>CM062863.1:7834480-17319480 GCA_031772225.1 Eubasilissa splendida | reverse complement strand
TTTTTTCTAAAACCGACAGTATCAGGCAAGAGTGGCAGCTTGGTATTTAGCTGATGCCAGTGGCTTCATTGTATAGGGTGGTTTAAAACATGGCAATTAATCATGAAACAGTATTTATATAAGTTTTTTTCCGTCTATTTTATTATCATTTTTGTAACGATGCCAAAAAAATCCGCCTCTACAAATTTAACATAAAAAATATAATTTTAACGAGAAAAATTGACATATTTTTATTTTTATTGTGAAAATAATCTCTCTATGCGTTAGAAGTGGTAAATATCTACTAAAATATATTGTTCCCTCATTAATACATCTCTTGTAGTATGACAAAAATAGAAATGATTATTTCAGTGCTTTTAGAATTAATTTTTTAGTTAGTTTTATTTACAATTTAAATATTTTTTACGAATTCCTAATACATTTACTTCATTATTTTATTCAAACAACACTTGTTTCGACGGGGCGACCCGAACCATAACGAATGAGATTTTTAAGAGACGCGAGATAAATTCTGAGATACGGATTTTAATCTCGCGAGATTCTTTAACTCGCAACTTTCGCAGTCCCCTTGTGCACACCATGCCTCACTTTACGTTCGTCTTACATTGAACGTCAACCTTTCCTATCCGTGAAAGTGCGCTGACCTTTTACGCCACCTCAACATTGTAAGTTAATGATAAATTTTCGAATATTTGTGTTACACTTTTAAATAAATACATATGTTATTCCATTATTCGAAAGCAATCTACTTTATATTTAAGGAAAATCTCAAACACCTTCGAGTAAAATCCGATAAGAGATGCTACAATTATATCAATTAATTCAATTTTATTCACTTTTGGAAAAATTAATACAATTTATATATTATTAAGGAGAACACATAATTATTATGAAGTTGCAATTTTTTATAACATAGTTCTGTGATATTTTAATACAAATTAAATGTGTCAAAAAAAACTCATTGAATACGAGGTAAAATACAATTAAATACAAAATGGAAGTAGGTACATACAAGGTAAACTAAAAGTGAAAATATATAAGATTTGTGTAATATCAGAGAATAATATTTATGTGCTATATGACATGTGTAAATGTCGCTTATTCTGGTTCATAAAACAATTATTTACTTTATGATACGATAATAAATTAGTTATTGTTCGTAAATTTTTGATGCAAAGCCACATAATGTAGTTAACCTGTTACTGCCCAGACAAATCCTCAGATGAAACAGCATCATACCACCGATTGGCTATAAAATTCGTAAAATTCAATATTCGTAAACTAGCTTTTTCCGAAATTTAATTTTACGAAAAAAACATGAAAACGTTGGTATAACTAAAAAAAACAACAAACATGGAGCTTCTATTTTATTATAAGCAACCAAAAAATGAATAAATAAAAGTTTATAATATTGCCAGACCTTAACGGTTCAGGGTAGGAAATTATTATTTATTTTGTATTTGTTATTTGAAAGGACGACTTCAGATTTTATGTATATTTGGAACGAAACAATTATCTGTCTCCTATTCAAATACTGGCCTAACCCCTGCACTTGTCGATGGCTGGTTCTCCATCATAGATGTGAACCACAAAATAATCATCCTCGACGTCGTTCTCATCATCCAACTCATCATCGGACTCTGCGGTAACAATAAGCATATTGGAAATTTCTAGGAAGTCCGCAATATCTACATTAACGAAAAAGTCCCACTCCGCCATTATGTAAAAAATGTTCGTAAAAAAAGATCAAAAAAGTTTTCAAAAATTCGATAACTGTAAACGAAAATATATATATATATATTAGCACTTCACAGCATACATCGGACCTATGCAGATTATAGCACTAACACGCATAAAATGCCGTTCTCGCCAATGTCTAATATGATCTATAACGAAGCACTCACTGTATTTTTATAGTAAAACACGCTTAATAAATAAATATTATTAACTTTAATTACTCACTTACAAACAAATAAGTATCACAAAGTAAGGGTACAATTGTAAATATATGTGTATAGCAGGATAAATCTTGATAATACTCTGTACCGGCTGGAATCAAAATGTAACTGAAGGGTACTTTCCATTTGGAAAGTTCTGGTATTTTATTAGTGCGTAATTAGCATGTGCAATGCGTTTGTCATCGATATGAGTATCGTGTGTGTTCAAATATTATACTGAAAATCCTGTCATTTGAATAAAGAAGAAATCTGGCAACACAAAATTACCGGCAACTGCGCGCGCTGTCACGTGGTGTAACGTTTCTTGTCTATGGTTATAGCGCGATATAAATATTTTGACGTTTATCGCGCTATCCCTCTCTCGGACGGCGATAGTCGTCCTAGGCCTTATTGGGGTTAAAGAGTTATTTCATAATATACAACAGTTTACCCTCAGTATTTGCTATACCTAATTTTAATAAGTTAAGAATTCAAAATATTATTTTTAAAAGATTTTATATCACTTAAAGTTATTATATTATTTCCAATTCGATTATATATTTTGGTATCTTTGACAAAAAGTAGTTTTCATTCTTGGAACTTTTTAAAGATTATTTGCTCTAAGTTGGATAATATGTTTCAGTCTTCACAAATGGCGCGCTTATTTTCCTATGAAAACTAGTTTGTATATTCAGCACATATAATTATTGTCTTACATCCAAAACCTGAAATTCCCTAAAAAAATGGCTCTGAAAGATACAAAAAGTCAGCGGTGGTGTATTACTCTGAGTAATGTGCTTCCTTGATATATATGTACACCTAATGCACTCCCCCAACTATCAATACCATCATTCAAGATGGATTAGCGTAAAGCATAATAGACAGTTTTCGTATTTTGTTTATTCAAAATACATCTAAGTATTCTAAACATGTAAATTAATTTTCGCAATATTTTAGCCAATCCATCTAAATGAACATCCCATCTCATGTTCTTATTAATAGCTATTTCTAAATACTTTAATTTAATTTGTAATTTAATATTATTACATTTTTTGTTGTCCTACCTCTGTGATGGAGAAAGGCAAACATTTAGTGTTTGCTGCATTAAGGGTTAATAAGTACTTCTCCAACCAACTATTGATAATATGTAGGTTTTTTCAGCTATATAAGAAACGTTGTTAATACAGTGTCATCAGTAAAAATTATGATTTTTCCCTCAATTTTCTATCAAAAAAAGCCATGGACCCAGTGTACTTCCCTGTGGGACTCCATATTCGATCTCTTTTTGGTCTCTTACTATATTTTCATTGATTTTATCGATTTTTTTAATGTACCACGTTTTTAATATACAACGTTGTGGCATTTATAACTCGGGGTGGTTTGAATTATCAACTATATTAAATTGTTTTAAAAAAATGCTTCACTTAAAAAAAACAAAGTAAAGGATCGTCGCCTTTGCTTGCTTTGTGTTAGATTAATAACGTTTCTGTGTTATTTTATAAAATATACGTATAATATAAAATATACAAGTACGAGTATATTCAGCCTAAGTATCTTGTTTTTGCTGTAAAGTTTTCGTACGAACGGAGTAATTTGAACAAAGTTCACACTGACACAGCTTTCCAGGATTTCATTAAAGTGTCTGTGTAAAGTGTAAGGAACTTCCGAGACGCACTGTACTACGGAAGGACTATTATAATTCCTGGACAAATGCTTTTTACATCAGCAGAGTACCTGCCCTGGCCGCTATTCACGGCCGGGTGAATGGAAAACGTAGCACAAAAAACCATTTTCAAGTAAGGCAATTGCTATATACGTTTTTTTTTGTGTTTCGAAATGTTGGCCTTGCTTCGGATCGCGGGTGGAGGGGGGGAGAGGAAACTGTAGGGGAGTGCGGAGTGGTATTGTTGAGAATTTCTATTTTCCATTTAGGGTGTATATGAATAAGAAGAATATATATTTTTTTTGCTTTATTCACACATTTATATTTTTTAGTTATAAAATTTGTTTTTTTAACCATTTAAATATTAATAAATTCTCCAACCGGTTTTTGAAACATCAATTTCCTTCCTCAACATGTCAAATTCAGTGGTGAAATAACTAATTTTAAAAATAACATCAAGCACAAAGTTATTGCAAATATTAAAAATACAATTACGTATTTTTCTTATTATTTATCAAAATTAATTACTATCACGCTGTTTCTCCGCTGAGATGAGCAAAGAGGATAGGGCACCACATTCTTCTGTCTTCACACACAATTTTAGCCTCGTCCACATTCATACATCTTCTCATAAAACCTAGTCGATTATTAACAGGACCATCTTCCAGCATCAGGTTTATCTGGTCGTGCTGGACGTTCTCTATTTCTGATGCCATCAACACTTGTAACATATAACCTGTAAGTCAAATATAAAACAAATAAAAAATCCTCAAACAGCCATAGTGAAAAAATTGTAAGCCAGGAAATAAGTATTTAAATTGAGGCATAATCTAAAATTGTTATATCCTTCCGTAAACATTATTCCTGTACACGGGCTGTTACTGTTCATTTTAATAAAATAAATTAATAACAACGAAGCTCTTAATGGTGTGGCTTCACACGGAAAAAATACAAGAAGTGTGACTAATTTGAATTTAACAATTCCCAAAATCATCAATAATCAAGGTATGGATCGATGACATTAGAATATGTTATTCCTAAACTAAAAAATAAACTACCTGGGTCTTTAAGAAATAGTAAGCTTTCTCCCAATTTGGAAGAAGCAATAAAAAAGCGGTTTACCAATAATGATTTGTCTTACTTTTAAGCATGAAATGGATTGTTGAAATATGTCACTGATTAGTTTTTATGTTTGTTTATATTAAATTTAATAAAATTGAAATAAATGTACTAGCAGACAAATGTTTATAAAGGTGTTTTATGGGTCTAGTTTAATTGTAAAAATAAAATTTTAAAAATATTTCTTTATTATTCACTTTAATAAATTATACATTATCTTAGTATTTAACCATTGTGAGTTTAATATATACCCTATCAGGTTTAAAAGTGATCAATATTCTTCATCATGACGATAAATACTAAAACTATATCTCAAAATATTATAATATTCGCGGTAGTTAATGATTTTTTTTTTATTATCTCTATATATTGTGAGGTATCGAACTGGGGTGTTCGATCCTCTAAGCCAGGGAGGAAATATATTATTAGAATTATTTAATATATTAATTAATATTTACCCTCAGATTTACAAGATAAATTCCTACGACATGGGCCGCCGCCTTCGAGAGGCAACCGCTAGTGCCCCGACGCATGTTGAGCGTATGTCTACCGTTGACCCCGCTCCGCCAACGGCTAGCGAAATTTCCGGCCTGTATACCGAATACTTGGAAGCTAGCTCGGAACAAAATGTTACTATGATTCAAATGTGGCCATTATCCAGATACAACCCGGGGCGATTATTTACAGCGTTCCAATATACATATATGTATAACAACTTTGTACATCAGTTTTGGGCAGATCTGAGTTGTGAATGCTACGACGTTGTACACTTCTCGGGCATCGAAAATATTAAACAACCATATAAAATAAATAAAAATATGAATACACAACATTTAAGTGAGCTTCCCTGCAACAACACTGTATATCATCCAAGATGGCCGACGCAGGAGGATTCACATATCTACCTATATATATTTGTGTAAGATAAAGATATGTAACTAAATTCTCACAATGCCTGATAAAGGTGAATGGTTCTAAGGGCTCAGAAAAGGGCTTACTTGGGTATCTTTTCACGGCGGATTACATAGGCTTATCATATTGGTGCGGGGATTGTGCCGTGTATTTTTTTTATTATTTTCACTAACGATTGTGTTGATAAGATTTTTTTTCTTGATTTTCTGTAGGAATAATAAAGAGAGAAAAGTGAACTGCCTAATTAAATATATCGGAGTAGTTGTCTGAATAGATAATAAGCGAAAGCTTTTGTTTCCGAGTTTCGTATTCCCTGAGGAATTCCAAAAGAAAATAGATTACAAAATTAAACACAATGCCGAGAAAACGCGAAAGAGATTGGCGGCGTTTCGATTCTGCAAAGATAACCGCGTAGCCAGCACGCTAATTTTGCCATAAATATTATTTTATTCACCGTCGGGCCTGAAACTGATGGAAAAATATAAATCTTTAATTAATATACATTAATGGCGACCGCATAAAAAATATATAATACAAATAAAGGATTTTAACATAAATTGAAAATCTTTTGTTATGTATTTCATACGTCTGACATTGACTGGTACACGCCTATAACTAAATTAAATGTGTGATCTATTCTAATAATTTCATAATTTAAGCTTCTTCAATATTAGCAAAATTACTTTGTTGCCACATATGATATAAATAATAAGATATAATACTTTGTTTATTCTGAATTCGCCGATCATTTTTTTGGAAATAAACTATATTAGAAATTTTACATACATACTAGGGGTTTACAATCAGATAAATTTGAAAGTTTATAAATAAGAAAAAGTGTTAATATTATGGTAAATTAAATATTATAAAAAACCAAATCCTTTTTGCAAATAGTCACCTTTAATTTATTTTCACAGTAGTTCCTAATTAAAATGTTAATTTCGAATTCCAATATTCATCTAATCTAAATATATAATGATCGACGGTAATAACCTTACCCCTATTTTATGAAAATTCCTTTTTTTTTTTTTATTAAAAATTTGTTTAATAATTTCATCGACCCCTTACCAAATTAACACTCGCTGAAAAAATATTACATTTCTTAGAAACAATCAATTTATTTTTAATTATTCAGAATATAATTTTTTTCATTCGTATTTTTTATTATTTTGTTAATATTTAAATAAATTCAAATATATGAAGTATTTAAAATATTAAGTATATAGAATATTTAAGTATTTAAAAAAAATCTTAATCTACTTTATTAACTATACGACACTAAACTGGTGATAACTTCAAATCAAATGCGACAATATAACTCTACCAGTGTTAAAACTATATTCACGAGTGTTGGCAAAATAATAAAAGTGAAAAAAAAAATCAATTGTGTCTTGGAAATATCTATTTAAGTCTAATAATTTAGCAATGAGCTGCTTCTTACAGTTTCATTTTCACGTCAAACTAAACGTATTTCTACTATACTTTTAAACCATTTCAGCTTAATTTTAATTTTCATATATTTATATTTTTGATAGTTTTAATTAATATGTTTAATTATTTAAATTATGTTTATTGTTCATGCATAATTTTAATTTACGACCATACTAAAAGAGTTAAATGTTTACCTCGGAATGGGCACAGCAGAGTGAGGCAGCAATATGAATAAATGAATATAATTGTAAAGTCTTCACGGAGACTCAGTAAAATAATTATAAAATATTAAAACACAATTTTTTAAAACAATAAATTTCCTAACGCTGCAGATAGAGAAGGCATAAAAATTTTACTGACAAAGCATGCTGTTTAAATTTTGATAACAAAATCGTCCCCAGAGACACAATTATTCCGAGCGCTAAGAGGCTTGTTGTCAAAAGTGTTGTAAATAATGTTTAATTATTGCCCTGGAGCACTCGCTTGGCTTCTGGACTTCTTGGCGCGAGTGTTTTATATTAATTATGACCGGAGGTACCTTGAAGTGCTCTCCAATGGAAATAAATGACGTCAGTCGTTAGTGCAAGTATTTTAAAATGAATCAATCCTGTAAACGAACAACTAGTTATGGTAAACCGTTACATAACTATGATTGTGTTAATGATTGTTAACTGAGATTTAACGATGATTGGTAATTGTCAATCATCGTTACAATCCAACACAATCATTGTCGCAGTTTATATTTTATTTTTATTATTATATTTTTTTAAATCTCTGGTTTATAAGCTGGTTTCTTTTATATTTATAATTACTAATAACAGAGAGTTTTTGCATACATTAAATACTAATTCTAAATATTAATTTATCTGTATTTTATTTTTATAATTTTTTTTTAAACATTTTAATTTTGTTGAGGTTTCTTATTTCAGTATTCTTGTATCATACAACTACTCTTAGCGTTATTTCACCACGGTAGTTGTTCCAATGAGGAATTTTAAGATCGGCGTGAACTATTTGCCTCGAATTATAGATATTATAAAAAGTTATTTTGTACATGTCTTCATCATCTTCTTCTTCTCAAGTGTGATGTTTATGAAATAAAGACGGGTGACAGGCGCACGCGCGTACGGGACGAAAGGGTATGTGTGCGTATGGAATGGTACATCAGAGAGAATGCTTTAATTATAACGGACCGCGGGAAAACGCTATTTTTTGCTCCATATCTTCCAACGGAGATATAACTAAGAACTATTGTAATTTGAAATATTGTGATAATGAATAAATACTAAATTGTTACCTGTACTAACGAGTATTATTCATGTCACCATCTCAACTGATATTCTTCGATAAAGAGTGACCACATCTGGCGCAGCAGAATATACCTGGCACCGCAGAACACTGACTCACTAATTGAATAAAGGTGGACATCTTCTTGACTCGATCACTCTATCGCCTTGGCAAACGTCCATTTGCTCGTTTTCCTATGATGATGTCACCAACGTCTCCACCATGATCCCAAAAAAAATTGTACGCCTTAAGCATATTCTAGATGATCATTATTTTAATTCTTCGATAAAAGATTGATTTGTCTTCTAACACTCGAGGAATCCGGACAGCATACGAAATGAGTATATATACTCTCCTTATTAAGAATTAAATTCCATTCGTGTACATATATTCTTAGAGGAGAAACAGAAAGGTTGCATGCATGTGTAGTTTACCCCCACAACTGAAATCATATTTTTTATCGAAGGGGTACACTGTTTTGCACACTGTACCCTATATAGAGAGAGAGAGAGAGAGATTAAAATTAATACAAATTAAATGATCAAGCAGAAAGACATATAGAAAAAAAAATATTTATCGTAAAATATTTAATTGCTACCGATAGCAATTAAATACTTGATTGGTGATTAAATACTTAAACTGTAAGTTAGGAGAATATGAAAGTGTATTTTTGTTGAGACTTTGGATCATCAGCATCAGCTAGGATAAGATAATGATTGAAATTATTATGATAATATTTAAAATTTGTTCGTATTTTTTCAAGATTCGTATGATATGCTTTTGTTATATGTTCTGTTTCAAAGCAGTAACATCATTTTTTAGTTAAATTTGTAAACGAATTATAATATAAATAAATGCAAGAAGTTTTGAAATGTCTTTAAAAATAGAAGTACATACTATTCGTACAAACCATGTCGTTTTTTTTAAATGATATCACTATAAATCTCCTATATAATAGTCAAATCCGATTATACGTTGTACAATTCAATTATAGTTTTTTCTCTATCTACCAGATCCTCTCAAAGATTTTATATTTCTCTTTAAATTCATTAATATTTTTACAATTGTTAATTATCACATATATAAAACATATTCTGTGATAAAGATAGATATTGACGATTTTAATGTTATCGTTTTCAATATTTCTGTATTGTCGTTCTATATATTTTATCGTTCTTTTTTCGCTACTGACCTCATAGGACTTGACTGTCCATGATCGTAGTCACCACATCCCTTGACATCACCATTATGGTTAAGTTTCATTGAAGAAAATCACTAAGGAGTGATATTGAAGGAAAGAACACAAAAAAATTTGGTAGATATCTAAAAGAATCAATTTCTTTAGCCAAAATACGACTGTCTCGGGAATTTTGAGTCAAGAGTGAAAATTTCGAATTTAAATTTAATTATTTGTATGATATTTCTTTGTGCTTTGATAACGTTCGTTTTTTATAATTTTATGTAGATACATTATCATTTTTATTGAAAAAATATTTTTGTTATAAATACATCACGGCAAAAATGTTTTTTCATTAAAAATATATAAGTTGTATCTAAGTGTATCCATATTTAATCAAATGGATTGATATAATTATCTATTAACTCAAAAGTATTCGGAATTCATCGTAATATATATTTTTAATGATTACTTTTAAAAATGGAATAATGGATGTATGTTCCGTATTCGTAAAAACATGATTTTTAGCGCGCGGTAATATCGGCGGCGAATAACGTTCACTAATTATTATTATAATTCATATTTTCCATATATTTCTTCATGCTAGCTCTCAGTGTGAATTGGATCCTGGCGCTGTCGAGACGTCACTGGATCAATATTATTTTGTTTGATCTCGACATCGCGATACCATTCTACCATGTGATCTTCGTATGTGATCACAGTGCTTATTGTTTGTGTGTGCTGTGGATGAACAGTGACACCGCTATCTTCAGTCGGGAGCGTAGATCGTCACCAACTTTATGCACGTATTGTGTGATTTCGGCGGCGCCGCCAGGGATTTCGGAAGCGTCATGCTTGAGGTAAGGCGAGCAGTCCTAAATCCCGGTCCCCGAGTTCGCTGATCCTTTGACAAAAATCCCTTTCCCCTCACCAACCTCTATATCCGTCTCCCGATTCCTTTCCCACTGTGCTGTGATTCTGACTTACAACCTAAATTATCGTAATCCATTCCACGGAAAGTGCAAATCGGAGATTGCACAGATGTATGAGTTATAAAAAAATTACAAAATATATGTTCAAAATTTGTTGAAAACGTAATCGGTAATCTATGAAAAATTGTGATAGGAAAAGGTCCAAGTTCGAATTCTGGCAGCAACCAAATATTTTTTTAATAAATAGACTTTTTCTATATATCTTTCTAATTGATTCATTTAATTTGTATTACATGATAATTTTTAAAGAAATAAGATATAAAGTATTGTATACGATTTAAAAAAAATATATATATTTCTATTATTATGTTTGGAACCAGCTCAGTATAACGACAAATAAGACAAAATGCTTTGGGTAAATAAGCGGCCACTCGCCAGTAATTGCTTCACGGTTTTCTTTGACTAGGCCCGGACAGCCGCCTGGGTTTGATTGCTTTCCCGTCAGAGAGAATAATAGAAATATTTTCTCTCAGCCTCCAATAATCCCCGCCCTCGAGGACAAAAGAGAAATTATCCAGAACTATATTTCCGTAAACAATATCAAATTGTTTGAAACAAACGGGTTGCTGAGAATACCTTACGGAGCTTTTGATTGATGGTATTAAAATCGAATACAGATTCGTCCAATTTTCTACGTACGAAATTTACTTATAATATTATACAACAGTCCGTGGAATATAACAGCAATCAGGGTCTAGCAAAAATATATAAATTTATTTAATTTTTAATTAACAAATATTTTACAACTTTCATTGGTTAACATTTGTCAATTTATAGCAACTGTGGCGTACGATCTATCAACAAATCGATTTGATTATTGTTAATTTTTATATCCAGGGTGTATCAGACCTAGTCCACAATATTTATATAGGTGGATATGCAAATTCTGCACTATTACGTAAAATATTATTAGCAATATTTGAATATGTCCAAGAATACACAATTACTAGATTTTCACCTACAAAGATTGACTAGTGGGTGAGAATGGTGAACTTTATATTTATATTATGTTATAATTAAGCCCTGTAATTACCCATACTTACATATATTTACATTAAAATATAATAAATAAATAAATATTCTTTACGAGATATTTATTATTATTATTATTTGTTTAAAATATTATTGTTTGAAATTCTTATAAAATCATGTTAAACATTTAAGTCTACGTTCTTCGAAATAAATATTTGCGAAATTTATCCATTATAAATCTATATCTTTGCTTCAGGCTCTAAATCATCTAATAAATAATAGTATTGCCGCTTGAAATTCTATGACCTTTAATTTTTTGTCTATATATAATTTGGAATCATTAAAATATTGTAATTAATTTAAATAATCAAAAAATTATGATTTTTTTTAAATACTTATATTTCTGGCATGGTTGAACTTAAAAACATATTTCTTAAACATTTCAACTCATAATTTAGTCAGGTATCTACCTATAAAATATTGTGGATTATGTACGTTACACCCCGTATCTTATTTATTGGTTTTTGGCCAAGGATGACGTGAAATATGTCGATCCCAAAAAAATAATTTAACAACAAATATTTGTGTATTTGATATATTATATTTAAAATAGTAGAAAAAATAGCATGTAAGCAATTGTTTAAAATACTTTTTTTTTACCGAAACGAAGCATTTAAAAACATAAAAAATTGACATAACGTCACGTAAATTTTACAGTATATAACTCGTGTTACTATGGAAATATTGATACAGATCAAATGACTTTTGATTAATAAGTTTAAGGATTTCGTGAAGTATTTCGCACAAAATTTTAAACATCATAAAACTAATACAACTGCCAAACTGATACAACAGCTGAACAATTACAAATATATAAGATCTGTACGCTAATGGATATGTCAGAAATTTATTTAAACCTAAGAGCTTCCTATTACCTATTTAAAATAGTCCTGCAAGTGGTAGGTTATTCAAGAGGCTGGACTACAATAGCGATGTCAAGAGATAAATAGTAGGAGTTATATAATGACTGTGGTCTTGGATTTCCACGTCCCATAAGGCCGTTACAGAAAAAAATGATTTTGTTTTATTTATCCAAATAAGCGCATCAATACTTGACAACCAACATAAATTATTTTTTCGATGAACAATAAAATCTAGAAACTTTAATGGTATGAAATTTTATTTGGTTCGTGATTAATTCGCTAGTTTGATTCCGCAAATGCTGTGAATTATTTCAACAGCCGCTGTAGGAATTGTGATTCTAAATAGAATTAGCAAATTTTGAATTTATAATCAGTAATAATGAGTGTAATTAAACGGTGACATTATATGCAAATTATGTTATGCAGTTTAAGGTAGTTGTATTAAAATAAAGTGAATCTATAAAGTGAAAGTAATTTATAAATTTATCAGAATGAATCGGTGAGAATTCTTATTTATAAATATCTACTACAGCGATTGACATATAGAAGACAGTCATGTACTTTCAAAAAATGTACGTCTTTAGGACCCTGCAAAGAACATAGACACCCTCTCCTGTCTTCTGGCTACCCCATCCTTTCCCACTGGTGTAAATATGTATAATGCATATTTATTCTTTTATTTTTTTAAATACAGACGGATTCATTTTATGGAACTCCATTGTTAATTAACACAATAAATCAAACACAATTTTTTTGGTTCTATATATAACTTTCCTTGTAATTGGATGATCGTTTCTGCTATTTAGGCCATTATCATCTGGTAATCTAGACAGCCGAAACGATATGTATGACTAGTAACTAGATACCGTAGACTATTGGTGAATTATTTATTAATCGTCTGCTTAGTGATAGGCTCTGGCAATTTCACCATTTAAATTTTACTAAATGGATTCCAGTTTGTAGAAGAGATTCAAACGAATGCCAGCATCTCTAGTGTTCAATTTAAATAAAGCCTTACCTCGGTTATGCCTCGTCGATTATTTAAAAATAGATGTAAGGTGAACAATTTATTAGCAATATTAAGAGAGAGTTCACAATATGTACTGCTGAACTAGCCAGGCATAGAAGAGAGAATGAGCTCGTTATCCTGACGCCACTCCGCAACATTCCCTCTCCATTCGACCGATCCAGGCCGCCACAGGTGGGCGACCTCTATTCCCCGCTCGCTACATAGCTCCGGTGTCTCGGCTAAACTAGGTTCACCGCGCGGGCCAAAGATGTCGTTATCTAACCGCCACAGACTTACACTATATAATAAATATAATTCTTAGTTTATTGATATCTATAAATTTAATTCAAACATCATAGTAAGCACTTGACGTGCACAACATAGCTTCAATTATTATTTTAAATATGAATATACCTTTAAGCTCAATAAATAAATAAATTATGAAGCACGTTTTGAATGTGTTATGATTAATATGTTTAAAAATTCATGGAGTCCTATGACGTTCTTGTTAGTGCGCATATCTGACTGTTACTACATATTCGTGACGAGGCAGACAAGGTCAAGTGTACGAAATAATTTGTTACACGCTGTACAACTGTCAATAATTACTGGTTTAGCAGCAATGATCGTCGACTGCAGAACCGGTCGTATTTGTAAAAAATAAATACATACCAAAAAAATCGTGTTTGATTTATTGTGTTGATTAAAAATGGATTTCCATAAAATGAATACCGTCTGTATTCAAAAAAAAAAAAGTATTATATTAACTGCCACCTATTTCACATTTTGATCAGTTCTGGTTCCTAAGGAACACAAAATTAGGAAGGCAGGAGTTCGTGAAAACCACGATCCTCAATCATGAGGGATCAACGTAGATGCCGATAGTAGGGCCGGGTGCTCAAAGTCTCGACAAGGTGCTATCATCTTCACCTGTCTTACGATGTTTCAATACTTAATTAATAATCAAAACCCGATTTATCTACATAAAACCTTTGTTCATATTTATCACAACATACGTGCGCTTCAAAGATACGCTTACGTAATTGTTACTCTGGCATTCGCAAAATACGTCTATGCCATCTCTATTGAAACTATTTTACAAGTAGAAGTAGGGAATCCGTGCTGAGAGTCCACCTCATCGCGGTACTTTTCACTCGGTTCAATGATGTTACTCCAGCTTCACCCCTAATATTTTTGTTCCCTACTTCTTGATTAGACTATCACCATGAGAAATTATGAAGGGACTATTATAGTAGATTATTATTAAATCGCGAAGATTTTAATTATGTGCTCGATATGTGTGACCATATCAGACGGTTTTGTACATGATGAGGCTGAAGGTCCTAACTCTCTTTTAGTCTCACGCGTGTTGATGCATGTCGCAGTATATATGAATGTGCGTGTGAATATTTGTGCTATGTCTAGAGCATGATATTTAAATAAAAACAGAACTTACAAAAGTTGGCGTTTATTGCGGGACGATTTACAATTGCATGTACTACGAGTATAAATTTAATTACGCGAATAATGTTTACAACTGGAGTGGCTCACTTGAGGTGTTGTCAAAAGAACGGTCTACGAAGAAGTGGTTTGGTAACACGATGTATTGGCATCCGCTATTGGTCGGTGCGTTTCGGCACTATATGGCTGTCAGGTGTTACGCGGCCATGTCTGTGGGGCGCGAGCAGGACCACCACAATTATATTTAGTGACCATTTATTAATGTGAGCCTGTAATATAATAAATTGTAAGTATATGATATTTGAAAAATAATTAATTAATTATTAGAAGAATCCATAATTTATTTATTTTTAATAGAGATGCGTACACGGCGAATACATGTCGTACTATTTTCAAACTAAGCTAAAAACTTGTGCTATGAAAATAGGACTAGTTTTCTGGTGTCCTGGAACGAGGCGCGAACCCTCGACCGCTAGATTACTAGGCCAACGTCTTGAAGACCACTACATCAACAAGCTACTTATTATTATTAATGGTTATTTATTTTAGTTACTTACTAGCGCAGACTCTAGTATAAGGGGGCAATATAAATAATGGGATTTTATTAGCCATTTTTTACCTTTACAATTTATGTATTAATATTAAATACCAATTAAGTAGTTCATAAAAGTATCCACAGTGGTCGAAAGGATGGCCTTTGACAGAATACTTGTAGAGTTACAGGTCGACATTAAGCTATTCAGTGAAAAAGTAAAACCTTTCTGAACACTTCTTTTTTTATTACCAATTATTATCAAAATAAAATTAATATAAGAATTAAAAAGCACTTAAGATCTACAATAGAAATAGTTCTTCAAAATTTTTCAATCATTTATTAAAAAATGATCATACTTTTGATAAAAATTTGAAATTGTCGATTTTATATATTAACAATTTTGGTCTTAAATAAAATTCTTAAATAATAATACAAAATATTATTAATAACCAACTAAATATAAATACAAGTCCTATATTATAAAATTTAACAAAAAAAACTAATAATTTTGTATCATTAAGTCAATTTTCGTCATAACAATTTTTTTTTAAATAATATTATATTCATTTTTTTTTTAATAGATTTCTTAAAACACAATAACGTTACATATATGGTTATAGTTGGTTAATTTGATAACCTAGCGAAGGTAATGGTATTTTTCTAAACTGGTTAGTGTATTAAAATAACAACTTGGTTAAAAACAAAGTTAAATAATCTAAATAAAAATAAACATTAACCATAAATTTTAATTTGCAAATATTAAAAATATTATTTTATTGTATTATGAAATCTTTACTTCCCAACATGTACGCTCACAAATATTCTTAGCAAACTGTAATATTAATATTATTACAATTTGATAAGATTATTTCTGAATTTGTTAAATTATTATTATCAAAATTAATCGCAACCACGTCTGGGCACATTATTTGTACAACCGTTTATTTTGGTATAATTTAATTTTTGTTATACCGCTACGGGTAAACCGCGAGTAAGATGGTGAAGACTTTGCCTTAACGTAGAGCACAATTGCCGACTAACTCTCATACACGCTCAAGCGTTGAGCGTATTCTGCGGGGCGTGGCGTGCAGTGTGCATAGCAATCCCAATGAAATGAATTCGAGTATACCATGTGGTAACCACCTAGAGCGGTGATAAGAGTATTCTTGTTTGCGTTCGACATGGCATGAGCGTGCAAGTTCAAACCAGTTTGTGTTTTAACAGCGTTTGTGGTAGCGTTTGTGAACAAATACTAGGTGAAATTCAGTTAAAGCCTGAAATACAGATATTTTTTTTGATATATAGTCAACGGTTGACACTGATATTCTTATATATTCGTAAAATTTAGCTTCATTTAACCTTAAACTATTCTATAATGTTGAAAATTCTTCAAACTCTTTTCTTTCTTTAACAATAACACTTGTACTATTCTTATTACACAAATCAAATTTTTAAAATGAATTTTCTTCCAAATACATATCGATTATATCGTCAGCCATGATCGCACTTCAAATATGACAGTCTCTTCCGAACGCCGTATGTTAACTGAGGACAAATAGTGAACGCTCTAATGTCAAACGCTCCGAACGCTGCACGGCCCGCACGCCATGCAGAACACTTTTTCACCTAGGTTCGCCTTAAGCTACTAGCATTTACTATTAGTAGTTGTAACATGTAGACTAGCAATTGTAACATGCAGTACTAGATTAGGCATCAGGCAAAATATATGAAAAAATAGCAGGCCCGATTCTTTAATCTGCTTCACTTTTCACATACACGCATCTTTTGAATTTTCACACTACCAGATCAATATTAATTTATATCGACAAATATCAGCAAGTGTATGTACTTAGTCTGGAGCGGTAATCCCCGTGCTCCGTGGAAGGGATGGTTTCATGTTGTGTTTACCTTCCCACCCTCTTCGTGTTTACGTTTCGTGAAGCAACTGTACTAAGGGATTACGAAGACTTAAAACAGAAGTTTGTTGGTAAAGGTTTGATGCCACCGTGCGTGATGCACGACTGTGGAAGAAGCTCAGAGGATTTGCTTACCATATTCCGGAGCAGGGACCAAAAATTAATTTTTGATCGTTTTTTATATTTAAAAATTATAACATTTTTTTTCTTTTCCCATCTATAAATATCTCATACACTTTCATTATAGCTCTTAATGCAATCAATATTACATCTGTGGTGAGTATGGTTCCGAGCACCTGCAGAGCGACTGAACGTACCTGATAGAATGGTATTACATCAACCATAAACCGCAACATGCAGGACAGGATGCAGCCAGCAACACCAGACCCGATAGTTATATTTGATCATAATTCCGTTTCCACCGCGTTAATTCAAAATGTAGTTTTAACCAAACATTGTGTCTTTACTTTAATAAACTCACGTGTAAACTGTAAGTACGTGTTCCTGTTCTATTTGCCATCACTGCCTGCTTACTTAAAAACAATTACCAAAATATTATTTGCAATGTACACGAACACATAATGATAAACGGTCACGATGGAAAATTACCGTTCCACCTAATCTTTCTGATCGATCATTCTTATCACATATACCAAACCACCAAAGTTCCTTCAATGTCTTTGTTCAGCCAGCCAGCCAGGTTTTATGTCGATATTTTCGACTTCTTGAACCATTCAATATTGATGTACACGCGTAAATATATATTTATTATTCAAATTAATTTAATTAATGTATTAGTAAAAAATCTATCTATCTATAAAAATGTAGTTATTAAAAATATATGAGTCAAACTACGATAAATCTAAATAAAAGAACATCGACGCTGCCTAAAAAATAACTTTTCGGAATATTAAAATCATATAATTGAAACAAACCATTTTTTTAATAATAATCGTAGACTAAAACTTCTCTACTCGGTATCTTATAAAGGAATAATAATAAACTATTTAGACATTATAAATATAAATAAAAACCGTTAAAATACAAAGAAATTTAAATTCGGAGAAAAACTAATAAACAACATAATATTCCCAAATACTTCGCCTTTACTGTCCATATTCTCGTTACCGATCAAAACCTCCCCCCTCTTCTCAAGACCCGACCCACAATACTGTATTTAGTTTAGTTGAGTGTAATTGGTAAAAAAATCTACTGGCAATATAAAGCTCTAAGTTCAAGTACCGACTATAATTCTTCGAAGCATCGACTAAAAAATTATGCAAAAGTCCAAATGTTCAATATTAAATTTTAGATAATCTATATAGAGAATAACGCAATACTTTGGTGGATGAAAGAATACGAAGTACACATATTATTTTTCTATGACCCGATCTATTCTGCCTGCAGACTTTCCATCCATGGTTTATGATGTCACCACCTCATTGAGTTTTCAAAAAAAAACCATATTTGCTAAATTCAAGATCTGGATTTTCACGTTGCAACGGTGGAGTTTTACAAATCCTTATTTATATTACTCATGTGCGCAACGACCATTTCAGTATCGTAACCAACAAACTAGCCAGATTTTTCTGTCGGATAGGAGCTTTGTTGCACTTTTACAGGGTTTTTATTAATGTATCCCATTTTCAGCTGTTCTAAGTAAATCTATTCTATCTAGTATAGGTGATATAAAAGCGCCTTCCGTAAAATTTCAATTCACTTTTTTCAATTATAACCCGGAGATATCGAAGCTACTTTCCATTAAAATATTTATGTATGTAATATCCTTATGGGATATAACTGATTTTATTAACACATTAACTCACGTAGTTCTTATCAGATTTCGATCAAACTCTTCTGAAAAATAGACTTAATAAATATTTTAGCGATTTTTTTTATCTAGCCTAAACCTAGGGAAAAATGTAAAAAATACACTAATACGCACAAAAAAAAAACTACTTGATGCTTGCGGCCAGTGCCAGGATGTTTTTTTTATTAAATACAAATTAAATGTATTAATTATAAAGATATATATAGATTTAGATCAATTTTATTATTCAAAATTATTATTTTATTCTTCACGTAATTTCTTAAGCTCATTTTTTATGTATCACATCAATCTTTATTTATCATGCCTTTTGTGAGGCATGGTCTTTATTTATTAGGTCATTTACATGACGTGATCTTTATTTTTCACATTTTTTCTGAGGCATAGTTTTTATTTATTGGGTAATTTACAAGGCGTGATTTTTATTTAATTTTATTTCCGATGCCGAATCATTATTACTCAGGTCATAAGGAATCTAACCTAACCTATTCCCCATATGTTTTGATGGTGGTAAACTTACCACATGTACATTTGACAACTTTAATAACGAAAATTTGTGAATTTTTATTTGGCAATGGGATGGAAATGGAGTGCAGATATTAATTTATAATAGAGCTTAAAACGTCACATGGAAAAATCTAGAATTCGAAATATATTTTAAGAAAACAATAGTAGACGTCGTTTATCAAATAAAATTAATTAGAAATATCGATGGCTTAATAACACAAAAATCTGTTTACAAAAAATACGTTTTTGAGGTACGCAGATTTATTCAAAATAAATTATTCTATCCGTAATACAAATAAATATTTTCCCAAGACAACATTGCCAATATGAAATGAAATAATGTAAATACTATATCTTAAGATCAAAATAACAACATTTATACAACAATGCATTACCTGGAAAATCATTGTATTTTACTTTTCAGACTGTTTAAAAGAGAAAACACAATTTGTGTGTTTGTCAAAATTTAATTTGCTTAATTCTTTTAATTAGCTGAATAATTCTCAATTTTGAAAAACATTAAAAAATACTTATTTTCCACTCTCCTGAAAACCCTACAATGTGTAAATAGATTTGTGCTATTTAGTGATGGTTAAATCGTTATTCAAACCGTTATTATGATTGGTAACTGATTATACGTAATACAAATTAAATAACACAACTAGAAAGATTTACGGGTAACACATTTCCTCAGATAGAAATAGGTTCATATTCAATGCCCGGTAGCAAATAAATATTATTTGGATAAATATATTTTTTATGAATATCTTTCTAGTTAATTTGTTTTTAATATTTTGTAATAAAATTATCACAGAACTATGTTTTAAAAATGCAACTTCACCACAAAAATGTATTCTTCTTAAAAATAAAAAGATTATTCGTAATTCTTCGAGCAATGATTGCTACACTAAAAAGTAAACCTCCAACGGTTAAATCTCAGTTACCAATCATCGTCCCTGTCATATATTAATATACCATCGCTAGTGTTATTGAGCCATCGAAGTCACATAAGAACAAATCTTTCTTTCGAAAAAATATAGTTGCTTTGAGTTTATTCTTATCGTTATTTGCTACGCTACTACGAGTACGTAATATTACGATATATAAAGATATCACATGCAATCGACCCTATAACAAGGATTACACACATAAGATAAATATAATAGAACATTACATTAGATTTATATCCAATTTTTTTTTTAAATTGAACTCAAGCAATATTGGATGGCTCTGTACAAATTTTTGATTATTTTGCAACCCCATGTATGTTTAAAGGTGGTAGAATTAAGCAGGGTGGGGGAGAACATATATTGAACTCGAGGAGCTTGTGATGTCACAAAGGAAGTAAACAAAATAGATTAGAATTAAGTACACAGTTCAGAATTAACTTAACAATCGACTCAAGTGAAGCTAGATTTGAGTTGAATTTGAAGATACGTATTTTAGAAGTAAAGATTGCTATGTTAAGACAAACAAGGAAAGTTTCAATCGAATCTAAACCATGTTTGAGAAAATTGTTACTCAAACATGGCTCAGATTCGATTGTTCAAATTGTCTCTGGTATCATGATGTAACTTAATGGATAATGGAATCAATTTAAGAGATTAAGAAGTTTTTAAAGTTATTGGTAGCCAGTTTATCCATTATTTTAAGTGGCAGTGTTAAATTAAATTCGATTGAATGAATTCAGAAGATAGGCAGAAAGTTGATTGTCTAGGAGCTCGGAAGACACAAATGACTTTCATCATAATGCTTGTGATTCTTTGGAGATGTCGCCGGAAGAGAACGCAATAACATAGAGAAACTCACGGTGTCTGGTACGTTCAAAGGTTATAAAAGTAGGGGACGACCTTCCGAATGATGAACAGATCAAGTGAAATGTGTCTGTTTCGCTCTGTGGAACAGAAAAATCGATCTATCGAAAAAATATTTAGTTGCCACCGGGACTCATACACGGAAATCTCTCTATCTACTATCGGAAACGTCAGATAAAAAATTGAAAGCATTTTAAATACGGTGTTTCCTAAAGATGCTCAAAATTGATTGGATGTTATCAAAAATTAAAGTTTATTTTTTAGGTTTTTTTTTTTTTATAATAATAATAATAAAGTTGTATCAATGTGTCCAAAATTTAAATAAAAATGAATTGATAATTCTGGCGTCTGCTATCAGTTTACTCAAAGGTATTTGAGATTCTGTAAAAATAAGGTAGATGGCTCTGTCAAATGATGGAACGATCAAATGTATTAATATCAAAAAGGTGACATATAGGGTCGAAAATTGTCGCTAAAAATAATGTCGCTGTAGCTTAGTTGGATAAAGCACCTTCCCCGGTTAGGAAAGAGATCCAGGTTCGAATCCCGGTGGCGCAACAATAATATTTTTCGATAGAATTGATTTTATATGTATATCTTTATAATTAATATATTTAATTCATATTTAAAAAATTAAAGTGCTGCAAAAAAAAAAAAAAGTGATCCAGTGCATTAAAACTGGCAGCTCTCGTAGTCCAGTGCGTATGATACTGGCTTCTCATACCGAGGGCTTCGGGTTCGATTCAAGACACAATACATCGATGTAATTTTCTCAAGTCTAGATGGTTTTGTGATGTTTCACGGCAGTAATTAGACGATCGTGGCTAATATTTTGCGAACATCATAATAGAATAAAAATACCCGCTTCTGCAGCTAATGATTCGATTCAGTTCAATGCCGATATCTTTTTTTACAACTTAGATAAATATAAACATTTTTATATTACTAATACATCAGCAAACACAATAAATGAAAATATTATTTTTAGGGAGACCACATTTTTGTTGAGAAGTTGCATTTTCAAAACATAGTTCTACGGTATGTTGATACAAATTAAATTAATCAACCATTTATTTGTGATTCACCTCAATGTAAATTGGATTGCCTTTTAAAATAGAATAATATATGTATCAATAGGAAAGGTTACAGAATATAAGTTCAAAATTTATAGCGAAATGGTGAACATGCTTCCCCGGATAGAAAGAGGTCCAGGTTTGAATCGCGGTAGGAACTAAATATGTTTTCGATAAATAGATTTGTCTGTATATCTAAATACTTTTTCTTGTGCCCTACCCGTTCAACGGATGTTGGCTATCGTCACTTTGTTCACTGCGGCCCGGTGCAGCTCTACAGTAGACTAGCCAAACCATTGCCTCAGGTTCTTTTGCCACGATGGTCTCCTTATTTTTCTTCTGAAACTTTCCCTTCATTATGAGGTTATCTTTCTAGTTGATTCATTTAATTTCTATTAAAATACTAATTGCAAGCTATTAGCCGCTACCTATCTCGCTATGTGCATATAATGTATCTGTTATGAGGTAGGTAAACAGGTAGACAAAAATACATAAAAGTCATGATTGAAAAACCTTGGACAGACAAGAATGATCACCAAGACTAGAATCATCACCGTTCTTCAAAAATATATCGCTTTTATGAAACAGAATTATTAATTAATTAACAATGTTTCAGTTTCTGGACCTGAAAATGTCAATTTTTCTGTTGTTCAATGTTCATCTTGAAGATAATACGTTAACAATTGAGGAGCGGTACTGACTCAATCCATTTTACAGTAAGAACTTGTATTTTTAATCATACCTCGCGTATATCGTCTGGTTGTTATATCTATTGGGGTTTTACATTTCCCCTATACGCTGACTATATACGGTGACCGTGCACACGCCCATAAACATGGTCGTGTAAGGACTCACTTATCAACCATACAGGGCCCAAACCAAAGCGACCAATCAGCAAACGCAATAAAACATTATGCACCAGAGACGAATACTGCCCAAGAAACTAGCGATTACTTTTCCGCAGACTGTCCTTTCATAGACATCTCCATTCAACATCATCTCCAGCGAGCCACTCCAGAGTTCAACCGTACGTTTAATTGTATAATCCATGACATCAATAAACGGAACCTTGTAAGTGCTCTATCATTTCTACACCCTGCTCTAGTTACAACGGACACCCTACACTGCAACATACAAATAACACGCGTGAGACTAGAATATGCTGGGACCTTCTGTCTCACAGCAACATTAACCTTCAGACACAATCACGAGTCAATCATATTTATATCTACACAACACAACTCCTCCACACTCATACAAATATTCCATGATAAGTAAATATAAGCTTGTCTCAAATAATAATCTTGTTTCATTTTAAAGGGGTATGGGGTATGCAACCATCTTTATCTATGCATACTGCTAACGTGATGATCAAAGGGGAAGATTATTTTGTTACTGTGTGAAATATGGTGAAATTAGTTTGGGGCTAACTATTTAATTAGTTATTGAATTAGATTTGCGCTTGCGAATAATGGTGAAGCGTTCTTTGATTTTATACAATGAAATGAAGATGAATAATGAACTACATTTATTTAAGATAAGAATTTTTTATCATAGATAAACTATAATAATATATTAAATTAAATAACAATAGCTCTGTATGAAACCACAAAATTTATTATACGTCAGTCGGTTTCGCTTATCTCAAGCTTCATCAGAAACTAATAATAAATACAAAAAATTTGCACTTATATATACGTAAAGAGGGAGATAGAATATAAAATTACATGTGAAAGAAAGAGACAGAATACATATTTAGTTAAATAGAACATCAAGGGAGAAAAAATATAAAATTATACGCGAATGAGAGAGATATTATATATATACAGTTAGACGGAACATGAAGGAAGGGGAAAATATAGTGTTGATGGATATTTAATTGATTTTAAAGGAAACATACCTAATATAGACACAGAATTTCTCTAGTGAGACGGGCACAGTACAAACAGATTTTTACATAATATTATATAGTTACTAATAAAAATAAATAAATAAATAGGGCTAATGGATAAATTAGTTTGATTATTAAGAATTGGCGTACCATTATTTATTGCCTTTTTTATTTCGAGGGCTTCTTAATTGTCTAACTGGAGGCCAAACTCGTTTTCATGGAGGTTGTTGACTCCTGTGGTATTATTAAAAGAATGTTCTTTTTCAATAATATGGTTGGAAAATTCTGAGAAACTATTACTGTTTAAACATATAAGATGTTCTTTGACACGAATATTACGAGCAGTTTTACCTATATAGAATGAGGAACAGTTATTTCAAGTTAATTTATACTAATAATTAATATTACTTATATTGTTCATAGGAAATTAGTTTTTTAAGTGAAGGGATTCAAAAAATTATTAAATAAAATAATAATAAGTATATTGGTAAGCATTTCAGTCTAGCAAAGTAGCCAGGACAACGCTGTATATATCAAAGGTGGAGTCTACTCCATCCCACACAATAAATATATTACAATATATTCACCTCTGTTATAACAAAAATACGTATGTCAATAAATAAATAAAATAAATAAATAAATACATTCAAGACCGCTTCAAATACACACTTGCAGCGTTTTGCAACACGTCTGTTCAAGCGAAGATGTGTATTCAGAACACAGCGTGGCACAAGAGCTGCGTTTAGTTCATATACGTCTATGACAGATTTTGTGAAAAACACATACAGCTTAATAAGGTCATTTCTAAATTCTTTCACTAGCTAGATGAGCTAGATAATATTACCATGAGAGTTTTAAATTATTTATGTGTAGACCTACATACTTAATACATAATGCATCAAATAAATATTTGACTTAGATTTATTTCACAGAAATTATAGTCATGCACAGCTTTTTTCATTGTATAGAGTGCACGCCCCTGCTACATACCCCTACATAAAACAGGGTAATAGTAAGCTAGGTCCTAAATTATTTAAAGTTACATTATTATTCAGACTAGTAGCTTAGATGATATATACTTGTGGGATTCTTTTCTGAATTCAAGACCACGTACTCGCGTGCACTGTAATAGTTAAATGTCTAAGAGTATTCATTATTTCGCGAGCAACTTTAAAATTAATCTTTCATACTTCTGTATCTCTGATGATTATACAAATTTCCACCAGGCAAACGAGACGGACATTCTAATTGCTAATTAGCTCTTCAACTAGAGACAAATTTCAATTTGAACGGTCTTTTTGAAGACGCCCAGAGCGCGAAATCTTCAGGAGTTGAATCTGGGAAGAAAATTTGAATTGAAAAATTAAGAAGTAATCGACGCCAAATGTCCGAGAAAATTATACTACGTAAATACTTATTATTTTTTAATACAAATTAAATGTACCAATAAGAAATATATACAAAATATAATAATTTATCAAAAAAATATGTCTGTTGCCACCCGGACTCGAACCAGGAACGGGGCTTTGTGGTGACTGTGATTACGGAATTCCGATTAATGTGAGGTTACCAAAGAATAATAAAATTAATTAATTTAATTGTTAGTAGGTTAGGCGACTAAGGAATTTTTTTTTGAAAACCACGGTATACTGTTTTCGATCATGTCCAGAAGATTTCGAAACCATCCTACTTTGAAAATATTATATACAGTATCTTTATGGGACATATCGGAGTTTATGAACACGATAACTCCCGTACTTAAACTTATCCGAAAAATATATTTAGTAAATATCTCAATTAATTTAATCAGCCTAATCCGCAATTCCGATTTAAAATGGCAGCTGTTCAAAATTTAAAAAAAATCCGTTTTGGACCTAGAAAAAAATACAAAAAATAATAGATTACACACAAAGGTGAAATGTACTCAATTCTTGCAACTGGTACCGGAAGAGATTTTTTTTAATTCAGTAAATTAATAACATTGCAGGGCTATTTTCACAAACTGACTTTTGAGTTGACTATTAAACAACATTCCTATAATAACATAGTAAAATAATAATAAATAACCGACAATTTCTTCTTAGGTAAAAATTTCAAACAACTCAAAAAAAGAGTCGGTATGTCAATGCTATGATTTGTTGTATTAATGAAATCAATAAACTAATTAATAATAATAATAATAATACATTTATTAGGTTCACTTTTTACATGCATTATGTACTTACATTGATAAATAATGTCTAACGATCTGACGATTATTACTCTTCCAAATTAATATTCATTTAGTATACATTTTCACCTAGTTAATTACTATGAGTGTTGCGTAGTATTTCAAATATCAGACAAATGTACCGAGGGTATGCATATAAAATTTGGCAAAGTAAATACAACATATCAGTAAGAAAGTAAGACATATGTTTGGGTACCCTGCCTACTACACTAGTAATTTACTGTAATATAGCAGACAGTGATATTGCCAACAAACTAAAGTGTAGCGATTTCAGGAATAAATGAAGGAATTCGTTTAACTAAATTAATTATATTAAGTATCCCGCTTAGTCAAACAATTTTTGTATTGACATAATTCGACAGCACGTGCGCAATTATATTAAATAGTATTTTTATATATGTGATATGTTATGATGTGTATAATGCAAAAAACCATTATTCTATCACGGAGCAACATTTGGGATTGTTTTTAAAATGACCGGTAACCACTGGTCACATGACCAAATACTGTAATATTATTGACTGTAACATATTTGTCTGTAACATATTATCTATCAAAGTAACAAGCGAATTTTAATTGTGTTTCTATACAAAATTCGGTGGTATTTGTCTAATTTCAATAGGCTAGTCTTGTAAATATTAGTTTATACATTAGGTACTAACTCAAGAATCAAAAAATTTGACATGTCTAATATTGATTTTATAATATCGATCGTATAAGATTGATTATATACCTATTCCTTTTCAATAGACTTCCTCTAAGTTTGAATTGTTCAATTAATAATAGTTAGATTGATAATGCCCTCATAAGGCGAAACGCGTCTCACGGAAACTGTGTTTTTTTTCATATGTGTGATTTGATTTTATGCCTCACATATAAAGTTTTTTTTTTATGGCATAGGTAAAGGCCGATTTTGTATACAGTCCGTTTTGGTATACATATATAATACTTTTTAAATATAGCCTGCGTTACGTAATAATTTTTTTGGATCCTTCTTAAACTTCTATTCGGATGTTGTCTTATTTTACCACTTAAAACAAGCCCTAAAACGTGCGCGAAAGACGTAAACTTGAAAATAAAATAATATTTTATCAATAACGTTATTTTGTCACTGGTGTAGTTTCGAGAGGTGTAAAATATTAATAATGAATAACAAAACAATTAAAATACAAATAAAATCGAAAAAAACACTTATTTTAAACGTCACCTTCCCTACTGGCTATATTCTAATTAATGATCTGATAACCGATATGGCATCCCCTGAAGATGGAAAGTTAGATTTATCTGAAACGTTGGGACAACAGAACCAAGAAAAAATCACATTACACTCAATGATTTAATATTGTATGGAACTCAACTGTGGGAGATATATATCTCCTGCAAATGAGTACGATTGTACCGTAACTTTTTAAGGAAAATCTACCGAAATGTCAAACTAGGTTTCCTCAAGGAAGCCATCTACGTGATCTAACCTAGAAGACGCACCAGTTTCATTTGATATAAGATAAATATATCTTAATACTACTCTTGATTACAAATATAAACACAAACATACACCTTTTAAGTAACCCAAAATACATACAAGAGTACATACAACATATGGCCAAAGGAACTGCAAATATTTTGAACTAAACTATTTAACAGGATGCTGAAAAATTTAACTCAATTGAATTGTCCCAAAAACATGAAATAAAAACTTGGATTCGTAATACGGATAGAACTAGTATTGGTGCACTCACCCGAACAAATTAATCAAACCTTTAATAATTGTTGTTACAAATTACCTAAAATAATATATTGAAAGTCCACTTTGTAATTGCTTTTTATGCGTACACTTTATATATGGTATACCTATAAGACGTGTGTATAAGAGGTAAATGTTCATTTCGGTCTGATACTTGTAAACTAATTTATTGCACATATACTTGTAAACTATGCCCGTCTAAACACAGAATTTTCTAGTGAGACGGGCGCAGTCCAAACACAGTATACATATCTATTATAGTTTCTAATAAATAAAATAATATTCTGAACCTACGTATGGACATTTCTTTACCAAAAATGCAGTCGAGTTAAACTCCGGGAGCGTGTTTTAAAATTTTAAAATAAAACCGCGTTTCAGTTGAACGTGAATAGCGCTGCAGTGCAGGTAATTGGAAAGGCGGTAAAAAGTTTCACGACTCTTTAATACCGGTTTCTTAACGGTTTTATTAACGGGGTGCGGCGGCGCGAGCGACATGAATATGCATAGATCATGTAATGAGACCGTTTTCCTTCGAACACCTAATTGTTTTTTTATTACTCGGGATGTACGCCTGGGATATTTTATTAAACTAGGTATTTCACTAGACCAACGTAATATGAAATATTAAAATTATCTTCGTAATCAGATTCTCTTCAGTCACGCGTTGCGCAACTGATTATTTTGTGGTTGCGGTGGCCGTTGTTGCTAGTCAGCCGACATTCCCGTAAAACCTATTTTCAGTGTTTAAAATCAAGGGTCTAGCAGTAGGCCGACACGATATTATAAACATCTAACATATTACTTAATATTTGATATCATCGATTTTCTGTAGCAAACAGTGAAAAACGAAGAAATAAGGAGAAAATGTAAAGCTGATCTTAACACAGTGAATAGAATTAAAATAGGTTCGCTTAGGTGGTTTATGGATATGGAACGGATAAATGAAGAGAGAATAGTAAGAAAGAAATATAACGCAAGTGATGATGGCACCAGAAAGACCAGGTAAAACAGATATTGGAAGATGGTCCTATTAGTGTCCATATTCATACAACAGTGTGGCAACAATTACAGGATAGAAGAGTGTGATGCCCTATCTCATTTTCCTACCCTCGAGGCAAAATGGTAAACGGTAAGTTTGTTTTGCGTGGTTACTTTTGGAATCGGTTTCACCTAGAATTAGAATTGCGTCATCAAATAAATAATATTATAGATTAGAAATATATAACTTCTAACTCTATATAAATCTTTCACATTGCAAGTCCTTCCCCAAGCACAAGAACTAGTCTCTTTTTTGGGGAGGTACAGCGATTCACAAAAATATGTAACTCTAGTTTGGTAACAGATTCAAGTAATTCATATATTATATAAAATGTTAAAATATATATTTTTTTAATATATACTCTAAAAAAATGATTCTGAGTTTTATTACATGTATTTATTTATGATCGTACGTATATCTGAGGTATTATTTTCATATACTGTATGAAGAATTATTCAGATATTTGATTGACAACACTCTACAGCATAAGACGCATTGCTAAGTTGTTTAGCTAATAAGCTGCATACTAACATTTTAAATTTCTTTTAAATTTAAGTAGGTATATTAATTTTTATATGATTAATACGTCAAATGGTACTAAAATATTCCACGAGAGTGTACAATATAACACGATGATTGTTTTTATTTATGTACTCAAAATAGTGATTTATGTAAAGTTGTAACGTATGTAAATAAATTTTCTACTTCTTTTTATTAATTAGAAGACATGAAACCACGTGCCATACTTTACATACATTCATCACACAACTACCAAGCATGGATACATTTGTAAAAGTTCGTGTATATGATGATCTCTCAATAAGACTTTGATCTCTGTTAATTATGAGTACTCGCGTCGAATCTTTGTGTGAAAACCAATCCGTGAATAAAGGCCATAAATGTGAGGTCCAGAATCAAAAGCAGACATGTCTACTTTACTTGTTTTCAAGTAAAATGCAAAAATCCATCGTACCACTACTGTTACATTTGGGATCATGTACTGTCCAAATACTGTCGTCTTATTGGCTGAAAACATATTTATCTGGGTTTGAATTCATTGTCTATTGGACATATCTGCGATTGAACTAACAAACAAATTTTAAATGCGTTTTTATACGAAATTTAACAATATTAGTCTAATTTCGATAAGCAAGTCTTGTAGATAGGACTTGTCATACCTCACATATATACTATCGCATCGCTATCGTGACAATGCATAGCAATACATATCTTATCATTTAAACTTGGTAAAATGAATGATTATCTAATAACGTTGTTTTGTATCCATTTCTACTAGAAACTGCGAAAAATTTTAGTCGCTCTCGCGGGAATTCGCCAATTTCTCCCCACGTCAGAAGTAAGGATGCGAATCCTCGTATACTGAGCACATGTAATACCATAATATCCATTTATTTTTTAAATTGAACTTTCGGACCTCGCCGATAGTTTTCCGATGTAAAAACTTAACCCTTTCTAAGCGACACTCCTCGGGCAATCATATTTCATTTCCAATTTGTCACAAAAACATTATCGGTTGATAGTTTGATTTATATCTACCCCCGCCTTGATGGAGGGCTGTTTGGAACAATGTTTTATTGGAATGTATGTGGCAGTTGGAATAACTATCGCCGGAGAAGCGGAAAGTTGCCTTAAGTTGTTCCGAGTTCACTCAAAACTTTGCCATTTTGACCTCTAGGGCACTTAACATAAGAGCGTAGATGAACGTGTTAAATGTAGAAGTTATTTGTTTTTTAAACGGTTATACGAAAATATATGATGAAGAGAAGAATGAAAATATATTTTAGTTAAAAAATATCATTATAATAAATTTAACTTTTCGCCACTACCACACACTATGTGACCGCACTACACAAGTCTGTCACGCGGCCGGCACACTATTTATGACACGGTGTCTGATTGTCAAACTACAAATAATATTATTATACAAAAAACCTAAACAAAAGTATATATTTATATAAGCCAACCAATGAAAAAAGCGAATGCCGACACTGACAGACAACTTTTCAATGATGGACTGGACAGACACGCATGGCGAACAATGCACGAACAAAAACACAATTCCTAAATGTGAAATGTTGAATTAGTTATTCTCAGGGTCCTAGAGGGCAACTAAGCCAAATTGTGAACATATGATATTCAGCGTAATACATATGAGACCACCCTTGCAACAATAAGATCTGAGTAATGAATGCAACAACGTTGTATATGTGTTCGATCATCAAATAATATTTTAAACAATCATGCAAAATAAATAAAAATACCATTACACAATTTCTAAGTGATCTTCTCTGCAACAACGTTGTATATCATTCAAGGTGGTCGACGCTCCATCAGTCTATCAACATTTTTACAAACCGATATACAGTGTTATTGCAGGGAGGTCTCATATTTATATTGGGAGGAGAGGAAGGGGTGCACAGATAGGAGGAAGGCTCCAATATTTTTTGTAGTACTCTAAAGAGAAACGAAGTAAAATTTAGTTTAGATCAGTACAAGGGTGTAAGATTGTATAGAGAACAGACGACATACATTCAATTGTATAAACGAGTACATATAGGTGTGTCTGTATACAGTGTAGTAGTAAAAGTACAGGGTGAATATTATGTTCCACGCCAATGTTGTTTTTAAAGAACTATAAAATGAAATATAATTTTTTAACTTGGTTTTTATTTATCGATTTGGTTTATTACAATTATGTATGGAAAATGACATCGGTCAGGTGACCGCCTCTGGCAGCGGCACACATACGTGCTCTTTTAACTATATTTTTCATAACATTCTCCCACACTTCGCGTGTTATTTCGTCAATTTATTTCGAATATTGTGCTGTAGCATCGGAATTGTTATTGGCTTATTGGCATAGTCTTCCCTTTCAAGTAGCCCCATAGAAAATAGTCGAGAGCTGTCAAATCAGGTGATCGAGGAGGCTAGTCGATTTCACCACTTTTTGACATTATGCGGCCGGGAATTTTTTTTCGCAAAATTTCAAGCATAGTTCAAGCTGTGTGTGAGGTAGCACCGTTCTGTTGAAACCATACATGTTGCAGGTTTAATCGATCCAATTCGGCCTCCAAGAAGTTTTCCAATATGTGACAATAGCGGTTACCATTAAAGGTTACATTACATTGCCATTATTATTTAGATAAAACTTTTTAATGACTTTAACACGTTAGATGCTTCATAAAAAATTGTAATCAACTACTCTTCATGACTACTATATTCGAACTTATTAATGTTTGTCAAACCAAAATGGCAACCAAAGAAAATCGCCTGGAACATAATATTCACCTGTATTACTCCCGCTACTCCCCTATGATTTCTCATTTCGGCAAACTTAGATCCTTGAGAGAATCTATATTTCATGATTATTAAACAGCTTTTAAAACATTCAGTTCGATCTCGACATTTTTATTTATTTATTTAATTCTTAACATAGTGCATACATAAGCACTCCTATACATGCTCTAATATAAACAAGATTACAGTATTTTCTTTTACTAAAACTTATCTTTTACATATTTGGTCAGTTTCAATTAAAATCTATTCAATTTCTCCTCCTTTCTTATGTTTTCTGGCATTTTATTAAAAAATTTCATCGCACTATACAACGTCGATTTCTGAGATTTGGCCTTCTTCCTGAATGGTAGTCTCAGTCTATTCCTTCCTCTTGTACGATGCTCGTGCTCATGTTGATTTGCATCAATTTTTCGTATAAAGTCCGCTGATATTTTCTTATTGCAGATTTTGTAAATAAATACCATTATAAATATGAATTAAATATATTAATTATAAAGATATACATATAAAATCAATTTTATCGAAAAATATTGTTGTTGCGCCACCGGGATTCGAACCTGGATCTCTTCCCTAACCGGGGGAGGTGCTTTATCCAACTAAGCTACTGCGACATTATTTTTAGCGACAATTTTTCGACCCTATATGTTACCTTTTTGATATTAATACATTTAATCGATCCATCATTTGACAGAGCTATCTACCTTATTTTTACAGAATCTCAAAATACCTTTGAGTAAATCTGATAGCAGACGCCAGAATTATCAATTCATTTTTATTAAATTTTTGGACACATTGTGTGTGTGTGTGTGTGCTATCAGATTTACTCAAAGGTATTTTGAGATTCTGTAAAAATAAGGTAGATGGCTCTGTCAAATTATGGATCGATTAAATGTATTAATATCAAAAAGGTAACATATAGGGTCGAAAAATTGTCGCTAAAAATAATGTCGCTGTAGCTTAGTTGGATAAAGAACCTCTCCCGGTTAGGGAAGAGATCCAGGTTCGAATCCCGGTGGCGCAACAACAATAGTTTTCGATAAAATTGATTTTATATGTATATCTTTATAATTAATATATTTAATTCATATTTAAAATATCACAGACCTATGTTCTGAATAATTACAACTTCTCCTAAAAAATACCATTATATTAAAATATGTTTTCATTATATTCAGATCTTTCAGCATTGCACTGATCCGAATATATCTGTTACAGTAGATGTGTATTACCAGTGAGAATATATTTTCACTGACGTTTCAGTGAAATCATATCCGAATACGTTTCCAACAGTGGAAATATATTTCTACTTGTGGAAATATAACTTCACTAGCAGGTTTTAGCAAATGTATATTCTACCCTAACCTAACCTAACCTATGTGTTGAAAAGGAAATAAAAATGGCTGAGATTATAAACACGGTAGTTTATGCAGTAAATAATTTTATTTAATATAAATGAAAATACTATAAGCGAATAAAAGTGACAGTTGTAAACGCCACCCACGCCACCATACTATTTGTTGCCATGCTGTAGGGCAACACATCGACACTTAAGGTCAAATATTCCCGGGCGGCGTATTCTCGCTTGTCAACGAATACAAACTCACTAAATGTAACCAGTGAATTTGTATTTTCATTGTTAGATATACATCCACTGACCGGCTTAGCGAAAATATACTTTTACCAGTGAAAAATATATTCTCACTGGTAATACAGATTCACTGTAACATATCTATTTATTCTGAGTATTATTCTCAAAGCTTTATTTTGAATTTTTTGTTTTATTAGGTACCGCATTATAAAGAGAACGTAAGTAAGTGCATTAATTATGTACACTTTTTTTTAAATACTGTATAATAAATTTAAATATTTTTAATTGAATGCGCGTGAGTTTTATCAAATTTGATTTTTTACGCGCGAAGGCAAGAAAAAATAAATTATAATGTCCGGATTTTATAAAATACAAATGGAATATTTTTTATTACGATAAAAATCTATGTTGAATTATATATCTTAATCGTGGAACAGAGTATTCAGATTTTTTATACAAAAATAAAAAATATATGATATTATCATTTAAACATAGAAGCGGTAAATTCTTAGACAATAAAACGATATATTATTTCGTTTGATTTAGAGTTAACAAGAAAAAAGTTTTAACTCCCACAATTCCGAAAGTAATAAGAAAATAGAAAATGATTATCTATTCCCCACGGTTCCATCTACGTGGGACACCTGGAGTTTGAAAAAACGGAGGCCGGCTTTGCTGTACCGAAAAGGTTCTTGAGCGAAAAACTTCCCGCGCACTCCTCGCCCATACAGTGGAAGGCATTTTTATTTTGTGAAAGGGATTTTTCGGATTTCTTGAAGCGTGAGACATATCCATCCAAATTTCAACTTTAGTTTTTTTCCCATTTTATGTATAGCTGCCAACTATTGGAAACATTGATGTACCTTTGTGAGGTCGGACAAGTAAAAAGGGTTGACATATAAATTCTTTGTCTTCCCGGAGAAACGGAAAATGGGCAAAATCCCTTCAAACTAACTTACAAATAAAGCTCCGTTTTCGGCAACTTTCGGCTATACCACCGGAATACCTATGTAGGATAAATATATGAATGTGGTCCTTATTGCCCTTTACGTAAAGACTAAGGGCTGCGATACAGCAGGGTGTTTCTGAACATTTCTCATTCGTGTAACAACTCTGACCTTAAAGTTTTTCCGGCTCAGGTTACTTATTGACAGTGGTGTGGAGAAAACAATTTGTGTGAAGTTTTGTTTTTCTTTAACTCTGTTTACTTTATCCACTATTCGAAGTGATGACCGGAATTTATTCAATGTCTAAGTCCATCACGTGGCCGACAAGTGGCATAGTTGCAACAGCGCTATTCTTTAAGCATTTAGAAAACTTATTAATTTATTTATTTTGTTCAATGATGTATCTTCTAGCATTGGCGCCCGACGTGGGGCTTGTATACGCAATAAAAATACACGTAAAACGATATCAGAATTGATTTGTAATTTTAAAAACGTATTTGTATATAATTTTTGATTATACATTGATTATAAAATCGATAAATGATATTTACATGAAATAGATGCATACATAATTTTTTTTTAAATTAATATTCCTGTGCGATCTCCGGGTCTCAATTCCCGCGTAGAGAATTACGATAATTCCGAATGTAAGTCAGAGTTACCGCAAGTGGAGAAAGAAATCGGGAAACGGATATAAGAAGAAGTTGGTGAGGGGAAATAAATTTTATCGAAGGACCAGCGATTTCGGGGACCAGTATTAAGAAAGAATGCTAGCCTTATCTTAAGTATGACGCCTTCGAAATCACACACTTCATGCACGAGGATAGTCGATTATATCCGCTCCCGACTAAAGACGATGATGTCACAGTTCACCCATGGCACACACAAAAAACAAACAATATGTTTATAATACAAGATCACACAAAACAATGCTCCACTGCAGTGGAGGTAATTGTTCACACCGCAAATGGTATCGCGAGATCAAACAAAACAATACTTATCAAGTGACGCCTGATGGCGTGAGACTTCCAAATCACTGAAGGTAAGCATTAGGATGATTATTAAAGGCGCAAACAATATGTTTTTCGAATACGAAATTTTTGCTAAAAATATATAAGATCAGAAATTAATAAAATGTATTTATTTAACAATTGTATGTAAATAAATCCTGTAGCAAGAAAATTAAATATTTTCGTAGAAAGCAATCACTTTGTGGTTTTACATATTATATTAAGTAAAATAACAATCACTTTGTGTGAAACCACGAAATTTATTGATGTCGACCGATTTCGCTTTACTCAAGCTACATCAGTCCACATTCAGTCAGTCAGTCAGTGTTATTTTACTTAGGGAAAAATAAAAGTTAATTTAAACAGAATACAATTATTTATGAGAAAATTTTATTTACAGTAAAGTGACAAATGTAAAAGTCTGTTGTGAATGCAAATATAATTGAAGCATAGTGAACAGGATTAAAAAAGGATAACATGCGTAATTTGGTCGTGTCAAATGAATTAATTGAGAGAAGATGATACGGAACATCATAAATACTACGAATATCATTGATGTTTCCAGGTATAGAGAAGGCAATGAGAGGCAATGACTGATGATTTTAATTTGTTCATTTTTTTGGACTATAGGAAAGCATAATCCAGAATTTATTTCACTTAATTGAAAATGATGCTAAAAAGAAGTTACGATCGTGTTACTCACAATAAGGATGATTTCTAACCTAACCTGATGGAAATTATTAGTTAGTACGAGTATATATCTTCGTAATTTATTGTATTGTTATCTTCCTATCGTTTTTCACGAGCCGCCCCGTACATAGCACACAGAATTCGTTCGACGAAAGTTTTTCAGAAGTTTTCAAATAGTTTGAGTCGATTCAGTCTCTCACGGACCTGATGTGTTTAAACAAGTATTCCTTATTCTATTTTTTTTACGTTCATTCCTCACAGTTTTTGAATATTTGGTTTCAGATGTGTTCTAACTTTTAAAAATGTATCAATCAAACATTGTTTCCTCGTCTATCAAAACCGTATCGTGTATAGATATTGGTGTATAGAATCAAAATCATACTTGTCCACTTTTTATGGTTTTTGAGTTAGGTGTGTACAAAAATAAAAAAAATGAATATCTAACAAGACTTAACCTATCGAAATTAGACAAATATCACTGAATTTCGTATAAAAATGCAACTGAAATTCGCTTGTTACTTCAATCACAGATATGTCCAACAAATAATCAATTCAAACCCGGTCTCATGCTCCAGTCAATAAGATGACAGTATTAGGTCATGTGATCTTCTGTGGTTATCGGTCATTTTCAATACGAATCTAAACATGGCAATTGTTCTGTGATCGCATTTAGTTTTTATTTATGATTAAAGTGAATTTTATATAACTAATATGAATATAATTATATTATGTTTGACTTCTAAAAATGCACTGAAGAGAATGAAGATACCAACAGATTGAAAAACTGCGTTACACAACGTTCTTAACCTTTACCATACCATGATATAAAATACCCGAACGCAGCTATGCTGTCAACTCGTGTTACCGTAAACAACAGTTTTTAATAGCTTAAATGGCGTCAATGGCTCGAATTTACTGTAAATATTGAGCACTCAATTTTGAAAAATAATATTAATTACATAATCTAAAGCATTCACATTCTTTATTTAATTAGTGAGAAAGAGATAATTATATTTGTATGTCTGTTGTCCTTTTCACTGTGAAAATAGTGTTTGATCTCTGTCTTTCATATCGCAAATGGTATTTTTACCAACGTATTAATTTTACAACGGAGTGAATGTAAAAAAGAATTGTTTTTGTACGATTCCATTTTCATAATTGTTTTTTTACTAGTTAATCCTAAGAGCTAACATTTTATTTAAGATTATCTAAAATATGAATATTATGCTGCATGTATTTACCGAAATATTACAGGTTTAATTATGATGGTAGACCTGTGTTACTGCATGGTTTGGGAAGGGTTAATCAATAATATTTTAAAATTCATGTTTTACCATTGGCGTCCAAATATATGGTATTATACTTTTAACAACTTGTTTTTGAATGTATTTATTTCTAGTATTATAATCTGTTATTATTTTGTTTGCCCAGGTATGTTATTTAAATATTTTATTAGCTCATGCGAATAACATTGTAACAATTTACGAAAGCAATTACTGTTTTTTTTTTATTCCTTTATTAATGTAACATAAAATTTAAAAAAATGCTTTGATATCATAATAATTGTATTTTAGTGGATACATTTATTAGAATAGTCTAAATTGGTTTATATCAATGAGCAAAACGTTATATTTGTGTAAATGTTCTGTCTAACATTTTTTATCTCTTTGAGGAATTAAATAAATTAAAAACCCAGTATAAATGTGATGGTTCCTAACGACTTTTGACTCGTGAAAGGCAAATATAATCAAAACAAATTTCATTTTTTATATAGTCAATACTGAAGAAGCTATAAATGTTTTTAAACCTAATAAAACAGCAAGTTTTATCAATTCTCCTGTTTTTACATTAAGGTTAATTTAGCAAAATTAAATGATGTAAGAAAACTTTTCATAAAATATTACGCATCTAATTGATATAAAATTCAAAACTAAAAAAAATACGTTTTTCATAACAAAACATGCATTTGGCATCAAATTTAGTATTTAATATGAAAAATCTTCCAGAAAATAATTATCCCATTAAATATTTTAAGAACATTAAAGTACAGTTGTTTTCTGTATTTTACTCGAAAACGTGTAAAGTGGACATGTCTGCTTTTGGTTCTGGACCTCGCATATGTACTCCTACTCCATAAATTTGAAATGCGTTTTCAACTTTATTAAAAAAAAATTATATAATATATTTTTTTAATGTAGATATGTACACGGAATACGCATCGCGTAAATGAATATTCTTATTATTTTAAAACAAAGCTTTTGTTACGAAAATAGGATAAACTTGATGATCTTCTAGAACAAGGCTCGAACTCCTGATAACTACTGCCAGTGTACTAGACCAATAAGTCTTCATAATTAACACTCATTAATATAAATGATTAAAATAGTAGTAATTTTTCCTCATCAACACCCCCCTCCCCCTTATTCCGCTTGTTCTGAATTATCAATCAATTTAATATTATTCCATTAATTGAATCACATTTTTTTTTAATTGATTCATTTTATATAAATTATTTATATAAAAGTGGATATTTCCATTCATATAGCACTTTTTAAAGATGACAGCTGGAAGGAGGGGACCCACCTTTACCCGGGACCGGTTTAAAAGCTAGGGCTCCATAAATATCATATTACACAAAACCAAGGAGAAGAAAAAAATATATAGATGACATTATATAAGATCCAGCATAAGACAGAGAGGTACATATATATGAGTCAAAGAAACACGTAGATGGAAAATTGATGATAAATTAAGGTACAGTAGTTCAAGGCAGACATTCAGGGATAGAATCATCAAAAACACTCCTATAAGAGTCCATCATGTCTTCCATACCCGAATAAATTCTTTATATAAAACAAGATTCATATAGCACTGAGACACGGTCTTGAGTATCGACGTAGTTTGTACATAATCAGGATGTTTTTATTAAATTTAACCTAAATTATATAAATTGTTAGAATTGCATTCCTCACCCCAACCAATAATACCAGATATAGCTGAAATAAAATGTGCAGAATTTTAAAAAATCAATGTGTATACAGTACACAATGTTCACATGTTCATGGGAGTAAATTTTTCAAATAAAGAATACGTAGTTACAGCTTTGAAAAGTAAAGTCATTCCTCTTCATTCCGCTCGAAACAAGAAACATTTGAAGATAGATTCATCTCCCTCCTCATCCACCTCCCTTCGTGTTGAACTATTTCAGTGAGTAATGTATCCAGTTTTCGTAAACTTTCTCGGGGGTCGTTTGTCTCTCTGCTTACCCCTGCGGAGGGCGATCGATTCAAAAACTTTGGCAGAAATAAACTCGTAAAAACACCCCCACTATTTGTATCAGATCTTTGAATACACTCTTCAAAAGTTTTCCACTACAGAATCTGATGGAAAATTGCAGAAAAGAAAGGGGAACAATTCGCATTACAATGTATTGTGGAACTCTTTGAAGAATGTTTCAGCGAGAGATCAATCCATCAAAATCATTATGTGTCGCGTATTAGGCTCAAATGGAGTGATCAGAATGTTATCGGTGTGAGTGTTCAACTGCTACGTTCGTACTCGTATCCCAAAGCGTATACAATATTTAAATTGCAAGTATTATGAATTAAAACTTCTTATTGTTGGCACTGAATTTATCGAGTGCACGAACTATGTACTGCAGATTGGAGGCGACTCGAAAACTGTTATTGTAAACGACGCCAGTACTTGAAGTGAAGAGAAGTGGCATGGTCCCCGCGGGACGCTAGCTAACGCATGTCACTGTTGCACGCAGCCACTACCTTGAGTCTTGATGGCTGGACTACCAGCTGGTAGTAGAATACTGCTTTGCTGGCTGTGTTCGGCTTAGTTCTTCTGAGTATGGCTGATGAGAGTGAAGGTAATAGCACTCCACATGTCTCATAAGGAGCCAAATAGACAGTTTATTTCCTAACTTTTATTGCAATAGCGAAAGTATTCAATTTAGCTTTGCGATGTTTGATATATGTACTTATTATTTGTTGGAGCACTGCCTCAGACCAGACAAAACTTATTTTTATGCAGTAAATCTTCCGCACCGCATTTTGCCTCTATGAACGAGTTTTAGTCTTGTACGATATTTACACAAGTGTCAGTAGAACTGTTTTATAAGATGTTTTAAATAATTTTTTGTTAAAATAATCCATTTTTAATCAAATAATTCGTATGAACCTAATAAAATGACATAATGAAATGAGCAAAATAAAAATGAAAATTATAAAAAAAAAAAAAAGTGAGGTACCACTGACATTTGTATTCCTGGAGACTGCTTTCCCAACTAAAGTGTAACCTTGTTAATCTATTTAAATTTATTCTATGTATCTTACTTCAGAGGCAACTCTATTTAATACGAAAGAAACTATTTTACATTTTTATCCTTTAAAAAAAATACGTGTCACATCAATATACTTTAAAACAATCATCAAAACGCAAATAAATCTCTTGGAACGAGGATCGAACCCCCGACTATTTGATCGCTGGGCGAATATCATACCACTAAACCATCAAGCGCGTCTTTGCATTTTTTCCGTGACATATTTCTTCGTTTTAAGGGACATTCCCTTGTCGCTGTATTTCTCTCCATTAATCCAAACCTAATCTAGTTCTAAAATTTCTTGGTCGCTTTTTTGATAATTTTGATTTGATAATTGACACATTAATAATGATTTTCTTTACCGTCATCTTTTTCTTCTTCTGTCTTTCCTTCTATAATCGTTTCAAATGTCTTGTACTGTAAGATATTACCTAAACATTTTTTGTGTCTGTTCGCAATCATCTTCATGATAAATCTCTTTTGTTTCTTCTTCACATTCTCTCACAAGTTACCCCTCTGGCACGATGAGAGTCACGATCTTGTGAGAGATTCTCCTTAATCTTACTCGGCATTCCATCCATCCAGGATGGATGATCGTCTATTTCATCTCCAACCCTCGACCCTCAAGTCACTTCACTTTCTTCCAAAATGTCGTAATTTCGTTTTTTCTCAGTCCAACTAATTTTTATTATTAGACTGATTGGGCCGATGCAAAAGTTATTTTCATTTTAACGGTACTTATTTAGACATGATATGAATGAGTGATTTTTATTTTGAAACTAATCTTTTGTCATTGCTCTTAAAAAGGGACACATTGTATCTGATTCAACCAGTTTCCTTTCAACTTCAATCGTGATAACAACCCCAAAAATATAAGTCGGGAAGAAAATTTATTTTCTAACTTACATATATGTAATTAAAAATAAAAATAACGCAACTGCTGCGACTAAGAATTTGTGTTTAGTGTATGGTAGAAGTGTCTTAAGAGCTCGAATGAGTCATATGTGGCTTAGTTAGTTTCGTTCGGGGAATTTATCACTGGAAGACGAGCCCCGCACTAGAATCCAAGTTGATGACGAGCTACTCCGGGCCATGGTGGGTGCAGACTCTTGACTATCCTCAAAAGAATTTACAGTTATAGCTAACTATCTGAAGTATCCGGCGTTGCCAATACTTTACGCAGAGTGAACAAGCTTCATTTAGGGGGGGATGTGGGTTGTTTTTTTTTCGAAATTAGATGTAAACAGCAATTTTCTTTATGTGAAAATAAAAAAAATGTATTTTTTTATTCTACTCATTTAATTTACTTGACACGCGTTTCGCCTTGTAAGGGTATTATCAATCTCACAACAAATTTAAATCGGAAACAGTAAAAAAGTCATTTTTCTCTTATTTTGATGGTCAAGTGTGAAAATTTCATCAAGAAGTACCAAAATTCTGCTTTAAGGGAAGGGCATGAAGGATGGGAGTGGTTTTTCTAAATCTCATGTAAGCAGTGACCCTCCTCTTGTTTTGAAGGTCATGTTTGCAAAATTTCATCAAGCTAGGAATTAAACTGTAGATTTGTATAAAAAAACAAACAAACCAACAGACGCTCTTCTGTATATAAATAGATAATGAATATTATGTAATTGACTAAATAAACTTTGTTTTTTTAATATCTTTTATCTACAAAAAACGCCACATCACATCAACCTTTTATTTACTGTCACTACACGACAGCTCTAAATAATCACAACTGTTATTTAACAAGAATGTGTTTAATAACAGTGCCTTTGTAGGTGAAAATCCAGTAATTGTGTGTTCTTCGACATATTTAAATATTGCTAATAATATACTGGTCAAAATAATAAAATATATAAAAATTGAAAAATATTGAGTATTCCAGTATAATTTTATCGATAAAGAAAATTTTAAAAAAATAATTATATTCTCATTGTGACATATATGCTGTTTCAGGGAAAAATGAATATTAAATTTAGTTAGTCCATAGATGGCGATAGTTTTGATGGATATGGCGATATTTGATGGATATAGAGGTTGATTAGGTGAAATTATGAACGTTACATTGTGTAAAATGATCAATCAAGCCAGCCAAAGACAGGTCGTAAGCTCTGTAATTACCCACACTTCCATATTTTTCCATTAATAAAAAATATGAGATATCTATTATTAGCTTAATCACAACTTCACAAATAAAACTTGAATTTATATTTCAATTGTATTTTATAACAGCTGAACATCGCGATTCTTCATAAGTTTAGAAAGGCGGGATAAATATGAAATAAACTTGAAGACAATGCGTAACAAAAATTTTATTCCCCATACGCCGAAACAAATCATGAAAATAGAAGTTCTATTTGAGTTAAACCGCGATAACTCATTTGCAGCCCCTTTTCGGGCGTTTTTTATATGGGGGTTAATTTCCCTTCAAATTACTTTTGCGAAATATTACAAAGGTCAGGAGAAATTATGAGAAAGTCCCGTGAAGTAGAAAGGGTCTAATCGCCGCCACCGGAAGCGGGGGCCGGCGAAGAAAAATTTACTGTACCAATTATTTTTACGGCGAGCGTGACTTCTTTGGAAATTTGGACAAAGGGTGTACTCGCTTTGGCCGATTGAATTTATTGTTGGGAAATCTTGAAAATTAAATTGGAAAAGTGATTTTCTCAAATTTTGCCTTGTTATCTACAGTTTACCTGCGGTTTGGCTAGCCGACTCGTGGGTCACGCATTCGAACTTGGTTTTTCTTCATTAAAATTTAACAAATCTTAGTATTGATATCATCTTCACTATCATCACTATTGGCTCCACAACCTCTTGTGAATCATGGCTTGCTCGAGAGTTTTTCTTCATTGAAATCTATTAGAAGCCATTTATCTTAATTTTTTTGATTTCTAAGATAAAAATCTCACATATTTACTAGCTTAAAAAAAAATCTTAATATATATATTTCACTAATTTATGCCTGGACAGCTTGTTGATGTTAAAAAACGATTATAATTAATTTTAATACAGAAAATATATTTTTTTAAAGTTACTTTCTCTTCAACCATCACGCTGTTTTTCGGAGAGGAAAGCGGGGATGATAGAATGGTATACTATTCTGTCCTGATATATCTCTTATTACGCGCTCATGGATTTGTATGGTTTCTAGCGGAACCGTCTTCTAGCATCTGATTTACCCGGAAATGATAAGTGTTTCACAGAATCCTTATCTCGCTGGTACTAAAAACATTCGTATACCTTCATTATTGTACTATTTTGGCTCATTTATTCCAACCTAAATGAAACAGTTATCATTTACTCCAAACTTGTTCACTCTGCGCTCTATCTACCATGTAATTCTACATTTATTGTCTGGATTCGTAAAACACATTTTTGGCGCGTCTTGCCAATCGGTCACGACCCATGTCATTGACACCTTTCCACATCCAAATTCAAACCCATAACCTTTCCTTAATGCTCGTCTTTAGTGTGAAATGTGACCTTGACGTCAGCAGACGTCAATGTGACTGATATTTGTTCGATCGCGACATCGTGATAACATTCGCGGTGTGGATTTGTGAGCTCCAGTGCACCAGCACTGTAATTTGTGATATTGTGTTTGATCACAAATTGTTTATTGCTTTTTTTGTGCCGCGGATGAAGTTATGATATCGCCATCTTCAATTGGAAGCGGAGATCTGCCCATCCGCGTGCCATTCGTGTGATCGATCTCGGCGACGACTGCAGGGGTGATGGAGGCGTCATATACAAGGTAAAGCGAGCAGTTTTTTTGAATCCCGGTTCCCCGAGATTACTGGTCCTTCGACTGAAACCCTCTATCCCATCGTCGACCCTTATCCCTTATATCCAGGTTACCTTATTTCCTTCCTTCCCCCCCCCCTGCGGCTATGACCGGAATCGTCGTAATCCAATTCGTGGAACGCGCGACCCGGAAATAGCGCAATTCGTTCATTAGAGCCAGCGGCGCAGGATTATCGGTCCTTTACATTATCTAACTTCAGACTTCATTACTGCACGTCAGGTATCAGTACTCTGTTGGGTAATTATAACAATATGTTTTATCGGAGACTCCCTATATAAAATTTGATACGAAACTATGTTAAAAACAAAACCTTATAAAAAGCATGTTAGATGATTTTGGAACACTTCAATTCGCGTGTGGACTGTACGTAATAATAACATTTTATAATATCGGGTATTTAGTATATAAATAGACACCAACCGAAGGATAATTATGTAGGAAAAAATATATTATATACAAGGGTGATATGATATATGTATCTGAGATATTAATTAATTATATTCACTCTAGGTGAAAAGTTTTTATTAACAATTATTAAGGTATTTGAGATTCTGTAAAAATAAGGTAAATGACTCTTTCAAATAATGGAACGATTTAATTTATTAATATCAAAAAGGTAACATGTAGGTTGGAAAATTTGTCGCTAAAAATATCGTCACTCTAGCATAATTGGATAATGCACCTTCTCCGGTTTGGAAAGAGATCCAGGCTCAAATCCCAGTGACGCAATAACAATATTTTTCGATAAAATTGATTTTATACGTATATCTTTCTAATTAATATATTTAATTCATATTTTAAATTATTATACTTCAAAGCTGCCAAATTGTATTAAAAATACTTTTGTTGCTGAACATTGTTTATAGAAGATATTTTTTGTTATTCGATATCTTCCACTTGTTCTTATTATTCTACTCATCTCCAGCAAATTGAAGCCTGGGACAACGAATGACAGAAACAGAAACTGAACTGACGTATGTTAAAAAGTTTACGAATTTGGAATAAATGAAATATATCCTCTCTCCTTATCGTGGAATTGGAATATTTATACACATTTTTATAATTAACGTATTTATTTACATTGTCATGACATATCCTGGATGTACAATATTGTTCTGGAATGTTTCTGATAGAATTTAATTAAGAAGTTTCTCGAATATTCCCCATCTTGACAATTATGGAATGCGCCAGGTGATGGCGATGGAATGCATTAACTGACTTTAAAGGTCGCCGCTGGTGAATCAGGTATGGCTCCAAATTTCCAAGGTAATATTATGCTAGATATGATAGGTAACTCTGTACTCTCAACCCTACAAAAAATGTAAAAATTAGAGAATGATCTTTATCGAACATTACTGTCCTTCAATTTATTTCAGATTGTGTAGATTAATTGACACGAAAGTTACTATAAATAAACAGCAAAATAGATTGTATGAAGACAGAATTGGGCCTTGACTGAGCAACTAGTATAGAAGCGGCGCGAGACAGGGGAAGATGGAAATGTCTTGTCATGACGTTACACCTTTAGGTACAAAAATTTGACAATTATGAAATTATATAAACACACACACCTGAATTTTATTTTTGTCACGATCATAGTTACGAGACTCAACAAGTCAAAATAACAATTTATTTTTAACAAATTTATATATTCCTTCTTTGTAGAATTTTTTTGACAAGCCTATATTTTACGCAAGCCTTAAAGAGTAAATAGGGAGGGTAGGGTGGAGGGATTATATTTTCTTCAGGGTACAAGAATGCATAATAGCAAAATTTGAACGGATTAGACTATATACGTAAAACACATTTATGTCTCCATGTGTTGGTAGATTTTGTTATGAAAAATTTATAAATCCCGTTGAAAATATATTTACTTTTAATAAGAATCATTATCCTTGTTGGTCCCTAGTGACTTAGGATCGCGATCTCCGTGAATTCTTGCCCTTTTAATTGTGCTCCTCCACTTTTTTTGGCATCCTGCAAACCTTAGGGCTATCATCAGAGAAGTTTCTGTTGCCTTTCCCACTTGATGGGGATCTTCATCTTCCTCTTCATCCTTCAATGCGGCTCACCACGACAAGCTTCTCCAAACTATCTCCCTTCTTGCAAGATGTCCAAAAATTGAATGATTCGTCTCAGGCAAATAGTTGAGAGACTGTCTTTGATGTTTAGTTCTTGAAGAATGGAATCAATCGTGCATTCGTCCATGGTATGTGCAACATGTATCTCCAGCATCACATCTCAAAGGCATCAATTCTAAAGCGAATTATTGCAATTGCAGTTAAGAAAAATCCTAAAAACTCAGTAATACTTATTACTTATATACAGTAATACTTATTATAATAGATATTTAATATAGACATTACTATTTTATATCATATTTAATGAAAAATATATAGGAGTATGGGTAATTATAGAGCTTAATAACAGTGCCTTTGTAGGCAAAAATCTTGGATATATTCAAATATGCTAATAATATTTTCAACCTCATTTTACAAGCGCTACATAATGGATTTAACAGAAAACTATTTATATTGTTATCAATAAATTTTAAAAATAAAATACATATGTTCATAGTAATTTTTTTATTATTTAATGCCATCTAATTGTGTGTGTTCATTCTGCTGAGCGTAAACTACAGATCATAAAAATTAACAATGTATTTAAAAAATGTTAGTATTTATCTCCAGATGAAAAATATTTTTTTTATATTACTACTATAACAACATCCTGTATTTTTGTCTTACTTCAAGAAGTAAACTATGTTCAGCTATACACACGTGCACCATATACGGACAGACAGACATGCGTAGTATATGTTAGAGCCGTTAAAACTTTTATAACTCATAATGAAAGGCATTTGGTGCAATTTGTAATAAACTTATATATTTTTACCATTTTGCTCTACGTGAATGTCTATGATTTTTTTTAAACAGCATATTTTTCTTAAGATTATATTATAAATTTATATATGTACATAAATATATGATTATTCAACGCACAAGTTATCGGTATCTACTAACTCAGACAATAATCTATATGTCTACCATTCACTTCTATAAATCATCACCATCATGACTGTATCCTCCCCATTGAGTCGCCGCTAATCTTTGCCATGTCTCTCCAACTGCTCCAATAATTTTCACCCATTGCCACTTACGCTTTTTAGCCATGACAATGACATATTTTACTTTGGTACAAGATCCAACCCACGATTTTATATGTGTGTCTCTTTCTAATTCTTTAGTTCTAATTGTGATGTCCTTGTGATCTTATATATGTGTATGTGTATCAGAGCGCCGCACCGCCATGGCGAGATGCATGTATGTGTGTGTGCGCGGAGATTAAGAAAGGATGCGCCCAAGGCACGGGCTCTCTTCTGCGTTTTCGTTTGACTTGTTATTAGTTATATACCATATAACTTAATTGTATCATATTGTAATAAATATATAATAGTCACAAAGTATTTCTTTTGTACCTTTAATAACTACGAGGTGTATAACTGAGACGTACTATCTACGCAAGTACATAACACTAATCAATTACTTATTATCATAGGGGTACCCAAAAAAAAATGACGTTTTTGTGAATGAAAAGCATTTTTTTTAAAAACAAATTTATTTTCACAATATTATTCAAGAAAATAGTCTCCATCAATAGATACTACAACCTTATTCCATCGTTCAGGCAAATTTATAATCCCCCATTCGTAAAAACTGAAATGCTTTGATTTAAAATATTGAGGGAGGGCTATTTTTACTTCACTAACACTATTAAATTTTTTCACATCAAAATTATGCTGTAAAGAACTAAACAAATGATAATCCTATGGCACTAAATCAGGAGAATACGGAGGGTGATTAATAGTTTTCTATCCGAGAGCATTATTTTTTTCTCGCGTTATTCTCGCAGTTTGAGGCCGCACATTGTCGTCGCTTTTTGCGTGTCATTGTCACACCTCTTTTTTCCACACCTTTCTGATTTTTTTCAAAATTCTTTAAATGCTGTTCCATGAAAATTCTGGTCTTCTTTGTTAATTCGTTAATTGACATCTCTGAATTGACCTCAATTTCTGCAGGTAAGGGATCTTAATCGATGATTTTGTGTGTTCCATTTCTAGACTTGTCTTCGAAACAATAATTTCTTAATTTAAATCTTTTGAACCATTTTTAACATTGACGAACTATTAAAGCTTTACCATAGATGGCACAATTGTTTTTTTGGTTGCTATGGTTACAGATTTTTTTGGTGAAATTCATATAACACACAAGAGCGTATAAACAGCTTGCTCGTAACGAAGTCTTCCTTTGAAAATGGGGTTTGTTTTTTTAAACTATTATGCTCACAACGTACTCTCCAGATGTTGATCAAACACTGCTGAAAAAAGCTTAGCGATTTAGATGACAAATAAGTCACAACTAACCGTCAAAGTTGTTCACGTAAAATGCGACCTTTTTTTTGTGTACACCTAATATAAGTAAGCTTAGGATGGTATTATTTGAGGGTAGAAAGTAATAAGCTTAGGATGGTATTATATATGTACATCTATTAAAGGTTCTAAATAAAAATGTTCAAAAATACTGACCAACATAAATAAATACACGAATTTCTCTCCATCCTGTTAGGTCATGATATATTTGCAGGGTTTAGCTGTCATCACATTTCCTATTGATCTTTCCTATTCATATGCTAACCTACATTTTTACGGTAGTTAGATGAACAATCTGCCGCACATACGGACATAAAGATATACTATTTTTAAAATCAAAAAAAATTTTTTTTTCGTATTGTATAATTTATATATTGTCATTCATTGTAAACATATTTAGAAATTATATCGTTTTTAAAACCAATTTTATTTTAATATTTGTAACATGCTTTGTTACACACAACAATCAGAGATGTCGATATAAATGGAAACGGAAATTGCCTAGGATGGCGTACCTTAGCTCAGCGTGGCTTTCCCATTGGAGTCCGATCGTCGCGAATTATGTCATCACGTACGTGACGGCATTTATAAAAAATTGTAAGCCCACAGGTATTTTTTTAATGGCACCCCAATAATTGAAAAATACATTTGTATGGGTTAAAAGTAATGTATTTTTTATTTTCTTAATAAACTGTAAATACTTTTTGAGAATTATTCCTCTTTTGTCGTCATTATTTAATTTTATCAGTTAACAATTTTCTGTATGAACTTCTTTACTACTACAGGCATGTGCTTTCGGACTACAGGCATGTGCTTTCGGACTACAGGCATGTGCTTTCGGACTACAGGCATGTGCTTTCGGACTACAGGCATGTGCTTTCGGACTACAGGCATGTGCTTTCGGACTACAGGCATGGGCTTTCGGACTACAAGCATGTGCTTTCGGACTACAGGCATGTGCTTTCGGACTACAGGCATGTGCTTTCGGACTACAGGCATGTGCTTTCGGACTACAGGCATGTGCTTTCGGACTACAGGCATGTGCTTTCGGACTACAGGCATGTGCTTTCGGACTACAGGCATGTGCTTTCGGACTACAGGCATGTGCTTTCGGACTACAGGCATGTGCTTTCGGACTACAGGCATGTGCATTGTTTAGTAACGTATTCATTTTTCAGACGGTTTTCTGTCTTGACGCATAACACATCCACATTCATAAATCTTCTCATGTATGGTCGTCGATTTTTGAGGCTTATAAGAGGACTATCTTCTAGTGTCTGGTCTACCTGGCCACACCAAGTCTTTCACGGACATAGTCTAATTACAGTACCATCAATATAATATGTCGCATCATATTATATATATCTTTCTTATAATTTTCTCCTTGTTCGTTCGTTTTACATGACCAAACCTAATTTACTTATATAGTGATAATTTCTTTATTTTGTCATAAATGGATTTGCCACGTATATGCTTCAGTGGTCTTATTTTATAGTTCTTAAAATACTCCTAGTGATCTAATTTAGACTATAGACCATCAAGTTAGTCCTAATTTCATTATACAAGCTTTGATAATATTAAAAATATCGATGTGACACGTATAAATTCGTACGAAACGAATATTGATTCGATCGACTTTAATTTTCACTCTAGGTGTGTGTCGGTGGCTCGCAAATATGCACCTTAAGTGACGAATTTTATCAAATAATAAATGCTGTCAGTACATTCATTATTTTAACCCACAAAAATGTAAACTTTCGATGAGTTTGACAATTTTTTCATTTGTTTACGATGTTTTATCTAGATGAAATTTTCTGAAAATTTGTACAGCTCACAGCGACATTCTGTTCGTTAGCTTGCGGTGAACTTTTCGTAATATTTGAATACCGTAATAACACGAAAAATATTTCGCGGTCGCGGTGACCGCGGCAACTTCCAAATCGTGGATAGAGAATTAACGTGGAATTTTTAATTTTTATAAATTTTGATATATTTATAATATCACGTCAATTTATTGATGAAAATAACTTTTTTAATAAATGAAAATAATCTACAATATAATTATTGTCGAATGCTTATATACATTATTGACATTTCATAAATATTGTGAATCATTTAAATCATCTAAATAATTCGAGTGGAGGATAAATTTTGAATATTGAATTGAATGTGGTATAGGCGAAAAATGCTTCTTATCTTCTGGAAGGCGTGCAAAATTAATGTATCCTTACTACAAAACTCAACATAAAGCAAAGCCTCCAAAAACTAGCAAAAAAAGTCTGAAGTCGCTCAGTATGGTGTTAATTATGCAAATTATCATTACGCTATACCGGTGCGTTGACGACAAATTTTAAAATTTTACACTTTTCAAACTAATACATGTTCCATTATTTGAAAGCCATCATCTTTATTTTTACGGAATCTTAAATACCTTCGAGTAATCCGATAGAAGACGCCAGAATTAATAATTCATTAATCGGTTAATGCACGTTTCCCGGATAGGAATAGATCCAGGTTCGAATCCAGGCAGCAACAACAATATTTTTAGATAAAATTGATTTTATATATACATTTTGTTAATTTTTAGTATGACCATTACTTTTAATAAAAATGAAGTAATGTAATTTTCACAATTAATTAACACTGCACAAAAATTAAAAAATATCACTTAAAACTCGTATTGCAAGAAAACAATTCATACATTTGAAAGAAGAAAATAATATATTAAGAAATGTGATAAAATTCTATAGGATGAATCTAAATCATTAAATTTGTTGAAGTTTATTCAATTACAGGGTTTAATCCATATCTAATTTCCTGGATGTATTTGGTTGTAGCGAATACATTGAACACAATCTTTGTATTAAATATTAATTTTTCGAATATTTTAACCATAATTTTAATTTATCTTATCCACGGAAGATACGAAATCTCATATTTTAAACCTATTTATTTTTCTCAAACAACCCGTATTATAATGAAATTTTACAGTGTTTTTATTGAATAAATATTTTAAGTAAACGTCTCCATTATTATCATCTTAATGTTTACTTTTATAATGATGAATAAAGAAATATTTAAAGTCAGATTTTTTTTACATTTTAGAATAATATTAATACTCGGAATAGATAATTTTTGGAAGCAATTCTATAATGAAATATCTTTCATATCATCGTAAAATAAAAACATTAATAAATTTATTGGCAATTTGTCGAATTTTTAAATTTTTAATCTAAATTAGAAAATTAAAATATTTGAACATGTACATAAATATATTTCATTGAATGCGTATATATTTCAGTATGAAATCCTACACCCAGAATCATAACTTATTTTATTAATTAGACTCTATTGACACACGAGGCGCGTTTTTTAAGTAAGTACCGTTGCCCGATATTCCCGGTGTAGCGCAGCGGTTGCGATGTTGCGCATGCGCAATGGTTTCCTTCATCTGTTGACTCATCACATGCAACTTTAGAGACATTCACACAGTGTGGCCATCTTGTAGTGAGTGGTTGAAATTCCACCCAGTCGACTGTGTGATATGATTCGTAATTCGTTTCTTGAATGCACGAAACATGAAACCAGCTGATATTCATCGCCAATTGTGTCCTGATTTGGCGCCAAGTGATTTTTAGTCATATTTTCCTTCATCTGAAGCGGTTTTGATGACGATGATGAACTCAAAGACGGAGTACAGACATAGTTTTCATCTCAGGCGGCGTCGTTCTATGACGAAGGTATACAAAAATTGATGCCCCGTTACGACATGTGACTTAATAATGGTGACGGCTATGTTCAAAAGTAGTACAAGGTGTGTAGCGTCCAAAAAAAAGTTATGTTAAAGTTATTTCTTTAAAAAAATACCGGTACTTAAAAAAACGCGACTCGCATATGTTTTTGTTTTAATAGAGGTGACTATAAAATGATGAACTTATTACAATTATATTTCTATTAAGTATACTACTCGTAGTTTATTGTGTTAGATGTAGTTGGTCTCCACCTCTGATATATACAACAGCATTATCCTGGCTACTTTGGTAGACTGCCAAAACGCCAGAAATGTTACCACGAAAAAAAATCTTATCACGATCGCGGAACTTGCATGATAAGAAACAGAGTACGTATATTGTGTACATACCGTGTGTATATATACCACATTTTGCATTGTTACTCTTTGGGATTTGTACAAAATCCGTGCACCTTCCCTTTCCTCCTGGCCGCTCCGCCACCCTCTCTTAATATAAAAGTGTACAGTGTAAGTTATATTGAATTCCATACAAATTTTGTTCAATTGTACTCTAGGATCCTGAAGTAAACATAGTTATCCCACCTCACTACTCCGGATATCATATTGGTATCGTTATTATTATATTTAGGGTTCGCGTAAAATAAAAGGACACCTCTCTCCCTACTTTTTTGAGTGGTATCACCTCCGATAGGTTTATCCTTGTCCTGGCTACTTTAATAGACTTTTATTTATGTTAAAGTAGCCAGTATTTTTTCCGTACTGTGTGGATGATAATATAATTTTGTTATAGTAAATCATTTATAAAAAATGCGATTAAGTATATAATGAATATGTTGAAATGAATGAAAATGTATCAAATATATGTTATAGTATTAAATTTGAGTTGAATTTAATTAAACTAAATTCTGAGCAATGCCATGTAGGGACCACTAACATGAAATACTATTTACATAGATTAAAGGATGTTTGAAGTAAAATCAAACTAAAAAATGTATAAGTCAGCGTAGAGTCAATTCGGTGTAACTCCAAAAATATTTGGGAATTGAAGAAATAATACACCATCATAAGAGATATTTAAATTTAAGAATTAAATATATGTACATACAGCCAGGGGCTTGCATTGCATACAAGCAAAAAATCTGTCCATTACTAAAAATTCTAAGACATAAAAATGAATAAGCGTAACCTTGCCTATGACATAACCCACATCTAGCCGTTGGTTATTTGCGAACTATTTGTAACAACTTCATGTGCATTCTGCTCCGCGATTTGCAGGGCACTTATCTTAGGTCATTAATGAACCTTAATTGTCTTTTCAATCCTTAGAATAACTGTACTGAACTAAATATTTTTCTACTGAATCTATGTCAGCATCTTGACGTCTGTGGATTTTCTGCATTTTTCAAACAATTTGTGCTAAGTCTGCCGTTTTCGAAAGCAATTAATCCTTACTGTAAACTGCGTAGAATAACATTTCTACATATTTGTTTTATTTTACAGACTAAACGTTTTATGTTCTTTGTGTATTCCAACCCATGATTCCATATTTCGGTGTTTGCGTAGATAAAAATTATAGACTATTTATCATGTGTCATGCGACCGAATTTGCATTTTTCAGGATATTATTAAGTTAGATTATTACCGATATTAAATTTAATGTCAAAATATAATTATTTCTGTTATTACGCTGATTTGTAAAGCTAGTTAAATAAATAAATGTTTTTGAACACTGTTAATGAAACATTTTAAATCCGTTGCCGAAAGGAGAAATCATAGAAAATATTTTAAGCGAAATCGAAAGAAGAGTACGGATATCGAGCAATAGAAGAACTTGCCTATTTTAAAGTAATAAATTTACAATTATAGTCTATTTTGAAATTGATAGAACTAATTGTTCTTAAAAAAAATTTTAAATATAATTTTTTTTTTATACGTAGTGTACCTATCTATTTGTATATTTAGTCGGTAACAGCGTAACCTAAGTTTGTGCCTACTAAACGCTATTGCATACAGCTAGCTTGCATTTTTTGCACGAATAAATGCAGCAAAGAAATGCGTTTTCAAACCAAACGATTTGTTTCATATTTGTAGATACGCCGAATTATCTAAGCAGTTGTATTATAACAATTAAATGCAGTATAGGCGTGAAATCATAATAAATAATAATCAGTTAGATTAACCCAAGAAACGAGAGATAAAGTATAAATATGTTAAAATATGGATTATTTTGATAAAATATACCCGGTTCAAAAACAGAGTAGCCCTTCGGATAATAATAAAGTTAACCTCAAACAGCGCGGAATATTAATTTCATGAAACTATTCTGTTTTCAGTCAATTTACATGTACTCCATTTATATTTTTAATAAAGGCAGCGCTGCTTCATCAGGGTGGAGAAGCTTCGCGCCGGAACCTTTTTCTGCTTTCATTGGTATAATTAGATAGGAGTTTTATCTGCAAATCTGCATTAAATTAAAGCAAGTGCAAATATATTCATGGTCCCTGTGATTATTCCTTAATATACGCCCAGAATTTTTGGCGCAAATCTCTTAGAATCTTGTTATCAAACGTGTGACCATACGTCAGAGAGAAAAAAAACTGTTTATTTATACACATTAATAAATCTAAATTTTATTCTAAAAAACAAGATTATAAATTATCTGAAAAAACTACAAAAAATATATATTATTTAAAACTTTAATTTCCATAAAATTATAATTCATTTTATCCTGTTAATTTATACGTTTTGTCTTAACTGTTATTAACTGTTGTTAACTCATATTATATTTAACAGTAATTATTAATTACTTTGCTACTCTCATTATTTTTGCATTTCCGAAAAATTTTGTCATTTTTCACATATCACAAAATTATACGTTTTGTTGTTAATATCTTTTTCACAATTAATGAATTTTGCTAAAAGTAAAATTATACAATTTTTTAACATATTCAAACCAAACTGCGAATGTTTTTCTCTAGGGTTCGTTATTATTTAGTACAGACTACCAAATATACATATATAAACTAACGGTAATTCCTGGTTTCAATATTTTCATCTTGATGTCACTCACGTGATCACTTTTGTACGACATTTGCAATTAAATAACTCCTCGACTTTTTTTAAATATATGACTCAAAAGTTTAAACGCTGACAATATAATATGCATTAATGTAAAAAAGATGTCTTGTTTACACGTGGATTTAATACTTTTACTATCGCGTATGTGAATCAAATTATCGGATTCATGTTTCCAAAAATAATGTGTATAGAATGTCTTTTGTCTCGCAACTTATATTCCGAACCCCTCTCCTATATGTACACTTTATTTCACATCTATTCATTTACTGGTCTGTGTTCTTCAGCAATTTTTTTACATCCTTCAAATATCTACTGTTGGATAAAGATCTCATGTTCCCTGCTGCTTCCTTCAATCCTTTTTATGTCGTTGCCCAGAAAACTGTTGCACGAACCATTCTTTGGCTTCTAGTACGGAGCGAACTCTTCCAGCTATTTAAATGATCTTTCAATTCTTAGATTCTTGAATGCAAAAAATATTTGGTCGATATCAAACTGTCATAACACAACTCAAAAAAATGTCATAGAAGTATATTACACAGGCTGTATTAATGCCAATAATGATGTCAGTAATATTTTTCTTCTCCAAGGATAAGACATACTCTCTTTTTTGTAAAGGTATAGCGATATATAAAAAATACGTAACTTTAGTTAGTAATAGAATCTTCTTCTTTTATACAGGAAATCCACCCTTCAAGAGTGATTTGTAAGAATTTATATATAAAATTATAAAAAATGTCAAAATAAATTATCAGTATTTATTTCATAGTAACAGTAATAATATCATTAATAATGTCAGTAATTATAAACCTGATTACTGTTAGATTAGTATCGTTCATTCATTCTCAGATGGTGCGAAAGATGAATCAAACAAATCAGTTGAGATAGATATTGTATTTTTAATAACATGTAAAAATATATTTATCTAAATATTTTTTCAAGAGATTTTCACAAACTCTTGCAGATATTATAACAAGTACAGATTAAATTACATTTAATGCATATTAAAACAAACAAAAAGAAGAGCTATTAGCATAGCTGAGCCGAGCCATGTTGAGAAAATCATTTAAACAGAAAAAAACAAAATTTACTGTATTCAAAAAATAGAAAAAAATTAATAATACTTAAAAAATAATTATTTAAAACTGTTGTTTTTAAGACAAATGACACTTCGATAATTAGCATGTTTTACGCGGTCAAACACGTATAAACTAACACGATACAATTTTTCTTTTGAACTGGGCCTGTGGCATAATTAATGTTTCTGTGTTTGCTTTAATGGATGAAATTTCATTATTATAAATAGACAAGCATATAAATGCAAGTCTGATGTACATCAATAATATAAACGTATTCAATTTGTAGTGATTTTTAATTAAAAATGGAGTAAATGATCATGTCCCGGGATGTTATCCGAACTTATCGGCACACTTTGTTTACTGATCGTAAAAAATAACTACAACAATAACAAACACCGTAAAAAATTACGTACTACTTGCTGTACAGTATATACAACACTCAGTGGTAGGGGGTAGTCTGAAACTGCACCAATTACGTTTAATTACAGCTGATAAAATCTCCCCCCAGGGGCGTCGGAGCCAAACAAAGGATGCTGAAAAACGACGCCGATTTTGCGACGCTTGATGGCGTCGATTACGCCAATCGCCGTTGGAATTTTTAAACGTAATTTTTTCGTGTTTATGTGGTGTTTGTGTCTTAATTCCGACTAAAATTGTCTCTTTTGTGTTAGCGATTCTTACATTGTTGCGAATATTTTCATAATAATTGTATTCAAACGTTTAACAGGTAGCGTCATTATTTTTATTTTATTTTTTAAATTTTTAAGTCATTGTAAACCATTTTTTTCATCATTAGCTGTAAAATACTGCAAATACATAGTAAAATTATTGTTATCATTATTTATGTGTATGTCAATTATATTGTGTCTTTCATTTACATCTATCTGAATCATTAATACATTAAACACCATAAAGGTATAAAGAACTTCAGCATAAACTCAGAGATGGCAGACCATGCAAGATCAGAGGGTCATCGTTTTGCCCATGACAACGTAGAAGTACTACATATATGCAAAATGGGGAGAAAATTAGTTTATTCAATCATAAATTTCCATTAAGTAATTTCAGTTTTCTAATGAAATGTATTCATTAGAAAAATATACATATAAAATCAATTATATCGAAAAATATTTTTGTTGCTACTGGGATTCGAACCTGGATCTCTTCCAATACGGGGAACGTACATTATCCGATTACGCTATACCAACACAGTGGATTGACGACAAATTTTCGAACCTATATTTTACACTTTTCAAATTTATACATCTATCGTTCCATTATTTGATAGCCATCTACTTCGATTTTACGGAACTTCAAAATTAATTTGAATTTAAAGTATAAGAACGTGTTCCCCTTAATAATAATTAAATTTTAAATACTAATTTAATGTATATATTTTGTCAATATAAAATTGATTCTATATGTATATATTTATAATTAATACATTAAATTAGTATTTAAAACATCACAGACCTATGATCTAAAAAATTACAACTTCACAATAAGAATGTGTTCCTCTAATAATAATGAAATTATTTAAATATTTCACTTGTAATTAAAACGTTTCTGCATTCTTCTATTTTCACAATTCTCAGTTCGTATTAAATTTAAAATATTTGACCTTGATAAAATAAGACTATGATAAAATCAGGTAGATTACGTCATGTGAAAACTATCTAATCTGATCTTAGCTTAGATAGATTAGTCATGTAGAACGAATGAATGAGGAGAAAATGGTACGAAAGATGAGAATGTTGATGGCACCAGAAATAGAGACCGTCCTCGTAAGACTAATTACAGTAATTTTGAAGATGATCCTATTAATAATAATAACAATTTTTTTATGAATAATAGAAAATCTCATCAGAAGCGCAATACACTAAATTATATAATATCAGCATGTTTTTTCATAAACAAAATTATAAAATGAAAATAAATAAAAAATGTGAAGTAAAGCAATTTATTCGTCACCACTAAGTTAAGACACAAAAAATTGTAATAATTGTAAACTTATTTACAGAAAAAATGGCGACTACCTCCTCATATTCACTCCCCAAAGACTGCAATCTGCGAACTGCAAAGTTGGCTAATGCATGTGTTTTGATATTACTCCTGTAATATAACAATGAATTGTGTCTCGATGACCTCAATGGTGCGTGAAAGTCAAGCAGACCAAGAACCTGGGGGCAGTCTATCATACCATTGATGACCCTGTATAGAAATATAAGGTCGGTCATCATACATAATAATATGTTTATTCCAGCGTGGTCAGATTGTTTGTGCAAGACCCGATTTGCCATATAAATAATACAAACAATACAAATGACAAAATAATATTTATATTAAGAAAAAAAAACACACATAAAAATAATACATTTCATTTACGGCTATTATCACATCTGAAGCTACTCTTCAGTTGCTGCCATTCTCTGGTTATGGAGCCAGCCTTCTATGAGAGCGCTGCTTGCACTAAAGAATTGGTGCTGAGCTCCAGTCACTGCTTTATGCCAGCAACTCTTTGTCTCAGAAGCAGAACGAATCCATGCACACGGTCTTTGGCAAACATTGTAGATGCGCTACAATAACGCGCCACCCTGAGTAGTATTATTCTATTAGTTATTATGATTAGAATTAGTTAATATTTAATAATCGAGTAAGTGCCAAGACTTAGATATATGATACATAATAATTATATATACACACATCTTTATTTCTTCTTCTGAGGTAGCCATTGTCAAATGTGTATTTTAGGTCACATTTAATGGAATAAATATGCACTTATTCTTGTAATTACGGACTTTTTATTGAACTTTACAGAATCATTGTAGAACACATATCTGGCAGTTATATTGAAGTCGAAGTTATTCGTCACTTGCTTCTAGTTTGACCAAGTTAAAAGCCTCAACACTCGAATATTTTGTACGAGAATATGCATAAATATCGATGAGAAGAGAATTACGTAAAGACAGAAGAATATAGCACTCCATTGTATCAGCTTATTCCCGCGGAAAAACAGCGTTATGGTAAGTTAATTTTAATTCTCTAGGTCCAATATTGACAGAGTCGCAAATTTTTTTATTTTTATGAAAACCCACCATTTTGAGAAAAGATAGGGGATCAGACTTATCCGAAATATTTACTGGTACAATTTTTCAGAATAATTTTGTGTGTTGCGTCATAAAGTATCACATAATTGCGTCTATTTTTATGTCACAGCTACTGTTGACGCAAGTCGAATACCCAATCCTAATTCATTTTGTCCATCCTATGTACAAACCAATAATCTATACCTGTCCCGCTCTGGCCGACTCATTACTTGCGATTTCGCTAACGGGGGAACAGATTGCGCTTAGACATCGAACTATCAAGATCTTGTGCCTTTTTTCTGCCGTCCTACATTCGCGCCGTGCGTAACGCTGGGATCGCGAAGAGGAAGTGTATTCAATAGTTCTACAAGTGCAGTGATCTCTCGGTTCTGCACCACAAACGTGCTAGTCAATCGGAGGTGAAGACGACGCTCAACCCAGGACTTTAAAATAAGATAAGCCAGATCCATCGGCTCTTATATTCCTTCAGACCTACAATTCGGGTTGCATTCACTGATTAATATTAAACTCGATACAGTCCACGGGATCTTATCTCACCACCTACATAAATATCCATTTATTAAACAATGTCTCTAGTAACATACATAAAAATATTTTTTATCTCTCATAACGGCTACGATTTTTGCTTAAGTATAAAAGATAAGAAATGATGCACCAAAATGCAATTATTGTTGAAATGAAATTGCATTTGTAAAGCCGGCAGAATCCGAAACTGAGCCGAGAAGTAATTTGCAATAAATGTCCCAGTAACTACTTTACAGTCGGACGAATTTTTCAAAACTGCGCAAATTTTTGTCTTACTTTTAAATTTAGAACGGTTTTTAATATTCATGCGCCATGTTATTTCGGCATGTCGTCCAAAATTAAAATTCGCTGCCCCAAAATACATTAATCATGTATTATCTTTTAATATGTTATATACAACAATATCGTCAGAAATTTGAATAAAACTTTTTTTCTTTATGAAAGACACATTTCGTTATATAGTTGTAATTTCAGAACATAGTTCTGTGGTGTCTTTAAAATAAATTGAATGAATCAACTTGAAAGATACATACGATATAAAAAATGTATTTATCAAAAAATATTTTGTTGCTACCGGGATTAATAATAGATATATCAATTATAAAGAACTATAGAATTGAAGTTAAAATTTTGTCGAGAACATAAATTCTTGTTATAGCAATAATTGGTTAACGCATTTCCACAAATAAGAAAAGGTCCAAGATTAAATTCCAGTAGCAACCAAATATTTTTTTGATAAATAGTTTTTTTCTGTACATTTTTTTAGTTGATTCTTTAAATTTGTATTGAATTAGACTTGTTTTTTTATAAAACTGTAAAACTAACTAACTAACTAACTTACCATCACACTGTTTCTCCGCGGGGGTAGGCTAAGAGGATAGAGTGCCACACCCTTCTGTCCTTACACAAAATTCTCGCTTCATACACCTTCTCAAATAAGTTCGCCGATTATTGAGGCTTCTCACAAAACCATCTTCCAGTATCTGATTTATCTGGTCATGCCAAGTTACCGCGAACGTCCTCTACTTCTGGTGCTATCATTACTTGCGTCATATATCTTTTTTACCATTCTTTACTCATTCGTCCGTTCCATATGACCAATCCACCTAAGTGATCCTTTCGTAATCTTACTCAGTATACTAAGATCAGTTTTCCACATATACGCCAAAGTGATCTTATTTCCACTGCATTCAGTCTACATTCGTACGTCTTCTGCCAACTTCAGATCTCACATACATACATCAGTTTCAGTACCAGAACTCAATTGTGTACTGCTAGTCTTGCCTCGGTTGACAAGTACCCGTTAGGTTAGGTACTGTTCACTTTAATCCCTGCAGTCACCCTCCTTTCGATATCATTCTCAGCCTTTCCGTTTCTATCAAACATACTTCCCAAATACACAAACTCATATACTTGTATATGTTTAATTAAATGTCCATCTGTCTACACCCTTTGACCGATCTAAATCAAATTTTGCACAGTCACTCTTTAGAACCCTGTTCAAAAATAGGTACTTTCTCTCATCCCCTTTGTTTCTATTGACCATCGTGTGCTTGATTGGTACACAATACCATTGTACGGTACGATTTGTTAAAACAAAACATTAGCAATAAAACATGTATGTGGGACTGCATACATTCCAGTAATAGTGTTGTCACCGTGTCTGTTCTTTTTACGACAAAAATGTCGTAAAAAGAACCGAAAAATCCAAGAAAGCTTTATTTCTAAACTGAACCTGAACACTTCATACGACATTAAATAACAATAGATCAATTTGATTCGAAATATACTTTCACATTCATTTCACATTGTGTCGAACCTACGAGCTAAAATTGAAAACTTTAATATTAAATCGAGTTTATTTATTATCACCTACATAGTTTTTTTTCAGTCTTGTGCGTTTTTATGTTTTTAACTTCAGGGTTTTTAACATCGTTTCTGTGTTATATTATTTTATTCTACAATACTAAAAAGTGAGGATTTTTTCGTTATTGTTACTAGTGTATTAATTAATATAAGAAAAAATACATAACTATGTCTGAGAAAAGAAAACAAACGTTATTTTTATTTAGTAATGGAACACTTCCCATTTAAGAGAGTAGCGTTCCAGTACTTCTTTTTTTAGAACTACACCACTGCACTCATCTCACCGCTGCCTCCTCAACAACAGCTACAGGAATTGCCTGTGTAAACTATTCCCGCGTAGAAACTTTTATTGTACAGCGTAACTTCTTCATATTATGTAAACTCCCCTTCCAACCCTCTTCTGGCTACCCCACTCCCTCTGCTTGATATAAAAGTGTATTATATTGAAAGCCATTCAAATTTTGTTCAGTTGCACTCTAATATCCTGAGGAAAATATACTCACCCCTCTGCCCCGGATACTATACTATCTCCCTGCCTGCACCAAATTTTACACACATTGTTATTATTTAGAACCAATGCAAAACAAAAACAACCTCCACCCAACCTATATTATAAAATACAATCAAATTTGAACTATCCCGGGCAATGCCAGATATAAACTGTTAGGACCTCGACATATATTTCAAAATTCTCTCAATAATTTTAAATGATTTTATTCAATGTAAGCCGTAAAAATACAGGTGTATTTTTATTTGTGTTATTTAACGTACTAAGTATGAACAGAAGGGGCTTTTAAGTTTTCTGATTGAAATATTGGTACAATATCCTTTTATTCTTATTACAATGGCTAGATTTTTCTCTGACAATCAAATCATGTCACGGAAATTCTCTTCCTGTTCTTGGAAAAATATCGTTTGATTCAGTTACCCGAAGGGATGAGAACAACGTATCGATCAACTTTTCTGGATATGGATATATTAAGTTGTTTCGAAAATAATTACCGATTTTAATGTTACATCATTTTTAATATTCTTTGCTAGAAAATATTTATTTATTTGTTTGTTAGTTAGGAATCTGCTGTATTTATTTATCGAGTCAGGCATTTAATTTTAATTACATTAATTTTTAGAAATGGGTTTCAGTAAATAACACATTTAAATTCTAATTAATTAAGCATGACTTTAATCTTGGAAATTGCACATCTTAAATACCATTCAATGCTATCCAGAGAAGAAATCACTTCTGAACGAACAGTGGGGCATTGATTTAATTGGTTTAAGAACAGAGTTGCTAATCTTAAAGATAAAGAGACAGGATATCATTATTCAGTATCGTACCTAGTTTCACTAAGATTTTCTTTTTTTTTTAATTTCTAAGATTACGGTACGGGCACTCCGTGCAGCTGGAGAAATATATACTGGTCAGACGTTGGGTGAAACGATAAGAAAATTGAAAGTCCATTGCTACTGATACCCCTACCACAATTCTAGTAAATCATCAAAATCACATTGTATACGGGTACCTACCTTTTCTACTATACCTAATTTTGAAATATTTTCAAGGCACAATACTACTGCTCACTAGATGAAGACGTGATACCCGAACAACGATGTATGGCACATTTTGGGCTGTGTTGAGTTAAGTACGCAACATTGTTGTATACCAAATTACGCACATTTTGGTGTAGTGGTAGTTCGTAATTCTACTACCTGACGAAGTTACGGCATGTTGAAATATGCCCTGTTGTAGAATAACGCTGTAATATACGCTGTAAATATGCCCTGTTGTAGAATAACGCTGTAATATACGCTGTAAATATGCCCTGTTGTAGAATAACGATGGCGGACTTATCAGATGTGGTTCCCTCACTGAGTTAAAAAGAAAAAATAACATGTTAAACTGTAGATATCAAGAGAAAAATGATGAAAGATCCTGGTCAACCACATATGTGGAAGCGAGGAGTTGCTGTTGCTGCAAAAAAAAATTCAACTGATGTTAGTAGAATATGTTAGTAGTTAGTACAACGATTTTATTCATTGAACTCTGTTCAACATCATTCTGAAAGTAATTATTATATTATTCTTACATTTTATGTTTTATAAAAATCTATCAAGCAACTGATAAGTATTTTTTGTATTAAAATAAACAAAAACATAAAACTTTCATGTTATATAATATGTTTTTATTTTCACCTTATGAACAACACTGTCAAGCACATGTCATACAGCATTATTCTACTATGAAAAAATCGTATGTGCCTCAATCCTATTATTTTCGTCTAAGATTACAATTTGATAAAAAATATATTATAATCATTTAAATAAACAGTTTTTCTCAGTTCCTGTAAAATCAATAAAAATGTGCCGTACAATAACATTGAATAATTTATACACCGCCATTTTTAAAATCTAATTTTATCTGCATAATTAGTATTGAAAAACTTGTGGCTTGATGTAGTTAATATTCTAAAATTATTGCTACAAGTTTTCCGATCAAAAATATATTATAAAATGTCGATTGTATCGATAACTAGTTTCACATCCCTAGTTTGGTTGAACATTTTATTGGAAGCGAAGTATTGTAACGCAATACTAGTGTTGGGAAATCAGGTCATGCATTTCCGATATGCTCTTAAGTTCTGGGTACGTGTTCAGAAAAATGAAACCTTGCTTTATTTTACTTTGTCATCTTATGAACTCCACTCACGAATGAATACTTTGCTATATTTACGTAGTCAGCAAAATGCTCAATATTAAAATAAAAACAACATTATTGTTTCTGAAAAATACAATATACGAAAACCTCAATTTGTTTTAGATTTTTAATATCAAAACAAGTGAAATATAACGCGAGCTTTTGAGAATGAAATAATGAAAATTTTCGCTTTGTTTCGAACGATCTTAAGAGAGAAACTTTTTTTTATATAAAACAAAAACTTGTTAAAATTTTTAATTTATATTTACATCAAAAGAACACCAACATTTTGGTTTTTACGCGAAAAATAACACCCAACAGCTAAGCTACAGGGGTTTTCTATTTAAGAAATGCACCCCTGAATGAGATTCGATACGTCGACCAATAGATCAACCGGGATTAAGATACAGCTCGAAGGTTTGTGGCCGTTATTCTGTTTGATAGGGTAGAAATATCAGAAGTGCATTCATCCGAATACAACTTAGAGATAACTTCGCGTAAAAAAGCAAGAAGGAATGATAAAAGAATTATTTTTAATAAGGTGTTTATTTTATTCAACAAAAATCAATGAAAAATAAGGTAAATGGCTCTGTCGAATGACGGAACGATTAAATGTATTAATATCAATAGGGTCGAAAATTGTCGCTAAAAATAATGTCGCTGTAGCTTAGTTGGATAAAGCACCTTCCCCGGTTAGGAAAGAGATCCAGGTTCGAATCCCGGTGGCGCAACAACAATATTTTTCGATAAAATTGATTTTATATGTATATCTTTCTAATTAATATATTTTATTCATATTTGAAAAATAATTCTTCGAAAATATGTATAACTGAAACTCCGCCGAGATCCAGATTATACATATATATATTTCACTGTTATATCGTAAAATTTGAAGCAAAGCTTTGACAATGACACGTGTTTCCTCAAGGAAAGCATCTTCTAAAACGCAATCTTATCTAAAAGAGAGATCAATTCTATATATATTTTTAAGATTGGTAAAATCAACTTTGTGGTTAAAATCCACTATTTTAAATTGTTAACTTTGTTTTATTAACCACTTAATGAATTAAAACACATCTACCGGTTTCGAAAAATATCATTTTCTCAATAATTAATCAAAAACATGTTAATGTTTCTTTAACAGAATCTATTTTTTAAACACAATAATTATTTAAAAAATAAATTTAGTATCTAACTTAAATTGTTACTTGAAAATACAAAATTACTAGAATAATTTTTGATAAAAAATTTTATTATGGAACTTTAATTGGTTGTTTATAATTCTTTGATTAGTTTTACACACTTTATTTATCTCCAACGATTCCAATTATTTAATTTATGACCAACACTGTTTACATGCAAAATAGATAATCCCAACTTTTTATCAAAACCATGACCATTTTCTATCAAATGATTAGAAAATTCTGAAAACCCATTATTATTCAAACATCTCAAATGCTCCTTTACTCTTATATTAAAATTTCGACCTATTTTACCAATATAAAATGCAGCACAATCCTTACAACTAAGTTTATAGACACCAGAATTGTTAAATTTATCATCTTTGTCTTTAGAATTTATGAGTAAATTTCCTATTTTATTATTTGTATAAAATTCCGGTCTAATGTTTCGTGGAAGGTGTTTAGATATTTGATTCGAAAATTTATTTATGAATAAAATCATTCGCAAATAATCATTGTTTTTTATCTGTGATTTATATAAAAATTAACTAATATATTATTTTTATGTATTATTTAAATTGTATTCAATTCAATATTAAAATTGGATGTTGACATTGGAATATTGACTAAACGATGTGTCATGGAGTGGAAACCTGAATGTTTGTGTGATAATGGATGATTAGATTCACTATATATGATAGTATCTGTAAAAGTTCGTTTTCTAAAAATTTTGAATTCAATTTTATTATTATTTTTAATCAATCTTAAACCGGTAGATGTATTTTAATTCATTGAGTGGTAAATAAAACAAAGTTAACAATTTAATGTCAGCGGATATTCAATTTTCACACAAGTTTAAGGTTTTTTTTTAAATAGTTGTATAACTGTATATTGTTAATCTTTAAATGTGTTATTATACTTTTTTTTTAAATCTTTAAAACCTTTACCTTTGCGCTGGATGACTCATAAAAAATCCGACTCGAGAAATAATACATACCACCTATATATCCAGTTAGCCTTCCAACCAACCCAGCATGTCTCACAGCTTGTAGGCTTAATGCATTAGTTCTGTAAGTCACGAAAACAACAGACTAACAATCCCCTTAAATTCCAGTCAATGATTTGTCTAGACTCTCGCCATAATATATTTTAGACAAACTGTTGTTTTCATTGAAATGTTTTGGATAAAGATATTTATGGATTAACTCTTCATTAAATTATACCAGAATACAAGTTGGGTTTACTTATTCAAATATATTCATCTATCTATATAATATTAAATATACTTTCAAATATGTTAATGTATATAATATGGCATATAGTTAAGGAAAATGTGCTAAATGATCTATCAACTGAAAGGAGTTCTGCTAATATCGGCCTCCTAATAAATAAATCCTATATTATATATTACGTTTTCCCATCTATTTCTGTGACTTTCTGGACGTCTTGGACATCTTGGATGTAGTGTCATTTTATCCTGTTATCTCATCTATGTCTCATGGTCGTATCGCATCGCACTCTATGGTTTTTTTCTTATCTATGGTAGCACTGTCAAATGTAACACATTAATGTTTTGTTCGTATTTTTCAAGAATTTCTTTAAGTGGATATATTTATTTCAAAGTTAATACGTAAGAACACCGTTTGTACAATTCCAAGAAGAGCAATACAGAATGCACTAACACAAAAGCAATTTGCATTTTGCTGCAACAACCCCAATACTCTAAAGGCTTGTGTTTTTGATAAATGTGACTTTTCCGTATCCACCTCCGGAACGAAAACAATCTATTCTCAAATTCAAAGTAGCTAAGAGAGCCGTTAAATGACGTTGTTAAACTTCAAGTAGCTCTGAGAGTCATGGTATGACGCTCCCGCTAATATCCTTATCTGACACATTTTTCAAGTAACACAGAAAGCAATGGAAAGACTCAAAATAATCCGCACACCAAACTCCAAGTAGCTCACAAAAGCATGGTACGATATTCTACTCAATAATAATCTGATACCATCTCCAAATAACTGGAAGAACTCTGAAAATATTTTGCCACCATATTCCAAGTAGCTAAAGAGCCATGGAATGAATCATGCTGTGAATTAAAAAGAAACGACTGGATCTATAGCCAAATTATGGGGAATGGCTAACTCCAAGTAAAGTCGGGCGGAACACATACCTGGAATAGAATCAGAAAATTGGCCCAAAAATATCCTGCAATGACACTCTCAAACAACCGAACAAACGCGCGAAGAACAAAACCAGTAACAAGACGTGCGGCAACTTACTGGATAAAAGATGAGAAAGGACCAGGACAGAGGTGAAATATAGACAGGGGCTAAAGTGATAATGGTAAATATCAATTGATTAATAATTTGCATTATGAAAAATTAATACTACATTCTTAATATATAATTAATTCAATTGTCTAATCATATATTATTCTTAAGCAAGCAGCTTCGAGCGATGCCGACGTTATGTATAGAAATAAAACAAAGCGATTTACGTACGAACACCAATATTTATTTTTAATTTTCGTTGCGTAGAATCTAAAACACTAAGGAAATGAAAACGAAACCTTAATAAAAATAACATAACGTTACTTAATAAAAATAAATACGCGCAGTTTAGGTACACATGTTAATAAACCAGAAAAAATAAAAAATCACACACAGGTATTAATTATACTTGCAAAGTAAATTATGCAAATTAAAATATCGAATTGAATTGAAACATTAAATTCGCACTAAAAATGGATGCGATGCAATTTCACATAGGAGCTCTGTAAAGAGATTGATGGAAATTCAATATGCGTAGATTTATAATGTTGTTTCAGAGGTTTCAAATATATTTCAGTCATTTTTTTATTAGCACCTAAAATTCGAAAACATTTTTAAAAACTATAATGAAAAAAAAAAAATTGTGAATTCAAATAATAAACCCTGTATTAATAATTAATTTAATTATGCTTTATTGAACCCCAGGTTATATAATAGTTCTGGAAGTATGTAGGAAGTGATTGAAAAAAAATATTTATATCTTTTTTAACATACATAAATATATATATTTATATTTTTATTTATTATCTTCGTTTTATTAACCACTTAATTGAGTTTAAATACATCTACCGGTTTCGAAAAATACCATTTAATAGGTAGCGCAAAAACTATATTTTTCGACAAAATTGATTTTATATGTATATATTTATAATTAATACATTAAAATGATTATTTTTCAAACTATATTCATGACGAGTGTAATCAGCCTATTCGGAGTTAATAGCGCATTCTCCAACAATACATCTGAAAATAGACAATTTAAATTAAAATGAATCTCCCAATTAAAACCATCGCATAAAACTTTGGTAATAAATTTTATTCGAATCCAAATCGCCAATCCCCAGGCAGCAATTTTTTTTATTATTAAAACGTGAAATTGAATCAATGCCCCAGGAGAAATTAGAATCGTCATTACTTCTATTCATTGCTTCTTGATGGGGATATTTCGAACCGAATTTTTTTAACGTGTGCAATAAATAATATTTTATGCACACGGCGAATATTTCATTTTCATAAATAAATAAAAAATATTGAATGATGCGTGTTTTTTTTATTTTTTTTCAAAACAAAATTTCAAGGTATTTCATAGTCTGGTGCATAGTTGAGTATAGGTATTCCTGCAAAGACTACCAAATACATAGTCATAAATTCCTTGTTTCGATATTTTCAATTTAATATCACTCACGTGATCACTGGTATCACTCACGTGATCACTCTGGTATCACTCACGTGATCACTCTGGTATCACTCACGTGATCACTCTGGTATCACTCACGTGATCACTCTGGTATCACTCACGTGATCACTCTGGTATCACTCACGTGATCACTCTGGTATCACTCACGTGATCACTCTGGTATCACTCACGTGATCACTCTGGTATCACTCACGTGATCACTCTGGTATCACTCACGTGATCACTCTGGTATCACTCACGTGATCACTCTGGTATCACTCACGTGATCACTCTGGTATCATTTACGTAATCATTTAACTCAGCGCCTTTTTTTTTAATGCACGACTCGATTGGTACGAAAATTTAAACACTGACAAAATAATATACACTAATGTAAAAAATGCATCAGTAAATACTTTTACTGTTGTTTCTGATTTACAAGATTTAGAAACAAAATTTATACCCTAAAATGTATTTTTTAAATCTCCCGTTTACAATTAGAAAAATTACAGACTTTTATAAATTTGTATCTGAAACCAAAAAATATGTATACAAACTAGAAGACTTATATTAATAATTATATACTCCTCCATACACGAGTCACTGATTTTCATAGAGAAAAAATAAATGTAAAAAGAAATATATATATAATTACTGATTATGTTTATATAAAATGTATTATATCTAATTATATAATCTAATAAAAAAATTAAATAAAAATGTATCATTAACTATCGGATTTATGTTTCAACAAAGAATGTGTGTAGAATGCCCCTCGTCCCGCAACTAATGTTCCAAACCGCTCTCCTATATATACACTTCATTTCATATCTATTAATTTACTGGTCTATGGTATTCCTGTAAATTATGACAAATAATTCTGTAGTGCACTGGAATAGGTCACTGTAGTGTGATAGACAAAGATTACAATTTATATATTTATTTATTTTATTGTCCAGAATTATGGAATTGTTGTTATTGTCCAGAATTATGGAAAAAAAATTATTGTAAATTTACACAGAATAAATGGAATCATATCAAGTGACAAAATGCTAGACGATTATAGAATTATATAAAAAATAAGAAAAACACATTGTTTAGTTTCCAGTAGTTTCTAATTAGTTACCCACCACTCTTTATCTGTGCTTGCATTTTTAATTTTTACATATATTGTTTTCTGAAGAAGATACCATAGATATCGAAACATGTCAATGTATCAATTAATAGTGATTTTCTTATTAGTTATATAATATGTTGCCACACAGTAATTTTGCACGTATTGAAGATGTGATTATAGAATTATTTTATACGAGTATTAATGTTATATACTTAAAATGTTTGTGTAATAGATAGAAAAAGTAGTTTGTAAATTGTCAAAGCGTTTAGTAGTAGATTATGTGATTTAGCCGAATGTAGAGTGAATAGTATCGTTGACTCGCCTATTGTCTAGTGAAGAAGAGAAAAGCGCTGATCATAAACAAAGATCTACAGTGGATGGACGTAGGTAGAAGAAGTTGATGTAGACTGTATACAAATTGGACTAAAACCACCATTCCATACAACTTCTCCATGTCAGACGATTTAGTCAGTATTTTCCGTCGATGCCTTGTTCATTTCATTATTTCTGACACTATTAAATATGCTAGCCACCACAATACTTCTAAAAACTTGTCAGGTTTCCAGAATTTCCATCAAGATTTCTCCGTATCGATCAAGAACATTGAAATATAATTAAATCCAGTTATTAATAATGTGTGCCTACGATACGTCAGATTTCGCTAAAGGTTTACCCTTTAAGCAAAAGCGTATCAACAATTTATCATGTATATAGGTAAATATTCTTACAATTAATCGAAAAATTATTATTTATACTGCATCTATAATAATATAGTGCTTCCCCATCTTTTATCTACGACTTACTGGACTGTATTGGACTTGAACTGTAGTGTCATTGCTAGCTGACAACTGGGAAGTATCTTTCCGTATCTATGCTGTCATCTCTCTTATCTATGGTCATCTCGCGTCGTACGCACAGATGCCTTGAATATTTATCGGTTATGTTAATATAATTATTGGTTACAATACAAAATCTGCGTGGGAATAATTCATCATAACCAAAAACGTGATCAATCAGGTCAGTAACAGTCGCAAACCGTAACAAAATTTTCGGATCCGGATGGTTCAACAAACTTTACGAATCGTGTTTTTCTGATGGCTGGACAGACTATGCGAATAATAGAGAATTTATTACGCAGCAGTAAGCACGAGCTAGGGAGAACTGTAAAAACTGACATCGTCAACATTTTATTGTGTGTCCGAGACCTTGGAGTCAACTTTTAATGTCACCACCGTCATCATCATCACCTAATCATCAACATAAGGATGAGGAATATATTTCAGATTACAGGTTTTATTATTCTTCCATTATATGTACAAAACAATTTTATTATGATCAAATCGCGCAAACTAGAGATACATATTTAAAAAAAGTATAAAGTTATATTATGTTTTAGGATCGAAAATGTTATTTGTATAATTATGAGGTTCGTTTTCAATTTAAATAATTCCACTTTCTCACTGTAAACTTTGTATTTATTTCGCATCTGTTTTATTTTGATCTGTTACTTATTTTTGGTAATCTGCGAAAGGTTATATGCATATTTCAATCACCTCTCGATTCATAGATTTCTTGAAAGCTCTTTCTTGGCCGTCATATTGTTGGACCTAATGTCGCATGAATCATTTGTCGGCTTGACCTTCAGTCGGCTTGATCTTTTGTCGTTTTGTCGTCGGGTCAAACGTCTGCGGAGCATTTTATTTTATCTATTTATTGATTTATTTCCATCAACACTCTTATGGGCTTTTACATAAGAATAATTATTTATTTAATTTAAATATAACGATATATATTTTTATTAGGAGAACACATTCTTATTGTGAAGTTGTAATTATTTATTCAGAACATTGGTCTGTGATATTTTAAATATGAATTAAATATATTAATTAGAAAACAATACATATAAAATCAATTTTATCGAAAAATATTCTTGTTACGCCACCGGGTTTCGAACCTGGATCTCTTTCCAAACCGGGGATTTTTAGATTCTGTATAAATAAAGTAGATGGCTCTTTCAAATAATGGAACGATTAAATGTATTAATATCAAAAACGTTACAATATAGGTTCGAAAATTAGTCGCTAAAAATGTTATCGCTGTAGCATAGTTGAATAATGCACCTTTAGCAAAAGATCCAGGTGCAAATCCTGATGGCGCAACAACAAAATTTTTCGATAAAATTGATTTTAAATGTATATTTTTCTAATTAATATATTTATTTCATATTTGGTATATTTTTAATATAACATAAAAAACTAAGTACAATTTACATACGAATATTTTTTAAATTCAGGTATGCTCATGTAACGAAAAATGTCAACGAAATTCAACTCGTTACCGAACCGATGCATCCGTATTATTGGTGAGTTAATAGCATCATTATTTATGCACCTACAGAGAACACTTCATGTTGTCTCGTTTGAGTTGGCACTTTATACGAAACCATTTTTTCGTGGAACCGATTAAAAGTAAACCTAGATATAAGATTACATGTTTTTAATATGCCATATGTAACACTGTTTCACTTGTAAAATTATTAAAAAAAAACAGATTATAACAAGGATTAAATAAATAAATACGAATACACAAAAAAAATCTGTTAATCAAAAATCAATTATTGACTGTCATATATCATTATCATTTAATTATTTCTTAACCTATCATTAAATGATTAATTAAATTATCATTAATTAAAATTATCATTATCATCGCCATCTCAATCATCAAACATCAAAAAACAAGCAGCTCGCTGTACAATAATAAATTGTGAACGGCCTCGAGTCCTGTGATGCGGCGCCAATACATTGCGATGTAGCCCACGTTCGTGAAATAATAAGAAAACTTTTTCTTGTACGTTTAGGAAATGACGAAGATAACTAGTTATCGGTAGGACCTAAACGTTATACACCCCTCACCACCGCCGCCCTTATTTTCCCGTAAATATGTCAACGGCAAATAAATCAAACATTTACAACTTTACTTTTTCCTTTTCTGAGAGTTTGATTATGTTCGAATTTTGTTTTGTTTGCGCACTATCGAAACTTTATATTTTGTCAAGGGACAGATAAATAAACAATGAATATTGAATGTATCAATTAGAAAGATATACAGGAAAATAAAATTTATCGAAAAAATATTTTTGTCGCTACCGGGATTTCATTTGTATTAAAATACCACTACTACATTCTGAAAAACTGCAATTTCACAATGATAATGTGTTCTCTGTTATCAATAATGTGTTTTTTTAAACCACATCATCGTCAGCCCGATTTGGATCCTGGCGTCCTCATCTAAGGGAAAGGTTAATAAAACTTATAATCTAAACTTGCAGACAATTAAGTTAAAACAAAACTAAGTTTAAAGTAAATTTGTAATATGTAGAGGCCCTGATCGCACCTCACAGACCTGGCCGTTTATCTAAGTGCTTTGCAGCCATGTCATGTATCCGCCAATAAGTCGTAATAAAACGATTCCGAGAATTCCGCTCGAAGCAACCACTTCTCTCTCAGCTGCCTTCTCGGATGCATCTCCAGTGAGCACCTCTAGTCACTAACTTTATTCTATAATTTAACTTCAGCCTGTGTAAATTTACCTGCGCATCATCCTACAATAAACGCCATCATTTGTACGTCAATGTTTTATTTAACACATATGCTGTATTCACAGCTCAATCACATATATAAACATGTATATCGCGAAATTCACATACATGCAGTAAGATCTGAGTCGTTTTAGGGCCCTCAGTCTCACCACAAGGCAAATTCTTCCGATATATTTATTCAGCTCAGTGATCAAGTATACAAAACTGCCTAACAAATGACGCTTACGAACACCGTCGCTCCATCCGAGTGACTCAACAAATCAAAAAAATACTATAATCACCCCTAAAAATATAAATAAAAATATACAACACGTACACAATACTCATATGCAAAGGTGTTTTTTTAAAGGTTTATTTTTTGAATTGACAACACTTTTTCCAGCGACAGCCAGTTTGACAGCTAGCAGCTGATTTGTGCTCAGTTTAGTTTGCCATTTCACCAGAACAACGCTTGCAAATTTATTTCATAAATCATGGTTCAGTTCGCAAAACTTACCGTGCATTACGTCTATTTTACGGTCTACATATCTCTGATTGATAATCCGCATCCGCAGAGACGTCGTACAATGCGCACCGAGGAAGTTGTTGTTTCTTCAAAAATTGAGAGCGCTATAGATCCAAGATTACTGACTTTTTCGTTCCCCAATTAAATGGCATTAATGTGAAAGAGCTCTGGTTTCAACAAAACGGCGCAACATGCCACACAACGCGCGCCACAATCAATTTATTGAAGGAAACATTTCGCGTAGTGGACCTGTATCTTATGATTTAACGCTTTTGGATTATTTTCTCTGAAGATATGTAAAATCGCTAGTCTATGCCGATAAACCAAAGAAGATAGACGACTTGAAAGCCAACATTCGTCGCATTATTGCCGATACACGTCCCCAGTTGCTCCAAAAAGTGGTCAATAATTGGACCAGATTGCGCTTTATTCGAGCAAGCCGCGAAGCCCATATCCGCGAAATCATATTGAAATCACTAATGGCATAATACTATCTTTCCAATAAAGCCAATACTATGGTCATTAATTACCACGATTTTTGTGTGTTTTATTTTATTTTAAAGTTCTATATCTCTAAAAAAAACATATTTTATGTGTGTATTATAATTATTAAAGTTAAGACCAAACTTCTTCAAAAAGATTAGTTTTACATACTTAACATGCATCAATTTTGCACAATTCCATTTATTGCAGGCTCTATATCCAAGGTAGTAAGTACATAAACGATTCTTTCAATTTTTCGACTACATTTTGCATTAATATGACAGCCTCGAAAGTGGTGAAGAAGACCTGAAAAATACCATAATAGTGAATGTATGCGTTTTATTTAGCTAGAGGGATACTCGTAACAGATATGAGAGCGACCCGGGCTAAAGACTTGCGCATTACTGCGACTGAAACGTCAAGTTGTGGGCGTAAAACTGCGGCTGAAGCTCAACACCAACTCTTTAATGCAAGCGGCGCTCTCATGGAAAGCTGGCTCCCTAACCAGAGAATGGCAACGACTACAGAATAGCTACAAATAAAATAATGCTGAAATGCACAATTTATATTTTGTTTATGCTAGTATATATGAGAGATCTTTTTTTTTGCTTTTCTTATCATAATAAAAATATTATTTTGTTATTTTAAATATATGGCGAATCGGATCTTCGTAAAAAAAAATCCGATCACGCTGGAATAAACACGTTATTATTATTATTATTACCAGCCATGTATCATCTGAATACTGCTGAGGAAATAGAAAATAATGTATTTAAAAGTTTTAATCGTAAAATAAGAGAATCGATGCTATTGAGATGTACTATTGTAGGTGTGTCATGTAATGATAATACTATGGAAGGTCAGGTGCAAGCATGTATACCCAGGGATGTCCGTCCCGTACAAAAAAAAAACGAAAAGTAATTTAAACAGCACTTTAAAAGTTCATTTTTCAAAATTGTGCGAAAACAATCTGATATGCATATCCAAGGTAAGTTACATATGTTTAGAAAATATCAATGGGCCAAAGAGAATAAAACTTTACTGTAAAAGTCGGCATAGTGCTGGAGCATTGTTATCATTTTACCCCAAAATGATATTTCCCGGGTTATAAAACTATACAATTTCAAAGCCAAACATGCATTTCAAAAAATATCGGTGACCGAAGAAAGGTTAAATGTGCTTTCAATATCTTATGTGTATTATTTCGATTTGAAAGAAATCGTTAGTGGTTTTGCGGCAAAAAAGAAATAAATATATAATTTTAAACTGTGGTGTTTCGTGTTCATCTTTAAGCTAAAAAATATTTTATTAAATGTATAATACATGCCATAAATAGATTGGTGGATAATGAGAAACATCATCCACCAAAATTTTCAAAACCCGATGATTGTGGGTGAGTTTAGTATTTTTCTAATTTAACTACATTTTAATTAATTATCAATTACATAGGATCGATGTCACATTTTTAATAATAAGGGCGGCATTCTGATATTCACCTAAGGGTGGCACTTTACCTATAGTTGTCACTGTGTATACCAATTTTGTAAAAGCATTGTGTTAAAGATATTTTATCCATTATACCTACTCGTATGTCTTCCGTGCTATCTTTAATACTTTGAATATCTTTAAGTTAAAGAAAAGTCATCGAAACGAGTCGTTTACTTCCAAATCCCTATATAATAAAAAATGAAAAACATATTTATTTGAATACAATTTTACTAGAAAAAAATTATTCTTGCAGTTGGTTTAAATACATTACTACAAATAAAAATATAAGTAATAGGAAAAACAAAAATAAGTTTAAGTTTCATGTCAAATCCTTCCAAACGGCTCAATAATGAAACTGACCATTTGCTTTTAGTGGTATGAAACAACTCCAAAATACGTGTGTTAAGTTTCAACCACATCTATAAATAGTATAGAGTGGCAAAACCCCCATAAAAATTATAAATTCCATAATTTCTGAAAATCGACAATATTTATTTATACTTTTAAAATTAGTAATATTAACTTTGTGGTTAAAATTCATATTTTTATTTATTATCTTGGTTTTATTAACCACTAAATTGAGTTTAAATACATCTACCGGTTTCCAAAAATACAATTTTCTTCTTCAGGATGTCATAACTAACTAAAACATATATTATTGTTTCTTTGCCAGAATCTATTTTTAAAAAATCTATTTAAAAAAAATATATTATTCGAGTAAATTTGTATAAGTAATGATTTGAGTTATGTACTAAATTTATTTTTAAATAATTGTTTTTTTTTTTTTAAAAAATAGATTTTTTAAAAATAGATTCTGGCAAAGAAACAATAATATATGTTTTAGTTAGTTATGACATCCTAAAGAAGAAAATTGTATTTTTCGAAACTTTATATTTAAACTCAATTTAGTGGTTAATTAAACAAAGATAATAAATAAAAATATAATATTTATTTATGTATTTTTTTGCATTTTCTTTAGTATTGATGCATACACCGTATCTTCAAAATATCTAATAATACATTCAAATGAAAATTTAATATAAATCGTTTTTCGTGATTTCTGTGTATTGTTATACTCATCTGTCAAATAGATGATGGCCGTTGGGAAAAATAAAGTTCTAGAATAGAGGACTTCCACTAGTAGAAGTAGTGTTGTTCATCAACAAGCTCGATAGAGAGATGGCATCAGAATAATGGATGAATTAAGATTGGTTGAAGACAGAGATAATTAGTAAGGCATATATAATAGTAGAAACAAATAAACTTATGATGATGTAGTCCAAGTAAAAATGAAGGGTTTTAATATCTCAGGTAAATGTTACCAATATCGAAATGAATAGTCTGGCGGAGATTCGCAATGCCTAAAGTATCCTGAGTAATAACGGACCGACAACGAAGAAGAGAACATTAAATGCCTAAATAGCAACAACTATTCTGAATTCGCCAATCACCTTTTGGAAACAGATTTAAAAATTAATTATACATACAAATAATAGGGGTTTACAGATAGATAAATTTGAAATTTTAGAAATAATAAAAAGTTTTAATAGCAAGCTAAATATTATAAATAACCAAATCCTTTTTGCAAATAGTCAACTTTTAAATTTGTTTTTATATTAGTTCTTACTTATTCACCACTTTACAACCTTTTTTTTATCTATGCTTTAATTTTAGTATACATTGTTTCCTGAAGAAGATACTATAGGCATCGAAACATGTTGATTTATCAATAAATAGCGGTTTAAACAACGTGCTTTATCTTATTATTTATTGAACATTTTAATGATTGATTACAAAATTAGATAAAACCCCTTATATATTTTATCTATTATACGCCCTTCATATTACACCTTGCCCTAGGCATCTACGCTACTAATATGTACTGATTTAAGATCAAAACGTGTACTTAATAATAATATGCCTTAAATAAACCATCAAAAATGTTACGTTGTTTCATCCCTTGTACATTAATTAGGTACACAGTAGATACGACGGCACCCCTTTATTGACAATCGATCGCGAACAGCCGAGCACGGAAATATAGAACCTTTATTCCGCGGGATAACTGTATTAGCACGTGTAATGAAGAGAGAAAAAGCACACAAGATATCAATCATTTCTGCTTGTCATAGCAAAGCCATTAAAGGTACCAAAAACTGGAATCATTTTTTTTTTTACTTTCTCCATTGCAAGCATAATAAACGGTGATATACTACACATTTTCAGTTTTCTTTTTGTAAACACACATAAAACTAAAAATGTTTTTGCTTATTTAATATACTTTAAATTTTTTCAAATATTCCTATGATTTTTGTGTCAGGGTTGAATATTCTTAACACAATTTTTGTAGGGAACTTCGTTACGTACAATTGCCGTGTATTTGCAACTCGTTCTATTTTTCGATACAATAAGTCTAAAGCTGTTTCATTTCATGAATAAGTAAGATAAGATTTGAGTAATTGATTGCCATAGATTTATATTTATCTCTTTATTTTCTTTTTAAACCTACATAATTAGAATTAATTACGTAAACATGGAAACATGTGATTTATTCAACTGTTGAATTTTTTGTAAGAAAGTGCAATATATTCAGTTCATTATCATTGATCTATGTATTTACTGTACTTTTTAAATTATTTATACATCACGTCTACTACCATGTATCTGTAGGGACGGCGATTTAAATACACAGCCTGCATCGCCGCTTCTATCCGCCTGGTGACACATGGATACAGGACGCAGGCTGCAGCACAGAGCAGCTGCCTCAGTCTGGTCAAATCTCGTCCGTCCCTCGAACGCCGAGCGGGATGGCCACTGAGCACCACCGACTCGCTCCTCTAACTCTTCATCAAGCTTCAGACATCTTAATTAAGATTTTTATTTTTTTATGTAGAAGTAAAGTCTCCATGCCGAGGGTCAATCTTATCTCATTACTTATTCATGCAAGCAAGCACAATTAATCGCTTTTTAGTAGAATATGCTTTATTAGTTATATAATACGTACACATCACTACTCACTTGTCTCCGACACCTTTCATTATGGGCCACTTCAGAAGACTTCATATTTTCCCCATGGAATATTAAAAATATGTTTATATGTCATTTTATAGAAATAATCTCTACGTTGATAACAACACTTTTTTTATTATTTAATAATTTAATAATAATTATAATATAGAATGTAGTGGAATTCAACTCAAAAGATACAAAGTGTATACGGTGTGAGATTGAGACCGGTCAATCAGTATCATTCCTGACGCGGTGCGTGCGCACTAGTCTCTAATTCAAGTACTTGAGTATACTCGTCTATTTTTTAAGTACTTGACAATCGAGTATTTTGACAAATATTCGAGTAGTAGTGGTAAATTAAAATGAAGAAATATTAAAAAAAAAAAATGCATTTTTGGCTGCGTCCTGAGTTCGGCATTTACTGACCGGGTTAGAGCGGTTACTGTCAGGTATTATTTTTTGCATAGTGTCAATCTTCGGCTACACTAATGAGATACGAAGGAATAATTTACTTTGTGTCTTCGTGTCCTGACTTGTCTTATCAATAGCAACAAACAATATAAATGATCAAAAAAATATTTTTTTTTGATTGGAACAGCTGTGGCGTAAACTGTTGTAAAACCAGAAAATTATATTATATGTTTGTATTTGTACTAATCCGTTAGTGGAAATTGTAAACCAAAACATCTGTATATTTTACGTTTTCGAGAAATTGGACACGTTTAAAAAGCGGACGGAAAAATTTAATTTATTATTTAACTCTCTGTTAACAATAAGACCGACGTCAACAGCAACCGAGAGAGTTTTCTCAACAGCGGGAATTATTAAAACAAAACTACGCACAAATATGAAATATGAGAAATTTAATTCTTTATTGTTTTTAAAATTTATGTTTTTGAAAGAGATTTTTAATTATTAATGTGGAAAAAGATCATTAATTCATCATTGCTGCATTAACATTACTATTTCCTAGAATCATGCAAACATTATATAAATTCCAGAATACTAAAAATGTCTCTCGCCGTATTGTCTTCTAAGATTGTAAAATTATATAGCTGTACTTTTCTACAAATTACCCATGACATTAAAATATTATTAGTGTTGAAACTGAATAATTAGAAGCATTCAAAATTAATGAAAGTCCTAAAAATTACAATGTTTCCTCCTTTTCATCTCATGCTAATAAAATTGTATAGCTGTCACCCATCAAAGTTATAAATACAAATTGTTATATTAAATTAATTTTTAGATTGATAATGCCCTTACAAGGCGAAACGCATCTCAAGTAAATTAAAAGAGTAGAATCAACAAACAAGTGTTTTATTTTCACATATGTATAAATAGCTATTTTGGTACATTGGAAACTATTCAAGTATTTTAAAATTTTACTACTCGATACTCTAGTAGTTGATTATGTCGAGTAATTGAAGTCTCTAATGCAAATAAAAATAAACAAAACTTTTGCACAAAGATTCCACTTATTTCTAGTACCAAAAATATACAACGGTCTAAATGCAAAAGTGAAAGATTGCAACCATAGCCTTGCATATTTTTCACGAAAAGTACAGTTCTGGCTCCACGAAATGGGGAGAAATTACGCCCAAGAACTTTTAAAGGTCTAAACCTGAGAATAAAACTGCTTCAACAGTATATTGAAATACCTAATTGCATCTCTTGATTAACTGTTTATACATATATATATTTGTACATTGATAAATGCACTTTGCTTACTGTTATACCGGAGGAACACTGTATGTACAGTAAATTACTAGTGTAGCCGGCAGGGTACCCAAACATATGTCTTACTTTCTTACAGACATGTTGTATTTACTTTGCCAAATTTTATATGCATACATACCCTCGATACATTTGTCCGATATTTGAAATATTACGCAACACTCGTGAAAATGTATTATTAATAAATATTAATTTGGAAGAGTAATACGTCAGACCACTAGACATGATTTATCAATGTAAGTACATAATACATGTAAAAAAAGTGAACCTAATGAATGTATTATTATTAAATGTTGTTCATCCTGTGTGTGCCGCAATGATCGTAATGTATAGTGTCCACCAAGGACCTGTCATTAACCGTTGATAATCTGTATGATTAAAAATAATATATAATTTAATAAGTGAGTTTTTTATTTGTGTAATTAATTTTTATAACTATTTATCTTAAATTGTGATCATATATTTATTGTAAAAAAATTGTCAGCACTAATCATCTTATAACTCGTGCGACAGTTTGACGAAGTTCGCGTGCGAGTCACATCAAGCACAATTTCACGTGAAGTGCAGGATTTTCAGAGTGACTTTACTTTTGACACGTGTCAATGGAGGATGTTTTTAATGGGACAGGCTTACGTGCCACGAACATGAATATACCTACCCCCCACCTACCCCCTCATCCTACTACTTGTTGTTTTTCCGAAGGAGTAAGCAAAAAAAAACTTGAACGGGTATTAGGAGAAAACGAAATATAGCTATTTTTTCATCCCTCTTTATTCAACCGAAGGATGGGGGTGCGGCGATGAAGGGACATATCATCCATCATCCATCTGCGCAATCTCCGAGGAACCTGATGAAAAGTTTCTTTGGGGTTTAAAAATGTACAGAATAAGCGAAAGTACGTACCCACCCTTTGGAATAAAATAATAATTCTATAGATAGGATGGATTGAAGAAAGTATGACCCTAGGGCAGGTATCGGCAGACCGCGGCTCTTTTCATAGGTATTTGCTACTCTTCAACTCCAGTTCATATTCACATCTACAATCATATTTAATTTATGGAATAGTTTGCCTCCAACATATGACACAATCAAAGAACTAGTATTTGCCATTCTCATAATCTTTGACATTACCATTTATGCGAACAAACATTATCTTATAAATAAAAAATAAATTAAGAAGCAAATTAGTGAAAATGTTGAAATTATGTACATTTAATATTTGACTCTTCTCATTGGAAAGTCTGCCGACCCCTGCCTTAGGGTGAGTAAAATCCTCATCATCATCATCATCATGATACTGTAGCCAGAGGGAAGTTTTTACATTTTTTTCTGATAATCACAGGCCGACGATACAGTACTCGTAATTAATGAGAAAAAATGGAGACTGACTAGTCGCACAACTATTAAAGATTTGCAAAATATGGTTATACGTCATCTTCCTACAACATATTTCAATTGAACTCGTACAATACTTGCTTCTTGACACTCTTAATAATAATACATTTATTAGGTTCACTTTTTACATGTATTATGTACTTTCATTGATAAATAATGAATAATAACGGTCTGATGTATTACTCTTCCAAATTAATATTCATTAAGTATACATTTTCAAATATCAGACAAATGTTCCGTAGGTATGCATATAAAATTTGGCAAAGTAAATACAACATATCAGTAAGAGAGTAAGACACATATTTTGGTATCCTGCCAGCTACACTAGTAATTTACTGTATTATAGCAGACAGTGTTCCTCCAGTATAGCAGTAAGCAAAGTGTAATGATCAATGTACAAATATATATATATATATATATATATATAAACAGTTAAATAATATGTCATTAGATTAGATACATACTTTATAACACTTAACGTAAATGTATTGTTCAATGTATAAGATATAATATACATGTAAAGAGTAAAGCAAGATGCAATTTAATAACATATAATTACAACGTAAAACCCAAAGTTAGTTCAATGTTCAGTGTATAAAAAAAAATATATATATATAAAGAGTAGAATAAGATACAATTAAATAGCATATAAAAAGATATATAAAGAGTAAAACAAGATGGAAACAAGATGCAATTAGGTAATTCAATGTACAGTTATAGCAGTTTTGTTCTCGTAATTTCTCCCCATTTTGTTTTACTTTTCGTAAAAAATATGCAAGACTATGGTTGCAGTTTTTCACTTTTACATTTAGACCGTTGTATATTTTTGGTACTAGAAACAAATGGAATCATTGTGCAAAAGTTTTGTTTAGTTTTGGCACAAGATAGTGACAGTTAGCCTGTATCCTAGTTAAGTGAGGGTGCGTAATTTTCTGTTATTATTGTTTATGCCGGTAAAAGTGTTTTAGTATACCAAGAATATACATTTGACAGATGTCTAGGACCTGACATTCTTTGAAGAATTCATTTGAAGGATAGTGAAAGGGTTTCTTATGAATAACTCTCAAAATCATTTTTTGGGCTTTACTTATAGACTCTAGAATACTACTAGCTGCACCACCCCAACTAACAATCGCGTAGTTAAGTAGCGAGTGGCACAGCGCAAAGTATACAATTCTTCTCAAGAATGTGTCGAGTACTTCTCTGATTTCCCTAAAAAAATAGACAAGCTTTCTTATTCGGCTCTTGAGATACTGAATTTGTTTTCTTCAGTTTAGGTGATGGTCAATTTGTACTCCTTAATACCGTACACTCTTCATTGTCTGTAGTTAAGTACATCTACAAGGTTTATTTTTCAATTGGCAAGTATGAACCACCAACTTATCGTGAGAAGTTATTCCTACTATTTTATTAATGGAAAAGCACAAATATTTTGTCTTCAGAGCATTAAGCGTTAGTAGATTTTTGTCAAGCCATGTTGTAGTTAGATTTAACCCATTTTCAGCCTTTTCTACTACCTTTTCCCAGGTTTCATCTTGAAAAAGTAGTACCGTGTCATCTGCAAAATAAATTATTTTGCCATTTTTCATGTTGGGGTTACACATTACAAGAAAATATTTTCATTCAAAAATTACATAAAATATTTAGGAGCAATAATAGATCAAAATTTAAAACAATTGTTAGAATAAGAAAACTAATCTACATATTCATAAAAGTAAGGGAGATACTACCTAAAAACTCGTTAAAATATGCAGGGAATAAAGTGAACGGTGCTTTGAATGGAATTATATCTAACGGGAATTTGTCAATCGAGGCAAGACTAGCGGTGCATAATGGAGTCCTGATACCGTCATTGATGTATGGAAATGTGGCAGAAGACGTACGAAAGTAGACTAAATGCAGTGGAAATAAGATGACTTTGGCGTATATCTGTCAAATCTATTTATGACAGTAAAGAATGAAGAAATAAGGAAAAAATGTAAAGCTGATGTTAGTATAGTGAGTAAGATTAAGAAAAGATCACTTAGGTGGTTTGGTCATAAGAAACGGATAAATGAGGAGAGAATGATAACGCAAGTGTTGATGACACCAGAAATAGAGGACGTCCGCTGAAGACTTTGCACGACTGGGTAAACCAGATAATGGAGGATAGTTCTGTTAGAAGCCTCAACAATCGGCGAGCTTGTATGAGAAGATGTATGAGAAGATGTATGTATGAAGATGTATGAGAAGATGTGGATGAGGCGAGAATCGTGTCAGGACAGAGGAGTTTGGCGCTATCCTCTCTGCCTAGCCCCGCGGAGAAACGGCATGATGGTAATTAAGTAAGTAAGTATTTTTTCCAGCCTTAAACCATATTACAGTACGAAATTGTCGCATAGGTCGGAGCATTCAAGATGCACCTACTCGCACTGGAAATAATTTAGAAGAAATTACTAAATATAATAATTATAATTATAATAATAATTATTATAATACTAGATAAAGTTTTCATGATTTTAATGTGCTAAAAATATTATAAAAACAATTTTAAAAAAGAGATTCATAAGGATGGATATGAAATAAGTAATCGATTGAGGACTTAAGGCTGTTTAAAATTCATATGGTAAAAATTAGTTAGGCTCAAAACCACTATCGTATATACTATGTATACACTACACTTATATTATTGCATTAAATTTTCATTTCCATAAATAAATATGTAAATTATTCGATATACAAATATTAAATGATTAAATAAAATACAATCACTTTGTATGAAACCGCGAATTTTATTATAAGCCAACCGGTTTTGCTTAGCTCAAACTTCGTCAAGACGTATTTAAAACTAATATATATAAAAAAATATATCTTTTTATGAGCTCTTAAAGTTATCTTTATTGTATTCAATACTTACTGATGCTCTTGTTTTTTTTACATATTTTCATAAATTATTTTTACATTGAAAAATATTGAATATTTATTATACTTGTACTCTACTAAGTCTTTGTAAAACTTCTTTCTTGATATATTGTATCGTTTTTCAATTGTTTATTTATATTATTTTAATACAAAGCTTTATTGTTCCTCAGTTTAAAAAAGAACTTAATAATATTGAACCCTAAGTTATTACCATAATTATGTTCACAATTGTACACGATCTATCTCTCTAAGCGCGAAACGTATCTCTTATAGGGTATTTGAACATTTTTTTAATAAATAAAAAAGTTAAATAAAAGTTTTGAAGAACACAACAAAAATCGTCTCGTTTATATGTAATATAACTACCACATTAAAATTTGTCAGGTAGATAAAATAAAATTTATATATCCCAAAAAACATAAAATATAAACTTCCATATCTTGCGCGGCTGTTCTCATAAAGTGTAGAGAATCGTCATATTTTTTATTCAAAATAATGTTTCGTAAAGTAATTCCACCGCGCGCAAACAAACTTCGCCCCGACATTGGACAAATGTAAAAAATCATAGAATTCTGAATGCTCGATTTATCCAACAATATGTACCGATGTTGACAAAACTCCATTATTGTTGGAGTAAAACTGTGCTTAAAGAAAAGCAACAAAAACAGTATAAATGTACAGAGGTGGTGTTTTTATTCCGAACGCTTAAAAACAAACTTTTCTCCGAATTTAAACATTGTCTTTTACGTGTGTTTATTTCAAAAGTCACTAAAAGAAAATCACATCTCACGAAACATCGCCTGGAGGCAGTTTATACCAGAAGTTAAAATAAAGAATTTAAATTGTACCCCTACCCCTCGTTTCAGAGTGTTTATAAATCTGTATTGTCACAACACAGCCCAATAAAGCGAACAGAACAACGCGCTCTATCCTCCGTACTTAGATGCAGACTGGCGGATAGCGCCGACCTTAAAACCTATACCGGCATATAGTCATCATCGTCATTACCACGCTTTGCAACCCCAGGTGATATGAACCACCCCTGTAACAACACTGCATATCGTTGTTTAAGTTTAAGGTGTTGATAGACGAAGTATCGGCCATATTTTATTTATTTGTGAGAATCATATAGTACAAATATATAATAACTTATGACATTATATTAAAATAATATCAGTGAAGTTTCATCTTAGCTGGATAAAGTAAAAATATCATACAAATAAGTCAACTAAAAAATACCGCATACTATTAAAAAGATAAACAAAAATGTATTTTTACACTGTTTAAAGAGGAGGGGATATGGAAGGAATGCAAAAGGGATGCAACAAAAATATATAATTTGCTTGTTGCATTAAAAAGTTTTATTTATTTTAATTTATATAGATATATATATAATATATAAGTATCGCACAGCTAAAAAAAGACAGTTTGTTACATATATTTTACACCAATTTTAAAATGCATTAATCAACTAGGCTAGCCTGTTTCAGGGCAAATTGTGAAACAAATTTTATTTCACAAAACCAAATAACGCATTGAAGGCAAAATATAAAATGAAAATATATATATATATAATAGCGGCAAGTAAATGTGAAAGTATATAAAATGAAAGTACTAATACAATATGTATAATTAGAATGTAATCACATATAATACAAGGTAAAGGAAAATATGTAAAATGAAAGTTTAAATGCACAAAATGCATATATAAAAATTATTTCACAATATAAAACAGTTTACTCTCTATATCTGCTCTACCTAATTTTAACATCCAATTTAAAAACATCATTTTTAAAAGCTTTAATGTCACTTAAAGTTTAAATATTATTTCCAATTTGATTGTATATTCTAGAAGCTTGAAAAGTAAATTATCTTTCTTTGATCAAAAGTAGTTTTCATTCTTGAAATGATTTTAAGATTATTTGATTTGTGGGATAATATATTTCAGTCCTCGCAGATGGGGGACTTATTTTCTTATGAAAGCTTGTTAGTATATACTTATAATATATTCTTATACTCATATATACATAAACGAATACATACACGAATGTATATACAATTTATGTCAATAGTTATTAAAAAGTTGGCGTTGTTTAATATTAAAGGGAAGCAATTTATCGTTGAAAATCTTCAAGTTATTAGAATAATTTTTGATATTATATTTTGACACAGAGCGAGTCATTAAATAATTATTTAAGTAATTTATTGGACGATATAGTAATATATTTTCTAATATCACTTAAAAATTATGCATATCAGTATTTTTATTTATTTTATGTTTTTTTTAAATACTAATTAAATGTGTTAATTAGAATGATATATATATATATATATACAATCAATTTTATCGAAAAATATATTGTTGTTGCTACCGGAATTCGAACCTTGATCTCTTTCCAATCCGGGGAAGGTGCATTATCCAACTATGCTACAACAGACAGTACCTTTGTCGACAAGTTTTCGAATCCATATGTTACATTTTTCAAATTAATACATCAACCGTTCCATTATTTTAATGCTATCTACTCGGTTTTTACGGAATGACAAATATCTTTGAGTAAACCGAGAAAGAGTTCTCCTTAATAATTAATATTTTATGGTTGTTTAATATACCTTTCTATGCCAAAGAAGATATTCAACGCATTAGGATTCATAAATCAGATCTGCCCAAAAACGATATACAGTGTTTTTGCAGGGATAGTCTCATTCGTTGTTGAAGACATCGTCACCCCATCTTAGCTTTGACATTCCCAAACACCTGTTGGGTTTGCTGTTTGGTCATCCTCTCTACATGATGCAATCATCGAATTATTCTTATTTTAACAAACCTTGAGACCCTTATGTCTTTATACAAAGTATATAGCTAATTGTTTTAATGTCTACACCAAAATTCATTTTCTAAAATTGGCCCTTAGTACGCCTGAAAATTTTCCTTTCAACTGCACGCTCGTTCTTCTTTGTCATATAGTTGGTCAGGGGAGCAGATACCAATTTAGTGATAACGAATGCTACTGGTGTAGTGTTCAATTACTTGGACTCCAAGTATCAGAAAGAATATATATTATTATTAGGAATGTGTAACTTAAATAACTCATACCTTGGGTTTTATCTCGATGTTTATTTAGTCGTTCCAAAGTGATACAATGTAAGTCAGGTAGATCAAAAATTCAATTCAAGTAAATACAACATAAAATAAACACAAATAAATGTTACTATGCTACTCGAGCCACGAGAGTGAAATTAACTCATTTTCCTGACGCCGACCAACGCGAGCTCCTGTCCTCAGTACATCAGACCGAGTGTACGATCTCTATTAACCGCTCGCTACATACTCCTACTGGACCTAGTGTCACGGCTAAACCAAGTTCGCCGTGCGGGTCAATGACGGCGTTGCCTATTCGCCACAGTCAGTACACATATTCTGATGCATACGTAATCACTGATCAAACAAACCTCCACTATGACTTGTAAGTAAATAGATTATCTTTAATAACTGCAGTGTCCATTTAAATTAGTTCTTCTAATGGCCCGTGTATACGAGTGAGATTTTAATGAGTTTTAACTCGAGATAATTTTTAAGATAGGATTTAAGCTCTTTGAATTATTCTAACTCTCAGCTTTTTTAATCTACGGTGTATAACATTAATGTTCTGTTTGTCAGTTGGGTGTATTTAAATCTTCCCAGCAGAAATTTAAGTGGAATAAACGTTTGTTGTTTAACCGTATTTTGTCTTATTTACAAAATAAATAGGTTTTGATCATCCTTGTGCTTACTTATCGAGTATTGCTATTAAATCGGATATGTGTACACGGGATTAAGTTTTTGTCTCTTTCTCAAACTGATCTTAAGAGAAAAACAACTACATGATACTGAGATTTATCTCAATCAAGTCTCTGTAATTTCTAGGATTTTAATCCCAACCGAGGCTTCGCCCTAGCTGAGAAAAAATTTTAACATTGTCATTAGTAACCAGCAAATATAAATTAATGATTAAAATGAAGTTATATGTTAAATGATAAACATGAAAATTTGTTCATATATGTGTATTTTTAAATTGTGTCAAAAGTTTATACTTCAATGCTAAAGTATGATAACACTTTAGCATTGTCATTTTCAAAGTTTTAATTAGTATTTCCATGTCAAAAATAGAATTTGTGAATAAAATATCTCTTGAAATTCTAATTTTTCTTTTAAAGTAAAGCAATAAAATTTTTAGAAGTTTTTTTGGTTTTTTTTACACCTTCAATTCGTATACACATAGCTTAATATTAAATATAATAATTATGATATTCGTATGTAAAAAATTGTATCAAAGTGAAAAGCACTTGAAGAATTAAATTAAACGGTATAGCCAGAGTATACAGAGTATTGTAGTGTAGACTTTCATTAGAAAATAAACGTTAACCCTTAATATTTTTGATCCTTCTTAAACTTTCTCTCATGACTGAGGATCTAACCTATAAGTAGCCCCTCATTGATCCTTCTAACTAGCTTTTCTTTATTATTTTTGGCATGGTGCAGTTCTCAGTGCTGTTACAAGGAAAACTGTTACTGTCATCTGCACCTAATCTTTATCTGGCCGATTCAGAGGGTGAACTTCTTCCCTAGATCCCTCCACATCGTTGGTCAACAAAAGCTGTTCTATTCTGTAGTTTATTCTTCTAAGGTAAGAGAAATATTAAAGAATTCATATTGTTGCAATCAACAGGAACAGGAAAAAGGACTCACCAAACTCCGCCTCTTCCGGGTCTCCCAATAACCTCCGGATGCAGTAAGCTGAAAGGGATTATCACACGGGATTTCACCAAACGTCGAAGACAATAAACTCATAAAGTCTCCGAGATTGATAACAACATTGTATCTGTTCTGATTCAGGGTCGCCGATCATCTGAGGCTGCGGGAACAAACACATATAATAACACAACATTACAACTTTTACAAGTAAGGTTCTATAAAAGTCATTTGTTTAGCTTCAGGTTTTAACCGAGGGAGCAAATTGACTTTTTTTTAATCCACTCTGTTGTTACAAAGTGTAATCCCCAACATCCGCATGGTGTGTGTGTGTGTGCGTTGTTGTAGTTGCTTGGAGCTGTTGGAAGTAAACCATTAATTCGTGTCTTAAAAATACCCGGAATGTGAGAACGAGGAAAAGTAAGGCAAGTACTGACTTGTAACATGTTAGATCGTCTAATAAGTCTTTGCGATTTTTTGTGAAATTCTGTTTTGTTTTTTGTGATAAAAAGTAGTATGCTATTCGATAAAAAAAAATCTGCTCTAAAACGTCAGTGTCGCCGTTTTTCTGTATCGTACAGTTTTTCATAATTTTTGGGTTTAAATAATAAAGTGTCAAATTGAGAAAAACAAACATTTTCGACGCATACTTATTTTCGCCTTTAATCAAGGTTAAAATGGTCATCCAGGAGCTCTACTGGGAAATTATTCCGTATCCATCCTACAGTCCCGACCTCACTCCGTCAAATTATCACCATTTTCGGCCGCTCTCCAATCAAATGCGTAACGTTACGTTCAACAACGACAATGACCACAAAAATTAGTTCGATAACTATTTCAATACCAGATTTGCAGAAAAAAGCATCGACAAATTGGTTGAAAGATAGGATGATGTCATGAATGGAGAATACTATTTCAATCAATTATAAAAAGTAATTTTTGTTTAAAAATTTGATTTTATAATAAGTAATTCAACAAAACTGCAAAGATTTATTAGACAACCCAAGTTATTGATTTAGTGGTCGGGGGTTTATAATATATATTGTGACGTCTTCGTCCGGTTCGCTTAATGGAAAGCATGAAAAGCGTGGACCTGATGCAGAGAATTCACCATACCGTCTCCCATCCACATCAGTAATCATTCTCAAGGAAAAAATAATAGAATAAATTTTAGATTTACAACATTATAATTAATTAGCTTTCGCATACAATATTTGAGCATAATAGAATAAGAAAATATTTGGGCATATAAGGTATAGTACAAAAAATAATATCACATCAGTGTAATTTCAATAAAAGTCTTTCAACAAATCGTCTTCAACAAATAGATTTTAAACAAATCGTCTACAACAAAATTAGCAACAAGCATTAAAATCAGATGTGAGAATAAAAATTATAATTTAAGACCTCTTCTAAATTTTACAACTAAAAATTTCCTTCACAACAGTTAGACACAAGAACCTTTGCTCTTCAGGAGCAATTCATAATTGAATTCAGTGTTTGATGTTCCTAGTCACCCCGTAATGTACACTTGGTGTCTCCTCGCACCGCAAACGTCATAAAGGCTGGGTCATCTGCTTTCTGGCGTGGTTCCTGAAGTAACGCAGAAATCCTTGCATCTTCATGTTGTAAAATAGATTGAGCAGATGGAACCCTATCGTGTTCCCATCATGTTTAGGCTCTTGAGTAATCCTTCACGAAAAAATTGTTATCCAATTACGCCTCACAGACGTCGTGACAGGAAGAGATTTTTTACATCCTGCAAACACACAAACACAATAACAAAAACTCTTGACAAATATGGTACAGCGTAACACAGATGCCTATTATTTAATATTATTCTCATCCTTCTTTTTCTAAACAAAAAATCACATTTTTTAAATATTAATTTGACGAGCTGCTTATTCCATAAGCTCTCAATACGTCAGTGGAAAGTGCCATAGAGAAATTTCTTCCCGCGGTGTAGTGTTGCTATTTGTGAAACGTCAACTTGAAACAATATCTCGTGGCTGGTAGGTACTATAACATAACGATAAAATATATATATATATTATGTCAATCCTGTTTCCCGGCTTGGTTGTACACATTACTTTTTCGACCCGTTACTAACTTCACGCACAGAATTATAATATCATTTGAAAGGTGACTTTTCAGTGGTCATTGCAATTAAATTTCGTTGCGGTGGTGTGCCTTGGCTTTTTTTATGAAATTTCAAACGCGTCAATTAATAAAGATAATATTCGTCATGTTATGCTTTTATACTTCCGAAATTTCCATTCCAAAGAATTTTATTTTCATTTTAAAAACATTCCATTGAACACTACCTTTCAATGTATTGCTTATAATTTTTTTTTATTTTTTTATTCAAAAACTTTACATTCCGACTATATGTATATACTATATCCTTGCCTCGCACCTTCTGAAAATCATTTGTTCACATTTTTGCAGAAATATCTTAATTGTGTAAATTTACCGAATTTGAACTCCTGCCAAAACCAATTGGATCAGTTCTGCGCTAATAAGATACCAGAAAGATGGAAGATGTTTATCTATCAAAATGGCATACACATAATTAATAATATTAGTTTCTGAAAATACATATACATTATTTTAAATAAACTAAAAAAGGACGAATTAATGTCATAACCGAATACATCAAATTCAACTAACTAATTAATTTTCTCTAAGTAAAGCTTCTTCATGCTGTTTTCATTTATTATTATGAAGTACGCGGATTTCAAATCGTATCTTATACCTACCTAGTAAATAGAATGAAAAGGAGCGAAGTGCCAAAATAATGTAAAAAGAGTTATATAGCCAATAAGGCGATAAATTAACCGTAAAGAAGTAATGTACTGCAGCGATAAATACATAAAAATAAAAATACACTTAATTGATATAATATTAACAACATATAATACTACACTATAATTGGAGGTTTTTTTCTATATATATATATTTTTTTTATTTATTAGGACACGTAACGTATAAGCATTGTACAGCTAAAAAAAAGACAGTTTGTTACGTATATTTTATAGAGATTTTAAAATGCATTGCCCAACTAGGTAAGACTGTTTTAGGGCAAATTCGCAAACAAATTACATATCATAAAACCAAATAACAATAAATAAACAAACAATCAAATAGAAAACTAAAACGTGAAAATATATAAAATGAGATAAAAAAATACCAATATGTAAAAAAATGTAAGCACATATAAGAAAAACGAAAATATGCAAGATCAAAGCTATAATGCAGTCAGTACGACACATAAAATGCAGTTATAAAAAATATTTCATAATATAAAACAATTTACTCTCAATATCTGCTCTATTTAACCTCAACAACCAATTTGAAAGCCTTAATGTCACTTAAATTTCTAATATTATTTTCAATTGATTTTGGAAGCTTGAAAGGTAAATAATCTTTGACCAAAAGTAGTTTTCATTCATGGAACGATTTTAAGATTATTTTCTCTTGTGGGATAATATCTTTCAGTCCTCACATATGGAGCGCTTATTTTCCTATGAAAGCTAGGTAGTATATTCAGCACATATTATTGTCTTATATCCAAAAACTGAAATTCCCTAAAAAGTGGCTCTGAAGGATACGAAAAGTCACGACGGTGTATTATAGTATATAGCCTTCTGAGCAATACTTACTTGATATATATGTATACCTAATGCACTTCCCCAACTAGTATATAGACTAATACTTTTCTGGAATTCGTACTCCATATTTCCCAATTTCAAATTTATTATTTTTTTATGAATTAATGAGTCATATGTACCATTATGTATTATATATTCATACATAATAATTTTTTATTTCTAATGAATTTTGTTAGTATTAGAAAACAATACATAGAATTTAAGCTTGTACTATCTCAACTATTTGATAAGCGCTTCTTAAATATAATATTGTCATACAAATCAAATTAATCAACTAGAAAGATATACAAAAAAAATCTATACTTCAATAAAATATTTAGTTGCTATCGGGATTCGAACTTGGACCTATTCCTATCCGGGTTCAACGCGCGTTCAACATTTCACTATAGCAATCGTATACATTTTCGACAAATTTTGAACTTGTATTCTGTAATCTTTCCAATTGATACAATTAATTTTATCTGATTAATCAATTTTCTATCATCATTAAATTTGTATTCAAATACCACAGAACTATGTTCAGAAAATACAACTTCTCAACAAAAGTGTGTTCTCTTAAAAAAAAAAAAATAATATATTGTTTGTAAATGATAAGTATCTGTAAAATCTATTTTTTATTTTTGAAAATGATTGAGGTATTTAATGTACCCTTCCGGCGATGACGCGACGGCAAATTATATTCGCAGTCTCACTATGTAAAGTTGACCACAAATAACATATTTTGTGTCTTGGTTTAATATACAAAGTGAAAATAAATTTTAAATAATGCTGGTAGACGAGGATTCTAAATTGCGCTCCTAGAAGAAAAGTCAGACACCTCAGTCAACTCAACTGATAATGTAAGGTGTGTCAATATCACCGTGTATTTATACGTCTTGACTATATCAGATACAACAGATACAACCCGGCTATAATAACCAGGCTATATCTTCTGGAATAATCTTTTTATTATTATGTAATATGTAATATTGTAACCAGATCTGAATTTTGAATCTAAATATGAATCTTTTTTTTTTGTTAAATCTGATTTGGTAAATTGTTTTCTTCTATCGCGAGGGTCAAGCAGAGTGGGAACAGCGTTCACGCTTCGCTTGACTAAAATCCTGTTTATTTCTTTTACGATTGAGTCCTTTACTAATCTGGGGATCAGGGTGGGGGAGTCCACGGACGGGGGGCGGTTCACTAAATCAACATTAATCCCTACAGATCTCTGAAGATGAGAAAAACTGCGATTAGAAACTTAGGGAGTGGCAATATAAATAAGGCAGATGAAGGGATTATGGATATTTGATGACGTCATGTTACAGGCTTTATGCTAAGTGAATACAACATTAAACTGAAAAGAGCTCCATGATCATAATAAAAAATTCATCACACCTGAAAGCGGAATAATTTTATAAACTACTTTAATATTTCTATTGCATTGCCGAAATTCTGTATGTTCTAGTCAGAGCTAACTGAGTAACCCCAAAATAATATTAGATTATATTATTAAGTTTTTTATACTTTACAATAGTTTTTCTATGATATTTTACCTCCTGCCTATTAACATTCCCGCCCGTTTTTTCTAGATGTTCATTTTGATAAGAAAAATTCATAATTTGCTTTCAGGTTTTTCTGACCAATTCTTTTGGGTGTCTTAGACCACTCTGTTTCGACGTTTCAGATCCCATCGTAGGGTTCATCATCGGGACTAATGTCATCAGTCATCGTTCGCAGAATATGTCTAAAATATGCAAGCTTTTCCAACACCGATATTAATCATTCGCGTCGTCACGTCTATCGTGGTATTACGAACTGCAACAGCTGTTCAGGGAGCTGTGATCAGTCATCCTCATCCACGTCTCATGGCCACCATCAAATCCTGTTTAATTATCCTAAAAACTTAAATGTTGCATCAGTTTAAAGTCCATATTCTGTAACATAATTGTTCTCATCCTCATTCACGCCTTAAGGCTACCAGAATTTTTTGACTATATTCGAATTCCTCGAGATATCAGATCTTTACTAATTAAAAAAAATCGATACTTGACTTCTTTATAACATATAAAGGGTTAAAAAAATTAATATAACTGTTTAATATTTTAAAAATAAATTAAAAAATAGAATGATATATTAATTAATTATTATACCCTTAATGATGATAAAACTCAGTGTTTATTAGTAAAATTATTTTATTTATTTACTTTAAACAACAACTATCCATTTGAATACAAATAAAATGTAAGTGTTGTATATATGTATATACATTCAACAATATAATTATACACTTCCAAATAAGAAATATCTTGACTTACGGGGGTAGCTATTGACATTTATATAATATCATGATCAAGATTTTTAATATTATTTTTATATAAATACTATATTATTCTTATGTAAATTATATATAATATTTTAAAATAGGTTATTTAACCTTATTTTTAACCCTATTAATACCATATTTTTCATCAGGATATCAAATTAACTACCCATATACCACACATGTCAAGTTGTTCTAATGTTTTTTAATAAAATTAAAATAATTACTTCTTCAAAAATGGCAAAGATACTTTGTGGCAATATTTTTATTAATAATTAGAAAACACTTTGTTTATACCACTGTTTATTAATAATTCAACATTCTTTTGATATAAATAAGAGTTTATAAATTGTACATACAAGCCATACATACCAGGGGTTTACATTTAATATTAATAGCAAATTAAACATTAAAAATATCAAAATCCTTTGTGCAAATAGCCACATTTTAAATTTGTTTTCACAGTAGTTCGTTATATGTTACCCACCCATCTCATTCTTTCTTATTTTCTCCCATCACTTATATTAATAATCTATGTGATTTGAAAATTGAGGGTAAAATCATAACTTTTGCTGATGACACTATATTAATATTCAAGCGATTCAATGACATGAGAACATGTTTATCATATTGCTGAAAAAAACCTACATATTATCAATAGTTGGTTGGATAAAAATCTATTGACGCTTAATGCAGCAAAAACAAAATTTATACCGTTCTCCATTACAGAGGTAGGACAACCCAAACATTTAAATAATATTAAATTGCATTTAAGTGCTTGTACATATGTAATATAATATAATTGTCCTAGTATAGCAAGTTGTAAATCAATGAAGTATTTGGGAATATTTATTGATAGGCACATGAGATGGGATGTTCATTTAGATGAATTAGCTAAAAGATTGCGAAAATTAATTTATAAATTTAGAATACTTAGAAATATTATGAATAAAAAGAAGATGAAAACTGTATACTATGCATTGTGCCGATCAATCTTGAGCTATGGTATTGATAGTTGGGGGAGTGCATCTGGTGTACATATATATCAATTAAACATTGCTCAGAAGGCTATACTCAGAGTAATACACCGCCGTGACTTTTCGTATTCTTCAGAGCCACTTTTTAGGGAATTTCAGGTTTTGGATATAATACAATTATATGTGCAGAATATATTAACTAGCTTTCATAGGAAAATAAGCGCTCCATCTGTGAGGACTGAAAGATATTATCCCACAAGAGCAAACAAGCTTAAAATAGTTACAAGAATGAAAACTAGTTTTGGCCAAAGATTATTTACCTTTCAAGCTCCCAGAATATATAATCAAATTGAAAATAAAATTAGAAATTTAACTGATATTAGGACTTTTAAAAGGGATATTTCAAATTGATTGTTGCAATTAGGAAGAGCAGATACAGAGAGTCAACTCTTTTATATAATAAAATAATTTGTATAACTACTTTTGTGCGTTTTGATCTTGAATATTTCCATCCACCTTATATCTGCTTACATTATTGGTATTACTATTATTATTTTATTATTATTATAAATATATATTTTTTTCTTCTCTCTTTTTTATTCACTTTTTTATATTTTAACATATATATATTTATATTAGTTTATCAAGCCTAGTTTGGCAATGTATTTAAATGTGTATAAATATGTAAATATAATATGATACTATAATGTTTTTGAATAACTAAGAAATAAATCAAATCAAAAAAAAAAAAAAAATTGCAAAAGAATGTATAAAATGTATGACTTTTCCTCTTACTGCAGATGTTCAAAATTATTACCGTTCTGGTCGATACACTGCTGATAACGGCAAGCCATTGATTCACAAACTTCAACAAACATTTCATTTGGTGTTGTGGCGCTTTCTTGCTCAATTGCGGCTTTTATTTTTCCAGTGTCGTCGATTTACCGGCATAGACTTTATTGTTAAGGTATCCCCACAAGAAAAAGTCGAGTAGCGTCAGGGAGTAACAGACAGGGTATTCTATGGAACATCTTCGTCCGAGCCATCTTTTCGAAAGATTCTCATCGAGAGATGCTCTTACCTCACTATGATAGTGTGAAGGTGCTCCATTCTGTCCGGATCATCTTTATTGATAGCATGTACCATTGTTGGAATATAACTTTTTCATTCACAACGTGTTAAAATGCGATGGATATTTTATTTGCTGATGCCAATCTCACGACTTGTTTGTCTTACAGATTTATTGATGTTTTCAATAACTTTCCAGTATTCTTTCCTAGCTGGTGAAGCACGTTAATGTTCTTGATCTTCCGTAATATCCTGGACAGTTCCATTTATTTCAAACTTAATTGTAAGTCGCGCAAGTGGAGCTGCCAGAAACTCCCTGCGATATTGTCTTTGTACTTCTGCTACATTTCTATACTTCCAATAGCATTTTTAAATAATTTTTCTTTTTTTTTAATGTTAATTTTGGTCCACTCATTATTACCAATCAATTACACCCTGAAAAGAAAGAAAAATAAGAAAGATACATTTTTTTGGGTCACTCTGTATATAAGTTTTGCCATTTTATCTCCATAAATAAGATATATGAAAACCAAAAAATCTGTAGAAGATTGATAAAAGAAAGCCTTACAATGACGTGATAGAATGACACGGCCGCGAAGTATGATGAACCCGGATAAAGAGAATCTCAAAGAAGAAAAATTTCTCCACAAAAATGCATTACTCAACTTTGTAAACCAGGGACGCCTCCCACAATGTATTTTATTATCACGTACAAATCTATAAAATAATGACTTCGGCGTTTTCCGAAACTTGAAAGTTATTCTGTCTCCATATTATAATTCCGCGGCGGTACTTAATAACCCCGGAGACTTAAGTACCGCTTAATAACGGGGACTTAAACTAGATAGACTTTACTTGTTAATCTCGAGCTCGATCAAGCCAGATTATTTAACTGTGACCCTGGCTCACGTGAAAGTCGGTATTTTTACGTAATTATGAATATATAATAATATGTTTATATACAACAAAATCTAAAAAAAATATCATTCAAACTTGGTGTGTTTTAGTAAAACGGGTTCATAATTTTTTTCTAAATAATAAACATATAGTCGTTTGATAATTTGTTATAGCCTCTCCCAGTTCACTCAATGTTATGTTTATATTTAGGATATTTTATCATTCATCATTTTCTAATATTGAATCAAAATATTGTTTTTACCCTTTTCTTAACTACTGACAATTTTGCTGTACTTCTTACAGCACAGTTTTTATTGTCCTCAATTTTGTTTTTTATTAATTGATATTATGTGTGGTAATCATTTTTAACTTTAACTTTTTCAAATTATGCATAAAAACTAGGTAAAATAAGTTTTAAATTCAACATAATTATAATTTAGTTTGCTCTTTACTATACTCAAGTTTTGGTTTATTTTAAACATAAATACATGATACTTTAAATTAGCAATATTATCTTTGTGGTTAAAATTCATATTTTTATTTATTATCTTCGTTTAATTAACCACTAAATTGAGTTTTTTTTTTTTTTTAATATAGATTTTTTAATAATAGATTCTGGCAAAGAAATAATAATATATGTTTTAGTATGACATCCTGAAGAATACAATGATATTTTTCGAAAGCAGTAGATGTACTTAAACTCAATGTTGTGGTTAATAAAACAAAGATAATAAATAAAAATATAAATACTTGAAGTTACAATATATATATATATTTTTTATTTTTTTTGACTTGTGTAAGGTTAAAGATCTACCCCCAAGAAAAATGGCCAGTGTGGGTATAGTAAAGGTAAGTATGATATATTTGGTTTTATTTTTTTAGATTGTTAACTTTGTTTTATTAACCACTTAATGAATTACATCTGCCGGTTTCGAAAAATATCATTTTCTTCTTTAGGATGTCATCAACTAATCAAAAATGTATATGTATTTAGTTTTATGTACATACGTATATGCATGATTGTGTCCAGTAAAGTGTCCAAAATTATATTATTATTAAAACTTGTAAGCGATTACTAGTAAAATAATTTGATAGGAAATTGGAAAAGTTTTCATTAATAATTACAATATCTATCTAATTTAGCAACACTGTGGTATATTCAAAATAACGAAGAGATCGCGAATAAAGAGGCGAAATTCTACGTCTTCCAGAGTTTACAAAAACTGTTTGACTTTTCGTTAGTATTTAAGCTTAAACCTAGTACCAGAGTTAATTCATTGATTGACAATAACATTGATATATTCAGATGAATATAGACAGATTCAGTTCGAAAACTTAATCGTATTATTTATGGTTAATAATCGTTCGATCGTTTATTACGTACTTACCATAAATCATGTTTAGATTATGCGCTTTTAAAGCCACGGACTACGCGTGTCACATGATTAGATTTCGTTAACCTTAGAACCCATATACTTCTGTGTTACAGTTTTAAATATGTTGTTTATTCTCCTCAATTATCAATTGGCAACATAATTTTTATATAATTTTTAAAACGTTTTTAATTTCTTAACCATTAGGAAGTATATCGTGTAAAATATGATTTCCCTAATTGGCTTAAACTGTTTTAACATTGTATTTTAATGTTATTGTAAGATTATCTATTAGTTTTATTAAAAACCTGTTGATAATCCGTCGATTAAAATAAAAATAAAATGACAATAATGTCAGTTATGTCAAGCGAAAATGACTCTTCTATGCCCTATCAATAAGTAAGAAGTATGCACAGGTTGTAGATTTTCGTTTTAAGTGAGTGTTGTATATTAGATTCGAGGATATGCGCTATTTTAAAATACACCTCAACAGTGCTGAATTCGTCTAATTCTGTTGTATTTTAATATCATATTGTTAATTAGCTGCTAATTTTTCATCAAGAATTAAATAAATAAATATGATTAGTTTGACAACAGTGTGGTTCAAATTTTGACTTCTATTTTCTCATCATTACCTTAAAATGATTTTGCATTATACCTAAATATTATACTAGAACTAATTACCTATCGAGGTCATTAATAACCTATTGATTAATCTATACATAAAATATAAATATAAAATTAAATAAATTAATACTTACGAATTGTCCCTTAAACTTACGAAAGTAATGTAATTTATTTGTATTAATAATTAGCCAAAATAATTTATTTAAACCACTATTTATTGATTATTCTACATGTTTCGATACCTATGGTATCTTCTTCAGGAAACAATTTATACTGAAATTAAAAAATACAAGCATAGATAAAAACAAAACTGTAAAGTGGTAAATAAGTAAGAACTAATATAAAAACAAATTTAAAAGTTAATTATTTGCGAAGAGGATTTGATTATTTATAATATTTAGCTTGCTATTAACACTTTTACTTATTTCTAAAATTATTAATATAAAATGAGGCCACAAAGTAATTTTGCTAATATTGAAAATGTAATTTATATATTATATAATTTATAACTTAATTTTTAGATAAGAAATTTTTTTAATTAAAAATATAAATATCAAAATTTCTACCACAGTAAAAACCCAACCGTAATATTTATTTTTTCTTGACACGCCATGACGGCGAGCTGAACTAAATAAAACAAGTAGAAGACCAATCCAATGCTTTTAGGAAATAAAGAACATTGTCTGTCGTAAACCAAGACTCCGTTGGAAATTGTTGGAGAAGTTTCGTAGGACATTCTCTTTAGAACAATGGAAAATTCGAGACAAATCTCCATGAGCGTACTGTGGACGAAGAATGCATAGATTTCTGAAAGGAAAAAGTAGAATTCTTGGTGACGTCTATGTAACTTAGCCTCGGTTTAATACATTTATAATGCCACCATGGTATGCAAAAACTTTGGATAAAATCGTTATTTTTATCCATTTACACTCATCTTATATTCATATCATATTATTTCATTAATCATATCATCTTATATTCATATCATTATATTTTAAAATTTTTGTTGTTTTTTTAAATGAATACTTATTTTTGCTGTGATGTTACAATTGGTTGATTTTTTTAATCTTAATTAAAGGTCTTTTTCATAATAAAAATTCTGTTATAAAATAATGGATGGGTTTAATAAAAAAATGTTTATTTTATATTTTAGTGCAGTTTTTGAGAATTCATTTCTTAAAAATTATGTTTTCTCAATGTGATCCGTTATTTTACTGATGCTCTTCTAAACGGGAGGCAACATTTCTGAGAACTGCTCCGCACGATATATTTTTTTAATTGATCCAGAGAGGGAAGATTGTTACTGTATACCTTTGATTTAAGGTAGCCCATAGGAAAAAGTCTATTGGTGTCAAGTCGGGGCTACATGGAGGCCAATTTATATCACCTCGTCAAATTTTTCACTAACAACTGGTAAGGACATGCTCCATAGCGACTAAATTTCCAAGGACGCGGCTAGCGATCGGCATACCCCCCGCCCCTCTCCGGCACGTTTCGTTGGTGCTTGAATGAACCAAGATAAAAAAGACTTTTGGGACACACTATATTATAATTTTCAACGTATGTCAAACTGCAGAACAGTTTTTCGGCAAGCATTACCCTTCACATAATAATCAATAACAAAATATATATATATATATGATACAACATATATAAAATAAATAATTACATGAGGACGTATTCTTTCACTTTATATTTTATGGAGTTTACTGGGGTCTCTTTGTTTTGCGTGATATTTAATTAGTTTTTATTTAGCTCATTAAATATTCGTGGCACAACACATTCTCTCGTTGTTTGCGATCAGTACTCTCATTGTTCGACCTGACGATGTGGTAAAACACCTATTATGCGGGTTAGTATTCATATTTACATTATTTATCATTTCTTCTAAAATTAATTTTTTGTCAACTGGTAATATTTAGCATATCTACTTTTATTATAATTATACAAACACTTCGTTTTGTTATCTATTCTAAGCTTATTTAATGTTAGATTATCTCAGCGCTCACTACTCGAAGATATTTGTGATTTATTGCAATAAAAAGTTGGTTGCTTTTAAAAATGGAACTACAGAACGCAAGTATAAAATTTTTCGAAAACTTAATCGGTTGATGTGGCAAAAAGTGAACGCGTTTCCAGGATGAGAAATATTTCAGATTCGAATCCCAGTGGCAACAAAAATATTTATTCTATAAATATATTTTTCATATATCTTTCTAATTGATTCATTTAATTTAAACATTCCCAATGAAGACCAAGTCAAGACAAAAATCTTATTATTTAAATCTGTAATAAAAAATATAATTATCTCAAAAATGTTTCGTTTCTTCCTTTCTGTCAAAATTGACAGCCTTTCACCTAGCTATTTTTATAATTATCTTTAGAACTATGAATAACGTTTTAAAATATGTGATACAATTTTCTCCCCGAACTCAATATTACAGAATTGATAGGCATTTCTCCAGATAGGAAAAGATCCAGGTTCGAATCCCTGTGAAAACAAAAATATTTTTTTAATAAATTGATTTTATCTGTATACCTTTGTAATTGATACATTTAATTTGTGTTAAATATCACATTAAATAATAAATTGTTAAATATAAAATTGCTACTTCACAAAAAGAATGTGTTCTCTTTAAAAATGTTTCAATATTGTTTAATATTGGAAAAATATACTAAAAATTTACTAGAATTGTACAAAATTATTCCTCAGTATTAATTTGTCTCTGTTTATTTCACATGCAATATTCCTATGAATTATCTTAAAGTAAATTTAAGTAAATAAAGTAAATTTAAAACAAGACAAAATATATATTGTTAAATATCAGAAATTTAATCAAGGATAAATGATTCACTTACTATATATGCGTCATCTTAGAAATGGATACTTAAAAACGAAGTAGAACTCTGCACCGAGCTCGGGAATATTTTGAAACGAATGTGCTATAAAGCCGTCTAACAGAGAAGCGCTGAGGGTCTAGAAACGTCACTCTAGGAATAACAGACAATGGTCAACTTTAATTTGATGAACTGAATGAAAAATAACCATTTATTCAGGCTATCAGATGCAAACCGAATTACAGTGGAGAAGTTTATTAAAATCATTTAACACATTTGGTGCTTTTTTTATTTAAAATCCACCATAATATTAATTAAATCAAATTAAATGTATTAATTAGAGAGATACACAAATAAAATCAATTTATCAAAAAATATTATTGCTACCGCTATTCGAACCTGGATCTCTTCCTATCGGATGAAATGCATTAACCGATTATGCTACACCAACACAGTAAGTTGATGACAAATTTTCGAACCTATTTGATTACGTAAATATAAAGAAGATGGCTTTCAAATAATGTAACGACAGATGTATCCATATGGTTTGAATGTATCAAAACTGATTCCCTGGTATTGGTACCAACGTACGACAATAGAAAGCTCCGATTTCGGTTCTTAATGGTGATATCTGTATTTTTTTTACTGATTTTTTCCGTATATTTTTCTATCGTTTTAAATTTATAATTTTTCAAAAAAAACGCTTTAATTTAATAATAACAATAAATCGGTTAAGTGAATAATGTTTTCTGATTAAATAAAAGTTATTTACAAATTCTCAAATGCCTCAATCAAAGATTTTTGAGATCCATTGTAAATAAATATATGATAGATTTTAATATAAAATATTAGACGTCTAGTAAAATTTGACGTGATTGTATAAAGTTATTGTAGCATAATAGGTAACGTGTTAAACATAAAGTTTGTGGTTTGTAGTAACTATGTATTTTTTTCAATAGATTTTTTTTTGTGTACGTTTCAAAATCGTTACCGTAAACTCATGTTACCGTAAATAACTGTTATAAAAAATGTTTTTATTAGGGTAAATGGCTTAAATGGCACGAATTTACTATAAATATTAAGCATTCAATTTTGAAAAAATGAATAATAACATAATTTAGAGCATTCATTAAGTCGTATACAATGTGTCCTTCCTTCTTATCTCTCTTCATTTAATTAGCGAGAAAGAGACAATTATATCTGTATGTTTGTTGTTCTTTACACTGTGAAAATAATGTGTGATCTCTGTTTTTCATATCACAAATTGTATTTTTACCAACGTATTAATTTTACAACTGATTGAATAAAAAAAATATTTTTTTAGTACGATTCCCTTTTCATAGTGGGTTTTTCACTAGTCATTCCTAAGCGCTAATATTTTCTTCAGGATTATCTAAAATATAAATTTTATGTTGCACATATTTACCGAAATATTACAGATTTAATAATGATGGTAGACCTGGTTTGGGAAGAGTTAAAAACCACAGAATTATGCTTTGAAAAACGGCAACTTCACAATGATAATGTGTTCTTTTTTAATAATAATTAATAATAATAATAAAAATATATATGTTTGGGACATACATTAATTTGATGTATAAATATTAATTATTGAAAGAAAATTATGCACTGTGACTCCCCCCCCCCTCCTACTCCTACCCGGCATCGCCACCGATTAGTCGATTGAACCAGAGCGATTATACATGTACGAAAAGGATAACAATATTATACTTATTCGAAACTTTGCGTTTATACTGTGTCGGAACCTTTGATGAAATAGTGATTAAAACATATAGTCCACATATTCGGAGATGCTAGCAGAATCCGGATTGTGGTTAGAGCCAACTCCTTCCCGTCCTGACATTTTTCCAGCATCTATGCTTGTACGCAACAATATATATTATTTTAATAACCTAATAAATTCGTTTAACCACAAAGATAACGATAGAACCATCAAAATATATGTGGCATCAAATAATTAATAAAAATAAAATTGCTAAAAATGCACAACTGTTATGTATGCGTTAAATATTTGGCTACTCATCGCGGCATCAGAATAGAATGGATTAATTTTGCCAAGTAATTCAGGGCACGTCCGAGCCGCCTCGCGACCGCCAGCGAGCTGGATGAGAGGGAAGTTTTCTGCTCCATAATTCCACTGTTGCAAGTGGAACTGCTGAAATGCTTCTACCTGGGTCACGTGCTCCATTGTTGCAATTGCATATTCTAAATTCCACTCGACACACAGGGTGGTCGAAAGTCGCGGATATTATTAAAAATAAAATTGGTCAGCGTTGACACCGCGGTGCAGAATAGATGTTACAACCGCGGTCGCATTGTTACCTTCCCATTGTTTCAACACAAGAATTAATTAATTAAAAACAAAACAAATTCAAACAAAACATAACTTTATTTGTGTCTATTTAATTTGTACTGTTTAAATGAGCATCAGAGTTTGTTTTGTCAGTAAATTACTCGGTTAGAAATTACTTAGTACGATTTTTGACACGTTTGTTGGTGTAGTGATTTAACTCGCCTAGCGATCCAGTGGTCGGAGGTTCGAGCCTCATTCTAGGAGACGAGAGACGTAAATCCTACTTTTATAGCACAAGCGTTTAGCATAGTTTGAAAATAATAAGTATAATATGTATACGACACGTGTACGCAGTTTAACTTAATAAAATTTATTTTAAAAATACATGTTTAGCGGTCATCAAATAATATTGCAATACTAATAATATTAAATGAGCACCAGAATGAACTAACCGCATTAAAACTTCGTTTAACGCGGTTAATTCAGCTTGTATTTACCTCGCGCTAAGCAAAATCGTGTAAATAAATTACAATAAGCAATGAGATTAATTCTAATAAATCCACCATCAAATGGCAAAAATCAAGTAATAAGATTAATTGAAATTAATCAACATCTTGACTTTTTCTTTTCACCATTATAATTTTCACATTTCGACACTTTTTTTCATATTGAGTTTGGCATCAAATAAAATTTCCTTTCACACTCGATATGATCGAATGCAAATAACTTCCAATATTCTTCTTCTTTTTCTTTTTCTTCTTCTTCATATATACGCTGTTTTTCTAGTTCAGTGAGTAAGTGCGAAAAGAGACTCTTCCCAACACACCTACTATTCTAGTACAGATGATAAGAATAAACGATATCCACGTTAACTAATTATCGACTACTTAAAGTGGGAGTTAGTATCATTTTACTTATGCGCGCTAATCGATGTTCTCGTAAGTCGAATTCGTATTAAGCGAGTATTTAAAATATATTCAATGGTCAAAATCAAAAATCATTTTATTTGATTATGAAGCTAAGTCACATGATAAAATAATATTTTATATATTACTACACAACTTTTGGTCCTTTCATATTATTTTTGGTAGGAAAAGATAAATATTTGGGGATTGAATCAATATTAATTTGTTTGTGGGTTAAATACATAAGCCTTTATAAGGTAACATCTACTTACAAAAAAGAGTAAAATGTTGTGTTTTAAATGGAAATGGTTTAGTGAGATAGAAAATATATTTTAATGTACTTACAGTGACAGCCGAATACTCTATGCTTTTTTAAAATAATAGTCAAGTAGGAACATTAATCATCTAGAAGATAATATATTAACAGATTCGTACACTGTATTTCTCGATCTTACATCAATTAAAATATCTGATAATTTTTGATAATTTAACATACCTTTGCTTACAAAATTTTAATATTATTATATATTTCCAAGGTCTGTAAAAGGGCGTAAAAGGGATTTTTTTTTGTTCCATATAAATATTGTCGAGATACGAGTAAATACCTCAAAATATATGATTTATTTTTATTTTGTGATTCTTCGAACAAACGAATATTATTTGTAAACCACTTTTAAAATATAGTTTTTTACATTTCAACGCATAGCGGTTACTTAATTTGCAGGGAATAAAGTGAACGGCGCTTTGAATGGAATTAGAGCTAATGGGAACTTGTCAACTAAGACAAGATTAGTGGTTTACAATGAAGTCCTGGTACCGACACTGATGTATAGAAGTGAGACCTGGAGCGAGCAGAAGAGGAATGAACATAGACTGAATGCAGTGAAAGTGAGATCACTTAGGCGTATATGTGGCAGATCGATTTATGACAGAGTAATGAATGAAGAAATTAAGAAAGAATGTAAAACTGATCTTAGAATAGTGAGTAAGATTAAGAAAGAATTACTTAGGTGGTTTGGTCATATGGAACGGATTAATGAGGATATAATGGTAAGAAAGATATATGACGCAAGTGTTAATGGCACCAGAAGTAGAGGACGTCTGCGGAAGACTTGGCACGACCAGGTAAACCAGACACTGGAGGATAGTCGTGTTAGAAGCCTCAATAATCGTCGAACTTGTATGAGAATATGTATGAATGTGGATGAGGCGAGAATTATGTGTCAGGACAGAAGAGTGTGGCGCTCTATCCTCTCTGTCTACCCCCGAGGGGAAACTGCTTGATGGTAAATAAGTAATTAAGTGACTTAATATTTTTTATAATAAAAGTAATGCTCTTCAAATATTATTATATATTTCTACGTGTGAAAGCCTACTAATTAATTAAACCACTTTTAAATAAATCTATATCTAAAGTTGTTGAAAATAGATTTTAAAAGAACAATACGATATATATTTTGTATTAAAGTAACAACAGTTTTCAAAATACGTCATCACTTTCACAAAAAAAAATTAGACCAGGCAAATCCAAACGTACAAAGCTTCAGGTGTACATACTAAAGCTTTGGTCGATGACAATCCTCCAGAAATAAATATGTCACAGTTCATTATAATCTACGAGACAGTTTAATTTTTGCTAGGGTTAAACATTATTCTCAATTGTATTTATGGCCATCCAGTTTCAAAGTAAAAATACGAATTTTCAACCCTTAATTTATTTTTAATCAAAGTTAATGACTCAACATGTTTCAAATAATTATTTCAGGTATTTTTCACATTTCATGAAATAATAAATATTGTAATTAAAATTATATTAGTCAATTATCTGACACTATGACACAAATAGTATTTCTGGCACTGTTATGAAACACATAATCGTAAAATATTCTGCTGTTTGTCGAAAATAGGTCAATGCAGATGAATTTTTATCTATTTAACGCCTTTTAATAAATAATACGAAATATGAATTCAAATACGTCTACAATGTGCCATAACCATTTAAATATTTTACAGTTGATAAAGTAATTTATATATTATATTTTTATAATGCAACATGCTAACCAAATGGCTAATCAACAATATCAAAACGACCACACGCAAATATTTTAAATGTGTCACTGGCGTTTGTCTGCGCCTACTACATTTCATATTTGCAATCTGTAGAACACTTATGCTAACGATTTTTCTTCCACAATCACTGTGCTAATTTTTATATAGTACGTAATTACATTTAAGTTTTCGCATTTAATAATGTAGATTTTTCGAGCAGCATAATAAATAAAATAAATAAAAGAAGAATGCGAAATGTTATATTAATATTTTTAATGATAACACACCTTTGTTGTGAAGTTGCAATTTCAAAACATAGTTCTATGGTTTTTTAATACAAATTAAATTAATCAACTAGAAAGATATTGTCACGTTACAAATTTTAGGCAGAGGAATAATGTGACGTGAGTACCTAATTTCAAAAGTAAACACCCTGGTTTCATATTGGCTTGCTCAGTCGGTAGAACATGAGACTCTTAATCTCATGGTCGTGGATTCGAGCACCACGTTGGGCGCCAAAATGTGACGTAAACAACGTGACGTCCACCGTACACGTGGATCCGATGTACAGAATTCGCAATACGGTCTCCCATCTACTTCCGTGGTCATTCTCAAGGACAATAAATAAATGAAGTTTGAGATTTTACATTTTATAATTAGTTAAGTTTACACCATACAAAGATTGAATAATAAATAGAAAAAAACATTAACGCCGAAAAAATATTACACAACAAAATAATTTTATAATCGCGTTTACGTTAACAAAAGAGTAAAACGAATTAGCTTCATCAGGACTACAGCAAGTCTGAGATGTGTGAATGAAAATTATAAATTTCTACCTCATCGAAATTATTAAACTAGGAATTAAATTTTACAATAGCAAAACACAATTAATTCTGCTTTCCAGGAGCAATCCACACTTTATACTAGGTTTTTAATAGTTTTGAGTCACCATGTCGAATCCACTTGATAACTCCTCCTTCCACGGTGAATGTCACAAAACTCAGTTACATACTTATTGGCGTAGTCCACTGCTAGTTTACCGAGATTCGGCTCAATGGCTGAAATTGAGAACAGTATAATCCTAGTATAAATGGTATACGTCGCGTCGTGTACATCACAATATACAGAAAAAAATCTGTGTTTTAAACAAATAATTTGTTTGCTACCGGAATGCAAACCCGAAACTTTTAGAGACAAAAAACACTGATTTAAAAACATCAAACATATTTTGAGATTTACATGCTTCAAAATATAATAAAAATAAGATACATATATATGTAAGTCAGTTATATACATAAAGTGTACAGAATGACGTATATCTGGACAAATATACAAAATATACTATATTAACTTTATGAGACTTGTTTAGCAAAACTATATATGCCATGTCAAACCATAAGCGAAAAACTCACGTGCAATTTTTTACTTTGCAGAAACGTAATCAAATAGAAATAAAATGTCTGTCTTCGAGTGACTAGCTCTCATATAAATGCATAAAAAGGTTATAAATTAGAAAACTGATTTATGACAGATTTACAGATCGCCGATGGCCGTGAGCGTGTAAATACTCTATTTGGTTTAGTATACTTATCTGTCGTCCCCCCCCCCTTAATCTTTATCCTATACCTCGAAGCACGACATTTCTGTTAGGTGTTGTCTATGAACTTTGAATTGTCAAAAAGTGTCAACGTCCTGCTATGTGCAGTACTATTATTATACAGTTACTGTTGCTATTGGGTGTTTCAGTTTTATCGCGGCGCGTCCAGAAACAACTATTGTGTTTAGAGTGCTTCATGTGAATCAGTGAAATTATTCCTGAAGTTCAGGAGAGCTATGACTACAGCAGAGAAAATCCAGGTAAGTCGTGCTTCATGGTTGATCCTTGAGACCTTTTTGTTCTGTCCCTATACCAAATTTCTATCATTCTTCCTACATCCCGTTTCATCACTCCCTTGTGTAAACAGAAAGGTATCGTTAATAATTAAACGACCAGCCCATTCTATATTTATTATATGATTTTTATGAATAAAGACAGCACTTAAGGGACGCTGGAGGGTCCAAATTCTAAAATATTTGCGATAATTGCTGATAACCATATTGAATTTCTTCTCTTTTTTCGTTTTGCATAAACTTGAATATGTTATTGAATTAAAGTCACGTATTTTGATTAGCTTTGATGAGTGGGACCGACAAGGAAGCCCTAGTTTCTAAACCGGTCCCGGGAAATGGTGGGTCGCTCCCCCCCACCCCTCTCCAACTGTCCTCTTATAAGACTAAATAAAAATATCAAAAAACGTACATTACGGTAAATGGGCACGCAACTTTTTTTTTTACTTTTTTTTAAATCTTCTACTACGCGTTCATTTTTGAAAATGGGCTTGCTCTTTGCATCCAATTTTGCCCGACAACTCTCCTGGTGTTATCTGACTGGCATGTCTTATAACGTGGGCGGGTACATCTTAAGCTTCCATTTTGAATGATAATATTTTGAAATTAAGATTAAAGGCGCATTTAATATATTGTAGAGTGTAGAATCGCGTACTCTGAAAGCAAGGGAAAGGTAAAATGATGCCTTCAAGATGTGATGTTAGAGATACATTATGCGCATGTGTTTCAATCCATGTGCGTGGCCATGCAAACTAGTCGATATTATATTATCATCTCGGAAGTATTTCAAACCAGTTGATAAGGTGTGATAAATGCACTTCAAAAACAGATTTAAAGTCGCAAAGGAAACAATTTTACCATTATTTTCATTAATTTTTCTTTTATATATTTATAATAATTTTCTGAAAATAAAAACATTTTCGAGTGATTTCTAGATGTGTAAGGCGCCGCAAGTCACACATTTATTTGCTTCAAGTAAACAAATAACCAGTTACAATAGAACACCAATTACACAATCACATAGTTTTTGTTACCACAATTTACATATACATTAGAACTAATGTTAATTTAAAATGTCTAACCATAAAATTATTTCTTAAAGCATTAAAAATAAGTAATTAAATTAAGAAAACATGGTATGTTTGACATGTAACTGAATAATATAAAAAATATATATTCCACGTCAAAAAAGGGTAGCGTAAGTCGTAAAACATGTCCAGGGTAAAAGGTTTTCTTTTAGCCTGGGTCACCAACGTTTCAGACTTCACAATCACCTGAGCACATTATGTATGACCTATGTGACCACCGTCCACATAGTTTTTCCCTACTTTAAACATAGAAAACGTAATGCAGGTGTATCGTCGCATAACTTTTACAATACCCCTCCCCCGGCCCTTTTGTCACCACCCCGTCGCCCGACCCTGACGACTGTTTCCGGAAACTGTAACCAACCCCGAGCGTAGCAAATTCATGTAAATGTCGCGGGCGACATATCGCAGGGTGTAATTTGAACTATTATATTGTCGTGTCGTGAAATAAATTAAAGTTCTTGTATTGCCTTTGGGTAAAATTAAAAAGTAGAATTTTATTTAATGTTGAGTCTGTTAAAAAACTGATGCAGTAAAAACAGTAATAAAGCAATTTAAATGAAAACGCCAAAAAAGGATTTAAAACAGTTGGATAAAAAAATAAGTTTTATGTTATCTCATACAACGTATGAGGTGAAGGTCATACATGGGGAGATGGAAGAAAATCTGTAGGAAGATGCTAAGAAAGGAAAAATTACAAACCACGTTTTTTTTTACGAATTTTTAAATTTTTAAACAGCCGTCAATTCGAAACAAGTTGGCAAATTAGGCTGACAAATGAACTATTTTAGTGTTCACTAAGTTAATTATATCCACAGACTACCAAATACATGAAGTAACGCGAATTCCTTGTTTCAATATTTTCAATTTGGAGTCACCCACGTGATTATTTTGGTACCACTTGCGCAATCAAATAGCTCAGCGATTTTTTTAAAATATATGACTCGATTGGAACGAAAATTTAAACACTGACAATATAATATGCATTAATGTAAAAAATACGCCTTGTTTACACAAAGATTAAATATTCGAAAATTAAATAATTTTACTATTGCATAAATGTGTCATAAACTATCGGATTTATGTTTCTGCAAATAATGTGTGTAGAATGCCTCTCGTCCCGCAACTAATGCTTTAAACCTCTCTCCTATATGTACAGTTTATTTTATGTCTATTCATTCACTGGTCTATAATTATATCCTATATGCTTAATGATGAAAAATGATGATTTACTCTTTTTTTTTCATTTTCTCTCGATGTCTAATGACAAACTAACTAATTTACCATCACACCGTTTCCCCGCGTGGGTGGGAGGATGGAGCGCCACAGTCTTCGGTCCTGACACACAATTATCGCCTCATTCACATTCACTAATATTCTTGTAAGCTCGTCGATTATCAAGGTTCGTAATATAATTATCTTTCATTATCTGATTTACCCGACCGTTTCAGCATCTTCCGCGGATGTCCTCTATTTCTGGTAGCATCTTTCTTACCATTCTCTCCTCATTAATTTGTTCAACATGACCAAACCACCAAAGCGATCCTTTTTAAATCCTATTTACCATACTACTTTAGTTTATTTTGGTTTATTAAAAATACAGAGAGTATTATATTTTACTTTTACATTCATGCATTTTGAATCATGATTTGATTTAATAAATAATAAACAAGTAAAAAAAGTACATATGCTTTACTTGTTCTACAGGTGTTTCATGAAAATGGTTTATAGTCTGGTGTATGAAATAAAATTGCGTTAAACACGTTCCCAGCATCTGTATACAAATAGACATGAGAAGAAACCAAACATATATGCTGTCAGCACTATGTGATTTGTCAATTTATATTTCCTTCGTCAATTATATCCCACGTATACTGTATCGTAACAATTGTACTATACTAATGCGTCCACCGGCACTCTATTTATAAATCAACTCGTATAATATCATTTTCACGATCTCGTAAAAACTCGGTAGGCGTACTGCATACGAAATGATATATTTACATAAGCACCCACGTATTAAATATATCGTAAGTTTTCTGAATAAATAAATAGACTCGTATTAACCGGTATTTCGCAACAGTTTCCCCCTAATTATACGACTTTTCGAGTAACACAGTGAGCATGAGCTCACTACATGAACACGATCTTTACAAGGGTTAAAATAAATATTTGTTTACATTTGTACATTTATTTTTTATTTAGGAGAACACATTCTTATTGTGAAGCTGCAATTATTCAGAACAGACGCTCTGTGATATTTTAAATATGAATTAAATATATTAATTAGAAAGATATACATATAAAATCAATTTTATCGAAAAATATTCGCAACAACAATGTATATCTTTAATATATTTAATTCATATTTAAAATATCACAGACCGTCTGTTCTTAATTATTGCAGCTTCATAATAAGAGTAAATAATAAAGTTGTATCAATGTGTCCAAAATTTAATAAAAATGAATTGATAATTCTGGCGTCTGCTATCAGTTTACTCAAACGTATTTGAGATTCTGTAAAAATAAGGTAGATGGCTCTGTCAAATGATGGAACGATTAAATGTATTAATATCAAAAAGGTAACATATAGGGTCGAAAATTGTCGCTAAAAATGGTGTCGCTGTAGCTTGGTTGGATAAAGCACCTTCCCCGGTTAGGAAAGAGATCCAGATTCGAATCCCGGTGGCGCAACAACAATATTTTTCGATAAAATTGATTTTATATGTATATCTTTCTAATTAATATATTTAATTCATATTTAATTTATTTTTTCGTTAAATTAGTTCTCAATTTTTTCTAATGCTTCGAATATCTACAGAAAATTTTTTTTGGCTAATTTGTTGTTCGAGTTCTGTATAGTCTAGCCGCATGTAGAGTACTCGGAATATTAGACTGTAAGGAATTGGGAGAAAAAAAAATTGGATACTTATGCAGATGATCATGGCTATTGAATATCTTAAAAAACTGAACTCACTCTGTCACTAAATTTATATTTAAAAAACCTTTCCCCGTATCCACTGATGAGATTTTTATGAGATTTTCAACTCGGGACAATCTCTAAGGAATTATATTCCGATAAGATTCTTTGGAAACAACTCTCGAATTAGTTCGTCGTGTACATACCAAGTTTCAGATATTTTCCGTCTCGAGCCTCACTTCACGCTCGTTGTATGCCATTGATGTTCCGTTCGTCAACTGGACAAATTTGAACATTTCCAATAATTTGATAAAACAATAAATGTTTATTGTTTAATACATTATGTTTGTCTAACTCATAATAATAGGCATCTATGCTTATAGATGATGTTTCTTTAAACTTGTGAATTACAAACGAATAAATTAACCGTACAAAGAAGTTACTGGGTGAATTATTGGAAGCGGTTTCTGGAGCTGTTGTCTGAAAGACGTCGATAAGAAGAGTGACACGATAGTGAGTCAGCCCGTCCGAGTGTTACTGGCCGCGTTGGTCTTGTTACATGCCATCGGTACTCAGCATTTTTAAAATTAATGGGAGTTACGTGTCACTTTAAAAAAACATCAAAACGTGAATGAAGATGAAACACAGTGTAGAAATAAAACAATTCAATTATTTATCTACAACTGAAGAATACTTTTAGGGCAAGTAGGTATATGTAATATAATTTTAGTGAATATTAACAAAGAACGAAATCAAATAACAAAGGCGAATTAATAAACAAATTCTCGGCGTTTGACGATTTCCCACTTTCCCGACGAGCCGGAAGTGGCCCGACTCCATCTTTACCCGCTTCCTGTTTATGACAGATTTTATGGCGCGAACTGCAGAACGCCATTTTATGTACACGGTTAAAAGTTTTTATTTCGTATTATTAGAAACGAATTTATTAGCTGTAGGAAAAAACTTTAATATGTAATGGTTAAACCTTGGATAAGTACCCAGCGGCTGGAAATAGAGAAGTAGCGTATAAGGTTATACCATCTTGTATTAACGTTGAAAATGTTTATTCAGCGGGTATCATAATTAAATATTAATAAATACAAATTAAATATATTTATTAGAAAGATAGACATATAAAATCAATTTTATCGTAAAATATAGTTGTTGCTACCGGGATTCGAACCTGGATCTCTTCGAATCCGGGGAACGTGCATTAACCAATTATACTACAGCACACAGTACATTGACGACAAATTTTCGAACCTATATGTTACACTTTTAAAATTGATACATCTATTGTTTCATTATTTGAAAGCCATCGACTTTATTTTTACGGAATCTCAAATACCTTTGAGTAGTCCGATGGGAGGCGCCAGAATTAAAAAAAAAGAATAAAAAATAAAATTTGTCGCCAATGCACCGTGTGCTGTAGCATAATCGGTTAATGCATTTAATTTGTATTTAAAACATCACAGACCTATGTTCTGAATAATTACACCTTCACAATAAGAATATGTTCTCCTTAATAAAATATTAATATATCCTAATTAAATAAGGTTGATTTTATTGTGTTAGAATACAATGCATTGGTTTATATTTTTGAAATAATGTATTATTTTTAATTTTTACATTTAATTTTGTTTTTAATAATAGTAACCCTTAATTAAGAAAGCTCTAAATATATTAAAGTAACTATTTTTACATATATTTATATTTCTCGGTAGTATAATGGTAAGTAATCACTTATCATGAGGAAGGCAGGGGAGGGGTATCTCGCCAAAGAGATTTTAATTATATTTAAAACACATCAAATAAATTATTGTAGATGAATTACTGAGAAGGAATAAAAGAAAAAGCTATATATATATACCTTATTAGCCTGAATACAACACTGACACCGAATTTAACGCAATACAGAAAATTTTAATAAAGATATTTAGTAAAAAATAAATCCGAGTTTAACACAATATTTTTTTCACAAAAGAAAATAATTTAATCGATAACCAATTATTTTTTAATTGGTAAATAATACATTTTACATTCATGTTAACAAAACATAGTTTTTTCCATAAGCGAACGATTACATCTGTAACTGTATATTTTCTTGAAACACTAATAATGTTTGTTATCCCTGTCTCATTTGCACCCATCACTTTAAAATTCATATCATAGCTCCTCGTGATACCTTTATTTATTTGTCTCTTTGATGAGCCTTTTTTCTTAGCAATACTATTATTACTCCAACTAATTTTTTTATGGACAATAAATAAGTAACAGTTGTATAAGAAAACAAACAAATAACTTTTTTTTTTTGGACAATAAATAAGTAACAGTTACATAAGAAAACAAACAAATGACTAAAAGTCAGCCACACACACCAAATCATAGACAAGTGTCTATGGTAAAATGTGGGTGGCCGGATATAAAGGTGTAAAACAAGATGGCTTGTTTACAAAACATTCCATTACCTATATCTCGAATTTAGCGCGAGTCAATTTTTTACAACTAATAAATAGTCAAAAAATATCACGTTATATTTGGGCTAATACAATATATACAGGGTGGCCCAAAAAAAGTGAGAACATTTCGTAAAATGTGGTATAATTACATCAAAATTAGTTTACCGTCACGCCGATCTCCTGCGAGAGTAGGCGAAGATGATAGAGCACCACACTTTTCTGTCCTGACACACAAATCTCGCCTCATACACATTCATACATCTTCTTATACAAGCTCGCCGAGGACCATCCTCCAATATCTGGTTTACCTGATCGTACCAAGTCTTCCGTGGACGTCCTCTATTTCTGGGGTCATCAACATATTATTACATCTACATAAAACCTCTCTTTGTATATTTTCAGTTATTTGATATGGCTGTACCTACTACTACTACATTATGTATTACCATTCTTTCCTCATTCATCCATTCCATATGACCAAACCACCTTAGTGATCATTTCTTAATCTTACTCACTATACTAACATCAGCTCTACAATCTTTCCTTATTTCTTCATTCTTCACTCTGTCATAAATAGATCAGCCACGTATACGCCTAAGTGATCTCATTTCCACTGCATTCAGTCTATTTTCGTTCCTCTTCTGCTTGCTCCAGGCCTCACTTCCATACATCAGTGTCGGTATCAAGACTCTTTTGTGTACTGCTAGTGTTGCCTTTATTCCCTTCAGTCACCTTTTTTTCGATATATTTCTCAACCTTTCCGTTTCTATCAAATATATCTCCCAAATACATAAACTAAAAACCAAAATTATATTTAATTTCCAATAGTTTTTAACTATTTTTGGTATATTAACTACTTATTTTTGATTAATTTAAATCCAATCACTTTTTATAGATCTTTATTTAAATATCCAATGTATCAAATTTAAAATATATTATTTTTTATATACATACCGGTACTTTATCGGAGGTTTTCTAAATGAAGTGATACTAGTACTATATATATATTTTATTTTATTTATTTGACATTTTTACAATTTTTATAGCATGAATAAAGTATTATACATTTTTAAAATTACATGGTTTTTCTTTCGCTTACCTCTCCAAAAAAGAGACCAGCTTTTGTGCTTGGAGAGGGAGTTACACTACAATAATTTTATATATTACCTTGCATATTCTTTTCATTATCCATTTGTGTGCTTCTGAAGTGTTCTGTAATATTGTTTATTTTCCTATTATGTGTTTTTGAAGTGTTCATTTAGTTTCTTTTTAAACTCTTATATATCCTTTATTTCTTTAATTTGTGTAGAGAGGCTATTGAAATTTCTTATCCCTAAATATATAAAATGTTGCTTATAGTGTTTGGCGTTACATTTAGGGATTTTAAAGTTATTTTTAAACCTTAATGATGTGCTTGTGCATGTTTTACAGTGTTATTTTTTTTGATTTATTGAAATTTTTTTGTAAATGTTTTCTATTTTGGGAACTGGGAATTTTGCAAAAAGTGTTTGTGTTGAAAAAGTTGATCTTTTTTTAATATTACTTTGATTATTGTTTTCTGTATCAGTTTTACCGAGTTCATTTTATTATTGTATACTCCTCCCCACCCAATTATTCCATACTGGAGTAGTGAGTGAACAATAGCAAAATATACCTTTTTAAAATTATTTATACTTAAAATGTTCCTTAATCTTATGAATATATAAATACATTTTTCTTTTTTTTCACTAATTCGCTAACTAATATATTATCTATAAAGGAACTTTGGTATCTGAATTCCAACATTTTTAAACAGCCGCCACTTTAAAAAATATTTATCTTATTAGAACTATTGGGGTAATTAGTGTCAATGTATGTATGTAAACTTTTCAATGGACGATAACTTCGGAATCTCTCGGTCATGATCAAAGTAAGTGCATTGAAATTGAGTCACGAAACCCTTTACCCAAAACCTCAGGCGGCTCGATCTCAAACAAAGTATTCTAATTATAGTTCAATTCTATCTTATTAAGAAATGTTCGCATTAAACTGGGTAAATCAAATTAGTAACTTCAATGATATTAGAAATTCTAAAATAAATTCGAAAAGTAATCACAGTAAAAATTACGAATTGTATTATAAAAAATTAAAAATCCTTATTCCCAAAAGATACCTTTGAAGAAGAATAGTTCATTCAATGACTTATTTTAACTTCCTAAGCATTAATTTTTTTTTTGTTTAATGACTTTGTACTTGTAATTTATGGAAAAATTCAATAATTTTTTTAAAACACAAACCGACCTTCACCTCAAATGTAAATGAAAATTCTTTGATATTCTGACAGAAATCACAATTTACTTTTATAAAGGTCTTGACCTTTTACCTGATTTGGAGCTGTAACATTTACATCAAAAATATTAACGATTATAGATTGACATTTTAGACAATTTCGACGCTTACCCTTAGTAATCACCCTTACATAATTTGATTAGTTTTATTATGAAAATTTGACATTAAATATTAAGGGGTATAGAAATAAAACCGCTATTATATAACTGACAAAGATAAATAATGACGAATCACGACTAGTTTCGGGAAGAATAATTCTTCCCAACTACAGATGTAAATTGAACCTTGGAGTAAGTTGAAAATTGAATTTACACCTGTAGATGAAAAGGATTTCCTGAAACTAGTCGTGATACAACTCAAAAAATTGTGTGTGTGTGTGTGTGTGTGTGTATGTATGTGTGTAGTACAAGGTGAAAATTAAAAATTATATATTTTCGAAAAATTACTAATTTACCACAAAAATTAATGATCTTGTAGAATGACATATTTGAAAATGATTATCTGGCAATGATGGCAGTTCTGCTTTTAATATGTTTGTTTTCAAGGGACTGTAATCAAAAGCAAATCAATTTAAAAAACCACCAATCTGATGTAGTCAGTAACAAATATGTTCACCTAAATTTTATCTACTAAATTGGGACAGTTATGTTTATATACCCCTTAATTAAGATTATATAATTTTTATTACATTAGCCGAATAAATTTACGTGACTCTCTGATCGAGGTTTTTTTTTGTTTCAATATTTTTTATCATTGCGAGTTTTAAATGATGCTAATGAAAATCTTTACCATATACAGGGTGTAACAGACCTAGTCCATGATATTTTATGGGTGACTAAATTACGAGTCAAAAATGTCTAAGGAATATGTGTAAATTCTGCACTGTTACAGAAAATATTATTGTTTGAAATTTTTACAAAATCGTGTTAAGCTTTAATTTTATGTACTTCGAAATAAATATTTGCGAAATCATCTAACAAAAAATAGTCTAGGTGCTCGAAATTCGATGAACTTTAACTTTTTGTATTCATATATAATTTGAAATCAATTAATCGAAATAGCATAATTACATTTTTTTGAAATGCTTATATCTCTGACATAGTTAAGATTAGGCACATATCCCTTGAACATTTTCGTCTCGTAAAAGTCAGGTGTCGACCCGTAAAGTATTGTGAACTAGGTTTGTTACACCCTGTACATAATGTTTTGGCGTGTCACTCCGATCTGTCTGGCCGAAGTTTCGGATCCCTCTGTAGGGTCCATCATCAGTGCTTATGTCGCTAATGCATCAATCATGCAACCGATCCAAGAACAGCAAGCTGTATCTGTCTTCATGGTATAGAATTGTGAACATAAGATTCTTACAATTTTTTGGAGTATTTAATTAAATGCCAGATTTCATAAATAATAATAGACGCTAAAATATTGTTGAAACAAGCACTATAAATATTTAATATCTCAGTTGAAAACAGGAAGTTATTAAGGCTAACTGGAATTTAATGTCATTCAAATAACTATAAATATATTTCACACAACTTTTATTTAAATTTCTGAGCTTTTCTTTTACGACAAAGCCTTAGTAACACCTCTACGCTTTTCTTTTGCGTTGAATGAATATAAACTCTTTATTAAATATTCTAGGAAATCACCTCTTTATGGGTACTAAAAAAATTGTGAAATATATCAAAGCAAATTATTTTTGAGAGTTAATCTTAATTATCCTACTCGTATCTCTTAGATAGAAAATAATATTAAATTTATTTATGTATTTTCTTTAATAAGTACACTTGATAAGTTTTCACGTAACTCGTTCAGATGTTTAGATGCTTGACACATGTTAATCAAGATTTTATACGACAGCATTTATACAACAAAACATTATTTATACGAGTGGACATTTATATGGACAGCACTTTATACGCCACATATGTTTACGTAACAATAATATATTTTATACAACAACAACATAAAAAACATTATGTAATATTATAAAAAAACTCATAATGAAAAACTTTTTCATTATTGAGAGAATAAGTATGAGAATTTAACCTATTATAAAAATATAATTCATGTCGGTTTGTAGAATGTTATAACATAAATATATTATTTTTATAATATACAGATTGATAAATGATCCTGATATAATCCTTGTATGATATTAAGGTACAATGTGAAAATGAAGACAATTAGTAGGGTTATTGAAACTATGTTTGTATATCATCGGTTAAGAGCGAAATGTATCTGATTGACATTTTGTCAAATTGAATTTTTAATGGAAACTTACTTTCCAGCTTTTCAAAATGAAAAATAGATAAATAATAATTTTAATATTTTCCTTTTCTACGATTATTTTAACATTCTGACAACTACAAAAGAGGATAAATCAAATAGAGAATAATAATAATGCAATTTTAATATTGTGTTTTTAAATAACCAAATGAAAGTATTTGAACGCAAAGCTTTATTTTGATTTATCTTAGAATGATCAAATTACATGGTGTATTATATATATATATTCGTCAATGCAATATTTAAACAAATTTTAATATCGTTTTTTGTCCATGTGAAATATGTTAGAACGTATATTATACCTACCATAAATATTGTATCATAATTTGAAAAATAATAATAAAATAGTCTATAAACTTAGTTGCTGCACTTAGGATTGTGCTGCATTTTATATTGGTAAAACGGGTAGAAATTTTAATATAAGAATAAAGGAGCATTTGAGATATTTGAACAATAGTGGGTTTTCAGAATTTTCTAATCATTTGATAGAAAATGGTCATGGTTTTGATAAATAAAAAAAAATGGGATTGTCAATTTTGCATATAAACGGTGTTGGTCACAAATTAAATAATTTGGAATCGTTGGAGATAAATAAAGCATGTAAAACTAATCAAAAAATTATAAACAACCAACTAAATTTAACTACGAGTCCCATTCTAAAAAAATTTCCTAAAAATTATTCGAGTAAATTTGTATTAAATAACAATTTGAGTTAGGTACTAAATTTATTTATTTGTTTTTAATAATAATTGTTTTTTTTTTTTTAAATAGATTTTTTTTTTTAAATTGATTCTGATAAAGAAACAATATATGTTTTAGTTAGTTATGACATCCTGAAGAAGAAAATTGTATTTTTCGAAACCGGTAGATGTATGTAAACTCAATTTAGTGGTTAATAAAATAAAGATAATAAATAAAAATATAATATTTTGTAGCTCTTTAAAACTGATACATCTATTTTTCCATTTTTAAAAGCAATCAACTTTATGTTGCGACGAATCTCAAATACTTTTGAGTATAATACACGCTATTAGATGCCAGAATTAAAATTACTATTTGTATATTTCTGATGTGTTTTAGCACTTGAAATAGAAGACGTTCGCGACACTGAAATCTGATAAGTACTGAAATTTTGTATATTTATGCATGAGTTATTAAGAGTCTGGCATTCTATTATACGGGGAAACGGTACGATTTTAAATAATACAAATTAAATATATTAATTAGAAAGATATACATATAAAATCAATTTATCAAAAAAATATTATTACTGCTACCGGAATTCGAACCTGGATCTCTTCCTATCCGGGGAAATGCATTAACCGATTATGCTACACCAACAGTGAGTTGACAACAAACATATATGTTGCAATTCCAAATCGATATATCTGCCGTTCCATTATTTTTTGTTCCGTTAAATTGCAACTTCACAATAAAAATGTGTTCAGCTTAAAAAAAAAGATTTTAAAGTAGTTAGTATGAGTAATTTAAGCAAAGAGCATATTTATTCAGTGAGAACCCCAGTTAATGTTTTCATAAAAAGCGCGTAAGATAATTTGTAACATTTTTATAAGCTTTAATTTTTAAATATGAATTAAATATATTAATTAGAAAGACATATATATAAAATCAATTATATCGAAAAATATTATTGTTGCGCCACCGGGATTCGAACCTGGATCTCTTGCACCTTTCCTGGTTTGGAAAGAGATCAAGGTTTGAGTCCCTGTGGCGCAACAATAATATTTTTCGATAAAATTGATTTTATATGTATATATTTCTAATTAATATATTTAATTCATATTTAAAATATCACAGACCTATGTTCTGAATAATTACAACTTCACAATAAGAATGTGTTCTCTTAATTTAATTTTCACTTTATGTTTTATTTACCGAAATCTATACCGGTTGTCTCCAAATTCCTTTTGAAATAAAAAATATTTTAGTAAAGCAGAGTATCTATCTTGGTACCTCAAATGTGCTAAGCATGTAAGCATTCTTGGTGAACGTTATAACAAGCTAATATTAAAAAAGATGTTAAGAAACGTTTATTTTCACTATTCATTTTTATTCGTTGGTAGTGGATATGGTTACATCCCCACCTGTTACACGGGAAATTTAGGTTCACTTCTCCACCAAGGAGATTTTATTTATTTAGTGTAATTTAAAACACATTTTTCGGATCAAAACACATATTTTATGCGTTTTTTTACGTATACTACAATATTTTTATATTGATTTATTATATATTTATATATAGGTAGTGTTAGGTAATTTCTTCTTTCTGCCTCGGCTTCATATGCAGGGGGGAGGCATCAAGCATAACTGTCTTTTTTTTTAAATATTGACAAGTCAAATGGTTATAAAATGAAAGAATATTTTTTTATAATGAAGTTTATTCTCTATATTTAATGATACTTACATCTGTTAAAAGTGTAAAATGAGCAATTTGCTTGAACACTTATTAATAAGGCTATTCTAACATAATTATATTGAAATTAACATTAAATATGTGTGTTTATCATGCCAGCATAAAGTTCTCTCCCAAATTGTCTATGTTGATGCTTGTCTGATGTAGATTATGCAGGTCCCTCGCGTAAGGGATTACTTCTCAGGATGGTCCTGGATCTTGGACGTGAAGTCTGGTCAGCTCCTTGTGGTGCCAGCGTAGGGTGACGGAGTTCTGGTTTGTAGTTGATTGACCACAAGACGATGCCCAATTATCCAGGCAAACCGGAACTCTGGACGCGATGTTCTTATGCAATAGCGACAGTCTGTTCTCGCTACACCAAATTATATTGATCAATTTTTTATCGATCCACCGGGACCCTTTTTGATACTTTCACATCAACGATTAAACGCAGAGAACATCACAGTCTAAGCTTAAACTCGAGAAACAGTTTAAATTTTCCCCGGAATCTATAAAGCGCTAGCTTGATACTTTTAGAGACGACATTGATTCTATTTTCTAATTGAAAATTAGATCCCGTCTTTGTGGAGCGAGTTCTCCCGGCCGAGATTCTATTCAGACTGGCCTGCTTAAGGTGATGCATCCCATATGGTGCATTTGCCTACGTGACTTTAGTCACGTACGCCGCACTCCTTATTGCTGTACCCACGCTGTGTCGGTCCACCTGCGTCTAACAATACCGAGTTTTATTAGCCTCCGTCCCTTACTTCGACTAAGTGTTTTTGTATCCTTGAACAAAATATTATCTTGGGTAATTTTGCATTCCAACAGTAGGTATGAACATAACATATAGATAGAAATCAAGACACGTCAAAGATCGAAACTTAAAATCATTTGAACAAAAGTTCTGTTACATATTACTCCATTAGGTAAAGACAAAGAATTTTAAAAGTTTCCTTACTTCTTTGATTATTGTAATGTTTCCTGGACTAACTATTTGTCTGTGTTTGGCAACAAAATCAAATGACTAGACTTTACCCGTTTACATTCGAAAGATCTAAATAGTTATGAATCCATAGAGGACAGATGATTTCGCGCGTAAAGGACTTTTCCAGAACTATTTACCGTAAATTATTTGATATTTGCTTACGTCGCCGGTGAAAATTTTGACAAAATACGTAAAAGAACAAACAACATCTAGAAGGCAGTCAGTCGTGCGTTATTGAATGAAATAACTACTGAGAAATCATTTACGTACCAATAAAATCCGCTTTTTTAATTAAATCATTTTATTATTGTTGGCAAATCCTGTTAAATTTATTAGATATACATAAAATTTTTTACCATAATAATATACAGTTTTATATCATTGACATCAACCATTGTTAATTTAATTCTTGAAAAAGTCCTCTCCATGAATCTGCCAATATTTTTCGTTCCATCCAAAGCTCGTTTTTATCATACAGCATTCAAGAATATTTTTTATAAAATGATTTTCTCTGCGTCTTTAAATATAATTCACATATTGTAATTCACGATTTTTAACAGTATCATTAACATCCTATACGCTGATCTATGCTCTGACCCACACATGTCACTCCTTAAGAAGTTACACCGCTCTAAAATTTTCAAAAAAAAAAAAAAATTATTGCACGTTCCATAACCTCAATGTAAGCACACTCGCTTGGAAAAATTCAAAAGATCAAAAACGGTACGGCAGGTTTACGGCCGCGCGCCTCAAGTACTCATAAGTCACGTTTTTTAATCCATCGCGTTTTTCTTGAAACCATATTTTTTCAGACTAGCCCGCAATTTTGCAACAATTTAAATTCGATTAACTTGAAAATATTTACAAATATTGTAAATAATATTATCTACAATGTAGCATATAGATTTTTAAATCAGGTAAACCATTTGTTAAAAAAAAATATTTAAGAAATTTTGTTTTTTAAACTTCTCCCACTTTTACAAAAATATTTTTTTTCATTTCTGATATGCATTATTTTAGATATATCATTTCTAAATAAATACATAATTTTTTTTTCAAATAAACGTGCACTAAGGAAAATTGCAGGCCAGTCACGCACGCAACGGCGAAGGAGCTCCATGGGAATGGACATGACGTGTCCTTTTTTTCTTTTCTCAATAGTTATTTAATAAAATAATATTTTTATTTATTATCATGTTTTATTAACCACTTAATTGAGTTTAAATACATCTACCGGTTTCGAACAATACCATTTTCTTCTTCAGGATGTCATAACTAACTAAAACATATATTATTGTTTCTTTACCAGAATCTATTTTTTTTTTTTAAATAAATTTAAAAAAAAAAAAAAAATACAATTATTTAAAAAAATTAATTTAGTACCTAACTCAAATTGTTACTTAATACAAATTTACTCGAATAATTTTTAAGAAAAATTTTTAGAATGGGACTTGTAGTTAAATTTAGTTGGTTGTTTATAATATTTTGATTAGTTTTACACGCTTTATATATCTCCAATGATTCCAAATTATTTAATTTGTGACCAACACCGTTTATATGCAAAATTGACAATCCCAATTTTTTCATATAAAGCAATGGTATTTTTCGAAACCGGTAGATGTATTTAAACTCAACTAAGTGGTTAATAAAACAAAGATAATAAATAAAAATATGAATTTTAACCACAAAGTTAATTTTGATAATTTTAAAAGTAATAAAATAATAACTTAATATATATATATATTAATAAGTGCCAATAAAAAAAATTAATCACCCCTAAAAGGTCACATAATATCTACCTAAATTTCAGGCTCTCAGGGTGGTGTAACCCCTTAAATTCTTCCTTCTTCTTCCCTCCTTCATGTCAGTGTTGAAATATAGTGGCTTCAATCAGATGAGACTCAACTCGTAATGCACCTCTACAAGTTCCTGTCCTGAGTCGCCCCCACAGCTGACTCCGGGGTCGCTCTAGTCACATACAACGCATCTATAGTTTTCTAGGTTGTGCACTATTCTAGGTTATTCCCAGTATAATCTCATTTTACAAGCAGTCACGTTGACGCATAATGTCGCTGAAGAATTTGAAGAATCTTTGGTTAACGAATTTGTTGCGGGATTGAGGCATTAAATCCTTTAGTGTTTTATATAAACTATCCTCGAATTTCTGAAATCCTAGTGATATTTTTGTTCTGAAAAAGGATGGCGCTTATCTTTAGGACTTTATGGATTTTATTAACTTGCATATCAAAGAATGTATGTAGAATGTAAAGAAAGACGGAATTGTTAATATTTGTAGCTATATTATGTTGGGGGATCATAGCGCCCCCGTTTTCTCAGTGAGTTGAATGGATATAATACGGTCTTAATATACAATTGCCGCACATTCAAAACACTATCTTTGAAGAGAGTATCGGGTTCAAGAAGGGTATCTGATTGGACGGCGGTTAATGACTCAAAGGACTATTATCTGTGGCTTAAGAAGTAGGTCTATCGGAGTTTTCGAGCATCCTCCCCACACAAGTATTCCATAGATATTGAATAGTATAGAGCCATAGTAAACTGAATTTGAATTTAGCAAGTACTGACAGTTGGATCTGGCTGCCAATGAATAATCTCATATATGTATTCTCAATGTTTAACGTTCTAGGTATGCATATCATATTCAGAATTCAAATGATGTTTTCTGTTAAAATCTACTGATTGTAATTTTTCTAAAAATAATACATATTACGGCAAAATGGCGTTTTCACCAAAAAAGAAATGGAGTTTATTTACTGTGAGTTATATATCAAATGAGATATCTCAATTAATACAGATGATGTACTCCGAATCAATGGTGGATCAGAGCAATTTACAATATTACAATACATTAGTGGTGATATTTTATATATTACATTATATTATTTTCAAACCATTAGTATTACATCTTTGTACAGGTGGTCCATAAGTTTTTGCATTTTTTAAATCGCTTCCGCGCGGAAACCGCGCGAAGGTGAGGTACAAGGGCGACAGCGCGCGGGAGTTTGGATAAAACAGTTTTATATAAACAACAATTCTTATGTGATTCTTTGACATCGGTGGAGCTGCCTGTCAAGCATTTTCTACTAATTAAATGGATTAAGCAACTTTTCAGGTGATAGATCTGCGGAATACCGAGAGTGTTCATTAAGATCTATGAAGGAAATAGAGAAGCTATTGCGAGATATTTGCTAGAACTAATGAATACATTAAATTACAAAACACATACACTTAATCAACTGATAATTCTTGACAGATGAGATAAAGACTGGTTAGTCTTGCTTATTACCATTTAGAATTTTATCTCGATTTTATGCTAGCTGCTTCAAATCTTCTTGTTCCACTCAGTTGGTAGGAAGAAACTGAGGGTGAAACTTTATACCATCTTGTCAGACATCTTCCGAACTAGGTGGAAGTCTTATTAGTAGACAGGCGTTCGACATCAATAACATAAACCAGAATAAGTGCTCTAATTTTTAGAAGAATTTGGATAGGTTCAAATTCAAACTTCAAAACTTAGCCTAGTCATGTAGTGTTGAACACTAGCTGTTTATTTAGAAATAATTAAAAAAACTATTTGTTTATTTTATAAAATTATTTATTTAGAAATTTTGTAAAAATAATTTATATTCATTATATAGTATTGTTACAAAACGTACTAACTCTCTACAGAAGATAAATATAAAATAAAAGAGAAGGAGAACGTTTACAAATGAAAACATAATTAATGTAAAAATATTAGCAATATTTGAATATGTCCAAGAACACACAATTACTGAATTTTTACCTACAAAGGTCTTGTTATTAAACAATATATATAAAGTGATCACTTAAGCCAACCGAAGACAGATCGTAAGTTCTGTAATTACCCCATACTTCCATATATATTTTCCATTAAATATAATAAATAATTAAAAAATAGCTTTGTCTCTATGAGATATCTAATATTGGTTTTTTGTAAAAATACACTTAAATAATCACACATTTTTTCATTTTAAAAATAGAATTACATTAAAGTATTTTACCTAGTAAGAAATAAAATATAAAAAAGAAAAAAATAATAATATAAGTAAATATTATAATAAGAAAAATATTAAAATAATACATATATTATGAAGTATTAAAGATTACCAGGTTAATAAATATTTCATAATATTAAAAGTATAAATATAATAGAATTTTAACAACAATAAAAACAAACTTTTTTTTATATCACATAAATACTCGTGGAAATGGAGAGTTCATTCAAATATATAGCGTCTACACATTTGTAGTGATGCTAAGCTTAGAAGAGATTTTGCTTCCGCAAACAAATTCAAAAAGTATATAATCTTATTTTTATAATATATATATTTTCCTGTAATAAGCAGGCATTTTTCTTCACTAGATTTTACAATTTATTTTATGATCTTTGAACATTCCACGCATATAATAAACTTTTTTTTTAACTCGCATGACAAATATTTTCGTACTTTAATGAAATTTATTCCTCTCTGCCGCATTAAGACATTCTTTTATGTAATAATATATAACGAATTTTCGACAGACGTCGCGAACAGGATATGAAAATGTAATAAAGCGTAGGAAATGAAAAGAAAAGTGCGAAAAACAAGGGAAAATCACATTGAGAGGGGTGACGCCGGGGGGAGGAAAATTATGTTTCATCCCTTAGCTTTAATACAATAGTAGGGCTGTGTGCAGTTGAACGTGAATCCTTATGCTGCAATTTCAATTTGCAAATTTCCGAGAAATGTTGCTTTCACAGGAACGCGAACAGCTTTTATGTATTTACTTTTTAACTTCTAACATTATTGATTAAATTTGCTACAATATTGAACATTCATGCTACATTATTGATTAAATTTGCCAAGTAAAGATTAAACATTCTACATAATTGTATTTAATTAATATTAATGCTGCATTACTGATTAAATTTGCTACAATATTGAACATTCATGCTACATTATTGATTAAACTTGCCAAGTAAAGATTAAACATCCTACATAATCGTACCTATTAATATTAATGCTGCATTACTGATTTAATTTACAACATGACGATTAAGCATGCTTTATTATTGATTACATTTGCCAAGTAAAGATCAAACATCCTACATAATAATACTTAACATATATTCTGCGGTGGTGGGTTAGATTTGAGCCGGGTGTTTGTAAAAATATTAATTACGCTACAAATATTTGTTTAATGCTGTTTTCCTTCTAGCGATTTTTTTATTAAATATTTTCAAATAATTTGAGATACAAATAAATGTTATCGGACGAGATTCTAATGAGTCATTGATAAAAATGTGAAAAAATGCTCAAAAATCAGTCACTTTTACGAGATTGAAACTCAGCGCTTACACCGAAATATATATTGTCAACATTTTGAGCTGGTAAACAAAGTATACCAGGTATACGTCCATGTATTTGTTTTGACTTATTTGACTTGCAGCCCTTAGACAATACCAGTTATATAACTATTTGAGGGGTGTTGCGCCTTCCTGTAAGTTTTATGACACTACCTGTTCGGGTTCCAATGAGAAGATTACATGCTCAGTGGATGTTTGTATTTTGGCTGTGTAGGGCGTCTGTTTATGCGTGAGAATATGTACATTATTTGTAATATTTTTTAATTTTCATGTCTAATTTTTCAGCAAAAACATTACGGCATATCATGCCATTTCATTAAATCATATTTAAAATGAAATATCTATAAAAAATCTCTCACAAAATGGTTGAAAAATTAAAAACTTGAGGTGGATCTAAAATGACCCACCACCGCCGGAGGTGTTTTGTTTTGACCCACCGGACAGTAAGTGTTAATTAATATTAATGCTGCGTTACTGATTAATCTTACATGACGATTTAACATGCTTTTAATTATTATTTATTAAACTTGCCATGTGAAAATTAAACATCTTACGATAATGCACTTAATCATGTTATATTACGGATAAATATTGCAACACGATCATTGTACATCTACACGAAAAACTCAAACATTATACATATTATAGATTAAATTTGCTACATTTTTGTATACTAATCTATGCTATTTTATTTAACATTTTTTCACTCTTTCTACATTGTAATACATTCGTGCTGCATCATTGTCCCAATGTAATATTACACAAAGAATTATTATTCATGGATACTTGTTAAAATCAAATATTACAAAGACTATTAAATTACCCATCACCATGATAGGTCTCCACAAAAATAGGTATAAATTGTATTATTCTGATGTAGTACCTACATATCCTTATACTTGTATGTGGAATCCAAAATTATGCTACAACCACAGACTATCAAATATATAGAAATGAACTAACGCAAATTCCTTGTTTCAATATTTGCATTTTTGTGTCACCCGCATGATCGATTTGGTACCACTTACGCAATCAAATAGCTTCCAGATTTTTTTTAAATATATGACTCGATTGGAACTAAAATTTAAGCGCTGACAATATAATATGCATTAATGTAAAAAATACGTCTTGTTTACACAAATATTTAATTTTCGAAGGGTAAATACTTTTACTGTTGCATAAATGTGTCATAAACTATCGGATTTATGTTTCCACAAAGATTTTTTGTGAAATGCCACTAAAAGCAACTAATGTTCCAAACCTTTCTCCAATATGTACACTTTATTTCATATCTATTCATTTACTGGTCTTTGGCCACAACCAATAGTTTTTATTTCTGACCACCCTGAACTTCTGTTTATTGCGTATAGCTCATATAAATAAGTACTCACTTTAATATTCGACGAGTAACTGATGGACCGAGCACGCAACTTATCTAGTGTTGGATTCAAAAATTCAGACAAGAAAGGACAATGGTTAATCAAACTCCTCCGGGACCATCAATGTCAGCAGCGACGCCAGAACATGTGGCTCAAGTTCGACATGAAATTATGCGCAATCCGCGTAAATCGATAAGCAAGATTGTAGCCTGTACTGGAATAAAAAAATCAACAGTGCACGTTATTTTGAAAAATAAACTACAATTTCACCCGTACAAACTGTAAATCGTGCAATTTTTCAACGAAAATGACTATTCTTTACGTGAAACCTGAGCGAAAACGATGCTAGAACGTTTTGGAACAGCACGAACACTAATAAACATATTGTTTACTGACGATGCCCCGACAACCCAAGGAAACACCATCATAAACGTTTGCATTGTCCAAAAACAACAGTGTGGTGTGCAATTTCTTCCCGAGGGATAATTTGCCCTTATTTTCTTAACCAGCGATAGACAGTCACCGCTGACGTGTATTTCTGAATGATCGGCGAGTTTTTGGTACCGCAACTACAGCTGTTTCCCGGGTTCAATAACAGAAAGCAATTTCACCAAGACGGAGCCATTCCGCACACTGCTAGAGTTTCAATAGAGAAGCTGAGGAGAATTTTTCCCAATAAATTAATCAGCAAGTACGGAGACATACCCTGGGCACCTCAGTCACCGTACACCGTGCGACTTTTTTTTGTGGGAATATCTTAAGTCGAGAGTTTATAGCAACAATCCTCGAACAATTTAGGCCCTACAAAAAAATATACGCAGTAAGGTTGCTGCCATTAAACCGACGCTTTGCTCTCGCGTGTTTGCAAATTTAAGAGTCCGATTACAAGAGTCTTGAGAGAAATAAACGGCATTTAGATGATATTATTTATAATACGTAAAATAAGCATCGCTTAACTCCATTTTGCATAAATAAAATGTATTTTTTTTATTTATTTAAAATTAAATTTGAAAATTTTCCGCTGGACACTCTTTATGTTCATTACAAAATTTTACGAATTATTTCATTGAACCAAATAAATCGTGTCATTCTTTTCTATGATCGCAGCCAACTTCACAATTCGTCAACAAATTAGGGACACTAAATAAAATTGTTATTTATTAAAGTTATTTAAGAGTTACGTGTACCGACCAAGGTTTTTAATTATTTGAATCATCCAAACTTATAACATTTCGTGAAGCTGGAATAGCGGATGGTAATATATCATAATTATTCCAAGAGTTTTGGACGTACAGAGTCCGCTATAAAATATTCAGAGTAAAAGTGTTCGCAAATAATTTTATTTTTTTAAGATAACACATTTTTGTTAATTAATTTAATTCTGGCGTCTCCTATCGGGTTTTACTCTAAGGTATTTGAAAATCACAGTAATATAAAGTTTATTGCTTTTTAAAAATGGAATAATAAATGTATGAATTGGAAATATGACAGAGTATAAGTTCAAAATTTGTCGAAAATGTCTACGATTGCTATAGCGAAATTGTGAATGCGCCTCCCCGGATAGGAAGAGGTTCAGGTTCGAATTCCGGTAGCGTATTAATATTTTTTCGATAGATAAATTTTTACGTAGGTACATCTTTTTAGTTAATTCATTAATTTGTATTAAAAAATATATAGATTAAAATTTAACGATAATCTATAGAGTTTATATGGCATAATTATTGAAAGTTTCGGGTTCAAGTCGCGTCGCGGTGGTAACTATGTTTTTTCTATAGATAGATTTTTTTTGTGCATCATTCAATGAAGTAAATTACCTTTTTGATATACAGTCGATTCCACTGTATTGGGACACATCAGGACCAGAACGTTTGGCCCAATTAAGCGCTTTCCCCAATTAACCGAAGCGAGCTTAAAATTAAATGATAAATATTTTTCTTTAAATACGTAGTGCTCCCTTCATTGCTTTCCTGCATAAAATAACGCTGTAACAAGGCTATAATTTTTTTTTCTCCTAGTTAGTTAGTTAGGCATAGTTGGATATTAATCATCATCGTCTTCTTCATCTAATTTTTGATGTTTCGATTTAATGCTTCAACAATTTCATCTTCATTCTTTATTTTCATCGTAACATGATAAACTGTTATCTATTGTCGAAAACTCTTGATAATTAACAATAGAACTTCTAACATGTCCTCATTCTTCTCATTGCTCAAAATTTTGGAAATATCTAAAGGTTTAAATATTTTATATGGTGTTGGTTTTTATAGCTCGCCAACTGTCAGCGTCAAACTGTATTGTTCGCAAAAGGGAAATTTTTGCACTAACTCTCTGGCTTTTGTGGAACTTATTAATAAATTTTAAACTTACGCATTGTAATCTTGAATTTACTGTTCCAATTGCGCGGAATGTCGTCCCAATTAAGCGACTGCCCCAATTAACCGGCGGACCAATTAAACAGAATCGACTGTATATCTATTTTCAATATTAGTCAAACTACAGAATAGTTTTACCTAATCTGTTTTATCAAGAAACTATGTTCTAAAATCGTAACTTCATTATTAAAAAGTGGACACCGGCCATAATACACTTCCTATCAAGAGTCAGGAGCTCGACAAGGGGACGTAATATCTCCAAAGATCTTCACTCCTAGGTCTAAAAGATGTTTTTAAAAATCTATAATGATTTGATAAATACACTTTAATATAATTAAACAATAACTTGTGTATAACCGTGTGATTTTTTTAATATAAGAGTCAAAAAGTATTTAATATGTTTAAATAATCATGGTTACTCAGAATTTTTGAATCATTTATTAGAAAGTAATCATACTTTTGATAATAATTTGGGATTATCTATTTTACATCTAAACATTGTTGGTCTAAGATTAAATAATTTAGAATCGTTAGCAGCGTTCAGTCAGTACGTTGAAATTAGCCGTACTAGACTTTAATTTCTATGAAATAAATCGAAATTAAACATATATTTTATTATATTACTATTACAATTATTATCATATTATTCAGATTTTAATATATCACAATATTCTTTCAGATAAATATTTAACTTCGCCATATTTCCCAAAATATATCATTTTTTTACGCGGCTTTGTTCCCTTGATTGGCACACCTGGGATTTCTTGTTGTTGCTATTGGTCAATTATGTGCATGAATATTGCCGCCATTTTCGGAGATTGAAAAGCGCTCAAAACGACAAGACGTAATTGTATCCAGTTCACCGTACGGTCTTAATAATCAGTGCGCATTTCGGTCGGTCGGAAAGCTACCCAGTAGAAGAACAACATCGGACCAGCTACGACGCCAGAACATCAGCGGGCTCATTCATATTGCATATCTGATATACCATATTGTCAATAGGAAATCCGAGAACCAGATCTGTCGAAGGCATTTACGAGCATTCAATTTCGTACACTTTATTTAAATTTACTGACTGCACGCGCCTGATAATAAGTAAAGCATATAAAATTATCACAAATAATAAAATTTAACCACATTTTCTATCCCAAAAAATTTCGAATCATTCATTATCATAAAAAAAAATTATGTAGTCAGTTACATATTAGAATTATTTTATAATTAATTTCTTAATATTTTCAAAATTAAATTTTCGAAACATAAGGACACAAACTTGATGTTTAGTTTTAGATTTGTTTATCATCTTGGTGAAAAAAGATATTTTCGTAATCGGTTGTTTTATATTATATTAAAAAATTACACGACTAGTTATGTGAAAAAAGTTACTGTATAATTTTATTAAAATGACTAACCACAGTGTTTAACAGTAAATATTAAAAATGGATAAACTTAATTACAACTGACGTAGCCGAACGGCGTATAGAGTGCAAACGATAATTTAGCTTGAATACTGAATATTGAATAGACCATCAGAATGGAGCTGGATACATCAGTTTATTAAAAATTACACACATTCAATATGCAGCACTAAAACGAGCATGGTTAGCTTATACATGAACATATAATACTTAATATCTTCCGTTTTAACAGTTTCCCATTGGCTTCCAGTTTATACTTTGCGAAGTGCACTCGCTCAGTTTAACTGCAAGTTTTGAAATATTTTAATAGTCAAAGTTTTGGTTCTCTTCCCTTGGCGTATCCGGAAAAATTACTGCAGCTAATGCAGTTTCTGGACAGATTAACTTCAGTCAATTTACAGACTTTTTATATAAAAAAAATCTTATTTCGCCGGGGCTCAGGATAGGCGGAGGGAGATGAAGAAAATCGACGACCAGTATAAGACAATTTTCATTGTGATGCATTGATTTGTTTTATTTGATATTATCATATTTAATGTACAACGTATTACCTAGCACCATTCACTTTTTTATTGTTTGCTATTCCACACTCCTCTCCCTCAGATGCATTGATTAACTAATGATTTTACTACTGCAATAATAACAACATAAATTTCAAGTCAGTTTTGAGATGTTAATTATTCTACAAAAGTAATTTTCATCTGTAATTTATGTTTATATGTGTGCAGTTTTTAATGTTGCACACTGCATACCAAACATAGGTACAAAAATAAATTAATAAAATTAATATGCCTAAATTAAAGAGAATCTTTTAATGAAAACACATTTTTATTGTGAAGCTGCAATTTCAGAACAAAGTTCTGTAGTATTTTTCTGTATATCTTTCTAATTGATTCGTTTAATTTATATTAAATGGAAACATATTTTTAAAAATTTACGTTAAATGCAATATTAATAATTTAATGGTTTTAGATGGAGAATATAACTGCAAGCGTAATTGGCCAATCGTTTCATCGCCAATAACTTCTGCTGTTTGAACTTCAATTTCTATATATACATGTATTATTATTTATAAACTAAACTAAATGTGAAAAACATACCAAGACGAGTACAAACATAACAAACGCATATAAACTTTAAAATATATTTTATTTTTTTATAATTACATTGTGAAAATGTTATTTTTAAAGCCCTACCGACTTTCTTATATCGCACACCTAGATCAAAACTAAAACAACTCAAAAAGTCATTTTTCAGTAGACAAAAAAATAAAAACATTTTTCTCAATTTTTTGTTACTAAAGTTATGAAACTAAATAACATTTTAGGTCATAAATGTATTCTCAAATGGCACTTTTCGAGAACTGGGGTTAAATTAGTTACGTATGTGACAGAATATTCGAATACTCAAAATTCTTGTTTTTTTGAGTTGTCTTAGTTTTGATCTAGGTGTGCGATATGTTTGATGAACAAAAAAATATATAGAAGATATGTATGCTCTGTAAATAAATAAATAAAACCCTGCCAGGTATTTTATGAACATCCTCTATATCCAACAGTCGTCATATGTTTCCTTTGCCATTCGTCCATTCCAATTCATTCCGTATACCCAAACTTTCTTAATCCAATCGACTATGTTTCAGATTTACGTTATCACTTAACCCTATTGAACCCCTTTACCCTATTGAATGTCAAATCAATAGCATTCAGTCTAATTTTGTTATATTTTTTCCAGTTCTAGGATTCACGTTTATACATGAGTATTAATGTCAAAACTCTTTGTGTAACGCTTGTCTACCATTAAGTTGCTAATTTCCAATTTTCCAAATTTTGTTATATATGTTAGAATGTTTCCGTTCCTCAAAAATAACCTTCCTAATGCCAAAATATTTTAAATAACACAAACCTATGTTCTGAATAATTACAACTTTACAATAAGAATGTATTCTCCTTAATATTGAAAAAAACTGATTAATGAGTTATTATTATCATTAAAACAATAATAAATTATATTAATATGTATCTCCAGTTCATGAAATCCAGTAAATTTATTATATCATAATACAAATTAAATAAACCAACTTGAAATATATACAGAAAAATTCTATCTATTGAAAAAATAAGAGGTCCAGGTTTGAATCCTGGTAGCAAATAAATTTATTATTTATTCCGAAAATGCAACTTCACAATAAAAATGTATCTTCCTTCAAGGTAAAATTACAAAAGCAGAAGATACCTGGAAAGACGAAGAATATCCTAACTATATAATCTAAGATAATCAGTTCAGAAAATCCACAGTTATGGACAGTAAAAGGCAGATTTCTACTACAATATTGATTTTGAAAAAAACTCTTTAAACTGAAAAAAGGTTTTTTAATAATTAATTCAGAGCCTTTTTAATAATCATATTGTAGAAATGAAGATAAGATGGCCAGTTAGATTCTAAAATTAAACTATTTATTTATATTTATTGAAATAATTGATTTACAAATCCTTACCTAAGCAGCAACATCACATATCAGAGAATTGTGTAATTTACAGGAGAAAGACAAAACTAGTTTTAAATGATATTTGTAGAATTACTGAAGTATTACTTACCTTTCTAGAGTTGTAAAGAGGAGCAGTCTTTCTAAACTGAAACTGAACTAATCTTAGATACGATTCCCTTGACTTGTTTGCAGTTGACAGGGAGGTTACAGATACTTAGTGATTATATTTATTTGATTAGCACGTCCCTAGCGGACACTATCATGAAACTAGTGATATAGAATGATTCCCCGCGAAAATTCAAATCCAAGGATATAAATATCTTAATTTGACAAAAATTGAGATTTTCGGTGTTGCTGCAATAGGTGATGAACTGCTTCAGTCAACATTGCTACGTTTGCTCCCAGCATGCAAGATTTTGCTCTATTTTTTGGGGGCATCGCACTCTCTTCCAACCTTTAGATGATAAAACTTCTGCAGGATGACGTTCTATCTTTTTAACTCTTGCTTTAAAATTTTTCGCCTTATAATTTATAAACTTCAATTTAAATTTAAAACAAAAGCAAACACATTACTCAACAAATTGGTTAAAACCATTTTGCGAGCGTTGAGCGACCATTTTATAATGCAACTTTTTTTTAAATACTTTGCGAGTTGTAAGTTTACAATTCAAATGTATGTTTATAAGCTGTAGAATAACTTGCTCTAAATTTATGAATTAAAATTTTAAATGGGAGAGGGATAATTCTCTTGTCTCCGACGTATAAGGTACCACAAATGACGTAAGATTTTTTTGGAGGGACCCTATTGAACGGGGAATACGGTAAAATTATTTTTTTTTATTTCTGGTAATTTTTACTTTATATATAATCGTATAAAGTAGTCGCAAAAATGATATTTTTATAAATTTTATTCAATGAGTTCAAGAACGGGGTAAAGAAGTAGAATGAGACAAAGATGATGAGGATCGAATGAGGGATCATATAGGCCGAGGGAGTTTATGGAGGGGTTTAGGCTTGAAATTAATTTAGAAGGTAAATCGTGTTTGTGTCGTTTTGAGTGAGGGTATGTTTGAGTCTCTGTGAATGATTATGTTTCTGACAAACCATGGTGAGTTTGTGATTATTCTAAGGATGTAGTTCCAATATTTAATATTTCTGCCTTTGCTTTTTTACCCCTAAGTTTAATGATTTAGAGCTGCTGCGAATAGAATAATAACTTTCGATAACTGGACAAATACTAGAAAAATAAGAAGATTGATAGATAATTTTTAATTATAATTTTAGTGTTATTAGTTTGTCAATATCTCACGTTCCTGATTACTTGAGCACCATCCTGTGTCGTTTGGTGACAATTCTAAGCATATCAATACTTACGTTCAGTCATCTTTTAGTCCATTTTTAATACGCAATTAAATACGTGCTCTCAAACTCCTTCGTTTTGTAATAATATTTTTTTCCATTTAAAATGGGACAATTTTCTATTTGATGGGCAAGAATCTCGGCATAGAAGGTTCTTCATTATTTTAAATTACTCACTTTTTAAATATTCTTATATTGACGTTATTTTTTGCCACACTCGAGGGTGGCGGGCCCACGGAAGAGGGTCGGTTTTCAAATCCAGAAATTGAAACTGCTTCAATCCTCTCGTCTTTCTGGTTTAATAAGATTTGTAAAATACATTGAGCACTTTGAGTGCCAATTTTTCTCCAGAGAAAATTTTATCTGCTGCCATACGGAAAGGGTATTATAAGGCTCCTTTCTGCACAGCCGTAATAAGACTGAATAGGTTAAAAAACGTGATTTGACTACACTTTTTGCAGAACCTTTTCTTGTCTTGTTAGGCCCTACTTTATTTATGTAAAGACGGGTTCGCATTGGAACGCCAACGGCATGGCGAAACGTTATGAATAGTACCTACATAACGCATGTTCATTTAATATTTTTCTATTTTATATTTTTAACTACAGTGTGGGTATGAAAAAATTGGCTGATCATTTTTCATCTTGTAGCAATGTAGAAGTGCCTGACTTCATCACCAATGCATTCAATTTTCTTCAAGAAGGATAAATATTCAATAACTAGTCAAATTTACCCATTCGTTTTGAGCTAATAATAAAGTAACATTTTATACATGGCATTGCGGGGGGTGCATTTGTTGAGCGAGGGTGGAGAAAAGGAGTTTCTAGAAGCTTCCCGAATTTTTAAATGGATATAATATATCAGCTAGTATAAATTAGAGTGATTTTTTTATTTAATTTAAAGATAATTTGTGGTTACACAGAAAATATGGAATATAAATTATATTAATTCTACAATATATCACACTAAATTGTGTAAAATTTACAGGTTTACTAAAAATCTTTATGCTATAAATAATGAAGTTTTTCTGATTATTAAAGGGTTTTATATTAAGTTTGGCATCGTTATATATGACTTATTAAAATTCATCATCTAGGTTTGTTAAATAATAAAGTGAGTGACTATATACTGGTTCTTGTTATAGTTTTCTTTCCCGTTGGCGTTTCTGTATGAGCCGTCCTTTACCTAGAACATTCATCCTAAAGAGCGCTAGAGTATTGATACATCACGATATACATACATACATATATCGAGGATCTTCTGTTGGGTCCGGACCTTACAAGGATCTAAGGGTCGGAAGGGCGACAGGCAATAAGCATTCGATCTATTGGAATTGATATGTTGAAACAGTCCCCAACAACGCAAGGAATTCGCCTTGTTTCTTGTATATTTTATGCGACATGAAAATCCTTTCAAAAATTTTGATTAAAAATAAAGAAAGATATTGTAAGTATATTTGAAATAGGATATCCGAAGTCTCAAATACCCGAAAAATTTTATTTTAAGCTACACACATGTGACAAAAAATTAATGTTATTTAAAATAAAAATTAGTACCTTAACTAAACACTTAAATATTCTTAGATCATTGATGCGTTGAGTGGGTAAAGGAATTTAAATAAAAAGCATTTAAATATGTGTTAAATGCCATTATCTACTGTTTTTGATGTGAAACATCCTATTATGCACGGGTAGAACTAATTATTGAAAATCGATAAATGAAACGAAATCTTGTTACGGAAGTAAGACCACGCCTCTCACCAATCGAGCTACTTAGTACACACGGCGAAGTCAAAGAAAATTGTCTGCCAATAATTTTTCTCCTGCCAGAATTTGTTATTCCATAATTCTTCGTCTGAAAAATTATTTGCCACACAAATTTATAAAATATATTTTGGATTAATGTGTACTTAATTAATAAGACAAATTAGAAACACAATAGTGTTGTGTTACATAAAAATAATATTAAAATGAATTAACCAAACCTCACCTAACCATTGTAAAAATAAAATGTTTAAATAACGCGGAACAGCTTTGGACAAATGTAAAATAATCTCGTATCAATTTTATGTACCTAATCTAAATTAAAATATCCGAAAAAATCTAAAATGTCATTGTAAATAAGAATTTATTAACATTTATCAAAAATATTGTACTTCAATTGTTATTCGTGTATTTTTTTCTACTGTGTTGTATTTAATATCTATATTATTTTATGCTAGCTGCGTATATGGATATTAATGTAGGAAAAACCTTTAAGGGTGTAGATATAAATAAATAAATATGTTTTTATAAATATATCCGGTGAACAATTTTACAGGTGAAGAATTAGGTGATGATGATTGTGGTAATACGTGTTTATGGCTCGAGCCAATCGCACGTTCATCCGAATGCAAGTATAATAATAATAATGTTTATGATTCATATAAAATAAACTACATTGTCTGTTGTATTTGTCCGATTAACACATCCTCGGCGGTGGTGGGTCAGATCTGACCCGGGTGTTTATAAAAATATAAACTACCCGATAAATATTCGTTGAATGCCATTTTCCTTCTAGATAACCTTTTATTCATTTTTTCCTCATAATTTTAAATATTAATTAATATTATAACACGAGATTTAAATGAGTTATTGATAAAAATGTGAATAAACGCTGAAAAACTGATCTAGGACAGTCATTTTTACGAGTACCGATGGTTCAGTGGATGTTTGTACGTGGTCCGTGTCGGACGTTTATTGATACATGTATCTACATTGTTCGTAATATTTTTATAAAAACTTTATTTTTTTAGGAGAAAGTTTACGGCACATCACGTAATTTCATTAAATCATATTTAAAATGAGATATCTATAAAAAATATCCCAAAAAACGGTTAATACACCGAAAACTGTGGGTATAGAATGACCCACCACCACCAGACGTGTTTTGCTTTGACCCACCGGGCAGTAAGTCTTATACTCTGTGAATATAAAATGCAAAAAAATAATTAAATACCCATTACATGTGTATATATATATATATATAATATATTTTAAGGGGTGAAACAGGATTCTCAGACATTCCCCGACCGCTACAGCTGTGAGCATAATAGATTCCCAACGACAGAAATACTTACCTTTAAGCAACAAAATTTATCTTCTTCACTTGCGAAAAAAAATAATTTTAACCATAGAAAAGAATAAAATTAATGGATGACTTTCAAGGGAGATTGTTACATAACAGAAAACATTTTTTTGTACAAAATAACTAGTCACATAATACACCTAATTTCACATTATACTTTTACCTCTTTGTCCATGGATGTTGCGTAGACCATTCTCACATACAGACCAGGGCACAATCACACATCAGGGCCAAATTAACTAAAAAAAAAACGCCATGATGTTTTCATTAGAATACCAAAAATCAAAACAAGTCCATATTGCAGTCACACGGGCGCACTCCATGTTCCAGTCACTGCCAGGCGATAATTAAATTGTCCGATGCGTCAGGGTCTTTTAAAATCTCCAAATTTGCCACATATATGCAACGTGGTCGCAAAAAAAAACATTCTTCCAAGCCGATCGTCGCTCACCCCCCTCTGCCGCCGTATGCTCTCGTTCGCCGCGGAAATGTTTAAAAAATTCTCACCGCGCAAGCGCGAACTTTAAGGATGTCAGACGTAAAATGTGGCACTCACCAAAAATGCATTCGATTTAAAATGTAGTCATTTATATTTGCACCAAAAATAACTAATATGTAAGAGAATTTAATTATCCGGGGTAGATTACATAATTCCTCATTACCTCGGATAACCTCGGATAAGGGTTCAAGGTTCTGTTTTTAGTACGATATCCTGATTCAGCATAATTAGCTTTACAAATTATGTATGTATTCAACTATATTCATTGTAAATGTAAAATAACTACTCCATAACAGGGTGTGAAATATCAAAGAGCAATATTGGCTAGTTAGATGATGTAAAAGCGCAGGATCACGCGATCAAAACAAATTACTACATAACGAATGTTTATTACTGTGCGGAAGGATTCTAATAGTGAAGCAAGGTACCAGATATTAATAGGTCTTTGTACTAAGTTCTGTCTGATGGATTAAGTTTGAAGATAATTTGAACGTACGGTATGGAATATGAACAAGCTTTGATGCTGCAGAGATTAAAGCTGATGTCTTTATGTGATCAAACACATACGCTTAATTTAATGAGCATGTTTAGAGTTTATTACATTGGATTTATAAAATATAATATCAGATACAACGAATTTAGTGAATCCAATTCAGAGCCAAAATCACAATCTTGAGATATCAGGATTTAATTTTAATAATTCCGGGTTTGAAAGAAAAATTTGCTCATAAATGTAACATTTATTAAAAAGGTCACAATTTATATAAATTATATCAAATATATATTCAAATTTATAAGGAATCTTTAACAAAAAAATATCGTTAATAATAATGCAAGATTGACAAATAAAAATTTGAATGTGAAACAATTTAATAATATTGTGATGAGATATCGCTTCCACTTTCGTCACTGAGGCCGCCCAGCGATGCTGAATGCACCAAGCAAAGAGGTACTCGCGTGAACTCCCACCAACCATAAAGACACGGGTTACCCACGGCGTGCAACGACAGTACAGACGCAGCCAACAGCATTCGGATAAGCAAAATTATAATCACACTTCCTATCGACGTCTTCCAGGAACTAGCTCCAGAAACCGCCTTCAATAACAATCTAATATAAATAACATTAAGAAGTTCAGTGTAATCGTAACTAGTTTAAATTCTTGTAGCCTGCTGCCTGACACACACATATATCCACATAAACATCTTCATATTTCGACACAAAATACGTGCCACAATACAAAAGGATACTAGGGTATTTGGGTGACAAAACGTCACAATCACATCATAACATATTTCAATTCTGATTGTAGTCAACATACCAAACCCACACGCACATTCCCAAAATGTGAATAATATGCCCGAAGCATCGAGAATTTCATAATTTAGTCTTGATCAATTTTAGGTACATGACCAACTTTCTGCTTAGCCTGCACACTTATTGGCAAGATATTTAACATATACATTAACAGATTAACTCTATAAGTATTGTGTTGTCTCATATCGGATGTAATTAACAAAAAATTCAATTCCGAAAGAATCGGGATTATACGTATTAACCCTGGAATTCATAAAAACCTAAACTGGCCCGGGATCCCAGCATTGGATTCCCTAAATAGATTGTATAATACGCTGTATTTATTAACTTTTTTTTTCCGACCATGCAAATCAAAAATAATGTACGAGGCGCGTTTTTTAAGTACCGATTTTTGCTTTTAAATAAACACAATATTATTTTTACAACACTTTACATACCTTAAACTACTTCTCGACATAGTCGCCACCATTAATAAGGCACTTATCGGGGCACCAATTTTTGTCATAAAACGACGTCGTCTGGGATGAAAACCATGTCTGTACTCCGTCATTGAGTTCATCAAAACACTTGTCACCAAGAAACCGCTTCAGATGAAGGAAAATATGAATACATTCAAGAAATGAATCACGGACCGTATCTCATAGTCAGCGGGCTGATCTATTGTCTTGAACATTTCAATCACTCACTACAAGTGACCACACTATGTGAATATCTCCAACGCTGCATGCGTGCGCAACGTTTCAACCGCAGTACTACACCGACAATATCCGGCAGCGGTACTTACTTAAAAAACGCGCCTCGAATTAAAAACTTAAAACTATTGTTTTAGATTTTAGATATTGTCTAATATGCACATCATTTCTTGCAATCTCTTTAGAACCTCTTCATTTGTAATTCTTTCGGTAGTTTCGCTTCGGTATAGCATTATGCTAAATGTAGATTTCAATTTATTACTTCGTTTTTCTACTCATTACTTACTTGATATTATGTTCACGTCAATATTTTTACTGTTTTCAAAGTAAACTAAGTACTTGTAAAATTAAAATAGGTATAACTAAAGAAGACGCTCGAACCCCGACCACTGCATCTCTTAACCATTTTTTTTTTCACTAGACAAACAAGCACGCTATAATATATATAATATATCCCAATTTTTCTATATATTTTACTGAAATAAATAAATTTACAATACGATAGAGTTTTGGAATATGATGTTTCTCAACGCCATAAATATAAGGTTTAAAAAAACATGAACGTCCAAGAGCAATGATCTAAAAACAGCCTCTTATGTTCATTAAATAATTTATTTCTTAAGTCAAGACTCCACCATTTTACTATATGGAAATTAATTGTAACGAAGGTTTTCTCAATTTTTTCCTTAACATTATATTATTATTAATTTATAATATGTTGATCGCTCGTCAATGTAAAAAAAATACCATAAACAAAATATAAAAGCGTTCTTCGGAGAATAGAATCACTACCTAACGTTATCCTCTTTATTGTGTTAATTCACTAATTACCGACCCCTACCGGATAACTATAAAGCGTCCGTTACCTTTTGTTAAGCCCTTAAGTCTAATTGTCGGGATATTTGACCAACGAAATAATTAATATGGTACTTTAATTCACTCATTTGTTTTGTCAGCTTTTAAATTTAATCCTTTAAGTGTGAGGGAGAGTCTGGAACGGCAACGTTACCAAGTGATATCTCAGGTTTTCGCAACAATTGACAAATGAAGGGTTGAATTTAAAAAAAATATTTTACAGGTATGAAAATGTTACACGCTTAAAAAAATAATAACAATAACAGTAGAGAAAGTACTTTTATACGTATGTTAGGTATACATTTTTTGCCTGTTTAAGGCCGACATTAAAATGTGTCAAAAACAATTATAATAATTAAGGAGAACACATTCTTATTATGAAGTTGTAATTATTCAGAACATAGGTCTGTGATGTTTTAAATACTAATTAAATGTTTTAATTATAAAGATATACATTTATAATTAATACATTTAATTAGTATTTATAATTAAATTCAATAAATTCTAATATTTTATTATTTTGGAATATACGTTATGTAATCTTTAAATTAGATCATTCCAATATATATATATATATATATATACAGGGTGGCCCAAAAAAACAGTTCTTAAAATGTGATTTAATTACATCAAAATTAGTTAAACTATATCAACAATAGCTTAAATAGTTTACTTATTTACTTACTTACCTATTTACTTATATTACGTTTTATTTCGACAATTTCCGGTCGCCATCTTTGATTATTAATTTTCCTATTGTTTATATTTGGTTTTTTCAAATTGTTGCCCGTATCAAAAAATCACAAAAACCTGGAGTATAGCTAGACATTACACAATAATTGAACAATACAAAAGAACGGAGCTCCATCTCACACAGCCAGAAATACAATCAACTTTCTTCGTCGTGAGAATGTTAATTTCATCGATCCAGGCATGTGGCCACCGAACAGCCCAGATTTAAACCCAGTAGATTATGCAATATGGGGTGTTTTGGTGATTTCTGATCAGCTAAATATTGTGAAAAAAAAATACATTAAGAATTATAATTAATTATATTATGTTTTGAAATAACTCATGTGTTACGAGATGTTCTCACTTTTTTAAGCCACCTGTACGTGTTGTAAAACTTAATGTATTTGTCTGTTCTCTATACAATCCTAGTCCGATCTAAACCACATTTTATGTAGTTACTTTTTAAAACCCTGCGAGAGTTATAGATACCCTCCTGGTCACCCCACCCTCTCCCCCGAACATCATATTAAACATTTATATATTTAACTTCATCATATTAAACAGAATGCCATTCCTTCCAAATTTTCCATTGTTACTCTTTGAGATCTCACGCACAACATAAACACTCTCTTCTACCCCTGGGCCACCCATTCGATTTAAATGTATATTTTGTGTTTATTGAACACTAACCAAATGTTTTTCAGGTGCACTCTAGAATCGGAGGAAATATCTAATCAGATCCCACGGACATTTTACCCTCTCCCGGCCTTTACCGAATGTTACATATATTGTTATTAGATATTTAAGACCTTCGTAAAACAATGGAACCCCCTTCCCCTATATTCCTATTTTAAATTATAACTAAATCAGAATCCCTGGCAACGCTGGGTACGAGCAGCTAGTGTTAGATATAAACAACTAACATTTGGATAGTTTTCACAATTATAATAAATATTTTCCAGCATATTACCAAAGATTTTTAATTCGATAGATTTCATTCTGAAACATAAATCACGGAGCTGGATTTGTAATTATTAACAAATATATATACAGGGTTCGAATAAGTATATAAAATTTGCCTTAGATCGGTCAAAGGGTATAGGATTTTATAGAGAGTGGAGACAGATAGACAGACAGACAGACAGACAATCAATTTTATTTGTATACATCTTCAGTAACAAACGGTTCGAGCGAGATGTTTCCAATTACTACAACTAGTTCGGGACATCACTGCCGGTTAGGTTAGGTTTAGATTCCGTAGCCAGAATTGTAATTATTAACAAATTCAGTTGGTTAGCTCATTGTAGTATTACAACAAGAATACTTCAATCTAATGTGTTCTGTAATTGTTTATGATCGCTTTAAAAATGAAACAGTTAATTGTATGTATTTACCATACGAGAAAACTTATTTGGTTTAATTTACATAATTAATATTATTTATTTATTTCATACCGTATTATACCTGTCTCACTAGACAAATTTATATAGAAACAAGTAATTGTTTATTTTAATATTCCAAATCAAGTACAAACAATTGATATGATGAGAAATCCAAGAATATTGCAGGTATAATAATAAATATACTCGTGTAAACAGATTATATTATTTGATAAAATAATACAAAAAATTAATTTCTTGAAATCAACGTAACGTAAAAAGTAATTAATTACTAATCTTTTGAAGTTATACAATATGATAAATTGCATTACTGTTACCGCATTAAGTAAACGTGTGATTTATACTGAGCTCTCAATATTTTTAGCTTTCCAAATTACCTAAATAATGTTTTTTTTTTTAAATAAATATATGTCTTGACAAATTTGTGTTTACTTTGGTTTAATTACATATCGCATATAGGTGTAATAATCTATATATATATTTTTTAAATTATTTAAACATTTTTGAAACGATGTCACAGTGCTTCCAAGCTCTGACGGATCGAACTGCCAGAAAGCACTGCCACCGACTAGCTCAGTCTGGATGCGGGGCCGGAAATTTTGTCGAACAGGTGGTATTGGACTAGTGAATGAAAATACGTTAAGTTTTTAAATACAAAATTATAATTAAAGTTTCACAAAATTTGTACATTAGACCTGACAAATTGTAACGAACGAAGAGAGTTGCTTATTTCTCGTTATTACCTAAAATTCTTCCTAGAAAGGTTTGCCACTTTCAAAGTTGATGACGTGGAGACACTTGACATGATCTGATCTTCACTCATGCATTACTATTCTCCTCATGGGTTGTGGTAGTGAAGACCGTCCTCAAGATAATCTCCTGATTCACCGCGACCAATGTGCCTTCCCGCCTCAGAAACGAACTTTTTCGCCCGCCATTACGGCGACCCGCCGAGCGGCCTCCAATCAGAAGAGTGTGTTCGCCCGCTTTCCGCATTTGCCACCAGGGGAACTGTTCAACGCTTCTCGATTTACGCGGTGAATTTAAATGCCCCATCTATACAGCCAGCGCGCGTATTTTAAGGCTTCAAACGCAGCCTTCCCGGGGATGTAAATTGTCACGTTACAACGAATTAGATAAATCTCTTCTAAAAGGAAGAATGTATCTAACGATCGAAAAAATATTTAGTTTTCATCGGGACTTGAACTTATTACTTGTCGTTATCATTAGACCATCTTAACCATTTAATTTTACGACGAATTTAGATTTTATATTTAAATCCTTAAGCAGGCAATCAACTTTATATTTGCAATGAATCTTTGAAAAAACATTTGTGCAATTCAAGCCACATGACGTTAGGATTTTTCATTCAAAAATACTTTAATATAACATATATACATGTATTTTACATCACATTTCTAAAGTGAAGCATCAATTTTTTAACGTAGTTCTTTGATATTCAAAACAAATTAGATGAATCACATAGACAGATATACAGAAATAATGTATGTATTGAAATGTGATTCTATTAAGATATCTAATGTTTTTTTGTGATACATAATGAATTTTTTTTTAATGAGTATAATAACATCTCATTTAAATCCTTTGATGTAAATATGTAAACATTATTTGCATTTCTAATCAACTATTTCCCAACGCTGTGTCGCCTGAACTACCTACGAAATTACATTTTAACTATATGAATTATTAAACGCTAGTTAGCTCGCTAGTTAAACTTACGGTTATTTGAACCCTTTGACCGCATTCAGTTTAACTAAGACCAGCGTTCCGGAGTTTAATTATAACAATGTTACAAGAAACTGCACTCGGAACGGAGTTACTGAGACTCGATTAGATGACTATGGTAATTATTGTTGAATACAATGCACAAATCAAATTATTTGTATTTGGGTCATTAAAATTTTCACGTACCAGCACAGGCGAAAAGGCAGTGCTGATACGTGAAAATCTTAATGACCTGACTGAAAATCTTAATGACGATTATTAAAAAAATAATCGTCCTCACTTTGAAGTAAAATAAATAAATGGCTTATATCAAATTGTATGTCTTACCTGTATATAAATATTGAATTGAAGTGAAAAAAAAATTCTGTGTATTTATCTAATTGATTTATATCATTTGTTTTAATTATCCAGGATTTATGTATATTATGTGTGTTCTGAAAAACAAATATTAAGGTCCGTGTTCACGGAAGGAGACACGGTGAGATAATCTCAGAAAAACATCTCAATAACTTGTACATGTGATGAGAATTTATAAACTCAGATATCGTCTTAAGATTGAAAGAAATAGACAAAAACTTTAACAATTTTACACAACATTCGATGGAACAGCGAAATTTAACACGTGCATACAAACATCACCATAGATCCGTACAATTTTCTATTCTGACAACTTTAATAGCACAAGTCATTAAATATTAACAGGCGTTAAATTGCAAACTTTAATTGCTGCTGGAGAGATTCAAAATCACTCAACTGATGAACGACAATTTGACGTGAAGTAAGACTCGGAGACTGCAAATCTTTGAGATATTGTGTACTATGGAAGCTGAGAGTTGTCTCAAAAAAATCTTACGGGCAGTGGCGTAACTATGCCAATGCGGTGCTCAGGGGCCCACTTTAGATGAGAGCCCAAAAATTTCGCGCCTTACAACCCATTGAAATGCTATTATCCGCAGCAAGAAATGCAATTATAACATTTTTTAAATCGTTTCTCACGTATATTGCAAATCACTTTAAAACATTATCAATTATAGAGTAAGGCCCCGCTAATACGCTGAATTAAAGACAAGTCCATCGCCGTAAAGTGAAGTATTCTATAAATTGCAAGTTTAAATGCCTTGAAAAGTGTAAATATTATGAGACAAGAGACTAATTTTGTTTTTAATTTTTAATGGATAAACCACGCACCACTAATATTCGTATATCTTAAATATGATACTTATTTAGGGGGCCCTTTTTTCCATTTTGCATTACGTAGTACATTTTTGTAGTTACGCCGCTGCGCATGAGAAAATCTCTTAATAATCTCATCATCTCAACATGAGCGATTAAAGTATGATTTTGTTTATAATTCATAAGAATATATTTGTGAATTAATAATTAATAAATATAAAAAAACAAAAAAGTACAATGAAAAATGAAAAAAATAAAAAACAAGGAAATGAAGCTATGTTTTGACAAGAAATTTGTTCAAATGTGTTATTATTATTAATTTATCTGATTCAACAGATCCGAAAAAAACTTAGGAATAAAACAATTTTATGAAACATGCACTAGTTCATCATCATTAATGAGTCAAAGACGTCATTTTTATTTTTCAGTGTTATGCACAGTACGTCAAACGGCATTATTCTCGACAATGCCAAATTCACGACTGGCTGCTCATTGGGAGCAAAATGATGAAGTCATCCAAATCGATACCGAATTAGTATTATTCACGTAGTGTACTAGATGATTGTCAAGGACGGAAGCGATAGAAAATTTGAACGTGTGATCTTCAAGTTCTAGTGATACGATTTAAAAAATTCAAACATTGTTTTTTTTTTCTTTACGGTAACAACAAACACATAGCTATCGAACGCACGTCATTTTGTATCATTTTCAATTAAATTCAAGCAATAGTAATTTCCACGTGCAATACCTAACATTACCTATTTTAGATCGCTAGTTTAGTTAGATAGTTATATAAGCTATACAAAATTCTCTAGTGTTATATTATCATCTGTGTCTGTCTCAACAAAGACCCAGCGCGAATTATTTACCCTATCTCTGGCGTCGTTTGTATTTAACTCCCTATTTTTCACGCAATATCTCAGGCTCTTTTTAATGTAGACGAATCTAGGAAAATTAAGCCGGATATCCGCTAAAGTGCCAAGTTATCTGATCACGGAGATGAACAGCTTAGGGAGGGTATTTAATGAAACAGAAAGAACAATGGATTGCTCTCACTGCCGGAGTCTACGGACCAATTTATCGAACTGTTCCATATCCGAGTTGCATTGAGATGAGAATCGAATCTTTCCACTTTCTTGACTAGATCCAATGATATGTGAAAATAATTTAACAAACTCAATTTTTTTCATTTTTTAAATATAGAGATAGTTTAACGCACGTAAATAAAAAATAGGTTATGAATTACGAGTAAATTAGGTATACATGTATATAAAATATTTACTTTTGGTCCCGTAGAACCTGAAACAATAATGCTAAATCGACTATCAGCATTTTAAATGTCGATCTACAGATGGATTCTAAAAATAAACTGCGTTTATAGGATTACAAATGATAATGCGATGATTCGGATGTGAAAGAAGAAAGATATCCTTATAACAATAATAACCCGGAAATCGCAAAATTTTGGAAAAATTATAAGACATCCAAAAAATTCCCAGATCCTGCAATTCATAATTTAATGCAAAATTGCGAGCAGAAGTGGGTCCTTGAAGACGAAGAATATCCTGGCTGAAAAATCTAAAGCATGTTTGAAAATTCCACAGTCCAACAAATAAAATAGTGATCGCCAACATGATCGGTAATGTTTAGTAACTGGACAAGTAGAATAAGAAGACAGCTTTATAGTGTGATTTACTAGTACAAAATATGATTCCAAATACTATTGCTCTCATCTTTCAAAATACTGCTGTCACACAAACTCGCCAAGATGAACTTTTCGCGATATAATGACTAATCTATGTTAGTATGCCCACAATTACATTGACAGATAACCACAGAAATACATCTTGGTATAGTAATGCTAATTAAATAATAAAGTAACTAATGTTAATTAAACAGTAATGCTAACTGAATTTAAAGTTAATTTATTTTATTAGGTAATTCACAAAAACCAACACGCCAACACTATTATATTTGCGTGCACTTTTTTATAAGATATTTACAAGAGGCAAAAAAGGTTATATTTTAGGAAAAAAACTATAATATACGTACAGATCTGTCATTTTTATGGTGATTACTATATAGATACTTGTAACAAAACGTGAATTTTAAGAAACTTGAAAATGCATTCATAACTCATTTTATTTATTGCCTTTATCCTAAGGACAACAGAATTTAGCTGAAATGGAATTTCAAACAAACGCGACTGCCAAAGGTGAATTGTTACCTAAAAATCACAAAAAAATATTTGTCATTAATATTTCCCTTCCTGAGCTATAAAGAAACACACGCTGCGGTGTGATTATATGAGATTCTCTGATATATTGTTAATATATATTTTGTGTTATTTAGATATAAAAAATAAACTACTATATAATCTGCAAATATTTAATTATTAATACAAAATATTTTTTTACATGTTTTGTAAATTTATTAGAAATGTAATATTTGCGAACCTACTTTTGCCGCAGAGCTCTGATACTAACGTATGAACAATTACCTAGGGTCCTGAGTTAATCGCATTACTCATTATTATTATTATTTTTAGACCGTCTAATCAAAACCATAAACAGGATAGATAACATATGGGCCACACATCAGTCTGTTTGAAAATGTTACATCTTATTTTATTGTGTAAATAAACTAAAATATACTGCAACCCATAATCACTATATTTATCATGGTATCAAATTTTTTAACAATCTCCCCATCACAATTAGAAAAATTACGGACATCAAAAAATATGTACACAGACTAACTGAAACATAAATTCTCGTATATACTCCTTCTCTATACACGAGTCTTACTCTCATAGATAAGAAATAAATGTTAAAAGAAATATATATATTTATATATACCCAATGATTATTTTATAAATGTATTATATCTTCTAATATTAAAATAATATCTTACTGTAAAACTTGTAAGAAAATTTCAAAGAAAACTGATACATTACATTCGAAAAAAGTATCAGTTTCCTTAGAAATATTCGTGTATGTGACCTTGTTTATTCAGATCAAAAAGTTTATTTTTCAAATAGAAAACAAACAAGTCCATTACCATTGTCAGAATTTTGACAACGAGAACTCATAATATAATGAAATCACATTTTATTATGATTATACAGAACATAATTTTTTTGTTAATTATAACAAATTTAATTAATCACTTCGGAAGATGCACAAACCGTCACCGTCATACCATCGAACTCTGAATATTCTATTATCGGTAGAGAAATATTTAATCTAAAATGTCACTTTGCAATGTTATCAGATTTTATCTCTGATGATAATCCAAAAAATAAAGACATTTTAGCATTAAAAAATTAAGAACATGTTTTATTATACAATTTTATATATTTTTTTAAATACGCAATACCTTAATGTATTCATTTATATATTATACTATATTAAGAGATATGCTTAAATGTGACAAAATAGAACAACCTTTTAAATGCCATGAGCGCGTTAACACGCTAAACTTTATATGTCACGCCGAGCTGTAAACGAGTTAACATACGCTTTTGGACCTTGCAAACTTGCAGGAATTAAAATCATATTTTTAAATCATTTTACCATCTGTAAACGACAGGTCCCAGCTTTTGATAGATAGTCAAGATTTTTAAAGCCTAGTCTTACTGTACGTGATGTCTTCCATTGTACAGTAAAACTTTTATTTTATTTTTAAAACCTAAAAGGAATTTATTTTCTGGATTTCTTGCATACATATTATATTTATGACTTTATTTATTTATTTTTTTTTTTTTGTATTATTTTTAATATTTAAACAATATTCTACATACGTAGGTAGATAATTACGTAAATTATTTCCTAAGTACGTCTTACGCGCCTATACTAAAATAAATTTTAAATACTTGTACAATTAATATATTTTTTTTTTATAATTAGACTAGACCCACAAAACATCTTGCTAGACGTTTGTCGGCAGGTGCATTCATATCAATTATTACATTTAAGATAATCAAACATAAAAACTAATCAGTGACACATTTCAACAATCCATTTCATACTTAAAAGTAAGACAAATCATAATTGATAAACCACTTTTTTATTGCTTCTTCCAAATTGGGAGATAGCTTAGTAGTTTATTTTTCAGCATAGGAACAACAAATTCTGATGTAATGACTTATTGGTGATTTTGGGAATTGTTAAATTCAAAATAAAATAATAAATAACTTCGGAGCCAACTGTGTTGATAAGTAGCTAGATAATTAAATTTTCAATTCTGTTGGCGTGTTTCAAATATGTCAAAACCTGAATGTTGAAAACAAATTTGGGAAAATCTGGTCCTTTGTGAGGGTCCTTTCATCACTGTGAGGAACTAGGGGTCGGAGGGTTTTGGCTGAATAGAGTCGTGAAAGGATGTTTTCTATGCAGGGAATGGGTCAGAAAGGATGTCCTGTGCATGATATAATGGTGTATTCAGGTGCGCGTTATTGGGAACTAGAGTAAGTACAAGGTCATTCAAATTAGTAGTTTATTGATGAGAGTAAGACGTGACTTAAAGTTAGATTACCTTCAAACTTACTGATTTTCATCGAGATATTGCTCACTGAATACCATTCATATCGGGACAAAACTATCGACGCCACCTTTCCATAATGGTGATTGAAGAACTTTCTTAATTGATTCCTGGAGTCAATATACAGCAGCAATGTGAGCATATATTTACCACCTGATTATTGATCAACTCATCGTGATTACGTATTATGTATTTCACGACCTAAACAATCTTTTTTACTGTTTTCGAGGTAAGTTTGTAGAACTCCATAACAACATATGTGAAAATATAACACTTGTATTTTTATTCTACTCTTTCAATTTAATTTAGACGCGCTTCACCTTATAAGGACATTATCAATCTAACAATTGAACTAAGCAATTTGTATTTATAACTATAATTGGGGACAAATGGGGACAACAACTTGTATTTGTAACTATAATGGGATTATCTTAATAATATAAGGGCATTATCAACCTAACAATTTAACTCAACAACTATAATGGGGGACAAAATGCTTCACCAACATTGAAGCAAACAAACCACTCTCAGCATATTCTTTCGCTAATCGTTCCTTCGCCGAAAAGATCGTTGAGATCGCGAAATGTACAGCATAATGTGGCGTATATGTGTATGGTTTCCTAACTCTATTACAGAATAATATTATGTTAAATGTCAATTAAACTTCAAATTCAAAACACAAAACGTCGCGAAAAAAACAGCGAATAATAATCAACCTAATATGTTATCTACACTGTGCGGTCTGAAGATATTAATAGAAGGCCTCCTTGACCTGGAGAATCCAGCGAGTAAGAGGCAATTATTTTCACCTTTGACATTCCACAATTCCAGTTGCGACTATTCTATTCAGAATGTTCTTTACGTAAAGAATTGGAGGAATGTTTAGTTTTAACAGAATGGGTGCCTTAATTCGCCTTGCTATCTACAGGATCTTCAACACCCGTTTTTAGCATCACATTTTAAAAGCGTCTATTTTCTGTATGATGCCTATGTTTATGGTTCATTCAAATATATCGAGAAGGCATGTGACTTGACCGGATCTATTATTGTGACTGTTTTTTTTAAAACATATCCAGCTTTCGACATTCTTATATTTTCAATAATAAATGTCTACTCCAATGTATGCGTATATAATTCAAATTATAATGTAAAATCTTAATCCAAACGAAACGCGAGTAATTGTATTTCACACGCGCTTGTTACATTTCACAATTGATGAATGAGAAATAAAGTTTTTTTTTTCTCTTTATTATGGCCTTCGCCGATTAGGCGTAGCTAGCCATTACAAGTACAAATGAAATAATATAATTTTTTGAATATATAAACCATTAAATAAATAACCATGGGAATATTATTAATATTAGTACAAGTATTTGGTTTTTGAAATCTAATTGACACATTAACTTTTTATTTTCATTTTTACATGCATTACATAACATAGTAGAAAAAAGAACATTTATATTTGAAAGTAAAAAATATACAAATAATAAGTGAAAGATTAATTCAAAAAAAATATAACTAAAATAAAAAAGCAATGGAACATTTCAATTCATATAAAATATTAATTTAATTTTTTCAGAAAATTGAGCACATATTTCTCCTAATTAAAACAATCAACATAACAGATCAAAAAAGCAAAAAAATAACTAAAAATCATTCGTTAAATAACAATGAATACATAAAAATCACCAAAGAAATTAATAAATAAGAACTTAATCAAAATATTCAACGTTTGAAATTGAGATTCCCTTATATTAAGATAATCAAAAAAATTGTGAGGGTATACAAATTATACATTCACATTTCTCTTAATGTGAAACAACCAAAAAAATTAAGCATTACATCAAATTTATTGATATTTTCATTATTTTAAATATAGTTAAAAATACACTTAAATTTATTAAAGATTCATAACGTTAAGTTTTAAATATTTACATAAAGATAATATGACATGATTTGTTGTTGCATAAAGGATAGACTGTATGTTTAATGGTAAAGTTACAAATTGTTTGATAAGATTTGTCATTAAATTTTCCCTATCGACCATTATTAGGCATTCAAAAAATATATGATAGGGGTCTCCAACACCTATAGATGAATTATTACAATTTATTTTAAAGAGATGAGCTGTAGAACAACAGTAATTAGATCTTAGATGACATATAGTTGCAATCTTATCCTTACTTAAAAGTTAACTTACATACCATGGCTTGATAGAATATTTGGCTGAATATGGCCAAAAAATGTACCTTTAACTAATTTTGATTCATTCCACCGAGAACTCTAAGTTTCCGACTTTTTCTTTTAAAACTGTAATCATATCTGACGCAATTAGTCGATCATGTTTAAGATTCCCTAAAATTAAGTTCTCATAATTATGTCAGTTTTTTCCAGTTTAGAATTTTACCTTCTTCGGTTTTCACTTCTGCTCTCGAATATTTTCTAATTTTAAAATTAAAAATTGTGATAACAAATAAAATATATTTATTTTACAAGGATAAATAGTAATTACTTGATCATTGGAACAGCTCTCAAAGCTAAACTGTTTTCATAGACTTATGTATTATCTTCGTATGTAATTTGGTATTAACTGTGTTTATTTACATATCATAAAAGCACCCAAGCTTAAAAAAATTATATATTGTGACGCATTGTGTCCTCACCGGAATCGAACATGAACCCTCTGGTATAGGAGGCTGGTATTGTACCCACTGGACTAAGAAATAAAGCAAAAAAATAGCTAATCTACAGCATACGTTTTTAAATTTTGGAATACATTATGCTGGCAAAGAAACAAATTGATAAAAATATTATATATATATGGTGAAAAACCCAATACCTATCAAGGCCCCAATAACTGGCAGGGTATCTATAAAAACCGTTTAATAAGTCTCCATATTACAATTTGTTCCACAACACTGTTTTAATTTGTAAATTGGATCTTGTGGCACCATATTACATCCACAAGTCAACATAGTCCAAGCAGTAAATTCAATATGGCAACAGTTTTGCAAAAGAGTGATTGTGTTTTAGTCAAATCTTAACAAATAATGTAAAGATATCATGTTTGTATTCATTTTATAATTTTTATTAATTAAGCTTTTTCGGTGACAAAATCTCAAATACATGTTTTTATGTCGAAGTTATAGGGGTGCCAGTTATTGGTTCTCAAAAAAATATAAAGTTCAAATATCTGGCACCTCTGCCAAGTATTGGTGTTTTACTTTTTTACTACGTTATTCACGGATAATTTGTTCTTGTGATTTACTCTTACTTCCTTTTAAGTTTCACTTCAATCAACACATATTTACCAGTAACTGGCATAGGGTGCCACTTACTGAGCAAGTCATTTTTACAGGTATTGGGTATCACAATTTTGCTTATGCTAGAGCTTGCATTTTTACAAAGATATTTTATTGTTATTTGTAGAATAGCTCCCGGGTGAAAAAAACTATGAAGTATGACCCAGAAGACAAGAAAAAATCATTAGAAGCTGTAAAAAGAGGGATGTCCCAATCAAAAGTAAGCAAAATGTTGAATGTTCCATGTTCTATGATCCAATGAAAAATTTTAGACAAATATCGCGAAGTATGTAGGAAAGGACCAACTACGAATATTACTACTGCAGAAAAAAATATACTATTACAATAGTTTTTTCATTTGACGAGTCCAAAATTGATTTCGAGAAACAGCCTTCCAATCACCTACATCTTCAAAAAAATAAAGATACACTGAAAAACCTTTAAAATAAGTAGAATCAAGAATACATACTTTGAAATATCTGGAGTGAACCCGTGGAAAATACAACCCTTTTCATTTTTTGACGCAACTTAAAAAAGGATTCACGAAAAAATTATGTGTCGAACGAAATTGAGAGATTTTGATAAATGAAAATGTAGACATACCAGTTCCAATAGAACTGTTGATGGTCGAAAGTTTAAGAAGAAACATCTCAACATCTCAAACCTCTACATTGGCAGAAAAGACGTTTTCTTTCAAAATATCCTCTCCATTTAAAAACTATTTATTCTGGCCTAATCCGCCAAAGCAAATTGGTGAGCGTAAAAGAGAAAAGGTTCCATTCAAATTTTTGAATCTGATTTTTAAAATAGTGATGATTGAATAGATGTCTCTTCATTAACGCGTCTGCAAATTGGTCACTTTGTTTTGCTAGTAAATTCTGATACTCGTCTATACTTGGTATTGGCACGTGAACTTGGCCCAGGATCCCTGAGGTATAATTATTATAAATAAGTACATCTGTTATTTTGTTTAAACAATTAATATTTTGTGACTGCCAGTTATTGGCTCCATGTATGCCAGGTATTGGAGGCAAGTGAATTTGTCTGTAAACTATTGGTATCAAAAACAACATTTTTGATTTAATAAACATTTTTTTATTTCACCAGCCTTCAGAAATGTATTCTTTGTTTATTGAATATAATTAATATCCGTTTTAGTCACCATGGAAAGTTTAACAACAAAAAAATTTTTCCCTTTAATGTGCCAGGTTTTGTGTCTTTCAAATTACAAATTAAATGTATTAACTAGAAATATTTTTTTAGATGCTACCGGAATATTTTTAATTTTTTTTTTCTTTAAATTGATTATTTTGTGTATATCTTACTAGTTGATAAACTTAATTTGTATTAAAATACTACAGAACAATGTTCTGAAAAAACTGCAACTTGACAATAATAATGTGTTCTTCTTAAAAATAATATATATATTGTTAACAAATGCTTACAAGTATTATCCAATAAGAGAAACATGCAAAAATAAGATGAAAAAATTACTATTATGTATTAAAATATTAAATTTAAAGGAACTTATTTTGTTTATCGAGCTTACGTAACTTTTAAAGTTCCTCAATTTATTTTATTCTGTACACTCAGCCGAGATCATGGAAGTGACGGGCCGGCACTGTACAGATCGTGCGGCCAAAAAAACGACCCGTTCTTATCTCGCCGTCCGGGTTTTAGCAGCGCGTCATTTCACCCGCCGTGTTGTTTTTTCCGGGCCACCGAACACACCCGGTATCTTACGCTTTTTTCTTTATTTTTTCATAGAAACGATCTAGGTACACAAGTAAGGTATTATGTTACAAGATTGTATGCAGAGTCCAGGCTAACAGGGATCGTAGAGTCCAAGCTAACAGGAATCGTAGTCACACTCTTATCTGTTTTATCATTTTGTTCGTTATTTCCAAATCTTCAGTATGTCAAAAACAATCTTTCAAATCAGAAACCATCAACAATGCCAACGTTCAAAGCCTGTGAATTTAATTATTCTAAGCATCATCATCTTCATCACCAGCCTATGTCTCTCCGCTGGTGGATACAGGCCTCCCCAGAAGATTGCTAATTATCATTGTCTTCGGCCCATTCATCTGTTACCGCTATTCTTCTGACGTCATAACTTCATTGAGCCTGGGGATGATCAAAACTATTCAACCACTCCAGGAACTCTTCGACGAGTTGGTCCAGCTTATTTTTATTTAAGCATGCAGATTTTTACTACAGTACCTGTAACATTCATTCCTTAATAAATGTGTACGCTGGGTACTCAATATTCAGAGGTATTTCAAGCATAACTCTTCCTATCTCATCTCTCAAAAATATTCTAAGGTATGACGTTTGCAAAATTTTAATTTATGCATCACATATTATGACATGCAACGACTCATGTTCAATCATAAATCCTAAAAAAGAAATCTTTTTTTTTTTATTATTTATTTGACATTTTTACAATTTTTTTATAACATGAATTACATTTTTTAAATTATATGGGTTTTTTTTCGCTTACTTCTCCAAAAAAGAGACTAGTTCTTGTGCTTAGAGAGGGAGTTACACTATAATAACTTTATATAGAGAGTTTACATTTATAGTCTATAATCATTTATTGTCTATTTGTGTGCTTCTGAAGTGTTCTATAATATTATTTATTTTCTATGTGCTTCTGAAGTGTTCATTTAGTTTCTTTCTAAACTCTTTTATGTCTTTTGTTTCCTTTATTTATGTAGGGAGGCTATTGAAATTTCTATCCCTAATTTTTTATCCCTAAGTATATAAAAATTTTCTGATAATGTTTGGTGTTACATTTAGGGATTTTAAAGTTATTTCTAAAACTTAATGGTGTGCTTGTTTCAAATTTTACAGTGTTATTTTCTTTAATTAATTGATTAATTGAGATTTTTTTTTAAATGTTTTTTATTTTGGAAATTTTGCAAAAAGTGTTTGTGTTGAAAAGGGTAATCTTTTTTTAAAAATTACTTTGATGATTGTTCTCTGTATTATTTTTACCGAGTTCATTATATTATCGTATGCTCCTCTCCACCAAATATCTCCGTATATTTATCAATCAACTTCTAAAACAGCACAGCTACATTAGCAAATTGGTGAAGAGAATGAGAAAATGTACATATATTATATATTTATTAGATTAAGAAACATATTAAGTATAAATAACTTTAAAAATATATATTTTGCTACTGTTCACTCACTATTCCAGTACGAATTTTTAACACACTATTTTCAAAATTCCCAGTTCCTAAAATAGAAAATATTTACAAAAAATATTAATTACCAAATTTTCCACAGACATACATAGATATGAACTCACGCAAATTTCTTGTCCCAATTTTTTCATTTTGATGTCCGTAACTAATGTTCCAAACTCTTGAATACACTCTATTTTATGTCTATTCATTTACTGGTCTGTGATGTTTTTTAATAATTTTCATATCCATTTTATTAATTAATTCATGCCCATTATTAAAAGTGTGACCGACGTACAAGCAGCGAGACTTATTTTAATATTGTTATTTTAGTTCTCCATTATGGGGCTATGATCGGTATTCTCGCTTACAATTCATTCGGTTTTGCGTCATCTTTCTTAGGGACAAAACGAGCCAATCTCAGTGAAAAGTATCTTCATTGAAAGTGATGAGTCTTTGTTTGGTGAACAATTCCGAATAGTCACACTCTCCGGGGCACCTAACAATCAAATCTGATAGGTATCTGAACGAAAGGCAATACCAGTAAAAAAGCACTCATATTGTTATTTCAATTCACCAAGCTATTCGTAATTTAAATAAACCTACTCTTCTTTAAGGTGAATTTTACGTTGATTCAATTTTATTCAATAATTTATTTTATTTACAAAAAATTAATTATATAATTGATATTGAACTATGCCATTCGCACTGGAGTAATTTCTGTTAAGATAGGCAAATTTTACGAGTAGATGCTAAAATTAGTTCAAATCGAATTTTATTAGTGGCGAAAATAAAATTCAAGAATGTTTGGAACAATTTCGGTGTAAATATTATATATATAAAAATAGATTACTTGAAAAAAATGCATTACATGTCTCAGACACGTGTATCAAAGTATCCCATAAATGTTTATCTGGTTTCAACTAACATTCATAAATGTAGTAATTAAAAAATATATATATTTTAATCTCCCTGGTGACAGGCAGAAATGCTTACTAGTATACTACAGATAAATACAATCAAGATATAAAAATATCCGTTTAAAAATACAAGTTTTTTATTGTAATATTTTTTGTATATTTTTTTTTTTTTAAATAAATATTTTTAATAATGTGTAAATAATAAAGAATATCAAAAATATTCATCAAAGTATTATATTCTAACACAAAAAATCATAATATATATGTAATGCATAATTTCACGGATTTCGGATAATTTGAGTTAAATATGCAGTTTTGTAGATTTTTTTGTCAGTAACATGCAGAATATATTATTTCTCGCAAAAGCCACTTAAATACATTGATATTGCATGCTCAAAATCAGGGTGAGTTCTAAAATACCCCATAGCAGACGGAGTATAAGTTGCTATACCCCTAAAATGAAATCAGCCAATCACAACGCTTGTTGATGATTGATGATAATCACGTGATTTAAAATCTAATATGACTGCCAGAACGGTATATACAGAAAAAAAATGATATTACAGAATTGTCTCTTTAAAAAATGCTGGTGTAATGTAAAAATCAACTTTTTGTACATTTGCTTTCAAAATATACGTTTTCATCCATAACTCAAAAACACGTAAAGTTGTCTTAGGGGGTTTTGGAATTAGGCGCTATATATATATGTTCTTATATGACAATTTGACACCAGCCAAGATATATGATAAAGCACGGGCTTTTTTATTTCTGAGGCGCCTGGTATCGATCTTGGTACCGATAAAGGTGAAAATTAAAAACATTAGATAAAAATAGGAGTATACGTATAGGTAATATGCAAATATTACGAAATTTTTTAACGCGTTATTTATAATTTTCGCAATTTTCGTGACAAATTTTACTGAATAGACATTCTGTTCCAGATTCATGAAACACATTTTTGCGCGTCTTGCGAATCGGTCGCGACCCATGTTATTGACACCTTTCTACGTCCAAATTCATACTCATAACCTTTTCTTAATGCTCGTCTAGTGAGTGTGAAATGTGACCTCAACGTGACTGATATATGTTCGATCGCGACATCGCGATAGCATTCGCGGTGTGGACTTGTCAGCTCCAGTACACCAGCATATGATATTGTGTTTGATCACGTAGTGTTTGTTTGATTTTTTGTATGCCACGGGTGAAGTTGTGATATCGCCATCTTCAATTGGAAGCGGAGATCTGCCAATCCGCGTGCTGTTTGTGTGATTTTGGCGGCGGCTGCAGGACGGAGGCGTCATATACAAGGTAAGGCAAACAGTCCTTCCGAATTCTGGTTGCCTTCGACTGGAGCCCCTATCCTATAATCGACCCTTATCCCTTATATCCAGGTTTCCTTATTTCCTTCCTTCCACCCCCTTCATCAATTTCGATGGGACGTCCAGCACGGGGCTCGTCTTTCAGTGATAAATTCTCCAAACGAAACTTGCTAATCCACATACGACTCGGTAGAACTTTTAAGACACTTTCACCATACACTTAGCAAATAACCGGAATTAGAGGTCATTCAACCTCGGAATGACGACTTACTACGGAATGAATGAAACCTCGGGCTTTTCCACAGTTTCATTAGGGTGTGGGTCTCAAGATGGGAAATGCTTAGTGGGCCACCTGACAGTGCAAGATAAAGGTTAGCGTGACCAAACATACATGTGTTGTCCTCTTTCTCCCGCTTAGGGAGTGTATTTTCTTTACAACACCACCTCTATGCTTGCCTTCTATAATACTGTCACTTAATTATTTATGCAGTATAATTTAATAATTTATTTATACTTGTATGATGTAAACACAATGATTGTTCCATATATCTTGATATATTGTTTCTGCTGTATAATTTCATATGTAAATTGGCATTTTATTTTTCTCTCTGTCATAAATTGTTATCCTGCTTTCTTAATATACTGTCACTGTTTGTATACTTTTATATTCAATTTGTTTATGAAAAATAAAGATTACACATAGGGGCGTCGAAAGGTGTAATTGTACAAATTTTCATGGTAACATCTCGTTTGTTTTTGTATTTTTCGCATCAACCCAATAAGTATAAATATAAAGTAAATTAATTATATGATGATACTTAACATTTTAGCGAGCAGCCCTGAACCTTCGAGCACGCACACAAAATATAATACATATAAAACAGTACGCGGATAGAACCTTTAAAAAGGGTTTCTCAGTACGTTATCGTGTTTTGCGAAAACCGAAACAGAGAATTTTCGTTTTTAATTTTCTTCCTAGTAAAGTTGCCCGGCGACCGTCTGAGGCGGAGTTATTTATAAGGCTTTTTGCAGGCTTTTAAAACGACATCCCCTTTTGTGTGTTATTATTTAGAGGCGGAGGCACTTTCCTCACCGCCGCGCGCCGGTCGAACGGCCAAGCGTTATCGCCCCATTTCAACTACACTAAGCATTTTTTTAATACTTTTCATTGTATTCAATGAATAGCTGGGAATTTTTTTATAAATGTTTTAAATTCATTTTTTTAAGTTCTTTATATTTATTTATTTTTCAAGGATACAGCTGCGAAGCAATTTGTGTGAGCCTTTTTCAAACTTAACAGCTTAACAATGAACCTGTCTGGACTCGAAACCGTAGGGTCTTCCCTCGCATACTTACTTTATTTTTTTATCATACTTATTTTTTACTTTAAATTCTGTATAATTATATGTTCTAAAACGGGCGCAAAAGACGTATATAGAATGTATTCTGTAATAAAATAAAATATATAAAAATTACCTACCTATAATAACGTGACCTTGGAACAACAATGTCATCATCTAACATTTTGGTTAATTGATGAACATTATTGCATCAATATTCCGACAATAACTTTTTTCTTAAAATTTAGTTAAAACGTGTCAAATTTCTTAGTAGTTCATGAGATAATAAGATAATAAAGGAATATTTTAGAACCACTTGTAATATTTACGGTTGTTGATTTACACGTGCTAAGCAAGCCACTGTCAAATAATAATATTGTGTTCATTATTTATAGTAGAACTTATTGCACTGATTTATATTTTTGATACACCTTATCATTTATATATTTTAAACATAATTTTTAATATTTAACTCAAACACGTTGTGATTATTCATTTTAATGATAAATAATTCATTTACTTTTATTTAACCACTGTGAGATAATTCACCAACAGTTTCGAAAAATACAATTTTTTGGATAAAAAATTTGGATTCTCCGTTTTACATATAAATAATGCGTGCCCTTAATTTAATAATTTAGATCGTTAGAAATAAGTAAAGCGTCTTAAATTAACCAAAATATCATAATTGCAACAATGTTAGGTATGAGATTTATTTTTTTATTAATTTCCTTTCACATTTAAATAATTTCATGTATTTTATCACCCTGATGAAGAAAAAGTTTATTAATAAATAAAACATGTAAAATTAACCAAAATATTATAAATAACTGACTAATTTAACCACAAGTCCTATTTTTAAAAAAACTAATAATTTTGTATCATTAAGTCAATTTCCACAACTTTCATCATCGTAACAATTTAAGTTAGGTTAGGTTAGTATTTTAATATTTTTTTTTATGTATTTTTATTTTTTTTAAATTAAAACATTAGAATGACTTGATATGTGTGGTTTTGTTTTATTAATTTGACATCCTGAAGAAAGAAATGGTTTTTTCCGAAAATGGTTAATGTATTAATTGATTAAGTGGTTAAAAAGTGGTTTTAAGTTATAACACTTATATTTTATTTATTAAAATAAACTTATTAATAAATAGTTTGATATATTAGTTAACTGCTATTTTCACGTGTAGCATATATTTCTCGGTATTATATTTGTAAGCAAAACAATGTAGGTGTGATATAATACATTTTTCTGGGGCATGTAACACGTTTTTAATATTGTGGGCTACATTAGTCACGGCTTACGTAATCGCCATCTTATTTTTTAGTGGAACATCAATACGATATTCAAACTCCAGATCGCTAAGTTGTAGCCTATCGCATAACCACAGCATAGCGAATTAATTATCGACATTAACAACGACAGCATGACTGTAATAGAAATACAAATTAAATGTATCAATTAGAAAGATATTCAAACAGAATCAATTTATTGAAAAAATATTTTTGTTGCCACCGGGAAAGTGCGCTGAAAAATAACAACAATTTTTCTAACGTATATGTTGCACTTTGAAATTAATACCATCTGTCATTCCATTATTTTGAAAGCAGTCTACTTTGTATGTACTCGATAAATTGATTTAATCTGTATTCATGTCATTTGTATTAAAAATATCACAAAACTGTGTTCTGAAAAACTACAACTTCACAATAATTGTAAGTCTTTTTGTTTATCAATTTGTTTGAGTATGCTATTTTTTAGTTTATTGTGTACTAGTTATTCAATTCCGAATAAACTTCACTGCTATTATTTTCATATATTATGTTATTATTATTTGTATCTCTAAAATTAAAAAATAAAATAAAAATAGTTATTTATTCTTCTCAAAAATACATACTAGAATCTAGAATGGAATATTTCCACCAAGATACACCCACATCTTCACAGAACATCGGATTTTATGACTTCTTTTTCTTAGAAATGTGCTTCACGCCATCGTGGAAAATAACACGTAGGCGACTCCAACTAAGTTAGCACCCACGCTAGCCCCATTATATCTGTCAGACTGACCTTTCACCGGTAATTCGCTCAATATTTCAGAAACAATTTTAAGAAATTCAAGCAACCTGCTCCGTTTATGTAAATACATATATGTACTGGTGCAGTGGTTCCAAAGTGTGTGCCGCGTTGCAGGAAAAATAATGAAGACAGAAAAATTGTTTTCCCCTGTTGCTGCAGTTTGTGACCTCCAATGAAATTGATTTCTATAGCTACTTAAAATCTGTATTTGATAAATATTTATCTCACCTTATCAACCAGTTTGAAATAGTTTCAAGGAGATAATATCGACAAGTTTTTATGGATATGTAAAGGTATTGAAATATATTCGCAGAGGGATAATTGCAGCGCCGTGAAAAAATCTTGACGACGCCGTGAACCAAAATATTTGGGAACCTACTGAATATTATGTTCCAGGCCGATGTTGTTTTTAAATAACTAGAAAATAAAACGTATTTTTTTAATTTGATTTTTATTTATCAATTACTTGATTTATTACAATTATTAATAAAATATGACATTGGCCAAGTTATCACTTCTGGCAACGGTACAAATGCATGCTTTTTTAACCATATTTTTTATAACATTCTCGCACACTTCGCTATAGACTATTGGCGTAGGCCATTCCTTTCAAGTACTTTCACAAAAAATAGTCGAGAGCCGTCAAATTAGGTGATCGAGGAGGCCAGTCGATATTGTCCCTTTTTGACGTTTGCCGCGGATTAAATTATTAAAATTTTTAATTAAATTGGGATCGCCGTAGGGGGGGTAAAGGAAGGAAATAAGGAAATCTGGATATAAGGGATAAGGATTGATGATAAGATAGGGGTTTCCTAGTTGATGGACCAATGATTTCGGTATAACCGGGATTCTGAAAGACTGCTCGCCTTACCTTGTGTATGACGCCTCCGTCACCCCTGCAGTCGCCACTGAGATCACACAAACAGCACGCGGATGGGCAGATCTCCGCTTCCAATTGAAGACGGCAATATCACAACTTCACTTGCGGCACACAAAAAACAAACAAACACTACGTGATCAAACACAATATCACAAATTACAGTTCTGGTGCACTGGAGCTGACAAATCCACACCGCGAATTCTATAGCGATGTCACGATCGAACAAGTATCGATCGTCACATTTCACACTATAGACGAGCATTAAGAAGGTATGGTTGGGGAATTTGGACGGGGAAAAAGTGTCAATAACATGGATCGCGGCCGATTCGCAAGACGCGCCAAAAATGTGTGTTACGAATCCGGAACAGGAACAATAATAAAGTACTTTTAATATTTCACAAGGGTTAGATTTTTAGTCATATTTTATAAAAAGGTCACATTGGTCAACAATTTTTAACTGTCGTAATAAGCAGGTAAATTAATTTTGCTACAACGCAATCTCTGCTCTCATTCAAATCCCTGACAATCGGCAGCGGAATAAAATGAACCCCGTTACAACGCACTTTTCTACCTGGCTCTTAATTAACCGTCTGTTGTAGGCGTAATTAGTTATAAAGTATTAATTACTGTTTTTCTATTGCGTTGATATTTCTGTTTTGTTTAACTTCACGATTCCCATAATTTAAATTGTGTGTGTACAAACAAATCTTCTGCTTAAGTTTGGAAGATTTGCATCTTCCCATCAGCCCGGCGGCGATTGTTTGTATTCGCTTCATAACTTCGGGACACTGGTGTACCGTGCCCACTCCCCGTCGGGAATACCGCTTCCAGCCTGAAACGTGAAACGGCGAAAATAGTACACAAATAATAATACTGTAAAAATTCAAAAATACCTTCGATGAAACGTTCTATGTCAGTTTCTTAGAAAAAATACGAAAAATTACTAACCTAATGACACCATGAAATAATTAATAATACACTGGGAACACTCTCAATACTGTCACAAATAGACTTAAATATCCCTGTCCGACCACCGAGATCGCCAACCCTATTTCACACCAAGTTTCACAATATCAATCTAAGCTATTTCTCTCTCTGTCTAGAATTCTAAATAACTAGAATAATACCTTAACAGCGTAGATGTATTCATCGTGACAGCCCAATTCAAATACGAAATTATATCAATCATGGGTGATGTTCAAATGTGTAAGACACGAATACCATAAACCAACGCTTTTAACGCTAAAGATTGTTGGCATTGGCATATAATGGGAATTGATTCCGTTGACCTTGGAACCCGCACACTTGTGTGCTTCGGTGCGGTAGTTTTAAATGTATTTTTATTTTACAAAACTTTAATTCTCATTTTTACAATATTTTAATTTTTTTAACATAAAACGGTGTATTTTGTAACATGTGTGTGATTGTTTTAAATGCATCTATATTGTACCTTAAGATCATACCTAATATTATCTTTTAGTCTTCAATGACCTGTTGATAGTCTGTATACAAACAATTTAATAAATGTAAATCTAGTCGTATAATGAAATATAAAGCAAATGAGGTATGAAGTTTCACATTAATTGAATATGGCCTCATACTCCATACCTGATTACAATCAATCATTACCCACGGTTTTTTTATTCGCAGTTTTGATTATCCGCGGTTGTAGTTATAGATATAGAACCTTTTATGAAAAAAACATTGCAATTTACATGTGGGACATGGACGTGACTTCAATACAGAAATATGACATATACCTTTTTGGGGGTGCATCACTCTCATAGCTTATGTCTAGCTGCCTTCTGGAATCAACATGAAAACTAATCTTTTTTTTAAATACAAATTAAATTAGAAAGATATACATATAAAATAAATTTTATCGAAAAATATTGTTGTTGCTACCCGGATACGCTATCCAGGAAAAATGCATTAACTTATTATGCTATACCAACACAGGGGATTGACGACAAATTTTCGAACCTATATGTTACATTTCAACATTTCAACATCTATCGTTTCATTATTTGAAAGCCATCGTCTTTATTTGTTTATTTTGTAAACATATGTATGTGCTATTATAAATACAAATCAAATGTATTTATTAGAAAGAGATACATATAAAATCAATTTTAACGAAAAAGATAAAAGTAGATGGTTTTCAAATAATGGAACGATATATGTATTAATTTGAAAAGTGTGACAATTGAAAATTTGTCGTCAATCCACTGTGTTGGTATAGCATAATCGGATAATGCACGCTTCCCGGATTGGAAGAGATCCAGGTTCAAATCTCGGTAGCAATTATATGTACATCTTTCTAATTAATACATTTAATTTGTATTTCAAATTTATCTAACCTCAAATTGATATATTGTAATATACATTATTTAACTTTGTTTTTAATCACTTATTGAGTTATTTTAATACAACAAACTTAAAATCTACTTAAAATCTTTGGGAAAGAAGCTGAATGTTTTTGTTAGAAAAATCTGAGGAAGTTTAAAGTTAAAAGACCTATAGTGTTTATTGCAAATATTACATTTATTTATTTTTAAACACTTTATGGGTTAAATATAATAAACCAACCGGTTTTGGAAAATACCATTTCTTTTATCAAGATGTCAAATGAACTAACTGAAACCATACATTATTTGTGTGTTTTTAAAATTCTATTTTATTTAAAAAATCAATCTAATACCTAAGTTAAATTGTTACGATGATGAAAAATGTGAAAATTAACTTAATAATACAAAATTATTGATTACATTAGAAGAATTTGACATATATATGGTTTTAGTTTGTATATTTGACATCCTAAAGAAGGAAATAGTATTTTCCGAAACCGGTTGGTGTATTAAAGTTAACTCACAAAGTGGTTAAAAACAAAGTTTTAAATAATTTATATTAAAAGCTCTATATCAAAGTCTTGATTCGGTTGGTGTAGTAAAACGACAATGAATTAGACGCGCAGGTCACACAGAGCAATTCATGACCAACATTCATCAAGAAATCCCAAATGAAAGGTTACCACTTGGAAGATCCAAATTGAGATGTGTGAAGAAATTAGGAAATTCCATATGTATGTCTCAGAATGGAGTATGATGTTCCAGGACAGAGAAATCAAAATGATTTGAATTTATATAAATAATATTTACTGTTTCTGTGTTAGGTTTGTAGAACTCCATAATCACATATGTGAAAACAAAACACTTGTTTTTTTTATTCTACTCGTTCAATTAACTTGAGACGCGTTTCGCCTTTTACGAGCATTATCAATCTAATAATTTAACTCAAACACTTGTATATATAACTATAATGGGGGAAAGCTACATGAGATGAAAATATAAATACAAGTTTATGAGTTAAATTATTAGATTGATAGTGCCCTTACAAGGCAAAACGCATCTCAAGTAAATTAATCGAGTATAATCAAAAAACAAGTATTTTATTTTCATATATATAAACAAATGAATATTTATTGAAATTTAAACTTTGTTCGTCGTTCGCGAAGAGTAGACGAGATGCAGTGCAATCTCCCCCCTCTGCCTGGTTTAGTGTGTATACAGGCTGTGCACGAATTGCAGCAGTGCCATAATTAATTGTTGCAAGTTGTTCTGCAGAAGTGGTGCAAGTGCTGTACGTTGTATGGGCGGCTAAAATATCGCGGCCGTGCGGGACTTCAGCACATTGTTAAGTAAAGCATAATTGATCTTAAATGCCTCCAGTACACCGCAGCGCGCGCGAGCGGCTGCTTTGTGAGCTGTTCCCCTCGGTTCAGGCGGGGTCGAAGGGATGGGGAATAGCGAAATACATACAGTAATGTCATACTTAGTTGAAAGTTATTTTTTAATACGGACCATGTTTATTCAGTGAGTACTCCAGTAAAATTTGTCATTGTCTGTCTCTCTTTCCTATATACTTATTCTCCAAAATATTTTTGACATTAATTAATTATTACTATCGGTACCTCTCGCATCTTTTTTTTTTTTTAATTGTTTGTCTATTTAACTTTGAATTAACCAACCGAATTCGATACTAACATATCTTCGTCAGAACTGGCGTACAATTGACGAAGATACGTTAGTATCAAAACCGGTTGACGTAAACATAACTCACAGTGGTTTAAACAAAGTTAAATATACATACAATTTTTAATTATGTCCAACCACAAATCTAACGCTACAAACATCAACAATACCTTATTTTCCCCGTTTATTTCTGTGACTTTCGTTTAAGGTCTTGGATGTAGTGTCATTATAGATATATAGTTCTTGATTAAATAGTCAGGTCTGTGAGACGCCAGCACGGCAAAACGAACGTGTTTTTAAGTAAGGTTAAGATTAGTTTCATTTCTCTTTTTTTTTCAATAACAGTACGTAAATATATATCCGCGAAATCGTATTACGGCTGGCAAATATATTGAGCATCTGTCATCCTGTCATCTCATCTATGTCTCATTTTCATATCGCGGCGCACTCTATGGTCACAGTTTCTTATCTTTGGTAGAACTGTTAAATTATGACATTAATGTTTTTATCGTATTTTTCAAGAATTTTTTTGTGAATATATATTAGTTGGATGTATATATTAAAAAAATAATACATAAGAATTCCGTTTGTACAATTCCAGGGACAGCAATACAGAACTTTATATAATATCGGCTATCACCGATTGCTTTTCTGTTAGTGCAAAAAGCTTAAAGTTTTTTGCTGCTAAAACCTGCGGGCGGTTATTGTGACAGCGAAGCGGCCGATAGTGGCTGCTTCGCAGCTCTTGGCCATTTCATCTAATGCAGTATAATAAGGACGCACAAGTTACCAATGGCCGCATAGCGGCTACAATTGGCTGCGAAACGGCCATAATAGCTGATAAGACCCTGACTGCGCAGTGGTTAACAATGGCTGCATAGCGGCCATTAGCCGCCCACAGGGCCTAACAGTCAGCAATCGACGATAATCGATGAGACCCTTACCCCGCACTATACTGAAGAAACCTGTGAATTTTTAAATAAATAAATTATTAATATACCATTGATTTTCAAACCAACGAATTATTAAATAATGTATCTATTAATTCAAAGAACATAACAATAAAAATGTTTATTTTTTTAACGTATCAATGGTTACATATTTTTTTAATTCGTTTATACAAACTACAAGTAACAATAAACCAGATATGGTTGCTTCACTAAAAATTGGACGATTAAATCATCTCTGTGCTGTTGTTATTGACTTGTCTCATCCATGAACTGTATATGCACGCACCATTATCAATGTTATGTCTAAGTTGTGCCCGTGTGCGCGCGCACATAATTTGCCAAAAATCAAAAAAGATTTAGTTGCTACCGGGAAACGATCCTGGACCTCTACCTATCCGGAGAAGCGTGTATAGAATACCTATAGCACTTGAATACATTTTTGACAAATTTTAAACTTGTGTTCTGTGATATTTCAAATTGATACATCTACTATTCCAATTTTAAAAGCGATCAACTTCATGTTACGGTGAATCTTAAATACCTTTGAATAAAACCCGATAAGAGACGCCAGTACTAAATTAATTAATTAGTTTTATCAAATTTGAAAACTTATATATTATATTATATATTAAGGAAAACATAGTCCTGCGGTATTTAATACAAGCAAAATGAAAAAAAAATATTTATATTTAACTTTATTTAAACCACTGTTATTTTTACGTCAACTAGTTTCGATACTAAGGTATCTTCGTCAGAACTAAAAGCGGTTTAAACAATGTTAAATGTAAATACATTCTTAATTTATGTTTAACCACAAAATTAACGCTACAAACATAAATAATACACATTAAATTAGTCATCTAGAAAGATATACATAAAAAAATAATATAAACCTAGATCTTTTCTTATCTGGAGAAGCACGTTCTCCACTTTCGCTATAGTACTTGAATACATTTTCATAAATATTTTTTCGATAGATAGATTTTACTGTATATATTTCTAGTTGATTAATTTAATTTGCATTAAATACTACAGAACTGTGTTTTAAAAGTGCAACTTCACTACAAAAATGTGTTTTCCTTAATTAATTAATAATAAAAAAAATTATGACCATCTAAATTATTACGTATTTATTACTCATTTTCTTAATTCCTATATATGCATATAAAACTAAATAAATAGCCTTATACTGGTAAGATAATTTGTAGCATTGAATCTTAAATAAAAAAATATATAAATACGGTGAACACATTATTATTGTGAATTTTTAGTTCTGTGATATTTTGAATACAAATTAAATGTATCAATTAGAAAAATATACAGATAAAACCAATTTATCGATTTTTTTGCCGTGCTGTAATAGGTCAACGCACTTTTCCGGATAGGAAGGGTTCCTGGTTCGTGCCCGGGGGGCAACAAAAATATTTTTTCAATAAATCGATTTTATCTGTATATCTTTCTAATTGAAACATTAAATTTGTATTATTAATAAAACATCATTGGCAATGTTTAATATCTTGGCAAAATTACTAACAAGAGTTTTAAATGATTTCATTAGATACATACGAATATAGATAATCAACGAAATTAAACAAAAGTACCGCACTCAAAATAATATATGTACTGCACTCTATGTCAAACGATTACTGAATACAAATTTGGTTGTGGGTTAAGCTTCGTAGTTACCTCTATATCAACCGATTAATTTATTTAATTTAAGTGATTTTCAATTAATTAATGCAGACGATTATTTTACAAACGTGAATTATTAAAGTACTCTCTCTTACCAAAAAAAAGAGGTTTTAATATATTACCTAAATTAAAAAAACAAATGATACTTCACAGATCGAAAATATACATTCGGCTCCCAACTACCAGTGGCGTGCACTAGGCATGGACTTAGGTTATACTGCTAATATTGACGGTGTAAAATTACGATGGGCTACACATATGTTCATCTAAAAGAAATACAAAACAATATTTTTGTGAAACTGTTATTTATTTTAATATTAGAAGACATAATACATTTTTAAAATAATCAACCGGATATATATATGATTTATGTTTCAGTTAGTCTATGTATATATTTTTTTACTTCAGATACAAATTTATAGTAGTCTGTAATTTTTCTAATTGAGATGGGGGAGATTGTTAAAAAACTTGATGCCTTGATAAATATAGTGATTTTGGGTTGCGGTATATTTTAGTTTTGAAATATCAATTTGGTCTCTAAATCTTGTAGATCGGAATAAGCTTCTAATATTTCATTTTTAAAAATTGGATAATTATTTTTTTTGTAAATATCTATTATTTTAGGTACTTTGAAATCTGTGAAGAGTTGGATACTTGGACAGTCATTTTTTTTAGAATAATTATTAACATCATTTTTGAGCGGTTTCTAATTGTTATATTGAAGTTTTATAAACTCCTTCCCATACAATAATACCGTATTGTAAATGTGACTGTACAAATGCGTAATATATTATTTTCTGATTTGTAAGTGATAAGATGTTTCCGAGTCTTAAAAATATGTAGGTAGTTTTCCCTATTTTATTTGTAAGATTAGTAATATATTTTTTCCATTTGAGTTTGTTATCTATTATGATTCCTAGGTACTGGATACAGTATTTTACTTCAATTGATAAACATTGGTCACAAGAATCTTCTTGAGTACAGGCTTTGGTGTGAATTTTAATATTAATTTCAGTGTTACCTTTCTGTTGAACAGCAAATCGTAGGTGTGTAAGTGAATTTCCGTTCTCGAAAATATTTACTTTATAATTATTATTCTAAAACAATTATTAAATAGGGGACTAAAAATATTAATATAATATCATATTTAAAGTGTATTAGACCGCATACATTCAAGTTCGCTTCAAATACATAGTTGCGGAGCAACATCAGTTCAAGCAATGACGTACATTCAGAATAAGCCACGAGAGACTAAATAAAAAATTGCATTTAATCGGTATGCATTTAGGGCAGACTTTGCAAAAAAATATGCGTAAAACATGCGCTTTATTTGTGATTTCAAAATTCTCCCTCTAGATGGTTCTAGTCAATACATCAACATGTCAAATATTTGCGCGTGGACTTACATATTTGTGGTGGCCCTGCTCGTGCCTCACAGATCTGCATAAAAAATCACCTAACAGCCATACAGTCCGACTGGTACCCACCAAATTATAGACAACAATACACTACGATCGAACCAGCCTGAGTAACCACCTGAACCACTCACTATTCTCACGGCCAGCTCCTCGGACACATCTTCTCGCACTCACCTCTGCACCGCTTTCAGTGAACTGTGTTTAATTTGAAGTATAACAAGAAGTGTAAATTCAATTGCGCTTTTACTGTAAATCGTACTCAACTATCGTTAGTACCGTTTCATTCATAATACGCCCACTCTGGCCACAAACAGTGACACAAACACCAGCCTCTATATAAGTAACAAAGAGAAGCGATTAAATATAGAGCCCTCGAATCTCACCGTACATATCCTTCTGACACAAATAATTCCTATCGGATCCTATCCGAATCACCATATTATATTTAATAAATAATATATCAAATAAATATTGAATTCAGAGTTATTTCGCAGAAATCAGTCATGCACAGATTTTTTGATTGTTTAGAGTGCACGCCGCTGGTAACTACTACATACATTCTACTGTTCGTCGAATGAATCAATTGGATGTTTTTAACATGAATTTGAACAATGAACAATAGACGCTTTAATGAGTTTCTCTCACCAACAACACTGCCATCTCTCGCTGTTTATTAAAATAACCAACAGGTTTGTATGTTTAGTTCTAGAATAATATGTTTTATAAGTTGTTTGTGTAAACTAATCTCACAAAAGTTACAATACCTTGTTTCAACATCTAACTATTTGTTGATTTTATCTTGTGTATAAAATGCATTTTACACATTTGCGACATGTATTAAATAGTAGGGATTAAAAGGGATTAGGGAGTTAAAATCTTAGTAATTGCTTAATATTATTAGTTGACGTCGCGATTAACTGTATCTAATGGTAATAAAAAGTGACTTGTATTTTAGTTATTTATTTATTTCAGGACTATTTGACGCGGTCACCCCAGAAAACAATCCGTTATCTTTTTCCTGTGAAAACCTTAAATATAACATACATATATATACAAGGTATAACAGACCTAGTCCACAATGTTTTATGGGTGGATACATGACTAAACTGTGAGTTGAAAATGTTCAAGTAATATGTGCGAATTCTTCACTATTACGGAAAATATTATTGTTTGAAATTAAGTCTAGGTACTGCGAAATAAATATTTCATTAATATTTATTTCGAAGTTTTATAATTTAAGTATTAATTAAATATTGAATTATAATTTTATATCTTTGCTTCAGGCCCTTAATCATCTAACAAAAATTAGCTTAGGTGCTCAAAATTCGATGATCTTTAATATATAATTTGAAATTGAATATATAATTTGTAATCAATAAAATATTTCAAATAATCGAAATAATCGCATAATTACGATATTTTTTTAATGCTTATATCTCTGACATGGTCTAAATTAGGCACATATCCCTTGAATATTTTCGACTTGTAATTTAGTCAGGTATCCGCCCACGAAGTACTGTGGACGAGGTCTGTTACATTCTGTATATAAGTTTATATTAAACGATATTTTATGCTGTGTAAATGGAAATATTATAATGTTTGTTAAAAAATATTATTGAAAGCTAAGTAATGTAATATATTCTATATATTTCCTAAGGGTGTAAAAATAAATTAATAAATACAAAATAAGTAGACAAGCAGACCTTCAAAACATTTATAAAATTAACTTGACATTTCGGTAAAGGGCTCAAAGATAACATATCCATAAAAATATAAAACGCCCTTACCTACCGTTTTACGAAAACCAACCCTTGGAAATATTTATTAACAAATTTAAGATCAGAGAGACATTGTGAATAGAAATTGGTTAAACTAAAAATTGAATGTTTAAGGGGTGCGTGTACACGGATGAAACGTTTGTCCTGAAACTCGCATAAAGTATAGTAGTACAAAGTAGAGCGCGGAGCGAGCTGTCGCTTTCTATTGCATTTGTTGTAAGATACTAATTTTTTTTTAATGTAAAAGTTAATTAAAATATAGAGGTTTTTTTGCAAACTAGTATATTCTAAAATACACCAGCAATAATTTTATTTTACATTAGTACAGTAGAACCTCGATATAACGGACTAATGCGGGTGAGGATGTGTTCGTTAAAGCCGAAAGTTCGTTATATAATAAGGTGACGTTTCAAATGCGCTTTTTTTATTGATAAAATAAACGAATACATGTATGTACAAGACCAGTGATGTTTCTATAAATTTATTAAAAATATTATGTAATTTTTAAAAAACTATTGAGGGGTATATAAAAATTTTATTTCACAGTGAAAAGTGCTGCTATCTAAATATAAATAAATAAACAGTTTTTTCCGAAAATACACAATTATTATATGTAGAACAAGGTTAAAAAAATATAAAAACACAAACAAAATTCTATGTATTCTTCTTCGGATGATATATCCATATTATGGAGTAACGTTATTGTTCGGTGTCGAGGAGCTTGCTTTCGGTAATTCTACTTTAAAAACTCATGAAGTTTTGTTTCAACTTATGAAGACTGCTGTTTTTTTTTATAATTAACTCTCTAAAATTACAAAAATGGGTGTGGAAAATTTGTGCGGTATATCTGATGTCCGCTATATCGAAGTCCATTATATCGAGGTTCTTCTGTAGGTACATATTATATTACAGACTAGATACCGGACAAAATGCAGTTAAATATATCAATTAGCTCAGAAAAAGAGTTCCCAGCTCGGCGCTTCTCTATTAGGCAATAGATTATCCAATTAGCCTCGTGTTCAGCAACTTCCATGAATTACATTTAACTTTTTTTTAAAACAAAAAACACTGTTATATCATTTAAAATAGTAAAACTAATATATATAAACTCAATAATAATCTAGAAGAGAAATTTCACCGATTTTATGCGTAGCGAGATCATCAAACTTGGATTATATATTTTATAATTCAAGAATATCGATTGTTAAATTCACCAACTCTCAACCTCCTAAATTTTAAGTACAGGGTGAATATTATATTCCAGGCCAATTTTGTTTGGCTTCTATTTTGGTTCGGTCAATATTTGTTAGTCTGTATTTAGTAGTGCTAAAGAATAGTTAATTACAATTTATTATGAAGTATCTAACGCCTTAAAAACGTGTTGAATTTATTTAAACATTTTATCTAAATAATAATGGCAATGCTTTAACCATTAAGGGTGATCTCTATCGTTACATGTTACAAAACTTGTTGTTGGCCGATTTGGGTCGATTGGACCTACAATACACGTGGTTTTAATAGGACGATGTCACCTCACACTCACATACAACCCGAGCTACGCTTGAAATATTGCGAAAAAAAATTCCCAGCCGCATAATGTCAAAAAGTGGTGATATCATACTGGTCTCCTCAATCACCTGATTTGACGACTTCCGACTATTTTCTGTAGGAGTACATAAAGGAAAAGGTCTACACCAATAAGGGAACAACAAATCCATTGCTACAGGACAATATTCGAAATGAAATTGCTGAAATAACACACGAAATATGCGAGAATGTTATGAAAAATATGGTTAAAAGAGCAAACACTTGTGCCACTGCCAGAGGTACTTGCCAGAGCTACTTGGCCAATATCATATTCTATACATAATTGTAATAAACTAAATTAAATAAAAAATTATGTTTCTGGAACATAATATTTTATTTTATTTATTAATTTATTAACGCCCTTATGGGCTTTTACAAAATAGGTTTGGTATAAAACATAATAAAAAATACATGAGCAGCTACACAAGTAGCATAGAATATATATATAAAAATACAATAGAAAAAATAGAAATTAAAAAATAAGCAAAACAAACTATAAAAAATAAAGGTTCAAGACAGAAAAAATAATACAAATTTAGGTTTGACACAAAATGGCTGAGTATCAAAATCAGTTGTATCTTTGACTCAGAACGGCATCAAAAATATCACTTGTATCTTCACCCTGTATGAAGGAAATTTAAACTGTTTTAAGAAAGACTTTTAACATCTCATCATAGTACCAGAGTCACTATTCTCAGAAACATCGTGCATTTTTAAATACAATATGGCTATTTACCCTTATCTTATATATATATATTTTTTTTCTACTTATCCCTTCTATTAATTCCCAGAATACTTACATCTATGCTACATTGGGTCGCCTGGTTTAGGTATATTTAATTTAATATCACATAAAGTTCTCAAATTACGAATGCGAATGATTAGATGCTATGTTTTCTCGATATTATTTTATGGAATTGAAGTATGAACACAAGATGTGGATCTACAAGAAAATGCTCCAAATAAGCTGGATGGCTACAGTTACCAATTATGATGTTATGGTTCGAATAAATAAAAACAATAAAAAAACATCCAAAGAAATATGAGACCTTGCAGTTCATAATGTAGGGAAAGATTTCTGAAAGTCGGAGCCCTGGAAGAAGGAGAACATTATGGCTGAAGAACCGAAGGTCAGTCTACTATAGAGCTTTTCCGCAGTGAATAAATGTATAATGAATGATGATAGTCAACGCGATTACCAACGGCCATTGCACGGATAGGGCACGAGAAGAAAAAAAAAAATTAATAAAATTAAATACTTTGAAGTCAAACTATGAATCAATAATAATGATGTTTATGATAAAATTGTACCAGCATAATTAGATTTTTTTCTGCCTACTGAAAGTTAATTATTTCTCGCTAATATTAAAACTAATATTTATTAATTATTCTCCGAATTTCGCGCATTTTTCATCGCGTGCAAAAGTGGAAATAATATTTGAATTTCGGCGAATTTTGCACATCGTATTGCGTACAAATAGAACCATGTTTATTTTAACTGTAGAACTCGTTTTATCCTGATTGAAAACAAACAAATCCTACCTTTTTGCGTTCTCGTTCTCGTGATTCTGAGAAAGGAGCCGCGTCTGTTATTCCGGTATCGGAAATGAGAACCTTCCAATTGTGGTGAATATAAAACTTGTGTGCACCTTCTCCCGCTGCGACCTGATCTATTTAATTTGTTAATACATTATGTGCAAGAAAAAGAGACCACTAAAGCATTTAAAGAGAACGACATGAAAACAATACGCCAGCAAAGTACGTATTTTTATATAAATAAATCCAAGAAATTGGGTGTATAGCTTGGTGCGTAACCGACAGACATTATTCTTATAACATCCCAGGCTTCGACCATTTCAGCGGTCCAAATAAACCATCAGTACGTCGAAATTTAAAGAAGACAACCCAGCTAAAAGAACAATAACATTAGACCAAAAAGACAGCAAAATTAAAAAAGGTTAGTGCAGTTCATATATCATATGTGTGTTTATCGGATCCTAGATCGGAAACCTGGGAACCAGCTATCGAAGGCATTTACGTAAACATGTAATATGTATGTAAAATTTCTGAAACCTATTATAGATCGGTGTTTAAATTGTACTTTTATAAAAGAGTTGCGAAATGTATATTATTTATTTTGTTATCCTTTATTGTTTAATATGACTATCTCGCAAAAAAATTAAATGTATTAAGACTGGCAATATTAGAAATACTACCTAATAATATTAATAACAATATTAGGAATACTAGGTACCTACTAAGAAAATATATTTCAATACGAAGCCAATTAATACATTGTATATTTTTTTATTAAAATGAACATTTAAACAATATTTTATTACATACTATTTGTTTTAATAATCGTTATAATCGTATACTGAATGTGTTTCAGTACACGCACACAGTTGTTTACTGGATATCCAATTTTTTGGAAAAACAAAAAAATCTGTGTAGTTTCAATATTTATTGCGTAATGTCTGAAAGATTGCTAAAGAGTTCAATTGATAATTTCTGAAACATTTTTGGCCGTATGAAGTGCGTGTTTGCTATACAGTTGAGAAAGCTATGTAGAAAACACTTGTTTTTTTGCCTTCCCTAGTAATTGTTATGGATGTTGTATGGCTGGAATATTTAACCAGAATGTTTGGAATGTATTTACCGAGCGTAATGTATATATTATATTATATGTAGGCATTATTACTGGCGGTACATATGATAGAAAACACATTTAATACAACGTATACAAGCAAACTCCATTGATTGAAGCACTTCACGTCATAGCATTTGATTGTAATTCCAAATGAAAGCTCGCCCATATTTAGTCAACTATTTCCAAGGTGAATTTTATTTCAAGCATTTCGTTTAATTGTAGGAAAACGATAACAAAAAACACATTTTATTAACTTTTAAATTAGAAATATTAAGTTTGTGGTTAAAATTCATATTTTTATTTATTATCTTTGTTTTTTATTCTTATTCTTCTATTCTATTCTTATTTTAATATATGAATAAGGAAGCATTTGAGATGATTGAACAATAGCGGGTGTTCAGAATTTTCTAATCATTTGATAGAAAATGATCATGGTTTTGATAAAAAATTGGGATTGTCAATTTTGCATATAAACGGTGTTGGTCACAAATTAAATAATTTGGAATCGTTGGAAATAAATAAAGCGTGTAAAACTAATCAAAAAATTATAAACAACCAACTAAATTTAACTACAAATCCCATTCTAAATTTTTTCCTAAAAATTATTCGAGTAAATTTGTATTAAGTAATGATTTGAGTTAGGTACTAAAATTTTTTTTTTTTTAAATAGATTTTTTTTAATGTATTCTGGTAAAGAAACAATAATATATGTGTTAGTTATGACATCCTAAAGAAGAAAATGGTATTTTTTGAAACCGGTAGATATATTTAAACTCAATTAAGTGGTTAATAAAACAAAGATAATAAATAAAAATACATTTTATTAAATAAATCGAAATAAAAATGGAATGGTGGATATGATTTTTATTTTTAAAATATAGGTATAATCACAGACCACCAAATAGATAATATTTTTTCAATTATGCGGAATGAAAGGAAAAGATTATTGTATATATTATAATCCTGAGATTTTTTTTTGAAGAATGTTAAAACAAAACAAAACTTGTTCAAAAATAAAAATACATCTCAGATGTTGTGAGTGTGTTAAAGTATGTTTATACTTTATGCTATAAGTACAGAATTAACGGATTTATGAATTTGTATTTTTTTTTTAAATATATTTTGAATTTTTTAGTTTTTTAATCCAAATAAGCACGATAATAATGAGAAACGTTTTTTAGGAACGAGAAACAAGATGAAGTTTCGGACTAGTTAACAAACTTAGCCCGAGATATTAGGTCAATTTTTCTGAAAAGTTTGAATGAAATCAGATAAGAACTACGAGACTTATCGTGTCCGTAAAATATATTTACATATATATATACTCTGTACTTCTTATATGTCCGAAGTATCATCGAATATGCCAAGTCTGGAATCCAAGATATACCACATACATTAATAGAATCGAAAAAATACAGAACAGCTTCATGAAATACTTTAACTTTCGTAATTGTCGAACCTTAACCAGCACTGCTGAGTCATCTATCATTTTCAAATTTCCACCACTACAAACTCGAAGAGACATGGCCGATGTCATTTTCCTACACAAAATAGCCAACTCTAAAGTAGACTGTCCTGATCTACTCAGACGCATATCCATTCGAGTGCCAGCCAGGTCAACCAGAACTAATCTTACATTTAACCTTCCACATTGCAACGCCAATGCCAAACAGAACTCATTTTTCTAGCGAGCACCTCTTTATTTCAATTCACACCTACACGAACTAGACATTTTCTATTCTCCAATTACTTCAATTAAATCTAAATTCAATACATAAACTTTTACCCTTACCTTATTTTTTTTTACAGATTCTATTCCCTATCCCATTTTCCTTTTCCTTTTCCCTCACTCTCCCGTTCCTCTGGAATATTTTCTTTTTTTTATAACTTTTATCTATCTGTTTATATTTTTATTCTTAACTTCTTCTCACTCATTTTTCTACATTATAGTTCTTTTTAAATTGTACTCACTGTGTAAAGTATATTGTATCTTCTGAGAAAACATTTAACTGGTTTAATTATTGTTTAGCTTTTATTATAATTTTCGTATTTAATTATAAACAGTATGTTTTCCAAATAAAATAAATAAAAAATATACATATATACAAATAGTGTGTTTCTTAAGTATTGGAGAGGGAAATCGCTGATACGTAAAATATTTTGGATGTCTTTTGTTCATGATAGGAGAAAAAGTGCATTGAAATTTTCTTGTTAGTTGAGTCATAAGATCTTTTACAATAGGTAATAGATATTTCATTCAAAATCTTCCTAAAATGATCATAAATAAGCAAAGAGCGATATACATCATTAAAAATAAAACTTTATCAAAATTTTAATTAACGAGAACAATACGGATCCACAAATTGACGCCCTGAGCTAGTACTGTGTTTAATTTGATTACACTTCGTCAATACTGCGGACATAGTTTTTAAAGGCCACAATCACTAATCAGTCGGTAAATGCGGTCCCAGATAATCGAAAATATGTGATTCGATTATTAAGGGAGGCGAGTGATAAGGGCTGAGTCCTCTTGAGTCCGACATATGAAGTATCAACAATTGAGGAACACGGTGAAAATAATTTTTATATTTTGTATATAGTAGCAAAAATTAGTGAAGTTTTTATAAAACTTTTTTTTTTCAATATTAGCAAAATTACTTTGTGGCTTCGTTTTAATTAACAATTATACAAAATACTTTGTTTAAACCACTATTTATGAATTATTCTACATGTTTCGATAACTATTGTATCATCTTCAGGAAACAATGTATATTGAAATTAAAAATACAAGCATAGATAAAAACAAATCTATAAAATGGTGAATAAGTAAGAACTAATATGAAAACAAATTTAAAGGGTGTCTATTAACAAAGAAGATTTTGGTAATTTATAATATTAAGCTTGCTATTAACACTTTTTCTTATTGATAAAATTGAAAATTTATCTAACTGTAAACCCCTAGTATCTGTATGTACAATTTCTAAACCCTTATTAATATCAAAGTAATGGTTTGTTTCCAAAAGGTGATGAAACATGTATAATAATAAATAAATAGTGGTTTAAACAAAGTATTTTGTATAATTATATATTTTATTTTATATTGTGTTGTTTCTTTTTTTGTATATTTTATTATTTTGTTGGATTTAGTTGAAATATATTTTTTAAACAATCAATCTTTTAATAAATTTTTTCAACAGGGTCTAGTACAGGGTAAAGAATTAAAATGGAGTGTAGATAAGGGGGATCAGATGAGGGATTATATAGGTCGAAAGAGTTTATGGTAGCGTTTGGGATGAAAATTAATTTAGAATAAAATTTAGAAGATAAATCGTGTATATGTCGTTTGAATAAAGGTATATTTGAGTCTCTGCTAATGATAGTGATTCTTTTAAATATGTCATTTTGTTTTCTATCTAAAATGTCCGTATTACTTGAACCCCAGATGAGGCTCGCGTATGTAAGCATAGGTCGAATGATTGCTATATATAAGAGTAATTTGTTCTTTAGGGATTGTGATCTATGGGAATTTAAGAGAGAGTAGAGTCTGTTGTACGAATAGTAGAAAATCTAACTAGAAAATTTTATACATAGATACGGTACATGTATATACGTAATCGTATATAAATTTCAAAACGGCATAATATATCAAAGCGGGTTTACGGACGTGATTGTATGACATTCATTCATTTACTAACAAGCTAACTAGATGCTTAGATATTTTTACGACTTAGATTAATCTTCACTTTCCACTCTTGTCCGGGTATAATACATATATTCAACGATATGAACCCCAATCAAATATTATTCAAAAGCAATTATATTTTTAATGTATTCCAGTAGCAACTAAATATTTTTCTGTTTATTTTCTAGTTGATTAATTTAATTTGTATTTCAATTATATTATTTATTTAAACGGACGTAACGCAAAGTGGATATCGGCTGATGATTGATAATTCCGCGAGTCAAAAAATAACTGTATTATATTAATTAAATTTATTTATTTGCTTATTTGATTAATTAAATTAAAACTATTAGCAGAGCGTAGGAAATGCGCAACGTTCAGAGTTTGTAATGCTATATTTCGTCGATGTGCAAATAATCAATTTATTCAAAATGTTGTAAAATCAAAACCCGTACATTTTATGTCGTGAATTGCTTGACGTCATGAAGCACGTTGCTTTTTTATGCGGATACCATGGAATTAATTTCTATTTGGTTTTAAACACAGACTAGTAAATTAATAAATATAATATGAAGTGTATTTATGTATATAGGAGAGGGATTTTGAACATTATTTGAGGAACGAGGGGTATTCTACACACATATATCCAACGAAATATGGCATATTTATATAACAGTGAGTCTTTACCAAAATTAAATCTTTATGTAAACAAGACGTATTTTTTACATGAATGCATATTATATTGTCAGCGTATAAATTTTCGTTCCAAACGAATCACATTTTTAAAAAAAGTCGCGGAACTCGTTGATTGCGTGAGTGACACCATATTAATCATGTGGGTGCCACCAAAATGAAAAATTTGGAACAAGGAATTTGCGTTAGTTCGTGTATATTTATTTGGTGGTCTGCGGTTTGAAACGTGAATCGTTTAGTTTAAATTAGAAATAAAAATTGTCGTATGTATTTAATATTTTCGTAGATCTATAAAATTTAAAAGTTGGTAATTATGTTTATTTAATGCCATATTGTACTTTTAATATCATCTAATATATACATCAATCTGAGACATTTGTACTTCAAAGTTTTGAATATTAATTTTTCGATTTCTTCAGCGTACTTTAATTCATCGCCCATAAGGTGAATTTTTTACCAAAATATCGCTATTCATTTTAGAGTAACTAGAAAACCATTACTTTACAACTACTACTAGCATACTAGAACTTTAGAGAACTAGACTAATACCTATTTTCATGCACGTCATACAACTCATACAATTTATTTATATTTAAATCAACGGCTGTTGTTTTATATTTCAATACAAATTAATTTAATCAACTCGAAAGATATACAGAAAAAAATCAATTTATCGAAAAAATATTTAGCTAGATAGGAAGAGAACAAGGTTCGAATCCCGGTTGCAACTAAATATTTTTTTGATAGATAGCTTTTTTCTGCGTATTTAATTTGTTGTATTAAAATACAACAAAACTATGTTCTGAAAATATAACTTTACAATAAAAATATGTTTTCATATTTCAAATGCTACTAAAATTTAAACTTGTTTTTCTGGTATCTTCTAAAATTCTATGAAATTTTACATATTTGTCAAACAGTTTCAACGAGAAAATTATTGTCAAATTTTTGACCCAAATATCATATGATACGTGGTGCAACAACAATATTTTTCGATAAAATTGATTTTATATGTATATCTTTATAATTAATACATTTAATTAGTATTTAAAATATCACAGACCTATGTTATGAATAATTACAACTTCACAATAAAAATGTTTTCTCCTTAATAACATATTAAATCGCTAAAAATACAAAGATTAATGTATTTAAATTACACTTTGTGGTGTCTGACGTAGTCCCTGGGATCTGTGATATGAGCTGGAGCTCAATTGACCTGTTGATTGCTACCATATCAATAGTTTATATGGCGACTGTGGTCTGTGATCACATAGTGTGCCTATTTCATACACTAAAAGATTACTAATACTTTGACGGTGCTGACATCTTCAGATATTTCTGGAAAATAAAAACTTCACGTGTTTTGAGTAGTGGCCGCATTGTTGTACCGTTATGTATGTTTTTGTATGGACTTTATGTTTATTCATTTATAAACATACTACGGTTTTTTACAACCATGTTGTGGTTTCGTATTGAACAAGATAACCTATTATCTCTATCTGAGGTGATAAATCATGCGAAAGACGTCTATTTTAACGATTTAGCACTTTTGGGTATTCGTGTGAATATGCGTGGGGGGGACCAGGCTTTACTCGCCGAGCCTTCCTCCGCTGTCACACGGTGCATGTAAACTTTATTAATATGCGGTACTCCCTATTATTTCCATGCACACCACAATTTGTACACCCTCAATACAACCTCATACGAATACACAGTAAAAAAAACATGTTCATTTTAATATCCTCTAAAATGGATACAATAGTCATATTATCTATTCTTTCTGTCTACCCTATAACACTATAAAAAAAATGTCATTACGGTGTGTACTTTACTTAAAAATACCACGTACATTTTTTCCATCGCACGAAATGTGAAATTATTAAAGTTTTAAAACAAAAGCTTCCAAGCCGATGAATAAAACATTCTCTTTCGGTTGCGAAAAATTATTATTCATGTTCTTTATTCAAAATCCGCACCCTGGCGACAATCAACAACACTACTCCCTATTTTTTTTTCATTGCCGGCAAAGTGGTCAAAGTTTTTATTTGGGTACATATTAAATACAGCGTTGTATTTTTAGTAAATACAATAGCTGAAAATCCATGTACGCAGGTACATTGTGCTGAGTCTGTTGATAAGTTTACAAACTCGGTATTAGTAGTTTGTTGGTGTAGTGGTTAAGACATTGGCCTAGTGATCTTGCGGTCGGGAGTTCGCGCCTCGTTCGAGGAGATCAGCAAGTTAGTCCTATTTTCTTATTCCAAGCGTTTAGTTTAATTTTAAAATAGTTAGAATATTGATATAACATGTATTCCGTGTACGCATCTCTATTTTTTTTAATAAAATAAAATAATTGTATGCCCGTACTTAAAAAATAGCGTAATTATAAAAAAAATATTTATATTTTTAACACTACAAGATATAAAATGTAACAATATTAATAAATATTTGCTTTAATCCTACCTATTGACAAGAAAAACCGAATTCCTTCTTTACAATGTGAAGTCAGTAATGCTTTATAAATGTAAAATTTAGAGCTTCATAGATGAGCAATTAAATACTATCCAAGTATTCAAAAATAAAATTCTCCGAAGACTTGGACTGGCTATGGATTTGACAACGCGACTCGCCTAGTACGCACAAACGTCATCATAATATATTTATTCTGCAAAGTTAGAATAAACAGACTGCATTAATTAACCGAACGGAACACCAATGACTGGCATTTGATATTTAGCATACAGCAATCGTCAAGTAAGTAGCTTGACTCGAATTTTTGAGACTTTGTGTATACATATCGGTAGGCTACAAAACCTGAGTGTTGTCTCCAAGAAATATCACGGGAGCATAATCCCTCTCTCGGAGATTGTCTCCAGATGAAAATCTACTCCGTGAATACGGGCCATAAAATGGGTATTAAAGCTTTTCATAAGGTCTACGAAAGTACGTCAACGGGATCTCGGCCCTCAAAATCAACTATAATAATAATTTGTGTACTTCGCCAACTACATTAGTTGTCACTCTTCCTAGAGTGATACGTCGATAATAATCATTCTCTCGCGGTCCGTCATACTTAAAACATCACTGATCTCCCACTCTACACACTCTGACCCTTACGTTCCGTACACGCCTGCGCCTGTCACGGTCTCATTCCATAAACATCACAAATAAACAAAAAATGACTAGTTCTCACTCCAATTTATCGTAAAAATCTTTATAACTTATTGTATAATGACATTGAATAAAATATTTTTTTTTTTATGAAAACACGTTATTTATTTATTTATTTAGACATACAACATTTGTACAGCTGCAAAAAAAAGAGTTTGTAACATATTTTATACACATTTTAAATGCATTGTCCAACTAAGCAAGCCTGTTTTAGGGCAAATTGGTAAACGAATACATTTTATAAAACCAAAACTCATTGAAGACAAAACACAATAAGATCGAATACATAACATATAAGGCAAGTAAACGTGAAAATATTTAAAAATATATATATTTTAAAAATAGAAAAAAAATACCAAGCAATACAATATATTAAAATAAATTAGATGAATCAATTAGAAAGACGTACAGAAAAAAATTATGGCTACTACAAGGATACGAAACCGAAACATTATCATGCCGAGAGAATGCTTTATGCATTACGCGATATTAATAATTTAATTTTACAACCAATTTTATACAAGTGGTCTTTTTGAATGAGACATCTGTTAATAGATTTTTTTCTTATATTGTTCGCACTCTAGCGGCGCGCGTCAGTCGTTACCGTGTCGTTAGTTTTGTGTTACATATGTGTCATCCTATGTCATCCAATGTCCAGCTCACCACAGTGTCATCCAATGTTCAGCTCACCATAGTATCATCCTATGTCCAGCTTACCATAATGTCAACCATGTACACGCATCCTATAAATATAAAAAACTTTTTTTTTTAAATTCAGGTATCTTTCTTTTTTGTCTGTTTTTTTATGTCTAATCTACAGTAATTACCATTTAAATTCTTTTCTAAACATTAAGATAAATAAATGTACACTTTTATATCTGAAACAGCTGTAAATTTGTCTCTTCCTGTAGTGCCCCCCGTGGGAGAGATAAATAGGTATCAGATAATATATAGTTCTGTGCAAAATAAGACAAGTCTAACATCTTTCTAAATTGCAAAAACGTTTTCTATAAAAACGTATTTTATAAAATAGAAGACAATAAAAACATTTTATTTAAATTAAATTAGATGAATCACTTAGAAAAAAAATCCTCAAAAAGTATAGTCTTACCACCAGGACACGAACCCGGGACTTTTTCTTGTCTAGAAAATGCGTTACCAATTACATAAACCAAATATTTTCGCGTCGAATTTTTGATCTTATGTATTATTCGCTGTTTTAAAGTTAGGCATATATATTTTTTTTGCTGTTAACCTTCTAATTCATATTCATCTAATTAGATTTCAATATTATCAAAAAATTATTCTGAAATTGCAACTTCACAATAAAAATATGTTTTCAATAAAATATTTTTTCCGATAAAATTTAATAATATCATACGCCTCCTATACAGAATCTGTTGCATATAGGTTGATACCTACATTGATGGAGTCTCGCGTTACTCAAAACATTCTAAAACTCCACCGTAACACAAAACGTATTTCATATGTACTGTGTTTCTTTTATTATTTATTATACGCTCCTGAGATACCAAAATATTTTTTGGCGTCCTTCCAGCGGTTTGTCGCGCTGCTTTCCGTTCACGACCCTTTCATCTGTAAAATTTTACTCTATTGTTATCTACCCGAGTGTAAGGGCGGGACAGGGCTGGGCCTGGACTTCGATCCATAAATTGGCCCCCCTTAATCTTATGACGAATGTCTAAATCATTCGTTTTGCTGATATTTATTGATTCTTTCAATTTTATTCCTTTATCTAAGAAAATTTTACAGCTACCATTAGATGATTGTATTTGTACAACGATGGTCCGCCCTCTGAAAAATGTAGTCTGCTCATTGCCATTTTATTTCCTTGGCGTAATCAATTATATCAACTTAATCACACGTTGATACCCAACCTTTATATACCACCTTGTGTTGATCTAATTTGTGGACCTCTCTTTTATTGAAAATCCATATTTCACAGTACTGGAAGCTTGCATTGATTGATCACTTTATAAAAACGAAAACTTATATATTACCAAATCATTGTTGTTATAAAATGTATCTATTTTTGTTAAAAATGTATCTATTTTTGTTAAAAATATATCTTTTTTTTTTGGAATTATTCATTACATAAATTACATATATTAGATTAAAAATATCAACACGTGAAGTATGCATGATAAAATAATTTTATTATTAGAGTGAAAATAATATGACAATAATTTTATTTGTTTTCAATATTTTCAGAAAGCAATCCAATATGATCGTAGATTTTTCTACAAAATTTAAAAATGTAAATATGAAAATAATGTTCCATAATATTTTTACTATTTATTAAAAGCTGTTTGTTATGAACAACAATGTTGGATCCACTAATAGAGATTGTTAATTTAGAGTAAAATTAATAAAACTCAATTAATTGTACACATATTAAAGCATTTTTAATTTTTACTTATTTATGATTTTCAAAAGTGATCTATTATACTAAAGGAGGTTTATGATTACAATAAATGATATAACTGCACTTCTTATTATCATTTGATTATCATGAGTTTTATTTCGCAGATCTATGATTGAACACTTTTGATTGAACACATTTGATTGAACATCTTCCTTAAACCCACTGGACTGACGAAATCATCAAATTCTACATAAATATGCGGCAGCAAATAACACTGGACTGTAAAAAATGTAAGACACTTGAGGAGGTTTTCATCTAGCAATAATAGAAAATAGTTCGCAGTACTTGATGACACATATTTTTTTTAAAATATAAATGCGTACATGGAACAGGTCTCATCAATATTCTTACTTTTTTCATCTAACTATGCTAAACGCTTTTGCTATGAAAATAGAACTAACTTGATGACCTCTTGGAACGAGACTCGAACCCCCGACCATTAGATCACTAGGCGAGTATTGTAACCACTAGACCACAAGCACGTTATCAATCTTTCTTCGTAAAGTCTTTGCTGCTGTTGTTCGGAACGATCTACGGGCCGCCTTGCCTCTGCTGTTGCCAAGAACACACGTCTTGGTAATCATTCCTCTGACATTCAAAATACGTGTCCAAACCGCCTCAATTAAGATCTGTATATGTATAGCAGTAAGTAGTTCTTAATTAATTCACTAATAGCACCGATGATACTACTCTAATACACTGCTGTCACAACGGTAACTGTTGCCACATCTCATTTTTGGCCCGGATTCTTGAACATGTTCTCCCCATATTCAATCCAATCATGACACTACTATCCAAGATTATCTCAAGAAGATCCATCAACCCTTCTCTGCTCCAAACCATGCCTCGCCAATCATCAACTACGAAAACATCCAGGTTCCTATCCAACGGTGTCCCCCAATGATCCGTCTCCCGTCTGGTTTATGAAACATTAGGTGCGCACATAATGAGGGCTCTCTTGCCCATCGTGCCTATCATGTTAAACTCGGTGATGTTAGACTGATTGTATAGCACATAAACTTTAAGATTGTAGCGACGACCTGAATATTATCTTCGCAAATTGGACCAAAAATTCGTCTCTGAATTTTGCGCACTGTAATTTCATTCGCTTGAAATCTGAGTCGATACAGTTCAGAATCGAAGCTTCTGCCTCATATATCACCATTGATCAAATAGACGAATTTTGATTTAACGTGTTATACTAGTGGACGTTGTCGTGGAATACACAGCTGAAAAAATAGTCAATTTGGTATTGAAACTCTGATTTATTTTTCATTGCACCGCCCTATAAAGGAAACGTTAAATGAAAAACATAAAGAGACACGAATGCTGATGAGACAGTAATATAGTTGAGAAAACGTAAAAAAACTCTTCGAGGTTTTAGGGGAATTAAATTTAAGATTCGATAACGTTAATTTATCATCTTGCTGAATAGTTCACCGCCCTTATTTTGGGTTGAAATGGACATCTTAGCTTCTAGAAAATGTTATTAATTTCTTATTGTAGTAGATTTGAGATCAAGATACGATCTTTTATTTTTTAATATGATTGCGAAAGCAGTGAAGATCGAAAAATATGAAAATGTTGGAAATCAGATATAACCCGTATCATGCAATTTCAACATGTATAATATTAGATAATTATTTATTTATCTAAAATGTTTATGAACATATAGAATTTCCATTAACTTTTAAGTTTTCGCAAAAAAATAATTAATTATTAAAATAAAACACAACTTTATTTACTTCATACAACACTTTAATTAAATATGAATTAAAACGTTTTTGACGATTACTGTGTCATCGTCAGTAATAAACTAAAGCTTAATTTTAATATCTGCCTCACTGGACTTCGCCTTTGCTGAGGCAAACATTTTATATGGTTAATCAATAATCATATTTTACATAGTTAGTTCAGCAAATATAAATAGAGAATGAAATAAAGAAAGGAAAATAAAAAATGTAAATTTTAAAAATATATACGATATATACCTGAAATGTATACATGTATGTACTTTTAAATTGTATAATTTAATATTGGTGTTAATTCAGCATAGATATTTGTAAAGTGTTAAGATAAAACAATTTCATTTATAACGAGTTAAAATAATGCTAGTTCAAATGTTAGAATATTCAATTAATGACAAATGTTCAAGTCACTGATGTTTGGGCTGAAGTCTTGGCGTGCTCGCTCTTGCACATACATTTCTCGCATAACACACTACATGTCTCTGAGTTTGTTCATATTGAAGAAATGACCATGCCATTAACATATGCTCCATTTGAGTTGCACTAAGTAAGGCAAATTAAAAAGGTAATTATTTTTAAGAAATCAATTTACAAATTGTAAATAAAAAATGCTAAAATTTTGAAAACAACGTTCAAAAATATTCTTGATTTCTGTAAGCCAAGGTTAGGTTAGAATGGAATAAATATTAATCAATTTTTAAACTGAATAAATTCTTTATCTGAAGAATTTATAGCATTATGCGTAGTGGCCGGTCAAAGTAATAAATTTAATACATATTTATCACTCTGTTCGACTTCTTTGAGTATTATTATTTTGGTATTATTATTATTTGGGTATTAAATCATATACTTCTATATGATTCTAATAATAAGTTAAATTAATTGGGAAAGTGTAAAATTAAAAGCCACCGAATGTATAAACACAATTAATAATAATTTCAATATTAATTTATTATCATTAAATAGTGAAAAAACTTCCGTTTGCAATAAAATCAAATGATTTTTCGAAAAAATTGAACACTCCACACAAAATACAACTTGCAATCAAAATTATTCTCTCTAACTACTCAATTTTATTTTATTTTATTCAGAAAACATACAGTTAATAAGTAAATACGGAAATCACAATGAAAGCTAAACAATAATTAAACCAATTACATTAATTTAAAATTTAAGGACGATAATGCAGAAAAATGTGAGAAAAAATATTGAGAATAAAAATTTTAACATAGAGAAAAAAGTTATAAAAAAGAAAGTAAGGAAATATTCGAAGGGAAAGGAAAAGGAAAATAGAATAGGGAATAAGATCTAAGTGATAGAAAATGAAAATAAAAATAAAGGGTTTAAAAACCACAAATAAAATCAAACATCTTTGAGTAATCGTCGATAAAAATCATAAACGGAAAAATCAAAGATTAGAAAACTAATAAACATATTTTTAAGAATTAGAATATTTTTATTGATAAAAAATTTGTACATAGTATACTATACAATTATTAAATCCATATTATAATATGCCATCATTAATTGGAGATCAACTTATAATACTAGCCTAATTCCAGTAAAAAATGTATAAAAACTTATCATAAAAGTAATATTCAAAAAACCAAAAGATTATTCGACAAAATTACTTTTTCAAGAATTCAAAGTACCAACATTTTGTGACCTATTTCAAGGAAATTATATTTTTCAAATATTAAAAAAAAAGAAAAATATCATTTTATTACTGAAAATCGTACTAGGTTTGTATTTTCATGCTCAAAAATCAACACAATCATTTGCACAACACCACTATATGCACATAGGAAAAAAATATTTAACAGCTTACTGATTAGAAGAACAAGATTAATGCTATCAAAAACACTTTAAAGATAAACTTATACCCCGAAACTTATAGTATTTTTATATCGTTATTGCTATTTTTATTATATTATAAGCTAATTATTGTTTAGGAGAACACATTCTTATTGTGAAGTTGTAATTATTTAATAAAAATTAATTTAAATTTAAAAAAAATTAATTGATAATTCTGGCGTCTGCTATCAGTTTACTCAAAGGTATTTGAGATTCTGTAAAAATAAGGTAGATGGCTCTGTCAAATGATGGAACGATTAAATGTATTAATATCAAAAAGGTAACATATAGGGTCGAAAATTGTCGCTAAAAATAATATCGCTGTAGCTTAGTTGGATAAAGCACCTTCCCCGGTTAGGAAAGAGATCCAGGTTCGAATCCTGGTGGCGCAACAACAATATTTTTCTATAAAATTGATTTTATATGTATATCTTTATAATTAATATATTTAATTCATATTATAAGCTAATTATTGTTTAGCTAGTTATATAATCCTGTTCTCTGCACAAGTATATGCTTTTTAGAGAATTGTAGAATAAAAGAAATACATAATAATTATTGTATCATTGTACTAATAACAGATTAATAAATAAATAAAATAAAAACTTAAAATTATGATTAAAACATAATACTCATTATTCACTTAGTCCATAATATATATTTAGTGAATCTGAATTTATTTAAATCAAAATTTAATTTTTAAAACAAAGTATTTAATTTACTTGTAATTAAAACTTATAAAGTTACTAAACAATTTAAATAATGATGTCTTTACAATACGGCAACACTATAGTTTTCTAATTTTCTTATTTTTGACAACAGATATAAATAGATATGTTTATTTTCTATTCGATAAATTAAGAGCCGAGCACATCCATGTAATTCGTAATTCGTGGAAACTTAACACATCTCTCAATTTTCTTCAAATGTATCTTCAAAGAAACATACTACATGCTAGTCTTTTATTTATAATCGATTTTTTTCGTTACAGGCTTAATATATTATAAAAACTGTATACTGCGCCTAATTGCGGGCAATCTGAAAAACGTGTCATAATATTACATTACGCCTATTTTCAGGCAGTCTGAATAGCACGATACGGAACTACAATGCGCCAATTATTTGCAGGCAACCCGATCAGCTGATTAGAATTACAGAATATTTGCTCTCTTGTACGGATAATTAGGTGTAGTGGCCGACCGTCGGTTTTTACTGTTCACTGGCGTAAGGGATAAAAAAATGTTCACCTTTGGAATTGCAAGAGCGGCCCTGGTGGACGATGTGTGTAGCCTTCTGTGTCGTGTCCATTGTTGGGTTTCATTGTGATACAATTTGTCTGTCTGCTGGTCCAGTGAAATGTGACATTTCCGTAACGTGAAGCCAACGTGACGGAGTAGCGCGACGCGAGGTTCAGATCCGGTCCGTCGGCCATCCCCGAGAACGGCAACGGTAAAGAAAATATTTTTGTAGAAATTTACGGTAGCACATTTTTTTATATTTTATTTCATGCCTCACTGATTTAAGGTGGACGTTATCAATTAAACTTAATAATTTATCGATGTATCGTAAAGGAGTTAATGTGCATAATACGAATAAACAATAAATAATTTAAATGTGTCGTTTGAGATAGTTTTTTACATAAATACATTTCAAATAATAGATAGTTGTTAAGGCAAAAATAAAATCAAATAATAGTTTTTAACGGCCTTAACAATAGATCTAGTATGAAAAGTTGTAAGAAAATAGATGAGGCAAGAACATTATGCCAACATACAAGAGTATAAGTTCAATATTTATGATGTTAAATAAGTAAGAAAGTGAAATGTTAAATATTAATAATAAAGACAGTAAACGTAAGAAATGATAAATGTTAATACAAATTAAATCAATCAATTAGAAAGATATACAGAAAAAATTCATTTATCGAAAAAATATTCGGTTCTTACCAAATACTTTTCTAATTGATTAATTTAATTTTAATTAAAAATACCACAGAACTGTATTCTTATATTGCAACTTCACAGTAAAAACGTGTTTTAATTTTTAAAAATTAAAAAAGATAAAAATTAAGTACAGTGAACTAACTATATACATATGTTATATGACCATTAATAAAAATACCATTATTTTTTGTCCTGATTTACCACTTCTGTCTTATTTCATACATCATCTCATCGCTCATCTAGTATTGAAGCTTCTTACAGATTCAGCCTCTAATATCTGGTTTACCTGATCGAGCCAAATACTTCGCGGATATCCTCTGTTCCTCTAGCTTCTCATACTCGCCACATGTTTCTTATCTTTACTATATTTTCATCTCTCATACGTTCCACTTGTCCAATTCATCTTACTCATATAAATCACTTGACAACTTAATATACTTTTGTTGGTCCCATTTCAAAACATCGAGGATGTGAAGAAGAAGTCCAAGTCAGAAGTCCAATTGATTTGGAGGTAACGAGAACCATAATCCGTCTGGTATTCTTCATCTATGGAGCACTATACAGGATAGAAATAAAGACACTACCAAAGAAGGAAAGGGATATGTTGTATGTGAGGCGGACAGAGAGTGATGTCTGGCGTCTTGGCATCATGTTTGCGAGATGTGGTGGTGGAGGCAGATGCTGTGTTTCTTGTGGACCGTAAGACGTACAAATGTTTCTGTCTTTCTAAAATATACAGGAGATGTGTTCTTTCATACTTTGGACAGGTTGTCATAAGAAATTATGAGAGTCTCGAGAAACTCGGGACAGTTGTCTCGAGGAAAAGTAAGCAAAACGATGATCTCTGCATGATGGATTAGTATTGACTGTATATTGTGAGAGTCACTCGGAAGGAGCGACTTATGATTGTAGATTATGAATATCAAAATAATTTGTTTAAGGTGGGTCTGATAGCCCTAATCCTTCTTAGATTCTTACTATATATATTATGTATATATACTATATTAATGTTACGGAGCGTGCGTTTGAGTATTGATGTTAGTGTTGCGGCAAGAGCAGGTTAATGAAATAAAACAAGACTTACAATCGATTTGCGTTTATTGACGAATGATGCACTAATAAATGTACACTGTTTGAAGGTTATATTGCAAGTTAAAGTTCGTGACTAGCGAAGCTCACTGGAGGTGATTCCGAGGATCACTTCAGCTGGCTTCTCGAACCAGTTGCGTTTCGATGTATTGTTATCTAGATTTTCGGGCGGTACTAGGCGGCGAGGAATGGCTGTAAAGTGTTTGGTTTGACTGCCAGATCTTTGTGGCGTGATCAAAGCTTCCACAAATCAATAAAGAATCCTCTTTAAACGTTCCAATCACATGGCTCGAGACTGAGAGTAATTCAGTCGTTTTGTGCACAAGTTTCAGATATTTCAGGGGACCACGACCCTCTGCATTGAGCACGCGATAAAGAAGAAAACGCATCCTAATTTTATGAGACAACTATGGTCACTAAATGAAGAAGTGATAAAATAATTTCTTACATTGCCGAACAATGTGATGGAATAATTTATAAAATCTTTTTCACATATGTAAAAAAGATTTGTATATTGGGTAGACCAACGTTCAAATAGAATAGCAATTTTTTTATTGGAATTTATTATTAAATAATACAAACATGGGATTATTTTGTAGGTTATCATACATAAACCACGATTATATTTTCATATAGTATGTTCATCATTTCATAGCTTGTCGGCGTAGTATTTAAGACACTAGCCTATTTATCTAGTGGTCTTGGACACCAGCAAGTTCATAGTACAAGCGTTTAGCTTAGTTTTAAAATAATAAAAATATTAATTCGAAGTGTATTCCGTGCACGCATTTCTATTTTTTTTAAATAAAAAAATAAATCATTCATTTTATGGATTGAATTAGTAACGTGATATTTTATTTCGTATATTATTTTTCTCACTTTACTTCCGTCAAAGTCTAATCAAAATTAATAAGCCCGTCATCTTAGACGGGCATTTACACCAGTGGAGCAATATTTCTGAGTTTCACAGTCGGGGTGGTTGTGTAGCGCCACCCTTGAGCCGGAAGTGGACCGTCATTAAGGGAGCATTTGTCCTTGAAGGGGGAAAGGGGGGTGGAAAGTTCGGACGTCACATAGAAATATGGACTAAAGGGTGTAACACAGTTTTGCAATCCATTTACAAACATTATTATGATATTTTAAATAAAATATTATTTTTATTTTAAAATTGCTATTTTAGAAGGTCATTAGATAATAATAAATAATAATATGAAACACAAAAAAAATTATATATCGAAATCCATAATAATATTATAATATATGATTACCACCATGATTCAAACATGGAACTTTCTCTTCCCAAGTGAATATGTTATCAATTAAACTTTCTTATCCGTGTAGTATTAAGCCGATTTTTTTTATCATTGCATGTAATGTTATCAATTAAAAGGCATTTATTTTGATTATTATACCATATTAGCTACACATCCTCAGTCAGATAACAATGATATGTTTACAATTTATAATTTACGCTAGGACTTCCAATCCATTTTTTTTTAATTATGAAATTTTTTATTATAAATAAATAATATTTAAGGTTTTTGCAGGTAAAAGACTTTTACATATATATATGTATTATATATATAATAGCCACTTTTGTAATGTTAGCAATATGGGGATGGACATTATCATGCTGAAAAATCACTTGACATATTTGCGGTCGTTTTTCTTGATGTTGTCTCTCAATGGATTTATTGGCACTAAACCTCAAAAGTGATAATCATATTCCTCAGAAGCAATTCATAGTAGATGATATTTATTTTATTCCACCAGTGGCTTAATGTTGCTACGCAAAATAGTATGTAAGAGTTGTGTATTTTTTTGTACTTGACACATTTAATTCTTTTAGCCAATATCAAGTACAATCTTTCTATAAATTTAAAAATGTTAGGTGTATTTAATAAAACATTACAGTGGCATTTAAATAACATTGACATAATATATGAGTCATGTATTTTCAAAACCCCTCCATAACAGATTTTTAACAAAACCCATAAATCATAAAAAACGTTTAAAAATTTAATTTTCATTTAAATGCTTCATTAAATATTTTGAAAATAAGGTATATGCATCAATACCACAGGAAACGTAAAAATATATCATAAATATATTGTCAATTTTGAGAAAATACTAAATTTATCATATTTATAGAGGGATTTGTCACTCCATACCATTTATACAGGTGTCTGAAACTCAACACGCGTATTTTGTTACATTATTATTTGTTGTAAAGCATTTAAACTAATTTTTCCTAGTGAAACTGCGTTTAAATATTCATTTTTGATTATAGAAGGATTTGAAAGATAACGACTCGTATGCCAAAAAAAAAGTCTTCACAAAACACTCAGGCCTCGGAAAAAAAGCAACGAACTTAAGCAATACATCAACCAAATACATTTTTTGGTTTCATTTATAGTGTGCGTTGTGTTATATGTAAAGAGACTTATTTTTAAACGGACTTTTAGATCGGCCTTCAGATATTTTTATCCCATCAAAACCTCCTTTGAAGGCGAAGGTCTCCATTATCACCCAAAGATGTCGCCTCCATCTCTGCGAAAAAAAAAGACAAATGAATGATTATGCTCGTCCGTGATTCTACAATAAAGAACGTTGTGACGTCACTCATCGCGCCAACATAATATTTAGCCGGAAGAATGTGCAGAAGATGGATCACGTGATCGTAAATAAAATAAAAAAATATTTTTTTGTATTATTTATTTCGTGTAATATCCACGCCATAAACAAATTTCTTGGAAATACAATTATTTCTATCCAGATAGAAGAGTGAAAGCAAATTGGGAACACTTTTTTTGGTAGAGATTTATACCGGTCTATTTACGGACATGGTATTGGTGTTTACTGAGTATTGAGAGATATGTATGGGCACGCGTAGAGTGCGCACGTGGCACGCCGAGGTTAGCGATACACATAGGTTGATTCCATCTTCACTGCGAATAAAATGTAATAGTTTTATTTGTTTTAAGGAAAACACATCACTATTGTGAATTTGTTGTTTCTCAGATCATAGTTCTGTGATATTTGTAATTTAAATTAAATGTATCAATTAGAAAGATATACAAATAAAACCAATTTATCGAAAAAATATTTTTGTTGCCACCCGGATTCGAACCATTAAGTACATATAAAATAGATTTCTTTCATATAATAGAATTACAGATGTATCAATTTGAAAGTATAACATATTAGTTCGAAAAATTGTCATTATCTTACTATGGTGCCGTGGTGTATTCCTGGTTCAAGTCCGGGTGGTAACAACAAAAATTTTTGATAAATTTATTTGATCTGTATATCTTTCTTATTGATATATTTAATTTGTATTAATAGTTTTATATATTTTTAATGTAATCACATTTTTATTGTAGTCATAATTGAATTACTGGAATGTTATGTAAAAAAAAAACGGAATATACAATGAGATATAGACAGAATCTATTCGATAAGCATGTCTGACAATTCAAATATATTTGAATGAAAACGAATTTGTATTACAAAATTCCAATTATAAAACGTAGTTCTTTGATAATTTATACAAATTATACCTGAATTATGAACCACGTACAAATGTGCACAGAAAAAATCTATCTACCTAAAAATATATAGTTAACATCGGGACTCGAATCCGGAAGTTTATCTTACCAGAAGAATGTGTTGCCAATTATACCATATTATTAAATTATTTTCACATCGAATTTTTGTAAATAATATATTTATACATCTAAGTTTAAACCTGCGCTCCCAGAGAGAATTTGATTTCTACGTTATAGGTATTAACCGTTATGTCACGGCTGGTGATGCGAGGTATGTGGATATTACAGTGTTTATTAGAAAGTATTAACATGACGTACATGTAATATAGAAATACATTAAAGTTATCAATTATACATTTTGTATTTATTAGCTAGCCCATTCCAAAAAAAAATCACAAATTTAGCTATGCGTGCTTGTCTTTTGTCTATATGTGTACATCTTTTACACATTTTATTTACATATGTCTTATCTTAAGAGTTAAAGAGTCTTATTAAGAGTTAAACTACTCAGTAAACCACTGAATAGTACAAATTATATGTGACCCGAAAGTATGGTATTTTAACAGATGAAGTAACTTATAACTTCGTTCATTCTGCTTGATGTTTAATCTATGTACTTCTCAACAAATTTAGCTCATCGACTACAAACTCTTACACATTTAATTCTTCGCGTACAAAATCTTACATATTTAATTCTTCGCGTACAAAATCTTACATATTTAATTCTTCGCGTACAAAATCCTACATATTTAATTCTTGGCGTACAAAATCTTACAAATTTGGTTCTTTGTAAACAATTTTACATGTTATTATGGCACAAACAATATATTAATTTCTCATATCAAGCTCTGAGACTAAAAAGTCTAAAATATTTACTAGGGACTGCAAAACAAAATTAATAATAATATACTAGAGTAGATATGGTTAGAATTTTAACTTTTCAATGAAATCTCCTAGAAGCTGTATCCACTTTCCTTCAATGCCGATATTCTAGTTCTAGTTTAATAAAACGATTAGTCAAGATCTTTAAAATACTGCTCCACGATATGTTTGTACAAGTCAATTTTTATCCGTCGACTTAACATTTTAAGGTTATCCATGACCGATGAATTAGACAGGTGGCTGTTCAACTGGAAGCCGGAAACTCAAAAATATCAGAAGTTTCTAGAAGTGCAATCCCAAAATTAAAAATAATTTCACTCATTCAAATAAGATTTACAGGACTTTCGCTATCTGTTTAATAAAATTGATCAATCTATTAACCAACTTCAACTTTCCCCTATCGGGAGTGTGTTTTCATCTTTCCCTCTACTCCCCGACTAAAGACACATATGTTTATTTGTTTCTACTAATGTTATTAATTTTTGTTATCCTTTATTTTAGTTCTACTTTAATCTATTATTTGTGTTTTTGCTTCATTGTTTTTTATATATGTGTAATGTAATATGTTTTGTCATGGTCTATGAGGGCAATTTTATGTTGACAGCTATGCGGCACCACCCTGTCACTATGACATTGTTGCACAGTGGTCACAACAGCATTAAATAAATGCCAACCTGGCGACGAATGCGCAGGAGCATATAGAAGATTTTGCTTATAAACAGTCCTGGATAAGCGGAGAACATCATAGCCATAATTTATTTCATGTATTACTTTAGTCGGGTGTGTAGTTGCCAGCGGCCCCGCCTCGCCACAAGTACATAGCACATAATCATGTTATGGAGCGTTACCTTATGTTTTGCCTTACTCTCGCATATCATTAATTTCATTTATGGCTTTAGTTGGGTCCGGTGCCATTTTCATCTAAACCGCGAGCCAAAATGGCCGTCCGAAATACTGATCAATCACGCGACCGCAAACCAAATCAGCTGTCGCCGCCGAGTTCGCCCCGTCGCCGAACGATTTCCAAAATCTAATTTCCTCCATCGTGTCGTCTTGCTGTCGACTTATTGAACTCATTAAGGCTTCTTCTTTTTTGTTTCGGAAATTGATTAGGGCAAAAACTGCCTATGGCTGTACGAGAAACTTTATTACCGAGGGGCGGGGCCTCGTGGCTTGTCAACGAATGGATTTATCGGCTCTCCGCGAGGGAAGACAGGGAGATCTAGGGAGGTTGCTTGGTGATTTACCTTCGGTTAGCGTCTCGGAGGCTTCCGTTGACAACCTTTTTACGAACGTAGCTTTGATTCTCACATGCTTTCCGGCAGCATATTACCAAAATTATTTTTAAACAAACAAAAATATTTTAGTACACATAAAATTTAAGAATCATTTTCATCACTAAGTAACTACTAAATTTAACACATTTAGGTAATGATCTATTCAGGTACAGTGGTGTAGCGTAGAAGAGTTTTGTGTTTTCTTATTAAAAGTACGACTATTGGTAATAAGCACAAAAAAAATTTAAAAAACTAAAAAAAACTTTTTATTTAAAAATATTATTACTGAACTTATAGCATTATTACTGAACATTGTGTGTCTGAATCGGCACATTCTTCATAAATGACATCATCTTCAGTACGCGTAATATGTATGCTCAAACGGCACGCTCGAAAATGTTTTACAAGTACGACTTACTTTCAATTTTATAGTATTATCAATATTTCAACTCTTTAACACTGTTTAAAATAGAGTTGTAAATGATTTATAAATAAAAATTTTTAGAGCGTATTCCAACTTTAAAGCCGCTAAAAACAAACAAACTAAAAGTATGTTTTACATCTAATTCATCGAGGTTTATGATTCTCTTGAGTATTCTACTCTCGGCCAATAATAATACTAACATTGGATAATTTACACAGCGCTATTAGTGCTACCTCGGGGGCATTTTACACATAAACTATAGGATGTCCAGCAGAAATTTTTCGATTTTGAAACTAAAATAAAAACTTTTATTTGTTTATTATTATTATAACATTATACTAATGTAACATAATTTGTAAAATAACAGAAAATTTCATCAGAAGTGCAACTACACTGAAAAAATTTTTACATAATTTCAGCATGTTTTTTCATAATCAAAATTAAAAATAAATATAAAATGTGAGGTAAAACGTCACCATTGAGTTGAGACACAACAAATTGTAATAATGTAATCTTATAAAGAATTAAATTTACAACAAAAATGTCGACTACCTCCGCATATTCATTCCCCGAAGAATGCAATCTGGATACTGCGGAGCTAACTAATGCATGAATTCTGACATTACCAATGTAATAGAACAATGTATTGTATCTTGATGACCTCAACGATGCGTAAAAGTCAAGCAGACCAACAATCTGGGAGCAGTCTATCATACCATTGATGATCCTGTATAGAAATACAAGGTCGGTCGTCGTACTTTTTACTGATAATTTTAACAATTTCTGACGGCTAAGGAGATAATCATAATTGATATCCTCAGAGCGTATATTTTATTTAAAATTAATGAATCTTAGAAACTTTCTCTGGATTTTTTCAACCGCCGTCGAGTGAACAATGAAGTGTGGCGACCATATGACCGAATTATATTTGTTTTAGTTTTAACAGGTACCTAATAAAGATCTGCGGATTGCACGTTTTAAAGATTATGTCGCCTAAGTAACGTCCACTTCATACAATTCACGCTTTAAACCGAACTCTCATGTTAGCTAATAAACTAGAAATAAATGCTGGGTTGACGGTAGTGATTTCACGCCGAATTTTATTTTGTAAACCCTATATTGTTAGAAGATATACACTTTATATGTCAGGTATTCCTACAAGAAAAATATTACAAGGCGTTAAATCTGGCAACCGAGATGGCCAAGGTATGTCTCCGTGCTTGCGTATTAACTTCTCCATCGAGACCCTAGCAATGTGTGGAGTTTCCTTGTCTTGTTGAAACTGCGTTTTTTGTTGTATCCGGAAAACATTTGCAATTCCAGTATCCAAAACTCAAATCAAACGGCAATACACCTCAGAAGTGACAGTTTGTCTCTGGTTAAAAAAATAGAAAAATTCCCACTGGACATCCTGTGTTTAGTCCTACACTGGCATTTAAAATACAGTCGATTCCGCTTAATTGGACCACCGGTTTATCGGAACAACCGGTTATTTGGACCAAATCCCAAGGAACAGAAACCAAATAAAGTAACGAATAAAAATTTACTTCGGTTATCTGGGACACCATTCCGTTCAGTTGGGATAGTGAATTAAAAATTAATATAAATATGTTAATAAATGCACTGAATGCCTGCGCTAATTTTGTACAATTACAATTCTACAAAAACACAAGATTAATTAATAATTTATGAATTCCTGCAGAAATATTTTTTTATTGTTATGAATGTACTATGTACATTATTTTCATTACTTTTTTTTTAAGTTACTGTTATTATAATTGTTTGTTAAATTTTTTTGCATTATTAATTATTTTATTTTTTCATATTTATATGTATACCTAATAATTACATATTATTTTTCAATAATTCAATATTTTTTCAATAATTTAATAAAGTTTAAAAATATGTCTAAAAGTTGCCTCCAATGTGTCCCAATTAAGCGGAATTGACTGTACTTAGTATTCTCATGCTTATGTGTTAAGACCAAACGTATGCTACATGTTAATTTTACTAGGAAGTTTACGTTTTAAAATATTTTTTTTAGAAAACGTTTCTTGGCTTTGTACTTTGCGTAGTTTGTAATAAACTTAAAATGCACTGCTGAAGAATACAAATAAAATTTGAAGAGAGACGCTTACTTAGCATTGCACTTTACATATGTATTATTTATATAAATATTATTTTTAAGTAGGTACCATGAAGGTGAATAGCGAAGTGCTGTTAGTAACTTTTCTAAACGTAAGCTTGACGTTTGTAAGTACTGAATAAAATATGTAACCACCATGATAACGAGTATGACGTATTTAAAATTATTCTGGTATGAAAATAGGGGGGATGCGAAGTAAGATGTTTTTTTAATTAACAAAATAATAATTTCGGTTAACAAAACGCAAACTCAAAAGTTAAATACACTTAATTATGTTTATACATGGCGGATACGTTCCACATAATACCATTTAAAAAAATACAATACATTATATATAGAAAATTGGGAGAAAATCACTGACTGAAAAATATTATCCCACAAGAGCAAATAATCTTAAAATCGTTACAAGAACGAAAACTACTTTTGGTCAAAGATTATTCACCTTTCAAGCTCCCAGAATATACAATCAAATTGGAAATAATATTAAAACTATAAGTGACATTAAAGTTTTTAAAAATGATGTTTTAAATTGGTCGTTAACATTAGGTAGAGCAGATACTGAGAGGGAACTGTTTTATATTATAAAATAACTGCATTTTGTGTATTATACTGATTGCATTACAACTTTATATATTTATATAATCTTACACATTTTCCTTTACCTTGTATATGCTTACATTCTATTACATATTGCATTGCATATTAGTCTTTTTTTCTCTTATTTTATATATTTTCACGTTTACTTGCCATGTATATTTCATTTTCTATTTAATTGTGTTTTGCCATCAATGAGTTATTTGGTTTTGTAAAATATAATTTGTTTGCTTAAAAGTAAATTGTAACAAATTCACAGGTTCATTAGTTTCGAAAATAAATTCTGTTATAGATCGCTGTGTTTTTCTTATCTGAGTTCCTTGTATGACTATTAGTAAGTAGGTAAATGGTAGGCCTTATTGGCCAATTGTAGAACTTATTGGCCAATTGTAGGACTTGTTGGCCAATTGTAGGCCTTCTAGCTACCGTCCCCCATACCCCTCCGCGCGCACTGAGTAGTGTATGAGGGAATTCTAAAAACGGATATTACCATTATGCTTTATTGACCGTTTTATATTAAAAACGTGTAAAAAAAATACCGTGTTAGAACGGAATTAAGTATAATGCATTTTACACTGACACGAGGAAATGCCTAGAAAAACAGGCCCAGTGTGCGTTGGACATAACTGTTTACTTATTCTGACATCTTCCCAACCGACTCAACTACTCAAAAATGTTTATTAAAGTAATTGCTCAAAGTTAAATACTCCCTCCAGAAATTATGTTAATATTTTCCACGATAATTTTTACCCAAACCTCGCCGCCCACTTTTACTTATCATATTTAAAGGACCAAGATGGCGCTGGGAACGGGAACCACTTATATTCCTTCAAACGAGGGTTGTGAACACCTTCCCCAGACGCTTCCTAACCATGTTTCATCCATCCGGTTGCAGGAAGCCATGGATTGGAAGGTGGGACTTCTTGAGGCGGTGAACATGCTTGAAAATAGACATTCTTATGTATCCAGAAATACATAATCGGATTTACAACCAATTTCTGCTAAAACGTATTTCGATTCTGTATAAACAAAAGTACTTATGTTTATCTTTTATACACGTATTGGTTTTAGGGATGTCTTCTTCTGATTGGTGCGTATATTTTGATGTCTTTCAGTGATTGTGTTTTCTCTATTTTAGCACATATTTTAGAACATAGTTATATGATAAATACTAATTAAATCCATTAATTATAAAAATATACATATAAAATCAATTATTTCTAAAAATATTCTTGTTGCGCTACCGGGAGTCGAACCTGGATCTCTATCCAAACCGGGGAAAGTGCATTATCCAACTAAGCTACAGCGATTGTACTTTTGACGAAAAAGTTTTTGAGATTCCGTAAATCAAAGTGTAATGACCTTCAAATAATGGAATGAAAAATGTATTAATTTGAAAAGTGTAACATATAGGTTCGAAAATTTGTCGTCAAAAGTTCTATCGCTGTAGAATAATTGGATAATCACCTTACCCGGTTTGTAAAGAGATCCAGATTTGAATCCCGGTAGCGTAACAATATTTTTGGATTAAATTGATTTTATATATATATTTTTCTAATTAATATATTTAATTAGTATTTAAAATATTACAGACCTATGTTCTGAATAATTACAACTTCACAATAAGAATGTGTTCTCCTTAATAAGCTATATGATATTAAAAACAAATTCCGGATTCGTATCCCAGACACTACAGATTTATTTGATAGATATTTTCTGTTTATTCATTATTAAGTGATTTATCTAATTAGTTTTTAATTTCTTATAATATTTTTTATTTATTTCCATACATGTGCGTGCGTACAATTACAATTTGACAATATTTTTCAATGACAATTAATTACTGATACAATTATATAAACTATGAACTATGTTTTTAAGTTGCAAAGAATAAATGTATTCCATTAAAATATATTCACCATAAAAATGTGTTTTTATTAAAACATGATGTCAGATTAACGAGCTTATCAAATAAATTACATATTTATTGACGTCATCATTATACATAATGTTACAGTTATATTGACGTCAATCTTTAACATATTTTTGAACGTTCAAGACATTAATTTATAGTTCTTCTTCTTTTAAACAGGCAATCCACCCTTCAAGAGTGATTTGTGAAATTTATAGTTAAATCTGGATATATATTAGATTTTAAATTTACTCTATCATTTTAATCGGTACATGACGTCAGCACCTCCAAAAAAAGTGTAACACCAATTGAAATTTTACGCGGCAATTAAATTTTGAAAATTCTAACCATGATACATTGTGGATTATTACTAAAATATACTATTAATCGGTACCACGCACCATAATGAATATAGAACATGTTTATTCGGCGGGTATTCCAGTAAATATCATCACAAATTCTTTTATATCTTTTATATAGTGTTTTATTTTCACCTTTACCGGTACCGGGTGCCTCTTAAATATTTTGAAATCAAAAAGATTTTAGGAGGCCCGAGTATCAATCCCGCCACTACACACAAACACCACATACTAAATGAACACATTACCATGTTGCTATTACCCCAAAGACCCTAGTGGCAAATTATCTTAGGTTTGTAGAACTCCATAATCACATATGTGAAAATAAAACACTTGATTTTGATTCTACTCGTATAATTTACTTGAGACGCGTTTCGCCTTGTAAGGGCATTATCAATATAACAATTTAACTCAACAACTTGTATTTATAACTATAATGGAGGACAGCTATATACAATTTTATTTGCATGAGATGAAAAAGGACAACATTATTCATTGGAATTTATATGAAATGTTTTATTTTCCAATATGTGATATCTTATAAGTATTTTTTTTATAATTTAATGCACTTATATATATTTTTATTATATTCTTAAAATTGATATTTAATTAATCATATTTTAATTTTTTTTATCTCTGTTGAACTCTGTAACAAGATAAATTAATTATTTATTAATAAAGCAGGTAGACGTGTTTTTTTTAAATATAGATGCGTACATGAAATACGCATCACATCAATATTTGTACTATTTTAAAACTAAGCTAAACGCTTGTTCTATGAAAATAGAACTAACTTGATGGCCTCCTGGAACGAGGCTCGAACTCCCAATCCCTATATCACTAGGCGAGTATCGTAACCACTAGACCACAAGCACAACTTCTCAACATCGTAATAGTTAGTATTTCCATGAGGGAGACACAGGATTGTTTCTCCGCCAGGGAAATTTTTATTTAACTAATTTATGCATATCTAATTATTTTTTCTTTCATATCAAAAACATATATTCTGCGCAGGAGTGGTAAAACATAAATAACTAAGACATACTGATATTTTTATAACGTTCTTAAAGCGCAAGCATTTAATATTTTTGTGATACATGTGTATCTCTATTATGACTATTAAATATTATAAAGCATAGGGTTTTAAGAGAAGCGTAGTACGAAAAAAAAAATTACCAACCATAAATATTGTATCATAATTTGAAAAATAAAAATATATACATATATATATATATATATAGATTTCAATCACTTTAGTTAACAGATATTAAGAACCAAAACGTTTAATTATCTTCCCTCACAGCCAAAAGACTGCAGTCACTTTTCAAACCACAGCATCCAAGTTCGGAGCCAACACAGATTTATCTCAGATATCTGGACCGCTCTGGTTTTCTGGAAGATTTAATGCCGCGTTAAGTCAGAACAAAAATAGTCGAGGCGAAGTGGTTAGTTTTACATTTGGCTATGGGGAAAATTCCCCCGCAGGCAAACGCTATTTAATATCGTAAGTATGGGAGAAAGAAAATAATAGAAAAGCTGGAAAAACATCACATTCATTTGTGAAATAACATATACCAGTTTTTAGTAAAATTTGTAATGTCAAATTGTCGTTTAAGTACGAGTTTATAATTACATATTGCACTGTTGTATATTTTTGAAACACTTAAATAATAATAAAATTAATAATGTAACGACAGATATATCAATTTATAAGTGAAATGCATAAGTTCAAAAATTTGTTGTCAACTTACTACGTAGCTGTAGCATAATCGGTTAATGCATTTCCCCCGATAGAAAGATATCTGGCTTTGAATCCCGGTAGCATCAAAAATATTTTTTCGATAAATTAATTTTATATGTATATCTTTCTAATGAATACATTTAATTTGTATTAAAAATATCACAATCCTATGATCCGAAATATTTCAACTTAATAATAATGTGTTCCCCTTAAAAAAACAGATTAAATTTTTTTAAATGTCACTTCCAAAAACGACGTAAGCATAGAAATTACAAAAAAAAACTACAGGCAGCCAACATACTTTGAAAACTTAAAGCCTCTGAAGATCCACTTGCTGATCTGAAAAACTAGAATCAGATTTACATAACACTCTTAGGTCAGTTCAGTATAAATTTTAATACTGCGTATTCAGTAAGAAAAATGAAATTTCTTAAGTTAGATACTAATCCAGTATGATCTCTCAATGGAACTTTAATAATTGACGTGTATGTAAAAATGTATGGGGCCCGTTATGTGAGGTACATGTATATCGTGTTGATATAGATGAATGTAGATCAAAAGAATTTGCATTTGTGTGAGTGGTGGGTACCACAATAATTACGCATCAGTCACGTGTTTGTTTGATGAACGCGGAGTATATTATATATATAGAATATATATATGTAGCCAGAGCAGATTACGAAACGAAAACTACAGTTGCACGCGAAGAGCAGAGCGGCCTTGCCTTCTAGATGATTGCGGGTGCATTCATGTTGGCATCCGACGTCAGTACTGGGTGCATTTATACAGCTGTTAGGAGCTCTGTTTTACGCACCGGTATAAGCAATATGCATTCAGGGTCGTCAGTGGTAATGATGACAGTAGAGGCGATAGACCTCCATAAGAAACGAACACAGTAATTTAAAAAAATAATACAGCTCCATAACTTTACGTCCAAACAATGCATTATCTCAATATATTAACCCGCTTAATCACATCAAAGAGTGAAAGATACTAAATTTACATTTTCGAAATGAAATCATCCTTGCACTATTTCCTGTAAAAGTTTGTAAACGCACTCTAACCTTACAAGCACACTCGCCATAGAATGTTTGGGTCAACCGTCGTTTAAAAAAAACTTCAAAAAGTTCAATTTGTGTAACGGACTTCTTGAAAAAGTTATTGTAAGTAGAACCATAAATTATTATATTTATTTTCTGTCTCTTGCATTATTCAACTAGAATATTAAGTAACGAGAAGACAATTGCAAAGTGTTTTTAATATATTAGGTTGTACCACATGAAATTGCGGATTTTTAGTTAGTTTAAGATCGACCGCGATTGAGAAAGGTTCTGGCAGTATTCTCTGTTTGTCTGCTAGCCAGAGAATAATACAATTATGCTTTGAAAATTTTAATTTCCAAGAATAATTTAAGACCAAGGAGCGTTGTAAATGAAGAAGAGTTAAAGACAATAGTGGAAACTAATCCACGAACGACAAATCGAGCGCTTGTTATGAAATTGATATTATGAACGAAAAAATAGAAAAAAAAACATTCAATATTAACCAACAAATATAGACTGATTTCTGCATTTCAACGCTCGACCGATATATCACAAATCACTATTAACAAATTAAATTTTTTAAGTTTCGAAATTTTTTCGCATCTTCCGTGTTCACCCAATCTTTAGCCGACAAATTTTCACCTATTCCGATACTTGTAATTATATTTAAGGAATAAAACGTTTCTAATCCAGGCAGAAATAATTAGGGGGTTCAAAAATATAGATTTATTTAAAAAATTGTATTTTTAGCATAGTTTTTTATTGGGAGAAGACTATAGCAGCTGGTTGAACTTATTTTGATTAAAAATTAAAAATATTTTCACCTACAAATTTCGCAATTTCATATGGTACAACTTGATACAAATTTAATAGTTAAAAGGTATGTATTATCTACTTTTCTAGTGATCGCCTGTCTGGAGAATAAATATGTATACAGTGTAAAGATATAATACCTGGGATTCAAATTTAGTTATAATTTAAAGATTGTGGGAGAGAGGATGTCTTCGTTTTCGCAGGCCTTAAAGAGTAACGCTGTTGGCCAAATCTGGTCCAGATAGGAGAGGATGATATTTCCTGGGGTTGGGGATAGTCTAAATCTTAGAGTGAAACTGAGAAAAAATTGGAATAGGCGGCATTCAATATAGTAAACATAAGATATAAGAATGGGGTAGGGTGGGCAGGTAAGCACATACGTTTTGTGCAGGGTTCTAAAGAGTAACTATACAAAAAATAGGGTGTAGGATTAATCCCGGAATCCCCAGAACATCCCGGTGCTGATCTTTTCCGAATACCAGAATTACTGTTCTGGCAGATTTTTTGAAAGCACAGTAAAATCTGCCTATTGTAATCACAATTTTCAAATATTTATCTAAAACAACATTTCTTTTAACATTCATTTTAAAAACATCATAAAATGTATTAAGAACGTAATCTTTATATTCTTAATGTTTTTTAAAGTTTGTTGCTCCCTATTAAACACCATGTTGAAAAATTTATAACGCATCTTGCATCTGGCCATTATTTGGAGGAGATCCTGAAATTTCATTTTCTGTATGCGTTTTACATTCACTCACTTTTGTCATCATCAGTAAGGATCATTTTGTAAGAATTTCTACATCTTTTTTATCCACGTATTGATAATTATTTTAGAGAAATTATATATACAGGGTTTAAATATCGACTGATAATGATAACGATAACCGATTAAAAATATTGTCCGTGAATCTAATATCCGGATTCCACTGTATTATATTTTTGAATTTTCGTTTCACATTTTCTGTTCTTCAGTATTGCTTCAACCGTGGTTTGATTGTGGTCAACGACCTGTTTCTACCATCGAATTATCTTTTTTTCATTGGCAACATTTCGTTTTGAAAGTGCCATGTGCCTTATGAGATCTAATTGCTATCCATCATGAGCTTAATTCGAAAATCATTTCAAAATCAAGAACATCCAAAGATATGTCAAACATTAATAAAAAAGAGTAAGGAAAATTCTTATTCGATACGCAGCATGGAGTAAATCTAGAAAAATGCATCGAGGATAAAAAATCAATACCACCTGCCAGCATGGAATCCGAACGGGATTTTTTGAAATGTGGGAAAATAGCGACTAAAATAAGATCATTACTAAATACCTAACTAACCTTAGATACTGATCTTATTAAGGTAGCATTATAAGTCTCAAAATATTGAATGATTTATTTTTTAATTGTATCATGTATTTTTTGATTTTTACTTCTGTGCAGTTACTTAATATTTCAATTTTGTTAATAGTTTAAGTTAAACCTATATATAATACCTGAAAAATAAAAATAAATCATCTTATTTTTCCTAATAATTTAAACATTTAAATTCCCGGTACTTGTACGGGATTCAGTGATTGAAAACTGCCTGCACCGTAATCCTAGTTCTGAAAAAAATTCCTTCAATTTTTAGAGCAACTTGCGAGAAGGGAAGACAGCTTGGAGAAGCTTGTAGTGGTTGATCACGTCGATGACCGGAAAGGAAGAGGAAGAGGAGGATCCCCCACCGTTGGTCCGACAGAGTGAAAAAGGCATCGGGTACTTCTCTGCCCTAATATCTGCAGAATGCCGAGAAAAGTGGAGGAACAGGAGCGGGAGTTAATGGAGATAACGATCCTTAGTCACATGGGACTGACGTGGCTGAATAAATATGTTAATATTTTTATTTATTATCTTTGTTTTATTAACAAAGATAACATTGCTGATTTTAAAAGTATAAATATGTTAATACTACTGCTATAGAGTTTAAAAACAAATAAGAGATGAATCTTTCGTTTATACTTTTCTACTCTTTTTCAATTTTTTTCTACACTTTTCTTATTCTTATTCTTATTGTATTCCTATATTATATTATATATAATTATTATATATTATATACATATATCTATAGTTAAGAAAGATATTAAAAAAGGAAACTTAAATAAAATGAAAATATATTAAGGAGAACATGTTATTATTGTTAAGTTGAAGTTTTTTCAGAACATAGTTCTGCGGTATTTCAATTTAAATCAAATATATCAATTAGAAAGATAAACAGAAAAATTCTATTTATCGAAAAAATATTTTTTTTGCTACCGAGATTCAAATCTGGATCCTTTCCAATCCGGGGAAATGCGTTAACCGATTACACCAAAATTTAATAAAAAGGAATTTATTTCATTTCTGGCGTCTCTTAGCGAATATTACTGAAAGGTATTTGAGATTTTCGCATTAAAAGTGACAGGTTTTAAAAATTTTAATAATAGATGTATCAATTTGAAAAAATTGGAGCATATAAGTTCGAAAATTTGTCGACAACTTATGTTGGTGTGGTGTAATCAGTCAACGCATTTCTCCGGATAGGAACGGATTCAGGTTTGAATCCCGACAGCAACAAAAATATTTTTTCTTTAAATTGAGTTTTTCTGTATATTTTTCTAATTGATACATTTCATTTGTTATTAAATCCTTGATTATTTTAATGATTTATTGTGTATTATATATATATAAACGTTTAATTATGTGTAATAAGTTAGTTTAAACAAATAGCACTTATAATAATCAATATCTTACTGATCAACTATCGCTGTATGTATGCAGACCGTGCGAGCTGTGTAGTGCAAAATAAAATATTGATATCTTTGAGTGTGCTCAATCTGGAGCTGGCAACACACTGCCGCCCGAGCATGGGCGGTGCGTCCTCGAATTGGGGATAGTGGGTGCCTTCCTAGGGAAAAATTTAATATGAAAACTTTTCAAAGACATTCGGCACAATTTCAAATAAAAGGACTCCGCGGTCTCCGTGAGGCGGTCGTCTTTTATATTTCCTGTAATTCCTAAAAGGACTTAGTTTATTTTACGAAAATCTCGAGAGAAGTTTACTCCAACCTTTATTCAGTGTCTTCATATTTCGGCTGGGAAAGTTTTACTTTACAATATCAGTAAAATAGCCTTAAAATGTTCAAAGTGGCGAGATAGAAACGTTGCGGTGTTGAGAAGAATGTCGGGCATTTTGAAAAATATAGCTTTAAATGAAAATATGACTTACTCATTACCGCTAATTTAATTATTTATTTTAATACATCAGAAGTGAATATAAAATTATATAATATATTAATACAAATTAAATATACTATTAGAAAGATACATATAAAAGTATTTTATTGAAAAAATATTTTTGTTGGTATCATATATCTTTCTAATTAATACGTTTAATTTGTGTCAAAAATATTACTGACCTATGATCTGTAAAATTGCAACTTCACAATAAGAATGTGTTCTTCTTAAATATAGATAAGTTGTTTATGCAATTAATTCTGGCGTCTTCTATCGATTATTCAAAGGCATTCGAGATTCCGTAAATATAAATGTAATTTTCAAAAAATGTAACGACAGATGCATCAATTTGAAAGTGCAACATATAAGTTCGAAAATTTGTTGTCAACTCACTGTGTAAACATAATCGGTAAATGGATTTCCCCGGATAGGAAGAAATACAGGTTCGTATCCCGGTAACAACAACAATATTTTTTCTATAAATTGATTTTATATGCATACATGTAATTTATATTAAAAATATCACCTATGTTTTGTAAAATTGGAACTTCACAATAAAAATGTGTTCTCCTTAAAAAAAAAACTACATTCATTAATTTACTATATGGGGTGTAGTAGGTATACACCTCTGATATATACAGCATTGTCCTGAATACTTTTCTAGACTACCGTTTGTGTTAAAGTAGACAGTTCATTCTGTGTTCTTGAGGTGTTATTTAGTATTTAGTTAAAGGGCAAGATTATCTATATAAACGATCTCGTAAAAATTCTAAAACATTGCAAGATAAGATTATTTACAGACGATGCACTCATATATATCGCGGTAGACAATTATGCAACTATATTGCATAAATTAAACTATGAGTTAAACAATATAGCAATATGACTGAAGAAAAATAAACAAAACTAAATTCATGAACAATGAAAATAAAAGAATACCAATCACACCAAAAATTATCATAGACGGTGAAAGTCTGAAGGAAGTGACTGAAATAAAATATTTGGGAGTCATAACAGATTCAAAATTGAATTTATTGCAAAATACAAGATAAATGACCAAAAAAATTGCTAAAAAAATCTCACTTTTGGGAAGGATCAGAAGATTTATTAGTATTCCTCACATCAACTACAGCAGCAGTATTTTGTTTTTGGCTAACGAAGAAGAAATGGAACAATTGTCAGTGTTGTAAAATAAAGCTATGAGAATAATACTTAGAAAAAATAGATATACTCGGATCAGTGCAATGCTGAAATACCTGAATGTGATGACCTTTAAGCGGGAATCTGAGGAATTTACACGAAAAATTTATGCAAATCAACATGAGCACGAGCATCGTACAAGAAAAAGGTACTGATACTGCTATTCAGTATGGTGCGATAAAATTTTTGAATGAAATGCCAGAAAACATTAGGAGGAGAAATTGAATAGATTTAAAATGAAACTGACTAAATATGTAAAAGATAAGTTTTAATAAAAGAAAATACTGTAATCTTGTTTATATTAGAGCATATGTATGCACAATATTAAAAATTTTAAAAAAAAGAATTATGAATACATATTTTTACAATAACCATAAATCATCGTCCATTTTTAAAAGAGTGTATCACGAATTTGTTGATTTTACAGCACACGATATATTAACAAATTGTGTGGAATTTTTTACTGATGAAAATATATATTTTTTTAAAACTAACCTATTTATATATATATATTTTGTTTTAAAGACATTGTGAGGTGTACTTATTCACTATATATATAGATGACTTATTACTGTCATTTATATGAATTGCGTATCGAAATAAGAGTGGCTACGTCAAAATGTTTTTTATTTAATATTACTTCATTGGAATAAAATTCAGATATGTCTGTTTGAATGGATTATGGGCGTGTGTTTATGCAATGGAACCCCAGTCGTAAGGTAAAAAAAAACGGGATACGCCTTTTTGAAAGATGGATGATGAAATGTTATACTTATGGTAGCTACACTTTGTAGAAACTCACGCATGTGCGAATTTATCAAATCAATATCTGGTCTTGTTATTATTCTATGATATGGCCATCAACGGTTATGGATGTCCGTATTCCATAAGGCCGCTGACGAAGTGGACGAATATGTTATAAAATGTTTGATAAATTATAAAAAATTCACCCCTAAAAAGATAGTGTTCAATTATTTTCCCAGACAAATGATTAAAACAAACAAAATGAGTCCGTCCTTTAAAGGTCGTTATTCTTGACTTTGGAAATATGTTTCCATTTTTATTCAAATATAAAGTTTTAAACAAAGCTCTTGAAAAATCCAATTTATTTTTTGCCCTTTGAACTATCTTGTTTTAGCGAATTCTTACAGTCGGCACGCGGTTACCAACAATCATCTTAATCCAGTAAAAGTATTGGCGGTGGCAGAACGCTAGGGGGTGGGTTTATAAGATGCCTGTGGTGACCAAAATATATTTATATTTTTCATGCGAAACACGCACCTACGACGCAACTATGTAGAATGAATTATCGAAAACTGACTTATCTTGTTACGGAATTGACATCACATTTTTCACCAACCGCATTGCGTAGTACAAATTGCATCCATGGTATAAAATTATACGGAAGTATGCGTTTACCACTCGTGGCATGAGTGTGTAATTAATATTAGTAATAAATTATTCATCTTAAAAATAAATCCACAATATCTTTGAGATGAAAATTGAATGGTAAATTCACACATTGCATTGACATGTCTATTTGATTGATTCAAATCCCTTATGAACCGACATGAAGAACCTAGGTAATAATTATAATTAATACAAATTGTATTAACTAGAAATATGTACAGAAAAAATAAATTTGTTGCTACCGGGAAACTGCAACTTTACAATAATAATGTGTTCTTAAAAATAATTATAATTATTTAATTATCTTAAAGTTGGATATGTCTTTAGGTATTCAAAAGTGGCGTTTCAGTAATATGTAAGATGATCCAGAGAAAGACAGCATAATTGATGAGCTTGACAAAGTAATGGCATTCAACTGCATAATAAAAATGTTTACATAATGGTAAATCGCCCGTGCACAAGAAAAACATTATAAATAATAATAATAAACTAATACTAACCGTCATATTAGAGTTTTTGGCCCCCTTTTCTAGGACGTGGTTTAAACACAAATCATGTAACAACACTTTGTGTTTCACTTCAATTTGAATATATTTTCTAGCACACAAAATATCATCGGCTGAATACTTATTTACTTATTAACAAAGCAAACGGTGTTTTATTCTGTTGAAATTCAACGAAATTCAAAGGTAATTTTTTTAAATAGAATACATTTTAGTACGATGACGTCGATCAACGTGATTAAAATTATGTGAACTATATTTCAAATGATATCCGTCGTTATTATAACTACCTTTATTTGGATCAGATTGTAGTATCAGATTTGTATATTACGTTTAATCAAATATGTCCAATCGCTTGTTCGCTGCCAGATAGTAATTAAATTGAACACAGTAAAACACTGTCAAAATCCTCGCGTTACACAAATTTGCTTTCATTTTCAAATGAGAAAAATATACGTGTTGTAACATTCTACAGGATTATATTTACGAATTAAATATTCTATCGCGGGATTCTCTCAATTGTTCACTATTAAATTCCACTCATCCTGTCAGATTCTCAACATGAGCTACCGTATGATTATTATTATTTAAAATTTAAAATTACTATGAAATATACAAAATAAAACTTTAGACACTGATTGAATCTTTTACATCATTCGCACATGCGCAGATGGCAAGAGCAACGATAATCGTTATACTGTTATTTTAAAATTAGAAATTTAATAAATTCAGAAAAATTAATATCCCAGCTATTCTTTCGTTTTTATGGCAATCAGATAATAAAGAACAATAATAGACAACATGGACCAAGTAAAAAGAACGAAGAGTGAGAGGACGATTTCCAACAAGATGAATACTCCAAGTGTGATGGTGAAGTCTCGCTACACATCACACTAAACAAGATACAGAATTGCAAAGAGTGAAAACAAACTCACCTAGACACTCGCCTAGTGATCGGATGATCGGGGATTAAACCTCATCCAAGAGACTAGCAAGTTCGTTTTATTTTCATAACATAAGCGTTCAATCTAGTTTTAAAATAGTAAGAATATTGACGTCGAATATATATATATATTATATACATACAACATATGGTCAAAGGAACTACAAATATTTTGGACCTAAACTATTTAATAGAATGCGAAAAGATTTAAATCAATTGAATTGTCCCAAGAACATGAAACTATATATTAAAACTTGGGTTCGTAATATGGGTAGAGCCAGTATTGGTGCATTCATCCAAACATATCGACTCATACCCATATTAATTATTGCTACAAAGTGATCCAAAAATTAAGTCAACTTTAAAATTGTTCTTCATATACAACTATTATATAGTAATAAATGTAATTCTATCTACTACTTGTAATTCTAATTAATTGTACAATTGCTTGTAAACTATGCCCGTCTCGACACAGAATTTCTCTAGTGAGACGGGCACAGTCCAAACAGATTTTTACATTGTATTATATAGTTACAAATAAAATAAATAAATATATATATATAAGGACCACAATACTCAGACATGAGTCGAATGACTGAAAGAGAGAGACAATTGTTTTTTTTTTCTGGGATTTTGTGATTTTACTTTTACTATGAGTAGTTTTTCTCGTAGCCGACATTTCAGGTTACATTTCAGTGTTCATCTTCTAATGCTAAAGTATCACACGGTGACTGATCATATAAAAAACTATATTATGATCTAATAGTTTATTAATAATAAACAGTGATCCGAGAATAAAATATGTTTCCTTGTGAAATTGACTATTTCCAATTTTTTTGGTCCCGTTTTCTTGCCCAAAACATGTGCCGATCGCACATTCCTCCAAGCCGCTTGAAGAAATGCGCGCGAGGGAGGAAGACCCGAGGCTGTCGGGGTAGGCAGACCCCTAAGGGTAGCCGGCAGATAGGGGTGGCGTTCGTTAGTCTGATTTGTGGGCTCTATCGCCCGGAGGGACAATTAAACCTGAGGTGTCGGGACTGCCAAGAGAGGGAGGAGATGTAGAAACCTACCCCTTAAAGAGAATAATGTTATTTTTGATTGATTACATGCCGTATAAATTATTATTTTTTGTTTAAGATATATAATGGTTGAAATGGAGTGCTCAGTTTACGTCGTTTTAATTTTATATCAAATATCCGAAACTTTTGAGAAGCAAAAAAATATACACATATATTTACGACTCTCCCACACTTGTATAATCAAAATGTTGGTATTTAAAATAATATAATACACCTGTATATTAATTAATTCTATACACAATATAAACAATTACTTGAAGCAGTAGTATGGGTGACTTTTAATTTTATTTGAGGGTTTCTGTAATAAAACTCCTATCCTTGTTAAAAGTTATAACATTTAAATAATAATAAAGTTATTGTATCTATAGAGCTGCTAGTCGTCATACAATTACTTTCAAGTTCATTTAAATATTAATTCTATGCGAAACTTTTTTACAAATTTCTTTGTTGGAATGATTTACTGATTACATCTACCATAGAATGATTTACTGATTACACCTGTGAATAGAACCGAAATGAGTTTCAAAATTGTCTCAAGAGATTTAAAAGAATGTACATAAAATATATGTAAATTAATTTTCAAATCTCTTTCTCTCGGTCTCTTTGGCCGTGTAAACATAAACATGTTTTATTTAAGAACTTAAAATATTTATAATTGAGACTACCAGTTGCAATCTCAGCAACCTCCATATTTTTTTATTTGAAACAAACAATTTTTTTTAAATGATGCTCGCACATAGTACGTGTCAAATCAATATTCTTACTATTTTCAAACAATGCTAAACGCTTGTGCTACGAAAATAGGACTAACTTTATGGCCTCCTGGGACGAGGCTCGAAACCCCGATCACTATGCGAGAATCGTATCCACTAGACAATAAGCGCGTTGATTGTATTATATATATTATATATATATATATTATGTAACATTAAAATATGTTTTAACAATTTGTACTATAATTGAATTGTAATATATTTTACTATGTACAATATTAAAATGAAATAAATCTAATATATATTTATATATTAAAGATTAACTGTTTTACATATTAAATAGTGAGTAAGATTGAGAAAGGATTACTTAGGTGGTTTGGTCATATGGAACAGATGAATGAGAAAAGAATGGTAAAAAAGATATATGACGCAATTGTTGATGGCATCAGAAATAGACTCGGCACGACCAGGTAGACCTGATACTTGAAGATGGTCTTGTTAGAATCCTCAATAAACGACGAGCTTGTATGAGATGATATATGAATATGGATGAGGCGAGCATTGCGTGTCTGGATAGAAGAGTATGGCGCTCTATTTTCTCTGCCTACTTTTGCGAGGAAACGACCTGATAACAATAATATTTTTTCGATAAATTGATTTAATATGTATATTTTTCTAATTAATACATTTAATTTGTATTATTATATATTTTTAATCAAAAGTGAACATTTTAAATATTTATTGCAAATTGAACTTTGTGGTTCATATTAATTTTAATATAGTTTGTTTAACTTTGTTTTTAACCATTAAGTTAGTTAACATACTAAATTATTAATATAGTTGTTTTACTGTACAAATAATTTACTGTAAAAATTAATACATATATACAATAATATTTAAAATGTAGTCTTAACACTAAATAGTTAAAATATTTAATATAATAATTACAAAATACACTCTATTCTTTACTGGAAAGATCGTCCAATAAATAATAATATAAAAATCCATTCGAATCATTGTGCAAATAATGAAAATTGTGATACTTAAATTACATTGTCTATCTTTGTCTAGTGAAAGAAGTGTTTAATACCTTTGAATTATAACTAAAAGTGGAGAGTCCGTAAATTCTACATAATACACTAACTAGGATAAAATACTTTTATCTATTCATAAGACTTTATAAATACTTTGTATATTTTGCCTTTTCTGAGTCAATTTTATAATATGATATGATCGTTGGGTCGGAACAAAGTGGTTTTAAAGAAACCTTCAACATTAGCAACTATTCAAGAAATTTAATGATTTATATGTTTATTTAATTTATCAAAAATATTTCTTATTGCAAATACATAAAGCATAATTTTTAAATGATGTATCGCTAAGAATCTGTTTTAGTAATTGTCGTATATATTACGATACCTAAACTGAACATCATTACAACCCAGCATAATTTTTCCTGGCAAGAAGGTCATTTCTTTAAATTCCCTATAGATGCAGGTGAATTATATATGTATTTATTTTAAAGAGAACACATTCTTATTGTAATATTGCAATTTCACAGAACGTAGGTCAGAATTTTAATTAATGGAACGACAAATATATCTATTTGAAAGTGTAACATATAAATTCGAAAATTTGTCGTCAACTGTGTTGGTGTAGCATAATCGCTAATTATATTTCCTCATATAAAAAGAGATCCAGATTCGAATCCCGGTAGAAATAATAATATTTTTTCGATAAATTGATTTAATATGTATATTTTTTTAATTAATACATTTAATTTGTATTATTATATATTCTTAATCAAAAGTGAACGTTTTAAATATTTGTTGCAAATTGAACTTTGTGGTTTATATTAATTTTAATATAGATTGTTTAACTTTGTTTTTAACTATTAACTCATAACTATCTATATTAAAATAAACATTTTATTTAGCAAATAAACAACAAAAAGATATTTCAAACAAATTATATTAATCAATTTGAAAGATACACCGAAAAATCTGTTAATCGAAAAAAAATTTGGTTAAACATTTCCCTGACGGAGAAATGCGTTAACAATTTTGCTACAATGATCTTTAAGATTCAGAAAAATTTGAAACTTGTTTAAAATCTAGTCTTTTAAAAATGATACATCTATTTATTACTCCATTATTAAATGGAATAAATAAAAAAACAATAATATCAACTTCCAAAACTTTTTGCATATAACGTTCCGTAGCCAGTTGTTATGATGGATAATTAATTTAAATTGTTATTTATTTATAAAGTACGGTGTCTGATCAAACAACAAAAATTTAATTTGACAAACATTGTTGTATAATAAAAGAGAGACAAGGTTACAATTATGTGCTAACATGAATACATAACATATAAAAAAATCGACTCACCTTAAACTTTAAAGTGGTTGGTAAAACAGAGGGGTTCTTAAAAATAAGTATGTCTGCTGTTCGCCTTTATGATTCTTCCCTCACAGTCTCTGATCGGATCACGTGTACCAGAGATTCCCCTTATTTCATCGCAGATTTCATCCCCTTTCTTCTACCTTATCTAATTTCCTGCCATACACAAAAAAAATACCCCCTTAATCTCGTCAGTCATTCCATTTTCTCGAAATTAAATAAATGAAAGCCTCGCTAATGAAAATAGGCGATTAAATTTTCGCGAGTGTTTAATCCAAAATACGTACATATTTTTTTTATATTTATTATTTAGAAAAGGAGGCTGCATTTCCCGTTGTGGTGAATAGTAATGATGTGTAAATTTAATTCCACCGCCACCGCATTTTGATAGTGCATTCGATTCTGTGATTCAAGCGTGACACCAAATGTAGTAGTTATCGAACTAATGACACACATTCACGATGTTTCTTCATTTATATTTCAACGTAGAATATGAGTATTCCAGTCAAATTTGTCACAAAAACTATGTTATAAATGCGCATTAAAGAATTTCGTAACATTTTAACCTGATTACGCTGGAATAAACACATTATTATTATTATTAACATACTTAGAACACCATAACCGTGATTTTGTACAAAATAAACTAACTTAATGTTTTCTCTCATAATGAAATAATAGCAATGTAACATTTGTATTCATTTTTAATGAAAACACTTTTTTGTTGTGAAGTTACATTTTCAGAACATAGTTCTGTGATATATTTAATATAAATTAAATTAATAAACTAAAAAGATATAAAGAAAATATCCCGATAACAACTGAATATTTTTTCGATAATTATTTTTTTCTGTATATCTTTCTATGTAGTTGTATTAATACACCTAATATGTGTGTAGTTGTTTATGTGTGCACTTGTTATTGTTTGCAGTTTTTTTGTGTACAGTTGTCTTATATGCAGTTACCTGGTCATCATTTTATATTCAATATAATATTAATGGACAAAAGATTATCGACTTTAAGGTGTATCGATAAAGTTGAAATTGATTTATTAATGCTATTCTGGATAATTGAGAATTAATTGTGTTAATATTATGCACTTTGCATATAAATAAGCAAAGCTTAAAATATAATTATTTATATTTTAATTAATATGATATTTTATTCATCATAAAGATATATCATTTTTCCCTTTTTTTTGAAAAATCGGTTAAACCAGGCGATAAATCAAAATAAAACAAATATTGGATGGATTTTTGACATATAAAATACTGCCCGATCCCATAAAAATACTTGGGCATCGACTTTATTAACATCGACATGGAGAAACTTTTTACCGAAGATATCGGAGGTGCAATCCCAAAATAGGCCGGTCGGAACTTTCAGCCAACTCTTGGAAATGAGAGGATCTTGATTTGGAATATTTTGATCTGAAAACTTTATGATTTATGGTAAATTTACTTTTCTCCGCTGATTTATAAAGCCTGGCATTATTTCAATTGAATGCTTAGTTACTTGGAAAATAAATTTATTTCAAAGTAGACTTAAACTTTTATATAATGACTGTTGTGACCCTCAATAATCAAAATTTTCAGAAGGAAATAAACAAATTTAACTAAGATTATAGATTGTGAAATTTAACTCTCTGCACGTGGCTACTGTTTTCGATGTATACGCATACAATTCGATTGATTTACTGTTTTAGAGGTAAGTTTGTAGAGCTCCACAATCACATATCTGAAAATAAAATGCTTCTTTTTTTATTCATCATATTTAATTTACTTCAAACAGGTTTTGCCTTGTAAGGTCATTATCAATCTAACAATTTAACTAGAATCATGCAAATATTATATATCAAAAATATTGCCGTATTGTCTTCTTATATTGTAAAATTATAAATCTGTTCTTTTATACATATTACTTATGACATTAAAATACCATTAGAATTGAAACAGAATGGTTATTAGAATAATTAGAACCATTCAAAAATGTAGGGAAATTCTCAAAATTCAATGAATAATATTGTCCCTTTTCATCTCATGCAAGTAAAATTGTATAGCTGTCCTCTACTATAGATATAAATACAAGTTATTTAGTTAAATTTTTAGATTGATAATGCCTTTATAAGACGAAACGCGTCAACAAGTGTTTTATTTTCACATATGTAAAGTAAATATATTTTTGATAAATATGTATTTTTTAAATATAACTATTACTTCAATATCTGCAGACTGAAATGTTAGTACGGCATCACCCAGCGCCATCGAAGTGTTATGGATGTTTTGGGAAGAGACCAACGCCAAATTATCAGTCATTGAATAAAGAAAATGTATATTATTAATTTTAATGTTGGATGTTTTGGGAAGAGACCAACGCCAAATTATCAGTCATTGAATAAAGAAAATGTATATTATTAATTTTAATGAAGGGGAAATACATGGATGAAACGAAGCTGCTAGTATTATGTTACATTTATTCAAGTGTCAAGACCAAACTGGCTGTTTTTAAACAAAACTGTATATAGACCCATTTTAATATATGGTTTTAAAATATTGAATGAACGGAGAGAACGAAATGAGGAATTCAGACTGCTGAAATGAGATATATCAGGGGAGTAGCAAAAGTAACATTAATGGATCGAGTAAGAAGTACCGCAAGATCCTAGACCTGCAAAATATGAGTAAAGATTGAGGTGATTCGAAAACACCTTGGGAATGCCAGAGATCTATACCAAAAAGAATCTTCTTGTTGACTCCTGGGACCGACTGGAGGAAAGATCACCAGTGAATCGTTTTAGCCTAAGTTAAGATAAAAAGCAACAAAGACTTAATGAATATTAGGTCTTTATGGGTCATTACGTGCATAACAGAGATAGATGGAAATACTTTGTTGAGACTCTTGGCGCCTGAACCTCCTAGAATAAGGGGATGAAAATTATCATGACGGCGATGACGATATACGACACAATAGTGAAACAACGTATCAAATGTAACCTTTACTGCATAAACCTGATTCAGATTAAGTACTCTTTTACTCATGCACTCGTATTTTCACTTTATATAAAATTACTTAATCAAACCGAATATTTAGTCGTTCGTGCATAATTTAGGTATGTATTTGAAAACAAGCCATCATTACTACTTGCATATTCTTCTAATACCACATCATTCATTCTTACCCATTCCTCCAAGAGATATTATATGTACAGATACAGCAACAACATTAATAAACGATACCTTCCATATGTTGATTTCCCTATCCCTCACTCTTCTTCTACTTCTACTTCTTCAAGTGACCTATTTTTTCAAAAATTGGAGACCATGTTGCAGTCTGCTCATTTTTTCTATACAATATACATGTTGCGTACAGCCACAAGAAAACAAGAGTGGTTCGCCGATCTCCACTTCTCTCAACAGACGATGATGATGACGAAGTCAGAAGAAACGAAACACAGATACATGTTCTTTCTAGGGACACTGCGGCGAGAGAATCGAGAATGCGTTATTTCTTCACAAAACCATACATTTAATTCATTGATATTTTTCCCACCATTTCAGCGAGCAAACAGCAACGGGCGCCAGCGAGATGTACTTTATCAAAAAATGGCTGCCTTTATTTGCCGAAATCTATCTCACGTTTTTCTGGTGCTCCGTCGAAGATTCACCGTAAATATATTTTTAATAAATGCTTCGTGTCCTTAGAACATTTATTAATTGACGCCACTTCGGCGACCTCTCAATCCTGTGCGATATAACGACTAACCTATTCCAATCACCTTTTATTCTTGTCATTTTATATTTCTGATTTGTACGTAGTCAACTTAAAATCATATCGGTAGTTTGAAACATACATTAGTATTACATACATGATTAAAATAAATATTTCAATATATTATTCATGTGCCCGCTTAGACATTAAATCTCATTCAGAGATCTCAAGTGAGTATTTTCATAAAATCCCCCCCCCCTCTCTTAAATAGAAGAAACACACAGGTTTATGCTACCTCTATAAAAATTTTAATAACTTAGTTGACTCGCCCTATTTATTAGAACAAATAACTTTAACTTTCCCACACACCCAACATGACCAAATAATCTATTTTACCCAAATTTTGACAGAACTAATTACTTAAAAATTATGTTTTGTGACCCGCTCTACGTCAAAATATAATACGTAAATTCTTCTAATAACTTGTACATACTCAATGTTGCTTCCCTTTAAAATTAAACTACGCCAACTTTTTAATAACTATTGACATAAATTGGATGTGTTTGTATTATACGTATTTACATTTTTTTTTTTACATCCCATTTCTCTCCCTTCCTTACCATTTCCACTTTATATGTCCATTGTAAAAACACTCCTTTGTTTATCATTTTTTTTAATGTATACTATTCTTTAGTTCATTATGTTAATGTTAGTGTAAAACGCTTTTTGTTTATCAGTTTATTAAAATGTACTATTCTTCAGTTTATTATAGACTATTTCTTAGTGTGTATGACACTCTTTTTTATTTAATTCCGAAAGAACTTTGCTGGTATTATTTTTATATATCATGTTTTATATCAGTTATTATTATTTTACTGTTGTTTCTCTCAAAAAAAAAATTGGACCTTAATCTACTTTTTGAGGTTACGCAGTCAATAATAATAATAATAATGGATAATTTATATAGCGCCATTTTCATAAAAACTTTCACCTCAAGGGCGCTTTACACATAATATGTTTTTTTTAAATTAAAAAATCGTTATTTTCACTTATGGAAATGATTTTTTGAAAAAGTGCGTTTTTAGTTTCTTCTTAAATAAAGTCTCTGATGCACTGTTTCTAATAACGGAGGGCAAAGAGTTCCACGCTTTTGGGCCTGCCACTGCGAATGCCCGTTCACTAAATTTAGACTTCTGGCAACGGCTGATCGGTTCTACAACCCTTTCTCTACCTACGCCTCGGCTACATCTTCCTCGGCATAATTAATTATTGTAAGAGATCACATTTGTAATCGCGGAGAATGTATTTGAAGTATTCCTTCCTCCGTGTGATAGTTGTATTAATTTATCTTGATTTATTCATGCGTCCTGGAACCTCTTCATTGGTAATGTGGTCAACCCAGGAGATTTCTATTCAACGACCTTCGAACCAGCCCGACCCGTCCCCATTGCGGATTCTAGTTGCCGTATCATTAAATCTCAGTGGCACGGTACCATTTTAACTTAAGTGTGAATATGTTTTGGTTTTGTGCTGTCCATACCTTTCTTGCGCCTGATCGAGTTGAGATGGTAAAATCTGAACACATCGCCAGTGACACTTATAGCGAGCGAAGCCATCTGTCCAGGTACTTACTCACCTTCATGTTGCCATGCATCGAATCCCTCACCATTTGAAACCACCACCAACTGAAAGCTTACGCATTGGCTCTGTGTTACAAAAATCGCATATCGAAAGATAATTCATGCTACAAACTAAAATAGATTTATCTTTACTTGATTGATATGCTGCAAATTATTTTATAGAGACGATCTACGAACACATTGAAAGGTTTTGCAATGATTAGAAATAATACCTTAAAATAATGCCTGTTAATTTTCGTATTGTATTATTATAGATGTATGTATATGTATTTTTTATTTTTCGTTGTAAACAAATTCTTAGATCTATATTAATCTTGTATTATATAAATGTTGGTAGCCACCTCCGTAATTGAAGAATTTTCTTATTTGGGGGTGCATAACTCTACTATTATTTTTTTTATTGTCGAATGTATAATATAAATTAATTAATTAATAAATTTAAAAACGTATATTTTTCGTTATTCTAACTGGACCTTAAAAACAATTCATCTGTGTTATTTTTTGAACCAAGATTTCATACGAGTTTTGGAACGTAAAAATGAAATATTCTTGATATCAGAACGGCAGATAGGTGCCTACTTTTCGGTATTTCCGGATGCGGGGTAACTTTAACGTAAAATAAATCGCGAGAAGGGTATGTAATGACAACGCACACCATCAATCCTGGTCCGACAGCGGTCAAATCATTCAAGAAATAGCGCCTTTTTTCATGTCAAAATATGAAAAAAATCTCATAATGGCTTCTCTAAAGAAAACAGCCCTTTCATAGAAATCCGCGGGGAAAATAAAATATCGTTTATAATTTTTTCAAAAGGATAATCCGTCAGTCATCTTTCACAACTAGGCTATAGAGATGTCTCATTTTGCGGGCCATTTAATGAATAAATTATTAATAAACTATCTGCACGAGGTCAGGATAAGGAAAATAGTTTCATTTGAATCTTATGACCTTGCTTGTGCAGCAATGGAGTGGTTTCCTTTCATAAGTTATCACCAAAATACTATTTTTTAAACGCGTTATATAATATATTATATATAAGTATAATGACATACTTGTATTACATTATTGTCTGTATTGTTGTACATATTGCAATACAGACTACTAGGCTGGGTAGGAACTCATCTCGAACCTGTAATTACAACTCAAAAGATAATATTAAAATAATGTTTCAATTTTAATATTAAAATATATCTCTAATTCTACACAACCAGCTTTCTACACAAATAATAAATTAAAGAATTATATATTAAATAATAGAGATAGTGATGATTTTAATTATTTTTATACAGGTAAAACTTACAGACATTTTGTAATAAGAATTAAGGAGCGTTTGAGATGTCTAAATAGCAATAACTATTCAGAATTTTTTCTATCATCTTTTGTAAACAAACCAAATACCATGGCTTTACAGTTAGATAAATTTTATAAATTAGAAAAAGCGTTACTAGTAAATTAAACATAATAAATAACAAATATTTTTTTTGCAAATAGTTAACTTTTAAATATGAATTAAATATATTAATTAGAAAGATATACATATAAAATCAATTCTATCAAAAAATATTGTTGTTGCGCCACCGGGATTCGAACTTGGATTTCTATCCTAACCGGGGAATGTGCATTATCCAACTAATTAATATTAATATCAAAAAGATAACATATAGGTTCAAAAACTTGTCGCTAAAAATATTTTCGCTGTAGCATAGTTGAATAATGCACCTTCCCCGGTTAAGAAAGAGATCCAGTTTTGAATCCCGGTGGCGCAACGACAATATTTTTCGATAGAATTTATTTTATATATATATATATATCTTTCTAATTAATTTATTTAAAATATCACAGAATAATTCTGTTCTAAATAATTACAACTTCACAATAAGAATGTGTTCTGCTAAGTTAACTTTTAAATTTGTTTCCTCAGTAGTTCCTAATTAGTTATTGCATCACTTTTATTTATAGTTTTGTTTTTTGTCTATGCTTGTAAATTTAATTTTAGTATACAATTTGTATCCTGATGAAGGGACCATTGATCTTAAAACATGTTGATTTATCGATAAATAGTGGTTTTAAGAAAGTGTTTTTTCTTGTTATTTATATAATATGTTGCCACAAAGTAATTTTGCAAATATTGAAGAAGAAACTATTTTGCTGTAAACAAAATAATGATCGCTAATCTTCGATAACCGGGCAAGCACTAGAAGAAGAAGACGGAGATAAGATTGAACCAACCGATATGTTACCTTACAGCCGTGGACACGAACTCTTCTAGTCGCGTCTAATGAAGTGCCTAACTTTGAAATATTGAGCAGTACAATCTTAATCAAGCATCGTTTATTACGGAGGTACTGAATTACTTTCTCCCGCAACTGACAGGGTAATAAATTGGCTTTGTCTACCGCGAAAGTGAAGTGAAATACTTGGAGGCTCTCAACTAACGTTTGTGATCACAACATTAAAAAATAGCGTTCTCCATTACCGGCATGTCGTTTTTCCCAGATCGACTATTTATTAATTCACGACGCCGTGTAATTTGTGCACCTAATGTACCTCCGTTACTTATTTTTTTATTGAAACCACATAAAAACCGTTCGACCCAAAAACAGGGTCAAACTCGGGTTAAAAACACTATAAAATTGAAGTGCCCAGTCCGAACCGAGTATTGGCCAATATAAAATAAGGTTTCTTGTTCGTTCCACAGAACGAGTTCCATAATAACCCAAAGTGTTCCATAATTCTCCACCAAATTCCGTATTCCGCAGACCGAAGGCCCGAAAACTTATAATAAAGTGGAAGCACTGGTAATACTGGCCGAAGAGCCGCACAAAAATTCAGGGATGTAAACAAAATATTTTATTCTAAAAAAATATATTATTTAAAACCGAGATTTATTTATGTATTGTATTAAAATCGAAAAACGACAAAAGGGTACTAGTTCCAAATTCAGCAACCTCCATATTTTATATTTCAAAACTATTTAATAACGCAGATGTCTCCTCATATAGTTTTTACACATTAGGGTTATTTATTAACAGTCAAACTTAGCTCTTTTTAATGTAAATTGGTCATTTAAAATTAGTAAGTTACAAAATCAATCGCTTTTGCCTACTGCCATTTATATTAGAATTCAAGCAATGACAGCTTTCGCTGCTCTGAAATTTAAATGGCCGCCAGTATGGAAACTAGCTTGTGTTTGTAATAAGTTATTTTGTATATTAAACCAGATTATATGCAGGTTGCTGAGGTTGCAATAAGTATCTTCAAATATCCTATAACATGTAAAGCAAAATACAAAGAAATGTTTTTAAAAAAACGTAGTGAAAATTAAAAGAAGAGAGAAAAAAACATCAAATGCCTTACATTATACAATATAAAAATATTATTTAAAAATGACAGTGTATAATTGTGCAACATGCGATGTTCTCAGATTATTTCTACTTATTAGATTAGATTGACGACATTTTTAACACACAAGCAGAAGATTTTGCTCGATAGTGTATTGACAATGTCAATGTTGACCGTAGCGCAGTCATGGCGGATTTTTCCGTAAAACTTATTTTTCAGTGTTGAAAATACCACAGCAGGTGCAATTTAACTCCAATCAGACATATTCTCGTGTAAAATTTCTATGTACCATAATTATTATAATCAATAAGTCCAAAATATTTTCTCGCCACTCTAGCGATGATAATAATAATTATTAATGGGTTTGTTTCTTTGATTATACTACTATTACTATGCGCGTATCGGGTGATTGAGTATGGGCTGTATCCACGAATGAGCAAGACGCAACTATGATCTGTAAACTAGGTGTGGCGGGATGAACCTGTAACATCTATTATATGCAGGAGTGGTATAATACATGTGTTTGAGACGTGTAACATGTTTTTTTTATCTAGACATAGAATTGCTTCGATAATAAATTCTTGTTAATTTAATAGTCGCACACAAAATGTAAAACGGATAAAGTATTGCACTTGGAATTGACATCTTCGAATTGTCTTTGTGAAGACTGGAGACGAGAGAAAATGAAACACTTGACAGAAAAAATAATGATACTTTTTTTGGCAACCCTACTTTTCTATGTATTCAAGCTTGAAAGCGCGCCCAGTGACCGAATATAGAACAGATGTTTAACAGGGTTGACAACCATAACTCTGCATGTAATGTTACAAAGTTCTACCGGAAGTCAAGATAATTTAATTGAAAACAGAATCTCACATTCCAATGTGCTCCAGCAAATTATTCTTGCGTGTATTCACAGTATCCCACCGCGTTTCCGAGAGCACATCTGTCAAAATGTATCTACAAACTGCATCCTCATCTTTTTCGCATACCTTCAAACATGTATAGTCAGCTTTTAAAGCCCTTGCTAAAATATTATCGTTAGAATATTAATTTATTTAATTTCTCTACATAAATGATAATGAATTAAAAATATTGTTTTCGATAATCATCTCGCTAACAATCTAAAATTCTAGACATATTATAGATATCTCATAGAGACGAAGCTCTTGTTTTTATATGGGAAGTATAGAAGTCATGGGTATTACAGGGCTTACGACCTGTTTTCGGCTGGCTTGGGTGATCGCTTTACACAATGTAACGTTCACCAATTCTACCCATGGCCGACTGCCACACCTTTCAAATTTTTGGAAGATGTATATATGTCTTTACTGTGTAGAAATCTTTCAAGTATTTTTTTACAATTATTGTGTCCTTACAAAAATTTGGACACACTCAAAATATTGTGAATCTAAAATTCTAGATTAATATTGTGTTCCGTAACAATACACGATATCAAATTTAATTTAAATGTATTTATCACAGACCAGTAAATGAATAGACATGAAATAAAGTGTACATATAGGAGAGGGGTATGGAACTCTAGTTGCGGAACGAGGGGCATTTTATACACATTATTTGTGGAAACATAAATCCGATAGTTTATGACACATTTATGCAACAGTAAAAGTATTTACTCCTCGAAAATTAAAGCTGTGTATAAACGATAAGTATTTTTTACATTAATGCATATTATATTGTCAGCGTTTAAATTTTCATTTCAATCGTGTTATATATATATTTTAAGTTGCGGACCTAAGTGGTACCAAAGTGATCACGTAAATAACACCAAAAACAAGGTATTTGCGTTAGTTCATGTCTGTATATTTGGTAATCTGGGACCCAATGTGATTTTGGCTACTGACAACATTTGTAGTACAGATAGGCAATATAATTAAGAAAGTATCAAATGCTGTCAATAATTTTGTCATTAAGGTTTACAGAGGGTTAGTAAACTTCGAGGAGGCTATCAGTATTATCATCGAAGCGGACCGAGAGGTTAACGATACGAGAGGTTGTACAAAGATTCAGAATGCACTCATCCAAAAACATTTCAAATAAACATGAAATGTTACTAAGTGTGGTGTATTAGTGCCTCACAAACTATCTGAGATAAATTTCGTTAACATGCCTTTTACTAATATTATCAAATAATTTGTTTTAAATATGTTATAATGTTATTATGTAGATTGTTAATGAGAATAATTTAAAAAAATATTTAACATCTCAAAATGAATGCAAGGTTCTCTTAAAAGTTGATAAGTTTTGATGAAATATGTCAATCAATTATTTGTATCCGTTGTTAGTTTGTGCATCCTTATTATGTATAGCCACGGATGACACTTTGATCTCTCATCTCAGAGATTTATGGATAGAGGTCAGTATGTACTGACTGGGCCATCCTACTCTACGCACCTTAAAACACCTGAAAATGATTAATTCGCTTTGCCTCAATTTCGGACTGACCTTTACACACTTTCGAGGCTAATCTGCGAGAAAAATCTCACCGGTGTATACGTGTCATTATCATAGACTCTAATAATATTTTATTTTAAAATTTTAAAAAGACTAAGTATCAGAAGATATTTAGAAGAAGACCAAGGTACATATTAAAAAAAAACTTTATTAAAATAATAAAAGCTAGAGCTGTCATCATTAAAATAAGTCATTATTTATTCAAGAACTTCGAGAGAGATTGGTACGGTGTTATGTTTTATCAGTTCTGTTATATGGCGTGGAACGTTGAACCCTCGCTGGAGCAGAGTTGAAGAAACTTGAAAGTTTACAGAGACTTGCTAAAAACAAATTTATTCAATAAGAAATTACTCTTTGACACATAAGAGAATGAATTCAAGACAATAAAATCACGTGTACCATAAAGATACTGACGTACAGTGGCGTTACTGCGCCATCCGCGCCCCACATCAATACTTTTCTCAAAACTAATTTGTACTTATTACTTTTAAAACGCACCACAGCAAAAAAGTAAATTATATCATTTTAAAAATCATTTATTGTGTGCATTGATATACACTCGCTAAAATATGTCAGATAAATCCAAAAATCACCGAAAAGTAAAATAATATTTTTTTGGCTGCTAGTGCGAAATATAAATACCTAAAATTTTAGATTTTTTTTATTAAAGTGTGAATATTATAACCAATTTTGTTCGAATTATTCAATGGATAAAATCACCAAGTACTTAATGTTCTTATATTTTCTATAAAATACATGTTCAGGGGCCCTTTTTTCATTTTGCATCGGCGCCCAACGTTTGCACTTTTAACTGTACTGAGACTTACGAGATACTGTACCTGAACCTATACTGAAGACGAAGTTCTGGCAAAAAGAGAACCTCGTGACTTAAAAAACTTAGACAATGGTTCGACGAGTCGTTTAAATTTTACATTGTAATCAACGTTCAATAATTTTTATGTGGTGTGCAATCAAAAGAGAGGAGACGGATTGATGCCTTTGAGATGTGGTGCTGGAGATACATGTTGCGCATATCGTGGATGACGAGACTCCATTATGTAGGAATTAAATATCAAGGACTGAGTATTGACCATTTATCTGAGACGAATCCTATTATTTTTTGGCGTCTTTTTCGAGAAGGGAATTTATCTTGGAGAAGCTTATTGTGGTGGGCCACGTCGAAGAATCCCCCACCCGTTGGACTGACCAAGTAAAAAAGGCAACAGGTACTTCTCTGGTGACATCCCTAAGGTCTGAAAAGTGGACGAGCATAGTAAAAGGGCGAGAGTTAATAGAGATTGCGATCCTTAATCATGAAAGAACGACGTGGACGAATCAGATAATACTTAAATAAAAAGAAACTTCATTAAAATGTATATTTAGAAACCCTTTCGCGTTTCGTTATAAAGGTTTTGAATAAAATTACCCCGCATGTCTACAACTTCGAGATTTGCGATTCGATTGTCTTTTTGTTACATCATCAACAGTTCTCCTTTATACAATACATTGTCTGCATTGTTTACAATATTCTCAACTCGTATAAAAGAACACTTTGTCATACCGCGAAAATCCCCTTCGCAAATGTGAAAACATTAGCAACATCAACTCACAAGTGTCATTGTCTGCTGGTCATTGTTTTTCACTCACGGCATGCGAAACTTAACACAATAAGGGCCTTTGTTGGGGCCTAGTTGCCCTCGGCACTAATTGGTTTCAGGGCCAGGACAGAAATGTTTATAGAGATGAAAGGTCGCTGAATAATTGTAGCGAAATGAAATGATTTGTTTTATCTTGGCATGATCAGGCTAACCGCAGTTCTGCGATGGGGATGGCTGTATAATATAATACAAGGGCTGTATAATATAATACAAGGGCTTGCATGAGAACGATAATTAATATGTATGGAAATATGTAGGTGTGTGTAAATGTATTTTTCAAACGATGTGTCCTCCTAGGCTAGCTGCCAAATTTTCTTATATTTTGGATTTATATTATTCATTTATTTTAGATGTTATACACTAGAATTTTTTTTTGTTACAATAACGCATAATGACGCAACATATAATATAAAACACACATAATTGGACCGATAAAAATATTATTCAATCTTCTCCTTATTGTGCTCTATCCGTTCAACGGAGGTTGCGGCTCTGTAAAGTTCTACAGTACACTGGCCAAACTATTGCCTTGGGTTCTTCAGCCACGATGATCTCACTAAAAACATATGTTTATTTGTTTCTACTAATGTTATTTATTTTCGTTATCCTTTATTATTACTTAATATATCTATTACTTTAATTTGTTATTTGTGCATTTGCTTCTTTGTTTATATATATATATATATTGTATTTAAATGTATTTTTTTGTTTATACCTCAATAAAGTGGAAGTTGTCGGGGTCTATAAAATTATATTAATTAAATAAATGCCAACACGGCGGTGAATAAGTAGGACCATACTGGAGCTTTTGCTTATAAACGGTCCTGGGTAAGCGGTGGGTCTGCCCTCATAGCCGTAATGTTCTCCTTTTTCCAGGGTCCCGACTTCCAGCAATCATTTTCTGCATTATGGGGTGCAATTTCGTACTTTCCCGTATGTCTCAACACATGTCCAAGATATCGAAGTTTTCCGATTTTTATTGTTTAAATACTTTACTCATCAGAACCATAACATCTTCATTCGTAACTCTATCCAGCTTATTTTGAACATTCTTCTGTAGATCCACATCTCGAGTGACTCAAGTCGCCTTATCGTTTCGTCGGTAAGTCTCGATGCTTCCATTCCATAAAATAATATCGAGAACACATAGCATCTGACAATCTGACCATTATTTAGTAAATAATTATTATGTTTTAGATACAAAACTTAATTTTAAATATTATTTATAGCTCTGAATCGTGTGAATAAATACATTATAAATTTACTAAAATCACTTTTGCATACAAATACAAAGCATTTTAAAACCATCAAAAAATGTATCACAGTAACCTTGGCTTTGGGCGGAATTTGATGAATTTACCGTAATTGAAATTTTTTCTAGCACTCTAAAAACAAATTGAATGGTCGTAATCTATCAATCAACGCCTATATTATCTTATGTATTATAAATAATTCTCAGTTTAATATCATTGATTGATTTGGCAGTTACTTTGTGGTGTAACATTTTTTTTTTTAAACATATTTTTTTATTTTCCCTTTGTACTGCACACACACAATGTTTTGAGTAATATCACGACTAGTTTAGAGGGAAGAGCAGTTCTTCCTATCTACAATTTTGAATACGTGAATTAAAGAACGTCGACGCCAAAAATAATAATTTCTCCGAATTCTCTAACCATATCATTGAATCCAGCCATTTTTTCGACAACCACCACCCAAAATTACTCCACTTGATCCCATATAGGGGAATAATAATGAATAACTTTGAAATAATAGAAATCCAAAAAAAATAAAATTCGGAGAAAGCATTAATGAATAAAATCATAAAGCCACTCCCACCCTTGCGTGCTCCACCGCCCCATAGCCAACTGAATTTAATTTTAGTTTAAATTACACTGCTCTTCCCAAAACTAGTGATATTACTCAAAAAATTGTGTGGGTATAGTACAAAGTGAAAATAAAAAGTATATATATATATTTTTTTAAAAATTAATATTCAGTTTTTTAGTTCTATATAATTACATCTTATGTTAGGAATTATTTTTAATAAAAATTGTGAGAACTGTCACTTTTATATGTGTGTGTGTGTGTGTATGTGTGTGTGTGTGTCAGATAAGTGGTGGGGGTCATGGGTTATAAGAGGCCATCACTGGGGAAACGGGTCTTTTTTCTCATCGTTCCTTCGCAATAATAGTAATAAATATCTGATTTGTATAATTGTACAATCTGTAAATAAGCTGTAGTAATAAACGATAATTGTTTACATATATCTACTGAGTTTCACTACAAGGAATCAACCTAGCAACTCGAGAAGTACACATAGAGGATAGAACCCCAAAGGGAATCTGTGATAGTATTTCCATGGCACCTCACTGGTGCAGGCAAATTGGAAAGTCACTACAAAAAATTTTCTAATGTGAAATTTGAATTAATATTGATAGGCCCCCCTTAAGAACATAATAACATCAAACCTTCTTCATCTTTCTCTTACGGTGCTAAAATAAAAACGCGCATTCCGGTGCTGTAAACTCAGTGCACATGTAAACGTTTGTGATTTTAAAGTCAGATATATATGTATATTTTATATTTATTATTCGTATTAATCATTAAAATAATAGTCGACATATATACATATATAAGTGAATATTCATATTAATTATTATGTAAAAGTGCTAAAAATGAGAAAAAATATCGATCATCACACACGACCGCATAAGGTACGTCTAACTTGGCCAGCGCACGCTCTGCCACTAAGTGACGATCGGCACCCCACGCCCCGCGCTCTGCACCGTCGTCATCTCTCCGCACGTACACATGCACGTATTAACAATTTCACGTCAGGTTTTCGAGAAAACAAATGTAATTATTTTATCCAATACATAAATATATTACAGAGGAATATCTAAAATATGAACTCTGTATTTAGTATATTTATAGAGATATGAACATAATTAGGAGCAATGTTAAATCAGTTTACATCATCGGAGAGGAAAGGTTAGGTTATGTACATATTCGACAAATCTGTTATAAAACTATAAGTACACACTTATTTAGCTCAGACACACAAATATCTTAAATCTTTATTCCTCACTATAAGCCAACCTAATACTGATGACTGAATGACGGTCCAAATTATGGAGACGTATCATCATTGCATATTCTTCTTCCTGATATATTTACTCTCATCTTACCTTCACAAATTGGTGACCCCGACGTGATTTGAACACGCAAACATCTCAACTGAATGATTAGAGAAAATCATAAAGACATCATCTACATTCCTTACTGTAGTCACTTAATAATAAGACTAATAGAACGAGATATGTGTACGGTAAAACGAGTCGCTTTGTAGAAATATAATTGCACCATTTTTATAAAATCTAAGTTTATCCCGCGAAAGGCTTCCGCCCCAAGCAGCGGAAATAAATTTTCTCTAAAATTTAATTTTGGATTTTCGCCGGCTATGATTCATATAGCCAAATTGCCTTTCTGCGTTGTAAATCCGTTACCTGCAAATAACAAGCAGATATTTTTTCACAGATGCCTTTGCGTCTTTGTAAAAAATTTAATAAATTAAATATGGCTTTTCTGCTTTTGGCTTTATTTCAATGATCAAAATAAATTCTCGGAGATTTAAACATTTAAAAGTGTCCTCGTAACTCAGATTTACGATAAAAATGGGTGCTGTAATTCCTCACGCAAAATAGTGATATATTTTTATCTTTTTTATTAACTGAATAACTTACCATAACGCGTTTTGTCGCAGAGATAGACAGAGAAGGTTGAATGCCGCTCTTCTATTCTGGCGTACTACATTCATACATTTTCTTACTCGTATGTTATTCCATCCCACACAATAAAGTACAAGTATATACCTAATTGCAATACAGTTGTATCTTATGTTTATCATGTTATATTATAATATATTCACCTCTGTTGCAACAAAAACATGTACGTCAATAAAGTCTAATAAATAAATATATACTAATTAAATGTATTAATTATTAAGATATACATATAAAATATATGTTACACTTTTTGAAATTAATATATCTATCGTTCCATTATTCCGATGTTCGAAAATTTGTCGTCAAAAGTACTGTCGCTGTAGCATAGTTGAATAGTGCACCTTTTCCGGTTTGGAAAGAGATCCAGGTTCGAATCCCGGTAACGCAACAAGAATATTTTTTAATAAAATTGATTTTATATGTATATCTTTATAATGAATACATTTAATTAGTATTTTAAACATCGTAGACCTATGTTCTGAATATTTACAACTTCACAATAAGAATGTGTTCTCCTTAATAAATAAATATATGCCCATCCTAAGCGGGATTATCTTTATCAACAGCATTATTTTATTAGACTTACAGATTTATCTCAATTATATTTTTTCTTTCAATTTAATCTCAATTATCCGCGGTAGCTTTGATCGTGTTGCGAATCAAACGAGCAGTAAACAAAAACACGAGACATATCTCTGATACATGTATCGTGGAAAGTATTTTACAGGATCAAAAAAATATTCTTATATTCAGTTAAATAAATAAAATTTTAATCTCCTTAGTGAACTAAATTCCGGTTCCCTCCATGGCAGGCAGAGATACTCATCTCTACACCATAAAGAAACACTCATAAGATATAAAAATAGACCATTAAAAATATCTAATGTTCTTTATAAAAAAACTATCATACTCATATCTGCTAGTAATGCATTATAACCTTGCAAAAAAAAATCGGCATTCTGTACTTTTTACATTTTATTTGATGGTCTTCCTTAAATTCTTCGATATAACCGTCTAGCGGTCAGCCTAGACCAGTAAACTTAAAGTGTGTATAAAAAACACCTTAAAATCGAAAATCCCTCGCTCTTAAATATTATGTAGCAATAAAAACGTAATACGTCTCTATCACATGTATTTGCGAGCATGCGAGTGCGAGTGACCTAACCGAAACGCCGTTAAATACGAATATAATACTAACGAAATTAAACGCAAAATATTATATATGTAAACATCATTTTGCATTTGACTACGTAATAACGGAAAATAAAACTGATGAATTTACAAAACACGTCATCAAACGAAAATCTCGAGTGAACTTATCATTATTTTTAAATTTATTTATTAGACTTTATTGACATGCATGCCTTTGTTGTAACAGTGGTGAATATAAAATATTATAATATAACATGATAAACATAAGATACGATTATATTGCAATTAAGTCTAAGACTCGTAGTTTATTGTGTTAAATGGAATAGACTCCATCTCTGATATACAACTTACAACAATAAGAATGTGTTTTTACAAAATCTCTCAAATACCTTTGAGTAGTCTGATTTTGGATACATTGATACAACTTTATTATTAAGAGAACACATTACAACTTCACAATAAGAATGTGTTCTAATAATAAAGTTGTATCAATGTGTCCAAAATTTAATAAAAATTAATTGATAATTCTGGCGTCTGCTATCAGATTACTCAAAGATATTTGAGATTCCGTAAAAATAAAGTAGATGGCTCTTTCAAATAATGGAACGATTAAATGTATTAATATCAAAAACAATGTTATATATAGGTTCGAAAATTGTCGCGAAATATATCGTCGCTGTAGCATAGTTGGATAATGCACCTTCCCCATTTTGGAAAGAGATCCAGATTCGAATCCCGGTGGCGCAACAACAATATTTTTCGATAAAAAAATGATTTTATATGTTATATCTTTCTAATTAATATATTTAATTCGTATTTAAAATAATATTACTCGTACTGTCCGGTGAGATAAAATTACAAAAAATGCGTTTGACTCGCCTTGTCTCTAGACAGCTCTCATCGCAACCTCACAGTTTGGAGATCAACTTCCCGCCAGCACAGCATTAATATAATACAAGATCGATCGTCGTAATGGAACGCCACACCGCTCGACACCGCGACGGAGGAGAATCACAACCTGCTGCTGCCAAATCAAAATCACCGCGTGTTAAACGAAGTCCAATATACAACTGTCAAACTCAACATGTGCCAATTGAAATATTTCGTTAAAATGTTCGCGAGTGTAAAAGGATTATTTTGTTATTCCTGACTCAACAGCGAAAACTACTATTCATACTGTAAAAAAAATCTAATTTTCTCTTAAAAATTGATAAAACGTAATGATAGTAGCAATATAAAAAGAGAAGTGGAATATTACAATACAACCTAACTTAACAAATATTCAAATTCTTAACGTAACTTACAATACACATGCCACCTGGCGAAAAATTATGATTCCAGATTGCAACCCTAGTGGCGATAATTGAATTTAAATTAATGAAAAATTGTATTTCAAAAATGAATTTAAATATGGACGACCTCAAAATAATATTATTTTATTATTATTTAACTCTACTACAACTAACTGCAGCAAATTTTTTAATTTTTTTTTGACATTCATACACAGTATTGTTTATCAAATTTTAATAAATTACGCATATTTTTTGTGCGTCTATAAATGTGTTAGGTAAAAATATGCAAATATGTGTTCTACATTCAAAATCATTTAATTTAAAATTATTATACAATGTTATTTCGGTTTTATGTGACGTGAAGAATTGCGGACACAAGATTATTAAATATGTAGGATTATACAAAGTATGCTACCTTCACAATCCAACGTCTTTTTTGATACTGTTTAAAAATAATACCATCGTTAGGTACTCTGTCACACGATCCACCCCCTGCTCTAGCCCTTCTTACCTTCCCAGCTAGCATCCATATTTAAAACATATTACAAATTATATTCTCTGTTCTTTCTCGTGAAGGCAATAAAAACGTTGAATCAGCATATTTGTAAGAAGGGAAACGTTACGAAGATTTATATGAAAGGGAGAAAAAATAGTCAAATTTCTTACTCAGACAATTTTTTTAGTTTAAGCGCCTACTTCTATACATCAAGAATATGGGTGAAGTTACATATTTTTTGTGAGATATATTCAAGATTAATTTAACTATTTTTTTAAAGAATAAAGAACCTGTGGTGAGCCACCACATTACGACGATAGATGGCGCCAGTGGCGTAACTAAAATATTGGGTCCAATGTAAAATGGAAAAAAGGCCATAGGTACCAATACAAATTTAACACGGTATATGTATTGTACACAAGATATAAGAATATTAATATTACGTACTTGCGTAAATAGTTCGACTCAGTTGTACACCTCGTAGTTGATTGTTGAAGATCCAAGAGAAAATCTTATGTGACAATTAAACATTTATTGCAAGAATAATACAATTATGGTATCGAGTCAAACGATAACGCAGAAGAGAGCGCGCCTGGCACCCGTCGTCTCGTTTGTACCATCACACACACACACACACATATATACATACCGCCCAAGCAGTGCGGCGCTCTGACAAACATGCATATATATGATCTCAAGGACATCGCAATTAATGAATAAGAACACAGTTGGTCTCTTGTATTTTATAATATTCACTGCCCAGCCGGATTTATTAGCATTAGCGGGATGCTACTGTATAACTCGATAATGTTTTCGTAATATATTTTTATATTTAATAATGTGCTGCTGTGCTATATTTAAAAAAAAAATATTAGATATTAACGCTGGGGAAAGTATCAACACTCACCAAAATATAATTATCAATTAAATGCATTGTAGAGCGCGGATGGGCCGTATTAACTTAGTTACACCACTGGATCACCTACTGGACCTACCATCATACGAAAAATGCGCGGAGGCGCGAATTCGGAACAGACGCCCCCAGCTGATGCGTTGTACCCCTAGTAGCTTGCGCGCTCGTGATCTAATAATCAACCTCGTGCCTTACTTACGATAACTATATTTAGTTTCAAATAATAATTAGTGATATATCTTGTAACTTAATGCATCAATTAAGTTAAGCTAAATAAGTAACCACTTTAATTATCTGTCTTACCCGTACCCATCTTTTGCTGAGCCGATCTGAACCTGTATATTCTATATATTCTACCACTGTCTAATCGACATCTTTCACCGTGCTCTAAATTTCTTCTGCAATCGAGACATAATCCCCAGCATCCGTTGGAGGGCGATAAAATGTTATTTAATAGGTACCCGTACTGCTCTGTGGAATCGAGGTTTGTGCGTTAAATTAATCCACCATTTAAAGACTGTAACCATTTGAAATGTGACTGTATCGGCTTATGCTAAAGATCTCATGGATTGACGACATTATCAAGACGCATATATAAGTCAAGATAGCTAAACTGAAGAAAAGCTGCATGTGTAATATGATCTTACAGCCGCGATATGGATATATATATATATCATACCAAAATGGGCCTATAGTTGTTCGCTCTTAATATTGTCAATCGGTTCAATACAAGAAACGGGAATGCAAGTAAATCAATAAGGTCCTTATTAGTATTGACTTAAATGTACAAAAGCATTAATGACTGAGTTTGTGATACTAAGCTGAAACTGTGGCGCGGCATCTCGGTTGCAGCGATGTGCGGCTGTTACTGGCCATCATTTCAATATTCACCCCTCCACGCAGCTGACCAATGGCACATCATTTCACAGTGTATGGCAACCATTCTGTAGGTGTCATAAATTGTTGATAGTAGTGGTGATAAAGGGGAAGATAAAATAAAGCAGACGCGTACGCAGAAAAAGATTATCTTGGCTGCATAACCATATCCAAAACGATAGTGATCTTACAACCGGATTGATACCTTCGAGATACATGTTGCGCATACCATGGACGGCGATTCACACGAATATATCCATTCTATAACCATTCGCCTGAGGCTTGTTGTGGTGGGACGAAGAGGAAAAGAAAGATCCCGCACCCGTTGGTTCGACCAAGAAAAAAGGCAACAGGCCTTTTTCTGGTAACAGCCCTAAAAAGTAGTATTAAAAGTAAAAGAACGTAGTCGAGAGGGCGGGAGTCCATAGAGATGACGTGGATAGATGTTTAGGTACAAATATTGTTTTACTATGAGTCAGTAAAGATACGTGTATACTGGATACGTTATTCTATTTCTCAAACGAACACACTGAACTCTTTACCATTCTTTACACCACACTCGAGTCGAGTCTGAGAAAAATCTCATTATTATTAGTTATTCATTCAAAGTTTTATTTCGAACACTCTGTATGTATTTAATGGAAATGGCTACTTCACTAATTCGCTTCGCTTTCTACGCAAGAATAAACATAATCCGTCAATGTCGACCATTTATAGACAGACGCAAAATTTACGTGTAATAATTCAATAACTACGATTTTTTTTAGAATACACCGAAAACATTATGTGGCCGTGTAACATGTTACATCATTAATCAATGGGTAATTTATCCAACCCTCGCCCTCAGAATTAAGACCCTAGTCAAATTGCACTTATTAAAAATGTAATAGGTTTCGGAAACCGAACTTTTCGTCGGAAAATGTTTTGCTCTTCGAAGAAAACGGGAGAAAAAAATAGTTTATGGATTTTCATATTAGAAGGTAGGTGTACTTTTTCTCCACTAAACTTCAAATAAAGCCGGAATATTTTTTGACCTTTTCTTATGGGAACAAAAATATGGGTCAGGTTTTTATAACGACATCTGGCGACCCGCGCGCAGGGCCGGCCCAGGGCCGGGCGCGCGCGATCCCCTATTTTATTTTGTTTTTTTCATTAGACATGACGAAATTCTAACAGCCCAAAATATGATACCACCCCTGCAACAATACTGTATACCGTTTTTGAGCAGATCTGAGTTATGAATGCACATGTATTGTATATCTTGTTGGGCATCAAATGATATATTGAACAACCATATAAAATATGTAAGTGATTTTACCTACAACAACACTGTATATCATCCAAGATGGCCGACGCTCCGTCTATCTATCGACATTTGTAAAAACCGATATACAGTGTTGTTGCACGGGGGGGGGTGATAATCGTCAAATGGAATGTTCTGTATTAACTAGTGAGAAATGAGACAAAATAAATTTGAAATTTTGAGTAACAAGGTTCGATGTGCACTTGGAACCTTGTTCCATAAATTGTAATAAATAACTGATGCAGTTGGAACTTTCAGCTCTTGCTATTTCCTAATATCCGTTAAATAGAGTCGGTGTGAGTAGAAGAAATAAATAAAATGCATTTGGAACCCCTTTCACGCAATAACTCAAATAAGCCCAAAATGTTACTTGAAACCTCGTTATTTCTAAGGGGTCGATATATGATTTTTTTTTTATACATCGTGTAAGACTCTTAATCCACACTATTTTATTAGTGGACAGTTGCCTTAATTCTGGGGTGAAAATCCTCATGCTATATATCAAAATTCCATACTGTTACGCAGTTCGAGACTGACTACACAATGGTTCCCAATCTTTTTCGCGTCACGGAACTCTATTCAAATTATAAAAATCTAACTATCACTTTTTTCAAACTCTTAAATTAACACAATTTGCGTACTTCTCTTAAAACATGTCACAAGGTGTGATATTATTTAGAAAGATATACATATAAAATCAATTTTATCGAAAAATATTGTTGTAACTACCGGGATTCGAACCTGGATCTCTTCCAATCAGGGGAACGTGCATTATCCAACTATGCTACAGCGACAGTACTTTTGACGACAAATTTTTGAACCCATATGTTACACTTTTTCAAATGAATACATCTATCGTTCCATTATTTGAAAGCCATCTACTTACAATATTACTGGTGGCACACTTCCTAATTGCTCGCGGCGCACCAGTTGAAGACCACTAGAATAGTGTTTTATAGATCACCCCCTTCCCTCTCTCTGTAACTGCGGCTTTTTTTATATTTAATATATTCATAGAAATTAATTGAAAATCTGATATTGACCAATAAACTTATATTTCAATTTTACATAATATTAACAGAATATAACACATGTGTTTCTGAACTGTGTGTGAAGATTTTGCACAGTTTGAATATTTTCAATGATAATTTTTAAAAGATTATTAAACAAAACATTTAATACATTGTAGTCAAAGTCTGTTGCAACCTTACTTATTCGACCCGAGAGACATGATATATTATTCTTATACAATATATAATATATTTTGTTTATTAACATGCTTTGCATAGACAGGATGGCAGAAATTACAAATGAATAACTATTGAAACATTTAGATATGAGTCGTATATTCTACTCACGAGACTCATTTTTGTTCACCATGAGTGTGAGTCAAATGTACAATGTATTTGAGAAGTAGGAAAACATGGCAACACGCAAAATACATGTTGGTAATGAATATTTGGAAAAAGTAGATGAGTTTGTGTATTTGGAAGTATGTTTGATGGAAATGGAAAGACTGAGAAAGATATTGTGAGGAGGGTGACGGCAGGGAACAAGGTGAATGGCACTTTGAATGAGATTTCCACTGCATTAGACAGAGTAAAGAATGAAGAAATAAGAAGAGAATGTAAAGCTGATCTTAGCATAGTGAGTAAAATTAAGAAAGGATCACTTAGATGATTTGGTCATATGGAACGGATGAATTAGAAGAGAATGGTAAGAAAGATATACAATACAAGTGTTGATGGCACCAGAAATATAAGACATCTGCAGAAGACTTTACACGACCAGGTAAACCAGGTACTGGAAGATGGTCGTATTAGAATCCTTAATAATCGACGAGCTTGTATGAGAAGATGTATGAATGTGAATGAGGTGAGAATTGTGTCAGGACAGAAGAGTGTAGCGCTCTATCCTCTCTGCTTACTGCCTTGGAGAAACAGCGTGATGGTAAGTAAACAATTATTATTATGTTTTCGCTGTGAGCCATCACTTTCCAAGGACTATACAAACATTCTCCTGGTATTCCTGTCACTTTCCTAGGCAACATAATGCAATATAAGTAATCAAGATGTTAGATGAGAGAGGGTTATAAGCCCACTGCCCATCCTTTATCATCTCTATTACTCAGTCATCTAAAAAGATAGTTCTCCCCAGACTTCCCTCTTTCATCTACCTGAGACAACATGAGGATTAGTCTCCTATGTCTCGCTAGACTAGTAGGTATCACCACAAACAAATGAGGAGTGAAATTGGTGAATGAGAGGCTGCAGGTCGTATCTTGGGATTTTATACCAATATTATGCATAATCACATCCTTGAGAAAAAAAGTATTTTGTTGGTACAACCTAAAGAAAAAAAGTTTAGTGTACTGTACTATATTCATTGATCATGACTGAGTCACCTAATGTGATGATTAACTGGCCAAGAAGACCACTCTTTCCCTCATCAATTCCATATCCCGATGTATGACAGACTTAATATGGAAAAAACTGATGAATTCTATCTGGACTGCACAATGGATGGATCCAAGTAATCATAAGGGTGATGGGCTTCAAATAATTCTAAGATCTATTCCCCGCACCCCCTGGTTCTCCAAAAGGAAAATCTCCAAAAGAATAATATCAAATATCTCTAGAATGAGAATTGGGCATTGCCAGGTAGCCTCAGATTTATTCAGATTGAACTTAATAGATTCCCCAATGTGTGAGTGTGGTGCCGAAGAGGAAACCCTTAACCATATCTTTTTTGCCTGTCCATTGCGGATCACAGGTTTTTTTTACAGTAATCTCGTCAATGGTAATTTTCAACTCCCGGATAACTTGTGTCATCTTCTTTTCTTTAACTCGCCACATTTAATCTATATAATAGTAAATTATTGGCAGAATTTTAAACAATTGTAATAATGTAACAGTAATATATAATTAATGTTTATTCTCACGGCACCCCTGTAGATGTGTGCAGTCCGTTTCTCACTATCGGTGCTCAGCACTCGTATTCCAAGATTGGAATATTATTATAACCCCAATACTGTGCAGTTATCTGATAGATATTATGGATCGCCATCTTTGCGGTGTCAAACTGCGTGGAACTGCTGTTCAAAAGCGAGAATCCTCAAAAATTTGTCACAGCGTGAGGCTATTTTGTTCAGGATCAATTTTAATGATAATAAATTTGTAATGTTATATCAAAAACTCATGTTTAACAAATGAATGTGTGGGAAGGTTGGTTGGTGTTCTGGTCAAAACCATTTTTATCCGAACATGTTTGTTCTCATTGGGGAGAAGCCACCGAGAGCAAGAAACAATACAGAATATGTAAAGGTTATGGAAAAACGATGCACGGTTAGTGAAAGGTGATAGTCGGGTTGTGCATCTGCGGTCCGGTTGGTTTGGGTACTGGACGCCGATTGTTTCGCTGACCGCTTCCTCTGCTGCATGTGTTGGTGCACATCTGTGGTGCACGTGTGTCAATACCAAGAATTTATAGAACGAGGAACATCTGGGCAATGCGCGCGAGCCGCCACAAATGTTTATTTCAAACTTTAAACAAGATTTTTCAATAAACAATGCTTATACATAATTGATATCGACTTTGAAAGTGCAAGATACGTTGATTGAAGTATTGAAATTTTAGAACAAGCCAATTTATTTTTTGCAATCGCGTTATCAGTACCACGAGTGAACCATTTCTCTTAGCAACTGTAAGCAGTTTTTTATCCTTATTAAATGATTTTACAAATGGTTAATTTTCAGTACTTCATTTACACAGACAATATATTTAACCCCATTATAAATATAAAAGAGAGTGGTTAACATCTGCTTTATACTGAATTGTCATTATTCAACGGCTCAATGATGTCTAATACTACATACTATGTAATATTATTTCAGTATTTAAAGTAAACGGCCTGTTATTATCTTTTTTTTTAAGAATAGATTAGTAAATGTATTTTTATATAAAAAATTTAATATTAAGATGATAATATTATGTCCTAAATTCAAACTAAACTAGAAAACCTGTGTTGAAAAAGTATGATTAACTTGGATAAAAGCTTGACTAACAGTAGTGGGATCAAATCATACCAATTTAGCCAAAACTAGATGTAAGCATTACTTTCAGTTTACATACTTGGATGAATCTTGTAAACAATCACTAACTTACCACACATCTCCAAAAATTGTAGCGGAGTAAGTAATCTTCTTCCTCATTACTTAGGTTATAAGGAAGAAGATTACTTATTTATTACAGAGAAATTATATTGCCTGGGTTATTTTCCTAAAACCCTCTACCTAGATTGGTGAGCTACATCTACAAACAAAATCTGTTTTGCAGTCGGTCATTATTGATATCAAAGAGTTCTCATTTTGCTTTCTCATCTTTGTGTGGTGCACGCAACCACTTCATGCACTAAACATTAGTATTTTTTAAACCAAAAGGCTAATAAATCACATCAATGTATATTGCAATGATACCTAAATACGAGCGCACACCGATGACCTTCTGTTGTACGACAGTTCTGTCCTGATGACGAGGGCTATGAAAACGTATGGCAGTGCGCATACTGACAACTAAATTTTCAAACGACAGAACAGTTGTTGGCGCACCCGAACAGGCCAACGACAGTTCTGTCAGGCGCCTCACTAAACATACCAATGACTCAACTGCCGTAGGGGAGACCTAGGTGGGTCGAAACAATGGTGAATTGAAACAGTCTCGATAATTCAAAAACTATGACCGTTCAAAAAACGGCAATATCAAATTTTTAACGCGAGCAATACACAAAACAAACGCGCATACCAAACAATCGTTTCGCTGTGACTCCCAAGCTGCAGAATTGATTTGATATATTTCTTTTTTAAGGGAACACATTTTTTGTTGTGAAGTTGAATTTTCAGAATATAGTTTTGCGGTATTGTTAATACAAATTAAATCAACTAGAAAGATACAGGAAAAATCTATTTAACCCGGTAATAACTAAATCTTTTTTCGATAAATAGATTTTTTCTGTATATCTTTCTAGTTGATTCATTAAATTTGTATTGATATTTTTCTGATCTGAAAATGTATTACGTGACAGAACTTCTACAATATGTTAGTATCAACATACAAGTTTATGTATTAAACATTATTTTTTTGTTTGTTCTCTATTATGTGAGAAATTATTAAGCACAAATATAAAAATTTCCAATTGTTTAAATAGCTTGTTTATTTATTGTTGAAATAGCTTGTTTCAACTCACCTCGGTTTTATGTACCTATCATTTTATTATACATATTACCACATTGATCTGACTTTATATATTATGACACAAATTATAGCCTTTAGACCGTACTGTACATATTTGGTCTATTGAAAAAAGCAATTAATACCGCCTGTAACAATCGAATGAGGTCTTAACTGGCAAAATTTATGTCTCTCTTAACACTGCAAAAATTAATTAAAATGGTGATCAGAAGATTGTAGACAATTCGTCTGGAAAATATAACGATGGTCCCCACAAGGAGCGATTTTTCTACCTAACACATATCTATACAATGTGACAAATAGAACAGCAAAGGCACTCCAGAAACATAACTTCAAAATGATAATCGAAATGTAAAATAACATCATAGATCTCCTGAGAACAGTAAACGATTGTGTGAAATCAATAGATAGATAGTATAAGATTCTGTACATTGAACCACATTCTGAAAGTACACAGCCAAGATTATCTCTTTCTACCTACTTTACTAGTACTGCTACCTTCTATCTTCTCATGCATAATGAGTTGTAAAAGATCATATTTTTCATTGCGGAGAATGTGACCAAAGTGTGCAGTTTTTCTTGAGTCTTGATTCATCTTCAATAGTAATGTGGTCAACCCAGGCTCTACCAGCAGCCTTATACTGGTGTGGTAAAGTTTTTCATATTATCTCCCCCAGCACACAAATAATAACACGGGTCCTTAAAATTGACCTAAAGATTTCTTACACACACACTGTTATTCAAAATAACTAATTTGGTTCTTAAAGGAACCTAAATCTATTCATTTCCACAAATAAAACTCAAGTTTACCTTTACAAGATCAGTATTGACATAGAGAACAGAAATCTAAACTCTAATTTCTGTTGACTCTCTGAAATTAAAGGTGTTTGAGTACAACATCCTGAGAATAATCATTGATCAATAGTTTCATTTGATTTGCCAGAAAAACCCAACAATCCAATATGTAAAGTCAGCTATGAGAGAAACAGTTAAATACCCAATAAACACTAGTAATTAAAATTATTATAAAATATAGAACTATAATATATAATCTGTAATAACTAAGCACGATAATATGGACACACCGTATCAACATGTCAATAATGCAATACATATTTTTCATTATTGTTCGTATCACATATTTTCATAGACCCTGCACGAGTTGATCAGAGATATAAATAGAGAGATAAATGCAGCAAAATATTCTAGAATTCTCCAAACAGATTTTCAAACTATGAACTATTCCTTTAAATTCCACAAACTTACATTTCTCTCATCTAAATAGTTATGAAAACTCGACAGCCAATTTACTATATAAAAATGCTTTGAAAAGGACATTTAGAAAGACAGTAAACAAATCATTTAGAATAGCATTTTTTACAGAGCTAGATGAAATCAGTACAAGCAATTTATATGTATCATTTGTGTTTTCATGGAATAGGTAAAATAATACTAAACTTTATTAATGTATATTTATTCATAATGTATATTTAACCTATAAAATTATTTTTCATTATTCATGGCATAATGTTGCCTTGCAAAAGTTTCCCCGACAAGTAGCGGAAATATCAAACTGGCTTCTGCATATATTTTCACAGGACTGGCATCCTTCTTGATCTTGCCCCAAGAAACTGCTTCATCGGGCCTCGCCCCAGCATCGCTGCCGTCAAATTCTGAAGCCGTATTTAAAAACACAGCAAATTCCGCACCATTCCGCATCAAATTAGCATTGCAGATGTGATGCTTAATTACACCGCCTCCTAATATGACCATTCCTGTGTTGTTTGCCTTAACGGCCATTGTGTTCAGTCTTCGAAGATCACTTAATATGTCCACGACCAGGCCAGGATTTTTGTAAGAGTGGAAATACATCATGTCACCCAAGCTGCCATCTGTCAAAGCGGGACTAAATACTGGAATGTTATTCTTCCATGCCCAGTAGTGTATTGACTCCTCGTTATTAATTTTTTCTCCTAATCTTGCAACTATTTTGGAAGGCGTCCAGAGAACTCCCTTTTCTGATTGTTCATTCAGCATTTCATCTAACAAAGGCATCACCCAGTCCTCGAATTTGCAGTAATTATCATTTGGAACAAGTAAATTCCCTATTCTATTTATTCCCTTCTCTCTCAAAACACTTCCCTTCAGATTAAAGTCTCCTATATAAGTCGAAGCCAGACATTTAATGAAATCTTCTTCTATTCCACCGGCAGTCGTGACTAAACAGTCAACCATTTTATGTTGAACTAAAAATTTTATAGTTTCTCTCAATCCTGAAGACACCATATTAGATGTGAAACCTAAGAATATTGTACAATTACTCTTTCTTCTAATGAAATCATCCTCTTCGTGAACATCTAATTTATCTTCCTCTAGCGGTATTTGTCTGCATTCGATCATTTTATTAATCTCTTGAACTGCCAGACCAAAGTTAGTAGCCTGAAAGCCGGAATTTAAATATGATTGAAGCAATTTATGATAATCTAATCCGTTATTCCAATTGTAACCATGAACACATGGCGTGTTTTTTGGTAAATCTTCACTTTTTAATAAAACTGCAGACGCAGCCACTTCTGGAACTCTATTGGTAGTGTTATTTGAACTCTTTTCTGACATTTTTGAAACAAATCAAGGTTTACTAAAGAAAATAATGAAGACAAGATGTAAAAATAACCTATAAATCGGCATTTACTGTCACACGAAAAAGCTGTCAAAGCGACAGTTGTCACAATGTTGCCATTTTTATAACTAAAATCGTCGCATAATAATAAAACACTTTTGTTTAGTACTTACCTACAATGAAACGCAAAAGTTTCCAACCTCAAAATTGAATGTCAATAATATAACATATTTTTTTGTGATGTTTGAAAATAGTTTATAAATTGCTTTCTCTTTTATGTAGTTGAGATGAGTTTCAAATAGTTTCCTAGGAGATGAAATACGTAACCGATAATATGAAAATGGTTTTTAAAATAAGTATTCTTTAAATGGTGAAATGTTAACTTTAGACTATCAACATTAGAATTACCCCTGCAATTCCTTATATATTCTAAATAATGAAACCTTGACCATCCCCTAAAAACTTATTTCTCTCATATCTAACTAAACTGACTTAGTACCGGCATTATTTTTCGAGACTTATCTGGAAGAAAAGATGTTGTATCTTAAAATATTGAAACCATTATATTCACAACAGTATAATGGCATACGACACGGATATCACATTTTTGGTGACACGCGGGTTATGGTCGAATTATGTTTACAAAAAGAATTTAAGTGAATTTAGGTTGTTAGCAAAAAGTGCGAATACGATATTCCTTTTCGTTGCTCTACTCATGGACCGAGCGTTAATGATACTATTATAATCGCTTACAACTGTGCCAATATTTATATATTTAATTAATTAAGGGATTTTAACAATATAAAGATCTAAAATATACAAACATAAAGGGCCCCTTTCAATTTAAAATTCATCTCAACGCGTTTTTTACGAAAATGTGGGTTTTCATTAGAAGTTATATCAAAAGTTATAACTTTTACACTAATGTAATACTAATTAACAGAATATTATTTGCCATACTACCTGTACTATAAAAACCATTAAATTCATTTTCCGTTTGCCACAAAATTGTCTTAATATAGAAAATACTTACATATACGGAATATATTTTCTTATAATCTCGAAGCCAAGGTTACGGAGACAAATCTGGATTTACAAACTAACAAAATGCTAAAAAATTGATATATTTATAAACCGATAAATTTGCAGGAAATTATTTATTTATGTAAACGAGAAATAGACAAAGTTACATGGCCGCTTCACGCTAGACAGTAATATAACAACGCACTTAAAGTCAGTTGAAGCATGGTATCGGTTGTGTACACCGCGCGCAGTGTGTTATTGTTTTATGTCTTTATTATTGATATAATTTCAGCTGATGAAGGGTATTGACTCATATTTATTACGATGTGATTAATATTATTTCATTCCCTATCCATAAACATTAAACAAGCCTATTTATATATTGTAATAATAAAAAAGATCTTATTTTGCAGTAAAATACTAATTTTTTTTTTCTAACATAAAACATAGCAAATGTTACACCATTTTAAAAATTACACTAAATGAGCAACTTTTTAAAATAACTTGCCAAGTTAGCGTAGTACATTTTTTTACAGGATGCAGAGTAGAAGTAAGCTAATTTTAAAAAAATTTACTCATGAGTCCGGCAAAAATGTTTTTTTTTTCAATCTATATCACAAATAGTTATATTTTGGACTACGATCAATAGCAGGGCCATTCAGGGTTATGTAACAAAAAATGTAATCTTAGAATATGGAATTTTGTAATTGTGGCACTCGAAAAACTAATCTAAGGTGTCGATTTTCACGAAATATCTCGAAAACTAATGATTTTTTACTAAGGTTATATTTTGATATTCTGGTCAGTCATGCTCTTCATGGGATGACGTCGACTTTTGGGTATATGTGTTTACCCAGGGTCCGATAATTTGTCCACGTCCGCAGTGTTTTTCAAACGCGAGCGCGAATACTGCAGAGTTAAAAAAAAACCATTTAAACATGTGATATAAAATCCAGCAATGAATACGTAACGCCTGCAGAGCCACGACCGCGACTCACCTCCGAACTAGACTAACGTGAATATCCATCACATAAACAAAAGCGGTCGTTAATTTTGACAGTGAGAGCGGAATAAAAAATGTCTTCAATTTATCCAGGCGACCGTGCGCCTGCGCAGGTGTACAGAAATGTAACTTGGCGACCATGGTCGAGACACAAGAGAGCATTATATATATATATACTACTATATATGGTACTAGCGGCCCATGCCCAACAAATATAGTTATAATTTGAAAGTGATTGACAACGGATATGCTGATATTGAGTTTTAGTTATAATTTTAAATCGGTTGTTAGGGATGATAGGTGAAGCCCCTTAAATCTATGCAAAATTTGGTCCAAGCAAGAGGGTGACATGTAAACATGGATACAAATTTGGAATTAATTTCATTTAATATAGGTAATACACATGTGCATTGGGCGGATTTATGGTGCCGGGACCTGTTTTCCTGGACATTTTGCTTTTTTCATGATTTTTTTTGCTCACTTTAAATGCGTGTCACGACAAAAACTCCGCGAACTTTTGACCCGACTATTATACGTCCACGACAAAAAAATCAGGCCGACAAAAGATCCAGCCGACCATTGATCCATGCGGCATTAGAACCATCGACATAACGGCCGCAAACCAAATTTTACGTTAATTATGTTAATTCTTTCGAAAGTCAATAGAATTTTATATGTGCGTTCATCATCAAGAGATTTTTTATACGAAATATGTATTCAACATTAATAATGTATGAAAAATAAAATACTTCTAAATTTAGAGATTGGACTGTCAAATATACACAACTAGATTAAGTACCCGGCGTTGTCCGGGCATTACGCAGAGCGAAGAGACTTAACTTGGAGGGATAGGGGTAGTTTTTTTCGAAATCAGATGTAGATAATTATTTTCCTCTTATTTTGAACGTCAAGTGTACAAAATTTCATCAAGAAGTACCAACATTCTGCTTTAAGGGGTGGGAAAAGGAGGTAGGGGTGGGTTTTCGAAAGCTCATGTAGACAGTGACCTTCCTCTTGTTTTGAAGATCAAGTGATTATTATTATCATATACGCCCTATTCAGACATTAACATAATATGTAAAATAACAGAAATTTTCATCAGTAGTGCAATACACAAGAAAAAGTTATATAATGTCAGCATGTTTTTTCATAATCAATATTAAAAGTGACTATAAAATGTGAAGTAAAGTAATTGAGTTGAGACGCGAAAAATTGTAATAATGTAGTTATAAAGAGTTAACTAATGCATGAGTTCTGACATTAACACTGTAATAGAACAATGAATTGTGTCTCGATGACCTCAATGGTGCGTGAAAGTCAAGCAAACCAACAATATGGGGGCAATTTATCCCACGATTGATGATTCTGTATAGAAATATAAGGTCGGTCATCGTACGTCTCACAGATAATATGATTACGACGTTCGTTTATAATTTAAATAATTCCACTTTCTCATTATAAACTTTGTATTCCGCATCGGATTTGTGTTGATCGGTTACTGATTTTTAGTAATCTGCGATAGGTTGTATGCATATTTCGGTCACCCCTCGATTCAACGACTTCTTGAAAGCTCTTTAAATTTAAAAAAATCTGGAGGCTTTAGTCGATCGAATCTTTTATCGTGGAGCCCCTCAAGTGTTACCGCCAATCGTGAATAACACTTTTATAATTAAATTCCGAATGGCAATTTTTCAACAGGCTAGACATCTGCGTACTTTTTTTTCTGTATTCTTGAAGGATTTTTTATCGTTTAAAAAGATATCATCCAAAACAATTCAATTTAATTAAACACGTGGTGTCTACGGGTTGGCTCTTTTCTTTATAAGTAAATAAAAAATGTATTATGCTACTTGGTTTTTTTTATTTAAATATCACGTAACCTATAATGTGCCGTATAATGTTCGTAATTCGTGGCTTCACGTGAGGCATTGTGTATTTTTGTCGCAATAAAACAATATGATTAATATCCTTAATAATGCCATGAGCGTAATGACGTCATCTCTTGTCATTTCGTATTCTGGTTTAGAAAGTTTTTTATTTATGGTAAAAAGCAAAAACAACCATTTATGTTCACATTATTGTAAACGGTCTCCTCGTATATTATAATAATAATGTATGTAATTTGGTCTAACTCAGTGATCTCATCAAAGCATTATTAAAAAAGGATATAACCCATGTAAAGGCGTGGCTCACGAGATGATGCATTTGATTTTGAAATGTTAATAAATAACATTGAGAATAATGCAACTATATATATATGGTGATCATAATATTCGACGAGGGCTATTGTTATTCTCACACCAACGCAGTGTCGAATTTAAATGTTAGAAATATTTCAAAATTTTCGTAATTTACTTTGTGGAAATCCATTGAAATTAACTTTCAACAAAATTGCTCTCATCCCCTCCCACACAACCGTGTAGTCGATGCTATATCTTATTGTTTTAAGGTTTAGTTTATTACTGAAGATGGCGCATTAAGCGTCGAAAACATTTTAATTTTTAATTAAAGTGTAGTGTGAAGTGAACACCGTTGTGTAATAAACAATTATTTTTTCAAAAAGTTGTCTAAGTACTTTTTCAAGAAAATTTAATTATTTATTTAAGAAGAACTTTTTATAACCGATATCAAAAATACAATTATGCAAAATTGTGCTCATCTTTATGAAAGTGATCTAAATCAAGAAATTGAAAAAACAAAATGTGTCAATTATTTCGTGTCACATTGTTTTAAATTAATATGATATGATGCAAATTGTGACAATTGTGAAAAATTTGAAGCGTTTTATTCAGTGTATTGTTACGACATTCAACAGTATTCCACTTGTGTTTATTTTGATAATAGAAAAGTCATTTCAACCTTTATTTTTATATTTCTTTATAAGCTACATGCAATATTTATATGTCGAAAAAAATTATAAATTTTGTAAACTAAATACATTTTTTAAACATTGTGTTGTGTAATATAAAAATATAGTTTAATTAATTCAAATGCAAACCTTTAAATATCTCGAAACCGCACACCAGTAAATGAATAGACGCGAAATAAAGTGTACATATGGGAGAAGGGTTTGAAACGTTAGTTGTGGGACGAGGAGCATTCTAAACACATTCTTGTTAAAAACGTAAATCCGATAGTTTATGACACATTTATTAACAGTATTCACTCTTCGAAAATCAAATCTTTGTGTAAACATGTATGCATATTACATTTAAATTTTCGTTGCAATCAAGTCATATTTTTTTTAAAAGTCGCGGAGCTATTTGATCGCGTAAGTGGCACCAAAGTGATCACGTGAGTGATACCAAAATGAAAATATTAGGACAAGAAATTTGCGTTAGCTCATGTCTAATATATTTGGTGGCCTGTGCTCGAAACGAAAGAAACGTGACTTAGACCACTTTCATAATAATTGACACAATTGTTAATGTAAATAAATAAATTAATAATGTTGATTACTTTGACGTCAACCAATTGACCTCAAAGTAATTAAAATTATATTTTTTAATTAATAGCGATATATTTTTACATTCTTCGTTACAGACTTGAAATAAACAAATTTGTTGACATATTTTTATTTATTATCTTTGTTTTATTAACCACTAAAATTAGTTTAAATACATCTACCGGTTTCGAAAAATACCATTAATTGTTTGAATAATTTTACCATGAATAATTTTTAGGAAAAAAATTTAGAATGGGACTCGTAGTTAAATTTAGTTGATTGTTTATAATTTTTTGATTAGTTTTACACGCTTTATTTATCTATTTAATTTGTGACCAATTTTTTTTCCTAAAAATTATTCGAGTAAATTTATATTAAGTAATGATTTGAGTTAGGTTCTAAAATATATATATATTTTTTTTAAATAGATTCTGGCAAAGAAACAATAATATATGTTTTAGTTAGTTATGACATCCTGAAGAAGAAAATGGTATTTTTCGAAACCGGTAGATGTATTTAAACTCAATTTAGTGGTTAATAAAACAAAGATAATAAATAAAAATATGAATTTTAACCACAAAGATAATATTGCCAACTTTAAAAGTATAAATTTGTTGACAGTTTTAAGAGATTTGGGAGATATGATCTCTTCAATATTGGTTGAATATGATAATGATCATGAGTTAATCTATTTATTAACGAACCCAATCTACCAGTTTCGTTATTCCATTACATGAAATATTCCTGACATTTCTGCTGCGTTCTTGGCTATTATGTATGACTAAATCAACAGAATAAAATTATTCAAAAATGTACGACAGAGAAAATGTTAAAGAATTTTCCAATCGACTATTTGAAAGAATGCACGTTCTAACACTTTTCTGTGTGTAGGTACATGAAAATTCTGTAAATACATATAAAAAATAACATTTTTCCAAATATCTCTACAAGTAAAGAAAATTTGTGTCATTTCTTAAAATCGTAATCTTATGGAGATATTGTTATGACTCCATATTCCTGACCATCATCCGTGTTCCGGTATTTAAATACACACCTTGGCTACACAGTTAAGAATGGATAGAATTGAAACAGTGGCATTAACAAAATATAATTTACTTGAAAACACTTGATTTATTAATATTACATTAAGAAAAGATTATCCACATACCAAAAAGTATTCTTAGAGAGCTTATATGGATAACAATTTGCTCTTGCGTTTCGAAGATTTGGCGGTACTTGGCGTGAATCACTTAGCCATTACTCTCCGACTACAAAACACAATAGACTATGAATGACGGTTCACTCTGCGCTACTCTGCACCGACCTTTACGCTAGCTTCGAGACAAGTAAGTTGCATCTATAAACACGCGTATTTGAAAAATAATTAAAATTGTAAAATAAATATTGAGCAGCTTGTTGGTCTAGTGATTAAGACGCTGGTTCGAACCTCGTTCCGGGAGACCGGCAAGGTCGTCCTATTTTCATAGCACAAACGTTTAGCTTAGTTTTAAAATAGTAAAAATACTGATGTGACATATATTCCGTGTACACATCTTTATTTTTATTTTAAAAATAAAGAAAATCAGGTACATATTACCTACGTCTCTTGGGAATATTTTCGTTTTCTTTTCTTAAATCTACTTTAGCAAACCGCGTTCCATTATGTCAGTTGTTGGTTGATTTGTGTAGGTAGTGTCTAAATAAGTATCAAATTAAATAAATAAAAAATATCTACAATGTGAAATTAACGAGTATTTAATATAAGTTGATAGACGTCGGTCTGCAGATGGTAACTGGGGCTGGTTTTTCAAAGAACGTTAAATTAAATTCTTACTAATTTAAGTTGTCTTCTTAATACGTACTACAAAATCTACACGAAAGTGCTTCATTGCAAAGAGTTATTAATATGCCATTGTCTACACAGACCACCAAATAAATAGACATGAACTAACGCAAATACCTTGTCCTAAAATTTTCATTTTGGTGGCACCTACGTGATCATTTCGATGCCACTCACGCAATCAAAGAGCTCCGCGACTTTTTTTAAAATATGACTCGATTTAAACGAAAATTTAAACGCTGACAATATAGTATGCATCAATGTAAAAAATACGTCTTGTTTACACAAAGATTTAATTTTACTGCTGCATAAATGTGTCATAATCTATCGGATTTATATTTCGTTGGATATACATATGTATGTAAAATACTCCTCGCCCCGTAAATTATGTTCAAAACCCCTCTCCTATATATATACACTTCATTTCATATATATTCATTTACTAGTCTGTGACTGTATATGTATAAACTAAAATTCAAAATTTTAATATGTAATCGAAAAATGTTAAAAAATATATTTATAATTGAAAATGTAATTTGAAAATATGAAGGATTTTCCACATTATTATATAAATGGTTAAAATTCATATTTAAAAATAAACAAAAATGTTATACATATTGATTATTCGAGTCTCTGTATTATTCGTGCCGGATTTGCGGAATGTCAGAAACTACGAAACAAAAAAAAAACTTTTTCAAGATATAAAATGTTATTGTTTAAATATCTTATGTTTTCGTTTTTTTCTAAGTATACCATTTACATGTAAATTGATAAACTATTTCAAATACAGATATTTATAATCGCATCAAAATTATCCAGTGTGTAACGGCCGCGGTAGTCCGAGTTTTTGATTATCAGAGGTAGGCTCTGTTCATATTACGTCGGATAATCAGAGTTTTACTGTATTTATATCATAGCAGTATTACGATGGATTAAAATACGAATACAGTAAACTCTCGATTATTCGAGGTGGTAGGGAAAAAATAAACCTAAAATTCAATAACGGAGTATAAATAATTTAAATCAATAATAAGTCAACCGCTATGTTAACCGCTAAATTTACAAATTAACATGCAGTACTCAACCGCATGCATCAAAAATAATTAAGCTTAATGCTCCCAGATTATTTATGAACACATAATCTATCGAAATTTCCGGTCAATGACGTGTTCACAATTTTGACGATTTTATTTTCGGTATCATGTTATCGCAATCGAGAACCCTCACAAAGGACAGCTTCTGGAAGACGTACATCAATTTACACAAGATGTGGTGTTCAATGAGAGATGTAAAACTAAATTACACAAGAATCATCAGGACACATTTATGAAATAATATAAATTCTATTTTCATTTGATTCATCTATGGCTGGGCAAAGTATTGATAGTTACCAAAACTATTATAGAGCATAGATGTTTTGGCCCCCTATCTAACGTGGACCCCTTAATGTAACGCATTTGACATTTGACATATATTTTTTATACATCAGAAGTGAACATACAATAATATAATACACTTATTAGTTGGCTGTGTGGGATGCAGTAGGTATCCATGATATATAAAGTATTATCCTGGCTACTTTGCTAGACTACCGTCTGTGTTAAAGTAGCCAGTTTTTTCCGTACTGTTGCGGTGTTATTTAATAAAAATCAAAAAGAAAGAGTCAGATTCGACAGATATATAGAAAAATAAATGTAGACAATAAAAATTAGTGTAATGTATTGTGATTAAGCATTGATGCATTGAAACTGAGCCTTCCCAATTTCAAGAATGGCTAATTTGTTGTCGAATCTGACTTTTTGGATGACATTTCAGAAGTCAACAACCCTGACGATGACCACTGAAATGATAGTTACGACAGAAAGTGGCCATTGGCAGAATAACCAAGAAAAAAAAATAGAAAAAATTAAAAAGAAAAAAAAATACCTATCCACATTTTGTCAGAGATTAAGGACTATATATTAAAATGGATCTGTTAACAAGATGAATTTCTGTTTTTTTTTTATCAGCGTTCATTTGAGAAACCACGCCCACGGCTGGCGCCCGGGGCGCCCAAAGAAAGTGCTCGCCAAAACCGGACGCGATATCTGGAATAGGCCGAAAGTCGCCGCTGGTATTCGTATCACAATACTAAAACGAATCGGATTTCCAGCTAATATGTAGAGTAGTCGATGCAGTGGAATCTCGTTATTATAACCTCTCCATGACAAAGAAAAATACCTGTACATTGTTCGTACTTAACCGAAAAACAAAACTGATCTCTATTGCTTAATGGTAATTCTGATATTTTATTTCAAACATGTGCTGATTTGTAGGTTTTAAAATACATGTTTTAATTATTCAATACTAGTTGAAGTACCCGGCGCTGCCAGAGCTTTACACAGAGTGAAGGCTGAGGCTTATTTACGAGTAGTTATTTTTTTCGAAATCGGATGTAGACAGTAATTTTCCTCCTATTTTGAACGTCGAGTGCGCAAAATTTCACCAAGAAGTACCAAAATTCTGCTTTAAGGGGTGAGAAAGAGGGATGGGGAGTGGTTTTTTAAAATCTCATGTAGATATTGATCTTCATTTTGTTTTTAAGGTCAAGTGTACAAAATTTCATCAAGCTCTGAATAAAACTGTAGATTTGTATAAAAAACAAACAAACCAACAGACACTCTTCTTTATATATATATAGACTAGCTGAAGTACCCAGCGTTGCCGGAGCTTTATGCAGAGTGAAGAGGGTTCATTTTGGGAGGAAGTAGGTAGTTTTTTTCGAAATCAGATGTAGACATTAATTTTCCTTTTATTTTGATCGTCAAGTGTGCAAAATTTCATCAAAAAGTTCCAAAATTCTGCTTTAAAGGGTGGAAAAGGGGGATGGAGGTAGTTTTAACGTAGTCTTAAGTAGACAGTAACCTTCCTCTTATTTTGAAGGTCAAGTGTGCAAAGTTTCAACAAACTCGGAATAAAACTGTAGATTTGTTAAAAAAACAAACAAACAGACATTCTTCTTTATATATATAGATATATACACGATATCGCATACCTAGTCCACAATACTTTATTAATACAATTAACACAAATTATTAATAAATACAAAAATTAAAAGGTCATCAAACTTTGAACGGCCAAACTGTTTTTTGTTAGATGATTTAGGACATGAAGCAAATATGTATAATAATAATGGGTCAATTTCGCATATATTTATTTTCTAAGTATGTAAACTTAAAGCTTAACATGAAAAAAACTTGTAAAAATCTCATACAATAATATTTTTAACGGTACAGATGTTGGACATGCTCTTTAAACATTTTTACTTATATACCGTTAATTTTAAATATTCTTCAGTTTGATCGATCTTCTTATCCGTTATTCCTATCCGTTCAACGGACGTTGGTCAATTTGTTCACTTCGATCCTGAAAAGCTCTACAGCAGACTACCCAAACCATTGCCAGGGCAAATCTTGTTATGCCAACTGCGCGGTATCGCCCTGTTAACATGTGAGGTGCTATAGAACAGCTGCCTAGTAGCATTAAAAAATGCCAACCAGTCGGCAAATGAGATAGGCACCTTGAGCTTATTGCATCGGTCCTGGGTAAGCGGTGGATTGTTCTCCTTTCTCCTTCTCTCTGAATGTATCATCACAAGTTCAAGATATTAAAGTTATTGAACTTTTATTGTTATAAATACAAGTTATTATTTATTCATCCGACCCATAACATCTTCTTTAGTAACACTATCCTTATTGTTTATGCTTATTTTGAGCATTCTTCTGTAGACCTCATCATAAACGTTTCAAGTTGCCTTATCATTTCTTTGGCTTTATTGGTGAATCAATAACACTGCTACAATGTTAAAGTATCTTGAGATGGACTAATAGTTCATTATAGCAATGATCGAAATCACAATATTTTGAATATGTCAAAATCTTTGTAAGAACCCATTGAACAATCCCCTGGGGCATTGTCATTAAGATATAGATGTCTCACAGAGACATTATATTATTTTTACATGGGAAGTATGGAAGTCTCGGGCATGATCGAAATAATTTCTCCAACAAGAGTACTATTTTTTGCAAATCTGTCGATTACGTATCGAAAGAAAAATATATTGCGAAGTACAAATAATTACTAGACTGGTTTTCTAAACTGTTATGACTACTTGCAATCTGGGTCCGATAATTGGTTTTATATTAGTCCTCTTACGTCACTTCCCTGTCGACGGTGGCTGCTCTCGATTTAATAGTCTGCATCGGCGTAATGAATCAAATGGTTGCTCAGACATCTTGAAAGTTGGCCCGGTGTGTGTTGGTTCAAAAAATTAACCCATAGACTTCACGTGTCCATACATTTAAACGATTTGAAAAATATCTTCATAACATATTCACAAGATATCTTCACAATATCTTTACAGGATATCTTCACAATATCTTCACAAGATATCTTCACAATATCTTCACAATATTTTCACAAGATATCTTCGTAAAAATTCATCACTAAAGTGAACAAAAAACCAAGATGACATATATAACATAAATAGATGCCAACGACAACCGAAAAAAATTCAGTCAGTTTTTACAGGCACGCCTCTAGTAATTATTTAAAGCGCATAAGGCATAATTATTTTTTATTTTAACTAACTAACCTACCGCCACGCCGTTTCCACGCGGGAGTGGGCAGAGAGAATAGAGCGCCAAACTTTCTGTCCTGACACACAGTTCTCGCCTCATCCACATTCATACATCTTCTCATACAAACTCGCCAATTATTGAGGCTTCTAACAGGATATGCCAAATCTTCCACGGACGTCCTCTATTTCTGGTGTCATCAACACTTGCGTCATATATCTTCTTTACCATTATCTCCTCATTCATTCATTACATATGACCAAACCACCTTAGTGATCCTTTCTTAATCGTACTCACATCTCGTAGTCTTTGACTCTCATAGAGAAGAAAAAATGTAAAATATATATATATATTTAAATAAAATATCAATCACTTTGTATGAAACCATGAAATGTATTGTACGTTAACCGGTTTCGCTTATCTCAAGCTTCATCAAGACGTATTTAAAACTGATCATAAATACAAAAATAGTGCACTTATACAAACATAAAGAGGGAGATAGAATATAAAATTACAAGTGAAAGAGAGAGACAGAATACATATAGAATTAAATAAAACATCAAGAGAGACAGAATGTAAAATTATATGCGAAAGAGAGAGACAGAATACATATACAGATAGACGGAACATTAAGGTAGGGGAAAGTACGTATGTATATACATATGTCAAACAATATATATATAATTATATCTGATTATGTTTACATAAAATGTATCATATCTGATTATATTTTCTAATATTTTTTTGAAAATAAAACCTGCAAGAGGGATGGATGGTGCTCCATTGTAGCTGAAGAAACTTACATTTATTTGAATCCATTAAAGAGAAAAAAGAAGCACTCGACTGAGCATGATCAAGAAACCTCATGATTATCAAATGAAACGTGGCACGACATCTTAAGAAAAAAGCCTTTCAGTAATAAGTTCTACCTGTCCTGACGTATGAGTATGAAACATGGACACTCACTGTGACAACACGCTAAACTTTGCCTAAAGAGCCATGGAGAGGTCCATGTCGAGGATTTCATAAAGAGACACCTCGGATCGGAAGGCGAAATATGGGCAGGTCAAAAGACCGCGGCGCGTTGGCTCGATGGCATGCATGCAGTAGCGGGCAGGCAGTGAACCAGCGATACCAACAGAAAAACTTGAAAGGAATTGGGGTAGCCATACGTATTATGTTACGAATATTGATGTTTAAATATTGGAAAAATTATTATATTCCTATCGATAGGAATATCAGAAAAAAAAACTGGCTTTGTCTCTTTTGTTAAAACAAGATTGTTATAGCAAATAAAATGTCTAACGTTTTGTTTTATTTAATATAATATTTTCATTATTTAATTACGATTTTTAAGTAGGTAATTCCGTGATAATTAAAATAAATTTAGATAAAAAAACCTGTTTGTTTCCAAAAGCTGATTGAAGAATTCTGAATAGTTTTTCTTATTTATTCTATACAACCAGCTTTTTAGACTAATAAAAAATTAAAGAATTATATATTAAATAAGAAGGATAAAGGACAATATTTTTAAAACTACAAGTCTACAAGTTAATTTGCTATGATTACAATTATTTTTACATAGGTAAAACGTGCAGGAATTTTGATATTAGAATTAAGGATCACTTGAGATGCCTAAATAACAACAACTATTCAGAATTGTCCAATCACCTTTTGGAATCAAACCATTATTTTGATATTAACAAGGGTTTATAAATTATACATACAAATACAGTTAGATAAATTTGAAATTTTAGAAATATAAAAAGTATTAATAGCAAGCTAAAATTATAAATAACCAAATCCTCTTTGCAAATAGTCACCTTTTAAATTTGTTTTCATATTAGTTATATATTTTATTATTATTATTATTTATTAGTTTTATTTGTTAACTTTGTTTTATTAACCACTTAATTGAGTTTAAATAAATCTACCGGTTTCGAAAAATAGCATTTTCTTCTTCAGGATGTCAATACTAACTAAAAACATATATTATTGTTTCTTTATCAAAATCCATTTTTAAAAAAACAACAATTATTTAAAAAATAAATTTAGTACCTAACTCAAATTGTTACTTAATACAAATTTACTCGAATAATTTTTAGGAAAAATTTTTAGAATGGCACTCGTTGTTAAATTTAGTTGATTGTTAATAATTTTTCGATTAGTTTTAACAAATAAAAATAACAATTTTAACCACAAAGTTAATATTGCTTATTTCAAAAGTAATATTAGATCTTACTTTTTTTATAGTTTTTTTTATCTATGCTTGCATTTTTTAATTTCAGTATACATTGTTTCCTGAAGAAGATACCATGTAGAATTATCAATAAATAGTAGTTTAAACAACGTATTTTGTCTAATTATTAATTCAAACCGTTCAGCTTAATTGTATTATTGAAAATTATCGCCGCTAGGGTGACTAAACCTGGCATTACAATCTGTCGCTAGTTGTTGTGCTATGTTAGGTTATTTGTTTTATCATTTTTGAAAATACGTGTGATATGGTTTTTTGTTTGCGTTAATTTGTTAATTTAGTTATATTGTTGCCGACCACACGTCTTTTTTGATAATAAATTATGTTTGAAATGAAATATATATTTTTGTAAATTTTAAATAAGCAATACTTTGTGTGGATAGTGTGTAAGGGTTAGTAAATCAATTATAACTTCTTTGAAATAAAAAATGTTTTGACAGAGCTATAGCAGCCACCATTATATAACTTATTTTTTCTAACATTTTAGAACGTCTCTGATGAAAGAGAGAATTAAAACTAGACCAACAAGATAACCAAAGATAGACGTAAAAAAATATGCAAATCCAAATATGTTAAACACTCGGTTATATAACGTTAGTTACAGATTACTGATTAGTTTAACCAACAGACATCGCAGGAAGTTGATCATATTAATAATATTGTGAGTTCATACCGTGTGTTACGGAGCGCCCAGCAAAAAAAAAAATCATTTATTCTCGGATTGGTCAATCTTACATCATGTCATAAACTGGAGTCTACATGTAAAGCGGTAAATGGATCAGATCAAATCCATTTTGAGTGCTTAAGTTGATTCACATTTCATTTCATCAGCGGTCCGAATAAAACGCATAAATTATTACGGAATTATTACATTACATAACTCAACAGCTATTCAAAAATTCCATTAACACATTTTTTCATTTTAAATCCTTCCTTGTGTCGTACACCGGTCCTATATAACATGTCACAAGTCTGTCAATTATAAAAAAATTAAATCGAATTTTTTTAATTATCTAGATCTATTTAATTACGCAGATTTTATTAATTATTTAAAACATGACATAATATATTAAATGTGAATTTTAATAACATATTGTGCATCGACAGAAACGTATATAATTAAAAAAAACATTAACAATTAATCCAAAAACATTCCGCGTTTTTTCATCTTCAAGATTATAAGAAAATATATTTCGTAAATATAATAACTTTCTATTTTAAGGCAATTTTGTGGCACGTGGAAAATAAATTTAATAGTCTCGGTCTTTCTTATAATGTATTTTCTTAATTATGGCAAATAACATTCAGTTTATTAGTTTCAAATTAGTAAAACGGTCTTATCTAAGTAATAGTATTCTTCTTCTTCTTCTTTCAAATAGGCAATCCACCCTTCAAGAGTGACTTGTGCCATTAAACAAGTCTAAACATTGTTTCATAGAAAGCAGTACAACAATACTATAGAACAGGGGACATTGCATCACAAGTCAATACCATTGACATTCAAGAAATTTGCTATTATATAGCTTAAATGAGGCGAGTTGAGGGAAAGAAGATGACACAAGTTAACTGGGAGTTGAAAATCACCATTGACAAGTAATAGTTTTAAAAAAAGTCAAATCTAGTGTATAACTTCTACTATAAATGAATAATAAAAACCCACATTTTCATAAAGAATTATTATTTTTGAAAGTGCGCCCTTAATGTTCAGTGTATCAGATTAGTGCTTATATATATGTCTGAGACATGGGTATTGACTAAGAAGAATGAATAAACACTTAACGTTTTTGAAAGGAATATTTTAAGGCGTATCATTGGGCCGGTTTTAGAAAATTAATTTTAGCGTAGACGCTATAACAATAAGCTCTATTCTTTGTATAATGAGATAAGTGACTCAAGTTTTTTTAAAGCAGGAATTCTTCGGTAGTCAGGCCATGCGGAGAGAGTGACCGGTCAGCAATCACAAAAGTCATAGCTGATTGAAGACCACCAGGGCGGAGGAACTCGAGAAGGCCAAAACTAAGATGGATTGACCTGTCTTTAAAGACGTGTCTGACTTGGAAATCCAAAACTGGATAAAAATGACTTTAACCCATCAGGCGATGTTAAGCCCCAGTACTAATGACATACAAAAAACACTGAACAAATGTCATTTAGAAATGTTTTGCACCTGAATAGTTTATCAAAGAAATGCCTACTTGATATATGTATTTTATAAATTAATTTTTAAATGAGAGATTATATGAGAAAGAGAGAGACAGAATACATACACAGATAGACGGAACATTAAGGGAGGGTAAATTAATGTTCCGTCTATCAGTATATTAGTGATGAGCTAAACGTTAGTATGACTGTGATTGTGCGTTTTGTATTTCTTTTATAACGATTATTGGTAACTGATATTTTACTGTTAGAGGTTTACTTTCCAGTATATTAGTGATTGCTCGCCGAATTACAACTAATTAATTACTTATCATTGATATAATCGAACACAAATTTCATAATCACCGTCACAATAATAGTTAAAATAACGGTTTAGCTCATCACTACTGTATATGTATTCTGTCTCTCTCTTTCGCGTATAATTTTATATTCTATCTACCTCTTTATGTATATATATGTGCACTCTTTTTGAAAGTATGATCAGTTTTAAATACGTCGAAACCGGTTGATGTATAATAAATTTCGCGGTTTCGTACAAAGTGATTGTTATTTTATTTAATATAATATGTCAAACCACAAAGTGATTGCTTTCTACGAAAATATTAATATATTTTTGTTTACTATTTCGATAAATTTGTTTTAAAACAAAAAAATACATTTCAACATTTGTAAATTGTTATATTTGTGACGTACTTGTTATTCATCTGTTGTATAACATAACAACACTGAGAAGATTGTGTACAATTTTATTTTTAATTAGCAGATATTTGAGCAATTCTTGTTTTTGGCCAACTAACGATAAGTCATGGCGAGTATCAAAGGATAGTCGCACAATATGAAAGTTTATCATCTAATTTACCGTTGTGGTGAACTCTTGGCGAACCTAGCGAGCTGGTATTTAACCGCTCCATTGCGGCAGGTACCCGCACAAAAGATCAAACACTTGACCGAATGTATGATATAAAGAGTGTGTGGCAGTGTGAGTGTGATTGCATTATACTATTATAACTGGTGCAGTCCGTAAAGAAAGGGCCTGGCAGGTGAAAGGACAGTATTTCTGCCTTCCTATATAACACAAGAGTACATATATAAGAACATGGCAGAATTATTTCACGTGAACAGTGCCGCACTTCATTTTTTCGATGAAGAATATATATATTTTTTTAAATAAGCCTATACAGTCTATCTTGTATAGTCAACCATATGTCGTCGTCAAAGTCATAATTTTTTGAAGAATAGTTCTTCTGGAGGTAGATTTTTACTCTGTGTAAATATAATCAATATAATTAATAATACAATATATAAATAAATATTATCATATACAAACTATGTATTGCGTTTGCCACACCAACGACCAAATTAGGAACACGTTCACGATGTACATAGCATATTATTACATACTCGCGTTCGAGTTCTCACGATATGAGAACACCTGTTCTTATTTACGCTATAACGTTATATTTATATCATCTTCATGAGATTAATAGCACGTTGACCATAAATCTGCCTGTATACCTAAGTCAAAGTGAATATAATCTGCCGTATATCAACAACCTAAGTTTATATTCATCCTGAATCATTAGATATATTACTGAGTTTATTGTCAATGAGTATAGAAATTAATCATATTAAAATTGTCAAAAACCAACACTACGAAAATATTACAACACGGAAATATGGTCATTGTTTTGCACGTAACATGGAGCTTCTTGAAATGGCTGTTGGATGAACGTCAATAAACAAATAATAACGTACTCAGTCCGGCCCTGCATAAGTCGGTGCCTCAATACAGATTCCTTTCTTTATCTATCCACTAACAATAAATAAATGAATGCCAGTAAATGATAAAATGTATCGTGGCTAAATAATTACATAACTACCTTAGCAGCATTAAGACAGTAAATTGTTGGTTAAGTTCCTCGCAATCTTCTTGCGCCTGACTTCAGGATACAACCAGCTGAACCAATCCCGTATAATGTTACATCTCAAAAGAATAGGTAGAGAATGTTATCTACATCAAATTTTCGTTCATAATAAAAAAGGTTAAATGTTTAGGCTACCTACCAGAAACGAATTCAGTAAACTATCACGAATTGATTTCAGCTTCCTGGTTTGAAAATCATCTGAGACAAATATTTATTTTATTTTATTTATCTGTCAAAAATACTTTTCTTTTTTAAAAAAACAAATTTGAAAGACGCGCAGAAAAATCTACATTTTACATACAATGTTGTTTTAATTATGAACGTTCTGGTTCCACCTAGCAGATCCAACTCAAGGTATTTGAGTGACATTATTTTAAGCGTAATAACATAATAATGACTTACGAATACCAATCACAGTCATAATTAGCTCAACGGTAACACAGATGGAATCTGAAGATATTATATAGTGTCACTATATCTTGAGTCCCGATAGTGACTTTATTTCGATAAATATATTTTTTTCTATAAGTAATTAAAGTTATGAAAAACCATGACTTCACTTCATTCTAGGTACAACCGTTATTTGAATGATATAATTCGATTTTAAAAAGATTTATCGTGTTTTAAACTAGAGCATCGTGAACTCGAAAGTTATTTTAAGAATATTCTAATTACAGATTTGGCTCAAACACAAAATTAAATTGGATTTTTTAATAACATATTATTTGAATTTGTCGGTGTTGCTCGGGCCGAGGTTATGAAATCAACACCAAGCACGATCTTGGACATAAAACGTGCTAAGTCTGAGAAATGCATCCACTGCCATGCAAAACTCGACACAAAATCTTGAGTACGTGCCGAGCTTCTGCTTTCTTTTTTGTCTTCGCCTTATCCCGTTTTTAGTATCATTCTGCTGCATCTTTCGTCACGTTCAAATTTTTAAGATCCCGACCCGACTGAAGCTATCCGTGTTGCTCGTGATCTTCCCGATCAAGGTTTTATGGATCATGTGATCTTCCTCCCTTTGCGCCTGTTTCTTTATACATGCTCAACACACGGACCCTTAAAACATACATATTAAAAATAATCATAATAATAATGGATAATTTGTATAGCTCCATTTTTGTAAAAACTTTCACCTCAAGGGCGCTTTACACATAAACTGTTTATAGTTCTACAATTAACTATGTTTTTAAAATTAAAAAATCGTTATTTTCACTTATGGAAATGATTGATATTAGGTCTAAGCACAGTTTTATAAACTTTGCCCATTGCTTTTATAGGGATTATACTGTCACGCAAAACTATAGATAAAAACCTCAACTTGAACCATACTGTGCTGATTGCTTGTTATACTACGTCAAGTTTTCTTGTGACATCTACCGATATTATGAAACCTGAATGGTCTATGGAATCTTACATTCATATTGTTTAAATTAAACGTTAAGGACTCGTTTTAACCCTACTAATTCATAGATTAATGCGAGTCTCCATTCTACTTCCAGTAAATTTGTATGACTTACAACATAATAATAATAATTACAACAATTTCATCAGCCTATAAAATATTGTACATCCTTCATCATAGTTATATTAAATAATAATAGGCTTAAAAGAGAACCTTGGTGAACTTTCTTTACATTTATTTTCTCTGAGGAGTCTCACAATTGAATCCTAGACCTACAAAATGGTACGTTGCTCTCATATTTTTTTCACTCCGTAATACATCACCTATAAAGTAGTAACGTAATAAAAAAAAATGGTTCCAATGCAAAAACCATTAGGTTTATTTTAGAAACATCAAATTAAAGAATCTCCTAAATAAGTATTGTATGACTACAAAAGAAGACTATATTTGAACAAACATATTTTCCATATCTAGCACTCAAACTTTTTAATATTTTAAGCTACTACACAAAACAATTTCTATCACCTGTATTTTTTCAAAAACGGCTTAAAAATCATGAAGAAGAGTTGCTCCGGTGCTTATATACCAAAGGGATCTGAAAGGGAAGGATACATTATTATATGCTACTACTATCTGTGTGTCATTAGTAATATTATTTATTTATTTTTTACGGTCAATGTTATTATGTTTATATTTAAATTAATGCTATATATTTTTTAAACAACAGAAAATGTTTTAAAATGTCAGACGGTTTCCCGAGATCAGACCTAGCCTAAGTGGAAAAATGCCATATTATTATAAAAAAATCTATATACAAAATATATATTTTTAAGATATGAGAATATTATTATTTACTGCACGGTTATCTATTCAATAGTAAGAAAAATCAAAACTTATTTCTCGTCAAAAAAAAATTTGGCTTCTATTTCCGGCGATTTTTGCTTTCCTAACTCAACATATTAGAGAGGTATTGATGTTTACATCGATAATGTTTCACGTGGTTTTGTAATATATTGTGAAATTATATTTTTTTATTGCTATAATTCTATTATTAGCGCTGAGTAAACCATATTATGTATTATATGGCGTAGACCTTTTTAAGCCCCAATCTATTATCATCTGGCTGCATTGGCGTAGTTACGCCGCTACTAGGAAGCATATCGCTTTACCAGAAGTGTGCAGTGCATACAAGCAAAAAAGCTGTGCATAACTAAAAATTCTAGGAAACAAATATAAATTTCAAAATTGGACTAACATTAACGAAAACATTGTTTTGCAATTAGTGCCATCTATGTACCAGTAGAGACTTTAATTGCTTAGTTATAAAAACTCACTGCAACTAACCGCTGCACCCATGGCGCTCTTTTTTTATTCGTCGCATCGTGCTATTTACGTTACTCAGTTCTGTCATATAAATTCATATAAATATAGTTCAGTTCATATAAATAGCTATTTACTGAATTGAAAAATCCTTTCGGTTGATTCGTTTTGTATGGATGTATGTTACCTATGCTGTTTATTAACAGAATAACATTAGAAAAAGTTACAACTGCGTGCAAATCATTAAAGTGTCTACTTCCTCTTTTACTATTTCGCGAATTTCACTATCTTACTGTTTTTAACCTGTTGATTTCATGATTGTTCTTTAAATTTGGTGGATGGATTGGTTTTTGATTTGAGAAAAATAAAAATTAATTGGCTGAACTATTTCCTACGTTAATAAAAATAATTATTTCCTTTAGTTATTACGTGAAGTATTTTCAAACAATAAATTAATCATGTTCAGTCATAGAAAGTGTTCTTAAAAACGTCCATACATTTTTTATATGGGTAAGAAAGTATTATTTTACGTTAAAACTTAAACTTTAAAAACACTATTAACAGTACTCTAAAATTATAAATAAATATACATAATAGGGTCGTATAAACGACGGATTTATTTTGTCCAAAGACGTTGGTTAAACGAAAATACATATACTGTATTACATATATTATATATGATTGTATAATATCATTGGTAACAGCATAACCTAAATCTATACATACTGCACGCCACTGCGCTTCACAAAATTTCTCCAGTTTCCCAGTTATATATTTCACCACCTAACTAACTAAGAAACCCCCACAATGCTCCTTTCTAACATCGTGTTACGATTTTGTTAACAACAATTACTATTTTTATACTACGAGTTAATGATTTATAGGTGTGACACGGAAGTATATAATAATACATTAAACATACGTTACAAAAACAGCAAAACAATGCGCCGTAAACTTTCGTCTAAATACGTTTTGTAATAATTCAAATCAGGTTTCGTAAATAAAATAATATTGAATTTGTATCTTCGTCACACGCGTACAAAATTTAATTTATCACGCCGTTAGGTCATGCTATTGCGGCTGTCTACGGAGAACACGCGTGCATGACTTCATTTATTTCATGTATAAGTAAATCGACAATATTTTTTTCAAATTTGTAATTTAGACAGTTAACTCTCTCCAACTGACCGCCAAGTCTCGTGTCCACGGAAAGAGATAATCTTGGAGATTTAGTTGAGATACATCTCAATACCGGGCACACTTGTTGGCATTTTGTTCGGGATATTAATTAAATCAGAGATCGGCTTGAGAATGGTAAAGAGATACAGAAACCAGTGTATACAACATTCTAACATGTATACAGACGTCATCCCTACGATTATTTAATGACATATATCTAAAAATTTGATTTATGTTATTAAACACTAACAATAATATAAAGCGCTAAATAATTAACATTTGACGTTAGACGTACGACGAGTGTGAAGAAAGATATATATGATATAGCTCACAATATTGTTTATTAGCTCCTCTATAATAACACATTTCTTTCTGTCGATGGATTTTGATAGTTAAAAAGTAGCAAGCACCCTCTTAGTCACCTATTCACCGAGTGTTAACAAGTCAGTACTACTAGCCTCACTAGGTGACATTTTTATTTTCTTATTGTCGATCAACGATTTTCTACATTCAAAATTATTGTTTAAAATAATTTAATAAAATATTATTGCATGATTTCATTGCTAAGCGACACGCGGAATCTCGAAGGAACATAATAAGGCTATTGTACTCGTGTACACAGGATTATATTATGCTATTACACAAAATATTTATCACAAAGAATAACATCTGGTTATTGTTTTCATGAAAAATATGTTAATTTAAAAATTGTGATAGGTACGGTATGCAAGTATTCTTTAGTGCGCCGCAAAATTTGAACACACGAAAGGTTGAAAACCACTAGTGAAAGGAGTTACATAAAACTCCAAGAAAAAAAATGTGTGTTACAATTATATATTAAACAATTGTGGCGCCTTATTCCAAAACCCCCTAAATCGGATTTCCGATAATTTAAGTTAAATATGCAGTTTTGTAGATTTTTTGTTAGCTACAAGCAGAACACATTGATTCTCTCAAAAGCCACTTAAAACCATTAATATTGCATTTTCTAAATCAGGGTTAATTCCAAAATACCCCAAAGCAGATAGTATAGGTTGCTATTCCCCCTAAAATGAAATCAGCCAATCACAACGCTAGTTAATGATCACGTGATCTAAAATCCAGTATGGCTGCCAGAACAACATATACAGAAGAAAAAAAATTACATTACGAAATTGTCTATTCAAAAAATGCTGATGTAAAAACAAACATTTTGTACATTTCCTTTCACAATATACGTTTTCATACATAACTCAAAAACACATATAGCCGTGTTAGGGTGTTTTGGAATTAGGCGCTACAATTGCCGTTATGAAGTCAAAAAATAAAATGACACGACAATGTATATTAAGTAGTTTGCTATTTATCTAAGGCTTGATTGGGGTATGTCAGGTTATAAGTTACAAGTGTATCAAAATTATTTTATATTTCGACGTTTCAATTATTTGTCGATAGCTACCAGAATTAAGAAAACAGAAATAGCTTACCAGCATCCGTGGGCCGGTGATAAAGATCTCCCGCATGCAGAGACGGTACCGGGTTCGGTTCCATTGTTTTCCTGCTTCACACTTTCTTCCGTAAGAACAATCAGTTATTTAATTACATATTAGAAATTACCAGACAAAGATACAGAATCTTACCATTAAAATGCAATTCAGTAACAGCATTTTGATACAGTTTTAATTACACGCCTCTATTTCGGCATGTCTGTATTTCGAGTAAATTATGCCTTGCATTTCTGACCTTATTAGGAGACGGTTCCCACTTCATATCTCATTTATAATTATATCATTAAATCTAAACATAGACTGACAACTCTCTACATTTGGTTGATGTAGTTTGAGTTGTCGTTTTTCTATAATTCTATCTAGCTTTTATGACTAAGTGATTATATTAATAAAGGATTGCGAATTATATTTCTTACAGCAGCGTAGTGTCGAATTTAAAGATTAGATTTTATTTGAACACTTTACAAGAGAACCGATTTCCAAAACACAATGATAATCTATCGCCGCTTTGGGTCTTTTATACCTTTTAAGGGATGATTTTTTGGGCTAACCTAAATAATTTTTATACGTTCATTAACCTGGCTTGTTAATATAAATAACCATATCTATGTTCTAGGACGCTTTTTATCGCTTTTTAAGAAGGATTAAACGTAATTAATGCGTTCCTTGACCTGACCAGTTAATAATAATATTAGATAATTTATATAGCGTCATTTTCGTAAAAAAAACTTGTAAACAAGCGAACACAATAAAAATTTGTATCAAATAAATCTAATTTGATAAGCTAAGTATCAATAAAGTGGCTCGCATATAGCATACGCACCACAGTTTTCAACCAGCTAACACCCATTCAATAATCAATTTAATGTTCACTAATTTCAATTGTGAACATTAAATTGAATCATGATAAAACGTTTAACATTTGTCCTGTTCTGTTATGTGCTAATTATATATCTAAAAAATACATGTTTATGAAATAAGAAAGCTTTAAGATTATTTTTAAACAGGATTTTATTAAGAAGCTACTCAGGTTCTTCAAAAAGCCTTTTTTGTAATGGACGCTGCCATTTTTATTTCCCACATTTGGATACCGACAACTTTGTTTCAATAACATTTTGACATTGCCGAACTTGTAAATATTGAAATTAAGACATTTGTAGTGTCTTGATTGGTTCTTTTAATAGCTGTTTTGAAAACAGGTGGAAATTGCCTGTTTATTACATAAGCAAAACTTTTATGCACGGAATTTACGGATTTAAACAATAAATAATGTTATTTCTTATTTGATGTAACTAAACGGATATATCTATCCTTCACTCTAGATTAACATTAATTTAAATTAAATTTGTTGAGTTAGTTACTTTTATTATTAAATTGATAATACCCTTCCCTTATAAGGCGAGACAAGTCTGAGTAAATTAAACGAGTAGAATAAAAAACAATTGTTTTATTTTCACATATGTGACTAGTAGTATGTAATCCACGAGACATTAAATATTTATTCATATTAATTTTTGTAAGTAAAGTATTTCAATAATAGAGATTTTGATTAATGAAACGGATTGCAAAAGTACAACAAGGAAACTGAAGAATTGATTATCTCTCTGCTGCATTATATTACGTATTTGCAGACAGGTGGACCTATCAACGATTGAATCTCTGTAGTACATTAAAAATATTCCGTTGCAAGATACTTATCATCAGAGACTTCATGCCTCCGTAATGGTTACATGCAGGAAGTGATCGCGGAGGAATGATAAAATTTAGATCACTCCATTGAAGGACTGACTACTTATTAAATAAAAGAAATGTCGTTTTAGTTTCATTTTTAAATAATAACAAAATAATAAAAGTGATTGTCTGAAACCTACATTCGATAAATTGGTTTCAAAATAATTATTGTGAAATTATTATTTAGTGAGATGACATTGCAGTTTGTAGAAATACACTAGAAGGCACTTAAATCAGTTTCAAATAAAATTGGTTGTATTTACACACCAATAATTTATTAATACGCTTTCAAAAACAAGTATTCTAATGGAGATAAAAAATAAAGATTGCTTCAAAATTGAGCATGACTTTTCTAATTAAAATAACTATTATTTTTTAAATAAGTTTTTAACCTGCTAGCAGCCCAGAAAAAGTCCTAGGTGAAACAGCATCATTCTACCAATTGGCGCCAAAATTCGATAAATTCAAAACTCACAGACTAGCTTTTTCCGAATTTTATTTTTACGAAAAAACATGAAAACATTGGTATAACTAAACAAAATAAATGGAGCTTCTATTTTATCACAAACGTTCATCAACCGCGATTTCTTACGGTTTTGAGATGAAAAAAGAAAAAAATAAAAGTTTAAAGTATTCAACGCTTAGGAAATTATTTATTCTGTATTGGTTTTTAGTAAGGATGACTTCAGGTTTTATTAACACAACTATTGTTATCATTGTCACGTGGTGCAACGTTTTTTGTCTATGGTATAGCGCTAAATATTCTGACGTTTATCGCTATCCCTCTCTCGGACGGCGATAGTCGTCCTGGGCCTTCTTGGGGTTAAATACTTTACTTATTTTTAACAGTGCACATTATTTAATAATAATATTAACAATATCCCTTACAAAACAGGAATTTATTCTCATATTTAAAAAAGGGAGCATTGCCATTAAAGTGCTTCCAGAAACGCTAGATAAAAAATGTAATGAAGTTAGTACATTTAGTATGCTCAAGATGTGCAATTCACTGGAAAGAAGGGATGAAATTCTATTACATTTATTTTTTATATTTAATTTGTTAAAAATAACTTACCTTAAGCACAGTACCTTGCAGATACTGAATTCACAAATAAATTTCAGATTTCACCTTAACTACAGGGCGTGAACGAACATATAAAATATAAAAATTTTGAGCATGTGAGTGACGTGACTTTTCGAATACGTGAATTTCTAAAAATTTAAATTTATGTGTACTAAACAAAATATGTAATAACCACGGTATTTGTTTAGTTACTTTTTTAACACATGTTTAACTCTTGTATGAAATTTTCACTTCTGATTTAAATTTTATATAATTCACCTCCTTTTTTAAAATCTTCAAAGATCATTGAAGAATTAAATTTCTATTTAGAATACATTCTTATTGTGAAGTTGTAATTATTCAGAACAGACGGTCTGTGATATTTTAAATACTAATTAAATGTATTAATTATATACATATACATATAAAAACAATGTAGATTGCTTTCAAATAACTCAACGACAGATGAATATAGGTTTGAAGATTTGTCGTCAAAAATACTGGTGCTGTAGCATAATTTGCGCAACAACAATATTTTTCGATAAAATTGATTTTATATGTATATCTTTATAATTAATAATTAATATTTTATTAAAGAATACATTCTTATGTGTTCAGAACATAATAATAATGGATAATTTGTATAGCTCTATTTTCATAAAAACTTTCATTTCAAGGTCTGTGATATTTTAAATACTAATTAAATGTATTAATTAGAAAGATATACATATAAAATCAAATTTATTGTTCTTGCTACCAGGATTCGAACCTGGATCTCTTTCCAATCCGGGGGAGGTGCATTAACCAATTATGCTACAGCAGACAGTACTTTTGACGACAATTTTTCGAACCCATATGTTACACTTTTCAAATTAATACATGTATCCCGGCAGCAACAACAATGTGTTTCGATAAAATTGATTTTATATGTATATCTTTTTAATTAATACACTTAATTAGTAATTAAATTTTCGATATTGTACTGAGTTCAGCTTTGGTAGCGTAATATTCCCGGTATATTATTAAAACAGACCTCGGTGAATTATTAAAACAGCTTCTCAATGGTACATTATTGTTAAAGTTATACGATATGCATTTGGAGTAACGCTTATTTCTGAAAATTTTGTTTAATACTTAAAACATTAAAAATTACTACATGTACCTACACTATTTTTAGTATTCGGAAATATCGATTTTGGTTGTTTACCTAAGTAATCGAATAATTGTCTTATCTTTTCTTAATATATTTTTTTATATTTAACCAGAATCAAAAAAGTTTGCTTAAAGTAATCAAATTCTAACTACTGGTGGTTATTCATGTCTTTAATAACATTATTTATCTATTTATAACGGAAAATATTAATACGTACTTTAGAATAAATACTTTGTCCCTTAGAACGAATTATTTGTGCAATAAAATAATAAAAAATAGCAAGGTTAGGTTAGCTTGGGTTAGGTTAGATTAAATATTTTTTATTGAATAAAGATATATTTATTTTATGTCCATTTTTTATTATTGCTATGAACAAACAATTCGTTTTATGCAATTTTATATATTTTAATGCACATGTCTTTTAAAATAGTTCACTGTTAAATCGTACGTTCTTGCGATAACGATTTTAATTCATTAAAAATATTTGAGTATGAAACTTGAATTCTGCCTATATCCCGGTGGATGCATATGATGTTGATGATTTAAGTACTTATAGCGTATTTATGACTCGTAAATTATGAAGTGCAGAAAATCTAATGCAATGACAAACTGGGGGAGTGAAAATACGAGTGATATCTAAGAAAACATTTTTACTATTTTACTATTATACTATTTTATTTTAAACTTTTTTTTATTTTTTTTATTTTTTATTTACCTAAAATTCATTAACTTTACACTAAATCAGTAATTATTTTTTTACTACAATGATATCATACACTTATACACCATTAAACGACTAGAACAACATACTACAACTACCACATGTGAAGAATACATTTAGACAAAGACATTTCTTAGACCTAGCACCCAAACTTTATAACATATTAGACTCCAACACAAAGGAAATTCTGTCACCTGCGCTTTTCAAATAGAAAGTTGTTGAAAGAGTGCTTACATATCAGAAGGATTTGAAAATAAAGGATACTTTTGTTTGTGCTGCCTATATTATTAAGAGTATATTTTTTTAAGGAGAACACATTCTTATTGTGAAGTTGCAATTTTACAGAACATTGGTCTGTGATATTTTTAATATAAATTAAATGTATTAATTAGAAACATATACATATAAAATTAAAATATTATGTTCGAATCTTGGTAGCAACAACAATACTAAAGATATAGTATTATAATAGTATTTTTATCTACAATGTGAAGAAGGATATTGTGGAACTACTGCTGATGGGTAATTAAAAATGAGCAACAGAATATCGAGTATCATGAAGATAGAAGATTGAGCAAACCGAGGATTAATTTGTCTGTAGCATTATTAAAGAAAATTAATTTTATTAATTAATTAAATTATTTCCGTGCTCTTTTCATTATTCGACTCAACAGACAATAAAAATAGCCGCGACTATAAATCACACATTTAACAATTTGTAAAATTGCAATATCTATCACTGAGGCGTCACGCTCCGGTATATAATCATCTACAATCATAATCTGGTCTAATGAATTTGCAAATCTGCACGAAATATTTCTGTTAACACTTGTTAACATTACAACTACCGCAACTGCTATATATATATTATATTCATACACATGTCCTGACTTGCATTTTTACCGCTGCAGTTATTTTACTATTTAGTCATCCGAGTAATAACTGTAATGAAAATCGTATTACGTTTTAATTGGCAATTCAATCTAATTATCCACAGCATACTTACAATTGTGGATTTCTTCACGCGGGAAATGGACAGTACTTACTGTTAGACATCCGCCAGCAATAAAAGTATCGAAACGAATTCAATTGTCGCAAAAAATTATACTTTCCAGGATGTTTCGTCATACAATTGCTACACTGTAAATAGCAAATACTTTCGCATAAAATTAATAACCGATGTTTTTATTTATATACTGTGAACTGAGATAAATCGGGACTTTGGAGGGAATAGGAACAATCGTCAAATAAAGTTTAAAATCTTATTACGCCCCTTTGGTTTCAGTTTTGGAAATCAAATATTTTATGTGATAATTTTTATCTACTGCTAATACTGTAACCACGGTGTTACATAAAAATATTTTGAATTATTATATTTCAAAGATTTTGAACCGCAAAATTTATCTTATATTAAAACTAATCAACGATTTTTCGGTAAATCTGATTATTTCAGAATGAAAAATTTTTAGGCAGGAATTTTATTTTTAAATTTCCCATCAGTAAATATTTTATACCGGTTTTACAGTCAAGTGTCACTTATAACCTAGTTTCGGGGCGAATAGGGACAAGTCGTAAGGTGAATAGGGACATGCTATGGGATGAATAGAGACACATAGTATAAGTTACACTATTTTAGCATGATGTCACTATACTTCCAGATGAATTATTATCTTGTTGGTAGACAAATAAACAAAACCGAGAACTTAGACATCTTATCCAAGGGGTCAAAGGTATTTTAAATACTAGGAATAAGATATTTAGAAAGTTGTTGGAAAAAGAATGAAGGCAGAATAGAAACTGCTATCACTATAAATATATTCCCATCTTTAATAGCCAAAATTAAAATAAACCAATAAAATAATATTTAGGAGAACAGGTTGTGAAGTTGTAATTATTCAGAACATAGGTCTGTGATATTTTAAATACTAATTAAATGTATTAATTAGAAATATATACATATAAAATCAATTTTATCGTAAAATATTGTTGTTGCTACCGAGATTCGAACTTGAATCTCTTTCCAATCCGGGGAAGGTACATTGACCGACTATGCTACAACACAGTACTTTTGACGAAAAATACTATTTATACTACTAGGTATTTTAGATTCCGTAAAAGTAAAGTAGATGGATAAGAATAAAGGAACGATAGATGTATTAATTTGAAAATTTGTCGTCAAAGGTACTGTCAGAACTGGTTTAGTAAATAATTTGTTTTATTTAACTCTATGAAATAGTAATATATATAAAGAATAATTGTGCTGTCTTATTGACCCCAGTTGTAAGGTTAATAGGGACAGAGATCATTTATGGAATTTTCTCTCTAGTTCATGAACAAATTAAATTTATGTGAAAATGAACACATAGAGGAACCGTTGACTAAATAAAAAACATAGGTTGTATATTAATATTTCTTACATGTGGCGATTTATAATAATGGAAACACTGAAACCTGTCACTATTCACTCCAGATTACGGTACTAGTGTTTAAAACCCGTCCTAATATGTTGTTTAAACGTCCTGTAATTAATGGACTGGCCATATTATTCCACATGTCCTCGTCCTATCTCGGAATGTGTCCAGCCCATTTCTACTTCATAAGGGCAATCAGAAATCATTTCTATTTTTTTTAAATGCCAATAACCCTCGTTTGGCGCCTCATCTACTACATAAAATCCACCCATACATTAAACGAATAGCAGTCAACAACTGGATAATATTAACACATACTAATTTGAAAACACATCAATTATTTCGCAATGATTTAAACCATTCTTCTCGAGGTGTTCTGAAAAATAAAAAAATAAGCTTTACGACAAATAGAACCTTCTTTCACTTTTCAATTAAGTGAATATTTTTTACCGCCGATATAAAATATCGTATTCTCTTTTTAGTACAGTTAATGACTGACAAGACACATATCTAAATAAACGATTGGCCGCGATTTTCAAACAACGTTTCTGTTTACTTAATTAAAAAATTTACAAGAATCACGGCAGAATCTATTCGAAACAGGTCCGGTACTATAATAGTTTTGGGGCCTCGCTAGATGTATTCAAAATGGCTTCGTATACATGTAAAGTATATATAAACCCAAAAACTATTTATTCTTAAATATAGCTTGTAAAATCTTTTCCACAATCCTGTTAATATGAGTAACAATGCCCAGAGAAAAATGTAAAATAAAATTAAACCGTTTCATTTAATTTAAAAAATGTATTTGCAATTTTGCAGTGAGCTGGAAAACGAATGAGAAAGACACTAATACATTTTTATACATAATCCAAAAGAGCGAAAGAATCTAACGATTCTTTTATATATGATATGAGGCACCTCTTGACTTCAGACACTTCAGAGTCCTATAGAGTTAGTCCCTCCCTGTCTCAGGGCCAGAACTGGGAAATGTAAAAGGTTAAGAACTTGGAGCTTCGGAATCCGTATGACATTTCAGATATCCTGAAGAAGATGTAAGAAAGAGGCTACAGTAGGCGGTATATGCAGAGAGAAGGCACCAGCCTTAAATATTATATATTATACAAAAATATTATAAATACAAAAAATATTATATAAATAATAATATCCTTTAATACAGATTATTAAACAAGCATTGCAAAGATTATTTATTTATTTATTATACATGTCCAATTTGTATGGTTTTTGAGTTAGATATGGTCAAATACAAATGTCCCAAAAATCTTTTTCATAATAAAAATTCTATAATAAAATAACGGATGGGTTTAGTAACAAAAATGTTTATTTTGCATTTAAGTACTGTATCTGAGAATATATTTCTTAAAAATTATATTTAATTAAATGCGATCTGTTATTTCGCTGGCACTCTTCTAAACGGGAGACAAAAATTTTAAGAACTCTCAGATATTTTCTTTTAATTGGTCCAGATAGGGAGGATTGTTACTGTATACCTTTGATTTATGTAACCCCATAGGATAAAGTCCATTGGTATTAAGTCGGGGCTACATGGAGGCCAGTTTATGTCACCTCGTCGGAACATCAATTTTCTAAGGAAAATTACAATTCAATTAACAACTTACCAGGACACGCTCCATAGTGACTGAATTCCCAAGGAGGCGGCTAGAGATCGGCATACCCCCCGCCTCACTCTTGTTCGTTGCATTAGTGCAGCAAATAAACCAATATGAAATAGACTTTTGGGACGCATTGTTAAAAGCAAAATAATGTCTACTAGACTAACCTATCAAGAATAGATAAATATCGACGAATTTCGTATAAAAACGCAATTAAAATTTGCTTGTTACTTCAATCGCAGACATGTCCAGTAGATAATTAATTCAAATCCAGACAAGTATTTAACCAATAATATATTAGTATTTGGTCATGTAACTTATGGTAACTGGTCATTTTCAATGTGAGTCCAAATGTGACATTTGCGGTACAATGGTTTTTTGCACTTTACTCTAAAACAGATAAAGTGGACATGTCTGCTTTTGATTCTGGACCTCACATTTATAGAAAATATGATATCGAGAGTGAAGACATATCCACAATTTTGAAATAAAATATAATATTCTCTTTCCATCTTAAAATGTCCTAATTTTTTTGTTTATACTGTTCCACATACTCATCTCATCACTCATACTCCGTAATGGATCTTGAACAAAAGAGACGTTATCGTTAATGACACATAACTATGCGACAAAATTTCCAACCTGATTTCATTTCTCCAATCTGATAAATATAAAATTATTAACATAGTATATCGAAGCTTCCTCAAAACGCTAAAAATATTAGAAATAGCGTTAAAAAAATATTTAATGTAAAAAGTTGTCCTATAAATAGGAAGTTCGTGGGACTGTAATGTATAAGAATAATAGTTATTTAGTTTCTTTGTAAACTAATATGTAGAAAAAGAAACAAATTATCTTATGCTTTGTTTTATTTTGAAATGTTATTGATTTCAATTGATTTTAGATTAGCAACCCTATCCTAGACCAGCTTCATTAGTTATTCAAACCATATTTAATCTACTGTTTTAAATTTTTAAATAGACATGCCAATCCATGTCACATCAATATTCTTACTATTTTTAAACTAAGCTAAACGATTGTGCTATGTAAATAGGACTAAGTTGCTGGTCAATTGGAACAAGGCGCGAACCCTCGACCACTTGATCACTAAACCAGCGTCTTAATCACTAGACCAACAAGTTACTCATAATACTGTGTTGTCATATAACAGCGTCTGCTGTGTATGTTAAAATTTTAAAAAAAAAAACAATAAAACGTCAATTAAAAAACCAGATAGTTCATATGTGCTGCTACCATTGAATAAATATCCATAAGATAATTGAAATTATATGCTAGCTTGCTTTTTCTCACGTTTCACGTTGTTGTTTTTTTTAGTTCCACGACGTGAGACTGACGGGTTAGTAGATGAAGTCAAAATTCACAACGATATTCCGATATTCCACTTTTATAACGGCTATCTCAATATTGGGCTGTCATGTGGCGTCACTAAAATCATGATGACGACATCCGAATCGTATTGTTTTAATTAAAAAATAGAAATGTTGTCGGTTGAATGTTATTATTTTTTCTCCCGATTTAGATTCAAATGATTACATATTTAATTAATAGAGAACGTTACTACGATTTTATTTAAATAATTTAAAATTTAATAATTCAATTTTAAGTAGATTTCGATATAAATAATAGGTACACATAGAGTCTCACGAAACAATATCTGTGACATCATAACAAAACTCAAAAGGTATTAATATCATCTTTCAGATCAGCAAAATTATATACAGCCATAGCCCCATTTTTTAAAAAAGTATTATTATTAAGGAGAACATATTCTTATCACAAACCTATTTCTGAATAATTACAACTTCACAATAAGAATGTGATATATAAGTTGTATCAATGTGTCCAAAATTTTATAAAAATTATTTGTTAATTCAAATACTGGAATGATAGATGTATTAATTTGAAAAGTGTAACATGTAGATTAGAAAATTTGTCGTCAAAAATACTATCGCTGTAGCATAGTTGATAATGCACCTTCCCCGGATTGGAAAAGAGATCCAGATTCGAATCCCGGTAGCGCAACAACAATATTTTTCGATAAAATTGATTTTATATGTATATCTTTCTAATTAATACATTTAATCAGTATTTTAAATATTATTAATACATTATTAGGAGAACACATTCTTATTGTGAAGTTGTAATTATTCAGAACATAGGTCTGTGATATTTTAAATATGAATTAAATGTATTAATTAGAAAGATATACATATAAAATCAATTTTATCGAAAAATATTGTGGTTGCGCCACCGGGATCTCTTTCCAAACCAAAATTGATTTTATGTGAATATCTTTCTAATTAATACATTTAATTCATATTTATTAATACATTAATATGTAGATGTCATAAATAGATTATTTTGTGATGCAACAAGTTATTATTTTTTAAATAACACCACTCTTGCACACCTCGCCCCTCTTTCTGGATCGGTCATCACCCAACTGTATTTCATTTAGTTGTCATTTACAAGTGACAAATTATTTGTGAAATATAAAATTTAGTTTTAAAAAATGTCAATGACCTTAAAATGTAAACTTCCTAAGATGCGCATTCTAGGTTGGAGCAATTACTCAACATTGCAAGTATTATTATGACCATAATTACGGCACAATTAAAATGCACCATTGCCAAGAAATTCTACTCCAGTCATGAAAGTTATTCAGGTGTGTATGTATAGAAAAACACTATTTTCATTTTGCGATGATCTAATCTCTTTGGCGATCGAACTGCGTAAAAATATTATGACCCTATTGGACACATCTAAGTGTAATAAATCTACAAAACATTGTATTTTAAAACCATAATCATTTCATGTTAGATCACTATTATTTGGTATTTACATAGACAATTATCTTGTATATAATATCCCAATGTCATTATGTGTGCCATGCGTAACGAAATTTGAAAAAGGAAACATTATATTAGAGTAAAGAATCAAATTTCTTTGAAGTAAACAAATTGTATGTGTGACCTTTCTATTCTAAACGTAGGTTTTTCAATATCTGTTTTCAGAAACATGATAATTGAATTTGGAATAAAAAATTACCTGTCTACGCGATTTTTATTAACTTTTTTATTATATTTATTCTATTCATTTTTCATAGTTAGAATATCAAAAGTGTTTTACTTAACTTTTCAAGACTATGGTTGAAATTAGAAGTAAGATGATTTTCAAACAAAAAACTCGGCTGCTCAAATACAGTGCTCATATCAATAAAAATGTTTACAGATCATGGAATCATTAAGGCATTAGACGCACAAATATGTATATTAACAAAGAATTTAAATGAGTAAAAAACTTTATAGGATTTTTTATTGCGAAACTTTCGTCCTATGCGCGTCACGTCTTTCACACCCATTCTAGAACAAGTTTTAAATAGTTTTTAAACGTGTGCTTTTATAATGCTCACGTTCAATGGAATATAAATGGGCGGTTGTTATGTGAAAATTTAATTCCAGTGGCGTAACTATGCCAGCTCAGCCAATGCGGTGATAGAAAGAGTAGAAATAGAAAAAATGCAATGAAATTTTTTTTTAACGTATATTACAAAAACGTTAAAACTTCGGGGACCACTAAGCCATAAAGCAAAAATCGCTGCAAAGTGAAACAAAGATTTTTTTGCAGTTACGAATGCATATATGTACATGCATAAAACACACTTTAGTTTTCATCCCATGAAAGTGTGAACATTATAGGAGACAAGAGATCAATTTAGTTTATAATATTGAATGGATAAAACCGTTAAACATAGTATTTGACTGTTCAAAAGGCCAAGCGGCGGGATCTATTGTCTTGAACATTTCAATCACTCACTACAAGATAGCCACACTATGTGAATGTCTCTAACGTTACATGCGGTGAGTCGACAGATAAAGGAAACCATTGCGCATACGCAACATCGCAACCGCAGCGCTACACAGAGAATATCTGGCAACGGTACTTACTTAAAAAATGCGCCTCGTATAATGAGTATTAGGTATACCTGCCATAAATTTTTGATCTAATTAGATATTTCTCTCCAGAGATGTGCAAAGTAAGTACATGTACAGGGAGGCCAATGACGTTTATTGCATTGGGGTCCATTTTTAAGTTAAAATTCTTTAGCCACAGTGTAGTAATTCAATTGTACTCAGATGCCATCATCATACGAATTTGAAACATAAATGGATAATCAAAAATACTACTTTCGTTCGAAATTTCACGTCGCTTATGCCGTTACAATATTTCAAACATTTGCCTGTTCAATAAACGACATCACGACCGGTGTCGTCTCTTTCGCACGCACGTGCACAGCTTGCTTACATTCGCGATTTTAGCGAACAAGATCCGGCGTATCCTTGTGACATATGCATGCAATAAAGATGGCGGCACTTTGGCGGCAAAAAAACGTGCAAATGTACTTTCTAAGGTAAAAGAAACAAAACATATGTGCTGCTCTATATTTTGTAGATAATGCACGAACAATCTTATTAAAATATTTTAATCGCCTAACCAAAAAATTACTATGTTATTAGGAGAACACATTCTTATTGTTATACATATTAATCGTTCCATTATTTGAAAGAGCCATCTTTCTTATTTTTACGGAATCTCAATTTTCGACACATTGATAAAACTTTCAAATAATGGAACGATTAAATGTATTAATATCAAAAAGGTAACATATAGGTTCGAAAATTTGTCGCTAAAAATATCATCGCTGTAGCATAGTTGGATTATGCACCTTCCCCGGATTGGAAAGAAATCCAGGTTCGAATCCCGGTGGCGCAACAACAATATTTTTCGATAAAATTGATTTTATATGTATATCTTTCTAATTAATATATTTAATTCATATTTAAAATATCACAGACCCATGTTCTGAATAATTACAACTTCACAATAAGAATGTGTTCTCCTTAAAAATATTAATATTTATCAATCTTTTGTTTACGTTTTATGTTTGATCATAATAAACCGTTTATATTCAAAGGCTAAGATATATGTATACGTTACACACTTTATTTTAGATACGCCACTGGTTAATAATAATTTTTTTTGAGCCTCCAGCAATAAGAAGAGATGCATTCCTTCGAGGATCACGATTCGGTTGTATAAAAAGTCAACCCTGTAGATGTTCAGTTGGCACGACTGCTCAGCCTTCTTCCGGGTGTGGCAGAATACACGAAATAGGCAGGAGCAATGAAGCATCATCATCATCAGCAGCCCGGTCGGACGTGCCGCTGGTCCGAGGCCCGCGGAATCTACTTTCATTTTCGATGGTTGATGGAACAGGTTTTTAAATGATTTTCAAGCGAAATTCTTATCTCTGTTACAATTCTTTAACGAGGCGAATGACGAAACTGGGCTGCCCGCTGCGACCGAGTGCGGAGAAATTTATCAAAATAAAAATATTTCAAAGATAAACAGGACAAGCACCGGTTTAATTCCTCCGTGCATATTTACAACGGCAGTCGTGATGCAACTGCATATTACGAGTGCATATATTATTCAACATTTGCTTTTCATAAATAAATAAAATATTTACCATTCTCAGATATGTTTGACGATTCAAAAACGAGCTACTATAAAAATACATTCGATTAATATTATTTAACTAAGAAAGATAAATTTAATTTTTGTTCAATTTATCAGCGTTGTGTAATGTAATGGAGCAATGTTAGAATTGAAATCTGATTTATATAATATGTTAAAAACGTTATAAAAATACATAAAATATTTATTGATTTCCGAAATCGGTATGCTACTATCAAAAATTAACGTCACATTCCTCCTCAGTCAAATACCACATATCATGTTGAGATCACAATAACGAATTTGACGTAACTGAAAAGAAAGACCGTTTCTGCGGTGATTTTACGTCACAATTTAAAAACGTCACAGAAAGATTATTTGATGTGCATTCACATAATTCTGTTTCATTATTTCGTACTGTAATCCTTCAAAATTCAAAACAAAATTATGAAATACCTTATTTTCAGATCAAAGTGAAAAAGTTTATACGAGTAGGAAGCTTTGAAATCTAAATCAAGTCAGTTTTTCAGCACAAATATTATGAAAGTATGGCGTTCTACTTGTAAAATTATAACCTAAAAGCATGGTATGATCCATACTATTATAATTAAAAAAATTATATGTTTCCTTATTACCATTTAAAAAATTTCTTAGACGGATATTTTGCTAATAGGTAAAAATTCATAATAATAATACTGTATATTAACCATTTATGTCCTCATTAAACTCAATTTTGTTATTTTAATAGTAAAAATATAATTTTATGTAGTTAAATCCTTTATGTGATTACTATTCAAAAAACGTTTCAATGATGTTGTCTTTACCAGGTATGTGACGTATCTCTCTTGTAATGAAACTAATTTATTTATTAGCGATAAGTATTAATTTTAAACCTCCCTTTTCATGGTTCCTTCTTGAAGTCGAGTGCATAATCTTTATAACAACTTTGTATGCACTGCCATCATAATAAATTCTCCATGCCCCCTCAACGGCTGATATAATTCACTTGATAACATAAGTTTGACAGCTACGACAGTAAAAGCCGCCATGTTCCTTCCCCGACAGCTTTCCACCCGGCCAGCAGCATCTGTCAGTTTTGCGCGGGAAGCCGATGCGAGCGGTCGGTAACACAGTTGACTGTACGGAAAGAGACGCTGTCATTCGAAGTTTGATATTCGATCGGCGAAGTTTCGCTTTTGTTTTTTGTACCGTTTTGTGAATGGAACGCACATTGTTTTATATGAAAATATTTTTTAATACATACATTCTGTTACACGCAATAATAATATTGATTACATAGGTTTTAAGAGTCGCTTAAACATAAATTTAAAACTACATTTTATATTCTGGAGGATATTAGGTAAAAATATTATTATTATTAAGGAGAACACATTCTTATTGTGAAGTTGCAATTATTCAGAACATGGGTCTGTGACATTTTAAATACTAATTAATATATTTAATTTGATTTAAAAATATTATTTATTTTATTTAATACGGTAGTTATTTTATGCGAATTTAAATGAATCCAAAGTAATTCCCTTTAAGAAAATAATTACAAATACCTACATATCTATATATATATTGATTGTACAATGTCTTTCACCGCTTCGGTACGTATTGATCAATAGACCCAATTTGTATTCGTAATTTTTTGCTGTTTATCCCAGCATATCCTGGGGTAGTCGAGACCCCAGACCGACTTCCCTCCGCAGTCGCCAAGATGATGCATCTTGGTAATCATTATTTTAGCATTCGCAAGACGTGTCCAAGCCACTTTAATATCTTTAAATATTCTAATATATATTGATATATTATGTTGCCTTACAGTAAATAATTATAATCATGTTACAAATATATTCACCATATAATTGATTAAATCTAACTGAATTTTTTTGAGTTTACTTTTCTAACTCGAATGAAATTGAAATTTTTTAGAAACTTAACGTACACAGTTAAAAATTAAAACAATTGTGACCATAGCAATCGTCAAATTTGATCCTATATTTAGATTTTTTTTTAATATCTCATTTTATATTTCTTCAATTAATTTTACAAATTACATTCAAATCGATGTAATGGAAAAGATCGTAGTTTTTTTTTTTTAAATGCATCGATGTTTTTATTTTTTTTTTTTTTTGAATTAGACCATGTCGCTGGTGGGATCTATCTCCTGGCCACTTAATCACACAATACATAAATATTTATTATCTATAAAATTAATCTAGAAGTAAGAAGCAATGCATTGTCGTGATACCGGCTATTGAACGAAAGTCAGTAAAATATTACAATAGTAATTTAAAAGATCGCGCGAAAGTATTCTGAACGTTTTAAGAATTATAAAACCGACATTTAAATTGACTAATAGATAATATAAATAATGCATTGTGTTTCGGACAATTGAATAATACGCAGGCGGACGTATGTAGGTGGTCAAATCGGTGGACTACTGGACATCTGATTACCTGTTATAAATTAGAAAGAAATATCAGTCAGGAAACCAAATATTGATTGGTTTTTCTTTAGAAAGTGCATGGGTGTGGTGGTACAGACATACCTGTATTTATATACATTCCTGCGCGAATTTTTTAGCAGTTGGCAAAACAAGATTTACATTTAGAATAGTGTTAATTATTATTATACTATTTGCGGTGAACTAAATTATATTTTTAGTCAAATCTAAAATGCAACAGTATAACATCGATAGATGCGAAAAATAATCTTGCGAGTGCGATTCTTGATTTAATTGTTTTCGCAGTATTATAGAGATTATGTCGTATACAGAATCTGGGTATTTTATTATTTTTAATAACCTATAATGGTCCATGGACGAGAATCAAAGATAAAATATTTTTAATGAGAAAAGTTTTCATTTCGTTTAAGTAAATAACGTAACGACGTCATCTCAATACCTTATATAGATAAATTATTACTCTTAACTATATCGTATGACAGCTTCATGTGTGTTCGATAACTCGCGTAATAATAGCGTTAATCATCGAACAAATATATGTATTAAGGAGAACACATATGTGTTATACATGTGTCCAAAATTTAATAAAAAATGAATTGATAATTCTGGCGTCTGCAGTCGGTTAATGTAGATGGCTTTCAAATAATGGAACGACAGATGTATTAATTTGAAAAAGTGTAACATATAGGTTCGAAAATTTGTCATGAAAAATACTGGCGCTATAACACAATTGGTAGTGTACTTCCCCGGATTGGAAATAGAGATCCAGGTTCGAATCCCGGTAGCGCAAAAACAATATTTTTTCGACAAAATTGATTTTATATGTATATATTTATAATTAATACATTAAATTAGTATTTTAATGTTTGTATTTTCAAAATATGTTGGTTCTATACAAATATTTTATTTAAAAAAAATCGTTTATGAAAAAGAAAAATGATTGTTTCCAATGAGTGGTTGGATTTGTTTTTAAAATTCATTATAACCATCCATAATAAGAGTTAAAAATATTATAAGATTCTAAAATATTTTTATATAATATTCCATAATGATTTTTGTGACGAGCATATGAACTATTTTTTGTTTTAGAATTATCTCCGGTGATACTCATTAAAATTAGCAATTGTAGACAAACCTTCAAATGGCCATAATCGTTCATATGTCGGCCAAATCCATAATATGATTGTCACCTTCAATAAATTACGAATTTAATGTTTAGGAAAGCCTTATATTAAATAACTATTTTTTTAAGGACAAAATTTTTAATTTATGCACCTTTAATTTTTTTTTTTTTCTATTACAAATTTTAAATTAATGTAACTTTATATTTTATATCAACTTATATATTTAAATAAACATCTGAATTTCTTCATATGAATTTATTATCTATAGTGATGAGAGAACATACTAATCTTGACTCACTGTTGTGATTGTGATTGGTATTCAATAATATCAGTGATCAAAAACTATGACTGTGATCTTAGTTTCATTACAAATGCGCATGCACCCTAAATACCACAATATTTTTTTTAAAAACATATTCTAGTATAAATAATTAATACATAATATATCTAATTTAATATCATCACAAAGAGAATGAAAACGCTTAAAAAATTGTGAGTTTATTTTTTGGGTCAATTTCTCAGCATTTTGAATCAAATGCGTAAAACGCGCAGAATCTACTAGATGGCACTGATCATAAATTATAACGTCATTCCTTCATAATATTTTCCTCTCAAACGCGCAGGCGCTGAATTACGGTTCACAACCAAATAAATAAATGAATCACGGATCACGATATTCCCAGATATTCAATCACTGATAGTAAGTGTGACACAAAGATATCTGTGATTGACTCACGGTTCGTGATTTTGAGCTCATCACTAATTATCCACCTTATAACAAGATTTTTTTATTTCATACGACATTAATTATGTATTATAATTAGACATTAAATTACAAACATTTGTTGTTTTCACTGCCGCAGAAGTGCTTTCCAAAAAATCTCACAGGAGCATAACGTCAGTCTCAGAGATTGTTTCGAGATGAAAATCTAATCCGAATGGTAGCGCAGTTATAAAATCATATCAGCAATTTTAATCTAACTCAGGCAAGATATTAATTTAATATTTTGTTTTTCTATTGAAAATTTTTACTTTCGAACGGTCAAACACAAATAATTGAGGCTTAAACGGTAAACGAACGTACGATCAATGTCAATTGAATTTAAAATCGAGTATTAGAAAAGTATCCAGTTATACAACATATTTTTTTATCCAAAGAATGAATCCATTAATATGAATCCACTGTCAATGGAACATCAGATGAAAGTGAAATGTAACAGCACTACAAGTCTCCCAGAATGGCTGTTTATATGAGACTGGTTTTTATTGTGTTGTTGTCAACGCGCTGGACTGGTGAAGTACTTACCTCGGTAGTCAACCTTTGATACCAGGTTCATGACTTGTCAGGGCAAAATATTATATGATCCTCTCTTACTCACACCGTTTTTTTCAATTCCCCAAAAAAGGTTTTTCTTAAATTCCACCTATCTATTATTTGTCATTAAAATTTAATTACCTATTTAAAAACAAATTATTAAAATAACCTAAAATTGTATGTTAGAAGACTTAAAGAATGCTGTATACATTGAAAATGAGATATCTTAGAAATATATGAAGCAAATTCATTTATGATAGATTAAAAAATTAATACGTTAAGGCTTCCCTTTCAAAAATAATTAATATTCACGCGTTTTTACGAAAATATGGGTTTTTATTATTCATTTATATCAGAAGTTATACACTAGATTTGATTTTTTTTAAACTATTACTTCAATAAAATCTTTACACTAATGTAAAACTTATAAACTGGATTTTAATTTTTGCCATATTTAAGAAAATACAAGCATTATAAGAAAGACGTTGACTATTAAATTAATTTTCCACGTGCCACAAAATTGCCTTAACATATAAAACTCTTACACATACGAAATATATTTTATTATAATCTTAGAGTCAAGATTACGTAGACAAATTTGCATTGAACCAAATTAGAAAAATGTTAAAAATTAAACGATTTTAAAACACTTTGTGTTTGTGAATATAAATTATTTTAAGTAATATATTATATTTACTTACATGCTTTGAGGCATCAGCTACTATTTACAATCAAGTTTTATGTCAAAAACACAATATTTTCTTACTAAATAATATTTATATATCCGGAAGTCAGTCCTATTAGAAGCCCCATCTATCAACCAGCTTGCATGAGGAGATTCATGAATGCAGATGAGGCGAGAGCTATGTATCAAGGCAGTAGAGTGTGACACTCCATCCTCTATCTATTCCGGCGGTGAAATAGCGTAAGTGTAAGATAGTTAGCTAGTCTATTAGTAGAAATCGTAACTTTCTTAAACATAAAACTCCCAACCCCTAGCCAATGTGACTTACTTCCCATCACGCTATTTCCCCGGAGAGCAGAGACGATAGGATACCATCCCCTATATCGTAACATAACAATCTTACATACATCTTCTGATGTATATTGATCGGTTGTTGAAACTAGTTTTTTTTTCATACGTCCTCCGTTCCCATTACATTCATCATTCGCATCATTTTACCTCATTCCACCATTTTAGCAACATAATAATTTACATTTACTTACAATAAATTACATTTACTTCGCTTCTAATTTTTTCATTCTCACTCGTATTTCACAGGTTAGCCTTATTTTGCCAGTTCATGTAAATAAATTCGCCAATATGTCTATATCCACTTTGCACGACCAATTTTGCTACCTATGATAAATTCCTATAAACTGCAATTAATTAAATAATTATCAAGATTTTTTTAAATCCAACTATCTCCTTTGATTCCTTGAGAATTTTTAATATACATATTAATTTATATTATTTATTGATTTAAAACTTTTGCATTTTGGATTTTTTATTACAGATGCAATTTTATTACAACTGTTGTGAACTCCTCGCGCTTGCATACTTTAAAATTTTAAAACGTGTACATATCTTTCTATCGACAAGATCATTAAACGATACAACCGATGTACCCAGCGGTCAATCACGTACACACGTGGAGATAAGTACAGTAATATAATTTTACCGTGGCAATTACAGATTCCTCTGTGCTTAGTGTTCATCCGAAATCGAGTAGGTAACCAATTAATTGATTAAGTTGAACATAAAAGAGAATTCGTATTTTTTTAATATACATTATACCGCTAAATCCACCCACTCCGCATTAGAGTGCAAATACATGCATTTAAAATACAGAACCTTAGATCTCAATTTAAAATAGATACATGGAACAATATCAAATCCTGGAATTTCATTAATCTTGGGAGTTCATATTACCCGAAACATTTGAGTAATATATAATGTAAGTATATAAAAATACTGAACTATGAAACACTCGATACTTCTTTTTTACTTCGGGAATATAATCCGTATAGAACAATTTAAATTAATCAACTAGAAAGATATACAGAAAAAATCTATTTATCTAAAAATATTAGTTGCTACCGGGTTTCGAACCTGGATCTCTTCTTATCCGAAGAAACGTATTGACAATTCGGTTATAAGTTCTAATCTAAAATATAAATAACTGCTCTTCCCGAAACCAGTAGTGATATTAACTCAAAAATTATGCGTGTCAATAAAAAAATTATATATTTTTTTAATTTAAATTAATCATCATTATTATCAGACGTTTTCTATATATTATAGATGAAAGCCTCCACAAGTGTCTCCCATTTTTTGCTGTCCATTGTAATTCGGCCATATATTTCTGTTGATGTTTTATAATTTGATCAGTTCAGTGAGTCTATCAGTCTCTTGATTCCATTGAATGACTACGTTTTGTCCATCGACCGTCTCTTCTTCAAGATTTGTCATATTATATTGCAACAATCGTATTGACTACTCTTGTATGTTCTCTTGAATATGAATATTTTACATCAACTGTATCTGTTGAATATTTTTTAATTCCGGCATCATTAAAATGGATATCCCGGGATTGCAGTTTTGACTCAGAATTTAATTCACTAATTAGTAGTGAGTAGTGCGTTTAGGAGTATTGCGATTTTTACAATGGTAGTACGGGATATGTATGACTACGGGGTTGATGACTACTAGTACGGGATATGTATGACGATTTTTACAATGTTACAATTTACGGGATATGTATGGACCTGTATAAACTGCGACATCCACACAGCTTACAGGACATAATATTTTATTTCAATAGTTAGTGCTTTATATTTAAACGCAGATCTAATCTGTTGTCTTGTACATAAAATGAATGTTGAAGGGTGGTGAGTAAGATTACGTTTAATAAAATCTGAAAGATTCTTGAATTATAAGACAGCGTGAATATGAATAAAAAAACAGCTTAAGGTATGCACAATGAACTCATGCCGCATATTTTAAATTTTCTTTGCTCTCATGATAAATGGTACCGGCTCGTACCTAGGTAGGTACCTACCATTGGCAAGCAGTTTCACCTACGTAATTTCACAGCCGCAGGTTATTTATAATATAGGGACTAATACTCAGGGCATATGTACTAAATTAATTAAATAATATTTATGTGTTACAGAATGTAATTAAAATATTTATTACCGATTTGTAAAAAGGCAATTTTATAATATTAATGTGAAGTGAAATACTGTGATTAGAAGATTACAAACACGCAACGCAGTAAAGGTAAGTCTTACATACGTTATTAGATTTTTTTATATATAAATCATTCATTTACTATGTCAATCAAAGAATTTATTTATTTATTAACTTATTATACATATAAATTATATTTTTTTAACATAGTGTGAGTACACGAAGAAATACCACATGCTATTTAAAAATATTGTAACATATTATATCATTTCAATAATTGTAATAACTTAGAACTGTTTATGAAATACCGAAATTTTATTAATCTTAAAATAATCAACAAGTTTATGAACGAACGCAATAAGCATTCAAAAATACAAAAATAATTTGTTTTTAACCTAATATTAAGGCAGTGAGATCAAGTGGACGAATCCCGAGAAGCTTGTTTTAAGTAGCAGTATTTTAAATACAATGACGATAAAATTAATGCAAAAAAACTCTTTAATATAAGTATTGGCATCAAGTGGTAACTTTTATAATCAGGGTTGGTCTACTATTTCAATTAAAATATTTCAAATTTATCGTCATTTAATATCGTTATTGTTATCGTGTGAGTTAGTCCACTACCGATGAAATTAACGAGTTAGTAAGAACGAAACCCACAAATATAATAATTTGTTAATCATCATTCCATAACAGATGTGTCTCACTTAAACAGTATTGTAAGTAACTAACAAAATCCTCTACCGGAACATTTCTATTTTTCTTACCAAGCCAAGAAGACTATTTCTGCTGAGCCTTACAGGCGCAGTCGTGCAATATTTATGTGATTTTGTATCATAAAAACCAAGAATGACATTTAATACTTGATGTTTCCAGGGTAGAAAAAAAAGCGCAGATTATTTTAAAGGACAGATAAGATGATTAAATTTGCCTTTTCTTAAATATTTGCGGAATTTAAATGTATACAATCTTATCTAAATTATATGTAATATTAAAAAATTAAAAGTCTAAGTAAATCAGAAAAGAAAGATTTGATTGATATTATATTTTGAATAATCGCAATTTTACCAATATATTTTTTTTAATTGTTAATGAGAATTGTAATGAAGTAATAGTGAATAGCAGATTTTCAAAATTAAATTTTTAAAAAATCTAAGATTATAGCTTTGTACTGGAAAAAATACTTGTTACTTATGTACATGTAATAAAAAAAAAATTAAAAAATATTTCTGCTTTTCATATTCAACATAGAATATATTTTATCAAAAGGGTTACATAGTGTTAAAAAATTTCTGTATATTTTACATAAGATTCTCGAGCGAATTGTATAGAAATTGTTAGGGATATTTATCATCTTTGTAGACGAAGAAAAAATGTGTAATTCACGTGTTTGAGTGGTTTTTTTTCAATGACATATTTACTTTGGTTAAATTGTAGGATTATTGACATTAAAAAGGACCATATTGATTGCTCAGTGTCAATTCGGTGTAACTTCAAAAAAATATATTTTAAAATTTAAGAAAAACGCACAATCACGAGATATATATTTTTTAAAATTACATTCAACAAATAAATTAAATGAATATATCTACCATAAAGTCTTTGGATAAATTAATACAAAAAAAATTCTGATACCATGATAATTTTTGCATTTTTGTATAGTTACCGAATTGACATTAAGCAGTCAAAACCAATGCTCTCAATGGTGTACGGGTGTGCATCATTTGAAAAAAAAATGCCAAAAGATTATCCGACAAAATTACTTTTTGAAGAATTCAAAGTACCAACATTTTGTGATCTATTTAAAAGAAATTCTATCCTTCAAATATTAAAAGAAAAAGAAAAATGTCATTTTATTACTGAAAATTATATTAGGTTTAAATTTGTATTTTCGTGCTCAAAAATTAACATCATTTACATAACACCACTATACGCACATAGGAAAAAATATTTAACAAATTACCCGAAAACATCATGAAGATGAATAATAATAAAAAAATAATCTTCTTTTATTAAATAGGCAATCCACCCTTTAAGAGTGATTTGTGCTATTAATCAAGTTAAAAATTTATTTTATAAAAAAAAGTGCAATAATATTATAGAATAGAAAATATTATATTAAAAGTCAATACTATTGTCGTTCAAAAAATTAGCTTGTATATAGATTAAATGTGGCGAGTTAAGAGAAAGAAGATGACACAAGTTAACCGAGAGTTGAGAATTACCATTGACGAGATTACTGTAAAAAAAACTATGATCCGCAATGGACAGGCAAAAAAGACATAGTCAAGGGTTTCCTCCTCGACACCATACTCACACATTAGGAAATCTATTAAGTTCAATCTGAATAAATGTGAGATTACCTGGCAATGCCCAATTCTTATTTTAGAGATATTTGATATTGTTCTTTTAGAGACTTTCTTTTGGAGAACCAGGGAGTGCGAGGAATAGATCTTTGAATTATTTTAAGCCGATTACCCTTATGATTATTTGTATCCATCCGTTGTGCAGTCCAAATAGAATTCGTACATTTTTTTACCATATTAAGTCTGCCATACATCGGAATATGGAATTGATGAGGAAAAACTCCGGAAAGAGTGGCCTCCTTGGCCAGTTTATTAGCACATTAATTTCCGTAAACTATCTATGTGCTGGAATCTAAACGAATGACACCTGTTTATTATTGCTGCCCAAATTAAATAGACATCTTCTGATGGAACAGATTATCTCATTGTCTAGCCAAAATTTCATATTAGTACAAAGAAATAATCAATGCTATTAAAAACACTTTAAAGATAAACATTTACCCTGAAACTTATCATTATTCCTACTAATTTAATATATATTTTTTTATTATAAGCTAGTCATCGTAAACAATAATTATTAATATATACTCTTCTTTTCTGCACAAGTATATGCTTTTAGAGAAGTGTAGCACAAAATAAAAAATATATATCGCACTCAAAAAAATATATGGTCACACAATTTTTAACAAGACTTCTTCATCACCGAAAAAGCCTTCTATCGAGGGTTGGAAACCATGTTGATTTATCCTGTATAAGATCGCCAACATTTTGTACATTGAACCACTTTCTGAGGTTACACAGCCAAGATATTCTATTTCTACCTACACTTCTAGCTCTGCAACTTTCTATCTTCCCCTGCATAATGACTTGTAAAATATCATGTTTTTCATTGCGCAGTTTTTCTTGATAGTTGGTATTAGTTCTCTTGACTTAATTATGCTTCTTAATACATGTTCATTAGTAATATGGTAAAGCCAGGCCCTCCCAGTAGCCTCATACTGGTAAGGTAATGTTTATCTTATTTTCTCCTCAGCGCACAGATAATTACTTCTGTCCTTAAAATAGCACAAAAGATTATTTATGCGTACACTGTGATCCAAACATAATGGGAACATTATGAACAGCTCTATCTATCATTAATTTATAAAATATGTTTTTTTCTTACTTTCGCCATTTTTAAAAGACATTCATCAATTGTTTTCTTGCCAGATTTCACTGTAAAAGCTGTAGAAATTCGCGGTCAACAAATCATACGCATTACGTTACAAATTGCATGTAAGAATAAAGCCCTATAATATTAAATACAATAGTGCAACGAGGCACCACTTTACATAACCATACGTCTAGCCTGACCGTTGATTCGTTGAATTAGTTATGCTCCATCGTCACATCTTGCCCCTTCCGTCAGGCGGTCGCGAGCCACCGAGCACAGCAATAACTAATAACAGTACATATGAGCGGTAGCAATGAGTGGGTAATAATGAAAATGAAACTGCTACGCACGCAAGCATTGTTATGGCTCGGCTAACGTAAAAAGTGATATTTCCTGACGCGGTATCGTTATTAATGAACTTAAAATGATCTATCTCCGCTTACTTCTTGGATAAAAGTGTGCTGTTGTATCTCTGAGCGTGATATTCTCGTGCTTGTGCGTTGCGGTGCATGCCGTGCGGTCAGTTTCCGGTCATTAAGAATCCATGCTTTCTTTTCGATGGATAGCGAAGAATCTCATTTATATACTCAGGCACCTTCTATCTTATAAATAAAATCCTAATGTACTCTGACGACTATTCATAACTAAAGAAAATTGAATGAGCAATTCACACATTTCATTGAAGATAATTATCAGATCCATTGAAAATGTACATAAGACCTCCGTTGTTTTAAGGTACATTTTTTTTGTAAAATAGTAAACAAATAAATCTACTGTCAGATATGTGAAAAAATTAGAATATTTCATTGATGCTGTAAGGTGATTAAAATTTTATGTAGGCACACAGGTAATAATTTTTCTTGACGTTTCATTCGTGTCGTTGGATATAACTTTCATCAATACCCAGTTTTCCAGTAGTAAATAATTTTATTCTCCGATATCCGATGGTAAAACCGTCAATCGTTAATTAAAAATGGCGGACTCTTCACAGCTGTTTCAAAAGTCATTCGTCACATTGATACGTTGAAAGTTGCAGTATACGACAATGAATTATTAAATATCCCGCTATTTTAGTGATGAGAGTTCGTCCGGTGGTGATCTCGCTGTTTAATTTATACTGCCGATGATTTTACGCCAGCAAAGTGACAGATTTCGAACGCCAGTGAATAAAGCCATAGATAAAACATAAAATTGTATATATACACATGTACCAATGGTGAGTATTTAAAATCAATCAATTTTGGTAAATATATTTATTATACATATTGGAAGTTTATTCGTCTTGCTATACTATCAGGCGGGATTGACTTTGACAGTTGAAAATTAGAATAGTTTTTTTACCACGGGCGATGGTAAAAAGTTTAGAGTAAAAATTTACCATTGTTAATATTTACTACTGATCGTAGAACCAGCCCATAGATAGAGAAAAACACCAAAATAAACGCTAGATTAAATCATGACAACAGATTAGGGAAAATGTTTAATAGAATGGTAAATAAGGTTTGAATACGTTTTTGGCGCCCGTCCTGGTACAGGGTTTAAACGCTCGTATAATATAATGAACCGTGTGTACATCAGACACTAGATAATTGTAATGCTAACCTGTTATTATTGTTAATACGAAATCTCTTGGTGGGTTCGGTGAACGGTTTTTATATTTAGAATCGCTATAATAAAATTTAATGTAAACTGCTTTGTTGTGCGGATCTGATGGGAGCACCAGTTCACAAAACAGTTTCCTGGGGAGTGGTGGAAAGGGAGGGTATTCACTGATCTCTCGGTAAGAGGATCAACATCTTGGTTAGAAAATCATCCCAAAGATTGCCTTACTCATCCGTCTGTCCGTCGCTACATCGAGGTTCTTGCGAAAATCTTGCTTCCCTACCATCTTTGTCATCTTTTCGACAAATATGTCCACCCCATAACCACTTGGACTTCAGATTTTTTTGAAAAACACCCGACTGATGGTTTTGTAATTAAGTAAGTACCTGCTTGCAATACCATGTTGAAAGCAGGGTGTGTCGTTTTTAGATACTGGCTTGCAATACCGTGTTGAAAACAGGTGTTGTGTGAAACGATTAATGTTGTGTTATGTGTAAGTTCCATTTGACGTCGCATCACGGAATCTTCGAGTCCTACTACTTTGAATTTTAGAATTTGATAGAACCCTGCAATGGGCTCCGAAACGTTGGCCATAAAAGTTAGATTAGCACGGCAGATTAGCTCAGAAAATTAAAAACTATACGCAGAAGATTCTGAACAGCCGTGAAAACTTAAGAACATTTTAAACACGTCTATTACTTTGGTTCTCTGGCGAATTTGTACGTTAAGTACTCCATTTTTCAAAAATATACAAAGCATACCCTTTTCCATTGCTCTTTGGGCATCTTTTAATTTGTGTATCACATTGATGATGACTATTGAGAGCACGCACTAGTTGTAGGTTTTAGATTATAAAGATTGTGGTTCTTTGAAGATGAACGAGTATTGAAGATATATTTTCGGCTGAATAGGTATCTTTATTAAAGACGCCCATTAAAAATATTTTAACACTGAAGATGATCATTAATTAGATCACATTATATTTCCGGTGAGATTCTCTCGGAAAAAATTTGCATACTTTATATATAATCCAGTTCTCCGCGAATGTACCCGCCTATTAGAAATTGCTCGTATTTTAATTAACACATTTCCTATACATTCGATACACGCTGACAACTGAGACAACCCATTCATGTGTTACTTCCTCAGTGAGATTGGTATGTTACACTCGGGATGGAGTGTCAAGTGTTGCGCTGCTGTAGGTACCACCTACCGATGCTATGGCTACCGTTGGAGGCGGGAAGGTATAATTTGCAACCCTCTTATTGAAATAATCACATTAATTGTATAAAAAATAATGCAAATATTATTAACAAATCCTATTTTTTAAATTAGCATGTTTATATATTTATTATTTTTCTTTAAATAACGCGCCAATAATAATAATAAACTTTTTATAATAACAATGACTGGTAATAAACCTTTTTTTACCATTTACTTACGGTGCTAAAATGAAAACGCGTGTTCCGGTGCTGTAACATACATATGTAGTGTACATGTAGACTTTTAATATTTTTAAGTTGGATAAATATGATTATTTTACATGTTTTAATTATATTATTCATATATATATATATATATCAATTATTGTGTAAAAGTGCTAAAATTAAAAATAATATTAATTATCACGAACGACACCATAAAGACGCACAAAACACGTCTAACTCGGCTTGCGCACACTCTGCCACTAAAATGACGATCGGTATCCAGTACCCCGCGTCCCACGCACTACACTTCTACTCATCGTACGCATACACGTATTGACAAATTACGTCAGGTTCTTCGAGAAATATCTAAAATATGAACTTTGTATTTAGTATATTTACAGAGATATTCACATAATTAGAAGCAATATCAACTCAGTTTACATCATCGGAGAGAAAAGGTTAACCTCGGTTCATTTTTTAAATATATTTAATTATCAACGAAAATACAAAAACAAAATAATTCATTTGACATAAAGAAATTATAGATATAGGAAATAACTTGTCCATATAGATACAAATCACAATTATTCGATTATCATTTCAATTATAAATATCAAATTGTTTATTGAAAGTTTTACAAATATATATGTTGAATAACGTCCCCGTAAATGATAATTATATTTGGAGAACATTTTTAACCTGTTAGCTGCCCAAAAAAAGTCCTAGGTGAAACAGTATCATACCACCAATTAGCGCCAAAATTCTTAATATTTAAAATTCACAGACTAGCTTTTTCCGAATTTTATTTATACGAAAAAAACATGAAATCATTGGTATAATTATAAGAAATTGAGTTTCTATTTTATCATAAACGTCAATCTATCGCGATTATGTACGGTTTTGAGATGAAAAAGAGTTGAAAAAAAGGAAAAAATAAAAGTTTATAGTGTTGTCGGGCCATAACATTTAGGAAATTATTAATTATTTGTTTTTTTAAAGGACGACATCAGATTATATTAATATTATTGTGTTTAATATGATGCTATTAATTAATAATATGTAATAATTTAGTGATTAATATGATTTGAACGAAAAAATCTTAACACTTCACATCATACATCGCACTTACACAGCATTAACAGCACGCATAAAACGATGTCGCCGGTCGCGGCAATCGTCAATGCTGCCTGACCGTATTTATAGTAAAACGCCCGTGTTATAATTTCAATTAATAACATAAAAACAATATCTTATTCGCTTTAATTACTTACTTACAAACAAATAAGTAAACATCCCGTACCTGCTGAAATCAAAATGTAACTGACGAATACTTTTAGAAAGTACTGGTATTTTAAAAGTGCGTAATTAGCACGTGCAATGTGGTTGTCGTCAATATATTATTATATGATATTATGATATGATATTTGATGTGATATTACTGAAAAATCTGTCATTTAGATAAAGAAGAAATCTAGGAACACAATATTACCGGCATCTGCGCGCGCTGCCACGTGGTGCAGTGTCTTTCTTATCTATAGTATAGCGCTAAATTTTCTGACATTTATCGCTGTCCCTTTCTCTGTCGGCGATAGTCGACGCGAGCTTACTTGGGGTTAACGAGTACGAGGGCTGTATGATAAGTACCCGTGTTGACTGATGGCGCCACTGATGCAAAATCATGTGTACCATTGTTTAATGCCATCTTTTAAACGATGCCTGTCAAAATTTTAGACAGATTTATAGAATAGTTTTGTTTTAATAGTCGTTAAAAGTGGTTAGTTTGTGTTGTTTGCTACTATGAAAAAAGAGCAATATCGGTCAGCGATTCGATTCCTTTTTTTGGACAGAAAGACTTCTGAAGAAATCAAAGTGAAGTTGCATACCGTTTATAAGAATCATGACACCTTCGATTTAATGAATTCAAGCGTGGCCGAACATCCGTTTTTGATAAAAAAAAACTCCCAAACCGACCGATTTAGGTGACTACGAATGATATGGTCAATAAAATCCATGATATGTTATCAGATGAATATCAGAGAGATTTTTTACATTATAAATATCTCAATTGAATGCGTACAAAATCGCTGGACTAAGTGTATCGAGCTGAAAGAAGACTATCTTAAGAAATAAATAAATAAATATTTAAAAGTACGTTTCTTTCTTGTCAAAATATTTATAAAACAGCTTTCATACATAACAATACATAAAAAAAGAGCTCTCTAATATGTAACGAGATGTAATGTGATCAAATAAATTAAAATTGTAAGAATAGATAAGACCAAAACCCTGCAAATACAGTTTGGTTCACTCATCTGACTGATTCTGATGTGATTTGATGGTGTGGCAGTGGACTATCGCGCTCTGGGTGTGATAAATTGATGTACAGACACTACCTGATATAAAATAAAATGGTGCAGGCGGCCATGACTCACCTTGACAGCTTCACCCAAACATCTGAGTACAAGGACACCTAGAGATGTCATGATAAGCCCGAACCTTTTAGAATAATAAATAAAAGATATTCATGAATAAATCTAAATCAAAATTGTCTCTTTGAAACGTGATCTCACCTAATATTTCGTGTCAAATTTGACTAAAAAGATAGGTATGAAATATTATTTTCCTTTACCACGAATGATGAGATAATTAATTTCGAAATATTATTTATTACTGAAATCATGCCAGGTCATTTCGCACTCATAAAGACTATAACAACTATGAAAATATACTTTTGAAGTAAACAACTTAAAAGCTTTTGATGCAGTTACATACTTCAAGAAAGCTTACGCAGTATATCGCTTCTCTTTATTTTATTTGTCAACGAAGAGATAAAATATAATATATTACCGTATTGTTATGAATATAAGTCGCACCCTAAATTTATAAACAAAAGTTATCCGATCGATTATATTTTTCGAGAAATAAGCTTTTTCAAATTATCAAATTTGCACAAGTATGAAGTTCGACAGCAGTACGCATAATACGATGCCCAAACGTCACGCTCGAAACTAGTGTCTAGTGTCACGTCTATCCATAGTCGTTTATCACAGATAGGACAAAAGATGAAAAAGCAAATATGCGAACGTGCCAATATTTTATAACTTTCAAATTTGACTTGCAGTGCAGTCGCAGGTTTATATATATATATTTATTTTTTTTAATTGGTTAAATGTGCGACTTATACTCGTAAAAATACGGTAATTGAAAAATACAATAACAAAGATAAATAATATACAGTGGAACCTCGATTTTAAGTTTTTGAAGGAACCAACAAAAACAAATGTAATCAGAGGGAAAATATAAATTGAGGTTATTAAAAAAACAGATTATTTATTATTTATCGAAAAAATCAAACAATGTTTAATGCTATATGTTTTTTATTGTTTTTAAATAGTTCTTTCAATATTATAAATTAAATTAAAGGTTTCTGGTGGTACATTGCTAATACTAGTAATATATGCATTAAGGCCTTCAATATGCCTCATGGCATCGTCCTTTGTAGGAACTAGGTTTACGGGATGAGTGGACACTTCTTCTTTGTAGGGAGGTTCTTCTTCTGTCAAGTTTTCGTTTATGCGACTATCCATTATTTCATCAATTGGAGTCAACATCTAAATAAATCTGCAAGGGTTATTTATAAATTCTTTCCCAGCCATCGATGCTGTCTATACTATCTTTTACGCAATTTTCTTGCTGATTCCAGCTTGTAAAAAACAATAAAACAACGAAAAAATTACGTAGGTATGAGAATGAAAAATGCGTCTATACGACAAGAAAATTACCAACTCACTCTTGGTTCTATGGCGAATAACGAACTAGCCGAACGATTTTCAATGAATTTAAGACGTAAATCGTGGGAAAGACAAACCCAAAATAGGGTTTGTAATGTACTAAAATGATACGGGACTGCAGAAATAACACGCAAATGAAGGGAAAACATGAATTCTGAGCATGCTAAATCGGAGTTCCACTGTACTTTACGTAATCTTTATATTTTAGACTATATTTATGCTTTTCATCGTCGGAATGGTTTATATAGTCCAAAACTACATCATTAATAAAATTCAGGCATTTTGTTATAGTTTTTAACTATGTATGCAATTCGAAGCATCAATCCAAAACTTAGCATATAAATTTATCACATTTTTTAATCTGTCCCAGGCTAATATTTTCGATTCTCTTTTTTAACATAATATATATTTAAGGGAAAAAAAATTAATTTATTTTGTCAATATATAAAAATATAGAGGTACGTACTCTCACTTCTTTTTATTTTCACCTTTACCAATATCAGATGCCTCAAAACCTTTTTAAAATCAAGTAGATTTTGAAGGCGTCGAGTATCGATCCTGGTACCTCTGACAAGTTTAGCACGGTTATATTGCAATTTCTCTAATAAAGTGTATTATCAAATTGTTGTATAAATATATTTTCTAATTTTTGTATTAAAATTTAATGTGTTTATTTATATTATTGACACATTTATTTGAGAGCATTGTATTTAAAAATAGCTGAAGAAATTTTATACAGCAATTTTCACGTCTCATTGATTTCTCTGCAGTGTTTTTATTAGTAATTAATAAGTATATTTTTATTTTATTTACTTGATTATAATTTGAACCATACCATACCATCCCTGAATATTCAGGGATGGTATGATACTTGTGTCGGAGATATGTAACGCGTTTTATTTATTTTTTTACTGATCATCGTTATTTTTCATTTATTTTGGACTGGAAATTAACTAATTATTAATCTTTAAATAGAGCCTTGCGTTCTCATTGACTGACCGAATTTTAAAATAAAATAAAAAATAATTTAAACTTTCATAAACTAATCTAGCGTGTGATTCGGCACTCTCCGTTATTTTTCACTAACAATATTTTTCAAAGCGATTAAATCAGACATCCCATCTCGTCGGTCTGGTTTTCGCGAGTGAATGTCTCAGGTCTCTTGCAGTCTCAAGTGTTTATGTGAATATGTAATACGGTTTAATAATTTCTTCCGAGTACGTCAATTCTCAGTGGCAGCGGTTGACCTATTTCTGTATGCGGTTACATTAACACCAGTAGGAAATATATAACATAAACAAGATGTGTAAACTATAAAGTCATAGGTTAGCGAGTACTTCGGAGAAAACTCAGAACGTAAAGATTAAGAATGCGATTATGTAACTGGTTTGTAGGTTATATAATTAATTATTGAAATATATAAGCACATTGATTTATTAAACGCTAATATATTATACTATCTTGATTATATTAACGAAATCAATTGAGCGTTAATTGGTAAGTAGTTTTTAAACTATCATCCGTACTGGGTTGACAATGGTTATTAATCATAGATAATCCCCGTCAAATCATGAGAAATGTTGGACAGTTTTGAGAGAAAAGTTCGGAGAACAATTGACAGACATTGATCAGAAACCCAGATTCTCTATCTACGTGAAGCTATAACGACAGATGGGTGGGTCACGTCCAAAGCGTGCAGGAAGCTCGAGTTCCTAAAAGAATCCTCAATGGATACACAGGAAACATCTCTGAAACTTTTCTCGGAGAACACAATAGAGCTACTTTAGATTCTGAGTTGAAAAATAGTCGCCGATAACCGGAACATGTGGAAGCGAAAGATTCATCAGGCCAAGCTTCGATTTGCGATGTAGCCCCATTAAAGGTGAAGAAGAACAATAATTATTTCCGTCAATCTGCTGATGCTAATGCTAACTGATTAGAATAACTGTTAAATTAGACTACAACCTATCCACAGCATCAAGTCACAAAAATAATGTTTTAGTATATATTTATATATAACATATTTAAAAATCACCATAATCTACACTCGTGTGCGCGATGAGAATTTGATCTCTCGTCTCTGAGATTTGGTAATGAAGATTGGTTTTAATTAGTTGACCATTCTTTTGCGCATACAAAATACAATAGACAATTAGTTGCTGAGAGCGCTCCACGCTATTTCTACTATTTATGCGAGTTTTATGTGTGTACGTACACTCACCCTAATAGCGCCTGCGCGCTAGTTAAATGGTAATATCTAAGCAAGACGTAAATCTAAAAGTTTTCATAATGAAAATATGTCTTTTTTTTTTTATTTAATTGTACACAATTCACATACTTACGAGTAATTTTCCGAATAACTTGTGTAACTTTTTATTAATTTTTATATTATGTGTGTTGTATCTATTTGTGTATTTATCAAGTTCTATTTTTTTATTTACGAAACTTTTCTATTTATATTTCTTACACCGTTTTTACTAGATATATTTTATTTGATAACATTTATTTTCTATTATTCTTATTGATATTTATAAGATTAATAATATATATATGCACCTATAATATAAATAAAAACTATTTTGATGCATTAAACAAAAGACAAATTTTGATAAGTAAGACCTTATTCATCTTATCCTACTAAATACTTCTGACTGTTAAATGCAAATTAAATATTTTCTTTATTCGCTCTAGTCACTTCATGATGTAACTAGTTATCAATTTATTGACACCCTATTGAACTTTCAAGAAAACAACGAATGAATTCAAACACGCTTAAAATTGTCTCATTGAATGGATAAGCAAACTCCCCAAGGCGTGCACAAAACCGATTATGGTAATTCGGTTCTGCACTTGTTGTGCATAAGTGAATATTGCTTTCGCCGCGGTCTGAACCAGAATTTAGAACCGGTTTCTGTCCGCACCGAGAGCAGAACCTTTCGGTTTTTTTTATTAATTTCTTTATACACGATATTATAAATAATTCATTCTAGATCTTCTCAATTCGCAGATTTCATAACATGTTTTTTGGTTCTTGCTCTGTGTCGAATTACCCGATTTTTTATGGATACATAGAAGGACTGACCATTAAGTTCGTAGAATATTTTTCATAAGCGATATAATATCGGAATTTCTTCCCGGAGGGATAAACCATTAATGCATTGTTGAGAGGTAATGAAATGGTTACGAATACGAATGAGATCTGTTCGACCTGAATTGTTTTTGAACGGAAGCTGGATCAGCACAATGGTCCAACACACGCAGTTATTGTGAAGAATCAAATCATCGTATTGAAACACTCACCCCGTTCTTTCTTCATCACAAGCGGAGGAGAAACGAATTACGACGCGTGCTCTAAACAGCTCCACAAATAATAACTACTGTTTCCTACAATAAAAAACATTGAAAGGAACTTTACAAAAATATCATTTTTAAGGGGAATGTGTACCAGACGACAAATATGTATGCTCTGTAAGCGTAATTAATTCTTCGAATTTGTCAATAGTTTAAGTAGCATCTAATCCCTCATCAGAATGATCATGGCTGTTAGTCACACTGTAAACGAGCTGCTGACGTGCATCAGAAATTATTTGACGACATTCAAATCAAATCCGCATGTTTTTAATAGACGAAATGGAGATAAACGAATTCGCAACTAATATTTTAGACAAAATGCATATTTTAAAATGAAGGAGAATACATTTTTTGCTATTTATTTTAACACAAATTAAATTGATCAATTAGAAAGATATACAGAAAAAATATTTAGTTGATATCGGGATTTGAACCGAACCTGGACCTCTTCTTATGCAGGGAAGCGCATTCTCCGATTTCACTATAGCGACCGAATACATTATCGGCAAAAGTTTAACTTATATTCTGTAGATGTATCAATTTGAAATATTACATTATTAAGGAGAACACATTCTTTATTATGAAGTTGTAATTATTCAAAACATGTGTCTGTGATATTTTAAATACAAATTGTATTAATTAGAAAGATGTACATATAAAATCAATTTATATATCGGATTACTCAAAGGTATTTAAGATTCTGTAAAAATAAAGAAGATGGCTTTCAAATAATGGAACGATAGATGTATCAATTTGAAAAGTATGACAAATATGTAGGTTCAAAAATTTGTCGTCAATGCACTATGTTAGTGTAGCATAATCGGTTAAAACATTTTTTCCGGTTTAGGAACGGATCCAGGTTTGAATTCCGGTAGCAACAACAATATTTTTAGATAAAATTTATTTTATATGTATATCTTTATAATTAATACATTTAATTTGTATTTGGAGTATTACAGATTATAAATTCAAAATTTGTCGATAATATATTCGGTTACTATGATGAAATGGTGAACGCGCTTTCTCGGATAGAAAGAGATCCAGGTTTGAATCCCGGTAGTAACCAAATATTTTTTCGATATATCTTTCTAATTAATAAAAAAAAATTCAATTTTTAAATTGATACACTTAATAAAATGCCTCTAAAACGTGAAAATTATCTTCAAGAACAGTTATCAATTGTAAGACTAGCCTAGCTAGAAAATCATTTTTAAATATGTCACTCCCTATTTCATTTGTTACGAAATATCTTCATTATTAGTCAATTCATGCAATAATTAAAACAATCTTAGATACTCTTAAAGAGAACACACATTCTTATTGTGAAGTTGTAATTATTCAGAACATAGATCTGTAATATTTTAAATACTAATTAAATGTATTAATTAGAAAGACACATATAAAATCAATTTTATCGAAAAATCTCTTTCCAAACCTGGGAAGGTGCATTATCCAACTATGCTACAGCGAAAGTACTTTTCACGACAATTTTTCGAACCTATATGTTACACTTTTCAAATGAATACTTTTGTTTTTACGGAATCTCAAAAATATTTTCGTCAACAGTACTGTCGCTGTAACATAGTTGGATAATGCACCTTCCCCAGTTTGGAAAGAGATCCAGGTTCGAATCCCGGTAGCGCAACAACAATATTTTTTGATAAAATTAATTTTATATATATATCTTTCTAATTAATACATTTAATTAGTATTTAATCTTAGATACTTCCATTCTCGATCTTCCACATGTCCAAGATGCCCACCCTGACAGCAGGCAACACATCACGTGCACATTGCGCTAATATATAAAAAATTTCGTCGACCACGTTTCGACATTGAAGATATTATATTTTTTCACCAGAGCGGTTCCACTGGACGATATCAGTCAGTGGCCCAATACCATGATAAATCACTGAGATTTTTTCGTGTGAGCCAAATGGTTGACCATGCCGCAAATATAGCGGTCAAGTAACGAACCCATTAATCCTGAAGATATCGAGTAAAAGGGACACTCGTTCGCGCTTGACAGACAGGGAAAGGTAACTACACTAGGTATGTAAATTAGGAAAATGGGTTTTAGTACTCAATCTGTCAACACTATCGAGGAGGTCAGCTTTCAGATTCTACAGGTTTATAGTTTTATAATTAATTGTTGATCGTTAAGCGGACCTAATAGGCTACATATATTTACAGAATAAATCTTACTTTACTTCCAAAGCAGTTAGCGACACGCGTACCAACGTACTATGGTTTAAAAATGTTCTCAGGTTGTCACAGCGCGTTCCCCGGCAATCAAATACATATTCGACAAATTTTGAACTCACATATCACTCTCTGTATCTACTCTTCCTAATTGCAACAACCAATTTGAAATATTACTTTTAAAAGTTCTAATATCAGTTAAATTTCTGCGAATGAAATGTGATGCGAAATAATTGATAAACTTATTTTTTTCAATTTCTTGACTTACACCACTTTCATAATAATGGGCACATGTATTCAGTAATCTTTCCAATTGATACATCTATAAACAATATGTATTTAATTTGTATTAAAATAACACAAAACTATTTTCTGAAAATGCAACTTCATAAAAAAAAAAATGTTATTTTAAAATTTTAATGCTTGCATATTGAAATTGCACATTTAAGTGCCGCTGGAAAATATAGACGATTATGAAAAAATAAATATATTCAGTGTGTTCAGATATTCGAAAATTAGGTTTGGAAAAAATTTACAACCCAATGGAGGTGGTTACGGAACTTCAGGAATTGTATGATGCCTCAGATATTCCATAAAAAAAGTGAAAGCTAGGAAGCTGCAGAGGGCGGGGCATGCAGCAAGAATAGATGAATCCTGTGACGCGCACGAAACCCTGCTGCGAAAGCCAAAGAAAACGCCCAATAGACTGGATCATAGTGGCGATATCAAGGAATGGATGTTGCTCTGTGTTATCGTCATCATTATTTGATCATCTGTTCTGATGTTGAGCCTCGCAATGGGATCCGAAACTTTAGCCTGAGAGATTGAAGACCCATGGCATAATAGCCCAAAAACTCAACACAAGATTTTTTTTTATATATTATTTTTTTATCTCTTTATCAAAACATTAAATTCTTTATTATAACGTCTCTAGAGAAAGTGCCAAACAATTATTCGTCAAATAAATGTATCCTGCCAATGAAAACTAAACACATACTGTGCATTAAAATGTAAAATCTCCACTTAAATGTAAAAAAGGTCATTATCTTTTTATGTGAATTCGTGACCCAAATACTACAACCAATTTATATTTATGTTGCACTTCTCCTTTCAAAAACACACTGTTACAATATTCTTTTTAAATATTTCTACAAATTAAATTGATGACGAATTTCAAGATCATGTTTATTTCAACTCTATATGAAACTTAACATGGAACATGAAAAGGAAAGAAAGAGATGTGGTGTTGGCGCCGTATGTTGCGTATACTATGGACTGCGAGACGAACAAATGTCTCCATTCTTTAGGAATTCAGTACTAAAGAAAGTCTATGTTGCTAAAATAGATTGCATGGAGAAATTAGCGATCATGAAGAAAGTACAAGAACGGAGGGTGACATATCGATCTCCCATAAGATAGACATAACCGAGACATGTTGCACAAGGTCCAGGAACGCGAAGAAAGACAAGCAGTTCGCGTTGTAGAAGCAGAATAGAGAACCACATCGCTCGGTCATGAGCACATCGACCGAGGGAGAGAGATTATTAAGATCTATTTCCACGCAAGAAAACACGATGAGATAGATTCACAGATTTCAAAGTACCAAAAATAATAAGCATACAAAAAAAAATTAATAATCCAAGTTTTCAAAATTAAAAATCAATTAAATATTAGAAGCGAATTCTGATCTACAAGATTTAGAGAGCGAATTGATATTCCAAAATAAAAATATACCGCAACCCAAAATCACTATATTTATCAAGGCATCAAATTTTTTAACAATCTCCCCATCACAATTAGAAAAATTACAGACTACTATAACTTTGTATCTGAAGTAAAAAAAATATGTACACAGACTAACTGAATCGTAAATTGTCTTATATACTCCTTGTCTATACACGAGTCTTATTCTCATAGAGATGAAGTAAATGTAAAAAGAAATGATATATGAAGTTGTAATTATTTAGAACATAGGTCTGTGATGTTTTATATACTAATTAAATGTAATGATTAGAAAGATATGCCTATAAAACATTTTTCGATAAAATTGATTTTTTATATATATATATATCGTACTGATTATTTTAAAAATACATTATATTTTCTAATATTAAAATAAAATAAATATTAATTAAATGTGTTAATTAGAAATATATACATATAAAATCAATTTTATCGAAAAATGTTTTATATGCATATCTTGCTAATTAATACATTTAATTAGTATTTAAAACATCACAGACCTATGTTCTGAATAATTACAACTTCACAATAAGAATGTGTTCTCCTTAATAATAAAAATAAAATAATCACTGAAATAGTTGAGATGCATCTTAATACCGTATACATGTATTGACAAAAAACTCAACCAATGTACACGACTTTCAATCTGACAGCGATATTCGACACGTGCGCACAAACATAAACTAAAACCACCATACAGGTATATATTCTAAATATTATATTAAAAATACCGGTATTAAGCATTAAATTAAATTACAAAAAAATGTTCCACTTAACTGACGCCGGGGAGATCGAGAGAAAATCATCCAACTGGCGAAATACAATGACATTTGACGTACGATAATACGGAGAATCTATGAGACATGGTGAGTACACGGGGACTATGAAAGTTGAGAGTTATCTCCAAAGAATTTAATTTGAGTAAAATCCGTATCTGAGAGATCGTCTAGAGTCGAAAATCTTTTAAATATATATATATATATATATATATATGTCAAATATGAATTAAATATATTAATTAGAAAGATATACATATAAAATCAATTTAATCGAAAAATATTATTGTTGCGCCACCGGGATTCGAACCTGGATCTCTTTCCTAACCGGGGAAGGTGCTTTATCCAACTAAGCTACAGCGACAATATTTTTAGCGACAATTTTCGACCCTATATGTTACCTTTTTGATATTAATACATTTAATCGTTCTATCATTTGACAGAGCCATCTACCTTATTTTTACAGAATCTCAAATACCTTTGAGTAAACTGATAACAGACGCAAGAATTATCAATTCATCTTTATTAAATTTTGGACACATTGATACAACTTTATTATTTAGGAGAACACATTCTTATTGTGAAGTTGTAATTATTCAGAACATAGGTCTGTGATATTTTAAATATGAATTAAATATATTAATTAGAAAGATATACATATAAAATCAATTTAATCGAAAAATGTTATTGTTGCGCCACCGAGATTCGAACCTGGATCTCTTTCCTAACCGGGGAAGGTGCTTTATCTAACTAAGCTGCTTTTTCGATTAAATTGATTTTATATGTATATCTTTCTAATTAATATATTTAATTCATATTTAAAATATCACAGACCTATGTTCTGAATAATTACAACTTCACAATAAGAATGTGTTCTCCTAAATAAATAAAATATATATATGTGTCCACGAATGACATATTAACGCCCTTGGGCCATAATATGTTAAAATATATACTACAAATGAAATTAGTGACCGTCTACAGTTTTACGTGACGAATTCTAAAACATGCACATAGATGCAGATTTTGGAATTGCATTATTTGAAAATGTTACACAGAACGAATTCGAAATTGATTATATTTCGACAATTCAGTGATACAGCCCACTATCATTTCTCGATCAATCAATCGTTATATATATATTTATATAATGAAAGAGTCGACAAAATATCTATTTCGTATACGAATTCTACATTGAAACCCGATATTAACTTGAAAAATTAATTTAATAATAACCTATTGATTTTTATTTCATGACGTAATGGAAAATTTCACCGATATTCCTACTGGTTTTTTGTCCCTATGGGGCATTTTAATACGAGAGTGAAAGTACTTTTTCTCTCAAAGTCGAGTATTAATTTGCTCCAAAGAAATAATTGGACGCGATGTTAAAATATTTCATAGTCATTTTTAGTATAAAAGGCTCGCCTACGTTGTTCTGTCAATTTGATGTTTGGTCTCTCTCTCAATTATTATTTCATTTCATTCTGTTGATGACCATAAAACTTGCAATCACGAAAGTGGCAAAACGATAAAAGCTTTTATGTATATTGTAATTTCCAGGTACAACAAAACACTTAAATAATGAGCGTCGAAAGATGTTTTTTCCATGTTTTTATTATACTACTCTACTACTGTATTTGATTTTTTTTTTTAATGAAACAATTAGACAGATATTCTGAAAAAATATATATTGGTGTTAACATAAGTAGTATCTATTTTTTTTAAATGAAGAAGACAAAAAGACACAACAAAAAAAAATTTACAACATATTAGTCAATAATGTATTCTCCTTCATTATTTACAACTTCTTACCAACGTTCCACTTGGTGAATATTATATTCCAGGCCGATTTTGTATGGCTACAATTTTGGTTTAGCTGATATTTGTCATTATCAATTAAGTAGTCGTAGAGATTAGTTGATTACAATTTATGTTGAAGTATTTAACGTCTCAACAACGTATTGAAAACATTAAAACATTTTATCTAAATAATAATGATAATGATGTTATCATTAATAGTGGTCGCTATCTTCATATGTTAGAAAACTTATTGGTGGCCGAACTAAGTCGATTAGACCTGAATCACGTGTAGTTTCAACCAGATAATGTCACCTCATACGCAGCCCAAGCTACGCTTGAAATTTTGCGAGGAATTTTTCCCGGCTGCATAATGTCAAAAAGTGGTGATGTCGACTGGCCTCCTCGGTCACCTGATTTGACGGCTTCCGATTATTTTCTGTGAGAGTACTTAGAAGAAAAAGTCTTCGCTAATAAGCCAACAATAATTCCGATGCTACAGGACAATATTCGAAATGAAATTATTTAAATAATAGGTGAAGTGTGTGAGAATGTTATGAAGAATATGGTTAAAAGAGCACGCATTTGTGCCACTGCTAGAGGTGGTCACATAACCAATATCATATTTTATACATAATTGTAATAAGTTATGTAATCAACAAATAAAAATTAAATTAAAAAATTATATTTCAATTTTATGTTATTTAAAAACAGCATCGGCCTGGAACATAATATTCACCTGTACAAGTTTTCTGATGCCTCTGCGATAGCAGCTACGGCGATTTTTTTTATTGAACGCGAACTGTAGGTGTCAAAAGTGCTCACTTTTATCAACTTTACATTAAATTAAATAATAAATGTAACATAAAATCATAAAAGAGCAGAAAAATTTTTTTCGAATGAAATGTAACCTTTACCAACTTGTATTACTTTCGGGGCACGCACTTTTAAATTTTGTAAAAAACGGACACTACCTTATGTTAACGCCTAATATATCAAAAAAAAAAATTAATTGATATCGGGATGAACCATTTCCTATTTAAAATTATTTTTTCCATATATCTTTCTTATAGATTCATTTAATTTGTATTAAAAATACCACAGAACTACCATGTTCTGAAATTGCAACATCACAACGAAAATATATTCTTAAAAAAAAATACTTTCTCAAATATCTTTCTGAAATATTTTAGATGGTTAAAAGTTATTATAAAATACAGAATAATCCACTTGAGTCGTGCTACCAGTGCAGAAAGGGATTTTATCCGGATTTTCACTGTTGCAACTCCTAAAGGGCGCAAGCGTAGCTAGGCTAGTCCGGCAACTATCTTATTAATTCCATTACTTCACATATTACGTATTGATATTTAGTAATGATTTAGCGTTGATGGTTATATCAAAATGAGAGAACCGAATAGCCAATGGCCGTTGTGCATTGCCGCGGGTGACCGCCATCATTAGACGTTACTAAGATTGTAACAAGATTGAGGCCGCCTGTTGGAAAGCACGCGGAAGGCTGGCGACCAGAATTTCGATTAATTTTCTCAGTAAACAAGATGTTAATTACGTAATGTTATGAGCAGTGCCACCCATTTCCCGGCCGTGGGAAATAAACGGAAGATGGGGGAAGACTTTAGAAACTTGGCGGTGAAACGTATTACTTTCGCATTGTGACTCGTACTATTTGTCAACAAGTCTAATCTCAAAACGAGTAAAGGTAATGTAAAAATTAGAATTTTTTTATATCATCGTTAAAAACATTTTTTACGTTTCCAGTTTGAATTTCGTGGTTTTTTTAAGTATATTTCATACTCTTACAAAGCGAAACTATTAGTCAATGTATGTATAATATTATTTCAATATTAAAGTGCGTTACTTTTTAACGTAAGTTATGCTAAATAAAATGGCTACAAAATAATCAGAACAGACGGTCTGTAATATTTTAAATATTAATTAAATGTGTTAATTAGAAAGATATACATATAAAATCATTTTTTTCAATAAATATTGTTGTTGCGCCACCGCAATAATAGGTTCGAAAATTTGTCGTCAAAAATTAATGTCGCTGTAGCATAGTTGGAAAATGCAGCTTTCCCGATTTGGAAAGAGATAGTGCAACATAATATGTATTGCAATTCGAACTAATTAATATTTTTTTATTAAATATGCAAGTACCTACGTACATCTAGTATAAGGAATTTTAATTTTAGTGGATGGAATGTGATATCGATCAACGATATTCCACTCAAAAATTAAGTGACAGATTCGGTACCTGCTTTCATTTAAAATGATTGATTAAAATATATAAAATATTGCTAATAATATATTGGTCAAAATAAGAAAATATATAAAAACATTTTACAGATGAACAATGCTTTAAATAAATTCAAAATATAATTAGACTCTCATTGTGATATATATGCTGTTTCAGGAAAATGAATATCAAATTTAGTCCATAGATGGCGATGGTGTAGTGTTTCCACATATTAACATATATACAACTTTAAAAATTTGATATATGTGGAGATTGATTAATGGGTGAGAATGGTGAACGTTGTATTTATATAAAGTGATCACTTAAGCCAGCCGACGTAAGCCTTGTAATTACTTATACTTCCATATTTTTCCATTAAAATATCTATTATTTGTTTGATTAAAATATAGATTGCAAATTTCTGATGAGTTGAGTGCGTATTGTTAAACGTATCGATGCCAAATATACATATTTGACATTGTACAAGTCAACATAATAAAATGATGCACGTTAAATGTTTAAACGTTTGAAATTAGTGTAAATTCGTCTAATTTAGAAAATTGGCCATATTCAATCATGTTCACGTCATATTCAAAAGCTAAAATTATTATGTGTCGGAAGATATCGAAAGGACCCCACCTCTTTCCCGGAACTGTTTTATAAGTTTTCACTCATGTATCGGTTCCTCTCAACAAAAGAAAGAAAAGTTTAACTTCCGAAAATCTATATACAATTATTTAAGATGTAGGTATTATACAACAAAAAAAGACTCCACCTTTCGACTCCCTTCTGTGATTTCTTTATTTGTAACAACATACATATATAATACAAATTAAATGTATTAATTAGAAAGATGTACATATAAAATCAATTTATCGAAAAAATATTGTTTTTGCTACCGGCATACGAACCTGGATTTCTTCCTATCCGTCGAAGTGCATTAACCGATTATGCTACATCACCCTAGTAAGTTGACGACAAATTTTCAAAATTTATATGTTGCACTTTCAAATTGATACATCTATCGTTCCATTATTTGAAAGCCATTTTAATGCATTTTTCCGTATATCCCAGTAGCAACAACAATATTTTTTCGATAAATTATTGATTTGATCTTTCTAATTAATACATTTAATTTGTATTAAAAATATCACAGACATATGTTCTGAAAAATTGTAACTTCACAATGAGAATATGTTCTCCTTAAAAATACATATAGGTATAAAGATAATTACAGTTGATAAATTTTTAATAACAATTTTCAATGCGTTGGAAATAAGTTACTGATACAGAGTTATACATACATTAACTGCTACAAGCATTAATGTAGTATTCATATGAGTGACAATATGTTTGAGTTACGCTGTCCTCTATCTCAATTTCAGTCTGCTGCTCTTCCCAGCATTTTCCATCGTGATATTCACACCCTAATAAAGCTACGGAAATGCGAGCAACGATTTATCCCAATCAGTTCTTAAATCATAATGTTAAAGGTTGAATGTGAATTTCAAGTTGATTACAGTTAATAACCTTAAATAACAATTATCAATAGATTGGAAAAAGAGATGCTAATATTTAATTATATAAAATTATATGATATATTAGTGGACGTTTTACGTATCATTTATTTTTACGAATAATTTATATCAATATTGCCCCAATAATTTGTACATAATAAAAAACCTAAAAAAAATTAACAGTAAACTGTCTTTATATACACTCCTTCAATTTACTTGTATGTCACAAAATCGGGTAACGAAAAATAAATAAGTCATCGCCCCCCCCATCCAAGGGGGCTGCAACGAAATAAGCTTGCAGCAAATATGTTACAAAATCGGTTGACGGATGTAATCATCCCATCTCTTCCCCCACCCAACACCAAATCGGCCGCAACAGGAAATTGTACGCCTGGTACTTGTTCAGTGTGGAGGCAAAAAATCTACAACAATATATAATAATGTTGGCGCGTGCGCGACACACGTTTTATAATTTTTTGTATGGGTACATCAGATTACATTTTGAATGCCGGAAGTATTATTTATTTTAAACTTCATCAATCAATTTTTTATAACATTAGAAGCAGCAACTTTGTGGTTTTACGTTTTAAATAATTAATCTCAAAGAACGTTTCATTTATACAGGTGATTAATTACACAATTATTTAATTTAATGATGATTTGAATATATCTCAAAGTCAATCACCGCTTTATTTATTGCATACAATAAATTTAATTTAGTTTATCGGGAGGGCCGATTGGTGTTTATTGTTATTACATTGTTTATTGCTAGCCGAGTGGCAATCGTGGCAACGTCCACAAAATAAATTGTTACAATAATAATATGAAGTTCGTTTTTTTTTTCAGATGCTGCTAATTAAATGTCTTACTATTGTTTTCGTCTTGGAGACGACGTCGGGAACGAAGCCGCCCGGATACGTCGAGAAGCCCAAGATTGTGGATCCGGTGAGAACAAGTTTGATTTAATGCAGTGTCAACATTAATATAATTCTCGGTGTCTGTACGTCGGTCACACCTTCAATGACACGCGCCGTACGCGCGCGTATTTGGTATAAAATAATTCTAGACTCGCCTGGTACCTTTGACCGTACATTAATTAATAAACTTAGATTTGTGTTTGCAACCTAAGTAGGTATCTATTACTATATAGTTTGTGTAAATATGAATATGTGTTTTTTTTTCAGTCATTGTTGACGGGCTTACATCTAGTTATATAATAAAAAAACGTTCGTTCGTTTGTCTGCAATGCCGATGTCGCCTTCGTCCTCAGTCAGATAGCAATGATATTTGTACAGAAAAATCACCGAACACAAATTTGAATATTTATGAAAAATTACACCTAAACTCGTGGCTGTCTAATATAATGAACATACGAATGAAAATATATGATTATGAGCGACATAAAAAACATCAATCATGTAATGTATAATATTATATAAGATACAAGTGAATATGTATTGAAATTTCAAATGAAATTGCGCTCTGATTTTAAACATACAGATCAAATAAAAATAATTGTCGGCTGACAATGATTGAACTGTCAAAAGTGAAAATACATTTTGCGCGATTATATTTTAGTTATTTTTTTTACGACATAAACACACCACATTCTCAACAGAACGCAAATGAAAGTCGTTCGATACAAAATAATATGTAATTATTCATCACTCTGACAGCACAGCGTAATCTGACAGTCGGAAGGAAAAAAAACTCCCGCCGAAAGCAATGTCAATGTTGCCAGAGTAATTAAAAAGCAAGCCGGGTACCTGACTAATGATTCCTTGTTTATCAAGAGAGTTCGCACGTTTTTATGTGTTTTCCGCGAAATTTTTGGATTCAATGCCTTCTTAATTCCCAGAAAAATTTTCTCAGTACATAATCTAAATTAGAATGCGCGTACGGACAAAAACACTTTCTTTGGCATTGATATGCTCCAAGATCATGGGAATTTGTTGTGAAAGGGAATTGTTTATTGTGATATGCAAATTACCATTAAAACCCGAAGAATTCGTGATTTGTGTACTTTGTACATGTAGCCGTGCAGCTGCTGAAACTACAATGTAACTAGGAACATAAATATTATGTTATTTAGATACAACAATGTACATTTAAATGCTTTTACTATATTAATAAAACATACAAGATTAAACAATATCATTGTGAGATCAACAAAATGAGTATTCAATTTTGTATTTACAGTAGTGTTTAGAAGACGAAAAATCTCCGGTAATATAAATTAAACAGCAAGACCATCATCGGTAGAACTCTCATCACTAAAATAGTAGAATATTGAATGATTCATTGTCGTATACTGCAATTTTCAAAGTATCAATATGACAGATGACTTTTGAATTAGCTGTGAAGAGTCCGACATTTTTAAATAATGATAAATTTACATCCGTATTCCGCTCAACTCTTTAAGATGAACATGGAAGTGAGATTCTGGTAACAAGGTTGCTGAACAATTAAGGCCGGTTGTGTGATCAGTAGTAAAATTTTACTATAGTAACATTATACTCGTTCCATCGCCCGTGATAAAAAACAAAAACTTTTCCCAGAATTAATTTATTTTAAATATTCACCATTAACAATGCATCGATTTTATGCTTTCTTCCGTGGCTTTTTCATTCCTGCGTTCGAAATCTGTCATGGCGAAAAAATTCGGTAATATAAATTAAACAGCGAGATCATCATCTGACGAACTACTACACGAACACTAAAATAGCGGGATATTGATTGATTCATTGTCGTATACTGCAATTTTATCAAGTATCAATGTGACAGATGACTTTTGAGATAATTGTAAAGAGTCTGTCATTTTTAAATAATGATTTTAATAAATAATAATTTTACCATTCAATATCGGATGGTAAAATAAAATTACGATCACACAACCGGCCTTTTCACTACTTACTACGATGGAGACTATGGTTATGACATTCCCTATGAATAGATGATTAAAGAATTATTTTCAGAGAAAATTCAAGCTCATATAAACTCCTAAAAAAACTATAGAGATACTCTCAAATGTTTATCATATTAAACAGAATTCTTAATACATTCAAAATTAACGAAAATTATTTTTTTTTCCTTATATTATTAAAAATTCTACACGCAAAAATTTATGAATATCCACAGGCTCAGTTCAATGAGTTTAGTACTTAATCTGTGAAACAAATATGGACACATTTAAATTATGAATCGTTCATTTTTTTCCAGAACCCACCCGACTACAAGTACAGCTACTCCGTGTCTGACGACACAGGCGGTACACAGGGACACAGGGAGAACCGCAAGGGAGAACACACGCAAGGACACTACTATGTAGATGATCCAAAGGTAAGACAACTCCTAAACCGTGTGTCTTCTACTCGACTGTTGCACCAAACTGTCAGAATACAGTGGAACCTCTATATTCGCCAATTCGTAATATTCGATAATCGTCACATTTTGATGACAATTTTTATCCCCCATATTCGTTACTGGTGCTGCAATCGCGCGCCAATCAACTAAACGTATTACTCGCAAATTTCGCGCGTAATTATATTATATCAACCAAAATATAAATCTATTTAACGATAATGTGATTGAGTAATTCAGAAAGGTTTTACAGAGCAGACAACATTGGACTAATTCCCTGTTAAATCGAGCGCTACTGCATCATCGGCAAAACCATCCCCGTGTTCAGAGTTGGAATTACTATTAGGTGTTTTGTTTTAATCGATAGCAACTTTTGTTCTTAACGTTAACCTTCCTCCTCTTCCGCTTCTACTACTATGTATATCTATTCAGTACAATAAAGTTAAATTTTAAACAACTTTTTTACAATTTTGAGGAGTTGAAAACAGATTAATTGTATTTCAGTTATTTTTTATGTGAAAAATTGTTTCTATATTTGTTGGACCCCCAGGAACAGATTAATGACGCATATAGAGGTTCCACTGCATTGAAATTATACTCGTATATTACATAAGAATTGGCTTTCAATGATTGCTGTCGATGGCTGCAGTCGTATATTCAAACAATAAACACTAATTTTATCTTAAAAATAAGAAATAATATTCTTATGACATACATCCATTGTGCTGTCGCATCTCTATTGTTTATAAAGAAAAGATGAGGATTAAACTCGTAAATGTTCGGTACTTTGCAAAAATGTGTTAACCCTCACAATTTAAAAAAAAAAAATTTTTTTTAACAAAAAGCGCATAGTTTAAACAGCTTTACAAAATTATTTTTAATAGCACAATAAGTAACAGTCGTTCAAACAAACGTAAAATTATGTAATTTTAGTTTCATTTCATTTCAATCGGCGTTTATTTTTAAAACAACATTCCTTTATAGCTTGCATCAATATAAAAATCCTTAAAGTAACCAATACACCAGAAAGTACAAGTATTAATACTACATTCCATTTACATGCAAGCATGTTGGCCGCTTCCTACCTCGCTAGGTACCTGTTCTAATGTAGTTTAAAAAGTTTAAGGTGTTATGGCAAATTAAGATAAATTTTTCTTCTAGTATATTTAATTGTTTAAACAATTCTCAGTTGCATAATGAAACGCGCACTCAAATTTTTATAACAAACGTATCAAATCTTTCACGTCAGATATTCGATAATACATTGTTACACCATCAAAATACAATAATAATTTTTGTACGATACATCACATCTTCTAGGAATCGTCCTCTCAAGACGTCCGCTATCTAGCTGATGACTGGGGCTTCCACCCACTGGTGCAGTACAGCAGCAGAACTGCCTCGGGACACTCCAGCACCAGGCTGGCCCTAGGAGAAGCGGCCGTCAAGGGCTTACAGGAACAAATGACCTCCAAGGTAAATATTTGACGTGTACCACGACTTTGTACGAGTTTGTCACTGAAAACCAATGTATCGTTTGAGGTACCTTTTACTGTTATCAATATAAAAATATTGCTTTGTTTAATTTGCCCTAGAAGATTGACCTACCTACGATACCTACCGAATATTCTATTTTTGAAAATGATGTTTTTCCTGTCGTTATCGGTGGACATTTACATAGTTACAATAATTATATTTATTTAAGACTTACGAGTACCTACATTCCCCCTCCCTTCAGACCTGGTGCACATTACAATTTACAATAATGCTTTTAAAATTAGCAATATAAAATAAGCAAAATAGATTCTGGTAAAGAAACCATAATATATGTTTTAGTTAGTTATGACATCCTGAAGAAGAAAATGGTATTGTATATATTTAAACTCAATTAAGTGGTTAATAAAACAAAGATAATAAATAAAAATATAATTTACAATAAGTTTGAGAGAAATCCGTCATGTTCACAGCCATGTAACTTTTATAAAAATAACAACATAAATATTTCTTGTTTTTTAATGCTCTCTAACACAAATTTGAGTAAAAAAAAATGTTTTTATTCAACGGAATTAATTCGGAATAAAAAAAAATCCATTTGAATAATTATGGGTGTTTTTATTACTCAAGAGTACTTTTTGTATTTTCTCATTTTAAAATATTTTTTAGTATAAAATATGAAACTACCTCATTACACGCTTACAAGTAAAGACGAAATAGATGAAAATAAAGAGTGACGTGTTAGAAAATAATTATCTATCTAGTTTTAGAATGATTTATAACTGATCTACAAAACATGTTTCTATGTATTTGAACCATGTGGTCACAAGTGTATTAATTTTAATATCTCAGCTCATGATTATAACATGATTATATCAGTTTCACCTATTGGATAGTCAGTTTTGCTTTTAAGCCACTCGAATAGAACAAAAGATATGCCGAAAGAGAGTTTTATATTATATTGATAGTATATTTTTTCTCACAGGATTCAGCTCCGATAGCTCCTCTACTGGCTGGAACTGTTCTTCCTGCTGGCACATCCACCGAAGGCTTCATTCACCATAACAACGCAAACGGAGTCCAGACTCACCATACTATGGCCATACAGCCCTCTGCACCGTCAGTTGTTGCGTCACCCCAGCCCTCCCACGCTCCACCCCTTCAGCAGTACACCGGCAATATCTTACCGCTCCATCCCGTGCTACTATCACAGAACCAACCTCAGGATGTTCACAGAGACGATGCTGTCACAACTGTGCTAAGTCCGGTACAACCGCAAGCATACAGACAAGAACAGAGCTTGTACTTGTCACCAAACGGTGACGTGAAATACTCTTCAAACGTAGGTGGAGATAATTCAAAATCTTTCGTCCAGGTACAACTAGGAAACGTACAAGATAACAACGCTCGAAAAACATTCAATTACCACGTTAATGATGCAAATACGAGAAATAATTTTGGTGACTCCATTCAAGATAATGCGAACAGGAATGGAAACCTCAACCAGCAACGAGGAAACTTTATAAACATTCAGCAAGCTGTGCGTCCGGATGAGTCGCTGAATACGAACTACAATCAGTTTGGGCATCAGAGCTCAATCTCTGAAACAAGCAAATACGACGATGATTCTATTCGAAGTGATTCTCTGCTTTCACTTCAAAATAACGGACAATTCGGCGAAAAATTGCTGTCATCAAATTATCAAAATAATGTAGGTAATATCCAACGAGGAGGCAACACTCTTAAACTTATCCCTAGGCAGCATCTGTACGTATCATCAACTACTCAACTGCCGCTGTTCAGTTCTACCGCTTCCATTTTGAAACAGGAAAACCGTAATGGTTATTCCAAACTTGTGGAATCAACACAAAATCTTGTATCAAACGAAGATTTATTGAATATAAACGGGGCTGCAGAGAATATTGATGTAAATCAAAATTTACAATCAGCGGACTCTTACGTTTTTAATGAACAAGAAAATATTGTAAGTATTAAACCGGGTAAAAATATTGTTACTTTGAGAGGATCCTTAAGTGTTGCCGATAACCTTTCCAAACAACCAAATGGTGCTGGTATAATCGCTATTGAACGAGAACAAAACTATTACCAATTTGCTCAAGATAAAGGAATATCCACTCCAATCATTGTGCCAGATTTTGATTATGACACCAATAATGAGGTTACCTCCACCCAGGCTTCAATTCAGTCTGCAGTCTCGGGAAACAGACATCAGGGAATTCATAATCAGTTATCAAGTATTTATTCGACAACGCAGAGTACGGTAGAAACTGATGTGACTAAGTCATTTGATTACACCACTCCTCAAAGCTACACCAAGACACAGTCTGGTACAACAGTCGTGGTTACCCCTAGACCTGTCAGTCAGAAATTCTTGGCTCCACTAAATGCGGGGCTCAGTCTCGTAAGAACAAATGATGTAGATACATTCCTCGACTGCGCCCACACAGAAGAGAAATCTTCGAGCGTGAAATATGTGGAAGATGAAGTCATCGAACAAGAAAACGAGGAAAACAACGCCTTTAGAGCAGACGTCAAAAAACAACAAACACAAAACTACAACGCGCAACAACAATTGACTGACAATAATCAAATTCAATACCCGAGTGCTTTAGAGGAATCTAAAAAAATTCAAGTGGTGTCCAATCAACAATTCTACCAACAGGGTGCCCAACAAGTCTTAATTCATCCAGCGGAACAACAACATCAGTTAGCCGCAGAAGAAATAAACCAAGAAATTGAAGAAAACCAAGGGGAGTCAGCTAAACAAGAATACAATCAACAGCAGTACGAAAACCAAGCAAGATTCCAGAGCATTCAACAACCATTATATCAAGTACAAATTCAAGATAGACAGACTATTCAGAATCAAGGCTATCAACAAGGAAGTTCAAATTATGCTATTCAAAATAGTCAGCAAGCCCAAAATTCTGAAGGGGCTGTATATAATCAGCTGACTTATAATAATATTAACAACGAAGCAGTTCCGGATCAACAAGTTGTTGATTGCAGTGATGACTACTCTAAAGTAACAGCCACCAGTCCGACTGTTCACGCTGTTAATAATAATGTAATTCCATATACACAGAACGGAAACTCACAATATGTATATAATACAGGTAATATAGGACATAGTGCACAAAGCGCTGCATACTCAACAGTGGCTACACAACAAGCTCAATATCAACAGGCAGCAGATATAAGGGTAACACATCCGACTCAACCCCAATATTACTATATTTCACAGCAACCACAAACTACTCAGCAAAGTTACGAGAACATTAACCAAGCTTATCTCCAACTCCAACCTTATTTACTGTACGGACAACCACAAAAGATGACTTTGCAACAAATGAGACAATCTTTTGGTATTTCTAATCCTCAACAAGTCCATGTGAGACCACAAACAGTGTCTGTCCCGTATCACGTTCATCATCCTTATCCAGTGGACAGAATTATTGAAAAAAAGGTTCCTTACACAATTACGGTAGAAAAAATAGTTGAAAAAAAAGTTGAAGTTCCAGTAGAAGTAAAGGTTCCCTACGCAGTCGAAAAAATTGTTGAAAGGGTTATAGAAAAACCGATTGAAGTCACGAGATACGTAGATAAGCCATATCCTGTGGAAAAACGTGTTCCTTATCCGGTGGAAGTTGAGAAAATTGTTGAAAAGAAAGTTCCATATCCCGTAGAGGTTAAAGTACCTTACAAGGTCGAAGTTGGTGTACCGTACCCTGTTGAGAAAATTGTCGAAAAACAAGTTCATGTGCCAGTTCACATCAATGTACCTTATCCCGTCGAAAAGATTGTCGAAAAAATTATAGAAAAACCTATAGAAGTGACAAAATACATCAATAAACCTTATCCCGTCGAGACACGAGTACCTTATCCAGTACCAGTGGACAGAATTGTCGAGAAAAAAGTACCTTATCCTGTAGAAGTAAAGGTTCCTTATAAAGTAGAAGTGCAAAGACCAGTGCCTTATGCTGTAGAAAAAATTGTCGACAGGCCATACGCAGTCCTCTATCCAGTTCATGTTCCTTATCCAGCTAAGAATTCTTACGCTCAATCAAACAATCAAAACCAATGGAACAATGGTTGGCAAGCTGGATACAACCAACACCAGCAAGATCAGGCATTCAGAAATACACAACAAATCTCAGTTCATCAATCGAAATATCAGGTACCAGCAAACGAACAACAAAACAATAACGTTGGCTACAATTACGATAAACCCAAAATCCCTTTCGAAGAATCTGCTTCCTCGTCGATAAGCAAATATGTGCCGGTCAATCAGCAACACCTAAATGGAGAAAATTACTTTGGTCCAGTACCTCTAAAGAATTCGTACAATTCTTGGAATTACGAAGGCCTGCAGCAGAATCATAATAGTTTAAAATTCAGAAGATCAGATAGAACCGCTAAAGGTTTCAGAATGGAGTACGGTTTCAAACCTCCACTAATACCTAGCTTGGAAATTGACCTAAATGGTCGTCCTATCAAAAGAGGTATTCATTAAAAAAATATAACACGATTGTCGCTATGTTTTCTAAATATAGTCAATTAATAACATGACCAGATTTCAGAAATGCAACCCATAAAAGACAAAATGCTTTATTTTGTTTTGCAAAACTAAATGTATAGAATTTCTATAAACATGTAACTTCAATATTTATATCTAGACAACATAATTTAAATAATTAATCGAAAAGACTTTTCGAATGCCATTATTATTTTTCCTTAAGGTCTTTTTTCTAAATCTATCTTCATTTAAAATTACAAAAAATTATATCATATAAACAAAAATCATTATTAAAAATATTTGTGCATGTTTTAATAATTTTCTATTTTCATTCTTGTTTCTTCGTTATTATATGTTTAATTTAAAACTAGGTTTAAATTTGTAAATATATTATACATAACATTATTATTAAGTGGTAGGTTTTTATTTAGGGTACTCGATTTAAGAAAACACTGTTACATATTTTGGTTATATATTACATAATAAAAGTTAGCCATTTACTGATTATAAAAGTGTAGTCTTTTTTATAATATTTTCTATCCATATGTACTTATTTTTTGTATAACTATTATATTAACACGACGTGAAGAGAAGTAAGAGTGTGTTAAAAGATGGATCAAATTTCAATTTTTGTAATAAAGCAATTACAATTATGTTGGTATATCAACATTTCAAAATTAGCAAATCGCCTGTGGAAGACAAATCACCAACGCAAGTGTTCTACGGATTGCCAATACGATTTTAACAGGCGCAGTCCATTTATATGGAATATACTACATACTTAAACAGTGCAGACTGACTTTTCATTTAAGATCACGGAACCAAAGAAAGAAAAATAAATGATTTTATATGTCTCGATTATTCGGCTCACTTTAAAAAAAATTATATATGTCAAATGCGAAACGTGTGACCCATTAAAAATATAATTCTTTAAACTAATTTTGACAGCTCAGACATATCTGAGTAGTTTGATTTGATTTTGCTAATGAATTGTTATTGCTTAAGGGGATATAGAGTTTATTTACTACTTGAATATTAATCATTTGTCAATTTATAATTTATGCAATAAAAAATAACCTCGAATCCATTCTCCTGAGGGAATATCGGTCTCAAAGCAGATTTTGTAAATATTATATATAGCTCCTTACAAAATTACTAGACTCACTATAAAAAATCGTACTTTTCTGAGGACCATACATTTATTTTTAAAGTATTCGAGATATTTAATTAATTTTTTACATCAACACTTACTTTGGAAATGTTCATATAAATTTGTAAAACTCTAATAAAAATAAATAATAAAAAATATACTTTATCTAAATTTTTATATAATCTTTATATAAAATTTTAATCGTTTTTTTTCTCAGAAATACATGATTTTTTACAGTGGGTAATAATTTAGCAAGATGCCGTTATTTTGGGACCGCACTGCTATATCTATAATATTATTTTGAAAATTCTTTTAATGTTCATTTATTTATAAAAATGACTTTTTTATATACTAAAATGAAAAATGAAATTATCCATGAAATAATCATGCGATTTGTCATTATGTACGGATTATTTAAAAGGCTGTCAATAATGACAGTACAAAATGATCTTATTATTTTTTAATACAATGAATAACACCACAGAATATTTGGTAGGTACCGTCTAGAATCGAAATTAAATTATTATTGAATACATAGTATTCAGCTAGGTTGAAAACGCAAAGGTCGGTCGTTTCATTTAGTTTCAAAACGGGACATCCATAGAACAATATTTTACATATTCAGTCATATCCAACATATGTTTAGAAAACGTGTGCATACTAGTTAGGGTATGTCAGTGTAAAAATGCGGCTGGATTGATCTGCGCACAAACACATTTGAAGAAGGGGTATTGCCTAGTCAATAAAACACCAATCAGCATTCATTTAAATTATTCACCGCTTCACTTGCAAGCGAGTCTGACTATTTCGTTGTATCAGATCGCTTTTAATATATTCAACCTTATCAGCTGGATGCTCGAGGCAGAAATCCCAGCCGCATTCTTACAATGGTCATACTCAACTTCAATAATATTTCTAGGAAATAAATCTATTTCGTAATATTCTTAATTTTTATGCAATTATTATCATGAGACTTTGGTCTCTCGTGTCAGAGATTTGACTGTGAAGATCAGTATGTATCAATTAATCATTCTCCGTACAAAATACATAGGACAACGAATGTCAGTTCGCTCCGCGCTCTACTTCGTCATTTACGTGCCTTCGAGAGGAATCTCGAAACAAATGTTATCCGTGCGTCTTAAAGGTTCCTTATAATGAAACTGGCTTCTGATTTTACAGGCGAAACGTGAAAATCCATAGGATGCTCATTCAAAATAACATAACAAAATAAATTATAATAAGAAAGTTGTTGTTAATAATCCCTGTAAAATGGAATAGATAGGCAATATTTTAATCACTTGGGAGATACTGAGAGAATCGGCTATAAAGAACATTATGAATTAATTTGTAAGTATGCTTGTTTTAGAATTAAAACATTTTAAATTACGTGGATCTAAAAGTTCTAAATATAGTTTTTTTTTATGTTGAAGGTTTTTTATGTCCAATATACTAATTAAATTTAAATTTTAAGTACGCTCCGTGACAAATCCTTATGGGACAAACCCATGGCATATATGGATGAGACTTGAGACTCGCATAAAATACAGTACAGAGATAAGCGCAGAACGTGTTGTCGTATGATGTATTTTGTATTTTGTACTATTGAGTATTTTTAAGACAGTAGGTTAAGATGTAATATTTTTTTCGCTCGTCCAACTACATTCCATTCGAAGTTTTTTTATTTAGCACCATCTATAGTTTTTTTATTATACTATAAACTAAACATGAGATTAAAGAAAAGCTCGAAGGTATTATTTCATATTTGAGTAGAATTCGAAGATCAGAAATAATATTATAAAACCTAAACTATAAAAGCTGAGTTATACACAGTATATATTATTTTAAGAATTTTATTTATTTTAAAGTAGATAGATTATTCTATATAGATTTATTAGATATGTACATATATATTATACATAAACCTGTCCAGTGATGAAAAAGAAAAGCTTCTTTCAATAGTGTAGTTAATATCATAATCTATAGATGGTGCTGATTCAACGATTTCATAAATGAAAAAATATATAATTAAAATATTTCACGTGATCAAAATAGATGGCGCTAATATTAAGTATATAGAAACCTTTATGAAAGCACATAAATAATAATACCACGTAAAGCAAACATATTTCAGCATTTCCCTAAAAGCTGAATTTTGTATAAGATTCTTTATCGTAACTAGTTGTCTTTTTTCAAAGATATGGAATTAAATGTAAATAGTAATCCTCTTTTACGAATAATATAACAGTTTGTTTATATGTCTGTGCTGGTGATATCGACCACACATATTATTATTTAGATCGGTCGATGATAAATACTTGAAAACTTTCAATTTTGTCATTCGCACATATGTGGACAACGGCAAAAACAACCGTCTTCTTTACACTCAGCTGACAAAAAACATCTTTTATAAATTATATTTTCATACAGATATTTTATTAATTATGTGACTATCTGGGAATAAAATCAATTAAAATAATAATAATAAAAAATATATAATTAATGAATCGATGATTATAAAACGTATATAGTATAACAGAATATTTAAAAAGATTAATTAAACATTAGCAGGTACTTTTTGAAAACACCATTATCAATAAAATATGCATGCTAAATTGAAACAAAATAAATAGAGTTATGTACAATTCATCCTGAGAAAGAGAACATTTTTCTCGAAACGTGTAGACTTTATATCTAATAAACAGGGGCGTGCGGTGCATACAAGCAAAAAAGCTGTGCATAATTAAAAATTCTGGGAAACAAATATAAATTAAAAATTGGATTAACATTAACGAAAACATTATTTTATAATTAGTGCCATCTGTGTTAGTTCTAAAAACTCACCGCAACACATCGCTGTACTCATGGCGCTCTTCTTTTATTCGCCGCATCGTGCTATTTACATTACTCAGTTCTGTTTTTAAGTTAGTGAATTATTCGAGTCATATAAATGGCTATTTACTGAATTGAAAATTCCTTTCGGTTGATCCGTTTTATATGGAGTCGTTACTTATGCTGTTTATTAACAGAATAATTAGAAAGGGTTACAACTGCGTGCAAATCATTGAAGTGTCTACTTCCTCTTTTACTAATTCGCGAATTTTACTAGCTTACTGTTTTTAACCTGTTGATTTCATGATTGTTCTTTAAATTTGGTGGATGGATTGGTTTTTGATTCGAAAAAAACAAAAAGCAATTGGCTGAACTGTTTCGATTTTTTTCGACTATTTTCGAATTAAATTCGAACAATAAATTAATCATGTTCAGTCATAAAATGTGTTCTTAAAAACGTGCATACATTTTTTATGTGGGTAAAAAAGTATTATTTTACATTAAAACTTAAACTTTAGAAACAATATTAACATTACTCTAAAATTATAAATAAATACATGATAGGTCCATATAAACGACGGATTTATTTTGTCCAAAGACGTTGGTTAAACGAAAGAACATATATTGTATTACATATATTATATATGATTGTATAATATCATTGGTAATAGCATAACCTAAATCTATACCTACTGTACGCCACTGCTAATAGAATGGTGTAAATAAAGTTATTTAAAAACCTACTATTAAAAAAAATTAAAAAATAATGCTCATTTTTCACTGCAATTTTCTTAACAAAATATCATCACCATGTAATCTCAACATTAATTGCGTATGAAAGACAGCGCCGGCGTTACGCACAGGTGGAGCAGGCGGCAAAATCAAGGGTACAAATTTCAAAATGCCGTCCTAACAAAATCCCGCCCCTAACGTATATGGCACGCGGATGATCAATTTAGGGGAGAGTCAATTCACGGAGATGGTTTTAATGATTTACAAAAATTGAAAAACAAAATCTCAGTTTGAAAAACGGTAATAGATAGTGTGTAAAAATGATACAAACAATTTTATTGGATTACAGTCTGCGCATTTGCAAAGGAAACAGGCCATAAAGTTTTTTTTACCTAAATTTATGTTTATATTCTCGGCAATTATCTTTTTTTTTTGTCGACCGATTTTTTGATGACTTTCAGTTTTACTAGGCCGGAAAATAACAATCTGCCTGTCGGCAAAAAGTCTACTAGAACTTATTGTATTATTATTTTCACCGCAATCAACATCAACTCGACAGCTCGGCGTCAAATTAAATAATGGAATATAATATTTCGTCCATCAAACCGAACGGAATAAACTGTCGATATGGGTAAACGATAAATGAATCGTTCGTCCGAAGGATATCTGAACGCCACACAAAAATTCATCGGATGACGCAAATCTTTGTGAACACATTGTAATTTCTAAAATGTGACTCAAGCGTCGTACGGCGATTAAGCATGGACGTTGACAGGCGGCCAAAGATAAAATATTATTGTAATTTACATTAAGTAATATTAATCAACAAACCACAACACGATCAAACATGATGTTATTGTTTATTCTTCAGAGATTTACGATATAATTGGTTCTAGTTTTAAATTTACCGGATAATAAACGTCTGTTAATTTATGCCTATTTTAAAAAATTATTTATTATTTATTTATTCAGCGGCGCTAGTTTAATTCATGCACAATCCAAAACATTAATGTTGGCCCCATAAAAATATTTATAGTGCTGTAAAAAACAATATTTACAGTTATAAAAAAATCTAAAATCCGCCATATTTCTAACTTTACGTTTCAGTGAGACCAAAAGGGTGAAATTTTAGAAAAAAGTACCATAACAATTTTTGACAATTTTTTTTTTTTGGGAAAAATAGTATAAATAAAAGATAGAAAGAAATGACAAAAATTATCAGTATTTCAATTTTTTAAATACATGTACGCGCCCCCAAATTGTAAGAGTACTCTTCTGTGGAGTATATCACTCGGAATGTATGACGAATTTAAAAAAAAAATTATACCAATATGCTTTTAATAGAATTAAGCCACCAAAGTACAAAAGGCTTCTCAAAATTAAGGACCCATGGTCTATAGCCTGAATGTTTCATTTAAAGTCAGGATATTTATTTTATTTTTCACAATAAAACTTTGTACTACACACAGGTTAGGTTATTTTCACTACTAGTTTCGAGAGGTGCAGTCACTTTCATCATCAGGTGATAACTAAACTAATAAAAAACTCAAGGAAACATATTTGTACTCAGGACATAAAACTAACTCCACCGAAATTTCTTATTGACGGAAAATATTGTATACTGGTCCAATTTCTTATAAAATTACTAATAATTTCCCTTTGCATATAAAACCGGCGTTTTACACTAACAACAACATCGGCAAAATTCTACTCAATTCAAAAACAAAAATTAATATATTAAAAAATAGCGAAAAATATGAAATAACTTGTAGACATTGCGACAAAAAATATATAGAACTAAATACGAAAATAAAATAACATAGCCGCTGCTTAAAAAATAGCAACTTCTCGGAATTACCTAACCTGGTTAGGCTCCTTTGATAGTCATAGACTAAAACTTCTCCACTCGGTACATTATAAAAGATTAATAATTAACAATTTAGAAACCGCTGAAATACAAAAGAACTTAAATTCGGAGAATGCACTAATTAACAACATAACATTGCCTAACACTTCGCCTTTACTGTCCATATTTCGAAACGTCCCCCATCTTCTCAAGCCCCGGCCCATTGCCCGAATAGATTGCAATTCTGTATTTAGTTTAGTTATCACCTCTCGAAACTAGTAGTGAAAATATCCCAACGTGTGTGTAGTACAACATTTTATTATTAAAATTAAAATAATCATGTTACACCAGCCGTCATGTCAATTAATGATATCAACAGGGTATTAATATAGGTCCTTGCTGGCGTCATACGCCGCACGGCCTTGTCCTTATGGCAGCGCGTCTCTGATCATATTTGACCAGTGGTGTAACTGCCTATTGTGGGCCCTGGCCTCCTCAAGTCACTGTCGCTTTCAACTATCATCCGCTGTCCTTGTCAGTTCGTACGTGCGCATCCTGCGTAACCACACCCAACCACCGTGACTTGGATCTTCCGATACTCTTCCGGCTAAACGCTTTCTTCGCAATTCTAAATTTTGCGTTGAACATTAGCCCAACTCAGCCGTGCATCTTAATAACTTGAACGTTGTTATATATGTATATTTTTTATTTAGTTGTAAAAATTATAATATTCTTACATCTAATATGTAACACTAATATAAAAAAAATATATCGTATACTAATTCTAATCATTAGGTAAAGAATTTATAAATACAAAAGAAAAACATATCAAAAATGATCAGTTATTAAACATAGATACTACATATTCTTCACTTAACCTAAGAAAAGTAGTAAGACTAGTTGCTTCCTTCACATTTTCTGGCAATTAATTGAACAATTTGAAACCTTTATAGTATAAACTAGTCTGTGCTCTTGCCAGGTTTGTTTGTGGAAGTCTAAAATTCCATCGACTTCTCAGAGGATACGTGTGAACCTCAAAATTATATTATATATTTATTTTAAATATGAATTAAATATATTAATTAGAAAGATATACATATAAAATCAATTTTATCGAAAAATATTGTTGTTACGCCACCGGGATTCGAACCTGGATCTCTTTCCTAGCCATGTTTATCAACTCATAAAAAAACTTAGATATTATTATATATAGTCAATTGAGTATTACACAGCCTAACTAGTCGTCGATTTATTGTATACGTCAAATTGACACAAAATATTTTTTTTGAAATATCGGACCATAAATATGAAAATAAATTTATGTTTGTAACTTTTGTTATAAACTTTGTGGTTACATCATCATAATTAAATCAAAAATCATTAAATTAAAAATAAATTAATAAATCAATTGCCAATGACCGCACATTGCATTTTATAATTTAAAAGAGAACGTGGTTTGAATATTAAAATTAAATAATAAATTAATTCTCCTGAATTTTTAAACCACCTTTTAGAGACAGGTTACGCCGCAGATAAAGAAAACAGCATTGAAATATAACATGTTAACAATAATAGGTTTGAATCAGATCATTTATGGTCTATAGAAATTTAAAAAATCGTGAATACTAAAGCAAATATAATTAATAATCAATTAAATCTATCGAATCAACTAGGTAGGAGGATCGGAAGATGATTCATAAAACCATGAGTATCGAAACAGATAGGAAGACTACAAGTTGAAGAGTCTCAGTCAGTCGCGATCTTAAAGATTTGAGCTTGACCAAGGATTATAGCTTAGGACAGAAAAAAGTGAAACAGAATAAGAGTAACCAGATGAACGGGATAAACCGGGAATAAGACTAATGATCTATCCGACTGATGTATCCATCCTAACGAAGATACTAATGCACAATAAAAATGATACTTAATTTTTGATCTTACTTACTGATTTATAGACCTTCTCTCGATACAAAAATGTACGTCATGATGCTTCTTAATACAACCCTGAATGTCTGACATATTTTTAGACTTACTCTCTTTTTAGATAGTTAAATATTTATGATTATGCAGAAACGTGTGATTAGTTTTTTTTGCCTTATTAAAAGTGCACATATAACGACACCACCTTCGTTAATGGAACGGTCAAATTTTAGGTGTCCATAGATTAGAATGTTTGGTTTGTTATATTAATAATTTGAAATAACGTGTGTAGTAGCATTATAATTATTTCGTTGCATATTTTTGCATTTTTGAAAACTGTGTCCTCGAGTTTCTACAACTAATTGGGTTCCTACCTAGCGACGAGATTTTTTTTGTGCATTCGATATGGGTGCTTGGTCGTATGTATTTGATTAATTATTATTTCATTTGCGTACAAGTCTAACTGCATTAGCGTATGTAATTTTCCGTAATAACACTTTAACGAGGAATATATTTTTTGGGGTAAAATGTGTCGAGAAAATGCGTAATAAAAAAGCGCAGTTTAACAAATAAAAATAAACGTGTATCGTTTTTGATTTCCATAAAATAAACTTGAAATAAAATTCACACATCGTTTGAAAAATCAAAATAAAATACAATGATCTGTGTAGTGAGGTGGGGCAAACCAGGAAAACATATTGTATGCAGGGATAATATGAATTGAGACGTGTAACGCATCTTAAAATTATGTATTGCTCTCCCTGTAATTGTACAAACGATGTTCTTACTTATTAACTTTGAAATATACATATCCACAGTCTTGAGAAATACAAATAAAACATTAATATGTCATATTTGACAATGCTACCATACATAAGGAAAGAAACCATGGATTGCGACGCATTATGACCATGAGACATGGATGATATATATATGCATGTTGACGCAAGTCGAGTACCTACTCCCTGTGTATTTTGTCCTTCCAATATATACCTGTCCCGTTCCGGCGAACTATTTACTTAGGGATTTCGCCAACGGGTTACAGATTGCCTTCCAGTACCGAACCGTCAACATCTGTGTTTATTTAACGTCCGAAAGTAGCGCCGTGCGTAACGCTAGGACCACGAAGAGGCGGTGTTCTAAACATCTCCGGAAGTGCAGTGATATCTCAATTCTTCAACTGGAGGTGAAAACTTGACGTCCAATCCAGGATCGAGATCAAGGTAGGCCAGATTAATTTTCCAATATTCCTCGCTTGAATCCAATTCTGTTTGCGTCAACTAATCATTATTGTAATCGATACTGTCCTCGAGATCTTATCCCACCAGCGTATGATGGTCTAGTGGTCAAGACACTAGAGACTTTGATACCATCAAGATAATTTTATGTTCAAGATAATACATACATAATTCTAACAAGAGGAACCGAAAAATGTATGCATTATGCATATGCGTTAATATTTGATTCACTATTATTCTATTAGTTATTTCATGTTTGCATGCGTGTGATATAATTACCTTTTAACTTAATGACTCCAATAAATTCATGAAAATACTCTTAATTATTCGTTAACTCGGCTGAACACATTGTTAACACGTGTCTGAAACGTGTGTTATTTATTACCGCCTTTACAGTAATGCATATAGATTGCTGTCTGGTGAGATTACGTAAAGAAATTTAAATGTCTGTAAAGTAAAAAAATTCATTTCATTTAATTAGTTATTCTCGCATTGGCTTCGCTATGTTAATCTGTCTACTCAGAGACAATAATGATTTAAATATATATAATTGTCTCTGTTTCATATAATGATTACTACTGAGTTGCTTATATTCATTATTTTGTCTATCCTTTTCAACTTTTACTAACAGAAACTAGCCGATTTCGCCAATTACCTTTTCACAGCCTGTGCTTCAGTAAAAGCTATTTTTCAATGTTAAAAATATATTATTAAGGAGAACACATTCTTATTGTAAAGTTGTAATTATTCACAACATAGATCTGTGATGTTTTTAATACATTTAATTTGTATTAAAAATATTTTTTATTATCAAAAGAAAGGTCTTCTTCAATACGACTTAACTAAATCAATCAAATAAATACCCATCAGAAATTATATAAAAAATAATAAAGCTTACCATTCCCGCGACACGCGTACCATCTGGTGACAGATTATAATTCCAGATCTTTCAAATAATACAATAACAGTTTGTATATTTCGTAAATGACGTGTAATTTTAATATGCGTAGCTAATTTCTGACAGATAATAAATATACATTTACTTACCAGTAAGAAGTCTTGAAAACTTATTTTATATAACTGCAGACTTTAAATTTGTTCTCTTTAAATTGCCCTTTATTTAAATGGGTATTGGTTAAACATTAGTAAACATATAATAAATAATACTTTGCTACATTTTGTATAATAATATTAACTTAAGATCCTATTAGATTCAATAGAGGCTACTTTGGGGTGCTTCTTTGTTGAGAATATAAACTGTATATACTCTTGACATAATATAATTAGGGATATTTGCTTTAGATGATTGGATTGAACGATTATATAATTAAGGATAATAAGAAACTTAGACAGCATTGGCTTGGATGCTTTTGATATGTAGGTACTGCTGGAGAAGGATGTTTCGTACCGCCATGGACATACTCAATGCCTCAATCTATGTCCGGTGAGGTCAAAATACCATCGTTCGTTGAAGCATCTAAAAGGATCAACTTCCAATGTCTGAATTATAAGATTATGCCAGGTCTTTCGCGGACGTTTTCTATTTCTGATGCCATCAACACTATATCCGTATATATGCACCAATAAGACACCCGCCTAATGATCATTTGGTTGGGAGTTCAAACCTCGTCCCGAAATACCACCAAGTTAGTCCTATTTTCACAAATGTTAGTGTGACATATATTCCGTTCTGTGTTTATTTGATGATTACGTGCTGAAGATAACTAGTAAAATTAATAATTTATTTAATGAAAATACATTTTTTTGTGATGATGCAATTTCAAAACATAGTTCTATGGTTTATTTAATACAAATTAAATTAATCTATTAAAAGATATACAGAATATAAATTCAAAAATTTTTCGAAAACGTAAAACGTAATCGGTTAATACAGCGAAATAATAACGCACTTCCCCGATTAGGATAAAATCTAGGTTCGAATCCCGGTAGAAAACAAAATTATTTTTTCGATATACAAATTTTTCTGTACATCTTTTTAATTGATTCATTTAATTTGTACTATAATTAATGACTACATTAGCCTTTACCATTCCATGATATAAAATACCCGAACGCAGCCATGCTGTCAACTCGTGTTACCGTAAACAACATTTAGAAAAAATGTTTTTATTAGCTTAAATGGCATTAATTTACTCTAAATATTGAGCATTCAATTTTGAAAAAATGATTAATATCATAATTTAAAGTATCTATTAAGTCTTATACAATGTGCCCTTTCTTCTTATCTCACTTCATTTAATTAGTATGAAAGAGACAATTATATTTGTATGTTTGTTGTTCATTTCACTGTGAAAATAGTTTGTAATAATATCATAAATTGTATTTTTACCAACATATTAATTGTTTTTGTAAGATTCCCTTTTCATAATTTATTTTTCACTAGTTATTCCTGAGCGCTAATATTTTCTTTAAGATTATCTAAAATAAGAATTTTATGTTGCATGTATTTACCGAAATATTACAGGTTTAATTATGATGGTAGACCTGTGTTACTGCATGGTTTGGGAAGGGTTAAATTGAGTGAAAAGAGATTAAGATCAAAAATGTGTTATAAAAACAGTATTTATGTATATGTTTATATTTATGTGCGTGTATATTTAATTAATAATATTGTAATGAAAAAGCCCATATTGACGTTGATAATTACATAAATATTTAAATTATTCAAATTATATTAAAAGCTTCTAATTAAAAATATTTTTTTTAAAAAACACTCGCATCGATAATCACCTCCTTACTCATCCGTCTCTCATGATAAACCACCTAATAAACCCTTACTTAGATAAGATCGGCATAATTTTAAAACACATTATAATAAATTGATTTTTTTTTATCGCACACCTCAGTGACAACAAAAAGAGATATTTTACGCCAGTATTTAATAAGCTTTGTCTACAGTTCCAACACTCAAAAATTAGTTGCGTCTTTGTTAACGACGATACGCTGATAATTGATTCGATTCTTTAATTATCTGATGGCCGGATAAAAAACAAAAGTTTCAACGAACGTCATTTATTTCGGTACCAGTTTGGATGACTTTCTACTCAGAATAAAGTGTACATGGTGTTCCATAAATACATTATTTGAATATAGTTAACTCAACTTATTTTCGACATCTATAAAATATCCTATAGTGCTCCAGGTAGAACAAATGTAGGAATTGCGTACTAAATTTTTAAATTTTGAGAATTCCAAAATTCGTTCGTATAAATATATTTTTGAATTCCGAAAATTTTATGACGAACTCCAAAATATATATATTTAAATAAAATATTATTAAGATTACACACTAACCACTATGTTGCGAAGGTATCGTTTCTAGAAAGTATTGTAAGGTTATGTCCATTATAAATTAATCATCTATTAAAATTAAACTCGCTTAAATTCATTATCGTTTTAAATAAACTAAACTTTCAGACTGCCAAATTTTTAATATAAGTTTATTTTACATTTTTTAAACAGTTTTATTCTAAATAAAAATTGAATTAACTAATTAGAAAGATATACATATAAAATCAATCTTATCGAAAAACATTGTTGTTGCTACCGGGATTCGAACTTGTATCTTTTCCTATCCGGGGTACGTGCATTAACCGATTATGCTACACCAGCACATTACAATTTCACAATGAGAATGTGTTCTCCTTAATAAGTTTTGATCTATTTAAAGGTATGGGAGGAAGGAGGATAGTGTAGAGGTAATAAAATAAATGCCACAGACAACAAGCTCATCTTATACAAGGCTGTCATCTTACGGCCTATACTCCTATACGCAGCCCCCATCTGGGATCATGCGGCTCCCACTAACATAAAAAAACTACAAACCTTCCAGAGTAAGTGCATCCGGTTAGCGCTGGACGCACCCAAATGGATAAGGCCTTTACAACTTCATCAAGAGTCGGGCATTCTCCCCGTAAAAGAGTTCATTACGCAAATCTCCAAACGTTTTTACGATGGACTCAAAAAGCACCCAAATCCAACCATCAATTCGTTAGCTAAACACAATTTGAGCGCACCGTCGTGGTATAAACGTCCAAAATCGGTTCTCTTAGAAGATTAAAATTCACTGCGCCAGCTAGCAGTTCCATGTTACACGAATAAAAGTTCAGTTACATGATTAAAAGCAGATCTGTTACCTTGTTAATATAAATTCTAATAATTAAACTTATCAGGCCCCATAGGCATACTACGAATGTAGAGGCAAGGGGTCCAGCGGATCCGGTACCCTGATTGACATGAAATCAAAGTAGTAAATTAAATGACGGACACATCAACAAATCATAAATAAAATTGCTTGTGATCTAGTGGTTATGATGCTCACCTAGTGATCTAGTGGTCGAGGGTTCGAGCCTCGTTCCAAGAGGCCATCAAGTTAGTATTTATCTATTTTCATAGCACATGCGTTTAGCTTAATTAGAAAATAATAAGAATATTGATGTGACACGTATTCAGTGCATCTTCATTTTTTTTTTAAATTTTATCCTTTTTATTTTTTTAAAACACTCTGTATAAGCATACATACAAATACACGTGTATGTATACGCGCATTATGTGTGTGTGTGTGTAAGGTGCCGCCCGCCAGAGCGACGAATGGGTTCGCCGAAGACTCCACGCTCTATAACTGTAGCTTCCGGTTTAAAAGATAATATACACATGTATGCGTAATGATATTACGTAGATCACTTTCAATTACCACTGCGCTGAGTATAGTAACGTTGTAAGCGATGCGTTGTAAAGCCGAACCATTATTTTGGACCATTTAACAAAAATAAGTATTAATAAAACTTTAAAGAAAAATGAAATAGTTAATCATTATTAATGTGCTTGTTGGTCTAGTGATAAGACATTCTTCCAAGGAGACCAGAAAGCTAATCCTATTTTTATAGCTCAGTATAAAAATATAAATTATTTTCTTTAAAAAGAAACTGAAAATTAAGCCTCTAGTTAATAGTTTCCTTTTATATTTATTGGCATTGCTTTATGTTTAAGGACCGAACACCTTTATCAGCCAAAGACGTGAATGACCACTAAAAAACGACCATACAATTTTCCATACATATTTATTATATTTAGAGCCTACGCAAAGCAATGGCATCCCCCTCCCCCTTAAATCACCGGGTAAGAACCACTAATACATATACATAATTAAATCTCTATAATATGTTATAAATTTTGCATATTTACATTTTCGGACCACCAAATTTCCAAATTTCATATTAGACATATTCCCCTATTCTGGCTGCCCCACCTCATTAAATATGTTCCAAATTTTGTTCAGGTACACTCTAGGAATATATAAGTCACCCCCACCCCTTGTTTGGACCAAATATTGTCTACATCATAACTCTTTAGGGCCTATGCAAAACGTAGGTTTTCCACCACCTAACTCTCTAATTTAAATTATAACTTCAACTGAAACCCGGGCAATGCCGGGTACGGATCGGTGGTAAAAAAAATTAAATAATTATTATCTTTACTGTTCAAGTTTCTTGATTTAAAAACCTCTGACTGTATTTCATTGGAATATATTTTAATCTGATATTTGAAATTTTTGGTCAAAAATATTTGGGGCACGCTCAGATTTTCATTGTTCGCGAGGAAAATTTCGCAACGATGAATTGTGCAGAGATTGCATTGGATATGCAATAATTTTTGGATATCCATGCAATGCATGATGTCTTGTGAAGAAAGTCGTGTGTGCTGATACTATCGGCCGTTCTGCCGCTATCCGTTATTACGAATTTCTGTCATTGTGAAGTTTCTCCGCTGCGTTGAGACAACTTGCATCAATACGCGATGGTCCATAATGGCCCGTGTCTACGTATAAAATTTTTATGAGATTTTGAACACTGAGGCAGGGATTATACTTTCTGATTCTTTGTTCCTCGTGTATATAAAAAGTCAGAGAGATTCACCGTCTCACATCTCGTTTCACGTTTGTTGTATATCAAATGTCAGTCCATTGAGCATTGTTGTTGCGTTCGACCAATGAATTAATTTGAATCTACCCGACATATATAAAAAAAAGTATAAATTTTACTCTCTCGCTTCGTCCCTTACGTGCGGTTGTCAATCTGTCTGTGACACTCGATAGTGTCATCGAGCTGTTTGATTCACATAGTCAGGAGCTGACAATCGCCGAGCTGAGCTCATAGAGATGCGTGAAAAAAATGTTACTGAAAAATTCGACACTTGAGTCCCAGTTGCACAAAAAAAACACATGGCAATTGAAAGCTTGACAGATGGTCTCGACTCAATTGAAAAATGGCTTACAAATTTTATAAAACTCCAAAGAAGAATGCGTTATAGCTACAAAGCAAGGAACAAAAAAAAATTTGCTTGTTACGAAGAAATTCTGCGTGAAAAAAGACAACATTGTGGCATTAGGGCGAGAGATATAAAGCAAATTAGAGACCCAATATCCCCGGTAATTTGAAAATTAATTAATATTTTATTAGACCATGGAATTTATCCAAGTTCTCTCAAAATAGCTACTGTTCGCCCTATATATATAAATATGGAAGGCATGATGAAATCGGCAACCACAGACCCATTTCTATTTTATCAGTAGTGAATAAAATCTTCGAAAAATACATTCTTATTCACTTACAAAACTGTAATAATATTGTATGTAAAAATAATATGAGAAACGTGCCGATAAACCATAACCAAAGCCATATTTTGTTAAATTTTATGAAGCTATCGGCTTCGAAATAATTTCGTTTTGCGTACCTAATTCTACAATTATTCTACTAACTACAATTTTTATTAGATATTTTTAGCGTTTTTGTTAGTTCTTGGTCCCAATTAAACAAAATTTATATGTAAAGTTGTACCCCGACTTGCGTGAATTTGTTATACACGATTTTCAGCGGTCCCACCTATCGCGTAATTTCGTGGTATTAGTGTACATAGAATTATGGAACTTCTGCTTAGATGGATGGATGAAGCGTATGACCAATAAAAAGATAGTTAGATTTACAGATATACTGGAAATAATTGAAGTTCACGATCGAGCAGAACTAATTTTTAAATCAATAACGATGCCTCAAAAACTAAAAAAAAAACTTGATTTCTCTGACTGCGTCTATGGTGGTATTGTTGTTGAATGAAAGTTAAATAAACATCTTAAATATACTATGACGGGTCCCTCCGACGATCAGCCTGGCATGATAATATCCTCCCTATCCTGTGCTAAACAGAACATCTCCATTCTTTCAATTCCGGTCTAGTCATTCTTCCTTCTTCAATATTTCCCTTTATTATGACGTTTAGAAGTCGGTACTTAAGAACTTCAACACGCGATCAAGATAATATTTGTCTGCTTGACCATGGATAATAACTTCATATTCATATTAGCACTTCTTAGTTGATGATCAAATCTGTCCATGGTATTTTAAATAATTTTTCTATTTTATATTCGGTTCATGGTTCTTGAAAATGTAGATGGTCTTCTTACATATAATATCACAATACCCTTAGGGAACATACGGCGTAGGGAACTTTCAAAGAAAACTTACGTAACTAAAGAAATTGCATTAGAATGAAGTGTCAATTTTATTTGAAACTAGCGAGTACCAGGCATGCGTTGCAATGCCACTCAAAGAAAGAAAATATTTTAATTCTGATTATTGAAGTGCTTTTGGATACACAATATTTTTTATTTTTCCGGTTGGTGCGTATACGAAGAAATCGCCAAAAAAAGCAATAATTCTTAGAAAATCGCCACAGGGAATTCTAAAAATAGCCAATCAACGTGTCCGAATTTCACATTTTACGACATATGGTTTGCTTTGAAACTGATAGCCGTGGCACGCAGATCGCTTTCTTCGGCGAATTTTTTCATTGTAAAATGGTTGTACTAATTGAGAAACCTTTGCGGGCGTGCGCACAACAACTCACCAAAATTTCATCGCAATCGGATAAACGGTATAGGAACGCATACGAGACAAACAAACATTCATTTTTATATACATAGATAAACGCGTGAAAACAAATAAGCCAATTTCTAATATCAGAAATCTGATCAATTCAATGCTGATTTAATCCTACAGGTACATCATATTTTTAAATTGAATTGTGTTAAAATGTTTTTACATTGTGAGATCATTAATGAGCTATTGATAATCTGTATATTATAATATTAGTAGACGATTTCTATCAGCTGCCGAATGGTGGCACGTCTTTCGCGCCCGTCGCAGGACGGGTTTTAAACACTTGTTACAAAAGAATGTGCCCATTTTTATTAAATGCTGCCCGCACAACTTCGGTAAATAAACATTCTTATTTAAATAGTGTTACTCCCAATCCATTTATATCACTTTTACTCGAGTCGAGAGTTATTAGAATTAAAATATAAATAATATTAACATTGAAATAACGTAATTTGTCTCCGGACGGACAGCCCACTTTCAAATATTCGACGGTCTGTAATTTAATACTTTCTCAAACGTTTATGATGCTTGAATCGTAGAAAAAATATCAGTATAACAGCTGATTAAGCCTGGTTAGTGGATGACCGGACCGAGAGTTAAAAAATCATAAATAATCCTTGTGTGAAATAGAAAAAAAAAATTATCCGATACAAAGGTTTAAGTATTTTTAAAATGGCTGTGTATATTACTTTATTTTATTTGGCTGATCAATGATTTTCTTAAAATATATATACTGTGCTTGATATTATTTTACAAGTCAAAATGTTATTTTAATAATAATGATAAAAATATTTAATGGTTTGATTTAAATATAAAAAAATAGGCGTAACGGACAATAACGAAATATAATTAATAAACAAATCAATGACAAAAAATACAATATTTCTAAACAACGCAGCATACGGTATCGGATGGTTTTAACAGTGCATGCAGAGCCATTTTATCCATTAGATCCAGTAAGCACTGTGCTTAGGGCCTACAAAAATCTGAAAATGAAATTTTAAATAGAAATAATTATCTTGAAAATTAGAAATATATAATCATTTTCAATAACCTTTGTAATAATATGACACTAACTTTGAGACTCTTTGCATTAGCAAAATCAAGTATAACGTCGTCAAATGTCATCTCCCGCATTCAGTCATTTTCAATTGATGGTATCAGCGCGGCGGTGGCTGGCTCTCATAAAACGGATGTGTACTTTTTTTTTCTATTATTTTTAATGTACAAAGTTATTTAAAGTGATAGACTTCATTTGTAACTCTATATTTCAAAACTTTCGAACCTCCTCTATCAATTGCTATATAGTTCATTCACATGCAACGAATAATTCAAAAAATATATCAGTATTCCTATATGTATGTATAGCAATATACCTGTATTATAGATGAACAAATTCAAGCAGCAGCAGTCTAGATCGCAGAGCCGAAACATCACATTGAATCAGTGTTGGCACTAAAAAAATTTTGAAGAGTGTTTGCAAAGTTTCATAAATTGATATGGCAATATTATATAAAAGTTCCTAGGTGGGCACTAACACATTGAACTGTTCGCTCTCTTTCAGTGAACATCAATAAATCGATGGTAATCGCGTGGACCCCTGTAAACTGATGTAAATGTGTAAATATTCATGTAATTTGTGTTTCAAGAATACGTTTCGCTTCATCTTCTATTCCGTTTCTGCGAAAATATGATGTGGTGTTGTGCATAGACTTAAAAAGTTATCACAATCGGTTTTTCGATAACATATAAGGACGCGTATTTGTCGATAGAAATACATAATGATAGATTATTATTACATTTCTACACAAAGATCTGACTGGTATCATGATTCCAACTTTCGTATATACTCGGGTATAAGTAAAATTTAAGTTTTTAGAGTATCAAAGCGTAATCTATCGACGACGCGAGTTAGCTGAAGATAAAAAATATGTACATGAATCCTTCCGATGAAATCAAATTCTGCATTGAGCTAGCTTATACAATCTTTATCCGCATGAAAAAGATATTTTTCAGTCATGATCTCACGCTTAGATTAAAATGCGAATGAAACTTTTAGATGTGGATTAAACTACAGAAATATGCTCAAAATAAACTCAATGAATAATGTTACAAATGAAAATATTGTGAGAATACGAAAAACTTTAATATCTTGGAGATGTTGTGAGACATCCAGAGAAGTATCTTATAATGCAAAGAAAGATTGCTGTAAGGTACTGGAAAATTGAGAATATCACGGCTGATGAACCAGAGGTAATCAATTTTCGAGCCGCAGTAAACGAAGCGACGATAGTCAAAATGATAGACAAAATGATAGCCAACATGATAGCCAACATGATAGCCAACATGATAGCCAACATGAAAGCCACTATGATAGCCAACATGATAGCCAACATGATAGCCAATAACTGTTCAAGGGTTTTTCTTGAAACTTTGTGGAATTTCATGATTATTTTGTAAATTGAGTTCAAACACTGTTTTATTTATATATTTTTATTGTGTTAAACGACAAAGTTTTTAATTTATATTGATAATGGAGGATGTTTCCGAAAACGTTATGTCGTTAAACACAATAAAAAATATAGTGTAATAAAACAGTGTTTTAATTTAATTTACAAAATAATGATAGCCAACATTTGTTAAACGGATAACCCACAAGAAGAAAAAAATAAACCCAAGATAGTTAAAAACTTTTTAAATACAATGATCGTGCAGTTTATTATTATGATTCTATTGTATTAGGTAATATATATTATATTAAAAACATGGTATACGTTTCTAAGCATTTATACAGCGATTTAGAATTTCCATGAATCTGAAAATACATTTTCCACTACCTTCAACCTAAAACCGACTTTACACGATGTTCTTTAAATTTTTGATTCACTCGTTGTGGTTTTAACATATTTTTTTTTAAATTCTACAGTAATACACGAAATGCGCAAAAAACTGCAATTCGATTATAAGTCGAAGTTGATATTTATTGTTTCAAAATGGCAACAAATTTCTCAACTTGTTCTCGAGTACACACGGTGTCTATACGAAAGTCGTGACATGACCATGATCTACGATCGCACGTCTGATATCGTACGGTCCATTTGATTTCTCAAAACATCCATAAATAATAGCTTAAGTGTCGTGAAATAATATTCTTAATAACTGAATAATTAATGACTAACGAGTAGAAATTTTTAGTCAAAATGATCACCGTTCTTATAAAAAATATTTTGCACAATAAATAAGACATTTAATGTTAACTGTACATAAAAAAATAATTATATACTCCATTTTATCTATTTCTTTATTTGTAACTATATAATATAATGTAAAAAATCAAAAAATAAAAAAAAAGGTAACATATTGTTTCGAAAATTTGTCGCAAAAAATATTGTCGCTGTAGCATAGTTGGATAATGCACATTCCGCGATTAGGAAAAAGATTCAGGTTCGAATCCCGGTGGCGTAACAACAATATTTTTCGATAAAATTGATTTTATATGTATATCTTAATAATTAATATATTTAATTCATATTTAAAAAATATGTTTGGACTGTACAATGAATTAATATTATAAGTAGTAGATAGAATTAACATTTATTACTTTATATTTAGGTGTATATGAAATACAATATTAAAGGAATTGGAAATTTTTAACAATAATAAATTAACAAAAGTATGAGTCAATATGTTTGGGTGAGTGCACCAATACTGGCTCTACCCATATTACGAATATTAATATTATGAGTTTCTCTGCCGCGTGTTAATCGCATATTATATACTTAATCTCTTCAGGAAAATGGCGAAAAATCACGGATTTAATGATCAATGCTTCCTCTAATGTGTGCGTGAGGCACACGATTAGGCATCATAGCGTACACAAAAAAATACGCGTGAAAATATTTTTTAACAAGACTTCTTCAGCAGAATACTAAGGTCTGAAAAATGGCCAGGAAGAGATGTCAGAAAAATCACACATAAATCAATGTATAAAGGAATTCCAGTTGTAGCAATTTATTGTTCGCGTGTTTAACCAATGAGCTCACAAATATTATTTCGAACAATAAATACGAAATACCAATCTTAAAACATCTTTATGTATTCGTATATCCTTAAATCACGGCCGTAAGGAGAAAGGTAGGAAGTTGAAATTCTGCAAAAATGCATGGTTTACCCTTGGAACACAGATGCATGGAATGTCTAGAGGTCTATCATTTTCTTTCTAAGTGATATGAGATAAGACGGTGGACGAAATTTGAGTAACCACAATCACACCACAAGAAGCATAAAAGTTTGAAAATATAATAATTATGCGTTTTCGGAAGCTCGGCACCTTTAGTACGGTGCTAGGTGCTGGAGATAATTTTACAGAGTATTCTGAACAATGCAATGAGCGAATACTTAAATACAAACAAAACTGAAAATCAAAGATTGTCACAGTTGCGAAATATGTGAACTTCGATTATATTACTTAAAATATTTACAGAATTTGATTAATTTAATAAATTAATTTTATTATTAATTTATTGTAAATGATACACGGAATAAAACTGCCAACATTGAAAATTAATAATATTAATGCACTTTTGTTTTATAATGCCATTTTACCATGCATAGACTTACGTCAGAACAACACTTTATTTCGAAAATCGTGGTTCAGTTCGCGAAACTTACCGTACGCTACGGCCATTTTACGATCGATAAAATCGTCCATCCGAGAAAGTAATTCGAATAACCATGGATCGTTTTCGGACCACGCATACTCTAATTGATAATACGCATCCGCAGAGATGTCGTACAGTGAGTATCGAAGAAGCTGTTGCTGCGGTGGAGCGTAGTATTGAGTAAGACCCGAATGAGTCGATTCGTCATCGTGCACAGCAATAGATCCATGATTACTGACTTTTTCGTTCTCCAATTGAATGGCATTAATGTGGAAGATTTGTGGTTTCAACAAGACGGCGCAACAAGCCACAGCGCACCACAATCAATTTATTAATGAAAACATTCAATGAACGCATAATTTTGCAAAATTTACAGAAATTGACTTGTTCAACATTAGCCTTACTACGCTCAAAGGGTTCTTCTTATGAACCGCCACAATCTCAATTTTGGCCATTCATTCTACCTATAAAACACATGTAGCTCTCCCTTTACTGCAACAATAGTTGCAACCTCTCCACCCTTCTCCCTCTTTTTTTATTTTTTTTTCATTAATTTTCTGTATTTAAACATACTTATGTATCTAAATATTTTTGTGGATTTTCATTATTAGTATCACATGTTAAATAGTTATTATGTTTGTTACAATATGTTTACACTATCAAAATCTTTCAATAAAATAAATTTAAAAAGTAATGGACCTCAAAGTACCTGAAGACCTGGAAGTAATTGGCCTCCGTGATTATTTTCTGTGATGATATGTAAAATCGCTAGTCTACGCCGATAAACCAGAGACGATAGACGGCTTGGAAGCTAACATTCATTGCGTTATTGCCGATATACGTCCCCAGCTGCTCCAAAATTGGACTTCCAGATTGTGCTTTATTCAAGCCAGCCTCGGCGTCTATATGCGCAAAATCATATTAAATCACTGATGGCATAAAATTATCTTTCAAATAAAGCCATAAGCATGGCCATTACTACGATTTTTGTGTTTTATTTCATTTTAAAGTTAAACAAAACACCCTTTACAAAAAATAATAAATAAATATGAACTCGATGGAAATACTTGTCATCCAAGGAGCCGATCATTTTGAGTTTGTCAAGCATTAGTCTCCGTAGTTACAAATATTATGCAAGACGACTGATTTAATTAATATTAATATCCAAAATTGAATTGATAATATCAAGCATTTTAGTATGTCAAATATTTTAAGCATATACAACATAATCTTAATCGAAGGATAATCTTGTAGAAGATAATCGTCACGCTTTATTCTTATGCACATAAATTCTTACTTTGACCCATATTAAACCATTTTGTCTTTGATTTTATAATTTTTTTACGTTTTAATTGCAATAAATTAGTAGTGTAATCTTTCAATAATCTTATATGGAAACATTACAATCATATTACGTAATTAAAATTTTATTTTACTGACTCGTTTTCGTAAAAGTTTAATGAAGTTTTCCATGATTTTGACGCACTTTAAAGTTTTTACGACCGTTGTTTTAAAGACACACGATATTCAAAACGCAATAAAATTTTGATTAAATTAAGCATGCACTTATTTGATATCTAAAACTCTGTATGAAGTCGAACATGGAATCTAAGAAGGAAAGAAAAATATATACTCGACGCCTTCGAGATGCGGTGTTACCACGGACTGCAAAACGATCGAATATCTTCATTCTCTAGGAATTCCGCGCTAAAGAAAAGCTTTTCTTCGTACTTTGGGCATATTACTAGAAGAGATGGAGATAGAATGGAGAAATTGGTGATCACAGGAAACTCGCACTGAACAAGACCCAAGATTGCAAAGAATCGTAGGCAATCAGTTCGCGCTATGGAAGCAGAACAGAAAACCACCATACTCATCATGACTACATTCACATTGAGAGATAAAGAGAGGGTAATTTCAGAATAACATGTGACGAAAACTGACCGACCTAAACGTTATACTCCTTAGCACAGTGTTATTATATTGTATTAAATACCCTTAAACGTCAACCGTTTAGATAATTTTTTTAAATTATGTATCCTTCACATCTCGTTAGGTGGGCAAATAACATATTTGTGAATTCAGTACGGAATCTAGTGAGTAGAATGCACGATGTATTCGAGAAGAAGGAAAGCAAGACAACAACAAGTTTGGAACAAGTAGATAAGTTTGTGTATTTGGGAAGTATGTTTGAGAGAAACGGAAAAATAGAGAAAGATATTGAAAGGAGTATGACTGTAGGGAACAAAGTGAACGGCGTTTTGAATAGAATTATAGCTAATAGTAACTTTTTAAACGAGGAAAAACTAGCGGTTCATAATGGAGTCTTGGTACCGACACTGATGTATGGAAGCGAGACCTGGAGCTGGCAAAAGAGTAACAAAAGTAGACTGAATACAGTGGAAATGAGATCACTTAGGCATATATGTGGCAGATCCATTTATCCCAGAGTAAAGAATGTAGAAATAAAGAAAGAATGTAATTGTAAATCTTAGTATAGTAAGTAAGATTAAGAAAGGATCAGTTAGATGGCTTAGTCATGTGGAACGGATGAATAAGGAGAGATTGGTAAAAAATATATATACTTTTGAAATTAGCAAAATTAACTTTGTGGTTAAGAAACAACATATTTTGATTAGTATTGACATCCTGAAGAAGAAAATGATATTTTTCGAAACCGGTAGATGTATTTAAACTCAATAAGTGGTTAATAAAACAAAGTTAACAAATAAAATAAAAAGATATATGACAAAAGTGATAATAGTACCAGAAATAGAGGAAGTTCGCGGAAGACTTGGCACAACCAGGTAAACTAGTTACTGAAAAATAGTACTGTTAAAAGCCACAATAACCGACTAGCTTGTATAAGATGTATGAATGTCGATGAGGTGATTTATGTGTTAAGGCAGAAGAGTATGGCCTACCCCCTCGCGTAATGGCGTGATGAAAACCTAAGAATTTTAATTAAAAAATATTATATACCTAGTACGTCTTTGAGTACGACGCTAAGCGACAGTTTTCTAAAAAAATATTTTTTTAAATGTCAAAAATAAATGTAATAAAATATCATACCTCTCTTCCCTCCCGAAGAATTTGTTTTCCTTCGCACGCGCGATGTTTACATATAATCATGAGAGTTCTTATTATACTCACTCGATTTTTATTAAATAAGAGATGTTTACACGGAAAGTTTCACGCAAATACTGGATCATTAAAGAAGCATGAAACATTCAGACTAGATGCCTAGCACACCAATATTGAGTTCTATAATCCAATTTCACTCATGGGTAGATTATATAATGACTAAGATAGTAAATGAGTTGGACATATTCTCAAATTCATTATTAAACTTCAAAAAACTTTTACACGTCACTTATTCTTAACACTATGTTTACATATGTATAATTATTATGTTCCTCTATGTTACTATGTTCATATGTATTCCATTATGCTTTTAACATCTTATTTTCATATGTATATACAGTGAAATCTCAATCGATTGTTCCTCGAATAATCGTTTTCCCGCATGTATCGTTTATTTCTTCCAGTCCCTAAATAATTTCATACAAAACACTCAAAAATAGACGAAACATGAGATAGAGAGAGAGAGAGAATGCTGCTACGGATTGCCTCTTGACATTATACAAAAATTTAATTTAAAAAAAATTGTTTCTGTGCAGCATTCTAATTTTATTTTCATTTAAACACATGTGAAATATGTATCTGTTTAGAATATGTATTAAACATTTAACTATGAAAAATGTCACTTTTTCTATATTCCCATACTCATTGTTTTCGCACATTCGTAGTTTATTTCAACAGGTCCCATCAAAAACGATATAGAGGTTTCACTGTATTTTATTTCATTCATAAAAGGGTGTTTTTTTAGGGGTTTATTTTTCGAATTGGTAACACTTTTTTCAGCGACAGCTAATTTGACAACTGACAGCTAATTTGTATTCAGTTTGGTTTTCCATTTTACCATGAATAGACTTACGCCAAAACAACGCTTGCAAATTGTGCAAATTTATTTCGAAAATCGTAGTTCAGTTCACGAAATTTATCGTACGCTACCAGCAAGTAATTCGATTAACCATGGATCTTTTTTGTACCAGACAAACTCTAATTGATAATACGCATCCGCGGAGACGTAGCACAGTGCGCACCGAAGAAGTTGTTGCTGCAGTGGAGCGCAGTATTGATGAGGACACGAATGAGTCGATTCGCCATCGTGCACAGCAATAGATCCATGATTACTGACTTTTTCGTTCCCCAATTGAATGGCATTAATATGGAAGAGCTGTGGTTTCAACAAGACGGCGCAACATGCCACACAGCGCGCGCCGCAATCAATTTATTGAAGAAAACATTCAATGAACTCATAAATTCGCGTAATGGACCAGTGAATGAATTGTGACCTTTGGATTATTTTCTTTAGAGATATTTGAAGTCGGTAGTCTTCGCCGATAAACCAGACACGGTAGACGACTTGGCACCAGCTGCTATAAAAAAATGGACTTCCAGATTGCGCTTTATTCGAGCCAGCCGCTGCATCCTTATTCAGTGGTGTAGTGAGGCCAGAGAGCCCCCTGGAACTTCTTTAGACATGGAACATACTACAAAATATTCCACATAGATTTTTTTACATCAAATATCGTGCAGTGGATAGATATTATGAGAGTGAAAAAAAAAAGTAGGACCTGAACATTTCACAAAACATAAGTCAACACGAAAAAATTTAAGGTTTTTTTGTTAAGAATTCGATCATCTGGGTGCCCGGCGGTATCCCATTCTTTCAACCATTGACCACATGTACTTGAAGATAGATGAAATACGTGAACTCAGCATAAATAAACACTAACATTTTCTTTAACATTCGAAGTACCAATTCAAGAAAAAAAATTAATATAACGATAAAATCAAATACCGCCCTTGTACCTTTTAATTTAGCGCTATATCACCATATGTAGATGAGTCTCGAATCTCTGACCTCTAGATAATCAGTCGAGTGTCTTACCACTAGACCAACAAGCATGTTAATTTAACGGTGAAAAATTTTTGCATCGAACTTCAAGCGGCCATTGTATTGCATTTTTTCTGTTATAAAAATAATTGTGGAGAGATTGAGTTTGCAGCCGGCGCTCTGTTTTCGAATAACTCGTTTTCACAGCTTTCTGAAACATAACCACTTTTATAATAAACACTATCATACGAATTTCGAACTCGTGTCGATGGAGACTACCTGTTGTATAGACTAAAAGAGGTAAGCGACGACAATGAACCGTGGGCGAAACAAAAAATTAACCAACCAATTAACTAGTAAGCGGTCACGCTTTGTTTACTAGTTCGTCTGACTGTGCCGGGTAATATGACTCCAGTGGGTTCAAATGCGTTCTTCACTGGTCTATCCAAATCCATGTCTTAAACGTAACCAGCCCACTCAACCAAACTATCTTAATTCTTTGGATAATGCTGGGTTCACCAAATTCCGTGCAACAGAGTACGCGCCTTACTCCGTTTTCTTTCTTGGCTCGAAATAGTCATAGTCCAATAAAAAATTCTCATATTCCATATAGAATATATGAGAATATATATATATATCCACTTATATGAGAAGTGAAGTATTCTGGAGTGTTTTGTAGATCTGATTTTTATTTTTCTAGATCAGCAAATAGAACTTCTTACGCTTTCGGATGCCATAGACAACTTAGTTATGTAGAAAGTAGCTAGCCACCTGAAATTAAATAGGTACCAAAACTTATATGACTTTTAAGAATAGATTTAAAGATTTTGACATATTATGAAGTTTTTTATATTTTAAAATTAGTTTTGGCAGAATATAGAATTGATATTTTCAATTCTCATGATTATATATTTTATCTTGTTTGTGGTTAGTTGAAGACCATATGCCTCGCACGTATTAATGCAGTAACACTTAGAGACCTTCCATTGAGACCCTAACCCTCAAGTAGAATCAATTTAACCAACTGCTTAGAAAGCATGCTTTGAGCAGAATAAGAAAGGCTAGAAATAATTACTGCTGTGAGACATTATTTTTAAGAAAACATTAATTCGTGTGCAGCAACCGTTCCTGGGTCGTTTGCACCCAAAAATGGTTACAGTAGAGTTAAAACCCGTAACCGCGACAAATAGTACCGGTTACCAACCAGTTAACGAGACAGGAAAGACGATGAGTAATTCATAGTCAAACAAAACCAATACCGACAGAAAACACAAAACGTCAGAAGCATTGTGACACTGCAGCCAACTAAACGTCCACGAGTCGGCTTATCTTACTTACTGAACTATTACAAGAACGTTTTTTTTATTCAGTTATTAAGCATAACGGAATGTATGAATATAGGAGCAAAAATGGGCGATTTGATTGTATGCTGTTTATTGTACGCCGATGATGCAGTACTAATGGCGAATAATGAACAAGAACTACAGAATCTGGTGAGTAGAATGTACGATGTATGCAAAGAAAGCGACCTCGTGATGAATGTTAACAAGTCGAAAGTGATGATATTCGAGAAGGAGGAAAGCAAGACACCGTGCTCAATACTTGTAGGTAATGAATGTTTGGAACAAATAGATGAGTTTGTATATTTAGGAAGTATGTTTGATAGAAACGGAAAGGCTGAGAATGATATCGAAAGGAGGGTGACTGCAGGAAATAAAGTGAACGGCGCTTTAAATGCAATTATATCTAACGGGAATTTGTCAACTGAGGTAAGACTAGCGGTGCACAACGGAATCCTGGTACCGACACTGATGTATGGAAGTGAGGCCTGGAGCTGGCAGAAAAGGAACGAAAGTAGACTGAATGCAGTGGAAATGAGATCACTTAGGCGTATATGTGGCAAATCTATTTATGACAGAGTAAAGAATGAAGAAATAAGGAAAAAATGTAAAGCTGATGTTAGTATTGTGAGTAAGATTAAGAAAGGATCACTTAGGTGGTTTGGTCATATGGAACGGATGAATGAGGAGAGAATGGTAAGAAATATATATGACGCAAGTGTTGATGGCACCGGAAATAGAGGATGCCCGCGAAAGACTTGGCACGACCAGGTAAACCAGTTAATGGAGGATGGTTCCGTTAGAAGCCTCAACAATCGGCGAGCTTGTATGAGAAGATGTATAAATTTGGATGAGGCGAGAATTGTGTGTCAGGACAGAAGGGTGTGGCGCTCTATCCTCTCTGCCTACCCCCGCGGGGAAACGGCGTGATGGTAAGTAAATAAGTAAGTAAATAACATATAACCTTCCAGATTTTATTCAATTACGCCTACACATACATCTGCTAAAAATGCATCAACTCCAGAAAGCAGAAAATGTAGTGACAAATACTATATATCTGTTTTAGCACCACTTCGAAAGATGTGGACTTTAATTAACATCATGTCGTTTTACCTAAATCATTGACACGTGGGACGAAAGGATTAGGCATGGTATTTGGTGCATTTTTACGCCTCAAACAACGAAGAGGTTTATTTGGTGCTTTGATATATTCCCTATTTCCACGTGGTCCCACTCCCACCACACCACCACGGAGGCCACACCTCCGATAATTAATTTATTTGTATATTTTGTTGCATGGATCTGTTTCTGTGCGTTCATTTTAACGAAGTTATAGTAGTATCGAAAACAGTCGACGTTAAATCAGTGTTTCATACAACGTTTCTACTTTCTTTCAAAATTTTAAAAGTTAAAGTTAAATATTTGTATTTATTGTTATTGTGTTTAATTTGTACAACTCCATTTATTTTTAGGTAGATTTAAAAAATCTAATTATAGTTAATATTATTATTGAGTTCTGCTAGATTGCGTAAGCATTATTTAGATGTTACAGCTGTTTCGGCGGTTAAGGCCATTTTCGAACAGCTGTAACATCTAAATAATGCTTACGCAAACTAGCAGAACACAATTGTAATATTTATTATAATTAAAAAAATTTAATTAAATTTAAAAAAATCAAAGTTAAACGCTACTTTAACATATACTTCATTAATATTTTTCACTTTATCTCTCGGATAACATCCCTGTATTTCCAAAATAACACATAAACCACCATTCCACAGTACTCCTTACATCAATTTAATAATATAGATCCTTCCAAGTATTCGATTTTGAAACAATTTACTCTTATTCTTTTTAGACCGTGACACTCTACGAGTTTTCAAAAATCATTATACATTGTGGTATTACATACCACAAGCGAAATCAGTTTGATTTCGTGTTTTATTAATAATTTTAGGGTTATTTTAATGCTTAATTATTATCTAGCAGGATTATTTTAATATTTAATACCACATAGGAATGCTGTACGACTATACCAGAGACTAGTATTAGAGAACTAACAATCTATTGAGCGACAAATAGCGTTATCCGAAAATCAACGGTTTAGAAGATATTCGAACTTTTGTGATTTTTAGCAAAAAAAAAATTTTTATCAGCCGTAAACAAAAAACTTGTGTGTTAGCTACATTATCATAGCGTGCGTGTGCTAAATTTTATCATAATAGGTTGAGTATTTATGGCACAACGTTCATTTTTGTAAAGACAGCTGGAAATTTCTTAAAAATCACAAAAATTCAAATAACTTTAAAACCGTTAAATTTTTGATAATCCTGTTTAGGCTCAATTGGTTGCTACTTATGTTCCCTAAATTAAGTTTCTATTTATACTACTGTCTCTTGGACATCCTTTATAAAAAAATATTTAAAGAAAAATTAAAATCACATTATTAAGTCCGGAGATTTACAGATTTTGGCATTCATTATTTATTATTAGGAGAACACATTCTTATTGTGAAGTTGTAATTACACAATGAGAATGTGTTCTCCTAATAATAAAGTTGTATCAACGTATCCAAAATTTAATAAAAATGAATTGATAATTCTGGCGTCTGCTATCAGATTACTCAAAGGTATTTGAGATTCTGTAAAAATAAGGTAGATGGCTCTTTCAAATAATGGAACGATTAAATGTATTAATATCAAAAAGGTAACATATAGGTTCAAAAATTTGTCGCTGTAGCGTAGTTGGATAATGCATCTTCCCCGGTTAGGAAAGAGATCCACGTTCGAATCCCGGTGGCGCAACAACAATATTTTTCAATAAAATTGATTTTATATGTATATCTTTCTAATTAATATATTTAATTCATATTTAAAATTTTCATTATTTATTATTCGATTATCGAATTACTAAAATATCACTGTTTAATAACAAATTTTTCCATCGTTAGCCATTTATTTTTTATCATAGTCTGTGATGAATTTATTATTAAATTTGGCAGAAAACAGTCTAGCCAGTAGGTACATAAATGCAATTTTTCAGATAAACAGAATAAGGATGGAATAGCGTATAATTCGAGACTACAACACAGTAGGTGATATCTCATCAAACAGAATTAAACAAAAATAGTGATACTTATTAATTTGACGCTTTGTTGTACAACAAATGTGGCCTGCAGTAAAAACAATGTGTTTATGCGTGAGTGGTCGCGGGTTAATGCGGAAAAGTGGGATTTTTTACATTTTAATGAAAATCGTATAACTTCGTAATTCTCGTGTTGAATTAGTAATTTTTTACACGTACGTGGTTTGTGAAACGCTCTATGAAAAATACTATTTCATAATTGATTTTATTAATAAATTAACAGCCGCTCGTACTAGATACACAGATAGTACGAATTAAATTTTGGCCTTGCCACATTAAAGTATTTTTAATTCCATCCTGTTTTCGCTGCATCTTCGGTTGCATAAATTTCAAAATAATAAATAAATTATTATTTTTGTTAACGCAAGAAGAACCATTAAATATCAAAATAATGGATAAAGAACTATATATTTCTTAAAGCTCGTGTCCATGGAAGGAGACTCGTTGAGATCTGATTGATAATACCATATAACTAATAAAAAAAATATTTTGTTCAAATCGTTTCAAATAGTTAATTTACATGAGTAGTTATGTAAATTGATGTTCCATATATTGATTAAAAATAATATATAACATCAGCAATGCTCACCAGCCATCTTTCCTATTATATTATTTTCATCTTAGAATTTTGTAGTTTTGTTACTTTGTAATACATACGTGTGCATAAAAATATATTGAAGTATTGTTCTAGGATTTTTGACATTCCTCGATCGAAATTTAGTTAAGATAAATCTCAATATCACACGCGATGAGATTTAGATCTAAATATAAACTTAAAGATCAGCTTGAGATTGGTAGAAAGATACAATATACCTAGAACTATTTATCCTGTAATGTTACAACCAATATTTCGTTTAAACTACTGCTGGGAAGATTCAAATTTACCCAACTGCTGACGGAATATGGGTCAAAATCAATCAATGGTCAATGGATTGACATTTGACAACAAGTGCGAAGTGAAGCGCGGGACGGCGAATCTCTGAGATATTGTAAGCACAAGGGAACTACGAAACCTGAGAATTGTTAGCAAAATCCGTATCTCAGCGATTATCTCAAGTTGAAAATCTCATCTGTGAATACGGGCCATAATGCTGTAGCGTGCTAGTATAAAAATAGAAAAAAATATATATTAGTGAGTTAACTAAACATGGTTACATGTCAATTTTTTGGTCATGGCACTTCAAGAATGTGCTGTGTACCGAAATACGTCAATGCGTGTTGAGCGCTATCTAAGCGAGAAAGAGACAAAGTTATATGATCGCTTCACGCTAGACAATAATGCAACAACGCACTTGGTATCAGTTGTGTACATCGCGCGCAGTGTGTGGTTAAATCGTTTTCATTATTTATTTAGTTTCAGCTGATAAAGGGCATCGACAGTCTGGTTATTATTATTAAGATGTGATTAATATTATTTCATTCCATAAAATAATTTAACAGTAAACAAATCTATGTATTTATTATATTGTAATAATAAAAAAAATTATACTAGGAATAGATTGTCAGTGGCCGACTGACAACCCTTTTTTGTGAAATGAAAGTTGTATATGAATATTTTGAAAAATTTATGCAAGATGTTGTATTATATTTTAATTAATTTACAATTCAATTCTTCTAGTTCTCACTACAATCCTTTTATATATCAAATATCGTTCAATAAAATGGGAAATGAAACTTATAAACGGATTAGAAGTTGAATCTGTTCAGCTAATAATAAAATAAGATATGAAAAGAAATGGTACAAAAAACGTAGCACTTGTATGCTAGAGTTCAGTGTAGCTACGTTGCTCGGCACTATTAATTAAAATATAAATCACGTTTTGTTCGCACTCAGAATTTCACTTTTCTTCTAGCAAGAACGACCATATAAAAAGTGTCATAATTTTCTCTTCTCGCTTAAAAATATTGTTGGTCCATCTAAAATAATATTACGCACTTGTTTACAACTAACAGAAAGCAATCGGTTAATACTGATGGCTGTTGCAAGGCCCTGCGGGCTATAGTGTCCGCAGTGAGGTAACTAAAAGAATCTGGCCCCAATGCAAAATGGAAAAAATACTCACAAACATAGACCACCAAATATATAGATCTGAACTAACGCAAATTTCTTGTCCCAATATTTTCATGTTGGTGTCACATTCGTGATCATTTTGATACCCCTTTCGCAATCAAATAGCTCCCCGAGTTTTTTTTTAAATATGACTCGATTAAAACGCTGACATTACATGCGTCAATTAAAAAATATGTCTTGTTTACCTAAAGATTTAATTTTCGAAGAATGAATACTTTTACTATAGTAAAAATGTGTCATAAACTATCGGATTTATGTTTGCACGAAGAATGTGTGTAGAATACCCCTCGTCCTACAAATAATGGTCCAAAACCCTCTTCTATATGTACACTTTATTTCATGTCTATTCATTTACTGGTCTGTGCCCACATGTGTATATAATTTATGTAAGATATAAGAATATTAAGTACTACGTAGTTTTATCTATGAAATAGATACAAAAGTACAAAATAATTGGTGTCTTGTCCCCTATAATATTCACACGTTCAACTAAAAATCTTGTTTAGAGCAATTTTCCCTTTCCTGTGATTGGTGTTGTTACGCCACTGAGTGGCCGCATCGCGTACATATGTGGTAGAACAGTTTTATCCCTTGAGCAAAATTAGTGAACATTTAAAAATAAACGAAGCCAGAACAAGGTTCCTCTTACACATTTATAAAATACTGTGAAACGTGATTGTGAATTTAATAATTAAAAAAACAAATTTTTCAAGTTTAAACGAGATATATTCTCAACTACGAGAGATTTATATCTTCCGCGGACAAGCATGGTTGTACCGTAACTTTCGAGGCAAGCCTTGACAATCAAGGAAATCATCTATAAAAACCGCGATCTAACCTAGAAGAGACAGCAGTTGTACATTTAGATGAACATAATGAATTCCTATGATATTTATTTACAAATAACATACCTACCGATATTACAGATAAACAAACTAACGATCTTATTATATAATATACAAGATAAGATGACAAAATAATTCGCACTAAAATACAAAAAACAACACGTGTTCCAGTTAAACCGTGAAATACGAACTGCATCAATTTATGGCTCTACGTGTCAAAAAGAAAGTTGCAAATCTCATTTATAGTTTTCTCCTTCGGAAGAGAATATACGGTAATAACCTCAAACTGACCTGCTCATCTTTTGGTGTTTCGCCTTTCGATGCTTTTGGACTTCAGTGATTGAAATTCATTTATGTAGGTACCTACTTACACATCTTCAAGCATGTTTTATTATGGGTATTTGTAATTTTTTTTAATGACCAATTAATTAATAAAAGAAACATAATCTTAAAGGTTGACGACGTGTAGTCATATTTCACGTATGTTAATGTCATAAATAACAAAAGATCTAATCAGCTTTCTTTTGATTTAATTATTTTGTTAGTTTTTTTGGTTGGTTGGTTTGACCTGACGTATGCTTTGGGTATAACCTTAATCATAAACCACTACTTATTATTTTGTTAATCATTGTAGATAATATTCTCCACCTTGTCTTCTATTGACAAGCATGGCTGAGGGGAATGAATGCTTGACTAAGGAACTATCATATTATACATTAATTTTATTTTATTCTACAGGGTGAATATTATGTTCCAGGCCGATGTTGTTTTTAAATAACTATATAAAAAATACAATTTTTTAATTTGGTTTTTATATATCGATTATATGTTTTATTACAATTATGTATAAAATATTATATTGACCAAATGATCGCTTCTAGCAACGGCACAAATGTGTGCTCTTTTAACTATATTTTTCATAACATTCTCGCACACTTCACGTGTTATTTCAGCAATTTCATTTCGTATCTGTAGCATCGGAATTGTTGTTATCTTATTGGCATACATTTTTCCTTTCTAGTATCTTTACAGAAAATAGTCGGGAGCCGTCAAATCAAGTGATCAAGGAGGCCAGTGGATATCACCACTTTTTGAATTTCAAGCGTAGCTCGGACTGTATGTGAGGTGGCACCGTCCTGTTGAAACCGCATGCGTTACAGGCCCAATCGACCTAATTAAGCCACACGAAGAAATTTTACAATATTTGACGATAGCGATTACCATTAATTGCCATTATTATTCAGATAAAATGCTTTAATTACTTTAACGCATTATCCATAATAAATTTTAATCAACTGCTTTTTACGATTACCAAATGCAAACTGACAAGTGTCTGCCAAACCAAAATGGCGGTGAAACAAAATCGGCCTGGAACCTAATATTCACCCTGTACGTTATATTTATTATATTCATTTAAAATCACCACTATTAATAACCTTGGTTCAATAATCTCCTCCTTACACAAAATACACCTTCCTTCAATAGATAGTGTCCCAAAAATTCACAGATATAACGCTATCATTCTGGTCGTGGGGTTATGAGTTTAATTCCCATCGTCTAAAGATATAATTTATATTTTATTTGCAGATAAAAATGTTCATTGTTTAATTTTAACGTAACTTACAACAATGGGATATTTGCTATAACAGACAATCTTTGTCAAATAATAACTCTTCAAATTAAAGCGTTTGTTACGCCCGGCGTTGCTCGGGCTCGTGAGAGAAAGTGTCTTAAGAATGAGAAGACGGCGTAAGTTTGCCATATTATCCAACAGTGGCGTGCACTAGGCATGGACTTAGGTTATGCTGCTAATATCGATGCTTTAAAATAACAATGGGCTCGTTTAATTCATCTGAAAAAATACAATCTTTCGGAATAATATTTTTGTGAATGTATATATGTGAATTAAATTCTGTTCTTGAATAATATGAATATTATCGCTATTTTAAGTGAAGAACTAAAAATATTTTATAATAATAATATCACGTTTAAAGTGTATTGGAATGCATACATTCAAGTTCGATTCAAATACACACTTGCGGCGTATTGCAACACGTCTGTTCAAGCGAAGACATATATTTCAAACACCGCGCGGCGCTAGAGTTGCGTTTAGTTTATGTACGTTAGGCAGATTTCGCGAAAAATTATCCTAAACACATGCACAACTTTATTTGTCATTTCTAAATTGTTCTAGTTTTTTAACACATGAGAATACGTAATATATAATATATGTTTGTTTAAGTTAAAGTTAGAAACAGCTTTTAGCTTTTATAGAATGCACGTTATCTAAATGTTATCAAAACACTTATAACTCTAATAAGTTTTTTAATTGTCAATTTTATTTTTTTTAGTATTGAAACCAAAAATGTATTGTGAATCATGAATAATCGATGTTACATAAAAATATTTTATAAAATATCTTAAATACTTAAAAAGATTTCTTGCATTGTTACTCATTTTCCATAACTTAACGTATCCAAAAAAGATAATAAGTTAAAAATTTATATTGTTGTGAGTTTCATTCTCAGGATGGTATATGGTAAGACTCTCCAGATAATTATAAAAGATATTTATACGATTAAGAGGATTTAACGGTGACTGCAGAGAATAAATTAAATGGCGCTTTGAATGGAATTGTATCTAACGGGAAGTTGTCAACCGAGGCAAGACTGGCGGTACACAATGGATTCCTGGTACCGTCACTGATGTACAGAAGTGAGGCCCGAAGCTGGCAGAAAAAGAATGAAGTAGACTAAATGCAGTGGAAATGAAATCACTTAGGCGTATATGTGGCAAATCTATTTATGAAGAATGAAGAAATAATGAAATAATGTATAGCTCATGTTAGTATAATGAGTAAGATTAAGAAAGGATCACTTGGGTGATTTGGTCATACGGAACGGATGAATGGTAAGAAAGATGTATGACGCGAGTATTGATAGCACAAGAAATAAAGGACATCCGCGGAAGACTTGGCATGACCAGATAAACCAGACACCGGAGGATGGTGTTAGAGGTCTCAACAATCGACGAGCTTGTATAAAAAGATGTGTGAATGTGGATGAGGCGAGAATTGTGTGTCAGGACAGAAGAGTGTTGCGTTCTATCCTCTCTGCCCTACCCCTGCGGGGAAGTTAGTTAGTTGGTTAAGACGATTTATGTAAATAAAATTTAATCAATAGAGGGTGTTAGGGATGGGGAGAAATTTCTATAAAATTCCATCGCCCGATTTTCAAGAACATCGAACGATGTTCTCGAACCAATATATATTTAATACCAATATTGTTCTCAATCTCAGTCAAAATGTAATAATATATTTAAAAAATTAAAAAGTTAAATAACTACCTATCGTTTCAAATTATAAATTCACATTATATCACAGTGTATATTATGTCATTCTTTTTTGTCCTTACATCGTACCTCGTACTTATCATGTTTTGTTTGCTTCCTGCTTATTTTATCATGTTCTTTACCTTGTTTTTACTCTGTTCTTCTTTTTACTATACTCTGATCTTTCTACCATAATTTTACTCTGCTTTTTTTTACTTGTTATTATTTTTTTACTTCGTTTCTTTAAAATACTCATTATACTATGTTTCTTACTTCTTACATGTTTTTAATCTTTATCAAAATTTTTACTTTCTTCATTTTACTTATTCTCTACTTGCCTCTTTTTTTAATTTTTCTGTTTTTTTATATTTAATTTGTTTAAATTAGTTCTACCTTGCTACCTACTTTTGCACATATCAGTTTTTGGGAATATTAAAAACAATAATAAATTGTTAACGGAACCTAATGGCTCCCTATTTCAGAACAGATACTTTATATGTACCCGGCTAACAGGCTTGCATATAAATAAAATGTAATATTCAATGCTTATTGTACTTGCTAGTATATTAATTAGTTAAGAAATGTTTACAATGATGCATGTTTCAAAAACAAAATTATTTTGCAAATTAACGCCGATTTATCGGCACTGAGATCATACTCAAATCCAAAATTATTACTGTAAGCAAAGCATCTATCTGCATTCAAAAAATATAAAATGTTAAATATAAAAATATTAAATGGTATTTGCTCAAGCCCGATTAATACAACTGTATAAAATAATGTAATATTTTAACAATTCGCACAGCGGCCACAATATTGCGGACCGCGGGACCTAGAGACAGCAACCGGTAACGGTCGCTCTCTGAATTTAAATAAATAAGATAAATCAATATCTACAACTTTTGAAAGCTGTTTATATTATGTATATGTAAATGATTCTTGAAATCGACGAGTAGGTGTTTGATATTTCAAAATACTAAATAATTTTAAATTTTCGGATTGAACTAATTAAATGTCTTTGATCTTGTATGCTTTATATTACAAAAATATTTAATTCGTGTCTAGCGAAATCATTTCTTACCATTTTATAATACCCATTAGCAATAATACATTTGGATAAAGTGTTTTCTTTCCATAATTGAATCATAAAATGTTATTCATATATTATACAGCCTCCGGCAATGTACCAATAGACAGTTTCTTCTATCTTCCCCGATTATTTTCCTCTTGATTTGAACTTGTACCATGGCATTCGAAAACGATAGCCTTTACCGCTGATCCAAAACCAGATTTTTCAGCTTCAGGGTTGGTAAAATATGTCCACAACAAGTAACATTCCAAGAGTTGAATAAATGGAACAAAACAAATAAAGCAGATTACTGTTGATGCTCTCCTTTCATTTGCAAGAGATGATGATGCAGCAACTAGATTCATTAGTTTAGCTAGGGCCGACAGCATTTTTTTGTTGCACTTCTCGCAGTGCCTGCGGGCAGCTGTAGCCTCGTAGTTACTTAGACCAACAACTTCTTCCAACCGCTTCGCCTACTTCAGCATCTGGTGCCAAACCTATCTTACTCACAACATCTCCACAAGAGCAGGCAGAAAGGGTAGAATTAAGAATATCTCTTTATTGTTAACTTTTTACAATGTTTTATATAAAATATGAACTATAGTAACAGTAATATATCTCTTAGAAATATAGATTATTTAAAACTTAATACACCAGCCAATTTCTAAAAATACTATTTCCTTCTTCAGGATGTCAAATTAACTAACTAAAACCATATATGTGTGTCAAATAGTTTTAATGTTTTTGAAAATTCTATTTTAAAAAAAAAAATATTTATAAATAAATCAGGTACCTAACTTAAATTATTACCATGATGTAAAATTTAGAAATTAACTTAATGATACAACATTATTAAAAAAAAAATTTAGGAAACTTTTTAGAATAGGACTTGTGGTGCAATTTGATTGGTTATTTATAATATCTCTCTTAGAAATAAATTACCGTTTAATATTCAGTTATTTTTTTTATGTATGGGATGCAGTACATATCATATGTTTTTAGGTTTTCTGGTGAATGGTTTTCTGAGCTAATCTGTCGTGTATATCTGACCTCTCTGACCGGCGTTTCGAATCTCATTGCAGGATCCAACATCTTGCCTTAATGCAATGGGATTTTTCACTTTCATCTGAGTTAAATTAACCATTTTTTTCGTTTTGTCTATATATACATATTTAATAAATACAATAATAGATGCATAATATAACAAAAAACATAGTTTACTTGTATTTATTTAATCTGCTATATTTTCATACACGCTCTTCAATTATTGAAGCAATTCAAAACTTCCTTGGTGTAATCTTTCCACTAGTTAATGTTAACGTGGAAGTCTTCGTGTCTCTTCTACAGATATCGTCAATCAACACAGTGATTAATCCGCAACCTAAAAATACTCGGTCAGCATATCATTATTTTTTCAGAAAATTACTTATTTTGTCAATATAATAAACGTAGTTTAATAAAATTAGAAGAAGAAAAAAATTAACCATTTTTTACAATTCATAAAGATTTTTTATTTTAATTTGTTTATTTCTCACTTCAAAGTCATTTGAAATTTAATAAATCTAATCATACATTCAATATTTTATAAACATCACAGCAAACGAAAAAATTACGAACATTATTAATTTTTTTTAATATATAGAGATTGACAGCCCTGCTTCACTGTGTATACAGTCACCGGCTGCAAGAATCATATAACATCGCACACAGAATGAAAATGAAACAGTCTTTCCATGCACCTCGTACGCTTAACAACTCAAACCAACCGTTCAACATACAAACTCTCGCATATATAACTTATAATAAAACGAGAATATCTGAAACGGAAGTCAATAACAAATCACAAACACTTCCGTTGTCATTTGCATCGCTGCATTTTCAATCCAGAATAAAGGAACGTGCTGTCAGTTTTGACGTTTCAAGTTCGCGCGCTTTTCACGATTTTTTCCAAAGACATTGAAAGACATATATTTCAATTGTTTATGCGCGATTGTTTTTATGTGATTTTTTTAATTGCGCGAATGTCAGTGCCGATGTAAAGAAGTTTATTTGGTAAATATACAATGTGTTTATTGCTTACCAACATATTATTTTATAAGATGTAATAAAAGATATTAATCTGTTTTTTGTAATCTCATTGATTTTGTAGTGATTTAAAATTACGAGTTGCAGTTTTCTAAAAAATAATCATTCTTCCGCTTTGCGGTTCGCGATTTGATCGGGCAAAATGAAACCCAAAAATTGTTCAATTATAATTTTCGTATGATGATTTTTCGTTTGATGGTTTCAAATAAAACATAGATTAATACAACTGTCAAATCTGTTTAAATAGACCGACTGAAATTTCATTTTTGATTTTCAGTCGAAACAGAATATTTTTTGAAACCGGTTGAAACCGAAATTGACAGAATCCAAAACTGATAACAATAATGTGTTATGAACACAGATAACAAATACAATTTAACTTATATAATTTTTTTAACAATAATTGTACATCATCAAAATCTTCATGAAACCTATAAAGTATTCAATTCTAATCACAAATATACAGTTTTCAAAACACTGTATATCACAAAATGAAGTATAACTACACCATTAAAAAAAAACAAACAATGCCGATGAAAGAAGCTTTGTTCACAATTACAAATTTCTTAAATTACTATACAGTTAACTTCAATACCTAAAATTACAAAATATAGAGTAATGATATTAAAAATAAGACTAGGTTTATAAATCAAAAAGATAATATAAATTTAAGGAAAATAAAACGTGACTCAAATTGGCCGAAACGAGTCGAAATTGAATTTTTAGTCGGTGTCTACTGTTCGATATGATCAAATTTACACCAAATCGGGATACACCGAATAGAATTCCAATTTCAAATCTAATAGTTCTTGTGTTACTTAAAAGGTGGCTAGATTCCTAATATTAGTCAGGATTATTTTCATTTTTAGGTAGGTTAATTAGATTAGATAAGTTAGAAGCGAGAGACAGAAAGCTGCACTAAAAAGTGTTTTTAATAAGGGTGTTTTTTTAGAGGTTTTTTTTTATTTCATTTTAAACATTAAAAAAAACCCTTTATCAAAATGCTTGCTGTTACTACTAATATGATCATACTAATATCATCATCGTTTTTTTGTCCCATACCATTAGAGAATATAAGTTGTTCATTGATTACCTGTACGTCTTGAAATTAGTCCATTGCCAGTTATGCTTACTGGTAGTGACCACAAGATCCTTCATCTAATCTCTTACCCACGAGTTTCTTTCCCTTTTTCTTTTAATGATACCCATCAGATTTCTTTCCATACTGCATTTTATTGTAATACTGAAAGAATTCATTGATCAAAGACTCTTACGACGCAAAGGCATACTGCTTTTAAATGCCATAACTTAATTTTGTTCTCCTTGTTATTTCCTCCTCGAGTTCTCCATTTGGGTAGATGAAACTATCGGAGCAGTGGGAGTGACACGGTTAAAATTGACATAGGATCGAATAGAATAGACCTTCATCCAACAATGAATTGACAGTGCCTCTCGTATCTATTTTGCACGCTACTTGCTATAACTTGGATATTGCGACACACTTGCTGTTCTCCTGGAATGAGGATTGCATCCCTGACCTCTTGGTCAATAAGAAAGGATCTTACCGCCAGACCAAATTAGTCAATTATTTTTATAATTTTTATGATATAAAATTAACTTTTTATTAGTGAGATTAAAATTCTAAAGAACATATCCTTGATTATTAAACCAAAGTAAAAATATCACAAAAAAAATTCAATACAGAAATCTTTCTTTCGAAAAAATTTTGCTTTCACCGGGATTTGAAGCCGTGGCCTTTACATTTATTGTAGTATACTCTATCCAACTGAGCTATATAGGTAATCTCAGATTGTATTATTTGCATCATACATATCTGATAACGACATATCTGTTGTAATTTTATTGATTTGATACTTTTTAAATATTACTGATCCTTTGAACTCGATCGTGTACGCAAAATTATACCACTTCAACATCACCACATTATTTCGTATACGTTAATTGCACCAGCCCATTGCATCCGAATGAATTATTAATATTTGTTCACACGCCACATATATCCTGGTGAAATCCTATGGCATTAATTAAATACATTAATTTTTCACACAGTAGTTCAATTGTAACAGGTATTTCAGTGCGATCTAATTAAAAATAGTTGCATAAAATAATTAATGAATTAATTAATGTCCTTTTTTTCATCCCTTTGAAACATTAAAATCTTATTTCCCTACCCAAGTGCTCGGTACCCTTATAAAAAGAGCACCATGAAGAAGTGTTTAACAGCCAACGCCTCAGTAAAACATGAAGTTTCTTCATATATTAAAAATGTAACCAAAACGTAATTAATATTCTATCTCATACATCAAATTTTAATTGTGAAATGTCCGATTCGACTATCAATCAGGATAACATATAACCATGATAATATTTTAAGTACATATTAGGTCTAACCAACCTGGTTCACAATATTTTATAAATGAATGCTTGCCTAAATTGCGAGTCAAAAATGTTGAAGGAGTAAGTTCAAATTCTATTCCGTTACCGATATAATCAAGATCGTTTATTGCAATATTATACTTTTATTGAATCAAGTATTTATCAATGACGTAATTCCACTAAAACAATAAAATCATCTAACAAGTAAAGCGAGAATTCCTGGAGACCCTCAGTTGCACTTGTAACATAGTAATATTGATCTATATTCAATGGTTAGTTGCCCCTCCTCTATATATGCAGCTTCCCCTCATATCAATTTGCAAAATAAAACAATAGATTCAGAATTACATTCGAAATAAGTAATCGTTCTCACGATACAAAAGGTACCCATTTAATATAGTTTTTATACAAGCACTTCTTTTTTAAGAATAAATATCGAAATCTTTACGATAGAAAACGGTCTTCGGTACGGTATATGTACTGGCTTAGAAACCCTCCGTAAGACGGGCATATCCTGCATAATATAATATATAATTTACTTATGTTCGTCTGTGTTGCGTTGCAACATAAAACAGACATATAATATATTGATAGTTGTCCGTGTTTCATTGAAATATAAAATAAATTAATTCTACTGTAAATTCTATCGCGTGAATAGAGAATTATTCTGCTATTTTATTTTCTTTGATTTTTTAAAATAATATACGAATTAAAAAAACATTAATTTCTAGAGGTATAAAACTTTAAAATGAAGTAAAACACGTGGTAATGGCCATTGCTTTATTAGAAAGATAATTTTATGTCATTGGTGTTTAAATATGATTTCGCGCACATGGCTGGCTCGAATAAAGCGCAATCTGGAACTCCAATATTCGTCTATTTTTTGCAGCAACAGTGGCCGTATATCGGCAATAAAGCGACAAATATTGGCTTCCAAGTCGTTTAATGTCTCTGATTTATCGGCGTAGACTAGCGACTTCACACAACCCCACTGAAAATAATCCAAAGTGGTTAAATCATACGATCTTGGAGGCCAATTCCAATTATGCGCTCATCGAATGTTTCCTTCAATAAATTGATTGTAACGCGTGCTGTGTAGCATGTTGGGCCGTCTTGTTAAAACCACAGCTGTTTCAAATTAATACCATTCAATTGGGAAGTGAAAAAGTCAGTAATCATGGATCTATAGCGCTCTCCATTAACTGTAACGTTCTGACGGGTATCATTTTTGAAGAAACAACAGCTTCTTCGGTGCGCACTGTACGACATCTCTACGGATGCGTATTATCAATTAGAGTATGCATGGTATAAAAACAATCCATGGTTATTCAAATTATTTGATCGGATGGCCGATTATGTCTACCGTAAAATGGACGTAGCGCATGGTAAGTTTCGCAAACTGAACCACGATTTTCGAAATAAATTTACACAATTTGCAAGCGCTGTTCTGGCGTACGTCTATTAATTGTGAAGTGGCATACCAAACTGAGCACAAATCAGCGGTCACCTGTCAAATTGGTTGTCGCTGGAAAAAATATTGCCAATTCGAAAAAAACACCCTTTATTATATAAGAGATTAAATATCCTTTTTGATAACCTATTAACCTAATCTAGTTTACATATGTAGCGATTAAAATGATGTAGAAAAATAATTTTAATTTTACAAAAAAAATCTTTTAAGATAAATCAAACGCTATTTGAATATGTTTCTTATGCAAATTAATATCGTAGCAATAAAAATTATTTAAATATTTTCTACCATAAACAATTATTTTCTAACAATGCTTGTATAACATATAATAATGATTTTCTAAAATAGCCAATGACTGTTATTTTTAATCTAATGAAAATTTGCACCATCAATCATAGTTTAAAAAATATATCACATTTATTAATTGCGATAAACATTTGGTAACTGTTACCGCTACCAGTAAGATAGGAAACCCGATTTTAATTATACGAATTACTTGCAATAAAAATGCATTTCTTCAGTTATTTGTTATCTTCAACTGTCATTATTATTATTTACAATTATTTTCTTAATATTATTATTTTACTGAAAAAAATCAATTAAATAAGTGTACATATATATATACAGCCTACATTAACTAACGCGAATTCCTTTTTTCAATATTTTCAATTTGGTGTAACCCACGCGATCACTTACGCTATCAAATAGCTCCGCGACTTTTTTTAAATAGACTATTGGAACGAAAAATTAAACGCTGACAATATATGCATTAATATAAAAAATACGTCTTGAATACACAAAGATTTAATTTTCGAAGAGTAAATACTTTTACTGTTACATAAATGTATCATAAACTATCGGATTTATGTTTCAACAAAGAATGTGTGTAGAATGTCCCTCGTTCCGCAACTAATGTTCCAAACCCTTCTCCTATACGTACACTTTATTTCATGTCTATTCATTTACTGATCTGTGTGCATGTCACTCTTTCGTATGTTCGATTGGCAGTGGGAAGAGTATGACCATAAAAAAAGTTTTATTTGTGTAGAAGTATTAAAAGCTTGAGAACACTTGAGCTTGTTAACTACGTATGCAAGTACCCAAGGTTTAATATGCATACTTATTTAAATTATAAGAGAGAGACATAATACATATACGGAACATTAAGGGAGGGGGCAAATACAGTGTTGATGGATATTAAATTGATTTTAAAGGAAACATACCTAATATGGAGCTATCTCATTCGCATATAATTTTATATTCTGTCTTCCTTGATGTTCTATTTAACAATATATGTATTCTGTCTCTCTCTCTTTCAAATGTAATTTTATATTCTTTCTCCCTCTTTATGTATATATAAGTGCACTATTTTTGTATTTATGATTAGTTTCAAATACGTCCTGATGAAACTTGGGGTAAGCGAAACCGGTCTACGTATAATAAATTTCGTGGTTTCATACAAAGTGATTGTTATTTTATTTAATGTAATATGTCAAGCCACAAAGTGATTGCTTTCTTCAAAAATCTAAAAAAATATAAATCACTATTCTCTGAAATCTGTGTTTATTGTGCGTAAAATTTTTTGTATGTCTGTGAAGCTGAGTAATAAGTGTTGGGACAGATCGTACCAAACTTATCGTTAAATATAATATTTATTTTTATACACACAAAGCTTAGTACACACGAAATGTATATTTATTAAATAATATTACAATTTGCTGTATTATAAATTTGCAAACAAAAGTTATGTAGGTACCCAGAAAACTAATAAATTATAAATTCAATTTGAGCCTACAATGTTGCCGTGTTAACCTGTAAGTCATTTTTTAATTTTTAATCAACAATTTGAATGTGACTCGCCACTACGTAAGAACACATGTCTGACATGTCTCACTGTGTTAATTATATTATCGGAAGTGCCTTTAATAAGAGCCCTTTAATTTTGATTAATTTTCTTATATATGTTTCACTAAAGGCATTCGGTTCCATCGTTCGGTTAATTACACCTGTTTATGTATTCGCACCTATAAAATTTCAAAAATAAAAGTCCTTTAGCAATATTTGTCACTAAAAATTTCTCATATGAGGATGCTTAAAAATGCCTTGAACCTATCTTAAAAATGTATTATTTGAGTTTTTCTGTGCATATGTATAACTGAATGCTAAAAATTTGAACACCGAGATATTAAAATGTCTAGATACATTATGACACAACAATGTTTAGTTCGAAATTAGGGATTCTAAAGTCTCTGAGACTTTGATTATTTTCACTGTGAACGACGATATTGAAATACCTGATACTTTCAACAAATAAAATCAACCCGAGGAGAATTATTTTAAATTATTCTAGGAATAACACGTGAATCGTATTTGTAATTACGCGCCGAAAAGAATCGAAAGTAAATTCTTCAAAATATTTTTTTTCGTTGTGAAATTTTACAAATAACGACAAAAGCTTTTACTTCAAAGACAATATAATTTTTCGTTACTATAAATCATTATCTGTCTCCTTAAAAATATTTTGTTGATCGGTAAATGTGAAAGGATTTTTTTTTATCACTGCCGAGTACCGACGCAACGTGATAAGGACAATCGAGTCATTTTGCCGATCCTTCCGCTTGCTACCTGTTTGTATACAAACCGGGCATAGGTTGTTTTCGACTATGAAGATTTTATTTTGAAAAATAAATGTAGGATATATTAAATAAAATTTGAATCGGAAAACCTCGAGTCCCGGGTTATTTTTTTTTAATTTCCGGGACTCGAGACAGCAAAAAATCATTGAATTGCCAGGTTGTCTCGACACAGAATCCCTAATCGAAATTAACTAATAATTCGAGGAAATGTAAGCCCGTAATATTACTGACTACTAATTCCGTGGGTAGACATTTTTAAATATATATTCTAATTTGTATTTTCTTGTCCATTTTGTATATATATTGTCTTAACGTTTGTCGGTGTATATTGCCAGTAAGAAAAAACACCAAAGTTGTGATATCGCGTGTCTTATAGAAATATATTTTTAATATCTCTAGATTAAGATTACTTAAATGTTTTGTATTTTATATATTCAATAATATTAACATTACAGTACGAAAATTATGTAGCCAAATCATATAAATTTTTTCTGCTGGCCAAAATACTGCTGGTAGAAATAATTACTGTATTTGCAATGATGCCAATCCTTATGAATACTCCAACACTGCGCTTTATTATATTTTTGAATTACGCGATCTGTATAAAATATTTGGTTCCAAAACTTTCGAGGACGTCATAATTGACGCAACAGCAAACGATATCACAAGAGTATGGCGGTATTTTGAGGATACACATAATTTATAAGAATTACGAATAATCAGTTTCCAATCATCATTAGTATCGAACACAGTCACAATAACGGTTTAAAGAACGATTTAAATAACCATTTAACCGTCACTATTGACTAAGCGGTATTATCTACATGAATATCAATATTGTCTTTAAATCAATTCAAAATCTAAAAAATACTAAATAACATCATGCTGATTTCTATTATTGTTTTTGGTTTGAGTTTTGGGTCATTTATTAATACCAGATGAAAACAAGAATATATCTCAACTCCTGAGGATTCCTAACGTGTACTGATTTAAATTAATTAAATAAATAGCCTTCCTCGATGATATACCATTACAAATATTCTCAGATGATTCCTGCAATCACCGAAGAAGATGTCTATTTTTTTATAACAATAGGATAAAAAAGAAGTATGAATATAAAATTTAAAATATGTAGCGTACTACGATACGATGATAGAGTCATTATGTTTGGAAAGTCATGATTGCAATTATTTTTGGATTTATTATATAATTTAACCATTACGTTATAACTAGTTATAAAGACGGTCCTTAATAATCCATTGTACCAAAGTAGTCCAAATGACAGAGCACCTAATGATTGCTGCTACGGCATTTCTAGCGATTTCAACAGTATGCTGCTCATCCAAGAATACAGCAAACTAAGCATAATTTGAAAACTTTCATTTGCGGATATCCCATTCGCCAATTCGCATAATAATTAATCACCACTTCCGACAGCTTCACAGCGTCAGCGAAGATGATTACTCTTGATTAATGTATATTTTTTTGTAATAAGTTTAATCAGATATGCATGCTACACATTAATAACTATTATTGTACACAGTTATGTAACATTGGTAACCCACAGGCGTCATAAACCTTGCCGTTATGTACGCGTAAATTTAAGTTATAAATTCTAGATTGATCTTTTCGCAAAATGCAACACACGTGACTAAAATGATAGCTGAAAAAATCTCAATTCTGGGAAGTATTACAAAATTCACTACTATTGAGTCTTCTTCAATAGTATACCTACCAGTCTATTATTATTTTTCATATATGCATCCTCCTGCAGGAGCATTTTATTTTTGGCTAATGAAAACGAAATGTAATAATTTTCAGAAATAAAGTTTTGAAAATAATAATATTGAGATAAACCTCGGTCAGTACAATACTGAAAGACGTTAATATGATAATAAATAACTAACTAACTTACCATCACTCCATTTCTCCGCGGGGGTAGGCAGAGAAGATAGAGCGCCACACTCTTCTGTCCTGACACACAGTTCTAGCCTCATCCACATTCAAACATCTTTTCATACAAGCTCCTCGATTATTGAGGCTTCTAACAAGACAATCCTCCAGTATCTGGTTTACCTGGTCGTGCCAAGTCTTCCGCGGATGTCCTCTATTTCTGATGCCATCAACACTTGCGTCATATATCTTCTTTATCATTCTCTCATTCATCCGTTACATATGACCAAAGCAACTTAGTGATTCTTTCTTAATCTTACTCATTATAGAAAGATAAGCTTTACATTCTTTCCTTATTTCTTCACTAGGTGAAAATGTACACTTAATGAATATTAATTTGGAAGAGAAATACGTCAGTCCGTTAGACATTATTTATCAATGTAAGTACATAATACATGTAAAAAGTGAACCTAATAAATGTATTATTATTATTATTCTTTACTCTGTCATAAATGGATCTGCCTCACATACGCCTAAGCGATCTCATTTTCACTACATTCAGTCTACTTTCGTACCTCTTCTGCCAGCTCCAGGTCTCACTTCCATACATTAGTGTCGGTACCAGGACTCCATTGTGTACTACTAGTTTTGCCTCAATGTTATCGTATTTATTCATGAAATCCTCACTAGAGAAATATCGGCACATGAGCACTAGCTCATAAAGCGATAGACTGAGACCGCCATTCAGGAAGTAGGCTAAATCTCAGAAATTTATAATGCACAGTGCGATGAAGATTTTCAATGAAATGATGCCAGATGATATAAAAAAAGAGAGAAGAAATTATATAAATACGAAATTAAACTTTGTAAATTTTTTTTCAAGATAGGCTGTAGTAAAAAGGGAAATATTTATATTAAGAACAAAATTTTGTTGTGTAGTTGCCTTTTCAGAAGATAGTTCTGCAATATTTTAATACAAATTAAATTAATCAACTAGAAAGATATATTGTACATCTATATATGAACATCTTTCTAGTTGATTAATTTAATTTGTATTAATATTGATATTTTTAAAGAGAACACATTCTTACTGTGAAGTTGCAATTTTTCAGAACATAGGTCTGTGATATTTTTAATACAAATTAAATGTATTTTTTGCTGCCGGGATCTCTTCCCATCCGGGGAAACGCATTAACCGATTATGTTACACCAACATAGTAAGTTGACGACAAATTTTCCAACATGTATGTTACACTTTCAAATTGATACATCAGTCGTTCCATTATTTGAAAGCCATCTTCTTTATATTTACGGAATCTCAAACACATTTGAGTAAAGTCCGACATGAGACGCCAGAATTAATTGATTTTCATTTTTATTAAATTACTGGAAACACATTATTTTTGTGAAGTTGCAATATTTCAGAACATATGTCTGTGATATTTTTAAAACAAATTAAATGTATCAATTAAAAAAATATACAAATAAAATCAACTAATCGAATTAATATTGTTGTTTCTACCGGGATTCGAACCTGGATCTCTTCTTATTCGGGGAAATGCATTAACCGATTAATTGATTTCATATGTATATCTTTCTAATTGATACATTTAATTTGTATTAAAAATATTTACATTGTTTACATTATATTAAGAATAAATAAATAAATTATATTTTTACTGTAACAACCTTTCGCCATTGTTTCATCTACATCTATAAAAAAATATTTAATAAATGTTTATTATTAATCATAAATGTCAGGTATTTCATTCTGGATTACGGAACAGTAGCAAAATGCTATCATACTTAATTTAATAAATGTTAGTGCTTTATACTATAGATGGTATTGTCGAGTATCTAATCAAGATGGACACAGCGCAGAAGTCGAGTTTTGTTAAAATAAAGCCTGTATTTAATTTCAGCTGGTTCAATACAATGACGTCAACGAAACGATTAGGTATGAGTTACGTAAAAATCTTTTCAAATAAAATAAAAATTCGCCAAAAATTTGAGTTTAAACAATACGCATACACACTTTTATTGTTATTGTTATACCGGGTGTAACACATCTATTGTAAAATATTCAAGCTACATGTGTCTAATCTCAACCACGCGAGATATAAAAGCATTCTAAAATTAGTTATAGTCATGATACTTTTATATTACTTGAAATATTTTATTGATTCTAAATTACATATTGAATAGAAAAAATAAAACGTCTTCGAACGGCCAGACTATTTTTTATTAAATAACTTAGAAGCAAAAAGATATAGAATAATAATGTGTAATTTCGAATATATTTATTTCGAAGTACGTAGACTTAAAGCCTAACTTGATTTTGTAATATCATACAATCATATTTTCCATAACGATACAGAATTTGTACATTCTCCTTGAACATTTTCTACTCGTTATTTAGTCAGGTATCTATCCAACCACGTAATATTGTGGACAAGGTATGTTACGCCTTGTGTAATATTTATCGTTTAAACCATTCTCACTTACTCGCGTCAGTTTTGGTGTTTCATTAAACTGGACCTAAGATAAGACGATCTGAAAACATGAATCTCTATCGTGGTGCGCGTCCACAACAGCAGAAACACCCGATCATCGTTAAATATTAATATACAATATGCACTTGGTGTGAGTCATCCGTTTAGTGTCGTGCCTGTTGGTCTAGTGGTCGGGAGTCAGTCTCATTCTGGATGTCCACCAAGGTAATCTTGTATTTATTTAAGCGTTTAGCTTAGTTTGATTTGTGTATTCCAGTGATGGACCATCTCTGTCTCGGGTGTTTACAAAAATATGAATTACACGTTTAATATTCGGTAATCGCTATTTTCTTTCTAGATAATATTATTTAATATTTCCAACGATTCAAAACACAAATTAATATTATCGGAAAAACACACTGGCTTAGGGCAGGCGCTCCGACGCGACCATCTCTCCGCTCGCTCCGTATCACGTGCTGTTAACCATCGTCAACAAAGAATATGCTTTAAATACCATGTTTTTAAAATATGCCAACATTTTCCAATAACATTCATCAATAATAAAACTGGCACAATTGATTCTGATCCCCTCGCATACGCATTTTCTTAATTTATCGTAGATAATTTAATCATACTTCTAATTTAATGTATTATTAAATGATACACCCGACATGTTACGAAATTAGAATGGTAGAATTTTTTAACTCCAAGAACTGTTGAATACCATATTTTTTCAATAATCCCCGGACACTCCCTCCCTCTGCATTTCATCATGGGAATAAAAAATAATTTATTATTAGAAAACAATAATCCAATCTTTGGTACTGTGGGAGTTCGAGTTGACATTCAACATTTACGAGACACATACACACGCACATCCCTACATATTTATCACGTATGTAATTAAAATAATTACCAGTTTGTAAAAGAGTCTCAACACCCATGAAGGTAGGTACCTAGGACAATTTGCATTTTGGTTACACTTTCCCCTTTGTTTATATATAACGATGCTTTGATAATTACTCGCGTAATGTTTCGCAACGTTCTGCGTAACAAATGACTACCTTATGATTTTAGTGTTACGCAATATTCCGATCAACCTTAATTTTGACGTAGAAAGTATTGCTCTAGCAACAATTGCCCAAACGCGAATATATTGCAGATGGCGGACGAGAAATGTAAATGGATTAATTATTTATGATGACAAAAATGAACACGGTGTGACATGACAATAGTAATGTGTGTATGTGTATATTTAAACGATACGGTTGTGATTGTGTAGCATTGTTTTGTTATGTAAGATGTACTCACATATAATGTTAATATTATAAGTGTACAGAATATATTTTTAGGTAGATATCTATAAAAGTACGGTATAATCGGTTGGGGGGTGGGGGAATTTCTAGACTAAACTCTTACCTGTAGAAAAGGTTCAGAGGCTAGTTTTGAAAACCATCAATATTTCCAATTTCACAGCTGTTTAACTCTCTAAAATCTTCAAAAATAACGCATTGCTGCAAATTCACAAAAACCATTTCAATTCAACAATTTATTTTCTCAAAAATAAGTAACCGGCCAAGATCGCGTGGCACCTTAGAAATCCCCAAATTTAAAACTAGTACTTCTCAACACCATTACGCCTATCATGGCATAAAAAATGTATACGTATTTAATAATTTTATTCTATAATTTATATTTTACTTCTATACCTACCTTTACATTATTTAAAATTTAAATACTCCCCAATTCAAACACGAGAATTGATTTCTCTATTGAGTTGGGTAATTTTGTGTACAAAAAAAAATGTCGAAGAATAGAATTGTCGTCGAACGTCAAAATAACATCCAAGTTGGTATAGCTTCGATGTCATATACTATCCATACTAGTATCTATCTTTTCATCATTATTGTAAATATCTTTTTATTTCATCTATTGCATCATATTCTTTTTTATTCACACTAACACAAATTTTCCATATTTTATATCTATATTCCGTGTGTCCACTTGGTATTACCATATTAGTTCTGCCATTTGAAGTTTTGCTGACATAGTTAAGTAATATATACAATAATAAATTTGTGTGGTGCTGTATATTTTTATTTTAAATGTGGAAATGTCCACATGCCTTGCAATGGCCTAGGACGGTATTAACCCGTCTGACTGGAACCCAGGTTCCCTCTCGGATAACAGGTTCGAATCCTACTTGATGCGAGATTTTTTTGAAGTTTAATCTTTTTAAAACTATAACTATTTACTTAATTTTTGCTCTACATATTTAGCCAAGACACAATCGGTACGTGTGTCGCGTCATCGCCGGAGAGGTACATTACGAATTTAATTACGTATATTTAAATCATTTTAAGAATATATTTGATTTGTTTTTGTTTTCGATAATTGAGTAAGTTTAGTTATATTGTATAAACCACCTTCCGCTTTCAACATTTAAAAATATTTTTTATGGAAACACTGATCATGCCACCATTACCACCACCTAGCTATATATACTATCGTTATGTACTATTATAAATATATATATTTTTAAATATTTATTTATACAGGTATAATAATGGGTGAACAACCGTACGTTATATATCAAAAAGAAGAAAAACATATTTATAATGAGCGCCTTATAAAGTGAGAAAAATATATGTTATAAAAGAAAGCGTACACCGTTATTATATGAATAAGCAATTTACCTGTAAATATAAGAGCCGAACTCTTTGGCTTGATTTATTCATCTCGCTGTACAGCACTGACATCATATCTCCGTATTTGTATTGATATAATTAGGAACTTTCAGTACATTCACAGCTTCGAATGAAAACACTTTAATTAATCGCTGCAAACTGATGCATCACACGTAATGTTTAGATTCAGATATCAGTTTATTGTATTGCAGTGTTTCCAGCAGTTAAAATGTTTAAGCTATTGTATTTTAGTCATCATTGTTATCAAGTCAGCCATTGTCAAGTCTCCTCATGACTTTCCAATCTTTGCCACGTCACCCATCGAATATTCTAGGTCGTTTTTGTCTCGTTACCAATGAATAATATTCCTAATCCATCGATTATTTTTATACTTTTAAAATTAGCAATATTATCTTTGTGATTAAAATTGAATTGGTTAAAGTTGAGATGTTTGAACAATAGTGGGTTTTCAGAATTTTCTAATCATTTGATAGAAAATGGTCATGGTTTTGATAAAAAATTGGAATTGTCAATTTTGTATATAAACGGTGTTGGTCACAAATTAAATAATTTGGAATCATTGGAGATAAATAAAGCGTGTAAAACTAATCAAAAAATTATAAACAACCAACTAAATTTAACTACGAGTCCCATTCTATTTTTTTTTCCTAAAAATTATTCGAGTAAATTTGTATTAAGTAATGATTTGAGTTAGGTACTAAAACATTTTTTTTCTTTAAAATAGATTTTTTTTTAAATAGATTCTGACAAAGAAACAATAATATATGTTTTAGTTAGTTATGACATCCTGAAGAAGAAAATGGTATTTTTCGAAACCGGTAGATGTATTTAAACTCAATTTAGTGGTTAATAAAACAAATATAATAAATAAAAATATGATTATTTTTATATCTGTAAATTCGACCCGCCCATTATCATTTATACTTTTTAGCAGTGACATCATATTCTTTAGTAAAATATATCATTGTCACTGCATCCTTTACCTTGTCTCTAACCTACACGTTTTTTTTTACTGTATCACCTAGTGACTCTGTGCTTACTCCTTTCTTTCCACTAGATCTTCTGGTTAGCTTAGTATTCAGACCAATCCACGGTGTCAGTAAAGGTACATATGTACTGGATGCGTCGCTCTAATTCGGGAGCAAAACACAAGCGATGATGCTTCATAGAACGCTTTACCAGCTTTCAAGACAAATCTCATTCGTTGATACAAAATTATTTTTAAAGCGTAGTCAATCTTCATACCACTCTTAAGAATTCAGATTTTATTGATAACATACATACTTACATAAACATTATTTCGTATTCATCATTCTCATCTACCTTTATATCAATGCAGTAATACTTTTGTAAGCACGAAATTGAAAATAATACAAAAAATTTAATATATAAAGGGAAGACTCTTATCTAAAGAAATCTATCAATTAAAATCAAATACCTCATTGAGCAAGCTCGTGTAACCTTTTCCTCGTAAAAAAGATATTCTGCAGTCATGATCTCAACTTTAGATTACGAATGCGAATGGTCAGATGCTATATATTCTCGGTATTATTTTATCAAATGTTAGCACGGACACTCAACGAAGAGATGATAAAGCGACTTGAAGCATTTAAGATGTGAATCTACAGAAAATAATCCAAATAATCTGGATGGATAGAGTTACGAATGAAGATGTTATGGTTCGGATGAATAAAGAAAAATAAGTAAATCTTCAATAGTGATGAACCATCATAATGCAGGGGTAGATTGCTGGAATTCGGAGCCATAGAAGAAAGAGAACATCGTGGTTGAAGAACCCAAGGCGATGGTTTGGCCAGTCTGCTGGAGAGCTTTTCTGGTGAAAGTGATGATAGCCAACGTCCGCTGAACGAATAAGACACGAGAAGAATAATACATGAATTATTTTATTTAATTATACATAATAAAAATATACTACATAGTTCCTCTTACGTATATATACACCGATAAATTCTAACCATCTGATGAATTATTGTTACAAACTAATATTCACAAAATCTGCCGTGAGACAGATGTTCACATAGTAGGGCGGACCTGGTACCTCTTTAAGTATTCGATCACATAGCGACGTGAATAAATATTAAATTATAATAAATAAATATATTATCTATACTTAAAATTATATAACTTTATATGTTATACCAAATAAAATAGCGTACAGTAAATTATTCGTTTCAATACATAATGCCCTTTTATATCAACAGTAAACATTTTTTTAAGCTAGTAATTTAAACATTAGTCTAGAACTTACCAAGTCAGAATAAATGTCACAAATTAAGTCTGTATCGAGCCACAAGTTGTTTTATAAATATATTTCCATATGTGTAAAATATATCCAAAATAAAATGTTGTCGATACTCGAGTTTTCAATCTTACCCAACAGCTCAGATTTGCGGAAAAATTTAATATGGTAGTCAGTATTTAGTCCAAGGCTATATTAAGACTGTAGATTTATTTTATAACTTGCGCTTAATTTATGTATCGAACATTCTCGTACTTATCTTTTGATCGCATTTTTTTAAAGTTATTTTTACATGTAAAATTCAATATTAATTAAATTTCAACAATACATAAAATTGCGTATAACACTGATGCAATCGACTGCTCTATATTGAAGGTTGGTCTGATACCTCGGGGCAGGAAGTCAGATTGCAACAAGCAATATCCTCAGCGAGATTTCCATAATATACCAAATTCTATGTCCAGACTTGACAAAATGTGTAAGAAAGCAGCGATTTACGAAAATATCTTAAACAACCAAGCTCAAGCTTATACAGCCTCTGGTGCATTATATATCTTATATGGTGTGGAATCATGGACCCTGAGGGCAAGGGAGACGCATATTACGCCTACCGTGGATGGGCACCCCATCTCCATCCTGCAAGGTGCCCCGGAGGGAAAAATACCTATATATGTATTTTGGTAGAAAGTAATCGCTTTGTGGTTTGACATATTAGATTAAATAAAATAACAATCACTTTGTATGAAACCACGAAATTGTGTGGTTTCATAAAAAGTTTAATATCGTGGTTTCATACAAGTGATTGTTATTTTATTTAACCTATATATGTTTTGCGCAGGTTTCGTAAAATTTGATTCAGATCGATTAAAGGCTATAGGACTGTATAGATAAAAGATAGACATACATTAATTTATAAACATATATAATAGACGGCGAGACGCGCGATTGTCTCCATTTTGCAGGAACTTATTATCAAAGACAGACTCTCAATCATTTGCCTGAGACAAATTTGTCAATTTTTTGGGCATCTTGCGAGAAGAGAAGATAGCTCATAGAAGCTTGTTGTGGTGGGACACATCGAAGGATGGATAAAAATAGAAATATTCTGCACCCGTTGGATCTACCGAGTGAAGCAAAAGCAAGTACTTATCTGGAGACTGCAGGATGCAGATAAAAATGGAAGAGCATAGTCAAGAAGGCGGGAGTTCATCAAGATCACGATCCTCAGTCATGAGGGACCAACGTGATGATGATGATGATGAACGAAAATGCCGTAACAGAAGAACGGAGATGGTTAGTGAGCAATGAACTTCAAGCGTTGTATTATTCTCAGAATTTGCTGAGAAATGCGAAAACTGGACAATTGCAGTGGGTGGGACAGAGAAAGCAGATGTAACATACACACTTCCACAATGCCCTCTTATGCCAACGGGATCTAGAGAGAAAAAGAAGTACCGAGATATTAATGGGTATAGAATGTCAAGACCCGTAAGAGGTAAAAGCGTACCCTGTAAATTTGAGAATAGCGACTTTATTTTAAGGATCTTCATAAATACTTTTAATTTAATTATTATTTCAATTTTAATTGTGGTGTAGTAAAGAAATTTATTTGAATGTTACGCGCGAAACATTGGTATGGCAAGAATTTGGCAAACCAACTCACGGGGCCCTCAAGCCAAAATGTGTTAATAATATATCTGTTTATCTACGTTTTATTCTTCCTCTCGGTTTTGACCGTTTTGGTTTGTGTAAGGAGGCTTTATGCGTGTAACAGGACTCGTCTACTCTCGCTACGTGTCACATCTACTGCCTCTTTGCTTTCAACTTCCTCAGGATCAAACCGTTTCTGAAGTTCCAACCTTCTCCGTTATTCGGTTTGTGTAGGGGATTTACGTTATCACGTATTGGGCCGTAAATCTTGCGCAAAATATTATATTCGAAGACCTGCAACTTGCTTTCTTGTGCCAATTTGAAAGACCAAACAGATACAAATATATTAAAAATTATTTTTGAATTAGGTTAGCTAGACCCCGTGAACTTTTATCCTCATTAAACCAATAACTTATCACAATTCTGACTATTCGAATACCGCTATCGGTAGCGCAACAACAATATTTTTCGATAAAATTGATTTTATATGTATATCTTTATAATTAATATATTTAATTCATATTTAAAATATCACAGACCTATGTTCTGAATAATTACAATTTCACAATAAGAATATGTTCTCCTAAAAAAAAAAAAAAACATTTACACTAAATCACCGATTTTATATTAATTTAACAACTCATAATTTCTCAAATATCCTTTCAAGTCAAGAAGCGAATTGATACTGTTTCAAAAAGTATGTGAATTAATTTCAAACTACTCAGAATCCCGGGCACCGGGTGATCGTCCAAACAGCCCGAATAGCTACGCCACTGGTGTAAAATAACCCAGTTATAATTTTTTTGAAAGTTGTGGAATTTTAAACAATAGTCTTTACGATCTTACGGACAGTATTTCTCATCTTAAATCTTGCGAACAATAATTCTCACAACATTAATTTAATGTCTTATCAACGTCTTGATGCGATCCGATTCATAAATTTCGCTAATCATTTTTCATATTTTAAAACGTGCTATTGTTGGTTGATCGTTCTTCTCGCTTTGCCGATGATGCTTTGCTTCTTTTTAAAAAGTAATCGAATGTACTATTCAACTTTTTTATAATATAATTAATAAGAAAAACACTTTAATGATTTGTTAAAACACTTTTTAACTTTTTTTCACTATTTATTATTTTACGACCATTGCCGGTTTCAGCCTATCACGGCCATCTTCAAGACCGGGGTGTTTATCAGTGAGTATATAAGTTAGTGTTAATTTGACGCTAATGTTAGGATTTTCTCTTATACTTACAATAGTACTTAACAACAAATTAGCGCCAACTTTCAAATTATGTAGACTCACTGAAAAACACCCCTGTATTAAATTGTATAAATATCCTAGCTTAAGAGAAAAATATTTCAGTCTGAAGTGGACGTGACAGACAGAAACCATTAATGGTCGGAAAATAATAAATAGTGAAAAAAGTTAAAAAGTGTTTTAATAAATCATTAAAATGGAATTTCACTATGAGTTAACAGTAGAAAAATTATAAAAACGCTTTGTTTAAAACCATGTTTGACACATCGACATGTTTCAATACCTATTATATATAAAATTAAATTTAAAAAAGCATAGATAAAAACAAAACCATAAAAGAAATAAAGAAAACTGTAAAAGTTATGGGTAACTAACTAATTAAGAACTACTGTGAACACAAATTAATCTTCTCGGTGAGGTGTCATTTTAACTTTTGCTTAAAATATAAAAAATGAAATCTATGGGTACTTAAATCAATATGACGAACGATCTTGAACGATATTGCCATTCCTAGAAAACTTGAATTTCACGTTACTCCGAGAGTAAGCTGTCTATTTTCAAACTGGCGCACTATCAGAAATGTATTGTACATCTCAGATATCACTTTTCATCAAACATTGCGTCGTTTGTCACATGTCTCCGCTACTTGTTCTTTACTTGGACAAAAACGAGAGAAATTACGATTCTCTTAATAAATTAGAGAAAATTACCGTAGAGTATATATATTTTTACATGCTTATTTTACGAGTACCTTGCCCATAGAAGGATATGTCTTAACCGGTAGCCAACATTGCGATTGTGCGCTGATCCAGCAATACTATTTTAAATCGTAATCATTTCCAACGCGTAAGAATAAATGTCTCAGCTGACGCATGTAGGAAAAATTTGGAAAATTCTGTATAAGGGTATCATAGCTCAATCAATTAAAGCACTGTAATTTATTTATTTTTTCGATAAATGGATTTTTTTGTCTATTTTTCAATGTGACATATTTAAATTTTTTTCACATATGTATGTGACTATTTTTCAAATATGTAAGTATACAGGGCGTGACAGATATTTTATAGGTGGATACTTTACTAAATTACGAGTCGAAAATGTTCAAGGAATATGTACAATTCGTACTTCGAAATAAATATTTGCGAAATTGTTCAATTATCTATATCTATGCTTCAGACCCTAATTCATCTAACAAAAAATAGCCAAGTCGATCGAAATTCGATTTTTTTAATGCTTTTATATCTCTGACACGGTTGATATTAGGCACATATCCCTTGAACATTTTTGACTCGTAATTGAGTCAAATATCCACCTATAAAATATCTGTCACGCCCTGTATACTTACATACTTAAAAAATAGTCACATACATATGTGAAACAAATTTAAACATGAAATATTGTGGACTAGGTCTGTTACACCCGGTATATATATATATATATTTCACTAGATTGATTTACATTTTCTTTTCAATAATGTAATTGAAACAAAATAGAAAATGAGAAAATAAACTGAGGTGTCACCGGGATTTAAATCTTTGATTTTTCAGTTTCCCAGACTGCTTTTCGAATTGAGTTATGTCAGTCTACATACTCATTATCTGATATATTTATCTTTTTCAGTACCAACTTTTATCGTTTACATTTTTTTTTAATTTAAAAAACTACGTTAATATTGGATGTACGTTATTAGTTCTAGAGAAAAAAGTAAGAAAAAAAATATTCTGTAATAAAAAAAAAATTCAGAAGTGTATTTACGCAAGTGTATATATGAATAAATAAGCGTGCTGCCAAAGCAAGCGACAGATATACATTTCAATGATTGTAGGTAAATTTCTGACAGTACGGATTACGGCCGTACTGCATACGCGTACGCTGTAATCGACAAGTCATTTGATATGCAAAATAAGTCTGCACCGTGCAATAGATATAAATGCAACGCAACGCATTCAGCCTTCTAAAATATCACACTGGGTTCACACAATAGTCAACTATTGCGGTTAAGCTCAGTATTGCGATATTATATTGTCCTAATACTAAGTATTTCACTGTGACAATATAATGACATCGATTCTCATCAGGCAATCCGTATTGTGATTTGACATAATTATGACAATATTTTTTGTGATCGTATTATTATTTAATATAATTATGACAATAACGCTTAAGGTAAGTGCAATATTTTTTATAAAACATAGGTATACCGAAACAAAAGTATAATTTAAATAATAAGACAAGATACTTTGTTTATTCAACATGTTTCGATACCTATGGTATCTTCTTCAGGAAACAATGTATACTGAAATTAAAAATACAAGCATAGATAAAAACAAAACTATAAAGTGGTGGGTAACTAAGTAGGAACTAATATGAAAACAAATTTAAAAAGTGATTTTTTGCAAAGAGGATTTGGTTATTTAATATTTAGCTTGCTATTAACACTTTGTCTTATTTCTAAAATTTCAAATTTATCTAACTATAAACCCCTAGTATTTTTATGTATAATTTCTAAACCCTTGTTAATGTCAAAAGAATGGTTTGTTTCCAAAAGATGATTGGCGAATTCAGAACGGTTGTTGCTATTTGCATCTCAAGTGCTCCTTAATTCTAACATCAAAATTTCTGCAAGTTTTATCTATATAAAAATAATTGCAATCATTGAAAATTAATTTGTAGACCCCAGATTTTTTTTAAATATCGTCCTTATCCTTGTTATTTAATAAATAATACTTTAATTTGTTATTAGTGTAAAAAGCTGGATGTATAGAATTTGGGATGAATTTGAAGTATGATTATTTAAAAACGCGATTTTTCTCCTCTGCTTCCCACTATCAATAATTGGTGGGAAAACGTATAATCTGGTGAACTTTTTGTCTTATTATTTATATAATATGTGGCCACAAAGTAATTTTACTAATATTGAAAAAAAGTGTAACTGATTAGGGCATTAAAGCTGTTCTGTAGTATTTATGTATATCTGAAGTTATGTGCTGAAGTTAAGTGGTATTAATGACTTTATTAAATTCAGGGAAATGAGATTAGAATCAAATTAATTATCAAGAATGTGTTATAATTACTGCATTAGTTATTAGACTTTATTTATGATGTGCGTATATATTCAATAAATAGTATATTAACATATGGGCGTTGATAAATACATAAATTTTTTTTAGAAAATTACTCACTAATTTTATATAACTGAAATGAAAAATGTAATATATAGGGTGGTCAGCAGAAAAATCTCAAGATTAAATTGTAAGTGCTCGTAAACCATCAGGGTGAGATAAGTGGGAGGGGTATTGTTCGACGCGCGTGATTTGCGGGATTACCAGACGCAATGAGTCACTGTTCGTCACATACAAACTGCAAATCGTGACTATTCTTTACGTGAAGCCTTAGCGAGAACGATGCTGGAACGTTCCATAACAGCACGAACGCTTGGAAACATATTGTTTACTGACAAAGCACATTTTCATATCGATGACTATGTTAATAAACAGAATATGAGATATTGGTGCCCCGACAAGGGACCTCCATCAAAAACGTTTGCATTGTCCAAAAACGGCAGTGTGGTGTGCAATTTCTGTCCGAGGCGAATTTCTGGCCTTTATTTTTTTAACCAGCAAGAGACAGTCACTGCTGACGTGTATTGCCAAATAATCGACGAGTTTTTTATACCGCAACAGCAGCTGTTTCCCGAGTTCAACAACAGAACATAATTTCAGCAAGACGGGGCCACTCCATATACAGCTAGAGTTTCAATGGAGAAGCTGAAGAGAATTTTTCCCAATAAATTAATCAGCAAGTACGGAGACATACCCTGGGCACTTAGGTTACCGGACCTTACACCGAACGACTTTTTTTGTGGGGATACCTTAAGTCGAGAGTTTACAGCAACAAACCTTGAACAATTCAGGCCCTACAAGAAAATATCCACCGTGAAGTTGCTGCCATTGAACCAACGCTTTGCTCTCGCGTGTTCGCAAAGTTAAGAGTTCGATTGCAAGAATGTCTTGAAAGAAATAGACGGTATTTAGACGATATTGTTTATAAAACGTAAAATCCGCATCGTTTATCTCCATTTCGTATATGAGAATAACATTGTAGTTTTCTTTTTATTTAATATTAAACTTGAAAATTTTCGCTGGACACCCTTTATTATTTATTACACATCATTTTTTATATCAAACTAGAGTAACTAGGGGATGGGGGAGGGAAGGGCTTTGTATAGCGTAGGCTCTAAAGAGTAACGATGTATGCAGAACGTATCTCCTAGCAAGAGTAACTTGTTGGTCTAATGGTTAAAACGCTGACCTAGTGATCGGGGGTTCGCTACTCGTTCCAGGAGACCAGCAAGTTAATCCTATTTTCATAGCACAAGCGTTTAGCTTAGTTTGAAAATAATAAGAATATTAATGTGACATGTATTTCATGTACGCATCTCTATTTTTTAAAAAAAAGGTAGAGGTAGCGTAAATTTGTGCAATTGTGAAGAAATGGGATTGTCAGAGGGAGAGTGCCTAAATTGTGTGCAGGGTCCTAAAGTGTAACAATGCAAAATTTGGTTTGGATCGGTCAAATGTGACTGTGATAAGCCAATAGTGCTGTATGAATGTGAAACCTAGAGCTTCATAGAGAAACAATTAAAGGCTATTCAAGTATTCTAAATCAAAATTCTCAGAGAATAAAAACTAATTAAGGATAATCACTGGTAGTGTATCCTTACAAACGTTGAGCTTGTGGAGATCTTCTAATAATCAAATATCTCAGCAATATTGAAGTCAAGAAGAGTGAAATGGGCAGAACATGTCAAATATGACGACTTCGGAACACTCAGTCCCTAGGATGCCCAAGAATGAGATAATGTTAAAAATGTTTCAAAAAATACAGCGACGCTTTAAATGCTTGTTGGAAGATCATAGGACCTGGAGGACCGTTGTGCAGTCAGGCATGGACCGAAAGACCCTAAGAGCCAACTACAATATAATAATAATAAAATGTGTAGGATTGTATGGGGAGCATGAATATAGACATCGCAAACATTTATATGAGGAAATAAATTAATATTTATATATACATACTATTATAGATCGTTAAACTGTCATTGCAATTCTTGTAAATTATGTATTCCGTTACTGAATTCAATAAGAGTTATTACGAATACGTAATACCGATATGCATTAAGAAATACTTCACGTAATATTTATTTTCTTTATTATAATTCAAAGTAAGCGGTCAACTGGAAAAGTGTCATCTTGCCTGGGAGAAATTATACTTTCTTTCCTATGAAGCGTATTACTACGGCACTTTCTCTGAAAGACAAACGTGAACATCTTACCTCACATCCGTTTCCGTATACATATATGACATATTTGTATTTATTTCCTAAGAATCCTGAAATGTTTCAACTCGAATAAATACACGATGTATCACTTTGTGAAATGTTGGGATTGCATCGGTAAGTTGACTAGAACCCGCTTCGGCTGGCCTATGATGTCGCTGAACTTCATCAACGACAACACTTTCAAATGACCAAGCTGTAGTAATATGATTTATCATATGTGGCCATTATTATGAGAGTGGTATAAGTCAAAAAATTAGTATAAATTATTTCACGTCACATTGCTTATGACGTTCAACGGTATTCCGCTAATGTTTATTTTGATAATAGAGTAAGTCATTTCAACCTTAATTTTTTTATTTCCTTATAAGCTACATGTAAAATTTATATTTCGAAATAAATTATAAATCTAGTAAACTAAATAAATTTTGAAACATGATGTGTAATATAAAAACATGTTTGATCAATTCAAAAGCAAACCTTTAAATATCTCGAAACGAAAGAAACATGACTTGGATCACTTTCAAAATAATGGGCACATATATGAAATGTATAAGATCACCGATATTTTGGACATAGTACCACTTTCTTAGATTACACAACCAAGATAAACTCTTGTAACTGATCATATACAGCTTTCCTTCGTTTAATATTTATTATAAGTTCTCTTGACTTATAAATGCGTCTTAATATATCTTCAATGATAATGAAGAGATCTTTAACATACATCGATATAACCATATCTCAAATGCTGCCAACCTTGCCATAATATTTGTTATAAGAAAATTAACACAAATTAAATTAATCAACTAGAAATATATACGGAAAAAAAATATTTATCTTAAAAAAATTTGGTTGCTACCGGAATTCGAACCGGAACCTTTTCATGTGAAATGCGTTATCCATTTTCACCATATCAACCAAGTAGGTTTCCGACAAATTTTTGAACTTATACTCGATAGCTCTTTCAGATTGATACATCTGTTATTCCATTTCTTTCTAGTTGATTAATTTAATTTGTATTAAAAATAACACAGAACTATGTTCCGAAAAACTGCAATATCACAACAATAATGTGTTCGTAAAAATATTATAAAATTGTTTTGTAGATTGTAGATAATTAAAATTATTAATTTTAACGAGTTATTTCAAGTAATATAATACGAAGAAGTACGAAGACCTCTTACTCTTTAATTGTATTAAATTTAATTTGTCTTAATAATTTCACAAATTTTTCAATATCATCAATTCGCTACTAGATGAACACCCCCCTATGACCCTGTCACTGTCTTCAGTCTTCCGCTAATATTTGCCACGTCACTTTAATTGGTCCGATAATTTCGTCTACGCTTTGAGACATTGGATATCTTTTAGGTAGTTTTTTGTCTCGTGAATAGCATTCAAAAATATTCTTTGCGTCTTGAAATATGGCCCACCCATTGTCACGCCATTTAGCGTTGACAGTGACATCCTTCACCTCGGTCTGCGCTCTAACCCATGTGTTTCTTATACTGTTTCTTCAAGGCATTCCCAAGATTCTTATTTCTATTCTACGTTGTGTTTTCTGGTGTTTCGAAGTTAGTTTCCTTCATTCATTCATAGTCCAGGTAACCACCGCAACCGTATCAGGATTGGAAACATGCACTGATTTAAATATTCGAATTGAAATTAGTAATGTTTACGGTATACCAATAAAAATATGTTTACCTCCTTATGCGGGCCTGACTGGCTAACATTTATTTAAAATATATATACACGAAATACGTACGTGTCACATCAATATTCTACTACTTTCAAACTAAGATAAACTATGCTATGAAAATAGGACTTACTTGCTAATCACCTGGAATGAGGCTCGAACCCCCGCCCAGTGGATCACTACGCGAGTGTCTTAACCACAATACCAACAAGCACACATTATGCACTATTTGTCGCTGATTAGATTCGCCTAAATAGTGTTATAATAATTTTCTTTTTTAAAGATTTATTCGCAGAACTTTAAACTAACAGTAAGTAAGTACTTTTGCGTGATATTTAGGGTCGCAAAAGTTACAAAAATCTAGAGTAACATATTTAAAGGGGTAGTGGCGTGATTGATTTGAAAATATTCTTAAGGCTTTCGAAGCTTGCTCAGCAGAATGTTTTCTTGTTTCTTAACTCTTAACAACTATAAATATATCTTTGAATATGATGACGTGTGCAACCCAACAATCTTCAGTACCGTTCAATTTGATTTTATAAACCTAGGTATTTGATTGTATATCTACCAATTATTTTACCCGTGTAATCTAAAAATACATTTTTAGTGGAAATTCCAAGTACCTTCTTAAAAACAAAAGGAGTTTTACATTAGAAATCTAATTACCTGAGCCATCACACTAAAAGTCTTGTGCGCAGTTGTCGAGTGCCTGATTAAAAAGTAGTCACCCACTCGGGCCAGCCACACCTCGCAGCCAGAACCTGAACGATCTCAGCATGTCAAGAGCAAACGCCACAATGTATGTACAGCTTCCCACTTTCACTGCCAATGACCTTTTGTTCACTGTAATATTAAATACTATGCAGTCAAAACCAGAAGCCTGCCAGAAAATGAAATGACTGACAATAACTCTAAATACTCCATTTTATGAACACCTCATCTTAAAAACTGGTAGGTATTATTTGAAAGGGCAAAATAGATACTACATAGTTTATCATCAAAACAAATATTTTTTTACATTATTGATTTACAATTAATCATTTTTTTGAATAAAATACTGAATCTCATTTAATTCGTGTTATCTACATAGAAACTTATTAAAAATGACGTACAAGAATTCAATCTACACTCCAATTGTCACCCAGACTCAGCCTAGTGATAGACGTCGGTTTCAGTGACTATTCGGAGCAGTTTTTTTTTTTTTTTCTTAATTCATACATTATATGCTTCAAGTACGTTATATGAGACCCGGAAAATCAACACTTTTATCCATATCTTTATTCTAAGCTTATATCGACTAAATTATTTATCATACTTTCTATTTCAAAATAAATTTTCATAAATTTTTAATTTTGAGGACGGCTTAACTTCATAAATTAAAATTCTTCTATTTTTTTAGACATAAACGAAAGAGAGTTTTATTTCAATATTATTTCAGTTGAGCTTTTTGACATGATAAATTTAACATTTAAAAATAAAAAATTCTCCAACCATCTACTTGGTCATAAAAATAATGTAAAGTGAATTTTAATTATAAAATCTACGATCTTTTCCTTATCTATCTATCCAATCAAGTTTTAAAAAATGTATTAAATATTATACATAAAACGGTAATCTTCATTTTTAATTTCTTAAAACTGATTTTCCATTTACTTTAAAATGCTGGTTTTGGAGGTTTTATTGACAGTTTCATGTAAAACCTGACTGTTCTAGCTTTTACAGAGTTACCCGTAACTCGGGTTTTGACAACGACGTAATATGTGTACGTCACGAGTAATTATTTATTATGAGTCAGTAGCGAATGAAATCTCATGAGCCATCAAATCTGTAAAGATTACTATTATAACTCTCTGTAGATCTTAATCATGAATATTAAAATTTGGTTACGAACATAATTGATTAAATTTAATTAATAATAGGCTCTTTCACTCATATACAGGTTTTTCCAGAGACAGTAGTCCAAACGAAGCCTTCAGTTAGGGAACATTAAGCTTCAAATAGAGTTATCGGAAATTTAACGGTTTAAAAAATAAAATAACTTTTTTAAATAACCGAAAATCTGATAGCTACATTATCACAGCATACACTTGCCAAATTTCATCACGATAGGTTGAGTATTGAAGAGTTCAGAATTTTGTAGACAGATTGCAAATTTCTCAAAAATCACAAAAATTCAAATGTAAATGGTAAAAATTCCAGTTCATTCAGTGACAGTTTCGGCTAACAACTCAGTTCGTGGCAATTCGGCGGTAGAGTATTGGTAGAATGGATGTAGAAAATAAAAAGATTAGTTTTGCATTATATTGACAAGTTTTCTGACCGACAGTAGTGCTAAACAACCACGTAATTGCGCCCAGGTAGTCACAGGTGTGGATTGTTAGAAGATGTGATGATAACTTAAGAAAATATGACGCCAAACTAGGACACTCGGTCTCACTGGTCTAGTTTCATTACATTACATTCTGAATGTTTCATAGACTTCTCATATTATTTATTTTTATTAATATCAAATATATAATACAATTTGAATAATCAGTGGATATATATATTAACATTTGTTTCTTCTCTATGAGAGTAAGACTCGTGTATAGAGAAGGAGTATATACGAGTTAATTTATATTTCAGTTAGTCTGTGTACATATTTTTATTACTTCAGTTACAAATTTATAATAGTCCGTAATTTTTCTAATTGTGATATTGTTCTTCATAACAATCATTATTCCAATCACGAATTTCAAGATTCCAATTTTTAAATTGTCTAAAAAGGCGATTTCTCAGAATAAAATTAACGGCTATACATTTCTTTGTGATCTCCTTAAATGCCTCCTTTCATCCTATTTTGATTGAAGATATCATCAGGCACCTTACATCAAATTCGACAAGATTAATTATGAACCGTCCGACAAAAACTTTCCCAGAATACCCACGGTAAGCAATAAGTGCCAAAACATGATCGAATCTCAAGCGCGGTAGATCTTTTATTTGAAGTAATAATTTAATGGACTTGACTCGTGCACATAAAAACCGTGACTAGAAATTTGATTCCCAAAGGCTACTTCAGAAATTAAATGTTATTCTTTTTTGAGATGTAAGCAAACAAAATAAACAATACAATTTAAATTAATCTAATAAAAAGATGTAGAGAAAAAATCTATTTAACAATAAAATATTTGCTTGCTACCGGGATTTGAACCTGACCTTTTTCTATCCGGGGAAATGCGTTACCACTTCTCTGCATCAACCGATTACGTTTACGACTAATTTTGATATTATATTCTGTACATTTTTACAATTGATACATCTAAAAGAAAACTTTATATTGCGATAAATACCAAATACCTTTGAGTAATACACGCTAGGAGTCTCCAAAATCAAGTGGATTCAAAAATTTTCCTAAACGTAATCCATTAATGTAGTGAAATGGTAACGCTTTTCCCAGGATAAGAAAACGTTCAGGTTCGAACCCCGTTAGCAACCAAATATTTTCTCGATAAATAGATATTTTTCTGAATTGATTAATTTAATTTGTATTAAAAATACCATAGCAATGCCGAAATTGCAACATCACAACAAAAATGTGTTCTTCGTGTCTTCATTAAAAATAAACAATACTCTTAACATTACAATTAGTGATGGTTAAATAGTTATTTATACCCTTATTGTGACTGTGATTGTATTTGATTGTGACAATGATTGGCAACTGATTATTTGTAATTCGTTTAGCAATGACTGGTACACTACACTAAATAGTAAAACCTCCAACAGTTAGTTCTTAGCTGCCAAACATCGTTAAATATCAGTGACCAATCATCGTCACAATAACAGTCACAAAACGGTTTACCATCACTAATTACAATGTGCACTAATGAATTTGACATACTATGTTAACAATGTCAAATTACTTGTCAAGGAAAGACGTATTATTATTATAGTAGGTGTAAGCCCGTCAACAATGACAAAGAAACAATCATATTTTCAAATTTACACTGGTGTAGAATTAAATTGAACACGTTAAAAGGGGATATAAAATGTAATGTCCAGAGAGTAATATTTCTTTATATTCAGTCAAATGTCTGACGAATACATGTGTTGTATTGTAGAATAATTTTGTTTAAAATATGCGTGCGTATAGGTTACGTTATTAAAAGTGTGACCGGCGTACAAACGGCAAGATTTATTTTAACGTTGGTTAGTTGTTTTTAAAATATGTAAAATTGTTAAAAATGTTAATACAAATTAAATTAATCAACTTGAAAGATATACAAAAAAAAAAACAATTTATGGAAAAAATATTTTAATTGCTACCGGGATTTGAACCAGGACCTTTTCCTATCCGAGATTTGTATGTCATCATTTAAATGTCATTTTTGACAACTAACAGTGCTACTTACAAAGGTGGAATAATTTTAATTACATCGAGATTTTATTTACGTTTGTTTTGAGGGAAGCTCTGTAGGGCCTAGCAGTAAGCAAGACCGCGAAGCCGCCAAGATAGCCCCTCGCAGGACCTAACAGCAAGACATCGGCGATAGCCGATTGCTTATCTCGCAGTTCTTTATATTATATTTCTCCATTCACTCTACGTTGTCAAAATTAGTACGATAATAACTTATATAAATAAGTGGCTGCCGTATTACACCTCTAAACTTATTAGTTATTTGCTGAATGGCAATGACGTCTATCATATGCTAATGGCGCGCTTCGACTCAAAATTTGTATCATAATATCATGGAATTTTCGATGAAAATAATACAATGACAATACAAACTTCAGACGATTATAATTTTTCCTATATTAATAAAAATATTATTAAGATAAAGGCGACATCGCTCGTACAGACTAACAAACGAACTATTGGAACTGGCAGGATCGATGCATTCGGTAAGAATCCTCCAACTCTTGGTAGGTACTAGGTACGCAGTACTAGAAAGGCAAGCGGCCGCAGTGTGGCCTAAATAAAGAACATATTTTATTTGAATTTTATTTAGGTAATATTTTATAATAAAATGTTTTCTATGAACCTTCTAGTGTTCTCTCTCCAGAAGCAGATAAGGCATGATAATATCAATACAGCTTTCAATGGTTGTATAATGTATGATGGATCATTTGGATTGTTTATCACATCTTCTATTACTTATCTAATTAATTTTTTAAGCAGATATAAAATTGTATTATTTTATATTATCTTTATGTTATGCATTGTGAATATTATTTATTTATTTACTAACAAAGTGAGTCAACCGGGGACAATTAAGGCATATCTTGTTTTGGCAGCTGTGCGGTATCGCCCTGTCAATATGCGGGGCATTATCGAACGGCTGCCTAGTAGCATTAAAAAATGCCAACCAGGCGGCGAATTTATGGCTTTATGAGAATAGTTTTAAAGATTATGTAAAAAAATCTATTAAAATACGGTGTTGATTTCTAAAAAAACTATTCCAAAAAAAACTCATCGGCGTAATGCATTATGTTAATTTCTTTTCAACTGCCATGTGTTTCGTAAAGAAAGCAAAAGTTAGATCACTAAATTCGTTATCTCGGCGTGTGCTCATTTAAAACTATTTAAACAAATATTTTTTTTAACTTCTATAGTCACAGCAGGATGCTGGGGAAATTTCCATCCACGGCAATAAAATAATTGATCACATCTGGAGAACAACTTTTAATTGTTTGGAACAACATTAACAATGTCAATAAAACTTTCTTTAAAGAACGATACTCAAATTTGCATACCCACAAATACTTAATACATTCTAAACATAATAATTAATATATGCATTTTAAAAAAATCGTTGATTTATGTGAAAAAGAAAGTGATTTGAAACTTGGTGGCTCTTATGGTTTAAATAATCTTTTAACGCATATAATATGAATATAAACAATTTGTGGATATATAATATAAAATAATATATGTTATTATTCAAAAGAATTGCGAGCGCTTTGTGTAATTATTTTGCGACACTCGGACTTCACACATATCCTCTGTTCACTTAAAATATGCCCTTTAAACGTTACATCTTTTTAACCCCAAAAATTCTACAACTTTACACAAAAAATATTTTTCTTATTTCCGTTCGTCCGTTTCACATGGCAACGTAAAACAATAATGTATTAATATAAAATCAAAACAAAATTTGTGAAAACGTTAAATAAAATAAAAAAAGTTAAGTCAAGTTATAAAGAATAATAATTCTCGAATAATTTCCCGTCATTAGTGGTGTATCGTATCTATACTCGTAAGTTTAAGCCCAGTTTTGTGTGTAACATTTTTTTTTTATCTAAGTTAATCGAGTAATGTTAAGGCAAACCTATGAAAGCAGGTAAAAATATAAAATATTTGATTCATACAAATCTTTTATTAACCGCAAACTTCTATGACAGGCTAACCCTTGTACATAATAGAATTACAAGTTACAATATTATTGCTGAATTTAAAATTCTATTTTAGTAATATTAAAAAAACAAACATTGTATAAAACCACTGTAGTTTTATATTATGATGCTGGCCAGTTTTGGAGCGAGCGCTCTTTCTTCAAGGAAAATTAAAACTAATCCTTAATGTCTTACTGCGTCCTTGTATTTAGTCAATCAATCACAATACAGACATTGATCAAATTATTTGAAGAAAATATCAAAAATCAACTTCATGCGTCAAACATTAAAATTTCTGTACTTATAATTGCATCAATTACTGAATGATTTCTTATTTAATACGTATCTAATAAATATGTGTTGTATTTGGGAATGCAATAAAAAATAGGGGGTAGATTCGTGAGATTTAGACGGAAGACTTTTTGCTCTAATTGATCTATCTTTTAAATAAATATTTTACAATAAAAATTAATTAAAAACTTCTTTTTTTTTCAGATATCCTATAATAAGAAACGGAATTCAACGGGAGTAAAATGGAGTCAAGACTGCAAATAAGAATACTAATTTTAACAATTTTCGTTCTGGCCAGTGTAACATGTATAAAGGTTCCGATAAGACCAGTTTTTGAAACAACCGGCGAATCAACTCAGCTGTTTTCCAATCCCATGATAGGCTTGCCCCCCGATACGCTCAAGACACGAGCGAGACTGCACGTCCACAACCAACAGAGAAGGTACATGTCAGAAAAGGGCAGAATGCAAAGGGCGCAAGCAAGACGATTTCGAGAAGTAGGCGTAGAAACAATGGATAGTTATATTAAAGCATATCAAGAGCAGCAAGAAAATTATCAAAAAGAACAAGAAAAGAAATTCATTAAGGATGCAGCAAAAGATAAAAATGTATCTCAGACCGTTAATAATAAAAAAGAGCACCATCAACAATCTAAGACAGTTGTCTCGCAAAAAGTTAATAAAACTGTAAAAGACCTACCAATTGATCAGAAACCGAGTATCACTGGACAAGTAAGAAACAAACGACTAGATTCTGAACACACAGAAAATATTAAGAGGAACGATCAAAACTATGAAAAAGATTACGGATACAATGCGAACCAAGAATATTATAATCCTCCGCAATATAAAAATCAGAATGAATACGCACCAACAAGGTATGGACAAACATATGGAAGGTACACCTCAATTGGCAATCACGACGATACTGCAGTTAAATTCGTTCCAAGCCAACAGCTGTACTCCGGAGACGTCAGTAGTTTGACAGCAGCCGCGCTACAGCATGCACCGCAAGAACAACAATATAGCCAAATAAATGCTTTCAACAGTAACGAGGATTATGAAGCGTCCCTGGCAGCACTTCTCGGAAAAGATCCCAATGATCAAATTCAAGGACTAAATCAGTTGCTCCAGCAGAGTAACGCTAATCACAAAGTAACCAGTGAAGATTTAAGAAACGTTAATATCAATCTTAAGTCTTCATCTTTGGACGTTCCTTCTCATTATTACGCAGACATCCAAGAAAAACCGACAGTTTATGTTCCACCAACCTATGTTTATGAAGTCGATCCAAATGAAGCATACCAACAGGTTAAGGACCACACTCCTATTACTGAGAATGTTCAAGATATTGCCGACACCAGACGACCAGTCAAGATCAGTCCAACCCACACTACATTCGTCGCAGCAAAACCCGCAACTCTCACTTCGTCTTCCAATTATTACAAGGTGGAAGTGGCCAGTGAAGTTAAGGAAATACCAACATCAGCATCCAACCTATATTCATCAGTACCCAGCTACACTTCAGATGCATCCGGATACGATAATGTAAGTATTGAGGTAGAAGACAGACTAAACGATACTAACTCAACTATTAGGAGACGTAAAAATCGGTATAAGCCTAAAATCAAAACAGAACCCCAAAAAATTGTTGCCACACTTTTAAATAATAATGTTTCAGAAAACGCGCCTAATATTTCAACATCAAATGCTGTAAATAAATCAAAAAGCTTCAATAATCAATTGTCGTTCGGCGATAGACTAATTAAACGAAATATTACAGCACCCAGGACGTACTTTACTAACAGAAACAAAAGACAAATTTCTTTTCCTATTAATAATGAAGAGAAACCTTCGTTTACGCGAGAGTACGAAACTAAACCGCGATTTAAGAGATACGAAATGCCGGTGAATACTTTGGAACCTAGTTTTGACGTTACAGAAAATCATTTTGTGAAAAGCAAACTAAAAACATCATTAACTAATTCTTATTCGGGCGCGTTAGACGTCAAAAATTCAAATGATATTTTAAGTAATCTCTCGACAAAAGTCAATTGCAGCGAATGCTTTAAAAGCAACGGGGATTCAGAATTTTATTATTACGATAACGGTAACACCACAGATTCGCAATTAGACGAAGACTTTCCATCTTACGATGACTTGACATATACAAACAAAAATCTATCTTCCGCCGTGAATTTTATTAATATTAATGGTACAAATATGACGTCGGACAATCCGCACTTTGAAGCTCTAAGATACAGATTAGGTAGAAAAACAAAATTGTACAGACTTTTGAATGGAGTAAAATCGAGAGTACTTTACCCAGATCGTTCGAGATTCCGAACGTATCTTATTAAGAGACCGATCAAAGACTATGTATACAACATTTATGGTAATGGATACAATTCTGGTTATGATTATGGAGCCAGAGGGGTGAACGGCCACTACAGTAATGTTTACGACCCTTCTGAAGATGTTGTCGACTACATAGGAGACAGCTCTGAATTAGATCCGGAAGAGTATTACGATGATAACGACACCCAACCGGATTATGTAGAATTAGATGGACGATACAACGGAGATCCTTACGAGACTATAATTGAACGACCACCGCACAGCCAGTACGCATCTGGCTACAATAATTATAACGAAGACTACATTGGCGTAGACCCACCCAGTTATGTAAACAGAAACAACAGACACAACAACCACCGATACCCTCAGGTTTATAAGCCTGTTAGAGAAAAAAACCGTTATGCTTCAAGATACAACCAACATGATAATTACATAACTGACAATACGTACAACGACTACACCAAAAATTTTGGAGACAGGCATAGACAACCTCAACGAGGACACAGTTTTGATTACGATTACACTCAGCCCGATAGCTCTCAATACCTTAATGACCATGACAATAGCGAATACATCGACAGTTCCGAGAGCTACGCTTCCGACAACTTTTACGACCACGCCAATCGAGGACAACTCCAAGAATACAATCAGAATCCAAACAAAGACTTTAACTTCTACGGAACTAATCACAACAAGCAAAAAAAGCCACAGGAACCGAGCAACTATTATGTTGAAAATTTCAACCAGTATGTTGCCAAACCAGGACAGACCAGACATACGAGTGTTGCCAGTCATAACGACTACGCATTTAGTCATCCAAAGCCTGTGAGTATTTTTAATATTTTCAGGAATGACGGAGTAAAGAAGGAACACCGATCAAACAACTATCATGGTGTGGATGAAGCTGGTGACGTGATTAATATAGACAGTTTGAACGTATACCCCCACGGGCATGGTCATGTCCGCGGTCACGGACAAGCGGTTTGGAAGCAACCACCGATGAAAAAGCATCCCCATGGACTATACGGTGGCCCAAGACGACCCATCAAATACAAACACAGAAGACCGCTTAAATGGAGGATTTCAAAAATACGAACCAGGAAACATGCCAGCAATAGAAGCCGCCGCATAATGCATGTACACAAAAATATCAGTAAGCTAGATAATAAGTTTAGAAAGTTTTGACAAATCGGAGATCACGACTTCAAGAATGCTCACAAAAAAATCCATCTACAATCGTCTGGTAGTAAAGTGTGGTAAATAATTATAATAAAAATTGGGATCTGTTGCGATTAAATTTTTGTATTTTAAGTAAATTAAATATAACAATATTATTTTATTTTATTTATTTATCTTAACATTAGTATCGATTAATTCAAATGGTTTTTTATGTATTCTAATAAAATGTGTTTTTTTCGTAATTAATTTATGTACATAATTTAGTTTGCTTATTAAGTTGGTTTAAGTATTTTTCACGAAGAATATTATCCATGTTCGAGTTTATTTTGTAAATATAATGTATTAACTTGTAATTTTATTAAATCATTTGAATATACTTTTATATTTTCTTGTTTTAACCTCAAATAAGAAAGTAAAAAAACTTTTTCATTTTTATTTGTAAATTAAATATTTTTTCAGCGTGAGAAATATTCTAAAGACATGCTTTGTCTCATCAAAACAAAAAATAACTAGTCAAAACGTATAAAAAAATTTTAACATCATATCCCTTGGTGTTTTATAATATTTATCCTTTAAAGAGGATTATAACAACTATATGAAAAATTCTCCCCGACTATAAATAGCTAACCTATCTTATAAGTTTGGTTAGAAAAATAATGGATAACACTATTAATTTAACATCCACGATATATATATATATATATATTTCAATTCCGTAACAGTTACAGAAAATATTAAAAACGTAATAAACTTAATTTCGTTATTAGGTATATAATATAGAAATAAATAAAGAATATTTTTCTTTAGCGTCTTGAAAATAAGATCACATATAGTGTCAAAAATTAAGAAAAAATAATGCCGTATTCAGTAATAACAAAGTGTCCGTAAATATGGTGCAATACACAAGTCATATTAAAATGTCAATTCTTTTCGATACAATAATTTATTAATATATAAAATTGAGAACTTAGAATTATTAAAACATTGCTTAAATATAAACAGACTTTTTTTTCTTTCCAAATTACAAAAGAATATCACATATTATTTAACTTCTTAAATCGGTTTAATAATATTGTAACGAGAATACATAGAAGTCGTTTGAGATTTTTTTTTAGCTCATTAGTTTTTTGTTTGTTTCTCTACATTGATTTTATAAATATATTATATTACTGAAATACTGTGAACATTCACACCATAAAAATACGATTCATTTCGTTAATATTATATTTTTTTTATATCTAAAGCAAATGTTATTTCGATTTAAATTAACATGATCGAATTTCTATTATTATCATGTCAGATCAGACTGCTACGGTTCAAATCGCATACGTATACATAATATTAAATTATGGCATAGCAAACTTATACATGAATTTTGAGTGGTATGCGTAACTACTGCAATTCTAAAATACCCAATTGAAGATTTTTTTGTGAGAAGAACCATTAAATAAATAAAAATTCATCTTCGTAAAGTACTGCCAAGTCAACGATTAAAATAATATAAAATCAAGGAATTAATTTTAGCGTAAGTAATAAGATTATTTATATAATGACTTACCTAATATTTATAACGAGGATACACTGCAAATCAAATTTGTTTATATTTTTAGATACACTTTAGTTCATATTCACAAGATTATTTAATATACGTAATGAAAACTTTTAATCTAATACAATAAAATAATTCATAACACTAATACTAGCATTTCCGTACGCGCGTGTAAACAGGAAAAAATATTATGCCGTCGCGTGGTCACCGATAGCTTTCTTACTAACCGGTAAAGGATCCAATCGTATGCATATTGTAATCATAGAAATATGTATTTCAGTCCCTACCCACATTGATAAAATAATAACACTACCCACTACCCGGTCGAGTAATTTCATCACAGTAGCGCAATTTTCCAATTATAATAAAATGAAAAGTATCAGAAATCAGCCATACAACATGCAAAAATTTTTAGTTTTTCTTCATGGACCAAAATTCTATTTTAAAGATGTCAATGGTAATTCAATGTTTATTAAACTAAAACTGCAAATAATTAATAATCAGATATTTAGAGATCCTTACCGGATATTAAAAAATTTCTTCAAGCTGCTGTGTGTAGCAAATTGTTTTTTTTTTTTTTTGAATAACTGTTTCTGAAATATTAACGAAAATATAAAATGGGATTTACAAATATTTGTACTGATTCTTACCATTATACTTAAGTACTTATTTTACAACATTTTTGTGATTCTTGTGTTCTAAATTTGATATTTTTCTTATACTTTAAATCTGGAAATCTTTTTTTAGCTTTATTAGTATAATATTATTCTATGTATTATTTAACGTTCATATTTTCAATTTTTTTAGGAAATCAGCACTCACTAGAATGATTTTTTGCAATCTAGTATTTAATATTCATTGTAAATATGTATTATTTTTAATTTTAAGTATGTATTCTACTACAGGCCTATTCTTAGGTCATTAAATTTACATTTTTGATATAAAATACTTACTTTGTTACCTTCATAGTCCTGCCAATGATACCTTTGCCTTTCCTAGCGTAACCCTTAATGGACTAGGCTTAATAATAGACGTAAGTACGAGAATGTCCCAGAAATGACGTAGATTCATTCCTTCTATATGAATATTTGTTTTGTCTCCTTGTCTTTTAATGTTTTCTATCTTCATCTCTTTTATATGTAAGATAATAAAAAAAATTATTAATGAAATATTTTAAAAGAATTGGTATTGTTTCACTATGAGTATAATTATAAGTTAATATTATTTAAAGTAGCCGTATTATTTTTGGTACATAACTAATCTGTTATGTATTTTATATTCATATAAGTTTTTATTTGTAATCAATATGTTTTAATAAATTTAATTTTCTAAATAATTTTTCAATGAAGGTGGTGAAGTACTCAAAACTAAACTCTTTAAAACTATTAATCCAAATTCGATTTCAAATTTAGCTATAATTGTTTACATTATTTAATTTTAATTCTCCCCTTCACACTCTCCGCTTACTTCCTTTACAACAACGAATAATATTCATTCAATTATTTAAAAAAGTATATATTCCAATAATATTTTTAAATTAAAATTTATTTATTAAAAAATTTTCAGTATGACATTAGTCACTGTGTTCCTTTTTATAAGATTTTTTCTTAACCTTTTTTTGCAGTAGCCTGCAGTCCGTAAAATAAAATAATAAATAAATAATAATAATAATAAATCAAAAGTTTATCTGATAATATTATTAGCGGAATCATTTCCACTTTGTTCACATTTTAATCTGTCGTAATATTATATCAAACAAATATTTCATTTTGATTTTTTTCCTACAAAATCTAATTGCATGCAGTTTATTGGAATGAACGAAATGCATGAATCTGTTTTTTCGTGACATCTAGTAAAATACTAAATTTAATGATTTTTTATTAAAAATATTTATTTTCATTAAAACCTGAAAGATGTTCATGTATTTTATGCTTTATTTTTGCTGATTCATTAATATCTAAGTAATGTCATTTTTTATTATTCGGGAGAAAGCTAAATTACCTTGTTACGTCTTTGCTATCTTTTACAGTTAACATCTGTTGCATTAACTTGTAATAATATTCTGAATGAAAAAACTTTTCTAAAAATAAATCATTAATTGAATTACTTTCAAACGAAATGAATAAAAGTACAATTTAATAAACGCAGTATGTAAATAAAAATTCTCGCGGCGACTCGGTTCTAAAATTAAAAAGTTATATAAGTTTTTTTTTTAATGTTTGTTAAATTTTAAAATATATTTTTAATTAAAATAAAAGAATTGTTGTATTGAATATAAACATGATTGGTAGCTGATACAATCATTTATAATGAATTATTTATAAAAAAACTAATACACCCATTAATAGTCGAGATTTTAATGTACCCGATATATATACATATATATTATTATACCATTAGCTTTGTGCAATAGCTCAAGTGACAAATGCTTTTTAAATATATTTATTCTTGACAAATTTCAAATAAGAATTGAAAATTTACTGTATTACAAGTATCTTAAAATGTTACCGAGCATTTTATAAACATTTTGCACTAAGCCTGCGATGTTTTTGATTTGATTTCGCTCTCTTATTTTAGCGATATATTTTTTTAACATATTTTAAATTAGTTTTGTGTCGTCTTTTTTATTTTATATTTAACCTTTATACGTAAGTCCGTTAAATTAAAATATAAATCGTAACTCATTTGATAGCTAATTATTTATTTAGAAACTTTTGTCAACACTTTTATAAGTCAGCATTAATTAGAAAGGCATGTTAAATAAAAAACACAACGAAAAATTCATTTATTAAATTATGATTGAATACAAATATATTTCTTTTCTTAAAAATACAGTTTATTTTTATTAATCATATTGAAAAATGTTCATTGTAATTTTAGGATCAAAAGCATCTTGACGATATGTTGACTTCAAGATCAAACATATCTGACATCTCGATCTACTGTTAAATAACGACGTAACTATTGTTTAAAGCCAACCGGTTTTGAAAAATCTACTCCTTTGTCAGAGCAGTATTTCAGCCTGTCAATGATCGTCCAGTCTCCGATTCATTTGAGGCACGCAAAACCACAAATCACATTTTTTAAATACACCAACATGTTATACTTGTATTTTTTAAATCAATTTACAGCTGCAGTACGCCTCGCAATACGAGTTTGGTTACCGAGTAAGGGACCCTCACAGCGGCAATGATTTCGGTCACTCTGAAGTATCAGATGGAGAATTTTCGTCGGGAAGTTACCATGTCCTCCTGCCCGATGGGAGACTGCAGAAAGTCAAGTACCACGCGGGTCCAGACGGATTCAAGGCTGACGTCACTTACCATTAAAGAATGGAAACTGGTGAGGTTTTAACTTAAATACGATTCACCACGAAAATTAAAAAGACAATTCACTTTTGACAAAATTCGTAAATATGTGCGAAAATTTATCATATGATGGTAGTTATAAAAATGTATTTTGGCTTTTCATTACATATTTAAAATTATGTTACACGTTTATAAATAATTTAATTAGATTGATTTCATTTTTCATATTTAAACAAGGTATTTTCTATATATATTATCAGACAGGAGTTGCCTTTTTTATAAATATATCACACATATAATACGTTATAACTAATAAGTGAAACAATTAACATATTTTTTATTTAATTTTCAAAATGCAGATGTTTAGTAGATAACAGAATATTTTAGTATCAAAAATTATCAATATTTAAATGTTCACTGTTGTATTTTAAAAATATCTTTATTATAAAAGTAGAATCACTTAAAATTAATTAATTAATACATGCACGATACATACACACATTTTTAACATTAAATAGTACAACAACTTAAAAGTACGAGAAATGAAAAATATATTTTTTTTAACTGCGTAATAAATAAATAGTTCGAATGTTGATTTGTGAGATTAACTCGTCACTGGTCGCGCCCAACTCACGTCCACTCCCACCGAAGAGAGGATTACAACTGACTGACTTATTCGAATGGCCAATAATCTTATTAATCACACTCGCTCACCGTAAATAAGTAACAGTTATGAAGTAGCACCTTTGTGCTGAGGCGCTGACATAACAACGGACCCAAACCCAATAGGGGGAATAATCAAAAAAAGTATTTTTTAACATCGAAAATGTTTTTTTGGAGGTTTCCCGGATAAAATGTATAACGAACATGTGTTAAAAATAGCGCGTTAGAAAATATTGTGACGTTTTGTAGGAAATTCGCAAATGGAAGTGAAACAATATACAAGTACGTTCTTACGGGTATTTAGTAAATTTTTAGAAGAAATATTTTTAATAAAACGTACAGGGGTGGTATGATACATATGTCTTAGATGTGTAATGCTGTTTTTTTAATTGCCACTGCGTAAAAACAAATTATATAATTTAACAAAAAAATATAGATGTGTTTTTTGTAGTAATTTTTATACCGTTATTGCTACGATTTAAATAACGGTTTACCATCACTAGTTTTTTAACGTAATTCATACAGTTTTAGTAAAAGTATGGTTGGATTATACACTCGTTGCGCAAGTAACGATATTTTATTAATACATATTTATATACCAATATTTGGTTTAGAAATGGCGGTACATGTAAACAAACAATCTTTTTATATATATATATGATTGATTACTTTCGAAATGGAGAGTTTGTGCCACAAACCACACTTTTATAAAGATTACCTTTATTTTCTTAATTAATAGACAATTCATTAATCGACTATCGAAATAAAAGTTTATTAAACCGAATTTATTTGAGTGCGAATTTGAAATTTTATTACATAGTGATATTATGCAAGTCTTGTCCAAATTTATTTATTAGATTTATTATGTATACTTTTAATTATTTAGTGTATCAAATTAAAAACAAAAAGGTGAGTGACTCATTCTAGCCTCCAGTGGCTAGGTTGAAAATCATAGGTATGCCGGCAAAAAAGCAGGCGTTTTTCATCTTATTTTTAAGATAGAAAGTTGAGGCGTCCCGGCTGCCATTTTGAGCAAACTGAACACGCACGTCAATATTGGACACGATTGACCTTGTCATTTCATTGAAGGATTGATCAGTAATCCCGGAGTTAAGGGATAGATCCACATCGAATGTCAAAAGAAATGAAAAATTATGGAAAAAAGACTGTCTTAATTTTGTTAAAGCATGATAAGAGTTTTTGTATTGTGTCCTGTTATGTTTTATATGAAATATCTTAATGTGCACCGCCATTATCGATACGTTGTAAAATCTACATCAATTAAGTTACGTCAACAAAGTATTTTTTATTATTAATATTTAAAAATGTAAAACAATCCTGTTGATTAGTAGTTTTACAATTAGTAGGATATTTGTAAATATTATATGTACTTAAATAAGTAAATAATAAAGAAATACATGGCATTATCAGGTGCATAAGAAGATGTATGAAAGCGAACGGGCAAAAGTTATATGTCAAATTAGAAGAGTATGGTATTTATTGGTTATTTAAATATAGGACTGGATTATTATTCATGTACAATATGCTTTTTTTATTTACTATACGGTAGGGTATTTATAAATTAAATATTTATATAAATTTATACGATGCGTGCTCTCTCTCTCTCTCTCTCTCTTCCGCAACGTCATTTAAACGATTAACGACATTCTAAATGAACAAAATAAATTTCAATTTAGATTATTACATAATATAGAGTCATATAATAAATCAAATGTTTCATCAGCGCTTTCATAATTGATCGAACTTCATGTAAGTATACAAAATTAATCATGAAATTTATTGTGCGAATAAATTGCAGTCTGTCAATAAATGGTAAAAAGCGAATATAATTGATCAAATACGGCTACTGCAAACTGATAAATACTCGTATATTATATATGGAGTTATTACATTTATATTGTTATACGAGTTATTTCAATTTATATTGTTTTATTACCTTTTCCAAATAATAACTGTTATTTTGTCTATTGATTTAGTGTGAGATATGCGTTTGAGACAATCCTGTTTTAGTCAAACTATAATAACCTACGAGAATTCACCGGTGTGATCTATATTATAGATCATCTTCTTCTTATTTAGCAGTCTCATCGGACTTGTAAGTCTATAGCCGTAATCACAATATAGCGTCATCCATCTCTTGACATCGCCTTTGTGGTCAGTGACGTAACCATGTCATGGCCCACGTTAGTTAGGGCTCAAAAAGTTTACGCCCTACAATCCATTTGACATTGATTTTTTTGCGAGTATCCATACCTTTCCCAGGGTAATAAATGGAATTATTAAATTTTAAAAATCGTTTTTCACTGTATACATCGATAATAATTTCAAAATATTAGCAGTATTCCGACATATTAGCAGTATCCCCGGGGTTAGGGACCTGACCATCGCTGTGAAGTGAAAATCACCCTAAAGCGAAGCAAGTATTTTTTAAATTTCAAGTGTATGTCAATGTCTAAGAACATGTTTTTTCATGGAATCGTGAAAAAGTGGCACCCAAATATTGCCATAGTTAACCAAACATAAATGGATTCAATGGTAATGTGACTGACTACTTCATTAAGGTTTTAAAAAACAGGCAACATTGGGCAAACGAAAACCATCACCAGAATTAGAGTTACCTGATGCTTAAATTGCTTCCTAAATATTAGTAACTTTCCTTCTCTTCGGCTTCTACCATCATGTCATTTTGACATAAAACTTTGTGTACCGTTTTTGGGGGCCGGGAACGAATTAATTGAATTTCGGTTATTTGTTATGGGAAAAACTGTTTCTATATTCGTCAGGCCCTCAGGAACGGATTAATGACAAACATAGAGGTTCGACTGTATTAACATTTCCTCATTTTTTGTAATTTTTATCTATCAACATCTTTGTCTTCCCTTAGGTCTAGTATTGACGTGTGCTACATTATAGATATTACAAGTAAATATCTTTATGTCGAGTAATTATCTATAATCTTTTCCATTCTCTGGTAAAGTTACCGCGTTCTGGTTATCTCGTGTATGCTTACTAATCTTTAAATGTTAAAATATCTTCAACTGTATACTACGTGTGTATTATACTATGTGCGTATGTGATATATTATTTTTATATAAAAAAAAATTGGCGGACCTTGATGCCGGGGCCTCTAGAGCGGCCCATGCCTAAACGCGCCACTGAACAAGGCGCTACACATGGCTTAAAATATCAGAGCGACATATGCATAAAAAATAATTCACATGCCTAAATATATCATAGCCGTTTATTTTATATCTAGCACAAATAATTCGTTTCTTGTACAATATTACCGATGTATCAGGCGCATGCAGCCAGTACAATATAATAAGCTATGCGTAACTATATTTTTTGAGAAATAAATCTAATTTGGACATTTATCTGAAAGTATTATTATAGATTAAAATATCAATACTACAAAAATATTATGAGGTTGCCTTTTATTTTAGATTTATTTTACATAAATATATATGCGTTTATCAATGGTGTATTTCTACATTAATTTTACAAAAATAAATCACCAATGTGCATACAACTAACACAAAAACTAAACGTAGGAATCGGTTAAAAGTGGGTGTGAAAACTAAACCGAATTCGTCCAATTTTAATCCCTTTTAAAATTAAAATTCCATTTTCTATTTCTCCCTTTCACGTGACAAATCAACATCCTTCACTATTCACCAACATTTCGATGCGGGGCCACACTCATCTATTTATATAGGCTATATTACATCATGTATACTGGATATAACACACCGAGTGCACAATATGTTAATGGTAGATACATTTTTAAAATATAAGTCGAAAACGTTCAGGCTACATGAACTTAATCTTAACCATGTCAGATATACAATCATTTTAAAATGCAATATTTCGATTCGTTGAAATATTTTAATGATTCCAAATTATATATTGAATACAAAAAAATAAATTTCATCGATCTTTGAGCGGCCAGACTGTTTGTTAAATGTTTTAGTACCTGAAGCAAAAAAATATAATACACGTACACAACGTACTTCGAAATAAATATTTCGATTACGTAGACTTAAAGCTTTACATGATTTCACAGACCAGTAAATTAATAGACATGAAAAAAAGTGTGCATATATAATAGGAGAGGGCTTTGGAACATTAGTTGCGGGTCGAGGGGCATTCTACACATATTCTTTGTGGAAACATAAATCCGATAGTTTATGACACATTTATGCAACAGTAAAAATATTTACACTTCGAAAATTTAATTTTTGTGTAAACAATACGTATTTAATGCATATTATATTGTCAGCGTTTAAATTTTCGTTCCAATCGAATCATATATTTGAAAAAAGTCGCGGAGCTATTTGATTGCGTGAGTGGTACCAACGTGATCACGTGAGTAACACCAAAATGCAAATATCGAAACAAGGAATTTGCGTTAGTTCATGTCTATATATTTAGTTGTCTGTGCATGATATTGTAAAAAATTTCAAAGAATAATATTTTCCGTAACGTTGCAGAATTTGTACATATTTTCGTCAAGTATTTCATGAAGTACCCATAAAATATTGTGGACTAGATATATTACACACTGTACGAGTATATGTACACGTGTGCAGTTGTATCGCGGCATTTTTTTATAACTTCCTATGTTAGAAAGTACCGTTCGCCACTACTGGGTACCCACTTTCATCCAGTTACAAACAAATTAACGAATGCGGTAGGTACCTGCCCACATACTCATCTTTTATTATTCATGAATGTATAAGTGAAAAGTGTTATCATTATTTTGTCAAATTATATGAATTATTATAAAGCGTGACCGTAATGGTCACTGAGCGCGCCATCTTTAATTTTAGTTTCACATAAGTTCACCGGAGTATGTATGTAAATATTACCGCAATTTGTTTTTATTAATTTAGGTTTTTATAAATAGTACATACTTTCTTTTCGTTAAAACATACCGCAATTTAGCTAGCTGACACCTCGTCACACACAACGACTGTTATCTTTCCTAAAGCGCAGATCGTAAAATCTCATGAAACTCGTGGACATGCGCACGCATATTATACACTAAATCTGAAGGGCCTAGAGGTTAACTAACTTATCAATAAAAGTTGCGGAATCGTTTCCCAACGTTTGCAATTTAAAAAATAAAGATGCACATGGAATACGTGTCATAAATATTTTATTTTCAATCTAAGTTAAACGCCTGTGCTATGAAAATAGGACTAATAACTAAGGAATGAGGTACGAACCCCTTATCACCGGATCACTAGGCCAACAACTACTAGTATACTAACAAGCACTTCAAAGCATTAAAATATTAATATTATGAAAAAGTCAACTGCTGACTAAAAACGATTCACAGGTTCGAGTTCCATGAAAAAAACGCGTTAAATGTCTCAGTTACATTATCATACCACACCTGCACAAAATATGTTTTCTGGTTCGAAAATAAATAAATAAAAAATTAACTCCCTAGCGAAGAACCGAACCTCTGCCTCCTTCATGATAGATGAGAATACTAACCATTACGCTGTCTAAAAATAATACGAGAGTGTGTCCCAAAAGTCTTTTTTTCATTTTGGTTCATTCGCTGCACCAAAGCAATGAGCGGGAGAGGGCCGGAGCCATGCCGATCGCTAATCGCGTCTTTAGGAATTCAGTCGATATGGAGCGTGTCCTTGCCAGTTGTTCGTGAATTTTTCCCTGGAAAATTGATATTTCGATGAGTTGACATAAACTGGCCTCCACGTAGCCCCGACTATGGACTTTTTCCTATGGGGCTACTTTAAATCAAAGATGTACAGTAACAATCCTCCCTATCTGGACCAATTAAAAGAAAATATCTGAGAAGAAACAGCAGCTATCACGGAGAATACGTGCCGAGCAGCTCTCAAAAATGTTGGCTCCCGTTTAGAAGAGCGCCAGCGAAATAACGGATTACATTTAGAAAACATCATTCTTAAGAAATAAATTCACAAGAACTTTAACTTAACTTAATTTACTTAAATGTAAAATAATCATTTTTTTATTAAATCCATCCATTACAGAATTTTATTATGAAAAATACTTTTGGGACATGTATTAGCTTCTTACGAATTTCAACATAATTAATTCATTTAATTTTGGATATAAACTTGATATTAATAATGTATAAATAATAATTTATAAATCAGAGATTGAAATTCTAACAAAAAAAATGAAAATATATTATATTATATATTTACGAGACAATTTGACACTAAATTATATTAATGAAAATAAAACACAAGATAAAAGTGAGAGTATATAAAAATGTTACGAAATCTTCTAACGCAGTTTTCTTGACAATCTTTACTAGGGTACCCGCTGAATAATATTTTCTATGTTAGTATGTAGATGTTATGACGATATTAAGTGTTTAAAAAATGCATATATGACAAAATCCTCCCAAAAACTAGCAGTTAATGAATTTTAATCGGTGATGGAGAAATAATGTGATATTTATTTAATATTATTGTATTGTATGTGTTTAAAATTAATATAATACACAAATACCTTCGAATTTATTTATATCATGTAATATGTTTAGTTAGTACGTTCAATGTTTGGTAATTCAAGATGTCATCCTATTCCTCCAAAATGTCCTAAAAGAAATTCTCATCATTCTCACATTTATATTTGTTGGGGATGCCATGTGGAAAAATTAATTTTCTTAAATGTGCAAATTGAAACAACGGTTCAAATTAAGAATCGAAGCATAAGTAAGATCATATAATTTCAACTGGTAATATTTTTGTCTTTTTTTTTCAGATACGGCATGCTCCTGCAGAGTTATTTTCAAGGCAGAATAATAATTTTTTTGAAGACAAAATTTAAAATATTTATTAATCGTAATATAATAGACTACAAAATAATTTAAGATAATTTTAACTGACGCACACCAGGGACCTGATTGTTATAATCGATACTATTAAAAATATTCCATCGCATAGTTTTCATACAATTATTTATATTCATCATCGGAAAGAGAAAAAAAAACAATTCTTTATAGATAAAATTAGCAGATATTTAAAACAAGCGTAAGATAATAAATTAAAAATGTACCTACTGCATTTAATTTTTATTATTTACATTAGTTATTATTATCAACCTTTAATATTAAGATTTTTATAATATTATATAATTAGGAATGCAAGAATTTAATGCTTAACTTTGACGTGCAATTTGATTATTGTGATATCTACAAATGTAATACTTCAATCGATTCCAATTGTTTTTCTTTTGATATATATTTTAACTTATTCACGTTAGACGTGGGTACTCGAAATAATATTTTTATTATTTTAGGAATAACATCCCAACACACGGTAATTTACATAATATTTTTTGTTACAAAATAAGACGATAGCTGTGTCCAAAACAGTACGTACAGTATGTAAACATTGAACAATGGTTTTCATGAAATTATTTATATAAACTATGTTTTGCAAAACAGTTTTCTTTTAAACTTTTATAAAAAAATAATCTAATTAAGCCAAATTATGATTGTGCAATATTTTATCATTATTGTAGTAATAGTTTAAGTGTTTAAAAAATGTTTTCCAAATATTTTTCATTGTTTTTATTTATTCATCCTACCTCCACTCATTTAAAAGCAGAATGTATTAATTAGTATTAGCAGGGGCGTGCACTGCATACAAGCAAAAAAATTGTGCATTATTAAAATTCTGAGAACAAATATAAATTAAATAATCCATATGTTATAATTGCTTTATTTTTTAAGTCTTTTTCCTCTGTCATTTTTGTCTCGTATACAAGAATAAATTTAGACTATAAATTATTATCTGTAATTATTGTCATATGATTCGCTCATTGTCATTTACGCTTTTTAGCAGTGAGCATAATCTAATAATGTTTTTAAAAGTAAATGGAACATAAAGATAAAATATGTACAAATCTTCAAATATACATATTTATTATAGCCTGGCGACTTTGTCCTGATTAATTAATATTTAGATAATTTCCAATGGCAGATTTAGATCAAATCGACTGAGTCCAAGCCGACCTGATTTAATACGCTCAAAATGAAACGTATGAAATTAATATCTATCTACTAAAGTGATCTTTATTGTGGGAAAAGAGAAAAAATTAGGCCTCTTAGAAAATAGATTCTGAATTACATTTTTTTACCTATCCACATTTGCTAGGTAATTTAAAAATATATTATAAATTCTAATGATTCTGAATATACCGATTTATTAAGAGTATACTAAAGATGAAGACCGTAGAGCCCCCTGTGGACAATAAAATCACCTCTTGGATTTTGGTCCGTCCCGCCCAACCATAAAATACGCCAAGTCAAACATTTACTGCTACATTAAGAAATTTTCGAAGAGAGAGATACTTATCTATGGAGAGATATCAGCGCTAGTGTTGCCCTTCTAAATGCCCCAGAAAGAGTGATTGACTCTAAACTTTCTCATATTTTTAGGATGACAGAAAAATTCTAAACTAAACAACCATTGCTGTTTACCAACTTTGTCACTTTACGATTTTAACATTAAATTATGTTTTTTGTAGAGACAATTAACAATTGTTTTGTTATTGTAAAGATATGTTGTTTTTGTCTTTATTTTTCACTCAAGTTGACAGCCACAGAATGACTCAATTACTCTTTTTATTAATCTAAAAAGTCATTTTATTTCCATCATTATTTAAAATCTTTCAAAAACTTAATGTTGGCATAATTTTTAGGCAAATAAAAATGTGGAAGGTCTGTCAGAAGATTTCCGGTCCTATTCGATGTAAAGTTGAATGTAAGATTTTTAGTTTGTTTTCTACCCAAAATGATGAAGCCAATGTTGCAATAATATTACAGTGACAAACTTACACAACAGTGAAGGAGTGGAATCAGGAATAATAATTTTAATCATTATTATTACTTCTCCATCATGTTTACATTAGGCCAACTTTAAAATCAATTCGAGATAGAGTGTAAATAAATTTTTTAAATCCATCCTATTCCTGAAAAAAATATAAGGCTAACTCCGATGGTATGGACATGTCATATGAACGGAAAAAGATGATTCATAAAATCAAAAGAGCTACGATTCATTCTGTCATACAACAGTTCTGTCGTAATGGCGAAGATCTATGGAAATATATGACAGTACGCACACTAACGACTGCATATTTTCATTGCCCCTGTGATTACGACAGAAAGTCGAAAAACGTAAGTAAATCTAAGTATCAAGATCGAAATAAGATCGAAAAGATTACGAGTACCATGGATAGCTTCAGCTAATCGCGATCATAACTATTTTATCGTAGTAGAGCAAAATGATTAGACCCCAGATAAATGGGATAAGGCAAGAATTAAAAGAAATACTTCTTACAATTTTTTAAATTGTGTTCAAAGTAACAACATTTTAAGATAAGAAGAAAGTACGACATATTTTTCCACTGGTAACACTACGCGTCTGCTGCAAATTAATCGCAAAATGATCGCAGAACGAAAATAATATTGTGGTGACTGGTGAAGATTATTCTGGAAACGCCATGTTTTTTAGAAAATATTGAAAGTGCGTATTGAAAAATATCAAAATGTTTTTACTCGACCTTCCGGATGTCATGATCGAGCAGATATTCTCGTTTCTAACGTACGATGAAGTGGCTAAAAACAGAATAGTAAGGATGCCAAACATGTTTTGTTTTTCAGATATTTTATAATGTTTATTTTTGTTTACTTTGTTGTTATTTTTATTGTTTTGACGCCACGTTTTGAAATGCGAGTGTTTTTTCAATTATATGTGTTTTTAAGATATTTCTGTTATGGTTAACGAAAATGAATATAATTTTTACTTCAGAGCTAATGTACATTCTATGCTTCTGTATTTTTATAGGAAATTTGTCACAGAAAATAGATGTAAAAATTTGTGATATTTTTTCAGTTTTTTTTATCATGGTTGACATTCAATTTCATTTGGAGTACTTCCTTTAGCCTTTGAATGTACAAAATAATTAGTAGTTATGAAAATGTCATCTAATGTTATTAATTTAATTTATGAATTTGAATATTCAATTAAACTCACTGGCGTGATGCCAAACCTTATTTTGCAAAATTTGCAATGTGAGTAAAATCCCCAAAACTTTATAGATCTTTAAAAATTATTGAACTTAAGATAAATTTTATAGATTTTGTAAACATTGTATGACATTCACATAACATTGTACGACTGCTTGAATTTGTTTTTTGATTAGTTAGCACATTACTCAGTTGAAAAATTTGTAATCAAGTGAATCATAAGCGATGAGAAATATTACAGAATTGAGGCAATTATTATATTAAATAATCGTGGCTTTTAAAACACACACACACTCTGTTCGTACTGTATGCCTATAGTGTTATACAAATTGTTCGCTTCCAGACTAATACCTACTTGACTTCTTGATGGTTTAAAGACTCCTGATATTAGTATTTATATTTTTTATATTATACTGGTGTTCAGCAATAAAGATCGAAACCACAAAATGTTTTTCCATCTCAAAATAAATAAATTTTTATCTTCACAATGTTACACTCCCCTGTGTAGATTGGAAATCAACACTGCCATTTAGACTTCAGAGGCAGCTTCCCACAGTGTCTGTGAGCTGTGATGGATCCAATCACGCAAGTTTTTTTCCTGCGTCGCGTTTCTCTTTAATCTTTCCCTGTAGTATGACTTGTACTACTTTGTACAGGGTGCGGCAGAACCGATTATGCAGTTTTGAGAAGTTATTAGAAAGTAATGGGGGTATATAGAGAAAAAATGATTTTATATTCAAAGTCGGCAGTATAAACCATTCATAATCATTAAGTTTTGAAAATAATGTCCTCAATATGGCGGCTGTTAGCAGTAACATACTGTTGGAGACAATCTCTGAAGGTTTTTACAGCTTGTTCAAACATATCACAGGGTATGGCGTTAACTTCTTCAATAATCTGCTCCCTTAGCTCTGGTGGGTGTGAGGGCGACTTTTAAACGCCTTTTCCTTCAGATATTTCTAAAGAAAGATATCACAAATGCTCAAAGCTGGTGACCACACAAGCCACCCCACAGAAAGACCACGTGTCCGGGAATCATTTCTCTCAAAATATTGAGTGATTTTTAGGCTGTGTGATCTGTAGCCCCGTCTTGTTTAAACTACAAGTACTCCAATCCTTCATCTTCAACAATCTCTTCCATTTTGGGCTGTAGAAAATTTTGAAACATTGAGACAACATTCAGAATTCACGTTCAAAGAAGTACGGGCATATCACGCCAGATTGTGGTAAGGCACACCACACCATTACTTTAGGGGAATGTAGCGTTCTTTCATGAATAATTTTGTGGTTATGTTCAGCCCAAAAGTGCAAATTTCGTTTATTCACGGTCCCACTGATGTGAAAATGTGCCTCGTCGCGATCATAGATCGGTTATTTCCAAAATATGCGCACACGGTAAAGCTCCAGTCCAAACCATATTGGCTACTGAAATGGGATCATAGACGGAACAGAGGAAGATCCACGTGCCTCTCCCAACCAGCATCCGAGCATTGACCCCTCTTAACCGCATAGTCAGTTCTGCCGCCGCACCCTATATTTCTCACCTTTCATAACATGCCATAAATACTCTGTTGTCTCTTCTTGATCAGCACTTCTTAATCTTTTTTCACACGTTTCAAAAAGTCTTTATTTTGTCCACCTGAGAAATTTTCAGTTCCTGTAGCACCACATTGCGACTGCACTTTTTTTGAGACGGTTTGGGTCGGTGTCCATGTTCCTATATCGTAAAGTAATGAGAAGATATAACATCATTAAATCCGCATCCGTAAATCTAACATAAAGTCCCTATCGCAGAGCAGTTTTATCTCAAACACTTTTGCGCCATCTCTATTCTGAATTTGAATTTTGAATTTAAGTACTTAGCCACATGTATACTGCAAGTGTAATACTGTATGTATGTTAATAAAATTAAAATGCATATTTAAAATATTAATTGTGATTTTGCATAATATTTTATGCCATTAGAATTTGGTGTAACTCAAAAAACAATTTGTAGGTTTGAACTTTTTTGCATAAAGCGTTTGTGGAAGAGAAAAAACATGAAGTAAAAAATTTCATTTTTGTGCGAGCAATATTCCCTGATGACGACATGTTCCCATTTATTGCATCGAAAATAACTGAAATTTTCATGCATTTTTTTTTTCTGTATTTATGCCATTGACCTAAAGTTACATAAGATATCCGATTACTTTTTAAATAAGTATTAAACAATCTATAAATAAATATTCTGCATAATCAGGTATGCAAGGACTTCGATGTACTATGTCAGCGGATTCTGAACCGTGGGTTCCTCATGATTGAGAGGCGGCATTCCCTCAGCTTGAAGGCCATTAAGGCTCTGCTGCCGAGAAGAGAAAGCGAAAGGAGGTAAGTGTTATAGAATTTTTTTACACGTTAAGAGTGTCTCAACAAAACTATGCAAAACCTAAGCGAGCAGGCAAACTCGAAACAAAATCCACTATAACCTGTAAAGTCATATAATTATATTAAAATATAGACATTATCACGCATGCCCTCGCTACTATTCAGGGTAGTACATGTAAAATCTAGCAAAGATATTTGTACATTTTTCAGACAAATTCACGAATATTCATTTTTTTAAATAATATAATTAATCACATCTACGAGTGTGCCGGGTTTCAACTGATTGCTGAATCATCTTGAGAGTCTGACGATCGATCAGAGTCACATTTTGCTTATTTTGAACAATTAAAATTTTTATGTTTATGGTCATTTTATCAAGAAGATTAAAAAATCGTCCTTAATAATCATTTGATCAGAAAAAGAAAAAAGATTAAGAAAATTGAAATAACATAAGTTTTACAATTTTTTTTAATACAGAAAATCTTTTTTTTTTTGAGAAGTAGCTTGACGCTGATAATTTTTTTGTGTCAAATATCGTCATCGATGGCTGGGTCGTCCACGAATGCCTCATCACTATCATCATTTCTGTCGTCTGAAGCAAGTGCTTCATAGAAGAACTGAGTTTCAATATTTACTAAGAACTGAAATAGGTGAAGAAGTCTTTCAGCTTTACAACCTTAATGGTAATTCTCCATTATACAGTTTCTTTGGTGGAATGGGGTTCGTAATTTTCCCTTTTCGTTGTGTGAGCGAACCACAATGGCTTTATAGTAAAGTAGTTAGCTTTGTGTAAAACAAAACGTGGCTCACTTGTTTAAATCTTAAGTAGTCTGATCGGCCTAGTCGACATCGGGCACTTCAACACGTATAATTGCGACAAAAATTCAGTCTGGGTCTAAAATCTTACATCATTCGCACAGTTGCCTTGAAAGGTGAAGGCTTTGTTCAACTGTTCTTCGGTACGTCTCTCCAATCTTTTGGATTTTCCGTGCAAGATTTCATGTTAACAATGCTCATGTTTTTGTCACACTTTAGATACAAGTGTCTGCGATAGGATAAACCACTTTCACACTCACAAATCGGTCCAGTTTGTCCACCATATAATGTAGAAAACGAATTACGGTTTAATTTTTATTTTGACCTGCACAGGAGTCACAAAATATTATTAGATGGTGTACACTGGAGTTCGAAACATTGGAAAAAATGTGGTCCAACATCGTCAGTGCCTTTTGCGAGCTACACTTTCATCGTATGTATAAAATACTGAAGTTGAGGCTGACAAAACATGAACATTGAACAATTTAAAGTTAAGTTGACGAAGATAGTCAATATTAATATATTGGGGGTTGGAAGGTTCTTCTAGTCATCGTAATGACTTCCATTTCCGCATTTTTCCTAGATTTTTTTCTATACTTCTTTTTCAGGGAATAGAAATTATAACTTTTCTGTAAATATAACTTCTTGTCGCGCTCCAATCCATCCAACATTTTTCAGGGTTTTCTTGGTGTCTCCATCAGCACATTTAGCATTTTCTCAGGACAGTGATCTTTCTTTCCCCAAACGAATCCACGTTTCAATTTGTTCTGTAATAATTCACAAAATGACACTACAGTCTTGTTTTCAACCAAAAATGAACTCTGATCATTATTTCTCTACACCATTCATATGTTTCTAAAATAAGTTTATTTATTTATTTCTTGGCATATTGGCTATATGTATTTCCCTCAGTGCTAAAGAGCAACTAAGCAAAATTTGAAACAGATGGCTTTCAATTCAGTTTTATATTTCAGGAAGAGTGCCTGTGTTTTTCACAGGGTCCTAAAAACTAATTATCTAAAATTTAGATTAGATTAATCCAAGAGTGTTGGGAGTATATAGAAACAGGCAGACAGACACACACTCAATTTTATTATAAATGTATTGTACTTTATTGTGAGGAAATTTTATAAAGTTTTGTTATGATATGAAATATTTCTTATTAGCAATGTATTTAATATTTTGTATAATACCCACAGGTTCCACACATTTTCCCGACACTGTGACATTCTGACCTCCATGGAGACACGGCTATCCATGCTGAGTATGACCTACACAAAGTTCATTGACCACAACATTTGTTGTTTCATCCCGGGGAAGGTAAGTTTTGTATAATAATAAACTTAATGCAAAATGTTCTAGACTATTCTACCAATACCTTTGGTTGACATTTCAGAACTCTCTTCATCATCAGTGATGTAACATGTAGAATTTGTTTAGCTTTTATTTGTAGTTTCTAATAATGGTTGATACTGCATCTGTGTATTTTGCGAATCTACTGCTAATGCCAGCAGTCCACTCTCTCTGAGGCATGGCGAGAGGAGCCGAGCACGAGAATGTATTGCGGTTCTCGGCTTGCATCGCCTATTCTTGGGTCTTATCATACCGTCTGCCCTTGCCGCGAGTGTACAGCCAGCCCTCGGTTTCTCTCGCTCCGCCTTCTATAATTTGTAATGTGACAACACATCTAGGAAAAGAAGACAAGAATATAATTTGATGATACAGTTCATATGTATTTGTCAAGGTTATTGATGAAGTACGACGAGTACTGTCCATCGTAGAAAAGTCGGAGACGCTGCCGCGGGCCCATGAAGTTCTCCAGGAGTTGAGAGACATCTCCAGCATGGCCATCGAGCACTTTGACGACAAGGTGTCCCCCGCATTACGAGCCAAGATGCAGGCTTCCTGCAGGGGTGGCATTCCTAACAATGGATTCTCAAGTACATCAAACCATTTTCTTACATTTAACCCATTTTTAGGTAGGTAAAGCAAAAATGTGGTTGAATGATTTCTCACATTTACATTTTTTAATTCTAACCTAATTCTGTATGTCGACACACTTGAATAACCTTTCGTATCCTCCTGCTCTACCTGATTGTATTTATTGTTGTTATTTACATATGTTGATGAGAGAGACCGCACCTCTAAAACTATAGTCATGATAAAAATAATACTCTTCAGTGTGTGTAGTACAAAGTTTGGTTCATTTTTATTTAGAATGCACAAGAACTTTTATCATCACATTAAATTATTTTTGCAAAGACGTTTTGTTCAGTACTGCATTACCCAAACCATGTTCTGTATTTTTTTTAATCTAGAGTTTAAATAATTGACTTTTTTATTATATCGCAGTATTTTGTGTGTATTAATATAATTCACAGACAATTTAAAATTCAGCTATTTTATTTGTTTGTCATTGCATTTCTATGGATTGTGACATTTTCTATCGTTTAATGTCAATGTTTGACATTAACATAATTTAAAAATGCTTTTTACTTGTGCATCCATAACCAATTTAATTAAGAGGAATTTTTTATAAGATTGTTGGACACTGCCACATCCAGAAAAAATAAATGACAACATTATTTTTAACATAAATCTTGCCAGACAGTAAGGTTTTGATAGAAAGGGATGAGAATAAATTTGTTCATATTTTCACATTCGAGACAAGCTGTATAAAAAGAAATTACATATTTAAATAAATGGGGTTTGAATTAACACGGTTCTACTGTAATTAAATGTTTTATAACTAGATGGTGCTCCTTCTTCTGACTCCAATGGAGGCCCAGCCTCCGTCCCCTCTCCTGCCCAGATGTTGCAGGAGATGAAGATTCGCTGCATCCGCAGTCAAAGAAGTGCCCTTCAGGTAGCTCGGAAGATGCACAAGATACACAATAAGGTAAACTGCTGGTTTATATTTTGGTTACTGAGATTTTTTGTGTTGAAAAATTGAAAATGTCACATCAACAAGTTATTTTGATCTCTGATTCAAAAAATATAGTAATCCATAACGAAATTCACTTCCATTTTATATAGCAGTGATTTGAATTGGTTAAAATAATTGCTTTTTTTTTAAATTTAAGCAATGTCTTATGTTTTTCAGTTGAGGTGGTATAAAAGGCAAGTTAATGTACAAAACAGGATAATTAAAGAAATATCCAAGAAACAGGCCGACCAGGAATGTAATATGGGTATGTTTGTATAACAGATTTACTTACTTTAATATGTGTCAGTTTAGTTAATTTGGCTGCTTTTTAAAATGGCAACAGGCATTATTGAAAATTAATTACAATCAAAGGAATAGTTACATTCTTATTAATTTGTTTTACATAATTAACAAACTATCTTCCCTATTTTAGATATCAGGTGCACTTTCTCAAAAATACGTCATTAGTTTATCTGAATTATTGTTTTACCCATTTCTCAGATAATTGATATTGTTTATATAAAATTATTATTTTAACATTGTCTCAAATTATAGTTTATAATTTTATTTCAGCGGAGCTCAAGAGGCGAATTGAAGAATGTGACGTGAAGTACCAAGAGTTGAACAGCCAAGGAGGAAAGGGTATTAAAGGTCTGTGACTCACTGAGTAACTCATTTTTAATTGATTGGGTCCAAAATTACTCACAAAAATTGGATGACACATGCTTAGAACTAATTTAAAAATATATAGTCATTTTTTCATTATTATGTATTTATTTTGTTCTTACTTTTTGAAGTAAAAAAAAGTAAACTATTTGTTAGCTATACTATTATATAATCAATGTTTTATTTTTGCTTTTAGTTTTTAATTTTTTTATTTCATTGATTCTTGTTTAGAACTTTCTAGCAATATATTAAGTCATTTCAAGACTTGCTGAGCATATGCACAAGCTATTTGTTTTCCATAAAATATAAATGAATTTTTATTGGTTTAGATAACCATAATTCTCATCTTACGTTAATTTGTGATGTAACTATTACTATTATTCAGTTTATTTCCTTGCTTAGCCAAGATTTTATGCAATCATATTTGTTTTGTTTAAGTCGGTGTCCTAATAAAGACAGATATGTTTACGCACTATCAGAATTTTTTTTTTTCATTATTTTGGGTTAATTTTGTTGAAAAAATTGATTGTTATTTTAGTTAAAAACTGGTAGTGTATCTCTTTAATATCTTCTTACAAACTGAATTTTCAATTAAAATACAAGATGTATCAGATAAATAAATTACATCATGCTGGATTATTATATCACTGGCCGTGGTGGAAAGTTTTTTGTGAAAGATACACAGAAAACCTCATTTTTGTGAAATACAAAAATAAAAATTCATGATAACGAATTCCCACATACAGCGAAATAAATTTAAAAAATTCTAATATGTATATATTTTGCACGTGCTGTAGCAAAAAATGTAGTGCGACTTTAAAAAAGTTTTTTTAGTTCCGCAAACAAGACATCCGTCAGTTTAATATGGGATATAACATAATAAGGCTTTCTGCAAACAAAGGAGGATTTTCTGTATATAGAAAACTTTGAATAATCCATTTAGTTTTGTTGTTTCAACAGATAAGTAAATGAATAATAATTAAGAAATTGATTAAAAACATTTTACGAAACGAAATTGGCAATATTTTAAGAAATTCCAGAATGTCATGCAAATATAAAACAACATTAAATTTTAACTGTGTTTAATTGTAGAGCCGCTAAAAGCATTGAGAGTTTCACATTGGTCAATCGATCTTCCTATTTCTTTAAATTGTTAAGAGACAAATTCGGAATTATAGTTTTATATCAAGGGTTAAAATTTTGTGTGAATTATCACTACCTAAACCCATTTAGGGTTCCACAAAATATTCAAATATATTCTTAATAAATTACAGAATGCTAGTACATATAAATGTCGGTAAAAAAACACACGAAAGCAATTGTCATACACAATGTTACCGTTCATTGGAATCGATGTAAATGTTCAGTTATAATGTAAAAAGTGACGTAAGTTGACAATGATATTGTAGATGAAAAGTGAAGAATGAAAATAATGTGCAGAATTGTAGGTATCTCGAGCTTTGCGCCCTTCTAGATAGATAGTCTAGATAAGCCCGTTTTTAGAGACGTGTACACATATACGCTTCAGAATGAGGAAAAGGTACCATTCTAACCTATTTTGACAATCAGCAATAAAACCAACCTTGGACAATGTGGAGATTATGCCTAATGGCTTTATAAGGGCCTATTATGATCCCAAGAAGAAGTTTTACAAGGGTGCAGCTGTGCCAACAACGCAATAATAAAAAAACAATTAACATGACCGTAAACAGCCAAAATATATTTCGAAATATTTTCATTGTACCAAAAAAAAATTTGTTATATATTTACGTAAATACATATATCGGTTATATGTTATGTATGGAAAATTTGTCTTAGGGAATTAATTTTGTAAAAAAAATTCAGTATATGTCATTTTTCAATATAGCAGGGTTCGTTTTAACGAGGTTTTACTGTATTTGATGCTGGCTCAGAGGAGTTAATATTAATAGTCAATTTAATTATAGTAGATTTTGACCCTTATATACAAAAGCTGTATTTAAGGAAAAAATTTGATAAAGAATTTATGACTAAGCTGTTGATCTTGTGACAGAGAGAAAAATGTAGTAGAAAAACTGTCACTTTATACATTCAGCGAAAATCTAAGGGCATATTTATAATCGGTGTGAAGATGAATAATTTATGTTGAAGATATGGCATCATCGGTAACGCTGTGTGGTCCATCCAAGATGTCCAAACACTTTGGCAGTCAGATCCGGCTCGACCCCTCGCTGCAGTCCATTGGAGTCAAGAGGAGGGGCCGAGGTTGGTGTTATGATAGTTATTTGTTGTAATCATACTGGATCTGTGTATGTATAATCATTATTTAGAAATTCAGGCATGTTCTGATAAAATGTCATTTTACATTACAACTCAAAGTAATTATTTACACCTGTTTCCATGTCAAAATAAAGTGTAAACAAATCAATAAAAATAGAAAATTATGGTAAATTTAGTTATTTTCATCACTTTTGTGAAATCTACTAGCAGAAAAGCAATTGGTGACTGCCGCGGGGCCAGGGCTTCCGTGGAATGTATATTTCAATGTGGAAATCCCTTATTATATTGCTTTAACAATGGTGCGCATTGTGCACCTTTATTATATTGCTTTAGATGAAATATAGATTCTACGGAAGCCCTGGCCACGCTGCGGCCACAATAGCCGCCCGCAGGTCTTAGAATCAAGCAATCGCATGTTTAATAGTGCATTCTGTATTGCCCTCCCTGGAATTGTACAAACAGTGTTCTTATGTATCAACATTGAATTATATGTATCTAATTAATTATTCTTCATCATTCAACTTAAATAAATTCATGAAAAAACTGAGATCATGTTTACAATAAATAATTATTGAACATTACGAACATATATTTGACATATTGTCTATGCCAAATGACAGATGGTCAATATACCAGTCGGAAAAATTCATATGTTTTCGCTAATGTATGTTTTTTCTTACTCCTAATAAAGACAATGTACACTTCATTTCAAATTGAATATGTATTTGCATACTGTTATTAAATATTTAAAAGAGAAGACATTTAAGTAATCTTAACCTAGACATATTAAAAACACATTTGACATATTCGCTACTTTGGTATTTTTTCTTTCTGGCAATGGACACTAACGGTGATGAAGGATGCGACGAAGCGCAATCATATAATCAATTTTTTTCACTCTGCTTCCTTACTCACATTTATCAGTCACAATTGCAACAATCAAATACGGAAAAGTCTGAGGAATGCAAACTAAGTAGTCGCGAATTTCAGAATGTCTAACACGTTAATATTTAAGAAATACAAACAATTGTCTTTACAGATAAACCAATGGAAATAAAATAATTAACAAGGTAGAGAAGATCGAAGGAACACCAATCACGCACTCTTCAAATTGCCTTGACACCAAACATAAATAGAAAGAAATGTGTATTAAAATTTAAAAAATTAAAGAATTTATAAAATATGGAAAAGTCTAAGAAATGCAAACCACTCACTAATTTTAAAATGTCTGACTTATAAATATTTGTCTTCATAAATAAACCAATGAAAATAAGATAAAAACAAAATAGAGAAAATCTGAGGAATGCCAACCACACACTCTTCAAAATGCCTCGACACTAAACTTCAATAGAAGGAAATTTTAAAAATTAAATAATTTATAAAATACAGAAATGTCTTGAGGAACTCAATTGCGAACTAGCGTCTCTATAATAACAAAATGTCCAATAATACAAATAAATAATATATTGTTTTATAAATTGAGTCAAAACTCCGTTTTATTCCACTACACTTTTCATTGTGTTAAATGATATATAACGTTTTCGGGAACATCTTCCCATTATCAATATTATAGATAAACTAAAATTAAAAGCACTTTAAGACAGTAATATATGGTGTGTTTGGAGTTAACGGAGAACGTGAGAAAGCTAACAATGCAAATTAACATTGTGCGTCGTGAATCGGGGTAGGGGCGGGTACTAACCATTCGGATGGACTTTGAACAGGCACACCGGAGCACATGTACTTTTGACAAGCTAATTGCTAATCTTGTTAATTTGTAATGCATATTTTCCATACTACAGACATTTAGTGTTTGATGAAAAAATGGAATTAGACAAAAAATAGATTGACAAATTCATAGGGATAGATAGGGTCCAGAAATATCATTGAATAACGATTTTCAATTTATAAGTACAATTCAGTATGAAAACTTTCCAGAGGGACCAAATTCTGCACCAAAATTTAGACTTTCGACGAATTTCGAATAAATGGGATTTTACTATAGTTAATAGAAATTGACATTTCTCTCAGATCCATTCTCCATCCTCATCAGTCTTGATGCATTTATGATTTTAACATTCTATTTACCTTTCCAGATAGCCCGAACATAAAGCGTCGCAAGACTACCCTGGACCCGCCGACTCCGGAAATATCTTCTCAGATGCTAGTCATTCCCGGTAGTTTATCCAGGGCCAAACGCCGAAGGCTTCTGCATGATCAAAATTCCATCAGTGACAGTATATCGCACATTCAGAGTAATATCACGCATAACGTCTTCAAAAATATTTCATCCGTGCTATCAGACCTTCTTGGAAGTGAAGGAAAAAGAAAAAAAGCGAAAAGTGCCGAAATCTGCAGTGAAAAGCCTTGCCTAACGATGGCAAATAGTTCCGCATTTCGCTCTGACTCTGATCTGGAGGGTGATAATAACAGGACATTTGCAAAAATACAAAATAAACTCAAGTTAATTAAACAGTCTTTGATGGAAAACAATATTGAAGACGATCAAAGTGGTGAAATGATTTACGGAAGAGAAGCGAATATTGTCGATCTGGTGGACAGTGATTTAGAAATAATTGAAGATAATGATCCATCTCTTGTACACCAACTTTATTCAAAAAACAAGGATTGCCCGGAGGCTGACGGCGGCGGCGCGCCAACCTCAATGTCCGATGTGCCTCAAGTTTGTGAGAAGAGTGCTGAAAGTAGTTTAGTAGGAGGTTTGGAAGAAAATGTCACAGATAAACTTATTTCAGGCAGTAGTAAGAGACTGACATACCCTATTAGTCATTTTGGAGAAGGATCTGGCTAATAAATTGAAGAGAATCGACAAACGCTTTGATTATTTATCAAAGAGAACAAATTCTGTCCCTTAGTTTTTTTGGATGAGGTATCCACTCCGCAATCAATATCGAGTCATTTCAATTTTATTATTTTTTCATGCCCACCATTGGCTCAATGTTAAATCAAAATTATTTTATGATTAATCCACAGTCAATGTTTGCATTTGATTTTTCAGATTTCCTTTCAATTTTTTTAATTAATATTTACTCATCTCAAATACTCATCAAAAAAAAAAACATTAAAATGTTTGGGTAATTAAAATTTTCTATATTTCATGTTTCAAACACACATCAAGACGAAAAACTCATATTATTGGCATATCGATTGATTAATAATTTAATTATATATTGTACCGAAACAAATGGTTAAGCGATAAAACTTTTTTAATCTTTGCAATATAGATACATAAGTCTAGGAGCCACATTTAGATGGAACATACCATGTGCACGCTCCATTTACCGGTGGGGTTAATGTTTCATTACAAGTGAATGGTTATACAATTCATGTGAGAATTCAAGTAAATTCCAAAATGTCTGAATATGAAAATAATGATTACGGAAATGAGTATGAATTATGTCTTACGAATATACCACATTAATTTTGTATTACTTTTTTTAATTGGAATTATCATGGTTAAAAATATGGATAATCTAAAATGCAAAATTCTGACATCTATATGTATCTCAATTTATAAAATATTTTTTTAGTAACCAGAGATCGAAAAATTCACGATGTACAATTTGACAATTGAAATGTGCTGTTCTCGCAGACCTAATATTCACTCTAAACAGAGATATCGCAATGCATAAAGAGATACATTTGTAAATTTTATTTGTTTGTAAAAAATTATCTAGACTTGATGCAGCTATTGGAAGTTGAATGGTGTTTGAAGACATTACTGTATGCTACTTTTTTATGTGAGATTTACTTGCATTTATATCAATATTGTTTTGATTTTGAAAATAATACCATTTATATATGGATTAATAATGAATTAGTAGAATAATTTTTTGAATAATGGATGGAAATTTTTCATCACCCAAATTGTAAATTCTACTGTGTTCATACATATTCTAAATAAACTAAATAAAAGCAATAGTTATTTTGGACGAAATTGCTTGACATATTTTACCTGGTGAAAATATTGATGTATTTATTCGATTAAGGAGAGAAATGTATGAATAAATTTTAATAAATATGCTTTAAAATTTATTATATTAAAATCTTTTGACTTTATATTCTTCACAAATATTAATTATATTTTAAATTTTAGATAATTAATTTATAAAAGATCTTATAGTTACATTAACCATGTTAAATTAATTGAAGATTTATATTAATGTTTGCCATTGGATTCACAGAAATTAAAGGTTTTTCCTTGAATGAAAAAGATGCACTGCGATAAAAAATTATTTATTTTATCGGTGGCACTGAGCTGCCTCGTATCTTTCTGCGATATGATGCATGTGATGATATGTATGTTCAGTACATAGTATAGTTATTTCAATAATGTAATTTTTTTATTTGTCAGAACATCAATGATTACTAATGTGAAATAAATGTCACGAGGATTCGTTATGTATAGTGAAAAATATGTAATACTTTTATTTTATTGTTTCTCAAGAGATCTTGCCTTTTCTTCATTATTTGTAAAAATAAGATTATGTATTATTTTATTCAGTTATTCGAGGTTTATGGAAACTTTTAATATTCACCTTTTTCTTTAATCTGATAACATTGAGTCGGCAAAATTTATAATATGTATAATATGACAATTCTGAAGGAGATACCAAGCTGTTTTATATCAAAATATTTCATTATTGTTTATAACAATCCTCGCCTATCTAGGAGCTGTTTCTAGGCTCATTTCACGACATCGGGTAAGACTGCGACTCAGATGGCCAATCAAATAGCTACCAGAAGTGCTGTAGCAGCTCGTCCGCATTGCTCTGAACAGACCTTACAATAAATGTCTAACAACATAATTAAAAATCTCTAAATTGATTGATTTATGAGAGGGTATATAAACAAAATTATGTGCACAATTTTTATATTATTTTGATGCTTTGCATATTTATTTGAAACTAATCTTATATTGATAAGTTTTTATTTGTGTGTGATATATGTACTGGCTCGGAATTATATAATGTGAAACATAATACCCGTGAGAGGTGGAATATCCAGTTGTAATTTTATATTTATTTATATAATAAAATTTTGTTTAGGATGCTAAGTCCCCAGAGGCAACCCTGTGTTACAGGCATGGCCTATATCATAGTGGTACAGAAGATACCCAAGTTTACAATATTATGTGCATTACTTTATTCTGACTTATAGAATCTCTAATCTGTGTTTGGTTGTCTCTTAAAATGCTCTAAAATAAAGTTTACAAAATATTAATATCCATTTTATTTCTCCTTTCTTACGCAGGGGAACCCTGTTAGGTTTTAAATACGTGTATAAGAATCTGCCAACATATTGCATATTAATCCACCACATTAGAATTAAGGTTTTGCCAGCTATGAATTTGGGCTATTTGAGGTTGATATTTGCCAAATACAAGTACAAATCCGAGTGTCTTTTTAGGAAATTTGTATTGTTTTTCTTAGTAAATTAGTATCCCTCTATACCAGCCACACTCAACCTGCGGCCCACCAAGCTTTTATGTACGGCCCGAAACACATTTATTATCAAGAACGTGATTTAAAAAAAAATCTGGCATTCTTAGTTTAGAATACCTTGAAATATGCGTGAACAATCATCGCTCTTGTCTAAAATAGTAAAAAATTTATCTCATCAAAAATCACACTTGATTTATAATAAACGCTTGGATACACATTAGTTTTGAGTTTTATTTTTTTCATTGTATTTTGAAGTACAGTATACAGATATGATGAAAAAAAAATTTCATATAGGGAAATACTGTGTTAATGTTTGAGCTGGTATGTTGATAAGCGATAAGTATTATTATCATTCTGTTTTAGTTAAAAAATATATTTGTTGATTTATCAAGTGGGTTTCAACCAATACTGTTTTTCTCGTACGAATCTTTTTTTCATCATATCAGTATAATGTTGTGGCCCGCGTAACTTACCTAACATACGTAGAAAATAAAGGTTGAGTATAGCTGCTCTATACTGAAAACTGATTCACTTTTAACACATTGACTGCTGAACACGCCCATGGGCGTTATCTTGCTAGGTGCCACTGACGCCTGAGGGCAGACCGTTTCCATACAGTGATTGTTTATATTAACAACATTATCTGTGAAGCCTTATCAAGTAATAAATAGTACACAGGATGCCTTTATGGATGTCTAAATGTCATTTAAAAAGTGGTGTTCAGCCGAATACACGGCTTTTGAAAAGGGGCCCGCGTAGGGAGGTATACTTGAAGTACATTTGTTTAGCAGCCGAGAGGTTAACCCTTAACTACAGATGTACATCTTTTATCTTAACTACTGACGTGTGGTCAAAAGTCAAAAATGTCCTCAACTATAACCCATTATTTGCACTTTGGTTAGTGCTGTTTTATTTAAATGTCATTTATAGAAATTTCATAATTAAATCAAGTCGTTGTTTTCTCATGGATACTTAAAGGTATTTTAGATTCATCACAATATAAAAATGGCATAACAGATGTATCAATTTTAAAGAACTACAAAATATAATTAGGAAAACACATTCTTATTGTGAAGTTGTAATTACTCAGAACATAGGTCTGTGATATTTTAAATATTAATTAAATATATTGCGTTGTTGCGCCACCGGCATTCGAACCTGGATCTCTTTCGGGGAAGGTGCATTATCCAACTATGCTACAGCCACCAAATCGCACTGATGACTCACAGAAATGAGAACTACAGGTACTGAAGTGGGGGGGGGGGGGCAGTTGTAGGTTGCAACAATAGCAAATATATATACTTTAAATACAAATTAAATGTACATACAAAATCAATTTTATCGAAAAATATTATTGCTACCGGAATTCTCCTTAAAAATATATATTTTGTTTTTCGCAGGACAAATTGACTGTACTTTGTGAAATAAGGTACATATTTTGTTTGAATAAGTAAATGGGTAAGTAATAGTAGAATACAAGTCAAATTCATTTAGGGGGGATTGCCAAAATGTAATGAAAGTTCCAAAATACAAATTATCAATTTTATATAGATACATAAGTTTTAAGCGCAAACTGTCGCTAAAGCCTAGGATTAAGTGAGCACCAAGTACTTAGCACTTTTTAGGAAAAATATAAAATAATACAATCTAAATCTAATGTTTTAAAATGCGGACCCCGTACATCAAAATTTTGCAACTTTATTCCAGTGTGTGTAAAAATAATCAACTAGAGATGGATATTGTCTTCATCATGTCCTCCACTCCTGCAGTTTTAGTTAGAGAGATCAGGCTGGAAACCAATGTCAGAAGCACTGCATAGTTAAAGAACCAACAAAGCAGAAATACTATCGCAAATATCGTATCTATATTGAGAAAAGTTAAGGGAAATATATATGCAAAGGCGTGGCGATTAACTGTGTTGTATGTAAAGGTTATATTCATTTAATAAAAATAATAATTTAAAAAGGATACGGATAGTGTATCGTTCCCATTTTTCAACCATGTATAATTCTGTGACAACAGTGTATCTGAAGTACCAATATGAAATAAAATTAAAAATTGTGTACAGCATTTTGACAGAAAATTTTCCTAGAATTTACGTCAACACAAACTTCACTGTCAAATTATAACCACAGATTTCGACAATTTTAAATGTGTACCATAGATGCATAGACATGTCATAAATACTATGTGGTGATGTCACTATTTTAAAAATTGTAATTGGGGCGTAATTTTTCCTTTTAGGTATTTGATACGAATAAAAAATGATTCAACCAATTTTCAATTGTATATGCTACTGATGCCTAACTTTGTTTTCGTTTCAAAGTCTGTATGACGACGGCCTTATACGACATATCCTCTTCTAGTCTACCCCTCGCCATGCTCCAGTGGCTGAGAATGACAATCAATGGTGCATTGGGTGGGTGAAGGGGGGGGGGGAGCAGCGTCACTCCAAGTGGTTTACGATCTTCATTTGTCTCAATCTGTTTATATTTTATTTTTATCTTTCGTTACATAAAATTATTTTCAACTTCTCATCGAAATCTAACTTAATTGTTACATTATTTTTATAATTTGCATTAATTATTTAATCCTACTTATTATTATAATGATATACACAATCGACTTTACACTGACGACAATCTATCTAAGAATCTTTATATCCAAGTCATGTATAATTATCGTACTTTATTTAATTAATAAAAATGGAACACATTCATATTAAAATCAGAAAGAAAAAAGCAATCAAGTACCGGGCCAGGTATGCGTTTTTTTCTGATTTTTGCTCATGGGCCTCGGCATATACCTCCGAGCAGTTTATTGACAGTTAACAAAAAATCAGTTCGACACCCTGGTGTATATATGTGTTTGTGTCCATAGCAACAGATTATGCCCAACAGCTGGCGAAAACAAAATTCGGAAAACCTGCCTAAATGCGACAAGAACGTCCTACACATAGGGCATAGGTATATCACAATCCATAGTCAGGAAAACATCTCCAATTTCATTTCCTTATTTGCACAATACATTTGGGCAACATCTTTTCTTCACAAATTTAGGTATTTAAAATTGTGTTACCAAAATGTTAGTTTGTCAGTCCAGTGACACCAGTTAGTTGTTGCATACTGATGCAGTGCTAGATTAGACAAAGACTGATACACGCTTTTGCATTGGACTTTCATAATTTTCTGCAGTTACATACAGTCAAATGCAAAATTATGCCTATATTTTGTGTTAAACATTGTATACTCTTTATTGAACATAGGGAAAAGTCACTTGTTATACACCAGCAAATACGTATGATAGTGATATACAGTAAACCCTATATTTTGTGGACCTCGCTTTAATGTACTTGGGATTTAACAAATAAAATTTTAGCAAATATGCCTTGTATTAAAAAAAGCTCACTTAGAAATTATGTTTAATGCGATTTTTATTAATTTTATATAGTTCCTTAATATACTATTCAATACCCAAGATATATAACATTGGCATTCATAACTCAGATCTGCCCAAAACCGATATACAGTTTTATTGCAGGAATGGTCTCAATTGTATCTACATAAGTAAAAACTAGTATAGTAAACTAACAAATTTGTCCATTCTTTCACATACACTTTCAGAAAACCTACTTTATTATATAAAAAAAATGAAGGAAACTCCAAAGGGTCCCACCCTATCCCAGAATTGCTTTGAAAGTTGTTTACTCTCAATTCGATTCCATTCAACAAAGCAACACATGCAATATTTTACAAAATCTTAAAGTTTGATTTTGGACTATATTTTTAGATCAGTTAAGTTCCGGCAGTTAATAAAACCTTATGGCTTTCCTTCATATTAACCTTCTTTAGTATTACAGTTGGTCAATATTATATTTTATTTTATTGCATTCAGTTATTAACATCTTAATACCACCATAGGTTGGCTCCGGTATCACTGTACCAAAGCCATACCTGTTCAATTTGACATGAGACTCGTTATCACATTAAATTCAGAAGGCAGCCAGAGTGAAGCTATAGAAATCATGTACTCCCGAAAGGGAAGGGTAGACGTCATATTTATGTGTTAGTTACTTTATTATATAATGAACTTCGGTTTTAACGGACACCTCCTCACTCCAATTAGTCTGTTATATGCAGTGACGTGCAGTATGCAAAAAGTTAGGTTATGCTGTTACCGACGATGCTAAATAAATATACAGGTAGGAATACTAGGTATCAAAAAATGATAGATTTAGATCAGTTTAAATTTAGAAAACGATTGTAAATTTACTACTTTAAAAAAGCCAAGTTTTTATTTACTTTTATTGCTCAGCACCGTACTCTGTTTTCGGTTTGGCTTAAAATCTTTTCTACGATTTCTCCTTTGGACAATGGATTTAAAATGTTTCATTAACAGTGTTCAAAAACATTTATTTAAATAACTAGCTTTACAAATTAGCATAGCCGAAACTCAATACAGAAATAATTGTATTTTAACATTTAATTTAATATTGGTACAAATATATAACTTAAAATAATATCCTGAAAAATGCAAATTCGCTCGCTTGAGAGAATATAAATTATCTCATTCTACACAGTTTTCAATAAGGATTATTCCTTTTCGAAAACAGCAGCCTTAAGCACAAATTGTTTGAAAAATGCAGAAAATCCACAGATGTCAAGATGCGTCGACATAGATTCAGTAAAAAAATATTTAGTTCAGTGCAATTAGGATTGAAAAAACAAGTTAGGTTAATTCAAAACTTATGTGCTAGCTAATCACGGAGCAGAATGCACATGAAGTTGTTACAAATGGTTCACAAATAACTCACAGTTTGACAAAAGTTGTAAGTTACGTTAATGCGGGTAATGGCTAGGGTCTTTTCATAATATAAAGATTATTTTATTTCCCAGAATTTTTGCTTGTATACAGTGCATGCCCCTGGTTATATGAGGTTTTATTGTATCTGCTTACTTTTTATTTACAAGCATATTGCAAGATTATTTTTTTCGGCAAGTAATTTTTGAATTTAAAGTGTATCAATATAGTCCGAAAAATGTTACAAAATTTTGCTAGCCTAAACATTTATATTATTATAATACCAGACAGTTATATTGTAGTGTGTAGGCAGACCTTTAAATAAAATGTTGAAGTTGTATTTAATATTTTGAAATGCAATTAAAAAATTTCAATTTTTAGTGCCCCTGTTAATGCATAACCCTGCCTAGTGTGCCTCTGGATGAATGAGTTTATTGTATTTGTGAAAAATAAATAACTAATTATCTTAATTTTTAATAATTATTTTGATCCAAATTAAAATATTAATTATTATGTTTTGTATTTTGGTTATAATGAAAATAATTGTTAATTTACTGTTTCCGAGATAAATTTGTAGAACTCCATAATCACATATGTGAAAAATAAAACACTTGTTTTTTTATTCTACTCGTTTAATTTACTTGAGACGTGTTTCGCCTTGTAAGGGCATTATCAATTTAACAATTCAACTCAACAACTTGTATTTATAACTATAATGGGGGACAGCTATACAATTTTATTTGCATAAGATAAAAAGGGACCATATTATTGTTTTATTTTTCACATATGAGATAATTGTGAATGTTTAAAATGGGTGAATTATTAATGAAAAGTCATTTGAATTTAGATAAGTATTTTTATTTTCAATTACATTGACCTCATTGTAAATATTATTATTCATTAGTTAATGTATGAATTAAATATGCACACAATCAAATACTCGCATTTTATAAAACATGTTCTTTCAACATTCAAAATAAAATATTATAACCGTTAAACAAATTACTTTAGAAATTATATAAATCTAATGAGAGAGATCTCGTAAGTCTCCATTAAACTAGATTTGTAAATCATTAAAAATACTAAAGTTAAAATAAAGAAATTAATTTGGTATATCTTTAAAATAAAATACATTTTTACTTAAAAATGGTAAAAACAAACATGTGAGGCTCCCCACAATTTTGCGATTAAATATAACCACATTTAAAAAATATGTATATTGTAAGCATTAAAAAAAGAATTGAATGTGCAAATTTAATTCTGATAATTCCAAAAAGGTAAAAAAAAATTAATTTTCAACATAAATTGTGTTCGCTAACTGCGTCGATTATGTAACAATTAAACAAAATGGGTTTACATTGCATAGCACAGCGAAACCTGATGTTTCCATTTAAAATATTTTCCATCCTTAGAAGATAATAGTTTTTAGTTCTGAAGAAATTCCATACAGATGACTTAATTTTTCCCATTTAGTGTATTCCGTTTAACATGGTGTCTTACCTAAGAAGTTTGTAAAGATGGTAGACCCCAACTCAATTTACCCTAATTAATATGTATTCCCTTTTGTTTTACTTTATTGTTTTTGGCACAACAAAATTAATTTTCAAATGGATTATTTACAACGTATGTATGTTTTAAGAATTTAATATTAATTGTATTTGAATAATAAAAATATATAATATTTTGGATAGCTGGATTATAAAATCAAAAAGGCAACTAAAATGTAAAATAAGAAGTCAGATGAACTATCAAAATCCACTTAATAAGTTATAACTGACTGTTCCCTTGAAAAACATTGTAAGCCAGTTTCACAGTATATACATACAAAATTTTAAATCATGTTTTAAATTAATTCAAATAGCTGCATTTGAATAAAAAAAAGCTGCATTTTAAACATAAGAATAAAATTTAAAAACTAAAGATGAAATTGAGGAATATTTTTCAAAATAAAATTTTGATAACAATTTTGTTAATTTAGAATAAGAATATAATTATAAGACAAATTTATATTCAGTGCTAGAAGGAAAATAATGCATGTTGGTGAAATAATAATGAAGAAAGAAGTTAATTTTAATCAAAAAGTCAAAATATTTTAAAATCATATTTTCAGGGCGGGTCAAGAGATGAAAAAATGTTCAATTCAAAACATAACTTTAAGATTTTGTTTTATTACTTTTGAGAAATAGTAATTATCCATTTATTCACATTGTAATAAATAGTCAATTTCTCTTAATTTAAAGGCACATTATTGTCAAGCACAGCATACCGTTTTAAAAAATGTGACTGCAATATTCTAACTACATATTAGATTATTCCATATTCATGAGCTATTACTATATTTTTATCCTCCTGAAATTCATTCAAACTTTTGGCTAGTAACATTTCTTACATTAGAACAAATAACTTAAATCAAACTTATATTAGAAATTAATAAAATTATTAAATGCATCTTTCTATAATAACACAACTTTATTCTAAGCTTATTAAGAATTCATATTTTATTAAAGTACTTACATTATCTTTGGAATAATGAAGCTTTAATGATAAAGTAAAGTTTAAAAAATATTAATTTAAAAAAAATCATTATTAAAATATTTGTGAAAATAATTTCATCAGAAAAAAATATTATTTGCTATTATTGAAGTAGTATGAAAAAAATAGAAAATTAAAATGACATGCTTATGATTTTATATTAGAATCACAATATATTTTTTTTGTAAAGGCACAAGGTGTAAAATCCTGGACAACAATCAAAAATCTGAAATGAATGATGTAAAAATTATATGCATCTATAATAATAGTATAAATAGTATTGAATCGTACTGTCGTTGTAGTAAGCTCGGTTTTGAAAATGATGAATAACAAAATCTGTTATACTTATTTAATTTATTAAGAATATAGAAACGATATCAAAAAAAAAAAATCATACTTCGTTGGCAGCTTTAAACAGTCATACATCAACTTTTGTGATTCTTAAATTGCTGTCATAAAATGCGGAAAAAACAAAAAGTCACATTTGTGATCCAAAAATATTTATTATAAAAGGTATTTATTTGAGACTCAAAAAAAAAATAGGTGGGTGTGTAAACATTATTTATTTAAATATATATAAATTTGTGATTTATTAATGTATTATAAATTGTTTATGTGAATATTTTCATGCTAATTTAAAAATAAAACAAATTGAGGAAAATGCCTCGCAAAGTCAATTAAGAGATTAAAAAGAAAAAATATTTGTGCACGAGTGATTATAGTATTGATTGTATAAATATGAATGTATCTAGAAATCTAATAAGTTGGTTAAAACTACATAAAAAATTAATACTTCCATGCTCACACTGCGACAATAACAAACTGTAATACTTCAATAATTGTGGGGTAACTTAACTCATTTCTTTAAAAATATAATTATTTAATATTGTAAGTTGATGTTATAAAAATATTAATCGTAATATGGTAAGGTAGGTATACGCTATGTTTAATTTTAAAATAATTAGAAAACATTTTTTTTAAATTATGTATGTTAGGGATACATTGATAAATTTGTATATAAATCAATTAACCCTCTAAGGATATTTAATGATTCTCATTTTCAATAGGACTTGTTCCATTTTAAATCCAGGCCCAATAATTCACATTAATTAGTATTGGAAAGATATGTAACTTTTCAATTTTATATCACAGATATTTAATTGAAAATTGACGACAATTACTAAGACTTAGAGAAATGGAACCATTTCTGTAACAATTGTTAGTGAAGGAATAAACAGTGACTTTGATTGTAATGATTGGTAACTATTGCACAAATTATGAATAATCACAGTTATCAATCATTATTACAATCAAACATCCACCACACAATCACGGTTTATTTCAACACTATAACACACAATACTGATCTTAAAGACAACATTGTAACATGGGAGAAAAAATTCGTAAGAAAATTTGTAGTATTAATTCAAAAACTATGTAGGTAATGCATCTAAATAAGTTTAAAGTTATATTGAGAATTATTTTCTTAAATGCTGGCTTTGTGACTAACTTTATTTTGAATAAATAAAGTGCAGTGTTTCGCAATTTATATTAAGTATCTGTTAAGTTAGATAAAAAATAAATTAATGTATTGATCTATAACAGATTAAAGTGGATAACACATCTGTTTCTTTATCAACAAAACAATGCCGAATAACTGAAAGAATTAAAAACATATTTTTTTATGTATTAAATTAACTCGGTGTCTTTCAAACTTTATTATAAACTGTCAATTTTTATCTGCTTGCTTTGTAATATTAGATAAAACATCACCTTGTTGAATTATTGTAGTAGCAAGGTAACTGCCATTAAACCCAGAGAAATTATTTGCTTTCAATGTGAACACACATAGATTTTTATTATTAAATTGCAAAAATAACTGCATTTGTAGCTTCCTGATCCGATTCAAATATTCTGAATCAGATGGCACCGATGTCTCCATGTTCCGCCTTTGTGGCACAAAACGCTTAGCCTTAGAATTGATCTTAGAAAAACAATAGCGTGACTTGCATGAACACACATATATATGACTTTATCAAAAATTTGGAAATACTTGATATATTTATTGTCAAATGTTTTTCGTGGATTATTACTGGCTTTGCATCAGTGCATGTATTCCGTGTACCCCTGAGCTCCGGTGAATACAACGTCTATCCATATCCTGGCAGCCTGACCTGAAGGAGCCATGAGATAGTATCTCCGTTGCCGAGTCTTGATGACGAACGTTGTTAAAGGAGTTGGTGATCTGGAGACATTAAGGTGATCCAGGTATACTTCTTCGATTACCTTTAAAATAGATAAGAAAATTGTTACATAACTTACCAGAGATAAAATTAATTTAGTATTAATTGTATCATCAAATTGTATTAACTTAAGTACCCCAGCTTATTCTGAATGAATATTGTTTGGAGTTAAATTACATTGTACATAATTACTACCGAGTTAAAGATTTTTCATTTTTTACAATTTATTTTTGTTCTCAGAACAGGTTGTTTAATCATTGGTTAAATTGACTAATTATAAAGCGTGTCAATATGTAGATACTTTGACAATTATTAACATGCCAATTAAAAAATATTTTTTTACATCTAATGTGGTAAGGGAAACCCTCGGCGTGGAGCCCCTATTCACATATAGAAAGACAGACTTTAGATGACTTGGGACACGTTTCAGTAATTGTTCCTTATTCTAAGATGGCCGGCCATAAACAACAATAAAGACTTTATAAAGATAGATTGGGCCTTCATTGGTCACCAAGTACTGAAATAGAGGAAGATGGAAGTGAACTATAGAGACTTTGGATCCTCGACTCTTTCAGGATAAGGAGATGAATGTGATGATGATCTAAAGATATTAAATCTACAAATGAAACAAACCATTTTTACAATTTTTGACTGAAAATAGAATAATTTGAGCCTTTTAAAATGTTCAAATACGTACCTGTTTGAGGTTAATTTATTACACAGAACTAAGTTGATTAGCTTGTTGGTTTAGTGGTTAAGACATTCGTATAGTGATCTAGTGGCCAAGGGTATGGGCCTTGTTCTAGGAGACCAGCAAGTTTGTCCTATTTTCATAGTACAAGCGTATTTAGCATTGTTTGAATATTAATGTGATATATATCTCTGTATGCATCAATTTTAAGAGGAAAAAAAATGTAATGTTGAGTACCTGAAAGTAAGCACCTCCTCTTGGTTTCTTTTCACTCTTGTCTGAGTAGTAGATGAGGGTTTTGGTGGAGCGATCCATCACAAACCAACTGCAATTTAAAAAATACTTTGAATACTTGGAAATATATATACATATTGTTTTTTTGAAGAATCACTTTTTACATTAAATACACATTATTAATTTCAATTATTCATTAATTATTTCAAATATTTGATACAATAACGTGTTGCAAGTACAATAAATATTTTTCTTACCGTTTTGACCATCCGTGGAACTTAGCTCCCAACTTGTGCAGGTACCCTCGGCACGAGGTGGAGTCTATGATAATGTGTGGACACAGGTCCACTTGATGACCTGAAAATTTAGGTGATGAAAAAAGGTTCATAAACATGCACTAAATTTAAGATTGTTAAATTTTGGTTCTTTTTCATCTGACAATCTTGATTTTTACCCTCCTCAAAATACCTTGCTCAACACAAAAGGGTAATCAAATTACGATATATCATCATTATGTTGTGTAGTTTATGTATCATATATGGCATTATCATCAACACCTTGTAAAGTTTAACATAGATTAACAATATTTCAAAATTTTCATGATTAACTTTGTAGAAATCCTTTAGAAAAATTAATTAATTAATCAAATAAAATTTGTCACAGAAGATGGTGCAATAAACATTAAAAACGTTTTAATTAAAAATTTTAATTAAAGTGTTATATTGTAAAGTAAACAATATTGTGTTCTATTTGATTAATTCATTTTTTCTAAAAGTTAAATAAATTAGTAGTTGTAAGTGTCCCACACACATGGTGAGGGTGAGTCAAGCATTAGCTCCCTTGCAGATTCCCTTGTTATACTTCATGAATACAGAATAAAATTAAAATACTAGAGAATAAAAAAACAAACTATAGACAATAAGATAAATCTTGTATTTACCAATAAAACAATATCCACTACAAATAATTAAATCATAGTTACCTGCAGACTCTATGTGAGCCCTAAGGTTGAGGTCATCTTGATCGATGGGCAGATATCTAGTCAGAGGCCTCTGGAGATCCTCCCTAGCCCTCGGTGAAAGGCCAGAGTTGGAGGACACTTTTCTCTGTCTCCTCGGAGCCTCTACTGCACCATACATTAGGCCTGTATAATTAAATAAATATTGAAAAAACATTACACAAGATTTAGAGTGAAGATTACATATGCAACATTGTACCTGAGCATAATAGACTAGTATTAGGAAAATATTTGATATTGAAAATAATCGCCTACAATTAATAGGCACGCTAGGAACTGAGTTTCTTATGTCAACTTGACACAGATTGCTAAAAAAGAAATGAAAATATTTTTTTAAATTTACAAAAATGGCATTTTGGTAACAAATAATAGTCTGAAAGTCGAGGTCAAAATGTGAATTATTACATTTTATATAAATGAAAGTCATTGACAATTAATTCCTATATAATTTATGACAATTGAGATTAATTACTTTGGATGTGGGTCTAATCTATTCCATTCATATGGAGCAAATACTGTTTTATTTATTTATTTTTATTATTAATAGAAATGCTGTAATTTTGTCTTATCCAAAATATAAATAAACCAAAGAATGTTACATTTTTTAATTAATAACTTTAAATATAAACAATTTTATAATCAATAATACTAATTAAATTAATCAATTAAAATGATATAGAAAAAATATTAATATACATATATTACTCAAAGATATTTGGGATTCATTGCAATATAAAGTTAATTGATTTTATAAATGGAATAATAAATGTGTATTTTATAAAAATGTATCACAGAATTCATCAAAAACTTAATTGGTAGATGTAGCGAAATTGTAACATGTTTCTCAGGATAGGATAAGTTCCAGGTTCGTTTCCTGGAGCAACCAAATATTTTTTCGGTGGATAGATTTTACCTGTATATCTTTCTAAATCATTAATTTAATTAGTATTAAAAATAGAACAGAACTATGTTCTGAAATAGCAACTTCACAATGTGTTTTTATTTTTAAAATTTTTAACATAATCCATGGCAAATCTACCCTTATTTGTTATGCAAAAAAAATATTGGATAGATATCAAAAATGGTTGGTCCAAGCAAACCATCAACAATAAAGCCTTCCAACAGGAATCCTTACCTCCATTTTCGCTACTCATGTCCGACAGTTGTGACACGGGTCGGAGGGGGGTGCCTCCTCCGCCCACTCCACCTCCTTCCTCGCCATCTTCTATGAAAGCCGAGGAGTTGAACGAATCTGTCTGTGAATGACGGAGCTGCTGTAACAAAAAGAGATGATGATTAGTTACCATTCGTATCCAACTTACAAATCTTCTGAAATCAGTAAACGTCCTCTCTTCAAATATTCTGAATTAGTATAAATTAAAAAAATTATGAAATAATTGACTTAGCAACCACAGCTATAATTTGATTTAATTTTTTCATATAATACTTAAAATATATAAATTGTAGATTTAATACAAAAAATTGAGAACATAAATCCAAATTTTCTTATTCACAGAAAATATATTGTGTATTTTTTGTAATCATTGCACGAATTTAATAAAATTAATAAGTCTAAATTTAGGTTAAGTACATTTAAAATCAAGAAGTTCTCAAACTTTATTATTTGAAATCAAAAAATTGTATTTCAAAATTTTTATGATACAAGGACTTAGCTTAATTTTATTGTTTACAATAAGCAATTTGTGAGGTAAACGCCCATTTAAAAAAGTGTAATCGTTACACTACTAGAATTTAAGACAAAAACGGTTTTAACTAAAAAAATATAAAAATTCCGAATAATATTCAGAAAAAAACACACTCTTTACGAAACATTAAACATTAAGAAACATCGGAATCATCACATTCTAAATCAGCAAGGCAGCAATTTTCACAGATAGATCCTTCAAATTACATCGAATAATTCGTATTGAATTGGGAAATTTTTAAAAAACCTATATTTTTTTTTTAATAAAAAATTTACATTTTTATAGAAATGTAGAGGATTTTTTTTATAAATGAACCCGCAAAAATATATTAAAAAAAAAAAAATTAAAAGTGGTACAGTCCATGACGAGAAAAATAATACTATATTCTCTCAAAAACGTTAGTAACCCGTACGATATTGTTGACGAAGACACAAACCTCTCCGGTTCTATATTGAATTATTTAAAAACAAGCTCACAATCTCCGCCAGCCGGCGCGTATCACCGGAACGATAACGGTACGTATTTAAATAATTTTCAAATTCGAAAAGTGGGCTTTACGGAAATACTAGTCGTGGCCGCGAAGCTGTCATCGTGATGCTGTTAGATTTATGGAAAATATTATATCTACAACATTTTCTTTAATTAATTAAGATAACGAGATTAAGAAAGGATCGTTTAGATGGTTTGGTCATGTGGAAGGAATAAATGAGAAGAGGAGGGTAAGGAAGGTATTCGACGAGTGTGGTGGCACTAGAAATAAAGAACGTCCGAAAGATCAGATAAACCAGATACAAGAAGATGTTGCCATTGAAAACCTCAACAATCGAGCATACATGAGAAGATGGTTAAGAAAATAGCTGCGTCGTCATGATGGCTTGGTAACTAAGTTCTTTTTCTTTATTCAGTGGCAGTTTTTTACCTTATTTATATAGAAGATTTGTTTCTATTTTTTTTTTTAAATTTTCTCGTCATCTTTGACGTGTTCGGTCAAAAAATTATCAAATATCTACGTGGCTTACAAACAAACGTACTCTATGATCGTTCACTTTGTTTCTATCAAAATTTGTCATCATTTAGTTAACTCACGCGGATATTTATACCACGTATAAATACAATTCTAAATATAGCATTATTTTTGGTTATATTAATACCGACACTATTTAATACTACAATTTTCTTTTAATATTGGACTTGATGGAAAAATATTTTCCTTCACTGTGTCGGCCCATTTCATCAGTTTCATACTCAAATACCATTCATAAAGTTCTCGGTTCTCACAATGTGGCCAGCCTCCTCGATCTCATAACTCTAATACCAGCAGTCCAGTCTCGCCGAGGCGTGGCGAGAGGAGCCGAGTACGAGAATATACTGCAGCTCTCGGCTTGCATCGCCTATTCTAGTGTCGACTCAGGTCGTCTCGTACCATCTGCCGAGGTGAGGAGCCTCGGCGAGAATGTACATAGTACCACTCGGGTCTCGGCACCTCGGTAAAAGCCTCGCCCTGGGAGCCTCGGCGAGAGTGGACAGCTGACTTCACAATTTTGAACTGTTAAAGACCTCGTCATAGATTCTTGACCAAATATTTCATATTAGACCAAACATCTTTATACTTGAATACGCTACGAATTCAAGAACTTCATTTCATCGTCATCAACGTGCTGCACAGTCAATTATAAATAATCACCGCTGGGCGGCACATGTATATATATTCACGTCGCCGGAACTGTAAAATATATCTGATTAGGTGTTTGTTTCCGTTAATTAGTTAAGTTACATTGTACTGTGTACCACAATCCATTTTTTAATAATATTAAATTATGTTTTCCATATTGAAAAAAAAGTTTTACGGAAACACCGGCCTTGGCCGTGAAGCGGCCATTACCAAGCAAATTGAATCGGTACGAATACATAGCACTTAACAAGAGCAATCGGCGCAAATTCTCATTAAAAAATAGATAACACGGAAACACTGGCCGTGGCGATAGTGAATTGCTTTCTGATAATTTTTAACTAATTTACTATCTTACTGGTGGTCAACTATTCTGAGATAGTAAATTTTGTATAATATTACTATATAGTGGATATGTTTCAATATTATATGATGTTTTTAGAATCTATTTTAAGCATAATTGGTCATTGTGCGCCATTTCGGAAGGTTCATATTATTTAACGAATTTATCACATTGACATTTTTTTACGAACATGTTGTACTCCAATTCTAATACAAATAATATTAAAATTAAATTAAAGTTGTTCGTACTCTTAGCACTTATCCACAAGGTAATTGGAAATATCATTAAAAGTTCATCATGCATTCTCAATTATTGCAATACATATTGATACGTACATTTAAATAAGTCTATGTAATGGTGTAGTGGACCAAAAAATGATATTGAGTTGAATTATTAAATCTTCATTTTTTTTTTTCGTTGAGACAACAAATTTCAACTATTTTAAGTGTTTTTGTGTTAATTATTCATATTTTAAATTTATTTTATCTTCCGGTTCACGTATAAAAAAAGTATCTTAGTAACAAATTCTAAATAAGTCATTACAAAAACGTGTTCCTCGAGGAAATAAGAAATAAAAAAAAATAGTAAAATAAAAAATTTAATAATTTCCTGCACAGAATAATTAATTGAATAATTCCAAAGAAGTTAAATGAGTAATGTTTGAGTAATAACAGCTAAACAGAGTAGACAGGATTATTATGAATTAAGCGAAACAAAGGATATGAAATTAAGTCCAAGATTTTCGACTCTGAACACTAGACCCACGGTAGGGTCTATTTTGTTGTATCAACTCAGAAAAGACCAAACAAAACAGCCATTATTCGCCATTCCTACGGAAATTTCTTAAAGATTACGTCGATGTCTAGCTGTGTATACTTGATGATGCAAATAAAGCCAAATATTTTATGCGTAGCAGAAAAGAATGTCGTTCTTATGACGACCATTTTCAATTTCAATGATTTTGTAATGAAGCTTTTAGCACAATATTAAGATTTTCTTTTTCTTCTTCACCGTGTGCTCAATGCTGAACGTCACGGTCCCCTTAATCTATTAAATGCCATGAGCGCGTTAACACGCCAAAATTTGTATGTTACTCCAAGTACGTCTCGGTCGTAAGCCATGTTGAAGCCAGGACCCTGTTAACTCTTTTATTTTATTCCATCTTGCAGAAGACAGTCCTTTTGCTCACTTTCCCTGAACTGTCCACATGATCACGAACTTCTCGAGAATCTCATCGACTTTTTTAGCTTTTGATAAACTGTTAACGACGATTGCAGAACGCATCTTGTAAATTAATTTATATTAGAATAATAACTAATACCAGTTTTCGCTGCTCTGAAATTGAAATAATCGCCGGTATTTTATTTATTTATTTAGACATATATAACATTTGTACAGCTGCAAAATAAAGACAGTTTGTTACATATATTTTACACACATTTAAAAATGCATTGCCCAACTAAGCAAGCCTGTTTTAGGGCAAATTGATAAACAAATACATTTTACAAAACCAAAACTCATCGAAGGCAAAACACAATAAAATCGAATACGTAACATACATTTTTTTTAAATATATATATATATATATATAAATATATAAAAAACAGAGAGAAAAATTAGCAACATGCAATACAATATGTAATGTAAGCACATATAAGGTAAATGGAAATATTATTATTATTTAATTATATAAAAAAGTTTACTCTCAGTATCCGCTCTTCCTAATTTCAACAATCAATTTGAAACATCCCTTTTAAAAGCCTTAGTATCAGTTAATGTTCTATTTTATTTCCAATTTGATTGTATATTCTGGGAGCTTGAAAGGTAAAAATAACCTTTGACCAAACTATGGTATGGAAACTAGTTTACTTTTAGAAGAAAATGTTGTATTTTAAACCAGATTATAGGGATTAACATTCATAATAAGAATTGCTTTGATAAATATATTCTTCTTCAAACGATTCCAGTAATTTGAGAAGGTCTTCAACTTTGCAATAAATTGTAAAATCATTTTCTTCTCAATGACACCGATTCTGAACGAGCCTTCAAATTTCAACGTGAGCTTAAGAACCATTTGTCTAGATATAACGAACTGCATATAAAATTACTCATCCAATCAATAAAGTCATCACAAAGTCTAATCACCGATTGCATGTTAAAGGAAAAAAAATCAACATAGAACGATGGTGAAGTTGACACTAATTCTATTTGTGAAAAACCATTGTCTTTTAAAGTGATTTCGAACCAAATCGCAAATCGTGCTGAGCAATGGCGACGATAATTCTGATTTTATATGCCTTATTACTATCCCGATTAAACTATAAGTATTTTTTAACTCAGTACTTTAGAGTTATGAGGTTTTGTATAATTATGGAATACATCCCTAGTTTTTCAACGTAAGCCAAGTCTTTTTTATGGGATATCCTGTAGAACGCATCTACCGCATGAAGAGAGAATCGAGTGTACTGTATACTAAACACCTCGTAAATTAATTTAAACACACATTATTAGATTAATAACAGGCTAGTGCGACTTGTCTCTAGTTTTCGTGTAATAAAATCGCCGTTATTCGAAATAAAGAACACATTAGGAAAATGTGACGGCAATGATGTTGAGACAGAAAGCCGGCACGACAAGAATGATATAAATTATTGTGAAATTGTTGTTTTCTGAATTGTCACGCCGACAAAGTTGAAACTGCAAATTAGAAACTGGGTCTCGCAAAAGGAAGATAGATGGATGTAAGATGACATAATGGGACAGCGTACGTGTGACCTGACATTAAGGAGTGTGTTAAATAGCCTAAACTATTTCTGGACAGCACAATTCAGAGTACGCAGTGATGCAACGCTGGCGTCATGAGAATCAAGAAGAAGAGTTCAATTAGCCAATCAAATAAATATCTTCACGGTTAGAAATGATTATAAACTTTTCACGATAATGACTGTTTTGCACAGTGCGGACCAACGGTTCTAAATTAACTGTACCCGAGGAGACATGGATAGTTAACATTATAATTGTCCTAGATATAAGACAAATCTTTATGTTGAGACTCGTTCAATATTTCCATGCTAACAACAACTCACCCCAAGCAATAAATCATGGACACAACACAAGACAAACAACGAACATCTACACACCAGTTCCGAGAGCAACAACGACATTTTATCAAAGATTCTACATGTTCTTAGCTCCGAAACTATACAACACACTCAGTACCAACTGGAAATCGTTTAATTCCAATAAGATTACACAAATATGGACCCAATATATGATCCAATCAGGTAGAGATGAATCAGAAGCATGGCTATCCAACATTCTAACATAATTTATACAATATCTACACTAATAATTCAATAGTCCCACAACACTCCCACTACATATTTTATTTATTTCTTTTTTTATTCCTGTCGATGATTTAAATAACAGCACGAAAAAAAAAACTGGCTACTTTAACACAGACTTCAGTCTAGCAAGTAGCCAGGACAACGCTGTATATATCAGAGGTGAAGTCTACTCCATCACACACAATAAACAACGAGTATTAATTGAGTCTTATGTTATAATATATTCACCTCTGTTAGTCAACTAATAAATAAATTAAATAAATAAATAAAATTTCGGAAAATTAACATTGTATTAGTTATTATAATATACCTTTAGCTTTTAAAACTTTATCGCTTTGATATTATTTCGTACTTGTTTAAATGCGCATGGGACCGCTTAATAGGTACGTACTTACGAGTATATCATACAGCCGGATTGTCCTACTGCGCAGACACATCACGCTATTTCAAACACTGAAACTATGTAGTAAGTAATGATTTTATTATTAAGAAACACATTCTTATTGTAATATAATATAATAGAACGACAGATGTATTCATTTGAAAAAAGTGTAACATATAGGTTCGAAAATTTGCCACGAAAGATACTGGCGCTGAAGCATATTTGGTAATGCACATTCCCCGGATTGGAAACAGAGATCCAGGTTCGAATCCCGGTAGCGCAAAAACAATATTTTTCGATAAAATTGGTTTATATGTATATCTTTATAATTAATACGTTTAATTAGTATTTAAGTAATGATTTTGTTACTTATTGTGAGAACTGTCACTTTGTAAATGTATATGTGTGTGTGTGTCATGAAAGTGAGTAAATGAGTGGTAGGGAATGAACATTATAAGAGGCCGTCTCTGAGGGAACAGGTATCTTCCACCACAGCTTCTTCTAAATAACTAGTCTATCTCTGAAGTGTATAATTTATATTTACTGTATAACGTGTTTCAATAAACGTATAATATTGATACCTGGAAAGAATGAATTTGACTTGCAAGGAATTGGGATCCAAGTAATTAGACAGTAATCAGAGGATAGAACCTCTAAGGAATCTGGTGGTAATTCAAGATTTATCACACTTATTATTATACTTAACATATTTAATTATTTTAACGTGTGTTAATAAACTTAATGTCTTCTAATACGTATTTATACAGGACTATCTACAAGGATATAAATTCGGAAACAAGTTTACCAACCGTTTTCCGCCTGACGAATATTTTTTCCATCTTACGTACACAGCTAAATTATTTTATTTGCATCAGAAACCTGATTACATCCATATGAAAGTGGAGCATTTAAATACTCGATTCTGTTTTGAAGAACATAATAATGTGAACAGACCTGATGTCCAAGCTGGTGTGAAATATATAACAGGAACAGGTACTGACTGGATGTACTGAACCTGAATGAATGAAATGCTTTTCAATATCAAACATTCAGGCCTATTCTCAAAATTGCAATATTGAAATGAAGGTGATTGTTACACCAACCCTCAAAAATAGACAGATAATTTTGACAGATTATGGTACGTTTATCTCCCTCACTCCCTCACTCTCTCTCCCCCTCTTTCATTAAAATATAACACTATTTTTGAGGGTTGGTGTAACAATCACCTTCATTTCAATATTGCAATTTTGAGAATAGGCCTGATTGTATCTTCCGTGTTGTAAGAAGGCAACAAAAAAAAGTATTTTCATGTATGTAATGTTTTTTGTAATATGAAATTATCCACGAGACAAAACACGAACGATGGATATATGAAAATATCGGAACAGTGGGAACGATACGGGGATATTTATCAAGTACTGGATCGACAATAGCCGATGATGATGAAATTAGAGAACTTCTGGCATATCTCAAGGATGCAACTTCGAGAGAACTGAGAAAAAAATGTAAAATAATGTAAATTTACACATTGAAAAACTCAATGTTGGTTCAAATCGAGATTTTTACGGTCCTCTTTCAGACTATAATTGTGCTTGACTTCGTTTAAATGGTTATAAATCTAAAAAAATCTTTCAAGCATCAAAACCAATTTTAATAGTAGACCCAGATGCTATGTTTATGCATTAACTTAACTTAGTAGACCCAGATGCTATGTTATACGCGATCTGTTCGAAGAATAAAATATAAAAATCTTCTTAAACTGTGTATTTATTTTCATATTATTATCTGATTAGATGCATCGTTATTACAACTTATCATATTTTTATTTTATGTCTTTAAATGGTATCGATATTCCGTTGTCTGACTAAACGACCTCCTGTAAAGACAGCAAAAATACGGAACAAATACGTTATTTTTAAACGTGTTATTTTTTATTTTACGACCTAGTACATCGTGAACTTCCCCGCTGTCTGAGTGCGGTCTACCTGTTTGGCTCTATAAAACTGCAGAACTGAAAAGTATATTTATCTTAAACACATAAAACCCACCAGAAGCTGTCAGTCTGCAGAAGCTGTAAAGTCTTCCATCAACACCTTCGTTATATCACGCTTGATCCACTGCAACACGGTCCACACCGAACAATTCGAATAAAGTTCGAATTCGTTCCAAGTTCTTATAGTGGTTATATAGATGTCCAGTGGCAATCCACTGTGTTGGTCTAACGTAATCGGATAATGCACATTCCCCGGATTGGAAGAGATCCAGGTTCGAATCCCATCTTTCTAATTAATACATTTAATTAGTATTAAAAACATCACAGGCCTATGTTCTGAATAATTACAACTTCACAATAAGAATGTGTTCTCCTTAACAAATAATATTTTTTAATATTAAATACAAAAATAGTGTAGGACTAAACAGTTTGTGTAAAGCGCTATTGATGTGAATTTTTTTATGAAATTATCTAATGCTAGAATTATTATTATTATATAAAAGAGTGCCTGTGGATTATCATGTTGATGATGTCATAACTCTTCCTCGTCAGTCCTCATGAATTAGGATCGCGATCTTCATAAACTCCCGCCTCCACTTATCTCAACATCCTGCAGATCTGACATCACCAGAGAAGTGCCTGTTGCTTATTCCACTTAGTCGATCCAACGAGGGACCTTCCTCTTCCTCAACGTCCTTCGACGTGACCCACCACAACTAACTTCTCTAAGACATCCCATGTCGCAAAATGTCCAAATAATTGGACGATCACAAACAAATAACTCGGACAAATAGTTGGTCATACCACACAGCTATATAAATTAATCAATTACATAAACAGGGTGTAATAGACCTAGTCCACAATATTTTATGGGTGGATACCTGACTAAATTACGAGTCGAAAATGTTGAAGATATATGTGTAATCTCAATCATGTCAGATATATAAGCATTTCAAAAAAATCGTTATTATGATTATTTTGATTAATTGACATATTTTATTAATTTTAAATTATATATTGAATACAAATAATTAAAAGTTAACGAATTTTGAGCGGCTAGATTATTTTTTGTTAGGCAATTTAGGGTCTGAAGCAATGATATACATTAATAACAGGACAATTTCACAAATATTTATTTCGAAGTATGTAAACATCAAGCTTAACAAGATTTTGTAAGAAATTCAAACAATAATATTTTCGGTAATTTGCACATATTCCTTGAACATTTTCGAATCCACCGATAAAATATTGTGGACTAGGCTGTTACACCCTGTATAAAATATGAATATAGTAGATCTTACTTTTGGCAAAGATTGCGATCTCTTGACAGCAGCTGAGCTCCTTTTCTTCGCGTAGGTAAACCACACCGACATCTTTTGTTTTCGTGACTAACAACTTCCGGACACTTCTCACATGACACTTCCGGCGTGGGCAACGATTCGAATTTACGAGGAATTAAAAATTTCCTAATTGCCAGAATACCACCGCACCTGGCGATGGAAGCACTCAACTGAGTCAATAAACAACAATTCTTTATTATTTTTCACTTACAGTTTAGGATTTCAACTGAAAATTTTAATAGATTTTGTGTATTTCAAGAGAAAGAAAAAAGTCGTGATTAGAATTCTAAAGACTTTGAATTATTAGACATTTATTTTAGAATAGGGGGTTGTGATTCAATTAATTGTTCATAGATTTAACGTTTTTAAAAACAAACCAGATGTGAAATTAAACATGCATACACAAATTTTCACGAAAAATAATCATAATAGATTATTATTATCAATCATTAAAAATATACAGATCATTTTCGCATTTCCGTCTAAACTCAACATTTAAAAACTAATGTTTTTTATAGGTGAAAATAAAATGGAAAAAATTCACACAAGAAATCACAAATTTCCGATTTACTTTATACATATATTTTTTAATAATGATTTGATTAATTTAATACACTATGCGAGAGTAGCGGAGATAGTCACTGGGGTGTAAATATAGATGGACCGGTTAGATTAGCTCGGCTTAGATGACACGGGCCAACTAATTTAATATTCCGCGAGATCCGAAAGGACGCATCCTAACTTAGGATGATCTTAATGTGATCGAGTCGGGCGCTACAAGAATGAGGCGAGTCCAAATTTTTGTTGGTTTTGTCTGTTTTAATACCGGTACACCCTGTCACAGTATCGTCGTTTTATGACGCATTTTTGTGAGACAAAACTGGTTTAACTTTTTTAAAATTATTTATGTAAAAATTTTGGCATTACAATTCTTTAATCAAAATGTAATAATATTACATCTCACATTTTGCGCTAGTTATATTATGTTAATATGTATCGATCCAATGATGAATACACGTAGAAATTGGTTTCAGAAATAAAATTGAACAAATGTCAAGGCAGTTTTAGTGACCGTAAGAGGTGAAAGGTGTTTGAATTTAGAAGAATATAAATATAAAAACTAGCGGACCGAGCCTGGCGTCGCCCAGAATTTAGATTTAGTTATAATTTAAGGTAGGGGCGGTACCTTTGGTTTGTGCAAGACCCAAAGAGTAACGATGTATGTAAAATTTTATTGAGAGTGAGATGTCCGATCAAATATCCGAGGATCATAAAGAGTTACTATACAAAATTTTGAGTAGCATTCAATGCATATTTATCGGGTAGGGGTGTGGGTAGTAGGAGGGGGAGAAGGGAGTCAGCCTGTTTTGTACGGGATCTTAATGAGTAATTATGCAATGTATAGAAAACAAATACACAGACATTCAATTACATGTATTACATGTTGATATGAATATAAATTAATTTATATTAGAATTTATTAATTCGACAATATTAAACAAGCCATACTAAATAAAAAATCTGCAGTTTTATAGCAAAAAATACGCATTCTCAAATGTGACAAATTCTCCAAATGACGATAGCTTTCCAAAAATATGGTAATATATAATGATATTAATACAAAATATAATTCAAGAGTCGAGTTGTGTAGTCGGGCCTTTTGTGTGGTCATGCTATTAATTTTCACGAAGCTGGCAAGTTTCAAATATCACAAAGATTTTTTTTCTTAACTATGTTAAATTCTTCTTAACTGTTAAATTATCTAAATCTGAACACTCGTATGTTTTGTTTCACTACTAGCGGTTAATCATGTTTTTAAACGCGTTTACTTTGTACGCTGCCGCCTTCAACGGAAGAAAGTAATCGCAGGACGGCGTAAAGATAGTTCAAAGGAAAGTGTGTACCATTTAGAAAGTTGCTATGACTGAAAACAAAGATTAATATTTGCAAAAATTCTGTGAATTTTCGACAAGAAAAGCTATCATCAATATTTAGACATACACATCTGAAATAATATCACGATAGGAAGTTTGCTAAACATTTAATCGAAATTAACGAAGAATCAAATATGAAACACAAATTACATAACAATTAGACAGATAGTCAAACATGTAATCGTAATCATACATCAGAGTGCAACATATTATCGAAATTATATAACAAACAGACAGACAAGTTAAATATGTAATCGTAATTATATAACAGAGTGGAACATATAATTAAAATTATATAACAAACAGAGAGACGAGTCAAACATGTAATCGTAATTACATAACAAACAGAAAAACAAGTCACACATGTAATCCAAATTACAAAAAAAAATTAAACAAACATTTAAAAAATATCATTATAAAAACCAACAACAACACCTACCTACCTACAACAAAATATGTAATTAATTGACAGAGTTGATTAAACTCATTAATTATCGACAATTTTTTTCAAATTATTAACTATTTCTTTAAAACAGTGTTATATTGAAAAAAGTAATCGTTCTTTATATATTCTGGCATTGAAAAGATTGGACGAAATGAAAAGAATAATCAAAATTTAAAATAAACAAATAAATGATGCTCGAAACGTAAGCTATGACAAAAATCCCCCGAAAAGTCTATTAGTGCTGAAACTATTGTATACTTGTAGTGAAAATCTAACATAAAAAAATATTTTTTTTAAATAAACTAAAATATATGATTTCTGAGAAACGAACTGCCCGAATAACATTAAAAAGCGTTGCTAAGTTAACAAATAATATAGAACGGTAGAATATTTTTCAACAGGCGATAAATACTTGGTGATGTTAGAGCCTTTGCCAGTTATTTGTTTTGACTAGGGGCATATTATTCTACCACGAAAACATGATATTTATTTAGTGCGACCTCGGTTATTAGCTTCAACGGGAATGATGGAATCGGCAACATTTCGAACGAACACAATTACCTTCTCGTGCGCAAGGTTTCCCGGGTCAGTTCAGCATCTTTTGCTGCTACTTATAAGACCAGATGCGCGCGGCACGATACACCAGAAAATGCTGAACGGCCGTGAAAAATTATTTTCTTACAAGGTCATCGGGCCAACAATAAAATAAATACCTACATAAATTATGAGTGCTTTAACTTGGACGTTCCGATGCGTGCTGTCTATTTTTATGAAATAATGCTGTGTTCATTTTATATCCCCACAAATCAAATTGACGGAAACATGCAAGAATTAAAATGTTGTCACAAGCAATGACAAAGATTATAAAGGCGGTTCCCAAATTGTTATAATCAAAATATTTCTTAATGTATTATAAAAAGGGATTAAATTTTTACGTTCATTTATATGTAACCTTAAGGAGGCGTGTTTTGACGTCCATTAAAAATAATTAAATAAATACACAATTAAATAGTAAATCATAATAATCCATAATACAGAGCAACAACGACATTTTATCAAAGATTCTACACGTTCTTAGCTCCAAAACTGTACAACTGGAAATCGTTCAACTCCAATAAGATTACACAAATATGGATCCAACACACGATCCAATCTAAAAATAAATATACACATATATATATATATATATATATATTTATTTTTTTATCTCTATTTTGATTCCTGTCGAATCTTAAACGAACAGCACGAAAAAACTGGCTACTTGACTAGCAAAGTAGCCAGGACAACGATGTATATATCAGAGGTGGAGTCTACTCCATCCCACACAATAAACATATTACAATGTTATATTATAATATATTCACCTTTGTTATGACAAAAATATGTATGTCAATAAATAAATCTTAAAACAGCAATTTTGAATATAAAATTTAATTGTTTGTAATCATGAAATGTATATTATGATATCTATACTCGTACATGGTATCGCGAGATTAGTATGACAGATAACACATCATATTTAGTCGATTAAAAAATTTTCAAATACAAAGTCAATGTATTAATTAGAAAGATATACATATAAAATCAATTTATCGAAAAAATATTGTTATTGCTACCGGAATTCGAACCTGGATCTCTTCCTATCCGAGAAAATGCATTAACTGATTATGCTACACCAACACCGTGAGTTGACAACAAATTTTCGAATTTATATGTTGCACATTCAAATTGATACATGTGTCGTTCCATTATTTGAAAGTCATCTTCTTTATATTTTTGGAATCTCAAAAACCTATCCAAACAAATTTAATTTGTATTAAAAATATCACAGACCTACGTTCTGTAAAATTGCAACTTCACAATAAGAATGTGTTCTTCTTAAAAAAAAACTTCGCCGAAGTTCAGAAGCAATACATTATATTTCATCCTTATTATGAAATAATTGTTTTTATAAAAGCATTTATTTACAATATTTGTTATTCGTGCGTAACTTTACTGTAACTAAAAAATTATGAAATACATTTATAATGCATTACACGCTCAGACATAAGAACCATACCACCCCTGCATAGAATATGTTTTCCTAATTCGTTCCACCCCTCCTCGTTTATAAATCATTGTATTATGTTTCGGTCTCTTCAAACAACATCATCTGAATTTTATTTCAAGTTCAGGCGGTGTTCTTTTGTTTTGTGGAAATATTTGTTGTCTACAAAGATGCAAATACCCATAACACGTATCAGACCCCTTACCCGCGGAACCTTCTATAAAAATTATATATTTATAATGCAATTTCAATCCAGTGTCTTCAAAAGCCTTTTTTGCTGTTAATTTCGACATAATCTGGGGCGACCCACCGGCCATCTTCTCTTCGAAATTGTCAAGAAGATAGATTTTGGTAGTCTTTTCTACAGTAATTTGAAATACGTGTCCAAGCCACTTCAAATGAGATTTTTCTGTTTGTAGTAGTAGGGGCTCCATGCAGAGTCTCCCCTATCGCGGTACTTTACACTCGGTTAATTAATGTCACTCCAAGATAAATTCTCCAGATATCTCATCATATATTAACCATATATTTAAAATAGAAGACACCACATTGGGTAAGACTAGGCTTTAAGGGTCTTGACTTATCTTTCATAAGCTAGGACCTGTCGTCCGCAGATGGTAAAACGATTTAAAAACATGACTTTAATTCCTGCAAGTTTGCAAATTCCCAAAAAAATGCGTGTTAACACGATTATAACTTGGAGTAACGTACAAAATTTGACGTGTTAACGCGCTCATGGCATTTAAGAGGTTAAAACACACTCTTCTTTCCAGACACTCTAACTAAGTTATGCAAGGGTGGGCAGATACTATAGAACTATCTGCCTACCCCTGCTCTTCTACCTTGTTATATCAGTCTTACTCGTTCACTTTTATACATCTTTTCATGTCCTCGAATAAATGGTATATCTCAAACCATCGCAGTGATAATATAATAATATTCTTATTATTTTAATCCTCGTCGGTCCCTAATGACAGAGGATCGCGATCGTCATGAACTATCGCCATCTTGACTATGCTCCTCTACTCTTCTCGGCTTTCTGCAGACCTTAGGGCTGTCACCAGAGAAGTGTCTGTTGCCTTTTCCACTCGGTGGGGGTCTTCCTCTTCCTCCTCGTTCTTTGACATGGCCCACCACAACAAGCTTCTCCGAGCTACCTTCCCTTCTCGCGAGATGCCCAAAAAATTGAAGGATTCGTCTCAGGCAAATGGTTAAGTCTATTTAGTATATTTAGTTTCTGTAGGGCGGATACATTCGTGCGTCTTCTAATATATTGTCACCAAATATGGATTCTTACAATCCAGGCTGACGAAATAATTAATAAAATCATCATCATCACGTGCCTATGACCCATTAAGGATCTAGGTCTTCTATCCTCATAGGTAGTCCTACATCTTTCTCTTCAACGTTGTCATCCCATCTTCTTCGAGGTCTTCCTCGTGGTATTGTAGCCCTATCTTTAGTGTGGCCACGATAACTGGTTCGTCATATAAAACTTGCATTTCATGGCTCTATAATAATAGCACTCTAGTCTAGTGAGTAGAATGTACGATGTATGCAAGGAAAGCGACCTTATTATGAATGTTAAAAAGTCAAAAGTGATGGTATTCGAGAAGAAAGAAAGCAAGACACCGTGCAAAATACTTGTAGGTAATGAATTCTAGGAACAAGTAGATGAGTTTGTGTATTCGGGAAGTATGTTTGATAGAAACGGAAAGGCTGAGAAAGATATCGATGGGAGTGAGGGCGCTTTAAATGAAATTATATGTAATGGGAATTTGTCAACCGAGGCAAGACTAGCAGTATAAAATGGAGTCCTGGTACCGACACTGATGTATGGAAGTGAGGCCTGGAGCTGGCACAAGAGGAACGAAAATAGACTGAATGCAGTGGAAATGAGATCACATAGGCGTATATGTGTCAGATCCATTTATGACAGAGTAAATAATGAAAGAATGTAAAGCAGATCTTAATATAATAAGTAAAATTAGGAAAGGATCGTTTAGGTAGTTTAGTCATATGGAACGAATGAATGAGGAGAAAATGGTAAGAAAGATATATGACGAAAGTGTAGATGGCACCAGAAATAGAGGACGTCCGCGGTAGACTTAGCACGTCCTGGTAAACCGGATACTGGAAGATGATCCTGTGAGCCTCAATAATCGGCGAGCTTGTATGAGAAGATGTATGAATGTGGATGAAGCGAGAATTAGATATCAGGACGGAAGAGTGTGGCGCTCTATCCATTCTTCCGATTCCCGCGTGGAAACGGCGTGTTGGTCAGTTAGTTCATAATAATATTGATAAAATATTATATTTTGATAGGACAAAACTCGATCAACCGATATGATCGGTAATCTGGGACAGTTTGGGCGTCACGACCCGCACGAGGACCACACCCGAAAATGAATTTCAAACCTTGAAAAAATGATCGTACGTAATGTATTAGCGCCGACTGGCTGAGTAAACATTCGCATATTTCCGCGGAAACATCACAGGAACAAGGAACAGGGAATACAAAAGAAATTACGCATTTACATTCGGTATTTACGATTCGCGGGCTATTTAAATTCATTATTTAAAAAACGCGAATCAGTCTATTTTTGAAGTTGTCCGAGAAAAAATGTAGAGGCCGTGCTGTAAGATATGAATAGAGATATTTTACATAGATAGTGTTGGTGTACAGTTTGCATTTCGACACAGAATATGTTAATTCAGAGGGTACATATCCTAGTAAAAACGTTGTCACGAAAATTTTGTAACTTTTTTATGTGTTTTAGGGCCGGTTATATGATGAGTAGTAAATTTTGACCGTGATAAGTTTTTACTACACTTATATACTATTACTTTTTTGGTAAAAAAACGTTTGCGGGTTGTTGGTACATCAAATTTACTATTGTCAAAGCATAGATAAGAAATTTCGCTTCACTGTGTGACAAGACAAATAATCATGAAATATGCTTTATCTGTAGTTTTACTCGATTCTGCGTTCGACATTTGTCACTTAGATGTCGTATTTTTTTCAGATTATGTGCAAATGTACATTGAACAACGAGATCATCATCGGACGAACCCTCATCATTAAAATAGCGGTATATTAAATGAACATTAAATTTTACTCATCCGTTGACAGTGCAGTGGTGAGTGTACCCGTCGGAGACGGAGATTCCAGATCTCTGCAGGGGTGATATAATACACGGGTCTGAGACAACTCGGTTTTATTTGTCTGTTTGTTATAAAGGGTATTTTTTAGAGGTATAGAATTTCAAAATTAAATAAAATACATTAAAAACGTGTTAATTAATGGCCATGGTATTGGCTTTTCGACCACTTTTTAATGCAGCTGGGGACGTATATCGGCAATAACACGATGAATGTTGGCTTCCAAGTCATCTATCGCCTCTAGTTTATCGGCGTAGACTAGTGGCTTCACATATCCCCAAAGAAAATAATCCAAAGGTGTTAAATCACACGATCTTGGAGACCAATTCACAGGTCCATTACGCGAAATAATGCGCTCTTCGAATGTTTCCTTCAATAAATTGATTGTGGCGCGCGCTGTGCGGCATGTTGCGCCGTCTTGTTGAAACCACAGCTCTTCCACATGAATGCCATTCAATTGGGGAACGGAAAATCTTCCATAAATGAATGGATACAGTTTCAATTGCTGTGCACGATGGCGAATCGACTCATGCGCGTCCTCAATGCTGCGCTCCACTGCGCACTGCACTGTGCGACATCTCTGCGGATGCGTATTATCTAACGATCCATGGTTTTTCGAATTATTTGCTCGGATGGACGATTATGTCGACCGTAAAATGGACGTAGCGCACGGTAATTTTTTTTTATATCCAGTCAAGTAAGTGCCAGACGATTATATTATAGAATTATTATATTCGAAGAATGCGTTCGGCTTGCGCGCTCGCGGGCCATTATTAAAAGTGTGACGCACAAACGGCGAGAATCATATTTATATAGATATTACAAAGATACATATAAAAATATAATTTGTGAACATTTTCAAACCTCAAATTGGACGGTAAGTAAGACAGCCCGCAAAACGAAAGCTAGAAACATATTACACGGTGAGAATGTCACCTGCTCGGCATTATAACGCTAGCACTCACCGACAGCAGATAAAATTGAATATATGTTTGTAAGCTAACATTATGTTAATATTTCATTAATTAGCATTAAAATACCACATAAATAGTTCTGTGAAAAACTGCAACTTCACAATAATAATGTGTTCTCCTTAATTATATTCAACTTTTAGAATAGATGCTGTGATGACTCTAGATCAAAATCTCAACACGTTTACATGGTATTGAGATATACGTCAACTAAATTTCTGTGATTATCTCATCGTGTCTCTTTCAGTGGATTCGGGCCTTTATAGTTGGGTATTTCGAGTAATAAAATAAAATACATTAACTTTTGCACATACAACTGACGTTAAACGAGATATAACGAAATGTTCAATCAATTAGTGGTTGATCTCAAGCTGAATTATGAAATTACTAAGAAATCTCTCTGTGTCAAAATCAGTGGCATAACTACGTCCATTCAGCCTATGCGTTGGGCATTGGTCTGTATTCCAGTAGTGCTTTAGTTTATTTACGAATAACAAAAGCCAGGGGACAGAGGGGCAACTAGGGGAGTAAACAAAACATGATGGGCACAACAAAAAAGACCTGAAGTTGATTCTCTACCCGAGCACCACTGCCGGCAGATATTATCCAGGAAACAGCACACTAGGTTAAGTGCAAAATATGTAGTATCTAAGATCAATAACTGAGCCTGTGTCATATGAAAAATATATACAGGTTTGCGTTAATAGATGAGATCACATTGTAATAATTAAGCATTATTGAGGGGGGAGATAAATTGCATATATATCGGTGTTGTATAACATGGTGTGAAATAAATATGGTAAAAGGGTTGGAGATCTCAGTAATTGGACAGGGATATCATATATAAGATAAGCATTACTGACATTCACTTATATAACAAGAACCAATTATTTGAAAAAATAATAGATTTTATTTAGTAAAAATTTCTTGAAACGGTATACGTAAATCGAAATGAATGAAAATAACAATTGACGAGAATAAAATAAAAATTAAGAACGGGACTGAAACGCCGATGCAATGTTGCGTTCTTTTAATTCCAAGAACGCGCACAGGATATACAAGTACTTAAATTACATTTGTGATTTTTAGCGTTATTCTTAAAATAAACGCAACAGGTGGTCAAGAGATCGCAGCAGTCCGGCCGCGATGATATCCACCAGCTCGGGGAGAGATTGGACGGGACTACGAGATTAAACTCATCAAATGGCTTAACACATCACCTCTTCTCCCACACAGAATCTTAACATATTATCGTGACATAAAATATGTACTGTGCGAAAATGTATTTTAATATGACAAATATCAAAATAAAGACAGTTGAATATATCATGTTTATTTTTTATTGAGCTAACCTTTGTACCACACACACTGATTGAACAAGGGGGTTTGGGAAATACGTGATGTAGGAAGGGTGAAAGGAATTTGGGAGGACAGGAATAGGGAGCAGGGGACTAAAGGACCAACCAGAACCAGAAAGAAACACGACCCACCTGAGAGTTCCCTCTTTAGGTATCTGGATTGTTCTTCAGTTCCGCATAAAGTACTCTTGAACATACACCTCGGTGATAGCGCGAAGTGTGACACAACAAGCACAAGATGAAAGCACTAATCGGTACGCACGGTAGCGAGAAACCGATTACATGCACACAGTACACTATCAGCCATACACAGCAGGACGATACTTCACAAGCCAACAATTTGTTCCCACACGGCAGGAAGAACTTGGCGGCAATCAACGCACCCAATGATAAACGAATACTTTTAAACTTCAAAACCATAGACAACAAAAACCGCAGAAAAGGTCGTGTACTGGGTATAGATAGGGGAAACAGGTAGATAATGGAAAGGAACCATTATACCTACGTATGTCATGTTCACATGCGCGCACACGGCGACCGGCCATCCATAAATAAGTTATAAAGATCAAACACACACAATTTTGTCTTATTTTTGTCACGACCTATACATATAGAAAAACCACTATTGCTTACTTTGGGTGTATCACGAGAAGAGATGGACGGAACATAGATAAGCTGGAAGACGAAAGGTCGATCAATGGTCAAATGGATCAACCGCGTCCCAGAAATGACCAGAGCCTCGCTCCACGCATAAATCAAGACTATTACAAAGATAAAGTTCATGCAGTAGTAAAAGATTAGAAGACCGCAATGCTCAGACGTGAAACCATTGCCTTGAATAAGAAGAGCTACAAATTAAACAGGACTTATTCAAGGAAACCTTGATGATAACAACATGATAAGATGTGGAAGAACTGAGATACTCCTCAGTCTGTGTAAAAATAAGTGGTCTAACAAGATGCTGGTGTAGCAGTTTAATAACGAAACGACCGAGGCGTTGATCAAAGACATTACAGCTTCAGAGGCGTTTCCAAATAAAAGAATTCAATTCAACAAAAATAATTAATTAATTTCACGAAATAAGAGGCGCGAGCAGTTCTATAATTCGGTCCCGTAACTTGGCAAACGATGAACGAAACTCGAAATATATGATTTATATGAAACAACTGTCAAAAGTATTACGTCGAATAGAGCGATTAGAGTTTGATGACAGCACGCCGTTTTCTCACCAGTGTAATACAACATATTGAACTGTCGTGTCGATGGTGCATTTCATCAAAGAGATAATTGAATATCTAAGAAGAGTGCTACGTTTGTATCGCACGGGACATCAACCCTTGCGCCCGTGGATCTAAAAGCTAATTTACGTTTCCAGTCAGAGACTGGCGAATGATAAATTTGTGGAGGCAGAGTCGTTTATTGAGTAAGGGAGAGGAAAATAAGAGTACAAAAGATAGCGAAGCGTGAAGAATGAAGATTGAGCGGAGCGAGAGGTGTCACTCGCGTCGTTGGTCGGCTGGAAGCTGCGACATTAGCGGTGAATTTGAATCACCGCCCCCACAAATATTAGGCATGCTGAACATGGACTTTAAGAGAACGGAAACCGTTACCGCATGTTGTGGACAGCCCGCAGAACGAATGTCTCGATTATAGAAGTGTGAAACATCGAGCAGCATCCTAAATAAAGTATACGGCTCCAAATTCTCAAATATTATATAGGCTTGGCACCAGATGTGAAAACACCATGGAAATATTGGTGATACAAGGAAGGGAGTAAGGAGACTACACGAAGGGCATATCTAGGGCGATGCAGAGCACACGTGAAGAAATAAACGTGGCAAAATCATTATCAAGCCAAACTGACCCAATCCAAGCAGGTATTACATGACTAGTACATAAACGATAAAATTAGAATTCCTTTTATTTCTTTTATTTTCACGTTTATTTAATTTTATTTATTGACATCTTTTTAATATAATATTTCTTATTTTCAATTTTAATTAAATAAAATTATATTTAAATGTATCGAATTGATTACATTACAAATAAATACTAAATAGTAGCACCAAGGTGATACAGAAGTATCTTTAACACATAATAAACTAGAACCTTTTTTATTAAATACTAGCTGAAGTACCTGGCGTTGCCCGGGCTTTACGCAGAGTTAAGAGACTTCATTTAGAGGGATGGGGGTAGTTTCATTTCGAAATCAGATGTAAATATTAATTTTCTTATTAGGAGAATACTGTGAAGTTGTAATTATTCAGAACAGACGGTCTGTGATATTTTAAATATGAATTGAATATATTAATTAGAAAGATATACATATGAATATTCCGGTGGCGCAACAACAATATTTTTCGATAAAATTGATTTTACATGTATATGTTTCTAATTAATATTTATTAATTTTCCTCTTATTTTGAACGTCAAGTGTGAAAAATATCATCAATAAGTACCAAAATTCTCATGTAGACAGTGACCATCCTCTTATTTTTAAGGTCAAGTGTGCAAAATTTCATCAAGCTCGGAATAAAACTGCAGATTTGTATAATTGTATAATAATGTATTATATATATAGATTGTTAACATGGAATCTTGTAAGTCGGTTGTTTAGTGAAATGAAGATAAAAAATGAAATGCTCTTCCTTTCACTCCAAAATAAAGAGAGTAAAAAGTACATTCGATGTCACGTGACTTAATTGAAATAATTTGAGTGCGCGCTAATATTTATTCGAAATACAAAATACTTGAATGGAATATTCAACGGTGACGCAACATCTCGGCGATCACCATCAACGACTAAAAATGGATAGTAGCCAATTTTGACATTTATCCACAAGTTGATAAGGACGACAAGAGACGGTTATCCCAATTTTTTTACGGCTTACCCGCGTTACACGGATAGAAAATTTTAACTTCAAGAACCCTTGAAAACTATCTAAAAAAAATTCTAAAGAAATTCTTTCATTCTTCAATTCTTCTTGCGCACTGAGTTCCGTCACAATGTCCATCTCTTTCACACCACCGAACCTTATACTTTGTATATGTCGTATCCTTGCATACTTTGTCAACTTATATGTACTTTGAATGAGTGTGAGAGAGACGGATGGTTGTCCCCTCTCTCTCTGTTTATAAATAAAAGTGGTTGTTATATCAAATTGTGTATTTTTAATATTATATTAACTTTTGTGTATTTATAAAATAAGTAGGATTTTTTTTTACATGTTTATATACATAAATATATATGCTTGCATTACAATAAAGAAATACGCCTAAAGGACGCAGAAGTATTAAAGTCATAATTTAGAATTTTCTAAACTTGTCAAATATTCAATCGAACTTCATTAACCTAATTCATAGTAAACCTTAAAGATGTGATTAATTAGCATTGATGAGTGGAGCCGATACGGGAGTGCAAATGTACCGGCTCCAGGATAAGGTGGGTTCGTCCTGCTTGATGTGCCCTTAGAACCCTTCATAATTCAATTTTAATTAATTTCAATATTTCTGTATGGTATGGAATCGTGAACACTAAAGACAAGGAATCGAAGACGGATTGATGCCTTTAAGATGTGGTATTGGACACACAGACAGCACAAATGGATGGACTCCCGACCTTGATACGATTTTTTTCGACAAGTAGAAGAAGCAACAAGCGCTTCGATGACAACTCTCAAATATGCGGGAAACCGTGAAAATTGGAGGAGTATATCAAAAGGACGGGAGTTTATGAAGTCAGGATCGTGAGGTACCGACGTGGATAAGAACCTTTTGTTTCAGGCATGCATATATTATTTACGGACATTCTAAAGTCATATGTAAAAAGACAATTCTAGGTCTAAGATACTAAATAACATTTAGCGAGGGTGCAAATATTTTTAAAAATACCGATCACATCTAAATCCCTTGGGGAGGATGTTCGAATATTTGGGATTGGTCGTTTTGGCGCGAGATATTCGCGAATTTTTCTCATTATCTAATCTTAATCCAACCTTTCAAGTCTCGCGCCAAAACGGGCTCACGCCAAAAATGCCGAGCCCAAACGTCAGATTACGATCGTGAACGGTATCATACTTCAAAATCATGAAAATTTTGTATTTTTTAAATTAAACTTATCACTTCTTCCGACACATGTCCGCGTAGGTAGCTAGCTGGCTACGCATTTCAGATGTTAGCTATTAAAAACATATTATGAAAATGTCAACCGAACAGCTGGAGTTAATTCCGTAGGGGCCATTTATCTTATTTCAAGGCGTCACAAACAAGCTGTTTTCACGTCCACTGGTATTTTGGACCATTCGACCAGATATCCGTTAGAAAAAAAACATTAAATTGTACAGACTTCCTCTTTATGCAACGCTTACGTTTCCGAGGAGAACGTGATTCCATCTTTTCTGAATGCTAGTCTTGTGATCATCTACGTGTTGGGAGTATATTTTAAGATGTTCATTGTTTGTCTACACCAACCTAAAACTGCCATCATCTCCTATTTACATAATACTAAATTTTAAGAGAGGAAGAAAAAATCTTATTATTATCTAATGTGACTTTTTGTATTTCAACAACGATTATAAGATGGCGTTAAAGACGCATTTTTCAGGACAAAACTTCATTTCGCAATGAACGCTCACCAACTTGAAGGGTTCAAAATTAACGCTTCATTCGAAGTATGTTGGTACCTAGTTGGCCCACTCCCGATGCATGTCGAAATCGCTTCGCATTTCATATAATACAATGAGGTATGGTTAAGTCGTTATATAAACCGTTATTGAACTATACTTCAATGAAGTGTCTGAAGTGCGAAGTGCTGAAGTACCTGAAGAGTGTAGTATACACTTCAATGGACTGCATGAAGTGAGCGGCGAACTCTTTCGTCTCTATACATACACAGTTCGCAGTTAACTGTGTGCGTTGCTGAGTAAGAGCATCGTCGCAGGCAACTAAGTTATTTCTTCAATATTATCAAAATTACTTTGTGGCCACATATTATATAAATAATAAGATAAAACACTTTGTTTTAACCACTATTTATTGATGATTCAACATATTTTGATACCTATGGTATCTTCTTCAGGAAACAATGTATATTAAATTTAAAAATACAAGTATAAAAAAAAAGAAACAAAAAACTACTATGAAAACAAATTTAAAAGGTGACTATTTGCAAAGAGGATTTAGTTATTTATAATATTTAGCTTGCTATTAATACTTTTTCTTATTTCTAAAATTTATAATTTATCTAACTATAAACCCCTAGTATTTGTATGTATAATTTCTAATGTCAAAAGAATGGTTTGTTTTCAAAAGATGATTGTCGAATTCAGAATAGTTGTTGCTATTGTGCTCCTTAATTCTAATATCAAAATTTCTGCAAGTTTTACCTATATAAAAAGAATTGCAAACATTGCAAATTAATTTTGTAGACCCCTGATTTTTTTTAAATATCATTGTTATTTAATATATAATTATTTAATTTGTTATTTGTGTAAAAAGCTGGTTGTATAGAATTTGGGATATTTTTTATAATTCAATTTGAAGTAAGATTATTTGAAAACAAATGATCTGATAAACTTTTTCTTGTACTTTTTGTTTAACATATTATCTATTAATTTAATATTATAACCATTATTAATTGCAATTTTTTAAATAATATTTAATCAATAAATAATGGTTAAAACAAATTATTTTGTCTTATTATTTATTTAACTAAATTATTTGTTAGTGTGTGTGAATATGGTGTAAAGTATTGAACTATTGAAGTGTCAGAACGATTTAAAACGTGCGAACTAGAAGGCATGAGTATAAAGAACTAGTTCATTGAAGTACTTCGTACAGTGTGAACCCATCGCTAATTCGCAGTTCACTGTTCACAATTTACACACTCGTGCACAATATTTTAGGGGGGGTAGATTACAATACAAATTAAAAATGCGAGTCGAAAATGTTCAGCGTGTGTCTAATCTCAACCATGCCAGAGATACTTGTGAGCGTATAAAAAAATCATAATTCTGCGATTTTAATTACTTAATTGAAATAATTTATTGATTCCAAATTATATATAGAACACAAAAAATTAAATATTCAATAATATTCGAGTAATACTCTAAATCAGTTCGAAATTCAATAATTTCGAACTGATTTAGAGCTTGAAACAAAGATACAGAATAATAATTCGAAAATATTTATTTCGAAATGCGTGGATCTGAAGCTTAACATGATTTTGTAAAGATCTCGTACAATAATATTGTCTGTAACGGCGCGAGAATTTGTACACACTCCTTGAACATTTTCAACCCATAAAATATTACAGACTAGGTGCGTTATATTACATCAATTGTTTCATACTTCGATCACGTCGTCATAAGTTGAACCGTGTAAAATTATTTCATGGCGAGTGCGCACTCGATAGCTACACAAAAATATTGTTCCATTGTTGAACACGCCCTTCCACTAAGTGCCAGGACTATCACCGATATTAGAACATCTAACGCCTGGCCGGGTCTATTTTCAGTATTCGTGTTAAATATAAATCGTGAGAAGAATAATAATTTGTAATAAACAGCCAAGCTATTAACCGCTCCCGTACTAATAAATATCACACAAAGTAGACAATAGTTATTCGTAAACTAGATCTCAGATTCATTAATTTATTGGATGTATTCGTTTGATATCGGCTGATAGAGATAAAATAGCACCCCTCCGAGAGCGATATTATAATGACACTTCGATCTCTCGTCTCATAGATTTATCGGATGCGTCATTCTGCTCTGCGAATAAAACATAATAGAGAATGAGTCAAGGCTCGCTCAGCACTGTTTCTTAGTAATCGAATAGCACTACGGTACAGAAATAAATTTAAAATGAATTGCCATTAAACTTCACTGCTAATAAAGATCTTTGAAGTTTTCTGTAAGCCTTAGAGTTTATATACAAAGTGGGCCATAAGCTTTTGCAGTTTTATTTCGCTTCTGCGCGGAAACCGCGCGAAGGAGTTATGTTTAGTGTTTAGAGATCTATAATATTATTGTATTTCTAATAACAAATAATTCATATGGAGCAGTGAAACAATAATACCCGCTATAAATCAGGTTCGCGACAGGAGAAATAAACCGCTTTACAATCAGTTTATTGTTTCGCTATAAAAATAATTAAACAATCATTAAGTTGCCGATAAATGGCTACCAGAATCATAATTAATTAATTAATCGTAAAGAGGAGCAGTGTCGACAGTGAGACTAATAAATAAATCGATAAACCATCGATGATAACTATCACCGGCAAGATTAATAACGTAATAAAATATTTCTAGATATCAGGTATCAGTAAATTAGTAGCATCTGGCTAGAAAGACCCAAGACCAACACTTTTGGAGGCCCATTACGATCTTCATGCGGTTGATGAGACACGGCTCAATTTGAAATATTGAATTCTAGTACTAATTATTTGTCAACATTTCCGATGACGACTTTGACTTTCAAAGTGACATCTGTGAATTTATGTAATCATTTATAAATACGGACCATTGCAGGTGATTGATTATTGAAGGATTTCGCTGTGAATAAAGGAAAAAAATCACCCATTACATTTTTTGTTATTTTGTTCAATTCATTGTTGATTCTTTAAAAATGTTCGAAGAGAAAGACAGCAATTCATCCGATAAATTGTTTTTTTTTTTGTTTAAATTTTAGCGTCATTTTTGACGGAACTAACTAACTTTTTTTGTTAGTCCATCATTCCGTTTTGAACAGGCACGAGAAGATAAATCGTTACACTTTTCCGTCCACAACTTTTGCTTCATTCGCTTTCCAATACATGTTCTAAGGGCCGGTTGTGTGATCAGTAGTAAATTTTAACCGTGGTAACTTTTTACTATAGAAACATTTTACTAACGCCTGTAGTAAAAATCCTTTGCGGGATGTCGGTACATCAAATTCACCACAGTCAATCTCGCCTCTCAGTGTGGCAAGGCGAATAGTCATGAAATATACTTTATCTGTCGAATTTTTTTCGGATTATGTGCTAATGTATATTAAACAATAAGATCATCATCGGACGAACCCTCAACGCTAAAATAGCGGGATATTGAATGATTAATTGTCGTATACTGCAACTTGCAAAGTATCAATGTGACAGAAGACTTTTGAAACAGCTGTAAAAAATCGGTCATATTTAACCATCGATTCACATCTTTAATATCGGATATAGGAAAGTAAAATTAGTTAACTACGGGATGTACTTTCGAGAAGTAAATATTTTTTTACTAACAATCAAACAACTGATTTTCGCAAAGTAATTTTTCTTCAGTAACTTTTTTTACCATATTATAAAGTTACTACTGATCACACAACTGGCCCTAACTGTTCGTTTCGCGGATGCGTTCTCCCTGTCGCCTCATATATTTGCTTTTTCATCCTCTCCTCAATCATACGTTCTAAACGCCTAAACAATGTAAAGTTTCTTAATTTTATCGACCGCTATAAGCAGTTATATAGGGTGATGATTAATATTAAATAATAAAAAAACTACAATGTTTTTCTCGTATTTTATTTATACAAAATGGAGTTTAACGATGCTTATTTAACGTTTTATAAACAATACTGTCGAAATGCCGTCCATTTCTCTCAAGACACTCTTGCAATCGGACTCTTAAATTTGCAAATACGCAAGAGCAAAGCGTTGGTTCAATGGCAGCAACTTCACGGCGGATATTTTCTTGTAGTGCCTGAATTGTTCGAGGATTGTTGCTGTAACTCTCGACTTAGGTATCCCCACAAAAAAAAGTCGCACGATGTAAGGTCCGGTGAACGAGGTGCCCAAAGTATGTCTCCGTACTAGCTGATTAATTTATTGGGAAAAATTCCCCTCAGCTTCTCCATTTAAACTCTAGCTGTGTGTGGAGTGGCCCCGTCTTGCTAAAATTGTGTTCTGTTGTTGAACCCGGGAAACAGCTGCAGTTGCGGTACCAAAAACTCGTCACATTCTCTTCATTTTATCGTACATAAATGTTCACCCATGCGCCCGAGAGCTGCCGCATTTTCATCCCATTCAGTCGTCTACTTTGGTTCTCGTTTTTCCAATTCCAAGCTTCAGTCAGCGTTGGCACCGGAACTCCATCGTGCGCCGCCAGTCTCACTTCGCTTTACCAAATTAAAATAATAATAATAATAATAAAGATAGTTGGCACATAAAATGATCACACTTCATAATGATATTTGCAAACGCTTAAATGATTTTCTCCAAGTGCTAAAACTGCAGATTTCACAATCAGTTGGCACGAGTGTCGGCCAGGATCGCCGCGCCACATCGACAAAGACATGCTCGTTATGAAGAGATGTGGCATTCCAAAATAACTGACAGTTTTGTTTGCCGAAATTGAAAATGGCGACAGTACGCGCATCTGGATTACGTTCCACGTTCTTAGATATCAATGAAATTAACAGCCGGTACCTGGTTTTACTCAAGGAATTCCACTAACTATAGGGTGAATATTATGTTCCAGGCCGATTTTGTTTGACCGTCATTTTGGTTTGGCAGACATTTGTCAGTTCGCATTTGGTAGTCGTAGAGAGTAGTTGATTACAATTTATTATGGAGCATCTAACGCCTCAACGACGCGTTGAAGTCATTACAACATTTTATCTAAATAATAATGGCAATGCAGTAAGTATTGTCACACGTTGGAAAACTTCATGGTGGCCGAATTGGGTCGATTGGGCCTGCAACGCATGTGGTTTCAATAGGACGGTGCCACCTCACACACAGCCGGAGCTTGAAATTTTGCGAAAAAAATTTCCCGGCCACATAATGTCACTTAATCCCCTCGATCACCTGATTTGACGGCTCCCGACTATTAACTTGAAAGGAAAAGTCTACAGTGTAGACTCTACACCAATAAGCCAACAATTCCGATGCTACAGAACAGTATTCGAAATGAAATAGCTGAAATAACACGCCAAGTGTGCGAGAATGTTATGAAAAATATAAATTATTAAAACAGCACGCATTTGTGCGAAGCGGCCACTTGGCAGATGTCATATTCCATACATGATTGTAATAAGCCAAATAATTGATAAATAAAAACCAAATTAAAAAATTGTGTTTCATTTCCTAGTTATTCAAAAACATCGGCCTGGAACATAATATTCACCCTGTATAAGATGAGGATATATAGTGTAAGAGTAAGGAATGAGCAATAGTCCCTATAAGTTTGGATACTTTTGTGCAATTTTAAGGACCAATTTGTGCGCTGGGGGAGAAAATAAGAAAAATATTACCGTACCAGTAAGGCTGCTGGGAGGGCCTGGCTTCACCACAATACTAATAATAATTAAAATGGTACGATTTAACAGGGAATTATTTTAAGAGATATGTGCATTAAAATAAACACTTTGTTCCATAAAACGAATTGTTTGTGCATTACAATACTAAAAAATAAATATTTATTGAATAAAGATTGTTCAATAAAAAATACCTAACCTAACCTGTCACATTTTGTCCATCATTAAAATGTTATATTTTTTTAATTCACATACCTATATTTTATAAAATGCTTACAATGAATGGGCATTTTATTTTACATATTGCTAATTTAAATAATATTAATGTGTTTATTCCAGCGCGATCGGGTCGTTTGTGCAAGACCCGATTCGCCACATAAATAATACATACACGATAGTCTAAAAAATAATACATACGATTCTATTAGTCTAATCATCAATTAGGTCATCGTGATTCACAGATTCAATATATGAGCCCAAAGACGGGAGATAGAGCATTTAGAAACGAACCCACAACTGGTCGCTGTCTCTCTTTTGGGAGTGTTTTTTGATGAATGGATCCCTGAGTGTCTGCCTTGAATTACTGCATCTTAATTTTCCATCTGTATGTAAAATTATGTTCTATGGAGGGTCTAAATTTTTAAATATTTGCGATAATTGCTAATAACCAAATTGAATTTCTTCTCTTTTTTCGTTTTGCATATACTTAAATAAGTTATTGAATTAAAGTCGCGTATCAGAGTGGGACCGACAAGGAATCCCTAGTTTCTGAACCGATTTCGGAAAAGAGTGGGTCCCCAGCTCCAGCTGACCTCAAAAACGTGGCATTGAAATAGTTGAAAATCTGAATAGCTTACCTTTTCAAAAGATGCAAAGTCCTGAGAAGAGTCGTTCAAGATGCTGGTGCTGGAAAAAAATATAATGTGAGATTGAAAAAATTATAAATGAACATTGAGCCATTTTACTGTAACGACAAACAAAGATATTAAGGCATCAGACATTTCTTTTGTGATCGTAATATTGACTGAGAACAGTTTACTTTCAAATAAGGTTAATATTTTTTTCTCATAAATGCATAGCAAAAAAATTAGGAGCCTAGTATCAAAGTCGGACATACACAACTTTTTTATAAATGCATGTTTTGGTTGCTTGTGTTGGTATCGACGATTTCACTCTCGAATAAGTGAAGAAACATATCAAAAGCGGATATTTCATTAAAGAATTTACGCGTAAAAATCCTTGGATAAGTTTACCCTTGGATTTAAAAACAGACTCTCACTGCTTGTATTTGTATCAAAAGTGTACATAATAGTCACAAAAAATGTCAAAATGTTTAATATCTGCATTTTTTAAAGAAATTTGCAGATCATTTAATTTTAAAAATAATACAATTAAATTAAATAATGTCACTAATGTTCGAAAGCGTGGAGCCAAAGAAAACAAATTAAAACGAGAAGTTAAAATAGAGAATTGCCGTTTTGACACAAACATTTTTAAATGACTCGTTTTTCATTTTTCTTGTCTTTTTGTATATTCAAAACAAAAAATCATCTCTCGTGCAAATTTTGCTAATGACAAGTGACACTTTGATGGTAGGCTTCTCAAATGCACTACCATTTTACCTATGTAGTAACAGTTATAATAAAACTACACTACTGACAAACACTAACCATCTAAATGTCATTAGCGAGTTAACATGCCAAAATTTACGCGCCACGCCGAGCCATAAGCGTAATTACACGCACTTTTAGAGCTTAGAGGCGGAATTAAACACTGTTATGCATCTGAAATTATTCTGCCATCTGTGAACAACAGTTCTTAGCTAAAAGATATCTTAAGTCAACACTATTAAATAAAGCCTGTCCCTATCCTATGATAAGGGTATAGAAACAAAACCGCCACTAGCCAATTGACGAAAGAAGAGGGTGATGTGTTTGAAAATGTTAATCTGGCAACAGTGGCAATTTTATAATTGATAACTGCTCTTGAAAACCTATTTGTATGTATTAAAAGCATGTCAATGTTAATATCTTCGCTCTGGCTATAAAATCAGTTACAAATATGTGTGGTGGCAATTTTTTTTCTACACCCACGGCATATTAAAAAGTGAATCACTTACCTATTCAAAAATATATGTACATTTTTCAAAATTATTATTGATAAAGTTGATTAGGGTACACATAAAAACAAAGTTCAGTGAGAATTTTACAGCCTAGCCCCTTTTTGACTAATTTCCCAAAAACCTGAAATTTATGTTTACAAAAATCGCTCGTTGAATAACGAATAATCACAGTTATCAACCATTATAATCTAACACCAAACATACAATCACAGTTTATTTCATAACTATTATTCGTGTGCCCGTACATCATCATGACGTGTGATTGATGAAGTACTAATAGTTAATAAAGAAATTCCTCAGCCTAGCCATCAACTCATGCGACCTCAATTATTATTATTGATTGTCTGAATTAACTTAATGAAAACTTTGAGAACATCTTTTATGGTACATATTGTAAAAATTATATACGTACCAACAAAGTAGGTTATGTTGCTTTTCAGTAGATGTCATTATGCACAATACTTAATTAAAACACTTATTTGCTTATAAAAATAGTTCATTAAATTTGTCACAGATTTTTGAGAAAATATTTCAAATTAAGCTTGAATGAAGAATATAATAGATATAAAGTGAAATAATATTAATATTAAGTAAATTAATCAATTAGAAAGATATTCAGAAAATAATCTTATCTATCGAAAAAATATTTAGTTGCTACCGGGATACGAACCTGGACCTCTTTTTATCCTGGTAGCAACAAAATATTTTTTCGATAGATAAATTTTTTCTGTATGTTTTTCGAATTGATTAATTCAATTTGTATTAAAATACCAAAGAATTATGTTCTGAAAATGCAACTTAACAGCAAAAATTTGTTTTCCTTAAAATAAATCAATGCGTAAAATATATAAACAATATATAAAATTATTTTGGTATATGTACAAGATTTAATCATAACCCCGAAACTACCCTCCGTCAAAAATATTATCTGTAGATACCAATATCCATGAAATATAATGGACCTTGTGGACACGATAATACCTGCAGTTCTTATCATATTTCAATTAAATTTTTATGAAAAATTGACCACGTAAATATCTTAGTTATGTTCATTAACCAGCCTAATCCGCAATCTTACTTCAAAATTCGAAGCTATTCAAAAATTTTAAAAATTCACAACTAGTTAGTATTGGTACTAGAGAAGAAAATAAAAAATGGTAGAGTTCCTATGGGGTATCATAAAATGAGAAATATTTTTTCCTTTCGCACTCTTATTCTGATGTGTTTAATTTTAAGATGTTTTGTGTGTTGATTTCCATTTATTAATAGTATTTTTGTTAAGTTTTGTTCATAATAAATATAGTTAAATGGTATGCATGAAATGTACTCCAAAATAACTAAGTGTAATTTTTATATTTGTAAGTGGGGTCATGAAATATAATACTATGAAATCAAAACCTTTATATACCTCATTAACTGATGAGGCATTACAAAATATTAAATAAAATTAATAATTCATGTACACAAACCCACTTGACAGATTACAATTGATATTAATAATGTATATAATATGGGGGGACATACAGGAAGGACTCGGCATGACCAGGTAAACTAGATACTGGAAGATGGTCCTGTTAGAAGCCATGATAACCGGCGAGCTTGTATGAGAAGATGTATGAATGTGGATGAGGCGAGAATTGTGTGTCAGGACAGAAGAGTGTGGCACTTTATCCTCTCTGCCTACCCCCGCAGAGAAACGGCGTGATGGTAAGTAAGTAAGTAAGGGAATGTAGTAAATATGAAACACCATTATGGCGGGAATAATGTGAATCTATATAATATGAAGCATACAAAGAAATAGATGATGAAAAAGTACTATCACATTACATTTGGATGCTAGAAAATCTTTGAAATATTAAAAGGATGAAAAACAATTTGAATACAGTAAAAAAAAAAACACATTAATGAAGATTATGTGTCTTGAGAGAGAAAAGTATAAAATAAGCTTTAAAAGATTTTTGTTTGTACATATTATTTTGTTACACTCAGATTTGATAATATTATACACTCAAATTTGATTAGATTCAACACTCAGATTTGAAAATATTCTACACTCAAATTTGAAAATATTATTGTCACTACTTGACAGCTCAGCTGTGGCTATGAAACTATTAGTAATTGTCCACAGCACAAAGCAACGACTAATTGGAACTGTGACCCATATGCTCCATATTAGTGGGGAATATAATGTATGCAGTATGGATATGCTACGGTCTGCGATGGCTGATAAAAACAAAATAAACAGTTATGCTGATAATGTCACGACTTTTCTGTTATTGTTTACAGGGTGATCGCAAAATGACATTATTCTAAAAATGAAAAATATTAATATTTTTTTTTTTATTAGAGATATATATATATATATATTCGAAAATACTTGTCATACCAATATTATTATAATTTTTTATTAGGCAAGTATCCTACTGCTATGAAAAACATGTAAAATTGTATTTATTTCCTCCAAATTTGTGATCTTAATTCTCTTAACCTCGCTCTGAGATAAGTAATAAGCTAAAAAAATATTAATCTTTTGACAAGAGAAAAGAGTTGATAAGTTGGAATAAGAAAAAAAAAAAATTTATGTATTGGACCATAGTAAAAAAAAAATCAGAAAAAATGAAAAGACAGCAACAAATTTTGAATAAAAAGAAGTAATGACAGAAATGTGGGAAGGAAATTATTCTGGGCATAGGGCATCTGGGCTTATTTAGGATGTAGAACCTACCAGAATAATGGATGGATGCGTTGCATCTAGCTAGAGACTGATGTGAAGTCAGTTGTGAAAGAGCCGAGTCTCATCTGATTGTGCTATATGTCAATAATGACATGAAGAAAGAATGAACATGAAAAATAACATTTATATTAACAATTTACTGTTATAAACTAAAGTGATTTGCACTATAACATCCACACACTATCATACGTTGTTGTATATTTTACCTGAGTCACATTTAACATTTATTCAGCCAAAACACAAACCGCAATATAATATACTTCATATTGCCGGAACGATAAAATACATATTTAAGACTACTTTTCTTTTTTTAAATATTATAATTTCAATATTGAAAATTGACACGGCCGTGAAGCAGCCATTACCTAGGAAAAGCGAGAGGCAGAAGCCGTTTATTTGTTCCAATTATTTATTTTGCACTAATTCAAGAGCATTACGCGAACTTCAAACAGACCAATGTGATGACAGTTGTACAATCGAAGATTCTGAGGCACTTTGTAAGAAGCGACTAGAACTTTCCCAAAGGTCTTCAAAGGAATCCCAGTCGAAACTCGATTACTAGCTAGGCTGCTCGAGAATGAGATGGCTGGATAATATGAAGAAAGGTGCAGATGGATTGTAGGTTTTAAAATGGAGAGCTTTGGCTTAAGACAGATGTCTGAAGAATATTTATGCTGACGGTCTTGAACCTGGATCGCCCGTAATGCCAAATGATAATTATTTATTTCGCAACTCCCAATTGCTTAATGAGTACAGATCAAATATAATATGAATCTGCCTTACACGTACAGAAAAAATAAGACCTCTTTATCACACAACATTACACTAATTTTACTATATAGCAGTCTCAGAAAAAAATATTTAGATGTACAATTAACTACACTGTGTAGACAATTTCGTATGAAATAACTATTGAAACTGAAATTCCACGAAACTGATAAATGCTTTGCCAGATAAACACTTTGCAATGAACAAACACACCCAAAGGGTTTACCACGTTATATAGATTACAGTAGAGATATCTAATCTATAAATACATCCGAGATAATATTATGAAGAGCGCGGAATAGTAACACAAACAACAAACTAAGGTTTGAATTAAAATGCACTAATAATTAGAAGGGTTTTTATTGTACCGGAATAAACAAAAGTAAACTGAATGCAGTGGAAATGAGGTCACCCAAACATATAAGTGACAAATCCATTTACGATAAAGTAAATAAACAATGAATGTAAATCTGATCGTAAAATAGTAAACAAGCACGCTTAGGTGGTTTGGTTTTGTGGAATGAATGTATTAGTAAAGGTAAGAAAGTTTGTTTTTCATCAATACTACAAATAGAGGATTGAAAGAAGAATACTGGAAGATGGTCCTATTAGAACTTTTTACAATCAACAAGCATGCAAGAGTAGAAGTGTGAAAGTAAATGAAGCAAGAGTGACATATCTGAAAAGAGGAGAAAGTAAAGGCAGTGTGTTGTTCCATTTTCTGCGACCCCAACAATTACTGTATAATAATTGTCTGAAATGGTGCTGTTAATTCTCAAAACTGTTTTAGTTATCTCATTGGAAGGCTTTTTTTACATAGTCATTAGTCGTACACAATTTCCCAAAACAGAATGCAAAAAATTAAATACAAATGCGTATGTATACAAGTGAAAATTATATAGTTTCTAATCAGTAATCTCCTAGTAGTTGTTACGCTAATAAAAAATACATTCTAATCTTTGCTTTTAAATCCAACAATAGTTCCATTGAAATCAATTTATATGCATGAATATTGCAAATAATAGCAAAAAAATATGGCAAATACGAAAGAATTAATTTGGAATTGTATTAAAAATAAACAAATTAAAACATAAAAGCTCTGAACAAATTTTAGCTTAAATTTTTACATGTGATAGAGGTACTATTTTTTACTAGATTATTAGATAATATTATATGTAACACACTTAGAACACAATATTTTAGGGGTATATACATATTAAAAATATGAGTCGAAAATGTTCAAGCTACATGTGCATCAACCACATCAGAGATATAAGCATTTAAAAAAACTCGTAGTTATTTGAATATTTCGAAAAATTATAATATTTCATTGATTCCAAACTACAGGCGGCTCTTGACTTTCGCACGTTCGACTTTTGCCTAATTCACTATTTCGCACATTTTGCGACTGTGGTTTTTTTCCGATAATGTTCGCTTTTGTCTCACATGCAGTTGTTCTCCTCTCCTCCGCTCCCTGTCTCTTTCTCTCCGTCCTTGAAATGTATAAGTTCTATAAATGTATGTATGTACAAGTTCAGTGGGTTTCAAAGGATCTTGGAAAAAATTATGCCCACAAATGATGGGCGATCATCTAAACCGTGAAGAATCTCCGGAAACTATTATAAATTAAATAGTTTCAATGATGAATGAACTAAACATGGATGTCAACAATGAAGATGTAGATGAATTAATCGAATCTCATTCAAAGCCTTTTTTAAATGAATATCTAATTGAACAACAAGAAGCAAATGAAATAGAAAATGAAGACGAAGAAGAGGCTGACATCGTCAATACTTTGACAATCAAAAATATGAATAAAGCCTTCATGCATCTTGATAATTTGTTGGCTATCATGGATGAATGTGATCCCAATACAGAGCGCAAATCTCAAGTACGTAGGGCAATCTATAGAGATTGATAAATAAATACATAACTGATAATACATTCCATTTTGGTGTTTTTTTTACATGGCTCTACTTTGGCACATTTCAACTTTCGCACGCATTTCAGGAACCAATTAAGTGCGAAAGTCGAGGGCATATATATATATATTTTTTATAAAAATTAGAGATACATACATGGAATACATGTCACATCAATATTCTTACTATTTTCAAACTAAACTAAACGCTTGTGCTATGAAAATAGGACTAACTTGCTGGTCTCCTGGAACGAGGCGTGAACCCCCAACTACTAGGCCAGCATCTTAACCACTAGACCAACAAGCTAGAGTACAAAAAAAACGCCATCAAACTTTGAGCGCCCAGACTGTTTTTTGATAGATGATTTAGGGTCTGAAGCAAAGATTTTAAATAATAATGGGTCAATTTCGCAAATATTTATTATTTTGTAAAAATCTAATACAATCATATTTTCCATAATGGAACGAAATTTGTACAATACTCCTTAAACATTTTCGATTCGTAATTTAGTTAATATTGTGGAATAGGTCTGCTACACCTACATGCAAAAGTTCTATAAGCACAAAACAGATAACATTAAATTGAAATACAAATTCAATTAAATGTTTTATTAAGACAAAAATGGTCAGTTGTTTTACAATTTGCCTTCATAGCTTACCCTGTTCCAAAATAGTCCTCATTATAGCAGAAGGCTAAAAAAAGCAAAGGACTCCTAATACTACCCTCTTCTAAGAGTTATTTAAATTGCCATATCCCAATATAATATTAATTCAGACATTCTCTTCAAACATCTGATAAACTATTTCGTACATTTTAAATCATAATGCCGTGTATGAACAGTGATCCTAAGTTTTAACAATACACCCAAAATCTGTAAGTTGGTAAACATATCGTTTGATAGCTGTCAGATAACGAAATTTTCAATGGTTTCATGATGAATTCACTAAGCGGTGTGTCGTTGCTTTGAATTGTTTTTGACTTTTGCGAATTAACTTTTTCGCTGAAGTGTAATTGTAATATATTGCATGTGAAGGTAATTTTAGTATATTGCATGTGAAGGTAGTTTTAGTATATTGCATGTGAAGGTAATTTTAGTATATTGCATGTGAAGATAATTTTAGTATATTGTATGTGAAGATCAATAAAGTAACTTCTAGGGTATGTAAGAAATTTTGCTCTCTAAACTCTTACATAGACGATCGTAGAATTAGTTGGAAGCGAATTGTCGTTCTTTGTATATTATATTTCCTATTCAGTCCAAATTCGGTATAATTTAAATTTTTTCAAATATTTTATGACCCAAATTACCAATTTCATAATACAATAAAACCGTGTTAATTTGAATAGAATTCGTATTACGTAGAACCCCATTAATCTTTTAAATCCCATGAGCGTATTAACACGCCAAACTTTGTATGTTACGCCAAGCTATAAGAGTGTTAATACGCACTTTTAGACCTTGCAAACTTGCAGGGATTAAAGTCATATTTTTATATCATTTTGCCATCTGTGGACGACAGGTCTCAGCTTTTGATAGACAAATCAAGACCCTTAAAGTCTAGTCTTACCCCATGTTAAAGGTTAATAGGATATTCAAGAGACCAAAAAAAAATTCTAATTTTACAAATTTGGCGAAGCGATCACATAAAAAATTGCAAAAGTCATAAAAAAAGCTGCTTGTAAAAAGGGAATTATATTGTGTATTATGTAATAACATGTTTTGTATTGGTTGTTCCATTTCCCACCCATCCGATGAAGCAGCCAGCACCACACACACAGACTGAGCTTAGCTAGTGACAGTGCTTTCTGGCATACTATCCGCCAGAGCCGGAAAGCACCGTAATAATATACATATTGCAAAAAATATGTCTATTCTATGAAAGCAGCCAACTGAAGAAAGCATACTTGGAATTCCCAAATTTTCGCGACATAATATAAAGGAGGTTCCACACAAAGTAGGATCAGATGCGCATTGCGTTGGCAGGTATAGTGAAGTGCACAAAGAACACTCCTCACGGGTGCACACAGTCAAAAAACTGCATTGTTAATTTTTTATAACTTACTCAATATTTTCGAATTAGGTGAAAAATGTATTGATTTATGACACAAGGGCCTAAAAATTATTTCGTACTATGATTTACTGGGATTTTTTTTATTAAATGTGTTGATTAAGTATGAAACTGACAATTTGGGTCTTGAAGTGTTTGAAAATTTCGAATAATAGGGGTTTGAATTAATGCGGTTCTACTGTATAATATAATAACATCAACTCAAAATAATTTTGAACCCCCTAGTATTTTGAAACTTTGATGATTTAACTCATCCAAGGCATTTAAAAAAAATGGGAGCATTTTAAAATCGTAATATATAGTCTTAATTGTTTACAACAAAAACATCATTTTTACACTTGATCAGTGCAATAATTATTTTAAAAAACTAACTTTTCTTCCCCATTGGCGCGTTCAGTTTCCTTGTCATCTTTTCTCTCTTCCTGCTCCTTAGGCTCCAAGACTGAATTTGCTTCTTCCATCTTTTTATTCTCGGCCGTTCGCAACTGAAGTTGGTTCTCCTCCCATTGCAGCTTGGCCTCATTCTGCACTCGTTTCTTCAGCTCAGATATTTTCTCTCGTTCGTCGTCCATCACTTGGCAACCTGGGAAACAAGTTTTATTTATTCAAAATCTTAACTTACCAATAAAAGCTTACAATCTGACATTGAATGACATGTAATCACATCTTCAAAAATAAATATATACATATGTACATATTAGGATACTTAGAAGTATATATATATAAGAACCAGATCTTCAAACAGTTTCGAAGAAGAGGTGTAGTTGAAAATACAATATTCAAAATAATCATTTATTTTTCATTCCACCTTCAAAAATGGATGCACTTCAGAAATAATATGCAGATGCAAGAATTTTTATTTAATTGATATAAATATTTTTTTAAATATCTATCGGAACTGTTGGTTTATATCCTAAATGAGTAGATATTCAATGAGGAAATAAATACAAAAGACAGCTTTGTGGTGACAGACATCATTTTACATTTCATTAGAATTATAATTTCGGTTTACATTGCAGACATCTGACAGTTGGCAGTATAGACCTTATAAATGCTAATTTAAAAATATAAAAACGTGTTAATATCTTATCAATCTTAAATATGAAAATTCTATACACTGCCAAATGATACTCAAATAAATGAAATTGGAATATTATATAATATAAAATAAGACAATTTTACATGTTTGGCAAATTTTATCCAAATTAATTGTACACTAATTTGTAAATCGTAATAAATCTATACATTCATTGATGTCGACATTCATTTAATGTTGTTAGATTAAATTGGAAACTAATTTTTTCACTAGCAATATTATCAGAGAAATATTTAAAGTTGCATAAATAAAATTGACAGTCGTCTAAGTAGGTACATGATAATTACTTTATAATTTGAATTCTTGTTTTGAATTTCATTTCATTATATCAGTATAGTACCATCCAATACATTAGTATGTACATACAGAGTATTAGAAAAATTGATCAGTTAAATAATATATGAGAAGTAAAATTACCTTTTTGTTCTAACATCGCCATGCGATTTTTCTCCACCTCCCTCAAACTGTCCAAAGTCATTCTACCCAGAGAGTTCATATCGCCATTCTTCGATAACAGAGGAGCATCCAGAGTCACCTTGGAAATTCTGTCAATATCATCTTGCGAAGGTACCTTCGTATTTTCACCCAGGGCAGTCAAAAATTCCCCGGAATATCGTCTCAACTCATCACCAGCGCTTTTTCTAAACATTCCTTTTGAATAATTGTCAGTCGGTTTTGTAGGTTCACAAAGTCTGATCGTGTTACCGGATGTGGGATCAATTATCCTGACTTCCTCTTCTAAACTGTCGGCGAAACTGTCCCTGTTTTCGCTATAGGAATCGCTAGAAATTCTTCGCATCTCTTCTTCATTACACTCCGGAGATATAGAAATTGGTTGTTGCGCAGTTTTGCTGCATTTACTTAAATACTTGTTCTCGGAAAATCCAGACTTGGCATTTTTAACATACCTATGTTTTCCGTTCTTTGGATCCTGCTCTGACACCTCATCTATTTTGGGTTCACGTTCATCCTGTACCTCATGGGTGATGGTATTTTGATCGATATTTTCTTTGTTACCAACCGTTTCACTGCAGATCTTCGCTTTGTCTTCTTTGTTCTTCTTTCCAACAGAATCTTTCCTTATCAATTTACCTAATGAGGGAAATGATAACTTGGAAGACTTCTCACTTGTTGGTGAATTCTGCGAGTCATTTGGTTTGTTTTTAACACTACCATCTTTGCTCCTTTTGGAACTTCTCAAACTGTTACATTTTTCAAACGACCCGTATTCTGACTCAATGTTATCATTATTGAAAAACATATTCTCATTTAAGCTCTGCCACATTACATCTTGGGACTTTGGCTTGTTCTTTTTTTCTTTGCCTTTCAGTCGGCTCAAAGAATCGAAATTTCTTTCCCAAAAGCCTTGCTTCTTCTCTTTACTATCGGAACTTGTATCTGTTTCTGTTCTACTTCTATCGGAACTGATAGATCTTTCTACTCTCACAGGACTAGATTCGTTGCTCGTATTAATAACTTTATTAGGACTGCATTCTGTGCTTTGTAGACTTCTATCTTGATCTAAATCTATATCTATATCTACTAGATCATCTAAAGATCTCTTGTCTCCCAGATCAACTATCATACTTCTAGACATTTGGTCTATCGAAACTAATTTTTCTTTGAGATTCTTTTTGCGGTTTTCGAAACATTCCACATTATTAAGATCTTCACTATCAGAACTGGGCGGTGAGAAGTCTCCCGATTTGATTCTCGATCTTCGTTCTTCTAAAGTGAAATTCCTTCGATCTTGCTTTATGTCTGTTCCTGTTTTTAAAACAGCATTCTTTATTTCATTTTCAACCGATTGTAGATCTGCTGTCAATTCTTCGATCTTATTCAGCATTTTGACATAGTCCGATTGGAGGGATTTAGTTTCCTCTACAGCCGCATTAAGATTATTGCTCGTCTCAAATCTCAAGTTGAGGATTCTGGACTTTTGAGAGTCAATCTTTTGTGAGAGGGCTGAGATGTCATTTTGCATTTCCTCGCGGTATGCAAGCCTAAAAATAAATAGTTGGTTGGTTAACTTAATTGATATAAAAGAAAAAATATAGAAAAATATTATTTATACTAACCAATCAGCTTCTTCTTCTAAATCCTGAAATTCCATATCCTCAAATGATTTTCTTTCCGTTTCCAGAACTTCCTGAGCATTTCGAAGTTCTTCCAGGGTAGCCTCGTGTTTGGAAAAGTCTTTTTCGATTCTGAAACACAAACATTTATCATTTTTAAATGTGTAATAGACGGCTGTGATGCAGTATGGACAAACTTAAAAATATTTTTGAAAATAAACATATACCAGTGCGTCCACGCATTCATTTTACATTTGCAGAACAGTCATCATTTAATAACTTATAGTGTGAACATATTTCTGCTAAATGAAAAAAGGCTGCGATTTGCTTGTTTGGAATGTAACCCGACATATAATCAATTCAAAACGAAACTAAGAAAATATGTGCAAGGTAAGTTTTAGTAAAAAGAAACATTTTGATATTATTTATATTAGAGCATATATATATATACATATTTACATATGTAAGCACTATATTAAGAATAAATAAGCAAGGTATGACTTTCAACAAACCTTTCCACATTATCGGCTGCGCTTTGCACCTTTTCTCTCTGAACCGCCTGCCGTATTTCTTGCTGTCCCCGATTGTCCTGGGCCTCCGCTTCAAAAAGTCTGACCTTGTCCTGAAGGGCCACCAATTTTCTCTGCTCTAGATTCAAGATGGCGATCTCAGAATCGTATTCGCCTTGCAGTAGCGCTTTTTCCATCTCCAGCTGCGAACATTTGTAACAATGATAGTCATAAGTGAACTATGCTCTATTTCGCTTGACCATGTGACCTAAACAATGTTTGACCGAATAAACAAGATAAGAATTTTCTCCATGTTTTTGTAATCATAAAAATGTTATAGCTACGTAATTTATTTTAAAGATATGACAATTGTTTTTAAACTGTTGACTTGCATATTTGCATACTTATATAGAACAATACGAATTTGTAAAATGCATAAAAGTTTTTACGGTCATGCTTTAAAAACAATGTGACATCATTAAGCTCATTTAATACATTTATACCTGTGGATTCATTTATATCTTCTTCTATAGATGTTCAAAGCTACTCTTTAAACATACTTACAAATGCTATTAAAAACAACATTTCGGAAATGAATGTGGTGATTTTCAACCATGACAACATTGTCCAATTTTTCAATCTCGGAAACAGTTTAGAGAATGAAATATCTTAATTTAAACATGGAAGATTCCTCGTATTTAATAAAATAAATAAGTGAGAGAATACGAAGAACGAATAGCTAAAACACCTCACCTCTCTCAATATGTCATCTTCCTGCGACCTTATATCGGCCATCTTGCATTTGACTTTGTGCATTTCTGACACCACCTGCTTCCTTTTACACCTTAACTCCTCCAACTCTGTGGATACATCCTTAAAGCACTCTCTGTTCTCCCTACAACTGTCTTGTTCCACTTCTTTGCTCCACTGATGTATTAACTCTGCCGTGCTATCTCTCTTCTGTACCATCTGTACTTCATAAGACGGCGATTCTACAATTTCACTCTGGTCAGTCTTCCCCATAAACACTTCATCGTCGAGCTTTTCTTCAGATATTTTTTTCAATGCTTCATTTAAGCTGTTGTTTCTAGCTTCTTCGTTGCGTAACATTGATTCTGATAAATCCCTGTCGATGTCTCTGTGAATTGCGTCTAATTCCGGAATATCAGCTATCAAATCTCTTCTAATTTCTTCGAAATTTCGCCGTTGGTTTGTGAAAATATTATCAGGATCTAATAAAGTGCATTCGTCTTCTTTTTCTTCATTGTTTTTTCTATTTTCTGGATTCAGTCTCGCTATTCTCATTTCAAGCTCATTTGCAAATTCAGCATCGTCTATCATCGGTATATCTTCTGTGAGGCTCAACTGCTTCTCGATTCCCTGACAACGATCATTGCTATCATTAAGGTTATTTCCGAATGAATTTACATTATTTTCATTTGTTCCCTTTATATTTGATGATTGAGATTCAGTTTCTTGGGGAACTAATGATGGAAAAACAAAGTGTTGGGGAGATACAATATTTTTATGTGCATAAGTTGTTTTAATTCTAGTCCTAGGACTGTGTGAACTGGGAGACTTGGGAGTTGAATTATAAGGAGAAACGTTTCCTGCACACGGGTTATTCTTCAAAGCAATATTTTCATATGGACCCATTGTATTATTTGCTATTACGGCATTATCATTTTGTCTAAAATGATTGAATCCGTCATTCGTAGGGGAAAGGTAATCACAGTTTGTAACAGGACCATTTTTCTCATAACTTGCAACATAGTTTGATGAATTTTGCGCGTTCCTTGCGATTTTTCTAATCATGACGGGACTAGAGAGTTCTGTAATAGGAAACTGGCGAACGTACGTCTCTTGACGCTGAACGAGAGCCTGATTCTCAATATTAAAGTTTTCATAACTTGAATGATGCGAAGAGAATTGATAAACTTTTCCATCGGAAGGTTGCAAATTTGTAATAACATTTTTCTGATTTATGTTTGTGATTTGTCCGTTTGGTATTGGTGTTCCATTTGATGCAAATACTTGGACATTTTCATAGTTTGAATGATTAATTACGTTGTGATTTGGTTGAGATTTTGACATAGTTGGATGAGGTGAACTGGGAGATGGAGGTTGAATTCTGTGCGGTGAATAATCAGATCTATTGTGGCCCGTATCAAATCTGAAAAGTAATAAAGAAGACATGATTAATATAAATAACTATGATAACTAACAACTACACATCTTTTTAAATTAAGGAAAGAGGATTTTAATTATGCACTTAAATAAATGAAGTCAATAAATAATGTATAGCTATAATTTTTAAAATCAAACAGAATTAATTAAATACTGAATTTTTTAGAAAGGTAATTTGAAAAACTTATTTTAATAATTTCGCGCATTTCTGAGCTCAGGACAAAACCGGTCTCAAGACACAGTCTCAGTTATAGAGAAAGCTCGGTTGCAATATGTCATTTCCATGCAGTTTATACATTTGAATAGAGCAATCTTACAAATTTTTATGAACATCATCATCATACTCCAGCGAAGAAGGTTTCTCCGAAGACAAGATAAAGAATATTAATAACAATTCAGACTCCATTTGATTGTAAAATAACTGCAGGGCAAATCACACAAGATGGAGATTTGATATGCATGGTTTGGGTAGGTTTGCAACTCAAATATTTGACCGAACTACGGTACTAAATAATACTATATAAGAACTGTTTCTGTTTCATGTTTAACAAAGCGGAAGATAATGTTTTTATAGTAAGTAATCAGAAGAACAAATTCCAGTTTGTTTTGAATGTGAAACACCACTAACTATAATAATAATCAAGATAATTTTAAAGTTAAATTAAATTATTCAGCGCATACAGACAAATATCGTCTTTCTAGATGGTTGATATTTGTGTTCTGACAATTTTTAACTGGTTACTGTCAAGTTACCTGGACACCTAACTACTCAATATTGTAGTAACCGGTTCCACAGAATCGATTAGTATCACCAGTAAAATCTAATTAACCAATTAGATAAAATTTAAACAAACAAATCGTTCATAATGCTTTGCGACGGAGAGGGGAAGGGGGTGCTCTGAGAGATTCATTCCAATGATTCTATGAGTAACCAAACAGATAACCCGATATTCATCTGGAACTGGTGTTCCAACAAATCGATAACCATCGCTAATTTAAGATTTTTAAACATTTCTAGGAAACATAACAGACTTGCGTATACTTCACTCCATTTCATTAAAATGCTGAGTATATTTTGTACGACAAGAATAATAATATATAGACCATATAAATTCTCAAAAAGTTTTTACAAAAAAGAGAATAGATATGTATTTTTACCTAAAGTAACCATCACTAGTTTGTATAATGTTAGGATTATTGTGCAGCCCTCTGGGAAGAGATCCATTGGTGATTATTTTATTGTGCGGTTTCTTCTCCGTTGGGGTTGTCGGAACACCTGAAAATATAAGGGACCAGGTAAGTATGAACCAGGCTACATTTTTCAAAGGGGGAAGATTTCAAGGTGCATAAAAAATATTGATCTAAAAGAGTAATCTAACATTTGTATTAATTTAAATTCATAATTTTTAAAGACATCAACAACATTTAATTGTTATCGTCCTTACCATCGAATACCTACAGAATATTTTGAGATTGGATTACTCTGATTTACATAATGTAAACTAAAATATAGATATCAAACTACATTAACAATAAATTGAACTTAACAATCGGGACAATTCTTATTGGTAACTGTATTTATTTTGTTAATAAGAATTTATTTGTGTTTAAACAATATTCACTCTCCCACATACACTCCATTAAAGCAAACAGGCCATAAAAATATAGCATATGTTTTAATTGTCATACATAAAAGTAAAACAATTGAAGGTAAAAAAAATAGGGTGATTTCATGAACACATTAGTCAATTGTTTTTATTTTAATTTTCATGACTTGCCAGCGTTTCTTAACAAAATGTCGATGTATATGTATGTAGAACTATACTGTTTGTATTGGTTAGCAATCTAGAATGATCCAAATAAAAATTTTGTACTAATCAAAACCCTTAATGAAGTGAATTTTATTTTACTGATTGTTGGCAAGATTGTGTACAATATTAAACAGACTTGAATAATTACCAAGCGATATCTGTTTCTCATACTCGGCACACATGTTGAGTATTTCTTCCAACCTGGCGTGTTCCAGGAACTTCTGGCTCTCGTCCTCCATTCTGCCCAGCTGCGCCTGAAGCAATAATGGTATTCTCTCGTTAAAAAATTGACCAGTGCCAGCACCTTTGTATCTTCATGAGACTATTTATTAAATGTACATGCAAAGTTAGAAGTAATGTAACAGAGTAGTAATACATTTAATATACATTTTTCAAATACATATTAAAATGGTACAAAATCAACTATGTGCTTGACGAATAGCATTTCACGAAATCTAAAAATATGAGTTGGTTTTGTTTGAAAATATTGATGCATTTATGAACATTTTAAGATAATAATTTATAATTAAAGCTTGTTATTTACTACATTCATTGAATCCATAATTTTGACAAATACAGCCCGGCAGATGAGGTCTCGGGTTTCAAATATGCTCAATTTAAATAGAAATATAAATGATTGCAATCATTTTTATACCGGCAAAGCTTGCAGAAATTTTGATATTAGAATTAAGGAGCACTTGAGATGCTTAAATAGCAACAACTATTCTGAATTTTCTAATCACCTTTTGGAAACAAATCATTCTTTTCACATTAACAAGGATTTAGAAATTATATATACAAATACAGTGAGATAAATTTGAAAATTTTGAAATAAGATAAAGTGTTAATAGTAAGTTAAATATTATAAATAACCAAATTCTTTTTTGCAAATAGTCACCCTTTAAATTTGTTTTCATAGTAGTTATTATATTATATTATATTAATGATATCCTGAAGAAGAAAATGATATTTTTCGAAACCGATAGATGTATGTAATTCATTAAGTGGTTAATAAGACAAAGTTAATAATCTAAAATAATGGATTTTCACTACAAAGTTGATTTTGCTAATCTTAAAAATAATAAATAAATAAATAAATGAGATTCAATTAATGGTATTTTATCAGATGGGTGATTGTTCCATGCCATTAGACCCGCAACATTGCACAGTCGCAATACTAAGCTCTATTTGCCCATATTGGTAGGTACGTAATTTATTGCATACTTAGGTACTAGTAATTAAGTTTCATACAGAATCTGAAAATCATAGTGTGCTGATTGCCAATTAGTATTTCTCGCGCATACTGCGGCGACTTATAAGGATAATATGTTGTTCAGGATCTATCAGTGAGCATTATTAAATTGTCTGTCAAATAAAGCAAGACATGTATACATACTAGTAGATACATAAATTATATACTCCTTCTCTATACAAGAGTTTCTGATTCTCATAGCGAAGAAAAAAATGTAAAAAGAAATATATATATATAATTATTGTTAATATTTAAAATAAAAAAATTGTTAAAAAATCCCAATTATTTTTTTATTATTTATTAATGATTAAGGATCCCACCACCTCACTTCTACCACTGCTTTGGTTGTCAATGCATTGTTTATACCTTTAACATAGAGCTTGTATCTCTAAAACAGTTTAAATTTTCCACATATAGCTTGAATATTTTTGTGCTAATTTTGAAAACCCCTAAAACATTGTGAACTGTGTCTATCACCTGTGTATATCGACGCTGGAAAGCAATTTTGCTATGAGCACCAAACTATACAAAATTCTTAATCATTTTTCTTCATTTTATTGTCTGCGTCAGAAGATAAATAAATGTATGACTAAAAATAAAAACTGAATGCTAATTAACAACTACTTTTGTTGTATTTAAATTGAAATAAATTATACAGTAAAAACCATATCCTTTTTTAATGTTAGTGTATAAAGCAATTGTGGTATCATCAATTTTAAAGAGATGTCATTTTCATCAAGCAACATTCTCAACGTGTTTTGCGCCAAAACCCCATTAATTTATAATCATTAATGATTTTTATTGTTCTGATAATAATTATTTCATTATTTGAACCCAACATACCTTCAATTATTTTGTAAAACAAGTATTTAAAATACAGTAATTATTTTTCTAAAAAATTTAAAGTTGTAGTTTTGGCATTAACAACAAAATTGCTTTCCAACATCGATATATAGTCGATCGTAGTAAATATACCATTAATAATAAAAAGTAATTTGGGTTAATAAATGTTAAATTATTAGATATTTTGCAATATTATATGTTAAAATGTATAAAATTATCGATTGATTATTTTGCAAGTATACGTGCAACGACGTGTGATTGTTTGATGTAAAAATAGATCAAACAATTTTACCTATTTCGTAAACAAATTCAAAATACAAGACGTCCGGTGTACACCAAGGTGACACAACACTGACTAGTGTATATTTACACTGTCAGAGGTGAACATAATTTTTATGAAGAAACAAATACAAAGATAAAATTAAGACTAGATACAAATGGATATGCACTGCGTGGTGGTCATATATTTTTATAATTCTTTAAATCATCAATATCAATAATATTTTTTAAATAAGTATCAAAATTGAATAGCGATTTGAACTCAAAGAACCAACTGTATTTTTTTAATCATAAAAAAAAAACACACCTAACTTAGAAGAAAAAAATTACTTAAAATTGGAATACGTCTTTTGGCGTGAAGTTAAATAATAAGTTGTTTGATTGTTACCAAAAAAATATTTACTTCTCGAAAGTACATCCCGTAGTAAACTCATTTTACTCTGCGATATCCGATAGTAAAAACGAGAATCAATAGTTAAATATGGCGGACTTTTCACAGCTGTTGCAAATGTCATCTGACACATTGATACTTTGAAAATTGCAGTATACGACAATTAATAATTCAAAATCCTGGTATTTTAGTGATGAGAGTTTGTCCGATAATGATCTCGATGTTTAATATATATTATTACACACAATACGAAAAAATTTCACCACTAAAGTGACAGATATCAAAAAAATCCATAGATAATGCATAAAATAAAGCATATTTCATGATTATTTGTCACACCTATGGACATCTCCATCTATGCTTTGACAGTAGTAAATTTGATGTATCAACAACCTGCAAATGATTTTAACTACAGGCGTTAGTAAAAAGTTACTATAGTAAAAAGTTACTATAGTAAAAAGTTACTACTGATCACACAACCGGCCCTTAATGAAATGTATACTTTTTTTGTGTAATAAAATATTATTCTCTTTTAAAAATCGTGTCATTAATTTGGAGTGGGTCATACCGTTGAAAAATACGGTAATTTGAACAACCAAGGTAACAGCGACTTAGATCAAAAGATGTTACAAATTTTATTTATCGCACTGTTTCTCCACTTTTCGTAGACGTCCACTGTTCTTGTAGCCTTCAACATTTACCTTAAATACTTTGTTTATCATAGTCATAGATTCCACACGCCCAAACCATCACAAAGCTCCTTTCCTAATTCTACCGACTCTGATATAAACAGTAACAACACTTTCATACATAGATTATCCACACAAACGCTTGAGCGAACAAATTGAATACATTGCACATATGCACAATTTATGTTTATAAAGAATACAAAATGATTTACATTTTACTTTCATAAAATCATAAAAAGTATTAAGAATTTATGTAAGCCACTGGACAGGAGGCCCTAACAATACTATCACAAAGATAAGAGTAAACTATTTGTGATAAGAGCACCAAGTTATTTGCACTACAAACCATTATCTTTTTTACTATATAATGCACCTATAGCCTGCTATTCCTGTTTAAATACCAGCGGTGAATCCACCCAATCATATGCCACATTTGATAAAGGTATACAGGTGTTTATCATGAGTTTGTAATGCCAATTTTCACGTAATAAACAAATAAATAAAATAATAATTTTATCTTCAATTTAATTACATAATGTTATGAAATCTGATGCATTCATTCAATGTTTGATTTTATTTGAAATGATAAAACATTGGAATTGAAAAAACTTATTATAGAAAGATGCTTGTGAGAAATGCTGTATTAATGTTTTACAGAAAAAAATCCAGCATAACATTTACGATGCGCCTGATGCTGGCTAAATAGTATTACCAGGTTGTGGCTGATTATTCAATTTTTCTGAATCCCTGATAAAATCATCAATAAAATGTAGTCTGAAACACTGTCTACTATAAAAACTAATAATAATAATAGTGGAAGATATTCTATTGACATTAAAAACTGTTTTGCAGGATTCATCTTCAAATGAAAGCCAAAAACTATATGCGAAAATAATTGTCAAGTGGTCACATAATTTTTTTTAATTGTAATTTTTAATAATAACAGTGGCAAGCTTATGTCAAATATTTTATATTTACTAAATCCTAAAATAAAAAAATTTACTTACCTCTAAATCTAAATAATGCGGCTGTCAAGAAGGTAAAAAAGTCAGAAATCTATCTCTCCCTGATTTTCATTATTTTTTTCTATTATTTGTTAGTTCGCAAAAAATATATATTTAAGTTCAATATAAATGTTTGACCATATCTTTGATTTGTTGGGTAAGTCACAACTATTAAATAATAATTTAGAAAAGATGCGATTTAGATAAAAAAATTATGGCAATATTTATGATAATAACCCGATTTTTTATCTTGCAAATGAAAAAAGAAAAACCTTTATAATCTGTCACAAAATTCCTAGAAATACAGTTGAAACCAGTGCTTTTTTTGTAAGAATAAATATGGCAAACTTGCATCTTGTTAATCTTTTATTAAAAAAATAATTTATTCCATTCTTAACGTAAATTAAATTTATTGTTTTTAATGCAAATGTTCATAGTAAATTCCAAAGTTTTGCCCAATTCTCTGACAAATCTTCGACTCCTTTCCTTGTGTTTTTAAAACTTGGAAAATCCATCGAAAAAAGGTGCCAGAACGCCGTTCCGGTGCGTTCTATGACAAAAAAAGCACTAGTTAAGACTATATAACTATATTTCTTAACAACTTCACTAAAGTTACGGTATAAATTCTAATGAACGTTATCTGACAAATAAAACAAATAAATCATTTCCATAATGTCCGTTTAACATTTTCACATGAATAACTTTAATCAACAAGATATTTTAAAATCTATTGAAAAAAAGTATTACATATCTCAGAAACATGTGTCATACATACCCCTGAAAAAAAAAATTTCTACAAAATACCTAATAAATACCCATAAAAATATTCTTATATATTACACCTCCACCCCACAAACCTAATGCACATCAAATTTTCTAATGCACCATTTTAAATGCAATTTTGTGACACGTTTCACCCGGAAATTCTCTGAGAAAACATATACAGCAGTCAAATAATGACAGGTGACTTAAGTGAAAGCGCACACCGATGACTTTCTGTCGTACAACAGTTCTGTCATGATGGCAAAGGCTATGGGAATGTATGGCACTGCGCACACTGATGATAAAATTTTCAAACGATAAAATAGTTGGTGTCGAACTGTCGTACAACTGTTTTGTCTTCAGTGTGCGCTCCCTCTAACTGTTGAAAAAATTATATGATAGATAATTATTCACACATAATATCCAATGGTGGCGAAACATTACTGGTTAAAAACATTTAAAATAAAATAAAAAATACCAGCTGTCTTTGTAACTCCGCCTGACTTGGCCCTTGAAAGCCGTTCTCTTGTGACTGAGAAACTGGAATGTTGAACACAGGATTCCTGTTGAAGCTTGCGGATGGCGCCTGCATCTTTCCGACTTGTTTTCCCTGAGCGTTCTTCATCCCGTCTGAGTCTTCCGGACTCCGACTTCTACTTCTGTCGACATTCTGGGTCTTGCTTAACACACCCTGGTAACTTTTAGCCATCTGGTCTATTTTGATGACTTGGTTCTTCACTACGACATTGGTATAAGAGCAGTTTTTGGCTTCAACTGCATTATTTTCATTTAAAACAATCTTTTTTGGACCTTTCAAATCATTGGTAACATTATTTCCTTCCACTCTTTGTTGATTCTTATTGACTGCGTAGTTTGTTGGAACATCTTTATTGACTAAAACATCTTTTGCCGGAGTATTGACAGTCAGAGAATTAGAGCTGAACACTTTGGGCGACCACATTTCGGCATTCTGCGGAGGGTTTGTTGAGATTTTTGAGGACTTTTGTGAGTTTCTTACGTAATATTCAAATTTGGATACCTTAGACATTATTCCGCCGGCTTTTGGTGGGGTGATCGATCGCTGAACTGTTTCTTGGTCCGAATTGCTCGAAGTAGAAATTTGATCAAATTCTCTGAGCATCTTTCTCGGAGCTACTGGTGGTTTTCGCTTGCTTAATTCTTTGTAGGTCATGTCTAACTCTTTTTCGAGGTTTTTATGGCCGTCGGAGAATACATTGTGGTTATTTCCAATATCATTGGAGCTGCTTTCGTTACTAAACCTAGTGTCATTATAATTCTGTAAATCATTTCTTCCATTAACTCTGTCTCCGTAATCTTTTGCGGTGTCATTTGGCCTCTGGTAACCATTGAATTGGCTTTCAATTTGGTCTTTATTATCCATTTGGTTGGGTTCAAACCCTTCGCTAGGTAAGAAATGTATTGGAGCCATCGATATTCTAGAATTTGGAAGAACCGACTTCATCAAGTTTGCTTCAGCTGGGTGATTGAATCTTAGATAGTTTGACCTCCCGATTCCAATCATGCAACCTGGAAGAAAATAACAACTCCTCAGTGATTGTGTAGCGAAGTCATTAAGTATTTGAAGAAAGGATAGATGAGTCCGGAATAATAAACTACTGAAATGAATATTTAAAGAAAAAAACAATAACTCAGATGATTAACTTATGATACCATCTGTGGATTGGTGGCAAAAATTTAATATTAAAAACTAATCAACAAACAATATGGTTCTTTATGCAATCCAGAGAAATAATAAAAGTTATAAGGCAAAAAAATAAAGGCAGATGACATTTCTACTAAAATATTTAAACAATTGCCCTTTACAATCATTTCAAAACTTTAAATACTATACAGAGATAGGGAGCTATAAAATATATAGTACATGTAGATAATAGAAGTGTACTATCAGCAATATATATAAATCTTAAACTAATACCTAAATAAATTAAAAATTGATCTGCACAGGAATTAAAGAATTTATATGAATATCGACTTTAATTTTTGAATTATTCTTTATGTTTCATGCCCAAAACTATGTTTGAAGCGGCTCTACATTTAAACACAATTAAAATATTGTTTTGTGTTTGCAATATTCTGGAATTTACAAAAATATCTTCCAATTGGTGTTGAATAGGTTCTTTTCTTAATTTAATTTCTTTGATTATCTGTTATAATAACAAAACTACTAAAAATATGTAGGTATTCAGTTCCCTACGGCCTTCTTCCTCCTTTGTTTGCAGAATTTGCGATCTTTTTTGAAGCCGCGCAACATTTTTTTGCGACGGCGCGTAATATATAGTAGGATTTTTTAAATTTATTTCGTTATATGTGGGAATTCGTTATTACGAATTTTTATTTTTTGGGCCCTTGGATTTCGTTATATCGCGGTTTTACTGTATGACAATTTTAATATGCAATTCAATATCATATTTATGAATCGCAAAGAAATTTCTGACTTTTAATGGACAATATAAGATGTAAAGGAAAAAATTCTTACACTCATTTAAAAAAAAACTATTTCATATCATCTAGATCCTTGGTTATTTTCTACAATAGCGAAGTACGAAGCACCATTACCTTTAATCCCGAAAGCGATTAATTTCTAAACAGTTCCACAGCGATAAATAGTTTACAAAGCTCATGCAGATTTTTAAAAATTAGAAAATTGCCCCCAAAAAATTGTAAATCCTGAAAAATGCTTTCATTGTTAATATAATACCTTGTGACAGCCTAACAGCCTGTTCCTGTCTGGTTCCATCTATCGTGGTGTCGCCCTCTAGGGGATAAAGGGTGACCACTCCGTGAGAGTTCTCTATGTGGCAATGGGACGGCTGCACCCCGGTGCCTTGAATGCAGATGTCGGACGCGGCGTCGGAACCGATCGTCACTCTCCCTAGAAACAATATATCTAATGTAAAAATGTAACGTAACGGTAAACAAAAAAAATTTATGACTTATTTACTCACAGATATTTATGTAACATAAATATATATAAATATTTCAAAATCTAATAAATACCTAGATAAAATCAATGAATAATAAATTTGATTGATAATTTGGGACTAATCTAAATTGGTGACTACCTCATATGTTTTGATTTTAAACAATTGTGATGAAATAAATATATAAATTATAATTATTAATTAATAAATAACTTTGTGAATAACCATTTGGTTTCGAAACAATGTATTATGCTCCATGGACTTTTCGCCCAACGACAATACGTCCACGACAAAAGTTCCAGCAGTCTAAAGCTCCAGCCGACTATTGATCCACGCGGCATAACAACAACATAACGGCCACAAACAAAATTTAAAAGTGATATATTTAAGAAAGATCAAAACACACTAAATTACAACAATTTGGGATAATTGGGGATTTCATTAATATCAACGTTCAGGTACAAAAAATGGTATCATAAATATTTGACGTATAGAAAAAATGACCAAAATCATTCTGTTGCATTTCATTGTGTCGAATTTTCTATGGAACCCTGTACTCATAGGGTGCTGTTAATAATAATAAAATCTGTTGATGATGAATGGATTACATATTGGTCAATCATAATTTCATTGACTTTCGAAAGCATTTAAAAAACGCACTGTTAAAAAAATAACAGCAATAATAATTTTTTTTTTTTTATTAAATCACACAAATTAAAGATTGGTACATAATTAAGCAAGTATAAAGTTTTAGTGTTTAGCATCGTATGTTAGTTGTATAATTATAATGTTCGTTTTTAAATTAAAAGTAGTGAAGAAAGAATTTTCCTTATTGATGTAAAAAACAAATGATTACACTCGAAATGTCAACCAAGTCATATTTTTCATACTTTTATTACAATCAAAGTGAATCACCAAAAAAGTATCACTCATTGCATGTCCCAAATGTCATTCCATTAAATGACATTTCATCAAATGTCATTTCATCACATGATATTCCATCAAATATTAAACCAATAAGGGATCATAATCTCAAGAAAATGATGATTTCACTGATCCTTTGACTTTAACTACATAAAATGGCACATTATACAATCATTTTGAACACTCAAATCATATATACGATAATATTTTTAATTAAGAAGGTACCTTGTTTAATAGGGTGTATGGTAACTGTGGTGCTCAATCGTCCACAGCCCAAGCTGACTAGATGGGGAGAGTTGGTCGCCACTCTGAAAATAAAAATTACTAATTATTAGACATGTAAAAATCAATTAGTTTCATAAACTAAAAGTCAGAAGTATGGCTATTTTAAAACACCTATAAGAAATCTTTATACTAAAAATGGAACGATACAACATTACCAGAAAGATTGCAATGGATGCAATCGCTAAGATGAGTGTACAAAAAGTCGGGGAAACAAACCAGGATACAATAAAATAATGCGAGACCAAAGTGGAGGTCTTACCACTTAACTAACACCCATTTTTAAATATGTACATATACATATTTTCATTACTTTGAATAATATATATTTTTTTTATGATTTTGCTAAATGTCTACAACATTTTATTTTGTAACATTGATTTTGATTTTGTATCATTTAACAAATAAGTAAGGCAACTTTCAATTTCTAATCTCTCACTTGGAAAGAGTGTGTTAAATATTAAATTCATATTAATTATCAATAAAAAATATAATATTTTAATCTATAAAAATGTAATATTCATAAATTTGTATATAAAAAAATTGATTGTATGTAATGTCACTCAAACTTACTTTTTGACCTATCTAAATCAAATATTGAATAGTTACTTTTCAGGACCCTGAAGAAAATAGTTATCCCACCGCCGTCTCATCCTCTCCTTACCTAGACTAGATTTTGCATACATTGTTACTATTTAGAGCCTGTGCAAAATAAAGGCTCCCGCCATCCCCACCCGACAGCTGTGACATAAATCTAAATCTGGCCAAAACCTAGGCACAGACAGCTAATAAAAAATAAATAGATGATCTAAATGGATTAAATTTCTGATGATAGATCAAAGTAGTCAGGAAAATATACATTGTAAGTCACGGTCAATACTATTAAAAAATAGAAAAATATGAGGAAAAACTTTGATTATGTATTTGCTTTCAAATTGCCCCTTCTCATCTGCAAGAATTGAAAGATGTATGATGGTAATGGTGGTGCAGAATTTCACATTTATGTAATAAATATAAAATTACTGACCTTAGTGAATTTCCTCGTTCTTGCACATCAACACCTGCCACCTCTGCTTCCATTGACTGAATCAGTCCAGACATGACTCTTCTAGCACCATCCCAAAATCATCTTTGCGTCACGCCGATCGAGGCCACGTCAATACAATAATTTCAATCAAACTAAACTTATTGTATTTAAAAATTAATATATCTTTTCAGGTAGTTTCAAAAATGAAAACACCGATATATTTAATTAACTGAGCATTTTAAATTTTAATAGCAAGAGTTCTGGTTATCTCTTGAAACCATACTAAAAAATAAATGTATTATTTAAAGTCTTTTTGAAATAAATGTTGCCCCATGTTCTTTATGATTTTGTAACGTTTCTTCGATCTTATTTTGCATATCATATTTGGAAGACTCTAGCTGAAGAATATTTCTTTACAGTACTGCATCCAGATTTCGTCTTCCTAACAAAAGAAAGAAAGAAAGAATTAGTTTTCTGATAATACAATTTTAAATAAAAATTGCTTAATAAGAATAACTGTATCAATTTAATAACTAATGTTTACATAATAAATCAACAGTTGGTATTTCAAAGGCACCCTCTTACAAAGCAAAAACATTAGGGGTATGCAAACGTTTAAATGTAGAAGAAATCTCCATAGGATCTATGTCAAAAAGTGACAATTAGAATCAGTGGGTATTATTATAATGTTTATTAAACCTTGATTAGTGTTAGTGGCATAACTACAAAAATTGGCCCCCAATGCAGAATGAAAAAAAGGGCCCCTAAATAAATATTGTATATCTCAAAGAAATGCAAATATTAGTACAGCGTGGTTTATCTATTAAATAATAAGAACAAAATCAGTGTCTTGTCCCATATAATATTCACACTTTTATGAAAAAATACATAAGTATTCTTAGGCATTTATTTGCAATTCGATTTTCACTTCACAGCGATGGTCATGTCATATATAAGTAGTAAACAGCTCATGCCATATATAAGTAGTAAACAGCTCTCGTCATATAAAAGTAGTAAACAGCTTGTGTCATATATACATAGCACTAACATCATAAATGAAAATCAATTTGGATTTACGGAAAAAATTAGTACACAAGATGCTATTTCAAAAATAATTTCAATAATAAACACAACTATAGATGGTAGTGACAAATGCATTAGTATATTTATAGACTTAAGGAAAGTTTTTGATAGTACATCACACAAGAAACTAGATAATAAACTTAAAAATTTTAGCCTCGATAGCTATATTTTATCATGGCTAATAAGTAATTTAACATACTGAAAACAAAAAGTAAAAATAAATGGACAAAATGGACAGAATAGCACATTTGAAACCACTGATTTTGGCATACCACAAGACACAGTACTTGGACCATTGTTATTTATTTTATACTCTAATGATATATTTAAACTGAAATTGTGCTGATGATACACTAATAAGTACAAATAATTAATGAAAAAACTTGGACTGACACAACATTATTTTTATTTATTTATTAGACTTTATTGACATACATGTTTTTATTGTAACAGAGATGAATATATTATAATACATATAACATGATAAACATAAGATACAATTATTAATAATAATAATAATAATAATTTTATTTATTTGATTCTTAGTACAGTGTGTTATATTATAATCGGATAAACATTTCACCAAAGTAAGACATATATTTGGGTACCCTGCCTGCTACACTAGTAGCATACTGTATTATATTAGACAGTGTTCTTCCAGTATAGTGGTAAACAAAGTGCAATGATCAATGTACAAAATTATATATATAAAGAGTTAAACAATATGTCATTATATTAGGTAAATACTTTGTAAAACTTTATGTAAATGCATTGTTCAATGTATAAGATATAATATATGGTATATGTAGAGAGCAAAGCAAGATGTAATTAAATAACATATAATTAAAACGTAAAACTTAAAGTTCAATGTTAAAAAAAAAAAGAAAAAATTATCTATATATAAAGAGTAGAAGATACAATTAGATAGCATATAAAAAGATATATAAAGAGTAAAACAAGATGCAATTAGGTAATTCAATATACTTTTGTAGCAGTTTTAATCTCATGTTTGGACCTTTAAAAGTTCTTGAGCGTAGTTTCTCCCCGTTTTGTGGAGCCAGAACTGCACTTTTCGTGAAAAATACGCAATATTCGTGAAAATACTAATATATCTGCAAATGAGGATGTTGATACCATAAAAAAATGGATGGATGAAAACCTACTATCAACTAATACTGATAAAGCATACTTTCTACGATTTGTTATTCAATAGACAAATAACACTGAAATTTAAAAAAATATATATTAAAATTCACACCAAAGACTCTTGTGACCAATGTTCATCAATTGAAAAAAAAGACTGTATCAAGTACCTAGGAATCATAATAGATAACAAACTCAAATGGAAAGAATGTATTATTTATTAATCTTACAAACAAAATAAGGAAAACTGCCTACATATTTTTAAGACTCAGAAACATCTTTTATCACTTACAAATCTAAAAATAATATATTAAGCATTTTTACAGTCACATTTACAATACAGTATTATTGGATAAGAAGGAGCATATAAAACTTCAATATCACAATTAGAAATTACTCAAAAAATTAAATTAAAAATAATTCTAAAAAAATGACAATCTAAGTAATCCAAATTTTAAAAATTAAAATAAATAAAATATTAGAAGCAACTTCTGATCTACAAAATTTAAAGACCAAATTGATATTCCAAAACTTAAATATACCACAACCCAACACACCTCTAATCTACCCCTCACAATTAAAAAAATTACAGATTAATAAATTTGTATCTGTGTACAGATTAGCAGACAACATAAATTATATACTCTCTTATATACTCCTCTATACACGAGTCTCGACTCTCATAGAGAAGAAAAAAATATAAAAAGAAATATATATGTATATAATTACTGATTATGTTTAAAAATATATTATATCTCATTATATCTTCTAATAATTTTTTTTTTTTAAAATGTCAATTCAGGTGTAAGACAATAAATTATTTAAGTGAACTTGCACCCTTGTTTGTCTAAAATTTAAATAGAAAAAATCACCACTATATCTTTATATGACAATTTAGCACCACAGACTACTAGGGGAGCAACTAAGATGGCAGAGCACTGGTATGTGGGCATGTGAAAGGTACCAGGATCGATACTCAGCGCCTCTAAAATATTTTTCACATCATATCATGCGTCTGGTAACGGTAAAGGTGAAAATGAAATACGAAGTATGTAACAGTGAGAGAATATTAAAATTTCCTAACGCGCCATTTCTAACGTAATTTTCATGAGCAATTTTACTGGGGAATCCATTGAACATTTACATTATGTGTTAAAATTAACATTAATTAAGATTTTTCTATTAATACGTATGAAAACAAATTATTTGACTGTTGTGTAATTTGATAAGAACAAAAAGCAAACATAATAATGTTATATTCAATTCAAAATAAATTAAAAACATCGGGACAGTCCCAAAAGATAGATTATTGAATTATTTTTAAATTTTGATCAATAAAAAATATTTTAACGAAATTATAAATGAAATTTTAAATCATCTAGATTATGGTATCAGTCCATATTTAAAAAAAAATATTACGTTTATCTAATTTTGGAAATACCCTGTACACCACCCTACACGTCCAGACGCAAAAATGTACGTAGGCGAAAGTCAAATGACACAATTCAAAAAAGTTGATTTTCCATAAAGGATGGCCATGTGTGGTGATTGCAAAATCGCGCCATAGATTTTTCTCAACGGACATAAATATTTTTAACTTTCTCCATATCCTCACGGAATATATTTGAAGAAAGTCAAAAACATATATTTTTACGATTCATCCGGATTATGAATCATCAACATACAAACATACGCTTATTAGGCAAACTGTGACGTCTAAATAGTGACAAAAACTAAACTAAGAAATAACGAAAAAACGAAGTGTGGTGAGTGTTTGGAGAGAGAAAATCTCGCAGTAATGAAGGCGTTTCGAAGAATTATAATGGCGTAACAGGCGTATGCATCGCATTTTTTTTTTTTTTAATAAAATGTTGAATGATGACCCTACCCTTACATATTGTCAGAAATAAATTACTATTTTTATTATTATTTGTAATAAATTCTTGGTACAAGTGGATCAATATTTAATTTTTGTCTATGAATGCTGATTAAGTGAATTTTTTTAAAGGATTGTTATCCTAATCATATCTTGGACAAATTAAGAGTCTTCTGAATTTAATTATTCTAATATATAATGGATCATACAATTCCTTAGAATGAATTAAAAAGAGAGAGAGCGATGAAACATTCGCAAAAAATATTCAGTTTGCTGAATTTATTTTTAAGTGCCTTTTTTAAGTGTGTGACAATGGTTCCAACACTAATAAATGTGAACACATAACATTTGACGAAACGACCAGTATCATAAAATAACGATCAAAACATGATTGTTATCACATTCCCGGTTGTAGCACCTGAAACCGCCCGAAAAAATATTAAATTGTTTCATTAGACATTTATGTAAGTAATAATACACCAAAACTACGAAGCAGAGACGGAAGACATCTAACTTCTAAGGTATATTATGAAAAAATCATTCATTTTAATAGGGAAAAGCGTGTTTAATAGAACCACAAAAGATATGCAAATTTGGCTGTATTTGAGATTGGGAATGATTATAATACATTATGAAAATTTCACGGTTTGCGAAAGTTACGTGCCGGTCACATCTTTCATAAACGACTGCGGCGTGAGCGCTCATTCAAGGCGAAAGCAGCGTTCTGTCGTTTGTCCCAACATGGCTAAATGCGTGAAGTAGGCGTCGTCTTTATGGACATGACCAGTTTTCCCTTTTTACAGCGCACCTTGTAACGCCAAATGGAAATATACCCTGTGAGAATTCCGCGAGCTGGTGATAATGCTCAAATAAGGAGCGTGACAGTGCGCGCCCATTGATTTGGTGGATAATCAATCGACGGTAATCAAATTTTACCAATTCATTATCCAGTTTGTCGTTTTTTATGAACCATGACCAAAACGTATGATTAATGTAGCAATATAAATTTTTCGAGACTAGTAAAAATATCAATAAAAATTAATGCGGATAATATCATATCATTATGCTGGATTTGGGTGGGAGAATAATATATTTTGTTAGCTAGTAAGAATACAATACAAATTAGTGCGGTTGAAATATATACGGTGGATTCGGGCGGGAGAATAATATATTTTGTTAGCTAGTGAGAATACAATACAAATTAGTGCGGTTGATATCATATATACGTTGGATTCGGGTGGGATAGTGGATTCGGGCGGGAGAATAATGTTTTTTTGTTAGATAGCAAAAATGTTAATAAAAATGATAGACGAGCGGGTATACCATATCATTTTACGGATTTGGGCGAGATTGTGGATTCAGGCAGGAGAGTGCCCAATGTTCTAAAAAATTTAATTTGTATACAATTGTTTAATTATAATATTATATTATGATAACAGAACATATAAAGCTTATTAAATGTGACAAAAAAATGTAGATTACAAATAATTATGTATGAATCACTCCATGACAAACCCAACACTATCATATAGAGAGTAGAATGATTTACGTATTGATATTAAGTAAAAAAAAAAATACGTACGTTAAAGGTTAAAATACGTACGTCTGAAGAATATATCAAAATGAATTGATCAATAAAAATACAGTACAGAATAATTACACAAAAGATGGAACGCGCGAAAATTTTTTAAATACATAAATAGATATAATAATAAAAGGTACACCGTATATAAATATTTAAAAGGTATACCGTATATAAATAAGTAGAGTACTTTTGTCAAATTTATATGTATATTAACATATCTTAATATCTTATTAAAATCTTAAGTCAATTATTAAAAATAATACATATTTGGGTACTGCGCAATACCTACCTAACAATAGAGTCTACTGTACGTGAAATTGGAACCCAATTGATCAGAAGGAAAGCATTTAATCTCGACGATAAGGTTTCAAGTACTTATAAAAGTCGAACACGTTAATACAGTGTTAGACTGATAATTGGGTATATTTGAGTTCCAGGTGACGTTCGATTTGAACGTCAACTGGAACTAAAAATGGCATACAACTATTTATTCCGTTTTAACTGCTGATGGGTAGATTAAAATTCACCCAACTGACGATCGAAACATCAATGGTCAATATAGTAATATTTGACGTAAAAGTATAAATTGAGGCACAAAATAAGTGGCGGTGGTCGAACTCTGAAACTTGACGTGCACAAGGTGGACTACGAAAGGCGAGATTTGTCTCTAAAGAATCTCATGGGAGCATCATCCCAGTCTCAGAAATTATCTCAAGTCGAAAATCTCATCAACAGTTGTCGTTTCCTTAGATAAAGGTGTTATCATAATCTATTAAATGGTTAGAAATTCTACCCTAATGAACGAATGGACACTCTAAAACCGATCGGTATCAAATAATAACATGCATGTGGTTAAAAAAAAAATCTTAAGTAATATATATGTAGGTAATATAATATCGATATTACTTTTAAAATTAGCAATATTAACATTGTGGTTAAAATTCATATTTTTATTTATAATAAATAAAAATATAATATCGATATTGTATAGTCATATCACTGGTTGAAGATGCTCATGTAATGAGTCACACATCGGTCTCGAGAGCTGGACAATAGACATACCTAGGGCTGGTGGAACGCGTTTAATTGATGGGAACATAACGAGCTCGAGCCGGTGTGACTCACCGCGTATCCGGATCGTTTCATAACAAAAGCAAACTTCGGGGAAGTGGGATAATGCCAAATACTCTCACGTGCATCGAAATATATGGTATTCATTTGTTTATTCAACAGCGCCGGTGATAATACTAACAATGAACGCTCAGAAGCAGGCCGCTAAAATAACAAGTAATTCGCTTACAAGGCACAATCATAATCGCATGACGCTTCACGCAAACCAGGGCTCTGAACTTCCTTTACTCGCTACTCCTGTTTCGAGGTGTGGTCTATTTCATATGTGATGCCGGAATTTAGAATATCTGGATATGCGAGTTCACTATACGATTCATTTTATGCATATGACATTAACTTTGTTGTTGGACATAATATGTCTAAGTTTTGTTTTAATTGGACAAAGTTTATTTTTAAAAATTAATAGGGTAATCCTGGGGCATACCCTTAACTTAAAATGAGAAAAAGCACAAGATAAATAATTGTAAAAATATTAATTATTACCTAGGTGATTAAAAAAAATGAGGCTTGGTAAATAAATGTATTTGTTTAAAAATATCCGTTTCCCCTATTTAAAGTGCAACATTATTATTAATAATACATTGTACATATCTGAAAATATGTTATTTTCCAATTAAATCAAATTCGTGATACCAGACTTCACACTCAAGGCACTGAACCCGATTTCCCCCCAACAACAATATTTCCCGATAAAATTGATTTTATATGTATATCTTTCTAATTAATACATTTAATTAGTATTTAAAATATCACAGACCTATGTTCTAAATAATTACAACTTCACAATAGGAATGTGTTCTCCTTAATAATTATTTGATTTGAAATTTAAAAAAACATAAATTTAACTTAATCAATATTGAATTTATAACCCTTCAAAGTTTGTACATATTTTTTTGGTACAACCTATACTTATCGAGGTAATTTAATGTTCAATTAGAAACGACATAAATTTAATATTTTGAATTTGATTTTGTAATATCTCGGATGCTGTATTGTTATTTAGAAAAAATTGATCTTGAATTTCTGTAATACTGACTATACCTTCGAGCTACTTAACCAGAACCAGTCTTGTAATAGCATTACATCTGTGTTACAAGCGGAGACGCGTGCCGGAAGAACACGTGACTCTCGGTCAGACCAAAACATCGCGCACCTGAATTTCAGCACCTCGCGTCGAGCTAACCTCCTCCGTGCCGACCGTTGACTGTTGACTGTTGACACCGTGACCGCCGCCATCTGGTCCGGGCAATGAATGGGCAAGGGCCCGATCGCTCGCCCGGTCAGCCGATAGTTATTTTGGAACTGAATCGAAAATACTCGCGCCACATCCTGAAACCCACAGTTAAATGTGTGAACTGCGTTTTTCGCACTGCATTCCGCTTGGAATTATCTGGAATTTCTCTTGTGGATTGTATCTAATTTCATTTAAAACAATAACTATTTTTACAATTGGCAAAATTAACATGTGGATAAAATTCGTTATTTTTATTTTTAATTAAAATATAATTTTCTTCTTCGGGATGTCAATAACTAACGAAAAACATATGTTATTGTTCCTTCAACAGAATCTATTTTAAAAAAAAAACAATAATTATTTAAAAACTCTAATTGTTACTTGATACAAAATTATTAGAATAATTTTTACGAAAAAAAAATAGAATGGGATTTGTGGTAGTTGGTAGTTTGTAATTTTTTGATTACGCGCTTTATTTATCTCAAACGATTCCAAATTGTTTAATTTATGACCATTACATGCAAAATAGACAGTCCCAATTTTTTATCAAAACCATGACCATTTTCTAAAAATTCTGATAAACCACTATTATTCAAACATTTGTGACACAAACAAGGTGACACATAACATGGCGCCTCTGTATATTCAAGAACTTTCTAACCCAGACAATTTAAATGGTATACGTCAAACTCTCAGGTCAGCCTCTACTTCAGCCGCGGGAAGGGTTGTAGAACCGACCAACCGTTGCCAGAAGTCAAAATTTTAAACGCTTTGCCCTCCGTCATAAGAAACGGTGCATCAGACTTTATTTAAGAAGAGGCTAAAAACACATATTTTCAAAAAATGATTTCCGTAATTTAAAATAACTTTTAATTTTAAAAACAAATACAATGTAGTACTATAAATAGTTTGTGTAAAGCGCCCTTAAGGTGAAAGTTTTTACGAAAATGGCGCTGTACAAATTATTCAATATTATTATTAGCATGACGCCCATAAGGAAGTTTTCAACAAATCAAATGTAAATATTCGCCGTTGAAAACAATGGGTTTCAAAACGAAAAGTGTAATTATTGAAGAATACGGTGTTGAGCAACAATATTTTGCAATATATAATAATAACACTTCAACGAAAGACCTTGTATCGATCATTGCTGTTCAAATACGCGCCGCTCTGCATGAAGATAATCATTAGTACTGAAACGAATTTTACACTAAATCTTTAATGCCATGAAGTTAGGCCAAAATAAGTTGACTAATGAAAAGTACTGCAACCATGGCACTACGCTATCATGGAACAATTAAATACCTACCTCCCGTTAAGAATTACGATATCAGTGTTATATGCCGTTTAGGTATAAACACAGATTGCCCGGGTATGGTAACTCTTCCTGGAGCGGAACAATGTTCTCGATCCTCCGGACATGTGGACAGTATCAATCTGAATGTCTTGTAAACAATTGAATAAATTAATAATAAGAAAAACACTTTGTTTATAACACTGTTTATTGATACATCAACATCCTTCCATCAACATAATCTTCAGGATATAATGTATACTAAAATTAAACATTAAATCGAAACATGTTAATTTATCAATACAGAGTGGTATAAACAAAGTATTTTTCTTATTATTATTATATGTTGCCACAAAGTAACTTTGCAATTATTCTAGTGCCGACGTCGGCAACCTTTTGTGGCTGCGTGGTCAAAATCAACCAAAATGTGACTATTAAGAAGACGGTTTAGATCAATGGGTATTTTCATTTTGAAACAGTCTGTTAGTGAATAATAAGATACATTTTATTGAGAAAACAAAACATAAAAAACTAAATTCTAATTCTAATAATTATAAAAACAAATATAATTATTAGGAGAACGCATTCTTATTGTGAAGTTGTAATTATTCAGAACATAGATCAGTGATGTTTTAAATACTAATTTAATGGAACGATAGATGTATTAATTTGAAAAAGTGTAAAATTCGAAAATTAGTCGTCAAAAATAATGTCGCTGTAGCGTAGTTGGATAATGCACTTTCCCCGGTTTGAAAAAAGATCCAGGTTCGAATCCCGGTAGCGCAACGACAATATTTTTCGATAAAATTGATTTTATATGTATATCTTTATAATTAATACATTTAATTAGTATTACAAATATAATTGTTATGTTTTAGTTTATTAATAATTTTTTAACATTATTTATAAGAGCGTTCTCTTGCGTCACAGGCTATCATCGGCTCACGCCTGACGGACTACACATGTTTATGTTTTATAATTTATTTTTATATATTATACTTTATTTGCGGAACTCAAGTGGGTCACTTGAAATTATCAAATGGGTCACTTAGAGACCCACGGGTCACAGGTTACCGATGCATATTCTAGTGTCTCTGTCTCTAAAATAAAGCATTAATCTATTTCTTCACATAATCATTTCCTGCTCCATTTAACTGATTGTGGCCAAAACTTCCCAGAAAAACCTTGGCCATGTTTTGGTGGGAAGTTTTCGATAAATCCACCGTATAGCCCGAACCTTGCTCAGAGCGATTTCCACCTATTTTTTGAGCTTAAAACGTTTAAGAGGTGTTGACGAATTGTAACCTGCAGTTAACAATTGGTTGAAAGCAGTGGCGGTGGATGACTACAACAGCGGGATTTCAAAGCGTGTAAAAAGATATGATAAATCCTTAAATGTAATAAATATAATAAAATATTTTTTTTTTTAGGAGAACACATTCTTATTGTGAAGTTGTAATTATTCAGAACATAGGTCTGTGATATTTTAAATATATTAATTATAAAGATATACATATAAAATCAATTTTATATAATCATAAAAATATTGTTGTTGCGCCACCGGGATTCGAACCTGGATCTCTTTCCTAACCGGGGAAGGTGCTTTATCCAACTAAGCTACAGCGACACTATTTTTAGCGACAATTTTCGACTCTATATGTTACCTTTTTGATATTAATACATTTAATCGTTAAATAGTGCCGCTGTAGCTTAGTTGGATAAAGCACCTTCCCCGGTTAGGAAAGAGATCCAGGTTCGAATCCCGGTGGCGCAACAACGATATTTTTCGATAGAATTGATTTTATATGTACATCTTTATAATTAATATATTTAATTCATATTTATAATAAAATATGTTCTATATAATTGTTTAAAGCTAAAAGATGTTTATTTATCATGTATTCTACAATTAAAATATTCATCCGAACATATAACGAGGAACGTTAAGCTAATTTTAGCATCCTTTTGTACAGATAATCAATATATTTAGAATTTGAATTATTTTAGTGGAGGTTTCACCCGCCATTTTGACATCCATTCAACGTGGTTTGTTGTTATGTGAAGTTTTCACTCAGGTTGAGTGCCAAGAATGAAATAGTCCATCAGATCAATCATTATTTAGTACCTGCACACGGAAGCTTTCAGAGCAATCAATCAATCTTTCTATTCGATTGGTTCCGGGCTATTTGTATTGTATTACAGGTATTCAAGTTATTTGAGGTAAAGCAAAATTTCCGTAGCGGTCATATATTCATAGGACAACATACTCATAGGTTTTGGTTGCACGTTGAGAGACTTGGAATGTGTTTTTGATTGAAGACAATCGTATAAACAAATCACATTTAAATGACGAAAAACTCGATGAAATCTGCCAGTCGGTAAAGTCATGGTGCTGTCACCGTGTCATGAGAAATGCAATTTTTCGATTTCATGACAACTCCACACAGTGATAAGTGCACATATACAGACAACTGCACAAAAGTAATTGCAGTTCCCTATATGCGGAGTTATCAATGTGTGCACTTGTCACTGTGTGTAGTTGTTTATGTGTGCACCTGGCTTGTATGCGGTTGGCATGTGAGAAGTTATCTGATAATCAATTTTTCCAATACAAAATTATAATTATTATAAAATTATAGCCATCTAAGTAGATAATACCATCCTTAGTTACGGTCCATTACAATTAAGAAGATGTGGTTTTGAGATAATTGACTTGAAAATTATATTCCTATAATTTAGTCTTACATTTATTAATATATGTTATAATATAATAATAACTTTGTGCTTCTAATTATTTTTTAAGATTATATTTTTTAAATAATCCTGAGATAATATTGTTTCTTTTAGATAATGCGCAATGAGACTTGCTTGTTCATTACTTTCTATATATAGCCTTTATCTATGTTTTAATACTAAATTAAATTTCGAAACTTTTTTTTGATTCTCGAAATATTTCTAAATAATTATGCTATAATTAATTCATTAACAATTATGTCATACATTGTAAAAAAAATGTATAGTAATAAAATAGATAGCTAGATATATTTTTTAAATGCAAATCCTTTACAAAACGTGTGCTTTAATGCTAGACCCACAAAGGGGTTTTTCAAAAACCCTACATCTAACTCGAAATTGTTTTTTTTATATATCGGCCTCAAACAAGGTCTGCAAAATGTATTAAAAAAGGAAGAAAATAACAATATAAATAAAAATGAATGTTGCATAAATTAACAAAACTAAATAAAATCAACGAAAACTGTAAAAAAAAATAATATTAAAATGTACGATATGGAATGTAATCATGAACATATACGCTACAATGTTAAGAGTATTTGAAATATTCGAGATGTAAATATGCGCTACAGAAGAATGTTAAGGATAAGCTGAAAAACGGCCAGAGTAATAAATGAGGATGTCATGTTTCCAATTCATAAAATGAAAAATATAAAATATTGTATCTTATATCTTATAGGGATTGAAGGAGATCAAAAGAAGAATAACTTTGTGGCTAAATAACTTCAGCCAATGACTCGGACAGACAGAAAATAGATTTTCAGCTTCGGGCGGCTGTGATAGCCAACACGATAATCAATGAAAGTTAAACTGACGAACACAAGAAGTATTAAAATCAGATCAAGGATTTGAGATCGTACCGGATCAACTATACAATATTACGAACTAGGAATATAACTGAAACATTAAAGTAAGTACCTACTATTGTTGTGTTAACAAATAAATCAGTAAAAAAACGTAAGAAATGCAGTATTTGATGTTGCTTGGAAGATGCCTCAGAAACAACAATTTTTCAGAACTTTTAGAAACAGGTTTTTCAGAAATTTTACATGTAAACAATTAACACCTTAGATTAGATAATTATAAAAACTCCAATATAATAAATAACATATTTGATTGTAACAAATAACCAGTAATTAATATATATAATGTCTATCACCTCCCCCCATTCCCACCACGACTGCGGCCACACCCCACCTAACAAATAATTCGCATATTAGATTTTGTGGATCAGTTAGTGTGCATCCGATCTAACGAAGATACAGTAGAATATAAACCGGTGATGTTAAATCAATTAAAGTGGTTTTTAAATACTAATTAAATATATTAATTAGAAAGATATACATATAAAATCAATTTTATCGAAAAATATTCTTGTTGCTACCGGGATTCGAACCTGGATCTCTTCCAATCTGTTATTATTTTTCGATAAAATTTATATGTATATCTTTCTAACTATTTAATTAAATTAATATTTAAATTATCACAGACCGTCTGTTCTGAATAATTAATTACAACATCACAATAAGAATGTGTAATTAATAAAGTGATTTATTCAAAGTTTTTTAAAATGATAAAATACCGATAATAATATCTTGAATAACGTTATCTGTGTAAACTAAAAGAAAAGATTGGTCTTTAAACCATGTGTGTAATATGCAAAATGAACACAATTCTGAGTAAAAAAATAACACAAAAAACATGAATACTTATTTTTATTTTAAATTTTAAAATAATTGAATGTATGTACAAGAACACCACATGTAGATATGTACTAATAATATTTACAAATCTAAACAAGATCACGTGCTAAGATGAGGGGAGGGATGTAAAGACATACGGGAGTGTACAGAAATAGAAGATAACTCATAGACAGCAGAACCCACGTCACTTGATTCCTTTTTCCGTCTCCCAGGAACGGTCTGGAATTCTTTTAAATCTGGCAAACAAGATCATTATTGCATTCTGACTGCGGTGAACGTCGACAATGTAAACGGGTCAAAGATCTGAGAAGAAATTCAGTGAAAGGCAAATTATGAAACAATAATATTTTGGTTTGTATCATATGTATAATTTTATCCCTTTTTAAATTTGATTTGTATTTTTCATTGGTGATGTACATTGACGAAGAGCGAGAGGTCGAATTCCAACGAAATGGACAGACCAAATCCGAGACAATCGGGAGCTACACTGAACAAAGTCCAGGATCGCGAAGAATGGAGGCAAACAGTTCACCTTGAGCACATATGTATCACATCAACACACACGTATAGAGAGAGAGAGAGAAATAGAGAATATTTTTCATGTTTGTGCCCAGGTATACTGTATTCAAAGATTAGTATCATTGTACATCTGCATCGCCATGGTGCAAGACAATAATAGAGTATTGAAAAGTTATAAGTATCCTTCTACATAAGTTTAGTGATCATATCTAAACAGCCACGTCATCTCTTTTCCTAGATTCCAGCATCCTTCCATCTGCACGACACCCACACAGTATCTTAACTGATGAAAAATATCGTGTCTTGGCGTAGATGGCATCCTCTGTGTGGGTTTTGGGTATTATCAAGTACTGTAGATTAAAAAGAAGCAAAAATAATATATAATTATACATCTCTGCAGATAGATACGGGAATGATGGCTTAAATCATATCTTCGCAAACGGTGCGATTTCAAAATTCAACCTCCCCTACATCTACTTCTAACATCGGGATACCTCAAGGATCTATTCTCGGATCGCTATTGTATATTTTATATACGAAAGACATAGAATACATAATAATATCGTCAGGATTATGGCCCCACTGTTATGCAGACGATACGCAAATATATTTTTTCTGCAAGCCGGGTGAAACAGAGGTATTAAAAATAAAAATTGCAAGATGCGTTAATGAAATAGGCGAGTGGATGGCACAGAATAGACTTACATTGAATCCATTCAAAACAGAATTACTATGGACAGCAACACCTAGAAGGCAAAACAGAATACAGGAATCAATGTCTAAGAATGCTAAATCTGCAGTCAAGTTGTTGGGCGTGCACATTGATTCAGATCTTTCAATGAATACACAAATCAGTAAAACTGTCAGTGCATGCTTTTATCAACTGAGACAGATTAAAAATATTCGGAGACATCTTCCTCTCGAGGCAGCCCGTCTACTTATAAATGCATTTGTGGTGTCACGTGTGGACCATTGTAACAGCATCTATGTTTCGATTTTTTAACTTTAATTTTTTAATTCTAAAAAACATAGATAATTGTAGAACTATAAACAATTTATGTGTAAAGCGCCCTTGAGGTGAAAGTTTTTACGAAAATAACGCTATACAAATTATCCATTATTATTATTATTATTTTTAGGAGAACACATTCTTATTGTGAAGTTGTAATTATTCAGAACATAGGTCTGTGATATTTTAAATATGAATTAAATATATTAATTAGAAAGATATACATATAAAATCAATTTAATCGAAAAATATTATTGTTGCGCCACCGGGATTCGAACCTGGATCTCTTTCCTAACCGGGGAAGGTGCTTTATCCAACTAAGCTACAGCGACAATATTTTTAGCGACAATTTTCGACCCTATATGTTACCTTTTTTTTTTTTTGATATTAATACATTTAATCGTTCCATCATTTGACATTTGACTGTAGCTTATTGGATAAAGCACATTCCCCGGTTAGGAAAGAGATCCAGGTTCGAATCCCGGTGGCGCAACAATAATATTTTTCGATTAAATTGATTTTATATGTATATCTTTCTAATTAATATTTTAATTCATATTTATTATTATTATTAGTATTATTATGGAGTGAACCGCCATTCTACAATTTTTCTGATGAATCTCATATCATACTGATATCCCCCTATTCGTGAATTAAAAAATATATATATATGTTAACAAATTCAAGTAGGTATGTATAAATTGCAGGTGCAGAAATTACTTAAATAATCCATTCCAGAATCGAGTACGAGCGTGAAAATTAATATTGAGTCCAAGGTCACGGAGCCAACGCAATACTCGAATACGAAACCTTTCCAAATATTTTTTTAAGAGGTGTGAAATTTCCGAGATGTTGCGTCGGCGTCATCAGAAATAAGAATAAGCCGTGCGACAATTACTAGCGCTTGTGGGCGACAAGGCCCGGAGCGCTTGGGGTAATGAAAGGTCGGCGGGATATGCGTGACACAACTATGTCTGTTCTTGATTTATTTTGAAAAGAAAAACATCGACTAACTGTGGGAATAACCGTGCTTTAAATAAACCCCATGATTTAAAAATATAAATGAAAGTAAAACAAGAAACATTGATATTTGACATTGATTCATTGTTTATTCCCAACAGACCCCTCTTTCATCCACCCCTAACATCGATCCCGAGAATGACATCCCCTACATTATTACTAGGCGGAATACATTATTATTTTATTTAAAAGTCAACAAAACAAAATAACAATGATGATGATTTACGAAAATCTTTTCAAGAATTTATTTATTTATAATTTATTGACATACATATTTTTGTTGTAACAGAGGTGAATATATTATAACATAACATGATAAACATAAGATACGATTATATTGCAATTAAACACTCGTAGTTTATTGTGTGGGATGGAGTAGACTCCACCTCTGATATATACAGCGTTGTCTTGGCTACTTTGCTAGACTGAAGTCTGTGTTAAAGTAGCCAGTTTTTTTCGTGCTGTTGTGGTGTTATTTAAGATAAAGATTCGACAGAAATAAAAATAGAGATAAAAATGCAGTGGCAGTGTTGTAGAACTAGTGAATTATTAGTGTAGGCACTGTATAACTAAAAAACTAAAATGGATTACTTTGTGTGTGGATGTTTTTCTACTATCTAAATTAATAAATATTGAGATAGATTACTGTATCGTATAATATAGCGGTTGCTACACCCGGTGTTATAATGGTAGTAACCCCCCCGCGCCACCACATACCCCGCACAATCTATCGCAACACACAAAACAACCCCCGCATCCATTGAAACCCGTGAAAAGATGTCTCCTTAGTAAGCTCTTTACTTTGTTCTCAGTACCTTTCGCAAGAACTTTGAATGTATATGTATATTTTTACAGTAAAAATGATTTACTGATACTGATATGTAGGGTGTACGATATAATCGAAAAGGAGGAAAATAAGACAATGCAGGAAATACTGATAGTAATGAATGTTTGAAACAAGTACAGGGTGAATATTATGTTCCAGGCCGATACCATTTATTTATCAAAATTTTAAGCGTAACTCGGGCTCGTCTTGTTGAAATCGCATGTGTCGTAAGCCCAATCGACCCAATCCGGCCATCAAGAAGTTTTAACAGCATTGCCTCTTGCATCCTAAAAAAATAGAAGTGATTCCACTAGCCCACATGGCGCACCATACAGTAACTCTGCGTTGGTGTAAAAGTCGTTGGTGTATCAATTGAGGATTTTCAGTGCCCCAATAACGGCTGTTTTGTTTATAAACAAAACCCGCCAAGTCGAAATGACCTTCGTCGCTCATGATGATTCTTTTCCAAAAGTCGGGTTTGTTTTAATATTTTAAAGACTTTAGACGGTCTAAAATAAATTGTAATCAACTACTTTCTACGACTACCAAATGCGAACTGACAAATGTCTGCCAAACCAAAATGGCGGCCAAACAAAATCGACCTGGAACATAATATTCACCTTGTACATGTTTTTGTACATTTGCGAAGTATGTTTGGTAGGAACGGAAAGAATGAGAAAGATATCGAAACGAGGGTGACGGCAAAGAATAAAATGAACGGAGCTTTGAATACAGTCATTCGTAATAGAAAGTTGTCAGCCGCGGTAAGACCACGCGTACACTATAGAGTACTAGTACCAACACTGATGTATGGAAGTGAAGCCTGGAGCAGGCAGAAGAGGAAAGAAAGTAGACTGAATGCAATTGACATGAGATCACTTATAATAGAGCAAAAAATGAACAAATAGTAAATGAACGCAAAGCTGATGTTAGCATAGTAAATTAGATTTAAAACGACATACGTGGTTTGATCATGCAAAACGAATGAATAAAAATAAAACGGTAAGAAAGATAAATGACTCGAGTATTGGTAACATCAGAAGTATAGGAGAGGCGCGGAAGACTTGGCAAGACCAGGTAAACCAGATACTCGAGTAGACGGCGTTAGACGCAGTCGACGAGTTTGCACGAAAAGATATATGATTATGGATGCGAGAGTCGTGTGTCGGGGCATAAATATGTAGAGCTCCATCCTCTATGCCTGACCCCGTAGGAAAACGGCGTGACGGTAAGTTAGTTAGTTATATAGACAAACAACGGATAACCTAAAATATATACAATAAGAAAACTCATTACACCCGTAGCCTTTTCGGGACTCGAGAATTATTTTTACGCACTGCCAATTCCTCGCAGCTGGCAGTACTCGAAGCATAACTTAAAATAAGGCGGCACCTGTCACTTTTTTCCTCTTGCTTTGTCAATCCAACTGCCACAGTGATACAACAACAGATGAAGCTACAATTTAATCTTCAGCCGGACCAGTCGTAAAAAATTGCATTATTTTGGAACCACTTTGACCGCTCTCCTCATAATTTTTGAGATTTAAGTGAAGAACGAGATTTCACCAAGATATAAAAATCATGGAAAAATAGTACAAAGAAACATAGGATATCCACATGATAACGGATTACTGTTGGAGCCTTCAGCGAGACTGTCCTTTAAAACCTCACTCCAGAAAGTGACACAAAATATATTTTTTAAACAAATAATAGATATCTCATAGAGACAAAACTATTTTTTATTATATTTAATGGGTAATTACAGGTCTTACGATCTGTTTTCGGCTGATTAAAGTGATCATTTTATATAAATATAACGTTCACCAATTCTCATCTCCACATTTATCAAATTTTTGAAAGTTGTATATATGTTAATATGCGGACTCACTTCGAGTATCATTACACCATCGCCATCTATGGACCAAATTTGATAACTCATTTTTCTCTTTTTTCACTATGAGAATCTAATTTTTTTGAAATTATTTTAAAGCAATGTTATTTATCTGTAAAATGTTTTTAAGACATTATACGCCTGAAAAATCAATACAATGTGTGTTCTTGGACATATTAAAATATTGCTATATTTTTTTATTTAAATCATGACCATTTTTGAAATCAGCGTCTTAAACGTACATAAGATCAGGTCTAATTTCCATGGCACCAAAAAAAAGTAATAGCCTGTGTACCGGGCGTTCATCCATACTGGTTCTAATTAAATACCCCCGAAGGGAAAACCCTGGGATTAACAAATATCCAATGACGGCTTCTTTCTACTTTTATAGGCTATTTTGTTGATTCAAATGGAATGACAGATGTATCAAACTGAACGTGGGACATATAGGTTCGAAAATTTGAATAGAAATAGTTCCTGGTTCGAATCCCAGTGGAACAAAATATTTTTTCGTTAAATTGATTTTATCTGTATATGTTTTTAATTGATACATTTAATTTGAATTGTGAATTTACTGCTGGATGTTGACCTTTCTAAGACTGCCATTCACCGCGGTCCCCCGGGAAAATTTTCCATAACACTCCCGCAGCTCTGATAATTTTGTTCAACCATTGAAACCTTGGACTTATTTTTATCTCAAAAATGTTTTAAAAAGTCCGACGTTTATTTCCCGCGAACATCTTTTTATGCCTTTATCAGCATCATCATTTCATAAAACATTTATATACCTAACACTGCAGTGTGCATTCATATGTCTCCAGTCTATTCACGCGAGTCCAGCGAGTTAATTAAAGTTTCGACATTTTATAGGTTTCTTCCTATTTGAAAAAAGAGCTTTTTAAAACATACACTAGATATGTATGTACTAAGTGATAAAACACTTAGGGCCGGTTGTGCGATCAGCAGTAACTTTTCATTAAAGTAAAAAAAATTGCGAAAAAGGGTTGTTTGATCGTTAGTAAAAAAATATTTACTTCTCGAAAGTACTCGTACATCCCGTAGTAAACTCATTTTACTCTGCGACATCCGATAGTAAAAACGGGAATCGATAGTTAAATATGTCGGACTTATCACAGCTGTTCCAAAAGTCATCTGACACATTGATACTTTGAAAATTGCAGTATACGACAATTAATCATTCAACATCCCGCTATTTTAGTGATGAGAGTCTATCCAATGATAATCTCGTTATTTAATATGTGTTATTACACATAATGCAAAAAAATGTCACCACTAAAGTGACAGATATCGAACGCCTAGGCGAAAAAATTCGTAGATAATGCATAAAATAAAGTATATCTCATGATTATTTGTCGCGCCTATAGACATCTCCATCTGTGGAGTACTATGGCAGTAGTAAATTTGATGTATCAACAACCCGCAAATAATTTTTAGTACGGGCGTCAATAAAAAGTTACTATAGTAAAAAGTTACTACTGATCACACAACCGGCCCTATGACTGATACCTCAAATAAAAGGTCCCAGTATAGTATCGAGCACAATATCCACTATGTGATGAACTACTACCACTAAAAGCTTGGGACGTGTCTCACACTAAAATGCCAATTCTTTGATTAGATCGTTACATAGGAATCCTCCGCCATCCCCCATCCCCCTCCCCTGGCCGTGATATTAAAATGTACTATATGGAATGCCACCCGTTCCAAATTTGCATAATTAGTCTTTAGGAACCAGCGCAAAACTGCTTGTGGAAAAAAACAGACACTTTCTCCCCTCCCTCCCAGCGAACCCACCCCTATCCATGATATAAATGTATATTATACTGAACGCTATCTAAAGTTCGTTGAATTGCACTCTAGGATCCTGTATAAAAGACCCCCCCGATCACCCCATCCCTTGCCTGGACCAAATTTTGAACGCATCGTTATTATTTAAGGCTTGCGCAAAACAATGTCACCCCCAATGTATGCGTGTACATGTCAAAAGTGAGATCCTGGAAATAATCTGTTACCATGCGACATCGCAATAGTGTGTTGCATCGTTAGTATCGTCGGAAAGGTAAATTGCATATACAAATCATTTTAAGAATAGTTAGAAGTTTGAGCAAAACAATGGACACCCCCTCCCTCAATCTCCATTCTAAATTATATCTAAATATGGATTTCGGGTACAGACAGTTGTTATTGTACACGGTACAATTAAGAAAGGGAATAAAAATGTAGACGTTCAATCCCGTACAGAATGGCGAGGTCTGCAGGAATGTGACGTGTGGTCATGTGTGGTCATGTGTGATCACTGACACACTGGCACTGGCAGGAGCCGAACAGTATAAAAAGTGGTCAAGCAAGTGGCAAGGCCGTTGAGTTACCAGGCCGGTGGAGGCACCACTCGGAGCGGATGGCTACTCTTACCGGTAACATTTTTAAATCACGAACGGTCAATATCCGATAATTGTTTTATTTTAATACATTTTTCAATAGAATACAGGCAAAACAGCATTCCATAAAGTTCTACAGGGAAGATTACGAAGCGAATTTTTTTACTTGTAATATATTTGCGTACAATCAAAGTTCCTTATCATTATTCAACTAAATTATACATAACAAAAATCCTTACTGAAACGCGCTCCACTCGTTACCCCCTTGGAAAAACGCCTGGCACATACTGATGATGAAACCGGACGCATTTTCGTCACCATGACCGTATCTCATATCCTATTATTGTTAATTGACATAACAGTTATTTTGTGCAACATGATTATTTTAATTGTTTAAATGAGTTATATTTTTTTCATAACTATATATAGTTTCGAGGAATGCAGTCGCTCTCATCAACAAGTTAAATGATAACTGATTTTCGAAATATTGATTTTTTTTCTTTATATCTGTGTAAGTAGTAATATTAACATACCAATTTGGTGTACGGTAATGCATACTTTTAGTTCATTAACATCTTATATAATTATTTTTCCCTTATTATATTTCAATTAAAAAATAAAAAATAAACGTAGTTTATAAAACCTCAATAATAAACATATAAAAAGCAATCCTAAAAATTCGTAAAACTGTCAAGCAGTTTGACAAAAAATAAAATTATAATGTATATTATGTAATATCAGATGTCTCATAGAGACAAAGCTATTTTTTTATTATACTTAATGAAAAATATGTGGAAGTATGGGGCAATTACAGGGCTCACGATCCGTCTTCGGCTGGCTAAAGTGATAATTTTATATAAATATAACGTTCACCAATTCTCTTCTCCACATTTATAAAATTTTTGAAAGTTGTATATATGTTAATATGCGGACTCGCTTAGAATACGACTACACCATCGCCATCTATGGACCAAATTTGATCATTCATTTTTCTCTTTTTTAAACATCATATATGTCATCACTATTTTTTATCTGTAAATGTTTTTTAACATATTATACCATATTATATTAAACTAGAATACTTGAACATATTCAAAAATTGCTAAATAAAATACAGTTGGGTGACGACCTATTCAAGTACAGGGGAGAGGTTTTTAGTCTTCGTTGGAAATATGGAAAGTTATTTTTAAACTTTAAATCTTCTTCATTACATCGTATCAAAACGAACACATAAAGGTCTAAATCCAATGTCGCCTTCACACCTTCAGCCAGATTCACCACATCCGTCTACCGCTATCCAAGTCTTCTTCTTCACACTGATGCATAATGTGGTCGAAATTTTTAAATAATATTTTGTACATTTGCCGTCGTTGGATTTGTTTCGATAAAACATAATATCCACAGACTGCCAAATATATGGACATGCACTAACGCAAATTCTTTGTTTTAATATTTTCATTTAGGTGTCACCCACGTGATCACTTTGGTACCACTTACGCAATCAAAGAGCTCCGCGACTTATTTTAAATGTATGACTCGATTAGAACTAAAAATTAAACCGCTGACAGTATAATATGCATTAATGTGTCTAACTATCGGATTTATGTTTCCACCAACTATCTTCAAGAACTTTGTATCCCAGACAATTTGAATGGTAGACGTCAAACTCTCAGGTCAGCCTCTACTTCAGCTGCAGGAAGGGTTGTAGAACCGATCAGCCGTTGCCAGAAGTCTAAATTTAGTGAACGGGCGTTCGCAGTGACAGGCCCAAAAGGCGGTTATTAGAAACAGTGCATCAGAGACTTTATTTAAGAAGAAACTAAAAACGCACTTTTTCAATTTTTCAAAAATCATTTCCATAAGTGAAAATAACGATTTTTTAATTTTAAAAAACATATATAATTGTAGAACTATAAACAGTTTATGCGTAAAGCGCCCTCGAGGTGAAAGTTTTTACGAAAATAGCGATATACAAATTATCCATTATTATTATTATTGTTCCAAACCCTATCTTACTCAGGAGCGGATTTTAAATGCGTCTATTTTCCGTTTATCGCTATTTCAAACTGCCCTAGTCTCTGCTGTATACAAAAAATTTAAAGTTGAGTGAAGACTATTTCGGTTGCTCGTTTGATGTTTACGTCCTTTTATACTATTTTTTGTGTGGATGCTGCCAAATATTTCCACTTCTAAAAAATGATGAGTGATCGCGGCGCATCCACTGCATTCACCACCACTGCGCTCTTGAGGTGAAAGTTTTTACGAAAATGGCGCTATACAAATTATCCATTATTATTATTATTATTATTACCAGTTCCAGCTGGCAACTTCACCAGTCTTCATAACAAAATTCTAGTATCGGCCACCAAACTCACCTCAGATGATACGTTGCTATTTTCAATCACTGCGTTGAAAGCACCGACGTTCACATTATGCCGTGTCGTTCTATTTTTGACAATATCTCAGTTTTACATCTCCTAGGAAACGTACGCCTGAAAGTGCAATAATACAATAGTTGCACTTATTCATTTAAAAAATACGTAATTTATAAATTTAATTTTGTGCACTCGCGATATCGTACTAAATATATTTTTTTAATTATTATTATAAATTTGACTATAAAATAAAAACTGAAACGCTACGTCATTCGTTAACGCACCGATGAAACTTCGCATAGTTTTACATAGGTACTTTTAAGTCCCCCCACCGTAATGAACTAACGACTATTCATAATATTATTGCGCTTCCTCATCTTTTATCTATGACTTACTGGACTGTATTGGACTCGGATGTAGTGTCATTATGGCTGTAAAGTGCTTGATTAAATGGCCAGTCTGTGTTTTAATATCTCTAGGTTAAGATTACTTCAATGTTTTCCCTTTTATATACTCGATAACAGTAAGTAAATATATATTCAATTTGAAATGAAATGTACATTGTCTTTATTACGAGTAAAACATACATTAGCGAAATCGTACGAATTTTGACGATGCTGTCATCTCTCTTATAGAAAACGTGAATGAAATCGTACGAATTTTGACGATGCTGTCATCTCTCTTATAGAATTCGTGAATAAAATCGTACGAATTTTGACGATGCTGTCATCTCTCTTATAGAATTCGTGAATAAAATCGTACGATTTTTTTTCTATAGTCACATTTGACAGTGCAGAATACTGCGAATCATTTATGTCAACATGATCTCAGTTTTTTTCAAGAATGTCTTTAAGTGGAAGTTTTGCTGCTAGGACCTGCGGGCGGCTATTGTGGCCCGCGGTGACTGCTGCGCGGCCAGAGCTGTCGTAGAATCTATATTTCATCTACAGCAATATAAAAAGGATGCACAATGCACGATTGTTAAAACAATATAATAAGATTATTATATAAATGAACTATAGATTCTATGGAAGCCTTGGCCGCGGAACGATCACCACTGGCCAAAATCAGCCACGAGGCGACCGAAATAGCCGACCGAAGGGCCTAGGAGCAAGCGATCGGGAAAAGCCGATCGCTTTCTTGCTAGTTATGTTGAATATCCGCACCAAATTTTGCATAGTTAGAATTTAAGAACGACTCCATCCCCGTGATATAAATGTTCATTAAATTGAATATCATCTAAATTTTGTTAAGTTGCACTCTAGGATACTGAACGTTTACTATTTATTTTCTCTACGTACATTTTTACAATTGCACTAATGTCCATTGTTTTGTAAATTTGACGCCTTATTATTTTTCTACATATTTTTATCATATATTCTATTTCGATATTTAATTTTTTTATATAGGTACTTTAAATGTACTTGAAGTGAGGCGTCTAAAACATAAAGAGATTATTAAAATAGTTTTTTTTATTTCATCTATTGTTAAATTGGTTGCCATGAATAATGAGATTTTTTCATCTCTAACTGGTCGCGGTCTACCCAAAGGCAAATGCGATGATACGAACATACCAGCAGCAGACAGACAAACGTATGCATACATAGGAACACAGGTACACAACAGGTTTGTTAATATAATATTTGACCGCTATCTTGTGTATTCAAATTCTAGGCGTCAAGGTCGCAGCGACCCAAGAAATAATCATCATACATAATATCTATTTAATCCGACTGCTGAAAACGAAATTGAATCGACGAATTCACAAACGACACAGGTCACCGAGTCAAACATATTTTGATACAATGAATTATTAATATAATACAAATAGATATCTCATAGAGACGAAGCTATTTTAGTGATAGTGTAGTGGTATTCGAAGTGATTCCACATATTAACATATATACCACTTATAAAAATTTGATAGATATGGAGGTTAATCGGGTGGTAATGGTGAATGTCACAATGTGTAAAGTGATCACTTAAGCCAGCCGAAGACAGGTCGTAAGCCCATACTTCCATATTTTTCCATTAATAAAAAATAGTTTCGTCTCTATGAGATATCTATTATTTGTTTAATAATAGTGCCTTTGTAGGTTAAAATCCAGTAATTGTGTGTTCTTGGACATATTCAAATATTACTAATTATTAATATGCACATTATTATGAAATAATGTAATGTTTTCTTAATAGTAGACATTTTTTTAAGTTTCAGAATAAAAAAAAATAATGTTGGAACTACAATTGTCAGTGGCCGATACTGTTATGGCTCGCGTACACGAATAAGACCTTGACCTCAGAGATTTGTCGGTTCAGGTATGTATCTGTTGCGTTGTACTAATCTGCGTACAAAATACAATTGACAATGAATCATAGCTCGCTCCGCACTCAACTCTTCTTTCAAGTGTTGTGAAGTCATTAATCTTGTCTTAACAACCCGCTGTTGTAAATTCGCTAATCATTTAATTGGCTGAAATAGTAAACCCGAAACTCTATGCTCTTGCGTATGCAAAATATTGCATTTTTATAACTAATATGTACCTTTTTATACTAGATAATAATGTTACAGTTGCATTATAGTACACTAGCAGCGCCCGCATAACAGACAAACATCAAAAAGAAATCATTTCCATGACACGAATGGATGTTAAAATTATGATTTTAAAAATAAAACTTAAATTTAATCATGCTCCCCTTTGAACAGACACGAACATAAGAATTGTATTTCTTCATTAGAAGTTCAAATTTCGCGTGGATACGATACCACAGACAACTGACTATTATGAAGTGGTATTTTTTTGAGTAGTTGGCGTTCACTGTCACCATTTCATTTCAAGACGAAGACCGTCGCGGTTGTATGATTTCGTACCAATTTCAAATATTATTATATTTTGAATGGTCCACACCGTTTAATATACATACAAAGTGTCCTAAAACGACTTGTTAAAATAAAATATTATTAAATTACTTACTTCTAGGCCATTTGTAATGTTCAATAATTTCTATCCCTCATACGTAAAGTATCGTAAGTAAAAAATGTAATTTTTAATCATTCTAATATTTTGCACGTATTTGATACATTTTTAAATATTATGTTAATTAGTACCTGCATCATAGAATACAATATATATATTTTAATCTGCCATTTAAATAAGTATCAAATACATGCGAAATACTACAATGATTAAAAATGACATTTTTTATTTGCGATACTTTACGTAGGAGGGGTCGATTTGTAGTCCGACAATATGTCCAACAATTTTTATCCATTTCTTCTTATAAATTGAACATCGCATTTACATTATGTTTAACATTGTATTTAAATACTATCAAATTGCATCTAGTTTTACTCTTTATATATTTTTTATACATTTGAACATTACTACTAATACTACTAGTGAAGCAGGCAGGGTACCGAAATACATGTCTTACTTTGCTGAAATGTTTTTTATCTTATTATAACTATGTACTGACTCAAAACATAAATTATTATTTATATTTCTATCCTTATACTTACAATGCTACTCACGAAATAGTTAATTTTAAAAAAAATTGATAACTCATGTTATTTCTGAAATCACCGATTCAAAGTTACAGTGAAGCAGAATATAAAAATAATATAAAGTGGCAAGACGTGAGAAGGTGAAGGAAAGGGCACGGTAAATAAAATTTGGTCAGTAGAGCTAAAATCGAAGGAATTTCTGTGCAAAAAAAGTCTTTTACCAGGGCAATACTGAAGTACTTTCCATTTCGGAAACGATTGTTGGAAATAAAGAATATAAACATGAATTATTTGTATTTAAGTAAACAGTCTAATGCACACATCCCACAAGAGTAGGCAGAGTGGGCGGAACAATTTCGAATTTTCTTCTTCGTGTGACGTTTTTTATCGAAGGTTGGCGACCATGTTGAAGTAGACTGATATATATATAAGAACACCGGCCTTACGGATATTGCGCCATTTCTTAAGGTACGCAGCAAAAATCTTTCCAAAAACCAAAGTATGAGTTGCAAGTGATCATATTTCTCACAACGGAGAATGTGTCCGAAGTATAAAACTTTATTTGTTTCGATGGTTGTTATTAGTTCTTTTGACTTATCCATGCGTCTTGGTACCGTTTCATCTGTAATGTGGTCAATCCCAAAGATCTTTAGCGTAAGTCGGATACAGCCACATATTATATGCCTCGATATTTCGCATCACAACATACACGAGTTCTCATTTTACATACAAATATTGAATGTCAACCAAAACTGTTGGCATCAAACGTCAACAACGCACAATATATTTATAATACAAGTTCTTATGTAATTGTATGCAATTAGAAAACGAGTCGGTAGCGTCACGCGGCTACACGGAAACAAATAAATCTTGTCAATACTAAATTGCAATAAATTTCTCAATCTTACCATTTCTTGATTTACATCACACTATGAAAAAAACACACCTGTTTTAAACCCATCGGCCTACCTCGTGCCCCATAAAAAAACACGTTTCAGAAACATGTACCATACCACCCCTACATTAAATGTATTCTCCAACATCCATAATAATATTACGCTTCCCTGTCTATATCTATGACTTTCTGGATGTGGCCGGCTTCGATAGTGACATTTGTGGCTGTAAAGTGCTTAGTCTGAGAGACGCAAGCAGGGCAAAACGTACGTGTTTTTAATATTAATAACAAATGTGTTCTCTGTTGTATACCTATTCAATAACAGTACGTAAATATATATTCAAATTTAAATGAAGTGTAGGTACATTGACTTTATTAAGTGGTGGTTAAGCGTGGATAATATGATCAGTTAAAAAAACTAGCATTTGTAGTGCGAACAATCTTTTTCAAGCATGAACCTTATCAAAAGTAAATTGAGAAATCGTCTTATTGAGGAGAACCTGGAATCGTGCCTGAAATTAAAAAAAACAACAACATACAAACCTGACTTATCCAAACTTTCCAAGGAAACGCATATAACATGATAATGTTTAATTTTAATAATAAAAATGTAATTTTTATCAATAAATAAGATTATTATAAAGTATGATATATAGTTGTAACCGATTTCTAAAAACAGGGTTCTTGTAAATAAATTTGGCTCTTTTGGCAAATGAGTTTACCGACCACATAGACATAGCATAGATAGCCCGCATAATCATAAGGATAATTTCTAATTTCTAATTTCATGCACATGTTTCTACTTTCGCCGGTTCTCAAAACTGTATCCAACTACGTACTGAACTGCTGGGGAGCCATGTTTTGTTAAGCGCCACTTAAAAAACTAGGCCACAGACAGCGGTTAACATATAATGTTGTATCCAATATTTCCGACATGAACCATTTGCGTATTTTTTTCGCTACGCGAACATTTGCATATGTGCAACACACACGCCATCGGTAAAAATAGAAAAATGAACGCCAAAACGCGTCCGTCGGTATAAACAAATTGCCTAGCAAATGAGGTGCAATCTAAAATTATTTATTTTTATATTATACAGAACATTAAGGGCCGATTTTGTGATCAGTAATAACTTTTTACTGACGCCCGAAGTAAAAATCCTTTGCGGGTTGTTGATACATCAAATTTACTACTGTCAAAGCACAAATGGACATTTCTATAGGTGCGACAAATAATCATAAAATATGCTTTATTTTATGGATTATCTATAATTTTTTTCGCCTAAACGTTCGATATCTGTCACTGTATATTAAACAACGAGATCATCATCGGACGAACTGTCATCACTAAAATAGCGGAATATTGAATGATTAATTGTCGTATACTGCAACATTTAAAGCACCAATATGTCAGTCCGCCATATTTAACTATCGATTCTCGTTTTTACTATCAGATATCGGAGAGTAAAATGAGTTTACTACGGGATGTACTTTCAAAAAGTAAATATTTTTCTACCAACGATCAAACAAGCCGTTTTCGTAAAAAAAAAAATTAACTTTAATAACTTTTTTAGTATAGTAAAAAGTTACTATTGATCACACAACCGGCCCAACCAGTGTAATGATACAACATAAATAAGCTAGTCGTTAAACCTCTTTAAAAAAACTCATCACGTGCGTTTATTATAAAGTACCCATCGTAACCTATAGATACTGGTCGTGAGTATGAATTGTGCATCCATAATAATATTACACTTCCCCACCTACATCTATGACTTTCTAAATATGACTTCAGTAGTGTCACTATGGCTGTATAGTGGTTGATTAAACGTCCAGGTCTGCGAGACGCGAGTATGGCAAAATTAAAGTGTTTAATATCTCTAGTTGAAATATAATATATACAAATGAGATGTTACAGTACTGAACAAAATACATGAAAGCATAGTATAATATAATACATAAGACATACATGTTAAAGGAATTTCGAAACGTTTTGAAATCAGTAAAAATAACAAGGATAATGGCAATCAGTAAACATAACAAGGAAGGCGGAGCCGAGGTGCGTGCGAGAAGATGTGTCCGAGGAGCTGGCCAGGAGAAGAGTGAGTGGTTCAGGTGGTTACTCAGACTGGTCCGATCGCATTGTATTGTTGCCTGTGATTAAGCGGGTACCAGACAGACTGTATGGCTGCTGCATGTTTATTTATGCAGATCTGTGAGGCGCGAGCAGGCCCTCCACAGGTTGGAGATCGCCCTCTTTCTCTCCAATCTTTCATCTTCCGTCGACATTATCAGCTTCTTCAGGTTTATTATCCTCTCTGCGAGCAATGTCTCAGATAGCTCGTGGACAATCTGTTCGAAAATCAAGTTTCCATCGCTTAGAGGCAGATAAAAGAAAAAACAAACTTAACTAAACACGTGTTGTGGTTGTGATCTATTTTTTAAAATTGTATCCAAATCTTACATCATTTTTTTCCATTTATCTCACCATTTTTTCACATCATTTTTTTATTTTAATCTATTCCCTCTCAAATACATTACATATACTATATTTCTTAATAGTGACGGTTAAACCGTTATTGTGACTGTAAACGATGATTGGTAACTGGTAAACTAGAAACTAAACCTTCAACAGTTAAATCTTATCATTATTTATCATCAATCGTTATACCACTTTTATTTCTTAAAAACATACAAAATTTCTTTCAAATTGAAACATTTATCAAGAAACTCGAACTTGCTGATGGCAACCGACACGCAGTTAGCGGTTACAACAAAAATACTCATCGTATTCAGTACAAGGCACAAGTATAATGTCAAGAAAAGACGGGTATAAAATTTGTTTCGTGATTTAAAGGTCACAAGAATAAAGTATTTTTGAATTACCTCGCGGGGGGAGGGGGTAAGCGACGGGAGCGGAGCTATCTCCTCGACATTAAAGAAAATAAGATTTTACGAGGGATGATGTCAATTTTATCGAGCACGAAGTCATCAGGTTCATAAACTTATGGAAATTTTAATTATCCGAATAAAAAAGCAGTCTGTAAAGAACGTAGAAACTTTTGACTGGAAAGTAATTTCTGGGACGCAAATTATTAGTCTATTAAATCCACCATGCATAGCGACCATTACGGCCAGTCTCGAGATCAAAGTGTACCCGTAGGGAAGCTGCTAAATGTCTTTAATACCACGATAGTTATGGTACGTGTACTGCGTTACTGTCTACAGCTGAATAGCTCCAGTCCGAAACCTGAAATCTATTTGCCTATATTTATCATCGAGTTCCGGCTGAGATTTCCCTCGAAGACGTTTTAGGAGTGTCCCAGTTCTCATAACGTAGTCAACCCTGGCAAGGGTAACTTTTACTTCTTCGTAGAATCAAATTTCGCGCGACGGTTCCTGAGATCGGAGAACTATTTATGTACATAATTGATAGAATCGACGTTAGCTTTATAGAGCTTCATCATCAAAATGGATGGATATAAATTCAACAATATTATAACTCTACTTGCGTTTATTTGCACTACTCGAGTTTCCAGAGAAACAGTAACTCTCATCAACAGGTGAAGTATTAAACTAAATACAAACAAATATAGGAGACGAGGCTTAGGTGGTAGAAATGCTGAGAGGAGATGAGTTAGAAAATGTAATACTGTTTAACAAATCAATACCCGTGTTCAAATTCCTTTTTATTTCTAAACTTTAAACATTATTATCTTTACGCGTGACGAGATGGAGAAGTTTAATGGTACACGAATGAAAAGAATGATTTTTATCCATTATGTGGCTTAATATCCACTAAAATAACAAAATTTCTCCCTCCCCATATAAGACCCGCGTATTACACCAACAACAACACAGGCGCATTTCTTTTCAATTCTAAGTTAAAAAAATAGAGATAACTTACAAAAAAGCGGGGTTAATGAAATTTCATGCGGAGATTGCAATAGGAAATATATCGGACAAACATCTAGAAATCTCAACATTAGATTAAAATAGCATCGTTATTGTCTAACTAGTAACAACTTTTCCGAATTCGCAAATCACATCATAGATAATAATTATTATTTATTTTATATCCATCCATTTATGTGTTTACGTCAATGTTTAGTAAGTCTGTTTTTTACAAATATCTATGTTAAGAAGATAAAACGATAAAATCGAGACGTATCTCTCACGTTCGTAAAGGCCTTTTTTCTTAAAGCATTATTTATGTTAATTTATGACTACCACAAGGCTTTTTAACGCTAATATAAAATGATCTTTAAATTTGTTATTCTAATTTATAAACGACATTTTTCAATCGTAAGTAATTAATGAATAGTTAGATTACAAAAAGTATGTAAATTTTATTTTAAACGACAAAATAACGAACCATAACTGATCGTGGCTACGCATCTATCCGACAGCTGAGGTCACTCCCGTGTAACAAGTTACGTCATCGAATCTCTGCAGCATACGTGACTGGAAACAGTGACGCATTGATACTACTATTAGATTATTGTTTCCCCTGTCAAAAGTCTGCACAAAACAGCACAATTTTTATGTTACCGCTCGGCCCAGCGATTTGGCATGCTGCTTGAAAATGATACAAGAATCACACGACTGTCTGATGACGTCAGTGTGAACAGTCCCCTCGTTGCTCGCTGCATATTGGAATATTCAAGTGGAATTGCAAAAGATGTAACACACCTAGAGCGCAATATTTTAGGTTAGATGTGTGGTGGCCCTGCTCGCGACCCACACACATGGCCGCGTAAGCATTCATCCCACAGCCATACAGTCCAACTAGTCCAACTTTAAAGATTGATATTTATGCGTGGATTTGTGGGATCCACCCCAACCTAACATCTCAGATTGACTATTATGGATAAGTATATCGAATACCAAAGATTTCCAATTACAGATGTTGTACGATAGCCCAGAAAAGGCTGAAGTTAGAATAGATAAAAGTACATTATCGATAGAATCGGTGTTAGAGTTTCATCATAATGGATGGATATAAATGAAGCAATGTTATAACGTCTACCACCTAAGCCTTGTTCTCCTATATTTGTATGTAGTTAGTTTAATACTTCCCCAGTCGACGAGTCACTATTTCTCTCGAAACTCGAGTAGTGCTAATAAACTCAAGTAGAGTTATAACTTTGTTTCATTTATATCCATTCATTAGATAAAAATAAGTGTAATGGAACACAACAGGTCACGTGATAGCCGGTCTAGAGTTTAGCCTCGACCGGGAAGAAGGGGGGAGATGAAAATAATAATCCCACCATATTCAATACATATTTACAAATTTTATTTCCATATATAGATTAAGAAACCCAGTGGTAATCTCCAGCGAGTAGGTAAACACATTAACAATATTAAAATGCCCGTAGATAATTACTTCGTAGAAGCATTGACAGCAGAAATAAATGTATGTCCTCCAAATAGTACGGATATCTGGAACGTATTGGCGATTATTTCACAGCATGGTAAATTATTTAACCATAACAACATGTCAAAAGGTTACCCAGCTAATGACGTACGCGAGACGCTCAAGTGAGGTTGACATAAAGGTTCTAAAGTCTAAGGTTGTGCGTGTAAGAGGGGGAAAAATTAGATATAATGATGTACGAGTTTTTAATATAACTAAACACTAATTTTCACCCAATACGGCGACACCGTTCTTTCGAGAAGGATGTGCGCGTCCATGAAAAGAGATATGTCGAAAGCGGCGGTAAAAATAGAATACGTGCAGTCTACTGCAATTTATATGAAGAGAAGATTTAACCTACCGATGTGAATTGACTATTAAGCTACCTCGGAATAATTCGTTGGCCGTGTTGTGCCGGACACGCACGCGCATCCTTACCAACTATATATGTATACTCAATCGGTCCGGCATTGGAAGACATTTCGCTATAATATCTATATTATATGAATCTTCTTCAACACGTCGTAGTGACGAAGAAACGGTGTTTCAAAACCGGTCGACGTTAAATTAAACATAAATTTGTTATTTTATTAAACCTTGTAAATAATATCCCAATGTGGGAAACGAAAATTTAAAATATTTGAAATGAAACTAATACCTTACCAATATATATAAGGCATTCCACTCCAATGAGTGAAGTTATCATTTTCTTTGAAATATACGAATATGGTGGATAGGTGACTTTGCGTTTTGAAGGTACAACCGAACAGAAAACAAACAAGTCCATTAATATTGAAAGAAATATGAAAAAAAAAAAACTGCAATGCCATTGTTGAAAGTAAGAAATGATCAAAGCGGTATCTTTCACGCCCGAACTAGAACGGATTTTAAACACTAGTTAATAAATTATTTGCGTTGTTACCTTGTAATCTGCTAATAAGAACAAGGCGGGAACCCTTTAAAGCGATCACCAATCAAATAAACAACGCCTGCGCATTAGGAGGGCGATGAATTAAGGTCCAAATACTTGCACACCCAGAGGCAGAGGTACTGCGACAGCTGGAGCGGCAAAAACTAGGTTAGATAATGAGTGAACCTTGAAAAGCAGATACGGCAAGTGTGTAAGGTAAACACAGCATGACAAACAACCGTCACGTCACGTAAGAGCACCGTCAATGTCACGTGAAACTAATCGTCTACAATATTTTAATTATATTCTTAAATATAAAGACAAATCGGAGTTTGTCTATTTTCAGAAATTAAATAACATGAAAAAATATTTATCTTGATCTAATGATCTCTCAGAGGCTCGACCCTTGTGTCCGAACACCAACGAGTTAAAAAAATAAACTAAAAAAGACAAAAGAGAGGCTTAATTAAGACGATGGATAAAATAAGATATTAAGGATAAATGTGTTCAAATAAATACATCGTAATTTAATAATGATATGAGTGTTATATCCATGTTATTATATCCGAAAATTGAAAAATAGTTCCAATTTCTTAGTATCTAAAATCGACACGTTATACTAAGTGTAACACACCGAGTACACAATATTTTAGGGGTAGATACATAATATAAAAATGAGTCGAACATGTTCAAGCTGCACGTTCATACCTTAATCTGCAAAGCAGCTAACTCCACCCATGGTCGAAAAACCGTTTTTGATCCCATTGTTTTCCTCTTTTATTGTTCTATGGTACACTAAAAGCCCAAAAATTCTCATCAATTTTAAAACCGTGTTTTAAAATAATAAATAAGTACTAGGTGCTGAAAAACCTTAAAATGATTCTTGTAAAAACCTCCAATGTTACTTGACACTAGTGTTGATGGACCAGGACGTCCACGGAAATCTTAATGGTTGCACTATATCATCATGGAAAATCAGCCAACTCCCAATAACATTTTACAATTTTAGTAAAGAAATTCAGCTAACTCCAAATATGCCCTATAAGTACGAGATAAATCAAAATATCAATAAAATTTCTCAGCCACCCTATTTCTGCATAAACAATCTACCAAAGTGTATTATAGAATTTTCGTAATCCGTTTAATTACAAAATTAAACAGTTTTTTGTTGTTCCAGAACATTTTAGAAAAATGGAGTTGGCTGCTTCGCAGATTAAGGTATCGATATGTCTAATCTCAATCATGCCAGAAATATAAGCATTTTTAAAAAGATCGTAGTTATACGCATAATTTAAATATTTTATTGATTCCAAATTGTACATTGAATAGAAAAAATAAAAGATTATCGAACTTCGAGCGGCCTGACTATTTTTTGTTACATCATTTAAGTCCTAAAGATATAAAATAATAAAAGGTCAACTTCACAAATATTTCTTTCGAAGTGCGTAGACTTAATGCGTTAGAATCTTATATTCGTAATATGGTCAGATAGCCACCCATCAAACACTGCGGATAAGGTCTATTATATCCTGTATATTTCAGTTGAGTGCCTTTTATAAAATTATTGCTCAGAAAAGGTATACGAAAAGTTGCGTGTAATAGACCGAATTTTGTTGTATGTACCTCTCACTTTCTCTTCTTCCCTTCTCGTTTCGGTCTTTGGCAAGGTGGAATGCTTCGTGTGATGTGCATCGGCCCGCCGCATAGGGGACCGTCCGCGCCGCCTTCTTCCTGGCGCATATCCCACCATAATGAGATTGTCCAGACACGCATTCCCCCCTCTTGTAATGCGGCCAAAAAAAACGTGTGGTAAAAAATCTGGTTTATTTAACACTTGCAGTATATCGTCATCTAAGCAGTAACATCACATATCTAAGAATTGTGTACTTTACAGGAGAGAGACATAATTTTGTAGTTGATTTTCGTAGAATTACTGAAGTATTACTTACCTTTCTAGAATTGTAAAGAGGAGCAGATTCTTTCTAAACGGAAACTGAACTAAGCTTAGGTACGATTCCCTTGACTTGTGCGCTATTGACAGGGAGGTTACAGATATGAGGTGATTACATTTCTTTGATTTGCACGCCCTTAGCGGACGCTTTCATGAAACTAGTGGTATAGAAAGATTCCCCGCGAAAATTCAAATCCAATGATATAAATATCTTAATTTGACAAAAAATTTAGATATGCGGTGTTGCTGCTTACGTACATTTGTTCTGCAGGATGTCGTAATCATATATTCTGCTTCGTCATCACCAGCTATTTGGTACCCATCGTTGAGTATAGGCCTCTCTGAAACTGTCTGTGTGGTTCTCATGCGTGCAACGCAGTGTTTCTCTTCAGGTCATCAGCCTACCGCATTTGAAATAAACCTCTGCTTCTATTGGCTAGCCATGGACGCCATTGCACGCTCTTAAGCATCGCTACCAGCACAGTTCCACTTCAGTATCATATGTTTGACAATATCGGACCACGTTTTTGTCTTATCCACTCGTTGGTCTTCCTGTCTCTCGCTGAGACTCCTGACATTTCTCATTCCATAGCTATTTGTGTAGCAGACAGTTTTAATATAATCTACTGTGTAAGAAACCAAGTTTGCACTTCGTAAGTCAATACAGGAAAAATTGACTGATCTTGTTCTAAATACATGGTAAAGATTTCTTTGGCTGTCCTTTAAATTCTCCTTCTTCGACATTCCTTCAGTATACATATTCTTCAGTACTGTTCCTTCAAGTATTGTCTATACATTTTGCTGATTTCTTTAGATTCAATTTCATACAAACTTTCTGCAGAAACGCTCAAGATCCGTTAGTACTCCATACAAAAAGATATTTTCACCAAATCCATCTTTAAATATTTAGAGATTCTACAAGATTTGATAGATATAATACGTTATTAAGTAATAAAAGTTTGAAAATCTTTTGCTGTCAAGCCGACAACAAACTGAGCCAAATCTGATTGATTTGGGTGCGCACAATTTCCCGGTAATAAGTACCGAAAGTCCTGAGTCACTGGCCGCACCTCCGCTGTTGTAGAAGTAAACCCTCATTAACATCCATCGAAGACCATCGCAGGCACATTGCATGCTAATATAATAACGATACGTGCAGCACGGCAATACCGTGCCATAGACACGTATATTTGAAGAGCGCATTAAATTGAATGATGTGTTATGTAAACCACAGCGCGTGAAGGCCGATTGCCCAACGATCCACTTGATCTTGGTGAGTTTGTTGAGATTTCTTTTAATACGATTGATTTCAATTGTATGCGCGATATGATTGGTGCAGCGATAAACGCGTTGGATTTTTCAGACACATGTGTCATACCACCCCTGCATAGAATATGCTTTAATTCTACTTAAATATTTCTTTATCGTCGGTGATTAGGAAGTCACCGTATTCCTAATCAAATATATTCTACGATTATATTTAAATGTTTAGAACTTTTAAAACAGCGCTTAAAACCAGTTTTTAACACAATATACCATTTATTCAGCGGGTACCCCAGTAAAATTTATCATAAAAATTGCGTTACAAAATTTCGCAACATTATTTTACATTCTCACTTTTACCTGGTGTTTTATTTTCACCGGTACTGGAATCGATGATAGGCGCTTTAAAATAAAAAAGATTTTGAAAAGCGCTCTACCATCCTGCTATTACCCTAATACACTGTAGTTTCAAATGTCTAATAAATATATATGCCGAATTTTTTGTGTTAGAGTTTACATTTTTTTATATATTATTTATACATTCTTAACACTAAATTCGTAAGATGAATAAGTAAAATAAAGAGCTTATAGATATGTAAACTGCTATTTTCACATCTCATTTGCTTGACTTGTATACCAAAAATAAATTCTTGTGACTTTATATTAAAAAATAATACCAAGTAGGTACGGTATATACAGAGTAAAAATATAATTAATTTCAGAGTTGGTAGTATTATTTACAATTTGTAATGATAATTATAATAAAACGCGTACTTGATAAGGGTACTTCCATATACGTCACTTCTGCTTAAGGAATTAGATGAAATCGTAGTATATACCGACTACCATAAAGAAAATATTATGTTTAACGAGTCAAACGAATGTACGGCAGATATGAATGAAATCACCAAAGAATGGCAACACACGATTTAATAACATAATTTGAAACCTTTTTTGTACACGTTGGAGTATAATTACTTTTTCCTTCAGTCTAAAAAGCAAATGAGCGAGCGATTATCTCTGAGTAAGGTAAGAAGGCATTTACCCACACTGGAGCGAGCAGCGATTCTCTTAAAAAACTAGCCTTGATGTAATTAAGAGAGCTCGCCTAACAACCAGACACGCGCTGGGATGCAATAATCGTTACATGAACTCGTGGCAACGCAAATCGTGTAACAATAAGATCTAAAATTAACATTATATAAAAACAAAAAAATAAACAAATATAACACTTTTTTTAAGGAAAATACATTCTTATTGTGAAGTTGCAATTTTTCAGAACATGGGCCTGTGATATTTAAAACAAATTTAATGTATATTATCTTTGTAATTGATACATTAAATTTGTATTAAATATGAACGGTATAATATCGATGGCTAGCATCTATGTTTCTTAACTTACCATGGGCGCTTACCTCGCCTGGTGGTGATGATGGGATTCCAACATGTCGGGTATCTGAGCCTCCCTCTTGACATCCCCCCCACTGGTACCCGAAGGTCAATTTACATACGAGTCGTTTAATTCCAAACCCCTCTTCAACGGATTTTTAACAAAACCCAGAAATCACAAAAACGTTTAAAAATAGAATTTTCATTTAAATGCTTCGATAGATATTTTGAAGATACAGTGTATGTATCAATACTAAAGGAAATGAAAAAATATATTGCCACTTTATACCATTTATAGAGGTGTTTTTAAACTCAATACGCGTATTTTGGGTCTTTGGCGCTTACATTATTTGATCTTCTTTGGGGCAAGCCAGTGGGATAAGACTAAAAACTATTGGTCGATTTCATTATTGAGCCGTTTGGAAGTTAAGTACTCAATTAAAGACGGTTTTGACACAAAAGTTAAACTTATTATTATTCAGGAAAACACATTCTTATTGTGAAGTTGTAATTATTCAGAACAGACGGTCTGTGATGTTTTAAACACTAATTAAATGTATTAATTCAGAAAGATATACATATAAAACCAATTTCATCGAAAAATATTGTTGTTGCTACCGGGATTCGAACATGGATAATAATGATAATAATAATGGAACAATAGATGTATTCATTTGAAAACTGTAACATATAGGTTCGAAAAATTGTCGTTAAAAGCACCGTGTGCTGTAGCATAGTCGGTTAATGCACCTTCCCCGAATTGGAAAGAAATTCAGGTTCGAATCCCGGTAGCAACAACAATATTTTTCGAGAAAATTGATTTTATATGTATATCTTTTTAATTAATACATTTAATTCGTATTTAAAACTAATTTTTATTTGTTCTATTACTTAAATTATTATTTGTAGTCAGTATTTGAACCAATCGCAAATATATATTTTTTTTAGTAAAACTGCATTTAAATATACATTTTTGATTATAGGGGAGTTGTAAGTAAAATAATAATATTATATATAACAATAATAAATTATATTTCTACTCTGATGAGACGCGAATACATGCTTAACCGAGAGATATGGTCGGGTGGTGGGTAGTTGAGTATCTCTCTTACCTTACATATACTTGATAATATTTTTTAACATACTAAGTGTAATGCACGATACTTTAGGGGTAAACAAACATTAAATATAAGAATCAAAAACGTTCAAGCCACACGTGCCTAATCTCAACCATGTCAAGCACTTTGTTATGCGATTATTTCGATTAACTGAAATATTTTATTGATTCCAAATTACACTTAATACAAAAAACAAAAGGTCATCAAATTTGGAGGGCCAGACAATTTTTTTGTTAGATGTGATTTAGGGCCTGAAGCAAAGACATACAATAATAATGAGTATTTTAGGTAACGGTACAAACTTTGTACACACTATTTAAACATTTTAGACTAGGAATTTAGAAAGGTATCCATCCACCCGTAAAATATTATGGACTAGATCTGCTACATCCTGTAAAAAGCCACATAAAATTAGAGTATTTGTATAGCAATATATATATTTATTTAAATACATATCACATTCCTATCTATCTATGTGCCTGTCCAATTACATATTATAAAAATTGTATAGATATGAAATAAACAAATAATTTAATTAGAGATTGTATTAGTTTGTATAATTCTTATTTCCAGTCAGGATTCGTTTACGGACGTGTGGTATTTTTGGTGATATAGGGGAAAAATCCCCATGCTCTGATCTCTGGACATTATATTCGAAGTAAACCAATATAATATTTTAGCAGGGGGTCGCACCCTCTAGCTATAGGTTGGCAGAGGGTACAACAATAATGAACTAGTCAAATATCACAGTGAAACGAGCATTAGAAATAGATGAAGATATCGATCACCTAGTTGCATTGTCAATTCTAACTCTGAACGTTTCAGAGAGTTCGAATTGACATTTGTCACACGGTCTATACTTTTCGGTCCAGATCTGGAATCCGTGAATTAGAACAATATTTTGTCATAAGCTCAATTTCGTTCTATCTGTGTTGACTATGAGAGAACCTTTGACGTTAATTAAAAAGATTAGCTCTAACATAGCCTCACACATGTCTCTATCCTCCAGGATTTCGTGATTACCGAAAGATATTAATATACAATATACAGGAGAAAAGAAAATTTCCATACGTTGAAAGAAGAAATGAGTTTCGAAAAATTGTGATCATAGAGACTGTTTATGTAAATGTTCCCAGGTTTCCGATTAACAATAAGCACATATACGATATATGAACCACAATAACCTTTTTAATTTTGCTATCTTTCTGGTCCGATGTTGTTGTTCTTTTAGCTGAGTTGTCTTCTTTAGATTTCGACCGACCGAAGCGCGCACTGGTGGTTTATTTGGACCTCTGGACTGGTCGAAGCACGGGATGTAATAAGAATGACGCCTGTCGGTTACCATATTCTTAGCCTTCCGAAAAAAGGCGGAATTACTCACACACACACGCACATGTACATTATTATAAATCAGGAAACCCAGTGGTGCCAATCGAAGTAACAAGGCGCGTAAACAGGGATAGTTGAGGGAAAGCGAGCAAAAAGACCGTCTCCTAAAAAAATTGACCAAATAAATTAATTAACAAGGTTCTCTTTAAACGCTGCGAGCAACACGAGACTCAAAACCAGGAGGAATGGAAACGTATTGTACACCAAGTTATAGACATATCAGCATTGAGCACACGATGAAGAGAGTTCCATCAATGAAATAAATAGTGTGTGTAAAATCAACACTCCGAACAGTTAAAATGGATGGATACAATGTTATAACTCTACTTGAGTTTATTAGCACTACTCGAGTTTCGAGAGAGACAGTAACTCTCATCGACAGGTGAAGTATTAAACTAAATACACATAAATATAAGAGACAAGGCTTAGGTGGTAGACATACAAGTAATTAGGTACTGACAGAAAGATGGGGGGGCGGAGTTGTGGGGGGATGGTTGTAACGAGAATATTGAGAGAGGAGATGTTTAACAAAATAATATCTGATGAAGTTCAAATTCTTTTTTATTTCTAAACTCTCAAATTATTCATTTAATTACTTTTACACGTGACGGGATGGAGAAGTTTAATGGTGCACGAATGAAAATAATGGATATTATCTATGATGTAGTTCACGAGTTCGGAAAAGTTGTTATTAGTTAGACAACGACGATTCTCTTTTAATGTAATTAACCGTGCGAACCAATTTGTAAAATAAATCAGTAATGCAGGGAGTTATTATTAATTCATAATAAAAAATGTAGCTTTGTTTAAATTCAAATCTAGAATTCCTACACGCTTATTGATTGATACACAAGAATGCACACCTTCTGCGGAAGCTCTATGCAAATTTACTGTTACTTTGTGACTATTTTGGAATGCACCATTTGCAAGCATTTAGCATGGCGAACTTACGACCTTCGTGAATTCTAACGGGATACACAAAAATATAAGGGAATGTGTAAAGCCACAAGCGGAATTTAAAGTATGCGTAAGAATTAATATCTCCTTTTAACAAAAAATTTTAATGTCATAAATACGTGCCGTTTGATAACTTAATTTTCAATATGCATAACAAAAATCGTGCTACGATTTATGTCATATTTTTTGGTAAAGATTCTTGAAACATCAATAATTGTTCAGTTAGTTTAGACCTGAAAACTGGATGATGGTACCAGACCGCGGCGATTTCCACGCAAAAAAGTGGTGCTGTGTACGTGATGGAATTTTAAAGGAATTAATCCACTTTGAAATCCTGCCAAATAAAAAATCGACTACACCGGACGACTACTGGCAACAATTAGAGAGATATTTATAAAAGCACTTGGCAAATGTATTATGTGTAGAGAACTTAAAAAACTGCATTTCTTCTATTAATTGTAAACCATACATACTATAGGTACGATTTAACAAGGAAATATTTTAAGAGATGTGTGCATTAAAATAAATACTTTGTTCTATAAAATGAATTATTTGTGCATTACAATAATAAAAAATTAACATTGAATAAATATATATTTGTTCTATAAAAAAATAACCTAACCTTGCTATTTTTTAATTATTTTATTGCACAGATAATTCGCACTAAGGAACAGACGTATTTATATTTTATTAAGGAGAACACATTCTTATTGTGAAGTTGTAATTATTCAGAACAGACGGTCTGTGATATTTTAAATACTAATTAAATGTATTAATTAGAAAGATATACATATAAAATCGATTTTATCGAAAAATATTGTTGTTGCGCTACCGGGATTCGAACCTGGATCTCTTTCCAAACCGGGGAAGGTGCATTATCAACTATTCTACAGCGACAGTACTTTTAACGACAAATTTTCGAACCTATATGTTACACTTATCAAATTAATACATCTATCGTTCCATTATTTGAAAGCCATCTACTTTGTTTTTACGTAATCTCAAATACCTTTGAGTAAACCGATAGCAGACGCCAGAATTAATTAGTTCGAATCCCGGTAGCGCAACAACAATATTTTTCAATAAAATTGATTTTATATGTATATGTAGTATTTAAAATATCACAGACCTATGTTCTGAATAATTACAGCTCCACAATAAGAATGTGTTCTCCTTAATAATATATAAGTTGTATCAATGTGTCCAAAATTTAATAAAAAATGAATTGTTAATCTGGCGTCTGCTATCGGTTTATAATGTCGATAATGCACATTCCCCGTCTTGTAAAGAGACCCAGGTTCGAATCCTGTTAGCGCAACAACAATATTTTTCGATAAAATTGATTTTATGTGTATATGTTTCTTATTAATACATTAAATTAGTACTAATATTTCGCTGTTTAAAGTAAGCTAAGCACTTGTTCCATGAAAACAGGACTAACTTGCTGGTCACATTAAAAAAAATGTTAGTATATTGGCTAACTTTTTTAGATTTAAATAGGAGATAATATTATTGAATCTAATTTTGTTTTTTCCCCAGATAAGGCTGATGTATCTTAAAAAAAATGGCGCTTATTAATGGCACTACCGATATAAATGTTGTAGGCTTGCTCGTGTCGTCTTGTAATATTAGACCTTTCACCGATCTCATTTTTTCAAGAATCAGAAGAGTGGCTGAAGAACTGTGATCACAGGAAGCGGTAGAGAGAGAGAGAGAGAACTCTGGCAAACGCATAAATAATAATGAGTTACAAAGAATATCGTATTACTAATTAAAGTTTTTACGGCCCCAACGCAACCGTGAAGAAGCGTTAGATTTAACGGAAAGATAGTGTTGATAGGATGTCCATTCAAATTATACTGAAGGTTTGGCAGTTGAAACAATCATTACTAACGGATGAATTTAAAAATGGAAGCTCTCAAGTTCCATCAAAATCACTTTTCATATTATACCATTGAAATATTTCTAATCGTATTGAAAAATCAACGTTTCTAATGAATTGCTCTACTGACTTTACGTTATACTTTTCAATACAGTAATAATAAAAAAATAATAATAATACACAAAAATAAAGATAAGTCATTTTAAAATCCGTTATTATTTTTGCAAAGAGATGTCAGAACCTTAATTTTTGCTCTAAAGTTATGATAAAACAATATTTCATTTCTAATTGGTCTTATTCATGAAGACTTCATCCAAGTTTACACAGAAAAATAAGTTATTTTTAATTATATGTTGAGTATATACAGACTAGTGACGAGAAATAATGCTACTCTTGACTCACTGGTGTGATTGTGATTGATATTTGGTAATATCAGTGATTGAAAACTGTGACTGTGATCACAGTTTCATTACTAATACGCGTGCGCCGCACGGTATCATAATACACGAAATAAACAAAAAAAACATCATTTTGAGCGTATTTACTTATATTACTTTAATATCATTTGCGTAAAAAACATATTCTAGCATATATAATTAATATATATCTAATTTAATATCATCACAAAGAGAATGAAAACCCTTAAAATAATGTGAGATAATTTTTCGGGTCAAGTTCTCAGCATTTCGGGTCAAATGCGTAAAGCGTTTCGACAGAATCTACTAGATGGCGCTTATCACGAATTATAACGTCATTACACGGATCACAACCAAAAATAAAAAATATTAAAAATGAATTCCCAGATATTGAATCACTGATAGTGATTATGACTCGATGATATCAGTAATTGACTCACGGTTCGTGATTTTCAGCTCTTCACCTACTGACCTAGTTCACAATATTTTATAGATGGATACCTGTCTAAATTACGAGTCGAAAATGTTCAAGGAATACATAGAAATTCTGCACCGTTATGGAAAATATTATTGTTTGATATTTTAACAAAATCGTACTTCGAAATAAATATTCGGGAAATTTTTCCATTATCTAACTAAAAAATATCCGGTCGCTCGAAATTCAATGACCTTTATTTTTTTGTATTCAATATATAATTTGGAATCAATAAAATATTTCAATTAATCGTATAATTTTTTTTTTTTTTAAATGCTTTTATCTCTGACATGGTTAAGTTAGGCACATATTCTTTGAACATTTTCGACTCGTAATTTAGTCAGGTAACCAACCACCCATAAAATATTTTGGACTCGGTATGTTACAACCTGTATATAATACTAGCTTTAATAAATATAATGATTATGTTAGACTTGATTTAATTACGCAAAATTTTTATTCGACAACCCTGCACTCCTTGCAAGGAGTCCCCTACTTCTGCACGTTCAAAATATATTATATATATTTTATTGCTACAACGTCGGGACAAATTACCACATTCACTCACCTTTACCCAGACCACAGTTGATGTGATATTATACATTGTATAATATCACATGGACGTATTTAATTTTAAAATAGGTACGGTACAGTTGCAATCAGTTATAATATTAATAATTTTGTGTGGAAAAAATCTCAATGCAAATATCATCTGGTAATTATTTTTTATACAGTTTTTTTCTACAATAAAGTTTAATTTATCTATTTATGTTTCAAATACATGTTTTTGCATAAATATTACTCCAAGTCCTACTTAAATTCGATTATATAGATATCATAAAAATAAATTAGTTTTAATATAGTTAAACAGTTACATATATCGGTCATTCGGATTAAATCGATTATCTCGAAGAGCAACATTCTGACTTTATGAAGTAACTTTTCAATTAATATTAACGTTTTTCCGTACCATGCATCATAAAATATTTAACTGTAAAGATATACATATATATATATTCGACCTCACGGTAAATTATCGTTAACTAAAAAATAGATCATTTATATTTAGTTCTACTAGTATTTCGCGTGTAGTTGATACATTTTCAAATAACTGTAAATTATATATATCGCACACCTAGATCAAAACTAAGACAACTCAAAAAACCAAGAATTTTTAGTTATAATTGTATTCGGATATTCAGTCATATACGCAACTAATTTAGCCCCAGTTCTCGAATAGTGCCATTTTAGGATACATCTATGATCTAAAATATGTTTTAATTTTTTTGTCTACTGAAAAGAGACTTTTTGATATGTATTTTTTGCATGATATGTACCGTGATAGAACATTGTAGAATACATTTTTTTTAAATACTGAAATTTAAAATATGTAACAAGTACATGCGAAATGCTAAAAATGACATATTTTTTAACTACAAAATTGAAAAAAGGCCCCCTAAGAAAAACAATGACCTAGAATTTTTAATGCGTACAGTAGTAAAGCGCTCATTTATTAATTATGTAAATAATTTAACTATTCAAGCTGTTTTAACGGACTAACGTCAGAGACCCTTAATAAATGCTATCTTTAACGTGTTTTTAGGTTTTTTAAAATTATTTGTATTAGATATTTGGGTATCGATACCGAAAAAGTATACACCATGAACATTATGGGTCCCAATGCACAGCATTGGCTGCATTCGCTTAGTTACGCCACTGCGTAGGAGGGTACGAATGCGCGTTACATTTGTTTTATATTTACTTAATTCGATACGCCTATTCTCCTATCTCAAGTAAAATTGATATTTGAAACAAAGATAGACGTTAGTGGGCAGGGACTTATTGAACACCTACCTATCCAAGAATAATTATCGATTATAAGTGTCAATTTATATACCGTAAAGTCTAAACCTATTCCTAATCTAACCTTTCTTGTATGCTCAAGCTGACGTGAAGGTCTCCTGAACGTACTCTAAATAAAGTCTAACAAATACATGTATATTATTATAGAAATATATAAATGGTATATTCTTATGTGGTACAATACAAAACAAAAGAAGTATAACACAAAAAAATAATCAAACAGATAAAATTAATGTAGAATATTAGGGAAAAAAAGTTGTAATTAGGTACGGATTTTAATGCTTTTTGTTAACTAACAGAACCTAGAGAATATTTAAAAACAAAAACTTTATAACGAAAAATAAATATTATAAGAAATACTATCAAGAATAGAAACTAATAAGAATTTGGAAGTTGCAGTAGCTTGTTGGTGTAGTGGTCAAGTCGTTGTCCTAGTGATCTAGCGGTCGGGGGTTCGTGCCTCGTTCCAGGACACCAGCAAGTTAGTCCAATTTTCATAGCACAAGCGTTTAGCTTAGTTTGACAATAGTAAGAATATTGATGTGACATGTATTGTATTAAAAGCTTAATAATTCTTGTAGTCTTCTTTTCGAACTATTGATGCCCGATAATATTAATCTACATACCGAAAAAGTAAAAATAAAGCTGAAATGTAATTTTAATTATTATTTTTCCTATAATCTACAGCAAAAAACAACAATAGTTTGTCAGTGTAGGGTTAATTTAAATTTCTCTGGGTGTGGAATATATTCACGTTCTTCATACACTTCCGTTCATATTTATGGTAACTACTAACAGCAACTATATATGTTTGTGAAACAAATTAAGCCATGTACGATTTGATCTTTTGAAAACGAATTGCAATAATAGTGGTTTTAAATAAATTCTCACGACAGCCAACCTTTTAAAAGCCATGAGCGAGTTAACACGCCAAACATTAGTATCACGCTAAGCCATAAATGTGAATACACGCGCTTTTCAACCTTGCAGAGACGGGATTTAACGATTTTCAATGTTCTATATTTGCCGTATATTAATACCGTTTGTAGATATACTTCCTAGCTTTTCAAAGATATTTTAAATTACAACACTTAAATTCTATTGTCTAGCTGTACAGAATTTAATAACCGAATACTTCAAGTTCTAATTTATTTTTTTGGGTTCAAAACATTGTATTTAATCATGATTCATTATATAGCAAAAGAGTGTCTGTTGTAACGATACAACTGGTCATAGTGCATGTCAAAAAAAAGTTTTATTTTAAAAAATAATGTTATACTACGGCAATAGAATCAATATACACAAAATTATCAAAATACGACAGATTTTTTTTTTTCAATACTGTTGCTATACAACCACCGAAACATTTCAACACATTTTTTGATTTTTTTTCTAATACAATGTCTCACTTTTATTTACTCGATGTTTTTTTTCAAAACCGTCGTTAACATTTACAAAACCCAGTACGCAATAATTACCTTGATTACCAACATTAAAATATTTATAAAAAGTAGAGAATTTCTCCCCTGTGGTAGCCTCTGTTTATACGGGCGGCAGTGTACAGCGTCTGGGTAATTAGCCGCAATCATCTGAATTAAATTAATCATAAATCATAAGTGGGTAATGTAGTGCTCCACTCACTCCAGGAAGTCAACACGAAGGGACACGCAATGAGGCCATCTATTTTTCCCATGGTTTTTCATCATTTCACTACATGTACCGTGTTGAAAGCACAGTTAACTAAATCGAATGACATCTGCAACCGTTGCCAGTGACGTGTGAACAGATGTCTGCAATAATTGGTTTGTATTATTACAGTTTAAGATGATTGTGTGGCGTCCCACTAACACTATTGTTACGTTATTGAAAAATATATAATTCATAATTTCAGAACAAAAGACAGACACATGTTTCACACGATTCAACACTCGGAGATGCGAGATTAAGAAAATTCAAGTATTTAATGATATGTTGAGCGCGTCACGAATATGGGTGGGTTCAATCAAATCTAGTTTGATAAAATCAAAATTATTGTATTCGAGAAATACGAAAGTAGAACAAGGCGCAAAATACTTGTATGTAATGAATGTTTAGAACTAGTAGACGAGTTTGTGTATTTGGGTAGTACATTTGATAGAAACCGAAAGGCTGAGAAAGAGATCAAAAGTAGGGTGATTACAGTGAATAAAGTGAACGGAGCTTTGAATAGAATAATAACAAATGGAAACATGTCAACCGAGAAAAAATTAACAGTACACAAAGGAGTCTTGGTACCGACACTGGTGTATGGAAGTGAGACCTGGAGCTGGCAGAAGAGCAACAAAAGTAGACTGAATGCAGTGGAAATGAGATCACTCAGCGTACATGTAGCAAATCCAGTTATGATAGAGTAAAGAATGAAGAAATTATAAAAGAATGTTAAGCAGATCTTAGCATAGTGAATAGGATTATAAAAATATCACTTAGGTGGTTTGGTCATATGGAACGAATGAATGAGGAGAGAATAGTAAGACGCAAATGTTGATGGTGCCAGAAATAGAAGATATACGGAAGACTCGGTACGATCAAATTTTTTATTTATTTAGACATATACAACATTTGTACAGCTGCAAAAAAAAAACAGTTTATTACATATATTTTACACACATTTTAAAATGCATTATCCAACTAGGCGAGATTGTTTTAGGGCAAATTGGTAAACAAATACATTTTACAAAACCAAAACTCATTGAAGGCAAAACACAATAAAATCGAATACGTAACATACAAGGCAATAAACCAGATACTGTTTTGATTCCAAAATGTTGTTACGTCACCATAAAAAAATCATCAATATATTTTCGAAAAGTTAATCGTTTTGACATACATCCTGAGTTTGCAGGGAATTATTTTCCTACAATACCTTACCCGCTTAAAATCTATCGAGCGGATTTACTTTTTAATCGGCGTTTAAGTAGGCGTAATTCAGATCATTATAGAAAGTTTATTATAGCAGACACTGCCTTGATAGGGGTTTGTTTTTATTTCATGACTAGTGATTAAAACCCACCCTAGGACGGATGCAACATTTAATATTAATTTAAATAATTACCTATCTACAAATACAGCAGCACCACAAATATCTGGTGATATAAATATGGTAGACTTACATGTTTCATATTTATCTACTTAATTCGTTAATTTCAAAGGAAATTGTTTCCTTTCAAATTTGTCTAAGCGCGTATAAAGCGGTTTCTGCCTAACTAAAGCAATAGCTAGTACAAATGAACCAATTAAAACACATATCCAATATTAAGACATGTTCTTCAAATGACGTCAGTAATAACGCTATTTATCACTAGAGACATTACAATTCCGAGTCTCGCCGTCCTAACAAATATTATTAGGGCCGAACAGTCCCGTGTCTTGGATAAATCCCGCGTAACCTTAACTTCACTGTTTTCTGACCGATGACAAATATTCTAAAGGCCGGTCGTGTGATCAGTGGTAACTTTTTACTAACTCCCGTGGTAAAAATCCTTTGCGGGTTGTTAATACATCAAATTTAAATAGACGTCTATGTTTTATTTCATGCATTATCTATGGATTTTTCGTATTATGTGTAATAATGTGAATTAAACAACGAGTTCATCATCGGACGAACTCTCATCACTAAAATAGCGGGATATTGAATGATTCATTGTCGTATACTGCAACTTGCAAAGTATCAATGTGACAGATGACCTTTGGAACAGCTGTGAAAAGTCCGCCATATTTAACTATAGTGATGAGCTCATGATCCACGAATCGCGAACCGTGAGTCAATCACTGATATCTTTGAGTCATACTCACTATCAGTGATTGAATATTTGGGAATATCGTAATTCGTGATTCATTTTTTTTATTTTATTGATATTTGGTTGTGAACCGTGATTCGGCGCATGTGTATATGAAACGAAAATATTCATGAAGGAAAGTAGATTCTGCCAAAAAGATTTACGCATTTGACCCGAAATACAAAGACATATAAACTCACATTTTTTAAAATGGTTTTCATTCTTTTTGTGATGACATTAAATTAGATATATATAAATTATATATACTAGAATATATTTTTTTACGCAAATGAATTTTGAATAATATAATTAAATACGCTCAAAATTATGTATGTTTATTTCTTGTATTGTGATATCATGCGGGGCATGCGTATGAGTAATGAAACTGTGATCACAGTCACAGTTTTCGATCACTGATATTATCGAATATCAATCACAATCACAACGATCGATTCTCGTTTTTACTATACGATATCAGAGAGTAAAATGAGTTTACTACGGGGTGTACTTTCGCGAATTAATATTTTTTTACTAACAATTAAACAAGCAAAAAATTTTACATTAGTATGTATTACATTTTTTTTACTATCACTGATCACACATCTAATGATCACATGATCCAATACTTGTCAGTAAGATGATTCGAAACTATAATCTTTCTTGAAATGGCTTTAATAAACATATTATTAAAAATGTTTTTCTACATTTGGTAGAATAATTTACAATAATATTGGGTCGTCTAATTTGCTATTTTTCCGCTATTTTTTATTTTTAAGAAACAAACAGTGTAACAATAACAACTGATAATAATATAATATATAAAAATAACACTAGTGAAATTTCTTCTGAATTAAATAACTAGTACATAAGAAACTAAAAAATAGTATACTCAAACAAACCGATAAACAAAAAGACTTACATTACAATAAACCTACACATAATAAACTTAAAAATGGTACATCTTTAAAAAAAACTGAAAAAAGAAACAAATAAGTGTTTTTAAACTGAACATACAAAGTGGAAAGGGTAAGGAGGGGAGGGAAATGGGATGCAATATATACCATTTATGTTAATAGCTATTGAAAAGTTCGCGTAGTTTCATTTTAAAGCGAAGCAATTTATCGTTAAAAATGTCTAAGTTATTAGAAGAAATTACGGCATTATATTTTGATCACAAAACAATTTTTTATGTAATTAGTTCTGCCAAAATTTGGATAAAAAATATTATTTGATCGTGTTGGGTGTGTGGGACAGTTTAAAGCTATTTTTTCTAGTAAATAGGGCCAGTCAATTAAGTTATTTAAAATTTTATAGAGGTAGGATAAATCTTGTGTGTTTCATATATTTCACCTTTCCTAAATTGCGGTGTATTTAGATTGTATAGTGTTGGAAGTGTGTTGAACCTGCACGCGGCCCATAGACATGGACGTATAAGAGATCATCTGACAGCCATATAGAATCGAAACGAACTGACCAATAAGCAGATGCCAATACATCATGACGGACGAGTCCTAGAAGCTAGCCGACCACTTCTCCGCAGACCGTTCTTTCGTCAACATCTCAAGCGATCCACTCCATCCTTCAACTTCACACACGTAATTAACTTTATATCTGCCATTGTTAAATCATCCCGCAATAAACGCCGTTTTTATTTAAATACCTTGCTCTAGACACAACATATTTAATCACATATACACATTCATATACACTGCGACATGCACCAACACGCGTGAAATTAGAAGAAAGTTAAAGCCTTCATTTTCACCGTGCACAAAACCTTCTGAAATGATCACACAATTAAGATCCTCACGAGGCAATAATAGTCCACAAGCACAGCCCCTACAGAAGCAATATTGCCACCATAACGATCGACATTTGACAGATGCTGATTTATATCAAATGTTCAAATATAAAAACTTAACACGGACGTAAAGATCTACGTTCTCGAGTCAATTTATAAGGATTTGGATAACAATCACACCCTTAATAATATTATTATTATTGTTATTTTTAGAGCAGTCTGGATAATGCTCGTCACAACAGCTGATTGCGAGAGATAACTTCCAGAATTCAGCGGCAATTTGTAATACAAACATAAAACAGCTGATGATGCCTCTATTCGGGCCACGCGTTCGGGTTGAATAACTTCTCGGTATGCAATACACAATAAAGCAGACGCATTCAACAGTGCAACCGAGTATATATACAAATAAAAGGAGTAGCAATCATATTGTGCATGTGTATATTATGTTGCTGTTAAAGCGTGTAATTAAGTCATTTCAAAAAATGCCTAGATAATTGGGCTTTTCAGTGTATCTACAATAGATGGCAGAATAACTACGTTACTCCTAGAATCACAATCCAAATAGATAATTTAAAAAGCGGGGATTAAATAAGCCGTCTACTTTTTTCTTTTAAATTATGAAATAGGAGCTAATTATGTATTAAATTAAAAGTACTAGAGACAAAATATTTAATGAAACTGGTATCTCTTTCAGGTTAGATAGCGTTTTTTTCAGGTCAAAAACTCTACAGTGTTATATCTCCTGCGAACAAGTACGGTTGTACCGTAACTTTGTGAGGCAAGGCTCCGACAATGGCACGTGTTACCATGCCGAAATTGTGTTTCCTCGAAGAAACCATCTACAAAGAACGCGAACTAACCTAAAAGAGATACCAGTTCCACATACACATAGAAACCATACAAAACATGTGGTAGTCAGTTTATACCTACTACTTTTAACGCTATGCTACTTCACAACATAACAAGTATAGTATAAGTGTAACATTTAAAGAATTTATCAGAAAAATTGATGCAAATCAACATGAGCACGAACATCATACAAGAGGAAGAGATAGACTCGAGACTGACATTCAGGAAGAAGGCTAAATTTCAGAAATCGATGATGTACAGTGAGATGAAGATATTTAATGAAATGCCAAAAGAGAGGAGAAACTACATAGAGTCAAAATGAAACTAAGCAAATATGTGCAAGATAAGTTGTAGTAAAAAAGGAACATTTTGATCGTGTTTATATTAGAGCATATATAAATATACTGATGTGTGCACTATATTAAATGTTTACGCACCTTGTTACTTCGATTGGCACCACTAGGTTTTATCGGTTTATAATAATGTACACGTGTGTGTATTGCCGCCCTTTTTTCGGAAACCTAAGAAGACGATAACCGACAGGCGTCTTTTTTTATATCCCGTGCTTCGACCAGTCTAGCGGTCCAAATAAACTATCGGTGCGCGCTTCGGTCGTTCGAAATCTATAGAAGACAGCCCAGGTAAAAGAACAACATCGGACCAGAAAGACAGCAAAAATTAAAAGGTTAGTGCAGTTCATATATCATATGTGTGCTTATTGTTAATCGGAAACCTGGAAACTAGCTATCGAAGGTATTTACATAAACATTTAAAAAAAATACTTAAAGAAGAATTAAAATGTGTGAAGTGCAAGAAAAAAAAACACATCCGCAATGTAAAACCCGGCGAATCATGTGCTACTAATAGTCAAACGAGAAATGAGATGGTAGCTGGGGTGGGATAAGCACGTCAATCAGTTGGCTCGTTTCACAAATTAACCATTTGCAAGGTACGCATACCTTAGACTATGAACAAATGTCTCCATTTTCCAGGAACCACTCTATCCATAATATTATTACGTTTCCCCATTTACATCTATGACTTTCTGGCTGTGGCTGCAGTAGTATCATTATGGCTGTATAGTGCTCTATTAAACGGCCAGGTATGTGAGAAGCGAACATGGCAAAAATGAACGTGTTAAGATTACTTAAATATTTTCTCTTTTATATGTTCCATAACAGTACGTAAATATATATTCAATTTGAAATGAAGTGCGCATTGCCTTTATTGCGAGTAAGAAAAAATACACATGACACCTGTCATCTTTTTGATCTATACTGTTTATGGTGTACCATAGAATTAAGCACTTTCCGAAATATCAAGCCTAGTGATCTAGTTGTTCGGGGGTTCGCGCCTCGTTCCAGGACACCAACAAGATAGTCCTAGTTAGTATTGATTGAACACCTTCGTACTTTGGGCATGTTGCCAGAAGAGATGGAGAGAGCTCTGAGAAGCCAGCTGGAATCTGAATGAATTCGACAAAGTTCGAAAAATGACCAAAGCCTTTCTAATTTATTGTTCTAAATAACTCCCAGAATCTAGACGAGTGAAGATACTCAAACATGAGCTCATCGATTAAATAATGTTATGTTAAACACTAGAGACATTTTGAATAATAACTGTCATCAGTTCGTTACTCTATAGAATATAGTTATTATAGTGTTATTTTTAGGGTTGGCAAAATCAACTTTGTGGTTAAAATCCTTTATTTTAAATTGTTAACCTTGTTTTATTAACCACTTATAAATCGAAAAATATCATTTTCTTCTTCAGGATGTCAATAATTAATCAAACACACATGTTATTGTTTCCTTAACAGAATCTATTTTTAAATAAATAAAAAAGTTTAGTACCTAACTATAAATTATTGTTTTTTAAAAATAGATTTTGTTAAGGAAACAATAACATATATTTTTGATTAGTTATTGACATCCTGAAGAAGAAAATGATATTTTTCGAAACCGGTAGACGTATTTTAATTCATTAAGTGGATAATAAAACAAGGTTAACAATTTAAAACATTATGGTGTTACCTGTTTTTATAACACAATAACTGCTTCTGTCTTTTAATGAAAACAATACCAAGATACTTCGTCAAATAGCAGATCGTATGCGTTAATGATAATTATATCTATATATAGAAGACACCATGTATCGAGTGTATGGAATCGATGACTCTTCGGATATGGGAAGAGCATTGAGACGTAAGACTCTTCTACGAGGTAACTGCATACCATAAATACATGGATATTAGCAATAATACATTATAATATAGTATGTGCCCAAGAATGAACTTTTGGACTTTGGTCTACTGTTTACAGAGTACCGGGTCCGTAAGGACCCCTTGTTCTTTCATCGCATGTGTGCCTTATGGGCTGTTTAAGAATGGGGGTGTTTTATTTTTATTTGCTGCGAGAAATGGTGCAGGTGCTGCCGCTTAGGGCACTATTAAGTTCCTAAAGGAGGACGTCTTTTGGTCGCATGAAACGCTTGGGGATATTTACGTCACACGTGGCGAGGACGTCTATTGGTGAATTCCTATATGGGAGGAATCCCCGAGTCATGGTGGAGGTGTGCGATCCGTAGTCTGCTCATGTTCGATTCGGTTGCGTGACCCCATATAGGAACTGTATAGGTTAGGATAGGTCTGCGGATAGCCTTGTATAGTAGAAGCTCGTTATCGGTGGCGAACTTGCTATTTCTGCCTAGGAGTGGGTATAGTAAAGAGAGTGCACGTGACGCTGCGCTTACTCCAAGAATGAAATTTCGCCATAAAAACAGGCAGAAATTAGCGGTCGATCGGTTGATCCAATCTGCTCTCTACACAAAATGCAACAAACAACGTTTAAATTAATGTTTAGTAATATTAATTAAATATATTAATTAGAAAGATATACATATAAAATCAATTTTATCGAAAAATATTGTTGTTGCGCCACCGTGTTTCAAACCTGGATCTCTTTCCAAACCGGGGAAGGTGCATTATCCAACTATGCTACAGCGACGATATTTTAGTGACAAATTTTCGAACCTACATGTTACCTTTTTGATATTAATACATTTAATCGTTCCATTATTTGAAAGAGCCATCTACCTTATTTTTACGGAATCTCAAATACGTTTAAGTAATCTGATAGCAAACGCCAGAATTATCAATTCATTTTTATTAAATTTTGGACACATTGATACAACTTTATTATTAGGAAAACGCATTCTTATTGTTCTCCTAATAATGTTTAGTGTTTGGGTGTTTGCGTGTACAGCTAGAGGGGGTTGATTGTGAATGTGGAACAGTACTTGCAATAGTTGCGTTTATTTACAGATTGAGTTTACATTTGTTTGTTATATTATACATAGATCAGGTTAAGTGTAGGTCACTAAAAGCGGTGTCGAAGTGCGTACGGGCAGATGTGTCCGAAGAGCTAGCCAGCAGAAGAGTGAGCGGTCTTGATGTTTACTCAGACTGGTTCGATCGTAGTGTATTGTTGAGTGATTATTTATGCAGCTCTGTGAGGCGCGAACAGGGCCACCACAAATGTAATAATTCTAACCGCTACTCTCCACTGTTTTCGAAGATAAAATTACTTTTATATATTTATTTAGCTACCCTGATAGAGTTAACTAAATTAATAAAACATTTTAAGACAATTAGAGGAATTACATGTTACAGAATACACTTTTTTAATAAATTAGAAACATTGTGAAAAGTAAAAAATAAAACTATGTTTGCAGATTGACAATTGAGAGCAAACACGATTTAAAAACTACAGCATAAGTACGAAGGTGCGTGGGTTCCAAGGACAACGATGTCTAATCACGTGACACGCGACATACTTATATACAAAACTTTTTACCTAGCTCAGCGAAAAATTGTAATACGCCAAAATATTAAATTCTTTATCTCGGCAAATATTTGTTTAACAATCACAGCATTAAAAAAATAAAAATAAACACAGATTATATTAATCAAAATTTCTTTGAACTCCGAGTGTAACCGTCTCCACAAGAAAGTGTCACGAAGCACCCCGATGTACATTTAAAGGGTTAAGTAGGGTCAATTGCCCTCTTCCGTCATGCGTCCCGTTATCATGAAACATTAATAACTCCCGTCAGTTAGCGAGCCTCAACGAGAGTTATTATACACGATCATTGAAGTCTAATAGTATAAAATGGATGCATAATCACATAAAAAAAAACTGTTATTCTGCGACTACCGGTGGACCAATCAGCGCAGTCTGCAGAGACGCGAAACTTTTATTTTTTGGCAAATAAGGTTCGGTGATGCAAGGCAACATGAAAAAAATCCGCACGAAAATTCTCCGTCACAATTACGAAAAGTACTCACACAGAAAATAGTTCCACGTATAATGTCCGCACAGCTTTCTTCGCTAAGATGATTCTGAGAATAAGGCCAGACGCATTCACTGGATTATAACTGCGACTAAACTATTGAGTCGAACCCCTCGATTTCCATTCGACTAGTTGTTACAAGTGCGCATATAGTCAATCAGCTGTTGGTGTAGTGGTTAAGAAGTTGGCCTAGTGATATAGTGGTCGGGGGTTCGCGCCTCGTTCCAGGATACCAGCAAGTTACTCCTATTTTCATAGCACAAGCGTTTAGCTTAGTTTGAAAATAGCAAGAATATTGATGTGACATGTATGTAAAAGTAATGTTGCCAATGAGATCTTACAACATTCGTGTGCATGCTATGCCCTGCAAAAGAATGTAACAAAAACGCACACCTTCAATAATGATAATGTTATTTTGTGGCAACATTTTATATTAACAATATGAAAATACTTTTGTTTATACATTGTATCCTGAAGAAGAGACCATTGGTATAAACAAAGTGTTATATTAATATTAATAAGAAAAGCAATCGTTTGTATTTTGCTTTGTATGCAACACAAAACAAAGAAGAGGAACAACTGATCGGTCGCGGATCGACCATTTAGTCGAATATACGCGCACGCCAATACACGGCAATGTACATAGAGCTGTCGACCGATAGTTGTTCAATTGTTTTGTCAAAAGACGATCGATAAAGTTAATTGATTTTTTTATCGAGCTTCTATCGTATCGTTAATATACGCACTCCCATATGACCCAATAGCCTTTTGACCCCTTTTTATTAAAATTGTATGTATGCATTTAGCTTAAATAGTTGGGCAGACATTCTGGAGTCATCCTAGTGAGTATTTAATAAATATTAATAATAGTTTCATAGTTATTCGCAAGAAGCCTTCAAATGAACTCTTCAACGAATGCCCTGGACGTCAGATGTATATATATATACTTAATATGCAAAACAAAAAAAATACCGATACAAACAAAAAAAGGCAAAACCTCAAAAGGTTTATAATTATCTTAAGGTTCAAAATACTCCAAAAAATTTCTATCTATACTTTCAATTAGAGTTATTTCACTGATTCAAAATTTTTAAATTCTAATATATATTTTTGCACTATTTAAAAAAAATATTAAATTGCTTTAATCATAACGTTTGCACTAGCTACTGTACTGAAAAAGCACTATCTGCAATAATACTAGTGTAGCAGGCAAGACACTGAATGAAGTATTTTACTTTACTTCCAAAACCTTCAGCAACAAAGCTCCTGAATTTCAGGCATGTCAAAAAATTCTGAAAACTAATAAATAAATTATTGTTATTTTTGGACATTTCGTACATGTTAGAATATTAATTGTTTCGCTGCAACAAGCAAGTGCTAAAATCACTGGCCAATGGTAACAAATAAATGTCAATTGACAATTGCTGATACATCGACGAAGGTCGAATCCATTTCCGCCTGTCCATGATAAAAATCTGCAGATGAAAAAGAGCAAAGTCCAACATTTATTTAATTAACCCATTGTTAGATATCTTGGCTGTGGCTTGTTTGACGATTGTTCAGGACCCTGGACAGTGTGACGAACAAATGATTAAATCATAATAGAACTGAAAATCAGAGAATGATTTTTGATTTTCGTCCATTGTATAGTTCTTAATTCTTCGATGCCTCGATCACATCACTCGATGAATGTCAAGATCTTCAACTTGGTCAAGATCACTACCAACCGAGTCCTTCAGGACTGCACCAGGAACGGTATTACATAATAGAGACAGATAATTCGAGCGGCCACCGACGAAATAATGATCTTGCAACATCAAGACCATTCGTGCACAATAATTAAATATTTAAATTTTAGGATGCCGCCCTAACTATTTTTAATTTACCCCTAACCCATTTCTTTAAATGTGTGTTATTTAAGTTCATGCCGCCCTCTGAAATTGTATTGTTTTATGACCGGGTCCATTGCCGCCTAATGCCAAATTTTTACAGCTAAGTTTTATGGACCCTTTAATATTTTCCCAACACAATTCTGAGAAAAAGACCCTTAAAGTATCCATTATCATTTATTTTCTGTTTGCTTATATGCGGGACAACAATTCTAATATTTATATTCCGCCGCCATTTTGCCACCTCTTAGAATTTGACGCTCTTAGGCACCCGCCTTACTTGCCTACTCCCTGGATATTCGAGCAATCATCAACAGAATAATGACAACATCAAAACTAATCGTGCCAAGTAAAACAAATCACGACCATCAGAGGGCAAGTTATTACCACGAAATTTATTATACGTCAACCGATTTCGCTTATCTCAAGCTACATCAGGACGTATTTGAAACTAATCATAAATACAAAAAGAGTGCACTTATATATATATATACATAAAGAGTGAGATAGAATATAAAATTACATGTGAACGAGAGAGACATACAGATAATTCACATACAGATTATTCATTAGCCCCATATTAGGTATATTTCCTTTAAAATCAATTTAATATCCATCAATACTGTATTTTGACTAATCACAGGATTTAAAATTCTTTATTGCGTAAGAGGCATATAAAATATCAGCAACAAACTGTATACATAAGATATAATATATTAAACTGGTGTACCTTTCCAGCAAGAATGTCCAGCATAAACCTTTTTATCTACCGTGGCAGAACAGAACCTAAAAAAAGTTTAGAATTTCACTCAGGAATGCTTGAACCCGAACTATAAACACATAAAGATTACCGATACCCATCGAACGGACAAAGACACGAGTACAATATTGTAGAGCTCTCGATTTCAGGTACACGTACGCCAGAATAAAAACAAACCGAATATTCAATGCACGTCGTGCCAATGTTTCTGTAAGATTGTAAATCTTGGCACCTGACAAAATCCCAAAACAACCGCATACTGAGCATCGAAAATAAATGTCAGCGAAGAATTCCGGGTGGCGGTTGGATTTCGTAATGCATACAGAAATTAAAGAACATACTAGCCCTTCTTCATACAAATTGTTACTACCAAACGACTCTATTGACTTGGACATATGCACAATGAGGGCGGACCCATCGCTTACCCAGGACCGATGCAATGAGCTCAAGGCTCCTATCTCGGTAATACTCATTTGTCGCCTGGTTGGTATTTTTTAATGCTACTAGGCAGCTGTTCGATAGTGCCCCGCATATTGACAGGGCGATACCACACAGCTGCCAAAACGAAATTTGCCCTCATTGACCCCAGTTGACTCATAATAATATTTACAATACATAACATAAAGATAATATAAAATAATACAATTAAAAAGGCCGGGGAGCAGAGGGGAAGTGAAGAGGCGATCCCTTCCGGGAAACATGTAAGAGACTCGCCCTTCACGCACCACTGCCGGCAGACTTAACCCACGAGAACAGTACATCGCAGATCATATTTGGGCAAAAGGTAGAAAAAACAAACAAAATAATAATGATGAAGCTACTCAGCAGCAGTAGTTCTCCGTAGGATCTCCCATCTGGAGACCCACACTCGAACAAAGGCCCTAAACAACTATCACACAAACCTCCCTGGACATCAATCATGCATACCGTGACATATAAAACATATAAAAATAAGAATTTCATAAAAAAAGTCAGTATTTACAATACGCGAGGCAATAAATTGCAGATTATTTACAACAATTATTTTAATTTATTTAACAATAAATTGAAATAAATAAACAAACTAACAACAAACTATGCTCTAGCGCACTTAATTTACAACAATACATGTTTGTAAACACTTCTTTATCTCGGAGAACTAATTATCGCTTTCATCATTGTTGGATTGAACAGATACGGATAACTAGTAATGAGTCTAATTAATTGTTAGGTGGGTTTTATGCATGGGGAGTTAATTGTCAGGGGGTTTTCTGCATGGGGGGGTTCATTATCAGGAGGTTTTACGCATGGGGGTTAATTGTCAGGGGTTTTTTAAACGGGGATTAATGTCCAAGGAGGTTTTGATAGGGGGTTAGTGTCTGGAGGGTATGTGTCCTAGAATCATTTAAAAACAATAACTGCTTTATTGTTTTATTAAGAAGAACACATTCTTATTGTGAAGTTGTAATTATTCAGAATATAAGTCTGTGATACAGAAGACGTGTTAATTTGAAAAGTGTAACATATAGGTTCGAAAATTTGTCGTCAAAGCACTGTGTTGGTATAACATAATCGGTTAATGCACGTTCCCTGATCGGAAGAGATCCAGGTTCGAATCCCGGTAACAAAAACAATATTTTTCGATAAAATTGATTTTATATGTATATCTTTCTAATTAATATATTTAATTTGTATTAATAATTGTTTTCTTCAAAACAAAATACCAGTGGTGTTCCAACGACAACAATCGTCCAGACTATAATAGGAACTCCGAAATGAAGGGATAACCTGAAAAAAGCCCAGAAGGAACTTCACGGAGAGGCAAAATAAATAATGTAGATTTTTAGTAGCATTAACTTCTTTTTATTTCTCACTGTCTTTTTGCGCCCTTAGATTTATTTTAACGTAAGAAATGCGTTCCTTGAGCCTCATTAAAAGTAGGTAATTTATTAATCTGTTGTATAAAGATCTAACATATAAAATACACCAATATATTTTGTATGGTATATGTCACAACCTAGTTAAATTAAGATAGGTGGTATAGCAAATGTCCCTTACATAATTCTGTATTATTTACAACCCCAAAAACATCCTCGTATGATGCACACATTAATTATAAATACGGTAATATCGACACTTTTTGCATTACCAGTCGTGGCTGATCAGGTTAAGTCTTTTCCTTTCAAGCTTTCTTTTTAACTGTGCCTATATTTAACGTACGTAATTTATACGTGAAGCATTCGCTCTGTATATTTATCCAATATATAAACTTAATATTATACATACTAATATTATTTTACTTTTTCTGTTTTATCATTTCCGGAAACACTGACCGTGGCCGCATATCGGCGTGACAAGTCGAAGATGATTGCTTTCTGATTGATCTATATATGTTTGCTAACGGACAACGCTAATAATATCAAGGCGAAAAATATTTTTTTGTGTAAAAAAAATAAATTTTAAAAACATTTCATAAATGGTAATGTTTCTATAAAAAAATAATTAATGCATTTCCCCAGATAGGAAGAGATCCAGGTTCGTATCCCGGTAGCAACAACAATATTTTTTCGATAAATTGATTTTATATGAATACATTTAATTTGTATTAAAAATTATGAATTTTTAAACTTTGTTTTATATTTCAAGTAAAATATTTGTTTATTTCTGGCATTAATATGCTTTAAGTAGAAATCAAAGAATAATGTGAATACTATTAGTATCGGGATTTAAAAAAAGATGTTTACTACAAAATTCATCGTGCGCGGTTGGGAAAACAAAAATAAATTATGAAAAATTTATAAAACAAACAATCCCGAACAAATTTCAGAAGACGCGACAGCGCGTTTTCTGTTATTTTTCAATTACTCAAATAAAACGGTGGCTATTTCCTCTCGAATAAATCCATCAATTTTGACAACAGAACATTACGCAGGCTGATGTCAGAGGACGAGAATAGGAAGTCAAAATTACTGGTGATTGTGTGATGGTCAATTGCTAGGCCAAGCATCCGAGGTCCACTTGGTGTTTTTTTTTTTAAGACCAGATTGAAAAATCGCGGACAACTACGGACAATAGGCGCAGACTATTGCAATCACGTTTGGTAAGTGCATTTTTGATCACAATAAACGGTGATTCAACTGTGCTCATGTTATTTATTATATAATATCTCGTCGAGGTAAATAATCATTATTCAACTGATGAGGGTTGCAAACCTCGATTTCAATTATATACAACAAAATAAACAATAGATAAAGATAAAAAAAAGACATTTAACATCAATACTCTTATTAGATTACTATATCGATCTAGTGCAAAACTTCCATTCGAAACCGTGTATGTCATGCCAATGCCAATTTCAAAATATGATTTATTTATTTTTAACAGTATTAAAATATTTCAAGTAGTATAGTATTTGATGTCATACATATTATATAATTTTCGCCCATCCGTGTTGTATAGTGATATAAAACAAACGCATGTTAATTGATCGTGTCGCACAACAACATAATCAAACATGCGATTATCTCGACAGTGCATATTATTTTGCTATGCTATTCGTTGATTATATAAATAAATTAAGATTACATATATTATAAGGCGTATTATTATTAGGCGTATCAACGCATACGTTGATGTTGGCAAAGATCAGGTACACCAGATACTGGAGGATGGTCCTGTTAGAAGCAATAATCGGCAAGCTTGTATGAATGATGTGGATGATGCGAAAATTGTGTGTCAGGACAGAAGAGTGTGGCGCTCTATCCTCTCTGCCCACCCCCGTGGAGAAACGGCGTGATGGCAAGTTAGTTAGATTAGATATATACATATTCTTCTTAAGATCGGTAATATGATTAAATTGCATAATAATAAATTAGGTATAGGATATACATTTTTTACCAATATGAAATTCATCATAAGAATTAAATAATCGAAATTATAAAAAAAATAAAAAATTATGTAATATTTTTTTAGTATAACTTTACCATGAGTAATTTAATCCTAATACCCCAAAGATTATACAAAAAACTTCGTACAGAAATACTCAGATGGTGCAATAATTTTTTAAGGTGCTTTATTACAACGTCGAAATTCTTCATTCTCAGTACGAGTACCTACATATAAAATTTAAAGTCAGTCCCGTTTGACGGTACGCATTGCGTTGGCGTTCACGATTTGACTGTGAAGCCGCCTGTAAGTGAAGAAGTACTTGTTGTATAAATATATTACTCATTGGCCGCACTGAAGTGGCTCTCCGTAACGTGGTGAGCGGTTCAAGTATCCGATATTGTATTGTGAGAGTTGATTGTTGTGATTCTAGGAAATTAATCGCACTGCACTCGAGCGCAGGCGAGAAGAGCGGTCGGATTGCACGCCCATCTCTTCATATACAATTCCATAACAGTTCCCGGAAAGAAAGTGCCATTTGGAGAATAGTTTCATTTCAAAGGCGGTCGTCAAAAGAGCAGTTTTTTGGATTCTTCGCGAAAGGAACCGTAATGTACTGCGGCCGTCCGTTATAAATAATAATAATAATAATAATAATGGATAATTTGTATAGCGCCATTTTCTTAAAAACATTCACCTCAAGGGCGCTTCACACATAAACTGTTTATAGTTCTACAATTATCTATGCTTTTTAAAATTAAAAAATCGTTATTTTCACTTAAGGAATTGATTTTTTGAAAAAGTGCGTTTTTAGTTTCTTCTTAAATAAAGTCTCTGATGCACTGTTTCTAATAACGGAGGAGGATAAAGAGTTTCACGCTTTTGGGCCTGCCACTGCGAATGCCCGTTCACTAAATTTAGACTTCTGGCAACGGCTGATCGGTTCTACAACCCTTCCTGCAGCTGAAGTAGAGGCTAACCTGAGAGTTTTACGTCTACCATTCAAATTGTCTGGGATACAAAGTTCTTGAAGATATAGAGGCGCCATGTTGTGTGTCGCCTTGTACATCAATCAGCACAATTTAAATTCAACTCTTTCAGGGAATCGGAGCCAATGTAGCTGATGTAAAAGGGATGTTGTTATATGAGAGAATTTGGAAACTCCATATATTATCCGCGCAGCCGCATTTAGAATAGATTGTAATCTATCCAGCTGAAACATTAGTAGGCCAGCATAGATGCTGTTACAATAGTTCATACGTGATACCACAAATGCATTTATAAGTAGACGGGCTGCCTCAAGAGGAATATGTCTCCGAATACTTTTAATCTGTCTCAGTTGATAAAAGCATGCACCGACAGTTTTACTGACCGTTTACTGTTCCGCTAATGACCGAATTGAATTAAACTTCTTTGTCAGGTGACAATTAACATGAAATTATTCAGATACGAGTACAATAGTACTTACAACAGTATAGTACACTATTACATAGTACTAGATCGCGTCAGAGTTCAAAAGAAAGAGAGCCGCTCTACTAACGCGCCCGCATACATACACACTATAGATTCCAACCCGAATATCCGAACATATTCGGCCCTTTTCTACTATTCGATACTCGAATTTTTGTGCAGCTATTCGAATAGTATTCCTACTAATTTATAAGAATGGTATATTAGGATTCTGATTCAGACGTGGAAGAGACACCTGTTGCTCGTTCCAAGAGTTCATCGACCTCCGAATTGCAGAATAATTAAGATGTTTGTTCAAATAATCTAAAAAAAGATTTTAAACATTTGAACAATTTCAAAAAAAGGACAGAAACGTTTAAAACACTTTTAACAGTTAACCCAACGCCAACTGTTACTTAGCGGGTATTTTAAACTGCAGCGACGATAAAAACAAATTTAAAATGCAAAACTTTCAAGGCGTGCAACTTTAAAACTACAAAAAATAAACAGTTTATGGTAAATTAGCTCGTTTTCTTATAAATTTTGATGTATTTACGTATAATACGATTTATTTAAAATATTCAAAAATAATTTCATACTGTTGTCATACTTTAGAAACTATTCAAATATTTTTAGTTTTACTATTCGCATTCATGGAACAACATATTGTGTAGTTGGTTTTTCTGAAGGCCCGTGTCCACGATAATCTTTCAATGAGCTAAAAGTAAGTGTATACTGGCTGTACATTCTAATCTATTTAATTTATTTATCATCATCATAATAGCCATAATAGAAGCAGCAGGCCCATGATCGGTTCAATCATGAGGTATCCAAGATCCAAGGTGTAATATCTAAATATCGAACAAAATAAATAATTAAGCATCAGAAGAAATAAAAATATGCATCAAGCAATCTACAGTTTGAAGAAGTACGGTCCATCTCTTCGACTGTACCACTTCTGTACCATATACACACGATTAATAATTAATAATAACAAAACTACGTCAGCAAAATATTAGCAACATTACTTTCACTGATGCTTCATCCCTACTATCAATATTTCTAATAAAAACCACAAATCCCCTCCCCGTTTCGGCACCCCTTTAGGCTGCCGAAATAGGTCGCTATCTAACTGTATTTAAATTAGTTGTCATATACACCTACTGATGAGAGAAACTGCACCATTCAAAACTATAGTCGAAACAAAAATAATAATGTGTCTGTTAAAATAAATTAGTATAAGGATTTTTAAATGGACTAATGTATCAATATTAAAATAATTCTCGCCGTCTGTACGTCGGTCACACTCAATAACGTAAGTCATATACACGCATATTTCGAATAAAATAATATCTGATGTGAAAAAATATTACCCATTGGACGTTACATTTTTTCAAATAAATCAATTGAGCCTTGCGTGTCCAAACCTAGTGAATGTGTTTTTCATCAAAATATTCTTTTTTTCCAGTCATTATCGACAGAATTTCGACAGATATATTTATAAGTGACAATAAATAATCAAAACCTGGTCAGGGTAGATTTTAACATGCCCATCGATCGTTTGGCAGCCAATCTGGATGATCGATTCAATTCGGCAACACGTGACGCCGAATTGAATCCATTAATGATTTGTGAAAATTGCTCGCCTTGAAACCGTGAATGACATTAATTCAATACTGGATGTTGCCAGCGGAGAAAAAAAAGGACGCAGTATCCTTCAACATACAGATACATCATTAATATATTATAATGCAAAATATCAATCACGTAACGTGAATATAAATGTAATTGTCGATATATATGTGGAAATTGTTGAATACTAATATGGATTATTTTCATAGAATTTACTACTGGAAACTAGGGAATTATATTAATTAACCTACATTGTATCATATTTTGTGGGTACAATTACATTTTAAAATAATATTGTTACATATCTCGTTGCGTGCATAGCTTCACCGCCAGACTTTTATTAAAAACAAATAAAGCGGTTTATGTCTTTACTAAATATAATACAATAAAGGATAATTAAGCAGATTTAAAAGTGATGTAAACGATTCAAATTTAAAAACTTTTACACTATACGTACGTACATATAAATAAAATTTAACGGTTCAAAAACTATATATCTTTTTTTTTAGGAGAACACATTCTTATTGTGAAGTTGTAACTATTCAGAACATAGGTCTGTGATATTTTAAATATGAATTAAATATATTAATTATAAAGATATACATATAAAATCAATTTTATCGAAAAATATTGTTGTTGCGCCACCGGGATTCGAACCTGGATCTCTTAAATGTATTAATATCAAAAAGGTAACATATAGGGTCGAAAATTGTCGCTAAAAATAATGTCGCTGTAGCTTAGTTGGATAAAGCACCTTCCCCGGTTAGGAAAGAGATCCAGGTTCGAATCCCGGTGGCGCAACAACAATATTTTACGATAAAATTGATTTTATATGTATATCTTTATAATTAATAAATTTAATTCATATTTACTATATATCTGTTGACATAATGTTTTTGCAGCAAGCCGGGTGAGAAATAAAAATAATAATATATAAACACACCAGTGAGACATAAAGGTATCACAATGTCACATAATATTTTTTTGTCGATGAATAAGCCTCTGGCTGATATGTTGCGTAAGAGGACGCGTGTAATCTCGTCCTTAGTACATTGCATTCAGGTCATCGTCTCGACTCACCCACACGTCGGAAATATCCGACCAAATCATCAAAATACATAATTGTATATCGCCATGTGCATGTACCGATTACTCCAACTGAAATCAAATACCACCCATGCAGTCAATAGCAAGGTTATTTATGATTTCAAATTATTAAAAGGTGACGTAATATATGGACAATTGAGATAATATACAGAATTCAACACGAATTTATCACCTGATGATGAGAGGGACTGCACCTCTATAGTAGCGACAAAGTAAAAGTAATCATGTTGCAGCACAAAGTAATTGTCATGTGATGATATATTGAAGTTCAATAGCCGTAATTTTGGCATTTAATTATTTTTGATCATTATCAATGGAGCAAAAACCCGGTACGGGCACTGCTCTCTCACACAGCATCTAACAGAAGAAACGGACAGATCGAATATTGATATATGATGGGAGTCTCCAGTGGCTTAACGCAAAATAAATAAAATATGGATAATGGCCGCTTTGCAACCAATGGCCGGTGTTTCCGTAAAACCTAATTTTCAATGTCGAAAATATTATTTATTATCAAAAAAGGAAGTAGTCTTTCACAGTACAATTTAACCAATTACACATACTTTTAAAATTATTTTAATATTAAAGTAACATATCATGTCCACGATACACATGAGACTAGATTATATTTCTGAGTCTCGTAGGTTCTTGCAACGATTATTATTAAACTACTTTTAAATAAATTCGAAAGGCTTGCGTATTGGATGTCGACATAATCTAATTATTTTCTGACAGATATTCAAATACTTGCCAGTAGGAAAATTTAAAAGTATTATTTATGAAACTGTAGACGTTGAGTTTTGTCCGAGTAAATAATTATATTATTTTGCTACATTTTGTTAAATAATCTACAAGACAGAAAATACTCTACATTGGTGTTTTTTCTTACTAGCAATAAACACTATACATCATGATGAGTTCTTCCATTCAAGTATAAAATATATATTTGCCATGTGTGTGTGTGTGTGTGTGTGTGTGTGTGTACATGGATTGAAAACAGCCTCCGCTTCATGTATGTAAATATAAACATCATTCCAGAACAAAACACTTCATTATTGTTAGAACACATTCTTATTGTGAAGTTGTAATTATTCAGAACACAGGTCTATGATATTTTAAATATGAATTAAATATATTAATTAGAAAGATATACATATAAAATCAATTTTATCGAAAAATATTGTTGTTGCGCCACCGAGATTCGAACCTGTTTAAATGTATTAATATCAAAAAAAGGTAACATATAGGGTCGAAAATTGTCGCTAAAAATAATGTCGCTGTAGCTTAGTTGGATAAAGCACCTTCCCCGGTTAGGAAAGAGATCCAGGTTCGAATCCCGGTGGCGCAACAACAATATTTTTCGATAAAATTGATTTTATATGTATATCTTTATAATTAATACATTTAATTCATATTTACTATATATCTGTTGATATAATGTTTTTGCAGCAAGCCGGGTGAGAAATAAAAAAAATAATATATAAACACACCAGTGAGACATAAAGGTATCACAATGTCACATAATATTTTTTTGTCGATGAATAAGCCTCTGGCTGATATGTTGCGTAAGAGGACGCGTGTAATCTCGTCCTTAGTACATTGCATTCAGGTCATCGTCTCGACTCACCCACACGTCGGAAATATCCGACCAAATCATCAAAATACATAATTGTATATCGCCATGTGCATGTACCGATTACTCCAACTGAAATCAAATACCACCCATGCAGTCAATAGCAAGGTTATTTATGATTTCAAATTATTAAAAGGTGACGTAATATATGGACAATTGAGATAATATACAGAATTCAACACGAATGTATCACCTGATGATGAGAGGGACTGCACCTCTATAGTAGCGACAAAGTAATTGTCATGTGATGATATATTGAAGTTCGATAGCCGTAATTTTGGCATTTAATTCTTTTTGATCATTATCAATGGCGCAAAAACGGGCACTGCTCTCTCACACAGCATCTAACAGAAGAAACGGACAGATCGAGTATTGATATATGATGGGAGTCTCCAGTGGCTTAAAGCAAAATAAATTAAATATATTAGCAGAAGCACTTTTACTAGATAATGGCTGCTTTGCAACCAATGGCCGGTGTTTCCGTAAAACTTAATTTTCAATGTCGAAAATATTATTTATTATCAAAAAATGAAGTAGTCTTTCACTGCACAATGTAACCAATTACACATACTTTTAAAATTATTTTAATATTAAAGTAACATATCATGTCTACGATACACGTGAGACTAGATTATATTTCTGAGTCTCGTAGGTTCTTGCAGCGATTATTATTAAACTGCGTATTGGATGTCGACATAATCTAATTATTTTCTGACAGATAACAGATATTCAAATACTTGCCAGTAGGAAAATTTAAAAATATTATTTATGAAACTGTAGACGTTGAGTTTTGTCCGAGTAAATAATTATATTATTTTGCTACATTTTGTTAAATAATCTACAAGACAGAAAATACTCTACATTGGCGTTTTTTCTTACTGGCAATAAACACTATACATCATGATGAGTTCTTCCATTCAAGTATAAAATATATATTTGCTATGTGTGTGTGTGTGTACATGGATTGAAAACAGCCTCCGCTTCATGTATGTAAATATAAACATCATTCCCGAACAAAACACTTCATTATTGTTAGAACACATTCTTATAGTGAAGTTGTAATTATTCAGAACACAGGTCTGTGATATTTTAAATATGAATTAAATATATTAATTATAAAGATATACATATAAAATCAATTTTATCGAAAAATATTGTTGTTGCACCACCGGGATTCGAACCTGGATCTCTTAAATGTATTAATATCAAAAAAGTAACATATAGGGTCGAAAATTGTCGCTAAAAATAATGTCGCTGTAGCTTAGTTGGATAAAGCACCTTCCCCGGTTAGGAAAGAGATCCAGGTTCGAATCCCGGTGGCGCAACAACAATATTTTTCGATAAAATTGATTTTATATGTATATCTTTATAATTAATACATTTAATTCATATTTACTATATATCTGTTGATATAATGTTTTTGCAGCAAGCCGGGTGAGAAATAAAAAAAATAATATATAAACACACCAGTGAGACATAAAGGTATCACAATGTCACATAATATTTTTTTGTCGATGAATAAGAGGACGCGTGTAATCTCGTCCTTAGTACATTGCATTCAGGTCATCGTCTCGACTCACCCACGCGTCGGAAATATCCGACCAAATCATCAAAATACATAATTGTATATCGCCATGTGCATGTACCGATTACTCCAACTGAAATCAAATACCACCCATGCAGTCAATAGCAAGGTTATTTATGATTTCAAATTATTAAAAGGTGACGTAATATATGGACAATTGAGATAATATACAGAATTCAACACGAATGTATCACCTGATGATGAGAGGGACTGCACCTCTATAGTAGCGACAAAGTAATTGTCATGTGATGATATATTGAAGTTCGATAGCCGTAATTTTGGCATTTAATTCTTTTTGATCATTATCAATGGCGCAAAAACGGGCACTGCTCTCTCACACAGCATCTAACAGAAGAAACGGACAGATCGAGTATTGATATATGATGGGAGTCTCCAGTGGCTTAAAGCAAAATAAATTAAATATATTAGCAGAAGCACTTTTACTAGATAATGGCTGCTTTGCAACCAATGGCCGGTGTTTCCGTAAAACTTAATTTTCAATGTCGAAAATATTATTTATTATCAAAAAATGAAGTAGTCTTTCACAGTACAATTTAACCAATTACACATACTTTTAAAATTATTTTAATATTAAAGTAACATATCATGTCTACGATACACGTGAGACTAGATTATATTTCTGAGTCTCGTAGGTTCTTGCAGCGATTATTATTAAACTGCGTATTGGATGTCGACATAATCTAATTATTTTCTGACAGATAACAGATATTCAAATACTTGCCAGTAGGAAAATTTAAAAATATTATTTATGAAACTGTAGACGTTGAGTTTTGTCCGAGTAAATAATTATATTATTTTGCTACATTTTGTTAAATAATCTACAAGACAGAAAATACTCTACATTGGCGTTTTTTCTTACTGGCAATAAACACTATACATCATGATGAGTTCTTCCATTCAAGTATAAAATATATATTTGCTATGTGTGTGTGTGTGTACATGGATTGAAAACAGCCTCCGCTTCATGTATGTAAATATAAACATCATTCCCGAACAAAACACTTCATTATTGTTAGAACACATTCTTATAGTGAAGTTGTAATTATTCAGAACACAGGTCTATGATATTTTAAATATGAATTAAATATATTAATTAGAAAGATATACATATAAAATCAATTCTATCGAAAAATATCGTTGTTGCGCCACCGAGATTCGAACCTGGATCTCTTTCCTAACCGGGGAAGGTGCATTATCCAACTATGCTACAGCGACAATATTTTTAGCGACAAATTTTTGAAGAAATAATGGAACGATTAAATGTATTAATATCAGAAAGGTAACATATAGGTTCAAACATTTGTCGCTAAAAATATTGTCGCTATAGCATAGTTGGACTTTCTTAATTCGCCGTAAAAGGTAGATGTACCACAAATGTAATGAAATCTATTTATTTTAGTACACAGCATCCAGTAACATCTATCATCACAAACGCAATCAAGAATCAAGTCAATTATTATCATTGGTAACAAGATTCGATCAGCGAGCTACATAAACATGTGATGTTAACTTTTACGGCGTAATTAAGAAACAACGCCGACTTATACGTATTAACTAACTAGACCTAATCACGGCATTGAACGCCTTATCTTAAGTCTAAACACATTTTTATAGTTCCCCTAAGCCATAAACTCGGATCTAATTATACTCTGAACTGAACGGCCGACAACTGAGAGAACTGCTCAGCGCCGTCCTACAAGATGCAGTCGCACTGCCAACATCGTCTGGGCGTTATCAAAATGTATTTTGTTAAAAGCGCGATCATAAAGAGAAAATTCTCCAAAGGGTCGTGGAGAGTTTAAATTAAAATGGAAGATAAAATACAAATTTAATTAATCAATTAGAAATATATACAGGAAAAATGTATCCAAAAATCATTTGATTGTTAAACTTTTCCTTTAGTTATACAGTTGCATATTATGTTCCAGGCCGATTTTGTTTGGCTGCCATTTTAGTTTGGCAGACATTTGTCAGTTCGCATTTAGTAGTCGTAGAGAGTAGTTGATTACAATTCATTATGGAACATCATCCAACACCTAGACTACGTGTTGAAGTCATTAAAACATTTTATCTAAATAATCGTTCGACTTTAGGAAAAAAAATCACCATGAGCGACGAAGCTTATTTCGACTTGGCCGGTTTTGTTAATAAACAAAACAGCCGTTATTGAGGCACTAAAAATCCTCAATTTATACACGATCTTTACACCCGCGCAGAGATGCTGTGGTATCATTGGGCCTTATTTCTTTCATGATGCAAGAGGCAATAATGCTGCAATCATTAAAGGTGATCGCCATCGGTAACATAAAGGTGATCGGGACTGCAACACATGTGATTTCAACAAAACGGTATCACTTCACACATAGCCCGAGCTACGCTTGAAATTTTACGAGAAATTTTTCCCGGCTGCATAATGTCAAAAAATTGACTGACAATTTTCCGTGGGGGTACTCGAAACGAAAAGTCTACTACGCCAATAAGCCAACAACAATTCCGATGCTACAAGACAATATTCGAAATGAAATTGCTGATATAACACGCGAAGTGTGCGAGAATATTATCAAAAATATCGTTAAAAGAGCAAAACTTGCTCTCGTTAAGATACATTCCCTGAAGAGTGAGGCGGATTTATTTCAACGAGCACTACACGAATCAATCATAATCATGATTTCGTGAAAAAAAAAAGAGTTACGTGTTATTAGAATTAAGATAACGATGTTTCTAATTGATTAATTTAATTTGTATTATAAAATACCACAAAACTATGTTCTGAAATTGCAACTTCACAATAAAAATGTGTGTTCATTAAAAAAGGAAGATTAAATGTTTGAATAGCGATTTTTTTTATCTCTTAACGTAGATGCTATAACAAGTCATGGTCCAGCGTGAGTACACCTACCCAGTGCAAGAGTTTAAAAAATATTTCTAGATTAATTATTTGTCATTAACTGAATGAGTTTTCTAAACTACACCGAGTAATTAGCACCCAACGTTGTCTGTCCTCGACTAAGGTGATTCCGACCATTTTGCATACAAATTGGATTAGGTAATAACTTTGTAACGAGAATAAAATAACCAAAAATCCGTGTGAATATATTCTTGATATTTTTCTCCTAAGCGTTAAAATGTTGAAGAAATACACAATAAAAATAAGATTGAGAACTCTGATAGCTTACAACTTTTCGCAGAATTTGTTGCCTAAATATTTTCAGCACATCCTTATTGAGATTAACATAATGGATTCTGCGAAAACGTTAGATGTACCTAAAATCGAATCGAAAGATTTGCCCATAGGCTATTTGTTACAAACAAGAACTGTATGAATCAGAAGTAAAACGGGCGATAGAATACCAGTGTGAATTATTTCATAAAAATCCCTGCTTATGCAAGAAAACCGTATCTTAATCACAAGTGAGAAGACGCTATTTATTTGAAGTGTTGGACTACAGTAAACCGTGATTGTGAGATTTGTTCAATTGTAATTATTGATTAATAGTAATTCGGCGAACACTAAATCTTCAAGAGTTAAATATGAGATTAAATATAAATAACAATTCAGAATTTTCCAATAACCTTTTGGAAACAAACCATTCCTTTAATATTAACAAGGGTTTAGAAATTATACATACAAATACTAGGCGTATACAGTTAGATAAATTCGAAATTTTAGAAATAAGAATAAGTGTTAATAGCGAGCATAATATTATAAATAACCAAATCCTCTTTGCAAATAGTCACCATTTAAATTTGTTTTCATATTAGTTCATACTTATTCACCATTTTATAGTTTTGTTTTTATCCATGCTTGTATTTTTTAATTTCAGTATACATTGTTTCCTAAAGAAGACACCACAGGTATCGAAACATGTAGAATAATTAATAAATAGTGGTTGAAACAAAGTATTTTGTATAATTAATAATTTGTTAAATATCAGTTACCAATCATCGTTACAGCCAATTACCAATCACATAATAACCGTCACAATTAATATTTAGCACATAACTAACAAATAAGTTGAGTCGAAGATTACATAGGTATGTATACATATTTCCCGCAAAGCCTGGCAACTGTATTCGGCAATAGCTGATTGGTTTCTGTTACTTGATTATATATGTAATAATTCAATAGTAATGATCCACCTAAATGTTCACTACATGCTCAATAATTATTATATTATATTGGTTTATACAGTCATCCAGCCAACCTAATTACCTGCTTAATACACTACTATTCGTATATGTTTATTAATAGTTATATCCATTGGAAATGTGAAGGTTTATTACTTCCACAAACTGCACGCACCCTGAAAATACCCGGGTGCAAAACTGAGCTCTCATCAACCTGAAAATCACGCCGGGGTCACCACTATGGGGAAAAGATGTAAAGATTAATGTGTGTATTTGTCAAAATGTTGATGGATTAGAAGGATCCGCTTTAGCGTGAATAAATGATGCCCCATTATATTTCATCAATTCACTCACATGTTCGTTGAAAAAGTTTAAATGGAAATGGGCTGGTCATGCGGGTAGAGTAACGCGCGATCGTTTAGACGAATCAAGTCCTCCTCTACATAAAATAATTCATTATCCTTGCATTTTTTAATATTAAACGAAATGACATTTTATTAGATAATTGCTTAGAAAGATACACAGAGTTTTCAGTTTAATAAAATGGACTGGAAGTGCTGTATGTGCAATACGTATACAGTCCCTCCTCACTTAACGACCATCTTATTTAACAACCGCCCACAATTACGACTGTCTTCGTACGCCTACCAGCACTACGACCTCTGTACGAGAATCATCAAATCTCTGCATCCTATCGTCGTCAGCAGGGAAGAGACACTCAACGTTATTAGATGTGTCGCGTCGTCTACTTCTAGCACCAAGATTGTTAATTTGTTGAATGTAGTCAGTCAGCAAGTCATCGTTCGTCGAGTCGACTGATCATCGCACGCCGCGCACAAATCATAAAACATATTTCATCAAAATAAAATAGTGAGGGGTTCGCATATCTACCAATTCGCTTTACGACGGAACGGAGTCCGGTCGTTAAATGAAAACTAGCTGTAGGTACTTAATTACGCGGACAACATCACAAAGCGCGCATGGAAAGATTGAAGATTCAAGGCAGGTCAACCATACGTTGGACAGATTTGGAACTCCACTCCAAGATGCGCCAGAAATGCGATGGATGGAATCAAATAATTTCCGCTGCACTGTCGGCAGCTCGCCCGCAGAATGATTAACGACCTCGACTGCTCTTATGTCAAGCGCAAAACTAAGAAGAAGATAATTATAAAAATGTGATATTGTGGTGACCAAAAAAGCAAGCCGGGCAACCAACCTTTGCTCAGTTTAATGCTCAGATTATTATTTTTGAAATATCATAAACTTACTAGCTGAAATACACGACGCTGCACAGTTAAAAAATTCTAGTTAGTAGTAAGCCATCTTCTGTACCCTTAGAATGCTAGCGAATGAAAGCGTATACATATATATTTTATTAAATAAAATAACAATCACTTTGTATGAAACCACTATATTTATTATACGTCAACCGGTTTCGCTTATCTCAAGCTTCATCAGGACGTATTTAAAACTGATATATATATACATAAATAGATAGAATATAAAATTACATCTGAAAGAGAGAGACAGAATACATATACAGATAGACGGAACATTGAGGGAGAGGAAAATACAGTGTTGATGGATAAGCGAAACCGATTGACGTATAATAAATTTCGTAGTTTCATACAAAGTGATTGTTATTTTATTTAATATAATATATCAAACCACAAAGTGATTGCTTTCTACGAAAACATATATATTTATTTGTATCTATTTGAGGCAAGATTACATAAATCGACACTATAGAATCTGAGCATGTTACAATTGACAAAACGTCGAATGTTGTATTTGTACCAATGGAAACGTGACTGCTATATTTGAAAACAAACATGAATATTTTATGTTTGAATTTTACACATGTGATTTTCATGAAGCATAGCTCGGCTCGATATTATGTAAATTCAAAATAATCTTCTAACGAATCGTACGCATACCATAACGTCATCAAAACAGAACTCACACGTGATAAATGTCAAAGACTATAAGCAGCAGCACGGCCAGATGATACACTTCAAATCACCACCAAGAACTGTCTCATGTAATATATAATAGTACCGCTTATGATATCAAAGCGAGTATTTCTCAGTTTTTCAAACGTTCACTGTGTCCAAACTCCATTCTAAACAATAATAATAATAATAAAACACGTGTTTTTCGTTGTACTCTAATGTATTTTATTTCGAGACAACATTTAGCCTTGTAAAGGAAATACTAATCTACTAAATAAGAGTTCAAAAACAACCTGTAATTGTATGAAAAATTTGTATTTGACTAAGGAGAGGCATACGTAATTACTTATTACACGTTTACATAGAGATTTTAAATTGCTAGTCCTCAAGGATAACATTAATTAAGTAATAATAAACAAATAATAGATATCTCGTAAAGACGAAGCTATTTTTATATTTAATGGAAAATATATGGAAGTATGGGTAATTACAGGGCTTACGACCTGTCTTCGGCTGGCTTGATCACTTTATATAAACACAACGTTCACCATTCTCACCCATCAATCTCCATACCTATCAAATTTTTTAAAGTTGTATAACGTTATATAAAGTGATCACTTAGGACAGCTGAAAACAGGTCGTAAGCCCTGTAATTACCCATACTCCCATATATTTTCCATTAAATATAAAAATAGCTTTGTCTCTATGAAGTATCTATTATTTGTTTAATAACAGTGCCTTTGTAGGTGAAAATCCAGTAATTGTGTATTCTTGGACATATTCAAATATTGCTAATAAGTTAAATAAGTTTACCGATTCTGTCTCATCTTGGGCCCAACATTTTCAGGACAATAGAGTATAGACTAACCTAAGAAAAAATATTTAAATAGAATGTTAAAAAGACAGAGCAACAACATATCAGAGTGCGACAGAGTATCAGGTAGGGGGTGGGAGAGAAGGGTGGGGATTACAGGGGAACAACTTTAAAATCAGACTATTGGATCAATTTATTTGGTTATTTAGTGTCTGGCTATTATTATTTATTGATTTATTAATCTCTAATGCTTCTGAATAACTTGATTTTAGTGTATGTACGTAATGAAGTGGTTTAAAACTAAATATTTTATTATTTTATTATAATGTCAAGCCACAACGTGTTTGTATTTCTTTGAAAATGTAATTTTTCAAAGAAATACAAATTGTTTTTGTAACATTACTCGAATGACTGTTCTTAGAAGAAGAAACGGTGTCTAAATTTTCGGTAGTCGTAAAAATTCAAAAAAATTAGAAATAATAATCATAATTTGACCTGTGAATATTTTGATACGGCATATAAACGCTTGATTGATTTTTTAAAAAGACGTTTAGATATCAGAAGTAAAAAAAAAAAAAACTTTTGTCATCTAGGATATATTACATCATTATTATTCGGCGACACACAGCAGTATAGCCCAGAAAACTTGAAACAGAAGATTCAAAACGGCATATTCGGGTGAAAACATTTCAAACTCAAAAACAGCATCGATATTTCTAATCTGGTTATAATTAATACAATTTTTGAATACATGCATGACATCATTGATCAACCCGATTAAAAAATGACACGGTGTTATTGTTTCTCGAAATTTTAAACCGTTTTAATTCAAAATTATACATACAACAGTTTTAACAACCTTTTAATGTGATATCGTGAATCGACATAATTACATACGTTTCAAAAAATATTCATCGTAACTGTTACCCTGGTTGTACCGTTGTACAGTTCAGTTCAGCGCCGATAATCGCCGTTTATTAGTAAAATAACATTTTAATTTTTGCAACATATTATATTACATAACAAAAATATCACCAAAATATGTATGTTTGCTAGCTTATCGGCCACTACCTACCACGCTAGATAACATAAAAGATATCTAGCGAGTAAATCAAAACTGCTCCATTGATACAAAAATATTCAAAAACCAATCAAAATTCTTTGGCAAAAGTTTGGTGAAAGTTTCGAATTTAATGGAGGGCGCTATAACAACAAAGAAAACTACAATTGGCAGCGCATACGATAATGTTGCTGCCAAATTTTTAATATGTCTGGAGTCTGGTGTGGACTGGTTAGGTTGTTCACTTTTGAAAAAAAAGGTCGTGGGAATATGGATGCCATCCGAATATCCAGAGCGCTATGCGTCATGGTTTGTGGAATTTACGACACATCTATCCTCGTTGGAGTAAAGTCAGCGTCGGCGTTACGCACAGGCGGGGCAGGCACTTGCCTGTGGCGGCAAAACAAGGGGGTGGCCGAAGGCCGGCCTCTTAGTGTTATTTTAAAAAAATTGAAAAACAAAATCCCAAGTTGTAAAACGATTTTAGTGTGTAAAAAATAAACCAGACATGAACAATCCAAAAAAACAAAACCAATAAATAACATTATAGTTATTTCCTCATAAAGCAGTAATATGTAGTCAACACTAGTGTTCAGAACCTCTTGGGCAAGTTTCAAAATATCGCTCGCTCAAGATGAAACAGTTCATCTCATCTTAGGTCTAAAAACACTCCATCTTCCCTTAGAGTTGTTGAATAGAAGTCTTCTTGTGGGAAGGCTAGCATCCATAACTGGACATTCCCAGCTCATCTCAATGAATCGATTTTTATGGTCTGGAGTCTACCGGATTGCTTACGTATATTATACAATTAATTGTGACCCTTTGTTCGGTTGGCCAACCACTACAGCTCTAGACTACAGGGCCTACTTATCATACACATCACAGTTTAATTAACATTTTTATAAATGATAATGTAACAAATTTTTTTTAATAGGTACTTTATACTTTCATTACTTTAAACAAATATTATTTTAAAATATAGTGTTATTGTCACCAGCTTTAGTTTTGTTCCTACACCTTAGCCCCCTCCCAATCAGTACACATTGTTCCTTTGGCTCGACTTCATCAAATTCGTCGAGATTTAGAGAGGAAGTGTACCCATATGATCATTTCGTGTCGGATCACCAGCCTAGTTCTATTCCTTTTTTGTAGTATAATATATTTTTTTGCCACTTTGATTAGACAATCTAAACTGAAATTGAAAAACCTGTGTCACACGACAGTTCAAACACCCGGGAGAATAGCGGCGCAGGGCGTATGGTGCATTTCTCACAATTATCTCCAATAGAGCTCAGCACTTGGAGAGTACAAACACATGTACTCAATGAACCGGCTTACCGACACTGAAAATAATTCCAACATCCATAAATAAATACTTATCTAATATATGCATAACTGTATTGTATCCTTAAAAATATTATGTATTAAATTCATTTATGATGAGAGTAAAGAACGAATAAATCTTATTTACTTACTTACCATCACGCCGTTTCTCCGCGGGGGTAGGCAGAGAGGATAGAGCGCCACACTCTTCTGTCCTGACACACAATTCTCGCCTCATCCACATTCATACATCTTTTCATACAAGCTCACCGATTGTTGAGGCTTCTAACAGAACCATTATCTGGTTTACCTGGTCGTGCCAAGTCTTCCGCGGACGTCCTCTATTTCTGGTGCCATCAACACTTGCGTCATATATCTTTCTTACCGTTCTCTCCTCATTCATCTGTTCCATATGACCAAACCACCTAAGTGATCCTTTCTTAATCTTACTCACTATACTAACATCAGCTTTACATTCTTTCCTTATTTCTTAATATATAAACAGATTTACCACATATACGCCTAAGTGATCTCATTTCTACTTCACCCAAGCTAATCTTGAAACCCAGTAAATTCGTATAAAATGTGGTATACCTATTTCATAAGTGAAATGATTTGCCGATCAATTCATCTGAGGAATATGTGCGATAGGTAGTAGCCGAATGATAACAATAAAATAGTGAGTAGTGGCGTGTTTGCCTATACAGTATTCACAAAATTGATTAATACATAATTAACAGTCGAAAAAATGAATACTTTAAAAATCAATTAATTATTCAAATAAAACACATCGTTGTTTACTTCACACTACATTTGAATTAAAAAGTTTTCGACGCTTACTGCGTCATCTTCAGTAATAAACTAAAACATAAAGCTAAAAGATAGACTATCGACTACATGATGGGGGTGGGGGCGGTATGAGAGCGGTGTTGGGGAGAGGGGGGTTTCGGTGAAAAGCGAAAGTGGTTGTAGGCGGAGCTAATATAAACATGGATAATATGGCTGAGAGGAGATGTAATAGGATGTGTTTATATGTTAAGTACAATTTTATTGTAAATATTAATATCCTTATTTTCTAGAATGTCTAAATTAAAAATAAAAATAATAATATTGAAATATTAAAAAGATTGAGTGGTGTATTGTTCGTCTGTCCGAGAGTGTTTGAAGTTTTAACTCTTTAAAAAGATACATACAATTAAAAACAACTAGTGGTATGAGGTTTAAAACTAACGAAACGCAGGATTAACTTACAATTAGGACTGAATGTAAATAATGTATATAACGTTATAAAATTAGTGCATACGTAGTATTAGCGTAGTGAGCTGGATTAAGGAAGGATTACCAAGGAAGCTTGGTCATGTTGAACGGGTAATTAAGGAGAGGATGGCAAAAAAGATTTATGACACGAGCGGTGATGGCACCAGAAATAGAGGAAGTCTTGGCATGATCATAAACTAAACACTGGAAGATAGATACTAAATGATCGAAAATTAGATACTGGAGAATGGTCATTTAAAAGTCAACGATTGACGAGCATATATACTACAATAAGACATATGAATGTGTATGAGGCCATTTTCATTTGTTAGGACAAAGGTGTGTAATAATAATAGGGTAATTTGTACAGCACCACTTTCGTAAAAACTTTCGCCTTAAGGCCACTTTGTAACGCTATCCTCTCTGCCTATCCCTGTGGGAAACGAGCGGACGATAATATAATGTTATGTTACTTGTATAAAATAGAGGTACGCCTCCATGACAGAAAATGAAGTGAAAAATATCACCGGAGCCAAAATTAAATCATTTATCAAATAATTATGCAAAGTTTTTAAAACAATTCACGTCCCAGTATCGAGAAATTGTTTTAAATAATATATTTGTTATTAACATGGAGCACTAGAATATTTAAAAATATAAATTTGTATAAAAGTTCTAGGTCTAGTTGCGGTCTTTTATCTCCGATGATTTTATAAACATATAATAGTTATAAACTAAGCAGTTAAAATAATAAAAGAGGTCGATTAATTACGAAATGATTATTGATTCACAACCTGATCAGTCATAATTATTTATTTACATAATAGCAAGTGGCGTAACAGAAATAATTATATGTTTTTTGCCTATGTTTCGCCATCACTAACACACACATAATACTTACATATCATTCAATACTTATACCCAAGGTCGTGCATTGCATACAAGCAAAAAATATGTGAATTACTAAAGATTCTGAGAAATAAAAATAAATTAAATAATCTACAATATGGATTAACATAACGGATATTTACGGATTTGTGCAATCTGTGTACCAGTAGAAACATTAATTACTTCTTTAACTGTAACTACCACGACAACCCACCGCTGTAACCGTGACGCATTTTTAAGCTAATGTATTGATCAAGTCATACAATTGGCTATTTACTGAATTGAAAATTCTTTTCGGTTGATCCGTTTTGTATGGGGGGTCGTTACTTATGCTGTTTTTTAACAAAATAACATGTGAAAGCCTCACTTACAACTGCGTGCAAATCATTGAAGTGGCTGCTTCCTCTTTTAATAATTCGCGAATTTTACTATCTTACTGTTTTAAACGTGTTGATTTCACGATCGTTCTTTGCGTTCGAGGTGCATTTGGGGCATGGATTTGTTTTTGATTAGGGGAAAACAAAAAGCAATTGGAAGTACTATTTCCTAGGTTAACCTTTAATAAAAATAATTATTTATTTTAGTTATTACGTGAAGGATTTTCAAGCAATAAAAGAATCATGTTCAGTCATAAAAAAAGATCTAGAAAACGTCCATACATTTTTATATGGGTAAGAAGGTATTATTTTACGTTAAAACTTAAACTTTTAAAACACTATTAATAGTATTCTAAAATAACAAATAAATATATGGTAGGGTTGTATAAACGACGGATTCATTTTGTCTAAAGACGTTGGATAAACGAAAATTTATAATCATATGTATTACATATGTGATTGTATAATATCATTGGTAACAGCATTACATAAATCTATAGCAACTGTACGCCACTGCTTATACCTAACTATAATAAATACAAGACGTTATTAACATACGTATGCCCGTTCACACAAACTTACAGCAATTTGTTTAATGTGATTATGTTACTGACGTGAAAACTTTCCTAGAAATTCTTACTGGTGGTACAGAGCAGCTGTGCTTATTATTCTCTTTCTATATTCTCGGCTATCGCAACTCGTAAATGAACTGTAAATGATAGTCAAATTGATTCACGGTAATTAGAATATTTGTTTAAAAGTAAAAATCACGGGATTCCGAGACCAGCCCGGGATTACAAAATACCTTTTGCTGATTAATGTTATCATATTAATAAAAAAAAAGCCGACGAATTGAGAAACAAAGACGATTCGCATGTACCTGTTTGGATATTTCCGGAAGAACTGCGGCGAAGGGAAGGGGAAGGCGACCTCCACGTGGCGAGCGCAGGTGCACCGGATGTTTCAAAGTTAGCCTGGATTTTTTTTTACATAAACTATACACAGATCAACTCGATATTCTACGTTTTGTACTGTCTAATATCGAATGTAAATGACAAAAAAATTCTTAATTAAAAAAAATTAATTTAATACCCGTAGTATTAATGGAGAATAATGAACAAGAATTACTGAGTCTAGTGAGTAGAATGTACAATGTATGCAAGGAAAGCGACCTTATTATGAATGTCAACAAGTCGAAAGTGATGGTAGTCGAGAAGGAGGAAAGCAAGATACGGTGCTAAATACTTGTAGGTAATGAATGTTTGGAACAAGTAGATGAGTTTGTGTATTTGGAAAGTATGTTTGATAGAAACGGAAAGGCTGAGAATGATATCGAAAGGAGGGTGACTGCAGGGAATAAAGCGAACGGCGCTTGGAATGGAATTATATCTAATGGGTACTTGTCAACCGAGGCAAGACTAGCAGTTCACAATTAAGTCCTGGTATGTACAGAAGTGAGACCTGGAGCTGGCAGAAGAGGAACGAAAGTAGACTGAATGTAGTGGAAATGAGATCACTTAGGCATACATGTGGCAAATCTATTTATGACAGAATAAATAATGAAGAAATAAGAAAATAATGTAATGATGATATTAGTATAGAGAGTAAGATTAAGAAAGGATCACATATGTGGTTTGGTCATATGGAACGGATGAATGTGGAGAGAATGGTAAGAAAGATATATGACACGAGTGTTGATGGCACCAAAAATAGAGGACGCCCGCGGAAGATATGGCACGACCAGGTAAACCAGATACTGGCTTACCCCCACGGGGAAACGGCGTGATGGTAAGTAGGTAAGGACCGGGATCCTGGGACTGGATTCCCTACTCGCAGATAACATTTTTCCTTTCGTAAAATGAGAGCGTACGAGTGGACTAGTCGCGGATTGGTGGCACCTTAAACTTTAAATAGAGTAATTTTAATTTATCCGGGGCACACATTTTAAATCTCTTCGAAGAATTGAGTTCTCTTAATCCGGTCCAGAATATTTCTCGTGATGGTAAACCGTCATTGTTATTGTGTTCGATTGTAACCATGATTGGCAGCTGAACTTTTAATTGTTGGAGATTTATTTATTATTACTCTTGTATGTGTTATTGGAAATAATACATATATGAATAAGTATTGGACATGGAGAAGAAAAAATGATAACAATTTACTTACATCCTAAACATATTTCACATGGACAAAAAAGTCACAAAAAAGCGTAGTAAGATGTACAAAAGTTATGAAAACAAAAATAAGAAAAAATCATTTGCATATTACATCTAAGAATGTTGTTAATTAGGTATTAAATTTGAAAATGAATTTGTCGGTGAACAAATCATTGTGAGCTCGGAACATTCTCAATATAGGAGAGCGTAATCCAGATTTGTCAGGATTCCTAATCCAGGAATGATGTCTCTTCATCCCTTTATGTCCACTTGATTATGATCGTGATAAATGATGACAAAAGGGGTGGACAATTAATCTGGTTTCTACAGATTGTTTCTAGTGTACCAGTGATTGCTCTAAGAATTACGAATATCAGTTATGCGGCTTCCATAAATGAGGTCACTGATTAAAGGGGGGAGGAGGTCAACAGAATTGTGAGTCTATAACTGTGGGGTAGGGTCATAATATCACACTCTGTGAGGAGAAGGTTGGGGGGGGTTAAAATTACACGAAAAACCTGTGACATTTAGTGGGGAAATAAGGGATGCAGGAAGAGTGGAAGGAAGAGAGTCCCGAGTTCTCGCTTCAGACGACATGACCAGCATATCTCGATATTTTCGATCCCACTACTGTCACTACAGTAATCCTTCACTTTTCTCGGGGTTTACGTTTCTGAGAAATGCTGCAAATCCTGAACTACAACGGCCGTTGTAAGTGAAGTGAAGCCTGATAACTGTCTGAACACGGGGGTGGGGAATAATAGGGGATGCAGGAAGAGTGAAAGGAATTCGGAAGAGGGACAGGAATAGGGAACAGGGGCTGGCTGAAGGACCACCCAGAATCAGAAAACACGACCCATCTGTGAAACTCTCCTTCCGGTATCTAGAACTTATTCCACTGGAACCACAGGTCTTCCGGCTCCAGGACACGTATAACGCTGTTCAGCGCGAAGTAACACTTTCGGTGATCGCGCGAAAGTATCAAACAACACCTTACACAATAGTAAGATGTTCAGAACTAAATCGGTTCGCACGGGTAGCGAGAAACCGATTACACACAAACAAATAATCAACGTACCCAAATGGTAAACGCCTATCTTGACAGTTCCAAAATTCAACTTCAACTGATACAAAAACCATAGAAAACACAAGATAAGATCGTGTTCTGGAATATGGGGAGGGGGTAGTGGATAGGTAGTAGACGGGAACCATTCTATGTTGCGTTCATATTGCGCGCACACGGCTAATCATAAAGATCGAATAATGATATAAATATGACAACCTTATACGTAAAAAATGTACAAAATAACATTTGAAACAAAAAAAATGTCGTATGTATGTTTAAAACACGTGCGCTTGGAGACAGCTTATCCTTACCAAATTTGGCACGATTTCACCTGAGATCAAAAAATAACAGGTTTATAATCAGGTAAATTTAAATGCAATTGAGATGCCAATTATATTATCGAATTAAAATGGAGAACCAATCAAAACCACTTTGATTTTAATAACCCATTCAAACGGTCGTTCGGGTTAAATTTACGATTTAGAATTATCGGGCTGTTCCGGGGATGCGATGTAAATATTATGAACCCGAGTGAAGAAGAAGCCGTACGATTACGTCGGCAAGCTCACAGCCTGTTTATTATTGTCAGCAGTTCATAATCCCAGCTAACGACAGCCAGAATGCAGTTGCAACACCAACCGTCATGCAGCGTGTGCAACGTTTGCCCGTTAAATTCACCTCTATTGAGCGGAGCAGCGGCTGATGTGGTGATTTTGGTACTTTAAAAATATATAGGAACGATAAAAAATAGACAGAGATAGAATATGTTGATGCGGAAACACTAAATATATTATTAACAATGTTATATAATACATTGAAAAATACACATTTTATATATATAATTTTTATCCCAAAAAATATATTTGAATATTAAAAATATTATTTAATTAAACTATGTACTACGCACACAATTATTCAGGCCTATTCTCAAAATTGCAATATTGAAATGAAGGTGATTGTTACACCAACCCTCAAAAATAGACAGATAGTTTTGACAGATTATGGTACGTTTATCTCCCTCACTCCCTCACTCTCTCTCCCTCTCTCTCATTCAAATATAACACTATTTTTGAGGGTTGGTGTAACAATCACCTTCAATGCAATATTGCAATTTTGAGAATAGGCCTGATTGTGTATTATTATTTTTCAATGACAAGTTTCGGGAAGAGCAGGCTCTTCCGGTGACAGGTATAAAAATTATCGCATAAAGAGCATCTCCGTTGTCTAAAAAATAATAATTTTTCGGAATTCTATAATCATACTATTGAAACTAATCATTCTTTCGATAGCCACAAACTTAAACATCTCCACTCGGTAGCATATAATGACAAACTTATAAATTGTAAAAAATTCAGAAATAAACGTTAATCACCAATAATCCCAAACACTTCACCCCTATTATCAATATTCCTAATAAGTACCTCAATCACCGCCACCCTTTCACACCACATCTGATAAAGCAAAGCTGACTGTATTTCCGAAACTAGTCGTGAAAAAATAATAATACTAATTAATTGTGTGTGTAGTACAAAGATTACTTAAATAATATTTTTTATCTACCATCAATTTAGTTCGGTATTATGAGTATTACACAAAAAATATTTGTATTATAGATTACACAGAAAATGCTTTGATTCGTGTAGATGCGATCGAAATTCGTAGATCATATTGAAACATGTTACAGTTACAGAAAACGTCATTTGGATTCCGAAGAGCAGTGTTAAATAATAATTGTTAAAAATTTACAGTTTTCTTCTTAATTTATTTCTGTAATTTAAATAGACATGACGGATTTCAATTTGAATAAATAATTCCTCAAAATTTTCGTTCTCTTTCATATTGCGCCAATGGAATTACTAGATAGAGTTGAACTAAACTATACGAGTAATATAAACATTAATTTTCACTAATAAATCACTCAAAAAATGATAATAAAAATTATTCTAAAAAAAGACTATCGAAGTATACAACTCTTCACAGATTTCAAAGAACCAAACATAATAGACATACAAAAAAAATTCAATAATCCAAATTTTCAAAATTAAAAGTCAATTAAATATCCGAAGCGAATTACGATCTACAAGATTTAGAGAGAACAAATTGATATTCTAAAACTAAAATATACCGCAACGCAAAATCACTATATTTATCAAGATCAAGACATCACAATTAGAAAAATTACAAACTACTATAAATTTGTATCTGAAGTAAAAAAATATGTACACAGACTTAACTGAAACATAAATTCTCGTATATACTCCTTAAAATAAATTATATATATATATCCTACTGATTATTTTTAAAATGTATTATATATTCTAATATTAAAATAAAAAAATCATATTTATGAATTTTTACTGTAAGCCAGAATTCCACAACCCGAACATTTAAGCATTGAGAAAGAAGACAGGCACTTTACTGATACCCATTTTTTTTACATTAATTTTGTTAGTATTATGGATACGGTAATATGTATTCAGTAATTAGTTACTCTAACGATAAGATGACATTTTCTATTTTGTTCTGTTCTAGATTTGTTGTATGACAAATTTATATTTGATGCCAGTACAGCTCGTGAACAAAGATCGATGAACTTAATCTTACCGTGTTATCGCCGTGGTAAGTATATAACAAGTAATCAGGTATATCTACGAATAAATAAAACTTAAATTAGTTTTAATCGAAAAAATAATTAAGACTCACTTAAAATTTTGAGAGTTTAAAGTTGGGTGGTGTGGCTGGGCTCTTCGGTTTATTCACCTGAAAAAATTGAAAAAAAAATTAATGAATACATAGAAAAGGTTATATGCTATCTAGTATTTTTTGTAGATATGTAATAATTAAATATAAGACAATAAATCAAAGCTATCAATATTTGTTATAATCAATTTGTTTTTGAAAGTACAGTGGAACTTCTATGTTCGCCCGGTTCGATATTATCACGTTTTAATAACAAACTAATGTTTCCATATTCGTTCATATTTTTTATATTTGTCACTTCCACCGCCCGGCAATGCCGTCTAACTGGGCCAAAACGCAAAATATGGTCGAAAAGTGGCACCCGAATGTTGCCATAGTCAACCAAAACATAAATGGATTCAATGGTAATGTGTTTTAAAAAAACAGACAGAAACAGGCAACGTTGGGTAAGTTCTTTCTTAAATCAAGTGCTACTAAATCATCGGCAAACGAAAACCATCACCAGAATTAGAGTTACATGATGTATAAATTGAATCCTTAATATTAGTAACTTTCCACCTATTCCGCTTCTACCACCATGTCTCCTCAGTACAATAAAGGTAAAGTTTTAACATAAAATTGATTCATTTGTGTACTATTTTAGGGGCTGGGAACGAATTAATTGAATTTCAGTTACTTGTCATGGGAAAAACTGGTTCTATATGCGTCAGGTCCCTAGGAACGGATTAATGACTAATATAGAGGTTCCACTGTATATATTTTGTTATTAGAAACGTGTATAAAATATCACTTATTTTATATAACAATTATTACATGTGTTAATAATATTTTGATGAGTCATGCTTAAAAACTGTATAGTACACTCGGCGCAGAATAATAAAGAAGACATTAAACATATTTATAATGACAGTCGACTGTATTTTTCATGTTGGTAATATAATGAGTAATTATACATAAGCTCATTGTATCAATTATTATTCAAACAAAATATAAACACTTCGAGACATAGTGCTTCTAAACGCTTATTCATAGGAGACAGAGAGGGATTTAGGATTTAGTACTTTGGAAGGGGCAAAAATATAATTCATTTTAAAAAAAAAAAATTGTTAGAATTTAATACGGTGTTCGGTTTAGCGGCAGTGAGATATTTATTTTATGTATTTAACTGAATTTATCAATATTTTTTTAAGAATCAGAAAAAATATTCTACGCAGGTGTGGTATGATACATGTGTCTGAGACGCGTTTTATCGGATTCATTTTTTGTGTTAATATAATTAAATAAATCCTTTTTTGGTTGATTGAGACTTCCTGCAACTACACTGTACATCGGTTTGGGCAGATCTCGGTTACGGATGCCCTAATGTTGTATATCTTCTTGGGCATCGAATGGTATATTAGACGACCATATAGAAGATATATAGAATACATCATTTTTAATTTGATATCAATTAATAGCTTTTTTCACAAATTGAGATCCAAAAGAAATAGATACATATGTAATATGTAGTGATAAATTCGAACGTTGTTGTCGGGTGTTGACGTCTGGTGGCGGGACACGTGTTCTTTGGTAACTCTAATATTAGTGAACGCTGGCGTGTCGCCCAAAACCCTGTGGCGTGTCATGTTTGACACGCGTGTCACAGGTTCGCCATCACTGACGTAACATCCAGCTTGCACGAATGGGACCACCGTGTACAAATGCGGCCCTGCCAAAGGGGACCATCTCGTAGTCAAGAGGCGGTTATCGACCGTCAAATTTGATATTAATGGAGGAAGTCATTTTGTATATTCTCCATTCTAAATGTTTTAGTAATTGCGGAACAATACAATTATTATTTTTCCTCTTCATTTAATGTTCGAGACGCGGCGGGTCTAATGTACACCCATCAGAAAAGTAAAAAAAAAAAAAACGTAAAAAATGTAATCATACAGTGCAATATATGTCGCCCCAGCATCGCGTTATTGTCGATAATAATTGAGATAGTTCAGATTTTTAATAATAACATATACACATACGCGCGATGTAATAATAACAGTTAAGAAACGTTATTAATAATTGAAATTGTGCACGGCGCGGTAATAATACGGTAACGGCAATAAAATTGTATAATTTGTATAGCACAAATTTCGTAGACATTTATTTCACTACGAGTAGATACTTATTTACTTTACAGTAGTATACGAATAATATAGTTAGGTGTGATCATTGGTCTATCAAATGAAATAGTAGTCCGAGACGTTATCGTAAACTTGTTAAACGTTAAACGGCCCACACACGAGCTTACATAGTCCATTAAAAAGATTCAACAATTGTAATCATTCTTCGCCATGTACAAAGTCCTTGGCTAATGGGTTAATTACGGATATAGTTTTCAATACTGATTGAAAATATTATAGTAATAAATAATATTGTCCTAGATCGACTTCACGTCTCTACGACAATACTGTTTTCTCTATGTGCCGACATTGCGAATCAAGGACTAACTTTCAAATCGACTGGTAATAATATCCCCCCAGCTGTGCGTCCCGACGGAGGCTACACAATCATGGTGTATTTCCTTCCGTAAACAAAACGACAATATTACATTTCAGTCAGTCAGTACTAATCTAACAGTAATGTTCCGGTCACGAGTTCCAGGTTCGATGACCGAACTGGAGGAATAATCCAAACTGAAGATCTTACTAAATTACACGATCTTACTTGATTTCGTACGCAGTGGAGCCTTAATGATAAGCGTCGCAAATAGATATTTGTTTTCTTTGAATAAATTGGATAAATTATTTCACACAGAAAAAATCTATGCAACGATAAAATGTCCGAGATTCGATCCCGGTATATTGTATCGCCTGTAAACTGTTTTATCAGTTATGCCGTAGTCAACTACAAATTGTGGCCTGATTTGGGTCAATATACGTCACTTTTTCATTAAAACATCTATATTTTTCCATTGGAAGCGAGCATATTTTGAATTGCAATGTTTCTCAAACACCGTTGAGTAGAATCAGCCTATTTTTATAAAACACAAAACATTAACAAGACGTGTATTAATTTTAAACGAGAACACATGTTATTTGTAAAGGTGCCATAGTTCCTTAATTATTAAAACAAATTAGATAAATCTCTTATGGCCGGTTGTGTGATCAGTGGTAACTTTTTACTGACGCCCGTAGTAAAAATCCTTTGCGGGTTGTTGATAATGTCAAAGCATAGATGGAGATGTCTATAGGCGCGACAAATAATCTTGAAATATGCTTTATTTTATGGATTATCTATGAATTTTTTCGCCTAGGCGTTCGAAATCTGTCACGCTGGTGGTGAAATTTTTTCGTGTTATGTACTAATGTCAGTATAAGTATCACAAGTACAGAGTGTAACAGATTTAATCCACAATATTTTATGGCTGGATACCTGACTAAAGTATGAGTCGACAATGTTCACAGTATGTACACATATTTTTATATAAGATTTTACAAAATAATGTTACGCTTTAAGTCTACGTACTTCACCCATTCTTATTCTATAACCTTGCTTCAGGCCTTAAATCATAAAAAATGGTTTGGTCGCTCGAAGTTCAATGACCTTTTATTTTTTTTATTCGCATAATTACGACGTTTTTTAAATGCACATATCTCTTAACACGGTTGAGATTAGGCACATGCAGCTTGAACATTTTCAACTCATATTTTTTAATATTGTAACCTTACATCCAATATAGTTTATTAAGTCAACATTTGTTAAAATGTCCTTTTCGGCAAAAAATTTTTTTTTTGTGTAATACTGTAAACTATGTAATTATTAAATCGGCGATAAGTAGTTTCATAATAATGGATTGAGTAGTGCTAATAAACTCGAGTAGAGTAATAACATTGTTTCATTTACATCCATCCTGGTCACATTGACTTAATCGTAGTTCGATTAATAACTTCTGTTGATCTTGCTTCTCCCGGGTAATTATTTATACATTATTATTGTGAAGTTGCAGTTTTTCAGAACATAGTTTAATACAAATTAAATGTATCAATCAGAAAGATAAACAGGAAAATTAAATTTATCGAAAAAGTATGTTTTTAAAGGCGATTGCTTTTAAATTTGGAATAATAGATGTATCCCTTTGAAAGAACTGCAGCATGTAAGTTGGAATATTTGTCGTCAAATTACTATGTTGGTGTGGTGTAATCGGTTAACGCATTTCTCCGGATAGGAAAGGATCCCGGTAGCAATAAAACAATTGTTTCAATTAATTAAATTTTCCTTTCTAATTGATACATTTAATTTGGATTCAATTATTTTTTTTAATTGCTGTTTTAAACGCTACAAACTTTTTTGAAAACGACGATTTGGTAGGTACCTCTCCGCGCCCGCGGCTCCTCTAGCACTTGTGTACACGAAGATGGAGTGCGAGTGGCGTTACGTAGTTGGTATCTTATCAATGAACCGATAAACCAGATTTGGTGCAATTTGTAGACAATTCGTCAAGGAACATTGAAATATTTTGAGTGGTCTTCGCGTGGTTTTCTCATATTCGTAATGCGTATGTTAAATCGTTTTCAGAACATTCTCAACAGGGATTTATTAAAATGATTTAATACAAATACTGAAACATGAAATGTTCAAACAAAGATATTATACAGGGTGATTCAAACTTAACCGTAAATTTTAAATGTAATTATATTTTTATCATCTTTTAGGGTTATACAATACTGTATGATGAACGAAAATAAGTCGATACAGGATATAAATCATAAAAATTCACTAAAATAATTGTAAAAATTTATATATAGGTACAGGCAAGATGACTTTAGTTAATAATTTATTAATCAGTGATTTATCTGTGTAAACAACGTGTTGCGAGCAGGGGTAGGCAGAGGATAGAGCTCCACACTCCTCTGTCCTGACACATAACTCTCGCCTCATCCACATTAACTAGTATATGGAGATTGTGTGAAAGAACTAGAATGTATGAATGTAGGAGCAAAAATGGGCGATTTGATTATATGCTGTTTATTGTACGCCGATGATGCAGTACTAATGGCGAATAATGAATAAGAACTACAGAGTCTAGTGAGTAGAATGTACGATGTATGCAAGGAAAGCGACCATATTATGAATGTTAACAAGTCTAAAGTGATGGTATTCGAGAAGAAAGAAAGCAAAACACCGCGCAAAATACTTGAAGGTAATGAATGTTTGGAACAAGTAGATGAGTTTGTGTATTTGGGAAGAATGTTTGATAGAAACGGAAAGACTGAGAATGGGTGATTGCAGGGAATAAAGTGAACCACGCTTTGAACGGAATTATAGCTAACGGGAATTTGTCAACCGAGGCAAGACTAGCGGTGCACAATGGAATCCTGGTACCGACACTGATGTATGGAAGTGAGGTCTGGAGTAATGTAGTGGAAATGAGATAGTCGTAGGTTTTCTCCTCACTCATTCATTCCCCATGACCAAATCATATAAGCTACCATTTTTTGGCCATGTTCGTTATAAATTTATCACTTAAAGAACACGAACTAAATTAACTATATTATATCTAAAGCAATATACTAAGAATGCATAATGTACCTTATTATGAATGTTAACAAGTTAAAGCAATATAATAAGGCATTTTCGCATTTAAATATAAATTCTACTAAGACCCCGACCGCCACAATAGCCGCCTGCAGGGCCTAGGAGTAAGCAATCAGCTTGATTTTTCCTTGATTATAACTTTTTATTTAATTTTATCTTTTTTTCTCAACATGCAAGTCTAAATTATTCTCAATTCACAACTACGTATTATTATTATGTTTATTCGTATCGTTTTCTTGTTCACCATTTTTTTTCATTCATGTCCAATACTCTTAAAACTTGTTACATATCTGTTTTATTTTTGATATAAAAAAAAAAACTAAATATATTTTGAGCACGATGTGACGTCACGAACAATATAAATGAGCAAAATATAAAATGGCAAAAAATAACATTCCCCAATTTTTAACATAACAAGAAAGGAGAGACAGTTAACCGTTTAACTTTTTAAAATGATGGTTATTCTAGCTTGAAAATGAATGGACCAGAATTAGATTGCAGTAAGTAACGAGAAATACTATTTTAAAAATGAAAGCAACACGGTTGAACAATATTTTTTCAAAAATGTTGCAAATTCATTAAATGTGTACAACGTGATCGTTTGCATCGCCAGATGAAATCTTTTATTTTAATGTGTTATATATAATAGTCTTTAGATTATGTACTTGTGTATGAGACTGCATTTTGTGCGTGTGGGTGTTATGTCAGTAGGATTATAATCAGCTTCGGAAATTTTGAATAGCGATAAATTAAAAATAGCTCATTGACGATAAAATGTTAAATGATAACTATTTCATCTAAATGATGTGGGCTATGGACGAATAGAAATATTTTTTTAGCCCACTTACAAGCGATTTCTACTGACATCACCATGTACGTAAAGAATGCCTTAGGGCCGGATGTTTGATCAGCGATTAAATTGGATAGTTAATAATCCAAATTTAACTATCATTAACGTATGGAACAGAAACATAAAAAGTACAAACAAACGCTAGTCACGATATTTAACTGATGAAATTAGTTAACTAACTACGAAGCAACCCATTTTTTAGTTAGTTTAGTTTAATTTAAAATTTTTAAATGTAATATTAACGTGTAGTCAAGCATCTAATCTATGATGAAAAATCAAGTTCTGTAAAAAAAAAAACTATTTAAATTACTAATGAAACAACTAACACTACGTACCTAGATAATAAATATATGTTTAAAAAATTACTAAGTTCCCAGATAAGTTATATAAAATATTGCCCCCTTCTAGTCTTGGATATTCCATGATAAATGTCAGTTTAGTGCACTCATAGTGAACCTTATAAAGAGGGGAACAACCGCGCGCAGACGGAGGGAATGTTAGTTGGAAAAGTCACCGCTCGCCAATTTACATTGGTCGGTGACACATATAAACATTAGTACACAGACCCTTAGAGTCAAATTTTTCACCAGAAAACACGAAAGACAAACTGCTTGCAAAATTTTTTACAAAATGGTTGGATATAAATTATATTATTTTTTAAATATAACACATTGAAAGTAGTCGTCATTCGCAATGATATAATGATTATGGTTGATCTATCCGACCAATGCCTAGGCATAACAGATGTGGGTTTTACCAATGTCGCGCACAAAACATCTTCTTGGATTATACGTGCCAAAATCTCCTTACAAACGGCATCGGTCACTCGCGGAAAACTTTCAATTCGAATAAATTTCAAAACACATCACGGCTTATTACTATAAACCGCAAACCGTTGCATACTAAGTCGAGAAAGTTGCAAATAAAATTCTCAGAAGGAAATAATGTCGGCTTTGCTTGCTATTTTGAATTTCGAATATTAAATTAATTAATTTAGGACCACCAAACCATAATTAAATAAACATGAATTAAATATATTAATTAGAAAGATATACATATAAAATCAATTTTATTGAAAAATATTGTTGTCGCGCTACCGGGATTCGAACCTGGATCTCTTTCCAAACCGGGGAAGGTGCATTATTCAACTATGCTATAGCGACGATATTTTTAGCGACAAATTTTCGAACCTATATGTTACCTTTTTGATATTAATACATTTAATCGTTCCATTATTTGAAAGAGCCATAATGCACCTTCTCCGATTTGGAAAGAGATCCAGGTTCGAATCCCACCCAGTGGCGCAACAACAATATTTTTGGATAAAATTGAATTTATATGTATATCTTTCAAAATTAATATATTTAATTCATATTTAAAATATCACAGACCTATGTTCTGAATAATTACAACTTCACAATAAGAATGTGTTCTAACATAATATAAACGTATACAACGTTTTATGAAAGATAAAAACTATATATTTAATCTATATTTTTATTAATTTCATATGTACTTTGTATAATTATTTATATTTGAACCCAAAATAGGCTCGATTAATTTATAACGGCTTCACAGGGTAATAACGTCTGCCGAGTATTTTTCAATGTCGAATATTACATATAGCTAATTTCAATAATGGTTTAATATATTAAAATACCTAAATGTACAAAGATAACTCGAAGAATGGTGACACATTAACATTTTGGAAACAATACAGACTTTTTAATTTAGGCGAGATGTCATTGATCAAACTCGATGATGAATGATGTGGAGTTTTAGTTTCTTGAGATATAACATCATATTAATATTCAATATTATTAAAAATAATAACACCATATCATGAATCAGCATAATTTTAATTGGCGCGTTTTATTTTAAATTTTAGGCTTTAAATTAAATTGATCGCGAAATCAAGATACCTTTTTTATCTATGTTTACTTATTTTTGATCATAAATAATACAATGATAATAAATTTACTATAATATTAAATATATTACAGTATATTCAAACGCTTTAAGAAATCATTAAAAGGTCATATAAAAATAAAAATTACTCAAGATAGAAAACAGGAATAACATTAAAAATAAAATTAATAAATTTCATAATTGATTTTAATATTTTAAGTTATTCAAAAAATTACTGATTTATTTAATATTATTATGTTAGCATTGCTTAAAGGTCAATGGACGACCGATTGGTCAGGGATAAAAATTTGTGTAATATAAAAATTTATTTTAATGTTAGCATCATTCATGTTTATAGTTCGATAGTTTAGCAAATCAAATGGTACAAATCGACATTATGTTTCTTAGAATTATTTAGGCTGAGATAGCTCACTTTTTCCATCCCGAAAGGTCCCGGGCAAAAAGATATGTCGTTTGCTTTCTTTCATGAAGTATTTATTTTACTTTAATTTTAAAGTTATAAAAACGACATGTTCTAAAGAATCGCAACTTCATCAATAAAAGTGAGAAGAATATGATTAATTAAAATTAATAAATGTACCAGTAGGTACCTATAATTATGATGATACAACTCGTATAATATTAATATGTTTAATGTTCATTGTTGCCTAGAATTAATAGAAAAATTCAAATCCGGAATCAAGTAGATCCGGATATTAAGAATTTAATTTAAATACTTTCAAAAATCAACACAAAAGCTATCTAATTACATAAAAACTGCTAATAAAATGATGATCGAGCCGCTGCAAACAAAATTATTTGTTTATTTATTTTATTAGCCTGGTAGATAATCCTAGGTGACGTTTGATAACCGGACAAGCGCTAAAATATATAAACACATATAATAACGGTAGCACTAACATCAATACCAACGACAAGAATTACTCTGCCTGGTAAAAGAAGGGCTGCATGTACGAGGGCAAGTCAAAAATTATGTACATTTTTCGTTATACAATTTATTTATACAGGCTTAACGGAAGCCAAGGTCGCCGTGGATGATTTGATAAGCAGAACCATGACTGATGTACAAAGAAGACGCTACCTCACCGATAGTAACTCGCCAATTCGCTAGAACCATCTAGGTTCGAGCTTGCTGAATCTTTTCGTCCGCGGTGGAGGCTGACGGGCGTCCCTGCTCCCTATTCGTGCGTCACTCGTCTGGCCACTTTTGAACTTCTCGAAATTTATGCCCCTTTCACTGCTTGCTGTTCCTTCTTGGTGCAAACTGCTAGCGGAGCGAACATGTTTACACTGTAATAGGCGATGGCAAATGACGCGATCGGGATCAAATTTCGCATAAGTGAACGCAGTCGTACCAACAACCTCGAAGGTGTGTCATGGCGAAAGTGTAGATAATTTTTGACTCGCCCTAGTATATAAAACACATTAAGTTCGCGTTAATTTAAGTCACTAAATCGATGATGTTATCCAAATGCACCTCAACACGACGTTTTTTACGTGTACATGGAAATTCATACAAGAAAAATATTAAACAATCCCATAACGTTTCTTTTACTTTAGTGTTTTGATGCCAAAAAAAGGGTTTTGCGAGATGACAGGTGCACTAAAATCTATAAAAACGCAAAAAAAATGGCACGTGAAAATTGTTATTGTGCATTCCCACAACGATTCCGCCCGCAAGGAGAGTGGTCCGCCCACTAATCAGAGTTCGTTGTTGTCCACTGTCCATTTCCTATTGGCCGGGAAGGCGGAATGCAATGCGGGCGTTGGCGCTGGCTCACCCACTGACTTTGAAAATGATAAAAAAAAATTGTTGTGTTATCAATTATTTCCAATATAATAACGTACATTAAAGGTGTTACAATGGATAATCAATAATAGCTGTGGGGGTTTCAAGCGACGACACCAATGTATATATTTTTTATTATATGTATATTTGAATGGTCAACAAATATTAATAAATACATAAATATATTTTTAACGTAATCCCATATAAATAATAAGAAAAAAAAACACCTATAGATAAAAAAAAATATGCTTGTACTTTTAATTTCAGTACCTATAGGATGCAATCCTGATGAAGGCACCATTGGAACATGTTGATAAATCAGTAAATAGTGGTTTAAAAAATGTGTTTTTCTTATTATTTATATAATATTTTGCCACAAAGTCATTCTGCAAATATTGAAAAAGTAATCCCGTATAGTTCATACCATTCGTCAAGACAACATAACACATACAAAAATATAGAAAATAGAATATCTTCCGATAATGGATTCAACATGAACCAACTTTTCGATTTTAACAACAAACTGTTTTGGTTATTTTGCATAAGTAAGAACAAGGAATGAGTGAAGGAGGAAGTACTGGTAAAGAATTAACATATGTTCATACGATGTGACTAAAGAAGTTGGTTAAATATAGTTAGCTTAGCAAATACTGTAATAGAGATGTCAACAGATTTTAACACATTTTAGGACAAGACTCATTTATACAGCGGAGAGGCTGCGTAGGTCGCACAAGGACCTAATAAGGATGCCGTGACGTAGGCGAGCCGACAGGAATATTTCTGGTGTGTACATTCCATTATATGGAGGGTTTTATTATTGTGAACCAATTTAAAATGAGGTGATATAAAAACATTCATTGAAACCCACACGATCGAAGAAAACCATTTTAGATGTTAAATATGTATAAGAAAGTCGACTGCTTTTCTGAACTCAGTTTTAGTATGCGGAATAATATTACGATCACCCAAATGACCGTATTTTCAACTCTCTGAAGCTTCCAAACTTAACTCCCTCCAAGAGTTAGTACATGAAACCCTTATTTGGCCTCTTTTTATTTTAATCATAAAAAGATTCTGAAAGCACTCAAACTGGTGATGTATCATATTCCACCAATCGTCAAAACAGATATTCCTGGCCACTGCAGTGTTCTTCGGCTCTCTTTTAGGGATCTTATTAGCATGCGCCATTAAAAAACAAAAGTTATTCGGCTCTCTTGCAGGCCTCTTATTAGCTTATGCAACTAAAGAACAAAAGTTATTCGGCTCTCTTGCAGGCCTCTTATTAGCTTATGCAACTAAAGAACAAAAGTTATTCGACTCTCTTGCGGGCCTCTATTAGCTTATGCAACTAAAGAACAAAAGTTATTCGGCTCTCTTGCAGGCCTCTTATTAGCTTATGCAACTAAAGAACAAAAATTATTGAAAATCCATCATGTTCCATGATAAATCCATTATCTAATTGAACAAACAAAACTGCACAAATAGTTTAGAAATATAATAGTTTGAGAAATTCTGCATTAATCGATAAAATTACTTAAGGCCGGTTGTGTTATCAGTAGTCACTTTTTACTTTATTAAAAAGTGTTACTAAATTTTTTTAAAAATTCGAAAACGGGTTTGATCGTTAGTAAAAAAATATTTACTTCTCGAAAGTGCATCCCGTAGTGCAATGCAATGGTTAACTCATTTTACTCTCCGATATCCGATAGCAAAAAACGAGAATCGATGGTTAAATATGGCGGACTCTTCACAGCATATTTTATGATTATTTGTCGCGCCTATAGACATCTCCATCCATTGACGTTCGAACAACCCGCAAACGATTTTAACCACGGGCGTTAGTAAAAAGTTAGCATAGTAAAAATTTACTACTGATCACACAACCGGCCCTTAGAGCCTTCAAAAAAGTACACATCGTAATCTTGACGAAACGACCGCTCATTCCTTTCCTTTTTTCTTTCATATCCACGCGGTCGTTGTATTTTAAGGCTACTGACATTGCCCTCCTTAATTGGCGGTTCAGAATAACGCACAATGGAAGGTCTCATTATCCATAATTAATTATGTGACTGAAGTGCAACAGTCTCGTGTCATTTCAGTGATGGAGGCTAACACTCGAGAAGTCTATGTAAATATGTACTGTCAAAAGAAATATTTGCATAAGACGCGGCGCGTTGCTAATTTATGTATGAAAATTTTCGTGTACACAGGTGTGGGAGGATTTGAATTCTCGTTTAATTTTACAATTAGGTGTTAAAAACACATTAATTCAATAATTAGTTCATGAAAATATATACTAAAATTATATATTAACAAGACGGGCGAAAACAGAAAATTCTAAATGAATTCCGCCTACCACATATGCATTTAATTCTACATATAAAATTTCCGCATGTCTCGCATAGCAATATAAAACAAATAACATATCCGCATAGTAACCCAAAACAAACAAGATCTGTTGTCAATTATATGACGGAAAAGTGTGCGGTTATCGTGTCAAAAGGGCAAATTATTATGCCATTATATTATTAAAATAATTTAAGGTTAACAAAATTATTAAATTCCCGACGGAGGAATTCTAGTGACATAAATTTAACATAATTAAATGCGTATATACACATAGATACGTTCCCATTGGCGCTTTAAGAGGTAAAGGGCAGACATTTAAACACCCTTAACAATGTCATTATATACTACACCCACGAACCTACAACAGAATATACCCAAATTATCTTCACGCTATTTTAAACGCAGTTTTACACAAGGAGCCATAGATAAAAGATATTCACGTTAAAATGCATATATATTATTTAAATATTAAATAATTATTTTTATCTGAGTTCGTCATTATGTAGAAAATATTGAATAGTCCGGAAACTTCAAGGCTTAGTAGTAGGCATCAGTAGTAACTTTTAACTATGGTAAAAAAAAGTTACTAATGTTTTTTTTTGCGAAAACGGGTTGTTTGATCGTTACTAAAAAATATTTACTTTTCAAAACTACATTCCGTAATAAATTCATTTTACTCTTCCGATATCCGATAATTAAATATGGCGGACTCTTCACAGGTATTTCAAAAGTCATCTGACACATTAAAAGTTGCAGTACATGACAATTAATCATTCAATATCCCGCTATTTTAGTGATGAAAGTTCGTCCGATGATGATATCGTTGTTAAATATACATTATTATACGTAATACGAAAAAATTTCACCACCAAGGTGACAGATATCGAACGCCTAGGCGAAAATATTCATAAATAATGCATAAAGTAAAGCATATTTCATGATTATTTGTCACGCCTATCTCCATCTGTGCTTTGACAGTAGTAAATTTGATGTATCAACACCCCGCAAAGGATTTTTACTACGGGCGTTAGTAAAATGTTACTACTGATCACCAAACCGGCCCTTAATGTTCTGTATAATATAAAAATAAATAATCGCCTCATTTGTCGCACCTATAGACATCTCCATCTATGCTTCGACAATAGTAAATTTGACGTTCGAACAACCCGCAAACGATTTTAACGGTAAAAAGTTACCACTGACCACAACCAGCCCTTAAAAGTTGACAAGTTTTGATGATATTTGTACTACGTAGGTACATATGTGTAAAAGTGATAGATATGATTGTATAAGAGTGTAAGAAAAATTAACAAATTTACAATTTACAATGATGAAATGACAATAATTCAAAATAAATCATTTGTAAAGAGAGTGGTGATTAATCTCTTCATTACCTTGATAACGGAAACATATAATGATTCACATTTAAAATATAATCAGATTTAAAACTGAATCATCACATGTTTCTGAATTTCATTAATAAACAAGGAAAAAAACAATGGTGATTACCATTATTTTAATAAGATAAATATTTAAGTATTATATCTGATTATGGCTGACACGCAAACTTTGGATCCACGCACTATACCGCTTATCTCAATGTTACATTAATTCCGCAAAAAAATTGTTTCATACAACGTTGTTGCCCAACATGCAACAAATTCTTATTGAAACGTGAGTATATTTTATACTTCGTCTATATCAATTCAAAGTTTAATGCAATATGATCTTTTTATTTTTTATACTCCATTTCATACGCGCTTTTTCTTCATGTGCTTTTCGGTATTTATAAAAAATAATTAATACATTTTTAATAATATCCTGTAGGTAAATTTTTACAATAGTAACTTTTTACTATCGCCTGTGGTAAAAAAAACGTTTGCGGGGTTGTTGGTACGTTAAATTTACTACTCACAAAGACAAGAAATCTCACAGTGTGGCAAGATGAATAATTATGAAATCATGCCTAATCCTATGGCTTTATTCGCCTATATCACTTTGCTGATGTGCATATTATAAACAACGAGATCATTAAAATAGCGGGATATTGAATGATTCATTGTCGTATACTGCTTATATAACTATATATAACTTTCAAAGTATCAATGTGACAGATGACTTTTGAAACAGATGTGAAGAGTTCGCCATATTTAACCAATGATTTTTGGTTTTTACCATCCGATATTCGAGAGTAAAATTAGCTAACCATTGCATTTTTTAACAAGGATCGAACAATTCGTTTTCGCAAAATATTTTATATTAGTAACTTTTTTTACTATAGTATTATAAAAAGGTACTACTGATCACACAACCGGCCCTTAGGCATTCGATGCACGACGGTCCATATAATCTGTCGTCAGTCGACATCGGCGCGGCAGTCGGTCTTTGGCTATAAATCTTATTACCGCCGGAACGATACATTTATATACAATATGTACTAAGAATATATTGACTCGCCCCTAGGTACGTATATTAAGAGCCCAAATCCACTTATCTAATGTATAGGAAATTAATTAAGTTTGGTGGGTACCTTTAAGAAATACAAATCCGAAGTTATTTGTTTAAAACACAGACTAGTAAATGAATAGATATATGAAGTGTATATATAGGAGAGGGGTTTGGAACATTATTTGCGGGGCGAGGGGCATTCTACACACATATATCCAACGAAACATAAATCCGATAGATTATGGCACATTTAAGCAACAGTAAACGTATTAACTCTTCGAAAATTAAATCTTTGTGTAAACAAGACGTATTTTTTACATTAATGCATATTATATTGTCAGCGATTAAATTTTCGTTCCAATCGAGTCATATTTTTAAAAACAGTCGCTGAGTGATTGCGTGAGTGCTACAAAAATGAAAATTTTAGTACAAGGAATTTACGTTAGTTCATGTCTACTTATTTGGTGTCATTTTTTTCTAAGACATATTTTATGTTGACGTATGTGGAAATTCTTTCTGGTGTCCTCTCCGCGAGTCACGTCTCCACATCCTAAAAGTGCTGTTATGTACCGCGAGTGACACCTAATTACCGAGGAACGTAACAAATTGCACATTTGCATGCTAAACACGCTCATTATACAGGCATACGCGGCCGTGCGCCGAGCGGCTGGCCAAGAGCGAGAAAGCGCGAAGATCGATATCTGTTATTGTGGTTAATACAAACATATTGCTCGTTGATTTTACAAGCAGAACTTACTGATAAAGAGGTAAGAATTCAAATCTTAATTAACGCAAGCTAGCTCATTAAATAATATATCACTTGCGCGAAGTTCTGCAACATAAATAATTGTTCGCTTTCAAATTCATTCAAGTACGATAAAATAAATCCAACTCACGCCAAACAATGCTATTTTATATTTGACTTCTTTAATTTATAAATAATAAGAAACACACCTTGTCAAAAAACCACTATTTATCGATACATCAACATGTTTCAAGACCTATGGTCCCTTCTTCAGGAAACAATGTACATACATACTACTAAAATTAAAAATGCAAGCATAGACAAAAACAAAACTATAAAAATAATAGTGGTAGTTAACTAATTAGAAACTATTATGAAAACAAATTTAAAAGGTGACAAATTAAACATAAGAATTAGAAAGATATACAAATAAAATCAATTTATCGAAAAAATATTGTTGTTGCTACCGGGATTCGAACCTAGATCTCTTCCTATCCGGGGAAATGCATTGTGCTATTGTGCTACAACAACACAGTAAGTTGTCGACAAATAGGAAGAGATCCAGGTTCGATTTCTGGTAACAACAACAATATTTTCTCGATAAATTGATTTTAAATGGTATATCTTTCTAATTAATACATTTAATCAGTATTAAAATTATTACAGACCTATGTTCTGAAAAGTGTTCTAAAAAAAACTATTTCCTATTTCCTAAATTTTCAAATGTATCTAATTGTAAACTCCTAAATTATGTAAAATAGTATGTAAAATTTCTATACCCTTGTTAATCTCAAAAGATGATTGCAAAAAGAATTCAGAATTCAAATCCTTCGCGAAGCGGCCGCAATAGCCGCCCGCAGAGCCTAGCACTAGCTAGTATAATATGTCTGATAGGGTATTTGTTTGCGTTAATTATTTAAGTTGAGTTGCACTGTGGAAGACCGCCTCCCTTTTTTGATAATAAATTGCGTTTCCAATATTGAAAAAAAGACTCGTCTATGGCAGGCCACAGGGCCTAGCAACAAGGTTATACTAAATAATCTCAGAATGCTTCAACTTTTCGGATGCATTACGAGTATAATAAGTTAGCATTTTTCAATTTCAATTATGTTAAAGTTTTAAATAATAAACATGAAAATGTGAAGCGTAAATTTCAATCTTATTTATGCTTTCCTTACTATTTTACTCTACATAAAAAAAAAACTCATAATACGAATTCAATTGAAGAAATATGTTTGCGCGAATAATTGTTGTGTAAGACATCAATAACAATAAAAGAAAAATTATGTCAATAGCAAGGATAATTAAATAAGTAAAAACGTTCAAATGAACAATTGGATGGAGCGCTTTAAATTGGTGTTAATTGACTTGACTTTACAAGAGTCAAACGACTTTAAAGAACGGTATACTCGTATACGTCCCAACAATTATTAATTTGCTAGTTAAACGTGAATGCGGTAAATATGCGAATTCATCAACAGCAGGAATAAACAAGTGTAACATACTCGTGTGATGACTAATTACGATATAACGAAAGAGTTAGATCAAAAAGAAGATAATTAATAATAAATACGTTAAAGAAATGTACATGAAAGAAGAAAAAAAAACCCGAATGGCATCTAATCATTCATAGCATTGGTCACCCCATCAACACATACAGAGTCATGACTTCAGACCCAACACCGATGAGTGAGCAGCCTGCGCATGTGTGTGTGTTAAATTAAATTGCACTGTATTATTTAAACTTGTTAAAATATCGTTACAAGTTTTAAGTAGGTTATAAATTTTTCAAGATCAAATATTGCATCATATTTAGTTACTTACATTTTTTATTTTTTTCTTCTTACTTATTCGAAATTTATAGATATGTATAATATAACTAATTATGTATAATATGATTGTTGATTAAAAATATAGAATGTTTGCCTCAGAACGGGCGAAGCCCGGTGAGGTAGATATTAAAATACGAAATGTACTTACAACATAATAATAATTTATATATAACAAAATAAAACCGTTACACTGCTCAGACACGTGTATCATACCACCCTTGCATATAAAACATTTTCCGGTTCGAAAAAACATTAATAAATTCGTTAAAAAATAAAAGCTCCCGCCCGGAAAACTGATCCCTGGTCTCCCACGCGACAGGCGGGGATACTAACTATTGCATTGCTGACAGATATGAAATATCCTAACTTCATGCAATTAAATTCAACAACAAAAACTTTCAAGCACAATAAAATCATAATTATACACTTATGAAAATTTTACACCACAGTCGTATGGGGGAATATCAAGTTGTAGAGCACTCGCTAAGTATGTAAGAAATAGATGAGTCAATACTCGGTCCTTCAAAATCATAAAAAAATAATTTTAAGATTTGGAGGTGCCTATAGAGATACGTTTTGTTTCAAAGAATGTTTTTAAATAAACAGATTTGCACATTTAATGAAGAGAAAAAAGTTAATATTAAGTATAGCTATTTTTAAAATTGTAAAAAATTATTAAAAAATAATTCACAGGAATAATACATATTCAACAAGGTCAACAATTAAATGTATTTTAAGTAAGTACCTACGTGGATTTACGAATTTTTGACCAGGCGCCATTTTCACATTCATTAAATATGAAAAGAAATCAGAATCGCGCTAAAAACAGATTTGACTAAGCGCCAATTGGACAATTGCGCGAATTTTTCTAGGCATCGATAATTAAATAATGTGGATCAACAAATCACATTTATTTATTTTAAATACTTTATACAAAACTGTATTATAATTGGTCGATTATTTAATTTAACGCATTCAGTGAAGAAGTCAAAACTTTATAAAACACATTATTATTATGGTTGAATTAACATAAATAAATATTAAAAATAGACAAGTAATATTTTTAATAACCTAATTTTATTTAAGAAATAAGTCAGCTATATTTTTAAAATTTTCACGGTTCAGAATATAATTTTCTAGGCGATTCTGCCGCGTTTATCTGTTACTCACTTACCAGTTGCATCAAGCCAGCTGATGGACCCTGCAATGGAATCCGAAACATCGACAAAAAAGGTAGGAGACATACGGCAGAAAATTCCGGATTTTTTTTTGTTTTACGTGATAACAAGCAACACAGCTGTCAATATAGGTACTTTTGTTTTACGTTGCTATGCGACACAAATAGACGGACGGACATGATTATAATTGTATAATAAAAATATATGTTGTGCTCTGTGTAATAGAGTTCTACATTATGTATGAGTATCAGCACACCACAATTATTCCAAATCTGGAGACCATGTAGAACCAGATAAGAATATGCTGTTCAGTAATCTAAAAGAACGAAGGAGACGTGAGGGTACTAGTTGCAATCTCAGCAACCTCCATATTTTTTTAATTTGGAGATAAACGTGAAAAATGAATAGGACCACAGACTACCAAATATATAGACATGAACTAACGGAAATTCCTTGTTTCAATCTTTTAATTTTGGTGACACTCACGTGATCACTTTGGTACCACTTAAACAATCAAATAGCTCCGAGATTTTTTTTAAATATGTAACTCGATTGGAACAAAAATTTAAACGCTGACAAAATAATATGCAGTAATGTAAAAAATACGTCTTGTTTACACAAAGATTTAATTTTCGAACAGTAAATACGTTTATTATTATTTTTGATATATGTTTCCATTAATAATGTGTGTAGAATGCCCCTCGTCCCGCAACTAATATTCCGAACCCCTCTTTCATATGTACACTTTATTTCATGTCTATTAATTTACTGATCTGTGGATAGAATATATTTATTAAGGCACTTCTTATTATGAATGATAGATAAAATACAAAATAAATGCAACATCTAAAAATAAGCTAGTTTCCATACTGGCGGCCATTTAAATTTCAGAGTAGCGAAGCATTGTTTGAATTCTAATATAAATAGCGGCGTGCATAAGCAACCGATGCGACAACTAACACTAATTTTGAATGGCCAAATTACATTAAAAAAAAGTAAAGTTTGACTGTTAATAAAGTAACACAACGTGTAAAAACTACGTGAGTTAGAAAAAATAAAAGATTCAGTTTGCTGACATTTGTAGCTAGTACTCTCAAGACGCAAGACGATGTGGTCGTAGCTGACTAAGAAACTGGCGTAGGACAGAAACTTCATTGTGAACTAGAAATAAAAATTGCGTTCAGAAACGCAACACAAAAAAAAAAATGTCAGGTAACCATTTCTCAAGTGTCTAAAAAAAAACACATTATTTATTTTGGTCTACAAAATTGGCAATATCATTTTATTACGACATGTATTGTGATTTCGTTTACAAAAAAAAAATAATCAGAGCTAGCAAAAAAAAACGCTGATTCTTTAATTGGATAATTATTACGAGTCTGCAGTGTATTAAATTGCTCTATTGACATCATAAATAGCTACTAATTCACATCTCGCATGTAAAAAAGTTACATTTCATCATCATTTGCACTGAGCCTTTCTCTACTGCGATAGTATTTTATTTCGCCAAGTGTTGGCCGCCCGTGGCTTAAAATGCAGTGAACCAAATCCAAAATTGACTTGACATAGTTTCGCGTGTAATTATGTATAACAATAAGATGAATTCAATAACGCGCGTGGCGGCCGAATTGGTAGTGGGTACACACTCGCGTGCATTGTCTTCGTAATGAAACCGAATCGAATTGCATATACTTCTTCAATTATGTGAATATCACTTACAGCTCTGACATCACAGTACATGGGAGACTAATAAGATAATGACGCTGTTGTGGTCCGTGTCCGCGGGATGAGACCAATGATCCCTCTAATTTTGGATCACGGTGTACGCGTAAAAATTGCTTTGTGCAATTTTAAATAGTGCGCTAAGGGAGAATCCAACTAGTAGCCTTATACCGTTACGATATAAGACTACTGGTAGGACTTGGGTTGACCACGTTACCGATGAAGATGTATTAAGATGCATATATATTGGGGTGTTTGAACTTGTGCGCCGAGGTCTGGGTAGTCTATTTTGCCGACTTATGATGATTGGCTATCTAAATGGACGAATCAGAGACGAGATTCTGGCGGGCAGTGTGGTTAGTCGTCACTTTTTGGTGGGAACCCTCGGAAAGAAGGCAGCGCGTCGAGAAATGGCATAGATTAATAGTGGGATCACCGCGGTGGACCTAGAGATGTATGGGCCTGGTCTACCCGCTGGTTGAGGAAAGACCCCGCTGCAACGAGCAAGGAGGCGGCGATGGATGAGCGTTATGGACAAGGCTGAGACGGGATGGTGTTCGGTCTATCTCCTGGACCAAGGGATGAATTGTGTTTTGTGAATAAATATATAATGTGAAAAGCAGAGTTGCCTTTTAATCAATTATCATTCCATCCGAGGTAGCAGGCGACACCAGAGCACACACACACACACACTTGAGGACCCAGGCTGAGATAGATCGGTGGCTGCCCCTATGGCTTCATATCCTCTAGGCCCCAAAGGCACCGTAACAATATGTCAAGAGTTATAAACAATAACATATAATAACTACTATTAAGGAAAATTTTGAAAGTATTCTCCACAATGAAAAATATAATGTTTTACAATTCTCATGAATGCATAATTGCAGGGGAAGATAGAAGGCAGCAGACGCGCAGATAGAAAGAGATCATTATGGCTGTGTTACTTCAGAAAGTGGCTCAATAACTAAAATATTTGTGATTTTATACAGGATAAATCTACATGGTTGCCAAGCTTCGATAGTAGGCGGTACATGAAGAAGTCTTATCTTAGTTGTGTGCTTAGTTATGTCAAATCGTGTGCGCGCGCACACCCGCACACCTTAGGGAGAACATTGGATGAAACGCGTTGAGGTAAGTCTCAGAGATTTAGTTGAGATAAATCGCAGTACCGTGTACATCTGTTGAGAGTTTGATCTGCAAATATCACCGCTTGATATTGGCACGAGCGAGCGTGTGCACAGCGTTCGATTTGACAGCGAGTCACCTAGAACCGTAACTTACAATTATTTATTCTGAAAGTTAGACAAACAAAAGGTATTAAATTACATTTATTTCGTTTTTAACTGCTGCAGAGGAGATTCAAATTCATCCACTGGATGCACTGAACATCCGACGGTCGATGGATTAACGTTTGACGTACAATACAAGAGGCGGTGCTAGACACTCTTAGACAGTGGTGGGAGTGAGTACGGTAGACTACGAAAGTCTAAAATTGTCTCCAAAGAATCTCATGGAAGCATAATCTCAGAGATTACCTCGAAAGAAGAACCTCATCCATTACAAATAAAAACGCTAATACGAACTTATTTACGATACATTATGGTCATCATTGCGACGTGATTCAAGTCCAGAATTAGAGCCAACTGTACAAATGTTCTCAAGGTATTCCCGTCTGTCCGAAGCCGATAATCATTTTCTTTAAGGTGTCCACCCATCATATTTTTGGGGAGCTTAAAATTCCTTCAAAGAGCTTTCAGAGAGTCATGACCAGACCATCATGCAGGAAGGGTGGAAGGAATTCGGAAGAGGAACACGAATAGGAGACATGGGGCGACTGAAGGACCGCCCAAAACCAGAAAACACCACCCACCTGTGAAATGTTTCTTTGGGTATCTGGTATCTTTCAGTTCGAAGGTACAACTTCAACTCCGTAAAACCACAGAAAAGATCGTGTTCTAGTTATAGGAGAAGGGGGGTAATGGATAGGAAATAAACAAGAACTACCGATCTACGTATGCCATATTCACAAGCGCGCGCGAGGCAACCGACGATAAAGATCGAACACATACATTTATAAGAAAAACAGATTTTGTCCATGTGTGAATTACATTATTTACTTACGAAAAATTATAGGAAAAAACACACAAGCACGATGTTTGAAACTTCAAGATCTTCATCTTCATCTAGATACACCTCGTAGATAATCAGCGACCGCAAATACGCGAAACCGCGGATACCGAGGGATGACCGTATACGCGTAGCAATAATTTAAATTGTATAAAAAACAGAGTACGATAAAAGAATGCGCTTTATAAATCGCGCATCGTGTCTGACGTCATAATTCCTGCGACTATCTGCTTTGCGTGCGACTTCTCACTAATCAATAACACGGGTTCTTGTGATATTACTAGCAATGCAATGATCAAGGTTCCAATCATGCATCTCATTATATCAAACAGAGTACAGAGATGCATCTTATTTCAAAGAATGTACGATACATTCAATCTTCACATAGTGAAGTGAACTTTATTAAACTAAGGACCGGTTATGTGATCAGTAGTAACTTTTTACTATAATAAAAAGATTGTTTGATCGTTAGTAAAAAAAATATTTCCTTCTCGAAAATACATCTCGCAGTAAACTCATTTTACTCTGCGATATCCGATAGTAAAAACAATAATCGATAGTTGAATATGGCGGACTTTTCACAGCTGTTTCAAAAGTCATCTGTCACATTGATACATTGAAAATTGCAGTATACGACAATTAATCATTCAATATCCCGCTATTTTAGCGATGAGAGTTCGCCCGATGATGATCTCGTTGTTTAATATACATTATTACACGTAATACGAAAAAATTTCACCACCAAAGTGACAGATATCGAACGCCTAAGCGAAAAAATCCATAGATAATGCATAAAATAAAGCATATTTCATGATTATTTGTCGCGCCTATAGATGTATTAAGAACAGTGAAAAATATCAATTCACTTAAATCGCTTAAAGTTAAAGGCTGTGGTTCGTAGCAATATAGAATTCAACTCAACTATTTGGTCTCCATTCTATAAAGTGCACGAATTAAAATTATAAAGGGTTCAGCATAAAATTTTAAGGTTTATTAACTTCAAACTGTGTATACCCGTTGAACAATTGAAATTATGATTTTCTAATGACCACTCTTAATTTAACTAACTTGTCGTGTAGAAGAACTTTAAGTGATATATTCTTTTTATTTAAAATAGTAAATGGCTTACCGGACGTCCCTAATTTAACTGAACTGATTATATACCACGTTCCTGCGCGGAGTACCAGGTCATCGGTACTGTTCCATGTAAATTCATCATATACTAATTTCTATAGGAATGCACCCACACAAAGACTACACAGGCTTGAGAACGATTTTGGTCTTGTAGATGTATTCCGATATTCAATGTTTAAATATAAGAGTAATGTTTTTGATGCTGTTCTGAGTCAACTGATTTTGATACTCATCCATTCTGTGTCAAATCTAAATTTTTATTGTTTTTTCTGTCTTTATAGTTTTTTTTGCTTATTTTTAAATTTCTATTTTTTATTCAATTTTTAAATATATATCCCATGCTACTTGTGTAGCTACTCATGTGTTTTATTTTATTTTTTATATCAAACCTATTTTGTAAGAGCCCATAAGGGCGTTAATAAATTAATAAATAAATAAAAAATCTAAATTCAACGTTCTTCAAGAAGGTTGTATCCCAGACAATTTAAATGGTAGACGTCAAACGCTCAGGTCAGCCTCTACTTCAGCCGCGGAAAGAGTTGTAGAACCGACCAACCGTAGCCAGGTCTAAATTTAGCGAACGGCCATTTGCGGTAGCAGGCCCAAAAGCGTGGAACTCTTTGCCCTACGTCATAAGAAACAGTGCATCAGAGACTTTATTTAAGAATAGACTAAAAACAAACCTTTTCAAATAGTCATTTCCATAAGTGAAAATAACAATTTTTAATTTTAAAAACAAAGATAATGTAGGACTGTAGACAGTTGATGTGTAAAGCGCCCTTGAGGTGAAAGTTTTTACGAAAATGGCGCTGTACAAATTATCAATTATTATTATTAAGTACCTAAATTATTGATTGATTTCATTTTGCATCCGTCGGCCAGATGAGAAACGTGATATCGTCAACGTACTGTGATGGCCACTGGGTACATTACATTAGTGGACATGTCTCATTTGTCGGTAACACTAGAAGAATGCATTCAACCGCTCAGCTGTACAGGGTGTGTTTAATTCAATCGAGATTATCTGTACATGCAAAACAATTACATAGGTAGTTGTATACTCTAAATCATGGGTGGCCAACAAAATTTATTTTATTATTCAAAGCAAACGACGGCGTTGCGAGCTCGCCACAGAGTGGCTCGGCTGGCGGTCGCACGACGCATCCCGCCCAGCATCCACGCTCACGGCTATCCACGCAAAAGTGTCGTGCGCGCTTTTTAAAATCACCTTAACGTTGTGATTGTTTATTAATACGAATATATCATAGAAAAAATTGTCACGATAGTTGAATCAATGTACTGAGATACTTCCATATATGAGATATGATTTTTATGGTGGTTTAATGTACACTAAAAGAAAAAAATGTGTGCATATGCTCCGCGGGCCACACGTAGACACTCGGCGGGCCGCGGGTTGGCCACCCATGATCTAAATAATAGTTTTTTTTTTCAAATATAATAAAAATTGTATTTTATCAATAATGTAAAGCGCTTAATGTCTGTTAACAATATAACAATTAAATAAAGCAGATGGTGACTTCCTCGGTTGTTTGTTTGTGACCGTGGTGAGAAGTGTTGCTTTATATTATAGTGACGTGACGCATCTTCCGGAAAATTTCAATGCACGTTTTATGAATATCATTAATTTATTTAAAATAAAATAATTTACTTTGACGCGATAACTCCACATTTTCATGTGATATAATGTGTCAATATATGCTATCAATATATGCGAAACGGATGGAAATATAGATATTACGTGTGAAAATGAATTTAGTGTACTCGTTTTCTATTGAAAATATTAGCGAAGAACAGTATCAAATTTTTTGAATTCACGTTCGCGCCGGTTTGAAATAACATATTTTGTGCAAATCAAAACGAAATATCCTGTAATAATAAATTATTTCAATAGGAAATTACAATTGTCAGGAATATTAAGTTACACATTGACATTACAAAGTGGTCATGTTAACTGAAGATAAATATATCTGTACTGTTGCAGAACGTAATTATGGTATGGCGACGATTGTCGTTGAATGAAAAGAGTAAAAGAAGTGCAGAAAGAGCGAAAATAAAGGATACTACATTAGATTGTAACTGTCATAAAAAAATCGCGATTATTCTTCAGTCGTGTAACGTATCAATCGTTTAAATTGAATAATTAATTATACTTTTAAAATCAGCAATAATTAATTCATTTCGCGTACAGCTTCAACATTTTGATAAAATATTATAAACTACTTCTTTGGTTTCGACACTTAACGAATGTTTATAAAAGATAATAAGAAAAATAATAAAATAAATTTTAATATATTCACGTTAAAGAATACGCAATTTAGTAATGATATGCATTATCATAAATAACACATAAAATAGAAAAAAATCATCAACTTTGTACTAAGTGCTTCAAGACACGAGTGTATGCCTAGTTTGGCTAGCAAAATCGAATACTAATAAGTAAAAATACAATAATCCATATTTAAAAGTTGGAGTACCTTATAAATAAAATCCTAAAATATTCCAATTCTATTCGTCATAAAACAAAAATTAAATGGAAAATTCACACTGTTCATTGAAGACATGTGTCAAATTGGTTTATACGACTTTTTTGTTCTGAAGTTACATTTATTCACAATAATAAACAAAAATGTACATTTATATTGTCAAAAATTTACAATAATGGCTTTTTTACCACTTCGGCAAGGCCTTATCTAGGTAAATCTCACATTTTATAATATTTTCTACAATTTAGAAATCATTAAAATCAAAATAATAATATTCTCCTTTTCAAACCAGTTTGGTATATAAGCACTGGAGCAACTCAGCCATTCGACAACTTTATTTAAAAAAAATACAGATGATAGAATTTGCTTTGTGTTTTGAGTCTATATACGATATTATAAAGTTTGGATGCTAGGTTAAGAAGTGGCTTTGTCCAAATGTCCAGTCTTACTTTCTTACTTTAGAATTATCCTAGTCATAACTAACATTTTACAAATTAAAAACGTTATTAAAATGTGTTTGTGTCGTTTCATTAACCCTTCCCAAACCATGCAGTAACACAGGTCTACCATTATAATTAAACCTGTAATATTTCGGTAAATACGTGTAACATAAAATTCATATTTTAGATAATACTAAAGAAAATATTAGCGCCTAGGAATGACTAGTGAAAAACCAATTATGAAATGGGAATCGTACAAAAACAATTATTTTTTCCATTCAATTCATAGTAAAATTAATACGTTAATAAAAATACAATTTGTGACATGAAAGACAGAGATCACACACTATTTTCACAGTGAAAAGAACAACAAACATACAAATATAATTGTCTCTCTCTCACTAATTAAATGAAGAGAGATAGGAAGGAAGGACACATTGTATACGACTTAATGAATGCTCTAAATTAGGTTATAAATATTTTTTTCAAAATTGAAAGATCAATATTTAGAGTAAATTCGTGCCATTAAAGCCATTTCAGCTAATAAAAACATTTATTCTGACTGTTATTTACGGTAACACGAGTTGACAGCATGGCTGCGTTCGGGTATTTTATATCATGGTATGGTAAAGGTTAAAATATGTCGCGGGTAGGCGTCGGATTCCGAGCATCATTTGTCCATTAAATGTTAAAAAGTACACTTTGTGGGGTCTTCAGTGTGGGCAATTCTAGATCACTAAAAAACCGCGAAAGTTTCCTGTGCGTCACTAAAGCGTAAACATTACACGTCCGTAACGATCATCGCGGTTTATCGAAAGATCAACATTGGACGTGCTAAAAAAAAATACATATAGCACTGGCCAGAATGACAGCTATAAAATATTTAATTTAAATGTCGACTCATTTAAGTAATGATTGATTTATTTATTATTAACTCATCATTAGCTAGCATCGCGTCCGAGGAAGCCTGTCTTCGGGATCTTTGAGGGTCATCACAGTCCTCACGCGGCCGAAGAACCCAAATTTGCATTTATGACCACAATTCAGTTAATAATAGTGTTGTACAGGGTTGCAACTCTTAAGCAGGTGTAGCAAAGTGCGCCAAGAAACTCAAAAACAAAACCTCGCACACACAAGCACGCTAAAAGTTAGTTACGATTCTGCTGTTTTATAATATTGTACTAAAAGATGTAAAGATCTTTTATAATAAATATTTGCAATATTAAAATGATACCAATTCTCGAGAAACGAAAACGTATTTATAACATTAAAAAATATATTAATCAATAAGAAAGACATACGGATAAAATCAATTAATGGAAAAAATATTTTTGTTGCCACCCGGACTCGAACCAGGAACCCTTCCTATCCTACGATGTTGACGTGGTGTAATTGGTCAGCGTTCTGAAAAACTGCAACATCACGATAATAACGTGTCCTTAATAATTAAAAAATATCGTTCTCCACGTGCCGATTGTGTTTTCAAAAGGTTTCAGAGATGTCATTTTCGTCATACTTTTGAATATGTATTGAAGAATTAAATCAATTAAAACTTGTTATGCATATTTAACTAGATTCATTTACTGGTTTGGTCATATGAAACGGACGAATGTGGAGAGAATGGTAAGGAAGATATATGAAGCGAGTGCTGGTGGCACCAGAAATAGAGGACGTCCGCTTGGCACGACCGGGTAAACAAGATAATGAAGGATGGTCCTGTTAGAAGCCTCAATAATCGGCGACCTTGTATGCGGATGAGGCGAGAATTGCGTGTCAGGACAGAAGAGTGTGGCGCTTTATCCTCGCTGCCTACCCCCGCGGCGAAACGGCGTGATGGTAAGTTAGTAAGTAACCAATTAATTCACACAAATACTCAACATTAATTTAAATACGTTCTGTACGGTTCCAGCGTTGGCACATTTCATAGCCATAAAATTTTCCGATTTCTGATCTTTTTAATACAATAACACTTCTTAATCTAGAGAATTAACCTGCCAACAAAAACATGTATTTAATCAATCGATCGTTTTAATTCTAATAATTCTAGAATTATTAATAGTTTTTTTCTAGATACCCTGTAGTACTGTACGATTTTTTTATTATAGAATTGTGAACCGAAACAGATATTAAAAAATAACGCTTTTTTACACGCTAAGCTTCCTAACACACCTAATAATATAACTATTATAATCAATTACTTTCCCTGTCGCAGAGATCAAACATACACTAACAGCTTTCCGTGCCGTGAGAATGCGGCTGTCATGTGAAACAATTAATTTTTTTTAAATAGAGATGCGTACACGGAATACACGTCAAATCAACATTCTGACTATTTTTAAACCAAGCTAAACGCTTACATTATGAAAATAAACTAACTCGTATCCTGGGACGCGTCTCGAACCCCCGACCACCTGAACACTAGGCGAGTCACAAGACCAACATGCTTAGTATAGTTTAGTTGATTTTGAAATAAAGATTATAAAAATAAATAATTCTCCAATTATTTCTCGTCATTATTGACGGATAATTTCTAATCTAAGTGTATTTGATCATCAAGGTCTAAAAAAATCAACGTTGGAATTTCTGTTTAACTGTTCTTGCAAATTTCGTTTTGTCCATAAACGAATGAATGCGACCTCAGACATGAAATTACTGATAAACGCGAGCGATTCTGAACTGAAAAAAAACCGAGAATTCTAACAGATTACATCATCGATGATAAACAATTATTAGGTGAATACTTATTTTCTTACACGTAAACAAAGATTTGACTTGTTTACACGCATTCTGCGGGTAGAATCACAACAGCGCGTTAACGTTTTAGCAGCGAGTCCCAGCGCCGAGTTCATTTTATTTAATTACATCAAACATCCGCATACGTAGTTTTTTTTAAATTATGGGGTCATTTTACCGCAAGCATTATTAGTTCAAGTGTCACAGATAATGATGTGATGATATAATTAGAAATAAAAATAAATTAAGTATTTTAGTATGAATTTGAGGAGCTCGGTGGATCAAATGAAATAATTTTAATTAAACATTGTACACTGCACACTCAACCAAGTATTATTTTTATCGTGATTATATATGTATTAGGATGGTGCACAAGATTTGTTTTATTTAAAAAATAATAATATTCATTCGCATGAAGCAAACACACTGTGGTTAGACATAATTATAATTTAAATATAAAAAAACATTATTTTGTTTTAACACCACTCTATTTGAATACATAAACCGACTAGTTTCGGCTCAGGCTTGAGTCTTCATCAGGGTTGAACAAATATATACTAATTAAAAACAGAATTAAGGTGAATCGGGGTAAGTGCGACATATAAATCATCGACATAAACTTTGAACTGTTCACAAACTTCATAAGATTACTTTTACATACTTAACTTTTTAGTATGTCTTTAGTGTACACCTCGTAATGTGTAATCGACTTTGTAACAATTAATATTTTATTACAATAAGCTACAATTTAGTACAAGGTATATCACTAGTATAGGTCAAACTATTAAGCCGATGAACCGCAGATAAAAGAGACGCGCGCCAATTCCAATTCCTTAGAGTCTACGATACTCTGAGTACTCTACATGCGGCTAGACCGCCTAATCTACAACTACAAGTGCATCAGCGCTAATCACTTTGACACTTTTACAAACTACCTTATTATTATAAACATCATAAGTGTTTTATATTAATACATGAATTGGAAGGGTAAAAAATTACTGATAAAAAAACCCTTGAGAGACGCGCGCACTTCTGCGCGCCGTCTTTATAGCCGCACATACCCACACCGGCGGTGTGGCACACATGCACACATACCATCCCACCATTCCAAGGACATCACAATTATGCTATGACTTTGAAACTTTGATATAAGGATCAATAACCATTTCCTAATTTAAGTCTTTAAATATCGGAATGTAACGTTTTAAAATAGCTGATATTGAAATCAATTTATGAAAATTGGACGAGTAGATGCACTTACCCCAAAATTGGGGTAAGAGCATCTCGTTGAATTATTTCTGACAAATTGTTAAAATAATGAAAATGTCTCTACTGATCTGCTTAATGAGAACCAGCTAGGAAAGCATTGAAGAGAGAGAAACTAAATCAAAAAAGTACAATAATAAAACTACTAAAATCCATCGTGTTAGCGCTTCCGTTTCCCTAACCTTCGACGGTTTGTAACATATTGAAAATTATTTTTTTTTTAAAGGGCCAATAATGTCATACCCGCCTTTGAAAACACAACAAAATCGACAAACTTCTAAAATGTCGTTAGTCACTGATCAGGCTTTCACTTTATTGCAGCTATAAACCGTATAAAAAAACACTTGTTTATAATAATAATAATAACAATAAGGTAGTTAAGTGTCAAAGCAAACAGCGCTGATGCACTTGCAGTAGTAGATTAGGCGGTCTAGTTGCGTGTAGAATACTCAAGGAATTGAAAAAAAAAACGGAACCAAATTATTAAAAATGTTCAGTCGCCTAAATGTAGGTGTGAGAGAATTATTTATTAAGAGTATGTAACGAATTTGATGATTTTTGATTTACAAATAAAAAATACGGACTTTGACCAGTTTAACTACACCACTGAATAACTGACATAATTCCCGGTCTGAGTACATAACATAGACATAAATACTCCACAGCAAGTATAATACACTAAACACAATCAGCTTTCATCATTTTTACATTCCTTTATGGTAAGTCACATACCATTAATTTTGATAAACTGTCAGAATACAGTGTGCAGTAAAAATGCTCACGAACTCCACAACTGAATTTCTGGAACGTTATTCAAAAAGATAATAATTATTATAATTGTTATATTCTTAGAAGTTTTCGAGACTACCTGGGATAGAATACCAAAACAGCATAATGGGTTTGTGAGGGAGAATATCATTTTATACTAAAGTTGAAATTTAACCTAACGTTAAATGTTTAAAAAACCTATATAATACATTATTGCCATGATGGGTTAAACTGGTAACTAAAACTAATACTGTTAAATTTTTTTATTTGGTTGTATGTTTTATTTCTCAATAAATTCTGAATTGATAATAATTTTCACTTTATCACCGGTCGACAAAAAAACAAGAACTATGCGAATTTGATACAGCAACAAAGGTAAATTTGTTAAATTCTAGTCGACAAAAAAATTAAGTAAATTCATCTGTAATAAAAGTATTCGTTTAATAAACAAACAAAAAAATGCCTATATTTTGGAATTAGTCAAAAATATTATTACAAATTCTACGAAAATATTTGAATATTGTATCGCATACCTATCTCGCATTGTTTTTGTCTAATATTGTACCAATTAAAAAAATCTAATACAAAACATTAGAATTCAGAATTTTTTTATTTTAGTAACCGACTGCATTTTAAATTAAAACATAAGACGAGGATTTCTATAAAATCATTAATGAATGACGTTACGAGATAATAATATTTCTTAATTATCTTATTCGTGAAACAAAGGAACATAATATTGCACAAGTTCTATAAAAAATTGACAAATAAAGCGTACTAAAAGAATTACGTATGCACATAAATGACCTCTATTATAATTCTTATAACGTACAATCAAATGAGATGTAATTAAGTACAAAAATTGATATCGTAAAAATAGTTATCTGTATGTATTATGAGGAAGCCAATTTTTAAATCAAATATTTGTCTTACAGTTCGTTCTTATCTTTACCAAGTTTTAAAAACTCAAGATAAATAAAAAGCGTCCACGAGTTACGATTATCAACAGCGGAAAAGGTATTCAAACAATTTATACACAGGAACTTACCTCGTAATGTTCTCCTTGATAAAAACTCGAGATACCGCCGTGCACACCACAAAACGAAACTCAAAAAGTTTTGAAACAAATCACAACATTCGCGCACCGCCCAGACAGAATAGCTGCGACAATATAAATAAAACAATAAAATACGCGAATACCGTTCGGGATCGCAAATGAAACAAAAACAAATACGGTGAATCACAAAGTCGAAATGTCAAATAACCAGTAAAAAAACGTAAACACTGACAAAATGTACACAATAAACTTTTGAACTGTTCCCAAACGGCAAAATAAAACTTCTCACTTTCGTTTTCGTATGTTATACAACACACGTTCGGCGATATAATTTTTCGGCGTCCACTAGTAATCCAACACACGTCCAGCGTATAATTAAAAGTTTCCTATGTCCGCGATCCGCGATCACTCCCACCACGAGACAGCGACACAACAGCACACGCACAAACCGAGCGAGCAGATGTTCGACAAAATGAAGCAAGTACCAAGTATGTACCAATATACACAGATAAAGATGAAAGAACTTGCGTTTCACAAGTTGTATACCAGTTGAAAATAACAAAATATTTCACGCTTTTTTCAATAGATGTCTCAATGGTCTTGTTGTATTTTATATTAGTTAAGCATGTTCAAAAAAAGGCACACAGTAATCATTTAATTCAAGAATCTGTTCAAAATAACACTAAGTTCTTTTTTACATAGCATTCAATTGTTCAGGAACGTTCAAAAAATATATACGCGACCAACGTTATTTCCATAGATAATTCGAAATTATTTTTTTAGCTATATCAGAATGGTGTCAAGCAAAGTTTTCTACTAGCGCGGGGCCAATTGTAAAATTCTTATGTATATGTAATCCTTTTAACAAATATTTATTTTAGTACATAGATAGGTATTTATATTTATTAGTTATTTAAATTTAATTTAATGTTTAGATAATATTAGTATAATGAGTAAGATTAAGAAAGGATTATTTAGGTGGTTTGGTCATATGGAACGGATGAATAATGAGAGAACGGTAAAAAATATATATGACGCAAGTGTTGATGACACCAGAAATAGACGTCCGCGGAAGACTTGGCTCTACCTGGTAAACCAGATAATCGAGAATGGTTTTGTTAGAAGCCTCAAAGATCGGCGAGCTTGTATTAGGAGATGTATGAATCTGGATGAGGCGAGAATTGTGTGTCAGGACAGAGGAATGTGGCACTTTATCCTCTCTGCCTACCCCCGCGGAGAAACGGAGTGATGGTAAGTAAGTCAATTTAATTTGTGATTATGTACTATTATTAAATTAGTACATAATCACAAAAAAGAGACTGATGAAAACCATGATTTAAAATTAAAAATATTAACAACTTATAGATATGACAAAACATTTATTACAAATAGAAATAAAAGTAAATTATTTCATAGTACTATACTTTGAGCTGTACATATTTTAATGAACTAAAAATCAATAAATAAGTAAAATATTAGCAATAACGGAATCATCGTGCTCTGGTAGGCACTTTGATGTAATAACACTTATCAAGTTGCCACATACAACTCTAGTAAAAACATTGTAATATGCATTGTTTTATACTCTGTACACGTCATTTACCATCAGGAAGGAGTGTGGATTTATAGTCGCAATTGCGGGGAGGGTCGCTTTCCAAAAGACTCTCCATTTCGGCAGCCTAAATTCTTGATTTCACTCCCCCTGTTAGAATCCATATTTGGTGACTATATTATGAAGGTCAGTTCAACGAAAATAAGTATATTTTATTAAATTAAAATGAAATAACTCTTCCGTGGCTACGTTCAATTTTTAATGGATCCAATCTAATAAAATACTCGTAAAAGTGGCACGATGTCGCCTAGGTAAGAATAGTTAGGGAGTATAACTTTGTTTGGTAACAGGCAGTAGGATTATTTAACTCAGTAGAAGATCCGGAATCACCTCGCAGAGAACCAATTTTTTTTTAATCAGATACATCCTTCATTGTGTTATTTTTAAATCGCTTAAATGAGACAGATTCCTCATTTCCATTTATTACAATATCAGACTGCAGTTGTGAAGACTGTACTGGTGAATGTGCAGTGAAAGACTTTTCTGATAATTTTCCCATTCTCCCACTGAACATTATTTCTGACACTAATTTTTCGGCCATGAGTCGGAGAAATATAGTTTATTATAATATAAATAAAAAATCAACCACAAGCTAAGTGTACAACACAGAAAAATACAATGCCGATGATAAAAACTTCCTTTACAATTCCTAAAAATAAAGAACAATTATATTATAAATTACGTATGTAGTATCATAAAATAATGTTATCAAAAAGAGAATATGAAGATATGGTAAATAAAATGTAAAATTATATAAAGGTAGACAGATTAAATGAAATAAAAAAGGGAATAATAATAACAAACGTAGCACCATATAACATTTCCACAATGAGCACAAAGTAAAAAGCAAATTTACATCATGATGATTCATCCATCTTTAATTAAAAGTCTTTCAAACTTAATAAAAACTAGTATTTCTACAATTATTCTCCATAGTAGTTGAAATTAAATAGTCTTAAATTTGTATTCTAAAATTAATAGAACCGAGATGTCAACAGGGACGTACATGTCAGATAACTCAAGTTCAAACATGTCGAAATTCGGTTTAGGTAGTAAACACTAGTTTTTTTTTCTCCTTAGTCTACGATACTCTGATTACTCTACATGGAACTAGACCGCCTTATCTACTATGTACGGCAAGTGCATCAGTGGTAGTTACTTCGACACTTATACGAACTACTTTGTATCTACGAACATCTTATGCCAGCAGTTCACTCTCGCCTCGCCTCGTCTACGCTTCGACCGGAATGCCAGCAGCTTACTCTCACGGACGCTCCTCGCCTCGTCCACGCTCCGACCGGACGGGGCGAGGCGAGGCGTGCATGACCAAGCGAGATGGCATAAGACGACCAGTGTCGACATGAGATAGGCAATGCAGGCCGAAAGCTGCAGTACATTCTCGTACTCGGCTCCTCTCGCCATGCCTCGGCGAGAGTGGACTTCTGGCATTAAGTATTTAAAAAAAAAATTAACTGTATAATAGGCCACAAGGTCCGATTACTGTACTGAAATATGTCCCAAAATACACAGGCTTAAGAAAATCACATAGATTTTATTGTGACCTCATTGAGAATCGTACCCAGAACTCTCAGTTTGAGAAGCCAGCGCCTTGCTCACCGGACAATAATGGTCGAATTTAATAATTGGAAGGATAAAAAGTTTAACAAAAACAATTTAGACCAGCGCACGGTACACAGCTATGACCAACTAGACGTCCTACAATTTAAATTTTGAAATTCCGCTTAGAGGCGCCACCGACGAAGGCATACGATCGCTGTCAACTATTTATTATAAAGGGTAACATTGTAAAGAATTTGACATTTCGTTCTAATTATTTTTGTTTACATTCTGAAAATACGGCATCAAAATTGATTTTCACGAAGAAATGATTCGAATAAAAATGGAAAAACGGAGTAAAAGGGAGAGAGCTGAAAATTGGACAGAGGAGGAACGAAGTTTACTTAGAAATTTAGTGAATGAACGGTTTGACATAATTGAAAATAAAAATACTGATACAGCAACTAATATGCAAAAATTAGAAGCTTGGAAAGAAATTTGGGAAAGGCAAGAAGCTTTTACATTTATAATTTACTTAGTACCTGGTCATTTACCAGTGATTCAATCAGTGATCAAAGATAGTAGTTTATAACCTCACTTAAAATTATTTACCTATTCACTTTCGTACCGAAATAATAAAATATAAAATAAATAAAACATTGTAATCAGCTAAGTTTTCTTTTTATATCTGACTCGGTATTTCAGTAGTCTGTTATTACTCCTAGTAATATGCATGTATTGAACAATCCAAGATTAGAATCCTGCTTTAGCTAGAAAAACATTATAAAAGGTGGTAAATAATCAATTACCCCAGAAATAAGGCAATGGCGCCATTTCAGTATGCACACATCTCAGTAGAAATTTTAATTCAACATTCCAGCTTGCTCTTTAAAATTATACTCGCTTAACATGACTTGACAGCTATATACAGTAGCATCAATTGAAGATTACTATACTGCTTTGATAAAGAAGTAGGTTGCTTCAAAACTGATTTACTTCAAAATACAAAACACCAGTTGTTAATAACAAAGATTCTTCTAATATAATATTGAAGTCAATTATTATTCATAATTACAAAACGTTTAGCATTCAATTTAAAATTTATACAAAAAGTATTTTAATACAGCATAGATAATAAACATGTACATCTATATGCATCCCCACTCTCGAACTGTATTGGAATCTTGTGCCCCATTCTTATTCTGAAGCGCTATAAAAATCAGCAACCAATTAAGTCATTATTTTTGTCCAAACCATCATTTTTTGTAAGTAAGGAATCATCAAATAGATAATTCATTTTATCTTCTTCCTTGTCTATGAAAAAGATGGTTCACAAGTGTTAAATAGACAGACATAGTCATAAACTTGTGTCTTTTTGATTCTGTTTTATAAGACAACTGTTTTTTATGACATACACAATGCAATGGCTTCGCTTTGTTGTTGCTGATTACCTTTCAGTTGGCAGAGCGCAGCGGATGTTGGTATTAAAATAATATTTAGTAGTATGTCTTGTATTATTACATATATTATGGTCTCGTTCCAGGTTTATTTTGCTAAACCAACGGCCAAGAACAGTGCAGAAACTGAGAGAACAATGGAAACGAATGAAACTTCAGTCTAAAATTATTAAAAAGAAAGGTATTGTGACAGTTTTGCATGCAGACACATTTAGGCTGCTACTCTGGAATAAGAGTACCCTATGTATTGTATTAAAAATATATTTTGTTGCCAGGACTTCAGGATAAAGATGACTTAATGGACAGCTCGTGTAATCAATCTACTGATCACAGTATACAATGTGGTGAGGTGTACCCACCTGTGGAGAATGGTGGAACGACAATAGGTCAAGCAGAATACAAATTTGCAAGAGATACACTTATGGTGAGGTTCTAAGTGTATTTATTTTAATCTTTGTATTTTTATTGTGGTTTTTCCAACAAAAATATTTTTATGCATATAACATTGGTAATGTGTACCTTAATAATTTAAAAAGTGTATCAGTTAGATTTATAATTTGATATTGACCTCTTGAATGCTACAATATGAATTAGTTTTTGTACACGGCCATATTAATGGATACGCTGACTTTGGTTGCCGATCACATAGCACACATATTTATACAATATTTTAAAGCACACAAGCATATTTTGACAATGCTGACATCTTCAGAAATTTCTGGAAAATAAAATCAAATTTTGTGTAAAATATTGATAAATAATCTATCACGTGTCTCGAACAGCAACCGAAATGCACGATGAGAACTGTACCGTCGGGTATGTTTTTTGTATGTAGTTATTCATTTATAATTATTCTACGAGTTTTTACAATCATGGATTAGATTTCATAAACAACATTATGTCTTATCTCTATCTGAGGTGATAAATCATCTATTTAGTTGATTTAACCCTTTCTACCCTGACGGTACTTTAAAGTACCATCAATTTTATCTAGTTATATACATATATATCTTACTGTGGTGTCAATTCTCTGATGATACTATTAAATCTATGATAATAATAGTCTACTAGATTTATTTACAATACTAACATTAGTTATTTTTTTGTTATGTCAACACTGTGGCAGATGAAATTGGTCAGATGCACATTGTTACAAAGTTAGGTTTGACACGCTTGTATTCCTTGTGATTATTAATAGTTATTTTGACCCAATTTTTTTTCTTAAATTTTCATTTATTCTTTTAATGTTTTAGAATATTTCTTTCCTATTTTTTGTACTATGCTATATATCTTTATTTTATGTGTACATCACATAAGGTCTGACAGTATTTACATGTATCACAAATTCTAATATTTATGTACTCGCCTAGATTTTTTTTTTAAATTTATCTCAGAATTTGCTTATTTTATGTTTGAAGAATACTACAAAAAAATATACAGTTGCTAGGCACTTAAATTTAATAATTCGGGGTAGAAAGGGTTAATGCATATTTGGGTATTCAAAAAAATGTTTCATGTGGGTATAGGAATTTCAGGGTTGGGAATAGCAGGTTAAGGAATTGAAATAAATTTTTCAGTGAAATATTATGGAAATTCTTTAATTATTTTTTTGTAATTTTTTTATAATATAATTTCAGAACCCACCCAAAACTAGAAACCTCACTACGCGAATGTATCAGTCGAAAAGCGGCGTAGAATACAAGAGATCTCTCCTGGAGCTGAATAGAGTCGTTAAGGAACAGTTGACAAATTGTGCAATGGAGGAACATCGATTGCGTATGCAGCAGCTCAAGGAAGAACACGAATTAAGGATGGAAACAGCGAGAGAAATGCATATTGTGCAGTGTGAAAATGAAAGACTTAGGGGTGAATTAGTCAGATTGGAAATAGAGATTAAAAGAAAACAGTTAAATGATTTTGTCATGTAGAAACAGGCAAATTAAAGTATTAATATTATAAGATATTGTCACAGAGTGCATTTTCTTAAGTATTGTTTACATTAGAGAGAAGATATGTTAATGTTTCAGGTAAATATTTTCCCCTTGAAAACTTTTTGACTACCATAAATATCTTTAGAATGCTATTGTTGCGTACAGCCACAAGAAACCAAGGGTGGTTCGCCGATCTCCGCTTCTCTCAACTAGCGATGATAATAAGAACATTAGAAATGAAAAACAGAAATATGATCTTTCTAGGGACACTGCGACGACAGAATTGAGAATGCGTTCCCACTCGCAGAATACTTAGTTTTATTTCAGATTCAAACAATACATTCAATTCATTTTAATATTTCCCAATATTTCAGCGAACAGGCAGCAACAGGCACCAGCGAGACGTATTTCATAAAAAAATGACTGTATTTGTTTGCCGAAATTCATCTTACGTCTCTCTGGCTCCCCGCCGATTATTAAAATATATTTTTATATTTTTAATAACTGCCTCATGTCTTTATAACATCAATTAATTAGCGTCACTTCGGCGACCTTTTAATCCTGTGCGATACAGAAACACCTGCTCAGTTTGATGAATTTTATCACCTCATATCTTACATTACGTCGTCCGTCTATCAAAAGAGCGTATCTCGTTTTTTGTTAAAATTGAGTTATGTCTGGGGGATGCATTGCCCGAACACATACCCATAATCCATTTAAACAGGCATATCTGAATTTTATTCCAATGTAGTAATGTTACATAAAAACATTTTGACATAACTACTCTTATTTCGATGTGTCATTCTTACAAATGACTGTAATAAGTAATATTTATGGAATAAATACACCTCACACTGTCTTTAAATTAAAAAATGTCTGTTGAAATCGGTAACATTCTTTTTTTATCATTTTTGAAGTGATAAATTGATGATAAAAATGAAAAATGATAAAAAACAGTGAAAAATTCCACACAACTTGTTAATATATTGTCTGCTGTAAAATCAACAAATTTGAGATACGCTTTATTGAAAGATGGACGATGATTTCTGAACCCATTTCTGGGTCCATCAACCGGTCCGATGTCAATATGATTTTATAGAACAATAACACACTAGATATTAATTGGCTTGGTAAAAAATATTTAAAAATAATTTATAATATGGCCATTTAAAATAGTTTTAGCAATTTTGCCGAAATTGTGAACACAATCTTTCAACCAATGATGAAAACATAGTTTAGCATGTAAAATTGGTTAGGGGAAGAAAATTATCTTTCATTAGAAAATTGAGAGTACTTTTTCTAACTCTACTTTGAAATAAAATTGGTTATTATATTTTTGTTATTTTCCAATTTAATATTTCTACTCACTAACAAAATATTATTTTCTTAGTCAATTGAATAAAATTCAGCTTTGTACGTAGATAAAATGTTTAGGATCAAGAAAATGCACATGAATGCCATTGTCTATTAAAATCTACTACTTTAAATGAAATATATGTATATTTTTAAACTATGGATCTCAGAAAAAAACATAAAATAATTTATATTTTTCTACCCTGATGTTCATGTTGAAGATAATGTGACCTCATAAATCTATCAACTACAGGGTCTTGAAAATAAGATGTACATATTAGAATTGATTATATTTATTGGATTAATTTATGTATACCATTTTTTTCTAATATCATTTTTTTCTTGAACCACCTAGAATTTTATTTAAATATTGTACATATATTGTTTAACATTTGAGTAATATAATTTTTTTTGTAAGTAATTTATTAAAATAATTGATATTTATGTAAGTACCTAAGGTTAAAATTTATCTGAAGTATATAGTGAACAATTGAAAGTTTTGTCTAAGAGTTATAGATTGTTCAAAATCTATATGTTGTAACTAATTTTCATATACAAACAGTTGAAGGAGGAGTTGAAACCTCTTATTATTTTTACGTAAATGAAAGTGTTTATTATTATATATATATTTATAGTGATATCTACATACACCTTTGCATGCAATATTTCAATAATGAATATTTCTAGTTGACGTGGTGTTGAAATATTAAGTAAAGTAATTATCAAATAATATGAAATTTAAAAAAAAAATGAGTATAAATTCTATGTAAAATGATATATATGCAAATGGCACCTTTAGGCTAGGTATATACATACAATTTTTAATCGCTCGACTATTTAGTCAAAGGACTGTCGGATCATATGGGAGTGTGCATATTATCGACACGATAGTTGCTCGATAAAAAAATCTAAAAATTTCATCAATCATCTTTCAACAAACAGTTTTTTAATTTTTTAATTTCTTCTTTATTATGTAAATGTTCATTTTTATTTTTATTTTTTGCCAAACTGCATGGCAGTTTTACGGCAACGGTTGAACAACTATCGGTCGATATCTATACACATTGGCGTGTGTTGGCGTGCGCATACACTTGACTAAACAGTCGATCCGAGACCGTTGTGTTGTATGGAGCACGCACACAAATATTAGGAGATCTCATTGGCAACTAATTGACTATATGCACACTTCCAACAACTAAACAGTTTAGTTGAGTAGAAGTCGAGGGAGTCATCGATTTCGACTCAATAGTTTAATCGCGGTAATAATCAAGTGTATGTGCCTACCTTTATTGGTAAAAGTATATTTAAAAAAAATCAAAACTTGCATATGACTGCATTGACGTAATTGCTCAATATCTCTGATTGTATTTATTATAATACAGTACCTTAATCCAGTAAGACTTTCATTTATGTATTTTCTATAAGCGAATTACTGAACTCATTTATTTATTCAAAAATAGTGCAATTTTTTTCAAACTCCAACAGCCTAGAAATTTTTTATTTATTTATCTATTTATTATTTCTGGCGATGAAATTTTTATTAGTGTATTGTAAATAATTAATCAATAAGTAATATTATTTGTAAAAAATCTTGAAATTTAAGGAAAACAACTCAACATGTGATCTTTTTATTTGTCATTCCTACGTTTTTTTTAGTGATAATATAAAATAATTTTTACATAATAATAATAATTTGTTATTTAATTAGTAATAAGAAAAATTGTCAAGCTCAGAATACAATCTGTTAAAATATGTACAATGAAAAAGTATTTATATTTATTTAAATAAATTGATAAGAAAATATATTTGTAAGTAAATTAATAAATATATTTTATTCATATAAACCCATCTATTTCAGCATGTCTTCAAAATGCATACCTCCTGTGGATGATGAGCTCAAAATCACAAACTGTCATTAACAATAATGGAGTACCTGGAAATATTATGATTCTTATCTGAATATACTGTCAACTAAAATTAATATTTTGTTTATTTGTTTTGCTATTATGTATTTTGATTTGATTTTTATTTAAGGTGAATAGAGATAATTGCGACATATTAATCATTGACATAAACTTCGAACTGTTCTCAATCTTCATAAGATGACGCTATGACTTTGAAACTTTGATAGAAGATCATTAACCATTTCCTAATTCAAATCTTTAAAAATCAGAATGTAACCTTTTAGGATAGCTGATATTGAAAGCATTTTATGAAAATCGGACGAGTAGATGCACTTACTCTAAATTTGGGGTAAGTGCATCTAGTTGTATTATTTCTGACAAATTGTTAAAATAATAAAAATGTCTTTACTGATCTGCTTAATGACGTGGTGAAATGTGCTGAGTTTCAAAAAAATCTAGCAAAATTGCTTAGACGGGATAAGTGTGACATATCATGGTGATTGTTTTTGAAATTGGTTAATTATTTTACAAAAATAATGGAACTGTACACTCACTAGTTGAGTAAGTTTATATTCAAAAATATATGGGGTTCCATACCAACCACTGAGTAGATGCACTTCCCCCACGGTGTAAAATTTATGGGGTAAGTGTATCTGGTCTTATAAATCCTAATCCGCAGAAATAATCACAAAACTAATGTATACATCACAAACTACAACTCAAAATAAAGGTACTTACGTAATATCAGCGTCCTGGAACAAAAGATTATCGAGTTATACTAAAGATTGAAAAAGCATAAACGTGTAATCATTCTCAAGTGTGAACCTCATGAAGAGTAAATTAAGGAGCCAAATAATTAATGTGAATTTGAAGTCCTGCTTAATTTTAAACCTACCATCTACGTTCTGGATAACGATGGTAGATATTGGCGATTAGCCAGAACACCACTATACACATTATTTTTAAGGAGAACATATTATTATTGTAAAGTTACAGTTTTGTGATATTCTACAGCATATAAGTTCAAAAATTTGTCATCAACCTACTTAGTTGATGTGGCGAAATTGGATAATGCATTCCCCGGATAGGAACAGGTCCAGGTTCGAATCCTAGTAGTTAATTAATTAATTTTTTGTGTATATCTTTCTTGTTTGTATTAAAAATATGCATTATGATATTTTCTATAATTAAGTCGATTATATTGATAAAATTAAACAACATAAGCAGAAAGATATAATGCCACTGTATCATGTAAATGATTTGAATAAAAATGACACTCTTTTTGCATAGTGTTTTGGTTTTGAGTTGATTTATTCATCTCAACATACTGGAGAATGGTATTGAAATTCGTCACCTAAGTGGTTGGATTTAAATTCTGTATTGCAAATGTTAACTCCATTGTTGATTTTGATTTTGTATCGCAAATCCTACTGATACAGGGCTTGGATGTAATGAAACAGATTATATCGGAGATCGTATCGCAAGCCGTGTCCCATTGACCGATGACACTGTCTCTGGTCTGCGCTGGAACCAGTTTTTATGATTTTAAGTAAATGGGTGTCCCAGTGACTTGGTGGTAACCAGTTAAAAATCACCAGGACACAAACACAAACAGGACAAACAGAAGTTTTCCTGTAAAATGCACGGTCTTTTCACGTCAGTTTTAAGATAATTTACAGTTATTCATTTATTTATTTAATACTTACATTTACAGGCAGTTCTCAATTTACGAATGAGTTCCATTCCTTGAGGTCATTCGTTATATGTTTTTGTTCATTATGCATCAAAACACCTAAAAATGCATTTTTTTGCAAATACGATGCAATTGTATAAGTAAGCAGTCTTTTTTATTGTGTTAAACATTGAATGTGTATGTTTTATTATAACAATAGATGGTTCATCCACTCTCTTAAAATATGACTTAATGGAAGATTAGTGAATTTTTTTTCATTAAAAATCTCATTATAACATGTCAGTGAATCATAAATGCCTTCCTTCACTTTCGCCTTTCTACCAATATTCTAGTCCTGTTTTTCAAACATAGCCAATCCTTCAGAAATTAACTTAAAATCATCAGCCATTTTCTGCAAAAGTCTGGAAAGTGAAATTTCAAATTTTTTGTCCACTTGTTTTTAAATTTGCTTCCATTTTTAACTCATTAATTATCAATTTTTCAGTATATGAGTCTAACAACTCTTTTACATCATTTGAGTCAAGTTCAAGTTAAATTTGATTATCCAGTTCAACAACTTTGCGTGTTACATTAAGGTGACCAAACGTACTCCTTTAGGGAGTTTTGTATTCCTTTTTCGTGAATTGTACTCCTTTTAAAACCTGTACTCCCAAAATATTTTATAGACTGTACTACCAAATTATTTTAAAAGATTCATAATGCAAATTTTTCTTTCATTCATACTCCTTTTTTCTTTAATTTGTACTCCTCTGGTACCAAAAATAAAAACAAGTCTTAGAATTGTGATGTCCGTTATAGCGAATGTTCGTAAATCGAGAACTGCTTATACTATAAAAATTACTACAGGAGACAATTTGGAATATTGTTTTTTTTTTTTAAGAATCTTTCAAGATATGTATGTATAAGATATATATACATAAATGTGGTACCCCAGTCCGATTTGGATTAGCATTGAGCAGTAACGGCGCATGTAAAAGTTTCACGCCACATTGCAGCAACATTTGAGAACAATAATTAAAATATTTTACACATCGATCGTATTCCAAAATTGTTTGTTTTTATTGTTAAACTTTAGCATGTTCTTTTGATACTTTGTTCCCATATCGCGCATAATGCCTAGGAAAGATAGCATGTTTTTTAGAATATAGCAACCCTATATTAATTGTATGTTGGTACTGGTTGGTAATTTATTTTTCTTATATTGGTACAATAGAATCATAGAACGGTTCGTGACGTTTGTCGAGGTATATGTCAGATTTGTGTTCGTTAAAATTTTGCGGTATTTTATTTGCGTCGAAAGCGCAATTTCTTTCATAAGGTGATTTTCTAAAATAAATTGATGCCCAACTAGTCATAAAATGTTACTCAATCAATAAGATATCAGTGTTTGACTTGTTTTGTGTGATGTTTCTCTATTTTAACGTAACATTTGTCATAATTGACACATGTTTTTGTTTTTGACAGAAAACAATATAAGTTATATTCATATTTTCGTCTGAATCTAATTACTTGGTTCCTCGTTAAATTTTCGTATTTTAGCTTGAGCTATTGTGTCTTCAAAATAATTTATTACCGCGCCGAATTGAACCAATTACCGCGTTAAATTCTTGAATTAATGTCCCGGAAATTCAGACATCCATTACATACATTGTTGTTTTCGTAAATTTGTGAGTGGGATTAGAAACGTTTGATGTTAATGTTTATGACCGGCCTTGTGTTTAATTTAGATTTATGTTTTATTAACCTGTCAGACTGCACCGAAACTTATGCAAAAAGCTTTAAAATAATAAAACCTGTTTTATATTATTTTCAAATTACAACATGCATATTTAATTTATGAAATATAATATGATAAATTATGCATTTATCTGTGCATGTACTTTTGTGTGGTCTAAGTAAATTATGTGAAAAGTGGTTGCACAATATTTGTGATCTGTAACTGGAAAATATGTCTACTTAGAAGAATTATAACTAAAATTATTTATGTCATATTGAGGGAGTAATACAAAATAATGCTCATGTACCAATATGTTGTACAGAGCCTGATTTATTTTTGAATAGGTCCCAGGCCATATTGCAGGACCCAAAAAACTGTAAAAGAATTTAAAAATAATTTTTGCTTGTTTGCAATCTATATATATTTTTATCAAAACCTGTTAATTTTAACATTTCACTCTCTTTTAACATTAGAACAAATAGATTTTGAGCAATGGTGTAGGGTAAAGAATTAATAATTTGTAACAATATGGAAAAAAACTTTCTTCTAGGCTTTGAAGTTGTATTGATAAAAAATGCCAATAGAATCTAATGTTTGTGAAGATATTGAGAATTATCACTATATTTTAAGCCTGGAACTTATATAGCCTCTTCAGCCCTATTGTAAAACATAGCTTGGTGCTATTTAAAACTTGATGATTTAATTTTTCAGTTTAATTTCAGATTGAAATATTCGTCTCATGTTTATGATTGAAGTTGAGATTGTACCAAAAATGGCATTAGTCTATTACTTCGATAGCTGAGTAGGGGCAAGACGCCTCTTGAAATATCTCTCTCTGAGAGTTCAGTCCATGTGCAAACCAGCAGAAATAAGCTTCGAGAATGTTCTTATAATTTTTATTTGGCTTTATATTTGCTAAATTTCTGTTTTAATCGTGTCTGAATTACATGCGAGCATTCTAAAATGAATAGCTTATTGTTGTTTATATAATTATGTTTAATTATTATTATTTAATTTCAGATAAATGGTGTGATGAATCAACCAATAGGAAGACCAAGATTTTTAAGACCTGGTAATTATTATTACATTCCTCTGTTTACGTATATTGCTCAACTTCGTGAAGTATCAAGCACAGGAATATATTGTTTAAGTGGTAAGGGGGGAATGCTCGCACAAACCACAAGTTCAATTTAACTCATATAAGTAAGCCCCTCGGTAAATTAAGAAAAATTCTTTTCTATTCTTAATACATAAAACAAAAAATAAATGAAATCATAAGATTTTCTCACAAAAATAAATAAACACGCAAATATCTTTTAAACAATAGCCCACGTCATCACAAGATCATCTTAGTGAAGGGGTATTGCGAATAGTTGAAGTATTGTAAAAAGATTATTAAAAGAGAAAAAAAAACCACTACCAATTCATCTGTTGATATTTTAAAAGTATCATGAAACATATAGCTTCTTCGTCTTTTTGATTTTCTAGTTAAATACTTGATTTATCGCAGGTGCATAGGGGGAGACCCAACAAATTAATTATCTATAAGATTATATAGCAATGGTTGTAAGAGCCAATATTTGATATATATTATTCCCAGATATTGGAAAAGTGATAAACAAACATCCCCCCTCCACCCAATTACGCCTCTGTTTACTATTTAAAATTTGTAATATTGCTGGAAGCAATTTATATGATAATATTTTTATTAAAAAAAATAATTTGAATACATTAACCAGAAGAAAGGAATATACAATTAATCACCAGTGCAATAAAGGAAAAGGCAAGATTATTCAATATTTACATTTATCATGTGAAAGTACTTATAGTGTATTTAAATACTTGACATAGTTTTATTCCTGGATTTATGTTTTTTCTGATTGCCAATGCAACTAAAGATTGATAAACATTATACTATGTACTTTTAGATTACTCTTCAGATTGATTAGGAGAGTTTTAATTTGTATTGAAATTGTTGTATCATATTAGAACAAACATTAGCTAGTGGTAAAAACTATTACAGTGGACCCTCAATCTTTCATTAAATCGTTCCCGAGGGAAGGATGAATATCAAAATGGACGACAAATTTTTCCCATAGGAATTAACTGAAAATGGTTTAATCTATTCCCGAATTTTGCCTAACTATTCTTTAACAAAAAAAAATTTCATTCGAAAATCGATCTCAGAAATCATCGCAAATACATGTTAATGACGTAATAACCACTACTAATTAATGCTCTATCGTTTTGATAGATTTACTCGTGATGCTGTAAATATACTGTAGGCCTAATTTTCCGAAAGTGTTCAAACACATCGTCATCGAATGAATTGATGCGCTGATTAATTACAGCAATGTTTTGGGTGTCATTTCTTAATGAAATTCTGCATTTTGGCCCAAGTGTACAGACATCCCTTAATTTCAGCAGTTGGAATCAGGCCATCATCTTCCTTTTCATTGTCTGTTGTTTGACTCACGTGGCAAGTGGGACAAATATTGACTTTTCGGGAGAATATCAAACAAAAATTTTGACAAAAACGGGATAAATATCGACATAAATTAACAAAGATAAATATGCTAATACAAATTAAATATATTAATTAGAAAGAAATACATATAAAATCAATTTATCGAAAAAATATTGTTATTACTAAATGAGATTCGAACCTGGATCTCTTCCTATTCAGGGAAATGCATTAATCGATTATTTTACACCAACACAGTAAGTTCGATGACAAATTTTCGAACTTACATGTTGCACTTTCAAATTGATACATCTGTCGTTCCATTATTTGAAAGCCATCTTCTTTATATTTATGGAATCTCAAACATCATTGAGTAAAATCCGATAGAAGATGCCAGAATTAATTGGTAATTCATTTATATTAAATTTTTGGAAACATTAATACAACTTATATATTTTTAAAGAGAACACTTTCTTATTGTGAAGTTGCAATTTTTCAGAACACATGTCTGTGATATTTTTAATACAAATTGAATGTATTAATTAGAAAGATGTACATATAAAATCAATTTATCGAAAAAATATTGTTGTTACTACCGGCATTCTAATCTAGATCTCTTCCTATCCGAGGAAATGCATTGACCCATTATGCTACACCAACACAGTAAGTTGACGACAAATTTTTGAACTTATTTGTTGCACTTTCAAATTGATACATCTGTCTTTCAATTATTTGATTTTATATGTATATCTTTATATTAAAAATATCACACACCTATGTTCTGAAAAATTGCAACTTCATTCAATATGTAGTTATTAAAATGTATGTGTTTTCATACTATCTATTAATGTTTATAACAAGTATATAAATAAATGCTAAGTGATATTGAGTAAAATATTAAATACAAATTAGAATTTTCTTCATAAATATCTGTCCAACATTTATATTAATGTATTGTATCATCTTGAAACGTCTTACCAAGTTTCTAAATTACTATAAAAAACGCAACAGCGTTATAATATCCTTTTTTTTTTTTTTGCAGAAGATAAAGACGATGTTCGTGTCATTCTCCCAATCACAGACGATGCATGGTCATCCGGTGGCGAGCGACCCAGTGTAGTGTATAACCGAAACAATGGTCTAGACATACAGACCCAACGCTCCAAGTTACCCATCGCACAGAGAAGAAACCACTTACTCTATTTGTTGCAGAACTTTCAGACTGTTGTCGTCATTGGCGAAACTGGGAGCGGCAAGTCCACACAGATTCCACAGGTAGGTGAAAAAATGGATTTTTCATTTTTACCACTTTTCATTTGAATAATATGTAACTCTCTATGTTTTCTTTCCCTATTGTTAAAATCATTGTTCATGTAACATTCTGTGCAAGTCATTTTCATAATTATAATACATTTATGTGTATGTAATCTCATGTATGCGTATACCATGATGTGATGTATCTATGGTGACAAATGCATAGAGGCAGCGTGATTGATACGAATGAGCGTGTGGAAGAGATAAATGACGTTGCGCTGCGGTCGGCGCATAGAAGTATCGAGAATGAATACTTTTATTACCACGAAATGGGTATTATTCCGACACATTATCCCGCACACAAGGACACAGGATCTTTGGCATAATCCAAGATATTACACTTAATTTTTATCTCATCCTGTGTTATATGCTCTTCTATTTGGGGAGCCTATTGAATATTATGCTTAAATCTACTGAGAAGGTCATCAGAACTATTTATGTTAAGGCAATGTATAAGGGAAAAATACATTTTGTACACGTGTCATGATGTAACTATTCCTTTGGTCGGAATAAAATAAGTGTATAAAAAAGTTTATCTACTGAAATGTATTCAACCATCCTCATCATATATTTCATAATAGTACCTTGTATTGAGGTGCATTGACCTGGCAGTTCTGGTAAATAATTGAAATTAAACATCTACCTTTAAATATGTCATTTTATACTGCAATAAATAAATATAGTAGACTCTCGATTATCCAGTACGGTAGGGATAATAATGACTGATAAAAAATACCCTGTGATCTCCGCCAAAAACAATTGGAAAAATATGTTGAAACAAATTAATTAAGTATTTGAATATGTTCAAGAACACACAATTACTGGATTTTTACCTATAAAGACACTGTTATTAAATAAATATCAGATATCTCATAGAGACAAAGCTATTTTATTACATATATATTTTTTTAAAGGAATGATATATAGAAATATGGGGGGTAATTACAAGGTTTACGATCTGTCTTCTAATATATCATTCCTTTAAAAAATACATAATAAAATAGCTTTGTCTCTATGAGATATCTGATATTTATTTAATTAATTATTGCTCTCCAACGGGTGCTCGGCTGCATAAGAGATTCTTTATTTTCACAAATGTGCTTCTTGTCATTTCAATTCTTGTTTCAATTTCAAAGTGTGGGTCAAGCCCTCCTTTAGTCAGCAGCCAGGGCACTTAATTTTATCCGCCCCTTTGACATCAGTGCCATCGATTGACAAAGGAACATTCTCAACCTTTTGTCTACTGATTACTTTGAACAGTGTTTTCTGAATGTTTATCAAATTATAAAAATCCTAATTTTATTGGTGAAGTTGCGATTTCTCGAGAATGTATTATTCCAAAGTAAAATGTCATTGAAAAAATACAAAAGACAAATCTTTCTTTCGAAAAATAAACATGCCTCCGGGACATGAACCCGATATATGTAATAATACTCTTGAAAAAAAGATTTTATCCTTTTCATTTTTTCAGTGACATACATATAAACTTTGAGTGGTAGTTGTAGCTGATGGTCAAATGTGAATATAAATAGTTAAGTTAAATGTTACAATGTTTTCTGTTTATTTAGCAATGTTATGACATTTTAGATTAGACGTCACTGAGAGAAATTTGTCTGCAGGTTTTTTTCAACACTGTGTATAATACCTGTGCATTTCATTGTCACAATTTTATTTTAACAATGTTATCACATATGAAAATCAAATGAGATTTCTTGTCGTAAATTTTTTATTGTAGATTGGGTTTACCCAAACAATATTTGAAATGAATCTGAGTCACCGGGTTTTCTTTACTAGGTGCTGTGTGATTATATTTTTTCTGGCCTTTACAAAAACCGGCAATGTTAGGTTGTCATTCTGATCTTCGGTAAAAATCTACTCATTACACCATTGCATCACAATTGATGCTGGAATATTTGCGTTGGGTTTTCATCATCATCATAAGTCTAATGTAGCTGCTTGCTAATTGTTTTCCCCTGTGTTGGTGAACTGCTATGACATGGTTCTGTCGGTGCAATTTTTGTCTCCCTCTTTTCTTATGCCTGGGTTGATAAAACCTAAAAACCTTTCCAGGTTCCTGGTCTTCCGTACTCTGTGCACAATCTAACCATCGTGCCCTACCAACTTTGATCGGTTGGACTACATTAACATTATCGTACAACGCGTGGAGCCTTACGTCATGATGACTTCGCCAGGTATTATTATCGGTTAAACGGACCAAATATTCTGTGTAGCCTTTCTTTCTTATTGAGGGCTCTTTTGTTTTGTTTTATCAAAAGTCTTAGTTTCAGCAGCATAGGTGACTACAGACTTAATCAAACAGTATTTTATTATATATATAAGTAATCGTGGAGTAGGGTACTTTCACTTACGATAGATATCATTTTAAACATGCTTAATTTGTAAAGTTCATTATTTTGATTTATGGATATCGTTTTATAAATTTCTATATTTTAAAATTTATTTTTAATTTTGAGTTTTAAATATTATCAAATCTCGAGAATCTGAAATGCTAAAATTTTAGTTAACGCGATTGACCAATAATGTTTCATGTATATTTATATATTAATTAATTTATTAATTTATATTGAATTTACGCCCTTATGGGCTTTTACAAAATTAATTATAAAAAAAACATGTGCTGCTACACAAGTAGTATGTAATATACCTATATAAAAAAAGAATAATAAATATATTATTATATTTTCATATATTAATGAAAAAATGCAAAGGTCAGATCGATCTCTCCTAGTTAAAGTTAAAATTTTAGTATTTCGCAGGTATTTGATATATTTTTTTATATATATTGTGTTTAATAGAATACAATGTATTTAAAAAAAATTCTGTAACTAGAATGACTAAACATAACCTATTTGTTAAAAACAAAAAACAGAGGTCCCCCACCTAAGCTATGTCAGCTATATTAGTTCCGTCATATCAGAAATATTTACATACATATTCTAACAACCGCATGTGATATCTAAACAAACATGTTGTGAATGTTTAGTCAATTGTGACATATTCAGAATTAATAGTGTTGGAGCCAATTTTGCCACAGTAAAGATTGAAATATTATCATTTGAGTATTTGGATAATACTGTTATTTTCAGAATAGGCTGGGTTAACGCACACGATCGAAGACGTTTCGTGTACCTTTTTATTAAATATTTATTACTTTATGGGTTTGTTTTCTTTTTCGTTGTAAATTCTTCAAATGATTCTTTGAACGTAATCAACATGTCCTGGTGCCATCGATCTGATGTATGGAACTGAAGCCTGGAGTTGGCAAAAGTGAAACGAAAGAAGACTGCAGTTAAAATGAGATCACTTATGACGTGCGTATGTGGCAAATCCATTTATGAGAGTAAAGAATAAACAGATTAGAAAAGAATGTAAAGCTGATCTTAGCATAGTGAACATGATTATAAAAGGTTCGCTTTGGTCGTGTAGAACGAATGTATGAGGAGAGAATGGTAAGAAAGATGTATAATGTATATGATATGAGTCCGCGGAAGACTCGGTATGACCAGGTGAACTAGATAACTTAACAATCGACAAAATTGCATGAGAAGATGTATGAATGTGGATAAAGCAACAGTGTGGCGTTTCATCTTCCTATCTTCATAGAGAAACGACGTGATGATTAGTTAGTTCATTTAAAAATGACCAAGTTGGAATATAATTTTTCCCTACAAACGTCATAGACACGTGTTTTACATCGACCGGGCGTTTTTGCGCACTTCAATTCCATTTTAATATACATAATGCGATAATATTCTTTAATTACACCAATAAAAATACAGTGAAACCCCGATTTTAAGTTTTCGAAGGGACCAACAAAAAAAATGTAAACAGAGGGAAAATGTAAATTAGGGGTATTGAAAAAAATTGATTATTTATTTTTTATTGAAAAAATGCTGCATGTTTTTAAATAGTTTTTTCAATATTATGAATTATATTAAAGGATTCTAGTGGTAGATTGCTAATACTAGTCAAATATGCTTTGAGGCCTTCAATATGCCTCAAGGTATCGTCCTTTGTAGGTACTGGGTTTATGGGATGAGCAGACACTTTTTCTTTGTTGGAAGATTCTTCTTCTGTCAAGTTTTCGTTTATGCAACTGTTCACTATTTCATCAATTTACATTACGTCCTATGTTACTACGTTGGAGTTATTATTATTATGGTTATTTCATCAATTCTTGCCAGCCATCAGTGTTGTCTCTACGCAATGTTCTTGCTGATTCCAGCATGTAAAAAATAATTAAAAATAAAAATTACGTAGGCATTAGAATGAAAAATGCGTATATACGACAAGCAAACGACCAACACACTCTTGGCCCTATGGCGAATAGCGAACAAATTTTAGACGTAAATCGCGGGAAAGACAAACGTAAAATAGGGTTTGTAATGTACTAAAACGACACGGGGACTGCAGAAATAACACGCGAATGGGGGGAAGACGTGAATTCCGGGCATGTAAAATCGGGGTTCCACTGTATGTTATAATAATATCTAAATAGTTAATAGCTTCCTGTTGACCTTTGTCACTTGTGAAGTGTGTTTTGAAATTCCACCAATACGCAATCAGCGATCATGCCATCCTGATAGCGCGTGTCTGCACTGCTCACCCGGTCCTCCACAGGCAGGGTTGACAAAAATAATTTTTAATTTTAGTTTCATTAATATTACACGCTTTGACAAACAAAATACCGTATATATTCGAGTATTTGAAGTGCGATTGGTTAAAACCTGCATAGGGTCGAAACATGGACCCTGAAAAGAAAAAAAAGGGACGTAATAATTGTTCCGAATTCGTAAAACACACTTTTGGCGCGTCTTTCGATTCAGCCGCGACCACTGTTATTGACACCTTTCCGCGTCCAAATTATCATCCATATATTTCCTAATGCTCGTCTTGTCAGTGTGAATTGTGACATTTCAGAGGTGGCCTTGAGACTTTCAGTTCTTTCTTATTTGGATGTTAGATACTATCTGACCACTGAAGGGTCTTGCTACAGTTAATAAAGATAGTTTTGGAGATAATGCTTCTCTGGGAATTACAAGTATATATGCTTAATATCTGGGTTCCGTGCCGAGTAAACAAAGTCATCAATTCAATGATTTCAATAATCCACGTTTCAATGCACATCCGCTTACAGAAAACATAAATAATAAGATAATAATAATTTGGTAATAAGGTTCGGAAGATAGCGCCGTTTAAAATTAATTAATTACGATCAAGTTTTTTGACGTTTGATTTGTTGCCTCATGCATATATTCAATTTGCTGTTTACCAAATTTTAACCTGCGTATCTCCGTCCCTTTCTTTCCTCACCTATCCTTAAGCACAAGGAAGAAAGAAGATGTCGCAGTGATTAAAGTCTTCCAACCGCAGCAAGTTCAGTGCGCTTAGAATTTTTCTACGGATAACCACCGTCGCTTCGCTCCGCTTTACTCCTTTAACGCTTGTAATTAATCTTACTTTAATCCCGCTTATACATAATAATCCTTTTCGCGAGTGTTAGTATACACCCCGCGATGCTTGTATTTGTGGTGGAGAGGAATCAACAAATTAACCAACATCCGGCAGACGAAAAGTAAGCGCCTTCCTTTCTTCCTCATATTTCCACCAAAGATAAAGACTTCGGAGTGTAGGTACATAACAATATACTCGTCATTACATGTCAGTATAATATATTGCAACATCGCGTATGGAAATTTTATATTTCTTTAATATTTTATTTAAATAGTAAAGAATGAAAGTAAATTGACAAAATTCTAAAATAATGTTTTCAGTTTGTACAATTTTTTTTACATCGGTGTGGTGGCCCTGCGGGGGGGTCTAGGCCACCGACCTCGAGGAAGTGGCGTGATCTCGTGACGTCACACCCACCGTCCGGCGTCGACCGAAAACCGATCACATTCTTTGGTACACCCGGCTGTTGGAGCTTACCGATAACGCTTCTGGTTCTGGTCCTCGCTAAAACAATCGCCTAAACCAGCGCTGATAAACTGCAGATTTGCGTTCATGTCTCAGTCCATGAATATATTTTTAAAATTTAGTATTTTTTTAACCTGCTCCTCTCCAAATAACTGGAATACTGTAGACAAATGTATCCCGATAAAAAAAGGTGGTTAAGAATATACAAATAAGATACGTGTTAGAACTTATAAGAAATGTAGACATGGGTGGTTCGCCGATCTTTGCTTCTCTCAACTGGCGATGGTGATGGTGGTTATGTGTTCAAAGATGTTCAATCTACTACGGCGACAGAATCGAGAATGCGATCCCGCCCGCAGATTGCAGAATATCTCCTTTTATTTAAGTTACAAACAGTATTCCTATTGATTTATATTTTCCCACCATTTCAACGAATAGACAGCGACGGGCGCCGCCTGACGCATTTTATCGAAAATGATAGTTTTTGTTTACTGAAATCTATTCCACGTCTCTCCGGCATGCCGATGATTATACATACCTCCAAATCACTGCCTCGTGTCCTTACAACATCAATTAATTGGCGTCACCTCGGAAACTAATCCTGTGCGATACAATACGAATGAATCCACATGTATATTAATATTATGAGATAATAGCAAAGAGGCGCAAGATCAATGAACGTTTGCGATATTGAAGAATAGCCTCGTTCGAATTTTGAACAATCGACGAGCATGAGAAGATGTATGAAAGTGGGAGAGTGGTAACCAAGATATGGCATAAAAAGTGTGGCGTTCTATCCTCTCTGCCTAAGCATGCGGGAAACAGCGTGAGTTACTTGGTTAGTTTGGTTATATACAAGTTAGTTGTAAGTTTCCTCACAATTCTTATATAAAATGATTCAAAAGGTTCCCTCCTTTGAAGGGGTGTGAGGGACAACAAATTTCATTTAAAAAAAAAAGTTTTATTATTATACATATTTAATTTTCTTGTGTCAGGCCGTTCGTGTCGCGGAACAACGTAAAACAAACATTATTTGAAGACGTTGAAGACGATGAAACTCGCGTATCTAGAACCTTATCCAGCCGATGCTTATTTACATCTCCGTGGTTACATCAACAGATGTAATATTATTTGAACATGAGCCTCGTCAAATTCTCCACGAGGTGCCAGAAAGTATCCCCCCTCTCACTAGAGGGCTTAAGGGACGCTGGAGGGTTTAAATTTAAAAATCTGCGATAATTGCTAATAACCACATTGAATTTCTTCTCTTTTTTCGTTTTGCATATACTTAAATATGTTATTGAATTAAAGTCGTGTATTTCTATTAACTTTAATGAGTGGGACCGACAAGGAAACCTTAGCTTTTAAATCGGTCCCGGGAAAGGGTGGGTTCCCCCCTTCAGCTGTCCATAAAATAAAAGGTATAACCCTGAAAACGAATTTTCAGACAAGCTGCAGAAGTCAAACCTAACTGGCAAATAGGGGTATACAGGTCAGCTCCTGTCTTCTCATGCCCATGATGCCTCAGGAGCTCTCGTGCAGCCAGGATTAGTCTTCAGGCACCCGAGGATCGACAATCCAAAACGACAACCTCCACGAGGGTCAGCTAATTATGTTTATAATCATGGCATACTTTTACGTCTCAGTTTAAATAAAGTATTTCAAATGGAATGTGACACGGCGAACATTTTGGCTTTAGGTTTACGAGTAAATGAATTGCTAATGGAGTAATATTGAAACAAGGTGATGCTGCGCACGTGACCAATTAGTTGTTTCGTGTATGCGAATACGCCATCATTGTTTGTGTTAGTGTGCGTAAGCTGTATTAACTGAATCATCATGTCCAGATATACAAAGCTAAACTAGTATTAATCTTTCCTCTTCGATGATGTAAACTGAGTTAACATTGCCACTAATTATGTGAATATCTCTAGAAATATACTAAATACAGAGTTCATATTTTAGGTGTTCCTCCGTAATATATTTATGTATTGGATAAAATAATTACAATATATAAGTATTTACCATACACAACAATAAAAAATGTTTTCTCGAAGAACCCGACGTGAATTTGTTAATACGTGTATGTGTACGTGCGGAGTGATGCGAAAGGTGCAGGACGCGGGGTGCCGGATGCCGATCGTCACTTAATGGCGAAGCGTGCGCTGGCCGAGTTAGACGTGTCTTATGTTGTCGTTTGTGATGATTAATTTTTTTCATTCACTTATATATCTATATATCTATAAATATTCATGTTTATCCGGCTTAAAAATAGCAAAAGTCTACACGTACACTGAGTTTACAGCACCGGAACGCACGTTTTTATTTTAGCACCGTAAGAGAAAGGTTAAACTCTGACAGGACCAGTGCTTACCTATGCGTCAGAGGTCAGAGGAAGAGAGTCTAATAAAGAAAGATGAAGCAACAATATATGCATTTGAAAGAAGAATCTTTAAAATAATTGTTGTTATAGCTAGGAATTTTACAACCTTGAGCCGAAAGTCATAAAATTACGGAGGCTCAGATGACTAGATTGTGTAGAGCGTATAAATTATGCGTAACCCCCGAAATGACTGCATTATAATGAACCTGAAGGATAACGAAGAAAAGTAGTTCTAAAATGAGATAGCAAGACAATAAATAAAGACCAGTTGATTCTCAGCGTCAGCGATTGGTGGAAAGCAACCTAGCGCAGAGATTAGTGGAGCTGTATTCTTGGGGATGATTGATTGTATTAATCCCGATACAATGTTTTAGTTTTGTGCCCTCTATGAACGAAAGTAAACACTTTTAAATTGTGACGCTTGAGGGCTGGTTGTGTGATAAATTATTACTATAGTAAAAAAAAATTTAAAAATGTGTTAAAAAAGTACATTCAATAATAAACAAATTTTACTCTCAAATATCGGTTGGTTAAAATTGTAAATCGTTAGTTAAAAATGGCGGACGCTTCACAGTCATCTGTCACATTTGATAGTTAGAAAGCTGCACTATATGACGATGAATATTCGATGATCTCGCTGTTGAATTTATATTACCACATAGATCGAAGATTTTTCGCCAGCAAAGTGAAAATAAACAAAGCATAAAATTGTATGTATTGCCAATGGTGAATATTTTAAACAAATCAAATTTGACGTCATTCTCAGATTTTTGATGATTACTCGCCTTGCCACACTACTAGGCGGGATTAATATTGACAGTGGTAAACTCGACGTTCGAACAACTCGAAAATGTTTTTTTTTTTTTTTTACCACTGGCGATGGTATAAAGGTCCTATAGTAAAATAATAGTACTGATCAAACATCACCGGCTCTAAGTAATGTGTCATAGTTAGTATTTTATATTTGCGATTGTATTATAAGATTCCCTCGCCATTCTCGACGCGGCGCCCTCGCTGGACTCAAGGTTGAAGAACACAATGAAGTTCCCACCAAAATCGCCTTCACAAATATCTCGATGCGTCGTTAAATCCCAATTATCCGACCTAAACGGGATCGCGGCAGTGTCGGATAAACGGATAATCGAGAATTACGAATAATCATGAACTAACGGAAACAAGTTATTATTTATCAATATTATATATATTTTATTTTGTTTGTCTTTCTATAATTAAGATTATTGTGGAATACCACTTATGTCACACACATGGGAGGGGAACATTATTTGCGGGGCGAGGGGGATTCTTCACACATATATTGTATTTACGCTTCAACAACAAGACGTATTTTTTACATTAATGCATATTATATTGTCAGCGTTTAAATGTTCGTTACAATCGAGTCATATTTAAAAAAAAAATCCCGGAGCTCTTTGATTGCGCGAGTGGCACCAAAGTGATCACGTGGATGCAACCAAAATGAACATTTTGGGACAAGGAATTTGCGTTAGTTTGCATTATTTTTAGGGCTGCTTGGTTATTCTTGGGGGCATAGTAATCCGATGTTTAGTGCTTTTTTTTCTAAAAAAAAAAAAAGTGCCGGTACTCAATCCGACTCGACTCCCCCATGACACGACACCTGGAGTACGCGCGAACATTATTTAAAAAATTACCTTTAAAACTTTGAAAAAATTGTCGCAAATAGGTGCCGGAACGCTATTCTGCTGCGTTAAGTTGAAAAAAGCACTGATTGTTATCAATAAAACTACGGATAAATGAAATTATCAATGGATTAGATGTCATCGTTCGAAGACGAATTCAATTATCTAAAGTTACTGTGAATCAACTTAACGAGAATATGGAGAAACAAATTAAATCAAATCCAATCAAAATTATGTTGATATTGGTTCACACTTTTGTCTTTGCAATCTTCATATATGCAGCAGAAAATTGAACAGTCCGCAATAGTTGACAGGCGTAAAATTGACGAAATACGGAAAAGAATGCACGAATAATCCTCAACAAATGCAACCATGGCAAATTCTATCTACGGTAGCAAACAAAAGATTCTTCCAAATTATCGTTGGTACAACTTTAGGATGAAGAAGTCCTGGAGAGACTGGAATCAGCTGATATAATGTAAGGGCTGCCCAGGAACGAACCGTGTTTTATCTAATTTAGACCACTATATTATGTAAATACTGACATGTAGGAAGAAATGAAGAAGATATGCTATCTCTTAAATCATATTTGAAACTCTTTCGCGCGCCATAGATGCATTCGTTCATGAAGATTAGTGTGATGCTCTCGATATATTGCGTTATTTTGAGCGGTTCATCAGCTAGTGGCCGGTTGACGACGAACGTGTCTTGGGTGTTAAGAGGCTAAATTATTACTAGTTTATAATAATGTACACTCTTTATTTTCATTATTTACCATTCGCTGTTATGCTCGGTTGTTCAAGTCTCGCTTTTAAATTATTATTTTTTTTGACAAAGTGTGGAGAGATCCATCAATATTTTTAGTATTTTCAAAATAAGCTAATTGATTGCGCTATGAAAATAGAACTAACTTGATGGTCTCCCGGAATGAGGCTCGAACCCCGACCACTGGATCACTAGGCGAGTGTCGTAACCATTAGACCAAAAAGATGTTTTATTTGGCCGTGACCAATTTATGACAAATTAAAAAAAAAAAAAAAAAACATTTTAAACTTCATTACTTAACCAGGTCAGTATTAATTGGTTAATAAAGAAAACCTTAAGTTTTATGTAAATTTAGACTATTGGTGCAGAATCGAGTAAAAAAGCAGGCGTACATTTTACGTACAGGTTTTTGTCCTTTTGAAAGACCCTGTCTTTATTGAATTACTATTACTATTCTTTACACATCTAGTATTGTATCATATCCTTCGATTTATCTCTTTATTCACAGCACGATTCTTCTTAATATTTTATCCAATTACAGTATTCGTAGCAGTTTAGGTATTTTTTTTTTTTACCAGTAAATACTTTTGCGTCGGTAGTGTCGCACTTTAATATTTTATATAGAAAATATAAATAGATTAGTGTTTAAAACCCGTCTTAGAATGTTGTTCAAATGTAGCTTTGTCTTAATTGGGTGTTTTTTTATTCATTAACTATACTATTTTAATTTAATATTAATATTAACACATTAATGCCAACTAATGCACTGAAACGTTGAGAACGCTTTATTTTTGTAAAATGGGTCGTTATGAACTGGATAATTAATTACCTGTCTATCTACAAAATATTTGTATCAAAAATATTACAGGTTTAATAATTTTTGACAATATAAATAATTAATATATAATGCTGATTGTGAAAAAATGTAGTGTTCTATCTCTTGTCCCGTGAAAAATTTACGCTAAAGCAAACAAATAATACCAAACATTGCATTTGAAGTTTGTCTGGCATTGATAGTGATTGGCATACAACGAATCGCATTGTTGACGTATGCTCACTGTATTCATCACGTGAAGTTCACAGTGCGCAACTTGATCAGAAGAATTTGAGATATTTGTATCAATCTGTAGTATGATTAGTTTCACAATCTTACAGTTTAATCTACTATATATTTTATAAAAACAATTTGAAAGAAATTAGCCGCTATGTTACATATCTAAACTTGTTCGTTATAGATTTGATTGACTGTAATGGCTGTACGAATGGCACGCCTTGATTAAACAAAATATTGCTCATACAGACATACATACTCGTATGAGCAATATCGCCCGAAAACAAATGAACTATTGTAATATATTACTAGTAGGATATGGTACCAACCATACCCGGCATCACAATAATAAAATCACAATTGTTACATCTAGAACCTTTTAAAAATAGTTATAACATCGACAATGCAGTGACGTAAAATCAAAAGTAACCGTATCGAGTAAATCTTTAAATGTATGGAATATTTATTTATTACAATAACATGTATTCGTAATTTTATTGTATTTATTACTTCATTGAAAGTTTCGCTAACCGTGCTCTTATTGGTTGACATTTAAACGACATTTTTATTATTTTCAGATGTGGACGTCACAAATCACTGAGAATGTCTTCGGTCGCGAACTTCCAAATGACGCGTTGTGCAATTGAGAAAAGAGTACTTGATGATGATCGGCTACAATCCGAGATTGATCATAACCTCAAATAAAAATAAATGCTTTCATTATTTTTAATGAACAATTTATTTTTATCGAACCCAAAGTGAGTGGTGTTTGGTGTCGAGAAGTTGTCGCGCGGTTTTTAAATTGTCGATTGTGATTTTAAATATGTGCTAAATTTTGTGAAAATCAATGTGATAAAAGTTGAAGTAGTGATTTTAAACGTTCATAATTTTTGTGTGTTCGATTGTTGTATTTTATAGATTTTTTTTCGTTTGAAATTAATTTCTATGAAATATTTAAGGTATGTAGGTCCAACGTGATAAACGAAATCTACGCTATTCAATTTAAAAATAAATAAATATTACAATTATTTATTTATTATACGATACAGTATTTGGTTGAAGATCGTGTAGTTCAAAACAAATGTGGGTAACCAAAATTGGATCCATACCGATACAAAAATTATCCATAGTAAAATGAGTGCGTCCCTTTGGCTTATCTTCCTCTTGAAGCTTGTTGTTTGCTCACTACAACGAGCTTTTCCAAGCCACATTCTCTTGTCGCGAGATGTACAAAAAATTGAAAAACTCGTCTTAGACAAATGGTTGATAGTCTGGTGAATTGAGACCGGTGGCGTGGCAACGCCAATGCAGCCAAGTGGTATAGTGCTAAATGAAAAAGTACCAGGGCGGTACTTGATTATAACCGCCCCCCTTTTTTTTTCTTCTTAAATGTATTCCCACGAAAATTTGAAATTGAATAGATATATTTGACGCTAAAACCAAGTCAAGAAATTGAAAAAAATCAGTTTATAAATTATTTCGCGTCACATTGTTTTATTCCTCTAGTGATATTTAAAAAATAGAGTAAGGTATTTCAACCTTGATTTTTTAATTTCCTTATAAGCAATATGCAACGTTTATATGTCGAAATAAATTATATTATATAATTGTGTTGTGTAATATATAAAATAATTTTTAATCAATTCAAATGTAAACCTTTGAATATCTCGAAACGAAAGAAACATTGGCACATATGTCAAAAAAACTATCATCAACTAAACATGTAAATTTAGGGATAACTGTTTATTTAAGTTGAGTTCACATGTTTCATATGTCTTGTGGTCAATGGTTGAAAGAATGGGATAACTCCGCGCGCCTAGATGATCCAATTCTTAACAATAAAAACCTATAAGTTTCCTCTTAATAACGTTTTGAAAATGCTCCGGTCCTGTATATATTTTTTTGCATTCTCCGTAATATCCGCATTCATTCATTGCATTCGTTATATCCACTGCACGATATGTGATGTACAAAATTGTATGCGGAATATTTCGTATCAAAATATTTTTTATATGTACTTGAACAAAAAAATCCGTGTCAGATAAGTAGCAGGGCGGCGCCCTGGCATAATATATATTTTTAAATACACTACAGTATAAAAATGGCATTAAAAAATAAAATAATCATTTCCGTAATATCTGCTAATATGTTGGGTTAAGATCAGACCATCGCGGAATAGCTAAAATCCCCATAAAGCAAAACAAAGATTTTTACTGTTGCAAATTCATATGAATGCCTAAAAACTTACTTTTGTTTTTATTATGTAATCAGTAAACAGCATAGCTAAGTTCCGGCAGTTAGTTGTGGCTTTCCTTCATATTACCTTTTTTTTACTTTTTCCTATTACATTCAGTTATTATCATCCTAATACCATCATAGGTTGGCTCCGGCGTCATCGTACCAGAGCCACACCCGTACAGTTTGACGTGAGACTCATTATCACATTAAATTCAGAAGGCAGCCAGAGACAAGCTATAGAAATCATGCACCCTCAAAAGGGGAAGGTAGGCGTCACATTTACGCGTTGCTGTCGCAGAACTCGGGAATGTCAGCTTTATTCAATTGTTTTAAAGCTACATAATCAGCCTTCCCGCTCAGGAAACTCAGCTTTATTCGATTGCTTCAACGCTACATAACCAGCTTCCCGCTCGGGAAACTCAGCTTTATTCGATTGCTTCAAAGCTACATAACCAGCATTCCCGCTCGGGAAATTCAGCTTTATTCGATTGCTTCAAAGCTACATAACCAACTTCCCGCTCGGGAAACTCAGCTTTATTCAATTGCTTTTATGCAGAACGCTGTTTATGTCGATCAATGATAATTAGCTTTCTTTTAGATCCCTTATACATTCAATTCAAAGAATTCATTACACATTTTCATGGACCTTTTTGGCAACTTTCGTGTTTCCTCCGATCATGACCGGAGATGAGGCTCGTCTCCTGAATACGGCTAATACAATTTATTCTTTCAATTTCAGTCTGATTTCAATAGGATACTATTTATTACGCTCAGGGCCGTAAAATTTACATTTAGTGTTGTCAACTGTTCTAGAGCTATCAAGTCTGGAAATTCTAAAAATAGATAGCAGTCAGAAGATAGACAATGACGAACGTACGCGCCACACATCACTATCAAACAGGCCACACTAATAAATAAATCCAGACTGTTAAGAGCCGACACAATCTAACAGCTTATTAAAAAATACCAAAGTCAACTCTAATTAAAATCATTCTTTGTGATGTCAGTTCCGCATTTGAAAATATTATATTATACAACCTTTTTTCTCGATAAGTTGAATATATGTAACTAATGTTACTGAGGTTAAAATTTAAACCCATTTGTCATAATGTTTATAAGCCTTTTAGTAAATAAGTACTATTTTATTGTGACAATTTGTCATTAATACGTTTCGTTTTTTAAGTGGTTTATTGATGCGTTGAAGAAAAACAACATAATTTTAAATACTAATTTAATGTATTAATTATAAATATATACATATAAAATCAATTTTGTCGAAAAATATTGTTTTCGCGCTACCAGGATTCGAACCCGGGGAAGTGCACTACCAATTGTGTTATAGCACCAGTATTTTTCATGACAAATTTTCGAACCTATATGTTACACTTTTTCAAATTAATACATCTGTCGTTTCATTATTTGAAAGCCATCTACATTGTTTTTACGGAATCTCAAATACCTTTGAGTAAACCGACTGCAGACGCCAGAATTATCAATTAATGTTTATTAAATTTTGGACACATTGATACAACTTATATTATAATATTAAGGGGAACACAATTTCCTTAATAACATAATTTTAGTATGTTTGAATGAAATCACATTTTAAGTCTAAATTCGTCGTAAAATTTAATAGTTAACATGGTGTAATGATAATTCTCACGAAAATAGAAAGTTTCGGGTTCGAGTCTCGGTGCTAACTAAGTATTTAATCGATTCAAATAAAAAAATTGAGTTGAATATGTTCAAGCTGCGTGTGCCTAATCTCAACTATGTCAGATATAAGCTATATTATTTGACATTAATTATAGTTATGTGATTATTTCGATTAATTTAAATATTTTATTGATTCCAAATTATATTATCGTATGTATTGAATACACCAAATTAAAAATCATTGATAGATACAGGGTCTGAAGTAAACATATATAATAATAATGGGTCAATTTCGCAAATATTTATTTCGAAGTACATGTTGAATATTATGTTCCAGGCCGATGTTGTTTTTGAATAACTATGAAATGAAACACATTTTTTAAATTTGTTTTTTGTTCAATCATTTGGTTAATTACAATTATGTATGGAATATGACATCGGCCAAGTGGCCGCCTCTGGCTGCGGCACAAATCCGTGCTCTTTTAACCATATTTTTCTTAACATTCTCGCACACTTCGCGTGTTATTTCAGCGATTTTATTTCGAATATTGTCCTGTAGCATCGGAATTGTTGTTGGCTTATTAGCGTAGATCTTTTCTTTCAAGTACCCCTACAGAAAATAATCGGGAGCCGTCAAATCAGGTGATCGAAGAGACTATTCGATATTACCACTTTTTGACATTACGCGGCCGGGATAAATTTTTCGCATTATTTCAAGTGTAGTCCGGGCTGTGTGTGTGGTGGCACCGTTCTGTTGAAACCACATGTGTTGCAGGCCCAATCGACCCAATTCGGCCACCAAGAAATCTTCTAACATGTGACGATAGCGATCACCATTCATGATTACAGCATTCCCATTATTATTTAGATAAAATATTTTAATGACTCATCACGTTATTGAGGCGTTAGATGCTCCATAATAAATTGTTATTAACTATTCTCTACGACTACCAAATGCGATCTGACAAATGTCTGCCAAACAAAATCGGTCTGGAACATAATATTCATCTGTACGTAGATTTAAAGATTAACATGATTTTACTAATATCATAATTTAGTCAGGTATCCTCCACCCATAAAATATTATGCTGTAGGTTTGTTAACCCTGTATTCTAGTTGTAAGAAATACTGTTTGCGTTTGAATTTTAAATTACAATGAATTAAAAAATAGTGTGTTCTTCGATAACTAGACGATGAAAATCTCACGTAGAAATTGTCAGTGATTAAATGAGCATTAACGATTGGCCGTGTTGATAAAAAAATAAAATAGCTGGTCAATAATCGCTAGTGTAATCAGACATTCTGTACTCGAGTGTTTTGTGAAGTTCTAGAACTTTAGAAAATTGACGTCGCCTCAAATTTTTAAAGTTCGCTCGTTATAACCGCCATTATCCCGCTCGTTATAGAGCGCTCGGAACAGGACTTGAACAAACATTTGGAAATCAAGCTAAATTTTAAAATAAAATATGTCGATGGCCCAGTATTAAACTAAAACAACTCAAAAGTTGTTGGTCTAGCATGGTTATTTTTTATGTCAAATGATATTTTTTTGCGATTGCTTTAAAAGTAGAGTATGTGTATTTATGGTAATGTAGATGTTTCTTCATAAAGAAAAAAAATCATATGCTATTTTTGAATAAAATTAAATATTGATTATACCAAAATGAAGGCAATCGGTGTTTTATCGAATGATCCCGTGTAAAATATGCCAAGAAACTGCGTTAGAAATAGTGCGATAGAAAATTTGGAAACATTTTTATGAGAGGTATCTTGTATAAACCATTTTGATTATTCTACCAGTTACCATACTAACGTATTTACTACCGGACAAATTTAAGAACGGTTTGTCCCGACGAAGAGTAACTAAGATAGTTGTATCGAAATCGGTCGATTTTAAATTAATTAACGTGGTTTAAATAAAATTTGTTGTTTTTTAAAATGAATAATTATGTTCATAGTTAATGCTTGAAAAGAACAGAAAAAATTGTATATTTTCTTTATTCGCAAACTGTTCTGTGGTCAGCATTTTTTATTATTATATTATATATATTGACGTTATATTTTATTAATTCTTATTAGGTATATAATATACAAAAATGTCATATAGGATCATTTGAAGAACACATTATTAACTTTATTCAAAATGTGATATTTTCACATTATCTAACATAGCGGTTCCCAAAGTGTACGCCGTTCTGGCTTACAGGGGCGCCTTATACCTTTTGAAAACGTTTGAAAATTATATGTTTTTAAATAAAACAAAAATGATTGACGGTGGTAAAGATTGTTTCCTTTTGTTACACCAGTTTGTGACCTCTTATCAACTGGTTTGAAAAATACTTCCAAAAAGATAATGCTGACAAGTTCGCATGGATACATTCGCACTGAGATATATTCGCAGAGGGACAATTAGGAAGTGGCCGCGGGAATATCCCGATGCAAAAAGGATGCCGTGAAGCGAAAATCTTTGGGAACTGCTGAATTCTAACACATAAATAAATATGAATTGTTTTGTTTGGATTCGGGTCTGCCCTCACTGGTCCCCGAGAGCCGCAAACCCTAACAGTTATATGTTCTATAATTGTGATTCACGACCTTAGGTTAGGTGGTAACATATACGTGAATAGCAATGTTCGTCTCCTATTTCAAAACTTGAGAACGGCTAAAACGATTTTGGGAATGTTTTAAGCTATATATCATCACGGTACGATTTCAGCAAACTGAGCAGTAATCACAAGATAAACTGTTACCTCTGAAACACTGACGTGACTGTATCCGATTATAACAGTGATTGGTAGCTGTGATTTAGAGATTTAGTTCTTTTTTCACGGAATTATATACCAGGGTAGGATATGACCTCCTCCGCAACTGCTCTCCACCGACTCCTATTCCTGGCCGTTCTTCTTCAGTTCCTAGACCCTTTTTGATCTGAGGTATCCACTTAGTCATGATCTTTGGTGTCCTGTCATCTGGCATTCTTTCGATATAGCCAGCCCATCGTAGTTTTAAGCATTTACGTTTTACGAAATTACTTATTAACCGGAAAATTCTGTATCCACCCTACTTACCCAAGTTGGAAACATTTAGGTTTAATATATTTATCATAATCTGTATTATGTAGCAAGTATACTTGAACTTCTATTTTCTGTTGTTTTCTTTATAAGTTAAATAGAATCGCGAAGTCATTCACTGCATTGACCGCCGCTTGGATCACGATTAAATTTTACTGGCATGGCAGCAGAGTCGTTTCTAAAACGTTTTTAGGTTTGTTCTTCGAATTGGCAACACTTTTTCCAGCGACAGCCAATTTGACAGCTAACAGCCGATTTGTGCTCAGTTTGGTTTACCATTTCACAATGAATAGACTTACGCCAGAACAACGCTTGCAAAATGTGGAAATTTATTTCGAAAATCGTGGTTCATTTCGCGAAACTTACCATGCGCTTTGTCCATTTTACGTTCAACATAATCGTCCATCAGAGCAGGTAATTCGAATAACCATGGATCGTTTTCGCACCACGCATACTCTAATTGATAATACGCATCCACAGAGACGTCGTACAGTGCGCACCGAAGATATAGTCAATAGAGAGCGCTATAGAGCCATGATTACTGACTTTTTCGTTGCTCAATTGAATGGCATTAATGTAGAAGAGCTGTGGTTTCAACAAGACGGCGCAACATGCCACACAGCACGCGCCACAATCAATTTTTTGAAGGAAACATTTGATGAGCGCATAATTTCGCATAATGGACCTGTGAATTGGTCGGTCTCCAAGATCATGTGATTTTTAACACCTTTGAATTATTTTCTGTGCGGATATGTGAAGTTGCTAGTCTACATCGATAAACCAGAGACGATAGATGATTTGGAAGCCAACATTCGTCGCGTTATTGCCGATATACGTCCCCAGCTGCTCCAGGTTAAAAATTGGACTTCCAGATTGTGCTTTGTTTTAGCCAGCCGCGGCGCTTATATGCGCGATATCATATTTAAACACTATTGCCATAAAATGATATTTCCAATAAAGCCAATACTATGACCGTCATTTTTAAGTTCTATACCTCTATAAAAAAAAACACCTTAAGATACTCAATCACCATTAGTAATTGTGATTTATATATGTGGTGATTGAATCATAGTTCGTGATTTTCTACTCATTATTACTGAAAAGTGAAGAAAAATCGTGTGTGTGTAATACGGTAGTCTACGTATGTGATATGTAGTAACAATGTTTGAGAGACTTAGGGATTAATTGTGTTAGTATTTCCTGTATCAATAGATAACTCACAATTTAAAATAAATGTTTGTCTACCTACACTTGGCCACCCGGGTCGGGGTTTCTGTTAGATTAATATAAATTGTTTTTTTTTTACTCTCTAGCACCGAAATATATGTATTTACGGAACGGGCCAGATTTGGTGTAAATTGGTGTAAATAAAGTTAGTAAAGTACTGTGTGACTTCATGTTTACAAAATGTGTATAAGATTATACAAAAATTTATTTAAAATTTTAGTATATTTTTAATGGAGACCTGAATCTTTCGTGATTGATATTTTGGATTCATTTCAGAGTAACAATATTAGATCGAGACTAAACGATGAAATGTTCAATACTTTGCTATCAACACTGCTGAGGATTATGATGATTCTGGAGCCCATTAGAGTACACTTTTTCGATGACATTCCTTAATTTATTATATATCAAAAGAAGAGTCCGTTGTACTCTTAATTGTTATATTTTCTTATCTTATTGCAAACTGTGACAAGCTTCTATGGGCTATCATATCGTCGATGTTCGGAATTTTCCAGACACTGATTTTTTTCGGACATGATTATTCCGGAGGTTAGGTTAGGTTAGGTTAGGTTACATTGAACTCGGGAGTTGAAAATTTAACAATTCAAATGTTTACGTTAAAATATTAAAAAAAAAAAATTGTCTGGAAACACCCTGTCCCGAAAAATCACCGAACCCATGTCGCGTACGTAATTTTTTCTTCTTTGAGTATATGGTTTTAGGCTATTAACTGTCTCTCTTCTCCTTCTTCCAGAACCTCATTTGTTGATTTTACTTGTATGACAGTGTGTAGTATCTCAAAAATCTCAGGGTGACTCATATGTCGTATATTTCCGAAGTACCTTCATCAGCTTCCTTATCTTCATGATACGAGTGATTTCTTTGTTTTTATTCCTTCGCATAGTTGGTAACGTATTAAATGTTCTCGTTAGACGATATTTTTAACCATCCTTCAATCTTCTTTGTTTTGACGTTGCATCTTCATCTATTATGAGAAAACTTATTTATTTGTAGAACTCCATAATCACGCATGTGAAAATAAAACATTTTCTGCATATGAGTTTTATTTATTTTTAAATAGAGATGCGTATGCGGAATACATGTCATACATTCTTACTATTTTCAAAACTAAACGAAAGCTACTATGAAACTTGTCAGTGTCCTGGATCACTAGGCCAGCGTCTTAACCACTACACCGACAAGTTACTCATGGTTGCTTAGAATAATTAGAAGCATTAAAGAATGTAAAGAAATTCTCACAATTTTCAATGAATAATGTTGTCCCTTTACATTTTCGTGCAAATAAGATTGTATAGTTGTGCTTCACTATATATTAACATTAATATAAATACAAGTTGTCGAGTTCAATTATTATAATGATGCCCTTACGAGACGAAACGCGTCTCATCAACTAAATTAAACGAGTAGAATAAAAAAATAAGGGTTTTATTTACACATTTGAGCAAACTTAGTTTTATTTTTCTCTTTCTATGAGCCGAATTTGCATCTCTTCTGCTATTTCTGCTCGTCTTGTAATATCTGTTTCGCATCACTTGGTCAAGTGTTATATAAAATCATTATCAGCCACAGTTTATCTAGTCTATTTGGTCCTCCGTTTATTATTGCCACATCACTCCCACTGCTCTGATAATTTCGTCTATTCATCGAGACTGGGGATCTTCTAGGTCAGTGACGGCGAACCTATGACACGCGTGTCAAAGGTGACACGCCACAGCGTTTTGGGCGACACGCCAGCGTTCACTAATATCAGAGTTATCAAAGAACACGTGTCCCGCCACCAGATGTCTACCCGACAACAACGTTCGAATTTCTCACTACGCACATATTACATATTAATTGAATAAGCAATTAACGTCAAATCAAATACTATGGGTTTTAGTCATGTATGTTTTTTAACGGTGACCCACACGTTTATATTTCTGTCTCATGAAAAAGGGTTCATTATTTATGTTAAAATCATACAAACTGAAACCCGGGCCCCGACCTCAGGTACCACCGTGGATGATTGTTGGATTTTCGACACTCGCATTAAGCATGATATCGTTATATCCGCACTCGTAAAGACGGAATTTCATTCCGTTGCAATTGATTATGATTTGTCTGCAGTGATTTGTAATCTCTACGGTATTTTTTTATTATTATCCAATTAAGATATTATAGAAATGCATTTTCATCAAATAATTCGCGATTCAACGTCACTGGGAGGTCTATTCCTGAGAGAATAATGGATCGAATTAATTGGCATATGTTGGCGATTTAATGGAGATAGAAGTGAGCTAATGTATCGTTGCGTATTCTGTCTCTGACGATTTTTCTCAAGATGGAGTGAGGAATTCTTATGTTTGACGTTCTCAATTCAGATTTGGTTCCTGCCTGACGTGCGTTTTACATAATATTTGTTCTCATAATCATCTATAAGACGTATCCCGAAATCGAAACTGGCCTATTTGATTATAATTTTCCTTATTGTGATAATTCTTAGATTGCCACCAGATTCCCTTGGGATTCTATCCTCTGATTACTGTCTAATTACTTGAGTCTCAATCCTTTGTAAGTGAAAATCAGTGTTTCCAGGTAACAATATTATACGTTTATTACAACACGTTATACAGTAATTATACATTCAGAGATAGACTAGTTATTCAGAAGAAGCTGTGATGGAAGAGAGCTGTTCCCCCCCAGAGACGGCCTCTTGTAAAGTTCGTCCCCCATCACTCATCTGCTCACTTTCACGACACACACACATACATTCACAAAGTGACAGTTCTCACACTTATTTATTCAAATCATTATGATCAGAGATTTCAACCCCGACATTTAGACCAGTCACTAAATTAGTGTTTGTAAGAATATAAAAATGTGTTGTTTTATTTCTTTCTACTCGTGGCTGCAGCACTCTACCTTAAATATTTTAAGGAGGAAAGTAGGGACGGCTCGTCAGTTCATGATGTACGGTTCGTGCGATTTTTGAAATTATAACTCCAGCTTGTGATGTCTTTTCAATTTGGATTACAGCTTCTGTTCGTTATTTTAAATTCAATACAAAATATTAGAATGTTTAAATATATACGAGATGTGACAATTTAATTCCCGGAATGCACTTTTAAAGGCATACGTGTGGCTTAGAACTGTTTACGTACTGAAAGTACCTGTCTCACATACATGTCGGATATCAGTTATATTAGAAAATCTTCGTCCCTTTAGCGCAAGCTTTTGTAAATAGCCAGAAATTACAGAAACTACGTCAGATGAATAAGCAGGATAATATTTTTTGGCCAGCAAGTATCCCTATCTCAGTGAGTGCATTGTTAGAGCAGATTTAGGCATTTGGCAACTTCCCAACAGCTAACTGACAACTGTCTCTCAAATTGTCACACCTCGTACCTGTAAACGTATGTTTTTCCTATATAATTAGGTAATATATATTGTTATTGCGATTCAATTTAGTTATCATTTGAGTCGTAAAATAATATTCTTTGATATCGATCGGCCAATACAATAACATAGTTTTAAAAAATATATTTATGATGTTGTAGGAGTTGTCGGTATAGATGTTGTATAAATATGATTGACTCGTGATTGTGTCGGAAGATTTTGTTGCTGTGAGACAGAAGCTCCCGACACCTTCAAGTCTCACGCGTGTTTGTATGTCGCAGAACTGCTGTCTGTAACTAGAACAACGTATTTAATTGAAAGAGGACTTACAACATTTCGTTTATTGATGTAATGAATTATACAGTTAAATGCGCGTTGAACTCTGGAGACGCTGTTGAATAGAGATGTCGATGAGAGGACGGTCTGCGGAAGAGTGATCGTTAGCTGCTTGGGCAGTGTTCGTTTCTGGTGCATATTGTCTATTGTGTCTTCTGATTGGTCGCTTTGATTTGGATCCTATATGGTTGATAGGTGAGTCCTTACACGGCCATGTCTGTGGGCGCATTCAGGGTCACCACAAAAGTAAAATAAACCATTTCCTGCCAACATTTCTATTAATTTTGTAATGTAAATGTATGGATTTTTCTCAAAAATATGTGTACAATTTCGTATATTATTTATTGACCGTTTACGGTCCCGTTAAAATAATATAAACCTGAAAAAAATTAGAATCTTTCTCTTTTTTCAAACTGGAGGTAATGTATTCGAACCGTAGTTCCGACCAATAGGATTTACGAAGAACCCTGGAATTGACTTCCGGGCGGAAAGAAGCCCTTTAAAACAAACATGGCGACTTGCCGTATTACCATCATTTGCGTATTGTTTTATACCGTAATCTCATTACGCTCCGGCCGCAGACTTCCGCTGGCGAACCGCCGCTAAACAAGCGAACGAACATTAAAAAATATATATTATATTATATCATTTGTTTCCTTAGTTCGCAGCATATTATAGTATAGCTCTCCAATTTGGCGTCCTTCGGTATACCTACAAACAATCTCTTGGACTGTACATGAAAAAAGTAACATAAAAATATTATTATTCAGAGCAGATCTACGCAGAAATGTTGTCACATAATATAGTGAATCATTGGTAAACAATTGAACTAATGTAATTTTATATTCTATCTCCCCCTTTATGTATTTATGATTAGTTTCAAATACGTTCTGATGAAGCTTGAGATAATCGAAACCGGTTGACGTATAATAAATTTCGTGGTTTCATACGAAGTGATTGTTATTTTATTTAATATAATATGTCAAACCACAAAGTGATTGCTTTCTACGAAAAGAGATTAAAAATTCTCAACATGAGGCGCAATTATTGATGCAGATGAATTATGGAATTTGTCCAATTCATTTGAAAAATTTGTAAAAACTAAAAAAAAAAAAAATAATTTGTAAAAAATTTTAAAATTTGTAAAAGTATATAATCTACACAATCATGAACGCAATATTGCTGCGGTAGGCATCTAATCTGAATGTTTGATGCTTCTTTTATACTGTTTCCGATGTAAGCTTGTAGAACTCTACAATCACATGAGTGTAAGTAAAACACTTGTTTTTTTAAGACAAATTATAAATATCTCATAGAGATGAAGGTATTTATATTATATTACATGGCTTACGATCTGTCTTCGACTGGCTTAAGTGATCACTTTACACAATGAAACGTTCACCAATTCTACTCACAATCAACCTCCACATCTATCAATTTTTAAAAAAAAGTATATATTAGTATGTGGACTCGCTTCGAGTACCACTACTACACCATCGTTATCTATGGACCAAATTTGATAATTCATTTTTCCCTTTTTTTAAACAGCATATATGTCATCACTATAAAAAAAAATAGCTTAGTCTCTATGAGATCTGATGTTTGTTTAATAATATTTTCCGTAACAGTGCAAAATTTACACATATTCCTTGAACATTTTTGACTTGTAATTTAGTCAGGTATCCTTGTCCGTTGCTCGTATTTGTGATATCTATATCATCTTCTCTCCTTTTACATGTCAGTATTGACAAATAGTGACCTCAATCAGATGAAACTCGGTTAGTAATGCACCTCCACAAATCTCCAGCCAGATGCAACGTATCCATCCCACCGCTGTGGCACTTTTCCAGATCTTCGGCCCAAAATTGTTCACAGGACAGTCTCATTTTCTTGGCTGTCGCTTTGACACGTCATGCGGCCGAATAATTGGAAACATCTTTTCTTCATTCCTGTAAAATAGGACATGCTGTAGGCAGACTTGTTGCAGGACCGAGGGCTTCGCGCGTCGTACTGTCCACGAGATATATAACATACTCGCATTTCAATCTCTCAAAATCAGTTGTACAGTCTGTCTATATTGCCATCACGAAAAAACACTAATGTAGCGTTTGTGTTGAATCTAATGGGAGTCGTATATCTTAAAATATGTAGATTATTTTACCAAATTTAGCAAAATATTATTTAAAATCTGTTGACGTTTTCTAATAGCCATTTAATGAGAAAGAAATCAACATTTACAGATTCATAAATAATAATTGGAAACTATTTGAATATTTTTCATAAAAAAAAAACTATATTAAGAATATTTATCCAAGAAACAAACCGTTCGGTCATATTGTATTATTTAAAAGCATGCTAATAATAATAATCGCCGCCAGGGCGGCGAGATCTGAAATTATGGTCTGTCGCCACCAGGTGGAACGTGTGTTTCGGGAATGTTAAGCTACGTTATTATTGAAATCATTTTAAGAAAATCTGATTGGGTATTTATTTACGTTAATTAGTTATGTTAAATTGTACTGCGGTAGTTTATTAAATAATATATTATATTTTCAACGTTGCACAATGGCGTTACGGAAGCACAGGCTGTGGCCGCGCAGTGACCACCATTGGGCGCGAAGCGATCACCGTAACCACTCGCATGACTTATCAACAAACGTTCTGCTTGTAGGTACTAGTTTATTATACAGACTAAACTTTATTGCGTTTGCAATATATCATTATTTATAGTTTTTTTATTATTATTAATTAAATTCATTTGCACGTTTTTATTGGCAGTAATGCCATTATTTTGAAAATAATATGACTCAGCCATGCATGTGTACGAGTAGTGTCCGCGTAACAGACCAGATTTAAATACTGGCTCGAATGTTGAATACAATTTTTCGATTCGCGATAGCTTGTTCAGCTTTTATAATAATCTTATTTTTCTAAAAGGTGTTTTTTTAAGAGGTATAGAACTTTAAAATGATATAAAACACATTAAAATCGTTGTAATGGCCGTGGTATTGGTTTTATTGGAAGGATAATTTTATGCTATTAGTGTTTAAATATGATTTCGCGCATATGGGCGCCGCGGCTGGCTCGAATAAAGCGCAATCTGGAGAACCAGTTTTCGACCACTTTTTGGAGCTGCTAGGGCCGTATGTTGGCTTCCAAGTCCAATCTATCGTCTCTGTTTTATCGACGTAGACTAGCGATTTCACATATCCCCACAGAAAATAATCCAAAGGTCACATGATGTTGGAGGCCAATTCATAGGTCCATATGCTGTCACGGGGTTTCTACCGATGCAGTAAGGAGGTGAAGAGCATCCTGTTTATATTGTTCTTCACCAGCAGTATATCTGCGAGCTCTGGTCTAAATAATAATAAATTCGAATTCAGTATAACAACTCATACAGAATACTGTTTGGATTGACGCGTTATTGCAGTGCATCTACCATATTTACCGAAGGCCGTATACATGGATTCATTCCGCTTCTACATTAGACATCGAGTTGCGGGCGTAAAGATGCGGCTGGAGCTCAGCACCAACTCTCTGGTGCAAGCGGCGCTCTCATGGAAAGCTGGTTCCCTGACCAGAGAATGGCAACGCCTACAAAATAGCTACATATACAACAATGGCCGTGACTGAAGTAGTTATATATGTAATATTTTTATTTTGTGTGTATATATGTGTGAACTTTTTACTTTTTTTTTTATTTATTAATATTTTCCTTGGTTTTCTTTTTCTTTTTCATAGCATTATATTTATTTCATAACTTTAATGTATAACATAATATGTATTATCTCTATGGCGAATCGGGTTAAAAAAAACCTGATCACGCTGGAACACATTATTATTATTATTACGCGAAATTATGCGCTCATCAAATGTTTCCTTCAATAAATAGATTGTGGCGCGCGCTGTGTGGCATGTTGCGCCGTCTTGTTGAAACCACAGCTCTTTCATATTAATGCCATTCAATTGGGGAACGAAAAAGTCAGTAATCACGGATTAATAGCGCTCTCCATTTACCAATGATTCTGCCAGCCCATAAAGTACACCATACAGTGACTTTTTGTGGATGTAACGGCGTCTCAATAATGGTTTGTGGATTTTGCTTGTTGACCTATCCCATTCAACCAAAAATAAGCCTCATCGCTGAATACAATTTTGTGTTGAAAATGAGGATCAAGAGCACGGTTTTTGAAATAAATTTGCACAATTTGCAAGCGTTGTTCTGGCGTAAGTCTATTCACGGTGAAATGGCAAACCAAACTGAGCACAAATCAACTATCAGCTGTCAAATTGGCCGTCGCTGTAAAAAGTGTTACCAATTCAAAAAAACAAACCTCTAATGAAACAGCCTTTATTCTGGGTCATGCCTATTCTTAAGTTCTTATTAAATTAATGTTATTTTACTGTTTCAAAACTGGCTGAGCTTGAGGTGCTCTATCCTCCCTGCCCTACCTGCGACTATACAGAGTGGTGTATATTAAATTGGCGTTTGCCAAACTCCTCAGGAACATTGTGCACCTGTGTTAGTGTGCAATCTGTATTCTTGAAGTGAGAATATATTGATTATTAAGAAATGCATTCTTCGTCATGGACCATTATTGGCATCCTTCCAAAAGACAAGAGATTCTTCTATCACGGTTCAATTCGGTGCTGGATGGGGTCATAGTTGTAATCTCAAAAAATAAATACAATTGCTCCATACAGAATACCGGTTTAAATACTGCAAGATCTAATATTTTTTTCACTTTTAACGTAGTTTTTTTTCCGAATTTGAAATATTTAACCAAAATAACTCCGTGTAGTAAATTGTATTCAATCACTTGGCTTTTATATTCTGATATCGACCGGTTTCGGTGTGACAACTCCTTCGTCAGGGCAAAATATGTCTAAATATACATATACACAGTGTAGTAAAATTAGTTAATAGGTAGACAAATAAGTGATTATTAGGAGAACACATTCTTAATGTGAAGTTGTAATTATTCAGAACATAGGTCTGTGATATTTTAAATATGTAAATCATATCATATTTAAAATATCACAGACCGTCTGTTCTGAATAATTACAACTTCACAATAAGAATGTGTTCTGCTAATAATAAAGTTGTATCAATGCGTCTAAAATTTAATAAAAATGAATTGATAATTCTGGCGTCTGCTATCAGTTTACTCAAAGGTATTTGAGATTCTGTAAAAATAAGGTAGATGGCTCTTTCAAATAATGGAATATCAAAAAGGTAACATATAGGTTCGAAAATTGTCGCTAAAAATATTGTCGCTGTAGCATAGTTGGATAATGCACCTTCCCCGGTTAGGAAAGAGATCCAGGTTCGAATCCCGGTGGCGCAACAACAATATTTTTCGATAAAATTGATTTTATATGTATATCTTTCTAATTAATATATTTAATTCATATTTAAAATAAGTGATTCATTGTCATATTTAGAGTCAATCATGTACAATCAGTCCTCTACATGTCAACATTTAACTTGCGAACTAGAGTACAATTATTTAAATAAATTCAAAATTGTACAGACATTTTAAATTTGACGGCAGCGCGTATAGTTAGTTTGTATATATGCTGCTTGGCGGCGTGCAGGGCCTCCCCTTTAATAGTGTTTACAGTAGTTACGTGCGGTATTCTTCAATGAGTGTAGTTTATTTACTGTGCGATTAATTTTAATGAAAAATGCAAAAACTGTGGTAATTATTACAGCAAATGCTGTCTATCTAATCTATCTTTTTTTGACTTGCAAACAAGTACTCGGAACGGAACTCGTTCGTACGTAGAGGACTTACAGTATAATACATATTTTTTTATTTGAGGCATGGAGAACTTTATATTTATTAATACAATTCTTATTACGAAAGATAATTGATATAATCTGGTTTAAAATACAAAACAAATGCAAACACCTTTGAAAAATAAGCTAATTTCCATAGTGACGGCCATTTAAATTTTGGAGTAGCGAAGACTGCTATTGGTCGTTTCTTAATATGGCGGTGCGCAATGCAACAAATTTTTAATGATCAATTTACATCAAAAAGAGCTAAATTTGATTGTTAATAAATTAACACAATGTGTTAAAGCTATGTGAGAAGAAAACTACATTAAAAGTTTGAGAGAAGATAAAAATGGATACTTTTAAAATTAGCAATATTAACTTTGTGGTTAAAATTCATATTTTTATTTATTATCTTTGTTTTATTAGTTATTTATGACATCCTGAAGAAGAAAATTGTATTTTTCGAAACCGGTAGATGTATTTAAACTCAATTAAATGGTTAATAAAACGAAGATAATAAATAAATATATAAAAATTGAGTTAGCTGACTACAATTAGACCCTAATATATCGTATTTCGTCGATTAATAACAAAAAACAGCAATTCAATTATTCTGAGGTAATTTTTTAAAATTAATAGTTGTTTTAGTAACTTTGTTTTTAAAACTACTACTATGAGTTATTTGAATATATTGACCAATCGGTTTCGGAAAATACTTTTTTCTTCGTAGGATTAATATTAAAAATATTAAAGTTTTTTTTGCTCTCTTTAATTTTACATTTGTGAATACCTACTTAAGATTAAATTAATCATAATTTTTTTGACCATTTATAAAATCAACAAAAAATTTATTAAATATTTTATAATTACACTTCCATTTTAATGATTCAATGATACTCTTTTGTAGTTAGGCATAACGTTAAAAAAACCGTAGAGAATTAAATATACTAAAAATTACGCTTGGCCACTGTAAACCCAATTTGGCAAAAATATCAGTTACCCACTTTTCGCTCTTAACCGACGATTTGTTATGTTTGGCCTTTTTATATATATGCGACCAGCGACGTATTAATGAACAAATGAGCATTTTCTGATCCAATTAAATCCCGGTATTACAATTTTAGTTTGGGATTGAATTCTAATAAATCTTGTGCTAGACTTTATTTTCGAATACTGCATCCTGCATCGCTTTTTCTGTAAATATATTCTTAGAACTCTATAATAAATAATTTTATTATTTAATATATCATTTTTCTGCGAGTCTTCTAATTTTTTTTTACATCCTATACAATTTCGTCATTGATTCACTAATCTCAATACTCACATTTACAATATTGTACCCGAATTTCTATTTAGAGTTAAGAATACATTCATTTCAAATCTCGCGAGGTTGATAACGAAACGAAAATAATGTATCATTAAAGTGTCGGCTACTTTGCCTTGTCAATAATTATTTGGCACATTTTTCTTTCGGAGTGGTTTGGATGTAGTCCAAAATCAATCTAACATTTTCTTTTTCAATTTTTTTTTCGATTTTTCTTCCATTCTTTTCTTATACATTGTATTCATCGTAATCGACTAGACGAGTTCGAGAATAATTTAGTCTCAAGTAGGTACAGCGGCGTAACTAAATAATTGGGCCCCAATGCAAAAAAGTAAAAAAGGCTTCCGTGTATCGAAGATATGAGAATATTAAATACTAGGCGGTTTTATAAATTAAATTGATTTCTTGTCTCTTATAATATTCATACTTTCATTGGAAAAAAATGTTTTAGTTATTGGATGCAACTTTCTTTCATTTTTAAATTAATAAAACCAATTACAGTCGAACTCGGTTATAGTGAGATCACGATTATAACGGGGAAATATTTATTATTATTTTGATTCAGTTTTCATACAACTCTTTACTGTTGTAGTGAACTCGCTTCACTGATATAACGTGCAAAAATATTTTTAACAAGTGAACATAATACACTACACGGTCTAAAAACCCTAATTCTTGAGAGGTCGTAAAATCGAATGCAGCGTCTGCCGACGAGGTTCCTCACTGTTTACGATTCCTTTCAGGTTTGTGAATTCTTAGAAAAAAAACAATGGGTGTTTATTTTGTGTGCGTAGTAAGTAGTAGTAAGTTTTAAACTTTAAATCGGAGCAGTATTTTGAATTTTGTTAAAAAATAATGAAATAATGTAATAATTATAGATTTTTGATTTTTCATATGTATTTGACGTGCTTTTAATTTTATTTGATATTAAATATTTTTTGTAATAACGAGTAACGGTTATAATGTGTAAATTTAGCTAGTTCCTTCGTACTCGTTATGACCGAAGTCGACTGTACTTTTTTTTGTCATAAATGAAAGTAATTTGATACTTGTACTGGTAATAACACACCAATGGCGAAGATGAAGTAATATTAATTTATTTAAAAAATGTGTTATAACGATTACAATTCAATTTGATTTATAAAATTGCGTTATTAAAAATGGTATCAATAGACGGGCGTGCGTGTGGAGATAAAATCGTACGAAGCAAGTGCGCGAGTACTGACGACTGTGTGATTTTATATCGGTTAGCTTTCAGCCATATTTGACATGTGGGACACACGTGTGTTGACATTTCAAAGCTGGGAACTCTTGTCCACAGATGGCACAAATATATGACATTGAAAATCGTGCATTATCCCGTCTCCGCAAGGCGTGCGTGCATTCACGCTTACGGCTTTGCGTGACGTGCAAAGTTTGGCGTGTTATCTCGCTCACGTCATTTCAATGACTAGTTGTTAAGATTTTATTGATGAACATTATTGTTTCTTTTTATTCTTGTGGCGGTAAGGTAATGGCGCAGGCAGGCTTTGTATCTAGTTTAAAGGCTCTGGGATCGCTTTGTAAACTTCACAGATGTCACCAGGTGGCTCATTTAAGTTCCATTCAGTGGTGTAACAACAAAAAATGGGCTCCAATAAAAATGGAAAAAGGGACCTCCTGTACTTTTATTATATATAATATATGAGAATATTAAGTATTTCCACGCGGATTTATCTTATTTTTATTTATTTATTTGAATGGAATTATAGCTAATAGAAACTTGTCAACCGAGGCAAGACTAGCGGTTCATAAAAGAGTCCTGGTACCGACACTGATGTATGGAAGTGAGGCCTGGAGCTAGCAAAAGAGGAACGAAAGTAGACTGGATGCAATGGAAATGAGATCACTTAGGCGTATATGTGGCAAATCCATTTATGACAGTACAAAGAATGAAGATGTAGGGAAAGAATGTAAAGGTGATCTTAGTATAGTGAGTAAGATTAAGAAAGGTTCATATGAAGCAAGTGTTGATGGCACCATAAATAGGGGACGTCTGCGAATGTCTTAGCACGACCGGGTAAACCAGATACTGGAAGATGGTTCGGTTAGAAGCCACAATAACCGGCGAGCTTGTATGAGAAGATGTATAAATTAATGTGGATGAGACGAGAATTGTTTGTCTGGACAGAAGAGTATGGCGATCTATCCTCTCTGCCCACGAAACGGCGTGATGGTAAGTAAGCAAGTAAGTAAGAAAATTTGTCTTCTATAATATTTATACTTTCATGAAAAATCAAAAGTATGCTTTTAAGTATTATTATGCACTCTCAAGTGAACAAAATCCCTTCTTTCATTTTACGTATTCACGTGTTTTTGTAATAAATTTTTTTATTTAATTTTTGTTGAGGTGAAATTTATTATTAGTCCACATTAGCGCTGGAAATAGTATCGATACCAAAAGTACTGTTGGACGTGGACCTTTTGGAGACTTGTTTAACGTGGGCCTAAATACACCGCATTGGTGTAGTTACGCCACTGGTTCCACTGATTAGTTCAAGTTCTGTAGCACTAGGGATTAAAATGAGATAATTAATGAAGCAATCTTGACATGTGTATTCATAACTGCGGTATATTTTAAACCTACACATAAAACTTTAATCTTTACTTTGAATTTTTTTCAGAATTAAACATTTATAAACATACAATATGTTAATTAATTTGTCACGAAAACTGCTGTAGAAACAACGCGTTAGAAAACATCGTTATATTTCTGTATTTTTTCACTTTTATCATGTATTTTGTTTTCATCATTATTTTTTATTTTTATTTATTCAGACATATAACATATAAGTATTGCACAGCTAAAAAAAGACAGTTTTGATTTTAAAATACATTGCCCAACTAGGCAAGCCGGTTTTAGGTGAAATTGGTAAAACAAATTACATTTCACAAAACCAAATAACTCATTGAAGGCAAACAATCAAATAGAATACTTAACTATGCAAGGCAAGTAAACGTGATACCATGGATTGCGATGGATACCAGCCGCATGAGTATCGATCCCGCATGATTTGTATTTTTGATATGTTTTATTATTTATACATTAATATATCATTTTATTAAAAAAAATTTACCCTCGGTGAAATTCTTAGCAAGCTAGTATTGTGCAGTAATCACGCACGAGGCTGTGGTTCTGTTGCTTGCCAGGAGATTGTAATTTTATTTATTTTACTGAGTTTGTTAATAAATTTTACGATCCAGGAAAATAAATCTATGCAGGGATGGTGTACGTATGTCTGATATATGTAAGACGTATTTTAAGTATTATACTGAGATATTATTTTTATATCTAAAAGTTTACACTCTGTGAACGTTATAATGTTAACTCCTTATGACAGATTATATGTTGTCTCGTTTTGGCTGACCGCGCATCCTATCCAAGCCATGGATTGAACGCCAGTTACCGAACTTCACGTCACCGACTAGCTATATCGGCTCGTATAAGTTACATGGGGTCTTATCGAGTGAAGTCCACGGGCCGCTTTACGAGAGTCTCCTTCGTTTATAGGGGAGGTTGGAAACACAATAATTACCAATTGGTTCACTTTACAAGCTATATTTAAACATTAGTAACTCACCCACATTTCTCACGACTTTCACTAATTATACGTCCCTGTTCTCATGACACTGACAAATTTCCACTCCACTTTATTCTCCAAACACCTTTTGCAGACCAGGATCCTTGGAGATCCGTGCAGCAGGTAGCCAGCGTGAATCACAACCAGGATCTCGAAGCCACCGTCTCAGATTTGCCAGCTCCTGAATAAGCCGCCATCTCACCAACGTGGCAAAGGACGTAGCCAGTCATCTTTCGTTTTTTATTCCACACGGTGGCCGGCTTTGTCTCTTGCTTCCATTTGTCACCACCTCCAGTGTAGATCTCTCTCCAATAAAATATATCCGTTTCGCCATCTTTATTGGCTCCCTCTCTCCACTCTCATTGGCTGATGTGCTAGTTTCTCATTGGTGGCTGGACTATGGCAGGTCACACACACAGTGTGATATTCTATAACTGATTTTTGGTGGGACCCACATGTGGACGCATGCATTTTATAGCGTAACAATATATATATTGGACCCTTGCTGAAGCATTGTTGAAGAAGCTTGAGAAGTTCTAAATGTGGGTGTACAGAGGCGTAGAGTAAAAAGTGACACCATACTAATGAGAATGAAGATAAACAAGGGAAGCATTCGTACCATAAAGATAAGGAAACTGATTTACTTTGGATATGAGACACTCCGAAATTTATGATACACGGTACCTTGTCATACAAGGAAAAATCAATGGACGATGAGGTACTGGTAGAAGGAGAAACTCACTTACTTACCATCACGCCGTTTCCCCGCGGGGGTAGGCAGCGAGGATAGAGCGTTACATTCTTCTGTCCTGACACGCAATTCTCGCCTCATCCACATTCATATATCTTCTCATACAAGCTCGACGATTATTAAGGTTTCTAACAGGACTATCCTCCAGTATCTGGTTTTCCTGGTCGTGCCAAGTCTTCCGCGTACGTCCTCTATTTCTGGTGCCATTAACACGTTCGTCATATGTCTTTCTTACCATTTTCTCCTCATTCATCCGTTACATATGACCAAACCACCTAAGTGATCCTTTCTTAATCTTACTCACTATACTAAGATCAACTTTACATTCTTTCCTTATTTATTCTTTCTTACTCTGTCATAAATGGATCTGCCTAAGTGATCTCATTTCCACTGCATTCAGTCTACTTTCGTTCCTCTTCTGCGTCACTTCCATACATCAGTGTCGGTACCAACCACCACCACTAGTCTTGCCTCACTTGACAAGTTCCCATTAGCTTTATTTCCATTCAAAGCGCCGTTCACTTTATTCCCTGCAATCACCCTCCTTTCGATATCTTTCTGTCTTTCCGTTTCTATTGAACACACTTCCCAAATACATAACCTCATCTAGTTTTCCAAACATTCATTACCCACAAGTATTTTGCACGTTGTCTTGCTTTCCTTCTTCTCGAATACCATCACTTTCGACTTCATAACATTCATAATAAGGTCGTTTTCCTTGCATACATCGTACATTCTACTCACTATCCTCTGTAATTCTTGTTCATTATTCGCCATTCGGATTAAAAACCTGGAGAATAGTACTGCTGCACAGCTGAATCTCTTTTCCGTGTGGCTGTAAATAAAATACGGATAGCTAAACATGATAGCAAAAAGAATAAGAAATAGAACCTACAACACCTTGGATGGTAAGACGAGATGACAGCAAATAAATGCTTTCGCGAATGGACATGTTCCAGCTTAAACTTATGTTTTTCGTGCTCACTCTCAGTGTTTAGTCTCGCACTTGAGTCAGGGCTCAAGGCCGGTCTTGTAATTCGATTTGAGGATTCACCATGTTCCGTTTCCCACTTGGAACTGGTTCGAGGATACTCAAATATAGAATCAACCGAAACCCACGCGCGGGAATTAAGTTTGAATAATGTAATTATTTCAAAAGGAGATCGTTCCAGCACCGTGTCGTCATCATCGCGATTGAACACCAGTTTGGAACCATCAACTTGAGATGTTCTAAATCAAAAAAAATAAATAAAAATAACCTTTTTATTTTCGTGCGAGATAAGGGAACAGAAATATCCGCATGGTTCATCTGACCATTTATTAGGCTGTATTTAACAAGCAGCTATTTAAAAAGGCTAAAATGTACGTTTTTAAGTAAAGGCTGGATTTTTTTTTTAGATTTTCAATTATTTTTTTATCACAACGATATCTCATCACATTATTTGCCAATATGTACACCATTACTCGACTAAAACAACATACTACAACTACCACATGGGAAGAGTACATTTGGACAAAAACATTTCCATTACTTAGCACCCAAACTTTATAACATATTAAACTCCAACACAAAGGAAATTCTGTCACCTGCGCTTTTCAAAACAGAAAGTTATTGAATGGCTGAGATATTTCATAGTCATTCAATAACTTTCTTTTTTGAAAACCGAGGAAGAGTTGCTCTTGTGTTTATATACCAGAGGGATTTGAAAGGAAATTGTATTTTTGTTTGTGATGCCTGTGTTTATTAGTAATATTTATTTATATATATATATATACTAATTAAATGTATTAATTATAAAGATATACATATAAAATCAATGTTATCGAAAAACATTGTTGTTGCGCTACCGGGATTCGAACATAGCTTATTTTAAAATGTGAGGCTGTTTCCCTAGATCAGGCCTAGACTAAGTGGGAAATTGCCATAATAATATTATTATTATTAAAATTACCTTAAATACAAATTAAGCTCGAATACAAATTAAATGTATTAGTTAGAAATATATATATATAAAATCAATTTTATCGAAAACTATTGTTGTTGCTACTGGGATTAGTTGGAACATTTGTCGTCAATCCACTGTGCTGATATAGCATAATCGGATAATGCACGTTCCCCGCATCGGAAGTGATCCAGGTTCGAATCCCGGCAGCAACAACTATATTTTTCGATAAAATTGATTTTATATGTATATCTTTCTAATTAATACATTTAATTTGTATTTAAAACATCACAGACCGTCTGTTCTGAATAATTACAACTTCACAATAAGAATGTGTTCTCCTTAATAAAAAAATATGTGTACTAAAAAATAATAAATAAATGAACATGATGATGGCTGTCGAGATAACAATGCAGTTAGTTCATCATTATTTTAGACTTTTAGACGATTATCTTCACCTAATTCTGATACCATGGAATCTAAACAATGACTCTTGGATTTAAAATCATCGCCACCACGGATTTTCTGCCCTGTGCTTGCCACCGTACTAAACTAACAAACAAAATAAACCTTGTTTACTTCCATTTCAGGAAATATACATACTCATACATTATATCTTATCTATCACCGGATCATGGCCACCCTGTCATTTGAAGACGTAGTTCGCGAATGACAGATCGATATGGCAGTCTCACTCTAATGCGTGTCTGTGGACTGATTCATTCGATAGTTGTGCAATGGGCACCATGTCAGAAATTCTATATAATATTAAGAATGTACGTATTTCGTATTATATGCCTTGCGTGTAAACAAGCGAGGTATTAAAATGGATAACTTCAAATCGTTAAATATAACCAAAACATCATAAATAACCAACTGAATACCAGCACTGTTTTAAAAATCTTTCCAAAAAACGTGACATCTGATTCGGACATAGACAAAAGTGTATCTTCAGTTTTAGTTCAAGAAACAAAGAAGTATTCCATCGGACGTCAGATGTGAACAGTGTCAGATGTGCGTATGGATGATACACGGCTTCCCAAACAAGTTATGTTTGCGCATAGCTATCTCACGGCAAAAGATGACAGGGTGGACCGAGGAAAAGATTCAAAGACACCCTGAAACTGTGACAGATCCTGAACACTGGGAAACCGCGGCCCAGAACCGAGGACAATGGCGACAATCCGTCACTCAGGACCCCCCTGCTCAGCGGATGCACGTGCACAATATGTAGTAAGGCAGTGATGGCGAACCTATGACACGCCACAGCGTCTTGGGCGACACGCCAGCGTTCACTAATATCGGAGTTATCAAAGAACACGTGTCCCGCCACCGGACGTTTACCCGACAACGACATTCGAATTTATCACTACGCACATATTACATACGTATCTCTGTTGAAATAAGCAATTAATTAATTAACATTTTAGTCCATAAGGTTGTTACTGTTCGAGAACAGGACGGTTACGGTCATCCTCGTAACGCGGGACCACCGAAAAATTCACAAAGTTATCTTATAATAATAATTATTGATTTTTATTTCATTTTATTACTCGGTTACAGCGACTCCTGAAAAAATGCAAATTCGATTATAACGTTTCATTTGTATTGCTCTAATCCTAAATACATATTTAGATATTTTTACCTTGGATATTATAATGATTGTTCACCTCGGCTACAACGTCATAAAATTCAACAAAATAAGTATAAATTATCTGTCCAACAATTTATATATTTTTTACGAATATGTTGTCTCATTGTTGGCCGCACGCGACGATCGTTAATTTTGCATAGATTTCTCGAAAAACATCGATTTATCAATTCGGCCAGTTACAATAATTGCAATGCGCATTTTTTTCTGTTTGTATCTTCTTCTTCTTCTCGTGCCTTAACCGCTCAACGGACGTCGGCTATCATCGTGTTGTTTACTGCGGCTCCGAAAAGATCTACAGTAGACTGACGTTGGCTCAGGTTCTTCAACCATCCATTTCCGGCAATCTTTCCCTGCATTATGAAATGCAAGATTTAATAAGTCTCATTACATATCAAATATATTAATTTTTTTTTTACTTTTATTTTTATAAATAACTAGCTAGTACCCGGCATGCGTTGCAATGCCACTCAAAGAAAGAAAATGTTTGTATTTTAATTCTGATTATTGAAGTGCTTTTTGGATACACAATATTTTTTGTTTTTCCGTCTGGTGCGTATACGTTGAAGTCGCCAGAAAAAGCGATAATTCTTGTAGAATTCGCCACAGAGAATCCGCAAAATAGCCATTCAACTCGTCCGTATTTCACATTTCACGACATATGGTTTGCCATGAAACTGATCGCTTTCTTCGGCGAACTTTCTCATTGTAAAATGGTTGTACTAATTCAGAAACCTTCGCGGGCGTGTGCACAATATATGTGTGTGGTATAAGAACGCATACGGGACAAACAAACATTCATTTTTATTAGACAAAATACTAATTATTCTACATGTTTCGATACCTGTGGTATCTTCTTAAGGAAACAATGTATACTGAAATTAAAAATACAAGCATAGATAAAAACAAAACTATAAAGTGGTGAATAATTAATAATCATTATTTTGATATTAACAAGGGTTTAGAAATTATACATATAAATACTAGGGGTTTACAGTTAGATAAATTAGAAATTTTAGAAATAAGATAAAGTGTTAATAACAAGCCAAATATTATAAATAACCAAATCCTCTTTGTAAATAGTCACCTTTTAAATTTGTTTTCATATTAGTTCTTACTTATTCACCACTTTATAGTTTTGTTTTTATCTATGCTTGTATTTACATGTTTCAGGTATCGAAACATGCAGAATAATCAATAAATAGTGGTTTAAACAAAATATTTTGTCTAATTATTTATATAAATAAAATGAGGCTACAAAATAATTTTACAAATATTGAAGAAGTAACTTTTATTTTTATTTATGCATCCGAACCATTATATTTTTGTCCATCTAGCTTATTTTGAACATTATTCTGTAGATCCACATATTACGTGATTAATGTAGCCTTTATCAAATGTCACTTCGATAAGACAGTAAGAATGAGTAATACGAATTATATTTGAACCTTGTTCATTTTTGAAAGGGTCTACTGTGGTTAGGACGTCACTCGTTTGTAGCGTCAATAATATTTCGGTTGCTTCAAAGTCGTTGTAGACTAGTTTCACTGGTTAAAAAAAAAGAGTTTTTAAACAGTCATTATCAATCCACTGTTAGATGAAGACCTCCCCGTGTCTCTGCCACTCTCTTCGGTCTTTCGCCGGTCTTCACCATGTCACTCCCACTGCTTCGATGATTTCGTCTACCCGATGAACCTTTGCGCGTCCTTTTTTGTCTCATCATACAAATATATTATTTATCTATCGTTTACTGCGCGTCTAACAAAGTCGCCCATTTGCACTTTTCAATAGTGACGATAACACAATTTCTTCACTTTAGTCTGCGCTCTAACCTACGATTTTCTTTTTATGTATTTTTATATATTTTATAATAATTTACTGTCGTGAAATGTTTTATAAAACTATTTATTTGTTAATATCTATACTTATAAGTAATTTGGCATTTTTTTTTTTACCTATTTATCAACTACTAGGTACTAGTGGTGAGTTCAAAATCACGAACTGTGAGTCAATCACTGATATTTTTGAGTCACACTCACTATCAGTGATTGAATATCGTGATTCGTGATTAATTTTTTTTTTGTTAAATATTCAACTCATTTTATGACGTCGCCGTTCAAATCGATTGTCACTTGAATCAGTGCCATCTATTGGAATCTGTTGATAATGTTTTTGCTAACTTACTGAAAACTTTACGTTATTTTGTTCATATTTTCATTTTAAATTTTGTAGGTGTATGTGTAGTAATTTTCTGCTGCCCAAATTTTTAAAATACTTTTATTGTTTTTAAATTTTTTAAAATAATTATAATAATTTTTAAGTTAAAGCCTTTTTTGTGTTGTAATTAGTTATTTGTTATATTATTTTATTATGGTCGCATTTGACAGTGCTACCATAGATAAGGAACGAAACTGCGACCGTAAAGTGCGACGTGATACGACCATGAGACATAGATGAGATGACAGGATGCCTTTCTTATCTATGACAGATGATCAATATACTTGCCAGCCGTAATACGATTTCACTAATGTATGTTTTTTATTTACTTGTAATAAAGACAATGTACACATCATTTCAAATTGAATATATATTTACGTACTGTATATAAAAGAGAAAACATTTAAGTGATGATAACCTAGTGATATTAAAAACATGTGGAATTTTTCCTTACTGGCAAATCCGTCCGAATCCAATATATCCAGAAAGTCACAGATAAAAGATGGGGAAGCGCAATATTAAGTACTATGAATTATCTCACTATAATCGAAACTATAAATACATATTTCGAGTTCTTTTTACTGAGTGCCAATTGAGACCTACTCCTGAACCAACGTTACACGAACCACTACAGTAGAGATTTTTCCACGAGTGAATGCCGTTTCGCCAGTGAATATTACATTCACGAGGAGAACTCACTGTTATTGTGAAGTTGTAATTATTCAGAACATAGGTCTGTGATATTTTTAATACATTTAATTTGTATTAAAAATACTATATTCGACTGATAGATATAGTGAACATAGAGAAATGAAATAATATGTGGACAAATAAAAAATAATAACATAAAATCTCAAGTGATTACGATATTTTGTGTAAAACCGTTTTGAATTGAAATTATCGAGTAATCTTGTACAAGAATTAGTCACAGCAGATTTTGACAAATATTAGTGACATCTATTGCACAATGCGAAAAATAGAAAATGAATATTAACATTTATTATTATTATTGGTAATCTGTACTGCCATCTAGCGGATTTCTTGATAAAGTACACTAACGTAGGATGCAATCGATGAAATGGATACGAAACGCAGTTATAATGTGGATACGTATTATTATTACTTTTAAATCGATGACATCCACAATAACTGTTTAATTATTGTTATTTCTAAATAAAATATTATTAAATAGTTAAATAAATTAAAATATTATGTGATAAATTCAGGTTCCGAAGATGGATATTGAAGTCCCCCCCCCCCCCCGCTCCCCCGAAACATTGTTCAGTCGCATAAATATAATTCATAAATAATTAGTATGATAGTGTTAAAATAGTTTTTGGATTGAATAATTTATCATTTTTAGTAAGTGAATATGGTTCTATTTTACGTTTCACAAAACTGTTGAAAGCGCACGTATGTTACGTGTATATTTTTTTCTTATAAATGTAATACTGTTGTACTATGGCTTTCTGCATATTGTATTTAAATTATTTTGCAATACAAGCAGAATGGTAAAGTTGTGGCTATATCATATTCCGCTTGGGTACTGAACCATTAAAAGTACAGATTTATAAATATATATATATATTTAAATGACTTTATTTAATTATATATTCACAATCCTAAAAAAATGTGTTAAATCCATCATACCACCTCTGCTCAGAATATGATATTCTGATTCGCCCAGCCCTATTTCATATATAGATCATGTTTTTTGTTTTCTTGTCTTCGGACATCGTGTAAATTTTATTTCGTGGTCATTGTATCCACAAAGATACTAAATATTCTTACATACAGGGTGTAGACCTAGTTCACAAGATTTTTATACCTGACTAAATTGCATGTCGAAAATGTTCAACCAGTAACAGATTCTATACCGTTATGAAAAATCTTATTGCATGAGATTACAATACAAATGTATTAAGATTTTCCATAACGATTAATATACAATATCAAGTTATGCTTTATGTCTACGTACTTCTAAATAAATATTTTCGATAATTACCCATTATTCTTCTATATCTAACATAAAATGGTATGGCCGCTCGAAGTTCGGATGCCTTTTATTATTTGTATTCAATATATTATTTTGAAATAATCGCACAACTACGATTTTTTTTAAATGCTCGTATCTCTATTGCAGTTGATTGATATTATACACATGTGGCTTGAACATTTTCGACTCATATTTTTAATATGTAAGTATGTAACCCAAAAATCTCTCATCAAATATAACGCAGCTTCGTGACGCAATTTTACGCAGGAAGCCTTCGAAAAAAACATTATATTTTTAAATTTCAGCCATATAAATGATGCACACATTTAGAGTCTTACTTACGTAGGTTTATGACATGCGCAGATCCGCATTCACTACTGACTCGAGCTTTACAGTCTTTAGACATTCATAGTCGGTCGGTATAGTCAGTGTTGTGTCCGCTGCGTTCAGTCCGGTCGTCCAGTGAGTGTTAGCGTACTCTAGCCCGGTGTGCGCCAGCGATCGGACACGTGTAACAAATGCACCATTCGCGCGCTGTGAACGGTTATCTCGATGTATAAAAAAGAACTGTACTATTTACATCGGGAATTTTGTTTTAAACGGGTCAGAGAACTCATCAGTTACGATTTTTTTCAATTCTCCTGTGCAACGGTATAGAAAGAAGACAGTTGTATATACGCAATGTGAAAGTAATAATTTTTTGTATGAAAACTGATTAAAAACATGTTAATATTATTATTTGTCACTTACTGTATTTCGATATTAATTGAGGAATTTTTTTTGTGTAGTCTTCAAAAAACACCACAATTCTAGTTATTTTTAATAAAAAAAAATTAACAAATGATTTTTTTTAGATATGGTTCAATAAAAACGAATCAAAAAAATCAGCGGCTACGATAATATCGAAAACAAAACTTTGCACAATTATTTACAATGTTTCTGCGTTATTTCGAGATAAGAGTGTATTTTTTGGGTTATTATGTCGCGAAATTCGCTCAAAGAATATTATTTAAAAAATAATATTAGGTATTATTTTATATTTATAAAATAGCCTTGCCATTGTCGTTATAGATGTCCTTATTTATAAACAAGAAAATTTTATTTCAAATAAGAAAATGTAATTATAAAATTCTAGGTTTTTTTTTTCAAATCTTGTTACTAAAATAATGGTCTACGTGCGTAGCTTTTTTGTTAGTATGTAAATTTCAAAGAAAACTGATACATTACATCGGAGTAAAGTGACTTTTTTTTCTCTTTGTTCACAGGTATATTTTTCAACTAGAAAAACGAACGACTTCATATTATCTACTATCATTAAATCTAGATAAGATTCTACAACTTCATACCTACCTATTGTTAACTGAAATTTATATGTATTTTCTTTAAGATCATAAAAGTCTCTGGACACCTTAGCTACCTATTCGAATTTATTAAGCTTTATGAAAATCATTTCATAATTTAAAGTGGAAGCTCACATGCGTTGATTCTGAATTTCATGTTACAAAAGTTTTGCTATTGCGTATGTAAAAAACCTATGACCCGTCCCAAAACTTCGATAATCATGACAAACGTTTTGTTATTGCGTATTTTTAACTTTTCATTTTTTAATCTTCCATTTCTGCCTATCTGCGTCCAGTGTTAGATATATGCCTAACATTTTTCGCTCTCACAGCTCCCTGTCGCGTTTTGATTCCATTTTTTCCCAACAATTTAACTGATGTTGTCTTTCTATTGTGTCTTAGGTCGTGTATATCTATTTAAAGCTTAAACAATTATCTTAGGACGGGCTACATGCTAGTTAGTAATATACTTGTTCGCCTTTTTTAATCGATGTGTCTTGGAATATACACTATGTATTAATTATTTTTTTTTAATTTTTACGTGTAGAAGTTTCAAATTCTTTTATCGGTTCCACACACAGTGCTGCAGAAACGCGAAATCTACAATTAATTTTCTGAATAAAATAAAAAATAAACACAAAAGAAAGAAGATAAAAACAAAAGCTAATGTAAGAGAATGCAAAAACGAACAGAGATTTTAATTTAAACCTTCCCGCGCCCTTTTAAGTGCTATCTTTATTTTAGTTTTTTAAAATACAGGTACATAACAACATTACAAACAAACAGATAATCGAGTGTTATGTACGGAAGTGAAGAAATCAGTGGGTACAAGACAACCATTAAAGGGTTAACTATCAAGTACACTCTCCCATGAAGGGACTTGGACGAAACGCAATGATGTATGAGTCACGCCATACACGGTGCAGGCTAACGGAGTTACGCACGATTTTGTTTGTTTTAAGAATTTGACTTGTCCGCGTTCTCGTTGACACAATCTTGTCATCAACGCCTAATATACCCCATCTCGTGGTTCACGATCTTGTCATCAACGCCTAATATACCCCATCTCGTGGTTCACGTTTTGATGAAATCCCTGTACAACTTGAGATTCCTCGCGTTACTAATTAGGTCCGCGTTTTCAGGCGGCCGACCATTTTCTGTCGCACTGTTTATTTAGTTTTGTTTCTGGACTCTCATAATGGTCACTTTTGAGTTATGTTAGGTAGTGTATCGTCTCTAATACAGTGAATTTTTCGAAAATGCCTGCCACAACAGTAACACAGCGTTAACCTGCGATATGACCGAACCGTACGTTAGTTAAACCACAAATCACCGTGCAGGTAAGTTTGTGGTTTCGCAATATAAGTTTATCAATATCGTGACATTTCGTACCGTTCGTGAGATGTTATTATCCCGAGAAAATTAGTGCGTAGTATTAAAAATATTTACTTATATTACTTATCTTCCAAATATACCGCAATTGCAGTAGGTATAAGGTAGAGCGTAGTGAGTTGCATAAGAATTCTTGTATACGTTACCCTCTTTAAAAAAGGTGACGATGTTGTTCAAAATCCCAACATGCCAAAATTCTAACAAAATCCTTACATTCCAAAATCACCCGGAATTGCGTCACGCCAAAATCTTGACATCCTAAATTTATGATATACCAAAATTCCTATATACCAAAATCTCGACACCCAAAATCGTGTCATGCCAAAATTCTGACACCCAAAATCACGTCGTGCCAAAATCCCAACACCCAAAATCGCGTCATGACAAAATCCCGACACCTAAAGTCGCTTCATGCCAAAATCAAATGCAAACATTCAGACTTCCGACATTTCAAATTTCCAACAGCCGTAATTCCTTCATTTGAAATCCTCAACAGCCAAAATTCCTACATTCCAAATCCTTGACAGTCAAAATTCCGTCATGCCAAAATCCTCACATTGCAAATAACTTTACGCCAAAATCCTGAATTGCTATGATTTTGATAAAACATCAAAGCAATTCAGAAATTGTCAAAACACAATATACTCGTAAACATAAATATAATTTTAAATATGAATTAAATATATTAATTAGAAAGATATACATATAAAATCAATTCTATCGAAAAATATTGTTGTTGCGCCACCGGGATTCGAACCTGGATCTCTTTCCTAACCGGGGAAGGTGCATTATCCAACTATGCTACAGCGACAATTTTCGAACCCATATGTTACCTTTTTGATATTAATACATTTAATCGTTCCATTATTTGAAAGAGCCATCTATCTTATTTTTACAGAATCTCAAATACCTTTGAGTAAAATGATAGCAGACGCCAGAATTAAATTTAAAATATCACAGGCCTATGTTCACAATAACACAACTTCACAATAAGAATGTGTTAATATAATTAGTATATGAAATTTTGGTCTTTTGTTCTTGCACATTGATTGGTATAAATGAATAGATTTATATATCTCTCCCTGTATTCCATTGTTCATTGCTGGGCGCTTCTGATGTCATCTCATTTTCCCGCTCTTCTGCTGCACGCAAGGTAAAAAGAATGACGATCCTGTCATTGTTCTTGTCCGTCCGTTTTATAAGGGATCGCTTCTTCTTACTTCTCTCACTTCACGTACGTCAAAATTCGCTTTCTGGACATGGTGGACAGTATCTTTAGTTTTAAACTCCTGAAGAATGGACGAGTTTGTACGTCTAATCGTCAGTGTAAAATTTAATACACTAATGTGTATTACATTTTAGACTGATGGGATATTGGTCTGTTTGTATCACGATTCCTATTGCGTACAGCCACAAAACATGGGTAGTTCGCCGATCTCCGCTTCTTTCAACTGGCGATGATGATAATGAGGTCAGAAGAAGTGAAACACAGAGATATGTTCTTTATAGGGACACTGCAGCGAGAGTAACGATAATGTTTTCCCACTTGGAGTGTATGTATTTGGTTTTATTTCAGATACAAACAATACATTCAATTCATTCTCATATTTCCCACTATTTCAGCGCTAGAAATAAGCATTTTATTGAAAAAGTGACAGTCTTTGTTTACCGAAATGTATCACTTTCTATCTATCTTTTTCTGGCGTCCCGACGATAATTATATTCTTAAATTACTGACTCGTGTCCTTAGCACATCAATTAATTGGCGTCATCACGGCGACCTCTCAATTCTGTGCGATATAATCCCTTAAAAGTAATGTTTATTTTGTCATTCCCATTCACGTCAAGTGTACAATGACATCCTAATCATTTTCACATTTACAAAAAAGTATGTACTTAATTTCTATTATTTAATAAAAATATAGGATATTTTTTCTTTTTATAATAAACGATTTTATTAAAGAGAACATATTTTTATTTTGAAGTTGTAATTATTCAAAACATAGGTCTGTGATATTTTAAATATTAATTAAATGTATTAATTAGAAAGATATATATATATAAAATCAATTTTATCGAAAAATATTGTTGTAGTGTTACCGGGATTCGAACCTGGATCTCTTTCCAAACCGGGTAAGGTGCATCCAACTATGCTACAGCGACAGTACTTTTGACGATAAATTTTCGAACCCATATGTTAGACTTTTCAAACTAATACATCTATCGTTCCATTATTTGAAATCCATCTAATACCTTTGAGTAATTCGATAGCAGATAAAAATTAATTACTAAAATTAATTTTATATGTATATCTTTCTAATTAATACATTTAATTAGTATTTAAACGATTTTAATGTCGCATGGCTTCGATCTTTTCATTGGCCATTTTTAGGTTAGGTTAGGTTATGTTAGCTTAGGTTATGTGTGTCAATCTTGAATTTATTTTATTGACTTCGTCGTTATACCAGCACCAGCACGAGGGTAATATCTCGCGAAGGACTTTACGCCATATCTCGAATGCCCCTCTTACGGTTCACCTGTGCCAGAGACAGAATTATCAATATCGAGTATCAATTTATTTATCACTTAATCTTGACTTAATTTCATCGAATTCGTCGTCTTCATACAGAGGTTCTGACTAATATGGCGGTAATATCTCGTATAGGACTTTGAATATCTTTTCGGACACCTGTGCCAATAACGGATTTTATCAGTACCGAGTATCAGTCGAGCTGCGACATCTATCGATCACAACCCGCAATAGCTATTGTTTACGTGCCTGCCGTGACGTAATTGTTACATATAATTTGAGGGATTTCCCCTTGGGCGTTCTCAGTGTTCCGCCGAAGGTAATCGATTAGGCACACTGGGCCCTTATAAATGTTTTATTTACGATTATGGGTCGCGGGTTTGATTTCCATGTGGTATCAATCAAATTAAAAAACTTTGTTTTTAACATTAGATGTACCAATGGGGTATAAATGGAACACTGTCAACCTTATAAAAGAATTATTAAAATTATATCGGTCGAATAAATGATTTTTTTTGTAACTTATTGGAAATTATAAATATTTAAAAGAAAGTAAATTTAAATTCAGCTACACGGCCAGTGGTGGTCGCTGTGCCGCCATATTTTCCGTAGATTCTATATTTATTTATATTACTTTAACAATGCACCATGTTGTGTATTTTGTCTTTATATAAATGATACAGTAATATACAAATGTACACCTAGAGCTATCTTAAATTGATATGATTGTAGTCAGAATGTTATTAAAAGCATAAATACGATATTTTATGTAAAACTGATTTAAACTGCAACGATAAAATGATCGAGTAATATCCAAGAATTATTCACTGCAGTTTTTGACAAATATTAGACAGCGGACAGATTTTTAGGTACTGTAAATGCATGTAAATTCATTTACGCCCCAGCGCCGAATATATCCCTCACAAAAAAAAAACTTTCCACCGCGGCCAGCGACGTATTAATCCGTCGCGACGTAATTTATTTATCTGCTTTGAAAAGCGACACCTGCTTAATCAGTGACATCTAATGGACAATGCGGAAAGGTTGTAAATGAATATTAATTTTCATCATTGCTAATCTGTACTGTCATCTAGCGGATTTCCTTACCAAAATTGGCAATGACATTAACAATGGATACGATGATGATAGATGATGCATACGTTAGCGCAATTATAATATAGATTCAGTTTAACTGAATGCATTTTTTAACTACATCATCGAATTTTTGAAATTTATTCGGGGTTTTCACATAACTAATTGCAAATGTTCAGTAATACTGAAGAATGAAAGATACATTAAAAGCTTGTATTCTAGTGATTGAATCGTGTACTTTGCGTGTGTGTATGCGTTGTACAATGTTCGCACTCTTGTCTGTATCAGTCAGTGATGATGACCTAATAACTTAATCGCGAGAAAATCTAACATCGGCGATAGCCGATTACTTTTCTGCTAGTGCATTCTGTATTGCCCCCCCTGAAATTATACAAACGGTGTCCTTACGTATCATATTTTAAATATATATTATACATTCTTGAAAAACTGTGATCATGTTTACATAAATGAATATTGATCAAACGTAAACATTACCATCTGTCATCTCGCGTCGCATTTGACTGTGCGTGCGATCATAGATAGGAAAATAAAGTGCGACGCGAGATGACAAATAGTGAAATACTTGCCAGTCGTAAAAATTCGTACGATTTCGCTAATGTATGTTTTTTCTTACTCGTAATAAAGTGTTTCTTACTCGTGCACTTCATTTCGAATTGAATATATATTTACGTACTGTTATTGAATATATAAAAGAGAAACCGTTTATCTAATCTTAACCTAGAGATATGTATTAAAAACACATCCAAAGCGATAGTTAAAAGTCATAGATAAAATATGAAGAAGTGTAATACCATAAATAATTTTGTCACATTTACAAGTTGCATGTGTATTTTCATCATCGTTATTATCAGCTGTTACTATTACCACTGCTGGATGAAGTGTCTCCCACTTTTATCTATCCATTATTTCCACAGAATTTGATGATTCAGTCCATCGATTGTCCGCCCTCCGAGCGATGTGGTCTATCCGATGCCATTTTATTTTCTTAGTGTATTAAATTATATTTTGTTGAGAGTCCATGTTCCGCAGCCGTACGAGTGCTGGAAGTATACATTGACACATCGAAAGAGTACTTTTGAATATCATATTCAATCGTTCAACTGTATATTATATGTCATTTTGACATATAATATACAGTACATTCATTTTGACACCGATTGGCTTAAGAGCAAACTGCGGCTAATATCTAGAATATGATACTATCTCGGATTTTTTGAAAAATATATTGTAACGCTTCTTTATCTGTGGATATAACGAATTCGCTTAAATTATACACAAATACATTATGAATACATACTATATCCTGAGATTTACAAAATTCTGATAGTATTCATTTTTATACTATTTGGGATAAATTGGTTAGTTCGGTTTGATTAGGCTAGGTTAGTTGTTTAATTTAATATATTTTTTATTGGAAAACAAACAAACAAAAATCATGATAAAGTGTAACACAAATTTTACCAATTACAATTATTTGAAAAGGACTCATTAAATAGATAAATAGCTTATTAATACTTTATAATAGAAAACAAATTTTACGCTGCAAAAATAATTGTAAAAGAATGATAAGTTTCTCCTCTATTGCAGAAATATAAAAAATAAGTGAAATTAAGAAAAATGAGAAAGAAAATAGAACTATAAACAGAGGAAAGATAAAAGTTATAAATAAGAAAAATTACCAGGAGAACGGGAGGGTGAGGGGAAAGGTAAAGGAAAATGGGATAGGGAATAAAATCTGTGTGATAAAAATAAAATGAAGGCTATTAAGGTTTTTGTGTTGAATTTAGATTTAATTGAGGTAACTGGAGTATTGAAAATCTCTAGTGTGAGTTGAAATAAAAGGGGTTTCGGTAGAAAAATGAGTTCTGTTTGGCATTTATTTATTAGACTTTATTGACGTACATGTTTTTGTTGTAACAGAGGTGAATATAAAATATTTTAATATAACATGATAAACATAAGATTCAATTATATTGCAATTAAGTATAATACTCGCAGTTTATTTTGTGGGATGGAGTAGACTCCACCTCTGATATATACCGCATTGTCCTGGCTACTTTGCTGTCTGTGTTAAAGTAGCCAGTTTTTTGGTGCTGTTGGTGTTGGAATGTTGGTGACAACATATTGATCGTGGTGTGTGTTTTTTTTAAAGATTTATTTATTTATTATGATACGGTATTATTATATTATATTTTTACCCGAAACTCTAAAGTGAAATAATTTTTTAATATTTTCGTATTAAAGGTCATTATTGCTTATTTAGGAATTTTTTGGAAACCACGCCTTTTTCAGAAATCTTACGTGTTGATCGTATGAGTGTTTCAAATGTGATAATTTTTATAGTGAAATTTTGAATCTTTGAAATTCAATTCTAATAGGAAAATATATTTTTATACAAATCTAATAAAATAGCATATTCTCGATTATTGCCGCAAACGGCTCCCTCTTTATGTCAGCTAAAACTATTCCATAATTTCTAACACTTTGTATGAATATATTCACATCAATAAATATCTAGAGGTAGGATTAAATTTTCTCTATGCTTCAAATTCCATGAAAACTGGCTACAGACGAAAGTCTATTGAAGTAATCAATTGGAGGCGTTAATTACTATTGTATCCATTACAACACGATACAAGTACTCGCTATGATTAGGCACATCATATAAATCATAATTAATTGATAATAAAATACAGTCGACCGTGGTTATAACGAGCATGCTTATAACGAAACCACTGCTGTAACGTCGAAAAACCCCTGCTGATTTAATTTTATGCGTATTTCCATAGAATCACTCGCGGATATAGCGTTGTGCTTCGTGGATATAGTGAAATCCATTTGGTGTTCATTCGTAATTACTAAACTAGTCTCTAATTCTTGGGATAATATACAAAGATGGAAAGGTGACTTATTATTTGTGATTGCATCAGATTACGGCCCAGTTAATGACGTAACCGAGATTTTTCCGATATTTTTCATTCTGTGACTAGCGCGTTAAAATTGCATTGGCTGCCACATAATTGATTGCCTTGTATTCACCAAACCTTAAATTTATTTCGGAAATTTCCAACATTCTTGAATCGATTACTTTAGCCGAAGATTGAAACGAAGTTATTATGATAATTAAGGAGAACACATTCTTATTGTGAAGTGGTAATTGAACATAAGTCTGTAATACTTTAAATACAAATTAAATGTATTAATTAGAAAGATATACATGAAAAATCAATTTTATCGAAAAATATTGTTGCTTTAACGAGATCATTGCTGTAACGTGGAAAAACCCCATCTGATTTAATTTTATGCGTATTTCCATAGAAGGTTCGAATCCCGATAGCGACAACAATATTTTTTCATTATATTGATTTTATATGTATATCTTTCTAATTAATACATTTAAATTGTATTTAAAGAAGTTATTAACAATTACCTACTCAAAAAACAAACCCTTCTTTCGGAAACATGTTTCCTAACAATGCCAATAAAAGAAAGTGCCTTTCAATTGAACGTATAATAAATAAAAAAAAGTGAGTTAGGATGTGACGCAAAATGTAAAGTATGTAAAAATTTTTCTTTAACCTCTTACAGCGTGCCGACATTGTAAAAGAATAAAAATTTCGGCAATGGAATCACGGATATAACGAGTAATCACAGTCGTTGGTCCCTTGGATGGCGGAATTTTTTTAAAGATAATTAATAAATATATTTATGAATATTTTAATAACATTAAAATCTCTGTTAACCAAATACTTGGCCGAAATATTGAATTGTAATAAATAGTTATTAATTAATTATAATTTGTTTAATGAAAACACATTTTTATTGCAAAGTTGTACCCAAATATATATTGTATAATACATATTACTTACATACCATCACGCCGTTTCTCCGCGGCGGTAGGCTGAGAGGATAGAGTGCCACACTCATCTGTCCTGACACACAATTCTCGCCTCATCCACATTCATACAAGCTCGCCGATTGTTGAAGATTCTAACAGAACCTTCCGCGGACGTCTTCTATTTCTGGTGCCATCAACAGTTACGTCAAATATATTTCTTACCATTCTTTCCTCATTCATCCATTCCATATGACCAAACCACCTAAGTGATCCTTTCTTAATCTTACTCTCTATACTAACATTAGGTTTACATTCTTTCCTTATTTCTTTATTCTTTACTCTTGTCATAAATATATTTGCCACATATACGCCTAGGTGATCTCATTTCCACTGCATTCAGTCTGTCTACTTTCGTTCCTTCTCTGCCAGCTCCAGGCCTCATTCCATACATCAGTGTCGGTACCAGGACTCCATTGTGCACCACTAGTCTTGCCTCGGTTGACAAATTACCGTTAGATATAATTACATTCAAAGCGCCGTTCACTTTATTCCCTGCAGTCAACCTCCTTTCGATATCATTCTCAGCCTTTCCGTTCCTATCAAACATACTTCCCAAATACACAAACTCATCTACTTGTTCCAAACATTAATTACCTACAAGTATTTTGCACGGTGTCTTGCTTTCCTTCTTCTCGAAAACCGTCACTTTCGACTTGTTAACATTCACAATTAAGTTGGCTTTCCTTGCATACATCGTACATTCTACTCACTAGACTGTAGTTCTTGTTCATTATTCGCCATTAGTACTGCGTTATCGGCGTACAATAAACAGCATACAATCAAATAATGGAGACATTACACAACCCTACTACATATTAAATGTATTAATTAGAAAGATGTACGTATAAAATCAATTTATCGAAAAAATATTGTTGCTAACGGGATTCGAGCCTGGATCTCTTCTTATCAGGGAAAATGCATTAACAGATTATGCTACACCAACACAGTAAGTTTACGACAAATTATCGAACTTATATTGTTACACTTTCAAATTGATACATCTATCGTTCCATTATTTGAAAGTCATCCTCTTTATATTTGAAAAATTGTATCTTGTGTTCTCCTTAAAAATATTTTATACAATTAAGATTTTTGCTGTTTATCTTTCGAATTTATTAATTATAAAATTATATTAAATATAGTCGTTTAATGAGTGTATGTAAACAAATGATATAAATGTGTATTTGTGCATGTATGCGTGTTAGTCATTATATTGTCGAGAGTTAATAAGTCAGTATGATATTAGTTTCGTGAAATTTTAATTGCCTGTATTAATCGTGAAATGAAATACTCCGTCATTAATTTTATCATTTGTCACTTATCACAAACTTTTATTTTTCATGTGTACACGTATAACATTGTCGTTGATGATTTTGTAAGCAAAGTTGTTGTCTACTACACTAGTTTTCCATTATCGTTAGAATATTTTTATATCATAATTGATATTTGTGTAACACTGCTCTTTATGCTCGCGCTGAACTAGGCTGATTATATTTTTACATATAATAAATTATTAAAAAAAACGGTAAATATGCGGATGTTACAGTACAAAGTAGCATAAGTGACGTTGAATTTTGATTATCCGTCATATGAAACGAAATTTGACCATTTCAACTATAGTGTACATGTCATATGACATACTAAGCAGATTATTAAACGATCCTTGATTATATTATGTCAAAAACTCTTGTAACGGTGGTGTACAACCTCTATTGCAAAAAAAAACCCACTAAAAAGCAGGCTAATTATAATAATCGCCCCCAGGGCGGCGAAGGACGCACAAGAAAAACATTTAATGTGAAAGAATTCAATACAAATTAAATTTTCTAATCTTCATACTGGCAAGAATTTAAATATCTATCATCTGTCTGAAAACATCTATGTTAAAGTTACGCGAAATTTATCCGAAACACAATCTGTTCGGCGCTATGAGATAATTTAAAAGCAGACTATAATAATCGGCTCTAGGGTGGCAAATTTAATATTAGAAGATTTAATACATTTTAAAAATAATCATATTATTAACATTTAACTTTTAACATTTATTTCTTCTATATATATATACGAGAGCGTATATTTTATGTTTCAGTTAGTCTATGTACATATTTTTTGACTTCAGATACAAATTTATAGTAGTCTGTAATTTTTTCAATTGTGATGGGGAGATTGCTAAAAATTTGATGCCTTAATAAATATAGTGATTTTGGGTTGCGAACTTAGTATTATAATCTGTCGTCAGGTGGCACATATCGCACATCTAGATCAAAACTAAGACAACTCAAAAAAACAAGAATTTTCAGTTATTATTGTATTCGGATACTCCGTCATATACGCAACTAACTTAGCCCCAGTTCTCGAATAATGTCATTTTAGGATATATTTATGACATAAAGTGTTATTTAGTGACAAAAAATGGAGAAAAATGTTATTATTTTTTCGTCTTTTGAAAAATGAATTTTTAGTTTTCTTAGTTTTGATCTAGGTGTGCGATATATGCAAGTCCTATAAAATATAGCGAAATAAGATTTATTATTTAACTACAAAGTTAATTTTGCTAATTTCAAATGTATTATTATATGTTTATTCATGTTTATCCATTGGCTATTTCAGGAAGAATCATTTAATGAGAAAAAACTCTTCTTCTTCTTTTAAACAGGCAATCCACCCTTCAAGAGTGATTTGTGCCATTAATCAAGTTAAAACATTATTTTATAGAAAGAAGTACAACAATATTATAGAATAGGGAATATTATATTACAAGGTAATACCATTGTCGTTCAAGAAATTTTCTATTATATAGATTGACACAAGTTAACCGGGAGTTGAAAATTACCATTGACAAGATTACTGTAAAAAAAACCTGTGATCCGCAATGGACAGGCAAAAAAGATATGGTCAAGGGTTTCCTCCTCGGCACCACACTCATCTATTATGTTCAATCTGAATAAATGTGCGGCTACTTGGCAATGCCCAATTCTCATTCTAGAGATATTTGATATTGTTCTTTTGCAGACTTTCCTGTTGGAGAACCAAGGGGTGCGGGGAATAGATCTTTGGATTATTTTAAGCCGATTACCGTTGTGTTTATTTGGATCCATCCAAAGAGAAAAAACTCAACATCTTCAATTTCATAAATTATATTCTCATATCTTCTTAATGATGATTAAGTATTTGAATAACTTTCATCTGTCAGAAAACAACTAGGTTAATGTTACGCGAGATTTATCCGAGACACAATTTAAAATGTAACTAGAAAATGAGAGAAATTTACTGATTTATACCAGTAATCCGTCGAATAAATCATCGAAGCAAAATTGGAGTGAGTGACAGTAATAATCGCAATATTGAAATTTGCTTTTGATATTTTCCGCTTGCTGAGTTTATATACTTATTTTCAGCCTATCATCGTGTTGCTTCCAGCATGCAAACAAAATAATTATTGCACGACTGATGTCCGGACTAAATATTGTTTTGGGTTTGATATATATAATAATTCATATTTTATAGTGGCCGCATCGCGACCAACGTTAAAGATGCGCGGCTACGGCCGGTGTTTCTCTAAAATCCTTTTTTTTTCAATGTAAAATTACAAATTTATCAAAAACGGGGAAGTGGTCAACCACAGTACAACTAACGCAATAAATAAACAAATACGCAATTAGACATGTTCTTAAAATGATTTGAATACAGGCTGGGCCAAAAGTCACTTCACCATTCATAAATTAAATAACTTCATATTATTATTATTTTTTAATTATCCTTGAATGGGTTAAAGTAGCTTGTTGGTCTAGTGGTTAAGACGCTGGCCTAGTGATCTAGTGGTCGGGGGTTCGCGCCTCATTCCAGGAGACCAGCAAGTTAGTCCTATTTTCATAGCACAAGCGTTTAGCTTACTTTGAAAATGAAATATTGTATTTATAACTGAAAAATGAAGTAATGTTTGAGCATGTCCAAGAACACATAATTACTGGATTTTCACCTACAAAGGCACTGTTATTAAACAAATAATAGATATCTCATAGAGACGAAGCTATTTTTTATATTTAATGGATAATTACAGGGCTTATGACCTGTCTTCGGTTGGCTTAAGTGATCACTTTATATAAATGGTGTACATTATATTTATATAAAGTGATCACTAAAGCCAGCCGAAGACAGGTCGTAAGCCCTGTAATTACCAATACTTCCATATATTTTCCATTAATGAGATATCTATTATTTGTTTTTTGAAAACTGAAGTATTTATAACTATAATGAAGGACAGCCATACAATTTATTTACATGAGATGAAAAGGGACAGCATTATTCATTGGAATTTGGAGGTTTTCCATTCATTTTGAACACTAATTATTCTAAGTAACCATCCAGTTTTAACATTAATAGTATTTTAATGTCATGGGTAATTTTTAAAAAGGACAGCTATATAATTTTACAATCTAAGAAGACAATACGGCAAGATTGACATTTTCGGTATTCTGAAATTTATATAATGCATGGTTCTAGGAAATTATTATGTTCAACGCGAATGATATTTTAAAAATTATCATTCGTGTTGAAAATGCAAGGCGAAACGCGTCTCAAGTAAATTAAACGAGTAAAATCAAATAACAAGTGTTTTATTTTCATATATGTGATTATGGAATTCTACAAACTTACCTCGGAAACAGTAAATATCTATAAATGTTATCCTAAAATTTCACATACAATGATTTCGCTTTGTTGTTGTTCGTTCGATGTCCTATAAAACAGAATCTCTGAAAACTTTTAGTTTGTTAGAAGATTTTTATATTCATAAATGCACGCTTTGGGTTATAGCCAAATAATGTCAATAACCCTCGAGGCACGTGGCGTTTGGTACATAATGGGCCAATGGAGAGGTTTTGAATAGTTTTAAATAGATAAATGTGCAGTGGCGTGCAGTGCATACAAGCAAAAATGCTGTGTATTACAAAAAATTCAGGGGAGCAAATATAAATGAAATAATTGGATTAACACAAACGTATATATTATTTAACAATTAGCGCCATCTGTGTACCAGTACAGACTTTAATTGCTTTGTTCTAAAAACTACCACGATGACTCACCGCTGTACCCATGGCGCTCTTATGCGTTCGCCGCCTTGAGCTATTCATATTACTCAGTTCTATCTTTAAGCTAGTGAATTACTCGAGTCAGTACAGAATTGAAAATTTCTTTCGGTTGATCCGTTTTGTATGGAGTCGTTACCTATGATGTTTTTTAACAGAATAACATTAGAAAGGCTTACAATTGCGTGCAAATCATCGAAGTATCTACTTCCTCTTTTACTAATTCGCGTATTTTACTATCTTACTGTTTTTAAAGTGTTGTTTTCATTTTTTTGAGTTCGAGGTGCATTTGATGCATAATTGTTATTTCGTTTATTTATTACGTGAAGGATTTTCAAACAATAAAATAATCATGTTCAGTCATAAAAAGTGTTCTTAAAAACGTCCATACATTTTTTATATTGATTTTTATATGGGTAAGAAGGTATTATTTTACGTTAAAATTTAAACATTAAAAACATTATTAATGGTACTCTAAAATTACAAATATATAAATGGTAGGGTCGTATAAACGACGGATTTATTTTGTCTAAAGACGTTGGTTAAACGAAAGTTCATAATCCTATGTACAACATATATTGTAGTGTATATATTATATATGATTTTATAATATCATCGGTAACAGCATAACCTAAATCTATACCTACTGTACGCCACTGATAATGTGCATATGGTACGCGGTCAAGCTTACGAAATGTTGAGAAACGGTCGAAAGTGAATACTAAGAAGAGTTATTTGGGTATTTGAGATCAAGAAGCTAACGCTTAAAATTCTATAGTCGACGAATTCTTTAAAAATACATCTGTGCATTCGTATGACGTAGTCAGAAACATCACACGTTTTGTTTAGATTAATTCAACTCTTGTCTTTTTTAATTCTTAGTTTTTTGATTCTAGAAAAGTTTTAATTTTTTGCTGTAATTACATATTTATTTTTAAAAATATATAATATTTTTTACTCTGGAGATTTTTTTTTATGTTCAATTTCTTCGTTCTGGAAATGGATTTTATGTCTTCAGTTTTATGTTTCGGAAAAAGTATTTTTTAACTATTGTTTATTATTTTTATTTATTTATTTACATTACATACATATATAAAACATTACATAATTATAATTATGTTAACATTTCTGAATGATGATTGCATTGCCCCACTAGGCAAGCCTGTTTTGGGGCATATTTGTTTTAGGGTATTATATATTATTTTGGGAGTTATTTACATATTTTGGAAAACTCTTTTTTATATTTTGTTTTTTGAAATTCACCTCATGGTCGCTTTACACAAACTGTTTATAGTCCTACATTTTTGATTCTGGAAAAGTCTTTTATTAACGTTAATTACATATTTATTTGAGTAAATCTTAGATTTTTGATTCTGAAAATTATTTTTTGCTTTAGTTATTTATTTAATGAGCACTTTTTTATCTTTAGTTTTATTCTGGAAATATATTTTTTTGTCTTTTGTGGTTTTGGTTCTGAAGACGTTTATTTAATATTGTTTTTTTATTCTTGATTAAATATTGTGTACCTACACGAATTTTGTGGCTAATGGCACATACCCAGCATCCGTACACGTTAACATCAGTCCCGCGGCAGTCTTGTGTGTGGAATGATGCCGATATTAATTTTTCCCGTCCTTTGTATAGGTTGAAGTAAATATAATTTTGTATGTAACCACATTTTATTGTTTAACACCAACCGGTTTCGGAATAATGCCTATTAAAAATCTAAAATATAAATATCGGCATTGTTCGAATTCTTGATACGCGTCGGTAAATATACATTAGTGTCAGGTGTCATTAGGGGTGTGGGAAATTTGCCTTAATAGTACGTACCGGACTGAAGTGTCATGTTTATTGGAAATATTCCCAGAATTGGGTTAATTTTATTAATGTACTAAAAACTTGAGTTTCTATTCTAATTTGATTTATCTTTTCTTAATACCGTGTTTTTAGGAGCATACGATGCACCTTGAACTAAAATCAATGTGCATCTTGTGGTCCAAAGGTATTAATACTCGCGGAAAACAATTAACTTTTAATACCTTCATTTCAATACTTACGTATTATATTTGTTATTTACTCCTTTTATTTCATATTTTTTCTACACCTATTCAATCTCTCCATATTAGTTGGACTGTTCATTAAGCGCGCAAAACAAATATATATGTCCGACACCACCGATAAATCTGCGCAAACTGTTGCTCGTTGGCTCTCTCGGGAATGAGACTTCTTTTCAATTGTTGTTTTTTTTTTTTTTTTGATAAATTTTGGGTTCGTCTTGTCGTCCGAAAAATACCGTAAATCCAATTTATGTTCCAATCCACAGTATCGATTGATATCCATGAAAACTAACAATGTTGAATAATATATAAGAATTATATTCCCCTACGAAGGAATGCAAAAAATATTATTTTTTTCGAAATTTTGAGAAGATCTTAGTCCTGTTTGAAAAATACAAGCGATATTGTTGCGAAATGTATTTCAATGTCGTTTTATTTCCGGCATTGGCCGCAAGCATCAGGTAGATTTCGTATGTGAATGAAATGAAAGGATTTCTCATTTTATGCTCTATCATATCTTTTATGTAAAAAAATTCTATAACATTCCGCAATATTTCAGAATACTTTTTTCTCTAGGTCCGATATAAACGGAGTTATTAATTTATTTTTTTAATGATCGCCATTTTGAAACAATACGGTGAATCTGGCTAACTTTCGAACATAACCGAAGTATTCACAAGGTCAATGATAAGAACTACGGATGTTATCGCGTCCACAAAATACGTTAGACTTTATTGACATACATGTTTTTGTTGTAACAGAGGAGAATATATTATAATATAACATGATAAACATAAGATACAATTATATTGCAATTAAATACTAGTAGTTTATTGTGTGGGATTGATGATATATACAGCGTTGTCCTGGCTACTTTGCTAGACTGCAGTCTGTGTTAAAGTAGCCAGTTTTTTACTTCTTGAATTAAATAACACCACAACTTGCTGTTGTGGTGTTATTTAATTCAAAAAAGATAAAGATTCGACATGAATAAAAATAGAGATTTTTTATTTATTTATATGTAGTGAGAGTGTTGTAGAACTAGTGAATTATTAGTGTTGGCACTGTATAATGATTATGTTAGAATGTTGGATAGAGATGCTTCTGATTGATCTCTACCCGATTGGATCATATATTGGGTCCATATTTGTGTAATCTTATTGGAAGTGAACAATTTCCAGTTGGTGCTGAGTGTGTTGTACAGTTTCGGAACTATGAACGTGTAGAATCTTTGATAAAATGTCGTTGTTTTAAAAAAAATTATAAGATTGTCTGGAATAGATAGTATTTCTATTGAAATTTACATAAAACTAACTGCAGGTGTCCCTAATAAGTCAGTTAGTTTTTTTTATGGAACTAGAATATTCGTGTAGTCAACTTTCACGTGTTCTGTATGCATCTGGGTATGGGCGTGCTAAATTGTAATCTGTCATTGTTTTTGCAAATTATAGATTTAGAATGGGTTTCTGACGTTGGGACACGGAGACGTATTTTAAGTACACGCCATTTACAGTGGAACCTCGGTTTACGAACTTAAAATTCGTTCCGTAAAAGTGTTCGAAAACCGAGTTGTTCATCAGGTTTCTGTCTCACGAAAAACCTGTTCAAGGATATTAGTTTCTCTTTGCTTTGTATAATGTTGCGGATGTGAGACATGACATCATTAAATAGATTTATCACACAATTTGATAATGTTTTATCAGGGTGATATTTTTCCACAAAACTTTACATCTCACTCCACTTCGCGCACATTTCGTGGATCGAGAACCTAGAAATATCTTTCATTCGTTCATCAGTCTCTGATAATAATATTTCCTTTGTCACCGCCGCTCATTAAGAAGGTGCTCCATTTCTTCCGTAGTGAGTTCTGAAACTGCCTGCTTGTTCGTAAACCTAAATTCTGTCGCAAACTTTTTAATATTCTGAGTATGTCCAAATCTTTGTAGGAACCAATTACCAATTATCATCAAGATATAAATGTCTCACAGAGACAAAGGTATTATTTGTATTAACATGGGAAGTATGGAAGTCTTGGGCATTACAGGGCTTACGACCTGTCATCGGCTGGCTTAAGTGATCACTTTACACAATAAAACGTTCACCTATTTACCCATGCTACCATATCTATCAAATTTTTGGAAGTTGTACATATGTTATCATGTTGGAACAATTTAATTATTTATTACCAACTATGCTGTCGCCATCTATGTTTTTTTTTTTTTGAAAATTTGATATTCATTCTCATGTAACAGTATAGATGTCGCTGAAGCTGAGACTCTTTTTTTGACTGAAGTACGGGGCTATATGCTCTATGTGTATATGTGTAATACGTCTGAAAAGGCAGTGTTTTTAAATTTTTTAAACTTTATATTTAGACTAGTATATTTCACAATATTTTGAGTATGTCCAAATCATTGTAGGAACCGATTACTTAAGCCAGCCGATAACAGGTCGTAAGCCCTGTAATGCCCGAGACTTCCATACTTCCCATGTTAATACAAATAATAGCTTCGTCTTGTTTTTGTTCGTACACCGTCGTTCCTCTGTATACGAGTATAATATGAAAAATACAAATCAATTATTTGTTACGTCACTGGGAAGCCCTATTCACAGTATTATCCGTGTACCTTTACGAGGAAAATAATTTACACAATTTGACATACATACATATTATTATTATGTCTTTCTCAGAGCAAAAAGTTATGCGCCATTGATTTTATCGTCGAAAAATAATATGGACACGTGACATTACACCGCAGTTGCAATGTAACATCACGACGGACCGGTGTGACGCGCCAAATGAAATTATTCGCGCGTCATTCGGAATCTGAGTAAAATACTTTAACCGATTTTGCAGCCGGATTAGGTCACTAATACGTGCCGTTTTTTAAGCGGTTTGTCACACGATAAATACAAAATTTTAGGCCCGGTTGTGTAATTTTAACCATAGTAACTTTTTACTATTTACAATCGTTTGCGGATGGTGGTTTGAACGTCAAAATTACTATTGTCAAAGCGTAGATGAGATATTTATAGACGAGACAAATAATCATGAAATATGCATTATTTATTAATTTATTTCCATCTGCGTTCGAAACCTGTCACTTTGGTTGTGGATTTTTTTCGAATTATGTGCTAATGTATATTAAACAACTAGATCATCATCGGACGAACTTTCGTCACTAAAATTGCGGAATATCGAATGATTAATTGTCGTACACTGTGACTTTCAAAGTATTAATAACGCGACACGTGACAGATGACTTTTAAAACAGATGTGAAGAGTTCGCCATGTTTAACCGTCGATTCTCGTTTTTACTATCGGATATCGGAGAGTGAAATCAGTTTACTACGTATTGTATAATACTTTCGTGAAGTACATCGTAACGATCAATTACCTGTTTATCCGCAATTTTTTAGATTAAAGTAAATAGTAACCGGCCCGTAATCTGCAATATTAATGTATTACTTTTTTGTTTGTTTTGAGAGTACTCGCGTACAAGCATCGTTTTATGACATTGCTCCTAGACTGCATAACAAACTGCCAAAAACAATTAAATTACCAGCAGATATAAATGTGTATAAAATAAGTGCCGTGAAATGGCTTAAAGGTCTTCAATATAAATAATATATTGGACATTTTTTTATTCCGAAGTTCTCGTTTGATTCATGTCTCTTCACCGTTATATATATTTTTTTCAAATCCTAATTGACACACAATTTTATTTTATCAACTTTCTTTATCCAGTTATTATTACTTATTATCTTGCAGCTAAATAAATAATATTGGCATTTCACTCTGATATCTTTCAGTCGTAATATATCTATGATCCATTTATAACTTCGAAGAATTAAAATGTTTATCTTGGTGTTTATTTACAAAGTAGAAACTAGAACATACATATTTTTTGTATTTATAATTTTTATATATTTATTTGACATCCTGATGAAGGAAATTGCGTTTTCCGAAACCGGTTGGTGTATTAAATTAAACTCGTAAAGGGTCAAAATCAATGTTTTAAATAATAATTCATATTAAAATTAATAAAATCCACAATGTAAAATTTGCAACAAATATTAAAAAAATTATATATATTATATAATATGTACATATAACTGAACCCTGGAGCTGGTAGAAGAGGAACGAAATAAGATTGCTTAGACGTATGTGTGCTAGATCCATTTATGACAAAGTAAAGAATAAAGAAATAAGGAAAGAATGTAATGTTGATCTTAGTATAGTGAGTAAGATTAAGAAAGGATCAGTAAGGGGGGTTTGGTCATATGGAACGGATGAATGAGGAGAGAGTGGTAAGGAAGATATATGACGCAAGTGTTGATGGCATCAGAAATAGAGGACGTCCGCGGAAGACTTGGCACGACCAGGTAAACCAGAAGTTAGTTAGTTAGTTAGTTAGTTACATATAACTGCAATCTACAATTATATATATTTTTAGTACTTTTTTAATTTAAACCCCATGTCCGCCCTACTAGGTAAACACCTGCCTCAGAGCAGACTTTGAATTTAATTGTAGGAATAACACATCAGACCGATATTATTAACGATGTATTCATTTGAAAAGTATAACATATAGGTTCGAAAATTGTCATCAATCCACTGTGTTGGTGTAGCATAATCTGATAATGCACGTTCCCCGGATTAAAAGAGATCCAGGTTCGATTACAGGTAGCAACAACAATATTTTTCGATAAATTTGATTTTATATGTTTATCTTTCTAATTAATACATTTAGTTAGTATTTAAAATATCACAGACCTATGTTCTGAATAATTATAAATTCACAATAAGAATGTGTTCTTAATAGTTCTTTTTAATTTTGACTGATCACACTGATATTTCTTGCATCCTACGATACTATGGTTAGTGATGAGAAAAAATGCTATTGTTAACTCACAGGTGTGATTGGTATTTGATAATATCAGTGATCTATGAAGTCCGTGACTGTGATCACAGTTTCATTACTAATGTGCACGCGCCGTACGATATCGCAATATACGAAATAAATAAATAAAAAAGATATTCTAGCATAAATAATTAATATATATCTCATTTAATGTCATCTCAAAGATAATAATAAATGATGAATGAACTCTTAAAAAAATGTGAATTTATTTTTCGGGTCAAATTCTAAACGTTTCGGATCAAATGCGTAAAACGTTTTGGCTTAATCTACTAGATGGCGCTGATCACAAATTATAACATAATTATTGCATGAATATTTTCGTCTCAAATTTGCAGGCACCGAATCATGGTTCACAACCAAATATGAATAATGTAAAAAAATTAATCACGAACCACGATATTCAATCACTGATAGTGAGTGATTCAAAGATATCTGTGATTGACTCACGGTTCGTAATTTTGAGCTCGTCACTAACTACGATTTCTAAGTAACTGTACGATAACGAGTTACTGGGCGTACCGGTAACTTGATAGCAACCGGTTGAAAATCACCTGGACACAAATATCAACCCTCCGTACTAGGTTATGCACCACGTTGAGGTAGATTATTCATTGTTATCACATGCGCGACGTTTGAACCGCTTACGTTACCGTATGCGATGCCGGCGTTATACCAATGATTGTTTTAACAGTGTGTGGTAGAAGGCATACATGAGAAAACAAAATCGGATAAATCAAAGGTGTGGTTGGTGATCATTCTTGGCCTCAACTCTGTAACTAGCTAACTTTAGAAGGCATTTCTCCACGGATACATTTTAATATCAATTTAAATATGATACTAAGAAACTTACGTGCAGTAAAATTAATTATCTATTGTCATCGACTGCAGTCGACACAATGGATACTTTTTTTTTACAACATCCATTATTTTTTTGCTTTGTTTTTATTGCGAGACTTAACACAGGTTTATCTAGAATTTTCCATTCAGTTTTCTTTTATCTTTCGCCTACAGTGTTTGCACACTCGCACGCGCACGTTTATCGCGATACGCATTTGTTATGATGACATATACGTTCATTATACAAATAGCATGTAATTAATATTTATTTTTGTCTCGTTTAGGTGAGGCTCGGCTTCGCAATCTTGCATATGACTAGTGGATACGCCTGCGGCCATTGCTTATCAATATAATCTATATTTCATATTATAAGAACACTTTCTCGGCGTTTTGAAATCTCGGAAACAGTATTTTTAACGTAAAGTTCTGATTTTTAAGTTTATTTTGTTCTCAAATGATAAATATGATGCCTATAATTGTAAAATCTAAAGATACCCATAATAAGCAAAAACTTATTTTAAATATGAATTAAATATATTAGAAAGATGTACATATAAAATTAATTTTATCGAAAAGTATTGTTGTTGCGCCACCGGGATTCGAACCTGGATCTCTTTCCTAACCGGGGAAGGCGCATTATCCGACTATGCTACAGCGACAACATTTTTAGCGACAATTTTCAAACCTATATGTTACCTTTTTGATATTAATACATCTAATCGTTCCATTATTTGAAAGAGCCATATACCTGAGATTCTGTAGTATTTTTCGATAAAATTGATTTTATATCATCTTTCTAATTAATATATTTAATTCATATTTAAAATATCACAGACCTATGTTCTGAATAATTACAACTTCACAATGAGAATGTGTTCTAACAAAAACTTATTAGTTATAACTTTTCAGGTGACTTTGGACGTGTTCAATGTTACCCTGAATGAGGTCTTATCATAACCTAGTCTCAATTAAACAAGTTTATTTTGAATAAGAACAGCATGACATTTTTGCTTGTATGCTAAGTGTAAAGATTAAAATTATAGGTTTAAACAAAATTTACCTTCTTGGGGCACTAAAATATATTAGATGATAAATTGAAAACAACCTTCAACTACACAAACACTGTTCTTGCCTTTTCTATGTTCATTTTAAAATAGTCCGACATGTCAATGGTGTTTTTTTTTTGTTAAATATAGAAATAAGCTAAATCGAGTTTGTTATCATCAGTAATTTTCAAAATACTTCCAATCATAAGACAACAGAAAAAAAGCACTTACTCAAGTTTTATCCAATGTTATATTGAAATGCAATGTTACCCGAAATGACCCGTATTTGAAATCCTTTTTTTTTAAATTTACCCCGTTTGATTTTTTATAACTTTATTAAAAATTTTATACTCAGGGGCGTGCAGTGCATACAAGCAAAAAAGCTGTGCATAACTACAAATTCTGGGAAACGAATATAAGTTAAAAAATTGGATTAACATAAGCGAAAACATTATTTTGCAATTAGCACCATCTGTGTACCAGTAGAGACTTTAATTGCTTAGTTCTGAAAACTCACAAACTCTCACCACTGTACTCATGACGCTCTTTTTTATTCACCGCATCGTTCTATTTACATTACTCAGTTCTGTATTTAAGTCAGTGAATTACTCAAGTCATATAAATGACTATTTACTGAATTGAAAATTCCTTTTGGTTGATCCGTTTTGTACTCTTTTTAACCTGTTGATTTCATGATCGTTCTTTAAATCTGGCGCATGAATTGGTTTTTGATTTAAGAAAAATAAAAAGCAATTAGCAGAATTATTTCCTACGTTACCTTTAATAAAAATAATTATTTCCTATAGTTATTTCGTGAAGGATTTTCAAACAATAAATTAATCATGTTCAGTCATAGAAAGTATTCTTAAAAACGTCCATACATTTTTTATATGGATAATTAAGTATTATTTCATAATAAAACTTAAACTTTAAAAACACTTTTAATAGTATTCTAAAATTATAAATAAATACATGGTAGGATCTTATAAATTACGGATTTATTTTGTCTAAAGACGTTGGTTAAACGAAAGTACATATGTATTATATATGATTGTATAATATCATTGGTAACAGAATAATCTAAATCTATACCTAATGCACGCCACTGCTTATAGAATTTTATAATATCTATTCATACAGCTTGAACATTTTCGATCCAAATTTTGAACACTCATTTCTGTGATAGTAACTTGTATAACTGTTGCATTATTATCAGTAAACACTTTGCAAAACATTGTGATTTTTAACTAACTAAATGTAATAATCAAACCAAATGTTAATACATATATAGATCACATTTTCTCTTTTAAATAGACTGAAAAGTTAAACACAATGAAGTATCTGGTGATGTGTCGTCGTGTTAAATTTTTGACTTCGAATTCACGAGATAAATTTTAAATTATTTCACTTTCTCTATTCTTGGAAAAAATATTTATTTGTGTTATGGATAGGACCGTTTATTCAAAAACTCATTTTTATGAATAGTTTTTATTATTATTATTAAGCCATCGACATGTAGTGCGCCGTGTAAGACGATTTTTTCAAAATTATGAAATTTTGAGTATGTACGTGTCGGTTAGTTAGCACTATCAACTATATACATTTTTGAGTACTACTTTTTTTTTTTTACAATAAACGTCTTTAAAAAATCAGTAATGGCTTTGTAATGACAACTAAACGAAACTAAAAACTGTTAAAAAAACTAAACCCTCCATTACGTGAAACATAATCTTTTCTCAATATTGTTCGGCAAACATTGCCCGCGCGTGTTGGTTTCACGTGTCCAAACATCCCGTGCGGACTAGTCGGTAGGGGAGTGTATCTAAAAATAGAATAAAAATCATTCTGGTGTCATTAAATACATATTAGATAGAAACCCAAATAAATTGCCTTTGGAATCGATCAATTAAATAGTTTTTTTTTTTGAGTGTGATAATATTAAAAAATAAGGCGTTAACGTCACACACCGTACACGGAAAAACAATTCTGTCAACATATCTGCCGCAATAATATAACATTTCAATGATTACTATTTTTTAATGTAGGTATTGATGTCGCTTAGTGAGGTTAAAAGTGTAAAAGTGTTGGATAATAGTCGATCCATACCAGTTTGTTTAATATTCTCTCCATACAAAATGCACAGACAACATAATGGTAGTTTATAAGTATCCTTTGACTCAGCTCTCGACGTGTGTCGGTCTTCGTGGACAGAACGCTGATGCCGCCTGGTATTGTAAAATGTCAATGTACATACTTCCTTACGTCGGATAAAGACGTCAGAGATGCGGCATAATAACCCAAAATGATTAAGATTTTTTCTATACAAATAGTATATTTATAAAAACGAAACAATTTAATTCAAGTTAAAAATATATTTGAGGTTTTTTGGTTGAATAACATCTATTTTTGTTTCATAAATAACTTTTTTCATCAATGTTAGCTGCAATAAGTAAAAATACGAAATTTTAAATTATTTTAAGAAATGATTGCACAACGTTTGATTGTTCCTTTTTTAAAAATAAATTTCTCAACTCTGTCGTTATTTTTGTTTTACAATAAATACTGTTATTTTTAATGATTTTCTAAACAGTTTCAGACATTTAAAAAGTAAACGTATTACGTACCCAATGTTGTTATATAAAAAATTATAGTGTTTCCGGCGGGATACAAATAATGGTTGTGAAAAAAGTTCGAGTATATTGTTTTAAGTCTTAAAAATACAATGGATTGTCTGTAAATGAGGCATTGTGTCGTCGGTAATCGCGTGTGCAATGAACAAAATGACGTTCCTGTATTGAGTTTGACCATTTATAAAAGTGTGCCAAGATGTCATTGTACGCTGAGCACTTTAACACATGCCCAAGGTGTGTTTTGTCGCCGTGAATGTGAAAAGGCTCACCGTCAAAATGATCGGGCCTTCATCCCACGTCAGCAAATTCCTGCTGAGCCTGTTCTTCCTGCTGCTCGTGTTCTTCGTGTTCATGGACGTCAGCATGTATTTCAGGATACAAGACTATCCCATCAGCAGGGAGACGTCCACGCCGGACTCGCTGTCGAATATGGAAGAGGTTTTGGGGAACGTACAAGAATTATTGAACAACCGGTCTTCTAACGCAAACGCCACTAAAAGAGAATATTTAACAGAGTCATACAAGAGTGTACAAGAACCGGTCAGTCATTTGAGTGTTTCTTCTTCCACGCAGAATAACAGAAGAATAGCGAGATCGTTTGGACCTGACGCGCGAGAGTACGGTTCTGTGACGTGGATCTCTTGCAATATTAATCCACTCTGTTATCCCACCGTCAAAGCATTGATGCTCGATCACACAAATCACTACGTTTTTGCTCCGCTCGTGTCTATTTTGGACCTGCTTGCAGGAATATCGGAGCAAATGCCATACATAACTCCTAATATAATATCATACTCTCACGTCGGGCTGGCCGTCATTGCGGGGAAACTCGTGTCGATAGATTCCTTGGCTTACAGAAGAGTTGGAGTCATGCTGTTTCAAGTCCGAACTTTATTGGATGATCTGGATGGTCATGTTGCGAGAGCGAGGAAACATATTCGCGGAGAAAGATCTGAAGTGGGTACAGCGGGATTTTATATAGACGGAGTCTGTGATCTGTTGGGGTGTATATTCCTGATGATCGGGATACTACACTTCCTTAAAAATAATCCTCCTAGACGAGGATACGTTAAAGTCCACACGGTGCTTCCAAATTACAACGAAAATATAACAACTAAAGAATCTGTAGATTCGAATGGAGAAGTGGGTTTTGTTTACAAGCCAAAAGTTTCGATGGAGAGGATGATGAAAAAAGTGTTGCTCTATTCTGGCCAGCTAGTGCTGTCTTCGTTAGCCTGGAACAGATACATAGACCTTTACCAAGACTCTCTCGAGAGGGACGAAGACGATATTAGTGATTCACAGAAACAAAGACAGTTGATGGTGTTTAGATCTGGCCTGTTCTTCGCCGTGGCCTGGATGTGGAAAATTGTTAACGTTCACAGTTTTCTGCATTGTATTCTTTTTGCAATTTTCTGCGATAAGCTCTGGGAGTTCCTGAGGTTCATCCAGTACTCGGGGTACGCCCTGCTGGCGGTGTGCGTCTGTTTTACAGAGATGCACGTCATGAAGGTGCAGCAATTCATTTACAAGAGTTTCAATAATCAAGCACCCTCGTAAGCTGAATTCTTGTACACTCTCTGAGGAAAGCCAACATTCGGCTGGATTTATTTTCATTCATTAATAACTGGTTGTCTTATGTTTTAATGTACATATTTTTGTTCTATTGCACACTCTTGTTATATAGTTTCTATAGTCGGCCCTCCAATAATATTCTACCTGTCATTTGCCTAAGTTACATCAAATGTCTATTGGATACAATTATATTTTTAATTTATATCCCTTCTTTTTCCATTCATTCTTTTGCCTTTCATATTAAAATTATAATTAACTTTTTAAGTCATCCGATACAATAACATTTTCACATTGATGGTTTCTAGTCACTTAATAACTTACATATTTACAATTATTGACATTTTCTGTCTCAGTCATATTATAACTTACATTCTTACAATTACAATTATTAACTTTTCTCTCCAGTCTTATTAAATTATATTTCATAATAAACAGTGATTATAGTGCGATACACGTCTTGCCACAATAAATGATTAATTAGTATTATATTATGATATTATTAAATGAACCTTGTGAATCTGAGAGCATTTTGGAAATACTATTTTGAATCGGTTAATACTAAAAAGTTCTTTGTTAACATGAAATTTTGCGTGTCGATATCTCCTATATAAAGATAATTTTTATTTGTTCTGGTTTTCGCGTGTAATATGATGCATTTAAACGAGATGGTAATTTAAAAAAAATATATTGTCTTCAATAGAATATATATATAGTAAAAATTACTGCCGCTTAAAAAGTGCTTGATATATCTCGAACAATTAAAAATATTTTTATATATGACTATAATTTTTCCATCGAAAAATCGGCGATAAACGCATTTATACATATATTTATAAAATGTGTGATTGATTTGAATTATTAATATGTAAAATGATCTGTGAGTTGATTATGAAATAAAGGCTCTTTTTTATGTAATGACTTGTACACTTGTATAAAATGTTTATTATTTTTTTAGCGATCGGTATTGAATTTTTCCAGTCTTGACGCGTTCCATATTCCGTTTCATTGTAATTATTCCAAATTGAGAGTTTCATTAGATGTGTGTTTTTAGTTTGTAGCAAATGCACACAACAAATGTTCATTTGTTATTTAAACTATGAATTTATTAAACATGTCGCCTATTTTGTTTTCCGCTTGTATTTAATAATATATTGTACATGCACAGATGGTTTGAGCGCTCGGAATAGTTCGCAATATTCACAACTCTGGCCAAAGCGGATATAGGAATTCACGGCGTATAGTGTATGAACATAAGAAAACCGATATACAATCGGTCACTGTTAAAATGAGATTAGTCCACAAATATAACTTTTGAGATGATTTAGTAAAACTTTTATATATAAATTTTTAATTTTTTTACGAGATGTAAGACCTGACATAAATTAAAAAGTGTATCTTAATTTGACAAAAATTTATGTTTTAAAAAAATAGCTTTCTGCTTAGTTTCCGATGCGGGTTACTGTAATTTAATATCGACTTGAGTCTGAAAGTTGAAATTAAGTCAGTTTACTAATTTTTTGTCGCTTATACATAGTATAATATAATATATGTGATCCTATAAAATTAAATGTGACCCCAAATATTTTAATATGACTTTAATTTATCGTAATAACCTTTATCTAAAATATTGTTTTGACAATTTTCTTTTATTTTTGTATATCTTTACTTATTTCTTATATTTTTTTACCTGTCTTCATAAAGAAGGAAATCTTGGCTATAATTATGTGGTAGATTTTTTTGGTTTGCTTCTACCGCTTTTGTGGTTTATATGATAAATGCGTATTTTCCTTTGAAGCTCGCAAAATATCCGATTGCCTTACAATACGCCAAAAATTATTATTAATAATGTGCTCAAAATTGCTTTTCTTTGAATTAGTCAGATATAAGAAAATATTTTTTCATTGCTTCAATTTTTTTTTGTTTTCTTCTTAAATGTTTGATTTCTCCAAGCTTGTGAAATATGGTGTTTTTTCAACAAATATTGTTAGCGATTTGATGAATTGTACAAATTTTGCTTTAATGCAAGCATTTGTTAGTTTTTATTTACGTGTAAATCCAGACTTAATAATTTATTGAAGTTTTAACATTTTTATAATATAATTACAATTTAAGCCTGTTATATTATTATCATTGTGGATTTCACCAGAGATTTGGATTTAACGAGTTTATGTCGAATATTTATCGAAATGGTGGGTTAGAAGATGTAAGACTTAATTAATTAATTATTATTTAATTAATAATATGTTTGAACACAAACATCGCCTGATATTATTTATTTATCCGAAAATTCGCGGTTCCACCGATAAATGGTGACGTGGATCACATATATATATATTTTTGATCATGTGGAATTCTGTGCTTGAAAGCTATAACATTTTTGTAATAACTATTTTCTAATGATAAATTGCTCTATAATTGGGTGAAGTTTTTAGCGATAATTGTTTTTTTTTAATATCATTAATCGACATGACGGTTACTTTGTGGTATAACATGATTAATTTTATTTACACAACTAAACTTTGTATTATATTATTATATATACACACATTTTGGGTTATTGTCACTACTATAGTTTCGAGTTTTGTGAGTTATCACTTGACGATGATTGGAAATGCATCTCTAGTTTTTTAAAATTATTAATTTTTAATTAATAAATTCCACGATTTGGCTTTTAATATCATTTTTTAAATAGTGTTATATTTTTGACAAGTAATATTCTAAATAAAGTAGTTATCTGATTTGTTATTATAAAATATATATTTATTTTGATACACATGATTGTAATTTTTTCAATATTTTCCAAAGTTATGTGCCTTTTCTTATTTCATAATAGTAAATGGAAATCAAAATTTGATTTTTGGTTGTTTAAAAAACATCATATTGTATCTCTTTAAATACTTTGGATGATTATATTATGATTGAATAAATACGAAGACGGAGTACATTTTTTTTAAAAATAATTATTTGTTTGTTTGTATAATTATTTCGTTCAATAATTTTAAATGTTTCCTTTTTGTACATCATATCATGTTATGGTTTTCAGCTACAGAATTTATAAAGGTATGTAATTTATAGAGTGTCATATAATATATATTTTTCGTAACAATATTTTTGTTTAATCTCTTCTATGCTATCAATTGTATGTTAAGGTGGAAGACCCAATACCGGTACATTAAAGGAATAAATTATTGGTTGTTACTCCTTACATGGTGATTACAATTAATATTAATTTTGTCCAATGAACAAAGTAATACATAACAAAATGAAACAAGTAATAAATTTAACATTTTTTTAAATAACAAATTATGTTTATGACAACAATAGCTGGCATAGCCAAATCCACTTGTCTCCAATACCAGGCATATAATGAAACCAATAGTTGGCAGTCACAAAATATGAATTGTTTAAACAAATAAACAGGTGTACTGATTTATAATAATTATACCAAAATACATCAGGGATCCTGGGCCAAGTCTACATGCCAATATCAAGCAAAGACATGGTTGAAATATGTGCTGCATTAAAATTTTGCCAGAAGATGTCTTAAATTTTTTGTTTTTTTCATATTTGAAGAAAACAAAGTACCCAATTTGCAGACGCGTTATTGAAGAGACATTATCCATGCATGTGATTGGGGAGACTGATTATCGAATTCACTTTTGGATCCGCCAAATGGAAACATCCCACAAGCTTTGAAATCATTTTCTATAGTTTCTTGTTTCAATGACTCCTATCACCTTTTTTAAAAGTGGGTCAAAATTTTCTCTTCTTAAAAATGAGACTGTTATTTTCAAATTTCCATTGATGGACAGCATTTCTTCACTCATTTTTTAAGAAATAGAATAATACTAATGACGAGTAAAACGGACAATAGCATTTCATTTTTACTGACCGTTTGTAAAACTATTGGTAATAAATTCATTGAAACTTTATGCCATCCAACTACACTCGGGTCTCTTTTTATGCAGTTTTGAATTTATGCGGTTTATATTTCAAGAAGCATTTTTTTTTTTAAATAACTATTTTAGACCAATTTGACATGTTGAAAGGGTCAAAAATTCGGAGAATTTTGTCTGTACATGCAAACACAGTCTGCGCCAGTACAATTCAGTCAAACTCATTGCATGTGTAATTCGAGAAGGTCTTCAACATTGCAGTAAATTGGCAAATTAATAAATATGATAATTCTGAACGAGCATTCAAATTTCAACGCGAACTTCAGAATTGCATTTCTGGATATCAGAAATTGTACAAAAAATGAGTAAAGTTATCGCAAAGTTTAATCACTGATTATATTGTCAAAAGGGAAAAATCAACATGTGAAGTTGAGGCTAATTTTATTTGTGAAGAATCTTCAGGACACAGATCTGATGCGCTGGCTATCTCTTCTAATGATGAAAATGATTGAGAACCAGTTCGCAAATTATACCCAACATTGTCATATAGCGATGATAATTCTTAAGACTAAAATATGCAAAAAGATAAACTTTTTTTTAAATTTGGAAGGAATATATTAAGATTATATTTTTCTGAAATTTAATAAACTTTTTTTGTGCGTTTTTCGGTGTATTTTAACATATTGCATTAGTTTTATACGATTTTAGAAAATGATGAAACGTATCCTTTATTTGTACACGTGTGTCTAGTCTTTTTTTATTATGCGTTTTCTTGTGGAACGTATCTACCGCATAAAAAGAGACCCGAGTGCACTTTCAATGTGACCAATTCTTCAATCATCCGGAATGGAATCAGCTATGCCCGCTGGTATAGTCAGCGTTGAAGATGATCAAAACATGAATGACGAAGATCAAAACATTACACCGATTATTTTTCGACAAATTTTCTTCTACTTCAATAAATCATTTTATATTTTTCTCCGTGAACTTAACTTGTTTTACGACAATGTTAGTGAAATTTCAGGGTGTCTCCATATGAACTGTTCAAATCATTTCTTATTTTGGGTCGATTATTTATAAATTGTTAGGTCCTTTCATTATTGTCATTAGGAGTTAAACAGAATGAAGTTGATTTTGCAGGAAACCAAAAAATTCCATAAATGAAAAACCAACGGTACTAGCGTTTAAATTTCTTTAGTAGTAAGATTTGTAATTGGTCCTTTTTTTATATCCTTCGGGGTATTTGTATATTTTACATTGAACCATAGAACGTGGAACATTCAACATTTTGTTAACTTTTTAATAGGCCATCCCTCTTTTCACAGCTTCTAATGACTCCCTCATGTCTTCTGAATCATAATTCATAGTTTTTTTTCACTCCAGCATTAGTTACATTGCGATATACAATACCTGACAAATGAGTTACCCAATAAGTGACACCCTATGCCAGTTACTGGTAAATAAGGAAGCAGGAGTAAATCACAAGAACAAATTATCTGTTAAAACACCAATACAATACAGGGGTGCCAGGTATTAGAATTTCATTATTTTTTGAGAACCAATAACCTCCATAATTTCCAAATGTACACATGTATTTTTATAATTAAATAAATATGTATTACTTCATAAAATACAATTAAAATATATATTAGGAGAACACATTCTTATTGTGAAGTTGTAATTATTCAAAACATTGGTCTGTGATATTTTTAATATGAATTAAATATATTAATTAGAAAGATATACATAGGATAGTTGGATAATGCACCTTTCCCGGTTTGGAAAGAGATCCAGGTTCGAATCCCGGTGGCACAACAACAATATTTTTCGATAAAATTGATTTTATATGTATATATTTCTAATTAATATATATATAAAGAATAAAAACATGACACCTTTGCGCCATTTATTTAGATTAGGAGAAGATTTGACTAAAACGCTGCCATATTGAATTTACTGCTTGGACTATGTTAACTTGTGGATATAATACCAGGTATTGGATCCTTCACCTTATAGGTATACATATTTTTTTACTATTCTTTTGAATCTCATGGGGATTTTATTAGAATGAAACAGGTTCTCTATAATTTGTATGTTTTATACCTTATTATTATTATAGATACAATGTAATTCTACGATAGAAGCAAAATTGTATTCTTTTCAAGTAAAAATTTAAAATTACCCACTTATTTTTGTTTATAAGATCACCAAATCTCTGTTAAATTTATAATGATGTATTAAATATTAATATATTTTCCATTTTTGTAAGTAATAAAACTATTTAATTATTTATTTAACACATCGAACTTGCGTTATTCTTATCATATAAAAAATAATTGTATATATATTATTGCATTTTTTTTTATTGATCTGATTACTTTTGATTTATAATATCTAAAAAAAAATTATGAAATTCATATTTATTACTGTATTTCCCTTCCTTTCTTCGTATGACTTGTTAAAAGATATTTGGTAATATTTCAACTCATCTGGGTTTTTGAAAAATGTTTGTGTTTTTTTTAGTGTTCCGTCTACACAGTATATTTAGGCAACAATATATTTAGTAATTTCATAAAATCGTTGCAAATTTTCAAATTATTTTTTGCCTAATAAACACTTTGATTTTGTTTAAATAATATATGCAAAATATATTGAGTAATATGAATCGATATATTTTTTGAATACCGAAATCTAGTATATATATTTTTGTTGCGAGATTTCAAAATATTAGTCGCTCCCTTTCCGAATAGACATCCTGTAAGTTAGATACTACGTTGTTGATTGCTGGCTGAGCGCCAGCAACGGTGGAGTATAAAATGTTGAAAATCTACCTTTTTTTTTCTCCGAGCACATTAATTTATTGTAATACGAAGCGTGCATTGCCAAGTGACTAACTTTTTTTTCCAACATATTTTTCTAGCTTCCTACAAAACAGTCGCATTTTAGATTTCATGGTTTGTGTGATATACAACTTATTGCAATACTGTCTTCGGAAAATATCACAACACGAGCACTTGTGTTAATATAGTGTGATATTCTGTCCCGTTAGAAGCTACGACTTATCACGAACTTCACAATGATAGAATTTTATTCACTGTTTGTGAATATTTTTAATATTTCTAATCTAAATGTAAGAAGAAAAAAAACGGTTGATTTATTCGCGGTAAGTCATTTAAAAATGCTGGTAAAATCATGACATTCATTTAGTATTTGATTTTACCATCGTAACATTAGCGATCTGACCATAGGTGGTTGGTACCCAAATCACAGATTTAAAGTACACGAATTACTTAATAATTTACCCCTAATGTTCTTTAATGACTTTTACCAAAGTTAAAAATAATTTTATTCAACCATTGAACATGTGAAAATTCAAACCAAAATTATGTTTAAAAAAAAGTATATATATTTTATATGACATCACCGATGATTACACGGAAACCGTCAATCTTAAAAGTATTAAATAAAGTTACCAACCTTTTTTATTTAATAGAAAACAAAAACATAATTTCTTTAAATTCTAATTAGCAATACATTATTACAATACTAAGGTGCACTTTTAGAATATAATACTGTTGAAATTTTTATGTAAGTTGAATCGGGGTAAGTGCCACATATAAATCATCGACATGAACTTTGAACTATTCTTAAACTTCATAAGATTATGCTATGACTTTGATAACCATTTCCTAATTTAAGTCTTTAAAAATCGGATTGTAACCTGATTAGTACAGCTGCTGATATTGAAAGCATTTTATGAAAATTGTACGAGTAGATGCACTTACCCCAAATACTTATTTCTGACTAATTGTTAAAATAATGATAATGTCTCTACTAATCTGCTTAATGACAATATGAATTAGTTATTTTGGTCTTTAATGACGGGTAAGTTTCAAAAAAATTTGGGCAGATTACTTATACGGGGGAAGTGCGACATATAATAGTGATTGTTTTTGAAATTGGTTAATTATTTAAAAATAAAAATTGGAACTGTTTACACTACATTTAACGAGAAAGTTTCCATTCAAAAATATATGGGGTACCATACCACGCCAGGGTGTAAAATATATGGGGTACCATACCACGCCACGGTGTGAAATATATGGGGTACCATACCACGCCACGGTGTGAAACATATGGGGTACCATACCACGCCACGGTGTGAAATTTATGGGGTAAGTGTATCTGGTCTTATAGATCGTAATCCGCAGAAATTATCACAAAACTTATACATAAATCACAAATTACAATTCAAAATAAAGATACTTACCTAATATCAGCGTCCTGGCATAAAAGATTGTCGAGATATAGGAAAGATTGATAAGGCATACACAACTCGCAAGTTGACATCCTACTACTGTTTGGATTTGCACCATCTCTGGAATGTCTTTTCAAATATTGATTTATAATATTTCTTAATAGATTACGACACTGGAATCCAATTTCAAACGTAATTAGGAGACGGTAAATGCACTAATATCTCATGAAACAAAATAAAGTGTATCTTTTTGGTTTTGTGATTGTTTATAATTTTCGATAAATAAATAATAATAATAACATTGGATAATTTATAGGGCATCATTTACGTAAAAAAATTAAATTAGTTTATTATTGAATTGTTGTAAATTACTTTAAAAATGGCAATGATTTTTTTTATATGTCGGTCTGATTTCATTTCAATCATATTTAAATTGTGATTATTTGAAAATTACTGTATTAGAGATTTAACGAATTATATATAATTAGCAATATTTGAATATGTCCAAGAACACACAATTACTGGATTTTCACCTACAAATAATAAATAAATAATATATATATACATACGAAGCTATTTTTTATTATATATAATATATGGAAGTATGGGTTATTTACAGGGCCTGTCTTCGTCTGGCTTATGTGATCACTTTATATAAATATAACGTTCATCATTCTCACGCATCAATCTCCATATCTATCAATTTTTTAAAAAAAAGTTGTATATATGTTAATATGTGGACTCGCTTCGAGTACCACTACACTATCACCATCTATAGGACTAAATTTGATAATACATCTCCCTGAAACAGCTTATGTCACAGTGAGAATCAAATTATTTTCTTGAAATTATTTAAAGTATTATTCTTTATCTGTAAAATGTTTGTAAGCCCTGTATTAGTTTTATTATATCTAAGATGAAAATAAACCATGTTCATTTGTTCTTTACTACTTACTCGTCGATTATAATATTAATTAGATCATTTCTAGTTCATATGTCAAAATTGAAGTATTGCTTATTAGAATTTGAAGTTTTTACGTATATTTTATATACAGTGTGTCCTAATAAAATGTATACACATGAGACAGGAGTTCCGAAATCGAGTGTACATTGCATTTTAACGTGAGCCTATTGGAAAAGTGATATATGGACCTATTTCGATTAATATCCCGTCCAACGGATGAATCAGTCGAAGAGATACAATTTAGTATGCCCCGCATACTCTGGACCTCGCGCCATTGCATTTTTGTTTTTACGGGAACACGTAAAAGATAAGGCTGATGTTGCAAAACTGATATAAATTAAAATATTAAAGCATCTGGAATTAAAGCAACGCATCCAAATACAATATGTTTACCTTTTGCGTTATCAAAAATGCCTAGTCCAGAATGTACAAGTTCGAACGTTTGCGTTGAATTAAAAAAATGCACGTTTATCTTCTTTGATTTGAAATAAAAAAAACCTTATGTAGCTTAATCAATATTGAATTTATTACCTTTCAAAATGTGTATACATTTTTTTGGGGACATATTTTATGTACTATGAAATACTAAAGTTAATCTTAATAGGTAACTGTATCAAAAATTGTAATATTTATTAATTTATATTAAGTATTTGTGAATGTCTGTCAAGCGTGTACGGTTTTGAAAATAATTTATACCACTAGAAAGCGAATATTTCTGTAGAGTAATAGCTTATGTAATGACCACATTTTAATATTTCATTTTTTATGTAATAATATATTATTAACAATTAACGTTAACATAAAAGTTTCTTATGACTGCGTTAAATGTCAATCTCGTGTACGATACCTGTTACAGATCTTCGTACGTGAATCGTCTCCGTAATATCGCTTTCAGATATATAATGAAATAAATTATTGATATAGAGTGTGTACAAAATTATGAGAGTCCCGATGAAGCGGTGGCCCCAAAAATATTTTACCATGTCAATTAGCATTTCTTGTCGGTCATAGTATGGTCGATTTGTATATAGTCCGAAACCACGATCACAACTAGTGAATCCAATCTCGGCTCTTCGGTTATTTGATTTTGACCGTCCCGAGATCCCAGAATTATAAAACGCTCAATTGCTTGTAATTTTTTTTTTGCCAAACTGCATAGCAGTTTTACGGCAAGGTTGAGTAGGTTTACATTCATGATAAATTCTAGGAAGAAAAATACAATTTGTGTATGATATTTTTTAAAGCAAGTAAGGAATCTTTAAATAAAAAATTACACCACAAGATTGACAAATAATTGGAATGTAAAACAATATCATTATTATGAATAATTTACTCTTGATCCTAGATCTATTGATTTAGTCTTGATCCAATTTTCATACCCCGAAATGAATCAAAAGTATTAATCCCGAAAGTTTCGGGATTATATGTAGGTACTAATCCCGAGATTCATAAATACTTTGAACTGGGTCGGGCTTAACGATTATTCGTTAATTTCATATTGTTATAATACGATTGCGCTAGATGTTCTAATTTTGCAGCGAAATCACTAGTTATTGCAATATTTGAAGCAATAATTTTGAGGTTAGACATTTATAATAGTTTAATCACGGTGTCTCACAAATTTCAAATCATTTATTGGAAATAAACCATACTTTACAAAAATGTGAGTTTATTTGTTTTTCAAGCAAAGAAGGGGGTTCCCAAATTAGATTACCGAAAACCGCTAGAAATAAGCAGAACGTGTAAAACAAACAAAATGTCATAAATAACCATTTAAATTTCACTACCAGCCCGTTTCCAAGAAAGTATTCCAATAAACACAAAACTTCAATATGGTTCAGACCATTAAGGTCCGCTGCTCACAACCCTGATTACACTAATAACAATATTTAATGACGCATAGACGTCAGTGAGACAAGCAAAACTCAAACATTGTAAATTTGTATGCGTCATAATTTGAAAGTCGAGACGATTAACGTAACCATTGTATACTGATCTGATGAAGGAACAGTCATTTTTTTGAAACCGTTTGGCGTTAAGCAATAAAAAATTTATAAATATTTTTTAGTATTAATTATTTAAACAATAATTGTTTAATTAAAAAGTAATACACCACCCCACCACCCCATATTGGGATGGTTGCACTCGCGAATGAGTGTTTGCCCTCGAAATTTGGTCTACTCTTCGTGCAAACTACAATGGACAACGAATGACTTAACACGTTCAGCGGTAATTCTGCGCTGGCCTTTACGTTAGTTTTAAAAGACGTTTTATACATGTATGTATACACACTTTTACAAAGGAATATCGTTTAAAAAATAGTGTTTAAGCGCGTTAAAAATTTTCAACTTTACGTATTTGTTTTGTTTTCAAAGTTTTGTGTCATTAATCGCTACGATATTTTTCTTACTAACGTTACCTAGACGTGCTTTAAATTATCAAATCTCTTTTGCGTGTAGTTAGAGTATTCATTATCAAAATTATTATTCGTCATACTTACTTAATTTTTAATATAATAGTACATTTTATCGGAGGCTCCCCAGAATCTTAAAAATAGAACATTAGAAATAGCGCGTTTGATATTCGGTTAATTGTAACGTATAAGAACGCTGTTACCGGTATTTAGCATCTTTGTGGATATCAACGGTGAAGAAAAATATGTAGGGAAAAAAAGACATGCAGGGGTGATATGATACATGTGTCAGAACATTTAGTCAGTCATTTTATAAAATTATAAGACTTTAAATAAGACTAACTATTTTATTGACGATTGATTCATTGGACTCTCGTAATTTTATTTTAACTATACCTATCTAATAAATCTTATTTCCATAATTACCTACAGCATTCCTCGATATTACAATTTTACAAATCGATGCTATGAATATAATAAATAAATATGTTATTTAAATTTATGAATATCTTCTTTCATATTTTACGTATTATGTTTAGTTGATCTTTTTATTATGGACATGTGATAAATATCCAATAAATAATAATATTTAAGTTACTTATTGTTTTTATTCATGTTTGTCTACAAATAACTAGTGTTTAAGACCCCGCCCTAGGATGGACGCGAAAGACGTACATAGGACATTCCTTATTTACCAACATTGGAGATTATTGTATGTAATATTTTAACAATACAAATTAAATGAATCAACTAGAAATATACACAAAAAAATCTATTTATCGATAAAATATTTTGTTGCTGCCGGGATACGAACCTGCACCTCTTGCAGGTCTCAGCAGCAAAAAAATAATTGTACAAACGGTGTTCTTGCGTAACAACTTATTCCACTTAAAGACATTCTCGAGAAAACTGAGATCATATTTACATAAATGATTATTAAACACGAAAACATTACAATCTGTCAGCGTCGTATTATTCTTTGCATCTTTATTTTATGGTCGCATTTGACAGAGTGACCATAGATATGAATAAAAATTCATACGATTTCGCTAATGTATGTTTTTTCTTACTCGTAATATAGGCAATGTACACGCAAGAACACTATAGTCCAGTAAGTCATAGATGGTGAAATGAAAAAAACTGTAAATCCTGCGCCGATAGGATCTAATGAACGAATTGGAAATGCACGATCTTCGGGTCGCGCGTCCTGCGGATTGGATTAGGACGATTCCGGTCGTAAATCGCAATCACCGCAGAGGAGGGAAAAGAAGAAAGTAGGGAACCCTGGTATAAGGGATTAAGGGTCGGTGAAGGGATAGGGGTTCCACTCGAAGGACCAGTGATCTCGGGAACCGGGATTCGGAAGGATTGCTCGCCTTACCTTGTGTATGACGCCTCCGTCACCCCTGCAATCGCCGCCGAGATCACACAAACGGTACGCGGATAGACAGATCTCTGCTTCCAATTGAATACGGCGATATCACAACTTCACCCGCCGCATACAAACAACAAACACTCACCAAACACAAGATCACAAAATACAGTGCTGGTGCACTGGAGCTGACAAATCCACACCGCAAATGCTATTGCGATCGAACAAGTATCGGTCACATTGACGACTGCTGACGTCAAGGTCACATTTCACACTCAAGACGAGCATTAAGAAAAGGTTATGGGTGTGAATTTGGACGTGGAAAGGTGTCAATAACATGGGTTGCGGCTGATTCGCAAGACGCGCCAAAAAGGTGTTTTACGAATCCGGAACAGATGGGGAAGCGCAATATTAACGTTATATTGTAGTGTAACGGTCAACACGTTTCCCCGAATAGGAAGAGTTCCAGGTTTAAATCCCGCATAGCAACTAAATATTTTTTCGATAAATAGATTTATTCTGTATATCTTTCTAGTTGATTCTTTTAATTTGTATTAAAAATACCAGAGAAATATGTTCCGAAAATGCAACTTCACTACAGACATGTTCCTTAAAAATATAATTTTAATGTGTCACGCGTAGAGACATTTAATAAGAGTGAAGTGAAGAAAATGAACGAGTCGGGTGAATATGTGACCTTTAGTTCTGAATGTATATTTTTACTATCAGAAAATTGGAACACCGTAGGTGGTACCTGCTGGTAGGTAATTATTTAATTTATAATACATTTCACAGAAATAGTCATTTGAACGTCTTTTGCGTTCGTCCTAGGAGAGGTATTAAGTATTAAACAATAGTAATTAAAAAAATTATTCCTTCCTAAAGTACGGCAGCATGACATCAAGTTTCTGACAAGAATTTATCTTCAAAACAAAACAATACTTACATTGTAATATATCAATTTTCTTTCAAATTTCCCTACGTGTGACACAGAAAGACATTGGAATAGTATGTATGAGATATCTACTTTTCATGTTGAAGGTATCTGAAGTTCAGGTGAAAGAGATTAATTTAAAAATTAGTCAAATGAACAACTATTTTTCGAAATTTTTCACTGCCCCGGTTTATGCGCCCCCGAATATTCGAGTCTGCTCTATTAACAATTTTTTTATTAGGTAAGTATGTATCTATCAGGATGCTGCCAGAAATACATACAGTGAAGACAAGAAGAGAAGAAATGAAAAACAAATAACAGCAAAAAGTATTTGCAGATGAGATTACATTTTTTATATTTCAAAACTCTGGAGCACTGTGTGATACACAACGAATCACATTATTGATATATGCTCACTATATTGAACTATCGTCAAATATTTGTATTAACCTCACTTTTATATAACTTTATTCGAGAACGAAACAATTTTATTTAGTTTTTACATGTTAATACAATATGAATGTACAATAAATTTCTCAATAGATTTCTCGTGTTTAGAACAACATAGCGCAGAATAAAATTTCAGATTTTTAATTCGACAACATTAGGTTGTGTAATATTTATTATTAAATCAAATTTTTAAACAAACCTGACTACATTTCAACCAATAATGTATTCTCCATTGTTCAGGACTTCATACTTCATATTTCAACCAATTTTTCGATGCCTTTTCTATATAAATCGGCTGGTCTGGTATCAAAATAGTTATCGAGCCAATTTCTGAGGTCATCGTCGTTATTGAACGTTACGCCACGCATTTGATCGGAGAGCGACCGAAAAAGGTAATATAATAAGTGAGGTCGGGACTGCGAGGTGGATGCGGCATAAATACCCAGATGAGCTCCTGGATAACCATTTTAACCTTGATTAAAGGCGAATAGAAGTATGTATCGAAAATGTTCGTTTTTCTCAACTTGACACTCCATTATTTAAGGCTAAAAATAAGAAAAACTATAAGATACAAGAAAACAGCGACACTGGCGTTTTAGAGCAGTTAAAATGCTATCGAAAACAAAATACCATTTTTGAAAAAAACCGTAAAGACTTATAGACAATCCCATATTAAATCTCGCAAGTCAAAATAAAATAAGGATATGGATGTGTGTGGAGTGTAATTAAAAATAAAAACACGTTAGAACGTAATAATAAGTTAGTTACACGAAATTTTATTTTTATTTTTTAATTTAGTTAATTTTATAATACAAAGAAGATGGCAGAATGTTGTTTAAAATTATAAACTTAGGTATACAACTAAAGATTTACACATCGGTGGCGGCAGAAATTAATAACATCTTGAGTAATGATGTTGTGGTGTGCTCGTGTTGAGTATTGGAATTTTAATGTTCCGGATGTTCAAGGTCTAGTACTAGTCCTAGACAATGTCGTCACTATAGCCATGACCATGACGTAACAACAAAGAAGAAAAATATGTACTAAAATGAAAAATATTTATATCGTTAGGTACTCTTTAGGATGTGCATAAAACAATGGCACCCCTCTTTCCCTAAATTCTTATTTTAAATTATAAACTAAAACCCGGGGAATGCCGGGCATGGACCGCTAGTATCATACATATATACTTTTAAAATCAGCAATATTATCTTTGTGGTTAAGATTCATATTTTTATCTATTATCTTTGTTTTATTAACCACTAAAATGAGTTTAAATACATCTATCGGTTTCGAAAAATACCATTTTCTTCTTCAGGATGTCATAACTAACTAAAACATATATTGTTTCTTTGACGGAATCTATTTTAAAAAAAAAAAAAATATTTTCCATTCTAAAATTTTTTCCTAAAAATTATTCGAGTAAATTTGTTAATGTAAATTAAGTAATGATTTGAGTTAGGTACTAAAAAAAAAATATATATATTTTTTTAAAAATAGATTCCGTCAAAGAAACAATATATGTTTTAGTTAGTTATGACATCCTGAAGAAGAAAATGGTATTTTTCGAAACCGGTAGATGTATTTAAACTCATTTTAGTGGTTAATAAAACAAAGATAATAAATAAAAATATCATACATATATATATTAGTATACAGAGAGCGCCTATCACATAATTATTTTTTTGAGTTCATCGACATTTTTATCGAAATAAGATAATGAAATAGATAATCTTATCTAATACTATAATATTTTGTTTATGTTTATCAAGCATGTGAGTCTGGCATATTTTTCCGTCCGACACGCTCGATCACGAAATCACCAAACATGGTTAATTGATAGTAGACCAGTAAAATTGGACAGTGCGCTTCCGAAAAATTCCCGGAGAGCTGGATTTTGGCATGGACCTTGATATTGTAGTTTTAAACAAAATGTCGAAAGTCCTCAACGATACGAGTGTCTCTAAACAATTTACGTGCTGTCGAAGGTCACCAAAAACGGTTTTTCGTGAATATCTCTTTAACGGTAAATATAAATTATCAAATTTGTAGATAGAATTGAATTATCACCAAAATAAAAGCCGTAATATCATTTTTGTATGAAATATTTTTTCTGTAAAAGTGACCGTTAACCAATACACATATAATTTGAGCACCATCGTAGGGTACAGTAATCAGATTGATCCGAGTGACTCATTGGACCGTACACTGTGGTCGTCCTGCGTATGGTAGCATCCAGAAAGAACAAGCAGTGTTCGATAACCAGCTACTCTCCTAGTAGACTTTGGTGTCAAATTGTCATACAAGTATATAAGCTGTTTTTTATTTTATTAGAATTTAATGGATAGATTTATATTTTTGATACATTTTATTATTAATACATTCTTTACATCACATTTTATATTGATATTTGAGTCGTTCACTTCTAAACCCCAATATGATCAAAAATGAAAAAAATACAGTTTTACTTGGAAAAAATTATAATTGCTAACTAACTAACTTACTTACTATCACGCCGTTTCCACGCGGGGATAGGCAGAGAAGATAGAGCGTCACACTCATCTGTCCTGACACACATTTCTCACCTCATCCACATTCATACAAGATCGCTGATTGTTAAGACTTCTAATAGAACCATCCTCCAGTATCTGGTTTACTTGGTCAAGTCTGGTGTCAAGTCTTCCGCGGATGTCCTCTATTTCTGATGCCATCAACACTTGCGTCATATATCTTTCTTACCATTTTCTCCTCATTCATACATTCCATACAACCAAACCACCTAAGTGACCCTTTCTTAATCTTGCTCATTATAGTAACATCGGCTTTACATTTTTTCCTTATTTCTTCATTTTTTACTCTGTCATAAATAGATTTGCCACATATACGCCCGAGTGAACTTATTTCCACAGATCCAATGATACTTGCGTTTGGTTCAAATACTTTACAACAAATAATAATATAAGTACCTATTAGAAAACCCCTTCTATAATTGAGTACTTAACCCCCAAATGACTCAATAGTGAATCTGACCAATACTGTCCACTGGCTTGTACCAAAGAAGATCGAATAATGTGAACGGCAAACACCTCTAAAATACGCGTAAAATAAAGTGGCAAGTCCCTCCATAAAATTTATAATATTCGTATTTATTCGATAACATATTTATGATTTTTTTTGCATTTCTCGTAGTATTGATGCATAAACACCGTATCTTTAAAATATCTAATGGACCATTTAGATAAAAATTTAATTTTTAGGTTTTGTTAAAAATCCGTTATGGAATGGTTTGGAAATAAACAACTCATTTATAATAATTTTATTTAAAATATCGATATATATTATATTCCTGTTGAACTTTGTAACAAGCCAATATTAATAAAGAGCTTAAAATATTTGTAAACTGCTACATTCATGTGAGACCTATTTGAAGCTTGCAGTCATAATAATGTCAGGTAAAAATAAAATGCTACCTTCTCAACGCGTGCATTCTGCTAGTTCTGTTCTACGGAAAAATCATTTACATATCACATTGAAGAATATTGTTAATTAGATTTTTAAATATTGGTAATGAAACAGAAAATATATGTTGGTGAACAAACCATTATAAACTCTGAACATTCTCACTATAGGAGAGGGTAATCCATAATTGGTTCGACTTGTAGGATTTCTAAAGAGAGATTGGGATTGCGATGCTCGCGATGGGACATGGAAATTTATTAATGACAAAAGGGTGAACAATGTATTTTTTAATGGTAAGAATGCACTCCTATGTATTAGTTATGAATATTAAATTGATATTATTCCGTGACGATGTGAAAATTTTCTGTGATATCCATTATTCTGTTAATATATGTGTGTGTGCGCGCGGTGCGCCAGAGGTTGACAGATGATGGATACGTGTGTGAATGCCGCCCGGGTGCCGTGCGTGAGGTGCGCGGTGGGGGAACCCTGGAAAGGTTAAAAGCCGTGCAGATGAGAGAAGCGTTTGCTTTTCCCTCGAGCCTTCATCTAGTAAATATTAACTTTAAGTGTAATTATTATATCTATCTGTGTACTTATTATTATTGTATTAAACAGTGAATTGTATAGCGATCCGAGTTTCATTGTTACACATTCACACCTAATTACACGAGACAAAGCAACTGATCTAGTCACCAGATTTACCACATTTTCATTCATGGTTCCACACGGCCTTGTAGTTGTTTCATCATCAGTCGCTCGCAGTAAAGCCCACTAACCCCTTATTAAGTTGAATTTTGGTTTCCATGGTTACTAACGGTATTGCACGAGCGTGAGCGATATCCGCCGCCTTCCACATCCGCCACGTAAATGGGTTCCACAAACTTTCTCCAAACACACGCCTCTCTAATTAAGATCGTCCGCGCGTTACTTCCGGGAGTAATTTCCTTCGTATGTTTGTAAAATAGACTTCAAATTTACTGCGATGAGATTCCAATATATTGATTTTCAAATATATAAACTACGCAGTTGCGTAACTAAGAAATATGAGAAATAATCCTCGATAGCAAACTTCTTTTCAAGAATCAAATGAACCAAATTACCTCCATGGCCTATAGAATGCTAGGATTCATACTTCGAACCTGCCAACACTTCCAAAATCCATAAATTTACTATTGGCAAAGCTTAGATAAGAAATCTCGCCTCACAGTGTGGCAAGACAAATAATCATGAAATATGCTTTATTTTATGATTTATCTATGGTTTTATTCGCCGCTGCGTTCGACACCTGTCACTTTGGTGGCGAAATTTTTTCGGATTATGTATGCTAATGTATACCAAACATCGAGATCATCATCGGACGAACTGTCATCACTAAAATAGCGGGATATTGAATGATTAATTGTCGGATACTGCAACTTGCAAAGTATCAATGTGACGGTTGACTTTTGAAATAGCTGTGAAGAGTCCGCCATATTTGACCAATAATTTACGTTTTTTTCCATCCGATAGTTAACCATTGCATTTTTACCATCAATCAAACAACCCATTATCGCAAAAAAAATTACTTTACCATTGTAAAAAGATACACAACCGGCCCTTTATGAATTATTGTTATTTTATGCACGCTATTATATTAAATTCATAATATAATGAAGAGATTTCTTGTCGGGCGACGATGGGGTGATGGGTGTATTTTGTCTGGTAACCCTGTATCGCCACCGTGTTACCCATGCAGCATGACGGCGGAGCACGGTTGCCTTTAAGCATTAAAAAAATGCCAACCTGGCGGCGAATGAGAAAGACTGATATGGCACCATTCGCTCATAGAACGATCCTGGGTAAGAAGCGAGTCACCTCTCACTGATGATGATGATGATATATGTATAAATCGATTGATAAATGTATTAAGTATGTTCAAGCAATATGAGGTTGTAGTGAAAAATCGTAGACATCTAATAGTTTTACACTCATAGCGAAAATTTATTGAACTCCACTCGTAAATTAATTTTTAATGTGCTAAGAAGTTTATAGAGCGAGTTAAAAAAATATTGTATATTTTTATTTATTTATTTATTCTTAATATAGTGCATACATAAGTATTTATATACAATATGCCCTAATATAAACAACAAAATCGTTTCTTTTTACTGGAACTTGTCTTTCACATATTTGCTTAGTTTCATTATGAATCTATGTATTCCTAATTCCTTTCTCATGTTTTCTGGCATTTCATTAAAAATCTTCATCGCTCTGCACATCATCGATTTCTGAGATTTAGCCTTCTTTCTGAATGGCGATCTCTATCTAGTCTATCTTTTCCTCTTGTATGATGTTCGTACTCACATCGTACTTCACATCAATTTTCCGTATGAATTCTGCCGAATCTGCTCAATATGAAAATTTCAAATTCGTATCTAAATCCGTACAGGAATGGCGTCTGTTATGCGAGCTAGAAATACGATATTGTATTATCCAGTTCTTTTAGGATCTGATAAAAGATCCTATCTACGTGAATATGTACATATTTCTGTAACTTTACGTATTGATATTTTAAACTACCCCATCATTTGTTGATTATCCTGTGAGCCAGGACTTCCCAATATCTTCAAGTTGTTTATATTGTAAAAAATAATTAATTTTATATAATACCCGCTCGTGGTTTGTTCGGTCAACTTCTATATAAATTTGAATTACGTGTCTTTTATACTTTATTCGAATTAAATAGGAAATTTTCCCGTTAAATATGTATTGGGCTGTCTAATTAGTCGGTTTTGTTAATTATTTATTATAAAATCAAACATTTAAACAAAAATTACAACATGTCTTCTACATTATTGTTCACGACGTCGTCCCATCTGTCAACCAATTTGTCGATGCCTTTTCTCTAAAAATCATCGGCTGGTCTAGTATCGAAATAGTTATCGAGCCAATTTCTGAGGTCACCGTCGTCGTTGAACGTAACACCACGCCTTTGATTGGGGCGACGAAGCGATGGCAGAATTTCCCAGTCAGTTCATCTCCTGGATGACCATTTTAACCTTGATTAAAGGCGAAAAAAAGTATGCGTCGAAAGTTTTCGTTTTTCTCAACATGACACTCCATTATTTAAGCACAAACTAATTAAGATAAACTATAAGATACGGGAAAACGGCGACACTGACATTTTAGAGCAGTAAAAATGCCATCGAATAGTTTTATCATTTTTTGTCATAAAAAACAAAATAGCGGAAAAATAGCATTTAAAAAAACCGCCAAGCCAATACACTCGATCACTTACGCAATCAAATAGCTCCGCGATTTTTTAAAAAAATATATGACTCGATTGAAATGAAAATTTAAACGCTGACAATATAAAATGCATTAATGTATAAAATACGTTTTGTTTACACAAAGATTTAATTTTTGAAGAGTAAATACTTTTACTGTTGCATAAATGTGTCATAACATCTATCGGATTGACGTTTCCACAAAGAATGTGTGTAGAATGCCCCCCGTCCCGTAACTAATGTTCCTAATTCCTCTCGTGTATGTACACTTTATTTTATGTCTATTCATTTACTGGTCTATGGGTGTTCTACAATAATAATATATTCAATTAAGAATTAGAAATAAATGGACATTTTATATTACAAATTAGATATTTATATGTGTGGGATGTATGTAGCAGGTATCATTGTATTCGTCAATGAAAGGAAAATAACAATCACCATAATAAATCATTGTCAATCCGCTGCTCGATGAAGGCCTTCCCATAATTCTGCTACTCTCTTCGTTTTGTTATTTCCATGGGGGTTCGGGGTAGTTGGCATGTCACCCATCACGCTTGCCAGGAGGGTTGATAAGCGGAATGGACTATATAATATTTAGTGAATTTTATGGATATATTTATTATTAAGTATAATATATTTATCTCCAGCTGTCAGCTACAACAAAGAACACGGAAGGGTGGAAAAATTCTACAAAGACATGAAAACTCACATTTGAAAGAAATAATGTTTTTTTAAAAATAATACCTGTGTAGGTTAATATCCATTCTTGATTAATCTTATTAAGTGAAGGGTTAAGCATATTTTTTAAATGCTACAACGTTTAAATTGTATTGGAACACGTACATTCATGTCCTCTTCAAATACATATTTGCTCTGTTTTAAAATACATCTATTCAAGCAAAGATTCGTTCAGCATACCGCGCAGTGTGAGACGTAAGTATTGTTGTGATTTGGAGCAGATTTTGCGAAAGACATGCGCACCTTTATTTATCATTTTTAATTTTTTTACGCTAGATGGTTCTAGTTAAAACGTTAACATGCGAATTATGAACTATTTGCGCTTAGAACTACATAATATAGCAATAATACAATTAGATAGATTTTTTCTGTGTATCTTTCTAGTTGATTGATTTAATTTGTATTAAAAATATCACAACAAAAATACATTCATTAAAAAAAACATAATGTATCAAATAAATATGTAATTTAGATTTATTTCGCTGAAATTATAATTATGGAATGCACGCCACTGGGCAATAGTCACTTTAAGTCGGTTCAATTTATATTTTAGTAATCGTTACATGTAGCGCCTAATTCCAAAACCCCTTAAAACGGATTCCGCATAATTTTAGTTAAATATGCAGTTTTGTAGATTTTTTTGTCAGCTACATGCAGAACACATTGTTTCTCGCCAAAGCCACTTAAATCCATTGAGTTTGCATGTTCCAAAATACCCCATAGCAGACAGAGTATAAGTTGCTATTCCCCCTAAAATGAAGTTACCCAATCACAACGCTCGTTGATGATCACGCGATCTTAAATCCAGTATGGCTGCCAGAACGATAAAAAAAATACATTTCAGAATTATCTCTTTAAAAAATGCTGATGTGAAAACAAACATTTTGTACATTTGCATTCAAAATATACCTTTTCATCCATAACTCAAAAATACAAAGTCGTTTTAAGAGGGTTTTGGAAATATGTGCTGTGTTTTCAAAGGCGAATAGATTACATCACATTCGAGATGAGTAACTATTGGCCCTTACATTGTCACTCTGTAGAAACCATCCGAGGGTGGATTGGGGAGGGGTGAGAATAAAATAAAATTTAGTACCGCTTTGCCACTTTTTTATTTAGCACTGCACGCTGCATGTATCAGGGCGCTGGACAAAAGGAGTACAAAGGTCGAGGGGCGATAGTCGCGAGCAATGGTTTGAAAATCACCACCGTACCCTTGAGCTGCCTTTTGTTATACTGTACAACGTAGACGTACATTTGTTTTGCACAAAGCCATTGTTGGAAATTTCAAGCGAGCTTTCCTTTGTCGGTCTCTCAGACGTGCGTATATTATGCTTATTAGTTAACACAAAAACAGACATTTGTAGATAAATGACGTCACTTCTTTATCGCGATATTATTGATTGAAACCGCGGGCGGGCGGATATTCTAGATGCCGAGGCGACAGCCTGGGCGGCACTTATATATATTTTTTATTATTATTGACTTTGTCTATTATTATTATTATCATCATCGTCATCTATTTTATTTGCGTACAAATATATAAATAAATAGGTGAAGACCCACCACTAATGACAGGAAATAAAATATATTTTCAAATTTACACCAAATATTATTATTTGATGTATGAAGTAGGTACTTTGCTAGGTTGGATGCTCAAACACAAGCTCGTATGGCGCCACCAACTTTTATGGAAGGTATTTAATTCTCGTATTTAGCTGGGCAACTTCGAAATTAATTTAATTTTTTAATTAAAATTAATAAATATCAAGAAAAATTGAGGCTTATCAATATAGGTACGAACACCTTACACCTGAGGAAGAGATAAAATGAGATTGCGTAAACTAAATCTCAGAAATCGGCGATACAGATTGGTAATGAAATGCTAGATGATTTTAGAAAGGAGGAGAAAATTACATACATTGCAAGATAAGTTATGGTAAAAAAAAAAATTTAATATTGTTTATATGAGAGCATACCTATATATATACTTGTATTTGCACTATATTAAGAATTAATAAAATAAATAAATATTTATATCGCGAGAGAGGAGAGTCATAAAGAGAAAGTAAGCGAAATTTGGAATTTGTGTATTCGGTGTAATATTGTATAATGCAGATCTATATCGGTGAGAGAGGATAAGACGTTTTGCCCAGGGTCCTGGAGAGCAATTATGCAAAATTAGATTATGATCAGTCAACGGGTGTAGGATTTTATATAGAACAGATAGACATTCAGATTTATATACTATATAGGTTGTACGTATACTACTGTTGTCTTACTTGGCAACGTCATTAGGCTTTGTTCGTACCTAGGCAGACATTTTAATGGTAATATATTTTTTAGATTGTAAAGTGTGATGTACTTGTAAAAATAATTTATTCACGGTGCCGTCTATAGATAAGGGTGCTGTCAATGGTGACATTTGTAAGCTAAATTTATCGCGAAATAGCTGTCACTTTGGCAGGATTTAAATATTCAAATCGTTATAATAGTTCGATTATTATTCGAGAAGGAGGAAAGCAGGACACCGCGCTCAATACTTGCAGGTAATGAATGGTTGGAACAAGCAGATGAGTTTGTGTATTTGGGAAGTATGTTTGATAGGAACGGAAAGGCTGAGAATGATATCGAAAGAAGGAATAAAGTGAACGGCGCTTTGAATGGAATTATATCCAACGGTAACCAAGGCAAGACTAACGGTTTACAATGGAGTTTCGGTACCGACACTGATGTATGGAAATAAGGCCTGGAGCTGGCAGAAGAGGAACGAAAATAGACTGAATGCAGTAGAAATGAGATCACTTAGGCGTATATATGACAGATATATTTTACAGAGTAAAGAATGAAGAAATAAGGAAATAATATAAAGATGATTTAGTATAGTGAATAAAATTAAGAAAGGATCACTTAGGTGGTTTGATCATATGGAACGGATGAATGAAGAGAAAATGGTAAGAAAGATGTATGACGCAAGTGTTGATGGCACCAGAAATAGAGGACGTCCGCGGAAGACTTGGCACGACCAGGTAATTAAGGATGGTTCTGTTAGAAGCCTCAAAAATCAACGAGCTTGTGTGAGAAGATGTATGAATGTGGATGAGGCGAGAATTGTGTGTCAGGACAGAAGAGTATGGCGCTCTAGTTAGTTAGTTAGTTCTGATCAAACAACATAAGTAAATAAAAAGTTCTATGATTTTTTGATATTTTTATTCTTTCTAATTATTTTATTGGTAAATCTATTCAGTGTGTAAATGGTTCTGTTATACATTAGCGACTGACAAATCTAACATAATTTGTGAGTTTCCATATTCATATTAGGAAAAATTTTACTTTAATGCAAGTAAATATCGTATTAGATATCTAATATTAATATAAAATATAGAAAATAGTAAATGAATGTATAAAAATTAAAGAAATTTCAAATAAATATAGAGGATTATTGGAAGCGACTGATCGGAACAGAAGGGGCAGGAAGTAAATTATATATATATATATATATTATAATTAAGATACGTTAGAAACTATATGTTTTTAAACTAGTTATGTCAGTTATGTTAATTAGTTAGAACAGGTACAAAAAATAATTTTCAACTCAACAAATCTAACTCGGAACAGGTAAATGAAATGCTACCCTGCAATCTTTCAGGAAACGACATGAATAATTCGGTCAGAGACCGAACATTGAGGTTATCTTCGTGGTTGGTATTTTATTTTATTTTAATTATTTTTACCGATGACGTCATAACCCGGTTACGTGGATAGTATTTTTAGTGATAAAGCGACAAAGGGGTTTTGTTGAATTCTTTATTTAGTGTAACTACATGTTACCGTTAAAGTTACATATAGGCGTACTAGATGTTTCAATAAGTGTATGAAAAAACATTAAAATTTAATTTTAATTATGATTAAAAATAATATACCTACATTTCCGGGATTCTAAGGAAGAGGATTCTCATCTGAGGTAAATTTGAAACGCATCAAATCGCATTGAGTATATTGTAAAACACGTCTATATCGATGGGAGTGTATGGTGGGGCCAGGGTTAGTGGGAGCAGGATCCTAAAGAGTAACTATGCAAAATTTGATTTGGGTCGGTCACAGTGTACAAGATTGAATACAGTACATTGTAGATTTGATTGTATACATACCTATATATTTTTAGGAGAACTATTTATTAATTTTGAAAAAATATATAAGTGAGACAATGTATAAATGAATTTAAATGTTAAAATTTACATTCACATGCATAACTCGGCAAACCGCGAGTAAATTAGCAAGAAATTAATACTAAAAAAATATACCTATTAAAATAATATTCCATACTGGTAAAAAAGGACCAAATTTGATGAAAATAATAAGGTTGCTATAGTTTAGATATTGTTTAAAACTCGTCTAATTACGAGAGCGAAAGGCATACTTAGGACATCATTTTAATAATTATCTATAATACCTACAGTACTCGTACAGCAGCATTACAGTATTCCAATTTACAAATTTTTGACAATCAAAATGTACGTTCAAAAGTGTCATGTATATTTCAAAGGGAATTAACTCTACGCTCCAATATAATACATATAAATGATGAGAAAAAATGCTACTCTTGACTCACTGGTGTGATTGTGATTGATATTTGATAATATCAGTGATTGAAAACTGTGACTGTGATCACAGTTTCATTACTAATACGCATGCACCGCACGACATCACAATACACGAAATAAATAAAAGAACAATTGTATTATTCAAACTTCATTTGCGTAAAAAAACATATTTTTGTATATATATCTAATTTAATATCATCACAGAGAGAATGAAAACCCTTTAAAAAATGTGAGTTTATTTTTCGGGTCAAATCGCGGTTCAAAACGAAATATAAAGAAATCACGAATCACGATATTCCCAGATATTCAATCACTGATAGTGAGTGCGACTCAAAATATCAGTGATTGACTCACGGTTCGTGATTTTGAACTCATCACTAATAGATATATCAGTTTTCTTTAAAAACTTATGTGCGCGAAACACAGAAGGACATTGAGATATTATTGGGATATATTGTATATTATATAAGATTGTGAAAGTCCTCTACCGGCAAAATATGGTTCCGGATTCACATCCTGGTAGCATCTACATTTAAAAAATATTTCATTTATTTTCTAAATGTCGTATGTAATTTTTTAGTCAAGACGGTTTATAATTTTATATCACAAGTATAATGTTAATAGTTTTTTTTTAATGGAATTTTAAATGTCTGATAAAAAAACTTAATATATAAATTTGAAATTAGTCAACAATTTAAATACTTAACGCGGCGTAATTTTCACACATTCTCCCGGCAAGAAAAAGTTCCGAGTTCGTATCTCGATGGTAACAATGCATTTTTTCGATAGATAATTTTTATTTGTACATCTTTCTCATTTGTTTTATAATTTTATGACATTTTTTTCAAAAAAAATAAATTTATAAAGGTATTTCATGAAATAACTATTTTCATACTTGAACTGTGACATGGATAATGATTTGATTCTATCGTACATAATACACACGTGAGTATATAAGTACACGGTGTGTGTACACACGAAAATCGATCAAATCATACTAATGGACATTTCGCTGAGTGGACACGACATTTAATATTTTTTATTTCTCTACGAGGAATATTTCATAAACTCGGACGCAAATCAAAACTTGAGACCATTATCAGTCGGAGAAAAAACATACACAAATATCCGCTCCACGTTTTTGCTGTGGGGGGAGAGGTGAGGGTTGCTTTTGAATCGTTCATTTATTTATTATTCAAAAAAAATAAATCGAGTTTAAAATTAGATGTAACAACCGCAACTGGTTTTAACGGTAGTAAATTTATTTAAATAATTCATGAACTACCCGACCTCACATATTTGTTATTTCCGACGTAAATATGTAGAACTCCATAATTACGTGGCGCGTTTTTTAAGTGAGCACCGTTGCCGAATTACCGTTTCCTTCATCTGTTGACTCACCACATGCAACGTTAGAGACATTCACATAGTTTGGCCATCTTGTATTGAGTGCGGTTGAAATGTTCAAGACGATAGATCAGCCCGCCGACTGCGAGATACGTGCCGTGATTCGTTTCTTGAATGCACGAAACATGAAATCAGTTGACATTCATCGCCAAGTGTGTCCTGATTTGGCGCCAAGTGATTTCCATATTTTCTTTAATCTGAAGCGGTTCCTTGGTGGTATATATTTTGGTGACGATGATGAACTCAAAGACGAAATACAGACATGATTTTTATCCCTGGCGGCGTCATTCTATGACGAAGGTATACAAAATTGGTGCCCCGTTATAACAAGTGCCTTAATAATGGTGGCGACTATGTTGAGAAGTAGTTGAAGGTATGTAGCATCCGAAGAATGTAAAGTGTTGTAAAAACGACGTTGTGTTTCTTTAAAAGGAAACTTCGGTACTTACTTAAAAAACGCGCCTCGTATATATGAAATTAAAAACATTTGTTTTTGATTCTAGCCATTTGAGACGCGTTTCGCCTTGTCAGTACATTGTCGACCTAAAAATTTTGACTAAACTTGCTATAATGTTAACTAATAATAATCGGAAAATAAGTAAATTATATTTTTTTAAATAAAACACGCAGCGTGCCAAAATCTGTTTGAACAAGGGTAATTTATTTTATATGGTAGATAAAAAATACATATCATTCAAGAGAATAAGCTATGGATACGTCTGACCCATTCCAATCACCTTTTACTCTTATCATTTTATATTTCTCATTTGTACGCAGTCAACTTGAATTCGGATCGGTAGATTGGAACACACATTATTCCACCTACAGCGACCGACTTGAAAATGTTCAACATAAATTTTTTAATATATTCATTTCACGTGCTCACTTAAACATTAAATCTAATTCAGAAAATGGGTGTTTCCATATAATCTCCCCCCTTTCAAATAGAAGTAACACACAAGATACCTACCTCTATAAAATTTTAGATAACTTAGTTGACTCGCCTTATTTATTAGAACATAGCTTTAAACTGTCCCACACACCCAACATTCAAAATCACCCAAACGACGAACATTAGAACATTGACATTTGACGCTATAGGAGAGTTAAATACAAAAGAGTTGTGTCCAAAGCATCTCATAGATACAAAATCCATATCTCAGAGATTGTCTTGAGTCGAAAATCTCATAAAAATCTCTACCGTGAACACGGGCCATAACGATTAGTGATCAAATTCAATATTTACGTTTATTTTTTGCTTCCACCATAATTCTCTGTGTTGTAACATATATCATGTGCCAGCGTACGGTGTTGTATTTTTGTGCATCTATTTAAATACGATAATATCGACGCGTTTCATATTACCGGTACCAACATCGAGTATAATGATACGCCAAATTCAGAAATTAGAATTCTGGGAGTGCAGATTCAAAACACCGGAATCTAATTTAGCTAAGTCAGAGTCAGAGTTGCGTGACACGTTGCATTACAATATTGAAAATAGATTTTACAGAAATACAGGCCGTGTCCGCGCAGGGAGCACTATGGGCCGCGAAGCAGCGAATAGCAAAAGCAGATTGCTAGTAAGCAGTAACTAATCTTAATTTATTTCGTTAGTAAATGATAAAAAAAAATTCAATGTGTAATTTGACCGAGATTTGACAGTTGATATCATTGGCACAATTAGTGCTGTTCGATGTTCGATAAATTCCAGCAAAGACGTGCTTATTTGGTCATAGCCATATTAAGGCACTCGCCTAGTGATCTCGTGGTCGGGGGCTCGAGACCTTCAAGTTAGTCCTATTTTTCATTGCACAATCGTTTCATTTAGTTTCAAAACTAGTTAGAATATTGACGTGACATGTATCTCTATTTAAAAAAAATAATTTGTTTATAATTCAGAATCTAAATAACTCAGAATAACTTTATCGGTTGATCGCCTGATGGCTAATTCGTCTCAGTATATATATATATATATTTTTTTTTATTAGAATTTATATATTTTCGAACTTCATAATTATATAGTATTTCTAGCAAAATAGTTTAATTATTTAAATTGTTTTGCTAATATATATTGTTTATCAATTTACTCTATGACTCATTTTGATAGCTAAAAAAATTTACCTAGTGTAGTTAGTAGGTACTAGGATTTTTTAATTTATCTGTTGTCGATCAACGATGTTCCACATCAAAAATGACAGATGATTGTGACAGATTCGAAGTCTGCTTTTGTTTAAAATTATTTATCAAAATATTGTTGTATAATTTTTTTGCTTTGCGACACGCGCGAGTTCGCAGAGAGACGTTATATGTAATAATTGATATTTTATAGAGAGGTAACATGTTAACAAAATTATTTGAAAAATCAATATAATATTTTTTTAATATGTACTTATTCATTTTAAATACGTGTTATTTTAACCAAATTCAAAATCAGTGCGTGCATTTAGTAGCAAAATCTATTCATTATGTACACATAAAAAGATCCACTAAATATAGCTCTCTCTTCCCAACTTCCTCAGTACATGTACGTCACGACCCATTAGTTCCTGATAGATTATATTGACAACACTGGGGGACTCCCCGGCGTGGGGAACTTGCAAATATACATATACACGCACCGAGTGTGGTTGTGTGTAGGGCATACACACATGTGGGATAGAATTAAGGATAATGATATCCTCGATAGTTTAGCGTCCGTAGTGTGTCATGTCGTGTTATTGGATCCGCTGTAAACAGATACAGGTCCAATTAAATTAATCCTGGTTCAGCTTATATTTGGGTGTATTTTATAGTCCGCACTTAATCCACTCAAATACGCTCCAAAACCAAGAAATTTCTTAAGTACCATTGCCGAATTGCCGTTTCCTTCATCTGTTGACACACGCAACGTTACAGACATATTAACATAGTGTGGCCATCGTGTAGTGAGTGGTTGAAATGTTCAAGACAATAGATCAACCCGCCAAGTTTTGCAATAGGTATGTAGTAATAAAGTAGAAATAAAAAAATGCCTGATGGCTTTCAAATAATGGAACGATAGATGTATTAATTTGAAAAGTGTAACATAGAGTGTGCTGTAGCATAGTCGGTTAATGCACCAGCTTCGAATCCCGATAGCAACAACAATAATTTTCGATAAAATTGAATTTATATGTATATGTTTCTAATTAATACATTTAGTTAGTATTTAAAATATCACAGACCTATGTTCTGAATAATTACAACTTCACTGTTCCGAACAGCTACGGGCCCGCAGGGCCGCGACAATCGCGGCCCGGGAAACGGCTTAATGCGGGGACCATCTTTCCTACTTCACGGACACATTTCGCCCGTCACTCCGAGCCGCTGGAAACCCTACGCCCCTGCGCTCGGCGGACCGCCGGGTGGTTGGAGTACCGGGCCGTCTCGGGACTCCGCCCACCCAACAGCGGCAGTATTAGAATTAAATTGTATGTAATAACTCGGTTAAAAAAAATTATATGAACCTGTAACTTTGTTAAATAAAAAGAGCTTGGAAAGGGCGATCGCCCGGAGATAATATTATGCACTTTAAAAATCATTTAGAGGACAAAAATTGATTTTTTAAGTTTAAGGTGCAATAATTAAATTCCCAGACCATCGCCCCAGGTGAAATCTATCAGGCATCACGAGGGAGATTAAAATCTGTGAGATAAAATACTCGCGATGCCTGAGGAATAAAAAATAAAAATATAGCACGGAAAATAATGGAGAAATCTCAGATCTGCCGGCCCGGACGGGACGGCAGATAAAATGAGCGGAAGTTTGGAGTCTGGCCGCCAGGGGGTGGCTGAGCTGGACCGAATCGGGGTGGCGCGGGTAACTGGCCGTGCCCTCCGATTGGTTCCCAGCAATACGGGGGGCCTCACACGCCCAGGATTTTAAAATTTGAAATAAATACTGGTCCAGCGGCTGCAGAGAGCATTCCCTTCCTTTCTCTCGCCGCTGTACACTTCAAGTCTAAAACGTGTTTTATTCATCTCTACCTCGCCTTTGACCCTGCTGTGTTTTACTGGATTTCTGGACTCTCGACCTGGCTACAACTTTGGACCGAACCTGGAAATTCCCGACTGGCTGCTACACTGGGCGAATATTTTGGACCCCCCTGGATCACGCACACCGCTGCAGATATCGACGCCCGAAGACACGAGAGTGAACCGGCGAATCACCCCTGCAGATCTACAGTTCTTATTTCCTGTACGGAACATTCACAATACGAATGTGTTCTCCTTAATAACAATATTCTTGTTAGTTAAGGATTTTAATGTTTTCAGATCTTTTAGAATCATTGACAACCGTGTCTTATTTCTGTTAGATTAGATCACACAACATTGGAATCATGTGAATCACCAGTAAAAGTTTCAAACAGCGGTGTAACTTTGTCATACAAATTGGGGCTCGCGTTAGACAGGGGCACAAAAGATTATTTTGCGAAAAAAGTACTTTTTTCAGCTCTAATATGTACCAAAAATTTTGAAAATCCACTACAGCAAATTTAGAAATACGTGTATTACAAAAACATGTGAAAACATCAACATAATTAAAGTACATTTTTAAGGAGAACACATTATTATTGTGAAGTTGTCGTTTTTCAGAACATAGTTCTGATTTTAATACAAATTAAATGTAATCAATTAGAAAGATATGCGGAAAAAATCCATTTATCGAAAAAATATAATGTGTTCTTGAATATATATAAGTTGTTGTTGTATTAAAGTTTATTCAAATTTAATAAAAATGAATTGATTTAATCTCTGGCGTCTCCTAGCGTAAATTACTCAAAGGTATTTGAGATTTTTCGCAATAAAAAGGTGATAGCTTTTTAAAAATTAAATAACAGATGTATCAATTTGAAAAAGCTGCAGCATATAGGTTCGAAAATTTATCGTCAACTTACACGATTGATGTGGCGTAATGGTAACGCACTTCCCCGGATAGGAAAAGTTCCTGCTTCGAATCCCGGTAGCAACGAAAATATTTTTTCATACATTTATTTTGTATTATAATTAAAGTAAATATTAGTTATACAATATAAAAAGGCAACATTGTAACATTTCAGTACCTGGTAGAGTCTGGCTACTGCCCTCCCGGCTGCTCGGCTCTGGTGACCGTGCCGCGGGTAGCAGCCGCCGTAACTCTAGCGCAGCGGGTGGCCCTGGAGAGGGACACGCTGTGCGGCCCGGACGGCTCCGTGGGCTACGCCGTGAGCTTCCAGAGCCAGTACGGCCGGCGGACCCAGATCAAGGTGAGTGTTCCACCTGTAAGTATTGCGGACCGAGTCTGTTACACCCTGTACAAATCAGGCTGTGTCTGTTGCCTGCCACTCTTCTGATGTCGTTGCTCAATCGAAGTTGACACACCTCCACCAGTGCGAGGAAACTCAAGAACTTTCCTTCAGTGTGTGTGTATTTGAATGTGTATACTGTGGAACCCCGATTTTACATTCCCGGAATTCACGTGTTCCCTCCATTTGCGTGTTATTTCTGCAGTCTCTATTGAAGAATGTGTCGGTTTAGACGATTTTTATAACTTTGATTCTGATGAGTTTAGACTTGACTTTATAATGGTTGTTTTATGTTTTGCTACAATAATTGATTTATATATTGATATTTTCATATTATTAGGTAATTAATGATTATAATTGATAATGGTAATAATTTAATGATGCGAAATGAAATTTCAGGAATCAAACCCCAATTTTTACATTGATCCTATACGAGATAATGCGGATAACTTACAACGGCTCAAGTTAGATTGTTGTCCAGGAACCAATAGGTCGTAATCTCATATTGTCATTGTGCATGCATTTCACAATGGCTATTTTTCACTATATAACGTTACTGTACCAATTGCTATAACTGTCATTTTCCAACTAAGGAAACAGATATTAACAATTGTAGTTGGTAAAATTACATTTTTGCGATTATTAATGCGAGTGTTAACGGTGGATATAAATGGTTTACAGTATGTGACAGAGGGAATACTACTTCGCGAGATGTTCTCTGATCCATTGCTCACGCAGTACAGCTGCATCATGCTGGATGAGGTGCACGAGAGGAATCAACTCACTGATGTCATCATGGGGCTCGTTAAGAAAATTTTAAAGGTGTGATATAAAACATTACAAAGTAAAAGTACAAGATTACTCTGCGTGTTAGATAGTAAAGTATCATTGATGTTATAATTTAACTGTCATTATTGAATTGTTATATTAAGTGTCAAATGGCACTTATAATCTGATACACTAGATCATATCATAGAAGGTGTTATGAATAAATAATTATACCAGAATAAAAAAATTATATAATTACATTGTTCTGAGGTGAATCTTCTCATGACATCGCCAGTTACCTATTTTTTTTCAGTGAAGATTAAGAGTAGTGCACACCTACGGCTTTCTGTTGTAAGAGCGAAGGGCTTTGGAAATATACGACAGCGTGCGCCGACCACAAGACTTCTCCACAGCCCTCGCCATTACGTAGGTGTGTGCTAGCTCTAATTATTAGCATAGAAATAATCTTAAATGACAAATATATTGATAAAAAAATAAAAAAGTACATATTTTACATTGCTGAAAATATCCATCGTTAGGGGTTGATAAACTTCCGAGACGTAATAGCAAAATATGTTGAGTACAATGATATACAAGCCATTTAACAACCATATACAAATACAAAAATATTCTCAGACTAAGAATTGTGAATTAAATAAATAAATAATTAAGTTGAAAATATTTATTTCAATCAACATTCAAGTAAGTATCAGGTTCATATCATGTTTAAATATTATACACGAGGCCTGTCAGCACTGATGGCAGCACTCATCTACAAAAGTTGGAGAACATGTTTGCACATGCTTTGATAAGTATTCACCAAAATTTCAGCCATTTTGGACGCGCAGTTGTTGTGTAACAATCGTTTGAGTGAGTCAATGTGAGTGTTTTTGTGAAAATGGAAAATATCGAGTATCGAGCTCTCATTAAGTATTTGTTTTTGAAAGGCAATACGCCTACACAAATTAAAGACGATTTGGACACTGTGTACGGGGACTCTGCACCATTATTTACCATGGTGAAATTTTGGGCAGCTGAATTTAAATGTGGCCGTACTAGCTTGGGTGACGATAAACGTTCGGGACGGCCAAAAACTGCAACCACTCGTAAATACTAATCAATATGAAACTAATGTGAAGAAGATGACCTTGCATTTCTTGGTAAAGCTTCTGCATGACCGGTACACAGCTGGTAGTTTTTAATTTTAGGCATGACTCAAATTTCCATTAATATCTTGGCTTCTTGATTTGCTCTTTATAAGCTTCATCATTGAGATTGATTTTATGCATGAATCCTTAAACCATCAAATGATAAAAATTCTCACTCGGTCCATTAATGTCTCCACTACCACTCCGATATCTCATTTTGGCAGAATGGATTCTTGATCTCGCTCACTTGCTCTACTTAAAATTTTAAAAACACTGTAATCAATATTATTATTATAGAAAAGAAAAAATCTGAAGCTGATTGTGTCATCGGCCACAATGGATGCCGAATCCCTTTGCGACTTCTTCAATTTGAACAAGAAGAAGGGTAATATCAAGCAAGACGGCATTCCCACAGCAGCCATATTATCTGTGGAAGGGAGAGTACATCCTGTTGACGTATTTTATGTTAAAGGTAATTTTTAATATGAATTTATTTATTTACTCATTTTTTTTTTCCTTGTTCTTCTCCCTCTTCAGGCCATATCCATTCACTATCAGATAAAGAAAAGCCTCTCCTATTGACATTTTCTTACAGTAATCCTTTTTATATACTCGGTCCAGCAAGCTCATTTCCATTTAAATTAAGTTATTCAAAAGATTCTCTTCTACCGTGGTCCTACTGCGAATATCTTCATTTATCATTCTATGCAGCGTCACATGTCTGAGCACAGTCTTTCACAGCTAGCTGGATTGACGAAGCTCGTTATAAGCATTCACCAAGTGTAATTTGGTTCGTCAAAGTACAGGGATGATGCGCTAATTGAAAACTTTTGTTTTGAGGCATGTTTTAATTACCTAATGCTGCCCATCCCAGCGATATATTGATACAATTTAAAAGTACACATACAATCAAATTTGTATGTTTATCATTATGTAATGTACATAGCAGCATTTTATTATTTTAAATTTCTATTTGCCGATTATTGATTAACATTGTAAAACATTTGCCTTAGCAGTGAGGTCGGCATTAAAATATGTACATATATTACAGGTCAAATCCCATTATAGCCAAATTCAGGGAACTGAAAGAAGGAACACGTCGTGTGGACCCTAGATTTAGTCACCTAGACATGGCATAGACCAGGGGTTGGTAGACTGCGGCTCTTTTCATAAGCATTTGCAACTTGCTTCAACTCTAGCTCATATTTGATACATGGAATAATTTGCCTGAAATATATGATATAATAAAACTAGCCTTTGCCAATCTTTGGCTCTATATATTTATGCGAACATTATCTTCCATGAATCAAATAAAAAATAAGTTAAGAAGCTAATAAACCGGCGATAATTTACAATCCTGCCTAAAATTGAATAAGTAGTTACTTGCCGGACCTAGCAAAGCTTTCGAAAGCAATGCGAGGTTATCGTTCAACTAACTGGGTAAACTTTATAAAGCCCAAAAAGTGTTTTATTAGTGTTTCATTATTTGGTTTTCTTGTTTTATAAATAGTGTATTGAGCTACTAAAACTCCCGTATATTCTATTATTCCATGTAGTCTACGACTGTATTACTAAAACTCCCGTTTATTCTATTATTCCATGTAGCCTACGACTGTATTACTAAAACTCCCGTATATTCTATTATTCCATGTAGCCTACGACTGTATTACTAAAACTCCCGTATATTCTATTATTCCATGTAGCCTACGACTGTATTACTAAAACTCCCGTATATTCTATTATTCCATGTAGCCTACGACTGTATTGTGAATTTGAGTTTTAACTAAAAATCTTTATTTTATTTCATTTTTTATCATCATTACAATTTATATATACGTACAGTGAAAATTTATTTTGCGGCTCTATGAAAATTTTAAGAATAGTTAATATTTGGCTCTTCTCACTAGAAAGTCTGCCGACCCCTGGCCTAGACCTATCACGTTTGTTTCTACACGTACGCTAGTTAGCATTGAAACAGTGTTTGTCAAGCAGTATGTCTTAAATTTTTTTCGGTCGTCAATGTTGGCAACGTCACCTTTTTTTATTCCCGAGCCTATCTTTTCTAGTACGGCTAATTTTTCCTTCAGTGTAAACTGACGTCATTCACTTTTGTCCATTGTCACACGACGTTTGAAAAAAATCAATAAAAATAACTTTGAAAAGTACTTGAAAGATCGACCGATGTCTATACTCCTTACACAACCACTGCTTCGATCTAACCACATCACTGTTGAGTATATTTTATACCATCAAACTGATATAAATTTTGGCTAAGAAATTTGTTATACTGAAATTTCTATTCGTTATTTCATTTTATAAATTTAGTATGAAAATTCGTCCAGTCCGTTAAAAAACTTTATTATTCTGAAAATTTTGTTACTTTAGTTTTCGTTATAATGGGATTTGACCTGTATATACATATAAAAATATTGAATAAATAAATAATTATTATTACATGCTTCTCGATTTTTTTGGTGAAATTCTATTATCCTAGTTGTACAGTTTTACTAAAATATACTATTCTTTCCGCAACTATAATTATGATGGCTTCAATTGACATTTGTCTCTGAGTGATGTTAAAATTTACTATTACGTTTGTTTTATCCATATCCATGACTTGTGTACATAATTGATTTAGATTCGTGTGTGTAATTCATTTAGAAGTAAATTGTTTTAATAATCAAAAATGTATGATCTTAATCAAAGACCGATTAGAAATGTTTAAATATAAAAAAATTATGTTGCGGAAATTAAAGGATGTGCAGTTATGGCGATTTTAATGTGAGAAGTTGATTAAGGAGAACTGTCAATGCCCGTAAAATAATAACCCAAGCATTAATACGCACACTAACTTACTTGCATTTTACTGGTTTAGAAGAGAGACAATGCGTCCTCGTGTTCTTGTGTTTTATTGGTCGAATTGTGATGTACACTAAATGCAAAACCATGATAACAATATATATTTTGTATCATAATTATAGATGTTATAAAATATATGCATTTACATCAGTTTCTTTATTTAAATTGTAGGTTTTTAACCTTTCCTCTCCGGTGATGTTGTATGTGTTGTATGATGTATGTGAATATCTCTGTAAATATACTAAATACAGAGTTCACATTTTAGGTATTCCTTCGTAATATATTTATATATAGGATAAAATTATTACAATATATAAGTATTTACCATACGCAACAAGAAAAAATGTTTTCTCGAAGAACCTGACGTGATTTGTATGTGTACGGTGGAGAGGTGCGGAAGGCGTAGTGTGCGGGGCGCGGGGTGCTGGATGCCGATCATCACATTAGCCATGCCAGCAGTTCACTCTCGCCGAGGCATGACGAGAGGAGCCGAGCACGAGAATGTACTGCAGCTCTCGGCTTGCATCGCCTTTTCTCGTATCATCTCACTTCCCCCCGTCTATGCTCCATTCCGGTCGGAGCGCGGACAAAGCGGGGCGAGGTGAGGAGCCTCGGGGAGAGTGGACTGCTGTCATCAGTGGTAGAGCAAGAGCGTACGCTGGCCGAATTAGACGTGTCTTATGCGTCTTTGTGCTGTCGTTCCGTATGACCAGTGTTTTTTCTCATTCTTAGCACTTTTTCACAATTATTGATATATATCAACTATTATTTTAATGATTAATATAAGTAATAAATGTAAAATATTCATATTTATCGAACTTAAAAATCACAAAAGTCTCCATGTAAAGTTAAAACAATTACTTCTAAAACGCAATAGTCATTTTATTTTATTACCATTCAGAACCTGTGCCGGATTACGTCAAGGCAACAATAGATACCATCATAAAAATACATGAAAACGAACCGTTTGGAGACATATTGGCCTTTCTTACTGGACAGGTTAGTAGATGTGTATACATTTATTTTTACAGAAATCATATCTTCGGCTCCTTTTAATATTAGAATTTCTTTTACATTTTTGTATATAATTGATATTCAGTATTCATTTTGACGGTACCAAACAATGAAATTGCAAAATTTGACTCAAGTTGAGAATAATTTTAGTAGTCTTGAAAGCTACCGATACAGAATTGTATAGGTAGCTTTTATATTATATTTAGTATTTCAAATTGTACTATTCTTTTAATGGTACAAATATTTTAAATTTTGAAAGAAAGCAAAGAAGTCGTGGCTTGATATTATAGTAAAATAAAATAATATTTTAGTTTTTAACCACTTTTTTATGCACATATACTAAAGTCAACTAGTTTCAGTTAGACCCAACCTTCTTCAGGACAATATAGGTTAGTCTATATACTATATTGTCCGGAAGATGGTTGGGTCCAACTGAAACTAGTTGACTTTAGTATATGTGCATAAGAAAGTGGTTTCAAACTAAAACATTATTTTAGTTATCAATGTCTTCTTCTTCTTGCTGTTGTCACACCAGTTGTGTCTATTAGTTATTTTACTGCTGACACTGCAGCGAAAATTATTTGGAGCTTGATCCATTGCATCGTTGCAGTGAAATATGTTCGTTAATATGCATATTTGCAATGAAGCTTCACCAGATTTTGCAACTTATAGATGCGAGTTTGGTGGTTTAAGTCAGTGGGATTTTCCACTCTATCTTGAACAGAAGCCCAACTATACTAATTCAAACAATTATGGTGCATCGGGGCCCGCATTAGATAGGGACCCAAAAGGTCTGCACCCTACAATACTTTTGCACATATAGGGGGTTAGTTTTTTGCAAGTTTAACTACAATCAATTAAGTATATTAAATACAAATTAAATGTATTAACACAACCCTATGTTCTGAATAATTACAACTTCACAATAAGAATGTGTTCTCCTTAATAATTAAGTATATCACCAAATATGGTGTTTTTTTGTGTGGCGTATGTGTGTTGATAAAAAGGTTGTAAGCGTGGGAACTAGGCAGTGGCATAACTACAAAAATTGGGACCCAATGCAGTAATGAAAAAGGACCCACTAAATAAGTATTTAAATATGCCGCTGATCTTGAACCACCCTTTTTTCCATGTTATCCTCGCGCCTTGTGATGTGGCCAAAGTATTCAAGCTCACGTGATTTTGTTGCTCAAATTTTAAGTTCCTCAAAGATTCCTAATATTCATCGCCAGTACCACTTATATTTATTTCTCTCCACAGGATGAAGTTATTTCAGCGTCGAGGCTTTTAGAGGACTACGCTTCAGATTATAATAAACGCGTCAGCGGCCGCCGTCTTGAATCCAAGATGTCCGCTTATGAGATGTCAGTTTTTCCGCTCTATGGAGCTCTGCCTGGATACAGACAGCTGAAAGCTTTCCAGAGTGTCAAACAGGGTTGCAGGAAGGTTGTCGTGGCAACAAATATAGCCGAGACTTCTGTTACAATTCCAGGGATTAGTTATGGTGACTGAAGATATTTTGCTTATGTTTGTTATGTATTCCTTTTTGTTTAAAAAATTCTCTGTATATTTACTTGGTCACAAATGAAAAATTTTGCATGAGAAACAAAAAAACATTTTTCTAGTTATTCTTATGAAGACTAATAATGCACTTATAATATGTCATAGTGCAATTTTGAATAGAGTTTGTAATTTTTAATAATTTGTATGAAATATTTTGTAAAATAACTCAGTTAATTTCACTGTAATTATCAATTATATAATCATATCAAAAGGAAGCTGACAGCAAATAATAATGTGAATGGAATAATTTCGAATGGAAACTTGATAGCCGAGGCAAAACTAACAGTGCATGTATGGTGCAGGGAACTGTCTTACTGCATCATTTTTGGGGGGGCCCGTTTAGAGTACTACCCTTATTTGAATTACGAATAGCCACACAGATGTAGAGATGATATTTTAGGTTAAACTATCAATAATACCTGGAGCCTAGACCTCTCGAGCCGACCCAATTCAGAACATGCGTAGATGAGCACAATGAGATCTGTCAGTATTTTTGGAGCTAAAACAGTGTTTCTAGGCCTTATTTTTTAAATTCTTTCTATTTTATTTATCTTATTTTTTCTTCCTCAGTAATTCAGGGGCTCTGTAGAAAGCGGGTCCCCTCACAACTGCGACTTATGTGACTATAAATCCATCACTGCCTAGAGCTGATATTTGAAAGTAAATCCTGAAGTTTGGCAATAGTGACAAAAGAAGAAAGTAGAATTAATGCAGTAGAATTGAGGTCACTCAAATGTATATGTGGCAAATTCATTTACGATAGAGTAAAGAATGAACAAATTAGAAGTTCATGTAAAACTGTTCTTAAGATTGTGAATAGGATTAAGAAGGGTCTCTTAGATGGTTTGATCACGTGAAACAAATGAATGAGGAAAGGATAGTAATTGTCTTTTACACTTTAGACCCATTTTGAGTGTTGATTGTCAACTAGAACCTATATCTCTGCCACTTTAATAAGTGAATTAACAAAGGTATTAATAATAATTACAGTCATCGACTGTGGCTTCCATAAGGTGCGCTACCTGGATTCCAGTGCATCCTTTGAAAACCTGATTCTCTGCCCTTTGTCTCAAGCTAATGCTATTCAGAGAGCTGGTCGAGCGGGCAGAGTCACGCACGGGAAATGTTATAGGTAAACACCTTGAAGTTTAAAAGAATGTAGAATTTTGCCCTTATGAAAGTAGAAATTGTTTCATTATACTTATTGTCTCAGTGTTCCCTCTAAACTGTGCAGTCACCTGGTTCATGAAATGAGACCACCCTTGCATCACCACTGTAACGGTTTTGGGCAGATCTCAGTTATGAATTTATTTATTTAGAACATCAATACATTCAATATTTTAACTGTTCCATGCTGTCCACATCACTTGACCAGAGTCCGTATCTAGATGGAGATTGTTTTCTCTGTATCATTTACATTTATTATTTTGTATCATTTACAATAGGTTGGTTATGGTGGCTCAAGCAATATGCATACAGATATATACACTATTAAACCAGGTATATAAAAAAAACTTGAAATAAATATAGAAATTAAAAGTAGAGTAAATTTGTGTATACATTAGTTACAAAAAAGTTACAAAAAGTTGTTCAGACAATTACAATGTAGATGCATAGTGTAAAAACTTATCCACCAGTCAATCATAATATGGGTCAAGAGTAACTCTGAACGCCATAACATTGTATGTATTTTTGGGCATCAAATTAATCATGTCCTGTTTTGTCCTGATTTGGCACCAAGTGATTTGCATCTTTTCGTTTATCTGAAGTGGTTCCTTGGTGGCAAGCGTTTTGATGACGATGATGAACTCAAACACGGAGTACAGACATGATTTTCATTCCAGGTAGTGTCGTTCTTTGACAAAGGTATACAAAAATTGGTGCCCCATTATGACAAGTGCCTTAATAATTGTGGCTACTATGTTGAGTAGTATTTTAAGGTGTGTAGCGTCTGAAGAAAGTAAAGTGTTGTAAAAATGATGTTTCTTTAAAAAAAAATTCCAGTGCCTACTTAAAAAACACGCTTCCTAAATATAAATACTATTATATACAATTTCTAAGTGATCTCACCTGAAACAACACTGTATACCATCCAAGATAGCTGACGCTCTGTCTATCTATCAACATTTACAAAAACCGATGTGCAGTATTGTTGTAGGGGGATCAAATGTTGCACAGAATTATTTGCTTTACAGATTTCTTTGTGCGCCATATTGACAAAATAAATAATCATTAAAATATTCCCTCAAATTCTCTGAAAAATAAACAAATTGATTTCAAGACCATAATAATGTTTGCTTAATACTCAAACTCATGCATCGTTGTGTGACTTGCATGAGTTTAGGTATTCAGTATGTTTCATAATATTTTAGCAGTTCAGTATTTAATAAGGTCTTAATTAATATTAATTTCATATTAGATCATCTATGCGTAATAAAAATTTACAAAATTCTAATTTTATTCCAAGCAGCAAGTAGAAAAATTTGAGGTAACATTGGCTATCATAATATGTAATAGTATTATTTAAAAAAATTTATAGACTTTATACAGAAGAGGAATATGAAAAACTATTACCTAATGTGCCACCAGAAATACAAAGGACCGACTTATCTGGCATTGTTCTGCAGTTGAAGGCTCTTGGTATAGATAATATTCTGAGGTACGTAATCAATTCTGTCTTATTTTATTATTAATTAATTTAAAAAAATTAAATTTTTCTATATTATTTTAAAAATTTCATTTTTAACAAGAGGCCTCATTTATCTGACTTAATACGATGAGGATTTATATATATATTTATTTTTTACATTGATTCCAGATTCCCATTTCCTTCTCAACCCCCTGCTCGCTCTATGCTCTCTGCAGTAGAAGTTCTCTATGCCCTTGGCGCTGTAGACAACAGTGGTTCACTAACTTCTCTGCTGGGAGAACAGATGGCAGAACTGCCGTTACCGCCATCTAGGGCCAAAATACTTTGTAACAGTGGTAAGTCCGTGACACATTCAAAACTAACACCGTGCTTTTGTTGAATTAGCAAATGTTATACAATTTGTTCCATCTTTTGAAACTTTTTATAGCTGACTTTTTTTTTTGATCAATTTTATTTTAAATCATTCACAATTCAGTATTTTCACTTTTGAAAAGAATTGCTAAATGTTTCCCTAAATAACACGGTGTGTTTGCGTAAGGCGTGTTGTGAAAATACCTTTATAAAATACTTGTGAATTCATCTATCACGGTATGAATACTTTATCTGGACCATTCAGTGTATTTTATAAAGCCATTTCTTAAGTGTACAATATTATTAATTCAGGAAAATATTACTGCAGTTATGTCCAGGGCCAGCGTAGGGTAGATGCACAGGGTGCAGCCGCACCAAACATTGCGGATTGTAAAGCCACCCAACATAAAATTGTAGTTATGTGATACATTTGGAAAGTGATGGAGCTCGTTCGTTGTAATACAATCAATATTTTTGCGAAATATATAAGTACAAACATACATTTTAAATATATTTTTTATGTGTATTAGTATTTGAGCAGTACACTGTTTTTCACCGTAACACATATGTACATAGGTTTAAATGACTAAATTTGAAGGCTCACACCCAAACTTTTTACCCAGTCCCACATTTTCCAGGTCGCCCTTGGGTATATTGGGAGTCAAAGTTGTGTTTGCATGAGTGGAGCTATTGCAGGACCACAATCCAGCCATCGGGTGATAATAGATTGCCAGATTGTGGATTCTTAACACTGTTATTATTATTATTATTAATTTATCTGTATTTTTAAATCAATCTGATAAATTTATCTTCAACTTTAAAGTAATAATGTAATTACATATTTATATATCAAATTTTTTGTTTGCTTTTATTAATTTGTTAAATGATTTAAATAGTGCATTTATAAATTAACATACACACAAGGTGTAAATTGTTTGCCTCATCAAGCAGCTTTGTTTTAAAAAGTTTTCTCCATCTTACTTTTCAGATGCCTTAAATTTATAATTAATTTTATTATGCGTCTTAAATTTTCATTATTCAGTTTTCTCTCGTCGGTTTAAAACAATTTACTCTTTTTTCATTGTGATTATTCCTGAAATATATGTACATATGTTAATTGATTTCTCTATTCTTGTATAGGAGAATTTGGCTGCACAGATGAGATCCTGTCCATCGTTTCCATGATGCAAGTGGAAAGTGTCTTCATCAAACCTTCCGGGGGCCAACAAGCCATCAATGCTAAAATTGTTAAACGGAATAACTTTGAGGTTCTTGTTTTATTTTATTTTTATTAATTTCAGTGTCCCTAGTAGCATTTATTGCCCATACAAAGTAAATACATTTAATTATGCATATAAATCCTACCAACCATTTATTACCATGATGTCTTATACACTTAATAAAATAAAATATGATAAATAGCTTATATGAACAATTCATACAACTGTTTTTTACATTATTTTTGTATCACATGGATCTTGGCTGCTTGTAGAATTTATCCCCATTTTCTTCTATGGGTGGCTTCTCTCTTCAAATTTTTCACCCCCCTTTTTTGTATTACCTTGGAAAATATTATCAACCGCATTTCTTAATTAAACCCCTTTAAAGGTGTAATAGTAATTTTTAGGTCATATGCGTGGTGTTCACTTTTTACTAAATATGTAGTCTTTTTATATTTTTACTGTTATATACAATTATTCTTAGATGTTAGATTTCATTTCATTCTTTCATTTATTCATACTTTTTTTTTGCTTGATTTAGAAATTTATCTATGTACTTGTAAACATTGTCTGTCTCAATACAAATAGTTTTGTGGGACAGATATAGAACAATATCAAATTTATAAATATCTTTGTCTAAAATAAATAAATCCAAATGATTTCTAACTTCATAATGGGAGCCAAATGTAAAAATTACCCATGGCAAAATAAACCAGAAAATTAATTTTATTATATGACTGCTTTTAAAAGCTGGAATGTGTTTATTATAAAAATAAGTATTGTTTATGGAATTACATATATGTATTGTTGAGGGTACAAAACCGGAGTAAAGGCAGACTTATTTAAACTAGTAGATTGACAAAAGCGCAATAGAAATAACAACAGCTCTTTATTTAACACATTAAGTTTATTAACAAATCTAAAATCAATATTTGCTTTGTTTATAGGTTGGTGAGGGTGATCTCATAACACTTCTCAATGTTTATGACGCTTTCAAGAAACACACGGAGCTCTCAAATACTTCAGGGGGCAAAAAATACCTCAAGGAATGGTGTCACAAAATGTTTTTGAACTACGATGCCCTCAGGAAAGTGCATGAGATCAAAACAAGTCTGGAAAAATTAGTAACCAAGAAATTTGGGATCGCAAATGATGCAAAGATGCTTGAAGGAGGTTTGTTCTGAAAACTGAAAATTAATCATGAAATGTACTTTATTTTATGCTTTATCTATGGATTTATTCACCTCTGTGTTAGAAATCTGTCACTTTGGTGGTGAAATTTTTTCAGATTGTGAGGTAATACATATATATTAATCAACGAGATCATCATCGGACGAACTCTCATCACCAAAATTGTCGTATACTGCAACTTTCAAAGTAGTATCAATGTGTCAGATGACTTTTGGAACAGCTGTGAAGAGTCTGCCATATTTAACCATCGATTTTCGTTTTTACTATCAGATTTCATTGAGTAAAATGAGTTTACTACGGGATGTACTTTCGAGAAGTAAATATTTTTTTACCAACGATCAAACAACCCGTTTTTGCAATTTTTTTTACTTTAATAACTTTTTTTACTAAAGTAAAAAGTTACTACTGATCACACAACCGGCCCTTAATGTAAAACTTGAATTGTACATACTCTGTATTCTTGTACATATTTTGAAGTGAAAATGGATTATTTTTGCTATTTTGATAGTATGTATAGAGAAAATTATTTCATAATCATTTATCTGTCCAAAATAAATATTTTAAGTTTCTGTTAAAAAAGTAATGTGGAATCCATTGCAATTATAGAAGTTGTTTTTTTAATCAACTATGCATACATCCTTGGGTGCTAAACCAGTTATGTAATTTATTTACGGTTTGATAACATTTATTAATAATGTTAAACCAGTATTATTATTGTACGCTGTTATTGTAACTGTGATTGTGTTAAATTGTAATGATAATTGGTAATTGAGATTTATCTATTGGAGGTTTAGTTTCTAGTGAACCGGTGATTGCTCGAAGAATTACGAATAATCACTTACTAATTATTGTTACAGTTGAATATAACAGTTTAACCATCACTAATTTATGTCAACCAGTAGTACTCGAGGTACCCGCGTTATCTTTATTTTTTTGTATGTGAATATTTTGTACCTATTAATTTGCGATATCATATTAAAAATACCTCCCTCGAACCATCAACTTTTCCATGGTCTCCCTTTGTCTAGTGACATGTCTGAAATTTCTATTACCGGTAGATTGCTCTCCCAATTAACCTATATTGGCTCAAGTAATGTTTATCGGCTTTGTTCTTTGTCTTCATTTTAAAATGCCTATTTTGTAGTTATTATGTCATTCCAACTTTTTTATTTTTCAGTCAATGATATATCTGAATTATTGTAACCTTCCAGTTAAGATGGAGAGGATCCTTCGCTGCCTGTGCTCAGGCCTGTTTATGACAGCTGCCTTCTTACATCATTCTGGATGTTACCGAAGCCTCAAGGGTAATCAGACTGACCTTTACATCAGCCCAAATAGTTGTCTCTTCAATACACAGCAACCACAATGGTAATGCATACATAAAAGTATTAATATATTCCCTACATTAACTGATGCATACTGTAACATGTAACTTAACCCGTCATAAGCCTCCTAACATTACATTCCCTTAAAATGAGATCTTTTTTTGTACCATCTTATCATAGATATCAAATCACCCTTTCGTCACACTCTATTAATATTTTAATGATAGAATATAAAATATACACATATGTTTTACTAGTAGTTCACCATCGCCAACCATTTCATTTTCTATGTATATTTGGAATCATATTTTTAAATAATATTGTTATGTATCTTGCTATATAGTCTCGTCACTATGCTTTTATCGGCACCACTTGACAGATATTTGGAAAAATAAATAAAACGGTTTGTGTCTTTGCTAAATATATAGAAAAAGCACCAACGTTACTGGAGTTTAAGAATAGTGTAATAATGGATAATTATTCAAATTAAATTTGAAAATGACTTCATGAGAATAAAGGAAATAATTTAAAATTAAAAAATGCTCGCAACTGATCACACTTTATACATGTGTCATGGCTGGTGACGCAGGGTGTGTGGATATTACCATATTTATTAAAAAGTGTTAACATGTCTGATTTTCATATCCCTCGCTTTCTATTATATTGAATGATGAATTCTGAGAATTTTATTAAGTCTGATTTTGTTTTCAGGGTTGTTTTCTGTGACGTTCAAAGTTCCTCAGACAAAGTTTACATGAAAGATATAACTGTCACAAGAAAAGAGTGGCTGACAGAATTAGCACCGCATTTTTATAAAGAAAACTAATAATGTTTGTATAAAATATACTTTAGTGAAATAAATCGGTCTTTTAAAAAAAAAATGTTTTTATTTTCTGTGAAGAGTTTTCTGGGTGGTTTTTTCATTTAAGAATCTACTTAAAATTTTGCCTTATTGTATAAATCTGTTTCCAGGAGGACCAAACAATTTCCAGGGGTTTTTAATAATCAGTATCTGATTTTTAAGCGTTTGAAAAATTAGGTGATAAAAATGAGAATAAAAACATAGTTTTATTTAGTGTCATTTTTTATTATATATTTTTACACAAATATGTAGGAAATTTCACAGCCTTATTTCACATAAATAATGAAAAACTATTTAAAGTTCATTCCAACTTTAACATATCTTTCAAACACCAAAACTTACAATAGTTTTAAATTTTTAATAGGAATTTCAGATAATTTTAATTTACCTTCGTCTTAACGGTTCTAAAACTATAAATAATATATGAATAATAATTTTATTCAGTTTTGTTTTATAATTTATCTTCCGGAAAAATATGATATGATTTTAATTTATTATTCAGAATCCTGAGTAATATTTTTATTCCTTTTGCTACTTATTACTGATGAAATAAACACTGATTGTGATTAGTGTTTAATAGGAACTCTGAGTGGTAAGTGTGATTTAACAGTTGGAGGTTTAGGTTCTAGCGTATCTTTGATTGTTTCAATGAATTATGAATTACAGTTATCAATCTTCATTACAATCACGATTTATCTCACCACTACTGCTTATGCTTTAATTTGAACATGAATTTGTGATGCATACGCATACATATGTTTATATTATACATCCATTGTATTAGCCTCAAATTTAATGGGATTTAGTCATAAACTGTAATTAGTATTGTAATGTTTTCTTCTGGTGACAGAAACACACATAATAAATGATGATATTTGGCATTCCTGCTTGGATGGTTGATTTTACATGCATGAGAATTTTATGTGTTTTTTTAAATCATTTTCAGTTTTTATTACACTTACTTAAATACAAGTACACCTATTATAAATTATTTAAAACAACTTAACATGTTAATTCGCATTCAAAGGAACGTTTTACCGTCAGGAATAATAAGTTATGAAAAATTTTGAAAAAAATGTCATCATTTCAGTCATTATAGTTTTTTTTTTTGATCTTTTAAATCATTTTCTCTTATGATATATTTAATTAAATAATTATGATTGATATTATCAATTGTAATTATTCTACGCGACAGCTATTAACTGATAATTTCCTTTAATATTAATAAGATACAGTATTTTTAATGTAATATGATTTATTATATGTATATGATATGTATTTCAATCACTTGCATTATTTGTGCAACACTGTTCATAAAGTTAGTATAATTTGTGACCACCTAAAGCACAATTGAGTACATATATATAGCTCATTTTCCAAACCTGATACAGACATAATATTACAATGACAAGCTATTTTAATCTGTGACTTTATGCAACTTAATAAAATGTTAGGAGTAATTTTTAAGATATATTGTTTTTTCCTAAATCTATTATATAATCATTACGAAGAGTATAAATGCATCATTGCATTGATAGTGCCAATGATATGGCTTTTAGTTATAGAGGCATTTAATTTCTTATATTTTAAAACACATCTTTCTCTCTACACATACAAACTAGTAAAAAATTAGTACTGTTAATTATACTATTGAAACAGTTGCCATTTCTCTTTTTTCTGTGTCTTCTTTTTCAAAGGTTACAAGTTAGATTAACTTACATTCAAAATGAAATACAAAACACAATAATTATATCTGTATTTCGATCAAAGAATATATTATTTATGCATAATTTTGTCCTACTTTTTGACATTTTTATTATCACATAAAAAGCTCAACACAAATGTGAAATGTGTGTTTTTTTCTAATAAAGAGACCAAAAAGAGAATAAAATATATTTTTGAATAGAATTTTTAATAAAAGAAATAATAGAGAAAACAAACGAGAGGAACAAATTAGAATTGAAAGACGTTCAAGGGATATTAATTACTGCATATATTATGAAAATGACTTATGGCAAATTTTATGAAAGTATTATTAAAGAACCAAAAAATTTTAGAAAACATGTGTCTATCAATATATTTATTTTTTATGTATTAATATTTATTATATTCCAATTTTAATCAAATAAATTATTTTTTTATTTTTCCCAGTTTTGTACTCATTTTAGACATTTAAAATGTCATTTTTTCCCACTGTTATCCTAGTTTGGAAGGAAATCTGGCAACTCTATGCAGACAGCAATCTGAGTTAGAAAGATAAATTTTACAGATTTTGACATGTAGATGTCATCTAGTCAATACATCAAGATACCGTTTTTACATGATGATCATCAGAAAGAATGTCAAGCTTATGACACAGCAAATGCTATATATATATATATCAGACACAACATTTTTGTTAGTAAATAATTATTAGACATTAATATCTACCTGAAAATTCTACAGTAAAATGTTATTCATTATTGAATATTTAATTTCTTGGTAAACATTATCATTATATATATTATATATTAAACAGGCATTCGACCTGTATTGTCAGAAATATTAAATATCGAATAATTATTAAGATGAATTACTTTTCAATATGTCTGTCAATATTTTCAATATGCCGATTATTATTAAAATGAATTATTTTTCAATATGTCTGACATATTATTTGCATTGTTTGAGATTGCTTGTGGAAATATTTACAATATTGGTGATTTACTTTTTAAAATATAAAGGAACTTAATTTGTTATGATTATAAATTACGATGAATGATTATGATATAAGGTATAAAGCACACACAAACAAATATAAACATTTACATAATGGAAACAAATGCATAAATTGTAAAGTATAAAAAAATATAATGTATGTATAATTTTGTTCAGTGTTTTAAACTATATTTATATTAGGTGTTCACAAATCAAGAGAATATCAAAATCCCCATCTCCATAGTTAAAACAGAGTGTATTGATGTTATTACTACCTTTAAAACCTTTTAAATGCCATGAAGGTGTTGTCATGCAAAACTTTATGTGTCACGTCAAGTTATAAGTGTGATTAAATGCCCTTTTTGACTTTGCAGACATTTGAAATCTATATAAAGATATTTTTTGTCAACACTCTTAAAGCTTTGTTCGTATGTTCCTCATGACAAAGATGGTTGGTAGTTAAAATGTTGAATTTTCTATGTATATTTTTCCTTCATTCTACTTCATTCTTTCTTTATCACCAATTCTTCAACGGTCTTTCTTATTTGTTTTCATCTCGCTTGGAATTACAGTTTCCACATTTCAATTTAATTCTTTATCTGCCTTTCTCTGCCACCTAAGAATTAACTAATCTTTCTATTGAATCTTTGCGACCAAGTAAATTGTGTCATTGTCTGACTTAGTCAAATGATTAAGCATTGAATTGTGATTTTAATTAATTTAAAATTTTACAATTTACTAGAATATTTTGGGGCTAAACATGTTATTAAATATAACAGAGATTTAGAAAACTAAGGTGGTAATTGAGATCTCTGTGGGAGTTAAATTAATTTCCCATTAGTGAGTGAATAAACACATACATTTGATTGCACATTTTTTTAAAGTATGTCTGTTCATAATTTGAATATATCTGATCAGATCTCTGGTGGTATCTTCATATACTGAGCATTTTTAAAAAAAATACTGTAATACATTGAATAGGATTACACCAACAAACGTTACCTTAGCCCAATCTTGTAGCGAAGACTAAAAGAAGTGGCAACTCTTTTATCAATCCTCTGAAGCAAAATTCATTCAGATCATTCATCTTCTAAAAATACATCTTTCAAACAGTATCATCTCCTTGTGTTTACCGTGATGATGGTTTTCTTCCAAAAGCAGTGATGAGATGTGTTCCTGCCAACGGTTTAAATATGGGTGAAGAATAGCGGTGTTCATTGGATCCCAAAGTAAACATAGTCTGTGCACCAGCGTATGGCACCTTCTTCGTCTCCGCAGCACATTGGATAAGCAAAGTTGGACTTGGTTGCTTTTGCGCATCTCTGGCATAATTCCAAAATTTCTGCCTGCGAAATAATAAAATAAACAAATGTTATTCGAGAAAAAAATGTACAGTAATTTTACTTCAGGTGACTCAAAAGTAACCTGTTAAGGAGCTATTGTACCGTTAACATACTTTTTATATAACATCCCATGTGTTATAGTTACAGTTCATCTAATATTCTCCAAGTGGATGAGATTATTCTGCCATCTTTTCAGTCATAATTACGTATCAGTGTTATTCACGTTTACTGTTAATTTTCTTGCTTTTTACATTATCTGTAAGTATTTTTTACTGTTGAAGAGTTTACTATTATGTTTGTATGGTAATCATTTTGTATAGATGATTAACAGTAATGTCTTTACATAAAGAAGCAAAATTTCACCCAAAATTTTCGTGTGGAATTTTGTACATCTCTCATTTTTCAAATAAATTGTAAATATCACTATTTAAGAGTGTTTTTAAAAACTTATCATAATTTTTAGTTAATCTTTCATGTTAGATTATTTTATTTAAGTGTACATGTTACCATAAATATTACACATAGTTAATTCATGTCTAATTTTAATTGAATAATGATAATATAACATTTTCCTACTGATGATGATTAAAATCCCTGTTCTGTCACCATGTATCATCATCCTCTTGACTTTTTCTGCTATCCGCACCAATGTCATACAGGAACTATACAATATAGTTATTATTTTGCTAAAATCTGATCATACACTATTTTCTTTCATATTCTTATTAGTAAGATTGTACATTTTTGCAGCATTTACAATAACTTAATTATTTCCTCGCAATTTCTAAATATTTCCAATACATTTAAAATGTCTGGTATTTGCTACAGTTCTACTAATGGAATGCCATTTGTAATCACTAAAATATCATCTTTGGTGACCTATCAACCCTAAGTGTACCCTATCCAACTGAAAGATTCAACATCATAATACAAAATACATTTATATGTTAACACTATTAGATGAATTATTATTAAATTAAATTCAATTTCTGGCCCGGCTGTACGACGGCATGCGGATGTTTGTATCTCGGTATCATTAGGTTAAATGTCCCATCTGATAAACTTAAGTCTCAAGTTTTTATATATGGATCCTATTATCTATATATTTCATTTTAATTAGAAACAGATTCCTATTAAAAAGGCATACCGCGGCAGTTATTCAAACAATATTCGAAAAACTCCATTATTGTCTTTCATATATTTGGGTGAAAAATATATGTAATATCAAAACTAAGCAATTGTTATTTGTAAGAAACAATTAATAGTATATGTAGAGGTGTCCCAAAAACATATGTACACATAAGATAGGAATTCCAGAATCAAGTGTCCATTGCATTTAGAAGCGAGCCCATTGGATGGATTTGATGATGTGGATGGGTTGTATTTTCAGCATCTGCCTACTAGCATCATGATGTGAGGGTCTATTTCACAATGTGGAGACTATTGATCTCAGCACGTCTCCTCGCAAGCCGTACTACTTTGTTTTCTATCTGGTGTGACCCTATGCACGTGTTGAAGTTTTCCATTATGACGTTGTAGTGGTAGGCGTCTGTCTGTATCATTCAGATGTGAAATTCCTTCAAAGAATTTTTCAATTTCTAGTAACTTTTAGTAATTTATCTTTGCACCTCACTTCTCTGTGGCCAGCAATGTCCCATTAAATTTTTTCAAATTCCTTCTAGAGTTCTACAAGCTCGGCATCGCTGGACAATTCTAAAGGCAGCTGTATTGAGATAGAATGCGCCTAAATACCACTTTAAATTATTAATGATATTTGCAATTCTGTTGATTTGCATTTTGAATGGTCATCTGTTCAAACACTGGCGATAATTAAAATAAATTTGAATTATATATTAAACTTAATTGAATTTATAATCCTTGAAAGTGTGTTTACATTGTTTTGGGACACCCAATATTAATAATTCAAGCTAGATTATTTTTTGATTCTTCACATGGCCTAGTGATGTCGTTGATAATAAACCGTTTAGTATTGAACAATTACATTTTTTACACCTAAATAATACTAACTACTCCGAAACACTTATGTCAAAACATGGAGGAGTATGGGTATGGGTATGGGATCTACAGCTATTTGTAACAACGTACACTTAAAACTGCCGTACTATTTCACAACATAGCAGACTTCAATAATTAACTGGGTGATAGATTTATGCAAATGTACATATATAAATATATACATATATAAAATTGAAATTGTAAAAGAGTTACTTACGTCATGAGCGCAACGCGTTGTCAAATGTTGGAACTTTTTCACAAATGTGATAGTTGGCAGGGTCCATGATGGTCTGGCCTCACCTTCCTCCAGATGTAACCACAGCACGAGAAGTACCAGAAATACACTCATCTGTAAACAAAGAAAAAAATTCATTAAGTTTTATTTTTTCTCAGCATAATTTTAATGGCAACTGATCGAAATAATTCATCTTAATTTGGGTATCGGATTATCTTTTGAAGAGATACTATTTTACATACACAAAATTAAGTAAACTAAGATTCAAACATGGACATGAAAATGTGACATGGAAGTGATTAAGTCAGCCTCTGGTTTTGTTCACATTTTTGTATCAATACATGCCAGGTGATTATCCTTGGCGGTAGCGACTGGAGCGCGCGACGCGATATCGTCTCAAAATATATACCTCAAGGGAACTGATTCAAAATTCATAATACAAAATGAGAAAATGCAAAAAAGTATATCGTACACTACATTTAAAAAATAGATTACATCTTAGATTATTATTACTATATATCATATTTATAGGAAGTTAATGTAATCGGGGATAAATTTTAAAAAATCTGTATGAAAATAACACCTCAAAGTGCAATTCATTATATTGTGGCTACAAGGTCAAAGCTTACTGAGTAGTTAATTGTATATAGTTATTATAATAATGTTTAATTAATCAGAAGCAACGAAATAATCAAAATCCAGCTAAAATCGTCCATTACTGAATCGTTAATTTCTTGCAAAAATTAAGTGCTTTGATGATCAGATATTGCGGTTAACAGGCGCAAAAAGTGTTCATCTAATTGCCGAGATCGGGCGCTTTTACTTACTGTGAGCTATAAACTTTATAAACTGTCTTGAAACAAAAATATTTTAAAAATAATTTCAGACGACTTCCAAATTATGTAACAATAAATCAGTATGAGATAATTTGTCAATTAAAAAAAAAACGTTCTTTACATTTGTTCAGTGACGTATTTATTTTTGTTTACCGGTATTTTTTATTTACAGCTTTGCCTCAAATTAAGACATTTCACATTCGAAGGAAACGTATCAAAAGTCAAATGTGTAAAAGTCATTATAAATTGTTTTCACGGGTCACTGAAAAAATAATATAATGAATGATTGCCATTTAAAAGAAAATTCAAATTTTATTTCGGTTCTTCGTTTATTTGCAAGCATTTACTATTTTTTATTTTTATTAAATATGTTTAAATATTATTACAAAAAAATATTTTAAAACACGCCTTTTCATCTCCCGAACTACATAGAAAAACCATTAGATTAAAAAAAAATATTACCACTGGATTTCTCACCACTCGCATACCAATTACACTTATTATATTTCCCCCAGCGAACCTTCTATAAAATGTTACGAACTTTTTAACGCAATTTTGTGACATCTAAACTATCTAAGAGATTTTTTTGCATTCATTGATTTTATATGTATATCTTTCTAATTAATACATTTAATTAGTATTTAAAATATCACAAACCAATGTTCTGAATAATTACAATCTCCTTAATAATGAAATATTATTTGATAAGGTGCAATGTGGTAAAATTTGAAAATGTTTGAAAGCGCGCAATTTTATTTCGACTTTTTCGAAATTTGTTTTAAAAAATGTGGCATTACTTTCACGTGAAGTATTCCTAGACACGTAAATATTCCATCCGAGGTTATCTCCCTTATCGGTAGGGTGGACCACCTTTTTCTTCAATTTGTATAACAAAAACATTAAAAAGATAAAGAATTCTAGGAATAATTAACAATTATTAACGAGGAAAAGACATAAAGTCAATTGTACGCCTGGCGCAACAACATAGGGATAAGTGTATGCAGGGTGGCCCAAAAAAAGTGAAAATATTTCGTAAAATGTGATATAATAACATTAAAATTATTATAGTTTAACTATATCAAGAATAGCTTAAATAGTTTACTAATTTACTTACTTACCTATTTACCTATATTATGTTTTATTTCGACAATTTCCGGTCGCCATCTTTGATTATTAATTTTACCATTGTTTTATATTTGGTTTTTTCAAATTGTTGCCCAGAATGACAAAAATCACTGCAGAAGACCGAATTCTGATCAAAAAATTGCGAATTGATAAACGTTGGGGTGCTAGGAAAATGATCAAAGAGTTTCAAAACAAAGTCTGGAGTATAGCTAGAAATTACAGCATAACTGGACATTACAGCAGGACGGGGCTCCATCTCGCACAGCCAGAAATACAATCAACTTTCTTCATCGTGAGAATGTTAATTTCATCGAGGCAGGCATGTGGCCACCGAACAGCCCAGATTTAAACCCAGTAGATTATGCAATATGGGGGTGTTTTGGTGATTTCTGATTAGCTAAATATTGTGCAAAAATAAAACATTAAGAAATATAATTAATTATATTATGGTTTGAAATGACCCGTGTGTTACGAGATGTTCTCACTTTTTTTGGGCTACCCTGTATAGTATAATAGGAAAAGGAGAGGCGTCTGTCCAATACCAGAATCTTGTATGTTGATGACGACCACGAAGATAATGGAAGGATTTATGAAATTCAATAGGAAAAGATCTCAATTTAGAGAATGATTCAAAAATCGGAAAATAAAATAGTTGATTGAATGACTCGTGTTTCGTATTTCTTTTAAAGTAGTTCCTCAAAATTGCCTTTATTTTTATTTACATCTAAAATTATCCCATCATAATCAAGACATATAACAAAGACAGAACATCATTGTTGCTATAAAATATAGACAAACATCGAACGGACAAATCATATCGTTTGTATCAAAATTATACAAGTATTATGATTTCTTGTATGGTACCATGTACTCCAAATATTTTCAGGTGATCTATTTATGTTTAAAAATCACTGACATGTATGAAAGGATCTCAAAACACGTAAGTTAAGCTATTGCATATTCTCTCGAGAAGGCATTTTGTAAACTTATCAATTGAGAAATTCTATCACACAAAAGTGCTGCATAAAATTTAAAAGCAGATACAGAAATGGCGTGTTAAATATTTCAACTGCACGCCGTAATACAAACTTATAAACAAAGGTGTAATATTATCTATTGCCGTATTATACAACACCTTAGTGTTTATATTTATTGATCAATTATTTTCGTCACCAACAAATTAATTAAAATAAATTCAAGACATAATTTATAATGTCAATGACACATGAAATACGGCCATCGTATTTTGAACTGATCTTGAACCTGTGTATGGTTTCCTGTTTTTTTTTTAATAATCTTTATTTTCAAAACAAGATTAACTGATGTATTTATGATTTGTTTTTTCCTTGAGAAGGATTTTTCCTTGAGACAGTTGTTGTTGAGAGAAAAACATTAATTACTTAGATTAAAAAGGTTTTTTTTCGCTAATATATTAAATTGAATGCATCTATAATGATTTTTGCTTTGCGCGAGCCAAAGAGACATACATTTAAGTATTCTAGAAATTTTGTAAGCACACATTTGTGCGACAGAATCTTATACGCCAGCTTTTATACAACAAATTTATACGAGTATAAATTTATATGTCTGTGACTATATCAATCATGAAGTGCTTTCACACAAACGATTAAATGCAGAGAACATCACAGTCTAAGCTTTAACTCGATGTGCAAAGTTGTGGAAGCGGGTTTTTCTGAGAAGTACCGATATATGGGAGACTCTCGGCATGGATCTCGATTTCTACGCAATTATGTTGGCTTGGACACGTCTTACGAGTGAAACGTCTACCAAGACGCATCTTTTTGGTAACAACGGAGAGAAGGCGGTCCAGGAGAATGGGCCGCCCCAAACTAAGCTGGGATAAACAGCAAATAGATTGTATGAAGACAACTTGGACATTGACTAGACAACTAGTACCGAAGATGGAAGCTCCTTGTCGACTCTTTGGACCTTCTATTTTCTTAGGATAAGGAGACGAAGGTGATGATGATGATGAATATTCGACAGATAGATTTTTATTGTATATATCTGCTTAGTTCATTAATTGAATTTGTATTACATTCTGTATGTATTAGGTTGATGCATAATTATCTATCGTTTTTTTTAATAGATTGACATTTGTCATAATATAATTCTTTAATAAGCCATTAGAAGACCACAATGCCACATTATGCTGAACCACTTCGAGAAAGGGTGGAAAGCAGCTGAGTCATTTCGCGAACTCAACGATCTTTTCAGCGAAGGAACGATCAGCGAAAGAGCATAGTAGTTTGTTCGCTTCAAAGCAGATGATTCCAGCTTTGATGACAAGTCAAGAAATGGTCGATCTTCGGATTTTGATGACCAGACTCTTCTGACGGCTGTGGAAGAGGACGAAAGTTGCATCACCAGGACACTGGCTGAGAACTTCATCATCGATCAATCCACGATTACGGTAATCCCCGAATGATAATTGTACATACTATGTTTTGAGTTTGTTTTCGTTTTTGGTTATGTTACAATATAATTTTTAAAAAAACGTCGGATAATTACGCATCAACCTAATAATATTCGTTTTTTGTGTGCTCATTGGTATTTAGGACTGTTCACATATTAGGTTTTATCATACACATAACTTGTTGAACATACTATGATGAAAAAGAAATAAACTCGTGAAAGCTTATAAAATACGCATTCATAAATAGATTTATTTGGTGGTCCCTATCCTTATATTATCTGCCATCCTGTCACACGTATACACGAGTAAACACTTGGACTGCCGTCTTTGTACTATTTAAGTGGGCAGATAACTAGTGTATATTTTCTGTCTCAAAATGTATTGACCCAGCAGTCTCGATAAGGGCGCGCGGTGTGCTTGAACCGCAATCGTGTAGTCGGGAGTAAACAAGCCAAAGTTCGCGCAATCTTCTGGGGGAGGACAACCCGCGGTGACAAGTGGACCATTAGCGATTGTTTATCTTAACGAGACGTCTTTTAATACAATAATTATGCATTGTCTATTTACAAACGGATTTCCCACGGTCAAAGGAGGTCTCGTGATTCACGTGTATTCACAATATTCGCCAAGCAATCCTTTCTTCCCTTGATTATATCAATTCCAATGACCCGTGTCAATGAATTTTAATAGATTATCAATATCTGAGATACGAATTTTGCTTCCATTCGATTCTTTGGATACATCTTTCAGCTTTTGAAGTTACTACGTGTCAGAGATTCGCCACCTCGCGCCTAACTTCACATTCGACGTACGTCAAATATCTAATGTCATTGTCAATTGGGTGATTTTGAATCTCCCCAACAGCTGTTAAAATGGTATAAATGTTTGTAGTTTAACGCCTCATATTAATGTTAATGTTTAATGATTTTCAGAATACATAGTTGTAGGGATGTACGGTGGTTTTAGGTGATATTTGTGTGCACGATCGAACGTCATGTACACTGAATTGAGTTTTTTTATTTTTCTCTTTTTACCATCTCAAGCTGATCACTGAGTTTATCTCCAGATCAAAATCTCAACACGTGTACATGGTATTGGGATGAATTCAACTAAATCTCTAAAGTTATTTCATCGTGGATTCTGTTTCCACGGGCATGGGGTTCAAGTTGCTGTGTTTAAATGCTTTTCATGATCCTGTAAGATAAAGATATCGAATGATTTAACAGCGGTAATGATGTAAATATACGTGTTGATAGATAAGACCGGTTGAATAGAAATAGAAAAACATTAAAATTTTCAGATACTGGATTCTTTTACACATGGATAGAATTTAAACAAGGTTGTGTACTATGTGGCCAGCAGCTGATTTATGGAGTCAAGAAGGGAACTACAATCAGGAGCAACAGAGAAAGCAAAAAGAAAAGATTAAAAAAATAGAAATATTATTTCAGCTCCGAAAATTCCGACAGATCCGATTGACTGCTCCAACCGTAACTGTAACAGTCCTGTTGTTCCTAGTTCATGCTGTGTTTAGATATTATCATTTCGGCCGTTCCCCTGTACCATGAATCCGCCCCTGCATAGGTTGGACTGAGTTCATTTGAGCAGCGCCGGCGCCAGACTTTTCGCCGCCGTAGGCAAGATTGTTTTTTCCTCCCTAGTAACTTAAGTGAAGATGATGTCTTCAGTTTTTATAAAACCATCTCCATAAATTAGCCGCCCCCTAAAATGACCGCCGTTGTTGTGTATTTTGTTAGGCCGGCATTTTGAATCTTGCACAAGGGCGGCTTTTTACCGAAAGACGATCTGGACACTGATTACTGCTCTGTTAGGAAATAACGTAACATTAAAATAATATGTCATTTGTTGAATTGTTTATACCTGGATTATTTTTATTACACACTATTATCGTTTTGCAACTTGGGATTTTGTTTTTCAATTTATATATTTTTTTCGGCCCTTGATTTGTCCGGCTTTATGAAATATCAAGACCATAGCATCCTGTATTAGCATTGATGCACAGGTTTATCAGAGACGCTTAAAAATAGCTAATAATGGGATAATTAATGCTTTAGAAATGAAACAATGTAAGATAGAAAAAGATTCTTAGATCATTTGACAAAATAATGGAGAAACAAATAATTTGTAGCAACAAATTAACTATAATATTTTGCTCGTCAGATAACCCTTTGCTATGGAAGAATACCGCCAAGACCCTTACATTTATAAATAGATGAAACTGAAATCAAATGTCGTGTCATGTTTGTTGCGTCTCCATTGCTCTAGATTTGGTTCTCGTCACGAACAAATATTATCACTTTATGCAAAATAGATTTCAAGGATTTTAAACAAGACAGTATATTGTATGCATCATAAAATTGTCTAATTTTTATTAAAAAATCAGAGAAAAAGTAATCAGTTATTTATAATACAGTTCATTGCTCTTAAATTCTATTAAATATATTTTTTTCTCAATTTGTAACTATTATATAAGTACGTAGTGCAATACAGAGTTACAAAATTCCCTAATGAGTACTTAAGGACGCGTGTGTTGATAAAAATATTTAACCTTAAATAAATCAATGATTGTGTAAGCGGTGAATTTGTTGTAATATTTTTTATCAAAATTCTGTCACGGTTCACATTTTCCTGGCACCAGATGTTACTAAAATAATTTTAAGTTAGATAAGTAATGTTACTTAATTTGTATATATTTCTTAAAACGTTTCAAGCCCTATTTTCACTACATTATTTCAAATAAAGCCGTGTTACGTACAGAATAAAGATTATATTTCCTTGTCTTTTTATTCTTTCTGAGGTGCTGGTTTTTCAATAATACTAACAAAACAATGAAATAAAACTAGGTAGATGGATTCCGGGTTATGCACGTTCGTAATACCGTTTAAAAATAATAATTTTATAAACAGTATTATTTCGAAATCGTGTAAAAAAACCCGCGCAAATGAGAACTAGATGTTATTATGTACAGAAAACTAGTAAATACCGGAAAATCAAAATGATATATTTGAATTTTGATTCTCTTGAGGCTCTCCAGTCAGTCTAGGGGGCTCGTTCAGAGCACAATGACGGTGCTAGGTCACCGTGGATAATAAAACTTTACGATAGTGCGAAAGGTCTCCAAATATTTAATTAATTATTGATTAATTATCTATTTTGAGCGAGTAACAGCGCAGTGCGTAAAACGAAAAAAACGTTAAATTAGTAATACAATTACCGCCATTATCAATATGAAGCAGGGTGTTCTCGAGCATTAGTTTACAGCTTGTAGCGTTCGAGTCAATTTTTTCCAGTTTTTTCGTTTTTGTACGCACAAACCACATCGATAATCGTTGTGGTCAAATATTACCACGCTCGAGACGGAGAGTTCCACAGTTCTACATGGAGACAAGAAATAATAATAATATTTGACAATTATACGCGGTCAGGTTGTGTTATGACGTAATGTATCTAAAATTTAATAGTAAATTGATAAAATTAATCTTTAATAAAGATAACTTTTGATCTTAACTCGAACCCAACATTCTGATAGAAATCTTGAAATGTAATAAAATATTATTACATGAATATTAATTTTTTATTTCTTTATTTTATTCATATACAGATTATTGACAGATCGACAAAAGAGGATACAAAATATACCTTTTAATGATGAAAATTGAAAATACTGAAAATGATTTTTTTATTGTCGATTGAAACTAATGATCAGTCTCCAAATCAGGCTCGATCATTACCTGGGGATGATATGATTTGAACAGATTGATCTTCTGATCTTCTGCAACAATGTGTTATCCCTTAAAATTGAAAAAAATAGTTACCGTCAGGTTCTTGAACGAAAAGATCAGCAAGCAAACATTGTTTAAGCGGCTGAGATGTTTGCAAAGTATTTTTAATGCCGTAATAAATTAACCAACAATCGTTCAAAGGAACGTAACATTATGTAATATTTGTTTAAGAGGCTTAAGTTGTATTCATTTTCACGTTAGGTAGTACAAAGTATAATTGTATAAATTAACATAATTATGTTACACCACAAAGTAACTGCCATGTCAATGAATGATATTAACTTAGGGTGTTACTGTTTTTCAGCTGATCGCTTTATTTCGTTTTTCAAACAATACTGTCAGTTGTGCAACACTGCAGTGAAGTGCGGTGAAGCGCGCACTCATATTTTCACAATAAAGGTATATCAAATTCTTAACGTCAAATATCTCAGTTTGAGCCGAGTGTGGCTTAACACATTATTGCAGAACACCGTCCAATTATAATACATTATATTTTACTTCACATCTCCGATTCCTTCAAAGGAGTTCTAACTGACTGAGCCTTGAAATAGTCCGCATGCACATTCAGGATTGCCCGCACCCTGACTATCCGTAATCACAATTCTCAGGTCACCAAGATTGCAATGCTGTACCGGATCACAAGAGCAAAGTTAACCTCTCTGAGTCATCTGAATTCTGTTAAACTAAGAATTTGGAGACAATCGTTTTATTTCATAATATCCGGTTAAATTCAGTTTTTGGTCTTGACCTATTCAAGGAAAATCTGGACTCACGAAAGAACACATTTACGAAAATATGTTATGTTTATTGTATTTGTGTTAAGAGCAACAATCTAATTGGCGTAACCATGCCCTGCAGCCGATACATTGTGGTTCATGTTAGACAGGGGCTGAAAAGGTCTGCGCCCTACAATCAATTAATTTTGCAGGCGCAGGGGCGCGCTCTCTCTCTCCAGAATTGTAGATCAGAACACGTCTATTATATTTTATTATACGTGTGAGATCTGTAATTAACTGTATTGTTGTACATTGAGTTCTTGGCTACCTGAATTCCTGCACACAAGAAGACACCATTGTTTGCAGCCGTAATAGTCGAGTTAAGGATATAACATTAAAGGAGATTTTGTTCATATTATTTAATAAGTATAATTGCGTATCTATTCTTATATCTTTTACTAAGTATATATGTACTTAGCCCTTTCATTTTGTATTGGGGCCAAATTTTTTAAATTACTGGTATAGTATATCATGTGTCCGTAGATCATTAATTAGTCACCTGTCGTCTTAAGATATCATAAACAATTTTTGATCGATAGTTTAATATGTAATAGAATATTTGAGAGAACACGTCTATTTGGATGCTATTTCAAATATATTATTAAAGTACTTACATTATACTATCAACTTTCAACTGCATTGATTTTAGCCGGTTTTAAAGAATTAAAAAAATACAATTGTCAGTTTTTCTTTGTCAGTAAAAGGTGTGCTTTTCAGCTGATAAGCTTAGATTTATATCCAAAAAAAGTTTCTAAAGTACCCGAAGGCCTGTAACAAAAGTTTAGTATAAATATAGTAGAACAGAAACCTAAATATTAAAAAAATAATAATAACACTAATGATTGTTATTTTTCTGTGTTTATCAAATTGTTCGTTATTGGATTTATTATTGCATAATTAAACAACGATATCAGTTATCTTGGTAAGTTTTTAAATTACTTTGCGTTAATTATTGACGTAATACATTAAATTTCACCAAATTCTCTGAACACCTAAGAAATATCTCCGTGTCATTTGTTTTTTGAAACTGAAGGATTTACCCTCTTTCTGTCTCTGTATTCGTTTTGCACGTTTCAGGTATCTTTTGATCTAATTGATGTCTAAACAATCTTAATATTTAACGCTAATCTGGTTTAAATTAATCTTTCTCTCTTATACTTTTTTCTGTTCGTTACCTGGATTATCTTCATGCCAAATATTTCTGTGCTATTCGAACTTTGCCCATTTTTTAAATTTTGCTGCAATAAACTTTATATTCATTCAAATTTCATTTTACTTTTCATTAGTCGTTTTGGACTCTTATCTTTGTGAGCACTATCGACCAAAGCGTAGGGCTGGATTTATCATACGGCTAAAGTTCTTAAATGTGCAGAGGCTCAGGACCCGAAAAATAAAATGAAATAATCCATGGAAAAACTCTCAATATAACCAATTACCATAATGATTTTGGCACGAAATAAAAATTATTTACCTAACATCATTCGTCAAATAGAATTTTTTCACTGGCTTTAATAGCAATATAGTCTGAAAGGTTGAAAATAATGAAGTTTGATGATATTAGAAGTGATTTTGCAAACAAAAAGCAAGAAGAGTATTATTTAAAAAGTAATCATTTTTAAATTACGGCCCCAATGGGGCCCTTCGAGCGTAAGCCCGGACATGCATAAAATAATAAGTGTTCAATACACATTATTTTCTTTTAATTAGGCACTTGATGACAGTGGCCATAGATTTTTTTTAAAGATTGTGCATATTAATGGTATATCCCGCGGGAAGGGGTTAACACATTAATAGCATACACGGGTTTTGTTCCTGATAGCCTAGGGTCATTTAATAATATTTATCTGGTGGTGGTGTTCCGTACCAAATTTTTGTTTTCATGTTTGTTTTAAGTGTAGATACCTACCACTGAAAAACTTTTCGAGATGATAAAAATTCTCATTAATTAATTATCTCGTCTTGGAGGTACTGTACCAGCGAAGACATCACCGCTGAAAGAATATTTTTATTTTGGTTTTTAAAATGTCATGTTACCGGGAATCACCGTCTTATCAACAGTTTAGCCTGCAGAAGACATTTAAAGATGATAAAATGGTACTTCAATTGTTTTAAGAGGGTAGAGAAAAATGTAATGTAAACATAATGGAAAGATGTGTTGGTTTTGTGAGATCTTTCAGTGTACAACAGAGAGCAGTGTCCACTTGATTTCTGTTGATCTCTATTGATATCTACAGATCTCTCGATACCCATACATTTATTATTGCTTTGATATACCAAGGGACGGACTTACGAGTTTCATGAGGCCGAGAAAGAAGAAGAGGATAGTGAAAAATTAATCGCTAACAGGAACGTGAAACAGAAAGGATCTTAGTATCGACGCTTGTAATTAGAAAAGAAATGATGAAGGCGGACTGAACACAATGGAAATGCCTTCGTTGAGAAGAACATGTGGAAGATATTAGATATTGGAATGTAGAAAAACTGAAGTGAATATGGAATATGACGTAAAGATGGAATAGGAAGAAAGGTTTTTTTAGAAAGTTCGGGTATACAGAACATTCCATTGAAAAGTGAATTCAAATTCAAAATTCCATTAAAAAATGAATTAATAATTCTGGCATCTGCTATCGGATTACTCAAAGGTATTTGAGATTCCGTAAAAACAAAGTAGATGGCTTTATCAAATAATGGAACGATTAAAATGTATTAATTTAAAAAGGTAACATATAGGTTCGAAAATTTGTCGTCAAAAATAGTGTCGCTGTAGCATAATTGGATAATGCACCTTCGCCGGTTTGGAAAGAGATCCAGGTTCGAATCCAACAATATTTTTCGATAAAATTGATTTTATATATATATATCTTTTAATAATGGTTTTATTATTTTCCGCCCATGTCGACCATTGTCGACTTGTGTAAGAGTGGTTTCTGTGTTACGGGACTCTTCTACTCTCGTTACGTGTCCCGCCTCCTCAATTCCAGGTTCTTCAGGTTATCTGTTGCATAATATATCAAAGAGTGCCGATTTAAATTACTCTGACATTTATTAATTGCCCATCTCTCTTAACTCCTTAGTGCATTTAACAACAAAACGAGTCCGTAGAACCTATTTTTCAATGATTAAATTATATTTCATAAAAAAAGGCAAGCATTTTAATACAGGACAACAAAATCAAACAAATAGTTAGGTACCCATTTAGACAAATTCTTAAAATTATTTAAATATATAATTTATAAATCATATTGTAGGTCTTGCTAAATAAAGCGGTTTGTGTCGTAGCTAAATATATTTATTTATTAATTCAGCTAGCCATTTTAAAATTGATAAATTAACTGACTATCAAGCAAATCCAGAGGTAGACAGAGATGATCAAACGCCACACTTTTCTGTCTTGACACACCACTCGTTCACTTTCGTACATCTTCTCTTCGATTATTGAAGCTTCTAACAATTTTGTCCTTCAATATCCGGTGTATCTGATCGTGCCAGGTCTTTGTAGGTAGTTCTCTATTCCTGATGTCTTCAATATTCTTTACCTTCACACTCGTATGTTTTACAGGCACACATATCTCAGTTAGTTTTTCTTAATTCTATCAATAATGCTATAAACAGATCAACGTTCACTCCTAATTTATCAATTCTTCACTAAAAACAGACTTTTGTTTTTTTCATGAAAGTCATATTATAGGAGACAAATAATTAATTTTGTTCTTACTATTTAATAAAAAAACTGCGTAGTAATAATATTATTATATCTTATGTACAACACGTATTCGGGAGCCCTTCCATTTTGCATTGAGGCCCAATTTTTTAATTACGTCACGACGTACTTGTAGTCTAGTGGTTACAATACTCGCCTAGTGATCTAGTTGTCGGGGGTTTGAGCCTCGTTCCAGGAGGCAATTAAGTTAGTCCTATTTCATAGCACAAGCGTTTAGCTTAGTTTGAAAATAGTAAGAATACTGATGTGACACGTATTCCGTGTACACATCTCCATTTAAAAAATAATCAATTAATAGACTAAATTAAATGACAGATGTTTGTATAGCTTTATAGACTGTAATGTATTTAGAAAATTTACGGTTTTTTGAGAAACACAAAGTTTGTTGTTTGGTAATAATTATTGTTTATGACTTTATTATGCTTATTTTAAAAATATATTTTCAACAATTTGCAAGCAATGTAAAGTATTAGAAATATAATGACATATAATAAAATAATGAATATAATAATATATATAATAGAATTATATAAGATATGAAGTGTTTAAAAGTGTAAAGGTTTCATGAAATCCTTGATGAAATAGATTGTTAAATAATAAGGTTGTTAAAAAAAACATATGGAAGATATGGAACCAAATGTAACCGTAAAACGTTCGAAGATCACGTGTAGTTTATCGTGTATGTATTAAATATAGGATTTGAATGATAATCATAATTAAATAATTATAATGCAATAAAATTATCTTCATGCTAGGAAGATATTAAATATATTGAGCTTACATTTATTGTTAATACTTGAGAAATATTAATATTTCAATTGAGAGAGAAATCTATATAAAACTGTCTCATTTGAAAGTGCAATAAAGTTTATGCTAGTAAGATATTAAATGTGATGAGCTTACCGCGGAAACGCGCCAATTACATGTCCTTGATGCCATTGTTGGGTCGTTTTTGTTATAATATTCACTACTTTGAGAATCTTCGAGGGTTAAACTCCGAAATGCGATAAATGGCACTTGAATCGAAAATGAAAAATATTCGATTCACTGAAGAAATCCGTGATCACAATCTTATTCACAGTTTCACAACGTATTAAAACGAAAATGAGAGACTGTATTATTAATTGAACACAAGATTTGTAGATCTGAATATAAAACTGAAGAATTTCGAGTGCAGCCTGATAAAGCAGCGCTAAAACGGAACCGGCTTGTCTGACAACCGATTTGAACAACTGTCAGAATTGTATGATATTTCGCGCTTAAACTCCCGTGACAAAATGGACGATGTGCGAGCACCTGAAACACGGAATGGCCGGCTCTCGGAACGTTGCAGCCTTATATATTGGCGTGTCATGTGGGCTATGCATGTCGATAAGAGTTTTAAAACTCGCCGCACGGATACACTAATATACACATGGCGGCTATATACACATTCGTTTACTATAATCAAAATGCTGTCTGGTAGAAGCTGGATGACAAACGTGTTTTGTTCGATGATCTATTTTTGAACCGCTCGGAGGCGTCTGGGAAAATTCGCTAAATACAACAAATTTAGGTTTGTTTCACTCGCGTTCAACCATTTAATATCAAGCATTCTTCAAATGCTTTGATTGAGATTTTATAATCAGAACTTGTCAGCATTATTAACTATACAATATATTATGTACTAGCGTTTTATGTTTAAGAAATAACGCGTTAGAACATTTTGTAAGTATTTTATTTACTCTTACTTCTATCTCGTGTCTCATTTTCACATTTGGCGCCACTTGGATCGATTTGAAATTGATTTTGGAGACGCTAACATGCTAAGCCATCTTAGGTACTCTCCTAATAGACAAGTGAGACAATAAGGGACAAATTGTCATACAATGTTGATTTTTTGTGTGATAATTGATTTATTTTTTAATGTATTTTATATAAAATTTGAATTTCATTAAGGCGAACACATTTTTGCTGTAATTTTTGCATTTTTCATTTTTCAGAACATAGTTCTGTGGTATTTTAATACACATTAAACTAATCAATTTGAAAGGTACACAAAAAAAAATTACCTGTCGAAAAAATATTTAGTTGCTACCGGGATACGAACTAAATATTTCATAGATAGATTTTTTTCTGTATCTTTCTAATTGATTAATTTAATTTGTATTACTAATATTTAAGATGATTTAGAAATATATATTATCGCTTTTGATATTTGTAAAAAGCCAGTATTAATAAAGAATTTAATATATTTATGAGCTGATTTTTCACGTCTTACTTGATTTCTCAACAGTGTAGAGAATAGCATCCCCGCCCGCATGCGGGTGACCGGGGTTGGGTTCATTTATCCGACAGGGAGGTTTTTATTTTCTTTATTTAATGGAATATATTAATATTTATATATATATATATATACGAGTATTTTGTTACGAAATAATTAACAATTGTAAAAATATGATGTTTTAAAATATGCAATATAATATAGTTTGGATTTTCCTATCCGATAATAATATTTTTTTATTTAAGAAACAAAAAATATACCATTTTATAAATGCAAGCGAATTACAAAAAAAAAAATATTCAATATCTACTATCATAAATATAAATATTTATGTCAAAATATTTATCTACTCAATATGTTTGTATGGTGCACAAAGGCTTTTAGAAAGCTGGAGTGGAAGAGCTCTGGAAGATGCTTTGAAAATGTGGTGCTGGTAATGCATGCGCCACATGTCGGGGACGTCGCGGAGAATGAGGTCCGCAGTAATTATCATTATCATGAACCGTTTTCTGTTCATTTGTTCGTTTTCCGAACGATGTGGCCTGCCCATTGTCATTAATTTTTTTTTACGTATTTTGTTATAGATTGAAGTGATGGTGACAAAATAAGCCTCGATAAAAACGTTTACATAAGGTAAAGAGGAAATAAAGGTCAAAGATAATATTGAAAAGAATTCTTGGAAAGAACCATTAAGATTGTAATATTACCATAATTACTGAATTTGACATTTATTTTATGTGATTTATTTGGGACTAAAGGAATTTTATTCATGCAAGATACATATTATTATTAATGATTAATCACTCTAATGTTTATTAATAACTTTGGTTTTGATAACCAACTGAAGCACGTAATGATATAACAGATAACGACGGATTTTTATTTTCAAATTTCCACAAAATATTTGGTAGGAGCCATTATTATTAAGTACTCGGGAAGCACTTATTTCAGTTTCAGTACAAAGCTCAGATAATTCATTTTTTGAAAAAAATGTAGTGCCAGACGATTATAGAACATTAAGGAAAACACATTCTTATTGTGAAGTTGTAATTATTCACAACAATATTTTCTGTCTGTGAAATTTTTAATGCTAAAATTATAAAGATGTACAATCAATATTATCAAAAAATATTATTGTTGCTACCGGGATTCGAACCTGGATCTCTTTCCAATCCGTGAATAAAGTAGATGGCTTTCAAATAATAGAACGATAGATGTATTCATTTGAAAAGTGTAACATGTAGGTTTGAAAATTTGTCATCAAAAGTACTGTCTGCTGTAGCATAGTCAGTTAATGCACCTCCCCCACCTTACCCAGATTGGAAAGAGATTCAGATTCGAATCTCGGCAACAACAACAATATTTTTCGATAAAATTGATTTTATGTGTATACCTTTCTAATTAATACATTTAATTAGTATTAGGTTATGGAATAATTTTATTCCAAATATCCGTACAGACGGTGATATATCTATGAAGATAATTGATATGTTACTCCTCGCAGGCGATTCTGATTGAGGCAGAGGCTTAAGGATCATGAACGCGAGTTTTTCAAGATATTAGTATCTTAAAAATATCAGAGTTTATCCACAATTCGACTTTCGTGTTTCAAGAGATTAACGATTATCTGTTAAATGCGGTTATTTTCAAAACGAATAGCCATTCCTTACGTGGAGTTTCCAAATGCTTAGGGTAGTTGGACATAGATGAGGCTTTGCTCTCGCATCATTATGTACAAAATACAATAGAAAACGAGTGACCGCTCGCTTCGCGCTCAATAATATGCTTTGGCGAGTTTCGAGACAGTCTCGTAAGTAGTTCGCTCTTTTCTGCGTACTGTCCTTTACGTATAATCAGTTAACAATTTAATTTGCCCTGGCTTCGTTGTACTAGTTCACAAAATAGAAAAAAGCAGATTGATGGGTTTTGAGATAAATAATTCCAAAACCAAATTCATGATTATTTATTGAGTCAATGAGTTGCTATCTTGCAATATGCAACATAGGTTGGAAATAACAGACAACATTAATTATCTTGAGTCCTGGATAACCAAAAATTGAGGCTGTGAATCACAAATCAGAAGATTAATTGGAATGGGAACAATGTAAACCAGGATGTAATTTGGAAAAACAGAACATGCCTCTTAAGAGAAAACAAGAGACGGGAAGAAAACGCTTTTGAAATGTAATGTCGTAGATGACAACAAGGCAAACTAACGTTTTAATTTTGGAATAGTTAAATATTCAAAACAGGCTCTCCAAGATCTGATCCTTCTATTGTTTTGACATATCGCCTATAGAGCATGCGATAACCAGAAAAGACCAGTAAACCAAGAATGTAAATGGTCGAAAAGGTTTACTAGCTTGATTGGCTAGGTCAAGGAGGCCAATGGCTTTTCATTTACATTGATTTTCGGTCCACTTAGTGCAGGAATGAACGGAAGAGCATCGCCATAAAAATGTTTTTCTATATTAATCTTAAGGGAACGGTGAGAGTCTATCCTTGATGTTCAGCTCCAGCAGAATGGAGACATTCGTGCATCTCGTCCACGATATGTGCAGAATGTACATATATGGCTTTTCTAATTTTATTTTATTTAGACTTTATTGACATACATATTTTTGTTGTAACAGAGGTGATTATATTGTAATATAACATGGTAAACATAGTATTACTCATAGTTTATTGTGTGGGATGGAGTAGACTCCACCTATGATATATACAGCGCTGTCCTGGCTACTTTGCTTGACTGAAGTCTGTTAAAGTAGCCAGTTTTTTCGTGTTGTTGTGGTGTTATTTAATTCAAGAAAGATGAAGTTCGACAAGAATAAAAATAGAGATTTAAAAAATAATGTATATATATACATATATATATATATATAATTTTATAAAAAGAAGTGGGAGTGTTGTAGAACTAGTGAATTATTAGTGTATAATGGTTATGTTAGAATGTTGGATAGTCATGCTTCTGATTGACCTCTACCCGATTGGATCATATGTTGGGTCTATATTTGTGTAGTCTTATTGGAGGTGAACGATTTCCAGTTGGTACTGAGTGTGTTGTACAGTTTCGGAGCTAAGAACATGTTGAATCTTTGATAAAATGTCGTTGTTGCTCTCGGAACTAGCGTGTAGATGTTCGTTGTTTGTCTTGTGTTGTGTCCATGATTTATTGCATGGAAAAATTAGACGAGTCTCAACATATAGATTTGTCTTATGTCTAGGGCATTGTACTCTTTAAATATAAAATCTGATGGATATCCAAAGGGACGATCATTTATTACCTTAAGATTGTCTTTTGTGCTCTTTTAACCGACTCTAATATTGTTTTTGCTGCTCCTACCCAAACTAAAATAGCATAATTAATTAAGGATTAGCAGAGTGTAAAATACACCGATCTTAAGAGTTTGTAGTCAATTATACATTGTATTCCTTTAAAAAAATTAATTAGTTTTCTTAAGCGTTTAGCTAGGTTCGATATATGTTCTGTCCAGTTAAGATGATCATCGATCAGTGCTCACAGATGTCGAACAATTTTAACTCGTGTCAATTTTTCACATTGACATGAGGAAGCCGTGTTCTTGTTTATTTTACAGTCATGTACGATGAGTGTAGGACTTTGATGTGGCGATGTTCTTTCGTTAATACAAAGACATACATATTTTGATTTTTTTGTGTTAAGTGATAGGAGGTTCGTATCAAACCATTTTTTCGTCTTGTCCAAACCATCCTGTGTACGAGTATTACGTAGTAGCACGAGTAGTACGATATCATCCGCGAAAGTGATTATTTTTTCATTATTTAAAGTCGCATTACAAAAGTCGTTAATATATACCAGAAATAATATAGGGCCTAAAATGCTTCCCTGTGGAACACCGTATGTTGTCAATGGTGAATTGCTGTTTCATTTTCATTGTTTCGGACAATTTGACGTCTATTTGTTTAGTCCTTAGTAGTTTAATGGATGAATCTCTTTACTAGAGTTTTCCACATTTACTACAACATGCATTTTATTTTAGTGATATAAGTTATGTATTAAAATGTACTGTTAATGTCTTAATTACTGTAAATTTATCTTAATATTTAAATTTATTTTAATAAAATCACTTTAAGAAATCCTTACGAGCAGTAGAGGGTTTTTATAATATTATTATATATATATGTAAATAGAATTTGAATTATTATTCAGGAATAATTATGATAAAATAAAAATTAATGTATCGCTCAACAATAATTAAGAATACATTAAAAGTAGATTAATAAACATATATATTCACTATCTTGTTCATATGCAATAAAAAAGTGGAAAATTTTACAGTATTTAAAATTAATAATTAGAAGATGTAGTTCCCTTCCAAATAAAAATATTAAAACCCAAGTCTGTCACAATTGAGTCACGTAAGAATATAATAAATTAGTATAATAATGTAATTATGTTTTATCATCCAATATTTATGTGAGGGAGTTCAAGAAACAATTAATTTGGGCGCGTTGACCACGAATACTGGTGACAGCGGGCAGGAAATTCGACGACGCATACAACTAGCTAAAGTTGATAATAATGGTAACGTACTGAAAGACAGTAACATCAAGCAATTAACTAAACTTATCTTGGTTCACACTATTGTCTTTCTAATCTTCGTGCATGTATAGGAAACTTGGATAATTCACAAGAGTGGCATATGTAAAATAGAAGCCTTCAAAATAGACTACTCCTGAAAGATGTTATGTATTCCGGACAGCACGATGCACGAATGCCGCGATCCTGCAACTAATTCAACCACAGCAAACCCTATTCTTCCAATCCTTCGGCCACATTATGTGGCAAAGTGACAGCCTAGAATAGGATTATCTTAGACACAACTGTGGACGGAATAAAACCTGAAATGAATGCCAGATTGGAGCCGTGAGGATGTTCCAGCACCGAGCTTGCGTAAATGCACTACGGGTCGTGTCTCATACGATTGAAGTCACGATATATCAATACTGATGTGAAAGAGAAAAGAACAAGATATATTTTCACGTACATAGAATGTACGGGGAAGAGGAAAAAAGAAAAATCATAGATCGAAAGCTCTCATTGATACAGGGGGACTCATATTCATGAAAGTTGCAATAACGACCATGAAAAGACTTTAAACATTTTACTATCTCACCCCGTGGACGGGGGTATGTTGGGAATATGCCTAAAAAATTGAGTACCCTGATTTCAAAAATGAAAAAAAATATCCATAGTATTTAAAAAGTTATTAGATTTTAAAGTTTCGAAATTTCTCCATAGAAATAATGACATTTGAAACATTTTATCTAATTGTTAACTTTTAAGATTCCTGAAAAGGGCGTGATTTTCAATCAATTACGGTATACTACTTCAAAACAAGCAAAAATGAGAGTGAAATTTCGTGAAAAACCAAAATATAATTACAATAATAATACAAATACTAATTAAATGTATTACTTATAAAGATATACATATAAAATCAATTTAATCGAAAAATATTGTTGTTGCGCTACCGGGATTCGAACCTGGATCTCTTTTCCAATCCGGAAAAGGTGCATTACCAACTATGCTACAGTGACAGTATTTTTGACGACAAATTTTCGAACCTATATGTTACACTTTTTCAATTATTTGATAAATACTGTCGCTGTAGCACAGTTGGTAATGCACCTTCCCCGGATTGGAAAAGAGATCCAGATTCGTATCCCGGTAGCGCAACAACGTTATTTTTCGATAAAATCGATTTTATATGTATATCTTTATAAATAATACATTTAATTAGTATTTAAAAAATCATAGACCCGTGTTCTGAATAATTACAACTTCACAATAAGAATGTGTTCTCCTTAATAATACAAATTTTGGTCTTGTAGATATTCTGTGTTGAACCTAAATTTTTATTGTTTTTTGTTTGCTAAATTTTCAATTTTTTATCATTTAAATCAATTCTGTCCTTTTCTGTTTTACATATATTCCATGCCACTTGTGTTTCTTCACATGTTTTTTATAACTAATTTTGTAAAAGCCTATAAGAGCGTAAATACAATATGAATAAATAAATACCAAAATTTCAAAAAACACACCATCATCGGATTGTAAAATTAAACTAACTAACCTAACCAAACCAAACCGACCTAACCATTTATTTCAAATAGTATAAAAACGTGCATTTTGTAAAAAATCTGAGAATTTAGTAGGCATTCATAATGTTTTTGACTTGTCTATGGTTTGTGTGAATTCGTCTCATCCAAAGATAAAGTGTCTAAATATATGAAAATTTTTAGCTTTAAAATACTTGTGACCGGATAATTTTTAAAATAAGGGCACTCAGTTATACAAAAAAAAATATTTTTCGCAAAACTCGGAGAATGGACCATTTTCTCGATATTAGCTCACCAAATGTCAAAAGTTTTGATAGATCTCTGCACAAACAGTTTATTTCGTGTTTTTACATATAATTAAATTTCAGATATAACATCGCATTTAAATAAAATTCTAGCTTTGTATCTAAAGCTTCTTTCTTAAAACTGATATACTCATATATTACAGAACATTTCAAATAAGAATTAGGTGGTCACGTGACCTTTCTTTTAATGGTTTTATGACTTTCATTCTATTGCCCGAAATTCCAATTCCAATTGAATTTGATTCTGTTTTTTATAACATCTTATTAATATTATACGTATGCTTTGTGAGTAGGTACATACTATGAACTAAAATTTGTATATGAATTTTTTGCAAGTATATACTGAACTACACTTTTCCAGGGGAAGAATTGTGGGGCAACAATAATTGTTGTGGTCCGCGAACAATTATTGTGGGCGAACAATATTCCTAAACCCATTTAAACCAACCAAATTATAAATACTATTGATATAAATTTAGGCAATAAAACTTTACTTAGGCACATATATAAGAAATATTAATTATAAATATATACATATAAAATCAATTTTGTCGAAAAATATTGTTTTTGCGCTACCGGGATTCGAACCTGGATCTCTATTTCCAATCCGGGGAAGTACACTACCAATTGTGTTATAGCGCCAGTATTTTTCATGACAAATTTTCGAACCTATATGTTACACAACCGAACGATAGGTGTATTAATTTGAAAAGTGTAACATATACGTTCGAAAATTTGTCGTCAATCCACTGTGTTGGTATAGCATAATCGGATAATGCACGTATCCGCATTGGAAGATTAAGGTTCGAATCCGGATACCAACAACAATATTTTTTGACAAAATTGATTTTATATGTATATATTTATAATTAATACATTTAATTAGTATTTAAAACATCACAGACCTATGTTCTGAATAATTACAACTTCACAATAATAATGTGTTCTTCTTAACATAAATAAGATATAAAATATACCAAGAATGATTTATTTTTATTTCCAGATTATCAACGGGATATTAGTGACCCTGATAGATATCGTATTTGCTCGTGTAATTAGTGCCTCTGCACTGCGCATATTTTGCGCACGCTTATTTTTAAATAAGGGTTTAAATTGAATTTAAATTAAGTTAAAAAATTTTAAACCGGATTATATTTTTTATTCCGTTTACTTGCGTTTGGATAATTGAGTTTTCAATCAGGATACAAAAGACGGTCAACTTATTTTATACCTACCTAAAATTCACACATTTTTTAAATATTCATACTATTCTCAAATTGACTAGCTTGTGCTATGAACATAGGACTGACTTGCTGGTGTCCTGGAACGAGGCGCGAGCTTCCCACCACTAGACCACTACACCAATAAGCTATTCAAGAATAATAAGAAGGATAAGATAAAAGAGTTAGCATGCCAAGGGATGCTAATTGCGGATTTTTCCAAGGGTAGAGAAATAATAGCTTTGTTCGTAGAACATTGCGAATGTACATGCACTTTACGTTTTAGGTATTTTATAGTAATTGTCGTTTCCAATAACAATGTTCAAGATTATAATTAATAATTATATAATTAAAATTACAATCAATTTTTGATAATTTAATTTATTCTCAATCATACTAGAATATAAACTTTATGAAAATCCTTCAGATGAAAATAAAAATGTTTTAAAACAATTAGAAGAATAATAAAGGGTGATCCAAACTCAACCGTTATTTGAATTATTTGTTGCATTATTGTGGCCCTTCAGAAATTGCAGCTCGGATATTACCCTAAGTGCTTGGATGGTTTTTGGAGCATGAGCGTGGATTTTATCTGTTATACTCCAAATAAAAAAGTTTAGAGGCGTAAAATCGCACGATCTGGGCGGCCAATCTGAAACAAGAGATAACGCGTCCAAGAAATTTCTGATGTAAAAACTCAATTATTTTGCAGCTTGTGTGGTCCCCAGCCCCATCATGCTAAAAACAGACATCGTTCAAAAGCACTTCGAACTTGAATTGTTTCCGAGAATTTTTCACAATTTTTATAGTAAATTTTTACAATTGCAATGTGGTGCTCAAAGATAAAAAAAAGTAACAAATAAAAATGAAAAAAAAGATATTCAAATTGATTATTTTGATCGAGGTTGAATCCACTTTTTTTAATGTTAAATATTAAAACCACTGTAAAAAGTGAAAAAATTGATAGTTGAGTAAAATGAACAATGTGTTTTAAACTATCACACAAGTGCGTGGGCTCCAAGGTCAACGAAATCTATTCACGTGATTTGTGATAATGCTTGGCATTAAAATCATTGGTTTAAATGGTAGGCGTAATAGAATACGTTACCTGAAAGTTCGCGTGAAATATTGCGTAATGTTGTTTCATCCCGTGCAACTTTCGTTGAATGGATTATATGATTTAGGTAAAATTATTAGTACAATGGAGTCTTAGTACAGACACTGATGTATGAAAATGAATAAATGAAATGAAATTACGTTGAGGAGAGTGCTGTATCAAGACAAGACGCTCCATCAGTGAAATGGCGAAATTTCGCCATTTATCATAATTTGATAGATATAATAGTTTCATTTAAATATTTTTTATGTAAAATCCTTTCAATACCACGGATTGTGTGATGTCAATATTGACTTGTAAATATTGACGTAAGTATGACCAAGCCAGATATGTTGTCAATAATATATCATTTTGTTGATAATATTATTATCAATAATGTCGATCTGTAGAGATAGAAACCTCTCTAGTCTTGTATTAAGATGCAGTCTCTTTCGTAAAAGTGGGAAAAACCATTGAAAAAATTCAATCCAAATCAAAACTTCAATATTAGACCATTTAGTCACGTATGGGAATCTTTTGTCTTTTGATGGACTGCATTTTCCTTGGGTCCATTGCAATTAACAAGCCTGGCGAAGGAGTGCTCTGTTCAGATTTTTATTTTCGATTGCTTCACTCATGATAGTGGACATGAAATCACGATTACCATGCTGCTTTGAATATCATCTGTCCCCATCTTACATGACTGATTGAATTCTTGAAGTGTGCTATTGCTACCTTGAATTATAGTAAGTCTTAATTATCAGTCTCTGTCTTTCACGGCCGGTGGAATTCTTGGGATGCGCTCTGTGTGTATCTGTCTCAATCTCGCATGACTAGTGCAATTCTCAGTGTGTTGTTGCAAGCTTAAATTATCTGTCTCCATCTTGTATGACTAGTGAAATTTTCGGAGCTTGTTGATACTAGCTTAAATTATCCATAAAATCTATGGTGATATTAGCATGGATTCGCCGTATGATTGACAAATATTGACTCGGTATCAATTGCGCCGTGTACACAATATGAGTACGTGCTACGCCTTCAATTTAAATAAACAATAAAATAATTTTGGTTACGTATATTGAACAAATATTATTGTTTATCAGTCATTGACAGGCGCATGAAAATATTTGTTCACATTATTTACAAATGAGAAAATACATGAACCGTACAAGAAGATACCGATGTAAAGGTGTATGAAACGTGTAAGTCCATCATAATATACATTTGTATCGTGGAACACTGAAACAGTTATTCAAACTGTTATTGTGCTGTGATTGTATTTGATTGTAACAATGATTGGTAACAGATTTAACTGTTGTAGGTTTAGTTTCTATTGTACCAGTGATGTTTCGAATAATTAGCTCCAATTGAAAATAAGTACCGTCACAATAACGGTTTAATCATCACATGGATATCATACAACATTTTGGTAATAGAATACATTTCCGCACAATGCGTTCTAACCGTGGAAAATGATAAAATAAATTTCATGTTTCATACTGACTTTTACGAAAATTAATGTTTGATCTTGCATTGAGATGCTTATCTAATGACCGAGAAATTTAATGTGTGCTCCTCTATTCATGAAAGATCTTCTAGTTAGTTCTTTTTTGTAGCACCAAGATGATGCTTAAAAAAGTAAGAATATTAAAAACATGCTATCTCGGTAGCAACCAAATATTTTTTCGATAGATAGATTGTTTTCTGTATATCTTTATAATTTCTTATTTAATTTGTATTAAAAATACCATAACAAAACAATGTTTTCATTAATTTTTTTAAGTATATCTATTTGGCACAAATGTAGATATTTTTTATATGTATTTATGATTTACATATATTTATTATTAGACTGAGGTGGAGTGACAATGTTTCCAAATGGAAAATTCTTGAGGATGTCAAAATCCATCAAGGGTTGTAGAACCAGTATTAAACAATTTCATTACACAGTACAAAAGAAAATGATCTTAAGGAGAACACATTTTATTGTTGTGAAGTTGCATTTTCAGAAAATAGTTTTGTGTTATTTTCTACAAATTAAATGAATCAACTAGAAAGAAAACATATTTAGTTGCTACCATGATTTGAACCTGGTATCCGGTAGCAACTAAATATTTGTTCGATGGATAGATTTTTCTTCTTTTTTGGCTTCTTTCACCGACTCCTATCCCTGCCCATTATTGTACAGTTCCCAAACCCTCCCATACTGCTCTGTCTTTTTTCACACTTTTCCACCTCTTTTTCAGCCTGCCTCTAGATCGCTTCCACTGGGGTATCCACTTGATCATGATCTTTGGTGTCCTGTTATCTGGCCTTTTTTCGACATGGTCAGCCCATCGCAGTCTTTGCGACCTACAAAATCTTACAATTGTTTTTTGCTCAATCAAATTTTTGAGCTCATGATTAGTTTTTACTCTGTAAGTTCCGTTTTCCAGTGTAGAACCATAGATTTTTCTTAATATTTTACGCTCAGAGACTGCTACTTTGTTTTCTTCGATTCGGGTTAGGCACCATGTTTCATAACCACGACGGCCTACTGATCTTACTATAGTTTTTTTAATATTAGCAGTTTGCTTCAATGACTTAGTATTTCGACGCCAGCAGTTTTTTTACACGTAGAAGCATATAGTTGATAGATTATTTCATATATATCTTTTTAGTTAGTTTGTAGAAAATAATAATTTAGATATTTTAGCTCTGATAACGCTCGTTCTCTGTTCATCATTTCTGGCTCTTCGACCCGGTATCGTCGAGAAAACACATCCACCGGCCACTGCAATAGGCTGCAACTCCCACTAACTACTGATGCCAATAATGTAAGGTCTTTATTTATGTTGTCTTACCATCTCACTTCTTAGTTCTATCTATTCATTATTCGATTTTCTTCATTCAAGTTTATTATTGAGTAGCGATTTCGCGGAATACACTATTTATGGCCTAGCCATAGAAGCTTCCTAATTTTATACATTTCGCGACATCCGGCTCATACCTGTCATCTCAGTTTCTGGTGGTGGTCATAGCAATGAAAACTAATTTCTGCATTAATTTCTGTAACTATGATTGGTACGGTACTCTCTAACTGAGAATGAACTGTTGCGGTTTACTTTCTAGCGTACCAGTCATTGCTCAAAGAATCGTCATTACAATCGAACACAATCACAATTTATCACGGTTTAAATAACGATTTAACCATCACTAGTAGGCAAGCACTGGTATAACAATGGTTTTATACAGTATTTCCTTTGTTTTTCTGGACATCACGTTCGACTTTAGCTGAGCAGTAGCAACGATTACCATTCCCTATATGTGTTCTTATCATTTTGCGTTTTCGTTAAAACAATTTAGTTCGATAGATGAGTTCGATCGCTTGATTTGGATACTTTCTTTGGTCAGTTAGTATATTTTACTTCCATTTAAAAATACACATTTGTCAATACATTTTACTACCTGAAATAAAAAAAAAAACAAACGACATAATTAAGAACATAGATTTTAATTATTTATTTAACGTTTAATTAAAGTATCTATTTTCATCCAATTAGCGGCACTATCAAATCAACAGGTCAGACGGGTTGGGGCGAAATAGGTTAAATGTTTTCTCATAATTAGAATCAACACTCGGTTGTGTTCTTCGACTGCGACAAAGATCACAGTTTATGTATAAAAAAATAATGACAGTTTTTTTACGTGATACTGAATGTAAAAATATTGTACTCGCATGCTAGTGTAGTAAACAAAAGAAATTTAAATTTTTGTTAACGCCATTTTTCTCAAAAAAAAAAACATAGTTGAAATAATTTGTTCGGTGATTCCCATAAACCCAGTGACGGCCATATACCATTTTCAATATCAATTTGTATACCATTTCGATGGATCAATAATACATATACAAAAATGCGTTTTTGAATGTCTTATTAGATACGCTCATGACAGCATTGAGGTCTTCTATATGGTGAATATTATGTTCCAGGCCGATTTTATTTGACTGCCATTTTGGTTTTGCAAATATTTGTCAGTTTAAATTTAATAATCGTAGAGAGTAGTTAATTACAATTTTCTGTGAAGCATCAACGCCTCAACAACGTGTTGAAGTCATTAAAATATTTTATCTAAATAATAATGGTAATGCTGTAACCATTAATAGTGATCGCTATCGTCGCATGTTGGAAAACTTCTTGTCGCAATACGTGTGGTTTCAACAGAATTTTCTGTGGGTGTACTTGCAAGGAAAGATTTACGCCTTTAAGCCAACAACAATTCCGTTGTAATAGGATAAAAGGATTCGAAATGAAATAGCTGAAATAACACGCGAAGTGTTATGAAAAATATTATTAAAAGAGGACGTATTTGCGCCGCTGCCAAAGGCGGCCACTTGACCAATATTATATTTCATACATAATTGTAATAAACTAAGTAATGGATAAAAAAAAATAATTTACAAAATTATGTTTTCTTTTTAAGTTTTACAAAAACAACATCGGCCTGGAACATAATATTCACTCTGTACTCCGCTTGCAAGGCTTAACTCTTCACTCTTGGGCTTGTTTAGTGCGACATGTGGCGAGGCTCCGATCATGTCTCGGACTTGGTCTGTCCATTTTCAAGTTCCGAGTTTGTCCTTTCGCCCTCTGTCTTTGTACACCCCCCGATCACCAATTTCTCCCGACTACCTCTGTCTTTTAGAAACGTGCCCATAGTAAACGCAGTAAACCAATACGTATTCCTTTCTTTTCTACTGAGGATTCGCGTTTGGATATCTGGATTTCATCTTAATTTTTGTCAGCTTCGACATGGCAGACTTTTAAAATTAATGCAGATTTATTCTGAATAAACGGTTCTGTAACAAATATAAGATTTTATTTAGGAGAACACATTCTTATTGTGAAGTTGTAATTATTCAGAACATAGGTCTGTGATATTTTAAATATATTAATTATAAAGATATACATATAAAATCAATTTTATCGAAAAATATTGTTGTTGCGCCACCGGGATTCGAACCTGGATCTCTTTCCTAACCGGGGAAGGTGCTTTATCCAACTAAGCTATAGCGACATTATTGTCGCTAAAAATAATGTCGCTGTAGCTTAGTCGGATAAAGCACTTTCCCCGGTTAGGAAAGAGATCCAGGTTCGAATCCCGGTGGCGCAACACCAATATTGTCGCTAAAAATAATGTCGCTGTAGCTTAGTCGGATAAAGCACCTTCCCCGGTTAGGAAAGAGATCCAGGTTCGAATCCCGGTGGCGCAACACCAATATTTTTCGATAAAATTGATTTTATATGTATATCTTTATAATTAATATATTTAATTCATATTTAAAACATAAGATTTCCCCAAAAACTACAAGAAATATGATAATTTAAAAAGTTTCTCATGAGTTCGAAGTTAAAAATTAACACAACAACGCATCACCTGGTAAAACGGTGTGTTTAACTTTTCAAAAGAGAAAATGCCATTTATACGTTTGTCAGAATTTGGTTAGTTTATTATTTATCGTTAGCTAAAGATCAATTGTCAATCTTGAAAAAAAACTTGTTTTCCTTTCTTGTAAATAGATGTTTGTATTATTAAGCCTTCGACTTATAACAAGATTTCTTAGGATACCCATAATTTACTAAAAATGTGCCATTTGTTATATCATCACACATACCACAATTGATAACTGCGATGTCCTTGGATTGTACCGATATGTGTGTGCGCCTTACCGCACCCGCGGGTCGTGTGCGTGTGCGTGAATGCGTATGTATGTGCGGGTATAAAAAGTGGTCACACACAGGGCGCGCCTTCTTTCGCTACGCTATCGTTGTACATCTTGTGTTGTAATTGTATATCACTGTAATAAATAGTTAATTGTCACCACGAGTTTTACTCAGACTTTTAACAACACAGAAAAGTACAACGAAGACGTACTACCACGCGAGTACGTAACAATAACCATATTCAAAACGCCATGATTAAATATCAGCATGCACAAATTGTACATTCTACTCTGCGCACAAAATACAACACACAAAGAATGACAATTTGCCCCGCGCTCCACTGTGTACTGTCGTATGCTAGCTTCGAGACAAAAGTTGCATCCACATACATGCATTCATATTAACGATCCGTCTCTACCGATCTACATACTCCGATTTTAAAAATTTAAGATCCAGTAATTAATTGTATTTTCTTTTAACCATCGTACCAATAAATCACTTTATTAATTATTACTTTGAATACCATTGATTATTAATAATAATATTTTTTTTAAGAAAATCTTCAAATTATTATATTTTATTTATAAATATTTAAATTACATTGAATTTGTTTCTAAATTTTGAAGCATATATTTATCTGAGAGAGCTGCTTCGAAGAATATGATATATCGCTCATATTGAAAGGGTGACGCTTATAAATAGCTGGATACTTATATACATACATTATTCTCATTATCATAATTCCGAAGAATTGCTCCGTCCTGCCTTTAATCCATTTATAAATCTTAAGAGAGCCTTAAAAACTGAGAAAAGAGGTATTTCCTCCCACTCTCAGTTCACAGTATAAGCGGACACGGACAGGATCGGAGAAAAAAGAACTAACGATGAACACTAGTATGTATAGAGAAACCCGCTTTTAAACTTCCAATGAAACTATGGTGTAGTATAAATCACATCCATAGCTGTGTTGTCTAAGCAAGTCTGATACCTATTAACAACTGTACCGATATACAAAGAAAAATGGGATTGATAGTGTTCCGGATTCGTAAAACACATTTTTTCGCGCGTTTTGCGAATCGGCCGCGACCCGTGTTATTGACACCTTTCCACGTTCAAATTATACACACCCACAACCTTTTCTTTATGCTCGTCTTTAGTGTGAATGTCAGCAGACGTCAACGTGACCGATATTTGTTCGATCGCGACACCGTGATAGCATTAGCGGTGTGGACGTTCAGCTCCAGTGCACCAGCACTGTATTGTGTGATTCTGTGATTTGTGTGCACCGTGATATTCTTATTTTGTGTGCCGCGCGGAAAGTTGTGATATCGCCGTCTTCAATTGGAAGCGGATATCTGCCCATCAGCGTGCCGTTTGTGTGATTCTCGGCGGCGACTGCAGGAGTGACGGAGGCGTCATACACAAGGTAAGGCGAGCAGTCCTTCCAAATCCGGTTTCCCGAGATCCACTGGTCTTTCAACTGGAACCCCTATCCCATCATCGACCCTTATATCCAGGTTCCCTTATTTTCTTCCTTTTACGTCTTCTTTACAGATAGAATGAAATAGTAATCGAACTCCCCCTCAAAATTATCACAAATAAAATTAAATATCCCTCTCCGATTTATGAAATCTCCAATCTTATTACACACCAAGTTACTCTCAATTACCACAACGAGAGATCCTCCATTAACGTTAACCTAGATATATTCTAGATGACACGGGCTCAGTTTAAATTAATTTAAAGGAGTTGAAAGAAACAATTGTATTATACATGGTTAATAGTCATCCGAACTTGCCAACGAATGCCACCAGTCACGTAGTACAAGACACTTTGCCACAATGCCACCTGTCACGTAGTACAAGACACACAGGGAGATTTGACACGTGCACATAAGTGTCACCTAAAACCAACATAGATTTGTACAATCATCTATTCTGAAAATTACCACAAGTCATCAAACATTAATATTAATTAAGGAGAACACATTCTTATTATGAAGTTGTAAGTTTTTCAGAACATAGATCTGTGATGTTTTAAATACAAATTAAATATATTAATTAGAAAAATATACATACAAAATCAATTGTATCGAAAAATATTGTTGTCGCTACCGGGATTCAAACCTGAATCTCTTCCAATCCGAACGATAGATGTATTAATTTGAAAAGTGTAACATGTACGTTAGAAAATTTGTCGCTAAAAAGATTGTCGCTGTAGCATAGTTGGATAATGCACGTTCCCGCATTAGAAGATTAAGGTTCGAATCCGGATAACAACAACAATATTTTTCTATGAAATTGATTTTATAAGTATATCTTATATAAGACCTATGTTCTGAATAATTACAACATCACAATAAGAATGTGTTCTCCTAATAATAAAGTTGTATCAATGTGTCCAAAATTTAATAAAAATGAATTGTTAATTCTGACGTCTCCTATCGGTTTACGGTATTTGAGATTTCGTAAAAACAAAATAGATGGCTTTCAAATAATGGAACGACAGATGTATTCATTTGAAAAGTGTAACATATAAGTTCAAAAATTTCGTCAATCCACTGTGTTGGTATAGCATAATCGGATAATGCACGTTCCCCGAATCGAAGGAGATCTAGGTTCGAATCCCGGTAGCAACAACAATATTTTTCGATTAAATTGATTTTATATGTATATCTCTCTAATTAATAGATTTAATTTGTAATTTATATTAACATTAATATACGGCGTTAAATTACAAACATTTATTCAGTTTTAACTGCTGCAAAATCACTCAACTGTCGAGTGACAGTGACATTTGACTTTGACATTTGACGCACGTTACGAGCGTGGAGTAAGGCGCGAGACGGTGAATCCCTGAGTTGCTTCGAGGCGAAAATCTCTTGAAAATCACGGGCCATTACATCGTTAACTTAAAATTTCATCGTATATCTGTCCATGCCACTAGATCTAGGTCTGCATTGAGGTGCCTTTGTTCCTAGATCGTCCAATTATTCGAAGTAGAGATTTTTTATTGATCAGTTAGGAGTATTTATTCCATGTCACAATTTAAGATATTTGTTTAAATAACAAATAAACATAAGTGGACTTAATACAACAAACAGATAGAAGAAATAACATCGATAAAAGGGATCAAAGTCGATGGAGTTGACAAAATCAGAGATGCTGTGACTTTACGTGAAGTACTTCAAATACTCGCTCTACGTTTCAAACTCGAACCGATTTCACGAATAATTTAATTTCACTAAAACTAAACTAACGATGTTGTTAGATGTTGCAGTTAGTGTGGAAATTAGTGAAATAGTAAAGCCACTAAGATTCTCTAGGTTAAAGCTTGATTATTTTGTACTTAATGGTCCGTGGATGAGATATTTAAGAGATTTTTGACCCGAGATAATGCGACGCTTCTGAGATTCTTTATAGACAACTCTTGGCTTTTGTAGTTCCCGTGTATGCACCATGTCTCAGATATTCGCCGTCTCGCACCTCGTTTCAATTCTATTGTTGTACTTACGTCAAACGTCAACTGCTAGTTCTTGACCATTTGTGTTACGTTCGTCAGTCGGGTAAAATGGAATAATTGTAATTTAATGCCTTCTGTTTGTCTAATTTTGCAGAATAAATATTATAGTTGTAGATATCTATTGTTACAGGTGACGTTTGCCGCACGTGTGAACATATCGTATGTTTTTATATTTTTCTACCTCATATCACCTGATCTCTGAATTTATTTCCAAATAAATATTATACATAGTACTGAGATGTATCTTAACTACTTATATTTCTTAGACATATCTCATCGTATCTCATTCCGTAATATAATATAAAGCCATGATACCGGGTTAGTGCATTTCAAAATGCTATTGAATGGGTCACGCTTTTTTTAATGCAATAATAATGTTCTGAATAATTACAACTTCACAATAAGAATGTGTTCTCCTTAATAATAATAATAGCATTTACTAAGCAGTTTGTAATATGATTACAGTATCTACTGTAATAGTGTATATGTGTTCCTAAAAAGGGCATAATTACTGATAACTAACTACATACATAAATATATAAAAATTGTGAGATTCAAAATATAACTAGCTTTATACAAAAACCAACTTGGTTAATTTTAACGTTCATCAGTTTTGATACTGCTATCATCGTGATGGAAGTACACTAAATGATCCGTAAAAAAAATAAGTTAATTGGAAGATGAAGGCGCGGTCGCAGTCTTATCTCTCCCATTTTGTATATTTATCTCCCGGAGAGATAAGGTGGTTTCGAAATCGGTCGACGATAAATTAATTAATACAGTCAGTACAAAGTTTGTTATTTTTTAATAATTCAAAACATAAAGTTAATATTCAAAATATTGTGACGTGTATTATGAATTTATTTTTGAAGAATGTATGTATTCTAGAGAAACGGTATACTTAACGTGACCAATTTTTTTTCTCTCTAAACGGGACACCTACTCATTTTTCAATATATCTTGCAACCGTGTTTCTACGGATGCATTAGTGTCGGGCAGATATAAAATATGTTCAATAATTATACGATAGTTCGTATGATTCAAATTTTTGGTGTGAAAGAGTTTGAACAATTCTACCCAATGTCTTTTGCTTGAAACATTCCCAGTGTTCCACTTTTGTCACTTTTGCGGTATAATTTAGTTAGAAATAAGTGAATACTCATTTAATACTTTTGAATCTTGGTTACTATTAATAAACTCCTTTTCAACCAGTTGACTATCATATAATCAATCATCAAGAAAAATACGCACTCGCAACCGAAGAGCGAGCGAGTTAGTAGACGTCTGACCGACTTACATATGTGTGACACGTATTGCGCATGCCATTATCGCCGCGCTACTAGGCGCTATTTCTTTGATTTTTGCACCTTTTTTTGAAATTGTCACCGAGGGTTGCTTACGTTCTGAAAACGGGATGTTTTGGCTTCCCGAAGCTACGCTTGGGAACAACGGGATAGACTACCTAAAAAACGGGATGGTCCCGTTCAAAACGGGACGTATGTTCACGTTAGGTATACCGCCCCAGATATAATGATAAAGATGAAAACAAAAGATGCATAGCAAAAGTAAATGTCCAAAGCTCGTATACACAAGCCAATAGAATCGAGGGCGTGGAGAAGACCAAGACGCATAAGGGAAGATAATGCTAAGGAAGGCCTACAAGAGACATATTAGACCACAAAGACCATGGATGAGATTTCTCCCGAAGATTCGACTCCAGTTCGCATAACAGTTGAACATTTGAATGACGCATCCAGTACGCACGTACCTTTACTGACTCAAAGATCAAAGTCTCATTGAGGGATTGTCGTAGACGCGGGCCTTGTATCAAGGCATGGATGGCGCTCTGTTGTTGCAGCGGTCATGGACACAGTCCCATGAAGTACTCTAGCCGATGATATGTTGTCAGCATAATTGGTGCTGTAATGACATTGACGTTATCTTAATTTTTAATTTATTTTTTTGCGAACCGGTTGAATTATACTGCGTAATGACGTCATAGCAATGAAAATTAATTTCTGCATTGTTATGAGGCTGTTTGTGATGAGGACGAGAGCTGTTGTTCGAACTACAGCTGTTATTATGACTGTGTTATGTTTGATTGTAAGGGTGATTGGTACTCTCAACTGACATTTAACTGTCAGGTATTTATTTTTTAGTGCAGTAGTGACTGCTCGAAGAATTACGGTTAATCAGTTACCGATCATCGTTACAATCGAACACAATCACAATCTCAATAACGGTTTAAATAATGGTTTAAATATCAGTTTAAATAATAGTTTAATCATCACTAATACACACGGATGAATCTTTGATTTAGATTCTCGACTAAGAAAATGCATCTTACAATTTTAAGACCTCTGATTGAGACGAAATATTAAACAAACTTCTACTAAATTGTATTCATGAAACACGTCATTCAAATATAGGATGAAACATTCATTTGATTAAACAAAAAAATAATACATATTTTTAAATATTATATAATAATATATAGTTTTAATTTTGTTTGAACATATTTTTATCGATAACAAAAACAAAATCAAAATTAAAAGATAGCAATTATTAAATATACCAATTATAATGTAAAATACTTATAATAATTGAGGCAGTGATAGCAAAAGAGGACTACTCTACAAATTTTATGTTTTACTGAGTAATACCATTACATGACAATGAATTTAAAATATTTCTATAGCAGAAATGGACCTTGATTTAAAAATTATTAGTATAGTAAAAATGATTAAATGGCAATATATAATGAACGGTTTTTGCATTTATATTTTATTATAATTGTATTTAAAACTACGTTAAATTAAGCTTCTCGGGATTACTAAATTTTAATTGCCAACTATAATTTTACATATCCGAGCTCTAATTGAAGATCCGACTTCTAGCTGAACATAGAATCTTTTATACAAATTTAGTGTATCAATTAGAAAGATATGAAAAAAACAATTTATCGAAAACATATTTTGGTAGCTACCGGGAATCGAACCAGGATCTTTTCCTATCCGAGGAAATGCGTTACTTTAGATAATGGTAATCAAAATATATTTTCGATAAATTGATTTTTTCATACCTTTCTAATTGATACATTTAATTTTTATTAAAATACCACAGAACTATGTTCTGAAAATACTGCAACTTCATAATATTAATGTGTTCTCCTTAAAAATATAGAAACTTTTATGTTTGTGAAAAACTGCTGGGGTTGAAAATACCGAGTAAACGATGGAAAATGCTAATTTAGAAAACTATAATAAAATCAGTGGTCATTTATGGTTGCGAAACGTTATATCTAACCAAAATCAAAGTAAATAAATTAGCCATTTTTCAACTAAACTAAATGGAATGGAATTTACGGAATAAAAATGAATCATAAGCTCGAAAATTTAATTGAGCAAGAAACAATCATAAGATTCTATTGGTCCCAAAGTCTGCGATGGGCTGGCCATATTGAAAGAATGCCAGTTGACAGGACACCAAAGATCATGACCGAGTGGATACCCTAATGGAAGCGATCTGGAGACAGGCCAAGGAAGAAGTGGGTTAACTGTGTGGAAGAAGACCGGAGCAGGATGGGAGAGTCTAGGAATTTGAGAAGAATAACGAGGGATAAGAGTCGGTGAAGAGCACTGGTGGAGGAAGCCAAATCCCATCCTGGGATGTAGTGCCGTGGAAGAAGAAGTCAATTATAATTCTCTCACTGTCAATTATAATACTCTCACTAACAATTAATAATAAATCGTGGCATTAGGGAGTGTGTCGTTGGGCGTATGACTGCAGACTTGTAGTAACCCAATAAGTCTATACCACATTCATTTTGGTTCTGTAACAATATCTACCGCATCTAAATTCTAACCTAAATATTCTACCAATTTCCGCCATTTCTTTCTCTATCCATAGATGCAATATACTAAAAATTTGATTTAGTTTGTATTCGTGATTTTTCCCCTGAATTTACGATGAATACCTTATATTAACTGTTTCAATAATTATCACATATGTGAAAATAAAACACTTGTTTTTTTATTCTACTCGTTTAATTCACTTGACACGCGTTTCGCTTTCTAAGGGTATTATCAATTTCAGTAAAGAAAATTGAATTGAAGATACAAATCCGAAGACGAATTGGAATGACAAAATCGACCAGTCTGACGAAGATATGGAGAAATTGATCCATCTCAAAAGATAAAATGCCCGTCTGGTAAAATTTCTTGTATTCTCCATACCAAATGGAATCGCGGATAATAAGAAAGAAGGGAAGGGATATATAAAGATCTCGTGGTCATACGTTGCAAACGTCTCTATCATCCAGGAGTTTTTCGACAACATGCAGAAAAAAGATTCTTGCACACTTGAAATGAAGAGTGTCTCGAGAGACTCACGATCACAGGGACAGTTGAGTTAGTCGGCTTCTTTAATCGCTGCAATCAATATGACTCAAGACTGGGAGGGATGGAGACGTATTATGCCTCAAGTTCCAGATACGGCAGAGGACCACGACACTAAGAATCGAGCGTACGATGATGAAGAAGAAAATAAATATATTGTATTATTAAAGTATAAATACCGTTTTAAAAACACGCTGTATGTAATAAAGAGATATCATTTTTGTGTGCTCATTAGGAGTATTTAGAGTAATTAGGTATTATCGTGTACACTTCACTCGTATCACTTAGAATTACTTTGAATACAGCGTCTTTCCCGAGAAATTATGTAAAATGTTTATATTAATCAGAAAACGATAAAATAACGGGTATTTTTAACGATTATGTAATATTTTTGAAATATTAACCCTCGCAACCCCACACGATATATATTTCTATGAAAATCTTGAACAGATAACAGCAACATAATGTAACATTTTTGTTCAGCTGTTGTAAGAACGCAGTCATAGACGGAGAGGAAGATACTCAACCGAATTCGCAGACTGCCGAGTAAAGTGAAGGAGTATAGTCAACAGGGTGGGTGTAAATGAAGATCAATATTCTGTCATCTGGATGATTAAACTAATAGTAAGAATCTATTGTTAAATCTAAGTCATTTTTTGTTAAGGAATTGAATTGATTGAAGAAAATTGACGATCGAACTCCATCCATCCTTTGACATGTACACGAATAAGATTGCTATTGATAGGTATTGGTTAAGCTGTCGTAAATTAACTATCCTAAGGTATACATTATATAATATTAAGCATTAATTTTCATTTCACTTTGATAATTTTACTGTGTAAGCAATGAAAATAACAAAAGCATTTTAACATATATTGTATAATTTGTTATAACCATCATAAGCGATCTAACTTTTTTTTTACCAATTTAATTTAACAATCTGCACAATTTCTTTTCAAAGTACCATTTATCTGATTTAATAAATAAATCATTACTTTTTCTCACCATGAGCTTTGTGGTCTTATATTATTTTAATTTTCACAATTAAACTTTATACTACACACACGTTGTGTAATTGTCATTATTAAAGCTTCTTTAATTACTATATTAGAAGGGAATATTTCGGTCGTTAACGGGAATACGAACTGTAAAAAGTGAAGTGTTTTCGCCGAATTTAAATTCTTTTGTATCTCGACGGTTTGTAAATTGTTCATTATTAATTCTTTATAAGGTATCGAGTGGAGAAGTTTTCTCCAATCTGAACGCACCTCGCAAATACCTTGGTGCAAAATGGGGCTCTCATCAACCTTAAAATCGTGCCGGTACCGACCGAAAAACAATGCAATGCGTCCGCAGCCACCAATAGAACCGCCTTCACTTCGCGGTTGCCTTCCAGACGAGTTCATTTACCAACGCTTCAGGTTTTAGAACATTAACTACATATACTTGTTTCCGTTACTGTGTAATAAACATCGATCTATTGTAAGTAGTCTTTCATTGTTCAATATTTTGAACATGTTAAAGAACACAAGACAGGTCGTAAGACCTGTAATTACCCCCCATATTCCATTAAATATATAATAAAAATAGCTTCGTCTCTATGAGATATCTGATATTTATCTAATAACAGCGCCTTTATAGGTAAAAATCCAGTAATTGTGTGTTCTTTAACATATTCAAAATATAGCTATAATATACTGGTCAAAATAGGAAAAAATATATAAAATTGAAAGATAATGATTTTTCAGGCGTACTCTAGTATAATGTATTAAAAAAAATTACAGATAAAGAATATTGCTTTAATAAATTTTCAACAAAAATCAGATTCTCATTTGAGTTGACATATAATATTTGCTATTTTCAAAAAAAGGAAAATATGAATTATCAAATTTGGTCCATAGATGACTATGGTGTACTGGTATACGAAGCGAGGCAATGTAATAAGATATATACAACTTTTAAAAAAATATATAAATATTGAGATTGAGGGGTAAGAATTGGTGAACGTTATATATATATATGTATATATGATCACTTAAGCCAGCCGAAGACAGGTCGTAAGCCCTGTATTAATTTTCCATTAAGCTTCGTCTCTATGAGATATCTGATATTTATTTCATTGTTCACCCTGCTCTGGCCACACATTTATACACATACTCGCACATAAACTCGCACACACACACACACACATGTTATAATTCATACGAACAGTTAACAGCTGCCTAGCCCAGTTAAACACGTCTGTAAATACGTATTCCATGTAAGCATTTCTGTTTAAAAATAATAATTACATCGGACTACTCCCATGATGACTACGGTCTCACCACGAAACATAACATAAATAATTATTTATTTTCCCTGCCACCACCACGAATATACCCCCTATGATAAAATAGATGTTTGATTAAAATAGCCTTCATTTATACAATGTATATTAATTTGTTATAATGTTCGCCCGTGTCATACAACTTAAAATAAACATGATTTGTTGCCAATTCAACCTATCGCTACCATTAAAAACCTCACATGTAGAGACTAAATGGTAAATATATTAAATTATAAATGAACATTAAGAAGTGCAGTATTAGTAAAATGCAGTACTAATGGCGAATAATGGACAAGTACTAGTCTAGTGAGTAGAATGTACGATGTATGCAAGGAAAGCGACCACATGATGAATGTTAATAAGTCGAAAGTGATGGTATTCGAGAAGAAAGAAAGCAAGACACCGTGCAAAATACTTGTAGGTAATGAATTCTAGGAACAAGTAGATGAGTTTGTGTATTTGGAAAGTATGTTTGATAGAAACCGAAAGGCTGAGAATGATATCGAAAGGAGGGTGACTGTAGGGAATAAAGTGAACGGCGCTTTGAATGGAATTATATCTAACGGGAATTTGTCAACCGAGGCTAGACTAGCGGTGCACAATGGATTCCTGGTACCGACACTGATGTATGGAAGTGAGGCTTGAAGCTGGCAAAAGAGGAACGAAAGTAGATTGAATGCAGTGGAAATGAGTTCAATTAAGCATATATGTGACAAATCTATTTATAACAGAGTAAAGAATGAAGAAATAAGGAAATGATATAAAGCTGATGTTAGTATAGTGAGTAAGATAAGAAATTATCACTTATGTGGTTTAGTCATATGGAACGGATGAATGAGGAGAGAATGGTAAAAAAGATGTATGACGCAAGTGTTGGTGGCACCAGAAACAGAGGACGTCCGCGGAAGACTTGGCATGACCAGGTAAACCGGATAATGAAGGATGGTTCTGTTAAAAGCCTCAACAATCGGCGAGCTTGTATGAGAAGATGTATAAATGTGGATGAAGTGAGAATTGTGTGTCAGGACAAAGGAGTGTGGCGTTCTATTCTCTCTGCCTACCCCCGCGGGGAAACGGCACGATGGTAAGTAAGTAATATTAAGAAGATATAGTGCACCTTCAATCAGCGCCACAGCTGATAAATTTGGTACCTGTACTTGTTATTAAAAAGCAACAATTCGTCATCCTTAATATTTATTATTGCGCAATTCATATTAAACATTTAGAGGTATAAACATATAATTAATCATGAAGCACTTTGATGACTCCAAGAAAATGAAATAATAATCAATTATTAATTGAATCCGTATTTATTTAACAGAACGCCATTTTATAAATATACATTTATATATATTTAAAACACAACAAATATTTATAACTAGCAGAAAGCAATCATTATTCAGAATATAGGTCTGTGATATTTAAAATATTAATTAAATATATTAATTAGAAAGATATACATATAAAATCAATTTTATTGAAAAATATTATTGTCGCGCCACCGGGATTTGAACCTGGATCTCTTTCCAAACCAGGGAAGGTGCATTATCCAACTATGCTTCAGCGACAATATTTTAGCGACAAATTTTCTAACCTATATATTACCTTTTTGTGAGCTTGACGATATTAAAATTATTACAATTTTACAACTTTCATGGGTCAAGCATTTGGCTGGAAGAATCATTGCGTGTGTGTACACCTCATATAATATTTCATGAACCATGTTGTTAGATCACGATTTCCTTGTCTAAACGAGATTCACAGGGACCGGCGTAATATATATTTTAAATAGTAATGTATCGCTAATCTTGTATCAGATGTTAGAATATTTTTTTTAGCGATGGCTTCAAGGGGTCCGCTAAGACTACATCCCTTAACATCGTCAATATGCTCCAGAATTTGGCACAAGTTGTTGAAGCCTTTTCAGAAGAAATAGTATCGAATATTTGAATTATTTAATGCTGAATGTACGAATGAATGTATAAGCACGATTTATCAATGCCATGCAACATTTCCCGTATTCCAATAGAAATATTCAGCAATAACAAACAGGTTTGGCGAGAGGTTTACAATTTTAAAAACCGATTTCAGTCAACCGGTGTGAACCTCACTATCTAATGGAGCTTCTTCAGGCCTAGGGGTCTGAAAAATAGATTTAAATAATCCATGAAAACTCTCAGTATGCTTGCGACCAATTGCCAAGGAAAAAGATAATTGTCGGAATTGTCCCTTCACTCCAATATACTCGTATCAATTTCCTTTCAAATACGCGTTAACACACAAAAATACATTGGGATATTAAGTAAATAAGTTTTTTTGGGCCCCCAATATGTATTCCAGGGCCCCTTCAAGCGTGAATTCGACTATGTACAGGACTCGTCCACCGTCGCTTCATGTAGGGGCTGAAAATTTCCTATCACATAGTTCCTAGATATCAAAAGATCTATTAGATGTATAGCTCAGGAAGTTGGAGAGTAAAATAATCACTTTTCATCTTCATTTGTCACCTTATTAGAATTTAAAAGTTAAACAACGGAGTCAGACACAACACGAGTACATACTTATCACCAGAATATTGTCAAGGCTGGGATATATTTATTTAATTTCTAAACATGGACATTCGTTTACATATTTGTTGGCAATACTCTAGATAATTAATAGCGCTGACTTTGCTTTCCAGTACACTATTCAGAATACAAGTCATCGATGGCGCAGTTATAACAAATGTGCTCCGTATTTTGCGGATATTTCTTTCCGATTCTGTGGTCCACTAAGGGATAGTAATGAAATCAATATTAGCATAGCTGATTAGAATCTGACTATTTTTAACAGGGAGGAGTTATTTCGAAAGATGAATTTTGCGAATCGTGATGGAGGCGCGCGCGAGGAAGCGAATATTGGTGAGTTTTGGAACTTGAACCATGTTTAAAAAAAAAATTATATGACAAAGATTAGTAAAAACATCGATACATATTGACACAGGTGATCAAAATAATAAACCTTTTTTTTTTGAGTATGTCCAAATTTTTATAGAAACCAATTACTGAAATTTATCCCCCGATTTAAATGTCTCACGGAGACGAAGCTATTATTTATTTTGCCTGGGAAGGTTAGTATGGAAGTCTTCTGGACTACAGGGCTTACGACCAGCTAAAAACACAGTTATTAATAAAATTAATTTCTATTTTTATCTACACAGGGACTACACCAATCGAACTTCAATTGTGAGTAGTACAACGTTTTGTTTGATGATATACATACAAATGTATATATTGTTAATTGTGTAGTAAGATGAGAATTTTTCTTCTAGCTTCCAATTACATTAATACGCATTAGGTCAAAAATCGCGAAAATATGAAAATTAATTTTTTAATGACATCGATACATCGCAACGTTTGTAACGTGTGAAAATTTTCTCTGACGGGAAGGAATGCAGGTGTTACAAAATTTCTGGTTAAATGTGAAATTTGTTATAACATCCTGTAAATGTTTAAATACAAATGCATTATAACACGGATTTTAATCGCAATCCCATTTTACCTACTCTTCTCCCCCCCACCACCTTTGAAATTATTAAACTTTTATTTTTTCTCCACTTTTATTTGTATTCCACAGGCGCATGGCTTATTATTTCAATTAAAGAGATATCCCGTGGACACAATATGATTTTCTCTGTGAGTTTAGGCACTATTTATGTTTTAAAAACTGTTGGAGATTGACAAAAGTTTACTGCGTCTAATTTAAGTCGTCATCGTTATATCTTTGTCTTTTTTATATGGAAAACAAATTTTTATGATACTTCTATTTTTAAAAATTTTCTTTATCTTTTTCACTTTTTTATTCTTACTCTTCAGTCTTTTTAGAGCTGAAGACAATCTAGTACATACTTGTAATAACAATGGATAATTTATACAGCACCTTTTTCGTAAAAATTTCGCCACATTTTCACATTTTGTCTTTAATCCTATACTAGTACATAATTTTTTTTTTTTCATATAACTAATGGGTAGGTATTTTTTAAACATTTTCTGTGATGCACTGTTTAATGGGGTTACAGATCTTCAGTTTTAGATCTGTCTTCTGACAATAGCTGATCTATTCTACAATGCGGTTGAAGTAGAGGCCAAGATATCTGGGATGCAGATGACTTGAAGATACAAAGGCGCCATGTTATGTGTGTCTAAATTTTACTCATCGTCGTAATTTTTCACGTCGGTCCCTCACAACGTGATCTTCATGAAGTCCTGCCCTCTTGACTATGCTCCTCCACCTTTCTTGACTTCTTGCAGATCTTAGGGCTGTCATCACAGAAGTGTGCCCGTTGTCTTTTCCACCTGGTCAGTCTCTCTTCGTCCTTCGACGTGGCCCATCACAACAAGCTTTTACAAGCTATCTTCGCTTTTCGTAAGATGCCCAAGATTTAGCTCCTGCAGAATGGAAATATTCCTGTATCTCACTATCCGTGCTATGTATAACACGTGTCTCTTGCATCAAATCTCAAAGGCATTAGTCCGTCTACTCTGCTTTGCCTTAAGGGTTTATGATTCCACGCAATGAATGAATGAATGCACCAGTAACTATACAAGCCTTACCTTCACACAGAATATATGAGTAAATGAATCTTAGCTCGCTTTACACTAAACTCTGTACTGTCCTTTACGGCGATTGGTCAGAAATACAAGCGAAATTCAACGGCAACAAGTACTTTTCTCACAACTTCACTTGAATTTTATATCATTTTTTCTATAGGAAGGTAATATATTAAAATTTATTCATTATGTTCCATGTATTTGAATAGATGTATTTTTTGAAAATCACATTAAATAAATTATTAATTAAATACTAATTAAATGTATTAATTAGAAAGATATACATATAAAATCAATTTTGTCGAAAAACATTGTTGTAATATTACCGGGATTCGAACCTGGATCTCTTTCCAAAGCGGGAAAGGTGCATTATACAATTATTCTACTACGATCGTACTTTTGACGACAAATTTTCAAATCCATATGTTACACTTTTTCAAATTAATACACCTATCGTTCTATTATTTGAAAGCCATCTATTTTGTTTTTACGGAATCTCTAATACTTTTGAGTAAACCAATATTAGACTCCAGAATTAACAATTCATTTTTATTAAATTTTGAACACAACATCACAGACTACAATAAAGACAAGACTAGAATAATTACAACTTCACATTAAGAATGTGTTCTCCTTAATAAAATTAGGAATTCAATAAATTTGTTGATTTTTCTCTTTCTTTCTACTCTATTTTTTTTTTGTTTGTGGTCAGAACCTAGACATTATCGGAAATAATGGGAATAATTTCTTCTCTCACTAAAGTGAATAGCATTTAAAAAATAATGATAATGAATAAGTTTTATATTAATGAGGATTTTGGGCTTTATTTCAAACTTACAAATGGAACATTCCATGAACTTTTTGGAATTTGGATCCGTGTTAACATAATGAATCATTAAAATATGAGCTGAATATTGATAGCTTGCTTATTTTAATACAATGATGAAATATCGATTCACATTGACATACGGATAAGTGCGCATGAATATGCGATAATATTAATTATGTGAATTCCTGAATGATCATGACACATGATAGTGCAAGATGCATGCCGAGAGCATTCTGTATCTTACAGAACATTGGATTTATTAATAAGTTGACGTTTCAAATTATTATTATTATTTTAAAAAGTAAGTCAATGACCGTCCGTTCATCATCTATTTTAATGACAAATAATATAGAATTAATCGCACAAAGTAATCGATTTTGCCATTTTGTTAGGTAGTCGTTGATTCGCGGCCAAGGATGGTCGCTACACGCATTTCCGTAAAACATGTTTTATAGTGTGGAAAGTGATTTTAATGCATATCATTAGCGTTCCTATGACACACGTGCAACCTGGCGGCGGTTATAATCTAATTCATTCGATACATATTTTTTATTTTAAATAGAGAACCGTAGGTAGAATACATAGAGGCGAGTGTCTCACTACTAGACAGTAAAAATACATATTTAGTTATAGTCCCTCATTCGAAAGAACAATTTAAAATGTATAAAATAAGTACATACTTATTTACTTGAAAAATTGAATATAATTCTGAAAATCAGTAAAATGTAAACTGAAAATATTATCTTCTGAAAAATTTATCAGTGACATTGGTCCTGATAATGTATCCCGCGAAAGGATTCAAAACGTTAACCGGAGAGATTGGGGACAAACGGCATAATTGCTCAGAAAACTCTACACAGAAGATTCTTTACATAATATTATCTTTGTTTCAAAAAATTAATCATTTTACGTTTTCATTTAAAGCAGTAGTTTGAATACAGATTGCCCTTCAAAACTGAATCGTTTCGGAGATGGAATGAACTTATGGTTTCATCTCCCAGCAGTGACTTTACAATTAAATGCAATTATTTTTCTCTTATAAATAAATATATTTTGTGGTTCATTTTGTTATACTTGCTTTAAATGTATGTTTGCAATACATGCTACAGTGTCATATTTTTTGCAATAAATTCAATTGAATTGAATATTTATAATTATTAAAAAATATATTCTCACCAAGTGACGTGCTTAAGTTTTTTTTCAAAATAAACCGAAGGAAGTCACAACTAAGGTCAATTAGAAATATTATTTTATCATACATTTGATAGCTAAAAATAAATGACTCTGAGCTCTATGCCGTCGGAAATTTTTTTTACAAAATATAGAGCTTTATCATGAAAATAAATGCATTAAAATTTGTTATTAACTTCCTCTTACAAATGTAATTAATGATTACTTAAAAAAATATATTTATCACGTGTTAATTGTCAGTGTTAAGTTAAACTTATTCAATTTTTACAATTTTAAAATAATTATCTAGCATTTCTTTTAACATAGGAATATGTATATTTTAAAATTATTTTGATTTGCATCTGCATGTATCATTTGGGTTTTGGTTCATTATCTTGACGGCCAACTTTCCGAAAGCCAACGTCCCAGCACTCAACATCCCAACAGACCAACTTCTCCAAGCCAATATCTGGACAGACCAACTTCCCAACAGCCAACATCCCGACAGACCAACCGAAAAAACAAATGTAATATATTATGTGTAGGTATGTACAGCGTAAATATTATGTTCCAGGCCGATTTTGTTTGGCTGCTTTTTAGGTTTGGCAGACATTTGTCAGTTCATATTTGATTTTCGTAGAGAGTATTTGATTACAATTGATTATAGAGCATTTAACGCCTCAAAAACGTGATAAAGTTAATAAACATTTTATCTAAATAATCGTCAACTTTTGGAAAAAAATCATCATAAGCTGTTATTGGGGCACTCAAAATTTTCAATCAATACACCGATGACCTTTACACACGCAGAGTTACTGTATGGGCCGGCGGAATCATTGGGCCCTATTTTTTTCATGCAAGAGGCAATGCTGTAATCATTAATGGTGATCGCTATTGCCACATGTTGGAAAACTTCTCGGTGGCCGAATTGGGCCGGCAACACATGTTGTTTCAACAGGACGGTGCTACCTCATACACAGTCCGAGCTACGCTTAAAATTTTGCGAGAAATTTCAACATCGGCCTGGAACATGAATAGTCAGCCTGTATTTGCACACTTTGAAAAAAATATTAATAATGTCGTCGCCTCTTAAAACCATTAAATACCTACACGTGATAGATCATATTTAAATTTTTATTCCTAAAGGTTTATGGAGAATTAATTATATAGGTATAATATTTAAAAATTGTTTAGTATATTTAGGTGTGTTTAGTCATAACTTGATTTTTTTTAATTTAGTAATAATTTTTGTTTATTAATAATTTGTAATCTTATTTGTGACCACTAAAACTATCTCTCAATTGTGGGTATCTCTAAACTACAGAGGTAAAAGCAGAAATACGAGAATTATTTATACTCCATTACTACAACCATTATTATGTTGTTATAACCTACTTTTTTGGTCTTCAATGCCTTTCACTTATTTACAGCCGATTATTGTTATTTTTTCGGAATGTTAGTCGGTTGGGAACTTGGATTCTCGGGAAGTCAGTTTATCGGGACGTCGGCTGTCGGAAGTTTGGCAGCCAAGAAGTCGTAGGAATAAAGGTGAAAAAAATGGGTACAATTTACGAAAACACTAAAACATTAAAAATACTACCTTACGTACTTGTAAATAAATAAATATATAAATATAATATATATAAAAATATATATATATTTAAAAAAAAATCATAAAATAATTTACCTTATCATAGTTGGAGTGGGGTATTAATAACTCAATTGAATACATCACTACAAATATTTTAATAAACGGGTATTTGATATAGCAAAGTAGGTGTACGATTTGCATTTTTATTCGTAATACAGTTCTTCGAAAGATTTCTCGTAAAGAATGGAACCATAAAATTCAAAACCACATTATATGTATGGTAGAACCGAACAAGTTTTTAAAATTGCGGAATACTGCTGCAAATAAATATTAGGTGAAAAATAACCGGACGCTGTTTTGCAATAATATGTTAACCCACAAAATTGAATAAATTAGTTGTTATTTATTTGTATTTAATTTCAAAAATAGTTTAAGCAGCTCAGAAATTTGTAAAGCATCTGTAATACCAAAATAAATTACCCAACAATATATTGTATATCAATTTGTTTAATTACTCAAACAATTTTCTCTATTGTGCAGCACTGCATAGTGAAGTACGCACTCATATCTATATTGTATGTAAAGGTATCAAATCTTAAAAAAAAAAAACTAGAGTGAGTATTTTCTAACGCATTATTTTTAACGCACTTTTCATGACAAATTTTATAGGGGTGTCCGCTAAATAAACATAAGTATATATTATATATAAAAAAATATAAAGATATTTCTAGGAAATTTAACGTTATTGTTAACAATAAACTTTTATTGTATAATAAATAAAATGTTTTTGGTTTTTCTTAGTTTTTGTGTAAATTGTTATATCATTTCAAATAAAATTACTTTTTAGATAAATTATAGATATCTCATATAAACGAAGCTATTTAAAAAATATTATATGGGAAAATATGGGTGATTTCAGGTCTTATGGCTTATTTTTGGCTGGCTTAAGTGATCACTTGACATAATGTAACGTTTACCATTCCATCAACAATCCACTTCCACATCTATCAAATTTTTGGAAGTTATATATATGTTACCATGTAGAAACCTTTCATGAATTTAACTACATCCTTGCTGTCGCCATCTATGGTATGAAATTTGATATTCATTCCCTTGAAACAGCATAGATATCAACTAATGAGAATCTTATTTTTTTTTTAGAAATATGTAAGCTATATTCTTCATCTGTATATATGACGAATTATTAACATATTATACTAGCATACGCCTGAAAAGTCAATTTTTAATTTTATATATTTCTTATTTAAACCAGTATATTATTTAGGTCGTGGCTTCGAGTTTTTGATTATATTAAATCACTATTACTACATTACAAATACTTTTTGAAGATGATTTCCAAGAGATGAATATCTGCAAACGTCTGAAAACGTTTTCTCTAAATAAATTTGTTTACTTTTGTTGTATTTTTTGATAATTTCTTGCCTTGACCGCGCGATACACGGTCGGCCTTTTGTAATACTTACATCGAAATGCTTCGGGGAATTTTGTTTAAAAACTGTTGAATATTTCCGTAGTATTTTAAAACCGTGGTTGTCAATATATTCATATTCAATGTTACGAATATTGGCCATTTTTAGTGGTGAAATATAATTGCTCAAAAATCGAACATTTTCACAAGTAATGTAAAAATCTGTCTATTTTATTTATATTAAATATTATTTGTATTGACGTTTACTTCAGTGATGAAATAAACCCCTTAATGGAAAGAAATTTTTCAGCGAGTAATCAAAATATTACAAACTTGATGGACGCTAGTGTATATAATTTGAAACATATTTATTAGATGAACGTGTCATATAATTTAATCTATCTAAAATATAAACTACTTAATTGTTTGTTTGTTTGGTCTAAAGTTGAAATACTCGTCTAGCAATTAAGTAGTCGGAGGTTCTTTTGGGAAGACCATCAAGTTAATACTATTTTTCATGTGGTTTAGATTAGTTTAAAAACTATAAAAATATTGATACAACAAATATTCCGTAAACGCATTTCTTACACATACAAAATCTATTGCATCAAGCCTAACAGTCAGTTTTGACAAAAATGTAGATTTTGGTGTCAGTTTTTTAAATTTAAATAAGCACGCTATGATGGAAAGTCATATCGACGTACAATTATCAATAACTATACTCAAATGTGGGTCTCCATGGATGAAACTTTGCACTCGAGATACGCAACGCGAAACTATGAAGATACTTCTTGGCTCCGACTGACTAGGGCATGCAAATTTACCGGAAAATGGCATTATCGGTAAATCGGTAAACTCTGAATTTAATACCGGTTTACCAGTAATTTACCGATAATTGTGAAGTTGTCAAAAAGTGAATATTATGGCATTATATTATGATATAAAACTATAAATTTAAAAAAAATATTTTAATAAAAAGACCAAACGGTTATTTATTTTACAAAAATATCACTTATTACATTGTAAAAAATATTAGCCAGCACTCGTACATTTGAATATATAATATTATTTATTTCACATAAATTATTTAAATAATTATCTTTTAGAAGAGGAATTGAAATGAGCCATTAAAAAACGTAACATGTCTAATGTACCGTAATTTCTAATTATAACACACGTATGCGCATTCCATTACGCCGGAGAAAATTTCAGATAAACGAACCGTACAACAAAACACTCAACGATCCTTCTTTCCGCAAATTTCGTGGTTTAAAAATATTATTATATAAAACATTAAAAAGTGAAAAATAATTTACCGAAATCACCAGTACTTAGAAATTTATTTACCGGTAATTTGGTAATGGAATTTAGCCATATTTACCGGTAAGTCGGTTTACTGAAAATCGGTAATGCATGCCCTAGTTACGACTATTCTCCATACTAAATGCATAGACATCGTTTATATGATAAAGTACGCGAGTATCTAAACCAAAATGCCATATATGGACACACCCTAATGATATTTTACGTAAGATTGTTATTAGATACAGGTACCCTTAAAGTTTTTTGCAGTGTATTATATGAATATAAATGAACTACTACATTTTATTATATCTAATAATACTTTTATTTTTTCAATGGTTTGTATTAATCCAGGGTTATACATACATTATTTATAAAACTCTTCAATTTTCTTTCATTTCATTTTTTCCTTTCAAAGATCTATAAATCCTCTACTATCCGATACCATTTCCTGTCTTGATATCGTCAAGTTACTGGAAAAGTTACGCGATGAGATGACCCACGATATTTATTTTAATTATGAAAAATAAAATAATGATGTCATTACCACCGTGGCGGGAAAGTTACGGTAAAGATTGACGAGGAAAAGTCATCAACCAATAGTGGATCGAGAGTGTCTGATGATGATGATGAGTAATAAAAACCTTTTAATATTTCAGATAGTCACAATGTATTTCATGGCCATGTTTTTTTTTTGATTTAATATAAATATAAATTACAGAATTACAAAATGCATTTGGATGACAAATTTGCGCACAAACTTCAACCTATTGAAATGTAAGTTTGCGCACGTCAATCCACTGATATGCAAATATGCGTGGGTAAACCAATTGACATGCAGGTTTGCGTAAATCAACCGATCGAGATGAGAGTTTACGCACATCGACCGATTAAGATGCAAGTTTGCGTATGTCAACTTATTGAGATGCATGTTTGCGCACTTCAACTCATTAAGTTTCACGTTTGGGCCTAGATGCACGCAGTTTGTCCTTGACGCGGTAATGTTGACAAAATTGGTCCCGACGCCACTCTTAAGTAACTTCTTTTTTTTACCAACAATGTCATTAATTGATATAACGAATTCCGTCTTACAATTCCGAGATTAGATTTGACATTTTGTATTATTATTCCTAGGTCAAGGAGAGACAAACAATATTATACTCAGCGTAATGAATAAAGCCAAAACATTAAAAACACTATTGATTATTTGGTCATTTTCAAAAACAACAGTTTATCAGAATAGTTCAAGATCGAAGCACCTTTTGAATATTAATAATTATTACGTATCCCAAGCATTCTTTCAAATATACAAAACTAACATTTTACTAGCCTTAAAATGTGTAGGTTGTGGAAGAAGAAAAAGAAGAATATGCCGCGGTATTTTATCTGTCACCAGAATTCAAAAAAATATTAAAGCTCTTAATCTCACAGAGAAAAGGAATAAAAACAGGTGTGACAAAAATTGTTTGCATATTTATTACGAAAGAAGATGATGATTGCAAATAATGCATTATTATTATGTTCAAAAAACTTTCATTTAAAATATCATAAATATTTTAACACTATGAAATAATTTTCTTAATATCATTTTTTTTTCTTAAATATTTAATTTACTATTAATGAAATAAATAGATAATGAACTAACGAAAATTCTTCATCTCAAAATTTTCATTTAGGTGGCACCCACGTAATCACTTTGCTACTTACTCAATCAAAGAGCTCCGCGACTTTTTTTAAAAATATGACTCGATTGGAACAAAAATCTGAATTATGACAATATAATATGAATTACTGTAAAATATACGTGTTCTTTACACAAAGACTTCTACTGTTGCATAAATGTGGCATAATCTGTCGGATTAGTGTTTCGTTGGATACGTGTGTGTAAAATGCCCCTCGCCCCGCAAATAATGTTTCAAACCCCTCACCGGTATATACACTTCATATCATGTCTATTAATTTACTAGCCTGTGAATGAAACGAAAAATGAAGTATAAGAAGTATTTATTTTTCGGACACTTTTGTTAAGAAATAAATAAATTTTAGAACCTTTTTATATATCTGTATTTGTTTTAGACTCATTTCTCTAATAAAAATCGAAACAATTCATACATACTGACCTTTGTATTTTCTATAAACGTGACAGCGTCATTTTGTTAAGTATTTACACCAATCATGTGTATATACGAGCGCCTAGATTTCGGTGTCAGCAAAATATATACAAGCGCCTAGATTTCGGTGTCAGCAAAATATAAACGTCTCGTGTAAGAGTGATATCACCGAGGAATATCCTACAGACAATACTATAGACAAAACATTGGTTCATTGAACAGTTGGAGTTACGTTGTATTTATAGTGAAACAATAATAATAATAATAATAATAATAATGAATAATTTGAATAGCGCCATTTTCGTAAAAACTTTCACCTCAAGGGAGCTTTACACATAAACTGTTTATAGTCATACAATTATCTTTGTTTTTAAAATTAAATATTATTATTTTCACTTATGGAAATGACTTTTTGAAAAGGTGCGTTTTTAGTTTATTCTTAAATAAAATCTCCGATGCACTGTTTCTTATGACGGAGGGCAAAGACTTCTGGAAACAGCCTGAGCGATTTTTTCTACCCCTGACAATTCAGATACCGGTTTTTTTATATTATACGCATGAAATTCATTCAATAGTGTTGTAGTTACGTAAATAGTGTAGTACCATGCAAACAAAATTCACATATAAGAATATGTTTTCTTATGAGTTCAGAGCCAAACTTACGAAGATATAACTGTTAATTAATAGAGTTATAAATGGATAAATTTGCAATATATTATTGGTTTTATAATGCTATTTAATCGTGTGTACAAATTACTAATAAAAATGATGTATTTACTTACACATTTTAGAGATACAAATACTACTTCGAAAGCATAAAAAACAGTAATTTCTTGATAAATAACATTTTTATCGGTATTAAAAATGTGTCTTTTTTTTATTGATTGACAAAAAACAAAAATATAATTTGGGTTTTTTCCCTGGTTAATTAATAGATCAATTAGTGTTATCAAGGTCTGGTGGCCAAGATCAAAAGGTCTCGGACAGACACAGTATGTCACATAATTATTTTATTTATTACCTAACCAAAACAATAGTGCATTGATTCCTGGTCCATAGTTTACCAGGCTTCCTTTAGTGTCTTCAGAAACTACTAGTGCAGTGAAGCTTGCTCCCAATACTGTGGTAAGAAAATTCCTCATGGTTCAGGTATTTAAACAGTTAGTAGTTTAAAACAACACACCGGATCATAATACATATATCGGAATGGTAACCGTACTTTTTAGTAACTCGAAAATGATCGCTTCTGCGAAAAAATACGGTTGTACAGTAATTTTTTGAGTCAAAGCCCTGACAACACGTTTTATTAAGCCGAAACGTCGACCATATATAAAAACACGCGATCAAACCTAGAAAAGACACCAGTTTCATACACTAGTGACCTTAAATCTAACACACACATACATATTTACGATTCATGCAATCGATTTTTGGGTGTTTTGTAAGAAATTAATTCGGGACTGGAAGAAATAAACGATACATGCGGGAAAACGATCATTCGAGGAACGAGATTTCACTGTATGCACACACACACGATCGCATGAATAGTTCCTCTATGCATTATTATACTGCATTAATCGTTTAAATTACACAGCACACTCGTAGCTAAATGCTTGGTTTCGATTAATAGCACTCGTAAACAATGAGCGGAACATAGAGAGAGAGAATGCTGCTACTGACTGCCGCTTGACATTACACGATTCAAAGTTTAATTAATTAGTTATTCATTTACATGTGAAATGCGCATCTGTTTTGGAATATGTATTAAACATTTAAGTATGAAAAATATAACTTTTTTCTATATTTCCGCATTCATAGTTTATTCCAATAGGTCCATTCAAAAATAATCATTTTACTAGAGGGTAGTTTGGATGACTCCTGCTGATAATTTTGGACTACGCCTCACGAGACCGTCTGAAATAGGCAGTGTTTTAAAATTTTAATAATATCCCATAATTATTAAGGAAAACACATTTTTGTTGTGAAGTTGCATTTTCAGTACATAGATCTGTGGTATTTAATACAAATTAAATTAATCGACTAGAAAGATATACAGAAAAATACTACAATCAAAAAAATATTTAGTTGCTACCAGGATTCGATCCTGGACCTATTCCTATCTGAGCAAGCGCGTTCTTCAATTTGAGAATGTTGTCCAAAATTGTAATAGTAGACGTATCAATTTGAAATATTATAGAATATAAGTTAAAAAATTGACAAAAATGTATTCGAGTGCTTAGCGAAATTAGAGAACGCGCTTCCCCTGATAGGAAGTGGTCCAGGTTCGAATCCCAGTAGCAACTAAATATGTTTTGGATTTATAGATTTTTATATATATCTTTCTAGTTGATTAATCTTAATATGTATTAATATCTTCTAAGGTATTTTCCTAAGTTTTCTCATACCCATTATCGTGTGTCATGCTGACTAACACTCACTGTCACGTCTCACATCTCATGCCTCACATCTCTCTTTTCCATAAATAGATTTTTGGATTAACCAGATTACGCTGGAACTGTCTGGAAACACGATATGAAGAATATTATTATGCTAATTAATTGGAATAATCTTTAATATCCGTAGCGTAAATATAACATATGCTTCGTTTAATGGTGTCTACGATGAGAATTTCGACTCGAGACAATTTCTTGGACATATGTATATTATGCTTTATAATCCACGATGTACGAGTGTCAGAGATTCGACATCTCTTGCCTACTCAATCAACATTACTTGTTGGACGTCAAAAGTTCATTGACGTTCCGTTTGTCAGGTGAGTGAATTTGATTCTCCCCAGCGGCAGTTAAAACGGAATAAATATTTGTAATTTAATACCTTCTCTTTGTCTAATTTTAAGAATAAAAACTTGTAGATATCTATGGTTCTAGATAACAGTTGTGGGCACATGTGTAGTCTCGCTGTCAAATCAAATATTCTGTATACGGATGTGAGTTTTTGTCTCTATCAATCTCTCTGAATTTATCTCCATTATAAATGGTAAAATAAATAATCAAACGTGGAACATGTCCGAAAGGAGGCTTGTCCCATAAAATATGTCTGATAGGTGGATTGTGCCAAGAAACATGCCTGAAAGGTGGATTGTGCCAAGAAACATGTCTGAAAGGTGGATTATGTCAAGAAGCATGTCTGAAAGGTGCCTTGAGTTAAGAAAAAATATTTTTCTTATTATGAAATGAGGTCAATCGTCATATTATTTTTAAAAATATTAAATAGTATGCATATGATAAAAACATAGCTGGTTTGCAAATGTTTGACATAAATATAGTCAGATAATGTGTACAAATGAATGCGTGTGTGGCTGCACTAAATCATTATCATTGGTAGAATTGGTGAATATATTATACTTTGTTGACCTCTTCGGCTAATTAATTAAAACTTACGATAATGTTTATTATTTTATTATACGAATATATGTTTCCTGTCAATCGCCTTTGTTATTGCCTAATCAAGATCTGTATTAAGGTATGTAGAAGACCTCGTGGTATTAAATGTGTCGGCGGATTATTATAAATTGCTAGCAACGGTCCAATGCTAGCCAAAGACAGACATCTTCTTTAATGGGGATAATGGCCTCCAGGACAGTTTACCTTCTGCAGTCCATTACCTATTATTATTCACCAGCAGCAGGTTCTGGCGTCCTTTTTTACATTACAACGTCTAAACGCAAGCACGGAAATAGAATTATATTAAAGAAGAATTATCTTCTTCTGTTAATAACTTCATATTAACTTTTTTCATTTTCTTTATTATAAGGCATAATTATTACATTAGATTTTTTCGTTGCTATTTATTTATTACATTCAGTCATTAACATCATAGGCTGGCACCGGCATCATCGTACCAGAGCCATACCTGTATAACTGGACGTGAGACTCGATATCATATTAAATTTAGATAGCAGCCAGATAGAAGCTATAGAAGTCATGCACCTTCAAAAAAGAGGGGGAAACGTCACATTCATGTGTTGAAGTCACAGAACTCGGTCACAGTCCGGCAGAAATTCACCGTGTACAGGTCGCAAGAGTGTGCTATGGAGAGACAGTTGAATGCTCCGTTAGGTCTTCCTAGCCACCGCTCTTTCCGCCATCGCCCATCCCAGCAACCCCTAGCAAGAGACCCACACCCTAATAAATTCTCGAAAAAGTCTGAGATTCCTTCCGGGGGACCCGATGAAAGCCATAAGGTTTTAGTAAAGCTCTATTTTGCAACACTGACAATTGTTGCATTTCTTCTTCATTAGTCAAAAACAAAATGAGGTTGCAGTAGTTGATGTGAGGAATAATAACACAGTTGTATACTATTTTACAAGACTCAGTACTAATGAATCTTCTGATCTTTCTCTGAAGTAAGATTTTTTAGCAATTTTTTAATCACGTGTCTTGTATTTTGCGAATAATTCAATTTTCATTTTCAATTTAATTTTGAATCCCAAATATTTTATTCACTTCCTTCAGACTTCCATCATCTACGATAATTGCTGTTGTAATTGGAATTTTTTTACATCCAATTTTCATGAATTTAGCTTTGTTTACATTTAGTTTTAGTTTATTTTTCTTTAGCTATATTATTTAAGTCATAGTTTAATTCGTTTAGTATGGTTGCATAATTGTCTCGTATACATTATCGAGGCTCCTAACAATACTATCTTCCAGTATCTGATTTACCTGGTTATGTGAAGTCTTCCGCGAACGTCCTCTATTTCTGGTGCTATCAACACATGCGTCATACACCTTTCTTACTTTTACCAAAATACCTAAGCTATCTTTTTTTAATCTTATTCAATATTAATGTTGTTATTTTGTGTCTTCTCTGCTTTTAATTTTACTAAAATCTTCTCCTCTTTCTACAAACCCTTTAAAACCATATTATAAAAGTATAAAATTGACATAAAATGTCATCTTTGTGCGTTACTGAAGTATATTTTAAAATTAAATATTTTTTATTTGTCTACATAACGCGGCTACCAAATACGTGCTTTGTTTGTGAACGCGATTATCGCGATGTTTGGCTAAATGTTGTGCCTTGGCACATAAGATTTTTGGGTCAGTGTGTTAATTTATAGACATGGAGCCGCCTGGTAACGACGCCGATGGGACGGCATGATAACTCAAGCATAAGCACGTCACGGATGCATGAAAACATGTACACACAATTTTCGAAATATTAAAAAAAACTAAGAAATATCAAATCAATGTTTTTTTTTTCTTTAGCAGTCTTGTGAGCCTCGAACGTCAATACATAGCTCCGTACATCCCATAACATCGTCGTTGTGGTTTAGACTGCTGGGACCTCGTCTACCTTGGTCTGTCTTGATAGTATCCACCCATCTAAATCTGTCTTCTCGTTCTTGATTCTGTTTGTTCCGGCTTGTGTAAGAGGTTTTTTTCGATATTACGGAACTCATCCGCTTTCGTTGCATGTCCTGCCCACTGCAGCCTCTTTGTTTTCACCTTCCTCAAGGTATCTGATGCGACATACTCGTACCATTCCCGAAGTTTAAATTTTTTTACAATTCCATACTCTTTAATCAATCTAATCCAAATTGTGCAGTAACTTTTTATCCACGCAACGCATTGACTTCTTGTCCAAAAGGAATTTTCGACTTTTCCGGGAGTTCGTGGGTGCGTGGGTGTCTCGCTGGGATATTTGCGGTGGTCAGGTATTTATAAAAAGGGTGAGGGTCATCTGCCATTCCCCTTCTTACTTTAATATCTGCCGGTCCTGGCTTCTCTTTGCCGAAAGGAACCTTTTTTGTTTTTGTGTATTTTCTTCTCTTTCTCTTGTGGAGAGTGTGAGGAATTTAGAAACCGTCATTTGCTTTCCCTTTCAGTGCGAATATATTTGTGTATATTTTATCTATTATTGTAGTGTGCATTTGATTTATTTCTGTCGTATGTTATTTTACTAAATAAATGTTTTTAGTGCACTGTACGGCCAGTGAATAAGTTACGTGGCATTGCGGCATAGGTTGCCAAGTAGTGTTAAAAATTCCAACCTGGCAATAAATGTGAAGGACCGATATGCGAGCTTTTTCTCATAAATCGGTCCTGGATAAGTGGTGGGTCCACATTTACTGACCTCTTGACCATGCTCCTCCGCTTTCAATCGGCATCCTGCAGATCTTAGGGCTGTCACCAAAGAAGTGCATGTTTCTTCGTCTTCATCTATCGACATGGCCCATACAGCTTCTCCAAGCTATCATTCCATGATGCCAAAAAATTGAAAGAAATTTGGGGCTAATCTTGGAGGAGGGTGTTCGACCATGGACCAAGAACCAATTCAATTTTAATTAATACTGATAAAATGCACAAAACAAAACATGGCAAAGCACGCATGTGCACGCAGTTATTATTAGGAAACAAATTGTATTGAATAATATAATGAGATAGCGTTCAAGGTTTATTTAAATCGGAAGACTTCGGTGGTTGATTCAAGTTTTTGGGAGCAAAATGATCGGGTCATATATAATAGATCATTTAACTTTTTGTAGTTTTTAGCAGCGGTATTCTCATACGTATCACTGTACCCACTTAAAAAGATATAAAACCAATGCTACCATTTATTCACCTACATACCATTAATAGGCGAGTCAAAAATTATCTACACTTTCGCCATAACACACCTTGCTTTCTGCGCATGCGTGCTTGGAGTTAGTACAACTGCGGTCACGTAAACGAAATGTGATCCCGATCGCGTCATTTGCCTTTCGGCTATTATAGTGTAAACATATCCGCTCCGCTAGCAGTTTGCACTAAAGAGGAACAACAATTCGTCTTAGACTTTTATCACAACACGGGGAGAGTGCTTCATCACGTAAAAGTGTTTTTTTGTGAATCGAAAAGACGAGTGTGACTCGCGAAGAGGAAGCAGGACGGCCGTCAACCTACACCACAGATGACAAGATTCATCAAGCTCGAAAGATGGTTCTAGCGAATAGGCGAGTTACCATCGGCGAGGTAGCGTCTTCTTTGAACATCAGTCATGGTACTGCCCATCATATAATCATCCATGACGAGCTTGTCTTACGTAAAATCTGTATAAATAAATTATATAACGAAAAAGTTTTTTAGTCATATTTTTACAATTTATAAAACATTTTACAACTTAGAAAACATTTTTTCAAAGATCAAAATATTTTTTTTTACAATAATTTTATTCTCACACCAACAATTCCTCCTCTCGTATCTCACATGCATATGATTTCACTTAAATGTATTCACACAGCATTTACTAGGTCGCTAAAACAAAACTAGTATTAAAATTGATTGATTTGCTTTATGGTTGGCTACCCAACTAACTAGCACTTATGTGAAAAAAACTTGTATTAACTTAATTCTGAAAATGTCACTGCTATAATATTATCACCCTTATTATAAATTTTTACACAATTTAAAAGAACACTTAAAAACAAAATCATGTTAATACATTTGCCATGGTTAAACATAGCATTATTTAATTTTTAAAGTTTTCAATATATATTTGATGATTAAATATGTAAAATGTTTGCCTCGGAATGGGCGAAGCCAATTAAGTATACACGTATATACAGCATTTGAAATAAATTAATTAAATCAGAAAAAAAAAAAAATCACTCTCAATCAGAGTGATGACATATATGCTATTTAAAAAAAATAGGACAAAATGAATTATTAAATTTGGTGCATAGATGGTGATGGTGTAGTGGTACTAGAAGCGAGTCTACAAACTAACATATATGCAACTTTTAAAAATCTGTTAATAAATGTGGAGATTGAGAGGTGAAAATTGTATATATATATAAAGTGATTACTTAAGCCAGCCGAAGACAGGGTCTGTAATTACTCGATACTTCCATATATTTTCAATTAAATATAATAAAAAATAGTTTTGTCTCTGAATATATCTGAATTTTGTTTAATAACAGTGCCCTTGTAGGTAAAAAATCCAGTAATTGTGTGTTCTTGGACATCTTCAAATATTGCTAAAATAAAAATAAATTACGCAATTTGTGTTGTGCTCTAAAAAAAATTTACATTTAATTTTTTTTTTCATTGTATACGATATTTAGTGTTGTATATTATTTGCTGTGGTCTTATTTTTACATCTTCACTGTGTATTTGATTTGTAGTGTTCTTATTAAAAGAAATTAAATGTTTTAATTTGAAAGATATACATATAAGATCAATTAATCGAAAAAATATCTCCCTATACGGGGAAATGCATTAACCGATTATGCTACACCAACATAGTAAGTTGACGAGAAATTTTCGAACTTGTATATTGCACTTTCAAATTGATACATCAACAACCGGCGGCAGCAAAAATATTTTGTCGATCAATTGTTCTTGTTTGCGCGCCTTGTTTCTTCGATTTGCACCACTGGGTTTCCTGATTTTTAATAATGTTCATGTGTGTGTGTGTGTGTGTGAGTATTGCCGCCATTTTTTTCATTCACCTTTTTCCTCCATTTGCCTGTTATTTCTGCAGTCTTGTGTCATTTTAGTTCATTAAAAACCCTATGTTACCTTTGTCTTTCCCGCGATTTACGTCTAAAATTAATTGAAATTTATTCTGCCAGCTCGCTTTTCACCATAAATCAAAGAGTGTGTTGGTCGTGTGCTTATCGTATATACGCAATTTTCATTCTCTTACCTACGCAATTTGTATGTTTCGTTGTTTTATTGGTTTTTGCAAGAATCAGGAAGAAAATTGCGTAGAAGATAGTATAGACAACATTGATGGCTGGGTAAGAATTCACGAATTATACTTGCAGACTTACATAGACATTGACTCCAACGTAATAACATCGGACGTAGTGGAAATTAGATCGTAGACCGAAGAAGAAGTGTTTGCTCATCCAATAAACCCAATTCCTACAAAGGATTTTTATTAAATTCTCCCAATTTACATATTTTATTTTTTCACATTTTACTTTTTTTTTGTTGGTCCCTTCAAAAACTTAAAAGCGAGGTTCCATTGCATTTTCGTAAGTTAGCAACTACCTGGTTGGATTGGTCTTCAATTCCATCACCTACTCGTATGTTCAGCGCGCCCTGATGAGTTGCCTCGTGAACTCACATAATTAATATTTTTACTTTATTATTTTCTTTGCTTCGGGTAATTTACGGATTGCAAGGAGGACTTATGACCCTACGTCGAAGGAAAACTTAATATGACGCATTCTCAGATAGCAATTATCACATGCAATTAAATTCAATATCATCACCAAGGTGAGGAATTAAATTAAACATCGATAAAACATGAAATATAATTATTATCGATAAATATTGTACAGGTGTACGTGATTTAAACATCAAACTGTATTAAAAATAACAACATAGAGGGCACATATCTGTTAATATTGTACAAAACATAAAACAAAGCTATTGTGTACGAAAGCTATCATTTTATGATTCATTTATTTATGTCCATAGAAAGTAGTAAAACATTAATATTATAGTTATCATTAGTTTCGTAATGTGAAAAGTCATCGCAAAATGGGGAAAATATCACAGCGATATTTCATTAACATTATCGCAATTGTAAATTGAATCCAAAAATTATAATAACTGAAATATGGAAGACATGTTTCACGATTATTTTAGAACGATGGGTAATGAGATTTACCCGAAACGTTGGGACAACAATGGTCCTTCACAGAACCAACAGACGCGGGATAACCATTTATTATTAGGGAGAACAAATTCTTATTGTGAAGATGTTATTATTCAGAAAATAGGTATGTTATAATTTAAATACAAATTAAATGTATTAATTAAAAAGATATACATATAAAATCAATTTTATCGAAAAATATTGATGTTACGCTACCGGGATTCGAACCGGATCTCTTACCAAACCGGGGAAGGTGCATTATTAAGGTCTGCTATCGATTTACTCTAAGGTATTAGAGATCCCGTAAAAATAAAGTAGATGGCTCTTTCTAATAATAGAACGATAGATGTATTAATTTGAAAAAAAGTGTAACGTATAGGTTCGAAAATTTGTCGTCAAAAGTACTGTCGCTGTAGCATAGTTGGATATTAAGATATACATATAAAATCAGTTTAGAATTGATACATACTAATTAATACATTTAATTTGTATTTAAAAAACCCGTGAAAACCTCAAATAAGAACGGCTATCCGAAATGTGTTAGAATCTTACGAACATATGAGTACGTAGGTCCTGCAAAAAAGTTTCACTTTAAATGCCCTTAGATCATGCGGACACGTGTAGTACACGGAAGTCGTTCGGTAGATCTCATATTATTTATATGTTACGTACAATATTACAAGGTTACAAAAACACAAATTTTGCGTCAATCCTGATTAAGAAAATGCTTTAAGTTTTAATAAAAATTAAACTGAATTCTTACGTAAATATTCTTAAAAAGAATAATAAGAGTGTCGCTAATGTATTGTATATTAAATACTAATTTAATGTATTAATTATAAATATAAAATCAACATCACAGACCGTCTGTTCTGAATAATTACAACTTCACAATAAGAATGTTTTCTCCTTAATATTGTACATTAGTCATTCAGTAATTAGTCACGTTAATTTACGTAACTCCATAATTCATAAAGGGAGATTCATATATTGGTTGCTATGTGTTACAACAGTTTTTGGACCATGTTACTATGGCGTGTGTTTAGCGAAACATGCGTCACAATCTTGAAATAGTTTAATATTTTAACAAATTAGAATCAGAATAGCTTGGAATATTATATTTTTAATGTTTATAGCATTTGTGGTTGGTCGTAATTATTTATTTAAACAAATAGCAAACGTTGCCTTTATTACGTTAATTTATTTTTCCCCTCTTCACTACGACAACGGCCACGTTCTCGTTAATAATACTAAAGTTAACATGGTTAGTACAAGTTGAATATTATGTTCCAGGCCGATATTGTTTTTGTAAAACTAAGAAATAAAACATAATTTTTTAATTTAATTTTAATTTATCATTGACATAGTTTATTACAATTATGTTTAAAGTATTACATTAGCCAAATAGCCATCTTCAGCAGCGGCACAAATGCGTGCTTTTTTAACCATATTTTTCATAACATTCTCGTACACTTCGCATGTTATTTTAGCAATTTCATTTAAAATATTGTCCCGCAGCGTCGGAATTGTTGTTGGCTTATTGGTGTAGACATTTTTTTTCAAGTATCTTTACAGAAAATAGTCGAGAACCGCCAAATCGGGTGATCGAGGAAGCCAGTCGATATCACCCATCAATTCGGCCACCAAGAAGTTTTCCAACATGTGACGATAGCGATCTCCATTAATGGTTACATCATTGCCACATTACAATTATTCAGATAAAATGTTTTAATAACTTCAACACGCTATTGAAACTTTAAATATTTTACAATAAATTGTAATCAACTATTCTCTACGATTACCAAATTAGAACTTAAAAATATTTGCCAAACCAAAATGACGGTCAAACAAAATCGGTCTGGAACATAATATTCACCATGTATAAAGTTTGTCATTTGTATCAAGTACTAAGATTTTTTATTATTCACCATACGAGGCTTTCATAATTTATCTCCTATCCAGAGAAAATGATTTAAACTTGGAACACGATATAATAATAGGTTATGGCACAGGGAGGAGTGCCAAGATAGGCATTTATTCCATTTATCCGTTCAAAAATGGATGTGTTTAATAAATACGTCATAGAGTATTGTAAAGAATGAGCTCACTTTCTTGTGTATCATAAAACATAATAATAATAAACATCCAAAAATAATATATTTGGGATTTTAAATTTTAAAACTGAATAAAATAGCGAAAATTTGTGGTCTTAGAGAAAAATGAAAAGCGTTTATCAATTTTCTTCTTGTGCATTTTCTGGGTAATCTAATAATTTTAATATTTTTAAAATACAAATTCGTAACCTGCAAAAAGTACCTTCAATGTATGTGATTCTTGGGGCCTGTGCTGGAAAGTTTTTTTATTCTTGCTTGGCCCCCCAGTTCCAACCCTGTGATAGGTTGCCACTTTTTAAATAAATAATATTTTTGTTCTTTTCAATAATTGTTCGTGCAAATTGACAATTTAATCGCACAAATGAAAAGTAGGTGATTATTTATAGTTAATTTGTCCGATTTAAAAAATGTATTAAAAAAATTAAAACCGATTCCTTTATACGTGAATCTGGTAAACAAAGTTGTTAAAAGATAGCATTTGACACACAGAAAATTTTATGGTCAATATTAAATTCAATCATTAGTTTTGGGTGCAAAGAGTACTCTGAAGATAAAAAATGTATTACACGAGTATTTTTAAGAGGGACAGGAAGTCTCTTGGTCGAGGTGAGCGCCACTGGTGGGGGGCAATTAGTGATTATCATTTATCTTTATAATTATAACTTACGAAAAAAAATATTATTCCCTCAGTATATAAAACATGTATTGTATCCGTGAATCATCTTAACAGCATGTTGAATAAATTGTTTGTGACACCAGACTCCCACCTTGTCAACTAGACCCCCCTATCAACCAGACCCTTCCCCTTGTCAACCAAACCCTTCCCCCTGTCAACCAGACCCTTCACCCTTATCAACCAGACCCTCCTCCTGTCAGACAACATCATTTCCGCCCCGAAGGCCATTCATGCCTAGACATATACAGATTTTCAATTATTCAAGTATTATTATAATAATGCAATTACTTGTTATGCGCAAGGAACTAATTATGAAGGAAACCTCTGTGGGTCCCACCCAATCCCGGAACCATTATCGGAGTTCTGCACTTCCCCTTCGATTCCACTCAGCATAGCAACACGTGCATTAATTATCAAAATCTACAAAGCTTATTAGGAGATTTTTATAAATTGAGTTAGTAAGTTTAGTAAGTAAAATTGTACCTTGTTTTGTACCTCACAGTTTTTTATTTTATTACATAGCTTACGGATATACCATTTTAAAGTACAAAGTAATTACAATAGGTATGAACAATTGAGCGGCAACTAATTATTATATTTTCATATTAAAATGATAAGATTTTAAAAAATTTGTTAATATAATATTTTTGATGAGTAGACATCTTATCCCATCCCCCCTTCCCTCCGGCCATTCCCCAACCCCCTAATTTCGTACGAGTAATCTCAGAAAATATGTGACGTAAAAGTGTCCAAACAAATACGCCATTCTCGTTACAATGGTAACTACATATTTTATTCAGAATCCACATCGGTCACATGCTTGTAAATTCAAATAAATTAGACAAATTAATACGTACCTACCTACCCAGCACCAATCTAAACGAAATACATATTTAATTCTCAAAAATAAATGTAATAAAATTGCATTCATTCCTTCCTTTCGTGTGATCCGTACACTTAACATATACACACGCCATATTTATACATAAACTTAAGTTTCAAAATGAATAATTTAATATTAAAAGTTTTAATGTAAAAAAATATATGTTTTTGATCGATATGCTTGTCATTTTTCGCATCCATCTATATGGATATTATTGTTTTTATTTTTTTTTTGTTAGCGGTAGTAGGTATCTACCGTGTATATAAATATTATAATAAACAACTATGTGAGTAATTTAATTGTAAGTACTCGCTCAATTTTTTTGTAAACTTTACATAATAGTATTTTTTTATTATTTTTTATTTTATTAATAAAACATACAGTTTATTTATAAAAACAAAAATAATAATAAAAGTGAAACAATAATTTAACCAAATTAAATGTATTAAATAAAATAACAATTTTCGTAGAAAGCAATCAATTTGTGGTTTGACATATTATATTAAATATAATAACATAATAGCTTCATCGGGACGTATTTAAAACTGATCATGTCAGATATCACATCATGATCAGCTTGAGATAAGCGAAACCGGTTGACGTATAATAAATTTCGTGGTTTCATACAAAGTGATTGTTATTATATTTAATATAATATGTCAAACCACAAAGTGATTGCTTTTTACGAAAATACAAATTAAATGTATTCATTTTAAAGATATACATATAAAATCAATTTATCGAAAACATATTGTCGTTGCTACCGAGCTTCGAACCTGGATCTCTTCCTATCCGGGGAAATGCATTAACCGATTATGCTACACCAACACAGTGAATTGACGACAAATTTTCGAACTTATATGTTACACATTCAAATTGATACATCTCAAACACCATTGAGTAATTCGATAGGAGACGCATGAAATGACTGATAATTCATTAATATTAAATTTTGGAAATATAAATACAACTTATATATTTTTAATGAGAACACATTCTTATTTAATTAATTTGTATTAAAAATATCACAGACCTATGTTCTGAAAAATTGCAACTACACAAATAATTTAACCAGTTACAAGTTTTCTTTAAAATTACAATATACTTTAAACAATGGGGACGATTTAAAAAGATCTTATTAAATATATAGATAGCTTGTTAGAACTATAATGTACTTTCAGAAAAAAGTGAAAGAAAACGTTGAAAATAAGAATATAAAAATAATAAAATGATTGCATAAAATGTTACAATCAAATTATTTGATAATGTAAACAATAAGCGTTTTAACGCGTAGATAAATTTATTTTTAATGCCATTCTTTAAGTTTAAACAGGGGCATTATTATAACAACAATATTAATAATATTAGTGAAATGTTTGATCACACTAATGACTAAAATACTATAACTTTTCAGTCTTAATTTAAAAATCTTAAAAATATGAGTTGACAAATTTCATGGTGACATTTAAGATTTCCTAAACAATTATCAATATGTTGCCCGTTCAGTTCATGAAATAATGACAAATAATTTACTCATAATTTATTAAAACACATTTATTATAATAATGTTCTAAATGAACCTTTATCGAGCATAGTCAGAATTTGGATAAGTTGCCACACGTCTCCCCAACACGCGGCACTCTGCTCGCCGCGATAATTGATTAACGTTACCCGGAATAAACATACTTCCATGTTTTTCGGTCCTTTATTAAATAAATAAAATTATTTTTTATTTATACATCTATAAACTAAATACATATAAACACGGTGCAATTGACCTGTATCTATTTTGGAATAGCACAAACGTCTTAGTAAAGCAGGCAAACAGAACTTGATTAATGAATATGGTATAGTTTATGACTCGATCTGAAAAGCCAGGTTATGACCCTTTTTGATATTCCCGTATCGTTCTGTACCCACTTATGTGACATGTCATTTTAAGATTTTCAACCAATTTAGAAAAAAATCGCATCGCAAATATATTAAGAAAATAACTACATTAATACAATTACAAATTAAATGTATTAATTAGAAACATATAAATCAATTTTTTCGAAAAATATTTTTGTTGCTACAGGGATTCGAACCTGGATCTCTTCCAATCAATCCGAACGATGGATGTATTAATTTGAAAAGTATAACATATAGGTTCGAAAATTTGTCAATCCACTATTTTGGTATAGCATAATTGGATAATGAACGTTCCCCGGATTGGAAGAGATCCAGGTTCAAATCCCGGTAGCAACAACAATATTTTTCAATAAAATTGATTTTATATGTAAATCTTTCTAATTAATACATTTAATTAGTATTTAAAATATCACAGACCTGTGTTCTGAATAACTACAACTTCACAAAAAGAATGTGTTCTCACATCATACATCAATACAATTTTCAGAATAATTCTAATTATAAATAAATCTTTAAAAAGACGATTTAACATTTTTAGTTATTGTTCCTGACTATGCTGTGGATATCATAAATATTATTTTCTCCTTTAGGAGAGATTTTAAATAAGTCACAAAAAAAATTTAAAGTAATTTTCGATTAGTTTTAAAAATAATATTTTAACAGTAATATTTAACTTGAAATATGTTTCGCGTGTGGTCCTATATTATCAAAATGTAGTAGTCTGTAGTATTCTATGTAGAATTCAAATTATAAATACCTAATAATATTGAATTAAACAGTATTTTTACTACATACAATAGTATAAATAACAACGCCATCTATTGTCTGTAACTAAATGCTCTCAGGATTTGTACAATTAATATGAATCAATCATTATTTACTGAACATTTCAGATAATGGTTTTGATAATATTTCTATAGAGGGCGTAAAGATATACAAAACATGTATCCACTCAAATGAAGTCATTGTATTGTATGGTGAAATGAACAAATTGAAAATGTTAGTAAAATCTGTAATGCTCTGGTGTAGAAGATCTCCTCCTGCCCCACCCCGACCAACTCTCCAACAGTCTCCTAGTTTCATCTTCATATGTCCGTCCTTGAAATAAATCACACCCTTCAGATTAGTGGGGTTTAAAAGTAAAAATTTCCGCTCAAACATTAAAAATATTTGTTCTATTGCTTGTTTTCTTAAATAATTTGAATATCAGCATCGACCGGTGTTTGTAAAATGATAATTTAATCATAAAATTACATAAATACAATCCATTGATATAACGAGATATAAAAAACGAAGTTAAAACTATAAAATGTTATAATTTAAACAAATTCATTTTATTAATAATTAGAAAACACTTCGTTTATACCACTGCTTATTGATGAATCAACATGCTTTAAGACCAGTAGTTCATTCTTCAGGATACAATGTATACCAAAATTAAAAACGTAAACGTAAACGTTTACAAATTAATTTGTAATTATTACAAACATTTTTTATATAGGTAAAACTTGCAGAAATTTTGATATTATAATTAAGGAGCACTTGAGATATCTAAATAGCAACAACTATTCTGAATTTTCCTATAACCTCTTGGAAACAAACCGTTCTTTTGACATTAGAAAGGGTTTTGAAATTTTTCATACACATATCAGGGGTTTACAGTTAGATAAAATAGAAATTTTAGAAATTAGAAAAAGTGTTAATAGCAAATTAAACATTACAAATAACCAAATCCTTTTTGCAAATATTCACATTTTAAATCTGTTTTCACAGTATTTCCTAATTATTTACCACTTATAGGTATTTATAGTTTTGTTATTGTCTATGCTTGCATTATTAATTTTAGTAGTATACATTGTATCCTGAAGAAGGGACCATTTTCAACATGCATACATTTGAAGTATTTTCAAACAATAAATTAATCATGTTCAGTCATAGAAAGTGTTCTTAAAAATGTCCATACATTTTTTATATGGGTAAGAAAGTATTAGTTTATGTTAAAACTTAAACTATTAACAGTACTCTAAAATTATAAATAAATACATGATAGGGTTTATCGTGTCCAAAGACGTTGGTTAAACGAAAGTACATATATTGTATTACATATATTATATATGATTGTATAATATTATTGGTAACAACATAACCTAAATCTATACCTACTGAACGCCACTGCATATGAGACCCCGATTTCTTTTTGGAAGAACTGGGATAAAAAGGAGGTGGCCTCCGTGTGACGAATTTTTCAAAGTTTATTAGCCTTGATTTTTTTACATAAACTATACACAGATCAACTCTCTTAATATTACGTGTTGCATTGTCTAATATTGGCTGGAATTGACAAAAATATTCTATCTCGAAAGCTTCGAGATTACACGTTTTAATCCAGTGATTCAAAAATACCCACTGTAAACTATGAATTTAATTCCCTAATTACATGCCATCCTTAAACAAATCTGTATGTTTGGGTTACTTTGGAGTTCGTGCGATGAAGTCATCAGTCACTCACCATTCACTATCATTATTGATTTGGTTAGATCATGAAAGCTTTGGTGCGGATATCGACAACGCACTCAAACCACTCAGTGTACGTCATACAAGTCATCAAGATACAAAAGGAATTATGCTGAATTTGATATTTTTGTATGAAATACAAATAGGTTATACATATCGCACGTATGTTAGTGTTAAATTAACCCTTCCCAAACCATGCAGTAACACAGGTCTACCATCATAATTAAACCTGTAATATTTCGGTAAATACATGCAGCATAAAATTCATATTTTAGATAATCCTAAAGAAAATATTAGCGCTTAGGAAGGACTAGTGAAAAACCAATTATGAAAAGAGAATCGTACAAAAACAATATTTTTATCCATTCAATCCTCTGTAAAACTAATACGTTAGTAAAAATACAATTTGTGATATAAAAGACAGAGATCACACACTATTTTCACAGTGAAAAGAACAACAAACATACAGATATAATTGTCTCTTTCTCACTAATTAAATGAAGAGAGATAAGAAGGAAGAACACATTGTATAGGACTTAATGAATGCTCTAAATTATGTTACGAATCATTTTTACAAAATTGAATGCTCAATATTTAGAATAAATTCGTGCCATTGAAGCCATTTAAGCTAATAAAAACATTTTTTCTAACTGTTATTTACGGTTACACGAGTTGACAGCATGGCTGCATTCGGGTATTTTATATCATGGTATGGTAAAGGTTAAATATGTACTACGCATATAGTGGTAACGCTATCTATTGTGCTTTTTCTTTTTTTAGATGATAATTGATATTTCCTGTAGGTGTCGTACTAAATAAACACGGCGCGCCTGTGTGTATAATAATTCTGTAAAATGAGTCACACGATTGAATGTAATGTTTGCAGGTGGCCACTAAAATTTCTGATGTGTCCGATTTGCTATTGGTTATGTACACGAAAGTTTAAAATAGTTGTCGACATTTAGCAAGCAGCAACACCACATATCTAAGAGAGAGACAGAACTAGTTTTAAATGATTTTTGTAGTTAATTTTTGCAGTATTACTGAAGTATTTACTTACTTTATTTTATTTCTAAACTGAAACTGAACTAAACTTAGGTACGATTCTTTTGACTTGTACGCAGTTGACAGGGAGGTTACAGATATGTGGTGATTACATTTTTTTTTATTTGCACACCCCTAGCGGACGCTATCGTGAAACTAGTGATATAGAACGATTCAAATGCGAAAATTCAAATCCAATGATATAAATATCTTAATTGAATTATGATTTTCTAATGAGCACTCTTAATTTAACGAACTTGTCGTGTAGAAGAACTTTAAGTGATATATTGTTTTTATTTAAAATAGTAAATAGCATACTGGACGCCCCTAATTTAACTGAACTAATTGTATACCACGTTCCTGCGCGGAGTACCAGGTCGTCGATGATGTTCCATGTAAATTCATAATTTACTCATTTTTATAGGAATGCACCTACACAAAGACTTCACAGGCTTGGGAACGATTTTGGTCTTGTAGATATATTCCGATATTCTATGTCTAAATATAAGAGTGATATTTTTGATGCTGTTCTGAGTCAAAGATACAACTGATTTTGATACTCAGCCATGCGTGTCAAACCTAAATTTGTATTATTTTTTCTGTCTTGAATTTTTTATTTTTATAGTTTGGTTTGCTTAATTTTTAATTTCTATTTTTCAATACTATTTTTATATATATATTTCATGCTACTTGTGTAGCTGCTCATGTGTTTTTTATTATGTTTTATACCAAACCTATTTTGTAAAAGTCCATAAGGGCATTGATAAATAAGCAAATAAATTAATAATTACAAAAAATTACGACAAGCAGTGTTTCTGCTTAGGTGAAGATATGTACCTATATATACATCGAAAATACTAGTTGTGGATAGTATTAATGTAGCACAACAAACTTATTAAATAGCCGTATGTGAGGCAGTTCATGAAACAGTTTATTTGGGCGCGCTGATCATGAACACAGGTGTAAATGGGCAGGAAATTCAAGAACGCAGACAACTATCTAAAGTTTCAATGAACCAAGTTACGAGAGTATGGAAAGGTTGCGATATCAAGCGAGCAACTAAAATAATGTTGATTCACACTCTTGACTTTCCAATTTTCATGTATGCAGCGGAGACTGCAATAGCGACAAGCGTAAAATGAATAATTATACTTTAACAGTTTTGTTTTTAGCATGCATTTTAAATTTTACTAAAAAGATACCATAGATATCGAAACATGTTGATTTATCAATAAATAGTGGTCGTTTTCTCTGATTATTTATATAACATGTTGCCACAAACTAATTTTTCTAATATTTTTATTTGTTAACTTTGTTTTACTATTGAGTTTATACACATCTAACGGTTTCGAAAAATACCATTTTCTTCTTGAGGATGTCAAAACTATCTAAAAACAAAACTGTTACTTTACCAGAATCTATTTTTAAAAAAACAACAATTATTTAAAAAATTAATTTAGTACCTAACTCAAATTGTTACTTAATACAAATTTACTCGAATAATTTTTAGGAAAAAATTTTAGAATGGGACTCGTAGTTAAATTTAGTTGGTTGTTTATAATTTTTTGATTAGTTTTACACACTTTATTTATCTCCAACGATTCCAAATTATTTAATTTGTGACCAACGCCGTTTATATGCAAAATTGACAATCCCAATTTTTCACCCACTATTGTTCAAACATCTCAAATGCTCCCTTACTCTTATATTAAAATTTCTTCCCGTTTTACCAATATACAATGCTGCACAATCCTCGCAACTTAGTTTATAGATACCAGAATTGTTAAATTTATCATCTTTGTCTTTAGAATTTATGAGTAAATTTCCGACATTTTTATTTGTATAAAATGCCGGTCTAATGTTTCGTGGTAGGTGTTTAGATATTTGATTCGAAAAGTTATTTATGTATAAAATCCTACGCCAATAATCATTATTATCATTATGTTTTATTTATGATTTATATAAAAATTTATTATTATATTCTTTTAATTTTTTTATTAAATAGTGTCTATCAAACCTGTATTATACCCGTTATCAACTGCTATTTTTTAAAATTGTATTCAATTCATTATTAAAATTTGATGTTGACATAGGAATATTGACAAAGTTAATTTTGCTAATTTCAAAAGTATAATTTTGCTAATATTAAAGAAGTAACATAAATTGTTGGAGAAGAGTGTTACGTATCCTGTAAACAGTACGACAGACGGATACAGAATAGAAGATTCTTCCATTTTTTCGGCTACATTAAGCGTCAAAGTGACAGCATAGAAAAGGAGATAATCCTGGTCCCAACTTTGGGCCGAAGATCTGGAAGAGTGCCACAGCATTGCATTTAGTTCTAGAAACGCTGGAGTCAGTTGTGAGGGCGACCCGGGGACCGGGACATGATTGAGGCCACCGATATGACAATATTGACATGAAGGAGGTAATAAGATATATATGTGTGTTCACTACGGACGGTGAGGTTGAAGAGTAACTGAAGCAGTATTGACGGTTCATGGTGGGGTTCTGGTGCCAACACTGAGGAAAATAAACCTGGGGTTGGCAAAAAATTAACGAAAGCTGACTAGATACGATCGAGTGAAGAGTGAACAAGTTCGGAGCGAATGTACGTTTATAACATGGTCGACAGAATTAAAAAAGGATTGATGAGACGGTTCTGGCACGTGGAACGGTATGAGGATGGTAAAAAAATATATGAGAGCTTCCGCGAATAACTTTGTATAATCAGTTGGATCGGATATTGGAAAACAGGCCTGTTGGAAAATAAACGAGGCAAGATGTACACCCACACCGAAGGGTGTGGTGCTATATCCTCTCTGCCTACTCCTGCGGTAAACGGCGTGATGATGAATAAGCAAAATACTGCCGATTTTATAATGCTTTTTCTGTTAAAATATCATCGTAGTATACAAACTTTTCCGTCTCACATATACTTTACCAATCGATATAAAAAATGTTTTATTAACATTCAATTTAAACGTGCTGAGATTTTGATGTTAAATGTTAAAATGTTATATTTATTAACAAAAAAAATCGCTCTTATTTGAAAGAGATTTATCTGGTTTCCAATCTGCGCACTGGAGCATATTTGTGATACTTTTGCCGTCAGAAACTTTTAGGCTTTCCTACGCATATAAATGTATCAGTATTTATGTAATTTCGCAGAGAAGGTCATGTTGTAACCACATGACATACTTATTGCTCGTAATTTCTTTAAATTGGTGGGTTTAACCTGTAAACAATATGTTTTTTCAGAATATTTACTCATTTCTTATATACGTTTTTTGCATAAATCGTCATTTTATTTACGTTTCAATTAGTGGCTTTCAAAAAAAACCGGTATATTTGTAAATGTATTGAGAAACTAATTAAAATGTAAACATGTAAAAATATACAGGGTGCTCTTTGAAAAATGACTGGATTTGCCAATCTATCTGTTGTGGATTCTTAAAATCGTTAAAATGAAACTGTATTTTTAAGACGATCAAATAAATTTGTTTTAAATTTTAAAGTGTAATACAATGCATACTTTCCACTTCCTAAAGTTTTAGTGTATTCAAACAAATTTGCAACTAAATTGTTGAATTATCTGTTATTTTTACTTTATAGTCTAGCATCTACATATAACAATATTTAAAATACACGAGCATGGTCCAGTGAAGCTGGTATTATGAATGTAACTATGTAAGGTAATTTATGTATAATAAATATTAAAACGCTCATTAAATTAAATATTTCATATTCGTTTATTTTTAAAACAATATTCCTTTAAAGCTTGCATCAATATAAAAAATCCTTAAAGTAACCAATACACCAGAAAGTACAAGTATTAATTCTACTTCCATTCCTACTATACACTACTTATAAATTCCATTTACATGCAAGCCTGTTGGCCGCCTCCTACCTTGCTAGCTACATATAAAGTACCTGTTCTATTAATACTGTATACATATTATTATTATATACGTACGTTTTACGCATAACATAGCAAATCAATTAAAATAATTGACTTTAGCGACATCCTGTTGATGTACCACGGATGTGGCGCAGAGTTTTTCAAATATTATAATAAACCTGCTGATCCATTTTCATGTAAGTTTTCAATATACCTACATAAATAAATTTAACAAAAATCTATTTTTGACGTAAAGTAAACACAACATAATTGCATTAAAAATAGTTATGTGTGCATGGTATTCAAATCTAATTAAGTAATGAAAATTATACATTGCTTTCGTATAATATGAATAATATATTTAATTTTTAAGGAGTATTATTACTGTGAAGATGCAGTTTTTTTTCAGAATATAGTTCTGTGGTATTTTAATACAAATTAAATGTATCAAGTAGAAAAATATATAGAAAAAACCCAAAATTTATTTTTGTATCTAGTTGATACATTTAATATATTTAACACTGTTGCTCTGCTATCTAGGACCGCAACGATATTGGTCTTTGCCTCTGTCTATGTCACGCTGAATTTCATTTTGAGAATTTACAATTTTGTTATAATACAACTTTATTTATGCAGTAATTTTTAAATATCTTAATAGACGTATGGCGCGTGTATATCTTCATCATCGCGTATATGTATCATCATCTCTCCACTGCTGGATGTAGACCTCCCCCAAAGATCACCAATTATCTCAGTCTTCAGCCTTTTTCATCAGGACAATAGACGAAGCGAATCATTATCGCATATATTTTTTGTGCTATGTAGAATGACGCAATGGATACATACCAACCTTTACCGACTGAGATAAGAGATCAAAGTCTTATCCGTGGACACATACCATTAGGTTTATTAAGTTTAGACTTATTATTTATTAACGAGAACACATTATTATTGTGAAGTTGCAGTTTTTCAGAACATAGTTATTTATTTAATTTGTATTATTATTTATTAGATAGACTGAAATTATATGGTCCATATTTAAGAAATTTTATTTCAAAAGTCATTTGTTAATAAATAATGACTACAACAATGTCAAATGAATACATATTTCATCTTAGGATCTTCATTTTGAATTGATTTATTACCAGTTTGATTAGTTCATTACCATTTTGGATTGAGTTATTACCAGTTTGATTGATTCATTACTATTTTGGATTGATTTATTACCAGTTTGATTGCGCAAATAGCGACAAAGCCTCTCAAAAAGTGGCGCAGCTGCCTCATGCCGTCTGATGTCGCTCTACCTTTAATCATATTTTAATTTTATATTAATCTGAAATTTTGAGAATCTTTGGTTTTTACCGAGAGTGTTTTTTTTATATAAAACCGAAATGATCAATACATTTTGGTCACAAGTGATTCATCCTACAATGAAGGCTGTTCTGTCGTTTGCATTCTGTATGTATATTTTCTAATTAATAATACCTATTTTTATCAGTAAAACAGGTTATCTTGTCGGTAATATATTTTATCTGATAATAAAATACTTTTGCTACCGTGATAAATAGAAATGTTGAAAATATTGTTAATGCGTACACGGAATACGTGTCACATCAACATTCTTACTATATAACGCTCAATACTATATACTATAATGTCACTCAACATTCTTACTATATAATCTTAACGCTTGTGCCATAAAATCGGACTAACTTGCTGGTCTCCTGGAATAAGCCTCCGACCGATCTTAACCACTAGACCAACAATCACGTCAAATATTGTTTTTGTACTTTTATTTAACTTCATACCTCATTGTTTACAGTATTAAAATTTTGTTTAACCCATAAAAGGTGTATTTTGTAACATGTTTAATCCCCAATATTAATGTTTATAGTCTGTATACGAAAAATAAATTAAAAATAATACAATATTTTTATTAGGAGAACACATTCTTATTGTGAAGTTGTAATTATTCTGAACATAGGTCTGTGATATTTTAAATATGAATTAAATATATTAATTAGAAAGATATACATATAAAATCAATTTTATCGAAAAATATTGTTGTTGCGCCACCGGGATTCGAACCTGGATCTCTTTCCTCACCGGGGAAGGTGCATTATCCAACTATGCTACAGCGACAATATTTTGCGGTGGCGCAACAACAATAAATTTCGATAAAATTGATTTTATATGTATATCTTTATAATTAATATATTTAATTCATATTTACAATATTTTTATATCGTTGTTATTAATATATTGTATTTTATTTTAATAGAAGCTAGTTATTACATACATATTTTTAGACCATATAATATTGAATAACATTTTCATTTCACTACTAATTTATATATGCACCTTCTAAATTAGATATTCTTTAACCATTATATTACAAATTACAAATCGTACAAATTGTATTATATAAATTATTACAGTGTAACTCCCTCTCCAAGCACAAGAGCTAGTCTCTTTTTTGGAGAGGTAATCGATTAAATAAATATGTAACTTTAATAATGTATAACACTCAATACTCATATTATATAAATTGTTAAAAATTACATAATAAATAAAAATAAAAATTCAGATGCTACAAACTTCTACAATATGAAAACTCTAGAATGTCGAAGAACACTTGCTGACCAAATAATACTTACTTTAAACTACTACAAGGCCATATTGACTGTCCCGGCCAATTAGAATTAATATCCTTCAACATACTACCTAGATTGACTCGGCAGTCTTCCACATTTCTAGAACTAGAACATCTTACACACAAAACTCATTCATTCGTCGTTCATGCAAATACCATAATAACAGAAGTTGACTTTTTCAACATCAACACCTTACTATGCTAAAAGGGTTTTTTTTATGAACCACTTTATTTTCAATTTTAACCAATCATTCTACCTATAAACACATCTTACTCTCCCTTTACCACAACAATAGTTTTAACCTCCCCAACCTTTCTCCCACGAGTTTTTATCTTCTTCTACTAATATTATATTACCTTATATTGTAAACTGCTATATTACATTATATTATGTACTTCATTACTACTTTGCCTGAACATATCTGTGGATTTTTACAATTAGTTTCAAATGCTATATATTATGTTAGTTGTATTATGACTATTTATACTGTTAAAAGCCCCTTAATTAATTAAACAAATAAATAAAATACATAGTTGTCTTGGCTCTCAGAGATCAAAGTCTCATTGAGAGATTAAAATGGATACATATAATAGTACTAGTACGTAGTAATACTAGCTTGTAACATGACTACAAACATTTTTTTGTATGTAGTTGTTGGGTAGAAAGTAATGGTAGTAGTTGTATTATTGGTATTAGTTTTGTGTACGTTTGTTTGCGTTTTTTTACAGTTTTCCTGCTGGTAGCAGTGGCGTGTGCCGAGGAGGAGGCTCCCTGCCCCAAGATCTGCCCGTTCCTGCACCAACCCGTGTGCGCCACCGACGGAGCTGGAGTCCAAGAGAAGTTCAGCAACCTCTGCTTATTGAACATGAAGAACTGTGATGAGAAGAGAAGTAAGTTGTCTCTCAAGTAACTGTATTTGTTTGCAGGACCTTCTTTTTTTATTTACGTTTGCCTACACGTAAAAGTGAAAATTATTCGAACGCTTTCAGGCATAACAGATTAATTTTAAATATATTTATATTTTCGCATAAATGTCGTCATGAAGTATGTAATAAATAAATCATATAAACATAAAGGTGTCCCAACAAGAGTGAAAAATTTAAATTTTAAATAAAATACTTTTTTTTATTGAGAAAATATCGAAATTTTGATTTAATCATAAAGTAAACGCCGTCCTCGGATTTGCTTGCACATTTGAGTTCTTTTAACGAAATTTTCAATCAAGATTTGGCATAACAGCGTCTAATCTCCCCCTTCAAGTCTCGGGTATAAACTTTTGACTTCAAAAAACCCCAGAGAAAGAAGTCCAAAGGCGTTAAATCGCACGATCTAGGCGGCCAATTCTGGTCGCCCAAACGGGAGATTACACGATGAAGAACTCTCTTAGCTGTGTATGGTCTGTAGGCTTGAGTTGTTGAGCTCGTTGGATTTTGTAGGCATGAAGACGCATATCTTTCGTGAAAATAGTGCTTCTTGAAATGTTCAATTCTTGAGTACGATGCCGAATGAATGTCCCCGGATGCTCAGCCACATTCAGGCGGACCGTGATGTTTTCTGGTGAACGACCTGGACGTATACGTGTCGATGATCTGACATCAGTAATCGACACAGTCTCCTCGAATTTTTCGTTTTTTCTCTTCACAGTTGATGCACTTGGAACATTTTGATTACCAAAAATACCGTGGCAATTAAGCTTTCAACATTTATGAAATAATGTTTCACAATAACAATGCGTTGTTGTGTCGAATAGCGATCCATTGTTAATAATGACGAACTGTCCACCATCGACTGTCATAATGGTTTGAGTGTCGCAGCACAAATGGAAATTATCCGCTCTTGTTGGAAAATATTTATATTGTACGAGTTCCTTCGTTTTCCGAGTATTTCACAATGCCCCAGCACAATTTAATAACACCCAAAAAGCATTATTTCAAAATACACAAATAATACATTTAGAGGTTGCCTTTTTTAATTAAGCTGGGACCAAATAAGCTAGCAAAACTAACGTTTTTCTTTATTTATCTGTAATTCGTTGCGGTTGTACTTTTGCACCTGCCTGTCTAGGAAGGAATTTAAAAAAAAAACGAATCGTTTAAATCTATTTTAAATATAGTCAGATTAGATAAGATTATTAAATAAATCATTTAAAAGGAACTAAAATATCATAATCATTATAGACTGTCGATTAACTTTATTTGTTCGATGTGTGTACACGGATGAGACTTTGATCTCTCGTTACTGCGATTTGGCCGTAGAGGTCGACATGTTTCAGTTAGTCATTCTACTTTACCTCGTCATCATCATATGATGGTCATAATGGTTATAATATAATTTAGCCAAGACCTACGACGTAATCAATGTTATTCACTCAAAGACCCAAACCAAAAGAAAACACAAAAAAACAATTACGAAACATAAAATTCAAATCTTGTATGTACCTAAAAAAATATATATTCATAAATAATAATCACTGGGTACATATTATACACAGCAGACTTTTTTAAACTTATTTTTTCATCCTCGTGCAATCCACCATTTAATTATAATATTATATTTTTCCATTAGACGATGGATATACAAAAAAGAAATAATTACGTAGTACAGATAATATGTATATCTAAAAATAAACGAATCGAAACAATAAAATGAAATATGTATTGAAGACACAAACCATTGCAAAACAGGCGATAAGCAATCGTTTCCCAAGCCGGTAGATGCCGTAGAGATGCAATTTATTTTTCCGCTACTAGTAAAATGGAGCATTTACACATTTTCGTTTTATTGTTATGCGAGGTCCTTTGGCAAGTAGGTTTCTAAAAGAGTTTATAGGGGTGAAAGCTAACAGCAGTTATCTATCCTGTCTACATACCTTATCCTTTAATTTCGGGGAGCAGCTAAAATTATATAAATAAAAGTACTCGTACCATTAGAATTGGAATTGATACATTTCATTATTACCTATACACGTAGCCAGCCTCATTAGGCTACACCCGTGCTCTGGAAAGAATCTCTCACTTCTTCTGTGTAGACGAAACATGTAAATAAGGAATACTTGATTTTAGGAATAAAGTATTATTAATGTATATATATTTTACAGCAGCAAAAAATGAGGTATGTGTCTATAGTAGATTATATTTTATTTTCGTAAAATATATTGCAATCTGACTACTGAAAATGACGGCGATATCGTTTTATAACAATACAAACGAATGTTTTCAGTATATGTAAAATACAATAAAATATCTATTAAACTACTATTTCAATAGCTCTTACGCCGCGTGTATACATGGATGACACATTTCTTTAGTAGATTCGTTTCGAAAGCGTATCCTAGTTAGGCATAATTATAGAATTGCTCAAGCTGTATTTCATATATATATATATATATTGCACTTCGTCACTATTGGATCTGAATCTGGATATGCTAGTGTAAGAAAAAATACCAAAGTAGCATTTAAAAATAACAAAGTAGTCATTAAAAAATCAACTAGATGGCAGTACAGATTAGCAGAAAATTATAATGAATATTATTATTTTTCTACTAATCCGCTGGACGGCAGTGCAGATTAGCAAAAAAATTATTTATTTAAGTTCACTATATTCTTCATGTTTATGCTTTAATAACATTCTGGCGATAATAATATCAATTTAAAATAGCTCTAGGTCTACATATGCATGTAACATGTATCATTTTACCAATATTATATTTTGTTTATATTATATAGTGCATTGTTAAAGAAATATAGTAAAGAATTTCCACATTGAAATATAGATTCTGCTTAGAATTGCTTTTCTACTGGTTAACTAGTTGACTAACGAGTGAGCAAATCAAATCATTTCTTTATGCCTTTGAAACATTTATTATCTATCAACTCTGCTCTGCCAATTACTAACAGTTTCTGCATTATATTCTGTCATTTGAATCGATCTGGTCTGTCGTTAGAAACACCACAATATCATCTGCAAAACGTATATTCGACTACAAAAATTAACCATTATGTAATATGATCACTTGTTTCTGTTTTCAGATTTCAAAGTGATAAAGGAAGGCGATTGCTGAAGATGCACGTTTTGGGAAAGTGATCCAGACGAGCTTACAGAAACTGTTTACAACATTTCAAAATATATAAAATATTATACCAATAATTGTCATTAATAAACGTGAAATAAAATTTGATTTATAACAATGAATAAAATCCAATAATACTTTGCTGTGTATAACAATGGTGTGTGTTTTATTTATAGATTATTGAAATATTTTTTCAACACATTATTGATATAAATAAAAATGAAAAATCAACTTTACACACGTAAAATAAATAAAAAACAACGTACTGTTATTGAAAATATTAATATTTTTTTTAAGGAAAACACATTATTATTGTGAAGTTATACTGTCATATTTTTAATACAAATTAAATGTATTAATTAGAAAGATATACATATAAAATCAATTTATCGTTAATCCCCGGATAGGAAGAGATCCAGGTTCGAATCTCGGTGGCAATAACAATATTTTTTCGATAAATTGTTTTTATATGTCTTTCTAATTAATACGTTTAATTTGTATTGAAAATAAATACAGAAATATTATATTATTGATACAGTCGGCGTTCCATCATCAAAAATATTAATTGAAAATATAATATCGTCATATTATTTGATTAATCTCTTTTATATAATACTACAAAAAATATATAAATTTGAAAAGTTGAAAAAAGCATTTACGAAAGTTTTAGAGGCGTTTAAGGTTTTGAATATTGAGAGATTTAAAACTGCATTAAAAATGTGTTTTTACTCCCCAACAGACCACACGAGTCCAGGGCCCAGAGGCCCTTCCTCTTGTGCAATTTTTTGTATTTTGGTCACATAATCGTATTAAAAGATTTTAAATGTTAAGAGACTGCATAGCTGCTATATATATATATTTTTTTAAATAGTGATATATCTCGAGAAACTGTCGATCCCCCGGACCCCGGCAGTGCACAATGCATAATGCACGCTATAAAAAACTGCACTATATTTGCATGAGGGTGCCCATTAGGCTTGGCGTGGCCTCGGTCATTTACATGTTGTACCATTTACTTCCTTGTATCCCTAATGAATTTATATTTCACGTTTAGTGTCTAGATTTGAATATCTAACTCTTCCATTTCATTTTCCTTCACCATTTATCACCGATACCAAATTATTGACGACATCCACCTCACTTTATGACTAATCTATAATAAATTACCACTACATCTCAAAGGGTCAAATGTGAAAAAAGAATTTAAACCGAAAATAACAAAATTGTTGCTTGACGTTGTACGGCCCAATGACTGATAACCTAGCCGGTACATGTAAACTGATAACCTAAACGAAAGATGGAAGCAAACTTGAAAACTCGGGAACAATGTAACGCCCTGGATATGCTAATGAAGAACGTGAAAACAAGGACATGTAAGTGATGAGTGCACAAACCTCCCTTACACAAGACAATGAGGTTAAGATCGCAGAGGGGGGGGGGAAGGATGCAATGCAATGCAATGAAAGACATGCATATTAGGTAGGGACCCAAAGTTCGTCCGTACCCTAGAATAATTTTTGTATCGATACTATTCTCAGCATTAATATGGATTAATAATTTTTAATACACCACAACAAGAAAAATGACTAAAATATAAAAAATCATTTCTCACTGCATTTGAAAAAATATGTGAAAATGTCAGCGATGCATACAATAGTTCCTACCCAGCTAATATGTCGGGATAGGGACCAGACCATAGCCGCAAATTTAAAATAGACGTAAAGCGAAGCAATGATTTGTTTTTATGGGTGGCTAATTAATTACCTTAATTAAGAGTCAAAAATGTTCAAGGGATATGTGCCTAATCCATATAAGCATTTAAAAAAATATATATTTCGATTGATTAAAATATTTTATTGATTCCAAATTATATATTAAATACAAAAAATTAATAGTCATCGAATTTCGAGCTCCAAGATTATTTTTTGTTAGATGATTTAGGGCCTGAAGCAAAGATATAGATCAATAATGAAACAATTTCGCAAATATTTATTTACAAGTACGTAAACTTCAAGCTTAACACGATTTTGTAAAAATGTTATACAATAATATTTTCCGTACAGAATTTGCACATATTGCACTTACCCATAAAATATTGTAGACTAGGTTTGTTACATCCTGTATAAAAAATACCTAAAATAAACTTTTGTATTTTTTAATTGATAGTGAATATTAAAGGATATAGAAGTCTAATTTATTCCACTATTATTACCACGTTATAGTTTTCACACACGAAACGATTGATTCATACGAATTAACAGATTTTGATAGAAATACTATTAGATTACTATTAATTAATAAGGTCGCCGTTTTTAAAAAATTACATTGTAACATAATCAAAAAAATCAATCGGAAGCGTAGTCACCGTAATCATGAACTGATCGATGTTGAAGTTCTCAGCCAGTGTCCTAGCGGTGCAATTTTCGTCCTCTTCCACAGCCGCCAGAAGAGCCTGGTCATCAAAATCCGAAGATCGACCCTTTTCTGACTTGTCGTCCAAGCTGATATCACCAGCTCTGAAGCGAACAAACCACTCCCGGCATGCCCTTTCGCTAATCGTTCCTTCGCCGAACATATCGTTGAGATCGTGAAATGACTCGGCAGCTTTCCACCTTTTCTCCAAGCGGTACAGCATAATGTGGTGTATATGTGTATTGTTTTGGATGCGCATTTTAATTTCCTAACCCTATTAAAGATGTAGGTATATTACGACAAATGTCAATTTAACGTCAACGAGTCAAACGGGTGATAATTATGCTTCAACCTAATACTTATGACAGAGGATTTCACGATGCTACTTTCGAAAACTTTTAACTTTAGTGAACTAGTTTCACTTTTCTTCAATTATGATCAGAAGACTTCGAAATCACTATCCGTTAAAAAGTTTGTGTATATATCTCATATTGTATGATGATTGGATCAATGGATGCTTTTAAAATCTGTTGTATGTGGGATATAACGGATATTGATAGCATAAGTTCCTTAATTTCAATAAAACTTTTCTTAAATATTGAACTGGTAGACGTCTTGAATACGTTTATCCACCATCTTGTTTCAAAATGCATGATTTGGACATATAAAATGCACACACAGAGACGAAATCTACCTAATTCTTCCGGCCAATGCCTGAAGAGATTTTCTTAAAATGCATGAAATTAAAAAATTTACACTTTTTATGTCATTTTTGACGAACCAGAGCTAGTTCCATTGTACCGTGAAAAATTGTTCGTTGCAACGTCAAGACCATAAAGATGGCAACATTTCTATATTTCCACGGAACGCCGGCTGTTAGTGGAAAGTTAATTTTCTAATCGAGCTTTATTACGGCCATAAAAATACGTGCATGATTTCAATATACTAGAAAATGAATTATTGTAAATCAAATCTGCAGGAGTTCAAACCTAATCGCAGTCTTTATTACTGTAGAACACACTAAAGGCGATATTTCTACGAAGAAATTTTGCGAAATGTAATTGGATAGTTATTTTACGTCGGGTTTAACTATGATTGGTGCATTAAGATTAATTTATTTTGAAAGAACTCATTTTCGTGCATTGAATTGAAGGACCATTCTCCGGACTAACTGTTGAATTCTGACTTTACTTTTGAAATTTTTTTGTATATATTAATTAATTAGAGATTCATTTATTTAATCAGATTCGTATTAAAATAGTGTTGTTCATAACCCCTGCATACGCTACTACGAGGTCGCATATAAAAACAGAATTATTAATAATCTAACACTGTATGATCGAGATGAAGGTTATTCTACATTTTACTCTCGGTATGTATTGTACAAGTTTTTTTATTTAATTTTTTTAACACGGAATGTTGTATTTCGTACCATTTTTATATTATTTGTTTTTACATTGTGTATCATGTCGTTGAATCTTATCTCTGACCCTTCCAAGCTTCAGTGATCTAATGATTGCCGTTCAATCATCCTATTCACGTGGCCTACGATCATTTATTTTAACATTAATAACATAAAATTTCAATATTCATAATTAAATTAATTTCTAAAATCTTTTCCTTTGGTGAAATTTGAGTTTAAAATATTTTTATATAGCTATTTTTTACTCATGGCACTGTACAGCCAGTCACTGACGAATCTATTGCTAGTATATTTTTTTTATTATTACAATATAATAATATATAGTGTGACCGACGCAAGTCGCCGGTCAGCAAAAGTGGTGGGTGATGATGGTGATGGAAGGATGGGTTAGATAGGAAATAGGGGGAGGGGATGGGAGGATGGATAGGGATGGGAAGAGGGGTACCTTCGATAGCGGACCAGGATAGACTCACGGAATCAAAGGACAGCTCGACTCACCTGGTTGATGACGTCACGTTCACACACAGCGGTGTGTGCAAGCAGTGATATCATCGTATTCATATAAATCGCGAAAATATTAAATATTTTTGAAAGCACGCCTTTAATAACACTCTTAAAAAATAATATCTATTTATTATTTTTTTTAACATAAATATTATTTTGTTACTTGAATGTATAATATTGTATGTATTATTTTTATGGCGAATCGGGTCTTGAATAAACAAACCGATCACGCTAGAATAAACATATAGTACACACAAACATTGTATTATTATTCTTCTTATTACCGCATTATAAAAAGAATGTACTACACCAAATATAATAATAATATTTGTATATTTTTCCCTTTAAAAAAATCTAATTTTGTTTTCGTCATATTAGATGAATCAATTATAAAAATTCAGAGAAAATTCTAATTAATTCTATTCTATTAAAATGATATAGTCACCATAGAGATATATCGAGTATTTTTTTTATATATTAGGTTGGGTATATACGGCCTTTAAATCCAAATACATTTTTCTCAGCTGCTTTATCTCCCGTTTTGATTTTAGTTTTCTTGGCATTGGCTTCAGAATTAGAGGTACATGAATTCAGTGACGAGTTATTGTGTCCACGTACATGCTCTCGCACCCCAGACCCGCTGTGCGTTATTAATGAAAATGGAGATCGAAGAACTATGCCAAATGAATGTTATAAGAGGAAAGCAGAGTGTTCCAAGAATATACGTAAGTACTAACAATCTATGTCCTCGTGATCAGAGTTTCCACTAAAATGCGCGATATTCTAAAAGTTATTTATATACAAATTAAATGTATTAATTAGAAAGATGTACGTATAAAATCAATTTTATCGAAAAATATTGTTGTATGGATTCGAACCTGGATCACTTTCCAAACCAGGGAAGGTGCATTATTCAACTATGCTACAGCGACAGTACTTTTGACAACAAATTCGTATGTAAGTAAGTAAGTAACTTTATTTAATGAGTAATTTTAAAACACCAACCGGTTTCGTAAAGTATTATTTCCTTCTTCAGAATGTCAAAATTAACTAACCTAAACTTGTAAATATTAAAATTAAAAGATTTATTGCTTGTTCTTCTTCAACGGCCTTCAAAATCTATGACCGCAGCCATCCATCCATGCCTTGATCACCATTACGGTCCAGTCTGCTGGGTTCTCGTCTACTTCCTGCAGGTCTGTTTCGATATTATCCGCCCATCCTAGTCTTGTTCTTCCCCTCGATCTTGATTCAGTTGGCTATGTTACATGTTACATGTGTTAGTATGTTACATGTCCCGTCCCCTTTGCTTTTCCTTTTCTCAGGATATCTGAGGCGGTGTATCGATTAGGTTATCACGTATTGGGCCGTAAGTGTTGCGCAAAACTTTATTTTCTGAGATCTGGGACCTATTTTCTTGTGCTAGAGTGATAGATTAAACTTCATACCGGTATAGAACGATCGGTGTTTTTGTTTACGGTTTGATCTGGTCTGAATCCGGTTTTATGAAGGAGGATACTTCTCCTTGGTTCGCAGAATTACAAAGAATTAATTAAGCGATGTTTTTCCTGTCAAAACTTTATTGTTTTTATTCATAATATACATGTACATAGGGCAGATGTCGCCTTTTATAATTAAATATGTACTTGGGGTGAGACTCATTAGATGTCGCTCTAACACACTCCGCACCTTAAAATAATAATATTTTTAATCAGTTAGAGTACAATATAAAGGACGCCATATATTACCCAATATACAAACTTGCTTTACAAATCGCGCAATGTCAATATAAATCATTTGAGGACAGAAAAACAAAAAATTTAATTTAAAATAAAAAAAACCTATATCATATGTATGTAGTCCGTACCTTGAGAGAGTACCAAAAACATGTTTTTTTTATTTATTTGACGTTTTTACAATTTTTTTATAACATGAATTAAGTATTTTACATTATTAAAATTACATGTTTTTTCTTTTGCTTACCTCTCCAAAAAAAAGACCAGCTCTTGTTCTTGGAGAGGGAGTTACACTATAATAATTCACAGAATTATACATTTGTAGACTATAATTATTTATTGTCTATTTATGTGCTTTTGAAGTGTTCTATAATATTATTTATTTTCTAATTATGTGCTTCTGAACTGTTCATTTAATTTCTTTCTAAACTCTTTTGTATCTTTTATTTCTTTAATTTGTGTAGGGAGGCTATTGAAATTTTTTATCCCTAAGTATATAAAATTTTGCTGATAGTGTTTGGTGTTACATTTAGGGATTTAAAAGTTATTTTTAATCCTTAATGATGTACTTGTTTCAAATTTTACAGCGTTATTTTCTTTAATTAATTGATTAATTTAATTTTTTTGTAAATGTTTTTTATTTTGGGAATTTTGCAAAAAGTGTTTGCGTTGAAAAAGTTGATTTTTTTTAAATATTACTTTGATGATTGTTCTCTGTACTATTTTTACCGAGTTCATTATATTATTGTATGCTCCTCCCCACCCAATTATTCCATAGTGGAGTAGTGAGTGAGCAATGGCAAAATATACCATTTTAAAATTATTTTTACTTAAAATGTGAATAGAAAATATCAAATTTAAATACATATGTGTGTACTCCGCATCATAACAGAGTAAAAAAAAAACATGAGCTAAGAATATAAACAAGAAAAATATAAAGTTGAAAATATAGAATTAAACCTTCGCTATATGTTACCTTTAATGTATATTTGACCTCCGCATCTTTGAAAGAGTGCCAAAAAAAAAAAAACTAATAATAAAATGAAGAATAATAAATTACAATCGGTGATGTTAAATCTTAAAATTTAGTGACAACAACCTCGATGAGAGCAATTTCCGTAAAGCATTGTAACAAGATTTTATTCTGCTACTTATTTCTTGTTTGATATCATTATTCCTTGTCACATTTATTCCCAGATATTTTAAATTCTTAACCAATTGACGATAATGGTGATGGCGTCTGTCCTCTGCTCATTTTCATGTATTTTGTTTTGGCAGTGCTGATCTCCAGACCCACATCCTTTAAACTAAAAATCTAGACCTTTCACAAAAAATAAACGGATTGTTTCCAAGTATCTTGGCCGTGGGTCATAATAATTGGCACTTATCATCAAGATAAGATAGAGATTATTTATTTACCTCATAATTCACAATATTGTTTATGTTATTGGATTGGTATGCTGAAAAATATTCGATTCATTTTAGACTCGTAATGAGTTGATTGTCCACGTTTCGACTTATAAGTCAATATAATACGCATGATAGTTTTGCAGCGGTGATTTACATCGCGACCCCGGCGAGTGCGGATTCATTATATCGCGATCTTTTTCTTTTTTTTAAATGTTTTGTCATGGCACTTGTCTGGTTTTGAAACATGCCAGGAATCATCATAATGAGTCATTTCACGTGCGCGCTATCATTCTTTCTTTCTCTCTCACTCACATCATACACGCGTACATATAAATAAAGTCACGAGCGTGAGTGAGACAAAAGAACGCCGGTACGCCGGTGCCTGCTACAGTTGAGTCAGTGCATCATTTGGGTCTATCCTTCAGTGTGATCTTAGCTGCAATGTCAAATGTACGCTAATTAAATTGACTGCATATTTTTTATCCCTTCGTAATTTTTAAAATGTGAAAAATTGGTCAGCTGCAGGAAATGGACTGCCATGCTATGTCCCAAGAAAATAACGTCTCGGAACCTGTTCCCATCCGAAAGTAATGTGCCAAAATCATTGTAAAAGGCCCTTTCTCTTCACAATCAATGCATGGAGTTGTTAGAAGAAAACGACGAAGATTACGAGCGAGTGAGTGCTGTAAAACGTGGTTGTAACTGATTATTTGACAGTTATCGGCAAATTTAGCATAATAAACATAGGGAGGCCAAATAAAGGAATGTAGATTATTTTTGCAACGCGGAACAAAATGATATCTTAATATACGTATTATCATATACGTCATTATAAACAATTCTATAAATATACAAAAAAGGCGAACAAGCTTCATAATGTAAGAGATGTTCACTGTCTCCTTAACTAGATCGAGGTCTGTACTAAAGGAGACAGGTTCATCCGTTGTCTATCATACAAATATGAAAACTATTATTATTATAATTTTTTTTTTTATGTAAACCAAAAATATTAGGAATGAAGTAAACAGGGTTTTTAAAGAATTCTAATAACATAGTAAATAAGTCAAATACTCTCGCTATCTCATGATTGAAACACTATGTGAAAGAGAAAAATTAATATAAAGAAATGATTTTCTGTTCATGTGATCATTTCCATAAATCTTTGCTCAGTTTCCTTTCTGCCAACACCCAATAAACAGCCCTTGAGTTAATGAATTATGTTTATTTATTTATTAAGTGCATTTTATTAATAAAGTGTTTTTTCCAATTCTAAAATGATTTTTTTTAAATCCACCGTTGATTGCGAAATTTCACTTATCGCGACCATGTCCAGAACGTACCCCCCGCGATCAACAGGGGCTACCTGTACTTGTCCTGTTGACATATCATAATTTCAGCATTGAATTTTTATTGTATACATATATTATTAACAAGAATTATTTAATTTTTTTTTATTCATCTAATCTTAACACGGCGTTGTTGTTGTCCCATAAAATATAAAATATATTTCATGGATTATAAATTATTAGACATAATTAAACCCACCATACACGTATCACATATAAATACACATACAAACATTTTTTTTTGTTTCAGAATACACCTTGCTTCATCCAGGTTCTTGCTGGTGATCTTTCGAGGGCGTCATTCTTAATGGTGACTCACAATATGCGTGAATGTTTCTTGACTCATAAAGACGTATTATATATTCTAAATACTAATTTAATGTATTAATTATAAATATATACATATAAAATCAATTTTGTCGAAAAATATTGTTTTTGCGCTACCGGGATTCGAATCTGGATCTCTATTTCCAATCCGGGGAAGTACACTACCAATTGTGTTATAACGCCAGTATTTTTCATGACAAATTTTCGAACCTATATGTTACACTTTTTCAAATTAATACATCTGTTGTTCCATTGTTTTTGAAAGCCATCTACATTATTTTTACGGAATCACAAATACCTTTCAGTAAACCGACTGCAGACGCCAGAATTATCAATTCATTTTTCCGGTAGCGCAAAAACAATATTTTTTGACTAAATTGATATTATATGTATATATTTATAATTAATACATTAAATAAGTATTTAAAACATCACAGACCGTCTGTTCTGAATAATTACAACTTCACAATAAGAATGTGTTCTCCTTAATATTATATATTCATTTAAGTTAGTTCTATTCTATCAAGTTACTTGAGTCGAAAATTTTTTATATTTATTTATTGTGTTGTACAAAATCAGTCTCATGTTATAAGTTTAAATAAATGTATTTATGAATTAACAAAGTGAAAGTTTTAAATATGAATTAAATATATTCATTAGAAAGATATACATATAAAATCAATTTTATCGAAAAATATTGTTGTTGCGCCACCGGGATTCGAACCTGGATCTCTTCACTAACTAGGGAAGGTGCAATATCTAACAATGCTACAGCGACAATATTTTTAGCGACAAATTTTCGAACCTATGTGTTACCTTTTTAATATTAATACATTTAATCGTTCCATTATTTAAAAATATTGTCGCTGTAGCATAGTTGGATAATGCACCTTCCCCGGTTAGGAAAGAGATCCAGGTTCGAATCCCGGTGGTGCAACAACAATATTTTTCGATAAAATTAATTTTATATGTATATCTTTCTAATTAATATATTTAATTCATATTTAAAATATCACAGACCTATGTTCTGAATAATTACAACTTCACAACAAGAATGTGTTCTAATAAAGTGAAGTGACTTAGCTTTCTGTGATTTCTGGCAATTTCCAAAATTAAAAGCGAATATTTTCTAATATAAATGATATCCAATAGAATATGAGACAGGTACTCAATCATATTCTGGAAAATGAGTTCCAGGCCTGCTTCCAGAAATGGGATCGCCGTCTAAGTCAGGGCATAGATGCACGAGGGAAGTACTTTAAAAGCGACAGTAGCCATTAGTGTACATTTTCATACGTATATTTTTTAAAGGTGCGTTCCGGAAATTATATTATCACAATTCGTATGTAGACAAATTAATAATATTTAGCACTTAGCTCAGTATTATACAGGTAAGAAAAATAATATAAAAAATACCTCATATAATGCCAGTCTCGATACAGATTTTTCTAGCAAGACAGGCATAGTATAATAATAACAACATGCATAAATTGTATAAGTATAAAAAAGATAACAAATCATTTTGGCACACAGGCACACATACACTTTAGGTAAATAACAGCAATTAGTACAAAGTAATTCGTAAATAATAAAGTAGATAATAAAGCACCAGCATGGCATTTGATTTTAACCCCGCCCCCTCTTTTTTTTCTTTCATTTTTTCCAGCGGAAATTTAAAATAGAGTATGTTTGAGGTTAGAAAAAGGATTTAAGCCATCAATACAATTTTGAAAAAAATACAAGCATAGATAAAAACAAAACTATAAAGTGGTGAATAAGTTAGATGATCCACAGCAGATGAAACCAGCCAGGACCAAAGTTATGCATTTATTTTTAATATTTACTGCAGAAACATTGTCATTTTTTATAAAATATATACATTTAACCTTGTTTTGGAACTGGTTTCGAAAAAGTAGTCTTCCTTCATAAAGAAAAAAAAAATACTAACCTAATCATAAAATTGAAGGCAACCCATCGAAAATTATTTTAAGAAAAAATTATTTCTAGAAGTGAAAAATTATTCGAACTTTTATTGGGTTGAACTCTAGGTGAAGAAAATATTATTTAGATAAGTAAAAATAAACTGGATTGTTTACAAAATATGTCATTTCAATGGAAAAGGTGTCTGTCTATAAGCGATTTATCTAATGTATATGAAGCAACGACATGTGGTCATTGAATAATAATTTTATTCGATGACTACAAGATTTCAGTGTTCCAATGGTATGTATGGGCAAATGTGTATAAGAACGTTTAATTTTTTTAGTAAATAAAGGAATCAAGACGTGGTGAAGAGCAATGTGTTGCTTCCGGGCTTAAGCATTCCAAACGTTTTAAGATTTTATAACTGATGGATGTAGTCATCACCTGAAATTCCAATCAAGATTGCATCGTAATTGCATTTTTTTTATCTCGCTTAACATCGTTTTCAATCTATGGGAAACCTTTAAAGTCTTCCCGGCTATATCTTAATTTTCTTGACAATTTCATTTTTAACAATTTGTATGATCCCTTATGGACTGCATAAGTTTCAATGGTCCATTGCCATGTTTTCCACGGCATTAATGGAAGGAAAAGCCCCTGTTTTCATTTTTGTTTGAATGTTCTGGATTCTTCTATTGGAAAAACGGAAAATATTTCACAAAATATTCATTAAATACCTATTTCGTTTTTGTCCGAATAATATGATATAAGAATGTGGATGTTCTGCGAGACATCTCTTTGCTTTTCTAAACGACTGTCTAAGAGGAAAGTGTTTTTTAAATAATAAAATGTTGTCTTATTAAGTAATGTTATTTTTCACATCATTTTCATGGAATAAACGTCCCTAAAAACAATTAAAAATCAATATTGGTTCAATATATTATACGTATTGCAGGAAAGCACATGAACTCCTTTTTTACTCACTGTGTTTACGCGCCTTATTACTTCGGTTGGCACCACTGGGTTTCTTGATTGATAATAATGTGCATGTGTGTGCGTGATTATTGCCACCTATTATCGGAATCGGAGAAGACAGAACGAAGGCGTGATTCTCATTACCACCGGTGCTTCGACTAGTGTTCCTAAAACCACCAGTGCGCGCTTCAGCCAACCGAAATCTAACTACAGCAAAGTTAACAGGTTAGTGCAGTTCATGTATCATATGTGTACTGATTATTAATTGGTAACCTGGGAGCCAGCGATCGAAGGCGTTTACATAAACACACTGTTTCTGGCTTTTTTAGCAGATTTTAGTAGCTGTTACTAAATATTTTTCACCATTCTTTCCTTAATGTTTTCTAATATTTTCTATTCAATTTGAAACGTGTAACTTGCGTTTTCGCTGTTTATATTTCGTTTCAAGAGCGGCCGGTGTCATCACAACGCGCTGCTCATCGGCCATCTTGGAACTATCAGAATCAGTGTGTATAGAATAATAATTCTATGTATTTAGTAAAAAAAGTTTTTTTTCACAATTACATAAACCCTTTTTCGAGGGATGCCTTCAATCATTATCTTCTGTTTCAAAAACTGTATATAGTATAAAATTTATTTTATTGATAATAAATAAATGTTATCAACGGTATCCTAAATTATGACGGTTACATTAGTGGGTATACAAAAAACCCGGAATAACTGTATTTTCTGTCGGTTACTTTGATAATTTCTTTGAATTTAATTATAGAGCCCGCTCTCAATTACGCAGATAAAAAAAAACCAGCAATCTACGGGTTACGCCATTTGTTATTAGCTAATTTGACAAGGTTTAAGTGCAGGAGAGGATTGTAAAATCGAACATTACGATTAGAAATATAAAAGCATCAACGTCCTACTGTGCTGCTGTAGAAAAGTTTATGTGTTTACGTCCGCGGAGACCGCACAATTCTTCGCCTGGAAAATTGTTCGCTCCATATTTAAAAAAATATTTTTTAGATAAATGTGTACTTTAAAAAATATAATAATTATCTCTATATGCTTATGAATTTATGAAAAAGGATAGCCCAATAATATGGTATAGGATATGAAATAAAACAACTATTGATATAATTAATTAATCTAACCTGTTTCAAAAGATTTAAAACCAAAGTTATGGGCTATTGAAGATGAATGACAGGCATGACAGAGATTGATAGTAATAGAGTGATCGGAGGAATATTGGACAGAACTGTATAAGGATAAAGAAGATCCACCAGCAGTAAGAAAGGACCAATAGGATAACATTGTGACCACAAACAATTGTGGCCGCGAACAATTGTAGATACGAAAATTGTGGTCGCGAACAATAGTGGCCGGAATAATTGTGAATTTTAAATTTCGATCGATCCAATGTTGGATTTCAAAGTTTCGACCTATATCGGGTTTTTTCTCATCAATGGAATCACTAACTAGGCGACCTTTGATTCCTGATGATGATACATAAAGACCATGATTAATTCATGCATATCCTCATCGGAACACCGGGGACTTTGCGTTGAAGTTTCGGAATGAACCGTGGAGGTCATGATGTTTGAATTCTGTATCGACTGTAAAACATCAATAATCGACATCACACTAGGTAAGTATGTACATCAAAATTCATAAACGGAAGAAAAAATTTAAAAAATAATACGAATATATTCATTAAAATTATTTTGCTACTGTACTTTCGGTGATAAAAAAAAGTATAGTTAGAAGAAATGTTAATTTCCCGTCGTTACTTCTAATCCTTAATATATGTATCTAGTTATCAAACCTAATTACGACTCTGTGTATTGTTGATGAACGTTATATATGCGGTGAGGCAATGTTTCTAGAGACATAACCACAAGTTCGACAATGAAGGCAGTTCTATTTTTTTCGTTCGGTAAGTCTAAATAATTTTTCCATAAAATATTATTATGTATTTTATATATAGTGACAAATGTTTTAAAACTTTACTAGAAGTGTTCACACTGAGTACTGCAAAAATTGCAATCGCTTCACAGATGAAGTCATTTAAAATATCAACTATTTAATTTATTGTACATTTTTGACAACGCTGGATATTGGGTTAAAATGTTTTGCACCACGGTAATAATAGCTTAGTAACTCCCTGAATTATATATTTGAACTTAACATTTATCTGTGCGTTAGTTATTTAATTTGTTAATTCTTAGATACTAATATAAATGGAAAGTGATATTATATTTTTAAACGACTAAAATTTTATACGTTTTGAACAACTTTATTAATTATAAATTAAGAAAAATTAATACACTTTTGAGTGCTGTCAATTTTGACAATTTTACGAACATCTTACATTTGTGGGGTCCAGAATCAAAAGCAAACGTGTCCACTTTACCTGTTTTCGAATAAAATGCACAAATCATTATACTACAACTGTCACATTTGGAGTCATATTAAACGTGACCACAGGTCACATGGACAAATACTGTCGTCTTATTGGCTGAAAACACATTTGTCTGGGTTTGAATTATTTATCTATTGGACATATCTGCGATTGAAGCAAATTATAAATGCGTTTTATATAAAACTCGGTGATATTTATCTAATTTCGATAGACTAGTCTTAATTAATTTACTTTATATTTGTACATTACTAACGCAAAAACCATACAAATTGGACATGTCTGATTTTGATTCTATACCTCACATTTAATAATAATACATTCTTTGGAAGAGTAAAAAATACTAACAATAATTCCTCTGAATCTTTAAACAGTTTTAGAGTTTATAAACGGATGGAATAATTAATAAACTAGGATAACCCACGCAGTCCATATTTATAAGTGCTTTAAGAATTAAAAAAAATAATAATAAAGTAAACAAAACAAAATACTTCTCTGCGTTCTCACTTAAAATAACTATAAATATTAAACGCCAATCAAGGTAGTTATATCCATAAAAACCTTGAAACATATGAAATTGAATTATTTTATATGGTTCAGTAATCACATATCAGTATCGATGTTAATTTATTATTTAATATAATTTTTTAATGGATATTATTTGGTATGTATAAAATTTAATTCAACAATGTTTTTGTTAGTGTTAAAACAAAAATTAGTTGTCGAATCCAAGTTCAGCAATTTAAAACTTTTGAATATCATCTCATCATCCATTGTTCTTAAATTATTATTAGCGAAAAGATAATGTGGTCAGCATATTTTTGAGAGACAGGATAAAAGCAAACAAACTGATCACAAAAATAATACTAGAGGGTTTTTTATCAGATTTTTTTACCCTTCCAATTCATGTATTAATATAAAACATATATGATGTTTATTACAAAAAGGTCTAGCCGCATGTACAGTACTCGAGGGTATCGTAGACTCTAAGGGAAAAAAAAAACAAAAATAATATATACTTATATATTAGAATTAAATACCTGATTGATTTCTTATAACACATACAGCCAACAATCACATGCTTAGAATGAAATTCGAAAATTAGTATTTAATTTCTTGCGTTGGATATAAAATGTCATACGGCGGATCGTCATTGGTTCATATATTTTTAATCCATGTTTCCCTCCAAAATACATACCGTCATTGATTCATGTTTTAAGTAATATTTAAATATTAATAAATAAATTAACATGTTGACAAACAATACAATATTTGTATGTTTATTTTCTTTCGAAATGAGTTATCATTTATTTTTGACGGGTCACGTGATCCCGTATCAACTCAATGTGGCGCCACATTTTAGATTACAGATATTAAATATTAGGAACAAAATTAAAATATTCATTTTTTAATATACGTTCGTCCTACAAATATAATACATTAAAAAGTAAAAAATATTTAAAAATAAATATTAGATTAAAATGTTACAGGATATGTTTTTTGTGGTATAAAAATTAGAAACATCGTTTAAAAATGAGATGTTACAAATTGGAAATTGAGGAGAGTGAAAAGGATATTTAAAACTGATGCACAAATACGAAATCGCATGGATTCAAAAAGTTTACGACGTCGGAAGGTGAACGTTGAACGTAAATGGCAGTGGCGTGCAGCAGGTATAGATTTAGGTTATCCTGTTACCAATGAAATTATTAAATCATATATAATGTATGTAATACAATATATGTACTTTTCGTTTAACCAACGTCTTTAGACAAAATAAATCCGTCGTTTATACGACCCTACTATGTATTTATTTGTAATTTTAGAGTACTATTAATAGTGTTTTTAAAGTTTAAGTTTTAACGTAAAATAATATCTTATTATCCATATAAAAATGTATGGACGTTGTTAAGAACACTTTCTATGACTGAACATGATTAATTTATTGTTTGAAAATTTTTCACTATTTTTATAATTTTGAAAAACAAGAAAATAGTTATTTTCATCAAAGGTTAACGTTGATAATAGTTCTGCCAATTGCTTTTTGTTTTTCTCAAATCAAAAACCAATCCATGCACCAAATTTAAAGAACAATCATGAAATCAACACGTCAAAAACAGTACGATAGTAAAATTCGCGAATTAGTAAAAGAGGAAGTAGACATTTCAATGATTTGCACGCAGTTGTAACTCTTTATAATGTTATTCTGTTAATAAACAGCATAGGTAATGACTCCATACAAAACGGATCAACCGAAAGGCATTTTCGATTCAGTAAATAGCCATTTATATGACTTGAGTAATTCACTAGCTTAAAGACAGAACTGAGTAATGTAAATAGCACGATGCGGCGAATAAAAAAGAGCGCCTGAGTACAGCAGTGAGTTTTTAATACTAAGCAATTAAATTCTCTACTGGCACACAGAAGGCATAATTGCAAAATAATGTTTTCGTTAATAATAATCCAATATTTAATTTTATATTTGTTTCCCAGAATTTTAGGTTATGCACAGATTTTTTGCTTGTATGCACTGCACGCCCCTGAATGCAGTATATCTGACCCGTTCGTTCGCAAACTACTCACTTCTAACCTATATATATATATATGCGATTATACGCTTTTGTATGCCCGCTATGGAAGTGGTAGACAAACGATAAGAATATAAAGACTTATTCGAAAACGGCTTTTTAAGAATACGTAATCAAATAATTATAATTAAAACTGTGGTTAGAACAAGCCCTGGATCCAGAACCGAGACTTGTGGAAGAGCATTACGAGATGAGTCTCATCTGATGGCGGTCACTAATTGTCAATACTGACATGAAAGAGGAGAGAAGGAAGAATAATACAATATATTTTAGTAATATGTTGAGAATCTCAATATTCCTTTTAAATCCCTTTTTTGTTCAAAGACTCTTAATAATATCAAAAACACGTCGCATCTATGCCCTTTAAGTAGTCCAAGAATTTTTACTGTCTGGTTTTCTCTGTCCTGGTAACGGCAGTCACCGTGACTCTCTCTGCTCGTTGTCGACACGTGTCGTAATACAAAACTGATATACTTACTAATATTACTATACAAAGGTTATCTATCAGCCCAGATAAAATGTACATTTTCAAACCAATTTTAAATGGTACGAGTAACAACGTAATGTGCATTGCTTAATAGCATCAGACCAGATCCGTTTCGAGAATTTTGAAGACCCATCCACGGCAAATGATGTCACGCAAACTCCACTCATACACAATTTGAATTAATTAATAAAGTAAATGTACCTACTTATTTAATTATATAAAATAAACTACCTTACCGTCATGCCGTTTCCCTACATATACATAAAATGATAATAAAAATTATTCTGAAAAAAAAAAGACTCCAAGTATACAACTTTTCACAGATTTTAAAGTACAAAAATAGTAGACATGAACCAAAAAAAAACAATAATTCAAATTTTCTAAATTAAAAATCAATTAAATTTTAGAAGCGAATTCCGATCTACAAGATATAGAGATCAAATTAATATACCAAAACTAAAATATACCGCATCTCAAAATCAATATATTTATCAAGGCATCAAATTTTTTAACAATCTCCCCATCACAATTAGAAAAATTACGGACTAGCATAAATTTGTATCTGAAGTAAAAAAAATATGTACACAAACTAACTGAAATATAAATTAACTCGTATATACTCCTTATCTATACACGAGTCTTACTCTCATAGAGAAGAAACAAATGTTAATATATATATCCGCTGATTATTCAAAATTGTATTATATTTTTAAATATCAATAAAAAAAAAAAATTGAAATACAGGGTGTAACAGATATAGTCTACAATATTGTTTGGATACCTGATTAAATTACGAGTCGAAAATGTTCAAGGAGATATTTGCTTCGGGCCTTAAATCACCTATCAAAAAATAGTCTGCCCGCTCGAGTTTCGATAATCTTTTATTTTTTTGTATTCAATATATAATTTGGAATCAATAGAACATTTCAAATAATCGAAATTGATTATCTAAAAATGCGTATATTTATGACACGGTTCGGATTAGGCACGTGTAGTTTGAATATTTTCAACTTGCAGTTTTAATATGTGTCTATCCCTGAAATATTGTGCACCAGGTATTATATAGACGTATAGTCAGTTTTGTGGACGCGTTTACTCTAAAAAATTAACCTGGTACATATCTAAAAGTTCATTAACCAGCCTTATCTATCTCGTTTCAAAATGGCTGCTAAAAAATTTATAACCCCGTTAATATTGGACCTAGAGAAATAGTAAAAAAACACACTTTCATATAATACGAAATCTAGTTCTTGCAGCCAGTATCGAAAGGGTATTTCCCAAAAGTCTTTATCATTTTGGTTCATTCGCTTCACCAACACAACGAGCGGGGGGTATGCTGATCGCTAGCCGGGTCCTTGAGAATTCAGTCACTATTTATTTATTTATTATATGACTTACATATTTTTGTTCTAAAAGAGGTGAATATATTATAAAATAAGACACAATTAACTCGTAGTTTATTGTGTGGGGTGGAGTAGACTTCACCTTTAATATATCCAGCGTTATCCTGTCTACTTTGCTAGACTAAAGTCTGTGTTAAAGTAGCCAGTTTTTTTTCGTGCTGTTGTGGTGTTATTTAAATCATCGACAGGAATAAAAAGAGAAATAAAGAAAATATGTATAAAAAAATTAAAAATATGTAGTGGGAGTGTTGTAAGAATAGTGAATTATTAGTGTAGGTATTGTTTAAATTATGTTAGAATGTTGTATAACATCTCTACCTGATTGAATCAGAATCTCAGAATCTCTATTATAAAGTGTGTTCTTAACAGTTGAAGTTTTCCGTGTAGAATTAATATTCCGACGATGTGACATAAACTGGCTTCCACGTAGCGCCGACTTGACACCAATGGACTTTTTCCTATGGGGCTACCTTAAATCAAAGGTATACAGTAACAATCTTCACTCTGGACCAATTAAAAGAAAATATCCGAGAATAAATGGCAGCGATCACGGAATATACGTGCCAAGCAGTTCTCAGAAATTTTGCCTCCCGTTTAAAAGAATACCAGCGAAATAGCGGATCACATTTAGAAAACATCATTTTTAAGAAATAAATTCCCAGGGACTGTACTTAAATGCAAAATATTTATATTTTCTATTAAACCCATCCATTATTTTATTACCTACTGAATATTTATTTTGAAAAAGACTTTTGGGACACCATGTACTTTGTGTATTACGACAACATGTATTGAATGTTGTGTTATGTGCAAAGAGTCCTAATTATGAATAATTCCAGTGCTCCTGCTGGTAGCAGCTGCCTCCTGCGACGACTGCCCGACTTTCTGCACCAGGCACATGGACCCGCTGTGCGGCCAGGACAGTCACGGAGTGGTTCGAAGCTTCAGCAACTCCTGCGTCATGAAGTTTGAAAACTGCGAGAATTCAAAGGGTACGAAACTTAAAGAATACATTACACGGGAAACTTTTTGGTATAGCGTCAATATTTCCATATTTCTCTTCTACAATTTTCCAGTTACTCGTTTTGAGTGTTTTGAATACAGTAAAAATGTATATGTTTACTTGGTTATTGGACATATATAATATATAAATATTTATATGATAATATACACTAGTTTTTTATCGTCAAAGATAGCAGATAGGGTCTTTCCATACTGGCGAAGAAATAAGAGTATAGATCATAGATACAACGGTGCGTTCTGGTCTATATCTGAGTTTATAAATATCGATGCAATAACGTGATGAAATCGATCAAATTAAAATCACTTCTAACAAAATTAATAATTAAATAATAGTCATATTAAAAATATGAATGATCAATTCAATATATGGAAATCAAATTGTATATTTTTCTAACTCTGCTGCCTAAAATATGTGTGTATTAATAATCCTTTCATCAAAATATTTTCCCACGTCGCTTTGTGCTATCAGTGGCGTAACTACAAAAATTAGGCCCCAATGCAGAATGAAAAAAAGGGACCCCTAAATAAGTATTGTATATAAGATATACGAATATTAGTACGTGCTTCTTGATTTATCCATTAAATAATAAGAACAAAATTAGTATCTTGTCTCATATAATATTTACACTTTACAAGGCATTTAAAAACACTACCAGTTTTAAAAATACTTGTTTTAAAGCGGATTTCACTTAACGATGATAGTCTGGTAACACGATATACAGTACAAATGTATACATCGATAGTTTTTTCACACTTTTTGTAATATACGTGAGATAACATACGATTTTTAAATTTTATAATTCCATTTATTGCTGTGGATTACTGTATAAATATCGATTTCTATTGGATTGTGGGGCCCACATTTTTTCCCATTGCACCGCATTGGTTGCATTGGCATAGTTACGCTACTGCTTGACATTGGCATTGATCTCATGGTAAACAGAGTCCCGGGTACTAAGAGCCCTCACTCCTTCATTTATTGTAGCAACCGATATTGAGTTAGGTGGTGTTCAACAAAAGGGGGAAGAGTTAAGTTACTGCTGACACATGGCAGAGATCTGCTTTCTTGAGGCAGGGTTTTTAATAATCTAGTAGGACCATCTTTGGTCACCTAAATCTAAATCGGAAGGGAGAAATTAAATCGTATCTCGGTGGGGTTCGGGTGGTTTGGGAGCCCGGCGTAAAAACGTTTTGCGTGTTTTATGTGATCCCTTATTAGGGGGATGCCTGAGTCGTGATGTATGAGTATATCTCTCGACCAGCTAGGCGCACCCAGGGCTAACCGGAAGGTCTTCTTTGGAAAGTTTGGAAGTCTTTTTATATGACTTTTGGAGGCGTGATCCCAGACGGGTGCTGCACAGGTGAGAGTAGGCCTGAGAATGGCCTGCTATCTTCGTTTTTTGCACAACTTCGACTTTATTGTTGTATATTTAAATTATACATTTACTTACATTAATTAACATTCTATGATTCTATTTTTACATTCATGAATAAATAATTTAAAGATTAATCTCAATAATAAATAGTTAACATAATTCTGAATTCATTGTCAAAAATATTACAGAAAATAATAATGTAATGTAAAAAGTACGCAGTGTTGGGTTTGCTTCTTTACTAAAATGATTTATAATATAGTCTGGAAAATTAAATAGATGGCGCTCTCAGCAACTCACCTTAAAATGATTTATTTATTTAATAATTTATTCCAGATAACAAGGTGTATTTCATGTGCATGTTCATGTGTAGTAAATATTTTTCCATTACATAAAATAGAAAAATAATATATCATATTTTAAATAACTGTTAAAGAATGAGTTGGGTTAATTAATAATCAATTAATGTGTTATTTTGTTGCAGATTTTAAGAAAATTAAAGATGGCGAATGCTGATGACACTTGACAGTACTGCGGAGGTAAAAAAACACACGATTTCAATAAAAATAAACGAAATAAACTTTTTTCTAATGTTTTACTTATTTATTTTTCCATTTGGTTTTCTTATCAACCTGCTCAACGATCAGAGTTAACGATTCCAGGACTTGCATTCGGACTTCCTCTTACTTATAGCATAAATTTTAATAAAAACCTTTATCTTATATAACAAAGGTGTTATAGAATGATGCTAGGAACCAGTGGCGTGATTACAAAAACTAGACCCCAATGCACAACGGTAAAGAAGGCCCCCTAAATAAGTATTGTCAAGGTGCATGGTCCATATTAACGGCAGGCAACTACACTTTGATTTCCTCACACGTCTTCCCGTCCCAAAAAAAAAAAAAGAATTGAATCACTGACTGATATTGCTATTTTCATGTGGTTGAAAACAAACTTCCCCATTTTCAACAGTTATTAAAACAAAACTACTTGATAAATCTATCTGAAATGTTGACAGGCGTCGTTCGAAAGACGGCGTTAAACAAAGATTTGCAGATTTTGCGTCAGTGGCATCAGTCGATAAACACGGATACTTATCACACAGCCCTATTATAAGATGTACGAATGTTCATACCACGTGGTTTATCTATTAAATAGTTAAATAAAAAATTAGTCTCTGTATTTATACATTCATAAAAAAAAACATAAGTTTTCTGAGACATTTAGGGAAGCGGAGGCTAATACCGTACGGAGTCTAATACTGTACTTAACTTTTTCATCGAAACAAACGATATATGTACAGATATTTGCCTCACCCTTATTCCATGTATTACAAGAGCCACAAGAGCAGGCTTTAGTTGAACAAGTGTAAGGAGGAGTGCATGTTTTTTGTTTTACAGCTGACCGCTATAAATTTCGGAAGAAGTGAAATAAAATTTAATAACTTTTCTTTAAGCAAAGAATATTGACGGTTTTATAATTTTGGCTCTGGACAAAAATATTTATGATCATAATTTATTATGGATTTTCGCAATTTTTGGTTTTGTGGAGACAGGTACATTCGGCTAATTACCGTACACAACGTACGGTGTGTGCTGCTTGGGCCCATGCATTTTGTAGTGGTGAAGACAATCCTTGATATTATCATTGTGATTATTGCAAAAACTAGCCATTGCATATTTTCTTCATTTTGATATGACATAACTAGATTTCTTTATTTTATCCAAAGTTTTTGCCAAAAGATGATGCCTATTTTAGTTTTTCTAATATTGTAATAATACCTACACATTATTTGAATTATAAAAAATTAAAAAATACGTGATTCTTACGTTCATATGCCAAATATAATTATCAGATTACATTAATTATTGTTGTTTTCTTAAATATGTCCTAAAAATAATATTCGAACCTAAGTCCTGTATTACCCGGAACTGTCGGGTTATTCCGTACTTCATTAACTGAATAAAAAAAATGATACAAAACTCTTTTATACACAATTTAATATTTAAAATAGTTGTATACGATTGAAGCTGATTATATAAATTGCCTAAATTCAATATGTCCTCGCCATTTAACTAAATATTACAACCTAGCTTAGTGTACGGCAATAGCATCCGCTCCCCAATATCCGCGTGTGGTCTGGATGTGGTGGCGATGGTCTGGTCTCTAACCCGACATATTAGCGGGGCGTTTTCACGTGTTAATGTAATACAACGTGAAATATTTAAAATTAAATAGATTACTATTAACGCTGGGAAAAGTATGGATACTCACAAAAATATCAATGCCAAATGGATTGTAGGGCGCGAACTTTTTAGGCTCCTATCTAACGTGGGCCCCAATGCACTACATTGGCATACTTGCGCCACTGAAAATAATCATAATAACCTGCTGGCAACGACGACCCTAGGTAAAGTGCCGCCCTTGTTATTATTAAGAATATGATATCGTTCATCTATAATTTGTTTATGATATAAATTTAATACAAAATACAAATAAGTAAAAGTGTAGTAAAATTAGAAAAAAGAATAAACTCACCCACAATCATCGGGTTTCTCCAATTTTGATGGATAATGGTAGTGTTATCCACCGATCTATTTGTCACATGTTTTAACACCATAGATAATTATCACCGTCAGTTTTTAATGTTGCACATTATATTATATCTTTAATCAGATATTTAAAGATATTAAAAGATGCACACGAAACACAACTATTATATATTTATTACTTTTTTGCCGCAAAATCACTACGAATCTAGAATACGCCTTTAAGCTTCAATAGAAGATATTAAAAGCACATTTAACCTTTCTTCGGTCACCCATATTTTTTTAAATGCATATTGTCTTTTGAAATTGTATTGTTTTATGACCCGGGCAATTTTCTTTCGGGGTAAAATGGTAACAATGCTGCTGCCCTTTGCCGATCTTTTACGCCATAGTTTTATGGCATTTAGCCTATTCATATTTTTTAAACATGTGTAACTTAATAAGACAAATGTTTATATCAGCAAAATCCGCCCTGATCATAAACCCTGCTATTGAATCAAATGCCAGAGAGGTCGAAGACACATGGCAGCGTAGCCCAGAAAACTCGAAAAATATTATTAATTTGCAAAATATAAAAATTCCATTAAGTTAGTTTAAACAATTTATCATTATATAAATTCAATTAGAAGCGACAATGTTTTTTGGTTGCCGACCAATTTCAGAGTCAAGACAGAACTAACTATTAAAATTCAAAAATACTTAATTTTTGTATAAAAAATAGATGTTTATTGTATGAAAATGAAACAAAATATTTTATTCGAAGTATTGCCTATCGCTAGCTATGCATTTTTCCCATCTCTCTGATAATTTGTGGATGTCACGCCAAAAAAGCTGTTGCTCTTTTGAGGCAAACCAATCGTCGAGCCATTTTCGTAAGAAGTAAAGCGCTGCTCAGCGCGTGCGTGTCCCATCGATGCAAATAAGTAATAATTGGACGGAGCCAAGTCTGGTGAGTAAGCCGCACGCGAAAGTATTTCCTAACTAAACGCCTCAATCGTTTCCTTGACCGGTTTTGCTGTGTGTGATGGTGCATTATCATGAAGCAAAATCACCTTGTGTTACCTTTTTTGATATTCTGGTCGTTTTTCACGCAAAGCTTGATTTAAATCGATCATTTTTATACTTTTAAAATAAGCAATGTTATCTTTGTGGTTAAGATTCATATTTTTATTTTTAATTAAACAAAGATAAAAAATAAAAATACGATAATTTTTTGTCAATAGCGTCCAGTTTTAACGGTTTCGCCAGGTTTTAGTAGCTCATAATAGATCACACTCTTCTGATCCCACCAAACACAGAGCATTGTTTCTCACGTCAAAATCGCCACTTATGAATTTTTTAAAGCACTGTAATTTACCAAGATCATACTCACCGTAAGCTTCTACAAGCATTCGATGCAATTCTGCAGCAGTTTTCTTCAAATGGTAACAGAAAATCAATGCTGTCCGCAAATCGTAGTTTCCAGACACAAAATTCGACATGTTCAACGCTATTAAAAACTATGCTGTTGTATGAAACTTGTATTGTTATGAGTTGAAAACCTTTGTCAGGTGTCAAAACAAGAAAATGGCGCCAATGACGCGGTTTGACGGTAACTACATTGACAGCTAGGGCCATCTATGGGAAAATTCCGGTATTCTGTATACGTTTATTTACCTATTGACAATGGTCCCATTAATTTTGTGACACAATGTGCGCATAGACCTTGGATACATTTTCCGCAATGAAAAATGTAACTTATTACAAGTCATTATACAGGGGAAGAGAAGGCAGCAGAGCTATGAGTGTGGGTAGAAAGAGATTATCTTGACTGTGTAACATCAGAAAGTGGTTGAACGTCTGAAATGATGGTGATCTTATACAAGATAAACCAATACACAGCAACTTCGACAGAAAATGGCACACGAAGAAGAAATTTTGTGTAAAATTGTGTGTGCACTATATTTTTATGTGTGCGCTATGATTCCAAATTGTGTGCGCGCGTACACCAGCACACCTTAGAGGGAACATTGCCTATTGTACATATTTTCTTTGCAATTTGATAAATTTATTTGCTAAAAAAAATTGCGGAATTTTCGTAAAATGTTTCATTCAGTTGTGTAATAATATTTTCTTCAGAGAATTATTTTTAATGAACATATCAGATGCAGCTTTAAGGTAACAAACGTAAAGAGGTCAAATTCTGGTCGTTTGTATACTTTAGAAGTATGATTAATAGGAACGGATTGGCTGAGAAAGGAAAAGATGGGGTCTGCACGGAATAATGTAAATGTTACTTTGAATGCAGTAGTCGTTAATGGAAACTTGTCAGTCGTGATAAGACCAGCGGTACATAATGGAGACCAACACTGATGTATGGAATTGAAACCTGGAACTGGCAAAAGAAGGACCAAAGTAAGCGGAATGCTGCTAAAATAATACCTCTCTCAGATGTACATGAAGTACAACATTTTATGATAAAGTAAAGAATTAACAAATTAGGAGTGACTTAATGTAAAGCTGACCTTTGCATAATCAACAGAATTAAGAAAGGGACGTTTAGATGTGTCGTGTAACATAATAATCGACGAGCATGAATGAGAAGATGACTAAAAATGTATTGAGGCGCTCTATCCTCCCTGAGAAACGCGTGAACACCTCCCGGAGCAATAAAGTAATATATTAGTCAGTCAGTCGACGGTATATTTTTGAAGAAAAAATGTATTAATATTTGAAAACTTTAAAATTCTCTGTTATTAGTCGACCTAGACAAAAAGTGGCACACAAATCGAAATCTACCTGATTTTTTGGCCCAATGCTGTTTTTTTTTAAAATAGAGATGTGCACGTGGAGAAAATTCTTACTGTTAAAATTTGGACTAATTTTGTGGTCTCTCGAGACGAAGCCCGATACCCCGACCGTATTGCAATTAAGTGAAAATTCTACCGCTAGAAACTAACCAAGAGCACCAAGCGGCCAATATCCCAACTGGCGGGCAACAATAACATTTTTGGGCCGCACTTTCACACTTTCACTCGCACTTAATCGATAGTTAATAATTATTAATGTCACAAGATGAATTTAAAAACGAACTTGAATACACAATAAAAAACGTCACTTTTAAGACTGATTTTGACACTTCACCGAGAACATTTAAGAGTAAGAGAAACTCGATTTGTTGACAACATAACGAAGAATAAATTCAATAATTCACGGAATTTGAAATCGTAATTTTAATTGGTTGACGTAGTCATCTTGGCAAACGCTTTAAAATATAGATGTCTATTGTAGCAGAATGATAAACAATTTATGGAATGTGCCTACGTCAAATATTTGGACCAATGAGGATTAAGCTATGTACAGTATAATGAACCAACCAATGAATACACAGAATAGAAATATCAGTTTTGTTTGGGGAAGTTACAAAGGCTGTGTCGCGCCGCGCGCCGGGTAGATTGCGAGCTTGATTTATGAATTTAAATCGTATATAGTAAACGTCGGAGATTTTCTCGAGGAAGTAGATATAATAACATAGTTGGATAACTCTTGGATCTTTCCACACTGAAATTGTGATCATCTGGCCAGGACCCGGGACCCGAAGCAACAAAAGAGGTATGTGAATCAATAAATATATCAAGTCAGATAAAAAAACATTTTTATACTTTAACATCACTTTATTCGTACTTTATATTTTAAAGTTACAATTGTGGTACAAAATATTTAGCAGTAACATAAAAGCGGTTGTTGTAAAAATAAAGTTTAAACGAAGTCTTTACTAAACTAATCATAAATATTTGTATGAAACCCAGGCTTTGAAAATTGAAGCAAAATAATATAATATTCGCCATCGGCATAACTTTTCAGTTTCAAAGCTACATACATTTGTCATATCTGCCACCTCTGTTAGTGAATGACGGATTTTTTTTTTACGTATTTAAGATATAGATTGTATCGTCCCACTCCATATATATACGCAGTTGTAACGGAAGGTGACATGATAGATACAAACAAAAATATAGAATCGTACTCGCATAGTTAAGATAACATATTTCCAGAATGTTCTAAATTTTGAGCAAAACTGTTGCAATAAACAAATCTTACAAACACGTTATAATTTATTATAAACTGTATTTAATTTCGTATTGCCTAGGTTTGATACAAACTTAAGAAAATTGGCCCTAACAATAATTTAATACTTAACAAGGGTATGCACATTTTTGGTTTAGAAACGTAAAAAACTATATAAAACGATGATTGTATTCAATTAAAATATATGTATAAAATATGTAACTTTTAAGTACCTTTTGATTTCGACGTGTATAATTATGATGTTGTATAAATCAAAATAAAATATTATATAATTGAAAGATTATAAACATAAATTTATAAAAACTTCTATCGAATAATTCTTATTTGGTAGATAAATTTTTGTCCAAAGTTCAGATGAATTTAAAAAAATACATCATTTAATTTAAATTTTTAAGAATTTAATATGTTTACAATTAAAGCATTTTTTTTTCAAAACACTAAAAAATAATTACATTAAGATTATTACATTTAGATACAATATTTGTATTTCGACTTTTTTTAATACATAAAAAGTTATATCAAATAGGCGTAAAATGGTGATTTAATATATAAATGAGTTTATAATTAATAAATAATATAGTAGATGCGATGCGAATGAATAATTATAAAACGAAAAATACTATGGAATAAATACGGGTCTGATTAAAATAAGAAATTTTCCAAATTCACGAATTTCAGTCCTTTCTTGTATAGCCGCCCTCTTAGATCTGAAACAAACAAAACAATAATAATAAATAATAACAATAAGAAAACATAATTTTGTTGTGAAGATGGATTTTTAGAACACAGTTCTGTGGTATTTAGTACAAATTAAATTAATCAACCAGAAAGATATACAGAAAAAATATATCCCGGTAATAAATATTTTTTGTTTTTTTTTAAAGAGAACACATTATTATTTGTGAAGTTGTAATTTATTCAGAACATAGTTCTGTGATATATAAAAACAAATTAAATGTATAAATTATAAAGATATTTAATTTGTATTAAAATATTTTTTCGAGTGATAGATTTTTTTAGATTTTTCCTGTATATCTTTCTGGTTGATTAATTAAATTTGTATTAAAAATAATAATTTATTTTAAAATCATTTTAATGATCAGCCTTATTAAGGATTGTTAAAATTGTGTATACTTTTGACGATGAATTTTCCGAGGATTACTTTGTTAGTTTATATTTAGTCTCTGGCTGGAACTTTGACCGTCACCGGAATAATCCGAATTGAAGTCATTGCATTGAAGCATGTTCATAAGTAATAAATAATCTATTAATTATTTTGTGAGCAAGGTCTACTACAAGAACAACTCTTTAAGATATTTAGAAGTTTTTTCACTACTTTTGGGTCTGATTGAACTTCACTCCTAGTTTCTGTTGAGATATAGTAGAATTTTTCTACGTCTGAGAGAATCTCGGATCTGGCTGTTAAGATCCTTCTCTTTATTAGTTTAATTAAGATACTTTGGCCGATGGAAAATTGATTGGTAAAAACAGTTGATTTGTTTTATCGCCTTTTTATATCAGGTTAACCAGAACTTATCTTATATTTAATCTTTCACATTACAACTACGCCAAAAAAACTATTTTTTCTACCGAACACCCCTTTATTTTAATTCACACCTAAACGAACTAGACATTTTCAATACTACAGTTATTCAATCAAATCTAAATTCAATACATAAAACAATACTTTAAAGGCCTTTATTTTTCTTTTTCTTTTTATCACTCAGATCTTATTCCCTATCCCATTTTCCTTTTCCTTTCCCCTCGAATATTTCCTTATTTTACTTTTTATAACTTTTTTCCCTATGTTAAAATTTTTATTCTCAACTTTTTTCTTTTCTCTCACATTTTTCTGCTAAGTCCTTCATAAAATTCAATTGTACTCACTGTTTAAATTATTTTATATCTTCAGCGAAAACATATAATTGGTTTAATTATTGTTTAGCTTTCAATGTGATTTCCGTATTTACTAATTAACTGTAAGTTTTCTGAATAAAATAAGTAAAAATATGTTTGGTATTATATTTGTCTTTTGACAATTATTTAAAATTATTAAGAAAACTATTTACCGCCATGGGATAGACGAAAGTATTCTCAATGTCCTTGCCGAGAGCATTCCTCGCTACGCACTTGTAGAGGCCCATATCTGACCAGCGGAGACTTTGGATGATCATCTCACCTGACCTCATGACCTGAAAGAACACCATAAATTGATCTGACTGTCCACACAGAAATATTTTTAGGAAGGAATTGAAATTCACTTGCTTTTTCTTTATCCACATATCTATACCCTAAAACGGATGGTACTAATCTTTGGTAAAATACAATTTTCAATCTTTAATATATTTTAACATAGCTGTAGATTATCATAGCTGCATATTGGTCGTACTTTGTATAAATAAAATAAATCATAGTTGTTGTTCCAGAAATATAAAAGCAATATTCCTCCTTCGTAAGTGCTTTGTGCAAACATCGTAGTAAAAATTATTGTTTCCATACAAGAGTAAGATAACTTTATCATCTACTATACAAAAATTGAAGCTGTAGTAAGGGTGTAGTGTATTCTTATATCTTGGCTTTGAAATCAATTCGATTAATTCGTAGGGAAAATCAAAGATTGATGAGATAATAGAAAACTAAAATAAGATCAGAATAGTTTTGTAATTAATAATGACCGTACCTTGATTCTGGGATCCTGGCCAGTAACAACGACGTTAGCACTGTCCATCCAGTATACTTCGGGTCTAGGATTTCCTACTACTTTGCAGGGAAGTACAAGGGTTGTTCCTTGGTTAACTAGGACGTACTGGTAGTTGGAAACTATCCTCGGCTTGGCGGGAGCGGCCAAGGCTTCTTGGTTCAAGAGCAGGTATTCGCTCAGGCTTGAAGGCTTCGGAGAACCATCTAGAAAGATACGATTATTAATTTAATAGGATGTGCGATGAAATTCAATGTTTGTTTTTTGATTCATCGCGCAATATTAGCACAAGATCGTTACAGAAAAAAGGTTAATGTTAGCTTACTGTGAGTCGTATGGACAGTGGTAGTACTGAAATCAGTCTTGGAGCCAGATCTGGCCAGGCAGGTGTAGGTGACCTTGTCGACGGGGAGGAAGTTGTCGATGATAAGCCTGGATTGAGCTACTATCACTCCGCTTTCACTGTCTTCGATAAGTGCGTTGTTCTCATAGTCTTCAGCCTATAAAAACACGAAATTATTTCACATTTTTTCATATGATTGTAGGGGACAGCGGTTCAAATTCACCGCCGTTCCCAGCCGCCATCGATGTAGAAATTTAAATTTAAAAATTTAGATTTGTAGAAATTTATAACAGTAACAGTCAAAAACTTTCCCAGTTATAATATACCAATATATTTTTAAATTATGAGCAAATAGTTACTATAGAAAAGAATAAAACTTTAGTTAGCGTTCTAGTTAACAGTACGCGTGTATAGGTAACAGAATAAAAATATTTAATTAAAATTATTAGACAATAATAATAGACATATTTACGCGCATTTTTTATTTATTGGAGAAATTAATTATCGTGCTTAAAACAGACGGTGTTCTAATTATAATACGTCAAAATTTTTTAATTAAAAATAAATAAGAGTCGGTGTAAGTAAGTTAATATTTATTTTAAGTATTTAGCTAAATTTGATAGCCATACATATCATATTTTTATTGATTTGCTTACGAAAATTTCCATTCTGGGATGAGTTTTGAAAATTAATTTTTATACAATTTTTGATTTATCACCTCTGTGATTGGTACGTTGTCCCTGAGCCACATGATGACTGGTGCTGGAGAGCCAGATGCGGAGCACTCTAGTTCAGTTCGAGCTCCGGACGCGCGGCGGATGGTGGGAGGCAGCTCCTTGGTGATTCTCACCTTGGAGAGTTGCACTGGTTCGTAGTTCACGCCGGCTGAAAGCAGAAAAAACAAGACAATTAAAATTTTGTTAAATAATAATTGAACGAAAATACCATTATTTAAAAGAATTGAACATGACCTACGAATGTTACGCATGCTGAACAACTCAAACGCTAATGCCAGCCAAATTGCAGCGCGTGCAAACAGCGCGTCGGAAATGAGATGGGTCGAATTAAATAGTCAATTGTTAAAAGCTTATACCCAGTAATAATTCTGCCATATAATAAAGGAAAAGAAAAAAGTTAACTATGAAGGAAAGTCACAAGTAACTAACTGCCGGAACGTAACTAGCTGTTGTAATTTAAAAATAAATTCCAAAAAAGCTTTGAAGACTTTGTAAAATATTGCACGCGTTGCTTTGTTGAGTGGAATCGAAGCGAGAGTATACAATTCTCAAAACGATTCGGAGATAGGATGGGACCCTTTGAGATTTCCTTCATAATACCCAGTATAACAAATGGCCACGTCTGCTCTGATAAAAACAAAATTATTAAAAAAGAACATGTACGACGTATACGCGATGGGTGACCCTCGGAATGGAACCTGGATTTGAGATGATTTTAATACGTCTAAAGAATGACAGAGAAACGATTATCTAAGTATCATCTTGGCAACTTGGCCGGTGGGTCGCTCCAGACTGCGTTGGGATGAACAGCAATAAAATATGAAGACAGATTGGGTCTTAATTGATCATCGAGAACAGAAACAGTACAAGACAAAGTATGGAAGCGTCTTGTGGAGACTTTGGAACCCCGACGTTCTAGGAAAAAATACTTAATTACCTTAAAGTTTACCAAATATATTAAAGGCTATTAAGCTATTAGAGAAAAAGATATGCTAATTTCTGCCGGAGAAGATATTGATTGTGCTTGGTACTCCAAATGGACCAAATTAATTTGTATTCAAATTTTTGTAACAATCCGATATCTTTTAATTCTATCCCAAATCTGCGTATAAAAAAATGCCTCATCCTTGAATAATGAGTATTAAGGATCTTGTTCACTTTCTCGCTCTCTGGGGAAATTAACCACTTTTAAAGTGTGGTAATAAAGAAACCAATTAGAATCTATTATGTAAATCCTTGATGGAAATATAATACTAAAACTCACGTTATATAACGCAATTAGTTCTTGGTAATTAGACCTAAAGAAAATTTAAAAACCAACGGCATATGTTGTCTCATTTACTTGTCACATCAGCAAATCTTAATTTTCAGTATTTAAAATCAATTGAATTGATTATGGTAGTAGTCAATCTAAAATTCCATAAGAATAACCTACTTCAAATGTAAATTCAATTCAAATAACGTATTAATATTTATGGCCACTAGAAGATCCCATATATTTCCATTGTTGAAATGGTAGCAACTGCCTAGCAACAGATTTATACCGTTTCATCTCAAGAACGGATCCGTATCTCTCGCACAGGTGTTCATTGAGTTCTCAGAATGAATTTGTTAGAATATTTAGATGATCTGACTGAATTTAATGACGCTCAGCGTCTCGAATAATGCAACAGTTCCGATCAGTATGCAAATCTTTAACGCACAGCGTTCGATGCATTTATATGGTTTTGGTACAGAAATTGGAGTAGTTTCTCGGTATACTTTATTTCTGACTTTTGCAAGATGATCCCTTATCTAGGTCGTACAATGACACCGGCATTAGTTGCGTTAAGAGGCTTTGAATAACTTGAATATATTTCGAAAGGTACACGATCTTTGGAGGTTGCTCGTTGCTACGGAAGAGTTACGAAAATCGGCAGACGAACGCATTTACATACAAAGGCGAGGTACATGATCCGATGATAAGAATTTATCAGTTAACAAAATTCTCAGTTAGTATTAATATTTCTGCTTTTATAAATATCAATCAGTTATCCATTTACGCAAATAAAGCCATTGATAAAAAAAATGGGTTTGAGAGTTTTCATTTTTACATTGACAAACGGTTCTTGCTTAGAATCCAAAAACCATAGTATTAAAACAAAATTTTACTTGTTTTATAGTTTTATTACACCCACAGTAATAATGTCACATTTTTTTAAAAATTTGCTTCCCAAAATTTTAAAATATATTCCGTAATTTATTTAAAGTAAAAAAGACACTAAAAATGTCCTTTAAAAGTGATGGTTTTGAGTAACAGTGATTATGCCTTATGTTAGAATGATCGTATCTCTTCTAAGACTAGATCTAAAGTACGTAAGTGCATATATTTATTGAATATAAGATCTCATGTCTCCAATCTTTTCGCATCACGTGCAGTGTTGCATTTATGCATCACCAGATGGAAAAAGATTCAGTTGGGTCACGTTTAAGTTTTGTTAGATCAGGTAAGATTACTTCTGTCATCTTTTTTTTAGTCGTTTTCTGATTGTCAGATGCAGTGACCCCTTCACCTGATGTGTTGTATTGGGCGCCATCTTGGACAATACGCAATGCAAGAAGTCTCTGATGTACGTGGATTTCGATATTTTCGAAAATTATATAGTTATTGTGACATACAATGTGTTTATAGATAGACCGTAGTCTGGATACGCAGGGGCGTGCACTTTTTACAGTTAAAAAATCAGAGTATTACTATGATTTTGCGAAATAAATATTTATTTGATGTATTATGTGTGTTGGTCCACGCACAAATAATTCAAAGATATCATGTAAATGCGCTAACTAAAACCATTTAACGGAAGAATTTGTGAATGACAAATAAAGCTGTGCATGTGTTTTTTCGCAAAATCTGCCCCTAACGTACACGAACTAAACCCAATTCTCGCCCCGCGCAGTGTTCTGATTACACGTCTTCGCTTGAACAGACGTGTTGCAAAACGCAGCAAGTGTATATTTGAAGCTGACTTGAATGCATGCGTTCGAATACACTTTAAACTTGGTTAAATATTGTACTACAAAATATTTTAAGTCCTTTACTTAATAACTTAACAAACATATTAATATTTTTAAAGAACGGAATTAAATTAAACAGGAATACTTTCACAAAACATTATTCAGAAAGAATGTGTTAATTAAGAATGTAGCATAATCTAGGTCTATGTCTAGCGCACGCCACGAGTTACGTTTTTTATGGACATGGAATATTTCCAGAAAGGATCAATAGGTGGCTCACCATGGTATTTTTGGAATATACCATGGAAGTATGTCAACCCCTGAGCTCAGCCTTAAGGTAGAGGAGGTATAGTGATTGAACTAGTACCATCATTGCATTCATCTATCACATTATATTTTTTCTAATTTAGTCAATATCATATTAGAAATATTTGAATATGTCCAATAACACACAATTACTGGATTTCCACCAACTAAGGCACTGTTATTAAACAAATAATAATTATCTAATTTAGTCCATAGACGGCGATAGTGTAGTCATACTCGAAGTGAGTCCACATATATACAACTTTCAAAAAAATTGATAGATATGGAGATTGATGGGTGAGAATGGTGAACGTTATATTTATATAAAGTAATCACTTAAGACAGCCGAAGACAGGTCGTAAGCTCTGTAATTACCTATACTTCTATATATTTTCCAATAAATACAAGGTAATGGCTTCCTTAAAACCAATGTTTTAATATAAAAATTATAATTTATCATAAAAACGAGAAGTAGTCTACCCTAGTACCCAATTAGACATATTCTTAAAATGATAAATATGTAATTCAAAGCCTCGGCGATATGACTCACCGCCAGGTGATCAATTATATTCAGAGTCTCGCTATAAAAAGCGGTTTGTAATGTTGGCTAAATAAAAACCTGAGTTTTTCTAGTCAGAAGTCTTGTCTCGTCTTGAACGCCAAGCTTTAAGAGCAATGTAATTAAGGATATTAAATGTCTTATAAAGCTTATACGGACGCGTAGGTCACTAGCAGCCTTATTCCGGGTACCGCGCTAGTGACGCATCGTTAATGTGAGCAGTCTGAGCGTGATGTCCACTTTTGTGTTACGTACGCGACTGCTGGCGCTGTACCCGATCTTCCTACTGAGCGGTATCTTATAAAACTATTTAAGGTTAAAGGAAGTATGTTATGCTAGATTAGCTATCATTAAATGTACACACAGAAATAGTTAATACTTCCGAGTGTGGACCAGAATTGTAAATATCAGCGCTTGTGGCCTAGACGTGTGTAAATCAAATTGGAAATAGTTGTTGCATTTAAAAAAATCTAATCAATGGGTTTGTTTTAAACTACACCACTGATTACCGTGTTACGTTAAAATTAAACTATTATTTGTTGAGATATAATTATTACTAGTATTTACAACCCGTCCTAGGTCGTCATTTTTCTGAACTGGATCCTCTTTTATAATAATTAAATACCATTAACATTCTGTAATAAACAACGCCTTGAAACGTTAAGAAAAATATTGCGATGTTTTAAAGTGTTTGTGAATGGTTGGTATATCAGCCTCACAGAAGGACATAAAAAAAGAAGCATAAGTTATGTTGGTATTAAATAAATAATATCCTTCAGGATATGCGACAAATTTGTTCATTCAATGTGGTAAACCAAATTTCAGTAATATGAAATGAAGCAAACTTGCTTATAAATTATTATTTTTTTTTAAATTCTTTAAAATTGACATTTTAGAACAAATCTAATTTTTCGGTCATTTTTGTATATATACAATTTAAATCACAATTTTCAATTTTGATTACTTTTTTTAACGTAGATCTGTTAACGATCTGATGATTCAAAGGACATACAACTGCAGCTGAACTGTTACATTCGTTCGACGACGTCAACTCTAACATAGCTTCATCCATCAATGCATCTGAAAACCTAAGTCTTCTTAGCGGTGCCGACACATCTATCTAGCGGTGCCGACACATCGACTGATCTAAAGCAGTTACAGCGTTAATAAGCGTAAAAGCTGTCCGGGGGAGCATTCTTAACCAGTTGTTGCACATATAAAAAATACATAGGGTTCACTGACCGGGGTTGGAGCACACCGATACTACGAGTTCAGCATTGAGATCTAAAAACCATTTAAGAGATTCAAATTGTATCTTGATGCTACACGAGGTCAGCGTATCTGATAGACCTCACTAAAGAATCACGGATAGTAGCGAGTAACTCCTACCTAGATTGAGAAGAGACAGGAGCACAAAATGGAGGATGGAAACGAAGGTAAATCTATGAAGCCTGCTGTTGAATTTACCATGGTCAGAATGGAATCGGGTAATGCCAAATGACCTGGGATATCCCAACGAAATATAGTAGTTATATCTTGCCATCTTCAAGGTAGAAGAATTCCATCGCGAATGCCAGACAATAAGAAGTAGTGGTGGTTAAACCGTTGACTGTGATTGTGTTTGATTGTAACGATAATTGGTAATTGATTATTTGTGATTCTACGAGCAATCACTGGTACACTAAATACTAAGCTAAACTAAAAACTAAACAGAAGTGCGTTGCGGAAGAGTAATTCAGTATCGGAAGAGGACATGGCTTTAGAAGGGTGCGGATGGATACTACTGATTCCAGAAGAATGAACTCTTTTTAATATAAATTTAGATCTAAAGAGGTTGTATCCGTAAGCATCGAGAGTCCTTGCTTTAAGGCATGTCTTTGGGGGAGCCAGGAGGGATTATATATGGCAACTGAGAAGGATCTACCTAACGCATGGAATGTCACAATGTCAATTTTAACACAGGCAATACTCACAGTTTACTTCCAGGGAGTTGTCAATCTGGTTGTTGTCTTGGTTGTTGGCCTCGAATAATGGGATGCTGGCCGCCAAGCTGCCATCTTGGAAAGACAGCAGCGCCAGCGCGCATGCGAAGAATATTGACATCATTTTGAGCGGGAGATGGACAATTTTGATTTAAAATTGGAATGCGATGAGACTGAAACAAAAGAAAGGTAAAAATTAATAATCTAAGAAGAAAAGAAAAGTGATTATTCGATGCAGTAATCAAAATGGATACAACGATTGCCAGCCTGCAAAAATAAATATTGTAGGTTTAATTGAGATTGCATATATCTGCTTATTTGGTTTCAGCAAACTCAAACATCAGTATTTTCAAATAGTATATTGATGTCATTTAAAGCTTTATGTACAATATATACATTATTTGATCAAAAATCAATTAAAATAAACTATTGTATATTAGTCAAAAGCTCATAAGGCAATAATAATAATAAATAATAATAATAGATCAAAGCATTTTGATATATGATCCCATATATGGTATAAATTGAAAATTTACTATGACAGAAAAACGACATGATCTAATAAGAAAAACCTCGAAAAATAAAAATTATATATATAGTATAAATTTTTTATTTAAAATGCATTTTAATTTTTACTGATGGCACAGCTGTGAATATAAATGTCCTTATTTCTATCAACGCATATAATTTAATGAATATTAAAATAACAACGTACACTCACTTTCTTATCCTAAAGTTTTTATTTAAATTTAAGACTATTTTACTATTTTAGAAAAAAAAAATTTTTTAGTAACAAAATTTAATAATCAAATATTAAACCGATTAAAAAATAATGTAAGCTTAAGATGGCGATTGCTTCGATTTATGAATGGAAAATCGCGCCAAAATGCGACTGATGTTAGCGCCTGCGTACCGGAAGTCGAACAAACTCAACGTTCTCGTAAGACGACCGCTTAAATAGCGAACGGCCCGCGTGTGTGTTGGTTTTGGATGCAAATTTTATGTGAGATCTATAAAAACGGCCAATATTCTACTGATCCCTACATCTAAAATTCAAAACTGCTCCAACGTGATCCTTCGGCGTTCTAATATCAAATTTGAATACAGTCAGAATACAACTAGACGAGAAAGTCGGGTACAATTATTCGATACGCATTATTTATAAAATTAAAATAATTGTTTAGGTCTAATATATATTAAGATTATGTTACCATCAGTCGCTGTTATTTTGAAAAAATAAAATAAAATAATTTTTATTTAAAAAATTGTAAATATTTTAGATCGCGTCTCCCCCCCCTGCACCCCGTCAAAAAATGTTCTTTCTAGAGTAATCTCAAACTTGTATGTAGTAAAAAGTCACCAAACGGCCTTTCTCGTTGCTAGGTGACTACACATTTTTTTCAGTACCTATCCATAAATGTTAGAAAATTAAAATATGTTATACTTACTTAAAAATTTAATTAATAAAACAATACTACCTTCATAAAGTTTAGTGTAAGTTAACCGTTTCCTAACAAACAAAAAAATTAATTCCTTCCTACCCAATGATCTGTACAAAAAACAAACAAAAATAAAAATTGTATGTAATTTACCGATGTAATATAAATTATATAAAAATTACAGTTTTTTTTAATGTTTAAAATATATTAGTCGTTTAAAATTAAAGCATAATCCTAATAACTTTCAGTGTGTCATTTGGATAAATGTCAATTACCTATGAATAATATGTGACCTTTTTGTTCTGAAGGTACATTAAAAAAATAGTAAACAAAAAAATTTATAGTCAGAAATATGAAAATTGGAATTAAATTTTTAAGATTAATATTTTTTACATTTTTTCACAGAAACCTATGTGTTTTTGGGTCCGTTTTAATTCGGATTTTAAACATTCGTTTGATAAAAATTTGAAATGTACTTTATTTTTGGCTGCAAAATAAAACCTCTACCGTGCGAAACGCCAGAAAACTATCGCGAAATCACATTTAGTATGGAATTGAACGAGTAATAAACCAAAATTGAACAGTTTGTATAATCCATTCGCCACATAGTAACCGAATTGAAGATTTTTTATCATGTTTAAACATTTCGCATGAAATGTTAAATTCTGTAAATGGAATATAATACACATAACGCATGTGTGTGTGTGTGTGTGTCTTTATATGTGTATACGCGTGATATATAATATTGTGTGAAGACTAATTAATTGTATAGCACTACTGAAGTTGATACAAGAATGTATCTTGTCTCCTTTAGGTCCCGCAGTTTAAATTGGTATCGGCCGTTACATTAAGATACAATAATGTTTATAAACAGTGCCCGTTAAAAATAACGGACACGCTATTACAATTCTTCTTTAGAATTGCACCTGGAATTCTCATCAATATTTTTAATCTATCTACATCCAATTTATTTTTATAAAAAATATTATTATTATAGAAAATTCTTTTAATGTACCAAATTAATAATTAATGAGCAAATAAAAATTTGAGATGTATGAAAATAGGTTAATATATATATATTTTATAATAATAATTTACAGCTACAAATATACTTTTATAAAAACACAAAAAACCGCTGAAAGAATTTATTTATTGAGCATGTAGAATGAGTTGCTTACTCTGTTATCTTAACTACAATCTTCATTGTTAAAAATTATAGCAATAATACTAAATTACTTTGAAAGGTGTGTTCAGAGAACATACTACAAATAAAAATCGCTAACAAATATCATATAAAAATGACACTACTAATAATTGGTAAATATTATATTAAATACTTACTATTTATATTTAAAACATTTATTATTTCTTTAAAAAAAAAAGTATCGCTTAAATATAAGAGCTAAGGTATTCTAGATGCTTGTTTGCCGATTCATAAATAAGTCTTATTCAATATACATAATATTTACAATTTCATATTAATAATCTGTTTCAGAAATTATTTTAGTTTAAACATATAAATAAAATTCAGTAATTCGGCATTCTAAAAAGCATTTAATTGATAAATTTCTGCAATTTCATCATATCAAATATAACCTAATTTTTAAAAGTTGCACGTGCCTAAGACGGAACTGTGGAAGCGTTAAGTCCCAGTGTCATACTTATTAGTGGCTTTATAAACCAAATTAAATACTTCAGTAATGATATTAAAAACCAGAAATATTCGCATTCTTATATAGGTCTTTTATTTTATAATCACTTCTTACTACCAGCTCAAATAGTCTACCTTACCAAATAGTTTCATGTATTTCCATCTGAGTATTATTTTTAATATTAAATAAATCATTATATTCGCAAATTTTAATTTAATAAAATACTGAATTATATATCAACCTCCATAAAAGAAATATTTCCTACGACTTTAAGGTATATTTAAAATCTTTGACCAATGTAATTATTGTCTAAGTAATTAAAATAAACTGTTCAAATCCGACTAATATAAGTAAAAACAGAATTTTGTTTTTAATATTTAAATTTAAATCAAAATAACACAACTTTTATATTAGTGTCAAAGCTATCAATCGGGATTTTCTTATTTAAGGTATGTAAAAAAATAGAATTAAATTATAATACGTAATAAGCGTTATAATGATTGCATGTTGATATTAAAAATGATTTAAGTTTAAATGACCTCTTTGGCGATTATTGAGTGTTGCCTACTGAATTTACGAGAAATTTTGTTGATGTTTGTAGCGTTAACTTTGTGGTTGGACATAATTATGAATGGTTGAAACTTTGTTAACAAGAAAGTATACGGTCGTCCTGATGAAGATACAGTGGCGTGGCATTGGCTTACACAAATTTATTAGTTTTTAAAAATTGATAATCACACGAAACTGTTTGAAAATAAACGACAATTAGTTCTCTCAAAAATGAAGTTAGATCCCTTCACTGATGAGAACAGTGTTGTACCAAAATTCCTATAAAAATAATATAAACGATTGTTGCATTGTTAAGATGTGATCAATTTAACAATCCATTTAGAGTAATCAAATGAACTCCCCGGTTGTCATGGAAGATAAACGACTCATCTTATAACACTTGCGTGTCACAATTCATTTGACCCCAAACTCTTGAATGATATAAATATATCCCTTGATTGAACATCTGGCGTTGTGTCATTGATAGTGTTAGTAAAAAGTGTGTGTTCTGATATATATATATATATATACATGATTGGCAGTATTAAGGAATTTGCAGTCAATCGCGCTTACAGTAATAATTTATGATCGGCGATTGTACGTCGGTGTGACTGAGGCGGCACATTGGCGATATAACATGATTAATTACAGTGCTCAAATGTTAATTGACAAGATTGCGGGATTTACGAATGAAGTACATGAATTTATATTTTAATATAATTATCATATACACATTTCCGCGGCATTAATTATTTTAATGCTTATCTTGCATTTTTTCTTATCTTAACGTCTTGCATTCTTATCTAGTGCAACGTTAAGATCCTATTATAAATTATCTCATTTTTCTTCTGGATATCGTATTCCAAAAGAATATTGGCTATCGTTTTGCCAATTTTTGGTTGAAAAGCTTCTCCACGTCTTCGATACCTGTCTACTGGCGAATATTTCGTCGACAAGAAATTATTATTCTTATTTTTATTAACATTAACTTTTTTTTGATTTAACTTGATTTGTTAACTTTGTTTCATTAACCACTTATTGAGTTTAAATACATCTACCGGTTTCGAAAAATACCATGTTCTTCTTCAGGATGTCAATACTAATCAAAAACATATGGTATCTCTTTACCGGAATCTATTTTTAAAAAACAATAATAAATTTTGTACCTAACTCAAATTGTTACTTAATACAAATTATTGATTTGGAATCATTGGAAATAAGTAAAGCGTGTAAAACTAATCAAAAAATTATAAACAACCAATTAAATTTAACTACGAGTCCCATTCTAAATTATTTTTTTCCTAAAAATTATTCGAGTAAATTTGTATTAAGTAACAATTTGAATTAGGTACTAAATTTATTTTTTAAGTAATTATTGTTTTTTAAAAATAAATTCTGCTAAAGAAACAACATATGTTTTTGATAAGTATTGACATCCTGAAGAAGAAAATGATATTTTTCGAAACCGGTAGATGTATTTAAACTCAATGAGTGGTTAATTAAACAAAGTTAACATATAAAAATAATTCATTTTAACCACAAAGTTAATTTTGCTAATTTCAAAAGAATTATTCTTCTCCCTACATCCCTTCTGCTGTATAACTTTCCTTTCATGACTGATTTGAGGACGTGGCATTTATTACGAAGCGTTATGTCCAAGATTTTCCTATTTTCTCTCTTTGTGCTTTCTAAGAACCTGTTCAAAGTCCAAAAATCCAAGTCAGACAGGTTTTAACAATTACGGCCTTTGGAATCGACTTGTCATACTCATACCTAGAGAAATAAAGTTCCATTTCTAGTTTCGCGCGGTCCTACACACGCTCTTATACTTGTGCATCAGATGACAAGTCCCTACACATCCATATATATGTATGTAGGTGTTATATGTATATTTTTGCTGTATATTTTTTACAATATGTTAATTACTTCAACCGTAAGGCATTTTTTAAACAGACCAATATAATTACGACACCCAGATCGCTGCGGATAATGATTTTTCCTCAAAAATACACATCAAGATTCGAATCTAAAACATAGCTTCTCTACTGCCTTGCTTTGTTCAATGATTCGAAAAAAATGTGCATCATATTTAATCTAAAAGTGTTTCATTATACTTTGTTACTTACGTAGGTATCCCACTCCGTCTTAGTCGACGAAAAGAACAATAATTTTGTCAGTATTTTCCTTAGAGACAAAAATCCATTAATATTCCATTGTAAGATAAAGTATATCTTTAGACGACTGACATGTGAATGGAATATTTAAATTAAAAGGAGTGTTTTTCCTTATTTTAAGACTTTTATGGGTATTAATGGGACATATACATATACTATTTTATATGTACATTATTTATTGAAATATTTAGAGTAATAATTCATTATTAAGCGAACAGCTAGAATAGTCACGGATCATCTACATATGTAACGCATGTCACCAAATCAAAAGATCATCTTCAATTAGGCAACTGATGTAATAATCGTTTTATATTTGTTTCTTTTTTCTTCAAACAACAACTACTTCTTCCACGGCACTACATCCCAAGGTGGAATTTGACCTCCAAGTGCTCTCCATCGACTCTTATGCCTGGCCATTCCTTGGTACCCTGTTATCTGACATTCTTTCAACATGGCCAACTTTTTAATTTTGGACCTACAGAATCTTACAATCGTTTCTTGCTCAATCAGATTTTCGAGTTCATGATTCATTTTTATTCTGTAAGTTCCACTTTTTAGTGTAGGTCTATAAATTTTTCTTATTATTTTAGTTTTATTTATTTATTTATATTGTATTCACGCCTTATGAGCTTTTACAAAATTAATTAATAAATTCATTAGTCTGTTCATGTAATAGGCATCATTCATTGAGACTAGGTATATTATATATACATAGGTATCATTCATTCACTAAGACACTTTCAAAGGCTTATATAATAATATCTAAGCAGGTTCAATCGTTATTTAATACAATTCAAAAAGAACTTCATATTTACAATATTATCTATTACGTAGCACTGCTGGCCTTTAAATAAAAGATGAGCAATCTTTAGTTTTCTTGGGAACAATGTAGTGGAATAATCCACTACCAAAATTAAGATCTCAAAAGCCACTCCACACCTTAAGGTCACGTATATTACTAACCGGTTACATATCTTGGACCCTACCATTGAAAGCAGTGACTATTGTTGTTGAGCCAAGCCTTAACGTGTGTTTGAACACGTACATTGCATATGCATATTGGCAAGATTGCAAGTATTTGACAAGGATTTGTGAGTTCGGGAAATTTGGAAAATTGCTTTTTGAGATTCATTGGTAGCTGGCAAATGATTTCCAGCCCGACAACTTCTAAAGTCGGACAAGTTTTTATTTTATATTGAAGTGCGGAATACTTCACACGACCAGGTAAAGCCGATACCTGAATATGGTCTTGTTAAAAGCCACAATAATAATAATTGTACGAGTCATATACGAATGTGGACAAGGGGAGAACTGTGTGTCAGGACAGAAGAGTGTGGCGTTCTATCTTCTCTGCCTACCTAATAGTTAAAATAATGATATTAATTAAATATTATTTGGCAGTTACTTCGTGGTGTAACATTTTAATTTTTTAAATATTATTTCCCTACCCACATTAGACCCGCATTTTAAACTAATAATAATATTGGAAAAATTAATCTAAATTCTAAAACAAAAATATTTATTTTAGAAAAACGCGGGCTATATCAAATAACTTGTGGAGATTGTAACAAAAAGTACACTGACCGAACCGGAAGAAATTTAAATACGCGAGTTAAAGAACATCGACGCTGTCTGAATAATAATTTCTCCGAATTCGCTAACCACATCATTGATACCCACCATTCTTTCGACACCCACAATCTAAAATTACTCCACTCGGTACCATATAGGACATTAATAATTAATATTCTTGAAATTATAGAAATCCTGAAAAATTCGAATTCTGGGCGAATTAATGAACAATATCACATTTTCAAATCGTTCGCCGCTATTATCAATATTTCCTAGAAACAATGAAACAATCCCACCCTTACGTGCCCCAACACCCCAACAGCTGACTGTATTTAATTTTAGTTCAATTTACACCTGTAGATGGGAACTAGTCGTGATGCAACTCAAAAATTTGTGTGTGTTTAATATAAAGTGAAAATAAAAATAATACATTTAAAAAAATGTTAATTATATATTAATATTTTGATTCTAAATCTGGTTCAGATGTGTCTACATTTCGTTAGAACCTAAAGTTTCCGAACTCTGTAAGATTACGTAAATTTTTCCATATGATTATTTATCATTCTGTGTCACGCCGTTCGTTTCCAAGCTCGTTGACGTCATGACTGCTCCATATACTAGATCCGGTGATTTCTTCAAATATTTTATACCATTCTTCAGAAAGCTATTTTGTGTTGCTATCTTCAAGGTGATATTTTGTATTTTACACGCATGTAAAGCACTCGTTCGGTATACTTATGAAGTGCAATTATCTCGACATTTATGAAAAAAAAAAATGGATTTGTTGCACAATATCGTATCCTAGAACTCTGAAAACTTATTTTATTTTTTGTATTTTTAGAAGGGGTTAGTTTATGCGAGTGAGATATAAAAGTTGAAATAAATAAGTTACATGTAATATGTCATATCACAAGTCATTACACTCATTATATAAATTTATTTTGAGATCAAAGTCGAATGAATAAATCAAATGACAACGACCTTCTCCAGCACGAAGATGTCGTGCGTTTTTTTTAATCGGCACCCTTCTGTCATTTCTACGCACTTTTGTATGACACGAACACATACGTTGTGACATCTACTCAACTTTCGTGTTAAATTATAAATAAATAAATTTTATTACACCTTCTTGCTAAATTATTACTCACTGTAAAAGACACACCTTTTTGAGAAACAATTGATGATATCGTCGGTGCAAGTCCAATACCGTGGAAGGGCTCGCTACTTTAGTGGGCATAATTTGTTCGCAGTGTTGACTTTATCCAAATGCAAGCAGTCTATTGATCAATTTCAAAATTTGAATGCGCCAATCATTGCGGAGTGTGCCGTTCAACTGAAAGCGCCTAAAAACGTATTTTGAAATGATCGGCTCATACACGGTATTGTATTTACAAAGACGATATTTTGTTTTTTCTTTTACGTGTTTATTAATAATTAACGTAATTTTACTATAATGAAAATAAAATATTGAAATATACTCTATCGAGTGTGTTGTACAAAACTAATGCTAACTTCAAATCAAGTGCAGTAATATAATTTCGAAAACAGTTCACGAGCATTAATAGAGTAATAACCACGAAAGAAAAAAAATGGTATCGATTGTTTATCAGTAATATGTGATTTTTACGGTAAGTCTTATTTATTATTTCAATCCTTACTTATGCTAGTAGAACCTGGACTCTAAATACTAACCTTAGAAGCTCTAAATGACAAAGCGTAGTATACAAAGAAGTATGCTGGAAGATATACACAAGGAGATATGGAAATAGAAACACGTAGATATCAGGGCAAACCAAAATGTCAAAGAATATTTTTGAATACACAAAATCAACCTAAGGGGTGCCGAAAGTCTCTTTGGCTAGACGGAATTATGGAAACAGTGGAAATTACATAAAATAATTATGCCTGTACAAATGTACGCAAAAGAAATTATTAGAATCATTCCATCAATTAAAAATTATATTCAATCTAAGAATAGAATTACTTTCGCGTGAATGGTGAACGCGTATTGGAAACTACACTATCAGACTACTGGGAGACCGTTCGTAACTCATTGATAGCGTTCATTTCTGACAGATGAATGATGATCGAGTGACAGATGATCGTGTGGTTGTATTAGTGACATGTGCGTGTGTCCGTGACTCGCGGGACGGCTCCGGAATCATCATGGACACGCCCGTAAATCAATCAGATAATATGCGACAGTTCGTAGATGTACAGAGGCGGCCCCAAAATTATATTGGCTCGAGTGGCTGAAGATTAATGAATTTTTAAAACCACATTATATCTAGTATGCATAATTGTTACGATTCTGAGACGTTGGTACCATTGGGAGTATAATTGTGCTAATTGTAACCAAATATTTAGAAAAAAAATTAGACCAGTGGCGTAGTTATTACCACTACCTGGGCAGAGTCCCAAAATAAATTTTATTACCATTTGCAGAGAGAAGTCAAGAGTCACAATAATTTAATTAAATTAAAACACAATTGCTTTTCAATGTATTTTATATATATTTTATAATATTATACTTGCCTAACAACCGCCTATTATCACAACCAGAAGAGAAGAAGACGGAGTGTCTAAACCGTTAACCCCAAATGTCTGGGTTGAAAAAGACATTTTTTATATCTCTGTTCATTCTACTATATTACTATTTATTTTTAGAAGTTCAATGACTATCATCCTTGGCTACTAGGAATTTGTATTATGTAATTTATTTTATAAATAAATGCTATTTTCGATGGCATTGAAGTGAACAGAAATTATAATTTTATTCAAATTCCTGTGTGGGACCAATTTATTTGCTCGCTCGGGGGCTCGCCAAGTTTTCACTACGCCAGTGATTCAAACTTCAAATTATCTTATACACAAAAAAAAAACAGAAAGCAAATCCAAAACGTGAGTAACTGAACTTCGTCAATACAATATGTACATACACTTAACGACCATCTTGTTTAACGATCGCTCTAACTTACGACCGTCAAACAACTATCAAATCCATATCGTCGTCAGTAGAGAGAGAAACAATGTTATAAAATGTGTCGCGTCGTCTACTTCTAGCACCAAGTGAGCAGCCATCGAATTACCCCTTTCCTTAATCGTCATTCGATAGCGCTCCGTTGTAAAACTTTAAATCTTTCATTAAAATATAATAAAATCGTGGTCAACCAAAATAATGAGCAACATTTTACCTGAAAGAAGCAAAAGAAGACTTTATAAGGTGTATGATAAATTAATTGGCCGTTTAAGAATTTTTTAAACTTTGAATCTATATATTTTGTCTAAAAATTGACCATACCAATATCTGATTTCACTTTTGGATACTTAAATGCATTCTTATATAGTATATACAAACAAATTTACAATTATTTTTATGAAATGTAATGAAATCACGATCTGTATGAATTTTCTCTAAGACTATTAGAAAAGGATGACAAAACTTTTTAATGTAGGACATAGTAAGAAATAGAGTCAAGCTCTTATTGTTAAGGTTTAAACTTGAAATGGCCAATTACTATAGCACGGCCAATAGCTCTATCAATCACCCTATCGTGAAACGCTTATGAAGATTATCAACGATCGGACACAATTTAGACCTAGCGCGTTCTACTGTGTATAATATTCTAAAGGACAAGAATAAAATCAGAGAAGCAATAAAAACACTGAGGTCGTTTACCGTACAATTCGCTTTACGAACGGGTCATTGGATTGGAACCTGATCGTTAAGTGAGGACTGACATTAATTATTATGCATTTGCACCGCGTGCATCAATTGCGTAGATATACTTGTTCTATTTCTTTTCAATAAAATAATCCAATATTAAACAATCTTTAGTTTAATCTCAACCTTCAGTTTGAATGACGCCAATTATTTTCAAAATGCTAATTCAGGATTAATTTATCTATCGTGGAATGCTAAGCGATAATGCAATTAATTTAATTAAAGCTCGTATCTAAAGAAATAGGATAAATGAAATTCACCGCTTAAAAATATTTATTAATAAACATTCATTATTTATTCAGATACATGGGTATAATAGATACATTGTTTTTTATTATATACCCACGTGAAACAACTCTAAATTACACATTATTATAAATATTTAGATTTGCAATGCGTTCACATTGAACGTAAAACTTTACTTCTAGAAAAAAGAACGTATTAAAATTTTTTTTAGTTTAAAATTTATTCGCTATCCCAAACACACCACAGCATTCGAAACTAGATCTTTACTTAGGTGACATCATATTTCCTGTATTTCTACGTTTCATGTCTACTTCTTTAACAGAGCATCTTCACAGTATACAGTATGTGTATAATGCGTATGTAACTGGTGTGTCTTCTGGGTTGATCGTATTCTTTGTATGTGGTTTCCCTGGGGAAACCTAGGCCGACGTGTCGGCATGGTAACACGTGCCATTGTCAAGGCGTTGCCTAAAAAAATTACGGTAATACCGTACTTTTTCGCAAGAGATATAAATCTGCCAAAGTTGAGTTAATTTCAGTTCAAAGTCATGAATTATTTAACTAATTCTGTATCTTCCTTCCAATTAAACATATAATATGTAGTATATACTTATATAAATAACTAAATAAAATGGAATCAAATATCGGTAATTAAAAATTCAACTTCAATTTCATTTTCAGATTGAAATTGAAGTCCTAAAATTTCGTTTTTCCACTATACTTATGGGTAGCGAAGAGTGGTCACGTACATTTTACTTTATTAAGACTGGACACTGATGTGTGAAAGTGCAATATGCATCGTGAGACATCCATAAAAGTACCAGATAGAACATCTCACAATTCTAGAAAAATTGCGACCCGAATAACCCCTAAAAGATATCGTGGCTGAAAACTCGAAGTCAACAGGCCAACTATTATATTTCGAATTGTATTTATATTTAACTTTGATTAAACCACTGTGTTGTTTTTACGTTAACCGATTTCTATACTAACGTATCTTCGTCAGGACTGGCTGACTGGGTACAACTGAACTGTGTCATAAAATTTAAACGACATCGATTACAGGTGGAGTCTTGGCAAGAGTGGGGAGGTGATTGACAGGGGGGCATTAAAATGGGGGAAATGTTAAATAGCAGCTTATGTTAAGTCAAATATTAAATAAGGCTTTATTGGTTATGAATTATATTGGACTTAGTATTGAGGGAATTTTTGATTTCTAGACTTTCTAAATTATCCATTCAGCCTTAATGTGTAAAATTTCTATGCCGTTTCCTTTTACAAAAGAAAAAATATTATTCTGGAGGAAATATCGCTAACTTTTGATAACCGGACAAGCACTAGAAGAAGTCTGAAGCTGGCGACATAAGAAGCAGACTGAATGTAGTGAAAACGAAATTACTTGGCCCTGTTCATTTATGACGAATTGAAAAATGAACATTTAAGTTGGTTTGGACATGGATCAAGAAAGTATAGCGTGAGTGGTCTGGTTATGTAGAACGAAAGAGTGGAATTTGTTTGACCAGGTATACCAGATAATGGATGATTTTGCCATCAAAAGTCATAAGGTTTTCAATCACGGCAAGGCTGGTTGAGTGCTAATTAATTAAGATAAAAAAAAAACGGAAACATCAATTAATAAGTAATTAATTATTCAATTCATTTCTCAGAACTTTTCCGTTTCATCATCTTTCCTTGTATAATCGATAGAGCATGGAATTTACAATAACGATTTACGTGTTTGACTTGGATGGTTGACTAAGCAGTATACAATATAATTAACACATGTCTTATAAATTTTTAAAAAAGATAAATAATTATCATTTATGAATGTATGTTTTATGTAGACAATCTTATCAATTCTATAAACATTGCTTTGCAATTTTAACTGGTTTCAAGCGGATAACTATAAACCAGAGTATTTTTAACGTATTTTGTGCGCGTTTGTATAATAATAATAACAGCGTTATAAAGGTTGCCTATATTCAAATCTGCGGCATTACTTAAAATAATAATAGCACAGGTTAAGAAATTAGTACTAAATGATTACATTGATGATGAGGTTTACTGGGATAGTTTTAGATTATTACTATCATCGGTACCTGTGATTTAAAGTTAAAGGTTTAGTTTCTGGTGTACCGTGATTGATTTCCGAACAAAAATAATAACAGTTACCAATCATCTTTACAACCACACAGTCACAATCACATATTATCTTATCACAAGATTATATCTACATTTTATATAATTTATTTAGGTATTACAGGGCCCATAATAACATGGTATATAATGAATATATAACATAACATTACTTACTATATTTATAACGTCTCTAAATGTATTTTGCGTTTATTCTCATTTATTCGAGAGTATGCAGAGAGGATAGAGTGCCATATTCTACTGCCCAGACGCACATTTCTCGCCTCGTCCACATTTATACATCTTCTCATGCAATCTAGTCAATTATTGAGATTTCGAACAGTACCATATTCCAGTATCATTCATTCGTTCCATATAATCAAACTATCTAAGCGATCCTTTTTTAATTCTATTCAGTATGCTAAGATCAGCTTTACATTCTCTCCTAATTTTTTCATTCTTTACTCTATTATAAATGGATTTGAATACGTCATATATGCTTAAGTGATTTCATCTCAGATATAATGGAAACACAATAAGCTAAGATACAGAGAGTTATACGTACCCATGTTTTACGTTTTCTGATCACTAAACCAACATCTGATCACTGTACCAACTGATCAACTGTCTCATTCACTGATATTCAGACACTTTCGTCTAGAAACCACTCTCAAGAGTATGAAACCGTGGAAAGGCCCAGTTACATACATACATTTTATTTCTATTGAGAACAAACTAAACCTGACATTTAAAAATATATATAATGGAAAAATACTTTAATATCACGACAAATGATTTGTAATTATTATGATTGGTAAAAATTACAGAAAATCCCGGTGGGTCATGCTGTCGCTGGGGTATTGTAAATATTGGAAAATGCGTTTCAAGTCGCCAATTTTTTAATGTAACGTCTAGCCATTAACGAGATTACTCGGAGATACTTTCAATAAATAAATATGTCTACCATATCTAATATTTGATAGCAGTATGAGAGTGAGAAATATCTTACTGAGAATTATTTAAATTAAATATCTTCACCCGTTGGGTCAAGGATCTGTAGTAAATCATGTTTTTATGATTTGTTTTAATGTAAATTTATTTTAAAATGTATTATATTTTATACAAACTTCGGATATAGGTAATATATATAAGTATGAATATACCTACAATCATACAAATATCTTAATTTTCTTGTGTGTCACGCGTAGAAAATTTTTAAAAGAAACGAAAGAAAAGATGTTTGAATTGTATTAATTTCATTTGAAATGCATTATAACAGTTATGTTATGAAGGGTGGGTTCATTTTTTATTGAATTGAAAAATAGTAATATATCCGACACCGATATGTAGGTAATTATAAAATTGTAAGCTGGAATATTATTGTTCATATATTCAAACTTCAAACTATTTATTGAACGTTTTAAGTATGTGACTAAAGTAGCATGATACATATTTCAAACAAATTCAAAAATTTCTGCGCAAATACGATGCTAATATCAAAGAAAATGTGTTGAGAATGCGTTGAGGATTTATATCCATAAATATATGCATTAACAAAGAATTTAATTGTGATTTTTCAGCTTTTAAACACTAGTATCCGTATTCAATTTAATTACAACTTTGGACGTCTGATCCTGAAGGTATGAATCTGGCGAAATTAGAAACATGGTTGATCTACGGTTCGCGGCTATATCTAGATTACGCATTTTAGCTCGACAAAGATTGCGAACTATTATTGGAATATCATCTTAAATAAAACCTAAATCGTTACCATTCCGTACTGAACTAAACTCCTGACTAACGATTTCTTCGAATGATGATAAGCATTCGTACCAATCGTAATAAGATAAGAATTGTATCATCGCAAATATTTGTTTTTATTTAGTATACCTCTGAGAATTAACCACGTAAAAATAACAATGTCACTGATTAAATTAATCAGTCAAATAAATCTTTAAATTATTTTGGATTAATGCAACGTTTAAAGTGGAGACAATATCTGAGAGGAGAAATAAAATTAGTGTGTTAACATTCTAAATAAATTAGCTACACGTAAAACAAAAACTTCGTAATATGGATAGAGCTAGTATTGGTGCACTCACCCAAACAAATTGATCAAACCTTATTATACATATACAAAATTCCTAAAATAATCTATTGAAAGTCTACTTTGTATTCGTTTTTTATACATACACCTTATGTATGGTATATAAGATGTATGTATAAGAGGTAAATGTTAATTTCGGTCCGATACTTACAAACTAATTTATTACATAATTATTTGTAAACTATGCCCGTCTTAACGCAGAATTTTCTAGTGAGACGGGCATAGTCCAAACATATTATACATATAGTTTTTAATAAATATATCTTCTGTGTACAGTTTTCTAGAGTAATCTGCCGTATATATCTAATCTATCTGGCCGGCGTTTTGGATCCCATTATGGCAGGGTTCGTCATCAGGGCTGATGCGTCCGTGAACCGAAACGTCGGCCAGAAAGGTCAGATATACGCGGCAAAATAGCCCAGAAAACGGTCGTGAAAACAATATACTTCTATTACTGATATACTATTTTAGTGCACTAGTGTATATTAAATATCTCCAATCCAATCCAATTTTCAAATTTGTTTCAAAAGAAATAAATTTGCTTGCATTTTTATTCAAAAATCATTTCAGAATTGAGTATATTCACATTTTTTGTAATTTACAGGAAATTACCATTTCAAGCCAACGTAATGTATCAAATTCACAGATGCACATTTTAGGTACATTTTATACAGGTTGTATCGACTAAATTAAGAGTAGAAAAGAGTAGAGTAGAAAAATATTATTGTACAAGACTTTTACAAAATCACGTTAAGCTTTAAGTCTATGTGATTATTATTTTCATTATAATAATATATAATTTGGAAATATAAAATATTTCAATTAATCGAAATAATCGCGTAATAATATGGTTGAGAAAAAGTACATGCAGCTTGAACATTTTCGACTCATATTTGTAATACGTACCCCTAAAATATTGTGCACTAGATGTTTTACACCCAGTATATATAAAATACCGGTATAATTGTATAAAATATATATTTTCTAGATATTACGTTTTAAACTCGGGGTTTTATTTCAGAAAATAATGAAAAAAATATTGTATAGGAATATTGTAGATACTGATCGATTCCGATTGCGGGTATTTGACATTTAAGAATTTGGTAATTTCTAGAATCTCGCATATCTGAGAAAACAAAAAATGCTTTGATCTCGAGAGAGTTTGGTGGAGAAATTCCTGAGCTATACAGCTCACGGAAAGAAGAATACTGTTGGATATTTTTTAAAGGATTTAAGAAATAAAATTCTAGGAATACTATTACAAAGTATGGTGGATTATTTCGCTTTCGTTTCTTACGAAGACGTTTCCAGTAGAGATAATGTGAGAATACAATAGGCAGAAAATAAATGAAATATAAATGATATTAAATAAAGTATCACTAAAATTTTTTTAATCTTTTAGCTAACAGAATTTTGGAGCCTTCTTTTGATATTCTACGAACCCACAAAATCTCATAACTACATCCTATTTTCTATGAAATATTACAGCCAACTATGACAAGCACAGGTTTGTTAATGTTTGAAAGGTTATCCACCCAAGGTTGTCTGGAGGGGTTAGTTTTTTTGCATGTTTAACCGCAAACTAATAAGTATTATGTGTGTCATCAGATATGATATCATCAAATTTAGGTGTTCTATTTGCATTGTGGCGCAAAAATATATTAATTATGTTGCAGTGCATGCGTATGGTTGTAAGTATGGGAACTGGGGACCAAATCTCCCAGTTCTTCACTGTATCGGGTGATTGCGAAATGTGACGAATATGATGGCAGACTAGATCAGGTTATGAGAAGAGAACATACTTATGGTTGACACTATATTTGTATGTTCATATATTCATACATGTTATAAAATTGCGTGCGAGTAGCTACTGGAGGCTAATCTAAAACTTGCGGTCGGCGTCTTCCCGATAGTTGCCGCCTAATATTATTGTGGCGTGTTGCCTGACCAGGATCGCTGTTGAGAGCCTGGCTTAACACCCAGGTAACTGTGAGGCGCGTTCAGGTCCTCCAAACGTGTTTTGAACCTTTTCTATTTATGCCGTCAAGATTGGTTCCAATAATGTTAAATCCGAGTAAATCTTATCTTACGTTGTGTTATTGTATTATAAATTTTGCTTTAATCGGAATAGTAATGACATGAACGAATTTTAATGAGGAGAGAAAGGTAAGAAAGATATACGACGCGAATGGTGGTGACACAAGAAATAGAAGATGTCCGCGGAAGGCTTGACATGACCAGGTAAACCAGATTCTGGAAGATGGTCCTGTTAGAAGCTTCAACAATCGATGAACTCGCACGTGAAGATGTACGAATGTGGATGAGTCCGAACTCAAAAAAAAATTAGATTTTCCATTTCATTAAATTATTTGATAAATATTATAGGAAAATAGAAAATATAATACAAAATAATTATTATCCACAAAGGCATGGCATTATGGTGAGCGGGAAAAAAACTGAATACAACCACTTTTCCTATCAAGGGTTTGAACTCTTTAAACCTCTTTAAAGACAAACTTTTTTTTTTTACCACTATGACCCCTCTTTTAAACATAATAATATATTTTTATTATCTACTAAAAGGCGTGTCCTTTAATATGCCTATTATTAATATTTAAAAATCAAATAACTGAACTGAAATATTTGATACTATTGCGGACACATAAAAATAAAGAAATGATATTTGTTTAAATCCTAGAGTATTTATTTTCGGGTGATTCGGGACTAAAGGTCACGAAATCGATTATTTTTTAAGATAAATAATTACATGAGGTAATAAAAATAAACAAATCATTCAAAGTGTGCGCGTCATATCAAAATGCATTATTTTTTAGATAACTAACTTATCGTCACTGTAGCCACAAGAGATAGAAAAAATCAATAGTTCGCATTCATGCATATATTATTATTATATTATATTCTTATTGTTTTGAGTTCGTTTTCGTTTTTGGTTGTTACAATAATATGTAAAATATAATTTTTTTCGCAGATATTCTGTGTTCCTGTAGCCTCCAACACTCGTCTCATAAATCTTCTACACCATCCTCTTCTCAGCCATTTTTTCCGCCAGAACGATCTCAGCGATTCAATTATTAGTTACATGTATAATTACTAACAGATGTATAATACATTCGTTTTACATTATTTACTCTACTGTACATAGATATCAAACACACTCGATTGACGAACTGCGAGCATAATTATGTAGCCAAGTTTAAAATAAATTAATTTGTATAATCTCAAGGTAAATTAGACGTCTTCACAATAAAGATTTGTATATTACTCAAATATTATAAATGCATGTTATGTCTGTATCGATAATTTATATTATATCTGAATCGATATTATATCCGTGTGATAAAATAATTAGTATAGAAAATAATAGACTGGCGAGGAAGGAGTGTGATAATTAACGCTAAATAATTACAATTGTTTTATTAAAAGATTATTTATTTAATTAATATGCATTTATGGGGGGAATTTATTGCATATATTAAAGTTTCTCTTGACGTTTAAAAACATAATTTTCAATCCTATACATAATACCTGTTGTATTCCTCAAGCCTTTACAATATGGCTAATGATACATAATATTATGTAGATTAATTAAATTTAATATAATACTTATTTAAATTAACAAATCATGTGAAAAAAAATAGTTGGATTCAATGTAATTTCAATTTATAATTTTTATGTGGTTACTACAGCGATACATTTTCATTACCTAATAATATAACTAGGTTAAACAATAGTTAATTATTATTTTTTGACGAGGCTCGAATCCCCAATCACTAGATCACTGGGCGAGTATCGTAAACCACGAGACCACAAGCACGTCGGTTAAAACAATCAAACATAAATATGATCATAACAGTATAAAATAAATATAAATAAATTTGATTCAGTTAGATTAGAATAAAGATATTTTAAAAATTGCTCACCTGAGTTGGAAGAAGCTGTAAACTGTATTTATCTTCAATGACTGATTCGAACTTTAATGTAAAATTTATATTCGATCAAATGTAAAAATGGAAATTTTTTATTACCGGGTTTGAATTCTGGTATACTACTGGCGTTATAATGATGAAAAAGCGATGTTATGTATTTGTAATGGTTATTTTATCGTACAATAGTAGAAAATAGTATTTTGATGGTCCACCGACATCTTGTATAGATTTTCTTCTATTCTCTTCTCTCGTGCAGAGTAAAGAGCTGAAATCTGATCAGTAACGAATCAGCAAATCAAAAGGACGCCATTTTTGAACATTCTCAAAAAAAAAAAAAACGAACTCAAAATCTTCGAGTACGAAACAGCGCGAGAGTGCGTGTAAAAACAAAACAAGTCGACCGATTTATATTGTGGCAAATGTCAGAACAATCGACAATAATGAAGGTATAAATTCGCGTCTCTCAATGTCGTACGTCGAATGGCAAGAGGATACTAGTTCACTGTGTTGTCTTGGCTGTGTCTAATTAGTAACTGACTTGCGGAGCGAAGAGTGAATGGTCGTAGTTTCGGCAGTCGGGAGTGTAACACAGTTATGACGCCACCCTAGAGATAAGAAATTATATATATATACATGTGTATACCCGTCTCCCCAGAGCTTTGCAAAGTGTCGACCACGTGTTTGCAGTTATCGTCTGATTTATCCGAAACGGGAAACTAAATGTCACCTCAACTCGGCGCAATTTTATCCCGAATTCCCCTATTCTTTCGAAGTACACATAATGCCAAACGTTACATGTGTATTAATTACAAACGCAAATGTAACTTTTAAGATTACTATTGAAAACATCCGCGTAGCATAAAATTAAATATTAACGCGTCTCATTTTGATCAATTCCGATTTTTATGTAGCCGTGCAGCAGCTACTGGAGCGCGTGATGCATTATCATATGCAGTGCTGTATCTCAAGTTCTGGTGAACCGATTTTGAAAAATCAAACGCAGTTGCATTTCTTTCAGCAAACTGAACAATAATATATATAATACATCAATAAATATGTCATTCGATCATGATCACAAAAATTAATATACATATAAAGATGATAATCAGAATATAATATGTATAGAAATAAGACAATATGAAAAAAAAAAATACAATTTTGTGAATTTTATGCTTCTCATGCCATTTCTCTTCCCTCCCTTTTAAAGTTTGTAACAAAATAAAAAATCTTTGCGATATGTACATACAATTCATTCGTTTTTTTTTTCATTGCCGTTTCAAAGTTTAATCTTGCTCAATTTAAATTAATTTAGTGTTATTATGAATACATTATTAAACATGGAGAATCGGTGGAACCTACTTAAGTATAAATGAAATTTGAGGACAGCTGTGGAGAGTAGCTGTTACAGGGTTGAACACTTGTATAATATATTCCAGGAACCGTGCGTATAGCGTAATCGTAACGAATTAACGGAAGTGATAAATATCTGTCACATTTAAAGCGATAAAGGTAATAAATATATATGTAAATAAAAAATGCGTTAATAAATCACAACTTAATGTTAAACAAAATTCTAGATAAATAATAAATTAAAATGTTATCTCACTACTGAAGTTTATTTCCATGAAATAATATTGCAGGGTTTTGTATAAATGTAATTAATCTATTATTATTAAGTGGAAAATTTTCATCGCGGATGACCTGATTTTAAATTGGAATCAAATTTTTAAAAACAATATTTTGATTGATGTTGAAAGTGAAGTAAAGTATCAGTAATAAAAAATGTAATATGTGAAATATTTGAGGATCTGTGGAATTTAGTATAATAATGTAAAAACTACATATGATGGATGTAAAAAAGAAGCACAAATAATACAAATCAATTAAGTCACATGAGACAGGTTAATTAATACTGTGAACGATGAAAGAATCGGCGTAAATTTTTTAATAGGATTAAGTTCGGCTATAACCAAATCCAGACACTACTTTTAAATCTTAGTTACTAATAAATGGTTAGATATATCTTATATTTATGTATATATAATATTTTCATGGTAACATCGACGAGTAGGATTATTAACCTTTAAACATTCAAAATAACAATAAAATAATTTTAAAAAACACGTATATTCTTGTTTATTATTAGTTTTTAAAGCAACATTAAACAAATTGATTTGGCTTTATTCTCTGGGCATACGTACTCTTAAAGAACATTATTTAATCGTTTATGTATGTTATAAGAATATTTTTTAGAGGAAGTTTCTGAATTTTTGCTTTATAATGTCAATGTCTATTTGTATATCAGTTCAGCGGTTGTCGTGACGGAAATCTGGATATAAATTCTATTAACATAACTATATATATATAAACTTCTAGCGGCTTCCCATCTTAATCAAAACTACTGATATCGAAACGGCCTTACTCCGCGAAAAAAGATCTTTATATACAAATATAAAGATATGTACGTATGAATATATATATAACTTCAAACAATGTCTTCAAAATAACTTGCTGACAACATGGGATGACGACTATTGAATCAAATTTTGAAATAAATATATATATTTTTGCAGTAGGCAAGCATTTAAAATTTACACATTATTCTTCATATTTTAGAATAATTATTAGTTATGGATTTTGCCAAAGCAACAAACCATAAAGTTACATTCATGTAGAACGAATGAATTAAGAAATAAATTTGACACGAGTTTTGATTTCAGAAATATAGGACATCCGCGAATGACAGCATCACCAGTTAAACCTACACTGGAAAAAGGTCCTGTTAGAACCCTCAACTATCGACGAACTTGCACGAGATGAATGTAGATGAGGCGAGAGATGTGCGTCAAGACAAAAGAGTGTGACGTTCTATCCTCTCTGCCTATCCCGGTGATTGTAATTTAATTAGTTAGTTTTGGCTCTTAACTGTATATTTTTTAAATTAAAAGAACCAATTATAGCTTATACTTAAACTAATTTCATTGATTTTATGAGTGTTGCAATTAATACATGAATTACGACTTTAATAGAAAAAAATATTTAACAGAAACGTTTTATGCCAACCCTGATTTGTTTCGGTTGTAGGAGCGACCATAAATTTAAAAAAAAGCTTTTTGAAAAAGTTCGTTAAGTGAGTGAGCATGATGAAATATGTGCGAGTGGATGTCGTACGATGGCGTTCTTAGAATTCATTCACTATTTTAACACATTTGCCGCGACGGCAGTTTCCACCAAGCATAGACATCATTAATTATAGATTTGTATGCGTAGCTCTGAGCCATTAATTCAAACACGTGTGTGGCCAGTCTCAACTTGTACTTATCAGTCATATATATATATATATATATACACATGTAATAAGTGGCACGTAGAGAATATGAATGAACATGATAAGAGTGGGTATCTATCAAGACAATTTTGGCTGGAGGCAAACTTGTTGAAACTTGCTGATAAATATTTGTGTTTTTATAGATTCGAATTGTAATCACCAAAAATAAAATGACGGTGATATCAACAGAAACATTAGATTGTTACATTCGCGTCAAAGATCACGTTACAGAAGAACGACAGGTGACGGCTACCTTCAAAGGACTTTTTAATTGACCAAATATTGCATTTAATATAGAAAGCTCGATGGTTCATAATAGAGTAAGAGGATTCTAATCGATCTGTGGGTCGCCCATATGTCGAACGATTCTGGTGACGATATCCACCGACAGATATGAGTCAATAGCTAAATAATTTCCGTTATAGAGTCAATGGCTTCGACTAGTCTGATAAGAACAAGAACAAGTTAATATTGTATTTACAATTTTCTATCTATTAATCAGAATTTTTTTAATAAATTAGACAGTCATTTCACATTTCGGCCACGCTTCGCACTTTTAGCTGAACATAATTATCGCTACGTCTCTAATAGGGTTAATACTTAATACCGTTAATTTAAAAATCTTTAAATAATTCATCTCCTTTGGTTTTTTCCATCGCTGTCCCGACTTACTCATAAAATTGTCAGTGATCATCGGGCTATCCAGTTCTCATCAATAAGCTCATTGTAATCTTTATCGATTGACCTTCGTGTGGTGTGGCGCCGCAAAATCCCCACAAAATGTTAATAATAAAAGGATTATCTGATTCAATATTGATTTAAATGTGACAAGACAACTTTTGTGCGTTGTTTCTTATCTATGAATTCAGTATATGAATATTTTCTATGTCAGCGAAAGACAGTTACGAATGAACTCATGTTTTTCATCTTTTAGCTATCCGGTGACTTTCTACGAGAAACAAATAAATATAATTATTTTTATCTGATAGTAATTATGATTTTTTTTGTGTGCTCATTGTGGACCTCAAACCCATGTTTATAATATGAGACCCCATCTTGGATGATATACAGTGTTACAGGTAAGATCACTCGGAAATTGTGTGTAATAGTATTTTTTATTTATTTGATATGGTTGTTTAATATACCATTGGATGCTTTAGAATATATACAACGTTGTGGCATTCATATCTCAGATCTGCCCAAAAACGATGTACAATGTTGTTGCAGGTGGTTTAATATTTGAAATAGTATCAAATTTTTGGCATATAATGTAATCGAATTGAAAATAAACCCTATATACGATAAAACACAAAATATTACGAGCCGTATCTCATCCTACCGAGGCCACTATGTCTATGAAGAATTGAAGAAGAAGAAGAAAAAAAACAAACTCGGTTGCTTCTAGAAATTGCTACAGATAAAACTTATTATATGGATATTTTTTTTAATTGTTATAGATAGATGGAAATTCATTGAATGATGTGAATATATTAAAGAAAAGGTTCTAAATTATTCTTAGAATGAAACCGAAGATATTTATAAAAATACAGATAAATATTTAATATAACGCCTTTATTAACGCTTGCGATCTGAAAATATGAAAATATAAAAATTAATAAAACAACGGGCTGTGGTCATTGCTGTTGTTAAGCTATTTACGACTTTGACATCGTGAATGTATTTACGATCGAAGCGAAGGTTGAAACAAAACCTATTTGCAATATCTAAGGTTTACGGAAAAATTATTACACCGACCACAATGATCTCGAAAAGTCATCGATTTTAATATCCATGGGAAATAATTTATGACGCAATATGTTCTAAATATTGAGCAAGGTACGCGGAGGTTCCCAGTTCTCAGCGACGTCACCGACACACGCCAGTTACAACGACAAATGATGCAATCCGGGTTTACTATGAAGTGTAACATTTTAAAATAGAAAGTAACATTTGTCAAAACACGAGGACGGGAAAGAGCAAATAAAAATGACCAACGCCGGGTGCATTAATGGGGACCGTCTCTCAACGCTGAAAATCTAGACACATGCATTCTCTACCAGACACCTTGTGGATCAAATCACCAGATGATTGAAGTCGCCGTTCTTGTTGTAATAAAAACAAAATGTGGAGGATTTATTAAATATAATACTCTTCCGTTATACTAATTGCGATTTTTCTTAGTATTGCATGAAGTATACATATCGCCGCTGTTTGCGGTATATTTTCTCATATTTATTTATTTATTTGGCGGACGAATTGTACACCCAATTAGCACTTATAAATATATTGTTTAAAATATAAAAACATATTTATTTATTACTATTTCGTCTCTAGAAAAAATAAACGCTCTAGTTATTAAATTTACAAAAATTACAATGGGAATTCGATTCGATTCCAGGAGACCTGCAAGTTAGTCCTATATTCTTTGCACGAACGTTTAAATTTGATTATTACACATGTACTTAAATTTTTTAATAATTTTGAAATAAAATAGTTTTTTTATTGATTTTGTTTGAATTGCGAATTAGCGTAAATATTGTAATAATGAGTGGGCGTTATTTCAAAGTGCAGAATTATCATTTAGACAAATAATAATCTGGAATTGTATTCACGTAACAAAAAAGGAAACCTAAATTATAAGGCTAAAGAGAGTAATAGTCATGCCGTGCTTGTAGTCTAGTGGTTACGATACTTGTCTAGTGATCTAGCGGTTGGGGGTTCGAACCTCGTTCTAGTTAGTCTTATTTTTATAGCGCAAGCGTTTAGCTTTGTTTAAAAATAGTACAAATATTGATGTGACACGTATTCCGTGTATGCGTCTCTATTCAAAAAAATTATATTGTGTTAAGCTAATCGACTTCTTCGTACGCTTAATGCTGAGTGTCACGTTTCTTTTGAAATATCTGTAACTTGGTGAACATTCCTCCCAGTCACGACCCATGTTAATCGCAAACATGTTGATAAAATATAAATTATTTCCACAATTACTAAATTTATATATGGTTTTTTTTTCAATTTTATACATTTTTATCGGATATTTTTAAAAGTAACTAGATTCCGCTTGAGACCGTTACGTAAATGTAATTATTAATAATTTAATAGACGTTTCCTCATACACCCGTACTGAGATAAAATAAAATAAATATGTCCTAAATAAAAAATTCCGGCACCTCTCTAGTTAGACGTAAAAAATACATAATGTAATTGATTCTAGATACTCGGTTAAATAGTAATGTATTACAATTCTCACGATGACGTCACTGCAGAATTATACAGTATAATAATATTCAGGCCACAAAAAACATTGCGTCATTCTAAGAAAGTTAACTCCACGTTGTTTCCTCGTAGTCTACAGCGAACAATATCGCCGTCACCCTTCCAGGAATGTATTTAATGAACATTTAACTCATGTTACAACATCATAGCAGACAGGATGAATAATTTATTTATTAAAATCATAATTATTTATTACACTGATGGGAAATTGATAATTTTTATAACCTTGATGAATTTAAAAAATCAACGACATTACACAACATCAAAATAATTCATTTTGTTAGACACGACTACCGCACACTTTCACGCGATGAAATTGACAGCAGAACTTGTTTGTTTTATGTTGTCATGCGACATGGATATATGTCAATATACGTTGTTTTATGTTGCTATCCGACACGGACAGACCCAAGTAAATTACTTACTAGGATTTGATTGTTTGTAATGTTTCCTTTAACATTACTCCCTACCGATTGTTTATTGTCAGAGATTTGAAATATGTACAAATAATATAATACTATTACTAAAACAAACGCCACCATTCACGCGGATTTGTACAAAAGTTGTAAAAATTGGCGAACGGCTACTTCAAGTCAAGGCGACCAATGCGAATGAATAATAAATTAGGTTTTAAACGTTAAATTCTATTACATTAATGGAATTAACCAAATACAATTATACATTTTTATTAAATCTAATAACAATATGCAATAGTCAAATTAGGTACCTATTATGCAACAAAGACATTTTTTCGAATGCATGTGAAATTTTAGTATTTGTGTTTATTTTTTTCCGTTATTGATTATTACTATTTTTTTGTTGATGATATTTATATTGGATTCATTTAATAGGGTATTGTGTGACCCTAAATAAATAAATACAATAATATTAGTCCTCGCTTGAACTACTTGACTTAACATGCATATCCTAATGAATTTAAGATATTGATTACTTTAAGGTAATTACAACACAATACGTTTTAAATAATGTCATGAAAAATTTAATATTAACGTTTGTTATATCGATATAACTCGATATCTCGGTAATAAATACTTGGTAGGAACCAAATAAAATAACAAAATGAAAAACTCACTGTTTTCTAACGTTAGGTTAAATTTATTAAAATACTCTTGTTTTGAGTGTTGTACTAACTCACATTCAGTCGCACTTGCAGACCAGTAGTGTCACTCTCAATGTTGGGTTGTGACATTGATATCGATGGTGTGATATGAGCTTATTATATATATGATATGAGTCAAAGGTCATTTTATTTTTAATTAAGATAACATAAGTTCCTTATTGCCCCGTAATTAATGTATTCAGAAATATATTTTTTATATTTTAATAATGCGTCTCCAACGGATTAAGCAGAGAAAACGAAATTATTTTTAGATGTCTTCTAATAGTTGAGTTCTGAATTGAATATTGGAACTTTTTTGATAATTTGTTAGTATTGTACACTGATATATTACAAAATATTTTTAGTTAGATTGGTCACTTACTGAATGCTAAATAAAGAATATTACAAGAACAAGAAACGGTTTAATTGGTTCGAGAATCATCTCGAGCTAGCTTAGAATATTGATGTAACGTGTATTCGGTGAATGTCGCATTTAAAAAAAAGTTTAATTAAAAGAACGCCATAACAGTATAACTACCTAGAAAACTACACCAACGAGTTGTTTAAAAGTATTTAAATATACTCATTTGGGAAATATAACATATTATATCATTATTCTTATTTTTTTCAAACTTTAAACATTTGGTATGAAAAATGTATCCAATTTGCGAAACGTAAATCGATCATACTGCATATTAAGAAACCTAATATTAGAATTTTTATTTTACTATAAACACATTTTTATTGTGAAGTTTCAATTTCAGAACACAGTTCTGTAATGTTCTGAAACAAATCAAATGAGTCAATTAGAAAGATATATAGAAAAAATCCATCTATCTAAAAAATATTTGGTTGCCACCGGATACGAACCCGATATTTGTCGTAAACTTAATTGGTTGACGTGGCTAAATGATACAATGCGTTGCCCCGGAAAGGAATGTTTCGGTTTCTCATAATATTTTTTCGATAGAAAGATTATTTCTGTATATTAATTCAATTTGTTTTAGACCTAACATTAATTATTCGTCAAACCAATAAATGTTTTAAACTGGAACACCTCTTGACGAAAATAAAACTACTTTAAATGTTTTTTAATGCCCGTAAGCCTGTAAAACCAGTGGCTTTGTAAACTTGTTAAAACAAAACTCTTCAGCTTTGTTTTTCGACAAGGTGAGTCAAAAGAATATTTTAAAACAACTTTATTCAAATTCTGATCGGCCACTAAAAATACAATACTTTCGTCTTTAAAGTATCCAAAATCCTAATATTAAAGTTTATTTGTAAATATTTTGCGTAGGTACCCATTTTAAATTTTTTCTCGGCATATTTTTATTATTCTTAATATTGATCTTCTTTTTAAAACAGTTTCTTATTTAATTTTATTTTAATTTTGACAAGTATGGTCGTATCTCCAAGATTCGAAGTCCCAGTTAAATCCTTTAATATAGAACGTGTGCGTAGCTTGAATGGTTTTTGATATTGGGTTGGGATCAAAAGGGTGAAGGAAATTAGTAACAAACCTATGTCTCGAAGATGAGTAAACATTTTTATTAAAAAGTTTGTAACTAATCCTCATCAGTATATTATTCATAGAAAAAAATATTATTTTGATCATCTGCTGTGTAAGAATTAATCGATTCATTTGATATCCCTGTTTGATTTAGTGGTCGATAATTGCTCTAGGAGACAATCAAGTATGCCCTATTTTACATCACAACTTTAATTTAATATCGAAATTAGTAATCAAATTGACATAATGTTTAAGGCATAAAGGGGTAAACTATTACTCTTCCTCTCTGGTGCGAGTGTAGTTGATATTTGATGGAATCAGTGATTGAAAAATGTGACTACGATCACTGTTTAGCAATAAAATCAATTCTACTTCATTATTATATTCAATAAGTAGAAAGCAAATTTATAATAATTCACAGCTTCAAATTTAATTCTTTTATAAAATACGCATGTAAATTAGTCGTCAATATTTCCAAAGAAACAAATCACGCTCACAAACAGAGCCCTTCGCTGATGTGTGAAAAAAAAAACATTTTTCTCTCTTTTCATTTATAAAAAATAAATGAATTTTTAATGATTGAGAACCTTTTCTGTACAGGCAATGCAAAATATTATCATTTTTTCATTACTAATTAGTCATACAATACAACATAAAAAAACGAAATTGTATTCATTAATAACAAAATAATTGAGCAACAAGTCAAAAATAAACAGAATTAATGATTGCTGTGTTGATGTTGACATCCAATTTATATATAGGTATATTATTATTGTTTTTTTTTTGTTTGTGTATTAATGGCTGCCTGATTTAGATAAATATTAGTCTTTTTTTGGATAAAAATGTGTGCGTTTCATCGTTAAGTAATGTTAAGACTTGGCGCTTAATGTAGCCACCTCATTATTTTAAACCCTGATAAGTAACCATACATACGGAATATAATACAAAATGTTTGTGTTGTGTTTAATTCATCTATATTTATACTCGTGAAAAACAAGATATATAATATTTTATGAAAACTAGTGACCAACGAGCACCGTGCGCTACATTTTGTACGTATGTACAAATATATTTTTTAACTTTGAGTTTAAATACCGGTTTCGAAAAATACCATTTCCTTCTTCAGGATGTCAGTACTAACTAAAAACATGTTATTGTTTCTATACCAGAATCTATTTTAAAAAAACAATAATTATTTAAGAAATAAATTTATTACCTAACTCAATAATTTTTAGGAAAAAATTTTAGAATGCGACTCGTAGTTAAATTTAATTGATTGTTTATAACTTTTTGATTAGTTTTACATGCTTTATTTATCTCCAACGATTCCAAATTATTTAATTTACATGCAATATTGACAATCCCAATTTTTTATCAAAACATGGTGTCCTCCGGTTTTATGGTTACCTTTTTTTCATCTACCCTTCTACACTTATTTTTTCATAAATATTTTCTTCTCGATCTCATATCTAAACCCTCCGTTCTAGTTGCTACCCTGGTTACTTTATTATATTCATTTTATTAACAGCATTCAAAGAATTCGTGATAGTATATAATTTCGAGTTCGTTAACCTTCCTAAAATTATAAGTATTATAAATAATAAATGGTTTGCTAAAAAATATATATATATATTGTTGTAGTACGTGATTCGCTTCTGAACAAGAAGATTACTCCAGACGTGTAAAAACACAACTTCACAAGATTATATTTTCATTTTATGTTTAAAATATATCAACTTCTAAATCTGTAAATCTGTGGAAGTGGCCAACACAGAGGAGATTTTCGACATCAATAATGCGAAGATTTTGTTTGTGAAAAATAATTATTCGTAATATTTTATTGAGTTTTTAAAACGTTTAAAAAACTGACATTAAAAAAGTTACAGCTGTTTTACAGGCCAATTTGTCAAAAAAAAAAAATTCTCTGAAATAATTATAAATTATACTGTATATTTTGATTTAATTTTTAATATTTACTGAGAATTATGAAAATGATATACTTATATATTATTACATTTTTGACATTTTGCCAAGTACTTTTGCTAAAATTCTACGTACTCAACCTAAATTATTAAATTGTTTTTTCGTACAACTGAGATAGTTTTATCTGAAGAATAATGCCCAACTATTTTTCTCAGAAATATAAATGTATTTTACAAAAATTTTAAAAATGTGTGTCAAGGGATAATATTTTGGAACTGAATAGTTTATGAGAAACAAAAATGTCTGTTAAAACAAAATTACTCTACTTACATTAGAAAATCCAATAATATCCAGATATCTGAAGCTGATAGTTTGTGATGGAACACTTCCCACTTGTTTTCCTGGATGATGACTGAGACGAATTGTGAAAATTCAAGCCCCTTTATATATGAAAACATCCCCTGGACGACCACAAGCACAACCTCCCTTTTAATGGGGGTGTTTGAATGTGTTAGTACGTACAATACCACAATTACTTAGCAACAAGTGGTTAAGAATTTCATGAAGATTTCTCGGCATAGAAGTTCACGTCTACTAATTTCAAGTATATGGTATTCATAGAGATTGTGTTAAATGGCTGGGTGTGAATTTATAAATACATATGAATATTTTAATTAAATGATTTATTAAAACACTTTTTAACTTTTTTCCACAAAATGGAATTCCACCATGAATTAACAGTATCTTAAATAGAAATAATTTTATTAGGAGAACACATTCTTATTGTGAAGTTGTAATTATTCAGATCATAGGTCTGTGATATTTAAAATATGAATTAAATGTATTAATTAGAAACATATAATATAGATATATATAATTCAGATTACTCAAAGATATTTGTGATTCCGTAAAAATAAGGTAGATGACTCTTTCAAATAATGGAACGATTAAATGTATTAATATCAAAAAGGTAACATATAGGTTCGAAAATTTGTCACTAAAATATTGTCGCTGTAGCATAGTTGGATAATGCACCTTCCCCGGTTTGGAAAGAGATCCAGATTCGAATCTCGGTGGCGCAACAACGATATTATTCGATAAAATTGATTTTATATGTATACCTTTTTAATTATTACATTTAATTCATAATTATAAATAATTTTAATTAAATCTTTCAGTGAATATAATCAATTTACATATAGGTGCGCATATTTCAAGGCGATCTTCTCTGTCGTGTTTATGATAGCGTTTCAGACTATCATCAATGGCCCAACCAGGTCCTGGAGATATCAATTAATAACACGGAAATAATGAATCAGGAAAGAATTTGGTTAGAGAAATAATGAAAGACGGTACAGTTAGAAGCCTCAAAATTCGACCAGCATTCATGAGAAGATGTATGAATGTGAACGAAGCGAGGGTTATGTATCAGAACGAATGAGTATTGCATTCTATCATCTGTGTATCCTCCGAAACGTCGTTGTGATAAGCAAGATATTTTCTAGCAGTGTCAGTTGTTTTAACCTCAAAGATGGTCCACAAATTTTCAATACGGCAACAGACTACCAAATATATAGACATGAACTAACGCATATTTCTTGTTTCAATATTTTCAATTTGGTGTTAACTAGGTGATCATTTTGGTACCACTTACGCAATCAAATAGCTCCGCGGCTTTCCGCAAAAATTTAAGCTCTGACAATATAATATATATTAATGTAAAAAATACGTCTTGTTTACACAAAGATTAAATACTTTTACTGTTGCATAAATGTGTCGTAAACTATCGGATTGATGTTTCCACAAATAATGTGTGGTTCTCGTCCCGCAACTAGTGTTCCAAACCACTCGTCTATATGCACATTTTATTTCATGTCTATTCATTTACTAATCTGAGAATATGGCTCAAATTAGAGATACTCGTCACAGTAACGCCAAAAGTCAATTTTTTTGTTTTCGTCAATATAGATGATTCGATAATGTTCGATGGCATGGAGAAGACCTTGACATACCCGTGTGATCGACTCTAAATGGTGCCATTCAATGGATGGCAGTAGATGACTATTAAAAATCATTTTATAGTAATTTCATTATGCAGCTTCCTGATGTGACCATTTATTTTTTCCTCTAAACAGGACATCTACTATAGTTAAGGGTCCTTAAAACGGGACATGTAAGTTAACATTGAAAGTGCGCTTGCGTTTAAGCATTGTTCAAAGCATTGTTAAGCATTCACGAACAAGAAATTTAAATTGACTACAATAACACACGTCGATAAAAAACCAATAATAAATCGTCAAGAAAGATGCGCGAGCTATCTATGCGTATTCGCAACCTACGAACGAACGAACTAGCAGGCTTCTGACCGACTTACATATGTGCTAGACATATTGGGTATGCCGTCATCGCTGCGATACTAGGCGCTACGGTCGGATTTTTTGATTTTTCGTACTATTTTTTAAAATTGTTACCGTGGCTTGCTCTTTTTCCGAAAACCGAAGCTGTGTTTGAGAACAACGGAATAGGCTACATATAAACGGGATGGTTCCGTTTAAAACGGAACTTATGGTCAGATCATGTGTCCTCAGATAAAGAACGCCATCAAAGCCCCTCAGATTAATTGCTTTCATCCGAAATAACTAATTGCTTCCATTCATTTACAAATCAATTTGTGTGATGTGTGACCCATGTCCACGAATGAGATTTTAAATATATTTTCGACTCGAGACAATCTCTGAGATACGAATTTTGCTCTCGTGAGATTCTTTGGAGACAACTCTCGGCTTTCCCTCAGAGATTAGCTGTATTGCGTCTTACTTCATATTCATCGTACGTCAAATGTCATTGTTATTTGTAAGGTGTGTGATTTTGAATCTCCTCAGTAGCAGTTAAAACGAAATAAATATATTATTATTAATTAGAACTATGTTTTATATTAATGTGAATCAATGGTAATATTTGTGTGCACACCACGAAAGTCCATGCCTAGTGCACGCCACTGGTAGGTATTGAAAGTAACCTGACAATTATAGAAGTTTAGGTATTTAGAACTTATATATTACTATATAGGGAAACAAAAGTATGCACATATATAATATTACACGTTTGATTGTATGCTGTTTATTGTACGCTGATGATGCAGTACTAATGGCGAATAATGAACAAGAACTACAGAGTCTGGTGAGTAGAATGTACGATGTATGCAAGGAAAGTGACCTCATGATGAATGTTAACAAGTCGAAAGTGATGGTATTCGAGAAGGAGAAAAGCAAGACACCGTGCTCAATACATGTAGGTAATGAATGTTTGGAACAAGTAGATGAGTTTGTGTATTTGGGTAGTATGTTTGATAGAAACGGAAAGGCTGAGAATGATATCGAAAGGAGGGTGACTGCAGGAAATAAAGTGAACGGCGCTTTGAAAAGAATTATATCTAATGGGAATTTGTCAACCGAGGCAAGACTAGCGGTGCACAATGGAATCCTGGTACCGACACTGATGATGGAGGTGAGGCCTGGAGCTGGCAGAAAAGGAACGAAAGTAGACTGAATGCAGTGGAAATCAGATCACTTAGGCGTATTTGTGGCAAATCTATTTATGACAGAATAAAGAATGAAGAAATAAGGATAGAATGTAAAGCTGATGTTAGTATAGTGAGTAAGATTATGAAAGGAACACTTAGGTGGTTTGATCATATGGAACAGATGAATGAGGAGAGAATGGTAAGAAAGATATATGACGCAAGTGTTGATGGCACCAGAAATAGAGGACGTCCGCGGAAGACTTGGCACGACCAGGTAAACCAGATAATGGAGGATGGTTCTGTTAGAAGCCCCAACAATCGGCGAGCTTAAAGAAAAAATATTTAGTTGCCATTGGGATAGAAAGAAGTCCATCCCAGTAGCAACTAAATATTTTTTCAATAGATAGATCTTTCTAGTTGATTCATTCAATCTGTATATATATATTGTATTAAGATACAATGTACTTATTTGTTTCTTGTAGGATTCGTGTACTCGTTTTTATATATGTATGATGTATTGTATATAAGTAATGATACGCAAAAGCCATTGAAAAACATGTGAAACCATATCGGAAATTTTTTTCATTCCATAAATGCGATCCTGGTTTTCTGTTTAAAATTAGTCTTACTCTGTTTTATAAATATGATATATTTGTAAATAAAAATGTTATAGAGACAAAAACAAAAGAGCGATAAGTGTTGAAAAATATTGATTTTTAATTATAAAACAATGGAAGAATTCATCTGTAAAGGAAATATTATTTCTTCGTACTTGATATTATTTCTTCTTAATATTTTTAAATTGTCTGGATCGAGTCGTGAGGATGCCTATACAATAAAGATCGATGACGTTACAATAAATATCGATGTCTTTACAACAAAAATCGTTGATTTTACAACAAAGATCGATGCCATTAAAACGAAGATCGATGACTTTACAGCAAAGATCGATGACTTTACAACAAAGATAGATGCCTTTATAGCAATGAATCAAACGACCGGCACTATCTTACAGCAATATTATTATACAGTATAGATTTTTTAATGTAGTGAAACTATTAAATGACAAACATTGATTGTGATTTGTAAATCGATAAATTATGTACCTACAATATAACTAGTGTCGAGAAATCAAAATAACTATAAGATAAAAGCATATTGTATATTTTTAACACTAATTTATTTTTGGTTTGATTGATCTAGTGGTCGGAGAATCGAGCCACGTTCCAGGAAACCAGCAAGTTAGTACTATTTTCATAGCACAAGCGTTTAGCTTAGTTTGAAAATAGTACGAATATTGATATGACATGTATTCCGTGTCCGCATTTAAGGAAAACATTTATTGACAAATCAATTTTAATTGCGAAATTATTATTTATAGTTTTATTAATACCAGATAGATTGTTATCAACGTAAATGAAATGATGTTTAATACTATTTAAAATAATGTTAATACAACATATATATACGTACACACATATATGCATACATTCATTTATATTATGTAATATAGTCGATTCTCGATTATCCGGGGTTGTAAGGAATTAATTGACACGAAATAATGATCATATATTTTATCACACATGTGAACAATTAAAAAATCACTAACCATTAAATACATCAGTCAATATGCACGAACAATTTAAATAATTGGCACTTACATCAAAAGTAAACACTGAAGCAAAGCACGCCCAATTAAAGAACATGTCGCAATTTTACTAGTTTAAATTTCAAATACATATATTTTATTATACACGTACATAGTTGAAGGAAAAATTATTTTAGCATTTTAAATAGTATTTTTTGATCTGTGTTACCGAAACTTGGATAAGTTCTTAAGTAATCAACAAGGTTAGATGGGTACTTATGTGATCAACAAACCTGGATAAGTACTTATCTCATCAACAAACTTGGAAAATACTTATGTCATCAACAAACTTGGAAAGTACTTATGTCATCAATAAACTTTGTTACGTACTTACGAGCATGTAAAAACTTCATCAATATGTTTATGGTGATCCGGTGAGCAGGAATCAGGCTCGGAATGTCCTTGAGGGATAAAACCAGAAATGTAGACTTACCTTAGTAACTAACTAATTTACCATCACGCCCGTGGGAGTAGGCAGAGATAATGGAGCGTCGCACGCTTCTGTCCTGACTCACAACTCTCGCCTTATCCACGTTCACATGTCTTATCATGCAAACTCGTCGATTGTTGAGGCTTCTAACAGGACCGTCTTCTGGATTTTTTTTCTTGGTCATGGTAACATAGTCATACTTACTCTGGTGCCAACCACACTCGCGTTATATATCATTTCTACTATTCTCTCCTCATATATTCGTTTTACATGGCTAATCCACCTAAACGATTATTTTTTAATCGAGTAATTTTATATATTTTAGAATAATTCGGGAGAAGATAAAAGTCCTATGGGGCCGATTCCAGGCTGCATGCAGTATAGTTCGGTAGCTCCCACCCAAACTTATAATATAAACAGTTAAACTATCAGCAAAAATGTCGACTACCTCCGCATATTCATTCCCCAAAGAATGCAATCTGGACGACTGCGGAGTTAGCTAGTTCATTTGTTCTATCATTACATCTGTAATAGAACAATGAATTGTGTCTCGATGACCTCAATGGTGTATGAAAGTCAAGCTGACCACCAATCTGAGGGCAGTCTTTCATACCATTGATGAGCCTGTATAGAAAAATAAGGTCGGTCACCGCACGTCTCACTGACAATGTTAACACTTTCAGGCGGCTAAGGAGATAATCATAATTGATATCCTCAGAGCGTCTATTTAATTTATAATTGATGAATCTTAAAAACTTTCTTACCTTATTCTTTTAACCACCGTCGAGGTGACCGATGTTTTTATTGTTGTTTTTAGTTCTATTGACTTATTTTATTTACTTTTTTTACTTTTATTGATTATTGGCGTATAAGATCTTTATCATACGTCGATACATTAACATTGCTTTACCAGTAGCCTGTTAAGGTAATGCTTTTCTTATTTATCAAATCGTTTTTAACGTTTTGGTTCTTAAACTAACTAACTAACTTACCATCACGCCGTTTTCCATGGGGGTAGGCAGAGATGATAGAGCGCCACAGTCTTATATCTTGACACACAATTCTCGCCTCATCCACATTCATACATCTTCTCATACAAGCTCACCGATTGTTGAGGCTTTTAACGGAACCATCCTCCAGTATCTTCCGCGGACGTCCTCTATTTCTCGTGTCATCAACAATTGCTCGTTCATCCGTTCCATATGACCAAACCACCTAAATGATTATTTTTTTATCTTACTTATCATACTAACATCAGTTTTCCATGCTTTCCTTATTTCTTCATTTTTTACTGTGTCATAAATAAATTTTTCACATATACGCTTAAGTGATCTCATTTCCACTGCACCTAGCAATCGGCGGGAGTAATGATTGACATGGTTAATAAATTTCTATTGAAAAATTACGCCTGAAAAGCTCGAAACTGAAAGACAGGGTTACAGACAAGTTATGTTAAATTACAAACACACAAATGTTTTTGGTACTCTGATGTTGTTTAGTTTACTCTGAGTACTAAGTTTGATTATTATTATTAAATTAGTTATTTAAAATTATAATTCAATGTCTGAAATATATTTTTAATTATATCATCTATTTAGGTGTTCCATAAAAATGTTACTATAAAACTGGGATAACCATAAAAAGCGTTATTGTAAAAATAGGATTATAAATATTCTATTAAAAATACGAACATCAACAACCAGATCCGGAATGTGACCTTCGACCTTTTAGATCGGTGAAATAACATTACCCACCCACTCAAAACAAGCAAAATAAATGTATTGTTTAATTTGTTAGCTATACTTAATAATAATAATAATGTACGGAACAATAAAGCCAGTGGTTTGTAAAACATTGTTAAAGATTGAAAACTACTCTTCTTCTTCTTTTTCTTTTAAATACGCAATCCACCCTTCAAGAATGATTTGTGCCATTAATCAAGTTAAAAACTTTGTTTTGTAGAAAAAAGTACAATAATATTGTAGAATAGGAAATACTATATTACAAGTCAATACCATTGTAGTTCAAAAAACTTGCTAATATATAGATTAAACGTGGCAAGTTAAGGGAAAGAAGATGACACAAGTTAACCGGGAGCTGAAAATTACCATTGACCCTAAAAAAAACCTGCGATCCGCAATGTACAGGCAAAAAGTATATGGTCAAGGGTTTCCTCCTCGGCACCACACTCACACATTGGGGGTGAAAACTACTCTCGTGCCAAGGATTATTATATATGTATTTTTTTAAAGGTACATATTTAATTTGAACTTTGTGAATTTAACTAGAATAATATATTATGTCAAATATTTTTTCTAATTAATTCATTTAATTTATATTATAAATACCACAGAACTGTGTTCTGAAAATGGCAAATTCACAACAAAAATGTATTTTCTTTAAAAATATAATATTTAACTTGCGTCAAAGTTTATTCAAAATTTAATCAAAGGTATTTGGGATTCATCGCAATATAAAAATTATTGCTTTTAAAAACGGAATAATAGATGTTTTTAAGAATAGAATAATAGATGTATCAATAAAATCAAAAATATCTTCGCTAAGACCCGGCTCTACGGAAGAAGACACGATGACACGTGTTGAAATTTTGATTTGGAAATAAACTCAGAGATAAGCTTGTGATTTGTAGAAAGAGACAAAAACTCAAACCAGAGTACACGATGTTCGAACTGTAATCGACATTTGATACGTGCACACAAAACGTTAGGATAACTCCGTACAACTATCTATTCTGAATATTATTTGCATGAGTCATTATACATGACATTTGTATAACTAACATTTATTCATATTTACTAATAATAATAATTAATAATTTGTATAGCGCCATTTTCGTAAAAACTTTCATCTCAAGGGCGCTTTACACATCAACTGTTTATAGTTCTACGATTATCTATGTTTTTTAAAATTAAAAATTGTTATTTTCACTTATGGAAATGACTTTTTGAAAAAGTGCGTTTTTAGTATCTTCTTAAATAAAATCTCTGATGCACTGTTTCTTATGACGGAGGGCAAAGAGTTCCACGCTTTTGGGCCTGCCACCGCAAATGCCCGTTCACTAAATTTAGACTTCTGGCAACGGTTGGTCGGTTCTATAACCCTTTCTGACCTGAGAGTTTGACGTCTACCATTCAAATTGTCTGGAATACAAAGTTCTTGAAGATATAGAGGCGCCATGTTGTGTGTCGCCTTGTACATCGACCAGCACAATTTAAATTCAACCCCTTCAGGGAATCGGAGCCAATGTAGCTGATATAAAAGGAATGTTATATGAGAGAATTTGGAAACTCCATATATTATCCGTGCAGCCGCATTTAGAATAGATTGTTATCTATCCAGCTGAAACATTGGCAGGCCAGCATAGATCTTGTTACAATAGTCCACACGTGACACCACAAATCCATTTATAAGTAGACGGGCTACCTCAAGAGGAAGATGTCTCCGAATACTTTTAATCTGTCTCAGTTGATAAAAGCATGCACTGACAGTTTTACTGATTTGTGTATTCATTGAAAGATCTGAATCAATGTGCACGCCCAACAACTTAACTGCAGATTTAGCATTCGTAGACATTGATTCCTGTATTAAGTTTTGCCTTCAAGATGTTGCTGTCCACAGTAGTTTTGTTTTGTATGGATTCAATGTAAGTCTATTTTATTCTATCCACTCGCCTATTTTATCTACGCATCTTACAATTTTTCTATTTAATACCTGTCTCACCCGGCTTACAGAAAAAATAAATTTGTATATCGTCTGCATAACAGTGGGGCCATAATCCTGATGATATAATTATATATTCTATATCTTTCGTATATAAAATATACAATAGTGGTCCGAGAACAGATCCCTGAGGTACCCCGATGTTAGAAGTAGATGTAGGGGAGGTTGAATTTTGAAATCGCACCGATTGCGATCTATTACAAAGATATGATTTAAGCCAACTATGTGCATTTCCATCTACCTCATAGGTTTTTGCAGTCTCTCAAACAAGATTTGATTTACTGATACTGTTTCCGAAGTAAGTTTATAGAACTCCATAATCGCATGTATGAATTTAAAACACTTGATTTTAATTCTATTTGTTTAATTTACTTGAAACGCGTTTCGCCTTGCAAAAGCATTATCAATCTATCTAGAGATACGTGACGAACGTTAAGTAAGGCGTGAGATGGCGAATCTCTGAGACATGGTACGTACACAAGGACTACGAAAGACGAGATTATCTCCAAAGTATCTCATTCGTGAACACGGATCATTACAAAATTATTCTACGCAGTGGGCGCTTGTTGGGCTGAAATGTTGCCTCATCCACCATACTCACCAGACATCTCGCCAACAGATGATCACCTATTTAAATATTTCGACAACTTCTTACAATGGTCTTCAACAACCAAGCTGTTGAAAAAAAAAATACTTTGAAATTATGAACTTCAGTATTCCGGAATTTTACACCACCGAAATAAATAAACTTGTAATTAATTGAAAAAAATGTTGTGTCAATTCTTATGAGGCTTATTTGAATAAAATCATTAGTTGAAGAATATATTTTATGAATTTGAATACAAACCTAGTAATAAAAATATATTAGAACAATAAATAAGTATTTAAAAAAATCTCTAATTAAATGCTACTTCGGGAAGAAATTATATATTAGGTAGTTGTTTTCTTCTCTCCCTAGTAGTGTAACATATTTTTAAACCCTCTAAATATAGTTAAGCCTTCAAACATAGAATAATTGTGAAACTTAAAACGATTTAAACGTCATTGTTAAAATGCGAAATATTTTCAACTTTCATAAAAATATTTGTCGTCGTTCAAAAATAATTCTCACGTTAACGACCAAAATTTTTCAGTCATTGTGTGTCGATGTCGGAAAGGGCTGCCTTGTGCGCCATTACTGTTTTAATAAAAATATATATTTTTATAATTTACAACCATGAAACAATCACAATGCCAGTTGTTTCAGCGTCCCAATTTTATTCAGTTTAAAACTCCCAAACTATATTTAGATATTTAATATCGTAAAGATTTAACAACATTCAAATACAAAAGTTTATATCAATTTAATTTATAGTTAAATGGACAATTGACACTTCACTCCGATGTTACGTAACACTTTTGTTAATGATTAATGATCTTTGAATTAAAAAATTTAAGGGTCCAGTATACAATGAAACTTTTCAGAAACAAATAAACCAAACTCTCGACCTCCAAACACAATCTGAATTACTGCATGTTGTATTATATATGAAAAAGAGGTAAATCTTTTACAGACACTCTCGAGACAAAAGTGTCTCCATGGAAACTGTGCTTTTAAACAGTTGATCTCGACGAAAATTTAATTTGTACAAAACCTAATATTTTTTTTAATAAACAATACTCTACATTGGTTTTAGAACACCCACAAACATTTATTAGTTGTTAGATAAGAATGTGTAGTATTATATATATGTCACAGACCTTCACAGTTTCATGTTTGCTTTGTTGAACACGCAGTTTTTAATAGGTTTTTTTTTAAATTTAATTTAATCAACGTAAACTATTGTGAAATGTAGTGAACAAGAATAGATAATTGATTGAATGAATAAAAGATTCGCGAGTAGTGGGAGCGAGCCTCATGTCGTGAGCTGCGCATACGGTAATGATAAAAGGTGAAATCTTTTGACAAACAAAAATGTATTAAATGAGTAACTCAGCTACCAAAATTATTAATTAAGTCTCTTAATAGTTCCCTAGTCACCTAGAACCATAGACTACATCTATTTACTCTGAAAAGTTGAACATACAGAGGCATTAATTTACAAACATTTATAATATTTTAATTTGGGAGACTAAAATTTATCCAACTGACGAACAGAACTTCAACGGTTCAACATTTTTTATGTACAACATGGTGCGTACACGGTGACTATGGAAGCCGAGATTGTCTCCAAAATATCTCACAGGAACAAAATGCCTATCTCAAGTTTGTCTCGAGTCGAAAATCTTTTAAAAATCTCCTCCGTGGACACGGGCCATTACGATGCCTTATGTAGAAAGGGTTTATGTATATACTAGGTGAAAACCCGTCAACAATGACAGGTAAAAAATTTACATAGAATAGTTGGTACCTTTCGACAAAATTGTTGTGCACATGGAAAGTACTTTCCTATCTAGATTAGGTACGTAAGAATCAGTTGATTCATTTACAAGAATAGACCGTCCAGAAAGTAATATTTTCTCATATCCAGTCATGTGACAAAGTATAAGGCGATTGTATAAATATTTTATTCGAAATGTGCGTGCATTTAAAAATTTATTAAATTTTCGCTGGCCATAATTACAAATGTGACCGGTCACACGACGTTTGTACGTCACACTGACGTACAAACGTCGAGAATTATATTTTATTTTGATATACTACTAGATAAAATATGACAATTATTTATATTATGATGTTGAAGTTGAATATTATAATTGACAATTTACATTTTGGTGAACTTGAATTTTTAAAATTTTTAAAATATTTTGCTACAAGGGAGGCAGCCGTACAAACGATAAAAAAATATTAATTAAAATTTTTTTTCGCATATATGTTATATGTTCATAATGTTCGTTTCTACTACTGGGCAAGATGGCTAATGCAAACTCCCGTCCGAAACCAAGCAAACACCATTCTAGACAAAATTGCAAATTCTGTGAAGATTATTGTGAGACGCTAATTATACACATATACAGTGTAATTACCCAACATTAGCAAAGTTTATTAACACTCACAATATGTCAATTATTTGGAGGAGGATTCAACCCTTAACAATAGATATCTACTGCAAACTATTTTTAGCAGATGACGGCATTCAATCTAAATTTCAAGATCTTCAATGGCTTCACTGATTATTTAATCAGCTATGCAACGGATAGAAAATTAATGGTTTCGTTGTTGGCTAAGTCTAGAGTCTAAGAGTCTAGACTTGACCAAAGATATTTCAATGAAAACTGTGAAGTTAACTCGGTTTCACTTTATCTCTAACATCTGCATTTAAATATTTGAAGAAACCTTTGTAACCCAGAGATAGAGACAATATACACCATTCAAAATTGAATGGGCCAATTGATAGGACACATTCTTAGACATTCGTATACCTCAGAAATTTAATTGAGAAAAATATTGAGGGAAGCAGACAGAAGATAGCAATGCTTAAATAAAAATACGTCCAGTAAGTAATGAGCAAGGCGAATGCAGGCACCTACAGATGGTGTTCGGGGTAGAGTTTCATAGAGAGCATTGCACCGACAAAAACGCAGTTCTTAAATGAATGAAGAAAAGCGCCTTGTACCTGAATGAAATTGTAATGTAATAATAATGATATGTTTTTAGTAGGGATCGTGAATAGTTATCATTTTAAGGTCTTTCAACAGTGCACTGATCCGAGAATATCTATTTTTTTTTCAATATTATTCACAAAGCTTTGTTTTACAGTTCTGATAATTGTTGCATTTCTTCTTAATTAGACAAAAATAGTGTGTTGCAGTATTTTATATAATGAATAATAGTAGATTTGTATACTATTTTACAAAACTCAGAACTAATGAAAAAATAAATATAAAGAAATGCAAATAAATTTTCCGGACGTTGCGTCATGAGACCCCCTGCATATGTGATATTTGTATAGAAAACTACCTTAATTTCAAATTCCAACATGAATTTAAAAAGCATTTTCATACAAAAAAATGTTCATTTCCAGACTAGGTGACTGTGTTTTAGTCACAAATTATTTTATTTTTGATATTTGCAAATTGAACTTTGTGGTTAAATTTCATTTTTATATAGATTATTTAACTTTGTTTTTTAACCACTTAATTAGTTCTTTTAATATACCAGGCGGTTTCGGAAAAAAAAATTTCCTGTGTCTGGATGTCAAATTAACTAACTAAAACCATATATATCATGTTATTAACACCATTAATATTATATTTTTTTAAACAAATCTAAAACCTAACTTAAATTATTACGATGATGAAAAGTGTGTAAATTGACTTAATGATACAAAATCAGAAATGATGAAAAAATGTCAGGAAATTTTTGTAGAATTGGACTTAATTAGTTAAATTTAGTGGGTTATTTATAATATTTTGGTTAATTTTTCACGCTTATAATTATTTATGATGATTCTAAATTATTTATAGTCAATTTCTACATCTTTTATCGTCGTTATAAATTAAATTACGTACTTACTAGATTTATATTGAAATAATTTATTAAAAATAGATTTATTTATTTAAATTGTAAGAATGTGTTCTTAATAATATAAGTTGTATCAATGTGTCCAAAATTTAATATAAATGAATTGATAATTTTGGCGTCTGCTATCGGATTACTCAAAGGTATTTGAGATTCCGTAAAAACAATGTAGATGGCTTTCAAATAATGGAACGACGGATGTATTAATTTGAAAAAGTGTAACATATAGGTTCGAAAATTTGTCACGAAAGGTACTGGCGCTGTAGCATATTTGGTAATGCACCTTTTCCGGATTGGAAATAGTGCAAAAACGATATTTTTCGATAAAATTGATTTTATATGTATATCTTTATAATTACACAGTAAATTAGTATTGAATAATAGATTTTTAAAAACATTAGAATAACGTGATATATGTGATTTTAGTTAGTTTATTTGATATCCTGACGAAGGAAATGGTATTTTCCGAAATCGGTTGGTTACCTCTACCATACCATGATGTAAAATACCCGAACGCAGCCATGCTGTCAACTCGTGTTACCGTAAATAACAGTTGGAAAAAATGTTTCTATTAGCTTAAATGGTGTTAATGATACGAATTTACTCTAAATATTGAGCATTCAATTTTGAAAAAATGATTAGTATCTTAATTTAGAGCATTCCTGTGTCCAATGTGTCCTTCCTTCTTGTCTGTCTTCATTTAATTAGTGAGAAAGAAATAATTATATTTGTTGTTCTTTTCCCTGTGAAAATAGTGTGTGATCTCTGTCTTTCATATCACAAATTATATTTTTACCAACATATTAATCTTACAACGGATTGAACGGAAAAAATAATTGTTTTTGTATAATTTCTTTTTCATAATTGATTTTTCACTAGTCATTCCTAAGCGCTAATATTTTCTTTAAGATTATCTAAAATATGAATTTTATGTTGCATGCATTTACCGAAATATTACAGATTTAATTATGATGGTAGACCTGTGTTACTGCATGGTTTGGGAATGATTAAAATAACTAATTAGTAGTAAAAAAAAAAGAAGTTAAATAATCTATATAAAAATAAATAATTTTACTTCCGCTATGACTAATATTTCAGGTTGAAGACCCTGACGCTAGCGTTTAATAATTTATTTGAATATCTATGTAAATATTAAAATGCGTTCGGAATTCGGCGGAAGTTTTCTTATCATCAAAGGACCTATCACGCTGGGAGCTCTTTCATATCAAGGCTATGTCAGGCGGGATCATTTTTCACGGGTTGGTCCGTCGATAACAGTTAACTACGGCGTATGGAAACCGCTCCACAAATACTACGTTAAATCGAAGAATGAATGTGCTTTGAAAACTGATTTGAAAACTACTACGCGCTTATGTATTATATAATACGGTGTCAGCAGTGGCGTGCAGTAGGTATAAATTTAGGTTATGCTGTTACCAATAATATTATACAATCATTTATAATATATGTAATACAATAAATGTACTTTTGTTTAACCAACGCCTTTAAACAAAATGAATCCGTCGTTTATACAACCTTAATTATGTAATTTTAGAGTACTATTAATAGTGTTTTTTAAGGTTTATACAAAAAACAAAAATGTATTTACTTTTATAGGAACACTTTTTATGACCGAACATGATTATTTGAAAATCCTACATGTAATAATTATTTTTATTAAAGTTTAACGTAGGAAACAGTTATGTCAATTACTTTTTACTGTTAACAAATTCATCCACCAAATGCACCTTGAACGCAAAGAACGACCAAAACATCAACACGCTAAAAACAGTAAGATAGTAAAATTCGTAAATTAATAAAAGAGGAAGTAGATACCTCAATGATTTGCACGCAGTTGTAAGCCGTTACAATGTTATTCTATTAAAAAAACAGCATAAATAACGACTCCATACAAAACGGATCAACCGAAAGGAATTTTCAATTTAGTAAATCGCCAATTGTATGACTTGAGTAATTCACTAGCTTAAAAATAGAAGAGAGTAATATGAATAGCTACAATCGACGCCTTGTAACTATCAATGTACAATTGACGATAGCGCTATAGCTGCAGCAGTGGGTTGTCGTAGTAATTTTTAGGACTAAGCAATTAAAAATATTACTGGTACACATATGGCGCTAATTGTAACAAATCTGTTAATAATGTATCCGTTCACGTCCATATTATAGATGATTTAATTTATATTTATTTCCCAGAATTTTTAGTAACGCACAGCTTTTGTACTTGTATGCACTGCACGCGCCTGGGTGCCAGGATAAAATTACACAGCAAAAATGACTTATTTTTCTTCCACGGCATTACAACCCAGGATTTGGAATTTACAGCCGTGGGATTGGAATACTCTTCACCGATTCCTATTCCCGGCCATTCTTTTCCAGTTCCAGTCAGTCCCTCTCTACCTTGGCCTGCCTCTAGGTCACTTCCAGTGCGGTATCACCTGATCACGATCTTTGGAGTCCTGCCATCTGGCATTTTTTCAACGTGGCTCGTCGCCATCTTTAGGACCTACAGAATCTTACAATTACTTCATGCTCAATTAAATTACCGAGTTTGTAATGAATCTTTATTCTGTATCGGCCGATTATGTGATCAGAAGTAAGTAACTTTTTACTAGGGTAACTTTTTACTAGGGTAACATTTTACTAACGCCCGTAGTAAAAACCATTTACAGGTTGTTGATACATCGAATTTACTTCTGTCAAAGCATAGATGGAGATGTCTATAGGTACGACAAATAATCATGAAATAATATGCTTTATTGTATGCATTATCTATGGATTTTTTCGCCTAGGCGGTCAAAATCGGTCACTTTGGTGGTGACATTTTTTCGTATTATGTGCTAATGTATACATTAATATATTTAACAACGAGATTATCATCAGACAAACTCTCATCACTAAAATAGGATATTGAATGATTTATTGTCGTATTCAACGTATCAATGTGTCAGATGACTTTTGGAACAGCTGTGAAGAGTCCGCCATATTTAACTATTGGATATCGGAGAGTAAAATGAATTTACTACGGCATATACTTTCGAGAGAAAAAAATGACTATTGTAAAAAGTTACTACTGATCACACAACTGGACCTGTTTCATTTTCTAGTGTAGGTCCCAAAGAGCACTAGCCTCATTATTGTTTTTTTTATATTAATAGTTTGCAAACATAATATATATTCTACTAAACAATATTTTGTACAGTACTGAAGTGAAAAAAAAAGTAATAATGTAAACAAAGTGTAATTTAATAGTTTTATGTCTCTCAACAGCGTTTGCGATTCAATACAACAATAATATAGATATAAAATTTAAAAACAAAAGCAGACTTCAAATCTGTCACAATAATTTTGAACGTGGAACAGTGTTTATCAACGCAAGAAATGAGTAGGTACATAAAAAATGTGTAATTTATAGAAATATCGATAACAATAATATGAACATATCAATTTAAATAATTAAATTAACTTTTTAATTAAAACAATATTACAAAAAACTATTAATTTCGTCATTATTAAAGAAAAACAGTCGTGTCAAATGCAACATAATCAAAAAATTTTTTTTAGTTATATGTATACCGAACGACATAATAAAATAAGTCAAAAATATCCCTGGGTGACTACGTGACATGTATCATATATAATTATTATTTTAATTTGTTCTTTTCTCTCTTACTCGTATTTTAAATCATCTTAGATTATTTCTGTGTAAAAATGGAAATAGTTAACGACCGGTTTCGATATAATTATCTTCGTGTAAGTCAAATATATGCGACATTTACATGTTATGCATCTTCACATCGACATCCGAACACCGGTAATCTGTACATAATTAGAATTAGTCTTTAATTTAAACATTATACTTTTATCTTTATTCTCGTATGTGTAAAGGACTTGTCTACGTATATCTTTAGAATGCCATATTACGTTATAAGAAGAACGAGCGACCACAAGACGTTTTTGAAAAAACAATGAATTTTTTTGCGTATTTTAAAGCTGGTTTTAAAAAATGAATTTTAGCATAGGCATTATTAATTTATTCTTTAATTGTACTATAAAGCATGAACACCAAACAGCACACACAAAAGTCACTAATGATTATATAGTACAATATATATATATATTTTTTTTATTAAATATAGATCCGTATTGCTATTTTCAAACTAAGATAAATACTATGAAAATAGGACTAACTTGCTAATGTCACGGAACGAGGACACCCGACCACTGGATCACCACATCTACAAGCTACTCAAACATTACCATCCCAACAGGACTCAGGAGCATAGGAACGACGACGTTTTCATCGACGTATCTGCCTTATAGCCTGATGATATTTCTTTCGAAGATACGACGTAAAGTACAGAATTCATCACGAAACAACTATGAATCGTCACCACGTGTGTTTTATTAGTATTTTGTTAGAGTTCGCGGATTAGAATGACTCATCCAGTGCATACGGGTAATTAGAAATTCAAAATTGAAGAGCAACAGTTGCAGAATGGAGATCAATGGAGAGAAAACTCTCAGGCGGAGTTCAAGATCCACTAGAGGTTGTTGATAAATATTAACCTCTTAAAAGGTCAATTTATCGAAGCGATCTAAAAAGTATTTTATGTAAAGAATACAGATATCATCAATTACAAAATGATGTTAATATTTAAAAAAGTGTTAAAGCTAGTTAGAACCGAGTGAAAATTTTAGAGAAACAAGAAGAGAGAGAATGAGTAACCGTCGGAGCAGACTTTTTGTAACCGCTAAAAGATGAAATAACCGTGGTTAAATATACTAGTTAAGTAGTTTAAATGACAAAACATTGATAGTGCTACATACATTAAAAAACTAACTTGTCAAGTCCCTGATTACTGAAAGTTGTTATCTCCGGGGGTGTGTGTGGCTTTGATAAAACTGTCGCAGGACTACAGTCCGCAGATAATACTGTTCATCATTATTTGTGGACCATAAATATTTACCAAGTCCAGATAAAGAAAATTATTGTATTCGTCGGATAACCTCGCACCGCGGAGGCACCGAGACAAGAAGAAATTTATTGAGATTTATTTTTATCAGGGTTTTATGGTCACAACTTTCATGAATACTAGGAATTATTTTACATCTAATATTAATAATAAAATTGGATAATTTATATAGCGTAAACGTACACTGTTTGGTTCTACACTAGTATTTCAAATTAAAAAATGTTATTTGAGCTTGTGGAGGGCTATCGCCTCCATTCTCATTATCACCGCCTGGCGATGCTGGGTGAAAATTCTGAGAAACAAATATAAATTAAATAATTGCATTAACATAAACGGAAACATTATTTTACAACTAGCGGCATCTGTGTACCAGTAGAGACTTTAATTCGTTAGTTCTAAAAACTACCACGATAACTCACCGCTATACCCATGGCGCTCTCGTGTATTCGCCGCATCGAGCTATTCACATTACTCTCTTCTATTTTTAAGCTAGGGAATTACTCAAGTCATATAATTGGCTATTTACTGAATTGAAAATTTCTTTTGGTTGATCCGTTTTGTATGGAGTCGTTACATATGCTGTTTTTTAACAGAATAACATTAGAAAGGCTTACAACTGCGTGCAAATCATCGAAATGTCTACTTCCTCTTTTACTAATTCGCGTATTTTACTATCTTACTGTTTTTAACGTGTTGGTTTCATGAGATTGTTCTTTAAATTTGGTGCATTGATTTGTTTTTGATTTGGGAAAAACAAAAATCAATGGTCAGAATAATTATTTTCTTTAGCTTTTACGTGAAAAATTTTCAAATAACAAATTAATCATGTTCAGTCATAGAAAGTGTTCTTAACAACGTCCATACATTTTAATATGGGTAATAAGGTATTATTTTACGTTAAAACTTAAACTTTAAAAACACTATTAATAGTACTCTAAAATTACAAATTAATACATGGTAGGGTCGTATAAACGACGGATTTATTTTGTCTAAAGACGTTGGTTAAACGAAAATACATATATTATATATGATTGAATAATATCATTGAATAATAATACCTAAATCTATACGTACTGCACGCCACTGTTGAATAGTTATGGTGAGGATCAATATTTAATAATTGCATAATCAACATCCTTCCCCACATTACCGATCCTTTACTACCCCATAGTGGTGACTCTGACGTAATCGCCATAAACTTACGGATATGATTTTGTGAAGAAAGTCTAAATAAAGTCTCTGATGCACTGCTCCTTATGACGGAGGACTTTTTGGTCTACCACCGCAAATACCCGTTCACTGAACTTGGATTTCTGGCAATAGTTGTCTGGAATGCAGAGCACTTGAAGGGGCTCATGTTGTGTGTCGTCTTGTACATCGATCACCACAATTTGAATTCTACTGAGCCACGCAAAGGGCATCTTATGTAAGAGAATTTAGAAGTTCCATATATTACCCGTGCTGCCGCGTTCAGAGTAGATTTTAATATATCCAGCTGAAACATTGGCAGACCAACATAAATTTATTTATAATACTTGTACACACGATATGACTTGGGATGGTGATCTTGCTGTCAAATCGAACGCCGTGTAGACACGCCTGTCTCATGCGTTGATCTGAGTTTATTTCCCGATCAAAATCTCAACACGTGTACACGGTACTGGGATTTATCTCAACTAAATCTCTGTAACTTATCTCAAAGTATGTTACTTTGTGGATATGGGCCATGCATGTGTTGGTCATTCTTCTCTGTGTCCAAAATAAAATACGTTTTTACGGTTTTTGTATATAATATGTAATCAAAAATGGACGGGATATTAATTATTGTTACAGCTCTATTTTTTACTTAAATTAACCTGAAAAAAATTATTCAAATTCAGAATTTTAAATTGAATAATATGATTGCACTTCGGGGCTATCGCTATTGGATCTGTATTTGGATATTTAAGTATGCCATCAAGAAAAAATACTAAAGTTGTGACTATGTCGAACATATTTTAATATCTCTAGGTTAAGATTACTTAAATGTTTTCTCTTTTATATATTCAATGACAACACTCAAATATATATTCAATTTGAAATGAAGTGTACGTTGTCTTTATTACGAGTATGAAAAAACATATGGGTATTAGCGAAATCGTATAAATTTTTACCGACTGGCAAGTATATTGACTATCTGTCATCTCGCGTTGTTAATCATCTATCAAATATATGTTCGTAATGTTTACGTTTGTTCAATAATTAAGTATTTATTATAAACATGATCTCAGTTTTTTTTTAAGAATGTCCAAGTGGAATGACGGACAATAATTAGATATATATATATAATTCAAAATTAATACATATGAATAGCGTTTGTACAATTCTAGGGAGGGCAATACAGAATGCTAAATATTGAACCGTGATTTAGTTCAGCCATTGTTCAGGGTTCAGCCATTGTTTTAATGCTCCACTTGATGCTATTGAGTAACCCATGCTAGAATTTTCCAATTCATATTATTCAAGTACACTTAAATACAACATATCTATACATACTTTTAAAATTAGCAATATTAACTTTGTGGTTAAAATTCATATTTTTATTTATTATCTTTGTTTTATAATACAATTTGTGTATAATACAGGTTTGATAGACACTATTTTAAAAAATAAATTAAAAGAATATAATAATTAATTTTTATATAAATCACATATAAAACATAATGATAATAATGATTATTGGCGTAGGATTTTATACATAAATAACTTTTCGAATCAAATATCTAAACACCTACCACGAAACATTAGACCGGCATTTTATACAAATAATAAATAATAGTATAGGAAATTTACTCATAAATTCTAAAGACAAAGATGATAAATTTAACAATTCTGGTGTCTATAAACTTAGTTGCAAGGATTGTGCTGCATTTTATATTGGTAAAACGGGTAGAAATTTTAATATAAGAGTAAGGGAGCATTTGATATATTTGAACAATAGTGGGTTTTCAGAATTTTCTAATCATTTGATAGAAAATGGTCATGGTTTTGATAAAAAATTGGGATTGTCAATTTTGCATATAAACGGTGTTGGTCACAAATTAAATAATTTGGAATCGTTGGAGATAAATAAAGCATGTAAAACTAATCAAAAAATTATAAACAACCAACTAAATTTAACTACGAGTCCCATTCTAAAAATTTTTCTAAAAATTATTCGAGTAAATTTGTATAAAGTAATGATTTGAGTTAGGTACTAAAAAATATTTTTTTTTAAATAGATTCTGGCAAAGAAACAATAATATATGTTTTAATTAGTTATGACATCTTGAAGAAGAAAATGGTATTTTTCGAAACCGGTAGATGTATTTAAACTAAATTTAGTGATTAATAAAACAAAGATAATAAATAAAAATATATATCTATATATATTTTTTTATTTTACTACAAAGTTGCGATTTTAGAGCGCAGTTTTTTGACATTTAATTTCTTTCTTCTGTATATTGCAAATTCACGTGTTATTTCATTAATTCATTTTTTTTAAGTAATAAAAAAATTGAATTAATTGACGAATTATTCAATACTTCAATTATTCTATCAGTAACGCGCACAAGGACGCCAAGATTCTTGAACAGGCTTATTCTTATGCAATTAGATAAGATATGCCTTTAAAAAATTACAAAAAAATTATTTCCTCACTATCAGACACAGATAAAAAAGCTTTCAACGATATTAATGTTAAAAGGGGATACTTGGAAAATTCTCTTCTAGATAAAGTTTAGTCGCCACCTTTCCGAGAAAAATGAATAGACAATATTTCCCCAAATGATTAGAAAAGAAAGGAAAAAATACACTTACATTTCAAGCACTGATTTTAATTAACAGTTACAAGTTTTGGAATACCGCTCAATTTTTATAATACGAGTATAATTATACATAATAAACTACAAGCAGGATCTAATCTAATATTGCTGTTGAAAATATATTAGTCAATAGAGAAATATACAGGGTGTACTAGACCTACCACAATACTTCATAAATAGATACCTGACTAAATTACGAGTCGAAAATGTTCAAGGGATACGTGCCTATTCTCAACTATGTCAGAGATATAAGCATTTCAAAAATATCGTAATTATACGATTATTTCGATTAATTGGAATATTTTACAAAAAATTAAATGTCATTGAATTTCGAGCGGCTAGTCTACTTTTTATTAGATATAGATTAATAATTGAACAATTTCTCAAATATTTATTTTAAAATACGTAGACTTCAAGCTTAACACGATTTTGTAAAAATTTCAAACAATAATATTTTCCGTAACAGTGCAGAATTTGTACATATTCCTTGAACATTTTCATATATAGTCAGGTATCCACCCATAAAATCCATCCCTGTATAGCACAAAAACAAGTTTTCAGGAGAGAGGAATAAATTAACCAACTTAAAGCAAAAACCAAATCAAATTTTAACAGATATATAAATGGCATTCCCTCTTTTAAATATACTGAAAAGTTAATGACAAAAACATACCATTCTTTTTTAAGGTATTGTAAAGTTGGCAATAAATATTAAAAATATATTATTTGTGTTACAAATAGAACCTTCTGAAAAAATATGCATAATTAAGTCAAAAACGCTTGTAGATAGATTTTTGTGACATTAAGCCACCGTGTGTTTTTTAACATTTGTACAAGATCACGTTATATAAGACCCCAAAAACATTTTCAAAAATTTGTTATACAGGAAATCACATTTATTAAATTTTAGTTTGATCAAAAATCAAATAATAACTTTATATGTAACTGTGCTCTTGTAGAGATTATGGTAGGATATCACGTACCAGTGGCGTGTACTGGGTACAGACTTAGGCTATACTGCTTATAACAATGTTGTAGAGGAATTGCCATTAAAGGTTGTATTCATCTGAACAGAAGATTTGCTTTAGAAGAAAAGCAATCTTTCAGAAGAATTTTTAATTTATTTTATTGATAAATATATTTTTTACTATTATGCTGACGAATTTCTTTAAGTTATTAGATAAAGAATTAAAAATAATATAATGGAAATATAGATCACGTTCATAATGTATCGTATCATAACGAACACATTCAAATCCGCTTCCGAAAGGCTGAGAAAAATATCGAAAGGAGGGTGACTGCAGGGAATAAAGTGAACGGTGCTTTGAATGGAATTATAAGTAATAGGAACCAATAGAGTCCTGGTACCGACGCTGCTGTATGAAAGTAAGGCCTGGAGCTGGCAGAAGAGGAACGAAAGTAGACTGAATGCAGTAGAAATGAAATCACTTAGGCGTACACGTGGTAAATCCATTTATGACAGAGTAAAGAATGAAGAAATAAGGAAAGAATGTAAAGCTGATCTTAGTATAGTAAGTCAGATTAAGAAAGGAGGAGGAGAGAATTGTAAGAAAGATATATGACGCAAGTGTTGATGGCACCAGAAATAGAGGAAATCCGCGAAAGACTTGGCACGACCAGGTAAACCAGAATTGGAAGATGGTCCTGTTAGAAGCCGCAATAACCGGCGAGCTTGTATGAGACGATGTATGAATGTGGATGAGGCGAGAATTGTGTGTCAGGACAGAAGAGTGTGGCGTTCTATCCTCCCTGCCTACCCCCGCGGGGAAACGGCGTGATGGTAAGTAAGTAAGTTTATTGACTTACGCTAAGTTATCAGAATAGATTATTATACAGATATAAGGTGGTTTAAGGTTAACATTATGTACACTGGATCGAGTTTTCGTCTCTTTGTACCAAACTCAAGCTGATCTCTGAATTTATCTTCAGATCAAAATCTCAATACGTGTGCATGATGTTGAGATTATCTCATCGCATGTATTTTCGTGGATACGGGTCTTAAAACTATGCGTGTATACGTTTTAAATGTGTAGCCAACGTGCAAACGACGAGACTTATTTTAACATAGATGATGTTTATAAATTTAACATGTTTTCTATCGTGATCTTAATTTTCCTAAATTGAACATACTTATTTCTCAATTTTCTCAGAATTCTCGACCCTTGTAAATAGGGGACTTAACGAGAACAAATTGACGATAGATTAGCAATGAAAAGAGCCGAGGGGTATCAGCAGGTGACCAATCAGGAACCCTTTCTTGGTTCATACCCGCCCACCGATAACTTGGAAAGGAAATAATTATCTCGAGTTGTCGGATGATCTAGCAATTATCTTATATTGCTTTATTTTCCATATTTACAATAATATATATAATAGCAATAAATGTTACACGAGCTTGACATAAATCTAAACTAGTGAGTAGTAATAATTATTCGTTATTTTAAAGAATACACATTTTTATTATGAAGTTGCAATTTTTCTGTTATATTAAAAACAGACAAAATTAATCAATTAGAAAAATATGCAAAAATAATCTATCTAAAAAAAAATATTCGGTTGCGAATTGAGTGTTGAGTCAACGAAGCAAACTGCTAATATATAAAATTATTTAATAGGACCTGTGGTCACTTATAATTGCGAAACGTTGTGTCTAACCCAAATTGAAGGAAATAAATTAGCAGTTTTTGTGTGCAAAATAATAAGAAAAATTTATGAACGTACACTAGAAAATGTAACTGAAAATGAATCACGAGCTTGAAAATTTATTGAGCCAGAAATAATCGTAAGATTCCGTAAGTCCCGAAGACTGCGATAGGCTGGCCATGTTGAAAGAATACCAGACGACAGAACACCAAAGATCATGACCAAGTGGATACCCCTGCGGTAGCGACCTAGAGGCAGGCCAAGGAAGAGGTGGGTCGACTGTGCGGAAGAGGACTGGATCAGGATCGGAGGGTCTGGGAACTGGAGAAGGATGGTAAGGGATACGAGTGGGATACAGCACTTGTAGAACTTTACACTTCACAGTGGGGTTGGACTCCCACAGCACTACATTGGGATGCAGTCCTGTGGAAGAAGAAGATGAATCAAGGTTTATTTATATTGAGTTGTTATTAATATTAAATGCATTACGTTAACTTTTCAAAATAGATAGGTGTAGGAATCTATGATAGTTTTAGATGACGTTTGTGTGCACATTTCAAATCTCGGCGTCAGATTGAACGTAGTTTTCACTGATTTGAGTTTTTGTCTCTTTCTACCAATCTCTAGCTGGTCTCTGAGTTTATCTCCAGATTAAAATTTCGACACGTGGTATTGAGTATTGACATGTATGTATGTGTTTTTTTTTCGTAGACACTGGCCTTAATAAGTAAGTAAGTAATAAACAAGGAAATGGTAGCATTGCATTGGGGTAGGACCTGTAGTCGTGGAGGAGAGTGACATAGTTTATTAGTTACAGATAGTTAATTCAAGCGGAAGTTTAAAATAAAAATTGTATTCCAGGAGTTAAGACTCGCAGAACTTGTGATATAAGAGCAGTAACTTAAAAAAATTGCGAATCAATAATAATAATAACACTGGATAATTTGTACAACGCCATTTTCGTAAAAAATTTCACCACTAATGGCTTTACACATAAACTGTCTTGTCCTATACTATCTTTGTATTTAAAATAAAAATTATTAACAATATTTGAATACGTCCAAGAATACACAATTACTAGATTTTACATCCAAAGACATTGTTATTAAGACAAATTTTAAATATCTAATAGAGACGAAGCTATTTATATTATATTATATGAGATGTATGGAATTATCGATATTACAGGACTTACGACCTGTCTTCGGCTAGCTTAAGTCATCACTTTACACAATGTAACGGTTCACCAATTCTACCCACAATTAACGTATTCTAGTATAATGTGTTAATCATTCGTCATATATACAGATACAGAATATAGCTTTCATATTTTCTAAAAAAAAATATGATTTTCATTAGTGACATGTAGTATGCTGTTTCAGGGGAATGAATATCAAAATTCAAACCATAGATGGCGACAGTGAAGTTGTAGTAAATACATGAAAGGTTTCTACATGGTGACATATATATACATAACTTACAAAAATTTGATAAATGTGGAAGGTAATTGTGGGTAGAATTGGTGAACTGTTACATTGTGTAAAGTGATCACTGAAGACAGGTCATAAGTCTTATAATATTTATAATTCCATACTTCCCATATAATATAATATAAATAGCTTCGTCTCTAATGAGATATCTATAATTTGTCTTAAAAATTTGTTATTTGAACATGTAAAGATATAAAATGAAGACATTGGGCCGCAGTGGAAAATGGATGGGCCCCCTTTATTTGTATCATATGTAAGAATATTAAGTACTGCGTACTTTTATCCATTTATGAAAATTGTTATTTTTAATTGATGTCTTGTTTCATACAATATTTACACTTAAAGAAAATTAAAATTATAAAATGGACTTTTAGCAATTTATATGCACTCGCAACAGAAAAAAATCATTGCATTGCTTTTAGGGTGACCAGCTTTCAGGATTTCTCTGGGCTACGCAAGTTTTATAACAAAGTTTAAAATTAACTTAACCTTAAGTCGGTTACATCAATACGTTTTAATATAATCTATCACTGATATACAGATGATAATATCTCGCTCGGCACGAGTCATCATCTAAATCAGTGTTTCCCAAATAGTGTTCCGTGGAACTCTGGGGTTCCGCAATAAACAATTAAAGTGGGTAGGTTACATTCGTGCTAATGTGCTCTGGAATCAAAACGAAGAACTAGATACGGTTCCTGACGTGCGAGTACAATTATCAACAATTAAACTATTAAAAAATACAAAGAATCTGATACCATAATTATCGTTTAATTGTGAATTATACTTAATCTCAATCTTTCCTGCAGAGAGGGCGGCTGTATTTACGAGTGACAAGAAAGAAGACGAAACGTTCTTAGGATTTATATAAACCGAAATCTAGTCAAATTGCGGTTATTTTCGTATTGCATCGATGGTGTAGCCCCCAACCCCATATATTAGTGGCGTACCTACTACTGTACAGATCGATAATTTTTTCACGTGTTTTTGTAGAAATGTGCAAATGTGTGAGAAGTTATTTTTTATATTTCATAATTTCATTTGTTTCAGTTGTTTTTTTTTTAAATTATCATTCCATATTAGCGCTGGGAAAAATGTATTTTATGGGCGCCTATCTAACACGTGCTCCAATGCATCGCAGTATCTGTATTGGCGTAGGTACGTGACTCCTTGTAAAAATTGGCCCGATCGTTTCAATTTCACGGAGAATCGGGTCGCTTCTCACTTCTGACAGCTAACTTTCAACAATACTGCCATCTAGCGGCGCTCGTCTTAATTTATTATTCAAACGATGTACTTGTACATTGTAGTACTAATTAAAAACGCTGTATGACGCCACACATTTATGACGGGAGAGGATATTTGACAGCAATATAATTATTACAAATTGCGATTTAAATGGGTCATCGACTTTTGAATTTCCCTATACTGTCATCAATGAACTTGCGAACACACGCCTTGAAATAAATTACCAATCATTCTCAACTCTATTAATAAATTGTTCGACGTGACCACAAATTAATACCAATCAAAACTAATTTGTGACCAATTGTCGTGACTGTCCACGCGAGTTGTCCGGCGAAGGCTGAACTTGCGGTTTACACACCCATATTGCATTCGGCGCTCCGTGCAGAAGATCATGCGCGCGATGCACCATCTCTCCGCTTGTGAGCTCGTGAGTCATTAGTCATGAGACGTGACGTCATGATGCAAGACTTGCATCGGTCGCGTGAGTTCTGTCGTCAGGGAAACGAGCAGGGATACGTGAGGAGTTTCACATCGAGTTGGCGCGCGACGCGAGTCACGGAGGCGCGCGGCGGTGCGGCATCTGACGACACTCAACGTAGATTTATGGACGAAACGTAGGCACATCGTGACAACCAACAGTGGTGTGCAAATTAATTGGGTCAAGATTTATTTACAAAATATGCTCATTAGGTAGAATTTATTAATTATAACCCTTACAAAATGTTTCTATGAAGTGTAAATTACAACAACGATATGTCAACGATTAACACCAAAATGGATATTGTATATTCTTAATGACATAGGGTCAATTCAATAACGAAATGACATTATTCATGTGTAATACGCGCCTACCATAAAACAGCGCTCTTAACGCCAAGGACTACCGCGTAACACGTGAATAGACTTCGTTGAACTCACGCACATGTGTACTTATGCGCGGTAGTTTTAAATATATTGTTCATTCTATTCAACTATCTAATTAGCCACATAACTTTTATGTATATTTTTTAGTGTTTTTAATTTTTTACCATTAAAATGTGTATTTTGTAACATATGTAGCGAGTAATTACAAAATTCCCATAAATGACTTTATGTGTTTTTGAGTTGTGGATAAAAACGTATATTTTGAAAGCGAATGCACAAAATGTTTGTTTTTACATCAACATTTTTTAAAGAGACAATTCTGTAATGTATTTTTTTGTATCTATACCATACTGGATTTTAGACCAGGTAATCATCAACAAGCGTTGTGATTGGCTGGAGAATAACAACTTATACTGTCTACTTTGGAGTATTTTGGAACAAATCCTGATTTCGAACATGCAATTTCAATGGATTTTAGTGGCTTTTACAAGAAACAATGTGTTCTGCATGTCGTTGACAAAAAATCTACAAAACTGCAAACTCTAATTATCCCAAATCCATTTTAGGGAGGGTTTTGGTATCAGGCGCTACATATTATTCCTCTAACTGTTTTAAAATGTTTTTCTATCGTATCTTAATATTATACTCTATCAGAGCCATTAACGACCTGTTAAATAAAAATATAAACCCGTAAATTTAAAAATTTAAAATAAATAAGTCTAATAATTTATTTGTCTCTAATTGTGTTGGTAAATTTAGCATTATAGGAAAACCTCATGTAATGAGACTAATTCAGTCTGTAAGTATTAATATTATTAGATATTATTTGAAAAAATACGCTACATATGTAGCTAGTATATGTTATAACTGTAACTCATATAAGTTATATTAGCGGATAAAAATATCAAAGAATAAAAAATAATGTGTAATTTTTTACTTATTGAATGAATGCATAATTAAATGATAAACGATTTTTTTTGCGTGATCGAATGATCGCTCCAGTTGTTTTCAATATCTTGGCAATCTCTTGTTATTCTCGCCCATTCTTCGTCTTCTTCACACACACGTTATTCTTCTAGTTGAGCGATTCCAAACCTGTGGTACGCGTACCACCGGTGGTACGCGAAAAATAATCAGTAAAGGCGGACATAAAAAGTAAAAAAAAATCAGTTATAAAAATATAATTTAAACTATTGTATTTTTCCTATAATTTTTAATTTTAATTAATAATATACAGTTGTTAATATGTACAGTCGATGATCGAAAATCATCAGAAGAATTCTTACATTTATCGTGTTTAATTAATTTTATATACATATATTTTCTATTAATATCGGTAATTTTTGGAAAAAAATTGTCTGCGGCGCATTTCATTTTGTTTTATACAAATAATTTAATTTAATTCTATGTATTTTTTTTTAATAAAAATTAGTTTAAAAAAATACTTCTTTAAATGTTCTAGTTTTGAATTTCGACAAGAAATGAGCTTCGGCACCTTTTATTTTAAAAAAAACATTGTGATATGTAAAGTTCAAATGTCTCATAAAAAATAAAACCTTTGGTATTTTTTTATAAACTTAAATAAATTGAGTTCTGGGAAATATAGTCACCCTATAAAATTTATAATGCAAATAGAATAACAAATTTCTCGAAATACAATCATTTTTACGAAGTGGTACAATTAAGCGTAATGTACTACCAAGTGGTACGCGAGCCAAAAAAGGTTGGGAAACGCTGTTCTAGTTGAAGGAGATTATTCTAGCTTTAGGTCTTCTGAATGAGACCTCAAAGCATAACCGCGATATTTGAGTAATAGTATAGTTGAGCGCCCAGATAGATTTTCGTGCAAATCGAATTCGCGTTAAGCGAGGTTTGTTTTTATTAGTATTTGTTGTACCTTTACAGCGTTAACAACATTAAGTCAGAGCATTATTTCGGTTGAATTTATTATTTCCATTGATGACGGATATCAGCGGGATAAAGTAAGCCAAGGTTCTGGCATTGCGTGACCACATTCAAATTACTATTTGAGAATTACTGATGCAGTTGGCACTGGAAAATCTAGCGTCTCCAGAATAATCAACATGTTGAAGGAAACTGGATCTACCACATCTCAGCGAAAAGAACATTGCAGTCGTAAATGGAAGACCGAGCGACACGACGACCAAGTTTTGATTAAAAACATCAAAGATGATCCCGGAAAGAATAGTGGACAGCTTCAAAGAGACGTTTTTATAGACGTTTCAACAGTATGAAGAAAGCTCTTGATGGTTGGGTGAAAAGCAAAGAGGACCCTCAAAAAGCAACTGCTGACCGAGCATATGAAAAAGAAAGGCTGGCTCAGGCCAAATTTTATGAACACTGGACCTCTGAAGACTGGAAAAATGTCGTAAAAATTTCACAGACAAAAGTCACTTTGAGGTACAGAAACATAAAGTAAGCGTCTTGAGTAGGCGTTGCCTTCAGATGTCTGATCCCGATTTGAAAACGCTACTGGGAATGCCCACCCAAGTTTGTTTGTTTTTAGAGGTGTAACTGTGAACAGGGACCCAAAAAGTTTGCGCCCTAAATCGTTACCCACGTGTATTACGCAAACATTTGAAAACATTGTTAATGTACACAGCAATATGTAGGGTTAAGGACCAAACCACCGATGTAAAACGAAATTCGCCTAAAAGCGAAGCGAGTATTTTTTAAATTGTAAGATGATGCCTAAAAAACCTGTTTTTTTCGTTAAAACGTGAATATTATTGGAAACAAGATACTAATTTTATTCGAGTTTTCAAATATTTGTTATTTTCAACAATTCGAATGTCTAATAATAAAAGATAAAATATTTTAATATAATCGTAAAGTTATGTAGAATTTAGAAATGCAGTTTGAATAATGAATTAAAAATACAGATACATACATATTTCTATGTGATAAAAATAAACTAAAAAAATTATGTATTATTTTAGTTTAAAAAGTCCATTAACTGTTTTTTTTTAAATATATTATTGATAAATCAGAACTAATAACGTATACTTATGCGTATAAAAAATATATTAGCAGTTGCGGTTTCGTCAGAAAATATTATATTTGTGGTCTTAATTCGAATTAAAAAATAAAAACCTTTCTTATAGACGCGAACGAGTCAATCCTTCCTCGCTAATTTAAGCCTCATGCACAATAGGCAACTTTTGTTTCGCAACGGAAAATGTGCACTGTTTTCGTCGAAACATCGAGATGAAAATTCCGCCATGAAATGCATTTTCAAAATATAATCTGGAATATGGACTACCTGTGTTATTGAAATACGCTTCGAATAAAACATTTACATATTTAGAATCAAAATATTTCCCTGCAAGTTTGAACGAACATATCGCACACCTATATCAAAACTAAGACAACTCAAAAAGTCATTTTTCAGTAGACTAAAAATAAAAACATTTTTCTCCATATTTTTGTTACTAAAGTTATGAAACGAAATTATGTTTTAAGCCATAAATGTATCCTAAAATGACACTATTTGAGAACTGAGGCTAAGTAAGTTGCGTACATGACAGATTATCCGAATCCAATAATAACTCAATGTTATTATTTTTTTTGAGTTGTCTTAGTTTTGATCTAGGTGTGCGATATTATGAATAAGTAGACAAATATTCGAATAGTTTAAAAATGAGATAATAATTCAGTATTCGAATATTCGAATTGGAGTTACTAATACGCGTATATCTAATATGCAGTACTTATTTAATTGGCTCTTTTTCCATTCTGCATTGGGGGCCCATTATTTGAAGTTACACCACTGCCCGTGATGTTTGGTATTATTATGCAATTCAGTGGACATTGATAATTATTATGACGGGATTTGATAACTAACTCGGTCGTCTCTTTCACTTCGGACTGCGCTTTGTTTATCCCCGCAATCTTTACATTTGCGCGGCCTAATTTCAATTTAATTAACTTCGCGAAATCGTTCGTTATAAAAAAAATTGACCTGCTCCCGCTATCTACCGCCCCGCGCGCCACGTGCGAGCGTCTGCGGTCATCGAAAACATTGACAAGTACAGTTGACAATTGTCACGCCCTGAGGCGAAAAGTCGCGCGAACGCATAGCATGCTCCGTATCAGGAGTCGCCTTTTCTAAATACAGCAATGAGTTGTGCCTTCTGTTGCAAAATTTACATTTTACAACGCTGCACTCGTGTGTCGACGCGACTTTAACCTTTACCATATCATGACATAAAATACCCGAATGCAGCCATGCTGTCAACTCGTGTTACCGTAAATAACTGTTAGAAAAAATATTTTTATTAAGTTAAATGGCTTTGATGGCACGAATTTACTCTAAATATTGAGCATTCAATTTTGAAAAAATGATTAAAATCATAATTTAGAGCTTTCATTAAGTCGTATACAATATGTCCTTCCTTCATATATCTCTTCATTTAATTAGTGAGAAAGAGACAATTATATTTGTATGTTTGTTGTTCTTTTCTCTGTGAAAATAGTGTGTAATCTGTGTCTTTCATATCACAAATTGTATTTTTACCAACGTATTAATTTTACAACGGATTGAATGGAAAAAATAATTGTTTTTGTACGATTCCCTTTTCATAATTGGTTTTTCACTAGTCATTCCTAAGCGCTATTATTTTCTTCAGGATTATCTAAAATATGAATTTTATGTTGCATATATTTACCGAAATATTTTAGGTTTAATTATGATGGTAGACTTGTGTTACTGCATGGTTTGGGAAGGGTTAAGAAACAATTGAAACAGTTCCAGCTTGCTTGCTTGAGTTCGCCGTTCGCTAGGTGACAATACTAAAAATCTTTTACTTTTAAAGATTTGATGATCCTTTGCTCGACAGAAGACTCACTTGAGGTGAACATGATTTCTACAATTCCCCCGAAAACCGTTCCCACTTGGCTGGCGCCTGCTTGCCCAATGTTTTATAATTTAATGTTTCAAACAAAGAACATTTTTTTAATATAAATTTGAGAGAAGTGTTCTTTGAGTATACCCTTTCTAAACCTCTGAATTTCCATTCGTTCTAGAGTGGCATACAGCTTCTTAGAAAAAATGTATATGAGAATGGTATCTCAACCATATACATTTTCTCCAAGAGCCTTCAGCCAACATATATGCATACTCACATCGTCATGTTACATGTACAATAATTTGTAACAGCCGTCACGACAAATTGGCATCAGTAATAACTAATCTAGATATTTGGCAACAATATTTTTTTAGGAGAATACATTCTTATTGTGAAGTTGTAATTATTCAGAGCATAGGTCTGTGATATTTTAAATATGAATTAAATATATTAATTAGTAAGATATACATATAAAATCAATTCTGTCGAAAAATATTATAATGTCACAGACCTATGTTCTTAATAATTACAACTTCACAATAAGAATGTGTTCTCCTAATAATAAAGTTGTATCAATGTGTCCAAAATTTGATAAAAATTAATTGATAATTCTGGCATCCGCTATCAGATTACTCAAAAGTATTTGAGATTCTGTAAAAATAAGGAAGATGGCTCTTTCAAATAATGGAACAATTAAATGTATTAATATCAAAAAGGTAACATATAGGTTTGAAAATTTGTCGCTAAAAGTACTATCGCTGTAGCATAGTTGGATAATGCACCTTCCCCGGTTAGGAAAGAGATCCAGGTTCGAATCCTGGTGGCGCAAAACAATATTTTTTGATAGAATTGATTTTATATGTATCTTTCTAATTAATATGTTTAATTCATATTTTTAATAATTTTTTGTTGTCATATCGTTGCACTAGTGTGTCCCATGCAATTGCATAATTTTGTTCTGAAATCTGGAGAGACTAAATAACACGTGTCGCCTTTCCCACCAATGATACTATGATGACTAAATACTATAATTTTTGAACTGCTGGTAATACTATTTATAAGTATTAGCGACAAAAATGAATCATGAAATTCTTGCCAGCGATTGTACTGCCCATCGAATATAGGCAATACTATAGCTAGCAACCCCACACTCGCCTCTATTGCCTTGTTCATAGGAATACTACACTGGAATTAAAGTTCCAAAATATGGAATGGATGGCACCAAAATACAATGATTCAAATGCTTCCCAATCTGCATTATTCAAAACAATGTTAGATTGCTCACACCGCGCTCTAGGCTGATTTTTGATCGAATATCATAGAACTTATTCCATAGTTCCTTTACCTCTGCTAAACAACATGCCACTTGACTACTCTCGGGAGAGTCCTTTAACCATGACTCGAAGCTAATCAAAGTTTGCATTATCTCCTCCTGAATATTAAGTATCGTCGCAAAATCCATTATAGAAACATTTGTGCAAGTACAAGTATGTAATTAAAAATAAAAAATAGAGAATTAGTACAATAAAACCTCGGTTTTAAAACTTAATTCGTTACATAATGTTGTTTGAAAACCGAATCAATTTTCCCAAATTTAACCGCACTTTACCTGTACTGAGGAGAACTGATGGCGTAGGTGGAAGATGGTGAAGACGGTTGAGAGGAGATGAGATGTTATTATTTGGAAGGGGTGTCACCTTGCATAAAAACTTCAGGAAGCTGTCCTTTTCACTAAAAACCTATCCAAATAGGTTTGTTTTGCTTGAGTTTTAAATCATTTCTGAAACGAGACATGGTATTGTCATTAATGTGCAAGTCATGTTTGCTACAGCTTTAACAGGGGAAATTTTTAAAACTTTTCAAGGTTCCAATAACCAACAGTTGTTTATTCAACAGCCGAGATATTTTATCTCAAACATTGTTCGAGATCAGAGACGTTTGAAAACCGAGGTTCCACTGTATTTATAAATGTATTCTTTTGTCCAAACTATTTATAAATGTATGCTTTTGTGCAAACTATTTATAAACATTATTTATAAAATTTGAATTCAATTAGGCTTTCATTTTGGATAATGCAGTATGAAACTCAGTCTTGTATTCATTATATAAAATAAATTCATCATACTTTTCTACTGGGTGGTCCAGAAGTCGCAAACTAGTTTATTTACCTTATAATTTCTAAAATATTAATTAACACATAAAATGACGTTTGGACTTTTTTAATTAATCAATTAATTTTTTTAAAATAAATTGGAAAAAATTATATCACGTAGGTGACCTCCATTTTCTGCCACACATAAAACTGCTCTATTCACTGCATTTTCCATGACCTTTCATAGTATTTCGAACTGTATTGCTTGAACTCGAAAAATCAGGTGCTGTTCTGGCGAACGCGGTGGCCAAGAAAAATCCGCATTTATCGAAATTATTCATTCTCCAAAAATTGTGCGCAATAGGTCTATTGAAGCTCAAGCAGTGTGTGCAGTTGCACCATCTTGTTGAAACCGCATCAGTAGAGTATTGGCAACAGTTAGCACCAGAAAGTGTTCAATCATTGTTCGGTATCGATCGCCTGTGATGGTCACAGCATGACCATAGTCATTCTCAAAAAATATGGTCCGATTAATCTTTCTGACGTAACACCGCACCAAACTGTTCAGCAAAGTGGATGCAACTGACGCGATGAACCCCTATTGGATTGTCCAAACCCCAAAACCTGCAGTTTTGTTTATTAACAAACCCACTCAAATTAAAATGAGCTTCATCGCTCATGATGAGTGTGTGAATAAAATTATTGTTTTGTCTGACAAAATCTTAGAGTTTATGGGAATATTCAAGGCGCTTTCCTAGCTCTATTGGATACTATTGTTGCACCAATTCAATTTTGTATGTATATGCAGATTCTTCAAAATTCTTTACAGTGATGTTCTGGACAACCAAAGCTGTGATGATCGTTGCCTGGTTGACGTCGTTGCATTTTCAGCAACACCTTCACCCGTTCAATCGTAGCTGCAATTTAAATTGTTTACGGCCTTCCGGTTCGGGGCAAGTCCGTAACCGATCCTTGTGCTCGAAAACGTTGAATTAATTGCCTTATAGCCGATTGTGATGGACAATTTGCAGTATTAAAATGACATCGATATGCACGCCGAGTTTCAACAATTGACTGTTGTTTTGTAAAAAATATTTCGTATTTTTCCATGATTAATTATAAAGGGTTCACTTTAAGTTATTATTATTATCTGAAAAAAAAGTTTCCTAATTAATGGATTATAATTTGTTTACACTGGTTTGCAAATTCTGAGCCACCCAGTACTAGTTAATATTTTACTATATTTTCCAGTACTTAGGCAACATGTTTAAGAGTTTTTAATATACTTCACATATTTCAATATGAAGATTCTGGTTAAGACGTTGATAAAATGACTAAAATGATATTATAGAAATTTAGTATAATTAGTGACATCTATTGTAGAAAAAAAAATGTTTGCAAACTTCAAGCATGTTTATTTCTTGAATGAAAATGTAGATGTCAATTATTAACGCATTGTCATTGATACACTTGAGTACATCAGTCTTAAAAATTATATTTGACAATAACACAAGTCAAACTATCATAATTATACGATACTAACTTTGGTTCTTACCTCCAAAACTACTTGCCTGAAAATTAAATGTCTACATATTCGTAGAATGTGAAATATTCAAAAAGTATTCTTAGAAGAAAATATGTCACAATTATCACGCCTGGTAACTATTTTAATGCTGTTTTTATAGTTATATTTATTTCTCCTTCCATTGCACTACATCTCAAAGGGTGATTTGGCCTATTCCACAAGTGCCCTCCACCGATTCCTATCCCTGGCATTTTCTCCAGTTTCTGGACCCTCCCATCGCTTCCACTGGGGTATCCACTTGGCCACGAACTGTGGTGTCTTGTCGCTTAGCATTCTTTCAACATAGCCAGCCCATCGCAGTCTTTGGACCTATGGAATCTTACAATTATTTCTTACTCAATTTAATTTCCAAGCTCATTATTCATTTTTATTCCGTATGTTTCATTTTCTAGTGTAGTCCCATAAACTTTTTTAAGTGTTTTGCAGTCAATAACTGATAATTTACTCTCTTTGATTTGGGTTAGACACCACACTTCACAGCCATTGAGTGACCACTGGTCTTATTTTTGTTTCATATATTAGCAGTTTGACTCAGTATTTTCGACCCCAGCATAACATAACAGGCATAAAATCTTATATTTCCAGCTGAATTTGCAGACAAATGACAATAAATAATAATAGTTTTAAGTAAACGTTCTACTTGCAACATATCGCACACCTAGATCAAAACTAAGACAACTCAAAAATACATTTTTCAATAGACAAAAAAATAAAAACATTTTTCTCCATTTTTTGTTACTAAAGTTATGAAACTAAATAACATTTTAGGTCATAAATGTATCCTGAAATGACGTTATTCGAGAACTGGGGCTAAGTTAGTTGTGTATATGACAGAGTATCCGAATACAATAATAACTTAAAATTCTTGTTTTTTTTTTGAGTTGTCTTAGTTTTGATCTAGATGTGCAATATAACGTCTACTTGTTTCATATGAAGCAAACAATCAAAGGTAATTTAAAAATCATGCTATCATGACTAACTCCTCATTTGGAACTCCCTGGAGTACTAGCTGTAATTGCGGTAAAAGAAGTCAATTCACAACAATCGACGCAACATACAATCCTTCGTATTATACAGATCATTCATTATATCCGCTATTAAGAGGCATTACTACACCATTGCAGTTAATATAGTGCAATGTGGCAAAACCACAAAACCATTGGTACAGATATTTTTCCCAGCACTGAAATTTTTAAAATGTATGAATTATTAAAACTGTTTCTCACTTTGAAATAAAGTTATTAGGGTGTGTACACACAGATGAAACTTGAGTAAAGAAAAGTAGAGATTTTGCAATACAATCATTCTTCATATATTGTATGAACTGATGCGTACCATCCTTTACCACCAAGTCTCCAAACTACGGGGTAAAGTTTCATCAGTATACACGTACTTTAGATTAGAGGCAATGAAAACACATATTGTTAAAAAATAATTTACTTAAAAAATCGAAAAAATATTGTATTGGTCCACAATTACAGTTTCTTATTAATATAAAAATTAATCTACATAAATTTACATTATGTTAAAATAAAATAATTTAGGTTAGTATTTTTTATAACATTCGTAGGTGTGTAAATTTTTCTGATAGTATAGAAAATTATTTTTAAAATTAAAAATAGAAATCACTATTATAAAATACTTTGAAAATATATAACTAAATAAAACTTGGATATGGAATATATTGTGCCCATTAATGAATTAAGAATTTTATTAAAATAAAACTTAAACTAAAACTCAAAACATATATTTTCTGCTTTTCATTTGCTAATTTTGATATAAATAAAATATATCTTTAAAAATTAAATAAATTCACTTTTCCTTACAGACGATTTTATATTCTGACTTTAAAGGTTATGATAAACTCAAATTTCTTTTCTTACGTGAAGGTGTTTTAAAAATTATCAATTGATTAACTCATCATTAAGTGTTCAATCACAAAAATTTTAACAATAACAGTTTTTATTTATAAAGCTGTGTAATGAATTTTATAAGGTTATATCTATTACTTAACGATTTCCAAATATTGTCAATATTTTTAATAAAATGTAGCTGAAAAAAAACAATATTGTAATGTTATGCAAGAATATATTGTATAAGAAATTTAAATTACACCATTTTCAACATATGTATAATACAAAATTAAATTAGCGTATGGTATTGTCATTAAAAAGAACTAAACAACAACTTTATAATAACCTACATACATATTTATATCAGCCATTTGTATAAATGTATATGTCAGTTAAAAAAAGATAAATTGTTAACATTATAATATATATCGGAAAGCACTTTAAAACGAACCAATATCAATGCTAATGTGAGGTTGATACCATATCAAATCATTAGTTATATCAGAACAATATTAGATATTCATTTGTAGCAGCCATTAACGATAAATAAACTAATATTGTATGGATAGTCAATGACACATGTGAAGCACAAATGGAATTGCATCGGTCATCAAGAAGCACAGCCTCGATATTTAGGTCTTGCAATATTTCTATCTAAAAAAATTACAATTTATTATTTTGGACAGTAAAAATCGTGTTGAACTGTAAAAAAATTATCATCATCAGCCTGTCTCTCAGCTGCTGGATACAGGCCTCCCCCAAGGATTGCCAAATCTCTCAGTCTTCAGCCCTTTTCATTAATTTGTTTCGTCACTAAAATTCTCCCAGCGAATCTTCTAATGCAAAAATTTTAACAGAAAATTTATGCCATTCGAATGACACAATAAAACGGTGAAAATAGCCATGTTCCGGCCTTCGTTCTTGACTATATCCCACAGTAGAGTTTAATAGACTGATAAAAAATAATAATATTTACTTATTAAGTGAGCATAACCGATGTTAAATATAATATATACCAAAAACATCTACCATTTATAAATCAAACCAAGTATTATTTTTAATATTTCACATTTTGTAAAGTATGCAGCCATTATTTCCAAACATTCACAGTATGTGAAATATTTCAAAGGCGACATTTCAAATATCTAATGGTATATGAAATACTAGATCTTGTGTGAGTGTGGTATGAAAGTTAGGAGAAATTTGATTGGTATTTAGAAAGTTAGAGAAAATATTATAAAAGAAGATATTGCAATGAACAGATAAAGAATAGAATGGATTTAATAATAACAAACTGTTAATAATTATTATATATGTTAAATTTAGTAACAAAACTACATATTCAAATGAATCTTAAAAAATGATGAACACAAATTAGAACGAGATTCATACATACGATGAACGCAATGGACAAAAATAAACTTATGGAATGAAACATTTGAAGACTTAAAAATAAGTAATAAGTATAGTGTAGGATATATGGATATGAACGAAGCGATAATTACACCCTACAGGTGACGTACTGTCTCATTTTGACTTTTGATTTTCTACTTCTTCAAAATTATTATTATATTGCAAGAGGTTGTATGATATTGCTCAAGTTAATTTAGTTGCAATACGCATATTAAAATAAATGTTTTCAGCGCACGCTTTAATAGAACTACTTGATATATTTTGTTCATTTCTCAATACATAAGTAGACCCAACAACTAACAAAGTCTATATATAGTTAGTATATTTTTAGGCAAAGAGAAAAAATAACAAAAATAATGGCATGAAAAGTGGCCAAAATATTTTACAGTAAACTGCCTCTTATCCGGTAATCGACTGGAACTCGTGAGCAACCAGCATCAGTATTATCATCAGCCAAATTGGGCTAGTCATTCATTTTATATTGTATGTATTAAGTTAATAAAACTTGTTCTTTATTACAAATTTTAAATTCTTCACTAACAGCGGGTATAGAGTTTTAATTGGTTTTGTATGGTGCTATTGCAATTTAAAGAGATTATATTAGATATCTGGTAGATTCAGTTTCCCGGCAACCCTCCGGTCCCAGTAGTGCCGAATAAAAGAGACTACTGTTTTGTTACTACATAATACAATAATCATCACAATAAATTGGCACATAAGTCAAATAAATTATTGCACAATTACTTTTTACCGCAATTTGGTAATTATTGTTCTCTAAAAAAAAAGATTTTTTGTTTGAATTTGGGTGAGTGTATAATGTACGCATGTTACTAGGCACAACAAAGTTTTCATAAATATTCAAATCATTTCAAAAATGTAAAGTTTATTATAAAAATACATTTTCATTTTAAACATAAATATTTATCATCGTTATATTACAATATATGTGTAAAGATATATTAAAATACTATATATATATATATATATATTTTCATGTATCAAGACATATGTATGCAACAGCCATTTTAAGTTCACAATACATACATATTGATGTATGAAAATATGAACATCTATTCAAAAATATAAATAAGTAACTTATACATACAACTTAATTTAAACATAAATTAAATTAATATGAATTATAAAATTAAAACATATACAAGAATGTTATATAAATAGAAACTCCGAAACGAAGGTAAATTTTCTATAATTGTATGTCTTCCTGGAGACTAATTAAATTAAATTAATTAATAGTTTTTCCGGAGGAATTAATTTAGTAAATGAGTACCTTTAAATGAATCAACAATTATATATATAAACCGAGTAGATCAGTTCCAAAACCTACCATAATTGATTTTAGCAGAAATTAAGATTGTGATGTTATTATAGCTATAGAACTTGTGACATTAAACATCTTTAACTATGAGGTACAAATTTCTCTTATATCGATGTAAGTTTGGAAATGCTCTGGATATTTTTACTGAATAGGAAGAATATACATCAGGAGAGATTTCAGAACAAAGCGGTTCAATTATTCAAGAAATAAATTACTATCTTATGATTTAAGAAATGATGATCGTAAAATATTACTTTCTCTCTACCTACCCATGTGGTAAGACATGATGGAATCCAGTTTGAGAACAAAATATGTGATTCAGAACTTTGAAATTCTCAGGGCAATTGAAATATTTCAAAGTTCAAAAAATACAAATATTTATAAAAAAATATACATACTTTGCTTTTTAAAATATAGTAATAATGAATTTTTACCTTTCAAACTACGTCTTAACGGTGTTATAGTGTAACCGCAGACCAGTAAATGAATAGACATGAAATAAAGTTTACATATAGGAAAAGGGTTTGGAACATTAGTTGCGGGACACATTCACACACATTCTTTGTAGAAATATAAATCTGATAGTTTGACACATTTATGCAACAGTAAAAATATTTACTCTTTTAAAATTAAATCTTTGTGTAAATGAGACATATTTTTTACATTAATGCATATTATATTGTCAGCATTTAAATTTTCGTTCCAATCGAGTCATATTTTTTTTTAAAGTTGAGGAGTTATTTGATTGCGTAAGCGGTACCAAAGTGATCATGTGAGTGACACCAAAATCAAAATGAATTTACATTAGTTCGTGTCTATATATTTGGTAGTCTGCGAGTGTAACAGTACACTCATTGCTTCATAATGACAAGTTTATCATATATAAGACAAAGCAAATAAAATATTGTCTTCTTTCAAAAAACACAAACATTCAAAATACATTGCCAGTTGTTTTTATATTCTAAGTAGCTGATGGATTCACATTATAAATATTATAAAACAACATCATAAAATACTCTGTTTTTATCCGGGAAATTATATATTCTTAATACATCTATGTAGAGTACATAGCACGTGCGTGTGTTCGCGTCACCTGACCGATAAGTATGTTAGTTAATTTAATATTAATTTAGAAAATTAATAAACCATCAAGATTCAAAACAAATCTACTTGGAATATCCAATTAACACTTGGTCCAAAGGGTTCGATAGTGTTGCTGCAAAAATTTAATGATTAATTAAATTCCATGGTATCAAATACCCCAATTTTTTTTTTTAATATCTCGGTCAAGTCCCGCAACACGCACACTTTTCTCGGTGATTATTGTTGTGAAGGTCTCCAGGAATATGGGTTTGACGACTAATGTGGAGGACTCTACTTGGAGTGAACGAGGTTCAGGAACTCCTCTCTGGTCTTAGGGTCATCTCTGAAGACCCCGAGCATGGTCGACGTGACGGTCTTGCTGTTGATCTTCTGCACTCCGCGCATCACCATGCACATATGACTAAAAGAAAAGAAATGCAAAAAATTTATTACTTTTTCAATACATGAAAGTAAAATAAAATGAGATATAATTAATGTTTAGAATAGGCAAAAGAGTTTGTGTAATTGGGGGATTGTTTGTATCGAATTTAGGATGGTTGATACCAATAGATATGTATAGAAATGAAGCCTGAATGTGGCAAAAGAGGGTGAAAGTGAGTAAATTGTAAACTGTGTAAATTAGGTATCTCAAGAATATCTGAGTGGAGTGATTGATAATCAATAAGTATGATAAATAGACTTACAAAAGGATCGCTTACGTGGTTTAGTCATGTGGAATGAACAAATGAGAAGAGTATGTTAAGAAAGAAGTACATATAACACAAATGTGATGGCGCAAGAAATATAAAACTTCTGCAGAAGACCTGGTAAATCAGACATTGGAAGGTGGTCCTATCAGTTGTCTTAAAAATCAACGCACATGCGTGCGTAGATATTATCAATATGGATGAGTCGAAAGTTGTGTATTAGATATCAGTCATTACAGTATTATTCATTTTTGCAAGTTCTCACTGTGAGATAATGCTGAAGTCCTCTAGTACTCGCTGACATTTAAAAAAAAATTATCTACATATTATGAAGTAGAATGTATAACAAGCCTTTTCTATTTTTGTCATATTTTCAGACTTCATTTTAATCAAAGAATAAAAAAATTTGATCATCGGCAAGATACATTGAGTATTAGCCATAATTTAAAAATTATTGAAAATTTACTTACATTGTCATAATTCATAAATTCAAATAGGTATGTATTATTTATTCTCCATAAAATAAGTTGAATTTTCAAAATACACATTTATAATAATTACCTTGTTTTTAAAATATCTCAAAACACTTTAGATAGGTATCTATTCTAAAATCTTATCATTTTTACTGAAAATTTTAAATTATATTCACACAGATTATATTTTAACTAAATTTCTTAGAATGAAGTAAACAAAAACAAAACTATAGAACATATTATTACGTATACATTTACACAGGATAAGTTCCATAACATAAAATATTAATGTAAATGAGATCATCATAAGTCAGAAATGTATCTCAATTTATTTTTAATCAAAGAGTTCAAAGGTAAAATGGATAAATAGAGAATAAATTGCTTTTATACTTACACTCCTTCCACAACGACCGCTACTCCGGCCGGCTGGACAGCCTTGGTAACCGCAATGGCAATCTGCTTCGTCAACCTTTCCTGGACCTGCAGGCGCCGGGAAAATATCTCCACAATCCTAGAAACGTAACAAATAAAATTTAATTTAATTTAATTCATTAATGACGAAGAAAAAATGTAAAACCTATCATTGTGTAATAAATGAAAAAAAATTACTAAAAAACTTATTTTTTATAATAATACACATTAATATGTTTGTTATTTGATGCCGAAATTTTTTAAATACACATATATTGAATATTACTGTAACTTTTTATCATGCTTTTTATAGACATATGTTTCCAATAAAACCATTTAAGTTGATAATAAAACAAAAAATAATAAAATGTTTTTTTTTGTCAATTATTGATTAATTATCAATTCTTCTTTACTTTACCATAACTTATAGAGATATAGGTATGTAATAAGATTATATATATTAAGATCACATAAAAAAATCTATATTTTTTTTATTTGGACACTTTTAGCTGAATTACTACATACTTAAAGTAAGAATACTGCGTGACCTGCTGTAATGTATCCATATGACTAGATTATTTTTGATACCAACTTTCAATTTTGCTACAGAAAATTATCGTAAATAGATGATTAATAGATACCCTAAGCGTCTTCTATAAATAATCAAAGACTGTCTGCCAAGTGAAAAATAGCATAGCACGGCATCTCTATTTAGAAAGTGACTAAACTCGTAAATGATATAAAACATGTATTTACCTGGCCAATTTGCTTAGCCCCAGTATCTTCTTGCAGGGTAAGTAGCCGATTGACACCTTCCCGTAGAAAGGCACTAGGTGGTGCTCGCACATGGAGAACATCTCAATATCCTTAACTACCACCATCTCATCGTGGTCTTCATCGAAGATTGCATCGTTTAGGACCTCTGGAATGAAGATATTTAAAAGTCTGCATTAGAAGTATGAACACAAATGTGTCATAAAATCTATTATAGTAAATATTGAATAAAATTATATACCTCACTATGTAGGGAAAACATTTAATAATAAATCTGAATATTAGCTTAATTCATGTACTCGAATGGCACTTTAGTTTTAAAGATACAAATAATTACATATTACCCAATCCAGTATCAATACACGACAGAAATATTTTCCAACAATGACACATCTTCATGTCTGGTGGCTGATATGTAATACCAACTCAATGAAAAATGACTCATGCTTTTAACACTATGACTATTTTCAAATTCCTATAAACTTTGCATTTATACAATATTTCTCTTGTATTGGGAACATTATACCTCTTGTTATAATATAGTTTACATTTTAATCAACTAATAGAAAAGCTTGCTTGCCTTATTCCGCAGCAGTTTAAGGCATTTTTGGTGTACTATATTCTTACCATCAGAACTATAAAGTTTTGACCGTACTAGTCTTACCATTCGTCCATAATATTTATGGACAGTCGTTGTTTTAGAAAGCTGTTCGTTGTCCGGTCCATATTTCTTGAAATATTTTTTAATTTCGTATTTTACACTAACACGTATTTGATGAGTCAACAATTTCAAGTCAGAATTTGACAATAACTATGACAATAACATAACCAATTGACGGTTTACATTAATGCATTAAATTTGAAGATGTCATTCGGTGTGTACCACAAAGGGAAATTGAAAGGCGTTTGATACATTTACATTGCAGTGTACATTAATTTAATTGTCAAATGTTTAGGTTCACGTAAAGCTACAGGAAGTTATTTTCTAAAATTTCATCGCAGAACAAGCGCTTGGTGCTGGCTAATGAGGTGCGCTAGGTTCGACCCGGTGACAAAATTGCAATGAACATGTGTATTCACACAATATCTGAAGGATAAAGACCTCTGGTGGATACCTCTAGAACCGTTACAGGTTTATTATTTTGATTACTCCAATTTGTTAAAATTTGAGCTACATATGTTAATACGGTCAATCTGTGTACTTTGTACAAAGCACTTTGAGATGTATGAGTTTGAGTTCTAACATTCTGATCACAGGTTAAAAATTGCATAATGAATATATGTATGCATGTATGTTTAATAATAATAATAATAATATGGTATAGGTTAATTATTGTTATATTTGATGTATACACAATAATGGTTTATTAACGGGTCCAGTGCCGGATTTAATCTAAAATGGGCCGCAAGCTAATACATATTTGGGGGGGCTCCAAAAAAACAACTGAAAAAACGTAATTTAAAAATGATCATATTTTAAATAACACTATTTTATTCGCAAAATCACTTATTATTTCATAATAATCTCTTATTTTTAACATTTCAGACTCTATTGACACCAGAATAAGTAAACTTATTAATTGTAATAGTGTTACGTAAATAATTTTGAATTCGTGACTAGGTGGAACTTGAAAATATCTCAGCAATTATACACACTTTCACTTCAATTTATTTTTCGGGCCTCGGGGTTTCTACCACTTCAGGAGCCCCGGACTATAGCCCCTTTAACCTTATTGTTAATCCAGCCCTGAACAGGACAGTTTTTTAATCAATATCCATTTATCAGCCTGATTTCTACCGATCACATCGTACATATATTTTTTAGGATCTGCGCAACATGGAAAAAATAATGCATTGGGCATAATTCAATTGCGAACTCTAAATCGTTCCGCCAGCCATTATTAATCTTCTTTACGCCGTCATTACGTTGCATGCCCCATATTGTATTACCCATTTGTATGGACACGATATATTTATAATATTCAAACAATTATTAGTTTTAAAACAAATCATAACGAGTTAGGTCGGCAGTCAAAATTTTGTACAATTAATATGAATATGTTAGATTAATAAACTGGATATGTAATGAATAATGTTAACCGGGTGACGGCTCGAAGACGTATAAATAAATACCAAAAAATTTTTTTTTTTCGATCTTGCTATTGAATTTGAAAAATTTGAAAATTGGTGAATATATATATATATATATATAACGAAATCCCGTTAATATTTATAACGAAATCATTTTTGTCCCGTACGAAAAAATGCCAATACATTTACGTAAATTTATAACGAAATAAAAAAATGATAAAAGATGAAAATATTATTTCGCACTTACAAAGCCGCGCCGCTGCATCTGCCGTATGCGAACGGTTTAATGGCCTTTTTGGCGTCAAATTTTGGCAATTCAAACTTTTTCTTGGGTTCATAGTAGGTTCATAGTCCCATAAAACCATTTGACATAATTCTTGCGGCGTTCACTTGGACATGTTTTACGTACGCATACGCCTCTAATATGTATTGCAATCCCAGACCCAGACAGCTGGAAAATACAAAAATTAACAGGAATACGCAGAATGTTGCAGTATGTACTTATTGGGAATATCAGTCTCAGTGTAAGGTCTGTAGAGTTAAGTTTGTTCCGTTTTTAACGCGATTATTGCATGACCGAACTGAATATTTACATAAATTCATTTTCGTTTGACAATTGTTTTCGTGTGAACTCGTCAATAATACAAATAATTCTTTAAAATACTTTATGGACTATTTTTTGTGTTTCTATTAACTATTGTTTTCGTGTGTTTACTGCTATGCATACTAGTGTAGTGTAATTTATTATTTAAAGTACATTTCATAATATTTTGTGAAACCTTAAAATGGCTTCAGTACGTGATAATTCCCGCAAAACTTTAACCATGGCACAAAAAATAATGATATTGAAAGACATCGACAACAAAGTGGACAGTAAAGGCAAGATAGCCGTAAAATATGGTATTCCGGTTTCGTTTCTCTCCACAATTTTAAAAAATCGGAAGAAGATTGAAGATGCGTTTGATAGATGTAAGGCGAGCGGTTCCCAACAGCGTGTACGGCCTGCCAAATATGAAGAATTGGAAGAAAAACTGTTCGAGTATTTCTCCCAAATCCGATCAGCGAATATATCTACTTCTGGTTTAATGCTTATTGAGAAAGCAAAGTCGTTGGCTCATCAGATGGGAATTGATTTTAAGGCATCTAATGGGTGGTTAGATCGCTTTAAAAAGCGACACAACATTGTTTGCCTCGCGGTTTGTGGCGATTCCCAAAAAGTTGATGAAGAAGAAGTTTCGAGCTGGATAACAAACAATCGGCATATTTGGGAGAAATACGACGCAAAAAATGTTTATAACATAGATGAAACTGGTGTGTTTTATAACATGATGCCAGATCGGACACTAGCTCTTAAAGGAGAGAGATGTCATGGAGGAAAACGTAGTAAGGAACGCCTGACGGCCGCGTTATGTACAAATATGGACGGATCCGATAAAGTAAAGATCACAGTCATCGGAAAATATAAAAAACCACGATGCTTTAGAGGCCTTACTTTTAGCAGTTTTCCCGCTGTTACTTATTGCCATAATAAAAAAGCGTGGATGACGCGGGAAATATTTAAGAGCTTTGCTATTACGATGCAGAGAAAAATGGCAGCACAAGATCGTAAAATATTGATGATTTTGGATAATTGTTCAGCACATTACGCACCGGAAATTGTTGCGCCAAATATAGAATTTCTGTTCCTACCTCCTAATACTACGAGTGCTCTCCAACCGCTAGATCAGGGAATAATACAGAACTTCAAAAGCCATTACAGAAAAAGTTTATTGCATTCCTGTATTATACAGGTAAACAATGGCTGTTCTGTAGAAAACTTAAGAAAATGGACGGTATTGGATGCATGTCGAGCTATGAGTATAGCATGGCAATCGGTAACATCTACAACAATCGCGAATTGTTTTAAAAAGTGCGGGTTTTCTTCGCTGCCCGTAGATGAAATTGACGCCCCTCAAGCGAGTTTAACAACGGGTGAAAGAATTTTGTTGAGATCTACAAGTTACGATGATTTTATTTCTTACGACCATGAAGTGATAACGTCTGCTTTGTATGTTCCCGCGCCTCGCATTACGGTATCTGAGACGAGTGATGAGGACAAAAATGACACATTGAATGAGGAAAGCAATGAAATCTCATTTGCTTCGTTACCGTCAACTTCCGAAGTTTTTCATGCCTTAGATGTTCTCCAACGATACGTATCGGGAAGACCAGAATTACCGGTGGATGCATTTTCCCACTGCGATGCATTGGCTAAAATAATTATACGAGACAGTGAAAGAAATGTTAAAACTAAACAAGGGAAAATAAACGATTATTTTAAGTGAACAATGTTAAAGATCATTTTTAAGTGAACAATTTTATCGATTATATTTTGAAGTGGTTGCAGCCGTTACCGGTAAGTACCTTCGTAATTTATATACGACTCATTTTATAAAAATGCCACGATTCAACTGTAAAATTTTTATTTTTGAATTATTTTTTATGTTTCATGCCCAAAACTATGTTTGAAGCGGCTTACATTTAAACACAATTAAAATATTTAACCAAACAACTAAAAATATGTATGTATTCAGTTCCCTATGGCCTTCCTCCTCCTTTGTTTGCAGAATTTGCGATCTTTTTTGAAGCCGCGCAACATTTTTTTGCGACGGCGCGTAACATATATGTAGTAGGATATTTTTTTTTTTTTTTTTTTTTTTTTTTTTATTTCGTTATATGTGGGAATTCGTTATAACGAATTTTTATTTTTTGGTCCCTTGGATTTCGTTATATCGCGGTTTTACTGTATATATATAAAGTGATCACTTACGCCAGCCGAACACAGGTCGTAAGCCCTGTAATTACCCCATACTTCCATATATATTTTCCATTAAATATATATATTTTTTTTTTAAATAGCTTTGTCTCTGTGAGATATCAGATATTTGTGCAATTGTATTAATTTACTTTGTTATTCGACAAGTGTGGCAGTCAAAATTTTTCCAATCACTTTTTGAGTGCTCGGTAAACTTTATCCCGGGACTCGTAACGAGCTGTCGAGTGTTTGAGGAGCTGACATGACTTTCGTTAATAGTTTAACCTTACTTATCTTAAATGAAAAAAGATTGTACCGTCTTATGTAGGACTGAATTGGTTTAACGCACCAATCTCAACGATATTTTATCGCTCGGATGATGTGCACTAATTAAGTGTTATTCTTCTTGGAAAATTATTTTTTCTCGGGTATATCTCTGATTTAAATATAAGACACCGTATTATTACGCGTAAAAAAACGTGTGACAAATTGAGATTTGAAATTACAACCCGTGGACTCATTGTTTTCGTAAATTTAATTGTTTTAAAAGATATCATCGTAATATCAAAACAAAGTGCACAAATATATAACCGTCAATTGGCATTAAGAATTTAATTTTGTATAATAATTGTATTTAGTGTTTTACATTTAGGTTTTTTTTAAAGAGAGATTAACAAATACAAAACAAATTGGTATAATATTTAAAAAATTGGCAAAATTAACTTTGTGGTTAAAATACATTTACCGGTTTCGAAAAATAGCATTTTCTTCTTCAGGATGTCAATGACTAATCGAAAACATATTCTAGTAATTTTGTATCATCAAGTAACAATTTAAGTTAGATACTAAATTTTTTTTTTAAATAATTTTTTTTTTAAAAAATAGATTCTATTAAAGAAATAATAACATATGTTTTTGATTAGTTATATTTTATATTAGATGTAAGAATGTTGAGTAGTATGATATATCTATCAATGGTTGATGATCTATGAGCTTCCGCGATACAGTTAACAGCTATCATATCTTGTATTATATTGTATATACGTATCGGAATAAATAGTATTGTTACCACGATATCGGGTATTATTTCGATGACACCAACCCGCACTTGAGATCACATCACCAGCAAAGCAAAGGATATTACAATAGGTACTACATTACCAGACTACATTAAATAGTTAGAACAAAATTGGTATCTTGACAACTACAAATTTTCCATTATCATGAAAAAAAAAATCTTTGCGGCGATGATTTAATCCCTAACCCAACAAGTCAACGGCGTACAATTGTATACATCGTTGTATATGAATTTATAATAGGTAATCGTCTTAAAATAATCCAAAGATATACTCCCCGCTCCCCTTGGTTCTCCAACAGGAAAGTCTCAAAAAGAACAGTAGCAAATATCTCTAGAATGAGAATTGGGCATTGCCAGGTGGCCTCACATTTGTTCAGAATGAACATAATAGACTCCCCAATGTGTGAGTGTGGTGCCGAGGAGGAAACCCTTGACCATGTCTTTTTTGCCTGTCCATTGCGGATCACAGGTTTTTTTTATAATGATCTTGTCAATGGTGATTTTCAACTTCCGGTTAACTTGTGTCATCTTCTTTCCCTCAACTCGCCTCATTTAAGCTATATAATAGCAAATTTCCTGAATGTCAATGGCATTGACTTGTGATGCAATGTTCCCTGTTCTATAGTATTGTTGTACTGCTTTCTATGAAATAATGTTTAGACTTGTTTAATGGCACAAGTCACTCTTGAAGGGTGGATTGCCTATTTGAAAGAAGAAGAAGAATTTATAATACACAAGAAAATTTTTTTTTTTAGTAATATATTGGCGTTGAGAAAATAATATTGTAGGGCGCTGATTTATCGGGCCTCTATCTAACGTAGACTCCAAATGCACCGGCTGAATTGTCATAGTTACGCCACTGACTAGTATATTCCACCTCTAGATTTTAGAAAGTCGAATTATGTATTGTAATCAATAAGTTAACCACAGAGAAATAACACATTCTGTGACATAAATATGAAATTTACTTTTGAAACACGATAGATATTTTAATATAATAAGTCAAATAAATATTTTTTTTTACTCGCAAAAATGTAATATAATCGAAATTCAATTCATAGGTTAATAATAATAAATATTTAAATTAAAATAAATAATAACATGAATATTCGGATAAACGGGACTGCCGTGCCAAAATATTGCCAAATATATTTTTCACTTAACATTAATATCGATAATAAAAATATTTTAATTATCATAGATGTGTCTCTTACGTTATATAATCCAGAATCAACAAAAAAACTGTTATAATATTTATTTCCCCGCAATTTTCGAAAAATAAGGCAAAATTAACAAAAATAAAAGAATTTAAAACAAAAGCGATGTGAAGCGAAATAAATTGAAAATTCAAAAAAGTACCTGACATTTCACTATCGTCCGTATCATCTAAAAGATAGACATGTAAAATAAAATAATAAATTATTTTCCGTCTTATATAAGAGCGAATATTCTTTTTTTAATAGATACATTCGTGCTTTATTTGGATAGTGACGAAAATTATAATAAAATTTAAATAATTATGAACGGTTTTTTTCTGTACACCCACTACAGTACTTATCTAAAATAATACATAAGTACATTATATAATACGATGAATTTCAATGCATTAGACAAGAATTTTCGTACAAAAAACCTATGGCATAAATTTACACGGATACCGAAAACCATTTGATATTAAAAAATAGCATAATATATATATATATTTTTTTTGAGAAACAAACAGTGTAACAATAATAACTGATAATAACATAATATATAAAAATAACACGAGTGAAGTTTCCTCGGAATTAAATGACTAGTACATAATAAACTAAAAAATAGTATACTCAAACAAACTGAAAAACAAAAAAACTTTTACATTAAAATAAACATAATAAACTAAAAAATAGTATGTATACATTTTAAAAAAACTGAAAAAAGAAACAAAAGAGTGTTTTTAAACTGAACAAAGTTGAAAGGGTAAGGAGGGGAAGGAAATGGGATACAATTTATGTTAATAGTTATTGAAAAGTTGGCGTAGTTTAATTTTAAAGGGAAGCAATTTATCCTTGAAAGTGTCCAAGTTATTAGAAGAATATACGGCATTACATTTTGACGTAGAGCGGATCACAAAACATTTTTTTATGTAATTAGTTCTGCCAAAATTTGGGTAAAATAGATTATTTGATCGTGTTGGGTGCGTGTGTGGAACAGTTTAAAGTTATTTGTTCTAATAAATAGGGCAAGTCAATTAAATTATTTAAAATTTTATAGAGATAGAATAAATCTTCTGTGTTTCTTCTATTTAAGAGAGGGGGGGGGGGGAATTTTATGGAAACGCTCACTTCCTGAATGAGATTTAATGTCTAAGCGGGCACGGCAATTTAATATATTTATGTTGAACATTTTCAAGTCAGTCGCTGTACGTGGAATAATGTGTGTTCTAAACTACCGATCCGAATTCAAGTTGAATGCGTACAAATGAGAAATATAAAATGATAAGTGTAAAAGGTGATTGGAATGGGTTAGACGTTGTATCTATGAGAGTCCATAGGCCTTAGCAATTACCGACTCTATATGCGGGATAAAAGTTAATTTAGAATCTAAGATTATACCAAGTTCTTTCACTCGAGTATAGACGCTAAGTTTATTACTATTAAGTTGATAATTATTCGATAAATTAGATATTTTCTTTGAAAATGAGATAATGTGACATTTAGCAATATTTAGAAAAAGGTGATTTTTTTGGCATTGAAAGTCTATTAATGCCATCCTGTAACAGGATACAATCATATAATATATGTATCTGACTCGGTTACGTAAGCCTTATTAATAATTGATAAGTAGATATAACTCACTACGAAATTCTTGCTATTAAAGTTCGCTATTCTTTAGCGTTTGTTTTCAAACCACTTAGGAGAGAAAAATCTGCTATATTACATTTAAAATAACTTTGTGTTAACTAAAAATAGGCTAATTCTGTGGGTAGGTTAATAATTAATGAGGTTTATCTTTGAATGAACTAGGGTGGCAACTTAATAAATAAATTGTCAAATGGTTCGCAAGTACTTTATAGAACACAGTTAGTTCGTTGTACAAATGTAGTGTCCTTTTGCGCGTTTGATTTGACTTCCGGGTTGTGTCGTTCTATTTAAAAAAGTTATATGTTGTATCCCTTGAAAAGTTCTACATAATAAATACATAATTGGTACAATAGTACAGGGTTAAGTAAGGGAGTAAGTCACCTTCCAGGCTCTGGTCGTAGCCCTTCGTGAAGAACAGCATAGCCTTGGCGGCGCGCTCGGGGGTCTTCAGTAGTCCCTGCCTGTCTGGGTCCTCTCCCAATCCTAGAAAGGAGTAAAGAAACATTACATATTGAGCGGCGATGCCTTGTCAGGGGCGCAGCTCTATGTATGACGCTAGGTGTCCCCATTGGCAAGGAAATGTTATTATTACATAAATCAAATTTAAATAATTATAAATACGTTATTAATGTTAAGGTGAAACTTATTTGTCAATAGTAGAAACTTAATTGACGCACAAAAAATAGTACTTTTTATTATGTACATAAAACGGAGTAGTTAAAAGAAATATTTCCTTAAAAAAATTATCATTTTCATTTTTATATCTATGTATGTGTTTATTTAACTAAGAGACCAATTTTTTTACCAAAATGTTCCCATTTTTTAAAAGTCGACAACGAATTACACGAATAACGTTTATCGAATTTATAAAACTGACCTACCTTTGAAAATAAAGCCGTATTAGAAAGTAAAAAACCATAAAAGTATTAAACCAAAGAAATTCTGAATTGAAATTTCTTTCTAATTTCTGTATTACATTTATTGGAAACATATTTTTTACTTTAATTTTTGAAAGAAAACATATTATTTTTTGTCAAAATAATATTTAAAATAATTTCACAGTTTAAATTAACAAACAAATTTATATAAAGCAGACTTGTGAATGAATACTAAATAAATAAATGAATTTTGTATCGAGTTTTTTATGATTAACTTTTTATGATAGGTCATTAACTTTTTCATCATAACGCCTGTATTGCTGGTATCCGGGATTTTACAAAATAATTGACACAATAAAACAATGAAAATATAAGCAATAGAAACATAATTATAAATAGTCATTTATATGTTATTTTTTGTTCCTAAGTACGTCATTAAACATATAGTTTATACTATTTAATATTACTATTTTTTGATTAATTTGTTAAATTGCCGAATAATGTTTTATTTTCTGAAAATCCGAATAATCACGTATGGTGTGACGCAACGATAACCTTAATGGAAGAATGATTTATGGGTCGACGTCATATGTAAAAATTTTAAGACTCCTTAATTATGTAATTTTTAATACTAATTTAATATTAACTGCTGACTAATAAATATTAAGGAAAGAAAATCAAAATCAGTTTGGCTATACTAATTCTTTCATTATCTGAAATATCTGAAAAGTCCAATTGTCATCTGGGAAAAAAAACTTATTTTCTAGTTAGGTAAGCGACTGACTGTAATTTCAGTTTTTAACTTTTTGCTGCATTATGTTAAGCAAGTTAGTCCTATTTTCATAGCACGAGCGTTTAGCTTAGTTTGAAAATAGTAAGAATATTGATGTGACATGTATTCCGTGTACGTATCTCTATTTTTTTTAAAATAAATATAAGTATATATAAAATATAAATATTATACATGAACTTGCTTTGTATTTGTTAGGTATCATAATTCTCAAACGCAATTATAGCCAAAAAAAATTAAGAATCCAAATAGTAAAAAAAAATTAATACGTACATTATTTAAAATACCGAACGTGTAATCGACACCCATTTATAAGAATGATTTTTTTTTGCCACATTTCATCACCAAAAAAGTTATCTATAATACACTCCACTAAATCTTACATGCCTTTAACTTAACTTTTATTTTTAAAAAATGTCAATTATAATTGAGATAATTTTTGTAAAATGGCAAACTTTCACATGTATTATTTCAAAAAATATTCACTAACCTGACAAGAGAAGGCGGTAAGACCTTGTCATGTCGGGAAGAAGAGCTTCTCTGGTTGGAGGTCTGTGATCCAACTCCAGATCGTGATGGAAGGTGCATTTCTCGTGACCTGGAAATAAATAAATAAATAAAAAATAAATTAATGCATAAATCGTAATATAATATAAAACCTGGAGACGCTTGATCCATTTGACGTCGATTTTCTGCTATAACTATCGATATCTGCAGAACTGATCTAATTTCTTAATGTAAGATGCATTTAAAAATATTTAGGTACCTACTTAAAACTTTTGAATACAGGAAAACTAAATATATATCATTAATTGGATAAATATTATAGAAAGCTTTGAAAGGGATTCTTCAAGAAGACATTGAAAAAAGTGGCAATCGAAGACTAAAATCTAAAACAAACACTGTCGGAAGTCGATCCTGAATGAGCTGAATTTAAACCAGGATGAGTCTAAAATATAGACATGTTCAGTTCCTTTTCAGACTCAAGTCACATATTTATTTTTTGTTTTTATGATTTTCTGAGCAACCAGACAGGTGAAAAAGACGTTGAAAACTGACAAAAATGACTATTATGATGATAAAAATAGAAGTGACAGAAGAAATGAAGGACATAATATATCGGTAGTGATGTTGTATTTTATATTATTTAAAAAAATCGAGTCTTAAACACCGGTGGATTGAATCGGTCCAATGTTTCCTAGAGGAAAACCAAAATCATCTCTTAAACGATATTGTGACCAATTACATACTTTTTAAATATCAAGTCTCAAGGCTGTTCGTACTCTTTATTTATCACCAAATATTTTGTCTCAAGATTGACCACAACGCGCCACCTGAAAACTGATGAGAAACCACAACACGTTTTTCATTTCAAAATGTCGTAATTATGTAATATATTATGTCACTTCTGTCCACATCCGAAAAATGAGATCATTAAACCGACCACGTGTGAATCACAGCGTACAACATTTTCGCGAAGTCCAAGGTAATCTTCAATTATATGGTAGGATTACCTTACCGGTACTAAATATGGTAGATTACCTTACTGATCCTAAATAAATTGCCGAGTCAATCAGTGACATGAGTTCTACTTCTACACATAACTAAAATTGTTTTCAACTGAAATAATACCATTCAAAATCTATTCAAAGATTAAAAGAAACTCGGCACCTCTATAACCGTTGTCAGAGGTTACTCGGATGTGAGGGACAAAAGGGTGCTATCTAAGCTGCGCAGATCGAGGGCAGTGAGCGTTGCAGTATTTGCCTAAAGGCAACGCGAACGTCAAGTATGCAGACAATGTTCCCTGTCATTTAAAATATGCATCAATGACCCAAGGGGTAGATTTTCATATTTTCATGAAAATATTTTGCCGTTGGAAAACTTTTAACGTCGAATGTCGTAGTTCTTTCAAAGAAAAACATTTATAGTGCGCGGGTACTTTTTCTACGAATATGCATGATGTATTCCTCATCTATAACTATATATAATATATTTTACATTTAATACTTATTCCTTACTCTCAATAATATTTTATAAAAAAATTTACTGTCAAATTTTTTCCGTATATGGTGACGTTTTCTGTTTATGGACATGAGAAAAGAAAAGAAAAAAAACATAATACGAGAGGTCTCGTTAGCAAATGAAGTTATTGGAGAAGTGGATGTGGCACGGCAAAGATCGACGAAGATGACAAAATGTTAACATACATGTAAAGACAGCTAATTTTCGAAAATAATCCGCTAATAAGCCATTTTAACCATAAAACTCAATTAAACACAACTTATATGCATTTTTGTTAAGAATGTTAAACATATTTATCAATGTACAATAAAAAAATTCTACTATTGAATTTTTTTGTCGTAAATAGTTATCGAGGTGCTTGAAAAGATGAAAGTTGTCACGAAACAAGATGGACTTTCATCGGTTGATCAGGGTTAGTTGTTTATCGCGTGTTTTCTTCCACTGAAGCTTTTCGTCCTTTGCAACAGTAGCAAGACGTCCTCGTCCCTTTTCATCTTTAAGGCTTTCGTCTCCTCTTTATTGTTCTTTCAGAAGTGGTTTCTTCACCCTACGCTTGATTAACACTGCGCATTGTATAAGATGCATAATGCTAAAATTTTAATTCACGCATAAAAATTACACGTAATTTTACTTTTTCCAATCGCATTTCTGTAGAATGCGAGTAATCCAAATTAAATAGCTGACTCAATAAATAAATATAGCCGATTCTTAACATTCAATCTAGTAACAATAATTAAAATAATATAGCAATTCATATTTCTTAAATGAATTGATTTGAAAACTTCCCCATATTTATATCACACAGATTCCAATGCCTACAATTATTTGGAGTAGTTTAGTAGTTACGAGAATGTAATGAAATTAAAATGTTGCACCACGAAGCAACTACTAAATCAATCAATGATATTAAATTAAATAATATTTCAAAAATAACATGTCAGATTTAAAAATGCTTACGCAATATATGTAATATGTGTCGTTTCGCATGACGCTTGTTTTTGCCTAACATTACATAAATTTATATTTACAATTTCAATTATAGTAATGGATAAACAAAGTATAAGAAATGAGGATATTATTAATAAAAAAAATGCAGCCTTCAACTTATTCATATTAATAAAAATACCAATCTGAATATTTACCATCATATTTTTGTTTTATAAAATAATAAGTATTACCAGTAACATAATAATAAACAATCTGAGCTAAGATGAACTTTTTTTGCCTAGATCATTTTGTTTTTAAATCTAATTCATATGGCATTTTACTATATGGCCTATAAGAGTCGGTACCGTTAATAATTACTTTGACTTCGACATATATATAATATTATATTATTAATTGTTAGTTTCTGATATTATTTGACGGAGATTATGTTACATGTTATGTGTTTTGGCAATAAAGAAATTCGTTCATTGGGTACCTGTTATACTGCAATGAAATTAATGTAAAAATAAATATAAATAACAAAGATTATGTTAAAAAAAACCCTTACTAAAAATAAAGGTGGAAATAAATACAAAGTATAAACAAGTTTTTAATCATTTATATTTTTTCTGGACCTTTAAAAGGGCTTGGGCACGAATTCTTCCGTTTTCGTGGAACCAAAACTATACTGTACCGTTACCGTAAAATGTGCAAGATTAAAGTTTTTAGGTTTACTTTGAGACTGTTGTATAATTTTGGTGCTAGAAATAAATAAAATCTTCTGCGCAAAAATTATGTTTATCTGTAGCACAAAATAATTTATATTTATTATTATACTTTTTTAGTAATATATATATATATATTAAATACCTACTAACTTATTATTTACGGTAGTCAAAAATAAAAACAAAAATGTTGGTTATTATAGTGAATGGTACTGCGTAATTCATATTGGTCCTTTCCGTCATCTATACCAAGCACTTTGTTTACAGGTTTTGTAATCCACAAATGACCTCTAAGAATGCCAGTCCGAGTAGTATATAAAAGATTAATTAATAAATAGGCTATAATGAATACAAAATAAAATATACTACTAATTGTGCTCTCTGCGTAAATATGGCATGTTTGAAGAATATTTAATAAATGAATTAGGGATTTTAGTGAAATATCATAATAAACTACGTGATTTTCCACGGTTATCTGCCCTCCACAACGTTAAATTGAAGTGAAGTTCTCTGTAAACGTTAGAGCATTACATTGTAGATCGTTATCTATGTATGTGTCATTCCTCCTTTTGTTTAAACACGAAACCTCATTGGCGACATATTATCGTATTTCAGTAGTATGCAAAGCAGGTTTTGAATCAATATCACACACATACGCATTGGTACCGTATCCAACAATAGAAAGTTGAGATCGTAATTAATAGTCGGTATCGTTAATTATAATTGCTTTGTTCAAGAGTAAATAAATAAATCGATGTACATGCATACCGAATTACATAATGCTTGTGATAGATTATTATAGGATGTTTGTAATTAGCGTGCGATTAATCACTTATAAGCATTGAAAAAAGGATAACTATAGAAAATATACTAAATTGTAAGTATAGCCAGTGGCGTAATTATGCTAATGCAGCCAATGCAGTGTATTGGGGCCCATGTTAGACAGGGCCTAAAAAGTTCGCACCCTACAATCCATTTCTTTCTTATTTTATTAAATAGGCAATCCACCCTTCAAGTGTGATGTGTGCCATTAATCAAGTTAAAACTTTACTTCATCGAAAAAAGTACAATAATATTATAGAATAGGAAATATTATATTACATGTCAATACCACTATAATCCATTTAGTATTAATATTTTTACAAGTGTCCATACCTTTCCCCGGGTTAATAGCAATCCATAGCAAGAAATTTAATTATAAAACTTAAAAACTCGTATTTCAAAAGTATTGTGAAGACATGTGAAAACATTATCGATCTATACAGCAGCAGTAATATGTCGTGTACCCCACTGGGTAAACTGTGTTAAATCACGAAAACAAAATTTTACAGTAGAACCATATAAAGGATCCCATGCAAATAAAATCATTGTAATCTGACCAAGGATCATTTTTAATAGAATGATTAAACTTGAACCGTGAACTGTGAACTTAAATGAGTTTACCCTAACGAAAGACAAACAAATTCCTAGAAGAAATAATAATTTATTTTTTTAAATGGACTTAACACAGTTTACCTCTGGGATGCTGATATAGGGATTAATATTTATTTGGAACCATCGAATACAAAATGAATGAATAAATTAATGCTTTGTATATTTTTTGTGTGTCAATTTTCTTCGAATTACGAATTCAATTTGTACGAACCTTTTGGATCTGCACTCGTGTATAGGAACATTTTAGAAACAAAATATTGCTCAATTTTAACACATGCAAAGTTTAAGTTTATGGTCCATCTTTGCAATTCATCGCAGTGGTTTAAAATATAGAAAATCTAACTGATATTGAAACAATACATTTAAGAAATCTAAACCAGGATCCAAGTCCAGAAGTAAATCTAATCCAGATAACAGAGAACCCTCAACAAGGACAGCTTTTGGGAAACCTACCTACGTCAGTTTAGATGGAATGTACTTGTAGTGGCCAAGAAGATATTTGAAATGTAAATCTAAATCAATTACGAATTATCAAGATAAGTTACGAAACCAAATAAAAATTAGATTCTAGGGCAAGCTTGTAGAGAATTTAAAATCAATTAGATTCTAAAAGATAGACACAACGCCTTTGTTTAACATATTAATTTAGAATTTTGTGACCAATATTCGCTTTATTATTTTTTTTATTCACGCAAACCCTAATTAATAAAAAGGCTTTCACTATTCTACACCGTGTTTGAAAAGTGTAAGAGAAAAACTCAAAAAATAACAAGATACTTAATTAAAGTGGAAAGTCACCAAAAATAAGTAATAACGGTCCTACAATGTTGAATTATTTTAGATTGCTTGATATTGTTGAATATATATTAATTCGGTAAACAAACCGAGAGTGTCCGAGCGTCTTATTTATTAATACTTAGACGGCTGGATAATAAAGGTTGATGACCCCTGTTGAAAAACTATTATAATTCTTCGATAGCATTATATTTGTGGTTGCTATCAAACCTTGAACGACCATAATACGGCGGTAATCATTTTACCGGACACTGCGTAGTAAAATATTTTCTATAATTGTAATTGGGAAAAAATTATATAATCTTATAAATAATTATGTAGTCTAATGAAAAGTTTCCTTTTTCCGCTATATTTAAAAGCAAAAACATTATTTCTAGGATTGCACTTATAAATATAAACCGTCAGGTATCTGAACTGTTAAAAATTGCGAAATTAAGAATTTTATTATTTATTAATGTGAACAAAACACATCAAGCAGACGGATAAAATCTCTTATTTTCGTTTCCATGATTTTGTGATCTATGGATGCAACATACACAGTAGTTTATAATGTATAAACGGTCAGGGTCTACTATTATTCGAATTTGCTATCTGTAGAACACTTTCGTAAGTGATTCGTCTTTCACGGGTGTGCGTGTACGATGTAGGAAAATGTCAACATATTTACACGCAACTTTTAACTCTTTATTATATAGATAATGTCTTTCGTATTTTTATTGATTTAGTACATAATATGTCAAATATATTTTAATTAAATTTATCTCATGACAACCACTTACATTTATACTGCGTAGTGTTGAAATATACATTTAAGAAAATTATTTAAAAAATTATAATGATTAAATATTATTACAAATGTGATTAATGTTCTTCTCTTGCTGGATATACTAACTAATATATGTATATTCTAAATTTACATTGACAATTATTATTGTTAAATTGAAAAATAAATCTTAAATTATTCATTACTAAGTAAGTGAGGATAAAATTTATAAAATAAAAATTAGCTAATATATCATTAAATACTAATGTGTTGTGTATATGTTAAAAATAAAAATTTATTACTTAGATTCTGTCGCGATAAATAATATAAATATATGATTTACGTTTCAATTATGACGTAGTGTCTAGTACGTCATACGGGGAATATCCTTATTAGGTACAAATTGCTCTTCCCCATCTATGTCAATGACTTCTGGATGCATTGGACGTAGTGTCATTAAGGCTGTAGTATACAGCTTGGTTAAATGGCCAGGTCTGTGAGACGCGAGCAGGGCAAAAACGAACGTGTTTTTAATATCTCTAAATTAATGTTTAAGTGATGTTTTCTCTTTTATATATTCAATAGCAGTATATAAATATATATTCAATTTAAAATAAAATATATGTTGTCTTTATTACGACTAAGATAAAAAAACATATTTTAGCGAAATCGTACGAGACGACTGGCAAGTATATTGACATCTGTCATTTTTTCTTATCTATGCTGTCTATGGTAAGGAAGAAATATTGCTTACCATAGAAATTGAGGATGACCACATATATCGAAGAAAATGTGATTTTTATCTGTGACACCACTAAAATGCAATTACTATAATTATATCAAATAAATTTATAACTATGTATTTTATTTATCATACATTTTTTAAATGTTTATTCGTTCACTAGCTTATTTACAATTTACACAGGTATAAAAGACCCAATCCATAATATTTTATGGGCGAACCTGACTAAATAAGGAGTCGAAAATATTCAAGGAGTATGTAAAAATTCTGTACCGTTACGGAAAATCTTATTGTATGAGATTTTTACAAAATCATGTTTTTAAAATCAGCTTTAAGTAAGTCTACGTACTTCGAAAAAAAATTATGCGAGTCATTGTTACTGAATTACGTACACAAATACAGTAAAAAGTACATTTAATAATCACTCAAGTTCACAGGTTTCTTCCACTCACACTTTTCAGAACGAATACACTATTCAGTACCAAACACTTGTACCTTACCATGACATGGGGAGGGTTGGAAAAAGTAACGGTACATTGCCCAATGCAGCGTACCTGCTGTGTCCTTGAAGAAAGATTAGAATTAATGGTTCCTAGAACTTCGGTGCAAGTACAGTCGCGCTCAAAATTAATACCTGCCATGTATTACGCATAAAATAATCTGTCTTAATCAGGCTATTTACGCAAACGATTCCCAATAATTATTCCGTTTCCGTGTTAGGTAGTTTTCCGGTTTATAGTATTATTTTACAAGGGAAATAACTCCGTTCCGAAAATTATTTTCCATTTGTCCAGGATTCCGGTATATAGAGGTCCGCTTTAAGCAGGTTTTACTGTAATATACAATAGCAACATTTATCATGAAGGATTTCCCCTGTGTGAAAGTGTCCGCTATCGGGGATCATCACCGTTTGACACACATCAAGAAGTGGAGATGAAGCAGTGTCCGTTGATTGATTCTTGACCTACAGTTTATAACTTTGACCGAACAGATAAAAACGTTGACAATACGTTACATATTCATTTGAAGTTGATGCACGTGTCTGTATGAACCGAGTGACAACATTTATCTTTAGCTCGAGCTGTATCGGCGTTTTGCCGTTGGCATTTGAAACGAGAATGGAAGAAGACCAATTGAATGCTGATAAAATCCTATATCAGTAAAAATACGTAAGTTGAAAGCGTTCGTGGATGTTCCACGTCGAATGTGGTTAAAAAGTTATAAAGCAAAAGAAGCTGAAAACTCTTCAATAATCACAGAAAAAAAGTGATATTTTCAAATTTACACGGAATAGTTGGTAGGTGGTACCTTCTGATATCGAATTGAATTACATATTATTAAAAACATGGAAAGCAGACACTTAACTTGGATACGCAAAGCTTAATTAATTCATTTTTTTAAATGTAACGTCCAGAAACCAAAATTGTTCATGTCCAATAAAATAGATTTATAAGATTATTTTATTCGCTGATATATAATAATTTACATACAATCAATACTAAAAGATTACATATAAGATTACATTCGAAATATGCGTGCATGTCGATTACGTTTTTGAAAGTGTGACCGACGTACAAACGGCGAAAATTATTTTAATACTGTAATAAAAATAAAAATTAAAAACTTATGTGACCCTGTCATCCCATAATGAAAATGGTGTATTTTTTTTTATCACCCAATGAATTTATAAATTATTTCAATACATAGTAAATTAAAAATAATAATAACATTTAAAATTATTGATATTATCAAGTGTGCGCCAAAAGAATATTATATTACTCGTATATATTATGTAGACGTAATAATTGATAGAAGACGTCGGAAAAGACAGGCCGACACAAAAGTATCATGTCACTGACCAAATGAGAAAGGCAAACGTGACCTCCTACCATGAAGTGTCAGTCGCGATGAAGAACTGGGACAACTTGTCTGCACCGACAAAAACACTGTTCACAAAAAACCTATTTACTGCGCGTTTGGACAGTGTAATACCGTTTGTGGCCATACTCGATACAATTTCTGCTGATATCAATGAATGAATCGACGATTCCTTCCGCATGTGATGTTTGTATCACATCTTTAATTTTCTGTTTTAAAATTCACATTTCTCAGAATTCTAAAACATTCGTTAAATAATACCAGCTTTTCAAAAAAAAAAAAATTTAAAATATTAGTTGTAAGTCTAATTTAATTATTCTCTGTTGATGTAACCTTTAAAATACAGTTCAGTCAAAGGTTAGCTCCCAGGACTTGGACTGACATTTTAAATGTCAGTACTTTTTGCAATTTTATAAAATATTTATGTACATGTTTAAAATCTAAGTTTATTATTAATAATAATATTTCACTTTAATACAAATACTAATAGAAAAGGTGTAATCAATTTATTATTGACATATTTATGTGTTCTTAATCATTGTATTGCTCTAAAAATGCATTCAGTAGTGGTGTACATTGTCTCTATTATCAGTAAGAAAAAAATAAATTAAATCAGAGTATTTTTCTATCAAATCTAATTGAATCGTACGTCTTATATGTAGATTATTTTACAAAATGTATCAAAATATGTTATTTATTGTCTTCTTAATGACGTTTATCCAATTCCGAGAGCAACAACGACATTTTATTAACATTTCTACATGTTTGTAGCTCCGAAACTGTACAACACACTCAACACCAACTGGAAATCATTCACTTCCAATAAGATTACACAAATATGGACCCAATATATGATTCAATTGGGTAGAAATCAATCAGAAGCATCTCTGTCCAAGATTCCAACATAATCGTAATACAATACCTACACTAATAATTCACTTTAATTTTACAACATTCTTACTACATTTTTTTTTCTCTATTTTATTTTTTATATTTCTGTTGCATCTTTATCATTCTAATTTAAATTAAATAACACCACAACGGCACGAAAAAAACTGGCTACTTTAACACAGACGGCAGTCTAGCAAAGTAGCCAGAACAATGCTGTAGTGTATACTCCATCCTACACAATAAACTACGAGTATTTAATTGCAATATAATTGTATCTTATGTTAATCATGTTATATTATAATATATTCTCCTCTGTTACAATAAAAATATGTATGTCAATAAAGTCTAATAAATAAATTTCTAGAAGGGCGAATTAATGAGAAAATAACTCAAAATGTTCAGTTTTATCTCAGTTTCTTCTTACTGGCCAAGTATCAGAAAACAACTAGATTAGAACTGACGAACTGTCAATAGATGGCATAATGTCATCTTTCAATAATCATTTATTTTATTAAGAAACGCTTTAAATGTAATAATTTAAGACAAATTATTGAAAGACGAATGTATAAAAATCATTATACAAGTATAACGGCAAAAATTTTATGTTATTTTGCCTTTTAAAACATTTTTACTCAATTTTATTGAATTTTAGGGCGAAATTAACATTCATATTGTTGAAATGTGTCACGGAATTTAAAAATCCGCAATAACACTTTTTAAAATAAATTTGAGTTATATATATATATATAATTGATTCGGAATTAATTTTATGTTTTAATGTTCCATTTAAAAAATACGCTTTGTTAGCTAGCAATATTAAGTATAATGTTATAGTGAGCAAAACCCGGTACTTGTTTTTTTTATCATACCGAAAGACATATTTGGGTTCAAATTGATACAATAATTAACGTAAATACATAATAATTTTATTTTAGACGAAAGTCATTAAAGTGTGGCGGTTTTCTTGATTTTCTTGAAATTACGAAAACGTGTTATAGCGGATATTGAAATTCAGCGACTCAGATGAAAAATTGTCTTAGAATAAATAATACACTTACCTTGTTCGACAATAATTTTATCAGTATAATGCATTAAGCTAAAATATATCATTACATGATATATACTAGTAATGGAAGATTCTGAATTATTGTATTTGTGTTAATTTGTTTACTTAGGTTGTACTGTACTAGACCTTTTTTTTGTTGATATAATAAATTATATTAAGAAATAAGTTTAACAGATAAGTCGGCCGTGACTGTGATTGATTTCTGTTAGCAAAATAATATTAAGCCAGTTTTGGTTATAGAGTACATATTCAAAAAAATTACTACCAAACTTGATATCTCATATATGAGATTCCAGTCCTTTCAAGGTTGATTTGTGAAAAAGAAACTGTGTTCCAAATTATAATTGTATAAAATTAATAAAAACAGCGATATTAAAAAACACTACAAAAACCCTAACGCATCGAAAAAATAACAATTCCCATTTTTTGTAAACATCGCGTTTATAAAGAATAATGATTGTAAAAAAAGTTGCTACGTACGATTTAACCAGTCGCTTACTGAATCGCCATCAGTAAAAATATGTTTTAATTTGTGTTTCCGCGTTCTTACTACATTTTCTTTACTTGATCAAGATTTTACTATTATTGGATTATACATTTTTAAAGAAAAAGTATTACTAATATAAGATATTTTTTAAAACCGTTGCCAATGTCATTAGTTGTCATTACCATGGAATTTACGATAAGCATGATCGATAAGTAAGTAATATGGAAACATTGTAATATGTAGAGGAACAAGGGGCATATCGGACCCACTAGTAATGTTCCCTGCAATTAACAAAATTCTCCGAGCGTCATTCTTCATAATAAATAAAAATTAAAACACATTTCCAAATTTCTTCAAAATGTGTAAGTAAGAACGTGATTCTTGACCGCCATCTTGATTCCAACCGCGTGTTTGGGACATCGTTTCAAAATACTTAAAAGGTTCGGTACCTACCTAATAAGGTATGTTGTTTATTTTATTGGTAATATGAAAACTACTCTCAAATATATTAAATTAGTTTTAGTTTTTTTTTACATTTGCACATAATATAATAATCAATAATGTATACGTTATTCATTATTTAAGTAATCCGACTTATTTTTAAAGTTTTGTAGTCTAATACCGTTTTATATGAAATAATGTATTTTATCTATGTAATTATTTACAAATTTAATTCAAAGGTAACTTTTGTTATCGACATAGTAAATACAATATATCCTATGTGAAATGAAAATGAGTTACTCCATTATTTAATACAAATAATTAATAACAAAGATAACTTTACAAGAGATTTCGTTTAAATGTCAATTCTTGTTTCGTGAAAGGAAAATATATTTCATCAGATTTATTATATAGTTGATCAACACAAGAGATTCACACCACATTTAAGAATATGGTAATATAATGTGTATTTATCATTAAAAATAGAAAACCAGAAAAAAATAATTTAACCTTTAGTTAATGAGTTGAATAAATTATGCATATTTAAACCCCGGGTAAAAAAACACTCAATTGAATAATATAAGTATCAACTTCAGATGTTGACGTTATCTATCGTGTAGATATCATCGTAAATTCAATATACTAAACATTATATAATCGTATATATACTTCAAGTGACCAATGATGTTGATTTATTCATCGTAGTATTTGTTTTGAAGACTCTTTATTGATTTAAAATTTGTACTGAATTTGAGAAAAAACAAATGTAAATAAATATATGAATAAATTGCTATTTCCTTGTGTAAATAATTGCCCGAAGACTTCGTTTGCTCATCTCCTACCATCAATTACACAGTTACATTTGAGATTTTACAACGATTTTAATTATATTAGAAGAACGCTTTCGTATTGTGAAGTTGTAAAGTCTTATTATGATATTAAAATACTAATTAAATGTATTAATTATAAAGATATATATATATAAAATTAACTTTATCGAAAAATATTGTTGTTGCGCTACCGGGATTCGAACCTGGATCTCTTTCCAAATTGGGGAAGGTGCATTATCCAACTATGACGTACTACTGTGTACTTTTGACGACAAATTTTCGAACCTGTATGTTAAACTTTTTCAAATGAATACATAAAGATGAAACGATAGATGTATTGATATCAAAATAGTAACTATAGGTTAGAAAATTTGTCGTCAAAAGTACTGTCGCTGTAGCATAGTTGGATAATGTACCTTCCCCGATACGGAAAAAGATGCAGGTTCGAATCCCGGTAGCGCAACAACAATATTTTTCGATAAAATTGATTTTATATGTATATCTTTCTAATTAATACATTTAATTAGATTTTAATTTTGGTAGCCTAGTTATGTGACAACTACTTATAGCACCTAACCTAATTTTTTTTATTTTGTTTTGAGATGACTGAATAGGGTAACGTGTATTTTTTTTAGAAGTGATAATAAAATGCGACGTTTCGGCCCCTTTTCACAACAGTTCTGATTTCGGTGATAATAAAAAAATGTGCCACTCGGTCAGTCCAAAGGGTGGGAGATCTTCCTCTTCGTCCTGTGACGTGACCCATCACAACAAGTTTCTTCAAGCTATATTTCCTTTTCGCAAGATATCTGTATTTGATGTACAGTTCCTGCAGAACGGAGACATTGGTTTGTCTCGCCGTCCACGCATGCATACGCAACATATGTCTCCAGCACCATATCTTAAATCAATCCATCTTCTCTCTTTTGCTTTCGAGGTCTACGATTCCACACCATTTAGAAATATATAATGCACCAAATACTTATTTTACCTGAAAATTTGGCCAGTTTATGTCCCAAATTCACTACATTTCAGAAGTAAAAATAAATTGCCATTTACTAAATATTCAAAAAATAACCCTGGCGAAAATAATTGGATACATTAACAAGAAAAAATGTCAATACCTTTTTTTTGATAAAAGATATAGCAGTATCCGCGGCGATTTAACGACTTTCATTGGAAAATTATCTTGTTAAATTATTATCAAAAAATGATATCGACAATATTTTGGAATAAAACCGTCACAAAAAATATAATTCTTAATATCATTTATAATATTGAAATGCATGTGTTTTTTAAACAAAGTACGATATTATGAATCAGGATCGTTAACTTTACATTTTATATATAATTTAAATGATGAATTTTTGCCGTGTTTCCCTGCCGTAAACCAGAGCAGAAAACATAAAATAAAATAAATATCCGTTGCAGTTTCGCGGTCCGGAGTGCGCAGAATCTAGCCTCCGCGGCGTGACAGCTTCGCCTCGTTGCATTTCTAAGGTTAGCGAGACCTCAATAATGTAAGTTTTTTATCTATCTTTTTTCTTGCATAAGAATATTAAAAATAAGTTACGTGCCGAATAAATTGTCTGCAACCGCAGACCTCGGCCTTTGAAAAAACTACGTCCTTCAATTATATGTATATTAAACGAACCAGTTACAAAAAGGTTATAATTCTGTTCGAAGCATTCGGAGCGGCAACGATTCGATGTAATTTAAATTACTATCGTTAATTCGTCGTTCATTTTAAAAATCGTACAAAACAAATAATGTTTTTGAACAATTTCAATTATTACTAATTGACATGGCAATAACTTGATGGTGCAACATGAGTATTTAATTTTTTTCAATAAACCAAACCATGCATTACACACACGTTGAGTTATTCCGTCACTACTATACTATAAGAGGTGCAACCCCTCTCATCAGCCAGGTGATAACAAGTTATCAAGTGTAGTGCAAAGTTTAATTTATTGAAAGAATTAAAATATTAAATTAATCCATTTTGTGGTGAAATATTTTTTCGAAATGAAATTCGATGACTTAGCAATACAAAAATCTATTATACACGATAGGATCTACATTATATAATAAAACTATGTCTTGTGACTCGGGGCATTATTGCCCCAAAAGAATGATCTTTAAGTACGTCAGAATTTTTTATCTCAGACGATCTGCAATAATATTTAGCTCGACAGATCGAATACGGACAGTGAATTGTTTACAATAAATTTATATGCACTTCTGTAGTGTTTAACAAAACAAAAATATCGACTATTGCTGTTTATAGTATAATAATAATAAATAGTTGAACTATAATATTGATAATGGGAAGATGTTCCCGAAAACGTTCTATCATTTAACCACAATGAAAACTGTAGTGGACTAAAACAGTGTTTTGACTCAATTTACAAAATAATCATGGAATTCCACAAAGTTTCACCAAAAACCTTTGAACAATTAATAATAAATATTTCAATTCTCACGTGAACATCTGTATCCATCACTGATTTGAAACATTTTTGATTTAACGCTCAATTTTTTTTGTAATATTGGAAGTAAAAAAATGTTGTATCTACTATTTTTGTATCTACACTGTTATGATTTCGTAATACTTTTATAAAGTTTATATAATTTTAATAATATCTTACTTTATATATAATACTTGTTATTTCTAATATTATCCGTCTTTTAGAATTATTAATTATTTATACTATTGTTGTTTTTATTAACCTTTTATTAATGTGCAAGACAGATAATGTACACGTATACACTGAGGTCTCGTTGTGTGTCGACTCGATATGCGATGTTTCAATTTGCGTTGCATCTAAAACATAAGACAAAAAAATCTTATTTGCATCGAAATGATTCGATATGCGTTCCTACGGATTAAATAAATTGCCATACACGAGCGGTATGTATGTGACACAATTTTTTTTTGTGTTTTACAACATTGCTAATCTATTGTTATGTCTTTTAGCATAATATAAAATTATATTCGCATTTAATAAAGTGCTCACGATGATTACGAAACGCATTTTCATGGAATCTGGTAAAAAAATGTGATTCGATTTGCGTTGTTTCGATGTGCGTCACACTTTCACAAATCGAGACCCTAAGGGTGTAACAGACCTAGTCCAAAATATTTTATGGGTGGATGGCAGACCAAATTACGAGTCGAAATTTTTTCAATGGGTGTGTACAAATTCTGTACCATTACTGAAAATATTATTGTGTGAGGTTTTCACAAAATCATGTTAAACTCAAAGTAAAATATTTACAAAATTGACCCATTATTTTTTTGTATTATTGCTTCAGGCCGTAAATCATCTGACAAAAAGCTGTATGGCCGCTCAAAGTTCAGTGGTCTTTTATTTTTTTATTTAATTTATAATTTGGAATTAATAAAATATTTCAATTACCACATAACTACGATATATTTTTTTAATTGCTTATATCTCTGACATGGTTGAGATTAAGCACATACAGATTGAACATTGTTGACTCATATGTTTAATACGTTGCACCCCCAGTATATATACTCGTATGTAAAGAAGAATGTCTGTGGGTGGATGGGTTTGTTTTTTATACAAATCTAGTTTTATTCTGAGCTTGATGAAATTTTGCACACTTTACCTTAAAAACAAGAAAAAGGTCACTACGTACATGAGATTTCTAAAAACTATCCCCATCCTTCTTTCCCACACCTTAAAGCAAAATTTTGGTACTTCTTGATGAAATTTTGCACACTTGACGTTCAAAATAAGAGGAAAATTACTGTCTACATCTAATTTAGAAAAAATAACTACCCCCATCCCCCTAAATGAGGGATTTCACCCTACGCAAGACCCGGGTATTCAGCTAATATCATATAAATATTATATTCAATAAAAAACATGTAAAAATTTTAAGACATCCCAATACTCATTATTTTAGATGGATGAAACAGATGTTAAAAAGCATTACTAAGCAATCTATCGCGTCATTTAAAAATAACAAAATAATGTCGAGCATATTAAATAAGTTAATAACTTTTAATTGTAAAAAAAATCCGTATAAAGTTTATTTTACCTGGCGTGGTGGATGTCCTCGGGGTTTTCGGAGTTCCAGGAACTTCCAGATCGTTCTCCGACGGCCATCCCACAGTTCTCAGGGCTAGAATTCTTCTTCCAGACTCGTCACCTACTCTTCTGTCGTATAAGGCCGGCACCTTTCTGACGCAACTCCCGGCTGTGGAGCAGACGTCCTTGTTTTCACAGCACGCGCTGCTGTTTCCTTCCTTGCATGTGTCTTTGCTTGCAGCACTTCCAAATAAAGGTGCGCAATTTTCTTTGCTATTTTTACTGGCTTCGCAACTCGCTTGGCAGATTTCTCTGGCTTCGAGGAGTCCATTTTGAACGTCACCATTGAGTCCTTTGGCACCCTCTTTGATGCCTTTTGTTACATCGCAAGACCCAATGTCCGCAGACCCGTTCCTGTCGCTCTTGATGTTTTCGATATCCATTGTTGCACTGTTCCTTTTGGCACTGGTGTTCAAATTAATGTCGTGTTTATGTGTTTAATCTAAACTAAGGAGATTACACGATTAAAATTTTGTATTACTTAATTTGAAATGTTTCTGTTGATGTACTTAATGTCGAAACCAAATTAGATGATTTGTTATTTAACTGGATACTCAATCATGTATCAAACTTGCTTTCAACTATGACTTCAATTAATAACAAAATTTCCTAATAAAATTCTTTGGCATCGTTATTTTATAGTTTCTGTGTTGTTGTGTCAATAAATAGTGTCATTTTATTATAAACAAATATAAAACAGACACAAATAAATATGTAAATAATATTGATTAGTATTTTTTATGTTTATAGCGTTAACGTTGTGAATAGACACAATATATATATTTTTAAATAGTTATCTTTGAGTAAACTACTTTGATAAATTTAACGACGATAGGTTTCGACACTACTGTATCGTACGCACTTGCGTCCGTCCCGTTTTACATTAGTTAACTTGTCCTGATAAAGATACAGTATTATCGAAACCGGTCAATGTTAAATTAATCAATGTGATTCATACAATTTTTTTTTCTATAAAGTAAACTTTGTACTACATATACAACTGTATTATATACGTAAGGTATTACATATATAATTTAGTTGCTATTGATGAGAGGGATTGCACCTCTCAAAATTAGTCAATAATGTTAATACTGAATTGTACTTTTAGAAACTATAGTCGTGATAAAAATAATTCTCAGTTGTGTGTGTAGTACAAAGTTTAATTTATTAAAGGAGTTAAAATAATCACGTTGCACCACAAAGTGACTGCCTTATCAATGAATGATAATATTTATTGGCTTTCTATATTACAAACTTGTGGATTTCATTTATTTAATATCCCAGTATTGAGTAAATCAATTGAATGACTCATTTAAACGTGGAAACGTGGAAACGTTTAAATGAGTCATTCAATCATTTAACGTTTAATGTTTCAGAAATAACTTCCAACACCACGATTTTTTTATTATTATCTTATACAGGAATTCCTGTATTTTCATCAGTGGCGTAACCACACCAATGCAGCCAATGAGGTGCATTGGGGTCCACGTTAAATAGGGACACAAATGGCGCAATCCCTAAGATACACTTGGTATCGACACTTTTCCCAGCGGCAATAAGGACCAATCATTTTCAAATCTACCACAACAGGAAACGGAACAATTTTCTTTTAATAATTTCTTACGTGAATTACAAAAATTCGTGAAAATATTATAAAAGACAACAGACCAATTTTGTTCTTACTTTTCAATACGTAACCGCGCAGTAATAGTATTCTTACAATACATAAAGTAGCATGTTGGCTTAGTGATCTAGTGGCCGGGGGTTCGCGCCTCGTTCCAGGAGACCAGCAAGTTAGTTCTATTTTCACATTACAAGAGTTTAGCTTAGTTTGAAAATAGTAAAAATATTAATGTGACATGTATTCCGTGTACGCATCTCCATTGTAAAAGAAGTCAAATAATAAGGAGTCCTTTCATATTCCAGGGCCCAATTGTGTAGTTACGCCGGTGATTTTCATTAAAAAATTCAACCGTCCATTGATTTGAATACAAAAAAGTATTTCTAATTTTGTTTCATTCTTATACTTATTATTTTGCTTTGTTTTTGTGGCAAGAAAGCCGGTGTTTGATAGATGTACAAAAATACACATAACTTTTTTTGTTTAAAAGCGAGACAATGTTGGGGGACCGAGCCAGAACAAAGTTAACTAACCGCAGTCAATCAATGACCAATTAAAACACAAGCTGTGAATAATTAAATCATTGCCACACTCCAGATTGGATAAATTAATCAATGCAATTCGCCGTAGGTATTTGTGGCAAGGATAACTGGACATTCTAAGCCGCAGTGGAGGGTCGTGGAATCACGAAACGCAGCGTAATTTAATTTTAAACTACGGAGTTTTCAAATAAATTCAAACTATTCAGATTTTTTAATTTTATAGTCGACATAGAATTAATAATTGACAGAATTTAGTCAAAATTATACAAATACATTTTACAGAAAGTTTGCAAAATATACAAAGAATCGATAATGATTTTAAATATGAATTAGAAAGATATACATGTAAAAACAATTTTATCGAAAAATATTGTTGTTGCGCCACCTGGATGCGAACCTGGATCTCTTTCCTAACCGATGAAGGCGCATTATCTAACTATGCTACAGCGACAATATTTTTAGCGACAAATTTTCAAACCTATATGTTACCTTTTTGATATTAATACATTTAATCGTTCCATTATTTGGCGCAACAACAATTTTTTTCGATAAAATTAATTTTATATGTATATCTTTCTAATTAATATATTTAAAATATCACAGACCTATTGTTCTGAATAATTACAACTTCACAATAAGAATGTGTAATCCTTAATATAATGATTTTATCTGCTGAAATAATAGACCCAATTAGGTGCCGAACCCCAAAATTTATTTTAAACGTACCCAAACACGTGATATCATTATTATGGTCCAGGTTCAAGATGCTGACACATTAAATTCCTGGAAGCCATTCGTTTGTCATTTTTGTAAATAAATCGAATATCTTTTGGGATATATTTATTTGCACTGCAACAAAAACTTGACGGGATCAAAATGAACCATCTCGTTAAACAATGGAAAACTATACAATTATATAGCATTATTTGAACTATATAGATTGGTACAGACAATTAAATTTAATATGAATCGATTTACAAGATCGATTAATTCCAATTGGACAGTAACCTGCAAAAAAATGCTTCAAGACTTCAATAATGCATCATAACTTATTGGCCAATGAATTTTGATAAGGCAAACGTGCAAAATAATAGCAAATCAATAAGGATACAAGACAACATTTAGCTTGTACAGAAGTATATGCGCTTAGGTCAAATAATACAACTAGGGAGGCAGAATTTCGAAAACTAAAGCATATCTTTAAAAACAGAATACCACCATTTCTAAGACTAAAATGTCAAAACGTAAATTTGACGTTCATGGGTGCTTAATAAATTGCGTAGTCACTGTGGTGACGAGCATAACGTGTCTGTTTGCATATTGGTCACATTGAGCGCCAAATTCCAAAACCCCCTAAAACGGATTTCGGATAATTTGAGTTAAATATGCAGTTTTGTAGTTTTTTTTTTTTATCATTTTCCATCAATATTGCATGTTAAAAATCAGGGTTAGTTCCAAAATACCCCAAACCAGACAGAGTATAAGTTGCTATTCCCCCTAAAATGAAAGCAACCAATCACAGCATCTGTTGATGATCACGTAATCTATAATTCAGTATGGCTACCAGGACGATAATACAGGAAGAAAAAAAAATACATTACAGGATTGTCTCTTTAAAAAATGCTGATGTAAAAACAAACATTTTGTATACTTGCTTTCAAAATATACCTTCTCATCCATAACTCAAAAACACAAGTCGTTTTAGGATATTTTAGAATTAGGCGCTACATACGTTTTTCCGAGATTACTCTAGTAATTCTATGGACATGTAAGTAGAGGAGAGTGGAGGGGGGGGGGGAGTACACATCAAAAACCATTCAATAAATCCTTTCGATGGCACTGAAATACTTGTGATCGTTTACGTATCGTACAGGTAAGGTAAAGGTGTATTTATACGCTGGTGACCTTACCCAAGGTCTGCAGCGGCGGCACTCGAAGCCGACCACGTCAAGGGTCATCCAACCGGTCAAGAAAAGGGTGCACCTTTTTGGAAAGCCACAGAAACGCGGTGCAAAAACTCGACTCTAGCCAGCGATACATTAATATTACGGAATAATTTTTAAACAAGCAATAAAAATTTACCAGATTACAGACATCTTACACAAATATCATTCCAATAGTTTGCGAAAAACAGTTTTATTACTCTGTTATCACTTGAAATTTTTTAAATACTGTAATAAGCACATGTCGCCCACCGTCGCGAGCTTATCTGGAAAAAATATTGAATTATACAATTGATTTACAGCAACTCAGCATTATAATACAACCAACAAGATAATTAGTATTATTGTTTTAAAAACGAGATCTCAATCTGGCCCGAAAGAACCCTAATGCCTCGTTTGGTTTGGTCGCAGTATCGAATATATTTTAAAGGAAATTGATAAATCGAACTGTCAATATCCTTTGGTCACCTTAACGCTGAACATATTAGAGGATTTTTTAGAAAATCATTTTTAAAAACAATACGCTTCTTAATTTTGACACCTCCAAAGTTGAATGTTGAAAGTGGAATGGAAAGAGGCAAAATGGTTTGGCTAGTCTACTGTAGAGCTTTTCGGAGCCGCAGTAAATAAAATCATGATAGCCAACGTCCGTTGAACGGATAGGGCACAAGAAGAAAAAGAAAAAGAAGAAACTTTAATTTTATGTTATATTATTGATATCAAATGTGTAGATTTAAACCGATACATCATTGCCGTTTTCATTGAAGTGACACGTTTAAGAAATTCAGACCAGTCGAAACTAATAGGTTATTAAGGAGAACACATTCTTATTATAAAGTTGTAATTATTCAGAACATAGATCTGTGATATTTTGAATACATACTATTTAAATGTATTAATTTGAAATATGGAAAGAGATCCGTATTCGAATCCCGGTAGCAACAACAATATTTTTCGATAAAATTGATTTTATATGTATATCTTTCTAATTAATACATTTAATTAGTATTTGAAACTAACAGGGAATAACCAAACCAAATAACAGGGAACCCACTCAAAAAAAAATAGCTACTATGAGACGTACGTCAATTTACACGGAATGTGAAGTTCAATGAAGTGTTTAAAATGTAAATCAAGAATTATCAATCATTCTGTTTTTATTTATTTAATCTCTTTTCACATATTTCATGAATCACAACGTCCTAAGACACGACCCATACATACGTGGTATTTAAAAAGCAGTAGTGTAAACGTAGCCTAAGGTTAAGGGACATTACTAGCAACTAGCAACGTATTAAGCGTCAAATAGGGTAATCAGAAATTTAATTACTCTTAATTCGAACATTCACATATCGCAACTAAAATCACAACTCGTGATTTTCGAGAAATTCGCAACCCGTGATTTTCGAGAAGTTCGCAACTAGTCTTTACAAAAATGAGCGCCGTGCCATAAATACTCAATTTATCGTGATGTAATTTGGCATACGTATGCTATGATAATGTAGCTACCACATTAGCTAATTTTTATTTTAAAAAGTTATTTTAAGTTTTTTGCTGAATGTGATGTTCCCTAAGCGTGGGCTCTATTTGAACATTCTATGTAAAAAAATACTGCTATTGATAATGTATCAATGATGTGTATATTTTTGATTACCGTTAATTAATAAAAAGTTATTTTAACATTTAATTTCAAATAATTTCTAAATTAATATTTTTAAATTTTCTATAAATTATATTCTTAAATATGGACAACGTATCACTACGGACTAACCCCCTGTCTCTTATAATGTACATAACAGCCTTATAAATGTATTAGGAGAAGATGTTATGTATTATGATAAATTCATGATAATTTATTTCAACATTTTTGCCGTTAATTGGACAAAAAATACATGCATTTTCTCACTGTAACCTTCAACAATAATGACATTAATATTTTCATGATGATACAAAGAGACGTAGAATTCTGTAGAATATTTGCATAATTTTGTTTAATTCCATAATATGTTATTCAAAAAATTTTTGTGCAAACATAAAATTTACGCCGAAATTCTTAAAATTAATGATTTCACGTTAAATTATTTAACATAATCGGGCGAGATAATATTGGTGGTAAGGCAATTTGAATTCTAATTCGGTACGTGATAAATTTTATATAAAATATTCGTGGCAGAAAAATATTGAACTCATGGCATTATCACATTTTGGATATAAAGCATGGCGGACATGTGTTACCGCCGGAACTGTACATTAATATATGTTAATAATGTCTGACTATTTATTTATTTGCATTAATTAGTTAAGTCGTACTGTGGTAGACAACTTCCCATTTTTATTGTAAATTATATCTTCAACATTAAAACATAGGTTTTATGAAAAGACTGGCCGAGGCTATAGCAGTTAGCGGGACCTGGCATCAAGGTATAATATCAATTCTAGTACATATATTAGTAATGTTATTATATGAAAATATTCTGAGGATCGACGATATAAAAAGATAATTACTATACATATATGAAGGTTAATATTACTAGGATTTTTTTTCGATTTACCTGTGGCTAGTATTAAAATTATCCGACGTTTATTTTTGCAAGTTTCATCTAATAAAAGTATGATAAATGAGCTTATATTCTAATTAGGGTTTGCAATTTACCGTCAAATTGCAATTACCGGTAAACGGTAAATAATTCTTCCCATTGCCGGTTTACCGGTTGTTTACCGGTAAACGAAAAAAAATAGACGTAGATTAGATGATTAAAGTATAACTGTATGTGGCTACCTTTACTAAAAACGGTATCTTAGATTAAAACCTAAATTATTTCAAATACGTTTTAGGTGAAAAATTTCATACATACATACATACATATGTATATGATGTATTTTTTGTTTTTACTGAGATATGGTAATGGGAGATCAGATTATCACTTATGTATATGCCACATCGAGCTTGGTTAATTAGAATTACGACTATATAATATTTGGATTACCTGTCTGTGAGGAGTTAATATTATTAACTTATTGATGTATGTAAAACATACATTAGGTGTATGTATGTATGTACTTTGTATACATCTTATATAAATTCGTAATTAAAATAAAATAATGTTACAACTGAATGATTGAATTGAATTATTAAAAAAATATAAATTTTTTGGGTATAATAATTTTTCAGAATTAAAATATACTCTCATGAAACAAATTATATCAATACTTTCATATTATAGACTTGACCTGAATTTTGTACATATTTGTCCCGCAGATGAAAATGCTCATTCTGATTCAATACTTGTTCAATACAAGTCATCAGATCCAATATGACATTTCTCTCTGAATAACAGTGAAATAATTTACCGGTAATTACGTATGATGCGTTTTGATTGATTTACCGGTTTACCGGTAAACCGGTAATGCAAGCCCTAATTCTAATGTTCCATAAGAGAAATATTTGCCAAGTAAAAAGTAAAAAAAGTTTTTTTTCTTTAATAACGTATTGCGTTCAGAAATTAGATCGATAATACAATATTTAAAATTTAAAAATTGCTTATTGTAGGATGCAATGAAAGTTAGTACTTATGCGGAAAAAAAAATTTATCTCAAATATATCTCCCGGTGTCCAGCTGAGCTTATCCGACCCCGGCGTGAATTGCCGCGGCATCACAATATTCAGGTAGGAACTGAATCCCCCACCGTCAGAAAGGGGCAAAGAAAATTAATAATTGAAAAACATTTGAAAATGAAATATTTGAAACAAGTCAGCTGTGATTGTATAGTAAGCGTAATTTTTAATGAGTACTCGTGTTTGATAACTTCAGTCAGCTATGAAAGGTGTCAAATTTGTAAAAAAAGATAAACCGTTTCATATCTGTGAGATTAATTTTGAAATAGTGTGTAATATGTAATACATCGTTGTGTGATGCTGTTTTCTTAAAATATTATACTTGTCTTTACCGATATCGAAAGTTTATACACCTTTAAAAAAAAAAAAAATTTTTTAATCTTTCGATAAACATCTCCATTTTACAAAACAATGCTGTTTTTTTTCAACAAAAAAATGCGATAAAGTATGCGTAAATATATACTAACCCACACAAGAGACCCACCCCATGTTGGGGTGGGTCAGCGTCACCCTATAGTATAGACAGAGAACTATATTGGCATTCATATACATCAAGATATTCATTTTCGGATGCATTTGGTTCTGAATTTAAAACAAATGTAGGTACATACTATATATAATTTTGACGGTTGCGAAAGCAACTGGTGTCAGAAGAATTCGAATAATAATTTGGTTTAATAATTATTAGGCATGCATACTACATAAAAATAACACATTCATTATAAATTCGTTTCAATTATTTTCAGCAGATATATAAAAACATCATAACATTTTCAATTGCTACTATTTTGGATTAAATTTCAGGAAATTTTGGATTATTTATAAAATCGTAACTCAGAAACATTTCAAATTTCGATTCATCTACCGTCGCAATTATTCGTGGAAAAATGTACAAATTACGAAATATACAAAATTCTTCTTTGGTGAAAATTTCACTAGTGTATATATTCAATATTATTTCATGTATACCTTCTCGCTGAAACCGGGTAATGATAAATGAACGACACGGAAAAAACACAATCGACACTTTTGTATATCAAAATCAGTTTGTTTCGGTGAAAAATAACACACTTTAGCGCGGTAAATAATGCAGAAAATCGAAGGTAAAGAAAAAAATCGCAATGACAAGCGAACGCAGCGCCCTTCTACGCGGGAAAACAAAATCGTACTGAACTAGCGTGAAGTTAGGCGAACTTCTATCGAATGACGGTAGAGGCGCACGCAGCAGTTTATATTATAGCTGCCGAGTACGGAAAATAATATATTATAAGTACCTACGTACATACACGCGTCCTCACGTTCATAGAAAATCTGTGGATAAAATTTAATTTTACCTGATTTTGTCTGTTGAAATTTATTCGCGCGTAGTTGCTTTGTCACATTCTGAGGAGGATTTGCTTGTAGCTACGGAAATGTGGATGACAAAATGAAAACATGTAGATAAATAATAAACACGTATGAAATAATCTCACCAAATTTGATAACCGACTAATTCAAGCATTGTTTGACATTTCGTACATTAGTAGTAAGCACAGAGTTTATCCCATCAATTTTAAAAAAATACAACGCGTATAAGCAGCTTGTTGGTGTGGTGGTTAAGACGCTGGCCTAGTGATCTAGCGGTCAGGGGTTCGCGCCTCGTTCCAGGACATCAGCATGTTAGTCTATTTTCACAGTATGTAGCATATATACGTGTAGTTTAGTTTGAAAATAGTAAGAATATTGATGTGACATGTATTCTGTATACGCATCTCGATTAAAAAAAAAAAAATTGGCTACATATAAAACTGGAGCTTAAATAAATACTCCAAATAATTATGTTAAGAGTATCACGGGTTTTCAGTTGGACCACATTATTGAATCACTATATGTTTTTCCGTCCCCTGAGCTGTTAATACATTATAAAATTATCATCAATTTAAAGAATGCTTCTAGTTTATAAAATTATAAACATATCTCCATTGGGTATTATTATTTTTAAAATTTAGAAACGCTCTTTGGATTGATATACAGAAAAAAAAACGTATTTACTGAACTCACTTCATTTAACTTGTGTATTCGGTTATGCCTTTGGTTTAAGCCAAATATCAAATTCAGATGCTTGTAATTAAGATATTTTGTAATAACTTTATGAAATATACTTAAAACCATTAACATTACGGGTATCTTCTGTTTGCAAAAGTTCTGAGTATTGTCCTATAAATGTTACATAATCAAATTATATTTACTGGAATCATTTATTGACAGGAATGCATTGGAATGGTGGGCAGGCCATTGTTTTCGGAGCAGGTACTAATAACAGTAATAAAAACAAATCTATAAAGTACGAACACGTAACAAAAGAACAACTATTGTAGTAACTTCAAAAAATCATTGTCTACCATTATACCATCTATTTGCAACCATGAAGGGTTTTTTTTAAATCGAAGACTCGGACATAATATTAAACGAAATTATACTTGCATACCAACATGACATGTTATTCTATTTTAGAACTTAACAAACATCATCCAAAACAAATATAATAATCTTTGTGGATAATACCGTAATTGTGGATAATATATGGTAATATCGGAAACTGAATAGGCACACAAATCGACTTGGTTTACAATACCGACTGACCGACACCGCCCGCCCAAAAATGCAGACCTAATTAGTAATGGGACGAATCTTGTTTTATATAAGGAATTTATTCGGGTATGGGTGACTCGTTGGAGCTTCTTAGGTAGGTAGTTAGACCGGCCTGCGCCCTAATTGAATTAAAGTCGCGTATTCTTATTAGCTTTGATGAGTGGGACCGACAAGGAAGCCTTCTAAACCGGTCTCAGAAAAGGGTGGGTTCCCCCCCCCCCCCTTTACTGCTGTCCTTTATTAAAAAAATACCGACTGACCGGAAACATATATACATTTTAATCTAATTTGTTGTAATTATTGTTGTATTGCGTCTTTCATTTTCCACGTGACTTGCCTGCAGTATGACAGGTACAGTGCGGAGTGCGGAATTATTGCCGTGGTCGTAATATTTCAAAGATATTTTAAAATATTTTTTTATGAATGTATATATTTGAATTATTTCTAACACGTTGGGAATTGTCTAAGATTGAAGTGTATAATAATATTTTAAAACAAATGTGTACTTTGTGTATAATTTCAATACAGTGGTATTATATGGATCTGTGTACGGATATGCATTAAAAATTCATATGATTATTGAGTTTTTTTTCAATAAAATATATTTTTTAAATCATTCTGACTAACCCATAATAAATAAATTTGCTAAAGTAAAGCTTTTAATGAAAGTGGGACTCATTGAAGACTTTATTGGATAAATATTTACTCTGGATTTTATTTTATACTGAAAGTGTTATCGGATATTTTCTTCCCCTATCGCTTTGCGATAAATACGTGAAAATGCGTAAAGCCACTCACTTATTTATATATATATATTCTTAGGCTTGAATTGCAAAACGATACTCACACCCAAGAATATGTGTAAGGGAGGAAACTCATGTAGACTTTCTACTAAACGTGAATCCAAAATTTTATTAATTATTGTCTTCTCATGCCGACTTAAAACCTGTTGAATTTACTTTCGTTTAAGCAAATTCATTTAACTACTCACTTAATTTTTTACATCCTACTCAGTTAATTTTTCTCTCCGTTTACTTACCATACAACAGGATAGTTTCACATTTTTATCATAAAAAATTGAGAGTAATGAACGTTCTATAATTATAATATGAAATACCCGCATGTATTTGAAACACGTGTAAATAACGTTGTAGGCAGGCCTGAATTTATCATAGGACTAAAGAGGCTATAGCCCAGAGCTCCCAATATTTAAGAGCTCAGAAACAAAATAATAATAAATAATTTTTAATCCCATATAATGTCAACTAGCCTTTAAAACCCATCATAGAACGAGCGCGAGAGTCGAACATAGGACGGTTTCTGTGAAAAAATTACATAATTTAAATTAACTACCTATAGTATAGTAGCACTATAGTGTTTCAATTTCTAAATGTCTGACAGTAAAAATGTATCTTCGGAACAAAAATTATATAATTCAAAGGAACTGTTGGTGTCATTTTGAATTAAATACCATTATTTCTGTGGAAATTGGTGACGGCTATTAATGTGAAGCATTAATATTTTAGCTATGAATGCAAGTCGTATAATTATTGTGAAAACTCATTACAAAAATATCACAGTACCACTTCGCAAACTGCGTGAACATTTCGGCTTACATAACCATTTGTTTAGTACCTCAATTTACCCAAAAATTCTGGCGTATCGGTTTAGTTTCGGATATATATCCATGCATCTTGGAGTAGTACGTAGTCTCTAGAAAACATAGTATCAATGAATGAAAGCTGCGACGGTGCTTTAACTACCAATGTTTAGCGTTTCATGATGGTAAACTTTTTAAGGCATGAATTAGACTTCAGTAATCAAGAAGTCATGTCGCTTCAGCAATACGGTGCAACCTGCCATACAAAATTGCCCACCGAAACCGTGCGATATCACACCGTTGGACTTCTTTCTCTAGGGTATTGTGAAGGGAGAAGCCAATATCAATAATCCATAAACAATTTCACAGCCTATTGGATAAATAGAACCGCAATTATGCGAAAACGTCACCAAAATGTTTTTCGTAAGAGTCGAAGTATGCAGAGTCGTATCGAATATTTGCCAGATATTGTACTCCACGTTTAATGTCAGGGCGTACATTTTACATATAAATAAATATATATCAAAATGATACCTCTTATTTATAAGAACCAGAGGCGTAGCTAGGGTATTGCCGCCCGATGACAAACTACCCCCCCCCCCCACGATTAAATATATGTGAAGAATATTTAGTATTACGCGGTTGATTAATTAAATATCCCGTTTTGCCGTCCCTCCCTAAACCCCTCTAGCTACGCCTCTGAATGAAAACCATGTCTTTAAGTTCATCGTGTCACCAAAACGCATGCCACCAAGGAACCACTTCAGATGAAGGAAAAAATGGAAATCACTGGGGCCAAATCAGGACAAAACAAGACACACTTGGCGATGAATGTCAGTTGGTTTCATGTTTCGTGCTTTCAAGTAACCAATCACGGACCGTATCTCAGTCAGCGGGCTGATCTATTTATTGTCTTGAACATTTCAACCACTCACTACAAGATGACCACATTATGTGAATGTCTCTAACGTTGAAACGTCTAACAGATGAAGGAAACCATTGCGCATGCGCATGCGCAACATCTCAACCGCAGCGCTATGCTGGGAATATTCGGCAACAGTACATACTTAAAAAACGCGCCTCGTATTTAGAGCATTGACAGTTTAATGATGCAGCATATGTTCGAGATATATTTTATTCACAGTTCAAAAGTAGTACCAATTATTCCACATTATATTTACTAACTATTCATAGTGGGATTAACAATATTTGGAACTATTATATAACATTAAATGAGTATGTTTAACTTGTTTCCACTGAATTGACGTCAGCAGAGAGTAGATAAATGGAATGGTAGAAACCTGTTTAACCAATACACGTCATTAAAAATTTCAAAATCATTTTTAAGATACCCTCGATGTGGAGCGGCAAATTATTCAAATTAGACGTCGCGTTCATGCGTATTCAAGACTATCATAAGAAAAACCCAAGGTCTGATGTCTGACCACCGAGAACAGGTAGCAGCAGGCTGTTGAAATTGTGTTTTTCAATAAATGCATTTGGGTGCGTTTGAAAGCGCAGTGTCAAGGATAATTCCTTTTTGTATTTACTCTGCGGGAACCTTCTTCATCTTTCTCTCTCACTACTTCTAGCGTTCTACTAATCCAAAAAAAGTCTTTTCAATTGGCAGTATTCGAAGTTTTTTATTTATTATCTTAATCTATATTTTTGATAGTTCAATACTTCGTGAATTTTTATATCGAGCAAGTAAAATATATTTTACTTTTATCAGCCATATAAAATTAGCTTATGTTCGACCGTCCGCCCATGTCACGTGGCAACACAAAACAAACAAGATCTGTTGTCAATTTTGACGTAAAAGCGTGCTGTAATAACATCAATCGAACAAAATTATTTTATTTTGACAATATTTTTCGTCGTGGTCCCATAAATCCGACATATTTAGGTTTTTATATCTACATAATTAAAGAATATTTTTTTAAATTTATTACTCTCCATATATATCACCAAAACATACATTTTCAAAGCATCAGTTTTTACCATATCGATATAGTGCCTTTAAAAACGTATCAATAACGGCGATTATTTGTACATTTTAACCGTGACACAAACCGCTTTATGATTGCATAATTCATCGCTAGACAGCATCGTTCGCTCGGAATTTTGTTTAGTGTTAATATGTAAAGATGTTTTATACTAAAGGATAAAAGTTATGTGTAATTTTCAAGAATGTAAACATACAAATTAAAAAAATCTATCACCAAAAATTTACATTTAAAAAATGAAATAAGTATTTAATTAAACTATCATTGTTTATCAATAAAATAAGCTAATTCTACCGCACAAACATGAAACGAGACCATAATATATGTACAGGTAGATTTTTTACTCGTGGCACTGTACAGTCGGTCATTAATGAATCTGTTGCTAGTATATATTTTTTTATTATTACAATATAATAGTACATAGATTTGTTTAATTACTTTATGAATAGGGAATGAAATAACATTAATCACATCTTAATAATAATAATAATAATAATGACTGTTGATGCCATTTTCACCAGCTGAAACTAATAGATGAAGAAAGACAATAAGACATAACACAACAATACACTGCGCGCGGTGTACACAACCGATACCATGCGTCAACTGACGTCAGGTGCATTGTTGTGTTGCTGTCTAGCGTGAAGCGGTCATATAACTGTGTCTTTCTTGCTTAGATAGTGCTGACGCACACATTTCTGAAGCGCCATGACCAAAATATTTACCTGTACCTGCATATGTTGCAATGTAACGCTGATGTACGCATGCGCTTCGCAACTACGTCATTCGACCACTTTCAACTTTCTAAAGTTTATAAAGAGACGTCGTGTCGGGTTCCCCGCGACGGCTGCCAGACTTTACACCACCAACGCAATGGTAATTCCCCGCATTACATTAATTTGCATGTGTCGAGCTTCTCACGCGTTTTATCCCCATGGGTTAGCGAGAAATCCCAACCAGTTTACGGTTAAATTTCCGAGGAACATCAAATATCTCGCGAATTCTCAGAAGGTGGACCGATGTTGAATGATCCAAATAATTTGCGGTTTCTGTAGTTGTTTGAAGACCTTGAGAAATAAAATATTTAAATTGATTTTTGCTAACCGCACTTTTTACTGTGGTTTATTTGTAAAAATATTGTCAAAATTGTCATATACGGAACTAAAGGTAAACGGTACCTCGAACTTATCAGTAATCTCAAGAGCAGTGGCGTACCTAAAAAATTCGACCTCAATGCAAAATAGAACTTGGGCATTGGATCCCAACGCAAAATGGAAAAACCCCTCCTCTTTATGTATTTTATATAAAAATATTAAGTACTATGCGGTCTTCGTCCTAAAATAGAAAAAATATGGTGTATTTTTAGACATTTTTACAGTGGCCTAATTGTGCCAATGTAGTGCATTGAGACTTACGTTAGATAGGGGTCCAAAAAGTGCGCGCCCTACAATACGTTTCGTATGTATCGATAATTTTCCCAGAGCTAATACGAATTAATAATGTTTAAAATCTAGCACAGCAAGAAATAGAACTATAAAACCTCATGTATTACGATAACACGTATTTTATCGACTTTCGCATACAAAATAATCTCACAAGTGTCGGGCTAGGAAACTAATCACCGAAGCGAAATGAAAATTGAAAATGTACATAAATATCTAAATACCTTGTTTGATTATGAAAGTGTGAATGTTATTAGAGACAGAACACTACTTTTTTACTTACAATTTAATGGATAAAATCACGAAGTACTTAATATTATTATATTTAGTTTACAATATTCAATACGTTAAATGTGCAGAGAGCTCTTTCATTTTCATTTAAAACTAATACCTTTTTTGCATTTTGCATTGGTGCCCAATTTTTTTAGTTACGCCACTGCATTTTCCCTGATCCCTAACCCGACATGTTAGTGGAGTACTGCTGTAACATCGATAATATTTTCACAATACGCGTGAGAATTTTTTTTCCAATTTTTATTAATTTATTTTCTTGTTGTGGTGGATTATAAAAGTTAGTCTATATATTTCCGTAAATACGGATTTTCATTCGTGCTGAACATGACTATTTCCTAGAATTATGCAAGCTTTATATAAATTCCAGAATACCAAAAATGTATCTATAGCCGTAGCTCTTATATTGTAAAATTATATAGCTGTCGTTTTCTACAAATTACCCGTGACATTAAAATATCATTAGTATTGAAACCGAATGAGTACTTAGAATAATTAGAAGCATTTAAAATGTATGGAAATCTTTAGAGATCCAGTGAATAATGTTGTCCCTTTTCATCTCACGTAAATAAAAAAGTCTCCCATTGCAGTTATAAATACAAATTGTTGAGTTAAAATTGTTAGATTGAAAATGCCCGTACAAGGCGAAATGCGTCTCAAGTAAATCGCACAAGTATTATAGAGCCGGACCTCTTGGGGCCCTATTTAACGTGAGCCCCACCGAATTTGTTGCATTGGCGTTACTACACCATTGCTTAAGAGATTCACTATCGATCCATAACGCAGTTCTTAGTATCGACGCCTGTCGTATCGAAGCGTTCGAAAATAGTGTACTATCATATTGCCTACCATCCAACAATGAAAATATTATTTTGAACTTTGAAAAGGATTATTCCAACATGTTATCAGTTGGATAGTTTTCACCGTGGAGCGCGCGTTCGTGGAACCATCTTCATATCTATAAATATATTTTTATAATTAATAATATTACGCGTATTTCCAAGAGATTCAAGTTTGAGAGTAATAAAAAAAATAAAGCGCTTGCGGCTAATAATTTAAATATTTATTAATATACGCATATAAGTACAGAAAACATCTGATTTAAAGTTACAATAATAATATGTTTAATAATTATGCGGTTATTCCAGCGCGATCGGGTTTTTTTTTAATATTCGCCATAAAGATAATACATATTATATAATACATTAAAATTACTTAATATTATTTATGTTATGAAAAGAAAACCAAGGAAAATATAAATATATAAAAAGTTCAGTCACGACCATTATTGTATCTGTAGCTATTCTGTCAGGGAACCAACTTTCCATGAGAACGCCGCTTGCACCAGAGAGTTAGTACCGAGTTCTAGCCGCAGCTTTACGCCCGCAACTCGATGTCTCAGAGGCGGAACGAATCCATGTATACGGCCTTCGGTAAATATTGTAGATGCGCTGCAATAAAGCGCCAATCCGAACAGTATTCTGTATGAGTTGTTGTATTGAATTCGGAGACGGTTGTACGTCACTTGCTTGTATTTCGACCAGAGTTCGCAGGTATACATGCTGGTGAAGAACGATTTAAACAGGATCCTCTTCAATTCCTTACTGCATCGGTAGAAACGCCGTGACAGCATATTTGCACGAACGCTCAACTGTCTCCTCTGCCGTTCTATCTCATCATTGTCTTGTCTATTTTCATTGAATATATGGGTAAGGTATTCAACCTTATTTTAAACGCTCAATTTAGTCCCGTCCAGCCGCACGGGAGGGATATTATCTGGCCCTTTTCCATATTTGAACGCCATTATGACCGATTTGCTGGCATTGTATATATAAAATATTATATGTTTCACATATCTGTAAAAGCTTTTATATTCCTTTTATAGATGGCGCTATGCGCGATGGTTATGCTAGGACCGAATAAATGAGCAAATCTCCATATTATTATATTCTTGTTTATCTATCTGTTAATGCGCGAGGTTAGGTGCGGTTACATCCTTTGCACCTACCTCAGGCTGGCCTGAATAATAATACATATGAATATTCATTCTATTTTAATTTGGGTATTTAATATTATATTTCAATAGTTTAACCCTATAAATCAATGCAAGATTCCGACGAGAATTCGAGGATCCGAGAATGAACACGGTCAGTTGAACCACGGCGTATGGGCGAAAGTCATTTAGGTGACGGACAATTGGGCGATGGTCATTTAGGTGACGGACAATTGGGCGATGGTCATTTGAGCGACACGATAATAATGCAATGCAAATATTTTTTTAATTGAGATGTGTATTACTTTTTTGAGATATGTTGTATGATGCCATGAATGACATACTAAAAATTGGTTTCAACAATAAAATATTATTAATTGTTCATTAATTAGTGTCTTTATCTTTAATGTCATATATACTTTTTAGTTGTAATGTATATTTATTTTATTATTTCAACAAAATTTGGCATGATTTATATTTTTCCAATACAAAAAAAACTCCTCCAAATGGTATGCATGTTTTGTTTTAATTTTCTGTCACCCAATTGACCGTTGCCCAATTGACCATCGCCCAAATGACCGTCGCCCAAATGACCATCGCCCAAATTACCGTCACCCAATTATCCATCGCCCATTGTGAATTGCCCGATTGGCCGGTCCCAGTCCACGGATGAGATTTCTCTCGGACAATACAGACTTGAGCCTGAAACCATTTTTGAATCACCACGCCATATATTTTGCGTGCTGATTAGAATAACGCATCCAAAACACGCGTATCTTAAGCGACTCTTAGAGACCAAAGTCTTATTGAGAGTTCATCGTGAACACGGGCCATAAGAGTAGATTTATACGATCAAACTATTATTATCTATTTTAGTTTCTAGAATTCATCATGAAAGGAAAGTTGAGGCCGGTTTTATTAAATTATTTCCCTCACAAACTGGAGGTACTCGAATATATAATTTAAGGTAAATATTGCAACTTTGTATTAAAAACGCGTTTTCTTCTCAATGTCAATAAGTGAATGTATCCAACGCGCGGTGGTGTAGCGAACTGAACCACAAGTTAAGGTCACAGATTCACGCACGGCTTTAGTGAGGCCAATAACATTTCCTGTATAAAATATACTTCATGTGACTTGATCGTGACTGAAGCCGGTCAGATAAGTAAATATTTTATTTAAATTGATTAACAGTAGCTTATATAATGTATATTTTTTAATAATTGTATAATATGTAGGTTAATGTTTGAGGTTGAATAGCAATAAACCTTATTCACCTCGGTCTATCAAACAAGGCCTTAATCAGTTTTTGGTTGATGTAAGGACATACAATTGTAATTACAAAGTTGTCATAAATCAAAATTATGTTTTAAATTATTATTAATGCGACATTCTATTTTGTGGATACTGAGGGGGCATTGTGTTTGTCATTATGTGCTATGGATACTGATGGAGACATTGTATTTGTCATTATGTGCTGTGGATACTGAAGGGCCAATTGCATTCGTCATTCCGTGCTGAATAAATTGAAGGGGCAGCTTGTTTATTATTATTTGCTATGTATATGGTCCATTATGTTAGTCATTCTGTGCTATGTATGACGAAGGGACCAAATGTTATTGATTTGTCTTGTTTCCAATTAATATTTATTTATGGCTTTAAAAACTAACGTTTAGACAAGGTCTTTATTAAATTATACTAACCTAATAAATATGTGGAGTATTTTATTTATTTAGTATTCTTATAATATGCGACACTATTGTATAATATACAATTATGTACATAAGTATTTGACGTCTCACGGAGATCAACGTGTACTCTTTAAGGGTGCCCGTAAAAGTGACGGGAAATTATTGCCCTTGTACGACGATCAGTAGAAAGAATACACAGGAGATAGAGTTATGTGGAATGTCAGTAAAATATACCCTGGGAATAGAACAGTGTGGAAAGTTAGTAAGGAATATCAGTAAAGAATATATCGGGGATATGGTAGTGACGAAACGACAAGTGAAGTCTGCAGGAATCATCTAGGTCATTCTAATGGATCTCGTATTGGATTGTGAAAACATGTAAAAAAAGTGCCAACTACCTCTGGTACCTTCATAAACCTTGGTGCTGCACTTCGTCCGTCTCTCTCAGACGGTAAGAGACCAATAATAAATGTAGATATGATTCTGAAAGACACATAGCTAGTTATGGTTAAGAAAATTCTATTTATTTTAATCAAAAAAAGTTCTTGTGATTTTTTGATTCTTAATTGTGTTACCAAGTTATCGCATTTTTAATTAATTTAATATCGGTATCCGCCGCTAGAATTAAATATTACGCAACATTTCTATCTCACTGTGTACCTCCTTTGGGTAGGTCAATACCATACTGACGCCGTTGGCCTTGATATTGTCTAGAACAAATCGTGCATGTGATCAACTCTTGAGCAATAAGCGACAGTAAATAATTCTAATTCAATTATTTGTATGTAGTACAAATATTTTTAACCGTCTTTGTGTGTTTCAAATATTTTCTTGCCGTGAGGTTTTAATATTTTTATTTGACTTGTATTAAGGCGAATATATTTATAAAATTCGATATAAATTTCTTCATTGGTTGTTTAACGTTTTACAAAAGATAAATCGCGAACAAAAGATAAGACGTTGAACTGTGGTATCTGTAGGCTACGATGGCTAGTCACATTGTAGTAAACGCATAGCATATTTTTAATATACATAATGAATATTATATCCGGGCCGATGTTGTTTTTGAATAACTAGGAAATAAAACACTTTTTTTTTAATTTGGATATAATTTATCGATTATTTATTTTATTACCGCCCCTGGCAGCGGCTCTTTTAACCATATTTTTCATAAAATTCTCGCACACTTCACGTGTTATTTCAGCAATTTCATTTCGAATATTGTCCTGTACACGTAGACCTTTCCTTTCAAATACCTTGACAGAAATGGTCGGGAGCCGTCAAATCAAGTGATCGAGGAAACCAGTCGGTATCACTACGTTTTGGCATTATGCGGCCGGGAAAAATTTCTTGAAAAATATGTGTGAGGTGGCACCGTCCTGTTGAAACCACATATGTTGCAGGCCCAATCGACCCAATTCGGCCACCAAGAAGTTTTCCAACGTGTGACGATAACGATCATCATAATTGGTTACAACATTGCCATTATTATTTAGATAAAAAAAATTAATGACTTCAACACGTTGTTGAGGCGTTAGATACTCCATAATAAATTGTAATTAACTACTCTCTACGACTACCAAATGCAAATTGACGAATATCTGGCAAACCAAAATGGCCACCAAATAAAATCGGCCTATTACGTAATATGTGTTCTATAATTAAAATATCAATGCTCTGTTTAATACATAATAAAAAAAATTAAATGAAAACTTTGAAGTTGTCTATGTCTCTAACTAATAACATTTTTCACAATGTGTTAAAAAAAATTATACAGTTAATTTAATAAAAAAGACTCACTTAATGTTTACACAAATGAGCTATGTGACACCCTATATATATAACATGTGTGTGTTAATGTTTGTGATTTATTTTTAATCTTTTATTTTTTAATATTGATGAGCCATTTATGTTTTATACATTGTTTATATGTTCATGTTTATCTGGATCTGTCTCATTATGATTAAATTTTATAAATGTTTTTTAATTTTCTAGATATATATTTAATATCTGTAATTTTACAATGAAGTTAATTAACCTTAGAGAAGCACTGCTTGGAACACTAGAGCAAACGGAAAATCACTCATGGAATCTCATTTATAATTCAAAGGAATATTACTCTAGAGTCGGACATTTTATTTCTTTGAAAATACTTCGATAGGACCGAATTTTTATTTATGAGATCTGACAAAACACTTCAGTTGGACATCTATTCTGTTGGGATCAATTTTAATTGTAGCCGTGATTGTGATCAATCACTGGTACACTACAATCTTTAATCACACTTACCAATCATCGTTGCAATTGTGCACCAATCACAGACACGATCGCGGTATATCTCATCACTACCGGAATCTCATATACGAGAGATAAAATCAATATTAGCATTTACATATTTTATTTTACAACAGATATAAATCTATAAGTAATTGATTAATTACTTATTTTGTAGAAATGGAATGTTACATATTTGTATAATAGCCTCACGACCCTCCGCGTCCGCATCCGTATGTGTTGCATAGAAACAATATATAATTAACTAATTAATTAATTAATATATAATTAATTAATTAACATCGTACAAATAATTTTAAAAGAGAGCTTCGAATCTTGCAAGTTATATATATGGATCGGTTATATAAAGAATCTTTACCAAAAAATATCGAAATTAACACAACTAGTTTCTACATTATGCATTTTGAAAACAATGGTGTTGAACGCCCCGCATTAAAGGAAATTAAATTAAATACACTTAGCAGCAGTAACGTGACCGCAATGGAACCTAGTTTAAGGAAGTGTTGACATTTTATCACTAGAGTGTATCGGTTTCTCGTGAGAATTAGTAAAGGGATACGACTGCGGTTATAGCGACACCCGATATTTCGTTGAACTTGGCGTAACGACGATTTATAATACTGCCACTATAAATCATTTCTCTTTGTTTTCTTTGCGTGTCGTTATAAAATTTAAATAATAAAAATAATTTATTGATATGTCTTCAGAATTCACTTTTTGCATGAATCCTTTTACTAGCTAAATTTGTTTTTTCAACTGACTTAAATTAAGGATAAAAATATGTTATTAAGATATCCTATCTGATATTATTATCTATTACTAACTCAACTATTCAGAACCATTTGATTTGATTCGAAAAAGCAAGGAATTCAGTAGTTGCCGAAAATTATAGTTTTATCCAAAATCCGTAATCAAACTATTCAAAATGTACCACAAGTGAGACTATTGTTTAAAGACAAATATCTCACAAGCACCATATTCGCTTACATTTTATACGTACAATTATATTTGGTATATGATATTTTTACGTAGATAGGTACTTTTATATATTGTCGCCGCATTTATCTCCAGCACTCATTTAAAAAAAAAGTTACCTTTGCTAAATATATTTTGAACCATTTTATAATTATGTTTTGCACCCCTGAACTATACATGAATTATTATTGAAAAGATATAGGGAGAAGGGACCTATCCCCGGACGGCAGGTAGCCCCGGACAAGCTAATATCTGAAAACTACCGCTATATAGCGCTAGTACCTACCATAAACAAAGTAGAATTTAGCAAGTCTTGACTGGTGCGAGCAGTTGAGGCCTGCTCGTCGAGTAATTTAATTGTAAGCAGCGTTGATGTTTTTTTTTAGTGAAAATTTTGATCCCGGCATAATTTCGAAGTGACATAATTCAGAGCTAAGGTATGTATTATGTAATTATTTGTAATTAACAGTCATATTTACTTACTACTCTATAAACCAGAACATAATAAATGCATTATTTTAATGACTATAATTTTAAATGTATTTTTTGAAAAAAGTTAACAATCCGGTTGCCCCGGACACCGATTTGGAACGTACCCCCGGACCAATTGTAATAGTCAATAATACGATTCGCGCATATTTTAAATATTAAAATACCTTTATATTTCTATTTAATAACGTTTATAATTATATTGAAAATTACCAAAGGCTGTTATATGACAATATTTATCACTTTTATTCATTTTTATAGTCGAAAAATGCCGAATCACCGAGAAAAACTGCTAATAGAGGAAACTGGCAATGGAAAATGTGTCTCCTGGAAAGATTTCGTTGAGATGTGCAGCATAAAAATACAAAATACCAAAAAGTACCTAAGAGAATGATAGCACTAAAAATGGGAAAGAAATAAAATTATACCCGAAGCTAGGACGTTTTGATCATACTTTTATGGATGCTTACGAACAACAAATAACTGATCACATCAAAGATTTAGATAAACGTTTGATGGCAGTAAAAAAAGTAGAAAAATTATTTTTGAAATGGCTAATTTGGAAGAATCATTAAAAATACCACATCATTTCAATAAAGAGTCAAAAACGGCAGGTAAAAATTCATTAACTTATTTTAAAAAACGGTATCCTGAAATAGTATCACGCTCCCCCGAGTCTACTAGCATGATAATGTGTGTCGGCTTCAACCAGCTTCAAGTGGAGAGATTTTACTATCATTGATTTCAATCAATGATATATATGCTTCCGCACATAAGTTTTTTGCATCTAGAAAATATAATACGGACGAAACAGGGGTATCAAATGTTCACAAAAATCAAAAAGTGTTATCAGTAAAAGGCAAAAGACACGTTGGAAAGTTAACATCAACCAAGAAAAGTCGAAATATCACGCTAATGTTTTGTATGAATACGGTTGGCCATTTCATTCCCCCGCTTTTTATATTCCCGAGAAAGAAAATGAACGGACGACTCATGATTGGAAGAAAAGAAAAAATACGGTGTAGATTGTATTGTAAATTTGATGAAGACTGGATACAATGCCATGGCCGAAAAGACTAGGCACATTAAGAATGTGTGGATATAAACCTAACAGACGATTTTTATTTTTGCGACGTTTGCCAGGCAAAAAAATAATTGAGCGTTGATAAGATTATGTGTCCGGGGCTACCCGCCACTTTTTCAAAACCGAAAAAAATGGTATTAGTTTAAAACACTAATTTCGGTATTTAATAAATATTTTTTGTTTGTTTTCTTGTATTGTTTACATAAATAAACTATTTTTCTATTTATATATTGAATTTTATTTATAAATACTTGGAAATATGTGTATCATTTATAGATTTTTGTAAAGTGTCCGGGGCTAGGTCCCTCTCCCCTACCAAAAATAAACATAAATACACGGTTGGCCTGAGGGATATCGACCTACGGCACAACCCAAAGGCGCCATGTTTCTGGAGGCGTTATAATCAAAACAGTATTAAATTGATGATGAAATTAATCATGTGATACAGCTAATCAATCATTCTAGAAGGCTTCTTTAATTTATTAGCTTTCGTTTTTTTAATGTATGCAATATAAAAAAAATCGCTGCATGCAACAGCTATGAAGGCCCAGAAGTAACGTCCGACCATAATATCGGTTGTTTTTCTATTAGTATGTCTTTTTTATTTGCATATCAGATATAAAATCGATATATAATTTCAAGATTAAACTATCTTATTAATATTGTGTCCACATAGTGATGGTAAACCGTTATTGTGTCTGATCGTGATCGATTGAAACTATAATTGCTAACTGGAGTTTAACTATTGGAGGTTTAGTTTCTAGTGTTTCAGTGTTACGAATTATCAGTTGCCATTCATCGTTACAATCCAACACAATTACAGTCACAATAACTGTTTAAATAACGGTTTAACTGTTACTAACCCATTATATCATCTACAGTACGTCAACATGGCACCAAGATATGTGAAAGAAAACGGATTCAAAAAACAAATTATATTCTCTAGAATGGTATAACATGGTGATGCATTTTCTGCATCTTTATTTAACGTCACTCTTGACAACTAAAATTTCATTTTCAATACATTAATCGCCTTTTTTTCTGAATAATGCTAGTTATTTGAAATGTCTGAAATGTCCCATAGGTAATGAGTAAAATTTCCTAAACTTTTGCATATTGTATTTTGTGTACAGAAATACCGTCTAACGAATACCGACTTTACCCCAAAATCTCTGAGACGTGACATCTACTAAGTGGAATTGGTGATTTTTACGATTGTATTTTCCATGTCGCCGGGCGCACATTTCGCTCTGTTAGTTCTAGTCTGTATGTAAATAGAAAATATTTTAATGTAGATAATGTAGGTAGAGGTACAACAAATATTTTTTATATCCTCATTTTGTAACAAAAGAAATATGTAGGTATCTATACAGAATAAAGTGAGAATTTTTCTCTTTTTTAAATCTGCTTCGTCTTCTTCTTCAAAGTTACACTTCTCCCGTGAAGATAGGAAATGATCACTGCTAATTGAACTATAGAAGCAGGTATTCTGAACAACTGACTATGAGCTACAATGGAACTAGTCATCTTCTGGTACCGCGTTCCCATCGAATCTTTTCCGACTATTACTTCGAATTTCTCGCTTCTCATAACACGCCGAAAGTATTAACTTCGTGATATAGATCAGCACTAATTTATCTTTTTTTATTCGTTTCGTCTACTTTTATTTGATTAATATCATGAATATTTTTTTTAAATATATAAATTAATTCATACCATCAGTCCGGCCCTGGTAACATATTACTGATACAGATCTAAGCAGTGCGGTCTTGTGTTGAATTGTAATACTAATTAATACATTGGGTATTTGAATTATCTCTCCATATAATTGTTCACTTCGCTTCCTTCCTACGACCTTCAGGCAATATTCACATATCCTGCAACGAAGGTTTCAAGCTTTCTAAAATTCGCGTGATGGCTGCACTTATATGGTTTTTATTTCATTTCAATATTGCAAGCAAATATAAAATACATTTCATATCACCCCCACTTATCTAAATAAAGTATTGTATTTTTAATATAGGCAAATTGTACTTTGTGGTTTAATGTGTTGATTTTTTTATGGATTATTTAACTATGTTTATTAAAACTACTTAATGTGTTATTTAAAATAAGCAAAGTTATCTTTGTGGTTAAGATTCATATTTTAAATTAAATATTAAATTTTAAGATAAATAATAAAAATATACTTAATGTGTTATTTAAAATTCCAACCTCTTTCGGAAAACATCATGTAGAAACCCTTCTTCAGGATTTCAGATTAATAAAATACAAATTTAAAAAGTATTGTAACTAACAGATAGGCTATTTTCAGCTGTTCTAGTATTTCGGATGTATTTAATTCATTTTTGAGTGGAAGTAATTTTTTTTAACAATATATAATTGTATTCTGTTGTGTTCTATTGAACACAATAAATTTAAAAAATACTACAACTTCTAAATATATCCAAACATGTTAAATAAAACAACTAAAAATTATATATTTGTTAATTGATACTTTACATTATAGAGATCTAATATTTTCGGTACTATTTTAGGTGCTATGTCACAGATGGTCTGGTCTCATGACGCAACTTTCGGTAAATTACAATACGAGTACTTTTTAAAATTACACATTCTTCGATCATGAGCACGAGACCCCAAAACTACCCTCCGTTAAAAGCTTTGGTGTCTGATATATATAATATATATTTATTATTAACTGATTTTTTGGTAACATCTGTAGATCTTATCCAATTTCGATCATTCGATCGATTCTGAAAAAAATTACAGTAAAACCCATATCTGAAGCATATCACTGTATGAAAATTAAATCTGAAGAAGAGATGAATAAACTGAACTGAAAGAGTTTCTAATGAGGATGTTCTGAGAAGAGTGCAGAATGAATGCAATATAAGCACCTACACTACTCACCGATAACTTCTAAATGATATTTAGGACAGAGCTATGCACTGACAAAAACGCAGTTCTTAAATACGAAAGAAAAAGAATCCCAGAAAATCGATTAAAAGGACTGGTTTGATGGCGATTATGTTATTATTTTGATTACTTCGATTATTTCGATTACTATAGCAAAATCAGAGAACGCTTTTCCCCAGATAGGATGTGGTCCAGGTTCGAAATATTTTATCGATAGATAGATTTTTTTTACTGTATATCTTTTTAATTGATTAATTAATGTATTAAAATAGCACAGAACTATGTTCTGAAAATATTAGTTCACATCATAATGTGTGCTGTTTATGTATAAGTTGTATTAAAGTTTCCAAATTTAATAAAATGGATTACTTCATTTAATTCTGGCGTCTCCTTTCGAGTTTTACTCAAAGGTATTTGAGATTCTCCGTAATATAAAGTGGATTGTTTTTAAAAATGGAATATTAGATGCATCAATTGAAAATATTACAAAATAGAAGTTCAAAATTTGTCGAAAATCAATAGATAGATTTTTTTTCTGTGTATCTTTCTAATTGATTCATTTAATTTTTATTAAAATACCACAAAACTACGTTCTAAAAAGGCAACTTCAATGCAAATATATGTTCCCTTTATACTTATTATTAGAAGTATTTTTAAAAATATTTCAAGTTACAATCTACGAGAAAATATATTGAATATTGTGAATTAGACCTGCGAAAGGCTACGGGAATTCGATCATGAAATAATACCTTTCAATGTCTGCTCTCTGGCCCGTAATGTCTGCTCTCTGGCCCATAATGTCTGGTCGATCACACTTACGCCACTGATTTTTGTCTGTCGAAACTATATATTTTTTCTTATTCTTCTTCATCTCCTTTATCCTAATCCTAACGCTTGGATAGCACTCTTCCTCTGTCCTGCGCCGTGCCGATTACTTAGGGCAACTGATAGTTCCATCATTATTCGCAGAGTCTCTTTGTTGCCTTTTCTATGATCTCCCGAGTCTCTTCCCTCTGGCACTGGTGATAAAATCTGTTTAGTCAGTCTTTTGTTCCCCATGCGAAGGACATGTCCAAGCCAACTTCGCTAAGATTTTTCTATTTGGAGCAACAACACCATCTTTATCACCATTAAATTAAATATGATTAATATCATAAATATTATTATTAATTTTTCATGACACTGATTGCGATAAGACGGCTAATGCAAAACAATTTTTATGAAGCAAAAAAACTCCATGTATATTGTACGAAATATCCTAGACCTATTGCATCAACCATTGAAGACAGGGATGCGCCAAGGTCCAGGATAGGTATGTGCCGCCCAGGTACAATATATATTTGCCACCCCCAAGTATAAATTACATTAAAACATAAAAAAAGAATCATAATTTTTTTTACTGGTAAAAAATATTTAACTGATATAATGAGTTTTGGTAAATATTCCATTGTTAAAATATTGCGACCTTGGAACGACAAGGTATCATTTGACAATTTGATCAAAATTGTCTTTTTTGAATCAAAATTCTGACAATAATTTTCATTTTGAACCTGTGTAAAATAAATCTATCAAATTTTCTAGTCGTTTAAGAGATAACAAGAAAACAAAATTATACTTCATTAGCAGTTGTAATATTTTTTTAGAACAACAACTGTTGATTTGAATACGACTAAATGTAGGAGTGTCGATATTTTTTTTAATATTTCACTTCATGGGCGATAAACCAAACCCGAATAATTAATATTCAGAACTTTTAAGCTCAATACTTCGGTTTGATGTAAATGTCAAATATCTTGTTGACCCAAAGGCACGAAATAGTATGAATATAGAGTAGCATCAATGATGTGTAAAATATATAAAATGTGCAAAATTTTCGTGAATTTGACGTATGATATTATGCGAAATTAGAGTCATAGATCGTTGTAAATAGTTGTAGATCTCAACGATCGGTCGGCAGCGTTTAGGTCTATCTATAATAGTATCTAGGGGGTGTTCTGTTTATTATTCATTTTTATATGAAGTGTTGTAAAAAGAGATTATGTGAAAATTTTCGACTCTTTTGTCTTATACATATATCAAGTGGATCGTTTGGGCCTTGACTACATATAAAAGATTTAAGAAAAGTTATTTTTTTCTTTTTCTAATCTGTAAGTGTGGACTACAGAATTGGGTAACCAAAGTGTGTTGATGAAAATTCCAGTGCACTTCTTATAAAATGTTTATATATAGTAATTGATACCGAAGTATCGTGAATTTCTTTAATTAACTCTTAAATTAAACCGAAGTTCAGATTCTTTGATTTAAATTATCTACGATTTGTATGGTTATGTGTTATATATAATAATAATGTAATAAAATATTATACATGTTATTTGATCTATTTATATTGATTTCTGACCCGGTACCACTTTACGATTATTTATACTCGCCACCCGGTTGGCGCAACCCTAATAAAAGGTATTTTGGAATGCGGATACTCTAAACATTGTTTGGTATACCGGTGGACATGAAACAGTTTACGGACCTAACATTTACGTAAGTACGACACAAAGTAAGGAATATATTATTATAATATTCAAGTCGTGTCATTAATAAAAACATTTCAAACCGTGCTCCGTACATAATTAAGTAATCTATAATATGATCGATAATATCCAACACGAGCTAAGAGTTTTTTTTACAAATCCGACTTCACCCTCGAAGAATCTTACAGCGTCTTTTCTAGCCACCATTCCATCGCAAAATGAATGAACCCCCTGAGGGCCCCGCGACGAACGAGATTGCATTTGAAGTCGTACTTATTGTTACTTAATTAGTACATTTCCCGTATTTAAATTTTAAAAAATATATATATTTACACAAAAGTCCCGACATATATAGAATGTTCTCGAACATGTCAGTTGAAGGAAGAAATTATTACTGTTTTCTAGTGCTTTACATTTTGTATTAACATTTCCCGCTATCATTCTTTATATCTTTACTAAAAAATTACGTAAAAATCAAATATTAAATATTAAAGGCACATCGCAAGAAAAAATGTTCGAATGAACCGCCTAAGGCAATAGAAACAAAAAAATATGCAGTTCGATGCGTTGTGGAAAATGGACAAATAATCTTCATGATTGCCATTTACATGTCAACCTGACATTACCAAAAAATTACAAAAATATTCGAATTCATTCATGAAACTCTACATATGTAGTGTTTACAAGATATATATTGTAGTCAAGATTGTATCTTATTTTAAAACAATATTTAATATAATAAGCCTATGATTTCATTTTTAATGGGTAATACTTTGTTAACGTGTGCTTAATCGAAGTAACAATAACTTTATTATTAAGGCTAAGAATTTTTACTTCGACAGGCCGTAAGCATTTTTTCATATTACTTGCTATGGGATATGTAATTTTTCCCAGCGCCAATATGGAAAATATAAATATTAGCAAAAATATCGACAGGTACTAAATATCGATAGGTAGGCGTGGACCTTTTGGCTCCTTGTCTAACGTGGACAAATAAACAAATCAAATTAACGTACGTACTATTATGTATTCGATATTTATTTTCACATTTTTAAAATTAAATTAATTATATAAAAATATATATATCTTCGTCATTATTGTTGGGTTATTTATATAAGCTAAATAAAATACTGCTCCATTTTAAAATAGCTGTAATAATTGCGGATAAACAAGTTATGAGAATTAATAAATAAACTAGCAGAAAAGTTGTTTGCTTACATTCTTTACACTTTTCTGATAGTGCATTCTGTATTGACCTCCCTGGAATTATACAAACGGTGGTCTTAAGTATCAATTTTGAATTATAGGTATATATCTAATTAATTATTCTTCGTTATTCTACATAAAGACATTCTTGAAAAAACTAAAATCATGCTTACAGATGACAGATAGTTGATTACGCGAGATGACATACATATAGAGTCAATAGGTATACTTGCCAGTCTGAAAAATTCATAAGATTTCACTAATATATGTTTTTCTTACTCGTAATGAAGATAATCTACACTTCATTTTAAATTGAATATATGTATTATATATTAGCGTACTGTTATTGAATATATAAAAGAGGAAACATTTAAGTAATCTTAATCTAGAGATATTAAAAATACGTTCGACATATTCGCTACTTTGGTATTTTTTCTTACTGGCAATGGCAATGGACACTAATATATCCAAATACAAATTCAATGGCGATGAATTAGATAAAACAAAACATATATTTTATTCACGTGTCCAAGAAATGTAAAATGAAACGATATTTTTTTTAATTAGCAACACTGCATAAACAAAGAAGTAACGAGCACTGTTTTTATTTCGAAGAATTCTTTGTTTCAAATTGAAAATGATTTATTCCGTAAAACAGTGTGACATTCTTATGGGGAACTGGAAAAAATGGAGTACAAGGTCTAGATGTGAATTATAATTACATATTTGTAATGTGTGCATGTACGAACAGGAAATAATTTATTAAATTAAACGCTGAATACCATGTATCTTAACAATTTCTACTTCCATGCGTTGGAAAAGTACCTATGAAAGACATATCACTAAAGCAAGTGTTGTACCGTTTAAAACTGCTATATATATAACATCCATACAGACTGACTTTCCATTTTAGATAACTAAACTATGGGCGAAGTAAAAATCAAACCCGGAACTTTTCATTTTGCCGGGGAACCGCGATACCAATTTCCCTACGTTAAATATCTTATATTAATGATACATCTGTTCTTCTGTGTATATTTTTCTGGGCTAATCTGCCGTGTATATCTGACCTTTCTGACCGACGTTTCGGATCCCATTGCAGGGTCCATCGTCAGGGCTGATGTGTGACTGTTATTATGCACTTAACCACAACACTTACAGTCATACATCACATCAGCCTTGATGATGGACCCTGCAATGGGATCCGAAAAGTCGATCAGAAAGGTCAAATGAGCCCAAAAAACTGTACACATAAAATTCTAAACAAGAAGATCAAATAGCTATTAGCTTTATTATACAATGAATCCAAAAGTCTTGGAATAATACACGCTAGGTGATGCCAGGATTTTTCAACTAATTTTATTTAATTTGAAATATCTTTGATTCCAGACAATATTTTTTCAATAAATAGATTTTTATGTATATATAATATGAGGTCCAGAATCAAAGGTAGAGATGTCCACATTACCTGTTTTCGAGTAAAATGCAAAAAACCATTGTACCACAACACATTTGGAAACATATTGAAAATGACCACATGTCACGTGACCAAATACTATCATCTTATTGGCTGAAAACATATTTGTCTGGATTTGAACTAATTATCTATTGGACATGTCAGCAATTAAAGTAACAAACCAATTTTAATTGCGTTTTTATATGAAATTCGGTGATATTTGTCTAACTTCAATAGATTAGTTTTGTAGACATATTTGCTTTATATTTGTTCATACCTAACTCAAAAACAAAACTAAATTGAATGTGTCTGATTTTGATTTTATACCTCACATATCTCTCTAATTGATTGATCAAATTCATTTTAAATATTACAGAACTATGTTCTAAAATTGCAACTTCATAATAAAATGTATTTTCATAAATTACGTAAATTTTTATTCTACTTCTACATCCTTAGACAATATGATAATTAGCAAACTCTCAAAATGATATATCATGCATTGGTTGAATCAATATTACAATACCGAATACTAGGTTGGGGAGGAACTTGTCCCGTACAACTCAAAAGAGAATAATAAAAATATTTTTAAAAAAGGGCTAGAGATTACCCAACTAAACAAGTTTTTAAATATTTTCCTGTTAAAAATTTATATTCCTTATATAAAAAAAACTGTTTTATTTAATTTTTTTAAAGAGGACAAAATAAATATTCTACACAACTATCAGACTATGAACAAGTTATTTTTAAAATGTCCAAATTAGGAATAGGATAGAGACATGCATCATAAATTGCTCCGAGACTGTATAACCAACTGTCAAAATTATATAAATTAGCAGAAAATATAAATGTGTACAAAAAAGAGATTCTAAAATGGCTTAAAGGTCTTCAAAATTATTAAATGTATTCGATATCTTTCAGATTCCCAAATTCTAATCTGATAAATTTCTTAACATTTTTTATATTTTGTTATTAATAGATCTTGATCTTGTCTTATATAAATATCGATAGCCACCCCCATAATTGAAGATCTTTCTTATTTGGGGGTGCATAACTCTATAATTGTATTATGTTATCGAATGTATATATTTTATAAATAAATAAAATATTGTTTCTGAAGATGTATTTCAAAATAATTTTGAACACACGGCATCCACGTTCGGGGATAAGCTCGTTCTTAAATAAACAGTGTAAATTGTTAGCCAAGCTATTTACTTAATAATTACCATTGTCAGACATATTTTCAATGTAGAATAGGAAAATGTTATTTCTTGATTGGATCAAGCCTGTGCCGTTCTGCTCTACTTGAAGCCTGCATTTACTTTAATATTATCAAACTTGTGTTTAAAAGCAGTCCTAAGGCAGATACGAAAGACATACATATATACAATGGTCTCGTACATATATATAGCATTGTAAGCATAATAAAATCCACTTTTCAAATTTCTAACAATATGGACATATTTTTTAAAATCTGTATAAGTACAATCAGAACGAAAAGTTACACATATCCACCTAATTTATATATTGCAAAATAAATTGACATTTCACTCCAATTTAAGTATCGGTTTCGTTTAAAATTTCCCTACTCATAATGCATTGGGAAATTATATAAATAAAATTATAATAGAAAAAAAAACGTGTATTCGAATTTACACAAAATAGTTGGCACACACCTACCTGTCTAGGCTGGATACGCAAAGCTCATTCGTTAAATCATTTTAAAAAATGAAACGTCCAGAGAACAATACAGACAAAGTTACAACAATAATTATTTTATTCGAAATATGCGTGCACATGACTTACGTCACTAAAAGTTGGACCGACGGCGAGAATTATTTTAATGTCGATTGGTTAATTAGTATATAGAATCGATTAATTAATAAAGAAACATCTTCAATATTAGAAACACTAAAATATTAAGGTAAGAACTTACTTAGTTTGTTTGTGAACGTCGTTTGTTTTGAATTTCCATTGGCGTACGGAATCACCGCGTTCCCATTGGTGGCTCCGTTCTGCTGATCCTTGTTTTCTCCGTTTTGCTGCAATTCCTTCATTGTAAGATTTAAAACTGTACCACGCACGACAGGCGAATGAAAATTGAACACACTTGTAATATTGTGTAAATATGCACAAACACAAACGTGAAAGCGATTCAAAAACACAGATAAACGAGGATTTTTGATGAATTATCAAGTTTATTCTGGTACTGAGAGTTTGTTGAATTAATTTTCGTCAAATATCGCAGTTCAACCGACAACACTTTCCGCTTAAATAAGGTTTGATTTTCACGAGAATGATTTCAAATATCGCAGCGCTTAACTACACGCCGCGCTCTCCCGCCCGTTTTTGACAGATGAAACAAAATGGCTTAATTTTATATTGGATCGCGTTCGGCGATTTTTATAATCAATTTTTTTAGGATTATTACCGCTTCTTATTGCGAACGACCTTATTGCTTGTAGGACTGCTCCACAAGGTCTTGCTCGGTACGCTGACGATGCAGTAGTCAGATATTTCCGTCGAATGACCTTTATTTATAAAATGCTCCAAGTAATACCATTGTTCAATCTCCGCAAAACTGAATGAGGGCTGACCGAATAGTTTGTTAGATGATTGATTGAGTTTTTTTATTTATTTTTTATTTGTAGTTAAATATTTGATGAGACTGTTATTCACCGTCGTACACTTTTAAAAATTAATGCGAATATACCGCGGAAGCTTTGATACGCATAATATAAATTGTAGAAAATCAAACTTTCAACACAAAAAAAAATTAGAATGCATCCCTGGTAAAATGTGTCAAAACGTGCCAAGGTGGTAAAAGTGAGGGTGTAATATACAAAAACGTTTTTACGGATATTTAGAAACATTTAGTAAATAACATATTCTATATAAGGGTAATATGATATATATGTCTGTGACATGTAACGCGTTTTTTTTCTAGGTGAGGATAATATAAATGTTTGTTAAATAACACAATCACTTTGTATAAAATCATCAATTGAATTATTTTAATTAAATATCCATCAACATTGTACATTCCCCTCCCTTGATGTTCTGTCTTAGTTTGTCTCCCTCTTTTCCATACATATATATGTATTCTGTATCTCTCTTTATCTATATATAATTACACTCTTTTTGTATTTATTGTTAGTTTTAAATACGCCCTGACGAAACTTGAGCTAAGCAAAACCGATTGGCGTTTAATAAAATTCGTGGTTTTATACAAAACGATTGTGTTTTATTTAATCTTGTATATCAAACCACAAAGTGATTGCTTTCTAAATATATTATATTAATATTTATACATGAAATGGGGTTTAGCCGGAGATATTCTTTAAATTATGTTTTATTATAAATTAAATTACATATTTTCCTAGTGTACCTAATAAATCAATTCTAATCTTACATCTTATTTTTAATAGTATCTAACATGAGACAATATTTTGTAGTAAAGGAACATCCTCATTGAACATTATTTATTTTGGAATAAACTCCGTACAAACATATATAAATGATGTAAGTTTTTTTTATTATTAGTAAATGTATTTCTTTGTCTAACGTTAGACACAGAGTGCTAAATCATTAACCCAATTAGAAATACATATCGTGGCATTATTTTTTTTTTATTATTATTAAAGTTGCGTGAAGCGCGCACTCGCGAATAGAACGAGTGATTGGTATGGCATATGAACACAGTTCAGACGTTCGGATTCTGACATCAAGTTACAAATCGGCACAAACATTGTAACAATTGTAACCATAGATCACTCGTATAAAACCAAACCTGCTTACAACAAATAATATCTTTATGAATACAAAAAGTGAACACATTAAATATATATTTAACTTGTCATTTTCCTATTCAAACCAAACATAATTTGAGAATACTCACCGAGTAAAATTGTATAATTGTAATAAAGAATAATTTTGGTTTTCTTTAAATAAGTATCTTTAAGATGCGTTTCCACTGCCCGTGAGCCATGCCGATCAGTTATTTTAATTTTCTCTGCATACAAAATGCAAATACGTCTTTTAATTTTTTGACTCAGCGCTGACTGTATATGGTCATACATCACCGACCTCACTGTGTGTCGCGTTCCGTGATCACAAATAATTATATATTAAGAGTATTTGAATTTAAGAAAACAATTAAATATGTACAGCAGTAAAAAAATCTAAATATGTAATAAAGTGACGTCATGTAACTAATTATTGAGCCGTAATTTTGTAATCGTGAACGTAGAGATGCGTGCACGGAATACATACCTCATCAATATTATTAGTACATATTTTCAAACTAAACCAGATATCCTAAAATGAGACTCGAACCCCCGCCTACTGGATCACCAAACGAGTGTCTTAACCACAGGACCAACAGGCACGTCAATTAGTATGTTCTAATCAATAATTATTTACAAGAAATTAGATGACTTAATTAGGAAATCTAATGGCCTGTGTCCACGAACGAAATTCCTCTCTGAGATTTGCTCGAGTGGGCGTAATGTACAAAGTGACAGTGCAGATTTCATCGTGAAGCGATTTATGAATCACCAGTCTGTATGTATTGCGCATGGATTAAAACGGTTGGTTGATGTACAAGGCGACACATAATATGGCGCCTCTGTATCTTCAAGAACTTTGTATCCCAGACAATTTGAATGGTAGACGTCAAACTTTCAGATCAGCCTCCACTACAGCCGCAGGAAGGGTTGTAGAACCGACTTACCGTTTCCAGAAGTCTAAATTTAGTGAACGGGCATTTGCGGTGGCAGGCCCAAAAGCGTGGAACACTTTGCCCTCCGTCATAAGAAACAGTGCATCAGAGATTTTATTCAAGAAGAAACTAAAAACGTACCTTTTCAAAAAATCATACGCATAAGTGAAAATAACAATTTTTAATTTAAAAAACAAAGATAATGTAACTATAAACAGTTTAGTGAAAGTTTTTACAAAAATGGCGCTATACAAATTATCCAATATTATTATTATTATAGTCTCATTGAGAGATCATTGTAGACACAGGCCTTAATGTTTCGGGTTTATATCCCGGTGGTAACCAAATATTTTTTGATAGATATTTTTTTCTGTATATCTTTCTAATTGATTTATCACAGACCAGTAAATGAATAGACATGAAATAAAGTGTACACATAGGAGAGAGGTTTGTAACATTAGTTGCGGGACGAGGGGCATTCTACACATAGTATCGATTTACGACATCTTTGGTGGAAACATAAATCTAACACATTTATGCAACAGTAAAAGTATTCACTCTTCGAAATTAAATTTTTATGTAAACGAGATTTATTTTTTACATTAATGCATATTATATTGTCAGTGTACAAATGTTCGTTCCAATGGAGCTATATTTTTTAAAAAAGTCGCATAAGTGGTACCAAAGTAATCACGTGGGTGACACCAAAATGAAAATATTGGAACAAGAAATTTGCGTTAGTTCATATCTATATATTTGGTGGTCTGTGGATTTATCTATTTTGTTTTAAATATATTTTAGAACTATGTTCTAAAATTGCAACTTCACAGTAAAATATGTTTTTATTAATAACTATTTGCTTCTTCCTCCATTTTGTGCGCCGCGCAATCTTTTCAAATTACTTATAAATTTTTACTGGGAATAAATATTTCCCAAGGGGACTCACAGAAAATTCTGATAACGCTGTGTTCGTATGTTTCAAGTTTAATTACTGTTTTGCTCTAATAAAAAAAATAGTCATTGAAAGATTAATATTCAATGTAATTTTTATAATAATCGATATTCTACAAATAAATTTATTACTTCTTTTATTATGAACCAATGTAGTCCAAATATATACCTAATATACACTATTAGCTTTATTTTCATCATTTTACGAACTTTGTATAGGACCACAAATTCACATTAGCTTATATATAATATATATGGTAGTACGAACGACTCGGTTTACGAACAAAAATGCTTCAGTTTGCGAACAGAATTTCGGTTTACGAACAGGCAGGCAGTTTTAGAACTCACTACGGAAGAATTGGAACAGCTCCTTAATGAACAGCAATCAGGTTTTACTCAAATGTATTTGAGATTCTCCGTAATATAAAAGGGATTGCTTTTAAAAATGGAATAGTGGGTGTATTATATTTATTAGAAATATAACAGAATATAAGTTCAAAATTTTTCTGAAATGTATTCAATTGCTTTAGCGAAATCGGAGAACAGAAAGAAGTCCAGGTATGAATCCCGGTAGCAATAAAATAGATTTTTTTCTGTATATCTTTCTAGTTGATTGATTTAATTTGTAGTATGATTATTGATGTGACATGTGTTCCGTGTACACATCACTATGTAAAAAAAATATATAAATATTAATTTAGTTTTAGATACAATGTGTGTTTTAAATATTTTTTTGCACCTACCTACCAATTGCTTTACACTTTGTGTTTAATATAATATGTATCATAAAAATAAATAGTCCGTTTTACCGCTTATCGGAATAAATTTTGAACAGAACCAGATTGTGGGTTTTTCCCGTCGGTGCATTGGTGACAAAAAATTACAATTATATTTGTATATTATGTTTCTCGAAAATCCCCTTTTCTTTGGTCATATCTTCTATCCAGGAGGGTATTCATCTCTGCGTGTGATGCATTATAATTAGGTTAGACACCTTCTGATTCTCTTCAATATGTATATGTAGTACTTACGTAGCTGGACACCTTGAAAGAAAACAAAATATTTTAATAAATTAAAATTTTGCTTTTAAGAACCTCATCCACGTAAAAACATTTGCCTCAAAAGTTGTTTAGTCTCAGTATAGTCTAAAAGTTCACGGAAAAGGAGACACGTTGAGATTATCTCAGAGATGTTAATACCATGTATACGTGATGAAATTTTGATCTGAAAATCAGCTTTAGATTAGTATAAAGAGACAAAAACTCAAACCAGTGTTGTTTACGCGCCTTGTTACTTCGACTGGCACCACTGGATTTTCTGGTTTATAATAATGTACATGTGTGTGTGTATGTGTGTGTCAGTATTTCCGCCTTTTTTTGAAAGCTAAGTTGTTGTCACGCCACCGGGATTCGAACCTGGATCTCTTTCCTAACCGGGGAAGGTGCATTATCCAACAATATTTTTCGATAAAATTGATTTTATATGTATATCTTTCTAATTAATATATTTAATTAATATTTAAATAGTTTTATTAGAAATATTTTATTTAAACTAATTTAAGTGTAAGTTTAAGTGCCTATATTATCTATGATGGAAAAAATAGTCTAGTTAAATAAATTCCTTTGTACGTTGGAAAGGTCAACACTTAGTTGGCTGCGGTCGCGTCACATGATTGTTAAAAAATGCTACCAAAAAATCATCATAATTATACTTTCAAATTTCAATGGCACCGCTGGGTATGTAAGATAAAACAGATTTCAACGCCTAATAAAAATATCCATAAATCCGATGACTCTCTTGGACGTTGACAACTGAGGAATGTTCATCGTCCACGCAAATCTAACCTGGTAATGGTAACAGACGATTTTTTGTATTCTCTAGATGAAGGTCTCCCCCACTTTTCTCAAGTGTATTGACATTCGTTACCACATGATTTCATCAGTCTCGCTCTTGACTGTGTTTGTCCAGATTGTCTTGTAGCCTGCCCATTGCCATTTCATTTTCATATTCATATTTATATATTTTCGTATTCTTTTAAATCAACTGTTCTTATAAGTTCCCTTCCTGTCTCTTCATTAGATGCCCACCATGCATCTTTCCGTATCCTTTGCGTTTTCTGATTTATTATATTCCATGTATTCCAGATTATATTATATTATGTACCGTTAATGTTTCAAATTAAAATTAAAAAAATCTCAAAAATTTGCGTCTTTTTCTTCAATTTATTTCTTAATATAATTAATTTGTTTTTATTGTAATCATTTTCGTATACAAAGTAAATAATTATTAACATACTCGTGCAAATTTAATTATATGCAAATCGTAATACAATAATTATGAAATGCCTTTTGAATACTTCCATGTTGACGAAAATTATATATTATAAATCAAAGTAAATATCAATAAAAAAATTCTGGTGACTAAAATTTCTAAATTATTATTTTTTCGGTAACTTTGGTTTAATTATCAAGGATCCATATATTTGTATTATTTCCAATAAATAAATAAATATATTTGTTTCCGCACTGTGCGACTAATACGTATTATTATTCTCTATTATTGTGTTAAATTTGTAGAACTCCATGTTTATTCCATATTATTATTGATTTCTGTAAGTTTTCGTAAAACATTATTTAAATATTACAGCTGTTTCGTCAATTAAAAACAAAAAATATAATAATTATATCAATCTTATATATCCTACTCACCATAATGGAACTATCAAATTTACATGCTTGTAATTTTTCGGTCCAATATCATTAGAAATAGCTAAATAAATTAACAAATGCGGTTTAAAAATAGCTTTTAGTTCTAATAATAATTTCGGAACACATCTGAAAAATTCTAAAAGCAGAATGCCTGAACTAAAATAGTAGCATATATAAATTAACATACGATCAGACAAGAAAGGTTTTTTCAACTAGATTCACTGAACACATGCATTGCTATAAAATTTTAATGTTGATTCCAAATTTGCAGCGTATTTATTGAAAAAAAACCATGTCCCGCTTGGTAATAACGAGCCAACACCTTTGCATATAGAAACCAAAGGGCTAAGATTAAATTTGCTTGAACAATTATAAATTCACAAAAGAAAGAACGACGCAAATATAACTTTAATCAATAGTAAAAAAAAAATCCTTCTCCCCACTCCACAAGAAACCTGAAATCAAGACAAAAAACAAAAATAACCAATCAAAATGTAGTAATCTAGGTAGTTAAAATAAATAGAATCACTTACAAAATATTTCAGCTAATTTACAATTAAGCTTAACATATAATTTTATAACAATAAAGCCATAGATAGATAGCAAACATAGAAAAACGAGGAAAATTTTTAATGGTAGTCTCTGAGAAAAAGAATCTTAATATACATCGAATTCACTGAAACCATCTAATTACCCAGGAAAGGGTAACTAAAATCACTTAAATACGTCTATTGTACTTGGTTTATCCACAGTTTGCAATAGCTGTAACATTTAAATAATGCTTTACGCAAACTAGCAGAACTCAATAACAATATTTATTAAAATTTGCTTTTTTAAATTTCATAAAAAATACTCTGTATACTATACTAACAATACTTATTTATTATTAAAAATTAAACTATAAACTTAAGATAACTAAAATTTGATGTACCATTTGATTTTGTCATAAATTTTAGTAAAGAAATAAACGAACATAATGGACAAATGTTAAAACGAAATGAAAATAACTAGAACACAGTTACATGTTCTTCCTTCAAATGACAGACGAATAACATGGAAAAGCATCTTCTCATCTCTTTCGCACGCATAGGTACATATGTAAAATATTTCACATCGACGTGACTCTTTTAAATGATAACAGTATTTCTATAAAACATTAAAAATATATTTTAGATTATCGTTTCAAATCTGTGTGATCATTGACTGTTTGAATTTAGTATACCGTGACAAAAGAAATTTCACATCAAAAACTTTTTTCTGCACTTACGGGTCCATATTCAAATATTTTTTCGGACCTTTAAATTTCCATTCAAGTTTATCGGTACGGTGACATCACGAACTATATAATAATTAAATATGTGGAAACTGGCGGTTTGGAGTAGGGTCTGATGGCAGTGGGTGGAGGAGTGGCGCTCGGGAGGGAGAGATTTGGAAAAGATGCGTCACACACAGAAGGAAATGAGTTTATACTAGATTTGATTACAGCGATATCCATAACATTACTTATATACAAAGTATATCGATTGGGAAACACTATTTCTTGCAAAAATATATAAAAACTTACTTCCGCGTCCACGTGTGTCGCTTATGACCAGTGTACGAATAAGATAATTTCTCTCGGAGATTCGTCTCGAGTGCGTATAAAGAACAGTATAGTACATTTCATATAAGGATTCAGTTGAGTTAATGTCAGTAATACCTTACGTAATATGCACAATGTATTTATGCCGCTCAGCATTTTTGATTGGTCAACATATTGTCTATAAAAAGTAAATATGTAATGAATAAACAATATATATGAATATTTGAGCTCTGTGTTATATCTTCCGCGAGTTTTCCCTGATCATGTATAATAACTAATAACATTTTTATTTTTTTAATGAGCATTTCATGTTTTTGGAATAAACTATTGCCCATACTAATCCAGCGTGGTTCAGCGTGAAACGAGCTATGAATCATCACCTCGTGTGTTTTGCTCCCGAATTAAATGACGCATCCAGTTTATACATACCTTAACTGACTCAAATGAGATCAAAGTTTCATTGAGACATCATTGTGGACATGACGTATGATAGTCTGACCAACATAAATTGGCGAGCGGTGACTTTTCGAACTAACATTCTCTCCGTCCGCGCGCGGAGGAAACCCTCTTCATAAGATTCAGTATGAGTATAGTGGCGCCTCCCGCCGTTTGCCAATTTACGTTGGTCGGACAATAGCTACAACTTAACATTTCAGGAAATATTTTTAAATACAATCAGGTTAGAACCTATTACAATAATTTTGAATCTGGAACGTTTTTATTTTATTCTCTGAATTTCGAAAATATCGGGATTCCAGTATATCTAAAATACCGGTTTTGGTAAAAGGGTCCGGTATTGCGACCCCTAGTCGATACACAATGTAATTAACCTCTCCTTTCAAAGTACCTCTAGTAATGAAATAAGTATCGATTAGTGCAATTAATATTTAATTAGTGTATAACTCAATTTTACATATTACATTTAAAATAAATTCATCTTGGTTTTTTGCTGCCATTACAAAGTATCAACAATGTGAATGAGTTGTATTTTTATGTCTTCTTATCTGAAAACAATTATCTAGTGAAGGTGAAGCTTTACAAATGTCACTATTGAACAAGAACAACGAATTCCCTTTGTTTGTTTGTTACAAGAACCAAGAAAACAAAGCATATTGGTTGTTCCGAAAATAACGGCCATTTTTAACATACAAATATTATTTAACGCCCCTTTAGATATTTTAGTTTAAATCAAATAATATTTGTCAATTGGAAAGATGTACAGAAAAAATCAATTTATCTAAATAATATTTTTGTTGCTACAGGAATACGAACCCAGAACGTTTCCTATCCCGGAAAATGCGTTACCATTTAGCCATATTACGTTTTCGATAATTTTAAACTTTTATTCTTACTTACTTTTTTATAATTGATACATCTATTATTCTATTTTTAAAATCAATCAACTTTATATTGCAATAAATCCCAAATGTCTTTAAGTAATACGTGTTAGGAGACGCCAGAGTTAAATCAATATATTTCATTAACTTTGGATAATCTTTGATACGACTTATCCGGTAGCAACCAGAATATTTTTTTAATAATTTCATTGTATTCTGTATATCTTTCTAATTGATTCAATTAAGGGGGCGCTTTATAAAATAATTCATATTTTCACGTTTTTTACAAACTGATGGGTTTTTATTATTCATTTATATCAGAAGTTATACACTAGATTTGACTTTTTGTAAAACTATTACTTAAATAAAACCTATACACTAATGTAAAACTAATAAACTGAATGTTATTTGCCATAATTAAAAAAATACAAGCATTATAAGAAAGACCGCGACCATTCAATTTATTTTGAGCGTGCCACAAAATTGCCTTAATATAGGAAATTCTCTGCATATATAATTGGATTCGTAATATGGATAGAGCCAGTATTGGTACACTCACCCAAACATATTGACTAATACCTTTATTAACTATTGCCACAAATTTACCCAAAATAATTTATTTGAAAGTCCAATTTAAAATTGTTTTTTATATACACCTATATATAAAGTAATAAATGTTAATTCTATCTACTACTTGTAATACTAATTTATTGTACAATTGCTTGTAAACTATGCCCGTCTCGACACAGAATTTCTCTAGTGAGACAGGCACAGTCCAAACATATTTTTACATTATATTATATAGTTACAAATAAAATAAATATACGAAATATATTTTCTTATAATCTTGTACGGAGACAAATTTGCATTGAACCAAATTAGCAAAATAATAAAAATTAATAGTCATCTGCAGTACATATAATCAATTTTAGACGTTTTTTAAACACTTTGTGTTAGTGGAAAAAAAATATTTTAAATAATATATTATATTTACTTACATGCTTTGAGGCTTCAGCTATTATTTAAAATCAAATTTTATATCAAAAATACCATATTTTCTTACTAAATAATAATTATATTGATGAATAATAAAAACCCGCATTTTCGTAAAAAAAAACTCGTAAATATTATTAATTATTTTTGAAAGAGAAGCCTTAACTGTGATCCGAAATTGCAAATTGACAACAAAAATGTGTTTTTTATTTAAGGAGAACACATTCTTATTATGAAGTTGTAATTATGAATTATTGAAGTTGTAATAATTATAATTACAACTTCACAATAAGAATGTGTTCTCCTTAAATCATATAAGTTGTATCAATGTGTCCAAAATTTAATAAAAATGAATTGATAATTCTGGCGTCTGCAGTCGGTTTACTCAAAGGTATTAGAGATTCCGTAAAAACAATGTAGATGGCTTTCAAATAATGGAACGACAGATGTATTAATTTGAAAAAAGTGTAATATATAGGTTCGAAAATTTGTCGCGTAAAATACTGGCGCTATAACACAATTAGTAGATTGGAAATAGAGATCCAGGTTCGAATCCCGTTAGCGCGAAAACAATATTTTTCGACAAAATTGATTTTATATGTATATATTTATAATTAATACATTAAATTAGTATTTAACAAAAATGTGTTTTTATTAAACATAAAATAAAGAAATAAACTTTATTTCGCCAAGTAACCGCATTTTTTATACTACAATTTTTTGTCAAAGAATTACAAGCTTATTTAATTTGATAAAATGTGATACAATTCAAACTATACAAACTTTATTTGAGTTTTATCACTTTCCCAGTGGACATAAAATCAGCCATCGATGGTTAGACTGCTTTCTGCACATATGTTCAATTGAGGACTGACGTTTATCCACAAAGACGTTGTTTGCAAAAGGAATTCAAATGTATTCCGCTAGTACAGAAATCATCTTGTTTTTAAAAGGTGCTATTTATAATATTGTGAATAATAAATGCATTAATCAGTTTTTCGTGTTTTTTTTCAAAGCAAAAAATATAAAAATGGTCCAGATTGTAACTAGTACCCTCAAATATTTCCTATCCTATACTTTCAAAATAATATAAAATTAAAATCGGCTATTATTTTCTGAATAACCTCACACAGAACTGTTCAGTCGATAAATCCCCAGCTTAACTATTGGATCCAGTTGTACAATATATAATTACTGTAATGGATCGGTCTGGTTACATAACGCGTGATATTAATCGCACGACTGATTACTAAACTATGAGACATTATAGAATAATTTACATTTCAGGGTCGCAGTTGGCCAATACTTTGTCTGTTAGTCTGGTGTACAAATAATTCATTTTCATGTTCACTTATTTATCAACATTCTGTTAACATTACAGATAAAAAATTTCAAGTCATTCGCAGAATTAATGTACAGCTAATATTTACATATTACGTACATACTTTACAATTTAAAAAAAATTAAAAACGGGTCTACTAGCAATGTTTCCTCTATGGTGTTGTCACGATTTGGCATCATAGAGCACACATAAAAATATAGCGTGAACACACTTTATAACAAAACTTCTTCATGTGCAACCATGTTGCATTATGCAGTATGTTGATTACCATCATTTGAACCATTGATAAGATCACCATCATTTGGATATTGAACCACATTCTGAGGTTAAACAGCCAAGATAATCTCTTTCTACCTACGCCTCTGCTACTTCATATCTTCTCATACATAATGAGTTGTAAAAGATCAAGCTTTCCTTGATAATTATTAGTTCTCTTGACTTATTTATACGTCTTAATACATCTTCATTCATAATGTAGTCAACGCAGGCCCTACCAGTTGGCTTATACTGGTAAAGTAATGTTTTTTTCTTCCCCAGCACACAAATAACAGCATTGGTCCTTAAAGTATCGAGCATATGGACCTTTCTCGAATTTTTGCGAAAAAAATTTTTTTTTGTATAATTTGAGTGATCTGATTTCAAAAATTAAAAAAATTATCCGGTCGCAAGTATTTATATATATTTATAGTATATTTAAAAATTTCGAATTATCACCACACATTTGACATGCTTTATCTGTCGATATAACGAATTCACTCAAATCATAGACAAGTCAGAAACATTATGAATACATACTAAATTCTCGGATTTTTTTTACAAAATCCACGTTTTCTGTTAGAATTTAATTTTTATACTATTTGAATTAAATTGGTTAATTCGATTTGATTAAGTTAGGTTAGTTAGTTTAACTTTACAATCCGATAATGGTGTGTGTTTTTGGATTTTTCTTTGATTACGGTATGGTATTGTTATTATATTGTTTTTTTGGTTTTTCACGAAACTAAGTGAAATAATTTAATTCATATTTTAGACTTTAAGATCATGTTTGCTTAATTTAAGTAGGATTCCGTAATTTATTGAAAACCACACCTTTTTCAGTGTTACGTACTTCAGTGATCAGTATCTCCCAAATTGTATTCTGTAGTAGTGATGGTAAGCCGTTACGCGACTGTGATTGTATCACTGATGATTTTCAAGTAAGATTTAACTTTGGAAGGCTAACTTTTTAGTGTACCAGTCATTACTTGAAGAATTAGGTTAATCAATTAACAATCGTCGTAACAACCGAACACGGTTAAAATAGGTTTAAATAACGATTTTACCATCACTATTTTGTAGTCCAATAAGAAATTCGTTAGGTGCCAATTACAAATCTTTATTACAATAATAACACTGTTTATGGTACAATGATCCACAACTATTTACGAAGACAAACGGCTGGGTAAGAGGACGCGCTCGGCGTACGTCATCTTTTTAAGCCCGCCACACACACACACACACATGCATCTACAACCGGCGGTGCTGGCGCGATGACACATACACATTCACACAATCTTAAGGACATCGCATTGAGAAATCTTAAAAGTTAACCTTAGATAAAATGTTTCAAATGTCATAAATTATTATGGTGAAATTTTGAAATTTTAAAAGTATAATAACTTTTTAAATACTTGCGACCGGATAATTTTTTTCCATTTTTTAAATCAGAGTACTTAATTCCATAGGAAAAAATATTTGTTGTAAAAATCCGAAAAAGGACCGTATTCTTGATATGTTTTTTTTATGAGCACACTATGATCCAAACATAGAGGGAACATTAACTACTAGCATTCCCTTTATAGCGCCTGATAAAGAAATTCGAGTGAAGTGTCAAAACCAAACTGACTATCATTAAAGCTACCTACAAATTAAAATTAAAACGGGTGTCAGAAAGGGGGGTTACCGTTGTAGAAGTATGCAACTTCCTTTATCAGTTCCACACACAATGCTTAAGTAACGCGAATTCTAAAATGAATAAAAAATTAAAAGCTAATGTAAGAAAAATAATTCATGTGTGTTTTAGACATTTATATGAACTGAAAAAAAAAATTGCTTCCTTACGGCGATGTTCACTTTTCGAAGATGGTCTGGTACCTAATCCGACATATTAGCCGTACTACTATTTCACAGACTTTTGTAATGCATGTGAGAAATAATTTTATAATTTTACTGAGACATCGAGTTGCGGACGTAAAGCTGCGGCTGGAGCTCAGCACCAACTCTCTGGTGCAAGCGGCGCTCTCATGGAAAGCTGGTTCCCTGACCAGAGAATGGCAGCGCCTACAGAATAGCTACAGACTGAAATATTTATATTGTAGTATTTATATTTTGTTTATATTTATATATATATATATGTGTGAACTTTTTATTTATTTATATTTTCCTTGGTTTTCTTTTCATAAGATAAATAATATTTCGTAACTTTAATGTATTATCTATATGGCGAATCGGGTCTTATAAAAAAACCCGATCACGCTGGAATGAACACATTATTATTATTATTTTTATTATTATTATTATTATTATTTTTATTATTATTTTTATTATTATTATTATTATTATTATTATTATTATTACTATTACAATTACAATTACAATTACAATTACAATTACAATTACAATTACAATTACAATTACAATTACAATTACAATTACAATTACAATTACAATTACAATTACAATTACAATTACAATTACTATTACTATTACTATTACTATTACTATTACTATTACTATTACAATTACAATTACAATTACAATTACTATTACTATTACTATTACTATTACTATTACTATTACTATTACTATTACTATTACTATTACTATTACTATTACTATTACTATTACTATTACTATTACTATTACTATTACTATTACTATTACTATTACTATTACTATTACTATTACTATTACTATTACTATTACTATTACTATTACTATTACTATTACTATTACTATTACTATTACTATTACTATTACTATTACTATTACTATTATTATTATTATTATTTGTTCTGTTTGGTGGTGGTTTAAAAAAAATATTATAGCACTGAGAAAATAATTAATACTTAAGGGTTGTGTGATCAGTAATAACTTTTTACTATAGTAACTTTTTACTAGCGCCCGTAGTAAAAATTATTTGCAGATTAAATTTACTACTGTCAAAGCATAGATGGAGATGTCTATAAGCGCGACAAACAATCATGAAATATGCTTTATTTTATGCATTTGGTGGTGAAATTTTTTCGTATTATGTGCTAATTTATATTATACAACGAGATCATTATCGGACAAACTCTCATCACTAAAATAGCGGGATATATTCTTCAACTTTCAAAGCATCAATGTGCCAGATGACTTTTGGAACAGCTATGAAAAGTCCGCCACATTTAACTATCGGATATCGGAGAGTAAAATGAGTTTACTACGGGATGTACTTTCGAGAAGTAAATATTTTTTTATTAACGATCAAACAACCCGTTTTAATAAGTTACTACTGATCACATAAACAGCCCTTAAAGTAATGTAGGGCGCGAACCTTTTGGACCTCTATCTTACTTGCCGCATGGCTGCATTGGCGTAGTTAAAACGATCTATGAATCATCACTTATGTTTTCCTCGCGAATTAAAATGACATATACTTTTATAGACTCTCAGAGAACAAAGTCTCATTGAGAGATCATCGTGGATACAGGCCATTAAGGCCAATAGAAGTCAGGATTTTTTTTAAATATTAAATTAAATATACGCTCTGAGGATATCAATTATAATTATCTCCTTAACCGTCTGAAATTGTTAAAATTATCAGCGAGACGTACGGTGACCGACCTTATATTTCTATACAGAATCATCAATGGTGTGATAGACTGCCCTCAGATTGTTGGTCTGCTTGACTTTCACGCACCATTGACATCATCGAGACACAATTCATTGTTCTATTACAGCGGTAATGTCTTCTTGCATTCTTTGGGGAATAAATATATGGAGGTAGTCAACATTTTTCCTGTAAATTTAACTCTTTATAAGACTACATTATTACAATTTTTTGTGTCTCAACACAATGGTGACGGATAAATTGCTTTACTTCACATTATATATATTTTTTTAAATTTTGATTATGAAAAAACAAGCTGACACTGTATAATTTTTTTCTTTGTGTATTGCACTTCTGATGAAATTTTATGTTATTTTACAAATTATGTTAATGCCTTAATAGGACGTGTATAATAATAATAAATAAATAAAAGTGCATGAGGCGGAGTAGGGTTGGTTAATTAAAAGATTGTTGTAAAGATAAAAATTGTTTTAGCGAACCGGTTGATAATTATATCGAGGGACATCACAGACCTCATCCACCGGAACAAAACTTCGGGCTTTTCAGTTCAAAGTCAAGTACCCCGGCTCCGTGACCGCCGCGGCGTCTGGACACTTCCGCGTGTCCGGTCCAGAACTGGTGATTAATACTGAGGCTCGCGGAAATGTGTTAAACTCCGTAATTGGGTTACGGACGAATTTTATTTCAAACGGAGGCTACATACTCGCCGACACCACAACTGCTGAGAGTTATATCATAAAAACTATAAGGCCATGAAGCGAAAATTGCATATTAAACACGTTTTTACCATTTTCAAGGCTGGTTCACAATATTACCCGCAAGTGCTCTCGTTCGATGCTGGTCATGACAGAATCATAAAATATTTATCACCTTATCCTTTTCCAAAGTGCATTATTACAATCTTATATTTTACATTCATTATATGTTACAGTGGAACTCAGTATTGTGGAGGGGCGGGCAGGGCGAGCCAGGGCGGCGCCCTGGCACTTCTTTTGCCACGGAACTCACTTTTCAAGTGCCTTTAAAAAATATTTTGTACATCAAATATCGTGCAGCGGACGAATATTACGAGAATGCAAAAAAATATATTGGAGAATTTTCAAAACGTGAAAGTCATTACGAGGAAATTTATAGGTTTTTTGTTAAGAATTGGATCATCTAGACGAGCGGCGGCATCCCATTACTTCAACCACTGAACACATGCACTTGGAGATAGATGAAATATGCGAAAACAACAGTCATTCCTAAATTTACAAATTACAGTTTTTTTTTTAACATATTCACGTTAACATAAGTTATTTTATTTCTGGCTAAATTATTATTTATTTATTTTTATTAAAAGATATAATGAGATATAATACATTTTTAAACACAATTAGTAATTATATATATATTTCTTTTAACATTATTTTCTTCTTTATGAAAGTCTGAGACTCGTGTATAGAGAAGGAGTATATCATTTATGTGTCTGCCAGTCTGTATACATATTTGTTGGTTTCAGATACAAATTTAAAATAGTCTATTTTTTCTAATTGTAAGGGGGAGATTAATAAAAAATTGAATGTCTAGATAAATAAAGTGGTTTTGGGTTGCAGCATATTTAAGTTTTAGAATAGCAATTTTGTCTCTACATCTTGTAGATCGAAAATTACTTATAATATTTAATTTAACCTCAAACATATTCATAATTATACAAAATACTTTGTTTAAACCACTATTTAATAATTATTCCACATGTTTTGATACCTATGGTTTTGAGATGCCTAAATAATAATAACTATTCAGAATTTTTCAATCACCTTTTGGAAACACACCATTCCTTTGATGTTAATAAGGGTTTAGAAATTATGCATACAAATAGCTTAATATTATAAATAACAAAATCTTCTTTGCAAATAGTCACCTTTTAAATTTGTTTTGATATTAGTTCTTACTTATTCACCATTTTATATTTTCCTTTTTATCTATGCTTGTATTTTTTAATTTCAGTATACATCGTTTCCTGAAGATGATACCATAGGTATCGAAACATGTAGAATAATTATTAAATAGTGGTTTAAACAAAGTATTTTGTATAATTAAATGAGGCCACAAAGTAATTTTGCAAATATTGAAGAAGTCAAACATATTCAATTTAAAATTTCGGTGGGAATACATGGAAGAAGAAAAAATGGGGATGTTTAAATCAAATACCGCCCTGGTACTTCTTTATTTAGCCCTACAGCACTGAGTGAAACACGTTAAACCAGAAAAATCGGTTAACATGATGACATATTCTGGGCTCGACCAAATTATTTTAATGAAAAAAAGAAGCTTAAAATGAAAAGATTTAATGTATTCATTTGAAAAGTGTAACATATAGGTTAGAAAATTTGTCGTCAAAAGTACTGTCTGCTGTAACATAGTTTGGTTAATGCACCTTCCCCGGATTTGAAAAAGATATAGATTCGTACCCGTAAAATTGATTTTATATGTATATCTTTCTAATTAATACATTTAATTAGTATTTAAAATATTTAACGTTTTAGAAGAACACCGGTTCCCGAAAGCCACCTACAAAAAATACGATCTAACCTAGAAAAAATGCCAGTTCCGTATACTTGTGCTCGCATCGTAGTCAGCTGCTACCCATAAAATATTGTGGACTAAGTCTGTTGACACTAATTCTATATATGTATATAGAATTATCTCTTCTAGGTTAGATTTTACATGGTTACCATTGTCAAGGCACACAAAAGCACATGCCGAATGCGTTTTCTCATTGAAACCATATGAAAAAACGAGATCTAACATCTAACCATACCTAGAGATACCAGTTCCATGCACTAGTGCTCGTGAAAATCTTAAATTAAACATATACATATCAGGCGCGGTCGCTTCATACATGCTTTTGATGCTCAGCATCCCTTGTATTCTAGAATCAAAAGCTTTAGACTTTTTGTCTCTAGCCGAAAACAGCACTGCTGCAAACAAATTCGTCCTGTCCTTTAGAGACCAATAATAACACGCACTACGACACTGCGCGCGCACGGAGCGAGTCGAAATATATATACATACCAGCAACAGTGGATTCTATCATTCGTTCCGTATCCACAAAGTTTGAAAGTATTCGACTTTCGCGCATGCGCATTCAGTTCCACCTGTCAACGTCTTCGAATACTGTATACGTATTCGTTAACAGCATCCAACGTACAAAAAACGACTTATTGAAACATTAATAAGTATAAACTTGTTTTCCAGCATTACTTCTACAAAAAGTCACTGATACATATATGTGTAATTGCTCATTATTCGCAGATTAACAATAAAGATTTTAAAAGATTAGGTAGATTTTTGGACAAATGGTTTTAGAGTTTACATACCCTTTTCCAGTCAATTTTGCATGCAATTTTGATTATTTTATGCTAGATTATTTTAATCTACAGAGGCCTCAAAACCACCATATAATGTACCGGTCCCCAAATTTTCCGTCTCCGGGCCTGAGCAGTCTATACGTACTCTGTAAGTTTTTAATAAAATTCAGTGTATTTATATAATTATTAATTTAATATTTTGGCGATGTTTTAATAAGATTTAATAAATAATAACAATACATTATTTCTAATACATTCCCGGCACGCTAAAATTTCAAAGCTATGACAAAAATATCGGCATCTGTCGAGTAAATGAACAAACATTTTCCGCAATATGCTTTTTGCAATCGACATTGTTCCATAGATGTCACTATAAACTGTGTAAAAAAAAAAAGTTAATTTCTAAACTAGAAAAATAACATGAGAATCTTTCATTCGCTGTACACTCTCGTCTCAAGACTATATTTTTATAAATTTAATATTTAAATTATAATTTTAATTTTTATCAAATTAAATAAACTAAAAAAACTTGCGTGTCCACTACATTTATACTCATATATCATCACCCTAGAGATGAACTGTGTTAAGTCCATTTTTTTTTAAATTATGTTATCTACTATTTCATCTAGAAATTAGTTTGTCTTTCGTTGGGGTAGTTTGTCTTTCGTATTACGAAATAAAATAACTAATAAACTATCATTCAAGTAAAAATGATGTTTGGTCAGATACAATGATTGTATTTGTATGGTTCTAAATGGCTCTACTGTATTTTTACTATTGTAATTTTATTATTATATTTTCGTAGAAAGCAATCACTTCTTGGTGTGACATATTATATTAAATAAAACACAATCACTTTGTATAAAACTACCAATTTTTTACACGCCAAACATTATCCATTAGGTATGTTTCCCTTAAAAATCAATTTAATATCCATCAACACTGTACTTTCCCCTTCCTTAATGTTTCGTCTAACTGTATATGTATTCTGTCTCTCTCTTTTACTTGTAATTTTATATTCTATCTCCTTTTTTATGTATATATATATATATATATATATAAGTGCACTCTTTTTGTATTTATCGTTAGTTTTAAATACGGCCTGACGAAGCTTAAGCTAAGCGAAGCCGGTTGGCGTGTAATAAAATTCTTGGTTTCATACAAAGTGATTGTGTTTTATTTAATCTATTATTATTATTATTTTTATTAATTTTAAAAATCAACAAAAGTACGAGTACACTAACAAAATTGTTTGGCGTGATAACCGCACACGTGATAGAATTAACAATAGATCTTCTTTATATTGCTACGCGACACGGACAGCTGTCAATATGGGTTTTTTATTAGTACGATACTGATTCAAAACTGTATTGAATACATTTTATAAATAATGAGCGATCCCTATCCGATGTTTTTGATTATAATAACGGTTTAGGTGGGAACCTGCTTACCCTGGGTGGGAGCGGATTTCCTTTATTCTGTGAAGGTCCTAAATAATAACGATATATGCCGAATTTGGTCCAGGGAGAGGGAGTTACTCGGGGAATGGGGTGAAATGATATTATTTTCGTTAAGATCCGAAAGCTGTTGCCGATTGCATTATGCTACTTTCGCCAATTCTGTATTCTGTAATCCCTGGAATTGTACAAACATGAAAAATACCAACAAAACATTCACGTCACATTTAACAGCGACATAGATACGGAAAGAAACCATAGAGTGCGACTATGACCATGAGGCATATATGAGATGACAAGAGTCTCGCAAACCTGGCCGAAGCAAATGACATTAACGAAGTCGTCACGGCCGCCACATCCAGAAAGATATATAATTAGATAGATATAGACGGGGAAGCGTAATATATATATATATATGTTTGGGGGTTAGGTCGGTGGTTAAATGAAATTAATGTTATTGGCGTGTTGAAGGTTTATTGTCTGTATGATAAAAACAAGGAAGACATAGAATGAATACAGTGAATGAATGAAGATGTAGAAGGTGCACGTGTCTTATGAAAATAAATTAAGCGAATTGGCGGTCTTGCTCGGCGAGCGCGAGCCGGCAAGACCGCCGTCGTGAAACGATGAAACTGGAGAGACTGCTTGGCGGTGAATCGAGCCAGACTTGTAGCAGCAGCCGGCAACGCTGTCGCTAGCGTCGATGCCGACTGAGATGGCGGTGGATATGAACTATGATCGCTACATATATATATATATATATATTTACGCTTCCCTCAATTAATCAATAAATACTATCCATTCCCTCGGATAGTATTGACATGAACGGATTGTAATACAATGCACAACAATCTAACAGGGGAGGGAGTAGGGGCCCATATTTGTGTTGGGTCAGATAACTATACAAGATTTGGTCCAGATCGGTCAAAGGATTTAGGGTTGTATAATGAACAGATAAGGACCAGACATTATATATGTTTTGTTTTGTTTTGTTTAAATAACCAAGATGGCCAACTAATTAGTAATTTCAAGATACACAGTAAATTTACAAAGATTTAATTATAACGTGAGCGTACTCTGACATCGGTCTTGCTTATTTTTATTGTAAAAACCCACCATCATCAGGCTTGTGATCCATATTCAAACATCACATTAAAATTAATCATTTTTCTCAGTCCACATTCCAAGATCACATTCCACACAGACATCGCGCAGTTTCTTGCCCGCATCAACACTGGCGACCTTGTAACTAACTCTCAGAACTTCTTAGAAACAAAAAAAAATAAGTTCAATTTGCCATTTTTGTTTAACCCAATATTGCATTGTTTGATTACAAACGATTGTCTTTTGTTTCCCTAATATAATTGTTTTGGTTAGTTATTTTTATAATTTTAATTATTCATTTACCTCTGGGGCCCCACCTGCCTATTCTTAGAAACTATTGAGGAAAATAATTTGTTTATTTTGTTGAAGCGTTGCTAGTAAAATAAGCCAACATTTAAATTATCTAAACTAATTTACTACCTTATATAAAATCTCAAAATATATTATTGTTTAATACACATATAATGCATACACATGTAGTACATATAATACATACAAATTTCAATCTAAACCATATGCTTGCGCTATGAAAAGAAGAACCAACCTGGTAGACTCAGCTCCCGAGACTAATATCGAATCCCAGACCACTAGGTCATCAGAAAAGTGTCTGCTTGGACCAAACGTGCACGACATTTACTGTCATATATGACAATCAGCATTAAGGCCATACCTTAATAACCCGACAGTAATATTGTCATATATGACATTGTATCATGGCCCGTGTCCATGAAATCAGACACGAATCTTAGAGATTTAGTTGAGATAAATTTCAGCACCATATAAATAAACTCAAAAATCATCGTTTGAGATTGGTAGGACCGACCATTTCGATTTGACAGCAAGACTCGTTACGTTAGCACTTAACGTCATCTGGAACCATAGATACGTACGACTATTCATTCTGAAAGTTAAACAATCAACGCTATTAATTTTAAAAGTTTTTTTTCCGTTTTAAATGCTGCTGGGGAGATTCATTTCACCCAAATGACGAATGGAATATCAATGGTCGATGGACTGACATTTAAAAAGTAATAAAGGTTACCAATTATTCAAAAATTCATAAAAGTTTAAATATCTCGATAACCGTGTGACATTCATTAGACCTGTGATGGGATATTCCGATAAGGCATGGTCTCGGCTATGGTTTTAGTTTGGACCAATAGTGGCAGGACATTCTGTATATGAAAAAGTGGATATATATACTTTTCTCTGAAAAAAAAATATTTTATTGATATTTACGTCATTACTAATCTCTTGTTTTTGTCTCTCAGATACCATTAACATAAAAGCTTAGTCTGCCATTAATATTAATACGCAATCTTATATATTTTTATCAGGTCAATGTTTTTCATACTCACAATATTTAAAAAAGAATAAATAGTTCATTAACACTTGTGCTTGTTCGGAATCCTTTTTTAAATGCTGACTAGTTTATGGTGTATTTTATATCACATTTTTGTAAAATAAGAACAAAGATTTTAGCTATACCAGCCGCCGGGCACATCTTGTCATATATTAAGTGGCGTGCAGTAGGTATAGACTTAAGTTATGATCTTACCATGATGATATATAGGTTTGTGAACTTTTGTTTAACAGACGTCTTAAGGCAAAATTAATTTATTAAAATAAAAATGCATTATCCTCGAATGCAAAGAACAATCAACAACACGTTTAGTAACGTAGTAAAGTTTGCGAATTAGCGACCTCATTCGCTAACGGAGGAAGTTGATGCTTGGATCAGCTCTAAGCAAAGTTTAAAACCTCTCAAGTGTCATTCTGTTAGGAAACAGCATAAGTAAGGATAACGTACAACATAGATCGGTTGATCCATTTCTTAATCTGCTGAGTAAAATTTTCAATTCAGTAGATAGCAATTGTATGGCTTGAATAGAACGATAGATTAAAACAATCAGGTAGGGGACTATAGCGCTACGGTGGCGTCGCGCAGTAGCATCCAGAACTACGCAACTAATGATTCTACTGATAGCGGTGACTCGGTGGGCGCTAGCGTCATTATCACATGGACTATTCCATTTATATTTGATTCCCAGAATTTTTAGTAATGCACAGATTTTTTGTTGTCCAGTTATAGGCAAGAGCGTGGCTTATAACAGACTATTTTTTACACTGCCATCTTATTTGTTTATTAACTGCAGAAAAAAAAATCATAAATAAAAAATTTATAAAAAAATTACAATATAATATTTGTATAAAAATACGTCATGGTATAACAATAAAAATGCGTTATTTTATAAATTTATTTTATTTTAATTAAGCTACATTTCAATGCAGAAAAATATTATTCACTTAGATCTAATTACTTAATGTACATGCATTCTGACAAGAAGGCTTTTATAAATTGTTTGTTATATATAATACATAGTATACTAATCGTGTAATTGGGATTAGTTTTTGTGAATAAATGTAAATTTTTTTTCATGTTACAAATACGCATAACATTTAACATAATTTACAAATTTAGTAATCCAAAAACATTATTTGTGTTTAGAAAAAAACTCAGTTTCTAAGTTATATATATGGTCAAAAAAAATTGACAATTTGAATAACACTTTTATTCACGTTAGTTAAAACTTGTATATTTTGAATATTTTTGCTAACCTTCGTCGACAACAAAAAAGTGCGAGCTTTTTGACCTCGGATTCAAAAGTGTTTTGAGACTATCTACTTTTCAATTAAAAGCTCACAACCGCGTGGGTATATTAACTGCAGCGACAAAAAAAACCCTTCCGGCACCGGCCGAAAGAATTAGATAGATTTCGTCCGAGATTAAAAGAGTTTTTAACTTTTTGAATAGCTGCCATTTTAAAACAATACGACAGATCAGACAGACTCTTGAACGAAGTTAGCTAAGACTTTTCAAAAAGTTACGTTGATATCTGATGAGTAGTTTTATATTTGAACATTTTTCAAATATTATTGACTAAATACCAACTAATGACAAATTTTTTGAGCTATTTGTGATATTAAAAATATGATATGTGTAAATAATTAATTAAATTTAAAGATCGCAAAGACATTGCTGTTTTCTACAATTGCATCTACAGAAGCGAATGAATACTCGTCTTTGAATCATTTTAATAGTTAGGTCCATAGAATAGTTATAAATCGACAAAGACAGTCTTGAGTAATATTCGACAAATGAACTGAATGACTTGATGAGCTTCCGTCTACTATTTACTCTATGTTGCTTCTGGTATCTAACGTCGGTTGTCCTTGGAAGTGAGCTGCCAGTATCGGATCTTTCATCAAACTATCTAGACCCTGCGTGAACTTCTCTAATTTTGCTCGGAGTTCCTTCTCTACCAGCTCACACTTGCCAATTTTGCTCCTCATCCCGGCGACCTCTGAAGCCGGCAAACACTCTTTCTTTTCATCGGGGGAGCTAAGGTCGTGGTAGTCGTTTTCATGCTGATCTTCGTTCACCTTGAGACTATATTCCGTCGACGAGGACTTTACTTTCGAGTTGAACATAGCAAATTGAGTTGTAAATGTGTTCAACGTGGACTGCGTGACGTTAAGCTCTCTTTTTAGTCGAATATTTTCGGTCTCTAAAGACTTTGAACTGTGCTCGATCGAGTTCATGTAATACAGAGAATTCTTCGAAGCGATTTCGTTCGATTCCTCGAAGAGCTGCACCAGTTTCTTCCCAGCCTCTCCGACCACGCCGAGAATGGCTTCTTTCTGGATTTCTTTCATAGAGCACGGGTCTACTGTTAATCTATTCAGTCTGATGAGTTTCCCTCCATTTTTGGTTCTTGTCCCCAGCAACAGCTTTTGGAAGCCGCCTTGCACCGCCATCGCAGTTACGCTGTCGTCTCCCTCGACCTTTTCCGCCTGAATCTTTCCATTTTCGATGGCCAAGGGGTCTATGGTGACTGCGAATAAGTTTCCTAGTCTGATGTCCTTCTGGTCGCTCGAGCTGAACGTTAAAATAAACAACTTGTTGGCTTTGGTATCCAAGGCCAATTGATTGGAGCTGTACTCTCCTGTTGTGACAATTTCAATCTCTTTCCCTTCAGCGAGTCCTACGTAAGTTGTGCCATCTCCGACATAATATTTATTACCCTTTTTGTCTATGAGCTCACCTACTGGAGGGATGACTTTCTTAATTTCCTTTGCCTTGTGCGTGTCCTCGTCGATCAGGTACGTGTTTGCTCCCTCAGTCACAAAAATATGCTCGTCTATGTATCCGATCCGCTTGATTCGGGTTTCGAATGGAATCGCCATGTCACACGCGTAGTAGTCTCCGCAGATCTTCACTCTGCTGTACTCGCACTGTGATTTTTCATCGTCAGTGAAGCAATTGGTCTTGAACTCTCCTTTTGGTGTTAGAATAACACCGGCTGCAAAGCTGAAGAGAACTGCGAGCGTGGCAGCGGTCGTGAAGCTTTTCATCCCCATCTTTTGTCGGGTGTCTTTGCTGTAATGAAAATATGTTAACCTTTATAAACAATTTTCATAACTTTCACGAAGTCACAAAATTGGACAAAATTCAAAAACTTTATAGTCATTTGGGGTGGCTCCTTTGCCTGAAAAATAAAATTAGTCATGCGAAAGAAGAAAGATCACATGGTTCACACAATTAAGATCACATTAACATCGAGACGTATAGTAAAAGACTTAGAAAGTCAGGTCTTATTATAATGAAATATGAATTAAATGTATTAATTATAAAGATATACATACAAAATCAATATTATCGAAAAATAAAAACATTGTTGTTGCGCTACCGGGATTCGAACCTGGATCTCTTCCCTAACCGGGGGAGGTGCTTTATCCAACTAAGCTACAGCGGCACTATTTTTATCGACAATTTTTCGACCTTATATGTTACCTTTTTGATATCAATACATTTAATCGTTCCATCATTTGACAGAGCCATCTACCTTATTTTTACAGAATCTCAAATACCTTTGAGTGAATCTGATAATAGACGCTAGAGTTATTAATTCATTTTTATTAAATTTTGGACACATTAATACAACTTTATTATTTTTAGGAGAACACATTCTTATTGTGATAATAATAAGAATGTGTTCTCCTAAAAAAAAAAAAAAACTTATTATAATGTTTTGTACGTTACCAAGAATGCAGCTCAGAACAAAACTAGAGCCAAGCGATGATAAGGCGAGAACAAAGAAGAAATGTGAATGGGGCAGAAGAATATCAAATCAGATGTACCAAAACAAACAAACTCATTTTTCCCGATTTACCCGATTTATCTGATTTTACTCGTTTCGTTTGAATTTCAATCGTGTAACAACGCCAATAAAAATTACCAATGGCCGAAAAGAATATTAATTTACGACATTGTATACATTATAAAAAGGAAACAATCCAACCACCGCGACTAAGAATGTTAGTGAACGTGTCTCAACTAGCTTGAACGGGTTGTATGCGGTTTAGCAAGTTTCGTTCAGGGAATTTATCACGAGAAGTCGAGCCCCGCGCTGGACGTTGAAGTTGATAGCGATCAAGTTCGAGCCATGAAGGATGCAGGACGCAGACCCTCAACTGACTCAAAACAATTTGCTTTATTAGTTATAGCTAATAATAGAAATTATCTAATTGAATACAAATTAAATGTATCAACTAGAAAGATATACAGAAAAAATATTTTAGTTGCTACCGGGATTTGAACCTGGATTTTTGGAAATAATGCGTTACTAGTTTCACCACGCCGACCTAATAAAATTTTCGAACTTATATGCTTTATTTTTTATATATTACTTCACAATAATAAAAAAAATAATAACTCTTTATAAAAATTACGTAATTGAATAAATAAACACTGTATTTTAAAATATTTAAATCTTTATCACCCTATTACATTGACAAGTCAATTTATATAGAGCAAAACAAAAGTGTATTTACGTATATACCTATATACTAAAATATACCGCAACCCAAAATCACTATATTTATCAAGACATCAAATTTTTTAACAATCTTCCCATCACAATTAGAACAATTACAGACTACTATCAATTTGTATCTGAAGTAAAAAATATATACACAGACTAACTGAAATATAAATTATCTCGTATATACTCCTTCTCTATACACGAGTCCTACTCTCATAGAGAAGAAATAAATGTTAAACGAAATATGTATATCCTACTGATAATTCTAAAAGGTAATATATTTTCTAATATTAAAATAAATAAAAAAATGTATATAGCATTAAGACCGTATTAGTATTAAATTACTCGTATGAGTGACCCAAGTCATCGACATTGAAAACAAGATATACAATAGTGTAATACTTGATATTAATATTAACGAAATAAATTAAATTTCGAAAGTCAATGTCAACTAGTTCAAAAGTCAATTCAGGCGTTTCTCACGATCTTGAAGCACGAGATGCTAATTTACAAGACCTTTATAATTATACGACTATCTTAGATGTGATCTGATCTCTCTGTATCTACATATTTCCTCTACATCTATACCGACAATCGCCTGTTTAGAAAAAGGTCAGCTGACCTAAAGGGAAACCAAAAAAAATCTGAAAGATATATTGTCGTTATGGTATCTTGGAAAATTGCTTTATTGATACACATCTTGACCAAAATGGACATAATATCTCAACACAAAGTGAACTCCAAACAACACAGATATAGAGACGATTTTTAAAATGAAATTATCAATAATAACAGACCTCGGACAGTCGACACGACAAACACCGAGCGTTCACGAAGTCGTGAATACCCGACAACAGCCGAACACAATCGCATCTGCAAGAATTTTTTAAATTCTTTTCTCAGTGGTTCCTAAGAATCCATCACTGGCTAGAGGAAGTCAAAATGTAAAAGAAATTGATATTTTTTTAAATACGAATTAAAAGTATTATTTAGAAATACATACATATAAAATCAATTTTATCGAGAAATATTGTTGTTGCTACCGACCGGTATTCGAAACTGAATCTCTTCCTATCCTGGGAGCGTGTATTAACCGATTATGCTATACCAACATAGTGCATTGACGACAAATTTTCGTACTTATATGTTACACTTTTTAAATTGATACATCGTTCCACTATTTGAAAGCCATCTTCTTTATTTTTACGAAATCTCAAATACTTTTGGATACGAGACGCCAGAATTAATAATTCATTTTTGTTAAATTTTGAACACATTGATACAACTTATATATTATACCTATGTTCTGAATAATTACAACTTCACAATAAAAATGTGTTCTTAAAAAAATGTAAGAAATTGATAAACCAAAACATAATCTCCACAGTGCCTTAAAACAAGTATTCAATCAATGATTTCTCGCGGCGTTGACCTACGGAGCAGAAACTTGGAGACTTACCGACCTTATCCGTAGCCTAGCAAGCCATGGAACGGACTATACTTGGAGTATCAAAGTAGAAGATGTAGTTCGCTGTATAATATAACTAAAGACTAGGCACCTCACTTCAAGGAATAAAAGCCATTGGAGCAATAAACATGGATCGTCCCTCAACTCGGTGGGCAAGAAGCAGTTGAATACGGATGACAGATAATAGAGTGGCATGAGCACGTTAAGTGAGATCTTTATCTAATAGTGGATCAGCGTAGACTGAAGAGGAAGAAATATTTTTATTTCCAGTGAGTAATCCAAACAATTCAATTAATTTAAAAAATACATATACGTGTAAATATAAACAATCTTCAAACAAAACATAAACATTAATAATATATCTAGGACAGCATTGAACTACACAATAATATTTTGAACGTGATTAGATTTTCAATAATAAATGTTGCCACTGATAAAGCAGCCTCTTTCTAATCTCCTGAACTATTTCCCACATTACTTTAGAAAAATAAGTTTACCACAAACGTAATATAGTGCATTATATAAATAAAAATAATTTTATAAATTTTATTTAAAAAATTATTAATTTGGGAAGGATAACAATACGGTTGAATTTAGGCATCGATTGTCAATTTAGATTTGCATGGAAGATGGACATTCCTCAGTTTTTAACGTTGATAATAGTTATCGAAATCATAGAACATCCTGTAGTAATGAATAGAAAAATAATGAATGCACAATATAAACATGTTAAAAATATTTTTCGAAAATATTTTTTATTAGGCACATGCAGTGTCTAATATAAACCGTGTCAAAGATGCAAGCATTTAAAAAAAAAGTCTTAATCGTAATTATGCGATTATTTCGATAAATTGAAATATTTTATTGAATCCAAATTACAAATACAATACAAAAAAATAAAGTGGTAAAATTATTTTTTTGATAGATGATGGGCCTGAAGCAACGATATACAATAATAATGGTTCAATTTCGCTAATATTTATTTTGAAGTATGTAGACTTAGAGCTTAACATGATTTTGTAACTGCTCCTTACTCTTAGAACATTTTCGATCAGTAATCCACCCATAAACTATTGTGTACTGGTCTGTTACATCTGTATATTATATTTACTAAGAAATTAAAAATAAAAGCTCAATAAGCTTTTTAAAATTATTATTTTTGAAATCACATTATATTTCTAATTAAATTTTAAATGATAATGAAATTAGTAAAATGCGATAATTTTTTGACATAGCGTCCAAGAACATATTACCTATCCACCGAAAAAAAAAATATTTTCACTACATTTACTCCAAACGACACAATTCAGCAATATTCAGACGAACTACAAAATATATTCACAATCTTACCGTTAGAAATTTTAAATCTTGAAGTGTTCGATAACGTTTCGTAGCAAATTATAATTGGAAAGACGTCCGCAGCAGCTGACTGTGAACTGTGATCTGGTACTGTGACTTCGAATGCAGCCTTAATATGGAAGACATAAATGTATAAAACAACAACTAACCGTACATATAATTGTATGTTATAGTAAATTCGCTAGGGTTACCACCCGTTTTTTCTCTTCTATGTAATCAAAAAAAAAAGAAGAACTTTTTGCATGCGAGTCTCCGAAGCCTCAATCCGCTCTAATAATAATGTTATTTAAATGGGGTGTTCGACATCGAACTAGTTGTGAGCTAATTCATTTATAATAATTGTGAGGTTTGTGTTCAATTATAGCAATGATTTATAACTGATTATTCATTATAAACATTCAACAGTTAATTTTCAATTATCAATCCGCTCTACCAATATAGCTCTCATACTTCAATCAAATAAAGATTCTCATTGGAGACATCTATGCTGTTTCTGGCGAATGAATATCAAATTTCTAACCATAGATGGCGACTGCGTAGTCCTATTTGAAAGGTTTCTTCATGGTAAAAACATATATACAACTTCCAAAAATTTGAATGAATAATTAATTTTAAAAATGTATTTATCGCATAATGTTTTATAGGAGACAGAAATAGCGTGTTTGAAGTAGAAAAAAACTATAATGTTTGTCTTATTTCTGAATCAAATTATACATGAGCAAAAAAATTTTTAAATCTTAAATGGAACCGCCTCTACCTCAAGATGTTACGCAACACACTACAAGACATATTTCACACATACATATTGCTACACGTATTATTAATATTTTAGAAAATATTATATTATATCTTATCGTTATACGTAATCGAATTTTATTACATTAAATTATTAACTATTATCCAAAAAACGACAGTTGTCCAAAAAAAAACTAGATGAAAGGGTAGTGATATGAAATTAATCAAAAAAAATCACATGCGCAACCCTAGTAAATGTACACAGGTATGTGATATTTAATGATACTTGACCTGATAACAGGGTTGTCAAACTATTTCTGGAAGCACATTTTTAATAATCTACATTAATGCTAAACCCAGGAATGAATGTGTGCATGAGTGTACTTTGATATTAGTTATCCGATGTTATTGTCACTATATGAAAAACAGCCTTCGAACACCGTTGTAATCAAAAAGAGGAAATTAAAACAACTTGGACACAATTTACAGATATCTGCGGGAAGCTTAACAAGCGGTAGGAAATTAACGTCACGGAAGTTCTGGAACAACTATACACAGGTTATACTTGACGAAACTACGGGACGTGTGATTGATATGGGAGGACGTTGAAGGGCTGGTGGTGGAAGAGTTTTGTGGTGGCTATTCGCTTCAGCTATGTAGCGAAAATCTCAGAAGAAGAAGAATAAATGTAAGACAATGCGTTAAAAACAGATACAGATTTGAAGAAAGCAAGCTACTCGTGAGTAGGAGACGTATGATTAAAAAATCAATCAAACGGAAACAATGGGCCGTGTCTACAGATGAGATTTCTCTCGGAGATTGAAGTGCACATAAAATACGATACAGAGTTCAATATAAAGCGATCTATGAATCATCACTGGATGTGTTTGGCTCGCAGAATAGAGTGACGCAACCGGTACATTCGTACCTTTGTCCACAGTCTCTGTTTTGAGATCAAAGTCTCATTGTGAGAGATGGTCGTGGACACGGCCTTTAGAGTGCACGTACACGGATGAAACTTGACAGTAAAGATCGGTATGCATCAGTTAATCATTCTGCATTGCTTACAAAATACAATATACAAAAAGTTTAAGAAATTTTACTCATTATCTATTTTGCACATTTCAAATAACTAGCATTATTCAAAAAAGTAGGCGATTAAAGAATTCAAAATAAAAATTTCGTAAAATAAAATAATATCAATTTTATAGAAATTTTACTCATTCTAGATAAAGTTTCTGTAACTACACGTGACAGCCCTGGCTCACGTCGAATACCGGTTATTGGCTATATGTAGTAACCAACCGTTTACTTAAAATATTAAGATATATTTTATTAAATACTCATTTAATGTATTAATTATAAAAATACACATATAAAATCAATTTTGTCGAATCCAGGTAGCGCAAAAACAATATTTTTCGACAAAATTGATTTTATATGTATAAATTTATAATTAGTATTTAAAACATCACAGACTTGTGTTCTGAATAATTACAACTTCACAATAAGAATGTGTTCTCCTTAATAATATACTTCATTATTAATTATTTTTGTTAAAACTAACATTGATTATTTATTTTAATATGGTCAGGTGAATACCCTTATTATATATTGCGTTTCTACATCTATTTTCACAGACATATCCTTCTGATACATAACATTTAATTCTAACCATATTCATACATATCCCCAAAGTTTCTTTGAAATCTCCCTTATTGTATATTGTACTTCGTAAGATTAACCAACTGATGCATACTCATCATTATCGCCAAATCTAAGAACTTGGAGGCAACATTTAACCCTTCTACGTGATCCCTAATAATCTTACTTGCAGATGGATATATTTATTTCATCTTCAATTAGACAATTCTTTGAAAGATATTTATAGCATTACACATCTATTACACAAAACAGGTTTGGTATTTCCAGGTAATAATCTTTTGTGGTTATTTCCATTTCCTCCTCTACAAGGTGGCGTTTGCTCACCCTATTTTTAATTAGACCGCATATTTTTTTTGCTGTCTCCATTATATTTTCAGTTTTAATAATGTATCATTCGTCGCAAAAAAATTTACATGTTGTTTCAGTCGAATATTTCCGAGTTTTTTCATTTCTGCCCGGTTATATAATAGTATACAGTCTCCACAAAGCATCTCTCCGAAGAGCTTCTAGAAGCTCCTTCTAGAACCATGAATTTTCAATATCCCCCGCTCTTCCACTCCCGCTCCACGATCCGCCGTGTAAAGATATATTGGATGTGACTGGTGTTCAGTTGTAACGATAACTGGTGATTAGTGTGATTTGACTATTGGAGTTAAACGTTGTGTTGTGTACCAGTGATTGCTCGCCGAATTATAAACAATCACAGTTACCAATCATCGAACACATAAATCACAATCACAATCGCGGTCTATCTCATCATAACTTTAATGCGCTCTTATGGTCCGAGTCCACGGGATGAGATACGATGAGATAAATCTCAGTACCAAGTACACGAGATGAGATTTCGATCTGACGATAAATTCAGAGATCAGCTTGAGATAAAAAAAAAAAAACCATAGATACCTACATCTGTTTATTCTGAAAATTGGACAAACAGAAGGCCGTGAATGACAAACATTTATTCCGTTTAAACTGCTACTGGAGATATTCAAATTCACCCAACTGACGAACGGAACATGAATGGTCAATAGTCAATTTGACGTTTGACGTACAATGAACGTGAAATGAGAGGTGAGACAGCGAATCACTGAGACTGACGAAAGCCAAAAGTTGTCTCCAAAGAATTTCATGGAAGCATAATCCAAGGCCATGTAAAACCATTCATCGTCAATCAACATGTCGCCAGACATCGCGTGCATAATACTGTGTTACTATTGTTAATGTAAATCTATAAATAATATCGTTACAAACAATGCATGCAATAATTGATTTGCTCCTTTAAATCAGATTAACATCTGGTAATAGTGAAAGGACTCAGCCCGAGCGTTGTCCCGATATGCTAATATAAACATTTTACGATATTGTAGAAGTGTATTCATAGAAGTCTACTCTCTGCAAGAGTTTCTAAGAATAAACTCGACTTTACCTTAGACCTTGAAACATCGATTTTTTTTTTTAAATAATTAAAACAGTGTTTTTCAAACGTTGTGTATCCTTCTTGTGTGCCGCTAAATATAACGTAACAATAAACCTTCTAACGACTCAAAAATACGAAATAAAATAATTTGTAATAATGAATTTATTTATATTATAATAGGAGCTGGCAGAAAAGGAACGAAAGTAGACTGAATGCAGTGGAAATGAGATCACTTAGGCGTATTTGTGGCAAATCTATTTATGACAGAGTAAAGAATGAAGAAATAAGGAAAGAATGTAAAGCTGATGTTAGTATAATAGAGGTTCACTTAAGTGGTTTGGTAAGAAAGATATATAACGCAAGTGTTGATGGAACCAGAAATAGAGGACGTCCGCGGAAGACTTGGCACTACCAGGTAAACCAGATAATGGAGGATGGTTCTGTTAGAAGCCTCAACAATCGGCGAGCTTGTATGAGAAGATGTATGAATGTGGATGAGGCGAGAATTGTGTATCAGGACAGAATAGTGTTGCGCTCTATCCTCTCTGCCTACCCCCTCAGGGAAACGGCGTGATGGTAAGTAAGTAAGTATATTATATAGGAAAACATGGGTAGTTACAGGACTTACGACCTGTCATCGGCTGGCTTAAGTGATCATTTTACACAATGTAACGTTCACCATTCCACCCACAATCAACCTCCATATCTATCAATTTTTTTAAAGTTATATATATGTAGTATTTAACTACAACTTCGCTGTTGCCATCTATGGTCTGAGACTTGATATTCATTTCCCTGATACAGCATAGGTGTCACTAATGAGAATCTTATTTTTAGAAACATGGAAACTATATTCTGTATATATTACAAATGATTAACACATGATAATAGAATATGATGACAAGCCCCGTAATTACCCATATTTTTCCATATAATATAAATTGCTTCGTTTCTATGAGATATCTATAATTTGTTTAATAAGCTGCGCGCGTCACTGAAACTTACAGTATTGAGAATATTCGCGAGTCGTACGTAGTTTACTCGTATAGGGAGTGTTATATTTAAATCTAATTATTATTATATCGAAGCTTGGTATGCCTTGAGATTTTGGCAGAAGGTTAACTGGGTCACTTTAGTAAAAATAGAAAATCACTGTATTAAAGACTAACAAAAAGCAATCAGATATTCGCCGATTGGTCCAATATATCAAGCGACTGTATGTATAGATATAGTAGGCAGTATAATGGAATAGTATTTAGAAAATATAATAATTTATGTTGTTTCCATCATCCCTGGTGCAAAGTCCTGCGAAAAATTAATAAAAAGTAAAGTTTAAGTTTTCTGAGATATGTTTTATGAATGTTACAATCAATAAAACCACCTTTTCTATGTTGAAAACATAATTGTTTATCAAACAAATGGTTATAACCTAACTTAACCAAACAACGCAAAAAATATAATAAGTAATTGTAAATAAATGATTTAAAAACGTAATGTACCGCTCCGGCGCTAACACATGTTTCACACGACCGAAAACCTGTCTAGCGAGTCTGGTGACAGAGGAACTACGTGTTGCTGGGAATCGTCTTCGTTCAGTTTAGAACATTATATTATACAATATAGAAAAAATATATTTTTGCCTCTCAACCTTATATATTATAAGATGATAAATAACAACGCAAGATATTTAAAGGTTATTCTTTTGTTGTACTTCGTGACTTGAATTATTATCACATATGTGTGGCTACAAATGCGAGAATTTTTTTTTGTCGTAATTAAATCGTTCAGTTTCAAAACACGTCTTTATCGATGGATTCGAGTAAATGTTAAAAAATCTGCTGAATCATACTTGAAAGCATTTAATAATGAAATGAAGAGGATAGAGAAGGTAGAGGGAAAGAGGCCTTGTACCTATGAATGCAATTTTCCTCTCGAAACAAACAGGATCCCAGCCAGAATAAAAAAGTATACCAACGGAGTATTTACCGAGCTTGAGGACCAGAAGTGTTCGTTAAAATTCCGTCAGATTGAGCAATTGAATACCAAATATATTTGTTTGAAAAAATTCGATCTTTATTATATTTCTGGGTTGGATATTCACGATAATCCGACTCCAATATCAAGGCCGTAATGATATAAGTAATATACTAATATAAGTTACAACTTGCGCAATTTCCTGCTTTATTAGTGTATTCAAGCAACGATTTTGTTTGTTCTCTGCAGTTATCTATTGAATTAAGTATTAACTGATGGATACCGATCTTTGCCGTCATGAAGGAATAATTTCAATTTCTCAATTTCTGCTTAATTCAATAGAGGTGGGTTTTGAAAATGAACGATTCAAATACAAGATGTGATTCCATGAATATAAGTTGTGCTATATCGTGAATACAAAATGCATGTACAAATTATCAGAAAAAAATCGAATTAAACGTGAAGGAAATATTATTTTTTGTATTGATTAATAAATGGAAAATGTTGGCAAACAAATTATAGTTAGATAATAAACGCGAATGAATATAAGAGGGATAAAAAAATATTATGTTTCCATGTCTATGAGCGACTGCTGGGAAAATAAAAAAAGATTATTAGCAATTAAAAAAAAATTATGGACCTACATTAGAAAATGCAACAACGAACTCGAAAATTTAATTGAATAAGAAACAATCGCAAGACTCCGCAGGTCCACAAAGACTGCAATGGGCTGGCCACGTTGAAAGGAAGATGACAAGACAAGAAAAGATCACGATCAAATGGTTACCTCTTGAGTAATTAAAGAAGAGATGGGCTGATTGTAAAGCAGGAGCGAGGAGGTCCAGGAACCAGAAAAGATTAACCAGAGATATGCGAGCAGTTGTTGAGGAGGTCAAATTACTCCCTGAGATGTAGAACCGTGGAAAAAGAAGATAAAGATAAACGGAATAAATAGGTAGAATAAAATAAAATAAATATGTATCTTTCTAAAAAAGAAAACGGAGAAACTCGAGTGCAGTTCACACCAGTTTTTTCCCGATTAAAAGTACTGGCTTCTTTGGGATAAACAACTAATTATAAGCCTGGGGCTTAATGATGAATCATAATTTATTATTACGACTTACAATAAAAAAAAAAACATTGTATATACGCTAAACAGAAAACTGTATTCTTATTTGGTTTTCCGTGTGGCTACCGAAGAAACATTATTACGAACGTCATAGAAATTTTAGGTATTCATAAAAGATCGCTAAAAAGAAACGTTTTGACAGTTCATGACCGTGATACGGTCGATCGTGTGGAAAGGAACCGTCGGCCAGCAAGTTATATACAACAATGGCCGTGACTGAAGTAGTTATATATGTAATATTTATATTTTGTGTGTGTATATATGTGTGAACTTTTTATTAACTTTTTTAATTTTTATTTTTTTATTTATTAATATTTTCCTTGGTTTTCTTTTTCATAGCAATATATTTATTTCATAACCTTTAATGTATAACATAATATGTATTATTTGTCAATGGTAATTTTCAACTCCCGGTTAACTTGTGTCATCTTCTTTCACTCAACTCGCCACATTTAAGCTATATAATAGCAAATTTCTTGAATGTCAATGGTATTGACTTGTAATGCAATATTCCCTATTCAATAATATTGTTGTACTGCTTTCTATGAAATAATGTTTGAACTTGTTTAATGGCACAAATCACTCTTGAAGGGTGGATTGCCTATTTGAAAGAAGAAGAAGAAGAAGAATATGTATTATCTTTATGGCGAATCGGGTTAAAAAAAAAACCTGATCACGCTGGAATAAACACATTATTATTATTATTATTATTATTATTATTATTATTATATGCATCGAAAACAAAAGTGATTTTAAAAAATATCTCTGACGGTCACATTGTGTCGATCTAACCAACTACATATTGTAAATTATAGATGTTTTCATTTTAATGAAATCACATTTATAATGTTACGTTCATTCAAAACTTAAATCCGTGATAATACAAAATAAATTAATAAATCATTTATATGCATACACAAAAAAATATATTTAAAGAAAAAATAAAACGGTGTGCAAATCTTGGCGCCACCTAACACTTTTACTGAGAAACATTGTAATTAAAAAATTTTTTACTTTCAACGGTAAAAATAGATGACTCACTTAGAAACGTATATAGATGAAATTTTAACACTTTATTTTTGGTCATTGTAGCTTAATTGGTTAAACTGTCTACCGACAATAAAAATTCTAGATTCGAGTCACAGTGATATTTTTGACCATATTTTTCAATAGATAAATTTTTCTGCGTATCATTCTACGTGATTTGTTTTATTATTTCGGGCGATTGTGCCGTCAAGATGTTTTCAACGAAGAAATTCTTTTTTAGAAAATGTCGTATTTATTTATCCAAATATATTGAAAATAATGCGGTATGCAAATAGGGATACCTATGAATTTTAATAAAAATTCTTAACTGCTTGCGTATCTGAAATATTGAAAGCAGATATATAATAGATAATATTTCACAATGGTGTCCACTACTTAAAATAAGTTTGTTTATTTAATAATTAGTTATTTGATTAATTTTGTTTTTTTTTACATTTTCTCTTTCTTTGTCTTTCGTCGAAAATAAACTGTGTCCGAACTGTCCATTCTGTAATAAATAACAAAAAAATATCAATAATTATGTTTTAAAACCGCGTATACACGGTGTATATAGTGACCTCAACCAGATGAGACTCGGCTCGTAATGTACCTTCACAAGTCTCCAGCTCCAGGATCTCTCCAGGAAGATGCAAGGCATCTATCCACCGCTGTGGCACTCTTCCAGATCTTCTTCATGTCACTAATGGCTAAAAAATCTTTTATAAATAATAAGACGACACACTTTGTTTAAACCATTATTTATTGATAAATCAACATGTTTCGATACTTATTGTTAAACAAAAAGTTTATCAGATCATCTGTTTATCCAGCAATAATTGATGGTGGTAAATAGTGGAGAAAAATCTTGTTTTTAAATAGTCATATTTCAAATTCAATTATAAAAAATATCCCAAGTTCTATACAACCAGCTTTATTAGTTAAGTAATTAAACGTAATTTATTTTTAATGATTGCAATTATTAAAACTTACGGATATTTTGATATTATAATTAAGAAGCACTTGAAATGCCTAAATAAGGGTTTATAAATTATACATACAAATACTAGACTCATCATAAAAACTACTCAATTCATTTTTTATTGGTCTAATTTCTCAAGATTGAGGGTTGTGGTGTCCTCGATTTATTTATTTTACTGTAGTTAAACTAAAAAAATATACTTTAAAAATTTGTTATATTATTAAAATTATACTTTTAAAATATCCAGTCAATTATAACAAATAATACTAAAGGTTTACAGTTAGATAAATTTGAAATTTTAGAAATAAGAAAAAGTGTTAATAGCAAGCTAAATATTGTAAATTTTCACCCTTTAAATTTGTTTTCATAGTTACCTACCACTTATGCTTTACAGTTTTGTTTTTATCTATGCTTGTATTTTTAATTTTACATTTTTTTCTGAAAAAGATACCATAGGTTGATTTATTAATAAATAGTGGCAGTGTTTTGTCTTATTATTTATATAATATGGGGTCACAAAGTAATTTTTCTAATATTGAAAAAAAAATCTTTTGTTCACTACTGTAGATAGGGCTTACTGCAGTTAGATTTGTTCCAGGATTAACGCATTCGTACGTCATGCTGTCCACGGGATACGTATCATTTCCAGGATTGACGCATTCGCGCGTCGTGCTGTCCACGGGATACGTATCATTTCCAGGATTGACGCATTCGCGCGTCGTGCTGTCCACGGGATACGTATCATTTCCAGGATTGACGCATTCGTGCGTCGTGCTGTCCACGGGATACGTATCATTTCCAGGATTGACGCATTCGCGCGTCGTGCTGTCCACGGGATACGTATCATTTCCAGGATTGACGCATTCGTGCGTCGTGCTGTCCACGGGATACGTAACATCTCCAGTGATACATTTCGAAGGCATCTATTTATGTAATATTTTTATGTGATAGTATTACAGCCAACGACATTTATATTATATGTTTTATACATCGTTGTTCACAGCGCTTCAATAACGTTTACTGGAGACGGATCTCTTAGAATCATTCTCATTGCCAAAAATCAAAAAGATTAATAAAAATGCCTATCACGTATTTAACGTTCGAGAAGTGTTGAATTATCCGCGTATTTGTTGTGTCTTGACAAATTGAATATATTAACTAACCGTATAGTCTATCGCCTAACCACTATTATCATAATATAGAACAAGGAGAGCGGCTTGTTTTTTGATCGTTCACCAAATGTTAAAATTTAAACCAATGGCGACTCCAGTGTTAGAAAAAATCAGTGTTGCGTCCAGAAGATTCGAGAATCTGTCATGGCGATGGACTAAATGAAGCGGTATGTTGTAAGTTATGTGAATTACTTACAATTATAATCTTTGCCCAGATTGTTAGCAATACGCAATATTCATCTAAATTCACGGTGCGTAATAATAATATAATTGTATCATTATAAACAGCAGATATATTCGCTAATATTAATAAATAAAGTAGAAGTAAACAATTATGAGTATAATAAAAATCTGAAAAATTTTGTTTGCTTATTAGGGAGATATTTTTTGCATATATTACGGGGAAAAAAATATGTCGATAATTTGAATAATTTTAAGGAAGAAATTAATATATGCAAATATGTGTTTGCATATTTTTTACGAAAATTTGCTTAAATTCTTTGCCTAATAAAACTATGAAACTGATTAATTTAAACTCAAAACTGTTTTTCGAGAACTATTCCTACGGATTATATATTACATACTCGCAGTGGCGCGCAGTAGATATAGATTGAGGTTATGCTGTTACCAATAATATTATACAATCATATATAATATATGTATTACAATATATATTGTACATAAGATTATGAACATTCGTTTAACCAACATCTTTAGAGAAAATTAATCCGTCGTTTATACGACCCTACCATGCATATATTTGTAATTTTAGAGTACTATTAATAGTGTTTTTAAAGTTTAAGTTTTAACGTAAAATAATACCTTTTTATTGTTTGAAAATCCTTCACGTAATAACTAAACGACATAATTATTTTTATTTAAGGTTAACGTAGGAATTAGTTCGGTCAATTGGTTTTTGTTTTTCCCAAATCAAAAACAAATTCATGCACTAAACGCACAGAACGACCTTGAAATCAACACGTTAAAACAGTAAGATAAGAAAATTCTCGAATTAATAAAAGAGGAAGTAGATACTTCAATGATTTGCACGCAGTTGTAAGCCTTTCTTATGTTATTCTGTTAAAAAACAGCATAAGTAACGTCTCCATACAAAACGGATCAACCGAAAGGAATTTTCAATTCAGTACATAAATGTAATAAATCCGTAAATATACGTTCACGGTCTATATTATTATTAATTTATATTTGTTTCTCAGAATTTTTAGTAATACACAGCTTTTTTGCTTGCATGCACTACACGCCCCTGCATACTCGTATAATATCTTGAATATTCTTTTCGATATTCTGGCGTGTTTACAAAAATGTTAATATTATTTGCAGGTACTAATCCGATAATAGTAAAAACACACTCAAATACTAAAATATTAGAACTTTGTGGAGGTAGGCACTAGGTAAGTACTATATTTTTATTTTTTACTGTATACTAAATTTACCAAGACCTGCCTACCAGGACGTGATTAGATATATTATTTTAATTTTAAATCATGCGAGTATTGTGGGTTGTATCTGTAAAAGTTTGACATTTCTGGGTACTGAATCTAGGTAGCGAATATTTCGCATCACATATTTTTCTATGATTACTTACGAATCAAATTTTGAGGGAAACGAGACTTAAGGTGTTAACACATACATACAAAAAAAGCATTTAACCTCAAAATACTTTACTTCAATAAAACCCAAGCTTTTCACATCATATTTTCATTCATTCATTGTGTCTTTCTTCATTAAAATGTGTATGAATAAAGAATATAAATGGGCACGTTTATTGTGTATACACGGACCTACTATATAAAAATGAGGATAATATTCGCGTAATTTATCCTCAATTGAATTTGAAATCATTTCTAGGAAATGGTGTCGGAAAATTACAAATCGTTTTATGCAATTACATATTAGATTATTTTTTAATGAAAATTTTTAATAGGTAGATGGGTAGAGATATATTTAATATTTATTAACTTCTAATTTGATCACTGCTGCGCATATAGAAAAGAGACTCATTTCTGTCTTTTCTACGAAATAAAACAGGAAAATTTGGAACAGACAAAGAATCTTGTGGTATTTTTTAAGGAGAACACATTATTATTATGAAGTTGCAGTTTTTTCAGAACGAAGTTCTGTGCTATTTTTTTAAACACAAATTAAATGTATTAACTAGAAAGATATACAGAGAAAATAAATTTGTCGAAAAAATATTTTAGTTGCTACCGGGATCCGAACCTGTTATTTATATTATTTTTACAAATACAATAGCAAAATATTTTACTTGGTTTGCCGTGATAACCGCACACCTTTCGCGTTGCATTGCATCATATTACCTGTCCATTATTGCAATGTTTTCCTTATTAATAATTTTCTTTCAAAATAATATTTTTTATAACCTTTATTTATTTTATTATTTTTACATATACATAATTTATTACATTTACTTAAGGATCCAGAGAAAGTTACTAAGATTCATTAATTTTAAATGAAGTATACGCACTGAGAATATCAATTATGATTATCTTTTTAGCTTTTTAAATTGTTAAAAATTGTCAGTGAAACGAACGATGACCGACCTTATATTTCTATACACGATCATCAATGGTATGATAGACTGCCCTCAGATTGTTGGTCTGCTTGACTTTCACGCACAATTCATTGTTCTACTACAGTGGTAATGTTAGAACTCATGCATTAGTTAACTTCGCAATCCCCAGAATGCATTAGAAGTAGTCGACGTTTTTGCTGTAAATTTAACTCTTTATAAGACTTTTTTGTCATGTTTTATTTGGTGACTCAATGGTGATGGATAAATTGCTTTACTTCACATTTTATATTTATTTTTAATTTTGATTATAAAAAACATGCTGATACTGTGTACATTTTATTTTGTGTATTGCACTTCTGATGAGATTTTCTGTTATTTCACAAATTATGTTAATGCCTGAATTGGGCGTGTATAATAATAATAATAAATAAATAAATATGCAATATCAAAATATTTTATTTGATTTGCCGCAGTAACCGCACACCTTCACGCGATAGAAATAACAGCAGCTCTTGTTTATTTTCTATTACCATGCCACTCGGTGTATGTTTTTACGTTGCTGTGCGACACGAACGGACGGGCGTGTGGACATAAACCAATTAAATACATTCATGTTTAGGATGCGCATTCACGCCTTCGTAACCACGCCTTAAAAACATTTCAATCAAAACAAGAAAACAAAAAAATAATATTAAATGCTCGCTCAGCGTACAATACACCGCCATAGTTTATTTGCATATTTGATCAATATTTAAAGTGAACGCAAAGTTCCTCAGGCAATGGAGCTAATTATGGTTACCTGCCCAATCTACGCTGAAGATATCTCCAAAATCGACAGGAACCTTACACAATGCAAAGCACTACAAAAAAAGATCTATTATAGATAAAACAGTGCTGCAATAAATAGAGCAAACCAAAACAGAACGAAAAAAACTGGCTACTTTTACACAGACTTCAGTCTAGCAGAGTAGCCAGGACAACGCTGTATATGTATATCAGAGGTGGAATACTACATATATTACTCCATCCCACTCAATAAACTACTAGTATTTAATTGCAATATAATTGTATCTTACGTTTATCATGTTCTATTATAATATATACACCTCTGTTACAACAAAAGTATGTATGTCAATAAAGTCTAAATAAATAAATCCAGTCAATGAAATCACTAAATATATAATAAATAAATAATATTATGGCAATTCCCTGCTTACGCTAGACCGCCTCACATTTTTTAATATTTAATGATTTTTTTAAATATTATATTAATGTATATATAAACATATAGCATTGACAGCAAAAAAAATATAATAACACATAGGTAGTATTAGGTAAAGTTGTCTACTGGTAATAATAAGTTCTGGGTTCGAGTCCGTTGGTGGCTATATATTTCTTCATAGATATTTTTTTTCTGTGTATTTTTCGATGTAACGGCCAAAGGACTGACCTTTGACAAGCGTAAAGTGAGGCGCGGGACAAAATAAATATAAAAGCCTATCTTGGTGAGACTCGGTATGTACATGCCGAGAATAATCTCCAAATAATCTCATGAGATTGTCTCGACACAAAAATCTCATAAAAATTTCATCCGTAGACGAAATATTTTTATGGCAACGCGATTCAAAACGTCGGCCGGAGAGGTCTGAAACGCGCGGCAGAATAGCCCATAAAAATCTACACTGAAGCATCGGTACACAAATCATTGCCAAAGCATCCAAACTTGTCTAACCACATTAAAGTAATTTATTTCATCAACAGTTTCAACTGAACCATGTGTTGTAATCAAGTGGCTAATTTAGACAAGAAAGTGACACTTATTATGAAAAATTATGACTTGTGAATTATGTAATAAAAAGTATCATGTTAATATTCCATCTGGCATATAATCATCCCTCGCTACACGCGCATTCTCTATATTCGCGGATTCGCATATTTGCGAATTAATATTTAAAAAATCCTTCTGGCACTGCCTTCAAAAATCGTCTGAAAAAATTTTTTTTTCGTTTTATACTTTTTCTCTTGGACTAATATTAACATAGCAAATCAAGGCTGGCTAACAAGTTGACCGAGGTCAATTTTTCAGAAATGTTTGACCGAAATTTGATAAGAACTACTAGAGTATTTACTATTACTTTCGGGGTCTCCTGATCAAGATTAAAAGAAATACCTAAATTTACCTAAAACGGTAAATTTGATGCGTCCCAAACATTACAATGGTACTCATTACGCCTTTAAGCGTTTTAGGGAACGCAAGATAGAAAATACCCGTACGCAGCCATAATGTCAACTTGTGTTACCGTGAGGAATGTGTAATTTTTAAGCATTTTAGGTGAGAGAAAAAATGCCTTTACTAGTTTCAATGGCGGTAAATACTTGTTATCAAACTTTTACTATAAATACTGATAAATACAATAGTATAACCGAGTATTTATCGTATGCAATCTAATGGTGGCAAGTATCGACCTCACCGAGCGGTAGACTTGTGTTACTGCATGGCTACGGAAGGGTTAATGTACCGTATACACTATACACTCTTAATTAGACTTTGATCTCTGTAAATTGTTAAGGGAACGGGTATACCGGATGCATCATTCTAATCCAAAATACAAAATGTTTATGGTGGTTCATAAATCGCTTCGAGCTCAAGTCCGTACTGTTTTTTATGCGCCTCGAGTCGAATCTCCTAGAGAAATCTCATCCGTGAATACGGGTCATTGAAATTTCGAAAGTCCGTGCCAAAATCTCATCCGGTACGAGCAACCCCATTGCTCCAATTGTTGCAAAATAGTAAATAGTGTTTTAATAAGTTAAAAAAAGACCGTATTTTGTACAGGAAAATGGTTTGTCTCCCAACACTTTTTTTTTTTTTTTAGCTTTTCTCAGTCAATTTATGTTTAATATTTAAATTGAAAAGTTCTGGTGATAGATGAACAAAATAACGCATGTAGAATTTTATCTTTCAATTTTGCCAAACACTTTGCTTGATTGTTTCTTGGTCACATATCTACATATTTGTCACAATATAGTATTTTATTCGTCTTAAGACGTGGCGGTCAGGCAAGTTGTTGGATGTGACAATGAAAGAAGAAGATGCAACTGCATTTTATCTATCAACTTAATTTTTATAATCAGAAAAAGTCTTAATCTCACAGAAAAAAAAAAAAGTTTTGATAGAAGATACGACGAAATTTTATTTGTTTACTACATGAATTTTTAAATTATTAATTTTTATATTATTGAGAAATTTTGACAGTGTAAACTTAATATAACTAACATAATAAATATTTAACATGTGAAAATCCACAGAAATGTTTCGGTACATAAGTATGAAAGTGTAGAAGATAAATAAAAAGAAAAAAAAGCAACTATTGTTGCGGTGAAGGGAGAGCAAGATGTGTTTATAGGTAGAATGATTGGCCAAAATTGAGATTGTGGAGGTTCATAAAAAGATATCTTAAAGCGTAGTAAGGCTAATGTTAAAAAACTCAATTTCTCATCATAATATTTACATGACTGGTGAATGAATGAATTTTGTATGTAAGATGTTCGATGTTCTACTTGTAGGAATATAAAAGAGTGCGGATTGCCAGGTCGATCTAGATGGTATGAGGAGAGATATTGATTCTAATTGGCTGGGACAATCAATATGGCCTTGCGGTAAATGCAAGAGAAGTATTTGGTCAGCACGTGTTCTTCGATGTTTTAGGGTTTTCATATTGTGGAAGACAGAAAAATCCCTTAATCTCACCCCGCCATTGATCTAAGCGTCACAGACAGAGAACTGAACGTTTATTATATTATATATCTCATACCTGGAACTTCTCTTTTAACGCGATTTTAGTATACGCGGCATTTCTCAGAAACTCATAGCTCGAGGTAAATTATTTTTACCAACATATGTACATATATAGGTCTATAAAGGTAATTGAATGTTATTGAATTAAATTAGTAATAAATTGATGTTGACCTCGAAATGAAGTGCATTACCTTATTATTTTTCTCTGCTGCTACAACTGAGAGCTGGGAAATGTAATGGCTGTTATCATTGAATTTTTTCAATAATAAGATTATATTTACGGAGTATATATAGATTTAATTGTATAATATTTAGCCGACCGACAATTATAAAAATCAATGATACTTAGTAATATTAAGTTGATGCATAATTACCCGCCGTTTTTTAAAGATAATATTGTATTATTACATTGTAACATAACCCAAAACGAAAACATATTATGTACAATTATCATTCGGGGCCATAGTCACCGTAATCGTGGACTGATCTCATCATCATCAAAAAGAAGATCATCAAAATCCGAAGATCAACCCTTTCCTGACCTGTCGTCTAAGCCGGTATCACCAGCTTTGAAGCGAACAAACCACTCTCGGCATGCCCTTTCGATAATCGTTCCTTCGCCGAACAGATCGTTGAGATAGCGAAATGACTCGGCGGCTTTCCACCCTTTCTCCAAGTGGTACAGCATAATGTGGCAGGCATTGTGTGTATGGTTTTCGATGCGCATTTTAACTTTCTAACCCTGTTAAATAATTGAATTATGACAAATGTTAATTAAAATCGTTAAAATAACGGCGGTTGCATCAACCTATAAAATAGTATTGTGAAGAACATGTCAACGTGATTTGCGATGGTCTACAATACTACATTTAGTGTCCACCGCGCCCGCTGTTTTCACCGCATTATTTTATCTAGAGTTTTAACACTCCGCTGTCAGGTGATGTGTCGAAATTTTTTTTCTTTTCTGAGAATACATTAATTCATTTATGATTTGTTTGTCTTCAATGCAGTGTATTGGGGCCCACGTTAGATAGGAGCCTAAAAAATTAGTGTCCTCACAATCCATTCGGTATTTATATATGAGTATTTATTATCTTCTTAATATGGTGCATACATATGTAAATATATATATATATGGTCTAATATAAATAGGATCAAAATGTTCCTCTAGCTTTCTTAGTCAATCATCGTTATAAAAGAAATACCAAACGACAATCATGGTCACAGTAACTAATATTCGTATACCTTATATAAAATACTTATTTAGAGGTTACTTATTTTCATTCTACATTGAAGCCCAATACTGTAGTTCCGCCACTGTTTATAGCAGTTCAGAAACGTTAATAATAAAAAAATCTGAAACCATCCATGGCACGGGTTAATCGACTAGTTTCCATTACAATCTGCTAAAATTACTTACTTTTATAGTATGTTGAGTTCAAAGCCCTCTGCGCATACTGTGCGAGTATGGCACGACGATATATATCCGTGCACAGATATTTTTTTGACCCGGACGTGTGAGATTCAATTATTTTCCTCTGTTAAAGGGAATCATATATTTGGCGAAGCATTTAAAAAAATCTAATACTTTAAATAGACAGGAAGCAAAAAGCGTAGTTAATTGTATTCATTACGCTAGATAGATTTATAAATACAACACAAAATAGACAGATTTGGCATCTGGTAAGCGGCCAATAGTAATTATGACTTGTGATTCACAAACATATTATATACAAGTAAATGTGTATCAATTTTAAATCAAATCGTTACAAGTTAGCGTGATGCTGAACAAGTGCGTTCAAGATCGCCCCCAGATCCTAAATAAATATGAGTGTTTTTTTAAAAACGATGTCGTGACTCTCGTTCGATACATTAAAGGGTTTATTATGCTTTTCACAGGCCTAATAAATAATATTATTATCAAGGTGGATAGAGGATTAATTTTCGGATGGTTTCAGTTGGTTCAGGTTTATAGAGGTCTAAACGCGCCGCACAGTATCTGGCCATTTAACCAGGCGCTCTACAACCTTTCAAGTCCGTCCAGTAACGACCGAAAATCTAGACGTCAATACATCGCAATGCTACCGGTTCGAGAAGCCAGCTGAATCAATTACTTTTTCCTTGGTTGCCTTCTCGGACACATCTCTCGTGAGCACTATCAGCCATCTATTGTAATTTAACTTCAACCAATGTAAATTCATTTGTGCATTATCCTGCAATAAACGCCACCAAATGTAAGTCCTGTTTCATTTATCAACCTACTCTAGCCGCAACACCAACACCTCCACTCACACGCACCCTTCGCAACATTTATATACACGGCGACATTCACACACACGCGTGAGATCTGAGGAGATTAGGGCCCTCAGACTAATCTTAAACAAATCCTTCTGATATTCATAACCTACAAACATCAGTCACTCCATCCGAGTGACTTCTATAAAGCAAAACAAACTCTCATCTTTACTCCAAAGGCTCAATAAAATTGCGAGCAGTAGAGGCTCTGGAAGATGAAGAACATCCTAGCTTACAAATCTAAGGCAATGGTTTGGGGAGTTCATAGTCCAACTATTTCGAATGGCTGCAATCAAAACAATGATCGCTAATGTTCGATAAGCAGAGACGCACTAGAAGGAGTTCTCGAGAGTTCTAGAAGTTAAAATGTTCTACCCGCGCTACAACCAGATAGTTATGTATCGGTAAATAAGTGTTAAATTATATTTTAAAGTGTTAAAATAAATCGTTATTTTTTCCGCACCGGTTAATCGGCGGCCCAGTTAATGCGATCCCAGATAATCGAGAGCACACTGTACACTGCACTATCGTCGACATGCGGATATTTCAAAATGGTGAGACTTGTTCTTATAACATTGATTTTGCAAAGCCATTACGTCTAAATGGGTAGACTGGTCTTACAATTGTGCCGGGCCGGTGAGCTTAAACAGTTCCGGGTCGCTATCTGACATCGGTTATCGTTACTAAAAATATCAGATCTCTTTTCTTTGTTTTAATTTTTTATTATTTATATTTATATATGATATAAACGCCGTCAGGTTTTTGCACTTTTTGCATGCATTGTGTGGGTGGTTCGGTTAATCTATCGACCTGTCAAAAATGACCTTTGCAGTAGTACGTCTATGCGCGGTTTCAAGAGACAATGCAATACAATCCTCCCCAGACCCGACGTGGCCCGATACCGTACCATGTAAAATTATACATGGTCAGATCCGTAGTTCGTTTCAAATTATGTAATAAGTGTTTGAAAGTGTAAAGAAAAGGTGGGTGTCTTTGCCCACTGTTTTCCCGCTCAATACAAACGTACAAATGCACTTTATTGTTATACAAAATGGTTTAAAACAAAATAGTATTATATTTTAGTTTTTCTCGGGGCGTAATTTACAGTTGTAGAAAAGAATTTACAGACATTTGGATAAATGTTGGAAGACTCTTCACCGATCACCCTGTATGCTACTTTGAAAATATCTAGGGGAGGGCCAAAGCCATCGGAGAACCGGGCCCCAACATTTCTGTCGCCGGGCCTGACCCTCCTCCATTCGTCAGTGCTGCGGAGATGTGGAGGTTTTAGTATGGTCGTTTATTATGTACGGTGTTATGAAGAAGAGTGCGAACGGTAGGCGGAGTATGAAGAGTTCGCCGAGAAGGTCGGCGGCGCTCGATCCGACTCGTGTGTAAATGTCCCCGATGTCGTCGATCAGCTGGGGACGGTGGAATTGGATCGCCGCCCTCTCAGTGCCATAATCGCCATATAATTGAACATCTGTCTATCTGTCTGTTCTCTATACAGTTACTCTGTAGGATCTTGTACAAAGAATAGGCACCCCCTCCCCATCCATATTTTGTTCGGTTGCAGTCTAGAATCCTGGAGAAAACACAGTTCGCCACCCCCATTTTCACGGATATCTCATCCTCTCCCTGCCTACATCAAATTTTGCATATAAATATCTTTGTAATTTAAAACCTGCACCAAACAAGCACCCATCCCGTAAACTTCAATTATAATTATACCTAAATCTGAATCCCGGGCAACGTCAATAATAACATATTAGCTGATATTCTTTTTTACACTTATGCATAATTTATGCATCTCTTTGGCAGAAAAGTGAGCATTTCAATGCTTTTCCGCGGTGATGAAAAAGATGTGAAAGAGTTCCTCACAATATGTTGTTAAGATCGCCGGGCGACCTTCGCTCGGGTGACTTCTGACCCATCGCGGAGATTGACGCGACTATTAATGGCACGATCTAATAATAATATCATTATCGAGAATGTGGTGGAACAAACTGACACGACACCGCCACAACGAGCAACTGATTCGATAAACATGTTTTTAATCAATCTTGCAAAGAAAGAAAGCTACCGGCACAATACTTAACTCCTTTTGGTTGTATATATTATATGTTACGGTGAATGTGTGTTACCAATGAAGTTATATTTTCACTCGTATAATTGTAACTTCACTAACTCGGCCAATTAAAATGCATCAAACAATTGATTTACGATTTTAATAAATATCAGATATCTCATAGAGACAAAGTTATTTTTTTAAATTATTATTATATTTAATGGAAAATATATATGGAAGTACGGGGTAATTACAGGGCTTACGACCTGTCTTCGTCTGACTTAAGTGATCACTTTATTTATATATATATATATAACGTTCAAATAATATACTGGTCAAAATAAGAAAATATACAAAAAATTGAAAAATATTGATTTTTCAGGCGTATTCTAGTATTATATGTTAAAAAACAAAGAACATTGCTTTAAAACATTTTTTTAAAAGCTTCAGATACTCATAGTGATACTCGAAGCGAGTCCACATACTAACATAAATGTAGAGATTGAGGGGTGAGAATTGATAAACGTTATATATGTATATATATATATATATATATAAAGTGATCACTTAAGCCAGCCGAAGATAGATCGTAAGCCCTGTAATTACCCCATACTTCAATATATATTTTCCAAATATAATTTTTAAAATAGCTTTGTATCAATGAGAAACTGATATTTATTTAATAACAATGCCTTTGTAGGTAAAAATCCAGTAATTGTTTGTTCTTGGACATATTCGAATTTTGCTGATTTACAATTTCACTGCTCAGTATCAGTGAAACTGAATTTGTTCACATTCGGATGATCCGGTACGCCGGTGTGAAATGTGTCAATCAATTAAAAATCATTGATTGATGCAATTTAACTGGCTGAATTAGTAAAATTATATTTATACTAACTTTACTGGTGTAATACATTCACTCCGACATATATATTAGAAACCAGTCAGGCTTATATATGTAGCAATCGTTATTCGAATCTACCGCCATCAGGCGCGAGGGGCAGATTATATTTATTAACGATACTGTATGTTTTATTTGAAAATACACCTATTGTAATTCTAGTAACATGCACTAGGCACGAATGGTGGTTCTACTTAACACATTAACATTCGAACATTGAATTGTTTTCACGAGAACTTATAGATACGTCAATTTATATTTATTTAGTAGAAATTAAAGTTAGGATAAAAACTCGGTGTTCTGACACCCGGTGCAGTAAAAATTACGTCATTACGTAATACAAACCTGGCAAAAGATGAAATACAAAAACGAATGACTGAAAAAAACTATCTAAGTAGGTACCTTTAACGAGTTCTCAGTAATTAGACAAAATATCTGCCCTTTTCGACCTAGTATATATACTTGATTACCCGCAGCTCCCGCGCGGGAGCAAACATACCCAGCAGAGACGCAGTACTCTGTTGTCAAACTAAAGACAATAAAAAAAAATGTACTAATACACTTTGATAAAACCATAAAAATTGTTTTGATAGGAAAATAAGAAGAAGAAGAAGAAGAAGGGAGAAAGATAAAAATCTGTATACGTTACACGTTTATCTATCACCAGAACCTTTAAATTTAAATACTGAACTAAAACTGACAGAAAATCATGTGCCCACGAGATATTTCTTTAATTCAAATAATAATTAATGCACCTGTGGAAGACAAATCACCAACGCTTGATGTAAAACAGATTGCATGAAAACAGGCGCCAGTCATTAATACTCATAAAATATTTATAAAATCAGGTTATCTATATAAAAACGATATGATAAAGACTTGTAAGACAGACGCAATACATTTATGTCAATTTCCATATGTTTTAAAAACATAAATAGTGCCTAAACTCACAGAGAAAATTATAATCTATCCACGGGATATCTTTTTAATTCAAATTATTAGCAATGCGCCTGTGGAAGTAAAAATCACCAACGTCAGTGCTTCGTATATTGCCAATCTCGTAGGCGTACTCCATTTATACTCATTAAAAAAATCATAAAACCGACTTTTCTCGATAAATATACTAAAACGATTTGTTAAATAAGTCTTGTAAGACGCACTACACTCTTGTCAAAAACAAAAATTACGCTTGAATTCATTAAGAATTTTTTATTGGTCTAATTTCTCAAGATTGAGGTTTGTGGTGTCCTCGATTTATTTATTTTACGTGCCGCCTCTGGGTGCTGTAGTCAAAACTAAAAAAATACCCTAAAAATTTGTTATATTATTAAAAATTCTACTTTTAAAATATCCGGTCAATTATAACAAAGATTGCGAGTTTGAATGTTGCTAATGGGTCAACATATTATTATTACTAGAAATAACACGTCAACAATTATGGGAACTCATTCAGAAATTAATAACTATTATAACCTTAAGAAAATAAATGAACAAAGTATTATACTCTATTCACACCGTGATTGAATTAACAGAAAATCTTCATTGTTTTACATTGTTCTGTGATAAGTATGAAAGAAAAAAAATATATATTTGTTTATACTCATTTTCGCCTACTATATAGTATAATACTCTCAACCATTTGCCTGAGACGAATCCTTCAATTTTTTGGGCATCTTGCGAGAAGGGAACATCGCTTGGAGAACCTTGTTGTGGAGTGCCACGCTGTAGGACGAAGAGAAAAAGGGCAACAGGCACTTCTCTGCTCTGGTGACAGCCCTAAGGTCTGCAGGATGCCTAAAAAGTGGAGGAGCATAGTCAAGTTCATGGAGATCACGATTCTCAGTCATGAGGAATCGGCGTGGATTAAATGGATCTCTCAAACCCGCTATACACCACCCCTGCATATAATGCACATATTTCTTCCCCTTTGGTGTCTTCAAATATTACAACCTCATTTGCGAATCTTCTATAAAATGTTACAAAATTTCCTAACGCGCTATTTTTATTGCATTTGTTTCGTTTATTACATTTTACCCGGAAAGTCTTTAAAAAAATATATTCTACGTTAAAAATTCTTTAAAAAATATATATTAAATTTATCCACGTGTAAGATGTCATATGTATTAAAATGCCAAATATATTTTTAGGAGAACACATTCTTATTGTGAAGTTGTAATTATTCAGAACAGACGGTCTGTGATATTTTAAATATGAATTAAATATATTAATTAGAAAGATATACATATAAAATCAATTTTATCGAAAAATATTGTCGATTCGAACCTGGATCTCTTTCCTAACCGGGGAAGGTAACATATAGGTTCGCATATTGTCGCTAAAAATATTGTCGCTGTAGCATAGTTGGATAATGCACCTTCCCCAGTTAGGAATGAGATTCAGGTTCGAATCCCAGTGGCGCAACAACAATATTTTTCAATAAAATTGATTTTATGTGTATATCTTTCTAATTAATATATTTAATTCGTATTTAAAATATATTTTTATACTTTCCTCTGTGAGATTAAGAAGTTTTTCTGTTTTTTTAAATTCTGCCTCTCACATAATATTCCACCGCATCTTCTTGTATTTCTTTTTCTTCATGTTGTGCTAAAGCATATCAATGTAAATAATTGCTACATTTTCATTTAATCTTTACAACCAGGCTATATTTGCTCCCATTTTTTATTTACACGTACATCATCACCATCATCGTCTAAATCACAACCTTTTTCTTTTCTATTCACAAACGACGTAGAGGATAGAACACCGCACAGTGCAGACAATTGGAACGCTGCCTCGCGTGTATTTATTATTTACACGAATATCATAATTATCATCGTCATCAAGGTTAGGTTAGGTAATACTACAGTGTGGCGGGCGGGCTGTGAGTTTGTTTAAATAGTATTCAGCTTCAACACGAAAATTACAAATGTATCCAGAATGATACAACATATTCGTTTTAAAATGGGTCATTTAATTTACAATTAACTTTATTCTTTACAGGAAAACGGTTTGTCTCCCGTCACATTTGTTTTTTAAGTTTTTCTCAGTCATTTTATGTTCAATATTTAAATTTAAAAGTTCTGGTGATAGACAAGTATGTAAAGCATAGAGATTTTTATCTTTCTCACTTCTTATTTTCTTATCTAAACAGGTCTAATGGTTTACCACTTTATACGCCTGCTCTAATTGCTTCCATATTTGCGAACATGCATCAAAAACATGTCCAATTATTTTTTTACTAAAACCCACCGCTTGCGCTAAATATATTTCTGTTGTATTAAATAAATATGTAAAAATAACGATTTCTTGTTACTCATTGGAAAACCCCCGCATTCTGCTTCCGGATACAGTTATAAATAAGGTTTCTCCCAGACAGACAGACAAGAAGATATTACAAAAGTAATGATCTTGATTTATTTGAACTTCCTGCGGCGTAATCACTGAGGGAAGCATTGCGGCTATGGAGCAAGAACAGCCTCTGACTCACGCGAATAATGCGGTACGGTCTCTGAATCACACAGGTATAGCCCCCACTAATGCATTCACCGATACATTCTACCTTTGTTACAAATTTATCAACAAAGGAGATCGCTACGTAAGTTCGTTCACATTTAATACGGGAAGTTTACAATTTAGTATCGAATATTTACATTCAAGGTTGCCTCGAATGTACGCTTACATGTGCCTTACACGATATTCTCTGAGCAATGGCGTAACTACAAGATTGGGCCCCAAAGTAGAACGGAAAAAGAGCCCACTAAATAAATATTATACATAAAATATACTAATATTAATAGGTATTGAGTAATTTATTTATTTATTATAATTTTTCCGTGAACTACTTGATTCTACTACAAACTAAAGCTACATATTTTTTATATATCGCTGTACATCTCCAATAAAGAGACAAGCTCTTGTGCCTGGAGAGGGACTTGCACTGTAGTAATTTATAAGAGAGTCGGAAGTTTTATAATTGCAATCTATAATATTATTTATTGTCTAATTGTGTATTTTTGAAATGTTAGTTTAATTTATTTTTTTGTTGTTTTATATCCTTCATCTTTCTCTTGAATTATTGAAATGTTTTAAGTCAAAATTTGTGAAATTTTGTTAGTAGTGTTTGGTGCTACATTTTGGGATTTTAAAGTTATTTTTAAATTAAATAGTATGAACAAAATTAATTTCTTGAACTCTATAATATTCACACTTTTATGAAGAAAAAAAAATGTTGTAGGCACTTATGTGTACTTGTAATTTAAAAAATACTTGCTTCGCTTTAAGACAATTATCTGGTCCTTGACCCGACATATTAGCGGAGTGCTACTACTTACTATATAGGTGCATTGAAAATGTTTTCACATGTTATCGAGTAACGATTTGATTAAACTTTGTAATTCAATTTCTTGCGGTGGTAGATTTAGACATTAGAGTCCATAACAGCAATGCCATGTGGATTACAGGACGCGAACTTTTTGATTCCCTATCTAATGTGAGCCCCATTAGGATAGTTTATTGTATTAAATGTAATAAAAAGCATTATTTTTGGGACCTTTATTTTTTTAAATTAATAATAATAATATACGATATAAAATTGGTTATTAATTTTTTTTGTGTACATAAGAAATACAATTATATTCATAATTGAAAATAATTATTTAAATGCTCGTATACATAATATTATAATATTTCCCCCCTCGTCCCGGACCATAAGCCTGTGAATCGGTTACGCCTCCTTTTATTTATATTATTTAACATAGCTGATAAATCTTGATCACTTCACGTTCGTTGTACGTCAAACGACAAATGTCTGTCCATAGACCATTAATTTTCCGTTCGTCAGTTGAATGAGTTTGAATCTCCCCATCAGCAGTTCGAACTGAATTTTTGTTTGCCATTTACGGCCTTCTGTTTGTCTAACTTTCAGAATAAACAGTTGTAGGTATATATGATTCTAGGCAGTACTGTAGTCGAGGGTATGCGGGGGTATATGCCGTATACTAGCCAAGGGCAAAACTTTATTTCGTAATGCTTCACGAAATGTACGCTCACCAACTTGAAGCGTTCAAAATGAACGCTTCATTCGAAGTATGTTAGTACCACTGGTTGGCCCATTCTCGATGCACTTCATATAGTTCAATGAAATGTGGTTAAGTCGTTATTTAAAGGGTTATTGAACTATACTTCAATGTGTGTAGTGTGATATTCACGAAGTCTACACTTTGTTCTCTATACATACACAATTCTCAGTGAATTGTGTGCATTGCTGAGTGAGAGCTTAGAATTGAGTTATTTGCTAGTGTGTGTGAATATAATGTGAAGTATTGAAGCGTCAGCAAGAAGCGTGCGAACTGTGAAGCGTGAGTATAACAAAATAGTTCATTGAAGTACTTCCTACAGTGTGAGCCCATCGCTATCGTATACCCTCTGCTTTATATCAAAAATAGCGTAGATATATCCTCTCGTTAAATCAAAATTTTCTGCCATCAGACAAATATTAAAATAATTCTAATCTTTGTACTTCATTTTCATTTGTACGGATCAAATTTCAAATTCACCGCCATCTCAGCCGGCCGATTCCTCACCGACGATCTCTCTCTTGTTTCTTCGCTCTTATCGGCGGTCTTGCCGGCCCACGCGCGCCGAGCGAGACCGCCGACTCGCTTCATTTCACAATTCACGCGCACCTTCTGCATCTCTTCATTCCATTTCTAATATCTGTCTTCCTTGTTCTATTATACTATCACAATAAATATTAACACGCCAATCATCTCTCTTTCATTTAACCACCAACCTAACCCCCAAACATTTAAATTAATTTTTCCTTTTCTAATCCACGGTACGGTAATTATATGTTATACCGTATACATGTGGGTGTAAATACATATAAGGTATACGATATTACACAAAGAGTGCATTAACGTATACCCGCTGTGATGTTTACGACAACACCACTGGTTCTAGGTGACATTTGTACTTGCGCGTCTAGTCTCGCTATCTTTCATTTCTCTTATCGAACGTCGTGTAGACGGGTTTCTTTCTACTTCTTTCTTTCTACCGATCACAAGCTGATCTCTAAGTTTATTTCTGGATCAAAATCTCAACATCTCTACCTACATGGTACTGAGATTTATCTCATCTATCACCCATCTTCCAGTTTGTTTTCCTGTCGGTTTATGGCCACGCCTCGATGCACAGTGTACAATATTCATTTCGCGGTATCTCTTTAACAAACAAAAATATAAGATTCCATTGAAATCTACAATAAACCCGTTTACAAATATTTCTCGTATAATTTTGAGTCACAATAGATTTTTGACCTTGACAGATACGGAATGAGAATTATTAATAGTAAACAATGTCTTCATAGCTTATTGGTATGTAAGAGAAAAACTTATTACTCATTTACAAAGGAGCTCTGTTTCCAAAAGTTTATATTCGCCTTATATCAGACTCCCCCAGTAAAATGTGTCACGAAAACTGTTTTAAAAAATGTTTCTTACATTTTTACTCCCACTTACTTACCTTGTGTTTTATTTTCTGAAGTCTGAATCAGTCTGGCCACTTCCTGGCCTAACCTAACATTCCACACAGTTTTAGTAGGGAAATATTAATCCACATATTAACATATATACAACTTTCAAAAATTTGATAGATGTGAAGATTGATGGGGTGAGAATGGTGAATGTTATATTTATATAAAAGTGATCACTTAAGCTAGCCGAAGACAGGTAGATAGTAAGCCCTGTAATTACCCCATATTTCTATATATTTTCCTCTATGAAATATCTGATATTTATTTAATAACCGTGCCTTTATAGGTATAAATCCAGTAATTGTGTGTTCTTGGACATATTCAAATATTGCTAAAATATTAGTTCAATAAATTGTTATGTGAATTGAACAAACAAATTGGATGCATGAACACAAGCAAATTTCCTTATAGTATCGGTATGAAGTTGCTGCAAAGAACTGTCGTAATTAAAATCTAGCCGTTGGTTTTGCTAATCCGTGTAATAATGATTAGATTTTATGGTGTCTTTTCAGAAGATAAGTATTATTTAGTTTATATTTATTTCTCAGAATCTTTAGTAAAGCACAACTTTATTGCTTATATGCAGTGCAGACCCCTGGAATTTACTATAAGGCTAATAGGACCCACAGCGTACATGAGTTTGAGATTAAAAATAATAAAAAGGTATTACCTGCTTGTCTATATAAATATGATCAATGAACTTATTACAATTCCATCTCTGTATCATTTATATCGTAAATAATCTTCTCAAGATTTCACAATTACTGAGGATTTTTTAAGCAGTTATCTGGCTTCATTTGTCAATATTTCATAACATATTGCAGTATGCATGTATGTGAACACTGCCAGGACTCACGTCAACCTATAAAATCAGAAATATGAATCCAAAAAACAGAACCAAATGAACCATGTGTCGGTGGATAACGGTTATGGGAGGATAAACAACGTCCCTTGGAGCTGGTACTGAGTTCCTGACAGAACCCACTTCTCGTTATTCTGAGTATTTAAGACTATTGTAAGGATTATTGACTAATAATTCGCCTTCTAACTCGAAATATAAGCTTTTATGCCTGTAAGCAATTACTGGGGTCGAAAATACTGAGTCAGCGAAGTAAACTGCTAATGTGTAAAACAATAATAAAACAAGAGGTCACTTACAGTTACGAAATGTGATGCCTAACCAAAATTGAAGAAAATAAATTAGTAGTTTTTAAACGCTACTAAGAAAAATTTATAGACCTACACTAGAAAATGGATCTTATATCTATGACAATGATACCTCAGTGGAAGCGACCTAGATGAAGACCAAGGAACAGATGGGCTGATTTTATAGAAGAGTGCCGGAGCAGGATGGGAGGCTCCGGGAACTATAGAAAAATGCCCGGGGATAGAAGTCAGTGAAGAGCAGTTGTGGAAAAAGCCAAATCCCACCCTGGAATGTAGTGCTATGGAAGAAGCGAGGATTATGTTTATATTCTTTGTTTACATTTCAGATTATTGTCTGTGGTGTTACATGAGAGTCTATATAAGTGGTCAAATAGATTTTGCAGATTTTATCAAAAATTTAATATCAATATACCTATGTATTTATCAGAAATATTTCTCTTATGTTAATTCAATAGCAATGTAGACAGCAAAAATTTATTACAATTTATTTTGATCACACTTAATTAAAAAACAAAATAATTTATATTTTCCCCAAATCCATTAATGTATTGAATCATAATAATAATGGATAATTTGTATAGCGCCATTTTTGTAAAAACTTTCACCTCAAGGGCGCTTGCCGGGAGTTATTTCATTAGGACCATGAAAATCAAAATACATATATTTTTAAAAGTTTCAAGTAATATAGTAAGTAAGGTTGTGTGCAAAACAACGTTTTCTATACCTATCCATATGCAATAAATAAAAAATTATAATGTTAAAAGTGTACTTTGGTGGTGTAGGGATCTACATAAAATCATAACACTTCTGTAGGTTCTTCAAGACTTTTATTATCGATGTTTATACTGCCACCAAAAACGGCTCCTATGTCTACATCAGACGCCGACCTACTTTGTTCTCTCGCCTAATTCCAAAACGCCCCGATGCAGCAGCGTGCGTACCTGACACAAGTGTAGCCTGCCTTGCGTCACTGCTCACAGAAGATAATACAAACCATTCAAGTTTTTATATTTTTTCTATAATAAAGTGGAGAACTGACTTATGTATGGACTTATTTCATTCTCGGATTCATTGACCCTTCCACCCGTACTCTGTTTTGTAAGAAAAAGGATATTATTGAAAAATTTAAGTACCTGGACCCCATGATAACTTCATAGTTTGAAATTGAGTCTGATATCACTCATAAAATACAAAATGGCACTCAGTGACTAGTATTCTTTGCGACCCAACATTGCCAATCAAAATTAAAGGACAAATATGCAAGATGGACATATGATCTGCTATGTTATATGATTCGGAGTGCAGGAAGGTGAAAAAGTAACACAAATAAAAAACAAACTCAAAATGCTTAAGTTAGCTGGAGGAGTGACAGGACTGGATAAAGTTTGGAGTGAATACATCAGGGGAAGTTTTAAGGTTGCACACAAGGAAGAAGGGAGAAGCCTGACCGAGATAATAAGCCATATAATGAGGAGACCAAATGATTATATCATCAAAACTGTATTAAAAATAAATGCTAGCAAAAAATGAAGACGAAGACTTCAAGCAACCTGGCGGTCAAATATCGACAGAAGAAGAATGCACATATAACTCAAGAGACCTTCTAAGATGAAGAGAATAGACCCCAAGAACATGGGAAAAGTTGAAGAAAAAGAAATGAATGTAATTCTTCCAGAACATTTCTATCCTACTACATTATGTATTTGGAACACTTGATTGCGAGCAACTGCATGGAACCTTTAGTTTTTCCCGCTGAGTGATTATACAGGTGCAATAAAACTATGTGTAATTGTTTTAATAAATAATAGTATTTATTTAAATTAATATTAATTAAGGTAGTATGTTTTCTTAATCATTAAATGTATAAAATAAATACCTACTTGCATAAAATGAGCAATTATAACAGGTGGGGTACACTTATGAATATACATTACATCACATTGTAAAATTCCACACATCATGTCCTGTCATCTTTTACTTGTTTTTAACATGTTCCCGTCGACCATGAGATATCTCGTGGTGGCATTCAATTACAGGTGCCAGTATTCTTGTGGTAATTTCCTTAGGACATAGCGTTCGAACCTAACCACCATCTGATTCCTTGGCATTTGAAATATAATTCCACGCAGTTAGTTCAATGATTATGAGTTCCCTTATTCATTTATAAGGGTAGAATTAGGGAGCCTGTGAAATTGAGTTGACTCCTGACATTGTTTAAATCATGCCAGGCTTTCTGTGAAGTTGTATTCAGAAATTATCATGCTCCAAAGTCATTATATAATGTATATACAATGGTAAACCAGAAAGTAAAGACCTTATTTTAGCTTTTTATAAAATAATAAGAATATACTTTATTATTCAATTTTATATTTTTTTAAATACACAGCACCTTAATTTACTTCTTCACATCATCTTCTACATTTAAACATTTATCATATCTGTTCACTCACTTTAAAGCCCCGCATCAGTAGTCATCAACCGCCAGTCCATTTAACCAACTGTGCCCAAAACTGTCTAGTAAAGGCAGATTTGGTGGGAGATTTTCCAACATCCATCGTATAGCCCAGATCTTGACCGAAAGATTTTCATCTTTTCTCTAAGCTTAAAGAGTTCCTGAGTGGAAAACGTTTTAATTGCAGTTAACAATGGACTGTCCGTGGACGACTACAACAGCAGAACTTTAAAGCACGTGGACAGATATGATAAATACTTAAATGTAGGAAGTAATTATGTGATGAAATAGATTAAGATACTGTGTGTTTAAAAAAATATAATGTTGTACGACACGGGTACATTGGTGGTGTACCCATCACCACTATTTAGAACTATTGTTAAGAGCAACGCCAGCCAAACTTCATTATAATAAAATGTCTTTGGTATTTCCAACTCGGTACCTTTTCGAGGAACTGTAATTGTTTCAGGCACACAACTTGGCAACAAAGCCACACCTGCGAGCTTTTATTAGGAAGAAACTTAATTATAGTTTAATGCCCGACAACATCTGTTCACTCCCACCACAACATATACATCAAGGATATATAGGCCAAACCAAAAGTCCTTCCAGCAGGCTTATCCGTCCGGGAGTCCTCAGCAGACCTATGAGGTTAATCTGTCTAAGAGGTATTCTCGGCAGACCTAGCGGACTGGACTGGACCAGATTGATACTCAGAAAGTACACCAAACTTGAGTGAGGTTCAAGCTGCATCGAGCATGGTTGAAGCTTGAGCCATCCAGCACCCGTTGTATGCCAAAGCAACAACGTGATGTCGCCTGCAGCTGAGCACTCTGAAAGACCCAAAATCTGATGAGATTCATCTTTCTTGCCGTCTAGTCCTCTCCGGCAAGGGTCTACACAGACACTGTGAGTGTCGCAAATGTTTGTTAGGATATTGTAAGAATGACAGAAACTGAACTTTTCTATTATATGATCTTTTTTCAACTGTCATATTGACTGTTTATGAAAAAAAATCCTTTACACGAATCAAAACATTTTATATTTATTAATTAATTCATACAAAGAATGCAAGCTAAGTGTGTGAATTTGTAGACTGTTGTGCGTGCCTGTATTTAATTCTTAAAATAAAAATGTCCCTTATGAATGGGTACTATTTTTTAAATTCCCAAATATTTATATATTTTTGGAGTTACACCGAATTGACTAAACAGTCTATATGTCTTGTATATTAAAATTTGTGCACTTTTATGTATGTTTGTATTTAATTGAATAAACTTTTCTATTTTCATATTGTTTCCACGCCTTATCACTTCCACACAACACAAAATTGAAAGTGTTATAAGTTTCATGTGTAATAAACTATTTTCTAAATTTTCTAAAGCCTTTTCTTTCTGGATTAACTTTCACATATTTACTAGACATTCTACATCACTCAGATATTCGCCAGGCGTTAGCAAATATCTTATCTTGTACATATCTAGACCATAAACACTTTTCTTATCCTAATTTTCCTTAAAAGTTCCCACACAATGTTTTATTAATATTGCATTTCATTGAGTGCTATCACAATAGAAAATCTAATCAACTAATATATACAGAATGAATATTTTGTTCCAGGCCGTTTTTGTTTGGCCGCCATTTTGTTTTGGCAGATATTTGTCAGTTCGCATTTGGTAGTCGTAGAGAATAGTTGATTACAATTTATTATGGAGCATCTAACGCCACAATAAAATGTCGGTCATTAAAACATTTAATCTAAATAATAATGACAATGCTGTAACCGTTAATGGTGATCGCTATCGTCGCATGTTGGAAAACTTATTGGTGGCCGAATTGGGTCTAATGAGCCTACAACAATGAGGTTTCAACAGGACAGTGCCACCTCACACACAGCTCGAGCTACACTTGAAATTTTGTGAAAAATTTTTCCTGGCAGCATAATGTCAAAAAGTGGTGATATTGACCGGCCTCTTTGATCACCTGATTTGACGGCTCCCGACTATTTTCTGTGGGGGTACTTGAAACGAAAGATACACCGATAAGCCAACAACAATTCCGATGCTACAGGACAATACTCAAAATGAAATTGCTGAAATAATACGCGAAATGTGCAATGTTATGAAAAATATTGTTAAAAGAGCATGCGGCGGCCACTTGATCAACATTATATTCCATTTATAATTATAATAAACCAAATAATCGATAAATAAAAACCGAATTAAAAAATTGTATTTCATTTCCTAGTTAACAACATCGGCCTGGAACATAATATTCAATTCATCTGTATGTACAACCTCACCCAATATTGCTTAAGAATTTTAAATTAACAACAGACGAAGCGACTAGAATTTGAGACATCGCAGAGAATTCAACACTTCTTTCTAACACATAACTAATTTATTTTATTCATCGATTTAGATTCATGATTAGCCAACACGTGCCGTCTTAAATCTGAATTACGATAATACCCTCTAGAGCAAAACTGGCAAACAAACGAAGCGATCTTGGTATGAAACCGAGACACATGATAATTCAGCATGCTCTTCTTTGAGAAAGCAGAACTGCAGTTCTCATAAGCACACGCAAAGTTCATGCTCTGGTTTTGATGCTTCTTCACATGTCTTAGAAGATGCTTTCGCTGGAAGAATCGCTTATGGCAAAAATCACATCCAAATGGCTGCTCGCCAGTGTGTCGTTTCATATGTTTTTCTAAATTTGAAAAAGGTTTTTTGCAAACTTCGCACTGAACGACAATGTTTCCCGTTGCACGTCTCGTATACGTCCGACCTACATATGTCAATTCTAACTTCTGCTGTTTTGAATGTCGCGTCTTAATGTGTTGGTTGAGGTAGTACGTAAGCGCAAAAGCTGAACCACAAATATGACAAATTTTATTTTTGGTTGAATGCATCGCCACTATGTGTCGTCTTAGATTCTCTTTTGTCTTGACCGTTGCGTCGCACATTTTGCACTTAAATCTCTTTTCTTCTACGTGTGAAAGTAGGTGCACGCGGAAATTAGTGCGTGATGAAAATGATTTTCCGCACATATGGCAAAAATAAGGTTTTTCACCAGTGTGCCGTGCTCTCACGTGATCTTTTAGCGATGAAGTCTGCGGAAACCGTCGAGGGCAGTGGGAACACGCGTACGGTTTTTCATTTGTGTGTGTGCGTAAGTGAATAACCAGAGTTCCTTTTCTTTTGAAGTTTTTTCCGCAGTAATCGCAGGTGACCCCTCCTTCCACTTCTCTCTTAGCCTTGACAGTTTTGTCTTTTCTGCGTTCTTTAACTTTCTTTTCTTTTTTAAGAGTTGTGAGCATGTCGGTCCACTCCTTGGGGTGTGATTTTTTCATGTGCGTATTGAGGGTGCCGGACTGCGTAAAACGCTTTGTACACAGGGTGCAGTGATACGGTTGTTCACCGGTATGTTTTCTCATGTGAACAACGGAGGCAGATTTATTTTGGACTAAGACTCCACAAACTAAGCATTTCATCATATCTTTCTTTAATCCATGTTCTTTAGACTTAAGTATTATAAACTTTATTTTGGTTTTATGCTTGACAGGTTTTTTTTCACTTTCAGATTTATCAGTTGTATTTTGAGTGAACTTTAATCTAGTATGACAATTATTTTTTAAATGTCTTATATGCGATTTTTTAAGCTTCTTATTTTCAATTCTATCTGCAAATTTTGGATCTAATGTCGCTGACTTAAATATAGTTTTTGAGGTAGAATTATCATTCTCGTTGTTGGGGCAAAGTATCTCGTATGTTTCGCAAGGGAAGGTTTCTAGAGAAATTTCATCATCCGGAAATTCAATATCTTCTTGTTTAATGTCTTTCAGGAATTTGTTTTGCTGCTCATGTTTAACAAAATTAAATGAAGCCGCGCTAACAAAGCTAAGTGGTAAATCTTCATCATCCTCATCTTTAACTGAATTAGAATCATTTTTGTTAAAAGAATCATGACTATTTTGAAAACTTCTAAATTTATCATACGATATCCTCACTTTTGATATAAACTTGATTACAACCATCAATTCAGATAAACACAAATCACAAATTAAGGAAGACAGGTTATCTTTTTGGTCCAATTCGAAACCTGTGTATTCTTTTATTAAATCGCTATATTTTAAGGAATTCTCGTCTTCGAATAATGAATAAGTTTTATTGCTGTCCAACAAACAAATACGGCACTTTAAACAAATATTCTCAACCATTGTAAAACTATTATTTATCTGGCAAATCGTATCAACAAGTTTGACAGCTCATAACAATACATATACAAATAACGCGAAACAAAGTCGATTTGAGAGCAACTTATTTCATGAATATAATAAATATTCCATACCGTACGGCATTACATCTCGGGAATAACATGTTCCTTATTTTATGCAGTTTCGGCATTTAAATACAAAGTGAGTATAGTAACATAATAATACCTAACCCGAGATTAAAAATCCTCCATTGAAAATTATTGCCTTTGCTTCCCCAGCTGTCAGCTGTCATTTCATCTGTCAAGCTGCTATTTCAAGTTTCTAAAATGTTAGATAAAATTCAATCAAAATGTCGTATTTGTCTTTTAGAGACAGATCAAAATGTTTCAATATTTGAATGTCGGAATGCTATAAAATATAGTGATTTAATAAAACAATGCACAGGAATAGAAATAATTCATAGAGATAACCTACCAACTGCAATCTGTAACTTATGTTTGTCTGAACTAATGATAGTTATCAAATTTATTTCTAAGGTGCAGGAATCTATCAAGAAGCTAGATATCTTGTTTAAAACGTTAACTACCTTGAAACGTGAAGATGATGATAATTTGCCATTGAGTTTTATCAGTAAAGTTACACTTATTAAATCTAAGGTGAAGAGAAAAAATCTCCAAAAACATTTATATAAAAAGGAAAATGTTTCATTTTCTGATGGAGAAATATCTACAGAAGATTTTTATGAATCAATTAATCAAACTGACAATGAAAACATCAAGGAGAATCATTTTACCGACGACACATTTAATAATAAGAACTGTTTTAGTGATCAAATGAAAAGGAAGATGAGAAACACTAAATTAAAATTCAAAGTCCTAAAATCCAGAGTTCACGGTCTCAAGAAAGATATGTTGAAATGTCTGACTTGCGGAGTTGTGGTACAAAATCGTTCAGCATCGCTTGTTCACATACGTAAACACACCGGAGAAAAACCGCATCAGTGTCTACTGTGTGGAAAGTGCTTCACTCAATCTGGAACCCTCAACAATCACATGAGAAAATCGCATCCGAAAGGTGTATGGAACGAGAAGTCCGAAAATAAAACAAATGAAAGCAAACAAAACAAAAGACTGCAAACAATCGATTACGTTTGTGATACTTGCGGCCTGCGTTGCAAAACTAAATCCACTCTAATTGTACATCTAAGAATACACACAAACGAGAAACCTTACATGTGTTCATATTGTCCTCAAAGATTCACGCAAACATCAACGCTACAAACTCACATTCGGGTCCACCATACTGGAGAGAAACCATATTTTTGTCATGTATGCGGTAAACTTTTCCCATCGCAAACCAATCTAACGGTGCATCTTGTGTCACATTCAGATGAAAGACGCTTTAAATGTGAGCTCTGCAATAAAGCTGTGAAAACAAATGATTCTTTAAAGCGACACATGCTTTCAATGCATTCGACGAAGCACAAAATATGTGATATTTGCGGTGCAGCCTTTGCACTTACCTACAGACTCAATCAACATATGAAAATTAGACACTCGCGGCTGTCGGGGCAGTGTGAATATTGCAAAAAACAATTCACAAATTTAGAAAAACATCTTAAAAGGCATACGGGTGAGCAGCCCTTCGGTTGTGACTTTTGTCACAAACGATTCTTTCAACGGAAACATCTCGTACGTCACGTTAAGAAACATCAGAATGAAACAACAAATTTCCAATGCAACTATGAAAACTGCCATTCTGCTTTTTCCAAAAAGAGCATGTTGAATTATCACATATCCAAGTTCCACACCAAGATTGCTCCATTTGTTTGTCAATTCTGTTCACGAGGATATTATAGAAACTCCGATTTAAGAAGACACCTACTAGCGAACCATGATTTGAAAATAGACAACTCAAATGATCTTTGTGAAATCGGAAACCGATGAAAACAATGACAGAATTATAATTAGTGTATTGACAATATCACCCTAGTTGTCCAATAAAATTATTTTCATAGTGAGCTGGACATTATTGTTACAATTTTACTTGCAAACATGGAATAGTAGAATCTTGACAAATGAAACCAAAGAGAGTAATATTATAATAAGTATATATATACCTTGTAAAGCAAATTCAACATTTTCTCGATTGTGTATGCCAAATTTTAAAAATAATACTAATACAATTATTTTGTTGAATTTGAAAATTGTGATATTGAATTTTATATATAATATTAGTTAATTTAAATGTTTCAATTTCATTTTATAGGATTCAATTTCTCTTAGCTGAAACAAAACTAATATTTCTCTTTTAAGTGTTTAAAAAACATTTATGTTATTTAAACTATCTTTCTGTAGGCTTTGTAATAATAAATAATAAAAGAAGAGACATATCTTTGTGGAAATGTATGTTTTTGAAATATTAATGTTTTATATTAAACCCAAATTATCTAACTGATTATTTTCTTTATTAAATACTAGTAGAAAGCAATTGATTTTGCTGACAAATTGCTGTTGTTAGGCAATGCGGGTGACTATTTTAGAGCAATCTTTGTAATATCCTGTATCCCTTGTGCAAGGTCTCGAGCAAAATTTATTATAAAGCAAACAGACATCATCAAAAATTTATTGCAGATAAGATTAGATTTATTCCATTTCAAATCTGTCAAGTGCTATATGACATACAACAAATTACATTGTTGATATGTGCTCACTGTATTCCATTGTCATCAAATTTTTGTATTAACTCACATTCACTTCTGTCTCATAATTACATATTTTTGTCTGAAAATTTTTAATAGCTTTTTTTTTTACTTTTGTCTTATGGCTGTTGCACTCCCTTTCCTATAATGTTTGATTAAATTATTGTTTTACTTAGATACATAATTACAATGTTAATTATTAATCTATCGCATGTAGGTGCTGATTATTTATTATACATTATTTGATATATATTTTGGGAACTTGACTTGTCAGGATAATGAAAACCCATGAAAAAGGGCTAGAAAAAAAGAGAATGAAAATTAGAAAATATATCAAACAAACGGAATGGGTAGGTCAAATACAAATCACACACTAATTTAAACACTTTCAAAGAAAAATAAAATGTAATATGGAAGGAATTTGTGGTGGACACAGACAACTTTCTTCCTATTCAATGACTGCTTCGGCAATGGCGCATAAAATTTACAATATTTTGGTTTGTTTTCTTGTTGAAAAATCTTCATTCTTTTTGCCCAAAAAAATGAAAGCAATAAGCACCTGTTGTGTGAAATTTATTTATTTTTCCAAACTAAATAAACTTCACTACTAACTGCTCGACTATAAGCGGTTAGAGCCGTGTGGTATGGGGGTTTATAAAAAAAGAGGACTCTGAATCAGTTTATTAGAGCGACACCCTGCACTCTGTTAAATAATTCACTCTGCGATCCATTTTCTAGGTATCATACGTTATGACACTATAGAACACGGGTGAACTATATAAAAACACTGATAACACACAAATCAATTTTTTTTTGGTTTGTCCCTACATATGTACAAATGGGCAGGAGTATATCCTTAATGTTAACTTAATTCTACTTAAATTTATTTTGCAATATTTCTCTGGGGCCTTCTTCCAAAGACTTGGTATCTGGTCGGCAAAGTGGCATCGTCAGTATCTGGCTTGGCGGCTATTTCAGAATTGACTTGGCATCAGGCTAGTCCAATTACTGGCTGTCAAGCTGACTTGGCATATGACTGCTCATGGCTGCTTGGAGCTGACTGGGTGGGTGCTTCTTGAGTCGACTTGGTGTCAGGCTGGTCTGACTACTGACTGTCGGGCTCATTTGGCATCTGACTGCTCGTGGCTGCTTGGAGCTGACTGGGCAGCTGCTTCTGAGCTGACTCCTGAGACCAACTGCTGGCCCTCCTCGGAGGACTATCCTGACGAACTCTTCTCCAATTCCGAGACAGGCTCGTTTGTATTCTGAGGTCTCCTAAATTTCTATATTAGACTGTGGCTGATCATTCTCTTAAGTTCAATGATGGACTGCGGTCCGAGGCTGACTGGTGAGCTTTTCTCGGAGCATCACCCTTACGGTCTCTTCCAAATTCATCTCTGATTCTATTCTCTGAACTCTAGACATCGTTTCCTATATTAAATTATGGATAAACTTATTTATATACATTTATATATTAATTATACTGTTTATTAAAAAAATTACATATATGGGTTCCTTTTTTTCTTATGTGATGTACCAACATATAAGGTAGTGATAATTTAATTAAATTAGTTATAAATATTTCTGCCGTAGGAAATAAACAATCGATCCGAATGTTATCTGTGTTTAAATACTCACATGCCTCCCTCTCATAATCATAGCGCAAAATCGGTGTGATACTATCTATGGCTATGGTCTATGGTTCTTATCGTCTTATCTGCTATGGTTTTTTAGTGCATTTATGGTACACTTCTATGGTATCTATGGTTGTGTCGTTGTGTGTTTATGTGTTTTGTGTAGTATGTGGTAGTGTTAGTGTGTAGAGTGTGTACAAATCGTACAATTACATTACTACGGTTTACAGTTTGTGATTATTGTCGGCGGCTTCTCCGTATTTCGCTTGTTTTAGAAGCTATTTAAAAATGGATGAGGATGCCGGTAAACCTACTCACATACTAAATATTTAACGTTTCGGCATATGTGTAACATTGTCAGCAAATTATTTAATTTCAATGTCTGCTTGATTCTGCATTATACTACATAACCTCATCACCGAGCATCCACTGTTAGAAAAGTCTCCAAATTAGCATTACTTGATTTATCAATATCAATAAACTTAATAATTTGCATGTGTGTAATCTGGTGAACAATCGCATTGAATATATTGATGTTGATTCTGTATGCTTGCATCTAAATGATGTAGCAGTGGAAGCATTGATCTGATTCAGCTGATACTGAAAACTTTACTATTAAATTAAGATAATTTCTCTTGAAGTATTCTGAATCAAATTCGTCAGTGAATTACCTACCTAATATCCAATCCTTATTGTTTGTCTGTATACACATTCACAAAAATGTCAACAATTAAAACAAAATCATAATGTATACAAACATGAGTACTTGTCATGCCACATTTCTTGAAATATATCCTCTTCGACATCAGTTTGTAATGTAAGGCTGCCCCAACCTCCTGTGTTCATCTTGATTCAAATTATTTTTTTCTTAATCCCATACTGTTGTACAGTCCAGTACAGGTAGTTCTCGATTTACAAATGAGTTCTGTCCCTTGAGGTCGTTCGTTATGTTTTTGTTTGTTATGCGTCAAAACATTGAATGTGTACGTTTTATTATAACAATATATCATTTATCCTACTCATTAAATTAGGTGTTGTTCCAATTCTATTTTTGCCTTTAATTATTGTTCCGATACTCAATCTGTTCACACCATAATGACTAGCTATATCCACCCGCTTCACACCTCTGATGTCTAGCATTGTTTCTAAACTAAATTTTTACCTAATATATATTTTTGTCTTCAAATTTAGAACTATTTTTAGGGTGTTTTTAATTTGACATTGGCCAAAATTGTTCCCAATTAGCTTGCCACATATCAGTCTTGCGTTGTTTGCTAAATTGTGCTAGAAAACAGATTTTATTGCCCATTCTATAATGACCCTTCTACTTTAAATGACTGTCCGTGTTTTTTATTTAATGCAAACCACATTGATCAGACCCAAAATAAAATCAGTGGTTTGTTTGTTGAAAACAAATGTCACTTCCCCATATTATACACACCGTGTAAAATGTGTATGTATGTAGTATTTTTTAATAGCTAGATTTATTTTTGATCTATAGAATTTTATTTACATACGTATGTCATAGTGAATGTAAATCAAGAACCACCTGTACATTTTATTAGTATCACTGCTGTGATAAGTTTACTAATTTTTAATGGTACGTTTTATTATACTATTGAGTGTAGTAAGAATAATCAGCTGCGGCTTCCACGAAAGATTATTTATTCTCGATACAGAGATTAGATTTTTTTCTCTAGTCACACATATCCAAATATTAAATCTCAACCCTTCATATAAGGAAAGGATCTGCTGCTTCTCAAATACATTAATTTGAATCATAATTTGTTTAAATACTTAAAAACTAAATTATAGACAATACGATATTGATTTTTACTATTATATGCATTTACATTAAATGTAAATCATATATTTCATTTTTTTTATAAATCGTGGTAAATTTGATCGTAAAGTGGTCGCTGTAATTACTGTGAGGGTGTTACAATATAAGAAATCTGTGATGGATTAAGTTGACTGTGAACTTTGGTTCACGAACAACAGAAGTACACCTGTTACTTACTATAAATACTACAATGGATACAAATATAAAAACCCGTACCATTTGTAGTATAGCTCTTAATAATATTACTTTTTTTTAGATTCTGGAGGCGAAGTTATGAACAAATCCAGGTCGACTGTCTCCAAATCAAGGTCAAGGTCTCATTCTCGATCATCCGGGTCTAGGTCACCATCCCCAGGCTCAAACGTTGCTTCCAGAAATGGTAACGATTTAAAAAAATATTAAATCTAATACACCTAGTTCTCCATTGAGAAGGCGGTGTCTATATTAAATTTGACTGAAGAAGTAGTGTATGAAGAATTTAACTCGCTGAAACCTTTTGTTGATGTGACTGCCAAAAATTCGAAAGACTGTTGCACAGAAATGGCATCAGTTATTCAAGTTATTCCCTAAACTATTTTCAAGCTAATTTAATTTATTTTAAGCATACCGACATATAATTGCTATACCGAATGGATATTTTCTCAGATGAATTTAAAATAATGAGATGCAAGGAACAGATGTTCTATTGAATTAATAAAATCGGTATTACTTGTTCAGTTTAACATGAAGAAACTCTTCAACCAAGTACAAATAGAAGAGTGTCGGGAAAAATTATTGTTTAATATTATTATTTTTATAGCTAAAGAGTTTTATAGTTTGTGTTGTCATTTATCATTGATATTACAGAAATAAACATTTTGAAATATTTAACTATGCATTTTTTAGGTTGTCCCGATTTGGTAAATTAGTAATATGGCAAGGCTGGGTGGTTAGTACAATTTTAAATCCTGGTTTTTCTAATCATCAAAGGTGCTTTCTAGAATTCAAGGCAGTTAAATGTCCACAGCAACTCTTGCGTTATGGGGTTTTCCAATTTTACCTGTAATTTGTACATGCGTACAGAAAATACACATTTTATTAAAAATCCCCATTTGATCTGTTATTTGAAATTACTATAGTTAGTATAAAGAGATTATTTTCAAACTTATTTAATATATTTTTTTAATGATGTTACAATCTACTGAATTCTTTCTTTTTTTAAGTGATACTTTTCACACTGCATTACAAATTGCTATTTACTGATGCATAGTAATGTTCCATTATTTAAAATATTAATAAAATATGTATTTCCTACTTCTTTAGGCTCAGCGTCGCCAACCAACAAGAGTCATGCCTCATCCGGAAAAAACTCACCTACTTCCAACAAGTCCAGGTAAATTTTTAAAAAATATTTCAGATTTCATCAGATGTTATTTTATTTGGAATTTTATTAACTTATATAAATGATAACTATTTATTTTTGCATGTACAGTTGATTACAAAAATAATGGTAAAAGAGTTCCACACAGTTTTAATGTTTATACTGTGCACTCTGTAAATTAGTAATTTTCAGTCATTGTCATGCGTTTTTATATCCTTGTGTATTATGTGCCATTTGTTCATTTAAAAATATTTGTTGCAGATCACGTTCACCGACAGAATCACCTATGAAGATAGTCAGCAGATCGCGATCTGGTTCTGGTTCGAGAAAATCCAGATCTCATTCAAAATCATCACATTCTGGTTCAGCTAGATCCAGATCCGGTTCTGGGTCAAGAAAATCTAGATCTGGTTCGCCAAAGTCTAGGTCCGGTTCAAGAAAATCTAGATCTGGTTCAGCTAGATCTAGATCTGGTTCAGTTAGGTCAAGATCCGGTTCAGTTAGATCGAGATCTGGTTCTAGAAAATCTAGATCCGGTTCAGCTAGGTCAAGATCTGGTTCTAAAAAATCTAGATCCGGATCGGCTAGGTCAAGATCTGGTTCTAAAAAATCTAGATCCGGTTCGTCAAGATCTGGTTCTAGAAAATCTAGATCCGGTTCAGCGAGGTCTAGATCCGGCTCTAAAAAATCGATGTCCGGGTCCGTTAGGTCAAAATCTGGTTCGGCAAGATCTAGATCCGGCTCAAAATTATCAAATTCTGTCAAGTCCATGTCTGGAGGGAGAAAGTCAAGATCTGGTTCAAGAAAGTCAGGTAAAAACAGTCCTCAATCGAGTCCTAAAAAAGTATTGGGGTCGAAATCTAGAAGTAGGTCAGCCAATATCAAATCCAAATCGAAGACTCCGGGCGAAGTTGCTGCTAAATCTCCTGATATCTCCGCAAACAGTGATGTGTTAGAGGAGAAATCTAATGAAAAAGAAATACAAATAATTGACAAAGATAGTTTGAAGAAATCTGTAAAAGAAAGAACAAGAACTTTAAGGTCTCGATCAAGGTCGGCAGAAAGAGATATTGAGAATAAACGGATCGGAGATGACGTGGATGATTCAGAGAAGAGATCAAAAAGCGGGTCAGTCAAATCAAAAAGTGGATCGGTTGTGTCAAAAAGTGGATCAGTTAAATCAAAAAGTGGATCAGTCAAATCTAGAAGTGCGTCGCGAAAGTCAAGGAGTGTAACACGCAAATCAAAAAGCGGTTCGGTAAAGTCTAAAAGCGGTTCAAGGAAATCACGAAGCGGATCGAGGAAATCTAGAAGCGGTTCTAGAAAGTCGCGAAGTGTTTCAAGAAAATCGAAAAGTGGTTCAAGAAAATCGAAAAGTGGTTCAAGGAAATCCAGAAGTGGCTCTAGAAGATCGCGTAGTGGCTCTAGGCGCTCCAGGAGTGGTTCTGCGAGATCAAGAAGCGGTTCGAGGAAATCTAAGAGTGGTTCGAGGAAGTCTAGAAGTGGTTCGAGGAAGTCTAGAAGTGGTTCGAGGAAGTCTAGAAGTGGATCGAGAAAATCTAGAAGTGGTTCTAGGAGATCGAGAAGTCGATCCAGAAGCAGATCAAAATCACGTAGTAGAAGTGGCTCAGCTAAAAGCAGGTATGTTTATTATGATCAAAAATTTAATGGTTGAATGTTGAAGATTCTTACTCTGCAAAGAGGTTGCATTAAGCTGTTAGCTGTCCAAAAAAAGTCGTAGCTGAAACAGTATCACGCTGTCACGTGGTGCGGTGTCTTTCTTATCTATGGTGTAGTGCTAAATATTCTGGCGTTTATCGCTGTCCCTTTCTCTGTCGGCAATAGTCAACCCGGGCTTTCTTGGGGTTAATATCATCAGTTAAGCTGACGAAACTGATGTAAAAAACAGGAAACGAAAATTACACACAGGTACTATACATATTTACTTTTAGAAAAAAAATCATACTGTTTCTTATTATATATTCTTTTCAAAAATAAATCTTCATAACTTGAACCACTCTTGAGAAAGTGGCACCATTATTATTACATTATTACCATTATCTACTATACAATTGAAATTGTATCCTACATACCCTTGACTTGCAGATTTAAAGAATCCTTTTCTTTCCCTCTAGATCTGGTTCGCGGTCGAAATCACGGAGCAAATCTCGTTCTAGGTAAGTTGCAAGGATCAGTAACAATAAAATGCGGAATTTTAAATTTGATAACAAAGGTATTTGATTCATAACAGTGAGACTCTGACCACCCAGCACCTGTACAAAGGAGTTGTTGTGGAATGTTGGGTGCTTCAAATAATTAATGGGTTACATGATATGAAAATGTCTGTTGCTACAAGCGGGACGCAGTGGAGGGGGGTGCCAGATAATATTAGTCTGAGCACTAATTGTAATGTATTGCGTTGGTGCAAAAGTTATTGCCATATTAAGGTACTTTATTTACAGATGTTATAAATGGTTGTCCTTTGTCTAGAAACCTTTTTTTTTGCCATCACTTTTAAGAAAATTATTTGCCACGTTGTATGTTGTATAAATTTAAAAAAAGAAATGACGCAACTGATGCATATTTGTTTAGTGAAAGTGTCTTGAAAGCTCAAACGAGTTGTATTTGGTTTAGTAAGTTTCGTTCGGGAATATGTCAGTGAAAGACGAGCCCCGCGCTGGACGTCGACTTAAACATCCTCGAGGGAACTGGCAATTATAGCTAATAATATAAATTCTGTAATTCACTAAATAAATATTGTTTGTTTTTAAATATTTAAATCTTTTACTTACCAAAAACGACAATTACTTTTGCAACAACCTATTACAAAAAATAGCGCTGGCCTCTCTTATCTATTAAAATTTTCTTAGCATTATTAGAATATTTTTTAGTAAAATTAGAACACGTATTTCTGTGCTACATTTTATTTTGTTTATAATAGTAATTTGAATACAATATTTCTTTGAATATTTGTTACTGTTTAGTAATTTGATTTGAGATCTTTAACTGACATTTTTAATTATAGATCGCGCAGTGGATCGAGGAGGTCTAGAAGCGGTTCGGGGGAGATTGGAAAAGCTAAGAAGAGAAACAGAGAAGTTCTGTCAGATTCTGATGACGAAGGTAACCACTGATTTTCATTTACCATCAACACTCGGCAATAATCTATTTCAGCATCTCGGTTGAGTTATTACCAGAAGAAAGATCTGAAGTATTAGTGAGATGTATTTCTTTTGTATCTATAGTCCTCCCCTTTTATAATCACTTTTAGTTTTCAATTCTTCACCAATAAACAAAATATATTTTTATTTTTAGTCGGCTCCCCGAAGAAGAAGTCGGGACTTATAGACTCGGATCATGATGGGGAAGACGAACCAGGTCAGAGAGTGGAAACATAGAACATTTATATGACTGTTGATCAGAATTTTACCAAATTGCCCATTTGACACGTTTTGATGTTCATTTTATTTCAATAAATATTTTTATTGTTTACATGACATACAATGACACTGAAATCATTACAATTTTTTTTTATTACTGTTAAATATAAATTGTTTTAATGCCTAAATAAATTCTCCAATTTAATTTACCTTTACTGTTTTTCTTCTGTAGATTTGTTAGATACTGCCTATGTATATATGCGTATCACATAATTTGTTATTTAAATTGAAAAAAAAAGGAGATACAGAGAGAAGATTTATCATTTGCTGTTTTTAAATGGTAACAAATTAGGTAGATAGTAAACTTCCGAAGATGGAATGGCATTATTCTTCAATAGATTATCCCTAAGTTACTACAATAATTTTTCATTTCAATATTAATGAATTTTAAATACGGCAAAAGCACACATGCACAAGAGAAAACTTTTTTAGTCATATATTATAGTTTTTTTACACACCCAGTATATGCAAGTATTTTAGACACTACCAGATTACACCACTCCCATTTGGAAGTTAATATTGGTTTCTTGTAATCTCACTTATATAATCTGTCCCGGTGACTCTTTCTCAAACTGTTGTATATTCTTCAGGTGGTGTTCAAAAGAAGAAGCGCGTAACGGGGCTGATCGACTCTGACCATGAAGGGGAGGAAGATTCAGTCAAGGCACCTGAAGGAGAAGCACCACCGGAAGGAGTGCCAGCGGAAGAAGGAGCTGAACCTAAGAAGGATGATGACGCTGATTCAGATGATGGAATTGAACCAGAGCGGGATTTGAACAGGTATATCATGTTAAAATAGAATAGAATGCTTGTTCGCTTAGTAGTCTTGAAATTATACATTTAAATTTTGCAGATCAAAATAGGAAGATAGTGAAAAGTATTGAATTATTTTAATACAAATTAGAATACTTAGGGTCGGTTGTGTGATCAGTAGTAACTTTTTACTTTATTGAAAAATTATTTTTTTTCTGAAAACGGGTTGTTTGATCGTTGGTAAAAAAATATTTACTTCTCGAAAGTACATCCCGTAGTAAACTAATTTTACTCTCCAATATACGATAGTAAAAACGAGAAACGACAGTTAAATATGACGAATTTTTACAACTATCTGACACATTGATACTTTGAAAGTTGCAGTATACAACAATTAATCATTCAATATCCCGCTATTTTAGTGATGAGAGTACGTCCAATAATGATCTCGTTATTTAGTATACATTAGTACATAATACGAAAAAAATTCACTACCAAAGTGACAGATTTCGAACGCCTAGGTGAAAAAATCCGTAGATAATGCATAAAATAAAGCATATTTCATTATTATTTGTTGCACCTATAGGCATCTCCATTTATGCTTTGACAATAGTAAATTTGACATTTGAACAAACGATTTAATTAAACCGCAAACGATTTAATCCATAGGCATTAGTAAAAAGTTATTACTAACTCAGTCAGCTCAAAATCATACAACTCAGTATTATTACAGGCTTTTAGCGTGATCCATCCAAGCGTGTTATCCATGCATGTTAGATATGCAACATTTGAACTGCTCACCTTAACAGAACGTGTCGCTAGTGCAAAACCTGAATTAAGGCTACATAGTGATTTTTAACAATTAAGTGTTTAAATTTATATGCTAAACATATGTTATACAACAAAACCACTGTTGACTGGTTTCACACATCATCCATACCATACTTAGATGGTTTGAATATAAATAATAATAATAATGCGTTTATTCCAGCGAGATCGGGTTTTTTATTTTTTTATGAAGACCCGATTCGCCATAAACATAATACATATTATATAATACATTAAAGTTACCAAATATTATTTGTGTTATGAAAAGAAAACCAAGGAAAATATAAATAAATAAAAAGAGATTCTCAATCTACGGGATTATTAATAGACACATAAGACGAGGTTAGATATTTTTAAGGGGGAAATTTCGTCAAGTCTTTAAGACTGATAATGATAAAAGTTGCATACTGCAGGCAGGCGTTGAAATAAAATAAAACATTCATCTTATTTGCCTTCATTTTTTTATAATGATACTCACCACCAAAAATAGAATTATTTAAATATTATATAACCAACTTATTAAAATCATTCATTTTATGACGTGAACTGTATGTTCTTGAATAACTTATAAAATTAAATATCCGTTTTAAGAAATCACGAAAAAAAAATTATAATTTATTTGTGTATTTGTACTCCGCAGCCGTGAGTCAGGAATGTCAGATTTTGAAATAATGCTGCTGAGGAAGAAGGAAGAACGCACTCGTAGAAAGAAGAGAAGAGATATAGACATCATCAACGACAACGATGACCTCATCGCACAACTGCTGCAGAATATGAAGACAGCTGCAGAGGTAAATAGATTTATAGCTGATTTTTTAATATATATATATATGTACATATTAACAAAACAAAAAATGTCAACATTAACTAAATACATTAAATACACATCAATTTAAAAATTCAATTTTTTTTATAGTTCAAATTTAATGACAAATTGATATTTATTATTTGTGAATAGGTATTGAAATTTGAATATAATACGAAATTGAAAACTATTTATTGGAAAAGTAGAATTTCATAGAAAGTTCTTAAAATTTCATTTTTACAAATTTCCCGTATAGGATCCCCAGCTTCAAATCCTGGTAGGAACAAAAATATTTTTTCAATAAATTGTATTTTCCTGTATATTTTTCTAATTGATACATTTAATTTGTATTATTTTATGATATGAATTATCGAGTTTTTTCAAGTTATACAGTAGAACCGCGTTAATTTGAATTCATATTATGCGGAACCCCGTTACTAAAAAATTCAAGGGACAAAAATAATTACCATTTTTACAATACGATCACGTAAAAAAAGCCGCTAATTTTGTGTTTTCACGCATACATATTTTGGAAAATTTTGTGAAATCTCGAAAACACAAGCTGGAAAATACAAAATTAACAGGAACCCCCCGAAAGTTGCAGTATGTACTTATTGGGAATGTCAGTCTCAGTGTAACGTCTGTAGAGTTAAGTTTGTTCCGCTTTTAACGCGATTATTGCACGACCGAACTGAATATTTACATAAATTCACTTTCGTTTGACAATTGTTTTCGTGTGAACTCGTCAATAATATAAATAATTCGTTAAAATACTTTATGGACTATTTTTGTACGGCATTTTGTGTTTCTATTAATTATTGTTTTCGTGTGTTTACTGAAATCTGCGTATACATACTAGTGTAGCGTAATTTATTATTTAAAGTACATTTCCTAATATTTTGTGAAACCTTAAAATGGCTTCAGTACGTGATAATTCCCGCAAAACTTTAACCAAAAATGACACATTGAATGAGGAAAGCAATGAAATCTCATCTGCTTCGATGATTGCGATGCATTGGCTAAAATAATTATACGAGACAGTGAAAGAAATGTTAAAACTAAACAAGGGAAAATAAACGATTATTTTAAGTGAACAATGTTAACGATTATATTTTGAAGTGGTTGCCGCCGTTGCCGGTAAGTACTTTCGTAATTTATATACGACTCATTTTATAAAAATGCCGCGATTCAACTGTAAATTTTTTATTTTTGAATTATTTTTTATGTTTCATGCCCAAAACTATGTTTGAAGCGGCTCTACATTTAAACACAATTAAAATATTGTTTTGTGTTTGCAATATTCTGGAATTTACAAAAATATCTTCCAATTGGTGTTGAATAGGTTCTGTTCTTAATTTAATTCCTTTGATTTTCCATTTGCTTATCTGTTTTAATAACAAAACTACTAAAAATATGTAGGTATTCAGTTCCCTATGGCCTTCTTCCTCCTTTGTTTGCAGAATTTGCGATCTTTTTTGAAGCCGCGCAACATTTTTTTGCGACGGCGCGTAACATATAGTAGTAGGATTTTTTTTATTTATTTCGTTATATGTGGGAATTCGTTATTACGAATTTTTATTTTTTGGTCCCTTGGATTTCGTTATATCGCGGTTTTACTGTATTTACTATACTAATACAAAATCCTGATGTAATTTATTATATGTACTACTGAAGCTAATTAAATCTATTTCTCATAATAAGTAAAGATGCTGCCTTCAAATGTTCATATAGGAAATTAAACAATCATTACATAAAATACACAATAACTATAACATTAAATTAAGAATAATAAGGACAAATGTAAACATTTTTATTTGTCAAGCTTGTTTTGGTTTGAAAAAATCATCTATTTTTCCTTGTCTCATTTTTTGACACTCCGTCCAAGTAAAAACAATTTATCTCTATTCTATGGCACTATACAGCAAATCAAAGCAGCCAACTAAAGAAAGTGTACCCGGAATTCCCTAATTTTATTGAGATATAATATAAAAGAAGTTGCACATAAAGTAGGCTCAGACGCACATTGTGTCGGCAGGTATTGTGAAATACATCATAACGCTTCACACAGGCGCGCGCGGTCAAAAAATGTTAATTTTTTTACAACTTACTCAAAATTTTCGAATTATGTGAGGTAAAAATGTATTTATTTATGACACTAGGGTCTGAAAATCATTTTGTATTGCATGTTAAGGGGGTTTTTTTTGTTAAAGAGGTTGATTAAGTATGAAACTAACAATTTGGGTCTTGCAGTGTTTAAAATAAAATGGGTTTGGATTAATGCGGTTCTACTAGAGGTAGAATTTTGTATGAAAATTCATCTGAGGGGGATAGAATTTGATAAAATTTTCGAATTATAATTAATTTTAAAATAAAGTTGTTTGTATTAATAAGCTTTTACTGTACAAAGTAAGAATAAGAAAAGTATTTTTTTTCTGCATTTCGATTTCTTTTGTTTTGCATTTTTCATATATTTTTTTATTAAACTATAGTAGTTGCAACGATTTCCTTGCATATTGTGCGATTTCAATATTTCAGGATGACAGAGAGCTGATAAAGCAGAACCAGCCAGCCGTGAAGAAAATATCTATGCTGAAACGCGCCATGTCTCAGTTGATCAAAAAGGACCTCCAACTGGCGTTTCTCGAGCACAATGTCCTCAATGTGCTCTGTGATTGGTTGGCCCCCATGCCCAATAGAGCGCTGCCGTGCTTGCTCATCAGAGAGAGCATACTGAAGTTATTGCAAGATGTAAGTTATATTAATCTTAATAATATGATTGCATATGTCTTTAAAAATACCAAAGTAGTCCTAAAAAAATTCACTAGATGGCAGTACAGATTAGCAAATAATGAATATTAATATTTGTAGGGGTTGTGGTTGTTGAATAAGATTGACTCGTGATTGTATCAGAAGGTTTTGTGAATGGTAAATCTGAAACCCCTAACTATCTTCTAGTCTCACGCCTGTTGGTGCATGTCACGGTGTATATGGTGTGCATGTGTGATTATTTATGTTGTATCTAGAGCAAGGTATTCAAATAAAAGAGCATTTACAAAAGTTACGTTTATTGCTGAATGAATTACAAAGCAGGTTCGACAAGTATACAGTTAAATGCGCGTATGAAGTTGAATATTGGAGCGGCTTGGAAGTAGTCGGCTAGCTTCATGGGCTCGTTCGTCGGACGAAATAAGTCGAAAACATCATATGATGTGCGTAGCGCTGGGAGAGCAATTCCTTCTCGCATCATATGATGCGCGTAGCGGGGGTCGGGTTAATATATTTTCTCCGCGCTTCAAATTTTTTAATGGAATGCTCTCTCATAAGAGGATTTCTCTGTATCATGATGCCAATCTTCTGTTATGTATGCACCTACACTCCGAAGCCACATCTTTATCTTTTAGTTTGTCAATGTTAACCTTTCTTAATTTGAGGGGAGTTATGGGTTTGAACCATTATTTTAATAGTTTTGTCTTATTTTATTATTTATGCTTTCGGTAAGTGGATACATATTGACATCTAATTTATGACTTTGTTGTATTTAAATTGTCTTGTATATTATTTAATGGGAGAAATATCTTTATAAACTATAACACAACCCTTCAGAGATCAGATCGTATCTAACATCCAAACGAGAAAGAACTGAAAGTCTATTCGTTTCAATACATCTCCGTAGACACGCTACCTTATACATTTGTACACCTATAATATATCAATAAACGAGTTATTTACAAGTACATTAACAACTCTCGCCTTGTTTAGTTAACTGATTGTCTTATATATGATGATCTTCCTGCGTAATCTTATTTTTAATCACATTATTATGGGCTGCGGCCGAGAGGTAACCGGCTAACTTAACTAGTTAAGCTGATCTCGGTACATGTGATCTCCAGATGCACGTGACATACAAGGATATCTATTTTTTTATAATTAATATACATATGTACATTTTTATCAAATCTACACATCTTTTAACTTTTGTGCAGAACTGTTCATTTCATTTTTTATTTGTAGTGACATTATTAAGTGTATAATATTATTTTCTAGTTCCCCACCATAGACAAATCATACCTGAAACAATCTGGGATCGGGAAGGCCGTCATGTACCTGTACAAACACCCCAAAGAGACCAAACAGAATAGGGAGAGAGCCGGACGACTGATATCAGAGTGGGCGCGGCCGATATTCAATCTAAGCGCAGATTACAAAGGTTCGTCAATCCCCAAAGTATATCAATTCAGAAATGGCGCGCCTACGCAAATGTGATGGCAAATTGTTTGCATTTCTTCCTCGTTTATTAGTATGGTAAATGGGTGTGTTCCACGGTAGCCTGCTCGCTATAAGTTAAGGTTAGAGTTATTGGTCAGAAATGCAAGCAAAAATCAACAACAATCATCACTTCTCACATTTTTATCATAAATATACCAAATTAAAAATATATTAAGTTTCATGTATTTTGAACACATTTTTAATTATTTATCCAATATATAATTAATCAAATTATTATATTTTCAATTGTGGGAGAAGGTTTTTGGTGGTAAGAATGAAATGCGCAGTTTATTTGATCGGGAATAGAAACGGAAGAGTACAGAAGATAGTAGAGCGTGAAGTATGAAGTTGAGCAGAGTGAGTTGGCAGTCTCTGGTGCTCGAGCACCCGTCGGGATGTGCGGCGTGATGCATGATGCGGATGATGAGCTGAAGAACTGTCGTCAGTGAGCGGCCGGGCCAGAAAGCAAGCAGCTTCTCTCTGCAGAAACCTGCACATTGAATATAGATGTTGTCCATGTCTTTATTCGGCTGGGAAAAGCAACGATGGTGAATTTGAATTGCTGTCCCCAAACAATAATATTATAAAGTCAGCCAATGTATTATATAATAAAGAGAGATGTTCCGCTGTGAGCACTTTTAATATTGTAAAATAAAATCATTCCAGCATTGACGCGCGAGGAGCGACAGGAGCGTGATCTGGCACAGATGTCATCCACAGCCAGGAAGCGACTCAAGGACGACTCGGACGGGGAGGAGGGGGGAGCCAGCAGCAGCAAGAGGGGCAACAGGGACGTGCACATCGGGCAAGGGGATGAGAAGTAAGTCTAACTCGGAAAAATATGTGACCAAACAAATATATCACTTCATATTTTATTCAGTAGGTACCCATGAACATCAAACTTACCTAATGACGCTTTAGAAATTTACATGTCCTTTCACGTCCCGGTAGGTATGGAACTTATTTGTGAGTTCAATACTTACATGGTAGGTGCCTATCTGAAAATTTTAATCATAAATAACACATACCCCCTACTTCCTACACAAAGTACAATGCAAAGTAACAATGAAATTTTTAAATGTTAAAAATAATGTAATAAAATTTCATTCATTCCTTCCTTCCTGTTGAACTGTACACATATACACTATTTTTACACATAACCATGATACTACTAATTGTACTTGCTCAATTTTTTATATACACCTTTTTTTACTTAATTTAATTACTATTGTGGCAAAGTTTATACCATGTACCCTAGTTCCATTGGTTGATCAATTTCTCACTCAGCTATTTCTAAGTGTTACAAGTTATAAAAAAAAGCAATAGATTGCTGAATATATAACACACGAAGGGTGTGAAACGCCATGTACATTTCTACTAATGTTCTTAAATTGCTCTAATTTCAGAACCTTGAAGCCTGGAGAGAAGGGGTGGGTGGCGCGAGCCAGAGTCCCGATGCCCTCCAGTAAAGACTATGTCGTCAGGCCAAAGTCCACGTGCGATGTGGAGATGTCCAAGGTGAGATACGAATGATGCATTTAACCTATTGTTTATTCTTTTTACGAAAAATTAAATTAAAAGAATCATTACCAGCTTAATAAAGTAAACTTGCAAAACATCCGTAATCTATAAAGTTTAATATCAGAAAATAACCATTTCTTCAGCATTCATAATACAGTAAAATCCCGTTTATTCAAAGTTGGGGGGACCGAAAATCAAGACAAAAGTTCAAATAACGATTTAGGATAATGAATATAAAAATTTCAAAAATTCGATTATGTTTTGCATACTATTTACTATTACTTATTTTATTGCCATTGTTTTATATGTAAACAACATTATTTGTTTTTCTCTAATATTTACGTGTTAGACATTTTGAAATTCGCGAATGCGTGGTTTGCGTTCCTTCGACTTTTTCGTATTTCATTGAATTTAAATTAAAACATTTTTATAATTTTGACTGATAATTTTATATTCTCGATAATAGCATTAATGCGAAACTCGTACAAAACGCCGACAGTTGCTAAAAATCGAATTAATACAAGAGATTGACAAAAAATATTAACCAAAACAAAATTAACAGAAAAATACGCGACCCCATTAATGAGGTTGTCGACAATATTAAACATGACAGAAAGAACTTTAACGTTGAAAGGTGATGCCAAATGTCGGCTGCCAAAAGCGCCCTTGAGGTGAAAGTTTTTACGAAAACGGCGCTATACAAATTATCCATTATTATAAATGTCGGCACGACCACCACAAAACAAATATTTTAAAAGTGCTGGAAATTTTTGTCGCTAACTTCAGTGTAGAAATGGTGGGTTGACAAGTTCGACTATTATGTTGTTATTAAAAAGGCGCGTAGTGTTTTTATTTAAAATAATATTGTGATTTGTTTACACTGTATTTTGACAACTTATTTGTTAATTTTAAATGTGTGGATATAGGTGTATATAATTACTTCGAGTTGCTATGAAAAAAGTTAATATGTAAAAAAATAATCGAATTTTTGAAATTTTTATATTCATTATCCTAATTCGTTATTCAAACTTTTTTTTGATTTTTGGTCCTCTCAACTTCGAATAAACGGGATTTTACTGTATAATATTCATACTCCGGTTGTAATAAAAAAACTGTTTTTTTTTAAATATTCATTTATTGTTTTAATACATTATATACATATATATTTAATATTAAAATATAAATGAAAATTTGACAAAAGTATTATTAACTGTTAAATAATTAGTTGTTCATCGAGCATATTATCATTCTTCAGAATTTTGTTGTTTTTTTCTTTATACATATTCAAAATAAAATTTGATCCACACATATTACATTTTAAACTGAATTTAGAAATAAAACCAATCTACCATTCTTTCACATATTCAATATTTGTTCCTGTGCACCCAAACATCGATTTGTGGGAATAAATTTGATTAATTTGAGAAAAGAATTGGTATATGTCGACCACTCTTTCGCCATCCAATTTAGGAAGTTCACACATTTAATGCTCAGTTCAGGAACATCCTAAAAATAATTTATAATAATATTATTGTTATTAAATTATATTATCTACTTTAATAATATACAATAATCTAAATTTGAAATAAGGGTTTGATTAATAATAATTAATTAATTATATAAGATGCCACCATTAAGTAGAGGCAGTAATTTCAGAACAATGTGTATAATATATTATTAACTTTCAGTGAGAACCAAACCCAACAAAAAAATCACGTATTCGAATATTTCACGGCAACATTGCGTAAATACAACATTGTCATTTTAAAACATGACAGCGCATACGCGGCTAGCGTGCATGTGTTGTCAGTTTCTAAAAAGTTACGAATGGTGACATGAAGTTAGATGTATGTTTAATATTTAAATGTCAACATTATAATCGGTTTTCATATAAAAACAGCTCAACACCATATAATTTACAAAAATAAGCAATTGGTATCGAAAATAAGTATAATATTCATTCATATTGTAGTAAAAATTTGTATTAAAATGTGTTTTATAGACAAATTGAATTAAAATCTATCTGAGCTCAGATTTCACGACCGCCGTGGCCGTGTCGAACGGCACTGTGAGAGCTAATTAATAATATTGTATTTCATAAGACAGGAAATATATTATTTAAAAAATGATTATAGTGTTTCTGATATTAAACTTAGTTTTAAATAGTAGTTAAAGCCTCAAAGCATTTGAGTAAATATAATATATTATTTGAAAACATATATTTTTACTAAAACAAAGTATTTTAAAAACGTCAAAAATTGATCGAATGTAATGCAAATTGAATGGTTTATAACTCTATTCATTTTTAACATTTTGCTAATTTAGTTTCCTACAGATTTATCTCCGTAATCTTGGCCTCAAGATTATAAAAAAAAAAATTTCGTTTATGCATTAATTTAGCGTATTAACTCAATTTCGTAGCACGCGGAAAATGCATCTGTCTTTCTTACAATGTTTATATCGTCTTAATTATGGCAAATAACATTCAGTTTATTAGTTTTATATTAATGTAAAGGTCCAATCTAAGTAATAGTTGAAAAAAAATTCTAATCTATTGAATAACTTCTGATATAAATGAAAAATAAAAACCCACATTTTCTTAAAAAATTGGATAATTTGAATTATTATTGCAAGTCGTGCCTTAAAAACCAGGGCTAATAACCAAAGCACGTATAATACCTAAACAATTTGTATTTATTTCATTTTGAATATATGTAACTATCTTTTTTATTTTCACAGCAAACTAAGAAAAAAATGACAAGATACGAGAAACACATGAAGAGGTTCATAGACCAGAAGAGGCTAAAAGCTTCGGGGCGAAGAGCTGTAGAAATTTCAATAGAAGGAAGAAAGATGGCGCTGTAATCGTACCCTGTATGATTTTAGGATTATTAATACTAATATTATAATATATTGTTTAAGTTTATTATTTTCGAATTTATCGCACTGTATTTAGTCAATGATTGAATTAAGATTATGTACAATTTTTATTTTATTCTTCATATATTTTTTTAATCTTTTTTTTCTGAATGAACACAGAAATATTAATCTACTTAGTGGAAAGGGATCTGATACCTGGCTAGTAGAATACTAGTAACAAAGACCTTGTGAAAGGATGTTTCGATACTGACTGGGAACAACACTGGTAATTGTTACAATATTATATAGTATCTCTTGAATCAATCGTAACTAGAATCTTTTTCTACGACAGTAGTGAGATTAATGTTTTTAATTTACCCAAGACCTGCCGAAAATTGAAAAAATATCCTGAAAATTCAATAGGCTTGGGGAATTTTTTTTCATTCAGACTATACATTTTCTTTGACAGTAAAACAGTTAATATGAATATGCTTAATTCTACATATATAATTATCCAGTGTTGTGTTTGGAAGTTTTGTATTGATTGTGTTGTATTTTTAATACAAAACTAAATGTACTATGTGTCATAAATCTCTTTCCAGTCACAGTGGCCAATGTCACATTTTGTACATTCAGATCAAATGTTATTATTGAATTTGATTGAAAATTGTTGGTGCAGAAAACAAAAGATAGTCAAAGTGGAAATGTCACATTTTGTGGCAGTTTCTAGAGATCACAACTGTGTTTATAAATCATTTTCGCTAGGTCCCCTTTGGTGGAAAACAACATAATGTATATGGTCTCTCTTAAATAACAAGCGCAATTCAACCGTGGATGGATTTTAATTCAATAAAAAGCATTACGGATTTTAATTTTGAAACATTTGTTTATTAAAAATATATTTTACATGATCATTACTGGATCAAAGAACTAGAAAAGGTTGTTGACTATTGAGCCAATTCCTAATGGGTGAATTTACTATGTAAGTGAAGTTCTAGCAAATTTGAACAATTGCATTGACCCCTCCTGCGTAGAGTATTGCAACTATCAAATAGGTCATTTTTAGTTCTAGTCTTTTGCATGTATTTGATACACTTGTGAGTGGGAGTAATTTTATATACATGTACATATATATATTATAGCTAGAGGTAACGCATTTCAATATTATTTCTAATAATCAACCCAAAAATGCAAACTTGCTCGCTTGATAGATAATTGATGATTACCATATAAACTGCGAAATGATGTTGGAATACACCAAGAAAAAACATTTAGTTTGTAGAATTAGTAAAAGGTGCCATTTTACCCAGTTTTCAGTCAATCCCTTTCTGAAAAAACAGTACAGTAAAAAAAAATTGTTTGAAAACTGCATAAAATTGGCAGACGTAAAGATTCCCCCCTAACATCACAGCTTCAGTACGGAAATATTTAGTTCACTTAGATTGTTATATGGATTGAATAAACAAATTTGATGTTTGCAAGTTATCTTATAGTACATGGATGGACTGTCGGAATTAAAAATTCTAGCCATGGGTTATGCTAATCCGTGTAATAACATACAGACTTTTATTGGGGTTTTTTCAAAAGATGAGGATTGTTTAATTTATTTCCCAAAATGCACAGCATTTTTGTTTGTATACAGTGGATGCCTTGGGTAATATACAGTATAATAAAATGTACAGTAAATATATACATATATGTAGCTCTCAATTTATGAACGAGTCCCATTCCTTGAGGTCGTTTATTATATATTTATGTTTGTTATGTGTTAAACCACCTAAATATGTATTTTTTGCATATACAATGCTATCATATAAGTTAGCGGCCATTTTTACATATGAAAAGCATTGTTTTAAACATCAAATGTTTTATTATAATGATACAATACAAACATAAAATGAGTTGAAATAGTTCTCCATCTCACGAAATAAAAAACTTATATTTATCACTATAATTTTTTTTTTTAAATTTAAACATGTATAATCTAGAACTACCCTTTACGGTGTATTTAAATTGAATGACCAAATTTTTTTTTTATTTGACATTTGCCAAAATTGTTCAATTAGCTTGTTGCATGCAATGCATCAGTCTTGCATTGTTTGCTAAATTACGTAAGAAAACGATTTTTTTTCCATTCTATAAACATGTCACAACATGGTATGACGACAGCTTAAATTTATTTTTAAAATGCAGAATGACCCTTCTGCTTCTTTAAATGATTATCCGTGTTTTTTATTTGACGCACATGTATCAGATGCAAAATAAGAATGGTCGATGCGTTGTTTGTTTGTTGAAAACAGATGTCACTTCCCCATTATAAGCATTGTGTAAAATATGTATGTAGTATTTTTTTAATGGCTGGATTTATTTTATTAGCCAAGAAACATTTATTTTATTAACATCAAGAATTTTCTGATTAGTATTGCATTGGCAATCTTACAATTATGTTCTCTATACGTATACACTTTGTGCATTACGTAAATAAAAATAACAATTTTAAAATAGTGGTGTTCGTAAATTGAGAACTGCCTGTATGTATATATAATCTATTGAGATGTGTGAATAAAAATTTATAATGTTCGACTTTTAAAAATTATACAACTGGGAATTAACTTCACAACAGTAAGACACAAAAAACCTTTGCTCTACAGGAGAAATCCACAATTTAAATGCAGTTTTTTTGATGGTTTAAGTCACCCTGTCATATTCACATGATGACTCCTTGCACGGCAAACGTCACAAAAGTTAGGTTACTTGCTTATTGGCGTGGTTCCTGATGAAGCGTAGAAATTATTGTGTTCTCATGTTGTAAAAAACAGATTGAGTAGATGGAACCCAATTGTATTTGTGCTTTGGCTCATGAGAAATCCTTCACGAGAAACTGTTATTGTCTTCACATTCCCGTCTTGTGATGACCGTTAACACAAAAATATGCCTCACGGATGTCGTAGTAGGAAGGGATTTTTACATCCTGTAAACACACAAACACAATAACATAAACTCTTGACAAACATGGTACAGCATAACACAGATGCCTAATATATCAAATTATTCTCACCCTTCCTTTCTATATATATTTTGAAATATTTTCGTTGTAAAAAATTTTCTTCATTATATACGTCAATGATCGGTATTTTTTCAAACGGGACAAAAATAATTTCATTATACATATTAACGAAATTTCGTTATATAAATTCATTTTTATATGAAAAATTAATTGTAGGGAATTAATTTTGAAAAAAATTTCGATATGTGTCATTTTTCAGTATAGCGGGGTTCGTTTTAATGGGGTTGTATATGTAAAATACTAAAACTACTAAAAATGACCAATTTGTTAGATAGTATACTATATATAGGAGGGGTCGATGTACAATAATTGAACTTGCGTTGAGATTCTATCATTTATCAAATTGTGAAATTATGTTTTTAATATTGAGTGTGAATAAGGTTTGCATATTATTTAACATATATTGATGAATGTCACCAAAATAAAATTAAATCATCACCGACTAGGTTTTAAATTTTCTTGTATATAAACATTTCATGTTTTGATAAGTATTGTATAATGTATCCGATGGTTGGGTTAAAAGTCATTGCACAATTATTTATACTATCTAGTATATTGATCGATGAAAAGCACTGTCCGATTTGACTGGACATCAATTTTAATACGTATTTGAATACATAAGTATTGTTTGCCGAATAAATGTACCATCAACGATGAGTAATGTTTGTTCAAATGTGAAAGTAGGTTATTGAAAAAATTTAATTTTATAGAAAAGTCATTTGGCAAAATAACTCTTTATTTAGCAACATAGTAAGACCACTAATCGAGGCAATTTCAGTTTGACATCTTGTCAGTGTTCACCACAATCACAGTGTATTCTCAACTGCAATATGTATTTATTTTGTAATTCAAATTAAAAAACATTTTCATCCTATAATAGTTTTTTTTGGTCCTATGAAATTCTAATAAATTAATTTCTATTATAACATACTTAAAAATTTATCAAAAGGAAAACATCTGATTGTGTGGATACATATGTAATATGTATTACAAAAGAAAATTATACTACTGAAATTGATAATATGTAACAGAAATCTGGCAAAATTGCTGTTTGGGTGTACAGTGGTGTCTTGTTTAATTTGTTCCGACGGAGCTCATAACTCAAATTACTTGCATGTCAATTCAATTTCCCCCATTGAAATACCATTAATCCGTTTTGTTACATGTTTTTAAATAATGAAAATGTACTTATAAATATATTGTATTGCTTCTTCGTCAACCACACCATCATCCACATTTTCATGGATAGATGTCCGCTCTTCAGAAATCATTTTAACGCCCTTGGCTGGCGTTATAGCCTTTATCGACTCCTGCTTCAGTATGGTGCAGATTGTAGAAGGGCTACGCTCGTACTGCTACACCAAGTCGACTACACGCACACCTTGGTTTTTTGATCATTTATTTCTTTAATTCAATGCACATCATCCACTTCTTCTCAGCACTGTCCTTTGCTCTCACTTTCTTCAGACCCATGGTTGGAAAAACAAAGTTTTGCAAAATAATAGCTAGCACAAATGCGAACACAACACTGATGCTTCCACTGCTTAACCGCTTAAAGTGAACAAGTGAGACACGGAATGCTGAGCGGATATTGCGGCATTTACTGTGGTGTTTGTTGCGCCAACTAGCGGTGCGGTATCTGAAGCTGGCTCATAACCCGAATTTTAGCTCTCAATTAAAAGCAAAAAATCAGCCGAGAGGCGGCTTGTATCTTGAAAAACGCTAATTGAGACACTCCAAAGTCAAGGTACCACTGTACTTTAAGGTAGTGTTTACTTTTGGTGCAAGCTACTTTACTTAATTTTTTACCTGGAAATTATCCAGCATTTTTTTATCTGTCAAATTTATTTTTTTAACACCCCGGATAATCAACGGTTTACAGAATTTTTTGTTTGTTGCTTTTTTTTTTTAATTTTATGAAGTTTTTGTTAAAGTTTTGTCTTCTATTTTGCTTTTTGTCTCAGTTTCTCTGGTTTTGATTATAAGTATGAAACTTTGATTAAAGATTAGCATGTGTTGAATTTAAATATCAATATTTCTCAATTATACTGCATTTTCAAAATACTGCAATGACTTTTCTTAAAGAAACTTACATGTTGCAACTGCCTACAATATATTATCATCTAATTATACTGTTCATTTACATTAGCTTGTTTTAACATTATTTCTAGAGTAAATTTATCTTGAGATATTTTCAGTATACAATGGAGTCTTGATACCTATTCTTATAATTAAATTGAAGTTTAGATTTTAAAATTGAACAATTTTGATACTTTACAAGAGTGTGTAACAAAGACTTAAATAATTGCTGATGAAGAGTGCTTGAATGATCGCAGTTGAATTTCTATGTCCAAACCTATGCAAATAACTCCGATGGAATTTCATAGAGTAGCATATATGATACATATAATGAGACTGGAACGAACTCCGTGACAAACCAAACTGAGGAGGGGTTGCACGGGGAATTAAATCATAAAAATCACATACATATAAATAATGAAATTGATTAAGTATAAAGTAATGACTTAACCAATTTCATTGTTCTTGGACAATTTGTATATCAAGGTATATCAAAATATGTAAATATAGTGTAATAACTTTGCTTTGTGCAGCAAAGGTGATAAAAGGCAAACAAGATCTAAATGTGCAATTGTCTCTCAAAGTGGAAGAATAATTTTTAATTTGTAAAATTTTATTTAAAATAAAACTCACATTTTTCACAAAAATTATCACAAATTGAGTCTAAAAAAAGCTTTTTAACCTGAAAAATATATTTTTAGAGGCATATTTAAATTTTCAATGAATTAATAAGCCTCTACTACAAAATGTATGGAATAACTTTCACCGTCCATACTGGCCTCCAACACCCCAAATATCTTATTTTCTGGGCTGTTTTTCCCATCTTTCAGGCCATTGTTTCGGAACCCGTTGCAGAGTTCATCATCAGGACTGATGTCGCATATGCAACATGTCGGTGTTACATTTTATCTTTCACCTGCTGTCTCGCCTTGGATGGTACAAGAAAATGTATACAAGTCCAGGTCATTAAAAAGTTAAACCTAACATGGTGACTAGACCCACTGAAGTCATATGGGAAATGCATATTTTTTTCACAATATTCTACTTATAAAATGGAGCTCTTTAGAATTTAGTTTTTTCTTTCGACTGCTTATTGTGCGAGGAGTGTATTTACTATTTTATTGTGTGATGGATGAGTGTTTTCTATAGAAGAATGGTGTGATATGGGAAACTATATCTAACAATTGTTGAATTGGCCCAACTTCTGTAATTTTTGTATTTCCCAACTGTCAATAGTTAATATATATCAAAACATTATAGTAAAAAGAACCTGAGCTGGCGCAAAATTTTTAAGATTGTATTTTTAGATAGTCCACCTTTTTCCAGGAGATTTTGAAATATGATTTTTTTCCTAACCTTAATAATAATTAGCCATTGTTGGTTCTCTCAGCAGTGATGATTGTAATTAAACATTGTTTTTATGTTTATCATGTAAATATTTTCATAGCAAATAAAAAATTCTTAAATAATGTTTTCGTTTTATCTCTTCATTTTGTAAATAATAATTTGTTGTGCTATTTTCCTATGGTGAAGTATGTGATGAAAGCGGATGGTAGATAAATTTGAAGTAATCATGTAAAATCGCCTGATGATTCACTAGAGGGCAATCTCTTTTTTCAAGAAAGATATGTCATGATACTAGTTTTTCAGGCAGTTCTACCAACACCTCTGCAATCACCTTAAGATTTCTGAAATGCCTCATGAGAAACTGTAGACACGAGATTTTATTTCTTTGAGTCCTTTTATGGATTAAATATATCGATTTGGACTGCTGGGAACAAAAACAAATAACTTCAGTCCATTCTGACATTTTCATTTTCACCTATCTGCAAAAAAGTTGGTTTATCAACTTTGGATACTGACAAAGAGGAATCGGTTGAGATGAGATATCCGAGAGGAGTTGCGGGAGCGACATTAAGAGATCAAATTAGAAAAAATATCATTTAAGGGGATCAGAAAAACTGCCTATACAGATTTTCCCATCAGTGCCAGAGAGAAGAAAACCTGTGGGACGAGCCAGGAGAAGATGGAAAGGCAAATGGAGAGACTGCGAACAAAGATGGAATCAGTGGACAGAGAGTTAGGCCTCCGACCCGATTAGGATAAAGGGGATGAAGAAGATAACCTAACCTCTTATCACAAGTAGTTGAGCTTTTCTTTACAGACGGAGGACATGTGTTGATATTATATAGAGAAGCTGAATTAACCTGATCTATAATCAAGTATATCACATGTTCTCGCCTGAATTAATGCCAGTTCCACATGCTTCTATAAGTAAAGCATATTCAAATCTTTTACTAATTGAATATAGGTGCATCACATGTCATATGAATATGGTCTTATTGCATTTCCTCAATAACATATTAAAACCACTTTTTAAAGATGTCTAACTTTCGTCTTTATTGTTCTTGGCACTTAAAACTCTTCATTTGTTAAGGAATTACATATGACTACACGTAATTTAAATGTAAGTTCTCCATATTTACGTGGGTTAATGTTAAAACTAAGAATAAAAAAATAAAGGATCTGTTCAATATTCAGCATATTTATTTATTTTTTCAAACTCATTTGGCATACTCTTCAGTTATATAACTATTTATTTATATTATTTATACTTACATAGCACATTTAAACATGTATTTCTTTTATTAATTTTTGCATCCACTGTTATTTATGCTATCTTCTACAGTAATTGCTAAAACATTATAATATTGACTCGACCCAAAGTTGCAGATCAACCTTAAATAATATTAATTATAACAACCAAGAGAAAATTTAGTATTTTCAAAATTATCAGTAACCTACAAATTAATTGACCTGTGATTACACATACATAACATTTCAAAAAACTGAGGATATTTTTCATATTAGCTCGCTGTCTTTTATTTATTTTCACATCTTTTACAATACTCTTATTACATCTTAGGTCAAATTCTGCCGACACTCAAACTGCATCCAAAATTCAAGATGGATTAATTGAATTCATGTAAATATATTTCAAAGATTCAATCATGAGTATATGCAAAATTCAAATGTTTCCTAACTCAATGTCAATCATTCAAATTCAGAGTGCCAGTGAACTTAGTCCCATATATAATTATTATATAGGTAGGTACTTAAAACAATTTAATTAAAAGTCCCCATCTGCTTGTATGTGTAAGAAATAAACCAATGATTTAATTTTGCTTGGAATAAATTTTCTAAAACTAAATAATATCTTAAATACTCATCGATAGGTCATCACAAAACAATGGACTAAAATTCGAAACCCAAAACTATATCTCTAATTTAAATATTACATTATTTTAGTGTGCCATAAAAATTAATATGTAATACATTCATTTAAAAATAAATTAAAAGCAACATTTAATGTATATATTATTACTACACATAGATTATAGAATAATTATTTTCTTTGATGCCATTTTCATTTATAAAGTCTTCAAAAAGCAATATAATATTTATGTATTCTCAAACAGTTTTAGAATTAATGTTTACAAATAAGTATATTATTGATAATTGAAGGTCCATCGAGTTGCTTCGCTCGCAAATATTTTACGAAAATCTTTGCAGGCAGTCCGCAATTAATACAACCAACAGATAATTTAGTATAAAATCTCAACTTGGCAAATTTAAAAAAATCCCTAAACAAAAATATACTTTTTGGTTAACAGAATTTTTTAATCAATTTGTTAACTTGTGATACTTTGATTATTCCATTTAAGTTATGAACATATTTTTTAATATCAGAACAAAATAAAAACACAGACTGCCTGTAAGATATAATTTTCCTTAGACTATACAGAATCGAGGAATCAACACAATTACAGTAAAACAATTGTGTTTTTTGACTATATATCAAAAAAAACATGGTTAAATAAATATTGATTTAATCCAAATATATATATTTTTTAAGATAAGAGACCAAATTAATATCAAAAAAGGAGTTGTACATTACATACAAAGAAATAAAAATCAAATTCCGTTCCATCATTAAGTTCAATAAATATTAAGAAGTCAAACACAACAATTTAAACATGAACGTAACATTCAGACTTCACATAACAGTTGGAATAAATAAATAAATAATATATACATAAAGTATGTGTTCAACAGATCGTAGGATTCCATTAATCGATATGTATATTCTTTATAGTCTAAAGATATATTCATTCTTAGATAAAGACTTTAAACTCTAATATTGACTGTTTTTTTAGTAGAGATATTTAATTGATATGTTCATAATATATGCTGTTGAAAGTATTAGACAAATTCAACTATAAATTATAAAAGTGCACTGCATATTATAAATGCAGTTACAAAACAAAAACTTTTGACGTGGGAAAATTTAAATCAAAAAATTTCACTTGTGGAGGATGCATTGTGTTTTACTGGGATCACGTCACCGTTGAAATGTTGGAAAACAATTTATTTTTACAGAACAATATCAATCTACTGTTGAAAAATGCAAAAAGAGTAAATGGTTTTGTTTGTTTCTTTGCTTAGTAATTTAATATAATTCAATATTAAAGCGACCCCGGAAATTTTCCAAAATCCTTTTACACCTAGAATAAATCTTATTGAAATCCGCCTACTGAATTTAATCAAGCTGTTTAAACTCTCTTCAAGAATTCAGGAATTGGCCCCGTGGATCCGTATTCCTAAAACAAGCAGATAAGATATGCAGCGAAACCGAAATTCAATAACTTTCTCTCTCCTGTACAAAGGATCATTTCCATTAGATATCAAGAATAGTGGGAATTTTCAATACAGAGAAATGTCTTTGCAGTTTCTGTGCCTTTTTGGGATATCTTATATATTAGACTCTAAATGTTTTAAGATTTAAAACATTAAAAGATCAATAGTAGTGGGATATAATATCAAAGTTGTTTGCAAAATAAATTAACAAAACTTTCATTTGGAGCTGCTAAAGTGAGGTTTGGTACTGCTGCCTTTAGCTTGGCTACTTTTATTATGATACATTCATTGTATATCTTTTACAATATTTTAGTCACAGTAAAAAGATGTATATATTTATTTCATTTTTACATGTCAGTTGTAGGAACTATGACACTGAAAAAATGAATTCATTTCAGTTCTAATTATTTTAATTTTAAAATTGAAAAATTCGTCCAAATTAATCCGCTTTGTGTAAAAATAAAATAAATAAATAAATAAGCAAATAAAAAGTCTGAATATTAACCAAATGTTTGGATTGTGTTTTTTCAAACTAAATACAATATTTTTATTTAAATATCCTGCGCCATAAGTCACGTTGGATCATGCGGCTGAATCATCATTGTTCATCAGGACTGGTCATAGCAGATGAATTCACTTCCAGTCAGTACTTAATTTGTCTGTATAAGACATTGTTTGTTTCTAGCAAAATCTCTAAACACATTTATTAAAGGGTTTATTGTATGATAAAGACGAGCCGTATTTTCTTATAATAGATGTAATTTCTCAGTTTTTTTAAGAAAAATCCTTTTATAAGCCCTTCATATCCTGATTTAAGAAAAATGATGAAAATATTCCTCAATTTAAAAATTAAGTCGTCATTATGAAACGATTGCCATTTAATTTGACACGAAAAAGTATTGAAAGGAAAATCATTAAACAAGAAATATGGGTTTGTTTTTCAATATGAATTTTTGCAAATCAATGTTCGTTAAAATTTTTGATAAATATTTATCATTTCTAATAAGAAATTGAGTTGACTGACTATTTTCATAAATTCTCGTAACTTTTATAAACACTTGCTTCTTTCTTTTGTACTCGCTACCTTCTACAGTATAGGGGAGTAAACACTGTGTCTACCCTAAATTGATATCTCGTAATCGTAAGTAATTTGCCATTACAGTATGTACAATTACCGTTTTAACTTGACCCATTGTAGTACCATTTCCATTTAATATGTTTCCAACAATTTGTGTTTATAACAAATAATAATGTGAAAAAACAAATTATATGATGAAAAAATCTATCTATTGAAAAAATATAATAATTAAAAATATTTTTATTTGTGTCTTCCTAATTTGCTTTAAATATAGAACTATGTTGTGAAAGTGTAGCTTCACAGTAAAATGTGTTTTCATTAAAAAATAAAATAATAATACGCACCAAAAAAAAATTCTTGACTCAACCATTTCATAATAATCGATTCCTACTTTAAATTGCTTTTAAGTTTTAATTGATAATATGTATATTATTGTCTACTTGTTGGATACTATAAAGGGTTTTAATGTAGGTATGTATAATGAAGTTTTGTATATTACCTCCGTGCTGTGTTGATGAGAAATGCTTTTTTTATTCCTCTGTATTGAAATCTGTTAGTTATAAAGTAATCCATGTGTCTTCTCTGAAGTCGATGGATGTATTTACTTGATGATCAAAGTTCAGGGTAAGAAAATCATTCAATAGTGCCCACCATTAATTTTAATCAAAAACCTTTTTTTCCATTCAATTGAGTTGCTGAAAAGGTACAAAATAGGTTTTTGGATTAAAAATAATTACGTTTTGGACAAGATTAAACAAATAATATTTCAAAATTAACAGTTTCTTTTGACTTATTATTGTCTTTGAAGTAATGAAGAAATAATTCATAAACTTAATAAAAATATTAGTTAATATTTGTGAATTCTCTCCAAAATACACCCTTCACGTAACTCACTCTGAAACACCACATTCTAAGGACGAGTTTCTTTCAAAGTTTTTTTTTTAAATTTCCTTTTGTGACAAAATTGTTTTAAGGTGTCCCTAAACATCTTGATTCTCTAAATATTATATATTCAGGAATACACATTGGGTTCCTCAATCATATCATTATATATAGTGTTTTGTTTGTAAAAAAAAAAAATAGTGTGGCACCCATTTAGTAAAGTACATTTAAGCATTTCTTCCCTCCCACACTGTTTATCATATCACAACCCATGAATCTCCTTCTGATATATTTACATATAAATCATTTTGTACCGTAGAAGTGAGTTGACACAAAAGTCAAGATGCTATGTCAGATCAGTAAGGAGGTTAACAATTCAATGAATGCTTGTGTCACCGTCAGAACAAATGGTACACCGTACCAAACACTTAATGTATCAATTAGAAAAATGTATCGTGGAGAAAACAGTTTTAAAATATCTAAAAAAAACTCCAATATTAGTCTGAAACTAATAAAATAATTAAGAAACTGCAAATCCTGTGTGAGTTATTGAAATGAAAGTATCATTTTGTATAGTGTTGCCATGTATTTTATTAATAATTGAATTATAATGTTTGATAAAATGTCTTAGTGTGATAATTAACACTTGAGGCTGATCTACACCGAAGAATTTTAATTTTAGTCATTGATTTACAATGACTTTTTGTATGACTTTGAAGGCTCCCAAAATTTGTATTTGGGAAATAAAGATAAATTCTTTGATGTAAATACACTATTCTAGGAGTACTTCTAAAACAATTGCTCGAAAACAACTGTCACATACACATAGATTAAAGATAATTTATTAATAGAAAATCTTACATAATTATAATGTAATTGCTTCTTTCTATTGATATACTGTCAAAATGTTTTGACTTTGCGTTTTAAGTGTATAGATTTTAAAGATTTATTTGTCAAATTTAGAATTTTATTCTGTTACAAAATTGTGTGCCACAAAATTTCCAAAAAACAAATTTATCCCAAAAATTTTCTTCAATCCTGCTGACAGCCTTCTAGACATTTTGTTGAAAATGTGTATGGAATTACTTTAAACCATTGTACATCCCGCTTACTCCAGAAAGGTCCTAGTGCATTGAATAGGCAGTCTGCCAGATATGCTGATATGATAAACTTCACAAAGGAAATATTTACCGATTATTACATTTAACATTTGAAGAAAATTTTGAAAAGTAAGAAAAATATTTATATTTTTTGTCAAGTTTTGTGGCCACGCGTATTTATTGAAAAATGATGTATCGTATGTGGCCAGCTAACTGGTCACCCATTTGTGTTTTGCTTGATTTGTATGCCCATGATATTGTATCTACTTTTCGGAAGCGTAACTACAAAATAATGTCTGTTTCTGCATTTTTCAATATTCTAAATATCTGCTACAATCTTTAGCTATACAAACAACAGTGATGAATAGTTTCTAATGATATTTAATTACTTTGTCACAAACACACCAAAGCTCACTAATATACAAGAATAGTATGTTTAGTTGCTTATAACATCAAAAAATTAATTTATCGGAAATATAAGTTTTTATGAGAGAAATGAAATAATTACTACGGGCTCTGTTCTTTGAATGCAGCTTTTCAATGAAACTTTGTTAATATATTTTTCAAAATGAATAAATTTCTTAGTCTTCATATAATATATCCCATAAATTTAGATCCAAACGCACATACAACAGATGTGCACTCTAAAATAACAATAATAAATAACCTATTAATAGATAAAATATTCACACAAACCAGTGACAAGAGTACAATCAATAAAAGTAATTAAATTATGAATATATAGCTGAATTGAAAAGAAATCTTAATCTAATAAATACGTGGATTCAACAATGAATAGAAATTTAGGAAAAAAATTAAGATATGTTTGATGTTATTGTCAACAGTACTATCTTCCACCTTCGCTGAAGAGTAGAATATTTTTACAGTAACGTGAAGAAATGTGTAAATCCAATCAAATGATTCATACAAAAGTTTCATTTCATGAAAATTTGGTCATTCGTAGCACTTTAATTAGCAAAATAGCAGCGCCTCACACGTTTTCCAAAAAAGACATTGTATTTTTATTACGACAATATATTTATTTTACCTATAAGAGGATCTAAAAATAGTCACACTTTAAGAAGAATAAATAGTAAACAGTTAGAAATATACTTTTGACTGGTTAGTATACCGCAAAGATTATCATTCGAAACATTTAAGTGAGGAAATATAAAAATATATTTGGAGAAAAAACATTTTTATTTTATATTAGAGCAAACTTATGCAACATAAAAACCTTAGAATGTAATTATCGGGTGGAAACAAATATCTCTTTGGGTAAAATCCAAAGTAGAATAGATTCATTAAATAATCTTTGAAGTACTACTTAACAGCCAACGAGTAACTTAGAGGATAGAACGCAAACCTTCTTCATCTGGAGTCTATGAAACATTGACTAAGTACACGCACGATTATTCTTAGACATTTTATTATCTTGACAAATATAAAATAGTTATCATCAGATGGGATAGATTAGATTAGGTTAGAAATCATCACAAGCAGTATCGGAATTAACAATCATCTTTCCACATTAATACTAGGATAGAATGAGTCAAGTGAAATCAAAAAATTCCAGGCGAGAAAGGTTGGGTGGTTCAAAAATTGACAGAAAAATACTTGAAAACAGTTTTGGTTCAAACAAAAATGCAACGGGAAACTAACTAGTGAGCTACAACAATTTGCTATGTTACACTGAATACGACTATTGTAAAACCAAAACACTGAGTCACACGTCAACCACAATGATGTGCGGAACTCTTTAGGCCGCACAACGCGCTTCATGACTGTTTTGCGACTCAGTTTCTCTGTTTTACATTTTATAATTTTACAGTAATAAAGATACTTAGGTTTCATGTTTATCTTAAGTTGTATGCGTTATAATTGACTTTCAGATCACCTACAATTTATTTATGTAAGCGAAAACTTATCATTACCACGGACGCTAACAGCCAAAATGTCAATGCAGGTTAAGTGTAACATTTGAAACTAACCACAATTTATTTTCCTAAACCAGAACCAAGGGTTCACCAAAAAATTCACACAGTATAGAATTTTTCCAATTGCAGGATTCAATAATTGAGATGCAATCCATACAACTTTTTAAACATAGTTTAAAAATATATTTTGAGGGAGTCCAGTTTATTCTATATCTGTAGGCCGGTTTTTTTCCCAACAAACACCTCTATTTTAGCTCTGGAATCGCCACTACTAGTGCCAAACATGGTAGTCATAAAAAAATGAGGATAATGTATTAACACTAAACAAATGTTACACCGCACCTCTATGTGTACACATATATATATATATATATATATAATATTTATTAAAGTACGGATTAACTGTTCATTAATTTATTATCATAGCAAGAAAATAGAATTCAATTTGACAGTCCGTTTAAAACAAGAATTATAATAATATGAAAAATAGATTTTGTTAAGTACTTGGAATGTGCCATCTAAAAAAACTTTGAAACAAATAAATAATTTAATGTGAACGAAGTAAAATTTGCTCTGAAAATCTTTTGATAGTTGAGAAAGTACAGGTAACATTCTCTGTGCAGTTTTATTATAACTAATTAAAGGCTATCCGATAGAATTAAATAAAAATATGCATTCTAACACCCTCACGGATTTAAGGAATTCGCCTGATAAATTGACCGGTGTTTATGTATGACAAATTATTAGCAATAATAGATACACATACTTTATTGTGAAAATAGTTTTATATTTAAACAGATATGTACTTCTTAGATATAATTACTTATATTTAAATATAAAGTGATGTAAAGTTTGAGAGATTTCAAAAAAATAATGAAAATACGTGATAGGGCAACAGATTATAAAAAAACGAGTGCTGAGATGTGCGGAATTATGATCAGAACTCGAATACATATTGCGGTGCTTGACATGCAGAAAAGTATCACTTCAGCCTTACAATACAATATAGTAGCTTGACAAGATGAATTGTTCAGTAACTTGAAGCCGTTCTGGAAAACTTTGGAACTAGGAGTCACCACTGATTCAATTGGTGAAAATGTAACAATTATCATTTGAAATACCTGCTTTTATATTTATTTTTTCAAATTTTTGGTAAACATATACAATTAAATAAAAGTAGGGCCAAAATGATGTCTCTGAAAAAAGCAAAAGCTACAAATAAACTATTTATGCTTTTAAGCTTGCAGTATTGTTAGGCTATATTTTTAACATTTTCATGACATACACCACTAATAATATTCAGATAGGCGATTCCGATTTATATATTTCAGTCAAGTCACGTAATTCTGAATTTTAAAAATTCAATATCAAAATATCAAGAAATATGAATATGCAGTCTCTGTGGACAGGTGTACACTTTTAAATTGAAATCCTTCACATTATATATTTTCTGATTCTTAGGTCATTTTATACGTACAAAAACCAAATTTCATAGTCTTTTGTCTCAAAAATTCCACTGGTTAATATGTTATGTATTTTATGAATGTACTTGAAAACAAATTAAATAAACGCATCAACATTAAGATCCAACAATATTTCCATTTTATATGGACAAGTGTGTTTCAATATCAGTCCGAATGTTGATTTATGGAATGTTTATGTTTGAACTCACAAAAAATGTTGACAATTTTTTCAGCAACAGTTTTCAAAGATCATATAAAAAAATCTTTAGCCTTAATCAAAAAAAAGTATATTTTCTATCAAAAAATAAATAAAACAAAAAATAATTGGAACATATTTATTAATTAAACACAACTAAAAGTCAAATTAAATCGAGGGACATTACTTTTTTGACAAAGATTGCGGATCAAAAAAGAATATTAAAGAAATGAGCGTACTGTCATTGTACCTACATTAGAATAAATGGAGGAGGCATATTTAGAAATAAAAAGATCAAAGATTACATCTGAAGGTGTAAATTGAATTAAAATAACTCAACACAAATAATGTTGCTTTATTTGTTGATATGCAACATGCAGAAACAATAATATTATAGTCGGGTGAATTATTGCGTTTAATGTCAAATAAATATCATTATTTTCTTTCTGTCTTTGTGGCTTAGTCCCATTAGTGCCGACAGTAACAATGAGTAAAAACAATAATTAATGTTCACCAAGTGACAAATATTTCCAGCAGAGAACTTAATATAATATTGAACTTTAAGTATTATGTAACTTATAAAAAGAGAACTGGTTGTTGATGATCGATTCCGAAAAAATATTTAAAACTTATCTAAAAAAAAAAAGTTGAGAAATATTTTACTAAAACTAAATTTTTAAGAAACAAAAGTGATGTACAATTTTTTTCAATGTGCGAGAGATTAAGAACTTTAAAATCAAACTTTGCTAAACATTTTATTTCTACATTCAGGAGTCTTATTGACAATCTCTGCTTTAAGCAGCGTGCTCATTCGGAATGAGCATACTTAAGCCGGAATTCTAGGCACAAGTAGCAGGTGGACACTGCTCAAAGTAGAGTACAAAAAGATACAAATGGAAGGTATCAATACGAGAGCTTCCTTGACCAGCTCTAACAGGCCACAAACCTCAGGCGGTTAGGGAAGTGTGGAACTATCTAGTCTAGTACATTAAAATAATTATGCTCATTGGAAAATCTTATTAAATATTTGCATTATACCGTCCAAGTAACTTAGCAATGAGTGAAGATTACAATTAATTAATTTAAAAGATGATAGAAGAAGAAATTAATAAGAAACTAATCACTAACACAACATACTAAAAACCTGTCTTTTATAATAAACATTTTGCTAATTAACATCTACTTAATAAACATTGATGAAAACTAAATTAAACATTTACTAGGAGTAAAAAATTTTGAAAATATTTCTACTCGACAAAAATTCACACATGCGATAATTTAAAAAAAATTATAATTAAATTATGTTTTCCATACTTACTGTGAACATTTTTATTTTTAGATCATTATTGTTAGTCAATTCATCCACAGCATCACATATTTTGGTTCTTTTTAAAAAAAAATACTTATTTCAAATATGTTAATATTTTGATTCATAAAAAGTATTATTATGCAACGTGAAGAAAACAAGGGCATTTTCAGATAGTTTAATATAAAACATTATTAAAACAAATAGACAACGCTCAGTTCAAGAAAATGAAAACATCGTTACTCAGAATTAATTATTACCAAAGAGTGCTTTATAATGATCATTTTCTCCGTTTTGTTTAAGAAATGCAACTTCCTCAAAAGATACGCAGCTCATTCATTTTGGTGATTAATATATATAAATTTTTATGTAAGAAAAAATTGCCTTGGCCAATTGTAAATATAAATTACAGTTAGTGGTAATGTCAGAATTCAGTTTATTTAGGTAATATTTCCCTGCGCACACATGCGTGGACTGTGCAGTGAGTGCAATGTGTTTTGTATAACTACGGTGTACACTTGCAGATGAATAGTTACATTAATAGTAATAATGAAATCTCTCAAACCATTGAAATGATGCGATACAAATTAGGACTGATACATATCCACTTTCTTTAAATGGCAAAATACAAAATTTACAACCTAGGAATCATCTTAAATAAACCTTTATACACATATATTTTTATGTATTTATATAATATATATTAATTTTTCAAAACGGAATCGGCGTAGCCCGCGTTCCCATCAAAAAATTGGTCAATTTTGTGTAATATTATTATTTCTTTTTACAATAATAATAATAATCCAATGCATCATTTGCACATGCGTAAATATTTAAGCAATTTATACAAAAGGATAAATAACATAATTATTTCAACTTTATGCGAAAGTCACAACGAACTCTTCAATGCAAAGGGATTTACTTACACCCCTTAATCTTTAGGCAGAGGTCCAAAGACTATAGAATAGATTTCAGTATAGAACTGGGTGAACAAATGGTGAAGTCATGTTACTCAAATATATTGTTGTGTGATGTAAAATTGAATTAAGACCACCATTCACCGCATATTGCACATTGGGGCTGAATGGCTAGGATAAGTCTCATCATGAAAATGGTTGACCACGGCGACATATAAGCAAATTTTAGTTGTTTCACTATTTGCAAAGAATCATTGCTCAAACAAAAAAATAAAACACAAAATATGGAAAACTTCCAAAATAAAGAAAACAAAAGTAATATCAATGTGTATCGTACGGGCACACAATTAAATTAATTTATTTTATATTCTGTCTCCTTTAATTGAAACATGTTCTTTTTTAATTCATATACATGGAAAAAATTGGAAAAATTATATCTTCCCACATGTCACGTTCGACAAATAAACATGAAAATGTGTATTGTTTTTGTCTAAAATAACACACTACTAAAGATGACAACACTTTTATTACAATGTTTTGTAACATTATTTTAAATTATTATAATGTGGGCACTACAATATATTGTAATATCCAATTATATATCTATGTATATTATATATACAAATACAAAAATTGAACATTGTTACTGTTGTAGGAATTATTTTAATATTCCACCTCTAAAATCATTGATGTTGTACAAATTTTTAACCATTATAAAATTACACAAATTGCAATAAAATATGTTGCCATCTTTTATAAATGCTTCCGTTTCGCAATATTTTCTTACATTAAAAAAATATTTTCTTTACGCGCACATTATTTATGATGTTATCCGTTATAAAACGATCCGCTTAGAAAAACAAATATACCTTTAATGTATGTGTTTTTCGCTCAGTCAATCTAAATTAAATTTAGTGGAAAACCGTTTATATTACATACCAATCTGTTTTATTTTAATGGAAATAAGAAAATACGCCATTCAAATGGAAACATCTGTTTCATAACTCTTGATAATTGACATTAAATCAGATGTAATCAATTAAATAAAAAATATTATTTTAAATTCGAGCAATAGCAATCAAAATTGAATTGTTATACAGATGTAACAGACCTAGTCCACAATATTGTACGGGTGGATAACTGACTAAAATACGAGTCAAAATATTAAAGGAACATATGCCTAATTTCAACCATGTATAATTCAATATAAGCATTTCAAAAAAATTATAATTATGCATTTATTTCGATTAATTGAAATATTTTGTTAATTCAAAATAATATATTGAAAACAAAAAGTTAAAGGACATCGGCTTTCAAGCGGTTAGACTATTTTTTGTTATGTTTGTTAAGATAATTTAGGGCCTGAAGCAAATATATATATAAATGATGGATACATTTCGCAAACATTTATTTCGAAGTACGTACACTTAAAGCTTAACATGATTTTATAAAAAATTCAAACAATAATATTTTCTGTATTGATGAAGAATTTGCACATCTCCTAGAACATTTTCAACTCGTAATTTAGTCAGGTATCCACCCATAAAATATTGTGAAGTAGGTCTGTTACAACCTGTATATAGTATAATAGAATATATGTTTATAAAACAAATAAATCATATGTATTTCACAATCACATATTCGTGTTAACAATTCAATTAAGTGCAATTAATGTAAAGGAAATAATTTAGCGATTAAATGAGTATAATTATTTGAATGTAAGAAAACACGGCGAAACTGCGCCGTCACAGGGGAATGAAATCGAGTGGTGGGGCTCTCGCCAATCAACTCAGAAGTCTCCGTCATGTTCCTGCTCCTTCCGCCCGCCCTCCTCCTTGACTCCGAGGGAGTTGTTCTGCTGCCCGTGCTCGTGCGGCGACCTGCGCCCTCCGTGGGGGCCAATGGAACGTGCAGATGAAAAACACAGCTTCATGAGGAACGGGAATTTGGCACCTAGGAAATTTGAAAAATCGAATTAATTTTCTGTTTAGTTTTTTTTTTTAAATTAAAAGATTCTTTATATTTCGTAGATACAATAAAGTGAATTCAAGTCGGAACCATCATCAGACACAAATAAGATATAAATAAAAGTGTCTGCTTAATTACCTACGTAGAATCCAGGAATTCAACAACACATTCCCATGGACTTACGAAAAGTCTACAAAATACAACTCTGCAAGAATTATAAATAGATTAGAACCTGGATGCATAATGGTGGCGTGGTTGCACGCCATGATTGCCATTACAGCCTGTGAGATACTGGAAAACTCCATTAAACCTGATGACGACCTGAAACATACAAACATGGAATTAGTTATTATTATTATTTATTTATTAATGTAATTAACTTAGCATAATATTATAATGTACATGTGTCTGAAATAGATAATTGAATTTATAAGTTTTCTAAGGTTGAGCTAAAATAATGTTCAATAGGGAAAATGTAATTTGAGGATAATTCAATTGCATAAAGATTGTATGCAAATTTCTAATTTGAATAAGTATACCTTTCGCTCTTCAGTGGGAATTTGGAGATTTGCAGAGGCGGAGTGACATTGTAGTCGGCGAACACCTGCCTCAGCTGCTCCTCACTCACATCCGGTGGTGTGTTAAAGAAGTGGATAATCTGTAAAGCAATATATTTCACTAAATCACGTTATTTATACCTAAGCAAAAAAATTTTTTTTAGCTAAAAATGAATAAATAAAAATGCCTGATGTTCTGATAAACGGATCTCTAAAGAAATGTATGAAAAAGGATGTTGTACATGATGATATCTGATATTTCTATAGAAGAACATCATTGGTTGTACCATTGTTTTTGCCCCAGGATATAAAAGAGCCACTTTAACTTGCACACAATAAATGGCACAATACCATGACAGTTCTCTAAACAATTATTTATCTCTACATGGTAACCACCTTTTGTTTTTTTTCACCATTTTACAATTTGGACCTTTACATTTTCTGTATTTGGAAGAGTTACATCTAATAACCGATGGATGCTAAAATACTTAAGCAAAGTTTTGTATAAAAGCCTTTTGGAGATTTACCTTAGATGGGGGCTGTATCCTATTCTTGTGTATAGAGGCAGGGGTCAGGAACCTGTTGTTCTTATTCCCCATGTACTCCTTGAAGGAGGGGCTCTTGTCGGCCAGTGGGTACGGGTTGATCACCTCTGACAGGAATGTCTGCTTTGAGAAGCTGAAATTATAACGAGGAATATTTATTTGTAAGTGTAGAATAAATTATAAAGTCCCTGCCAGAATTTGTCCGTGCTTGGGGTGTATTTTAAGAAAATAAAAATAATATAAGAGGTAGCAAAACACACCAGATAATGAAAATGATAGTAAAATTATTTTACTGGAGCCGGAGAGCGAATTAGTGGTAAATAATCAGACTTGAGAAATAGAAATAAGTAAAATCACTACATCTGGCGGGAAAGTGGGTAGCATGATGAAATAATACAAAATAGTAGTTTCTAGCAGGAATTTGGGTCAGTAGGTAGAGGGTGGTTCTGACAAGTAAATGTAGATTAATTTCGAATAATAATATGGGATGGTAAAATAATAAAAATATCTATGTACTCACGCTAGTGTCATGGTGTGTTCATTAACAGTGACATTGTTAAGATTTTGAACACATCGCTCAACTGATAGAGCATCACCCATCTGTACCATCGCTGTTCCTTCCTTCGTCTTCAGGAACTTGATCTGAAATAGAGAGAACAACACTACATAACCAAAGTATCCTTTTTCAAGGAGACCATATTTTAAATATAATATATTATATGCTTATACATATAGATAGATCATTTATTTATTCTTTGATGTAGGTATTAGACGGAATGAAAAACTAAATAATAATATTAAATATACACGGAGAGCTATGGTAACAGGAACATTTGGAGAGCCCCGAGCAAGAGCTTTCAGATCAACAATGATCCGATTGTACAATTGGATCCTGGATGTGGTGAAAGTAGTAACAGACTTGTCACTCACCCTTGCAACATTGCCGTACAGACAGACCAGATTGAAGAGGCGGTCCGTGTTGGCCGTGGCTGGATCCAAGCCGTACACCATCATCACGCAGCCGTGATGGTGGGGCGGCGGTGGAGGAGGGGGTGCTCCTCCCCCATGATGCGGACCCTGGAACATGTCCTGAAAAAAAGAAAATATCAATCTCAATCTGATTCTTAGTTCACAAATGTCGGAGTGTTCTTTAATAATAACTGTTTATATGAATGATGTTAGTAGTATAGCTATATTTTTTAGCAAATGTAATTTTTAGCAAATAGCTTATTGAATCACCTAAATGAAATTGAAAAAAAAAATGACTATGCTAGTTCTTGAAGAAATGGGAAAAGAAAATTTGTCAATTAACCTCAACCTATATACATAAGATACAATAAGCGATATTCACAGACATGCATGTGTATGTGGGAGATGAAATGTATTTATCATTTTATTTTATTTTGTTTGTTTCACAAAGAAAATGTATCATTAAATTTGATTTTTCATCTCACTCGTTTTGAAATATGCAGCAATTTTGATTAAATCTTTATAAAATATATTTGAATATGTTCAAGATACATTTTTAAAACTAATTATTAAGAAAAGATTTGCTCAAGATTTACTCAATTCAAAAATGAATTTTTGTAGAACATTTCTATATTTTGCCATCGAATAGTATCATAAGATTTAAAAAACATTTTTTGTTTGATTGCTACCAATCTATCCTCCTATCATTGAAAAATCTTTTAGAATAGAAACTTCATAGAGCTAATAAAATATGAACACAGAATTCATCAAAATGAAACAAGTTTATGAAGTTGAAATATTTTGTTACAATAAAAATAGCATATAGTAAGAAGGAAAGAAAAAGACGTAAGAAGGGGGTGGGTGGAGGTGGAGAAATGAGTGAATAGAGTTTTTAATGAACTAATGAAGATGAGGTGTATTAGTAAACGCAATAATTAACCACTAAATAATTTGTAATAATTCTTTCACTACTTAATCAGATTAAATTTCTGGTACTTAAGTCTTATTAAGTAATTAAAAAATATTTTTGTCCAAGATAAAAAAGCTCAAACATTAACATTAAATGTATGCAATAATAATTTTAGATTTATAAAGTATGGTAAAGAATGAATTATGCAAAACTTTAATAAAATAGCTTAAAACCTTAAAACATCACTATCATTGTCTATATTATAAAATGATATTGAATTACAATATTGTGCCTCTCATGTTTATTTTAGGGTTGAATCTTGGCTAATCCCATGACTAAAACATCAGCGATTTAAAAAATTTATTTGCTTATTAACAGCTTTTGATTCCCCTCAAATGTTTTACTTTTGTTATAAGTTTCTTAATTTAGTTTGATTTAATTGTGATTTGTTTATGGATTAATTACAAAAGATGGTGATGATGAATGTATACAAAAGTAAACATAAGTGTTAGAAACAATGATTGTACATCTATTGGCACCTGGTGGTGAGGTGGCATGCCGCGGTGACCACCCCTCGGGTCCTTGATGAGCCCCTGCCCACCACCCCCTCCGTACTCCATGTCTGTAATGAGAATATTGCCATCTAAATAATGTGTTGTGGTGCGTGAAAAAGCAAGTATTGTGTTAAGTGGAAGACTGTACAATTATTATTATTATAAGTGCTAAATATTCATTCGGGATTAAAATCCAATCACCAAACATACCTTCATAATACAACATTTTAACATGAAAAATTACCAGTAGTCCTATCACATAACACCTGTCATTTTTTAAGCTGTATTGGATGAACCAATTAGGAATAGATAAATTTTAAATCAGTCTCCATTTTTTAGTAGTTCACTTCATATATGAAAAAAATTAGATTTTTAGTCGTGCTTTATGTGTTGTACAGTAAATTGAGTCATTGGTTGACTTCAAATGGAGAAACAAATAATTTTAGCAGATGTTAAACAACAATTTTCAATTAAGTAACAATATTAATTTTGGGTAGTCGTTAGTATATCTCAAATAAAATTAATAACCAATAATTCAAATTAACATTCACATATTTATTTTATTTTTGATTAGTAAGTTAAAGCTCATTCCAAAAAATTGATTAATGTGTGTAATAAAACATTATTTTTCACATGTTAGGAACAATTTAAAAAAAATGTTTTATGTCAATTTCATTTGGCACACATTCACACATAAAACAACAATAATGGACATAATACAATTAAACACTCTTTAGAAAACATTAATATCATCACAAACATTTTTTTTAACATGGTTAGTTGTACAATTTAAATGACTATATTCATTGAGAATAGTGGAATTGCACACAAAATTTGTTATAATTTATACTGAAATGAAATTGAAAAGACTCTTTTGTATAGCACAAATTCAGCATTTATATACTGATATGATAAAGATATGTGCCTTACCATGTCCATTATCATTACCATCATTCTGAAACTTTATTTTGTTTATACATTTCATTGTATACTACCTAGTAGTGATGATCTAAACTGTTATTTTAACCGTGATTGTGAGATTTATGTTCAACTGTATCAATGATTGGTAATTGATTATTTGTAATTCGGCGAGCAATCACTGGTACACTATAAACTAAACCTCCAATAGTTAAAAGATAATCACCAATTATTATTACAATTGAATACCAATCACACAATCACAGTCACAATAATGGTAATAAAAAATTGTTATTATATTAATTGACCAAATGGACATAATTTAAACATCTCCATTGAGGCTGATTTGTATTATATTTAGCATTTTTAATAATTATTTTAAATATGTTATACTTAATTGTATTTGGTGTCTGAACTGATTTTTTTATTATTTGTTTAAATTGTTAAGTGTATTTTCTTTTTAAATGAATTTATATTTTGTTTGTTTTGTGAAGTTTGAGGTTGAACTGTGCAAATTTCATTAATATATCTATTCATATAAAGTTTTTTTCTTAATAAACTGTTCATTTTTCTTTTGATGAATTCATTATGTATTCTGGTTGTTTAACATTGTAATATATATTCTGGTTCGAGTGTTATAGTAAATTTATTCAACACGTCTTTGGGGCATTTTTTTTTAGTGCTCAATTGTCCAAAAATAAATTCCACAGATGCTCAAGTGCCTCAAAATGTATACTTTGGTCACTCAATTGTCCAAAAATAAATTGCACAGATACTCAAGTGCCCCAAAATGTATACATCGGTTACTCAATTGTCCAAAAATAAATTCAAGTGTACACTTTTGTTGATGTTTTATCAAAATACATTTATAATTGCCATTAAATTTACATTGCAATTACAATTGCCTTAAAATGTTATCTTGGATGCTCAACTGTTCCAAAATATTATCTTGGATGCTCAACTGTTCCAAAATGTTATTCTTTGGATGTTCAATTGTCCCAATATGTATTTCTTAAATACTCAACTGTCCCAAAATTGATATGTAGAAATTGTGTCAATCAATGTTACATTTGTATATATTTATATATAACACTACTCAGTACTGGGAAGAACAACAAACAAACAGTTATTTGAGGAGTCATTCAAGATTATTAATTATTACAGTCCAAGACAGATTATTTGCAGTAATCAATGAAAGCTTGCTCAATTGACTCTAGATGGGATTGGATGCATTTCCAAGACAGGTAAACACATTGCTATTCTGGCAAAACAGGGTTTGAGGATGTCTCGCAATTGTCATCTTGGCGGGAGGCTGTCTCACTCACCGTCTCTCTCTCGCTTCGTTGAATCTTCACTCGTCTGATCACCCGTTTCCTCTTGACCGCCCTCTGGTTCCAAATTCAAAAACAATCCACCATTTTTATTGGTTGAAAAACATAACAATATTTAAGGCTTACGCATTAAAATAATGGGGTTTTTTACTCAATTTCATATCGATTTATGAACTTGTGATGATATTTCGACAGGCAAATCGTTGTCTCATGTTAAAAACCAAAATTAACTATAAATAAAACATGAAAATAAAAATAAAGGGGTAAAAAAAAACACACATAAACATATTTTACAGATTCAATGCATTCCAGTCAATTATATTGTTAAAATAACGAACCAATGTAGAAATAAAAAGCTTTGTACCATGCTTGCGTGTGAGGCTTATAATAAAAATGTTAAGCTGAATTATGTACGTGTGCTATGGTGGGAATTGTAACAAAACACCAGCGATAACCTTGGCGTCCCCAACTAGATTTAAAATTATATTTCATATAGGTATCTAAAATATATTGAGACAAAAAATAATATAAATACGCTTAGGAATGATTTTCATTTCAATAATAGAATGACTAATTTTATTGAAAAGATTTTTGGGAGGTTTAAATTTACTTCTAACAATGTAATTATTATAAATCACATTAATTAGTTACATTTCAACCACTCAGTAGTCATTAGACACAAGCAGTGAATACATTTTAATGCATTTAGAACAGTGGGTATCGGTGCAATTCCTACCATTTCTAACTACCGTAACTAATTATATAATATTGACAAACTAATGTCATTAAATCTATTAAATTTCCACATAATTTAATAATAACGCTTTTCATTGTTTAAAAAAAGTCAACACAATGTAGTCAACAGTGTAAAAATGCAAGATAACAATGACAAAAGACACATTACCTTGTCATAACTAAACCATACTAGAAAAGAAACATAAAACATCATCCATTACTTTCATCCCATTAATTTAATTACTAATGTAAGTGTTTCTTAGTAGTAACAAGTGACCTACAACACAATGTACTAATTAATTTTCACACAATTTAAAAATGACATTTCACAATTATAATTTACATTACATTCCAATACACAATTAACTAACATTTTCAATTCATCAATCAACTGCACAATTAAGGGAATACTTTCAATAATAATTGAAATTTTCGCGTTTTTTACGAAAATGTGGGCTTTTATGATTAATTTATATCAGAAATTATACACTAGATTTGACTTTTTGTAAAACTATTACTTAGATAGGACCTTTATACTCATTTAAAACTAATAAACTGAATGTTTTTTAACATAATTAAGACAATACAAGCATTATAAGAAAGACCGCGACCATTAGATGCATTTTCCGCGTGCTACAAAATTGTATTAATAGGCTAAATTATTTCATAAACGAAATATATTTTCTTATAATCTTGAAGCCAATATTACGGAAACAAATCTATTTTAAACCAAATTAGCAAAATGTTAAAAATTAATTGCAGTACATATGATCAATTTTTGACGTTTTTAAAATACTTTGTTTTAGTGAAAACATACGTTTTTAAATAATATATTGTATTTACTCACATGCTTTGAGGCTTCAACTATTATTTAAAACTAAGTTTTATATCAAAAACACAATAATCAGTTTTTAAATAATATATTTTCAGTCTTATAAAATACGATAATTTTAATCGTCCATCGAACTTACTCCGGCTATGACGGTCGTGGAATCTGCGCTGTCATTATTTTCGTTTAAAAATGCCGAAAATATATGTTTTCACGCATATTTTATCCACAATATGAATTAATATTGAACTTATTCACAACATTAGTAGCAAATTTCATAAATTATGTCTTTTTACTGATTTTAAGGGAAAAAAATGTTTTCTTGAACAAAGTAAACATTTTATGTACGTTATTTTTTAGTCAGAATTAAATATTTCGTTTATATTTGTATTTTAAACAAAGCTGACTGTTTCATAAATAGTATATAATTATGAAGCAGATATATCACCAGAACGACAACGGGGCATTTTAAATCGATAATATTAAACAAAATAATAAATTGAAGCTGTCATAATTTTTTTAAATTTAGAACATTGATTTAAACGACCATCTAAATATATGTAGGTACTTTGTCTTATTTCAAAACATATTCATACATATGAATTAGGTACACAATAAATGACTTAATTTTCGATTGATTAATTCAAATGACAACACACATTTTTATTTCATTCCATGCGATTCCAATATGAAAAAAGGTGGAAAATACTCCCGACATGAGTTGTGTTTAAAACTTAAATCGAATGCGAGAAAATTAACAATTTTATTGTCGTCTCTTTCTATTCAAACTTTCCTCTCTCGCATGATTTGCGTAACAAATAACGTCATTAATTATTTATCTGACATTTGATAATAATTTAACTATGAAAGCATATCTAATTCGTGTAAAATTTCTCGAATTTCAAACTGGAAAAATGAAAGCTCGCCCTTAAACTATATTCAACAAGACAACACTCAATTCACTAACATTTTCAATTCATCAACCAATTATACAATTGACCTATATTCGACAAGACAACACACAATTTACTAACATTTTCAATTCATCAACGAACTGTACAATTAGCTCATACAGCTCAAAGGACAGTGCAAAATTTACAACTCATTATACATTATTATAGATATTTCACACCTGACAGGAGGCATATTACTAACACAAACTAAAATGAACAGACATGTTTATTTTACACACAACTTACACAACCATCTTAAAAATATAATTTGTGAACTATAATAATGTTTGGTGTGTTTGATGTGTACTGTAATCGGGCATAGTGATGTTAGAAGGGTATAACAACAGGCAGGCAGGGTATCCAAAATGTAAGGACGGCATCACAATACCTCTGAAGTAGTTCCTTTCCGGTGGTCTGCGCCTCTCATCGTCGCCTAAAGGGTGGGGGGCAAACAAAACAGACACATGTAGCAAAACCTTGGGTGGTCAGTTGATGCAGATCAAAATCAGTGATAGCGGGTTGGGGACGCGAATCTCGGCTGGGGGTAATTCGTCTCATTCTCATCAAATGTCAGTTATAATTACTTTCTACGAAAAATATATTTTATAACACAATTGTGTTAGGAAATAAATTTTTGCTTTTAAATAAGTTGACATCAATAATTATTAGCACGTGTTCAACTCAATTCAGAGAAATATCTCCAATTGTATATAGAGTGTGTTGAGACGAATTCCCGAATATGAAACATGCAAGTATCAAAAGATTGTTTTTAAACCAGTGTGGGAAAAGAAAAACCATGCATATTGAAAAAATGGAAGTACCTAAATAAATCAGAAAAATAAAATAAAAATATTATTTAAATGGGTACAAATTTAAAAGATATTCGCAAATTATTTTTTCACCTTTATAGGTTTTTTTAAAAAAATATTGTAAAGTCTTTATAATTTATTATTGATATAAAATGTTAACAGAATAATAAAAATGACATTTCAATGAGACCTTTGCCATTAATCTCTCGTCATATTTCTCTTTAAATATACGCGAATACATATTAAAATTAAAAAAAGAAAATGTTATTCACTCCAAACTTGGATTATTTCTGTTTCACAAATCTCGAATGGGCTACAAAGCGAATCGAGGCGGCCCAGTCGGTAAAGTTCAAAATCCTATAACGGTAATGCTTTAAATAGATTGACAAGATTGTCCGCATCAATACCGATGTGCTACCCGTCTGCCGCGGCATTCTGACCTTTATCGCCGTGCGGCACGCGAGCTTCCCCGGCGAGAGACGGCGCTCACCGGCACCGGATAAAAATTTTATCGAGAAAATATTAATTTTCTACATATTTATATTCAAATCCTCCGATTTCCGGCCGACGAATTAATTATAAATTAGAATGTAGAATGTCACAAATCAATCATCAAAGGTCGCATAATGCGGTGAAGGAGTCATTTTTTTTTTAAATTCTTTGAAAAATCTCATTTCCAAAATAAAAAAGAATATTTTCAATATCTTGAAATATGAGAGAGTTACAGATGTTAAAAGTTGCGTGTTTTAAAAACGGTCTGTTTATACCGTTTTAACTCAGGGACGTCACATCTCTCGTACGTACGAGTCACGATCCGAACGTTTTTCAACAAGCCCAACTTTGTACGCCAATATCTCCTAAAGTATTGCACATTTTGAAAAAATTCAAAAAGCACGGCAATCTGGATTTTTTTAACACACTACTAAAGCTTATTTCTGAGATGCTCCACTGCATGATTAAGTGACAGGGATCGGACGGCCGGATGCCTCTCGACTCGCAACCCGCCGCTAAAATGCTCGAAATTATTACGTATTACTCGTGCAGAGTATCGGGTTGTAGGTGAGTTGCCCAACCAATTGTAGGGGGTAGAAAGAAACGCATCCATTGTACGTCGAGAGAAATAAATATCATATAATTAATAACGGATGAAAAATGTAATCAAATTTACAAATGACATTATTTTAATTTTCACTTATCTAAACTTTGTAATATACACATGTCGGATTGTGCTGTCACTACTATAGTTTCGAGAGGTCATCATCAGGTCAATCGGGTGATAACAATTGAGTCAATCAATACATTGAGCCTTTCCCCCACATTTCGTCGTTAGACAAACTTAGAAACAATTAGAAACAACTTAGAAACTTGGAAAATGATGAAATATCAAACGTAATTAAAATCAAGTGCGTTTTTTAAAAAATAAAAAGATGATGGGCGTCACAATACACGAATTACAGCCAACCGGCATTTAAAGGAAAAGGGGGAAAAATAAGGAAGCGATTAGAACAAACAAAACAATAACATTTTTAATTAACAAAACAAATACTTCGACGTTACAAAAATGAGAACTATTTTATATACCTACGTATCTAATCTTTTTTCAACTCTATATATAATAATTAAGTAAGAGTGTTTTTAGAAGAACGATATAAAAAAAAATCTATTTTTGAAACGGTGGTTCTATACAAAACAATATTTTATGGCCTAAATTACGAGTCGAAAATGTTCAAGTATTATATGAAGAAATTCTGAACAGTTACGGAAAATCTTATCGTACGAGACTGTTACAAAATCTTGTTAAGTTTAAAGCCTACGTAATTCCCATTATTTAATATATTTTTTATTAGATGATTTAGAACTTGAAATAGTCTAACCGGTCACATATAATTAGAAATGAATTAATTAAAATAATGACATGGTTGAGTTTAGAAACATTATGACCGCATTCACTGAAGTGAAAATATCTAAATCTAAATTCTCGTACTTCGAAATTTTCTGCAAAATGATAAGGTAAGTAACAAAATAAATATAACGAATTAGGTAGATCACAAATTTAAAACCGAACAGCGAGCACTACAAAAATGCGAAATGAGGCACGCACCACTAAGACAATGGGTTCGATATTGCAGGTACGAAAAATAATTATTTTTTAAATAGATCTCCGAGATTGTCCTCTTGCAGGGTGTTCGGTGATGAAGAAAATGTCGGCCACGTTAAAAATTTTCGTCAATTACCTTAGTTTTTTTTTAAAGAAATATATAGTTAAAATTTTTGAATGGCGGCCATAAATCACAGAGTTGACACCCTGTCAGCGGCGGGCACGGCAAACCGAGCGAGGATCCTGTACAAAATACCAGGGTTACCAAAAAAACTAAAATTCGCAAAACGTCGTTTGAGTGTATGAAAGAAATCAGTAAATACAAATTATCAAAACTGTGAACCTTACCTAAATGTTTGTAGAAAACTAGATATATTTTTTTAGGAATGTTTATGATTAGTAAAACCTCTAGATTAAAGATAAACATCAGAAAACAATGTTCGTAGTAATTAGTAGACAAAAATTTGAGAATGTTCACTTGTCAATCGATGATACTGAAGTTAAAGGAGTGGAAAAGATGAAGTACCTTGGCTGCTGGCTAGAGGAGGGCTGGAATCCGGATTTCGAAATCAAAATAAAAATTAGCACTTTCGTGAAAACAAAGAATTTCTTCAGCAATCGAGACATAGACAAGTCTGAGCACCCATTTGAGGGTAATAAAATGCTACATCATATCCATGTTGTTCTATGAAGTCAAGGTCTGGACGATAAAAGAAGTAAACATTAAATGGCTGGATGCATTTGAGATGTGGCTATATTGACGAATGCTAAAGATCTCCCGGTATCTTTAATGGTAATATGTCGACCACATTACTAATTAAAAACATTGATTTTTAAAATAAATTAAATTGGAAATAATACACATCTATTTAAGGATTTACTTAATTCATTATAAAATTAGATGGTTAACATAGTGTAATGGTGACACATTATCCGACAAGAGAAAGTTCGGGGTTCGAGTCCCAGCGGTAACTAAATATTTTTCGATGGATAGATTTTTCATTCCAAGTGATTCATCTAATTTGTTTTAAAAATATATATTTAATATTCCACCGTTGTTTCAAATCGAAAAAACAAAGAGAAAAAAAATAAAAATCTTGCCCTATGCGGAAAAGATTGAGGAATTCCACGTGTTGCTAGTGCGTTAAGTCCTAATACGCGTGACAGACATTTTCATGATGACAAGAGACCCGGGCGCCGAACATTTATGTCGGGAATCAGACGTTGCGATTGGCAACCCTGATGGAGAAAATTAGTTTAGAAACTTTTTCATGTACATCGGGTGAGACGCGTTGTCCGGTGAGACGAAGAGTAATTAATGATGTAACAATCTGAGGAATTTAGAAAAAAAGTTGTTGCCTAAGGTCACCCGCAAAATTTTAATTTGTAAAACCGTAAAAATCGTAAATTCCGTACAATTTTATTGATACTAATTTAAAATACTGAAAAAAAAGAAATTCTTTCACAAATCTCTATGTCTATATCTATATCTATCTTAATGTGTGAAGTTAATATTATATATATACATAGGTAGGTACCTAAAATTCAAATTCTGTACAATAGCTGCAATGCGAGTAGGAAAATTTGAAAAGAAACTGATACAATACGCTGGAGTGAATTATGAATTTTGCCTTTGAAATATACGAATTAGGTGTGATTTTTTGTTCCGAATTGAAGTTTGGAAAATAGAAATATTTAAAATACGAATATTCTGTAGGTTACAGACTAGTAAATAAATATACATGAAATAAAGACTACATATTGGAGAGGGGTTTGGAACATTAGTTGCGGGACGAGGGGCATTCTACACACATTCTTTGTGGAAATATAAATTCGATAGTTTATGACACATTTATGCAACAGTAAAAGTATTTACTATTCGAAAATTACATCTTTGTGTAAACAAGACGTATTTTTACATTAATACATATTATATTGTCAGCGTTTAAATTTTCGTTCCAATCGAGTCATATATTTAATAAAAGTCGCGGAGCTATTTGATTACGTAAGTGGTATCAACGTGATCACGTGGATGACACCAAAATGAAAACATTGAAAAAAGGAATTTGTATTAGTTCATGTGTAGTTAGCTAGTCTGTGGTAGGTTAGTAATTTTATTTAATAATTACCTAGCCACGTGATTTTAAGGTTCTCTTTTTTTTTCAAATATTCTTCTTTTTATAAATATTGTTTTTTAAAGTTCAAACGTCAAACTATTTCCAAGACTCTGCGTGAAATTAGAGACAAGGCAATATTAGGTTATTCGACAACAACAAAAAATTGCTACTCAAATTCGGTACTCATATTTGTGAAAAGGTTAATCACATCCACGAATACAAAGAATTGAACTGTACAAATAACTTTGTTGCATTTTTTAACATAAAATCGTCTTATGTACTTTTCGCACTCGTCCTAGGACGGGTTATAAACCCAAGTTAGTTTTATATTTTCTCTGGATAGCCGACATATTTTAACATTTCGAATAATGATGTCGCAATTTGTATGGGTGTAAAAAAAATTGTATTCCGTTTTAGATAATTAGTTAATTCGAAGGAAGATATTCATCAATTGAAGCAATGATTCGGGAGCCGGGATCCCACCCGCAGACGTGATATTAAAATAAACAAGAAATGAATCATAACATCATCGGCACGAGGTCCCGTAGCAATTGGAAACGAAAATTCCACCGGAGCTAAGCACGAGCGGACTACGGACAGGTCGGACGGTAGCTGCATTGCCAAGGTAGTTCGAGATTAATGCGCTATGTACATTTCCTGAAGACACCGGGTAATGTACACGACTTTCGGATGACACACTACTCGACAAATTTAAACGGAGATGTAACATCATTTTGGCACGGTTTTTATAATGAAGTTTGTTGGGGAGGAATCTAGAAACTCGGAGGCGGTAAGAAATTCTAACTGACCTGCTCCTGGCTTTTATCGGTATGAGCATAATAAAAAATGACGTGTTAAGTATTTGTAAACATTAAACAAAAGTACATATAATATGTATTTCAGGATGAACGTTATGTGTCTATATAAATACGCACGAGATGGAAGGTTCTAAGGCACGGTAAAGGGCTTGCTGAAGGTATCTTCTCACGGCGGATAACATGGCCCTGTACGTGTGGTGGAGGATGGTGGGTGTCTCGACAGACCCGCAAAGAATTCAACCGACAAGTTGTTTCAGACCCACACTACAATGCCCTTCGATCCAGTTCGGCGAGTGCTCGGCCGGTCACGGCAGCCGCTGAACTGTCGAGCGACTTAGCTAGTAATAATCACGTTTCAAAATAAAGTAAAGCCGGTTGCATAAAGTTTGGACAGAAAACTAGAAACTAAAACAACACATACAAATTAACAAATCGATTTTTCGTAACGACTGAATTGCGTATGAGAATAGTAACAACGAACTAACCAATTTATATTACATCTAATACATCACAGATGAACTGCTACTCTTACCGGATCAACCAATTATAAGCTGAAGCCAGGTACATTAGGTATACTTACTTATATAGGATTTACAGACCTACATTAAATAATAATACTCATACCTAGTCACCTAGCTTGTTTACGACCGACATGTTAAAATATGTAAATGGAGAAGTACTCACTGTAAGGTTGCGGCCTGCCACCAGTAAACTGGGGGGATTGGAGAAGAGGAACCGAACGCTGCTGGTTCGGTAGACTATCTTCTTCGACTAAAAATCAAACAGAAGAACAGTGGACATTAGATTATACAAACGGAAGGACAATAGACATTAGATTATACAAATTTATAAGGATTACACACATGGTAGAATTATATCATAACATTTCTTCTGTCATTGTCATACAGGTATTAGACTTGACACTTCAATAAAGGTTACAATTTTTCATGTATTATATTAATAAACCAACCCATACGCTCCTTCTGCAGTAGACGATCCAATCTCATTACGTGGTTAGTAGGATACAGTCGAATCAAAGCGAGGCATTTCTTTAAAATAAATTAATAAAATTCGCAGGCCTCTAGAGCGGGGAGCGAGGAGCGGGGAGCGGGGAGATTGCGTCAATCAAATAAAGTAACTGAGTATTCGTAATTACCTTGTATATCAAAATTTATGGTAGCAACAGAAAAAAAAATTGAAAGAATAGTCTTAAATTCATGAAATATAATTTTCTTTTTTTTTATTCTCTAACCTATCTAAATGTATACCTTTACTGTCAAAACCTGAAAGAAATCGACATCTTTGGTTTCTTTGAGCATATTATTACTAGTATGATCTTCCACGACAAAATATATAAGTATGACTTGTTACTTTAGAGAAGCCTGTTACTTTAGTCTTTAAAGAAGATAATGAAAAAATCGCAATGGATTCTTATCAGGTACAAAAAACTGATATCTTCCGAGACGCGCGTTATCTTTGCAACAGACATGAAGTTCTCCGTTTGAATCCGTTCAAGCTAATTTTTGATAAAATGAAAATAAAAAACAATAAAAACCAAGTACTTGAACCAAGCTAATGAAGCAAATATGAAACAAAAAAAAAAACAACTGAAGATCAACAAAAAAAAAATGGTCTGCCTTACCGTGAACAAACCTCCATAGTGACTCACCTCAAATGCCACCTCCACAGAAAGTGACGGCACTATCGCGTCGCCTCTATCTCTCTCAGCCTAACAATAGGGTCGCCAGGCAGCCGGCCAAGGCCCTTCCGAGTCCAAAACAGACCTCCAGACCCTGCACACACAAAGACAAACACACTCCAATTTATCGATGGATTTCCACCCCAACAACCGGCCCGTGTAACCCCAACCCCTGCGAAGTAATATCAACACTGATCCATCCAATTTCAGACATCGTCCAAAATGCCCCGAGTATTTTTCACCAAGTCCACAAAATGTGTGAGCAGCACGCCAGCAGGTATGTAGGTAGTTGCTCTATTCTTGTGTAGGTTCTTTCCAATGCGGTCAATTATCTCGGTCATTTTATCCATCACATCAGTGCATTTTATGCGTGCGGTTCAAGACAAATAGTCCCTGTCCCTGTCCCTGTCCCTGTGCGGCTCTGATGAATGCTCCCGTAACTCCACGACTTTGAACTAAAATTTTAAGTTTTAGGAACCATATTTCTTATGCATTTCCGGTATGCTAATCACCCTTACAGATACACACCGACAACTGTACAGTAAGTAGTATGACCATTACAAAAAACAAAACCAATCAAATAACACCAGTTACCATAAAATTAAACCAACATTTACAAAAGTGTTCAGTTTGGTGTTGAAGAGACGAAGCCTACAGTCAGACCTCGTGGGAAAAGGACTTGACACGTTTGACGGAAATACGAACTGTCGAGTTGTTTGAAAAGATTAAGGAGGTGAAAGCCACCCGGAATGAAGTTTCCTACTATCCAGCTTCTCGCATTCAGTCAGGAGTTGAGGTATCGGCGCACGGTTGTGAGTTAGACGATCCATCGCTTGCAAAAGCTATTCTTTATAATACAGTACACGTTCCGTTACAACAGGGATGCGTCCTACATGTTCAAGGTTCCAAATACAAAGAGCAGTAGCAATAAGTACAAACCAAGGCATCATATAATATTATAATATAATCTACCCAAGAGTAATTTCCAACACTCTTACGAACTCAATACAGAACCAATATGAGAGCTACAACTGCTGCTTCAACAAATCCAAAATCCTTGATATTAACACAGAAATTGTGTCGTGTGGTGCTGGATTGTGTCGTGTGTCATGAGGTAAGGTAGGTAAGGGCTGTCTCAACAGATGATCAGTTTCCTCTCGCAATGTCTCCGATGTCTCCTCCCGACTATGTGTACTGTTAGATAATGGTTGCATTATAGACTGCATTCTGTTAGCTGTGCTTTCTTGTTACCCTTTGCGTTTGTTAGTATTCTATAAATAGGCTCTGTTCAGTGTAATTCGCTTGTCCAAATGTACATGCTCTTCTCTTACATTCCGACGGTGTGAAGCGGTTTCTTCTCCGATCGATCGATTAACACGGGTGATACTTGTGCGGTGATACTTGTGCGGTGGTGCTTGTCGAATGGCTCGTTTGTCTCTTCGAGCCCACCTCGTGTATCGCTCGGATATCTGTCTTAGTAATTAATAAATGTGATTTGCTGATAGCTTCCATGCAGAATTATTACTTTGGCTAATTACTGTTAAGTCAATCATGAAGCGTTTAAGTCGGACACGATAGGCATTCGTTAAGCGAAGAACAAAATACAAGTGTGTTGAAGTTTGTGGAATTCTCTGTGCTCGGTGTGTGTTCGGTTACTTGTGCCACTGTCGCCGGCACCGTTTGTTGTTGGAATATCAGTTTCTTCGCTTTACTCCCGGTTCCCGGTTCCCGGTTCCCGGTACCCGGTGTCGTCCCAAACTCGATGTGAGACATTACTGAATCTAACAATGTCTTGTATAGAATCTGTTTCTGCGATCGTTTAATACGGACTCGAGCTGATGCATCGTAAATATACATAATATAATATAAACGAGTGTGTTTGTCTTTGATATATGTGCTTGAAAAAAGATATACAAGTATATTATTGAGATAAGAGATAGGGGAGGCGGTATTTGAGATAGTCATTATAAAGATTAATTCAAAATAATATAATTCGTCGAAAGAAATGGTAACAGTATAATATTCTGATAGTCACCAACGGCTGCAGGTTCCGGTGACTTTAGTGGAGGCAGAGGTCAGTTAAGTCATTACACAAAACACACTCAAATCACAAAATACGTACCCACTGCTGGACGGTTCAGGTGTTCTTGTATATTTGGAATACTACATGTCTCTGTCTCTGGTTTTGGATGTATTCATCTTATGTGGCGATACATTGAGATGGTGAAAATAATCGAAATGGCAGTGTAAACGAATGGAACCGGGACAGGAAAACACACTTTAAGTAAAAAGTCAAAAATTGTCATTTATCAACATCGAGTGATTCCATTATCTTCAGTTCCAAACGTCTACACCACTGAAATATGTTATGTACTAAGAGAATTAACTTAACGAATCGTTTAACACGAAAAAATGTAACAATTTGATTACTGTTCCGCTGTTTGAATCATATTCAGATGCACAGTAATAATAGAAAAATAGAAACTATTACAATTTGCAGTTTCTATGAGTTATTTTAAAAAATGAAAAGAAGTTGAAATTGTATCGGAGAATAAATACTCCGGGAGCCTTTATCAGCCGCAATTTAACCAATCTTAAAATAAATATTTTTTATACTTACTGTTTCATAGTTTCGTTTTCAGTTTGCTTTAGTTTCTGAAGAATAAGAAAAGAGGGGATGATTTTAAGAATAGCAGATTACTAATTCAAAAATGGTCAAATTAATTTGAAGGTTAAGTCAATACACGATGATGAATGAGCCAATGGTGTCACGTTCTCAGGTGCAGTATATATCGTATGAGTTGGTGTCAATCTGGACATCTGTGTATAGTGAGCTCTTGCAATAAATCAAGTTAAACTACAAAACTCTACAACGACAAGACACTAAAGTACAACTACGGTAAAAAAAACAACAAACCAATAATAATCGAATACAAGATCGAACACAAAACATATTATATACAATAATTCTATCATGCACATTATATCAATTTCAATTCGATTCGTGTTAAGGATAAATTTTCATACACAAAAATAATCGTCAAAAAATTATGTGTGATATATTCGGAATCGTTTCCGGTTCTGGCTCAGATCGCTTAAGGTGTTTCAATATTTATGCTACTGTAGTTGCTCCCGTCACTTCCATTCTTGATATTTGAGATAGTCGCCTTCTTAGCCTGGACTACTGTAAACCGTCTCTTGTATAAAAACGCGAGACAGGCAACCCGATAATTACTCGTACTTTTCTCGTTGTAAAGTGTAGTGATTAGTAATTATTTTAAACGATAGCACGATAATGTAGCCATTATTTTAGTTGCAAAACAGTGTAAGGTTAGCACGAAAGGACGAATGCTGTTACTGCCTTCAAAATATTCGTGCCTACTGAAATCTGGGCCACTTTTAAAATTATTTATTTCAATTTTTTCCCAAATTTTCGTAAATAAAATCATATTCGCCGTAGATAAAGAAGGTTACCCATATCTGTTATTATTGCAAACGTATATTAATTTATATGTTCTATACATTTATGTTGATTGATAAAAAGTGTATAAAATTATTAATATTAAGAATTTAGAAATGTGTCAAGGTGCTACGGCGTCCCCGATACATAATGTTTGACACCTACCGTAAATAGACAGGCGTCCAAAAATATTCATATTACAAATATAGATATTGTTCTCTGTCCAGCCGACATTCATTTCTACAAATAACCTTCAACGACAACTCTGAAACTTGTCGACCTACCTGAATGTACCAATCAAATATTTACTCCGGATTTATCGCTCTTTTCAATATAGACGGAACCGACCTACAGCAATTCTGATCTTCGTACAATTTTCGTTTTTTCCTCATCTGTTCACTGCTTACACGCTACGCAGTATCTCGAAAGTTATCTTATAAAGATTTAAACGTATATTCGTAAATATACTTATTTATTTATTTAAAAAAAATACAATCATTAATATTCACATTATTTTCAAAGCATGCCAAAACACTTTCAATGTGAAAATAAAACAAAGTTGGATGGCTTCCACCGGATTATAACTGCTGACCTTTATGATCAGACAGACGACTCGGCGGTTCGACCTGGCGTCCTGTCATCTGACTACATTTTCATCATTCGCTGCGCCCGTCCGAACCATTTTTATAAAACAGAGATGCGCGTCGCATCAATATTCTTACTATTTTCAAATGAAGCTTAACACTTATGCCACAAACCAGAAAATTAATAGATATGAAATAAAGTGTACATATAGGAGACGGATTTGGAACGTTAGTTGTGGGACGAGGGCCATTTTAAACACATTCTTTGTGGAAACATAAATCCGATAGTTTATGACACATTTATACAACAGTAAAAGTATTTACTCTTCGAAATTTATATCTTTGTGTAAATAAGACGTATTTTTTACATTAATACACATTATATTGTCAGCGTTCAAATTTTCGATCTAATCGAATCATATATTTTTAAAAAAGTCGCGGGTGATTACGTGGGTGACACCAAAATGAAGGAATTTGCGTTATTTCATGTCTATATATTTGGTAGTATGTGGCTTGTGCTGTGAAAATAGGACTATATTGCTAGTTTCTTGGAATGAGGCTCGAACCCCCCGACCACTGGATCACTTGGTGAGTGTCCAAACCAACAAGCCGTAGTGTAAGTACATAAATCATAAAAATAAAACTATCATTATATCTACTACGCCACTTGTACACAATATAATAAGATAATACACACATTATTCTAAACGACCGAATTCAGTTTTATTTTATCCTTTCTCAGATACAACAAAATTCCACTACACATATACAGGAAATATTACAATAAAGTATGTTAGTAAAATGCGAAGTCCATAATATATTATGTATAAATAAAACCTTATGAAAAGGTATCGCCTTCCCAAAACAATATTTTCTTAGAAATTCCCCCAAAAATCAACCCTCTCAAAAGGTCTAGTTTAAAGATACACTATTTACTATCTTTAATATTATATTATAGACATTTTTTTCCCGACTGTTTTTTTTCTTTATTGATTAAATGTTATCATTTTATTTTTATATGTTATACACATGTACACAGATGTGTGCTCCCATCTAAATACTAGACTCCCGTTTTAAAAAAGGAATACATAAATTCCTAAAACAAATATTTTGTAAAATTACAAATAAATTACAAATACTATATGAAAAATTTGTAATTTGTTGAAGAATTTTAATTGGTCATGGTTTCGTATAAAAACATATACATTTACGACAATCGGTCGGTAATTAAACTACAAAAAAATTATAATTGAAATTATGTGTTATAAAAATGAAATTATTTGGCATTAACTTTAAAACACAATGTTTCCCAACTCGGATAACTTTTTTACCCCGTTGGGTAACAATTCAGCATCCCGGCAGCTCCTAGTGCACCAGCAGTGTCTGCACTCTGCACACAAGTTGGGACATATTTAATTGAACCAGACACGGTTCCTCGATTAGTTCGTAACTATGATCGATCAGGGTCGGAATGCCTATGGGATATTAATGCATCGAAACAGGTATCGTTGATTTTGCCACCAGTTCGACCTAGATACACATCGGTATTACTGTTAGTGTTAGAAGCACAGAAAAATAATCATTTGATTTTGGATTAATTCTCTCGTTGCAGTGACAATCTTTTCTCCGGTCAGCAAAGCGAGCATTGAAACAAGCCTGGCGACAGAAATTCTAGATGTATTAAAAATATCCTTATATATACAAGGTGACTGACCGATAAAGGGAATATGAACCCTAAAACCGTTTGTCCAAAAAATCAGACCTGTAAAATCTTTTCTACAACTATGTAAATACGAGGGCAGTCCGACCACAGCATGAAGATGGCAGCACTCGTCAACAAAAGTTGGGGAACATGTTTGCGCATGCTTTGAAAGTACTCACCAAAATTTCAGCCATTTTGGGCGCGCAGTTGTTGTTTAACAATCGTTTGAGCGAGTCGATGTAAGTGTTTTTGTGATAATGGAATAAATCGAGTATCGAGCTGTCATAAATACACAAATTAAAGACGAGTTGGACGCTGTGTACGGGGACTCTGCTCCATCATTTACCACGGTGAAAGTTTGGGCAGCTGACTTTAAATGTGCCCGTACCAGCTTGGGTGACTACGAACGTTCGGCACGGCCAAAAACTGCAACCACTGACGATAACATCGCTCGAGTTTACCAAATAGTGATGAACGACCGTCGAATTAAGGTTAGAGAGATAGCAGAGGCTATGAACATGTCCAAAGAACGTGTTTGTTACATATTGAATCAAGATTTAGGCATGAGAAAGCAGGCCGCACGTTGGGTGCCGCGTTTGCTCATTACGGACCAAAAACGTGTTCGAATGAACATTTCCAACGCTCTGTTGGCGCAGTTTAGGCGCAATAAATCAGAGTTTTAGCGCTGATTAACTACTGTAGATGAAACTTGGATACACTATTATACTCCAGAAATAAAAACACAGTCAAAACAGTGAACTGTGAAGGGTGAATTGGCCCCAAAGAAGGCAAAGGCTGTTCCTTCGGCTGGGAAAGTGATGGCTACTGTTTTCTGAGATAGCCATGAAGTTGTCTTAATCGATTATCTTGAAAAGGGTAAAACCATTACATGAGCATACTATGCATCATTACTCGAAAGGCTGAAGGCAGAAATTGCGGAAAAACAGCAACGTTTGGAAAAAATAAAAAATTGTTTCACCAAGACAATGCGCCGTCACACCTCACACCTCAGCGGTTGCCCGGGCGACAATCACCACCACCCTCCTTACTCGCCAGATCTAGCCCTAAGAAACTTTATTTTGTTCCCTAAACTAAAAGTTGCGCTCGGAGGACAGAGATTTTCGTCAAACGAGGAGGTCGTCACCTTCGTAAATAACTAATTTGCAGAGAAAGACTTCAAATACTATTTGGACGGGTTAAAAAGATGGGAGCATCGCTGGGAGAAGTGTATAGACTTACAAGGAGACTGCGTAGAAAAATAAAAATAAATTTGAAGAAAAAATATCTTGTTTCTTTGTCAGGTCGGAAACTTTTCAGACAGCCCTTGTAATAAATATTCCAAGAAAAAGTAAAATAAAATACTACGTTGTTTTAAACAATTTTGTTCAATAAAAAATGCATTTGCAGATTTTCACGGAGTGTGAAAAGGACCGTAACGCAACAAAAGCGAGTGAGCGAGACACCCGGATTTTTATTTAGAAACACATTGTTTTATTACATAATCCGAAAGAGAAAAATAATCTATTATATATTATTTTACATGGTACAGTATAGGTCCCTCTGGACTTCGGGTACAGTTGTCCCCCTGTCGTCGGGCCTGAAGAGGCTCGTCTCTAAACTCGTCTTGAAAGTCGCGTAAAGAGCAATACAGAGTTGATAGCGGGCCAAAGTGTCATTCGTTGGCTATTTTATTGTGTACGATGCCCAAATGATGCATACCGACCCTTACCGACCAAATCTTCAATGCAAGAAAACAGTCACATCCGTGTGTGTACATTAGTCAAGTCAGTGTGGTTCGGCGCTCACAGGGTCCACACACTCTTCCAACACTATGATAATGTTTGCACAAGACAAGACAAGTAGTTCATCTTTTTTTAAATTATATTTGATTGTTATATTTATATTTAGGAATATAGGATGAAATCAGTAGATATCTAGAATGGTAAAACCCTGTAGAATGATTCATATTTGAACCCGGCATCAAAACAAATTAAAACACGTTTAGTCAAAAGTTTATTATTAAGGAGAACACATTCTAATTGTATTGTGAAGTTGTAATTATTCAGAACAGACGGTCTGTGATATTTTAAATACTAATTTAATGTATTAATCATAAAGATATACATATAAAATCATCACAGACCTATGTTCAAAATATTTACAACTTCACAATAAGAATGTGTTCTCCTTAATAATATAAGTTGTATCAATATATCCAAAATTTAATAAAAAATGTATCGATAATTCTTGCGTCTGCAGTCGGTTTACTCAAAGGTATTTGAGATTCCGTAAAAATAATGTAGATGGCTTTCAAATAATGGAACGACAGATGTATTCATTTGAAAAAGTGTAACATATAGGTTCGAAAATTTGTCATGAAAAATACTGGCGCTATAACACAATTGGAGTGTACTTCCCCGGATTGGAAATAGACATCCAGGTTAGAATCCCGGTAGAGCAAAAACAATATTTTTCGACAAAATTGATTTTATATGAATATATTTTTAATTAATACATTAAATTAGTATTTAAAAGTTTATTAAATGTATAATAAATTCATAAATTCATATTCATAAAATAACGAATTTAAATCACAAATTATCGCATGAAAACTGAAAATGTTCAAAAATGACAAGGCGACAACATTTTGGAAACAAAATGAACTCGTCAAGTACACCGACATATATTGAATGATTCTTATGGGTGGATTTTTTAGATTCGATAACATTTTAGTATTCAAAATTAAAATTAAAACATGTGTTTTGTACAACGTCATAAATCAGCATAATTAAATTTACATACAACACATGTAAGTGTAAGTATGTATTATTGACCACCAGATGAGTTTGTCCAACCACATCCAGCTTGCTTAGACTTCCTGGACTTTGATAATAATACCATCAAAAAGTTCATCAAACAATACTAGAGATTTTTTTAAATCTAGTGAGGACAAAAGTTGACCATCTTCTCATGATTCTAAGTTAAACTAATATATTACGGAGCCATGACGTGGACACTCACGTCAAACATAAATTTAAAATTGCCCAAAGAGCAATGAAAATGACCTTGGAATATCACCGAAAGATCGAGTACCAAATGTTCGACAACAGATATTATCCAAAAAATCTTCACACTCGAGTGGAAATGAGCTGGACATGTCTGTGGAAGAGATGATAGACGGTGGGGAAGAAGGTCCTGGAGTGGGAAGAGTAGCGGACAACATATGGATTAGAGAGAGTTGGCGATGGCGATTATGAATGTTTCCCGCGACTTCGGATACACCTCACCTCACCTCCCCTTACTGAAACAGTGACGGCACACGATGTGTCGAAAGATCGTTAATTCATTTTCAGACATTTCATACATTAGTCATCTGAAGTCACAAAGTTGCTGTCCTATCTAATAAATTAATTTTGCACAATAGCTTATGAAGAAAACATGTATTTAAAATTAAAATTAATTTATTACATTATAAATGATATTCAGATAATTGACGTCAAAGTGTAAATAAAAATAAAAAGAATTACTGATTACCAGTAACCCTTGTGTGCCAAGCGAAGATATTCCCGGATTGCACAATTTAGCTACAATTATTATCGAGGGGCTATAATAATTACAGGGCAGTTAAGAACACAAGAAAGGAAATCGGTTTACCCACCCTCGAGACCTTTGTAAGGAGCTTAGGTTCGGAGCTCTGTTTGTGTTTGAAACATTCCGTGAACAACAATTGAGCCGATCAATTAGGGAATAACCGGGTTGCCGCCTATATATATATTATTATACATTTTAGCACGATTTGAAAGATGCCGCAGACGATAATATTTTGACAGGATGCCAAACAGGGATGCCAAACAGCTTTGATCCTGTACGAGAATGAGAGGGACTCTCATATCACTCAACAAGTGTGAGCAATTGTCGATAAAACAAACAGATTAGCTCAAATCTCCGGGGATTATTGTCTTTGCGACATCGCGCCGTTTATCCGAGATGTCCGTCCGCGTGACTTGCACGAAATCCGCTGACAGGCATCACTCGACACGAACGCCACAATAAATATTATTATATGTAATGTACATACCTGCGAAGTGACTGTCTCTAGGAAACTCTCGCTTTACCTTGGTTCATTCTTTGCTTTTTTGTACACGGTCTGTGAATGTTCACATATAAAAACGTTAAATTTACTAATAAAGGAGTTGCAGGGCTATATTTCATGAACAGGGTTAACTTTTTTCCCAAGTTTACGTTTACGAAGACTATTATCTAAATATTATACAACAAAAGCACTTTCAACACATTGAACTAACTTTCAGGTTTTTTTTATCAATATTACTTTATTAAATACATGTGAAAGATCTCGGTTCAACCCCATCTAAACTTAAACTTTATCCTACTTGGTCCTAAACGATTTACCCTATATTCAGTATAAAGGATAAAGTTGATGGATTTCATTTGTTTAATATTCTACTCTGACGAAGGTATTAATTAATAAAACCCGGGTTATTATTAACCAAGCACCAAGCTATTTTATATTAATACATTTCACTCCATTTTTCCAAGAACGAGCCTCCCGTACAGAATGTACTATACGTGCCCATTGCAGAAATCACTACACCCAAGATCGATGACACGTTATGTTCATTTAAACGCTACGCTCGTAATGTATTTCAGAATTCTGAGGACGTGAGGTATAGGTACGTTAAAATGGTTTTGAATTTTATATATAGCGTTTTGTCTAACAGCTCTAAATTTAGTATAGGTATATATCTATATTAAATGATTTTAAAAAATACGTTCAACGGACACATTAGTTGAAGAGATGGTCGGTAAGGAACTGATCCCAGAATTGAGACTATAATTGAGGCGATAAAACAGATGAAATCAACTGAGGAATACCGAAGCAATTGATTTAGAACACGTATATACCCTTTGTGGGGTAATGACGTCATTCGCAAGATCGTGTTTCAAAATCATAAATCTACATATTATGTACTGCAAAATGATTTGTAGGTATTGGCGAGTAATGAAGTTGAAATCCCTTAACCTTTTATCTGCCAACCGTATTTAAAATGAAAGACACCACGTACGGTAAAGGTAAAGCTAAAGGATGATAGTTCCCAGCTTTTGATAGATACTAACTGTCATCCAAAAATGGCAAAATAATTAAAAACATTGTCTACAAGGTTAAAAAAGTGCGTGTTATCACGATACTGGCTTGGCGTAACATGCAAAGCTTGGCGTATTAACGCGCTCATGGCATTTAAAAGGTTAAGGTACCGAAAAATGACGAAGGGTGAACACTTTGGAAATGAATTGGACAAGTAGAGCAGGATATTTAATGCAAGTACATCATTGGTCAAGCGTATTGACATTCCCCAGATATATCATTTTAATATTCAAAATTTAAATTGAAAATTAATTATCGTTAATCACCACTATTAATTAATTGCATACGTTTTAAATGTACGGACGTGCAAGTACTCTCTTCTGCCAGAGTTGAACGTAGCCACTAATACGCCCAATCCGCCCAATCCGCCAGTATAATATTATTGGAAGCGTATTGGATTCAAGAACTCGAGACGGTAGACATCAGACGGTAGCTGGCGGTCGAATCTAATATCTGAGCGGGCAAACAGATCTGTGCGGTAAGCGGGGAACACAATTAAGCCGCTCGCAGTCTGGAGACGCTGGGCGCGGGCGCCACTACTCCGAGATATGCAAGAGACGCACAGTGGACGGTTTCGTACAACGTTAATTGGAAATACATCGGAAATTAACTATTTTACAAATAAATATAAAGTATGCCAAAATATTTGGTATTTAAAAAAAAATCATTGCAAGCCGTTGATGTGATTCACCGCAATGTTTCAAGTCATGGGACTGTTTGCGTCAGTGTCGCATTGGCACACACGCGTACATATCTCAAACATAACCTCATAATCTTTCCTCACAATATCTCAAGCGCACATCTCATCGATCTCATTCCCCATAATTTCTTTAGTTAAATACCATAGCTAAAACACTCAAGCAGCAGGAAACTTATCTTTAACAGCAAAAACGCAACTGATCTAATTGTGATCAATGCGTTTACCTGTAATCTAACTTTCGACCCTGATAAGTTGCTTTTTGTAGGAAAGGGATTGACATAAATATATTTTGAAATTAACTTATAAGGAATTTTGCTAATGAAAAAGGAAAAGATTATTTGGAAGTTATGACACGGTTTTTGTCCTTATATGATGTTCTAGAAGATCACTGTGCGATGGCGGGGCTAACGTGCGGTTTTCAAGACTTTATTACATATAATTTCAATAAATTGACTATTTAATGAAATCCCTCGAAATTAATTCAAGAAAAGCAGAGAGATAGGGGAAGGCCAGATTTAAACGGGGAGAGGCGAGTTCGTTCTGTTTAGTAATAAAGCATTCGCGCAACGATCAAAACATTGGGGGTTTGATCCTCGGTCTGCAATAAATTACATCTATTTTTTAAAAGACAGGCGCTTAGATTAGTTTTAAAAACAGTAAAAATATTGATGTGACATCTACACCGGGGGCGTGCAGTGCGTACAAGCAAAAAACTATGCATTACTAAAAACTCTGAGAAACAAATACAAATTAAATAATCTATAATATGGATCGTGAACGTATATTAACGAATTTCTTACAATTAGCGCAGTCTGTGTACCAGTAGAAACTTTAATGGCTTAGTTCTAAAAACTACCACGACAACCCACCGCTGTAGCCGTAGCGCTAGTAGCTACAATTTGTCGATTGTAGCTATTCACATTACTCTCTTCTATTTTTAAGCTAGTGTATCAAGTAAGTAAGTAAGTAAGTGTAATCAAGTCATATAATTGGCTATTTACTGAATTGAACATTCCTTTCGGTTAATCCGTTTTGTATGGCGTCGTTACTTATGCTGTTTTTTTAACAGAATAAGATTTAAAAGGCTGACAAATGCGTGCAAATCATTAAAGTGTCTACTTCCTCTTTTACTTATTCGCGAATTTTACTATCTTACTATTTTTAACGTGTTGATTTAATTATCGTTCTTTGCATTGGGTGCGTGGATTTGTTTTTGATTTGGAAAAAACAAAAAGCAATTGGCAGAACTATTTCCTACGTTAATCTTTAATAAAAATAATTATTTCCTTTAGTTATTACATGAAGGATTTTCAAACAATAAAAGAATCATGTTCAGTTATAGAAAGTGTTCTTAAAAACGTCCTTCCATTTTTTATATTAATTTTTATATGGGTAAGACATAATTATTATACGTTAAAACTTAAACTTTAAAAACACTATTAATAGTACTCTAAAATAACAAATAAATACATGGTAGGGTCGTATAAATGACGGATTCATTTTGTCTAAAGACGTTGGTTAAACGAAAGTTCATAATACTATGTACAACATACATTGTATTACATATACATATTATATATGATTGTATAATATCATTGGTAACTTAACATAACCTAAATCTATATCTACAGCACGCCACTGGTGTACACATATTATAAATGGTTAGGTATTTTTAAACGTCTCGCTACTTGGGTTAAACATTTTGTATAACATGCACGCCCCAGCCTAAATTATTATTTTTATTCTTTACTTCAATATACTATTTTATACTAACGACACTAAGGAAAAATATATTGTGGTGCCTTTTATCAAAATAACAGCCGTTAAAGGTTGTTATGGTATTTTTTTAATGTCTTCCGTTTTACTTATTAAAATAAATAATTAGTATAGTAAAGATTTTATTATAACCGTAAATAGCAATCTTCGCTAACATTTGGAGGTTTGGAGAGGAACTTATCCCATACTATCAAACCAATAATTACAACTCAAACGAAAATAATAAAAATATTACCAAACAAGGTTTTTTAAATTTTCCTATATTAATTTTATCTTCTTTATACACAAAAAAAACTCTTTTATTTCATTTTTTAAAGAGGATAAAATTAAAATTCACCACAACTATCAGACTTGAAGCAAAACTAATGAACATGTTATTTTTAAAATATCCAAATTTGGAATATGACAGAGACATGCATCATATATGTATTGCTCCTAGACTGTATAACCAACTGCCAAAATCAATTAAATTAGCAGCAAATATAAATGTGTACAAAAAAAGGTTCTAAAATGGCTTAAAGGTTTTCAATATTATTAAATAATTATGTATTTGACATTTTTTCCAAGTTATTATTTGTAAACAATTTCTTACATCTAGTAGATCTTGATCTTGTTCTATATAAATGATGATAGCCATCCCCATAATTCAAGATCTTTCTTATTTGGTGGTGCCGTGTACCTTATTATTGTTTTATATTGTCGAATATATAAATAAATAAATATAAACTTCAGTAAGCTCGAAATTCTTGTAGTATATTATACGAGATAACAATTAAAGTTTTAAATTAAAGTGACGCCGTTTTATAAATAGTTTAAAAGTAATAGATTAAATTTGCTCTTAAACTTACCAGATGCTTGTTATCCGTTAAGTTCAAGACTGATCTAGCGGCCCTTATAGTCTCAGGTCTCGGGAGGTTAACGATTGAAGCACTAACTTTGTGATTAGACATTTTCAGTAAACCACGGGAAATTACTAATTAATTGTTACTTGAAACAATAAACATATTGTATCAGCGAATAATGGTTATAAAGGAAAACTGCATAAAAGCATTTTAATCAAATATTGTCTTTAAATATTATTTTTTATGAAATTTGTATATTAACGTGTTTGAGTACTCAAAGATAGTATGAGAAACGAAGTATTAGTTGAATACTGCCCGAGGGAGCGGTTTGCTGCGTAATAAATAGGTCAGGTCGGCAACAAGGTTTATCAGGATATGTTTTAGATTAATTAATTAAATTTAAAATGTTTCATTATAACACCAAGACACCCCGTGTCCTATTAGCATAGTTCTTACTTACTCTGAGCCTCTCATAATTTTAGTAAAGATATACATAAAAGGTGAATATTATGTTGCAGGCCGATTTTGTTTGGCAGACATTTTTCAGTACGCAATTGGTAGTCGTAGAGAGTAGTTGATTACAAATTTATTATGGAACATCTAACGCCTCAGTAGCCCGCAGCCCATGTTTTTCAGCTTAATTGATGACCCCGACTTTTGGAAAAAAATCATCATGCGCGACGAAGCTCATTTCGACTTGGCGAGTTTTGTTAATAAACAAAACAGCCGTTATTGGGGCACTGGAAATCCTCAATTGATACACTGACGAACTTTACACCCACGCAGAGTTACCGTGGTATCATTGGGCCCTATTTCTTTCAGGATGCACGAGGCAATGCTGTAACCATTAACGGTGATAGCTATTGGCACATGTTGGAAAACTTCTTGGTGACCGAATTGGGTTTATTGGGCCTGCAACACATGTGGTTTTAACAGGACGGTGCCACCTCACACACAGCCCGAGCTACGCTTGAAATTTTGCAAAAACTTTTTCTCGGCCGCAATAAGTGGTGATATCGACCATCCTCTTCGATCACCGGCAAGATCTACGCCAATAAGTCAACAACAATTCCGAAGCTACAGGACAATATTCGAAATGAAATTGCTGAAATAACACGCGAAGTGTGCGAGAATGTTATGAAAAATATTGTTAAAAGAGCACACATTTGTGCCGCTGCCAGAAACGGCCACTTGACCGATGTCATATTCCATACATAATTGTAATAAACTAAATAATCGATAAATAAAAACCAAATTAAATATTGTGTTTCATTTCCTAGTTATTCAAAAAAAACATCGGCCTGGAACATAATATCCACCTGTAAAAGAATCACTCCAACACAATGCACCGATCAGTTTCCTTTTAAATTTGCCTTCAATGAATTATACGGACATCCTTCTAAGTAGAGTGTATAACTGATTTACGTCATATTAATATTTTCATTAATATTACTAACATTTTATCCGACCATAAAATAATTTCTGTAGAGAGCGTTAAAAAGAGACAACTAACAAAAAAAAGTAAAAAAACGAGACAAACTTATGAAAATTTCAACTTGTTAAATAAGAAATACTTTTAACACAAATTTGTTTCTTTTTATCCCAAAAAACAAGACTATAAAGAATTCTGAAAGCAAAATATAATAAGCGCCTTCGGATACTCGTGCGAAAATGTTCTTTATTGGATTTAAAATATTTGACGTGAATTTCTTAAACGAAAGCATTTAATGTAAAACATTTTAAGATGTATTTTTGATTATTCAAAATAATATAATTTTCGTTTCAAATGTGCGTGATGATGACCCCGAACACCGACTGAAAGTTCTACACCGTAACTAAAGATCATCTTTACATCGTAATGACCGAAAAGTCTAATCATTTTCCGACGCAAATATTTGTGACACTCTCACATTCATCTCGATCGGACATCAGTCGCGTGTCGCGTGTCGCCCGCCTGTGCAGTGTAATAATAACAGGAATCCAGGCAAGTGTCAATATTGATACACAAGCACGCAGCTTCCAATAACACCGCAGCATCTGAGCGACGGGGTGTCGGTGCGAGGGCTCCGATTACATACCGCGAACACATCAGCTGTCCAATAATTATAGATCCATCATCAGGCAGCAGAATTATACAACAGGAAACCGGCGGATGAACGATGGAGCCGCGTAATCAATATCATAATGGGCCTACAGGCCGAGCACTGAACACAGAAGTCTGAGTATACAAGACGCGAGAGGTCGCCTTTGTCCTTTGTCGGTTTGGTGTGGTGTAATCTTATACATTGCAGAAACCAGCAATTATCGTGTCATGTATTATTATTAACATATTATCACATCCTACTATGTCCGTCCGCTGTCTATCCGCGTCGCACAGAAGCACAAAACAAAAAAGACAATTACGTAACAAGCATATCGGAAAATGGCAACGATGTACATCTCAATTCACCATTTTAAACAAAACACATGTTTTACATTTCAAATGTGTCAAAATAATTTTGAATCTGGAACATCGTTGATCAACGTTACACTAAATAAGAAGTATTAGAAAACTTTGTATGTAGTAAAATTTGACGTCACCTGAAATAATTAAACAACTCATCTAAGTTTAATCAAATTTGAGCGGTGTGAGATTATTTAGTACAATCTTAGCGTTGGTTCAGATGAAAAAATCCGAAAATATGTGTACAAAAAAATATAATTGTTAATGACATTTATCAGAAATTTAGGAAATCTTCACTTCCTAAACGTAATTAACGTAAAGTTCTTCTTCACCTTTGTCTGACAGACACGCTGCATACATTTAATATTGTTCATCTGTCCACAGCTTCACTGCTCGCGCCCATCGTCTGTGTTCTCAGAAGCAAAAACAACATTGAATTGAAAACTGAACTTGCGCATTATTGACAGTGCAACCGGCTGTCAGACTGGTTACTGACAGCAGTTCCCTTATGACGATCCCTTGAAATTGCACAACAAAATACCACACCAACTATCCACTTCAATGTTAACAATGCCAAATAATGGTCATATTATAAGTTAAAACTTTTATAATTATCGTGAGGAAAATATGGAGAGAAGGATAATGACAATCCAACGACGTCCACGTCCATCGTTGCAGAAGTAATGCAGGAGTGGCGCGCACTTCCAAGGATTTCAAAATTTTATTTATATATTCATATATTTATACGATACGATGTACCATTAAAACAAATGTTATAAAATCAATAATAATCCTTGTAGACAGATTACTCAAAAATACTGTTTATAGAAAATTACATAAAGAAAATAAAAACATAAACAAGTAAAAAAAAATAGTGTAAATAATCTAAATACTAATTAAATGTATTAATTATAAAGATATACATATAAAATCAATTCTATCGAAAAATATTGTTTTTGCGCTACCGGGATTCGAACCTGGATCTCCTCTTCCAATCCGGGGAAGGTGCATTACCAAATATGCTACAGCGCCAGTATCTTTTGTGATAAATTTTCGAACCTATTTGTTACACTTTCTCAAATGAATACATCATCTGTCGTTCCATTATTTGAAAGCTATCTAATAGGTAAAGCGAAAAGAAATGACTGTTTTTTAGGGCGCTCTTTGAAATCAGTTTGCGCTTGGTTCCCGTCGAGTAAGTACGTCAATATTTTCTATTATTTTGAAGCTCCTTTTATCCCGTTTCGGTTCCAATACATTTTTTTTTATTTTCATCCATAGAAAAAATGTCACGGCCGGAGATCGAAGAAATGCAGTTGCGGTGTGTGTTATTGTTAATTGTTTAACAAGGGGTTGAAAGCCAAAGAATCCTCCGAAAGCATTTTCGAAACCTATGGAGATATTCTGAACATTCTTAAATATAAACAGTTGTTTAAAAATGGTGACAAAAATTTAGAAAATTAACCAAAATCGGGAAGACCGCAAAAAATCGATGACGAAGTGCTGAAATCATTAGTGGAATCCGATCCTAGTAAAATAATCAAAGAATTATCTCAAGACATCGGCTGTCCCTGGTCAACTGTAAAAGATCACTTAAAACTGTCGAAAAAAAAACATAGATAAGGAGTTTGGGTGCCGCATGATCTATCGCAGTCGGCCTCGGATCAACGAGTGACTATTTGTTTTTCTTTGTTGAGCAGGTATGAAATCGATCAATATCTAAGAAGGATAGTTACCGGAGACGAGAAATGGATTCTTTACAACTCTTCCAATAAAAAAAACAAAGGCTCTCTCCAGGGCAAGCATCGGTTTCAAACCGTCGACCAGGAATGACAATAAAAAAAAATATTTTGTGTATCTGGTGGGATATTTCGGGGGTAATTTATTATAAATTACTAAAACAATAGTAGCGGAGGTTTACTGTGCGCAATTGGACAGATTAAAGGCAGAATTAATAACAGTCAATGTAAGTGATCACTTATCACGCGAGACCGCACGCAGCAAAGGTCACTCAAGATAAAATGATAAAATGACTGGTGCTCCATCCACCTTACTCTCCTGATATTGCTTCATCGGATTATTTCTTTATTATTATCGCATTTTCTTTGTACTAAAAAAACCGTCATTTGTTTTCGCTTTACCTAATACATTGTTTTTACGGAATCTCAAATACCTTTGAGTAAACCGATATCAGACGCCAGAATTATCAACTCATTTTTGTTAAATTTTTGAACACAATTACAACTATATTATTAAGGAGAACACATTCTTATTGTGAAGTTGTAAATATTTTGAACATAGGTCTGTGATGATTTTATATGTATATCTTTATAATTAATACATTAAATTAGTATTTAAAACATCACAGAGCTATGTTCTGAATAATTACAACTTTATAAAAAGAATGTGTTCTCCTCAATAGTGTAAATAATCCATTACAATAATAGCTTTTTGCGATTATTTTTCATGAATTCTAAAGAGAAAATACGTATCCAAAAATAAATAAAAATTATCAATTTAGATATAAAAATATGTAGAAATAGTAACGGTATTTAAAAAAAGTAAAGAAGAAATATATAAAATATAAAACTTAACTTAATTTTCAAAAAGAAAAGAGAAAAACAACAATTATTCTTGTTTATATAAAGTAACAAAGAAACATTGAATAAAAAAATTAATAAAGAATAAAGAGAAACAAAACCAAATGCCTTAGGTTATATTAAAATATTTTTTAATAACAGTTAAATTATCAGTATTAAATACTATGATCTGTTTTTAAAATTAATGTTTTCTGCAATAAACTTGAAAAGAAAAGTTCTCGCAGATGTACTCAAAAATTAGCATTGTTGGAAAACTATCAACGTTAAAATAAGAAAGACAAAACGATTTAATGAATGAATGTTTTACAACAGTAGGCAGATACAGTACAGTAAAAATATACTAAATACTTCAATTGTAAATAAAAAATAATACCGCCCAATTTACTACAACAAGATTAATTAGTTATTTAGAAAAAGTCTCCAAAGAAAATCTGTAAATATCCCGAACAAACACGTTTGATATTTTATACTTAGACTAAAAGTCTCGAACGCTCGGTCTTTGGACGTTTACCAACGTTACACGCATGAACTGGAGAGATAATTAAACTATGCATTGAATATTGTCCAGCAAAAGCTGTTGAAGGAATTGTCCCGAAATACATCGCGCCCAGAAGTAGAACTCGTTCAACTAACGGGCGAATGCCCCGAAAAGATCTGAAGTGCGAAGACACTCACAAAAGTACGGGCAGATGTACGGCTCAACACAAAAAAATCATTAACAAGAGACCACAGTTTCAATTTGAAACGTGTTAAATAAGAATAAAAAAAAGTGTCTTTTTTCCATTTTTAAAAGTCAAACCAGAGATTCTTTTATTCTTTTAAATTCAGAAAAAAAATCCTACCACTTTTCCTTTTTTCCTTATTAAGTTAAGTTGTGTTACGTTAGTTGAAAAAATATGTAGGTACTGGTTTATCGCCGTACGGTATATTCCCGACATTTTTATAATATTCTTTCATTGGACATCATAGTAAAAACGTAGGTGTGGTAGGCGAAGAAGTTAATGGCACAATTGGTTATTTTAATAAAATTGTATTATTTAATTCATTTAAAAAAATTAAAAGGTACATAGATAGGTAGGTAGACCTTTACAAATAAAATATGAATAATACACCGACTATTATATCAAATACCTAACTCCCATGTTTGCCCAACTAGTAGAACACCGGTCTCAAGGAAGACTGTTGAACATTCATTTGTAGGAATAATAATACGTCAGACCGCTGACCAAAATGTTCATAACTAAAGCGTTAAAATAAAAAAAAAGTAAATGTAGAATAATAAATTATAAAAACCGCAGTTATTCCACGAATACTTCAATACCAAATTAGTTGAATATCAATAAGTCGAGAACAATAGTTACCAGTTGTATGCAATCAAGGCACACATCAATACAAACGATTGATTATCCATTAGGATATTTTCCATACAGAATGGAATTTAGTATGGAGTTGACCTTAATGGAAAATGATAAATAATCTTCGTTGGCAAATCTGGATAGTCGATGGCGTGATTTAAAATACAATAATAATTTCAGAACGGCGATAGTTCGTCTAGAAGTTAATGGATAAACCAGACAGTAAAATATTATAATGTCCAAAATATATTCTTTACTCAATTTATAGTTAGAGATGTGCTCTTTCTATGCAATCGATATGCACGTAATAGTGCGATGACCACATTCAACAACCACACTGTGATCTAAGCTGCAAAAGCTTAGCAGAATGAATAGAGTTGAAATTCTCGATACATATTACATATTATACAGCCTGATTCAATGTGTAAACACAAACCTTAGGTAAACATTCGACACTGAGCTGCGGTCATGTCATGATAAAATGGTGTCATTACCTATCCGAATGATGATTCCCTGCAACAAAGCTCAACTGCACACTTTGCCCTCGTCTCTCGGGCCTCCAAATAATTACATTTTCCGTACCTCGTCACGATGAAATGATCATTATCGCTGCACAGCCCATGAATTCTAAAGTAATTCTATTTTTCAATTATTTAAATTCCTGATGTACCGTGACACACAACTGCGACGACGCCTAGCGACAGGAATTTCACTAAATAAAGTAGTTTGTGTCCTGGCTAAATAAAATAATAATATAAACCCGCGCTTCCAGAATTATAAGATCTGAATCTGGCGTCTTAACACACTCGACCACGACCGGTAATATAAAACGCGTTGGTATTATCCTATTTATAAAAAAATGTGTTGTAAATTACCTCCGTTCCTATGATAATATAGTATAAATATTGCCATGTTTTAATGGTCGGGTTGACATTATCATTTGGTTGATTTGTAATTTTCCTGATGTGTATAATGCAGTCAGGCGCACCAGGTCTGGTCAAATAATAGTGTAACATAATAATAACAACAAGACTTCGGAGAAAGTTTACCACAAAACGGTAGGATACGCTGAAAACCTTTGAAACACCTGGAGCAGGAGGAGAGTGATCTACTTACTGGACAGATCCGACCAAAACTAATATTATTGTATAACAACGAACAGTGCCCGACCTGGGGGCACGGGGATGCGCGGTGTATTGTGTTACTCGACGAGTGGTACTGAGGCATTTCGCTAACCCATCGTTTTAGTATTTAATTACCTACTTATTTGACAGCCGAAATCATGAAAAAAAAATCAGTGTAATGTTCTCACGGAATTTACGAAAGGTCGCAGAATAAAATGTTTGGTTTAAAGTTAAAGACCATCAGACCACCAGACCACCAGTATTGACGTGACTATGGCGTATCCCGTGCAGGAATAATGTGAGGAAATCGTCAGAAGCAACATTTTATCATATTATATTATAAAACAATTCCATTTAACGACGCTAAGCTCATTTAACCGTTTGATTCAGATGTATTTGTTGGTCTAGGGGCAAGATAGTCGCCTGGTGGTCGGAGGTTCAAGCCTCGTCCCCTAGAAGGCCACCAAGTTAGTCAGTTTGAAAATAGTAAGAATATTGATGAATATAGAACATTTTTAATAATAAAAAAATAATATCGTTCCTCTTCAAATACTGCAAGAGTTTTTAAAGTATTCGCGCCGAGTAAGTATGTCTTGGCCACGTGGTCCGGGACAATTTGTTAATGATCATTAAAATACGCTAATCATATCAGAAATCTGAGATTAATTTAATTCATCGTCGGTAATAAAAACTACCACAACTTTACCGTCGAAAAATTTAATAACATTTAATAAAATTATTATTTTCGGATCGAACCACACCATGCCAAGATTTGTCTTATCTTCGGAACAATTAAGAAACGGAAGGTTAATAATTCATCTTATCTTCGAAACAATTACGGAACGAAACGTCGATTTGTGAAGAAAAATTTCGGAAGAACAAAATGAGTCCATCCCCCTCTTGAGGAGACCCTAAATGAAACTGATTTTGATTAATCCTAATAAATTATAAAATATGTATTTTCTACATATATGTGCCACTGAAACTATTACGACACACTGGCTACTGGCTACTGGCCATCCTGCACACACAACCATTCCACATAATCATTTAATAAATCCTTCTAAGTAGATATACGCTCAATAAGTAATATCACCTACGAGATAGTAACAAGCCTTTAAAAAACATTATACACATACTATAATACGAGGCGCATTTTTTAAGTAAGTACCGTGCGCAATGGTTTCCTTCATCTGTTGACTCACTACATGTAATGTTAGAGACATTCACATAGTATGGCCATCTTGTAGTGAGTGGTTGAAATGTTTAAGACAATAGATCAGCCCGCTGACTGTGAGATACGGTCCGTGATTCGTTTCTTGAATGCACGAAATATGAAACCAGCTGACATTCATCGTCAAGTATGTCCTGATTTGACGCCAAGTGATTTCCATATTTTTCTTCATCTGAAGCAGTTCCTTGGTGGCAAAAGTTTTGATGACGATGATGAACTCAAAGACAGAGTACAGACATGGTGTGCATCCCAAGTGGCGTCGTTCTTTAACGATTGTATACAAAAATTGGTGCCCCGTTATGACAAAGGCTTTAATAATGGTGGCGACTGACTGTTGAGAAGTAGTTTAAGGTGTTTCTTTAAAATAAAAATCCGATACTAAAAAACGCGCCTCGTACATACTATATACACAGCAGAACAATTTTGTTTTGATCTGATTTTACCTTATCTTTCTGCATATTTTGGTCTTTTTTTATAAATTTGGAGTAGAGTACATAGATTGTATTATAATTTATGTGTTAACACTTTCCTCCTAATTAAATTCTGCAAACATTTTTTTTTATTAGATGATGATGATATGATTTTTCAATTTATAAAATAGATTAATTCCATACCAGAATAGGTACAGTAACAATATTATTTGAAGGTACAAGTATATAATAAGATATATAGCAATAGTAGAAAATAATTATACGTACTACACGCAAGGGCACATGAAACCCGTGGGATATAGTTGTATTAGGAAAAAATAATTAAAATTCCAGTTATATGGCACGTACTTGAATATTGGTATTAAGAGGGCCTCTATTCTGTATTCCAGCTTGGAACATGTGAAACAAACATTAACCGTGCGGTTTAACCGGCGTATCGCACCACTGCTACCATTTCTGTCACTAGTGACGTTAACTAGGCTAATATGCTCGTAATCAGCACGGTGGAATAGCTTCATTTCATTTAACGAATTCGCTTACAACGATAATTTCATTTATAAGACTTGTAAACTTCATTTTTGATAAGTTGATCTTAGAAATTGCCGTTTAGAAACTTTCCAATTAACTCTACGTAAAATTACGGTTGGTATAATTATATGAAGGTATTTATTTATTTACACCCAATCCCGAATCGTTTTGAGAGTTGTTTACCCTCGTTTCGATTCGTCATAATTACATATATTTATTTATTTATTTTATTACATTCAGTCATATCATCATAACACCATCATAGGTTGCCTCCGGTATCGTCGTACCAGAACCATACCTGTACAATATGAGAGATTTGTTTTGTCACATTAATTTCAAAAGGCAGCCAGAAAGAAGCTATATAAACCACACACCCCCAAAAGGGGAGGGTAGACGTCACATTTATGTGTTTCAGTCGCAGAACTCGGTCACAGTTCGGCAGAAATTCACCCTGTCCAGGTCGCAAGAGTGCAAGAGAGAGACAATTGAATGCTCCGTTAGGTCTCTAGCCACTGCTCTTCCAGGCATCGCTCATCCCAACAACCCCCAGCGGAAGACCCACTACTTGATAAATACCCGGAAATGTCTTAGATTCCTTTCATTTCTTAATAGGTCATCGTTCCGGGGGATCCGATCACCTATTCGTTCTATTCCGGCAATCATGATCTCAACTGCATCATTCATAATCACACAGTCCCAGAGGATGTGCTCCGGTGTCTGCCTCACCTGAGCGCAAACACACCACGGTTCACGGACAAGTCCTAAGTCGAAGAGTTTACTCATGAAATACCTCCACCTTTTATTTTCACCTCCACGAAGGGGAGAAAGGTGTAAGTCCATCTGCCCTGCGTGGCAGCGTCCAGCTTTCTTGCCACTTTGTCAATGTGACTATTCGCATTCGAGCAACCAAAGCCTGGAATCGGTCATCTGAGGGCCTGAGAGTCGTTCCAAAATGATCAACCTCCAAATCATTCTTCAGGGAACGGCGGACCAAAAATTCCATTACTTCAAGGTCAGCCGGGAGGACGCCAGCCAAAACTGGAAGTGCCATATTGGAGACGGTCCGATAGGCTCCCGTCATAGCCAGCAGGGGGATCCGCTGGCCTCGGATCAGCACCATGGCGATTGAGATAATTCTGATTCTGTGCGCCCATACCTCGGCAGCGTATGTGATTTGCGACACGTATGTGGCCAAGTATATTAGGCGACCCGCAGGAGTTCGTAGTCCCCATTCTGCCCGTTGTAATTGACGCAGTTTCATAAAAAGACCCCCCGCTCGTTCAGAGACGGCCTTGACGTGAGACAAGTAAGAACCCGCCGGATCCTAAGTTACCCCAAGGTATTTCACATTATTTTCAAACTTTACACTTATATTACACAATCGCACCGTCGGGCGTCTAGAAAATCTCCCTTTCAACATCATGGCCACGGTCTTATCAGGCGCACGAGTCAGCATGTTCACCATTCTGTTATCATTTCTAGCGACCTTTTACTTCTATGCTCAATTTCTTGCCGACTCTTGCCAGATACCAAGAGCAGTAGATCATCCGCGTAAGCCACAAGTTCACATCCAATCGGTAGCAATAACAGAAGCAGATCATCAAAGAGTAAGATCCACAAAGTTGGTCCGAGAACGGAGCCCTGAGGGCAGCGCATGTTTGTTATTTTGGTCTCGCCGTAACCGAGTGTGGATATGAAGATAGCTACATTTAATTATTTTGTTAGTAGTTCATTTTTTTTATCTACTACACGTTCCGTCCACCAATACTAGAACCCCCTACTTCCCGCCTCCCTCTGGGGAGAACAATATCCCCTGAAGAAAGGGGGATGGAAAACCTGAAATAAAACCCAGGCATTCTCGGGCTAGAATTGGGCTGTCGACTAACAACCTGCTCTTGGCAAACATCTCGGTTTCGTTGACCCCACAACGTAGCCTCGGAAAGCTCACTCGTGCAGACCAGGATGTCTAATACGATTTGTATTATGAAATGAAAACATCAACATACATCAAATTACATTTTTCTAATTCTTCAACGAATGATAAGTAGTAAAAATAACAATACTGAAAACCTCAAATAATTTGGTTACTATTTTTAATCAGACGGCGGTAAGAATAGTGTTTCGAGATTTCCTCTAATTTCAATACTTGATTATACTAGTCTGAGGAAAATTTATATTTTTCTCTGACTTAAATGTGTTTACAAAATTGACTTATTGATATCAAAATAAAGTACTTTTACAGTATAAAAATTTTATAACTATAATAATCATATTTTTTCTAATATTTCTTATCACACAAAAGTATTCCAAGTAGAAATCTACTTTTTGTTTATTTAAGAAAATATTCACTTATCTTATAATTAAACATTACAGTTATAAAATAAAAGTGATATTTAAAAAATTGTAGGATTTGCGGAATAATTACAAATTTTAAATTTTAAATAGCTTTCCTGGACAATCCTAGACCTAGATTCAAATATCACGAGAATGGCTCTGCATCTAAGCGGCAAAATCTTAATAAATCTGTGGAAAAATAACGGATCTTATGAGTATTTCTCAGTCTTAAACTACTTCGTCTTCTTTATGTAAAAAATGAGATCAGATCAAATAATAAAATCAGCTAAAATGGACGGACGAAGGGTATCCTCGTAATATAAATTGCCCCTCTTGAAGAAGGAGGAGTTAGGGGAATTATCTTATGAAAGCTTAAACTTTAAATAAACAGTTTATGTAGTAACGAGGGCGTCACGTATTAGGGTAGCGAATAGACAGTGAATGGACCGGTCCCAATACAGAGTCGGCTCTCGGTTTAATCCGCAGATCAATTAGCGGGACGGCGAGGGAATATTTGAACGGGAGCTGTATACTAAATGGATTAGGGCTGTATGAAATAATTGCGAACGCTAACGCTAGCGTAATAAACCTTGAACATACAACGCTGTGTTCAATAAGAACTGGCGCGCGTTGCTCTGGAACATGCGCACATGATACTGGTCGTGACGGCGCACCGCCGTTGCGAGATATTCATCTTAAATTAAATGTTACAAACACTCACCCACACCATCTTAGTCCAATGAATCAAATAATTAAAAGATTATTGCATTTTATTTTAAATCCATTAACTGAAATAATATCTATCGCCACATAAAGTTATTGAAAATGGCGACAGTAAGTTCTTGAGACATGTCTATTATAACTATTTATTTCCAATGTGTAGAATAATGCGGTAAATCCGTATAAATATTTCCATAGGATTTAACTAAATTCAAATTGTGCTCGTGTCTAACAAATAATAAGACACGCTATTAATCTCACGTATTTTAATCTCTTAAATAATGCTATTAAATAAATTCGTGAGCACACCAGTATACGTATTCTGATTCTTCTAATCACAGATTCTAATCTCCATCCCATCTTCTCTTCCCTTTTCCCTGCCGGAAATGTTGAAAATTTTTTATTTATCTTTTTAATTTTATCTCCCCAAAAAAAGAATAAGTTTAACTTTTTTTGATTATCTTTTACCCTTCAAAACTTGAAAATTTGCTGAATTGCTTGCTATACTTGTTTAACTCATTATTGTTTGACTGTATGTTTTCAGAATAAAATAAATTAAAAATAATGTATGTTCTCCATCATGATAAGGCGGATAATAAATTTTGTATTGAAGTGAGGTTTACTACAAACGGGGATGCTCAGAGAGACAATTTCCCGGCTGTAAGGAAAAAGCAGAGCTAAGAAACTGGTCAGAGAGGTAGTCTGGAATGATGTAGGTATTAAATCTGGGATCCTGAATTTTTGTCGGTTACAACTATTAAACAGATACTAAAATATATTTTATAATTCTTCAAGTACGCTGAGCTATCAAGTTTTTATTATTTCTTTATTCAGCCACAACTCTCGAAATAAAGTTTTGTTTGCTCTAGCAGAGCGCTATAATCTATTTAACTAATGCGACACTGGAAATATTTTCTCCATTCAGTCAACGTTAAAACTTTTTTAGAAACTTTTAATGAAGAGGGAATCTATCGGTTCTTCGAAAAAGATACGGAAGGTCGCAATTACGTATTCGAATAAAAACGAGGCGTAATTTAAAAATGATGAGACTTATTTTTAAATATATATTAAGCTACGAGTACGTGTAAAAATAACTAAAATTATTTGGAAAAAAAATTATTACCACAGCAATTATTTGAAAACATTAATGAAAAATCAGTCACAATTTAAGTCATACTCTTCCCGAGTAAGTCGATGAACCGAAGCATCCGCTACATACATTATCGCCTGAGAGAAGAATGTAAGTGAACGCAGCACGAGCGCATTTATTTTCAGATCTTTAAATCGAAACAGAATTTTTTTACGCGAATCGAATCGAACTCGGAATATATCACAGGAATGAAATCACCCGACGACAACAGAAGATAACAAATAAACTACATGCTATATATTTACATAATTTATATAAAAGAATATAACTCGTTTAAAAGGTCAGCGTGTCGTCAAAAACGTAAATAAACAATATTTTTTTAATTAAAATAAACCATTAAGTGTCAACAATGCATTCGATCATTTATTATGTCCGTTCATCATCACACGTCAAACACCTTACGTCTGTTTGGCACTCGTTAAATTAAAATAATATTTAAGAAGTTATTTAAAAAAAAAACAGTTTAAAGTTCAAATAGTTTGTAGCGGAATCGACGTATTACCGAGCAATTGTTGTGTGAACACTTACTTGTGTAGTCCCAGCTCTCCTGGTTGTTTTTAAACACGTTCAATCTCTCGGGCTGCAAGAAAACAAATAATCACATTAATTAATTAATTAATTAATTACATCAAGGCTTAATCATACTTCCTAAATATTATTTTTAAAAATAACAAAAAACAAACTCATTCCATCAACAATCCTAATTCAACGTAGATGGAAAAAAGTTTAGCTTTAAAAATGGCACATGGAAGAGAATGTTTGTTAAAACATTCTTGTGTAACGTAATATTGTTTGTTAAATACGATGACACATTCAGCAAAACGAAAAACAGGTAAAAGGTAACACGGGGTGAATGTAAGGAAACATATTACAAAATTCATTGGATTGTAACACTAACCATTATTTAGTACATGTTTGCTCCAAATATCGTTTCATTATTCTCCAAATTGTAGTGAATTGTCAGTCACTCTACTACACTATAGAAATGATATTATGATGACGTATTTTAGTTTTTATTTTTCTAATCAATTTTTATTGTTTAGACAACTTGAGATATGCATTAATAATATAATACATCTTACAAAAATAATTGCTTTTTTTATGCACTTAAGCCTCAGCACGATTTTAAAGATTTACCGTAGGTACCACCCCTACTTCCCCTTAATGCCAGGATACCCCTACCCCCTACCAAACCCCTACCAATCAACCAAGTATCAATAACTGAGTGCAATATCTCGTTAATAAATGTATATATAAACGTATATGAGTTCATTTTTACGTGTATATTTGGTCACTAATTTAATATATCATTATGTCAATAAAACCTGGTTTACAACTTGATATTAAAGGAGCTACGCCGTGTAATGCGAGGCGACAATTTGCAATAATACACCCATTTCTTTAGAATACCTCAAATCTCCAGTAAATGCTATTAAAATAATCTTTAATATACACACAAAAAACGCCTTACATGTCTCATATACATGTATCATACCACGCCACTCCTGTACTGAATATAGTTACTATTAAATTATTATTAATTATTGAATAACCACAATGTAAAGTTTGAGTTAAATATTAAAAATAATATATTTACTAAATCGAAAATATATTAATTAATTAAATAAACGTAACAGTCGGAGATGTTATAAGATGTCAAAATGGACATTTACAAATATATTTATTGATTTCAAATTATATATTGAATACAAAAACTTAAAGGTCATCGAATTTCGAGCAGCTAGACTATTTTTTGTTAGATGATTTAGGACCTGAATCAAAGATATAGATTAATAATTGAACAATTTCGCAAATACTTCTTTCGCAGTACGTAGACTTCAAGCTTAATACGATTTTGTAAAAATTTCAAACAATAGTATTTTCCGTAACAGTGCAGAATTGGCACGTATTCCTTGCACATTTTCGACTCGTAATTGACATAAAATATTGTGGATAATAAATGTACACCCTATTAACAAAATTGACCGCCAAGCCCATAGTCAACAGCACTACTACAGTCACTCTAATACAAGACCGTGTATCGTACGGCCTTGAATAATACTTTTTGAAATAAATCATACGGAGTGACTTGCAGAAAAAAAAACATTGCAGCGTCCTTTAAAGTGGGGTTATGATTTATTGCCGTTGGGCCTCCGGGAGGAAGACAAACGTTGCGGGACCTCCCCCCCCCGCCCTCCGCTAACGGGCCCCCGCACCGACCTTTATCTTAATTGCAGGTCCCCGGGTACAGGTTGTTAGCCGGATTTTAAATTGAATTTGGAAGGAAACAAAGGAGCGCGAGAACCAGACAAAAGAAAGCGGCGAACGGTCTCAACGGACCGAAGATGCTGTAAATATAGAAGGGGATTGCGTCGATGCTTTTGGAAATCTATATTACTCAAGACCCGCCAAAAATTACGTAATCATCGTTAAATATGTTTTCATAGTAATCTCCAGGGTGGTACTTTCATTATTTTTTTACTGAACCTTTACAGCTCGTAGTAAACGATTCGCACGACCGGAAGATCCGAATTGAGAGTTCTACACCTGACAGACCCGCCGGTCGACTCGCGAAAATTACGAATTCATTTTTATAAATTACATTCGCTATTAACAGCTGTCTTTCGATCCTTGCATTCTTTCATTTCCTGACACGGCGAATATCAAGTTAGCGATCTTAAAAGAAATGGGCCGTGAGAGCAGCCTCATTGTTATTGATTATTAAGCATTAAGCATTAAGAAACGTCAAGTTTTCACACTGAAAACATTAAAGTAGAGAAATATGAGCACTTTCTTTATCTACTCATTTAGCTGTAGTTATGTTGAATTACGTTGTTTCAAAGCTCGCCCGCTGGCCGCTGACCGTTTGATCATTATTACGTAGCGCGGATGGTAACCGTCGTTATCCGAGTAAATTAAGTCATTTAAAATTAAACATTGCGAAGTCATTCATTCGAATATTAATCAAAAACATTAAAACATAAAAGTGGCAAAATATTAATTCGAGTACTAAGAATAAAATAATAGGTACCGCTAGATGGACTCGAACCCGGGTTATTTTTAGCGTAGTTAGATTGTTCTGTTCATTCAGTGCTTCTAGATCTTTTTCGAACCGTGAACCCCCAATAAACGCAAAAATCAAATTAACTTTCTCGCGACCTCAATCTCTTCCAGTAAAATATAAAAATTTACGTACAGAATTTTGTAAATGCACATTTAATGATGGTTAATGTAATTTAATTATTTTTACTTTAGTTATTGTACATTTCTCATTTTTGCCATTGATACAGAATTGGTAATAAAATTTTTATATAGACATTACAATTACTGAGATATTGAGTTTCAAAGATTTAAATACTCATATTTCAATTTCTTCAACAAATTCATCGTCCATGAGGTGAAATATTTACAAAAATGTATAATTTTTAGAGTAATAAAGTAACCCGATTCCTGATTTCGAGAACATTAAATAAAATAACTTATACATTTTATTTGTATTCAAATGAACAGTTGTTTCTGTAAAAATATTTACAAGTGCTACTAAAATAAAATATTAATTTCTTGTTATCTTCTAAACTACTAAAAAAAACTCGACATGTTATTAACACTTAAAGAAAAAAATACTTCTTCAATAAATGCAAATGTATTAATTATGTGGCAACATTTTATATAAATAATGAAAACACACTTTGTTTATACCACTGTTTATTGATTACTCAACATGTTTCGGGACTAATGGTCCCTTCTTCAGGATACAATGTATACTAAAATTAAAATTATAAGTTTAGACATAAACAAAACTGTAAATATAAGTGGTGGGAGAGGATAGAAAGAGTGGGTGAAGGAGAAGGGTGGGGTATTAAGGTATTAGGAACTACTGTGACGAAAAATTTAAAAGGTGGCTATTTGTAATAAGGATTTGGTTATTAATAATATTTAATTTGCTATATTTTTATATCTAAAATTTCTAATTTATCTAATTGTAAACTTGTGTGTAAAATTACTATAGCCCTTTTGATGTTCAAAGAATGGTTTATTTCCAAATCTCGTCAGAAGAAAAAATATTGTCAGAATTTTGATCAAAATGCTTGTTGTTCCAAGGTCAAGAAACAGCGATTTGTACCATCTAATCTTAATATTTTACTACCTGGTATCACCTCATAACTAAGTATTCAAATGAGAAGAATATATAGCTATGATTTGATAAATTGGTCAAAGAAAAATAAGCCCACTCAATATTAATATATTTAAAATTATTTTGTAAATTGAGTTGAAAAACTGTTTTTTCCGCTATATTTTATTATATAAAACGTTAGAACGTTTTCGAGAACATCTACCCATTATCAATAATACAATTAAACTAAAGTTAAAAACATTTTTAGACAGTAATTAAGGGTATGTCTGGAGTTAAGGCAGGTGGGGATAAGAGAAGGGATCAAATGGGCGGTATTTGAATGTTTATTATTTTCTAATTATTAATCTTATTATTAAAAAATTAGATGTCTAACTTTCGTCCTTTGGCGAAACTATGTACAAGTTCTAAATTATTTCAAAATGAATGGACCTCCATTCCTGCATTCAGCCATTTCGGAATTTAGACTGAAGTTTTTTATCGCTTTTTTATGTTTTTCTAATCTAAATGCGCCACAATCCTTGCAACTCAACTCGTATTAATATTAATGTTACCCGCAACCCTCTAGAAACTGCATCGCTACCTCTGAGGGTGTAGAGACCCACACTTTGAAAGCCGCCGCATTAAGGTACGGTAATTCTCCCATTGTCAACCATTCAAATTAATCATTCGTCTTTCAGAGACGTACTCACTAATACACACACATTGTTACGAGGAAATTTTCCCAAAGTTGGTAGTTGTCTCCATTTCAATTACTCCCGCGAGGGAGCGGCGTGGATAGATGATAGTTTGCAGGATAAATACATATTATTATATATATATATATGTTCGTATGATCAATACTATTAATTATCAAGATCTCCGGATTGGAGCACGGAGCACCGCCTCAGGCCGTCAATCATCAGGAACACTCCTCATTCATCCTAAGTGCCGACCGGATAATGTACGGCCCCATATAGCTCCGTACAGCCCCCGAGGAATAATTACGGCAGACAGGTAACGGTGACAGGTGACAGGCGACAGGTGACAGGTGACCGGAGGGTGATGGATCGCCCCTGAGATCTATGTCTCCGGGTCCCCGCACTGCGACTGGAACGAAGACATCACGTACTGTTTGTTGACCTATCATCTCTAGGATATGACCCCAGAAACTCATTAGTAGTTTTGGATTGATCGTTCTGAATTGGGTTTGCAGGCGCAGGCGCAATATGGTCACGCACCAAAGTTTGAAAATATGTCGACTATTTTCCAGGCTAGTTCAGTAGCGCCATCGGTGTCCTGTTTGACCTATCATCTTCCCAGAAGAAGGTCAAACAATACGTGATCTCTTCAAATAGTTTAATTTATTTGAATGTATTAAAATAACGTTAAATGTTTTTAAAAAAAATCATGTATAGAAAATACATTTATTAATATTTCAAAATGTTATTATTAAATTGATGAATATTCAAGAGACAGAAATGTATTTTAAAACTAAAAGGTTTGGTTACACATATAAATAATAAACACGGGGAAATTACCATACGATGTGAAGCACCGCAGGGCGCGCTAGGTACAGTCAACCATGTTGTAAACGTTGTAAAGTTCTCTCACTAATCGCGCTACACATTATACACTAAACTCACGATAAACGCTTGCAGAACGCGTTAATCGCTCGCGCCGATCGCACGTTCGTCCGACGGATTGCCAATAACGGCTGTTTGCGATTCGGATAAAATAACCTGCATTTAACTCGTTCGACTAATAACTCATAATTAATAAAAAAAAAATTTTGGAAATTTCTTTTATAAAACATGCACAAGCTTTCCTTATTTTCCTTTCACCGTCGCTAACGAGTCAAGCTTCAGTCTTGATTTCTCAGTGTTATGCACAGCCCCTCAAACGACATCAACCTCGAAATAATCGAATTCGCCACGAGCTACACATTTCCATCTTTCGTATTAGTACACGACATTCCTTCTGCGCCGTCTATCCACCAGCGTGATATTTCACATCAATCTATAATCTGAAATGAGGGTACCGTGTCAATTTTTCCTTAATCCGTATTCGATGTGAGGGTAAATAAATGATTAAAATATGACAGTGACGATTCCCGTCGAAGGGGCTCTACGGCGTAGCGGACCGCCCGCCGTAGCGCAGCAGACACCGCGGCGCGATGAGTCAGGCGTCCATGAACTAGCAGGTTTGTGTTGGCACAAAAAGAGTCGTTTTCAAAGCGGTAACTCATTCCGCAGGCTGTGAAGCCCCGTTCTCAGTGACACAAGAAAATTGTAAGCTTCATAGCTTCGAGGCTACCGCGTACTAAATACAAGCTGGCCATAGCGGAGATGAGAAAATATAGCCGCGAGCTGAGAGGGACAGCGCTCCGCAAACTGTGGATCGACAGTTTTCCCAACTCAACTCACTGGATGATCGTACATGTATTAAATTACTTTTAAAATTAATAATATTCCCCCGATTTGTTCATTTATGTTATCTGTTTTTTTATATTTCAGTTATTATATTAAATATCTGTATATGTACTTGAAATCCGAAATTACGTCTAATTGCATGGCCTTCACCAGTAAAGAGAGATTTTTTTAAATTAATTCATTCATTTATTTTAATGTACAACATTATAGTTTCTTCATGAAGCAAGCTCAGTTTAAAAGAAATATTGTATTATACACGGTTAACAGTCATTCGAACGTGTAGCCGACGATGAACGAGTCGCTGTCGCTCGTCCCGTGGTTACACTTCGTCGACCTTGGAACCAACGCACCTTTGTACTTACGCGGTAGTTTTTAATATTTTGTTTATTCTCCTCGATTGACAATTAATAACACCTTTCATTTTAATTATTTTGGCTAATTTTTCAATCATAAAAAAACTACTTTTTTAACATGTTATTTCTACTATAATGTATATTTTAAAATAGATAAAAATAATGGAAGAAATTTAAAACCTTTCCTTCAACTTTAAATATGTCATATAAAGATTTTGCTGAAGTAAATAACAAGGACCTCTAACATAAATATTGTTGACATAAAATATGATTTATAATAGGCTCCCCGCTAGAAAGTTAAAATTAGCGTTAGAAATATTCCGAACATTTTGTAGGTGGTTCGCAGATGAATTGTAACATATATTCAGTGGAAATCGTTTAATATGAAACCGTGGTGGCTTTACATGTAAGAAAAATAAGTCATCGGGTTGTATGCGGCAAGCGGCATCTTTTGATTATTACAGATGTCGTCCTATTCAGTTGAATCATAAAATCATAAATAGTACATAAATTGATGACGATAAGGCAGCTAGTATATTATTTTGTTCTTCTAAGACGCGAAATATTTTCCTGTTACAAGCGTAATGTTTCATGTTAAAAGAAAATCACAGCATTCCGTAGGGATTAGAATATTTTTTGTTATATTGTACATTTACCACTGTATATGTAAACACTATCGTGGAAGTGATATGTAGTAAATAACATATTCTGTGCAGGGATGGTATGATACATATGTCTAAATTAATGCAACTATGCTTAATTTGTTGGATTTTGTATAAATTCTGCAAGATGCTCATTCTCAATATATAATATATCCGATGTATACATTGACTTTAAAAGTATAATTTGAAAGTCGCTCGTGGTTGCTAGCTACGTATTCAGAAGCAAAACAGTTTTGTAAATCAATATTCTTGAAAATCCAATCAACCGTGAGTATCGCTTGTACAAATAACGTGTACCTATTTTATATGCGATTGTCTATCTATGTTCGTATCCACTTGGGATCAAATTGTTTAATAAATTAGAATAATAATTTATAATAAACCAGAAAGTGGCGGGTTTCATGTCTACAAATTTAAGACAATTTTAAAATACTTATTTAAACAAATTTCAACATAACGTGAACTATGAATTTTATAAAAATAAAATGAACTACGTACATATATGACATAATGTTGGACTGTAATAAAGTATATTCAATAATTCCCGATTGAGAGCCACTGATCACCGGAACGAAACTATCTGATAAAGAAAATATATCTTTAGAAGGAAACGGGAAAAAGATTCTATGGAAAAAATTCAAAGCTTCCGTACAGACCTAAGCCAGAGACAGACTAGGAAAAAAGAAAATTTGTGCCATTTAAAAAAAACTTAATTTATCTGTACAGAGAACAAGTAATTGAAGCAAGATCAATTTTAGAAAAATACAAACAGAGGGGGGGGGTTGTTCAGTTGAATAAATACAGTTAATGTTAGTAAGTACATACACCACGCTATACGCGAGGGGTCGAATCTTCCGCTTCTCAACACGGAAAAAATTTAGAGTATTTTAGTGTTGTTTGATCCATGATTTTAGTTATTTTAAATTTTATAACGGAATTAAGGTCATTTGTGGAGAAAATAATGCTCAAAGTCTTCAGTGTCTCAATAAATATTAGTTCAAGGAAGAAGTATCATTCGAAAAGTAAGTAATACTTTTGACTTCGTATCTCAAATTCGGGCAATAAGCTTAAGCAATTGCGAGAGAAAAAATTACCATAAAAATGTTAGCAACAAGCCGAACTTTCGGCCCAAGATTCGCGCGCACTTACGCAGAAGCGGGACAATACTCGATGGAACATTGCACCTTGCCTGCAATATCCGCAAAACTTGCTCACTCTCAAATACCCGTTTTGGCTTTTATCAGAAGCGCCGCTTTCTAGACTTCTCCGGCGACATCTACGGCGAATTTCACGTTTCAGTGGAAATAAATGTCAGTTCGCTGTGAAATACTGTATCTGTAAATAGTGAAACAATGTCTCAAGTTACCGGAATGCCGGCGCAAAGTACGAACGTATCAATACCCAGAGTTCGAACAGAATACTCGAAAGAGAGAACTAAGGTGAAAAGTTTGTACTTAACAACTTTTGACATTTCCGCGCGGAAAAGTTTGAAATACCCTGCATCTCGAGAAAATACTGGAGGCGGCTTTTTTGTTGGAAACTAAATAAAAACCCCGTCATATTTATGACTCGATGAATCGGGCAACACGGCTGGGCCGTAAGATATTATTATAGCGTTATTATAGCGGCGAGAACAATACACAAAACAATATCAAAACGTAAAACGCTTACACACAATTGAAGTGAATGTTCTAAACCTCAGAATATAGAAAGACTATTATTCTTTCGATCATCCAGTCGGTCCCTCATGACTGAGGATTTTAATCTTGATCTCCGTGTTCTCCCGTCCTCTTGACTATTCTCCTCCATTTTTATCAGCATCCCGCAGATCTTAGGGCTGTCACCAGAGAAGTGTCTGTGCCTGTTGCACCGGGTGGGAGATCTTTCTCTTCCTTTTCGTCCATCAACATTGCCCACCGCAACAAACTAATGATGAGATTAATGTTCGAGAACATTCTACGTGCGACGGGACATTCGCGAAAATATAAATTAGTTTAATCGAAATACATAAAATGTACTAATTAAATATCGTAACGATTGAGACTGTAAATTCAATATCGCGTGCAATACCCATGCGTGCGAAAAAGACGACACCGGACGCGTGTCGTCAATATTTCACGATGTTACGTTACCAATGGCAACCGACGTGATTTTAGAACATTTTAAGACGTATATTTGATCATCCGTTCTCGTTTCAGATCTCTGCGACGGTGATCTTTAGGCCTCTGAATTTACTATTGGCTAAACATGTTTGTCTTCAAAAATATATTTGCAAACTAAGAGGCATTTTTAAAAATCAATACGATAATTGGTATTCGAAATCAGCCGTGATACTGCTGCTACCTCGTTAGCGGATTTTCAATTCCAAATCGACAACCCGTAGTAATAATACCCAACCGCCCCCTTTTAATTTTTCCATTTACAATTAATTACCATCGAACTGGTCGGCCACCGAAAATGTAATCAAAGCGCACGTTTCAGTGTCACATTTTCCGAAACGGATTCAAATATAGAACAGCAGGCGCGGCGCTGCACGTTCCATGCTTTGCATGCTCGTAAATAATAATTATCCATTTTACACATGAGTGAATATCGTCAACTTAAGCTTCCCCGCAACTGTACTCTTTTTCGGAAATTACATACATTGCGCTTAATTTTATGGATGATATATTGTACTGTACTAGTCAATCTTAAATTATAGTATTAAAATGTTCGGTTTGAATTATATGCATATTTTTCAGAATAATGATGGTTATTATTAGATTACTTAAATTAATATAACAGTTCATAATTCTTAATTGCGTTTAAAACCCGCCCAAGGACGGGCGCGAAAGATAGTGTACAGAAGGTAATTGAAATAATTACCTACTTGCAAAAGTACTAAGTAATTTATAATTTCTGACAATATAAATGAACCTGTTTGTTTTCTATTTAAAAAATGTGCCTTCAAAACAAACAAGTTCGTTAAATTTTTAAAAAAGGTCAAACATCGAGATATCTATCATATATAAGATTTTTCTTTCGGAATATTTTTTTGAAATTCTGTTATCGGCACATTTTTTCTGTAGTATTTATTAACTAGTTAATTAACCTTTTTTTAAATTTAATTTGAATATTTTATACACTCGTTAGTTGTGAAAGATTACAATATCCACTGTGGATGCGGTTGTATGCACGGTCATGTGCTATTCGTATATCTTTCGCATTTACTTGGGGTCGGCTATCGTTGTACAACAGCGACAGAACGCTCAGTCCTGGACGGTCATAAATTTCTCGAAGTATGATGGTCTTCCTCGTCTTCTGCCAGTATTCATTCCTTTTGAGGATATGATCAGTATGCCAAATCATTACAAGACCATAGCATCTCAGCCTGGCTTCTCCCGTCTTCTCTGTGATGGGTGCAACCTTAAAACTCTCCCAGGTGTACTCATTCCATACGGTATTCAGTTTGTTATTCCTCCGGTACCCGGCACCCGACACCCGGCACCCGGCACTCGGCACTCGGCACTCGGCACCGTGTACTTGACCATTAGTTTTGTTCGGCAATTTTGAGTCGCGAAGAAAACCAGTGAGAGAGCGCCACTGGTGCTTTGGAGGTTATCATGAAGCCCAGGTATTTAAATTTATCATCTCGGTACAGGAGTATTTCTTGAATTCAATCTGTTGTGAATGGGTCGAATTTGAAAATCATATTTTCGGTTTTACTCCTGCTAATTCAGATTCCGTTAGTTTCTATGGCATGTCTCCATAGTACCTACCTAGAGATCTTCGACACATTCAGATACTTAGGACTAAGCCCTACCTTAATCTCAAAATGTTTAGAAGCACATTTGTAATTTGGTATTTTTCAGGTTTATATACAGAATAGAATACAAAGAAAAAATATATACACATACATTACATTAATTCGTGAGCAAGCAGTTTAGTTAAAAAATATATCAGACTAAAACAAAAATACTGGTTGTGGATCGTGCTAACAAATTTCCCAAATAGCCGGATGTGAGGTAGTTCAATAGGCAATTTGTTTAAACTTACGAGAATACGGAAAGACAGTGACACCAAACTAAACTAGCCAACTTAGCATCAAGCAGTTTCCCCGCGGGGGTAAGCAAAGAGGATAGAACGCCACATTCTTCTGTCCTGACACACAATTCTCGCCTCATCCACATTCATACATCTCCCATACAAGCCCGATTATTGAGGCTTTTAACAGAATGATCCTCCAGTATCTGGTTTACCTGGTCGTGCCAAGTCTTCCGCGGACATCCTCTACTGCTGGTGGCATCAACACTTGCGTCATATATCTTTCTTACCATTCTCGTCTCATTCATCCGTTCCATATGATCAAACCACCTAAGTGATTCTTTCTTAATTTTACTCACTATACTATGATCAGCTTTACATTCTTTCCTTATTTCTACATCAAACAAGCAACTAAAATGATGTCGGTTCACACTTTTGTCTATCAAATTTTTACATTTATAGTGGTAAACTTGGACAGCCGCAATAGCGATAAGCGTAAAATAGACGCCTTTGAAATGTATTGCCGGAGAAGGACGTTACGCATCCCGTGGACAGCACAAAGCACGAATGCCTCAATCCTGCAACTCATCCAACCACAGCAAGCCCCGCCCCCCTGTATACAGTGGAAAACAGAAGATTCTTCAAGTTCTTCGGCCACATTATGCCTCAAAGTGACAGCTGAGAAAATAAGATTATCCTGGGCACAACTTTGGGCCGAAGAAGAGCTGAAAGAGAGCCACAGGAATGGATAGATTCGTTGCATCTAGCTGGAGGCCTTGGAGTCAACAGTGAAGCCTGATTGAGGCCACTGTCAATGGCGACATGAAGAAGAAATATATTAATCCATATGTTTTTGACAAATATCATCACGGCTTGTTTATTTCTAAGCCTCTCAATGATGTTGAAGTGTTTCAGTTATCTGAATTTCACATCAACAATATGGTAACCACAATTTAATACGATTGTTCCACACATAATTAATTGTGTATATCTAAGCCATTGTTTGACAAGGCGAAAATACAATAAAAAATAAGTGTATACTTACTCATTTTTATAAAGCCATTATCGCTCTTAATGATGTGTCGCATCACTCAGCACCTTACTCCGTACGCACGTGTTCAAAAAATTATCATGAATTTTAAACCAAAAACTAATACATGTTATGTACAACAATCAAAAGTTTCAACTAATATTGAAAGACAGCGGAATAGTCTACCTTTGTATTTACACAAGTTTACTCATGAACGCTCAGCGATTGTTGAGGCTTCTAAGAAGGTTTACTTAATGGTGCCAGGTGTTTCTTGGACGTCTTCTATTCATGTGCCTTCAAATTCATCGCGTTCGGCAATATAAAATGAACTTAACAAGTTACCTTGAGGTCGGTAAAGTTTATATCCGCGATTCATTTTAACCACTCGGCGGTAAAACACAACGAGCCCCGCGCGAAGTTACAAAGTTATGGACGTTTCAACTCGAAATTAATTAATTTAAACTTGTGACATATTTCGCTTCGGAGCGATAACTACACATATCTCATTATTCGTCGGCAGAATACAGTTTTCTTAAGCGAGTTCCATCTGTCTAAACTTTGGGTAACTTTTCATACGTGCCGACTGCCGTTCGGGCTCAGAGCGACCGGATATTCAACGATTAAGTCAGTTTCAGAGATTAATAATCAATAAACGTGTTTTTGTTTATTTTTTGTCCAACTCGGTTCGTTTTAATTAAAAACTAATCCAAGTTTTACGACCAAATATTATTTTTAACTTTGAAGTCCCATAATGGCGAGATTATAAAAGTAGTCATTAGTGAGCAATGAGCAAAAACTTTATAAATGTAGCATTTGGTGAGCAATGAGCAAAAACTTTATAAAAGTGGCAATTGATGATTACGTATCCAAACGATTCAATTCCCGGAGTAACAGTCGTATAATCATTAAATCAATCCTAGAGTCCCAGAAATATTAACTTAATATTGATTTAGTTAGGTAGTTAATCAATATTACCCTAGTACCTAAATCATAGAATAGATTCTGGATATTAAGATTGAAAAATAATCGGAAGGAAGAATTGGAAGATGACACGCAGAAAGGCCAAGAAAAAAAATTGGTCAAGTGGTCCTCGTGCTAGGAATTTTTAGCTGCGACGCGGAACATAAATAAATGGAGACATTTTGCTTATTAACGCGAGAAAAATAAGATAATATAATAATATTCAAATTTCATATTACAAATCAAAATTTGTAAAATATCCAACGAGAAAGATCAAAATGTTTAGTCTAGATAAGAGATATTTTTATTAAATTTTTAAAAATATATAAATTGATGATTAAAATCTTCGATTACACTAAAAGATTACGATTTAACCTTTTTGTCATAATCACATACTTCAGGTCGACACACTGACTACATTCGTTTCTAACCTGAGCCGCTACATTCATTAGAGCAGATACGATTCGTCTCACATTGAATGTGACATCATTCCGTACAAATAATGGAACAAATTCATGCAGAAGTGCATTCATTAACATGACAAAAGTGGAGTCGCATTGCTGCATTTCCATAATTATCGCGCTTACTTATCCAACATTAAATCATTTTTAACATTTTATGTATATAATGCATTTTTCTTTGTATGTTTTTAATTATTATCCTGGCGCCGACATTATAGATTATAGAATTACGGAATAATTTTGAAAATATGTGCTTCAAAAAAGAAGTTGATAAATTGATATCAAGCTTGGTTACTCCGGTCAACCAATAAGTAGTCAACGTGGGACCTGGACATTTGTGTCACAACTTTACATGAAAATATGAATAGATGACCAACGAATGGCATAAATCAAAACGAAACATTGTTGTCAAACACACCTAATACTTAATTAGATTTTTACTTAAAACATTCGGTATTAGCTACAATATTATTATCGTATATTTTATAATTAGTCTGTCTTCTATTAGAAAAACTCACTAACGTCACATAGTAGATTTAAATAAAACTAAAATGTGATGTATGTGTGTATGTGATGACCACTTCTGGTGGTGGTGGTCAGTGGACGCGAGAATTCAGCTCGCCCAGTGGAGGACACAATTGGTCGCCCGGGCTCTGTCACAAGGTACGAGAGCCAGACACAGACACAGACACACTGGTCACTGATCCAGAAGCATCGCTAGATTTCACTATGTACCTATACTATTGTCGCGACGTATTATAGTCTACTATCGCGAGTATACCTGTTCAATACAATTGTCTATTTATATTGTACCTTCGGTGCAATAAACGAAGTGTTTTTGCTTTACTTAACATTTTTTATTACAGGAAGCATTGAATGCCGATGGAACCGGCCTACAGGCCATGTAGGAGTTGCTACAGTAGCAACACGTAACACACACAACCGCATATCTGTTTTGGAACAGGACATAGTATAATATGAATAAATAAAATAACATATAAATGTACTGTCAACCTAATCCGGGGTCCTACGTACATAAGTGCAAATTGTAGACTAAGACGAAACCTTAACGGGGCGTGAAATTGAGCGAGTGCTTTGTTCCCGCACAGTTCAACTTCACGACTGACCCGGTTAAAACTGGATTGGATGCATGGCTCAGAAGAATACAAACATACATAATTAATACTGGCGTTTTGTAAGTACGTTGTTGTTATTTAATTACTAATTATTATTATTAAAAGTATATATTATATTATTTGGCATTTCAATTGGTCTGTGTTCCGTTCTACACATCCACTCCATCACAAAAATTGTAATTAAAATTAAAATAAAAGTTGTAATTGATCGTGAAAACAAGACATAACTTTTTTTTAAATTTGAATCCATTTTGTAAGTTAATACAAACAACAAAAATATATACCACAGAGTCGGGTCGTATGGAAGAAAGTTCTCCTGATTATTTTTGGAAATGGGTGAACTCAAATTGATTACCGGTATTTTTTTTTTTGAATAAGTATAATAAAAATAAAATTAAATACATATAGTAAAAAGCAATCAGTTCAATAAATCGTCCCAATCGAGAAACGAGGTCCATATTTCATCTCCAAATTAACCTGCACCGGCGAAAATATTAATTGCCACATTAATAACTGGCGGATGTTGAATTTTTCAGCGCGTAGAGTATCATCTATTATGTAGAGCACCGGGTGTTTGAGAACGCTGCTACTAACCAATATTATGACAAACGTTCGTGACTGGGGTACACTCGCGATACATTTCTGATCAATTTCTTGTTTGGAAAGGGGGGAAGATTTAGCGATTACGAAACGATAAGTTGTTTACAAAACATGGCACGAATCAAAATATACAAACTTTACTTGAGACGTATAATCGGTCAGAAATATTTTTGTATAATAATTTTTTCAATTTCGTTATAATTTCGGTATTATTTTTAATGACCTCCCACATGGCGATTCCATCAAGAACCGACACCTATCCACAAAAAGAGATGAAACTTGAAATATTTCTCATAATTAAATCAATTCTACATTTTTGTCACTTTTCTATCAATGAAGCGATGTGTACAATCGTTTTAATAAAACCATAATGTGAACATGTCAGTCTATCTTTGGAATACGATGGTGGCGGAATGTTAAAGCGTACACCGGCACCATTAAAAGTGTGTGGACTTTGCCTAGCGTGAAGGATGAACTCGGGGTAGAAGACGGATTCGCTCTAAAGCAGCCAGTACCTGTAGTTACCTGAAATAAGTCGACTCGTATGCACAATTCACGGGGCTTTCATAGTGGAATACAAAACCGAATGGAGACCAGAACTCGAATGTGTTTTCAATGTAAGATTCTGTTGCATATAAAAGAGCTGAATCTCAATGTTCTGAAATGTTCGTCTGAAAAAATCCAGTGGTTTGGAGGTGACGATGTTGTCAAGGCAATTGTGAAGACCAGTATTATTAAAGAAGATTCCTCCGAGACTGATGGATGGGGATTGGAATGTTTGTCCAAAGTGCTATACTGAAAAATTGTTAAAATGTTCCGTCTTGTCTAAACATTGAATAAGAAAAACAAATTATACTTAGCGGTAAGCGGCAAACAAATTACGAACAACTTATGTATTATTACTTTAATGAGATTATCGATTTTGACAGATCAATCACGAAATACCAAGACGTAGAATATTTACGCGAATCTACGAATATTTAAAAAGAATACATTAATCACATACATTCAAGATGTTTGATATTTCAAAATAAAAATGCTTAATTTTAGAACACATTCTTACCGATTAGTAATTGAATGAAAAGGTTTAAACGTATAAATCCACAATATGCAGTTAAACACATACAAAATTAAGAGGATACCAGAATGTTAAGAGACGTATAAGATGTCCAAAAAAAATATAGACAAAGCGTACTCCATACAATTCCATCGATATACCAGATCATGTTCAGTGACGAATGAGGTACAATTCTATTACAAATATTGGAATTGTTCAGCATGTCGCCGAAAAGCTTTCGCGCCAGTTTTGGCCTGTGTGCCAACCCTGGAACAGCACGAGTATAATCACTAAGGCATGGCGGAAATTCGAAACGTTACAAATTCATTTAAATCCCTCACATGTTACGTACGGGAAAAAAGGAGAAAATAATTGCCAACTACATAATTTACACTTTACGTCATTAAGGCACTTAAAGCACATTGAAATTTTGTAAACTTTTCAAAAAGGAGTCTACCTGTAGCTGTACGGCCTGACCTACTTCTATAGCATCATTAAAAGCTTTCTAAACCTAAATGCTACCGAGTGACCAGATCATTAATAGGGCAGCACTGCTAAAGTTGTGCAGGGTTTTATTAGTGATGATATAATAAATTTCATTAATATCGCTTACGTAAATTTCATAACGTTTCAAATTCAGTGATATGATAATATGATATTTCATCACTATCGCTTATGTGCGGTATTGTAATGTTATGTTATGTTACAATTATGCTAAATAATATTTCATTATGTACATATCGTCATATAAATTTACTATAGAAATATGAACCACTTACGACCCTACTCAAATCTGAACTAATTTTGTATTTGAACCGACGTCATGCAAGCTTTTCTCGTACCACGGCATCCTTGACAACCCTCGTAGTCCAGTAGGCAAGACGCTGGCTTCTCGTACCGGGGGGTCCGGATTCAATTCCCGGTGAGGTCACAATATATCAATGTGAATCTCTAAAGCCTTTTAATGATGTATTTAGCTACACTAATTGAACCCCGTGACCTGTTACTATAGTCACATATGTAAAAATAAAACACTTATTTTTTAATTCCTTTATAATTTTTAACAATTTAACTCGACAACTTGCATTTATAACTACAGCGTCTCGAGTGAATTAAACGAATAGAATAAAAAAACAAGTGTTTTATTTTCAAATATATAATTGTGGAGTTCTACTAACTTACTCGGAAACAGAAAAAATGTTAAAATAGAATTAAAAAATGCAAATTTTGAGCGACAGCGACCGTGATATTAATCTATAAATAAAAAATACAATGTAACGTAAAGTATCATTTGACGAATAACCTACGAGGACTCAGTGGTTATCAAATGATTCAAGTTAAAATCCCAACTAAGCAGTAAATTTTCGATCATTAAATCTTTGGGAAGACTTTGGGGCTCTAGGTGTACACACAATCAAGGACATAAAATGTGTATCTGGAGATTAATATTTATGTATTATAGGAATATTTCAAGTCTATAATGTAATTATATCAAACAGTAAAAAGTATTTCGTTATAATGAAATAAATAATCATATTATTTAATATAATATGTAGATTGTTCTAACACAAATCAAAGCACGATGAGAATCTAGGTAATATAAATAAAAATAATATAAAATCATTAATGTACGCACATAAAATCTGTCTCCAGAACTAACTATGGACAAATGTCACTCACTCACTTGATATGTTGGAATATTTCATCAGCTTGAACATTTTAAGCGCCACTAAATATCTCTTAATATTTCATTTAATGCCAAATTTGTAGAACAATTTTTATTAGTACATTATTATTAATAGTTTTAGTATATTTTAGATTACTTATTTACGTAGTGTGTATATTATGTGAAGTATCTGACCGTATATTTAAGGCAGTGAGAGCAAGCTTTGTTTAGTAGTGTTTTCAATACAATAACAATAAAATAAATGCAAAAACAGTTCATTACACTCCGCCATCTAGGGATCATTTTTAAAATTACTTGATCCACTAATGCAATGAACATACTTCAAATTCATTGTCATTTATCATTACTCATGAATGAAAAATTTGTGCATTGGTCCACTTTTGCTCGCTCTGTCTCATTTGTAAACAATACATACTAATTTTTTTATTCTTAATATAGTGCATACATAAATATTTTTATATATGCTCAAATATAAACAAGATCAAAATCGTTTCTTTTACTACAACTTATCTTTCACATATTCGCTTAATTTCATTTTGAATCTATGTAGTTTCCGGGATGTTTTCTGGAATTTTATTAAAAATCTTCATCGCACTGTACATCATCGATTTGAGATTTAGCCTTCTTTCTGAACGGCAGTCTCAGTCTATCTTTTCCTCGTGTATCATGTTAGTGCTGTTCTGTGCTAGTTCTGAATGGCAGCCTCAGTCTATCTTTTCCTCTTGTATCATGTTGATTAGCATTTTTTTTTGTATAAATTCCGCCGATATTTTTCTAGTGAGGATTTTATAAATAAATACCATTACATTGAAATATATTTTCTGCCTAAAGGTCATCATATTGAGATCTTTCAGCATCGCACTGATTCGAGTATATCTATTTCTTCGAGTATTGATCTCGAAGCTTTATTTTGCAACACTGACAATTGTTGCATTTCTTCTTCATTAGCCAAAAACAAAATGCTGCTGCAGTAGTTGATGTGAGGAATAATAACAGAGCTGTATACTATTTTACAAAACTCAGTACTAATAATTCTTCTGATCCTTCCCAGAAGTGTCATTTTTTTTGCAATCTTTTTAGTCACATATCTTGCACTTGGCGATAAATTCAATTTGAATCTATTATGACACCCAAATATTTTATTTCAGTCAATTCCTTCACTTTCACCATCCATGATAATTTTGTTGGCATGATTGGTATTCTTTCATTTCCAATATTCTAATGTTATATATCATTAATTGAAATGGCGGTTATTTTGTGGTGTAATATGATTATTTTAATTTTCACGACTAAACTTTGTACTATACACACGTTGCGATATTGTCACTGCTAGTTTCGAGAGAAGCAGTCCCTCTCATCATCATCCGATAATAAGTTTTCACCTCACCCGATGATAAGAGGGACTGCACCTCTCAAAATTAGTAATGACAATAATCCAACGTATGTATATGTAGCACAAAGTTTAGTTGTGAAAATTAAAATAACATAATTATATGTACTTACACTGTAATTTATAATATATCTTAACACAACCAGAAAAAAAACTTTTTGACATAATAATAAATAATTATTCGCATATTATGTCTTTAAAATGTGTACATATTCGAAATAAATCAATAATTTCTCTAAAATAAATCTCTGTCTAGTGGAAAGGAGTGAACGAACAGGCTATTTTATTACAACACAAGTCATCCGATAAATTTTATACGATGCGTCCATATTTATTAATAATACCATATTTTATTGGAAAAACCTTATAATACCGCGATCGTATCTTGATCAATCGTCTCCCTGACTTGAATATAAGCGCTTCCCAAGTTTATTATGGCACTACTACCACCGAGGGATGACCCATCATTTAAGAAATATGGGACTAAAATTGGCTATTGGGGTTGTGATTAACGTAGCCTGGATCTAAGCTCAACTTTATGGGCGTAACTTGAAGATTTGTGGCATGCCTGCCTTCAAATAACGACTTGATTAAAAATTGAAATTTTTTCAATAAGGCAAGGAAAATAATTTAATAAACGTATTATTAATGTATTAATGACGAATACCAGGTGAAATTAATAAAATGGCCAGATACGCTAATCATGACAGACTTGATCTATTATAGTCATCCAAAATATCACTGCAAACTAGTCAAAAAATAATATCTTCACATTATAAAGATATGTATTATATGAATGGTTTTAATAATAACTTCACGATGCTCAAAAGGCGGTACATGATAAGAAAACTATTTCAAGCCTGAGGAATGTTTATTGTTCCTAGATATATAATTTTTTATACCAAATTATAGCTTCGTTTTTTAAATATATCAATGTGTATACTTAATATTGACGTGATTTATTTTATCGTCGTTACCTTATCATCGACATATAATATATGTGTGGCACGTGACTGCAGAAAAATAATAAATAAATTAGATTTGAGGAAATAACATATTTTATACATCAGTTTCATAATTATTACAAGGTTTTTTTCTTTTTTAATGATGCCAAATTGAAAGAAAATTTTCTGTTTTAGATATCTATGCAATACGGATGGACGGACAAGGAAATTATATGTGTAGGATGTTTAATAATTATTAGTAAGCCGATAATTTTCTTCCAATTGCCGTAATTATTTAATTTTGTGTTTTTTTAATTGCTGCTTGCAAAATACGCCGATTTGTATTCGATCGCGAAGGTTCGTACCAACTTGCCCGCAATTATCCACCGTGATTGGATTCGACGATCGACACTAATAAAATATCTATTAGCAAAGTAATTTCACTACATATATTTTGAAGATGAATACTGTCCAATTCCAAGTTAATTTAACAAACAATCGACCACAACAACAGATGAAATATGTATCTCAGAAAGTGACCACTCTGCGGGCGAGCCGCAATCTCGGGTCAATTGTGAGAGTAGAGTCGAGATTATACGAATAAAGATGGCTCGAGACTTTCCCTCGCTCAGGACCGGCTGTTTGAGTAATACTTCAGTGTTTCACGGCTCCAATGTAGCTCCTAGCAGCGGAGAGTGTACAAAGTGTAGAAATTCATTCAAGAATATTCCTTAATAGGCAATTCGCAAAAAAAGTACAAATTTTATTTATAAAAAATAATAGCCACTAGGAAATACGGTTTCGACATAATCATACTGCTTTTTGCCCGTTCAAATGATTATGAAATTTTGTTTAATATGGCCGCGTGCATTGCTGGGTATTAAGAGAATTGCTTTCCCATATTAAATGATTCCTATTGCACGGAATAGTGATGGAAACCCTAGATAAGAAATACCCTAATCACTCTCTGCCATCACACAATTCGTGTCCTACTGACACATCTTTCGTTTTTGTCACACAGCGTTTTAGACTCGAGACTGATCGACTTCATATTTTTTTCAATTTGGCCATGTCAGTTCTAGACTTTTATTCCATCTACACTCGCCTTATATGTACAGCTATCAGCCGAATGAGCGTTTCAAACTACCATATCGGTGTAGACGACGGGGATTCGCGCATCGATCCAGGACACCAGCAAGTTAGTCCTATACAAGCGTTTAACTTAGTTTGAAAATAGTAAAATTTTTGATATAACATATATTCGATTTACGCATCTATATTTAATCATCATAAAATAAATAATTATACTTTTGTTAAAGGTGCGTGCGTATGTAGAAATTTTTACTTTTACATAAAATTCTTGCCATTTCTTCTTCATTCATGTGCAATTACGAGTCGCTCTAATTCAAAGAATGTCCTTTTCCAGAAGTCTTCGGTTCCTATCGACTGCTTCTTTCGTATTACAGACCTTTTCATCGTAACCATATATTTCAATTTCTAACGAGCTACTTCGCCTTATTGTGTGTGACCTGTAATTCTACAGCCATTATTATTTTGAAAAAAACTCGGGGAATGGAAAAAATGTAAACTGCCGGACAATGGAGCCAAAATACAATACCCCCCATTCGACTCTGCTTTATTCCGAGCCGTCCTACCCTCTAATCCACACCATTTGAATAATTAGCATAGCACTAGTACCAAAGTGGTCGCGGCCGCGAATTAAGGATATTGCGGGCAATTAGACTGAATTATCACTTTATGCGAGTGGGCCGACCGAAAGGCGGGTCTATATTAAAAGTATTAAAGGCAGAGCATTTAACAATGCAGAGCGTTCCCGCTTTAGAGGTTGAACAAATCCCAGAAGAAGAATTTAAGCCAGGTTTGATGAAACTGTGAATAATAAACACTGGTGCAAGGAAGGGTTTGTATATTTGGGTTAACAAGTGGCGTAAACAACGAATGAATGGAGTAATAATGGCTATCGGATACAAATTTAGTAAGGTCAAGTGTAGGAACAAACACGGTTGAAGCGTTAGCGAATGAAAACAGTCAGCAGGCAAACGGATAACTTTTGACGTTTGTGTAAAATAATTACTAACGATACAAAGCAATGGTGCTCTATTTCATTCCAACATTATCGAATTTGAGTGTGGTGACGAATTTTTATTATTAACTTTTTCTACTTATGATTGTTTTTTTGACGAGACAGGGGAAATCCTCCGTATGGGAGTGGTTAAGAAATAAAAATATATTTTTGTTCAACTCTTATGCTTCTTACATTTACGAATAAATATTATGATCTAAACTAATGTCAAAAACAACACAACAGCGAGTCACGCATGCTTGGATTAAAAGTTATCATATTCTCAATTACTTATATAGTAAGAAAATAATACGTGGCGTAACATGAAAGTCAATTTCTTCAATAAAATACAATCACTTTGTATAAAACCACGAATTTTATTACACGCCAACCGATTTCGCTTAGCTCAAACTTCGTCAGGACGTATTTAAAACTAACAATAAATACAAAAATAGTGCACTTATTAAAGAGGGAGATAGAATATAAAATTACATGTCTAACCGTATATGTATTCTGTCTGTAATAAAATTCGTGGTTTCATATAAAGTGATTGTATTTTATTTATTCTAATATGTCAAACCACAAAGTTCTACGAAAATATAATCTTTTTTGAACTTGAAAAGCGTATATTTCAGAAGTTATAGATAGCTAGATAACATTTTGTTCCAAAATCCTTAAGCTTCAACCAACCAAGATGGCTTTAACATTATATATTTTTGAAGTCATAAAAGGACTTCAAGGTCCTGCCGTGCCGCTTTAACAATGTTAAGGCACAAATTCGAGCGACTAAAAACTCGGCTGATTTCAACATAAATTTGAATAAAACGTACTTATTCATACTTTTTTAAGCGAGAATTACGAAAGTGTTTTGAAACTGTGGTAGTGGTAGTCCAAGCGGGACACACACCAATACTAATTCCCTAACATGACGTCTCTAATACATCTATCCTGGTTGTTGTACTATGTTGTGTTGTGCGTTACTTCTTCTTTCATTTTCAATAAATGTGTCGCCACGCGCCGCGATATTATACAAATTATATACACAATGTATATACAGGGAGTCATATAAGTAGTGGTCCAAACGAAAACCATCGATAGCTGAGACCATGCCCTATCGGAATAACCCATCATAGTTCTAATGAATGTCACACGGTTTTCGAGATATTTGAACTTTTATTTTTTAAATAATTGGTACCTTGTTACTTTTTTTAATGTCATTTGCAAAATTTATAAAAATATCACTTTCTGTTTGTTGATTATTATTTCTGATAAGTTTTCCTATGAAATGTGCGTCACTATTTTTTAAAAAAGTAACAGTTTTGCCAGGAAAATGTTTAAAAAATATGAATTCGGACCATTTAACATTTTTCAACAAAGTATAATGCAGTATGGTGTAAAAAAAAAAACTATCATGCCCATTAGCTTGAAACCTTCTACGTTTAATACCAATTCAGAAACAGGAAAAATAATGAAAAATTTTTATATTATTTTAATGCCGAAGGAGGCATTTTGTGAAAAAATTCAAGGTGCATCTAACGCCTCAACAACGTGTTGCAGTCATTAAAACATTTTATCTAAATAATCGTCGACTTTTGGGGAAAAATCATCATGAGCGACAAATCTCATTTCGATTTGGCGGGTTTTGTTAATAAACAAAACACTCGTTATTGGGGCACTGAAAATCCTCAATTGATGCACCAACGAAATTTACACCAACGTAAAGTTACTGTATGGTGCGCCACGTGGGCTAGCGGAATCATTGGGCACTATTTCTTTTAAAACGCAAGAAACAATGCTGTAAAAACTTCTTGGTGGCCGAATTGGGACAATTGTGCCTGCAAACACATGTTGTTTCAACACGATGGTGCCACCTTCTGGTACAAACTTGCAATAATGCATTAAAAGTGCAGTAATATGAAAAAGTGGCCACTGTTTTATTAAAATTTTACCAAAAAAAATAAAAAATTCCTTTCAAAAATTGAATTTTCAATTCCAAAAATTCATAAAAGTTCAAATATCTCGAAAACCGTGTGACATTCATTAGACCTATGATGGGTTATTCCGATAGGGCATGGTATCAGCTATTGATGGTTTTCGTTTGAACCACTACTTACATGACACCTGTATGTTGTGACATGACAAATCGAATCATGACACTAGAAGATTAAAATGCGCGGTGGCCATGTACATTGTAAATCTCCGGGCCAATCGAACGCGATTGAACGGTTCCCTGGCGGCAAATGGGAGAATCTAAAGGGAAACACATTTTCTGAGACGGGACGGAACGGAGGCACGCGCCATGCGCCATGCGCCGCTCGGCGTGAAAGAGAGTTAATTTTTGCAAGCACTTGGCATTTTTACGTGGTGAATTAGGAGATTTATAAGGACTTGATTCATCAGCAAATTGGAATCATCGGCCGACAGTGACTGGACATAGAAAATCTCCGGCTGACTGCGATATGGACCAGCTTTAGTCCCACGATTTTCGGATTCATCATGACGTTTGCATTTTGGAACTCTGAGGACGGCCTTCTCCACTGAAGACTCTCCATCCAATGAAGACATTCGGAAAGTATAACTGTGAAATATAATCATATGTAGTGATTTCAAACCGTTAATATCGAATATGGAAATTTTACTGTTGAGAAATTTTAGTTGACAATGTGTCGGACAAATTGTTCTATATTGTTACCACTTTCACCTGAGAGTTATTCTTTTCATTCCTTATATTATAATTTATATGTAAAATTTGTTGTGTTTTCACTATACATTCATTCCCTCCTCTCCGACAAAATATATGGCGCCGCATCAAAACTGAGCTGATCGGTGGTTTCTAGCGTTCGACCTGCCAGAACGAGAAAGCACCGTTACAATGTATATACATATTCTAATTAATAGTCTTACACTGGCAAATATTTCTATATTTCTATCACAAATTGAAGCACATTCAAGTTGCACAAAAACATTTTTCATTGCGCACACAGCGATCCAAAAATTAGATGGTGAGATACTCTCCCACAAACAGAAATATCTAACAAAAAAGATAATTTGTGAAAAACTAAAACAATTAAAATGTCGTTTCGATCGAAAATAATAAAAACTATCTAGCAATCTGATCCAGAAGATGGAGCTATTGTAGAATAGTATCAAAATAAATCTTACATTCCATCGTAAGCACATATTTCTAAGGTTGGCCGATAAATGTATGAAACTTCTATCGAAACCGCATTAGGAGAGTGGTACAAAGTTGTCTTTGCGGATGAAATAAAGAAGGGAAAAGATTGAAACAGAAGAATACAAATAGAGCGTAATTTAAAATGTATAATAATTTAGATGAAGTTAAATATCGTACTGAAACGGCACTCTCGACTTACGCACACTGGCGATATCTGTTTTTGTCTGAAATATCTTCAAACTTCTAGAGACAATTTCGTAATTAGATGAAGGATGAATCTTCCCTTCATCATAAATCTTACCCTCAGTTAGGAAAAAAGCCTGAGGGTACCAATAAAAGCATTTTCAAGAAATCAAAGACAAAAGGTCCTATCAAACTTCTCTTCGAAATAGGATATCGTCACCAATGCTATAAAAGTTCAAGGTTTATTTTTGTCCGTAATAGGGCAATAACGAATAAAAAAGAAATTGAGAGGCCGTTTAATGAAATCAACGGCATTAGGTCGCTCATGTTACCATTATTTATTTTGCACTCTACAAAATTACTTCATTTTTAAATCAACGTCCGGAAAATAGAAGAGGATGAAATATCATAACGTCATCGGCTTATATTATTATATGTTATATTGGCTTAACGACATAATATGATATACAGTGAAACCTCTATCTATAGTTTTTGAAAGGACCTATTGAAATAAACTATGAACGCGGGAATAAAGAACAAAGTAACATTTTTCATACTTAAATGTTTAGTACATACTCTAAAAAAGATACATATTACGCATGTAAATGATTGTTTAAAAGAAAAATAAAATTAGAAATCAAACTTTGTATCCTATAATGTCAAGCGGCAGTCAGCAGCAGCATTCTTTCTCTCTCTCTCTCTCTCTCTCTCTCTCTCGAATGTTCCGCTCACTGCTTACGAGTGCCATTAATCGAAACAAATCATTAACTAGAACGTATGCTGCATAATTTAAACGATTAATGTGGTAAAATGACGCATAGAGGAACGATCCATGCGATCTATTATGACGTTATAAATTTGGGCCATGTACGAAATTGCCCCGTCACTTAATTTTTGTCAAGCACTTTTGACATTCACAAATAATTACCGTTACGTTGGCACCACATTCTGTGTCTAAGGTTATAAAAACGATTGCATCTATGACTCATTTTCAAAACCATTGTTGAAGCTGTCAGACTAAAATGAAGCTGTGTGCGATTCACTATAGCCAGAGGGTAAGTATTTTTTATTGTTCGATTACTAGTGCATAATCTACTACTAACTTGTTAATTCAATCGCATGGTAAATAATCTTTACAGAAAACAAGACGTTTCCCTCTGGCTTTACCTCGGGCTTTGCCTCTGACTTTGCATCTGGATTATGCCTCTGGCTTTGCCACTGGTTTATGCCTTTGGTTTCTGATGCATATTTTTGGATTCTGCATCTGGATTTGACTCTTGATTTTTGCCTTCAGTATACGATTTTAATTACTACCTTAGAATTAATCGCCTCATTGTAGGCGACATTTTTTATTATGATGATAATCTACAACAAACTCCGTCTACGAATCCGGTCGCGTTGGCCTGGATGCTGCGTGTCAAATCAAACGTGATGTAGTGCCAAGACATCTGGTGTCCCATGCAAGGACGTACTACTCGCGCCCAACCCGACGAGATAAGGATTTGTCGTCTGGATTTTATTTTATTTCATTTGTTCTTGTGTTTTCTTTCGGATAAAATGTCTTTCTTTTTCTAATGAATAACATCTTTTATTTATCACCTTCAGGTATTAATATAAATTTTTCGCAGTTTAGGATGAAGGCAGAATGTGACAAAAGTGGGGTGGGTATGTGTTACTTAAGTAAAAGAATCCGCGGATCTTATGTTCTACACTGACTAGCCGATGGGAAGGGAAGGACGCAGGTCTTTTATCCCCACACTATTTTTGGATGTTTTGTATGAAATTAATTCGGGACTGGAAGAAATAAACGAAACATGCGGGAAAATGATTATTCAAGGAACGATCGATCGAGATTTCACTGAATCCCAATGTGATCTATCATATATAATACTATGTTTTGAGACGTATGTCACGTGACATGTACTAGGTATGTCACGCTTCAGCCGCACTAATCTATGGAAATATGAATGAAAACAAACGATGCAAAAGTAACGGAGTTTATTTTGTAGAAAATATATTAATTTTATGTTTAAGAAATCTTACCTCTAAAAGGAATCGCCTCTCAAGTACTCGACAAACAAACTTATTCAATATTCAAAACAAACTCGGCCAAAAAGTTTTCGGTAACGCGTTTGAAAATTTGAATCACAAGAGCCGAAAGGTATTCAAGTAAATGTCTTAAATATATCTGATTATATTCAAAGTTACTTTTGGGAGAAAAATAATATGTCAAACATTTTTCGAATTATTATACATAGTTCTTGTGCCATAACAATAAAATTACATGAATATAAATATTATGTGTATAAATTTGATAATTTATAAACTTTATTTTTTAAAAAGTTAAATAAAATACAATAGTCATGTTTGCTCTGTGTTGCTACATTACAGGGTTGGACTTAAGGAAGTTATAAATGTAGAATGCTAAATTATTTGTAATGATTAAGTTTAATTTTATTACTCATTTTTCAAGTTTAGTTATTCCTACCTGCAAGGTCAGACTGTTCTGGGAACGTAAAATTGTGGAAGGATATGCGATTCGACGATAGGGCTCTTCAGCCACACGAGGACTCATAACCGGTATAACATGGCAGGCGTCATCCTCATAACGAACAGAATATCGAAAATGTCTGTCTTGCCGTATTGTATTTTCAGATTGTAAAATTATACAGCTGTCCTTTTCTACAAATTACCCATGACATTAAAATATTATTACTATTGAAATTTAATGGCTACTTAGAATAATTTGAAGCAATCAAAATTAATGGACCCTCAGAATTCCAATGAATAATGTTGTCCCTTTTCATCTCATACAAATAAAATTGTATAGCTGTCCTCCATTATAGTTATAAATACAAGTTGTTGAGTTAAATTGTTATATTGATAATGCCGTTACAAGGCAAAACGCGTCTCATGTAAATTAAACGAATAAAATATAAAAACAAGTGTTTTATTTTCACATATATGATCGAAGGAAACACCAAAGGGTCCCACCCTATCCCGGAATCGTTTTGAGAGTTGTTTACTCTCGTTTCGAATTCACTCAACAAACAAGGTGTGCAATATTATACAAAATCTTAAAAGCTCTTTATGAATATATTTAAAAATTAGAACAGTTAATTAAGTTCCGGCAGTTAGTTACTAAAACCTTATAGCTTCATATTAACTTTTTTTTTCGTTTTCTTTATTTTATGACACAATTATTACAGTTGGTTATTATTACCTTTTTTTTATATGTGATTATGAAGTTCTACAAACTTTCTTCAGAAACAGTAAAAATCTACTATAGTACTTCTTCTTCACTATATAATTCTACACATCTTTTGCCCGTTCTTAGTTTCATAAATCGTAATTCATAAAAAAATGTCTAAAATATTAAATATAATCAAACATTTATAAGTTCACATGAAACATTTAAGTCTATTTAATGTGAATAATTTATTAATCGAATTTCCATACATTTCATCATTTATTATATAAACATAGTTACAATAACTGATGCAGGACAACTTATATAATTTACCTTCGCTTTATAATCAAATGACGACCATCAACTCGGCAATAATACAAGAGAAGTAAGGGTTGACTTTACGATGCAGGCTGATGGTAAAACAGACTATACGCGTATTTAACGGCCATACCAGCAATCGAATGACGAGGGAATACTCGCTAGATCGGGAGATCGAGTTGAAGGAGAATATTAATGTGGAATAATAAAACTCGACCAAATTGGACAGATTCTCAGATCTCTCATCAAATTAGATTAATTTGATACAAATTCTTATTGTGTGCGCTTATTTAGATTAGGCAGTCCCTTTTAGATAAAAGGATCCCAGAACAAAGAGATGAATATTTATATTAACCAGCCAGATCAATGAACACATGAAATTCTTTGGGTTAGCCCTAAAAATCTTCTCTTAAAACAAAGAGTGTTTACATTAACTAGTAGACAAAGGATTGAGGGTATAAAAATCCCAAAATGGTGGTAGATAAATCCCTGTGTTCTGGATATCGGCTGTAAGAAGTTATTTTTAAATAAATAATCTTGCAAAATGTTTAAATAAAGTCTAACCAGTAAATTTGGCACATCGCTTGTGTGAGAAATATAATTAGTATAGTTACATGTATATTATTATGTATTGACGATTTTTAGAAAATTGCACAAAAAATAACTTTTGTATCCTTCCTTACCTTTAGAACCGCAACAGAAAAAATACTTATGAATTTTTCATTCCATTAAATATTCTAAAAATCTGCAGATACAACAAATTAAGTGTATAAGATCTGGTTGGATGAAGTCTAACATTCGATATCATGATTATGCAATTGAATGAGTAAGACGAAACAAAAAAATTTCGAAGATGACAAATGAGATTTTGCATAACGAAGTAGGTTGTCCCAGGGTAACTAGAAAGATTTTTTACATTCTGAGTCCATACGTCCGACATACAATCGTCGACGCCTTGCAACAAAACACTTACAACAGTTTACAAAATATAAACCACGTAAAGGATATACGATAAAATATTTAGTTACTATCGGGACGCGAACTCAGAACATTCTCTAGCCGGGAAGAACGCCTTACACTATAACCATTTAATCTTATGTTTTGTAAAAATACTTAACTTGTAAAAAATATCAAAGAAAATAATTGCTACATAAAAATTATTAATCTAATATTTACAAAGTACAAAACACTCCACGGCCGTAAAATTACAAATTAAAATAAAAAAGATCGATCACGCTTAATTCTAAAAAAGTTTCAACCGAAAGAAGAATAATGAACAAACTTGGATTGATCACATTTTGCTTCACGTTGCGAGGGCCTCCGGTGGGCGCGGACTATTGGAAGAAGGAAGGCACGTGAAGGAAGTCAATATTGATGTAACGTTACAAAAAAAAAACAAACGCTCGAAATAATTATTTTATAAAACCAGGACGCGTTGATTGATCGGCGTCGTATAAATTCTGCTAAAATTGGAAATAATAATTAAGACAACTCTTGAAATTTGGAGAAACTTTGGCATGTTATTATATTATTGCATGTTCTATGCACACTATTAAGAGCATACATTTATCTGAAGAACCGCCAGGCGTAGTTTTGACGAGGCGACAAGCTGTGTTAACTCTCCCACTGTAAATGTAGGTAGGCGTGAATGAAACAACTGACAAACAACAAAAGCTTGTTTACTGGTCATATTTCAAAGAAATATTCTGCCCAGTTATTTATTCTAGTAGTTTGACAACAGACTCGTCACCTTTCGTTGGTTCCTTTGTTATTTAATTTCATTCGTATGTGTATTTGTCGTATATTAGCTCAGACGGTATACAATTTGTTTCATCACATGCTAACCAGTTAAAATGTGGCGGGAAAATAAATAAAAATTAGTATTCCGAAATAGAACACAAATTTCAGCGGTGTTCCCTATATAAATTTATTTAACATATCACGTTATAGAAGATATAATAATTTAATTCCCGAATTAGCCGCGCAGTTGTCCGTGACATAATTGTATCGAAACTGCGTGAGTATTCGTGTTAAGGCATGGTTGAACTAATACGTGCGTCAATTAGATTTCGCTACCAAAACAATACAAATTTAAAATAGTTTTTCATTGTAGCCGTTAATATCAATATATGGTTTAAAAAATGAACTTCTAGGCACGGCCGAAAAGGCATGTACTCATGTATCGCTAATCTGTGAAGGATATTAATATTAATAAAGATTGTATTACTCTTTAATAATAACTAATAAATAATATTTTACATTGCGTTTAATTAAGTTATTATTTATAATCTCATGAAACCCGCGACTTTAATAACCACTGAAATAAGCTAAAAATTAGCAGATTAATAAGCATAATTTAATTACTTAGGCCCAATAAAAATATTCCACAAATTGTATGTACCTACCACTAACAGTGGTGATTATACTACGATTAGTACGATTATAATTATAATATACTGTACTAATGACTAGTAAAATAAAAATTCAATTCATGTCCGCGAATTATGTTAGTGGTAGATTATATAGTGGTAGGTATTGATACTATAATAATAATAATAATAATAATAAAACATATATAAAATATAAAATTGTAACCGTTGTATAAACGACCGTGAAACATATCATAAAAGTGATAAAAATAAGTGGATGGTCTTACCTTTGCATATTCTATCTTAAGAGTACAGCATCCAGAGTAGATATCCGCTCCGTGTAGTGCCTCCTTTGCTCTCGTCGCTGACTCCAGGCTCTCGAACGTACAGGAGAACAGAGTTAAGGAAATATTGCCAATAGATCACATTTCACTATAATAAATACTATTCGAATGTATGTATGTACAATGACAAAAATAATTTTGGTGCGTAGCTAAAATATTGTTAGTTTATACATAATCTTAAATAATAAATAAAACACAATTATCGGATCTCAGTCGATAAATTGATTTTCTTTAATACTTCAAAAACATAAGAATTCTATAATTTATATGAATATGTAGCGGTCTGTCGACTCCACAGTCATCACTACCGCACGACGACGCCTGAACACACCTCACATTTACCGGTGCATAAAACCAGAGCTCCTAACAGCCGCAAAAATACGCTCGGTTCCGACGCAATAACCATGCGACAAAACATATGATCAGCAGCCGTCCGGGAGACCAATTTCTGAGCGCTACTTTTCTCGCTGTCGCATTCCAGATAAGATCTCCAGGAAATACTCCTCTGTGTAGACTTTTCATTGTACGGATATCGTATATCTCTAAACTGTAACTGTGCTTTACAATAAACTTATGTATGTCGTAAGTAGAGTTTTCGCTCTGGCCACACACACAACATGCACTCCGAGATCATCATCAACCACGAACACGTGAGCGATGGATGATAATTAGGGCACCCATATTTCACACATTACAAAATCCTCTGATTCATCTACCAATCGCCCACACAAACATCAAACGTTAATTTACAAAAGACGCCTTCCATAACTGCATTCTCTTCATATTACTCCATAAATAAATAAATAGTTTTTCAATAAAATCAAAATGTTATTAATGGTTTCATTCATATTAAAATATTAACTAAATTATAAGAAAATTGAATGAGTTAAAAGAGCATTAATTTGAGCTAACAAAAAGTGATTTTCTAGGATAGGTAAAGTCTATGAATCAGGTGGTTTGATAATGTGATATGGATTGTCTGCATCATGAAACCCGCATGCCGTGGCTCTAAACCACGTTGGTTTGTATTGCCCACATGAATAAGAAGTCGGCAACTTTCCATTGAAACAAAGCTAACCAGTTTGTCTAATAATTTATTTACTGCGAGTTCAGTACGAGTGAAGTGCACGTTAATATTCGTTAAGAAATTCAGTTTAAATAATTGAGATATCCACTTTGGCAAAGTGCATACGGCTGACAGTTAACAGATTCATCTTGGCGCTTGTTTATACATTTATTGTGTTATGAATATAGAGCCCAGAGGCGTACCCGAGTACAATATTAAATAATCGCAGTATGGGGTATTTTTAATAAGTCTTCTGGTATAAAGCTGGTCATTTTCTGCATTAAATAAACAATATTTTTAATATTCCCGGAAGAGAAAGGATGGTTCTCGTTACTGAAATATGCTGCGAGAAAGAAGTTAAAATGAAAAGGGTGTTTTACGGAAAAGTATAATTAACATCAAGTCTCCGCCACCCGCGTTCCTATCCCCAACCCCATCTGCTTTTGACGTCATCCGTGTGGAGTCCACTTTAAAAAGCAATGAACAATGATTAATTACCGAAGGGTAAAAAAACTGCCCTTTATAATATGTTCCTCTCATTTTTTTAAAAAACAAGTGCTTATTTGATTTTTTTCATTGCTATTTCAACCAGTACTGTTGATTAGGGGAAAAAAGATATTTAAATACTGCCGCATGTTTTCTGATTATATCTGATAAAAATATTGCGAGTATTTGTACATTAATATTAAAATTAAACAAATCACGATATTCCCAGATATTTAATCACTGATAGTGAGTGTGACTCAGAGATATCAGTGATTGACTCACGGTTCGTGATTTTGTGCTCATCACTAATACAGATAATCTGCAACTGAGACTTAAGCCCGGGATCTGCATAATAATTTTTCTTTTGTGACGGAAACACGTGTTTTTTTTTAGCTTTTGCACCTACCTACCTAACTACAAGATTGTACTGATACAACTTAATTGCACTACAACGCTATAAATTATTTTAAACGTAGAGATATCTTTAAACAAGGATAAAAAAGATAAACATTTGTGGAAATTATTATAAAATTATTACTTACATGTAAACAATAGTGGTTTTAAATTTGATTATATCATTAGAAATAATTAAAAAGTGTAAAGAAAACATAAAAATATTTAACTGCCAATCTTACCGTAAATATAATAAGTTATTAGTTAGAAATTAAAAAAGATAATAAAACATAATGCCAGAGAAACGACTACTAATATGCGTCTTCTTGGACACTCCGGAGGTAGGGCGGCCCAGGGGGTGGGTTGCCCCAAACTAAGCGATAAACGGTAAAACATATTGTAATGATGACACATTGGGCCTAGACTGAGTCTGATAGGGCAAGATGGAAGTGCCTTGCCGAGTCTTCCCCTGGAAGAGCCCCTGACTCTGCTAGAAAGACGATGTGACCGAGGCAAGTCGGTGATCGGTGGGTGATGGAATCAGAAAGGATGGGTGAACGGAAAATAGGGAACCAGAAATGGAGAAATGATGAGGGATAATGAATCCTTCGATAGCGGACCAAGATGAACTCACGGAACCAAAAGGACAGCTCAACTCACCTGGTTGATGACGAAGTCTCTATAATGTTCCGGAAGTTCACCCAATGTACGAAACTGCCACGGTACAAAAACTCTGAAGAGTTTCAACGTCCACGATCCAACACGACCACATGAGAACAATTCCTCTCCAAATATGGACATATTTTACGAATTCAAATCAAACCAGTCGAGTCAAAGGAACAATGTGTACTGATTGGGAGTGGGCTAAGGGGTAGGAACAAAACGAAAACTGGTGACAATAACACTATATTTTACAATAAGATCCGTTACAAGTTATGGAAGTATATATGTTCACACATTAAAAAGAAAAATTACGAATACGGAACAGATGAAGATGATTATAATACTTACTGAAAACAATTTTATTATTATTAAAAACAGAGTTAAATATTATTTTAAATTAAACTATTAAAAATGGGTGGAATCGGGTGGCCTTAATAATTCAAAGTAGAGCTTATTTAAAAAAATAATAATAATAATCTGAGAAATAAGGAGCGAAGAAAGAGCCATCTCCCTAAGCGGTGGGACACGTATTGAGAAACGGTCGCACGTGATCACTATCAAACGGAGATTACGATGCAGGACACAGGCTGTCCACAAAATCCCATCACATCTGACCAAAAATATGACGGAAAAAATACACGATTACAGTAATAATAATAGATATAAATGTTTTAAATAAAACGCGCGTTCTATATGAAGAGTTAATTTAACCATGTAAACAACAATATTTATTTATTTTTCAGAATAAAGAAGTAAGTAACTACACTATTTATTTATTTTTCAGAATAATCAAATTATACATAAGTGCTCCGTTTTTGAAAAATAAAACTAATTTCAAATATTTATCAGCAGACATATTTTCCTTTTTTTAATTTATGTGATTTTCAAAGAGAATTGTATTTGGCGAATTTTGATGGTCGACTGTTGCCAGTTGTTGTTGAGTCAGCTGCACAATGATATAAAATAGGTTGTATTTAAAAAATATATTATATAAATACCAGAAGAAAAAAATGGAATTGGAATGGGACTTGTGGTTAAATTTAGTTGGTTGTTCATAATATTTTAGTTAGTTTTAAACGAGTTATTTATTTCTAATGATTACAAATTATTTAATTTAAGACCAACACCGTTTACATGTAAAATAGACAATCCCTGATTTTCTGATTATTTTGTATCATAAAGTAACAATTTAAGTTAGTAACTAAGGATATTTTAAAATTAATTAACGTCTTTTAAAAATATATTCTGTTAAAGAAACAATAACATATGTTTTTGATTAGTTAATGACATCCTAAAGAAGAAAATTATATTTTTCGAAACCGGAAAAAGTTACCAATCTAAAATAAAATAACTATTAATTAAGTTTGTCGTTTAATGCATGCCGTTTTTGTTTTCGTTTTTCGATTTATTTATAATTTTTTATTATTAATCATTTTATATTCAAATTTATAAAAATATTTATTTTCTTAAGAACAAATCAACTATTTTAAACATAATTGTAATATTGTTGAAAATTAAGAGAATTGAAAAACTTTTAATTGTACATTAATATCATATAATAATGGGTAATGCGAATTAAGTCGATGCGGAACACACACCACACACATCATTCCTAACTTCTTGGTATGACATTACGGCCGTACCGCTCTGTGAAAAATATGTTGTTATTAATCCATTCAATTTGAGTCAAATTAATGAAAAGCGAAGCGTACGGAATTTTGAATTATATAACATTTTCTCAAAATTAATTACGATATTTTTTTTAATGTGATTCTTAGTCGGAGCGACTGTTTGGACATCTGGATTTCTGGTAACTGTAGGTAATAAATAATAATCAGTATGGGCATAAAGAAAATATTATAGTTATACGGTATACTCTCGATTATCTGGGTAACAATGAGATGCACAGAGAATTTAGACAAATCACAATAATATACTTAAAAACATTTAAACTAAGCTAAGCGGTTATGATATGAAAAATAGGTATTGTATCGTATTTAATACTATATCAGTATACTACATTATTTTATGAACAAAGCACAAAAATATGTATGGTGCGTATTATACTAAAAGACAGGGAAATAATTGATATAATTTAATACACCAAGAAAATGAAATGATAACGGGCAGGACACATCACTCTGAAGACAACTATTGAACTAATGTGGTCATACAGTGGTATCCGAAGAAAATCAAGATGCCGACAGGCCATCCCAAAATCCACTGTCATCATAAAATTCTGCATAAATACACTTGGAAAAGCCATCATCCAGCTGTGGATAGAAAACGGCAGATGGAGATGATGATGATGATTTCTACGGAAAAATCTGCAATTATGTGAAGGTGTGCACGGGTTATTATTTTGACGGGAAATCTAACATTTTAATAAAAAACATTAGTGAGAGATGTTATATTCGCGCATACGTAGCACGTGGCGTCAGAACATAAGGAAAATTGATTTATTTAGCCTTTTTGGTACAATATATAAATACATAATGTTAAGACGTTCACTGTCAACTTAAATAGACCAAAAGCATAAACATTAAATGATTAAAATAACAAAAATTAATAATCAACAATACAAAATATTTTAAATCACAAAAATCTCTCTCGTCTCGTCTACCTATGTTTACTTAATTTTACCTAAGTTACCTGTTTAAAAAGTCTCGTTTACCTATGTTTAAAACAAAATACAAAGAAAATAGTAGAAAAGTAAAAACAGAAAATAAAAATAAGGAAATGATGTTCGGTTCACGTATGAATTAAAATAGGTATAGATTTTTTTCATAAAGATATTTTACATGTTTCCCTCACTCTCCATTCTCAATGAGTCAGGTAAATATTTAAGTACATAATTTGCATAATATTCCAATAATTATGACTCATACAAACTGATAAAATCAGATTCAGCCGAAAACTCGTCCGTGAAACAGAGTACATATTTGGAATAGGCAGAGTTGTTTTCTGATCAAGATTACGAACAATATTCTGGATGAAGTCTTGTCCCATAAAATACAGTATCGAGCCTTTTGCATAATTCATGTGACTCAATCGATCAACCGCCGAGTTACAGCCGAGTAACAACAATTTATTATCAAATCCAATTCCTCGAAACGTATTTGAAAATATTGATAGACACGATAAATATATATTAGCTATATTAGCACGTAACAGTTTTCTGTTCAGTGTGGAGTTATTTTTCCTTCTCTTCGACAATTTTAATTAATAAAGACAATCTCAGTCGGGTAAAAATAAAAATGTACTCAAAGCCACCGTCGTCCGGTGTGGATGACAATGGGGATGATGGGGCAAGCGTTCTCCCGAAAGCCACATCCTGCCGTGGTACGATGCAGTGAGACAGCGTGTGTATGTGTTCACTTCCGTCCGGAAGCCGGAAATGCGAACAAACCGAGTAAGAACTAATCGCTGACTCCGGGCGGAAAGGACGTCACGGACCGACGTTGTGGAAATCGCCACGGGAAAGAGGAAAATTATTTTAAAAGTGCATTTATGTGGGGATACAGCAAACTACAACAATCTTGAAACTATTCATTCTTGGTGGAATTTCATTTGAATGATTTAATTAAAACAGTTTTTCCACTAGTTATTGGATTTTGACCATTCCAGACTTCAGCCTATAGTAGTCATTAAGTCAATAGAAAAACTTAATCAATAAATGAAAATTAATAATAGTTCAGTAACTACCAAAATTGTAAAAATACCTGTAATGATGCTTAACAACATGAAACGGAAAAAACCCAACATTAGATTCAAATTATCATAAAACTTTTAAAATGATATAGAATCATTAAACACTCACTATTACATAAACATTATATAAACTCGCCGTTAAACACCCATGTATTGAAATGGTATAAATATCCTAGCTTTAGAGAAAAATGTACCAGTCTGAAGATGGCCGTGACAGGCTGAAACTGGTAATGGTCAAAAAAAGTTAAAAGGTATTTTAATTAAATCATTACAACAATCTGATATTCTAAACGAAATTGAGTGAAAGTACATTATTATGCAAGCGTTTAATATGATCCTTATAAAATGTGTTTTTTTATTACTAAAATATGCATATAATATATAATACACCGTATGTATTATGCAACCCTTTCATTTATTACATTCTTTGTCTGTCATCAACATACGTAGGGAAATAAATAAAAATCATCCTTGAACGAAGGATGACCCTAAAAAAATAAGTAAATAACTGAGCACCTTATGGTATAAATGTGACTGCTTTGTGATAAAATTTGTGAGTGAATAACGTCTGTCAGCAGGGTCATCAGACAAATGAACCCTTCAATGAGATCCGAAACGTCGTTCAGGAAGGTCGGATACACATGGCAGAATAGCGCAGAAAATTATACACAGATGATTCTGAATGGCTGAAAACATTTTTGAGTGACTAACTGGCCATCTTGTGTGTATAACGCAAGCGAGTGAATAATAGTAATAAATGGTTATATGTATAACTAAAAAAGAAATAATGAAAGAATACCAGATGTAAACCCAACGAGGTAAAAGAAGCATGTAAATAATTAAAATAAGACTATAAATACCACTTTTTAAAATGAAGTGATTAATGTAAATGTTAACGATTCAAGAATAAAAGAAAGATTGTTAAAGTCAGTAAGAGAATGGTGAGAAAATCCAAGAAAAGGGGAAATTTAATTAAAAATATAGATAAGATGTAGGAAAATAACCCTGGTAGGAGATTCAAAAACACCATATTACAATTTTTCGTCTAAAAATTAATTTGAAACAATTTCAGAAATTTTTCATAATCTACTGTGTAGAATTTTCTGGGCTATTCGGCCGCGTGTATCCGTTGTCTCTGGCTATCATCATCAGGGCTCATGGTGGCATCAGTCGCAATGATGGACTCGGTCGGAGGCACAAGGCGGAAGAGCCCAAAAAAGACCAAGCATAAATTATGACTCATTCGAAGGATTAAATAATAATTGTACATCTCAAGAAAAAGTACCATACTCAGGTAAAGATCAAAAAGAAAGGGTTTATTTAAATCTAAATACGGATGAGTGAGGCTCCCCGCGCGACCCCTGTCTCTATTCCCGCCAAAAATATACTGCACTTTTAAAATAAAAATTTAAACAAAACGAATGTGAGCACGCCGAGCGCTGCTAGCCCCGCCCGCTGTCTGTCACCTTAAAAGACTGGCGTCGAGAATTTTTAAAGTGGCACAAAAATGACGTAAAAAAACAACAAAGTTTGCGCATACCATTATTTGAACAACAAGGTGATTAAAACCTTTCAGTATAATTAATAAGCACTAAGGCGGGCAGGCGGGCACTGGTTGTATGATTTAATGACTCAAATGCTCAAAAGCGCACTAAAACATCACTAAAAAACCGTTTTTCCTTCAGACCGACCGAGTGATTATTATGAATGTCTAAAATGTAAGTTAATGAACTTTCCGCGAGTTCTAAAGTTAATAATTCCTATATGCACATTTCAAGCCACATTCCGGCGGGGGTAAACGAATTCCACCCTACTCTCCACCCTCAACACATTGTTTTTGTACTGAATGACTATTTTAGGGGTTTGTAATACCTTTGTGTGACACCACGCGCATTCTACGAAATAATTTATTAAGAAATAAAGCTAGGAAAAAATAAAACTCAGTATACGTGATATTTACACAGAGCGATACAATTTAATGCTATTAAATTTTGAATATAAGGGATTTGTAAAAGTAGACAATTTAAAAACAGAAAAAATCAGAAAACTTATCAACGAAAACAATTAAAAAATATCGAGTGAGCGTGTTACATATGTGTACAGTTCACTGGGAAGAAAGAAAGGAGGATTAAAATTATTTTGACATTTGTACTTGTTAGAAAACGGTTGCTTAGCATTGTACTTTGTATATGTAGGTACCTACTAGGTATGTATTATTTTTTTAATTCAAATATTTGAGAAGGTACCGTGTATGTACTGAATTCATAACTAACTTAATTACCTACCTACCTATGACAAAAAACGGGCGGGAGAATGGGTGAAATGAATATTTGTATTCTTTGAACAAGCGAGTGTAATGACATTTTGAATGTGTGAATTTCTAAAAGTGTCAAAAGTGACGTTTATGGATACTGAATGAAACATACTTTTGTGTGATTATATTAATACGAAAAGTGCGATCTTTTTATGAAAGGGGTCGCAATCTAAGATGTTTACAACGCAAGTTAAATGATCATCTGTCTAGAACAGATAATAATACTACCACAAGTATATCACGCCATGGATCGTGACACTTGTAAAAATGATGCTAATGTAGCAAAAATACTTTACATAACACCACACAAAAAATGGCGGGGAGTATATAACCGCTCCACGGCTAACAAGCATACCCAACATGTTTAACTAGTACTAGTACCTGCCAGTCTAGAAAAGAAATGCAGAAACGTTAAATACGCCGCATTCCGCTAGTCCATTAGTGAATTAAGTACCTTCCGGGACTTTAAAACGTCCAACTAATTGCCACGCCAGACAGTTGTAATAAAAGTCTGGTGCAGCTTTAGGTACGGAAGAAGAGATCCGGTTATGAGTGAAACGCCGAGCGCCGAGTGTGCACTATTCAATGTTCTATTTGCAGCGAGCGGGGTCACCGGTGTAAATAATGTAACAGTTTCGGGAGATACATCTGCGGATACACGGATGGGTACCTGTGACTGCAGCCGCCACTATCAATTTAACTCCTAGTATTTTTAGATTAACAGCCGACAAATAAAAAACTCATGAATGGAAGGAGCACACTGACGAGGCTTTTCTATTCGATCAAATCCTGATATCAGTATCAAAATTATTTGCATTTCAAATACAGTGGAACCTCTACATTCGTCATTAATCTGTTCCTGAATATAGAATATGACGAACATAGAAAACAAAATTCCCATAATAAGTAACTGAAATTCAATTAATCTGTTTCCAACTCCTAAAAATGGAACAAAAATGAAAATAAATGTTGTTTAAACTTTAACTTGTTAGTATTAAATAGAAGTGGATCTATCTACCATTATGTATATCTATTCAGTACAATAAAGAAAATGTTAAGAACAAGAGTTGTTATCAATTAAAACAAAACAGGCAATAGTAATTCCAATTCCACCCATGGACTCCGTTTTGTTGGAGTCATGGTCACTTTTTTTTTTTTTTTAAATTTGCGCGAAATATAAATACACGACAATACACGCACGATGACCGCACAAAGCAGACTAACTACAGTTACCTAATACGTTTAGCTGATTGGCGTGCGATTGCAGCGCCAGTGGTGGCGGTGGGAGTGACGACGAATACGGAAAATACTAATGAATATGGGGGGAAAAAATTGTCATCAAAATGTGACGATTATCGAATATTAAGAGGGGGTTGACGAATATAGAGAATCCACTGTATATGCCAAAAATACATTAATCTTCGAAAACTAAACCAGTTATCCAACGCGCTGTTTTATGAAACACAATGCGATTTTGGATACTGACAACGTAGTTATCCAGAAAGCGGTCTGTCTACAAATTTTAAATAATGAGATTTTTTTTTGGACGCAGTAATGTCAATTCCACATTCTGCCAAAAACAGCCAGACCGTTTTCATATAAAAGTTCATAATAATCGCAGTTCGAAAATTTTATTCATCGGAAAAACCCCATTTTAAAATCGATAAAAACTTATATAAAAACCCCAAAGTCTATTTCTAAGACTTACAAAACTTGGTACTCATATATTATTTATCATTTTAAAGGCAAAGAACATTCAAGTAGTTGTTTATATTTAATTATTCACACTTTTCACGGCAGTTCTTCTATTTCAGTTAAAGTTTTCTGTGGCTGGCTGCACCCTGCATAACTACAAGTAGTGCAATGAGTAGGGTGGCAATAAAATTAAGAAAATGTCTAAGGTGATTAAAAAATTTCGTTCTTGAATTTTAACATGAAAGATTTACAGAGGACTAGTATGCTTCAAGGAAGGTATCAGTATCATCGAAGCGGACCCAAAGTTAGTAAGGTACCAATTGAAAATGGTAAAAATTAATCATACTTAATTCGTGGGGCAAGATATTTTCTCTCCTACTGAAATCTTCCATTCGTCTCATTATAAATCTACTCCTTACTGCTCCTCACCAGAAAACGTGACCCGCATTCTGGATTCAAATATTATATAAGACTTTTCGCTTTACCTTCGTTGCTTTCATAAGAAAGGGATTACAAATACTTCCGAGCTTAAATTTTGCTGTGAGTGAGTGTTTTTTTATATGGATAACGAAAATATTCTAAGGCTAGAGATACAAAATATTTATGATAATCTGAATATATATATATATATTTTTTGAAAATGTAATTCCCCAACATGATATTCATGAAAAATGTTGTTAATTAATTTTCCTTCAAAGCAAAGAAACCGTTTGCTTATTAAAAATAATAAAAAAATGTACGTGACTTTAATTTAATGCAAATCTTCGGTTCAACACAAAAAACCCTCGTCAACTCAAAACATATCCCTTGAAAAGAAAACTAATATAAAATTCTTTGGTTGTATAATCGATGAACATGTTTTGAAAAAAATACATTAGTGTTTCAATTGCAAGATTAAGAAATACTTGTAACGCCTGATTCCAAAACCCCCTAAAACGGATTTAGGAAAATTAGAGTTAAATATGTAGTTTTGTAGATTTCTTGTCAACTAGCTACACGCAGAACACATTGTTTCTCGCAAAAACCACTTAAATCCATTGATATTGCATGTTCTAAATTGGGATTAGTTACCAAATTCCCTAAAAAAGACACAGTATAAGTTGCTATTCCCTCTAAAATTAAATCAGCCAATTACAACGTCTATTGATGATCACGATCTAAAATCCAGTATAGCAGCCAGAACGTTATATACAGAAAAAAAAAACATAGAATTGTCTCTTTAAAAAATGCTGATGTAAAAACAAACATTTTATGCATTTGCTTTCAAAATATACGTTTTCATCCATAACTCAAAAACTCAAAGTCGTTTTAAGGGGTTTTGGAATTAGGCGTTACATTTATTAAAATATGTTTCTACGACGCAGAAACACCTACACATAATAAAATTATAATATTATAATTATAATTAATTATAGAACATCCACGCTGTCTGAAAAATAACAAATTTTCCGAATTCGCTAACCAAATTATTGAAACCAACCATTCTTCCTACAGCCACTATCTAAAATTACTCCACTCAGTATCACATAATCTTAATTGAATAATCTTAAAATGACAGAAATTCAAAAAAATTTGAGCTTGGAAAAAACATTAATGAATAATATCACATTTTAAAATACTTCATTATAGATAATCATGAACCAATAAAGCCACTTCCACCCTTAACGGCCCCCATAGCCAACTGTATTTAATTTAGTCAATTTACATCTGTAGATGGGAAGGACTACTCAGGATGTATTTTTTAAATGTGAATATAACTTAACTTACTGTCAGGCCATTCCCCGCGGGGACAGACAGAAACAGGATGGTGCGCCACACTGTTATATCCTGACACACGACTCTTGCCTCATCCACATGCATACTTCTTCCCATGTAAGCTTGTTGATTCTCGAATAAATATAAAAGAGTTATATTGTGTGTAGGAACTTTAGAATAAAATATAAATATATATATAAACATATATTTTTAAAGCAATAACCAGTATCTCAAGGACACACCATACTATCGCTTAGAATTTTTATCGAGTCCCATCAATTTTTTAATTTTTGGATTAAAGTAGAAGACAAGAACTGGAAGGAAGACGGTATCCACTTAAAATAAAGGTCTTTAGCTCTGCATGTTGAACTGATATAAAAACGAAGAGGTATGCGAAGGAGTATAACACTGATGATAAAATATTTAAGTGACATATTTGTCAGAGCGCTTAATGTTAAACCTGACAGTTCAATGTGGCTAAAACACGACCGAACCTCGGCCGGGGTCAAAATTTAATAAAACGACAGGAGACGTTTTATATAAGACAGGGGCGGCTTCAGAAGAGGGCGGAATTCAGCCGTAGTACAAAGACACTATGTTGTTGATATGGAGGGCGGCTACAACAAACTTTTCAGTGAACCGAAAAATGAGGTTTCAAAACTTTATAACGGACGCGCGCCGCGCTGGCTCGACCTTTAGCGACAGTGCCGCGCTGGGTAGACCTTTAGCGACAGTGCCGCGCTGGGTAGACCTTTAGCGAGCGCGCCGCGCAGTTGGCGGGGCGGTACTGCAACACAAAGCGCAGCGCAGCGCTATGCTCGAGATGTGCACAAGTAAAATAAAAATATTCATTTTAATAAAAACATACTTCGCAAAACCATCTATGGCGTACGAGAAAATATATTGTATTTTAAAACGTCCGGATATATATTATACGTATACAGACAGATATATTCTAGAAAACGAGATAAAAGGTTTTAAGGGCTCAGGAAGAGGCTTACTGGGGGGGGGGTATCTTCATGACAAAGTAAAGAATGAAGAAATAAAATATTTATGACTGAGGGAAGCACGAAGAAATAAGTAAAGTATGTAAAGTTGATCTTAGTATAGTGAGTAAGATTAAGAAAGGATTATTTAGGTGGTTTGGTCACATGGAACGAATTAATGGGTAGAGAATGGTAAAAAAGATATAATGACGCAAGTATTGATGGCACCAGAAAGAGGACGTCCGCGAAAGACTTAGCACGACCAGGTAAACCAGATACTGGAGGATGGTCCTGTTAAAAACCTCTTTAACGGATTAAGCCTTTGGCGAATTTGTATGATAAGATGTATGAATGCGGATGAGGCGAAAATTGTTTGTCAGGACAGAAGAGTGTAGCGCTCTATTCTCTCTGCATACCGCCGCGAGGAAACGGTGCGATGGTAAGTTAGTTAGTTATCTTTTCTCAGCAAATAACAAATATCTATCAGAATAGAGAAATCTCTGTTAGGGTCTGAGAAGTACGGGGTTGAAATATAGGCATTACATACATGTTTTGTGGGTTGTGCACTGTGGTAGCAATAATGCAAGAGAAGAAGAGGATTATTGAAAATAAATAGTTCTAGAAAAATATACTCTTTTAATTTAATGAAATTTTAGGTGAAACTCGAGGATTCTTGAAATTAAAATTTCTATCGGTGTAATGCCTGGTATTTCAGCTAATTGGATATGCCGTAAGGGGGAAGATTTCAGGCAAATATGAACAAATTACCGATGAAAGATTATAATAAAAGTTATGAAAATCGTCGTATGAGTACAGATTGCTGGTTTGAACTAAATGAAACTAACATTCAAAGTTGAGCGTAAAAGACATTAAACTGAACACAACCAACTGAACCAACTTCCAACTCCGTAGAATAATTGTTATCAATTACCTGTTCGTGAACCGGTGAACTTGTAGCTGAACCGATGAACGATTTCCTCTCTATCTAAATCATTGGAAACGGTACAACCCACTATATGCTGAATAACCCTTTCGAGGCTTACATGTTACGTTAATTAATTTGACCTGTTTTAATTATATTTTTGTATTTTTCCATGCGAGTAGGTACAACATTATTAAGGATGAAACCTGTTAACGTGAAATTTTAACATTTTGTAGATTTTCCCAGTTTGCAGTCAAACTAAATCATAAAGATTTTCCTCGAAAATAAAGGCATTAATATTTTTATATTCGTTGTAAAACTTTTAAATGTTTGCATAATAATAATGATTAACGATAAAAGTAGCGCACGTACTATTAAACCATTCGGTTGATCTGCTGACCAGCTATCAGATCGCGTCTCTAAAGCACTCGTAAACATGTCGTAAATCCGCCAATAAATGAATAAATGCACGACCAATTATCTATTCGGGCCAATAGAATGTAATACCATCAAAGAAGATCATTCTCAATCTCAATCTATAATGTCTGTTCAAAATAACTCTTTCGGATAGTGACGTCTTTCTGCCTTGAGCCGTGACGTCACGGTTCTAATGGAAACAATAATATTGTTAAAAGCCTCGGCACTATTTTCTGAGAGTAAGAACGGTGTAATTGGGACAAGGATTCAGAATAAGTCGTCCATTAGGATTTTTTATATAATCAATCATACTCGGTATTCATAACGATATTTAACATCCAACAGTTAATCGATTATGTTCAAAGTATGCTGCCCGAAAACACTAATTATCCGAGATAAACGATCCAGTAAACTATCAACAATAATAATTTGTAAAGCAATAAAATGTTTTTGTAATATGTATAGATTATTTCATTTCCTTCATCAGCATATCAAATAAACTAACTAAAACCACGTATGTCAAATTGTTCAATAATTGTTTATATATATTATTTAAAAAATAAATCTCCTAACTTAGATTGTTAAGATGTAGAATTTGACTCGATGATACAAAATTATTGTAAATTTTTTTATACCTTGTGGTTAAATTTAGTTGGTTATTTATAATATTTTTTTGTATTTTTATATATTATCTTTGTTTTATTAACCACTTAATTGAGTTTAAATATATCTACCGGTTTAGAAAAATACCATTTTCTTCTTTAGGATGTCATAACTAACAAAAACATATTTTATTGTTTCTTTACCAGAATCAATTTTTAGAAAATCTATTATAAAAAATAAAAATAAATTTAGTACCTAACTCAAATTATTAATTCGACCGTATATTTTTTGGATCTAACATTGATTAAAAATAATAATAAAATTGAATTCAAAATTTTTAGAAAACCAACTTTTACAGATACTATCATAACACAATGAATCTAATCATCCATTATCACACAAACATTCAGGGTTCCACTCCATGATACATCGTTTAGTCAATATTCCTATGTCAACATCCAATTAAAATATTGAATTGAATACAATTTAAAAAATAGCAGTTGATAACGGGTATAATACAGGTTTGATAGACACTATTTTAAAAAATAAATTAAAAGAATATAATAATCAATTTTTATATAAATCACAGATAAAACATAATGATTATTGGCGTAAGATTTTATACATAAATAACATTTCGAATCAAATATCTAAACTTTTAAAATTAGCAATTAAAACAAAGATAATAAATAAATATCTAAACACCTACCACGAAACATTAGACCGGCATTTTATACATATAATAATATAGGATATATACTCATGAATTCTAAAGACAAAGATGATAAATTTAACAATTCTGGTGTCTATAAACTTAGTTGCAAGGATTGTGCTCCATTTTATATTAATAAAACGGGTAGAAATTTTAGTATAAGAGTAAAGGAGTATTTGAGATGTTTGAACAATAGTGGGGTTTCAGAATTTTCTAATCATTTGATAGAAAATGGTCATGGTTTTGATAAAAAAATGGGATTGTAAATTTTGCATATAAACGGTGTTGGTCACAAATTAAGTCATTTGGAATCGTTGGAGATAAATAAAGCGTGTAAAACTAATCAAAATATTATAAACAACCAACTAAATTTAACTACGAGTCCCATACTAAAAAATTTTCCTAAAAATTATTCAAGGAAATTTGTATTGTAACTATTTGAGTTAGATACAAATTTTTTTTTTTAAATAGATTTTTTAAAAATAGATTCTGGTAAAGAAACAATAATATATGTTTTAGTTAGTTATGACATCCTGAAGAAGAAAATTGTATTTTTCGAAACCGGTAGATGTATTTAAACTCAATTAAGTGGTTAATAAAACAAAGATAATAAATAAAAATATGAATTTTAACCACAAAGTTAATATTACTAATTTTAAAAGTAATATTTTTTGTATTTATCTGAACATTTTTCTAATGATCAGTACATTCAGAATACATCTCGCATCTCTTTTATAACGTTTAATTCTTTTCTATAGATTGCGATGAAACGGTTTTTCCAATTTATAAAATATATTAATTTCTAGCGCTAAGATAAGTGTATTTGAAAGTTTTCAAAAATAGTATATAGCATAAAAGAAAAAAAAATTAATTCATTCATTAATAAAATTAATAAAAAGTGAATTATAATAATGTAGTATATTCGATAATAAAAAGACAATTAATTTAGATACGGATGAAAGTAGTGTTTTCTCAATAACTATATTTCCTTTAAAAAGATTCATAAAATTGCCCTGGAAATGAGTAATATTTATCTGTCCGCTAATCTCTAGAGAAGAAATGTACAAATATCTTCCATCACAACATCCTAATGATACATTATTCCAACTACCGCCTTTGATCGTTGTGGAGTTGAACAAAAAAAATAGATTTTGAAATAGTAAAACAATGTGCGCTGCTCGCCCATTACGAGACTGAATTTCCTCGACTAATGGAAACGATAGCTCAGCAACGGCCACGTCCGCCACGCGATATTCTTGACGAAATTATGATATCCAATGTTCCGTATGATTGGCACAATATTTTACATGGAGCCAGCGCTCCCCGGTATCTTCATTTTGACAGGGCCAATTTCGTCTGACGTTTTCAGTACATTCGGCAGTTTGGATTTCAAACGGCTTTATAAGTTACGACGGCAGATGTCGCCTTTCAGCCTATTAAAACGTGAAATGAAAAGCACCCATTTGTCGATCTCTTTCTGTTGGATCTGAGCTCATTTACACGAGGAACGGACTGAGTATGGTGAAGAAAAACATACGTACCTACTACACATGTTTTCATTTACGGAGGCATAGTTTGAATGATCTCGAGCCTGGCCTGTTTTTCAGCGGACAGCGGACATACAACCGCTATCTTCTCCAAAGTAGTTTGAATATTAAAAATAAGGTCTATTAGTATAACTAATTAGAATGTAACACATACAATTATGATTATTTTTACTTGCTTCTGTTTTCAATCTTCGTTGAAACGTAGGTGTTATTTATTGTAAATAAACAAAAATATTTTTATGCGTAATAAATCAGTAATTTATAATATTGGTAATTTAAAATAGTGTGTAGGATTTTCAATCAAAAATTAGAATTCACAGTTCTAGTTTACTGGTAAAATTTCCAAGTTATTGTCTCTCACACAATTACTTACTAATTTTATCAAAGTGAAAAATAAAAAAAAACTTAAGAGGAAGAAACTGCCCGCCGGCGCAATCGCGCTAAAAGTTTAGGAAACTTTTTTGTTAAGAGTATATACGTGCGATTAAAATAAAGTATATTTTACACGAAAAAGAGGTGCTTTTAAAAATTATGAAAAAATGCTTCACAAAATAGTGGTTATTCAACCAAGAATAATATTAGGTAGGGTACGCAGCGGATCTACAATAGAACATCTTTTAATAATTCATTTTAGGAATATTATTTATCAAACTAAATAGTAGTAATGTCAACAATCTTTTTATTAAATGTGGCTACAGTGACGTTTGTTTGGATTACTTCAAGCTCAGAGCTAAATAAATAAATTTGTAATAATGCCATAAAACTGCATACTTATTTAACTCAACATTTTTTTTGCAGTGACTGATCTTTTGTACGGACATATATAAAATAAATTCCACGTCTTGATTGCAATTTGCAGCAGAAGTCTGTTTCACACATCATATTATAACCTGTAACCGAGTTGAATATAGTAACCGTAAGCCTATAGCTATCAACTATCTGCAATATATAATTATAATATCTGGTATCTAATTGCAATATATCATTATAATATTGCTGTCTAACTGCAATACTTAATTGTAATATCTGCTACCCAAGGGTTTAATGAGATAAATCAAGTTTCTAAGATTATACTATCAATATAAAAACACTAAAAAAATAAACTTTAATGTTCAAGAGTCTTTAACTGTCACTAACTGGTTACGAAACAACACAATCATTAGAAAACATGATTTTAGACAATTTGATTAAATTTGACCAATTGGAGTTATTCACTAATACCTCGGTTAGGTCCCAGCCCACATCAGCTACCCGCATTTTTGTTTTTCACGAGATAAATTCCACGGATACGACGGGATCCGTTTCATAATTCGACATGTTAATCCGAGCGCCATCGGGCGGACGATTTTCTCTCGCGTGATACGGGCTGTACGGGTGTATCGCAGATATCTATCAACGGACCCGACACAAATCTACCGGTAATGGATTATGGGACGCCTCGATCGCCCAGCGACGTAAACAGACATAAATTCCTCACAAATTGAAGCCGGCAATGTATCGATATTGGCCGATATTTACTCAAGTGTTTGTTGAATGCCGGATCGGCATAAACATGATCGAATCACACGATGGTTTGTTACAATTACTGGCGGTGCAGCGTGTGACGTATTCAATGGACCGAAGTGTACATGCATGCGCGATAAGAGTTGCGTAATATCATAATTACTGCACTATGTTTAGTGAATACGATAGGGGTTGCACAATATTATGTTACTGCAGTGTGTTTAATGTATATGATAAGGGCGCCCAACATCATAATTACTGCATCTAATCTGTGTATGTATTTTACCCGAGATGCGGAGGAAGGGAGTCGAATGGCGCTCACTTAAGGGAAATAGACTCCAAAAAAACAACCCTAAAGTTTTTTATAAAAATGTTTATCAATAATTATAGCTACAATATTTAACTACAATTTGCAATAATTAAAAACATTTAATGAAATTATATAATAAAATATAAAAAGTTTTCATGTCCGCAGACAGAGGGTAATAACGCTAAAAAAATAAATATAAAAATATTACAAAATGAAAAATTGTTAAAATGCTCAAAATGAACTATTTGTTCATGTCATCCTATAAAAATCGCAAATATATATTTCTGCGTTGTTAGAACTGCAATAGTCTGCGTGTATCCATCCAGAACACAGTCTATACCGGTACCAGATCTCATTATTTTTACCAAATTGTCCACAAAAGCAACAAAGAATTTTTCTAGCTTCCAGATTATCTAGTTCTAATTCGCGAACATTAACATCAATGACACCATCATCTGAAGAAAAGGTGAAAAACAATATTACGTCGATGAAGATACGCGCACTCAAAAAATGTACCTCGTACATTTACATGAAGGACAGTCCCTCTCAAATCGAACCTATATCAAATGACGCAGTGTTGTGTTATGCTAGGTACTTGGAAATAAAGTGACTAAACTAAAAAATATTTACGGCAAATTAAGAATTAAAGACACATTTAAAAGTTAAAAATAAATAAGACATTATTCTATAATATATATATTACAGTACTTACGGTGATATTTTTGGACACAGATTGACACGATACACGAGCCTGTGGCCATTATTGTTTTAAAGTAACTGAGATGGGATCACATTTAATATTTACGCCTAGACAGCGTTGAACGGCATTGCCCACTGAGCGCCATTAGACTCCCTTCCCCTATTCTTGGAGTTTTAATACATTCGTAACGTAATTTTAATATTTTGAATTATTATATTAATAAAAACAATGCTAATACTTTAATAATAGAACATTTTAATTGAAAATAACTAAACAATTTAGCTTTATTTAAAAAATTATTTAAATCAGTGAGTGCAATTCCATTGCCAGATCCATTTTTTTTTAAATTAATAAAAAATATTCTTATTTTTAATGTTTAATATTACGTAATTGTAGTGACTTGATAAGTTAATTAAAAAGTAAGAATATTAAGTTATTGAAAGTACATTATTTTAAATTAATTGAAAGTAGATGAAAAAGGTTTCGAAAATAAATTTTTCTAGCTTTTTATATGATTATCTTAAATCTATAATTTCAAATAAATAGGACACAAACAAGTTCCTTTATATCTTGGCAGTGCTTCGAGAAAGGGAGAGGGAACCAAACGAGGGATGGGGTGGGCTAACTCCCTTCGCAAATAAGATCATCTATAATAAAAATATGTCTCCCATTTGGCGAACGTTACGGGGCCACAGTATGATTTGTAAAGGATATTCCACCATCGCCTGGACGCCGTTCTTCTTGAAGACTACGATGCGCTGCACCTGGCCGTGGGGAGAGCTGATGGTGTGGATCACGTCCTGGAAAATGAAAACACTCGTGTTAATGAAATATAAACTTAAAAATAAAAACACAGAGGAACATAAAAAAATTAAAATTCAGTAGAATTTCCGTATAATCCGACTGAATCTTAAAAAATCAGTAGAAAAAATGAACAAAACAAGTCCAATAAAACAGCTACCGAGGAGATTTTCATTCACAGTTTTACTTATTATTTTTGATTTTTTTATGCCGATAGTTGAAACGGCGCACATAATAGTCTAATTATCTTATATTGACAATTAACAATTAATATACAATTCTGAAGACTGTTGTCTTACAAGCAAAAATAAAAAAACGCTCAAAGCGAGATTTTGTAAAATTCGTAAGACGCTCTATATTATGTTATAATTTGTATTGCAGATATTATATTGTAGGTAGTCATTCTGCGACAAATCGATAGTAATGTATCATACCACCCCTACATAGAATGTGTGTTTTCTTGTTGAGTGTCTGCAATGTTACTAAATACCCGTAACAACGTTCTTATACATTACAGTTCACCCGCGAACCTCATATAAATGTTCCAAAATTTTCTAGGACTTACTTCAATGACGCCATTACTATCGTTCTATTTTAAACATTCTTGGGGAGCCTCCGATAAAACAATTTAAAAAGACAAATTTATTAATAATTAATTAATTCAATATTTCGAAGACGGTAAAAATCAACATAATACTCATTAGTAATTCATTTCAAAATTAATATGTATATTAATATACGACATTAATTTATTCAGCATTATATTCTTATACGACAATCAACTGAAGGAGTAGCTAAGAAGGTAGAATGCTCGATTAGCATGTAAGGGGTACCGGGATCGATACCTACAATTTTTTTTTTTAAATGAATGTGAGAGAAAAATATTACGTAAATCCCTAACGCACTATTTGTATCAAATTTTTCGTGACAAATTTAAGGGAACCTATGAATAAGCATATCTTATTATTCTATGTTAAAATTATAGTATTCTAAAAATAAAATTAATAATTTCAATATCTAAACGCTAATGTAAAATTATATTTAGATATAATCTGTTTCATAAAAACTGCTGAGCCCGAGCAATCTTTCCAAGTTCAAAACAAACTACTAGCGAAACTTGTAATAAGCGGGTAAGACCAAGTTCGAGATTTTCAAAACATGTTCGTATCATTATTTTTTACAAGCAAGAGGCAACGTTTCTAAACTTTGCAAAAGCTGGATTCCCTTAACAAAAACTGGTTCAAATAAGTAGACAAAAATTTTGAAAAATTTTAAAGAATTCCTACTCAGCAAATCACCTATCACGTCATTCCCGAACATAACTACCTACAAATTGCGACTTGCGATTTTATTTCTAGCGTGTCCTAGCGAATGTAACTCAAAGGTATTTAAGATTTTCGCAAAAAAAGATGTAAGTTTTAAAATTGGAATAATAGATGTGTCAATTTGAAAAAACTGCAGCATATAAGTTCGAAACTATGTTGTCATCTTACTATATTGGTGTGGTGTAGTAATCAGTTAATGCATATCCCCGGATAGGAAAGGAACCAGGTTCGAATCCCGGTAGCAACAAACATATTTTTTCGATAAATTGAATTTTCCAATATATCTTTCTAATTGATACATTTAATATGTATTAAAATAGCACAGAACTATGTTCTGAAAAAACTGCAACTTCACAATAATAATGAGTTCTCCTTAAGCGCGGGCGAGCTTTCATGTTTTCAGTTTGAAATTCTAGAAATCATTCACGAATTAGATATGCTTTCAAGACGAAGTTAATACTTAATAGTTATTAATTCGTATAAGTTCCTGAGAAATAATTAATGACGTTATTTGTTACATAAATCAAGCGAGAGAACAAGGTTCAAATAGACAATAAAATTGTTGATTTTCTCGCATTCAGACATAACTCATGTCTAGAGGCTTATCCATGACTTATCCAAATTTCTCATATTAATATTATGGAATGAGTTGTAATTTGAATCAATCTATCGAAAATTAAACAATTTTTCGAAGTACCTTCATATATTTAGATGATCACTTAAATCAATGTACTAAATTTAAAATTGTTATAACAGCTCAATTTATTATTTTGTTTAATATTATCGATTTAAAACGCCAGGTTGGCGTTTTGGTGATATATCTGTTTCTTAATTACATATTATTTATGAAACAGACAGCTTTTGTTTAAAATGCAACAGTGTTATATATAAACGAAATATGTAATTGCGACATACATAAAAATAACGTGCAAAAAATGTTTACTTTGTTCAAGAAAACGTTGTTTTCTCTTAAAATTAGTAAAAAAAACCTCTAATTAATGAAATTTGTTACTAATGTTGTGAATAAGTTCAATATTAATTCATACTGTTGGTAAAATATGCGTGAAAACACATATTTTCGACATTTTTAAACGAAAATAATGACAGCGCAGAATCTACGACCGTCATGGCCGGATAGAGCAACGTATTGAAGTTCATTGGACAACTAAAATTATCGTATTTTATAAGACTGAAAATAAATAAAAGCTAATGCCTCAAGCATGTGAGTAAATATAATATATTATTTAAAAACGTGCGTTTTCACTAAAAAAAAGTATTTTAAAAACATCGAAAATTGGTAAATGTAATGAAAGTTGAATGGTTTATAACACTATTAATTTTTAATATTTTGTTAATTTGTCTCAATTGAGATTTGTCTCTGTAATCTTGGCTTCGAGATTATGAGAAAATATATTTCGTTAATGTAATTTACCAAACTTAAGATCATTTTGTAGCACGCGTAAAATGCATCTAATGGTCGCAGTCTTTCTTACAATACTTGTATAGTCTTAATTATGGCAAATAACATTCAGTTTATTAATTTTAAATAAGTATAAAGGTCCTATCTAAGTAATACATAAAAAAACATCAAATCTGTGTATAACTTCTGATATATATGAATAATAAAAACCCACATTTTTGTAAAAAAAAGTCGCGAAATTTTGTGTAATTATTGAAAGTAGCGCCTTAATAAAAGCTCAGTTACAAATATACGAGTATTTATCTCAATTTTATCAATTGGATAGATGCGGTTTTGTTTCTATACTGCTGAACGAGTGATTCTATTTGTATTGTATTTTGAATACAGAACAGTCTGTCCAACTAATGTATTGGACCTTTATTGCCAAATTGTTCCGAGTCTCGAAAGCAAAATATCATCGTACAACAATCTTTCGGGTTAACAAATAAAATGAATGTGATTTATCAGTATGAAATGCCGGCAGTGATAAAATAATGACAATTGATGATCGTGTACACAAACTTTAACGAGAGCAAATATTTGATCGGAATATTAATATATAGAGAAATTCAAAAACAGCCGTTTGAGATGGTAAAAATGTAACGTAAATTAAATATTGTACAAATATTAAAACGTAATAACACGTATTTAAAAGGCAAATAATTTATTATCGCAAATAATACGATTGTCAACACGAGCTTTCATAAAAAAAGCACAAGAAATGCTTATTTCACCGAAAATTATGACATATAATTAAACCGTGTAATTTCGTATCTCTGAATTCATAACAAAATGGCTTCCGTTCCCTACTTAATGAAGGGATTCCTACATTAAGATTGTCGTTAAGTTGTGTAATTTTTACGACTACCCTCTTCAAGAGCGCCGTTATGTTGGCAATATGCTAATTACTCTGGCGGGATTAGCGGCGGTTAAAAATTACGGCATAATCGCGCTTGTAATGATAAAAGTTGCCGACCAAATAGGGTCCAAGTAACGCACAATGTACGCACAATGTACGTACAATGGGGCGTAGAAAATTAGAAACAGCAAATATATTTTTACGGACTAACAAGCACTTCTACAACGACAAAAAATATGTGATGTTTGATGAAATTAAATAGCCACAAATTTAACAAAAACAATGATATTTAGTGGAGGTGTATCATATAACCACTCACCCTCGCACGCGCACATGTTAAGTATTACATATATATCATACTTAAGCTAATGTGTTAACCCACATACTGTCATTTTTATTATAATTGGATATTCGTCATAGAACATTAAACATTCGTCAGTAAACATTTTAACACATTATGACACACATGTGATTTTTTTACTTTGCGAACCCTCGTGGTGTTCAGTGTGATAGAAAGTACATTACTGATTAGGATTGTCAAATAATTAGTTCTTCAATATTTGTAAAATGACGTTGTGGGCTCATTATATATTAATAATTAGACAAAACACTTTGTTTAAACTACTATTTATTAATTATTCGACATGTTTCGATACCTATGTTATCTTCTTCAAGAAATAATGTATACTGAAATTAAAAAATACAAGCATAGACAAAAACAAAACTATAAAGTGGTGAATAAGTAAGAACTAATATGAAAACAACTTTGAAAGGCGACTATTTGCAAGGAGTATTTAGTTATTTCTAATATTTAGCTTGCTATTAACACTTTTTCTTATTTCTAAACATATAGAATAATCAATAAATAGTGGTTTAAACAAAGTATTTAGTCTAATTACTAATGTTAAATAATTAGTTCGGATGTAATGAATGATCACCTGTACTTAGATTCAAACTAAATATTAGGTTGAGGCATAATTATCCGCTGTTATGTTTTTTGAATTTGACTTTTAATTACCATTTGTCAAAATAGAGATGCGTAAACGGAATACATGTCAGTGGTCGTGGCAGTTATGGTCTAGTGGTTATGATACTCGCCTAATGATCTAGTGGTCAGGGGTAGCGGAAATCAGTTTAGAATCAGCCACCTCAAAATTAATCACCGACCTTTCATTCCCTCTCTCCCATGTGTACTGATAGATTCCTTTGTAATCAAAAAGGGTATTTGAAACAAAATGGTTCCATTCTAGGCATACCTCAAGTAGACAACCATTCCCATTCATCTTTTGTCATCGTACACACCAATGGCAGACTCGAAACCATTCCTGCGAGTTTTTCAAGTAATTTCAGGTAATCATTTTATTTTGTATATAACCATTATTTTTTAAATATAGATGCGTTACACGGAATACGTGTTACATCAATATTCTTACTATTTTCAAACTAAGCTAAACGCTTGTGCTATGAAAATAGGACTAACTTGGTGGTCTCCTGGGATGAGGCGCGAACCCCCGGAAGATGGTCCTGTTAGAAGCCACAATTACCGGTGAGTTTGTATGAGAAGATGTATGATAGTGAATGAGGCGAGAATTATGTGTCAGGATAGAAGAGTGTGGCGCTCTATCCACTCTGCCTACCACCTCGGAGAAACGGCGTGATGGCAAGTAAGTAAGTTTTCTCAGTCAGAGCGCGGTGTCCATTGTTGTTACGTTTGGACTGCTCACGTTAAAGATACGCGTCACATAAGCCTGCAACTTATTAAAACGCACGGTTCCAATCTTGAGGAGCCTGCGTGCACACTTAGGTGCGGAGGAGATAAAGTTCTCCTCTCTGTTTGTTACGTGTAATATGTACATTATGTAACCTCTATTGCGAGTTTCCAAGTATGTAGTGATCGTGTACAGTGTGATTACAAGTGACGGTACAGTCTTCCTAAACGAAAATCGACATTATCTGTCTGGTGACAGTCACGCGCCGACTATAACTCGGCGGGGCACTAACCCGGAATATTACGAGCGCATAAAAAGAATAACGAAATCTTCATCAAACATAAAAGCAGAATGATCCCGGCATCTACGCAAAACGCATTTCAATACTCACTTAAATGTCGAGCGATATTAACGTATTTTTATGTCACTTTAAGCATTTAGCAGAGGGGTTCGCGAGTGAAGAATTTTTTATTGTAAATACAATTATCTATATATTAAAAGACGCCATATATATAGATTATAAAGTGTTTAGCTTTCTGGAAAATGTACAGCTAGCCGTCAGTAAATTAGAATGGTAGTTTTTCACGGCCGTCAAATAATCGTGTAGATACTTTTGAGTTGTTCTGCAGTGGCTCGTCTGCCATTCATTATATTTATGTGTTATTGAAATAATGGGCTGATTATGGGTAACACATGTTGACTTCAGATCACAAGGTGTGAAAATGTATGTGTGAGAGTATGATGCCCCAATGTTCACCCAAATAATTTTGTCTCGCGGAATGTTGTATGATGTTAGTATTTGTAATATATGAGGAAATGTATATGAATATCAATGTGTGACAGGTGACAGATTATACGAGAAACAATTTACGATTGCACTGCTTTTATTTAGGTTAAATTGAACAAATGTAGAAGTTAATACTAGGCGCACGAACTAAGATTGGAGGCGGTCTCTAGAGATGCTGTTCGGGAGGCGTACATCATGTACATAGAGTGGCGTTCGTGACTCGGTGCGTCCGGTTGCCGCTGCCGCGTGTGTATTGTTGCATGCAGTCTGCACCCCGCGTCTTTATTACTAGTGGAAGTTACGTTGCAAATACTACTTGCTAGGTACATTTAGCTTCACTGTGTGGTCTTTAGATAACGAGAGTGGAGGTGAAAGCCCTCCACAAAATGTTTACGGCGAGAATTATTTCACGACAAATAAATCCAAAATTATCTAAAGAATGTAGCCTGTTAAAACAAAATAATTCAAGATGTGACTTTTCTGCAAACACTAAAATAGAATAATAACAGGTGAGCCCGTGTCGTGGGTCCATTTGAGCATTTTGAAACAAACCATCATCAGTTAAATGTCATGGCGGCGAGATAAGATCCCAAACCATTAAATCTGAGTAAAACATAATTGTCGATGTTAAATAATAGCTATCAAACCATAATTTACAATCGACCGTAACCGTTTGCGCTCTATTAACAAAGGACCGCAAAAGGTTAGCGGTATTTGAGAATATGCTTGAAAATAATATTTTATCATGCTAATGTAACCATTTTTCTTATTATTTAACAAAAATAAGTAAGAACGAATTTTTAAAAATAATAAATAATGATACTTAACATAACATAATAGCGAGCAAAAACCTGTATCGTACATTACCACTTCAGTTCAGGAATTTAATCGGGGGATGTACCAATAAGACAAATTGATGAGTTCTGATACAACAATTACAAGACGAATTACTGAGTAAAACTAATAACTGATATAAAAACTACACAGGAAATTAATGAATTATTTAAAATAATAACAATACGAATTAATTAGTTGTAATATAACAAAATACAAGACGTATTAATGAGTTATGAAGATAATGAGGTATATTCGTTTAATCACATTGCATGACGAATTAAGGAGTTCTGGTGTAATAATTGTTAAAAATGAATTAATATTTTATTTTATTAAATAATACCTGCCCACGTAAGGCCACAAAGGCAGTGGAGTAACTATGCTAATACAGTGCACAGGGGCCCACGTTAGATAGGGGCCCAAAAAGTTCGCACCCCACAAACTATTTGACATTGATATTTTTACGAGTATCCATACCCTTCCCAGCATTAGTAGTAATACACAGAAAGAAATGGAATTATTACATTTAAAACATTACTGATTTATATAATAGTACCCCGCTAATATGTCGGGTTAAAGACCATACCATCGCTGTAAAGTGAAAATCGCTCTAAAGCAGCAAAGCAAGTATTTTTAAAATTGCAAGTGTATGTAAATACCTAAGAATATTTATATTTACATGAAAACGTAAATATTATGTGAGACAAAAGACATTTTTTTTTTCTTTCTATTTAATGGACAAACTATTACTAATTAATGGACATTCAATACTTATTTAGGGAGTCCTTTTCCCATTTTGCATTGGGGTCCAATTTTTGTAGTTACGCCACTGCATAAAGGGATGTTCTCTTGAAATTTTATATGTGAGGTATAAAACAAATATAAACAAAGTTATTTTCAAAAAGAAATTCGAAATAAATGAATACAAAAGCCACATTTTCATCACTACAATCTATTTAAAGAATTGTATGCCTGCGGTGCGCGTGATCCTAGGTTCAGCAAACCGGAAAAATCATTAATTGAAAGTAAACTAATAATTGAGTAGTAGTTTCCCGCCCCTGGGCGCCACCTCATTACAGCGACGGCGCAATATGCGAACATGTGCAGCGACGACCGGCGCGGTTATTGCCGTTAATAGGTTTTGTTGACCGCCACTCCACTGTGATATTGTTACGCCTCGACAGCGCTCTGTCCGCTTCAAATTTGCGTCCGTGGTTTCGCTATTGCATCGAGGAAATCGTATTAATGTAGGATGCTAATTTTCACAGGTGTGCTTTAGTGCACTCAATTCTCATATTTTCTACGCTAATTTAATCATGTTATAAACCATTTTAAACGCGGAGTTTTACAGCATTCAGCATTATGGCATATTTTACAGTATTCAGCATCACGGATAGTTTTACAGCACTTTACAGCATTCAGCATTACGGACAGCACTCAGAATTACGGGAATATTTACAGCATTAAACGTTGCGGCCATTTTACAGCATTCAGCATTACGGACAGCACTCAGAATTACGGGAATATTTACAGCATTAAACGTTGCGGCCATTTTACAGCATTCAGCATTATAGCCTATTTTACAGCATTCAGCATCACGGACAGTTTTACAACACTTTACAGCATTCAGCATTACGGACAGCACTCAGAATTACGGGAATATTTACAGCATTAAACGTTGCGGCCATTTTACAGTATTCAGCATTATAGCCTATTTTACAGTATTCAGCATCACGGACAGTTTTACAGTACTTTAGAGCATTCAGCATTACGGATACCACTCAGAATTACGGGAATATTTACAGCATTAAACGTTGCGGCCATTTTACAGCATTCAGCATTACCGACAATTTTAGAGCATTCAACATTACGGCCAGTTTGGCAGTATTCAGTATGACGCCGTCCGTGATAGAAATGATCTGCATTAACTTGTTGCGTCACATATAAACAAAGCAGTAAAGTCTTTCTAATGAGATTTACTTTAACAATTAATATTTTATTAAAAAATAATTATTTTACTTTGTTTTCAACCACTGAGTTAAATTTATAGGAATTTCCCTAACCGGTTGATGAATATAGTTAACTCAGTGGTTAAAAACAAACTTAATGAATTATTTATTATTAAAAATGAATTACCACAACGTGTTTGCGTTAAATATTAAAAATAATATTTAATCAATTTTACTTTTTTAGTTTGGTTCTGACAAATAAGAATTTAAGTCAGATCATGACGTACTTCATCAAATATGAAAGTAAGATTTATATGTCACGTCGATTAACGAGCATGCACAATATAGTATAATATAAGATATTGAATATAATCTCGACCAATTCTACATTAAAATTTAAAATTTTAATTTAAATTTAATTAAAATTTGTGCACACTATAATCTATCCACTCTTCCAATAGGCTTTTGTAGAGTAACAACACGAAGATGTACTTTATAAACCCGCTATCCTTCTGTTTCCCAACTATCTGGTCAAGCCCATTGTTTCTAAAATTCAAGTAGGTGTAATTTATTCAACATTAAAAGACATTAGACAAATTTTGTAATATTAGGAAAAGTGTCAGGTTTCCTCAGTTTATTTTCAGTACAACTAAAACGCCACACCGCCAATGTTTAATAATCAATGAATGTTCCTCGCGCAGAGCGCGTCCCGCACGCTTCTGTCCTGGAAAAGCTTGCCTCGTTCACTTTCATCAATTTTCTCATGCACTATCTTCGGTCGTTAACGCTTTTAACAGGGCCGTCTCCAATTCCTATATTTTATTTCGGACGCCCTCCATTGTCTTCTACACTCGCCTCATATATTTTCTTTACCATCCGAGAATTAATGATATAAAAAAAATAATTTAAAACTTTTCAAAATAACCTTACAATACAGATTCAAATGAACCTTCACAATGCAAATTGAAGTGAAATAATTATTTTACAATAAAAAGAAATAAAACCAAATAAATTCTAAAAAGTTATTGTCGTGAAAGAATCAGACCACTTCCAAATTCTTCTTATTAGATTTCATATATTCTTTATGACCACAGACTCCGTTCAAAAACGTTAATTGTATTATACATGTTTAATAGTCGTTCCAACGTGCAATACGCGCTTACCATAAACTAAGATAAATTCTATTTTGACTGTCGCGTGTCACGTGATTAGACTTCGTTGACATCGGAACCCAAATTTCTGTACGGTAGTTTTAAAAATATTGTTGTTTCTCCTCAATTGTTAAATATCAATCTAATTTTTATTTTTTAGTGTTTTTAATTTTATATCGATAAAAAAGTGTATCTTTAAGTCATACTAGGATAATGTCAGGGGCATTAGAGACCTGTTAATAATCTGTCCATTAAAAATATAAATAAATAAAGCAAGCATTAGGTCCGAGATACATAATATATTTAGGCTTTAAATTCAGTTAACCCAGAGAAGGGTGCACCATAAGACTAATACTGTTGGTTAAGTTTTCTTTTATTCCTATCCTTCGTCCACATTATCTATACTCATTCTCTTGGCGGAAGCTGTGGGAGGCGTATTCTGTTCTCATTACAACCAATATATATTTATAGAAGGCCGGATATGAGCCGTGGCCATTTCCTCAGACGCCGGCTTAAATATTATAATATCTGACAAGCAATTTGCATTAATGTGAATTGCTGAACCTTCGCCACTTTTCTGAGAAATGGTTAAATCCGTCTCGAAACCGATACCGCCTTATAACCAGCCGCGTTATATCAAGTTCCACACTTTATCTAGGATAACAACACTCGTTACAACGACGTCTTAAATTTATCCGCGACACTGTAGGGCTGTAGGGTGATTAATCAGCCTGCTAATACCCGGCGAGCCGGCTTCGCTCGTGTTTCTGAATAATAGTGAAGGGACGAGGTAAAAATGATAATCACGAGAGGCGTGGGGGGGGGGGGGGGCGGTAAATCATGGCTGGAATTTAATTATAATTTTCGCACACTTCATTTCCTTCTGTTACAAGACAGGGCGATACATCTAGCGGCGGGCCCGTTTGTGTTTTTTCTAACAGCTAATTATAATTATGATTAAAATAATTTTTGGCATAATTTTACAATGACGGCGGATTTGATCGAACGGATTGCATGCCCGCTTGAAGATAAACATTATTGATAGTATCGGCATTTGGATAGAGAGCCACGCACACCCCCACCCTCCCGCCAATATCCGGTCCGAATCAGTTTCCATATTGATCCGCTTTCTGGGTGGATATACTTTTTTATCAACCACCATTCGATATCAAAAGTCTTATAATTGACATAATTAGTGACTTCGATCAAATACAGGATTTATATTAATATTCCCACATTTCCGCATTCTTCATTGTTCTCTTTCACACTTCCTTCAGAAAAGAAATAAAATTTATCGAAACAAATTTTAAATAAATCATATTTCTATTTAAAAAATGTATCCACCGCCGGGACTCAAACTCGGAACTTTTCATCGCCGTTAAAGAGCTTTAACCGATTAACTTACGATGCCCTATGCAGAAGATGCCAAATTTCATAGTCGCCTATTTTACCCGAAAGCATTCATATTTTTAAATAACAATGTTTCTCAAAATCTTTGGAGTAGAAACTGCTACATGACGCCAATCTTCTTCTTCAGATAAGGAGGACATTATCATAACCAATATTTTTTTTTTTCATGTGATTTAATTAAAATCTTAATTAATTAAAAGGCTTTATATATAAATGAAGAACGAATGAATGGCAAGACGTTCTTATCGATGGCACCAGAAATAGAGGACCTCCACGGAAACGCTTGCCCACCGCCGCCGGGTAACAGTAATTTAGTGGTAGTACAGTTTACTAGTATATATTGATCAAGGATTTTCTCACAAAAATGATGTCTAATAAAAAAGAAACACACATGTTTTTCCATCAACGACAAATCAAACTCCCGTTCTCATTATCTAAAATAGCCCATCAATGATAATGCGGAAACCAGCGGGTTGGCCAATAATACAAATGAACATGTAGTAAAACTGTTCAATAGTTATTATTACCGATTCGTATTTATCCACAATGTTTATCGATAAGTAACTAATAGAAATTAAAATTAATCAACTAGAAAGGTATGCAGAAAAAATTTAGTTTAGTTTAGTTGCTACTAAATATTTTTACGATAAATACATTTTTACTGTATATATTTTTAGTTGATTAAATTATTTGTATTAAATATACCACAGAACTATGCGCAACTCCACAACAAAAATGGTTTCTCCTTAAAAAAAGATAAGTAATTAATTAGAAACCTCTTTGTCTAAGCTTACAATTTTATATTTTGCACTCTGCTGTACTTTCTTACTTTACTTATTTTATCCTAATCGTTCTAGTCCGGGGAAGAGCAGCTAGAACATCGCTGGAACAAGTTAAAAGAGCAAAATGCAAATCTCAGAGGTATCGTGTTGGTGGTCCGTGTAAAAATCCGCCACATGTTCTATTTTCCAACTGAATGCTGCATGAGGTCACCATAGCATATACGTGCATTAATAACATTTTATTCTGCACTTAATAAATACATATTTTTCATCCTGTTATCCGAGGGGTTCGGGGGCCCAATGGGCGCCCAAATAAGGCGCTTCCATATTCTCTTGTCTTGCGCTGTATCAATAGTAATCATGACTCAATCTGTCATTGTTACTATTTATCCCAACTTGTCTGGGGCGACCCTCCGCCTTTCTTGAGGAGTTACCTAGAAAATATGGCTCTGTAATTATTTCTCTGGCATTCGTATTCCTCAATGGAGATGTTTCTACATGCAATAGGAGCTTAATGGGATTCGACGGTTCCGAGAGAAGTACGAGTATTATACTATGTATGTATTTCTATGAAGAATTTACGTTTATATATTAATATTAATAATTTTGAATTCAAATATTGTCTACAAAGTATGAAGTTAATATTTTATATATGAATTAAATATATTAATTAGAAAGATATACATATAAAATCAATTATATCGTAAAATATTGTTGTTGCGCACACCGGGATTCGAACCTGGATCTCTTTCCTAACCGGGGAAGGTGCATTTTCCATGATAATAAAAGATAAAGAGATCCAGGTTCGAATCCCGGTGGCGCAACAACAATATTTTTCGATAAAATTGATTTTATATGTATATCTTTCTAATTAATATATTTAATTCATATTCAAAATATCACAGACCGTCTGTTCTGAATAATTACAACTTCACAATAAGAATGTGTTCTCCTAATTAATATGTTATGTTCGTATTAGTTATATATTTTAGAGCATTCGATTTATTGTTGAGCTGGTTACTTTTTTACACTTTTGATGATTGATTATTGAGTATTATACATTTTTTTAAAGGAGAACACATTTCTGTTGTGATGTTGCATTTTCAGAACATAGTTCTGTGGTATTTTAATTCAGATTAAATTAATCAACTAGAAAGATATAGTCTATCAATCGAAAAAATATTTGTTGTTACCGGGATTCGAACCTGGATCTCTTCCTATTGCAATAAGAGCGCTTCCCCGCAAAGGAAGAGGACCAGGTTCGAATCCCAGTAGTAATTTAGATACATATTTAATATTTTTTAGATAGATAGATTTTTCTGTATATCTTTCTGGTTGATTATTTAATTTTGTGCTCGAAACCCTTTCTGGAAATTAAAATTTTAAAGGTTTTCATAGTACTAATTAATAACTTAAATAAAATATCTCTTGATTTTATTTAAAAAATCAGTACATATATACCTATATCAATCAATTGAACAGCACTCTTGTGTTAAATAAATGAATGATCATGAGTAATCAAGTCAACTTACACCACCTGTGAGGGGACCGTTTATAAGCAAAAGCTCCTATATTGTCATTCTCATTCGCTGCCCGGTTGGCATTTTTTAATGCTACTAGGCAGCTGTGCAGCTGCGTCTCGCACATAGTGACAGGACGGAGCCGAACAGCCGCAATCTCAAAAACCCTCAAAGTCGACGACTCTTCTTTATTCAGCGAAATATTTGCACCACCTAAATGCCATCCCCGCCCCCGCATATGCAAGAGAGTAATAAATTAAAAAGCTACAAGCCGCTCTGATTAATCCTGGCAAGCTAGACCGCTCGCCGAGCGGGTGGCGGGTGGCGGGTGGCGGGTACCTAGCGGCGGGACCCATCCAGTAGTGAGTGGTTGAGCAAAAAAATAAACACAAAAAGCACATGAAGGAGAGAAACTAGCGCAAGTTTGTGTTGGGCCAGTAACTCGATACCGGTGCACTTTACTTGCCGTGTTGAAAGTGCGAGTATATTCTCGACTCGGCGCACGTTTAAATTTGACGAACAATTTCAGAACCCGCGGGAGAATATTACTACATGATAATAAAACCAGTTGGATTATACAGATATCAGTAAATACATTTTGGAATACTACGTTTTCTATAATTTTAATTATTGCAATATATGTATTAATATATATAAAAAAAATGTAATGAATCAGTTATAAAAATGTATTTTATTAAAGGCATAGAGTTATTAGTGTTCATAGATCTGAAAAATGTACTAGAATAAAGGGTTGACTATATTGAAAAGTAATCGAGACCACCGAGCAAAACACTATAATGTTGTTAGATGATTTGATGAAGCTTTGGTCAATCCTTACATGTTTCTGACCCCCAAAGCCTATAACATTTTGCCGATCAGTATGAAACAATTCTCGATGGACAAACTCAAACACCATCTCAGGAGCTGGCTATTGGGTGTTGGCAGAAAGGAAACTGAGCTAAGATTCATAGAAATGATCACATGAACAGAACATAATTTCTTTACATTCATTCTTCTGTTTTGCATAGTGTTTCAATCATAGGATAGCGAGAGTATTTTACTTATTTATTATGTTATTAGAATTCTTTTAAAACCCTGTTTACTTTATTCCTAATATTTTTGGTTTAGATAAAAAAAAAATATTAATAATAATAATAATAATGGTTTTCATATTTGGATGAATAATGGACGAACCTGTCTCTTTTAGTACAGACTTCGGTCAAGTTAAGCAGACATAGAACATCCCTTACATTATGAAACTTGTTCGCCTTTTTTGTATATTTATAAGAATGCTTATAATGTACGTATATTAAGAACATGAACAGAATAAATAAATTCGATGCCCAAGAAGATATACAACGTTGTGGCATTTCTAACTCAGATCTGCCCAGAACCGATATACAGTGTTGTTGTAGAGGTGGTTTCAATTAATGTTATTTTCCCTGTCATATCACAACTTCGGCATAACCTGGCAATCTGTTTAGGCTAAATCAATACAAGACCTAAACATCAATACTATTTCAAACCATAGAATGTTGGCATGCACCTTGAACTTGAATATTAATATATCGACTTGGCAATGTTCAGGTTATTATGGAAACATTTAACGCACCCGTATTTGGACGAGCTCACCTGAGGAAACATGATGGTGAATGGGCTCCGATCCAGTCCGATCGGAAGGTCCGCATGAATTCCCTCCAGCCTGCAGGGTCACAAGCGGGACAAAAAAATGACCGAGGCAAAGAAAAGTTGAATTGTGAATTACCCGCACTCGCCCTGTTGGCGGTTGCGGCCGGCGATCGTGTTTTGTTTCGGGATTATTTTTTCAAACGCAAACACGGGAATATCTATCGAAGGTATTTCGCGCCAAAAAGGGAAATGAACGTCCAAAGTTTTAATTGGCAATTCGGCTCTACACGAACAAAGAGCAGTTCTTGTGGAGTGTTACGCGCAAAATTTCGGAATAAATTTGACACCAGAGAATTGAAAAATGCCTGTGAATGCAGTGCGCAGCTTTTAAACACATCGAATAATTATTAAATTGATCGATTGTTGCAGGAAATGACGGATAAATTTGATATGAAAATTAATCCTGTATTCCTCACATAATGCTGTGTTTCATCAATAATGCGCTCTTGCAAAACAAAGTTAATTATCTGTGAATATTATCTAAAACATTATTCATTCTTAAATAATTTGTTTTTTACTTACTTTCTGTATCTTTTAAACCTTGCAAAAAAATTATGTGACATTTTTTAATTTTATCATTGCATTGGGGTGTATTTATTTTCCAATGCGTATAGCACATAGGAACACACGTTTATCTAGAAATGCCGTTATGCATCGCATTGAGAAAATGATTATCTAATGATTTATAGATAGCGGAGAATTAAGTAAAATTAAATCTAAAGAAAAAATATTATTTAGCTATTCCATACTAATAAGACATTGAAATTTGTATCAATTTTATAGGTGTAAGGACCTGCGCTGTATACTACCGCTTCATCTTCGTCTCACTCTCTATGAGAGCATTTCTATCGGTTCCATTCAACAATGCTAAAGTAAATCGCGACATGATTTATCTAAAACATAAAATAATTATTGGAACTATTAATATTATTAATATTAAAACATAATTCAAATGCATCTATTAGCAAAATTCGAAGAAGAAATGCTAAACTTTAATAAACAGTAACAGAAAATACATATAAATAAGAAAACAGGTACAAATGTAATATATCAGACTTACATAGTATAATTGTGAATCAGTAGAAAAGAAATATACAACATAGGTAAAGACATATAGTGAACAATGATTCTAAGAAAAAATAAAAGATAAAATTACACAGACAATTCAAAATACATACAATAGACAAGATCAGAAAATAAATAGTAGGTTTGTGAAAACAGTAAAATAACATAGATAATTCAGATTGAGAGGAATGTAGATAATAGAGAGGATAGAAGATGCCTCATCCTCTCTCAAGGGCAAAATTAATTTCATAGAATTCAATATGAAATACAGTGAACTATGGGATCGATCCATCAAGAACACTCCCGAAGTGGGAGAAAAAGATGAGACCCGATGAATGATGACTCGAAGCATCATTGATAATAATGATGATCAGTTCTAGGGCAACGAAATACGGAGTTTTAAGCTACATAGAGAACACAATAATATGTCTGATAGCATATTTAATTGCGTATGATTGTACTGTGGTTCACTTTTTAGATAATAAATTACATTTTCAACATTGAAAAATAAGTTCTACGGATAAACCGGTCGTGGCTGCGTAACGGTCAATATTGGCAGCTTTCTACTAGTATACATAACTATTATGTCTGTTGCCCAAACCGTGAAAAGTAGAAATCTTATAATATGTATAATCTTGTTGCATATATAATTTGTATTTAAGTATTCAACACAATTACGATGCTGATCCTTTTTGGACAAAAATTAATTTGAATTCATAATATTAATTAATTTTTTTTAAACTACGCGGTAAATATAAATACTGAAGTTGTAATCATTTATTGATGGTACTGTTATACAATTCTAACATGCACTATACAATTCTACGCTCGTGAATTGGTGCTATCAAACATTGCCTGTCGCCAAGTGTACCTTTTGTGTCATGGTGTTAACCGTCGTGACCCAAAACGTTCTAAACTGAATTTTGGAGACAGAAGCATCATAAATCAATAAGTAATTTAGCCACTAAAGTAGGCATAATTAAGTCCAATGTTGTAAGGCGAAATAAAACATTGAAATTAAATATTCGTTTAATTACGAAAACTTGCGGCGAAATAATTATACAGTAATAAACCGTATAAAGGTCAGCGAGAAATTATTTTCGGTTCCGAGTTCAAAACGGCTTGAGAACTTATTTAACGAAGTAATTCGTACACCATCTGTCGATTGTGCTATGCTTTTAAGCTCAGAAGAATGGAGGGCAGTATTAGAGATGTTAAAAATGTGTTGCCCTTCTTAGCTATAATATTTCGAATATAAAATCATTCACCGATGTTGTAGTCATAAATTGAGACGGTTAATTTGAATATAAAAATGAATAGAACTGAAGCACTTGCAAGAGGATAATATTAGCGAGGATCGAGCACGAGCACGAGCGCCCGGAGTAATGTAGAAATAAATGAAAAAATAACGACGAAAGTCGGCAGTAAACGTTTATTTAACGACATGTCATAAATGCTGTGCTAGAATGATAGAGAAAAATATTTAAATTTTAGTGGTACTATACGAAGTATACGACACTGATCGCCACTCCTCCGAAGTGATAAGACACAATAACGGATCGTCCTTTAAGAGTAGGCAGAGAGAAAGGCTGTGACAATATAAATTTCAATATTTACTGTTTCCGAGGTAAGTTTGTAGAACTCCATAATCACATGGGTGAAAATAAAATACTTGTTTTTTTATTCTACAAGTTTTATTTATTTGGGACGCGTTTCGCCTTATAAGGGCATTATCAATCTGACCATTTTAACTCAACAATTTGTATTTATAACTATAAAGGAGGACAGCTATAGAAACGTATTTCAAATAAATGAAACGACTAGAATCAAAAAACAAGTGTTTTATTTTCACACACGTGAAGAAATATCGATGTATCGGGAGATTTCGAAACAATTCTAAACCTTAAATTAATACAACAGGAAGAGAATACTACGTCTCTTCAACAATGTTCTATGTCAATTATGACTACGTTCTAGTGCAGCTTTCAACGCTACTTTTCATATTCTTGCCAGAAGCTTATTTAAATCGGCTGATACAGCAACAAGAAGCACTTTTCATCCTTTTATGTTTATAATTTATTTAAATTTAAGAGTAGTTTTCTCTCAGGGAGGGAAATCAACTGCAGCATTTCCAGAATCAAGTGTTCGGTAAGAGTAACTACTAAAATAAGCTTCCGAGTATATTCACGTTTTTATTTTATTAATAATGCCTTCGAGCGTATATTAAGAGTGCGAACCACCATTGTTAATATTGAGGGAAGTTCGACGGTAGACTCGAACGTGTATTTGAAGCAATATGGTGCCACTTCCGCTTCATCGGCAATTTTCGCACCCCTCGACGCAAACTGTAAGAGCGAACGTATGATCAAAAATTTTTTTTTTTGTAATATTCATACTGTACTTGGATTTTTCAAGATATGAATGTTAGGCATTCTATAATCTCTATAGTAATACGGCACGATAGTGTATGTGTGCGAATTGGAATATGAATTTAAACTCGGGAGAAATTTGGCTTGAAAATCCATTCGGAATATTCCTTTTCGAACGTTAATCTGGAGAACTTCTCATCTGCTCTCTTTCCTTTGGATAATTTCGTGAGTTGCAGTCTTCGCAGGCGGAGAATGTCGTTACGCCAGGATAGTTTGAAATACCGATCAATTAATATGTCTTCCTATTACATAAAATTCCAGAAGCTGCTTCCATTCCGATTTCGTGACATTTTTATTTGAAGTAATGCCCCTTACAAATGGAATGGAGTTGACAAATATTTCTATAAAAGCAAGGTTGAAACGAGTTGTATAATAAAAAAGTAAACATCTTAACACTGGTTCGGTAAGAAATTTGCAAAACTCGCATTAATTAAACAGAAAGGTCGTTGAGCGGCTACTGCCGGTGTTTTCGTAGAATTTGTTTTTCCACATTAAAAGTATTATTTATTATCAAAAAAAGGTAAGCGGTCCATCGCAGTACAACTTTACACAAATAATATATTTTTAAATTGATTGAAATTCTACGACACACGGGCCGCAGGTTACATTTATGTCTCAACCCCGTACAGGCGATTATTATTAGCTTGCTTTTAATTAATTCAATACACGGAACGAGCGATTTGTGTCTCGGCTAAATATACACGCAAGATTCCACTTGTTGTTTCTTGCTGTATGTACACACACTACAGCATTGTACGGGTTACTTGCGTTTTTGGTACAGTGTAATCACACAACAAATTATAATATTCCAATATTGTTATTAAAAATGCTATCGATCGGAGTATTATAAAAGTTGTATATAGCATTTTCTGTGTTCCGCGTGTATTCAACCTCTCTGGCTGACGTTGGATCTTATTGCAGGGTCCATCAAGAGGGTCGATGTTGTTGATGATGGACCCTGTAATAAGATCCGAAGCGTCGGTCAGAGAGGTCGAATACACAAGGTAGAATAGCTCAGAAAACTACATAGAAGATTCTGAACGGCCGTGAAAATCTTAGAACATTCATATTTTCAAACTTTATTCCACAGAAATTCGAAACCGGTTAATGAACGTGACATTTCAAATCTTTTCCGTCGCTATCGTGGATCTGAATATTTAAGGCATTAAGTAAAAATACTATAAATAATATTATAAGTAATAAACAATTTTTCAAATATTCTAACAAATTTTTAAACACAAAAATTATCTAGTCTTCAACATGGTAAATGTTATACGAGGTTATGAAGTAAAACCCTCGACTTGTAAGAATACTCTTGAACTCATACATCTTAACAAGCTAGAATGACAATATTCTGACATGACTAAGACGGAGGATGTAGAACGCTGTTTTTCGGGGGTCGTGGATTAAAAAACATTTCTTTGTCACCTTTCTGACAGGTGTGCAAGTATCTTTCGTACGTTCTCATAACATTTGTATGGAGAAGCGGGCCTTTTTTATATACCACCAATATGATTTACATACAGATCGTAACACACGTAGGGTAGGAATGACGCACATATCGTCTATCAATTTTCTCGGCAGTGGAAATTGCCCTTTAAATCTGGTTTCGGGAAATGGAAATAACCCTTTACAGTGTGGTAAATTTGGTCCTGACATTGCCTTTTAAAATGATATGTCGTCGTATCAAAATTTAAGTGCGACTATTAATTCTGGCACCATTCACTTCTTGTCCACGTCCGTCCTATTTTTTTCCAACAATTATTTCCACACGCCAGATAAATTTAATGAGTTCTTTCATCAACCTGGTATAGTACACTTGTCTCGACCACGCATTATACTACATTTATTTTTCGGTGGTAAAATAAGTTATACGGTTTACTTGTAAATGTTACATTAATTGTAGAATTATGACGCTGAATAAGTTTTTGTTGTTAATACGGTATTTTTAAAATATCAGTCTTTGCGTATATTTCTTACATTTGCTCAAATGCATAACTTTTTGTAAACTAAATATATTTTTAGTATTCCTTCGGTATCCGTCAACGGTGGTCGTGTCGATGGTTCTCTATAGTAACGGGATATATATATATATATATTATATTTTCGACACTAAAACAAAAATGGCAGTGCAGTGGAGACGAAAGAAATCCAGTTACGCTATATGAATTTCTACTTCGACATAATGCAACAATAGCAGTTAGAAACATTTGTGATGCAATCAATGGCCAGGGATGCAGTTGAACTAAGAAAGTGTCAAATATGGTTCAATAAATTTTGTTTTGGAAATTTTGACATTGAAGATCTACCTAGGTCAGGTAGGCCTAAAGTGATTGAAAGTGTTTATATTAGAGTATCTGTCGAAGTAGATCCGAAATTAACGGTACTGGAGCTAGCATAGATACTCAATATGCCTCCTACATCAATTCGCAAGCATTTAAAAGAAATTGGGAAAAGTGTCAACTTGCGGAAAATGGGTTCCTTATAAATTGTCAGAAGTAAACCTCACGCAGCGCATTTCAATATGCCAATCATTAATGATTAGAGAATAGAATGAATCATTTTTGAGTCGTGTTGTCACTGGAGATGAGATATAGATTCTTTATGTCAACACAAAGCGTAAGAGACTGGTCTTATGACTTATGGAACGACCCAATGAGGTTATATTACAAAAGAGTTAAAACAAATGTGGTGATTTGAAGCTTCAATGGTGATTTCACGAAATTCGTACGGACACGTCATCTCCTGCCTTTCGCTGATAACACTTGGCTATCATTATTAGAACAATGTGCGCTTTTTAAGTGGTCTAATTATTCAAAATGGTGACTTGTGCTGTCAACCTGTATTCATCAAACCCTAATAAATTATTAAATGCATTAAGTGATATTAGATTTCATCGGTAAGAAGTATTTTTTAATGTTTTAATTTTGCTCATACATTAATATCGGCACCTATCACAGAAACACGTTAAAGTCCAATTTTTAAAAATGAATTAATTACTAGAGATTGATATAGAGTACATCATCGTTTTTATGTATAATGAAAATAAAACAATTATTTGCATAAAAATACCTAATATAGTGCTTTTATTCGAGTTGAACTTCATTAATTAGTCCAACAAATGGAATTGAATATATGTGTGAAGAGATTATAATATTATCGAAACACGAAAAGAAATATTAAACGCCACGACAGTTTACTGCAATGTATAAAAAAATATTTATGTATCAGGAACTAGGAGATATAAGAAATATACAGATTTTTAATTGTTCTTCAGCAATAACAAAAATTAATAACACACGTGGAATTTATAGAAAATGAATCAAATGAGGCAGATAGTGAAAATCTATCAGAATTCCTAGTTACAAATTTGACGGAAATTTATAAGCAAATAATTTCTTATATTGGTGGATTCGTTTTGCGATAATTGGCTAAGAAGTTATATTGCGCGACCTGTATAGACAGTCTCTTTGCCATCGAGAAATCAGTTCGCCATAGTTTTATCATACAGAAAAATAGGGGAGGCTTATTATATCCATTTCAAGATGTTATTGATATCTGTTCACGAGCAGAATCGATGCTAAAAACTACACTACAGGGATACACTACAAAACACCTACTCAAACAATATGATAATATTGATAATTTAGTATCAAAAGCGTTAAGATATAAATATAAATTTCTTTGAAAGTTCAAACATTCATTGTAAAGTAAAGAATCCCATCCTCTAGATAATCACCAACTGCAATTGTTGAGAGCTGTGCTCGATAGGTATTTGTCTATTCGAGTAACGTATCTTACAAAATTAACAAATATGAAACCTACCAAAAGGCAGTATTACAATAAATTGGTAATTTTTAGTGGTAACTAGTAAATGAAATGGAAAATCACATTTATTAATTTATTGTAATTATCTCATACTCTAAATACTACTTATCTCTACTTTTCAATACAAGAATCGTATTTCTGATGTGCACGTACACTGTTAATGTAAAAATTATTATTTGAATTAGCTATTTCGGCGTTAAATCATTTAAGGGTGCACTTTTATTTTTCCAGTTTGAAATTCGAGAAATTCTTCGTGCATCACATAGTATTTGTTTTACGGAAACATTAGCCGTACTTTTGTTTCCGTAACTACCCACTACTCAGCAAATCTAATCCTGTTTACTTTAGTAATGAATCCCTACAAACTTGGTTGTATTCATTAAACTCGTAAATTCAATAAATAAAAATATATAACGAATTTTAACATTACATTATCTTTGACGATTTCAATACGATTAAAAACATCTTAAAGAATAACAACGCAACAATTTGAAACAAACAAAACACGATATAAATATCGACCTTAATAAATAAACAAAATTAGTGTGAAAATAAAATAAATTTACGTAATTAGTTGTTTTGAAAATTGACTTATGATGATGATTGTAAGTAACGCTCTTTACGTTCGAGTATTTTCGAGAGCTGCCGATCATTGGCGAACAATTCGAATGACCTTCTGACAAAACCTGGCATCAAAATTTTTCTCAGTATAACGGGATAGTTCATCTCTCTGGATAAATCTCTTTGGTCGATCTAATAGATGTACAGTATATAACCGTTGTATTATTGTAATATTTAGTGATGGGACAATTAATCAAAATCGGAATCGGGAATATATACAATTATTATTATAGCCTGATGTGAAAGAATGTCAAAAATCTTTTAACTTTTTAATATAACCCAAAAGTTCATTTATTTATCTTATCTGTATTTTAATAATTTAGTATAATTATTTATACAGTTAATATAATTGCTGTAACAATTATTGATTACCAAAAGTAAAAAAAAGTCAAAAATCGGCCGTCTTCTTATAAGAACAACTCAAATTTTAATTATTTTTTCATTCCCTATCCTGATGATATAAATAAAATTTTACATTCATATTTAATATAATTTTACTCTCAAAAACAAATGAGTGTTACATACTGATATTAAATAGAAGTATTTGGCACGTTTATTCATCAAATAAAATCTATATATCTAATGTTGATAGATATTTTTAGTGTATAAAATAATTTGTGCAATTTCGCATATTCCCTTTGGAGCAAAAATATTTTAAATTTTGAATTTATTATTTACAGAGTCGAACGGAATATATTTCAGTTCAAATATACAAATAAATCTCATCGCTCCGTCAAATACGGGATCGCGTTAAATATTTGTTGTATGTATTCAAAAGGGACTTGAAATAATAAACGATAGTTTATTTTTTGGTACTTTCGCATTAGCTGCCCACAAATTATTTTGACAGCTAAATTGTTGCCAGTGCGAAAAAAGATCGGCGGCGAGCGTGGTCGGCGGTGTCTATGTGGATCAACGGCGCACATGGTTTGAGGTGCCGATGTTATTGTTTGGTCTACACACGTTAATGAGAACGCAGTTATGTACGCGCGGTTCAAATTTTGCCCAAACGAAAGATGCTCAGATGTTTGGTAACCGATCTTCCATTTCTGTTTCTGGTACTAATTCGGGTTAACTCGGATTGAGGAGCCGAGGTTAGCCGAACGAGGGAGGAACGATCGGAGTACGGAAACTTGGGATTATCAAAGAAAATAATTACAAAAAGAAATTGAATAATAATTAACTTATTTTTACAATAATAGGAATCGAGAATCGTATCGGAATCGGAATTGCATTGCAATCGGTAAAATGTTTGGAATCGTCCATCACTAGTAATATTATTTTTCGATCTAATCCAATCATGGTACTGCAGCCCGAGGTGGGGCTTGGTCGCCTCGAGGAGGTTCTCCATTTCGCCAATAGTTGATCCCGAGAACAGAGGTTCCTCCGGATCCCGTCCAGACAGCCGTCTCTTGTCCAGTTTATGAAATATCAGACACACACATAGTGACAACTCTCGAGGAAGTCGTGTACCTCGATAATCTAACGTCAGACTCATCAATTTAGAGATTATAGCGACGACACCAAAAATTATCTTCGCAAACCTGACCAAAGATCCTTTTCTTGAATTCAGCTCATGCACCAGTTTTCTGCTCCGTGTGGCAACACTAATCTAATATGAGTCTAGTATAAATGAATTTTAGTTTTACGTGATACACGGGTGGACTATACGGAAGTAAAACCTGGACAATTGACGAGAGAGAGAGAGAAATAGGTTGGAAGCATTCGAGATGTGGTACTAGAGAAGTATCGAAAGAATAAACTGGACCGAAAGAATTACAAATGAGAATTTTCTGAGGAAAGTGCAAGAAAAGAGATCCATAAAAAACACCATTAAGAATCGAAGGACACCTTCTTAGACACAACACGTACTTTAGAAATGTAATTGAGAGAGAAAAAAGAGGACTCAGAATAAAATACGTGCACTAAATAATGACAAAGAATGCGAATGCAGACAACTATTGGATGATGAACGGGACAGAATCGCATGGTAAGCATTGCACCGACAACCGACAGGAACACAATTCTTAAATATGAAAAGAAATTTATACATAGCAAAATACATTTTTATACTTCTACAAAAACGACAATTATCCGATTTTAATCGATTACTCACTAATCAAAGTGTAAATAATTATTAATAAAAATTGAATTAATCAACTAGAAAAATATACAGGAAAAATCTATTTATCAAATAAATATTGATTATAAAATATGGCGACTAAATAATTTTTCGATGAATAGATTTTTTTTCTGTATATTTTCTAGTTGATTAATTTAATTTGTATTAAAAACACCATAGAACCATGTTCTGAAAATGCAACTTTACAACAAAAATATGTTCTCTTTAAAAAGTAATAATTATTATGGTAAAAAAAAAATAGTCGCTAAATTTTTCGGACCAGACTGCGAGAGAGAGCGGAAGGAAATGAAATGCAAGCAGTTTAGAGTAATGTTTTCAGAATCCCATAATCCTTGTAAATCATCCCCGCCAGCGGAAATGGAAGCTGGGATGCAGAATGGTATCGTCTCCCACTCCGTGATAATGTATGCAAATTAGTTTTGCTGCTGGAATCCCCAAACTGCTCCAAATTGTGAACACGGAAGATTCTCTTGCGGTAACGGTTAATAGTAACTTTTTTTCGAAGTTGGATGAATTGGATATATTTGTCCTCTTGAGGCAGCCCGTCCACATATAAATGCATTTGTGGTGTCACGTGTGGACTTTCGTAACAGCGTTTATGCTGGCCTGCCAATGTTTCAACTGGATAGATTACAATCCATTCTAAATGCGGCAGCACGGATAATATATGGAGTTTCCAAATTCTCTCATATAACATCCCTTTTACATAGCTATATTGGTTCCGGTTTTCTGAAAGAGTTGAATTAAAATTGTACTGGTTGATGTATAAGACGACACATAACATGGCGCCTGTGTATCTTCAAGAGCTTTGTATCCCAGAAAATTTGAATGGTAAACGTCAATCTCTCGGGTCAGCCTCTACTTCAGCCGCAGGAAGGGTTGTAGAACCGACCAACCGTTGCCAGAAGTCTAAATTTAGTGAACGAGCATTTGCGGTGAACTCTTTGCCCTCCGTCATAAGAAATAGTGCATGAGAGATTTTGTTTAAGAAGAGACAGACGCTCTTGCGGTGTAAGTTTTTACGAAAATGGCGCTATACAAACTATCTAATATTATTATTATTGAAAGGCCCGCAATAGACTATGGGCAATTTTATGCGGTGTTTGCTATCGAATAAAGTAATACGTGTAGACAAATATATACTAATTGGTAGCCCCGAGGTTTTATGTTGTTGGTATACATGTTTTGCTCAGTATTGGCGGATATACCACTTAACTTGAAATCTGTGTCCTACCGCCATCGGAATCGGTCCGCTATCAAGAAACTGTCAGAATTTGTGGAAACCGACCGAGAACGTACAACATCAGAATTCATGAGGAATCAGCCGAGGAGCATCCAACAAGCCGGCAGTCCAGGTGTTACTGCACTCAGTACTGTAGTCTTATTATCAATAGAAAACCGAGGACGAGAATCTGCTATCAAAGGAATTCAACTCGCACACTAACAATAATGAATATGTTGTTATTTACGCAGTCAAGCTATAATTGTAAGGAGCAGTAATAAGTGTAAGTGATGGTCTGATTTCAAAATTGGGCGCACCACAGTTGAGATGCCACGAACGCGCATAAGATGCAAATACGACAGGAGTACAAGAGCACCTGCAGAAAGTGCACGCTATTCGTAGAATGTTAGAGAAACATAAGAGTTCATTCCAAATATTATGCATATAAAAAAAAACCTCGATAAATTAATTCCACGTTATCATAATATAATATAAGAACATTAAAATAATACATTTTTGGTCAAGTACGGACAATTCTACTAGTCGCCTCGTACTTTTGTTAGTATTATAGAATGAAGTATTGTAATCTAAAATAACATTAAATGTAACGATGTAAATATATTTTGGATGAAATAAATACTTGTTTATAATTAATTATATTTGATCGACTGATTAAATTTTATTGATTGAATAAGAGTACGGGCGCAATGATGTACTTGCTAGTCTAGTGGTAACATGCCGTGCATAGTGATCAAACAGTCGGAGGTTCGAGCCCCATCCCAGGAGACGATCAAGTTATTCATAGCACAAGCGTTTAGCTTAGTTTGAAAATAGTGTGAGTATTGAAGTGACTGATAAGAGAGCTTTACGCATAAACTGTTTATAGTCCTACACTATCTTTGAATTTAAAATATACAAAGGTTATTTGAACTTATGGAAATGAATTTTTGAAAAGGTTGTTCTGAGCCTATTCTTAAATAAAGTCTCCGATGTACCGTTCCTTATGACGGAGGGCAGAGTTCCATGCCTTTCGGCTTGCCACCGCAAATACTCGTTCACTTAACTTCTGGAAGCGGCTGATCGTACCCTTCCTATAGCTGAAGTAGAGGCTGACCTGAGAGTTTGACGTCTGCAATTCAAATTGTCTGGGATGCAAAACTTTTGAAGATACAGCGGCGCCATGTAATGTGTCGTTTTGTACATTAACCAGCACAATTTAAATCGGGGAAATGGGGCCAATGTAGCTCACGCAAAAGAGATATTATATGAGAATTTAGAAACAATACATATTATCCGTGCTGCCGCATTTAGAATGGATTATACTCTATCCAGCTGAAACATTGGTAGGCCAGCATAAATGCTGAGTAGTCCAGACGTGACACCACAAATGCATTTATGAGTAGACGGGCTGTCTCCGAATACTTCTAATCATAACTAAAGTCGATAGAAGCACGCACTGACAGTTTTGTTAATATGCGTATTCATTGAAAGATCTGAATCAATGTGCTCGCCCAACAACTTAACTGCAGAATTAGAATTCGCAGACATTGATTCCTGGATTAAGTGTTGATTTCTAGTTGTCGCAATCTATAGTAGTTCTATTTTTGATGGATTCTGGATATTCTGAACTGATTACATGGAAGGAATTACAGGAAGCGATACGAAGAAAAGTATAAAACAATGGACGTTATTTGAAGAAGCTTTATAGTTTATGAAGTAAAAAAGGGTAACTGTAATTACTCGTAATTCGGCGAGCAATCACTGGCAGACTAGAAGCCAAACGGCTAATTGTTAAAACAGTTATCAATCATCATCAATCACAATCACGCAATTTATATCACGACAGTTATCAATATAAAATATTAATGGGATAATTTATATCACAACAGTTATCAATATAAAATATTAATGGGATAATTTATATCACAACAGTTATCAATATAAAATATTAATGGGATAATTTAAATCACAACAGTTATCAATATAAAATATTAATGGGATAATTTATATCACAACAGTTATCAATATAAAATATTAATGGGATAATTTAAATCACAACAGTTATCAATATAAAATATTAATGGGATAATTTTTGATGAAATATTTATTGACCTAGACAAGGGAAGAAGCCAATATGATGTTTTTACCAAATTTCAAATCATTCAAGGAATCTCAATCATAATATCAATAAATTACTATTGCCACAAAAAATACCAAATATAAACGTGCAATTACACTCGGAACATACTCTACATTTCGAATTGCACCAGAAAACTTGAATTCAATTACAAAAACTCCCACTCGCGAGAGAGAACAGACAGAGTAATTTGCGAGGCTCCTTTGTAATATTCAATTTTCAATCGCAAATTCGCAGTGCGCCACAGAAATAAGAATTCCGAGAACAAAATTTCACTAGGGCATTAACATATTATTACTTTTAAATATAGAAAAATCTACACGAGGACAATAATACATTTTCGTGCGCCAGCAATGTCAAACTTAAAAACACAACGCAAATAGTTGAATAAAGGTAAGATAAGATTAAAATTACGACAAAAGAGGGCGACTCGCTTGTTAGTCCGCTGATAACAGAGTTTTCAATCTCTAGAGTCTAGAGTAACAAAGGCAGCGCAAGAAGAAAAAAATCAAAATCGTGGTGTTCCATCCAGCCTCGCGTGCCTGCTTTGGGATGGCGTTATAAAGTACGTGACCTCCCGAAAATAGGATGGTATGTATCCACAACCCCACGAGAATAACTCCGCTAAAATTTGAACTACGAGAAAAGGGAAAGAATTCTACCAATTATAAAGGCACATCATTTCTCATTTCTATCATTTCCCCATTAATGGAATTATAGCTGATGGGAATTTGTCAACCGAGGTAAGACTAGCGGTACACAATGAACACTGATGTATAGATGTGAGGCCTCAAACTGGCAGAAGAGGAACGAAAGTAGATTGAATCCAGTGGAAATGAGATCCTCAATGAGGCGTATATGTGGCAGATCTATTTATGACAGAGTAAAGATAAAGAAATAAGGAAAAAATGTAAAGCTGATGTTAGTATAGTGAGTAAGATTAAAAAAGTATTATTTAGGTGGTTTAGTCATATGGAACTGATGAATGAGGAGAAGACTTGGAATGACCAGGTAAACCAAATAGATGACACTGTTAGAAGGCAAAATAATCGGCGAGCTTATGTGAGAAGATGTATGAATGTGGATGAGGCGAGAATTGTGTCAAGACAGAAGAATGTGGTGCTTTATCCTCTGTGCTTACACCCGCGGGAAAACGGCGTGATGGTAAGTAAGTTTATTATAACACACAAAATTTTCACATAAAAACAAACCATAATAATGCGCGATAAACATTTCTATCCCCTTCAACAAACAATAATAATGAACACTGGCATACAATATTAAATGTAAACAAACCGTTTACGCACTTTCTTATTCCTTCGACTGGCGCCCCTGATTTTTCTTGTTGTTGGTATGATTCATTTATAGTAGTGTGAATGTCGCCGCTTTCGGCGACCGAAGGATCGCTGTCAAACCACGGTCGGAGAACAATTTCGGTTGGTACTTTGCCAGATAAACAGCTCCTAATAAGTAGATCCGGGAGTGCGTCATTTCGGTTGGTCGGTATAATACCTGGAGATCGGGGCACAGGAAGAACAATACATCGGAAAACCCACGACAGGTAGAGTAACAGCTACTATCAATCCAGGTTAGGGGTGATTTTTCATTCTGTATACGTAATTATATTATCAATAGGAAAACCGGGAATAACAAGTTATCGAAGGAATTCACGGTAACACAATCTTTCAAATAAAGTATCTAAAAATTTACCAAATTACACAGACCCGCATTTTATACCAATTTATACTGCATAATTTTATACTTAGGAAAATTCATAACAAGATTTGAAGATACAGTACATTAAATGATTCCGGTATACGTAAACTCAATTGCAATAACAGTTCAGCATTGTCGATATGTAAAGTTTTAATATCAGAATAAAAGAACGTTTAAGATGCCTCAATAATAATATGTATGTAAATAAAATTTTAACCAACGTTTAGAGACATGCCACAAGTTTAAGAAAGAAGAAAGACTGCATTGAAATTTTACTTATAAACAAAATATGCCTTAGGTTAGATGAATTTTAAATAAATAACCAATTAAATTTAATGAGAATAACTCGTTATTTAACATATAATATTCTCCATTAACGCCAAGCCCTCTCCCCAAAATATAATTCTTTAAATATATTTTATTTTATGGATCATTTAATGTGCGCCCATCCTAACGAAGATACATTAGTATCGAGAACGATTCTTTGATGTCAGACATCAACCGTGTATGAGGACTGACTAGACAGAATACTGGTGACTATATTATTTTCCCGCTATACAGAAAGATAATTGACCAGAGAAGTAATTCTATGTTTCAAACATATAAAAATGTAAAATATATTCGTTCTTTATTATAAATAAATAAAATAATACAATGTTCACTAGCACGCGAATTTCTTTCTATTACAGAGAAAATTAGAAGAAAAAGCAAAACGTGCATGCGTGACTAAACGTCATATTACTGATAGAGGAAATTATTCCCAGACATAATTGAATCATAAAAATTAGGTAAACATTTCGATCGGATCTTTCCACCAGGGTCATTTAAGTTACCAAAGTTGTGGGCTAAAGCAATTTAATAGTTGGCCAATTTCACGAATTGATTCGGTAACGGCAGCCCGGCACGGGGCGAGCTAGTAAACAGTGCTCGAGAGTTCATGTTTTGCTTTCATTTTATAAGCCCGGATTCTTGAAAGTTTCCCAGCATATCTTAGGCGAATTCCGTGTTAAAGGCCTAGAAAGAACAAGGAACTAGAGGAAAACTTTTACATCGCTATTCTTGGCGGAAAGGACACGTACAGGGTCGAAAAACGACGATCATTACAAAAACCTTTTAACCAACGGACAAATTTAACGCGAGGACACCTGCAAAATGCCACCTTCCAAAAACACACAAAATTAGGGAAAAGCGTGAAAACTTCGATTACAAATACGAATGGTCAGATGCTACGTGTTCTCAGTATTATTTTATGGAATGGAAGTATGGACACTAGGGGTGTGCAATTCGCATAACCAAAAAAGCAGAACAACGAAAATGTATGTGAAATAAATCTAAATCAATTATATATTGCTATATTATGTACTAAGTATGTAGGTCAACGCGCAAATAGTTATCATTATAACATCTACCGGAACTACCAACTAAATACAATACCTACTTCGCAATTCCGCGCGGTGTTCTGAATAAACGTTTTCGGTCGAAGAAAAGTGTTGCAAAACGGCGCATACGTGTATTTGAAGCGAACTAAAATCTATGCTTTCCAATACACTGTAAACGTGTTATTACTCAATATTATAAAATATTTTTAACCTTTCATTTAATAACTTGTAGAATTTCCCGAGTAAGCGCAGTAACAATATTACTATTTTAAGTACATACGTAATTCTACTAAAGCATGCTTCGAAAGAATGCACTCCTTTCTGATGAATACAACCCTTATAACCTATATATATATACAGCCAATCGTACCTAACCTACAAAACAACATAACCTTATTCCATGTCTAGTGCATATCGATGAAAACAATAATGCGATTTGAAGCATTCGAGATGTGGACCTACACAAGAATGCATGGTTCGGATGAATAAAGAAGTTTATAAAACAATAAACATTCGAAGATTTCAATATCTCGGACCAGTATCGCAGATAAGTGTGCGATCTTGCATCTCATAATGCAGGGAAAGATTAGTGGAAATCGAGGTCTCGGAAGAAGGAATACATCATGGCTGAAGAACCCGAGGCAATGGTTTGGCCAGTCTAGTGTAGAGCTGCACCGGGCCGCAGTGAGTGGCAGCCAGCATGATAAGGCACGAAAAAAAGAAGTGTAAATTTACCAAATTATTATTTGTCGAAATTCAAATTATTTTTTCCATATATACATTTTCTAATTAAAATTGCTTTAAGTTAATAAGAAAATTCACAAAAATCAATGTCGGATTTTCAATTCTAATAACGTGCGCTTTTTTTATTTACTGGCGTCATTGTGTGTGACATAAACTGAGGATTGCTGTCCACACATCGCAGGATTTGAAATCATATTTCATAATATCTTTGCAAGCTCAAAAAATACATGCAAATGATGTCGCTCTTAGCAGTGTAAATATGCCAGTTTCGGCGATTAAACTTGCTCGTGGGATTTAAAGTAAAGTTGTTATCATCTCCACAAGAAACGAGAAATTTAAAATTTACCGGCAACTCGTCTCCGTTCTTGCACATTTTGAAATAAGTTATGAAATAACGTAGGAATGACTTTAATAATAATAAAAAATTACTCTCCTAACGTTTTTATTAAAAGTAGATTAAATATGAATTAAATATATTAATTAGAAAGATATACATATAAAATCAATTTTATCGAAAAATATTGTTGTTGCGCCACCGGGATTCGAACTTGGATCTCTTTCCTAACCGCACCTTCCCCGGTTCGGTTCAGAAAGAGATCCAGGTTCGAATCCCGGTGGCGCAACAACAATATTTTTCGATAAAATTGATTTGATATGTATATCTTTCTAATTAATATATTTAATTCATATTTAAAATATCACAGACCTATGTTCTGAATAATTACAACTTCACAATAAGAATGTGATCTCATAATAAAAGTAGATTTATTTAGGGTGTCTTGTGGTGCTCGGGACACAGTCCTGAGTGCACCATGGGAGCAGTAGTAATGACCCGGCACGACCGTTTGCCGCCAGGTTGCTCACTCTTCTTTCGTCTCCTGGGCCGACAGCATCGTACACTTCATAGTATATTCCACCGTAGATTGCGTACGCTCAGTACAGGAATCTATAATATTTATAATGTATTAAAAAGCGTTTCAATTCAATCGCTCCACCAGCGCTCTTACCTCATTCTCACAACAAACATAAGCGAATACTGCGATACATACAAACACGAATGGTAATCCGACTTGGAAGTGGCTTTTTCTACCATTCATTTCTTCTGATCTCATCTCACACAACACACACAGCACAAATCTTCAAAATCTTTTCATCGTCTTCCATAAAACTGTTCTACATGGCCGTGCCAAGTTTTACATGACCGTCTCAGGCTTCTCATACTAACACTGACTACAATATGGAGATTCATTCAATATAATAAAAACATTTTAAAATATTTTGATCCCGATAGCGTCCTCTTTTACTTATTACTAAAAAAAAAACGCAATAAATAAATAATGTCATAAATTAATTATCAAACGAACATTATTTTGGCACAAAGACAAAATGTTAAACTTTAAAGGAATATTTTGGCAGCGGAAAACCAAAACAAATAAATGATTTTCAAAACAAACAAATGTATATTATTTTTTTAATTTATGGAAAATAAATTTTTATTTATAACAATACACAATAGTAGGAAAAAATAGGAAAAAACTAATAGAAAAAAAGTATGAAAAAACTAGCCTTGGAAAAAGCGGCCATAATTAATTTAACAGTGAAATAGGGACACTTGTGACATCGATAAAACGGAAATGGGTTGGCCACCTTGTGAATAGAGAGACCTCCAGGACTCTTCAAAAGGTCTTCGAGGGGAACCCCAATTGACACTTGACCGGTCTGTCCGAGAGTAAATTTTTTTCGTAAGTTCGTTTAACCCATTCGTGGATAGTGTCCGTTTTATCGAACGATAATTATTTCATATTTTCCAGGCCTGCGTAACAGGAGTTGTGTAGTTACATAACCTCACTTTCTATTGCATGTTGTTCTGTCCTCTTTCATTGTAGACAAAATTCCCATCAATTTTAAAACACATTATATCACTCTCACCAGTCAACTAAACTCAAAAATAACAAATCAATTCAGCAAAGCGGCTAACTCCCGCTATGTATTGCGAATTTGTCAGTAATGTTGTCTTGGAACAACTTATGTTTTTGGTTAATAAAATGAGTAGTCGAAGACATATATTTTATCACAATGGGTATCGAAAAAGCACTACATGATTTTAATGTATCTTGAGTGGTGTTTATCGAATAATGTTATTGCACACTTATTTATCCCAAAATTCAACAACACTATGGAGACTGAAAATATTGCACTTTTTCACCCCAAAAAAGGATTTATGTGAAAGATAATTGTCGCAGACTTGGAGGATAACGAACAAAGTAAAATGAAACTCGTAAAAATCTAACTGTATTAAAAAGAAAGCTATTCATTCATAACTTTCGTATATTTGATATCAAAGCGAAGGCCAAATACTACTACTTATGGATTGATATCAATGGTGGAGCAAATGCTGAAGAATATGCAAGTATTGTTGGAATATTATTAGTGGAAATATTAAATTGATATTATACTGTGATGGATGCGGGTCACAAAATCGAAACGCAACGTTGTTGAGTGTCTTACTAAATATATATATTTTGAAAAAATTACATTACGCAAGCTATGATTGAAAAAAAAAAAAAAAATGTGCCTCCTGAAAAAATCGGAATTTATAGAAACGCTTGTAAAATTCCAGGACCTCATGACGTTTCGTACCATACACATTCATATTTTAAATAATTTGATACCAACTACAAAATTGTATAATGTCTAATGATTTAAAGATAGTTATAAAAGTAGATCTGGAAAATAATCTTGATTATAAAATTTGGAAAAATTAAAGTATACCCAAATATTTTATATGTATAATTTTGTTAAATTTCTTAGTGTCATTAGGTACGGAAAGTGTTGAAGATCCAACAGTTGTCAATTGTACACTCCTCCCGATTAAAAATAAAAAGCAAAACTATTAAGAGCTACAGGATTTGAAAACAAGTTTACCATTCTCAATAATATTTTACAATTTTTATAAACATACTTCAAATATCTCTCATAAGTACAAGAAAAATTAAGATATCAATAAAACTTTACAACCACTCTATTTCTGTATAAACAAACTATGAAAGCGTGTTTCAGAATTTTTATGATCACTTTAATTATAAAATTAATCAATTTTTTGTTGCTCCTTAATATATGACACAAATGAAGATAGCTGGTTTGCAGATTAAGGTATCGATATGTATAATATAAAATCAAATATTTATTAAAACGAACGGTTTAATATATGATATATTAACAAGTTGATAAACTTGCTTCATTTACGAATTCCCCATGAAAATAATTCCTCTCGGGCACAGAGAAGCTTCAACGTTATCACGAGAGCAGAATCATAAAGGGTAGTGGAAACTCATCCCTTGAGCAAGATACAGCGCTCATTGCGGCCCTTGAAGGAAACCGCAAGCCTAAACAGATAGGGAGGAGCTGAACCACAACAGCACACCGAATAGCTACCCGAGGGAAGCGTGCAAGTATTCATCGAAGAGATACGCGGTTGTTTTAAACGGTTACGTTATTTGATGAAGATGACGATAACATTATTTAATTTTACCTCGTAAAACGAGCAGCGATAGTTGCGAGATAAGTAGCGGTTACAACTGAATTCTGAACATCCCAGTACGAGGGCGGGACAGTACTTTCAAAAGTTATGCCGAGGCATTTCTATCTAATGAAAATTGAGCTTAATTCTAGTAAATTTCCATTTACGTACGGGGAGGTTTGCGTACCGAAAACCCAGGACGTGCCTTCTTTTTAAGAATTTACGAAGGTTCAAAAGCCCTTTATTTACCTCTATCATTTACATAACTTTTTTGAGAGAAAGCTCCGGACACTTACCTGGGGGCACTTATTCCTATCAGCTTTAACCTACGCAACCTATTCTATCTATCCCTAATCATATTAACCATGATGTTGGGTTAGATACGACAGTTGGATTGTAAATGGTACAATCGATACAAAAGGCGAGAAAAATAATGCGTCGAATATTTGTTTGTTGAATCAGACAATACTTTTTTATGTTACGTTACACATTGCAAGTAAAAATAATTAACGTTTCGGCAATTTCAGCACCTTTTATCGATGACCCTGATAAATGAAAATTGGTGCCAAGAAATGATTTTTGAAAATGCCATGAGGTTTCAATTGAGTGCAAGAAATTACCAGATTTATAGAAACATAAAATGGAGAAGCAAAACAAAAGTGGGCAGAAACATGTGCACGGGCACGCGCGCCAGAGAAACTTGCGTCACGGGTAGCGCTCTGGTTCCCGGTGTATGGCAGGGAGACGAGATGAACGCAAGACGATTAACTCATTCCTACCATACATTTCTAATATTCCAACCATGGCCAATATTTATTTATTCTAAATTATTTGATTGACAGGATTGATGAAATCAAAGATGTAACATATTTACTAACGATTTAAAAAATATTATAAATCGTACTAAAAAACAAAAAAAATACGCGATACCGAAACACTCGAAATATTTTACATAGCAGATGAAAAGAATTCACAAAGAAAAAAGTACGAGTGAAGAGCAGAAAATGAAAAAAAATTAGGAAAACGGATGGAAACCATTTTATGTCGTTTAAATTGATCGGTCGGACCATCGAGATTTCGCGAGAAGTTTCGCAAAGTTTGAACAGTTTCTGGGTGTACGTACATCTTCAGGTGTAAGAATTGTTTAAAATAAAAAGAAAAACTCGACAGGAGAAACATTTGTTTTAATATACCGTAACGCCACCCCACAAGAGATGATGGAGAACCTTCACCATTATCTGTCCACATCCACATTCATCCGGACTCGAGTTTACTAAGAGCGCTCTGTCCCAGATCTGGTTCGCCGCTCTCGATTCTTGTTGCCTCTACTCTACGTTAGCGTGACATCCCTTACGGAGGATTTTTGTTTCAAACGCTAATTACGCTCATCATATTAATAACTGTGGTGGTATGTCAATAAATGTGATGGTATATTAATGGACGCGGTGGGTATGTTAATAAATGAGTCGTAATAATAATAATAAATGTGATGGCATATTAATGGACGCGGTGGGTATGTTAATAAATGAGTCGTAATAATAATAATAAATGTGATGGCATATTAATGGATGCGGTGGTATGGTAATAAATGTAGTCGCTTTAATATTAATAATCGTGGTCAACAAACGTCATTACATGCACCGCTCATCATGATAACTGTATATATATGTTTTAATTTTTTTAATCACAATAATTGTCAGTTTTAACATTTCTATCTTCATTTTAATATATAATAATAGTATATACCGAAATGACTATGAAAGTCATTAACAACCTGTCGCTAAATAATGTGTCTCCTTAAAATAAAATAAATCATGTTAATAAATGCGGTCATAACAGAACGCGAGTGTCCATAATGATTTCTGTATTCGCGGCACTGTTCTCAGAATTGCCCGCATTTAATATCATTGTATCCTATTCTATTACAGATTACAATTATAAAACTAATTTGTATAAATAATAAAACGTAAGTTTAACGAATCTTACTCGGGGCACGTCTTCTTCAAAAGGTACAATATCGTCGCTAGGTCAATTTCTCTCGAAAGAAAGCGTCATTTTATTTTTTCCTTACGTAAGAAAAATTAGAGAATGTAGCGACATTCTCTGAAACCACGCGGGACCGTCGGATGCGGAATGACTCCCTTGACTGCCATCACACGGTGTCTCGACAGCTTCAGCCAAAAATATTGAAATAGTAGTAAAAGCATTAGTAACAGATTTTATTCACAAGTTGCCGGTTTCGAGAGATTTTTAAAACATTTCCACAACGCTTTTAAGAAACAATAAAGATTGTCCAAAATAAGTCACGTTCACACACGAGGGAGCTATTAAAAAAGTTAAAGAAACGACTTAATGAATAATTGTCAACATTAAAAATATCTAATATGAGGGTCGATATCGCGTACAAGTGAAGTTTTACGCTTGAAAATAGTAACGTTACATCATAAACTTTTAATCTTCAATTCAAATAAACAAAATACAAGTACAAGAAAACCGCTCAAAAGTAATTAAGAATATTTTATTATTGTTTTCCCCGAAAAAATACGTGGAAAGTAATAATATTTAATATTTTCGTTTAACATCGGTAAAATCGTTTTAACATCGATAACATCATTTTCAATCGAAAGTAGATTAAGAAAGCCGAACGCTAAGCCTTTACGTCTCATGTATTACGCGTCCCTTGCCTCGTTCATATTCATACATCTTCCAATATTTGCCCAATTATCCATATCTGATTTACCTTTTAATTAAAAACATTATAAATACTAATTAAATGTATTCATTAGAAATATATACATATAAAATCAATTTTATCGAAAAATATTGTTGTTGCTACCGGGATTCGAACCTAACAAAGTAGATGGCTTTCAAATAATGGAACGGTAGATGTATTAATTTGAAAAGTGTAACATGGGTTCGAAAATTTGTCGTCAAAAGTACTGTCTGCTGTAGCATAGTTGATTAATGCACCTTGCCCGAATTGGGAAAAGATCCAGGTTCGAATCTCGGTAGCAACAAAAATATGTTTTGATAAAATTGATTTTATATGTATATCTTTCTAACTAATATTTAAAATATGTTCTGAATAATTATAACTTCATAAGAATGTGTTCTCCTTAATAATAAAAATATTAATCGAAAAAACATGACCTATAATTGTACTGTCTTCAAATTTTCAATATTAGAATTTCCAAAATTAATCAATAAAATAAAGGAATAATGTTTAACATTTGCTTTCCAAAAGAGTCCAAAACTAGGATTTTTTGGCAGCAAGCGCCTTTACAACGTTGGTTTGCCTCCTCTAGCATCCGCTGGTTGGATAGCTGGAAGTTTTGACAGGATGACGAGTCAGGAAAAGCGAGAGTAACCTGAACCCGAGAATATTGACTCCAGTAAGTGGAAACAGGCGGCGATGAGCAGTTTATTTATTACGTAAATAATTAAGATATACGAATTCAACTCCATGCATACATTGTGGAAAAAATCATTGAGGTGATAAACGAATTGTAGTAATGTTAAGCAATTTAATAAAAAATTTAAATATTAAAAAAAATAAAATGTAACGTAATAACAAGAGTTTGGGTTTATTTAAAAAAATATTGTAGTGTGTCATATTTTCATGCTAATATCATATATTGTTTAATTTCAAACTAAAAATATATGTAAATCCAAATAGGTATTATTATGAATTGTCAATCAATCGAGAGATCATTTTTGATTTTCTCAAAAACCAACATCGTATTTAAAAATATTCAAATAATTTAAAGCCACTAAAATAAAAAAGCGGTCACATTATCACTCCCGGAAAGGTACACATAAAATTGGATTTTTACAATGAATAGAAAAGAATAAAATTGTACGGAAAACGTCACTTCAGATTGATGGATAGTACCCGTGTCACTTATACTCATCGGCCAATATTTGTTACTTTTATAATACATTTTCTCACACTTTGGTCTCCACGGGAAACGGATTTTCTATTCCCAAATACAATCATAAATGTTGCTGTGTATGAAAAACCGTTTATTTTGATGACAAAAAAATTAATAAAATATGTACGCTTTTTGTACGTACAATGGTAGACATAACGTACACATTTGATGGCGTGTAGTTGGATATATTTCACGACAATTATACCCCCTGTAATAGCGCGCCTCGTCGGAAAATAGATATACGACAGTCACGAGCTGTTCCGGAGAAAATTACAGCGGGCGGCCGTCACCAATTCGGCATCATCCCATCAGAAGAATGTCGCCATTGAAGATATTAAAATATGTTAATGAGGAGAATACACAGCAGACAGGATCTACCTACACACTACAGTCACAATAAAAGGAAACGTATGAAATTGTAAAGCAGCAATATGTTATCAAAAACATTTCATTTCATAATTATGTTCTTTAAACTCCCAAAAAAATACTTTAACATGTCTATATACTATGATGAATAGACGATGACGCATTTGGAGTAACATATTTTAAATAAAAACCCACAAAAAAGGGGCAGAATGTTTAGAACTCCTATAATGTCAGATGGTTCTGTTAGAAGCCACAATAATCGGCGAGCTAGTGTGAGAACATATATGAATGAAGCGAGAATTGTGTGTCAAGACAGAAGAGTATGGCGCTCTATCCTCTCTGCCTGCCCCCGTGGAGAAGCGGCGTGATGGTAAATAAGTAAATAAAAATCTTAATTTATATAAAAAAAGTATGTGTACTTTATGGACGATGTGATCTTTGAACGAGTGATACTTATACTCTAACCGCACTGTGTTCATACATAAAATACTTGAAGATAAAAAATATGCAACAGCTGATATACTTTTGACTGACATGACAAGACCAGCACAGAAATGGGAAATGTGTATACTAAAATAATATACAGAGCCGAGCGAATTACGCCTCATTCACTATTCCGCAGGCGAGCGCGAGCGTAGACCGCTGGCCACCTCGGCCACTAATCATAGTGTGGCTAACTTTGCTTCTTCAATAAAGAATTCCACTAGACATCCTTATTAATTACAACGAAGGGCCATAAATCACCTTAAATAATTGTGAATTTATGGATTGTTACATCTGTATGAATTTATGATTGGTCAGATAATACGATGGATGGAATCATTTTACATTTATCAATGTTCAAAAAAAAAAGATATATAAATTTATTCTTCGAGTATACACTTGTTGATACCAATAATGAAAATTTTATAAATACATTTGACAATGACTAATAACGTTTTCATTTTCTTTTTATTATAAAACATATGTAGAGGTCATCAACGAGTAATAATTAAAACTAAACATTTATGGTTACAAATGCTACTAGTTCATAAAACGCACTACGTACGATAAAAATAGTTATGATTAATCTCACAATTTGGTGTCTTTAACAATGGTTTACACTTTTTAAACATAAGCAATTCCATGAAACTAGCCAACTACCCAATGCTATAATAACTACCCAATGCTATAACAACTACCCAATGCTATAATAAGTACCCAATGCTATAATAACTACCCAATGCTATAATAACTACCGAGAAAGCGACCTCGTATATATCTAAATTCAACGTAGAATGCGTCGTAATTACAGTAGCTAGCAAGCGGAAATTATGATGCACATAAATACTGTCACGTAGTTTAGCTCAATTTAATAAAGGCATCGCGAATGCCTCCCGCGTCCACCAGGTTCCTCATATATTAATTAAATCGCGACATTATTTTTGAAATTAATAATCAGTTTAATTTTTTACACTTGAACCTCTTCTACATTATACTAAAACATTAAACATTTATTCAAAACATTATCTACCACACCGTAGAAAATAATTAAAGTGATTGAATTTAATTGTATTTCAAGATATTTAATTCATTAGCTTTTATAGGTTTTGTGTATCGCTTGCCAAATGCATATACATCACAGACCAGTAAATGAATAGACATGAAATAAAGTGTTCATATAAGAGAGGGATTTGGAATATTGGTTGCGCGGGACGAGGGGCATTCTACACACATTATTTGTGGAAACATAAATCCGATAGTTTACGACACATTTATGAAACAGTAAAAGTATTTACTCTTCAAAAATTAAATTTTTGTGTAAACAAGACGTACTTTTTACATTAATGCATATTATTATATATTAAAATATGAATTAAATATATTAATTATAAAGATATATATATATAAAATCAATTATATCGAAAACTATTGTTGTTGCGTCACCGGGATTCGAACCTGGATCTCTTTCCTAACCGGGGAAGGTTCATTATCCAACTATGCTACAGCGACAAATTTTCGAACCTATATGTAACCTTTTTGATATTGATACATTTAATCGTTCCATTATTTGAAAAAGCCATCTACCATATTTTTACAGAATCTCAAATACCTTTGAGTAATCTGATAGCAGACGCATATTATATATTGTCAGCGTTTAAATTTTCGTTCCAATCGAGTCATTATATTTAAAATGATTGCGTAAATGGTACCAAAATGATCACGTGGGTGACACCAAATAGAAAATATTGAAACAAGGAATTCGCGTTAGTTTATTTAGTATTTTTAATATTTAGTAGTTGCGGTATACATATATTTTTTAATGAATTACCGCACTAAACAGCGAACGTACAAAGCCGGTGACCTTAGAGAGATGCTAACTAAATATGTGGCAATTAAAGCATATCAATCCTCATTTCATAATTAGTGGCATTATAAATAAGTACCGTTGTATTATTGAAACTGAAAAGTTCATTTCAAAAATATTACAATACATTTAATTAATCAAGTATTCGTAATTATTAATTATTATTGTTGTTTCCATTTATTAATTCGTTCCACGGAGAATTTTGAAGATTTTGATGAGAAAAAATATTGACAACTTCTGCATCTTTCGAAAAGTTTTCCTATTCAATGCACTTTGAAATGATCTGAATATGTAGAAATCTGTTGGAACAAATCCAGAGAGGAAAGAGAATGTGGTAAATCTGACCAATACCAATCTCAATATTACGAAGAATAAGAATTTCCAAACATTACGTAACGAAGATGCTTATTAAGTTGTCGATTTTGGGGCTTTTTTATATAACGGTGTTTACAAAACAAGTACTACTTCGTGACTGACGAACGCCCGCCTACCTGCTGTAACAAAGTACGTAGATTTTTCAGAACAAATAATAAACTTATAATGATAATTATTTATGGATCAACCCAATATAATTTTAAAAATCTCACACCGTTTCTTAAATATACAAAACAACAATCTCAGACTCGGTCCACAATAATCCGTGGGTGGACACATGCCTCGATCGTATTGTGAAAATGTTCAAGCTGGAATGTGAAAATTACGTGCCGTTTATGTCGTGATTTAATTTTCAATTTTCATCGGAATATGCGATTTCGTGGATAACGTTATATAACTATTCAGTATTGACCAGAGATCAACCAAAACATAATTAAGAATCGAGACCACTCCTGAAACAACACTGTATATCGGTTTTGGGCAGATCTGAGTTATGAATGCCACAACGTTGTATATCTTCTTGGGCATCGAATGGTATATTAAATAACCATAAAAAAAATGTTTTTTTATTCTTCTTTTTTTTGTAATTAAAACTAGACCCACAAAATATCTTGCTGGACGTTTTGTCTGCAGGCACATTCATATCCATTTTAATACATTTAATAAAATCAAAACAACTAATCAGTATCATACAATTCATTTCATACAATACAATTCAATTCATTTCATGCTTACAAGACACATTATTTTCGATAAGTCACTTTTTTATAATTTTTTTTAAATTGGGTTTACTATTAAACATAATCTCTATGTGAGCTTCCCTGCAACAACACTGTATATCATCCAAGATGGCCGACGCTCCGTCTATCTAACAAACATTTGTAAAAAAACAAACCGATATACAGTGTTATTGCCGGGGGAGTCTCAATTGCTGAAAGATGCCAGTTGAATTTATAAAACATCATATTAAAGTAACAACCCGCATTCCACTCTGCCAATACTCAGTACTAAATATATAATATCATTTAAAATCGACATTCAACTTTAATAAAAAATCTTGTTTCTGAAACGGTTGAGATTTACCACACACTAAAATAGCTGTTACAGTCTTAAATGTTGTATTATTTGCGCCATTATTATTAGTATTATTAAATCTAATCTGGTGTTTATATTATATTTTCCATTCTTATATATACAACTTTCACAGACATGATCAACCAGTCAAAAAGTGCGCGGGAGCAATCCCGGGGACCCCGCTTATTGCGTCACTTCATACGCCACCGTAGTTTAATTGTCCCCAGTCAGCACTGATCCAATGTCACGGGTCACCCCCCGGGCCGGCCGTGCGAGGATAATAAAACTTTAATATGAATAAAAAGTGGGCAACCATTACTTTAAGTAAGATATTCCGCTCCCGTTCCGTACACGCTCCGTCATAAAAGCCCTGTGACGTCTAAACATCAAATCAGAAACGTCACAACACTCGTATAAACCGGGTAGTAACGGCCTACACCGACGGCAGAAATCACACATGAACGCATACAAGTCTCATGGCGACCCTTTGTACAAACACTAGCGAGTAATACTCTACATCGCCATTACGACATCCTCTTCGTGTAGACGGGCCGAAATGTATATTACAAGACCACCATCCCTTCCGGAATCACGAAACCAGGGCGGTGTGTTAAAATTGGAAAACTTGTTTTTAACCCATGAGAAGATTTTTTATCGATTTGTATTTGTGTTCTTGACGGATCCATAAAAAAAATATGTTCATTTAAAAAAGATCTACCCCTAACTTTTAACATGTTCAAAACAAACATCAAAGATAAAATAAATGGTCCATCTTTGAATAAGATATATCTTCATTCATTATTATTTGTTTAATTTTCTATATTAACCCATTTCTATTATATTGTATATATACACACAAACATACTATAATAAGTATTAATAAAATAAATAAATGCAAACGTGATGAGTTTTGATTTAATCTTTTTACATATTCCTGATATCACTTTTACTGCAACATTTCAGAATGTAGTTCACTTATTTGGTCCTTTAAGCATCGATCGATATACCTAATGAAGAAGCATCCCAAAGACCGGATAGTTGTCCAAATATCGAATGATTTATAATATATATAAATATCAACCGAAATATTTACTGGAGAATCATTCCAAATACCGATAGACCTCCAAAGTATCGACCGATACATCTAATGGTGATGCATCCCAATACCGACAGTCCTTCAAATATCAATCGACATATCTAATGGAGAAGCATCCCAAGTCCAAGGATCAACCGATAAATCTAATGCAAAATCATCCCAAATACCGCCAGACCTCGCAAGTATCGGACCGATAACATCTAATGGGAAAGCATTCCAAGAAGTCGGTATCCCAAATATCGACAGTCCTCCAAGTATCGGTAAATCTAATGGAGAAGCATCCCAAGTACCGATCGATACATAATTTATTCATAGAAAAGTACCCTAAGTACAGACCGATTCATCACGTGGAGAAGAATCAAAGAGCCAAAATGAATGAGGGTTTGTAAATAAACAAATCCGTCGTGTCGGCTTTTACTACAATGGATAGTAAAAACTTTAAACCTCGGGAACGGGCCGTAAACTTTTGTATGAACGCGAAACAAAAACACAACACTTTTATAGGCGGTGGTCTAGCGGCCAAAGCGGAGCCACGGGGTTCGAAGCTGAAGTTCGGAGTTCACGACTGCAAAGTTCAAAGTAAAGGTAAGCAAATTATTTATTCTATTGTAAAACCAGCAAGACTATAAGGTGCTTTTGTAATAATTCAAGAAGTATGGGAAGAAAATACCAGAGAATAATTTATAAGATTATTTGACAATTGAATACTCCCAAGTAATTTTCCCCTCACGCGATATTAATATGAAATGATTACCAATCAGGTTATTATATTAAAGAAGTGCACTTGATACTCACGCTCGTGACACGATACGACTCGTGATACGATGAAATATTATATTTATAATGACGTGCACATCCCGTGCAGGAAGAGGACACCGTACATGACACCTGGAAGAGATCATATTATTACATGTGGATTTTAGTTGGTTGTTACGGAGCAAAATGCAGTACTCGACCCGTAGCAATTAGATTAATAACCCTGTTGTCTGTACGTTCACAGCGTGCAACTCGATTACTTGTCGAGCAACAAATGCGGTTGTCCGAATTCTGCTAGAACGGCAGGACTAATCGAATGCTCTCGATGGATACAATGTTTAATACAAATAGTTTATTACATGTGACATCACCTAGTATTTCCTAGATAATTGAATATATGAGCATTATATAGGAAGTTGATTTTAATATTTTTCAAAAAAAAACTCATTTACATCAGAGATGAACATACAATTGTTATTATTATCTTAAAGGAACAAAAATTTTGAGTAATTCTTTTAATTGATCACATAGTTGACACAGGAAAGAGGTTCGATCATATACTAATAATTAATGATGTTATACCATTTAATGGTGTTCGATTTTCGTCATAATATTTAGGTAAACACATTGATAAATGAAATAATGTTACCATGAGCGTTGTTAAGCCCGCAGTATTACCCCCCGTTGCCAACCCACACCAGTCTCAATTTGTGAGCTCGTCGCGCGCTCACGTTTTTTCGACTGTTCTAAAACACGGGATCAACGGGACAATCTTTATGGTTTCTGATATTTGAACATAATTTGTGTATACTATGAGTATTATGTTATGCTCGGGAACAACATATGGACCAGCCCAACAGCTGAGCAGTGAGAGCAACAAGAGAGCTCCTGAAAATTTTCGCTGTGAATCCAAAGGTTTGATTGGTAAAAAACTGATCCCCATTGACTCACGTCCTTCAAATTTACCAGAACCTACAGCTTTTCATATCAGATACGACAATTTCTTCCCTTCTAATGTCCTTCAGGTATCATAAACGCATATAAAATTCCAATTGCAATATAAGGCTAATATGAGTTTACAAAAATTCAATAAATAATCAACCCATAATATACTAACACAAATTAAATTAATCAACTAGACTAGAAAGATATACAGAAAAAAAATATTTATCGAAAACATATTTTAGTTTTTTAAACTGCGACTTTACAATAATAGTGTGTTCTTATTATATTTTTTTTAAAGAGAACACATTATCATTGTGTAGTTGCAATTATTTTCAGAACATAGTTCTGTGATATTTTAATACAAATTAAATGTATCAATGAGAAAAATATATAGATAAAACCAATTTATCAAAAAATTTTTTTTGTTGCTAACGGTACATTCTGATTGATACATTTAATTTGTAAATTTATCTAAAATCAAGGTAACATGGACATTGCCGTCATTTACTCTACATGTGAAGTGTTTTCGTATACAAGATATTGTTTAAAATATATATATAAGGTGATTCACTTTTAAGTATCTAAAATACTTTTTACGTACAACTGCAATATTCTGTATTTATTTTTTAGACCGTACGAAATGTTGAAATGTACCAAACAGCCTCACTACCGTGCGTTCAACTGAGTAAACCAGGATTAATCGAAGCAAATACATATTGTAAATGTGCATGTAAAAAAAGATTGCATTGCCCGATTAAGCGGTTCCCCTACACTGGAACACTAGCTACGGGCACAGTGACGGGTGACGGGTGCCTCTCCGTGGATTCTCTAAACCGCAAATGTAAATTTGACCCTGGACAAATCTCCCGGCTAATGCCACAGAGTCGCAGCTCAAAATATTATAAAGTTTTAAAATAAACTATTATTCGAATAATATTTTCTGTCAGCAGAATACTATCCAACATCATTATAGTTAATCAAGCACACAGGTTGCATATCAAAAGCGGTCTTTCTGCTATGGATCCGGCATAGTCGATATTTCAGTGACCATATTCGATATGTGTCGCCCAAGATGTCGACTACTAATGAAAAAAACTAACCCATGTCAGAATAATCTAGAATAAATTCTATTCAGTTTCTTCAATTGATATTTTTGAATGAACTAGTCCTTAATTACTATGTAAGATTTGCACTTTACTTACATATAAAAGCATTGAAATATTTATTTTGAAACTTGTGTCCGCATTGAACTAAACAATGCGCCATGTGACGTATGTACGGCTGTCGCGCACACAAAGCAGAATGTGTATATACGTTCATGTAACGCTGAGCTTATTGTGCATAGGGTACTGGGATTATATCGTCGGTGAACTGAGGGCCTTTGTCATACGCCAATCATAAAGTGGTTGTCGGAAATTTTCATGCAGGTACGTAGCGATAAAATAGAAATTGTATAATTTTTTGCAACACGAATGTTATTTAGTATTGGAATCATAAAGAGTAGCATTCTGCTATAAACAATTTAATTATTTCGATAATTTCTCGCAAAGTAATATGTTTATACAATTTTTTAATATTTCGAATCATTTTTAAAAGTGTGATCAACATGCTTAAACTAACAAAAATGTTAATAAATTTTTAATAAGACTTTAAAACTCATTTAAGTTATATGCACCAACTGTAGGTATAGCAGCATTACCATGTTCCAATTTTAAAATTTCTGGTTGAAGATGTCGAAGTGTTTTGAATTAATACATTAAGAACAAAAGGGTCAAATGTCCCCTTAATTAGTATAATTCAAAGGAAATTGACACTTAAATCAGTTTAATTTAAACAGGCAAAAGCTAACTAATTAACAAAGAACTATAAAAAAAAGTCAAAACCTAATCACTATTTTTTTTTCACATTGGCACAATTGATATGCTAGTTTATGACCGTAATGGTTTTATAATTTTTTTTAATTAAAAAGTTATCTATGTATATCGAACGGCAAAAGAGAATATTTAAATTAAAATAACTTGTAGTGTATATTTAAAAACTTTGATAAATAAATTTATAACCACTCACATAAATTCATGAGTGATCCAAACCGCAACCGTTATTTTTAATATAACTATATTTTTTTTATCTTTCAGGGTTAGAAACTGTCATTTGTGACATCTGTCAAATAAAAACTAAACCATTAACGAAAATGAGTCGATACACGATTAAGGAGCGCATTGAAAGAATGAAAATTCACTACGAAAATAATGAAAACTTCGCGGAAATGGTTCATAAAGTTCAAAGTGCTTTTTATCGATATGAAGTGCCTTCTCGTCGAGCTGTTGTAGATATAATGAAAAAATTTGAACGTTCCGGCAGTGTTAAATGTGAAAAGAAGAAACATTGCTCCCCAAACAAAATCAACTGAAAACATTTCTGATGTAGCTGAAAGTGTTGCTGAAAGTCCAGATGTGTCAATAAGTAGACGTGCACAGAACGTGCCACTTTGCATAAAAATCTTGGCTAGGAGGGTTATAAAGTTCAATTGGTGCAAGAATTAAAGCCTGCATGCTATAGAGACGGTTGAGTTTGAATAACCCTATTATCCGAACAAAAGAAGAACTAAACACAAGGTATTTTTTTCAACTGATACTTACTTTATTATTAAAACGTGCGAAATATAATAAGGTAATATGTGTGCTCATTATTATGAAAGTGGTCCAAGTCAAGAAATTAGTTTATCATTTAATTATAGTTAATTGTAATGAGTTTATCAATTATTTTGGGTCACATTGTTTTAAATTATTATGATGTGATGCAAATTGTAACAATTATGAAAAATTTGAAGCGTTTATATTAAGTGTATTGTTAATGTCGAAATAAATTATTAATCTAGTAGACTAAATAAATTTTGAAACATTGAGTTGTGTAATATAGAAATATTTTTTAATCAACGCAAACCTTTAAATATATCGGAAACGAAAAAAAAATGACTTAGACCACTTTCATAATAATGGACACATATATTACTTTGGATCCGGCAAACCCTGACGGGAAGGACGGGTGAGACGGGAAAGACGGGAGAGACGGGAGGAAAGGGAGCTTAGCCCGACAATGCGCGACATGGTGTGACAGCCGGGCACGCCGCAGGACAATACGGCAAGCCGCGGATCACACGGAACAAGCGCGGGTTAAGCTGTCCGTACACAGCGGAAGCGGATCGCACGTGAAGCCGATATTGCACAAGCACACAATATTGCTGCGAATAGCTTGCTATTTTAATTGACAGCGGATTTGGTCGCGCAGACATGGGATCACTTTTGAAATAACAAAATTACACATGTCGCCCTTTATTCTGATTGATAAATCGACCAACCTAATTTGGTAACATGCATAAAGTCACTTTTTTCAAAACATCTAAATAGAAAAAATTTATCAAAATCAATTCGTAAATTTACGATATTCAATCATAGATTATCCTGTTGAAACTTAGATGTTTAAAAAATATGTCAGATAAAGACAACACAATAACAATTTTGAAAGCCGATGTTTTTAATGTACGTCGATAAGTTGAACGTTTACGTTTCTCGCGCTGTGATTACAAAATTGAGAATATATTTTTTACAACCGTTACACTAGTACAATATAATGAATATATGTATGTGAACATGCTTGTCGGTTTGGTGGTAAGACACTCGTCTAGTGATCAAGTGGTTGGTGGATTCGAGCAATTAAATCCTATTTTCATGGCGCAAGCCCTTAAATTGGGTTGAAAATATCTCTAATTAAAAACTATTTTCTTAACATTGAATTAATTTCTTATGTCTTTAGTAAAATATTTTAGTATATAATATGTATGTATTTTAGAAATAATATGTACAATTTCTGAATATTGACACCAACGCGTTATAACAGTAGCACAAATAGAGTTATCATAATGACCCTATTGTGCTACATACTAAACAATTAGTAAATTTTTTAAATCTGTAGAAGTAAAACAGAGATAACTCTTTGCCGGATGTATGTATTGTAAACAAGCTTAAAATAAGGGAAAATTTAAAAATAAAACCATTTCACTCAAAAATAACTTAATCCCGGTTAGGCCGTTTTAGACTACAATGTATTAGTGATGAGCTAAACCGTTAGTGTGACTGTGATTCTGAAATTTATGTTCGATAGTAACGATGATCAGTGACTGATTATTCGTAATTCGGCGAGCAATCACTGATATACTGGAAACTAAACCTCTAACAGCAAAATATCAGTTACCATAACAATCACAGTCACAATAACGTTTAGCTCATCACTACAATGTATACAGGTTAAATATTATATTCCAGGCCGATTTTGTTTGGCCGTCATTTTGGTTTGGCAAATATTTGTCAATTCGCATTTGGTAATCGTAGAGAGTAGTTGATTACAATTTATTATGGAGCATCTATTGCCACAACAGTGTGTTGAAGTTATTAAAACATTTTATCTAAATAATAATCGCAATGCTGTAACCGTTAATGGTGATCGCCATCGTCACTTGTTGGAAAACTTTTTAGTGGGTCTATTGGGTCAATTTGGCCTGCAACACATGTGGTTTTAACAGGACGGTGCCACCTCATACATAGCCCGAGCTACGCTTGAAATTTTGCGAGAATTTTTTCCGGCTGCATAATGTCAAAAAGTAGTGATATCGACTGGCCGCCCCGATCACCAGATTTGACGGCTCCCGACTAATTTCTATGGGGGTACTTGAAAGGAAAGGTCTACGCCAATAAGCCAATAACAATTTCGATGCTACAGGACAATATTGTTGACAATATGTTGAGAATGAAACATGCGGTTGAAAAAGCAAGCATTTGTGCCGCTACCAGAGGCGGCCACATGGCCGATGGCATATTCCATACATAATTGTAATACACCAAATAATCGATAAATACAAACCAAATTAAAAAATTGTGTTTCATTTCCTAGTTATTCAAAAACAACATCAGCCTGTAACATAACATCTATCCTGTACAAGGCATTACTTGTTAGTTGTCTTTCATATTTGCGATTCATATAAAAATTTCCTCGTTTTTCATAAAAAGCGCACACCCGTGCACTAATGAAAATGTTTGCATGCAACTTGAGGGTCTGGTGTTCAACATTCGTTCATTTTCTGTTCCAATCAGTGCCAGAACTCGACTGCACAAAGAGTAACAGAGAGCTAGGAATGATTTAAAAAAAAAAGATGTTTAATTTTTGTAACTATTGCTACCGGGCTGTCCAAAATTTCAACATTTTAGTACACATTCTCCGCTGAGTTATTAATTTATGTATTTATATACATATATATATATATATATTTATATTTAAGGTTTTCACGGGTAGAAAGATAACGAATTATTTTCTGGAGGATTCGTTCATTTTAGCTCTTGCTTCAAACGGTCGAGTTTACTCATCAGTTTAGGGCAGAATTCAAGATAAAAGGCCATTGGAAAGAGTAATGTTATTTACTCGAAACGTCAGGAGTATAAAAGTCCTTCTCAGGACTATTTGACGCAGGTTCCTGCCAAAAATAATTCGATATATGTATATATATATACATGTATTTAATTTAAGGTTTCCGTGAACACGTGACGTATGCAACTGGCGTCTCTTCTGGGTTAGATCGCGGCAAGGGAGGTACATCATTAGTTAAATAATGGGTTGTCTTCGAACTAAAATTAACTGTGGGAAATTTATATCTACCGTAATTTTTTGAGGCAACGTCTTGACAGTGGCACGGTAACACGTGCTGTAACGGCGCAAAAGGAATGTACAAAATTGATATTAATGGATTGACTTCGAACTAAAATTTACTCAACTGTGGTAGATTTATATCTTCCGCGAAAAAGTACGATTGTACCGTAATTTGAGGCAACGTCTCGACAATGGCACATGTTACCGTGCCGAAGCGTCGGCTTGGAAATCATCTACTAAAACGCGATCTAACCTAGAAGAGATGGAAGTTCTATATATATATGTAGAGAGAGAGAGGGAGGATGTTGCATTGTCTAACATATATCGATGTTTACACCCATTTTCGAAACAATACTTGCCTAAGAGAGTTCCTTAGATGGTATGTTTCTTACAATAGACATGCAAAAAAAAGAAGCTAAAGGATACAGATTATTAAGGAGTACGAACATATCTCAAAACGAGAAAAATAAATGCACGAGTCTTCTACCATTATGCTCACTAAGTAACGGTGTTGGTTTAACGGCATTAACTTCAGACTAACATGGGGCCTACAAATTTAAAGATAGTAGTAATAATAGGGGAGGTGAAGGTGAAGGTATGCCCTTTCCTTCTCCAAAGAGAATTTAGTAGGGCAATATGTGATGAATAATTCATTACGTCATTCGGCCTGACCACAACTTGGTAACTTAATGTTCCTACAGTCGTATACACACGATCGTATGCGACTGCGGGCTGCGCTTAGCAGGGAGACACTTCCAAACAAAATAAAATAACAATTACAAAGTATCCAAATCCTCAAATGGCAGAGCGTGAAATCAGCGAACATGTTCGGGTGCAACAATGTTTTAGCCCGTGAAGGACACGCGGAAGGGTAATAAAATATGCATTATCAGATCTTTCCGTAATTTCCGCGGCGTTAAATGCTTGCCCCTTCTTAGCGGAACCGGATATCGAGGCGCCATCTTGTAATCTCCCACCGTAGAAGATACAGCTTCCGCTCTGAAGCGAGCCGCGATCTAATTTGTTCGAACAATCTCAAGTTTCGAGATTTTAGATTGCCCAATGTAATGTATATCAAATCGCAATAATTTCGGATTCATATTGATTAAACAGTTGAATACTTTTTATGTTCATTAAACAGAAAAAAAGATAAACCATCTATTTTCGATATATAGTACTGCACCTCGATATGCTTATTACGCTTAATTATGATTTCTATATTGCACATGTATCTTAAAATAACTTATTTGAAACTATTAAAGTCACGGGTTTATACGCTGAGTGGAACCGATACGCGAGTTGCACAACTCGCAAAACAGTTCCGGGATAGGATGGGTCGTTTCTGCACCGTGATATGAATTTAACAATCTTCATTTTCTGTACCGATTCATAGCGACTGCAAAAACTGTTCTGGTATTAAAGTAATAGAAGTGTAGGTATACTTATTAGACAAAAATATGTTGTGCACGTTAGGCTAGAGTAGAGTACTGTACGTTGCATTTTTAGCCGGGAAAAAAATGTTAATAACCTGATTTAAATGCATATATTTCATCTTCGTAATTCCAGTGCGTCGTAAATTACCATGAATTATTACGAGAATTATTGTGAATTTCGTAAATTATCTTGACATATTTCATATCATAAGACTTCAAACCCTAATTAATATATTTGACTTAGTTTGTATTGAGTAATTTATCCTAACCTTTATTGCACTGATCTGTTATAAGAGTACTTGAGCAAATAATACATTCATCACTAAATTAGGAGAATTTATTGAAATAAACCACCGCTTGAAATTGAACAGATGAACTCAGTCGGTTCCAAGATGATAAACAATCGAAGATCAATCGAGGATTGACCAATTAATAATAATCAGAGTTAAAACCCCGTCCTAGGACGGGTGCCTAAAACAAGTTTGAACTCAAAATATTGAAAATCAAAAAAAAAAAAAAATAATAATATATAATAATATTCCTTCATCACTAAGTTTTCGCTTTCCTTGCATTTTACTCAGGTATATGCATTCATGTCTACCGAGTGGCAACCGTTATTGTACTAAAAGTGGTACCAAATCATGAGATTATACAAGTGAACAAATCACAAAACCAATCAAACAAATAGGTAATAAATTAAGATACTTTTAAAATTAGCAATATTAACTTTGCGGTTAAAATTCAAAATTATAAACCACCAACTAAATTTAACTACGAGTCCCATTCTAAAACTTTTCCCTCAAAGTATTCGAGTAAATTTGTATCAAGTAACAATTTGAAATAGGTACTAAAAAAAAAAAGATGTTTTTTTTAAAATATTTTTTTTAAATAATTGTTTTTTTAAAAATAGATTCTGATAAAGAAACAATAATATAGGTTTTAGTTAGTTATGACATCCTGAAGAATAAAATGGTATTTTTCGAAACCGGTAGATGTATTTAAACTCAATTAAGTGGTTAATAAATAAAAAATAAAAATTAAGATATTATATTCTCAGTTTTGAAGGGTCCGGTTCAGGGACGCGGTGTTATATCAGAAATCCATTAAAAACACTGCTTAAAATTACGCCAGATCTGCCAAGATCGGTCCATGACTATTGGAATGGTCGCCGAGAAGGCAGGTGGGTGGGGAAGTAGTCCACGTAGTAGTAGCACGTCCAGCAACTGCAGAGTACTCTTCGGATGGAGTAATATGTCATTTTTCACTGTTTATTGTTCTTTTCAATACAAAAAAAGTAGATACGTTACTTTTTTAACTTTGCATCATCATAAATCATTTTTCTATGAGAAATTCCCAATTTGGGTTCTCTGCGTGATGCCATGCACTTGAACAATTATTACATATTTTAACATGCTAATAAACTGGTTGTTTACAGACAAGGCAGATGGAAAATTCAGAAGTATGACGGTATAAATTTGGAGTTTAATTAAACAAAGGAGCTCGCTCTTTTGGACTAAGAGTAAGAATATAATTGATTGATTTGACAAATGTAAAATTTTAATTTTAACAAAAATACACACACATAATTTTTGAGTTAATATCACTACTATTTTCTGGAAGAGCAGTCCTTCCCATCCACAGGTGTAAATTGAACTAAATTAAATACAGTTGGCTATGGGGGCCATAAGGGTGGGAGTGGCTTTATTGTTTGTCGTTAGACGTTGCTAGCGGCCTATTTATTTTAGTTCAATTTACACCTGTAGATGGTAAGGACGGCTCTTTCCGAAACTAGTAGTGATATTAACTGAAAAGTTGTGTGTGTGTAGTACAAAGTCAATATAAAAATTATATATTTTTTAAAATTTAAAGTAAGAAATCTAATTATTAAAAGGAAACAAGTTTTACTGTCTTTATAATTTTATAATTAACGATTGATTTGAATTTCAGTCATTTAAATTATCCCCATGGAACAGTGCCAGTTAAATATTTTCAAACATTTCAGTCGTAAATCTAAAATATGTATTTTTCTTAACACATTACGTCATTAATTATAAAGAAATAAGCATATTATTATCAAAGGCAATGTTGCGAATGCACCCAGGTATGTATGCAGTCAGGTGCGATAATAACTAATAACACACGCCTCTAAACTTGAAAATTATTGAAAACCATTAGTCAACTTCAGGGGCTGTAACGCGCAGAGGGGTTTATCAATGTGACAGCATGATTGGTCGATATTGCCGCGAACCGACTGGCCGGGGAATAACTAATTTAGGAACATTTTACTATACTATAATGAATTAATAAATATCCATTTTCTACACCTGTAATCAACATTTTCAAAAGAGTGGTCTTCGAGATAATTAATTTCAAATACATTCTTCCATAAGGAACGAAGTTAATTAGAAAAAATACAATAAAAAATAAATAAATTATGCAAAGTTTTATTTATCTAACTTTCAATCATTCAATTCTATTTCTGTTCATGTTTACTATGGCCATTATTTGTGCACATTGCTTTTAGCACATTATACTTTCCATAAAAATTTTAATGTTTTCGTTTTTTGTTGTTATGAAAACTATTGACACATTTTCTCTTATCTAAATATTATTTTGATAATGTTAAAATTTAAATTGAAGTGTTGATTTATATTATTAAAACAATCTCCCTCCCTAATCATGTCATTTTCCTCTTATAAAGAGGTAGCAAGATTAAATTTTTAGAATTGTATAAAGTTGAATATAACGTAAAACATATTAGACGTACAAAATAAATACTTTGAACAATCACAATCAACGGGGTTTGAAGAACACTTCATTAAAAAATATACCTATATTAAAAACCATTTCTTCATATTTCAACAATAACCTTTCATGTTTTAAACTGTCAAATTATTCTCACCTTCACGATATAACACATATTCATACAATTTTATTAGATAATTGTTAATATTTAATTATTCCTACTGTTGACACCTTTTTGTATATGTATTAAAGAACTTAAGTAAAGTAAAGTAAGGTGAAGTAAAGAATTAAAGAAGAAGAATTATATATAATGTAGCAATTTTATGGTTTTGCATTATAAATTGTCAGTGTTGAGGAAAATTTTTCAAGACCCTTTCTGTGACACTTTGTTTTGTAATAGTGGAAATTATTTTTCCACGATTTTCCGAATATTTTAAAATGACTATTGTTTAAATTTTAATGTATCAATTTATTTCGTATCTACAATCGTAAACAGTGTAAAATGTACGCCTCAACACGGTTCAAACCATTGAGGTCAGCATTCAAATTCTAACGTGTATTAATTAAAATATAAAGTCAATTATTATGATTATTCATTTTCTAGTGTAGTAGTGGGGTATGGGTAAACAAGGTAAACCGACTCATATGATGAGTTGGATAACGAGATATTATGATATTAGAGTATCCCGAGTTAACCCAATATGAATTAGGTACCTGCAAAAAATAAGACGCAATAAAAATATTAAAAAATGTTGTAATTAATAAAATCGTATACGAATAAATTTCTGCGTTAAATGTAGAAGATACTGGATGGGGTTACATACATTAAATCAGTAATTTTTCTAGCACCAACACGGGTTGTATTTTCGATCTTCTATCAACGCGAACTAATTGGTTGAAGCTGCCAAGTGCGGCTACGCCTCAAGACACTAGAGAACTGCGCGCGCAGTCTCCACTAGAACTGGGAGAACATTTAAAAAAAATGGGAATTTAGCATTTACTAAATAATAATACTGATTCAAACGTAGGAATATATAATCAATATAATGCTATTTAAAAATATTACGAGCTTGATTATAGAAAAAAATCTTAATAAATTATACAGCAATTTTGTATTTAACCACCGTGATTAAATACAAAGTAACTGTTTTGTATTTAAACTGTAAAAACGATAACCACAATTTTGAGTAATAAAATATTAACAGAAAGAAATCTTATTTTGCGTACTTGATTCAATGTTTTTATTTATTTCTAAGCGATTTTCGACTTGTTGGATAAATTTTCATGCAAGCTGTGTAATTTGGTCATTATTCATCTTAATTTATGTATATATTTATATATATATGAAAATTAATATATTTTTAACATTGTACATATAAGTTAAAACTATTGCAATTGAAGTATTTCATATATTTAAGTACTTAATACATTTATATAACAGGCGCATTCATGCGTATCCCTTTTGAAAGATTAATTAATGAACATGTTTAAAAGAGAGATGCAATGTTATACATTGTTACAGTGCACTCAGAAGCGATAAAAAAAAATTGGCGTTATTATTAAGCGAGATATTTTTTTAAGAAAAGTTACTGTTATTAAGCATATTTTTTTAAAATCAGCAATTAGGATGTAATTGCAAAACCAACCCCCACTATATACTAGTCTCTGGATAAGTGAGACAAATCCCTAGGTACATTAATCGATTTAAGAAAAGGATCTGACGCCCCACTCAAAATAAATAAAAAAAAACTACACAACATTGGAATTGACGGAATGGGGAAATCACGGTTCCACTTAGTACACAACAGATATTGCTGTCGTGAGTAGACCAAGTAACGTTAAGGAACAGTATTATGACCTTATCATATTATATGTCAAGCCAAAAGCCAACAATTAGATCGAAAACACCCTAATTATATAAAGTAAAGATTATTAGGGAGAACACATTCTTATTGTGAAGTTGTAATTATTCAGAACAGACGGTCTGTGATATTTTAAATACTAATTTAATGTATTAATTACAAATATATACATATAAAATCATTTTTGTCGAAAAATATTGTTTTTGCCCTACCGGGATTCGAACCTGGATCTCTATTGCCAATACGGAGAAGTACACTACCAATTGTGTTATAGTGCCGGTATTTTTCATGACAAATTTTCGAACCTATATGTTACACTTTTTCAAATCAATACATCTGTCGTTCCATTATTTGAAAGCCATCTACATTGTTTTTACGGAATCACATTTTGTGATTAGCGCAAAAACAATATTTTTCGACAAAATTGATTTTATATGTATATATTTATAATTAATACATTAAATTAGTATTTAAAAGTAAAGATTAGTTATTTCACTTAACGCTGAACTGCCGACCAGAAAAGATGAGTTTCACGATCATTTTAGAGCGACACTTCACCGATAAGGCATCCCCTAAAAATAGGTAATGAGATTTACCCGAAACGTTAGTACAACGAAGGTTTTTTTGGTCTGACAATTGATAACCTAGAAACATTATTTCTAACATATATATATATAAGTAGTTTATTTTATTATAAGTGAGTATTGTCTATTATATATATTTTTTAATTACACTTTGGAAAGGTTCAGGATTATCGCCACCACTAATTAAGTTCAGATTAGCGTAAATGAATGGATAAAATGTATTCAAATTCAAATCATAACAAGCGGATGAATACATCTCGTGGATAGTTATTAGACATTTTATCTATAGTACTAGTCTAAATAAAGCATCTATTTTAAGCGATCCAATATAATAACAGAAAATGTTTCGTTCAATAATAAATCATATTTTGTACGAAATGTGGCACTTGGGCTTTCGGAATGTCAATCCTCCAGATTTAATTTGTGAAAATAATCGAGCGACGATCAATCATAATATCTGAAGATATTTTTTAAAAATTTCATAATCTTGAAATATAAACCATACTCCCAGTACATCTCTTAAAAAAATATTCACTTTTTAATAAATTAGTTATTAAATTTTACAAAACGGTTATTATATTACTATTCTATGTTAATTACATCCAACTATGAGCACTTGTAGCGCTGTAACCTTCCCCACGCGATGTGTGTAGTCAAGCAGCAATTAAGTGGAAATAAACGTCGACCAAAAATTAAACCCAACCCTGGCTGTACCTAGATAAAAGTCACAAATGTAACAAAACAAACAGTTACATTACTACTTCAATTTTGTCTACGCGGTTTATTTTATCAACCGAAAATTTACAGATTGCGTATTTGGGAAGTATGTTATATACTTACTTACCATCACGCCGTTTTCTGCAAGGGTAGGTAGAGAGGATAGAGCGCTACACTCCTGTCTTGATACACAATTCTCGCCTCATCGACATTCATACATCTTTTCATACAAGCTCGTCGATTGTTGAGGCATTTAACAGAACCATACTCCATTATCTGGTCGTGCCAAGTCTTCCGCGGACGTCCTCTATTTCTGATGCCATCAACACTTGCGTGTTATATCTTTCTTAACATTTTCTCCTCATTCATCCGTTCCATATGACCAAACCACCTAAGTGATCCTTTCTTACTCACTATACTAACATCAGCTTTACATATATATGTGGAAAAACTATGTATGATAGAATAAACAATTAACACATTTAACAAATTGGGGGACAATGGATAGAATTTTAAAATAGCCATTGAGATTATTGAGAATGTTGAAAGCATCAAGAACAAAAGGAAAGTTTAATATGTTGGAAAAATTACAGAAACACCCTTCATCTTTCTTAATAAAATATTTCCAATGACAACGCCTTGCTTAAAGGTGTCAAAAACTACATTATTTTAGTGTATCGATTTTGCGCCGCAATTGGTTGACTTTTATCCGGAACTTGAGTTAAGTCTAGTTTAAGGAAAGGCAAGAGTAAAAATTTCAAAAATCTCCGCTTAAATTAAAGCTTGTGCTTGCGCATAAATTGGCCAAAAGTGACATTGTGTCTTTGTTGATTGTGTAGTATTTTATGCGCACAATTTGCAGGGTTAATATGCTGCTAAACATAAATCGAAAAATTAAATAACAAACTTTTTAAAAGGTTTGCAAATGTATTATTATTATTTCACTGCCAAACAAAAACCTCTTACGTAAATCACCCTTTCAGAACAGCTCGTCCCTACAAACAATTACGTAATGTAGAATTGAAATAGCAAATACAGTAGCATTCTCAAAGCGGGGCGATGGAATATTCAAGCAGAAGAGAATTTACCCGATCGGTAATGCAGCGACACACGAGCGAACAAAGCAATAAGGAATTGAATAAATAAGTGGTTTAGCAGAAGGAAAACAAAATTATTCAAAAGATTATTATCGATTGAGAAAGGAAAAGAATGGAGAGATGGCTGAACGTCTCGACAAAGCTAAATTAAATAAACGACACAACTGAGTTGCTTCATTTACATTTCAGTAACATCGAACATAAATACGGCTGTCTCAATTCTCTAGCTAATTACAGCAATGAAGTGGAATAAAAGCAAATAGATTGCAATGTAAATGCACTTAATAAAATAAAAGTGCGAGAGAACAACATAACATTATTTAAAAACGAGGATTTAATAAAATAATTAACGTCGAAATGAGTTCAAATTTGTTCAATTTCGAAGGAAGATACAGAAAGATTGCAGGTTTCGTACTGCTGAAATATGAATGGAATTAGGAGAATCCGGACAACGTTTGTGCAGTCGACCTTGGACCTGATCTGGATGGCACGTAGCTGACGGTGAGTCCAATTCATCAGATTAACAGGAAAGTTTCCTCACTTAAATGATTCAAGAATGTGGAGTAAATGTCTGAATCAAAATAAGAATGGAAATGTGCCAAACCGACTAATTTTGGCACATATAAAGGGGCGCAAGAACGGGGGGACCCCACCCTTTCACGGAACCGTTGTAGAAGTTTCAACTTCTTTTATCGGTTCTTTATTATTATTATTCTACAAAAACTCGAAATGTACAATTAATAAACACAAAAGAAAAGAAATAAAAAACAAAACCTAATGTAAGAGATTGCGAAAACGAACAGAGATTTAAATTTAAACCGCCCTGCGCCATTTTAAGTGCTATCTCTATTTATTTTTAAAATACAGGTATATAACAACATTACAAACAAACAGATAATCAAATGTTATGTACGGAAGTAAAGAAATCAGTGGGTACAAGACAGCCATTAAAGGGCTAACTATCAAGTACATTCTCCCATGAAGGGACTTGGACGAAAAACAATGATGTATGAGTCACGTTACACACGGTACAGGCCAACGGAGTTGCGCACGATTTTGTTTGTTTTAAGAATTTGATTTATGAAATGTGGAGTGTCCGCGTTCTCGCTGACACTAATTTTGGCACAGTCTGAAAAACCATAAGTGGGATGTTTAATGAATATTTATACTTTTTTTGATTGTCAAAATAAAATGAACAACTAATAAAATGCTCTATAAAATATAGGAGCCACTGACAGGCATTACGGCGGTGATACTTCATATAGTGGATTCGCGCATACTAAATTCGGTAGATTTACACCCAACTACGACCCCGCATAACATTTACGACAACCAAAGCAGGCTGGTGGGCTTTTCATTTTTGCAGTGTATAGTGTGGGGGTCCCCATTGGTCACTCGGCACTTACAGTTGCCGGATCTACTCTTCCGACAAAATATCGATTAGAATAACTAACTGTCCTTCGATTAGATAAAACCAAAAACATTTTTATTACGTTATTAACAATGAATTCATTTAACATATTTTTATTTATTATCTTTGTTTTATTAACCACTAAATTATTATTATTATTAAATTAATATTGCTAATTTTAAAAGTATAATTCATTTAACATCTCATACGCGAAAAAATCTAAATCATTTTCTCGTACTACACAATTTGGCAAGGATAGCCAACTGGAAGCGTAGCTAAAATGGTAGAGTGTTGGCTTAGCTTATGACAGGTACCGGAATCGATATCCGATACCTTAAAAATCATTTTTTTATTACTCTCAATGAAATAAAAATTAAAATAATTTAATCCATTCAATTTCCACAAGAGTAATGTAAAACGGAAATAACGATGACTGGTGATCATCGAAACTGGTGGCGCGGCGCAGTCAGTAGAAGTGCCAGTCTGATGGGAAGTACCGTTCAGAAATAAAGCACAAGGTAAAAGTGAGATTAGAAATTAGTAACATAGTTCTCCCGACAAATTTTAAGCCTTTTGAAAAAACATATTCCGAATAATCGAATCATACTTTTGGTAGAAGCTTTCGAAAACTTAATATGCAAAGTACATAAAATACCAACATACAATGAATTGGTATAAATAACCGTAGCACACAGAAAAGCGATTCGCTGAAAGGGATTTATCTCTGAGCACGCCTTAGCAGATAATTATTACAGCAAGGTGGTTAGATTTTTCGACATTTCTAATAGTAGCCACTAATTAGGTTCTAGATATCGATGTGCTGCACTGAGATGCAAAATACCTCTAAAATGGAATGTTCTGTGAATTTCATTACACACGCTAATAATACGATTTAGCAACGGTATTGGCGTGATTTCATTTTACCGGGAAAGTGGAATAATTTTAACAATTGAATGGTTTTGTTTACCCGCCACATATTCCTACAGTAATTAGTCAGCTTTCTGATGATGACGTCACGCGACGGGCCCGTCGGGAACGTGTCAACGGCGATGCGACCCCTTACACGATAATTATTATTAAATGAGTGTGCATTTGTTCGGCGGATGTAACGACAACTTGCGCATTGTGCGTGTCCGTGGCGCGCTTCACGACGGGCGGCAGCAGCGGGCCAGCGGGCCACCGGGCCACCGGGCCACCACGCGGCAAGAGGGATTCTCTCTTATTAACCGAGCTACACAAAACACCGTACTAATAATACTCTCTTATCTTACAACGTTTGAGTTATAACGGTGTTCGTCGACATGCGTGGGTTTAAATAAAGTCGTATTACATTTGCTAAAATTATATTAATGAAGTCGCACCTCAACTGAAGACAATGGTTGCAATCGCCAAAATCCTTAATACGCTACAAACGCCAGTACCATCAGTTGTGGGGCACACTCTGTTTCTAATCCAAAACGATAGTACGGTAGTCGTTCTTTAGATAAGAAACGAAGCGGACATCTGTCACCGCCAGAACGGTACATTACGTATTTAAATAATTTGAAGAATATGGTTGACTAAGCATCGTACTAACCACTGAAACAGGCAAAAATAAAAAATATTTTTTATCTATTTACACGACGCCGCTGTGATGATACATAATGCATCCTAATCTCGGTAACGGTAAAAGATCAAATATATATTATGTTGATTATTTCATTCAGTACTTTTAAATTAAATTCAGTATGTAAAAGGACTTAAAACTTACAAATTTTCCAGCAATTTGAAGTCAGATAAGCAGACTTACCTGAAACAGATAAAAAAAAACGCTGTTGTAAACACATTTCAAAACAATAAAATATTTAGTGAAACACTTTTATTAAACCTTGATATTTTTCAAACATGTACAGTAGAAATTATACACTAATTCTACTTGTACCTAAAAGAAAAATTTACAAAGCTAAATTATGAAATACACTGACAAACAATTTTATATTTTATTCACATTTTTTACAGACGAAGTCATATATTGTCATTTTAATTTAAGTCACATAATGTAAAAATGTAACAAAGATTTCAATAAAATACATTGTTAACAATATTCAGAGAAACACAAATTTGGCATTGTCAAGTTCTTAGTAATGAGGTTTATAATAAAATGTTGTTTATCCAAATTCTTTTCTTTTTTCCGAAAATTCACAGGCACAGGGGAACAACTAAAACTAGTAATTTAATGAAACCCTTTAAATATTTCAATCTCAAGAAAAAAAATCATCACCATTTGCGCCACATCCCACATTCATGGGGAGAAGAGAAAAAAATTCTCGGTTTAACTACGGCCGTAAACTGTTGACAGACAAATGAGACGGGGTGGCCAGTTAAAAATAATATAATAATACAGATCCCTCGGGAAATTTGGGGCAGGATGTATCGTGACAAAACATCGTGAATTAAGTACGACCATTTTTATCACGTTCGTTAACCGCCCCATCACGTGACACTCCAGAGACTAAAAACCCCACGTTGGAAATCGACTTTAAAAAAAATTCACATCATTTTTATTGGTGTTGTTCCAAGAACGACCATTTCTTCACGTATCCGCGTTACTAATGGGAAAAAATGACTTGAAGGCAAGTAAGGACGCCAGGACGCTTCCGGCAGGTAACGCTTGCTAAAACAATTCCATGACAAATACACAAGGAGACTACTGCACACCAGTCAGCTAATTACTCTGCTGTAACTTTGTATTAAATAACCTAAACCGACTAAAACTCACCTTTAAGGAAATGTAAGCTATTAATCTGCCTAACAGTTGTCACTGTGTGCAGGTGCCTGTGTGTGCACCTGTCTTGTACGCAGTATACTCTGTGTGCATAACGTGTGTATGTACAGTCCACACTGCTACGAGACTAGACGGCAGATAAATAAGCGAAACACCAGCCAACAACCTGCAGCGACTCGAGCGCAAAAATAGAAAAAATTAAAATCGTAGAATTACAATATTCTGATGAAGTTGTAAATTAAAATGAAGAATTTTTGAAATCTCAGCACTTCTCTTGTGAGGAAGAATTTTTTGGCAGCACGCCATTCAGACAAATGACCATATAATATTCTTCACTAAGTATCGGATCGCATGCACCGTTTTGCACAATTCAAATTAGGAAATACTAGACGCTTTTGGATACCGTTTATTACCCTTTAATCTAATACAAATTGTGGAAAAAATGGCTCAGCCGATCTGGAAATGAAAATTTAATTATGGCACTGTAATTATTGTATTATTCACGAGACAAGATGTATTGCAAGTTATAGTAATTAAGGGACATCAAAGGGGCAGATGATTTACAGCCTACTGGATGCAATCTGGACGACAGACATTGTTACAAATAAAATAGAAAGTGAACATTGAAACTGAATAGGAATTTATCTTAATAATAAATGATACGCTTTATTAACGGCATTATGAATAAATGATTGTATAAAATTAATTAATATACATTATGAAGAGATTATTTTGAAGCACACGGAGAATTTTACGTTTTCCGGAAAAACGATTAATATTTCAGTTTACCTAATTATCATAGGAATTTAATTATATACATTTTTCTTTAGTCAGCAGCAGTAGTAGTAGCTGAAGATCGTGATTTCCGTTACTGGCAATGGTGCATCAGCTTTCTCCACCCGTCACCATCTTGGACCGATCGCAATGCTGTAGATACACGAGTTAAATTAAAAAATAAATTCGTGAAGAACAAGTAGTATTAAGATCATGAAATCACTCAAATACTGCAGCGGACCACTGAATACCCTCACACGGAGTACAATCGTGAAATATCTACAGTATAAATATCCCACCTGACTATGGATGATATAACCATGGCTAAAAAATGTCAAAAATGATACATCTAATACTAGTCCTCGTACATCCTAAGGCAGTAGGAGACTTCACATATGAAGAGTATAAAGTCTTGCTCGACCCTGTAAATAATTGAAACACGAATAATTGCAAGTCCGGCGTGACCGTAAAACTTGGCAAAGAAACAGCTTTTGTCCATTAAGTCACTTAAACAACAAGATTGAGAACTTTTTAAAAATAATATAAAATTATGAAATTAAAATGCGCACATAGAAACAGCATCAGATTTCTATTGTTTTCTGACCAAAATTCTGGATTACATGTTTATTATACACTCGCACGTACATAATAAATAATAAACCCATTAAATAACTAGGGTTGTGTAAAAACTTGTTCAAGTCTAAACAATTCAATGTGACTTGCTACACGGAAAATGTAGTAAAATGTAGAAGGAAGCTGGCCGGTGAAATATACTTAATTTTAATTACCCTTTCACAAACAAGTACATACATACAATACATATATAGAAAGTACATGGATTCAATTTATTATTAAATATAATTAACTAATGAGAAAATAGAAATAGACTTGTAAATTAGGCATGTATTCATGAATATAAACCAAAGTTATTAAAAATCGTGCATAAAATCGATATGTGTAAAAGCGTCTCTTTCGCATAATCATTTAAAAAATAAGTAAATAAAAAATCTAATTATACATTTAAATATTCATACAATTTATATGATGTGATTATCCACTACAACTATCTACAAGTAACTTCTCGTACAGGATTCCCGTATTTTACCAACTCTTCTTTCGTCCGTTATGTCAGTTCTGCCATATAGTGGCCTCAATCAGATAAGACTAGGCTCCACTGTTGACTTCGGGGCCTCCAGCTAGATGCGACACACTCATCCAAATCTTCTAATATCTCATTTTCTTGGTTGGCACTTTGAAGCATAATGTGGCCGAATAATAAATACTAGACAGGATAGGGCTTGTTGTGGTTAGTTTTGTTGCAGGATTGAGGCATCCGTGCATCGTACTATCCACGGGATGTTAACAGTTAACATCCTTCTCCAGCAATACATTTGGAAGTCGTCAAAAGCTTGTCGCTATTGCCTGCTTCTTGCTGCATACCTATATGAAAATGAGAGTGTGAACCAACATATTTTAGTTGCTTGCTTGATCTTACTGTCTATCTATTCTCATATGTTGATATATAGCACCTTTAGCTAGTTGTATACGTTTTAGAATTAACTGTCCACTGTCACCAGTGTCCGTGATCAGCGCGCCCAAATAAATTGCCTCTTGAACTACCTTACAACCTACTATTTAGGAAGTTTGTTTATATGCATTAGCACGATCCATAATCAGTATTTCGTTTTAGATCGATTTATTTCCGACGGGAATCCTGTTCGACGAGTACAATAAAATAAATATATTTTTTCTCTTTTTTCATTTAATTATTTTTGTTTTCATATTTCATTTCTGTTACAACCCTATTAATGCCATTTTGTAAAGCAAAATCCGAGATTTTACAATCAGGGTGACATATATAGATACAGACATTTTCTAAAATTGTCGAGTGCTCAATGTGCCTAAACCACCTTAGTCTCTCCTCTCTTCAGTCTATAAATGATGTGTATGTCGTCTTTACACTATTATTATCTCTTCATTTCTATCTTGATTATTCTTAAGTCATCGCACAACACCTTTACTAATGTAAAACTAACTGAATATTATTTGCCATAATTAATAAAATACAAGCATTATAAAAAAGACCGCGACCATTAAATTAATTTCCTGCGTGACACCAAATTGCCTTAATATGGATATACGAAATATATCTTCATACATTCTTGAAGCCAAGATTACGGAGACAAATCTGCGTTGAGAGAAATTAGCAAAATGTTAAAAATAAATAGTTATAAACCATTCAATTTGAAGGACATATGATCAATTTTCGACGTTTTTAAAAGACATTATGTAAGTGAATTATTTTAAATAATGTATTATATTTACTTACATGTTTTGAGGCTTAAGCTACTATTTAAAATCAAGTTTTATATTAAAACCATAGTAATTTCTTACTAAATAATATTTAAATCGATTCTATTAATTAACTTCTGGTATAAATGAATAATAAAGACTCATATTTTTATAAAAAAAGAGAAAAATATTAATTATTTTTGAAAAGGAAGCCTACAGGAATATTCATTTTTAAGTCGGTAGAAAATTGAATGACATTTTTACCTGATGAATATCGACGTCAAACGCCGATAAAAGTAAAACTTACACAGGTTTAGAAAGTTTACTATCTCGACCACTTAAATATAAGAAGTGTCCCTTCTTCAACTAGACATTATCTGGATCGATACCGATCTGAGTGTGTATCTCGTCAATGTAATATAATGGCGTCTCGGCGACAAGATTTTTACTGCGGCGATGAACAAGCCGGTAGTGAGATAGTTATAATTTACATTCAAGTCGTACTTAACGGGCGGGGGACAGTTGACCACTCGATTAACACGATCGGAATGGAGTGCGATATAAATGTGGAGAGATAATATCGGTTCGCGTTGACGCTAAATCGCCGCTACAGCGGGTTGGCTGAAAAATATTCGAATAAATTATATAATAATGCTCATCAAAAATCACGGGAGAAAAAATGATTTTCCCGTAGGTGAGGTACAAATTATAAAAACAACTTGTTTGATTTGATAAAAAAATTACGTATTTATTTTTATGTTGTTTATTTATTATTAATACTTGTTAAGTATATGAACTTGTGAAATATTAATTGAACTGCTTGTTGACGGACGGGAAATATGTGGGTTTCCACTATTCAACGTACAGTTTTCAATAGATTAAACATAATGTTAAACAATAGTATAAATATATTAAACGTTAATTAGGTATATATGGTTTAAACGATTAGGATTTTACATACATATTTATTTAAACTTTATTTGGATTTATGAATAATACTCGCATAATTATATAGCAATATATATATATATTTACTTACTTTTTTCAAGTTTATTATATTTACTTATATAATAAACGTATATATTTGAAAATATCCAAATATATTATACATATCCTTTATAAAGTTTCTAATAAATAAAATAGACTTTGTACCGTATTGCTATATAATTATGCGAGTATTATTCATAAATCCAAATAAAGTTTAAATATATATATATATATATTTGTGTTTGTAGTATTTGCGTGAGCCAGTGAATGCATCAGGAATTAGACTTGTAACGAATAGTATATTCGGCACTTTTACGAATACCGAACATTCGGCTAGTTACGATGCCGAATAGCCGAATATTAGGCCGAATAGTATTAACCATTTTACAAATAATGTGGTGAGAATGAGCGATGCTATCCATGAGCCGCTTATTGTACCTTTCCCACCGTCCACCGGCGCGTGCACGTTTTAACTTGTTCACTTTGATCCTCGGAGTCATTTTACCACCGAAAAGCTAACACCTTACTTGCCATCACGCCGTTTTTCCGCGAGGGTAGGCAGAGAGGATAGAGCGCCACACTCCTCTGTCCTGACACACAGTTCTCGCCTCATCCATATTCATACATCTTCTAATACAAGCTCGCCGATTGTTGAGGCTTCTAACAGATCCATCCTTCATTATCGTTTACCTGATAGTGCCAAATCTTCAGCGGACGTCCTCTATTTCTGGTGCCATCAACACTCGGGTCACATATCTTTCTTACCATTCTCTCCTCACTCATTTGTTCCCATATGATCAAACCACCTAAGTGATCCTTTCTTACTCACTATACTAACATCAGCTTTACATTATTTCCTTATTCCTTAAGCTAACACCTAAAGTATGTAATGTAATTTTTATGTTTATATTTGTGATTATATCATATTTCAGAAATATAAATAAATAAATGTACAAATAGTTTTATTTTAATCTACAATTCATTACTTTACAATCGTGTGTTTATCAAAGTAACAAAGTATTCGAAATTCGGAATAGTGTGCTGCTATTCGGTATTCGGCCGAATAATAAAAAGATTCGGCCATTTAACGAATATTCGGGCAGAATAGCGAATAGTTGCCGAATATTCGTTACAAGCCTAATTAATATCATGTAATCGGGTTACTTTCTTTCGGGCATATTTTCAAAATAAAAAATTCATATTAATACAGAATGAAATAATAGTGCATACAATTTTTTAAACGTAAACTATAATTTATTTATTATTGATAGAATTCTTTAAAACATTACACAAATAATACAAAATTATGGAGGAAATTCCGATTTAAGCAGGCCTAAATACTATGTCTTACTTCGTTCCTATATATGCCTGGCAACGTTCCCTCACACGTATGGAACGGTTGTTAAGAGACAGGGAACACAAAATCTGGCAGTCGTGCCGCAGCCATATAAAATTTCACAGAGACAAGACAAGTTCAAATGTAACCAATGATGCAAATGAAATGATTTGAAAAAAAGACTAATCTATCAGTTTTTAATTTATGTTCGAGATAGCGCAAAGATCTTTTATTTTTAATTGTAAAAACATTTAATAATTCGTATAAAAGCACAATAAATTTCCGGCTATCCCGTGTGAGCGCCGACTCCCCACTACGTTTGACTAGTGCAAAAAAAAACCCGGCATAAATAAACGTATTCATAAAAACACTGGGCGGTTTAATTCTACTGTCGGAAGAGAGTAAACACGGTGTGAGGGATCGCGCCGCGCGCCGCCCGGGAATGTAAATATTGATGATTAATAAATCAATCAGGTTAGGTAAATAATAAAGAAACGTGGGTCAACTTTCATTTCATAAGTATTAACGTTATATTGAACCACCATTCAAATTCATTTTGTTGTGAAGTTGCATTTTCAGAACATAGTTCGGTGCTATACTATACTAATTAAAATAATCAACTAGAAAGATATGCGGAAAAAAAAAACAACCAAAAAATATTTCGTTACTACCGGGATTCAAACCTGGACCTCGGATAGGAAGAGGTCCAGGTTCGAATAATATTTTTTTCTAGTTGATTAATTTTACTTTGCTTAACTTTAATTTAATTGCAAAATCATCTTTGTAGTTAAAAAAAATATGTTAACTGTTAACTTTGCTTTATTAACCACTTAAAAAAACAAAGTTAACATTCTAAAAAAAACTTAATTAATACACCAATCGGTTTCGGAATATACCATTGCCTACGTCAGGATATCGAATTAACTATTCAAAACCATACATATCACGATGATGAAAGATGTGAAAATTAAATTAGTGATAAATACAAAATTATTATAATTTTTCTTAGAATATGACATGTAGATAAATTCAGATGATTATTTATAATAGTTCGGTTAATTTTACACGCTTTATTTATTTCTAATGATTCTAAATTACTCAATTTAAGACCAACACTGTTTATATGTGAAACAGACAATCCCAAATTTAAACCAAAATTAATATTTATGTACTAAGTAAAATTTGCAAATATTAAAAATATTTAATTTGTATTGGATAATAATTTTTGTGTAATTAGTATCTTGTGCATCACATTCACCCACCCTACTTGATCTGTTAGTTCTGATAGGCACTGACTAATCATTATATATCGTTAATAATAAAATCGTTTCACAAAATAAATAAATAAAATCGGACAATTGCAACCAGCGTGGGTGGGATGAAAGTCTTTGTTAAATTTGAAATCGGCCCACACAGTTTGCTACATTTATGATTGCATGAGTTGCATTTTATTTTAAAAAGAGACGAGTACATCGAATACCGGTCACGTCTATTTTTCACACTTTGTAGTATGACAGACACGACTAATTTTGTAGTTTCCTGGGATAGGGATTAAACTCCCGACCACTGGGTCGCTAGACGCTAGACCAAATTGTCATTAAGGTATCATACAAAGATTTATTAAGGAGAACACATTCTTATTGTGACGTTGTAATTATTCAGAACAGACGGTCTATGATATTTTAAATACTAATTAAATGTATTAATTAGAAAGATATTAATATAAAGTCAATTTTATCGAAAAATATTGTTGTTGCACACCGGGATTCAAACCTGAATCTCTTTCTAAACCGAGGAAGGTGCGTTATCCAACTTGCTACAGCGACAGTACTTTTGACGACAAATTTTCAATTTTAGATGGCTTTTAAATAATGGAACGATAGATGTATTAATTTGAAAAAGTGTAACATATAGGTTAGAAAATTTGTCGTCAAAAGTACTGTCGCTGTAGCATAGTAGGATAATGTACCTTCCCCGGTTTGGAAAGAAATCCAGGTTCGAATTCCGGTAGCGCAACAACATTATGTTTCGATAAAATTAATTTTATATGTATATCATTCTAATTAATATATTTAATTAGTATATAAAGATTTGTTTATTATTAGGTACCGATCTAATTAAAAATTGCAACCTTTCATATATTCCTTCCTCTCGGCAAAGCAAAACTCGAGTTTAGTTGTAACCGTGATATTTCTGACATCGATGGATTTTACTTTTAATTTAAAATTATAACTAAAAAATGAAGTTATTGATAGAGGGTACATTTACTGGATATTGGCTTTCCACGATTTTTTGGAATACTCTATATTGATTAGATTTAACAAACATTGGATTGTAGTAAGTAGTAATACAATGTGCATATACGTTATTATCATCTGCACAACTAAAGAAACTTGAGGATTTGGTGGTGTATTTATGTAATACGTCTTAAATGAAAGCCTTTATGGCGCACGTAGACGGATAACTTCTCTCGAACGCTCAGGATAGTATAAAGTTCAGCGCGGAACAAGTTACTCAATGCCTATTGTATTTTGTCAGAATAGAATTATCAACTGATACATACCGACCTTAACCGACAAATCTCTGAGACGAGAGACCAAAGAGAGACAGACGAAGACCAAATAATAACAAATAAATACCAAAATATATTGAATTACCACGGTCGGAATTCCAAGAAATCAAAGCATAAATAAGTAATGTTTATAACAATCTTCCTTTACAGCGTAATGTAAAACCCTTAGAGTAGCTTGTTGGTCGAGTGGTTAAGACGCTGGCCTAGTGATCGAGGATTTGCGCCTCATACCAGGATACCAGCAAGTTAGTCTTATTTTCATAGCACAAGCGTTTTTGAAAATAGTAAGAATATTAATGCGACATGTATTCCCGTGTACATAATAAATACATAATAAAAATGGGATAATTGCTGTTTCCATTGTACAATGTAGAAGAACCGACAAACGATATCACAAGGCGAAACTGGTAATCGTGAAAATAATACAAATAAGAATGCATTACATTATGTTCATACTAAAATTAAATGAAGAGTTATCAATTTATTAGTATCGAGTTATCGAGTTTTAATATTCGAGTTTAATTTATCAAGTTATCGAGTTATTTATTAACACGGTTTTATCTCCGCCTATAATTTTAAATGTTCATTTGATTGTATTTTTCAGAAGATGCTTTATTTAATTTATTCTGGCACTGCTTCTAGTATGTGTGTGATATATAATATAAGATTGAAATAAAACACTTAACAAAAATGTTAAATAGTGCCTATTTTTTAAAATTGTTTATTATAAATTCTGTAAGTGCACGCAAATTTATAGCCGGCTGAAAATAATTTATTTCACTTAATGAATTTGTATCTACTGGAGTAGTTGCCCGTATAACGATGATTAAACATTTTATATATTTTGTATTGTACAATCCTCACATTGCTATATTTTTTCACTTAAATATCTAAATTAAAAATTACCGACCTAATTAATTACTTGTTATATGCTATACATAAATTTCATATTTTGCTAATGTTAGCTTAAAAAAATGTATGGAAGAGGCTGCGAGAGAGAAGATATATGACTGAAGAAACAATATAGAAAATGAATAATTTCACCTGTGGAATTCCTCAGAACGAGTGTATAAATAAACCTGACAGTTTTCCCTCTTTGTTGATACTAAGAAAGCGCCCTAAGAGACAAATAGTCCAGATGCTGTATAAAGACGAGAGGATTCACACGATAAATCTTAAGAGATAAGAATCGGAAGATGTTTAGAGAGGAAAACAGTTAAGAGGACAAAGTTTAAATGAAAAAGTGGTAGAAGATTGCCGGAAAGCGGAAACATCTGGTATAGGTATTTATTATTCGCGAACTTTATGGAAAAAGTAGTACATCGAAAGCAAGAGCTTCGGCGAAAGGATTTTTTTTTAATTAAACAAAAACATGATATTGGGGACGGATTACAAGATGGTGAAGAACAGCTCAAGTGTCAAGTCACATGGAGTAAAGAGTTAGGTACACAATCTGCATTGTCAAATTGTACCTATTATAATAGAAACAAACTGTATTTTAACGATTATTAAAGTGTATATTATTAAGGAGAACACATTCTCATTGTGAAGTTGTAATTATTCACAACATAGGTCTGTGATGTTTTAAATACTAATTTAATGTATTAATTATTTATATATATATATATACATATAAAATCAATTTTGTCGAAAAATATTGTTTTTGCGCTACCGGTGTACTTCCCCGGATTAGAAATAGAGATTCCGGTTTTGAATCCCGGTAGCGCAAAAACAATATTTTTTGACAAAATTGATATAATTAACATTAAATTAGTATTTAAAGTGTATATTATAATTATAATGACACTGACACGCTGGCCCCAAGGATGCTTGATATTGCTTAACACAATCAAACAGTTAAGTTAAGTCTACTTAAGGGGATATTTTCAATGATAATTCAAATTTTCGCGTTTTTTACGAAAATGTGGGTTTTTATTATTCATTTATATCAGAAGTTATAAACTAGATTTGACTTTTTTTTAATGTATTACTTAAATTGGACCTTTACACTAATATAAAACTAATAAACTGAATGTTATTTGCCATTATTAAGACGATACAACCATTATAAGAAAGAACGCGACCATTAGATGCATTTTCCGCGTGTTACAAAATTATTTTAATGTGGTATATTATTATATAAACGACATATATTTTCTTATAATCTTGAAGCCAAGATTACGGAGACAAATCTCAATTGAGACAAATTAACAAAATGTTAAAAATTAATAAGAGTTATAATCATTTAATTTGCAGGACGTATTATAAATTCGACGTTTTTAAAATACTTTGTTTTAGTGAAAATATACGTTTTTAAATAATATCGATGCGCTAAAGTGTAATGTTCCATATTTCTTAATTTTACAGAAAGGCCAAAAAAACTATATAGTTTTTTTTCTTCGTTAACGATTTGTATATTATAGGAGAACGTCCTAAATATAATATTTATGAAATATTAACATTCATGTCATTTTTATCGTTTTTTTTGGGAGTTAGCAAATTTGCATTTATGTAAAATGTAATTTTCGTAGGAGTTAGCAAATTTACGTGTTGAATGTTTTTAAAATTGTTTATGATAATAAAAACTAATTAAATAAGAAATTTGTATTGTAATTGCAAACAATCTGTTTTTTTTTTTACAATTTAGTACTATCATCTTATTTAAGTGTAATATATACTTAAACAATGTTTTGCATTCGCGTATATGTTTATCATCATTTCTGAGAAAATATACTCTAGAATAAGATCTTCTATAATTATCTGACTAGACTAGACTAGACTTTCTTTTTATTCCAGTTCATGTTACTGGTACTTAAAACAATTTATTTAGTTTTATACGTGCATTTTTTTTGGTACTCGGTTATTCCATGAGTCGTCTTCTTTTTCCGGCCAAAATCTTTCTTCCCTTCCCTTTATTTTATAATTTTTTTTACAAAAAACCATGTAGATTTATCCACTTGACGTCATTTTTTTTCTTACATACGCAAAACACTCAAGGTCACTCAGGTTTTTACTTCAACACCGTCATCATGAGAAGTTATTTTTTTAATAATTCAGCATTATTAGCAAGTCATTTTTGACAAAAAGCGGAGTTAGCCATTTTACATATATTTTTGGATATATTATATTTACTCACATGCTTTGAGGCTTCAGCTACTATTTAAAACTAAGTTTTATATCAAAAACACAATATTCAGTTATAAATAATATATTTTTAGTATTACAAAAGACGATAATTTAAATAGTCCAACGAATTTCAATACGCCGCTCGCTCATACCGTGACGGGCGTCGAATCTGTGCTGTCATAATTTACGTTAAAAAAATGCCGAAAATATATGTTTTCATGCATATTTTATCCACAATATGAATTAATTTTGAACTTATTCAAGACATTAGTAGCAAATTTCATAAATTAGAAGTTTTTTACTGATCTTAAGATAAAACAACCTTTTTTTGAACAAAGTAAACATTTTGTGTACGTTATTTTTATGTAAGTCGGAATTAAATAGTTTGTTTATAAATAAAACTGTTGCACTTTAAACATAAGATGTCTGTTTCATAAATAGTATATAATTATGAAACAATCATATCACCAAAACGGCAAAGGGGCGTTTTAAATCGTTAATATTAAACAAAATAATATATTGAAGCTGTCATAATTTTTTAAAATTTAGAACATTGATTTAAGCTACCATCTAAATAGATGTAGATATTTAGTCTGATTTCAAAACATATTTATATATATTAATTAGGTACTTTAATGATTTAATTTTCGATTTGTTAATTCAAATAACAATACACATTTTTATATAATTTCATATATCAATAAGAAAAAAGGTGGAAAATACTCCCGACACGAGTACGAATACGTTAACACTTTTATCGAATGCGAGAAAATCAACAAAGTTATTGTCGTCTCTTTCTATTCAATCCTTCCTCTCTCGCATAATTTAGGTAACAAATAACGCCGTTAATCATTACTCTTGAACTTATAAGAGTTTGATCATATCTAATTCGTGTAGAATTTCTCGGATTTCAAACTGGAAAAATGAAAGCTCGCCTTAGAATAATAATAAGAAGAGTGCAACATCTTATATATATATATATAATTTCGAATGTACGTATATCTGTCTGTATATACGCACGCGATGCCCGGCGAGATGAATGGACCTAGGATACAATAAAGGGCTTACTATGACTAACTTTTCACAAAGTGCGAGAGGGGGAGGGGGGGAATATTAAAAATAGAACCAAAAAAAATTTCTAGAAGAGAATGAAATTTTTAAAGGTTTTCATGGGTTCTTGAATTTTATTGCAACGCCATATATATTATCATCTAGTAATATATATGTAAATTGCAGTTATACTCTTTGGGTTGATTATTATTAACACAAAGAAAACAGCATCGAAAACAAAATAATTAAAATAATGGAAATTTAGTTGGTTGCATTAACTGGAGTTGAAATCGGTAATATTAAATAGTACCTAAAATACGCTAATTACTGCTAATTACAGGACAATTTAAATTGTAAATATAACCTGTTTGGTCTAACGATAATACACTCGCCTAGTAACCGAGTGGTCGGGGATGTGAGCCCAGTACCGGGTTTATTTTTCCACAGTACAAGCGCTAATCAGTTTTAAAAAAAAGGAATTTTGCATGACATGTAGGTACCCCCCCGTTGCGCACATTTATATTTTTAAGTATTGTATACAAAAGAAGAAAATAACTCAAATATTACATTCTAATTAGAGTTTATCCGCCACCTAAATATCAAATAAAAAATAGACGGAAACAAATGTTTGAATCTGACAGACCTACTCTGTTCTTTCACTGTTCACAAGACTTGGAATAAAAAATAATACGTAACATGTGACAGGCGTCATGTTATTCGCGAGGACGGACTAGAAATAGCGAGCGGAGACAAGAAAAGAATTAAAAATATAAATATCGGTCACAGAAAAATAATAAAATGTAGGTAGTTTTAGAATAGCGCACAACATGTTGTTCTGTTGTATCGGCCGAATAAATTCTTCAAACATTCAGTAGGGCCGGGCCGCTCATATTCATTTAACTATCTGTGGCGGCGCGTCGTCGTCGCTCGGCGGAGCATCGGCCATTCTCCGTTTCTAAATGTCACTAATGTTGAATACATTTTCGGGATTGTTTACGAGAAATTAAAACGGGTGAAATTTTATAAAAATATTAATAATTTTAGAGGTTGATGCTTACATAAAAATATGAATCAAAAATGTGCTAAATCTCGACCGTGTCACAGATATATAGATAGCATTTTTAAAAAGTCGTATTTATGCTAATTGTCTATTAATAAAAATATTTGATTGATTCCAAATTATATATTTATTAATTTATTAACGACCTTACAAAACAGGTTTGGTATAAAATTTAAAAAAAAAACACATGAGCAGCTACACAGTAGCATGGAATACATATATAAAAAGAGAAATTTAAAAATACGCAAAACTATACTGAATACAAAAAATAAAAAGTATAGGCAGACAATAATAATGGTTCAATTTCGCAAAATTTTATTTCGAAGTACGTAGACCTAAGGCTTAACATAATTTTGTAAGCAAATTTCATACAATGAGATTTTCCGTAACGGTGTAGATTTAGTCAGGTATCCAACAATAAAATAATTATGGACTAGGTCTGTCGCGTTCGCCTCACGTGTGGCGCTTCATTAATACTAACAAGTAATTGTCTAAAAATATTGGGCAAAAAATATCGCAATTTTTGGATTCAAAATCACATTGAAATATATTATTATGAAAAAAAAACCACATATAATCACTATAACATAAGTATGATTACAGCGCACAAGATTTATTTTAAAATATATATAATGAAAATGATACGCGAGTATATTATATTGATTTCTGTATGACATGATAATTTTTGCAAAGCTCCTAGTAGCTAGCCATTTCAACAGACAAAAAACCAGTCACAAGTGTGAGGGGATTTGACATACGACACATATCATACTACTCGCATATTGCATTATTGTTAGAGAACAACGTGCAATTCTAGTTCAACCTTAAAAGGAGGTTAAGTTTTTTGTATTTACCTTTAGAAAACATTCAATTATTTAGTAAATTCTATCGGATTTTAGTCAATGGTGTTTAAGATTCCGTAAATATAAAGGCTTTCAAATAATGTAACGACAAATCTATAAATTTGAAAGTGCAACATATAAGTTCGAAAATTTGTCGTCAACTTACTGTGTCGGTGTAGCATAATCGGTAAATGCATTTCCCCAGATAGGAAGAGATCCAGGTTCGAATCCCGGTAGCAACAACTATATTTTTACGATAAATTGATTTTATATGTGTACCTTTATAATTAATACATTTAATTTGTATTAATTAATTTAATTTAAATATAAATTAACGAGAAAAAATCATAATTTGATGAATGGCTGGTTTACAACATATGATATCATCGCTGAAAGTCGCGTCGTTGTTAGCTGTGTTTTCACTGTCAAGTGGAAATACAACTTAACGTAGAACAATTAAATATTTCGAAACGTAAATTTAACTTCATCCCTTCAATAATATTTTTTTTGAAAAATACACATAGTTGTACATAGTGAATATATATTATAGTCGGAAACACCGATAATTTTATTTAATTATGTGGGTCGTGAGCAAAATCGTAATTCGAGTAATCGAAAGTCTGGCCAGTAGACTGACCGAAATAAACATTTGGCCGATCCAATCCAGTCAAGTTTCTGTAAAGAAGTCGAGCTGGCTGGGTGACTCAAATCTGACTCTCCCCAAGCAGGCGCTAGAATCTGAATAAAACATCCAAATCGAAGGTTTACACAATTCAAGTCAAATTAAAAGATTTAGATAGAGCCGGGTTATTAAGGAATGTAAAAGAAAAGGATTTTACAAAAATACCGTGTTGTAATGCAAATTTATTTTTCCAGGTAACAACATTGCGATACGCGAATAGAATGAGATCGAGCGGCGTGGAGGTGATCAGTTACTACCTCACAATGTTCATCTGTTAAAACACGCAACATGAATGATTACTCATATTCAGTATCACGTGGATATGTCCGATAATTTAGCGCCACAGGTCCCGCGGCAGGGTTACCCCTCCGGAGATAAATCAGCCGCGGCTCCGAGAGAGTCAGCTGTTGCGGAATGACGGCACAGAGGCTCGGGAGACGGGAGACGGAGCACGTGGCTATATCTGTCACGGGAATGTCACGAACGACGGCGATGGGCCCAAGCGCGAGCCGGACGAAAATAGCCGGCACTGTTCGACAGTGTACTATCACTGGAGATTACTTTGGAAGTCGTTAAATGATTGAATGACGTCATTGTGGCCAATGAGCAAGACGACTAAATTCCTACAATTTATGTCACAGTTGCGACTTCGAGACAGCCGCTGTTTTCCAAATATTCATCCTACATTTTTATAAATATAACATTATTTTACTTTTAGATAATATTTTCTATAAACGTGATATTGAATTATTTATTATTTTGTATTTAAACACTTTTTTACGAAACCAGTTGGTGTATTAAATTTACTCATAAAGTGGTCAAAAACAAAGTAATAAATAATTTTATATTAAAATGAATAACCACAATGAAAAGTTAGCGTTAAATATTTAAAGTATTCTATAAACTTTCCCAATACATGTTCCGTGTCGTATATAATGCCACGTATATATAATAAATTGGCAAAAAGACGAGAAAATAGAGTTTTTTAAATTGTTTGCGTTTACTCCATTCCATTATTTTCCATTTCATTTTATTGTTACAAAGCTCGGTTACTAAGGCTTCAGAAATCGCTTTCCTTTTATTAAAGCTAATCTAAAGGCAAAATGGACAAATTCTAAGGAAACTGCAGAAATGTTGATAGATTCGAAGGACTGGAAATAGCCGAGCGGTAGGCGGTTGAGCGGAACAGGGAATGGGTGGGAAAGGGCTAGAGAAGGCGTGCGATCGAATGAGAGAAAGTCGGACAGAAGAGAGGGCGGTCGGGAAGACGTGTGATCAACTGGAAGAAAAGTCAGATGAAAGAACGGTCGGGTGGGAAGAGCTAGGAAGGGCGTTTGATCTGGTTGGAGAAAAGGCGGGTGAACAACAAGTCAACCATTAAGCGGGAGTGTTCTGGCAGTAGAGTAATCGAGATGTAAGCGAGCTAAGGTGCTGACTCGGAAAGATAAAGGAGAAAAAAATCAGAAGATAAATCTTATATATGCGGCCACGCAAGACGAACACTAATGTTCTCCTATGGCCGTTGTACTTTTTTGGCAAACATGTTAAGTTTCTAGGTTTATTTCCAGAACAAATCTGAAAACCTTAAATGTAAAAATATAAAATAATGCTAGACAAAGCGTCTCTGGCTGAGCTGATACGATCCGGCTCTTTAAAGACCCATAAAGATATTAATCTGAGACACATTTACACAGCTCTGACATTAATGGGCTTCATTATCTCAATAACGCGATCTTACCTAAATATACATGTATAATACGTCATCAACTGTTCATAACAAATCTGTTGATAATAGTATAATTACCCCGCGGTAAGACGACGTAATTGTATATCGCAATCTTGTGATACAAACATATGTTAAAATCAAATCAAGAGGTTCGAATAAAATACTAAATAAATATCTTGGATATGAAATGTTGGAAACATGAATAGAGTACCGACAAGAAGCAAAAAGATTTGATTAATAGTTTAATAACTTTATTTTTAAAAACCACTATGACTTGTTTATATATATATATACGTGTTTGCGTTTAATGTTAAAAAATTAAAAGAATAAAACATTGATTCGTAGAAATTTGACTTCCTGCATCAAAATGTATCTACATTATAAACGAATTTTTAACCTGTCCAGAGTTTGCTGACGTCAGCTTTACATCAAATTAATTTTTATACAATGGATTATAAAATCCTGCAAAGTACCTGAAAACAGTATCTACACCTGTTAAATAGAATTTCAGTAAAAATATACAATACATTTTTAATTACAGAATAAAGTATGAATAACACGTCAAAAGGAGCTAATTTGTATAAAAACAAAATAAATAAAAACTGCATAATCGATTAAGAAGATTTCGTAGTATCCAAAACACAAATTAATTAAATAATTAAATTTAATTAAATTTTTGAAGTAGACATATTAAATAACATACAAATATTCATATTAGCACTGATTACGATTGATTCAATAATCGGCTCAATTAGGAGTGGTTCGGTTAATCGCTAATCGTTAATTAATCGGTTCAGCAATAATTATAATACGGTCGAGGGTGACCAACGATGTCGCGCTTCAGTGGCTCGGAGTGCTGGAGGTGTTCGAGCGGAGAATGGCGAGCACGATAAAAGAAGATCGGAGAATGTGGATTCTTCTATGTAGTACTTATCCGAGATGCAGCCAACTAAAAGTTCTAAAAGCTCGACAGAAATGCCATCACGGGAAAATGAAGGGATGTTTCGCAGTGACAATGACAAATTTTTCAATTTTGCGCGGGAAATAAAATATTTTACAATAGAAAAGCTTTAGGATTTCCTCCAATCTGTTGAAAATCTCTCATAATGGGATCTGAACCACAAAATATCCTGGACAAAATAGCGCCAATAATAAAATTAATTGGCAAGATTAAAAAAAACATTCTACGATTTTACTAATTACGACTCATTAGTTGTTACAGCTAGGACTTCCAGGCGACTGGCGTAGTGTACTTAACCTTATTATGATTGATTTCATTCATTTTTCTTACTACTGTAAACGATCCAAAAGATTTTATAGTAGTGATGGCTAAATTGTTCCCATATTATTGACTGTGATTGTGTTCGGATGTAACGATGATTGTACTGATTATTCGTAATCTTCGACCAATGACTGGTGCACTAAAAAGTAAACTTCCAAAGTTAAATCTTAGTTACCAATCATCGTCAAAAAACCATAACGGTTTTCCATCACTAATTTATAGTAATGTAGTACATAATTCACAATTAATGCAACGTTCAGATATTTTCTGTCCGACAATATTATGCAAAAATTAAAGTTTTCACAGAGAGAAATGTATCTTTCAGTGCTGCCTCAACGGCGATGAATCAGTATTGAAACTGAATATAAGAAACAGATCGGTACTCGTCGTAGTATAATAGTTAGTGTCTAGTCTGAAAACTACGTATCCATGAAAAGCTCTCTGGCAGTATAATACACAATCAGATCACAATACATACAACTGTAAGATCCGAGCAATAAAGGAATAGAGACTAAAATACAACTTTGTGAAATAAGGGCCTTAAAATATACAGTGAACAGGTGGAGGTGGAATGGGAGGAAGAAAGGTTTGCGAGTTCTCAGAGACATTCCGCTGAGCTTCTGCAGTGTTAACTAATCTCCTTTCTTGTTGTATTTCTAGTTGTTAAATATGCATCGCTACTGTTTTACTCGTGAATATATTATGTTCAACTGGCAGAGGGAACAACCAGTAGGTTCGAGATTATTTAGGTACACGAGCCAAATTAGTATGTTATATTCATTAGAAATACACTAAAGATTACTACACTTTTTTAACATGCGGCCAATTCGCGATAATGCCCGCCCTAGTCCCTAGCCCTTTATTTAGTAATAACAATAATAATAATGGATAATTTGTATATCACAATTTTCGTTAAAACTTTCACCTCAAGGGCGTTTTACACATAAACTGTTTAAAGTTGTACGAATATTATGCGCACATTTGCAAAAATAATGAATACCTAAGTAGATTTAAATTTTGGTTAATTTATTGAATTGTTGCCTAATAAATAAAATACATATTTTGAAATATTTATTGTAAAATAATTCAACTCAAATCGTTCTCGAGAAATGAATCACCAATATTTAACGGATATAATATCAATACACAAAAACATTACCAATAAACAACTTTCAACAGGCCAAATATACACATAATATTCGAGTGTGCAAGCGAGACAACTACTATATGAGTAGTTGTGAAAGCCCATTAACAATGACAGGAAAAATCATATTATATTAAAATGAACATAGAATAGTTGGTAGATTCCTGACTTTGGTATCGAATGAAATAATATTAAACACATGGGAAGTAGGTTGCATACGCAAAGCATGGTTGATTCATTTTAAAAACGGATCATCCAGAGAGAGAGCAATATTTTTTCATATCCAGTCGAGCGTTAGCGTGCCAGACGATATTAAACATATTTTATTCGAAATATGAATGCGTATGGCTTACTTAATTAAAAGTGTGTCCTACGAACAGACGACAAGAGATATTTTGGATTGTATGTGTATTGTGTTGATATGTCGAGTAATTACGTACTCCAATTTATAGAAATCGGATATTTAGTTAAAATTTGAAAAACGTCGTTCTTTTTAAAGAACTTATTTTTAGAAAAACATAAAATAATGTTGGCGGACACTTGACGGAATAAAAAATAATTTTATAGTCACATGATTTTTATTATTTAACTGTGATCGATTTCCAAGTTTCTGCTTCTTTGCCGTCGCAGAATATAACAAGATAAATCTAAATATGTAATGTTGTCATCGCTTCGCCAATCATCTCGATGATATTCACGCTCGGGGGTTTATGATGCGGATTTGAATTGTGAATCTCGTTATACAAATTAATAATAATTTAAAAGTTTCGAGCTACAGATAAATCAGCGCTATTCGCGCATCGCATAACTGGCGCTATCCTCGACACGGACAAGAGCCCGCACTACCGCACTGCCGCACTAACGGCTTTGCATACCAAACAGCAATACACGAAACCCAATCATGCATTGATTTAATCAAATCAGCCGGTAGTACATAATATAATATGTGTATGTATGAGTGCACATTAAGTGCAGACTTAATCATGCGCCGCGTACTTGGCACGAGATAATAGGACTTAGCGCCTGGACCATAAGACGAATAAAGCTATCCGATGAACTTGGCACGGACGTGGGGAGCGTGCGGTAATACCGTGGAGATGAGTCACGCTGAAGATTGTGAGTACGCGGGATCGTAACCGTGAATAAGCCCCCCGGTGTGGTTCACGTTACCGGCGGGAGTCGTTAAATTAAAATGTTTCTAGGACCGATACATTGTTTTCAGTTGAAGATATGGTGTAGGGAGTTTTTTTTTTAATTAAAAAAAGGCTGCAAGAACGAAAAACTAAATTAATATATACAGTAGTTTTTTTTAGAATTTGTTAGTTAAATAATTAACTGATGAGAATATTATGTAATGTAAGTGTGTGAATATATTATATATTGCTCTAATATAAACAATATTAACAATACCCTTTTTACTATAATTTATCTTTCACATATTTACTAAGTTTAATTTTGAATTCATATAATTTCTCCTCCTTTTTTATATCTGGCATTTCATAGAAAATCTTCATCGCACCGAACATGTTTGATTTCTGAGATTTAACTTTCTTTCTGAATGAGTCTTATTCTGTCTCACCTCTGGGTTGATGCTCGTGCTCGTGCTGACTTGCACCAGAGTGATTTTAAAGCGAAGGATGCATAGTTATTGTGATACTACTACCTGTGTAGGGTTTGTGTGCATTTTTCTGTCGATGTATTTTATATTATATCTTATACATTGAACAATGCATTTACGTTAAGTGTTATAAAATATGTATCTAATCAAATGACATCTTGTTTAACTTGTTTATATATATATATATTTGTACATTGATCATTACACTTTGCTTACTGCTATACCGGAGGAACACTGTCTGCTATAATAAAGTAAATCACTAGTGTAGCAGGCAGGGTACCCAAATATATGTCTTACTTTACTTTACCAAATTTTATATGCACACCTTCGGTACATTTGTCTGATATTTGAAATATTACGCAAGTCATAGTAATTAACTAGGTGAAAATGTATACTTAATAAATATTAATTTGGAAGAGTAATACGTCAGACCGTTGGAAATTATTTATCAATGGAAATACATAATACGCGTAAAAAGTGAACCTAATAAAAATTGATTATAATGCTACTGTTTATATTTATTTTTAATTATTCGCTATAAATTGATTATTTATTATTATTTTAACTTATTTTCTGTTACTTACACTATGGCATTTTTACATACATTTAGGAAGGTGCAAACTACACGATTATTAGTGACACAATATCATAGTGTTTGGAATTTGTTCATATTGTATTTGACTCGTAATTATTTTAATATTCATAGTTATTATTAATGACAGTGTGTTAATGACAACGAACGATTGTATTACTTTATATTAGCTGCAATACGAAAAGTACCTATTTAATAATATTTGTAGTCGTCAAAATAATTCAATTGAAACATAAAACATTTGTAATACCTACATATTAAATTGGGTACAAGCGAAATTTGACTATTTGAAATTCGGAGCTGTTTGAAGGTCTCTTGAATCGCGTAAATAAAAAAAATGTTGCACACTCATAAACAAAAATGCCAATAAATTTAAAAGCGTAAAAATAAACTAAAATAAAACGAATGGGAGTCAATTGGCCAAAACCGGAGGCACTATACCGGTCCCAAAAATGTATGACGAGTGCCAAGTGATTAAATTTGATTGCTTTTGTTGTTATTTTAGAAGGAGAAGTTGCACATTTTTCGAGATTTTCACAAGAAATACTTGGGAGAATAAAAGAAAAGTGTGTCGTCTCAATATAAATCGTGACAAGCACATAAAACTTCCCATCCGTCAAAGAAATTCACATGTATATATTTTAATAGCGGGACTCTTCTCTTCGATGGAGCGCCGGCCTAAAATAACAAAATGACGTGACATAAAAATGGCAATTAATCGACACACAATTATGTGGTTTTCCATAAAACTTCATCCAGGACAGTCAAGATCAAACATCCTTAAAAAGCTTGTCCACGGGCGAATTATTTTACGATACATTTTCTGAAATAAGCATTATTTTCAGCATCACACTAGTACTAGTGTGCCATCCCTCTCGTGCGTATGGTATTCGTAGTCAGTGTCGTAAGGACAAATCGTCGGCGCCCCGAGCGAGACAATATACCGGGCATATTCACTATTACCGACTTAGCTTCATTCACTTCATCAGTATTCTTGCTGGATAGTAATTTAAAGTTTTTAATATAGAGTGTCATCTGCCGATCTTGCAATTAATAAATATGGAATGTTACACGAAAGAAAAACGCCGTATTACTGTTAAAACTCATAAAAAAAGAGTAAATGTTTTGCTGATACAGTTTGTAAACTTTATGCAATTTTTGGTCGAAATAAGGTCCAAACTGGTTCGATTCACCCATCCATCTTCGTAGTGAGCGTTCCAACGTAGGCTGGAAATGCATTTACAGTGAATGGTTTGCGTTACAGAACGATGAAAACTGATTTCTTTCAACCAGAACTGATCGATTTGGATCTTCAAGACGTGAGATTGCAGCAGGACTGCGCAACCTGTCACACTGCGCATGAAATCACCGAGTTGTTCAAATTTAAAAACCAAATTCGGCGCTCTTATTGGGACACCCTATGTATCCGCGTATTTATGTCTTACTGCGAGTACACTATCCATCCAGTAGGACTTAATTTATTCAATACCAACTTTTTTAGCACCAATAAAACTTTCAAGTGTTTGCTATCTTTTGTTTCATTTAACGAAAAAAACATAAATGAAAAAAGTTTGCAATTTCAGATATTCGAGATACTGAGAGTAATAAAATAACAAACGGAGACATTTCGAGCAAAATTCAATAGTTGGCTTGGCGTCGACATATGAATGCCACTTTTTGGTACTTTATGAGGGGAATAAATATGCTCAGTATTATGTAAATTGTGTATTTTGTCTTTTTATTTTTACTTATTGATATTGTGCAGCGGTTCCAGGCTCTCCTGGGGCTCGGGCCACCGGGTGATATCGCCAGGCTGTTCAGGCTGTAACTACGCCACTGACCGAAGTCATTAGTTTTATTTTGTTTCAGTTGATTTTGAGAACCAATTCTATGCTCTCCAAGTTAATTCAGTGAATATGCTCAATTATTTTCATTTCGATTGAAGCTATCAAAGTAGCGTCAATAGCGGAGATTTTTGCCGTCGATCGTAGTGCAGTGCCTCCAACGCTGCGTGATGGATTGTTGTTATGTACTCTTATATATTGAAGAGGTCTGGGAACAGTATACATTATTGTTGCAGGCCTTTATACACTTGAAATGGTTTCGATGTTGGGTTCTTCACATGCTCTAGAGCCGAGTTATCTACACTTTCGCCGTAACACACCTTCGAGGTTGTCATACAGCCTTCTGCACATGCTTGCTTAGAGTTGTTATGACTGCGGTCATTTGCCATCCGGCTATCAGTGTAGACATGTCCACTCCGCTAGCAGTTTGCACCAAGGTGGAAGAACGAGCAGTGATCTGATTTGTCTGGTTGAAGAGCGTGAAAGTGGCTGAAATTCATCGTAGACTTTTATCACAACACGGGAACAGTGCTTTATTATTTAAAAGTGGTTTTTTTTTTGTGGATCGAGAAGTTTAAAAATGGCCGGACCAGTGGGACGCACGAAGAGGGATCGAGACGTCCGTCAACCTCCACCGCGGGCGACAAGGTTCAGCAAGCTCGAGAGATGGTTCCAGCGAAGAGGCGACTTACCATCGGTGAGGTAAGTCATGGTTCTGCCCATGAACGTGATGAACTACTACCTTTGTGTAAATAAATTGTAGAATGAAAAATGTAGATAATTTTTGAATTGCCCTCGTACATACAATGCATATATATAAGTGGTACACCCATCTCAACTAGTTATCTCATAGTCTACGAAGTCTGTCACTAGGACTTGATGACTGACTTTTCTTGTACAAATTCTGGTTATTTTGGCTGTTTTTGCCAGTCAGGATATTTATTACGACGCTATTTGACGACATATAGCAATATCTTAATAGCCTGTGACATTAGGGAAACAGTTATATAGTGTTCTCGCACTTTTGGTATGGGGAAACTCTCTTGCACATATGCCGCCAATTATATTGGTTTGAAATTTGACTTGTTCCAATTGTTGTTGTCAATCGGTGATCTCGAAATGACATCCAGAATAAAAAAGCAACTAACGCTGAACAACAGTGTGGCGATCCATCTCGAGCTGAATGACATCGTGCTTCCTTACACGCGAAAATAAAACTGAGAGAGCCCTCATTATTTCAATGCACCCAATACCGAACATAACTCGCGCCAAGAGCCAGAACAGAGACGAGCTCGGATGACGCGTGCAGCGTGCGCATGCTGCATCTCGTCAGACTGACCGAATCACTTTCTAACGTGTTATGCAGATTAAAAGCACTCCCAGATGTGTTGACTCGGGAACTAATTTGACCGGACAACGCGGTGCCAAAATAAACTTGCAAACATTATGCAGAAAGTGCCATCGGGAATAACAAGCGTGTTTACAAAAAGTGGGTACGGTAACTCCTTGTAGACGGCCTCCTCGTCGGCCAGTTTGCGGCCAGAGACACGCGACGGCCACAAAATAATCACCGAGAATAAACTGATGCACTGCACTGCTGAGTTACCGGGAAGGAGATCTGGATATTTATTTAAGTACTCGTAGATGATGCTCTGAGACAATCAATCAAGGACCTCTCGTGTTTGAAAGTTTTATGACACCGATAGAAAGAAGTAATAGGGTAATCCCGGGGCAAATGGACATTTTTAACATAAAACCAGAAAAAATACCAGAAAAAAAAGTAAAAAGAAAAGGTTTAATAAATAGATGTATTTCTTAAAAAAATATTTGTACAAATACATCAAACCAAGAAAAAAATCAAGAATCTAAGTAATCTAAGTGCCCTTTTGCCTCTATATCTCTATCTTCAATATTACATTGTACAAATCTGAAAAAACTTTGTTTTCCATTTAAATAACATTGTTCATGATACCAGCCGTCACACTCAAGGCACTAAACCAATTTACCCCTTCTTTCTATTCATCATTACAAGAACCACAATTCTCAGTTTTCTTCTGAGAATTTGGCATTGCTTCTTCAGAAAAAAGAAGCAATGCCAAATCCCTTTTAGCTCACAAAAAAAAAAAATTTGCTTATGTTCAAGATTCTGGACTCAGTCCCTCTACATCCTCTTCTTCAAGTATTTGTGACTCCAGATGATATACACCTACAATAGTATCAAGTATCTTAATTCATTTTTTCTATTCACTTTTAATAAGTACGTGAGAAAAAATCAGATTTAGTGTCTAAAGCCTTTCTGTCCAGGTAATGAACTGATTTGCTCGAATATACCTAGACCCATTAACGATGTGTCAGTTATTCTATTTCTAGTATCCATCATTTGATCATTTTCTGAACTTTTCGATGCTTAGTTCTCAGAAGAAATTTATTTATATTAGGTAAAGGTATATTGGTAACGACGTTAATAGTTGGGTATGCATCTCTTGAAATATTTCATGTTTTAGCGGATGTTAGAAAAGACGCATTTTGTTAATTTTGACGGCATTTACTGTCAGAGACATTAATTTTTCACTCCGGTTACATCAATCTTTCCGATTACGTACTATAATCTATAACAAACGGGTAGTAATCTAAATGAGATAAGCTATGTCCGTTTGCCTCTACGCACAACTGAAATTATATCGTCACAATTCAATGACGTCTCGCACTCCGATCTCTAGTCTCACCTTCGACCCGAAGGCTTTTAGCTTTTATCGAGGCCCGTTTCGGTATATCCCCTTCCTATGCAATTGACAATAAATGTTAGATATGTCCATCAATCAAAATGTCTGTTGAAATCTCCCGGTTTGACTTATATAATAATAATATTCTTAGTTAATGTGATAAGAGTACATTCGTAGTTACAATTTGGTATAAATACGGGGTGCCGGGAATGTGCAGTACGGTAGGTGAGCACGTACGCTTGTTTTCGCAATAAATGGCTGATTAAAAAAAAACCTTCAGAGTTCAGGATATTATTTCCATTAGATCACTAACTGTACTACGCGTTTTCGTAATTTATCATAAATTTTTCTCATAGCCAAATAAATAATAGTAACAAATAAGTTTTCCATCTGGCGACAAAAGCTGACATCCTCTATTAGAGTAGTCGCCTCGGAAAACACTATTTATTGCATAGCTGATATCGACTTTCTGGATATGCGCTTCTCTACAAAATGTATAAAGTGTATTCGCCGACTGAAGAATTCAATACGTACGGCAAATAAGCAAAGCGGAGTCACTTTCCAGAGAGCCATGCACACGGCTGGGAGTGCCCCACCCCCCTGCCCCTACCACCACTAAACCCTCGTGCGCTGCTACAGCTGGTGGCAACGACAGGAAAGCTATTATACTAAAGAAATTTAAATATTATTAAGTAAATGTAGCATTGAAGGATTGCACATTTGTAGAATTATTTAATAATCACTAGTATAATAACTCTACATTTAATTAACAAATAGTTGTTTTTGGGAAAATTACGCGAAATTATTTTGAGATAAAGTAATAGAATAATTTTGTTATTATTTATTTAACGCCGAAATTATTTATTTAGGTAGACAGAAAAATCAATTTTTCAAACCGGAGTAGTTGGTAGGCCTATCTTCTGATATCGAATTAAATTATTATTGAATACATTGTAAGTATGTATGTAGGTACTAATCCAAGTCGGATACGCGAACCTCAATTTATTCATTTATTGAATTTATTATTTATTAAAAATTGAACGTGTCAGGGAGCAATACTTGTTCATATCCAGTCAAGAGACAAAAGTGTCAGACGATTATAGAATTATTTTATTAGAAATATGCGTCCTTAGCTCGCAGGCCATTAATAAAAGTGTAATGTAAAAACTGCGAGGATTACATGTATGTAGATTAGGTAATTAAATACAATCATAACAATTATTTTCCAATTGAAACATATTTATGATACATGAAACTGTAATTTCTATCTATAATTTTCTCTTGTACCTATGGTTAAGTTTTCTATTTAGACCATTTCTACTCAACGGCTTAAATTAATAACGCATTTCGCGATAGCTATTTAGCGGTATCCTATGGCTAACGTGAGGTATCCTCATCAAATGAATAAGGCAATTTATTTAATTAAAATAATAAATAATAATACATTAAATCACTGGTTGCCAAAAGACTAAAATGTCTGTATTTCGAATTTCAAAATGATTTAATTAAATGTATACTAAAATATAATAATTTAGCATTTAGTATGTATCTACCCTATATAATACGTCTTACGTCCCTCCGCAATTACATGTCCGCAGGTGTGGAATAATAATAATTTAAAAATATATATTTTTAAAAACAAATACGGCCTTCAAATGTCGTTGTTCGACAAACAGATTAAGAAGATATGTACTGGCATTCATTTCAAGTTTACTTTTTAAGTATTTTTGTAAATTCATGAACTGAAGAAAAAATAATAATACTAATTGTCTGTAATTATTGTCAGGTTATATATATCTAGTATATACATTAGACCCTCCTCCTGCGACAACACTGTATATCGATCGTTACAAATGTCTAAATATCTTGGATGATATAGAGTGTTGTTGCAGGAAAGACCACTTAGAAATTGTGTGTAATAGTATTTTTATTTATTTGATATGGTTGCTTAATATACCATTCGATGCCCAAGAAGATATAAAACGTTGTGGCATTCATAACTCAGATCTGCCGAAAATCGATATACAGTGCTGTTTCAGGGGTGGTCTTATATTATATGAAAACATAACATGAAGAATAATGCAGTGCTTAAAATGCTTTTTACATTGTATATCGCTGTTTGTTTTGCAATATTGGACAGTCACGATTGGTTTGGACCCGTCTGAACATCAAAGCGACATGAGACTGAATAAACAGATGTGATGGGAATATGCTTAGAACTGAGCGATGGACAAAACCGTCACTGGAATAACCGAGTATTTGAATCATTAAAGTAACTAAACCATATCTATTCCCTTTTCAGGGATAATTCAATAATAAAATTACGTTGTTCAAAATGAATAGATGACACAAATGTGATAATCCTGCCCCGGATAACCCTGCGTACCGGCGGGTAGTTAATCCACCGAGTCTGCAAGCCGAGTAAGTAAAATAAGTCAGATATTGTTTATTTTAACTCAAGTTAAAGATGACATGCTGAGTTGACAAATTTGACGCTCCGATCTGTTATTTTATAAACAATCAATAAATGATTGAGTAAAAAAGATAATAAATAATGTTTTAAACATACTATATAAAATAAAACCGCATTCGCTAAATAATATACAACATAGAGTTTATAAAGATTTGTGTAATGAAGACCAAATAAAGATTTTATACTATAATGTAACTCGACCTGCGGCGTAACTACAAAAAATGGGCTCTAATGCAGAATGGAAAAAAGACCCCCCAAATAAGTATTGTGTAATGTATACGAATGCTAGTACTACGTGGCTTATCTATTAAATAAATAGTAAGAACAAAATGAGTCACTTTTCTCATAATATTCACACTTTCAAGAAAAACCATATCTACGTGTTCTTAAGCATTTACATGCACTTGCAATTAAGAAATGCTTGCTTTGCTTTACAGCGATGGTCTGGTCCTTAACCCGACGTACAAGCGGGATACTATTTTATACATCGAAAATGTTCTCACGTGTTTTAGAACAGACTACGTCTAGTAAAGCAATTACCTGTACAAATTTTAAAAGTTGTAAATGCTATGAGGTAAGTAAGCATAATAAGTGAGTTATAAAAAGATGTGTGAAAAAATATATAATCAGAAGTAAGATATAGAAAAAAAGTTATGTAAATATTATTTTCAGTAATATACAATAGTCGGTGACAAGAATGGTAGAATGGTTTATAACTCTATTAATTTTAAACATGTTGCTAATTTTTTCAATTGAGATTTGTCTCCGTAATCTTGGCTTCAAGATTATAAGAAAATATATTTCGTTTATGCAATAATTTAGCATATTAACACAATTTTGTAGAACGCGGAAACTGCTAATTTGGTTTAATGCAGATTTGTCTTCGTAATCTTGGCTTCAAGATTATAAGAAAATATATTTCGTATATGCAAGAATTTTCTATATTAAGGCAATTTTGTGGCATATATTAAGGCAATCTTGCTACTAACCCATGCGGGAGGCTATTATAGCCGCTTTGCTGCCGATAGTGGCCACTACGCGGTCAGTGGTGACCGCAGCGTAGCCAGGGCTTCCATAGAATGTGTATTTCGACATGGGAATCCCTTATTATATAGCTTTAGATGAAATACAGAATATACAGAAGCCCTGGCCGCGCAGCCGTCACTGTGGGCCACGTAGTAGCCACTATACCTGCCTTCAGGTCCTAGCAACAAAACTCAATCGCCGAATAATTTTCTGCTAGTGCATTCTGTATTGCCCTCCCTGGAATTGTACAAACGGTGTTCTTACGTATCAACTTTAAAATATATATATATATATATATTCACTTAAAGAGATTACTGAAAAACCCGCGATTATGTTTACATAAGCGATTAACAAACGTAAACATTACAAACAAACGTAAACATGCATCTGTCATCCCGCGTCGCATTTGACAATGCAATTGCGACGCAATGAATGGTGCTCAATATACTTGCCAGTCGTAAAAATTCGTATTATTTCGCTAATGTACATTTTTTCTTACTCATAATAAAGACAGTGTACACTTGATTTAAAATTTAATATATATTTACGTACTATTATTGAATATATAAAAGAGAAAACATTTAAGTAATCTTAACCTAGGGATATTAAAAACACGCCAAAAGGTAGCGAATATGTCGAATTTTTTCTTACTGGCAAATGACACTTACATGGACGGATCTAAATACATAAACATATCTAGATAAAAGATGAAGAAGCCCAATATTATTATGGATAATGTTATAGGCATTTTTCGCCAAAAAATAATGCAACGGCAGATTTCCCATCGCCCCGCGGCCGCTTGAATCGTCGCTATGATAAAAAAACACTTATTCATAGTACCGATATAAAATTACAGTTGAAAATAAAACTCGGTTTTAAATAGTAGTTGTAACCCTTGAGTGTATGATTAAATATAAAACATCAAATGATGTAAAAATTTAACGGTATAAAATTAGATTAATTTTTAACCTTTTTCTTAATTTATATAGATTTCGTAATCGTGGTTTCAAGATTATAAGACTACATACTACATATATATAAAAAACTTCCGTAACTGGCACACTAAAAACAAATTTAATGATCGGGGTCTTCTAAATATTGTTGTAATGTCCTAATTATTACAAAAAATTAGGACAATATTAACAAAAGTATATTATAGTAATAGAAACGTTATTTATTAATATACATATTTGAATTAATTAATAAATATAATTAAAACATATATATATATATGTTTTAAAAGTCTAACCATGTGTATAACTTTTGATATAAATGATAAATAAAATATCACTTTTTTTTATAAAATGAATAGATAAATTATTATAGCATTAAAAGTAGCGCCTTAACAAATAAGGTTCAAACCGTTTAACCTTTAAAATACCATAAGCGCGTTAACACGGCAAACTATGCATGTCACGCCAAACTATAAGCGTGATAACGCGCATTTTTTGACCTTGCAGGGATTAAAATCATATTTGTTAAATCATTTTGCCAGATACTGTATCAAAATTCATGACCTTTAAAGACTACCCTCAGCCTATATGGTGTCTACCATTTAAAATACGTTTGGCAGTTAAAAGGTTAAGGATGTAAACTATTGTCATCAATCATCAGGTTTCCGCATAGATACACAAGAAAACACACATTTTTAGGTTTTGATTTATAATTTCTTTAATCTATTAATTTTGGCAATGTATCCAGCCTATTTCAACTTCAAGCGAGCAATCCTGTTCACAATCGACGATGATGGCGATGATGATAATGCTATATTATCACTAAATAAAACGACAATGACAATTTCTATATTTTTTTTCTGGTGCGCATAATATCTTTTGTATAATGTTCAAATATTTTTAAACAGCTAAGAGTGAAGTATTAACCCCTGACTTCAAATCGGTATAATATTAATAGTGGCCGTAGCCGGCACGCCGCGATCGGGAGAAACATCGACACCGTTGTAAGCAAACGCGGTTGAGAGCCGCTTGTCACGAGCGACGGCGGCGAATGTAGCGTGTGCCAGACGCTGTTATGTAAATATGTGATTTGTCAAAGGAATCCCGACTGCGGTGGATTGGCAGAGTTGACGCAAGACTCATAGCAAGCATCTCGTAAACGGTATCGTTGGGGTTCGGGCGAAAGCGCAAAATGCAAAGAAAAAGTACACTGAGACAGTTTGCAGGATTCGCATAAAAGAAGCGAGCTCTATGGTAATGAGAAAGGAACTTTCGAGACTAAACAAAGATGTTTTTCCAAATAGTAAATCTCAAGAGGAAAACGAAAAGACCTAATTAAATTCTTACAAACTTATATACATTTTATAAATGGATGTAGTGTGTAATTAATTAATCAAGCGCAATAAGCTCAGTCGCCTTTACAACAAACACTACACAGATTCAAATGGTTAGGTTAGAATTATTCTTGGGAATGTTTATTTATACCCAATTTAATGGCAGGTCGTAAATGCAGGTAGTGTATGCGTCATGGCCAGGTGCATTCATTCATTATTATATGAACGCTCGAATTGTTCAGCTGGAACAGGAATATTTTCTGTATAATAAAGTTAAAATATAAATAAAATAATTACTTAAAAAACAATCGACAAGATTTGTGTCTTGTATGATTTGCGCAATGGTATGTGCAACAGGCATCAGAAACAAAGAAAAAAAATCATTATTAGTTCTAAAAATAAGTATATTTTAATATCGTTTAAGAAAAATCTTGTGAAATAATTCCGTTATTGGTTTTATATAAATGTAATTAGCTTAAATTAAAGACTACAAATAATACACATACAATATAACAAACGACTTCTAAAAATCGCGATTTAATATCGAGTTTAGTATTGGAAAAAATTAATGTGAAGTACCTATCTACCTTCCCTTGATCCTCGCGGTTACGTCGTTCGCGGTTTCGGACTAACGCGGCTGACAAGTCATAACAATTCAACTTTTAACTATGTAGGTATGTCTCACTTTCTTAAAATTTTTCGTAACTTAATGTGCGTAAGAAACATTTTCTATCACAATACAATACTATTCTTGCATTCCTACATTCTTCCCAAGTCTCTCATCACAGGCAACAACTTTACTTTTTCAAATGGAATACACATACATAATTTTTAAAAACATAGACGTTTGACAATTATGTGAAAAGGTCACCTCGCGCACTACCCTGTTTACCCATTGCAATTTGTAGTTTAAATAATCTTTAGTGATATATGCTAATAAAGAATGTATTCAGTATACCACTTCCAACACATTAACGTGTATTAAAAAAAAAAACAATTATATTTATTGTTAAAAATATGCTGAGGTATTCAATAAGGAGCCAAACTAAGCAAAATTTTAATTTGTTAGCAATATTGCGTTACGTTAGTATTACACTTTTTACACTGTTTCGAACCGACGCGACGTACAATAACACGTCATTAATTGAATTAAAACAGGCGGTAAAAATACAATAGAAGCAAAAATGTAAATAAAACATTATTTCGTAAAATGGATGGATATAAATAAAACAGTGCTTTATTTACATCCATCTATTTTGATGATGAAACTCTACAAAGTTGACGCAGATTATATCAATAATATCATTTTTACTTGGTTGGGTTTCGGTTTAGAAACGTCGACCGTTTAAACTGGTATATTCGTAGTCAGTACGTTTTTAAATTCGGTAGTCGAAAAAACCCAGGTTTTACAAATATAAAACAAATTAAAATAAAAAAGTCTAAAACGTATTATGCCTTTCTCATAATGATCGGTCACTCGATCGGTTGGTTGCTGCGGCCACGGTCAACGTCTCCAGAATTGATAAAGCAGTATAATATGTTGTGTCTTATATATCTGATGCAAAACACTAATCACTAATTAATAATATAGTAAACCAACATTACAAAAAGCTTTAAATTACACATTTATTAGACACTGTCACCACAGCCTAGGCAGTGGCTGCTACGTTACGTTTTATGAATAAAATAATCACCAATAATAACTTTATTCATTGTCGGTCACCATCACACGGTCGCGACGACATAACGAAAGTCTCGTGGCCAAAGACTGACTGAAGATTTAACTGCACAGTGGCTCCAATTCATTGTAATTGAACTCGAGGAACTACGTGTTTACTGTTCAGTAAAACCATCATACGTCGTCAAACGTGGAGAATTAATGTCAGAAAAAAGTTAATTAAAATCAAAATATCGCAGTCGAATGTACATTCTGTAGTAATTGGTATTTTGTGGTATGTACGTATAATATAAATGCAGTATTTAATCCCAGTAATCATTTCAGAAGAAATATAAAAAAATCGGTAGGTGCTGAGAACATAATACATTGTTAATTTAAAAATGAGTACTGGAAAATTGTTAAATGAATACATCATAATATAAACAAAACTTCCTTCGGTAGAATAAACAAGAATAACTTAATTAATGTACGTAGTTATACTAACACCTGCACCAATATCCGTAGTTTTATATTATTTTACCAATATCGTGTATTTAAATGAAAATGATTATTTATTGATAGTCAATAATATACCAATATCTGATAATAAATAATGGTTTTATATTATTTTACCAATATCGTGTATTTAAATGTAAATTGTTATTTATGGAAAAAAGTCAATAATATACGCAAACCACATTTACTTACAAAGTGGTTTGCGTGTATTATTAACATGTGGACATTCATAATAATGTAATTATTGAAATTTCTGAGCGAAACAATAAAGCCGAGACAAAAAAAATTATTATATATAGTTTTCGCATTCGAGATCTGCAATTCTCGTGTTAGACCAAAGCGGTAAATCACAAGAACTCGATTCCAGCCCCATACACGGGGTCTACTCCGTACTTTATTCAATACGTAACGATCCCTTGTCTTCCACTCCAATAAGCCTGGCAAGTGTGGAAGGTCAAACGCACATTGAAATGTTTCAAACTCCGCGGGCGTGGCGGCGCGCCCGGCGAGCTGACAAACTGAGACCGTTGTAGCGTAAGAACTGGCGCAAACCCTTTTATTATTTATGGCCGGTTTTGATTTAGGCGCACTCTGGCCAGGTAGGTGCGCGGGGAGCGGGGAGCGCGGAGCGCGGCGGTGACAACACGTCCCGGCCCGCGGGTAACGGGACGGACACCTGAGAATGTGCAACAAACGCGAAAAAGAAAAGAAGATAAAACAAATACGGTAGGTACTCAACTTAAATATTTGATCCCTGGACTGTGTATGGAAAAACTAAATTAAATCTTTGATGGCTCTCAAATTCGTCAACTTATCGAGGATTCTAATTTCACAAAATGCCTGAATGATGTTGAAGCTTCTGCTGGTGCGGGTACGTCTCAGATATTATCAAAAATTAAACATGTAAACACAAAGCAGAATAATTAATGCAAAAGTTGCACAATTATTATAAAAATTCGACCATAAAGATACACTTTCTCCTTGACCTCTTATGGTGAAGAGCAAGGTGAGAGATTTCATCAAGTTAGGTGATGAAGGGAAGGTATCATCAAGGCAGATGGGACTGACACGTGAACGTCCAGCAGTAAACCTACACATTTATGATGCATAAAAGAAAATCGTACATTCATTAAGATTATCTGAATCTTGTTAAATTTTTCCTTTTTAAGGAGAACACATTATTGTAAAGTTGTAGTTTTTCAGAACATAGTTTTATGATATGTTTAAAACAAATTTAATGCATCAATTAGAAAGATATATGGATAAAATCAATTTATCGAAAAAATATTTTTGTTGTCACCCAGACGCGAACCAGGAACCCTTTCCAATCCGGGGAAGTACACTGATAGATTACACCACGGTACCATAGTTTGCACTCTGCTACTTCTTAATTAATTATGCTATTTAAGTTTGGGGAGAAGCAGCAAAAACAATATTAGAGTCGACAAAAAGAGCACAAAAGACAATTCTTAAGGTAATAAATGGTCGTCCCTTTAGACATCCATCAGATCTTATATTTAAAGAGTACAATGCCCTAGACATAAGACAAATCTTTATGTTGAGATTCGTCAAATTTTTTCATGCTAACAACAACTCACCCCAAACAATAAATCATGGACACAATACAAGACAAACAACGAACATCTACAAGCCAGTTCCGAGAGCAACAACGACATTTTATAAAACTACATGTTCTTAGCTCCGAAACTGTACAACACACTTAGTACTAACTGGAAATCGTTAACCAATAAGATTACACAAATATGGAACCAATACATGATCCAATCGGGTAGAAAGCAATCAGAAGTATGACTATCCAACATTTTAATGTAATCATTATACAGTGCCGACACTAATAATCTACAACACTCGCACTACATTTTTATTAAAAAAAATATTTCATCTCTATTTTTATTTCTGTCGAATCTTAAATAACACCAAAACAGTACGAAAAAAACTGTCTACTTTACCACAGACTTCAGTCTAGCAAAGTAGCCAAGACAACGCCGTATATATTTGATGTGGAGTCTACTCCATCCCACACAAAAAACTACGAGTATTTAATTACAATATAATTGTATCTTATGTATATCATGTTATATAATAATATATTCACCTCTGTTACAACAAAAATATGTATGTCAATAAAGTCTTAATAAATAAATCGTAAAATAACGTCAATTTTTCGAATTTATTTATATGTTGCACTTTCAAATTAATACATCTGTCATATGTCCGGGTGGCAACAAAAATATTTTTTCGATAAATTGATTTAATCTGTATATCTTTCTAATTAATACATTTGATTTGTATTCATATTCTTCCATTATACTGAATAAAATGTCATTATGTATTTTGTATGTTCATTTTTGTACTACGATGTAAAACAATTTTTAAGGAGAACACACTATTGTCGTGAAATTGCATTTTGAAATCATAGTTCTGTAGTAAGTACAGAAAAATCTATTTATAGAAAAAATATTGCGATTTGTAATAATTTAACTATTAAATTTCCATAATTACAAAAACTACAAAATTAAAGCCAATCTAGTATAAATGATTCCATATTCGAATCAGCGCCATAAACTTACCCCAAAATCGCTCAAATATTAGTATAACAGTGTTCTCCACTATACTGATTGTTATAAAAATTGTGCTTGCTTTCGTTTATGAATATATTCAGAATTACTAAAAATTTGTATAATAAAATATCAATTTCCATATATAAAAAACTCTTTTGTATTAGATGAAGAATTAATGTAGGAACATCATTTACTGTATAAATTAAAGATGGTAACATAAGCTTTATATAATTATAAAACACTTTGCAAATGTTATGTAACCTATTGGATAAACCGAATATTTTCAAATATTCTAAAAAATTATCCTTCGTCCTTAATATTCCCAACCCTTTATTTATAACCGATAAGCACGTAAACAAACATAAAAGCGAAGCAATATGTATATCGAAAATAAATTGTGTATTTATAATTTGAAACAAGGGTAGGGAATTGAATATTGACTGACCAAGCCTATTTTCCAATACCACCTACACATGGAAAAAATTAACGCGCCTATGCCGTAGGGCTCTCGCAAAATTTTCGAGAATGTAAAAACGAATAACATCTTGATGTATGGATTATGAATAATGCCATACAGGAGTAGTAATAGAGTAAAATTTCCGAACTATATTAATAAACCGAAGCTTTCCCAAGAGAAGAGTAAAGACATACAAACTCAAAAAATACCCGAAATTTTTGACACATGCATAGCAAACTTTCTGGTGGAATTTTGCAATCATAATCCACACTATATTATATAGCCATATAAACCCTGATAAACTAACATCACGGGTCCAGTGTGCTGGTGACGGCGGTACCACGCTAGAATCACACCAATAGTGACAAGAAACGTTGATAAATCCAGATAATCTATACACCTTAGCAAACCAATGTAAAGCAGTAGTTTTTCCCACAGGGTAATAAAAAATATTATAGACTTTTTAGAAAACAATGAACTTTCCAATTTTACAATAAACGATATTAAATATATACATGCTAATGATATATTATAAAGTTATTATTTTCGATAAAATCTTCATTCAAATTTGAACACATCAGACTAGCCCAACATGCACAACTTTCCGTCCCACTTTATAAAATATCAAACATTTAAAGTGTACACAACAACGCAGTCACGCAATGCGATCTTGGACAATAATGATTAACTCCGTGTCTTTCTGAAGAGAATTTATGAGGGCTGTAGCGACGGCCGTACAAAAAAAGGAGATCCACTTTTTCCCCGGGCAAATTATTACGGAGAATCAATCGGCGCCAGTGTTAAATTTATGATTGTCAGCCACACGGCGGTCGAGAGTTCTTTGAAGAAGAAAAAAATATAACTATTTTGTTGACTGATGTGGTTTATGTGTTAGCTGTTAGCCATTTCCAATCTGGCAAAAACGACTTCTAAATCTCTCAATAGTAGATTGTACGTTGGCGCTGTCGAAGAGAGAATGCTTCTCAATTATTTCCCCCTCTCTTATTAACGCTAACTATTTTTCTGATTTTCAGCAACCTTTTGGCAAAAACGACGCGGGTGGCGGAAGATTGTCAATGTAGTCCCGATTTCAAACCGAAAGCGCTGTAACCCTTCGAAAATAAATATAAATAAGGCGCTCTGTGAGGAACTTCTTGTTTATAGGGCACCGCGGTATGGAGGAAAGTCGATGGAGGGTAGTTTGTCAAAGATGTGTAGTGTAGCTCGGGAATGATTTGTGTGGCTGAATGGGGAAGAATTTAGGAGGAGCGAGCGAGTTCACGGAGTATTTATATTGGCCTTTGCTTGTAAAAAGAATATATTTACGAGACGAGTGTTAAGGAGTACTTAACCGTGCGTAAGAAAAAAAACGTGAGTTTTTCAAAACTTACGTATATGAAGAGTGGCAAAATGGGAAAATTTATTTTTCAAAGAAAATAAATTTTTGGCCCATCGTATCGTGCCTTCCAACTTATTACTCTCAAGTAAATCATATATTCAAACATTTTGCAGGCAAAAAAATAAGCTCTTGCGATAAAAATGTATTATGAATTACCTTAGTTATATTTAATTTGTTTTTCATGTACAGGTTATGAAAAAATCATTAATGCCCCTAATAGATAGTCCTTGAATATATAACAATAAGGTACATTGTAAAAATATTTAAAGATAATTAGGGAAATAACATTAGATTATATAAATTCCAGAATACCAAAATTCCCTCTCTTGTATTGTTTTCTTATGTTGTAAAATTATATAGCTGTCATTTTCTACATATTATCTATGACATTAAAATATCATCAGTGTTGAAACAGAATGGTTACTTATAATAATTAGAAGCATTCGAAAATGTATGGAAATCCTCAGAATTCTAATGAATAATGTTGTCCCTTTTCATCTCATGCAAATAAAATTGTACAGCTGACTTCCACTATAGATATAAATACAAGTTGTTGAGTAAAATTGTTAGATTGATAATGCTCTTATAAAGCGAAACAGTCTCGAGAAGCGTCTCAAGTAAATTAAACGAGTCGAATAAAAAAACAAGTGTTTTATTTCCACATATGTAATATAAAAATTTTTATGGTTAAAATAAAAACAAAAAATGTTAATTAGAGTTATGTTGCAAAAAGAAAATTAATAATATATCTAAAACTACCGCACGAAAGTACATAAGTGCGTGATTTACAAGGTCAACGAAGTATAATCACATGAAATGCGACATTCCTTGGCATAAAAAGTAAATAATGCGCACTTGGCGTTTGAACAGCCATCAACCACAAATAATACAATTTTGTTTTTAATCTGAAACTGTGTCATGAAGAATATATCAATATTAAGTGTTAATTGATGCGATCTCGTTGTAGTAATTTAACATTCTAGGCAAAGGAGAGAAATACCTTAGATTGGTATTGTAAAACTCGGTTGGAGACCTCAAAGGTCGGACAGGGATATTTAAGTCGATTTGTATAAGTATTAGTTGCGAGCTGGAAGCTTTGCGAATGTTTTCGGGTAATGACAGAAAAAAGAAACGCGTACACTCTTTACAAATAAAAGTAATAAAGTTACACTACACGAGATGTGCGACAGAAATAAAGTAAAATTATTATATAAATAGAGCAGAGCATGTCGCTCCCACCGAGTGACGGGCTTCTTTATTTATCGGTGCATCAACGGAAAGGTGCAGATAAGATATAGCTTATATATATATAAATATTATATATATTAAAGTAAATATGTAAGTGACTTTATTGTTTATCAAGCAACGACATTGAAATGGTCGGTTTCAATTATCTCGGTAGCTGCGAGTCAGAAATTAAACGACGCATAGGTATGGCGGAAAGTTGGTGTCTTGACAAAATATGGAAAGACCGCGGTATTTCCAAGACAACGAAGGTAAGGCTTGTACAGTCTCTGGCGCATTCTATATTTTTACATGGTGTGGAATCATGGACCCTGGAAGCAAGGGAGAGAAGACGGATGCCCTTTGAGATGTGGTGTTGGAGACGCATATTGCGCATACCATGGACGGCGAGATGTACGAATATCTCCATTTTGCAGGAACTAAACATCACGGACAGACTCTCAAACATTTGCCTGAGACGAATCCTTCAATTTTTGGGCATCTTGCGAGAAGGGGGATAGCTTGGAGACGCTTGTTGTAATGGGCTACGTTGAAGGACGAAGAAGAGAATGATCCCCTACCCATTAGACCGACCAAGAGAAAAAGGCAACAGGCACTTCTCTGATGACAGCTCTAAGATCTTCAGGATGCCGAGAAAAGTGTAGAAGCATAGTCAAGAGGGCAAGAGTTCATGGAGATCGCGAGGTATCGACGTGGATGTAAAAAGTTGTAGTTATGCGACTATTTGGATTAATTGAAATATTTTATGAATTCCTAATCATACTGAATACAAAAAATAAAAGGTCATCAAACATCGAGCAGCCAGACTATTTTTTGTTAGATGACTTAGGACCAAAAGAAAAATTACAAAATTATAATAAATGCAGAATATCAACTTCGCAAATATTTATTTCAATAACATGATTTTGTAAAAACTCACAATAAAAGTTTCCGTAACGGTATAGAATTTGTACACACTCCTTGAAAATTTCCGATTAGTAATTTAGGGAGGTATAAAATAACGTGGACTAGGTCAGTTACACCATGTATGCGTAACTATATGTACGACAGCATCTTTTATTTATTATTAAATTTTCTAATAACCTTAATAATATTGCACCACCACGCGTCGTACAGTGGTAAGTACACCTCGTACATATGAATATTTCCACTCTGCAGCTAAGACACAAACCGCTTTGTATTGTTATACTCTGTTTGCAGGCGGTGTCGACTCACTCGGAGTTCAGCGTTCATATTGTTGCGTCCAGGCGACACTAACCGCAGAGCACGCGTGCCCGTACTAGCGCTGGAATGGTACATTACTAATGTCTGTTCGGATATTTGTTTGCGTTAATTGGTTAAGGTAGGTTGTACAGTGATAGGCCACTTGCCTTTTATTGATACTAAATTATGTTTTCAACATTGAAAAATAAGTTAATCGAGCTCTTCCTAGCAGAAACAATCTGAAAAGCCGATCACTCTCTGCTAACATATATATAATAGTTAACACACTAGATAAAAATAACTAAAAGCGACGTGCGTTCTAAGAAAAAAATGTCTAAGTACTTGAAAATAATTAAGTTATTGATAAATAATGAAATTAAACAAATGTTTTTTTAAAACCGATTTTGAATCATGTAATGTAATAAAACCAAGATAAATTTATAGAAAAAAAAACATAAATGATCAAAGTCTTTAATAAATCAATGAAAACAATACAATAAATCAATTGAAGAAAAATTCAGATTAACGTTTTTTTACAACAGGCGGGGTGAAGTGGCCCAAAAAAGCTCGGAACGAGCAATATTAAATCACAGCTGATAAAAAAACATATTATCGGTAAAAAAAAAAAAGAAATCAAATTTCCTAAAAAAAATGACACATAATGACTGCCGAAGTGGGTCAAAGAAAAAACATCTCCCACAAATCAGTCATTATTATTTCTGACACCGAGCAACGCCATTCGAGAGCTATTTTCCAGGCTAGCGAAAAATGTCAAACGCCAGCCGTCGGCTTCGCCACGGTCCGGCCAAATATCAGACCGTGATGCCTCCGTAACGTAAAGACAGGCTGTCACGAGGTGTCGGATGTGGTATGATGAGGTGGTCGAGACTAAATGAAATTGTAAACTCGAGATGTGATCAATTTTAAACTTCTTGTGAAAACTTGATGATAAAATAACACAGGAAAGCGAAAAATAATTGGAGCATATAACCCAACCTGAATTTGAAAATAGTTAGATAATAATAAATCTGTAAAATAAATGGTTCATTGTTTCAACATGTTTCACTGTAAACTGGAAAATATGTAATTTAACAGGAATATAATTAATCTTTTTTATAAAATCGTACCTGATAGTGGGACTTAATTAATACTTCCCGCAGGGTCGACCAGGACCGACGCTGAACGCACGAATTTACTTTTCAAAATAAATATAATATGTAGTAAATTAAGAGAAATATAATATATGCACAATGTATTGTTCCATAACACATATTATTATGGAGTACAGTACAGAGCATCGAGGATTCAGCTAAACACATGATTCTTATGTCGCGGTAGGACAATAATAATAATACAAATACTCCGATCAGTGCGGCAAGAACCCCGTCTCGGAGGCTGCCAAGCAGATGCCCGTAAGAAAACTGTGATGGATTTCTAGGTAATATTTTACGTGATTGGCTTTAATCTCTATTTTTTGGCTATTCCGTGTGTGACGTGACTTCTGATGGCGCGATGTTCTACGGGGAAGGAATAACGAACAATCTTGAGCACCTACATTATTTACATTACATTACTTTCTCTTCCGTTGTAACGTGAATATGAAAAAAAAACTATAAACCGCATATTTTTTAACTAGTAAAAAGTCGCTTAATACTGCGAAAGATTAAAAATCTATAAAATTGATAGTGGGAATTTAATTTAACATAACTAAATAATCAGTGGCGTTCACTAAGAATAGATTTAGATATGCTGCTAATATCGATGCTGTATAAAACGATGGCCTAATAAATATAAACTTTATTACTATTATTCTAGGGAAATTTTTTAATAATAATATCACGTGTAAAGTGTATTGGAACGTATACATTTGAGTCTGCTTCAAATGCGTTTTGCAACATGTATTTGTACAATAGTTGTACACACCTTTCTGACTATATAGAGTGCACGCCATTGCTGAAGATTACAATGCGTAGAGCATAGTAGAAAGTAAAAACAACGGGTTAAAATTTAATTCAACATAAATCGGTGATATTCAGTCATTTATTTCTTTATACATGAATATTGGAAGAATGCGCAAAACTATAATGGCCGTTAACAGGTTGTTCGTATTAATGTAATCAGCAGTATGCTAATATATTTCATCATTTTCGTGTCACACATTTTTCACGAAACTCGAATACTGGCAGCTTCCTGTCTCTCAAACAGCTTTATGTATAAGTACATAAACATGTAAATTTTTAAAATTGCGAGGTAATAAATAGTATTATAATCAGACACCGTGCAGTCTAAAAAAATGTTTTCTGATTACGAATGCTATTGATTTCTGTCTTCATGGCATGTTTCTTCTAATAGTAATATCTTCATTCTTCTTCACAATTTAAAATTTTCATGACATCCTGACGTCTCTGGGCGGACACCGCTCACCGCTATCGACGGCTGATGGTCTTCCACATTTATGTAACGTTGCTGCCCATATCGCAGAGATTCACACTTAAAGAGCACAAATATTATTAAAAGATTTACTTCTGATTATCAATTATCCTATATCTATCATATCCATTAACGATAGAAATACGAGAAAAAGCTTAATAGGTCCATTGAGAAAAAAAAAATCGAATGCTTCCATGGCCATCAGTTGATGAAACGTTTGCTGCAGTATTCTGCTTTGGGTCGGTTTTTCATAGCAGCCGATCATTCGGACCACATTGCAGTGGCCCCATAGTACAGGAGCAGTATTGCGTTTGTGCAGTGAAAAGCTAAATACGACTAGCTTCTCTTTTTTATCATTTAAGATTATACAAGCACGTTAACCTATTTCAATTCATGCCCTTGATGACCCTATCTTCCCCTGCAAAACGAGTTGTAAGGGTTAATATTTTTGAAGAGAATGTATCCGAAGTATGGAGTTTTCCTTCGTTTGATAGTAGTTTTCTTGATTTATTCATGCACTAGTGCAACTCTTTATTGGTAATGTAGTCAACACAGAAGATCTCAGTATACATCGATACTGTCACAGAGCTACATCTTAAACGCCTCCAGTCTTATAATGTTGGCATCCTTTTACGTCCAGTCCTGGACTCCGGGAGCGCCATCCGCACGACACCACGAGTCCCACGACACAGGTTGGAAATATTTCACAATGTTACGACGGTGATCGACGTGAATTTAAAAAAATAAAAACAGTCTTTCTGTAGAACATTTTAAGATGTATCCATTTTAATTTGAAATCCACCGTTGAAATTGACTGTTTAAAACAAAACCGCTCGAATTTACTATATCACGACTAAAGATATCGGGTATCGATGCGAATAAAGGCAGACCGATGAGAGACATATTATTGTCGGGAAAAGCCGCACTTCACAAATACACATAATGCGCGTACGTTCATTTCTATTTCCACGATAGATGGCGCTGGTGAATAGAAGTTGCGAAAGCGAAACCGAGTAGAAAAAGAACGTTGGTAAAAATTGCGTCTAGACGGGCAACAGATGAGTAACGAAAGTTGATGATTGATGAGACGCGTATTCCGAGAGTCACCGCGTCTCGGCTTCAGCTTGTGCACACTCCATCATCCATTCTCTCTCGTCTCTAGGTAGACGGTAGGTAATAATAGTGTTTGGAAACATTTTCAGGCGTCAAATAGAAAATCGTCTCCGTATTTTTAAAGCGAATCCGTCGGAGATCTGTGGAAATTTAACAGACTGACATATTTGCCAAAATATTACAATATGTGAGTGAAAAATTGCAAACTAAAACAATAACTCCATTATTATCAGCTTGACTCGTCGAAAATTCGTTGAATTTGTCTAAAAAACCAAGCGGGTTCGAACGATTGATAAAATGAAAATCATCCGGATAGGCGTCTTTATCATTTAGAGGCAAGGAAAATCATTTGTAAAATCCTTTCGGCAACGGTCGCAAGAATCAGGTAGAATTCGTCTGTGTGAAAGTATTTTTTTGTCCAATATTAACAGACTTGAGATTTTTTGACGAGAAGAACGAGGAACGATTTTCCTCTAAAAAAACTTTTAATATTGGTCGAGTCCAATATTAAGAGTTTTTTTAATGTTTTTAACAGCCGCAAATTTACAGATACAGATGACAGATAAAGCAAGTTAACGATCTTACATATATACAATAAATATACGATGCCCAGATGCAAATGTTCATTTTGTAAACAAGTAATAAAATTTTTCTGTAATATCAGATATATGTATGTACATGTGCCATTGTCAAGGTTTTGCTTCGGTTACTATAAATTTTGAGGTAAAATATACAACTATATACCTAAAACACACCAGTTACATACAATAGTGCTAGCGGAAATCTTAAATTAAACACACACACTTAATATATATACACACGTACACACACACTTAATATATATATACACACTTACACTTAAACGCATAAACACACTTAAGTGCATTAAAATTTTCTATCGACTTCTACCTCAACGCGATCACAAATATATATTATAACAAAAGACAGCACATGTTATTTCTGAATTCACAAAATAATACCCAATAAGTACTCCGCAAATTTTAATACATTTACTGTCGGCTAGAGAGAGATGGCTGCGAGCGTGCGAATTGGTTCATATTTTAAATGTGAAATGTCGGTATTAAAAACGGCCGCCAACTTTCTTGGCCAATGTCGCGCGATTCGCGAGTGTTGAAAATATATTTCATACAATAAAATTGGTTGATATTCAAGAATAAACATAATAAATATACGATGCCCAGATGCAAATGTTCATTTTGTAAACAAGTAATAAAAATTTCCTGTGATATCAATGCACATTGAAGTAAAAGCTTTTGTAATCTGCCGCCAATATTGCCGAAAATATTATTCAGAGTTGGTTCCTAAATATTGAGGATAATCACACATAACTAAAACAAATGTTCCACCACCATTCTCCACTTAACTCGTTTCTGGGTACTATCTAGGTGATTCACCGGGGAGGTCAAAAGGGCGTCACTATACTTCTCTATTTGGTCACTCCATCATCTTGACGTTCTTATAAAAGTTAATAAGCACATTACATCAATAACTACTACAAACTACACCGAGATAATCTAGATAAATATTATTTTCGCTGTTTGTATGTCACACTGTTAATAATGGCCTGCGAGCGGAATACTTTTATATTCTAATATAAATGCCCATGAGGTGAATATGGCGCTATATAAAATGTCTAATGTTATTTATTATCTGGCACTTTCGTACCCTTGACGTTCTTTTCATTTTAAAATCAATTAATAAACTGAAATTTGCATATTCTACCTAGTGGCAGTCGGTAACTTATTGTAGAAAGAATGCTGGATAATAAGTTTATACCTACTATCAAATATGACATATAACTGAAGGATATTCAATGTTTTAATAATTGGCCTTCAAGTATTCAAGCCATACTGTCAAAAATGTGTCATACAAACAAATTCCTCAAAACAATCCGCTCGCTTCGTAATGTGTATGCTATTCTGTGCATTATACCCATAGGCATTAAAGACGTTTTTTGTACGTTAGATGCTTTTGACGAATGCGTATACAGTATTCAGACCTTAACAGGCGACAGGTTTGAATGCGCATGTGCAAAAGTCAAATACTATCAAAATTTATTGATACGGAACAAATGATAGAATTCTCTGTTGCTGGTGTTAACGCGATTCATTGATTTTTGAATATTAAGAATATATATGTATTTCGACTCGCTCCGTGCACGCGCCGTGTCGTAGTGTGTTATGACTGGCCTCTAAAGGACAGGACGAATTTATTTGCAACAGTGCTGTTTTCGGCTAGAAATGCGTTAAAAATCAATTCGATACTCGGCATAAATTGGAAAATATGATTTCTTTTCTGTCGTTATTGACGGACTCTTACCTAGTCACTTAATAATACATACAAATATTGAGTGTACAGTAAATTTTGTCAATATTTATGCCAAAAATCTGATTTATTTGTAAAATATTTGACATAGCGCATTCGAAGCACGCATATAGGAACCATCGCGGCCACGGCATGTTTGTAAGTATTATCAGAATCAAACTATTGTTATTTGTGTGCGCACGCACAGGAGGATCGCAGCGAGCCTGCGCTCCGTAAATCATTTAATTTGACACCATTTCCACGGATCTAAATGAAATATCATGACGCAAGAGACGTGAAAATATTCATGACTGAATAATTGATCATCATGCAACAGGACGACTCAGCGCAGTGTGACGTGTACCTGAGCAAGTTCCATTGTCTGAAACACGTTTCAGATTAAACACAGCTAACGGCGCACGAACGACACAGTAGTTGGCGTTTAATAGAATAGATCACGCACAAAATTAAAATAAATATCGAGTGTCACTGCACATGCACTGACGTTGATCCAATCGATATTACTTTTCCTTTAATCAATTCTAAATATATCGATTGATGATGACTGACGAAGATCACGAACCTTAAAAAATATTATACTGAAAAATAGGCACGCTTCCGGTTTCTGCGAAGGTGAACTGGGGATAATCATTACGAACGGAGACAGAGTCCCTTTTGACAGCTGTAAATGAATTAAACGAAGGCAATACAAAACAGTATATCAAACCATCATCTTTTTCTTATTTCTTCTAAAATTTTCTAACCAAGTAATAATCGATCATTGAGCAAATTTTTAATGATATCTATTTATGTAGTTATTATTTTCATCGATAAATTTTAACTTTTTGTAAACTAATATATTTTGATCAGTATCAAATATCAAATCAAATTTTTGGTCAGTAAAATTGTGATTTTTGTTTAGTATAAATAATAAAATTACACAAATATTTTCAGTCAATACATTATATCGATTGGGCTACATGTTTATCACATACCGACATTTTATTATAAAAACTGATTATCGATTTAAAATACTCGTGAAAAATGTTTGAAAATATTAACTCAATATAACGTCATATTTACCTTATATACATAAAAAATAATGTATTTTATCAATACTAAAATACAGTCAATAATCGAATAAATCGTATTTTTTGTGCAAAAGTGGCATTGTATATGATTAAAATTCAAATTATCCTTCCAAACAATACAATGTGGTAGCAAATGATAGTTCTCCTATTAATGTTACTTATATTATTGTTATGCTCCTATAATTGCACACTAATAGCATTTATACTGGACTACGGCTCCGTTCGCTGATCATTTATAACGCTATTCCACTCACTGCAGTGGATCGATGGAGGAAATAAATAAGACGCGTTAGATCTTTATTTAGTACCCTGTAGTCACCACTCGCGGGTATTAAATATTTCATTTTGACTTAACTTGTTTATTAGCAATTCACGCGGTGTGCTCATTTGTATGGAATTAATAATGCCCAATGAAATGGAGAATAGTAAAAACAAAAATAAATTATGCTCAGAAGCGTTGAATGAACCAATCAATCGTATCTACAATATAACACAGTAATTAATAACAAACTAGACAATGTACAGAAAGATCTTATTTATCGAAAAAATATACTTATTCTTTAAATTCTAGGAAATTTCTACTGGCGATATAATAATAACGATAAGTACCCGATAACACTATAGATTAACGTCAAATTAGATGTATATAAATTATTAGAAGAACACATTCTTATAGTGAAGTTGTAATGGAGTGATTAAAAGTATTAATATCAAAAAGGTAACATATAGGTTCGAAAATCTGTCGCTATAAATATTGTCGCTGTAGCATAGTTGGATAATGCACCTTCCCCGGTTAGGTTAGGTTAGGTTAGGTTAGTTAGAAAGACATCCAGGAGGTTCGAATCCCGGTGGCGCAACAACAATATTTCTAGATAAAAATTGATTTTATATGTATATCTTTCTAATTAATATAATTAATTCATATTTAGTATATAAATTATATTTTAGTGAGATATCTATTTTTTCCTATTAAAAGCGACCACCTTTTATTTACATTAATTTACAAACCTTTGAGAAAAGCCTACTCGACCACGCCCGGGCTTCCAGATCCATTTTATTTAAACAGATAACACGAACACAACCTTTTATATTAACTTTTATTAAATCACATTTTATTGTATAGTTGCAATATTAGATTTCCAGATTCGAGTCCTGGTGGTAACTATGATGTATTATTTAGACACATATATATATATATAGGAATATATTTAATGTGATTTATCTAATTTGTTTTAATTATAAAAAAACTGTGTTCGAAAATCGAAACTTCACAATAAAATTTGATTTTATTAAAAAAACACATTTAAATACAAATTAAATCAATCAACTAGAAAGACACACACAAAAAATAAATCTATCGAAATAATATTTTGTTACTAACGGAATTCGAACCTGGACCTCTTCTTATCCGGGGAAGCACGTTCATCATTTCGCTTTAGCAATCGAATATATTTTCGACAAATTTTGAACTAACACTCTGTGATATATATTTTTTAATTTAAAAAAATAGAGACGCGTACACGAACAACATGTCGAATCAATAATCTTACAATTTTCAAACGAAGCTAAACGCTTGTACTATGAAAATAGGAATAACTTGTTGGTGTCCTAGAACGAGGCGCGAACCCCCGACCACTAGATCACTAGGTCAGCGTCTTAACCACTACACCAACAGACTACTTTCCATTATATCATTCTAGTTGATTAATTTAATTTGTATTAAAATACCACAAAACTATATTTTGAAAAATGCAACTTCACAACAATAATGTGTTCTTAAAAACATATTTAATTAAAAAAAACTTTTTGAATATTAATATAAAAATGTTGAATAGGTATTTAAGATGCTCTGAGAAAAATATAGAATATAAAGGTAAACAACAGTGTAGTAATAAAGCGGATATTTTTCTTTTATATTAAAAAATCACAAACCTCTCAATACTGTGAGAGGAATGTGTGGTGGGAGTTTCGGCTGTTGAAATTAAATCCAAAATAATCCCGGTGGGTTGTGGCAATGTGTCCGTAGAATCTACAGTGTTGTCACAGAAGTTGCAGTAGAAGATTTAAATGGCCCGTTACGTATGTGCGATAATTTATGCACAGCTGTCAAAATGATTATATAGAAAACATTGCACATAATTTATTATTTTAACTTTAACAAACTGTGCTTACAGAAACAAAATAAGATAATATTAATTAAAAAAAATGCTATGTGTAATAAAGGCTATTTCGTTATATTTACGTAAAAATAATATGTATTTATAATACTATTTAAAATCATACCTTTATTGTAAACAATTTATAAAATAAAATGGCAGGGTAGGGGGTAGGGTTACTTTAATTAAAACAGAGTTAACAAACCGTTGTCGTTTATAATAAAATCGTACAGCTGATTATTCATTCCACCCAGTACTCAAATTTATACTCGCATCGCCAGACTACTAAAGTGTCTTGAAAATAAATGCATAAACGTATGGAGAACCTATTTATAATGTCTCATAAATTGTAGCCAGGTAAAATAAACGACCGAGAGAGGTATGAAGAAAAGGAGTAGAAGAGTAAAGGAGAGATGAACAGGCCCACATCCCAGATCGAGTTATGTGCATCTCGGTAGATGTGGGTCGGAGTACGCTTTCAAGAGATCGTTGCAAAAAGAGTTGAATGCCAATAATCATCTGCTCAAATAAAATAATTACACAAGTATGGCAACACATACGGGAAACAAATACTTCTTAATTACTTCTTAATTCATGACTGATTCGAAGGCAGCCGATGACTCTGAGCGCGTTTCACGTTTCCCATAATTGAAATATAAAAAAAGTTGAGGATTTCTTTCATTCAATCTATTCACGTGCTTTTTACTAGTTTTTGAAAGTTGCTTATCAACCATAAAAAAATAGTGTAGTAATCGCTTAAATGATGTTCATTCGAATTTTAAAGAGAATTATGATTTGTGAAGTTGTAATTTTTTTTAAGAACATAGTTCTGTGATATTTAATGCAAATCAAATGCATGAATTAGAAAGATATACATACAGATAAACACAATTTACTGAAAAAATATTTTACCTACCACCGCGATTTGAACCAGGATCTCTTCCTATCCGGAGAAGTGCGTTATCCAATTACACTACGTCAGCTTTGTAATTTTCGAACTTATATGTTGCAATTATTTCAAATTGATTAATATATCAAACGTTCCATTTATTTGAAAGCAATCATCTTTTTTTATCGGGAATACCTACTTATAGGATAGGAAGAGATCTTGGTTCAAATCTCGGTGGCAGCTAAAATATTTTTTCTATAAATTGAGTTTATCTGTATGTATATCTTGCTAATTAATGCATTTAATTTGTATTAAATATCACAGAACTATGTTCTAAAAAAATTACTTCACAAATAGTAATGTGTTCTCTTTAATAAGTTGTATTACAGTATATCCAATAATTTAATAAACGATATTAATTCGGCTTATTATTAAGTATTTATAAAAGAGAGATGGTCTCAAGTTACTATTTCAACAGTGGATTTTATTAAAATTAATATATTTAACACGCCAACTTTGTAGTGTTTGCTAACATTAAAAATTCGAAAGATATTAGAGAACACTGAATATATAATTTGAAAACATTCCGTAATAAGGGCTGTTTTTAATTTTCGCAGTTGTACATACTTCCTCATATGCATGCATCCATCTCCGCGTTAAAACCATCCAGTTTAGTCAGAAATAATGGGACGTGTAACCAACGGTAAATCTACGGCGCGCCTTTTGTCTACCTTAACAGGTTAACAACATTAGTAGAGTGGTATAAGAATAGAACAAATACTCCAAGAGAACACATCACGTAGAGTACTAGTGAATGTGTAAAATATGTAGTAATACTAAGCAGAATAGAAGAAAGTAAAAATATTTTTCAGATATGGTCTAACAATAATTACTTCAATACAAATTAAATTAATCAACTAGAAAGATAAACTGAAAAAATCTATCTATCGAAAAAATATTTAGTTGCTACCAAGATTCGCCACAATATAAAATTGTTTGATTTTTAAAAATGAAATAATAGATGTATCAATTGAAAAGATTACAGGATATAAGTTAAAAATTTGTCGAAAATGTATTCGATTGCTATAACGAAATGGTAAACGCGTTTCCCCGGATAGGAAGAGATCCAGGTTTGAATTCCTGTAGCAACTAAATATTTTTTCGATAGATTTATTTTTTCTGTATATCTTTCGACTTGATTAATTTAATTTGTATTAAAATACCACTAAATGCAACTTCACAACAAAAATGTATTCTCCTTAATAACTATCTCCGTCATGGATACATACATATTTTTAATACAGAAATGTGAATTGAATCGTTATATAATACAAGAGTAACAAAGAAATTTTTCTTATTTATATAATGCGGCTTAAAATGTATTCCAGGACGGTATAATTATTTATTGTTTTATTCCATTTAAATCGAAAATCGTATTGCAAAAATATGGCAAAAGTTATTATTATTTTCTGAACATTTTAAAGTAATTTTATATTTTAATTTAATTTCAAAAGTAAAGTAATTTAGAATTTTTTAAAACATTTCAACCTACCAGAATGCAATAATTATAATAATTTTGTTTAATGAAAATCAAAATCGAAACATAGACGCATAATAGGGAGCAGATTGTTTTTACATTTGCGTCAACGATCATATTCTCTAGTTTATAACTACAAATGTGAATTCTAAAAATAAAAATACTATCAGAATGTTTAATATTAATTAATTTTTGTGCAATAAAATTCTGTAATTAGGATATTTGTAGATAATTAACGATGAGGATAAAATGCTTAATGAACAAGAAAATGTGGGCATTTTTCAACACGAGGTCCAGAGACTAAAAAATAACCAAATTTCTAGATAAATAAATCTCTTTGTGTAGATTTTTTGCTGCGACACGTGCACTCAAAGTACGGAGGAAGAGGCGGTGACGTCATAGTAAATCATCGACGGCAGTGCTTGCCGATTGACAATGATGGAACGTCAATCAACGAGGAGAAACAAATTAGGGCTGTGTGAGTGTGAAATGTGGATAATTTGTTGTGAGGGAATAGTTAACGATCGAAGGAATTAGTCACCTTACATGATTTTTGAAAAATACACTATAAAAAATATATAAATATTCATACACAATATGTACATCCACTTTAAAATGTTATGTTGGATATATGTCATCTAAATTAATTATTTATTTGTGTGACGTCTTAAATATTATTTATTTAATAATGACAAAAAGTTGGTAGGCCTTAGGGGCGGAAATAATGTTATAATAAATAATTTGGCGCCACGCGGCCACGACCATTGTTTTTGCAATTGATAGAACATTATATTATACAAGCACAGTTAGATTCATAATCCAAAGCCTCACTAGGCTATGCCCGTGCTGAGGCAAACATGTTACACTATTTGTAAGTTGTATAAGAAAATTACTGATACATATTTTTGTAAAAATATGATTGCAATCTGAGTGAGGATAAGAGCGATATCGTTTTTACAGACATACAAACGAATGCTTTTATTATTATTATATAGGTGAAAGCGGAAAAATTTCAAGATTAAATTGTAATTGCTCGTAAACCATCAGAGTGAGGTAAGTAGGGGGGGGGTATTGTTCGACACGCGCGATTTGCGGATTTGAGTCACTGGTCGGGAACGCATCGCGCGTTCGCGGTTGAGCAATATTTAAAGTGCGGTGATTCATTGGTTCGTGCGCGTCGCGCTTTTTGTACTCACTTTAAAATTCGACAAATAAATGATGGGCCGAACACGCAAGTTATCTGGTGTTGGGTTCAAAAGTTCAGACAAAAAGGGACAATGGTTAACCAAACTCCTCCGGGACCATCAACGTCAGCAGTGACGCCAGAACATGTGGTTCAAGTTCGATGTGAAATTATGCGCAATCCGCGTAAATCGATAAGGAAGATTGCAAACTTTACTGGAATAAAAAAATCAACAGTGCGCGTTATTTAAAAAAATAAACTACAGTTTCACTTTTAAAAAATCGTGCAGTTTCTCAACGAAAATGACTATTCTTTACGTGAAACCTTTGCAAAAACGATGCCGGAACGTTTTGGAAAAGCACGAACGCTTCGAAACATATTGTTTACTGACGAATTCCATTTTCATATCGATGCCTATGTTAATAAACAGAACATGAGATACTGGTGCCCCGACAACCCGAGGGAACGCCATCAAAAACGTTTGCATTGTCCAAAACGACAGTAGCAATTTCTGCCCGAGGGATAATTGTACCTTATTTTTTAACCAGCGAGAGACAGTCACTACTGACGTGTTTTGCCGAATGATCGACGAGTTTTTGGTACCGCAACTGCAGCTGTTTCCCGGGTTCAATAACAGAACACAATTTCAGCAAGACGGGGCCACTCCACACACAGCTAGAGTTTCAATGGAGAAGTTTAGGGGAATTTTTCCCAATAAATTAATCAGCAAGTACAGAGACATATCCTGGGCACCTCGATCACCCGACCGTACACCGTGCGACTTTTTTTTGTGGGAATACCTTAAGTCGAGAGTTTACAGCAACAATCTTCGAACAATTCAGGCCCTATAAGAAAATACCCGCCGTGAAGTTGCTGCCATTGAACCAACGCTTTGCTCTCGCGTGTTTGCAAAATTAAGAGTACGATTGCAAGAGTGTCTTGAGAGAAATGGACGGCATTTAGACGATATTGTTTATAAAACGTAGAATCCGCATCGTTAAACTCCATTTTGTATAAATAAAATATGACAATAACATTGTACGAGGGCCAAGTAAAAAATAAGGTTCCTTACGCTGTACACTCGCCACGCGAGATGCTAGGCGAAATCCGGCAACACCGCCTTGATTGTTGGTCCCTTAACTACATCCCCACTACCGGGAGCAAACGCTGCGACGCTCAGTTAAGGCCTGACAGCCATCCGCTATGGAACCCGCCATCGCCGTTACCGCCAGGTGTGAAATCCGTTCGGTGATTCGATTTTTAAACGCGAAGAAGCTTAAACCTGTTGAAATTCATCGACAGTTGGAAGAAGTTTATGGCACAGTTTGCATCAGCGTCCAACACGTCCGCAAATGGTGCAGGGAGTTCTCCGAAGGATGCATAGACGTCCACGACGAGCAAAGGAGTGGGAGGCCATCGGTGTCGGACGAAGTCGTGGCGAAGATTGAGCGCATTCTCTTCGAAGATCGGAGAGTAACGCTTCGGGAGCTTGCTGTCCAGGTTCCTGAGGTTTGTGAAAAAACCATCGACAACATTTTGACCGATAAACTTGGTTATCGCAAGGTGTGCGTGCGGTGGGTCCCACACATGCTTTCAGAAACCCACAAAGACAATCGTGTCAAGTGTGCCGAGGGGTTTCTTCGAGAATGCGCCGAGAATACCGAAGAATTCTTGGACTCCATTATTACGGGAGATGAAACGTGGTGTCACTACGTCACTCCAGAAACAAAAGAACAGTCCAAACAATGGCGCCATCCTGAATCGCCTAGGCCGAAAAAGTTTAAGCAGACGCTTTCCGCAGGGAAAGTGATGGCTACGGTGTTTTGGGACCGAAAAGGCGTCTTGCTGACCGAGTTTATGCCTAAAGGGACCACCATCAATTCGGACAGGTACTGCGAGACATTGACAAAACTCAAAAGAGCCATCCAAAATCGCCGGAGAGGAAGGCTGACCAAGGGCGTTAGGCTGCACCACGACAACGCTCGCCCGCATGTCTCTCGACAGACCACCGCCCTACTGGACAAATTCGGCTGGAAATTGCTTGACCATGCCCCCTACAGCCCTGATCTTGCTCCCAGCGACTTCCACTTGTTTCCGAAATTGAAGCAACACTTGGGTGGACAACGCTTCAATACAGATGAAGAGGTGAAAGAAGCGGTCACCAAGTTCATCGGCGGCCTAGCGGCGGAATTCTTCGAAGCGGGTTTTCAGAAGTGGATAACTCGTCAGGAAAAATGCATAGAAAAATCAGGAGACTATGTAGAAAAATAGAATAAAGTACAAGCTTTCAGATGGTTTACTTATTTATTGCAATAAAAAATACCTTATACCTGAAAAAAATGTAGGAACCTTATTTTTTACTTGCCCCTCGTAGTTTTTTTAATTTATTTAATATTAAATTTGAATATTTTCCGCTGGACACCCTTGATTTTATATATGAATGTAGATCCACATATAAGAAAGAGTTTAAGTATGTAAAACTAAAATAATATTATTATTATATAAACTATACATTTTATGTGCGTGTATGCATACGAAAGTTTAATGATCCAATTATTTATGGATAACCTATTTGTTGAAATTTTGGTACAGTACTTATTACTAAAATAAAATATACACTACAGGTAATTATGTCATTAAATATATTGCTTGATATTTACAAAGATATCACATAAAATTATCGACCAGGTCATTGGCGAGGACGCTGTGATTAAATGTCATTCAAGGCCGTAGCCTATGTTGTTCAATACCCAAAAGAACAACCAACTACCAAAGAAATGATTTCAACTCAGCCAACCTTCGGCATCTAAAAAGGTGTAAAAATAATAATTCTGCAAAATGGTAATTAATAGCTGTCTAGACGCAAAGTTAGTTACGTCTGAGAAGAGAACATCGATGTTAACGATGTTAATTTATGTCGCCGCCAGTTTTTAGAATTTATTGTTTAGATATCTGTACGGTTCGCAAATGATCTTTTTCTTCTTCTTTAACAGCCTCGCGGGACTCTGAAATCAATGACCGCAGTAACAAGGCATGTGATCTGGAGTGTTTTATTTACACAATTTAAAGCGAAGCAAATTGAAGAAAATTCCGGGTTCGTGTCCAAGCAAGAAATAATTTATACACATTAATTTTAACGAGACAGTGTCTACTAAGTATCGACGTAACAAAAAATAAACGGTTTACACGTTCTATTTTTATTTCCACTCTTGACACATAAAAATCTATTGCTTCATCACAAATTGATCGAAAAAAACCCTCGCTGCCACAGAATATATTATTTATAGTTCAGGCGTATATGTATTGTATAGGACACGGCGGAACAGAAAATATTTCTAAAATGATTTTTCATGAGCTTGCTGTATTTTGAAAATATTTCTAAAATACAATAAGCTTACGCAAGATTATTCCGCGTATTATTTTGTGTGCGCGAGAAACAATTAGAAATGAAGCAATTTTATTTTTAAATATGACACAGATATTTGAAAATTAAAATAGTGTTATTTGTCTTCCTAGTGCATTACTCACATTCTCCCCGACAGGCTTCAATCCCACTCTAGTCATCATCGGCCAAACCTTCCGGTCTCGGGATACTCTAATTGCTGCAATATCTCAAAATACACATTGGCCGGATCGACGGAGCAGCGCTTCGAACTCTCTGTGTGAGGAATACACGACCGCCGTCACTTGGCGGAAGAGATACGTCATGTATCGGTTCGTGTCAAACCACTGCTCGACGTCGGTATATGCAAGGGACTGACCAAATCAACTACAGCCACGCTAAAGTGCAGTTTCTTTTTATACTAAACGACCAATTCATCATCATCAGGGTGTAAGATTAGTTCTGTAAGAGCAGATGCAAGATACCTAAGATAACCAAATACCTAAATCTTATGGTGCATGTCCACGGACGAGACTAAAATTAAATTAATTAACTAAAGAAATTTGTCAATACTGACCATTATGCGTTTTGGACATCGAATCTTTGAGAGAAGTCTCATCCGTGTACATCAGCCATTATGACGTTTTGTACGTTTGGTTGTAAAGGTGTGAATGAGTCGATCAGTCTACTATTCATAAAAAAATAAAATAGATAATGAATGACTCAGTAAGCTAACCACTAATTCTTTGCTGTGTTATAAGCGAGATTCGAAATGAAAATTTCATCTGTGGACACGCAAATGTTCATTTGATACAACAATAAATAATGAACACATCAATATTTTTATTTGAGTTAATTTAATTATATTGGCAATTATTTTATTAATTTATTTTTAATATACATATTAGGTATCAATAACTCTGATACAGTCGTAGTATGACATTAAGGTAGGTTCATTTTAAAAACATTTAAAAACAATTAATACAAGTAATAACAAATTTCAGAGATATATAGAAAAAATCTATCTATCGAATAAATATTTACTTGCTACAGGGATAGATAGATTTTTGATATATATCTTTCTAACTGATTCATTTAATTTATATTCAAATACCACAGAACGATGTTCTGAAAATGCACTTCACCGCAAAAGAATGTTCTTGTTAATTAATATTTTGTATGATTGAAAAAATTGAAACTCTGTTAAAAATAAAAGTTATGTTACTAATTGATAATTAAAGAGATTAAACAAGATATTAAAAACTACCGCATAAGTACAGAAGTGGGTGAATTCTGAGGTTTATATATTTTATTGATCAGAGATTATTATTTTCTGTTTTATCATGCTTAAGTTTAAAAACGAGGCACGATTGTACGTAAAGCAGGGCATAGTTAGAAAATACATATAAAAAGGACTTTAGTATTGACAACAATATGAAACATTTATCATCAATATTAATTATTTTCGTAATTGGACATATCGAGACGACACTCATCAAATCATTTAAAAAAAATACATCTGTATGAAGAGTGGTTTAACCCCAATCCACGCAACAAATAAATACATTCACCGAAAATGAGACGCGAAGCCAAAACCGGTCCACTTTGAAAAAAATCGCTTCATTTAAAATAAATACAAATTGAACAAAGTCTTTATGACATTTTACAGCGGAAAGGAGTGTTCCCGCCGCGGACATCCATCTCGTGCGTTTGACACATCTCGGGCCCACGCTTTACATTAATAATTCTATTCAGCCAATAAATTTCGTCTCCTCTTCGCCACATTAAAACTCACCCAATGCGTCAGGTTTTGCGGTAGGTCTATCGGATTTATTATTTCTCTGAAAACCATTTTAAAACGGATGAACGAAATATTATAAGACATATTATTGTCAAAATTACTGTGGTCTCTTATTGAATGTACTCAATTTGGAATACCAATTTATTTCGAAAAATGTTTCGGAAGTTAAACTCGTGATTAGGTTTTATCTTAAAAATTAGGTTTTTCTGTATAGATATATTTAATCGCTCTTTTAGTGTTTCATTGGCTGATATTAACTGGTATGTTACGTACACCTACCTCGGCGTATTCCGTAGGCGGACGACTCCAGTTTCGTTCTGACACTTCGCCTGTACCGCAGAAAACATCTGTTGTAATTATAATATTTATCGTGCTCACATCGTAGTGGATCCGTTTGTAATTCTGTGATATAATATATGTATTGTACCACATACTACATCAAATTCTTCGTATTGAGTTAATACTGTAAAAAATACTTATCACCTTAGATGATTCGATTCACACAATTCTTATTTGCATTAATAATTATATTTAACGGATTGATTTTACAAAAACTCATTGCCAACTCAAACAAATTAAGGATGAAATAAAAAATATCTAACAAAAAAATCTTTAATGTATACAAAAATAGAACGAACAATCACGAGAGATTGAACACGCCATCTCCCTACTGCCGGTAATCTTCTCTACTTATTGGTGTATTATTTCTCTAGAAGGTAAGTACGCGTCAGATTTATCCTATCAATTGGTCTTTGGTGAACACACATTTTCATTACAATTTACAATGCTGTTGAAACGTGCAGTGGATTCATACTTTTTGTCAATTATACGGTGCAGGAGCACAAATGAGAAAAAGTAAAAATATAAAAAATGTGTTGAATCTGAATTAAGAATTATTGAACAAACACTGAACAATGTTACAATATCAACCATGATCAGAAGATATATATTTTGTAACAATCAATAATTCTGGTAATAAAATAAAGGCCCGAGTAGAAAACGAGCTATCTGCGCCTGAACATGAGAATAAGGGTCTCTACATTTCTATAGTGTGTATAATAACATTAACATTAATACTATTCCAATAAATCAATTAAAAATAGTTTCACGACCGTTCAAAATCTTCTGTGCAAAACTTCCGCATTGTGGCTCCGATTTCTCTGGACGTTTCGACAACGATATCAACTTTAATGATCCTTGCAATGGGATCCGAAACATTGTCAGACAGAGGTCAGAGGCAGAATACAAAATATAACTTAATCTTTTTCAAGGCTGTGAAGACGGAATCGTTGATTTCCGTTGGTATTTTAAGTGGAGTCGGAGTCGGATTGTAAGGTAAAATCGGAGCTCGAGTCGATTTTTATAGATAGATTTTTAAATGACTTCACAGCCCTGGCAGGGGGCAGTCGTTGATATGAGGTATTTTAAGAAGAGTCGAACAAGGTGTAAGATAAAGTTGGAACCAGTAGATTTTTAATTGACTCGAATAAAGCCATTAGTTCCGGCATCTTTAATCTGAACTGAAGTGATGGCTCATCCATACATCAAGATAATTCAGGTCATTACTATAGAGTCACAACAAAATGGATTTCAAAGAGAAAGCATTTCCAAAACGGTTGTCGATATTTTAAGATACGTGGGATTTGAGGAAAATTCAATCAGACACGTTGAATTAAAGCAACAAAGCAAAAAAAAAATGATAATAAATAAAATAACATTAACTTTGTATGAAACCACGAAATTTGAGCTTGTTCATGACCAGAACACCATATTAATATGTATGGCAAAATAAATATGAGCTTGTTCATGGACCAGAACACCATGTTAGTGTGTACAGCAAAATATAATCGATATTAAGAAAATTCGTAACAGATTGTTAAAGAGATCTTTTTTTAGTAATAAAGGAATAGTTTAAAGTGTAGAGCGTCTTTTGGGTTATTTTTCCTTAATTATAATTTTATCATTGTAACACATACCAATTCAACCAGACGTTTAGTGAAGTGGTAAAAAATTAGTATTAAAATAAGAAATTACAAGAGAAAAATTCTTACTAAATTATTAATAGCTCTTAGAACTAAACAAATACTTAAATATTTATCAAAATAATACTAATCTATGTAGAATGATCGAGTGAACTGAAAAAATAATAAAATAATCAATTCATATTGGTGATAATTTATTTTTTATTCTTTATTGTAAATAAAATGAAAACAACAAAAATTACTCTCAAAATTTTAATACGGATACGAAAAATAATGACGGCCCAAAGTATGAAATTACCTACCCCATCAAAGAGGGTTGAACATTTACATAAGAGACATTCATTATAAATCTTGGAATTATCTCAGAATGAAATATTAATTCGTTTACAATGCCAAAAAGCCGAGACAGTCCCGCTGAAAGGGTTGTCAGGCTTGTGGGTACCACGTGACATATATCAACATCAGAATGCATTCGTTAACGAGCAGTTTAACTAGTGTGGGGGTTAAAAAGCAAAGGAATGAAATTATTGCATCATACACTAGTTACGAAGTAAGTTTACTTAACTTAGCGTTTAAAACTCGGGGTTTTCTCTGAGTCTCCGGAGATGACGGAAATGACGCTGTGGATCGTTTGTGTTGTTCTGAATAAAAAACATTTTACCAAGTGTTTTTTTTTTTATATTTAAACCCATAGGATATTTACAAAGCAATAAATTGTTTTGTAAATTAACTATTAAAAAAATATATCTTTAATAATAAATCAAAAATACTAATATAAATAATAAGAAAATAAGAAAAAAATGTAGTCTACAAGTTGAGTTGCAAGGATTGTGACGAATTTTATATTGGACAGAGGGGAAAATGAATAGGAAAAAGATTAGAACATAAAAAAGCAATCGAAAACTTCAGTCTAAATTTCGAAATGGCCGAACACACAAGAATTGAGGGTCATTCCTTCGATAGTAATAATTTAGAAGGACGAATGTTAGATAGATAGATAAGAATAATAATAAGAAAATAAGAAATATTCAAATACCGCCCATTATGTACCCTGTCTTATCCATTTTAACTCCAACCCCACCCCAACATTCCTTAACTCCAGACAAACCCTTAATTACTGCCTGACAATGTTTTTAATTTGAGTTGAATTATATTATTGATAATGGGAAGATGTTTCCGAAAACGTTCTGACGTTAAATATAATAAAATAAAGTGGAATAAAATAAAATGTTTCAACTCAAATTACAAAGTAATCAAGAAATTCCACAAAATTTCACCGTTTCACTTTGAACAGTTACAATAAATTGTGTTTTAGTGATTAATACAATAATTTTTATATAAATAAATATACCTATTTGTGATTTTATAAAGGCACTGTTTTTATGTTTACGAAAGCCATTCACCCAATGAAGACAAAGAAAGACTTGAAACCTGGTTTAAATTAACATTAAACATAATTTGATTATTCGTAACGTAATTTAATTGCACATTGATTCGAATTATAAAAATGTGACGGAAGTGGAAAATGTAATAAGTAATTATCTAAATCGAAATAATCGGTGGGCCTAATGTCACCATATCATTTTACATACCGTAGAGATTTTTATTACCTATGCATGAAAAATAATATGTTGTGAATAATCCTCATTTTTATTTCCACAAATGTATTATTTATCTACGCAATCTTTAGACGTCTTTAGTCTCGCTGGAAAAATTCTGTGTCGGAACGAGCTGACCAAAGAAAAAAATTATTTATGAAAATTATTTTTTTTCTTGATTTATTTTGAGGGGATAATTAAAAAAGCTAGTATTTGGCAATAAGTCTCGATCTCTTCTTGAGCTGAAAAACAACATTCGTGGAGAAATCCGAGCGATTGAGCCTGGCATTTTGCATGCAGTTATGGGAGCATTATTGAAAGAGCTCGAATTTGTGGATATGAAAAAGGGGGACATTTAAAAAATATTTTTCATGTATAGGTCATTCATTATTGAAAGAGCTCGAATTTGTGGATAAGAAAATAAAGGACATTTTGAAAATATCCTTTTTTATGTATAGGTGGTAAACAAAATCTCCATGCTATGCAGATTCATGTAAAAGATAAATAAAATGAATAATACAATTCTATTAAGGAGAACACATTCTTATTGTGAAGTTGTAATTATTCAGAACAGACAGTCTTTGATGTTTTAAATACATTAAATTAGTATTTAATAAAATTATAAATAGGTATTGAATTTTTACATGGTAAGGTGATCTCAGGCCCACCACGTGTAAACGAAACTAGCGTTTAATATTTATAATTTATGTTTTATTAATATTAATTATGAGTGATATTGGTCAATGATGCATTAATCAAGTTAAAAAATAATAAATATTCACTGCGAAAAATTATGCGAATAATAATAATTCATAAATGCAATATTCCGCAATACTTCAGCAGTTGATTTTCTTAGCACATTATGTTATTCATTTTTTTAAATAAGTAAAAACATACATAGAGTAAAAGAATAAGGTGACACTGGTGAAAAATATCCAGCGCGAATAATTCCGGAAATGGATCGGTGCGAGAGGAAGAACACTAATATTAATACCGGAAGGAAGGAAGGAAAGACGGGATTGCCGAGGGAAAGGGTATTATTATATTGCAATATAATAACCCGAAGGTTGAAGGTGTACGGGCAAAGGGAGAAAGGAAATCACCAGTGGAATTTGAATATGGCACGGGTGTACGCGGACTAGTGCAAATACCGAATAATAATACGTACTCAACAGTAATATGTATATAACTAATTAAATAATAAGACTCAGTTCCAAGCAGTGGCGGCTCGTTTAACAGTGTCCCCATGCGACAATAATTCTAGGAATTAATCACACTTTAAATATATTATAGTTCACTACATCAAAATTCGAAATATTAGACATTAAAAACGTAAGTGAAATGCTGAATCCAATATTTATACACAATACGCTTCGAATAAGCGCTCGGGTAAGTGTTTAGAAAATTTATAAAAACTTTAGTTAAGCTAATCAGCGCCAATTGGCAATGCAAAGTTAATTTCGAGTTAAATTGGAACAACCGAACCAAAAGAGATGTTTTACGTTTAGCAGCGTATACGCCTTTCTTTGACTAGTAAACCACCGTCTGCCCAGGTTATCTAACTTATCAGCATTAAACAAACCACAGAAAACAGTCTACACACTTGGGTAACATTTTTGACACCCAGAAAGGCGCGCTATTATTTGTTTTATTATGATATTCAATACAAATTGTTAAAAGATTAACATTATCATTAGTTCAAATAAAATCACCATCTTCTTCGTCTTCTTCTGGATATGTTGGCGACCATTCTGCCCGATGTTCTGCCACTCGGAACAGTTCCGCCATACCGTAATGTCTACAAACTGCAATCAATAAAGATGTATTCAAGCGCGTCGACGCTTCTAACGATCTTCAGCTATCTAAGGTGACTTATTTAAAAAATGGAATTAACAAACTTGTTATGACTATACAGCGAGTTCACGACCCTCCGCACGAGGCGGCGCAGCGGTCTTCTGAGATAAATCCGAGCTCATGAAATATTCAGACGGCTTTCAACAGGTGTCCCGCGCCATCTTGGGCCGGATGTCCGGTCAGACCGGAAGCGACCCCGGGGGGTGGGGCGGGGCACACTTCCGCCGGGACGGGGGACGGGGGACTGATATACGTCATATGTATGCTAAAGTGGATAAAACTGACCAAAGGAAAGATCAAAGAAGGTGTACGATTCGTATACGACGTGCACAGTAACTGAAATGCTCCATATAATATCTGTTAATGGCCGTCACGGAGTGCGTTAATGCTAAGTCACTCGCCAATGAATTACTCGGGTAATCTCGTCACATCCAACATTGCCTCTAATATTTGTGCCTCTCACTGTGTTCGCAAAAAAATATTTTGTGAAATTTTCAGGTACCTAAAATACGGTGACTTGTGGAAAACATAACCTCACCAGTAGTGATGAGAAACTGTGGCTGTGCGAATGGTGTTCGATTGTAACAATGGTAGTAACTATGATATAAAGGTTGCGAAAAAACACAGCTATTAATCATTGTCATAATCAAATATTTATCACATAACTACAATTTATATCTCTACTTATCACTACAAGGCTATTTATTTGACGTTAACGATTAAATGTATTAATTAGAAAGATATACATATAAAATCAATTTTATCGAAAAATATTTTTGTTGCTACCGGGATTCGAACCTAGATCTCTTTCCAATCCGGGGAACATAGATTAACCGACTATGCTACAGCACACAGTACTTTTGACGACAAATTTTCGAACCAATATGTTACACTTTTCAAACTAATACATCTATCGTTCCATTATTTGAAAGCCATCTACTTTATTTAATTATAAAAATAAAGTAGATGGCTTTCAAATAGTGGAAAATGTTTTTCTTAATTTTATATAATATTTAGGATACAAATTAAATATATTAATTAGAAAGTTATACATATAAAATTCCGGTAGCAACAACAATATTTTTTTCGATAAATTGATTTTATATATATATATATATATATCTTTCTAATTAATACATTTAATTAGTATTTAAAATATCACAGACTATGTTCTGAATGATTACAACTTCACAATAAGAATTTGTTCTCCTTAATAATATTTAGTTTTAATAAGAAGACAGGTTACTGATATTTGATGATACTTCTGATGAGTTTTATTAGCAGTATATTATTGGTAACTTGTTCAAATTTGTGTGCCATTTGAGCAATAGCATACTAATAATATACGCGTTAGCAAATCATGTGAGCACTCGGAGTTTTAGCTTTACTCGGAGTCGTTTTAGTTCAAGTTCACCACACTGATTCTAAACGAATGGTTGAAACGAATACTGTGATTTAGAACCGTTTTTCACATTCAAGTCTCGGTTTTACTGCTGTTTTCTCATTTTTAACAATTGTGGCGAATTTCGTAAGCTGTTTGTGCATTAGACCCAGCTTCGTACAGCCAAACAAACAGAAACGACTATTTTGATATTGATTATTTTTGACATAAACCTTGCTTACTCCTACGAAGAGGCCATAGCGAAATATACCTAGTCATTTGTTTGTCTTTAATATTTTAATTTGTCTTAATTTTTCCATATATTTTAATTTACCTTGATTTATCAGACTACTTTCAACCAAAAAATTATCAATATTAAGACACTAACCTTCATCTAAGGTCCCCTGTGATATTTCCTTAATGAAAACGCGATACAGGAGATTGATGCCTTCAATACATTTTTGTTTCCGAAAACGCGGCACTATGTTACTACTATTGCCGGCTTACTTGGCAATTTTGTGAGAGCTGCTGCACCTGGGTATCTCACGGTGTACCAGTCACACTCGGGAGATTTATCGCGGGTGGTAACATCAAGTTTACAACCCAAAACACCCAAAATAATTAATGAGTTATCGAGATACAATCTCTACGGCTACATAAATCTTACAACTAAAAGTACTTTCATCGTCTTGACAAGGTGGAAACTACAGTCCAACAAACATTACGTGCTTAAGGGCGAGCGATCTGTCAACCGGGGTAAATTGTTACATTTTTCTTTTTTCCTGTTACATTAGGTCCTTATCATTTCGTTTATGCCACTTTAGAATTAATGCACGGTAGATCTTCAAAGAGATGATTCTCCAGCACTTGTGGTAGGCGCTGAGGGCACCGAATTACCAACATTGAGCGGCATCTGAATTTACTCTACCGTAAACTAATAAAATATAACTATTCGAAATTTGTTATGTTCGCGACCCATGACGTTGTCTGCGTTCAAACACACGAATGAAAGAAATGTACAATATTGAATATTCACAGTAAAGATTTGTAGATACTAAAAATGAACACTCATGAATGTGCTGTAGGGTAAGATGAACAGCAACATGCACAATTAAAAAATATATATATTTCAGAGTATAATGTAACAATTCACAATTTATCAACACACATTAAAAAATATATATATATAAATACATATAAGTACATAATACTATATTTGAGATATAAACAAATGTAAATTATGGATTAATTAAATAAATACTAATGTGCTTGTGGTATAGAGGTTAGGATACTCGCCTAGTGATCTAGTAGTCGGGGATTCGAGCCTCTTTTCAGGTGACCATCAAGTTAGTCCTATTTTCATAGAAAAAGCGTTTACCTTAGATTGAAAATAGTAAGAATATTAAATTTATTGTTTCGGAAGTAAGTTTGAAGAACTTCATAATATAATTTTAAGTACTCATCTTACGTACTTATATAGCTGTCCCTTTTCAATAGATTTCATATAAATACAAGTTGAATTTAAAATGGTTAGATTGATAATACCCTCATAAGGTTAAACGCATCTCACGGAAATTAAACGAGTAGAACTAAAAAAATAAGTGTTTTTATTTTCGTATGTGTGAAAAGATTCATGTGACACGTATTTCGTGTACATATAGCAATTTAAAAAAAATAAAAATTAAAAAAAATAAACATTTCCTAGTACCCAAATAAAGTAATATACGGTCCCGTTGCTAGTTTCGTTTCCCATGGGAGCGAAGATCGTCATATTTAACAAGTAAGCACACCCGTGATAGGTTTTAATAATAATACCAGTGTATATCGTAATTTAAAAATTCCGACAATTTATTTAACTCTGACAATACGAGTATTCCATCCTTTTGAAACATTTCCTTTGAAAGAAAACTGGAGCCCCGAGCTTTGAAGGTTTGAGGCTCCGGTTTTGCTAGTCGAATTATACAAATTGTAATATGGAACTCCATTTCAGAGCCCATACATCTTCATAGTTTTGCAATGCCGTCCCGGTCAGTAGCTAACCTAACCTATAAGGTGGAAGACGAGCAGAGGTCACTGTACTTAGGACTAAACACGTATACTTAGAACGCATTATCTACATACCCCGGGAAGAGTAATTAATTAGCGACTATACATTACAAATTATACAGAATTATTAGATTTTACTAAACCTATCATCGCCGTCGAATTGTAGAGAATGCTGACAAAATAAAGAAGAGTGTCTTGCCTCTTAAAAAATTAAACGATGAAACTGATCCTAAAAATTAAAATAAAACAATGTTTTGAAATATGCATTTAAATGAACAAGAAACAGCGTACGTAGTGTTCTGTTAAAACATTAGTCTGCAATAACGCTTTAGTGTTTCGAGTCGGTTACTTACAATAATAACACTGCAATATACTTACCACGATAAACTATCGTAGAAAATAAATGTACTCTATATACAGCAGTAAAAAAGATTAAACAAGTAAAATAATATTCTCTAAAAAGGTTAATAAATGCCAAGAAGGCAGGCGCCAATCAAAAAAAGAACAAACTTTATGACAACTAATAAAATGTTTTAACTATTTGTACTCAAAATATTTACACGGCGTACACAGTTCAGAAACAATTAAATCGGCAAATATTGTCTACGGCTGGCTACTGACGAATCTCAAGGCTAAGAAAACAAGTAAACATCTATTGAAGATAATTGTAACGTGTAAATAAAATACAGAATTTGCTTATTACTGCCATTGATTTATTCTTATCCGATTTAACAGAAAAAATGCAGCTTAAGTCAAAATTATTTTGTAAGTCCACTGAAAACCTACTACCACCGCTACCACCAGACTTCAAATTAAATATTAAATAAGTTCTAAGTATATTGTAATCCAAAGACTTCACAGGTTCGGGAACGTATTCGACTTTGTTGATTTTCTCTCAGTTACACGCTTAAATAAGTCTAATGTTTTTGATTCTATAACAATACAATAACATAATATAATGAGCGTAGGGTATGAAATCATTTTCATGTTATTCTTTGTTTATTTATACTTTTTATTATTTCTTACTCTATTGAAGCGGTTTTTATATTTAGTACGCAAAGATAATAAAAATACAAAGAGTATTAGAGTTATCGTCATTATTAATCAGCCATTCACTGCTAGATGAAAAAACCATCTCACTCTCTTCTGTCTTTCGTCAATCTTTGCGTTTGCACTACTACTGCTTCGATTTTGTCGTCTATCTAACCCTACGGGAATTCTTTAGTACTTTTTTTGATTCATAGATACCAATCAAAAATAATCTTGGTACATCAATTATATGTATGTCTTAAAATAATTTCCAGTACCGTTTACGCTTTTTAACAGTGAGACAACGATATCCTTTACCTTGGTCTGTGCTCTTATCTAGTGATTTCTATTTTAACACTTCATTCCATTCTACGCCGTATAGTTTAGTCATAAAATATATAAACGATATACAAATTTGTATCCATAGACTATTTATTTTTAGCATAAAAATAATACATTTAAAATAAAGGTCTACTAGACAGGTCTATTCCAAAGCAATTACCTGTACAGTTTTTTCAATTTGTATTGCATATTGTTAAAGAAAAATAATAAGTTATACAAAAAGATTTATCTATAGTATAAGAGACAAAAATGTGTAGGTAGCAAATGACAAAATTTTACAGAAGATAGAGGTATTCTATGCGAGAATCTCAAAAATTTCACTATCCACTATTCGCAGATTGTCCAAATGACATTTTATTAAATAAAACATATTTATAAAATTCCATTTCGGAAAACATACACACAAAAAGTAAATAAATGATTAAAAAAATGTATATAAATATTCACCCAATATGTTAAAAGGGTGCATGTCGGTTATTAAATACATTAAAGCGATGAGACCTTCGTAATAACAGTGTAAATGACACGAAGCGCGTCAATTTTTCACCGTAAATCTTCCTCTATTATCCCTTGAATAGTGACTAAGATAGAAAGGTTGGTTAGTACCTAGGGCAACACGGAATATTATTATAATTGGTCAGCTGAAAAAGATTCCACCAAGCCTCATCGTAGATATTAATTCATCTTTTTTTTTAAGAATTAGGATAAAATGAACATATTATTTGGCAGATGTCATCGGTGATTTAGATTGATTTAACGAAAAGTTGAGAAACATCTAATAATAATAAAAATAGTACATTTAAATGTACTTTCACTAAACATAAGAAGAAAATGAATCGATTAATATTAAATTTTAATTAAATGAGAATAAAATGGGGGCTCAACTCCAAAAGATTTCAGATTTTTCTGTAAATTCAGTCCGAGTGAGAATGAGAACAATATCGGTTTTACAAACACATTTTATTACGCAAATAACGCTATGTAACGAGCTGTGTCGTTGATAAGTTAAGACTTTTCGACATTTCTGTTATGAGAAATATAAAAAATAATATGTAAAAAATATTAATTGTATAATCATAACAAAGTATACATAGAAATGGAGATAAGCTCCAGTGCAATTTACATGAGTGAATGAAATTTCGTTTAAAAGCGAATTCGTCGATCCAAAATTATTATGCTCGAAAGTACGTTATGTAAAGTTGAGTAGGGCAATCTGAGGGCTGTTAGACCACTGACGACATACTTCATCCCTTAATGGGGTGTTCGAAATAGATACGGTTTACCAACGAAGCAAGAAGGGAAGCATAAAAAAGGGACGGGGAGATGGGACTGAATTCATTGCGAGGAAGGCTGATACCATTATTCGACATAAATAAAAAATATATGAATAAATTTGTATTGATCTAGAATACGACAATATTGCTTAATATAACAATGACAACGCTTAAAACGTTCAATTTAAATACATACATTTTATATCACAAAAATTCAAGAAAACTTATTTCTCAACTTAAATGATATTTACTAACAAATTTAAGAAATGTATAAACACGATTCTACTATGTTTACATTCCTTATTTGTAATATAAATGATGGTGGCTATAAAATAAACGTGTGAATTACCAAATAAAATAAATAAATACACAATGCGGCGGCGGCAAGCAGCCGTCACATAAAACCGTTCAACCTCCGTAGATCTCAATTTGAGAAGGACGGATGATGCGGCCTATATATTTAGCTTGATATATTATGTATTTGCCGTTTACGCAAATTTCGTACTCTGGTTTTAAATAAAATAATAGCTGTAGCGACACTAATGCGAACGGAACTAGGAATGACGAACGAAAAAATATTTAATTTTTTTCTTACAAATATATTATTAACATTACATCCGTGAAAGTTGTTAAAAGTAATTGCATTATTGCAGCAAAATTTTCAGCTTAAAATTACAGACATCTTTTGCATTCTCAATATTACAATTACCGCAATGACCCGAATCTAACGCAACCCAAAATATTTAAGCTCAATAAAAAAGACTTCATATATTTACATAAATATAAATTTAATTAAGTACAATATTTTAACGTACGTAGATGTTACATATTAGTTAAAAACTTTAGGTTTCGAATATAATGAATATCGTATATATGTAACTGGCATATCTTCTGGGTTAGATCGCGCTCTTTGTATATGATTTCCTTAGGGAAACCTAGGCCGACGATTCGACACGGTCACACGTGCCATTGTTGTTGCAATTGTTGCCTCAAAAAATTACAGTACAACCGTACTTTTTCGCAGGAGATATAAATCTCCCACAGTTGAGTGGGATATTATATATATATTTTTTTTTTGCTAGTCGAGTAAAATAATATTCTGAATGTAGATACTTTTTATTAAAGACTTGCTCACACACAACAACTAACCCGATCACTTGCGGGATTGTTTCGGTGCTATATGAAGTAGTTTCAAAAAATCATATCTAGTCCTTTACAGGTTTTGGTAAGCATAAAAGCAAAAATAATAATACATAAAATAAATCATTTTTAAAATTGTATATACTCGGAATTAACAGCATTTAAACAAACTAAGCATAGTTTTATGCATTGTAGCAACAGAAAAATAAAAAGTAAAATCAAATTTAGAAAAAAATAATACAAGTGATAAGGACATAATTGAGGTGAAAGGTTTTACGAAAATGACACTATACAAATTATCCATTATTATTATTATTATTAAGTGAAGAACGTAATAATGATAAAATAATATAATGAACTGTAGCTTTTAATGACCTTGGAAGAAAATAAGGAAATCGGTATTAGATCGCTGCATTACTAATTCGGCGACGTTTCCGGACTCGGCTGAAAGCAAAACCAGATTAGTTCCACGCAACCCTCTCCCGTGGAGGATAATACACACGGCTAGCCGCCAGCCACCCCATCCAATCCACTACATCCGACCGAGTAACGCCTAATGGGGTAGTCCGAAGCGGACCCAATAAGGCTGTTTTATTTACCCGGCACTCATTCATTTGGCGGGAAGCGGAAATGGGAAGATGTTGCGCTGCCGGATGGAGGGTTTCAAAGAAAATAATGGTGAGGAAGCGCTCGTGGAAATGTCTGTTAGGTAGTAGAAGAGAAGTGACAAACGATACCTACTAGGACTCCATCTCCGGATAGACTCGACGGAGTATTATTGTAATGTTTGATTTTGAAAACTTTTTGATTTATTAAATAACTATTCGTTCTGAAAACATGAATCACTCCCAGTTACATATAATGAAGGGAAGTAGCCAAATATGGAATACCATTTTATATATTGAATAACAATCGTACAAAATAGTTATTTAATAGTATAAAACATTAATTAACACGTAACTTAGTGTCAGTTTTACAATATGAATGAATTACCATTTTCCAAAATAAAAAATATATAAATGGAACCTAATATGGAATAGGTACCCAAATATGGACACTAATTTTAAGTATGATATACAAAAATAAATAAATAAATATATTTATTTCACCAGCCTTCATTTTTACTAGCCATACCTAACTTATCAAAAGAATTTGATAAGTTCTTGCATTTCGCCAACATTCCATCATATGAACTTGTTTTCCATCTTCAAAGCTGTTTTTTTCAAGTTTTTCTCCATGTACTGTTTTTCTTCCCAATTTGCTAGCTGCTATTTTTTATGATTCTCCTTATTCGTAAACTTCGGTTTATTTTATTTATACTATTTCGATTAAGTAGTTCTAGGAACATATGTAACGTGTCATTTATTTGTAATTTCGCAACTTAGACAATACAATACATAAATAGCTTTATAACAAACTGTACAGTAGACGGAATATTGAAATGAGTATTAAAACAAAGAAAACATTATGTTGAAATTACCTTCAAAAATTTCCGAGCAACCACAAAAGAGAACCCTTCCACTACGTTGCAAGTACTCGCCCGATTGATGAGTAACAACGATTATGGTTCCAAAATGAACGAATGAGACAGTATATAGTGACCCAATGTTAATTCAATTGTTTGATTCTAAGAAATGGCGGTATTTCCATATAAGGGAAACTATTCCATATTTGGTTACTTTTCTCTATATCAAATAAATGTTTAAAAAAGGTCTGAAGAGATAGATAGATATATATTCTAATATCTAATTTTAACATCGTTATTTTTTTTTATAAACCCTCGGTGGGCCCCGGTAAAACTACTTAACCGTTAGTTATCAACACCTGTATCATTAAATAGGCTGCTTTCAATTAATGGAACGATAGATGTATTAATTTGAAAAGTGTGAAACATACGGGTTCGAAAAATTATCGTCAAAAGTACTGTCGCTGTAGCATAGTTGGATAATGCACCTTCCCCGATTTAGAAAAAGATCCAAGTTCGAAACCCAATAGCGCAACAACAATATTTTTCGATAAAACTAATTTTATATGTATATCTTTTTAATTGATAAATTTAATTAATATTTGAAATAATATATTTCAACATTACGGCTCTGTTCCCGCACTTGCTGCACAGTTAACTGTTGCAGTTGTAACTTTGCCGTTTAGTTATAAAATGCCGTATATTTAATCGGCGTGAACAAGTCGGGCGACATGATTATCCCGACATTGTGGCCGACCGTCGGATTAACATTGCAATCGCGGAGGTATCTAAATCAGTTACAATAAATAATAATAACATTGGACAAATTAAGTAATTTTCGTAAAAAATTTCACCTCATGAATACTTTTTACATCTATTTGGTCCTACACTATTTTTGTATTTCAAATGAAAACTTACGAACTTACTTTTGAATTTATTAATATGATTTAGTGAAAGGTGCGTTTTCAGTATATTTTTTAATAAAATCTCTGGTGCACAGTTCCTACTACCTATCTACTACCCTTCCTGCGGCTGAAGCAGAGGCTGACCTGAGAGTTTGAAGTCTACAAGGCACAAGATTGTTTGTAATTCGAGTAATTATACACGAATTAGATATGCTTTCAAGGTGACGCTAATAGTTTAATTATTTAAAGAATCGGAGAATGGGTAAATTATGCGAGAGAGAAAGGTTTGAATAGAAAGAGACGACAATAAAATTGATGATTTTCTCGCATTCGATACAAGTGTCAAACATCTCGTGTCTAGAGCCTTAAAATGGCTTTATACAAGTTTTCCATATTAATCAATCGAAAATTAAATCATTTATTAAAGTACCTAATTGATATATATGGATATGTATTGAAATCAGACAAAGTACCTACATATATTTAGATGATCATCAATCTTATAAATTTAAAATATTTATGACAGTTTCAATTTATTATTCTGTTTAATATTGTCGATTTAAAACGCCAGGTTGACGTTTTGCTGATATATATGTTTCATAATTATATACAATATATGAAACAGACAGCTTTGTTTAAAATGCAACAGTGTTATATATAAACGAAATATTTAATTCCAACGTACATAAAAATAACGTACATAAAATGTTTACTTTGTTTAAGAAAACGTTGTTTTCCCTTAAAATCAGTAAAAAGACATCTAATTTATGAAATTTGCTAGTAATGTGTTGAATAAGTTCAATATTAATTCAAACCGAGGGTAAAATATGCGTGAAAACATATATTTTCGGCATTTTTTAACGAAAATTACGAGAGCGCGAACTAGACGTCATTACGGCCGCTGAGATCGGCGATCTGAAGTTCATAAAGAAAATAAAAAATATACATTATGAGGATCGATATAAATATTATTTAGTACAAAATTATTGCGTTTTGATATCAAACTTGATTTTAAATAGTACATGAAGCATCAAAGCGTGTGAGTATATATTATTTTAGGCATATATTTATGAGACAAAATATTATTTTAAAACGTATGTTTTCACTAAGACAAAGTATTTTAAAAACGTCGAAAATTGATCATGTGTACTGCAAATTGAATGGTTTATAACTATTAATTTTAAACATTTTGCTAATTTGTCCCAATATAAATATATATCGAAATCGTCTCAAGAAAATATATTTCGTTTATGCAATAATTTACCATATTCAAACAATTTTGTACCACGCGGAAAATGCATCTAATGGTCGCAATCTTTCTTATAATGCTTGTATTGTCTTAATTATGGAAAAAAACATTGTGTTTATTAGTTTTAAATTTATACTTATTAGGTTTATTTAGGCCCTATCTAAATAATAGTTTAAAAAAAGTCTAATTTAGTGTATAAATTCTGATATAAATGATCTGATCGTGAAAATCCCAGATTTTCGTAAAAAAGCGAAAATTTTAATTATCATTGAAAGCAGCCCTTTAGTAGACACTACATATATTCGCAAGCAAAAAATATCACTATAAGTTATAAGTTAACCAGCGGGATGGGGAAGGGGGAGTGTGGGGATCCCAACGACAAGGAATGGAGGGGAGAGTGGGGGAGGGGGGGAAGACAAGAAACGGATGCAAAGAAATAAAGATGTCGTCGAGTGGAGACAATAATTAGTGGCTTTGTCCGTGCCAATGTTGGCGACCATAATGGGATTGTTGGTCTGTAATATCCACAAAGGACAGAGGAGCTGTGATGAAGCCAGAAACTTACTTAGCTTATGTCATTGGACTCGGATTCTCGCAAATAATATATATACATTATAACATCCAATATTTGTTAAAGATGGTAAATTGCACAGCTACATGCAAAAGTAATCATACAACAAAAATATGCAAAAGTAATTATATACAATAAAAAAAATAAGGCGCATTTCATCAACGGAGAAATTCAAACGTTCAAAATGACGGAATCTTTACGAATATTTAGGTCATCCCTGTAGCTTTATCGGATATTTGTAAAGAAGAAGCTATAAGCAATTAATAATATGTTTTATTCGAATTTATTTATAAAGTCCCTTAATGAATGTAATAAGGATGGAAGTCGAGCGTGATCGGCGAGTCGACCATTTCCGAGGAAATGTAATACGAATCGAACTTAATTTGTGATCGCTGCTTTCATCGTTCGGATTTTTGTACGAGGCTGAAATACATTGAAAACGTATTTTTGCTAACTTCAGAAAACTCAACACAATACTCAAGTATGTACCTACGTAGGTTCATTGGAGCGGGGGCTCCAGCATTAAATATGAGAGAAATTAATTTTGGGATGGATAAGTTATAAAATACATTTTTAGGGGATAAATTACTTGTAAAAATATTGAACGGAAAGTTAAACTAGATACCAAACTAATGTTTAAAAATAAATAGGAAGGAATATAACATAAGAAAAAAAGCCATAAAAACTAAGCTGGTAACGGTTTTTTGGAGGAAATTGACGTCATTAAGTCGATTTTACCACAGAAAAGATAAAAGAAAAATATTCAGTATTTCTACACAGCAATAAATGGTTTATAAACCAATAAACTGTTCAGAACACCGGATTTCCATAAAATTGGTAATCTGGAGGAGCGTTTACATAGGCGTTTCGACTATGCTAACATTTCGATAAAAAAATCCCTTCAGTTTTCTGATGCTCTATAAAGTCGACATCATCGTCATCATTATCATCATCACTACTGGTTCTACAACCGCTGGTGAGTCTCGGTCTCGAATGGTCAAGAATGTTCCTCCATTGGTCTATTGCATACCGTGTCTCTCCAATCCTAGATATCGGAAACATTATCAAAGTAGAAATCAAATACTAAAAGGACTGAACGGAATAGAAAGAAAAGAACACGGTGGAGGTGAATATAAATTATAACTAAGACGAAGAAAGAGGCGACCCTCGAGGTCCAGTGGGCATGGTTTTGGCTACCGGGGATTCCGGTTTCGATTCCCGGTGAGGTCACAATACATCTATGTAATTTTCTCAAGCCTGAGAGCTTGTGATGTGTTTCGCTTTAGTAATTAAACTGACTGTAGTATTCAAAAATAATTTAGAAATATAAATTTACTAAAATAAAAATTGTATATAGTGAAATATAGAATGTGATTAAGAAATGTCACGTTAAAAAAAAAATATTTTTACAAAAAGTAGGAATTTTAAATAATCGCCGCTTGCTGCGCAGTTCACTGAAATGATAACGACCAAATCCAAAATCTTTAATTTGTAACATCGAAAAATAGGTTTTACGTAAATACTGCCCGTGGTCGGATAGTGGCCCTAATTATCTATCTAGCAAAAGTAATCCATTGCTTCCTGCGAGTGAGGTGCTAAATTATTCAATAGATTCAACTCTCGATTATTAGATATTATCATCAAAGATTCACGAGTTAATACAATAAATCGCCCCATTTGACATTTGACCGCGACCGCATCGCATAAATCGGCGCAATACACAATTCGACCGCAAATAGACCGCTGCAGTCGCGGTCGGTTTAGATAACCACAATTGCATCTCGCTCTGGCTGGGACGCTGCACATCTCCGCTAATTAATCCAACCAACGAGAGGGCAATCCGTCTTGGCCCAGGGCAATAAATACGGTCCCCCGTATGGCCACTGCGATAAATCGGGGTGGTGATATATCCCAGAAGGAAAACATCCTCAAACTACCACCAAAAAAATGAATAAACAAAATTAGATTTATTTTGTTGACAGATATTTCTCGGAGGAATTCCATTCAATAAAAATTAATCAGGAGAAATCTTAGTAATCCTCAAAATTAGCTATGAAGAACTTTGAATATACTAGGGTGGTTTGATAAGTAACATGGTTTGATATTAAAGAAAACGATTAGAGTTTTGAAACCTACTTTATTTGTCGACATAGTCCCCTCAAAGTTCAATGCACTTGCCCCAACGTTTCTCCAGTTTCGCGATTCCTTCGCGGAAATGAGTTTCTTCCGAGGCTTTCAAAATACTTGTTTACTTCCTGTATGACCCCTTCATTTGACTCAAATTTTCGTCTTGCCAGGAAAGTTTTGAGTTTCGGGAATAGATGGTAGTCCGAGGGAGCTAAATCTAGTGAATAGGCAAGATGCGGAAGCAATTCAAATCGTACCTCGGCCAATTTTTGCTCAGATTACAAGGCTTGAATGCACCAGTGCGTTGTCATGGTGAAACAAAACCTTTTTTTGGCCATTCTCGGGAGTTTACCTCTTTTCGGGGTAGTCAATTAAGAGAATTCCTTTTGCGTCCCAAAAAACTGACGCCATCACCTTTCCAGCGGATCGAACACGTTTCGCCCTTTTCGGAGCCACAGCTTACTTTGTTGCCATTGTGAATTATTATGTATTTGTTTTTATTTTCATTTGTCGTTTTTCTCTCACCTGTTGTATTAGTAGTTATTTCCAGTAACAAATATTTTTGAATTGTTTCTGGACTCTTTGGTTTGTCTCTGGACTGTTATCTGCCGGCAGTGGTATTCGGATGACTGGTCAGTTCGTTTTAATTTTGTTTCTGTTTTTTTCCCTTCTTCGGGGGCGTGTTGCTTTTTCCCCTCGGATTCCCGACTCAAGTAGCACATATGCTTATTTTGATTTTGATTATATACTATTTTTTTATATACAATGTAAAACTTTGGGATTTCTTTATTGCCTTATTTAGTTTGACTGAAATTATTATTTACATAATATTTTCTTACACTTGTATACTTTCCTTGTAACTGTTTGTTTAATCATGAATAAAGAAGAGTTCGGGGACTGTGAGGGTTTTGAGATGGCAGCTGTTCGGCTCCGACTTGACACTATGTGCGAGACGAAATTGCACAGCTGCTTATTAGCATTAAAAAAATGCCAACCAGGCGACGAATGAGTAGGAGCCACCAGACTCCAGGACGTGGTGCATTTTTAATGATTGTTCTGTCACGCTTAAATTCACGCTCAAATTTGATAGAAAGGACATGAGTCACCCAGTGTAGGTAAAATCCTCTCATGTCCTTCGCTGTTTTCCCTTCCAGAAAAATCACACCACGAATTCCAATTATATCAATTTTTCACTGTTACTCGAAACAAATACTTCTGTTTAAGTAACCGTCAAACAACGAATTACTGTCAAAAAGACCATAGATTATTTATTCAGAAACTTTATGACTACATATACAGATGACGTTAGCGCCATCTATTAGTATGCGTACCAAGTTACTTATCAAACCACCCTCATATTTCAGAAGATAACAGCTATCCTGACTTGAAAGTACTGACCGCGAGGCAAATTAACATCGCAAAATTGTCTTTTCGAAATTTATTTGCTACAATAAGAAAAAAGATTTCTTGAAACTACCATCATAATAAATACTTATAGAAGTGTTAAATAAATATTTTCTCGTTCAAATGATACCATTTCGTTCATGTACTGTCAAACCAAATTAAGTTATTATGATTACTGCGTCTGCTGGAATTGTGGAAGAACTCTGTTTCACTGACTGTGGATTGTAAATGTTTTTCCAGTTGAATGTTTACAATACTTTTCTTCCGATTTCTATACAAGTAAAAATGATTGATAGAAGTGCGTTCTTATAGTAAATTATTATAGTAACGCACGTATAATTCAATACAGTATTTATGTCGTTCAGTGTTTAACTCAAATATTTATGTTTTTCCTTATTTTATTGTCAATTTATAATACTGTATGATTTTTTTCTTTCAAGTGACTAAATTTTATGTACTTCTACTGTATCGTACAAGGTAATTCAAAATGATAAGATTGTATAACTTAAAAAAATTAAGAAAAAAAAAATTACATACACAATATCTTAATATATTTCTTTACATAGTCACTTACTATATTAAGGCATTTATCATACCTGCTCACGAACTCCCGAAGTCCCGCTGTTGTAGTCATTCACCGTCAATCCATTTGTGTAATAATAATAAATCTATTATGGAATAAAACCCCAAACGAAAAGTATTACTTCTGAACATTACAAGTTTAAATAAAATTCGCGTTGCTTTAACGTATCCAATATAAGTGATGGTTAAATCGTAAAAACAGTTATTTAAACCATTATGGCGAATGTGATTGTGTTCAATATTAACGATGAGTGGTAACTGATTATTCGTAATTTTTCATGTTGTTACACTAGAAAATAAACCTCTAACAGATAAATATTAGTTATTAATCATCGTTAAATCTAAGTTATCAATCATCGTCACAGCCACATAACGGTTTACCTTCAGTAGTTTATCTTATCTAGTTTTTCCTGTCATTATTGACAAACTTTCACCTAGTTTTTACATAATACATGCACGCGAAAATCGTATCTACACTGCGGAGCATAAGATCCTAACTGAAATTAAATAAAAAAAATTACACAAATAATAGATATCTCAGAAATGAAGATATATTTTTATTTTATTATAATTATATTTTTTTAATGGAAAATACATGGAAGTATGGGTAATTATCACAGGGCTACGACCTGTTTTTGGCTAGTTTAAGTTATCACTTTACATATATAAATATAAATAACGTTCACCAATTCTCACCCATCAATCTCCATATTTATCAAATTTTTGAATGTTGTATATATGTTAATTGTTTTTTACATTTAAAAAAATGATGTTACTTCTAAAAGTACTCAATATTCTGAAGCTGGAAACATAAAATAAATATAATATAAAGCAAAGACAAATGCTGCACAAAAAATAAATAAGAAGTACACGATATTACGGTAACACCAAAAAATTGTAAATCGCACAGCCATCAGTATCTGTTAATCATAAAGTGTTTATTAATTTTCTGGCGGAACACCATTTGGGAAACGCTGCTGTTCAGTATCCGGCAACAAAAATGTGCGCTCCGAATACGAAAAACATTATTTCTTACACCTGGAGCTCAATAGAGCTTCGGAGGCGAAATTGATTTGGAAATTCGTGTTTACAAAGAGTACGGGGTGTGTATGGAAAAATATAATAAGTTCATTTCGACAAGAAACGTGCCTCTGCATTCCCGGTGTCGGCAGGGGGACGGGGAACACGGAGCGCTGGGCGGATAGGCCTAGGACGCACCGGATGCCAATAATTCCTTTTTATTTCAATAATAATTAAAATATTCAAATTCATACACTTTTATTGATACTTATTCTAAGGAATACATTGGATACCTTCGAGATGTGGTGCTGGAGGTAGATGCTGCGTGTCCGTGGACCGTGAGGTACACACATGTCTCTATCTTCCAGAAGTTAAGGATTACAGAAAGACTTTCGACAACATGCCGGAGAAGGATTCTTACATACTTTGGACATGTTGCCAGAAGAAACCATGAGATTCTAGAGAAGCTCGCGAGCCCAGGGACAGTTGAGGAAAAGCGAACAAGAAGACGGTCTTCTACAAGACGGATGGTTAAATAAAGGGGTTGACAGGGTCCTCCAGTTAATGGTACGTATTGTGTAAGGAGTTTCGGATATTTTAGGGGACCGCCGATGATATACTATGGCGCATCAGGCAGAGTTAATTATAGAAAACTAAACGAAATCTTGTTACGGAAGCGTTAGTGAGTGCACCTCTCGTCAATAATGTTACACAGTACACACTGAGCCCACAATACAACGACACATGGAAATACGCGTTGATTGCACGTTTGTTCGACGGAGTAACTGCAAGTACAAAGGCTAAACTTTTCATCGCCAATAACTTGACTATTAAAACTGTGCGAGCTAATAAAAAAATAGCTTTTTAACTTTATTGAAAATTGAAATATATTTTTTATTCCTTTTATAGTCATTAACGAGTCAAAAATAGTCATAATATTTCAGTATTGTACATAATCAGTCGTGTAGTGCTAAATAAAAAAGTACTGGGCGGTATTTGATTATAACCACAACCAGTATTTTTTTTCTGTATGTATTTCCGCAGAAATTAGAAATTGAATTAGTCTGACGTTCAAGTGATTTTAGTCACCAATGAATTAGCTTTTCTAAACGCTAAACCCATACATATGAGAAAACAACTATCGAGCTGTAACATGTAAATTTAGGGATGACGGTTTGATTTCATCTGTCTTCCAGTGCATGTGGTGTGGTCAATAGTCAGAAGAACGATATATGATCAAAATATTAACAAAAAAATAAGTTTCACGTTTTGAAAATGCTACGGTATATTTACTTCCATCCTCGTAATATCCGTTCGTTGCTGCGATGTACAAAATTCTATGCAGAATATTTTGTATCAATATATTTTTGAATGTACTTAAATATCAAGTGTCAAAAAAAGTGGCAGGACATGTTCACTACACCACTGTGCATAATCCCTTATCATATCAACCTCGATAACGTCGAGGTCACCACCAGCTGCTCATTTCCTTCATTTTTAATCATGGATGACATTGCTCTATGAATGCAGTGGGATGTTTCACGTCCATCTGTCATGAGAAAAGAGACTCGCTACATAAATACAATTATCATCACAGATTCCGGCTTCTTCTTCAGATTCAATATTCAGCTCAATAGGATCAGTCTGTGCTGAGCTAAGACATTGTTTACAAGTATTAACTATTTACATAAACACATTAAAATAATATCAATAAAATAAAAATATAATATCGGATGGGGTAATTAAATGAGATATTCTACATAATACTTATTTAGTGGACCCGATATAAATAAGTTTTGTATTAGATTTATTTTTCATATTAAAATAGAGTCGCTCACTTTACAAGACAGCTTCCGCGACAACTCGACAACCATTAAAAACTAAAGTGAAGCTGAGAGTTTTAGCGAGTTCTGCACTCGGCGCCTAAAGCACGTTTGAACCAGGCAGTCTTGTATTGAATTTAAGAAAAAGTTATTGAGTATCACGAGAAATGGGAAAGAGTCCCTAAAGGATTTTTGTATGATTCAATAAAGGTTCCACTTCTGGAGAATGTATTTATTTTGTACGAATAAGTAGTAATATAAAGGATAGTACCTAATTTAGGAAGTTATTCTAGTTATTATTATTATCTGGCTAGGGCGCTTGCGAGGCGAGCACTACGGGGGACCATCAAAAGAGAAAAATTGAATGTCAAAAAAAAAACCAACTACCAAACACTAAAGAAGCAATTATTTTGGAATTCAATGGCGCAAACATAGTAAAAGATAATAAAATACGTAAATAAAATAAATAGGTAGTTTAACGTTGATAATGGCATCATTCTGCCGTGAGACGATTTTTGTCGTAGCCGTTTCACGGCAGAATAACCTAGAATAAGTACTATTATTATCTGACCGCCCTGAAAACCTCCTAGAATATTAATTTAAGTTTGTTTTTAAAAAACATTATAATAAAAAAATTTAAATGAGCTTTTCGAAATACTTATATATAATATAATCATATCTAACGTTAGTTTATTCCCCTTTGAAAATAAGGTTCTATCCGAAATTGTTGCTTTAAAAAAAGTGGTATGTAATTATTTTTAAATTGATTGGAATACCGACTTTTCAAATAAAAAATAACAGTGTCAAATACTAATTTAATGTATTAATTATAAAGATATACATATAAAATCAATTTTATTTAAAAATACTGTTTTTGTGCTACCGGGATTCGAACCTGGATCTCTATTTCCAATCCGGGGAATAATAATAACAGTGTCGTCATCTACACGGAAACATTGTCTCGATGTCTTCTTCTCTTTGCAATCATTATGAAATGAATTTGCCCTTTCTGACCGCCTTACTTTAAATACGAGTATAAACGCAATAAAAATATAATACTCCAATCGACACGGAATTAATGTGATGGGGAAGGAGAGAGGAATGCAATCACGATTCCCACTGGCTGTCAGATGCAGGCGACATGAGGTCTGAGGTCTCCGAGGTCTGCGGAATACATGCACGTGCGATGTGAGCGCTAAGCATTCAACACTCGGCTAACCAATCAAATATCCCCGTGCGAGCGTCGCGGTTGGCGTCAGGTTAATCGAGCTTATGATCGGGTTATGAAGTTTGATAGTTAAAGAAAAATATGATGTTAAAAAAAAAAACAATCACTTTGTATAAAAACACGAATGTTATTAAACGCTAACCGGTTTCGCTTAGTTCAAGCTTCGTCAGGGCGTAATTAAAAATAAAAATAAATACAAAAAGAGTTCACTTATATACACATAAAGAGGGAGACAGAATATAACATTACATGCGAAAGAGAGAAACAGAATATATATACATTTATGGAAGAGAGGGAGACAAACTAAGATAATAGACAGAACATCGAGCGAGAAGAAAGTACAATGTTGATGGATATTTAATTGTTTTAAAAGGAAACATACCTAATATGGGGCTAATGGTTAAATTTATTTGGTCACTAAGAATTGCACTACCACTATTCACTGCTTTTTTTATCTCAAATCCCAAAAAGTTTTATGAATCAGCATCATTATTATCATTTGTAAAAATTTCCCAAAAATGTAATAATAATTTTGGAAATATATATATATATATATTTTAACAGAATAAATGTTTCATCAATAATTTTACTATTTTAAAACTAGGCTAAATATTATGAAAATAGGACTAACTTGCTGGTCTACTGGAACGAGAAGCGAACCCCCGACTATTAGATCACTAGGCCAGCGTCTTAACCGCTAGACCAACAAGCTACCCTAATTACACGATAATTGGACTTGAATTAAATCAAATAATTGTGCTGTAAAATCTGAATAAATTTCGTGCCAGTTTGCACGTATTATTTATTGCGTAACAATTTCACATAAATTACACATTTTTTGTAAGGTCAATAAAAATGTTTTGACATTAATTAAAATAAATGCAAATACTTACTTATCGGTGTTGTGTCGTCAATCGAGTCTCGTAATCAAAAATATTGTGACAGATTTAAAGTCTGCATTTGTTAGAAATGATTGATAAAATATACGTTGCCGTTTCCAAATATGTTTGCTTAATACTTAGATACTCTGTTTAAAAGATGGCAAATGGATAGCAATGTTTTGATTCATATTGCCCGGATGGATGGCGGACGGAAATACGATATATGTTAGGTAATAATATATAGGTTGTATAAATAAAAATTCTGAATTCTGTCAACATTCAAAATGAATCGGTAGTTTTTGAATAAATTATTGAATATTATAGGTTATATTTATAGGTCAGTAAAAATAAAGATAGTAACATTAAGTATTAGAGACAATGATTGTAGCACCAGCGGCAACTGGTAGATCGCGTTACACGGAAGTGGAATAATTATTTAAATGGAAATTCCGGGAACGATATTTAAAAAATGTGGTATAAATAAGTTTTAAGTTAGACGAAAAACATCGGGAGAACATTTCAGAAAGCAAACATGAAAAACTTGCGTTTTAAATGCTGGCACACTTTTCAGGACCACGTTTAATCATTTTCGCAGACAATACAATTGAATACAACGTCGAAGGATTTATTAACCCATTTTAACTATGATTAAAAATCCCTTTTACAAGAGAGAAAAAAAAGATATGTATAGAAAAAATTAAGAAATGTTAATGTTAATTTCGTGCTTGGCAGTTTCTATATAATGTTTGATCAATTGCAATGTTTCTGTGTGGTTGCTTCCAACAGAAAAAAGTCTCACTAAAAAATAATATTATATAGATCAAAATTCGATGAAACAGGAGGAAAATGGCGTATTTGGAAAAGCAATCCAATAGAGAATTCCGGTGGTTTGTTTCTGTGTTTTATCTAATTTATTTTAATTATAAAGGAACTATACTATGAAAAATGTGATTTTATTTAAAAAATTATCTTAAATAATTAATAAAAAGTTGTAGAGAGAGGCATTGTTACATAAACAAATAAACGTGTTGGTATTTTCACTCTTACAAGTGAGTGATAAAGATTCCTATTTAGAAATAGCGTGATATTTCTAAAACTCCTAGTCACGTAGGGAGCATAAAGTAAAGAGTGTAGGGTAAGCCGACCCGAATAATTACCTACTGATTGAAGGGTGGCGACAAACCACTTACCTTGACCCATTAACAGATGATACCGATAAGTGTATTCGGGTGATCGATCGAGCCATCGACATTTCGTGAATTCCAACTTACCTGCAACAAACAAGAAGAAAAGTTACATAAAATTCTAAATTACACTTTATTACTTGAAAACAATTATATTTTCAATAGGAAATAGCCTATTGTTATCCTAATGATACTTTAGAAGATAATAGTCGATGAATAACAAACATAAACTAATTATTTAAAATAAAAAGTAATATAATTTTGTAATAGTGAAATAAGAGGTGGTCTAGCATTACAGCATTCATTGCTCACCTCTTGGGAAATGGCCTACAAAAAAAGTAATAACAGATTTTATGCGTTGGAAACATTTAGAAATCAGAAAAAGAGGACCTCAGGTATACTGAAATTACAAAGGTAAGATACTTATATAAACGGATAGTATAGAAATCCGAATAAACCTAACATAAGAAAAACTATATAAAATAATAATATAAAAATATATGTAACGCTTATTACATTCATGTATAAAATTAAAAATAAATTGTTACAAAAACAATTGTTGGTAGTTTGAAAAAAAAGGCGAAAATATTATTTTTCTAACACTTCATACCGACAATCATTATTTTATTAGCAGCTCAAACTTCCTGGTGTGAACTGTGGACTTCCCGAACCACTTCATTATATTCTTCAGCCAGGATGTTCTCTGTCAACCAGGGTTTCTTCTGCTAGCGATTGATCTGATATTTTTCTGGATGTCACATAATATGGCCAAAATATTTCTAACCTAACGTGAACAAAAAATGTGAGAGAAGAGAAATATCCTGACTAATTCGTATTTGATTTCCAAACACAACCGTTATTCGTCAACTAGTAGTTGATTAATGGGTGAAAAGTTTAAGGTTGCCACACACTGCCATCGGGTTTTTGGGCAGAGGCGCAAATGGATAGTCGGCAGTGAAGAGCGTGATCGCTCTTGATATTTGGTGATCCAAAGGGTATCAAGATCAAGAGATAGCACTTAACAATTGTTGCAAATAATAGTCAACATTATCTGTTTTTTACAGATCTTCTAATAGTCAAATACTGGCAAAAAAAATATTGAACTAACTAAATTTGGAGTTCTGTGAACCAATGTTATATTTTAGAGATGGGTGAAAAAATATTTAACTATTATATGACAACCGTTAAATTTACTAAACGTCAAGAGTTTATATGTTCATTTATCTTAAGCGTTACGTTATTACAATTTAATAGTCAGTTGTACGAAAGCGCCTACTCCTTTCTCCGTAGAGAAACCTACTAGGTGTGGCCTGGCTTGATACAGTCCAAATCTGCTGACTTCTCAAATGCTTCCTCAATCGTATAAATAATAGGTCTAGCTAGATAGCAAGCTTAGCAATTCGCAAAATTTGCATTCATTTCATAGTAATAATTTATTATATATTATAAAATTGTGACATGATATTTCTGCATTACATTCTAAGTAAAGGTTTACACCCAGTTACAAGAAGAACACAGCTATAAAATAAGTACACAATTCAAATCAGCAATTACAATAAAAATCTTAATTTTACCAATATATTTCTCTGGTTGGAAGATATGTTCAAAAATTCAGTGAAATGAATACAATAAAATAAAATATCTCCCTGGCGGAAAACCAAAAACCCGATCTCACGCGTGAATAGGTGGGGATGCTAACCATTGCACTGCCGGCAAAAATGAATAAGACAAAAATAAACTATTACAAATATCTTAAGCTATTTATTATTACAAACTTGTTATAAAGTTCGCCAGGGGGTAACAATTTTTCAGATAAATTATAATTTTAAATTAGAATAATACTTGTATGACATTTTGACACGACAAACCATTTTGATTTTAAAAAAGATTTCGGAAGCGACTGTTATCGATTCTGGTACCGGTAAAGTTACAAGGTAAAAAAGAAGAGTATATAAAAATATTACGAACTTTTTTATCACGATATTTCAACAATTCACAGTTTTCTCGACAAATTTGACTGAGGTACCCGATGAATAAACGAATTATTTACATAGTATTTTGGTTAAATGTGAGAAATTTAACGTCGGTAACAAACACCTTTCAAAAAATTTGATACAGATCCTTTAATCGATACGAAGAAATAACATAATAACGTATAAATAAAACATCCTTTGGGCCGTAATTTGAAATCAAGGACAAACCACCGAGAAATATCAAAGGGTATAAAAAGCCCAGCCATCTGATTGCAAACTGTTTTTCAGGGGAAAAGTAAAAGAATAATAACAACATAACGCGTTAATTAAACACGTTTGGGCCGAGGCAGGGAAGGAGGGGGTTGTAAAAATAAAACTCCGAGAGGAGCGGGAAATTGTGTCCTAAAGGGAAACAATATTAATTAAAACAGTGAGCTGAGCAAAGAGAATATTCCACAACGCAAATGGACACGCTAAGTACGCACTCAAGTGTATTTATTATAACGACTTGAGTCGAGTGTCAAGTGAGGCGAGTCCAGGTGTTCTGGCCTGGTAACACTTGTTTAGCCAATCCATTTTAGGGAGACGTTCATTGGTCAAAAATTCCATTCAATCAACGCATGAATAAGTCGCAGGCGTGTCCTGATCAGGCGGACATCGAACTTTTATTGTTCTTCAACCAACAGAGACTAACGTACGTGAGATCGTTAAAAGTAATTTTGGGAAAACTTTCAATGGCGTAAAATAATATAAATAATGTAAAGCCAAGGTAGGAGACAAAAATATAATGAAGAAAAGTTTACTGACATGGTTCAGGCATTCAGAGCAAATGACTGCATGTAAGAAACTAGACAGATACGAGTATAACGCGAAGGTGCATAGTAGTAAATACGAAATAGGGGTTGACCACGCAAGATCTAACATGAAACTGAACAAATTCAGAAGGAGAGTAATTGACGAGGGTATGCAATAAGAATAGAAGAGAAAAGAAATGGAAAAAGGTATTAGGACACGTCGCTAGTATCTATTTTTAATAATAAAAATGGGGCCAATACTAGACAGTTAATTAGACAGCAGTTTGACAACTATTCCCCACGAATGAATATATTAGAAATTGTTTTTTCCCCCAAACGGAAGTAGAAATTAAGAAAAAGCAAATTTTGATGATTTCATTTCGCCGAGCGTGATGAATCTGGTATATTTTTTCGACACATGGATTGTTTCTTTCTAAAATTGTAAAATCCCATAAAGGGGTTTAATAATAAGAGTAGTGAATATATGAATTTGCCGCCAAAATGTAAAATAAATAAAATCGCAAAGAGAAGAAAAGAAAAATAGCAATTACATTTTATTAAAAATGTGCTTTTATTAAAAAAAAAAAAATACTGCTCAAGTTTGAAAATTCGCCACAATGTTTTCATAACTCTTCAATATTATAAATAAAACGTCACCAGCTTCCACAGCGCGGAGGGAGACATGGTTAAGAGGATATTGAAAAGATAAGCGAACAATTCGTCAAAGAATGATTGATGTGAGTGAGTAATGTGTCATTTCTTTATAAGTACCTATTTGCTGAATATATTCAATAGATTCATGATTTGGGTAAGTAAGAACACAAAAAAGTAATATTGCCAGATTATTATAACAAAAATGTAATATAAGTCGTATGTAATAATATAGTGTATGTCTAAATCATTCACTGGGTAGAAAACGAGAATCAAGAATCTATATAACTAGGCAACCAAATAAATAAATCTTTTAAAAATGTTGTTTTTGTAATTGTGGTGGTTGGACGGAAGAAATCCGAAGAAGAAGGGCAATAATGGTTTGCACACCTCGATAAATGATCCGATGACGATGACGAATACATTGATCTCGTAAGGTGTGCAGGGATCAGATGAAATGCTAACTTACTTACTTACTTACCATCACGCCGTTTCTCCGCGGGGGTAGGCAGAGAGGATAGAGCGCCACACTTTTCTGTTCTGACACACAATTCTCGCCTCATCCACATTCATACATCTTCTCATACAAGCTTGCCAATTGTTGAGGCTTCTAACAGAACCATCCTCCATTAACTGGTTTACCTGGTCGTGCCAAGTCTTCCGCGGACGTCCTCTATTTCTAGTGACATCAACACTTGCGTCATATATCTTTCTTACCATTCTCTCCTCATTCATCCGATCCATATGACCAAATCATCTAAGTGATCCTTTCTTAATCTTACTCACTATACTAACATCAGCTTTACATTCTTTCCTTTTTTCTTCATTCTTTACTGTCATAAATAGATTTGCCACATAAACTCCTAAAAGTGGTCTTATTTCTACTGCATTCAGTCTACTTTCATTCCTTTTCTGCCAGCTCCAGGCCTCACTTCCATACATCGGTGTCGGTACCAGGATCCATTGTGCACCGCTAGTCTTGCCTCAGTTGACAAATTCCCGTTAGATATAATTCCATTCAAAGCGCCGTTCACTTTATTTCCTGCAGTCACCCTCCTTTCGATATCATTCTCAGCCTTTCCGTTTCTATTCTCATCTACTTGTTCCAAACATTCATTACCTACAAGTATTTTGTACGGTGTCTTGTTTTCCTCCTTCTCGAATACCATCACTTTTGACTTGTTAACATTCATCATGAGGTCACTTTCCTTGCATACATCGTACATTCTACTCACCAGATTCTGTAGTTCTTGTTCATTATTCGCCATTAGTACTGCATCATCGGCGTACAATAAACAGCATACAATCAAATCGCCCATTTTTGCTCCTATATTCATACATTCCAGTTCTTTCACACATTTATTCATATACAAGTTGAACAGCCATGGAGACATTACATAACCCTGTTTGACACCCTTTGTAATGTCACCAGACGAAATGCACTTGTAGTATTGAATAATTCCAAATAAATAAAATGACAAGAAACTGCTGGTACGTCGAGATCGAAGATCGAAATGATACAAAAATCGCAGGAATTCCATTCCTTCTCGAAAGATACAGAAATACAGATGCTGAAACAATAAGATGTTAGAAATCATAATTATATCTCGATAGCAGATGTGGTACTGGAGACGATTGTCCATAATACCCTGGAGAGCACAACCATCGAAGAAATTAGAAATTATTTTTAGGGGATGGCAATAGAGGCTCATTTAATTTTTTAAATCATGGAATACAAACACGCGTTGTTTGTGAAATATGTTGAAATTTACATTACAAATTAACAAAACTCAACAACACGACAGATCTGATGACAGATCTTGAAAAAATATTTTAATGTGTGCAAATGAAATATGGAATTACCACACGTATACAAACCTGTCAATCTTTTATCCAGATGTTTATGTCTTCGAAAGTCCAAACCAATTTCAAGAAGGCACCTTAAATAGATTTTGATTAATTTATACCGTTCCATTGAATTCCATAAATAATTATCCCGAAAGAGAATTGGTTTCGACAGAAATCATTGAGCCATAAGACGGAGAGACAGGTATAATTTCGGAATTCACCTGAGCCTACTGTTCCGGGATATTGATTACTTGCCAACTTCAATTTACCGGTTCGCCAACACAATGCTCGATGTGCATACTTTTGTCGCGAAAACAAAGTGTTTGTTATGCATAGAGATATATGCTCGAGTGAAAATAATAATTATTAAAGTAAACAATCAACATGCATTGCACGGTCATGTGTGGGGTGATCCCCTCTTTGGTTGAATCGAAAACTTAAGTAATATGTATATTTTTTAATTATTAATTTAACTATCGTATATAATAAAAGATTAAAGATTATTACTTATCCAAAGTACAGGAGCAAGAGCGACAAAGGCGCAATTGAATTGATTCAATAATGTTCAGAATTAATGAGATTTTGGATGGTTGATAATTATCTTTAATGTGAATCTAGGAACATTTACCGTCAACAATTCACGGCGAAACAGTTCATCGCCTCAATAGAAATATTATTTGAATAGTAAATGAAAATATGAATAGGCTGTGAAAAGCAGCATGTTTACAAGTATGTGCATGGATCTAGTATCAATAATATTTACATGTATTGATACAATTAAATACCGTAAAAATAATAACATTCAATCTTTTATATAGTACCATTTACGAAAAAACTTCACATCAAGAGCGTTTTACACATAAAATGTTAATATTTAAAATTGTTATTTGAATTTATACATACGATTTTGTGAAAGAGTGTGTTTTTAGTCTCCGTCCCTATGACGGAGGGCAAAGAGTTTCACAAATTTTGGCCTGCCTTATTCTACTGGTAATAGTTGATCGTTTCTACAACCCTTCCTGCGGCTGAAATTAAGGCTGATCTGAGAGTTTGACGTCTACTATTCATGTTGAACAGATATGCCATGTTATGTGTTACCGTGTACATCAACCATATTATAATTGCCTCAAATAATATTTAAAATAATGGCTATTAATATATAATATTCTCAAAAACAAAGCATTCAAATAATATATTAATTAAATTAACATAATATAACTTTAATTTATTTGCACAAAGTAGATTGGCGTGCTAAACGAACAAAACCGTTATTTTATAAACTAGCCTTTTCCTGTCCTAATACATACTAAATATTTCAACATTAAAAAATATAATTTATTTATTTCGATTAATTTAATTTTTTAATTGTTATCTTCGTGGAGTTTTCTGGCTTTTTCTACCGTGTGTATACGATCTATCTGATCGAAGTTTTGAATTGAAGAACAGAAAATTCTAAACGGCCGTGAAAACATGAAAACATTATTAATTATATTATCTATATTAATTAAATTAATTATCAAGTATGTGGAAACAGAATTCTCTTTTCAAATACTCATTTTGTCATTTTTTAAAACATGTTACACTGTTCTATTTTAGGAAGATTATTCGTAGCTATACAGCGTAACATGACAAGAAACTGGGCTTTCATTATGATGTATATTATGTTTATTATTAAATATTTATTAAACAATACATACACTATACTTTGTTTGAAAGAAAATGTATTGGAGCCATTAGGACCCAACGACTTTTTCTTGCAGTATGTTGATAACATAGAATGTTATATGTAGTGTTTAATTACCCGACCTAGGACGTCGTGTCATTATTTCTGAAACAGATTTTTTTCCATATTTTCCATATTAGACACCACAAAAACTTTTTGATAACTAACATACTGAAATGTTGTGGAAAGATGGTTTGACGATTTATCTTTAAAAACGATCGTTATGAGCAGAATATTTGTAAATAATAATTGCCTACCAGGAAAATATTCTGTTGCAGTTTAAATTTTCTAATATTTTACAATATAAATTTTGGCGATACAGTTTTTTATTAAACTATTTTTAACAAATGTAACTTCAAAACGAAAAGGACGTATAAACCAATTTGATACTTCTCTACAATAAAAAAGATAAATTTCCTATTCATTATCCATTTGTGACGAATAGGTATTAGAGAACTTTAAAATATTATTTATAAAATAGTAAAGATTAACATTTTCTTAAAGTCTTTAACTACTCCCCTACCAGGTTTACCTATCTCTTTACTTGAGAGTTAACCATAATTGTATTCGACTTATATAATACAAGAACCTACTCGCGCGAAACAATGCTTAATACTGGAGTATAAACCAACATCAAGTACGCTGAACAGTTAGTTGTTCAACTATATTAATCATATTTACAATAAGCTCTTTGAGAAGCAACTATTATTTATTGTATCCATAAATAATTAAATCATTTATATTACTACTATGTATCTTATTTGTTTTATATTTTAAAGTTTAAAAAAAGACGGAAAATTAAATAAATTATTAATGCAAATAACGAATAATTTCTTTAAATCAAAACTGTTTATTAATTTCGTTGAAATTATTTAATGATCATAATATATGTTGTAACTTTATCACAGTATATAAAAACTTAGTTCAATTTAAAGTGCTCCGAAATCTAGCACCGCTTCGAATATTTTGAAAGCTGGGATAACAATCTCAGAAATAAAACTCGTGAATTCTCGGTGAGAAAGGGATCGAACTTCTTTCACAATAAGTTCATTACTGATGGCATTAAAAGAAAAAATAAATAAATCGAAGACTAATTTAGGACCTTTTTAAAATACGGTATCAAGATTGATCTCGAGAGAACCGACTTTATTTACAAAACCATCTTTATTTAGAAAATTAAACGAACAATGCGGATTGAATGATCTTATACAGATTCGAAATTTAACGACGTCATTATAATTTTTGATTAATTTCCTCTTATAAATTCGAACAGAAATTGTGATGTCATAATAATAATAATAAACAATATTTTTCACGTATTGCGCAGTATCACGACCATAATAGTCGAATATATCATTGAACTAAAATTAAAGTCAATCATTCCCATTCAAAATAAAAGGAACACCATTGCCATTATAATTTAATTACTTTTGAAGTAGGGACCTTTTTGGTTCACAATATTTAGTTGACCCGAACTTCACAAAAAAATATTAGTAATTAACATGAAAATGACGAAAAGCTTCACTGAAAAACTTTTAATAAATTATACAACAAACAGTCAACAAAATGATACCGATTGTGACAGATAAAAATGATTGCTCAGTTAGGGAGGCGAGTCATAAAGTATGTAAGGTATTATGTATTCACAAAAATAATGGCCGTTCTAATTAAGTTTCCTCGGCATTAACGAGGGAAAGCGAATCAATTATAAAATTAATTAACTCGTAAGCCTGGAGAGAATTGGTGGAAGCGGAATCGGAAGGTGGCAATGACTAAAAGTGAAAAAGAAAAACAAATAACGGAATAAATGTTATATTAAAGAACGCAAATGTTTCGATGTGAAATGTACAGTACAAATTATTTACATTGGTTGGGAAATTTTTAAAATTATATTATTAACGTAATATTTTACACATTTCATTAAAAAAAAAATAATAATTTGAAAAAAAAATATATAGATATACTGCGATCGTTACGATACTCGCTTGGTGATCTAGTGGTCGGGGGTTCCATGTTAGTCCTATGTTCATAGCACAAGCATTTAGCTTAGTTTAAAATAGTAAGAATATTGATGAGACACGTATTCTGTGTACGCATCTTATTTTTTATAAATATACTGTATAATCTTTTTGAAAGAAAGGAAACACGTCGTGGCTTGACATTATAATTATATAATTATAGATGCCAGGATGGCTTAGTATGTCTTCTTTGTCTTTACAAGTAGCTAAAAGTTTTCTTAAATTATTATTAGTATAGGAAAGCTGGTTTTATCTCTTTTGGGAGTTTGGATGTACTTAATGTAGAAAAATTATTTATGTACAAAATTCTGCACGATTGGGAAGTTGGGTCTTCATTCCAACAATGGATATGTCCCTAAGCTAACTGACAAAATCCTATCAAAAAAAACTTCATCATATTGCAACAAATAAATTCCTGTATAACGGCTCTCCAACTATAAATTCTAATAACCCAACTCTCCAATGGCGCAAAATTTTGTACATAAATAATTTTTCTAGGTTTTTCTGAATTTGCAGAAACCTTAATTAATTCTAACCATACTTTTATTAAGAATACAGTTTTACGCCTTAACAATTTAGAAGCATTAGAAATTAATAAATCTTTCGATACTAAATAACCAAATAAATCTATCCAATAGTTCGATATTAAAGTTGTTCCCATGTAATCCCTTACCCATCTCTCCCTCTCCCACCCCCACCTGATACTCTGTCCCACTCTGATATACTGTTGTTCTGTCTTCTTAACCTCCTATTTAAATATATGTACTTAGGTTAGTCTATACTATATAGTACTGAAGAAGGTTTGGTCCAACTGAAACTAGTTGACTTTAGTATATGTGCATAATAAAGTGGTTTAAAACTAAAACATTATTTTATTTAATATATATAATCTTTGATATGTATAATATAATACATTATTACAGAGTTCATTAATTCTGTAACATATTTATTACGTTTTTTTTATGTACAAAATAAAGATTTTGTTTGTTCAGCAATGATATCCAGGACATATTTTCACATTAATAAATATATTTCTTTAAAGATCAATTCGTTACAAACCGTACGCTATCAATAACAATACGCCCTGGTAATGGATAAGATGGAAAGCATGCGGGCGAAAATACGTTATAGACCAGTACATAGCAGGTTAAAAACTACGTAGCCAGAAAATCAACGTAAATAAGTGAATGAACAAAATAGTGAAGGGAGAGGGTGAAATAAGAGAAAAGGTGACTGAAAAATGAAATAAACGTCTAAATATATAAACCGATGGGTATCCTAAAAAAACACACTATGGCAAATACAAAAAGGCCTCTAAAAATCCTTGAAAATTAGTAGTGGACGTAAAACATAAAAAATATATATAAATTTATTTGTACGAGACTAACCCTTATCTGGCGAGCAAATATCAAGGGTCCCACAAAATAATACCAAAAGATATAAGAAAATACTTCGTTTCAAATGTCAAAGCGAAATTCGGAAAATCTCTTTTTTGGTCACGTTCTATCTTCTATTGTATACTGCGAGCGAGCAAGAGAGAGAGAGAGAGAGAGGGAGAGACTGCGCGAACAAAGTTAACATCGGCTGGCCGATTAATGTCAAAGAAAAGCTTCGGAAATAAATTGAAGAGTTTTATGAGGAAACAAGTCTCTCGTTTTCATGGCTCAATATTTAGCTGCCGCGTATTGCATTAGTCACCAATATGGCGTATTGTCTCAATTTGATGTCATGTCTAGTCTAGTCTAGTTAACATCTCTCTCATGTCACAGAATTATACGCAAATTAAGTTGAGACTGTGAATCGAGAATTACGGGTAATTACAAAAATGTTAAATAAAAATCATTTGTGGGAATACACGTTTGTATTATCCGTATAATTAATTATCCTACCCGAATTGAACAGTACTTTATATGTATTAATAGTGATAAAATGTAACACTCTTTATTGATTATTGAAGAAGATTTAAAAATGAAATTTTAATTTTAATAAGTAAGATGAAAATAGATAAATCATTTAGATTCGTTCGGACGTATGGAGCATAATTCTAACATAAATAACTGGTCATTGTGTATAAAAAGATTCATTATTTTTTATACATGTTATGTTTACATTATTAATCTTTGTATAATAATTTAAAAATAAGGAACATAACCAACAAAAGCGTGGTCTATGATATACGATAATACGAATGAAGTACCGTTTTCTAAAAATAACATTACGAAATGCCATAAAATAACAAAATACTATAGACCAGTCGACAAGGATATAGCGAACAGCATACTTGTCAGAAATACTTGTCTCTAAAAATAGGATAATATAAAATAAAGGCTGTTTTTTTAGAAGTATAGAACTTTAAAATGAAATAAAACACATAAAAATCGTGGTAATGGCCATGGGTTTAAATATGATTTCGCACATATGAGCGCCGCGTTTGGCTCAAATAAAGCGCAATCTGGAAGTCCAATTTTCGACCACTTTTTGGAGCAGTTTGAGCCGTATATCGGCAATAATGCGACGAATGTTGGCTTCCAAATCATATATCGTCTTTGGTTTATCGGCGTAGACTAGCGAGTTCACATATCCCTACAGAAAATAATCCAAAGATGTTAAATCACAGGTCCATCACGCGAAAATGTTTCCTTGAATAAATTGATTGTGGCGCGCTGTGTGGCATGATGTACCGTATTGATGAAACCACAGCTCTTCCACATTAATGCCATTCAATCGAGGAACAAAAAAGTCATAGCTCTATTGCTGTGGACGATGGTGAATCGACTCATTCGGGTCCTTTTCAATACTACGCTCCACTGCAGCAACGGCTTCATCGGTACGACGTCTTTACGGATGCGCATTATCAATTAGAGTATGCGAGGTATGAAAACGATCCATATTTATTCGAATTACTTGCTCGGATGGACGATTATGTCGACCATAAAATGGACATAGCGCACGGTAAGTTTCGCGACTGAACCATGATTCTCAAAATAATTTTTCACAATTTGCTAACGTTATTGTGGCGTAAGTCTATTCATAGTGAAATGGCAAACCAAACTGAGCACAAATATGCTATCGGCTGTCGCTGGAAAAGGCCAATTCTAAAAACAAACTTCTAAAAAAATCATTCTTTACTTCTACAAGTGCATCATGCTGACCGCATTGACACTTTTTCTATTGTGTATTTTTTTACCTATTAAACTGAATGATGTTGCCTAAAGAATTGAGTCATATTTTTGAACGAATTCAAGTTGGGACACAATGCAGCTGAAGCAGGTAGAAATATCAACAAGACGTTCTGTTAAGGGTCTGTTAGCCAGAGAACAAATGAGCCTCGAAGAAGACCAAGGAGTAGTACCAACAGTGGAAGCTAATCCATATAAGACAACCCGAGCGCTCGCGTGTGATCTAGGAGTTAGCGTTATGACTGTTTCTCGCCACCTCGCTACTATAGAAAAAGTGAAAAAGCTAGAAGGGTGCCACACAAATCGACCAAAAGTCAAAAACTTAAGACGTTTAGAGGAATTGCTTACATGAACTGTTCGTTATTCTTTTTTGAAACCCGGCGAACCAATTGCAGCCAATTCACATTGTCATAAAGATGATATTATGAACGAAAAATTGAAAAAAAACCCCCAGTAAATATTCATATTCGCCAACAAATATGGACCAATTAGAGTGCATTTCAACGCTTGACCGCATACATCACCATTAGCAAATTAAATTCTTCAAGTTACGAACTGTTGTCGCCTCCTCCGAGTTTACCCCCATCTCTCGCCGACAGATTTCCACCTATTCCCCCACTTGGAATTATATTTAAGGAATACAACGTTTCTTCGTCCCCAGGCAGCGGTTCGAAGAAACGTTGCATAAACGTTGCAAAAATAAACACGAAGAAGTCCAAAATAAAGATTTATTTAAAAATTGTATTTTTAGCAGTTTCTCGTTAGGAGACCATAAAAGCGGGTGAAGCTTATTTTGATTAAATATATTTTTTAATAATTGCAAATATCGAAATTTAATTAAATTAATATATTTTAATTACATGCGCGCTCTAGGGTTTCAACCAATATTTAAAACAATTTTCTGTATCAAAAATAAAATACTTTCTTATTAAATAATATTTTTCTCAGTCCTATAAATGTGTATTTTTTATTGCCAACTCGAGACGGCAATGTGACGCATTCAAGAAATCTTTTAATTATATTTGTTGATTTTTTGCCACTTGAACTTGTATCAAAAGCAAGAACGCATGAATGAGTATGTGATAAGAGCAAACAAACAAGTTATTATGAAACTAAGCCGCCAAGAATGAATGGAAACACGGGTTATGTCTGCTAACAAGATTGTTGTAGGATTGTCGGACATGCCACCCCCAGACATTCAGGCTTTTATATTCCCCCGTGTTTACTTTAGCCCCGGGGGCGACTCAAAGCTGAAGGATGGGGGAGGGGGGGTTGATGTAATAACATTCAGAGAAACGCTTCAAATATTTATGTGTAAGGAGTTTTTTACTTACTTTATTCGTTTTACATTATTATATTATAGTTCAATCGAAATCGACATACAAAAATACCAAAGAAAATATTCTAAAAAATATTGTAATTCGTATATTGTAACATGGTATTTAATCAAACAATACATAGGTAATCATTATATTTGAATTCACAACTAGTTTCAATATTTGTATACAAATTAAATGTATCAATTAGAAAGATATACAGGAAAATTCAATTTATGAAAAAATATTTTTGTTGACACTGGGATACCACAGAACTATGTTCTGAAAAACTGCAAATTCACAATAATAATGTGTTCTCTTTAATAAATATTTGTATTCATTAGTTACGAAAGCCTTTTAATATTTCATTATCATAATATTTCGATATTATTATGGAAGAAACTGAAATGAGAATGATAAATGAGATTTAATAAATAAAAAAGTAATTTAATATTATTTGTTAAAAATGTTTCAACGAGGCGGATCTGTATTATTCTTCAGCGAAGCAAGCCACTTACCGGTCTGGTGGTGGATTTAAAACAAATTAAAAATCTCAATTTGAAACATAATCCGTAATATAAAATAAGATAATGAAAACCTAAACTTCATTTGTCTTAGTATAATATCCACGACCCTGTTGTCTTCCTCTGTTTCTTCTCTGTTTGGTCTGCCAGATGTTGCGTGGGAGAAGAGATGTGGAAAAGGGGAAAATCGGTGTAAAACGGCTGTTCGAGTAGATTGCGGTGTGTTCAATTAAAATTCCTTAAAGCGAAGCCAATAAATGAAGTTTTTTTCAATTAAATTCGAATCTTCCATATACATAGTTGAAATTGCTCAAGTTTCCAAAGAGTGCGCCGATTAAAATTGTATTTAAGTTAGCCAAGCTGTGAGCCAACTTGAACTTGAAGAAGGTTCATATGTAAAACCATTCTCTCGCTACGGAAACATCAACCCTACAATCTTTCATCGACGTCAGCGAAAATTCCCGGGTTTCGATCATAAAATGTAAGGCAAGCCGAGAGAATAAAAAGAAACATAAAAAATAAATCTCACTGTAGACAGACAAATCCATGCATTACATACGTTAAACATAATTTTGAATGAAAATCGTGAAACACAAAGTCAAAACACCATCATTATTTCATAATTACCCATCGCAAAACAGTAGTGATGTCATCTTTAAACGAGAGGATGTACGATAGAAAAAGGGGACGGGTAATAGATAAGTCTAGCGGACAAGAGTCTGCGCGATACACAAAATCTTCCGAGATCCTTAATCGATAGAAGCGTCTATAAATATCGATAGTGTACGAGGATAAAAAAGTGTGGGTGTTACCCTCAAGGAAAAACGGCTGGACGGATATATACGCTTTATAACCGACATTAATTACAATATGTTGATTTTAATATTAATTATTTTACTTTGTTTTTAACCACTTATAATGGCTTATTTTAATATACCGTTTCGGAAAATACCATTTCCTTCGTCACGATGTCAATTCAATTTACAAATAATAAAAATGTAATATGTTGGACTTTCATTTTATATGTATTTTAAATATTACATAGGTACATGTAATATATCTATAAAATAGTAATGATAATTATTGCGATGTCTTCATAACGTATAGACGCTAAAAACAATACCTCGATTATAACGTTACAACTACAACTTTACTAGCTCTTCAACTTTATTATCGGGTTCTTTTAATTGAAGATAATTATCTATAATTAAACCTAGTGCAAGTCGCAATTAATATAGTCCATCTCCTTCGTGCCACTTTTGAAATAACAGTAAAACAAATCAATCATGATAAAAATGAAGACATTTCCATAATTCTTCCCTACGGCGAAAAAAGTGTTTCGTTAGACGTTAGAAGGGCCCTATTATTTTTCACTTATATCGAAAGGTTTATTTCTCGTCTCCGACCGAGCTGAAATTGCCCGGACAAATAACAGTCTTATTCCACGGTATTTTGCCCCATTATGTACAGGTAATATTAAGGTAAGTAACGAAGAAACGTCGAATAACCAGCCTGCCGCTAGTAAATCAATACCCGCCAACTGTTGCTTTCTCATATCGCGCGGGACCTACTCCAAGTTTACAAAACAAAAAGTTTTCGAGTGATATGAAAATAAATTGTTTTTTCTGAACAGTGACGCCGCGCAACGTCCGAGCAGGATTTGAGGAGTGACGCGAGGACCATCGGATAGTGAGGTGAGAGAAAAATTCCAGACTAATAAAATGTTAATAAGAGATTTTATATATTAGATTTAATCGTCATCGGGCAGGGTGGAAAATATGGTCGCGCGCTTACTGATGACGTGAGACCGACTTCACCATGTTACCCAGCAAATAAATAAGCTTATTTATTATATTTATCAATAAAACGAGTTATATTAATTGTTAATAGACTAGCAAATACCTGTATATAATAATACAAAATATTAGAACATAATATGTGGCAACAAAGACACAGATATAAAATAATGTATAAACACATACATATAACACCATTTTTGTCCCTTATCCCAAAAAGGTTAGGGACCCAAAGTCTCGACAAGGCGCTTACTTATTACCTTGTCTAGAATTATTTCAGTTAACTATTTGATGACCAATCAAGGCTCAATCTGACTTCATAAACCATTCGTTTGTTGAAATAAACTGAATTCACAAATTTTATCATAAAATTACATTTCAATGTAGAAAATATCAGGCAATTTTTAGAATTTATTTAAATAGATCGAGATGTCGAAGACTCCGCCTTAACGATTCTAAAACCATATCTGAACCCTGCCGCTGGTTTCACAACCGACTCCTAAAGAAGCAATCTCAGTCATGGCTTAGTCTCCGACTCGGTCGAGTACGTGCTTCGCTTTATTAATTTCTAATCTCAACCTGAAAGCTTGCAAGGAGGCAATGTAGTCTAGGAGTGAAGACATGAAATCACTCCGGTTTTCAAAGAACATAATCTGCCCGATTAGCTATTGTTCCGCACCTAATCTGCCGATCTCGACTTGGTGTATCCACACACAATACCACTCAAAGAACAATCAATTACATCTTGCATCCTACGTATATATATATTATTTTTAAATCTCAATTTTTCATTGTATTCTGACGTGTCGGATCGACAATCTAAATGAAGATGCGCCTTTGTCATTGAATGGCAAAACATTAAAAAAGTGAATTAACCTCAATATCAAGTAACTTGTTAGTGTAGTGATTAAAACGTTGGCCTAATAATCTAGTGGTCGGGGGTTCGCGCCTCGTTCCAGGACACCAGCAAGTTGGTCCGATTTTCATAGTACAAGCGTTTAGTTTAGTTTGAAAATAGTAAGAATATTGATGTGACATGTATTCCATGTACGCCTCTCTATTTAAAAAAAAAACCGTAACGAATTCCATGTTTTCCGTCTACGTGCATCAAAACACTAATGAGAAAATATTATATTTTACCACTGAGCAGGACCTGTTAGTTGAAATCAACGAATCAGTGAGAATACGTTTCGCGGTTACTGTCAAGGCTTCGTGGGTCCATAACCAATGTTCCCTCTAAGGTGTACGGGTGTGCGCGCGCACACTATTTGGCACCATAGCGCACACTACTAGCTCTGCTGCCTTCTATCTTCTCCTGCATAATGAGTGCCGATTTCTCCTTCATAAATCCTCAGTGTGCAGCTTTCCTTCATAGTTATTATTGACTTAGGTATACGTCTTAATACATCTTCATTAGAAATGTGGTCAACCCGGGCCCTACCAGTAGCCTTATACATGAATGGTAATGTTTTTCTTATTTTCTCCCTCAGCGTATAAAGTTTAGCTTTAGTCCTTAAAATAGTACAAAAGATTTTTTATGCGCACACTGAGATCTAAACTTAGAGGACCATAGTCATAACAGAGCGCCATCTAACCCTTGACATCGCCTTTGTAGTCCAGTCTGCTAGGCACTCGCCTATCTCTTGCAGGTTTATCTTCACATTATCCACCCATAAACGTCTTGGTCTTGCCCTAGGTATCGATCCTGTTGACTTGTATAAGAGGGCTTATTACGGGACCCACCTACTCTCGCCGCATATCCCATGTCCTGCCCACTACAACCTCCTTGGTTTCACCTCCCCCAGGCTACTGGGGCGGTATACCGTTCTCGAAGTTCTAGGTTCTATAACCTCCTCCATTCAAGTTATTACGTATTGGGTAGTAAGAATTGCGCATGACCTTATTTTCGATCGCAAAACACTTACGTAATAAACCATTCTCAAAATTATTACATCTCATAATAAGATACTGGTATTAGCCCGACTATAAGACGAGGTTTTATTTAAAAAGGCAACACGTAAATAGGGGGGGTCGTCTTATATTCGAGTCACAAAATGGTGGGTAACAACAATGAATTCACTACTCGCGATTAGCGAAATTGTCAATAGCGCTCAAAAAATCATTTGTCACTAATGTGTGTGAGTGGATTCTGCAGGCCTGGAATCAAATTTCGAATCAAACCATCATCAATGGATTTAAAAAACGTTGCATATGCAATAAAATGGACGGTATTGAAGATGATATTTTGTAGGAAAATATGATCGAGGATTCCAAAAACGATAATATCATTGAAGATGAGACCGATGCTGAGGATGCTATAACCATATGCGAATCTGAGTGATCTGATTAGTTACAGTAGTTGGACTATTTGAGGGAAATGTTTTTTTCTCCAAAAAGCAGATAAAAAATAGGGGTCGACCTATAGTCGGGCCAATACGGTATTTGATGAAACTGAATCCAATCCGACTCATGCACGATGCATCACGAACATCAGAAAATTTTATAATGAATTAATTTCACACCGCAAAGTCTTTGGCGAGTCAGGGCATAAAAGGCGAAATAAAAAAAAGATAATGTCGAGAACAAAAAATTAAGGACACAGAACCAAAAAAAAATTATCTGTTTGATTCCGAAAATGTAATAAAACAGAGTTTGAAAAGACCAGAAAGAGCAGATGTCAAAGACCTTTTTAGTCTAAAAGAAAGCACGATAATAAAGAGAGGAATGAAAAGGGAGGCAAAGACCCGTAAATATCTCTGTTAAGAATGATTTTCTTTATAAGGCACAAGGATTCGCACAAAGAAAAAACATGTCCACTTTTATCTACTTTTCTTTAGTTCGTCTCGGATGGATACACGGGAACTATGCACTTGTATATCGCTAAAATGCTATCTTACTACATATTACATATTTTTCACAATTTGTTACATCCAAGTATTCCAAGTTACTTTACTAGCTATAATCACGATGTAAAACATTCAAAAGTCATTTTCCACCCTGCTGCAATGTCTTATCTAAGAAATTATCCTTATTTGTGGTTGGTAGTATATGAGTGATTTGCAAATACAGAAAAGTTATTACAAGTTTGTAAGAGATAATAAATTTATTAATAATAAAAACTGACATACGGCATATCACAAGTTTATTTTTTATTATTTGGAAAAGTCAAAGTAACACAGACTTAAATTATTTAACATTTGAAGCGAAGTTATAGACAAGTTTTAAGTTATCCACGCGTGTTACTTAATTATCTGTTTATAATACACTTGTCACTAATACTTATTAGGCCTATCATAAAAAGACTAGTGCCTTTCGCAATGAACAGATTATGAATACTAAATATGGGTTTCAACAGTCAAGATGTAAGAAATAATATATTATACTTTCAAACATACTAAAATAATACAAAAATTTAAGACAAATGGAATGCTGAAAAAATAAGGATAGTAATAGGAACGTAATTAATACAAGACTAAAGAAAAAATAGGCAATATCAAAAGAGAGAAAAGTAATTGGGTATTTCACCATAAAAACGGAATCTCGCGTAAATTTGTTGAATTAATATTGTTTATAATAAATGGGTGTTACTAATATATAAGAATGTAATTTATACAACGTATAGAAACTGCCGTAAAACTGTTATGAAGTTTGGAAAATAATAAAATTTATAATGTATATATATGTAATAAAGTTGAAATAAAAACTTATTTGTGTATATTTTTTCATATCGGGTATTGTGTACAATAATCAATAATTAATATGTCCCAAAATTAACGCAAGATTTGAATTAAATAGAAAACACAGTTTTTAGTCTTTAGATTTATATTTTTATTGAATCATAAAGTACATGGGATAGAGTTATTTATGGAATAACACATCGGGCAAATGGCATCCACGGCTTTTCTGGCACATACGCACTCTTTTGTCGAAATTTTCCATGACCATTTGGCATAATTGCTGACTGGCTTGTTTTTGGACGACCAGTGTGTTTAGCGTCTCCAACTGATCCAGTCTCTATAAATTTTTCAATTAATCTCTTCGCAGTTGATGAACATAAAATACTATTCCGACCATATTTTGTATTAAATTTTTGAATTGCGGCCGACAAACTTTCATTATTTTTGAGATATTGTTCAATGATGAAAACACGTTATTGTATCGTGTAAAACCCCATTTTTACTAACCCTAAACTCTCAGCTGTCAATTTTTTTTTTCAGGGTTGCCAACAATTTACTGCAGAAATGGCGGCAAATTCAAATCTTGCGTTAATTTTGGGACACCCGTCATAATCATAATGCTACATTACTTTTCCATTGACACATTAAAAAATCTGATTCTCCCATTTCGCTAATATACAAAAGAAGTTACAAAATGTAACCACCGAAAAAATCATGAAAATTTGTTGTTTTTTTAAATTATATTTGTTATAATAAAAAAAAAAAGTTTTTAAGACACCCATTTAGTAATTGTATTTAATTCCACTTTAAACGAAACACAACCAATTTAAAAAATATATATATTACTAATATAGAAATCCAAACATAAAACTTCAATTTCCCGATGACTTAATTATGCAGATGTGGGCTGTTATTATATTAAAATATTATTCATGATAATACATTTATTTTCATTCTAATAGGTTTGTTAAAAAATATTTCATATTGGTGTAATAAAAATGAACTTCCATTTTATTGCTTTTCACTACACCAAAAAATAAAATGAAAGAAAAAAATTATTGAAATTCCGTTCCGAAACAACCAAAGATATTTTAGGTCGCGGTCAGAGGTTGCCATTGCGGAAGGAAGCATTGAAATTAAGATTATTTTTTATTACCAAATAACACTGAAAACATTCACATGAAGAGCGAGCACAAAAATTACAAAATATGTGGTGCGACCCTAAACCGGAAGGGAAAATATGTACAATTAACGGATGTCAAGTCTTTACGACAGGATGGGAGCGAACGTAATAATCGGATAACGTTGAGTTCGAAATCATCTATACAATATTCTACGCCATGATATTGATCTTAAAAATTAAAAGTTATAAAAAGTAATTTAATGTTATTGGAATTATTAAACGATGGTGCACTGTAATTCACTGAAATGTAGAACCGTTTATATATATATATATATTTTTTTGCATAGTCTTATCATAGTAACGCGATTCAAGATCATTAAGTGAAGGTCTTTGAACGCTGTTATCATCGTACGTTCTCTAGAAGGTTGGCTGTTGCAGGCCATAGGTTTTTATATTACATCTGAATCAGCAGAAAATTTACGGATTTGTAATAGGTAACAGGTGTTTTCGATTCAGGTCTTTTTATGTAATCTAAATCAAGCAATCACTGTAAAGATTCGAAATTTCACTTTTAACGTCATTTAGATATATGTTTATAAAAAATATATAATTCCTATATTTTTATAAAAATAATCTGGGAAATGTATACAATACCCTAGTCCTGTGTGTATAAAGTGATGTTGTAATATTATAGATTTAATATTGTGGACGATTACTTTACTTTTTGATATTTTTCCAATCTCATATCATCGAGTTCATTCAGGGCATCGGATAAACAATAATAATGAGTGGGTGTGCACATATTTCAACAGGCGCTGTAAAATTAAACTCGCTACACTATTAAAAAGTTTGGTGGTTATGTATTAACGGTTTGTTTTCTCTATGCACAGCATCCAGACATCAGGCTAACCTGATATTATCGTTACTGTGGTAAGAGCAAAAATAACGAGAAAAACACCTTTAAGTAAATGAATAACTAGTATGAACCGTGTTCCTGTTTCTCCTGTGCCTATTTGGTAGGTTTTGATGGAACACGTAATGCATCTTGTTTGAGAGTCCTTGCCAGCATTTACCATTAATAGTTTAGTTGGAGGGCGAAATACGAAACCATCACGGTTTGACTCTGTCTACATTCGATGGTACCTTCTACATTTCTATATATCAAAGTTACTACAGCCGCTAATTCTTCCGAGTGATTCTAAATCCCCATTAATATGGTTTTAGTGTGAGCTTACCGTATCCAAGTAATTCTGGAATACAAAAGATTCTGTTATCGACCGCTAAGCGCTAATCCTCGAGGAGTCTAGCCGAGAAGAATCCGCAGGAGCAGCTCGTGCTTCCGGCATCACATCCAGCTCTTCCACGCCTAGAATCTAACTAATAAGCGTAAACATAATAACGTGATGCGATGAAAAAAAAAAAAAAGATGTACGTCTATAAATCAGTTCGGAAGACGCACCATTATTAACAGTACATAACATAACCGTTATCGTCTTTTTTGTGCCAGAGTGGATGATGAATGTAGCGTGTATATCTATTTGCCGGTAGAGGCGGATAACATCTGAAAGAGACCCCACCCCCCCGTGGGCGGGCCCCCGCGCCTAACCTTGGCACAGATTTGTCAGTGACGCATACGACATGTCTTTCCGTTTTTTCTTTCTACCCGAGTACGTCACGGGCGTAGCTCCGTGCGAGACTGATACATGCAAGGAGATTTTAATTGGGATAATTTCAAAGATTTCAAAACGACAAAGAGTTAATTTTAAAAAAAAGTACTAGTTCATAGTCGAGACATCTAGAAGAGATTTAATATTTCATAAAGAAAACTATTTATTCATTCATTATTTATTAGCGTGGACTGACACATTGATATTGTCGCCAAGACGAGAAGCCCTCGCGCGTTTGATCGTTTTCCAGTTAAATCGATCAGAATGTGACAAACCCACATCTAAGTTAATAATTCCTCAGCCAGAAAACTAAAAAAGAAATACAACCGCATGAAAATATAATACGACAATTCGATTGTTCCTTGACAAGTGAAACATCACAGTTCACCTCTGAAAGGGTCTGTGTTATGACAATTGGAATGATTGGATGACACGGAAATTGACTTTAGAAGAAAGAAATGTCGTTCGTCGATTTTCCACTCACGTTCAGTAGATTTCAATTTAATTCCGGCAAAGTATTTACAAGTTGAATAGAAAAACATTTTCAAAACAGGTTGTTTGTAAAGATATCCGACCAAAAGTTAATACAAGTTCTATCTAGTCGGCCGCTGGATGGAAAACTATTCCAATTACCTCCAACCCAATTCAACACTTGCTCTGATTCAGCAGAAGAAAGCTGTTTTCATCTCTTAAGATTGTGGCCGGTTAATTCCTGTGGATATGATAATGAATATTATCAACCAATCAGCATCAGATCTACTCCAAATGTGTAGCAAACTTGGTGATTACATTTTCTAGAATATATTATGTTACTACAGGGTGTACTGTAATGACAACTACCAATTTGATCCAACGCGAATGAGCAGGGTGTTTAAAACCCAATCGGTTATTTACTAATAGATCAAAAAATGTCTAATAATACTAACAGTTTTATAGGATGAAACCACGTTTAGTAATCACTTTTATACGACCGCTTAAAAGTGTCATGCTTACTTTATAATAAAAGACGCGTTCTATGATCACGTCACACAACACATTCTATTTTCATTTTTAACCCTCTTACTTTATTAGACTCTTCCTTCGAAAGGCACATGCAAAGTTTGACCATTTTTATACATATAAATATTACTATAGACACCTAATGTTGGCGGGTACCAAAGTAAGCATACGAAAAAAGCAGTACATACGCTGAACGCCCAAGCTACTCACTCATTTTCGTCGCCAATTTTGTCAGCAGTACTCGCTTCGATTTCAGCATTTCAATCGGCATATTTTAATAACCTTGTTTTAATAAATTTAGCGTGAACAGCAAGTATGCGTTTCTGTTAAATCACCACTACTGTCACAGTTCTACCTGCCTACTCTCACACACAACCGAGTTTGACAAAGCAACCTGTACGAACACAGAATGGTAATTGATCCTTATTTCACTAACACTAATACCACTAACTTCCACATCCACCCGGCACCCTATTGCGTGATATAATAAATGTAAACGTACACTTACGCAATATCTCCCATATATATGAAAGGACTGTCAAAGGTTCACGATACATCTAAAGCTATTTCTGAATATGGATCGTAGTTACATCAAACCATTAACGTGATTCCCCAAAGATGCAGTGTACCTATATCTAATTAGATCAGAAAAGCGGAATAATTGACAAAACGAGATTCTTACCGCGAAGAATTGAGCACGAGCGGCTTATCGGGGCGGTTGAGTGAGACTCCTTTGATTCTAAAGACTCCCTTTTCAAAGAATTCTTCAAAATGAAGTAGTATTAGAACGGTTACGCTCACACACAAAGATCGTAATTTGTAATACTAAAGATTTGAGAATATAAACCCACGGAAAGTTTCATGATTGCTTGCCAAATGTGTATTAGTTATACCACAGGCTAGAAACTTATGTTGATCAGTGAGGAAATAGGCTTTTCTGGAGCTTAAATAGAGTTAGACTCGCTATTTTCACATAATTTCTGATATTACCTACAGCCTTTGATACAAAAAATGTCCGTTTTCAAAAAGCCGTTTTCTGTAAAACCAGAGGGAATATTCAAAATACAACTTTCTCGTCGTACGCGCTGGCCAGTTCTACGAATCAACTTTAATATATAATTCAATTATACCAAAAACATCCACAATTTACTTAGTAGGTTTTTTCGTTAACAAAGCCACAATAAACCTTAGGTCTAAGCAAAACAGCAGAAACTGAGGTCGTAACGTACGGAAATGGGTAATAATCAGTAAAAAAAAAGAAAAAGAATCGCGTAATTAATTATTTATAAAATAATATAAATTATGGAATGTACTATAGGCCTCAATTCATTTTCATGTTTGTGAAGTTTTAATGGAGTCACCAAAATCCTTCGATACACAAATCGATGATCTATCATCACTGGTCCGTTAGCTTAGCTTAAAGAATTCTATAAAAAAAATTGTATTCATTTTAACAAACCTTTTATGTAAACATTTCAACTTGCAAACGAAGCCTCTGCTTTGAAAATTGTATTAACTTGCGACTGCCGGAGGCGGGAATTTAAATCTAGATCTTTCAATCCGTTAGTAAGGAAGCAACCCCCCACCCCCATCACCGCCAACGAACCAAAGAATATACACTATAATCTTATATGTCCTATATGCAACACGCAAATACCTACATGTATTGTTAAACCATGCATTATGGTTTTCTAGTGGTCACCCAGTGGTCTAATTAAAGTGCCGGTGGTCCAACGAAAGTAACGACCAAAAAATTATTTTTTCTCTTAATTTTCAAAGATGGTTAATTTTATTGAACTGTTACTAAGGCTATAATTAAAAAAAATTAAAAATACATTAAAGAGAACTATTGGTTTTATTTTATCAATCACGAGCAACTTAACCCTACTATTTGAAATTAAAAATTCAAAACTCGACATAAATATTAAAGCACAACAGTACAAAAATTGTATTACTCAGATATTGTTTAGATATTAACGTTTCCAATACTGTTGAAGTTACGGAGTGATAATATTAGAAATTCAATATTTTTATATATATTATTAAATATAAGAATGTTACACGGCACCCGCGATAAATATAAACCCAACAACTCACCTGAGCTGTTTTCAATAACAAAGAACAACCGATACCTTCCCACGATCCGAATAGTTTGACCCGACCACAACAGTGCATGTAGGTGGACTCCACCAACATAAATACTTATGTAGAGGGTGAGGGGAAAACTACCACCGTTCCGTTGACAATGGAAAATCTAAAGCCCGGTTCACACCATGTACCTAGATGAATGCCAACGCTAAAACGGGCAAACTAAAGAAATTATCGTCGTAGTTGTAGTAAAGTTGAGAATATAAAGATCCTTACAATGATGATGACAATGTAAACAATGTGTCACCTGGGAAATATAATATATTGTACCAGCAGGGCCGCAAGCGTTTAATGCTCGATGACAAAGAATGTTTTCTCTATTTCTTACCATTAAATCGATTTATAATTTTGATAAAAAAAAAAGTGTATTCAGTAATATGTTATTTCCCTAAATGTTTTAAAATTATACTTTAATGCCATACAGGACAATCTTTATATTAAAAATAAAATAATTAACTTTTCATGAAGATTGTGTGCGAAAGAGAGAAAGCCCTGATTATTTCTTGATAGCGGAGGTTGTAGAATTTTGTAATATCCGGGTTGAATTCCTGAAAGTATTTATTCCACGAATTTATCACTCAATCGATGACACACGACACTTGGCCAAAGTATTGTTGTATTTCAAAAGAATTTAATACTTTTGTACCGGCCTCAAACTTCTCCATCTTACAAAGACTTTTCAGGCAAAAAAGCTAATGCAAATGTTCTCCGTCTAATTCAGTATTTTTGCTAAAGCGGCAGACTTGACCTTCTGCCAAAATCCCAAGCATTGGTATAATAATAATATTAATAATAAAATAATAATAATTAGAGATGAAGCTACCTATAAACAAAGTGCGACTCACAAATTTCACTTCATTCAGTGACGCATGTAACTTCGACTAACGAAACAACGCAATTCCGCAGCAATGTTCGGGAAAGACGGGCAATAAAAAAGCTTGAATGCACATTAGATCAGTAAGTTTGCTGATACATCGACGTGTTAAACTAATATAATCGTAATTGAACTGCCAAACAATGATCACTGCCTATAGTTGTAATGGATGAGAATTGTTAGAAGGTTTGATTTAATTTGATCAGATAAAACTTAAGAAAATTTGTCGGCACACCATTTAATTTACACTGGTATAATTACTAATTACGTGATAATTCAAATTGTCAAGATCTTACATGAACGCATACACGAACCTTGAAATATTTATAGGATATAAAGGTGTTTGTTTCCTTTCCCTCAAATTAATTTTCAATCTAAGAAAAGCGCATGGTGAGGTCGCTGAAATGATCGTGGAACACATATATTCAGGCAAACAGTTGAACGCTAAGTGAAATCACTAATCTTTACTTTGTATAATTAGGATGTTTACGACCTAACGTTTGGCTACTTGTAATTCTCTGAGGTAAAATATTACTGTTGTTATTTGTTTGCACAATAAGTTTCGGGTTCGGAGAAATTTTTGATGATAATGGGGTTTCAATATTGTTTTCAGAGAGTCGGGTAATTTGTCTGTCTTCTAATATATTATGCCAGGTGTTTGGAAGTCTGATACTGTCTCTATTATGTAAAATATTGTTAATTCACCGATAAGGCATGGGTAAAAAGATTTACCCGAACCGTTGGGACAACAATAGTCCTTAGGACAAACAGATGCGGGATAACCAAGAAACTTCCTTTCTAACATACACACACATATATATTTTAAAGAGAATGAAAATTTACAGGTGCATTAAAAATAAATTCGTCGGTGCATAGATTGGACAAAGCGGAAAATATATATCGGGTCAGAAATATATGACTGTATCCTCTGGGAACGCAACGACGCGGGGTAATGGAATGTATATAGAAGAGCTTATTGCGGGTGTCACAAAAACACAAACGAAAATGTGACGATAAAGAGAGGGGGTTGAGGGGTTGAGCGGTATGTACGAGGTACACTTTTATCTCGGGGATTTAGTCGCTTCCACCTCTCCAGAATACTCTAAAAGGAAGTGGGTCACACTCGGCCATTTCCAAAGGGCAAACATTCACTCTGGCCGAGGTAAGTGTCTGACGGTATTCAAAGTGAGCTTTCGACTGGAGAGCCGTGTGAGTACCCACGGAAGACGTATGAAAGGAGAATATTGTTTAATTCAACGGAAAACTTGAATCTTGGAAAAAAAAACCAAAAGATGGATTCTGTACAATGCGCGGTGAACAATACTTATTGAGGTTTTATTGCTAACCTCACCCCTATCGCGGCGTACTTTTTTCGGAGAATTGAAATAGTATTTCGTTTCATACACTTTCATAAAAGTAGATTAAAAGTTGGTGGAGCACTTTTTATAAGTAGGGTGTAATATGGGGCGCTAACATTACAGCGTGGTCTCCTACTGTTCCAATGTTCTGACACTGAAGTCGGTGGAAGGTAATAAGCTCGCATTTAAATCCGAGTATTTTCCAATAAATGCGTTTAAATATAGTTTTTTCTCTTATTATTTTTAATTTCGTTTTAAAAGTGTTTATTCGACCCCTAGGTCGAGTGTTTATCGAGAGGCGAAGGATAAATAATTAGAAACATTTTTACGAAAATGACTGTCGATGTTGTTACACAGTTCGTCAACTTTTCTTAGCGTCAAATTGTAGTCACTTGCAGCAATAATTTGAAGAAAATAATAAAATATTTTATGCGATTAAAAAATTTGACAAAAATTGAAAATGTGTATAACAAATTTATATTAATGTAAAACCCCCGATATATTAATGTAAAACAATGGCAATTTTTTTTTATTCTTTATATTATAAAAAAAATTAAATTTTTATTTATTAGCTAATAACAATTTTACCATGTCAATATAAATAATCCGAGTGATGAAAGATGATATTCAGATTTGTAAAACGCATACCCTCCTGGAGTCCCTGGTACTCGGTGGATTTTTGTGTTGGTCAACCCTCATTTCGAAGCTTTGACTTATTCGCGACAATTTGACGTATTCGCAAGTCAAATAAATTATTAATTTTTACAAATGTACACACTTATCTTATAAGTTTTCGTAAGACAATACAAATAAATAAACTGTTGTCTCCAATATGAGTAAGTAGGTACAAGAAAAAGTTATAATAATAATAAGAACACGAGAACATAAGCTCAGTAGACTAACTGCAATTAGTTAAACAACATATTTTAGTAAATAGCGAAGGATGAGAACACAAATAAGAGGTACAACAAACACGATGTTAAAATGTAGCAAAACTAATCCAACAAGACATAACAACATAAATATAGTAATCGGATGAAGGTATTTGGGGGTCGGATGCAGTGGCGGCTCCTTCGGGCATAAATAAACTTTTTTTCTCTATGTTTAAATTTCTTATTTTCAAATTTTTTCTCACATTGTTCTGCTTTATATTCCTTAAATTTTAAATTGTACTCACTTTATAAAGTATTTTGTATCTTCTGAGAAAACACCAATGTGAGAAAGCACCAGCCGCCACTGCTCGGACGGACATGTGGAAATCGTTACGGGCTGAGCGACTAATGGGTAACTTGTTACCATATAAATATGTCAATATGTCACACGTGTCGACACGTGTTTATAGGGGTTGTAACCCCAGAATATTTTCATAAATAAGAAAACGTGCGTTTCCAAAAATTATACCTATTTTAAATAATAGTTAATATATTTTTGACAATATTGTTTGGTACCCCTCCCACACCAAGTATTTATCGATAAACTGTTACATTCACTATCCGTTCACATCCATTCATAACCATCGTTTTAAAGAAAAATTAATACAAGATATTTCGGATTTAGGTAGGGGTCGCCAACCCTTTCAGGGTAACAAGAACTGATCTATTACACAAAAAACGATCGAGAGAACATTGATTTTTTTCTAAAGAAAGCTTAAAGGCCTAACTTTCAAAACTGATTAATCTTGTTGCCTTCATTACGAAAACATTTACTTTTGTTATTCGTTTACATCAAAAGATTGGTTAACTCTGTTAGTTTTTTCTAAACACAACCTTACATAACTCATACAAATACGTAACACAAATAAACTCCATAAATTTTGTAATAATTATGACAATATTTGGACGTCTTAAAAAACTGCGACCATTATTCAACCTCCCCTACATCTACCTCTACCATCGGAGTACCTCAGGGATCTGTTCTCGGACCACTATTGTATATTTTATATACGAAAGATATAGAATATATAATAATATTGTCAGGATTATGGCCCCACTGTTATGCAGACGATACACAAATTTATTTTTTCTGTAAGCCGGGTGAGACAGATATTAAATAGAAAAATTGTAAGATGCGTAGATAAAATAGGCGAGTGGATGGCACAAAATAGACTTACATTGAATCCATCCAAAACAGAACTACTATGGACAGCGACACCTAGAAGGCAAAACTTAATACATGAATCAATGTCTGCGAATGCTAAATCTGTAGTTAAGTTGTTGGGCATGTACATTGATTCAGATCTTTCAATGAATACACAAATCAGTAAAACTGTCAGTGCATGCTTTTATCAACTGAGACAGATTAAAATTATTCGGAGACATCTTCCTCTTGAGGCAGCCCGTATACTTATAAATGCATTTGTGGTGTCACGTGTGGACTATTGTAACAGTATCTATGCTGGCCTGCCAATGTTTCAGCTGGATAGATTACAATCCATCAGAAATGCGAATGCACGGATAATATATGGAATTTCCGAATTCTCTCATATAACATCCCTTTTACATCAGCTACATTGGCTCCGATTCCCTGAAAGAGTTGAATTTAGATTATGCAATGTACAAGGCGACACACAACATGGCGCCTCTGTGTCTTCAAGCACTTTGTATCCCAGACAATTTGAATGGTAGACGTCAAACTCTCAGATCAGCCTCTACTTCAGCTGCAGGAAGGATTGTAGAACCGACCAACCGTCGTCAGAAGTCTAAAGGCCCAAAAGCGTGGAACTCTTTGCCCTCAGTCATAAGAAACAGTGCATCAGACTTTATTTAAGAAGAAACTAAAAACGCACCTTTTCAAAAAGTCATTTCCATAAGTGAAAATATTTTTTTTTAAAAAACAAAGATAATCGTAGAACTATAAACAGTTTGTGTAAATCGCCCATGGGGTGAAAGTTTTTACGAAAATGGCGCTATACAAATTATCCATTATTATTATTATTAAGATTGTTTTCAATATACCAGAAAACAACAACCTGGCGATGGACAATATTAGAGAAGACAGAATATACAGATTTACAGAATATACAGATTTGCGAACATTCTAAGGATAAATGGTAGGTTGTATAAACGTTGTTTAAGCCACTGTGTTTTTTTACGTCAACCAGTTTTGATACTAACGTATATTCGTCAGGACTGGCGTAAAACTGAACTATATTCCATAAAATTTAAATGACATCCATTACTGCGTGTAGGCGAAGTCTTGGTAAGAGTGGGAAGGTGATTGAAGGTTGATAGGGAATATATAGTGTTTAAACAAATTCAAATATAAATACAATTTTAAATTATGTCTAACCACAAAATTAACGCTACAAACATCAACAATATAAATGGTAGGTACTAAATAAAAAATTTAAATGTTGAAAATTTTTTTATTTTTAATATTAGAAAATATAATACATTTTTAGAATAATCAGTGGGTTATATATATATATATTTCTTTTAACATTTATTTATTCTCTATGAGAGTAAGACTCGTGTATAGAGGAGTATATACGAGAGTTTATGTTTCAGTTAGTCTGTATACATATTTTTTTTACTTCAGATACAAATTTATAGTAGTCTGTAATTTTACAATTGTAATGCGAAAATTGTTAAAAAAATTAAATTTACACGACATTGTAGGTTTTCGATGTTTTTAAAATACTAGATGGTTTATACATAAAATTATATTTAATATACAGCATTTACTCATTTACTCGCGTGCTTTACGATTTCAAATCATATTTAAAACCTTGTGTTGTATCCAAAAGATAATATGTAAATAATACTTTTATCGATCGTATAATAGTGTACTTTTATTAATATTTTGTTTACAAAGCCGACTAATGTTAGACCTAGAATCTGTTCCGTTATTTCTAAAAATCATGGATAATTTGTAGGAAGCAAAATATATTTTGACGCATTCTATATGTGTAGTGTAAATTAATATTGTACTTATTCTCAAAAAAAATGGCAAATTTTGAAAGTTAGGCAGTTTTACATTGATATTAAATATTTTATGTTAGCCATTTTGTTATCATTCTTCAATATCACATGTAATTTTTGGCATCGATGTCTTTGTAATTTTCAATTTGGAACATCATTGAACGATGTTCACAACACATTCAAAACAGAAACGGGTATTTACACATTTTTGGACTGATCTCAAAATATTTCGTAGATGGAAAAAATATTTTACATAAAGTAAAAACTGACTGAAAAAATTGCATATATAAATTTCTCCTTTTAACAGCTTCCCTTGTACCAAATGAAAAATCTATCCACTATAATTAAAATGTCATTTACTAACCGCACGTACCAAGAACTTTAATAAATTATATTTTAAGAAATTAATTTCAATGGCAACACACATAATATTATATTATTATAATAAAGTTCGAAAAAATACTTTTTCTGACTTGTCCCGAATATGAGAAAACCAACCATGTTATTATCATTCCTTTCTGTCAAGAGCATTAACGTAAAAAAAATCCGCACTTTAACATTAATTGATATTGTTAATGAGTTAACAATATTGCATTGAAAGAGTATGAAGTTGGCTAAGAATACCTTAAATTACAATCTGGAAAAGTAAATAATAATAATAATATTGGATAATTTGTATAGCGCCATTTTCGTAAAAACTTTCACCTCAAGAGGGTTTTACACATAAACTGTTTGTTACCAATAAATAATATAAATTAATAAATAAATAAATAATATACATTTTTTTATTATACTAATGTATAGTATATCATATATCTCTATAAATGAACAATTCCGTAATTGATCAGCCAACCTTTACCTAAATCAGTCATGTGATTGTAAGCTCCCCTAGACAGAAATCATAAGAGGATGAGGCCCTAAGAAATGTATTACATTGAATGTGAATGAATACAAAGCTTGAAAAGTAATTTCCATAAAGATAGCAGCTACCTTATGCCTAACGTCACAGCATAAGAAACATACTAAAGGTATTATTCTTCTAAAAATTAATTCTACTTTAAATTCTATTATTGTGCACAATATTATTGCGATAAGAAATGGAAATATTTTGTGTTTCTTCAATCGTTTAATTGCAAAAGAGGAAACTATATTATCCGCATAAGATCGCGAGTAAAGTGACCGCTAAGGGTCGGTTGTGTGATCAGTGATAAATGTTGACTGCAGTAAAAAATGTTACTTCATTGTTTATTTGCGAAAACGGGTTGCTCGATTGTTGGTAAAAAATATTTACTAATAATAGCAAATTAATTTTACAATCCAATATCACATGGTAAACACCGTAAATCGTTAGTTAAAAATGGCGAACTCTTCACAGCTGTTTCAAGTCATCTGACACATTGCAGTAAACGATACTGAATCATTCAATATCCCGCTATTGTAGAGATGAGATTTCGTCTGATGGTGATCTCGCTGTTTAATTTATATAATCTAAAAATTTTCGCCGGCAAAGTGACAGATTTCGAACGCAGGGGTGAATAGAACCATAGATGATACACAATAAAAATGTACGTATTGCCCAATGGTGAATATTTAAAATAAATAAAAAATATTGTTAAATTCGTAGATATTTGATAATTATTCGTTTTGCCACACTATTATGCGAGGTTATATTTGATTACACGTACGAAAAACATGCAAACGTTTTTACTACGGACAATGGTAAAAAGTTTATTAGAGTAAAATTTTACTATGGTCAAAATTTACGACTGATCACACAACCGACCTTAAGAGATCGCCGAAGTCTCGAAACGGAAGATCAGTAATTTTCACCTGGAGCATTTAGAAATTGGCATCCAAGTTGTGGGCTAGAAGTAGTAGTTCAATCATTATTGTAAAAACGTGAGCGGAAAATAGACCGCCCGTCAGACGGGACGGCGCGCGACGGTCCGCGGCCTGAGTCAGCTAGTATTTTTATAATACTTGCACATCAGCATACCGCGATGCCGCTGCCGCCTTGATGGATTTGTTGCGAGCTTGCACATCAACGGGTGGCGCAAAAAAGTGACCTCCACATTTAAATACGTATAATCGGTGCATCGACTTATTTTGTCGGTCCTGGATCATGTTGCACATCCAAACCATTTTTTTTTTTAAACACCGAATCACTTCTGGAATCATTTCTCAAATTTTCCACTTATATTAGATAGTTTACTACTACCAATTAATTTTACTTTTTAACACAATATTTGATTTTTTGGGTCTTTAGCAAATCAATAACAAATAAATAAAAAATCAGTTACCACTCGCAGTATTATATGTAGATTTGCATTAAAGTTTTCTTTGATACGTTGTCTTGTTACATTAATAAAATATCTACAATGACGTTGAACATTGTTATAAAAAATACCGCACAATTATTGTGAAGTAATGCAATCTCCCAGTAAGAGAATGTTCCGGGTTCGTATCCCGGTGGAACCAAATATTTTATAGATAGATTTATTTTTGCTGTATACCTTTATTATTCATTCATTTAATTTGTTTCATTATAATGAAACAATTATATTATTATAATAAGGTTTGTCTTATTATATTCAATATTTATTTGCTCTAGTACCTACCATCGTTTATAAACTAAGACAGGTATAATCGTATGTAGGTGTTTATTACTTAAATAGAAGCCAAGTAAAGAAATCTGACCACGGCCCTGCGTGTGTCATTAATTATTGTAAGTAAGGTAAGTAAGAGAATTCTTTACTGTTCACAATAATATAATTATACTATATTTAATTACTTTTATATAGAATTCGACGCTTGTTTTTATGGGTTAAATGGGATTTATAGTTTTGATTATTAAAATAAATTGTATGTGTTTTCTCTCTCGAATTTGTTCCCTTTTTACAGGTACCTCTACCTTAGCTCCCAACGATATTACCTGTCTTATTTTATTTGGAAGTAAATTACACAAACACAATTTCCTAAAGCAGATATGTGGGTAGATTTCGTATTGTTTGAGTTCCGGTGGATGTATATATAATAGGTATAAAAAAAATTTTGCTTTCAGTGCCGCACAAGAAGTTTTATTTAAAAAATTAATACTTTTCTTTCCAATACTGTCCAGGCCAGGCCAAAAGTATTTTTGTATTCTATAACATTTCACTTCAGTAAACAAAAGTTTATGATGTTCGTTCTCGGTCATTCGCTTCATTGTATATTTTTGGCACGATTACTTATATACGTGGTTCTAGCTCCATACTATACTATTTACTTATAATTTCTGTTATAAATGATTATTTTTTGTTTACCACTCATTGGTCCTATAACTATACACGTTGTACTACAATAATCCAGATTAAGAATTGTCAAAGGAGTCGATTGTTCAGAGATAGATAATCAAATATTTATAGAATGTCGGGTTATGGTTTACGTTATATAGGTACTTCGCAAATAATTAACTAATGCACAACTACCATCTAAATGGAGTGATGACAATTACGCCTCATAATAGCATTTGAGTGAAATTGAGAATCTGGATCAAATCCATTTAAAAGTATAAATTGTGTGTATTTGCCACAGCTTTCTATTATAATTGTTACTCTCGTGAATGAATTCTCTAAATTGCCGTTTGAAAATATAAACAAATGAAACAACTTAAAAATATTTGAATATGTCCAAGAACACACATTTTAGAAACAACTTAATTTTAAATACAGGAAGTATTCACATGTTACTAGGACCACCCCCCACCCAGGAAGGGTTTTATGGTGCAGGGGTATGTCTTAATGGATATTTTGGAGGGCCCTGTCCACAAGGGAGTACTATCAAAATTCAATACAAAGCGCCCTTGAGGTGAAAGTTTTTACGAAAATGGCGCTATACAAATTGTCCATTATTATTATTAATATGAACAGTAAGTAAGATAAATTAAGGTAAAAAAAAAAGTAAGGTAAATTGTCCATTATTATTATTAATATGAACAGTAAGTAAGACATATAAGGAGACGATGATTTATCTATTAATAATAACAGATTTGGACCTGAAAACGAGCTAGCGTACACGAAGTCGTGAACGGCAGCCAAGCACAAACAGATATGTTAACATTTTTGAATTTCAACAATTTAACAGTGTTTCCGGGTCTTATTTTTTAATTCTCTTCGCTTTCTCTGTTGCTTCCGGTTTTATTTCCCTTTACTTACAACTATTCAAAAAAGTAGGGCCCCTCGCAATTGCGAATCGCGCGACTGTATAAATATGCCAATGCACTTGTCTTCTTAATTTGCTGACCTTTCTTTTCGTAAATTTCTTTAACATGTCATCTTTAAAAAAAAACATGTCGTCTTCATACTATTCTAAATGGTTTAGGGCATGAGTATAGAACTGACTTAGAAGATGGCTAGTGGCATTAGCTAAAGATGAATAAAAGTTATCGCACTGATTGCAGCAAATGTGTCCTTGCATGATTAATTGTGTTAAGACATGTTACAAGTAAGACCAGACCAGATGTAAAGTGAGTGCAAGACTGATTTTAAGAGTTTTATGACATTCAGACAGATTCGCATCAGGTGGTTTAGACGTGTGAAACGTAGGATGAATGAGAAGGGAAGAGAGAAGAGCATTGGGTCTACGATTTGAATTTAAAATACAACGCGACGTCCGAAAAATACGACGCAAAGACTTCAAGTGTGCCCGTTAGGATTCCTAACAATCGATGGGGCTTAGAACGGGAGGATGAGGCGGTGTAGTCCTTTTTATCCACTGAATTCTTGTCGATCCCTTCAGGAATACGATGATTGAGTGTTTACATAAGTTAGTTGGTTTTTTTACACAATCAATACATCGGTAATTTACATTCGTCATCACCCTATCGTGTATACGCAGTAGTAGAGGATTCGATCCAACTAGTGGCCATACAAGTCCTATTCTTTATTGAGTCCTATTTTTAATTTCTAGTTTAAAATAGTAAGTTTTGATAAATTTTATAATTCATTTTCACATTTAAAAAAAAAATGGATAAACCCAATTCAATACAAGTTGATACACAGAACATTCAATTTATTATAGTGAAGCGGGCCCAAAACAGCGGATACCTACCTACATCGACAAATTAAATTGTTGACCACTATTCTCGGCGGAATTCCGTTACACAATATATGATATTTTTATACAAATAACACATTTCAGCGAAAGTTACGGGTCTTTCCTGACACGGAAGGCCGGTAATCAAATAAAATAGTCATTTTTAATATTTGAAACAAGGTCTTGCGGCGGTTAGACAACTTTAATTATGAAACCAATCATATAAATTAATTTAACTTCGTTGGTAAAGTAAAAACCGGAGATAACATAATTCAGTGAGCTTGAATCCTAAATTCACAACACATTCTTATTATGAAGTTGCAATTTTCAAAGAACATAGGTCTGTGATATTTTTAATACAAATTAAATTGATTAATTAGAAAGATATACATATAAAATCAATTTATCGAAAAAATATTGTTGTTGCTACCGGGATTTTATGTATAACTTTAGTATCCTAAATATTATATACAATAAAAACATTAAAAATTAGTATAGATACTAGACTATCTGGGAAGAGTGTTTTAGAAGATTGGAAAGGGTGGGGGGGATTTGGAGAGATTTGGATTATTTGGATGAGATCAGTTCGAGGAATATTTTATACTTTGAATATATTTATTGTACACGCCCTATTCAGACATTAACATAGTTTTCTTTTACATAATAGAGAATAACATGACAAGCGTAATATAAAGATAAAAAATATATTATATCTGCACGTTTTTCATAATCACAATTATAAAAAAGAAAGTGATACAAATTGCAAACGATTGAGGTCGATGACCCCGGACGACCAATTATTCCTGATCTAAGACAACACATTGACCATACGCGGACAACACAGGCCATCCGGTGTCCTCGGTTCCTGTGACTCCCATTTTCGCGGTAATCACTATTTCTTCAGTAATACTGACTACATTCCTAGTAAACTGGGACACACCTTATTATTCTTAATTAACAGAAAAATAAAATATATTACCACAAATAAAGGAAAGTGGTGTACCACACTACGACATAAGTTAACCAATAATGTGTCACCTGGCGACTGAATATAATTTCTGATTACACCGCCCCTAGTAGCGATAATTTATATACTATAAAAATGGTATGATTTATATACGGCAGTAGGTTTGTGTCTTCGATACCAATATGGGATTCTGCATTCAAGGTCATGTTCTCTCGCCATGGCGGCGATTATTTGAAAGCTTGCTTTAATATTTTATAAATAAATTGTTAGAAAACTGTTCACATATAGCTTACTATACGCTTCTATAGAAAAGTAAATACAGATATTTAAATAAAATAATTGATAATGAAGTGTCGCAGCTAAACGAAATGAAATAAATATTTAAAAAATAGGGTTTTGAAAACACGCCCACCACATCCGATTGTGATCTATATTATCGGAGTGCGTCATGATACAGTTAGAGATACGAACCAGTCAATAGAGGCGGAGCGGAGCACACAATAGGCGCACGCGCGCACACATTATTAGCGAGTCTCGAGTGTTTATTAATCGCGAACCGCAGAAAGTTCGGGCGAGACCGAAATTTCAACAAATTACTTTATAAACACTGTCAGTCGGGCGAGAGAAACAGCTGTTTACGTCAAAACTCGTGAGAGCTCCCACACCTAATGTGACGCGTGTTTTTCGGAGTACGGAAGGTATTTAAAAAATATACCCGAAAGCTTCGCGATAAGTACCTGCCCCGTATACCTACATATTAGTAAAAGACAATAATTGTTCATAACTATTTTAAATTTTCATAATTATACATATATCAAAATGTGTTAAAAATGAAAAATTGTACTAAATTTGTTTATCCAGCAACACGTTTATAATTGAAATGTATATATCTAGAATGCGAGTAAAAATAAATTGAATACTCGTACATCCATGAAATTAAAATTAGCATATTAATATGTACATAATAGAATTACATAAAAACCGCGTTACATGTTACATGTATCATACCACTCCTGCATATAAAATGTTTTTTCCTAAATATCTTTAAAGATACTAAATAAAGAGTATCCAGCAGAAATTTTTTAAGATTAAATTGTAATTGCTCGTGAACCATCAAGGTGGGGTAAGTGGGAGGGATATTGTTCGACGCGCGTGATTTGCGGATTTGCCAGTCGCAATGAGTCACCGATCGGGAGCGCACCGCGCGTTCGTGGTTGAGCAATGTTTAAAGTGCGGTGATTCATTGGTTCGTGCGCGTCGCGCTTTTTGTACTCACTTTAAAATTCGACAAGTAAGTGATGGGCCGAACACGCAAGTTATCTGGTGTTGGGTTCAAAAGTTCAGACAAAAAGGGGCAATGGTTAACCAAACTCCTCCGGGACCATCAACGTCAGCAGCGATGCCAGAACATGTGGCTCAAGTTCGTCGTGAAATGATGCGCAATACGCGTAAATCGATAAAGAAGATTGCAGTCTGGAATAAAAAAATCAACAGTGCACGTTATTTTGAAAAATAAACTACAGTTACCCCCATAAAAACTGCAAATCGTGCAGTTTCTCAACAAAAATGACTATTCTTTACGTGAAATCTTAGCGAGAACGATACTGGAACGTTTTGGAACAGCACAAATGCTTGGAAACATATTGTTTACTGACGAAGCACATTTTCATATCGATGGATATGTTAATAAACAGAACATGAGATACTGGTCCCCAGACAACCCAAAGGAACGCCATTATAAATTTTCTGCTGGACACCATTTACCTATAATGGTGGTTGTACCTGTCAGGAGTCTACAATAAAGCATTTTCTATATTAATAGTTATAAAAAAATCTATTAATAAAATATTGTTATAAAATCAGCATTATATTTTTATAACAATTTAGTATGGTAGACCGAAATGGAGTAGGGGGAGTATGTGAAAGGTATCGGTATCGATACCAGGCGCCTCCAAATTTTTTTTAAATAAGGATGAAACAGTGAGAGTAAATTGCGAAATTTTAGAATGCGCTGTTTTTAACGCAACGATTGGGGGGAGCCTCTGATAAAACGAGTTCTATATTAAAAAAATTAAATTATCGTACGGCTCTTGTTCGCTGCGCGGTTGTCGAACATGTGCCAAATTCAGACGCGACGTAACCCTCAAACGCCCGCGAGTGATGCTTATATTACTTGTTGGTGAGAATCGAAAAATAACAAGATGGAACATAGAAATAATAAGAATCATAGTTATTTTCCGAATTTAGAATAGAAAAGTGGCTTTTTATGTGATCAGCATAACGGGGTGGAGAAGATTGTTGGGACTGAACAGAGCAGGCGTGTGAGGGAAATGCGAGATAATTACTTCACATCCGGCCAGTCACAAAATGGTGAATCTTCCGTATCTTCATCTTTTATGATATATAGGTAAAAAAATATATTTGCATTCCTATCTCAAGCATTATTTGTTAGGCCGTTAACACGATATTATAAAATGTTGAAAATTAAGTAGCGTGCTGTAATCAAATTTCTTTCAAAAATAATAAGATTTAATTGTGTTAATCAGATTGTGTGTAAAATCGTATACGTTAATTCTTCCTCTCCATTTCTCACACTGAAAATTGGGTAAAACAGTTTCGCGTCGGAAGAGCAGAAATCAATCGAAGATGAGCCATGTAGCAATCGGCCAGTTGAAGTTATGACTCCAGAAACAATTGCCAGTGTGGAAGAAGTTTAAACTGGAAGGTAGCTGAAGGCAAAGGAAATTGCATCAAGGTGTAGTGTATTTAAATCCACAGTACTTAGGATTCTACAAGATCATCTTTATATAAATAAAAGTTGGTGTAATGTGGGTAGGTACCCAAACTACTTTCCGCAGTACAGACACATTCACTGTAGTAAATAAATTTTAAAGAAATCAGAATGAAGCTATTTGACGGATAAGAAAAAGATTTATCGAGTCCATTGTTGCGGGAGAGTAAAATATGGCATTCTACCATAACTCTCTTTCAATAAGAAAACCTATGAAGTGGATCGTCCTAGTGAAGTACGCCCTAGAAAGGTAAATATAATAAAATCGAGAAAAAGGTCTCGGTGACAGTTTTCTGCGATTGTGAAGGGATCTTGTCGGGAGACATTTTTCCTACTCCCAAACGATGGAAAACGAAGGACGCCCTCCATGATGTACAGAGCAACGTCATTACGTATAGAGGGTAAATGAAAACAGAAAAGAATTTATAAAATATTGGACCACGTCCCCAGCGCCGAAATAAGACAACAAATACCACACAAAGATATGTGATTTTGTTACAACGAAAATACGAACATTTTAAATATCAATCTCTCTACGAAGCTTACAAAATTGCATTTAATTATCAAAACACTCTTTACTGAAGCATAAATTGCGAGTTTAATTCGAGTGCAGTGACAACGTTCACGTCTCGTACCGTACCTCGGTGCGGTGCGGAGCAATGCCCGCAGTTGGGCTTCACTGATTTATGACGTATTCATATATTCCATTTTTTATTGCAATTTCGGCAACTTTGTTATGTTTGCAAATCTCGCAGCGTCCGACATATGGCAGAAATCTAGTACCTACCCACTTTTTAGGCAGTTTGCCATTTAATTTAATTTATGTATTATGAAACTCCAACACTTACATTAAAATACACAATTCTGTTCAAAAAATGACAGAAAGAAGAAAAAAACCAAAGAATCGTAACCGAAGTAATCATTCAAAACAAATATTAATGTCACTAATTTGGTGAAATTATTGATAGTCGGATAACTTTAGTGGCGTGTCCAGAGGCAACACGCTGTTGCTCGTAGCTTGGCCGCAATATTATTTGTCTCGATAATATAAATGTGCTGCCACCGCGGATGTGTGGAACAACCTGCGAGTGTCCACTAGTAACTTTTGTCATTCGTAAAACTCCAGCATTCTATTTCTTCATCTCGTATCATGCTAGTGTTAATTTGCATAAATGTTTGCTATAAATTCAGCTGATATTTTCCAGTACGTAAATAAATTTATAGTAAAAATAATATGAATGGGCGCACAAAATTATTAATAAATCGAACCATCATTTGAACCCGCCTTGCGCCTTGCATATTTACAGTTTACATTCGTCTTGTTATATTCATATTATATTATATTATATATTACATACATAAATCGATCATTTATCCATGATGGATCGCCAATGTGTAAAAAAAATAATTAACATAATTGTAGATATTTTTGTGATACTTTTTAGGACCTTCCTGTATTCTCCACGCCGCTGTTTATTAATTCGGTTTACACTGTAATCTTTTGTTCTCGTACTAATACGGATGATTCATTGTTTATACATTCACTTGAGTTCAGTAGTTGATTAATCTGGTAAGATTAGGTTCGGTTAGGTAAAGTCAGTTTCAAAATGTATTAAAAATGGAATAAAAAGATGTTTGATATGTAATGTATCACTTTGTGTACCAGCCAGAACCTAGTAAATAGCGATTACTAGATTAAGAGTAAAAATACCCTTTTTATAATTATTTATAATACCAAACAAGTTTAGCTTCGCAAACTCGAACAATCACTAATGCTCGAAATAAAATAATTTCAAATAGTATAATCGTCATATTTTATAATTTAATAAAAAAAATATGAAAAACATCAAATAAAAATAAATTGAACATTTCTCCACTAGTCGTGTCATAAATCTCACGGCGTGAAACTAAATCGCTCAAGCGAGCCGCAGCGCAAACAAACCAGGGGTCCAGGGTCCAGATGTCGCGGTCTGGTCTTCCGCTCCGGCGCGCGGCAGCACGAGCTCCCGTGAGATCATGCCTCAAAGGAAATCTCCGCCGAATAGGAACTTATGACATGTTTGACACAATTTTTACGATCTGCGCCCGCGAGACGTGGAAAAGGATGGGATTTCGGTGAAGATTAAACTAAACCTCGCGTACATAACATCAAGCCGTCCCACATATCTGTCCTGGCATATTTATATGCTCAGCTTATTCTTCATCCATGCATCTTCAAATGCTATGAGACTCGTGACATATGAAACTGCGGACTGGTGTTTAAATACTGAAATGGCCAAAATGAAAATGGTAAAAAATATGAACTGAATTATATCCACTTAAAAAGTGAATATTCTAAATATATTAATAATATTGATGAGTGCACAAACATTACTTTTAATATAAATCTCACATATTTAGAATAATAAATGTTATTATTCTAAATATGTGATAAACAAGATGTTTGCTACACAAAACATCTCCAAATATTTAATATGCAATTTAAGTTAAGTGAGTAATACTACCTAAAGATAAAAGTAAAATACATACTTCCGCACGTATTAGTATATAAATTGTACCTGCTTATTATAACAAAACATATCGATCCCTGATGGTAATGAAAATATGTGTGTAATACTGACTACTTCAGCAAGTAAAATAAATGATCAATTACAAGTTGTCGGGTGGCGGCATATTGATCTGTGTTAACGATATTCTGGTAGAAAAATATATTACCAAAAGGATTTCTACGTCAAGCTTTACGTCACTTACTCCTTCCCGAGAACTTGTCGGCGTACTCGTCTCACGGTTGCTTGGAGATCGTGTAATGAGATGATGTATGATGATTCTTCATCCCATTAACGTTAATTTGAGAATATAGCGAAATGGTACAGTATAAAAATAACCTACATTTCAAAACTGGTTAAATCAAGTCATATTCGCCTTCTTGTTCCACAGTCTATCACTCTGCACATATCCTACATACAATACTACTTGTATTATATGTGATAGTTTTTCATGATATCCAGTCTACCTTCATTCTTGATGGGATTTGCGATATAGGATTTTCCTAGGATAATCCTAGTATTTTCGCTTCCGTGTACCCCCCCCCCCTCTATTGCTCGGATTAACTGCCCTGTCAAAAGGAAACTATTTGGTGTTACTGTTAAAATCGTTATAAAGCCCGACTAATGATGATCTACGCTACTATTTTTTTCCATCAGAGTAAACTACCCATAATAATAAACAAGAAAAAAAAAACAAATGGATCCATTTCAGAGTGAGAAACATGTGTTCACACACTACATTTCTCTCAGACACCCACGACACCATAAGTGGTCGGTTTTATCAAATCTGATTAAGAATATCAAGGGCTAGCGCACCGAGCCCGGCGTTGTCCGGAATTCAGATTTAGTTCTAATTTAAATACATATATGTATAGATGGAATGTTGGTTTTTAAAGAAAATATTTTTTATAAAGATGCAAAATTTGCACGAAGGTGGAGAGTTAGGTGTCCGGAGTGGCGGGGTGTAGTTACTATATTTCATTTTGTAGGTCTTAGGGTACAACTTGGACATGAATTTGAACAGTTCGCATTCAATATAACATAGTTATATGAGGTAGCCAGATGAAAGGTGCCTTTGTTTTGCGTAGGTTCCTAAGCAGTACCTATGAAAAATTTGGTTTAGGATTGTATAGAGAACAGGCATGCAGACATACATTAAACTATATATAAAATAATGTTAGTAGGACGGTGGCACTGAAGGCAAATTACAAGTTTATAAAATATGTTATCCACTAACTGAATATTTTTGATCATTCATCTAAATACCTGGGTTGATGTACTCGAACCACGTGGCTGACTTAAATTGACATGGACCGCCGTAATATTTCTTAAGACGTAGATAGTGCTTTCGGAGAATTAAAAATAATTCCATTACAGTTGCAATTCTACAAACATTATATTGTAGAATTCTGTATATGGATTTCTATACAATTCAGCAATGGGTCAATCACTTAAAATTCACAAGAATTATACAAAACTTAAATAGCGCCATTACACAGTGCAAAAAACTTTAATTTAGAATTGATTTTTATGTTATTGCAGATGAACGATTCATCGTCAATAAAGATCTGAATATTTATTACGATAATCAGTTTTACCTACCGACCACCACTACCAAAATAAATATGTATATATTCCAAAATATGTATTAATTGTATAGTATCTTTTAATATTTCTACGATTGGGGGATACTCCCTACAAAAATACAAGACAGTTAATTGTATTTTAATTAGTATTTTCGACCGTAGGAGCTGTAATACCATATGTTTTGTAAAATATATCTCAAAAATTAAAAATAATTAATAATTATATCCAAATTCATAAAAACTTTAATAATCGACCAAACGTTACTTTAATATTAGTTAATATTGGAACATTAGCAAATGGGTTATGTTTGTTAAAAAGTTTTAAAAAAATTAATAGAATTTCGAAGTAATAATTTTAAATATGAATAAAATATATTAATTAGAAAAATATACATATAAAATCAATTTTATCGAAAAATATTGTTGTTGCGCCTCCGGAATTCGAACCTGGATCTCTTTCCTAACCGGGGAAGGTGCATTGTCCAACTATGCTACAGCGACGATATTTTTAGCGACAAATTTTAAAACATTTTAAATATGAATTAATATATTTAATTCATATTTAAAATATCACAGACCTATGTTTTGAATAATTACAACTTCACAATAAGAATGTGTTCTCGTTCTCCTAATAATAATTTTAGTTATAAGTATCGAAAATTTCAAAAATAATTCATTATTGCCACACTCAGCGCAAGAGAGAATTATTAAAAACTAGTGTAATCAACATATTACAACAATTTTAAGTATGAACTAAAATTAAGAAACGTGGCCACCCTAGCATCTCTCGTCTCCCGTAAGCCATTATCGTAAAAGCCGAGAAAAAATGTGTAAACGATATGTTTCCATATAATAAAGAGAGAGGCTAGCGACTCGGACCGAGCGGAGCGAATAAATAACTCAGCGAGTGAATACGTAATTACTTCAACATCGATGAAAAGCTGAGTTTATGATTTTGAAGAAGAAATTAGCGTGAATACAATGCACAATAATTAGATCGAGCTGAGATTATTGTAGGTGGTTTTCTCGTTACCGCTTATTTAGGAATGTTAATTATCTTTATGTGGGTCGATCAAAAATCTAACTTCAAATAACAAATGAAAAGTAAACGTGACGTGCTTAGTCCCATTTTCATAGCACAAGCATTTTAGTTAGTTTGCATGTACGCAACTCTATTTAAAAAATATGTGAAACTTCATAAAGCAGAGTAAATAAAATAAAAATGGTCACACACACGTAGATGGTCTGTAATGGACATGAGAAGCGAATGAGTGAGGAGAGAATGAAAAAGTAAAAAATTGCGAGCACAGATCCAGCCATAAAATTATAATAGATTTTTGTCATATTTACAATTCAGCCGTTAAAATTTTTTAAACAAACTTTAGCGAAATCTCTTAAAAAGGTAAAATAATTGCACATAAAAAATCTATCTAAAAATTATAGTCATCACCGGGATTCGAACCCAGAACTTTCAATTGTCTTTGCCGACAGCTTTAAATTTCATTCACACGTTTTTCACTTTTCATCCACAATGTTTCTCAAAAACCTCTATGTAAAACGGTGGCGACGGGACTGAATATATTAATTTTTAATGAGATCACATTTTTTACGTTTTTCACATGTAAAGTTTGATTTTCAAAACCATCAAAAGCTGCACTAGAAAGTTCGGTCGGCGATGATAATAAACAAAATTGCAGGGAGTGTAAACGTCCCAGTCTCAAATGCATGTGGAGACCCCATCTGCGGTACTCATTGGCAATACATACATTATTCACAGGAATGGTTTTTTAACACCTCGGCTATTTTTCAATTAGAGCAACTGATTGCCTTCACTCGATAAATAAATAAAAATGTATTGTGAGGCAACATCACTAAATATTTATAATGGAGCACATATAATAGTTAGGTCAATCAAAACAACTATGGAGACAGGATCAAGAAACAACAGGGCGAAGTGAAGAGAGAAAATTGTATTCAGCAGAGGGTCGGCCAGCATTTAGAAAAGCAGAGAATATTCTCAAAGGCAATCTCTAGTACATACGAAGCAGAGACGTGAACCTTCACTGTTAACACACAAATTAACAGTTAGCAACGATGGCTGTGCTTGGAATAACTGTGTGAGATCGAGTAGCTGACGCACCAAGTCGCCCGAGATTCAAGGTAACAACCGCTGATGCTCAAAATAATTGATAAAGGAGAGGGCTGAATTAAGAGAATTGGATCTTGCGTGTACTGGACGCAACGATAGTCGCTCGAGCACCTTGACCGAAAGCGAGAGTGCATGCGCGCGAGTACGTATGGCACGAGTACCTCGGAGTTGAAATGCGTCACCTGGACAAGCTCTTAAACTCTCAGATACCATTCTTCTTTTTAATTTAATTTATAGTGTTTCTATAATATACATAATACATATATAAATATTATGGTATTGAAACTGAGGAAACCTTTCTTTTAGACACATGTAGAAATAACTCCTCATACAATGAAGACAGGCTGCGTGGGCGAGCAGCGAGTGACAGCTCGCCCGCCAACCGCGTGCGCCCATCTGTCACCGCGCGGCGAACGAAGGCGCCACGCGCACAATCAAACGGCGATCTGACTCTTCTAATTTGACTGCTTTATTCCATTACGTCTCTTTGATATCTAGATTCGTTGAAATGTACATTTTTAATGTACTAATAACAATTTCCAATAAAGTTGCCGGCGACCATTAATAGATTACACCACCGCATGTCGTGTAGGTATCTATCTGTTTTTACTCCGTGTGCGAAATCTGCAATACACACACGCACGTGCATCCGCAAAGTAATATCCATAGGATCCATTTATTTTTTATGGATTTGAGGTCACTTGTAAAATTTAAACATATACACTCCTTAATAAAATATTCATAATTTTTTTTTTAACAAATTTCATATTTAAGTATTTATTGTGTAGACGCTCAACAAAAACTAATTTTAAAAAATCTCTTCCGGCGCTGCGCGCATTAAGCTAACTAACTTAACGAACTGAGCTGAGATATTTACCAGGTAAATTTTTCAGAAAAGTTTTATCGAAATCTAACAAAAACTACGTATCCACAAAATTCTTTATATCTCATATTAATATAAAGATAAACTTATAATTAAAAAAAAAAACACTTTAATTAATTTAAAAAAATGTGGTAGATCGTTTATGTCATCAATATATATATATATATACGTAGTGAGTCCGGCAAAATTCTACTCGCCATAATATAATTATTACATGGTCCTCTTTCCGCCCACTGAAAGTTTTTTTAAGCTTTCGTTTGACGTCGAGTTGCGGGCGTAAAGCTGCGGCTGGAGCTCAGCACCAATTCTGGTGCAAGGGGCGCTCTCATGGAAAGCTGGTTCCCTGACCAGAGAATGGCAACGTCTACAGAATAGCTACATATACAAAAATGGCCGTGACTGAAGTAGTTATATATGTAATATTTATATTTTGTGTGTATATATATATGTGTGAACTTTTCACTTTGTATTTATTAATATTTTTCTTGGTTTTCTTTTTCTATTTATAGCATTATATTTATTTCGTAACTTTAATGTATAACATAATATGTATTATCTTTATGGCGAATCGGATTAAAATAAAAACCTGATCACGCTGGAATAAACACATTATTATTATTATTATTATTTGGCCGGCAGATAAAATAAATATACTGAGTTAAACAAGTACTTTTAAAATAAAATGTATAGCAACACACTAAATATAATGTTGAAAATAAATCGACGACCATTACTGATTTTATTTTGCGGCGCTACTCGAAACTAATGTTAATTTTCATATTGCTCTAGGAATGGATCTAGTTGTAGTGGCATACATTGTCGTTAGTTCCAGTGAAACAAAAACACCAAAGCAGTGTTTTTTTCTATCAAATTGAATGTATTATATATATTTAAATATTTTTTTCTACTGATAAGTATATTGATCACCCTTATCTATGGTGTCTATGATACAAAAACAATTAAAACGTGACAAATAAAATTGCATTATCATTGTTCGGGACATATAATTAATTGTGTAAATAAATATATGTAAATAATGCACTGTGCCTTCCCCTCTTACCTTCCCATCCCGGCCACGCCACCGAACCAGTCGACCGATGACCTTAAACCAGTGTGGTTATATGTTTACGGAAAGAATTATACTCAAACTTATTTATTAATGGCTTCGCAGTGATCAAGGCAGTCAGTTTTTCCGCAAAACTCATTAATTAATAGGTTCGCAGTGATCACCATTGGCCGCCGCTACACTAGCTACCAAAAGCAATCAGCACGGAAACAATGGCCACTAACTAGCAGAAACTATTTAATTCTAATAAATTACACTATAACTAGCATAAAGTAATCGGCAAAGCCATTTCCATCATGCCCTGTAACACTCGTAGGTTGTCACTATTGTCAGATGATGATAATAATACCATTTTCCGGAATAACCCACAAGAAATTATATTTTTATATTATAATTTATAAAGTGTATCTATATTTATTTTTGAGAGAATTAGAATAGAAAATAATAATGTTATAAAAAAAAAAGAAGATTTTTATACGTAATAATTTGAGCACTCTATTTTGTGAGAAGAATATTACTAAATTTATTTCATTGACATTCCTGGTAGGTCCATCATGAATATCTATATATATTATATATCTATGTGGTCTCAATATTAAATTTATATGACGAGGTTAAATTATTGACACCTGGAAGAAAGGTTTTGTGATATTTGTGACATAATAACTTTTCCATTTTTCCTAAATTTTGTATATTATATACCTCGCAAGAGGCCTTGTATAACACTTTATGACGCGCGGGGTAAATGTCTAAAATAAGACTTTATGGATACTGGGGTGATTGAAAGCAAACGATAGTATTTTTTCATAAAAATCCGAGAAAGCACTTTGCATTTCAGATCTGAGGCGAATATTGTTTCATATTTGGTCCGTTATGAGATTTTCACTATAGAAACAGCATTGTTGTAAAATGTATAAAATTCAGTCTCTTAAGTATCGTAAAAATGGCGATACAAATAATCGTTTATTACTTAAGGACTTACGGACGCGTGGTTAAAATCTGTATTTAAGTTAATAGTTCGCAATCAGGCAAGTGTGTTGAGTTGGTCAGTGGTGACTAGCAAATCTTGTTTGGTGAGCCACCTTGCAATTAGCGTTTCAGTTAGGTTACACGCTTCCTATAAATAACAAGCAAATAAGCAAAATCAGCGATGGAAAATAAAATAAAAAAGTAACTAGAAAGGAAGAAAAAGAGGGTCAAAAGTGATGGAGGGTGAGAAAATGATTAAGAAAGAAAGCGAAAAATTGCCTCTCAAAAAATTTTCATCATAGCGATCTTTCTTCAGCTCTAAAATAAAAGGGTCTAAACCGTGCGCAATGAAATAAAAGACGGAATGTATATATTTTGAGACAAGATGATAATGAAGATACATTTTACGTTGACTTTGTCGCTTTTCTTTGCCGATTTTTCAACCTTTTGTCAAATAAAATTTCACTCGTCTCATAATTATAATAATTATAATATTTTCCTTTCTATATCGGTGTCCTAAAAGCAAGATAGTTGCCAATTTTGGAGCTAACGCCATGGCAGTGTAGGGCACGGGGCCCCTGCTTTTGGTCATATTGTTAGACTTTTTGCAAATATTGTTGTGACGTAAAATTTTTATTATTTCAATAAAAGATTTTTCGGGGCATATGTAATATAGCAGTGTTTGTCAATTAATACCCATAATTTATTTTAAAAACATCATTGTAAACAACATGAAATAATTTCGGTTAGATTCAAATGAATGTATCCAACACTAGATAGATGCTACGGACATTTAAACGAATTTTCCCACAAACTCAACACAAAGCGATCAAATATTTATGCTCGCGAAATTACAAATTCTAATAATAATACTAATGTAGCTGAAAATCGAAAATCCTTTATTTTCGAGAGAAATCGTGGCTAGAGTTCTTAACGTTGATAACTAATGTATTTTTTTTCCTTTTAATCAAACAGGACTTTCATCTATTGAGCGACAAATGCGCCTCATATTCCTCGGATGTACCGAATGATACAGACATTACGACGTGATTGATGAATCCAAGAAAATAAACGAAAATATAACAAAACAAAAACTTAGGTGTTTATAACACAAATTTAATCATTTAAAAAAAATTGTACTCGGAGAAAGGCAGTGAGAAATTATCAAAATTAAAATTAGTATCCACTTGCTGAAGAACGAGAAACTTGTATTGTATTAAAACATGTCCTAAGAAAAAAACTGTGAAGAAGTCATTTAGACGAAATCCAAGACCAAAAGACCTCCAGGCAGGCTGTCATAGGAAAAATTGAAAAAAAACGCAGATTGCAGACTTTTCGAGCTACTACTCGATAAATCAGAAATTTTGACAGGCGTCGTTAAATAATGGTATACAGATTTTGCGTCAGTGGCATCATCAGTCGTTAAACACAGGTACTTGTCATAAAGCCCTCGAATTATTATTGCCAGTGGGGTGGAAACAATTTTCGGTGAGCGAATCACCGAATACTTAAGGATGCTTCAATCATAAATATCATGTTTAATTCATAAATATATAATAGACAAATAATTACAAACTAACAAAGCGATACCGTGGAAGCAGACTTATAAGGAAAATGCATTAAATAGGATAATTAAAACATAAATTAATATTCTTCTCTTAGAAAGTAATTTTAATATATTAAAGCGCAATTCAAATATCTCTTTTAGCATTTTCTATGGTTCTACGTAACAAGAAATATTATCTTCGTAGCATTTATCGTGGAGAAAGTAGATTTAAATTTGGAATAATGTCGGAAGCCGACGATATCCATTGTCTGCTGTCTGCTTGTTCAGATACAAAAAATAAGTTTTTGTTTAACTAAAATTTATTTTAAAATTCGTGAAATAAATGCGTAAATAGGTATGTGTATTTTTGATTGAATTTTTCGTCAAAGTGAAAGTAAAAAATTATTAACATAGGCATTATACGTAGGCATATTTCTACTATACTATACAAATGATGAGAGGCCCACCAAAATTCGACTCATGATTAACAAAGATTGCGTCCGAAATAAAAAATTTCAATAGTTTATTTTTAAGCACTACAACATAATAATGTAATTTAGAATTTTAAGACTTGTTACAGCGACATCACCGGCGATCATTAGGTGTGGTTGTATTTTGGAAGTAGTAAAGTGGTCGAAGGGAGAACATATCTTTCATTTGCCGGTGAATCAGACCAGGCCCAGGTGAAGGATCGAAAAATACGATAATTTAAAAATGACGTAAATTTAAACTTACCTTCCCTCGAAATGGAACACACACACCTTTAGGCGAAAGTATGACAAAGTTTTGCAACTTACCTGAAAAAAAAAGATTAAAAATTACTAATGATTGAACAAGATTTTTTGTAAATAAGTTGGCTGGGGGGGGGGGGACGTTAGAGGACGGGCCCATGACACAAGTCTGGAAGTAAAAATCTCATTTTTAAAATTCATTTATTTCCGCCTGAAGACCGAGTGCAGATAGTTATAATCCAAGTCTATAAGAAATCTATAAGATATATATTATTTTCCTTTAAATAATATATACCGATATGCATTAGTACCTATACGTAAATAAGTATGTGTGTGAAAAAATGGCCCACTTACGCGAGTTGATCTCGTGTCCTTATTAGGGAGGACCCGGCGGAAGATCACGCGCCAAATTGAGAATTGAATTTTGGCGGTAACCGGAAGTCGGGGGACACACACCGGAAGGGGTGCGAATCGTGACCCGTTTCAAAATGGAGGGAGCTTAACAAAACTCCCACTCGATTTTGAAACAGGTCATGTCCGTTGGCAGAAGATTATGGTTTCTGATTCGAATAATTATGGTGATATACACGAACCATCACGCTATATTTCCAATGAGTAGGAAGAGACGAGATCGCTTGTGTAATGTAATTAAGATAATAGTAGGTATATACGCGGATACTATTTACTTACTTCACTAATTCAGTTAACAAACAATATTTCAAGATCAGGTGAAAAATAAATATTATTATTAACTATGAGAGTAAATATAATATTTACTAGCAGAAAGAAAATGGGGACTGACTGGCCGCTACCGCGATCAGTGTTTCCGTAATTGATAAAGCAGAAAAAATAAAATAATAGTCATTCAATAGCTATTGTATTTGTTATAATAGTCATTAGATTGTGTGTCAGCTAAATACACAGAGTGAAAATAAAGCTGGCAGCCTGGGACTCGAACATGCGCTCCCAGAAGGAAAGTCAGAAGTCTTAGTCCACTCAGCTATAGCCAAGTAATGCAGTCGGAGTCGATAATACCATATATTTATACATGTATACACCATATGCAAGCGTAGGGTTTTAGTAATACATAATGTGATATAATCAAGGATACTGACGGAAATAAAATAAGACGTAATATTTATGTTTAGAAAATAATGTGTCATAATAAGTAAACAATTGTTGGTTGCGAAATAGACGCATATGCCGAAGACGCTCTGCTACTGGTTTCAGGAAATAGTTACGAGAGTACAAAGGTCAAGTGTAACGATTCACTCAACATAATATATGATTGGATCATAAGAAATAGATTAGCTTTAGCCCACCACAAGTCAGTAGCCATGTTCCTCAAAGACAGGGATGGTCGAGCGAATTTACACTTTACGTTAGGCGGCACTAGAGACAAAATTCGAGGATCACGTTAAGAATCTCGGTGTTACCTTGGACACGGCTAGCTCATTTTTTACACACAAAAAGCTTGTGGCCGAAAAGGCTGTTGGCTTATTTGTATGCATCGACTAACTGCAGTGGAATGGAGTATCAAATCTCCAACCGTTAGACTGATTTATAAAGCGGTCTTTGTCGCTCAAATGACACATGTGGCGGAAGTGAGAGCGCACCGAATAAGAATAGGTGTGATCGCTGCGGCTGCGAATAAAGGAGGATCAGAATGCAAGAGATCTCAAGCTGTACAGGGATTTCATCAAAACATGGTATGTTAGGCACATGACGACAGGATCATGTCGGCGGGAACGCGAACATTTCACTTAATAGAATTTAGAATTAACATAGCACTTTATAACGTTAACTTACTAAAGCATTATTGAGTGGAACCGACAAAAGAGTCTAAACGTCTGGAACTGTTCCGGAAAAGAAAGGGTCCCTCCCAGTGCCCTTTTTTTTAAAAAAAAGGTAACGAGTAGCATGTGATAACATGAAGAATTTCTAGATGGTTTTAAATATTTCAGAGAAAACTAACTACTACTAATATAACTACTCAAAAGGCGAAGAGTACCTTGTACGATCAAATATGACTAAATTAGAATAAAAAAAAATAGAAATTTGATGAATGTGAAAGAAATATACAATCCGGCTTACAGCCCCCGATTCTTCTGGACCCTCGGTTGGATTACCTGATTTTCAGCAATCGCGTCATGGGTTTATCTTACCCTCCAACCCTCATCACATACCCCGCCTCGATTTAAGAATACTTAATCGGCTTTGCTTTCATTCTTAGTGATGGAAATTTTTTTTGTTTCCGATGAATAACGACGCGTCAAACAAATAATTATAGATTATTAAGATTCTCGCTTGAAAAGAAAAAATATATATATATTTTAATATTGTCAAATGTTTGATTAGTATGCAAGAGTAGTACTTCAGAATATATATTAAATTATATGGTATATCATAAATATGGAATGAACACAGAGGAACATCTAGCGACGGCGTCACGGGTCACATCGGTAGGAACATCGGCAGGACATACAGCCGCTAGGGGTCAGCTGTCATGCGGGCTGAGCGACAATGCGCATTCACTTTTCCGCCTAACCCGAGCCTGATGACATTGCAATATTATTGCAACGTTGCACTCTGCTTACCGCCTCGTGTATTCATATTCGCGCAATTCATTGTAAACCTTTGATCAATAAATTCAGTGTAACTCAACTAAGAACAGTGCACACTGTGTTCTCTGTTCAAGTCTCATATATAAATGCAAATGCATAAGTGTCAAAAGAAAGTGAATATTAAAGTAATTTAAATATACCAATGAACAGACTTCCTCAGTAAAATACTTCTGATTCTACACATATGCAATCCTCCAAATAAGAAACCAGGGTCCAGGTAAGACAGCTCTTACTAAAGCCTAGAGCTACTTTCAGACTGAAATATTGTACGTACAATTGCATTGTACCTTACACCTAATAAGTTGAGAACATACAAACTCTATAACATGTAAAATTAAAAAAAAAAAATAGGCGCGTTGGCGGTTATCAGAAAAAAGTAGCAATATGTTATTTAAAAAAAGTAAATACAAATCACCAATCCCTGCAACAGAAACAATACATATTTAAATACAAACTAAATTTATCATTTTTATTTATTTATTTTAGTTGCTAGCGTATTTTTTCGAAAATTTGTTTTTTTCTGTATATCTTTTTAGTTGATACATTTCATTTGTATTAAAATACCACAGAACTATGTTCTGAAAAAACTGCAACTTTACAATAGATAATAATGTGTTCTACTTAAAAATACATATTTAGGCTATTATGATCATACAGCAGGGTTTATTTGATAGTCTAGTTTCAATAGCCGGAAAAGTTTCTCAGAATTTGTGTTAGAGTTTTACACTTCGAGAACACTAAACTGAATAAAATCAATCTGTGTGGAACTTGTATTCTAATATTATTATGGTGGAAGATCAGAAATGCTCAAGAGGTACGGACCATAGGTTTTTACAACCTTTATGAATCTGACTTCAATTTATCATATGCTAGTAAACAGAATGTATTTATTATATTGAAAAAATAAAAATGGTGTAGTTTTTCGATGATAAAATATATATATATTGTAAGTCGGTTTCTTATATTTGTTTTCTAGTTGTAACATTTTTTGTTTATCTTATTTATTAGTTTTTTTGTCTTCAGTGTAGTTTCGTCTTATTTGATTTGTTGCATCGTCGACTAACTAATCGCAATTATGGTGTCTGCATGGAATTCTACCGGGATGACAATTTTTCTTTATATTTTATCATCGAAAAACTACACCATTTTTACATATATATATAACAAATTAGGTAATATGATAAATCTATTAATAAGTTAAACTAAAAACGCGCATTTCCCAGAGGCGCAATTATTAATGTCCAAGACAAGATTCAATATTGGCACAATAAACGTGTCGCTCAGAAATTAACAGACAAAAAAGTTATGAAAAGTATGAATTTTATTTTATGAACGAAAAAAGTGATTTTAAACTAAATAATCCAAAAAATTACAAAAACTCCTCCCACCCTCTGGGCGAGGACATTAAAGGCTAAAAAAGTTCCATTTTATTGTGCTAAACTTATGCAAATCGAAGCGTTTATCGCAATTGGGATTCATCACAACGCCCCATTTAAATGGACTTTGTTACAAATTTTTGTACATTCTTTTGTGAAAAATTACTTCACCCACGCTGTGAGGCAGCAGCCTGAGGACCAGACCAGTTCCAAGCGCGCGTATATTGGATACATTTTTGAAATGCTTTATTGCATTTTTTTATAGTCTACGACTGGCAGATGATGAGTACCAAATAATACTCGACTGTATTGGAAAATATTCGATTTTCATAAAATATTAAAACGAGTAAAGTTTTAGTAGTAATATTACGACCCTTTTTTTGAAAAGACATATATACCCCTTCTACGTAAAGTACTACTTCTTCCACGAGGTAAGATTTAATATTATAAACAAGCTTACTTCATTTTATTAGTACATCGTAAATTGTTTATCTTATATAATCACTCTAACGAGTATTCGTTCAAACACATTACAATTTGAGGTGGAGGCAATAATCTGCACGGCCACGACCATAAAAAAAACCTATCTTTCAATGTTGAATGACGTGTATTTTAACGATCCGGCGATATGATACGACACACAAAAGTTTGTGTCTTGGCTTAATAAAAGTCATAAGTGTCTCGGTTAAAATGTACAACATCGTGCGATGAATATGGGTCACTCGAGATCCATATTGGTTACGAATTGGCGTAATACGAAAGTAAAATTAATAATGATCTATCCAATAAAACTATGAAGACTAAAAAAGGGAACAAAAGGCAAGAGCACCCATCTGCACCGAGACCCTTAACCTTACTTAGTCATTCATCTATTAATAGGCTACAATCGTCACTAAGACTAATAAAACTAGCCTTGAAGATGAGTCATGTGATTCGAAATATTGATCAATGAAGTCAGATTCTTATTCTATACTTACATATACTCTTACTATTCTAATTATTATTATTCAAAATGAATTAAAGAATTACTTTATGATTTTATGTTTACAATAGAGTAAATTGTAATTTATATATAATAATAATTGGTTAGAAATTTAACATCTTACAATAAATAGCTTTGTGGGCCCGGCAATTGGAAATATGTTTCAAAAAGCACACAATAATAAAATAAAAAACTGATGAAATCGATAAAGTAGACCTGGAAAATATTATTAAACATTCGTCGAGTGAGGTAGTTAATATGACACTATTAATTAAAGTGGTACTCTTTCAGTTACTACACTTCCGACCTTGGAATTGATTGGCTTGATTTACGAAGACAAACTAAGAATAATTTCGTCATTTCGTCCCTAATGTGTTCATTTTAATAAATAGCTTTTTCTACATAAAATATACGTAAATAGCAAAAATAAATGTCCTATATAAATATCTCCTTCATGAGTTCCAAAATGATATTTTTTAACGTGGACACTCCGTCCTCGGGTTGCGAGAGGCATTATCAATTTCGGTAAGAAAGAAAGAGACAAACGGAGGTAAAAAGAGGTGCAGAATGTGAAATAGTCCACGGAAAGTGGTATAATGTTAGGTAAGCGGTTGAAAACATTTGTGGAAAATTTAATTAAGTTGAAAAATAATGATAATAAATACGGCTCAACGCTTAGGGGTCCAGATTCCACACATTATTTTTGGAATTAAAATGCCAAATGGAACAGATCTGGAGTACTCATGGAGACACTTACGCGTGGAATATTTGCAAACGGCTGAAATTTTTAGGGCGTGGAAAATTTTAGTGGGTTGTGTGTGAACCTATATATTATGGTTAAAATTATCAGCGCTTCAAGTGTTTTAATGGCAGAAAATATTTATATGTAGATTTAAATTAATATTATCAGTTACATTAATATCAGGCTCGGAAGAAAGCAAAAATAAATAAATAGGTACGCTAATCACTATCTTACTAATGAAAACGTGTATTTTTATTTATATTACATACATAATTACAGTTACAAAATAATTTCTGCAGTATCGGCAGCTCGCTTGAGTGCTTTAGAATGAATATTGTACACGATTGTTCTCGACAAGAGCAAAATGTAGCAGAAGTACAAACATATTTTTATCCAAATGCGGCGCGGCGCACAGCGTTATTTATTTTTGAATAAATAAAATGGTTCTGTATGAAACGATACCATATTAAATTAATCGCCTTTCGTTTTAATTATTTATCATTTTTTGTACTCATTATTCATTTGAATTAAACTGTAAGTATACGAATAGATATGATTTAATCAAATTGGCTTAAAATAACCATTCAAAGCTATTGATTGAACCAACTCCAAATCCACATTTCTCGACTGGTGACAGATTTCTTCAGGGATGTGAAATAAAGGTCGCGGGGAAGGGGACGAGAGATAGCAGATGAAGAAACAAGTGTAAAAGAGAAAGAGATACCGGGAGATAGATACACGCGAGCAGAGTCTGGAGGAGTAATTAGTGATAAATCCAATGTGAAAGATGAATGCGCCCTCTAGAATTTTAATTAAGCACAAGTAGGTTATTAAAGCGTGGGAGTGTAAGGCCTGAGAATGAAATCATCCCTTATAAAGCCGCACAAAAGATCTTAGAAGATATATTTTTGTGAGAAAGATCACGTAGTCCTTTAAATATCGGCACGTATGATTAGCAACTATTCTAGTAAATGATTTTGATTAGCACTGTTTTTAACTTTTCTCTGACGCAGTTGAGAGCTTCCAAATAATCTAAAACGCAAACGGAAATAACGATTTGAAATCTCGAAAGTCAACTTTTGTAGTTCAAGTCGCATATTCGTGGAAAGGAAACGTAACAATGAGACATATTCACGTGTCAATTTAAACCGTGTAGGTGGCGTGTAGACCGTAGATAAAATAACCAAAATCTTCAGTTCCACATTTTTTCCTTCTCATTAGAACATCTCGTTAGACCAAAATATAGCAAACTGAAATCGTCTAGTCCTATTAAAAGACCTGCCCGAAAGTAATATTGAAGTGTACGAGGACCGACAATTAAATTCATCGAATACTTTTCGTGAGCATTATGTGGCAACACTGCAACATCAGCAACGAGCTGGCAGAGTAACTGCAAACTGATTATACAAAGAACAATTCAAACTGCTAATACAGCATCTGGAGGCAATTAAACAATTACGAGCGCAATTGAGGCGTATGCAGTCTGAATCGTTGGCGAATGAAAGTCGGATTTTGCATTACATTTTTTTAAATTTATTCTGTTCAAGTTCTCAATATACGTTGTGACATTTCGAATAAACGCGCCAAGGCCCAAGGCGCCATCTACCGATGCGAGTAGGCGCGGCCGGTGGAGAGGGAGGTTGGAGTAAGTAGCGGGGACTTCGGTGCGAGCGCCCGAACAGGGGAGGTGCGTGAGGCGAGCGCCGAGCGGCGCTCCGCCGAGATAGTATTGGCGACGGAGATCGAGAATTGAAGGATTATTTACGCGGCAGAACAAGAGAGAACTAGGCCTTGTTCTGCCCGTGAAAGTGGTGTAAGGAGGGACTCTCCGCGGGAACGAGCGGCGGGACCCTGGCTGCCTCATCCCACCACGGCAGCCAAATGTGATTCGAGTAACATTTCAACCTCTAACCTAACCTAACCATAAACATAGTGGCAGTTTCGTAACCAATAACGTCCACACTCAGTGGATGGATGTAAGGCGTGTAAAGAAGATGAAAGACTGCTCGTGCTCGCAATGTCGGGTCTTGTTTATTTATACGATGTGAATTAATTGTTCTTAGTGTTATAAAGTGTTTTGCATTATTCAGACCACACACATCCATCTGAGACAGGCATCCCGACACCACACTTTATCAACCCACAGACTGAGTCTAGCTGGTGGCGTGGTGCGCTGACATTCTATCCACCGGTGTCAGCGCGCCACGTATTATAAACATTCTTATAAATATTTGTATTTATTATCTTTGTTTTATTAACCACTAAATTGAGTTTAAATACATCTACCGGTTTCGAAAAATACCATTTTCTTCTTCAGGATGTCATAACCTCAAACTTTAAACTCAATTTAAAAATATGAATTTTAACCACAAAGTTAATATTGCAAATTTTAAAAGTATTCCTATAAATATTCCAAAAAATCGAACAAGCTTCATAATGTAAGAGATGTTCACTATCTCCTTAACTAGACCGAAGTCTGTACTATAGGAGACAGGTTCATCCGTTGTCTATCATACAAATATGAAAGCCATTATTATGAATGAAGTAAAGAGGGTTTTAAAAGAATTCTAATAACATAATAAATAAGTAAAATACTCTCGCTATCTCATGATTGAAACACTATGCAAAACAGAAAAATGAATATAAAGAAATGATGTTCCGTTCATGTGATCATTTCCATGAATCTTTGCTCTGTTTCCTTTCTGCCAACACCCAATAACCAGCTCCTGAGATGGTGTTTGAGTTTGTCCATCGAGAATTATTTCATACTGCTCGGCAAAATGTTATAAGCTTTGGGTGCTAAAAACATATGGAAGGATTGACCAAAGCTTGTTTTCATTTAGGCTTCAAAGTGATCCTATTGTTTTATGCTCTCGTAGAATAATTATGAGATGGATATTGATGGAGCTCTTTGCAATGTAATGCTCCAATAAACAGGACCATTGTGAAGAAGTTTTACGCTAAAACTCTAAACACTGTGTTGGAATTTCCCACCCGATCTGGTCCTGTCTTAGCCCGATCTGGTCCTGTCTGACTTTTTAATATTCTCCAAAATCAAGAAAGACATGAATTATAATAATCATAATAATTGGGGATCACAAGTGGAGGTGAGACGAATTACAACGCATGCTCTAAACAGCCTCACAGATAATGATTTTTAATTCTGCTAAAGTGAATTTCTTCGAGGAGGGAACTATTTTAAATGAATGGGATCGGATATTTTTGATCAAGGGCAGTGCACCAGATGTGTGTTGTGTAATTGTAATAAAAAAAAAATTCGAACATAATTGTCAGTCCTCGTACATGTGGTTTGGATATAGTAATTTGAAATTTTCCGATGATACTGTCTTCCTTGATGATTCTATCAGGGGCCTACAAGTGGTGATTAGCCAACTTGAAAAATCACTTAATGCGCGGCTAAAAAAAATAATTAAGAAAATATGCAATAAAGCTCGTCGCGGCACCCTCCAATCTTCGGGTACTCCATAATTTGAGTGTCGACAGTTTCAAATACGTACATTGACTTACGTTACTGAGGACGGTTGTGTCCAAAAAGAACTAGCAATACGCATTCGACAAGCCGCATTGTTCAATAACATGAAAACTGTTTGCAGCTCGCAGTTATACTGGATCAAAACAAAATGCCACATCTCAATGCATGCGACGCGTACGGCACCGAATAATGAAACCATGACCTAAAACAGCCGCTTATTAAATTTTGAGAACGAGTGCTTGCAGATATTCTTGGCTTGCGGTGGTTTGACTTTATCATGCAGCAACCCCTAATCACACCCGTAATCAAGAAGAGAAAATTTGCGGATGTCTGCGAGAAGCCTAAACCGAGTGTACCTATCATACACACTAGTAAGAACCCGGCGTTGTACGATGAGTAACGTATATACATTGGTTGTACACGGCGGAATTACACAAAAAGACAAGGAAAATGGCAGAACAAGAATTATTTATACATAGAAGTAGTCAATAGAAAAAATACTAAAAATGTAATGAACTGAAGCAAAATGTAGCACAAACGCACTACTGGTAATTAATCATGGAAAACCACAAGAGCAAATAACACAAAGGGGTTATATATAACCCGGAGGCATTCCTCTCACGCGAGGCCGAGCGGCGCGTGGCTCGGCTGAGGGGATGCTGATTTCTATTCGTCTGTGGAACCCTGATGAGCGCGCTATCACCCGAACGTGAGGCGTTACAGGCTGACAAGGATGAAAAATTAAATGGTTCAGAAAATCAACTTTGTGGTTGAAGTTCTTAACCGGTAGGTATGAATTTATGTAGCTATTTCCTCGAAAATAATTTATATGGGTAAACTAAAATACACCCAATGCGGAAAACTGAATGCCAATGTATAGATGTTACACACTTTGACAGAGACGGATCGGAACAGTCCTCTCGGCGAAAGTCCTCACCGGCGAACAGATTTTCATTACGGAACAAAAAGAGCTCGGGAGAGCGTGCTTCAACAATGTAACGGTGCAAATACTTTGTATGAAATGAAACATTTCTTAATACGCGCTTTACTTTGAAAAGGATACCAATCAGTTGAATGATTTCTTAAATAAATCCTTTTTTTTGGCGTTTTAACTAACGCTGAATTAAATTATCAGCTCATTTCAGATTTGATGTTACTTCTTTTAATTGTGTTGGTTATATACTTAAAATGTTTCTGTGGAGCGAGTTAGCGTGTCCCTGCGTTCGCGATCATTGACTGAATATAGATGCAAAGATATGGCTACGTTTCTGGTCTTCCGGGACGAGGCTTGAACCCCCCCACCCCCGCCCACTTGATCGCTAAATGAGTGCCTTACCGCTAGATCACGACAATCGAATAATACGTATTAAATCGATGGTTGGTCAAGACGTTGGCTTAGTGATCTAGTGGTCGGGGGTTCGCGCCTCGTTCCAGGACACCAGCAAATTAGTCCTATTTTCATAGCACAAGCGTTTAGCTTAGTTTCAAAATAGTAAGAATATTGATGTGACATGTATTCCGTGTACGACATCTCTATTTTAAAAAAATTACCGAGAGCGAGACCGAGATTTGAGACCGTGAAGGTGCATTACGAAGCGTGTCTCATCAGATTAAGGCGTATGTCAATATATATAATAAACTGAGATCCATGGTAAGTGCGTTTTATATGGTAAGGTTGTGCACCTATCGGGCCACACTGTACTCACTGTGCTTTGCGATGGTCGACTCGGTTGTCAGTTATGGAGTGAGTAGCTATGGACTAACTTATAAAACATATACCGATACAATTAAGATTCTTAAAACTTATAGTAGAACGAAGTTTTTGTATAAAGTTGGTTATTATTCATTTTACTAGTTGATAAAAAAAGTAACATATAGTACAATTATAGAATAGATGATAAATAATGTAAATATGAATACTGACCCTTATCATAGCTATTTTACCATATCGTCGGGTTGAACCATGAGAGTACCAATTGCGAATAATGTGTACGGTGAGAGAACAGAAGAATGTGTTGTGCCACGAATATTTAATATCATCAATAAAAACTTAATCATGTAATTATTTGTTTCCTTTATGTTGTATTTCTTTATTTTTATTAAATTTTGTCGATTAAACAGTGTTAATCCTTCCGTAAAACTATTCTAATACATACATAATATGTAAGTAATAAATTTGGAATAAATGTTTAAAAATACTGACATGACAGAAAAAAGGCTAAAAACGGTTACGTAAATGATATTACGAATTAAAATCTACAGGTTTATGTTCCTGCAAATCCACAACTTTTCAAAGGAAATTAAACAATCATCATTGAATTAGTTTATCTATAAAAAAATATTATTATTTATCAATCTAAATAAAGATATTTCTTAAATGATACAATCGATCAGCTCGGTACGAAAGCTACTGAAACTATTAAGAATATTATTAATTCCATGCACGCATCTTTATTTTAAGAATATAACCTACCAAAAAAGCACCCGGCATTTAATTGAGAAAATTATAAAGAAAAATAGATATTACATTGTAAAGATGTAACATACGAAAAAAGAAAGATTTGCATTAAATCTGTATAGTGACTTCTCTTCGCTTTGAAAAAAACAGAAATTTGGCATTCAAAGTGTGTCGCAGCTAGACATAGGTACCTACATTTCTACGTCGGCTAAATTATAATCTACTCTCCTGTGCCGAGGGAAAATATTTAATTAAGATCACGTACTAATAATTCTTCTCGGAAGTCTATAGTGATTTAATAATGTTTGCCAAACAAGCCGGCAGAGTTATCACAAATGGGGCCCTTAATTTGAATTAATAGATTTTCCGGAGAAAAACCCCGTTCAGGTACAAAGGTGGGGGGACAGGGGGTTTTCGTGGAACGGGAACTGGTAATTTAATAAATATGCATGAGTTATCACCGTCGAGCCCTGCCGAGCCATCAATATCGATAATGAGACTCTGAGAATAGGTACAATGTGGGGTCAAAGGCTATATATATTCGCCAAGTGTCAAGTTGTTTGTTGACGAGAAATTCTGTGGAAACGTCCTATAACTTTGTTAACTAAGCCCCCATAGAATGTAAAATATTTCTAGGATCTCAACATTGATTAAAAATAATAATAAATTTGAATTCAAGATTTTTAGAAAACCAACGTTTACAGATACTATCATACATAATGAATCTAATCATCCATTATCACACAAACATTCAGGGTTCCACTCCATGATACATCATTTAGTCAATATTCCTACGTCAACATCCAATTTAAATATTGAATTGAATACAATTTAAAAAATAGCAGTTAATAACGGGTATAATACAGGTTTGATACACTATTTAAAAAAAAAAAAAATAATAATATAATAATCAATTTTTATATAAATCACAGATAAAACATAATGATTATTGGGCGTAGGATTTTATACGTAAATAACTTTTCCAATCAAATATCTAAACACCTACCACGAAACATTAGACCGGCATTTTATACAAATAATAGTAAAGGAAATATACTCATAAATTCTAAAGATGATAAATTTAACAATTCTGGTGACTATAAACTTAGTTGCAAGGATTGTACTGCATTTTATATTAATAAAACGGGTATAAATTTTAATATAAGAGTAAAGGAGCATTTGAGATGTTTGAACAATAGTGTGTTTTCAGAATTTTCTAATCATTTGATAGAAAATGGTCATGGTTTTGATAAAAAAATGGGTTTTTCAATTTTGCATGTAAACGGTGTTGGTCACAAATTAAATAATTTGGAATCGTTGGAGATAAATATAGCGTGTACAACTAATTAAAAAATTATAAACAACCAACTAAATTTAACTATGCGTCCCATTCTAAAGATTTTTCCTAAAAATTATTCGAGTAAATTTGTATTAAGTAACAATTTGAGTTAGGTACTAAATTTATTTTGTTAAATAATTGTTTTTTTTTTTTTTTAAATAGATTTTTTAAAAATAGATTCTAGTAAAGAAACAATAATATATGTTTTAGTTAGTTATGACATCCTGAAGAAGAAAATGGTATTTTTCGAAACCGGTAGATGTATTTAAACTCAATTGCGTGGTTAATAAAACAAAGATAACAAATAAAAATATGAATTTCAACTACAAAGTTAAAATTGATAATTTTAAAAGTAATAAATTAATTATTAATGAACATAATTACCATAAACAAATTAATAAATAGTGGATAAAAGTTAAAAAGTATTTTAATTAAATCATTAAAATGGAATTCCACTGTGAATTAACAGTTTCAAAATTAGCAATAATGATAGTAGTGTAATTATTAACGATTTATTAGTCATTAAAAATCCAAGTTCAATTCAAAAATTGGTCAATAAACAACAAAAAACCACAAAATTGTATTCATGGAGTACTTTGACTGATTGCCATTCTTTCAAAGCGAAGCGTGATTTCAGGAATATGTCAATTTGCGAGTTTGTGTCGATAGTTCGTTTAACTCTCTTATCGTCCATTGAATATCGAATGAGATGGCATTTTCATAGAGGAAATTTTGATTTGATTTATTTGAAGAATATCTAGGAATTTTATGAGCTTGAATAATTTAGTGAATAGATTGGTATGAAAATGATTGAATATTGATTCCGTAACTGTCAAGAACGTATTTTAATGCTTGACATTAAGAAAGAGTAGGAATGAATTTTGTATGTTTCTTTTATAATTATTATTTACAAATAAATATTATAGTTTAGACGACCCATATTCTAAATTGTTTTTTTCTTACCAGGGATATTTGATATTGAGGAATGTGGCTCTGTGGATTCCAAAATGAAACCAAGAGCTTTGGGAGTTTTTCTGGCAAAATCCACATGAATAACAAATTTCATTTGAGTAACAAATAATGTAATTCGGAAAACCCTTATCCTGGTTTCAATAATTTAATTGAAATTGTCCATTATAAAAATATTCTGAATATCTATACATTATTTGTAATGTAATGGAATTGTATGTAATGATCGTTTTAACGTCAACAGTAAGTTTTAACATCATTAAAAAGAATAGTCGTTAGTGATCTGATATCTACATAATTTTATGTCGCCTGCAAAGAGAAGAAAATGATGTTTCATTACTGATTTAATATTTCTCATGAAAATTACAATTACCAATATAATATAAGGTCCCAATTGAGAGCCGCGGTATATGCGTTAATCATTGTTTCTTCTTTTACGATGGTTTGAATTCTTTCTGTTATATAGAAAATGAACCACAAGAAGTTAACCATATTTCCATAATAAGAAATGAAGATGTTCTCCAGATTTTAATAGTGAAAAAGAGAACGAACGATGACTTATTTAATAATCAATTTATTATCACTGAAATCAAGATAAATTAAAATAAATGTTATTTATTTTATTTTTGTCGATCTTTCGTAGATATTTATTTGCTTTGAGGCCATTTACATATTTCAATTGTATAATAATTAAAGGACGTCTAAAAATTAAAAATGCGGTCCATAGATTATGCGTGAATACCGATTGCCAATATGCATAGATAAAGAAAAACGTAAGTATATAATGTACACGTTTATAAATTTGTATTCTAGATATTTTAATACAAATTAAAAGATTTCTCAGGCGTATATGTGACAGATCCATTTATGACAGAGTAAAGAATGAAGAAATAAGGAAATAATGTAGAAGCTGATCTTAGTATAGTGAGTAAGATTAAGAAAGGATCACTTGGGTGGTTTGGTCATATGGAACGGATGATAAGGAGAGAATGGTAAGAAAGATATATGACGCAAGTGTTGATGGCATACTGGAGGATGGTTCTGTTAGAAGCCTCAATAATCGTCAGAGCTTGTATGAGAAGATGTATGAATGTGGATGATACGAGAATTGTGTGTCAGGACAGAAGTGTGCGAAGCTCTATCCTGTCTACCTACCCCCGCGGGGAAACGGCGAGATGGTAAGTGAGTTTATGTTTTAATTGGAAAGAAATACAAGAAATTTCAATTTAACGAAAAATATTTTTGTTGCTACGGGGAATCGAACCTGGATCCTTTCCTATCCGGAGAAATGCGTTAACCGATTACGCCACACCAACAGAGTATGTTGACGAACTTATATGCTGCAGTTCTTTCAAAATGATACATCTATAAATTTTGAATAAACTTCTATAGAACTATGTTCTGAAAAATCTACAACTTTACAATAATGTGTTCTCCTTGATAGATATTTGAATTTATGAACAGCTTGCGGGGTGTGCTGTCATTTTTATAACGTATCATAGGAATTTTAATTAAATTAAAAACACTGGACAGCACTGATGGCATATATTCATAATTCCACCCGGACTCAAATTCATTTTGTATAAACAAGGACGCATACGCAAGGCATCCCTACCGTATGTGCCATATTAATATGTTAAAAGTTATCCATTCATTTTGTCAAAAGCCTTCTAAAGTCTGTGTACACGGAGTCAACATATTGAAGATTGGCCATATAATTACTAATAGGCCATGAATAAGTTTGATGAGTTTTGACGACGTTGAGCGTTGAGTGAAGAAAAATGGTCGTCTTGTAGAACTTGCCTAAATAATTTTATTTATAAAATTCGAATATTTTCGTTAGGATTTCGTCTATTGAGTATTTGGTTTGCAGATTTATGTTGTACAACGAACATTTTTTTGAATATTGGAGTCAAAAATGCTTTATATTTATGCGTATAAATAAAATAAGATATAATTTATCGATATCTTTATGGTATTTCACGACTTATTTTTGGGCTTTTTCCAAAAAAAATTTGGTAATAATTTTTCATAAATTCTGGCATTCACCAGAGACATGCTGCCTTTTATCTATTGTTTGCCAATTTTATGACTCTAAATAAAGAAAAATTGGAAATAAAGAGAATCCGTTCTGTTTACGTGCGCATCTAATGGCGTTGCTTAAAAATATTACTTGATTGTATGAAACTGTAAGTAAGTATGAAACTAAATAGTCTTTTATAGTAATCTTAACTGAAATAAACTAATGAATTATCCTTTTTTTTTAAATTAATCCGGTGAAATTCTGATTACAAAACATAAAATATTATATAATATGATGTAATAATAAGTAATGAAATACGCAATTATCAATGCATTATAATCAAATAGTAAGTATCTAAGTACTTACTAAAACAGTTTGTAAGACTGTTATTGCACCTAAGCCACAAAAAGTGAAAAAAACAGCTATACAAATGTGACCGTTCCTCTTTTAACAATATTGCCAAATTAATTCCAGAGTCGTATTCTAAAATTAATTTATTTTACGAATACACTCAATGCACAGTGGGTCTAACTCCTAAAATTAACAAAATTTGTTAGTCCATTTGCAATTAAAATATCCTTTATTATACTGATGTGAATTATGAGTCCTATTATAAACGAAACTTCTTAATGGAAAATCTACTAACTATGAATTTATCTAATCTACGGTAAGCTCTATGGTAGGCTTTTCTAAATACGTGGTGAATCCTCGATGACGGTCGACTGACGGTAAGAAAAAATGTGCGAATTAAAAATATCTAAATAAAATTATACATACATTGAAAAAGAAAAAAAAAAATTCTGCAAAAGGCCAACCTGTTGCTCGATATGGATGGTAAAATAATATTTTAAAATAAAGTAGCAACTACCGTTACATTTTTTTCTTCTATTTTGCATCGAATCGATAACAATTTTTTGTTGCAAAAGTTAAAAAAAACCAGGTACTTGATAAAAAAAATAAACCGGAAATAGCAGACAGCGAACCGATAAGCCCGGTAAACTGCGAAAACAAAAATAAAAATGGTAACAATGGCGGCGGGTGGTGGAGTGGCGAGGGTGGACATTACCATACCGAAACGTTATAAATCTAAAAGTACAAGATAAACTCTTATCGCGACGGTAAAATTTTTCGCAAATTATTTTCATTCGGGGAATTATCGTTCGCCCTCCGACAATGAGAATATTTGCCGAATATTTTTCTCCATTTCTCGGTCTGCAGCCGGACAATGAGGAGATAAGAGAAGTAATATGAAGTCCCTTTTAATTTTTAAATAATTTATTGATAAGAGAAACGATAATTTGGCGCGATGAAGTGAGCGCTAACGGAGAAAAATCTTAAAGTGCTGTAGTAATTAAAAAAGTGGTTTACTGGGTTTACACTTCTAATTATAACCAGCGGTTAGTTCTTGGTGTTGTCCCAGATTTAGATTAAAATGTTATTTAAATTAGGGGGTGTGAAGAGATAGTGTCTGTGTTTTGCTCAGGCCCTAAAGAGTAACGATGTATTGAATATTTGATCCAAGCAGGGAGACGGTAAGTACATTTTCCTCAGGGTCCTAGAGTGCAACTGAGAAAAATTTGATACAAATACAAATTTCATTTCGAATTTATAACGGGAAGAGGGAGTGGGGTAGCCAGGAGGAGGCGGGAGCTATACCTATGTTGTAAGCTGGGTTCTAAAGAGTAAACATAAAATTTGGTTTAGATCCGTCAAAGGATATAGAATTGTATAGAGAACAGACAGACAGATGTAATACATTAATATAAGATTGTTCCATGAAAGGGACAATCTTAGCAAGAATATTTTACGAAATGTATAGTAAGTATTACTGCAGCCGAGACTGTGTCGTGTAAACATGGACAATTATATAATATGACCATATTACGGAAGTTACTTTTGGAATGTTAAATAATGTAATAAATTATGAAAAGCTGATAATAGTAAGCTTATTTTTAGACATAAATGTCTTGATTCAGACCAAAATTTAAAACGTGGGATTTGATTGATTACAGAACAAAATTAGAACCCTATTAAAAGCTACACAACGATTGTATCTCGCGGTGTGTCTACAATACCAGCGGGACCTACACAGCCTACAAGCAACAACCAAAATTACCATTATTATACATACCTTCAAGAACTGTTATTAAGTAATACATAGTACGATAAAAATAAATAGTCTTTATTTTAAACATTGCCACGAAGAAATAAAACAATTTGAAACCTTGTAATAAACAAAAAATAATGCTAATAGTTATTTAATGAAACATTACCAACTATAGTTTTGTAAATAAAAGATGTTGAATGAAAAAGTCTATGGGTTGAGATAATCATATTATTATTTTTTGTACTTTATTTCAACACAAATAATTAAGTTCACCCATCAAGATATTACAAATTAAATACATCAGAAAGGGATACAAACGCTGAAGTTCCACAATGTACTAAAAAAAAAGAATAAAAATATTAAATTACACAATGATTTAATTGTGTAATTTTAAAAATGTACGTCAAACCAATGTTGAGCATTGACACGCACAATGTACACGCTGTAAAAGATTTCCGGCATCATCGATAATAAATAATTTAGCACTAAAATTAATTAATAGCCTTTACTATATGTACGTAGTGAGCACCAACCTGAATTATCTGAACGACAACCGATCACTTATTTACATTATTTATGTTAACGGCCATGTATACAAAAATACTTTTAATGATCTAATTATTATACATTTCATTAGAAGAAAAAATGTTGACTTGACAATATCGTGTAAAAAATATCGTTAAAATTCTATTTTTATTTATTTATAAAAAAATATATTAATAATAATAATGTACTATTGTATATAAAATATGATACATACTGATTTGTTTCCATTTTTAAAAGTGTAAAATGACTGAAGAAATATTAATTTCAAATGGATGTTCATAACGCAAAGAATTTTAATTTGGAAAAGAGCAGCGTTCCTCAAAATGTAATCCTTCACACCGTTGCCGAGGGGGCGCACCGCTCGACAGCGCTCCAGCGGGAGAGCACTCCACGCAACAATTCGGTGCGACAGCACTCGAGCGTACAGAAGGGGCGGAGGGTGACAAACAAGAATTAGCAGGTATTAATTATGACGGCGCGGGGATCACAATCTGTCACACTCCTGACAGTGTCAACAAATAACAATACGATAATTCTTTACCGGGGAAAAGGGCAGCGGTTTGAGAGCTACTGGATTAAACATGACAAGGCATCTATCTATTATTCCGATTAGAAAATTACAGTTTTAGGTAACGAATCTGTATACGATGTTACAAGTTAATTGTTGCGCATACTCTCTAAAATTACAAAAGTTGATAACTCGCTCCTGGTAGATAAATCGAATAAAATGTTTATATGGAAACTGCAACACGTGTTAATTCAAATTAGTACCTACGTATAAAATGAAAACAATGGCATTCTCAGCCGAACTTGAGCTAAATAAGTAATTAGCAACATTTTAAATCATTTCTTTCGTTGAGTTTGTAGAGACATCTTGTAATTGTATATAGCAAGTGTTTTGAGCGTAAGAAAATTTTAAAATTAAAACAACTGAATATATTTTTATCTACTGGTATTTCAGCGCTAATATAAATATACTATGATATAGTGGTATATAGATATTCACAAAAAAAGGTAACACCTTTCATAATTTAACTCAGGGTTTGTATTTACGAGGGCATTTTATTTAACAAATCTTCGCATCGCATGAAGGTAGGTTATATATTATATTAACACAAGAGAATCTAGAGTCGCGTGAGTCGTAATTGCGAGGAACCCGCTTTCCACGAGGCCCTCGAATCACTGAGAAGAGCAAAGTAAAACCGAGAGCAACAGAGAAAGCGTAAAAAAAATGGAAAGACTTCAAAACAATACGACCTCTTACGCACGCTCATTCTTCGTCGCGTCGGTTCGGGAGGTCAAGGTTCCTTCCATGTTTGTTATTATTGTTAGTTATTTGTACATTGCTGGTCGTAGTTCACGTTACGTTGTCATACTGTCATTTTGGAGGCCAAAAGATTACTCAAAATGACCAGTGAGACAGGCAGTGCGCCGTATCCAATTCAACGCCTCTGGAATTAGGGGCGTAGAGATTGCATGTGGAAAAATGACACTTTTTGAAAATTAAATATGTATTTGAAATAATATAAAAATACATTGGAATTTTACTAGTAGTACAATAATTGTGCTACCTAATTTATCAGATATAATGGCTTCTGGGGATGCCTCTAAGCAAATAATTAGAATGTTTCGAAATTCTATATCGAACATATTTCATAAAGACGGGCAAAGCACATAAATCATTCAGCGTAGAGCTATTTACCTGGCACGCACGTATCAATTTATATTAGAGCACTCACTACCAGATCCCATAGTTATGATGATTGGGTGAAAAACATTTGATAAGAACGAAACTAAAATTATGAAGATTAAAACAGTTTCATGAGAATAAAAAACTATCGCGGCTCCCATGTAATATTATCGACAATAACAAAAAAAAACATATAGTCGCTTAGCAACCATTACAGATTTTAATAACGAGAACCTGTAGTGGTAGATTGTAGCCCAAAACCGTTCTATTTGTGAGTGGCCATTTGATTTGATCCTTGAGTTTATTGATTCCTAGCATCAAAAGAAAAAGTAAAACCTTTAAAATAATTCAAGTTAAATTCCGAAACTCCGGAGACTCAAATAGGAGTAGAGTCCGAAAATAAAGGAATTAATTAGGAATTTTAAGTAACTAGGCAATTGTGGGTTAAATTGAAAGGAGTAACGACATATTAATCTACTAAACTAACATGAATTGCCACTTCCAGTAATGGAATGAACCATTTGTGTTCAAAGATTCGTCACAAACAACGCTCAGTGCGGGGTAGTATTTGTTTTTTACTACTCAAAAAATGGGTATTCCTATTTGTACAGCAATTCATAGCAACAGTAGTTATCCATCCTAAATGACTTTGTTTCATCAGCGTTAGGGTTCAGAGTTCCATCCCGTTTTACCAAATGCACCGACTATTCAATTTAAACAAACATTTGGAATGAATACACACCGTGTAACCATCTCTAAGTTAAAAAATCATATTTATTTAATACTGTCTGTTTATACTTTTAAAATCAGCAATGTTATCTTTGTGGTTAAGATTCATATTTTTATTTATTTTCTTTGTTTTATTAACCACTAAAATGAGTTTAAATACATCTACCGGTTTCGAAAAATACCATTTTCTTCTTCAGGATGTCATAACTAACTTATGTTAGTCATAACTAACTAACTTAGTTATGACATCCTGAAGAAGAAAATGGTATTTTTCGAAACCGGTAGATGTATTTAAACTCATTTTAGTGGTTAATAAAACAAAGAAAATAAATAAAAATACTGTCTGTTTAATTGTACCGATAGATAGATGTTAATAATAATAATTAATCATATGATTTATATTTAATGTTATCTAAATAAGTATTATATGGGTACTAAGCTAAATGTTATAGTTTTAAAATACATAATTTTTTTTCATAACCTTTACAAAATCTGTAATTTGACCCATGTTCCAAGTAACTTTCATATTCTAATTGATAATACTTGTACTTAATTTTAGAATATGAACTGTATGGTTTCATAAAATACAATAAAGTGAAGTAGAGGGCAAACATTACAGACAAAAGAGAGAAAATGAGACAAACATCTACGGCTCTACCGGGAACCGACAATCTATTAAGTATCGTATCTTTTCATTCTCTTAGCGAACTTGCTCTACTTATCATTAAACAATGATAAGTAATATTCATAACTGTGTCGTTAAAAAATAAAAGAACAAAAAAATAGTAATAAATGAAACAAACTAATAAACGTTTACGAAAGATCGGTATATGTTAAGAATTATGTTATTTTACCGCGTTATATTGAGACATGTTCGGTAATACAATTATGAATTCGGTAACACTATTATAAATTCGGTAATACTATTGTTCGATCTTTGACGGATCACGATTCGCCAATCGCCGTGCGCGCGCGTGTGGATGCGACAAATGTGGATATAATGGTTCCTAACTCATTACCTACCTGTTTCTCCCCCTCCTTTATACCTCAGAGTACGACGTTTATTTGTGTCGTTGTCTATGATTTTGAACCAGTAACGTTCTGCTTTGAGCTCATCGAACTGTTGAAGAATTGAAATTTGAGCGTGTCAGATTCAACAACGTTGTAACAAAAAAAGGCCTGTGACCACAAGGAAAGTAAAATCCAGACAAAAGAAGGTCAACACTGGCAGATGGTCGTATTCTTCCCGGTGTCTGGTTGGTCCTCGAGACCCCTGTTCCTTTCCTGTCCCTTCCATCATCTTACATCGACAGAAGGCGTACATCTATTATAAATTCACGCAATACCAAAACTTGTGTAGCTGAAGTATCAGGATTAACGCAGCGTGCCCGTCTTAGGATGGGGAAAAGGCTTGAACTTAAGGGTCTATCAAATAATTAAATTATTTGTATAAAGCCAGAAAGATTTTAAAAAAATGGATTGGTTATAAAGATGTATCGTTACTATTAGTGGTCTTTTAGCGTTACAACTTGTCAGACATATTAAACTTAATCGTTTATATTAATAAAACACAGCACATGTAAAATATATTATACACATACAAATGTCATTTCACAATAGGTACAAAAATCATAATAATTTGAAGTTGTAAAATCCAGAAAAATATTCTAATTTTGAAATTTGTATTGTAGAAATGTCATTCGTTTAAAAAATACACATTCAAAACGAAAATGTATAAGCATTGTATGTATCGTATTTCAAAGGAAATTGAAACTTACTTCCAAATTTACCTACAGCTATAGAAGCGTTGGATATAAAGCTGAATCCACCCCACATATTTACTGATGCACAATTGTAGTTCTGGTCACACACATTACGCGCAAACAAAAATGCATATGAAAAATTGGCACAGAACTTCTATCGCCATTTCAATGTTCAAAAATAATTTTGTAAAAAGGAACGTTTTCCGCAAGCATGTATTTATGCGCGGCACGCAGCGCCAGAAAAGTACAAAACTTGCCAAACGAGTTATACGAGGGGTCGTGAAATAATAATAATAATAATAGTGCAGATAATAATTTCGAACACAGTATTTAAAATTAAATTTTAACTTTATAATAATAATTGAGACGGCGACTGCTGCTGCTTCGTATCGCTGTGCGCCACTTTTCTAGAGTATTTGTACAGCTGAATGATACACACGGGACAGCCGCTACGATGCGATGCAGTAGCACGTTTTCTGAATCACTCGGCGAACAGAGATTGAGGCAGCGCTTAATTAAAAAGAAACAACTCATTCAAAATTTGAAGCATTAATAACCTTAATAATTAATACGTTTATAAAATTCATTCTAACTATTACATTTTTGTAAAATTATATTGTGAACCACATAATTATCAGAATCAAAACGAATTTTATTCAATACAATTAATAGGTTAGGTTGTATTTACGTAGGTACCGATATTATTATTAATACTTACATTATAAATATTGACCATCTATATAAAAAGGACGGAGAAATTCTTCTGTTTTTGAACTGATCACTGTTATATTTTATTACGTGCGTATGTCATAAATAAAATTCTTAAGTCCTTCTGTTCGTCACAAATTAAAATTTAATGGAAAAAAAGAGAAGTGCGAAATCCCCTTGAAAGTGTATATATGATCTATTAGTACTGATTAGAAGTTAGAGGTACATTTTTCAAAAATAAACCAAGAAATCTACTTCATCAATATTAGAAAAATTACTTTGTGGCCTCATTTTATATAAATAATTTGACAAAACACTTTAAATAAATTTTAAATTTTATAAATAACTAAATCCTCTTTGCAAATAGTCACCTTTTAAATTTGTTTTCATATTAGTTCTTGCTTATTCACCACTTTATAGTTTTGTTTTCATCTATGCTTGTATTTTTAATTTCAGCATACATCGTTTACTGTAGAAGGTACCATAGGTATCGAAACATGTTGAATAATCAATAAATAGTGGTTCAAACAAAGTATTTTGTCTAATTATTTAAAGAAATCTACTCAGATATTTGGAAAGATGATTTAATATATCCATGTAGTGATATAGTGATTTATTAATATTTGTTATATAATATGATTTACGTTATCATTAAAAATATGCTTAGATCTATTTAATAGTAGAAAACCTTTTAAACATAAACTCTATTATAAAAATGATTATTTTAAAGTGTCGATTATCATTTGAACTCTATGTATGTTGAAATATGTAGGGACATACGATATATTATTACACTTTTATGCTACCGATGCAATAACCGAATATCTATATTTAAAAAAATACAAACGTTACAAAAACGTTGAATATGTTTCTCCCAGAATGCGAATTGCATCAATACGGCAGCGACAAATAACTAACACAACTTGCCCCATATCCCCGACAGTTATTGGACAGCTAACGGAGGCCCGATTCGGAAAGAAAGGGAGAAAAAAGAAAAGGCTTTGAATACAGAGCGGCAAACGATTGAAGCGTCCCCATGAAATATTTATACCGCGGGTCCATCATTCCGCCATCGCTCATGGCGGACACTTGTTACCGCGGGGGGAGAACACTTACAGAGGGATGGAAATAGAAAAGGGGAAAACAGGAATAAGGGCGGTAAAACGAACGGATGATTTATGACAAGGCAATTTCGATAAGGCTTTTCTTCCAATGCCTATTTCAAAAATACATCCCATCCCATGCTAAAACGCTCTGCAAATAAATAAATAAACTATTACAGATTACTTATAAAATCATAAATATTTTGAATAAAATAACATTATAAGAAATGCAAATAATAAAAGTACTCCTGTAAGTTGTATTAATAATTTTGTGTTTTCAAGATGTTAGTCAGTTTTGAGAAACTAATAGTGTTTGCCGTAAGAATTTGAATAAAATGTAAACACTTGCGTTTTTCCATTAAATTAATACCGAAAAAAATTAGTAACTTTTAATTTATCTGTTGCTTTTGAATATGAGTAGAAATCTTATCCTTTTTGTTCCCGTAATGTAAACATTTCTCGCAATTTCATTCAGAAATCAAAATGAATGTTTAAAAAATAATAATGAATACAAATGTCTGACTAATTGAACACTGAAATAATTTTAAAAAACTTATTGGAACCTGTCCAGTATGCACCCTTCAAGCGGTTGGGTGAGAACTATGGATTCAAATACTAAAAGAAAAATAAAAATTGTATTTTATCACTGAAAATTGTACTAGATTTAAATTTGTATTTTCATGCTCAAAAATTAACACATCATTTACACAACACCACCTAGGAAAAATAATTTCAATAGCTTACCCGAAAACATCAGAAAGATTGATAATAATAAAGAAATAATCAACGCTATCAAAAAATGCTTTTTAGAGAAGTTGTAGAACTAAAAAAAACTTATTTATTGTATTATTGTAATTAAAAAAAATTAATAAATAAAAATAAAAAATATATAAAAAAAAAACACACAGATGCTAACTAACATTTAAAATTAAAATGCTTTTCGGATGTACTAGTATCTTATTACAGAGTGATTATCATAAAAATATATAAGGCTAATTAACAAAATATATATGCATAATATATTAAATTAAATAAAAATTATGAACAAATTTGATACCAGAGAAATTTGCTTCACGAACAAGGATCAAAGAATAAAAAATATAAAAACAAAATTTGCGCGCTTTTGATCTAAATTTGCCAAAAACACGTTTAATCAAATTTCAAACAAACATTCACGTCGTAGTAATGGTCCACATAAAACGGGATACACCACTCCCGAGTGTTATTTTTATTAAAGGCTGCCGATTTAATCCGATTTCCACGACAAGCCGGATAACAAAATCCGGGTAGCCCCACCATAGCCGACACATATCGGAAAATCCAGCCACTGGCACTGGGAAAAATAGGGAATTAATTATTGAAAACACCGCGGGTGCGACGGACGCACCCGGCGTTACCAAAAGGCGAAACAATAACAACTAATTAATAGAGTTATAGCGGTAATGCTTATTGGGTCGGTGAAATAATAATGAGATTGGTTAATAAGATATTTTTATTACAGTGTAACCTTTGAATGATTCATGAACAGTAAGGATTCATGCTAAGGGTGGTTTTGTTATTTAATTTGTGTACTTATTGACTTCCTTACAATCTGACTTGAAATTTTCTTGAATATTTCCAAACAAAAAGTCAACCTGTATGTGGACAGCTTTAAAATTTAACAAACATAAAATTTAACCTTTGCATATTTGAATCCACATTTATGCATTAAGTATAAATCATTTTAATTAAAATATGACAAGGGTTTGGATAATGAGATTTTTTAAATATTATGTAGTTAAAGTAATAGCTACAAAACAACTTGGTACTTATAATGAAAGTCATCACAAATCGCAATAGGTACCTATAGGTAGATTATGTAAATTGAAAATCATTAAAAAAATCAAACATACCTACCTAACTGTCGTCCAAGTTTTTTTCCGGACTTTAAGTAGGTATCCGTAAAAAATAATTACTCCAACCTTCCCGGATATTCAAGGATATACTGTACACTAGTGACATTGAGACTTCCTCGTGTGGCGAACCAGTATATATGATATATTTCAGTGTTACCGGCACGGCATCATTTTTAAGATGGGTAATAAAATCTATTAAAAAAAGGTTTAATAATATTATAGTTCTATAGTAATAGTTATAAAAGAAACGCAATATGTTAATACTTGAACATAGATGTAGCTACATAGGTATGTAAGAATGGTATGAATGTAACAAATGAGCTTGTTTTATCAGGTCGTGGTTCCATTGAGAACAGTGTCACGTGTAATGAATATTCACACGATTACGATGTTTTGACTCAAGGTCATCGACTTGATTATACTGGACGACCACCATTTGAGCAGCAGTGCTGTACCCCCACTCAGCATTCGGTACATCTCCTGCGAAAATGTAACAATTTTTACAGTAGTTTTGGCTAACATATGACATCAACGTCATAAGCTCAACTGAATTAATTTTAGCCATAAGATATTGAACAGAATTTTCCAAACTTATTTTTGCGTCGAAATATTTCTAATTTAGGAAAATATTGTCGGAATATTTCAGGAGAAACAAAGAAAAATCGTTTCTACATTAATTTCCAAGTAAAATCTGGAATAATAAATGTTGGAAGTTACCGGAAAAAGCGTTTGTAATAAGGATTTATTATAAAAACTTAGACTTCTAACTGGAAATTAATCATATTAAATATACAATGATTATTATATTTTATATTATGTACAACTTTATTGTGATGTACACATTTATTTTGATAAATAATATACAATATAATCCATCTAAAGAAAACCTCTAACATATTTAACACGCATTCATTGAATTATCACGGGTCAGCGATTGAAATAATCTACATTACTAGAAAGATTACGGGTTCTTATCTATTGTACAAACTAAAATATTTTTACTAATTTAAAAAAAATCACATTTTATTTGACAAGTTACGATGTTTCAGAACGTAGTTCCCAGATAATTAAAACAAATTTTAGATAAATCATCTAGAAAGATACATTTCTACATAAAGGATTTTTGAGAAACATAGTTATTTAAAAACCAACCGGAAAAATACATATCTCAATTGGAAACAAGTACGTAGGTTAAATTTGACGACTTTCTATATGCTCATTGTAGTTTAATTCGTAAATCGGCAATGGAAAGTTCCGGGATCCGAGTCTCGATGTAATTTTTTTAGATGCGTAGATTTTTTCTGCGTATCTTTCCAAGTAATTTAAGTAAAGTATTTTTACTTGTCTATTTCACGCCATTTTATTTTAAAATATATTATAGTATATCTTAGGTGGATTATTAAAATTCTTTTACCGAATGCCTAAAGCGATAAATAAATATCTCAAGTAAATCGGAAGCTATCAAAGAAATAACAGTCATGTAGAAAATAACACCGTTACCTAACCTCCGTTAATTAAACCTTGATACCTTCATCACTTTCCCTTCAAAGAGGGCGGAATTCGCAAGAAGGTGTTAACAGCAGACTATGGACCGGAAATACTGGAAGAGGGCGACGGGAAACGACTCAATTGATTAAAAGCGTAGGATTAAATAAAAATAAATTGAAATACCGTTCAGTTAAACAGGCGACCATTTAATATGGGCTAAGATCACAGCAATTTAAAAACGAAGAATAATACACTATTTGAAAATACGGTCGACAGCTAGATTACAACACTTTGCCCCCGTGTACTTTTATTTAATTTTATATTGCAGTCTGGTCAAAATTATTATAAACACATTTTTTATTTAAATGGGAAACCTAAGATTGTAAAGAAAACGAAGTGATATGAATCAGTCTGGAAAATAAACAAGGAAAACAATTTGGAATAACTGTATAGTTAACTGTAAATCCTAAATTTGCGTTAACTTAAAAAACACAATTAGATAAAAAAAAATTTTAATGTATAGCTTTTCTTAGCCGTAAGTAAACAAAGTGAGAAGATTAAAAAAAAAATCTTGACAAAAGGATTAAAATTATGTGAATTTCTTACGTCGTTGATACTGAGTACCATAGCAAAGCTTAACAAAGGAAAATGGTAAACAAAGTCTTAATTTTACTAAAAAAATATATCCCAAAAAATAAATAAAATATATGTTACAATATAAAAATATGAGATAAACAGACAGAGCTGAAGTTCCATTTACATAGCACTTAGCATTTAAAACATGATTAAGCGCGAAATTAATAAAGTATGTATTATATATCGAACGTTAAAAGTATTTTAATGATTTCAATTGATTTGAATAGTGGGATATTACATAAATTAATTTTAGGATAATTAATTTTACAGTTCATTATAAAACCGATCTGATAACGCGATCTGCAATCGATGTGTCAGAGCGCGGCACATGGCCGCAAAAGATTCGATAAATCACAAGAAACGTAAATTGTGTTTGTGTAAAACACTGACATGGAGAAAATGAGGCAGTCCGGGTTAGCGTGATGACATTTTGGAAGACGAATCTAATAAAAGGGGGTGAAAGATGATGTAAAATAGCATGAAGTAGCTAAACAAACAAATAACAAAACACATTTATGTTAGATTAATCAAATTAATAAGGTTTTATTTCAATTATAATTTTAACAACCAACCGTCGTTTGGGATATACATTATGTCTCAGTCGTTAATTTCTACGGAAATGTGGGATAATTTTAACTGAATGTCAACTGAACCCGGTGTATGCATTTAATTTACAACCCCGAGGGTTGGGGGTCGAGTGGAGGCATGTATAATTATGTTCTGGAACTGTTCGAACGGGTTTTTGTATCACTAGACAAAGTGCTATTTATATTACGTTATTGGTATTTGTGTGTCGTCATAAAAAATCAAGTACCTGCTCAGATAAAAATTGTCCAATACTATAAGAAAATAATTTCCTGTACAATTCATTTCAAAAATTCAATATTTTGACATAGTTTCTAAATGATTAAATTATATATATATATATATTATAACGTTATGTTAAGGTACCTACCAGCCACGAGGTACTATTTTGACTAGACATTTCGCAAATGGTAACATTACACAGCGGGAAGGAATTTCTCTATGGCACTTTTCCGTTGACAGCTCGACAACGTTCTGCTCGTGAAATTATTATCAAAAATATGATTTCATGTTTAGAAAAGGAAGGGTGAGAATAATATAAAATATTAGGCATTTGTGTCACGCTGTACCATGGTAATCAAGAGTTTTGTTATTGTGTTTTGTATATTTGCAGGATGTAAAAATCCCTTCCTGTCACGACGTTTGTGAGGCGTAATTTGGATGACAATACTAATTTCTTCGTGAAGGATTACTCACGAGCTAAGCATGAGGATGCAAGGGTTTCTGCGCTACTTCAGGAACCACGCCAGGAAGCAGGTGACCTAGCCTTTATGACGCTGGCTGTGCGAGGAGACACCAAGTATACTACGGGGTGACTCGGAACATCAAAAACTGAATTTAAATTATGGATTGCTCCTAAAGAGCAAAGGTTCTTGAGTCAAATTGTTGTGAAGGAAATTCTTAGTTGTTAAATTTTGAAGAGGTAGTAAATTATAATAATTATTTTCACATTCTCACCTCTGATTTTATGATTGTTGCTAATTTTGTTGTGGACGATTTATTGAAAGTCTTTTATAGAAATCACACTGATGTGATATTATTTTTGTGCTATATTTATTAGCTTGAAGACTCTAACATTTTCTTATTCTATCATGCTCAAATTTTGTATGAAAAAGCTAATTAATTATAATGGTGTAAATCTCAAAGTTATTCTATTATTTTTTTTCTTGAGAATGATTACTGATGTGGATGGGAGACGGTATGATGAATTCTGTGCATCAGGACTACGCATCTCATGCTTTCCCTTAAGCGAACCGGAGGACGAAGATGTCACATGTTGGCGCATCCAACTTGGGACAGGGTCTCGTCACAAAATATATATATATATATATATATATATAACTGGTGTTTTTTATAGGTTAGAACGCATTTTCTGTATACGGTTTCCTTAAAAAAAAACCTAGGTCGACGTTTCAGTAGGTACGATTACACGACACATCGTCAAGGCGTTACCTCAAAAGCTACAGTACAAACGAATTTTTTCGCGGGAGATATAAATCTCCCACAGTCGAGTTAATTTTAGCTAGAAGTCAACCCATTACTAACCAACTCTGTACCTTCCTTCGGTAATGGGTTGATCACTTATAGTTTTAGGTTGCTATCAAATGACTAGTTATCATTTTCGGAGAATGGGTGGTAATAACTGTTGCCATCAAAGTGGACGTGCTTGGTTTGGAGTGGTGGGGTGGGTTTTTCCTATACCTGGACATTGTGGGTAATCATTTATTTATCATCGTATTTGTATGGCAGAAATTTAGCAAATTGAGAAGACATCAATAACAATATTTCAAAAATAATTAATATACATTTTTAAAAAAACACGTCACTGCAATTACATAAGTAAAATATTTTATGTTTTATAAAAATTGTAAATAATTTTATTTTTACAAAAATCTTTCAACATTCTTTATAAAATATTTCATATCCAGTAAATGCTGAAGTTATTCGTTCATAACCTTAACGTTATTTTATATGGAATAGGGAAAAAAAACCTGTTTTATTCTCTTCTCCATTCAAAAAGATTTCATTATTTTATAAAAGTTCAAGAAAAAAATGGTTTCACCTTAAAATAGTACGAAGTGTGCAGAGAATACCTTAAATTTCCAATAACAAAACTGAAGAATGACCTCGAAACAGAACAGCTAACGAATTGCAAGAAATCTCATTTCATTCTAGCCGTAACGGCCCATGTACACGAATGAGTCCCCGTGTCTCAGAGATTTGCTGTCTCGCGCTTCACCTCACGCTAGTCATATGTCAAACGTCATTGTTGTTTGTCAGGAGGGTGATTTTGAATCTCTGCAGCAGCAGTTAAAACAGAATAAATGTGTGTAATTTAACGTCTTATAATAATTTTAAAGATAAATAACTCGCGTCTAACTTTCAGAATACTGTTCAAGGTTTTTCTTGTATCCAAATAATGATTGAATCTGTTATTCATGGGTTAAGGAACTAAAAATATCTATGTACATATATGAGTACACAAAACGATGTTTATTGTGAGAAGGAAATAAATACCAGCAACATTTGTAACTGCCGGCTGAAGACGAATGCGTATTATCATGTCTACATCAATAAAATAACATGATGTATTTATGAAATATTTCCAAATAAATACCTTCCTAAATGGAAACTGTTGAATGGAAGCGAACACGAGGACCACGCCACAATGTATCATAATTTGGGTACAAGAAAACATGGAACCATTAATGTTAATGCCCTCTAGCAGAACTAGGTTGTAAATAATAAATAAAGGGGGCTTACAGGCCGATCGATGACGCAGAGTGAAGTGCGCCGGGGGAATAGCCCGACTCGTACTGTAATAGCTGCTGGTTACTTACCTGAAAAGAGAACGAATGCATTTAAAACATTATACTTAGGGAATAACAAATATCGGCGTCGTATTGTATTGCTTAGTCCTACCGATATAAAACCTATTTATAACATTAAACGTTTATAATTTTTTTTAAACTTTAACTCGAAAAACTCCATAGTTAATGCAGTATATGAATAATGCTGCATCCGTCGGAATACTATTTTGTGAATAATATTTATTAAAAAAATATTACATTTTATATACCGTTACATGATTGAAAAATACTTATTAACAAATACGTAGCTTAATAATTTGTTCGCTTACTCGTACATGCGTTTAGTGCGGTCTAAATGCAATATCAACCAAAATAAAAACATCACTTTCATTATACGATTCGGAAAAACTTGTAATACTATCTTAGTACATGCACCACACCAAAGTGTAGCATTAAAATAATAATTTTATGTTTTATAATATTCAGAATCAATAGAATAATATCTTAATAACATTTTTTCGAAATCTAAGAAATAAACACACATTCAATTAACGAAAAAAATTATTCAAACATCTTCAGTGAAGCGTATCACCCGTCAGACACAGGCGTATGTCAAACATTTCCGTCAAAATCTACATTATTTTTTCATCTAGTACAAGCAATTTAAAATCTGCGTACCGAAGATATGCGTAGGGAGTTTGCACAAGGAACTCACAAAGCACGCAATAAGCCAGGCCCTCTCGACATTATTAATAGCATACCACCATATATACTTAAACTTAACTATGGAACTTCATGTTAAGGAAACTTGCGAAACATTGGTTACGTCAAGTTAAAAGTACACCCTTATTAAAGAAACCACAAGGAACTGAACCCCCCCCCCCCCCCCCCCCCACAACAGGATGAGATGTGGTGTCATACTTTTACATATTAAAGGTAAAGATATATTATAGTTTAACTAATATTCCGATTGCTTGTAAGTAAAACTTCTGTTAAAGCTAAAAACGTGAGAATACAAAACTAATTGTTATATTTAACTATAGGTCTGCACGTCAACGTCGCATTTTCTTACAACAGTGTGTATAATATTTTGTAATTGATTAAATAGGTACATTATTACAATCATAATAATTATTTTTACAAAATACATACATATATCGTTACTATGTGTAATATACTAGTATATTTTAGTTTTTATGAAACACTAAATTGAATTTTATACAATAATTATGACAATGCTGTACTACATATTACAAAGATACATAATTTATACAACATAGATTACAGACAAAAAAAAAATAATTTACCAATACCCAGATAAGCCCTACGTTTGTCCTACTAGGTGAAAACCTATATCAAGGTAGATATTGTGAACGTTAATTTATAAGAATAGTACGCCAGACCATTAATAAATAATACTAATAAATAGTGGTTTAAACAAAGTATTTTGTATAATTATGAATATAAAATGAGGCCACAAAGTAATTTAGCAAATATTGAAGAAATAAATATAAATCTGTATATTAAATATTCGGTTATTATATTATGATATTAGATGGGAATTTTCATTTTAATCCATCAATAAACGTGTATATTGAGATAATCAATTAAGTGGATTTACGAGGGATAGTAGATAGCGAGGAAAAGCAATAGTGTTAATTGAATAACATCTCAACAGGACGGGATCAGAGTGCAGGAGATGCTAACTGAAAAAATCCTTGATTTAAAAAGTAATATAATTTAATAAAAATTATAAAGACGTAATTAAAGTGCCCTAAGAACACTACGTCCGCCAGCGCATTTGTGATGTTCTAGCATTGAACTGCAACACATTTATTTAGAAGTCTAAGAAACTTTACTTTTTAAAACGTAAAAAAGCTAGTCTCGCGAGTAAGATACCGATAACCCTTTACGTAAAAGCACTCAAATAGCGACGGCAACAATACGCATTGAGACGACGAACGAAAAAACACGGCCTCTGAGAAATACCAACGACATAAGGAGAGAAATTTGTAACGACATGTACATGGACTTTGTGTCATAATTCTAGATTATTGTATTCTAGTTAACTAACACATTCACCTTTTCTGTCTACGATTTCCAGAAGATCAAAATAATGTCTAGGAGCTCTGAAGATCCTAATAAGAGCAATATAATATGAGAACAGTAAGCAGAGTATTTTATAGAAAATTGGCCTGCAAAAATCTTTGAAAATATTAATATATGACAATCTCTTTTTCTGGAATAAGGGGCAGTGTTTTGCCGTGAGTTGTAACACAGGTAGACTTTCCTACATGTAAAGTGTAATAAACTATTTCTATCTTATTAAGGAGAACACATTCTTATTGTGAAGTAATTATTCAGAACATAGGTCTGCAACAACAATATTTTTCGATAAAATTGATTTGGTATGAATATCTTTCTAATTAATATATTTAATTAGTATTTCTATCTTCCTACTCCGTTAGTCAATGTTATTCCTAAACCATTCTGAATAGGTTGTTTTACCGACATAAATAATATCTCGACTCTAAACGAATCGCGCGCGTTGTACCAACGATACATCTTGGTGTTGGCATTGTCTTTGATAGAATGATTCATTACGTTATTTAAACATTTACATATTGTAAAGCTTACAAGGCACTTATGTAATATGTCTTTAAATAAAAAATAAAAACAAATAAAATATAAAATAAAATTTCTCCGGTTGTGTGTGTAAGATGTATTTATGTATAACGTTACTTGAAAGCTTGCAGCAATGGGTATTGGGGGAATAATTCTAAATATAATTTGTTGGCAAAAAATTGACACGAAGAAATGAGGAATAGTAAGTAATATGTTGTAATGAAATCGGGTGACGTGTGTGCGCCGAGACGACATTATTGACAGCAGATTAGAACGGTTGGGATTGCAAACAGAGAGTAAGTAAGAAGCATTATACAAATTTGCAATATAGTTAAGACACAATTATTGAAGATATTCCAAAATAGGGTAAAAATAACTGTGAGGTTTAAAATAAGCAATGTAATTGCACAATTCTATATTTTTGGAAATGGATTAGTAGTAGTTTGAAGACTTCGTTAGCCGTTATTGTTATAAAGGTTAGGAAAACCTTCAAGAGAATGTAAGAGAATGCAGCGTATGCTCGTCAAGCAGCTCTGGCAGTTTAAGCAGTCCAATATTGGTTTTCATTGACTAAAGGATTAGGATTTTGCAAACAATATGTATATTTATTGATACCAGCATGCTGTTAATATGCTATACAGATTGACCCGTTTAGAATAAGACTTACGTTCCACATAATTTCTGATATATACTTTAATTACGATCAATGGAGGAAAATTCTTGAAAAAGCCAAGACCCACCAGAGGTTGTAAATCCAATGACCTTTTATTGAACTAATTTAATACTTTTAAACAACTTAATGGAAATAAATATTCCGATTTCAAACAATGTATAGTTTAATCGATCCAATGTCATTATTTAATAAAAGACTCATAAACACAAAACACGGTGGTGATTAGATTACATCCATATCGATTACCGATTACGACTGAAAATACAATGATGTATATAAACTGCACGTTGCAAAAAACAGTCAAGGAAAACAAAACGAAATGTAATTTTCTGGTTTAGATTTTACTCGTTTTTCCATATTGGAGTGCTGTTTATACAAGATTTAAAATATATCCTGGAAAAGCAAACATTTACACACAGATCAATAGAAATAATTTGCAAAAAACCAACATACAGCATAGTAATTATTTTCAGATAATCTAGAAACCATTGGAACCATTTTTGATCTGCCGTGCACATTTGTATGACATATATAAATGCGTCAAAGTCATTAAACCGCTCGCGGTGTACTTGTGATTCCTCTAAAAAATGAATAGGATACGATCATCAGCAACAATGCGATAAGTTCATTTATTTTTTCCCGAATATATTTCCTTATTTTTGTCTGCCCGTGTCGCATAGCAACGTAAAACGCTGACAGTGTCGCGTGGCAATATAAAACGAACGAAATCTACTGACAACTCAATTACGCGAAAGTGTGCGATTATTAGGCCTAACAAAGAAAATTATGTTCCTTCTGATTTTTATTTAGGTTACTTAAATACGACATAGGACGAGAGAAAAAATATTATTATCTAAAAGATACATATAATATAGCAGCATTGCAATGTTTCAAAATTTAAAATTTCTGAGCAATAAACTTGTTTGTTTACTATTTTTAAAAATGTCACATATCCACATTTCCCTCCAAAGAAATGTATCAGGTTTCCTAGGCGTTATGAATATCATCACTTCCTATTTTATTACTAATATTCAAAAATTAACACCCCAAAATCTCAATAAACACCATAAATAAAACTTGGGTCATTTAATCGAATTCTGTATTTTCATTTGGCCGCTAGCACAAATTAAAAATATGTATCTACATTAAAACAGGGCGGAGAATTCCACCTCGAGTGCTCGTAATCCAATCAAATTTAAAAATACGGAATTCTATTTTATTCGCGGGAATCAATCATCGCACGAAGCGATTTTCCGATAAATGATAATAAAAAAAGAAAATATATTTGCACAATTTTTCAGAAGCGTATTCAAAAATAATGGAAGCATTATTTGCCAATTTTATATCATCCTTTGTTCCAAATAAATTTAAGATAAAAATAATTTTAAAAATAAATAAACTTGAGAGTAAAAACATGAACGGTGACGGTAAAAAAATAGATATACCATATGAAAACTGATTACAATAAATATCACCAATGAAATGTAATTAAAAATATAAAAATTAAGAAATCAAAATTTATAGTATAAAGTAAAAAAAAAAAAAAAAGCATGTCCCTGGGACATTTGAATTTATTCAACAAGTATAATATATTAAAAATCGTGATAGCCTAATAAGATAAGCCGCAAGGAGCAATGGAGATAACGACATGACAGAAAGCATAGAAATGGAATTTAATAAAAGAAAATGTTATATTCTCAAAAGTGTAAAAAAAAATAGTTGAATGTAAAACGTAGATCATAAACCAACCCATTGTTTGTCTGAAGTAATGTGCTCCTGTACAAGGAAAACTGGAAATATTAAGAACAGTAAAATATAAATATATTTAATCAATAATAAAGCAGAAAAAAACTTTACACGATATATGGCGCATCCTCGCAATTGTATACTCATACATTGTACCCGGTAGTGTATTTTCTTAAGAAATCCGCTAGATGGCAGCACACATTAGCAAAAGTAATAACGAATATTAATTTGCAATATTTCCGAATTGTGCAATAGACGTCACTTATGTCTAATATTTCAATTTAAAATAGCTCTAGGTGTATATATGTATATACATAACATGCATCATTTTACTAATATTTTAGTTTTTCTTACTGGCGAAGTACATACACTACGTGGTGCATTTTTAAAGCAATATAATAAGAGATTTCCACATTAATATTATATATATTCTACGAATAATAGCCGCCCGCGACAGCCGATTGCTTTCCTGCTAATTATTATTAATAATTTATTAACGTATTATGTATATAAATTATTCATTATAAACAAAATTTTACATATACACACATATATTTAAACATATCTATTCTGTTCATAATTCATTAATTGTTCAAAATTATACTTATATAAAATTACACATATATTCAAACATATCTATTCTGTTCATAATTCATAACGTAAAGACTGTTCACTGTCTCCGTAACTAGAGCGTGGAGCGTGCTAAACCAGATATTATAAAAAAAATCGGCGAATCGATCATTCACCAACCCGCAATTCGTCGAACAGAAAAGTCACGATGTTTTTTTTTGTTCTTTATGGAATTTTGCAGTCTTGTTAATATTATTTTTTTTAGTTGGTGATGTCAATAAATAAATAAATAACTTATAGGTGGATAATGTTTAGCAATGCTATTATTTTTACCGGTGTTTTTATTGATGAATTGGATTTTGCCAAACAATTGGATAAATAAAATTCGCTCAAACTTTTACTCAAGAATAGTTTACAGAATTATGAATAAAAAAAACCTTATTAAAAAGAATTAAGGTGATGATCAAAATAATGAATCGGCCGGTGATGAACTGGCTGGCGAAATTGGATCAACAGTTACGGAAATATTAAAAATAAATATTTCGAAAGTATTTGACGGATAAAATGACAAACTAAGAAATTAAATACGTTAACTGACGTTTCATGGTTTTTAATAAATCAAGTATCTGCGATTAATTGTAGAATCGGTGAACTTCCCGTTCGATGAATTGCGGGTCGGTGAATTTTCCATTCGACAAATTTACCACTGGTCGATGAACTTTCGAAAACCGCAGGAAGAAGAAAATACACATGTATTGTATTTTGTCACTAACAATCCAAATTCCATTGAAATACCGTTGTAATAACCACAGAAAATAAATAGAACGGACGTTCATGAAGGGTAAATAATATATATTTGAAGAACAACTGCGAGAGCGAGAAAAGGAAAATAATTCAGAGTTGAACGGTGCAAGCGACGAACCATGAATATCGCCTGAACGGAAGTCTTGTGACATGAGCGATATGGGACAAGAGTATTTATAAAAGCAATATGAATCGGAAGACACAATATAAAATATACGTCGGATTGAACATTCGGTTAGTGAGAATTATGATAAATACGGTGGTGATGACAACTGAACACTGTGAGAAAACATTAAACATTACTTGGACAGTTTTGAAATTAAATAAATATTACTTTTTAAATAAATAAATATTATATTTTTGATTGTGATTCTCCTTTGTTAAAAAATGTTTTTTTGTGGAAAAGGTATGTGGATGATATATTATGTATTTGGTCAGATTCACAACGTCAACAAACTACATTTTTAAATTTCATTAATTCATTTAATAATAAAATACAATTTACATTAAAAATGGAAAATAATTCGACCCTAACTTAAAATAAAAATAAAATTAATTTCAAAATTTTTAGAAAACCAACTTTTACAGATACCATATCATACACAATGAATCTAATCATCCATTATCACACAAACATTCAGGGTTCCACTCCATGATACATCGTTTAGTCAATATTCCTATGTCAACATCCAATTAAAATATTGAATTGAATACAATTTAAAAAATAGCAGTTGATAACGGGTATAATACAGGTTTGATAGACACTATTTTAAAAAATAAATTAAAAGAATATAATAATCAATTTTTATATAAATCACAGATAAAACATAATGATAATAATGATTATTGGCGTAGGATTTTATACATAAATAACTTTTCCAATCAAATATCTAAACACCTACCACGAAACATTAGACCGGCATTTTATACATATAATAATATAGGAAATATACTCATGAATTCTAAAGACAAAGATGATAAATTTAACAATTCTGGTGTCTATAAACTTAGTTGCAAGGATTATACTCCATTTTATATTAATAAAACGGGTAGAAATTTTAGTATAAGAGTAAAGGAGTATTTGAGATGTTTGAACAATAGTGTGTTTTCAGAATTTTCTAATCATTTGATAGAAAATGGTCATGGTTTTGATAAAAAATTGGGTTTGTCAATTTTGCGTGTAAACGGTGTTGGTCACAAATTAAATAATTTGGAACACAACAATAACAATAAACAACCAACTAAATTTAACTACGAGTCCTATTCTAAAATTTTTTCCTAAAAATTATTCAAGTAAATTTGTATTAAGTAACAATTTGAGTAAGGTACTAAATTTATTTCTTAAATAATTGATGTTTTTTTAAAAATAGATTCTGGTAAAGAAACAATAACGTGTTTTTAGTTAATATTGACATCCTGAAGAAGAAAATGGTATTTTTCGAAACCGGTAGATGTATTTAAACTCAATAAGTGGTTAATAAAAAAATTCATTAAAATAAAAATAGAAATAAATATTATCTTATCCGTCATAACTTTTTGTTATTGTTTAATTTTATTTGACTATTTATCATAATTTTCCCGGGGTAGGTACTGTGCACAGAACATGACATACACAAAATAAATTCCAAACACACTGGTCGCAACACAACATACATAGGCATCTCCAATAATAATAACCAATACCATTTATTGGTGAAAGTTGAATTCTGTCTGCTAGTTGATAAAAAGGAGTATTTAATGCTAATTTTATTTCCCACCCCCCTACTAAAGAGCAAGGATAATTTTGTGTAAAATTGCAATCGAGTAAAACCAAGGACAAGTAACTTTATCACAACAAAAAAATTAAAACACAAGGACAAATTTAAAAATAGAAATTACATTTTTTTAAGACAAGCATTTAGATAATGTAAAAAACTTATAAAAATAATTTTGGCCCAATCTACCATTTATGTTGTTCACGGTGATAATATTACGGGTCTATAAAACCTAGCTAAACCAGCAATGTAATATTACAGAATTATTCGATTCGAAAATAAAAACTAAGTTTATCTTTGCTCTAAACTTAAAACCATGGATGATTTTATTAGCAGCCCAAATAGCATATTTGCTGACTATTCAGATTATTAATTCATTATGCTTCAGATTTAAACATCAAAGACGAGATGTTCTGTGTGATTTTTTACATAAATACATTATTTAGAAATTTCATGAAAAATTATTCCGAAACTCGTATTTTTAAAATACGAGTAATAAATAATAAATACTTCCAAAGGTTTTCGAGCAATATCGACAAGACAAACATAAGTTTCCGCTCCAATGACACGCCTCAGTTTCTCCGGATTTTCACGTTCTCCTAGACTAAACTTTAATTCGACAGCTCTCATTAAAAAACTTATTTGTAAAAAGGATCGATGTGTAGATCAATTCGGGATTTTCAAGACTATAAATTTTCAAACTACAAATACTTTATTATGCACATTAAAGCTATAATTACTTATCTTATATACTTATATATAAGTTATCATGTGTATAGCAATACTTTTTTTGTGTGACGTACTACCTCTCTACACAAGATAAAGACTGTTTAGAGATGGAAAACATTTACAATTTAAACATAAATAAGATAAAATTACAATTTAAATACTAATAATAATCGATAAATATGTAGAAATAAAAATATTTTTTTAATAAAAAGCATAACGTGCCAAAATCTGCTATATGATGGCAAGAACAGCAAGAATAATTTATGTTTTATGATGGTCAAAGTGCACATACAATATAATTGATGTAACATATTAGTGTAATATGTTTTAAAAGTAAAAAAACGTTTTGAAGTTGTTTTCACTACAGATTAATATTTAAATTTATTTTGAAGAGCTCGACAGTAGTTCGTCCAATAACTAAAGTTGAATTTCCCGAATAATATGTTTATATAATAGTATTACCGTACATTAAAATAATAATAAGTTAATTATATATATTTTTTAAATAGAGATACGCGGAATACGTGTCACATCAATATTCTTACTATTTTCAAACTAAGCTAAATGCTTGTGCGATGAAAGTAGGAATAACTTGATGTCCTACTGAAACGATGCTCGAATCCCCAACCACTAGATCACTAGGCGTGTATCGTAACTTCTAGACCACAAGCACTTTACAATTATATTACATACAATACTAATATAAAATATATGTAACAATACAATACGCGACAGATATTAGATATTAATACACGTAATAAATATACAAAAAAATATAATTGGAATGATTAATTGTTTACCCTGGAATGATGGACAGTTGTTTCTGATCGGCATGTGCCCATTATGTATAACTATATTTTATAAAGTTTTCTAATTTGCTAAAGATTTCCAGTTAATTTTAAAAGAGTAATAATTTCGAAGGTAAATAAATATAAAAGCTACAATTTGAAAGCTCTCCATGTCAGTTTAACCATATTAATTCATCTTTTTATATCATAGATGTAAATTAAAATGGTGAAAGACATAGTTATTAAGAAGAACACATTCTTTTTGTGAAGTTGTTTTTCATGTTAATTCAGAACATAGGTCTGTGATATTTTAAATACTAATTAAATGTATTAATTATAAAGACATACGTATATGTATTCAAAGACATGTTTGCTAAAATTGGCACCCAAATGATTGACAAAATGGAACTACTTGCCGGAGGCTAAGATAATTTATTAAAGCGTAATCGCACGTTACACCAGCATGTATTACGCTCCAATACATACATATATAACTTTTTAAAAATTCCTAGCCAGCGGAAATCACAATAGAAAATATGTTGAGAGCCCGATGTGAATTATTGTGATTGTGTGCTTCCTCGCAATCCAAGAAAATGGGACCAAACAATTTCCATTCGGTGGCGAAATTACAAACCGTCATGGATTCAGTGCCTACGTTAATAATATTTTATTTAACTCTTTTCATCCAGTTATGGGAGCTTGCTAAATTGATTTACAGAAATATTCTATGCAACCATAACACCCGAGGCCGAGGAATAAAACAATTAAATACAAAAATGATACCGCACATCGCGTAGAAAAGTGTAAAAACACATAGTTCGCAAACTGATTCCTCAAAGGTCTTTGTGAAATGACGACAAAATTGGTAATAATGAATGGTACACGGAATAATTAGTCATATTTCCGCAAATCTGTAAATTGTATTAGCATTATTTTCGGGTACAAAGCAATCAAATACATCGATGAAAGTAATCGCGGTCGAATTTGTACATTACATTAGAATAATTTAAAAGCGGATGCTCTTTGGACATACTGATGGTAGGTGTCATACTAAATGTCAGAACATACTCGAAGAGTATTTTAATTGTACAATACACAGATCGAGTTATACTTTTGTCACAAGTATGGGAAGGAACAGGTTTCATCAACAAATACATGCAAGAACTAAATTAAATAGTTAGGTGCCGATATATTCGGGAAGAGGACCGGGGCATGGCAAGGGTGATATTCCTTAACGTCACTTTATAAATAACATGGAGAATTGTGATCAAAATGTACACAATTTTAGTGGAAGATATTTGCAAATAAACACAACTTACACTTTCCCACTGAATATAATGAAGAAAATACGTTACAAACATAAAGGTGTTAGAAACAAGAACCCATCGATGTTTAAACAGAGTATTGTATTATTATATAAATTATTTATACATTGAAGAGAAACTGTAATAATATATGATAATAATGGGTTTATTCCAGCGTGATGGTTTTTTTTTATGAAGACCCAATTCGCCATAAAGATAATACACAATATAATAGAATACATTTAAGTAACAAAATAATATTTAGGTTATGAAAAGAAAAGATTAAAAAGTTCACACATATATAATGTACTACATTGCAGCCACGGCTATTATTGTATCTGTAGCTATGTGTACAATAAATAATACGGTAAGTAATGTATCTTAGACTGTACATAAATAATGAGATGGTTTTAACAAGGTGTACTTTGTCTCTGCAACTCGTGTATCTTGAATGAACTTGCGCTTTGATATTGAACGAAGGATGTTCTGTCATTTAACTTCGGGGTGCAATAAGAGGCTCGCTCTGTGCTGAAGACGGAGAAATACTTACTTGTGGTAAAATTTCAGCAAAAATTGTGCAAGTCGCAAAATTTAGAAATAAAACAATAAGCATCAATATATAAAAAATATACGTTGTGGCTTGATATTATAATTAAATTAAATAATGTTTTAATTTTAAACCACTTTATTATGCATATATACTAAAGTCAACTAGTTTCAGTTGGTATATAGACTAACCTATATTGTCCTGAAGAAAGTTGGGTCCAACTGAAACTATTTGACTTTAGTATATGTGCATGATTTAAAACTAAAATATTCTTCTATTTAAATATAAATATTCAAAATACCTATGAGTATTTAGATTTTTCAGAGAAATCGCTTAATTTCTTTGTTATCGATTACTTCGGGTAATCCAATAAGTGCATACATATGTTAATTTTAATTATATATTCATTTATTTAAGGTGTTCAAAAATACAAATGATTAATTTTAAGCTAGTAGGTGCACAATAAAACATCTACTGAGTAATAATGTTTAAGACTTTTTTTTAACTAGAGAGTAATAATGAATGCAATGCAAAATAAAGATATCTTAACATTTTAAGAAAAATCATAATAATAAAATTGAGATAACATAAAAACATTTGCTAATTATCAAAAACTTAATTCGATAAATTATTCGAATGACCGTCAACTCGATAGAGCCATTACTTTAGTAGAAGCGCGCCGAGAGCACTTCAGCTGTCTGTTATGAACTCTCAATGGAGCGCCTCAACAACGACAGGGAGAAGGTATTCCAGAGCCCTCTGCAGCAACAGACTTGACTTAATTATCGATGCGCAATGCAAATATGAATTGAACTAATAAACTATTGAATTCAAGAAAACAACACTCAAGGACGTTATTGAGATAGTTCTGAGCATAATTAATGGTTCAATCGGTCATATTGTAAGGTATTGAAATCAAAAAACTGGAAAGACATGGAACCTTTAATTAAATAAATCATCGCTAGCAATAAGTAACAGTTAAGTTCACAATTCAATTTTTCGTATGACTTATCATACGAAGTTTTTTAAGAGAAATCACAAAACAAAAAACTTGTCTAATAATATTCAAAATAGGTTGAAAACTATAAAATATTTTTTTATTGACTATTTATATATTTTATTAATTATATATGTTATATACCCAAATGTGTCTTATTTTTCGATGTTAAAATTTGTAACTCGTATTTTTTTTTTTATAATTTATAATATAAGTTTATAATTTTAGTTGAATTATAATATTGATAATAGGAAAATGTCCGCGAAAACGTTATATCGTTTCTTCTTCTTTTAAACAGGCAATCCACATTTCAAGAGTGATTTGTGCAAATATCGTTTAACACAATAAAAAATATAGTGGAATAAAACAATGTTTTAACTTAATTTTCAAAATAATCATGGAATTCCACAAAGTTTCACCAAAAACCTTTGAACAGTTAGCTTTGTATTCTTTCTTTATTTCTTCATTCTATACTCTGTTATAAATGGATCCGCCACAATACGCCTAAGTGATCTCATTTCCACTACATAGTCTACTTTCATTCCTCTTCTGCCAGCTCCAGGCCTCACTTCCATACATCAGTATCGGTACCTGGACTTCATTGTATTCCGCAAATCTTGCCTCGCTTGGTATGTTCCAATTAAATATAGTTCCACCCTCATTTCGATATCTCTTTCAGCTTTTCCGTTTCTATCAAACATAGTGTAAGACGTATTTATTCCTTTAACATGTCAGTAGAATTACGCAGTCCTAAAAAAGTGTACAGTCGGGGGAAAAATACTGTTGAATCGGCAAGTTCTTGCAGTTTTACATTTCAATATTTGTGAAGTTAAATTAACAGTCAGTAAAAGCGCGAATCTTGTAATTTGTGAGTATATTATATGTCAGGAAATAGGAAAAATTCTCACCAAATATATAGCTAACCATGTAAAAAAATCTCATGGACTTGTAGATACATTATTAGGAGGGTTTTGCAGAAAAATTCAATGAAAATTTAAAAAAAAGAATAAAAATAGAAGAGAATATTATATTTTCTTACAATGCCAGGGAAAGCTAGGGTGGCAGGTGTAGACAGGTGAAACAAAAGGGAATAGAAGAGAAAAGACGAATTAAATATATATCTTCAACATTAACCTCTTCAGCCTCATACCGACCAAACCAAAATCCATCAGACAATGAGTAGCCTCGACATACCTATTATCGTTATCTTACCAGTTTTTATCTAAAGGTAGTAAATAATGTAGCTACAAGAGTTGTTAAGATAATATAACAATTTTACAGGTTAATTACTGTGAAGGAAGAACAAAAGAAATTTCTATTCCGTTGTGTGCAGAAACATAAAAAATTATACCTTGACTGCAAAAAAGAAACGATACAGAATATCCACAATAGTTGTTGTATGTTTAGATGTCAAACTTGAAATAAATATTAATATAATATTAACATATTTTATATTTATTTATGAAATGATTTAATAAAACACGAAATCATTTCATATTAAGTTTGTTAAACCCCATATATTTACTTTGGGGTCTAGCCGGCACGGGTAAACGTTATCCGAGAGAGATAATATTCCTATAACCGAGTGTCATTATTTGGAACATACGTATTTAGAAGGAATAAGTAGAAGTAGAAGTTTCTGGAAAATAAAACATTTTCTTCGGTTAAGGGACACCATAATATGTAAATAAATATTATATATGTATGTACATCAAATAAGTGTATTCCCTTTATGTTTTGGATTTGATTATAAGGCCCGCATTAACCACATACGAAAAAGATTTCCAGCTCGATTGTAGCAGAATAAACCATTTACATAAATAATAAATAAAAAGAGGTACGAGCACTGTCCCCTGGGATAGATACTCCGAAATCTATTGTTTCTGCCCGACTCGCTTTTGCGAGGATTTTATGCTTTATGTCTCGCTTTGTTAAATAACTTTATCCTTGATGTTGCGGAAGGGAAACAATTACTAAATGATTACATCTTTTTGTGCATATAGTTAGTGAATGTAAAAAAAACACTTACTACTGACCTTCGTGACAAATCAAAGAGGGGTAGGGGGGATGGTAGAACACAGTAAATAAAAAATATATCATATTAAGGTTGATTTGATTAAACCTTACAAGAAATTAACGTGCGAGGGTGGAGTTATTCAAATATCGAAGTAATCATTCATCACACAAAGTAACCCCGAAGCATTAAACTATATCTAAAGTCTGTCCACACTATTTTAACCACCTTTCAATGAAGACTTTGCAGTTTTATTCAATTATTTATTACAAAATCAAATTTTTAAACAAAAATAACAATATTTCAATCATTGACATATTCTGTATTATTGATCAGGACTCGACCCCATCTTTCAACCAATTTGTCGATGTCTTTTCTATAAAAATTGTCTGGTTCGGTATTGAAATAGTTATCGAGCTAATTTACGAGGTCACCGTCGTTCTTTAACTTAAAGCCACCAAATGATAGAAAAGCGACCGAAAAGGGTGATAATCTGACGGAGCGAGGTCGGAACTGTAGGATGGATGCGGAAGAATTTCCCAGTTGAGCTCCTGAATGACCATTTTAACCTTGATTAAAAGAAGTATCTGTTGAAAATGTTCGTCCGTCTCAACTTGACACTCCATTATTAAGAAAAACTATAAGATACAGGAAAACGGTGAAACTGACATTTTAGAGTAGAAAAATGCTATCGAATAGTATATATTACGTAAGTTTTAGTCCCAAAAAACAAAATAGCGGGAAAATAACATTTAAAAAAAAAAACGAAAAACCTTATTAGACAACCCAATATATCAAATGCTCCGGCATGTAGGTATCAAGAAATCCACAAAATTAACGAATATGAAAAGCAATGTATGTAATTATTTTTATTAAAAATACATCTAAATCATGGCAAACGAAAACTCATAGATATTACCGTAGATTAAGGAGAAGGATATATATTGCTTAAGAACATACGAACTCCGGCGGAGAAATTCAAAATGTAAGTGCGTAGGTATTTACTGAGGAAAATAATTATATTTATAATGAAAACATCAAATCTATTAAAAATTATTCTGAATAATACTCGTAAAATATTTAGAAATAAGCGCACATAAAGATTTCATATAAAGAAAATGGTAAGCTAAAAAGGGATATTTCACCGGACGGTCTATTGAGGCGTGTAATAAAGATGACAAATACAACATAATGATGAACCAAGACTAAGTAGTTACACATTTTCATGCAACACAGTTGCACTGAATTATATTGCACACAATAATTCAATGGAAGACTAGCTACGCAAGAGAAATTATTTATGAACGGCGTGTATTTATTCGCGATAAATAAAGCTTCAATGTGAAACGTAATGACAATGTGTTTGTCTGGTTTATAGATACAAATGTTTTATAAGATGTGGCGATTATTATTTACAATTTAGGTGAATGTGAATTTGACTGATTCGTCAATTGTATCATTCTTTGGACGAGAAAAAATACACAATACGTATTAGTGATGGTAAATCGTTATGTGACTGATTGTGACGATGATTGATAACTAAGATATTTAACTGTTGGAGGTGTATTTTCTGGTGTACAAGACATTGCTCGAAGAACTACGAATAATTATTCGTAATTCTTCATTACCAATCATCGTTAGAATGGAACACAATCACAATAACGGTTTAAATAACGACTTAACCATCACTAATACGTATTAAGACTAAAAACTGAGAACGGAAGTACGACTCCAGAATATGCCGGAAAAGAAGGGGCGGGTGGTGGATACAGGGAAAAGGCGCAAGACTAATATTTTTTAAAAAAGGAAAAATACGTGCATCGCGAGATGAGAGAGAGAGAGATCACAAAAACAAACGCGAATGTATTAGTTTTAAAGAAGAAATAAGAATAAGAAAAGTGTAAAGAAACGAGCATAATAATTACTGATATCTTTTGCCTAGTTTCCGTAGTTGGAGGGTAAGCTAGAGCATACCAAATAACCGTTAAATATATGAATTAGTTTCTGGTCGAAGCGAAACATTAAATTAATGAAGCACAACAGATTAATAATTAATGCATATTTTAATGTCAACGATTCAATTAAAGAGAATGTATGCTGATGTTCTTGTTCTATATGAAAGGAAATTAAAATGACTACAAATATCGCTGTATAAAATAATTCTGTTATACAGAAGATAACTCGGGGCCATTGGAACAGGTGGCGTGGCATTTTCAGTAGAAACGTTAGTCTGATGGAGATATCTTTTTGAAACAAAGTTGAAAATAAAACACACAGTAAAGATGAGAGTAATTAAGACTTTCGTGATAAATTTTACTGGGGGGATCCAAAAACTTACCCAAAGATTTTTTTGGGTAACGGTATAAATATGTGAGTATGAAATTTTTTTTAAATTATATAAAATAAACCGATATTTACATTTAAACGGCTCAAACACTCTTTTGATCTGTTTACAACCGTATTATTAAGAAAATCGTTTTAAAAACAGGCAGCGGCCAACATCATCTGAAACAAATAACTCAAGTTTGCCGGAGTTAATAAAGAAGTTCGGAAGGGATGTGCATCTTTGCAGGCCAACAGACTATGCAGCGAAACTTTAACAACTAAATAACGTGACAGGTTTAATTTGTTAAGAAAACGAAAAGCCTCTATTTACTTTCTGTAATCTTGAGAAGAAAATTACAAATTGTATCGTGAATCTTACCTTAAACCAATCACACTTTTAAAAACATGAGAAGAGAAAAATCGTCAGATGAAAAATAGAATGGGCTATAGATAAATACATAAAATATGTTATAGCAGTGGCATAGCAACAAAATGTCGGGCACATGGGCAAACACATATATTAATCTTAGAAAATAATTAGTAGAAAATTATTATCATGTTTATTTATATTCACATATATCTTTTTTCTTTTCCTATTGTTATTTAGTGAACTGGACATAACAAAAAGGATTTATCTGGTTGAATGTTAAAATTATTCGACAATACCACCAAATATATAAATTAAAAATATAAGTTCATATTCATTCGTTACTAATATTTTCATCTATACTCTAAATTATTGCGATTGTTAAACATATTTAGCGATTCCAGGCCACCTCGAGGTAACTGATATATATATATTGTAGAATACAACATAGACAATACTTATATAAAATTGTGCATATTTTGAATTCCTAGAAAAGCTGTGCAAAATTAAATATTTACATCATAATATAAAAATTTCGTTAACAAAAAAATACATCGGTATATATATATATTAGGAGAACACATTCTTATTGTGAAGTTGTAATTATTCAGAACATAGGTCTGTGATATTTTAAATATGAATTAAATATATTAATTAGAAAGATATACATATAAAATCAATTTTATCGAAAAATATTGTTGTTGCGCCACCGGGATTAGAACCTGGATCTCTTTCCTATCCGGGTAATTTGGATAATGCACCTTCCCCGGTTAGGAAAGAGATCCAGGTTCTAATCCCGGTGGCGCAACAACAATATTTTTTGATAAAATTGATTTTATATGTATATATTTCTAATTAATATATTTAATTCATATTTAAAATATATATGTATATAAAAACACATAGACACGCAAATACATAATTCGACGTCCAAATTATTAGAATGGGCCAGCTGAAGAATTGATAAATAACAAAAACTATGAATTATGTGTTTTGCATATTTTTAGTAAAATCACGCATACGTTACCAAATATGAATTACACGTAACACAGGGATGCCTCGAATAACGACAACTCAGTTAACAGCGACTCGCTATAGCGGTCCCTATCACCACTCATCTATTACGAACTATCTACTCGCTACAGCAGCTCCGTAGTGGCTGTGACGCGCGAAATGATTACGTAAAGTAAAATGAATATTCTACTCTATTTATATATATATTTATATATTCCATAATTTTTATTTAACTCCCTCTGCGGTAACTAAAATACTAAATAATTGAATAATAATTAACCTACATTTGGTGAAATTTTTTAGAAGTATCGTCTTCCGAAACTTATACTTCTGTTAATACGTAGAATAATTTTTATCGAAATCTGTCCGAGAATATTTTCGATTAAAAATTCCATTTGATACTTGGAAATAAAAGAGAAAATTAAATGTGTTAGTAGCTAAAAAGTATATAAACCTGAATAAGATCGGAATAAAATATTTTAATTCTAATTTATTTGTTTACATATCGGGCGATAAATTTTAGCAAAATCAATTAATATTAAGGAAAGTACATACACCCATTTTCTGGATTAGTTTCTAAAAGAATTCTCCTCAAATATGGGGCAATGATTTTGGGACTCACACATTTGAAATCGCCCGGGGCTGTGTCGTATAGTTATGGGATATTTAAACCTCCGAGGGTTGGCAATAAGCGGAGGAAGAGGATCACGACACAATGGCTATCAGAGACCACAGCTAATAACTTACCGAACAATCTTTACCGCAAATGATTACTTAAGGACTACTACGATATTTATTTTATAAAGCGCCGAAATTAATTTATATATATGTTATGTCAACGCATTCCCACTGTACAGCAAATTCAGAATGAAATACTAGAGGCATACAAGCTCAGCGGGCACAACTACAACTCTTTTATAATGTTTATAATTGTATACTTTGTTAATAGTGATGTAACAATTTTTACAATAGTTTAATTCCACACCAGAAGGTAGGTGCGGTAACAATATTAATTGAAAATGTGTTTCCACATATCATTGTACGTACAAAACATAAGTACACATGGAATCCTTAACAAATTTTATTAAGAAAATAAATAAAATCTACAAGTGTAGATCTAAGCAGTAGCCACTTTGACCACTTTTCGTAAAGGGAATAAATTCTAATTAAAAAACTCACTGAAATTAATGTTACGTAATTGAGAGAGCGTTTAATAACCTGTTGAACTCGGGACTTGAAAAGATGGAATGTAAGTAAATTTGTGATAGCTGAACGGATAGCCATCAGTTGGGTAGATATTATTAGGGCGAGCACGGGTCAAATGAATACAGGGAATCCAAAGAAACCACGCTACAAAGCCACGAACGTGAAAACATTTTTTGAAATAAATCAATATCTACAGTTCCATGTGAAAGTTCATCAATCAATATTATGGTTCAAATATTGGCATTGGTCTCCTGCAAGTTTATGGAACAAATCAGTAAGAATTAGAACCTACATTCATTTATATATAAATGGTGACTTACTATCAAATTATTATTAGCGAAATAAGCACTTAAATACACAATACAAATTAAAAAACATTAAATTAATTACGCTACTGTATCCAATCAGCATGCAGTCGCATACATTAATTAACTCTCGAGTAAGCGTGCGTGTATACGGAGAAAATTTTGCTTTCGAGATTTGACGATAAAAGTTGCTACGCTTCAGTTTATTCTCCAAACGATGCAATTCTTTCCAAAGTATGCATTAAATATATATATATATATTTTATACCCCCTCATTCGAAGCCTGTTATTTGTATGTTTAGTCAGAACAAAACCGTATTCAGAGAATGAATGCGAGGGAAATTGTTTAAAACAGACAAACTTTCAGCATTGTTCGAATGGTAAATAAAAGCCACGACAGGTGGAAAGCTTTGTAGCGAGCCCATTTTTCAAAAAAAAACAATAAAAACGAAAACCCAAATTCTTGCCACACGCTCAAAGGCCGCCATCCGGCAGCGATGAAAGCCAAAAATCAAACTCCCAACAACTAATAGAGCGAAAAATGAAATGATGCAAAAATGAAAATGCGTCGTGGCAGAGTGGAAAACAATAGGCGAGCCAGGACAATACACAATTACACAGTGGCACGTCACGCGGCGGCTCGGCATTCCTCTTAACGATGCGAGGTGACGCTTGCCAATAGCGGATACTTTCTGGGAAGATCCGAATGTTTTTTTTAGAAAATAATACAATAGAACAGACATTTATTAATTTAACGGCATTATTCATTTACGGCATTTGTGCGAATTCGACACACAAAAATACAATCTGAAATCCGTATTACAGGAAACTGGTATTAAAAGAGTAGATAAGCTTTTCTTTATATTTGGAAAACATCAAAAAGAAATATTCGTCAATGTTATCAGGGCACCACATTCATTATAGCTACTGAAACTCCTCACAGTTTATGTTTGCTTTAATTATATTTCATGTTTCAAATAACGATTCGTCAATACCGTACACGCATACTTTGCAATATCTGCCTAACCGGGTGTTTCTGACGATATTTTAGAACCCATCTAACTGACAACTGTAGAAATTATAACCCACGTCTATTTAGTCACTTAAGCATGTTCAAAATCTATTGTTTACTTTCGTGTCTTCTAAAACTCAAGATCTTTAATCCACAAACAATATATGTATATTTTTATAATTAATACATTTAATTAGGAATTAAAAAATCACAGACCAATAATTACAACTTCACAATAAGAATGTGTTCTCCTTAATAATGATATACCACTACTTTATTTATTTATTGATTAATTTTTTTACAGCTATACAGTATTTATAAAATAATTCATTTTACAATAATTACACAGTTATTTAATTTAATATTATCCAAAGACATTTAGTAACATGCAAAAGAAAGGTGTTTTTTTAAAAAATAGCTCACACAAACACCTTTTGAAACATACCATACTTAAAATAAATATATTATTTGAGTTTGAAATGGCAGTGTTTTCATGTCTGCGAAAGAAATTTATAACCCAAGCACCTTTCGAAACCTAGTAAATTCGTGTTAAATTTATATATTGCGGAAGTCATGTCATTTGTCAAAAATTGTTAAACACTTACAGCTGATATTAGTAGTGCCCTCTAAAAATCTCTACGATTATTTAAGCGTACGAACGTCTGACAAAATTCATTAACCACATTTAAAATATTTCAAAAGAATTAAAAATATATACTGATCTTTGTAATTATGTTAAAAGTACAAAGTTCATTTAAAATTCATTATTAAGGTATATTAATATCTGCCACAGTTGTTGTTAAGAATTTTTATTTCACTCACTATCATAAGGAAAAAGACGTCCGTTATTAAGAGCGTTGCATGTGTCCGCTGTGGGAGTTTCACCGTATTAGACACATCGGTCAGCCTGAGTGATGACCGCGGAAATATCCAACAGAGAAGTATATTAAGTACGGACTATAGACGTTCCGAGACTACAACAACTGTCGATCGTTAATCATATTGTGACGCTGTCGGGCAGCCAAAGAAGAAACAGAGTATGGTTTTTTTTTGTGACATTCTGTGGATGTTATTGTCATTTGGTACAATTTTTTTATGCTTTATAATTTATTTATTAGGAAAACATACAGTTAATCAACAATGGTTAAGATGGTAACAAAAATAATAGTTAATTCAACCAACATGTTTTCTCTGAATTATCAAATACAATAACAACATATAATAAATAAATATATATATATATATACATACTAAGTAACTACCTAATAATATTAAGTACCTACTAAGATCTTAACTCACTTTCATTTTGGCCCTTGCTTCGAACGGTCGTTCATTTCGGAAATTACTACATTCAGACCTCCTAGCCTAGCTTGTATTGCTCTCTGGTATAAAACAATTTTATATTTTTATTTTAGGACCCTGCGAATAACAGGCAGCTCCCTTTCTCTTCTCTCACCGATATAAATATGTGTTATATTAAATTTCATATGTTCCAAATTATCAGTTGCGTCTCATCAAATCTCATCAAAAAAAATCACCCACAGACAAATTTTGTAAAAATCGTTACTCTAGGGTCTGGGCAAAACAAAGACACCCCCGACTCCCTAATCAACGTAATAAAACAATTGAAACTGTACAGTATTACATAAATGTATCACTGTTAATCTCCGATTTTAGATATATTATGAATCATATGATAGACGATGTTTACCGATGTTAAATTTTGATATTGAAATAATATTTTCCGGTAATATAATAATTCACATACATGGTTATAAACACGTAGATACACATGGGTACAAAATCAAACGAAATAATTGCGGTTCCAAATTTTTTTATTCAAAATTTGATACGTCATTCATTAGCAGTATTCACAACATAGCATTCGTATCTAATGAAATAAAAGCAATGTTATAATTTATCTTCCTTTTGTGTGTGTTCTACTAGCACCAAAATCATCTAAAATAAAACAAAGCTAATATTAATTGCAGATGCGCTGAACTTCTGAAAGCGAATTCCATCACAGAACATTCATGCCATCGATCAAACAGTGTCGAGAGTCACCAGAAGTGACTAGTGACACTACTAAGATAATAATACACGGGCTCACAGACAGGACCACCTTAATAATGTTCGCACGCAGACTAATCGCTGCTCACGCCTAGGTGTCGTCTCTCGCTCCACGCTCTGAACCTGAGTATTGGAACGTTCTTAAAAAAGATGCATCAATTAAACACTATTTTATATTATTTATATTTAATAAATATATTAAAGTAATTGGTAAATAAAGTTCACATTTTTAAAATGTTAAATTTTATTTATAATTATATCTGTATCCATAAAGAATTAATTAATTTTTAAATGAAATCACTTTTTAATGCAATAAAAAGATAGTTCATTCCAACAGAAGAAAATAAATGTCTCACCAAAAAATAAGATATGTGGATTAAAATCATCCAATAATCTGTAGGGTTGCTATTGACTTTGGCGTAATTGGTTTTTTGGCCGATATTTTTCCATCCAAATATTCAAGATACATATTTCATATCACATGTCATAACTGTGGTAAAATTCAAATATCAAATGAATATAAAAATAATTAATCGTGTGTATGAAATGTTGCTAAAAATACGGACCAGATTCAATTCAAAACGAGCGGTCGAATCGTGTGATTATTTAGAAAAATTATATTTTAATTTAGAATATCTGTCACAATTCGGGCAGAAATAATGGATTTTTTTACTTCAATTTCACCTAACGCGATTTCAAGACTGATGACAAACACACAACTAATACTCTATAAATATAAAGGTAGATAATATTTGAAACATTCTTGAAAAGATTCCTCGAGTACCTTCCACACGCGCCAAAGGATATATACTCGAGTTGAAAACTTCCTACTATATGAGCCTTAAGTTCGAAAGCGTGAGCTTATCAAGAAACGTCCTGCAAGTTGGGCTCGGCATGTACCGGTGCGCTGCGCTGCAAAGGTTGGGATAACAACCACCGCGTGCATTGTTTCACTAATGAAACGCATTCAATATTAGGCAACGGTAGCGGTAGCGGTAGCAGTGAGCAACTCCTCGTTAATAAATTCTACAACTAAGACAAATGATAAAACGAGTGTAGAAACAATAAACAATTCGACGAATGAGAATATATCATTTTACAAAGTTCGATGATTTTATTGGATCTTTTATCAATTGTGCAGGTGTTAATGAAATTCACATTATACATTTTTTACCCATCTTAAATGTTAAATTCTAATGTAGGGATACATTTCAATCAATTTTTTTTAAATGTGGACATGTGACCTTTTTTTCTGAAAGAACATTTTTCAAAATAAGTAGTAAACAATAATATTTATTTTCTTCAAGGATAACACATTTTTGTTGTGAAGTTGCATTTTCAGAACATAGTTCTGTGGTGTTTTAATACAAATTAAACGAATGAACTAGAAAGATATACAGATAAAATCTATTAATCGAAAAAATACTTATTTGATACAGGGACCTCATCCTATCCGAATAACGTGTTACCATTCCACTACAGCAACTGATGACGATTACGACAATTTTATATTTTTATAATTGATACATTTGTTATTATTCTATTTTTAAAAAGCAATCAACTTATATTGTTGTAGTGGAATGAAAACACGTTTTCCCAGGTAGGAAGAGGTCCAGGTTCGAATCCCGGTAGCAATAAAATATTTTTTCGATAAATATAATAGATTTTGTCTACATAGTTGAGTATAGTCTAGTTGATTAATTTAATCTGTATTAATAATATTTCTGATACGAATATTGTGTAGGTATATTCTGTTCATAACGATCGGTTTTCCAAGTTAAAACGTTGAATATAAAAAGTGATTGTGGTGTTTGATTAATATGGAAGAAATCCCAATCATAAATAGCAACGCTTAAACGACGTCCTAGGATGGGTTATGTAAACACTAGTTTTATTAAATAATTGATTAAAAAATAATTATATTAATTCAATTTTGGAGCGTTAATATATAAAAATAGAATTAAATTATAGGTGGCGGTAGGCGAATCAACCCCAATCCCCTAATAAGCCTTTGGGTCCCTAGGTAAATTGCACTCATCGCCCACTCAACCGTCGAGCCGGACAACTTTTCCAACCGATAGAACGTTTCTTCTCACTGCTCGACCCGGCTGTAGCCACGACGTTAGATCTGCTAAATATTCAGCAAGTCAAATTAAGAAAGAAAAGCAAAACACCATCAAAGAAAATCAACAAGAATTTGCATAAAAATAATCTAGATTTTCACCAAACAAACAGCTGACGCAAATTAAAAAACATTCATTCGCTTTAAAGCAAAATCGATTAACATAAAAATCAACAAACTAATTTAGGTTATCAACGAAAAAAATTACGTTTCAGTACTAATATTTGTAACTGGGATTGGATCGTGTTTACCAAACGTTTCAATTACAAGTTTGCAAATAATGATTAATTCTCGATTGTAACAAAAATGGCATATCGAAAAGTAACGATTAGGGATCAGTGGTGTAGGACCAAACTCGAGCAAACACGCATACTCCCTCCCTACCCCACTCCCTTCGCCTCGTTTTATTTTTTTAATTACAAAATTATTATCTTATTTTAATGAAAATTTTCACATCAACTCTTTTTATAATATTTTAACAGATATTAATAATAATGCCCTCTCACTAGAATGATCTTGTGTGGAGGTTGATCATGATTATTTTAGTGTTTATTGATATTTCTAAGAAAATTTGATGACTTGTGCTCGTCGTTAGTTCCCTTTAAATTGCCTCGTTGTATAATTAGTTTATTAAATATCATTCTATTTGGTGTATGTTTCATTTCCATTAGCAGTTTGTTGTATGATTTAATATTATTAGGTTCATACTTTCCTAAAACGGAATAATTTGGTTGAACGGACAACAGACTACACCTTGTGGTAGATACTACGAAATTATTTAAATAATTATTTATTAATTAAAATGAACCACACTGTATATGCTATAAATATTAAAAATAAACTATTTTAAATTTAAGATATCTGCTAATTCATTCATAACTAAGATTTTAAACAATATATGTTGTAAAGTTAGCGATTTTGAACTTGTTCCGCCGCGATTCCGGGTCCCCAAGGGGGTAGCTACGCCACTATTAGGGATACTTCAGATAGATTCATTATTTTGAATTAATCGAAAAACCGGACAGCTTTATAAAGGGCATATAAAATCGATTGATAATATTGTTAGCGTTAATGAACCAGGAGGTAAAATTGTCTGCATTAGTGAATATTGAGGAAAAATGCGCTGATAGTATAAAATAGATAGTAATGATAAAATTTGAAATGGAAGACGCGTAATAATTTAAAATTGCATTTCCGAGTGAAGATACTGATCACGTGATCTTTACATTCATCAATTACGCGAATCATTTAATATTTTTGCTACTTTAAGATAAGCCAAATATTTACAAAATCGCAGACTCGTAGGAATCCATACCGGAATTTCATGTCCGTAGGCGAGCGTAACACTGCTACTTATTAGGCACGTAAAATTTTATAACATTCTGGTTTATAGAGATTTGTTTGGTATAAAAAAAATCAATCTCTAGATTTTTAAAAAGAAAATACTTTTTATTACACATCACTTTTTATTCTACTTAAAAATGAATAAAAACACTCCCAAAGGTTTTTCTTACATATTTCTCCTCATTGGAGTCTATATGGATACTTTAGAATCTGTGTATGTATTAAGTGTATGTAGTACGTACATACATATTTTATTGACCCAATTGCCATACATATTATATAAAATATGACTTTTTTTGAGTAAATTATTGTACTTAAAAACAACCAAAGAAAATCGTTAATGTGTATTTTCCCACATAATAAAGTGTTTACAAAGTTACTAAATACACAAAGAAATTTCATATATATTATAGTCCACGCGCACATTGTGTACAGAATTATATTATTGTAAGACAATTTGGCACGACACTCAATTATGTGAATAGCTAAAATGGCAGAGCGCTCGCTCAGCGTCACGTGACACGTACCGTAATCAGCACCCACGTATTTCAAAATTTAATTTTACTGGGGTACCCTCTGAAAAAACATTTTCTATCGAGAAAATACACACAAAATCATTTGAAAATCCAAATAAGGTGGATGTGGCACACTAAATCTTACAGTGTCGTTTACATAACATGAGAGTTAAAATTATAATATAATTTAGATGGAGTTTAATCGATATATCCAGCAAAAGTGTGTGATGTAATTAAGAAAGTTAAAGAAGGTGCAGTATTAATTTACACGATACATTATTAAAATGTGTTATAAAATAATTAAAGACACGCTTAATATTGGTCAAACAACAGTTGACAGTACAATACAACACTAAGTTGAAGTCAGAAAACCGTAAAACATTAAATCTGTAAACTAAATCATTATAGATGCACTTGACTAATGATAATAAATGTCGCGATGTAACTCAAAATGTCTACAGCCGTCACTTTTATGCAGCAATGAATCTATGAAATTATTATTACATGGTTTTCGTGCATCAACACGAGACGCTTTGCATTCATCATTAGTCAAGAAGATTGACGGCGCCAACACAAGATGAGCTTAGACATGTATTATATAAACCCTGCATCGAATATGTTTCGTGGCTGTGTTTCCGGTTTTTTTATCAAATTATTGTAAAAAATAAATCGATAATTATTCTAATGATTTTTACTTAATTTCAAACGCAATTTCACCCCTTATACACTTAATAAAGGCACAAAATCCTCACAATACAATGCATAATGTTGGATTTGATTCTACACATAACATCTAAATGTAACGCGTGCGCGTAATATATTTTTACAGGTGTATCCATTAAACAAACTCTATTTGGTGTGGACGATTGTTAACATAATCTCTAAAGGTTGCGATTGTCTAGAACAGCGCTGTCCAACTTCTCTTAGTCCGCGGGCCATGTTATCTTTTGTAAACATTTCGCGGGCATTAAAAAAGTAGGTAGTCAGTTCATATCAACTCAAAAGTTATTTTATTTATACAAAACAAAATTTAAAAATAATAAAAACTACCAGAATATTGTGGCGTAGTTGACGTTGGGCAATACTAATTTTATGTCCATATCAATATTTTATGTAAGTAAATGGTACTATCGCATCAATAGTTAATATCGAGTTCATTAGGATATTGTTGTGAGTTTTGATCAAAAAAACACATTACTTGGAATACAGATATTTATTTAAAATTGTACTTAAAAATTTCGAATAATTCACGGTAGAAATAGGGGAAAATAATATCGAACATCTTGCAAAATAGTAAAAAACAAAGGAGAGCGATAAAAAAAAATAACCATTATCAAATTCTAATAACGGAACTGTTTATTTGCCGTAGAACCTTTATTATTTTATTTTTATTGATATACACTTACGAACATAATCGATGAACATGCGGTCCCGTTGAATAGAGACGATAGGGACCGTTTGCAATGCGAAGGGGTTAACTAACTTCAATATGGTTTTCATTTTCAGCTTGTCTAAGAGTATTATCAATATTTGACCGACAAAAATCAAAAGTACACACTTATATACCTGCAGTTTTAATACTCAATGAAATGATCACGTGTTAGACATTAACTTTTTACCGGTCCCCAGAAATCTGACAATTTTTTTATTATTTTAAAAGTGATGTGGTAAATATACTCCCACAGCCCGCACAGGAACTAATATAATGTATTGTTTACGACTTTGAAAATGAATGAAACATAATAAAAACATGTTTTTTTTCCGGAATTCCGTTTCGTTTTTTTTTGTAAACTAGTGGTTTAGAGCTAGACTTGTCTCAGTAGCAAAAAAAATACTTAAGACACATCGTACCTACCAATTAAATAATAATATATTATAGTAAAATGAATGAATATAGGAAATGTCCAAAGGGTCGATCACGTCAAAAACCAAACTACGAATATATTGAATAACGACCGTGAAAACTGAAATGTAATTTTAAAATTAAAAATTTAACTTTTAAAATCAGCAATGTTATCTTTGTGGTTAAGATTCATATTTTTATTTATTTTCTTTGGTTTATTAACCACTAAAATGAGTTTAAATACATCTACCGGTTTCGAAAAATACCATTTTCTTCTTCAGGATGTCATAACTAACTAAAACATATATTGTTTCTTTGACAGAATCTATTTTAAAAAATCTATTTTTAAAAAAAAATTTTTTTTTTTTTTTAGTACCTAACTCAAATCATTACTTAATACAAATTTACTCGAATAATTTTTAGGAAAAAATTTTAGAATGGGACTCGTAGTTAAATTTAGTTGGTTGTTTATAATTTTTTGATTAGTTTTACACGCTTTATTTATCTCCAACGATTCCAAATTATTTAATTTGTGACCAACACCGTTCAATCCCAATTTTTTATCAAAATCATGACCATTTTCTATCAAATGATTAGTAAATTCTGAAAACCCACTATTGTTCAAACATCTCAAATGCTCCCTTACTCTTATATTAAAATTTCTACCCGTTTTACCAATATAAAATGCAGCACAATCCTTGCAACTAAGTTTATAGACACCAGAATTGTTAAATTTATCATCTTTGTCTTTAGAATTTATTTAATTAAAAAATTTTCCTAAAAATTATTCGAGTAAATTTGTATTAAGTAATGTAATGATTTGAGTTAGGTACTAAAAAATCTTTTTTTTAAAATAGATTCTGTCAAAGAAACAATATATGTTTTAGTTAGTTATGACATCCTGAAGAAGAAAATGGTATTTTTCAAAACCGGTAGATGTATTTAAACTCATTTTAGTGGTTAATAAAACAAAGAAAATAAATAAAAATAAAAATAAAAATTTAACAATCACAATTATGCTTATTTATAATATATATCTTTAAATATGTATTAAGTATGACAGTAATTGAAGTTCAAATACTTTATACTTATGAGGTCCTTTTTACGCAAGTTAATCGAAAATTATTTCATCCAATAAACAAATATAGGTAAACTATTATGATTATCTGATCGAAATATTCTAATTATAGGTACTAATATAATAAACGCCAGGAATGGCGGTGTACAACACACTGTACCAGCAAAAAAACATCAAAAACAACGAGGGTTCATGTAATCTGTCGATATGAAACGTAGCAGACATGTGTCACTGCTGAAACGGTACATTACGTAATTAAGAAGGTATTTAAATCACATATGTGAAAATAAAATACTTGTTTTTTTTTTTCTACTCGTTTATGTTACTTAAGACGCGTATCGCCTTATAAGGGCATTCATTATCCATCTCATTATTATCAAGACATTGATAATGCCTTTACAAGGCGAAACGCGTCTCAAATAAATTATACGAATAGAATAAAAAAAAACAAGTGTATTATTTTCACATATGTGATTATGGAGTTCTACAAACGTACCCCGAAACAGAAAAAAAGTATTTAATTTATGAAGAAAATGTCTGATTGGGAATTTTTGCGTTTTGTTACATACAAGAACAACTTATATTAACCAATTAATGCTTGTATGCACCTAAGTTGTTTAAGGATAAAAATGACAAGACACTGGAAAATGGAGCGTGTAATTCGAGGTACGAGAACAAGGTCAGAGTTGTAAACTGTCTGTGAACAAAGCAACTGTTGGGAGGCGAAACACTGAGCAGCCCCGCGCTGGCGCCGTAAGGACGATGCCGTTATTGAATTTGTAATTTAATTAAGGCGATATGCCCGCAGCCGCACCGACGGGCGGAGAAGCGACGTTTACAAGCTCTGCCAAGGGGGCTTTTAATACACCGCTTCCTTACTTGAATACAACGGACCAGATCCTGGCTTCGCAGCCATTAACCCCTTTACACGAGCGGGCAAATGTGCACGTGCGGAGCGCGCAAGTTCCGAAAGCTATCACCAAAACAGTTTGTCGATCGACACAAGCGCAGGACGAGCACGTACACGACTTTTGTTAACTTTAAATTATATGCTATGTCAGGGGTCGGCAGAGATGACACAAATCTTGCATCAAGATATTGGCGATCATCATATCACGAAATTCAAATGCAGCTTTGTGACAGACAGTGTGTAGCCTGGTGACTAGGACGTTCGATGTATGCACGGAGAATGAACATCTGGTGAATGCTATTAAATCGAAAGTATGGCTAAGTGTGACATATTGGCAAATAATTATTGCCTTGAACAAATGAATGAGTTTGTGTATTTGTGAAATGTGTTTACTAGGGACAGCAAAATTGAGAATGATATCAAAAGGAGAAAGATTGCGGGAAATGCGGATGCTTTGAATGATCGCCAATAGGAATTTGTCACATAAATCAATACCAGCGGTGCACAATTCAATTTTAGTACCAACGTGAATGTATGGAAGTGAAGCCTGGAATTGGCAAAAAGGGAACCAAAGTAGACTGGATTCGGTGGAAATGCGTATGTGAAAGGTGAGCTGAGATTGTTTGGTTACGTAGAACGTATGAGCTAGAGAATGATAAAGAAAATATATGAGAAGAGTATTGAAGGAAATAGGAACAGAGGGCGTCCGCGAAATACCTGGCATCATCACATAAACTAAACATAGGAGAACTGTCGTGTTAAAAGCTTCAATAACCGAAGGTGTATGAAAAGATGTGCCAGGACAGAAGATTGTGACGTTCTATTATTTCTGCTACCCCTGCGGAAAAAACATCGTGAAAGTGAATGAGTTAGTTAATATATTCGTACTAAAAGACCTTCAGTGACAGAGATTCTACACTCATGTGACTCTTCAATTTTTAATTTGAATATAATTATATGGAGATTCCTTTTCAATTCCATCTCGACAAAATTTAAAAATAAGTGGAATGTCTTTTCATATTCAGGCCGCAAGTAGTGAACTAACTTACTTCGCGTGAGGTTTAGCACAAGCGGCACTCGGTCGATTGACTGTGTGTGTAAAGGATGCTATTGGATCACTTCCGAGGCGGTATTTACAACAAAAACAATGTTTAATGAGAGTATTTAATAAATGTAAACTAGAAATCAGTTGGATGAACCCGTTCTTAATTAATAAATGGTATTTTGCAAAAATATTTTATAAACGGAAGTATGATTTATATAATGCATATTACAGTGTCATATCCCTACAATGTACATCACAATATCCTGATGACATAAATACAGTGTAAATTACTTGATAACCGGGTGCACCCACGTGTGAATTTATGTATGCATATGTTTATGTGAAATCGTGTTGGAAATTGTTTAAAACATTTTTTTCTTAATTTTGTTTACCGATAACAGTAAAAAAATAATCGCGAGCAATAGTCGCCATAGACAATTAGCTATTATTTGGTCGCAATTACGCTGTGCCGAACGAGAAAAATATTGCCAACAAATGATTTAAAAGAATTTGAATTAAAAATAACTATGTACCTACATTACTGTCAAAACTTTTGTGTATTGTGTGAGGTGGGGCCGAAAGAACGATACATTAAATAAAAAAGACTTTAATATAAAACATATTTTCAAACAATTAAAGTTAAATGACACGTCACACGTAAAATCAAATCCAACATTGTGCGTGCTAACATGAGGATTGTATGTTTTGCTAGAATATAAGGAGAGTATGAATAAAGTACAAATCAATGAAAATAACTAAAAATATAACTGCTAAATCGACCTTATTTTACCTACACACATATTATCTTATTGCATTCCTCAACCCTAATTCCAACCCCCCCATCCTCTCTCTCAATCTACTCCCCTATCTTTCACGTTTATCTCACATTTCGTTACTTATTTTTCACTTTCACCCAACATTTTGTCACTTACATTTAATAATGTATATATTTAAACATTTGTTCTGGTTTACATCTCTTACAATATGTTTTGATATTGTATACCTGAAACAGTTCCCCTCGACAAAATAACATGTAGATCGTAATATTTCCTTACAAAATTGAAAAAAGGCCAGAGAGCCAATCATTAAACATGGGCTGATATAATATACGTAGGCTGAAAAATGTGATATTTCGATAAATACGAATATAGCACAGATGTTGTCACAGTTGTTATGATACAGATGGCCTCCACTAAGAAAAGCCTCAATGGTCGAGATTGGAACACGTGTATAATATATTATAAAGTTAATTACGGTGAAACTGAGCAGAGGATGCAATCCATTTTTGTAATTTTCTCAAAATATAACGTGTTATTTTTCAGCAATTATTATTAAATCTCGATATTATAACACTGGAATACGAGGGCGCACGTGTTCCATACGCGAGTCTCCAAATAACAATAGCTGTTGTGGGCCGCGGAATTATTATCATATTACACGTAAACACATAAGCAAATTTTATAACGACCCACAAACTTCGCGCACTAATTTAAAATTCCATCCAACTTTGCGTCTGTTTTCGGGAAATGATTACGTCTCTACAAATGTGCGAGCTGCCGCCGGAATCCTAATAAGATACAAACAAGAGGAGGGGTTAAAATTACAGCTGTACATTTTATTACAAACAATATAAAATACAGATTGTATCACACACACCAGCAGGGTGCCATAAAGTTTTATTTAATTTATATTGATACAAAATGTTTTAGATTAAAGCTGTGTACCGTGCCCACTTTAATATATCGACCCCTCCTACGTAATGTATCGTAATTAGTAAATACGCAATTTTTAGTGGTTTTAGTATTTCGCAAGTATTTCATAAATTGTTAGATAACTTTTATATATTATGATCAAATAGATCATAACAGAATACAATGTATGAAAAAATTGACTGCCACCATAAATATATATACTACAATATATAGAACAACTTAAAATGATCTATTTGTTAATTACGATACGTTACGCAGGAGGAGTCGATATGGTCACCGAACATGGACAGCGAAATCAAGAATCCGGGTTGGTGAATTGAGTTACCTTAAGGGAGTTACAGGAGTAATATTAATGTACCAAGGAGTGAGCAGTACCGCGATGAGGCAGACCCTCGGCATGGTGCCCCTACTTATACATATAGAAGGCTTCAACACTTGCAAATGCCAGAGGAACGATTACCAACACTCATTGTCATGGCAACTCTAAAGGAAAGGCGGCTGATACGCCGCACTCTAGGCTAAGATAGGACAAATAGCGACAATGGCTGTATGAAGACAAATCGGGCCTTGTCGGTCATCGAGTATTGAAGCAACGCAAGATAGGGGAACATGAGAGCGTCCTCAATCCTCTTATGATAAGGGTACAAAGTGGTGTTGAATAAAAGTTTACCAACGTTTATTTAATGTGTGACAAGGTGAAGAAGAAACGCTATAAATCAAATAAAATCGATCGTTCATTATCAAATCACATTAACTAAATGAGCAACGCCAATCAGAACAGAAAATGCAGCGACATAAATACAACGACTTTTTCAAGACCATCTGTCTATTTCAATTTTAAAATACTAAAAGACAACTTAAATAAAAATCTTCATAATTCTAAAAATAAAAATTCAGTTGAAAGGGGCCGTTTATAAATAAAATTTTAACGATTGTAATAAATGCTATTTATAATACAGACATTTATTGGGAAATAAAAGTTTTAAACAGAATCAGCGAACATAAATTATGTCAATCAAATAAAAACCTTCACTGAATTCATTAAAATAACACTTCATTTAATAAAATAAATAAAATGATTTCAAGGGATTAAAATGAAATTATCTTGACTCTTGAATTACATCAAATTAAATGATAACGAAAAATATTCAATAGTACATAATCACAAGATGTGTACCAACAGACAGTGAGTGGATACTGAGATCTGGGATGAGTAAAGATTCCCTCAACATTCGGCATGTTGAATTTATTTATTTAGGCATATTATTCATAATAATAAAAAGGTTTCACATTTAAATCATTATTTGTGTGAATCTTGCATTATCATTTACGTCATTTTTAAAGATTCCTTAGATAAATTGTATTTGCCGTGTTGTTTCAAATATCAAATATGACCAGATTAAGAAATGTTCCGCTGAGAAGCGTAGTTAGCTAATAAAAATAACCGGCAAACGGAACATGAATTCAAATATCCACTGTTATTATTCGCATATTTTTATGGTGGGATCTATTGTATTCCGACAATAACATATACTACATTTATTGTAAATTGATTTCATAAAATATATGTTATATTATAAAATTATTGAACATTAAGCAATATTCTTACTATTTGCTAAATCTACTATGTGGTTAAAATCCATTTTTAAGATTGTTAACTTTGTTTTATCAACCACTTAATGAATTAAATACATCTACCGTTATCGAAAAATATCATTTTCTTATTCGAGATGTTATCAACTAATCAAAAATAGATGTATTTATTGTTACTAGTTTGCGCAAGCATTATTTAGATGTTACAGCTGTTTCGGCGGTTAAGGCCATTTTCAAACAGTGGATAAACCACGTACAAACGACTTATTTAAATGATTTTAGTTACCCCTACCCCTTCCTCTATGGATAATTAGGTGGTTTCGGTGGAACCGATGCGTATTAATATTAATATTCTTATTCTCAGAGGCACTACTGTATCATTAAAAATTTCCAGTAAAAGTGTATTATATCTATGATTTGATTGCTAATGATTTTATCGCAGTGAAATTATTATGTTAAGCTTAATTGTCAATTTTCCCGTTTCTGGAAATGATTAGTTAGTAAAAATTCCGCAAGTGCATCTATTTATTTTAACTACCAAGATTACCCCATTGTGATTTGTTATTTTGTTATGATATTAGGTTTTTTGAACATATTAAGAAGTGGGGAGAAGATAATTTTTTGTTAGCTATTGATTAAAGTTATATTTGCGTCATTCGTTCTTTTGTTAATTTCTAATTGTATCAATTTTTAAGTAAAATAAATATATTCTGTTGTATTCCGCCATAACCTTGTAACCATAACCACTATAAATATAATTAAAAACAATTATCTTTGTTTAAACACCACTTTATTTTTGCTAACACCAACATGGTTTCGTAACCACCGTTCCTTCTTCAGGGTGAAATCTAACCTACACTACTATCTTAAATATATTCCCTTCCCTTCCCTTCCCCACCACCACTTTAACACCCGACACTAATGTATAATTGCCCATATTCTGAAACACTAAGTTAGTGTCTTGTACACCCTGACGAAGGAACGGCGATTCCGAAACCGGTTGGTGTTAGAAAAAATAATGTGGTGTTTAAACAAAGTGTATTGTTTTTAATTATATTTAAAAATAAGTATAGTAAGTAAACCTACACGTACATCATGCCGTTTTACCGTAGGATATGTAAATATGTTTTGATATACATATTTTTCATGAATAACTCCCATTATTCCCGCAAAATATGAAAGATGCTTTACTTATGGGCACTCTGTATGCTTCAATAAAAACATTAAGAATACTACAGAAAAGTGCGTAGGTGGCGGTGTATAAAGAAAATATCTAGTCGCTTATGAAATTTCGTATCAGATGGTTTAAATAATGTAATTTATTCAGAAAGAAAAAAAATATCCTGATTATTAGGAATATATTTATTTCTGAAGAAAAACTCTTTACTATATATTGAGTTCATATTATTTATTTGCAACTATTTGTATCTTAGGTAATGAATGTTTGGAACAAGTAGATGAGTTTGTGTATTTGGGAAATATGTTTGATAGAAACGGAAATGTTAAGAAAAATATCGAAGGAGGGTGACTGCAGGGAACAAAGTGAACGGCGCTATGAATGGAATTATATATAATGGGAACTTGTCAACCGAGGCAAGACTAGCGGTACACAATGGAGTCCTAGTACGGACACTGACGCATGAAAGTGGGGCCCGGAACCGGCAGAACAGAAACGAAAGTAGACTGAATGCAGTAGCGATCCGTGGGTTCAGTTTGTAGATTGCAGGAGATGAAATAGACCGATTGTCCCCACGACTTTATTATGCGAAGTTATTATGCTATTATATATCCGTCATACTCACTATACATTGTACTCGTTTCACCTTATATTGTACTCGACTAATGCTTCGTGGGACCATCTATAAGAGTTGCTAAAAGACCTGTTAACAAACTGTTTCACTGAAAAAAGGAATAATATCAAAATATAATAAATAGTTTATTTAATCCATCAGCATTGCTGGTTTCCACGGTCACATTTTTATTATTTAAATAATAGTTTGATTTAAATCTTATAAATATTTTTAAATATAGTAATCGTATTCATATTTAATAACCCTTGAGGGAACGGTTTTCCATTTCCATCACTAAACAGTGGTAGTCTTAGGAATTGACATTAAATCCATCTATATAGTTCTTATTCTTCTTCGACGGTCCTTACGAATATGATGTCTGCCATGGTTAAACGGTTATGAGTCCCCCCGCGTGGCTGAATGGTTATATCCTCGAATCGCATACCCTTCTATATGTTGTGCGCAGGGAGGTTCCGAGGTATGAAACTTCCTCTTTCTCATTCTCATTTTATCGGTTGAGACACCCCAATTCCATTCGCATTGCACACGATGATAAGCTCCAACGTTATTGCACACGATGATAAGCCGCGGCCTCCCAGTCCCAGTGTCTATCTCTTCTGCGCTTTTCTCACTTAATACCTAAGATTGTGGATATCAAATCAAGCGTGTGTTGTGAAATGACTCGAGGTACTTCAGGTAGCAGCTATGTAACACCCATGATTCCTCAATAAGTATTAGTATACACTCACGTTGGTGGTTCAGTATATCTCCTCACCAATTACAATGCAACGATTCTAGATATTATATCTAAAATCTATTTAAAAAAATATAGTATATATTTACGTGATAAACAAACTACATAAGGCCAGTTGCGATATAAAGCGGACGATTTTACCAATTACATTATATACATCAGCGTAGCGTGGACGAAAATTGGAGGTTGACCTTGATCTCTTTAACAATCGAAAAGCGTGCATGAAAAAGAATGAGCCAAAAGTGGTATACCAGAACAGAAGAGTGTCGCGTTCTACTCTATCTGCCTACCCCTGCAGAGAAATAGCGTAATGGTAGGTAATTAATATTATTTATGTAATTATTACAGACCACCTTAACATACATTTCTAAAGTATAATAAACTTGGTACTTAGGAACACATTCACAAGTAATACGTACCATTATAGATCATTCAACCGAAAAAAAAGAACCTTGATACTTAATATAACTATATTTATACATTATTAAATAGTCCATATGAAAAATTATTAATCAAAATTGAAACTTAGAATGTCATCATCATTTTAAGTAAAAAGTAGTATGTACCATAATTTAAGAAAACAGAAACAACTAAGCAAAATAATAAAATGTTGTAAATATATATATACTATGACCCTTATTCCTGAAAGAAATTAAATAAGGCCGATTCAGATGGTAGAGATTTGTGATCTCAGTCGCAATCTTAAAGATTTGAACGTGAAGGAAGATACAGCCTAGGACAGAACAAAGAGGAGCAGAATGATAAGCGTAACTGACCCCTTACGAATGAAATGAAAGATGAAGAAAAAAATAAAAAAATTGTTGCATACAGCTTTTTTAACGATCCGAAATCGTTTACAAAAAAAATGTCAGTTCAAAAAATGAGAATATCACTTGTACCGTTATATTCTTACACCACTCATTACAAAACACGTGTAATGGTTTAACAAATTATTATTCATACACGTGAATCAGTTGTCATCAACAACTTTGGCTTAAGGGGTAGTTGGTATCTGGGTCCACCCAACGTAGTTGCAAGCAGAGCAAAACGTTCCAGGGGTTACAGTCAACTCAACCAACGAGCAACGTGACTTCACGACCGAATTGTACGCGCCCGTTGTGTACACAATATAGAATAATACTACAATTATGTTGTACATAATTGTTGATCATTTGACATTTAATTTTAATATTGACATTTTAACTTATTAAAAAATGCATGCAGACTTCTTACAGTACCGCAATAATCATGTTTTGATTGCTATTATATAACATAAAACATTTCGTCAATCATGACGTACAATTGGCTGTAGAAAATGACTATAATATAAGCTAGCGAACATACCTTGCCTGGCGGCAGGTAACGTTACGGACAAGGTAGGTAGGTTACGACCGTATAATATTAGCCATAACGATACAATTATTGAGTATGGTTTGTTTAGAAAGATTGAAATAGAAACATTATACGGTCGTAGCCGTCTGCATTTTCAATATATTATTGAGTGTTTGGATATCGATACAAGTATGTAGGTGTGTTAATATGTATGAATTTGATCAACACATCTCATACGTACATATCAAATTATTTATTATTATTACTTATTTATAACTCGACATCTAAAACTATAAATCTGCCTAAAAAGGACACTATCAAATACAAAGAAAATGAAATAAAGCAAAAGAAGTGTTAAGTTAAAAAATGGGGAGCATGTCAGCGTTACAAAAGAGCTTGAATAATATTAACCTGCGTGCAAGAATAGTCTAGAAAATCCAACGCTCAAATCTTTTCGGCGTTTCATTCTCTTTATAGAGTTTACAAAAACGCTACTGATATATTTCACTTTATTATTCTCAAAGCGTGCCGGTCCCGGACAAAGAGTACCCGCTAGACCCTGACGAAAAGGAGTACCGTGCCGCGCCTTGCAACCTCAGCCGACCAACACACACACACATAAATAGAATCCAGGAACATTTGATGTCGGTCAAGTGGAACCAATTCGGCAGACACATCGAATAATGGGTGTTTTGAACGATGTACGACTAAGCAGGTGAAAATAATTTAATACATTAATTATTTATTATCGAAACCACAACTTGTACTGTTCTTGTGTAACCCGCCCCCGCAAACTTGAACAAAAAAAATAATACTTAAATAAATGTTTTACTTTTTGAAATCAATTGACATTTTTTGAAATCAATGTCGTAATTCGAAATGTTGTAGATCAGAATATTAATATATTTTTACAATAACGTTTTCAATTAATATGTTAAAATAAAATATCACGTTTAACGATAAATCCTAATTTAAGACGAAAGGTTTATTCACAAACAACTTTAAGCAAGCAGAAATTAATGTATTAATTTTAATTAAACTAAAAATTTAATTAAAAATTATAAAGGTATAAAAAAATATTTTCATGAAAAATCTTTTAATGATTTTGATTGAAATGTTTCTCTGAACTTGACATAGCTATATTAACCCATAGTAAGGCCGCGTAAGAAACTTGCGACAGAGAAAGAGACAGAGCGATAAACGTCAGAATGTCACGTTGGTTATCCTTATTCTATGACCGATACACACGTGACAGCGCGCGGCGCCAGTGAATGACGGTATATCACGGGCGCCGCTTATCGGATTTTAAACCAAATTATTATTTCCAGTAGGGATATCATACGATGACCAATAAAAATATTATTCAACTTAAGGACATCACGAATTACGTCTGAAATCGAGTGTAAAAATCATCATTTTTCGCCATACAAAATTGACAGTTGGCGCTCACTTTTGTGTTGCCAGATTTATTTTATACCATAAATAAAAATTAATTTTTTCGTTTTACAGTTATCGGAATTTTCGAAAAGTTTCTTGATTTTATTTTTACTTTGACAAACTTTTTTTAACTAAATGGCGGAGGGTGACTTTTTCGTTAGTGGGGATATTGCCGACTTTTTAGACATTCCGATATGCTCGTTACTACCGCAGAATCCGCTGATAAGAACGACGCAATAAGTTGGAAAGTTTCTGAAACGTTCCAATTTGAGTAAATTGTCCGTTAGATTTTGACGTACGTTCGCGATATTTTTCGTTTTTGATGCTAAGTAATTCAAGTCGATAAGATATTATTTTTTAGTTATTAATTAAAATTAAAATATGGACGTTTTACTATAAATACCGCTAAGCAACATTGTCGAATGCCGCAGCCGACAGCATCGTTTTATGCGTGTTGTTAGTGCTATATAAGTGCGACGTATAATGTGTACGTGGTTGTGATGTGGTAAGTGCGATGTATAATGTGTACGTAGTCGTGATGTGAAGTTTTTCACATTCATCACATTAAACATAATAATATTAATAAAATATGATGTCCTTCCAAAAAACAAATATAAAATAAATAATATAAACTTAACACTATAAACATTTATTTTTTCCTTTTTTTCATCTCTAAACGCATAAACCGTATGAAATCGCGATCGATGGACGCTTATGATGAAATAAAACATACGTTTTTTTTAGTCATACCAACGTTTTCATGTTTTTTTCGTAAAAATAAAATTCGAAAAATGCTAGCCTGTGAATTATGAATTTTAAAAATTTTGGCGCCACCATGGTGGTATGATGCCGTTTCACCTAGGAATTTTTTGGGCACTTAACAGGTTAATAGCTCGATTTATGTATTATACATACTATTTTTTGTTGTTTTTCACTTACATTTAATTTAATATACAAGTGTACATGATTAACAATAAGGTTCTAAAAAAAAATTTGATATTCGTATTAACTAAAAATAAAAATAATTACACAGCACATTAATTCTTTAAAAAATATATAATTAATTTGTGATGTTATTTATTATGAGCAGGTACATTAAACCTACTTTACTTGCTATCATCAGGGTTGAAGATGACCAGAAAAAATCGACCTACGTAGCAAACAAATAAGTTTATAAATAAATTTTCGAACGATGCTTAAGAAGCATAGAGACAACACTGCATTTGAACATAGTACCGGCGTGGCTACTGAAAGCAAATTGCATGTAAACGATGATGCTCTTTGAAACACACGCCATACAGGTATCGAAATTTTGAATTGGAATTATATTATTTTGACAACAGTAAGGTTGAATACTGCTACAGCCACTCTCACGTTAGACACCATACGAAACAAAGCGATCGAGAGAAATCGTCGGAATATTTTTAGCGCGGCCGATACTTGACATTCTCAGCTAGGGCGGAATTTCTCGCTCTGCAGTCATGGGCGATTATTATAATACTCAATCCAACGTCTAGATGAAAAACATGCCGCGGTACAGGAGCGGACAAGATTGCGGGGGAAACTAGACCTCGCGTTAAACGAGCAGATGAAGATAAAATAAATCTCAAGCAGGCTATATTATCTGCGAATATCAAAAGGTAATGTAATCCAATGTGGCAAAGGCCACAAAAAACCTAGTACGGATCATGTAAGGTTTTAATGTTAAAATTTTAAAGGAATCGGAGCAAAAGAAGAAGAAAAATATAACTATTACGAAAAAGTAAACAGATTTATAAGACAAGCCGATATATCGACGATAAATCATCTCTAAATAAAATTATATAACGATATTATAATTACAAAAGATGAACTTGTTCTGGGCGAATAACATACCATAATATACATATGTTTAGTAAAAACAATTATGGTGGTAATAAAGAAATCAACACGTCAAAATAAAAATAAATGAAAGGAAACGAAATATTGATTTACATAGTATAAATGTTTTCTAGCTATGTTTGATTCACTATAAATTAACGTTCATCGTAAATCAAATTTGATATACAAGTCATTTTTAAAGGCAAGTGGAATAGTTTGATATACTTACATCTATATTTTCTTATAAATAAAATAAAATAATAAAAAAATGTACGGTGTGAACTTGAATAATGGTTTAAATCGTAAAAAGCTCAATTGAACAGTGCGGATGCATTGTTTAAGGAAAAAAAAAATTCTACAAACTCGGTTGTAGATAGCAAAATTAAAAAGTTAATTCACAAATCTATGATAAAACGAGTTTTAATTATAATAATCACGATAAAGATCTTAAACGTTCAAAAACATATAAAATAATGACTACTTAACAACATTTTTATAACAATAGCAAACATGTAAAGAAGAAATATTTGATTGCGTTTATCAATGTGACGCAATGTGACGTCAATAGTGGAACGCATTGAAGGCAGAGCATTATTAATATTTGAAATATCATCTTTCTAACCGTTGGATAAAAAATACAACAAAATAACCGCACTGACACGGTTTACTATATTCAGTGCGCCAGCGCCACCGCCAATGAGCGAATCAAAAATAAATTATCTACGCGCTGTCAAACGCAGAGCTCTCAGCTTAAGTGAAAATTTTAATTTCAATCAATCATAAAAATTTATCGATTAATTGAAGAGCCTGCTCTAAGATTTTGGACGCCTGCGTAAAATCATCTTAATTCCAACACACCGCTTTATAAGTGTTAACTAAATATAAATCAAGAAATAAAAATTAATAACTAGATTTATTTGAAACCATATGGCGCCACCAAGAAGCTTCGCTGTCTGCTTTTGTAATCCAAATTACAAAATATATAAATATAATAAATATGTTAAAAATATATTGCCGATATGCCTTTTGGAAGCAAATATACATAGTGAAGTGTGTTTATGATGAAAGGTGCCCGACAATATTGTTAATGTTGAGGGTTGTAAAAATGCATTCAAATGAAATAGAGAGTATCATTCAAAATAATTATTGAAGTCTTATTTAAAATATGATTAAATGCGCCAAATCTCGCATGCTCCGAGTTTTAGACGCAGTTTCATTCCCTTCTCACAACAACGTTACCATTGAATATATTAAAAGGGTAAAAAATGTAATATACGTAATTTTAATAATTTATAAAAAAAAAACAGTAAGCAGATTAAGAATCCGATCCAAAATTCAACTCGTAAGTGCGGAAATACTAATGAACAATAGAGCAGAGAGGGACACAAAATAATAGTGGCAACTTTGAAATAATACCTACTTGGTTTTTATAGGAATTTCTTGATAAACACGATCATTATACACATCATCTTACAAATATAACTCATTTACACTATTTAGTGATACGCCTCTATTAAAGAGTATAAATATTTAGAAAATTAGGAATAACTGCAAAATACAATATATCAGCATTTTTAAATATTAAGAAAGGGTCGAAACTACACAGGTATAAAGGCAAAAAATACATAAATCGACGGCAGACAGGAGTTGACTTGAAATAAAACCTTGAGAAATCACTAAAAACGATACTTTTTGAAAAACATTCATAGATTTTTGTTTAAAGCTTGTATAAGACGAGGAGGGTTAGAATGGTTCGACAGCCTAACCTCGCGGACTCAGTCAGGTTAGTAAGAAACTTGACTGTTATGAAACTCCCATCTACCACTCTTTGAAATTCCAATATCGCGATAAATGTCGGCCGCTCGGACGAGGAAATTGGTAAAATGGAAAATGGCCCGCGTTGTGCGCCAACTAAAAAGAGAGAGAGAGCTAGAGAGATTCCATCGCAGATCGAAATCCATCGGAAACTTTTAGATTGGACCGAGTTTTTAGACCGCGACACAAAGGATGGTGCTTGGAAGGTTTGGAGATTCGTTCGGAGATAAATGACGCGTACTTTCAGATGGATTGAGCATATTTAGAAAATGTTGCTGTTGTTGGAAAGTTGACCTCACCTGTTATATTGTAGGTGTGAGGCACCACCGCAAAAAGGCACGGAAAACAAAATATTGAAAATTGCGAAAAACAAGATACTTTAATTTTTAAACATAGATCTAATATAAGTGCGTGTGTTCCGCATCATGGCGCATGTAAATAGGAAGTTTATTAATCATATAAATTCAAGAAAAAAGGAACGAGACGGATTACGTCGGTAAAATATAACGACAATAATATTTAGGCATTTATATTAACAGAAAAGATTAAACTTTTACTTTTAAAATTAGCAACATTTTTATTTGTTAACTTTTAACCACTTATTGAATTTAAATACATCTGCCGGTTTCGAAAAATACCATTTTCTTCTTCAGGATGCCAATACTAACTAAAAACATATGTTATTGTTTCTTTACCATAATCTATTTTAAAAAAAAACAATTGTTTAAAAAATAAATATATTAACTCGAAATGTTACTTAATACAAATTTACTCGAATAATTTATAGGAAAAACTTTTAGAATGTGACTCGTAGATAAATTTAGTTGGTTGTTTATAATTTTTAGTTATATATAGTTTATAGTTTTAGTTTTACACGCTTTATTTATCTCCAATGATTCCAAATTATTTAATTTGTGATTAACACCGTTTACACGCAAAATTGAAAATCCCAATTTTTTATCAAAACCATGACCATTTTCTATCAAATGATAGAAAATTCTGAAAACCCACTATTATTCAAACTTCTCAAATACTCGTTTACTCTTATATTAAAATTTCTACCCGTCTTACCAATATAAAATGCAGCACAATCCTTGCAACTAAGTTTATAGACACCAGAATTGTTAAATTTATCATCTTTGTCTTTAGAATTTCTTATAGTTAATACTGCTTGTATAAAATGCCGGTAGGGGGAAATTATGTATTTATTAACTTTTACTCAACATATTATTAGTATACGAACTATACTTAATCATAAAGAGTTATAATTGTTAAAGAAAAATAAAAATTCGTGGTAAAACAGTTGAGTAATATAGAATACTGGCAAAATACATTATATTCAGAACCCTGATCCCGAAAATCCACTCGATAACTTACTTGCTCATACTGCACTTTACTCAGCATGCAGTTATATTATGATTTATTTGGATGGATATAAATGAAACAATGTTATAACTATACATACAAATATTTGTACGTAGTTAGTTTAATACTGCACCTGTTGATGAGAGTTACTATTTCTCTCGAAACTCGAGTATTGCTGATAAACTCAAGTAGAGTTATAACATTGTTTCATTTATAACAATCCATTATGATGAAACTCTACAAAGTTAACGCCGATCAATAATATGATTTATTTAATACTTTCTAGCATTCTTTTTGCAGTTTAGATAGCTATCATTTTTACAGATAGTAATTTAGTAGTGCATAATAGCTTAGCTAGTTACATAATAATTATTATTTATCTTTTGAGTCATAGTACCAGTGTGTCATATTATTGTTATAATAGGATAAAAAATATTGCAGCAAAGTAAGACATATATACCCTTGCCTGCTACACTAGAATTTTACTGTATTATAGCAGACAGTGCTTTTTCCAGTATGATAATAAACAAACTGTAATGTTTTATGTACAAAAAAAAAATATATAGAGTAAAACAAGATGCAAGTAGAAAGCATATAAATACAATGAAAATTTCAATCAAGTAATAATTTTTTTCCAACTCTGTGTAAACAAGGCATCGTCCAATGCAGAAAATAATTAGAATCTTGAATATCCGCATATTGCAGAAAGGAGTTTTGAAGATGAGTTGTATGTAATAGAACAAGAAAATTTATCTTGGCTAGCAAATCTGGATGTGTTGATAATTTATAATAATAAAACCATTTTAAATACTAATTTAATGTACTAATACATTTAATTAGAATTTAAAATATCACAGACCGTCTGTTCTGAATAATTACAACTTCACAATAAGAATGTGTTCTCCTTAATAAAACCATATTAAAGATAGTTCGCCTAGATTGCCTAGCAGATACACAATCCATCCAAGGCGGTCCCACCACCCGCTGCATACCCAATTTATTAAGTGAGCTTTCATTATTGCAATGCGAATTCAACGAAAACATCTAAAACGATAAACAGGTTCCCACTACCTGGTCGGTGTTGCTACATCCTTTTTACGTAACCCAAAGCAATAACCGTACAGTTAAAAAAAAGTACGAAATACGTGAATTTTGTACAAACGATTCTTTAACACTCAACGGTGTAGGGGAACTTCTCGAAAGGAAAATTAAGATAAGTCACGGAGAAGCATGAATAAGAAAATGATTGGACGATACGAAAAACCACAAATAAACATAACATCCAAGGCGAATCTCGAAAAAACCTAGGTCTTTTAAATATTGAAGATAACCCACACCAGCCATACTTTCCTAGGGTTCACTGTTGTACGGGGGTTGTAAAGACGGCCAGGTCTCAGAATATTTGAGATACCTGGATTTAAAAAATAATATTATTTATAATAAGGAGGTAAGCATTCCAATTCGAACGGTATTTTTAAAATAGATATTTATGCATATTTATTTATTATGTTAGAAAGACACACAGAAAAATCTATCTATGGAATAAAGATTTAGTTACCACCAAGATACGAATTGCCGGCAAAATATGTTACCATCACGCCACCTTAATCATTTAAGTTTACGAAAAATTTCCATTTAAAATCTATCATCTTTATATTTGCAATGAATCCCAAGAACCTTTTTATTTGATGAAGAAAATAAATATGTATATTTTTTCTGTATATCTTTCTAATTTATTCTAAATGATTATTTGACAATAATATCAGTTTTACAATTATTGATATACTTTTGAAAACGTGTTCGTATGTTTTAGAAGCATTTAACCCAACCATATGAATTTTAAAATCTCCGTTCAGGCTACAAATACATTTATCTCAATATCGTCAATTGCAAAGTGGCGGTTTTGCTTTTGAACCCTTCATATATGTACGTTATCAGACGCTGTCCGGTACATCCGGGTCCAAAGCCGACCGCACAAAGGTTCTCCGAGGATCTCTCTCGGCATATCTCGGGACAAATCTTCCCAGTCTCTATCTACATCTATCTTCACTGTACCGCCCACATCAATCTTGGGCGGCCTAGTCGTCGAGTTCCGGCGGGAGTTACCTCGAAAACGTTTTCGGCGAGTCCTATAATTCTCTCGTCTCGCAATGTGACCCGTTCATTTCAGTCTCCACTCATAATTGTCAGTATTTTGGAGGCATTTGAAGATCTCCTAACATGCATATTTTAAATAAATATACAAATTATTATTTTTATGTATTTACAGTTTTTTTAACACTTTAATACATTGTATTTTGGTCCCTTCAAAATTGGAATAAAAAAATTATGTTAATTGTGGTACACGAATAAATATAAAGGATGTAATGATTTATTTCTTGGAAGTAATTTGATAACTGGTTTGCAACAACTAAACCTGACTTCGTCTGTGTACTTATAAGTCAAAGCTATACTCACATTATGGGCGAGAAACTAAGAAGAAATGGAGAGCTTCTGTTTCTGTATTAGGAACTTACCTAGAAAAAAGAAAAAAATACATTATTTTTCAGGAAAAACTGATTTATTATATATTTTTTAAGTACATATTGTAGTTTACTTAAATCATCACCCCTAGTAAGATCCTAATGACTTATTCCGAAGTGTCATATGGAGGACAGTCCAATGTCACTCCCTACGTAAGAACAGAATACTTGGAATAATAGTCTCACCACCAATCGTGCGAAAAGAATTAGATTGCTGGATGAAATTTGATTTAATTTCGTTCCATTTTCAAACATTGATAGTTTGGTAACGTTGCAATTTTTTTTCTTACATTGTACTAATGTGAAAATTTCATTTTTAGTAAAAAAAAGTTTCAGTTGAGTTACACCGTAGGGCGACAGACTAAAATTCAATATGTGAAAATATATCAAATGTTACAAAGTATATTTCAATGTAAAGTAAATAATACTATAATTTATTTATAGGTACATGTTAGGTTAACATATTTCTTCTGCTCAGAATGAAAAATTAGAGATATCTACTATTTATATCGCGCGTCACTTTTATAGTTTAATTCGTTGAAGCAACTTTTCCAATTTGTAACTAATAACAGTATTGTATGAAGGAATATAAAAAGTACGAAACAATATATATTTTTCTGGTCAGAAAATGCAACAATGATTCATTCCCTTACCACTGCGATCGTGAAGCAATTCATCATAAATTCATAGACACGGCCCTAAATTAACTTTTTAATTACTTTCAACTAATTTTTTATTAATCTTGCTTGTACCAAAAACCCAAGTACTTACATTTTTAAAAAAATAACCGCGCGAAAATTGTTGTAGTACTTACATGGTCCTAAATAATATGATGGGGCAGGCCAACGTCGCAAAGCGCCCCCTGCGAACGGCCGATAAGGGAATAAGGCGACGAGCCCGGCGGATGTTTGGCGTAAAAAATGACCGCTGACGTTATTTGTACTGAAGCTATTTATTATACAGAGTACAGGCTCAGGAGTACAATGACTGACAAAGCACATCTATACTTTTTTTTTCAACTAAATGTCAATAATACAATTTGATGTTAAGATTTGATAGCAGTAGGTATCTTACCTCATTTATATCCAATTTTTGCCACGTCCACTCAAATGTGTCATATGAGTAATGCAATATATATTTCATTAAGATTGTACCATACTTAATATATGGTACAATCTTCTTTTGTAACATCAATTTAATAATCACACGATATCAGTTTTATTTTTTCGAAAATGTCGAGTTTATTCAATCAAAGTATAATAAACCAGTTTAAAATTATTCAAAGAAACCATCTGCATGAGATTTCAAGTTAAACAAAATAAATATTAAGGGTATCCAAAAAATAAGGTTTTTTATTTATTTTTGTCAAGTTAGATGTGACTTGTTTGCAGGCTTGACTGCACATTTTTTTCGTTCTCTCTGATCATATTTCAAGGATTTTTTTCCTGAAAAACAATTTTTACACAGTTGTATGTTATACTAGTTTCGCTAAAAAAATTGTCAGCTACATGGACCATCGTCATAAATTGCACACACTTGTGCTTGAATGTTCGTCAATGCCATAAAAGGTTAAGGAAATTTAAATTGACATTTTAGTACTGAAGACAAACCTAGAAGTGAAACACAAAAAATTGTTAATGAAGATCGAACTGCTGCTGAAAGAGAGGCCGATCCAGAGATATTAATTTAACAATTAGCTAACAAGAATGGCTCATCTCATGGTCTAGTGTCCAAACTGTATTATTGTTGATTATTTTGTACGATTATTATCTGAAATAACAGCATCATTGTATTATTAAAGTAGATTTTTAAGCGTATTTTACAATATTCTATAAGAGTACAGAAAATGAAAACTATTGGTTAAGAACAAGGATATATATATAGACTGCTTGGTGATTTAGAGCCTCAGACACTAGCCTAGTGAGACAGATATTTAGGTTAGTTTGAAAATAGTTAGAATATTAACGTGACACGTATTCCGTGTAAGTATATCTATCTTTTAAATAAAAATAGATAAATTTCGTATAACACATAATTAAATTATTTTACCTAGATCCTAAAAAATACGTTTTAACGAAAGGTGAAAATTTAAAAAGAGAATAATAAAAAGAGATAATCTCTAAGCATGGATGGATTGAGAACAGCTACTCTTCCGCATGCAAGTAATCAATTTCCCAAATCGACTGAGAACTTTCTCGCCGCGTGGTGCCAACACTGAAAAATGTATCGGTTTTCCGCGAGCACTTAATGAATTTTCTTGTACACGAGATAGGATAAATTGCGAAAGCGCTTAACCCCGTGCCCCGGAGTGAGGAGTGAGAAGAAAGGCCCAGCCGGCCTCACACTTTTTCAGAAAAAAATATATTCACCGGTCGATGATAAAAGGGTAATCTATAAAAGTTGATTGATCAGTAATAATACTGTACTTTGTATAATTAAATCACGGTACAATATCGGCTGAAAACCGTGCAGCGATGTTGCGACAGATTATACGGATGCAATTACACTAAAATGCAATACGGATTTACCCCGCTCATCATTCAAAATAGGTAGATAGATATCTTCCAATAAATTACGCTTTTTAGCGTTTTAGCATATTTTGAAAGGTTGATAAGATCAATTTGGAAGCAAATATTTCTCATTTACATATATTAATTTGGTAAAAATCTATATATAATTTTGAAAAAGATGTTTAGAAATCGATTTAAAAGTTTTTATAAAACAAAAATATCTTTTTAAAATTAAGTTAAAGCATTTTAGATAAATATTTTCGTAGAAAACAATCACTTTGTGGTTTGACATATATTATATTAAATAAATATGTTTGAAAAAAGTTTTTTTAAATACATTTTAAAAGACCACGCATTTTCCGTTTAAATTTATCAAATACTAGAACGATTAAAAAAAGTGGAAGAAAGATTAAAGAATATGTGTTAAAAACTAACATCATTTTGTATAAATGTTATTTATGCGACTATTATTATGGATATTTGAAATTTATTAAAAAAGTCACCATCGTTTCCAAATCCGATATATTATGCATTTACCCTATCCGGTAGTATAAATTAGAAACCACAATTTTAGACGTCCTAAAGTGAAATTTGAACGTAATTGTGTCAATTACCGCTTACTATTGTTTGAAAAAGCGCAATACGCAATATTCATAGCTAATCTAATATTACAAGTGCCGTCTCCACCGCATATCAATTGAGGAAAATCGAAATACCGTTCGATTTCGTGCACTTTCCAGTATCAGAATTCAAGTTTAGTTCGTGTTGTGCGCACTACGATGACGACTAGGATTCAGATATCGTATATATAATATAATATGTGTTCAAATAGCGTTGTCTTTAAATTTGTAATATTTATATTAGATCTAAATGAAAAAATCTTATTACGTGTAATAAACTTATATTTACATATTTTATGCAGCTATACTTGAATATTTAAGGTAATTTCCTAATAGGCCTACGTATTTATAAGAGAAAATACTGTTATATTAATCAAATCTCGAAATACCGGAATTCCGATATTTGAGAAATCGATATAAAAAATATCAGTATTGAAAAAAAACGTCAGTATTGCAACTTCTAGGTTCAACCAACAAAAACTGTATTTGTACTATCAAAAGTACACCTGTGCTGACCCAACGTGTACGTACCAAACGACGCGTGACAAAAATCGTTCACATTTCTATCCACAACTGCCAATCTGAACTAGGGTCGCGAAAAATATCAAATAATTTTGCCGAGTAGTCGTTAGAGCCCTTTCAAAAGACACTCCCGGTCCGTTCGCACCGTCGCTCGACTAGAATTTTCAAAAAAATACGACGGTCATCACCGCCCGCGTGAAGGCCTTCAGAACATGGCGGGGCAATAATAAAATGGCCGCTAACCTTTCCCGCGTCTTCGATAAAAGGCGAGAGAAAGTGTGAAAAAGGGGTGGCGGATGCCTAAATCTAGTATGCTCTGTATTTGAATGGTAAAAATCGGCGTCGGGAGGTCGATCAGACTGCAATAAATGGGGATTTATACATTGGAAAGGATAGAGAAAGATTTTGATACCACCGTTAAACAGTTTATACATCGTTCGTAGGGCAGACAGAAATAAAGTTTGTAGAAATAAATATAAAAATCAGGGAATATCATTACGCAATATCCATTACAGAATAGATGTACTAAAATGTTGTAAATTTGAAAAACAATACACGTGCCTAGATTTATTATTTGCTGAAAAGCACGTTCGGTAACTTAAAATAATTATTTTTTAAATTAAATTTCACTACCATCTAGACAGAATGCCTGTGTTCCGTACAAAACGCACATTAAAAGATGACAATGTGTGTATGTACAGGTGACGAAATTATCAGATGCTGTAATAGTTAGTTATGAAGAATATTTATTTATATTTGATAAGAATTGAGTCTCAAAAAAAAAAATTCAATAAAAAAGGTCTATTTTCCGGCCATTGGACGTGAGACCATCACTAATCATCGTAACTGAAGAATAAACAAAGTAACAGAATTACGCAATGGTTTATTAAGAATGAAAAAAAGTAAAAGTGGTTAAGTTAGTTGGTGTGAGGGGCTGGTTGGTTCCACAGCAATACCATAATTTGTTGGGTTATTAAAATGCGTGTTTGAAATGATGCATGTAGCCGTCTCTACCAGCCCGATTAAAAAGTGGTCCATTATAAAACCGTTTTTCACTCACGGACAATCTGTTGCTCTCTGATATGGAAGATTTCCAAGTGGAATAAAGTTATCTAAACACTGCATTATTCATCGCGCGCGCAGGAGGCCCGGGGGTGTGAACCTACCTACACGAGGAGAATATTCAGTAACGCTAGTTTTATCCTGAAACTCGTGGAAAATATTTTCATTCAAAATCTTAAAGCTTATTTTATTATACTTGTAGGCGGTTAACACTTTACACACCGCGGTCTAAAAATAATATTCAATGGATTAAGACAATAAATAAAACTAGCTGGTAAGTAATCGGCTGTTGCCAATTGCTTGCTTCTAGGCCCTGCGGGCGGCCGACGATGGCCGCTGCGCGGTCAGGGTCTCAATAGAATCTATATTTCAATGATAGAACTTTCCCCAAAATAAACCACACGTAAATAAAATGTCGATGTAATTAAAATTATTCCATCTATGTAGGTTAGCTGTCAAAACGAACAAAAATGACATCTAGATGACATATAAGAATCGTGGAGACAATTTTTATGGTAATCAGGATTTCTACCTTACCATAGACAGATGTCAATATACGATTTCGCTAAAATGTGTTTTTTTTTTCTTACTCGTAATAAAGACAATGTATACTTCATTTCTAATTGAATATATATTTACGTACTGTAATTGAATATATAAAAGAGAAAATATTTAAGTAATCTTAACCTAGAGATATCAAAAACACGTTCATTTTTACAGACCTGGCCGTTTAATCAAGTACTATACCGCCATGACACTACTCTAGCCACATCCAGAAAGTCATAAATGTAGATATTCCATAGATAATTGTCATCACAAAAAATATATGTAAAATTGGACAAACTTCCAATATGTAAGTATGTCTCTCTCAGTGGTGGTGCTCATGACTGAGTAAGTTTGCTTCGACAGCGCGAACTGCCTCCACTCTTCACGATCCTGTCCATGTTGAATGTTGAGTGTGACGTGTAGCGAGGTTCTAGTCGTGTCTCGGACTTAATCTGTCCACGTTATTGGAGATCGACCTCTCGCCCTCCATCCTTAAATATTCCTAGTAACCACCAGTTTCTCTATCTCTCGTAGCAAGGTGCCTGAAGTACAAAAATATAATTTTCTTGTAAGTTGAGAAAACCTTTTCGAAGTACAGAGTTCTAGGAAAATACAGACATTCATTAATATCGTAATCCATCATATACGCAGCATACGACGCCAACACCAAAAAAAGTCAAAGGCGTCGAGCATGATTTTTTCTTTCCTTCTCTGGGTCCATGTTTTGACCACATACAGGGCTATGGGGAATACCAGGACTTTAACTAGTCTGATTTTTAATATATATATATAATACAATATGATTATTGTACATTTTGAATACAGATGGTATTCATTTCATATTAAAGCTCACCACACTGTTGTATGTTTTATCAGTTGATAATGGCTTAGACAGCCGAAATGGTCCAATTATTTGGAAAAATTAAATACAGAACTAAAAAAAATCGTGTTTGATTTATTGTGTTGATACAATGTACCGATATATACTAGTTATTATTTAAAAATGAATTAAATATATTAATCAGAAAGATATACATATAAAATCAATTTTATCGAAAAATATTGTTGTTGCGCCACCGGGATTCGAACCTGGATTACCTGAAACCTGTAATTAATTACAACTTCACAATAAGAATGTGTTCTCCTAGTTATTAGTTGATACTACTAGACATTTTCTTTCCTTTTTGGACCAAATAATGCCATCGCAAGGGATAACAAATCAAGTAAAAGCTTTTAAGGTATTTCTGAATCGGATTCCCAATCTCTTAATTTCAATTTGTAAAATCAAAAGTTTTCCAGGCGACGCCAGAAATTGAAAATAAAGAAAGTTATTTCAAAATTTAATTGACTTTCTGAAAAAAACTTTTGTGTACAGGTATTTTAAAAATCTACCATCCACATAGGTAATGTAACAAGTAAAATTCCATTCCGTTTTCTTGATTTATTTATTATTTAAAGTAATATTATTGTTGCCGGCCCGCGATGAAACATTTTACATTATGTTTGATCTATTTAAAATTTTTAGTTGTGTTTTCATTCTGAATTAATTTAAATTTGATGATAACATAAGGGGTCAAACCATAAATCATTCTGGGAGAAAATAATACATTGATTACTCTCCCAAGATGACGGGGTCAACCCATGAGCGTATAAACACATATGAAATGGTTACCTCTTGCATTGTTTGAACGGATCTGTCGTAATATTTCCAACTAATACAAAATTGTAATAACAGTAAGTAAACAAGATTGTTGCGAACAGGCTGGTTAGCAAATAAGATTAGGAATCATACTTAACAATTACGGTCTAAAACTATATTGTTTATACTATCATAGTCAGTTCTTCTTTTCTGCACCTATATATCCACACAACAGTGTTATAAAATGTTTCATTCGCCAGAAACCATAAAAATTAAAATAACTGTTATTACTAAATAAATTTCAATCGCATCCAAATTAAATAATCCCCAATTGAAGGTGAAACGTTTAATTAGTGCATGTCACAAATTTTTGCATTATTTAATATACTCAAAAATATGCTCCGATTTTTACGCTAAACGATTTCAATAATCTTTTGAATATACTACCTCTGTTGTACAATGGGCCCAGAAGGGGATGATTATCCTAAGAAGTAGGTTGTTCTTGCGACTTAAGCTGAAGAGCCCTCCTCTCCTCAGCCATAATTACAGCCGAGGATCCCGCCTGGAAATTACGTCATCAAGGAGGGGGGCCCAGTAACTTAAGACATCCTTTGATACATGTGATTCGAAAGGACGGGTATTAAGGACTGTCGTTTCTAATGTCCAAATTTGAGTCTCCTTATGTTTTAAAGACCCCACAAACCACAGACCGAGGCAGAATGGAGAAATAGGGTTGGCTAAAATTATTAAATTAATAACGAAATTTCGTTATTTAAACTAAAACGTCATTTTATTTAAAAATAGTGTTATAATTAAACTACTCCTCCACCATTGTTAGTTTGAAGATAAACTGCAATCTATAAATAAATATTGTTATTATTAGCAATAACAATTTTTATCTAACTAGGAGTAAATATAAACTCGAATACCCATAAACCACGCAGAACCACCCAACTGTTTCAACGTTTCGAAACTAATTTGTATCTAGAAAAAAAGCCCCTTGATACGAGCGCATATCAGAGTATCTCCTAACTAACTAGGCAGCCAGGCACTGGAGTTATAGATAATCTCATAAAAATGTAATTTTTATGAAAAGGATCAGGCTTTGATGATTCTATATAAACGGTAGCAGATATGTGTTCAAAGCAATCGAGCTTTCTGCGTAAATTCATCAAGTTTCTAGAGATATAATAATATAATTATTCCAGAAAAGCTTCGACGAACTGTTGAAAGGTACACGGATAAAGGGCCACCCAAGCAGGCCGAGAATATTTCCACAATGTTTGCACACACATACAGTTCAGAAACGATCGATATGGACCTCCTCGACTCCTCGATACCCGACGGGACGACATTAGACCGCCGCTCGCGGAGTAAATTGTGAGGACATTACCATAATAATAACCGCTCATGAATTTCAATGGGCGGGCAGCCCCGTCTCACGAATTGGATGTTACAGAAACCGCATCACAAATTAACCATTCCAAGTACAATAATAATTATGAATTTTACTTCGATATTATTCGCTATCAAAATACTGTAATATACTCACTATTAGACATTTTCCATTAAGCTGGCATCATGCGAAAATTCGCTGAACGTACCTCGTTGCGATCTGTATTGAGATAATAAGAGAGTATAAACTTGAACTACGCAACACACCGGGGGGTCCAACTCGAATGTACATACTATTAAGCAATATGAAGTAATATCTGTTTTATGAATTAAATCACAAAGTAGACGGCCCCGGACGTAGTCTACGACCATACTCTTATGAAATGTATTAATATGATATAATATATTGCTTTATTTACCTACTGCAAAACAAAACATTTACTAAAGACTCAAAGCGGTTCCCAATTTAACCCCTTCACACAAAATCCCCGCGTTAGTGTTTTACAATAAAATCTTTAATTAAAATTTCAAGATTCAACTATTCTCTTCCATTTTTTTTGTCTTTATTTTCTTATTTTAAAATGCACGCCCGAACCCCCCAGAGCGCAAGCCCTGATTAGGTCCAATCGGTTCAATCGACATAAGGCCGACCACGCTATCCATTTCGCTAAGATTACGATTATGCAAGGTAATTCAATTCAATCAAGTGACCGGGACACTAGCGGTGTATTCTCACAAGTGAACAAAACAAAATCACAACATTTTTGTTAATCCTTTAATTTATTTTTTGTACTTTTGTACCATTATGTTTCACTGCATTTGAATATACTTAATAAAAACGTTCATTCTTTATAATAATTTGATACTATTGTAGAACACCAAAAGGATTCATAAAATAATTAACCGCCGAATATTAATTATTAATAAATCTAGTAACTTTTAAAATCAGTTCGCTTCAATGTGTTATTTCTAATAATTGTCTATTATAAACTTATTTTAGATAAGATGGTTATAAAATATTAAAACTTCATATAAGGGGAACAAATCTTGGAGCATTTCCTCACAATGGAAAAACACACTACGATGAATATTTCCCGTTGACCCGATCGAGAATCGCTCGTCATCATTTATCGTTAGCGGTAAATGGCCGGGAACTAAAACGGGAACGGAAAAACGTGTCTAAGGCTCGGTTGAAGAGGAGAGCCGTATGAGTGCTGTCAAGAGGAAAATTGCATTCGCACACTCGCAGGCGGCCTGGCCTATTCCTCACGCGAGGGCGGCGATAGAAACGCAGAACAATAACATATTCTAACAAAACCAACACTTCAAAATTATTTAAAACTAGGTATTTAGTGAAAGGAAAATCCTATATACAAACTTTTGAATCATTCTTTCTTAATACCTATATCATTTTTAATCTTATAAATACAATCCTAAAATACTCAAATGTTTATTCGTAACAAATAAAGAGAAGTGTCAAATTCAAACTCAAACTGTAGCGTGATTTAAATTTAAAATAATAAAGTATTATAAATTTTAAGTAGGTACCTAGATAATAAATAATCACAATTATTTTATAATGATTTTCCAGCTAAAAACGATCAGTTATTTTTCTTAACGTTTTATTTGGATATTAAAAAGTGCTTGTTGTGTTTAGTTAGACAAGTTTTAGCAATATGGAAAAAGATTAAGTTGAGAAAAGCGATGCTTACATAGAGAAAGATTAAATAATGAGCTTGATAAAGTAACGACAATAAACAGACTGAGTGTTCACATTTTTTTATCTGTAGAATATATACTATGTTATGTGTGTGCGTAAGAGTGTGTGAGTATCGAAAAGTGCTGAACGTATCTCAATTTCTCGAAACGTTGTTTTGTAACCGAATCAGTGAATGGATTGCTGACATTGAAACTGAACAGACGATTAAATATATAGTGCATTGAATAGATAAGAGTCGTGTCATGTTTATGTCTGATACTGCGTCTGTTTTCTAACAGGAGTAAGCATAACCTAGCGAATCAGAGGTCTCGTGATGGTATAAGTGCTTATTTTACGCGCATAAGAATTTTGAGGAAGGATTAAAAAAGCAAAAAATAAAACCAAGAGTCTTAATCGCCAGTCTTTTGTGTAATTGTATCAATATGGCTTTCGTATGCGAGCTCATCGTCTAAACTGATACCCATATCTCTTTCTTATGATAGTCGTGTCATTGACGAGTTATTTTAAGAGGTAGCGGAAGATACTTAACGCAACATTCAGATGAAGAGTACAATTGATATGCTTAAGAACTTACTACATAATTTTATAATCTTTAAACGAGTCTATCATGTCACTTGCATAAATAATTAATTGTGAGTAAATGAAGTGTTCGAAAATGTCGTTTATGTAAATGTTAAATAATAGCGGGCCGAGATGGAACCCTTGGCATACTTGCATGGTACATTTGTGAAGTTTGAGCAATATCCCCCTACCGTGGCAAACGATTATCAATGCAGAGGGCAAATCTCCATGGATACCCAGAGATACAAATTTGATTAAAGGTTAAGATAATTAACACAATCGAATATAAATATAATGCATGAAGTCATGTTGAAGTTCAGTTATATTTTCGTAAATAAGTGGACAAATCTGTTCATAAACAATCGAATAGAGCGTCTCAAGTAAATTAAACGAGTAGAATAAAAAACAAGTGTTTTATTTTCACATATGTGAATTATGGAGTTCTAGAAACTTACCTCGGAAACAGTTAATAATAATAATGGTTGTGTAATGTTTACATAATTATAGAGGTGGTATTTCTGCTAGCGGCTTGTTTATTTGTTTCCTAGTATTATATTTTAGTACCAAGATTTTAATTCAAACTACCAAATCGCATTATCTTACTTACCCAAATATTCTCGGTCCAGTCTACGCATACATTACGCATCTCACTTATCAAACCAATCTCAGTACTGTCAATGCGTCCATCTCAGTTACCACACCGATCTCAGTCCAGTCTATGCGCAAATCGCACATTTCAATTACTCGACCATTGTAAGTGAACTACATCACACATTTAAATTAATAAACGATTCTCGGTCCTTCTTATCCATAAATCGCCAACACCCGGGGGGAATTCCACCGCGTGAGGACTGCTTCTTGCCTGTAAACAGCGTGCACTGGTCCCTCTGCACGAACACGCAACGGGACGGCGCCGTTTGTGCATCGGTGGATTTATGCACTTCCCGATAAAACTTTATTGGCCATTAAAACAACGTTCAGAACACTATTCAGATGATTTATGGCACCGACTCAAAACTGATTTGTTTACTCTCTCGTGACACAAAATTCTCGACTACTGGCGGACGTTACATGCCCGCTCACTGAATGTAATATACAATACAAAAATATCCTAAGAATCAACAAAGAAGAGATCAACACGTTGGTGTGACTTGACCTGTGTACTTGACCTTTTCACACAAACTTTGAACATTACAAGTTATAATAAGGAAGCTGTCAAGTCCTCAAAGTTTGTACGTTTCATGCATAATTGAGACAATTTTGGAATCTGGGATCCTCATACATTAACTCAAGTTATTGAGATTGTTGGATGAATTAACGAAATGAAATCTACATGCAGAATATGCAATATTTCGATCAACATCTATCTACACGTTGTGAAGAATTAAAAACGTAAAATTTCCACCAAATTAGCATATTCTTCTTAAATATTAGCGGACAATTAGATTATTATACAACATTTATTTAGTAATCATTATTCATATTTTACAATCAATTTTAAGTAGAAGTAAATGTTAGAGAAATATAAAAGATTTACTTATACTTTTATTTAATTTGAATATGATTTGATTTGAATAAAAACATAATTGAAAACCACGCAAAAAATAAATGCTTGATATTTTATAAATACGTTTCCATTCTAAATATTCCGTACAATACTACTCCCAGGACGGAGCATTTAATTTTAGATGTTTATTCTACAGATACGGAATTAAACATTAATCTGAAAGTGTTGAATTAATATATAAACTCATCATGGAAGCGCGTACCATGTGAATCACATAAATATATAGGCAGTCATTTATTTATTATTAACATTAATATTATAAACGGGTTGACAATGACCCCGATAGATAGTTCCAGTAGGACATTAAGGTACAATGAAAAACATTTAAGACACTTAAAAGGATACATTTTATGGTTAAGAATACATTTTTATGGTTAGAAACTAAATAATGAAAATAAAAGTTATAAATAGACAACCGAGGAGAATAGTACAATATATTTTAAAACTACCGCACAGGAATACAGAAGTGCATGGGTTCCAAGGCTAACGAAGTTTAATCACGTGACACACGACATACATTGGCGAAAAAAGTAAATAGGTTACCATACACATTCGAACGACTATTAATATATTTTAAGTATAAGTATATTTTGAATATCGTCAAAATCTTATTTTTCTGACTGAGGATTAAAAATACCAGAAACATATAATTTTATGACATAAACTGAGGTTGCCAATATGGCAGAAATGATTTATAAGTCAAGAATCAAATTAATAATGGGATTATATCGTTTTCTATTTCTGTCTTAAACATAAATACTTGTATGGTTAGTTTATTTGCTTTTATTTAATAATAATACATTTATTCAGAGCGAAGCAGAAGCCTACCAGGCTGGTGACTACTGTACTACCAGATTATATTGTTTTTTTATTTTACCAGATTGTTTCCATAGTTATTTAAATAAAAAATAAATAATCTGGGGTAATGGCGATATTATTTTTGCTACATTAGATTTGTATGATAGATTAGATTCCGCGAAAATGTTTGGGTTTATTACTTTCAGAAATGATAGTAAGAGCGAGATACAAAAATAATTAGCGACGTGAGGTTGGAAATAAAATAGAATTCTCAAACGATCCGAACAAATAGATCTAATCGGTTAAGGGTCATAAATATGACATAAGATAAAATAAATAAATCATTGAAAATCACCAGCTATTTCCCCTGTACCACATAAAGTGCGGACTATGGAAGTATGTGGTCCAGAAGCGAGAGATAGAGTTATCAGCATTCCATTGGATGTACCTATTCAGTTCAAAATAAATCTAAATTTATAAAACTGAATGACTGTCTGTATGTCGTCTGTAGTCTATATAATTCTACACCTTTTGACTAATCTAAACCAAATTTTGCGTGGTTACTCTTTGCCCTGCGTTCTTCTCCCGGGCAACGCCACTCCCTCCCGCGATATAATTGTGTTATATGTGATGCCATCTGCTCCAAACTTTGAATAGACACTCTTTATGACACTGTAAAACATAGGCATTATCCTTCACTCCTGGCTATCCCCCCATATGTATTAAATCGAATGCCGTCCGTCCCAAATGCTCAGTAGTATATGAAGAAAATATAATGAACCTACCACTTCCCACCGTCCCTTTTGTCTGGACCAAATTTTGCATCACAAAAAAAATTGAATCCCGGGCGACGGACACTTATTATGGGTAGACCACAGACATGTCAACATTTTTTATAAAGAGGGAGAGATTTCAACTAATTAGCATTAAGTTTTATTCACAAACATAAAAAGTATATTAGAGGCTTAGTCAGTTCTCGTACTATATACAGATAAACTGCACGAATGGTTATTTTTTGAACCTGCTGTACAACTTCTTCCCGAGTTGCGCACGATAATTCTTTAAAAAAACTGAAATTTGTTCCGCCCTACTGCACGTCCACGGTGCCCAATGTTCATCCGCGATAACTAAATGTTCAACAAACAAACATTGCAAACTTTTTCCGACCCGTGAACTTCATCGATTTCGCTCAGATTTATTCTAAAGTATGTGCGCGGGGGCAAATGATTTCCGGACAATTTAATGCGGAGTGTCGCAATGAATAACAGAGGTAATGTGTTGTATAAAGAAGCAATAAACTAAATACAAAAAAGAACGGTGGGAATTTATTAACACGCATTTTGAGGGTAGATATCACCCACCACAGGGTAGATATCTGCTCGTGACATCCGGGAGAGGAATCATCCCGTGAAATAAGACGGGCCGGAATCCGCCCGCTCTCACGTTGGGCACTACGTGTATTTGTACTATAATCGAATTCCTAAACTTGACAGTTGTATCAAAATTCTATACTATATTTCATTAGGTTTATAATTATATATATATATTGGATGGCTAAAGGATATAGTCTCTTAGGTAAAAAGTTCGCCATTTATACAAAACGATTCTACGTCATAAAAAATAAAGAGGGTAAAATTGACTGGAAAATTGATACATTTCATTCAACTGAATTGTCAAATTCCTTTGAAATGTGAATACACGACCTTTTTGTTTAGTAAACAAAGAAGTCTGGTGCGAGAAAACGCAGAAAAGGGGACTCACCGAACTCCGTCTTCCTCGATCTCCCAATCACCTCCGGACGCAGTAGACTGTATGGGATTATTACACTATTTCGCCAAATGTCAAACAAAACAGACTCACGGAGTCTCCGAGATTAGTAACACTGTTTTGCCTGTTTCGATTCACGGTCGCCGATCGTCTGACGGTCGGTGCCATAAAGAACAGTAGTTCGTTAAAGTATATAATAATAAGTAATCAGTCTTTTGTCAGAAATTTAAAAATTGGAACATTGCAATGCTGCTGCTGTACTGTAGGTGATTCAAAGTAATAGTAGTATATAATAAATGTTATAATAATAGGTAAAACGATCGGTTTTCAAAATGAAAAGTATAATATAATTTGTGATGTTTCATGATACAGGTATAGTATAAAATGCAGTTCCGAAAATAAACTTGAATGACGGCCTTGGACGAGGTTTTAAATGCGATTATAATATATGAACATTGTTAAATACAATTTAAACCAAAATGCTTGCATTAGGCTTCAATATCCAACAATGGGGTGAATACAATCAAATTAATTGATCATTTTGATACGCAGCGCAGCGGCGTTGGATTAAGGAGTGGGTAGAATTAAGGTCTTCGGCATAGCAGTCTAGAGAAGGGTTATGGACCAAATAAGAGCATTATAATAAAAATTCAGCATATTTACATGATACAAACATTATTTACCAGTGATCTTAGCGAGTATCGCAAGGCCTCGCGGAGTACTCCTAGAGAAACACGAACATTTCCAATCGTCCAATATTCCGGTCACGTTTCGCGGATCAGCGGTTCCGCGCCCCGCTAAATGCTGGGGCGGACGCGGACGGTTCGGTTCTTGGGTGGAAAACGCAAATTTCTTTATTAGATGCTCGTTTATACGAGGGAGAGGCGGCGAATAAAGGAAAAAAGGGGATGCTTCAGGATCCGATATAAAAAAAACAGCTGCTATATTCGATGAGGTTTTATCTTTCGATCTCACATATAAAATTATAGATAATGGAGTAAAAATTAAAACATCTAATATAGGATAAAATCTGATTGGTTTTTTCTGGGTGTCTCGCATTTTTACTTAAATATTTTCACATACAATATAAAAGTAAACATACCTGAAATGTATTTAATAATATTTTGCCGAGAAATCCTGTGTTAACACTGTTTGATCTTATATATTTATTTTTTTACGAAATAATAATTTTAAAAACTGTCATCTATCGGTCTGCAAACTGGCAATAAGTTATATTTATTAAAAAAATAAATTGTGCTAAACGGTCGAACGAGCCGCCCGGATTTAAATGAACATTTAAGGGTGACGTGCAGGTGGCGCTGGAAAATGAATATCAAACTCTGAAGTGTATTACAAAGTACGAACGAGAAAAACACAAATATATTTCCGGATGTATCGGCTGTCATTCTTGTTAGCTATTTTAAAAGTGATGATTTATAAACTTTTCTCATAATAGCCAGATCACATGATCCATGGTGTCGTTGCAAGAACCTGCCAAATGCGAAAATGTTTAAGAAAGAAAGGGATTGAATTTTCGTCATAAATAAATTAAAAAGCGCAAATAAACAAAGTGAAGAAGTAGTTAACACATAAAACAATATTTGGTGACATATAATCAGAGTTACATGTCGCATAAATATTCTTCGTTCTGTGTGGAAAACAGGGCTAGAATTGTGATTTTCCGGAACAAGTATCAAACCGTCACCGCCTGGTTAATATGCAAGTCTAATAAGCCGCAACATTATTCTTTCCTCCTTCATACCAGTATTGACTGATGGTGGTGGTGGTGGTGGCTTCAATCAGATGAGATTCGGCTCATATTATACTATACTATATCTACTCTCTATCGACTCCGGGGTCTCCCAGCTGTCTTATTCTTCCAGGTGTCCTTCGGCCCAAAGTTATGCCCATGATAATCACCTTTTCTAGGTTTGTCGCTTAATGTGGCCGAACAATTGAAACAATCTTTTGATCACTGCCGTAGATAGATCGGGCTCACAGTAGTTGCTCTCATCGCTGTCGTGCTGTCTACGGGTTACGAAACATCCTTCTCGCACGCGTCTATTTTACGCATGTCGCTATACATAACATAACATAATTATAGTTGCTTGCTTAATATCACTGTCTTTTCATATTCTCGTAAGTTGGTTCATAGCACTTTTAGCTAATAGCGTTTTCAAATTTTCTACTACCCGCTGTCACCAGTGTTCGTGATCAGCGTGCCCAAATAAATAGTCTCTTGAGCTAACGCACTAAATTAAACTGAAAATATCTTGAACTGCTATTTGATTAAGTATGGTGGTACATGACACGATCCAAACCCGATATTTTTGTTTTGATTGTGATGTCATCAACAAAACGTAGATTGGTGTTCTTATCTGATATGTTACCTGATGTGACTGTCGATTGTAAAACCTCCCGCCACTCTTCCAATAATATCCACACGTTGCGCACGAGTGTGTTTACGGTATTTAGTCACCTTTTGTCAAGATACAATCATTTTCATGTGTTACGATTGAGACGATATATGAGAGGGAACTTAGATTTCAAACAATTTAAAAATAATAAACATCACATTTGTGGCACTGTAATTCAACTGAACAACGATAATTCCATCGTGTTTCTAAACGATGATAATATTTTTAAACGAAAAATTGTTAATATTTATTTTTAGATGTGGCGGGTTTCCGAACTAAGATCGTCAATGTAAACCCGTGTTTAGAACAATACTAACGTTGGTCATAAATAATATTTTTAGACGGAAATATAAAGCGAATACGTCATGGCGGAAATAAAATTGATTTATTGAAAAATGTTCCTGTAAGCACAATAATAACGTCCATTTATTTTCCAATACTATATTATATGTTAAACGTCGGTTCTTTATGAGAGTAGTACTTGACACGGTTTACGAGTTTCAATAAAAGCTATTGTGTCAATAATAATCATGAATATAGTTTTTATATAGATTATTTGACTTTGTTAAAATAACTCAAAAAAATCAAAGTTAAATAATCTATATAAAAATTAACATAAACCACAAAGTTCAATTTGCAAATATTAAAAATATGAATATAGTGTTCAATTATATATTTATATGAAATTACAGCAATTTGAAAAGTATTTTTAATAAACGACTATTGTAATGAATGCCCCAATCGAAAGTACGTATAATATATTAATAAAACTATTAAATCGAGGAAACAATATATTTTCATAATCGTATTATTTTGTGTACCAGGTGAATTGACGTGCGATACTGAAGATAATTCCCATCACTCCTCAACAATAAACATTAGACAATACGCGATTACTCATCATCTGTTGAGTCTATAGTGTTACTACCTTCTGTGATAGTGAGATCGGGTGGGGTTTCAAATCTCCGGGTGAGCTAATTCTTGTTGTGCGCCTTCTCAGAACAACGCTACCCACACAAACACCGTGCTTAGATACGATTTTCCCAACTGAACTGCCCACGTTTAAGCATCAACGTTTCTTATGTGGTCGCACGTTGTAACCCCACCTCGACAGTATTATCACAAAATTAGTCTTCTTTTCTTCATCCCCAGGATAGGAGGATATGTGCAAGCCAACTTAGCTGACATTTATTCCTTTCTCATCCCCTTCAATGATACTATTCCTAATTTGACCTCTTAACGTCACTCCTGCTTCTCCTCTTAGGTATTTCATCTCTGCAACCTGGATTCTCGACCGATTTCTTTCTGTCAGTATTCAAGGTTGATTCAACCATTGGTCAGGGTGGGTGTGTAAACTGACTTGAAAATTGCTAGTTTTGTCTTAATGTTGACGTCTACTTTCCTTATTAATGACAAACGTCAAACAATTAGTAAATGAGCAAATAAGTTCGACCCCGCACGGATCTTATTGTGCTTGTGTCTGAACACGGCGACTAGCAACGAGGCGAATTTATTTCTCCTATTTTTATTACAGAATATGCACGGTGTTTCACCGGTGCCAAGCATCGGTGGCGAACGGTAAATTTCGCAAATTTAATCAGACAAATGGCGCCATCCTTGATACCGGCGGGATATTTTCCTTCCTGTTGAAAAATTTCACTACTTCCCCATCATTATGGTAATTTCGCTAATGAAATTTCATTTGAAACGGAACCGTCTGATTGATTGGAACCAACGGGAAATGGGCTTAATAACACATCGATGCCATTTTGAAATTTGACTGGCCGGCCGGCTTCGAAACGTATTTACATAAATCAAATTTTGAATTTCATTTCGGGCGAAGCGTAGATTTTGGTACACGGTATTTCACTTCCAGGGAAGGAACAGCTGGAATTACAATATAATTTAAAACTTGTTTAACAACTGTAACAGGAAATTAGAAATATGCGTTTGTACTGAGAAACTAAATACTCGTTATTAACAATTGAAAAATAAAATATCTTACACATATATATTTTAGGAATTAAAATTATGTGAGATGAAAGGACACAGTAAAGGGGTATAAAAAAATTGAATAACATATTCATATAATATGTACATTACTCAAGTTATATTTAATTGTTTACAAATTAAAACTCATAAACGTTCAAGATAAGTGTGTAATAGTAAATAATATGTTTGTATGGTAAGGTATTATTTGTAAATTGTATATTCAATACGAATATGAACACCTTAAATCGGGTACACCTTGTATGTCAGTCACTAACTCTAACTTTCGAATTAGTAGTTCCTTACGTCATTGTCCGACATGCTTATAAAGATTCCTTGACAACTGCACATAAAACAAGTGCTCAGATATCGACTGTACACGATTAGATTTTACTCTGCTATCGTGACATTACATTAAATAACCTAAACTAATTTAAATGTATTAATTAGAAAGATATACATATAAAATCTATTTTATATTTTTGTAGAAAGCAATCACTTTGTGGTTAGACATATTATATTAAATAAAATCAATTTTATCGAAAAATATTGTTGTTGCTACTAGGTTTCGAACCTGGATCTCTTCCAATCCGGGGAACGTGCATTATCCGATTATGCTATACCAACACAGTGGATTGACGACAAATTTTCTAACTTCTATATTACACTTTTCAAATCAATACATCTATCGTTCCATTATTTGAAAACCATCTACTTTGTTTTTAAGAAATCTCAATTACCTTTGATAGGTTCAAATCCCGGTAGCAACAACAATATTTTTCCATAAAATTGATTTTATATGTATATCTTTCTAATTAATATATTTAATTTGTATTTAAAATATCACAATGAATAATTACAACTTCACAATAAGAATGTGTTCTCCTTAATAATGTAACTTAACCTATCTTAAAACGAATGTGAGCTATAGTGAGGTAATTTATATTAATCTATCTAATATTCTATTACTTTCTGTACAGTTGTTTATGTGTGCACCTGTCTTATGTGCAGTTCTCTAGTCACCACTTAAAGAATACCAACCTTCATCAATTTAATATGAATATTCCTCTCCAAGCACAAGAGCTAGTCTCTTTTTTGGAGAGGTAAACGAAAAAAACATGCAATTTTAATAATGTAAAATACTTAATTCATGTTATAAAAAAAAAAAATTTTTTAAAGTAAACTGAAACGAACATTGTTTCGTTGCTAACAGATTAAAACGTTGAGATTGCTGAGGTAAACTACATATTGAATTACCTACATTATTCGTTTTAACGTACTCATAATCATTTTGTAATATGTCGAAATAAAATTTTTATTCGCGTGCCTCGGGGGCTACAAAACAAAATATAACAATTTTGAAAGAAAGAGGTGGGGACGATTTTATTTGATTTGTGAAAATTAATGCTTAAAAGAAGAAACACTTACTCTTCATAAAATACAGCCAGCGTAGCAAAAGCACTCGGTCGAGTCTCGCACATGTTGGCCGCGGGTAGAAGCGAAGAAATAAAAGGAAGGACGGGACAATAGAACGGACTCCCGATTGAGGAAACCATCGCCAGTGTTCGATTCCAAACTCCCAAAGGGAAACTCAAAGGTTTCGCCAAGAACGGAATAGACGGACGGCATAATGGAAGAATGTCCGGATTGGCAAATAAAATTTAATGGTGGCTACTGAAAGGAATAACACTTCGTGCGGCGGTTGAAGTGCGTTCTACTGTACTAAAAAGTGAGCGACTTGATGGAACAATGTACTTTGGAGAGGGCGTGAGGTGTCCGTTGGAGAATCAATCGAAATCCAAAAAGGAGAAAAATTCTTTGACAGAATTTATTTGTCAAATTAGATAATTATGTCAGCACAAAATGCTCAATTTTGATAACATTATACATTTTTTATTGTTAATAACTCATTCATTCTACAGTCCATTCAAATGTTTGTAATATACCAACCAATTCGGTAATACTGGTATTTAGTCATTATGCATGACTTGCCTGTTTGCCCTGAATTAAAAAAAACTTGAGAATGTGCACTCTATGATACGTGGATAAAGCTGCAAATTTGTCGACCGTCAGAACCTTTTGTTCTTAGGCGCTCAGGTTGAACTTTATTGTGCGACGGTGCACGCGGATCGCAGATTGCGCTTAGTTATTCGGTGTTTACGGATGAAGTTCTGGAAGCTGTCCAGCCGGGAACAGGGCAAACCAGGGAAGAAAACAAGGAGACAACAGAAAATTACAACGGGCGGTGACCGCAGATAGAGGGTGAGTGGTTTTTGTCTACATGATTTGGAGTGACAACTTAATAAAAATAATTAATAGAAAAAGAGGGCTCTAGCATCGAAGGGATTTTATGGACACAGCCAATAACAAGTCACTTCATGTTGTAAAATTTAAACACAAATATGTGTACACAAATGTTGGCTCAACAACTCTTGGTATGTGAGTTTTCTTCCGTTGATCTCTATTTCGCGGAATTTCTCTCCGGTTTTGAATCTCTAAGGCATATATTTCTTTGAGGACATTATCGCCCCCTTAGCCTAGACCTTTCCAAGCTCCTGCACCATGTTTATTTTATTGGATGTTTGCTGTTCATTCTTTCCATATGACCCAACAACCAAAGTCTTCTTATTCTAATAATCTTTGAGACGCTTAGCTCATTGAGTAATTGTAATGACGCCTACGCCAAAATCCATTATCTTATCACGCAACAATTTTGTACGCAAATATGTAGGTGCTTAAATGCTACCAAACAAACAAGGCTGGTTGATAATTGAATTACCTAACTTCTGTATCTCGCCCTAATTTGATAAAGAACATTAAAAATAACAATAATAAACATAAATCTGGGTATTTTACATCATATTAAATTGTAATTATTCTAATAGTATTTTTACAGATACTTAAATCACTTTTCATTGACCAATTTGCGATTCTTTAGAACATGTCGTTTCTTCATATCTGGCATTCAATAACAACATACATTACGTTGGTTTAATAATAATACTCGGTTATTTTGTTTTAAATGCTATAAATCTAGGCTAGAAACATAATTTCTAATAAACCTGGGCCGAATGTAAATTGGAACATTTCCTACACAAGTACAAGGAACGTGTATCTTAAAAGCTTAATAATAATAAAATAATTGGTATTATCATCACACATCGATGGGGTGAAGAGGTGGAGAGGAGGCTGGAAGTGGGGTCAGACCGGGTGTTTGTCAGAATAACAGAGAAAGGGCGTATGTAATGGCGGACGTGTAATGTTATGGTTTGGCTGGTTTAAATTAAACAGGACCCTACTAACTGGTGCCATCGGAACTAAATGTCGTCCTCGTGCAATTTATAACTGGGACCAATGTAAATTTTCCCGTTAAAAGTAACAGGAGAAGGATTTTCCCCAAAAACAATGTGACGATGAGGACTTGAAAACGTTAATTTTACACACAACAATTTTCATACATAGTTTCGTTATTTTTAAAATTACCAACATCTGAATACCTAATTCAGTGATCGCACATATTTCATGCGTTTATACATTTGAAAACTATATTCGTGTACATATATGTTCGGAACAATGTTACCTTAATATCCAAAATACCTACCCAAGCACATAAAGATGAGAATTGTTTTTTTACGATCCGTCGTATCTGCAAATGAGATACCGCAGTCTTCCTATTCCTAGGCGGAAATTTGTTTTTTACTAACGCCGTACTCTTACCGAGTGACATGCTTTGAAAACAAAATTTTAGTCCGACCTCAGTCCAATTTCTTTATGTACCTTTTAATATGTTGCTATTTAATTTTTGCAAATAAATTTATTGTATGTATATATATATATATTATATTTAAGGGTTTCACGGGTAAAAGATAACCGATTATTTTCTGGGAGAACCAGCGTCAAATAGTCCTGAGAAGGACTTTATACTCCCGACGTTACGAGTAAATATAATTACTTATCTGAATCCTGCTCCAAACTGACGAGTAAACTCGACCGTTCAATGCAAGAAACAAAATGAAAGTGAGTTAAAATCTTAGTAATTGTTCTCCTTAATAATATAAGTTGTATCAATGTGTCCAAAGTTTAATAAAAATGAATTGATAATTCTGGCGTCTGCAGTCGGTTTACTCAAAGGTATTTGAGATTCCGTAAAAACAATGTTTTTTTTTAAATAATGGAACGACAGATGTATTAATTTGACAAAAAAGTGTAACATATAGGTTCGAAAATTTGTCATGAAAAATACTGGCGCTATAACACAATTGGTAGTGTACTTCCCCGGATTGGAAATAAAGATCCAGGTTCGAATTCCGGTAGCGCAAAAATAATATTTTTCGACAAAATTGATTTTATATGTATACATTTACAACTAATACATTAAATAAGTATTTAATATTATTAGTTGACATCGCAATTAACTGTATCTAACGGTAACAAAAGGTGACATGTAATTTAGTTATTTGTTTAATAGCCGGTTTTGTGCACACGTAATTACCTGGTAGGTGGTTCTTTGATTATTATAGGGGGATTTTATTGGTTTATTATTAAAGATGGATTTTTTTGGATGGATGTATTTTTGAGAATCTAAGATATTTGTCCAACTATGTGGAATTCTTATGGAGTCATTTCTAATGTTCGTGTTATTTTTATGTTTGATAATTTCTATTGCTTCTCTACATATATACGGGTGATTCTAAGTTAAGGACACAGCCGTCAAGAAAATACATCCATCTAAAAAAATATATATATAACATACATATATATGTATATATGTTATATTTTTGTTTTTTTATATATTAAATGTACTAAATTGTATTAAATTCAAGTTTTTAACATTCGTATTAAAACGTAAAGAATAATTGTTTTCATAGGAGATTGCGCAAGTATTAAAGTGCAGCCAATATTTAATTTTTACAGTCCAAATCGACCCACGGCGTCCTCAAACTTCCGATTCCACGATACTCGGTCTTGTGCCCATTTCAAATTATTCACCAGCAGCACCTTGCCTCTTCACTTTTGTGTCCCTTGGCTGCGGAACCTTTGTCTTCCAACCACTTGTCAATCACTTAATACAAGATGGCCACACTTTGTGAATGTCTCTAACATTGCATGTGGTGAGGCAAGGGTACTTAAAAAATGCGCCTCGTTCCTCCTGCTGTGGAAGCTTCATGTCCCAGGTGGACGTAATTACAGACTTATTCATGTGGGTTCCATTAACATATCGAGATAACAAAGCGGTTTAGAAATAGGTAGAGATAGAGAAATGCAAACAGGCATGGAAAGATGTACGTTGGGCATCACATAGAGAACCAGGAAAAGAAACGTGTGGACATAGTGGACACTATCCTCGGACGAATAGTCAAAAAAGAGGCCGACATGCCGCCCTAAAATCCGCTGGACTGACGAAACCGACAAATTCTGCGGAAATACGTAGCAACGTAAAACAATGGACAGTAAAAATCGGGAGACAGTCGGGGAGTCCTTCATCCAGCAACGAATAGTAACGGCTGATAATGATGATGATGAAATACCTTAACATCCAGGTAAAATGATACTTAGTAACTTTCTCAACTAAGAAGCAGGTGAAAGCAGGGAAAAGGGAAATTCTACCAAAGCTATGATAAAAATAGGTATTAAAATACTTAATTAAATGAGAAAAACTGACGTTATAAAGATGAATAGTACCTATTGTTTCACTCGCCCCGCGGCCGTCACGACTAATGGGTCAACAGCGAGAAGCATTGATCGGTCAGCCATTTGAGATCCCTAGAGAACGAATCACAAAAGAAACGGGAACCTTATAACCCATTCGATCCTGATGAAAATCCTTTAACACGTCCTTTCAACGACGAAAACATAAGAGCACACCCGGCATATAATAATACTGTGTGATATTAATAGAGGTAGATAACACCTTGAATTTTCATCAGAGTGATTCACCGTTTTCATTAGTGCGAACATTGAATATTTGATACAATGACACCCGGTAGCACATCACATTATTCGTATACGAAATGTATTCCCTTATTTATTATTGAAGGAAATTAATATCGCGAGCCCAGAGAGGGGGCGGGGGGGGAGGGGGTAGCAAGTATGAAAAATTACAATCGAGTAATAGGTATATGTCAATATATATTACTATAATGAATTTCGTAATGTGGACCATTTGTACATACATGGGTTCGTCGTCTAGTAAAAAAGAATTTAATTTTCTTCCGATGAAAAAATATCCCGGGAATGTTTATAAAAGATCGAAAACGCGAAACTTTCTCGAGTATTATTAATATTATTATTCATATCATATGTTGTGTGTACATTTAGAATTTTAATATTTGACTCACTGGGCTTCGCCCATGCTGAGATATGTTAGCCTATGTAATTAAGATGAATGATAACATTTATTTTTGTGTTAAATATACAAACAAAAAATGTATTTAACAGCTAACGAAATTGACACATGTTACATATAAAATGCTTTCACTTCATGTTGTTGATACATAAAGTAAGTACTTACTGTAATTAATACTCTAATATTATTTGTTCTACTTTTGATCATCATAAATATCTCACTCCTTACATCACTAAGGAATACAAATACATATATCTACAAGTTTTTCAAGGGTCGTAACTAAATATATTTTGACAATTAATTAATACAAAAATATACTCAGGCAGAGAAATTAAAGGATAATTATTAGGCAATTAATTTTAAATAAACTTTGCACAAACTACATTGATTGATTAACCGGTTACAATACTATTGTATATTCGTCAAGAAGGACACACACTAACTCATACAAACGAAGAAAATATTTAAATATAAAAAAAAACTTTTATTATTTATAATACAGTGAAAAGTTTTATTTAAATTAACGTTATATTTCAATTAAAAGTTGGGACGTGCACAAATGTCAATTTAGAAGTATCATATATTGATAATTATTTGCACAATATAAAAATTTGATTAATAAGAAAAAACACATTGTTTGAACCACTATTTATTGATAAATCAACAAGTTTCGATACCTATGGTATCTTCTTCAGGAAACAAGGTGTACTAAAATTAAAAATACAAGCATAGATAAAAACAAAACTATAAAAATATAAGTGGTGGGTAACTAAGTAGAAACTACCATGAAAGCAAATTTGAAAGGTGACTATTTGCATAATACCATAGGTATTGAAACATGTTGATTTATCCATAAATAGTGGTTTAAAAAAAGTGTTTTATCTTAATATCTATATAATATGTGGCCTCAAAGTAATTGTGCTAATATTGAAGAAGTAAAAATTTGATATTTGTAAAATATACTATGCTTACAACCGACATGTACAGATTTAAAAAAAACAACAAATTATTGACATAAAACTACTGTAAAGGATGGCCATGCTGTTCTTGAGAAAGCTTATGTGTGTTCATTACGAACGAAACTGAAAGTATTGAATTTTAGGCAAGACTCTAAAATTCTCATTAGTTATTTGACTTCTTAATTTGCTCTATATAAAGTTCGTGATTGATAATGATTGGTGGCAGGAATATATTAAGCCGCAAACTATAAAACAGCAATAACATATTATATTTATTGATCATGTGAGTTTCGAAGGATATTTCAAGTGTCAAAAATCACTGTGCCTGCTATCTGCACATTTTTCGTAGGTGACTGGCTACTTCCCTTGTGTAGTGAAATCAAATCAAATCCAGTTTTTTTTTTACTAAGGCATATTAATATTGAGCTACATAATCCTTTGCTTTTCAATTCAGTAAAAGGATTTCACAAATATCTGTGTCAATATTAAAAGAAGGAAAAATTAATTCATTAGCATTGGCTTCAGAGGATTTATTAATAAAGGTAGGGCAAGTTTATTCTTTCTGAATTCCTAGAATCTTGCCAGAAATGAATTCTTCTTTTTTATTATTGTTCTAAAATATTTAACGACAATTACGGCGTTGGTTTCACGACAATATTTTGTTAGGGTATACTTTCAAAGAGCCACGCGCATGCGCCCAAAGAGCATCATGCGGCTTAGAAGCCGCAATTTCTGATCCATGTTCTAGTGTGTCTATAAATAATGAACATTTGAACGATGCATAAGAAAAGTAAAGAATGATTCTTGCTGGGTATATCTTCAATTTATCACTCTAACTCATCCCGCACATGAATCGAATCTCTCAAGATTAGACATATTAACAGTTGACAGGCTTGTTTAAATGTAGTCCAAATAATGCGCTAAAATAACTATAGCCTTTCTTCTTTATGAACAAAAAAATTTTAAACCATAAGCAATGAGTAAACAAATAGAACGCTGACAATACGATAAAGGTTCGTGAAATATGGCCGGGTCGAAAGGGTCAGCGAATGTCTTACAGAAAAACCAAGATGGTGTCCGGGTATTCTTCAGATTCTTTCAACAATAAAGGGAAGAATTAGCGAAATTAACGAGGGGCGTGTAATTCCCATTGTTGTCTACACCCCCACCCGGGAATGATTTAGCGGAAACATTTGTTACGTCACGAGAGGGCGCTAAGACGGAGTTTTCCTCGCGTTACAGAGTGTCAGATGAACACCGAGAAGCCAATGCCGTAAGCTAAGTTGGATAAGTTGTTTTATCCCAAACTCCGACTGGACGGAACTGTCACCGGAGAGAAATACGAAACTCGGAGAACAGTATAATACAGCGGATATTTCACGTGCCACTAATGACAGGTCAACTGACAAAAGTGTCCCTAAAGACGTTCTCAGTCCAGAATAATGAATCTATTAAATTTGAAAAAAATAAATTCACCCCATAGAAATAATTGGCCCAGGACGCCCGATATATTTTACTTTTCATTTTTAATGACAATATTACACAGTGTATAAGCGTTGCAAAATAATAGGGTATTGCCAAGAAATAAATATTAGCTATATATTATATGTGCATTAATGACGTTGTTGTTTGGTCACAGGAGACCACAAAGTCAGTCCTTATTTCATAGCTAAAGCGTTTAGCTTATTTTGAAAAAAGTAAAAATATCGAATATCGAAAGACGTGGAAACGTGGAGACGAGGAAAGTGACGAAGAAGACCGTGATTTTGTTTATTTTATTATATCATAAAATAAATAAATAATATTATAAAATTAAAATTTGTATAGTAATATAATCTACTCATTTATTTCATCCGTTTTCTTATCGCCATCTTCACATGCCCTTACGCACCAAATAGTCTTAATAATAATAATACTATTGTATAAACTCCGTCTAAAATTGATAACGGGTTTTTGTTACACTCGTTTCTTTATAGATCAGCGTCATCTGTGACGAGCCCTTAACCTATCAACACACGAAATCGAGTAGATCTACTTTTCCACACTTGGTGCAAAACTGAAATGTATCACGTCTTTAGAGTTCAAATGGTTACTCGAATACCTGAACAACAGGAGACATTTTTATAAATAGATACATAAAAAAAGAATAATTGCCTCAGACACACGTATCATCATACCACCGCTGCACAGAACATGTTTTCTGGTACCTCATATAATCAGTGTACACTACATACTTATTTTATTTATTTGTACATTTACATATTTGTACACATTTAAATACATTGCCCAACTAGGCAAGCCTGTTTTAGGGCAAATTGATAAACTAATATATACATATATATAAAATATTAAAAAAAAAAGTGAATAAAAAAGAAAGAAGAAAAAAAATATATATATAAATAATAATAATAAAATAATCAGAGTAATACCAATAATGTAAGCAGATATAAGGTGGATGGAAATATACAAGATCAAAACGCACAAAAGTAGTTATACAAATTATTTCATTATATAAAAAAGTTTACTCTCTGTATCTGCTTTTCCTAATTGCAACAACTAATTTGAAATATCTCTTTTAAAAGTCCTAATATCAGTTAAATTTCTAATTTTATTTTCAATTTGATTATTTATTCTGGGAGCTTGAAAGATAAATAATCTTTGACCAAAACTAGTTTTCATTCTTGGAACTATTTTAGGCTTGTTTGCTCTTGAGGGATAATATCTTTCAGTCCTCACAGATGGAGCGCTTATTTTCCTATGAAAGCTAGTTAATATATTCTGCACATTATATCCAAAACCTGAAATTCCCTAAAAAGTGGCTCTGAAGGATAGGAAAAGTCACGGCGGTGTATTACTCAGAGAAGAGCCTTTTGAGCAATGCTTACTTGATATATATGTACACCAGATGCACTCCCCCAACTATCAGTACCATAGCTCAAAATTGATTGGCACAATGCATAGTACACAGTTTTAATCTTCTTTTTATTCAGAATATTTCGAAGTATTCTAAATATATAGATTAATTTTCGCAATCTTTTAGCTAATCCATCTAAATGAACATCCCATCTCATGTGCCTATCAATAACTATTCCCAAATACTTTATTGATTTACAACTTGCTATACTAGGACAATTACAGCCATTTATATATTTACAAGCACTTAAATGCAATTTAATATAATTTAAATGTTTGGGTTGTCCTACCTCTGTAATGGAGAACGGTATAAATTTTGTTTTTGCTGCATTAAGCTATACTATTGCTGGTCTGTGGTGTACATATTATATTTTAGTCTCTTCAAACATTGTCTGGAATTTATTTCATGTTCAGATGGTGTCTTTTTGATTGTTGAAAGAATTTGATCCACACATTTTATACATTTATTTTATTTTAATCATTAAATTACACACTTTTATCAAGCAAGCCTCCGAAAAAACGTATTCTAATGTTAATATATACAACACAGCGCTTCGATTGCGGCATTGCTTGCTGCTAATGGCTAAAATCGTTCTACAAATAACAATTTATTTTTCCGCTACGGTACCCTCGACATCTACTAACATCAAGCAAAAACGGAAAAAAGCCTCGAAAGGACTACCTACAGAAAATAATTTTAAGTTGGTTAATTAATTTGTTGGTTGGCATTACTGCACCAGTTTGTGAGTTAGGCGCGGTCTAGGGTTGGTTTCCCTTCATAATATTTGTGATGCCAGCACTTAATGTAGCGGAAAGGAGAAGATAAAAATTACAAGTACATACCACCTTTCCGTCTTTTTGGCCAGACCTGCGCAGTGAAAAAGCTATAAAGGCGGTTAGTGTTCGAAATTGTCATTAATACAAAATTGTTTTCTATGACAAGGGTGAACTATTTTCGCATTCTTTTAACAAAGCCTGCAACTTTTTGGGTTCTTTACAGAACGTTAATAACATTATGAATGTTCTGGCAACTTTATCGCATCATACTGTTCGTCAGTTGCCTTAACTCGTCAAACTACAAAAAATCACTGAATGTGAAGATATATTCACCTTATCTTGGTGTCCATGAAATTCTACACAACATATGCTAGGAATTCAATAACTCAAAATATTAATAATTTGAAATGATAGTCCATGGCTTGGTCAGAATACTATATGGGAAGAGCTGATTTTTAATGCGGTGAACAAAAGATGAAACAATATATTGGTCTTAAAACACACGTGTTGTGTTAAACACACCATATATCGGTCTTAAAACACACCATCGGAGTTGGCTATAAGGGGCTTTCAGGTCCATGGCTGATAGAAGGATCAGACCTCTACGCCTCCCAATAGGAAATTTGTAATCTCATTGTATCCTTTGTAAGCCAATCTGATTCTTAAGTTAGTTTACAATACATATATTAAAAGATAATCAAACAAACCAACGGCTAATCTTGTATAACAGTGCGGGTCCACGGATGAGACTTCGATCTCTCGTCTCGTTAAGGTCAGTATGTATCCATAGCGTTATGCTAACAATATACATGCGACAATGAAACACAATTCTGAACCCTTTACAGACGACTCTCCGGGTTCAAGTGTCATCCGAGTACATGCGCCATAACAGGTAAACAAATTGCCGCATGCATGCAAAGTGCCGTCGTAGACAAAATGACAGTCTAACAGCTCGCTTCCTCTTCAAAAGTCCTTGTTGACAATAGCTTATCATAATGTAAGGAGGCAGACGGAGCGACGGGGGTTTAGCACAGTTAGTAGTGACATTAGCTTTGAAAAACGGGCGACCTTAAGTTAAAACTACCCTTTCCACTCTGGTGGTAATTCCGCTTAATATCTGTGCTTAGCGGCTGGAAACTTTGAGAAACTGCATAATCCAGCCAGTAATGATGATTACAAAGTGTCAACATTTGTACGAGTTAGCGCGCGGTTCACAAACTGCGAGTGATAAAGAAATACTGGAAAATGCACGATTCACCGTAATAATACAAATATATTCCAGTTAGATACATTGGGGGATTGGGCAAATTTAATCAATTATTAATTTAAAAAAATCAATCAATCCACAATATACAACTGAAATAAAGTATTACTAACATAATATTTTATTACACATTGTGAGTAGGTACATGAAGGGCTTAAATACTTGTTTTGCAAGTTTCTGAGTAAGTGTATTCTTGACTTTGTGTCTTATCGTAAATATATTTATTATATAATTCAGAAAAATGCAGTCTGAATGTAAAATAATTAAAATATGTGCACACTTAATAATGTAACACAAAATATGTTAAATGGATGAAATTTACGGTTGAAATATTCTATCTTGTCCTATTTAAAGAATTACTGAATTTGAGGCACATATACATAATACCTACTTTATTACTGTTTTTATTATTTTTGTTTTAAAAAATAGAGATGCGTACATTAATATTCTTACTATTTTTAAACTAAGCTAAATAATGCATGTGCTATGAAAATAGGACTAACTTGCTGGTCTCCTGGAATGAGGCTCGAACCGCCGACCACTTGCTCACTAGGAGAGTCTTAACAACTAGACCAATAAGCACGTATTTATTAAAAATAAGAAATGCGTTGTTCATCGAAATAGTAATCGCAAAACCCTGGTCATGCGAAATAGCAGCGCTGTGGCCAACCCTCAGGTTTCCCTGCTGTTCTTTACATAATCGATCCGTAGTTCTGTATTGTAGGTGTATATTGCTGCAGTGGTAGACTCTTTGGGGAATGTATTTCTATTAATCACCAACCGATTCGTTTTCGCGTGATCTTTCTTTTCCCGTTTCCGAATTATATTCTGCTTCTAATCTGAAATAATACATTCAACTTAATACATGGAGGGGAAACTTGGGAATATTTACTGATAGAAATTAATTTCAAATCATAACTACAAAACTTTCTATTTTAAGGCCTATTGTGCAGAACCAATAAATAATACTGAATTTTATTAACAAATAAAATATATATGAATGTACATATATACACTTCTTAATGGCGGATGTTTTCAAAATCTCCTTGTCATGAAATATTCTCGAAATACCGTCATTGAGTACTGTAAAAATGAGAATTAACGATATGCATAATACGAAACAAAAAACGTTAATCAACACGTTTCATGACTCGTCTCTGTGAAGCTGATAATATGTTAAATATTCTTTCCTATCCCCATTAGGTAGTACATGGTGAATATTATGTTCCAGGCCGATTTTGTTTGGCCGCCATTTTGGTTTGGCAGACATTTGTCAGTTCGCATTTGATTACTATTTATTACGGAACATCTAACGCCTCGGTAACGTGTTGAAGTCATTAAAACATTTAATCTAAATAATAATGAAAATGCTGTAACTATTAGCTGATCGCAATCCTCAAATGCAGGAAAACTTACTGTCAAGTCGACTGGGGTTATAATACATGATGTTTCAACAGGATGGTACCACCTCATACACGCACGAGCCACACTTGAAATTTTGCGAGAAATTTTTCCCGGCCGTATAATGTCAATCGATTGTCGAAATCGACTGTCCCCCTCGATCGCCTGATTTGAAACATTATCAACGGCTCCCGACTATTTTCTGTGGGGGTACTTGAAAAGAAAGGTCTACGCCAATAAGCCAACAATTCCGATGCGACAGGACAATATTAAAAATGAAATTGCTGAAATAACACGCGAAGTGTGCGAGAATGTTATGAAACACATGGTTTAAAAAGAACGCATTTGGGCCGATGTCATATTCCATACATAATTGTAATACTCGTAAACCAAATAATCGATAAATAAAAACCAAATTAAAAAATTGTTTTTCATTTCCTAGTTATTCAAAAACAACATAGACCTGAAACATAATATTCAGCCTGTAGTTGTAGTCGCAATGATCAAACTGACAAAATAAAGGTGATAACAGTTTAAACTATTAAATGAAACAATTCATTCTCCACCTCTTCTTTCCTCTTTCTCTCCACCACATGATGTCGGCGACTATAAAATAATATTTATGGCTCTAGAACAGGAAATCCGCTATTAATGTTTCAAGGTCAATGTATACAGAGATTAACAAAACGTGACACTCATAAGAGGAAACCATGGAAGCGCCCCGAAAAGTCGTTGATGTGATTTCATTCCACTCTCCTATCAACGACACAGCGTAACCCGTAGTGACTTCTTATTTTTTCACTTGTTCACTTAAATACTTTTATAAGGTCTGAAAGAAATGCTGAAAAGAGAAAGAAAAGCTCTACCGAATATTAATGAAAGACACGATGTAAATTTTCTTTAATAGATAATATAGTTAACAGAAATGTAATACTATATGATTTTTAAAATATGTTTATAGTTAGAAAACGAGTGCAAAAAACAATATTATTATTTACAAATCACTACCATCATACAATGGTAGCAGAATCCATTTATACAACAATCCGCAAGATATTCTCAATATGTAATTCGAGGGAAAAAATATAGGATTTTTTTTAATATAAATTAAATAATATATACAAAAAATTGATAATTTTTATATAGAAAACTAACTTATTTTAAAGGTTCTCATAGTGAAGCATAAATAAGATTTAATTAATGTTATTGATAAATTTAAAAAGTACAAATTAATCAATTTAAAAAACTTCTTCAATATTAGCAAAATTACTTTATGGTCAATAAGACAAAACAATAGTGGTTTAAATAAAGTGTTTCATTTTATAATTTAAAAACGATTACTGACTAGAGTATTTTTGTTGAAGCTAACAGAGAAGCTTTTGTGCTTACGAATTGAACGCCTTTTCTGAATCAATTCGTCCCATAGTCCGAGACAAGTATTAATGGCCAAGCAGAGGGGAAATCTGCTGACGTTTCCAATCAGGGCAAAGTCGGAGGGAGGGAATGTTGGGGAGCTGACATTTTTATAACAAAAGTTCAGCAAAAGTAACACGAATTTTCAACACCCTTTTTCTTTACGAGACTTCATACCGTTCGAGAAAACACAACACTTTGATTGGAAATATAATTTCCGTGTTTGGCGTTGTCCACTTCGAAACGCGTAATCGAATGATAATTACACTTTCCGTGATAATTCCGCGAAAATGGGATGACTTGAAATTTTCCGGGGATACTCCATTTTGTAAAACCGCCAAATAATTGAATACACGATGAATCGCTTACCAAATACAATAGAAGCTAAATACTGCAAGCACAACAAAATACAATGGATACTCAAAATAATAGAATGATGTGGGTCGAGCGAGCTTTTATTTGGTAGAATTCCATTACATTGTTATTTATCGTATTGTATAAATTGTAAACAATATACACAATCTACACAATAATTTTCATGTTATTAGTGCGAACAGGTGTTTTCCGGAAGAGAAAACCCTTATAAGTAGGTTTTTACGTGTTAGTTTTCTCTGTCGGTCGGACACAATACACATACCACGCCGGAGCAGCCCGACATATCTACATTTGCAAAATATGATAATTGGTACAGAAGTAGTACAGAATCATTTCTATGTGACAATTCTAGATAATGAAGGGTACATTTAATTTTTTAAATGTTGTAATTATCATTATTTCGTGATTTAAAATATGTTTATTTAGATTTATTTTTATTTCATTTAGAAAAAATAATAGATTGCAGAAAATTTATTATTTTGAATCGTGTAGCATGTCAATAAATAATCAATATATGGGGACAGCGACACAAATCTAGCTGACCAATGACGCGCGCGACATCTATATCCAGGTTTCAGGCTTCAGCGGATAAAAGCAGTGCCAGTCTGGCCTGATCGCTCGCCGATGACACCGCAGCGGTCTAGTGCCGAGCGCCGCCGACTCGGTCCTCTCACTCTTCATATTTCACGTTCCGCTATCTCCTATATTCTTATTCTTTCATCCCTGACTAAATAAACAACTCAACACCAACCCAACGCGTTTCATTTCCATTACCAAAAACCTCCTAAAAATATGAATATACAATAAATATGAATATTATTGCAACCATATTTTTAAATAATAAAAAAAGTAATACAAATTAAACAATGTTCTGAAAAAATTACAATTACACACATAATTCCGTGTTCTTCTTTAAGATATATGGATATGGAGAACCTATCTCAAATCGCATCTTTCGGACTAAAGTCACCCTTCGATTGCTTTAAAGTAAGGCGGCTAAATAATTTAATCCATTATAATGACAGTACGCACTCAATAAAATACCATTATAAAAATAAATCGTCAACCTTTAAATAACAACAATATTTCGACAATATCCTGTTGCTTCTATCCTCTCCGCAATTGTAACAATTGATGCAATGTAGCAATGGAACGGTTCGGCTCTCCGTCTGGTTGCCTGACACTTCCCGCGGCTCACCATTCGGGGGATTGTCAATTTGAAAAAATGCCACCCGAAGCAAAAATTTGACAGCTAAAACATAGATTTATGATAGGGTAACAACTTGTTACCTACTAGACTTGAGTTTTCACAATTGTGACATGTTCTGAAAAAACGACCAATTTCGCTATCACAATAAAAACCTGGAATATTAAACTCTAATTCTGGCCTTGAATAAAAATTTATTTAACTTTAATTGCTTGCTTGATATGCTTTTTTGGTCTAGTGGTAAGACATTTACCTAGCGATCGAGTGGTGGGGGATGTTTATTCCAGGAGACCACCAAGTTTGTACTACTTTCATAGCACAAGCGTTTAACTTTGAAAATAGTAGGAATATTGATGTGACATGGATATACATTTCGTGTATGGATTTTAAAAATAAACATTTTGAAACATAAACAAATGGGTTTAAGTATAATAAAAAGGCTTTTGAAAATAAAACGATTATGGACTAGACTTCACACTAAGAAAGACTTTCAATGCATTAAACACAATTTGTTATAGTCAAATATAATACGTTAAATTTAAGAAAATTAACTTCGTGTAACGTATTTAAAAACATGCTTCGAACATCAAACTTTAGAGAAATTAGTTAATTTTGTTAAAAAACACAATTTCAATTTTGAGGAGAAATAATCCACTTTAATGAGAGATATAAACAACACATAAAAATTCTGGATTCAACAAAAATAAAATCTAAAATAATATGAGAGAAAAAAAACGTAATAAAAGAGCACTTGCATGTGCGAGAATATTAAATGTATTCACACAAAGATGCGCGGAGGAGTAATATGTTCCGATTCTAATATATTATATGTATGTGGCGTGATTGAATACAAATTGTATGATGTCGCTAATCTGTATACATTCTACTCTGTACGCGTACACTAGCACCGGTGGCAGACGAAAGTAATGCGGAGTTTCTGGGTTTATCTTATGTGAATTCAAATGATTCAACGCATTGTTGACAGACAATTTGCAAACTCGAGGGAGAGGGAACAGGGCGAGCAGATCATTTTAATGGAAAGTGATTTAAGGAAAGAAGTTCGTGGTTCCATGCAGGGTCTTCCGCATAGAGTTTTGAAATGCGAAAAACGCGTACCCAGAATCAGAACATGGTTGACACGAGTCGTATTAGAACGAATCTAGAATTTCACGAGACAACGACTAACCAATGTAAGAAGATACAAGACGCGTTCTATGTCACGGGTAACATAGAAACAACCTAAGATGGATTGCATCGTGGATTAACACTAACAAATGCCTTTCGAAGAATATATAAGAAGTATACTTTAACAACAATGCACATAATGTACTTACACTTACTTCAAATATATTGTTGCGTGATGGCACAGATGCCGGAAGAAACAGGATTCGGAAGGAAGTTCCACTCACCACAATCCGTTCTCCTGGCACCTCCAATGTGGACTGTAACTTAGGGTTTTACACTATCTCCGTTCAGGATCTCGAATGATTCAGGCCGCAAGAGATGGTCACGTAGACACACTTCTCACTCTATTTCACACTGCGAAGTCCTTTGTAACCGTACCGCTTTAGGGCCACCGATCGACTGGACCCGTGGCAGGAGAGGAACGGGGGGGGAGGTGGAAGGCACAGTACATCATTCTCGCTCAAGCACAAATATGTCCCAAACATATATGATTTAAGTACAGGAAAATCTTTAAAAAATATATGCAAGACTTTTATGCTGGTGGATGGCTCCGAAGTTTCTGAATAAACAATCGGTTGGAAACCCCTACTGTAAAGCGAAGTCGCCAGGGAAATCAGTATTGAATGTAAAAAAGTTATCGATCATTTCCCCCGTTAAGCACTGTTTATAGCGTATTTAAATAACGCTATGGTTAATGTCGGGATTGACATAATTTTAATTATTTTAAAAGTCATTTAATATTTCTAAGAAAATTTATGGAAAAAAGAAGATTGAGTGCAGTGGAAAACTTGTCATTATTCAAAATAATAATATGTCAAATACAAGTGTGATAGAGGAACAAAAAATACCAAACACCGAGAAATCATTTCGCAAAGGGGAAACAATTTTCTATAAAAAAGATGAGCATACTTTTAACTACCGTCAGTTTTAAACAAACCAAAGAAGTTTTTTTTCACTTTATTATGACTTAAGTAATAATAAGGAAAAAAAAGTTAATTCATCTATAAATCGTGCGTTAATAATAGTTATTTTAACTTATCTATTTATTTGAATCAAATTGTTACTGTCAAGTTTCCTCACCGTCCATGGCTAACCTAAAAATACTTCGTGCCAAATTAAGTATTTTGACTACTTAAATATAGCTTTGATTATTTAATCACATCCTCTGTATTATTTTGTAATTCCCTTAAAACTGGTTGTCATGAGCCTAGAAAAGTGGCGTTTTAATTACCTGTTAAATTGTAATTAGAAAATGGAAGAATTATATAAAAAAAAAAACATAATTAACATTTTGAAGGCATAAGCGAGGCCTAAAGAAACGGAATCAAAGTAGCTTTTATAATTATCCTACCACTGAAAAAAAAAAAAACGCACAACAGACAAAAAAAAACCCATAATCGCAAAAGGAATAGGTACATTTATATATGCATATTATCCCCATCCTTAATCGGGAGGGCACACTAACGATGTATGGATCACGTTAGTGTCACTCAACCTTCAAACCCACGCAACAAATATTACGAGATATACTTTATAAAAAACGAGCCCAAAATATAATGTAATCTTCAACGAAAATATAATGTTATGATTTGATACATAATGTAGTTGTATTACAATATCGTATGTGTTCCCAAATAAGATATATTTTTTAGATTTTATATAGTTATTTTTAGTTTTCGTATATTATAATTATTTATTTGTAAAATATAGGAATAATATTTGATTTACGGGTACGGCGTTAATTATTTGGCTCTGAACATTACATATAAATACACAATTTAAGGCCAGAGTACTAAAACAAGAGTAGTTGGTATAATTGTATACGCCAAGAAAATGAAATGGTAATGGGCGGACCACATTACACGGGCTCGGAGGACAGACAATCGTGGTGACGAAAACAGTCATCCAGTGGTACCCGACGGGAATCAAGAGGCCGACATGTCGCCCTAAACCGACCAAATTAAAACTGCGGAAGTAAATGATAGCAAATAACAATGATCATAGAAAAATGGGAGACACGTGGGGAGGGCTTCATCCATATTTCAAAGTTCTCTTTGTTTGACTTTAAAATAAAGAAAACCTTTCAACATATATGGGCAGATATGATAGTAATACAATTATACAACTTTTTATTTCTTTTAATTATTTTTTTATCGGAAATAAAACAGATATGACAACAAGGACATTGAACTTACAAAAAAAAAAAAAATGGTGACAAATTACTTACATCCTTACATATTTCACATGGACAAAACGAAAACACAACACGATATAAAAACAAAAATCATTTACACATTGCATAGAGGAACATTGTTTGAATTAGGTTTTTAAATAGTAGTGATAAAATAGAAAATATATCAAGTCGGTAAGCTTGGTATATTTTCATTATAGGAGAGCATAATCCAGAATTGTTCCGACTTGTAGGAATTCCGAAGGGAGGTTACGATCATGATGCTCGCAATGAATGTAAAATGATTAATGACAAAATTAACTTATAATCATTAATGATAGAATGTCTACGAATGTTGAGATACTTATGAATCTCTAATTTCTGTGACCATTCTTCATAAAACAATTTGGTGAAACAATTAAAATTTACAGGCGATAATTCTTGGCCGGCGTTACGGTAACGATAGGTACAATCTGTTAAATCTCTCAGAGAAAACTATTTATTATGTCGACGGTCGGTTATATTGCGGCGGAATGTCAGGGGGCCCCATTGTTTGCCGACGTCACACTGTTTACACGAGAATCGGAGAGTATCAACGGTAGACTGAAATCAGACCAATAGCGAGCGGAGGGAAGCAAATTGACGATTACAATTATGTTTTGGAATTCATTTTGGGCGATGCGAAAGTTGTTGCCGTTTTAATAGTACTTATTTAGAGATGGTGTAGATGGATGTCTTTTGTCTTGAAAGCTATTTTTTTGCCATTGCTTTTAAAAGGGACAACTTCTACCTAACCCTAAAAAAATGACCAATGGCCGAGAAAAAATGAATTTGCAACATTGTACGTTGTATGATTATACAAACAGGAAACCACGCAACTGCCGCGACTAGTAATATTGGTTCAGTATAATGGTGAAAGTGCCTTGAAAGCTCGAACGAATCGTATTTGGTTTAGCAACTTTCGGTCGGAGAATTTATCCCGCGAATCCGCGATGAACGTTCCCATCAAAGTTGATGACGAGCAACTCATCATGCACGATCATGGATGCAGACCCTCGACTGGCATCAACTCTACAACTTTAGTTAATATTAAAATCTACTTTTAAAATTAGCAATATTAACATTGTGGTTAAAATAAGTGGTCAATAAAACAAAGATATTAAATAAAAATATAATATTAAAATCTTTTATTTACAAAAAAACGGCAAATACTTTCTCATCATATTGTTAATCTTTATAGAGCTAACTTTGTGGTTAAATACGAGATATTTTTACGTCAACCGGTTACGATACTAACGTATCTTCGTCAGGACTGGCGTACAACTGAACTATTATATAAAAATAAAATATTAAAATCAAATCAATTACGGGGCGGGGGCGGAGTCTTGGTAGGAGTGGCTATTTAACATATTTCCTATTACAATATCTCCCTGACAATCACCTTCCCACTCTTACTAAGTCTTCGATAACAAAGTCTTGCGTAAGATTTATAACCCAATATGTGATAATACAAAGGAAGAATGAAGGAGATTAAAGAACTTGAAACTTCGGGAAAGGTATGATGGTGCAGATATCCTGAGAAAGGTAAGCAAGGAGACTGCAGTAGGCGGAACATGCAGCGTGAATAGTCGAGTCCCACTCTCGTGCATAAGCCAACAGGATCAAAACCGATGGATGGGATGTAAGTAGCAAAATGTCAAGAGGTTGGTAAAACATTACATTACAAAATGAATTGCTACTATGACAAAAATACTTAGGCCATTAGTGCAGTGCATAATCGATTAGAATAGGTAGGTTAGATAAGGTGCTAAGTAATTCGGAAGGAACCAATTAAAAACCGCTTCTCCAGTGCACCCGCCGCAAAACGTCACATTCATTACAAACGAAGCTTTGTACTAGTCTAGTGCGGCCTGGACGGTCTGGGGCAGGGATTGTCAAGCCAATGGCCCCGCGACAGGCGGTGCTCTTTAACATTTTTACACGTCTTTAGTATACAATGGTGTGAAAAATGATGTCGATGCTAAACAATTATTTTAATGTTATTTCCCGAGGAGAAATTCCATTTCTGCTCAAGCAAACAATTAGTCAATATTAAATCAACAAACTGTATATATAATATATTAAAGTTTGCGCGCCAGCGCTACAGTGGCCTGTTTGACCGACTTATGACACGAGCGGTGATTGGCTGTCAAAAAGGACGAATCTGGGACGAGAATCCGGCTCTGGCGGACAGCTGAGCAAGACGTCACTTTTTGAGGGACGCTCGGAGAGGGAGTAGTGGGTCAGTAGGGCCGCTCTCCTGAGAGGGAATGGTGACGGAGTTCTCGTGATGGATCCAGAGATTGAAATTGGGCCTGATCCATCCACGGGATTAGAGGAGACTTCGCTGCAACCAGCGTGGAGGCTGCATGCGAGCGATGGCAGACGTATGGGGTCGACGGATTCCACAGTGAAAAGATGACGTCAGGGTAACCTACTGAAGGAGATCAATTCTGATACGGGAGTGTGGAAGCTCGGGCCCAAGGGTACGATAACATCCCATGGCAGCCTAGCGCACTTATTGCGACTTCACCCCTTGGCAAGCTGGGTATAAATCGATTGTGCTAAATCGGTAACCTTGTGTGTTCTCAATAAGAGGAAAGTTTAACAAGAAGAAATAAGATTTTAAAGACTATCGACTTAAGTAAGACTTATCGTGCTTACAGTGTGGGGATTGGTCAAGTTTCTCGTAATAAATAGTGTAATGTGTCACTTCAGTGATTGTTCTAAAAACTTTTTTAACCCATTGAAAGTAGCAAGCGACACGCGAATACCCAGAATGAGCAAGATCGGTGACGGCACCTCTGGCTTCCTATCCTCTACGGCCAGAAGGACTGGCGTCTCTTCCAGGTTAGATCGCGTTTTTGTAGATGGTTAATTATTTAATGAACAGTATTTCAAAATTTTGTTCGAGACAAGAATGCCTGGAGAATGGTTGTTTAATCGACCCCGGAGACCTAGATGACCCGGATGACCTGTTTGATGATAATGATGATGAATCTAAAATGAAATTTGAAGCACTAGAAGCAGAAAAATTTGTTAAATATGTTTGTGTTATATTTTATTATTATTATTTTAATAGTGTAATCAATCGTACACGAGGTTTTTCTAAAGTGACTCGCAGGCGTATTACTAGAGCTGAAATGTTCTCGATTTAATTACATTTAATGTGTAATCAATTATTATGAGATTATACGTATTTGTAGATTTGGTTGATAATAAGATTTTGTGTGAAACACCCGTGCTGAAAAAGGTTGAGAATCACGGTGGCGGTGGCGGGGGCGGGGGTGCCCGAGGCCAAGTGCACGTGCAGCGTGCGGTGTGCGGCGTGCGGCCGAGAGGAAGTGCACTCTCGGGGGCGCTACGCTGCGGAGGTGAGAAGCTTTTCACCGTACAAAGGACCCGCGGCTGTGAAAACACGGGGCAAACGAAGCTCAGCAACGAGGTAAGCTCGGGGAATGAGGTAATTCTTTGACTATTTATACCATCCATAGTCTGTTCATAAAATCTCTGATTATTTACACCATCAGCCTGTTTATATATAAAGATAAAAAACCATTTGAGAGTTGGTAAGATGGTAGGTTTAAAATAATTATTTAATACTGTAATTGTATATACTATTCAATATGATTCTTTAAATTCATCGGATGCTAAATAACTGTATCCTGGTTCCGAAGTGTCTTCATTCGTAGAAAAGGTAACATACGTCAGAAGAGGTAATAATAGTAAACAGTAGTAGTGTAGTGTAGGGAAGATGTGGCAAGATCTAATGAACACAACTCCGGACAAATATGCTATGTGCTCACTCTTTGTACAATATTACTGGGCTGCGATCGTCTCACTAGGTTTTAGAAAAGATCGGTGAATAATTTGTTTAGCCGGCCGCCATACTTCCTCGCGAGTCTTCCTCGGGGCTCGTTTTCGAGGTTTATGTCACCGGTCCGGAATTTCTGGCACCGCAATCTACGGAATGGTTGAGAAAGTCACAAAACTCTTTAATCAATGATTATTTAACAATAAATAAAAGACGACACACCTTTGTCAGCAACACCGAATGGCCAATTTACTAAGCACGCGATTGAACCATAAAGGGCTATTTGAAATGAATCAACTTAATATATCAGATTTAACCAATGAATTTGGTCTAAACCTGTTGTAAAGCGATATTTATCTACTAGTGATTTACAATACAATATATTTACTAAAACAGCACAATTAACACCATACCAAACTTTCATGGCGCACCAAACATCGAAATAATAAAATTAGACACCACGTTCCCTAGACTATAATCAAAGTGTGACATAAAAACTAGGTCAACCCTGTACGATTGACAAAGTGACGTGTTCAGCTTCAGCTAACGCAATTCACGGCAATTCTGCGGTAGAGTACGGGCACAACGGGCGTAGAGAATATAAAAAAATGGATAATTAAATAAACATAAATATGGGTAATGCATTTGCTGATCGATCATCGGTTTAAACTGACACGTGTAGATGAGCACCCAAACAAGGATACGACTGACTAGCTGCATATCTGCCGATCGTTGTCACGGATGAGGGTTGTACAGGGTTGTTGAGAAAGTGTTGCGGCACGCGGCATACTATTTAAAGAATCTAATACTACTACGTGGTCATCCTAACAAATGACCTTCCTTATAAATCGAAATAGAAATAAGATTCCACGCGCCGTCAAATATGCCTCAACCGACAAACTCGAGAAGCGAGCGGAGTAATCATAAGCTTGCACTGTAGCAACACAGAGCGGCAGTCGAACATTAATAACACAACTCGAACAAATCAAATAACATCTCGAAAGATGTTATTATTACTTTGCGTGAAAAGGTTGCGCAAGTAATATGGTACCTTTCCGCGGAACTGGCGAGGCGAACAAAAATCTCAAATTCGTTCAGCTACAATATTATTTTCATGATGAATTGAGGCGATCCACCTATGGAATTCTTCAACAAGTGGAGGGAGCCGTTGTACAGCAGCACACGGTAATACCGTTTATTAAATATATTACCTACTACATACTATTCCACGATAACTACTATTAGCATCATTGTATCATTTTACGACCTTTATTATAACAATGGTATCTCAATGTTACAATCAATGGGTATACCTAAGCGTTAGGTGAATGTTCCGTATTCATAAATATTATTATAAATATTAATTAAATATATTAATTATAATGATACACATATAAAATCAATTTTATCGAAAAATATTGTTGTTGCGCCACCGGGATCTCTTCCCTAAATGGAGGAGGTGCTTTATCCAACTAAGCTACAGCGGCATTATTTTTAGCGACAATTTTTCGACCTTATATGTTACCTTTTTTGAAATCAATACATTTAATCGTTCCATCATTTGATAGAGCCATCTACCTTATTTTTATTTATTATTATTATTATTATTTATCCCGGTAGCGCAACAACAATATTTTTCGATAAAATTGATTTTATATGTGTATCTTTATAATTAATATATTTAATTCATATTTAAAATATCACAGACCTATGTTCTGAATAATTACAACTTCACAATAAGAACGTGTTTTCCTAATAATAAAGTTGTATCAATATGTCCACAATTTAATAAAAATGAGTTGATAATTCTGGCGTCTGCTATCAGTTTACTCAAAGGTATAATGGAACGATTAAATGTATTAATATCAAAAAAGTAACATAAAGGTTCCAAAATTTGTCGCTAAAAATATTGTTGCTGTAGCATAGTTAGATAATGAACCTTCCCCAGTTTGAAAAGAGATCCAGGTTCGAATCCCGGTGGCGCAACAACAATATTTTTCGATAAAATTGATTTTATATGTATATCTTTCTAATTAATATATTTAATTCATATTTTATATTTTTTTTAATGGAATGCTTATATAGAAATATGGGGGGTAATTACAGGGCTAACGACCCGTCTTCTGCTGGCTTAAACCGATATATCATTCCTTTATGTAAAAAAAAATATAATAAAATAGCTTCGTCTCTATGAGATATCTGATATTTATTTAATAACAGTGCCTTTATAGATAAAAGTCCAGTAATTGTGTGTTCTTGTAACATATTCAAATATTGCTATAATTGGTTTAAGTTCATGTGTAGGGAAGAACACGAGGGGAGGATTGAGCGCCGCTCATTTATATTCTGAAAAATAATTAACGATTTATTTTCCTTTAACTATAACACATCATCGCCTTATTTCGAAGGATATTATACCCTTGGATATTTCTGTGATATTATGACATACAATTCCAAGTAGCGTACAGACATTGAAGTATTCTACAATAACTTTGTAAACGCGATATTCTGTGTTTTAAAATGTTTCATACGTGTGACATTGTAAAATATGACATAATAAAAGGCTTGTAGAATACGCAAGTAGAAACCAAGATAATAATTTCAATACAGGTAATACTGTCGCTGTGCTAGACATATGGTTCCATATATTATTGATACTTTTTATTGATATTTTCACGAAAATTTCTCTACATTTAAAATATGTTTAATTGATATAAACGATATTCAGAGTAGATTGTAAGTCAAAATGAATTAATGTCGGTTTGTAAGAACTATTATTACACGTCCTTTTAATTTAATATTTACGCTTAGTCACGGCAAGGAGGTGGGGGAAATATCGTATTTAATCTGTAAAATCATTTTTTATTTTTATTTTAACAAATCAATATTATTTACAATTCACGCGACTTCCGTTTATGACGATATGAAATGACACAATTTGGATCACGCTCGGGTCAAGGATGAATGGGATAGAATTTGGGAGTTTCTCTCCCTCGACCGAGGTTCGGTGGGATGCTGTGGGGGCTCGGCATTATGCTCTCTTCAAGTTTCTGGAGCGAAAATCATCAATGCGGGCACGACAATGCAAACACGCCCTAGCGAACAATCGCGCAACCACGACTTTCAAATAAAATTAAAAATGGAACGGATCATTGTCTCTTCCCAAGACGCTTTCGGTATTTTTTTGTTTGTTCTTTACTGTAACTTGAGTCATTTCCATATCCCAAAGAAGCTTCTCGGCAGAAGAGGAGATTACGGAGACTAAGTTGAGTAGTCAAATAGCGGGGATTCCTAATACTGAGGTACATTACGGACTTGCTATTCGAGAATAAAACAAAAATGTTGTTATCCGACATCTTCCTACGTTCTAGACCAGTCATCAGCAACCTATGAACCGCGGATCATCAATAATTTCAAATGACCCATTTGAGTTTCGCAAATAAAGTATAACATATAAAAATAAATGATAAAACATAAACATGTGAAGCGCGATGAATATGTGAGGAGGTGGTCTGAAACCTTTCGGTTATTTAAAAAATACGCGCGCATCCGTCAGGCGTGGATCAATGAGAAAGAGTCTGTGACGCAAGAGAACGCTTATAAATAAAGTTCATTACTTATTAATGAATTAAAACTTGACAATTATATTTGCTTTTATAATGTTTTATTTTATTTTTTATTAGAATATATACTTACTTACCCCATCACGCCGTTTCTCCGCGGGGGTAGACAAAGAGGATAGAGCGCCACACTCTTCTGTCCTGACACACAATTCTCGCCTCGTCCACATTCATTCATCTTCTCATACAAGCTCGACGATTATTGAGGCTTCTAACAATGTCATCCTCCAGTATCAGGTTTACCTGGTCATGAAAGAAAGGAAAGAACTGCTGAAAAGCGAGGAAGGGGTGAAAATGACCGAGAATTTCCAGGATAATATAAAATTCTTCTGGAAGGCGGTCAAAAAATCTCGATGTGGTGCTGAAAGCAGTAGTACGAAAGCTATTAAATCAGTAAAAGGAGAAATGTTAATAAATGAGGTCGAAATAAAAGATAGATGGATTAAATATTTCCAGGAGACGTATGAGAGTGAAGAGAAATGAGGAACCCCTCGAGAGGCTTTGTGGGGTAAGTATGAATGACAAAAACGATATAAATGGAATAAGTATGGAAAAAATAAAGTGTGCAATAAAGCATATGAAGAATGGTAAGGCCGTAGGGTATGATAACGTTGCTTCCGAGAATATCAAGGTTGGTGGCCCATCAGTTGTCTCGTGGCTTCATGCGCTTTTTAATCGGAGTTTAGAGGAGAGCCATACTCCATTAGATTAAAGGAGAGCAGTTATTATGCCTCTCTACAAAGGTAAAGGGTCGCATTTTAGCGAACAACTGAAAACATTTTTGTGCCTTTGTAGATCTGCAAAAGGCGTATGATAGAGTTATAAGAGAAAGGTTATGGAAGATACTCTCTGATTCACCCTGTAATCATATAAATTTATAAAATGGCGCACGTGACTCCACTACTGAAAAATGAAACACTAGACCCCGAAGACCTCATGAATTAATCCGCCACTCCTCTAAAAAATAATGGAAAAAGTTGTATCATATCGTCTTTATGTATTTAACAAAAAATGCTTTATTTCCCAAAATGCATTCTGTATATAGACGTCATCATTCTATACAGAAACAGTAGTTCGAATCCTGTCTGACATTATAACACTTACTGACTCGAGGCATCTGGTCCTGCTCGCTTTATTAGATCTGAGTGATGCATTTGATACAGTCGATCATTAAATCTTGGGTGAGAGACTGCAAAAAATCTATGTGGTAGATGGAAATACATATGGTTGGCTTAAATCATATTTTTGTAATAGATCGCAATTGGTGCGATTTCAAAATTCAACCTCTCCTACATCTACTTCTAACATCAGGGAACCTCAGGGTTCTGTTCTCGGACCATTATTATATATACGAAAGATATAGAATATATCGTCAGGATTATAGTCCCACTGTTATGCAGACGATACGTAATTTTTTTTTTTTGTAAGCCAAGTGAGACAGGTATTATAAAGAAAAATTGCAAGATGCGTAAATAAAATAGGCGAGTGGATGGCACAAAATAGACTTACATTGAATCCATCCAAAATAGAACAAAACAGCAACACTTAATACATGAATCAATGTCTGCGAATGCTAAATCTGCAGTTAGTTGTTGGGCGTGCACATTGATTCAGATCTTTCAATGATACACAAATCAGTAAAACTGTCAATGCATGCTTTTATCAACTGAGACAGATTAAAAGTATTCGGAGAGATCTTCCTTTTGAGGCAGCCCGTCTAATATAAATGCATTTGTGGTATCACGTGTGGACTATTGTAACAGCAACTATACTGGCCTGCCAATATGCCTTCTAAATGCGGCTGTACGGATAATATATGGAATTTCCAAATTATCTCATATAACATCCCTTTTATATCAGCTACATTGGCTCTGATCCCCTGAAAGAGTTGAATTTAAATTGTGCTGGTTGATGTATAAGGCGACACACAACTTGGCGCCTCTGTATCTTCAAGAACTTTGTATCCCAGACAATTTGAATGATAGACGTCAAACTCTCAGGTCAGCCTATACTTCAGCTGCAGGAACCAACCAACCGTTGCCCAGAAGTCGAAATTTAGTGAACGGGCATTTGCGATGGCAGGTCCAAAAGCGTTGAACTCTTTGCCTTCCGTCATAAGAAACAGTGCATCAGAGAAAAAACTAAAAATGCACCTTTTCAAAAAGTCATTTGCATAAATGAAAATAAAAAAATTAATTTTAAAAATAAAGATAATTGTAGAACTATAAACAGTTTATGTGTAAAGCGCCCTTGAGGTGAAAGTTTTTACGAAAATGGCGCTATACAAATTATTATTATTATTATACATGCAATCGCATCCCTATATGAAGGAAGTTCTGCGTGTGAAAGGATCAATAGAAGATATGATGAGATATAATACATTTTAAAAATAATCAGTAACAGACAGTATATGTATATTTATTTTTATATTTATTTCTTCTCTATAAGAGTAAGACTCGTGTATAGAGAAGGAGTATATAATTTATGTGTTTGTTAGTCTGTGTACATATTTTTTTACTTCAGATACAAATTTATACTAGTCTATAATTTTTCAAATTCTGATGGGGAGATTGTTTAAGAATTTGATGCCTTGATAGATATAGTGATTTTGGGTTGCAGTATATTTTAGTTTTGGAATATCAATTTGGTCTCTAAATCATGTAGATCGAAATTAGTTCCTAATATCTAATTTTAAAAATTTGGATTATTGAATTTTTCTTGTATATGTCTTGTTAGAATGCGAAATGGTTAAAAATAATATTTTGTTCAAGGATACATAAACACTTAGTCGAAGTAAGGGACGGAGGGTAATACAATTCGGTATTGTTAGACGCAGGTGCACTGACACAGCATGGGTACAGCAATAAGGAAGGAAGACTGGCGTACGTGACTTAAGTTAGGTCGGCAAATGCACTAAGGGATGTATCTTTTTATGCGGGCAGTCTACACAAAATCTCGGCCGGGAGAACTCGCTCCACAAAGACGGGATCTAATTTTCAATTAGAAATTAAAATCAATATCGTCTCTGAAATATTAAGCAAGTGCTTTATAAATTGTGATTCCGGGGAAAATTTAAACTGTGCACCTCGAGTTTAGCTTAGACTGTGATGTTCTCTGCGTTTAATCGTCGATGTGAAAGTATCAAAAAGGGTCCCGGTGGATCTATAAAAAGTTGATCAACATAATTTGGTGTAGCGAAAACAGACTGTCGCTATCAGGATAGGCAGACGGTATCCTATAAGGCACGCAAATATTGCATAAGAAAATCGCGTCCAGAGTCCCGGTTTGCCTGGATAATTAGGCATCGTCTGGTGGTCAATCAACTACAAGCCTGAACTCCGTCACCCTACGCTGGCACCACAAGTATCTGACCACATTTCACGTCCAGGATCCAGGACCATCCGGAGAGGTAATCCCTTACGTGAGGGACCTGCATAATCTAAATCAGACAGGCGTCAACATAGACAATTTGGTACATAACTTTATGCTGGCATGATGAACACACATATTTAATGTTAATTTAATTGTAATTATTTTTGAATAGCCTTATTAATAAGTGTTCAAGTAAAATGCTCATTTTCCACTTTTAACACATGCAAGTATCATAAAATATAGATAATAAATTTTCTTATATAAAAATATTGTATCATTTAAAAACCATTTGATTTAACTTGACAATATTTAAAAAAGAACCAGTTAGGCTAGATGCCTCCCCCCTGAATATGAAGCCGAGGGAGAAAGAAGAAACTCGAACAGTCTATTATTTTTGGTACTTTAAAATCTGTAAAGAGTTGGATACTTGGATAGTAATTATTTTTATCATTTTTTGAGTGATTTCTAATTATGATATTGAAGTTTGATATGCTCCCCCATTCAATAATACCGTATTGCAAATAATAATAATTTAGTTTTTATGTTTAGTTAAAAAGGGTTTAAAAGCATATAGTAATAGTTTTCTCAATAAAATGTATCTTACTATTCACTAACGGGCTGTTTTAAAATGAAAATACTTATTGATCCTTCTTAATAGTCACATTTTGATTAACCAACAGCCAAAAAAGGTTGCCGGCCCCTGATCTAGACGCTATAACTAGTTGTGTCAGTGCGAGTTTCTATCTACGTAAAAATGTCTCTAGGTGAATTCGTAGATAATTTCAGACTACCATACAAAAATAATTATTTAGTATATACATATGTATCCCAATTTTTGCGGGTTTTTTTTTCAAGAAGTAGGTACACGCGTATGGAGATTAAGAGTACTAAAATGGAGGTTGGAAACAAAAAAACAAATATTGAGTCATCATTAATCACGGCAATGGTGAAATTCATAGGAAATTGATAAAGGAATGAAATAGCTTTTTTGCAGGACGGGAATTAATGACCCGGCGACACCGGTCACATAAACAAAGTACCGCCCGAATAGTCAAATACTGAACTCATAAAACAACGCCGTCATTTTGTAACCTGAAATATTAGAACTTTGCTATCGTCAGCTGTAGATAGCGGAGTGCGGATATACAGCTGTACAGTATGATACGGCACGTGGTGTATTTTGCCAGGTAGACAAGGTAATATTGCGTCAAGATCTAGTGCCTAGTGCCATCGCACGACACTTGTCAGTCAACAAACATGCGACATGCTGACTTTGATTTAAATTGGTTCCAAATCAATTACTTCCACAATAACTTGTACCCATAACACGAATACTACTTGAACATGGATATTATAGTTCTCTTTCCTACTATTTTTTGTTCGAACAAATCTTACACGTTTTAACTGCCTCCCAAAAATTTCGTACGAGAGTACCTAATCTCGGAAAAATATGTGTCGAAAAGTAATCAAACAAATACGTCAAAATCGTGGTAACAATATATTTTATTCAGTCCCTATAAACGTCAAACCTACGTTATGACACTTGGAAATTGACATGTTCGAAAATAAAAATGTCTTTCCACGTCCCGATGGGTAAATAGGTAAAGACATTATTTGTGACTTCAATACCTACACGGTATTCTACCTATGAAAATGAATTTTAAAATGTCAAAATTAAATGTGTTTAAATTTCATTCCTTCCTTTCATCCCAGTAATACATGTTAATACATAACCACTTATATTTATATAAAAGTTCCAATCTAAATTTAATGCTATTATTATGCACAAATAATACTAAAATCGAAGAGATTCATAAACAACGTGATACTAACAACAATTGAAAGAGCTCATAAATCACATGTTACTAATAAATTAATAAAGAATAATCGAATGGATATTATGTTTTTGTGGATTGTGAAGACCGCTATCACATCAGAGAAATCAAAATATTAATATTTTAATGCCAAAAAGAAAAAAAAGGTAATTATTCAAACAGAGTTGTATAAGAACTGATAATCTAAAGTATTAGGTAAACATTACTAAAAACTATGTTCAAATAATTACAAGACTCGCCTGTTTTCTAAGCTTATTTTAAAGGCATAAAACTAAGGTTTATTAACTCCTTTATAGCTGCTCTTAGGATTACTACAGTAACTTAATAATGTAAATTTCAAAAAGTCACTTTAGAATACGGACCAAAAACGTAATTCGATCGTTACTAGAACAACAGAAATGGCTGTGTATAGATAACATCAGACAAATTCTTCGAAGGCATTGATCGCGGATGACTAAGGATTATTGTAAGTCTATTGATTTTATTTACGTAGGTAATTAATTGCGAGCACTCCGTGCGGTGTGGCTTGCGGTGATGAAAATCCACGGAATTACTCGTAAATAATTTAGGAGGGTGGAAATCGAACACACTCGTACAACCAACATGCACAAAATAATCTATTTTTGTGCTTCACGCTGGGGAAAATATTCCGAGTATTATTTAAGTAACGCACTGAGCAAAATTGATGGGTTACGTATATGTCTGTTGAATGTCAGTCAATGTTTGAAGGGAACGACGTACACGTTTTATACATCAAAACTATAACATCACCCATAAACAAACAAAGCAAAGAGGCCTCATTAAACAACCTATTGGCATCGAAATATTTTCTTTAATGTAAAAAAACATTTTATATAAAATTCAAGATGGAATATTACGTTTCATCAAAATGATAATCTATAAAAAAAATCCATCATGAACTGCCGCTAAGGATTCCATTTTTCTATCTAAAAATATTTATTTTGAGGTAACTTATAATTGTACCAAATTATAATTTAGTAATTATTATTTATTCATATTGTATTCACATCATTATCGGCTTTTACAAAATTAATTATATGTTTTTTTAAATTATAATAAATTAATTATATAAATTTAAATATTTTACGCTGCGTTTACAATTAATGTGACTACTGTTATCTATTGGCTTCCTTACAAGAAAATACCTGCGTGAATATCATTTTCTTATTCCGCCATCAAAAACAATGTAAATATTCTTCGTGTCTCAAGCTGTGTTGGTACATATATCATTCAAACACTGTAACATTATTTGTTCGGTACAAGAGGCGTGGACGCTTTTGCGGGCGGAAAAATTGCTATCGCTTGCCGCGGGAATAAACTCTCGGCGACATGTTTACATTGTTTTAAAACGAGTTGAATAGTAAAGAAGTTTGTTTATCTACTGTACTAGTTTTAGTGTACTCGTATATAACTCTTCACAACCCTTGTCCCCGTCTCTTATAATTTTCATAAGATATTTTTAAAAAGATATCTTTACTTTTTTATATTTTTAGAAGAAAATGGTATTTTTCGAAACCGGTAGATGTATTTAAACTCAATTAAGTAGTTAATAAAACAAAGATGACGCTTAGATTGCATGTGTATTGTTTGTGCGTTTTACATGTTTCGGTTGGCAATCCAGGATTTTCAAAATACGAAGTATACACCTTCCAGATTTGTGTGGGTATACCACAAAACTTACAACTTATAATCGGACCGCCCTCGGTGTCGGAGCTATTCAGACCGCCGTCGGAACAGATCTATATTTAATGGTGGAGTGCGTGAAATATAGATCGCGTTTTTTTATCGGTTTAAGGGTCAGAAATTTACAGTCTATTACAGATCGCACCCAGACAAACCAGGTTAGTGGCACCACTTGCATAATCTAGAATTGTATACCTTGTAGGTTGCCAATACAAAACCTAGGACAAATCTGAATATCGAAGTAGTTTACACGAATATGTATAATATACTAGAGGAAAAGTATTAACTGCATTTATAGTATTTAGGAAAAACATTAAAAAGTGAATTGCAGAACTAGTTTTCAAATTTCTGAATATAATTGTCAAAAAATTACTTTTGGATGCGTTTCCATTACTTTATTTATAAAGACACCACCACCAACATACTTTTCTATTATTAATGAAAATTAATTATTGCAGTTGTTTAAACAATAGGTCTACAGTGTAAATAAACCAAGTAAGTACGGATAATAATAAAACATGTTCACTTTTAACGTACTTTGCTTCGATGGGGGAGCAACGGGCAGACTAATACGTAGATTGTAGCAAAAAGAGAAGAGATGGTGGAGGCACATCAGAGAAAGATTGAAAGGACCGGTAAAGGCCGCCGAGGCGATCGATCTGAAGTTGCTCCCGTGACAAACAACCCCCGCCCTCCAGCGCGCTGGACGTCGCCGCCCGTTTACACCTTTGTGCACATATTTGTGTTTTGAATCCTACAGGATGCGGGTCGTGAGGGAATTCTGCGTAGGGAACCCCCGTGCAAATATTGAGCTTGGAAAGAATCCTACTAAGTATTCCGGAGCCAGGGAAATGGGCACACGTCTACTGACGAAACGAAACAAGTAATAACTAGAATACTTACATAAAGTTATCCTAATAAACACACGATTGATGGATTATAATAACAATTGTTATAGGCTGAAATCACAATTTACGTAACAATCCGTAAATTAGGAAGGATTTATTTTAGTTATATCATGTTTATATACATTTTCTTCACGTATAAGTGACGAACTAAAGTTAATAAGATATTTTAAACATTCATCAAAATTCTAATTTAATGTTTATAGTAGTACCCTTAGGTACTTTAGATTCAGTAAAATTCCCTCCTCCGGGCAGTACCTATCATTGAACTAAAAACATATATGTTTAAATAAATCCTTTATTTTGACAACGTAAAATAAAACAACAATTTTGATTATATGATAAAATATACCTTATGATTTTAAGCCACCTTATTTATGCGCTAAAATGTATACATAGGTGTAAATATAATACATATATAAACTAGCGCCTTCTTTTGCATATCCGATATATGAGCACGAGAGCAGTAGAATGCAACTTTGTTGATATTTAAATATTCTTTCAGACCACAAAAGTTATATCAAAATGAAATCTTTTTTTTTGCGGAAAAAAATACGAATGTTCTTATTAATCATTGATAAAAACAGAGTAAAAAAATCACAGAATATACTTATCGGTATGAGACTACTATAAATATAGTTAAATAAATATACGTAAATGGCAATTAGTGGACCATATTTCAAGATGCATAAAGAAAATTATTCTATACACGTGACACACAAAACTACCTACAGGAGGCCCAAAGTTTCGATGGGTAGCCGAAAGCAGTGGGAGTGAATTGGAAAATATATGGTATTATTAAGAAAAACACATTCTTATTGTGAAGTTGTAATTATTCAGAACAGACGGTCTGTGATATTTTAAATATGAATTAAATATATTAATTAGAAAGATATACATATAAAATCAATTTTATCGAAAAATATTGTTGTTGCGCCACCGGGATTCGAACCTTGATCTCTTTCCTAACCGGGAAACTAAAATTGATTTTACATGTACATCTTTCTAATTAATATATTTAATTCATATTTAAAATATTATTTTACAACAATTGTTTTTAGAAGTTAAAATATCAAACTATTGTTCTTGACGTTTCAAGACGGTAGTTATAAAAATGTTTTTGTGATATTAAATAATATGGAAGATTTGACAGGTACGAGCAGGTAAAATAGAAAACATTTAATAAAATTAAAAACAGATATTTTCAACATCTCTTAAAGTCTGTCATATCGATATAGTGCTACTGTACGTGATTTCGAAAGAGACAAGGATATATATATATATATAACGTGCGATGAGATGAGCTTGTTTAATAATCGAATATGCGAATATTTCTCGGTGGCCCCGTACCAAGTAAAACCAATTTCCCGTTAAAAGCGTCATATACTGTTTTGTACACGGCAAGGTTATCATTATTCGATATCCAGGGTAAGTTTATGTTTAACATAAGGTAGATAAAACACGCCGCCTATTAAATCATGTTAGCCGACGGGGGAAATCATTCCGTTGAACGTACAAGCATTTCTGAACGGAGAATGGGATAACACGACCAAATGCTGTATAAGAATGAAAACCATTGGCATTTAATGAAAAAAAATACATGGAATGATCTCGCGACGAATTCTATTTGATGTAAAGAGTGGTTCGAACATTATCCAAAGCGTAAAAGTCTGACGCTATATCTTTATCCTTTCCTCGACCATCAATATCCAAATAGTGGCAAGAAATTTAGAATCCAAAATGATGTAGTTAGACAGATGTAATTGTAGGTATCATTATATCGTCGCTATCTTTATGAGAGAAAGAATTTTATTAAAAGTGTCTTCGTACATAATATATTATGAAAACTTTTCAAAACTATAGAGCTAAAACTATATGAGTAGTAAGCAGATTCACATATCTCAAATACTGTAAATTCAATATTCGAAGGGTAAACATCTAGTCCTATTATCTTCCTTAAAAAATATTGTTTCTCTTGGCCCGATATGGACTTCTGTCAACCTTTGTCAGCATCATCAGGAGATCCGAGGAAGTTCATCGAAGCAGATTATGGAATATCTTTTTTAAGTCTATTGATATTAGTAATATCCTTGAGGCTTGGATCTATTGTTGCAACTCATAATGGCCCTGTATAGAAAAATATGATTTTAAAATACAGTAAGATTAATAAATTCAGATCACAAGATGTATTTGATAAATAAAAAATGGGAGCCATATAAAAATAGCATTCATAGTCTGATTTGAAACAAACATGAACTTGTCGAAGTGCAAGGACTCGTTCCATTACCTACTTTCTTTCTTTAGCGATCCGTGTCATACACCGATATAAAATAAAAATATATTATTAGGAGAACACATTCTTATTGTGAAGTTGTAATTATTCAGAACAGACGGTCTGTGATGTTTTAAATATGAATTAAATATATTACTTAGAAAGATATACATATAAAATCAATTTTATCGAAAAATATTGTTGTTGCGCCACCGGGATTCGAACCTGGATCTATATCTTTCTAATAAATATATTTAATTCATATTTATAAATATATTGACAGCTGTTCTATCGCATTCTATTACTTAAACACAAAATTGTTGTCTTTTGTTTGAAAAATATTTTTAATAAGCCTTAACCCTTACCCTAACTGCATAAAATTAGAATGATGATGAAAGATGAGAGAAAAATACCTTAATGATCAGAAATTATTGGAAACATTTCAGGGATAGGACTGATGGTTAAATTGAGTTAGTCACTTATGATATTTTTTATATTCTTACACGCTTGACATATTTCTAACGATTCTCATTTAATGTGTATTACTAGTGACGTTATATAATCACTGGCATTTTAGTGAATTCAGATCCGAATACATTTTCACCCGAAGATACATATTTCTAATAGCGAAAATATTATTATACTTTTAAAATCAGCAATGTTATCTTTGTGGTTAAGATTAAACTCATTTTAGTGGTTAATAAAACAAAGAAAATAAATAAAAATATGAAAATATTATTTATCTGATAGGTATTATAGTTCAACTATATGCTCTTCTACTATCAATTTGACAGTTGTAAAACGTTTATTTGCGTGTTTTTGTTTTCCTTCAAAATACGTGTAAATATAAATACAAAAAAAAATTCAATCAGAGTTATTTTGTTGTCTAGTTATCAAAATAGTGTTTGTAGTATCATAGTGAACGGTGCTTTGAATGGAATTATAGCTGATGGGAACTTGTCAACCGAGGCAAAACTAACGGTACATAATAGAGTCCTGTTATCGAAATTGATGTATGGAAATGAGGCCTGGACCTGGTAGAAGAAAAACGAAAGTAGACTGAATGTAATGAAAATGAGATCGCTTAGACGTATGTATGACAGATCCATTTATGATAGAGTAAAGAATGAAGGAATAAGGAAAGAATGTGTATGGTATAGTGAGTGAGACTAAGAATGAATCACTAAAGTGGTTTGGTCGTATAGAACGGATGAATGAAGAGATAATGGTAAGGAAGATATATGATGCAAGTGTTGATGGCACCAAAAATAGAGGACGTCCGCGGAAGATTTGGCACGACCAGGTTAACCAGATACTGGAGGATGGTCCTATTAGAAGCCTCAATAATCGGCGAGTTTGTATGAAAAGATGTATGAATGTGAATGAGGCGAGAGCTGTGTGTCAAGACATAAAAGTGTGACACTTTTCCTCACTGCCTACCCCGCGGGAAAACGGCGTGATGGTAAGTTAATTAGTTAACGTCCTACATAGTATTACCGATTAGTAGGTACATAAACACTAAAAATAATCAAAATAACAAGAAAACGGATAAAAAAAAAGATACATTATTGGGATGAGAAAATTGCGGAGAAATGATTCCGCCTAGGGTGGATATTAGATCTCACAGGTCCGGTCGTGGCAGGCACTCGGATTCCCCGAGTGAATAAACAAGCAGCTTTTCTCTGCTACACGGCTGGCGTGTGTGAATACTGCACGAGCAGCGAGCGAGCAACAGAGTCGGAGCGCCAACCCCGCGATGCCCATTTCCTTGTCAACGTAAATAAATCCCTTGACGGACGTGAAACTGTGGCGTAGCTATCCGCTCGGGTGGGTGTGGGTGTGGGTAGCCAGCCGCCCGGGGGCCCAGAATCGCTAAACAAGTTCAACCATCGTGACAATTATGTGGTATGCGGCTACGAATGTGAGTCACCAATGTGGTACATCACATTGTTGTGTTACCATCTTATTTAACTCCCGCAGGACTGCTTTAATGTAAATCTTTTGTATAGGAAAATAAAAGGAGATCACTTACGTTTTTGACACGCTATTATTTCGTTTCTATTGACATACGATGAAGATTTTAATGAAATGCCAAAAAAACATAAGAAAGCGGGAGAAACTAAATAGATTCACAATTTGTCAAATATAAGTTGTAGTAATATAAACGATTTTGAACTTGTTTATATTAGAGCATATATATAAAAATACTTATATACGCACTATATTAAGAATAAATAATGTTAGAATTAAAACTTACGAATATCAAGTAAAGTAGATAAGTTACACTTAGATAATATAGGTAGGAATGTTAATTGGAACTCCTGAAGTTACACAGGTAGTACGCGGTAGTAGATGCGGCGATTATAGCTATTCAAATTACTGGATTCCATTTTTAAGTGTACCTACTACTCAAGTCATACAATTGGCCATTCACTGAATTGAAAATTCCTTTCGGTTGATCCGTTTTGTATGAAGTCGTTTACTTACGCTGTTTTTTAACAGAATAACATTTGAAAGACTTACAACTGCATGCAAATCATTGAAGTGTCTACTTCCTCTTTTACTTATTCGCGAACTTTACTATCGTACTGTTTTTAAAGTGTTGATTTCATGATCGTTCTTCGCATTTTGGGCATGAATTTGTTTTTGATTTGGGAAAAACAAAAAGCAATTGGTAGAACTATTTCCCACGTTAACCTTTGATAAACATAATTATTTTCTTCACTTATTACATGAAGGAATTTCAAACAATAAAATAATCATGTTCAGTCATAAAAAGTATTCTTAAAAACGTCCATACATTTTTTATATTGATTTTTATACGAGTAAGAAGGTTTAACTTAACTTAAACTTTAAAAACACTATTAATAGTACTCTAAAATTACAAATAAATACATGGTAGGGTCGTATAAACGACTGATTAATTTTGCCTAAAGACGTTGGTTAGACGAAAGTTCATAATCCTATGTACAACATATATTGTAGTACATATATTATATATGATTGTATAATATCATTGGTAACAGCATAACCTAAATCTATACCTACTACATGCCACTGCACAAGATGTATAGTAATAATTAATTTTAATTAAAAACAAAATTATGTATTATACATGTACATACGTATGAACATATATTGTACATCCAACTTTTATTCGTTCAAATTTTCATCAATTGTCACATGTGTGACACTTTGCGCACTCGATGTAGATGGCTGAACTTCCGGTGAAACGGCTGCGACTGGGTCGTCCGCTCTTTTAAAATATGTCTGGATGGAAAACTGCACAAATAGTTTCTTTTTAAGTTTAAAATATCATTATAACATTTTAGTGAAGGGTCATTTCATATGAAATGGTCCAAAAATTAAATAAATAGTTGTTTGCATTTAAAAAAAATGCATTTTTTTTGTGCAATCATCCTAACTTGTTGGTAGTTCTAAATGACCATTATTTTAATTTTATTGTTATGGGTTTTTGCGTGGCGGCCATATTTGTTTTACGTTGTGTAGTATATTTTGTAATGTAAAGAGTTTGCGGAAACTAAAATATTTCAGCTCCTATTTGTCCTGTCAACATGGGTTTAAAAGCAATTTGTTCAAAAAGAAACGGACTACAAGATTGCTTTTACGAAAGCTAAGAATTAAGGCTGAAATTTCAGACTGTGGGAATGCATAGGTGATCATGTGTTGTAATGTCAAACAACCGAATATCCAGAGATTTTATATTCAAACCATAACATTTAAATAATTACTAGCATGAAATATCGCTTCAGCGAACAAGTAATCAATAATATCAAACAATTATAAATCCTAATAATATCAAATGAACCACACACCGGTCACCCTGTACCACTAACAAGATTTTTTAACATTATTTACTATTAGATTTTGTGCATAATTTTACAACAAAATCAACTTCTGATTGAATGAACTTTACGTCTCTTTAACAAAAATTCTGAAATCGCGTCAAACTAAACAAACATAAACAAATTAAACAAGGCCCTGAATCATAAACGCCTCTTTTCACTTTCGCAATTGTTTGCAGTCCTGTTCTTCAAACATTGCCAATCCCGTCATGTTTGTTATAGCGAATGTTCGTAAATCGAGAACTGCTTGCACTTCGCTCTGTTGTCGCTCCTTGCGCCCTACCTCGCTTGCTGGCTCTGTACCGTTCCCCTGTGCAACTTGCTTTATGTTCCGACTTCTAATTTCTGCTCGGCCGGTACCCTTGCGAATTACCAGAACTCTCAATCTAGATGAACAGCGACTAGATGAGAAGCGCGGATCCCAAAAATAATGAGAATGACATCCGAGTGGTAGAAAAAGAGTAGAGAGACAACGATTCCGCTGGAAGAATGGTGTAATTAAAGAAGCTGTAAAGCTATTACTGATTCCAAATTGGAATGGTCGTCATGAACTCAGAGTAAACGGAGGCCAAGCCATTAAAGAAGTATTAAATAGTAAAAATTTCACACACAAAAATTAAATAAATATTTTAATATAATTTTCCATTCATTATTTTCAATTTAAAAAAGTAAAACGAAGTATGTTTTAGGGGGGCTTGCGGGACGTTAGAAGCCCGATATACGTGATTGCCCGGGGGCTCGACAATCTGTTGCTACGCCACTATCCTGAGCACCAACCCGCACCGAGGCGTCATGGTCATGTATAACATCGAGTAATCATTGAGAATTAGTTATCTGAAATCGACCACGAGGTGGGATAAAGTAATTGATAATACATTACGTAATATAAAATGTACAGACTCACCCCGACCGACGTGTCAGTAGTGTGCTTGACTTTTAACTTCACAAGTTCTAAGTGGCGTAGAAGACTTACCTGAAACAGAAAAAAATACACATTAAAGTGTGAACAAGTAAAACATAGCACGATTAACACATTGCTGCTAAAAAAGTTGTTGAGATCGAGCTTAGTCTTAATTTTATAAATTTGTTTTTATTTGTCTAATTATAGACTTCACTTTAAAACTTCGTACCGCAAGCAATTATACATCTTGTACATTCTCGAGCTAAATTCACATTTGTTAACAGCGCTTGTTATATATTAGCATTATTATATAAATATAACATCTGCAGTACACAAAATATATGGAAACTGTAAAATAATAAAGAAGATTGGTGTAGGACGTAGGTTATTCTGGCTGGGGAGAGTTCAGGCCAGGGCCGCCGTTGTTCCCAATTTTATGGTTTCAAAGTAGATGATTCCAGTTCCCTTTACAATCTTTAATGTGGGCGGATCAATCAATACGATAAAAAGTTTAAACCAACCAACCACAGAATCTGTCGTATATTGTGTTTAATTTTCAATGAACGGAACTACCAACTGTATTTATCGTCGTTTTTTACTTTGATTTTCAGTTATTAGAATCAGGGTGCTCATAAACACTCGTACTTTTGAGTATGTTTAGGAGTGAAATAACGAGCAATAGTAGACAATAATGACCTTTTGAGGTACCTAATACTTTGGGCGGGATGTAGCATTAATCTCGAATTATAAATATCGGAGAAATCAAAGATATGTAGTTTAAATGTATGCGTTAGTGTTTGATAAACTTAGTGTTGTACTATACATTATTAAAAATCGAGTAAACGAACTGTTTTTATTTATTATTTATTATTATTTTATTTATTTTACGCATACACAATAAATTAATAATTTACTTAAATATCACACATTTTATATAGATTGTGATTGTCGGATAATAGAATTGCCGGGTTTTAGAAATAAAATAGATGGGGACCGGTTGGATTACAATAATCGGCGACTACTGTATGCGTAAAATCATATTCTTGACGACCACAAAAAAGGAATGCAAGGTGTTGCAAAAGCAATGCAACTAGTTGTAGAAATTATGAGATAAATCTTAAAACAATTTTTTTATTCACCGCAGCTTTTCCGAATCTCGTTCGCGTATGTATATTCACGTATACATACAAGTATTACATATTCACGTAAACTTATTTATTTTTAGATTTCTTCAGCATTAAAACTTTTGAATCCGATTCCTAGATACTTCACTAGTGACTTCTAGAAGTTGAACCCCAAGAATAAGTGCTGAACAAATGTAACCTGGCGTGGTGGAACAAAGGGGGATAGAAGTTACAATAGTTTGATATAATAAAACACCTGAGTCGATAGTTTGAAAAACAGCATTACTGCGGGAGAAAGGGATTCAAAGCAAAAATATTTATAAATGCTGACATCACTTTTAATTCAATATGTGAGGGGTTCACAAACAAAACCGCAAATTGACGAAAAAAGAGGGTGACGTGTTTGAAAATAAGTATCCGGTAATAATGGCATTTTTTAAATTAATAACTTAATGCACCTTCTTCCCCAGATTGGAAAGAAATCCAGGTTCGTATCCCTGTAGCAACAACAATATTTTTCGATAAAATTGATTTTATATGTAAAGGTGTCCAGCGGAAAATTTTCAAGTTTAATATTAAATTTAAAAAAAACTACAATGTTATTCTCATATTTTATGTATACAAAATGGAGTTTAACGATGCGGATTTTGCGTTTTATAAACAATATCGTCTAAATGCCCAATTTCACGTCAAACTTGAGCAACATGTTCTGGCGTCGCTGCTGACGTTGATGGTCCCGGAGGAGTTTGGTTAATCATTATCCCTTTTTGTCTGAACTTTTGAACCCAACACCAGATAAGTTGCGTGCTCGGCCCATCACTTACTCGTCGAATATTAAAGTGAGTACAAAAAGCGCGACGCGCACGAACCAATGAACCACCGCACTTTAAATATTACTCGACCGCGAACGCGCGGTACGCTCTCGACCAGTGACTCATCAATCACGCGCGTAGAACAATAATAATAATAATACTGCATTTATTCCAGCGTAATCAGGTTTTTATTTTAACCCGATTCGCCATAAAGATAAAACATATTATATAATACATTCAAGTAACATAATAAATAAAATGTTATGAAAAAGAAAACCAGAGAAAACATAAATAAATAAAAAGAAGTTCACAAATATATATAAATTTGAACAAAATATAAATACTTCAGTCACGGCCATTTTGTAGGCGTTGCCATTCTCAGGGAAACAAGCTTTCCATGAGAACGCCGCTTGCACCAGAGAGTTGGTGCTGAACTCCAACCGCAGCTTTACGCCCGTAACTCGATGTCTCAGAAGCGGAACGAATCCATGTATACGGCCTTCGGTAAACATTTTGGATGCGCTGCAATAACGCGCCAATCCGAACAGTATTCTGTATATATGTTATACTGAATTTGGAGACGGTTATACGTCACTTGCTTGTATTTCGACCAGAGCTCGCAGGTATACATGCTGGTGATGAACGATTTGAACAGGATCTTCTTCACCTCTTTACTGCATTGGTAGAAACGCCGTGACAGCATATTTGCACGAACGCTCAACTGTCTCCTCTGCCGTTCTATGTCATCATCGTTTTGTCCATATTCAGTGACTATATGGCGAAGGTATTTGATCTTATTTTTAACGCTCGATTTCGTCCCGTCCAGCCACACGGGAGGGATATTATCTGGCCCTTTTCCATATTTGAACGCCATTATGACCGATTTGCTGGCATTGTATAAAATATTATGTTCACTGGCATATATTTCACATATCTGTAAAAGCTTTCTTATCCCTTTTATAGATGGCGCTAGTATAACCATATCATCGGCATAACTAATGTGGTTCACATTTGTCCCACCCATGTGGCAGCCAATTTTTGCATCGGATAGTCGCTCGCTCAATTCGTCCATGTACATATTGAAGAGGATTGGCGACATGCACCCGCCCTGCCTCACCCCAGTGCGCAGGTAAAATGACTCGGAGTCGGCGCCTTCCCACCGCACTGAGTTCTCTTGCTGCCAGTGCCACATGTCAAGTATATCTACAATTGGTTAGGAAACGTTTCGCTCGCGCAGTTTCGTCCATAATTTGTCATATCTGACACGGTCAACGGCTTTGCTCAAATCTAAAAAGCACGCGTATATCGTGGTTCTTCGACTTTTAAAATAGTCCACAATTTGCTTCACGATAAATATCGCATTGTCAATAGACAGATTCTTTTTGAATCCCATTTAGTTCTCTCTAGCGTTCATGTTTATTGAAATCTAGTCCATAATGATTCTTTCAAAAAGTCTTGCCATTATAGTGGCTAGCGATATCGGCCTATGGTTTTTAGGAGACGACATATCTAGTTGTTTCGACTTTAATATAGGTACAATAATAGTTTTCGTCATATTCGCAGGTATGTATAGATGCTAGATTATGTTACTGAACAGTGTCGCCAGGAGCGGGGATAGATACTCTCCGGCATTTCTTACATGCTTAATGCCGAGAGAATCATGTCCAGGTGAATTGCCGGTTTTTGTAGCTTTAATTGCACGAGTAATCATTTCACTTGTGTCTATAGGTATGGCGTCATCGGCTGATCGTTCAGCTGCGTACATAGGGGAATCCTGACCATTGACCTCAGAAAATTCTGATCTGAATATTTTTGAAATTTCATGTATGTCCATTCCATTCCATTAATATGACTAGACTAGACGCCTAATGTTTACCTCTATATACCCCTTCCACTTACTTCACCCTGATAGTTTACGAGCAATTACAATATTATCTTGAAATTTTTCCGCTGGGCACCCTTTATATCTTTTTAATTAATACATTTAATTAGTATTTATAATATCACAGTATTACAACTTCACATAATTACAAATCACAATAAGAATATGTTCTCCATAATAATTAACAACTGTTCTTGAAAATATTTTATCAAAAGCATATACATTTTTAAATCTCCGCTCTAGCTATAAAATCGGACCTACCTACCTACCTACCTAGCTACCGGACCTACCGGATATGTAGATTACCAATCTGTTGACAGTAAATATTAAATATCAAAAATCTGACAGATTAGTTATGACACGACAGATAGTGCCCTCATAAGGCGAAACGCGTCTCACGGAAATTAAACGAGTAGAACTAAAAAACATGTATTTTTATTTTCATATGTATCATATATACATATTGGTAAGATACTTTTTGGGCGAGGATAGAAAGATGAAAATATTGAACTAATGGGCGGTAAGAATTAGGACTCAGCAGGATAAACATTTTCTGGCGGATACCGGTTCTGAAGATTTGGGATTGGTATTTGTCAAATTCGGGGTTGAATCCGAGTACCCTATTACTGGGTATCCGCCATCCGATGTAACCTGTAATTTATACATTGTTTTTGTATATCATTAAAAATACGAAACCGACATTTGGGTTAGATTTTGCGAAAAATTATGAAAATTTTCTCGTTAGAAGGTTTTAGTTAGCATATTATAATAATATTAGAATTGTTTGGCGAATAAACGAACATACATAATCTTTTATATAACGTCACAACGTCCTCGTGTTTAACTGGTTTAACACGCGTGTGTAAATTTGAAAGGAAACTGATACATTACTTATACTTATTCGATCGAATTGAAATAAACGTATTAGGTGGATACGTGACTTTTTCGTTCTGACGGTACATTTTTCTATTTGTCAGCAATATAGTCACGAACATTATTATACATGTATTATTGTACAACACTTGATTTTAACATTTTTTTAGAAACGATGTCAAGGTAGCTTCAAAACATCGATTCGGATATTAAAATGTGTTTAATTAATATAGAAGATTCAGTTAAGTAGGGAAAGACGTAGAGATGACGAGATCAAAAAAGTAACGAAATATTACACATATTGCGTAAGGAAAATATTGAAAGAATAGCAAATCCCCGCACGCGAGAAAGATCGGAACAAACGCAAACTAGACATGCAGCTGATGTTCGCCATCACGCTAACTGACGCGTGTCCAGGTTTAACGTGTGAATTTCATAATTCTTGCTATGTCTGCGTTTGTACTAAATTGTAACATGTATTGTGTCCTCAATTCTTTCGCAAAGCATGTGATTTTGTGCTTTTTGCACCCGTCCTGGGACTGGTTTTAAATACTAATACATTAAATAAAAATGTAATTTAGATTTATTTCACCGCAATAATTAGGCACAGATTTTTTAATCACACAGACTATACGCTCCAGGGTGCGCGTCCTAAGTGCATTAACCAGAAAAAACTGAAATTAAATTAATTTTATGCATTCTCCGTTGTTGACATATTCCATTGCCTGCATCATCGTCACGTGGCTACGATCCCATTGCGAAATTATCGCCACTGCCGCCTATATTCACAGGTAGTCAGGTAGTCAGGTAGTCTCCCCCTCCCCACCGGTTCCCTGAAATAGGCCGATTAAATTTTTGAATCTGTCGTTGCGTGACGGGTTGTATGTATTTTACATAATTTTCACAAAAGGTAAATTAAATTATTCAACGGTCTACGCGTAGGTCTAAATTGTATGTGGAATGTTATGTTTGGACTTTTGAATATGTACTGCGAACATAGCAGGTGGCGAAATTACTTGACTACGTTCTTTGTTATTACGTATATTATTAATTAATTAATAGCTAAGACACCAACCACTCGGCGCCTCTCATTTGGCCGGCGATAACGCGTAACGCCAATGGATTATTAATTTAAAAGCAGAATTTTTAATCAATTATCACCGCCAGACGACGCACGTGCTGTCACCGGAATGATAAATCACTTCAATCATTTTAAGAATATGAATGTTTGCATTTAATGTTAAGGTTAAGTTTAGTTGTACTGTACATAATAATCTTGTTATTTGAAAGCGCGATTTTGTATTATTGCGGACCATGACGTAGTATAGTAAAAGGTTTTTAATTAAAACATATATTAAAGAATTGAAAGATCATAAATCAAAACAAAAGCTCGCGTCGCGATTTGTCCATTAGTATTGCATTTCCCGGCTGGACATTTTTCTCTCTAAAAAGCGCATCTTATCACAAACCCTTTTGAATCTATTATAGTAGCACTGAGAACTGTCTGAAGGTTATAAAACGTGTGCTTTAACAAGATTAACAAGCAAGCAAGCAGTTGCTTTAAATTTGAGTAATGCTCAAAATTAACGTACTTCTGTAGAAAGGAGCTAGTTCACAATTTAAAAAAAAGTTATTGTTTTTATCCGTCGCAGTAAGGTTAATTCTAAATTCGCTCTCATATAAAAAAAAATCATAATAATCGTCATGTTAAATTTTGCTCATCGCGAAAGAACCTTTTTTTAAAATGTAAAAGAACTTAATGATACGTATAAATCTCTAAAATATATTCTTAAATGAGGTATTTTCTCAAAAATAACAAACAAGAATCCTTAATTTGAACAAATGTAAGCCAATCATATTAATTCTGATTTAAGTTAAACGAAAAACATTTCCGTGTTTTTAGATCTTAACATGATTTTTAGCGCGGAATCGAAATTTATTCTTATTTGAATGGCTTTCAACCAGAAAAGTACATTAATAAGAAAATATTTTCAACCGAAAAGAAAAATTAAAATTTTTTTTTTTTTTCTCTCTCATAGAAATGCTATATATTATTATTGTATTTAATCTTTATATTTTATAGGAATAATACACACTCATTATTAAGTACATCAATTATTATTTCAGGAGTTGGTATTTAAAATGGTAATAATGAATCTACGCTAGGTGATATTTACCAAACAGTCCACGAGAAAAGTTGGCCCGACAAAAAGGGTCGCGCTACAATTCGGCTGGATGAAAAACAAAGCCTCGGGCAGTCGGTTTGGGGTTAAGTTGTTATTTGTTCCCGGCGCAAGTAACTTTGGCTAAGCTGCAAAGTCCGAAGTCAGATACAGACCAGTGGGGTGGGCGGTGCGGGGTGTGTCCCGTGTCGCCCGCAGTTAGTTCACTGGGGATGAAAGTTGAGTTGAAAACATCTGCCGCGATAGGTGAGGGAGTTGATTTGTTTTATGATTATTATCGGGAATTAGTTGGCAGGCAAACTGCATATTTGAATTAATATCACCAAAGCGTTAAGCCCCGGGGTAAGCCTTGTGGAATCGTGGTATAATTATTGGTGGTAGGCTCTCTTCACAAGTAGAGTAAGTAATAATAATTAATATAATTAAGAATAATAACAAACTTAACATAAAAACTTAATAAAACACTACGTTGTTTACTTCACATTACACGGTAATTAAAAATTAAAACGTTTTCGATGCTTACCGCGTCATCTTCAGTAATAAACGAGTAAGTCCTACGTCTAGTAACGCTTACTGCAACATCTTCAGTAATAAACGAATAAGTCGAAAACGTTTTAATTTTTAATTAAAGTGTAGTGTAGTGTGAAGTAAACAATATTGTGAATTATTTAAATCTTTTTTTTTTAAATTAAAAAATGTTTTTAAAGATTTTAAAAGCTAATTACAACGGACTTCCCCAAAGTTAATCACGAAGATGTTGAAATATTAGAGTAATTAAGCGTTTCTACGCGACAAAATATCACATCATTATACACATAACAGAAATTCATGCCTATTCTCAAAATTGCAATATTGAAATGAAGGTGATTGTTACACCAACCCTCAAAAATAGACAGATAGTTTTGACAGATTATGGTACGTTTATCTCCCTCACTCCCTCTCTCTCATTCAAATATAACACTATTTTTGAGGGTTGGTGTAACAATCACCTTCATTTCAATATTGCAATTTTGAGAATAGGCCTGATTGTCGGATGTGTTAATACACTTACGTGGCATCCTGGATTTTAAAGTTAAGTATGACCGCAAAAGAAAATTGCAAGCAACGAAAAGAACAACACTTCCCTTTTACTTCAAGCACGCTGTAAACAGACTATGAACAAAATAAGTGACTCCTTACTCTCGCTCTCAGGTTTGCCAACCCCTATATTTCCTTTAAGTACGACCTTACAAAAACAAAAGACAGTACACTTGATACACTCCCGCACAGTTAAATTGTATTTTATTTTTGAATTTTTAATTATTTTCTTATAATTTATATGTTTGTTTAATATATAATATATATTTAAATAAAAATATTCACTGTTTAATTTGGCCTAATATATTGGTCCCAAAGTGTCCCAATTAAGTGGAATCGATTGTACATCATAAATAGGCTAACTAGAAAACACTACCTATCTCGAAAATGAGAGCTAACTAAACGTTTTAAATGTCATATTCGTTTTATCATACTGAAGTCAAAAATAAATAAACATTTTCATAGTTGACCAGTGTAATCTGAACCACCCACCCCCTTCGCTGATTTGTAAAATACTTAAGACGCACAAGGCGAAGACGTGTCTACACGAGCCAATATGCCAGGATATATATCATTAATATGTGTACGAAAATAAATACATCATAATTATTTTCTCAAATATTGTACTTTCTTCTAATCAAGGGACGATTGGAATGTACAATTATTAATCTTGAACTACGGGAAAAATAAAGCTTGGGCGGTAACTTTAGCCTTCGACTAAGACTACCGCCGTAAATCAATGTTTAAAGAAAATCTTAGAGAAAAGCCCAGATTTGGAGACTCAACCCGCAATTTGGCTCTGAATCTCATTTAGAATCGAATTAGTATAACATAATGCGATATTTTTTTTAACAGAAATAATTTCTCCGCGTAATTAATTCGTAAGAAAAACGCCAACACCAAATGCGTAGAAAAACTTTTCCAATAGCAGTCGTCAATGAGATAGCTATCTTCAGGGAAAATTAATAAAATAAAACTTCAATTCACGGGGATTGATTTTAACTTCCTGGGAGATAATTAGATTCTAATGTGCAAAAAACTGAACTGATTTTTGCATTAATATTCATAAGTAACCCGCAGGCATCGTCTGCTTTACTGTCTTGTTTCGTAGCGACCACCGTGCTTCAGAATCTTGCCACCAGAATTTTAACAGCAACACTATTTTGATATTCGATACGATATTTTGAGAAATAAACAAACTTATTTGTGACAAATGCAAATTAAATTTTAAAATGATACACTGAAAATAAAGTAAATAATTAATTATTTTCTAATTTCTAATCGAACGCCTTAACCGCTCTGCCACAACTGCTGATGCGAGATGTGTAAATATTACCGTATTTAAAATAAAAGTGTTAAGATACATGCAGATTTTAATGGTTTTTATAATAGAATTCATAAGATTGAAGACGGTGCGAATCACATGTTTGACGATCAAGCGTTAACAAATAAATATGAAATATTTCATTTATTATTTAAAGTGTAGGTATAATTTGGTATTCATTTTCTTAAATCCCGGTCAAAACTTATTTATATTCACGATAATTCGGTAATGAAATGAACGGAAGTTTGTTTTTTCGAAATACAATCATTTTGTATAGAGTCCGCGAAGTAGCGTGTTGACACGGCGCGGCGCGGGTCGCGAGGAGATAAACGATTTTATGGGTCATTAAAGTGTACATTAAATATTATGCGATCGCACATAAAACGCCCAGGATTACGGAACTTTCTTGATGGTGCCATTATAAACTGCTATTGTTTAACTCTGTATTTAAAGAACTAACAGTTTCGTTATTATTGCGACATGGACCAAATCCACAACAAGCGTTTTTACTAATAACAAGGAATGAGATCAAAATATAGGAATGAGATGGCACAAAATATATATTTAGAAATTCAGAATTGTTGGCACATTCATACAATTATTCCTAAGCTGTTATCATCACATTCAAAATACACAAGATATACTTTATTATGACAATAATACTTTATTATGACAAACTCGTAATCTACCATATTGACTCACCATCTAACTAACTGTATAAACTGGGAAATGAACACATCAAATTTGTCTACATACGAGATACCTTATTGTATTGATTTTATTATATTATCAAAGCTAATTAGGTGAGCTAGCCGTGTTTTAAAGTCATAGATTTGCTCTGTTCACTGTTTATATTTTTCAAAATACTTTTTTTCTTAAAAAATAAACTTACTTTTTATTTTCAGTGTTAAAAAAAATATGTTTTTACTGTGCTTATATCATTTTTATACTCTATAATATAGTAATATCCTCTAATAACCATATAGACTACATGATTACAAGAGGATGAATGCGTTAATGGTACCGTATGTATGTGTTCAAATAAATAAATAAATTACAAAAAAGGGATTAATTAAAGATTCAAGAATAGTTTAAGAAGCGAAGGCGACTGTAGCGGTAAACAGAACTATGCTATCGGTAAACAGAATTATGGTATCGAAAAATCACTTTTTGCAACAAAATTATATAACACATACCTGTGGTCCTTTAAGTTTTCGGTAAGTGCACTACCAACATGAACATCAAGCATCAATGACATAAAACAGTCTCGAAATGAAGCGTACGTAATGACCCTTTTTGCCAGTGTTACCACCCCGGTGAATGTATGAAGGTATCAACTACCTACCTAAATGCCCTTTTTCCTTCTCTTCACACCCCTAACGACGTAAGGGGAGTTCCTTAAATGTCATTATCAGATAAGATAATCCGGATATACTCAGAGGTTAGCGAAACGTTTATTTATTAGGGTCTTATTTCACGCACTTTTTCTTTGTGAAACTATAAATAACGCTAATGTTTTATATTGTGATACGCCATCTTTTATCGATGAAAGCAGATTACAACTGAGATTAATGAAACGGAAAAAGTTTCAGTGGCCCAAGTGTCGATTGACACTACACTTTCAATGCCTTCATGATTGATCAAAATCTTATGAGTAACGTTTCTTGATTATTATTGTACCGTGTAAGTGTGGCCTTTTATTGTTTATGACATTCTGATCCCGTGTACGAGCTCCATAGATTCTGGGTTGATGAGTTTCAGTAGCGGTGCTTGCCCGCCTAGGAGTCGCAGCACCGATGTTTTTTTCAATAAAAATACCAAAAATAAAACAGTATTTATAATCAATCTCTATGCTCTTTACTATAAATTACAATAAATTCTCATGTATTACATAAAAGGTATATAAAAGTATTAAAATGAAAAAATTATTTAATATTAAAAATGCGAAGATATGATCATCCCTTAATAACAAATGTGAAATCTGAATCCTTGCTCGTCGTCCTTATAGTGTATGTAACACGAAATAAAGGCGTATTTATACAATTTTGTTAGTATAGAAAATCTGGTAATAATAAATAAACTCAGTGAAACAGACTTGTTTAATCATTACTTGCATAGATTTTAAACAAAGATTATACCTACATGTCTTATTGCTTATCGTGTGATTTCTACCCGAATTTCAACGTCCTCAACACTTTTTCCCCACCCAGTCCTACTACCTCATTCTTTCTTTTAACTTTCACATCACATATACTTAATATTTCAAATGTATTATATGTATACATTGTATATATAATATTAACGTGAAACGATGTTTTATTTTTTTTTAACAGAAAGAGTAAACTTAGTAATTTAACAAAAATGAACAAATTATATTACATGCCAGAAGGATACGCAAAAACATATTTATCGGAGGTTCTGGTTATCGGTTAGATGACACGGCTGCAGGCGGGAGCTTCAGCCAAGCTCAGCGCGACTCGAACTTTACGCAGGTTGCGAACGGTATCATCAGTGCTGATGCCGAGAATACCTCACGGGCAGATGAAGCACCCGAACGATGAGGTCAGCCGGGAAAGTGTCCCGAACATACTCGTATAAGCCTATTCTTAAGTCTTCGGCTTCGGATTATATACCCTTTATGTTGTAGTGGGAATGCATTGCTGTGTAATATGCGTATTGCCGAAACAGGTGTAGTGTAATTGAGTTCGCCGAAAAGACTCGGTACCATTAAGGTTGGCCAATTTGGAAAACCATAGTCATTAGTTGCTTATGCAGAAGTCTTAACAGGTGGAGTTTTCGCACACAATATTTAAGCATCACAAACATTTATTATTTATATTAAATTATAAAATAAAAATAAATGTCTACTTACTCAGTACACTTAAGTTGAAGAATTTTTACAATAGGAGCAAAACGTGTATATACCACGGTAATATATGCAAATATTCCAATATGCTGAATGGTTAATTTTCTTAGAATTATACTTACTTGTATAAATTTGAATAGAATAGAAGTAGAATATAATTGTCGATAAAGTTATTTTATTTGAATCAAGCATTGAAAAATCGTTTTGAAAAAAAACACCCAAAGGGTTAATTGTTATAATTTCAATATTCAAGAGAATATTAAAACCCTTAAAAACACTCAACGCTGCCTCCCCATTCGCGGTTATGAAGGGGAGATTTTAGGGAGGATTTGGACTTAATACAAACTCCCCGCCGGTTAAAAACTCCATGCGACAAAGCAGGTCGCTTGTAGAACAATGGAGGAAAACGCAAATCTAGGTAGACAAACATCGTTTGCCAATTTTTCATTTTTTCTCGTTTATAAAATATGTTTTTACTAACGCAATGAACTAACAAATAACAATAAGTTAGTTAACAATTAATAAACGGGATATATTAAATTATATTCGTATTACTAACGCAATTAACAAACAAAGAATTAGTGGTAAACACAGCGCGTCGACAGTGCAAACTGGTTTTATATTTCCCTAGAGATTGGAGAGGTATCTGCCAAACCCGTACATTTGTATATCTGACAGGATTTAAAGGAGTCACCCATGCATGAAGCGCTAATTTCCTCAAACAGAACACATCCTGGATCTTCCCGCATTCCCGGGGGTATCTCTATATTATATATGCGGATGTTGATGTGTGTGTGTATGTTTATATATACATACACTCGATACAATTTTTATGTATATATATATCAGTGGCGGTCGGTAACTTTTTGCAGAAGGGATGCTGGATAATAAGTTTATACCTACTATCAAATCTACAAATCTATAGACTAGCGCACGAACAAGATGTAACTACTGACAAAAAAATAGTCTGTCAAATTATTTGAAATTAGCTCTACAAAACCTTTACGCTCCACAATATCAATTACAGATCCAAAATTTCATGTGTCATTCGTACATATAAATGAAAAATAAATAAATAAAATTGTACCCGAGTTTTCATCTACTTAAACTTGAGTTCAATTCGACGCTCCTTTATTATAAAATCGTCAACTACACGGTCGTGCAATGTTGTCTTCTCCTTTAAGGCTTTCTAGTGTTTTCTCAATAGAGATGATAGCAAGGGATGAAAGTCGGTCTTCGCCTACTGTGCACCGGTTGTATATTTTAATCCTTTTCACTGTGGAAAATGATCGTTCGGCTGAAGCACTTGTTGCAAGTATGAATAAGATAAATTCATCAAACTACACTTCCGGAAGAACATATTTTATACATTCAATTCCATCAGGGTTTCCAAATTGAATTCTGATGAGGAATAAATATATATTAGTTTACTCTTTGGTCTTAAAAAATCAAAATATTCTTCATAATATTTTTGTAAGCAATTCAAATAATTTTCCGGGAAACATTTTGTAAATTCCTTAAAATTTTGAAACATTTAATAATCCTATGAATATCAAAATTTCGATGTCTGCAAATCGGTCTTGGGTATGTTTTGTCAAAACGTCTATTATTTCAATGTACTTTCTATTGTAAATAATTTTTCTGTCATCAGTTTCTTGTCGTCTTTCTCTTGGGTGAATATTGGAAAAGCCTTCTTCGTTTAAATATATCCAAATTGAATCATAATTGTTCCTCATGTTTTGTAAAAAATCGAGGAATTCTTTTATTTTTCGTACGCAATAAGATATATCAAATATTTTTTTTTCTGTAAGGTTTCGAAAAGATGGCCGGAAAAACTGATAACTTTGTAAAACACTTGAAAATGGAAATTGAAACTAAAATCAGATAAATAACTATGTAGGCCTGTTGCGCTAACGACGGTATCGGAATCCCATTGCTCATCATCGTCAATCATACTAGAAAAAAGATATTTCAGTTCTAATTTATACTACGTCTCTATTTTGAGAATTCTGCTGTTATAATTCCATGTCGTAGGGACTGACGCTGGAAAACACTTCTTTATTTTAAGGTCGAGAGCGGAAATTCGCTTAGAAGATCGGCAGAAAAATGACGAAAAACTTAGTAATGAATCGAATTTTTTTTTCATTCACGGGTCCAGCTTACTGACTGAGATAGCACTAAATTGAGTCTATGCACATAACAATGTACAAACATGGCATTTTTACAAATATTTTTTACTTATACCATATATATACCATTATGCTCACCTGCCATGACACTAGCACCATCGTAAGTTTGAGCAGCCAGTTTGTTTTTGCAGTCAAAAATGTTTAACCTGTTTTCGATGAGGTTAAAAAGTGCACCGGCAGATCTATCTGGGCTCACGTTAGTAAAACCCACAAATCTCTCTTGAATACTACCATTTCTTTCATCAAGGTAACGGAATATTGTGGACATTTGACACTTCTGAGAAATATCAGTCGACTCCTCAACAATAATAGAAACATATTTAGCAAGTTGTATTTCAGTTTTAAAATCTTCTAAAATAATGTTTGATATGGAGGTAATCAAATAATTTGGAATATGATTGGATGTTCCAGAAAATATTATTATTATTATTATTAGAAGTACTCAATAGATGCAATGTCTCGACATAATTTCCTCTATTATTGGAATCAGATGATTCTCGATGACCTCTTAAAGGCAGTTCTTGTTTTATCAAAAAACAAACCACATCGATTAGTTTCGATAATATGTATCTGTTAGCCACCATGTTTCTATTATAATTATCAATACTGGTTTTATACTGAGCAGTGAGAAAATTCTCAATACTATTTTCTTTGCCGAACCGTTTTAACTTGACACACGCGTTGATATGCTGTTGAGAGAACTCATGTCTTTTCCGAGCTTTTGAAAGATTGTTCAAATCGTTAAATGTTAAGACACGGCCAGCAAAATAATTTCGAGAATCTAGGCACATCCAAGAAACTTGTGAATAAAAGTGTTCAAAATTGGAGTCGATTTTCCAGTATCCAGAATGGTTTTTTTTCCTGCAAATGTTCGAGACACAAAACTTTGACACATTAATGATTCAATTATACACTCACACAATTCACTATTTTCGTTTACAGCATTAAAACACTTTGGTGAAGTAGCCATGTTATTTTCTGTATTTATTTTTAATTTAAATGATGAATTAAAAAGATAATCGAAGGATATTCAATGTTTTTATAATTCCGATACAAGTATTCAAGCCCGACTATCAAAAATGCAATACACAAACAAATTTCACTCGCTTCGTAATATGTATGCTATTCTGTGCATTATATTCTTATTCATATCTGTGCATATTATTCTTAAGACCTTGACAGGCGTAACTGAATGCGCATGCGCAAAAGTCGAATACTTTTAAATGCTATGGATGCTATGCACCGGGAGAATCCTCCGGTCCCCGAAAATCAATAAAATAATAAAGCCTAAAAAATTCCTTCGAAAATATTTATTCGTTTATTTTTATTTAAAAGTAATATTTTATTTTAATATTTTTTAATCATAATTATCGTCCCCATACGACACAGCTCGGAACGATTTGCGATTTGGTGTGAAATCACTTTTATCACTAGAAGAGATCTACTACATATTACAATGGTTCTCTACAATTAGAATCAGAATCCATTTCGCCATCTTTTTGTGTTAATTTTTTTTTTAATAATGTAATCAGCGATTAAACTTTCGCGATGAATAATTTTTTATGCAATTCATGATATCCAAACCTACAATAATTCTTAAGTAAAATTTGAAAGCTCGTTCGAAATTGGCGTTATTGAGAAGAAATTTTTTTTTCAATTTACTGCAAAGCTGAAGACCTTACGAATTATATTTGCGGTGAAGGGGACTGGATTTTTCTTTTGGTTGATTTGGTTCTTTGTCGACATTTAAAGTTATATCAATAATATCATCGTCACTTATTATCCATAAGTAAATAGTTTTGGTTTAAGGTTCATGTTTTTAATGTTCATGTTTAAGGTTGATGTTTGTTAATTGGCGAAGTTTCATTGTCAGTAGGGCGCTGCATTCCATTCCAGCATGATTTATTGCATTAAATACGAACCGCATAACTTCTAAATCTCATAAAAACGATTCGCATAAAAGGAGGACCGAGTGTACATTGTTCCGTTGATAGAAAAGTGACAATATTTTGATTCTAGTGTAATTTTTTCGATGTGTTATTTTTATGGTTTTTTATGAATATGAATGCTTTGCTGGGTTTGATTTCAATTCCATAATAACAGATTTAGAAATAAGTCAGTTTTCTCTATAATTTCAAGTAGTCTGGAGAATTTAATTATGTGTCGCTTTTGTCACGAAAGTAGGAATACAATGTAGTTCACCTTAAATAGAGAAACGTCACAACTTGGAATGCTGCTTGTTATATTTTATGATTATAAATGTCGCTGTCCTGTTAATTAAATTATGGATTTACAAAGCAGTGCTAATCGATAGTTTTAGTAAAATGATTCAATTGCATTACACAATGTTAACTCGTAGCTTTGTAATAGTTTATAAAAGTTTTTAACAGGTACCTACAAAAACCGAAAAACTGGTTGACGCTTCTCTACAGTATGGAACACAAAACTTTAAAAATGATATAATATAACAAGGTTATTTCGCTATTTTGGCCAGATACTACTTCCCTCCCTATGTGACCCCATGTTTTAGAAATTTTAAAATAGATGAAATTGGTTTCCCTATATTACGAAGTTAATTCATGGCGTATATTTTAGCAGACTCTCTCATTTAGCTACCGTAATCAATAGAGGGTGATCTTAAGGTACAATTGGAGTTCCGTCTACCTAGACTCGCGTTTTATTCCACTGTGCAGCGAGGAGCGGAAGACCATTAGACACGCTCCATCAGCCGAGTCGCCCGGGCGTGAAAGGGTTTGGCGGGTGAGAAGAAATAAGACGTCCAGGCTAAAGCGATGGCAATTTTTTATCTATGTAATTATCAGGGATATGGGATAGTTCCTATTTTTGCAGTCTAATTTGAATGAATGAGAGAATGGTAAAAATATATCGTGGCCTTGGAACAACAAAGTATCATCTGGAAACTAATTTACATCAAACTAAGTTAATAACTAAGTTAATAACTGATGTAATCAAATCGAGTGAAGACGAATCCTTCAATTTTTTGGGCATATGCGAGAAGGAAAGGAAGCTTGTCGTGATGGGCCACATCCCAGGACGAAGAGGAAGATCCCCCATCCGACTAAATGGAAAAGGCAACAGGCACTTCTCTGTTGACAGCCCTAAGATCTGCAAGGATGCCAAGAAAGGTGGAGGAGCATAGTCAAGAGTGCGGGAATTTCATGGAGATCGCGATCCTCAGTCACGACGGATCGACATGGATTATGAGTTATTAAACTTCAAAGTTTTGAAAAGTAATTTTTCGATTCCTTCGGCAAAGTTTGGTTTATCGCCCGTGAGGTGAAATTTTTACAAAACTGTCGCTACTATATAATTTACAGTAAACTGATTCCTAATTTCGGGCACACTATATCATATAATATATTATAAGTGCTACTAAAATATAACTCTTCTGTTGTCTCCTAAACTGCTAACAAAATTAACATTAACACTAATTTAAAGAGATAATTATTATTATACAAAAAATAATTTTGAGCAAAACGCCAGATGACGATGAGATTGTTCCTAGGTCACGATATGAAGCAAACTTTAATGGCACAAGAAAAAAGAGGATAACTGCGGAAGACTGCATTACCAGATGCCGGGACACAGTCCTGTTAGAAGCCTCAACAATCGACGAGCACGCATGAACGTGGATAAGTTGAGAGTTGTGTCAGGACAGAAGAGTGTGGCACTATATCCTCTCTGCTAACCTCCGTAGAAAATCGCGTGATGATAAGTTAGATATTTCTAATAAAATGTACTATCAACAAAATTTGGTAACGTGAACGAAGTTGAGCAGGCGTTATGGTTTAATGTCTAGAAACTACATTCCACGTCTATGCCTACTTTGATACGTGACGTTGATGCGTAGTGAATGTTGAACCAACGTATTTGTATGTGCATAAATAGTGGTTTTGTTATATTTAGTCTACTAATTAATATTTACTTTAACCTTTCTTCATGACATGTATACTCGGGTATCCGTTTTACGCGGTTTCTCTTTTACGAGGGTTTTAAAATCAAACATGTGTCACTGAATTTCAAAATTCGCTAACATTTTGCATCAACGTGCTGTCAGCACGACCTTAAAAGAAACAGCAAGACCTTAAAAGCATTTGCGCGCAGTATCAAGAAATTTTAAAAGGATTTAATAAGAAATTAAACACAAAAATTAGTTACAGACTATTTTATTTAATCAGGATTAATACAGAATAACCCGCTGCTGGATATGAATCTGATGAGAGTGGTGATTTCGAGCCAACCCAAAAGAAAAAAATGGTTTAATTAGAATATAGCAGCGAGGAGGAGGAGGAATAATAAAATAACAATTTTGTTTTAAATTATAAATGTGTTATACATTTATATTGAATTAATAAAGCTAAAAGTTACATACTATATAAAAACTTTTTTTTTCTCATTCTTATGTTTATATACATACGTCTATGGTACGTACTCGTTTTACGCGGTTTTTGGAACCTATATTCCTATTTTATATGAACTTTAAGTCTCGATTTACGCGGAATTTCCTGGAACGTATCTTCCGCGTAAATCGAGGGATGAGTTAAAATCATTTGGATAAGGATGCATTAAGGAATCTTTTAATACCGATACAGAAAAGACAAAATAGACCACAAGCAGACAAAATAAATAGATAATAAAAGTCGAATGCCAAGATGGAAGCGATGCAAGATTAGATGAGAGTAAGAACAAAGATTAATTCAATTTTCATCAATCACGAAAATCGTAAATACATTACTAAACTTGAAATATTTAATTGACTTTAAAAACCAACTAAAATAATATCGCTTAACACATTGAATAATATTTATGTAGTTTTTTTCTAGTTGATTTACAGTGTTTAATACTTTTGGCACCAACTGTAAATTATTATTTTTTTATTACTTTTATATAGTTCTTCATTAAACGACCAATGACGAATGGCTGGCGCAAAACTAACAATTTAAAATGAATGCGAAAAGTTTATAGCAGGAAATGAGTACGGAATATTTATCATCATCATCATCATCATCATTTTCGTCCCTTTACCCAGGAGGGGCGGGGGACTAAAAACTCGACAAGGCTTTGGCGCGCCGCTTCAGTATAATAATTGATTATTGAAGGCCCAATCTGACTTCATACATCAATTTTTTGCTGTTTATCTCTGCTTAGTCTGAAGCGACCCTGCGGAGTCGCTAAGTAGATACATCTTAGTTGTCGTTCCACTGGCATTCGCAAGAGGTGTCCAAATCCACCTCAATTGAAATCTTCTATAGATAAAAGTCGAGGTTCCATGGCGAGGGTATCCCTTATATCGGTAATTCTCACTAGGTTCAATAATGATACTCCTGCTACTCCCCGAACTCGTTTGCAGCCAAGATTCTTGATATTACTCTCCCCGTAAGAATCTATATTTGGTGACCATATAGTATACACATCTTTAATATCAGTTACATAGTTTGGTATTGACATTTTACTTTGATTTTTCTATCACCGCATAGTCTCTAGACTATGTACAGCAATCTGCCGATACCACTTCCTCCTTCCGGTTGTGAATCCTGGAGCGTGAAAGTTCAAAACTCAAACACAAGGTATTAAAGCGCGTACGAATCAACCGGCTTGATCAAGTAAGAAAAGGGTCTCCCGAGGATATCGTAGGGGTTGCCGTTTCTGGGAACTCTCTTCAAACTCTACGAGGCTCTGGTGGATGAACCGCGACTTCCGTAGGGTGCAGGATGCGGGACTCACTTAGGAGGGTGCCGGAATCCTGGCGGCCGCCTGATCCTGGTAGGAGCGGTTACAGAAGATTTCATTTTATATGAAACAAGTCACGGGAAATGAGAGTTAAAGATTTAATTAACACAATAAATCAAACATGATTTTTTTGGTTCTATATTTAATTTTTCCAAATAATTGGACGATCATTTCGGCTGTCTAGATCATTATTGACTGATAAAATATAGAACAATTATTTCTAAAAATTAAATATAAAACCAAAAAAATCGTGTTTGATTTATTGTATTGATTAACAATGTAGTTTTATAAAATCGATACCGTCAGTATTCAAAAAAAAAAATCAGTTAAATATTTGATATCATTAATTGACATGGCGGTTACTTTGTGGTGTAATATGATTATTTTAATTTTCACAACTAAACTTTGTACTACACAGACGTCGGTTTATTGTCACTACTAGTTTAGAGAGTATACTGTATTTAGTTATCACCTGATGATGATGAACAACAATTAAAAAAGATTTGACCCACGACGAATCCACACGTATATACCTACAACTAGATATAGATACATATGGATATAAAATATATTATGAGAGAAAGATGATGGAATACGATTTTAAAAGGTTGTAAAAGAAAATACACATTTGACATGGATGTAAAAAAGCGACGAGAAAATAGTAGTAAACGCACGTAAATATAAAATTAACCACCAAATGGTAACGCTGCAATTATTTCTTAGACCATTACCCATATTTAATAAATATTTCCTTTGGAATTCAAATGAAATTCATGGCGTAGCGCAATCCAGTTATCCGAAGAAATAAACAATACACAAAACCACTATAACTACATTACGATATAAAACTGCTTATTTATATTTTGTTCAATGGAGCGGAGGGTGACTTTGAGGTCTCTTTTTTATGATCGAATGAAAAATTCTGGAAATTGATCCGTGAAGTGAGACCATCTGCAATAGGCAGTATTTTTGTTCTACCTTATAGGATTGCGAAGCGCGACCTCGAGCGTACGCCACAAAAAACTTTTCAAAGTAGATAGCAATTTTTTTCTTATATAATTTTTTAGTAGATCTCTTCGAGTTTGAAAGAAGACCCCTTTTTAAGTGAAACTTCTTTAGCCACGGTGCAGTTATCCAATTGGTATTCAAAGCAACTGTCGAATAATCAAGAATAAATACACTTCAAAATATTTTACAGAAAGACTACTTAATTTGAAAAATTCCCATCGCATACGCCGTTATAACTTTGTAAAATATTTCAAAACTGTGCCGTGCGTGCGAAAGAAACGAAACAAGTCACGGCTTCGTCTATTTCGCATGCACAGCTCACAGGCAAGAACACTTTAGCGGTCGCAAGCGAGGCGGGGCACATCCTTGTAAATAGATGAGTATTAACAACAAAAAAAATATATAGTGTTTGCAAGATACACTAGATTACAGTGAAGAATGTTTGTATGATATTTTAGTTATCATAAGCCTAATAGATTCCGAAAAACGAGATGTGTTTAAACAAAGAATTATTGTTATTTATCAATATTTGTTATACGTATTATGCTTTATCGAAGTAATAATAAACATTTTATATTCTGAGGCTAAGAAGTTTCACTTCAACAGTGCGTAATCGTCACACACTCAGATTTTATTACATTGTATACATTTACAAACCACGCATCAAAAATAAAAATAAATTAAATAAACACTCCTCTTGCAAAAACTGTGCTTGAAACATAAATCGCATCACAGGTTGAGATGAATTTGATCTCTGAATGAATTAATGTAGCACATTTTTGGCAGTGAACCAATTCGCTTTAGTCTCCGGAAGGAGTTACTACAGAGGCCATCAATTATTACTACTGAATAAACAATGTGTAAATCAGAAGAAATTACAATCTCCGCCAAATACACACTTTGTTTTCATCATACATTTATAGGTTATGGCGATAAATTATTATAAAATGAAGATGTTTGTACATATTCACTAAACATTTATGTTACAACGTGAAAGAGAGCTTTACGTTGTTAAATGCAAATAAAACATTTCATAATAATTGCGAATGGTCAGGGAAGGCGGAGCCAACCAACCGCCATACGAAGTAACATATTAAAAAATATATTTTAATCATAAAAATTAAAAAATGTGCAGATACACATGTCACGTAGATGTTATTTTTTAAATTGCTACGTTAATGATGCTTGCTTGCTAAAACAACATCTAAGGACGAAAGCTATTGGTCTAGTGGTTAAGACGCCGGTCGGTGGTTCGCGCCTCGTTTCAGGAGCTTAGTTTGAAAATAGTAAGAATATTGATGCGATATGTATTCCGTGTACGCATCTATATTTAAAAAAAAATGTATTCAAATTTTTATTTTATTCTTGAGACACACTCGGTTGTAAAATATGACAAGCCGTTCGAAGAAAAAAGAAATAAGTCGGTCTGTACCATTTTGCACCATTAAAATGCCTGCTTATCCTGATGGAATGAGATCAATTAAATTTTATAAAATAAACATTAAAGACCTAAAGAAATGTGTGGTATACGAGTGTGCATGGCCAACTGACAAAATGTTACATAATCATGATGCGAACCAAATAATTAAGTAAAAAGTCGTATTTCACTTATTAATTTGCGTATTATTACTGGTAATATTATTGATAAAATATTTTACGTTGTTAAACTGATTACAATATTGATACAATATTTAAAATTTTCATTGAGATTAAAAATACTCCGTAATCCTGGATATTGAGTATATTTTTTTACAATATGGGTGTAAAAACACGCTTCATCGATATCCACGATTTTCATTAATTATCTTTTAGAAAACTTGGTAGCCGAGTATTTCACAACTAAGATTTCTACAACTTTTATGAATGGCGAGTTAATGGCGAGTCCGATCAATTCATTTGTAAGTTAGCATATAAAAAAACTGGCATCGAACCTAATATATTATTAATTTACTGATTGATCGGACGCCTATTTGTGTATGTATATACGTAAATAAAATGAAATATATAGTGGGTGTGACACACCAAGTGCGCTATATTTTACGGGTGTATACAAAATAAAAATATGTGTCGAAAATGTTCATAATGCACGTGCCTAATCTCAATTATATCAGCATTTTAAACAATTGTAAGTATAATCATTTAAAGTCGTATGCGGTAATTTAGATTAATTTCAATATTTAATACAAAACAACAAATGGTCATTGAACTTCGAGCGGCCTGACTATTTTCGTTAGATGATTCAGGGGCCGAAACAATAATATAAAATTATAATGGGACAAATTCGCAAATATTTATTTAGAAGATTTAAAGCTTAACATGATTTGTAAAAATCTCATACAATAAAATATTCCGTAAGCGTACAGAATTTGTAAATACTCCTTGAACATTTTCGACTCATTAGTCGACGTAATTTAGTCAACCCATAAAATATTGTGGACATTATGACATCATGTTTACACAAATAATAACTGACAAAATAATCATAATCCAACATGAAAGTTTGCGGCGCCCGCGAAGTTTAATTAAAGCTGGTCAGAGCAACTGCACACGCTAAACTTCTGAATAAATACTCCCAACTTTAATACGGTAGAAATGGGTTGATCTGATTTTCAGTATGGTTGCGGAGTCAAAGGTTACTCCATTTATTGACTGCTTGTGATTGCAATGAAATAGTACAAAACTGAAAAAGACAGGGTGATCGTCATTCGTGATGCTTTTAAGTTTAACGTTTAAAATCGCTTAACATTAATTAATTTTCAAAATGTTCGTTTTTTAAATTATATTGGAGGTTTTGTTTCTGAACTTGTGTTTTCAATATTTGTTGACTTTTCCTGTGGAATGAGAGAAAACAATGGTGATAGGCGTATGATAAATGGTTTCAAATTATTCAAGGTCCTTAAATTCAATTAAATCGCCAACCATCAAGGTTCAAAAATACCGATACATTTACAAATCTGAAGACAAAATATTTTACAAGATACATGCACAGAATCGTGTAGTAAGTGCGCTTCGAAGGTGAAAATAAATATGTTAAAAAACTACAAAAGTAGCTGTTTATGTTGTTAGTTTGTGAATATTAAATCGGGGGCTTAGAGACACAAGGGTGAAACTACAAAATTCGCGGTAAATTTGAGGTAAGTATTGAACTAACATCCGAAAAATCAATTATATTAGTGATACAAAAATGAAACTCATACGATAATTGGTTTCTAAGATAAGCTCGGGTGTAATCACAATGGAAATAAAACGTTTAAAGACATAAACAAAATGCCTCTATCGCCATTGCAATTTTCCTTCAGTGTAAATCGGTGTAAGGGTAACACTGACGAAAGTGTAGTATTTATTTTAGTGAAAGTGTATTCTTTGTATTTCTCAAACTAGTTTTGGTCTAGGGTAGATTAGTCATCTTCCGCCTTGAATGAAAACAATGATTTCAAGGGGGAAAAGAATCGTAAAGAAGAATTGCACACAGTGAGTAATAATATTCTTTGGTGAAACAAATTTATATAAAACTCACGTATTAATTATAACTGTAATGTAAACTCACAAAATACTATTTGGGGACACTATACCCTACATTACAATTATTTTTCTTAGTAAGTGCCATTGGTACAATATATTTAAATAAAACGTTTTTAGAGGAACATTATTTAAATAATAGCATTGTTTTGTGGTTTCGCCCTTGTGATCCTAAGCCTCGATATATAAACCTACCAATACTAAAAACTATATGCAGGTATATTATTGCTACGTCAGTGCAAACTGCAACTTGTGAACGATACAGTTGACAATTGAAAAGCAATTATTATAACATTATCTACATACATGACAAATCAATTTTTGAAATACAATTTCTTTCGGGCCGATGACGCTATAGATGAGACACGTAAATAAGTCAAAGCATACTGCGCAAGCCTAATCAGTATATTAGTAATGACGACATGCAATAGTCGTGAATTTCACCACGTTATCTGTTTTATCAGCTACTGCTAACATTTACAATTTATACGTACAATTATGTTCGGAATCATATTTTAAAATACTATTGGAACATCTTGTTATATACATTCAAATAATAATATTACTGTACATTACACTACGCAGTATGGAATTAATCAATTTTACAAATTGAAAAAAATATTTTCAGAAACCATTAAAAATACTATGAAAGAGATGTGCGTTATAAATCATAGAATGTATGCTGTACACCAGGAATGTGTTATAACAGAAATACATTTTAAATTTTATAAAATACAGAATGAATATTATGTTCCAGACCGATGTTGTTTTTGAATAACTAGGAAATAAATTTAAAAAAATGAATTTGGTTTTTATTTATCGATTATTTGGTTTATTACAATTATCCATGGAATATGACATCGGTTAAGTGGCCGCCTCTGGCAGCGGCACAAATGCGTGCTCTTTAAACCATATTTTTCATAACATTCTTGCACACCTTCCCGTGTTATTTCAGCAATTTCATTTCGAATATTGTCCTGTAGCAGTGTGTTGAAGGCCCAATCGACTCAATTCGGCCACCAACAAGTCTTCTAACATGTGACGACAACGATCACTATGAATGGTTACAGCATTGCCATTAGTATTTAGATTCAATGTTTTAATGACTTCAACACGTTGTTGAGGCGTTAGATGCGCCATTGTAATTAACTACTCACTACGACTACCAAATGCGAACTAGCAAATGTCTGTCAAAACAAAATGGCGGCCAAACAAAATAGGTTTGGATCATAATATTCACCTGTAGATAGTGCAGACGATGGTGTACCCCAAACAGATGATAATTAAAATATAAATTTATTTTTAATACTTAATCAATTTTAAAAGTCTAGGAATTCGTTTAACATTGTTCAGTACGCATTATTTATTAAATAAACGTCAACATTTAAAAAATCCATTATCCGTATAAACCATTCCTAACCCCGACGACATACTCGCAGTGTAACATATTCCGCCCTTATCGCGGGGGTGGAATACGGTCGGGGTAGGAAGGATACAGATATTCCTCCGGCGGGGTGAGGCCGCTTCCTAGCACCCGAGATAACAGTAGCAGGGAGAGAGTTCATCACTGGAGATGGTATCGCAAGAGAGTATTCTGCAAAAGGATATACAGTCACAGACAAATTTGGTGAAAAACAACAAAGTATTTAAATACTGAAGAATTATTCATACCGGAATAATTCAACAATTCACTCGCAATCTGAAGGCTTGAATTGAATAGGATCAAAAACAACTTTCACATTTTTACTTTTATCAATGTATTATTATATAAACAACCCATCAATGATGACATATGAACGGAAATCATTCGAGTAATAATAATTTTATAAGCGTTAATTTATTTCAAAACTTAATCCAAAAATAATAGAAAAATAAATTAATTTGACGCAACATTGCACGATTTCACGTGGAAGAAGATATCGTTTGTTTTACGTTGCACGAACGGACATATATTATTTAGACAAATAAACGAATATAAGTAATTTTAACGTAGCACGTCACTTAAAAAAAATCTATTAAACTATTGACTAATGCGGATATTATACTGAAACAGAACTTATTATTTATTTTTATTTATTTATTTATTACATAATTATTTAAATAATTATATTACTAAATGAAATCATGAAAAATAAAATAAAATACATGATTAATCTTTATTCCTCGTTTCCAAACAAAATTATAAAAATAAAGCAAATACTATCTATTGGGTCAGTATTTCTTGTTGAAGCGGAATAAAAACAATACATTCAAATTAATAAACTGTACACATACATAATTCATAGAAAACTAAAAAAGTACCAAGTGTGACAAAAATTGTGTGTAAGTGACCCAATAATTTGAACAGAGTCTGTACCAATCCTGAAGACGGATTAACGCACAGACGCAGCTCAATATTGGATAGATTAGGGATTGCCGCTTCAATAATTTCTGTAAAATAGACTAAACTTAAATCGGGTGTCGTCACCCAACCGACGAGGAAACAACTTAAGCAGTAAGATATTTCGATAATATTTTGGAGGTAATAGAAAAATTTACGTGTCAAAAAAACAAACGTAATATACATAAATATTGTCAATTTAGATAGAATAAGCAGTTTGTAACCCCGCGACCAAACGACGCGATAAATAAACCATTTTCACCATATATTATTATCGAACTAACTAACAAGATTAAAAAGTAATTTCATTCTTCAAATTTTGCTGTAACCGAGTTTTATTTTAATTTACATCAAATTATGAGTTATGTGTAGATTCGAGATATATTCCATTTGTGTAGGATTATAAATCGTAAAAGTCAACAGCTTTGAGGTCCGCTGATAATGGATGGCGAATAAAACTTTATCATTTTTATCGTAAAAAATGAGCCTAAAAATAAATAATACACAAAAATTAATTCTATAATTGGAATATAATTACGATATCAGTCTGGAATATCACACTAATGTCAACATTAAAGTATCGAAGTATCGAAAGCGCATATAAATAATAATGTCGTACGTAGTCATATCTCGCAAACATCCGAGATTGCCGGAAGAAGCGTCGCCTAATCTCGGCTGACACTTATCTTCAGCATCCTCGTTCGCGGCTTCCGGGTAGAGGGATAGACACTCCTCTCTAACTCTCAAACACACATAGCTCGACTTTAAAGATGGAGGGTACAAGTAGGTACTCTAGATATGGCATCAATCCTAATACAAGTGTTACAAAAGCTAAAAAATAATGTACAGAAACCGAAAATAATCGATACCTGATCGGTGAAATGTTTTCAATTGAGATGCCTAGATATTATTTTAAATACCGTTTTTATTTGACGGATTATAATAAATCGGTTAACTGACAAAAATACATCCTGATCTATTTTATAAATGAAGTACAATGATCAAATCACGTTTTTTAGATCGTTACATTGATTGTAATTAAACAATAGGTTCCAGTCCAGCTAATAAATAACTAGTTCTTCAATTTCCTACAAAACGTCGTATTAAAGTTTATTTTATTTATGGACTCCAAAAATTAGAACGCAAAACTATACATTTCTCTATGCATGTACTTATTTCGGAACCTTTGTACTGTGATGTTCAGTGTAATGTACATTTTTAACAATTGAACATTTTGTGCTTAGCTTACAGGATCCTACCGTTATAATTAATTTAATTAAAAACATTATAAAAGTCGTCTATGAGTCCGCATCACGCATCAACTGAAATCCCGTTCCCAGGAATGGACGGCCGGAAAAATTTAGTCCGCGAGTCGATGTAAGGCGAATGTTATTCAATACTTTTGATTTATTGCCGGCGTAGAAATATTTTCAATCGATTTATTAAGTACATAAATCAAATACACCGTGGCGCAAACTTAAAGGACATCAAAAGATTTTTAAAACATTTTACTGAGGGTGATGTGCGTCACTAATTCGAGCGCCGTTGCCAGATTTCACCATAGGGTAGATAATACAAAAGAGAAATTCTACATTTCCTTCGTTTAATTTATGCGGCACCCACCCATCTACTGTATTTAAAAATAAATATGAAAGTTGTACGTGGTCTGACACTCTAGGTGGTGGTGTTACTTCTGTTTCTTTGCATTCTAAATTTCCAATGAATACTTGTTGGTTTTCCTCCAAATTTCACTGGAATTTTTTATTTTTAACTTTATAAGGTTTTCTAGAAAGGGGCTCGTTTTCGAGATCCATGTCACCGGCTTTAAATTTAGTAAAGTATCTTTTACGTGCGCGAATGTTTATGGTAGTCTGTCGAAAAACAGTAAACAAATTCTTACACACTACACATGTTACGTTTTTCATATTTATAAAGTATACAATGATATAAATGCACTTTATTGAGTGACATCCTTACAGCACGGTTGTTATCTTTAAGCTTATATATATATATATAAAGCGTCAATACATCTGAAGGCTGATTTGATTAGTGTTATTTACGGTTTTACTAAAAAATAAGTTGTGATAAATTATTTTTCAAATTTAATCACATACTTGGCTGTGACGCAAACGTTGTGTTTATTCACTTATGAAATATTAAACTAAATTGAGAGATAAAAACGAAGTGGACAATGTTTGTCAAAAATAAAATCAAATGAAAAGTTATTTTGTCAAATTTTTGTGACTGCATTAAAAATTATACGAGAATCACCAATTCTAAAATTAAATGGTAGACGGATGTAGGCCAGGGCGGAAAATATTTCCTAACTACCTCAATGCCCAACATTATTCATTAAAACAGAAACACTGTTGTTCAAATCGTATGTATTTAACACATGTGTGCCGTAAACACAGCTATTCAATTATTTCATTAAAACGGGAGCTAACTGAAAATAACGACATAAAAAGAGCAATTTACATGAAAATTTTCCGAAAAACCCTAACGTGGGGGAGAAGCACCGCAATACGTCACAGAATATGGATATAAAACAAAAACAATACATCATTGCACGACTTTGGCATCAGGGAGAGTATTAAAGTGGGTGAGGCCCGGTTGTGTGATCAGTAGTAACTTTTTACTAGCGGGTTGTTGAAACATCAAATTTACTACTATCAAAGCATAGATGGAGATGTCTATAGACATGACAAGTAATCATGAAATATGCTATATTCTATGCAATGTCTATGGATATTTTCGCCAGGGCATTCGATATCTGTCACTTTAATGGTGAATTTTTTTCGTATTATGTATTAAACAGCGAAATCATCATCGGACAAACTTGCATCACTAAAATAGCGGGATATTAAATGATTGATTGTCTTATACTGCAATTTTCATAATATCAATGATTCAGATGACTTTTGGAACAGCTGTGAAAAGTCCGCCATATTTAACTATCGATTCTTGTTTTTACTATCGAATATCGCAGAGTAAAATGAGTTTACTACGGGATGTACATTCGAGAAGTAAATATTTTTTACTAACGATCAAACAACCTGTTTTCAGAAGAAAAAAATATATAACTTCCAAAAATTTGATAGATGCAGAGGTTGATTGTGGGTAGATTACAATCTATTCTAAATGCGGCTGCACGGATAATATATGGAGTTTCCAAATTCTCTCATATAACATCCCTTTTACAACAGCTACATTAGCTCCGATTCCCTGAAAGAGTTGAATTTAAATTGTGCTGCTTGATGTACAAGGCGACACACAACATGGCGCCTCTATATCTTCAAGAAATTTGTATCCCAGACAATTTGAATGGTAGACGTCAAACTCTCAGGTCAGCCTCTACTTCAGCCGCAGGAAGGGTTGTAGAACCGATCAGCCGTTGCCAGAAGTTTAAATTTAGTGAACGGGTATTCGCAGTGGCAGGCCCAAAAGCATGGAACTCTTTGCCCTCCGTTATTAGAAACAGTGCATCAGATACTTTATTTAAGAAGAAACTAAAAACGCACTTTTTCAAAAAATCATTTCCATAAGTGAAAAAACGATTTTTTAATTTTAAAAAACATATGTGTAAAGCGCACTTGAGGTGAAAGTTTTTACGAAAATGGCGCTATACAAATTATCCATTATTATTAGAATTGATGAATGTTATATTGTGTAAAGTGAACACTTAAATCAGCCGAAGACAGGTCGTAAGCCCTGTAATACCCATACTTCCATACTTCCCACGTAATATAATAAAAATAGCTTCGTTTCTATGCGATATCCATAATTTGACATTGTAGTTTTTCCAATTTTCAATATATACAGCGGAGACATGGGACAAGCAGAATGGTTGGAGAAGGACATTTCTTATCCTGTGTACAGCAACGACGCCTGAATGCCTCAATCCTGCAAGTTCTATCTACAACCGTGAACAAAAGATTTTTCCAATTCATCGCCCACATTATGTGTCAAAGTGACAGCCTAGAAAATGAGACTACCCTGGGTACAACTTTAGGCCGATGGAGACCTGCAAGAGTGCCACAGCGGAGAAACCCTGGAGCTGGAGTCAGCCGTGAGGGCAACACGGGACCGGGACACGTGGAGGTGCATTACGAGCAGTCTCATCTGATTGAGGCCACTATATGTCAATACTCACATGAAATGGGAAATAAGATTTTGAATTTCGGATGAATATATTCACCACACATTTTAAAGATACTTTCCAAAAAAAAAAAAATTAACTATTAATTATAAGTTACACTAATGAGAGGCTGGCAATTAAACCGGCATGTGGGACTTTAAAAAAATTAACGCAAACTCTATAAGAACTCGTTGTTAAGCAATCACGTGTAAATGTTAATTTTTTTAAATCCGTAAAATACAGCCGTCAAAAAATGGTCGGTTAGCTTTGAACGCCGAACAAAATAAAATACCGTGCAGTTATCCAACTAAAAACTAAATCACAAAAGAATAAAAATTTAAATAAACAGGTAATATTTATATATAATGAAACTACTTTCAAAAGCAATATAAAAAAACAACGATCTTTATGGTTTTATTTCCGGACATTAGTCACGAAAGCGATACGGTCGGTATGGATGCGTTTTTAAATCATAATAATAATTTTGAACGATCGACCATTAAATGTTACGGCATTTATTTATTATATGAAACGAAACAATACAATGGAGGCACGCAACAGCCGTGAACTCGTCAAGTAAAAATATTTTTAAACTCAAATTGCCGCGGTTTGCTCAGTCAATACATTATTCAACATTCTGTTTTAGGTAATCATTATTTAAAGCAATGAGATGTCTACAATATTATTTATGATACCGAGTACGTCTCGATCTAGTGTTGTAGGATGTGGATACTAATACATTATTCGGAGAAATATGGATTACAAATCATCCCCCGTTATAACACGGAGCGGTTTGCTTGCGTAGGTGAAATGACGTATTTGTTTATTGAAAACCATGGGGTATGGCAGTGTAGTGGAGCCGAAACGTCGTTCCGATACTTTTTCCACAACCGGAACGCGTTTCGGTACGATTTTTTAGAAAATCTGTTAAAATTTATTTAAGCTTAATTAAATAGTTACTGACGCTGGAAACGATCAAGTATATTTACACGTATATTAAACGTTAAAAAATAAAATTTACCGCTCTTTGTTTTTTTTATGCGTACAAATCTTGTATGAGGAAAAAAATTAAACGCCGAATTTTAAAGAGCACACTGCACAACGCAATAAACAATCTGAGCTGGTTATCGTCTCCGGGTTCACATAAACTGAAATCTCATTGTTCACCCTAAAGGGAAGAAGCGTTCCGGTACTTTTTTTAGCATTACAACACTGGGGGAGGGGGGGGGGGGTATGTACAGAATTCATTAAATATTATTTTATTAGTGTATACTAAGTAGGTACCTAATAATCACTAATTAAAATCAGTGCATGTATGAAAAAGAAAATTATAAAGAGTTGTTACAGCAGTTTTTAATATGCATCTATATTATACAACGTTAAAACCGACAGTTGAGTAATATTTGGCACTTGTTTTTCAGTAGACATTTTCCCAAGAATCTGTAATGTGGCTCCAAAAAAATTTGAATCATTTTTACCAAGAAAAATATACATCATAAGGATTAACAGTATTTTCAGCAGTGCATGAAATTTTATGGGCAATTCCGATACCTTCATACTGAGGCACCCCATCGTAACCACGAAATATTACTTTTATATACGGAGGATAAAATAAAATAGAATAACGAATTGTGACGTTAAGAGATAATCTTGTTGTCTCGAGGGATCAACGAAAGGTCATTTCCTAGAAAAACCGTCAAATGAGATCCAGGATTAAACCTTTCGAGGTTATGCCTAATATATACTTTGATTTATTTGTAAATTTTAAGATTGCAATGTTCTGAATTAGGTAAAGCAAATTATTGATGTATTTTCAAAGTTCAAAAAAATAAAGAAAAAGCACTAAAATTGGTATGTCTAGCATGTGATGGTGAAGGTAATGCTTCCATTTCTGGCATAATATAATATACAACACGGAATAGAAATATTTTCATTATGATTAAAAATAATGTAATGGTGTGCTGACGACGATCCCATTTCACGCACGTGTAGGTTTCACAATGTTCATAAAATAAACAAAGAGATACATATGCACACCAATACATTATTCAGATACAATAAATTTCATTGAATTATATACATTAAAGTGTAAAAATATAAACTTATTTGAATCTAGAATGTAAAGGTTTTCTACACTTCAATACCTTCAAGAACATATACATCAAACACATGTTTCTTCGTTATTTATGTCTCATTTTTATTTTTTGTTATTGTTTAAAATTACAATATTTTTAATCAGTCATAAATTTTGTATTATATGTGCTTACTCACATGAAAGCTTTAACACTGCTGAATTTCTATATAAATAAAGAAAGAACAAAAATATGTTATTATAACATACGTTTAAAAATGTGTTTTTCGTAATATTCTGCATTGTGTTTTCTTAACGATAATTTAAAAAAAAATAGAGATGCGTACACGGAATTCGTCATATCAATAATCAAACTAAAATAGGACTAACTTGCTAATCTCCTAGAATTAGGACTTCGATCATATATTCGACTGGATTACTAGACCAACAAACGCGTCTTAATTAATTTTGGAACCTGATTTATATTGTTCAGACATTGACAATTTAAATTTTAATTACTTAACGCAAGGCACAATCTATTACACTAAAGATAATGTCAAATTCATACAATTTGAAAACTGCATTTTAACTGTCACATTTAATAATTCTCGTAAAAATCTGAATTTTCTGCCAAATAAACTGTTCTTAGATAATGACTAACCATCAAACGTACATTGATGAAATAAACCAATTATAGATCACAGGCGTAAATGTATATCAAAATTGTAGAAATATTTTGTGATATATGGATTAACCATTATCAACCATATCGAACTATAATTCGTAATATGTTAATTGGTAAATCACAAGTTCCTATTCATTTATTTTTAAATAAAAACAAATTATTGCCTTCTATAAATGAAAAATTGTCAAAGTGGTGGCGGGAAATTTATATTGGACCGGATAACAAACGAGAAGAAACCTTAAAAGCAGAACCTCTTCTAGAATCAGAATCGGGAAGTCTCCATAGCAGTGGTTTGGACATGTATTAAGAATGCTTTATCAAATAGTCACAAATAAACATTCGAAATAGAAAATGTAGGAAGATCGGTGAACCGGCCCAAAATGAACGATATAGCCGCAAGCGACATGAATGGAAGTCGACTTGGATAAAATATTATACACACGCAAAAAAAGGGAGAATAAATAATAACGATTAAAAAATTCCAGTAGATTGTTTATCTGTATAATCCCTTATAACATTGCCTTAATAATGCATGTAGCAGTGGACTTTGTCTTTATTACCAGTAAGAAAAAACACCAAAGTAGGGACATAGTATGACTTTTATAATTATGACGAACGTATTTTTAATATCTCTAATCTAAAGTTTGGATTATTTAAATGCTTTCTCTTTAGAATATTTCAAAACATTTATTTCGCATTTTACATTACAGAATGCAAATATCATTTCATTTGAGATGAAATTATAAAACTGCGACTCAAAATTTGTCAAGAATTAATTCGTAGTTTTTCTTGGTTAAAATATAATTGTAATATTGTAAATTTATAACATCATTTGTTTTTTCTTACTGGCAATAAAGACAAAGTACACCTACTTGATATATATATATATATATACAATATTAAAGAAGTATAATAAAGGATATTTTTGTTGTAAAAATTGATTACTTTTGAAAGAGTATAAAAATAAAATGAAATAAATGCGTAACGCACACAGATTAGTAAATGAATAACATTAAATAAGTGTACACATAGGAGGGGTTTGGAACATTAGCTGCGGGACGAAAGGCATTCTGCACACATTCTTGGTGGAAACATAAAGCCGATAGTTAATGACGCATTTATTTTATTTCATTTTATATTTTTCAGAGCAACAGTACAATAATAATAACTGATATAAAACATGATATATAAAAATAATACCAGTGAAGTTTCTTCGGAATTAAACAAAGAAGAGTATCATATAAACTAAGAAATAATACATAAACATAATAAACTAAAATAAAAATAAACATATTTAATTTAACTAAAAAATAGTACGCAACATTAAAAGTATTTATTCTTCGAAAATTAAATCTTTGTGTAAACAAGACGCATTTTTTACATTCTATCAATTTGTATTTCAATATATATATACAAATATATATATTCCATGGTATTTGTCTAGCTGCTCATGTTTTTTTTATACCTAACCAATTTTGTAAAAGCCCATAATTAATAAATAAATATTGTCAGCGTTTAAATTTTCGTTGCAATCGAGTCATATTTTTAAAAAATGTCGCGGAGCTATTTGATTGGTACCGAAGTGATCACAGGGGTGGCACAAAAAGGAAAATATCGGGACAAGAAATTTGTGTTAGTTAATATCTATATATTTGGTGGTCTGTAGTAATGCATAACTTTGAAAAATAATTGCCCATTTGATTAAAGCTTATTACACCTCAATCATGCGTGGTAAAAATAATTTAGCAGGCACGGAAAGGCACGAAAGTCGTGGGAAACTTTCAAAGAACTTCCCAAAGTTGGGCGACTCGACAGCGGCCACGCGGGCAGCAGGACCTGTCGAAGAAGAGTGCACAATATCGCGGAGAAGAAACATCCATGCCCAAGTTTTAAGCACTTAAAGAGTTACTACAGTATCGCTGATCCGTAGTGGATTTGGAAGAACTTTGACAAGAAAAAATAATACGGCAGGAAATAATCAATGATTGGTTTTCTGAATTTAATTTTATGAGGGAAATGAATACCTATATATAAATGATATATTATTTATAAAGGCGATGAGAAAAAATATTAAAGTGTTAATATTTTTTTAGATATTGTAATTCTAGTTTAATTTTGTGATGAAGATATAAATAAATAATAGAATAACAATATAAGGCAAAAATACAAAATAAACTGTTACGTGTAAAATTATAAAAACTACTAATGGGTGAACATAGAGAAAAAATCTGATAAAAATGTACACTTACCAAACATTCATTGACTGGATGATTTCAAAATGTTAAATGTAGAGCAGCAGTAAAATATATATATATATATTTATTTATTAATCTTCTTCCCCGTCTATTTCCACGGGAACATCGTACATTTTCTAGGCTAATGTTATTTTGACAATAAACTGTCATAATTCAAAATTTTATCATTGCGTCGCATTAGCGCCGGAAGCGAGCCGGATGAGGGCGTCCCACTCGCACCCATTGTGTCACAATTATCCGATAACAGCGGCAACAATGACGTCACTATATTCGTTGCTTCCATTGTCTGTTTGATTAACTATAGGATTCACCCCAGGATCGCGGGTGTATTCTGGTAACTAATTGGACTGAAATAATAGCGATGAAAGACCGCAATTCAAACGCGCATAATATTTATCGTCAAAACATCCAAATCCTTCCAAAATAATTTATTTACAAGTATAATCATTATTCACGTTAATTCTGATTTACCAAAGTACACCTAGGGCGAAACCAACATTGGAATATGCACTTCTCTTGCAATTACTTATCTATATCTCACATTATTTAATACAAACGTTATGCAAGCGAGCTGAAGAGTATATTCATTTTGAAAAGATTATAAAAATATCAACAAATATAAATATTAACAGTTAAAATTAAAATACACGGAATTACAGAAGATCTATTCAAATACAGACGACAGTTTTTTGAAAATATAGTAGAATACCGCCGATTGCTTAATCGCTGCTACCCAACTCCCCCCATTGTCGGAGGATGAATAGTACCCCAAACACACTTAATAAGACAAATAGCCTCTTCGCTGCATTCCTACAGAACTACTGTATTCAAAGTAACGATGAACACCTGTGAACGAGGTCTGAAAAAAAATCTATTTTATTCAATTCTGAAGAACGGAAACCAGATGCAAATATGTTTTATCTGGATTACTTGCCGCTCGATTCGCAAAAAAAAAAAGTTAATGTTCGTTTATGCAAAAATCAAATAATCCCATAACACGACTGCAAATATAATAGCAAGTAATCGCCGCAGATTAGTGGCAGATCTTCTATAGTAACATCGACAATATTAAATACAACTTAACCCCGGTCGAACAGAATAGAACACTAATCAGTGCATGACAATTGTAGTAGTACGTACAATATTAAATAATTATATAATTCCCTTCGAGACATAAAAAAGTAATAATACATAAGAACAAATAAAAGTTCATTTTTTTTCCAGGAAATAACTAGCGTTGTAAGAAATTTTATTCAACCTATTTTCAAACATAACATTAAGCCTGATTTATCAATCAGAATAATTCATGGATAAACTTTATTTCAATATTAACACCAATAATATGCAGAAACGATGGCTGGCTGTCATGATGCAAAGCGAAGATACTCTGTATTCTAGACATTTCACTCAATGCTACCTTCAATACTCCAAGGGCTTAAAAAATGACATCGCAATGCACTTTTTCGTGCTACCAATCATCCTTCAGCTACCCCTCCGACCGGCTCAAGGGGAGCTTTAAACTTTTCCTCTAGCGTCCAATAAGGACAATGGGCTTATCCGCTGCCCCATCGGAAGTTTCCCTTTGACGCCCAACAATGGCCCCGCGGCCCTGCAGTACGCGCCCTTATTAATTTAAATCGCAGAAATATTTCACTAATTAAATCGCTCTTTTTCGTTTGATAATGGCACGAGATTATAATTTTATAATCTATAAATGTACCTATATAATGATATTGGAAACTTGGCAATTATTTCGAAAAGTGATAAAATGATATCAGTTTTCAATGATCACTTAATCCAAAATCAGGGTTATATAAATATCTGGAAACCGTAAGTACAAAAATGATAGTTTTGTGTCAGAAAGCACTCTTAAACGTGAAATAAAAAACTTAAATTAAATATTAATCTAACATAAAATACATCTTGCATATTTTCATAACAAATTATTCGTATATTACAGATAATCATATTACAAGTAATTATTAGGCGACAGCCGATGTGATTGGCCGCGAGGCGGCTACATTAGCCACCCGCAGGGTCTAGTAGTAAGCAATGGTTGAATACATAAGATCCCCACAAGTTAGTGAACTAAACTTCCGGATCAGATTTGACAAAATAGGTTTACGTATGTGAAAATTCTTAAAACTTTATGCACTCATTGAACAAAGAGAAAGGTACATGAATATGCCACCCCTATTTGTCGTAATAATGAGCGTCGTGTCACAACAGCATTTTAATAACGCGCATTGGCAGATAAATTTTCCGTTGTTTATAATTTAACACATTCTTTATAAAAACACAGGTGATAGGGAAACACCATCGTGCAAAAAAAATGCCAGTGAGTCAAGATTATGATCGTTTATTTATTTAATATTTTGCAGTACGTTAGTAAGAACACTTTTATACTGGTGTAACACACTTAGTGCACAATATGTTAGAAGATTACATATTAAAAAGACAGTTGAAAATGTTTAAGCTGCATGTGCCTAAAATCAAGCGTGTCAGATATATAAGCATTTAAAATAGGTAGTTATGCGATTATTTCCATTAATTGAAATACTTTATTCATTCCAACATATATAAATGAATACAAAAAATAAAAGGTCATCAAACTCCGAGTGGCCAGACTGTTTTTGTTAGATGATTTAGAATCTAAACTAATAGCAAAGATATTTTACAATAATGGGTCAATTTTGTAAATATTTATTTCAAAGTACGTAGGTTTAAAGCTTAACAAAATTTTTACATACTCCTTGAAAGTTTCCGTAAATAAATCACCCGTATAATAATATTGATTATTTATTTACAAATTTACAATTTTAGTGTGATTATTACGCCTACGCACCTAATAATGTTCTAATAAGTTGTTGACACGTGCATATATAAAAATAAAATATTCCAAGTATAATAATTACCGCCAACCGAATATTGAAAGAATCGGGACGCTATAATATACAAAAAAGTAAAATTATTCAAATGGACGGAATAAAATATTAACTAACTGCAACAAACAAATTTCACGTAAATAGGATTCCCGGCTTACGTTCAATACAAAAGGATAATCCGCCGGGCCCGTAAAACTTTTCCTTTTGACTTCATTCAATGGATGTTCGAAAAGAAACAACGTTGTAAATCCATGAAATACCTACGTTACATTAAATAACGGTATACTGATTTCCTTCATAACACCACCCATTTCCGTTTACTATTTCATTTGCCATCTACTGTATCTTGTATTCAAAAATTGGATAGTGCAAATTAGAAGAACTAAACTTAAAGCTTTTCTAAAGATATGCATGAATTACATTGTGGTACGGTTTTAAATACAATGTTCATATTTTAAAAACTGCACAATGAAAAGAATTCAATTCAAAGAGTAAATTAATGTGAAGAAAAGATAGGGAGGTTAAAAGCGATGTAAAAAATAGTGTAATAAAAGGGTCATTTGTGTATATTATTGTATGCAACTAAGTATTTAAAAAATATAAAGCATCGTAATAAAGATGAATGTTGTTGATTCCATTTTAACAGGTGACTATCATTTGAGGGTATTAGTCGCAATTTGCAAAAATTTCCATCAAAAAGAGTTAAGTTTGATTGTAAATAAATTAACACAATGCGTAAAAGCTGTATTAAAAGTTGGAAAAAACATAAAAAAAATAGAGGTTGAATTTTCAACCTAATAATTTTTTTTTTAATGTCCTAAGAATGGCTTTATTACCAATAATACATATGAATGGAAAAATGTGAAATATGTTAAAATACGTTGTAAAATAAATTGCCTATATATATATATATATATGTGGTAAATCCATCTATGACAGAGTAAAGAATGTAAAGCTGATGTTAGTATAGTGAGTAAGAAAGGATCACTTAGGTGGTTTGGTCATATGGAACGGATGAATGAGGAGAAAATGGTTAGAAATGTGTACATGACGTAAGTGTTGATGGCACCAGACGTCCGTGGAAGACTTGGCACGACCAGGTAAACCAGATGCTGGAAGATGGTCCTGTCAGAAGCCAAAATAACTGGCGACCTTGTATGAGAAGATGTATGAATGTGTATGAGGCGAGAATTGTGTCAGGACAGAAGAGTGTGGCGCTCTATCCTCTCTGCCTACCTCCTAAGTAAGTTATAATGAGATAAATTATCTATCAAATAAGATCAGCTATAATAATTATAAATAATATAATTCAACCATGAGAATATAAAAATGTTCTGAAATTGAATGCTTATTCCACAAATATCGAGAGGTACACAATATTCGATGAAAATCATACTTTGCCAATATGATGAGGATTACCATAAGGCAATGCAGCGAGAGCCCTGCACTCCTCTCAGAGAATACAATCTCGTGCAAGGATTTACGGCGTTTTCTCGTGAGACAACCCGAGCAAACACGCGCGGGGAGCTCTCAGTGGGGCATTTTACAAAGGCGGCAATATCGCGGAAAATTACATTTCAGAAGTACGAGGCTTAAAAATATCCTCGAAAAGACTGCACGTATTCAGTTTAAACCTATGGCGATAGGAACGAGGACGAAAGACTTGGCACGGCCATGTCAGAAGCTTTAACTATCGATGAGCACGATGAATTGTATGAAAGTGAACAAAACAAGAATGGTATGTCAGGAATGAAAAGTGTTGATATATATCCTCTCTTCCTACCCCTGCGGAGAAACGCTATGATGATAAGGCAGTTCCATTTAAACTTGTACGGTCCTCAGAGCCATTTCCAACAGAAATGACCTCAAAAAGATGAATGTGAATCCATGTTTTCGAATTTTATTTATTTATTTATACATATATTGTTAATCACAGTTGCATTCATAATGCCAGCCTCACTGTACCGTTCATGTGCCGAGGCAAACACATTTTACACGTTTTATATTTAGATGCTAGTTTATAAAATAATAATTACACATAAACTTTAAAATAACAAAACTTTGATATAAAAATATATAAATTTGCTTAAATACACTAAAACTTTAGGTTTTAATTTAACGAATTAATTAAAATAATAAAAGAAGTTTAATAGAAAAATTAAAACAAAATAATTTAACGAATAATTAAAACACAAAAAAGGTCCAATATAAAAATGTTATTGAACAGTCAAGGTTTACAAAATTATCTATCCAAGAGTTCAGAACGGGATAAAGGTACATAACGTTCCCGTCACCAATTTCATCAAATAATAATAAAATGACCTATTTACTGTTTCCGAGGAAAATTTGTAAAACTCCATATAATCACATGTGTAAATAAAATTACCAACCAGAAAATCAATTATTTATCAGCCAAATAATTATTTCACACTTACTTTTTTTCATTATATTCAAGGTACTCAATAAAAGTGAAAATGAGGAAAGAAATAAGAATTTAATAATTTGCATATGTAAAATCTTAAAAAGAATTTTTTTTTTTTTTCAATAACCTCTATTTATTGCTCCCTCTCCCTTTGTGACATAATAAAACTATCGATAGATTAAATAAAATTCAACAATATATTTTAAAAATGGAATAACTTATAATACTGGACATTACATTAGTACGTACATAATTTTTATAACCTAAGTAACGTCTTCTTTTTCTTTTAAATAGGCAATCCACCCTTCAAGAGTGATTTGTGCCATTAATCAAGTTAAAACATTATTTTATAGAAAGAAGTACAACGATATTATAGAATAGGGAATATTATATTACAAGTTAATACCATAGTCGTTCAAGAAATTTGCTATTATATAGATTAAATGTGGCGAGTTAAGGTAAAGAAGATGACACAAGTTAACCAGGAATTGAAAATTACCATTGACAAGATTACTGTAAAAAAAACTGTGATCTGCAATGGACAGGCAAAAAAAGATATGGTCAAGGGTTTCCTCCTCGGCACCACACTCATCTATTATGTTCAATCTGAATAAATGTGAGTATGAGTGTATGTAAATAAATAAAAAATGTTACCATATTAAACCTGTCTAGCATATCTTATATTACAATATTAAATCATATCGGGATATGGAATTGATGGGGGAAAACTCCGGAAAGAGTACCCTTCTTGGCCAGTTTATCAGCATATTCATTTCCATGAATTCCCTTATGTGCAGGAATCCAAACGAATGATATCTTTTTATTGTTGCTGTACAAATTAAATAGCCATCTTCTGATGGAACAGATTATCTCATTGTCTAGCCAAACTTTCATATTAGCAGAGAGGGATTCAAGAGCTGTTTGCGAGTCGGAGAATATAACAGCCTTATCGACGTTCCGGAGTACGCAGATGTCCAAGGCCTCTTTAATTGCACAACATTCTGCTGAGAAAACCGATGAATCCGCAGGAAGTAAGCAACTTAATCAATTAACTCGACACGTCGAGTTGGTGACTACCGAGTTTGCGCACGTCAAGGGTAATCATTTCCGACCAAATCAATTCGATCTAATAAAATTGGCGAGTCACCATAGGCTTTTTTTAAATATCTATGGCCCTTTGAGGATTAACTCCGATCATACAAATATATGTATGATAAAAGGCTTGTTTCGCAACAAAAGTAATTTTAAGTATATATATATAAATCTTACATTCCTCCCCGATTCCACGCATCCGCGTGTGAAGAACAAATGTGATCATTTATAGACTAATAAACAAACAATAATGAGTAGATATATGAATATAAATTATTATTATTGTTTATTTATTTGATTGTTCACAAAATTTTTACAAGAAGATATTTATGGAGATTTCCCACATAGGTTGGGCCTCGTTCAGTGAAACTGTCTCTTTTTATACAGCTACGAAGTTTTGTTAATTTCTGAAATGAATTCAGATTATAAAAACGATTATTGACCGATTTCCGTCATCGACGATTAATCATCCGTTGACAAATATTATTCTAGTCAAATAATTATGTAATAAAATTGACGATATTACACTAACCAGCAACATAAACAAAACAATCCATCAGTATTTTAAATAATATAATATAACCAAAAATATAAATTTTATCTGATCAAAATATTATTACATACTGACATTAATTTTACAAAATACTTTAAAAAAATACTGACCAAGTAAATATTAAGTGGATCTTATTTCCGTATGTGTTGTGCGTTATTGTCGTTTTGTAAGAGTTTTGTATTATATGTACAAACATAAAATCTGAGTTACTTTTTGGTCAATCTTTACAAGCAAGGAACTTTTCATATTCCACACATGAGAATTCATCTTAATCACAATTCGAGTGTGTTTTTTGTTAAAGGCGTAAGTAACGTAATATTTTTTGGGTGAATGAGATAAATAAAACTTTCAAATGAATAGAATTTAAATGAGATGAAAGGTTCTACATTCCTGAACTTATAGAGGATGACATACACAACCGAGGTGAAACTGTCTAATCCTGGTAGTCGGCCGTACCCAGTCCAACTCATAGTCAGCGCGAAATGTCAATAGTCTCTGACCGTGTTGGAAAATAAGACTCAGGTACGCTGAATTAAGTATGAAAGTTTTGGGACTACAGGTTTAACAGTCTCATAAAATGTTAAGAACCAGTAAACCGACGGATCACACATGATAAAACCCTTTTATTTCATTAATATCTTAATAGGTACCAACATGCGAGCGCCGTATTTTCACAAGACTAGGCAGATGGCAATAACGCACTACTGCAGGACTATTGATCGCAATTGAAGATTTAACAATTGAGACGTTTACTTCTAAACCCTTCTACAATAAAAAATGAAAAAAATGTATATTTTAATCCCAGACCACCAAATAGAATGTTAATGCTGTTTTACTAGGAAAAAATAATACTTAATTAATTCAAATACGTAAACACAAATAATAATGTACTAATTATAAATATATACATATAAAATCAATTTTGTCGAAAAATATTGTTTTTGCGCTACCGGGATTCGAACCTGGATCTCTATTTCCAATCCGGGGAAGTACACTAACAATTGTGTTATAACGCCAGTATTTTTCATGACAACTTTTCGAACCTATATGTTACACTTTTTCAAATTAATACATCTATCGTTTTCATTTTCGTAATTCATTAAATTAGTATTTAAAACATCACAGACTGTCTGTTCTGAATAATTATAACTTCACAATAAGAATGTGTTCTCCTTAATAATAATGTAAGTAATAGAAAAACAAAAGTTTCGTGTCAAAACCCTCTATAATTATATTTGGAAGTTAAGTACTCAACTTGACCAATAGTTTTTAGTGGTATGCCATTGTACCAAAGAAGATTAAATAATGTGAGTGACAAACACCTCTAAAATACCTCTATAAATGGTACAGAGTGGCAAATCCCTCTATAAAAATCATAAAGATCGTAATTTCTCAAAATCGAAACGTATTTGTGATTTTTTTTTGTATTACCTGTAGCATTGATCCATACACCGAATCTTTAAAATATTTATATTGAAGCGTTTATATTAAAATTCAATTAAAAACGTTTTTTGTGATTTCTGTTTATTTTTTAAAATCCGTTACTTTACTTAAATTGAAATTGTATATAATATTGACACGACGATATGACGTCAATATAAGTTTTCATGATAAATCAGTTGATGTGTTGATGTGTTGATGAGTGAGCATCGTGATCCTCTATTCAGCTTCTACAGCGCGAACTGCTTGCCTCGGTCTCGGGCCTTACTTAGACTCCGGTTGAACCCCTCCGGCCTTCTCCGGTACATTCTCCGTAATCACCAATTTCTCTAGACTATCTCTTCTGACAACGCCCAAAACGGTTCCTGCGAGTTGTGGAGAGCCTGTTTTTAGCGCGGAGTTCCTGGAGAATGGAAACATTCGAACGATTCGCTGTTCGTGATATACGCAGCGTACGACGTCAATACCACATCTCAAAGACGTCGAGCATGTTCCTTTCCTTGTTTCTCAGAGTCCATGTGTTGAGTCCATATAGAGCTACGGACGAATAAATACGAAATATCAAATTGTCCTCGTTTGAAAACTAAGTAAAAAATAATTTGAACCTTTATATCATATTCCTCAGCTAAAATCTTCCATATCCTCGGACACACATAAATAACTAAAAAATAAATAGCGCATGGTCTCAAACAATTAAATTGAAATGAAAATTAATTAAAAACATTTTTAGAGATAACAAATGATACATTTCTGTCCGCCCTCGAATTCGGTTCCATGACGTGGAATTATGAAATTCAATCGCAAACTCCGACGATTTTGTACTTTGATGAAATCGTTCCACCAAATGATTTACGATGCTAATATATTAAAAATTCTTCGACATTCCTCGCAAATTCATTTATCCGTCTGCCGCTCGGGATTGAGATTAAACCGCACCAATACGGGGCAGCATCTTCAGCGTTGCTGGATTGTGATTGATGGGGGCACGGATAAAGTAATACATATTATATAAATATTTATATAAAATTCGACCCCTGTTGCATAATTCGATATCAACGTTTTGAATCGAGTAATCCACGTGTGGTTCCCGAGGGATTTACGTTAATACGTATTTATCCAATTTCCCTGCACGAATGGTTGAATTTATTCGTTCACGACCTGTACGCATACCGCTAGTGGAAAACCAAATATTTGATTGGATTTATTTATTTATTATTTTCAATGACACTAATTAAGCATTTACTAATAGCATATAATAATAATGTAAGCTCACCTTTTCTTGAGTAGCGGTGTCGCTAGATGATTTATTTAACAACGTCCATATAGGTTTTTACATTAAAACTTTATTTATTAAATTTATACACTCAGGCACATAAATACTTTTTATACTATCATTACTATTCATAGTTAACTTCAGCGAATAATCATATACACCAATACTACAATAACTAATAACTGCATTTTTTAAAAATTAAACACAACGGCTTTAATACTCTAATCCAGTGGTTCCCAAACTTTTTCGATTGATGACGGCTTTGGTACAATTTTTTTTTTTTTTCCGAAACCCCATTTGTCCCTCAGCGAATGTGTTAATCCCTTTGTATCCGTTCGTTGGAAATTGTCGACATTATGCTTTTAAAAGTATTTTATATGATAAAAATATGATAAATATAAATTTAAGTGGAAGAAAGCAACTTCATTGGAAATCATAAACTGTAGCAATAAGGGGAAATAATATTTACCACTGTCTTCATTATTTTTTATTTTCCAAAGTTGTAATTTTTTATTTATTATTAAAATCTTAAAAAATTAATGTGAAATCTTCTCAAATGATTTACAGGTATGGCACCCTTATAAGCAGGGGCATGCAGTGCATACAAGAAAAAAAGGTGTGCATTACTAAAAATTCTAAGAAACAAATATAAATTAAATAACCTATAATATGGACATCAACGGAATTACCAATTATAGTTAGCGCCATTTGTGTACCAGTAGAAAGTTTGATATCTTAATTCTAAAAACTACCACGACATCCCACCGCTGCAGCCATAGCGCTATTGTCGACGTGCTACAATGCATCGATTGTAGCTATTCAAATTACTCTCTTCTATTTTTAAGATAGTGAATTACTCAAGTCATACAATTGGTTATTTACTGAATTGAAAATTCCTTTCGGTTGATCCGTTTTGTATGGAGTCGTTACTCTTATAACTGCGTGCAAATTATTGAAGTGTCTACTTCCCCTTTTACTAATTCGCGATTTTTACTATCGTACTGTTTACGTGTTGATTTCATGGTCGCTCTTTGCGTTCGGGGTGCGTTTGGTACATGAACTTGTTTTTGAATTGGGAAAAACAAAAAGCAATTAGCAGAACTATTTCCTACGTTAACCTTTAATAAAAATAATTGTTTCGTTTAGTTATTACGTGAATGATTTTTTAACAATGAAAGAATCATATTTAGTCATAAAAAGTCTTCTTAAAAACGTCCATAAATTTTTAATATTGATTTTTATAAGGGTAAGAAGGTATTATTTTACGTTAAAACTTAAACTTTAATAACACTATTAATAGTACTCTAAAATTACAAATAAAGTTTTGTCTAAAGGCGTCGGTTAAACATAATCCTAGGTACAACATATATTGTAGTACATATATTATATATGATTGTATAATATCATTGGTAACAGCATAATAAAAAGTTGTAAAATTTCTTCTTCTTTCTTTCACAGATCTAGTCCGTCATTCGATCGCATCGATAGCTAGCGCAGCTGAGACACGTGGTGTAAGGGGTTCGCACATCACACAAATTATTAATATGTTTTGCTTTAAATACAACATGGAAACGAAGAAAAGTGATTTATATTTTCTGAAAATGAAACACCGAAAACTTAGAAAATCTCGGTTTTCATAAATCCAATCCCAGTATATTGAAGCATCCGTTTTATTTCGGTATCCCAGTATTGTCGAGAGTCGGGATCCCGGTTTGCGACCATTACACCTCAAGCTCCAATCCGTTTTTCATGTTTTTTACCAATAAATATATATGGAGGCTGATATTGTAACTAGTGAGTAGGTACCCTCAATTGTAAATTTTAAAAAATGATATAAATGTGTTTTCAGGTTAAGTACACTAAATGAATAATATTACTACGTAACTTGTCCAAGCTAAGTTGAAAGTAATTTGTAGAGATTTTTTAGTAATTCAGTTTGACCTAACTAAAAAGTGCTCACATCGAAAGAAAAAAATACAAAAGGGAAGAAGCTTTAAGTAAAAAAGTATATTTTCTTCGAATACAAACGACAGAACGAACTCTGTTACGACGAATCCTACCCGCATACTTAACTTGAAAATAAAATTGTCGAGTTGGGCTTACTTGCGTACAGGAATAAACGAAGGAGCGACATGACCGAAAAAAACGATTTCGTGATCCAAAAGGATAATGGCAAAAAATATTTTAAGAGTGCCAGTCAGATTCCTTATCAAAGTAAAAAATGTATTTACAGGTTATACGGCACGCCCTATTATTCGTAGCAACTCTGGGCCAGGCAAACAGAATTCAATATCAAGTAATAATCAACAATAAGAAGTGGTCGTCAGGAGCCTAACCCCGAAGCCACAAAGCAAACAACAAGTAAATGAGATATGTAATAAACGTTACGATACAAAAATGCGTCTCCCACTTCACCGCCGCCTTCGTGACATCCTCCCTTAAAAACTGTAAGCGGCACGGCATTACGGGTGCGGTTATTAAAACGAGAAAACGAGAAATACACAAATGCTTTTTATTCCCACCGCCCTTCGGGAGGTTGTCATCGCGACCGTTTCGACGCCCATTACCATGTTTCTTTATTTCCGTCATTTCTGCGGACTATCGACGCGAGACATTTTGGTGGCACAATTTAAAAAACAGGCAACATTTAACATCCGAAGCGCGGTTAAAAGTGCTGTTTTTAAGTAAGAGATAATTATAACAATTGATTTAAGTTTAAAAAAAAAATAGAATGCACTAATTAAATTATTTGTACATGATTGAACTCAATTTACTGTATTACAATTAACTATCTTGTAACAGTAAAGACCAGCGCAGCCTGTTCACTGATGAATATTTGTTGCTAATCGCCCGAAGTTCGATGACGTCTATGGTAATACGAGGGGCAAGTAAAAAATAAGGTTCCTACATTTTTTTCAGGTATAAGGTATTTTTTATTGCAATAAATAAGTAAACCATCTGAAAGCTTGTACTTTATTCTATTTTTCTACATAGTCTCCTGATTTTTCTATGCATTTTTCCTGACGAGTTATCCACTTCTGAAAACCCGCTTCGAAGAATTCCGCCGCTAGGCCGCCGCGGAAAGCGTCTGCTTAAACTTTTTCGGCCTAGGCGATTCAGGATGGCGCCATTGTTTGGACTGTTCTTTTGTTTCTGGAGTGACGTAGTGACACCACGTTTCATCTCCCGTAATAATGGAGTCCAAGAATTCTTCGGTATTCTCGGCGCATTCTCGAAGAAACCCCTCGGCACACTTGACACGATTGTCTTTGTGGGTTTCTGAAAGCATGTGTGGGACCCACCGCGCGCACACCTTGCGATAACCAAGTTTATCGGTCAAAATGTTGTCGATGGTTTTTTCACAAACCTCAGGAACCTGTCCCGAAGCGTTACTCTCCGATCTTCGAGGAGAATGCGCTCAATCTTCGCCACGACTTCGTCCGACACCGATGGCCTCCCACTCCTTTGCTCGTCGTGGACGTCTGTGCGTCCTTCGGAGAACTCCCTGCACCATTTGCGGACGTGTTGGACGCTGATGCAAGCTGTGCCATAAACTTCTTCCAACTGTCGATGAATTTCAACAGGTTTAAGCTTCTTCGCGTTTAAAAATCGAATCACCGAACGGATTTCACACCTGGCGGTAACGGCGATGGCGGGTTCCATAGCGGATGGCTGTCAGGCCTTTACTGAGCGTCGCAGCGTTTGCTCCCGGTAGTGGGGATGTAGTTAAGGGACCAACAATCAAGGCGGTGTTGCCGGATTTCGCCTAGCATCTCGCGTGGCGAGTGTACAGCGTAAGGAACCTTATTTTTTACTTGGCCCTCGTATGTACTCTTATTTCGCTTTGTTAATAGGTAGATAACTTAACTTGTTTAAAATGAATAACATCAAGAAAAATTGGCCTCGAGTCTTGGGTTATTTTTTTTTAAAGTCAAGGGACTCGAGACAGAAAAAAACCACGAGTGACCACTAGACTTTCCAGGTTGTCATCTTCTCTGCAGGCAATACGTCCAAACAATTGGAGGATGCGCCTAAAGTTTAAAGCCTGAAATATTTAGCTCTTTCAAGATGGAGGCGCTTCAATTTTTCAGCACTCATTGGCATTGCATTTTCGCCATTACAATTCTTCGCCTGGTTTCTGCTTCACATCCTGTATTGTTGGTCACCCAGGATTGAAGATAAAAAAGTAAGGTATTTTTTCAAACACACGTTTTGTTCTCGACTTATTTTTCTCGAGGTCAAACAAGCTACTTTCTTCTGCTATTCAGTTCAGACATTTCTTTAAGGGAGTTGGCATTCATCGTTGTGTCACCCTTTTATAATTATTTATCAATACCAATAGTAAATGAATACACATGATATGAAATGTATACATAGGAGGGATTTGGAACATTATTTGCGGGACGAGGGGCATTCTACACAAATATATTCAACGAAACATAAATCCGATAGATTATGACACATTTATGCCAGTAAAAATATTTACTCTTCGAAAATAAAACCCTTGTGTAAACAAGACGTATTTTTTACATTAATGCATATTATATTGTCAACGTTTAAATTTTCGTTCCAATCAAGTAATATTTTTAAAAGAAGTCGCGGAGTTCTTTGATTGCGTGAGTGGCACCAAAGTGATCACGCGGGTGCCACCAAAATTAAAATTTTGGGACAAGGAATTTGCGTTAGTTCTTGTCTATTTATTTGGTAGTCTGTAATAGACGTTGACAACCAAGTCTTCATAAGATCAGAGTTGCCGGCAGAAAATATATTTCAATACTGGGATTACACGAGTTAGGACCCTTTAATGAATATCCACGAAAATGGGGCAGCACCGAGATATTCCGAAAGTACTATACAACATCCGGCCTACGTGTTGAATAGGTACAGCAGCACACTGTAATCCAAATCATCTCTAAAAATAACTAATTTAACAAACTTTTGCCACCACCTACCGTTGAAGAGTCCCATACACTTTGTTCTTAATTAAATATTAATTGCGCTTCATGGTAGCTGATACGCGATCACAAAATACCCGGTATAAACTTTTCCCCTGTCGAGAATAAACACAGCGCCCCGAAATTGAACCACAAATATGGGCGTGACCGTAAAACAAACTAACGAAATTCGATACGAAATTACTCTAAGTGGCTTTTACATAAAATTACATTCGATGTACATAGGTACGTATGTATGGAGGTTTGAGTAGGTGCGGGCCCCGTCAAACCTACCCCATCGACCCCCGTCGTCGAACGGGATTCGAACGTTTAGGCAAATATAAAAAAGGTAACGAGCGAAATTATTAGCATAAATTACAACAGGAATTGTCAACAAACTTGGCAACTTTCTCGGCGACGACGCAATCATATTATTTGAGATCAATATTTATTTAAGTGGGGGAGTTTTCAGTTTAAATGGTTTCCAACATCGCGAGTCGCTATCGGATGATCTTCTCGACTGGAGTTTTGGAGGGGAGTCTCCCGCTAAACGGTGGACCAAACTTTAAGTCTTATCGCTAAATTATGTAGATTAGGGGTGCAACGATTTTATTCTTATTTTATTTTAAGTCAAAAAATTACGATGCAGGGGTAGCGAGTGGAAACCAAAAGTGAACGTAGTGAAAAAATACTACTACTGCAATATTGTTCCCAATAAAATTGCTTAGAATTAAGTTCTACGCAACATTTTATTCCTTATTTATAAAACTTCCTAAAAAATAGTCGATAATTGATTATATGTAGTTACTTATTAATAACAATAATTTATTATACTTGTTTAACATCGATCAGGTTATAAAAAATATTATATTATTACTAGAAGAACACATTCTTATTGTGAAGTTGTAATTATTCAGAACATAGGTGTGTGATATTTTAAATATGAATTAAATATATTAATTAGAAAGATATACATATAAAATCAATTCTATCGAAAAATATTGTTGTTGCGCCACCGGGATTCGAACCTGGATGAACAAATAATGGAACGATTAAATGTATTAATATAAAAAAGGTAACATATAGGTTCAAAAATTGTCGCTAAACATATTGTCGCTGTAGCATAGTTGGATAATGCACCTTCCCCGGTTAGGAAAGAGATACAGATTCGAATCCCGGTGGCGCAACAACAATATTTTTCGATAGAATTGATCTTATATGTATATCTTTCTAATTAATATATTTAATTCATATTTAAAATATTATTACTAACTGTTAACGAATTTTCTAAGGTTTGATTTTGATAAAGAATATGACTGTGGGATTTTATGTTTTTGCCTTCAGACCATTTCTTTCAAGACCGCATATAAGTTAAAAAGTTTCAGTCACAAATTTAACTCCCATCTACATTGCTTTCATGTGGTTAGGAAAAACTATTGGAGAGGAACCACGACTACAAATCATTTGATTTAATTCTTGTGTAGATACACAATACTGTGATTGAAACTTCATTATGGTAAATGAGACATTTTGTAAAATAATCTTAACCGTCAACTAATAATTGGATAAATCTAAATGTCTTCATGATGGTCCGGCGATGCGAATTCAGAAAACGTTTAACAGTCAAATACGTTTTGTGTTTGAATCGAGTAGCCTAGATATAGGTGTACTTACATTCTTTCTGGCTGGACAAATAATTCATTTAGTAAATATATAATATTTTATTTTAAAATATTTTAGTAAAATAACAAGATCAAATAATTCAATTAATTATTTATATAAATATTGTGCTCCATGTAAACATTAACGAATTTATGTTGTGTTTAATATATAAAATCGTGTTATGTGGTTTAACTTCCATAATTATGTTGGCATAATAATCAAATTTGACGATGGAAGGTACGTATACTTAAAAAACCGTAAATTGTGGTCTATGGTTAACGTCGCTGACTATTATATATTGTAGTGGTTACAAGAGACAAGACTATTCAAGAAATACACCTTATTTTTATAATTTTTTGCAGATCAATACGATAAAAAATAATTTCCTAGAAATAGAATAGATCTAAATGCTTATTTTTTAGTTTACTTTTCGCCCCCCTTATCTTATTGTATTTATCTATTTTTGATCAAAAATCTGAAATAAACGTTTCTTGAATTCCAAAGTTTTTAAGTTACTTGATTGTCCAAAGTTGAAACTTGAAACATTTGCAAACCTTTAACTCCGAAAATTGGGAAATATCTATTTTAGAAAACAACATTTTTATATTATGTTAAAACCGCTATCCCTAGGTGTCACTTTTAGGAAACGAAATATCCCTATAAGTGGATATCCAATAAACAACTTTTCCGTATTTTCAAAATCTAAAAAACTTCATACATAAACGATGAAGCATGTAGAAGAGGCCCTGATAAATATGAATAATTTGATACATTTGAAAGAAAAAATCAAACAAATAGAAGTCTAAACTAAATACGGAATAGTTTCAAATTTGATATTACTCCATTACCATTTTAGATTTACAAATACGACCGCGACTGAAAGACGCTTAAGGCGTCAACAACGTGAACCAGAACTACCACAGAGTAGTTTGTATACAAATATTATGATGAGCGGTTTATTCGGGCAATTCGAGAGTATGCAATGATTCGGAATGACTTTTCAAAATCTCTTATCGCCCTCATTCAGACCACTCTCCAATCGCTAGACAATCGCCCCTTAACAATAGACGTCGAACGTTACACAATGGTATTAGTATATTTAGTGATCAGGATCTGAATAGTCAGATAATTGCATGAAAGGGAATGCAATTTCTAAATTTAATTTTCTACCACCTTCCATCCCCTACTCTTCTGCCCGTTCGCCTAATCTTATTGTAATATACCAATATTTTGTCACGCGCGTAGAAATTGAAATTGCTTAAGAGTGAAGTGAAAATTCCTTTTAAATACGAATTAGATATGTGACCTTTTTTACGAGAGTATAGTTTTACTGTCAGAAATCGGAAAATTTTAACTCTGAAATGGGGTTATACCTATTTAAATTGTGTCCTATGGGGACAATCTATTACGTCCCTGGGGCGTGCTAAAACACTAGTTACATAATAATTTTGCTCATTACCCGAAACAAAAAACGCATAATGTCGTAGTTTAACATAACTGATGGAGCGTGACATTGCTGTGACATTTTTTCACACAAATAATATTAAATTTGTGATCGGAGATAAAAAAAGAGATTATAATAAATTTTCCATAAAAGTTCTTTTATTTTCGCAAGAACTTTATTTAAACAGTTTTATGGACTGAACCGCATCTGAAATTCCAGATATAATATATTACAGCAGATTAGCTGAAAACTGTAACAATTCATTTTTTATGGATTTCGTAAGGGAAGCGTCGTAGATCGTAGCAACTGGAAAAACTACAAATATAACATTCCATTATTACATACGAACATGATGCTATATTTTATCATTCTTCGTTAGTCTTTTTTAACTTTTGATATTTATCTTTTAACCTTTAACCCTGCTCCTTCCGAGCTCATGTTGCTGGTATCGCAGGTCCCCTTTCTGTCCGGTACTACCCGCATGTCTTCGGGTCCAGTAAGCTGCGGCGTGCTAGATCGATGATACTTAATTTTGTTGATTAAGAGTTTCATGAATCAATTATAAGGCAATGACGATGACGACTTTATTTCGTCTTCCGATCCGAGGTCTTCACTCAGTCACCTTTTTAGTACGTCTGTTGTCCTCTCGTTTCATCCGCTCACTGCCAATTTAGCATTGCCTGCCGATGTCGTATGTCTTAAAGTTTGGATGAATAATTGTCTTTTGATCACAATTATGATAGGTGTATGATGATAAAGGGTATCCAGCGGAAAATTTTCAAGTTTAATATTAAATAAAAAAATAACTACAATGTTATTCCCTTTATTTTATTTATACAAAATGGAGTTTAACGATGCTAATTTAACGTTTTATAAACAATATCGTCTAAATGCCGTCGATTTCTCTCAAGACACTCTGGCAACCGGACTCTTAAATTTGCGAACACGCGAGAGCAAAGCGTTGGTTCAATGGCAGTAACTTTACGGCGGATATTTTCTTGTAGGGATGGAATTGTTCGAGGATTGTTGCTGTAAACACTCGACTTAAGGTATCCCCACAAAAAAAATGCACGGTGTACGTTCGGGTAATTGAAGTGCCCAGGGTGTGTCTCCGTACTTGCTGATTAATTTATTGGGGAAAACTCCCCTCAGCTTCTCTATTGAAACTCTAGCTGTGTGTAGAGTGGCCCCGTCTTGCTGAAATTGTTTTCAGTTTTTGAATAAGGGAAACAGCTGCAGTTCCGATACCACAAACTCGTCGATCATTCGGCAATACACGTCAGCAGTGACTGCCTCTCGCTGGTTAAGAAAATAAGGGCCAATTATCTCTAGGGCAGAAATTGCAAACCACACTGTCGTTTTTGGACAATACGCACGTTTTTGATGGCGTTCCCTTAGGTTGTCGGGACATCAGTATCTCATGTTCTGTTTATTAACATAGCCATCGATATGAACATGTGCTTCGTCAGTAAACAATATGTTTTACGTAAAGAATAGTCATTTTCGTTGAGAAACTGCACGATTTGCAGTATGTATGGGTGACTGTAGTTTCTTTTTAAAAATAACGTGCACTGTTAATTTTTTTATTCCAGTACAGGCTGCAGTTTTCCTTATCGGTTTACGCGGATTGCGCATAATTTCACGTCGAACTTGAGCCACATGTTCTGGCGTCGCTGCTGACGTTGATGGTTCCGGAGAAGTTTGGTTAACCATTGTCCCTTCTTGTTTGAACTTTTGAACCCAACACCAGATAAGTTGGGTGCTCGGCCTATCACTTACTCGTCGATTATTAAAGTGAGTACAAAAAGCGCAACGCGCACGAACCAATGAATCACCGCACTTTAAATATTGCTCAACCGCTAACGCGCGGTGCGCTCCCAACCAATGACTCATCGCGACTAGTAAATCCGCAAATCACGCGCGTCGAACAATACCTCTCCCACTTACCTCACCCTGATGGTTTACGAGCAATTACAATTTAATCTTGAAATTTTTCCACTGGACATGCTTTATTTACAAATCAGTAAAAATTGTCAGGGTTCCAAATTGTTTTATTAAGATGACAAAGATTCCATGATTAAAATATGTTGGGAACCACTGCTCTAAGGTTATTTATCTTAAAAGATCCAATAACACGAGGGCACTCGGTTCACCAATCAGAACTCTCCATTTTATCTGCGGGTTATAAATGGCGAGCGTTTTACACGAAACGTAAAGTCGTCAGCAGAAAAAGCAGAAATGTCCAGCCGCTGGTTCTCAAACTCCGTCAACGGCGGGATCCCGCCCCAGGGATTAGATTAGCCAACGGAGCAGGAGGAAAATAGAAATGTTCACATCAAAGAAAATAAAACATCCGCAGTTCGTCAACATCATTTATTAGATTTATTCTCCGAATAGAAAACGCGAATGTCAATTTGGCAAATAATATTTTTGCGTCAAGCGGATGACGAGATCAATAGAGGACATCCGCTTTATTTTTGTACACTCATTGCGCCCTGTATCAGATATAATATGAACACATGTATCAATATTGTCTATAATTTTTAATCGGTTATACAACATTCTATAGAATATTTTGAAAAAGATGAAATTTTGAAAATAGAATTCCAATGAGTTACATTTGCTATATGGGATTAGGATATGGATAATATATAGTTATATTTTAGGGTACTCGTTGTCTGTCGTTCAATGTTTAATCAATTTTTCTGAAGTTTTTTGAATCCACCGTACCATTGGACATTCTCTAGGAAGGCTTTATGTTTATCATCACGGTACGTCATCAACGAGCTGGGCAGTGAAGAAGATAAATAGTGTGAGTCGCAAAATATAATAATATATCTAAACAATTTATGTATTTTAGGGTTTAATAGATCTAGAAAAAAATCGCGAAGACATGTAAACCAGATAGATACATAAAGAACTTCCAAGTTTACATAAATATTCAACTGAATAATTGATATATATCAGGGTAAACGTTTATACATTTGTGAAAAAATCTTCTAGATAGATTTTGAAGAGAAATGTAGCCTTTGAAGAAGTTATTAAAAACAACATGATAATAAACTAAACTTTGTACTACATACACGTTGGGTTATTTTGTCACTTTCATCACTGCACCTCTCGAAACTATAGTGACGAAATAATTCAACTTATGCGGTTTCAGAACATACTTCTGTGGTATTTTAATACAAATTAATGAATCAACTAGAAAAATATACATGAAAAATGTGTCTATCAAAAAAATATTTAGTTGCTACCGGGATTCGAATCTGGACCTCTTCGCTATAGCAATCGAATCACGGTAGCAAATAAATATTTTATCGATAGATAGACTTTTTCTGTATATCTTTCTAGTTGATTCGTTAATTTGATACATTTTAGTTATTACATTGGTTCAATCCAGTAGTATGTGTAGTGGGGCACTTTTTGTACATGTACATGTTAAATTTTATACATCAAATAACGTGCAATGGAAGGATTTTACATATAAACTAACAATATTATCAACATTATTTTTAGTAAAACAAAAAGGGAGGGAGGTGGTTAAAACCCAACGGTACATTTTTTACAAACCCTGGTATATTTTTATTTAGCAATACACCACTGGTTCATTCATTTATGCGAACTTTAAAACGCAATGCTCCCAAGGACCGCGAGTATCGGAACTGCATGTACTTACATATGTGGGTGAGTTTCAGATCGCTGTCAAGCCACCGCTGAGCACGTCACACGTCACCTCCGTCACATGCCAGCCTACACCATCGGAAGTCCGCGATCGGACTCTCGGATACAATATAAAAACTAACACACATAAATACATTTCTATTGTGAAGTTGCAATTTCAGGACACAGTTCTGATATTTTTTAAAACAAATTAAATTAATCAATAAACATAAAAAAATATTTCAGTTGCTACTGGAATACGAGCCCGGTACTTTTCCTATCTGTTGCCATATCAACCGATTACGTTTTCAACAAATTTATAACTTATATAAGTCTTTTTTTATGGTTGATACGTGAATTATTTCGTTTTTAAAAGCAATCAACTTTATATTGCAAGGAATCCGTAAGGAATATCGTAAAATTTCATAATAATTGGTAAATTAGATACTTCAACCAAGAATGTGCGTTGGATTTAACTACATATTAACATGACAATTACTTAGATGCGTAAATACAATATTTTAAAGTACACATGCGAACACGGAATACGTGTTGTATCAATATTCGTACTATTTTCAAACTAAGCCAAACAAACGCTTGTGCTATGAAAATAGGACTAATTAACTAACTCGATTTTGAGGTTCACACTTATCCTACGAGAAGTCCGTGGGATTTTAGACCTTCCACAAATAAATCTGGCAGAAACACAAAATAGTTTATACTATAAAGGTTTCAAATTATTAAATAAACTGCCAGCAAAAACTTTTCGTAGGTTAAGCGCAGAATATGTAGGATCTAAGTTTAATAACTGATCATTTCATGCTATGCAGTTTGGCAAAAAATAAAAATTGTTATGTAATATATATAAAATAATGTTGGGTTAAAAGAAATAAAAAATGTTGTGAGATTTGAATTTGAGCGGCAGCGCCGACAGCGACCTACCATACCGACCCCGAGCGGACGGGATGTCTAATTGGCGAGAAGACTAGACGAATGGGACGGCGAGTTGGGATTGTTGACGAGAGAGGACTTCCGCATGAACGGCCGGGTAGCGCGGAGCGCGCTTCCCGTGGCAAATGGCGACGACCAAGATCGCAAACGAGGGTTTTCTCCCGCGGTAGATTCAGAGATTGAAAATGGGCCTGATCCATCCGCAGGATTAGAGGAGACTCCGCTGCAACCAGAGGAGAGGCCTCATGCGAGAGATGGCAGCCTGGCATTTATTGCGATTTCACCCCGTAGCAAACTGGGTATAAATCAATGTGTGCTAACTCGGTAACATTGTGTATCCTCACTAAGAGGAAAGTCACGAGAAGAAAGGAGATTTCAAGACTATTATCGTGCTTACAATCTCGGGATTGTTGTTTCATGTAATTAAAGTATTAATAATGTTAGGAAAACACATTCTTGTGAAGTTGTTCAAAATTTAATAAAAATGTATTGATAATTCTGGCGTCTGCTATCAGTTTACTCAAAGGTATTTGAGATTCTGTAAAAATAAGGTAGATGGCTCTTTCAAATAATGGAACGATTAAATGTATTAATATCAAAAAGGTAACATATAGGTTCGAAAATTGTCGCTAAAAATATTGTCGCTGTAGCATAGTTGGATAATGCACCTTCCCCGGTTAGGATCCATACATATATATATATATATATATACAGTAAAACCGCGATATAACGAAATCCAAGGGACCAAAAAATAAAAATTCGTAATAACGAATTCCCACATATAACGAAATAAATAAAAAAAATCCTACTACTATATGTTACGCGCCGTCGCAAAAAAATGTTGCGCGGCTTCAAAAAAGATCGCAAATTCTGCAAACAAAGGAGGAAGAAGGCCATAGGGAACTGAATACCTACATATTTTTAGTAGTTTTGTTATTAAAACAGATAAGCAAATGGAAAATCAAAGGAATTAAATTAAGAACAGAACCTATTCAACACCAATTGGAAGATATTTTTGTAAATTCCAGAATATTGCAAACACAAAACAATATTTTAATTGTGTTTAAATGTAGAGCCGCTTCAAACATAGTTTTGGGCATGAAACATAAAAAATAATTCAAAAATAAAAAATTTACAGTTGAATCGCGGCATTTTTATAAAATGAGTCGTATATAAATTACGAAAGTACTTACCGGTAACGGCGGCAATCACTTCAAAATATAATCGTTAACATTGTTCACTTAAAATAATCGTTTATTTTCCCTTGTTTAGTTTTAACATTTCTTTCACTGTCTCGTATAATTATTTTAGCCAATGCATCGCAATCATCGAAGCAGATGAGATTTCAGCTTTCCTCATTCAATGTGTCATTTTTGGTTAAAGTTTTGCGGGAATTATCACGTACTGAAGCCATTTTAAGGTTTCACAAAATATTAGGAAATGTACTTTAAATAATAAATTACGCTACACTAGTATGTATACGCAGATTTCAGTAAACACACGAAAACAATAATTAATAGAAACACAAAATGCCGTACAAAAATAGTCCATAAAGTATTTTAACGAATTATTTATATTATTGACGAGTTCACACGAAAACAATTGTCAAACGAAAGTGAATTTATGTAAATATTCAGTTCGGTCGTGCAATAATCGCGTAAAAAGCGGAACAAACTTAACTCTACAGACGTTACACTGAGACTGACATTCCCAATAAGTACATACTGCAACTTTCGGGGGGTTCCTGTTAATTTTGTATTTTCCAGCTGTTTGGGTCTGGGATTGCAATACATATTAGAGGCGTATGCGTACGTAAAACGTGTCCGAGTGAACGCCGCAAGAATTATGTCAAATGGTTTTATGGGCCTACTATGAACCCAAGAAGAAGTTTGAATTGTTTTACTACCTTGTCGGCAGACCGCCGCGCACCGCCGAAAAGGCCATTAAACCGTTCGCATGCGGCAGATGCAGCAGCGCGGCTTTGTAAGTGCGAAATAATATTTTCATCTTTTAACATTTTTTTATTTCGTTATAAATTTACGTAAATGTATTGGCATTTTTTCGTACGGGACAAAAATGATTTTGTTATAAATATTAACGGGATTTCGTTATATAAATGCATTTTTGTATGAAAAATTGGTTTTAGGGACTAAATTTCGATTTTTTTTTCGATATACGTCATTTTTCGCTATATCGGGGTTCGTTATATCGCGGTTTTACTGTATATCTATATCTAAGATGGATTGGTGTTGAATAGAATTATAATTATTATTTTAACCCTTACCTAACCAAAAATATGAAACCCAACCTAACAAATTATAGTATAATCTCAACATGAGCGCAACCAGCATAATATAAACGGCCGCCCGAGCTTAGCCCGACAACCCAGATTAAAAGAAAAAAAAGAGAAAAATTGGTCGCGCCCGCTTGGTCCCCGAGGTTTGCCAGCCCCGCTAGAGTAATGCGATTGGGAAGTCACTGCCGGAAGGCTGGCCATCGGTCATTCGGGATTATGCTCGTATAGGGGGGATTTATACGTAGCGACAGGGATACGCAACATTAGGCCCGAACCGCCCAACAATTTTTCATTGAGTTTTAAAAAGGGAATTATTACGTTGCCACGGGATAGGCACGTCGTTGAATTGAATTTTTATGCACGAGTAAGAACTACGACATACGAGGGTGGTACAGAAAACATTTTCAATGGGCTATATATTCACGCTAACGACTAAAAAATTGTAACATTCAAATATAATTTTAATTAATCATTTAGGTTAATTTCTACAGCGGGATATCTTTGAATTTAATTTTTGTGTCACAATAGGTGTACAGATGTAATCATCAAAAATACTTAAATAGAGCATAACAATTAATGAAAACTTCAGTCCAGAAATATAATTTAATCATATTTTTTTTTGTTTGTGAATATTTATTTTATTTTATTTGTAACTATATAATACAATATAAAGATCAGTTTGGACTGTGCCCGTTTCACTAGAGAAATTCTGTGTCGAGACGAGCATATAGAAAAATAAAGTGGGATATACAGCATTGTTAAGTTCTAAGACTACTGCGAGCTTGATCACTCTCTCTCCCTCTTGTTAACTAAGCAGTAAAGTTAGCGCGTGTCCTGAGAGCGGTGTAAACCATGGTTTAGTGCTGAGGACACGAGTGTTCCAACCCTTTGCGCTGGAGGCTATTTTATGACGCCATTAGGCTTTCAATCATCGTTCGCCACCGTGCTGTGTCAGCAGTTGGGAGGGCTTAGAGATACACACTATGTCCGTACAGATCACGATTTTTCAATTTAAAAAAACATAATATGATCATGTACTCTTATCTGTACAATGTAATAGTACTAGTAGGATGATGACAATTACTTGTGGCAAAAATTGTGTAAACAATTTTCGATCGCTATGAGTTCACAATCATGTGTCCACGGCAACTTGCGCGTGAGTAATTGTGAGAAAGAATTGGAACGTATTAATGTAGGAGCGAAAATGAGTGTTTAAATTGTATGCAGATGATGCAGTGTTCATAACGAAGAGCGATACATATTTATACAGTAACTATGCGGATGTACCTGATGATGAATATTTAGGAGAAAGGGAAGAGAGCGTGCCGGTACATAATTCACGTTTGGAACCAACTAGATGTTAAACATCCAAAGTTCCGTGTTTTTATGTCTGACAGGAATATAATGGTTGACAAAGATATTTCTAATGGAAACTTATCAGCCGATGGAGTTCTGGTACCGACACTGATGTATGAAAGTGAAGCCTGCAGTTGACAAAAGAAAAACAAAAGTAGACTAAGTGCAGTGGAGATAAGATCACTTAGGCGTAGGTATATGTGACAAATCCATTTATGATAAAGCAAAGATTAATAAGAAATGAAAGCTGACCTTAGCTTAGAGAAAAGAATTAAAAAAGGGTCGCTCAGGTGTTTTGATCATATATAGAAGAAATTAGTGAAATAGAGGACGTCTGCGTAAAATTTGGCGTAACTAGATAATGAAATACGGTCCTAGCCACTTCAATCGACGAGCTTGCATGAGAAGATGTGAATGTGAGTTGTGTCAGGTCCATCCTCTCGGCGAATGGTGAGTCGATAGTTATATAAAGCACAATGATCGCGAGCGCGGTCATTCGCAGAAGTCCGGCCATCTATAAATCTATAGAATAGTTATAATATTCCGTGGAACCGCATAGATAAACTGGAAGATGTTAAACATACAAAAAATTCTCGACAAACAGAAGAAACGCGACAGTACTACCCTCTTAAGTCTGTAACACCAGATAGATATTTTTTGTTTTGACCTTTTCGGAATAGCCGCAAGAAAATCTATCATAGAATAAAATTATCGGGAGAAATGTCAAGAAGGGCGTTTCGACAATCGACACTCGCACGTTATTGGCTCGCTGAAGTCCGCCATCAAAAATGTCAGATAGCATTCGGCCGGCTGGACTGTAAAGCATTAATCGACATACGAGCAAAACCGCGTTCCTGGCTCGGCGCCAGCGAATGACCCACTCGGCGTTACATCTTTACATGAAGAATTCGATGACTGTCTTTCACTTTAAATTTTATAATAAAACTAAGTTTTAAAATACCTACACCACTCAGATATGTCTGCATTCATTTTTCTGTAGAACATCGAAACAACATTTTTGGCTTTTTCTTTTCTTAAGACAATTTCGTGACAAATCACGAAATAACCAATGTTAAATAACATGTTGAAAATAAAAAAAATTACATAAAAAATATTTTTATTTCAAATTGACATTGATTGGTAAGTATGTAATTGGTTGGTGAAATATCAACTGTGAGCTTTACATAATTAAAAAAAAACTACCTAGCGTGTATTACTCTAAGGTATTTGGGATTCATCGCAAAATAAAGACGATTGCTTTAAAAAATGGAATAATTGATGCATAAATTATAAAAATACACATAACATAAGTTCCAAATTTGACATAAACGTAATTGGTTGATATAGTGGAATGGTAACACGTTTCTCTGGATAGGAAAAGGTTCAGATTCGCATCCCGGTAGCAACCAAATATTTTTCGATAAATTTTTCTGGATACCTTTCAAATTGATTAATTTAATTTGTACTACTTATTTGTTAAGCGTTTAATGACAAAATTGGACTCGATGTGTGGTATTAGATCACCCATACGTTGTACGTGAAAACGTATCCCTCAGACATTATCTCCATCAGAAGCCGCGCGAAACCTCCTGAACACGCCATTACGTTGAATTCTGTGGAACGATTTTCATCTTCATGCCTATAACTTACCCAACAATTTACCACCCTAAAATGTGAAGGGAATGAACACATTCTCATGTAATTATTTGCCTCCTTTATTCTACTTGTTGTATTTTCTTTTATTGTTGATTACTATGTGTAAGGGTAATCCTTTCCATAAAACTGTTCTGCAGTTTGGCAAACGTTGAAAATTATAATATAAGAAATCTATTAAATGTTTGCGTAGCTTGTTGGTCTAGTGGTTAAGACGCTGGCCTAGTGATCTAGTGGTCGGGGATTCGCCCCTCGTTCCAGGAGACCGGCAAGATAGTCCTATTTTCATAGTACAAGCGTTTAGCTTAGTTTGAAAATAGTACGAATAGTATGTGACATGTATTCCGTATACGCATCTCTATTTTTAAAAAAATTAAAATAAATTGATACCAATAGCAATAATAAAAACAATCTGCTCCCTCTTGTTGGAACACTTTTACTTTGATATTTCATATTCCCAAGTTCTGATTTGATCAATTACTCAACATTTTTATAAAATATTATTTTGTTATAAATCTTGATCATGTTTTATTATAAATGACGATAGCCACCCCCATAATTGAAGATATTTCTTATTTGGGGGTGCATAACTTTATTGTTGCGTATTGTTGTTGAATGTATATACATATATAATTCATACATTATGTTTGTATTCAAATCAACAGCTGTTGTTCTAAATAAATAAATAAAATACTTATATAAACCGCTCATTGCATGTTATCATAGACTAGTTTTTCTCGCGATATAGTTCGCCAAGATTCGAATTGACTCTCGGTCGGCTAGAACCACATGATTCTCGTCTTTCATCATGAATGCGTTGGTAGGTTGGTTTACTACAAAAATTATAGGAATCTTTTTCACAGACGTGAATCTTGTTATCCGACATGCTGGAGTCGGTCCGTGGCCATAAAAGACTTGCAAAAACGTGGTCGCCATAAAAAATGTTTCTAGATAACATACAATAATAATGCGACTGGTGACGGGGTTAAGCGCGTCGGCCGCGGCGCTTGGCGGACAATACCGGAAACGGTTACAACGCTTTCCCGTGAAATATTCGGTAAAAGGGATGTCATTAGACTTGTCAATGGAAAATGCGTTCAAGGTATTTTTTTATGGAAATCACGACGAAAATAGTGCTGTCTCAATTACACCGCCGGGCAAATGTTACTGGCAATATCGTTAATTGCACGAGATCTTAAATAAAAATAAAACATTTTTTAAAGAGTTTTGCCTGGCTTCCTCGATGTTGGGTATTATGGGCCTTGAACCCAGATTCTAAGAGAAAAAAAGACAAAATGTTAGCATTCAACTATGATTGTGAGTATGATTGTATGCGGTGTTTTATGGATGCTGGGCGAGTGTTCGACGCGTTCCTTCCGGAACCTGTGTCGAAAATCTTCAAGTATATTCCATCGAAAAAACCAGTATGCAGCCGTTGGCAGGATATATATAGCGCATGATTTGTTTTTTATAAGCACAGGTTACGTTCATAATTTATTAGTACATCTCACAGATATCTCCTCTTATTATTTATACGTACCCACAGAACCTGCTGTCGAATAAATAAATTCCTAAAGAAATGAAATTTTATATTTGAAGATAGACAATTTACCCCACCGAATAATAATAATATTGAAAGCCCGTTAACATCAAAAATTTCTCATAACCCGACACTATCGCACAAAAAATAACTATAGTAATATTTCACCTCACAAAATTACCAGAAGCCAAACATTAGGTCGTAAACACCCTAATTATACAAATTAAATTAATCAACTAGAATGATATACAGAAAAAATCTATCTATCGAAAAAATATTTTTAAATATGAATTAAATATATTAATTATAAAGATATACATATAAAATCAATTTTATCGAAAAATATTGTTGTTGCGCTACCGGAATACGAACCTGGATCTCTTCCCTAACCACAATAAGAATGTGTTCTCCTAAAAAAAAAAATATATATATGTTTACTAGTTGATTAATTTAATTTGTATTAAAATACCACAGAACTATGTTCTGTAAATGCAACTTCACAACAAAAATGTGTTTTACATAAAAATAAAAACGTAAAGATTATTGATTCAAGTTAGCGCTCAACTGCTGGCCTGAATATATGAGTTTAACGATCATTTTAGAGTGACACTTCACCGATAAGGCACCCCCGAAGATAGGTAATGAGATTTACCCGAAATGTTGGGACAATAATGGTTCTTCTCAGGGCCAACAATTGCGGGACAACCAAAAAAACACCCACTCTAACATATATATACATATTAATGAAAAGTAAACAGTGAAATCAATCTGATTCGTCATCGACGATGATTTCCATGACGTGTTCATAATTTTATTTGCTGGTACAGTTTATCAATTTCGCCAGTTTAATTTTCTAGTACATACAATGAAATAAACAATAACTTTTATATTTTTTTAAAATTGTGAAATTTTTACTGCCCCGGATAACCGTACATAACCCGTATATAAAAGTTTTGCGCAAGATTTACGGCCTAACACGTGATAACCTAGCTGGAGAATGAAGGAGATTAAATGACTTGGAACTTCGGGAAAGGTATGACGCCCAAGGCATTCTGAAGGTGATGAGGCTGCAGCGAGTGGATGAGTCCCTTAACACGCACAAAGCCCTCTTACATAAGCCACCAGGATCAAAGTCGAGAGGAAGACCGATCTACATCATATCGACCGATATACAAGGACGTGCAGTGCATACGAGCAAAAAAGCTGTGCATTATTAAAAATTCTGGGAAACAAATATAAATTAAATAATCCACATGTTACAATCGGACGATTTATTATAATAACGCTAGCGCCATCTGTTTACCAGTAGAATTTTGAATTGCTTGGTTCTAAAAACTACCATAACTACCCGCCGCTGCAGACGTAGCGCTGTTGTCGTCCTATGCTGAATTTTGAACTATTAAAATTACTATCTTTTGTTTTTAACTATCGTTCTACTCAAGCCGCATAATTGGCTTCCTACTGAATTATAAATTCCTTTCGGCTAAACCATTTTGTATGGAGTCCCTATTTATGTTGCTTTTTAACAGAATAGCATTTGAAAGGTTTTCAGTTTGGCTTACAGCTGCATGCAAATCATTGAAGTGTCTACTTTATCTTCTACTAATTTGCGGATTTTACTATCTTACTGTTGTTAACGTGTTGTTTTCATGACCTTTCTTTGCGTTCGAGGTGCACGATGGATTTCTTTTTAATTTGGAAAAAACAAAAAGCAATCGGCTGAACTATTTCTTAAGTTAACCTTTAATAAAAATAATAATTTGCTTTTAATTATTTCGTGAAGAATTTTCAAATAGTAAAAGAATCATGTTCAACCATAAAAAGTTTTTATAAAACGTCCGTACATTTTTTATATGGGTAAGGTATTACTTTACGTTAACTTAAACTTTAAAAACATTATGAATAGTGCTCAAAAATTACAAATGACTAAATGGTACATCTTCTCATAGAAGTTCGCCGATTGTTGAGGCTTCTAACAGAATCATCCTCCATTATCCGGTTTACCTGGTCGTGCCGAGTCTTTCGTGGACGTCCTCTATTTCTGGCGCCATCAACACTTGCATCAGATATCTTTCTTACCATTCTCTTCTCATTCATCCGCTCTATATGACCAAACCACCTAAGTGATCCTTTCTTAATCTTACTCACTATACTAACATCAGCTTTACATTCTTTCCTTATTTCTACATTATTTACTTTGTCATAAATATATTTGACACATATAAGCCTAGGTGATCTCATTTCCACTGCATTCAGTCTACTTTCGTTCCTCTTCTGCCAGCTCCAGGCTTCACTTCCATACATCAGTGTCGGTAAAAGGACTCTATTGTGCACAGCTAGTCTTGCCTCGGTTGACAAATTCCCGTTAGATATAATTCCATTCAAAGCGCCGTTCACTTTATTTCCTGGAGTCACCCTTCTTTCGATATTATTCTCAGCCTTTCCGTTTCTATCGAACATACTTCGCAAATACACAAACTCGCCTGCTCGTTCCAATTATTCATTACCTGCAAGTATTGAGCACGGTGTCTCGCTTTCCTCCTTCTCGAATACCATCACTTTCGACTTGTTAACATTCATCATGAGGTCGTTTTCCTTGCATACATCGTACATTCTACTCACTGGACTCTGTAGTTCTTGTTTATTATTCGTCATTAGTATTGCATTATCGGCGTACAATAAACATGGTATATACATATATAATAAACAATTACATTGGTGTTGGTCTTTCAAGAGTTATTCCGTTTTATATCATTGAAGAACGTAATTTTTAATAGTATTAATGAAGTTGACAAACAAATAAACAAAATGTTTTGACATGATGACTATGCGTCGGATACAACTAGCATTTTTTTTAAATATCAATCGGTTTATAAAAAATATTTGCAAAAAAAAGTTAACATTCTATGATGACGATAAAACAATAAAAAGAGTTATTTATTGTTCTTTCAACATCGAAAGGTTTTAAGTTAAATTTATGTAGCATAAAATGTGTTCCACCACACTTGACGGTAGCCTGACATGACCCACATAATTCGAAGAAAGGTCCTTTTTATTGCAAACTCAGCACCCACCCCCCAGTGCTACTATTTTATGATAATTTACAAAATGGTAACAAATTTAGATATAGAATGATACGATGGTCATAAACGTAAAACATGGACAGATGTACACACGTCGGATCTCAATGTGTCTCTAATTTTAGATTTTAATGATCTTGATGTAAATATTTGTAAACACGTTTTAAATGTAAAGTGCTTAAAACCGCTATTTCTTTTTCTTAATAGTTATTTATGTTTGCTCTGTATAAATTGATTACATTCTGGCGTTTTGTCATATATACCTACTTATATTGTCTACTACATTTACATTCTATTATATTGTCGTGTATTCATTCTACACTAGCAAATAAGCAATGGACTTCGCCAGCAATCAGTGACTATTATGGCCGCTGCGCGATCAGGGTCTTAGTAGAATCTATATTTCAATACGGAAATCCCTTATTATATTGCTTTAACAATAGTGCATTGTGCATTCTTTAGATGAAATATAGATCCTACGGAAGCAGTGACCGCGCAGCTTGCTTGCTTTATGCTGCTTTCGCCGATTGTTTTTCTGTATTGCTCTCCCTGGAATTGTACAAACGTAAAAAATACGAACAAAATATTAATGTCACATTTGACAGCGATTTATATAAATAAAGAAACGATAGAGTGCGTCGCGATATGACCATGAGACATAGACGAGATGACAGGATGCTTTTCTAATGTACGATAGGAGTCTCAGACCTGGCCGTTTAAGCAAGTACTCTACAACCTATCGAAGGAAATGACACTAACGAAGTCGCCACGATCGCCACATCCAGAAAGTCATAGATATAGACGGGGAAGCGTAATATTATTATGGATAATTTTCCCTGTCACATTAATACTTACTAACTAAACATGCATTTGCCTGTTCCAGTATAAATTTCATCATACTTTACTTTACAAAAAACCACAATACAAAGCCAATCTACTCCCAATTGTGTGACAATATTTTGTTAAAGAGAAAAATATATAGGCTGATACCATAAATGGCAATGTGCTGACAATATGTCAAAATCCAGAAATAACCGATGGACTAAGTATACCTATTCGTGAATAGTATATATGAAGAAAAAAAACGCCCAAAGTCTCGGAAACTGACGTGGCAAAATTGGCAATGGCTGGCTGAATATGATTCAACGTGACAGTAAATGGTTAACGTAATGTGGAGGGCGATCACCGAGACCGCCTAGCGGAGCTGAAAGCACCCAGCAAGGCGGTACTTGAAACGCAACTCCCGCCAGCCATAAAGACAGTGTGTACCGACGGCATGCGACAGTCGGACGGGCCGATTCACGAGTATCACTTTTCCTACCGACGTCTTCGCCGCCTTCAATAACAATCCAGGCACCTGGCGGTAACTTCTTATACAGTTAACTTCTACCTTTATACAAGTAACTACAATAAATTCAACTAGTGTTCTTGTAATCTGCCGCCGTCACACCACTCATATCCACATACATTCTCATATTTCGAAACAAATACGCACTACATACACCACTCCGCGATACCGAACGAACATAAGAGTATTTGGGTGAATATTGGGGCATCCAATACCCTTACACAAATCGAACCATATTATATATTCATCAATCTTCAAATCCTTCCGATCTGGAGTCAACATACATCGACATACACAAACATCCATACATTCATAATTAAGAACCCCAAATTAGAATAATTGTAACTCATTCTCCCGGCGTAACAAAAAATATCTTTCCAAGTGATTCATCTAATTTGTTTTGAATATGATGACGATTAAGCCCTCAAAGATACCAAAATATCTACATTAAGTTTTTCGCTTTAATCATGTAATTCCAGATTTTTTTACAGACTACAGATTGATAAAAAACGTGTTTGCATATTCCTACGGGCTGCGAGAATAAATAGATACATTTGATGCACACAACAATGGATTAATAGGTGTAACAAGCAATGTTTAAAAATAAATGCGGATACAATTCGAACAAACGGCCTGGAATTAAAATCCATTCATCGCTTTTATCGCAACCCGCCTACAAATTCGACAACGGGCCGCGGACGCAGCGCGAAATAAAGGTGCAATCTGTGGATAACAAAAAGCTCCATTAAAGGATTTACGCAGGCGAGCGTGCATTCGACGGCCAGCGGAGAGTTACAAAATTACTGAGCCATTTCAAACATGAAAAAATACATACGACCCCGAACAAGGAAAATTCGTATTTATTTTTTGAAGGATTATGTGGTGACTGACATCACCCGTCGCGCACAACAAAATCGATAAGTTCTCCTCAATGTTTTAGTTAAGACTCAAAATGGAAACAAATTAAATATACAAGTATTTATAGTCGTAGTTAAAAGAGTAAGAAGACGAGCAATTCAACAGTACATACTATTATACGATACCGCAATAAATAAAATCGACTTCAACACAAACAAAATGCAACACTATGAGACGAGCGAGGTGCATATTCGCTCGTCTCATGGCGAGTTAGCAGCCTACCTGTCGTTGCCGAGATGACAGGACTTCACTAATTCATTTGAAATCCGCTTGATAATGGCTTTGCTACACTCAATTATTGGATCTGCGTGACCGGGTTTTTCTACATCTGCCGTGTTGAGATTATCAAATCGAGATAACGTGCACCGCACCGCGCACGATACAACTAGGTAACATTATTAAACATTTTTAATCAACTATGAAATACTGCTAGTTTTTTCTTACTCATAATAAAGACAATGTACACTTCATTTCAAATTAAATATATATTTACGTACTGTTATTGAATATATAAAAGATAAAACATTTAAGTAACCTTAACCTAGTAGAAATATTAAAAACACATTCGTTTTTGCCCTTCTCGCGTCTCACAGACCTGACCGTTTAAGCAAGCACTTTACAGTCACAAATGACACTACTGAAGCCGTCACACTCAGAAAGACATATATATAGATGGAGAAGCGTAATATTATTAGGGATTTAAAATGTACACCATAGGAACAGATATTATAGTCTGCAATTTATGTAGTAATCTTTTTTAAATTTAGGTAGAAAAAATCACATCACACAGATATACTTATTTATTTTATTTATTAGATGACACATATTTTTGTTCTAACAGAGGTGAATATATTATACATAATAAACATAAGGCATAATTACTCATAGTTTATTGTGTGGGATGGAGTAGACTTCACCTCTGATATACACAGCGTTGTCCTGGCTACTTTGCTAGACTGAAGTCTGTGTTAAAGTAGTCAGTTTTTTTTCGTGCTGTTGTGGTGTTATTTAAATCATAGACAGGTATAAAAAGAAAATTAAAATATGTATAAAAAAGTAAAAATAAAATAAAAATATATGTAGTGAGAGTGTTGTAGGACTAGTGAATTATTAGTGTAGGTATTGTATAATTTATATTAGAATGTTGGATAGCCATGCTTCTGATTCATCTCTACCTGATTGGATCATATATTGGGTCCATATTTGTGTAATCTTATTGGAATTAAACGATTTCCAGTTGGTACTGAGTGTGTTGTATAGTTTCGGAGCTAAGAACATGTAGAATCTTTGATAAAATGTCGTTGTTGCTCTCGGAACTGGTGTGTAGATGTTTGTTGTTTGTCTTGTGTTGTGACCATGATTTATTGTTTGAGGTGAGTTGTTGTTAGCATGGAAATATTGAACGAGTCAACATAAAGATTTGTCTTATATCTAGGACATTGTACTCTTTAAATATAAGATCTGATGGGTTTGGTATGGTTTACTGGATTGTTTGTTGTGCTTTTTTAGCCGACTTCAATATTGTTTTTGCTGGTCCTCCCCAAACTAAAATAGCATAATTAATTAAGGAGTGCAAAATACACCGATCTTAAGAGTTTGTAATCAACTATACATCGTATTCCTTTTAAAAAAGTAGATTAGTTTTCTTATGCGTTTAGCTAGGTTCGATATGTGTTCTTTCCAGTTAAGATGATCATCGATCAGTACTCCCAGGTGTCGAATAATTTTGACTCGTGTCAATTTTTCACATTGGCATGAGGAAGCCGTGTTCTTGTTTGTTTTGCAGTCGTGTACAATGAGTGTAGGACTTTGATGTGGTATTGTTCTTTCGTTAATACAGAAACATACATATTTTGATTTTTTTGTGTTAAGTGATAGGAGGTTCGTGTCAAACCATTTTTTCGCCTTGTTCAGACCATCCTGTGCACGAGTATTGACCTCTTCCCAAGACCTGCCCTCAAAGCAAAGCATGGTATCATCCGCGAAAGTGATTATTTTTCCATTGTTTAGGGTCGAAATACAAAAGTCGTTAATATATACTAGAAATAATATAGGGCCTAAAATGCTTCCCTGTGGAACACTGTGTTATCAATGATGGATTGCTGTATTTTTCATTGTTTCGGACAATTTGACATCTATTTGTTAAGTAATCTTTAAACCACTTATATACTGTGCCCCTTACTCCTATGTTTTCAAGTTTTTTTAGCAATAGTAGGTGCGGTACGGTGTCAGAAAAATCCCCATGCATTTATTTCCCTTGTCCAGGTTCGAGACGATGTATTCCACGAGAGACATGAAGGCATCTTCTGTATTGCGTTTCAATCGGAAACCAAATTGTTGATTGGATAGAATATTATTTACATCTAAAAATTTGAGGAATCTCCGTTTAACAATTTTTTCTAGAATTTTTGAAAAAACACTTAGAAGAGAAATCGATCTATAGTTGGATATATCACTAGGGTTTCCGCTTTCATAAATTGGGCATAGCAACGAATCTTTTAGAACGGTTGGAAAGACTCCAGTTTGTAGACTCAGGTTAGTAATAAATGCAAGTGGTTCGGTTAAGTAGTTCTTAATTTCTTTTACAAGCTTGATTGAAATACCATCTTTACCTGGAGCACTATTAGTTTTTAATCCCTGTATAACTGTGTTGATTTCATGTGGTGTAGTCGGAATTAAAAATATTGAGTTTGATGTTTGCGAATTTAAGCGGACATTATTACATGACTGTAATTCATTTGTATTCATTCTGAGTAAGTGTATTATATTATTAAATATAGTAAGTTATGAGAAATAAACTAATATTAAATACATAAGTTGTGGCGTCGGTTTACCTATTTCCAGACCCTATTTATAAAAATATATCTTTCTAGTATTGACCCAATTTTACCTTAATGAAGTATAAAAACAGATTATAAAGACTGTTTTCATAAATATCTAAACTTGTAGCAATATGATTTTTCAATTATTGTGAGGATATTAGTGACGCGCGGACATGCAGATATTAGGTAAACTGTGATTGACGGTCGATTGTTTGTGGAATTGTTTCAAACACGGGCTGGCCGATGTTACGCTTCGGGCCGACCGGGACTGGCGAACGCGCGCTGCGAGCGGTGGACCGCTCCGCCGCTGGTCGGCAAACAGAACAAGGGCGCGGAAACAATGGACGGGCCCACGGCGCGGGGTCGTCATGAAATGTGTACTAATGAAGTGCTAAAGCGACGGACGACTGAACACGACGACCCTAAGGCCGAACACGGTCCAGAGGTTGTATTCCTTTTGTCGCAGTGGAAGAACACCGAGCACCAACACAGTATCGAACCTATTGTTCAGAGAGTTGTTTTGATTTTTTGTAAAATCTCAATAGTCGGGTTTTCTTTATTTTAATTTTGGGTCAGATGTATAAAAATGTATTACTAACAGTTGTAAGATGTATTTACTAATATATCAATTTGTCGACATGCTAATTTTATCTAAGTATATGAAACTTGTATCAAGCTACTTTGTAATACGCAAAAATTAAAAATGAAGTGGCTAGAACGGGTAAAAATGCATGAATATATCAATTCATATAGGAAATTGGTAAAAAATATGTTTATAATCATGTATATAATAAATATAATCGGTGAGGTTATATTTTAATATGTCTGAAAGAAGGCGTTTGGGAAATATCATAAAGATTGCATAAAACGACAATCTAGTCTGGTCTCTATAAAAGAACCAACATGTTATGTTGGTTAACGCCTTCGTGTTTAATTTCAGTTTATCGCGAACATCAAAAGAAGACAGTTGATTAAATTCAGCAGTCGTTCTTTTACCAGTATTATTACGCTGAGACATCAAAACTAATCGAAAATCATCTTTCAGCCATGGAAATACCTCTTAACCTCCCAGATCAATGTCGGTCTCTGGGACTGCTTGTAAACTGAATTATGCAGTTGTTTTTGAAATTTACAATTCCTTTTAAAATGCAATAGCAACACTGAACACTTTACCATATTTTTATCAAAAATGTAGAAAAGCACAAATACTGAAAATATGTCTGGAAACTCAGATAAATAGTAATTATTTTATGCAATAAACATAAACGCACGTATTATTTACACTTTTAGAATTTTTAAGGACATTGTGCCACTCAGTACTTGCCCATATGCTTAAAGTGATTTTTCTTGTAAATTTATTATATTTATTAATATTAATACATGGCTTTTATTGATATTATTTGATTTTAAACTAGATACTACACGATTGTTTTATGCAAAATATATTTGAGAGATTTAAATGTAAGTAAGTACTTACCTACTTACACCTTATTTTACAACACAGTCATAACATATTTTTAAATCTGTGTATTTTTACATTTGTGTGTGTCCGTGCAGAAATTTCTTGATGAACTAGCTACTTTGCTACATACTTTAAAGTACCCAGTTTTTTTCTAGATATGATTTAAATAATGCTTACAAAATTATTTGATTTCTACCCTCACGACAACCGACGACGATTCTCAGTCCAATTTACAGTTTCGAATGGTTCAAACTTCGTGTTCGAGTTAATTTCAGACGAGAATCCGAGTACTGAAAAGTGGGAAATTTCCGACCGAGAAGACTCGACTTTGAAAACGCGGAAAGTTTCCCGGCGCGGGGCGAATAGTTCCCTCGGACCGGATAGTATTCTGCTCGCGACCCTTCCGATCGTGATCAAAGTTGCGCCGATTGCCAATCGCCTCCGGCGCACCGCACTCCGGGAAGAGCTGACTCGCTGGCAACCGGTTTCTTAGACAAATCAAAGTTACCCCACCACTGCATGCGTACTAAGTTCAGTCGAGGAAGGGAGCTGCATGAAGGATCAACAACTCGAATGTATTTTATTTACTCTTCAGAATAAGATGAAGTTGGGGTACAATGATTACAGATTTGTTAAGGCCAGGGGGGGGGATATTTTATCCGAACCATGATCAGTGAGAAAGCCGTTCGATTTAAATCGAGGAAATAATTAAAGAACTTAAATAAACAAGGCACCACGATGGCACCGACTATTATTTTAAAGAATACATTATTATTTAATATTTAATTAAATTAAATTAATAAGTTAGAAATTATAAAATTTTCTTAATTGCATTTCAGAATAGTCTCGGTCAATGAAGATAATAGAATATTTTTAAAAAAATAAATTTAAAACACAACAAAGAAAATTTTATTAATCACAATCTATATTTTTCTTTCTGTGTTGTTAATTACAAATTCCGTTAGATAATATATGTATAATCCTACTGTGTGTATGCATAAAGACAAAGAGAGTACTACATTCGTAATTTGGATCGATTACCTCGCATGTGTTATTAATTCTTACTTGCATAAAAGGCAACCTATGTTACCTATGTTACGGATTAACCAATTTAGAAACAGTTTTCTGGTGTTAAGTTGTATTTCACACGGTGCAACATCAGAGAGCTAGGGCAGTGAACACATATTTTGGGCAGGGAAACATGCGTGCAGCGTTCAACAGACGCATCGAAACCAGGTATAAGATACCTTAAAAATTTTATACCAGATCAAAACATATCTCACTTTTTAATGCAAATAGATTTTTTAAACCCCCGGGCGAAGCCGAGTTTTCTGCTAGTTGTAGGTATATACCTACTAGCGGTCCCTACCCGGTGATTCACATTTAGTTATAATTTTAAATAGGGGTTTAGAGGGAATGCCATAGTTTTGCGCATTCCCTAAATAACGATGTTTGCAAAATTTGATCCAGGCAGGCGGAGGGCGAGATATTCAGGAAAGTGGGGTGGGAAGGCTATATTTTTCTCAGGATCTTAAAATGCTACTGAACGAAATTTGGATAGCATTTAATATAATATATATTTATATAGCTGGAGGGAGTACAGGGTCCAGAAGGATGGGGAGGGTGGCAGTGTTTTGCACAGGGTCCTAAAGTATAACAAGGCAATATTTGGAATGGACGGCATTCAATATAATACATCGGAAGGGGAGGGGAGAGAATTGGAAGGGATAGGACGGCCAGGAGGAATGGAGAGGGTGTCTATGTTTTGCGCGAGGTCCTAGAGAGTAAATATGCAAAATTTGGCTTAGATCGGTCAAAAAGTGTGGCATCATATAGAAAACAGATGGACATACAAACTTCGTAAAATGCTAAAAAACTACGTAAATAAGTGATTAAATATAAATAAATGAAAGTGTAATAAAAAGGTATTATTTAAAACTAGTTTCGGAACTGAGAAAATTTAGACGCAGTTACGGAAACAGGAAATGTGCACATTATGAGTACACCCACACCTCGCCATACGCCTTTTTAAATTATAGCTCAGCTATTAAATTTTCGATATACGGCCAAAAAAATACACTTTCAGCACTTGTCATTTCGAACAAAAAATAATCATTCTATAATACTATAAAACTGTTCCCGACAAAAACCGTAGCGTTAAATTGCAATCTAATCAACTAGTTTCTTCCACAAAAACGTGGAAAGCTGATGACAGCACGATGTCCTCTTCAGGATCCGTTTAGAACCGTTCAACATTTTTGTTTTATATATATATTATTTATTCATCCACGTCGGTCTCTCATGACAGGATCGTGATTTTAATGAACTCCCGCCTTCTTGACTATGCTCCTCCACTTTTCTCGGCATCCTGCAGATCTTAGGACTGTAAGTCTGTATAAGCATTGTCTTGGAAATAGTGCACTCTTTCCACATTTTGTCAAGTCTGGACATACAACTTTTCGCTTTAAATATGTGTCGTTTAATTTTTAAATCGCAGCTATCGTCGTCAGTATTTATGGACCCGAGATATATTAGATATTTTATTAATATAATTGGAACGAATCCTGGGTTTGTCAAAATAAATTATTCGTTATACGTCATTTCGTTTTAGGGCCAACATTCCCAGAACGTATTTAAGACGTAAAGCTAGATATCGGTTTAGTAAGCAAACAAAGGATTTTGTTTCATTACCGATGAACTGGGACGTATGCATACAGAACAATTTCATTCGATATTATAATAGAAATTATTTAAAATATGTAGCTTGAATTCAGATTGTCGATGACCTTTGATTTGCGCAGCTTTCAAACGCTCGCAAATGACAAGCGCGAACGGATGGAACACCGCGTGATTGATAAGGGCTAAAGGGATGCGAAGGTACTCACCACAGTGATAGGATACGCCGGGTTCACGATGCTGTACAGCAGGATGTGGTTTGGCCTGGCGGGGACGTCCGCCCTCTTCCGCCGGGGTTCGCCGCCGAATGCTCCTCCGTTGCTCTGGAACAGCACCGAGAATCCAACATTAATAAATAAACAACAATAAGCCATAAAAATGTAAGCAGCGACAATGAAAGAATCATATTATAGCATCTACGACCCGTAGCTACCATGTGGAGTAACAGAAGTGGTGGGGGACGGGGAGTTCGGAGACTAGAAACTCGGGATACATAGCTACTAGTTTCGAGAATCGAATAAGTATGTAATCATAGTACAAATTTGAAGACATTTATTTACCATTAAAATATAAAAATTTTGATAACAGAAGAATAATTTCGCGAGTAAAATTTCGTGTACATATAACTTGACACAATAGTTATTTGGTGTCATTTCACCGTCTTATTTATTATTTAGCGAGACTAAGGTGCAAAGCTCTTTTAAACAACATGGTAGTATTCCACGGTAACCAGATAACTGAACACAGGACAACTGCACACAAAGTAATAAAACATAAGATGGATCAATTTAAGTTATCTCACGATAACTTATATTCCTTTAAGACAGGTTACGTTAAGTTAATTAATAAAAAGTCACGGCAGTAGAGCTGACCATGTGCAGTTGTTACAGTGTGCACCTGTTTTATGTGCAGTTGTCTTGGAACCACATATTATGGTTTAAGTTTTATTTGTATACTCTTTTATATAAAGCTAATATAAAATTGATTAAATTTATATTTAATAAGCAATATTACAATTTACACTATTTTAAATATACGTAATAGTGTAATGTTATGTTATATGTTATAGCTTCAACGACCGAAGAGGCCTGCATGAAAGCGGACAAGGTAAGAGCGGTTGCGCCGGAATAGAAGAGTATGAAAGGCGCTATGATCGAAAAAAGGTTGATAACGAGCACAAAGCGCGGTGGCCGTACATTTAGCGGTCGTACGTGCCGCCACCAATTAATGTATATTTTATCTCATTTAACGCAGTAAAACATAGACACACCACCAAATATACAGGTTGTAACAGGCTTAGTCCACAATATTTTATGGGTGGATACCTGACTAAATTGTGAATCCACGATGTTCAAGGAATATGTGCCACTTCTGCACTGTTACGGAATATTATTGTTTGAAACTTTTACAAAATCACGGTGACATGGTGAGATTAGGCACATATCCCTTGAACATTTTCGACTCGTAATTTAGTCAGGTATCCATCCATCCATATTGTGGACTAGGTCTGTTACACCCTGTATAGACTTGAACTAACGCAAATTCCTTGTTTCCATATTTTCATTTTAGTGTCACCCACGTGAACACTTTTTTTTTAAATATGACGATTGAAACGAAAATTTAAACGCTGACAACATAATATGCATCAATGTAAAAAATACGTCTTGTTTACACAAAAAAATAATTTTCGAAGAGTAAATACTTTTACTGTTGCATAAATGTGTCAAAACTATCGGATTTATGATTCCACAAGTAATGCGTGTAGAATACCCCTCGTCCCGCAACTAATGTTCCAAACCCCTCTCGTATATGTACGCATGTCTATTCATTTACTGGACAGTACAGTAAAATTTAAAAAATACATATATAGATACGTTTGTAAAAAAAAAATCATTTTTCAAATAGTGAGAATAGGTACCGCGTCAGGTATATGCTAGTGGTCGGGAGTTCGAGCAACGTTCCAGGAGACCAACAGTTGTATTTTTAAGCGATTACTTACCTTAGTTTGAAAATAATGAATATTTTGTTTTGAAAAATGCCGAGGTTCAAGATAAATATATGGCGACTGTTTAACATATTTTAGGCAGTTGGGCAATTCAAAACTTCATCAGTTAGAAAATATTTCCTTCAGAAGAAATTATTTTTAAAATGTAAATAGGTAGTATTTTTGGTTCTAATTATGATAACCTTATCGTACCGAAAGCAAGATAATTTAAGTAGCTGTGACTGGCTCACCGCGATACTAAGAATTTCTCCGCGGGATGGGACCCGAAGCGGCTTGGGAAAATCGGCCTGATATAATATAAATACTAAACACGGTAAAAATCTACACGATTTTTTGCCAGAAAACAGCGGCCAAAATGTATATATATTTATATATTATATTTAATTTAATATATTTTTTTTTTCGAAACCGGTAGATGTATTTAATTTATTAAGTGATTAATAAAACTAAGTTAACAATCTAAAAATTGGATTTTAACCACAAAATTGATTTTGTAAATATTAAAAATATAATTATATTTTTCATTAATAGGACAAAATATGTGCGGATTGTGTTCGCGCGTTTTGAGTCGTTCTTAGTAATTTACTGTTATCCATGATCGTGTTATCAAAGGCAGAATTGAGAAAAGAAAACTTGCACGTAGTTTCTCGAACCTATCCAGAGAACTGGTCTCACTCAGACTGGAAAACGTCAAAGAAAAAATATATAGAGTATAATATGCTAAGTTTAAAATTATCATGTTTATGTAGCTGTTGTCTAGGGAACATTATCGATTGAAATATTACTGGAACAAAGTAATTATTAAATTGCTGATTATTATTACCTAATTCGGTACTAGTATGTACGGTCTCTTAAGTGCACACAAGTGTGACTGATAGTGTTGACCAGTGTGACTTGCCAAATAATATAATATAAATGAACTTTGAATTTAGTCATCAAACATTACTGACGTATGTAGGTGTGTTCAGTTTCAGTTGACATACATTAGTATTGTATCGCCTTGCATTTGTTAGCAGCATCTCAGCAGTGTGTCGTACAACGCAGTAACCAGCCATCTTGACGAGTTCACGTGGCTACATTACACCGTGATGCTTAAATATGTTATATGTAAAATATTAATTAAATATATTAATTAGAAAGATAGCATATAAAATCAATTTGATCAAAAAATATTGTTGTTGCGCCACCGGGATTCGAACCTGGATCTAATATATTTAATTCATATTTAAAATATCACAGACCTATGTTCTGAACTTCACAATAAGAATATGTTCTCCTAATAATAAAGTATCAATGTGTCCAAAATTTTATAAAAATGAATTGATAATTCTGGCTTCTGCTATCAGATTACTCAAAGGTATTTGAGATTCCATAAAAATAAGGTAGATGGCTCTTTCAAATAATGGAACGATTAAATGTATTAATATCAAAAAAAGGTAACACGTAGGTTCGAAAATTTGTCGCTAAAAGTATTGTTGATGTAGCATAGTTGGATAATGCACCTTCCCCGGTTTGGAAAGAGATCCAGGTTCGAATCCCGGTGGCGCAACAACAATATTTTTCGATAAAATTGATTTTATATGTATATCTTTTTTAATTAATACATTTAATTAGTATTTCAAATATCATATACCTATGTTCTGAATAATTACAACTTCACAATAAAAATGTGTTCTCCTAATATATTATATGTATTTTGGTTTATGCTTCTTCTTCTTCTTCTCGTGCCATACCCGTTTAACGGTCGCTGGCTGTCATGTTGGCTGTTATCACTTTGCTCACTGCGGCTCGGAAAAGCTCTACAGTAGACTGGCCAAACCATTGCCTTAGGTTCTTCAGCCATGATGTTCTCTTATTTCCAGGATCCCGACAGGTGATGTAGTTGGGACAGGGCACCGCTCAGCCTGTTTTTATGACGCGGAATAAATTTTTCAATTACATATCTGAATATTCCGCATAGAATTTTGTACATCAAATATCATGCAGCGGACGAATATTATGAGAATGCAAAATATATATATAGGACCGGAGCATTTTCAAAACATGAAAGTCATGTTTGTTAAGAATTGGATCATCTAGGTGCGCGGCGGTATCCCATTATTTCAACCATTGAACACGTGAACTTAGAGACAGACGAAATTCAACTGAAATTTCGTTGATGAAAGAATATGATTGATGATTAGCGCGCAACAAAAGATTGTCTCGCTGGTAACAGCAACAAAAAACAAAGTCTGCAGTCATTCGTCAGACGTAAAAGTCCGGACATAAAAAAAGCTACGGCGCAGAAGTAACAAAGTAGCAGCGATTTACCTGAACTGCTGAATTATTCAGGCACGCCTCATACAGCGGGGCTCTTTTGGGGTTAACACTGTTAGGGCGGTGGCGACAGTACAATATATTTTAAGCTTGCGACGTTAGAAATGAAAGGTGACTTTGCGAAGTGGCGATGACAAATCATTCAAAGAGTCGTCTGTGTCTGCATTTCCATGCAACACACAAGATCCGGCTGAATAGTCCAAGAAAAAGTATACAGAATATTTATGACAAAAGTAAAAATAGAGAATTTATTTTATTCAACGCGCGCAATCAGACTACGCACTCATATTTGGAAAAATGTTTGCTTGTAGAATTGTTGTTCATCAAAGTTTAAAAAAAAATCACGTTCTAGATTCCATTATACATATAATATTCTTAAGCGAACTTATTCACGAGGGTTCATGTAAACCACGGCCAGGCGGCTTCAAATTATGGTTTCAACTGTGAAAAATAGGCGCAGACAAATAATCGGCAATAGCCGATTGCTTCCTGCTACTCATTAATAAATGATTACAGTATTAAGTAAATAAATAATACAGGATTTCTCACTTCCCATTCGACGAGAAAGTAAACATTTTGTAAACAAACGGTAGAGTTGTCGAAATGTTCTGAAGAAAAACAAGCAATAAATTTGAATACTGCGTTTGAAAGTATCTGGATAAGTTTTAACTAGCTGAAAGCAATATTATGATTCGAATCTCAAAACGGCATTTAAACGCAAAACATTTGGTAAACATCGTTCAATGTATTGAATATTGGTGTAGAAAACCTAACTAACAACCAACTAATATGTGCGCTAGGTACCATTCTCATAAACTTCCTCGGCCTATATGATCCCTCATCCGATCCTCATCATGTTCGTGCCATTTCACTTCTTTACCCTGTTTTTGACCATATTGAACATAATTTATAAAAAGATTTTAAAGTTTCACTAACAAAAAAAAAAATGTAAAAAATAATCAAACAAAAAAAGAATTAATAAAATATAAAAAAATATTTTATAAAAAACTTTACCTATTTTTGCTACTACTTTAGATAATTATACACAAAGTTAAAATAAAACAATTTCACCGTGTTCCCCGCAGTAGAGTCCCCCAAAAAAAATCTTACATCATTGTTGTTACCTCATACGTCGGAGACAAGAGGGGTCAGCCCTTATCCCTCCCCCCTTTAACAATCGAATCAGAGACACCATTCTGAATGATTGTATATTTGTATGACGTGATTCATATTCTTATTTTCACCAAATGTAGTATCTGTTCGATTTTAGTAGATAATATAGTGCTTATAGAAAATTAATCACTTGTCGTTCGTTATAATAAACTACTTTTAAAAATGTGTTACCTCTCTCGCGTAATTTAAAACTAAATACATAATATCATACAACTCTGTTAAAGTTATGAACATCAAAGAATGTTATTTTATGCAGACATTTATGACATCTGGTTACGACCAGAAAAGACGTCAACATTTATGGATATTTTATCTCTCAGAAATTAAATGAATTCATCCCTAAAACTACTATTAGCCGTCAGCATATACGATTGGACAGTTCTTTCTAGAATTTAGTCCGAATGTACCGGGTACTCATTACTGAGCCCAAACAATGAGTCGGGTCTGTCTAACAAACAAAACTTTCGTAAAAACTTAACGTAATCTTTGAATAACTAACCGTGGATCGCTTGCATAATTCAATTTCAATACTTTTCGGGAAGTCGAAATTTCGGTGGCTTAATTTCTCTTGTGATAACCACAATACAAAAAAATCAATTCTGTATATGCTATTATTCTAACAAGAGAAACGGCCTCAATACGGCCAATACCGGAAAATTATATAAACGCAAAGCGCAGTTATAATACCTAGATCATATGAAGAGTAGTTTCCATTGCAACTTAACATCGGTCAACAAATGCGAAGTTGTGACATTGATGGAATGGAATGAACTGGAATAGAAAATGACTTTTATGTAGTACTTGCCCTTAGAACTAAATTTGCTATTTCAAATTCGACTGCATGAAGTAAGTGTGCCTACTTTCATATATATTTACGTTATGTCGCGTGGCTCTCGGTCCAGAGTATATACATTTACTAAAATCTAATGTAAAAATCGATCATTTTTGGTAGCGCATCTCAAGGAGGTGTCTACCTATACTTATAAATAAATTCTAAGTTAAAATAATATTCGCAACACTTTAAAACAACAATCCATTGAATTTTAAGCATTTTAATATTTGCGCACGGATTGCATATCATATTTGTCACTGATATATAAAACCACGACATAAACACAGTTACAAAGATAAGTGGCCATATAAAATAAACAAAAGCAAGTAGTACAGTAGACCTGAAAGCATTGTTGTACCCTTTATGATCTTCGGGCAATCTATCGGCCATCGGGCATTACCCGCTAAATATGGAACGGATGATAAAGGAAATCGAATCGTTATTATTGCTTTACATTTAAAGCTCTTAAAGCCACCAGTTTCTCTGTCGTAATATTTATTAATATATATAAGTATATATTCTATTGATTAATACATTTATTAGATTGGCCAATAATAAGTTATACGAGTACTGTAAGAACTTTGGAGGTTGTTAACGCTGTGAGTAACATAATTCGCCGAAATCCGCTTCGGAAGCAGAATATTATACGCATTTCGACAAGGTTCGAAAAATCTGAATTTAATATTAGGGTTGGAACATATTTTAACTGACCACATATTCATTCATCTCTGGACCAGTGCAAAACAATTGATTGACCATTACGCGGACAGCATCAGCAATATTGAAGAAACATCATCATCATTTTCATTCCCTTTCCCTGAGAGGGTTGGGGGGGTTCCATGTTCCCCTATCTTGCAGCTGTTACAGCACTTGATGGTCAAACAAGACTCAACCTTTCTTTATAAACCTTATGTTGCAGTTTGTTCTACTTTAGTCTGGGACGATGGTAATTGTTCCTCTGACATTCGCAAGATGTATCCAACAATTGAGATCTTTCTATATTATGGAGGTACGGCCTTCATGCCGAAGGGTTTCCCTTGTAGCGAAACTTCTCCTTCAGTCCAATAAAGTTACTCCTGTTACTCGCCAAAGATTTTCATCTCGGTAAATCAGATTCTTGATCTTTATCTCTATAATATTCTATCTTTGGATCATATATTAAAGTTGACCTGTACACAGCTTTAAAAGCAGTCAGTTTGGTCTTGACACCTTAACTCATATTTCTTTACTAACGCATTATAAATAATAGATGCTATAACACCTAACGGTTCGCGTCAATACGCCGATGCGGTAGGACGCGTGTTGTGTGCGGTCGGTCAAAATGTGCCGTCAAAATAAGCGCGCGAATATAGTTAGTCAGCGATGTACTTGAGACAGATCTTAAAGAAGCTGGACGGAGGCTTGGAGGCCTAAAGTGATATCAAGCAAAATGACCGCATGCATGTTTCAGGTCTCTAATAAGAACCGTCATTCTGTATTTTTCATGGTTTGATGCTTATCCTCGCACGTAGGAGTTACTTAGCTGAATTGTTGTGACTATTCAATAAATAGCCTATCAAGAAAACATTCCGGGGCAAGCTTAAAGCTCCTGAATGAAATACGTTCAAAGCGTCGGAAATTCCAGTACGATTCTCCGGCAGTCCACAATGCCTCAAGGCTGGCGGGAAGACCAGATTTCATTCCTTCGGATTGCAAACTACAGTCTGTCAGGGGCGATTTCCAAAGTGAAAATGTGCCAAAAAGGATCTCAAGAAATAAGATATGATAATTTCGCATCATAAGAAAATTATTTTATGAAGCTACCCGCACCGAATAAGTTAGAAACCCGTCGGTATGCGAAAAAATATGGATGCATACATATAAACGCAATTTCACCAAGTGCGCGCCGTTGGCCCGAAATGGATTCATACAATATTCAGCGCTTAGATTTGTCCGTACAAATTGGACGCCGTACCGTGTTCAAGAGGCGGAAAAAAAACAAATGAGCAGTTCCAAATATGAGTTTCCCGCGTTATTTGGCGCCACTTTATCGCGGTGCAATTCTTGAATCAGTCAACGGAGAGAATACGCTGGCACAATAATTTATTACTGTTCTGTTTTCAGAGGTACCTCGGTATTATGGCCATCTTTTCATTGTTTAAAAGCACGCGATGTACATTTATAATATTTTATCGCGACACAACAGCGGCTCGTTTAATGAAAATAGCTCGCATTTAACCAGGGCCGGCGTGAGGCAGGTGCAAAGGGTGAAGCCGCACCTTGCCCCGCGTTCGACGAAGTCACGCTCTTATATCAGATTCTTAATTTATTCGGTACCAGCTTCCTTAAAATAGATGGCCATTAAATCTTGTTATTTAAATTGTACTGGCACGTCAGTGTGATTGTGTTGCGATACACTCGGTGAAAGACCTCGTTCATTACAATGCTCAGTTTATTGCATACATCGAACATATCGAAATAAATTAAGTAGTGTATTTTAAACGGGTCATTTATGAAATGAACTATTCGGGTCTAGTCTGCTTTTCACCCTTAGGTGTACGTGGTATAATTAAATAAGAAGTCCCCAGGTCAAAAGTTTGCACCCAACTCCGCAATTTTCTTGGGCGGCCCTGCAGTTTTATTTTAAATAGAGATGTGCACACGGAATACAAGTCACATCAATATTCTTACTATTTTCAAACAAAGCCAAACACCTGTACTATCAAAATAGGACTAACTTGCCGGTGTCCTGGAACGAGACGCGAACCCCCGACCACTAGATCACTAGGCCAGCGTCTTGACCACTACACCAACAAGCTACTCATTGTCCCTTCTAAGCTAGAGGAATGAATTTTGAAAGAATCTATAAATTAATATTCTTGGACGTAATATTACATTTGAGACTAGTTGCAAACTCAAGGGTTTTCTTTTTCAGGCTTTATATTTTGTGCCCGAGCATCTTGTGTTCATTTGACAACAATCACACCCAGAAGCAAATTTTTGGTGAGCATGATTTGGCTACTCTCATTTATTAAGTTATTAATCGACAACCCCCTTTTTTTAAACAAAAATAGTACCGCGCGGACTTTTGAAAAATTCATTATACAATAATTAAATTCTTTGTTATTTTTATTTATTAACTTTGTTTTATTAAACACTTATTGAATTAAAATACATCTACCGGTTTCGAAAAATATCATTTTCTTCAGGATGTCAATAACTAATCAAAAACATATGTTATTGTTTTTTTAACAGAATCTTTTAAAAAAAATATATAATTATTTAAAAAAATAATTTTGTACCTAACTCAAAATTGTTACTTGATGATTAATTATTGATATCCTGAAGAAAATGATATTTTTCGAAACCGGTAGATGTATTTTAATTCAATAAGTGTAGTTAAATAAAACAAAGTTGATAAATAAAAATAATGGATTATAACCAAAAAGTTAATTTTGCCAATTTTAAAAATAAATCCTGTGTTTGTGCATAACTTAACATATGTTTATACCGACATATTTCTTATTCGTTGGCGTCTACAAAATATACTAAATACACGTAACAACGTTCTTATATATTACACCCTCATTCGCAAATTTTTCTAAATTTTCTAAACGCTATTTCTATTTCTGACGCAAATAACACCTTTTACATGGGGAGCAATTGATAAAACATATTGTGTTAAAAATGTTTGAGTATAAAGTTGGAAAGGAAATAAATTCAAATCTACTGTACGTCTATCGATGATGATGATGGGAATAAAACCCACCAAACTTGACATTTTACAAAAAACTAGCAAGCCTAAGGAGTTTTTATTTTACTTTCTGCGTATAAATTCAATTCGGGCTCATCCTGAAAACTTTTAAAGAAATCCACCCACACGCGGCCTCATGAAGGGTGTTTCTTTTTAGGGGTATAGAAATTTAAAATGAAATAAAACACAAAAATCGTGGTAATGGCCATGGTATTGGCTTTATTGGAAAGAAAATGTTATGCCATTAGTGTATAAATATGATTTCGCGCATATGGGCACCGCGCGGCTGGCTCGAATAAAGCACAATCTGGAAGTCCAATTTTAGACCATTTTTTGAGCAGCTGGGGGTATATAGACAATAACGCGACGAATGTTGGCTTCCAAGTCGTCGATCGTTTCTGGTTTATCGGCGTAGAATAGTGACTTCACATATCCCCATAGAAAATAATCCAAACGTGTTAAATCGCACGATTCACAGGTCTATTACGCGAAATTATGCGCTCATCGAATGTTTCATTCAATAAATTGATTGTGGCGCGCGCTGTGCGGCATGTTGCGCCGTTTTGTTGAAACCACAACTCTTCCACATCAATGCCATTCATTTGGGGAACGACAGTCAGTAATCATGGAACTATTGCTGTGCATGATGACGAATCGACTTATTCGGGTCCTCCTCAATACTACGCTCCACTGCAGTAACAGCTTCTTCGGTGCGCACTATACGACGTCTCTACGGATGCGTATTATCAATTAGAGTATGCGTGGTGCGAAAACGATCCATGGTTATTCGAATTACTTGCTCAGATGGACGATTATGTCGACCGTAAAATGGACGTTGGGCACGGTAAGTTTCGCGAACTAAACCACAATTTTCGAAATAAATTTGCACAATTTGCAAGCGTCGTTCTAGCGTGATTCTATTCATGATAACAGCAAACCAAACTGAGCACAAATCAGCTGTCGAATTGGCTGTCGCTGAAAAAAGTGTTATCAATTCGAAAAACAAATCTCTAAAAAAAACCACCTTATAAGACTACGCATAATTCCCCCCTAGAGGAATCGAGAATCGGTTCCACAATCTACACACACGTTTATGAAATATTTGGATGGTAGTGCAATCGGTTTTGTAATTAGGGCTTTTCTATAGGCCTTTGGGTAGAAATACGTAAAAGCGCATACGAACATGGAACAAGGGTGGCGAACCTAGGGCACATTCATCAATTTAGCTGGCACGTAACAATTAGCAGATATAGAAATGCAATTAATTGAACTCCAATCAAGCTTGATTTGGAAACAAAAATTTGTCGATTTGAGAAATGAATTAGAAATAACTGAAAATGATCGATTATAGAATATAATTAAAAAGAACGCAGAAGAAATAATAACTTGGAACACCGCTCCAGAAATCTTCGGCTGTTTAAAAAAACTAGCGACGGTAATATTATCAATTTTCTCTTCCACGTATGTACCTACATACTTCAGTTTAGATGTTCTGATTTAAGATTACTTCTAGCAGATGACAAAAATAATTTGGTGGATAATTCAATTTGGCATATTTTAAGGAAGAAACAAGAAATCAATCCCGATACTGGATCAACATCACATATTCCGTTTGTTCAAAGGGCGACTCTACAATTGGATCATGGCACGTGGTTCTGCTTCCGATGCTTGGTTATACATTACTTATGCAGCAGCCCATTGGAATAGGTTTTAAGGGGTAAATTGCACGCCACTCGTGTGAAGTAACCAACTAACCCCTGGGGGAGTTAATGTAATGTAAAAAAACAATGATAATTCGTATCTTCGCGTTGCGAGCGTAAGCCCATGTTTAACGGTAACCAATCTTGGTCTAAAAACATCCAACAGAATACATTGTATGTATGCGCGCGCACACATAAATCACACATTTACTGAATTATTAACATAAATCGTGCATTCACTAGCACACAGCAGCCTTATTTCGAGTTTCGCGGCATATAGTTAACACGAGCAGTCCAAACGTAACACACAACAATGTTGAGTTACGTTTGAACTGCCCACGTTAACGATATGCCTCGCTAGCGATTCACTCGGAATAAAACTTCCAGTGACATTTACAACCAACCAAATCCCGCAGTCTATAATGTGTATCGAACATTTCATCGTCAACGGTACATGTTTGCGCTATGAAAATAGGACTAACTCGATGGCTCCCTGGCACGAGGCTCGGACCCCAGACCACTACGCAAGTATCGTAACCACTAGACCACAAGCACGTCATATTGAATGTCGCATCATTCAATATAAGTTGCAGGCACACTTTTGTTCCACTGTTGTAAATTGCAAACTGTAAAAATAAAATAAATAACATTGTGTTGAACGCCAAGATCTTTTGAAATCATTCATAAAATATGGAGGCCTTTTCATGCGAGTTTTTGAAAGGGAAAATGTATTTTAACCCTCTCATAACTGGTTAACTTACATCTCAACAACTACACTTATTTTTCAATGTTTTTTTCTTTTAAATATATTATTTTAAAATAACGTAGCTCAGTGGTCTAAAGTCCTAAATAGACGTTTGCCTTTTGACCAATCAATCGCTAGGCTCGTTCGTAGTCGAATTCGAAGTGAATCAGTATACTGAAAAAATATTTGTCACTCTGGTGCGAGTGTAAGTTTGAAGCTTTATAGCATCATTAAAACAAATATATAATATAGGCAAAAGGGGTTACGTTTTATTTAGCTCATCTTTCTCTAAAGGTGAAGAAATCATCAAAAGTGAGCAAGACGGAGAAGACACAGCAAAGGTAGATAGCACGAAGATTTCTCACACTGCTGACTATTCCTGCAATACATACCTAATGCAACAACCAGACACGTGCAGTACCAACGTAAAGCGATGGCAAAGCAATTACGAGACATGGCGTGCCATCGACCAGCGGCTTCATAAAGATGATAAATATGTTCCGAGTGACCGCACTGAGATGGTGATGGTGTTGTTTTTGCCACTACCATACAATAATCTGAACTGAGGGGTGCCGGATTACTGAGAGAGTCTACTGTAACGTTTTCCATTTCGTTGTGTATCTTCATATGATATTGTGCACAAGCCCGAGAAATGATTCAGGCAGATAAATATTTCTGTGTTAATTAATACTAAACCAAAAATATGTTTAATTAACATCGTTCTGAAAAGCAATGTCTAAATGTAGATAAATCTACATATACACTAGATATTTTTTGAATCTAAAATGTATCCAGATTAGTATTATAAAAAACTAGCAAGACACGACACGCTAAAACGATAAATATGATTCCTCTGAAACGCGTATGTACTATCTTTATGATAAAATTCAGTTACTCAATCTTAGTCGATACGACTAGATTTTCTATAGCCTCTGAATGCTCTGCCCATCCCCACGAAAAATGTGGGTAATGGTAGGCCGGCCTTGTCTTATTTATTTTAAAAATCAGACACATGAGGGTTAAAATTCCCGTACGTGATTTCTCAAGAGAATGCCCAAAATGTGAATACAATATTCTGATACATAAAGCGGAGATCATTTAAATTCATGTATTCGGAATGTGTTCCTGGAGAGAATTCTACACGTGGCACTTTGAAAGAATACACTTCGGTGCGGGGTACTATTGGTGACGAAAGTACTTTAGTCATGATGGAATATTAATGGTGAAGAGTCACAGCGGTGACATCAAAAATCGCGCCAGATTCGTTATTTCAAAGGGCTCGTGCAATAACATTTCGCGGAAAACATCGTAGAGAGAGTGAGGTTGGTATCCTTCGAGCCCAGCTTAATTCCAAGGATATATAAGCGAATAGAGCCCCCGGGGGCGATTTAGTTTCAGAGGAAATGAAAATTGTAATTTTGGGGAAAATTGTTAACTATTTTAAAAAAAGGAATAATAATAATACATATACATTAATTAATTCTTCATTCTGTAATATAATTTCGGGTTGTTAAGAATGGAATGAGAATATGTGTAAGTGAAGTCGCATTCAAAGATCTTCTCTTTATACCATTCTTAAAAAACTCAAAAACTTCAATCTCGCCTCCAAAAAGCAAGATTAAAATTAGTCTTTCGCCTATAAATATGTCTTTTTCGAACCATTAATTTAATGAAGGAGTTGCCAATTTGTCAAACTATGAATTAATCTCAAAACAAACTTGTTTATTATATAAACTTACAAATCATAGAAATACTTGCCGCTGACACGGATTTAAGCAATTCAATCAATCAGAAATCTTCTGAAATTATACAAAAAAAACTTGAAAAATAATTACAACAAATACAAACATGATGAAAAACGAACCCTAGACAGCATCAGAAAAATCTCACCGTAACCAAAGACAACACCATAGTGATTTTAAGCGAAACAGATTAACTTTGCCTAATAACAGTAAATTGGTGTCCTTCGACGCTGTTAATCTTTTTCATAGCATTCCCACTACTGAATGAAAAAACTTAATTTTAAATATATTAAATAATTCCCACTTAAATTGTGTGGACATTGTGAAAGAAATGTCCACACTCTTGGAAATTTGTATTAATCAAAATGACTTCACCTTTAATAATACACAATACAAACAACATAAGGTCTCACGATGCGAAATCCCGCATCTCCATTATTTACAGAAATATTTATGGATTATATTGAAAGCAAACTCTTCGATTGTGGACTTTCCCTATTATCTAATGTCTTTGTTTGGTATAGGTATGTTGATGACATTTTTGTAATTTGGTCAGATAGCAACAGGCAATTAGATAGATTCCTCACTTTCATTATCGAACCTTCATCAAATTATAAAATTTACACTAGAGCATAATGAAGGAATGAAGCAACTTAAATGCCAATATAGAAAATACGGTCTACTTCATGACATCCCTTTTCCCACAAACTTGCTTCCTTCGACTCAATGTTACATCGAGCATTCAATGTTCTTTTAACAATGAAAATTTTAATAACGAAATTAATATTATAAAATAAATTGCCATAAATAATAGATAGACCTGACTTGATTAATCGCTTAGTTATTAAGAAACAAAAAATAATGACCACAAAAAATTCATTTATAGTGGTAATAGTATGAACCAATCTAATAACAAAATGTATAAAAAAAGTTATTTATCCTGGTTACTTATCTTTAAAAAGATCTAACATATTACCAGATTTCATTTCCTCAGCTTTATCGTCAATTCTAAGGTTAAAAAATTACTGAACAATAAAAACTTTTCAAATAAATGGGAAAAAAGCGATATACCTTAAAATGTAATTAGTGCGATGCACAGCATGTAGGAATGACCAATAGTAATTTTAAAACTAGGAACTTAGAATTTACATAATAATAATTGTTCAGAAATCGCACATCATTTGTTAGAACCAGGCCACAGTTTCAAAAAAGATAATTCATCTTTCAAACACACTAATGTTAAGAAATCCTCCAAATTGTTCGATTTAGAAACATTAAAAATTATCAACAAAATAATAGGATCCTGTAAATCACCTTTACTATGGATGCTCCCTTATTTTGATTCCTCCCAAATCTCCCCCACTACCATCACCTAATTACTTTACTTGTATATTTTAAGTTAGTTTAAATAAATAACCAAATAGTTTAAATAACGCTTGTAAATGACACGGACGTGTCGAAACCGATAACATATTTGATACAAAATAAGTAAAAAAAAAAAAAAGTACTTTAAATAAATTCTTCAAAACTGAATGTTTAGAAATTGTTACATAGTTAAATACCCAAGAAATAAAAAAAATCTATTATTTATTAACTTTCTTAATCATATGACATCGTAACATTGTAAAAAAAACTTTCCATTAAATATTTTTTTACATTCTCAAGACAACACACTGGGTTCAACCTCTTTCATCCCAAGAATCACGGGGATGACAGCAGAGAACAGGAGTTGCACATGTCTCTTGTGGAATTCGCCAAATAGTTTGAACCAGCCTATAATAAATGTTATTAAATTATTATAAATATATTACATTTGTTGATACTCTTTCAACAAATATCTGAGGCTGCGTGAAAACTAATTCATTATTGCTTTTGTTTATACAATGTTCATTTAGGACCACCACTCAACTCTCGTTCACTATCATGCTAGGATCAGCGAAGATTTTCCATCATCTGCGCATCCTCCAAGAAGTAGAAAGTCTTATTTAAGAACAATTTTAGTCAGAAATTTTTAAATTTTCGTTGTAAACATGGAACACTTGTTCATTTGCGACCGACACCAATGCTGGTCAATTGTAAAACATAGCTTTAACGGCTTGGCTTTCCCTGCCACAAATTGGACGCAAGTTACGCAAAGCGCTTTCTACGGTAACAGTCTTATCACCTACTCATCTTGATCTTCCGAAGAATCGGACACATTTATCCCTTTTGCACACAGTTGTCATCGAAACATTGAGTAGCGACCTTGCTTCAAGCGTGGATTCTCTTCAGGCATCTGTTCAATATCACGGGAATAGAAGATACCCTCCTGGCTATAGTAGCATCAGACCGTTCAGCCACCACGAGGGGTTTCGAATCATAATTCAGGCAAATTATCCCGGGACATGGATCAAGTCCCTACTCGAGTACGTAACGTGTATTTAGCGGAGTAACGGGGGTCTGAACCCCTGTTTAATGAGACCCCAAGTAGATTTGGGTCACCGCAGCCTTGCAAATAATGAGTCGTACCTACCGTCCATCGAAATGGCTTATAGCGATATCGTTAAAATGTTTACTATAGAATAAAACGACAACATTTGATTGGTTCGGTGGCAGGCTGGGTGCAAACTTGCCTATTGATCTAAAATCCGAGGATACGATAGCCAGCACCCTATTTTCATCGTAGAGAATGAAAAAAGAAAATTCCTTTTACATGACTATTATTTCCTTGTTTTTTATTGAGACGGGAATAGCCTCTTTTTCTAGTGTACAGACATTAAAACTCAGTTCTTACGTGCAAACATATATTTATTCGATAAAAATAAAATGACGTATATTATTATTGAGCTTAGACAGCGTCGTTTTGGCGCAGGTCTGTGTCTGTGTTTTCTCGCCACCGTGAATACCGCGCCGAAAGCCCCGCATTCTTTAGTGGTAATCTATAATCGGCAACAATGGTCGCGGCCATATTTCTTCGATCCATCATTCTGCGCTGCGTAGTAGGGATCCCGTTCGTATCTATTTTCTAGAAAATTTCTAAAGCTCGGTTCGGGACCCTGGGATTCCAAGGCGCAAAAATACGAACATTTTCACTTTAATCCTGCCTTTCTGGTCTCCTGGTGTACGCGGTAAACGCCGTGTTGTGGATTTCTGCGCACTTTGACAAAAAAAAAAAACTCAAAAAGCTTTTTATTTCAAATAATCATAATATAGGTATAATCAGGTTTTTAGATAGCCAGTCATCTTTTTGAGTTATCCAGTTCTAAAACAGATTTCTCGTTTATAAAAAAAAAACTGGAGTATCGTGTACAAGAAAGTTAAATCGGCGTTCGAAATTCTAAACTTTAAAATAATACTCATTTTGTAATAAAATGATTATTATTTAATAATCAAAGTGCGAAATGATATGGAAAAAATATGTTTTAATAGCAAATTAGTATCTACTCATATGTTGTGTTATTCTAGCTTCAATCGGCAAACCTTTAAAATCGGTGATGTCTCCGTATAGGTTCGCACCAGTTTTTGCAAACCAGTTGTTAAAATTAGAAACTTCTACCGAGTCGTTTGAATAATTACAATAAAAACAAATATTGAGATACTAGATATATTTCATAATATTTCAATTTTATATTTGTTTTGATACGTTTAGCACAAAATCGTTCAAATAGTACTATTTTATTGTAGTATATGCATAGAGGGTATATGAATGGTTACCAAAATTAGTTTAGCGAACCGATCGATATTTTTTTTGGAGGACAGCATTGATTAAAATACACATTTAATTCCCAGGTAAGGGTAATAACGGTGAGCGATTGTCGTGTTGCCTTTAGGAGTGTATTAACTAGTTGATTTGTGTTCTACAACATTTATGAATATTAATTAACATTGTCGTTCCGAAATATATTCTTTAATTTTTGAGTGAGGCTCTCCCCCTTCTTCAATTTCGTGGTAAAAAAAAACAATGTTAGAAACCAAATGTCCGAGAAAAAAATTAGTGTTAAGTGAATGAATTCCGGATTATAAACGAAAGCATTGTAGTGTTGATGGCACGAATGCATTCTTAGTCGGCGCTAATTAGCTTCATTCGCAGGAAGAAGGCGATATACATCATTTGTTCACACTAGAACATTTTATATTAAGATGAGTCAAAAAAACATGATACCCTCCCCCTTCCCCCCTCCATTCCATGCCGCCAACAACACTTTCTTAATTTCAAATGAAAATGTTATTCGCCCCAACTATGTGTTGTTAAGAGCTTTCCACACGTCGTGCAATGACAATGAGACACTCGTCCAGCGCGATAATCAAGAAAAACCACTAACGAGTAATTTTATACCACTTAGCTCAGTACGAAAAATACAGTAATACTCGATTATCCGGAGTTCGCATTAGCAGAGTTGCGAATTAACTGGTGCAGTAAAAAAAATACCTTTTTTAAAAATTTTCGATAACATTTCGAAATTTTTAAAATATGAAAATAATTTTTATTTAACTCTGTATATAATATGTAGGTATGTAACAGAAAAAAAAACTGGCGAAAATGCAAACACGTCAGGGACCTGGATTTTCTGTTGACGGCGTGTTTGCAAATTATTATTTAAGCATGCTTAGATTCAGTGTTTACTTTTGATGCAAACGGGCCGTAACTGTAAAACTGTAAATTTAAATAAAAATTGTTTGCTTAGCGCTTGATTTATTATTGGCTCTAATTGCTGTAGTGAGTTTTCAAATCGTGGTGTCAATTTCCCAGTTTGTGTTTTCATGTCTCGTAACGAGATGCTCCGATTTCTAATTGCACTATTTTTTTAATCTGGATTTTTTAAAGTTTTATCCGGGTCAATTATTTTTGCCTAGCACCCCGAACAATCGAGACACTCACTACCTTAGTGAAAATGTTTATAATAAATTATATTAACTGAATGCATATCTTACAAAAAAAATCATGACATGAATTACCTAATAATAATACTATATATCATTTTTCATTTAAACCTCGAGTAAATATTCGATTGAAAGCCCCCTATCTACACTAATTTAAACCAATCTAACTGAAAGAAATGATTATATCGTACAAATAATGATGGCGTAGGTACAAACAAAAATTACTTCACAAATTGTTTGAAATGTATATAAATTAATATTTGATAGATTATTTGCTTCACTTGGTCAAGTTTTTTTTTAAATTGTATATTGTATGTTGGATAATTTATATAGCGCCATTTTCGTAAAAAAAATGTCACCTCAAGGGCGCTTATTTATATACTGATTTTGACAAGTTTTTTGTATAATTAGATTGAGAAGGCGCGCGTCCCTGCCGACTCAATAAAATTTATAACACAATTTTAAAACAAATCAAGATAAATTTTATCTCAAAACTGAAAGTGATATCATTATTCAAAGAACGTGTCTTATCAATAATGAATAACATCACACTTGTGGATATATTATCAAACAATGCAGATAGTAAATGTTGAATACATTCACATAATCATCCTTCATAATATGTATAATTTCGTGGACTGTATTTAACATTCGAGACGCATTCAATTTGGTTAGAACGATTTGAAATTCGAACGAAAAAACAAAATAATTGAGCAGTGGAAAATTAATAAGAGGTTAATGAAAATCTGTTTAAGGTTATGGTCGGATATTATCTACCTTGTAAGTTTCAAGTGCAAAAATCAATGTTCTCACATCAAATTTTGATAGAAAGTTAAACTTCGTACAAGATTATATTATGACTGGACAGAGCCATGAATTAAATTACTCTCATTTAGCAACCAATTTCATAGCCAGTGAGTATATACCGCCGCACGTGACAGCGTTGTTTTGTTAACAGGTAGCGTGCTCAATTTCAACTTTTTTACCAAGCACAATACAAGACAAAGGTTACATAACAAAAAATAAGCAAAGCACAACGGAACAAACGAGTGCATCACTCTATTATTCAAATGGTTTCGTAAAAGAACGTACATCGCCACAAAACACCGATCACTGATTAAAAAATACACGGACCTCACGGGCCCATTATAATATGCAAATATACACTTTTATTTTTAACGAACGGTCCACGAAAGATCCTCACAGTTTAGAGGATGCCGAAACGGTATAAAAGAGGAAAATATTGCAGTAATCGAAAAAACATCGACGAATTTACCACAAGTCCCTTGCAACTACGGCCATTTTTTCATTACATCGTGACCCAGGCCACATGCAGAATTGACCTCAGAAAAACGGAGCATTTGTTTTATTTTGATATCCATACTTACACGTTCAACATCCATTTCGCTGCCGGTGCACAATCTTTTACTTCCACTTCCGTTATACGCCATTTTACACGCGAGAAACAGGCGAACAACACACGCGACCGTATCTCAAAAATGACTGAAGGCGAGCGACCGGCTGGTACCGGCTAACAACTGAGCCCGCGCGATTCCACTTGGCCTATATTTTAGAGTGTTGCCAAGCGAATAAGATTATCCAACTATATGCAAACTTAAATTATTGTTTTTCAGTGTCACAGATAATCACAATATATATTTTTTTGATTTGGAACTGCATACTTATATTTTATGTTGAATGTTATTAATTATTTTCCCTTCTATCGTATTTCTTCAATGTCCTTTCTCTATGCATATAATTAGAAAGTATATAGATCAAAATAATTGAAAAGATAAACGGAATTTAATATAATTTTTTTTTTATCAGTGATTAATTAGTTTGTACGACTAAATTATGTAAATTTATCAGATTAAGTTTTAATAAACCTTCGGTCTTGGAACACAAATGAAAATGTATTGAGGCTTCTATAAGATAAAAAAATGCTCTGTAAAAGATAGAAATATAATATTATTAGTGAATAGAAGAGACGACTTGACATAAATAAAAAAATATTTTTATTTGAAAAATGAGAAAAATCGTACACAACCACAATACGTTTGTGATATGGCCAATCTAGGCCAATCTTTGAGTTATGGTAATCATAGTTCTAACAAATGTATGTAATTACGGTGCATGTGAGAATTAATTTCCCGACGAAATAAATAAATATATTTTACAAACTTTGCAGATCAATCAATTTAAAAAAATAAAAATAAGTACATTTAATCACATGAAATCTAATTTAAACTTAAATTTACCAAACAGTTAATGTATTACGATCACTGGCGTAGAACAGTCTTAACTTGCGTGCCAGTGATCGATAACAAAGATAACAAACTTATAAATATTGTTCAGAAGAAATTCAACTCAAAAGAGAATACTAATCAATTTATATTAAAAATAATCTTAAATTATAACCATCTTAATATCCTTGTATGAAATACTATATTCAATAATATTTAACGACAAAGTTCCATTATATAATTAAAATAGTTTACATGTTATATATATTGTAGTTAACAATGTTAGTTGTATTTTCAAGCAAATTTTAATATGATGGAGGTAGGCTCCGCATGTAAAAGTCTGCAAATTATTTGTTTTTATGGGTAGCACTAAACGCAGATGTCAAATTTGACAGCAGTCATTCCGGTCAAAGTGCTTAAAATATCTTAATCATTTCCAACTTCAGCCTTTTTCAGTGGTAACTTCACATTTCGGGTTGGTTATGGAGTTTTTTATCTCATTTAAATATATTTTTCATTGATACAATATAATAGTTTTAAATCAGAAGTCATTTTTATCAAACTAAAAATGTTCCTAAACGTAAGCTTACTCAGATTGACCAGTAATTCGAACAGCTAATTTCGAGGTTATGTCGTGACCCGAATACACGTTTTTTTTCGTTTAACAGCTTACAATAAAACACAGAGTTGAGAATACTCCGCGTGAATTCATTGGGTCGGTTGTCCTCATGATTCTGATTTTAAAATATTTTGTTATAAGTGGCTTTAAAGTTTGCAAACTTGTCTTTTAGTAATTTTTCGTTTTTTTGATTTTATATTTCAATTTCAAACTATGAAAATCAGTCTGTATCTTTATAAATATCTAAATAATTATTGTTTATATAAGGTAACCAATTATTTTTGTACAAAAGGAGTACGAATGAAAGAAAAATTTGCATGATGAATTTTTAAAAATAATTTGATAGTACAGTCCATACAGTATTTTGGGAGTACAGGTTTTAAAAGTAGTACGGTTCACAAAAAAAGAGTACAAAACTCTCTAAGCGAGTACTTTTGGTCACCTTATTTATATGGCATGTGGTGCGAGTTGATTAATATTATCAAGAACTGTACTGGCTTTGCTGACTGATTGATTCTTCTCGCAAGGACAAGACGATTAATTACCATATTTACTTTTCTTTCATACTGTCTTGTCATTTTTGTGATTTGTTTTTAATGCTCCTGCTTTCACTCCTTGACCTTATGGGAATGCGTTCCAATGTTTGATTCAGATAAATGATTTATAGGCTGTCATTGCACCCAATCTGATACACCTACACGCTGTGTGTCTAGTCTTTTCTCGCACATATTGAAGGATTGGAAGTTCTGAATCTTCACCCCTCAAGGACCGATGATCTAATGTGAGGTGAACGTAAGTTCAAATTCTTCTGGAAGTTCATTAAGGTGTGGGGATCCTGTATCAGAATGGATTCCTGTCGATTGTGGTCGGTCTGGTGTCCGGACTAAACTGTTATGTTTGTGATGTCCTGATCCCATGAGGAGAGTGCTGGTTTCATGCTATTGCTGTCTGACGGTGTCAACATTTTTGTTAATCTAGTTTGTGCTTCTTGGTTCATTACTGTATTCTTTTGTCTATTCAATCATTTGAATATTTTTATTTTTATTTAATGTATTCTATTGTTTATATTTTCTTACTCTACATTAATTTAAATAAATAAAGGCTGAATCTGCACTGAAAGGATAGTAAATGGCTTTTTGCCTTGTTGCACTGCCGCAATGCTACACTGCAGCATGACATGGTTGCATTGTAAAGTAAAAATGCCAACCTGGCGGTGAATAAGTAGGATTGCTATTGTTCATAGAACGGCCCTAGGTAATTGGAGGTCTGCCATTCACTGTATTGATCATGGGTTAATGAACACAAGTTATGGAAACCTAAAGAAATTGATTGGGTTGCAACCATTCTAACAGAAGAGCTTGTTATTAGAAAGGCATCACTATCAATTAAATCAAAGAGGTTAAATATTTTTAATTCAGACTATTGCAACGTTTGTGAAAAATTGTTCAAATGCTCTCTTTGGTATAAATTCATCTATGTAATGACAATTTAGGGCTTAAAGAAGAAAAATGTCTAAGCAAATGTGGTTCTGGTTAATAATACAATTTTTTTTTAAATGTTTTAAAAATGGTAACTTTTGTTGTGTTTTCGGGCGCTTAGAATCGGAAAGCTTTAAGAAAAATTAAGAAATTCTTTATTAAAGATTAATTACTTTACTTTGGATAGGCTTTTTGTTTTTACCAAGATTTTTACCCCTCTTTTTCATGTATCAATTAAATTCTGACATGACTTAAAATATAAAACTTAGGGTCTGGTTTGATCTGTAGTAATTTTTTTTGCATAAATGGGTTATTTGATCGTTGGTAAAATTAAATTACATGCAATAGTAAACTAATTTTACTCTCTAATATTGGATGATGAAAACCTTAAATCGTTAGTTAAAAATGGTAGACTCTTCACCGTTGTTTTAAGTCATCTGTCAAATTGATACTTTGAAAGCTGTAGTGTACAACAATGAATCATTTAATATCCCGCTATTTTAGTGAAGATACTTTGTCTATTGATGATCTCGCTATTGAATTTATATTAGCACATAGGCCAAAGATTTTTTGCCAGTAAAATGGTATATTTCGAATGCAGGGGTGAATAAAGCCATAGATAAAGCATAAAATTGTATGTATCGCCAATGGTGAATGTTTAAAATAAATCAAATTTGATGACATTATCAGATATTTGATGATTATATGCCTTGACACACTATTAGGCGGTATTAAGTTTGACAATTAATAGTAAACTTGACATTCAAACAACTCGCAAACATTTTTTTCCACAGGTGTGGTAAAAAGTTACTATAGTAAAAACTTACTATGCTAAAAATTTTCTGATCAAACAACCGACCTTTAAACTAAAAAAATATTGTAAATAAAGAATGGCGTGTCAACAAGTAGACTACTAGAAAATTCCAAGGTGTATCACAGAGACAATAACTGCACGAGGTCGTGTTCTCCATCCATTTCCACAATTATAAACTCATTGCATTGAAATTTCAGTACATTGTATTAAAAATAATCGGCCATGGTTCTCCCTCGTGGGTGAAGATCACATTTCAAGTTGGAGTAATATTTTTGTTTTTAATTGAACTTAGTGGTTTATATTCATTTTTATATAGATTATTTAAAAACTTTGTTTTTAACCACTTAATCAATTAATTTTTGCATAGTATTTTTAAATTATATTTAATTTAAGTTGTCACCTTTCTGGTTTTGTATAATGGTAAAATTAATGTGAAACATTTATTTCTTTTTTTGCTTATGATATGTTTAAAAAATACAATAATATCCTTACACGTAACAAGCTGAGGGAAATTTGAAATGAAATTATGCAATGATATTGTTGCCATAATTAGCCTTCGATAGCTAGTCCTGGGTTTTCTATTGGTACTGTTGAATATATTAATTCAATCTATGCAAATAAAAATACACCAACATTTGTGAAACTGGGCTGTTAGACGCCGATGGTTTCTCTCCTTGCAGTTTTGAATCTTTAAACTCTGCTGATCAACCTTCAAAACTTTATATAAATAATAACCGAAAAATAATAGACAAAATGTTTTTATATCACCGCTGTAAAATATATCCGTCCAATTCCGAAACCGTCTCGCATCAGAAGCAGTTTCGCTTTTGTTTGTTGTTTTTAAATCCACACAAATAGAATGCACATATTCAAACTTTATACTAGGCCTACCTATCGAAGTATAAAAATGCGTAAACAGATATAATACATTTGAGTGTCAATTTCTTTTGAAGTATACAAATTAGATTAACACGTGATATTTTTGTTCTGATGTTTCATTTTTCAAATTCTGCTTAATCGGGACAATTTAGACCTAGAATATTTTGGCCCAATTAAGCAGCTGGCTCAAATGTGTGAAGTTCCATGCAAAATTAAAGAATCAGTGTTTTTTTACACTATAATAAAATCTAACAAAAATTTAAATTACAGAAAAATAATATACATACCAAAAACACTATGTGATACATACATATGTAAAATAATATAATTTCATGGTGCAGTTGATTTTCTTGATGTATGAGATTGGATAGATAGACATACCAGTAGCAGGCTGACAATGACTTGTGTTAGTTAATGAAGTGGTTAGCTTTTAATTGTATTCAGTAAAGCAATTTTACTTGAAAGTGTCAAGTAATTCTTGATATTGGAGGTCTATCGCCTCTACAACTAGCAATACTGCCGACAGGTCCTGAACGCACATACTTGAATCACTGAACAGTTACATAATCTCTCCAGGTACCGACATTGACAACAACAATATATGCGGGAAGCCGCCCAGCAAATCGATCCTTTAGCACCACTTCTCGCACGGCCGGCTTCCTGAACAAACCACCAGACGTTTCATGTCCTTTTTGTTTCTATTTACCTGTAATTGTGCAACTATCTTCAATAAACGTCATCAACTGTAAATTACTTATTATTTGTTCTACCTGCTCTAGCCACATTTACACACACACACTCTATCTGATGTATCACACTGATATTTTCCTCATTTGAACATAGTGGGCAGCTGGGAGATATAAGGACCTGGCATCCACGCATCGATCCTTCTGATTATCACTCATAACCACACTCTTTACCTATAACTGGTTAAATTCACATATACTGATAACAAACCCATATACCGGTAACACTTTTACATGTCACCACCTATATCTGGTGTTCTTAATGTTTCATTTAATATCTTTTAAACAGTATGTTACAACAGTGCTTAATCTCTATAACATCTTGGAGAGGGCTATAAATTATATACAATTATGAAGAAGTGAGCTTACATAAATTAATTCCATCACGCCTAATGATGTGGGAATCTCTGGCGATCAGCAAGTGAATGCCGAGCACCGCGCCAACAGCAAACAATCAATTTATTACAAACATATGTGAAAACACATTTCAAATCCTGTTTTTACACTGCATTTGGTAAAGGATACATATTAAACTATTTTGCAATTGTATTGCTACTGCCCCTATTAAACAGAGTGGTGTCCCAAGTAAGCGATGTAAATTGCTGTTATTTTCTTGATTTTGTTTATGTTCTTTAAGATTTGGCCTAAACAAACGTAAGCCACGATTAACCATTGGCCCAGTTAACCGGAATCCTACTATAGTTCATTTCTATTGTCAAAAATTCTAAAAATGGAAAAATGTAATGCTAGTCTACTGTAGATAGGTAATTATTTAAATTATGTCCAATATATGTAGGAAGGTAATTATTTAAATTATGAAACCAACTTATGTATATATTTTGTGCCCTTCCTAATCTGGGTTTTAAGCACTAGTGTGCAAATATAGTAAAATATATGTGAAAATTGTCAAAAATCAATTGACAAATTTTTATTAATTTGTTCAAAAATTGGTATGCAGGCCACACATTCAAAATTAAATATTTAATTGATAAAAAATATATTTAATGTATCATAATATTGTATTAAATAAATACTTATATGATACAATATACTGATTTACAGCCCAGAAATGATCATAATACATACATGCGTGCACAACACTGATTTAATGTGTTTTTTATTCCATTTTTGACATCAGAAAGAATAGGCATAAACTTCAATATTGAGTAATATTTTAAGCGTGTCAGACCACAGATGCCGAATAATTTACAAAATGAAGAAAATCGTTTATATCCAACTGTGATCCAATGCTCTGGGTACTACATATTATACAAAAAATACTATTATAAACTTTTAACTATCTATTTTTCTAGGGAAATTGATGCTTTGGTTGCCAACTGAAGAAAGTCATCTTCGATCTGTAATAAAAATATAGCCATTAAAATTTATACATTTTTTCTATAAACATATTTATTTAATAGTTCACATTTTTATAGTATCTATTACTCATGACAATATATGTAATGTGTATTTTTTATAATATACATTTCATATATTGTCCATGTAATCCAAATAATAATATGTGTTAAATATTTCAACAGCTGTCTGTTGTCATTATCAAACAATGAATGAATTAAAAATGAGTCATTAGAGGAGTAGGAGGTGATTTTAAGGTATCAGTGATTAGTCACTAGAAAGCATGTATATATATATATATAATATTTGCAAAAGCCTTTATTTTTGGTTTTTCTTTATAAACCATAATCGTTCTGATAATCTAATTAGCCTAAGTGAAAACTAGATAAGAATTTGCAACATCATTAGCATGTTCCAATATAAAGTTGTGTAATGTTCATTATTAACAACCATCCTACAACAGACAATTAGACTACGTTATGAGAACACATTATCCATAAACAAGTATGAACCCAATGAAAAAGAAAACTTGATTCTTATTTTTTATTTTTTTTTCTCTTTTTATTAATATTAAAAATATAATACAATTTCAATAATCAGTGGATGTATATATATATATATATTTTAACATTTGTTTCTTCTCTATGAGAGTAAGACTCGTGCATAGAGAAGGAGTATATTCGAGTTCATTTATGTTTCAGTTAGTCTGTGTACATATTTTTTTAACTTCAGTTACAAATTTATGATAGTCCGTAATTTTTCTAATTGTGATGAAGAGATTGTTAAAAAATTTGATACCTTGATAAATATATTGATTTTGAGTTGCGGTATATTTTAGTTTTGGGATATCAATTTGATCTCTATATCTTGTAGATCGGAATTCGCTTCTAAAATTTAATTGATTTTTAATTTTGAAAATTTGAATTATTGAATTTTTTTTGTATATGTCTACTATTTTTGGTACTTTAAAATCTGTGAAAAGTTGTATACTTGGAGTCTTTTTTTTTTAGAATAATTTTTATTATCATTTTTTGAATGATTTCTAATTGTGACATTGAAGTTTTATATGCACCTCCCCATCCAATAATACCGTATTGAAAATGTGACTGCACAAACGCGTAATATATTATTTTCAGATATGTAGTTTTCTGAGTCTAAAATATGTAGGCAGTTTTCCTTATTTTGTTTGTGAGATTAGTAATATGTTCTTTCCATTTGAGATTGTTATGTATTATGATTCGAAGGTACTTGATACAGTATTTTTCTTCAATTGATGAACATTGATCACAGGTGTTTTCTCGAGTACAGGCCATGGTGTGAATTTTAATATGAATTTCGGTGTTTTGTTTCTGTTGAATAGCAAATTGTAAAAAGTATGTTTTATCGGTATTAATTGATAGTAAGTTATCATCCGTCCACTTTTTTGTTGTATTAACATCCTCATTTGCCGATATATTAGCGTCAGTCCAAGATTTTCGTTAATTATTAATACTGTATCGTCTGCATAAGATATTATTTTACCATGTAATTTGAGTTTAAATATATCATTAGAGTATATAATAAATAACAATGGTCCAAGTACTGTACCTTGTGGTATGCCAAAGTCAGTGGTTTCAGGTGTACTATTAAATCCATTTATTTTTACATTTTGTTTTCGGTGTATTAGATAACTTATTAGCCATGATAAAACATTTCTATCAAAGCCAATGTTTTTAAGTTTATTATGTAGTTTCTTGTGTGATATGCTATCAAAGGCTATTATAAAATAAGAGTATTTTATATTTAAAACATTAATTTACTTTTTAAATTTTTTATTGTTTTTGTGCTTCTGCTTCTGCTTCCGCTTCCAATGCCATTTCCAAAAGGGTCTTCTTCTTTATTTCTTTTGGCTTAGCGGCTTCTATAGCATCAGCAATATCATATAACATAGTAGATGTCGGCTGAGACAGGACAAGGGAATATGGAACATGGAATAAGGGTAATGGGTAATGTAATTACTTGATGAAATAAGCCACTTACTAGTGGAGTCACTAATGTACGGGATCTTATTTGTTACGCAGGTGAAACTCTCAATTACGCTTGAAAGTGACTCTTATACCAAGTGAAATCTGTTATATACACAGACTAGTAAATGAATAGACATGATATGAAGTGTATATATAGGAGAAGGGTTTGGAACATTACTTGCGGGGCGAGGGGCATTCTACACACATGTATCCAATGAAATATAAATCTGATAGATTATGGCACATTTATGCAACAGTAGAAGTGTTTACTCTACGAAAATTAAATCTTTATGTAAACAAGACATATTTAAAAAAAATGCATATTGTCAGCGTTTAAATAGTAATATTTTTTTTAAAAGTCGCGGAGCTCTTTGGTTGCGTGAGTGGCACCAAAGTTATCATGTAGGTGCCACCAAAATGAATATTTTGGAACAAGGAATTTGCGTTAGTTCATGTGTATTTATTTGGTGGTCTGTAATCATATCGTAATTTTAAAAATTTAGGACAAAATTCAATTTATAAACTTCAGGATTAGATGAATATATTAATTTTGAATGAATAATACTCTTGGGATTTTTTGAAGTTATCATCTTTTTATTTACTTCAATTTTGGCATCTGCCAGTACGGAGTTATCGTTTCAATCTCAATGTGTATCTTCTTGCGGGAGGTCAGTTCCATATTGGGTTGTCTTGAATTTTTTGCCATTACAACATGACTGCAAACATTTTAATCAAACTGTCGAAAGCGACAATGTATTATGTAGACTAACGTAAATCATTTATTACTTTCTACAAAGAGGGACTATGTATTACTTTTATTCCATTTAATTTAAGGTTTTTTTCATTTACAGACATCTCACACGTGTTTTAATCTTTTGTCTGTGAATATTTCACAAGTTTTAATCGTTTCATGGTTTCTATTAAAGCGAATAACTTTATATATTTCCAAGGACAACAACAATAAGTTTTTCCCCCATCAGATAGCATTGATATATACATAATATAATAATTATGTATAGCCTTTTGTACATGCTATTGAATATTACACAGAGTATAACTAGAGAAGATAATAAACAGATTATTTCATCATTCAAAAGTATTTAAAAATATGGTTATTTAGTCAATTAATTAGAATATATACTAGGCAAAAGAATGTACCTATTTTGTATTATCAACTTTGAAATAACTCTTACCATTTGTGCATTGGTCACACTTCTAATAACGAAAGCCATATGCACGCATGTTTCAATGAAATATTTATATAATTGTCTGGCACTTTATCACTTGTCCTCGAAAACTAAGATTCAGAGTCACAGTTCTCACATATGGACCTGAATGCACCCATGCTCAGTAAGAACTGGCCCTTGAATGTAAGATTTTAAAATGGATATTTAGTGGCAAAAATGAAAACAGGGTGTGACATATACCCTACAACAATTTTTAATTTTAAAAACAAAGATAATGTAACTATAAACAGTTTGTGTAAAGCGCCCTCGAGGTGAAAGTTTTTACGACAATGGCACTATACAAATTATCCAATATTATTATTACAAGTATGAAACAGACAAAATTTGGTGAACCCATCAATGCCCGAATTATCGGTTGAGGTGGACTGGTCACATTCAATAAATGAACTCAAAATGACCAGCAAACAAAATCTTTTATGCAAAACCTGAAGGCTGAAAGTGTTGGAAGATTCAAACTATGGTGGTTGGGTGGAGTTACTCAGGATGCTCATGAAATCTGTGTTGCTAACTGAAAAAAGACAGCGGAGTACAGATTAGAGTTGCGAAACTTATTTAAATAGGGTAGGACCCACACCGGGCTACTGCGCTATTTTAATACAAATTAAATGTATCAACTAGAAAGATATACCGAAAAAATAATTTTGTTGCTACAGAGATTTGAACCTGGATCTTTTCCTATCTGGAGAAATGCGTTACATCTATTAGTTCATTTTTAAAAAGCTATCTCCTTTATATTGCGATAAATATTAAATACCTTCGAGTAATATATGCTAGGAGACACCAGAAATTAAATTATAATAAATATTTTACTTCTCATGACTGTTAACTTAGTTATCATTAAGCCCATGTCCCAAAGGGGTAGAAAGAGAGGATAGTCTGCCACACTCTTTTCTCTCTGTCTATGTTCTGACATTTGACACTCGCCTCATCCACATTCATGCATGCTTGTCAATTGTGGTGGCTTCTAAAACTTTCCAGTATCTGGTTTACATGGTCCAGCTAAGTCTTTCGCAGACTTCCTCTGTCAGATGTTGGTAATATTCATGTTATATGTTTTTCTCTTCTCATTCATTTGTTCTACATGACCAAACCACCTTCTTAATTCTATTCACTATGGTAAGACCAGCTTTACATTAACTCTTAATTTGTTCATTATTTACTTACTCTACCATAAATGGATTTACCACATATATGCCTGAATGGTCTCCACTACATTCAGTCTACTTTTGGTCCTCATTTGGTAGCTCCAGGCCTCACACATCATCCATACATCAGTGATGGTACTAGAATTCTATTTTGCACCGCCAGTTATACCTCGGCTGACAAGTTTCCATTAGCAATTACTGCATTCAAAGCACCATTCACTTTATTCCCTGCAATCTCTTTCCTTTCATATATATATAATATCTTTCTCAGCCTTTCAGTTCCTATCCATAAATATACTTCCCAAATACACAAACTCTTCTACTTGTTCCAAACATTCATCATCTTCCATTATTTCACATGTTATCTTACTTTTCTTATTCTCAAATACCTTCACTATAGACTACCTAACATTACTTCTGTTCCTTACATCATACATCCTACTTACTGTACTCTCTGAATCTTATTCACAATTCGCCATTAAGACTGTATCACCTACATACAATCAAATTGCATATTTTTTTTTGTACATTAATATATTCAAGCTCTATCACAAATACGTTAATATATTCTAGCTCTTTATTATTATTATCTTACTTATCTATGTATATTCAAGCCATCGTGATATTGCACAACCATGTTTGTTTGACATTTTTTGTAAATTAAACCATAGTGTAAATGATCCATTGATTATTATAGCTTTTAATATATGTGTATTATATTATTATAGGGATGTTATTGTGAGTATAAATTTACTATTCACCCTGTATCTAGATTATACCTTCCAAAATATTCCTCATATCACTCTATCATAAGCTTTTTGCTCTTTAGCCTTCGTACATTCCACGTGTATAAATTTAACTTACCAACGTTTGTTTTATTTTTGTCACAGGATGTACAATAAAGTGATTTGATTTCATTTCATGTCAGTTATATATTTGTATAGTGTGAATAGTAATTCATACAATAATATAAGCTTTTAAAACCTCACCATTAGTTGATTGATGTAATGTTCAAATGGAATTGTGTCTGTTGTTGCATCTAAGGCAACTTGCATCATTTCATCATATTCTTCCTGCAACAAACAAACAATTAATAGGAATTAAATGACTCACAGTAGTGGTATACTACCAACATATAGCTTATTAATAGAAAAGAGGATGTCTGCGGAAGACTTGGCATGACCAGATAATGGAGGATGGTTCTGTTAGAAGCCTCAACAATCGGTGAGCTTGTATGAGAAGATGTATAAATGTGGATGAGGTGAGAATTGTGTGTCAGGACAGAAGAGTATGGCGCTCTATCCTCTCTGCCTACCCCTGCGGAAAAAGGCGTGATGGTAAGTAAGTATAGCTTATTTTCGAGAGAGATCTGAAATTCGTTGATTAATGATGTCAGCTGTCCGTGTTCGTTGATACAGAACATTTTGGGCCTTCGGAAATCACACAACCAAGAAAGTATTGAGAATGGGAAAAATATTTATTATAAATTATTTATAACTTTGTTTTTAACCACTTTTATGAGTTAAATTTAATACACCAACCGGTTTTGGAAAATACCATTTCCTTCAATAGAATATCAAATAAACATTTATTTTAGTTTATTTGACATCCTGATGATTTAACTCATAAAAGTGGTTAAAAACAAAGTTATAAATAATTTATATTTAAATTAATAAAAACCACAACGATAAATATTAAAATATATTTATTATCATTACTAGTTTATAATATTAAATAAAAATAATGTGTGTTTGTACTAACATCATACTAGTTGATTGTCATGCATTATTTGATATGTGGTTGTACAATTGGTATATTTTATGTGAACCATGCAATCATTGTTATTGATGTACTCGTGTACTTATTGTTGAAAACATTATTTTTAAATACTGTATTTTGTAAACAATGTCAATAATGATCTAGTTTGAAATATTAAGTAGAATTTTACTCTGTAAAAATACGAACATCATTTTGCGATTATTTATAACTACATAATGTTGAATGAGAATTTTAAATAAATATGAAACAAACATCTTCCGTCATATATATGTCACCTGTGTAAATTGTTCTCCCTCTTCCATGATGAGTTTGGTGATTTTCTCCTTTGTGATTCTCTCCTTGTTATCATCTTCGAGTGCTTTGAATGCAGCCAGAAGTGTCTCAGCGTCCGCTGGATAAAATCTGAAATTAATTAGTTAAAGACATCTTTGTAGTAGAAAATAGTTTTTTAAAAGATGTATGTATTACTGTCACTACTTAAAAATCATTTTCATGACCCATTCTTATACTAATATAAAATCCCAAAGTCTTTTTGTGTATCACACGTAGGTAAATGCATCACGCTATGTCAGCATTTTATACAGTATAATAATGAATTATTTCATTGTTATATTATACATACCGATGACGAATCAGTCTCCTGCAAATAGCTGTATGGTGGAAAGAAAATATTCTTGACTAAGTATATTGTACCTACTCTATATTATTTTACTAAAGAACAGAATTTTGAAGAACGAATAAATAATTGATGTCACAACTTCATCTCTGTGTTTGAATAAAAACACCCAAGTGACTAATCAAAGTTATAATTATTTCAAATCTTTACACATATTCATGGACTTTGTATATTTTATTAATAGGTATCATTTGTGAAAAATAATTAATTTCTAAGATTTCAATATTTTTTCGAAGTGAAAAAACTTATTTAAAATTTTGTATTTCATAATAATTATTTTAGACTAATGACTAGCCAAAAAGGTTTTTTTATGTGCAGATACCTACCTAGTTTAACTGCCAAAATTAATTTTTTTTTTTTAGAGCTTGATTACTTTTGCTTACAGCAGGTGCAGTGTACTCTCGATTATCCGGGATCGCATTAATTTATTGGGTTTCTGAATAACCATGGCGTAAAATTTTTTGAATTTAATTATTGAAGAAATAGTATTGAAAGGACCGCCCTGCACACTACTATATAATTGTTCGACGGTCTGTACAGGTCAGTAAAACTAAAATGAAATAACTGCATAGGACATCGGATTATATTGATATACCAGTCAAAAATCTCTTGCCCTTAAATATTATGTTGCAATAAAAATGTAGTATGTCTCTATCATACCTGCTGATCCACGAATGCAAGTGATTTCTCCGAAACTCCATTAAATATAATGCAAACGAAATATTACGTGTATACAGGATGTTTCGTAGCTAGTTGTCCAAACTTCAAGAATAGGTAAATCAAGTAATTTAGAACGAAAAATATTCTTGATAATTTGTCGATTTTCCCTCTGCCTGGCGAATTATCAACTTTCTATTTTTTTATTTTTCAAAATTCGCATTCAAAAAGTATTCTTAAATTGTAGGTTCCCCCAAAATCAGAATTATATCTATGAACTCCGAATTACTATATTCGTATGGCATTTTATGCAATATTACAAAAACATATATCTGAAAGAATCTTTCAAGTACGGGAAACTTTTACCAGGTGCTAATATCGTCAACACGGTAGTTTTTTTATTTATTTACAAGTGCAACTTTTCGTTTTTTGAAAATAAATAAGTACCTAATGTTGAAATTAAAATAATATTCACTTAGTTCAAAAAATTTTATATCGGAAATTGAATTACACAGATGTGCGAAAACAGACTTTTTTCCGAAGTACATTTTCAAAGTAAAAATCTTTATCCTTCGATTCAATGACACAGTATCTGAAAAATTAATTCTCTAAGTCTCGAGAAGATTTTTATGTATGACGTAATAAATAAAAATTTGATAATATTTTTAACCCCCCATTACTCGCTATATGAGCATTTATTTAACCTTAATATAAAATAAAATACCTCATTCTGGTAAATGGACCTACTTAAATTATAATATTTTTTATTCATTAAAATATTTTTCGTTCTACAGATATTTAAAAATATAAATAAAAATGTTTACAATACTTTCCTACATACGTTGTAAAATATAAACATCCATCCAATATTACGTTCCGCCATATAATTTTAATACGCGAAGTAAAAAGGGACCAAGACTGCTTATCGCCGTCATGAATGCTGTCATGTCACTTACGATAATGAAACATCCGTTACTAAGCGCGAAGTCATTTCGCGCTGACGTTCACACATATCTAACAATGATTCTAACATATGAAGGCGCGCAAGTCATATTTTAACATACATTTTAATAAACAGCATACAATGTTTTCATATATACAATAAATCGTATTTATGTTAAATATTATTACTTTTACGAATTGTGATGAACCATTTTTAATTTAACATTTTAGTTCAGTTTTTAATTTTAATCTTATTAGCATTTTAATATAATTAACTTAAAATATAGAATTATTAATTCCATATAAAATTATATTTTTATATGTGGTTTTATTTAAATTATACAAATTCCATATAAAATTATATTTTTAATCGTCTAATTTAAATAAATGATGGTTTTATAATTATTTACGCGCATTTAACTTTATGTAAAAGATATTTACGTGGGAATTTTGTGTAAACATAATTTTTAATGCACATTGATGTGCATTAGTATTATATTCCGTGCGACATTTCTGTTCTTTCTATTGCTGAATATTACAAGTTTAGAAGTACATACCGATCTATATTTTCGATTACTAGGTAAGCTATTTACATTTTTTTTGTTTTGCTTTCCATTGAATATTTTGATTCCCTTGTTTTTAAATTATTTTTAGTAATTTACAGTGCTTGCGTTTATTTAAAAATTCTTATGAACTTCATTAATATACGCAATATTTTAATTAAGTTTGTTCGGTGGACGAGTGAGCGAACCACCGTTTTAAGTTAGCGGAAGTCGAGAGCTCGGTAAGCTATGTAAGTACCTATATATGTGCATATGTATTTATGAGGGCATACTTAGGTAAGGTAAATCAGCTGATTTAACATTTTAATGCAGTGATTTCAATAGTTTTGTATTTTGAGTGTTTTATCAAATAATTAATCAGCGAATCAATTTATAAAATTTGATTTGAATTATTTTAATGATAGTCCAAAGTTTTACAAAAGATTTTAAGAAATATTAAAAAAAAAAAATGCTAGCTTTGAAGTCACATAACTCCCTTACCTGTAAATTTTTTAGCAAAGTGTAAATAATATTTTCTGTTCAAAATTGAAAGAAGAAGACTCCCCGGAAGTTTTTGCTACTAGCTATGAGACACCCGATATAAACATAATTTTGCATTTTATTGTACATAATAAGAGAAAATTAATCTGTCAAAATTGCGAACACGTCGGCAAAGATATGTTATGAAATCCGCTTTTAAAAAATTATTCTTCGTTATGTGTTGGCCGAGTGATTTCGACCGCACTTATTCGATGCTTTATTTTAAGGTAAAGTGGGCGAACCACATCGCACAAAATTGTAAATTGCCTGACATTGAAAGTTGCTTGCTGATAAGCTAATTTTGCAAAATCTGCGTAGCACCATATGCTTAAAACTAAACAAAGGGATAAAACAAACTTATGTGAGGACGTAATTTAAGTTAAAGCATATGTACATAGGATAATTTTTTGTTTAATTTTTTTCTGATTATTATGGCGCAGTTTTTAATCCGGGTTATTTTTTTAACTACCACCTTACCACCATATACGCTACGCGTAAAAATAGCAGTTTACAAATATTATATATTAAATTCCGTTTTAAAACTGGCTTGTTACGAATTTCACATTAGTTATTCATTTTTTTAAATAAAATTAAATATTAGAATTAAAAGTAAAATTAGTATATCAAAAATATAAATCAATTCATTAAATTCATATTCTGAAAAAACATTTTATATTAAATAATATTATCTTGTACAACCTGTGTTCTGTAATTTTCTGACACATATATGGTAGAAAGTTAGCAAGGTGAACACTTCCCGTGGCCTCTTTTTCTTCAGTAGCCAACAAAACTTCCTGTATCTCCTCTTCTGATGGGCAACATCCTAAAGGAACATATTATAATGTTTTAATTTTTTAAATTACAATATATTTTTATTTATTATATTTGTTTTATTAATCACTAAATTGAGTTTAAATACATCTACCGGTTTCGAAAAATACCATTTTCTTCTTCAGGATGTCATAACTGACTAAAACATATATATGTATATAAATATGAATTTTAACCACAAAGTTAATATTGCTAATTTTAAAAATATACAATATATTTGCATGAATTTTACTCTTCTATACATCATCTGCCATTCTTCACTCACCGACTTCAAATAAAGGAATCTAATCTCGTGCATATATATTTTTTAATAAAGTTCCACCTCTAGTTTACTTTATTAAACATTTTAAATAAATTACCTAGAGATCGCATAATAGTGCCAATTTCTCTTACATCCACCATTTGTTTTCCTGCGTGGTCGAAGATTTCAAATGCCTCAGCTATCTTTTTCTCCAAATCATTGTTTATTTGTACTGGAACAAGTATGAATATTTATTAAAAATTAAAGTAATTTATATATATATACTGTTATTGTAATAATTATCAGACGTTTTCTATCCACTGCTAGATGAAAGCCTCCCTATTTGTGTTTTCTCTGTCTAATTCACTGACGCATATTTCCGCAGAATTTGATGATTTGTCAGTCCAGCAGGTTTTAGGATAGCCTGTTGGCGTCTTGATTCCCTTAGGGTACCGCTGAATGAATGCATTTGATTGTTTGTCCTTTGAATGACAAATATGAAAATTTTTACCGAACCGTCATTTTTCCAAATTTGAAGCGTTACAGTAATAACACAGTATTAATAATATATGTTAACACCACATAAATGCCAACAAATTAGGAAGAATATATTTTCTGTGGGTAAGAGGAGCCACACAGGATAGATCACCAATAACCACACAAAGTATTATCATGCTATCTATACACATATTTTGCTTAGTGTGTGCACCTTTACTCTAGAAATTCGTTTTTAAAAAAATTACACATGTAGGTGCATTATTAAAAAAGAATTAAGTACTTTTATTGCTGATGGCGGATGTAACTGCATTTCAAATCAATTTAAGTTTTTTTTTAATGAACTTATTGTGTATGTATGTAATATAATTAGGTCAATATTATATTGTAAACTTAGTGATCTAGTGGTTCCTCGTTTCAGGAAGCCATCAAGTTAGTTCTATTTTCATAGCACAAGCGTTTCGCTTAGTTTGAAAATAGTAAGAATATTGATGTGACACGTATTCCGTGTACGCAGTACGCATTTCTATTTGATTTTTTTTAAATAAAAAAAGTAGTATGTATTTCGTATATATTCGTACTATATTGTATACTATATAATTGTAATATATAATAATACAAATTTACAATCGGTAACCAATTTTTGCCATTGTTCAAGTAGGTACTGGCCATAATAAACGTGTATAAAAGAATATATGAATATATCAAAATACTTAATGATTAACAAATTTTAATACAAATATTTTGTATATGGAAAGCCTTACCTTTTGGTGGTTCGTTAGTCATCGCGTTGGATTTCGATGTCAATAAAGAAATTTTTAACTATTGATAAAACAACAACATAACATTACCATGGCTACAAATAATGTTTCGTGCAAAGAGGCATAGCACAACCGGAAATACTTATCTGCGCAATGATTCGCTTAACTGGTGGCGTCTCTCCGTTCAAACCACCAATCACAGGCGTAGAAATCAGCTTGTATTGCCGCTCTCTGTCAACTTCCGCCCGCCATGCTGTAGGTCGCTTCGCGGTGTAATCAGATGGATTAGCGCTCAACGGAAAGTTATAGTGATTTTAAATATAACAAATTCATTTTAAACTACTTATTTCATCCATTTCTTCAAAATGGATCCCGCTAAAATGAAAGTAGTGGAATTGAGGAGCGAATTAAGCAACCTTGGCTTAGATACGAAGGGAAATAAAGCTGTTCTCGTAGAGCGGCTCAAGAAAGCATTGGAATCCAGTGGAGGGCTATGTGAGTCTCGTTTATCATTATATCACAATTCAAACAAAATAATACTCATTCACAGGTATTCGTTGCATAACTATTCCGAGGTGGGAGTTTCTCTTAATTATGATAAGTTTTCCCGCTCAGCCACAATGTTATCCGGCGGCTTGGAAATATTTTTGCATTGCAAAATGATGTCACCTTGATTATTAAACATTCTTACGTTTAAATTGAACGAGAGATTGTCAATTATTACTCGCGAAATACTGAATTTGACTATTTTCCAAAAAAAAAAGAGTCGATGGCTTGTTTTTATTTTCAACGGTTGTCAAACATGTACTAAATCATTCCTATTCAATATCTGAGTAATGTTACAAAGAGAATTGTGTAATTTGACCGTATTCTGCGTGTTATGGTATGGGGTGCATCCATAATTATGAAATAATTGCAAAATTTATTTGAAGTTCTACGATTTTTGAGTTTGTATGTGCGATTTGAAATAAAAGAGTGCGGCGTATGCATTTTTTAGGTTAATGTTTCACGTAGACATTGATGTGATAAGAAAAATGCATTTGTCATATTTTAAGAACTAAAAATTTATAGTTTAAGGTTTATATACTTGCAAAGGACGTGGAATACATTTTAATGACTTATTTTAAGGTATTGTAACAGTTTTTATTATTACTTTCGCTATTTGACCATAAATCAATACAAACTTATAATATGTTTTTATTGTAATGATAAGTTGGCAGGATACATTGTGTTTTCGCCATTATGTTTGTGAGTAATGATAATAAAAAAATCGAGAGAACGACACAGGTCTCGACTTGGCTGCACTCGTCTGGTGCAAGATTAGAGTACACAATGACATCCTGGTTTGAATACTGATTCATAGCAGAGTTGCACGGAATTGGCAGAAACTACGAAAAGCGTAGGAGAACTAGTAGGATGACAATCAGATGTTGAAGTAGAATTTAGATCATTTTAATTACAATATACTATGCAAACATACAAAGCTATAAAAATGTTAAAGGATGATCAGGTAAACCAGGCGCTTGATTAGATTATCACAAATATAAAATAATCTTTTGTTTTAGGCTACTCTACTAGATCATTAGACTAGATTCACAAACAAACGACATTCAGAAGTACAGGCAGTACATTTTTAATAAATTGTTTCACAATCTGTCAAAGAATGTCACATGTTTTTAAAACTGGAGTAATGACCTAATTTTTATAATTCAAAATTAAGAAGTCAGTCAGTCACCAGAACAGTGACAACTATAGGGACTGCATAGGTATAATGTCCATTGTTAAATACTATTGATTTAGTTTTGTTTGGTGCCGTATATAAAGTTTGGTTTAATTATGAGAAGTACTTGTACTAGTTTGTAAATACTTTAATAATGTCGCAAGTATCCAACGCGGGTTTTCACTGGGTTAAATTGTTAGGAAAAAAATGGTATCTTCGTTTTAAAGCGATTGTCTCTGTCTGGTAGCCATGAGCGATATGGCTCGCATAACTGAACTGGTTCATCCCCTTAATTGGCTATATGGCTCAATGAGCCGGTTGAAATTGAACCGTTAGATCTTTTGAACGCATGGCTCCACGGCTCAGTTGATTGACAAATGTGTTGCTCGTCATACGTATGCGGAATATTTTCTTATGAGTCATATTACTATTGCTCTCTTTCGAATATCAGTATTCGAATAACAATAATTAAAACATCTAACATCCTGTTTTAAATGATATCATTTATTTTTAATATCATTTTCATTCATTAAAGGTTGTTTTACTACGTCCAGTTAATGAAATTGTTCATAGAAATGAAATAAAAAATATTTGGTTATAATGGTATTATATCAAAATGCTCCAATTAAATATACAAGCTATGTTTAAACAAAAAAAGATACACGAAATAACTATTTTTTAATTTAAAATGTTAAATAATACGTCCTGACTTTGTAGTATAATATTATATGTACTTCCTATCTCTAGTAAATGGCCGATGATACATGTATATTGTAATTTTCAAAATGGTATAATTTAAATGTTTTTCTTTATCTGAGAATATAAATATATGTATATATAAAACAAAGCCAATCATTTCTGCTACAACCAAACAAAATTGAAAAAAATATATATTATAGGAAATCTGTATTAATCAAAAATTAACAATCTTTAAAATAAAAATACTTTGGAAGATATACTAACTAGGTACGGCAATATTATTGTTTGTCATAGACGTTTCAGTCGTTTAGTGACATCACCATTATTTTTTAAATAACATTACATGAGCTGATATTTGAGAACGTAAGTAGTAATAATTCAATTTTTAAAAGGGTTTGTTTTATAACTGATAACAAACAACAAGGCAACTCTGCGATGCGTTGTCCTAATAATTTTATCTAGGATCATTTTATCATTAGGATCAAGTGTCGACCTTCGTAACTCACAGAGCGATCCGTGCCGGCTGTCGGTTCACAGGTCGATTTTCGACTCATCCGTCGATCAAATTGTTCTGGGAGTAACTTGAGCTGGTTCGTTCGCGAACGAAGCACCGCTACTGTCTGGTATCTTTTGTTGTTTGTCTAGTCCCTAACAATTCGTAATAGATTTTTATAATTACAATAATTGAAAACTGAATAAGTAGTGTACGAAATAACGATTTATATGAAAGTGTATAAGTTAAAATTTGTCTCGTATTTTCACAGTGATAGCCGATACGACAATAGCAGATACCTCTACTGAAGAATTAGACGATACTGCTGTAGGAGGGGAGTCGCCCCCGCGCAGCGTCAGGAGACCCGGACCTGCCAGCAGGACCCGCAGGCGTCTGTCATCAGCTGAACCCCCACCCACACCCACCAGGGTACCTCAAACACCTTATTACCGTAATACACGTCGGCGATTAAAAACATTCCAGCTACCAAATTGGTATCACTTGTTTCTCATAGACTGAAAAATTCTGCTCTTCATTATCTTACTGTGGGTTGGGCGGCCAACAATCACATTTCAATATTTTACAGCAAGGAGTTAAATGTAGGATCTTGTTTGTTCATATTTTTCTGATTTTAATAGTTGTGCAAATGAAATATGGAAAAATTCACAAAAAAAAAACAATTTTCTCATTCATTTCATTGTCAGTTAGAAATGTTGGTGGTAGTTATGGAAAATGCCATACTTATAGATTACACCAATATATATATTCAAGAATAAAAGTTTTTCCATTATAAAGACTTACTAAATCGTAAATATAAGAATATTACATTTGGTGACATTTTCACAATTTTCACTTCTGAAATATATAGTACTGTAGTATAGTCAGTTTGTGTAGTTGGCGTGTCCATTGCCCACTTGTTAAATTTATTTAAGTGCTTCATAAATTGTAATCAGTAAACACCTATAAAACTTTAAAATGTGAATCATAAAACTAATACTGCGAGAATATTTAACATCGAGCAAAATAATGCAGTTGAATTCTTATGATATTTTTATATGTGTATCATATGGGTCTATGGAAAGCTTTGGGTTTGGGTAGTAGCTCGATCACAGTGATTGGTAACTAGCAGCTAATATAATATTGCTTGCCTTGCAGTCAAGCCGTCGCGGTGCCGGTGACATCGAACAGCCATCGGTGAAGTCGCAGCCCATACCTGAGGAGAGCAGCAAGACTATCAGTCTGGATAGTGAGAACAGTGACTCTGAGAACTCAACACCGTCTGAAGTAACCCAGAAAAGGTTTGCAATGAGTATTAAAAATACAAAACAAATGTAGATTGGGTGGTTCTTACGGGGGGTTTCAAAACTAATTCATCTTTTAAAGTTTTTTTTTACGAAAATGTGATAAACCAGATCAGAATTTTTTAAAACCATAAATTAGATAGGACCTTTACACTAATGTAACCTGAATATTATTTGCCATAATTACGATATAGGCATTATAAGAAAGACTGCAACTATTAAATTCATTTTCGGTATGCTATAAAAGTGCCTTATTATGGGAAATACTTGCATCAAATCAATGTTCTACATTTAAAATTATTATGTCAGATGCATTATGTGGTCTTGTTTAATATTATTGATTTTAAACATCACATTTGGGTTTTGCGAACTGTTTCTTTCATAATTACATAGTATTATATATTGCTATATTTTAAAGACAACAGTGTTACATATATAAGATATATTCAATTGTAACTTACATATAAAATAACGTACATAAAATGTTTACTTTTTTCAAGATAACGCTTTCCCTTAAAATCGGTAAAAAAACATCTTAATTTATGAAATTTGCAACTGATGTTGTGCATAAGTTCAATATTAATTCATATTGTGGCTAAAATATGCGTAAAAACATAATATCCTCATTTGTAAATGAAAATTATGAGGGCGCGAATTTGACATGTATCATGCTGCTCGGGACTGGCGGAATGAAGCAAAAAAAAAACATTAAAAAAGATGCATTATTAGGATTGAAATTATTATTTTGTTATTGTGTTTTCGATATAAAACTTGATTTTAAATGGTAAGTGAAGCCTCAAAGCACGTAAGTAAATATAAAATATATTATTTTAAATTATTTGTTTTTACTAACATAAAGACCTGTATTCCGTATCTCTTCTGTTAATTTTAACGGCCGCTAAAAAAAAATATGTTAGCGGTCCGCTAGTTTGAAATCTATAATTTCGTATTCCCTATTGATCATTTTATCAGTCCCATTAAACAAATTTTAACGGACCACTAAAAATCCAGCAAGAAATCAGCTACAAGTTCTGTTAAATTCGGCAGCGTATCCTGCACGCCATCGCAGAAGACTGTTTTGTTTATCATCTGTCAACCTTTAATCTTATTAATGTAAATAATTTCTCAATATGTTAACGATATTTATATGTGCTTGCATTATTGATTGTGCATTATTTAAGTCGAGCTCGTATTCCTGTTAGTTTCAGTCTACAATTCTTTTGGATAACATGAGTTTTTCAGTTTTATAGAAAATGTCATCCAGATCTCTCCGAATGACAAAGAAATAAAAATCATGTTAGGAGGAATTAATTAGTCAATTCCGTGGGTTCAATGCAGTTACTTCACACAGTGATCTAGAAGTCTTAAAACAAAAAATGGCAAGAGATTACCGCTGCTCTAAATAATCTGAACCAGTGAAAACAGTGGAAAGAAGTAAGTAGGATTCGTCATATTTACAATTTCTTTTATATGACACAAATTTGTAATGTAATGATTCAAAGATTAAATATGTCTCACTTGCTTAATGAATGTTTATAATTTTGTATCACTATTAAAAATTTTCGAAATAAAATTCTGCATTAGCCACTTTCTACAACATCAGAACATAATTTTAATTATTTTCATACACTTGGAGAATTGAAGACTAAAGTGAAGAAAAATTATTATACGATGTATAAAGCACTGGGGGTGGTCCAGTAACTAAAAAACCTTTAACCGACCTGGAAGAACGTTTGCTAAACACACTATGCACACTGCAGTTGTAACAGGAGTCTCCGATGTTCCAGAACTGGGAATTAACGTTGCACAAATTCCAAATTATCCATCCTCAACTACTTAGGATAATTTTATTGTGACAGGTATATAATTTTTAATGCTTCTATTTTAAATGAATTTATTACGATTATTAGGTAATTAAGTTTTAGTATAGTAATGACATAGTATTATCGTGAAAATGTGATTTTCTCTTGATAAAAATCAAAAGGGAAAACTAATAAAACGCACAGTACTATGAAAATAAATTTATTAAAAAAAAATAATAATTTTAAAATTTATTATAATTAAAATTATTTATTTATTTAATAATAAAAAATATGAATGTTTTCAGATCCAAGAACATTCAACAGCAGAACAAATCAAACCATCATAAACCATGACTAGACAGACACCAAAGAAAATCACTCAAGTTTACAAAATATAATCAAAGAACACTCAAAGCTTGCCCGAGAATTAAATCAGGGCTCATGCTGTCAATAATATGGCATCTGCGATCAGCAAGATGGCTACATTGAATGAAGGCAGTGATAAGAAATCCTAGATTTTTTAACAATATATCGGCCAGTATTATGAACATATTATTTAAGTATTTACGAAGATTACGGTAGTAAATGTTTAATATTTTGATTAAGTATATATACATAATACTTTATTTTTAGGGATTTTTGTATTTTAGCACTAGGTATTATGTAATAAAAACAAGTAATTATTTATAATCTTTAAATATATGCACCTTGTCCATAACTTATTATCAAAATTATACATATGATATGATCCTGTATCTTAAAATTATTTGTAAACGTTAATTAAAATGTGAAACTAAAACATGCTTTCTTAGTTGGTCTCCCACAAGCCACTAATTATTTTGAGAAATATTGTAATTTGCATTATCCTATGATATCTCATCTGAGTTTTGTCTGGATTCTGAATCTTCCGACGTTTCCTCAAGTGGGTATCCCAAAACATGGAGCAATATGGTGTGCAATATATTTGTCCTGGCTTCCTCCTGGAGGACGATCCCATTAGAAGCGATAATAGACAAGTGTGCATGAGGAGATATATATATATATATAAAAGTGTGGTACAGAAGTATGTGATATTTTATCTTCGGTACCTACCACTAGAAAAGTGGTGTGATGGTAATTTAGGTTAGCCTTTAGACTTGTACAAAATATTTTTTTTGGTTTATAACTTAATAATATTTAGTTTTTACCTAAATGTATATTATACTTACCGATGAAATTATCCTTGAATGAGTAAAATGTATTATATTATTATAATTTTTCATTTCAACAATATAATTCATTAATACTTGGATTAAAGTAGTTTTAAATGAGAAAATAACCTAAAATAATTATTGTTGACTTATTGTATGATAACAATTACATTAATCTTTTCGCAAATCTTCCATAATCATTACAATTCAAAACATTTTTCGTAATATGATTATCGAAAGGCTACATTTTTGACAGTTCATATGAAAATAGCGGTTGCTAAAGATTTAAAGGCACCATATTCCTACCTGTTAAAATTATGACGTTAGCGGGAGCCAATAAATTTTTAGCAGAAACGTCAGTTATGGAATACGAAATCGACAATACTGCCGCTAAAAAAAATTAATGGACGCTCAAATTTAGCAGTTTGCTTATGGAATACGGGTCAAAGTATATTAAAAACATCAAAAATTGATAATATGTACTGCAAATTGATTGGTTTATAACTCTTATTAGTTTTTAACATTTTGTTAATTTGTCTCAATCCAGATTATTTGTCTCCATAATCTTGGCTTAAAGATTATAAGAAAAAATATTTTGTATATGCAAGAATTTTCCATATTAAGGCAATTTTGTGGCACACACAAAATTCATTTGATGGTCGCGGTCTTTCGTATAATGCTTGTATTGTCTTAATTGTGGAAAATAGTTTTCAGCTTATTAGTTTTAAATTAGTGTAAAGGTCCTAAGTGATAGTTTAATATTAAAAAATATAATCTAGTGTATAAGTATAACTTATGATATAAATGAATAATAAAACCCACATAAATAAAATGGAAATTGTGAATTATTATTAAAAGGGAAACCTTAAGATTTATCTGAAATATATAATTCTATTATAAATAATAAAATAATATCAAATTTTCAAAAAAGTTTTAACATTTTTTTAGCGCACCAAAATCAGAACCTGTTAAACAACCGGATGCACCTAAGCAAGCGGTCATCAAGGAGATTGAACCCCAACCTGCTGCTGCTAAAGAGGCACCCACTATCCATAAGTCACCGGCTAAAGAGCCTCCTGCGCAGCAATCGCCCGCGAAACCTACTCCTGCCCAGCAGTCACCGGCTAAAGACACACCGACTGCCCAGTCACCGGCTAAACCCATAGAGCAAGCTAAACAAGAGAAATCCCCTGAAAAGCCGGTTCAAGAAAAACCTACCGAAGTAGCTGCCAAACCATTACCATCACCTGCTAAACCTGTGCATCAGTCTCCGGTTAAACCGGAACAGTTGTCACCAACAAAACCTGTGCAAGAATCACCGGCTAAACCCGTGCAAGAAACAGCTAAATCTGCACTGGATTTACCATCCAAGCCGGTCCAAGAATCACTAGAAAAGCCAGTTCAAAAGTCACCACCGAAACAACTCCACGAATCACCAGAAAAAGGGGTACAAAAGGAGTCTGCTAAACCTCAAGATTCACCACCAAAACCAGCACAAAAAACCCCTGTAAAGCAGGTCCAAGAGTCTCCAGCTAAACCCAAAGTAGAATCACCGACTAAGGCTGTCCAGGTGATTGTGGAACCTGCCGAGCCCAAGAAGCAGGAGACAAAGGAGGTAGTCAAGGAAGAGGTTCATAAAAAAGATAGTCCGATGAAGTCTTCACCGACCAAAACTGAGAAGCAGAAGACCCCGGTGAAAGAGCTGGCGGCCGGCAAAGCAAAAACTCCGTTGAAAGAGGATGAAAAAGCCGATAAAGGTAAACATTATTTTTGATTGTTTATCATCAATATAATCGTAGATTTCTATAGGCAAACTAAAATTCAAAGCCAAATTACTGAGAAATTATTTCTTCGTAGAGTGAAACATATACATTGTGCTATTTGCTATCAATCCTTTTGGAGCTATAACTGGGGGGGCGTATATCATAATTAGTCCACCATTTCCTGGAATGGGACACGAGGTTTCTCCATTCACTTTGGTCTTATTTAATTACTTGTACAGTGGAACCTCGGTTTACGAACTTAATTTGTTGTTTGAAAACAGTTTGTAAATCGAAACAATTATTCCCATAAGAATTAATGTAAAATGTATTAATCTGTATAAGACTCCAATCCCCTTTATCATCTTTATTTTCTCTTTGGTTGAAATCCTATAAAAGTAATAAAAATTCATGGTTTTAACTTAGGAATTGGAAAGAATAAACGTAAAAACAAACTTTATTTTAACTTACAAAATTTGTAGTAAAGTGTTATTGTTTGGAAGGGGACTCTCCTTCCATGAAAACACCGTCTTTTGCTGCTCATTAAAAAGCTGTTCCAGTTCTTTCATAGTGAATTCTGCCTGCCTGTACGTAAACCAAAATTCTGTTTGCAAACTGAAGCATTTTTCATCGGGATTTTTGTTCGTAAACGGAATTGTTTATAAATACAGTAAAACCCAGTTTATTCGAAATTTGCCGCAAGTCGAAGTTTTAGAGCAGAATGTGGTCCCTCTGGAAAGTTTTCATACTAAATTGTACTTATAAATCGAATATCGTTATTCAAAGCTATTTTTGGACCCTATCAGATGAATCGAGTTATTTTCGCCTAATTCGATTTTTTTGTCAGATGTCAGCAATCTGGAAAATACACATGCGCTACTCGATGTGCCTGTCCAAAGTCCAAGACCGTCAAAATGGGTAGTTCCGCCCATATACCGATTCACGATGTATAAAGTTAATTCTCATTGTCATCTCACTCACTCTCAATATACTAGAAAAGATGACAAATAATTCTTGTGCGTTCTCGATTTGAAATATTTATTTTTTACCGCGACGCTTTAACTTAAGGTTACAGGTTTTTTTCTTTCGCTCGTTTTCTTTACATTAGAAAAAGATAGCAAATATTATCTTTGCACCCTTATAGGTAACACAGTTCTCTAGTTCTCCCAGCTGCTAGCTGCGATTGTCAGTGCTTGCCAATCTTCTGTTCCGTATTATTACCATCACTATTTTTGTTTACAAAGTGTTTGTATATTTTGTTGTACAAACGTTAGTACGTGGTTGAAGTTCCTCAGACTTTTCCGTGTTTTATAAATGATTTAATTTGTATTAATTTTAATACAGACATTTCTCTTTCTATTTAATTTTAGTGTCAAGGCATTTTAAAGAATGTGTAGTTAGAGTTTCTCAGATTTTCTCGTATTTTGTTAATTATTTTATTTTATTTGTAAAGAACATTATTTGTTTTTCTCTAATATTTACGTGTTGGACATTTTGAAATTCGCGAATGCGTGGTTTGCGTTCCTTCGACTTTTCCGTATTTCATTAAATTTAAATTAAAACATATTTATAATTTTGACTGATAATTTTATATTCTCAATAATAACATTAATGCGAAACTCGTACAAAACGCCGACAGTTGCTAAAAATTGAATTAATACAAGAGATTGACAAAAAATATTATCCAAAACAAAATTAACAGAGAAATACGCGACCCCATTAATGAGGTTGTCTACAATATTAAACATGACAGAAAGAACTTGAACGTTGAAAGGCGAGTGCCAAATGTCGCCGCGACCACCACAAAACAAATGTTTTAGAAGCGCTGGAAACTTTTGTCGCTAACTTCAGCGGAGAAATGGAGGGTTGACAAATTCGACTATTATGTCGTTATTAAAAATGGCGTGAAAAGATAGTCCATTATAATAGTGTTTTTTTTTAAAAATAATATTAATAAATTATAATATTAATATTAGTAATTTGTTTACACTGTATTTTGACAACTTGTTTGTTAATTTTAAATTTTAAATGTGTGGATATAGGTGTATATAATTACTTTGAGTTGCCATGAAAAAAGTTAGTATGTAAAAAATAATCGAATTTTTGAAATTTTTATAATCATTATTCTAATTCGAACTTTTTTCTTGATTTTCAGTCCCCTCACCTTCGAATAAATGGGATTTTACTGTATTGTTGTATAACGGAATTGTTGGTAAACGGAAGTTTTACTGTACTCACTAATACTTGTAAACTGTATTATTTGTAAGACTGTGAAGCTACATATGTAGGATGTAACAGTAGTCGGCTATGGGTTGATAATCTGAAAACACTTTGTTTTGGTACTTTTTTTAAAACAACACGCATGCTAAATTTTAATCCCTATTTACGAAATAACACTGCGTCATACGTATGTACGAGCGAGCTTCCATATGTTTAAGCAGGACAGAAATATTGACTAAAAACTTAATTGAACTACTTGACATTATAATAAAAAGCTGTTGCGCCAATGTAATGCCGATGACTAGATATTTGTCCATTTTGCGAATTGACGAACACTGCCTTTTCTTTTTTAAATTCTAAGTAATTAGTAGAAATCTGTTCATTAGAATTGTAATTTTTGCCTTTTTTGAGAACCCAAAAGTGACCTTTCATCATAAATTGTGTTAATAATATTAATTTGTATTATTTTTGTGCAAGTTCATTACACTAGGTCTGCGTGGTGTGGCACACTATGTTCATATTCACAAATGATTGGCGGGTGTATTTGGCAGACTGTTTTAATTCCTTATTTTAGGATTGAGTACTTAAAATTTATGATTTTGAATTACAATTTAGGGCGGGTTGTGTGATCAGTTTTTAAAATCGCCAGCGATAAAAAATGTTTGCAGGTTTGTACGTCAAATTTACTACTACCAAAACATAGATAAGAAATCTCACCTCCACGTTGTGGCAAGACGAATAATCATGAAATCCTCCTTTATCTATGGCTTGATTTGCCCTCCTGCGTTTGAAATTTGTCACATTGCTGGCGAAAATATTGAATGATTAATTGTCATATACTGCATCAATGTGTTGGACGACTTTTGAAACAGCTGTGAAGAATTTGACATTTTTAATTAACGATTTTCAGTTTTTACCATCAGATATTTGAGAGTAAAATTAGTTAACCATTGCATTTTTTACTAACAATGGATCCTGTTTTTGCATTTTTTTTTTTTTTTTTTACCATTTTTAAAAGTTATCACTGACCACACAACCGGCCCTTAATCACTAATTTAAAATGTTGAACGATATTCTGGTTCTCTGAAGTAGGAATTTACAGGCTTTTAAAATGCATGGTTTGCGTATTCACAAAACAATATTCTATATAACGTTTTACATTTGATACATTTCTCCAATTATTATTTTTCAGTTGCAGAAGAAGCCATGGAAGTAGAAGAGGTGCCCAAACCAGCCGCTGCTGCTCCTGCAGAAGACAAACCCAAAGAAGGAGAAGGTGCCACCATAGGGGAAGCCAAGGATGAAAAGGAAGAACAAAAGAAAGAAGGGGAAGACAAAATCAAAAAGGATGAAGATGAAGGCAGTGCCAGGAGAGAAGTGAGTACAATTTGACTCAATCAACTTCTGCCCCTTGTTGTAGAGGACAGTGCTCCTTCATTGAGGCTTCTGCCAGTCATCCTAGAGTAGAACAGTCGCTATTCTCACACAATACTTTACATTTGGTCCATTTTTGCTTTCAGGATTCGAGACGAGACAGGGGGGACCGGGATAGGAGGAGAAGGGACAAACACAGTCGGTGGGGCAGCCAGCCTGCTGACAGTTTGCTGAGCATGGAGCAAGATGGACAGGTTATATTTGATCCCAAATTTGTGATTTAAAATTTTTTTATTTTTTAGCTTACACATTTTTTGTTCACATTTTATAACACATGTGTACTAAATACATATATTTAACAAATTTTTTATTACTTTTCTGTTTTATAATATGTAATTTGCCTCGCATCAATGTTAAATACACTCTGAAATCATTTATAGATTTACAGCATAGTTTTCAGTGTTCATACAGCATATTTTCATCTTTATTATAAATGTAATATTTTTTATCAAGATTTAACATCCCTTTTGCACTTGTCTCTTGCAGGTCGCCCTCATCGTATTGGAATTTTGTTATGGTTGGGCTCTGCCTTCCCATATAATAGATTATTTGGCTCCTGGAATATTAGAATCATAGGAACTCTACTGTTGTGTACTCACATATATCTTACATTGTACTAGGATTTATTCTTCTCTCCATCTTTTCCCATTTACTCAACCTAACTCATTTTCTCAGTCTCCTGACTTACATGGGTATTCTCGATCTCCTTGTGTTTGACCATAACGCTACTTGAGGTGTTTCTTCTCTCTTTGCCTTCTGTCAGCATTTTTTATTCTTAATGCAGTTTTGACAACATAATTACCCAGTTATGTGACCTGGCTTGACCCAGCTTAGCTTTTCCCACCTTGATGGGTTTTAGGATTTATTTAGAAAACAGAATATTCTCAACTGAATATTTACTAAATGGGTGTTAGTTTACTGTTTGAAACTATTTCTGATACCTTTTTCTTAAAAATGTATGACTTCGGAAGGATGTTTATGTCTCATACGGTGGATAAATAGCTCTCATTTTTTTGGTAGGAGAACTCTCGTGATGGAGAGGAGCCCCTGCGTGACGGTGAAGACCGCAATCCGCATCGGCGTCGCTCCTCTTCAGATCGGCGCCCCCGAGAGGCTTCTCCGCGTCGCAAGAGCCCTGTGAGGATACCGGAGCCAGACGTGCCAACTGACAAAATCACCATCTCTTGGTGTAAGTGATTCCATCTATTTATTGTGATTAAGATTTCCTCTGAGATCAAATTATTATCTTTACCCATATTTTTTAAAATAATTGTAATTTCAATGTGTCACACTTCAACCTAACAAAATTTTCCTAAAATCAAATTGGATACATAGTTCAAAATATAATTGAATCTTGCAATCTTCATCCATACCTGTTCCGCACAGCTACGGGCCCGCGGGATGTGATAATCGCTGCCAAGACATAGGCTCCTGTGAAAGTGTATCATTCCCGCTTCACGGAAACATTTCGCCCGGCACTCAGGCAGACCGCCGAGTGGAGGGGGAACCGGGCCGCCACGAGAATCCGCCCCGCCGGCGAGCGGAAAATTATCTTTAAGTTTTTTGTATAACTTAGGATAGGAAAATACTATGAGCCTGTGATATTATATAATAAAAAGAGCAAGGAAGGGGCGATCGCCCGGAGATAATATTACGCACCTTAAAAATCATTTGGGTAATAAAAATGGATTTTCTAAGTTTAAGGTGCGATAATTAATTCCCCGGGTGAGATTTATCAGGCATCGCGAGGGAGATTAAGGTCTATAAAATAAAATACTCGCGATGTCTGAGGAAACAGGTTTAATAGGTTAAAAAATAAAAATAGCGGAGGAATCAAGAGTTCTGAATTATCTGAGTTTCGGAGTCTGGCCGCCAGGGAGTGGCTGCGCTGGACCCAAACGGGGTGGCAAGGGGACGAGCTTCGCCATCTCATTGGGTCTCGGCTTTACGGGGAGTCTCGTGCTCCTAATAAACTTTCATGTTAAATAAATAATGGTCCAGCAGCTGCAGAAAACATTCCCATTCTGATCTCGCACCGCTGGACTCTTCGAGAAAAAACTGTGTTTCATTTATCTCCGCTTGACCCTGCTATTACACTGGACTTTCTGGCTTCTCGACCTTGCTACGACATTTGGACTGACCTGGAATTTTCTTTGACTTTGGCTGCTACACTGGACGACGATTTTGAAACCCCCTGGACCACTGCACGCCGCTGCAGATATCGACGTTTGAAACACCAGAGCGAACCGGCGAATCACCCCTTACGTTTCTACAGTCTTGTTTCCTTTGTGGAACAATATCCTTGGAATTGCTGTATCTTAAAGTATTTTCTGCTTTTCCTTCTACTTAGGCTAATTCTTATTACAGATGACAGCGACCTGAACTTGCACATTGAGGTGCCGGAACTGAGTGTCGCCGTTCCTCTGACTGAAGGTGGGTTCGCCCACTGCTGGGCTGGTGCCAGGGCTTCTCATGGGGTTACTTCTGGAAAAGTTTGCTATGAGGTAGGAATTACATACGAAATACACTAATACCCTCTTAATAAGTTCCCCTTTAATAGGTTTTCCCGCCTAATAAGACCACATTCTTCGGTCCCGAAAAAGTCCCGTACTAATTATGTATTTTTTTTGGTATTTTCGAAATAATAAGTTTCCCGCCCAAGAAATCTAAATATTTATGACAACTCAATTTATCCATACAAAAAAACCCTTGTAATACGTTTTTTGCGGAAGTAATTTTGTTTAACATTTCTAAAAATAAATGTGGTATTCTTTCAATGTGTGCAATAAAATTAACTCTTTGAATGGGTTTTTCCATGTATCGTATAGTTTTTTTTAATTTTGTTTTATTTCCACTAATATCAACCTTTAAATATTCTTAATTGCTGAAGAGGCAGAAAAACCCATAGAATAAATTCTTAGAATACATAACAATTTACTTAACTCTTATGATGACTCACATTGAATTAGGCCTCATTTTATGACAAGTTTTCAGATACCATATACAGTAAAACCCTCTTAATACGATCACCTTTAATATGTTTTCACGCGTAATAGAATTACATTTTTCGGTCCCGAAAAAGTCACATACAAATTACGTATTTTTTTTATGCTTAATATGTTTTCCAAATAATAAGTTTCCCGCCTAATAAATTAAAACATTTCTACAGAACTCAATTTATCCATACAAAATGTCCCTTGTAATACGTTTTTTGCAGAATTTTTTTTGTTTGAAATTTATAAAAATGAAAATGGTATTCTTTCAATGGGTGCAATAAAATGAACCCTCTTTGAACCTGTGTGTCATAAAAGTTTATCCATTTGCAAAAACATAATATTTGAACAGGCCAATGAAACATACTACCAAAACAAAATAACAAATCCCAAAAATCAACAAAACAGAACCGCCTCATAAACAATACATTCATCATGTACAATACAAATATCAGAGCCGCATTAATAATTTTATTTTATTTCCACTAATATCTGTCTTTAAACATTCTTAGAAACATAGGAGGCAGAAAAACCCTTAGAATAAATTCTTAGAGTACACAACAATTCACTTAACTCTCACGATGACCCGCATTGAATTAGGCCTCATTTTATGACTTTTATGAGTTAAATTTAATACACCAACAGGTTTCGGAAAATATATTTTCCTTCATCAGAATGTCAAATAAATAAATTAAAACCATGTTTTTTGCATGAAAGAAAAGGTATTTTTCGAAACCAGTTTATGTACTAATTTAACTATTTATAATATTTTTATTATTACGTTCGAAATCTGATAACATCCGTTTTCGGAGAAACCACAGGGAACCACTTTCATTGGGAGCTGTTTCATTTGAACTACTTCTGGTGCAGCTTTGAATAATATTTCTTGACAAATAAAATTACAAAATTATTTATTTTCGCGACTGATATGTATTTGAAAATTTATTAACACTGACAACTGATTTAACATAATCGACTGATATTTTTGTTTGCTTGACTTGTTACATCGGCACAAAATAAATAAACAAAGCAAAAACAACGGCATCATATTTGTGATTAAAAAACTTAAATCGTAATTAAGGACAAAAGTACTATTAATGTATTTTTGTAAGTTCGGGTTCGCCATCGTCAATGTCAACGCTGACAATAATTTCCCTAAACTGAGATTCAATAAGGATGAATATTCCATGTTTAAACTTAATTCTATCGCCTTTCTTGACATTGCGGGTGATGTCTCGATATGTTGAGAGTACAGATAAATTATGTAAAAATCATCAAAAGGGACAAATTTTAGGTATGCAGTTCAACAGGTTTATATTTACAAATAGGACTTTTTGTAAATGTGCATTCTTCAAGTTTGTCAGGAAGAGATACGATACACCTTGTTTTTTTTGTAAAAAGAACTAACTTTCATCGGACTTTCAGGCGACATCTTTTGTCATATGTATTTTAACCTCCTAATACCTTTGTTTGACCTTCCCTTATTCTACTATAAAAACGCCAAATAATTTGAATTTTGGCCTTGTCAGTGGTTCTACTTTTACTTTTTGCTACGTTGATTTATTTTATTTAGGTAGTTAGATATTTAATGTTATTAATTTTGTTTTATAATTAATTAATCTTTTTGCAGTTTAGGTAGTAATTCTTTTATGTTCAAATATTTTATGTCACAATTATATTTAAAAAAAAAAGTATGTACAATGTAGTATAAAGGACTATTTGTATACCTGTGTGATTATGAATGCCGATGAAAATTTTAATTCAGTTGTTATGGCCTAATTTCTCTTGGCTGATTTTAAAATACATATTCTTATATGTAGGTAACTTTAATAATAAATTGGTTTTTTTTAAATATTTTTTTAATAAATAAAATATTTTCATTTCTCAACTATCATAATATAAGTGCAATGTTAGTTAAAATACAATATTAGATGTTATGTTCAAATAAAGCATGGAAATATTAAAATTACTGTTAATAAGTTTTCCTGCTTAAGAAATTTTTATTTGACAGTCCCTTGGAAAATATATCGAGAGGGTTTCACTGTATCGAAATACAGGGAATATAACGTCAAGATCAAGAGATTAGTGAAAAAAATTGCCTCATTTTAAAATATACATTTTGTCTGGCGAAAAGCGTAATTTTACGAAAATTAAAAAAACGTGTAAACAAAATAAACTAGACACTGGTGAAAACAGGCAATTGATGAAAAAAAATTAATGTTAAGTGTATCTTATTTTTGACAATATTAGCAGAAATCGGAAGAGCGATGAATCACTAAATGTTATTTCACAAAATATAAAAATAAATAATAAAAACTATAGAAATGAATAGTTACAATTGCGATTAACATATATATGTTATATTCAAATGTTGGGAAGTCAGGAAGCAGATCAGGAATGAATATTTAGTGAGCTTATAATTAATTTAAATATGATTTATTTAACAGTAAATCCCTGTGAACCAATGGATATGAGTCTTGTAAGAATGGCGATGCATTTAGAACAAAAAATATTGATTTAAACTCATTACAAAATTTCTTCCTAATAAAATACTAGGAGGTTTTATTGGGAACTGCTTTGTTGTTAATTATCTGCTTTAATAGTTTTTCAAACCATGAATTACTTATGATTAAATAGTTTGCCATTAGCCATAGTCAATTCATCAAATGTCATCAACAGCGGTTGTTGTCAACAATTGTGGAAAAACTTGTGCTGAATAAATAAATTCAGTACAATTTCTGGTCAATAAAACCATGTCACTGCTTGCTGGTCTTTAGTGCGTACGGAAAGGAATAATATAGTGTTACTCTATATTAAACTTTATATTGTCATATCAATTATCGTACTTTCATATTGGATATCTGGACTAGGTAGAGATTTACTGTTGGGCGAAATGTAATTATGCAATGTTAATTATACAGTGCATTTGTAAATGTATTGTCTGCATATTTTATGTACAATTTTTACCTGTATTAATTGGTGGGCCCAACTGAGGGTGATTCACGTAGTTTGTCAATCTGCGAGTAATCTAAACTGAGAAATAATACATTTAAAGATTCGAGTGGAGAATATGCAGACTCCCGGAGAAGGCAGCGCCCCGGCCATCCGACTGGGCTGGTCCACTCTGGGATCCTCCCTCCACCTGGGTAAGAGACCTTCAATATCTGTGAATATGGAACTTAAGTAACATACGGGTATAGCTTTGTAAATGTAATTTATGAGCTTGATCAATAATTTTTATTTTAGGCGAAGGTCTTCACAGCTGGGGATTTGAAAGTTCCGGCCGTAAGGTGAACAATTCGGTATTTGAAGAGTATGGTGTTAAGCTGAATGAAAAGGATGTCATTGGTGTTTATTTGGTAAGTAATCATGTCACACAGCTCCTTTGCTTTTTCTTGCTGATTTGTTCTGTCCACTTTGAAATAGATTAATAAATTACTATTATTTAATTGTGATAAAAAAATGAACAAAATTGTTTTGCCGGTAAAATATATCTAGAAAATCTAAGTTCACCAATATCTCATTTTTTAATTACTTCATAATTACTGTCGACAGTAGCTGCAAGCCAGAAATTATTAGACGTAGGTATGGTGGAAAGTTTTATGTCCAGGCTCGACAAAATATGGAAAGTCAGTTGTGTTTCCAAGACAATGAGGATCAGACTTGTACAGTCTTTTGTGCTATATTTCTGAATGGTGTGTAATCATGGACCTCGGAGGCAAAAGAGAGAAGATGGATTAATTTGAAATGTGGTGCTGAAGACGCATGTCGTGCATACCACGGACAGCGAGACAAATCAATGTTTCCATTCTGCAGGACCTGAATATCAAATACAGATATCTTGCAAAAAGGAAAAATACCTTAAAGAAGCTTGTTATGGTGGGCCGTGTTCAAGGACAAAGAGGAAAATTCCCCGCCCATTAGACCAACAAGTGGCGCTTCTCTGGTGACAGCCCTAAGATCTGCAGAATGCCGAGAAAGATAGAGGAGTATAGTCAAGAGGGCGGGGGAGAGCATGAGTTCACAATCCTCAGTTATGGGGGACGATGTGGATGAATAAATAAAAATGTTGAATGGTTCTAAATAGATTCTGAAGAGGACATCATGCTGTCATCAGCTCCACCCGTTGTGGCAAAACTTAGTTGATAAAATTGCTGCAACATCTTTTTATCATTAGCAGTTTTGTTTTGCATTTAATGGCTGATTAATGCCTTGAGAAATTTTAACGCTGAGATATTCGTCTGGATCAGTTTGAAGTAGAATGTTTGTTTCTTGATTGAAATGACAAGGGCTAAAAGTGTATTTTTTTTGGTCATATATCGAAGCTGAGCTATAATTTAAAAAGGCTGTTATAGCGAAAACCTGTATAAATAGTGGCCATATAGTGAGGTGTATTGTAAAAATAAATTCTATTATCCTGGTTTGAATTTGATATGTTATGAGTTTGTGATGGATTCTTGCATATTGATTATATTTTTAATGTATTTCTCAGGATCTGGAGTCCACTCTATGCACTATCTCATATGCCATAAATGGTGTGGAGCAAGGGAAGGCCTTCGAATTTGAACTGTCAGTTCTTGAGGGTGCGGCGCTGTTCCCGCATGTCCTCTCCAGGAACTGTTACTACAAGGTTAATTATGGCCATGACAAGTTTGCCTTGCTTACCAAGACCAAGGTCACAAAGAGGCCAATTCAAGTGCCTATTGAGCAGGTCATGGAAGAAAAGAGGGGTAAGATATCACCATCTAACTGAGTGTCGGTCGTAGTATTGGAATTACTCACATTTCTCATATTAGTCTTTAAATAATAATCTTACATAATTGGTTCTTGAAAAAGACTGATATTTTTTAAAACATTTCTTGATTCTTAGTAAAAGATCAGAAAGAAAAAGACGCCCAGAAGGAGAAGGATGACGACAGGAAGAGGAGGGAAGACCGCCAGAGGGAACGCTCCCGGAATGAGCCCAAGGTAATATCAAAACTTATGGCACTAGATTGATGTATTTTAAAAAAGATGATTGAATAGTAGTCAATAGTCAAAATTAAACATTTAATTGACTTAAGCGAATATTATTAATAACAACACAAAATTTGTAAAAACTAAAGTGTATATTTGGAGGGTTTTTCCACGCATTCATGTATATTGAAGGGAATTTAGTACTGGATTGTATGGGACTGAAACAGGATCAGCAAATTTTAACATAAATTGTGGGAAAATGTACAATCTAGATTTACTAATCGTAAAAACCTGAACATTGGTAATGGTAATTGATGTGAATACCATTTCAAATAAAATAAATCATCAAAAACAGTGATTGAGCAACCCTAAAGGATAATTATTGCTTTATTCTAGTTCAAATGATTTAGGTTTGGTTATTATTAACCCATTGATCGCATTTGTGGTGATATTCATAGGTACTAGTGATCTGTGCGAGCGCTGATTTCTGAAACTAATGTTTTTAAATAGTGACATTAAATTTAACTCTATAGTTTGAAACACATTACATTCTACGCATATAAACTGAGTTTATTTTCTAATTTTTCCTATCATTTTTGAAGTTATGCATACACTTCACTTCTGACACGGAGGAATGACAACTTGATCCCTTAGAATAACAAGGTTCCAACTATCATTTTCGGCTAATTTGAGTTATTGCATGAAATGGATTCCAAATGTATTATTCTTTATTTCTTCCATACACACAAACTCTATTTAACGGTTATTAAAGGAAACAGCAAGAGCTGAAAGTTCCAACTGCTTCAGTTATTTATTTCAATTTATGGATCATTATTGTTAATTTACAGTGTTTTTTTATTTTCCGTCATCCCACAGTGGTCATTGATAATACTGAAAATAATTTAGACCTTAAAACTGATCATATTTGCATACCTTGTTATTCTGAGGGGTCGAACTGACATGTTAGCTGGCTATAGATTTTAAATCTAGCTAATAAAGTTGTAGCGACAGTTGCCAGAGATACCGAGACCTTGGCTATCATAATTTATTTCAGTTTCTTTGCAGACATAAATTATAAAATCTCGACATCGCAGGCAACAAATATTTTTAAACCGAATTGGTGATATTTTGACGGGTTAAACTGTTTGAACTTCAATCGCAATAAACCCATACCATACCTCAACATAATTAAATAAAAATAATTTGTTTAATTGATATCACAGTTTAAAACGATATTCTAACATATTTAGTTTATTAAATTTAAAAGATTGTTAAATATTCATACACCACAAAATATTTTTACAATTAATAAAAACTAATTAAATGACATTCTTGGATCACGCTATTAACAATGAAACAAATTCAATAGTTTATCAGTTAAAAAGTTTAGAAATGTGAAAAATGTATGTATACTACACAGAAACATGTTTTTAATACCGTGTTATGAATTAATTTTGGAGAATTTGGCAGTCGAAACACACTCGTATGTTAGTCACCCGCATTGTGAATATGTAAGGTGCGACTTATATGAGTCGCTCACGGCCGATGGGTTAAGTAATGTACTTTGTGCTTAAAAAGATATTACAAATAGATTAAAATGCCTAGAGAGCAATTAAATTTGCTAGCTTGTGATGTGTAATTTTATCTCACTTGTGGCGAATGAGTGCCAAATCTCATCAATATGTACGCTTTATATTATCTCCTGTATTATTTCTACACTTTTAATTTGGCGAGATACAATTGTGAAAAGATTTGGTATGGTTTTGTTTTGCAGTGCCCAAATTCTAACATTACCTACCTTTTTAGGAGAAGCGCAGGAGAGTAGATCGTGATGATAAAGAAAAGGACAAGTCAGAGAAAGAGGAAAAAAAGGAAGGAGAAGCCAAGGAGAATGGTCAGGTGGATTCTTCCCCCAGCAAGCAGGGCAAGGGGTCTGAGAAATATGATCCCCTGGACTGTATGGAAGAGCGGGAGAAAGATGAGTTCGCAGAAGGTAGGGTAAAATTCTATAAGTGCTTTTCCTTATAAAAGTTGAAAGATTGCACGTCACCAAGTTGGACTTCTGTGTCATAATTTTGCAGTTCCGCAGTCAGCATCTAGCGCAACCACACATTATGACCCCAAATTATAGTGAAATCTTAACGGTATTTTTAACACAAGGCTCTGATTTTTAAGAAACAACAAAATTTTTTTGTTCTTGAATTATAAATCGCTATAATTGTGATACCCAAAGATACCCAGAATTACAGGGTTTTTTTTATCAGAATTTTTACCCTTCCAATTCATGTATGTAATGTCAAAGCGATCACTTGTAGTAGTAGAGTAGACAGTTTAGTCATAACGCTGCTCTTATCTTTTCTATATTAGTTTTGAAATAGTTAGATAGATCAAAAGTTGTTTTTTCTGTTAACTATTGAAAGCAGCTAAATGGGGTTTGTTATTAATATCTATTTCTAGAATGCTTCACAATGCACTTGCTCAGGTTTTGTCAAATGTTTCCCAAAATAAGTGTAATCAAGACAATATGGGCATTATAAGAAAGACCGTGACCTTTCAATTTGCCACAAAATTACCGTAAGGCGTTTTTTTACGAAGATGTGGGTTTTTATTATTTATTTATATCGGAAGTTATTCAATAGATTTGCCTTTTTTTTCAACTATTACTTAGATTGGACCTTTACATTAATATAAAACTAATAAACTGAATGTTATTTGCCATAATTAAGACGATACAAATATTATAAGAGAGACCGCGACCATTAGAAGCATTTTAGGCATGATACGAAATTGAGTCAATACGCTAAATTAATGCATAAACGAAATATATTTTCTTATAATCTTGAAGTCAAGATTACAGAGACAAATCTGAAGGATACCAAATTAGCAAAATGTTAAAAATGAATAGAGTTATAAATCATTCAATTTGCAGTACATTTGATGAATTTTTGACGTTTTTAAAATACTTTATTTTAGTAAAAACATACATTTTTAAATAATATACTATATTTACTTAGATGCTTTGATGCTTCAACTACTATTTAAAACTAAGTTTAATATTAGAAACACTATAATCATTTTTTAAATAATATATTTCCTGTCTTATAAAATACAATAATTTTAATTGTCCATCGAACTTTCAATACGCCGATAGATCCGGCCTCGACGGTCGTGGGATCTATGCTCCGTTATATTTTCATTAAATTTGCCTATAAAACACATTTTAATACAAATTTTGACTACAATATGAATGAATATTATACTTATTCTCGATACCAACTGCTTATTTTTGTAAATTGTATGGTTTTGGGCTGTTTTTATACGAAAACAGATTATAATTTTGACTTTTCAACATAAAACATGTGTCAAAACCTATGTTTCGTTGATCGGAGCGTTAAGAATCTGACGCATGCGCAGCCAGCGCATGAAATTCATTCATTCACAAGATTCAACATGAAATTTGCGAACCCGTGATTTTTTTTTTTTGTTGGGTTTAGTTCTCATTTAAAGTAAAATATATTTTATTATACACATTGTCCCAAGGTTGCTTTTATTGCCGATTGTCAAAATAGGTTAGAATGACACCCATCCCACGCCCTGTCTTACAAAGGACAATTATTTCGTTTACAAAATTGCATAAATATTTTGTATAAAATGGTTGGTTTTCTCTTAAAAAAATCTTATCTTGTACCAGTCCTTAAAAGTCCTATATGTAGGTACGTCAATTATTTAATTTTTAATTGATTAATCCAAATGACAATATACATTATTTCATATCGCAATACAGTAAAACCTCGTTATTGCGAAATCCAAGGGACCAAAAATTAAATTTCGTAATAACGAATTCCCACATATTGCGAAATTATTTTCTTTTTTCTAATATATGAATATTCCGCGTGCACTGTAGAAATAAATGCAGTGCGGCTTTAAAAAAGTTCCGCAAACAAGACACCCATTGTCAATTTAATATTGGATAATGTAATATAATAAGGCATTCTGCAAACAATGGAGGAATTTTTTTCTGTTTGAAGAAAACTCTGAATAATTTATTTAGTTTTGTTTCAACAGATAAGCAAATTGATAATAATTAAGAAATTAAATTAAAAACATTTTACGGAACAATATAAGATAACCTAAAATTTGGCAATATTTTTGGAATTTCCAAAATGTCATGCAAATATAAAACATTTAATTTTAACTGTGTTTAATTGTAGAGCCACTACAAGAGTTTCGCATCGGTCAATTGATCTTCATATTTCTTTAAATTGTAGAGAGGCGAATTCAGAATCATAGTTTTTTGTCGAAGGTTAAAATTTTGCAGGAATTATCACGACCTGAAGGCATTTTAGGATTCCACAAAATATTCAAAAATGTACTTTAAAGAATAAATTACGGAATACTAGTACATATAAATGTCAGTAAACAAACACACGAAAACGATTGTCAAATAAACATATTAACAAAAATGTCGTAAGCAAAATTGCTGTTCATTGGAATCGATGTAAATGTTCAGTTATAATGTAAAAAGTGGCATAAGTTGACTGATAATGAAGATCAAAGATTATAATGCGCATAATTATAGGCATCTCAAGCATTACGGGTGATACCATACACAAAGCTGACGAGCGCGTGCCCTAAAGTGTGACTTTAGTTTCGATTTCAGGGGTTTTTATTTTCTCCAGCTGGTCTAGATAAGACCTGTACCTGTTTTTAGAGGTGTGAACAGGTGTATGCTTCAGAGCACGGGAAGGGTGTCATTCTAACCTATTTTGATAATGGGCAATAAATCCAACTTAGACAAGTGGAGATTATGCCAAATGGCTTTGTAAGGGTCTATCCCAAGAAGAAGTTTTACAAGGGGCGCAGCAGGTTGTCTGAGCAGACCAGCCCACTGTGCCAAAGCAATAAAACAATTGACAAACATGATCATAAATGGCCAAGATATATTTTCATTGTAAAATTTTTTTTTTTGTTATATATTTACGTAAATGATCAGTGTGTTTTTTGTATGGGACAATACGTAATAAATGTCCTTTAGTATTTAGGTGATATTAGTAGTTTACTACCAGCCTTGGCATGAAAGGTTATGTAAGAGTCAATTTTCTCAAATTCCAAACTGGAAAGATAAAAGGTTTTTCTGACAATACAGACTGTAGAATTTTGTTATATAAATTAAAAGGCTTTATATTACAAAATTCCTATGTTTAATATGATATTTTTAGTTATGCATAAATCCTGTTGTACAATTATTATTTCAATTATTGTTATCAACAGTTAAGGAAGATGCAAAGCTGGAAGAAAAATCCAAGGAATCCACCGAAACAAAGGAAGAAATCAAACAGGATCCCACCACCAAGAATAAAGATGAAACACAGAATGCCACTGTTGAGAAGGAAGATACAGAAGTCAAAGGAGAAGAAGTTCCTAGTGACAAGAAGTCAGATGAGAACATGGAGGTGGATCCAACGCCGACAGAAGTTAAAGAAGAAGAAAAAATCGATGAGGTCCACCCAGAAGGTGTCAAAGAAGCCCTTGCCGAGGGGAAGATAACTGTTACCAGGTTTGTGGTGTTGGTTTTTAAAATATGTTACTTCTAATTATTTTCTACTGGTTCATGATGATCCTGGAAAATATAATCCTGTTTCTACTGGTGATTAGGATCCCGTTTAGAGTGGACTATTTCATTAATTTTTATTAAGCCTTGCTCCTATCATCTATTTACTATTATTTTTTGTAATGCCAGGTACGAGTTGGACATTGAGATTGATGGAGAGGAGGCAAAAATGTTGGAGGGGTACGAGTATATTGGAAAGGTCCCAATGGAGAAGCTTACAGCTGGACCGCAAAGGCCTGCTCCTGAAGAAGAGTGCCAGGTATAGACACATTTTATATATATGACGTCTTAGTCCTCCGGTTCGCTCAAGGAAAAGCATGAGATGCCTGATCCTGATGCACAGAATTCACCATACCGTCTCCCATCCACATCAGTAATCATTCTCAAGGAAAAAATAACAGAATTAGTTTGAGATTTACATTATAATTAATTAGCTTTTGCATACAAAATTTGAGCATGATAGAATAAGAAAATGTTAGAGCCTACAAGGTAATATAGCACAAAAATAATATCACATCAGTGTAAATTTAATAAAAGATTTTCAACAAATCGTCTACGACAAAATTAGTAAGCAACAAGCATTAAAATCAGAGGTGAGAATGTGAGAATAATTAATATAATTTACCACCTCTTCAAAATTTTACAACTAATTACAATTAATTTCCTTCACAACAATTAGACACAAGAACCTTTGCTCTTCAGGAACAATTCATAATTTGAATTCAGTTTTTGATGATTTTTGACAAGAACATTATAATTTACTGTAACAAAAATAAAACTAAACTTGGTCAATGACATGCCTGCTTCCTCACACCCTTTTTGTGCAATGGCTTAGAAAGAGGAAGTGAAACATGGGTAATAAATCTTGACACTAAGGATTCCCAATTACAGTAAAAGCTCTTTAATACAAAATCGAGGGGACCAAAATCAAAAAAAAAAAATCGAATTTGGAATGCAAAATTTTATAGAAAGTTTTCAAAACATTGACATATTTTCTAAACATTTATAGGTGTAGTACAAATATACATTTTTTCAAAACATTTTTAAATACATGTATTTGGCTAATGTTACATCAATTTTTTCAAAATATCCCATTCTAATAAAAATAAAAATAATAATAAATTACCATTTTGAGTTCTGTCAACTTTCAATTTGATTTTAAAATAAAAATTGAAACACATTGTACATCATTTCACTGTACTTAAAATACACAAATAAAAAACTATCATTTAACTTTTTTAAATGTTTTGGCTTAGGGGCACCATTAATTACAATGTGGTCCCCAACATTCCTTTAACATTCGTCACATAATTTAAAGGCACTTCAGGTGCTGTCGCCAAGTGCTCTTGTATTACTTCAAGTGCCTTTAAAAGTTCTGCCCCGGGTGGTCCACGCCGAGGAAGCGGAAGATCTGAATCCTCTGAATCACTGCTGGAGTCCCCTGGCTGCATCTCGATATCCTCTCGGATCCCGATTTCCCATTGGCCACCGATGCTTGAAGTTACTAAGTTATTATCAAATGTGATGAAGTCTTCAAACTCTTATGAAATCATTGTCTGGAAAATCTGGCAGGGAGTCTTCCACTTTCATTTCTGGAATACTATCCCTGTGCGAGAACAATATCCCGCTCTTCCTCCAACAATTCACTATTGTCTGGGACTCCACCATTTCTCACGAATAAGCAGTTGCTCTACATGCATCCAACACATTCCATTTTTTAATGCCTTCTGGTGTCTTTCCATTTTTAATTTGTAACATGCAGGCTCCTACAAGTTTTCGGCGGTAATTAGATTAAATTTTTTGAATAATCCTCTGGTCAAGGGGCTGAAGGACACTGGTGGTGTTGGGAGGGAAAAATAATAGTTCCACATTTTGTGTATTTAATTCAGGAACTGAATGGGCTGCACAATTATCTAAAGTAAGAAGAACCTTGCGGTTCTCTACAGCCATCCATCGCTGAAAACGAATCAGCCAGTCATTAAAAAATTTTCTTGTCATCCAAGACTTCTTATTTGATTTATATAACACACCAAAATTTTGGTGTTCCATATTTTTAAAGCATCGTGGCTTTGCAAATTTTGCAATCACCAGCGGTTTTATCTTGTCTGGCCCGTCTAGGTTAGCGCAGAGTGCTACTGTAATGCGCTCCTTGTTTCTTTTACCGCCTTGACAAATTTCACCTTTCATTGCCAGTGTCCTCTCGGGCAATAGATTGTAAAATAGCTCAGTCTCGTCCATATTATAAATATCTTGGGGTTGATATTTTCTGAATAGTTCTTTTGTATTTTTCAGCTAATTTTCCACCTCATTTTTGTCAACTTTTTGACTTTCGCCACATATTAACAAGCATATAATATTGAACCTAGATTTAAATCTGTGAAGCTAACTATCAGAGGCTCTAAAATCATTAATCACCAATTCATTGGCTAATGAAAGTCCTTTCTGCATAAGAATTGGTCCAGAAATTGGAATATTGGCCACACGCATTTGAGTAAAAAATTCAAACATGCTTTCCAGCTCTTCATGTTTTGCCGGGCGAATGCGCCGACGGGTGTTACTTTCCTTCAACTTATGAAATGATTCTTCAATTTTGGCGTGAATTTTCAAAATAGTTGAAACGATTGAGTTGGCGATACCATATTTTTTTTGCGATATTTCCCTTACTGTCAATTTTAGCATCCACATCTTTAATTAAATCCATTTTCTTCAAAATTGTTAATGTTTTATATGTACCGCGAACTGATGCCATTTTTTAAATTAAACACTACTGGCTAAATAAAATATGAAAAAGTCTAAAATCTAACAAAAGTATGCAATAAAAATACACAATGTTTTTTAACTTCTCAAATTACACTTAATAAAGAGTCTAAAAGAGTGTCAGTTTTCACGAAATAAGAGTATAAATATTTTCACGCTATTTGACAAAAAAATAACTAAAGAGTTATTTTAAATGTAGAAAAACACAAAGATAGGTATATAAAAATGAAAATGTAAAACTGCGAAACCGGCGCGGCAGATGACAGAACTTGTACTAAATTTATTTTTTGGCGGCATCTTTAAGCCAGCCCAACCCGCCGACCGCATGAGATTTCCCTTTTGCCGGCTGTCTGGGGTGTATTTACTGTTATACAGATGGTCAAATCCCATAGGGATTAGGTCCGACCGTGACTTGGCTGGGTTGGCGCAGGTTTGAAAATACTCGAAAATGTTCAGATTTATAATGACAAGATGTAATTTTTTTTTAAATTAATCTTAAAATTATTTCATGTTATGAATAATCGAGTTTTTCGAATTATAGGTAGAAATTTGAGGGGGATAAAATATGATAATTTTTTTGAATTGTAACGAATTTCAAAATAAAATTTGTATTAACGAGCTTTTACTGTATTACTAAATATTCAATCATAATAACCAACTTGAGTTTTTTTTTCTCAAAATTACATTAGTCAATACTTCATATTCCTCATTATTATCTATCTTTACATGTTTGTAACAAACTTTATTTCTCTTTTTTTTTTATATAAGAAACAATTAAACATTTTAAAAATAATATCAGTTTGGCATATCATTACTTCAATTAAATACAGTAAAATCCCGTTTATTTGAAGTTGAAGGGAAAGAAAAAAGTTTTTGAATAACAACTTAAAAATTAGATTTTTTTTTGCATACCAACTTTTTCATTACAACTTTATATATATACTTATATCTACACATTTAAAAATAACAAACAAGCTGTCAAAATACATTGTAAACAAATCAATTAAAATAGAAAATCACAATAAATAGTATTTAACCTTATTTTCACTTTGTCACATGGAATATTTTCAGTTAGTCCATATAAAAAAAGAGTTAAATAGTCACTAATAATCATGATTACAGCACAAATTTAAACAAATTACTTATTTAAAAAAAACCCGATTATAATGGACTATCTTTTTGCGCTATTTTTAACCTGTTAGCTGCCCAGAAAAATTGTAGCTGAAACAGCATCATATCCACCATATTGGCTTCAAAATTCTTAAAATTCAAAATTCACGGGCTAGCTTAATCAAATTTTATTTTTACGAAAAAACCATGGTAATGTTGGTATGTATAACTAAAAAAACCGTAGGTACTATTTCATCATAAGCGTCCATCGACTATGATTTCGTACAGTTTTGAGATGAAAAAAAGGAAAGAATAAAAGTAGAAGTGTTTTCAGGCACTTAAAACATTATTATTTATTTCTATTATTATTATTATTATTTGTCACTTAGAACATTATTATTTATTTTATATTTGTTTTTTGAAAAGATGTCAGATTTTATTAATATTGTAACTGTTCAAAGGTGTTAGGTGAAATTTTGTGGAATTCCATGATTATTTTGTAAATATATATAATGTTTTCGGGAATGTCTTCCCATTATCAATATTATAATTCAACTAAAAACACTTTCAGACAGTCACATATGGTCTGTTTGGAGTTAACAGAGGTGGGGGTGGAGTTAAAATTGATAAAAGAGGGGATGAATGGGTGGTACAGTAAAACCGCGATATAACGAAATCCAAGGGCCCAAAAATAAAAATTCGTAATAACGAATTCCCACATATAACGAAATAAATAAAAAAAAATCCTACTATATGTTACGCGGCTTCAAAAAAGATCGCAAATTCTGCAAACAAAGGAGGAAGAAAGCCATAGGGAACTAAATACCTACATATTTTTAGTAGTTTTGTTATTAAAATAGATAAAGCAAATGGATAATCAAAGGAATTAAATTAAGAACAGAACCTATTCAACACCAATTGGAAGATATTTTTGTAAATTCCAGAATATTGCAAACACAAAACAATATTTTAATTGTGTTTAAATGTAGAGCCGCTTCAAACATAGTTTTGGGCATGAAACATAAAAAATAATTCAAAAATAAAAATTTGACAGTTGAATCACGGCATTTTTATAAATTGATTTTGTTATAAATATTAACGGGATTTCGTTATATAAATGTATTTTTGTATGAAAAATTGGTTTTAGGGACTAAATTTCGATTTTTTTTTTGATATACTTCATTTTTCGCTATATCGGGTTTCGTTATATCGCGGTTTTACTGTATTTGAATATTTATTATGTTTTTATTATTAAATATTTCTAAATTTTCTAGAATGTCTAATTTTCATCCTTTGGCACAACTATGTATAAGTTGTAAATTACTATTATCAAATGAGTGGCCCTTCATTCTTGCTCTGAAGTCCTTCCAAAAAACCAATACAGAATAAATAGTTTTTTTTTTTTTTTAATCTCAAAACCATATGAAATTGCAGTTGATGAACGCTTGTGATAAAATAGAAGCTCCATGTTTTTTTTTTTTTTTTTTAGTTATACCAACGTTTTCATGTTTTTTTTCGTAAAAATAAAATTTGGAAATATCTAGTCTATGATTTTTGAATTTTACGAATTTTGACGCCAATTAGTGGTATGATGCTATTTCACTTGGGGCCTTTTCTGGGCAGCTAAAAGGTTAATAACTAAAGAATAATATCTTATTCACTTGAATTACTTACCAACATTTAGGTTTTACTGTATATGTACATGCATGTATGTAAATATATAAATTGTAAACTTTCTCTTTTAAAAAGTGAGAAGCTGAGGGGTGAAGGTTGTTGTACCAGTACCAGTGTTGTGCAAGTACCAAACACCGCTTCGTTAATGTGTGATTTTTCAATTAGGTTATTATGATGTGTGGCCTCCCTGGATCAGGAAAATCATTCTGGGCACAACAATATGTTGCCGCCAACCCCGACAAGAGGTTCAACATTTTGGGGAATACAACACTTATTGACAGAATGAAGGTAATGTGAAATTCTTTTCTCAATTTATAACATTTATTAATTTTATTGCTGAGAAATTATTACTATTCAATTCAATGTTAGCTAAATTTTTCCTTGTCATTTTTTTTTGTTTTAAAAATTGCAGAATTTATATGATTCAATTTAGAAATTAAATGTACAGATAGTTCTCAAAATTTGAAGGTGAGTATTGAGGTTGCTTATATTATGACAACAATTGAACGGTTCAAGGAAAATAGGCACTAAGTATCAATATTTCATTTTTCAAACTAAGTATGCAGCTTGATTCTATATGTCATCGCTGATAACCTTAATAATGCATTAAGTCCCTTATGTTATGCTTGTTTGAATATCACGTCTTCGCTAAGTGCCACAGTGTGGTAATTTAAAAACAGAACTAAATGCCATTGCCTGCTAACGTCAGTTTGTATGAAAATGGCCGTGCAAGTGGCACACGCGTCAGGTGAGATCCCTATACAGATGACAATAAAAAGGTGTTTAAAGGAATATAGTGCAAATAAAAGAAGAAAAACACAAGGCCTGGAATATATATATCAACAGCTAAGATCATTCCAGTGCCATGTCGCACATTTAGTGATATTATTAATTGATATCTACATTTTCGCTTGGGTTAAGTTTAATTAGTTAATATTTGTAATAGATGAATCGGTAATGTAGGTATCAATCAATAAATAAATTCATATTTTAATGTTTTTTTTTTGCTTGAAGTTATTTTTTTAAATTTATTTCGCTACATTCTAAGGATACAGTAGGAAAGCTAGTTAGAAGGAGGAATATATTTTATGGTTGACCAGGATTTTAATTTGTTCAAATGCTATAAAAAGTGCAAAGAAATAGGGGACTATGTGTGTTTTATAAAAACTTTAAACTTTATTAATGCCAATACTATTACTATTCTTACTATTTTTTAATACAGGATATACTTTGTATGTAGATGACGTCAGTAGCATTTACCTTATGTTATAAAATGAACAAAATTTATCAAAAATTAAATTAAAAAAATATTTTAAATATGAATTAAATATATTAATTAGAAAGATATACATATAAAATCAATTTTATCGAAAAATATTGTTGTTGCGCCACCGGGATACGAACCTGGATATCTTTCCTAACCGGGGAAGATTGATTTTATATGTATATCTTTCTAATTAATATATTTAATTCATGTTTAAAATATCACAGACCTATGTTCTGAATAATTACAACTCACAATAAGAATGTGTTCTCCTAATTAAAAAAATATACCTGACTTTTAATTTAATTTAATTTAACTAGTTATTATATCTCAGTATATTTAAACATCTCTGGGTAATGTACAACTATTTGTCTTTTTAGTAATTGTAAGATAAATTTTAATAGTAAGCAATAAAAATAATGAACATAGACAGGAACTAGTACCTCAGTGGCACATCACTAGGCCAGTTTGCCGTTTGAAGATGTTCGGGGTACTTAACTACAGAGACGTTGGACTTAGTGCCTTTCATAAGAAAGAGTGCTTGGTACTTGGGAGTTGTTTAAAATTTATCTTTCGTCATTTAATTACAGGAAGCACAGAAAACTTACTTTTAGTTTTTATGTAGAAAACAGAGGTAGGATGTATAGTACAGATTTTTCAAGAAATATCTTTTAAAAACTTGACGTTCTTATTCACCTTTTTTTGTTTTCCTCAGATAGTCTGTCATGGTACATAGTGCGTTATTTGATTCTACCATTCAATTATTTAGCTGTCACTGTGACAAGCTTCGTTTTACCACATTTTTCTGCCTATCGATTTAATGTTTTTTTTTCCATCAGATGGATTGTAAACCTTTCAAACAGCAATATGATGGGCGGTGGGACGTGTTGATTGGCAAGGTGACCAAATGCGTTGTGAAGCTAATTGACATCGCTCACAACCGCCGCAGAAACTACATCCTCGATCAGGTAACATTTTATCCATTTTATTTTTTGAGGAGCTCGCACCGCGGTGCCAGCGTTATCGACATTGACTTGGAATTGTCAACTGGTCAGTGGGCTCCGTAGACGACAAACATTTTGCTTATTTCATGTTACCTGTGGCAAATAGTCGCGACCCAGCACAAATTTTTTTGGACACATTTTACTAGCTCTGTAAAAAAATTAGGGTACATTAACTCTTGCTTACTGCATGTAGATCATCTGATACACAGATCTTCAACACAATAAATCTGTGACACCTTACTAGTGTTAACTATAATCAGTCAACTGTGCCACGGGCAAGTAATGAGTTGGACCGTACAAATATATTGCAAATGACAATACTTTTTAAATCCCCAAATTTAATTTTATTCATCATTCGATCATTTTGATTTGTGATATTGAAAAGTCTTAACATCTCAGTTAAGTATAGAAACTTATTTGTTTGGCTTTCAATAACTATGATTAGTTATGCGTTATCAAATTCTTGTTTTGATTCTACTGTTTCAAATTGCTTCATTTCTTTATTGCAAACGAATACAGGTATTATTTTGGAATTAGAGAATTATTTTCAGATAAGTTTTTTCTATATCAAACAGTTTTTTTTTAACCTGCTCATTTTTTGTTCAATTCCTATCCTACTATGATTAAAAAATACTTGTATCTTTTGTCTTAATCAATTGTAGATTTATATTCCTTTTTCAACAAATGTTCATTATGACATGGCGGTCAAAAAATATACAATGTTACAATGTAATTATGATTTTGTAGTAGTGACAATCCGTGTATGATGAGCATTTGACATTATTTTAAAATGTGATACCATTTTTCCCATCTTTATTTTTGTATACATTCAACAACCTTGTAAAGCATTGAAAGGTTTTTGGATGTCCATTTATTAATTGATTGATTTCTTAAGTCTGTATGCCGTCCGTGATGAGATGTCGGGCCCGTAAGGTAAGAAGTGTAAGGTAAAAGGTATGTGGTCCGAGTGGAAGTCCATGAAGGAATGCAGTATTAAAGGTAACAATGTAAGTATCAATTGAAACTAGTATAAATGGACATCAGGTACGGAAGGGACAAGGTGAGTCAGTTGAAACCAAAGCGGCTGTTGTATTGCTGTTAATGGATTTGACGTGAGCAGAAAGATTGTGAATCAAATGTCTATATTATATAATAAGATATATATAAATTGCAGAAATGAGGAGCGACATTATCAACCAAGAACCCAACCTGTCTGCCGATCTCCTCTCTCCCTTGAAGATCTGGCAGTGATTGGATACGCCAACAAATGATTGTTCATGCGCGCCATTCTGATACTCAAACTCATTTTTGAATTAGAGAATGGCGTGGATGTATTTTTACTTGCTCGAGTGCTTGTGTGATTTGGGTCGCATTTCAATATTGCGGTTCACTCGTACATTTTTTTTACAATTTGGATTATTTTATTTTGGTGTACCTTCGACAACCCGATTAAAGATCGTTACAGATTTGAAAACTTGCAAAAATCATTATAATTATTAGTTAGCGGATATTTGTAAAATTTCAACTGCTGTAGTTTTTCAGGCATCGATGCTATGGCCGGTGAGCTAAACCTTAACATTTATGCCTTTTTAGATTGGGGAACTTCAGTTGCCACTTTGATATTTGGCAGATCTAATTTTAAATAAAATAACTTATTTTTATATACTGGATACTTACACGCACTCTAAAAAAAGACAAATGCGGGGATTCAATCTGCAGCCACAGATAATGCGATTGCTATCACTCAGTTCACCCGGGACCGGAAGACTTCCATTCTTACAATACCAGTCCAGATACTTTTGCTTTGGTGAAAATGAATTAAGAACCCCAGGACATTGACTGACATCGTGGATTTTTATAAATGGGTAAAATTTCAGGAAATATTAAAAAGAAAATTTAGATAACAATTTTTTTTTATTCTAACTTTATTACATACAGATATATAATCATTTTTAATATTTACCAAACTGCACAACATAATTATTAGTTATAATTAAGGGAAGATAAGACTAACTAAAATATTAAATTATTATTTGTCTTTCAAATTTACTATTGAGACTGGTACCTAATTAAAAATTTCATCGCAGGCACATTATTTTCAAATATTTCAGGTATATTTGTAAAGGTCTGACATTCAATGTTTACTATCATTAGTGATAGATTTCTACATATGGTAGCAGATTCATTTCCTTGGGTGGAAGAAAACGTTAAAAGTGTTGTAAAAGAATGCTTCATCATTAAAATGTTGGAATTCTTTAGTTACTTATTTGTTAGAAATGTAATATTAGGTTGATGCAAAAGTAATCATGCATTTTTATGATATAGATACATTTTTTTAAACGCTTTGTTTAAGTGATCTATTATATAGGTAATTTTCTTATTTTAATATGAGAGTCATCCATCTTTCCACTTTAATAAAGATGGGCAGCTGCTTTGCATCTCCATGCAGCGAAGACACTTCATTCCCGTCTGCAGTGCCATCTTCCTGCTGTTTTGACAAGGATCTGCATCAATTATGGCCTTTTATTTTCATCATCTTTTAAGGTCACCGGGTTAAATGTTCACATTTATCAACCTAAGAAACATCCCCAGATTGGAATCCGTGAACGTATTAATCCGACCTTAATTGTGTGACTACAGTTCATATCACAATAGTCAGTCACATTTATTGCCTTTATGAAATTCAAAATGTAAACAATGACAAATGCAATATTCAAGTGCTCTACTGTTTAATTACTAGGAACAAACTGAATAGTGAAGTGGAAGTGTCCTTTGTTCAACAGAACAGTTTGAAAACTGATGTTATTAGTTAGGAGAATTATTTTTATGTTTGCGTAATAAAAATGCAAAACTTAAGTATCAACCCAATAATTTTTATATGACAAACAATATGTATTAACATTTCCCTTACCCTTACCTACATACTCAATATCCAACAACATCAATGTCTACAGTAAAAATTTACAAGATTTATGTTTCATTATTTGATATGATACATTTGTTTTATGAAATACTATGAGCAAATCATTAATGCCATTTCACCTGAAATGTCAAAAGAGACATTCACCTCATTGTATTCGCTGTTAACAGTAAAGTAAAAATATATTTATTTTTCACACCAATTCAATTCATAATATTTGAATTGATAAGAATGCATTACAGTTACAACAGTCAGTCGGTGTGTATATGTTGGATCCAGAGTTATTTCAATTGTATTTCTGGAGATGGTCAAGAGTGTTAATCTTGTAGTCATTTACCAATGTGTATTTCTTTTCAGGACTTCTTTTTATGCTATCGATAATTTAATCGCATTTTTTCAAATCTGGCAATACCTATACTATACAAATGTTAAAATTAATTTATTAGGTACACCGTGATACTAGCATCCAAATTGTAAATTAGGCTTGAAGCAAGTGAGAATGGTAGAAATTGTATATATATACATAAAATAACTCGAGTGGGGCTGTCCACTATTGGAGAAAAGTTTTCTGTGAAAAGTATCTAAATGAAATATGTTTTGCTCTCTATCATATATCCGGCTATCTTCGATGATGGATCTCATCTCTGCCTCGGACTCGGATCGGACGCGCGGACTTCCCATTGGCTCCCTTGTGGTATCAAACTAAAAACATATCTTGCGACGAACATGGAAATATTGAAAAATCACCCATTGGAATGTATCACCCGTGCGCCCGCACCGTGAAACACTTGGATTTTAAATGCTCGCAAACACCACAGACTAACGTCTATCCCTCGGCGCAAAGGCGCAAAATGCGCGACTTCAACAATGGATACAAACGCACTGCGGTTGTTATTGTTCCTGATGAAGAAACCTTCACCGAACGTCAAAAGTTACGTGAGGAGAGGGATGGCAAGGACGTGCCGGACGGGGCCGTGCTAGAAATGAAAGGTACGCAACAAGACGTCACAACAGAATCTGATTTATCCCTCGCAGATATACGCGACATATTTTGCTACTGAAATTTTGTATAGACAATTGTTATGCTCTGAAATGGGATATTCCAAAAAAACCTAAAATATTTTCTTTTAAAAAGTATTACAAATATATCGCGTAGGTCTGATTTTTCTGTTCAAAATTTCTTTACTGTTTCAATTCTTCTCTGAAATGTTTCATTCTGTTTTGTATCATGTTCTATTAATCAACAGATATTATTTCAATAGTCATTATTCAGATTTGATTTTCTCCGCTTTTCACCACTATCCATTTGTCCCTCATTCCCTGGATTCCAACACTCGATTTAAACAGATTTCTCACTTTTGAATTTGAGTTCTATAATGCAAATTTCATTTGGCCATTTTTCCAACCACATTTTTTATCCAATTTTGTTAAGTTACAAAAATGTTCTTTTTTGGTGGTTTAACTTTTTTTTCAATTTGACACTATGCGCGTATTTGGTGTTTGTCTTGTATTATTTTTCCAACTTCATTATAAAACAAAAAAACTAATTAAAACAGTAGTCATGGGGAAAAGATGATCAGCTTTGTGAGTTGTCGTGCTAGGAAATATGTCAAATGAATCAAGCTATTTGAAACTGGAGTCCATTAGATTCATTGTATTAGATTTTCTCCTCATTCTAAAAGTTTGTAATATTTCCTCGCCTCTCGAGCGCACTTTTTCTTACTTAATGTATGTACTTGCATCAAACTAATTTTTATGATTAAAAATATATCACTATTAAATTTGGGATAACTGTGTATTTCGTAATCTAAGACTAAGTAAAAATAATACAAGAAAGCTTCCATTGTGCTGTTGACGTTACATGCTCTAAATAAATTCTACAAATATCACAACACGCATGTGTGACTTTCCAGCCAACTTCGTCCTGCCCGAGAAGTGCATGTGGCTAGACTCGGTGGTGTTCTCGGAGCAGCAAGAGGAGGACGCCAAGAAGACCATCGATCGCTACAACCGCGAGGGCCGGCAGGCAGGTTTCGGACCCGGTCAGAGCGGTCAAGGGGGGAGGGGGGCACGCGGAGGCAGTAGCGGTGGGGGCAGCAATAGTGGTCGTCGCCCTAGGTTCGATTCGGATCGCGGCCGCTACGACCGCGGTGGACGACAGGGTGGAGGAGGAGGCGGCGGACCCATCAGGAGGAACGATAGGAGGGGTAAGTCTCTGTTCAGATTTTTCAGATAATCAAAATGATTAATATATTATGTTTGAATTTTGAGATATTTTTGCATACCCTTTCAATATGAAACAAATAGTTAATTTTTTTACAATATTAAGTGAACATAAAAATGCATTATTTTTTACGTAAATATTGCTAGAGCAAAAGGTATCAATAGAAAAGGACGAGTATACAATTGTTGGTTTTCTTAAATTACTATCAAAAATAAATTAAGTTAAATTGCTATCGGAAAATAGCAATTTCTTGAGCATTCATAATGTGTTGCCATTATAAATTATCAAGCAAAAATTAAATAATTTGTTAAAGTTCTCACCTAAGAATTGTTATGTTTATACTATGAAGAATTATTATGTTTATGATATATTGTTTGTATCGATAAACATATGATTATAAAATATTACAATTTTGCCCTGATTTATAAGGAAAAAATTTATGTAAATTCATACTGATAAATAATGTTGATAACTTTTGAAGCAGCTGTTATATTATATAATATTCATACTCCGGTTGTAATAAAACATAATTAGTTATTCATCAATCATATTATCGTCTTCAGAATGGTGGTGTATCTGAAAACATCTTAGCATCATTATTGATATTAAAGTAAAGTTTTGAATTCTTAATTCCACAACCACCCAGGAGGTATTCAGATAATTGCATTTTCTTTTGTTTTTTTATTAACATGAATAGTTACTCATTATTGACAGGAAAGAATCCCCAGTAGATATATAAAAACCTGTCTTCTTATGATGTTCTTTCTCTCTCAATTAATATTACTTCTATTAAATAAAATAACAATAACTTTGTATGAAACCACTAAATTTATTATAAGTCAACCGGTTTCGCTTATCTCAAACATTGAAGGAGATGAGACAGAATACATATATAGTTAAATAGAACATCAATGGAGACAGAATATAAAAGTATATGCGAAAGAGAGCGACAATACATATACAGTGTTGATGAATGATGGATGAAGCTTGAGATAAGCGAAACTGGTTGTTTTTTATGGCCAACTAAAAGGTAGATGATACTGGTGTTAAATTTTCTGGATAGCACCTACTATACTTAAAATTGGTAAACTATGCCACTCCAAATTTCATTTTTCTGGGTTCTTTTTTCCCAATAAACTCCAGTGAAAGACTTACTTTTTTATACTTTGATGACCATTTTATAAAATTCAAAATGTCCTTACTTTCAACCTTTTTCACTGTAATGTTGTAAGTTGTCTCTTTCTATTCTAACTTTCTTCTCTCGCATGAGTTACATGATACCTATAAGAATTTAACTATATTATCCTCATCTTGAAGCATATGTAATTCACATAGAATTTCTCAAATTTCAAACTGGAAAAATGAAAGCACGTCCTTAAGTGGATTCAACTTTTTTGATACTTTTGTTGGTCAGTTCCAATACTGAACCATTACACTACAAAAACCAAGAATGTATTTTTATTCAAAATGTCAACAGAATTAAAATTGTAACTTTTTGAAATTAAAAATAAAAGCATCTGAATATTTAAGTTTGCACCCTCACCTGAAAATGTATTTGTTTTACATCATGTTTTTAGAGGACCGTCGTGGGGGCGGAGGTGGTGGTGGCTGGTCAGGCGGCCGTGGCTGGGAGGGCGGACGCAACGAGGGCTGGGGTGGGCGTGACATGCACCAAGGTGGAGGAGGCGGTAGGGATGGCCGTCAGCGGGAACCCTTCCGAGGGGGAGGAGACCGCTGGGCTGGAGGACGGTTAGTACAAGCTTATTCTAAACATGTATTATATTCAATGACTGCTATCATTTCTTTGAGCAAATTTAAACTTATAATATGTTAAGGATAAATAAATTATTGTAATACAATAATTACCAAACATTATATTCCCCATCAGGAGTAGGTGTGGCTGACTATTAATCAACAGTGAATATATTAGTATTAAAATATTTAATAACCTTAAATTCAAGGGATCAAAAAATTAAAATTTAGAATTATACAAAATTCCGTTAATTAGAAATTCAAGCGACTAAAAAAAAATTGTTGCCCAGAACCAATCAAATTAATGTATTTTGCTTAAGTAAATCAATTCATTTAGCAAAAACATTGCAATATTATTTCATGATAATAGACTCTGCAATGGAATCTGAAAAGTCAGCCAGAAAGGTCACATATACACGGCAGATTAGTCCAAATAACTACACAGACGATTCTGAACGGCCATGAAAACCTAAGAACATTTATGTCAATATTTTAATATGTATTTTATAAACATTATGTTTTTCTTATAACAGTGGAGGCGGTCGAGACAATCGTGCAGAGCTGCCGCGTCGCCCACCCCTCGGTGCCGACCAGCGTGTGGCTAACCCCAGCAGGGGCGGTGCTGCCGGAGGTGGCTATGGACGCCCGCCCTCACAGCCCCCTGTGCCGGCTAGAGGAGGTGGAGCGCCACCCGCCGGCAGACAAAATTATAACAGGGTGGGTTTTCTATAAGTCTAATACAGTAAAACCGCGATATAACGAAATCCAAGGGACCAAAAAATAAAAATTCGTAATAACGAATTCCCACATATAACGAAATAAATAAAAAAAATCTTACTATATGTTACGCGCCGTCGCAAAAAAATGTTGCGCGGCTTCAAAAAAGATCGCAAATTCTGCAAACAAAGGAGGAAGAAGGCCATAGGGAACTGAATACCTACATATTTTTAGTAGTTTTGTTATTAAAACAGATAAGCAAATGGATAATCAAAGGAATTAAATTAAGAACAGAACCTATTCAACGCCAATTGGAAGATATTTTTGTAAATTCCAGAATATTGCAAACACAAAACAATACTTTAATTGTGTTTCAATGTAGAGCCGCTTCAAACATAGTTTTGAGCATGAAACATAAAAAATAATTCAAAAATAAAAATTTGACAGTTGAATCGCGGCATTTTTATAAAATGAGTCGTATATAAATTACGAAGGTACTTACCGGTAACGGCGGCAACCACTTCAAAATATGATACTATGAACCCAAAAAGAAGTTTGAATTGTTTTACTACCTTGTCGGCAGACCGCGCGCACGCCGTAAAAGGCCAAAAAACCGTTCGCATACGGCAGATGCAGTGGCGCGGCTTTATAAGTGCGAAATAATATTTTCATCTTTTAACATTTTTTTATTTCGTTATAAATTTACGTAAATGTATTGGCATTTTTTCGTACGGGACAAAAATGATTTTGTTATAAATATTAACGGGATTTCGTTATATAAATGCATTTTTGTATGAATAATTGGTTTTAGGGACTAAATTTCGATTTTTTTTTCGATATACGTCATTTTTCGCTATATCGGGTTTCGTTATATCGCGGTTTTACTGTAATAGGTCATGGTGTGTTTTAAGTGAATGACTCAATGTAACCGCTTCATACGCAAATCACTTGTGTTTTAAAGACTAAGGCTAGTTTTCATCAATTAAGTAATTTAAAAAGTTAAGTTAAGTAGGTGTTAATAATGTGTTCTGTCCACAGAACCAGTCGGGTGGACAGCAGGGTGGCGGCACTTGGCACCAGCAGCAACAAGGCTGGGGTCAGCACCAGAGCTGGGGGCAGCAGCAGCAACAGCAGCAGCAGACCTGGCCCCAACAGCAGGGTTGGGGACAGCAGCAAGGTCAGTAGTATCCACATGGGTAGTAGCATCAATACAGGCAGTGGGCAGTAGTGCTTGATTAGGCAGTAGCAAATAGCATACAGATAGTTGCACACACCATCTAAAACCAAATATAGTCAAATCTAATTTGATTTTGCCCCAATTTATATCAATGAACTGGTCAAAAACCACAACAATTTAACCTGGGCGAGGTGGTGCTTAGAAATAAATACCAATCCAAATGAAATATATTACCTCATATGTACTGTATACACTGTTTTATTTGTAGAACCTCCTTTATTTGAATATCTAGGAACCTGATAATTAAAAGTTCAAACTTAATACACTAACTAATATTGTAACTATTTTAGTATATATCAACTAAAAAATATTTTAATTTTATTTTCAACATATTCGTGATATTCTTATTTTTAATTTTAATTATAATTATCCAATTATTTGTAATATATATTCTCAAGAAAAGGAGACTGGAATTCTGAAAGATATTCAATTACTTTTCTTTATTATCCTATTTTAAATTAAGACTGTTCCGCAGTAAACCTTAAAATTTATTTTGCATGAAACTAGCTTGTGTGGTTAAGTAGTTGGATGACGGCTTTCGATAAATAAGGCTGGGGGGCTCCTATCCCTCCAGCAGCCATCTAAGGTAATCTTATTGTTGTACCCCAAAAGCATTGAAATTGAAATATTCACATTCACATCATTATTTTTAAAAATCTGACATTCTCATTTCCCCTGTAAAACAAAATATGAAAGGATTTTTGAGGTTTTTATGCAAACAAAATATCATAAATGTATAATTACAGGATTTTCTAGGTTGTGTAGTTTGCATGTATTGTAAGGATAGCTGGAGGTGTACACCTGGTTATTATTTTTCAGATGAGATAAGGGGTTTCAATGTTTTACCAAATTAACTTTTTAAAACCTCCTAAGTGGTCCGCGCAGAGAGAACTCCGGACACCGCCAAGGGGGCGGGGGAGGGGAGCAGCCGCCCGGCCGCGGCCGTAACTGGCACTCCCGCCCCCCAAGCAACGCCGGGTACGTACAGCCAGTTCCCAATATTACCCAGCCGGTACTACCTGCTTCCCGCTCGCTTAACACGCTGAATGTGTTGTCTAGCTAGCCGGCAAAGGTGCATTTGTTTCAGCGAGGCACGCGTTTTCTTCTAGACAAAAAGACAATAGGCCACTATATTATATTCTGGAGTTAGGAGAAGATCAATCTTTTATCTTTGTAGACCTCAATAAAAGTACATTTCGTCATTTAGGGTGCAGTACTGAGGATCCACAAAATCAACTCCCGACAGTATAAAGAAAACATTTTAATTAATTACTTATTATTTTATTAACGGCTACATTTTCCCATTGAAAGGTTTAATGGTTTTTGTTCTTTAATAATTGACTTTGTGAACTGTTAACTTGTGAACTCTCTGGAAATGATGACTACCAGTGTTTTTATCATACATTTAATTAATATTATCGCCTTCATTATGTAACTTTAACATAATATTTTATGGAACACAATGGCAAAAAATTTCAGGGGTACCACCTCTCTCGGGTTAACAAGAAGTCTCAATTGATAAAGTTACACGCTTATTTAAAACATTAAATATTATAATAAATCTAATATACAGTATATCCTGATGTGTTTCGTAATGTGCAGGCTGGGGCAATTGGAACCAGTGGGGCAACTGGGGCGGGCAGCAGCAGGGGCAAGGCCAGCAGCAGGGGCAGCAGCAGCAGCAAGGGCAGGGTCAGTGGGGCAAGCAGCAGCAAGGCCAGTCCGGGGGTGACCAGGGCCAGTGGGGACAGTGGGCCCAGCAGGGCTACTGGGGAACGCAGCAGTGGCCACAGCAGGTGACTATTCATCAAATCAATATTTAATAAAAATGACCATTTTCAAATACGAATGTAAATTTCAGAAACTAAAACCACAAAATGACCAAGTTGTGTTATACTATCACGATTGACATTCAGGACGTTTATACTTTTTATATAAAGAACTGAAGCTATATCCGAGTTGCCACACGATACTCTAGCAAATATTAAAATGTGCATGTGTGCGTGGAACATCTCATGTATTATGAACGAGATATTGACTTGACGCTGTGTGCGCAGTACGGTAAGGCAGCCACCACAACCAAGGCAGTGGGAGGCGCAGCAAGCCAGCAGCAGCAGCAGGCTGCGCCCACACAGCAGCAGCAGGCGGCCACTCAACAGCATCAGATATGGGCGCAGTACGCACAGGCATACGCACAACAGGTGCGTCACCACTCTACTTTTATCTTTTAAGGGGAGTGTGTGTAATTAGTTGCTGCTATTTCCAATCTGTATTACAGCGCTACAAAAATAAATATTTTCATAAACCGTTTTACGTTCTATGTAAGCAAGCATCAATTATTCCCCAGATTCTGTTTATAGTCTAACTTAACACACTTAAATAGAGTAAAACCTCGTTAAAACAAACTTCGCTATATTTAAAAATTATGTATTATCAATTTTTTCAAAAATAGTTTTGCTACGGTTTGGATATATTCTAGGAAATAATATTTTTTTTATTCTGCTATATGTGGAAATTCATTACTATGAACTGTTATTTTTTGGTCCCTTGGATTTTGCAATAACAAGGTTTTACTTTATTATTGATAGAAACCTGCCTATATATTAGTTTTGTAAAAATTCCACACAATAAGATTTTTTTATTAGCGTGTTGACTTAATACTTTCTTCGATAAGTGCAAACTTAAAATAGATCAGGAATTTCCTGATAGGAATTTATAAGAATATAATGATGGATCAATAATATGACAATCCAATCTTGTTCAAGGACACTCTCCCACCACAGCTACCATTAGAGCATACAATCTTAAAGTATTGTGTCTGTGTTGCCAGATTGATCAGAGAAAAAATGGTTCTGCACCTTAAAACTGTGTTCCTGTTTTAGGGCTACGCCACGGCCATGGGAGCGATGGGAAACACAGGCACCTCAGCTGCCACAGAGAAAAAGTAACAAACTTCGGCTACACGGCCCTGAGGCTAACTTCACTCTTAACAATGTGTGGTGGGATAAATCCGGCCCAGTATTGTTTGTAATCGTATGATGCGGTTATTTCAAAATGCAAAGACTTTGATTTTGTGATTTGTTGTGATGCAAAAACTGTTTTATGTTTGTCAATAGTTTAACATAATTATTGTGTAACCTTCATTAAAATTGACAGTGACTGGGTGTTGCGTTTGATCGGTGGTTTGCAATATTTAGTAGCTGTATTGCAAGTTTTTAAATACCGAACACTATGACTGGAAACAATGAATCTTTCAGTGTTGATTTACAACAATATTTTTATCTAAAATTATTTTTCGTGTTGGTTCATGACATTGTACAAAAAGTATTTAAAATAAAGTGAAATTAAATGAGAAATTGTAATTTTAGGCTGTTGATAGCTATTTCTTCCAATAGGGCAGCAGAGACAAAGACCCTTTACATAAATATGTATAACAGTGGAAGAATATGTTTTTTAAGTTTACATTTTACAGTTACAAATGCACAATGCTGTTATTATTTATTTTTAAAATTGACCGTCTTGACTGGCCGTCAAACTGGTGTTTGGATAGATCCAATTCAATCTGAATAAATAAAGGGACTTTGTCCTGTAAAGAAAAGTTACAAATCAAACAAGCTTTAATAAGATTATCTTCAATTATATATTGTGGTTAGTTTCAAAATGTCACAAATTATAAATATGTGGGCATCCTTCGCCCTTTCTTCAGATATAATAAATACAAACACAAAACGTGACATTGTCAAATAAATAGATTCCCTGTCCAAATGTTGTCTGACATTGCTTGAATTGTAGCTAATATTTTTATACAGGTATTATGATGTAACATATTATAACAAAATTGTAGAAAACATAGTACAAATACATGATAGCTGACACCAGATTAATTATCACTCTTCTTTAATAATTGAATCCAGCATAAGTGACCACGCTAAACATGGTGGATGCATGAAAAATATGTGCAGGACCAAGTTTTTGATATCTCTTCTCTGAGCATGTAAAAGATTTATTGTGTTATAAAATTATTTGTGTCATTTTGGATTATATTTAAATAAGTAAACATTTTGGATAAATGAAATGAGTAAACATTTAGTATGATTTAAATAAGTAAATGGCTGTGAGTGTTATTCATTCATTATCATCAGGCAGGGAAATCTGTTTTTAATGGAATGCGGTAACACCTCACATTCTACTCAAATTGTTGTATTCTGTATGGTTTTGATGATTTGATTTCATTAAATTAATTGATTATTTGAATTTTCTCAACCTATATATATCTGATTTATGCGAAATCATCCCTATTTTGGAGAAACTCCTGTCTGTTGGCCTATTTTTAAAATGAGATACTTTGTCACAGATAGATCTGCTCCCACATAAAACTGCAGAAGAGTCAAATATGAAACAAATGGAACATTTGTAATGCCAATCATCTACACACAACACTTTTCCATACAATGTTTCAACTGTAGAGCTTATTCAATAGTCATTGCTGTGTCGGAAGGAGAGTTAACATTTTAAATTTCTTGTAAGTACACATCTTTAATATTAAAATGTATTGTCATTTATTCTCTCAACCACAGCTTATATTCATTTGGAAAAATTAAAACTTTAACGTAACAATCTTTAACAAAAGTAGAAATATGTGAGATTCTGAGCAAAGACTAGGTATTCAATTTGGAGTCCGTCAGTTGTAGCATAAACATGATCTCTAGCAATGAATCTCTAAGATTGCTTGTGACAGTGTTGATTACTCCATACAACTGTTTATAGTAAAATAATCTCACAATATATAAATAATACAAACCGATTAACTATTTACTGATTTAAAAATGTATATTTTCATAGTTAATTTTCATTTTGGTTTCTTATTTCGACATAGCAAATGAAGCAACTTTATTTGCTTTTATAAATTAATGTTTTTTATGAATATTTTTCTCACAACTAGTAAAATAATGTCTTAACAGTTAAACAAAACGGTCAACCACACTTATATTGAGTATAATGAAATGCAATGTCTAACACAAGAAACGCAAATGATGAGTGTACAACTGCAAACTTGGAGAAACTTTTGTTACCTCTTACACATACATTTTTGCCTGAGAAATATTTTATTAAATAATGAACAATCACTTAGCATGTGTAAATTTTATTTCTGTGTGTAAGGATATACATGCAATAAATTTTGGCAATGAATTAATCAGTTATGACCATAATTTGGGTGCTTAAAATAAACAATCATATTTTGTATATTTGTATGTGACGAGGGATGCTTCTTTTAATCCTTTACTTGCCTGAACTATCTGCACTGAAAATGTGATTTTTCAGCATTTTATTTTTGGTTGGTATCTCTACTTTAATGATTGACTCTTAGGATTATTGTAATAATTATGGTTTCCCCTGTACATAATGTTTTGTTAAGCAAAATTTGACAAAATGTAATTGGTAAATAAATAAGAATGTAAAAGAAAATACTGTTTTATTTTTAAATTAATTAGATTGATATGCTCCCTAACACCAGGGAATTATTCCCCTTTATCGGTCCATCCCCATATTTAAGTGATATCTTATGGCGGTGCCTTCAATAATAATTTTAATATATGCATTTTTTACTATTCATTTATATCAAAAGTTATATACTAAATTTGACATTTTTTAAACTATTACTTAGTTAGGACCTTTATACTCATTTAAAACTAATAAACTTAATGTTATTTGCAATAATTAAGACAATACAAGCATTATAAGAAAGACCGCGACCGTTAGATGAATTTTCCGCGTTCTACAAAATTGTGTTAATATGGTAAATTATTGCATAAACGAAATATATTTTATAATCTTGGCTTTAAGGTTATGGAAACAAATTTACAAAATGTTAAAAATAAATAGCTACAAAATTGTGTTATATGGTAAATTATTGCATAAATGAAATATATTTTCTTATAATCTTGGCTTAAGGTTATGGAGACAAATTTACAAAATGTTAAAAATTAATAGTTATATTCCACCATTCAATTTGCAGGACATATCAATTTTCAACATTTTAAGAATACAGTAAAACCGCGATATAACGAAATCCAAGGGACCAAAAAATAAAAATTCGTAATAACGAATTCCCACATATAACGAAATAAATAAAAAAAATCCTACTATATATTACGCGCCGCCACAAAAAAATGTTGCGCGGCTTCAAAAAAGATCGCAAATTCTGCAAATAAAGGAGGAAGAAGGCCATAGGGAACTGAATACCTACATATTTTTAGTAGTTTTGTTATTAAAACAGATAAGCAAATGGATAATCAAAGGAATTAAATTAAGAACAGAACCTATTCAACACCAATTGGAAGATATTTTTGTAAATTCCAGAATATTGCAAACACAAAACAATATTTTAATTGTGTTTAAATGTAGAACCGCTTCAAACATAGTTTTGGGCATGAAACATAAAAAATAATTCAAAAATAAAAATTTGACAGTTGAATCGCGGCATTTTTATAAAATGAGTCGTATATAAATTACGAAGGTACTTACCGGTAACGGCGGCAACCACTTCAAAATATGATACTATGAACCCAAGAAGAAGTTTGAATTGTTTTACTACCTTGTCGGCAGACCGCCGCGCACCGCCGAAAAGGCCATTAAACCGTTCGCATACGGCAGATGCAGCGGCGCGGCTTTGTAAGTGCGAAATAATATTTTCATATTTTAATTTTTTTTTATTTCGTTATAAATTTACGTAAATGTATTGGAATTTTTTGTACGGGACAAAAATGATTTTGTTATAAATATTAACGGGATTTCGTTATATAAATGCATTTTTGTATGAAAAATTGGTTTTAGGGACTAAATTTCGATTTTTTTTTCGATATAGCGAAAAATGACGTATATCGAAAAAAAAATCGAAATTTAGTCCCTAAAACCAATTTTTCATACAAAAATGCATTTATATAACGAAATCCCGTTAATATTTATAACAAAATCATTTTTGTCCCGTACGAAAAAATGCCAATACATTTACGTAAATTTATAACGAAATAAAAAAATGTTAAAAGATGAAAATATTATTTCGCACTTACAAAGCCGCGCCGCTGCATCTGCCGTAGCGAACGGAAACGCCGCGCACAGCCTTTTCGGCGGTGCGCGGCGGTCTGCCGACAAGGTAGTAAAACAATTCAAACTTCTTCATGGGTTCATAGTATCATATTTTGAAGTGGTTGCCGCCGTTACCGGTAAGTACCTTCGTAATTTATATACGACTCATTTTATAAAAATGTCGCGATTCAACTGTCAAATTTTTATTTTTGAATTATTTTTATGTTTCATGCCCAAAACTATGTTTGAAGCGGCTCTACATTTAAACACAATTAAAATATTGTTTTGTGTTTGCAATATTCTGGAATTTACAAAAATATCTTCCAATTGGTGTTGAATAGGTTCTGTTCTTAATTTAATTCCTTTGATTATCCATTTGCTTACCTGTTTTAATAACAAAACTACTAAAAATATGTAGGTATTCAGTTCCCTATGGCCTTCTTCCTCCTTTGTTTGCAGAATTTGCGATCTTTTTTGAAGCCGCGCAACATTTTTTTGCGACGGCGCGTAACATATAGTAGGATTTTTTAAATTTATTTCGTTATATGTGGGAATTCGTTATTACGAATTTTTATTTTTTGGTCCCTTGGATTTCGTTATATCGCGGTTTTACTGTACTTTGTTTTAATGAAAACATATATTTTTAAATAATATATTATATTTACTCACATGCTTTGTGGGATTTTTGACATTTTTAAAATACTGTTAGTTCGCTGTTCGCTAAGTGATACTTTCTTAATCTTACTATGCTACGATCATCTTTACATTATCTCCTTATTTCTTCACTCTGTCATAAATGGTTTTGCTACATATATGCCTAAGAGATCTCATTTTCACTGCATTCAATCTACTTTAGTACCTTTTCTGCCAGCTCCAGACCACACTTCTATACATCGGTGTCGGTACTAGAGCTTCATTGTGTACCGCTAGTCTTGCCTCAGTTGACAAGTTCCCATTAGATATTATTCAATTCAAAGCACCATTCACTTAAACCCTGCAGTCACCCCCCATTGATTTCTTACTCAGCCTTTCCGTTTCTATCAAACATACTTCCCAAATACACAAACTTATCTATTAATTCCTAATATTCATTACCTACAAGTATTTTGCACATTGTCATGCTCTCCTCCTCGAATACCATCACTTTCAACTTGTTGACATTCATAATAAAGTCGCTTTCCTTGTATACATCGTACAATTTACTTGCTTGACTCTGTAATTCTTGTTCACTATTCGCCATTAATACTGCATCATTGGCATTTAATAAACAGGATACAATCAAATCACCCATTTTCGCTTGTATATTCGTGCAGTTGAACAACCATAGAGACATCACACAACTCTGCTTGACACCCTTTGTAATGTTAAACCATGGTGTGAATGATCTATTGATCCTCAGACATGCATAACTTTCTTCATTTAGAGATGCGATTGCGTGTATGAATTTACTATTCACCCTGTAATCAGAGAGTACCTTCTATAACCTTACTCTTATTACTCCATCATACGCCTCTTGCAAATCTATAAAGGCACAAAAAAGTTTTTGGTTTTTCGCTAAAAACTTTTCTGTCATCAGTCATAGAGAAAGATCTGATCCATGCATCCTTTTTCTCCCAGGAAGGCCTCTTGCATATTCGATACTTTTTCTTTCATCACTGTTCTTGCTCTTCATCATCAATCCCGGATAATTGGGAGTCCACCAGGGGGTGCGAACTTTCATACAAACAAAAGTAGCACTGCATTTTTATTTTTTATGTTGGTTGGCCTTCACAGAAGTGATGATCATAGATAAAATTATAGAATATATATCAGACGAAATTTAAGTTTGTATCAAATGTAACCTAACCTAACCTAACCATAAATAATCCATACGTATATCGATATCTCTTATCTATGGAGTCCACTGAATCATTTTTGGAATCAGCATTCCAAACGTACACAAGATTAGGCCTCGTTTCCCCGGCACCAAAACATTTTTTTTGTTGGCCTGTGTTATTTATGTGTCTTGATCATAGATAAGGTCTTGACATATGGCCCACACATTGCCATTTATGAATTTTAACATGCTTATTATTATTTTTTTTAAAAAGTTAATATTCAATTTTTTTAAATCTAATATGTGTGCTAATCATATAGGGTAGACTGGGTATGGTTGTAATATTGTGAATAATTTTGCAACGGCTCACAACAGCTCAACTCACTCAAAAAAATAAGGTACGAACTTGTACGCTAGTTGTCGAATCGCAGCACACATGCTGGAGGTTTCCATAAGGTATATTTTCATTTTCTGATTTTACTTTGCATATTTCAAATATGTGCATAACTTTTTAACATTAGCTGGACATTGGAGAAATTAATATATAAATTTTTTGTTCCGCTCCCTTTACCGCTTTTTTTATAAAAATTGAATAATATCGAAAAATAATGGTTGAGGACTGTTGTAACATTTTATCTGTGGTTATTGATTTATGTAATTTATAGACAACACATAATAAGATATCAATATAAAATATATGATATAAAGTTAATAATATAAAATCTTTAAAAAATAAATGATAATCGGTTTTTTTTTTATTCGTCCTGAGGATGAGGTCGGTTGTAACATTTAATATTTCATATTTTATACCTCTATTGTGTACCCTAATCGTAGTATAAGGAACATAAGTATTGCTTGTTTTTAACCAAATAATGACGCTTTATAGAACAGTAATTAGTTTTGATCTAGCTATCATATTATAGCTTTTAGAAATAGTTGTAAGTAAAACTGTTACAACTGTACCCAGTCTACCCTGAAACATATTTCATATCTTAATGCTGATTGGCTGAAAATGTAGGTAGGTAACCCTAATATCTTACATCCTAGATAAATTCTTATTTGTTAGCCATTTCGATTTCGAACTCGATGGCAGCGCTATAGACGCCAATAAGCGTACTAAAATCGTTGATACTTTTACAAATTATACAGTTTTGGGTAATCCCGAACTTACGATATTTTTATAACAAAATAATATACCAGTTGATTATAATTTTTAAACCTCATAATTTATTACGTAAGTAATATTTCCAGTCGATTTTTAATTTAAAATTTTAGCAATTCAAAAAACAAATATCACACAGTCGAAACTGAATATTTATTTTTATATAGACGTATGGTGTGGGCGATGTTAGAAGTTATCTTGTGTTGTCAAAGTATAAAAAGTAGAAAATCTAAAAATCTAATCGATACCACAGGGATTGGCGCGGCTGCGACAGTGCAACCAAGGCTGAACTGATCACTGCAGAGCTCATCCCCTAAGATGCTTTATCCAATAGATTATGCTTTGTGCCGCCGTTTGCGCATAAAATAGTTACACTTTGTTTTGAAACTAAATCTCTAAAAAAGCATAATTGGAAGAGTATTACGTTTTCCATAGCTTAAAACGTGCCGGTCGCTTAGGCCCTGCGGCGGCAATTTTGTAGCCGCTGTATGACCATATGGTGATTGCTGTGTGTCATTGTCAATTGTCATTGAAAATAATTAAATATTACATTATTGAACACAATTGTATTCTCAGCCAACTTCTCTTATCTATGTTCACAACTCAAGCCTCACTGGATTATGCCCCCGTCGATAAAAACATGTTACGATTTTTGTATATAAAAACTTCTTCATAAAATTAAAATAAAAAAAATATTACAGTCAAAATATTAATAAATGAATGTTAAACATTTTGGACTTAAGTACATATTATGAATTTGATTAAATATAAATTATATTCAAGTATATAATTTTAAAATCTAGGCAGTTATTATATTTAGCAGTAAAAAAACGATGGGGGCTCATTTTCATAAGATTACAGATTCTTCTTTAAAAATATTGATGCAATTTATGAATAACTAGCAGATAAGCAATCAGCTATCGCCGATTGCTTGCTGCTAGGCCCTGCGGGCTTCTATATATATATTTAAATATTTTTGACCCAAATTTTGAAACATGTTTATTCAGCTCTAAAAATTTTTGAATTAAGAGAATTAAAACATAATTTACTGATTACATTATATTAATAAGCATTTTTTAATTTGGCCCTAGTACATATTACTGTTTATTATTATTATTATTATCCCCCTGTAAATCGGTTTTTACAAATGTTGATAGATAGACAGAGCACAGCCATCTTGGATAATATAGTGTTGTTGCACAAAAGTTCACTAAAAAATTGTGTATATTGTATTTTAATTTATTTTATACGGTTGTTTAATATACCATTCGATGCCCAAGAAGATATACAATGTTGTGACATTCATAGCTCAGATCTGTCCAAAACTGATATGCATTGTTCTTGCAGGGGTGGTCTCAGTAAATAATAATGTACCTGGGTAAATACTTTAAACTTTGTTCCCCCGAAAATAATGAGCAGCGTCAGAGTTTTAACATTTTCCTAAAAGAGACAATACCTGTGAATGACAACGTCAACAACATAAGCTGTAAGCATTTTTAAAATTAAATATATTAATTAGAAAGATATACATATAAAATCAATTTTATCAAAAAATATTGTTGTTGCGCCACCGGGATTCGAACCTCGATCTCTTTTCAAACCGGGGAAGGTGCATTATCCAACCAGCAATAATATTTTTTGATAAAATTGATTTTATATGTATATCTTTCTAATAAATATATTTAATTCATATTTAAAATATCACAGACCTATGTTATGAATAATTACAACTTCACAATAAGAATGTGTTCTCCTAATAAATTTTAAAATTATATATCATTTGTGTATTTTTGGATGTTAAAAGGGTCTCATCCCTCCTGTCTCTTATCTTCCATTGTCAAATCTTACCTGGTATGGAGTTCGTAACCTTTTTAAAAAATAATAAGTTTTCCAGATATCTTTTGTATTATGTAGAAATCCTGATACAAATTTAATGGTCATTTAGTGTAAATAACCAACAAGTTATAATTAATATATGTTTCAATAATTACTAAATAAGAAAAAGTAGGTAGGTATGTTTTATGCAAGATATATGTATATATTTTACTTATTTATGTCTGGTCTTTATCTTGCTATGTAGAAAGAAAAAAAAACTTCTTAACCTATCCCTAGAATAATTGAAACCCCCTTGCAACAACATTGTATATCGGTTTTTATAAATGTTGCTAGATAGATGGATCATCAGCCATGTTGGATGATATTTATAGTGTTGTTTCAGAAAGGTGTTTAATAGTATTTTTATTTATTTTATATGGTTTAATATACCATTCAACGCCCAAGAAGACGTACAGATCTGCCCAAGACCGATATACAGTGTTGTTGCGGGGGTGGTCCCAGTCATTGCATTATTTTGAATGGTTCAATAATACTTTCACTTGCCGTGTGAGAAATTTATTGTGACTGATTATCTAATACAGAAGATACATAAACCACAGAGTGTTAAAGAGATTCTATTCTGTTTTTATACATGATATTTGTTGTCATATGTAATAATATATAAAATACCCCAGTAACCCTTTATTATTATTTTGTTTTCATTGATTTTTTTTATGGTATATTGATTGACTTTAGCTCAAAATAAAAATCTAAGCTCTAACATGGACCATCAAGGTGAAGATTATATTCAGATTTTATCAAATTTACAAGACACATTTAAGCAGGAAGTCACAATTTACGAGGAAGGAAATGATTCAGTAGCTGCAGAAAATGTGTCTTTCATTAATAATATTTCTGACCAAGAAAAAGTAAGCCATTCCTTTTATTTATCATCTGTTTAACTATACCATTTCTCCTAGGGTAGTCATTTTTTAGTGATTTTGTGAGAATTGTCATTCGCCATATTTTTATAAAGAACGATCAGTGGTGTAACTACGCCAACGCTGCCAATGTGATGCATTGGGGCCCACGTTGGATAGAGGCCCAAATGAGTATCATTTTCGCAGTGTTAATATGGACTAATATATTTTTAAATACACTACTGTAAAAAATGGCATCATAAAATTAAAATAATCATTTCTGTAATACCTTCTAATATGTTGGGTTAGGACCAGACCATCGCCGCAAAGTGAAAATCCACATAAAGCGAAGTGAGGATTTTTACTGTTGCGAATTCATAGGAATGCCTCAAAATATACTTTTATTTTTTATCATGAAATTGTGAATATTATGGGAAAAAAGATAAAAATTTTCTTTTTATTATGTAATCGATAAACTGCATACTAAAAATATTATTATACGTATTTCATATTTAGGGGGCCTTTTCATTGAGAACAATACTCGAGATCTTTCTTATTTGGGGGTGCCCAACTCTATTATTGTATTATGTGGTTGAATGTATATATATTATATACATAAAACTTATATTTGTATTCATATCAACAGTTGTTCTAAATAATAAATTAATCAAAAAATTGCGCTCTTGATGGTTTTTCCTATAGGGAATTTTGTTGCCCACCAAGTGAAATTGATGAAAACAATCAACTTATTAGTAAAAAATGTTTCTTAATTTCCATCATCTTCATAAGGTACAGTGCATCTTATTTTGTTCAGCAGTTTTATTCCCGGTATTAAATATTAAATAAAAATATGAACTTGCAGACAGGTTTAGGTATTTTTAAGATTATTAATAAAAAAATGTGTATATATAAGATTATTTTTTGCTGACTATACAAAATAATTATCTAGGTACAGAAGAGATTGGTTTACAAAAAAAATATTAAATAAGGTGGGTATCAATAAATCAAGGTCACAACTGTTCTATTTTATCTTTAAACTTTTAATTTTAAACCAATAATATATTAAATAATTATTGTAATTCAAAGAAATATGCACACTGAGTGAGTCAACTCATAAATCACTGAACTTACGTTCTTCCATATTATAATACATGTTTGTTGTTTTTAAAATATATAAAAACTATTAATAAACTCCTGTGTAGCAATAATTAATTTTTGCCCAGCCAAAATTATAACTATAATTTAATGAACAACCATATTAGAAGGTATTGTGTATGTAGCATGAATGTAGATATATTTTTATGATGATTTAAGAAAATAAATTAGTTTATATCCGTGGTTTACACTACTTTAAATAGAGAAAATGCAATTTTTCTCTTTAGAGAGGTTATTTTATTGTTTTTGCCTGTAAATAAAATTATGTTTATTATTTAGATTATATCGATGATTGGTGACTGATTATTCATAATTCTTGTACACTGCAACAGGTACACACTTATCTTAGTGATTAATCCTCGTTAAATCTCAGTTACCAATCATCGTCATAATCACAGTTACATAACGGTTTACCTTCTCTTGACATTCCTTCCCTTCGTGTTACTGGGCATTTCACCAGATGAAGACAAGCCCAGTCAGATGTTGGTAGATCCGTTTTCTTTACCATTGCCGCTTATCTATTCAACAAATGAATGATTATAATCTGGGATTGACTGGGGCATTATTTTGTTATGCAGATAACAGTACATGCTGAATTTGGCCGACATACAATATATCAAACCATGACAGTTGTACCATCAGAGGATATCAATGGGGAAGTCTCTTATGTTCTCATTGTTCAACAACCGAGTGATGAGATGCAGATAGTTGAAAAGAGTGATGTGACGCAACCCGGTGAGGCAGCACTCAATGCGATAGGAACAGAAGGAGAGGATGACAAGTCTTCAATTACAAAGCTGCCTGTGAAGGGATTACCATTTGTGTGTAGTTATTGCCCATACACCAATACTACAAAGTTTGTATATTAAATTAATTTAAGTATATGAACAGTGTACAGTTAGGTCTCTGTAAGAAAATAACTGATTAATTCAATAATATATCATATCATATACATTGAATTTGAATATGTATGAATATTTATATATTTCTTTACATGGTTGTAGATACAAGCTTTCCCGCCACATGAAACGTCATTCTTCCGAGAGGCCTCACGGGTGCTTAATTTGTGATAGAAGTTTTAAGACTCCTGCAGCTCTGAAGAACCACATCAACATGCATAATGGCATCAAGCCCCATCACTGTCGTTACTGCGAGAGCTCATTTACCACCTCAGGTAATTATGTTTGATGCTCTGGTCCAGCTACAAATTCTGTAACAATTCAAGAAGATTTCATTAAAATATTTAATTTTTTTGTCTCTTTAAATCGCTTATGTACTTTCATTTTTCCCGTTTAAAATTTGAGAAATTCTACGCGAATTATAGTTAAAATCTGATAAGTGTCGCCTAAATACTAAAAGACGTTATTTGTTACGTAAATCTTGCTAAAGAGGAAAGTTATAATAAAAAGAGATGACAATAGAATTGTTAATTTTCTCGCATTTGTGAGAAGTGTTAAAAATAGCTCTTATCTAGAGTCTTTTCCACGTTTTTTCATATTAATATTATGGAATGAAATAAAATGTGTGTTGCTATTTGAATTATCCATCAAAAATTAAATAATCTATTGGAAGTACCTAGTTCTAATTATGAAAATATTTGAAATCAGTCAAAGTACCTATATATATTTAGACTGACGCATAAATCAATGTTTTAAGATGTCAGATGCATTTTGTGGTTTTGTTTAATATTATCGACTTATAACACCACGTTGCAGTGTTGCGAGCTCACTGTCTCATAATTACATAGTCTTTATATTATGGCTAAAATGTACGTGAAAACATATTTTTGTCAATTTTTAATGAAAATTACGAGAGTGCGAATTTGACATCTATCATGCTGCTCGGAATCTGCGGAATGAAGCGAAAAAAAAATACACATTATTAGGATCGATATAAATATTATTTAGAAGAAGTTATTGTGTTTTTGATATAAAACTTGATTTTAAATAGTAGCAGAAGCCTCAAAGCATGTTAATAAATATAATATATTATTTTAAATCATTTGCTTTCACTAAAACAAAGTCTTTTAAAAATGTCGGAAATTGATATGTCCTGCAAATTGAATTCTATTCATTTTTAACTTTTTGTTAATTTATCACAGTTCAGATTTGTCTTCATAATCTTGCCTTCAATATTACAAGAAAATATATTTTGTGGCACACCGAAAATTTATTTAATGGTCACGGTCTTTCTTATAATGCTCGCATTGTCTTAATTATGACAAATAACATTCAGTTTATTAGTTTTAAATTAGTGTAATGGTTCTATCTAAGTAGTAATTTAAAAAATAGTCTAATCTAGTGTATAACTTCTGATCAGGGCCGTTTCTAGGTGTTTTGCCGCCCTAGACGGGAGTTGAAAAATGCCGCCCCCTCCCTTTTACTACCATCACTCACCCTGTCATCCAGGCTAGAAGAATTGATGTATTAGATATAAAAGAATGTGTATTCAAAATTAAACAATAAAACATTAAATAGCTAAATAAGTACTGTTCATGATATTTTATTTTGTTTTAAAATTTCTCTCTTCTAACTTCAGTGGTATTTTGGGTTCTTTCTCTTAATCCGATGGTACCTTCTTTATCTTTATTTTAACAAAGTCTTTAATAAGATCTCTAATGTCAAGCTGGAAAGCCATGTCTTTTTTTACTGAATTTGTGGCTAGTCCCACGAGTCTCTCTTGGCTCATTGAACTGCGCAAATAGGTTTTTGATCATTTGAGTTTGAGAAATTCCTCTCTGCACTTGCCACTGATATCAGTAAAGTCAAAGAGATATGAAGAGCTACAAACAAATGAGATAAACCATTTTCTAGCTTGTCTTGGTACAGATAGTTCAGCACATTCGAGTTTCGAATTTGTTTGTATTCAATGACTTATTCCTGAAAGTTCAGAGCAGAGAACTGCCGCATCAATGTCCTTAAGGAAATGGTTATGGAAATGGAAATGGAAATGCCCGGTTAGAGCTGTTTACAATTGATTCACAAATCCATGAGTTCTTTGGAAGTTTTCATCTTGAGGTCACTTATTTTGTATAGAAAACCAAATACATAATCTTTCAATTTCATTCAACTGTGTGAATTGTTCTTTTAGAGAACTAAGTGTCATGTCCAATATTGCAAAATAGTAATTTACTCTGAACTTTTCTTTGGGGTCAGCAATGGGTTCATCTTCTAAATCGTAAGCGAACAATTTCCTTTTCCTCCTTATTTCTGGCTAAAAAATTGCCTCAATATTGATTTCTTCAGCTAGTTCTTGACTCTGTATTTTTAAGCTTGTTTACTGTCCTATCAAGAGTAAAGTACTTCTCTTGCAGCAGTTTTCTGGTCAAATTGATTTAAAATACATGGATTGAAATACAATTAATGAAATGGCATATTACAAGTTTCTCTCCTAATTTACTTATTTTTTTTTTGTTTATTTTTATTTTTTTATTTTTTAAATTCCCGCCCTTTTGCTGCCCAAATGTGGCCACCTAGTCTTGCCTAATGGTAGAAACGGCCCTGCTTCTGATATAAATCAACTCCTTGGCCGCCCATGTCGCAAGTTTCCGACAGAGAAAGAGATGGAATGAGAACTGTCAGAATTTAAGTCTATTTTTCACGGAAAATGACCATCAAATAACGCATGATATCACCGGCGCCACGGATCGGATCATTAACCAAATTATTATTTCCAGTAGTGATATCGTACGGCGCCCCATAGAAATCTATTTCAATTCAAAAACACAACGAATTACGTCTAAAATCGAGTGTAAAAATCGTCGTTTTTCCTCTATACAAAATTGACAGTTAGCGTTTACTTTTGCGTTGCCAGATCGCAATTTTATTACATTTTAATATTTAAAACACATGTCAACGTCAAAGTGCTGATATTTTTACAATTATCGAATTTTCGAAAACTTTATTGATTTTATTTTTACTTTACAAAATGGCAGAGGGTTACTTATTTCGTTAGTGGAGACGGCCGACTTCCCAATATGCTCGTTACTACCGCAGATGATGAGAAGGGCACAATAAGTTGGAAAGTATCTGGAAAATTCCAATTTGAGTAAATTGTCAGCTAGATTTTGACGTACGAAGGTGATATTTTTAGTTTATATTTCCAAGTAATTCAAGTGAATAAGATATTATTTTTTAGCTATTAATTAAAATGAATATACAAGCGTTTTACTATAAGTACAGTGAGTGCGCTGTTAGGTAGCATTGGCAATTGCCGTCGTCGGCGGCATCATTTTATGTGTATTGTTATTGCTATACTATAAGTGCGATATGTTATGTGTACGTAGTTGTAAAGTGCTAATAAGTTCGTTTTAAGCATCACATTAAACACAATAATATTAATAAAATCTGATGTCGTCCTTCCAAAAAACAAATATAAAATAAATAATAATGTTCTAAGTGTAATGGCCTGACAACACTATCAACTTTTATTTTTTCCTTTTTTTTTCAACTTTTTTCATCTCAAAACCGTACGAAATCGCGGCCGATGGATTCTTTATATCTTATAATATCAACGTTTTCATGGTTTTTTTGTAAAAATAAAATTCGAAAAAGCTAGCTTGTGAATTTTGAATTTTTAGAATTTTGGCGCCAATATGGTGGCATGATGTTGTTTCACCTACGATTTTTCAGGGCAACTAGCAGGTAATAAAAACCCACATTTTCATAAAAAAATGCGAAAATATGAATTATTATTGAAAAGGAAGCCTTTATGATGAAATTAAAAAAAAATTAAATGCAGTGATTTAAGTGGACACGACGTTGGGCGCCATGTGATATAAGTATGCCACAATGTCGTTGGTGCCATATGATTTGAATCGGGGTTCTTTAGGAGTTATAATTCGATTAATCGAACATGTATGATACTCCTGATCGCTCGTCAGAACGATACCCCGTACTCTAATGGAATGTTCGCTTCGTGACCCATCCATCAGATATCACGCCTTCATTAGTACCATGGTTACAGGAAGAATACAGGTGAATATGAATACACAGAAGATGCACAAATTAGGCATTTATTAATCACAGTTTATACTCAATAGGCAGGTGGAAATACTTATAACTAACTTATTCTATAACTAATTCTATCTCAGATTATCTCGCGATGTACTTCCGGAGTCTTCTTCTGGAGACCTAGTCTCAGGCTGGCGAAGTGGTGTCGTTAACACCCAGCGTGGGCGGCTATCTGCTGACTGATCTGTTGGACAGCGGGCTGGGCGACTACTCCTGGGTAGATTGCGGCGAACCGTGGCTGTCCATCCTCCGATTCTCTGATGATGTCCGGTCAGATTTATGGTGTCGGCTATCTGTTTTCCACGCGCCTCTGGCATTCAACTGGCGTCTGGTATTCGACTGCGTACCTCAACTTCCGGATCTCGTGTTCAACTCTGTGTCCTCCACTGCGTACTTTCAACTGACGTCTTCGGCTGCTCATCTTCGACTTTGGTTTCTTTCTTACTCCCCACTTTTTTTTTTCACTGGGTGTTCAAACAATCCCAACTGATTGGGAAGTTGGCGTTATTATAAGGGTGATGTATCAAATCAAGGTCAGTATCAAAGTGGCTTCCGTCCTGAGCAATCTACAACTGATCAAATATTCACCCTCCGACAAATACTTGAATAAAACCTTGAATACAGTATAGAATTGCACCATTTAGTCATCAATTTTAAAGATGCGTACAATAATTTGTTGTATCCGTTCCAAATTATATGATGCCATAAAAGAAATTAATATTTCCAAAAAACTTACTCGAATGACAATGTTGACTGTGCAGGGTTAAAATAAGAACGACATGTTAGTACCTTTCAACACATACAATGTCCTTCACCAGGGTAATACACTATCCCTTCTCTTGTTTAACATTGTCATCGAACAAAGAATCAGGGATTCCAAAATAGAAATGGGTGGTACCATCTTCCACAAATCATGGCAAATTATGGCGAATATAGATGATCTGGATATCATTGGAAGATCAGAATCGTCTGTGAAGAATGGTTTTCTGAATTTAGTGTGCAAAGTTTATAATGGAACGCTTCAATAAATGTTCCAAGTACTTATAGCTTCCAAAACGGCCGATCCGATGCAGCAACAGGGTGAAATTTATATCGGCTTAGCAAATCTGGGTTTCACTTTCAATAATTACAAGCACAGAAATTACAAGTCTACAGGCGGCCAACAAATGTTACTTTGGTGTCCAAAAATATATGAAGACCCACTTGCTGACCTAGAAAACTAAGATTCAGATTTACAAAACATTCCTGAGGCCGGTTCTCACATCTGAATGCAAGGTAGTCAGTAAGGATGATGAAAATTCACTACTGGTCTTTGAACGTAAGATTTTAAGAGGGATAATGTCAAAAAAACAACCGCAAATTAAACACAATGTTATTGGCTGAAGGAATGTTAAAAAACCCGAGTTGCGGTGGTTGAATGGCTTTATCCAGGATACTTATAGAGTTGGTATCACAAATTGAAAATGGTCAGCGGAGGACAGAGCAGAGTGGCGAAACTTACTTGAGGAGACTGGAGCCCACACCGAGCTGTTATGCCTTTGATGATGATGAAAGAATTATTATTAATTTCCTTTGCATATTATGGATTTTCACATAATGGGAATTATCTGGGAAAGCATCCCCAGATACCGCGGATTATCTGGGAATGCATCCCCAGCGTTAAGCGGAGGTTATATGTATTCTGATATTTTCAACCTAAACGTTGTAAAAAATAGATTGGATGCACGGGGTAACAAGACACTGATCTGACATTTCAGTATGGTGTGCATCATGCTTTGTAATTTTGTAATATATAATTTTCTTGAAAAATACAAGAACATGACTATACCATAATATATCAAGCCACGATCAGCAAAACATTGTAATTGTTAGATTCCTAATTTTACAGTGGGAAGTTTTTTAGTTGTGTTTTAGTAATGGCAAGGAATCAACTTGTTCATTTGAAATTTATATTAAATATTTGTTTGGTAGGAAGAAACATAAATTTTTTTAAATACCAACCATTTCTAATATTTATGACTAACACTATTTCACTCATACTATTTTTAAACAAGTGTTGTTTACGATAGTGCTTAATGTTTTATACTAAAACTGTGATATATGTGTGTATGTTACTGTGAAGTTCAATTGTAGTTGAAATTAAAACACCTGAAGTTCAATTTTTAATATTTGAGTTCATTTTTTTCCCATTTGCAATATGTACCTATTAGTATTTATTGAATTAATTGTGATAGTGTTAGTTAAATGTTTATTTTTCAGTTGTGATTGTATCTTATACCTTTGCAGGTGAATTAGTGAGGCACGTCCGCTACAAACACACGCTTGAGAGGCCACACAAGTGTGAGGAATGCAACTATTCCTCCGTTGAGCTTTCCAAGTTGAAGCGTCACGTGCGGTGTCACACGGGGGAGCGTCCTTACCAGGTATCCACTCTCCTAGGTTAACGATTATCTTTTTTTTCATCTATGATTTTTGTTAATTAGCGCGCAAGTACCTAATTATCTAGTTTGATAATTACTTGCGTACATTAATTTTCATGATGTCAGATGGAATCAGCATGTGGTAATGTAATATGTTAAAAATGTTAGGTTTTGTACTTAGTTTTCCAAGGGTATTCTCGAGTTCACACTACTCAGTATTCTTTATAAATCACTGAAGCGAATCAGACTAGAGTGTCGATGATGTGGGCCTCAGGTGACACTACATACACTACTAGATATCATGGCTACAGCAGTTATAAAATAAAAGAAAAACTTCTTATTTCTTCTGACTGATATTTTTACAAACCAGATCTTCGGTATCTCTCGCTGTATAGGACTCATCTGCCAATAGTCATGCCCAGTGAAAGAGCTCACGGCCGGGATATTATACAGTTAGTTTATTACTTTGGTACTCGTAACTATAGGCCAACATGGGCCAGTGTTCAATCTTAATTATACTGATCAGTTAAATACAGGTAGGCAAATAAAGCAAAAAGTACTATAGTTGTACAAAAATAAGAAATTAATGTATTTAGAAATTCTGAGCATAAGCGAGCCGTGCAGTGTCTCAGTTGCTGGTGTAGCAGCAATCTGCAGCTGTTACTGGAAGTTGGCCTAGCCGGGTTGGCTCCGATTCTGCTCCGTATATAAAATACAAATAAATGTATTGTAAACCCATGTTTGTACATAATATGTGTAATAGGATCATATTTTTGACAATGAATCGCAGTGCACAAAGTGACCTAGTTTATTAATTTTTTTTTTGTATACTATTTTCAGTGTGAACATTGTACTTACGCATCACCCGACACATTCAAACTAAAGCGACATTTACGGACACATACACAGGAGAAGCCATATGAATGCGACTCCTGTAAGATGAGATTCTCTCAATCCAACTCCCTTAAAGCTCACAAAATGATCCACAGTAAGTTATGACATGTTACATGTATGTCAATTTTATAATGTTTTGTTTGTTAACAAAAAATACAAATAGGAAGAGGATATATTTGATGAGAGGGACTGCACCTCTCGAAATACAACTGTGTTAAAAATAAAAACTGAGTTTTGTGTAAAAGTTCAAAGTTTGTTTCAATAAAAATTAAAAGTACAGTAGTACCTCGATTATCCGGACCTCGATTATCCGGATTTTTGATTATCCGGATTGTTCAAAATACAATACTTTTTAATACATTTTGCGTCCTAATAAAAATATAACTTGACATAATTATAAATAATTTATATTCAAATTACATCATTTCTATGGCATTGATCTGTCTGGACACTCTGTGGTGATACAATACGCATTATTACATGAACTGTTGGTTATGGATATCAATCAAACCATTTGGAGCAGTATTTAAATACATATGTATTTTTAATATTACCGATATGTCATCGAAAAGAAAACGTGTTGTATTATCATTAAAAGACAAATTGGATATAATCAATGCTTTGAAACGCGGTGACCCGGGACGTTCTTTGTCTAATAAATATGGTATTGGAATATCAACTATCAACGATCTCAGATATAAAAAAACAAAGTGAAAAAATTATGAAGTTTACTAATTGTTTAATGTCAGAAGACAGAACATCAGAGCGTAAAGTTATGAAAAAATCAGGAAATGAAAAAGTTGAAGAGTGTATTTTTATGTGGTTCATACAAAGACGATCATCTGGACAGCCAATATCTGGTCCATTATTGTGTGAAAAAGTAATATTTTTCAATACAAGACTAAATGGAGATCCCACCTTCAAAGCAAGTTCGGACTGGCTTGAAAAATTCAAAGGGCAACATGGGTTCAGGGAACTTGAAGTTTATGGGGAAAAGCTTTCTGCTGACATACCTTCAGCAAACACTTTCATTGACACATTGAAGGTGTTCGTGGAGAAGGAAGGATTCAACGAAGAATTTATTTACAATGCTGACGAGACCGGTTTAAATTGGAAGAAACTACCCAACAAATCTTTATCATCAAGGCGTGAAAATACTGCACCAGGGTACAAAACTAGTAAAGAATGTGTCACCATTATGGTATGTGCCAATGTAGCAGGCAGACACAGACGCCCACTGCTTGTCATTGGGAAATCAAAGAACCCCAGATGCTTTAAAAATATCAGAAGTCTTCCGGTTGAATATGACCATCAGAAAAAAGCCTGGATGAATAGTGAAATTTTTAAACGATGATACGAAAAGCAATTCATTCCGGAAATGAAAAAATATCAAAACTCCATAGATAAAAGAGGAAAAACATTATTATTACTAGACAATGCACCATCCCACCGATCTATAGAATGTTTAAACCAGACCTATGAAATGTTTACGGTGAAATTTCTTCCATAAAATGTCACGTCAGTAATACAACCGATGGATCAGGGTGTGATGGAAACAGTAAAACGTTTATATAGAAAACAGATGCTTCGACGATTATTGCTAGCAGACGAAAATAATGAAGAAACAGTTATCAGCTTCCATAAGAAAATAAATTTAAAAAACTGTTGCTACATGGCAACAGAGAGTTGGAATTCTATAGATCTGTCAACTTTGAGAAAATCATGGAACAAAATTTTTAAAAGACCATTAGTAAATTCCAGTAACACAGTAGAAAGTGGTATAGGAGACATTGCGGAAGCAATAGCACAAATTTCAATATGTGCTGAATGTGACGAAGAAGACGTAACCAAGTGGTTAAATTGCGATGCAAATGATCCTGGATTCCAAATTTTGAATGATGAGGAAATAATTAAAGAAATATCTGCCTCAGATGAACAAGATCGAGAAGACAAAGAAGAGATTTGCAAAGTAAGAGATATTGGTCCTACAGTGTTTAGATGTCGCCATGAAGTGGTTTTAGTGCCAAGAAGAATGTAACTCAGGACAACTTATATGTCTTAAAAGTATTCGCGATTTAGCAGCTTCAAGAAGAACAGCTAGCTTTGAGCAAAAATCGATAATTAAATTTCTTAATAAAAAATAATTTAATATTGAAGCTATATGTAAATCTAGACAAATAAAAATTATTCAACTGTATGTACATGTCTTTCACTGTCAATTATGATTTTTTTCGATTATCCAGATTTTTCCTTATGCGGACTACCTTAATTTATTTATTTATTTGTAACTATATAATACAATGTAAAAATCTGTTTGGATTGTGCCTGTCTCACTAGAGAAATTCTGTGTCGAGACGGGCATAGTTTACAAGCAATTGTTTAATTAATTAGAATTACAAGTAGTAGATAGAATTACATTTATTACTAGATAAGAGGTGTATATAAAGAACAATTTTAAAGTGGACATAATTTTTATTTCACTTTGTAGCAATAATTAATATAGGTATGAGTCAATATGTTTGGGTGAGTGCACCAATACTGGCTCTACCCATATTACGAATCCAAGTTTTAATATATAGTTTCATGTTCTTGGGACAATTCAATTGATTTAAATCTTTTAGCATTCTATTAAATAATTTAGCTCTAAAATATTTGTAGTTTCTTTGACCATCTGTTGTATGTACTCTTGGGGCTTATAGGTTATTTGTATTTATCCGTGTGAAAATTATATTTTGAGTTGTTTTAAAATGTATCTGTTTGTATTTATATGTATATATGTATTTAAGAGTAGTATTAGCGTATATTTGTCTTATATCAAAGACAAAGAATTTATTCAAAATTTCGTCAGTGCTCGTTGTGATTAGGGATTTGAGGAAAACTTTTAATATAATTTTTTGAACTGCTATTATTGGATTAATTGCAGACATAGTCGCTACACCCCAAGCAATTATACCATGCTCTATGATTGATTGACAGATAGCGTAGTACGCCATTTTAAGAAGTTTTATATTAAGGAAATTTCTAATATTTCTAAAAAAATATATTGTTTTTTCGTTTCATCCCCAATTAGTCTGGATAATCGAGGTTCTACTGTAATTGTGTTATGCCACAAAGGTACTATAGTGAGACTAGGATTGATCTTGTTTTTACAAGGTTTGTATTAAAAGAAAAGTTAGAAAAATATGGCAGTTCTTGGAAAAAAGGTGATGACAAAAGAAAAAAACCTTCTACCGATTAGAGTTGGCACAAAGCAAAAAGTACATCTACATCCCTCGGTCAAGTCATCATATTCAACAAAGACATACAGTTGTTAGATGTCAAGAGGCGAAGACTGTGCAAGCTTCAGAAGTCCTAAGATTGTCTTCAAATCAAACGTGCCACACCTTGAAGAACGGTACCAAGGGTGCATGTCTATATAGACAGTGTACAAACAGTGACTGAGTCATTAATTTAAATATTGTATTTGTTATGGAGAGAATATTGAACCAACTGATATGATCAATCTCTTATTTTGAGGGTTTGTGGACACACACCTTAATACAAATTGATATGGTTCAGTTGCACCAGGGTATGAAAATTGTGTTCTATCTCTGATTACGGCTGTATTATTGAAATCAACTGGTATACTTCATTTTACAAAATAAATATTAAGAATTTAAACAAGGACCAATAAATGGATATGTCAATAATTGCAAAATGTATTGAATTGGGTATGTATTCAAATGCAATTTATTGTTATTGCGGCTTTTCTAGTGGTTGGAAGAATGGAAGAAATATTAGATGGGAATCATAAACTATTATAATGGAAGAAAAGTCACAACACATTACTAGACTATGCTGCTAGTTAATTTAATTTGTCATTTTATTCTAGATAATAATAAACCCACTTACCCCTGCACTCTTTGCCCGTCTACCTGTGGCCGGAAGAGTGATCTCCGCACCCACATTAAAACGCAGCATACGCCTGAACTGAAGCAGTGCAAAAGATGTGGAAAGATTTTCTCAGACCGCTACAGCTATAGAATACATAATAAGGCATGCTTTTACTGTACAATTAAGTTGCAATAAAAAAAGTATCTTGTAAATTGTTTGTTCAGTATTCAACCTCTATCTTGAGAAATTGGAGCTATTTACTCTAAATTCAAACCGTGCCTATTATTCAAAGACTTAACCAGTAGCGACATCTCCTGTTCACTCCTAATATTATGTCATTATCAACTGAATTAAACCAGTCGATATAGTAGAGTTCCATGATAAATATCCCAACAATTATTGGTATTTTTAAAAATACTTCAAGAACAAAAGATTTTTTAAATATATTTGATTGATTTTATTTATGCTTTTGGTTTTGTTTTTTTCCATGCAACACTATTGTCGTTATGCATGTAATCAGGTAGACAATTGTCATTATGAATATTCATCTCTGTGATCAGAACATAGCTTCTGATCTTTATTAACATCAAGAGATGTCAAATTGACAAACTGATCCCAGCTAATAGAATAGGCCAGCGCTAAACAGACTATTATTTAATAAAATGATTTATTTTGTCTGTAAACAAAACCAGTCAAATGTAAGAAAAACCAAAATGTGAACAAAAATCAGTTAAATGTAAGATAAAAAAGTCAAATGGCAAGAGTTTACTTCATCCGCAAATTCATAATTTATGAACATATATCATAGAACATAGCCAGGCCTGTCTGTAAGTAGTTTTAATATAATAAGAGAGTAATCGTTACATAAAATAATATTCTGATAGCAGTGTGATAAATATTTAAATCAGTGTTAGTGGCTTCAAATTTATGGTCAGGGTCTACATTTAAAATCTTATAATATTATTATGAATGTCAACAAGTTGGAAGTGATGGTATTCGAGAAGCAGGAAAGCAAGACACCGTGCAAAATACTTGCATGTAACAAGTAGATGAATTTGTGTATTTGGGAAGTATTTAGATAGAAACGGAAAAGTTGAGAAAGATATCGAAAGGAGGGTGACTGTAGGGAATAGAGTGAACGGCGCTTTGAATGGAATTGAAACTTGTCAACGGAGGCAAGACTGGCGATACGCAATGGAGTCCTAGTACCAATACTTATGTATGGAAGTGAGGCTTGGAGCCGGCAGAAAAGGAATGAAAGTAGGCTGAATGCAGTGGAAATGAGATCACTTAAGCGTATATGTGGCACATCTGTTTATGATAGAGTAAAAAATAAGGAAAGAATGTAAAGCTGATCTTAGTATAGTGGGTAAGATTAAGAAAGGATCACTTATGTGGTTTGTTCATATGGAACGGATGAATGAGGAGAGATTGGTAAGAGAGATATACGACCCAAGTGTTGATGGCACTGGAAGTAGAGGACGTCCGCGAAAGACTTGGCATGACCATGTAAACCAGATACTGGAGGATGGTCCTGTTAGAAACCTCAATAATCGGTGAGCCAGTATGAGAAGATGTATGAACATGGATGAGGTGAGAATTATGTGTCAGGACAAGAGTGTGGTGCTTTATGCTCTCTGCCTAACCCCGCGGAGACACAGCGTGATGGTAAACTTACCAACTAGTAATAATAATATTTTGAAAATGCTTATGTTTGTTTCAGACTCACGCAGGGGAAAAGTGTTACAGATGTGATTTATGTCCTTATGCATCTATCAGTCAGCGCCATCTGAAGTCACACAACCTCATACACACAAATTGGAAACCATTTGCTTGCAAAGAGTGCAACTTGACCTTTAGGTTTGTTTGTTTTGTGCATTGCAATGACTTTTATATTTTACCCCAAAATAATTGTTTTTAGATTGTTTTCTTTATTAAAAAGAAACTTACTATCAGTATTCAGGTAACCCGTGGCCGAAAAAAAAATTAATATATTTACATTGAGGGCTGCACCGCACAGTAAATTAATTTTTTAAGATGTAGGTATACAAACTAGAATTAAAATGTTTGCAATCAAATAGTCTGAATCCCATTGATTTTTATATACATATTTGCTTCTTGTTAGACACAGTCGCTTGATGATAAGTAAAAGTAAATTACATAGAAAATACTGAAACAATGTGTATTCATTTAGGAGCATTGACATGTAGCTGGAGTGACACCACTTTTGACACAACACAAACAAATGAAGGAATGAACAGCACTAAGGACTAGGGATGCGTCATTCATCACTCACCCGTGAAGCGCATCAAAAACCTCACACACTACTTGTATAGTTACCTACTAAGCTAGGTGGTGGCGAGAGTGGAAGCAAGCGCTTTAGCACATCTATGGTTGCCATAGAAATATTATTTCTTCGCTTGCAAAATTGGAATGGTCGAGCAAATAGACAGACCACATTAAATCGTATTGCAGACTGGGCTTGGACTTGGACAGCCCTGAGTGCACAATTTTTGCACAAACGTCCATCAAAAAAATCAATAAAAATGTTCATTTTATACATCATTAATTTGCACCAATAATTATGAATTACATACGTCCATATTTATTCATTTTTGTAATGTTTTCATTTACTTACAGGCAGAAGCAGTTGTTAAAGAGACATCATAACTTGTACCATAACCCACATTACATCCCTCCGATCCCGATGGAGAAGCATCATGAGTGCCAGGAATGCGGTACCCAGTTTCGATATGAGGGGAATCTCATTAGACACAACATAGCGGTGCACGGGCCAGACTCCGCAGGCCAAGAGGAGAAATTGCCCACCAAGCTTGGCAGAGGATCGAAAAAACACGTTAGTGATACTAGTTTGTATAATTCGGTAAACACAAATCCTTAAGACTTGTATTCTCTAAGCAAACGCCAAAATTTTAAGAACTATTAAAAGAATTTAGCTCCAATGTCGTTAACTGTCAAAAGTGACATAAAATTTTTGTCTTTTTGATAATCATATTATGAGAAATACTTTAAATGTAATGAGTTAAAAAGAATTGTGAAAAGATTAATGTAATTGTTATCATATATATAACTATTCAAAAATTATTATTTTTTCATTTAAAACTATTTTAATCCTCAGTAATAGTAAACTTTGGGAAAAAGTTGATGTAGACTTGTTGAAATAAAAAATTATCATAGAATAATATACATATTTTGCTTGTTTAATAATAATCTCATCAGTAAGTATAGAATGCATTTAGGTCTGAATATTGTTTATGCTGGTAAAAGTGTTTTAGTATACCAATATACATTTGACGGATGTCTAGGACGTGACATTCTTTGAAGAGTTCATTTGAAGGATAGCAAAAGGGTTTCTTATGAATAACTCTCAAAATCATTTTTTGGGCTTTACTTACAAACTCTAGAATACTACTAGCTGCATCACCCCAACTAACAATCGCGTAGTTAAGTAGCGAGTGGCACAGTGCAAAGTATACAATTCTTCTCAAGAATGTATCGAGTACTTCTCTGACTTCCCTAAAAAAATAGACAAACTTTCTTATATGTTTTCTCCAGTTTAGGTGTTGGTCAATATACGCTTTTAAAATGTTTATTTTTTGCTATAAATATATACACGATTATTGAAATCTTATTGAATTTTTTTTAAGTAAAATAATTAGGAGAAAGTAATGTTATTGGCTCTTATTTAAACTATTGTATTTTGTTGACATTACACTTAGCATTCAATTGTTTGAACATTAGCAGGCGGATGCTGACTCTACTATTGAAGGCATAGAAGTGGTGGGAGGAAATTATGATAATGTGGACCAATACATGATTCTAGAAGTAAGATAACCGCTGTTCAAACAGTTACCAATCGCAGAACACGCATTACATTTAATAATTTTCAATTTTAAAAATAATGAATTAAAAGCTCAAAAATGTAATCGATCAAGAAACAATTGTAAGATTCTGTAGGTCCCAAAGGCTGCAATGAGCTGGCCATGTTGAAATAATATCAGATGACAGGACATCAAAAATCATGACCAAGTGGATACCCCAGCGGAAACGAGGCAACCAAGGAAGTGGTGGGCTGACTGGAAGAGGATCGGAACAGAATAGGAAGGTCCGGGAATTAAAGTATTGCCGAGGATAGGAATCGGTAGAGGGCAGTTGTGGAGGATACCAAATCCCACCCTGGGAAAAAGAATATAGATAAATGTTTGTATGTTTCAATTCTTTTTGAATAGCCATCCTTAAAGGTAACCATTGTGGATTGAGCGCAAAAAAGTACATTTGGTTTTTGCTTGTTTTTACCAGACACAAGACCCCTTCACTTTTTTGTACTACTATACTAATATATTACATTCATTAGCCGACATTTATGACCTTTTCCGAAAAATATTATAATGTTTACCTCTAAGGAACGATGGCTTTTGTGATCCCCAAGTTATATATATTGTAAATATGTGCTTGTTCATGAGAAAGAAAACAAAACCAGTTTGATCATTTTAATAGTTCATTTTTGTATAACAATTATATGCAATGGTATAATTACGCCCATGCAACCATTGTGGTGCATTGGGGCCTTCATTAGACAGAGGCCAATAATGTCTGCATCCAACAGTATACTCAGTATCAATACTTTTTTCAGCGCTAATGCGGACAATACTTTTTTTTTAAATCCACCACACAGCAAGAAACATATTTAAAGAAAATCATAATTTTATTTTACATGCCTACCCAAAAATATTATCAATGTATACAGTAGCACCCTGTTAATAAATGGGGTTAGGGACCAGACCATCAACGTAAAGTGAGGCAAGGACTTTTTCAGTTGCGAGTGCATACAAATGCCTCAAAACACAATTGTTTATTTTCTTTTAAGTGTGAATATTATAGAATCAGTTTTGTTCTATTTGGAAAACTGCATAGCACTTAATATTTTTATTTGTGCATTGAATACATACATACATACGGGGCCCTTCTGTTTTGTATTGGGGCTCAATGTCTTTCTTTTAAATTTTACATTGGGTGTCCAATTTTTGTAGATAATTATGGTGTTTATATGTACTCATAGTATCCCATTTTTGGAAGATTAAATACTTAAGTCTTTTTTTAAAACATTAGAGTATATCGGCACCCCAGAGGTAAACTGTTTTAAGTCACGAAAACAACATTTTACAGTAGAGCCATTTAAAGGTTCCCATGCAAATAAAATCATTTTTACTTGAATGATAGTTATTTATTTTATTTCGTAATATTTTAACTCATTGTTGAACACCAAAACTGTGGTAACTTTCATAGTATCACCAGATTTCCTCGGTGTTCTATCCTCTCTTTACTGTTGAGTTACTTGGGTTCAGTTCCTTGTAATAATAACTCCGTGTCCAGGTAACAATTACACATTTATTATAAGGAGTATTTACAGTAATTTATAATTATACAATTCAGAGATAGACTAGTAATTATTGAGAAGTGGCGATGGAAAGAGACCTGTTCCCCCAGAGACGTCCTCTTGTAATCATTGTCCCCCACCACTCATCTACTCACTCTCCTGACGCACACACACATGTCTAAAGTGACAGTTCTCACAAAAACAAACTACTTTCTAGAAGAAATAGGAGATAACATCATTTTTTTTTAAAATGGACTTAACATAGTTTACCTCTGAGGTGCTTATATATTTCTTTATATACCTAGTTTTTTTACATCGATGAAATTTATTTTACAAATTAATACCTGAATTGTACATGTAAATAAATATGCTAAAAAATATAATTTTGTTTTATTAAGGAACCTACTAATGCATCAATATAAACAATGTCAGATTAAGGAGGGACCTGTAGGATAAATGATACTTTCTTCAATTATCAAAATCTGCAGCTCACTGAAACCACACTTGGCACTGAGAATTTCCTGTTTAAATCTCCCATTGTCAGTAAGCTCACATAGTGCAAAAAATTGAAAGATTACGCATATATAACTATCTGTAAAATTATTTTAACACACTTTGTTATCAAAAAAATTGTTCAGGCATACAGACGAGTCCTTACTTTGTCAGTAAAAACTTGTGAAATTGTGAAAAAATGTACCTTCTAAACAAAAGTCACATCAACCTAATTCGTATACACATTTCAAAGAAAATTAGCACTTTACTCCAATAAATGTACAGTTTCCAAACAAATTCACGTAATGGACATTAGTATATTATTTCTTAATAATAAATAAATATTTTATTGGTCACACGTATAACGTTGAATGAATGGTAAAATACTTTGTCTCAAAGTTTGCCCCTGCTCGCAACATGCGTGTTCGTAGTAATATATATGTAACTGAGGTGGCGCATCTGACAGGCGTTCATAATTGAAAATCTCAATTCTCATTCTTAATCCCACCTCTTAACTGTAATACATTGTCTCTCAGTGTAGGTTCCTTCTTCACTTGCATGGATTTCAGTGATTGACTGTTACCAGAGCAGCATGTTTATTAATATAGTGCTTGTGGCATCTTACTGACGGTCACCTCATCAGTAACATAACTAATTTTTAGCATGAATTATTTTTCCTTTTTTAAAATGTCTTTGAATTTCTGTAAAACTGTTACCATGGCAAAGTGGCCGAAGTTATATTTAGTAATTGATTGAATGATGAAAACCTACAAGTTAGTGGCTGATGACTCAGATATTGATAAGGGTTTTATATTAAAAAGTAAAGACTATATCGATCTAAGTATTTCCGAAGAGGAATAAGAATATAATTTGCATTTAAACAAAGAAGATAGTTCTTAATCTAACTATTTCTATTATATAGGCTTATTCGTGTGTCACGTTTCACATATAGAGAAACTTTGTTTTGAATGTGAAAGAGCGATGTAATGGGGAACTACATGTTTTATTTTATAAATGTTATTTAAGATTTTCCATTAGTTTTAGGTAAAGCTTGTGTTTTAAGTTTTCAGACAAATTTTTTTTTTTTTTTAATAGAAAATATAATGGATTTTAAAAATAATCAGTGGGATATATATAATTTCTTTTAACAATTATTTCTTCTCTATGAGAGCAAGACTCGTTTATAGAGAAGGAGTATATATATTTCAGTTAGTCTGTACATATTTTTTAACTTCAGATACAAATTTATAGTAGTCTGTAATTTTTCTAATTGTTATGGCGATGTAATTGTTAAAAAATTTGATACCTTGATAAATAGTGATTTTGGGTTGCAGTATATTTTAGTTTTGGAATATCAATTTGGTCTCTAAATCTTGAAGATCGGAAATCGCTTCTAATATTTAATTGCTTTTTAATTTTGAAAATTTGTATTAAATTTTTTTTGTGTATTATTTTTGATACTTCGAAATCAGTGAAAAATCGTACACTTGGATAGTCTTTTTTTTTTAGAATAATTTTTATTATCATTTTTTGAGTGATTTCTAATTGTTTTATAATATATATTCATATTGTTTTATAAGAAACGTCTAAAATATTTCCTTTATGATACCACGTTTTCTTATAAAAATGTAACGTTATTACTGAGAAATTTGCTTCAATATTATATTTTTAATACATATTATTAGTCTACAAAGATGAGAATTAAATAATAGTTAAAACAATTTATTTATTAATATACCTTTTGAATAAGGACATACATAAAGACGTCACCTCTGCAATAATGTAAAAAAAAATAACCCCAGTAACTAAATGATAAATACAGACAAGCAGTTATGAACATACAAGTGTCAAATTGTTGTACATAGTGACAGCAGGTCTACGAAGACTTTACTTTTTGAAACATCCTAAGTCTGTTCTTGTTGTGTGATGGATATCCAAACAGTTACTATAATTCCTCATATATATTTACATAATAGGCATATTAGTATAAGTTATAATATCATACATAAGTTATTTTTCATGAAATTTGACTAAATAATAAACAATATTTTAGTAATTATTCTCTGACACATACGAGGTGTTGCTTTCCACAAAGCCTTCGCCACAGCTTTCTTCTTTTCTAAAATTATAATTTTTCACAAATCCAAATTCAACCAAATGATCTTCCATTTTGTTTAGCTGGTCACTCATTGTTTGAACATCTTCCTTGGAGTGGTCGTACTCGTTTTTGCAGTTAGAAGTTATTAATTGAGCTTCAGAGACCATTTTGCCCATGGTCTTATCCATGTCTTCCAACTCGGTAACTAGCTTCCTCATGTATTCAGCAGAGCTTTCCGAAACATCCGAATTCACTATTGAAAATATGCATTTTGTTTTGGTTTCGAGACTTTTTTCTAATAGTTGAATTTCCCCTTCAATTGTTTCAGCGTGACTTTTAAGCCGAGCAAACATTACGAAGTCTTGTGAATTGTTTACAAACGTAATGAAAATATTACCGTAGTGAGTCAAATTATTAATCCTAGTGGAAGAAATCAGTTATTTGCGATGTTACTAGACTTCAAATTTAGAATGATATTTGACATTTTAAATAAACGTCAACCGTAATTTCAAACAATGTACAGACGAAACACATATGTGTTTTGTCTGTGCATCAGTGCATCGTATATCTTTTATCTATGAGTGCATCTGTATATTTCGTATTTCTGAACAATCAGTCTAGTAATATGGAATAAATCCATAGATAATAATAATAAAATTATAAATTCTCCGACTTGCTCCGACTCATCGACTCGTGTATGGTAATATAGTTGGGCCATATGTTTTCGCACTTTTTAAATCGCTTCTGCGCAAGAACCGCGCGAAGGAGGGGCACGCGAGAGTTTGGTCCTTAGAAATTTAGTAGCAATGGAGGAACAACGCGCGTTCTGCGTAAAACAGTTTTACAAAAACAACGACTCTCGTGTAATTGTTTCGCGATCACTACCGATTACACAGTGTGAATCAATGTCCGAGTTTTAATTAAATTAAATCGTGGTTCAGGAAGTTTGAGGAGACCGGTTCAATGCTAAATAAGAAGAAAATCAGGCGGCCACTGAGTAGAAGAAGCAAAGAGAATGTCGTGCAAGTTAACAAGTCTGTACGAGAAGATCCGGGCTTATCGATCCACAAGTATTTTACTGTTATGGCGATACCAAAATCAACTTTGCGTCGAATTTTGAAACTGGACTTGAAACTACACTCATATATACATAATAAGATCCAATTAGTGCCGGAATGCTGTTCCACCGCGTTACATGACAAAAAAGCACTGGCTCAAACTATAGATGGGGAAGTACAGTGCAAAACCAGTAATATCGCATAATGTTTTAAAAGCCGTATTTATTACATTTGTAGGGATCAGAATTCAAATCCACCGCCATCTTAGCCGGCATCGACGCTAGCGGCAGCGCTGCCAGCTGCTGCTAGAGGTCTGGCTCGATCCTTCACCGCTAAGCAGTCTCTATGGTTTCATCGCTTCACAACGGCGGTCTTACTGGCCTACGCGTGCCGAGCGAGAGCGCCGATTCACTTCATAATACACGCACGCTTGCTACATCTCTGCATTTCTTCATTGTATTCATTCTATCTATCTTCCTTGTTCGATCCATCCATCTCAATAAACATCAACACGCAAATTTACATCTCTTTCATTTAACCACCGACCTAACCCCCTAACATTCTATATTAAAAAAATATTTTTTAAATTAAGTTTTATGACCGGATTGATTTTTTTTACAACTGTTTATTTTCAAACGAATAAGATTAAATAGGCCACATAAATAAAAAATCGTTTTGGTTTTGCTTATTAGCTCCAATCTGTAGTTGGCGGCACGTAGTCGGCGGGTCTCGCGTGGTCACGGTTAGCCGCACGTGGCCAGCGGGTCCCTCGTAGTCGCGGCTAGCCGCACGTGGCCACCGAGTCTTACGTGGTCGCGGCTAGCCGCATGTGGCCAGCGAGTCCTGCGTAGTCGCGGCTAGCCGCACGTGGCCACCGGGTCTCGCGTGGTCGTGGCTAGCCGCACGTGGCCAGCGAGTCCCGCGCGGTCGCGGTTAGCCACACATGGCCACACGTGCCCATTTTTCATGTAAAGGATAAGTGAGTGAACAGTTCCATTTTGGAGAAGTCATCGACCTCACAGTTATAGAATTCCATGTTTTCATTATATTGATTTAGTTTAAGATTCATAGTCTCCATATTCTCACGAAGTAATCGCATTTCCAGCAGAATTATTGATGGCGAAGGAGATGAAGGGACATTGCAAATATTGCACTTCCACGCATCTCTGTATTTGTTGGACATCTTTTTGAAGTTTGCATGTGTAATATTTTGGCATATGAAGTGAAAAGGTCGAGTACATAATGAGCATCGGAGGCACTCTGCGGCCTTTACTTGTTTGGAAATAGAATAACAATTCGTGTTCTTATCCATATTGCTAAAAGAAGTGAGGATATTATTTTACAAACAAACAAAGAAGATATTTTAGTGACAGGCTAGGTACCTGAACACTAATGATGAGGGTAAGTTGTGGAGTTTCGACTAAGTTATATAGGGAAATGAGTGTATACCCGATTTGTATAAAAATGGTAATGGTAGGTCGTCACGGACTTTTTTGTAGAGAAGAAAGCGGCGGTCCCGATCATATCATATAAATGTTTTATGGTTTTCTTACTCCTGCGAGGCAGCGTTTCAGGAAAACTTGATGGAAAAACTAATTTTACAAATATTTTAGTCGATATGCTGAAATTTCAGTTTCTTTAATTAGATGATGGACAAGGTAATTTTTCTGCGTCGAATGATATATATGTCGACACCTAGAGATGAAAATTCAGGAAAAACTTTAGGAAAAAAAAACTCACGTGCAGAAGCGCCACTGTGAGCGACGACTGACTATCGCGTCTTTTCTCCGTAGGGCTAGGCAGAACAAATAGGTCGCAAACGAATAAGTCTGTGTACGCGGATTCACATCTTCCACATTCATGCACCTTATGTTGTGCGTAAATCGGACTATTACGTCGTCAATCATTCATTCCATACGGCCAAACAGTTTGAGCAAGTTTCAAATCGACCGTAATTCGATCTAGTCAAAGTGTGCCAGTGTAGTAGAACTTCCGCAGTATTCAGTCTGCATTCGTTTCTAATCTACTGGCAATAATTGAGTCAACTAAAATAAATAATGAGAATGAAGCCGGGTAATGAAATTTCGGTATAAATAAATAATAATGTAATTATAACTGGGCAGGTAGGAAAAAATTATGTAATAGGTTTAAGTGTGTGTAATGTAAGGTTGAATAAAGAAAAGACCAGATCCCATATGTACCTAATGTTGTAGCAAAATGAAAAATCAACATACTATGTAAAATTACTATTGAGATAAATTTAGTCATAATTTGATATGAGAATAATGAATAGCGGTAATGAGGTCACGGGGCTAAAAGTTTAATTGACAAGAAAATGTTAGGTGTTTATTACCTACGGATGAGATGAACTCGAAGATTTAAGTGACTGTGATTTGGCGGACACGAATAAATTGTGCAATTAAATGTAATTAATTACGAATTAGGCCTACAAGCAAAGGTGTAACGTCGATGTCAACGGATGGACCAATGAGGCATCGCCAATCCTGTGAGGACGGACCGACCCCCGAGAGGGAAGTACGCCCTTGCCACTGTTACTTTAAAAGGGCCAGAACGCCATTTTGAAAGTCAGTTGGAAAACGAGACCCGGAGGAGTGAGTCGAACATGAGGTCCGGGAAGACGAGTGGAACGAGGTCCGGAAGAGAGTTGTGAAACGAGATCCGGAGAAGTGAGTCGGAGACGAGATCCGGAGGAGTGAGTCGGGAACCCCGGTGGGAACGGGAGTAAGGGCTAGAGGCGAGAGCGCGTCCTGTTAGTTGGAAACGAGGTCTGGAAGAGACGTTAAGAAAACCACAGTTGGGACCAAAATCGAAGACTAGCAGTCGAAGATCTCAGTTGAAAGCACGCAGTGAAAGACACACAGAGTCGAGCACAAGATTTGGAAGTCGAGATGCCAGTTGAATCTTAGACGTGAGTTGAATACCAGACGCCAGTTGAATCCCAGACCTTAGTTGAAAACGCAGTTGAGAACGAGAACCGGAGTCGGAAGTCGAAGGAATTCGAGAGTGGAGATCAAAGTGGAAGCCGACACTGGAAATCCGACCGAACGTCGCCAGAGAATCGGAAGATAAGCAGCCACGGTTCACCGCAATCCACCCAGGAGCAGCCGCCCAGACCGGTCCGCAGTCCTACAGAGCAGTCAGTAGGTAGCCGCATCGCTAACGGCATCGCTCCGTCGGCCTGAGACCAGTTCTCCGGAAGAAGATCCGGAGGAACGTCGCTAAATAACCCGAGGTAGACAAAGTTTTAGATTAAGTTAGTCATAAGTATTTCCACCTGCCCGTGAATGTAAATGTGTGTATAATATATGTCTAATTTGTGCATCTTTCGTGTGTGCATATTCACCTGTGTTCTTTCTATAACCATGGTACTGATGAAGGCGTGATATCTGACGGATGGGTTGCGAAGCGAACATTTCATTAGAGTGCGGGGTGTCGTTCTGACGAGCGATCAGGAGCATGATACGTGTCCGATTAACTGAATTATAACTCCTAAACGAACCCCGACTCAAATCACATGGCGCACAATGTCGTGTCCCATTTCTATAAATCTTATTAATTTTAGGTTAATTGCTGAAAATACATAGATTTATTAAAAAAAGCTTATGAAACAGTCCAAAAATCCGAAATTACGGGAAATCCCGAGCGAGAAAGTGAAAATTTTTCAGGGTTGCCAGAATTGAGAAAATTTCTTAATATTGGGTAAAATTTACAAATGAAGATTCTCAGTCTCATTCTCATTCTCGCTGTGGTTTTTTTTCGAATAAGACAATGCGTTTTTATTTCTTCTCCTGATTTCGACTTCATCATCATAATCGTTGCCAGTTGAAAGAAGCGGAGTTAGGCGAACCACCCTTATAGTTTCTTGGCGTAAGTCGTACGGCTGTACGCTTCATTAATTCATATACTTGTATATACAGGACGATTCTTTAGAGGTTTGTTTTTCGAATTGCAACTCTTTTTTCAATGACAGCCAATTTGACAGCTGACAGCTGGTTTGTGCTTAATTTGGTTAGCCGTTTCACCCTGAATAGAATTACGCCAGAACAACGCTTGCAAATTTATTTCTAAAATCGTGGTTCAGTTCGCGAAACTTACCGTGCGTTACGTCCATTTTACGGTTGATATAATCGTCCACTTGAGCAAGTAATTCGAATAACCATGGATTGTTTTCGCACCACGCATACTCTTCGCATATGCATCGACTTTTTCGTTCCCCAATTGAATAGAATTAATGTGGAAGAGTTGTGGTTTCAATAAAATGGCGCAACATCCCACAATCAATTTATTAAAGGAAACATTCGATGAGCGCATAATGGACTTATTAATGGATCTTGTTATTTGACATCTTTGGATTATTTTCTGTGGAGATATGTGAAGTGGTTCGTCTACGCTGATAAACCAGAGACGATAGAAGCCAACATTCGTCGCGTTATTGCCGATATACGTCCCCAGCTTCTCCAAAAAGTGGTCGAAATTGGACTTCCAGATTGCGCTTTATTCGAGCTAGCTGCGGCTCCTATATGCGCGAAATCATATTTAAACACTAATGGCATAAAATTATTTTTCCAATAAAGTCAATACCATGATGAAAAGATTTTCAGCGTATTTATCTATATTTTTTAATGATTTATTTGATATTTTATTTTATAAGCACACAATCAACCATTGCGAAAAATATAAATGGTTCGAAATTTTTTTTGTAGATATAAAATTACATATTATTATTTATTCCTGGAAAATCATTCTTTCATTTTGGCAAGAAAAAGTTTTGACTTGACGTCTATGCTTGACGTCACTTGACATAAAACAAAACCAAATCAGTTGGCTTTGGACGCTTTGGTCTATGGAGATTGTTGACTGTTTCAGGTTTTAAATCAGTTTTTTAACGTTCGCTTCGTTTTCATTGTTCTTAATTATGGCAGAAATTCGTCCAAATGAAAAATCGAACATCTTTAGAACTCCGAATAAGCCGCAATTAAAGAATTGTAAAATCGTAGGGTTCTACAGCGTCAAGGCAGACGGGACTTATGCCTGCGACAGTTCTCAACTAAGGTATATTAGATCCGTTCCACAGAATGAAATCCCTTTCGATCTCAACGAAAAGTTCGTGAAATCTGCGCGGCTTTCAGAAGAAACGAAGTTTTTTAATTTGTTACAATTTTTAAAAGATAACGAGTCAGTTTTGAACGGCGACCGACAAAGTTTTACAGAAGCACCATTTGTCTGCACCAAAGAAACACTCTTAAATCTCTGTCGACCCGGAAATCTAAAAATTTCATCTTGTCTCTACAATAATGTAATTTACTTAAGGGTGGACAAGTTCTCTCCTCCCCCCACTGGCATGAATTTGGCATTATCGGAAGAAGCTGGCGGCTGGGGTTTGAAGTTCCAACAGTTTATGCAATCAGGTATGCCTTTTCATTTACATATGTACTGTACATATGGAAAATAGTGTTATCAAAGTAACCTATTTGGGGGTTAGGACGGTGGTTAAATGAAATAAATGTCAATTGCGTGTGTTGAGGTTTATTATGACAGTATGATAAAAACAATGAAGACAGATAGAAATGAATGAAGGTGTAGAAGGTGCACGTGTCTATGAAATGAAATGAAGCGAGTTGGCGGTCTTGCTCGGTGAGCGCGAGCCGGCAAGACCGCCGTTGTGAACCGATGAAACTCGAGAGACTGCTTGGTGGTGAAATGCTTGAGCCAGACTTGTAGCAGCAGCCGGCAACGCTGTTAGCGTCGATGCCGACTGAGATGGCAGTGGATATAAATTATGATCGCTACACCTCCAATAAATTAGAATGTTATCCAAGTAACCGTAATAAACCACCAGCTGCATTTCGTGTTATCAGTTTGGGCACACAGTTGTACAAAATCTAATAGACACATAATAAATATATTCGATGTCTGCACTCCACCATTCGGAAATAATCCATTTTAAAGTAGTATTATTTTCAATAAATAATGATGCCTATCACATATGTGAAAATAAAACACTTGTTTTTTTATTCTACTCATTTAATTTACTTGAGATGCGTTTCACCTTGTAAGAGCATTATCAATCTAACAATTTGACTCAACAACTTGTATTTATATCAATAGTGGTGGACAGCTATACAATTTTATTTGCATGAGATGAAAAGGGAGAACATTATTCATTGGAAATCTGAAGATTTCCATAAATGTTTGCATGATTCTAGGTAATAATTATATTCAACAAGAATTTACCTTGGAAACAGTAAATAATGACTATTGCTGATTCTATATTCTGTTTATGGTATTACTACTCGTAGCATTTGACCTGTTCTATGATGTGATGGCCAGTGAAGTTGTGTGTGCTGGGCTTATCAAACTCGATACAATTTATGCAAGTTCTATTATTTTATTTAAGGATTGTCATTAATCTGATTTTATTTCTTAAATTTAGATAAGCGCCTTTGAGCCTAAGTACAACTAATTACATTTCATACCATTATAATATATTATTTGGTTACAATAAGATAAAACACATATTGCACTCTTTCTGCCTCCTCTGCATTACTCATCACCATGTCTCAGAAAAATTATATTTGGCCTTCTCTTCCTTTTTTTCATTTAGTTAGTGAGAGAGAAACTTTCTTATATTTGTTATTGCTTTCATTGTGAAATTAATGTGCGATCTCATTCTGCCTCATTACAAATGGTATATTTTTATCCCATCTGGCATACAACAATTTAAAAATATTTTTTTTTTTTAGCAGGATTCCTTTTACGCAATTAGTTTTTCAGTAGTCAAATGTTTTTTTTTTTAGTATTAGCTAAAATATAATATTTTATATTGCGCATATTTATGGAAATATTACAGGTTTAATGGGCTCAGTGTGTTACTGAGTGGCCACAAAAGAGTTAATGATTGTATTTATTATTAAAAATATATATAATATCAAATATTTGCGACCATTGATAGTTCCATCTCTCCATTTTCATGCCTTTTTCCATCTTCGTCATGCATACATGAGTTTATTTTTTTTTTTACAAATTAAATACAATAAAATAAATTAATTAAATTTAGTATACCAAAGGCAAAGAATTCATAATTCTTCGACGATGTGTAGATATCCTTCGATCCAGCTTCCATGTAATAGCAGCGTAATATTTGAGATACATCCTTTTCCATGAGATTAAATTAATGGCTACTGTTATATTGATTCCGAGTTTTGTACCTCCATATTCATGCTGGTTCACAACATCATTATTTTATGCCATCCTGCCTGTATAATTAAATTGGCCTTGACAACACAGAACTGCCATCCAAATTATGCCACTAGTAAAAAAGGAAAGTGCATGTTTCTAGATCAGAAAAATTTCACAATGCCAATCAGGAACGCATACACCACACAGGGGCACAAGAATTTATATTACCAAGTATAATTTTTACAAGGCCAGATGATAAAAGATTTACATCTTAATATTAGAAACGGAGTGTACGAGTACGGATACTGTCCGTCTGTCAAAACCGGAACTGCTCATTGCGCAGGCGCTAAGGTCTGGGATACCATACGCAAAATGGATGGCGAACACAAAAATATAAATGACAGCACATGCGTAACGTCACACTTCATTTCTTTAAACTATTACCAAACAAAAGAATGTATTGTAAATGTATTTATAAAAACAATCCAGTGAATAATTTTCATTTCAGAGCTTCCTGATGGGGAGCCAGACACAGAGAATTTGGCGTATGGTATTGATGCTTTCAAGTGCATCTTTAAATCTACTCTCAACAATCATAAAATGATTTATTCGAGTACTGTAGATGGAGTGAAACCAAATGGAAAAATTTCACTGAAAGATCATAAGCTCGACCAGTCTAAGATGGTGAACATTCTTAATGAGGTGGAGCTGGTAGATATCCATACCATGACGCACAGGAAAACTAACAGACAACTGATCACACACAGGTTATTATCACTTCAAATATTTCCTTTCTTTTTTTATATTACTAATAAATTGAATATAATAGAAAAAACAAATGTGATACGAGGATCACTATTTCAGATAATTTTTAAGTATTTTTTTTAAGAATTGTGATATATTAGATTTATTGACGATGTGGTATTTACAGAACATATTCGTTAATAATTTAATATATTTATCATTGAAAAAATGCACTGAACAAATTAAGCTAAACTGAGACTTCAACCTGGTTTCTATTTTGTTTTTATTTGTATGATATATGTAAATCCAATTAACAGAAGATCAGATTTGAGTGATACTGATACATCTGAATATTGTTGTGCTTTTACCTATTAAATAATAATATATTTAACTGTTGAAAAAAAATTTTATTCAGAAAATTCAAAACCCAAAAGTTTTGGCTTCAAGCTTATTTTGCCAATATCAAAAAAATAATCCTCGGTCAACGAGATGATTCGGGTGTTCTCCGGGGCATTGAGGAGACTACCACTGATGATTTGGCTAGGCAAAGCAAGGTAAAAAAATATGACTAACTAGTGTAATAATTTTTAAATTTCTGACAGTAGGAATGGATTAGTTTGTCTTGTATTTGAAAAATTGACAAACAATCAGGAGAACTAAAAAACTTTATATTATTATTTATTTCTGTATTACTCTAATTGTATTTTATTTACATTTTTTATACTTACTTGGAACTAACGCAAGTGCTTTTTGTTTTTTTACCAAATTAGTGCGAAAATATAATATAAAATAACGGTATATTAATCTTAATTTGTCAAAAAAAATGAGATACGCGGTCGTTGCTAATTATTTGATGAAATGTACTTACTCAAAACAAAAATGTTGCGTATCCACCTAATTCAAAAATTTCAATGGAAATTTACACTTCACTCCAATGTAACTTAACAGTTTTCTTTCAAATTTCCTTAAGTGTGACACAGGACACTGAATATTATGTACTGGGTATAATTAGTGATGGTAAAATCGTTATTGTGACTGTGATTGTGTTCGATGGTAACGATGATTGATAATAAATTAATGTAATTCTTCAAGCAATGACCGGTAGACTAAAAAATAAACCTCCAACAGTTAAATTTTAATTACCAATCATCGTTAAATCTCAGTTACCAATCATTGATAATCACAGTCACGTAACGGTTTACCATCACTAGGGATAACACACCAGTGTAAAATATTTTAAGGATAGAATATATGTATTTAAAAAATGTGGGTCGAAATGTTCAAGTTGCATTTCCCTAATCTTAACCGTGTCAGAGATATAAGCGTTTTTAAAGTAATTTATTTTGATTAATTGTAATATTTTTATGATACCAAATTATATATCGAATATAAAAAATAAAAGGTCCCCGAACTTCCAGCAGCCAGATTCTTTAATTCTTTTTTGTTAGACGATTTAGGGTCTGAAGCAAAGATATGGAATAATAATGGATCAATTCTGCAAATATTTATTTTGAATTATACAATAAAATTTTCCCAAACAGTACAGATTTATACATACTCCTTGAACATTTTTGACTCATAATTTAATCAGACAATTCTTAAAGGATCTCAGTTATCTATCAAACAAAAAAAATTGCACAATTATATGGATATTATAATAGATTATTATTTTTAACAGTTTAATAGGCACTATAAATAGAGGATGTCTGCGGAAAATGTGGCAAGACCAGGTAAACCAGAACTGGAAGATGGTCCTGTTGGAAGCCACAATAATCTGCAAGTTTGTATGAGAAGATGTATGAATGTGGATAAGGTGAGAATTGTGTCAGGACAGAAGAGTGTGGTGCTCTATCCTCTCTGCCTACCCCCCACAGAAACGGCGTGATGGTAAGGTGAGAAGTAGCATTGATATAATAAAATAAAAAATTGCCATTTAATCATGATTTTAAATACATAAATCATTTTTCTTGCTAACGAAAGAAAGAATATTGTATTTTGTGCTGAACAAAAAATGATAAATAACATTTGTGAGATAATATTTTAGGGAAAGTGAATTTGGTTCAATTTATTCAGAAGTCTGCAAAATGATCAAAAATAAGTCTCAATGTCACTTAGGCAACATACAAAATGGCGGTAGCAGTTTTTCTCAATGCTGCTTGACTGGCATTACATAGGATCTGGCGGGGGTTTAAATTTTACAATCAATTTACTCTTACCGTTTTTCAGAACTTTTGGAATCCCGAAGCATTGCTGAAGCCCTGTGTGGATATTTTGAATATTATTAAAAAGGCATACATCGACAAAGTGATACACAGATGTTGTAAAAAAGAAGTGAGCGTTGCTGCTCTGCCTAAAATTGAAATATATTTTAGACAGGCAGGTGAAGCTTTCATCCAGGTGCCGGCCAACGAAGCTAAAGAATTCCCTACTCTGTTTATTGATAAATTGATTTGATACACTTTACAAGATTTAAAGTCTCAAACTAGGTGCCAACCTCAATTAGCTTGCAAATAACACCACATCACAGAATATTTTTTAGGGGAGGAATAGGGGGTGTAGCAATTTTAATTTCACCATAAAACAAAAGTGTAAACTTACACTTTTTATCCATTTACGCTAGTCTGAAGATATTTCAGGTTTCTGCAAATAATTTTAAAATAAATATTTCTATATATTACTGCATGCGGTAAATAATGACAAAAAAAATTCAAGAGAATGACATGTCTCATATGCAATAGTGAGCTTAGTAACGCAGTTAGAAATTCAGATTATTTCTTGGCAGCTAGTTTGGTGCTATTGCGGTGTCAAACACACCAAATAAATTGAAAATTTAATTACCACATATTTTTATTTGATTGATAATTTTATCTAATTCTATATTAGCTCGTGCAAAATTTTACGTACATATTTTTATACCATATGTTATTTACAATAACATTTATACTAAATACAATATTATTTAGTAAGTTTTTAAAATATGATTGACTGATGACAAATATATTTATAATATTATTAACAAAGTCTAAATAAATATAATTGCATGTGTATTCAAATATCTTATTTTATATATTATATTTAAAATACATACATATTATAATAATACCAATTTTATATTAAAAAAAAGTTAACCAAAACTAAGAGATATTTTAATTGTATGTAGCGAGTATGCAGCCTATTAACCCGTCTGCCGCCCTTTCGTGACCCATACAAGTCTGACTATTCGATTTGTGACATTAGACAGTTATAAAAAATAAACCCACACTATTCCACAGGATCAGCCAGCCATAAAAAACAACTACACAATCAAATACTTTTTATATTTGACGAAAAACATATGTTATTTTTTTTACACCATTTGCATTAATATAATGCAAGTATTCTGGAAATAAATAAATGTAACTCATAAGACTTATTGACAAAGTATGGCGACCAATAAGAATTGTTAAATTTAATTTGTTGTTTATTATTAGGGTGGGTAAGATTAATAAAAAACGTAATGGGTTTCCGAGCCACGATCTGACTACGCACGATACACAAGAAGAGTTATATCCCTGAAGTTAGTTGTGCGTCCTTCCTTCTAGCGGCAATCTCTTGTGGTTACCCCAGGATGCGGTCTTTGAGTATATGGCGCGTGCATATGAGTGAGATCTTTTTATTCAAGATATGACGATTCCTTAGAGGCAACTAGACTCGACAGCAGAAGTCTCATAGATTCCCCGCTTCGTACTTCACTTCACGCTTGTCTGTACGTCAAATGTCAGTCCCTTGACGTTCCATTTAGGTCAATTTGAATCTCCCCAACAGCAGTTAAAATGAAATAATTCATCGTTTGTAAAACTTTTCAGAATATTTGTAGATGATCAGTCTCACTTTCAAATCATACTGGGTTTTAATGTTAGCCTATTTCTACTAATCAAGTTTATCTCCAGATTAAACCATGCACAAGGTACACTGACCGGACCCCCTGTATACCGAAAACCTGGACAAATGAAAATAAATTTCGGAACGGAATTATTTCCTATGTAAAATAATACTTTAAACCGAAAAACTACCTAATGCAGAAACAGAGTAATTTTTGGAAATCGTTTGCGTAAATAACCTGACTAAGACGGATTATTTTATGCGTAATACATAGCAGGATTTTGAGCACAACTGTGCTTGCACCAAAGTTCTAGGAACCATTAACTCTAATCTTTCTTCATGGACGCAGCAGATACGCTACAAGGGGCAACATCTGTAAGTGAAAGCAATGTACAGTTACTTCTCCCAACCCTCTTGTCACAGTAGGGTGCAAGTGTTTGGTACTGTGTAATGTATTCATTCTGACAAGTGATTAAGTACGAGTTAAAGAAAGCTGTGAACTTGATTGATTCTTAAATTAACTTTTCACCATATTTATGCACGTAATTCAGTAACAATGGTTTCTAAACATAAGACACTCACACTTTGTAAGGCGGGAAGGCAGGTTTGACTGTACTGAGGTTTATCTTATGTGGATACGGGCCATTGATTACATTGTAGTAAATCAGTGTAATCTGATCTCGCAATACATTGTCAAGGGATTGCTGGGCAGCAATGCCCCCCAAATCATCAGTCTCTTAAAGGATCACCGGGCGTACAAGGGTTAATTAATTATAGTTGCAAAGGATTGTATTTGTCTGACAAATATTACGCATATTATCTTACTTAAATTTATCTTAACCTATACTCACCAGCTAAAATTGAGATATTCTGATAACCAATGTCCACACTCGTGGAGATCTTAAATGTTGGGTCTGTTTGCTCATTCAATACTAGCTGAATTTGCTCTGCAATATGTTAAATACACTTGAACATATCCACATCTCCAGCATAAAGTATTCTAGGTCATTTTTAGTTCTAGTATTTCACATGTATGGAAATATTTTTTAAATACAGTAAAACTTTGTCAATTCGTAATTGCGAGATCAAAATTTAAAAATAGAAATTTCTAAAAATGCATTGTCAATTTACACGTCTGCATTTTAACATGCACCGTCACTGTCAACATCGTGATTTTCATACTGAAAAACATGGCGACTGTATTATTTCAGTTTTTTATGCGTCAAAATATTTATCTAATAATTCATTTCTCCTGAATAATAGTGTGGCGACGTGGTGAGTCCAATATTAAAAACAGGCTTCTTCAAACGATTCACCAGTGCTTGGCGCAACAAAATTATGGACATTTTAATTTGATTAGCGGTCAAACTCGCCTTTTCCATCAAAATTGGGTAAAAAATTGGAATATTAAAAAGCCCGTGAAAAATAATGAAAAACTTTTAAATCTTCATATACTTCGTCGAAGTTTATTATTTTCCTGTGATTTTTCATGTTTGAACTCAAGAGAGGTATTCGGGATGAAATTTTCCTGCTGATTTTATCTTTGACATCAATTTTTTTCATTTTTTTAAATAAGTTCCATATTTTCAAATGGTCAAGGATATACATATTCGTGCCATTTTAGAAAACGAAATATGAAAAAATAGGTTATGTTTTTAAATGCAAAAGTTTCAGTTTCTTTATTACATTAAACAAATTGGAACATTTCATAGGAAAAAAACTGGATATAAAATTAATGTTGCACACAATTCATTTATAAATTATGAGATTTAATGAAAATTGTCCAAATTATTTTAATTAGGGGTTACAAGAGTGAGTAGAAGTATATAATTCACAATGCGTTGACAATCATTGTCGAAATAACACGCACTACAGAATTTGGTATACATGATATTACTCAGTTCGGCTGCAGTCTTGCGAGCTCTAAGCGCGGCAATCTATTGCGATAGGAACAATGCCATGATTGGCTAGGGGATGAAGCTAGCAAAGGGATGATGAATGCGTAGTTGCACGAGTTTGGATTTAAAAACACATGAATATGCGAATTATGTGAACAAATAATTAACTTTGACTATAAAAATGGAAACGAACTACGAATAATAACGCTTTATGAACTATCGGTAGAAATTAGTATGAAATGTTATTTGTGGGGCTAAAATTTTTGAAAATTACGTGAAAATATGGGTACATGAATTAACAATTTTACTGTATATATTGCGTTCAATAGAATACTATATATATTTAAAAAAATACTGTCACTTAAAATATGTATCAAATATTCATGAAATATTAGAATAACTAATCATTATTAATTTGTTGGTTATGTTTCTTTGCATATGACAGGGTTGATGCATTGGTCACTTAGGGATCAGAATAACCATATTGCAGACACCACATTACAATTTATTGACTAAATACAATTTTTAAAAATCCATAAGCAAAACTCAAGGATTATAGGTTATTTTATGCTACTGAGTGAAGAGAAACCTGTCCGGTTAGTTAGTCGTTTGGCAGAGCCAATGATAGTAATTAAATACTAGCAGGAAGACAATCAGCTATCACCGATTGCTTATTAGTAGACCCCCTTCACGGCCGATAGTGGCCACCACGCTGTCAGGGATCAGGATCTATATTTCAATGCGGAAATCCCTTATTATATTGCTTTAACAAAAGTGCATTAGACATCCTTAATATATTGCTTTAGATGAAATATAGATTATACGGAAGCCCTGGCCCGCGCAGCTGTCACCATAGGCCGCATAGCGGCTTCTATGATAGTCGCCCGCAGGTCCTAGCAGCAAGCATTTCTATATTGCCTTCCCTGGAATTGTACAAACTGTTTTTACATATCAACTTTGAAATATATATCATTCTATTTAGACATTCTTAAAAAAAAAATAAGATCATGTTTACATATGTTATTATTGAACAAACGTAAACATTACTATCTGTCATCTCAATATGTCTTTATTCTGTGGTCATCTCATATCGCATTTGACAGTGCGACCATAGATAAGAAACGAAAGTGCGACGCGCACACGAGATGACAGATGGTCAATATACTTGTCAGTCGTAAACACTTCTCAAATTGAATACATATATGTATATTTACGTACCGTTATTGAATATATAAAAGAGAAAACATTTAAGTAATCTTAACCTAGATATTAAAAACACATTTGACATATTCGCTACATTGGCAAATATTTTATGCTGACAATGACACTTACATATACAGACCCAAATGCAATAACATATCCAGATAAGTCATAGATAAAAGACGGGGAAGCCCAATATTGTTACGGATGTCCAACTGGTTGATAAACTGTGCTTTCTTTAAATCCTTTAACTGTTGACTATTATAATTATTGCACTGCACAATTTTGCAGTTAATTAATTTACTTTCAGTTGAGTATTATAAAATTACTTTCTATTTAAAGGAGGAATTTCCCCAAACTTGATGAAAAAAATAGTTTGAATCCTTGTTCCATTGGTCTACTTTTAATAGTATCTACATCATCATTCAATTGAACCAACATCTTCCCATATATGGTCAGCGGTTCCAGCAAGCAGCTTCCGATTTGTCTAATTGAATGATTGAACTTGACCTAATTCTTCACCCTTTACTTCTATAAATATTCTTATTTCTTACCTATGGCTTCGGGTTGCCTTCAGCCGCTTTGCGCAAATAGTTTAAAGTACAGGAAAAAAAGATCAGCACTATACTTCTTTTATTATAAAGTATATATAAATTATTATATAAGAAATGAATGTCTTAATATTACATAAAATAACTACCAACATCCACTTTACTGCGGTCCAATCATTTCATGACAAATTTTCATTGCAAGCCAAATTAGCCATTTTGTAATTTTATTGTTTCTCATCTAAATTGAGTTCTATCTTTAACATTCACAAACTGCCTGCGTATCATCATCATCAAAATAGTGTTCGGCAAACACCAACATGGACACTTTTCATAATTATGATTAATAAAAAAAAGCTACAGACCGCACAAAGAGTGATGTTGCACTTTATAAAAGCCAACCAGCTGACGATACCATGTAAAGTGTATAAAAACAGCGTTTCAGTGTGTGTTTGTAATGGTTATTATTTCATAAATTACAAATTCGCTGTACATGTTCTTTTGTTTGTTTCGTTTAAATGTATACATGACAAATGAGAAATGACGCGAGCGCGCGAGCACAAACAGACGCGTGTGTAGTTTGAGCATTTGACACCACCGGCGAAGTGTTTGCAATCGTCATCGTCAATCGAATCGAAAAAAGTGCAGTTATTTCAAATGAATGTTAATATAATATCAGTCGTACAACAGGTTGTTTGGGCAATTAGTCCATACTTCTGAAAGCAGCGGAGCGAGAATGACGATAACTTTAGTTCAGTTTCACAATTTTAAATAAAAGATTATTATCGTACCATGCGTAGGAAAATGTCTTCGATTGACTTGGCATCTTGCAATTTTGATAAAATCAACATAAAAAAATTAAAATCTTAAATAAGTGCGCTATCGTGAAATCAACAATCTTCCGTGCAATGTTTACTTTATAAATAAAAATATTTTTTACAAGTTCAAAGCAAAAAGGATAATACTGATAGTTTGTTGAGTATTTACACGAGTGCAGTTACTCACTACCTTTTTACAAGATACTAACATTAATTAAATTATCTTATCTAATTGAAATCCACACAATTATCAGTAAAAGATGTACTTTAAATACAAATTAATTTATGATTTATTCTCTTTGTCACTTTGAACTAAAGCCAGAAATTTTGAAGCATTGTAAAAATGTAAGAGGTGAAACCTGGTCACTCACGCTATCCGGCTAGATTATATGGTAAAGTTCTCACCTCATCGACAGAACAATCGACAAAATTAAAACATCCATAATGGAATAGTAAGACGAATGACACGGAAGATTGTGCGATTGACGACCGCGTAGCCCGCGCGGCGCCGCCCGCGTGGCGTGATGACGGCGGTTGATAATAATAATGATAATATTAATTATTATTAATAGTAGTGTGTACGGGTGAACAGAAAGCTACTGGCGGTCGGTCGCGCGCAGCTTCTCCTCCACAGCGTCCTGGGAAGCCTCCGAGAGATCCGTGGCCTGGATGTATTTCTGGACTCCCACCAGGGATTTCTTCAATGCGTCGAAGGAGCTGGAATGCAAAAATATGTAATTAGAAAGTGTATTGAAACTAAATACTGCTGGATTTAAATAAGAGGTATCCGTATTACTTATGAATACTCGCTAACCTATATTTGTAGAGTCTCTTGAATTCTTTATAGACTTAGTCTATAGTAATAATTATTATCCAGCATCGTCAGAAAGATTATCAAATAGTTACTGCACATGAGACAAATGGAAAATCACATAACATACCCATATTAGTGATAGTAAACTGGTTAGCATCACATAGTAATATAGGTCATAATAGTCACCTGGAGTACAACATCTTCTTCTTAACCTTGGCGGTGTCTGGGCACCAGGACATGAGGAACAGCTTCTGCTTCTTGGAACTCTCCGACGTTCCCTGGCACTGGTGCATATACTCAAAGTCAAACAGTCCATATCTGGAAATCAAAATGATAAATGTTTAAACTCTGAATCACCAAACACTCGGATCTATTTAAATTGGACATTCTCGGATTATCTAAGTTTACTCGTGATGATGGAAGAAGAATATTATCTTACCTTCTGAGAAAAGCATAGAAAATAGATGACAGTAAAATGGTAAATACAATGAAACCCTCTTAATAAGTTTTCCCGCCTAGTAAGATCACATTCTCTGATCCCGAAAAAGTCCCATACAAATTATTTTATGCTTAATACGTTTTTCAAATAATAAGTTTCCCCAGCTTAAGAAATTAAAATATTTGACAGAATTCAATTTATCCATACAAAAAAACCTTTGTAATACGTTTTTCTGCTGATGAAATTTTGTTTGACATTTCTGAAAATGAAAGTGGTAGTCTTTCAATGGGTGCAATAAAATTAGGGTTTTGGGTTTTGGCCCAATCATAAAAAATCTATACACTGACAAAAATTGTCATATTTGAATAGGCCAATAAAATTTACAGCCTTGCAGCCTTGCTTCCACAGAACAAGGAATAGTCATAGCCCCCCCCCCTAAATATATTTTTATATGTGCAGATAATTCTCACAATATAAGAGCCGCATTGATAGTACTAATATCTTGTTTTATTTTTATTAATATTTAACTTTAAGTATGCAAACATTCCTGGCTGAAAAACCCAATTCTTAGAATAGCTCAGATTAATGGTCGTTTCATGGCAAGCTGATCTTTTCAGAGAACAAAATAATGCATTGACATGTATTACTCTAATGGTACACTGTTCTGCATTAACTGAACCTTTAATACGTTTCAGAAATTTAAAATATTGTATTGTATCAACATTTTTTAATTGTATGAAAGGATTTTGTATAATAATATATTATGTATGTATAAATAATACACAACTAATCAACAATTTTTATGCAAATTACTTTATTTCTTATTGTTATTAGTTGGTTTTAGTTCATGGAATGTGAAAAATATGATGTTCGAAACCCAATAATGTTCCAATTTGGAGATATCATACCCCATTTCATTAGGAGCTTCAATTAGCATTTCTGGTGTATATTGAGAATACATAACTTTTTGGATCTTTATAAAAAAAACTGCTTTCCGGTAGAAGCAAATTCACGATGGCGAATACGGTTGCTTTTCAAATGATTCAATGGCAACTACAATCTAGAAGTTTTTAATTCAGGGCACACAACTCTACCGAAAAATGCATTTTGCAAAAATCAGAGGAGTTACTGTTTTCTCAAGTTTAGTCATGTTTCTTAAAAAATAAAATTACTAATGTATTTCGCGATCGATGGTTAGTGCTTTTCTTTTAATTACCTTGTACCTTGGTAGAACAAGATATATATTAGAAAATTTATTGACAAAATCAAAAACAAAGCAGAGCGTTTAAATATGTACTGAAAACTGAACTAATTCTGAAAAAAAATAAAAAATTATTTGCTTGAACTTTTACGTTTTTTACATTGCAAAAAAAAAAAAATAAAACAAAAAAAAATTATAACATAATTATTATAAATTAAAATCGTAAAAGGATATAAATGTTAATCTATTTTCGCATAATGTTCGGCCCTGCCGATGTTCCATGTCATCTAAATAATTGAGATATTGCATGTCAAGGTGATCGTTGAGGATACATGTAAATTGTGTAAAAATCACCAAAAGGGATCAGTTTTAGGTACGAGATCAAAACAGGTAACTATTTACAAACAATACTTTTTAAAAAATATGCATTCTTCAAGTTGATCAGCAGTAAATAATGTTTTCTAAGACAAGTAAAAAAAAATTACACCTTTTAAAAATAAATAAACTTAAAGCAAGATAATACAATAATGTCTGACTTACATGTGACATTTCTTGTCATATTTGATCTCCTATTACGCATGACCTATCCTCTATGATAGAAAAAGCGCCGATTTAAATTCTAAAATCAATTTCGCATTTATATCTTGTCTGATTCATTGTGATTCTTCTTCTGATTTATTTTTCTTTTAATATTTATTTGATACTTTCTAGCATTCTTTTTGCAGTTTAGATAGCTATTCTTTGAAAATAGTAAGAATATTGATGTGACATGTATTCCGTGTACGTGTCTATTTAAAAATAACACATCCTTAAATAATTGTAATATTAAAATGCGAAATCCCTGTTAATACGTTTTCACGCTTAATAGGTTTGAATTTGCTAGTTCCTTGGAAAATGTATTAAAAGGGGTTCACTGTAGTTGGATTTATATAATATATTTACAGATTATAAACTGTCAACAAATGTAAAAAGAAAAAAAATATATATCGCACATCCATAGAAAAGTAAAAAATATCTGATTTACATATTATTTCAGAATTATGAAGTAAACATGAAAACCGTATTAAAGTTAGTTCACTTGTCTCTTAACAGGTCTTAATATCTCTTTTTAATGGGACCACTTGTTCATCATTCATCATACCTCGCAGTAAACAGTTTGCGATTCCTACGTAGTAACAGGCCAATTCTGTTCTTAAGTGTATCAATTCAGTATTTATCAAAAAAAAAAAAAAAAAAACGGTTTGTATGACAAACAACAGTTACGGTATTAAACTTTAAAAATGTTGAATTTTCATTTCACTCTCCTGTAAAATTAACTTTTCTAGGGGACGTGTGATCTGATATTGTAACAGAAAAAATAATCATGGGGGGAAAAAATTACCACAGAACGAAGGAATATAACATAAATATTTTTACCCAGGTTTAATTTTCTTGCAACAGTAATTAAGCATAAGAATATAAAAGAAATTTAAAAATCCATATAAATATGTATATTTGCTTTCATTTAAATCAAATTTGTAATAAATTCAGTTATTACAATAATAATTAGTTGTGTTACCTGCACTCTCCGGTTCCTCCCTTCTGGAGATCCTCTAGGAACTGGTCATACTCGGCGTTCCTCTCGCCTACCACTTCCACATCAATCTGCTTTTCGTCACGGATGTAGAACACCACGTAACGGTGCTTCTTGTCCTTCTTAATTTCTTCGTACGTCGTCTTGCAGATGTCGGACACGGTCACGCCAGACGCCTGCACACAGAAAATGACATTACTAATAAAATATTATATACAACTAATCAGTGCCACTCAGGCTGATTACTGACACATTCAGCAACAATCGGAATCGGTGCCAATATTAATCTTTGTCCCTTATTTAATATTCCTTCTTTATAAGTTAGTTGGGGGATTTCCTTTCTATTAATTGTATAAAAATATATGTTCTGGAGACTAATATGTGAATTTATAGCAATTTTTATAACATACTGCCATAAAGCTTTCAGCGAGTAGATTGTTTATGTTAGGCCCCGCGGGCGGCCCTCTTGTGGCCGATATGGTTACAACCAATCTCTAAGCAATTGATAAACGGTGAAGAGAATGTCTTGCAAATTATTATATTAATTAATTTGTTATCAAATCTGTTAAAACATTGTTTGACATACAACAAATCACATTGTCACATCATCATTATTTTCACAGTTTGAAAGTTCAATCAGATAAATATTATCTCTCAATTCACATTGGTTTATCATAAAATTAATATAATGTTAAGATTATCTTAATATAAAGAAAATGGATGCCATATCGCATATCTAAACTTGTTATTTATTGTCTGAATGATGATAACATATTTATTATCAAATAATGAATATGCTTTGTCTTATATAAAGGCTTTTCAAATTTTGTATACTGCGTAGCGTAAAAAGCAACATCAATCCGTTAATTTGAAATCATCCGAATTTTCATATATGTAGTAAGCTCAATATTCAATCCTTTTATCATACGGAGTGTAATGTTACCAATTATTTAAAAACTTGCTACCAGTGAAGATAGTTCAATGTTCTGTCTGGAAGGTGTGAAGACCGCATCAAATTGGCCCGACAGTAAAGTGAACAAGCTAATGAATGAAAACTGAATTTAAACTAACTGCACCGGTTAATTGGACAAGCATCGCCGACCAGTGTGCGATGCGGCGTGACACGTTTTATAGACTGCTGTCAGACCAAACCACACCACTCGCTCATAACCAGCCATCATGCAGGATGAATATAGATCAATTGATATCCAAGAGACATTGCAGAATGTAAAAAATTCTTTATTGCTCAATATAAAAAGTAGTTAAATAATCGCAAATGTTTATGAAAAAAAAAATAATAATAAGACATTCAATACTGATGGTAACTTTATCTACAAAAAAATGTATACACGCTGTCCTGTCTTTATGCGGTTGATATTTAATCCAATTCAATGACAAACAACCTTTAAATTCATGTTGGAAAGCAGCATGGCCTACTGTCAGTGAAACCATTGAAACATCGCCAATATCAGCTCAAATCATTGCTTTGGCTCATCAAATTAACCAAAATGATATTGACAAAATACTTATGGATAATACTTTAAGTGAAGATGATATAACTTAAAATATCGTCAAGAACCATAAAACGATAGTGAAGCGAAAGAAAATTCAGTCTCCTTCACTGCAAATATAATCATTTTCTTCTTAATGACACCAATTCTGAAAGGTCCTTCAAATTTCAAAATGAACTTAAGAATTGTAGGTCTGGATATCACGAACTGCATACAAAATTAGTCATCGAATCAACAAAGTTTAATCACTGGTATTAATTTACAATTATATATAATTAATTTAACACAGAATGATGAAGTTGACACTAATTCTAATTGTGAAGAACCAGTCTTTAAACATATAGTAGATCCGATGCGTATACTGTCTCTTCTAGTGATGAAAGTGATTTCAGACCAAATTGCAAATTGTGCCTAGCAATGTCATATAACAACAATAATTCTGATTAAAAAATGTAATTTTTAAATAAAATTAAATGAATAAATATTTTCAAATGAATTTTGTAGACCTTATTATGAAACGCATCCCTAATCAACATAAGCCAAGTCTCTTTTCACACAATATCCTGTGGAACGAATCTATGACATAAAAAGGTGGATCGAGTGTATATATATTAAATAAAGAACTGACATTATAAGTCGGCAGAATTTAATTTAAATATATTATTAGAAATAATTTTTTTTTAAGGAGAATACATTCTCATTGTGAAGTTGCAATTTTCAGAACATATTCTGTGATATTTTAATACAAATTAAATGTGTTAATTAGAAAGATATATATATAGAATCAATTTATCAAAAAAATATTGTCATTGCTACCGCAATTCGAACATAGATCTCTTCCTATTCGGGGAAATGCATTAGCCGATTAGGCTACACCAACACAGTAAATATTACTAGTTAATTAATAGCTTTTCTTTGAACAGATTTATCTACGCCCTAACAACTTCAATTACAATCTGTGCAGAAATGGCAGCTGTCAAAACCTTGATTTTAGTATCTAATGGTGTACAATGTTATTTAATCCATTAGCTGAATTGAGCATCAGTTTTTATTGTTATGTCCTTTTAAAAGAGGATAGAAAAACATTAAGAGAGTGCCACCAATTTGTTATGGTTAAATTTAAATAAAGGGATTAGGAATGGGTTAAAAATATTATTACTTGTGTGCTATCTACAGACTTTTTTGATGTTTGATAAATGAGCGAATCAGAAATCTATATGTTGAAAAATCGATAGTATGCAATTAAATTTTCAAAAGTTAATGAAAAAATCATAAAATGTAATGTTTTATTAAGGCAAACTTACAAATCTTCTGATGTTCTTACAAATTAATGTTACTTTAGTGACATTTTAATTAGCTAGTCTCAAAAATATTCAAACATTTTTTTCAACTACTGTTAACAAATTTTTAACAATATCTATTAAGGAGTGTATTTAATTTGAGTGAATGTTAAAAATATTGATATCACTCATGTAATAAATAAATCAATGACGAGATAAGTATCTGTTCCCAAGTGTCATGCCAAGATATTGCTACAATCAATAAATATTGTCGACGTGTAATTTTTATAATGTATTATAGTAGGTATTATGAAAAACCCTTATTACAAAAAATTGCATCTGGTGAAATAAGTAAGACATGTTAATTTAAGAGTTTAAAAAAGTTATATACATGGAAGTAATCATTCGTTAGTGAGCTGCAAAAAAATTATAATTTGAACAAGCCGTGACAAGAAAGTTGGAAACCACTGTAGTAGAATTTCAATTATCGGAGATGAGACGGAAAAAAAAATACACAGAATATGGACATAAATTAATAATAACTATGAACACAGAAAATATTATAGTAAATGGAAACAAAAAATTTGGAAATGGTAAGTAATGATTATTAAAAAAATAATAAGTAGAGTATCCACCACAATATACAAACTCACCTAAGTTCAAATTATATTTTACGAGAATGCAACGGTACAAAGACAGGAGAAAAAAGTGAGCAAGCAATTCAAATGTACACGGCTAAATCCCGTCGTTCATGCCAATCACCTAACTCTATGTGGCTCGAGGACTACAATGCGGGTTGTGCTAATCTAAGACCCGCATTCCTGACAGTGGGTAAAGATTACTTATCTGGAAAGACTTTTGGTGAAGAGAGGGCTCGAGCAATAAAGAGTCCGCATTTGTTTTAAATGAACCTTAGTAAGGACTTCGCAATCGCCATAACATAAGTGAGAATTGATAGAAAAGCTGATTAATGTTTGCTTGCTTGTAAAAAATTGTTTTGAAAGAATGCAACTAAGAATCCGGACCCTCCTTGCCGCCAAAAGGCTAGATAAAATAACCATCTTCTGAATTACTTATAAATAGTTATTCTCCAAAGACATTGTTTCAAAAAATATTTATTTAAACATGTTCTAATATTAAACCCATCCCCTCATACATGAGTCGCGACTTACATGCCCACAGCGCGGTGCCTAATATATTAAGGAGTGGTGAAAATCGTACGAAAATTTAATTATTAGCCATCTTATAAACAAACATGAAATAATAAACGTCCTCGCATCATCCAGTATCGCTCGGTTATTCAAATTCTCCCACCTCTATCCGCATGCTCGTGCTCAAGGTCCCACCAACTTGTAGAATCCTGCACGGATATAATATTTAGACGCAAATGTAATACTGTCATAAATTCACCAAAATGAATACATAACACGGTATTTAAAACATGTTTCTGTGTAGTGTACATATTATACATGTTTCAAGTTTTTTAACTGTTTTAACGGATGAACTATTGAATTTGTTTCTTTGTAATTAGCCTGATCCGAGAATGTGATTTAGCAAGTTTTATTTTTATCCTAAAAATATTTTGTGTTCTTTAAATGGTGTGTCCTTGACTGCAGGACACACAATTTAAAGAACACTTCTTAATACCTTTCACTATTAACAATTAGTGCGTTTTCTGCCGCATCTTCAAAGAAATAAGGTTTAAGAACTCTTTCCGCATTTACATCATACCAAACCGTTACTTTTACGTGGTACAGACCGACTACCTTAGTGGACTGTTATTAGTTTTTCTGTCCCGCAAAATGGCATATTTTGTTTATTAACAAATCCGTTTAGGTGGAAGTGGGCCTCATCGCCCATAATAAGGTGAATGATCAGCTTCCTGCCTTGCCAATTCTTGGATCTGGATAACATATGCTATATTCGATAATCTGCTGGCTTCAGTTCTTGCACTAGCTGCACCTTATACGGATAGACATTCAGCATCCCTTGAATCCTCTGGAGCAAGGTTCGAGACAAGTCCAGCTGCCAGGACCGTCTTCGATTTGACATTGAAAGCTCTTCTTCAATGCTTCGGCATACACGCTGAATGTTGTCTTGCGACCTCCCTGAACATGGTAAATCACTCACAGACCCCTGAATTTGAAACCGCCGGACTAAATTAAGTTATTGTTTGTTTATATGGTGGTTTTCTGACCCCAAAATGACGATTACACTCATCAGCACGATTTATCGTTGATTTTCTAGATAAAATTCGATTATTTTAACACGTTGCTCAGTTGTGAATTTCTTCGAATTTAATTTCCAAAGATTACACTTTAATAATCTGAAATAAAAAATATATAATTAATTGTAGAAAGTTATTTGAATTTTTAATTGTTTAGCAATTTTTGGGCCAACCTGTGTAAGTTGAATTTAATGTCACTATTTAAAAACTTGTGAATAGTGTGTATTAATCTCAGAAATCAGCATCCGTGCAGATCATTACTTCACTTTAGTACATATGAATATCACCACAAATGGCGCTAGTATCACCATGGTGCAGGGCACTATTGTATTCTCTCGTGGATAATTTTGGTTGTTATTTTGTAATTATGGTTCTGATTTCTGTATTTGTTTACGTTCGTGAGGACACTTGAGAACCTTTGCTATCGATTTCTTAAATTTGGAGCATTATCGTAATGGAAAGTCAAACTATAATGCCTACAAACAGTGCTGTGTACAAAAGATGTCATGCATATTTATGAACGCGATCAATGGGTTAAATATGACGTAATGGATAATATGGATTTTAAAAAAATACTATTTATTAAATTCAAATAAGTTGTAATTTTCAAGTCTAATAATTTGGCAAGGTAAATTACATTGAAGCTATATTGCGCACCATTGTATTCAGTGTATTCATATTATTTGTTTGTATTCAACAGAGATCCTAGTAACAGTGTATGCTTGAATTTAATGTATGTACATATATTGTGTTCTCTTCCTTCTCACTTTACCGTGTACTGCTATTACTGTCTCTTGTCTATAAATTGAGACTTATAAATGAATGACTGTTATATGTCCTCTTTCACCAGGGCTTTTCACCCTTTCAATTCATGTATTAATATAAAATACATGTTTATTACAATAAGGTAGTTAGTAAAAGTGTCAGATCAACGCTAATGCACTTGTAGTAGTAGATTAGCAAAAAAAACTCTTTTTTTTTACTGAGCCCACTGGATACCAGTACCAATATTAATGAGGCTGTATAACACAATACTTTTATACAGATTCTATTTATATATCCTTTTACCACAGACTAGTCGATGACTAGACATGATATGAACTGTGTATATAAGAGAGGGGTTTAGGACACTATTTGCGGAACGAGGGGGCATTCTACACAAATGTATCCAAGGAAACATAAATCTGATAGATTATGACACATTTATGCAACAGTAAAAGTATTTACTCCTCAAAAATTACATCTTTGTGTAAACAAGACATATTTTTTACATTAATGCATATTATATTGTCAGCGTTTAAATTTTCATTCCAATGAAATCATATTTTTTTTAAGTCGCGGAGCTTTTGGATTGCGTGGTTGCCAGCAAAATGAATATTTTGGTACAAGGAATTTGCATTACTTCATGTCTATTTATTTGGTGGTCTGTGTCTTTTACACATTTAAGTGTATTTGAAATTGAATTGAGACACTAAAGAGAGACATCTGCACTGTGTCCTGTGTCCCGTATCCTTTAATACTATACTATATTTGTGATCAGTGACAAGGCTAACAAATAATACCAATTAAGTTATATAGATTAGATTTACTAAATCTCAAATATGTCAATCAAATGATGAATGTTCACTGTATTAAGTTGTCATCAAATGTTTGTATTAATCTCAATTTTACCGCAATATTTTGTTTGTTATAATTATTATAAAAATAAACATAAATTTAAAAAAAAAGAATGTGGTTTTATGAATTTAATTTTTGGAAGTCAGTTTCACAATTACTAAACATTACGCGAATGAAGGTGGATAATGTAACAATGGTTTTAAAGATAGTTATAATAAAATAATGTCAAAGATCTTATCTATTGAATATAATGCAAGTCCCCACACAATCATAAAAATAATACAATTGTTCTAAAACGGAATAAACAATGAAAAACTGTGATTCGATTTTTATTATAATAAAAACCAGAAATGTCAATATTCCAACGCCGACTCGCCTCGAAAGCGAAAAATTACTCGAAGATTCCAAAGTGCGCGTCACATAACTGCGTAATTTTCTCATAATAAATCTTATCACGAAATGTTTTAATAATACTAATATTTATATCAAATCTCTATGCGGTACATAAAAATAAACACGGTAAAAAATAAATAGTCTTCCATGAATAATTATCTAACCCATGTGGATCTTCTGTCCGTCCCCGATGCCCAAACGTCTGTCAGCCGCGCGAGTAAAAAAGGATCCCGCGGAGATGGAATACAGAAATATCGGCGCGCGCTATTCTGGGGCCGGCCGCGGGCCGCGGGCCGCGGGTCGGGTTAACCGACCGCTACACTAGCCAGTGTGTAAATACAACATCAAACTGCAATAAACACAAAAACGTTCATTTCCACATAAATATTTGTCGCTTTACGGGCCCTATACAACATCATTCTCTACGTCTGTAGACGTCTTTGGAATCCGACTTGATGACTTAGCTTCATTCATTTTTTTTGATCCGTAAAGATTTCCACACGTTGCATAAACATCTCGTACTTTTTACAATTTTCAAACTAAAACAACAAAGCGTCGGGTTGTATTCTTTTTAGTAAGTCGCAAAGTGAATTTTCGTTTTGCGAATTCATGTTTTATTTTGTATGTGGAAAAAAAGGCGAATTTGTTTTGAACAAATCACCAGAAATGTACAATCTCGACCGAGCAAAAAATACGCAAACAGCTTTCTCGTCTCTTTCTTCAGAATATCGCTACAATCATGATCCATTTCGCAGTGCGCAGTGGCGGCGAGTCGTGTTACTGTACGCTCATTTTTAAATACTCATACATATGTATTATACAAAAACTAATAAAAGTTTTGCGGGATGTAATACGTTCACGTAACCATATAACATTACCGAAACATATTCCATCTCGAACTTTAAAACGTCTAAGTTTGTAGGTGGAGTACGGCATCGCGGCCACGAGCAGTGTTTCCGTAAAACTTATGTTCAACGTTTAAAATGATTTAAATACATAGGTGTATGTATCGTGACACAGAACTGCAATGCTGCATGGCGAGATTCGGGATTTCACTAAAGTGGTTTGCGTTTTGGCTATATTTTTTTTATTAGGTCGGCTGACGATTTGTACCGAGCCCCCGTAACCCTTATCTGGCATGTTAGTACACTCGGCCACCACCGGTAGTATGAAACTCGTCGATATTATCGTATTTATTACAAATGTACAACATTGTAGGTTGGCACGTAAGCAGCATTTGTGGTGCAATACAGTTAAAAATAGTTAAGCATTTTTAGCTTAATAAATATAGACGGTTCACTGAATAAATAATAAAATCTCAAAAAGTTTTGAGAACCGATAACTAGTACAAGTAAAACTGATTAGACCAGTGGCTCCCAACCAGTGTGCTGCAAGGAACTGTACTGTTGCGGTCCAGTAAAATTTATACTTCTACTGGGTAGATTCTATTCTATTCAATTTACATTGTTTCTTGTTTGCTTTTGAAATAAACTGTTGGTAAGCATTTTCAGTTTATCGGTTGTGTGATCAGTAGTAAATTTGTACTATAGTAAAAAAGTAACTAAAGTTTTTTTTTTTGCAAAAATGGGTTTGATCGTTAGTAAAAAAAATATTTACTTCTCGAAAGTACATCCGTGGTAAAGTCATTATACTCTCCGATATCCGACAGTAAAAACGAGAATCGATAGTTAATATGGCGGACTTTTCACAGCTGTTCCGAAAGACATCTGACACATTAATACTTAGAAAGTTGCAGTATACGACAATTAATCATTCAATATCCCGCTATTTTAGTGATGAGAGTTCGTCCGATGACGATCTCGGTGTTTAATATACATTATTACATATAATACGAAAAAATTTCACTATCAAAGTGACAGATATCGAACGCCTAGGCGAAAAATCCATAGATTTATTTGTCACGCCTATAGACATCTCCATCTATGCTTTGACAGTAGTAAATTTGACGTATCAACCACCCGCAAAGGATTTTTAGTACGGGCGTTAGTAAAAAGTTACTACTGATCATACAAACGGCCCTAAAAGCCCTAACAATAGTATCTATTACGGAACGTACCTGTCGTAGTATAGAACGAAAAATCTTCTTACAAAGAATTGAATAAGTACGCAAAATATGTTAATTGAAGAGTTTGAAAAAAGTGATCGATATGCAAGTGTTCTTTCAATTCTATTCTAGTGCAACATTGTATGATTTGATTTACTACTGGATTTGGACGACTCATCCGCCGGCGGCACTGACTGAGTCATCTACATTATTTCATCATCACAATGTGTGAATGACAAAAAAAAAAAAAAAAAACCTGTCAGTCTGCTCCCGCAGCTGGATGCCTCGGAAGAAAAAAAATCGGAACAGTTAAACGTAGTTAAGTAGAAAGCAGCTAGTCCACAATTTTAAACAAAAATGAGATACTGTTTTTATTCGATGCAACAAGGTCAGTTCTATATTCTAAACTTGTAATAATACCAAAATATTTAAAGTCTACTTTTAAATTATCTTAAACAAGATTTAGTATCTATACAATATTATTTTTTATTTTAAAGTTATTGTGTAGATTTGATCATTTGAAGTTTTCTGTGGCTGGCTGCTCTCTGCTTTATCAACACATGCTACAAGACAACATTACAAGACGAACGCATGCAAAGTAGCAAACCACTCTACAAATCCCAAGCGGTGTTTTGTACCTCCACAACGCAGAACCCACTCCCGATGTGATGTCGCACGTGACGGTGACGAGGGACAGCGGGCCGAATAAATGGATGCAACTCTTTCTGCCTGACGGGGCTGAGTCCTCGGGTCACGTGACTCGGGACGGCCGCCCCGGCGCAGGCGACGGGCGAGCACAACACAACAATATCGACACGGCACTCGGGGATGGGTGCACATCACTAATAATGTCAACAAGCGGGAGGATCTAATGTCGGAAAGGGAAAGGAGCGGGAGGATGTAACGTCAGAAGGGAAATTAAGCGGATTGATCTAATGCAGTAAGGGAAATAAGCAAGAGGATCTAATGTCAGAAGGGAAACTAAGCGAATTGATCTAATGCGGTAAGGGAAATGAGCTAGAGAATCTATAACATAAGGAGAAATGAACAAGAAAATCTAATGCAGTAAGGTAAAATAAGCAGGTGAATGAAACTAAAGCGAACTATGAATGAAATGAAGTTACAGAAAGATACTGGGTGTTTAAAAAAATGAGGATAAATCAACACACACACAAATAATGAAAGCATGCTCATGACGACTGTGGTTATGTTCGATTGCACCGATATTCGTAATCTTTCGAGCGAAGGCTGGTCCGCTACCGAGTCCGAGTCCGAGTACACTCATATAATCATCGTCACAATCACAGTCGTACGGTTTACTAACAAATAAATACGTTTATATAGGTATGTACTACGAACAATATATAATTGGATCAAACTATAAAAGACTGAGATGGATGCATTCGTCAATGTGGTGGTATTTGATTGAAGACTTTGAAGTTTTTATAAGTATATAGAAAAATAAAATAATATTAGAGATAGTCTTGTCCTTCCCTTTGACCTCTGAAGCATAAACGTGTGTCAAAACTAAACGGAGCCTGCACGTGTGTACAAAGGAAGCGACGTGAATCTTCCAATTCGCTCAAAACGAAGTAATTTCTCAAACACGATTAATACAGCGACGCAGAAGCGTGATTTATCGATAATAAAACTAATTCCGCCGCGATAGAGGGGGGGTCGACCATTCGTGCGCCCCCCGAGGGTCCAAAACGAAACGACACGGGACTTAATTGCGGAAGTTTTCAACTTGCAGTAGGTTGGAAGTGGTTTTCAGTTAATCCTGCCAAAAATTTCGGGCGAAAATATCTTCATAGCCAACGTGGGCGACGTGCAAATATTATGTTGTGCTTCGAGCTAGCGTTTACCTATTATATAATGTGATCGGGGAGAGCCGAACCCCGCTGCTCGGACTCGGAAACGGCAGAAATACCCGCGCAGAACGGCGGACGGGAGACACTTCGCGAACGTTCCAGCGATTTTGTTTATATGAAAAGTGTTACCCGCATCGGAAATGGAAGTGTGTGGGCGGGAAATGCACGGAGGCTGGCTATCAGTGGCAGTAGGAACTCCTTTTTAAGAAAGACAATATATCATCTGTGTATACAGGATAGAGTGGAATAGATTATGTGGGAGATGTGACAGGAGCCGTGGTCGCGATTTGATAATTTGGGCCGGTTGTGCGATCAGTAGCAATTTTTTACTAACGCCCGTACTAAAAATCCTTTGCGGGTTGTTGATACATTAAATTTACTGTCAAAGACAATCTCGCCTATCAGTGCGGCAAGGCGAATATTCATGAAACGAGGTCTATTTTCTACTTTATCTGTGGCTTTATTCGCCCTTGCATTCGAAATCTGTCACTTCAGTGGCGAAATTTTTTCTGATTATGCGCTAATGTATATTAAACAACGAAATCATCATCGGACGAACTCGACTAAAACAGCGGAATATTTAATGATAATTATCGCATACTACAACTTTTAAAGTATCAATGTGTCGGATGACTTTTGGAACAGCTGTGAAGGAGCATATTTAACTATCGGATATCGGAGAGTAAAATGACTACTACGGGATGGACTTTCGAGAAGTAAATATTTTTTACCGACGATCAAACAACCCGTTTTCTTAGTTACTAATGATCACACAACTGGGCTAGGGCAAGGCTGGGAGTCGTCTTGTACGAGTTCCTTACCTTACCTTGTAGATGATGCCTTACCGACTACCCTGTTTTAGATATCTACCCAAGAGGCGTGAGGATGCGCGCCATCATAAGATATTTCCAAATTTGTTTGAATACAGTCTGCTGCGGGGCTGGCATTAATTAATACTTTATTTTACAGACCACGGCCAACGAACAACTTTCGCAGGTTTATTGCCGTCAGCCCGGCCCAAAACAAAAAATATATTGTTTACAATTTAACTAATGTACCGTCCAGTGCCAAGATGATATTTTACACAACTTGTACAGAAAAAAGGAATTATTACTCAATTTTATTTTGTGAAAAATAAATGTCTTCCTGATTAACCTTGTCGAAAAAGTTTTAGACGTGTGTAAAGCCCAAACACATTTGTAATAGTTTTTACATTCGTCAAGCACTACGGGTTAACGGATCGAGTTATGTTTGACGAGTGCACGCGAAGCGACCCGAATAAAATGAATGTAAACGCGCATTATTTCCATGACTGATGAACCTCCCGCGTGACCATAATACTATATATTTGGAAAAGAACGTCCCGAACGTGTTATTTTTTCAAATGCGGCGAAATTCCTTTTTCAAACGAGACAGGTGGCAATCGGAACACCCGTCTCCAGCGGACGGGTGAGTCAGCCAGCAGCCAGCAGCCAGCAGTCGGCAGTGACGCGGTGGCATTGACCTCGCGCCACGTCACCCGCCGACCCGAGGCCGGTAATATCCTATCGATCGAGATTGGTGAATGGATTATCGTCATCGCCAACTATGTCTTTTAAAATTTAATTAATACACAAAATGGCGATATTCCGTGAATAAGCCGCAGACTATCTTTATTTTTTACCGTCTGGGATGACGCCGATTTGGTTTAGCGACTAGCTGGCTCATTCTCGATACCGTTTTAATCAGATATGTGATGAACACCATTCTAAGCGCGCTAACCAACCTTGTATTGGGTCTGGACCGCTCAGAAATAAGCTAGAAGCTAGTCGGCATCGCGGGCAGTCCAAACGCCGCGTACCTAACGTCGGTTAGCGCGATCGGAGCGGTCGTGTTAATTACGTCCTTGGCTATAATAGTATCGGGAACAAGACTGCTAGAATAGATAAAACAATAAGTATTTAAATAGTATTTTTACTATCTATACGGGGGAACCCGATTCATTAGAGCTTGGACCGCGCGATTCACGAGGCGGGTCATTTGCGGGAGGACGGGAAGTGGTTGTAAACGAAGAAGCACAAAGAATGACTCAACGAAACGACCTGCTCCAGCTCGCCGGGCGATCGCCGTCACTAATTACGGCGCTGAGAAGAGGCCCCAACCGTCAATACGCAAGTTGCAATTCCATCAAATGGATCATGGGATGGAATATATTTGAGCATTGTTCAATTTTTAAATGTATAAAACACTTATAAAAGTGGAATTTGTGGACAGTTTGGAGAGAAAGGTGTCTAAGAGAAATGCAATGACGAATTAAAGACAGACAAGAAAATCCGGTTTAGACGGATGTCCGCGGATGTGGAACGGGATCCTTCAAAGAAATTGGGAACTATGAATACGTACATTAAAACAAATATTTTGTTCCTTAGAACTAATTATGAGTGTAATAAAATAATAATAAATTAGCAAGGTTAGGTTAGCTATTTTTTATTGAACAAAAATATATTTATTTAATGTTCATACACATCGTTTTAATGTTAGACCGTGCCCAAAGAGATGATTCAATTTATTAAAATATATATTAATAAAGTATGTGTTTATTTTAGAAGGCGAATCGAAATTATAGAATTATACATGAAATCGTGCTGATCTGCCTCCTGCGCTAAGCGTTCTTCGGAAAGGTTAATTCCATTTCAATCCAGGACACGTCAACTCTGCATCGGGGTTCATTTCATTCCTCCGTTCCTCGTTTCGTAATATCGTTATCACTTTATCACCATCCAGCCGACCGCAAGGTGTGGCTGCGGCTCTGATAGGCCGTTATCGGTGACTCGGTGACTCGGACACTTGTTTACTTCAATGCCGACGACTATTCACTAAATTGTTAAAATGTGTCAACTGTGCCATAATTATTTAGCAATCATTTACTCGGGCAATTTGCGTAATGACAATATTACACAGACGCTTATAACCACTTAAAGAACCAACACTAAACTGGCCGCTCGGAGGACCTTCGAAACTTATAATTATTTTAGTAATTTTAAGTTTTATTTTAACTTGATAAATAAATGAAATCAAAACGGAACTCGGGAAGTAAAAGATTAATGAAAATGTCTGTCGCTCAAAAAATTCATGGGAGATCTAGAGTTGTTATGACGATTGCGTCATAACTGTAGTTCATTCCCGTCGTCGTAACACGTCTCCGTTTAATAACGGAATGACATCCGGTCAATGTTGAGTTTCAATCACAGGGCAATAAACTAAGGCTGCTATTAGGACCAAAAAGGTATCCACAAATACTGCTATCGCAATCTAGTCACTATGCGAATCCTTTTAGTGCCCTCTGAATTGTCAGTATATATTGTTATTGTATTGGCCAGAAAAAAAAATATTTTGTTTTTTTTTTTTGTATTTTAGGGAGAAATATTATTAAATACTAATTTAATGTATTAATTATAAATATATACATATAAAATCAATTTTGCCGAAAAATATTGTTTTTGCGCTACCGGGATTCGAACCTGGATCTCTATTTGCAATCCGGGGAAGTGTTATAACGCCAGTATTTTTCATGACAAATTTTCGAACCTATACGTCACACTTTTTTAAATTAATACATCTGTCGTTCCATTATTTTTGAAAGCCATCTTACATTATTTTTACGAAATCACAAATACCTTTGAGTAAACCGACTGCAGACGCCAGAATTATCAATTCATTTTTATTAAATTTTGGACACATTGATACAACTTATATTATTAAGGAGAACGAACACATTCTTATTGTGAAGTTGTAATTATTCAGAACATAGGTCTGTGATGTTGAAGACAAAATTGATTTTATATGTATAAATTTATAATTAATACATCAAATTAGTATTTAAAACATCACAGACCTACGTTCTGAATAATTACAACTTCACAATACGAATACTCCTTAATAAGAAATATTATTCCCAACATAGTTTAATAAATTGTTAAAAAAAAAAAATTTTTGACAATATTTTCATATTATATTTTATTGTTTTAAAAAATCTTTATTCATGATTAGGAAATTTGTTAAAATAATGTTTAAATTGGACTTTTTGGAAAGCCTATATATCAGCACAATGGTTAAAGTCATGAACACGGTCGCTCCCATGTGAGTTTTTTTTTTTTTTCCAATTCCTTAGAGTCTACGATACTCTGAGTACTCTACATGCGGCTAGACCGCCTAATCTACAAACTACAAGTGCATCAGCGCTAGTCACTTTGACACTTTTACTAACTACCTTATTATTATAAACATCTGAGTGTTTTATATTAATACATGAATTGGAAGGGTAAAAAATTACTGATAAAAAACCCTCTAAACAATTTACTGGAAGTTGCTCCCATGTGAGCGCACCGCTTAAAGGCTTTAATGGTATTTCTGTCTAATTGACTGTTTTGTGGTTCCGACGTACACAAATGTATCTACGTTTTTGATCGCATATTTCCAATTAGCTTAGCTATGGAGAAATATTCCTATGGTCACCAGCCCTCGAGTAATATAAAGTTCATTGTCGATACGCGGGATTGTTCGCGCGATTATCAAATTAGAACATAATTATTACTGAACAATAAAATAAATCATCTCGCGATGTCCCGAATAGTTTTACCATCTTTCAGGAAGAATTAGGTTAATATATATAACTCAGATCGTTAACATTCAGGATTTTTTTTTCAATATCTCATTTTCTAGGGGACTGCCTTCGCTGCCTGTGGCACGTGTCTGGAAGCAGTAGCGAAGGCGATGGAGTCAGATTGCGGGGCGTCATTGATCTTGTATGCGAAAACTTCGAGGAAACACTCTCGCACTCAATTCCGCGCGTACAAATGCAATACTATAACCAAATTGAACAGAATCGTCTCGCATGCACCGGGCGTGATGCAAGGATGCCGGACCCGCAGGATGCGAGATAGCAAGGAGGGGTTCTATTCACGTACAACACGACAGCCGAGCTCCTCGCGCTTGTGAGTCTAGTTCCGCGCCGCCAGTTAATGAACAGCAGACAAACGCAACCATAAGACAATCGAGCTAAATGAATCAGCACCGCACCGCACGTAGCAACAGCATATGGAACAATTGCAGGAAATGCGCTAAAAATGCTGCCCAAATAGAAATTCCTATAAAACAAAAATGAATCTAGATGCCAAACACTGACTGCGTTCGCAAATATTCAGAATCTTGCTATAGATCTAGTAATCATTTTGAATTGAAACATTTACAGCAAACTCGCTCGTCTCTGGTAAAATTGTTTACTCCCGATATTAAAAATATGTACACCATTTTCCTTTCAAGCCAACTTCCCCGCATCTCACAATCCCAACTTCTTCCTCTCCATTGTTGTGTTCTTTCTTTCCCTTCTCTTATCACTGCTGTGCCAAATACTACTCTTTTCTTAATTTCCTAATAACTCATCTTATATTTTTGATGTATGTAACACTAAATACTGTACCACGTATGTTAAGAGACAACTGACAGAGATCGTCTTAATATAATAAATAAGTTTGCCTGTTATATGTATCATTAGAAAATAATAAAAATACAATATGAAGAATCCGATAAGTGTTCGGGTGGCTGACTGAAAACAATCGGTCCACTTTAGACAGTGCGCTGAATCTAAAAATTGAGAATCAATTTCCAAGTCAGTCGTAAAGAGGTATATATATCTTCCTCAACATTATAGAGTGGTTCAGGTTTCATCTCAAGCACCCGAATCCTCCGGACGGTACTTGACGTGTTTGAATAATTCATTTGGGTTAATTAATTAAGTTAGGATGTACTGTGTAAGATATGTTTTATTGATTATTAATACTCCCAGAATGAATGTCGGGTTTTTTTTCAATTGACCAACAAAAAAAATGACGCTACTGTTTACTTAAATATTGTACCTGATTTTTTAAAATAAGACTTCGCAATTAGAATGTAAGCGTCAGATTCGACCCCGGGTGTTATGGCCAGCGGAGCTGACTCGACAGTATCTTATAAATATGTCATTTAATACTTTATTTTTTTCACTGGACTTCACTTTGCACAAACGATTACATAAACTGTCGTTTTCTGTGTTATCGATTCCGGAAACGTCGGTTGCGGCCTCGCAGCGGCCAATATAGCCCCGTCCACAGCGATTCCTTTCTGCAAGTCATTAAAGATATTTCGCATTTGATTAAAATAAACGCCTCCCGAAAGCTCCAATTTAATTAAAATAGAACAAATAATTCCTATAAAATGTAAGCGATATCTGCAGCAGTAACTCGTGTGGTGTTAAACGATCGATGACGGATACGCTCCGCGGAGCCCTGACACCGCAGGCCAGAAGATATGAAAGACAATCTCTAGACCAATCATGAAAGTTTAGTTTAAGCCTATAATCGTACGCGCCGTGATCGGCAATAAAACTAAAAGTATGACTGTTGCGTTGCTAGATCGTGCAAATTCCGTCTATTTAAATGACGTTTTTAGAAAGGCGATGAAAAATGACGTCATTAATTACGTTATTTTACTGTATTAATTACTAATACGGGAAAATAATGTAAGCGCGGAAAACGACAGTCAAATTTATCAGAACAATACAAACCGACCCGACAGCGAGGTTTATTATGATCTTGAAAAAACAATTAAAGTTAAAAGTCGGCGAGTTAAAAAAATGTTACATAATAGTGATAATAAGACAGGGTGGGTCAAGGAAAACACTAAACACCGGGAAGTCGCGGTCCATGATCGAGAGCAATGCCGTCAACAAATGCATTGCGCCAGGAAAACAAACGGAAGAGGGCTGCTCTGCGGTAACCGAAAAAAGAAGGGAGATCCGTCCCTCAGAACATGCGCATGTGTGAGGGAGGAGGGAGGGTACGCGGGATATGGATAGGGGGGGGGGGGCGTTCCTCAGCCACGGAAGGATTCAAAACAGACAAATCACGGCAGGCACCATCCTCGCAACGAGGGATCGCTGAAGATAAATAATTAATATCTGTCTGCTTATAACATTTTCAAAATATGTAAATACGTTTTTATCGAAGCCTCCTAGAGCGTTCGAAAATTTTACAGGTGGTTCGCGGGCGGATGTAATATACAGGGTATAATAGACCTAAACCACAATATTTTATGGGTGGATACCTGATTAAGTGGGGAGTCGAAAATGTTAAAGGAGGGGTAAGTACAAATTCTGTACCGTTTCGGACATTATTATTCTACAAAACGGTCGGTACCAGACCTCCATTGTGAACCGCAAGTTTTGTCAAAGCGCCATTCGCTTTATTCCCCCTTTCTCACTCTTTCCATACATATTCAATAAGATATTTTAATTAATCGAAATAATCGCATAACCACTTTTTTTAAATGCATGTCAATCTAACATGCAGCTTACTATTTTTGACTCACATTTTTAATATGTATCTACCCATAAAATATTGTGCAATAGGAGTGTTACACTCACTATAAGAACGCCGTTACGGGTTTACGTGTTAACGAGTATCTTTGTAGACTCTAATGAGAAAGAAATATGTATTCTACGTAGAGGTACTCCTATATAGAATGTTTTATTTTTGCTTCTAACCATTTGCTTAGCAGCGCGGTATATTCTCGAGTTGATTATATTATTGATACACATGCTCGGTTGTTAGTCATTACACCCCCCGATCCGAGCTATTTCTGGATATCGGCATGGGAGAGGATAACCAATCCAGACGCGGCATGTTCCAAGTTCTCTGCTCGTGTGAAGGGATTTCAGAAATTTGTTTCCGGCGCACGCGCACAAACCGACTCCCATGTGAAGGCAGCTTTACCGGCGAGAGACTATTGTGTGAAGCCTATCCTGCGCCTACCGCCGCGGGACACGACGCGATGCCCGATGCACCAACGTACCGCGAGATGTCTCCTTGTCACAACATCACGGATTTGTTTTTTTTTTGCAACGCGGGAGACTTGCGTATATAAATACGCAACCACACGAAAGCGCTGGCACTACCGGGCGAGAGGTTGAGCGCCCGGCGGCTCGGGAGCATCATAACACGTGTGATGGTGAAACGAAATGAATTACTAATGTATTGATAATTCAAATGACTTTTTTTATAACTCTCGAATCCGGCATTGCGCGGAGAAAGTCGGTATTCCGAAAGCGACAATACCGACAAGCCTAGGCTGTGACTGCTCCATTGGGGAGTAATTTCGCTCGAGTCACGCAATCAAATTAGTGGCATTGGTGCAAACAAACTCAACTGCAATAATTATTATTAAGTACTAGCTGATACCGAGCGTTAGACGGGTATAAAATTTTAACTTCTAGAAATTATTTATCTATTTTCAATATCCCCTCACATTAAGAGGGTCCATGTTGTCCTCTGCGATATGACATACCTAGTAAGCCCTTTACTGTACCCTTAGAACTTTTAATCTCTACAGGCATCACGCGAATATACTATATGACTAGACCGATATACGCACATGCAGCACTGTTGAGAAAAACTAACAAGCCTGTCGCATACCTTACTCCAATACATTAAAAAAATATATTTCAATTTTTTTTATTCAATTATATGTATGTATAAAAAATACATCGATTAAAAATGAAATATTTTATTTATTCAAAAATTAATTCTACGTTTATGGTCAATTTCATAATGACGTGATAAAATCTTGGCACAAAGTCACGTACGCGGAAAAATCGGGATGGTTTTTTTTTATTTGGATTGATTTACGCGCGCGCGTTTGGATTTTAAATAATCCACTCAAAAAAAATGTAATTAATGTTTTAGAAAATTGAGTGTCACCATTACGAAAATAATTTCTCCCAGTCATGATTTACATTATAAATCTGAAGCGATGAGAAATCATTTATACAGATAGGCATCGTCAGAAAAAAACAGTCATCTCTTTGATGACTAACGCAGTTTATAACAAAACCAATTACAATATGCAAGTTTAATTGGGGATATTATTGAATGAATTCACACAAATATAAAATAAACAATTTCACAGGTATATCCTAAAGCTTTCAATATATAACAATTGTCCATCACTACATTTTTTAAAGTTTTGTAACAATAAATTTCAGATAATATTGCACAAAAATCCACAGGTGAAGCCGATTCAGGGGCTTTGCAAACCTGTCAAACGTAGCATTAACTAGTTTGACAGCAGAATTATCAGCCATTTTACCAACTCGGCCGCGAATGCGAATCGGTTTAATTCTAACTCTGAAGATTTGCGCAAATTATCCAGACAGCGCTGATTAATGCACACGGCTCAGTACAAATAAATACGGCGACCATATATGGTAAATGGCACATAAGTGAAACAAAAAATATTTTGACCGATCGGTTGCAATGACGATGACTAATCATAAATAATTTAATTTCATGACGAGAACTTGTATATAAATTAAATTATGTACGTTTAGTCGCAATGACGCGAAAATGCAGACAAAACACTATGTACAATAAATAGAATGCAATCAAAATGGCCTTTTTTTAACATCGGCGCCGCCTTCCGGCCGCGACGTTCACGTCAAAAAGTAACGCATAGAGCAATTTTCACATTATTCCAAATCGATGACAATTTTCTTCCAAGTAAAATCCCACGTATTTCCAACTAGATAGTTATGATTTTGCACTCAAATATACGAATGTGTCAGATTGTCAAAAAAGGCGTTATGGGCGACACGAGGGAATGAAATTCTACACCGGGTCTTGCTTTTATTAATTAATACTGATTCACTTTCGTACGGCGCGTTGAAAATATTATAAAATGTAACAAAATTATATTACCATTTTAGAGTAGCGGTTAAAACTATTGGGAGCTTTCAATAAACCAATGCAAATCGGATGGGTGTGCGAAATATGGCGACGCCGGTTACACGATTCGTTCGGAAGGAATAAGACCTTTTACGCGGAATCACGACCGAAATATGTCGTCAAACACTAAATAGAACTTAGCACAGCTTTACGGAAAGAACACTTACCATTTTAGGATGACAATACTTTTATTATCACTAGGAAAAAGAGGACAAACCGTAGCCCTAGCTTACGAATACCGAAACTAGCAAACTGGCTCGGTTGGTACTCCTTGTGCCCCCCGCAACTTTTTTCAGCAAATGCGCATGCGCAAATTTGAAAGTAAATTTATTCCAAATTTTATCTGCAGATAAATTATGAATTTGTTCAGAATATCACAACATAGCTTTGGTGTTATCGAAAGATTATATTGATTTAAATAAGATAAAAGAGAAAATAAATTGAACACAATTCTTAATACGAAACACAAGGAAAATTAAAATCAACATAAAAATGTCGCTCTAATGTTGACAACTACTGTCAAAGTGTCAATGATTTTTACATGACGCTAATAAATAGTTAATTAAGTGAGGTTTAAAATCAATCTGAATTTAATCATATTAAGTTTTATAATTAATATTAAGTTCAATAATATTTTTATAAAATATATTCCATATGAGTCACGTATGTGATAGCGTTATCGACCAATGAGATGGCGAGATTTACGAAATGCCCAAATATGGTCAGCAGGAAGTTAACCTTCAGATTGGTGAAAGAGCGGGAGAATTTGAAATAGAATCGCGAAGATGTTACATGGAAAATAATCTAAAATTCAATAAACTATAACCGTAAAATATTTATTTAAGATCTTTTAGTATATATCTGACAACTAGGAAAATCTTAAATTATCCTCCTACTGTTGTAGAATCTGGTACTATCATCACAATAAGTTACTTCATCAAAAGTACATCAATATTCTGACTATTCTCAACTTACATAAATGCTTGTTATAAAATAGGTCTAATTTGCTAGTCTTTCAGGGTAAAATCAGTCTTATCACTAGGCAAATACTTGCAGCACATTATTAAAATCGAAAAAACATTATTAAAACTTGTTAAATAAAACCTCCAAAATACTAAGGGGCAATAAAAATATGAAATAAAAGGCTGGAAAACCCTTTAATATGGTGGATCAAAATTTATTTACTATTAAATTTCACATTTAATTTGAATTTCTTCATTAAATGCAAGCCTTTAGTCAGATTATTTTGCATATAGCAGGAATGGATAAAATTAAATTTAGAGATAAAGCTTCTCCCAATGTAAAAGTGTATGTCCACTGGTAAAGATCAACACATATCTGTTGATTCAATCTACTCTTCGACTTCATTTTAATTTTCCTCGCTATTTTAGTGTGTTTTTCAACTCATGGACATAAATGTTTCTAAGTGTGAAATATCAATGTTGTATACATATTTTCTTTTCATAAACAAACTATAATCTGACTGAGCGAGCGCACACTGAGAACAGTTTGCCACCAACTGGTCTATCATTTAAAAATTTAGTCATTGGGTGTGCGTACTACTATACACTCTCATAGCTCTCACCATCATGACAGAACTGTTGTACGACAGAAAGTCATTTGTGTATGCTTGCACATATGCTCCTTAAATTACAGGTTTTAGGTTTGAAATATATATACATACTTATCTACACATAATACTACCCGTTTCACATTTTTGAGAAAACATAATTTTCATTACGTTTACTCAGCACACTGCACAATTAGAGATGAAGTGTCTTCCATGATGAGAACAAATTTCCATGTAGAAAAATGTGATTGTACTAGGTTCTTTTCTTAAGTTGGTAGAATGACCACATTTGGAGATATAAGTCAGATTTCAATAGCAGCTGTCCAAGTTAGTTCAGCCCCATTTTATCATTATCTGTGTTCTGTGATAATGTCAATTATCATCAGTTAATTTGGCGTTGTCAGAAATTGGACAGTTTCATGGACCTGTCTATTACTCAAATTGGGAAGATTGTACCTTTTAATATGGAAGCCACTTAGTTTGACATGTATTTTAGAAGAAAATTGTATTTCTTTTTAGATTGCAAAAAAGGATCAAGCAAAACATAATAAATATTTTTTTTTGCTTTGCACTCTATTTGAATCCTTTAATTTGGAAGTTTCTATAATAATAAAATAAGTAAAAATGTTTGAATATTTAAGGAATTAGGAAAAGAAAAACTAATGACTCCAGGTTTAGATATGAAGAGGTCAATAATAATAATTATAATTAGGTATAAAAGAAAAATATACTTTTATTTTTAGATAATTTTAAACATTTTTATATATTTATTTATTCTTAATATAGTGCATACACAAGTATTTTTATATATGTTCTAATATAAACAAGATCAAAATTATTTCTTTTACTACAACTTATCTTTCACATATTTGCTTAGTTTCATTTTGAATCTATGTAGTTTCTCCTTTCTTATTTTTTCTGGCATTTCATTAAAAATCTTAATCACACTGTACATAATCGATTTCTGAGATATAGCCTTCTTCCTGAATGGCAGTCTCAGTCTATCTTTTCCTTTTGTATGATGTTCGTGCTCATGTTGATTTGTATAAATTTTTCTTATAAATTCTGCCAATACTTAGTGAGGATTTTATAAATAAATACCATTACTTTGAATTATATTTTCTGCTTAAAGGTCATCATATTCAGATTTTCCAACATTGCCATGATTTGAATATATCTATTTTTTCTGAGTACTATTCTTAAAGTTTTATTTTGTACAGTTTTGGTGAATATAAGAAGTTTTTCAAGCAATATATAAAAAAATATTCATATTTATATTGTAAAACACGTATTGAGTGGAGAATCTGAATTGAAGTATATATATGCATAGACGTTAGAATCATAGAGTCCACTAGTTAGATGATAAAAAAGATATTTATACAATGCAAATTAATGGCACCAGAAACAGAAGACATCCATGGAAGACTGTACAAATAAAAATACAATTCAGATAAATAAAAGTATCCATAAAAATATCTAAAACCAAATATATTTTTCAATTTTAAATTATTACATTTTTTAACTTCCAGTATATTTGTAGTAAGAGTTATAAGTGTTGTATATCTGCTGGAAGACCATTCGACTCGGCAGGTTTCTCATGAGGAAGCCGACGGAGTGTGTGTCCATTAACTGCAGCAGACAATAGACGCAGTTCTGAAGGTGGAATTTCACTCTAGGTTGTACAGGAACTCGTTGGAAATTGGAGACAATGTCGGCAATCAGGTATGAAGATATTCTCGACAGGTCATGCTTCTCATTCTTGACCATTGACTGGGTCAACCTGGGAAAATAAATACAGCAGGTTAATCATTTGTGTAAATAAAAAATGCATCATATCACCATTTCATTAGCTCTGAAGTATTTATATTAATCATTATCATATGTTAAGTCACCTTTCAATATTGCGGGCCATATTGACCAAGGTTTCAATTTCTTCAATATTGGTGACCTTGTCGGTGTGACTTCTAGTACACAGGCACTTCATCAGTTTTCTGTAGGCTTGCAAAAAACACGGCCATCTGGTGAGCAGAAAACCAACAATTTAGTAACATACATATTATAAGCAGACCGTATTCATTATTCAGTCATTTTCTTACATTGAGTTTTTGAATTCCTTCATAGATTATTGTTTGATCAATGCAACTATCAAATAACTATTTATTTTGTTTAACATGTTGAATAAAAATAAATATTTTTCCAGAAGAAATGCAGATACAATATAATATGTCTACGTTTTATAAAATTAAGGTGATCTTTCTTTTTTCCAGTTTGAAATTCGAGAAATTTTACACAAATCAGATATGCTTTCAAGATGACGCTAATAGTTCAATTATTTCAAGTATCAGATAAATAATTAATGACGTCAATTGTTATGTAAATAATGCGAAAGGAAGGTTTGAATAGCAAGAGACGACAATAAAATTATGGATTTCTCGCATCTTCCCGCATTCTTTTAAACATAACTCGTGTCAGAAGTATTTTCCACCTTCTTTATCTACATATATTTAGATGGTCGCTTAAATCAATGTTCTAAATTTAAAATTTTTATGACAGCTTCAATTTGTTATGTTGTTTGATATTATCAATTTAAAACGCCCCGTTGCCGTTTTGGTGATAATTATATATTATTTATGAAACAGACAGCTTTGTTTAAAATGTAAGTGTTATTTAAAAACAAATTATTTAATTCCGACTTACATAAAAATAACGTACATAAAATGTTTACTTTGTTCAAGAAAACGTTGTTTTCCCTTAAAATCAGTAAAAAGACATTTAATATATGAAATTTGCTTGTGAATAAGTTTAATATGAATTATACGGTATGAATTATACTGTGGGTAAAGTATGTGTGAAAACATATATTTTTGGCATTTTTAAACAAAAATAAGTCATGGCTGGATCGAGCGGTGTATTGAAAGTTCAATGGACGATTAAAATTAACATATTTTATAAGACTGAAAATATATTATTTAAAAACTGATTATTATGTTTTTGATATAAAATATAGTTTTAAATAGTAGCTGAAACCTCGAAGCATGTGAGTAGATACAATATATTATTTAAAAACGTATGTTTTCACTAAAACAAAGTATTTTAAAATGTCTAACATTGATTATGTGTACTGCAAATTGAAAGGTTTATAACTCTACTCATTTTTAACATTTTGCTAGTTTTGGTTTAAGACAGATTTGTCTCCGTAATCTTGGCTTCAAGATTATAAGAAAATATATTTCGTTAATGCAATAATTTAGCATATTAACACAATTTTGTAGCACGTGGAAAATGCATCTAATGGTCGCGGTCTTTCTTATAATGCCTAAATTGTTTTAATTATGACAAACAACATTCAGTTTATTGGTTAGTTTTAAATGAGTAAAAAGGGTCCTAAGTAATAGTTTTAAAAAAAGTCAAATCTATTGTATATTTTCTGATATAAATGAATAATAAAAATCCACATTTTCGTAAAAAAAACACGAAAATTTTAATTATCATTGAAAGTAGTCCATTAATAAACACAGGTAGGTAAATTCTCACCTGTCCTGCAATAGTTCTGATCGATGAATGAGCAATGCATTCACGAGCATCATGCATTTTTCAAACGTGGTGCTGAAGACCTTCAAGGATTCGGCATCACCGTGGTTTTGACAGGTGTCAATGTCAAATGTTACGATCACCGGCAGCTGTATGATGATGTCAATCAGAGAGCTAGACAGGATCATCTGTGAAAAATTATTACATATATATGTAGTTTCAATGACACATTATTACAGCTATAACTAACGTGACCATTAATTTTTTTCCTCAAGACACAACTACTAATTTTCAAGGTCCTCAAAATGGGACATTATCCAAGGGCTATGCTAAATTCTGTATGACAATTTTCACATCTGACATCCGATTGAGTACTTCTTTGCTTTATAAACAGGGACTTAGTTTGTTAGTTAACATTAAAAGTGCACTTGCGTTTAGGCATTGTTAAAATGAAGGGTGCACATATAAGAAATTCAAATTGACTACAATAACACACGTCAATAAAAAAACAATAATCAAAATGCGCCCTGCTACTAGGCGCTGTCGTCGGATTTATTGATTATTCGCGCCTTTTTTAAAAATTGTTAACGTGGGTTGCTCTCTTTCTGAAAACAGGACATTTCAGCACACTCAAAGCTTTGCTTAGAGACAACAGAATAAGCTACCTAAAAACGGGATGGTCCAGTTCAAAACGGGACGTATGGTTACACTAGTTATAACTGATACATTATAGCATATCATATGTCAATAGTCAATCCTCTCCCAGAAACAATTTTTATAATTATAAATAGATTAAAAATTGTATAAAATCAAATTATTTTAATGCCTTAGGCTAGAGCTGGTCAAGACACGTCCGGCACACAATTTTGTGCAGCCCAACTGTTTGTTTGATCTTTCTAATTTTGAACGTAAAAAAATAATGTTCCCAGAGAAACGCATTTGTCTCCTCTTGTGCCACAACATAGAGTAATACCATAGTCTATATTACTATCAGAAGTGATTAGTACAACTAAAAGGACTTAAAATATTTTTATATCTTTGCTGTGTGAATTGTTCTGGTTTCGGCCCTCAGGTTGATTTTTTTTATGCGTTCCATGGGTTACATAAAGATGACGAAACAATCGTGAATTACAGTAAAATTTTGTTAATCCGTAGCCCTATATTTCGTATTTTTATGGAATTCACACTTTTTTCAAAAAAATTTGCCTTGAAAATAACATTTCATACTAATTTCTACCGATAATACGTAAAATCTGATTATTCGCAGTTCGTATGCGTTTTTGACACCCGAAATAAATAATTTGTTCATATAATTCACTTATTTGCAAATCTTTTTAAATCCCTAAACTCGTGCGAAGGCATTAGACTTTCATCCCTTCATAAACATCTGCAACTAGCCCCGCCTACCAGCTAATCACGACGCTGCGCGCTGGCATGACAGGTACCGAACTGAGTTTTGCCATATGACAAATGGCCAAAATGTATGTAATATGATATGTACATCAAATTCTATGGTGCATTTTATAAGGTTTGTTGTTAAAATAATGTTTTCATTGAATCACTTGATCTAGTTTCTATGTTTATAAAACATTGCGATTTGCATATGTAGGTACTAAAGAAACTACATAAATCATTCATATTTAAAAAATACGTTGACATATATTTTATTAATTTTTTTTTCACGTTTCGTTCTCTTAATTGGCACCAACATCTTGTAATTCATATAAATCCTTGACCATTTGGATAAATGGAGCTTATTTTGAAAACCGACAAACATTCATATCAAAGATAAAATTGGCGGAAAAAATTGAATCCCGAATACCTCTCTGGGTTTGAACTTGAAAAATCGCGGGAAAATAATAAGCCTCAAGCCAACGAGGCCAGCTACACATGAAAAAATTTAAATTATTTTTCAGGCGCATTTTAAATATTCCAATTCGGATGGAAAAGGTGAGTTCGACCGCCAATCAAATTAATGTGCGTGATTTTGTTGCCTTGAGAGACTGCCATGTCTTCCACTCACCACACACCTTTCTTATTCTGGAGAAATACATTATTTGATAAACATTTCGACACATAAGAAACTGAAATAATGGAGTCACCATGTTTTAGTATGAAAATCGCGATGTCAACAGCGGCGGCGCGTACTAAATCGCAGACACTGCTGTTGCCACACAATGTTGCCTTTAAAAAACTTTGTTCTCATTAATCGTAATTCTGACATTTTTTTCAGTCCCGTGAGTTACGAATTAACGGAGTATATGCAATCATTTTCATTTTTACGTGCTGATTGTAAGTTTTGAAGGCGATGAGTATCGATCCCATTACCCTAGACACACTAAGCGAGCGCTCTGCCATTCTGCTAATGCCCCAGCTTGTGTCAAATTGTCCTATATAATATAAATATACGCTGATTCTTCATGTCAGAATTGAAAGCACTGATATATATTTTCGATAAACTTTATTATTTATATGTTCTCAACATCAAAATTGAATACAAAATAAACTGATATTATTAAAGAACATAAGATACTCGTAAACTGCTATTTTCACATCTCATTAACTTCTCGGCAGCATATCTAACACGACAGAGACCGGGGTCTGGTTCTCCAACAAGGAGATTTTAATTTTATTTATATATTTAAATAAATTTATGAATATTTAATTATGTATTAATTTATTGAACCAGAAAAACATTTAATGCAGGGACAGTAGTACATGTGTAAATCATTTATTTTTATCAACACCAACTACAGGAAATCCAAGGGCCCAAAAAATAAAAATTCGTAATAACGAATTCCCACATATAACGAAATAAATAAAAAAAATCCTACTATATGTTACGCGCCGTCGCAAAAAAATGTTGCGCGGCTTCAAAAAAGATCGCAAATTCTGCAAACAATGGAGGAAGAAGGCCATAGGGAACTGAATACCTACATATTTTTAGTAGTTTTGTAATTAAAACAGATAAGCAAATGGATAATCAAAGGAATTAATTTAAAACAGAACCTATTCAACACCAATTGGAAGATATTTTTGTAAATTCCAGAATATTGCAAACACAAAACAATATTTTAATTGTGTTTAAATGTAGAGCCGCTTCAAACATAGTTTTGGGCATGAAACATAAAAAATAATTCAAAAATAAAAATTTGACAGTTCAATCGCGGCATATTTATAAAATGAGTCGTATATAAATTACGAAGGTACTTACCGGTAACGGCGGCAACCACTTCAAAATATGATACTGTTAGCCCAAGAAGAAGTTTGAATTGTTTTACTACCTTGTCGGCAGACCGCCGTGCACCGCCGAAAAGGCCATTAAACCGTTCGCATACGGCAGATGCAGCGGCGCGGCTTTGCAAGTGCGAAATAATATTTTCATCTTTTAACATTTTTCATTTCGTTATAAATTTACGTAAATGTATTGTCATTTTTTCGTACGGGACAAAAATGATTTTGTTATAAATATTAACGGGATTTCGTTATATAAATGCATTTTTGTATGAAAAATTGGTTTTAGGGACTAAATTTAGATTTTTTTTTCGATATACGTCATTTTTCGCTATATCGGGTTTCGTTATATCGCGGTTTTACTGTATGTGGTTTTTTCTGTACACCACTATCAAATTATATACTGTTACTAGAAAGTAATTTATTGATACAAAAAATTTAATAAAATTGACACAAAAAATATATTTATTCAATAGCCAAGATTATGATATAAGCTCACCTTTTTGGTGGAGACAAATTCCACCATAATTTCAAAATATGCAGACATAATTTCCAAATTTTCCTTTGAAACAATCTTCACTCCTTTCTTGTCCGTACTTTCCTCAATGTGTTGCTCCTCATCTTCATCTGTCCTCCCCTCCAACTGTCCCGGCAAGGCAGAATTTGTCTTCCGCAGCCAGAAATAAAAGCTGCAGCACATCTGCTTGACGAGGTTGGAGCGAGTGTCATTCTTACCGCCTTGCTTAAGGGAGGCACCCAGGAAGCAAGACCATAGCAATCTGGTCACGTATATTGGACGATTGCTGGCAATGTTTTGATCTTTAGAGGTGTCTTCTGACTACAAATGTTTAAAAAGAAATTCATCATTCACCAAGACATGAACTGGAATAATTATGTTCGGCAATAACAGCCATTATCACTCAGCCAATAACTAACAAATGTACATGTGTCATGGCAGCTATTTTCTATAAAAACTGTACTGTAAAGAAGACGAATAATCGGCGAGCTTGTATGAATGTGGATGAGGTGAGAATTGTGTGTAAGGACAGAGGAGTGTTGCGCTCTATCCTCCCTGCCTACCCCTGCGAAAAAGGCGTGATGGTAAGAAATATTTATACAAACATTTGATGTCAACTGAAATGAGTGACCTCAATAGATGGCAGAAAAAAAAAGATTAACAAATTTTTGTTAGTTTCATTTATTTTTCTGGGCATTTTTCCGCAAAATAAACAACGGTTAACGTAAAAGGAGCTTGCTGCGCCGGAGGCAAAATTTATTTATACATACATATGTGTACGGATAGCGAGTGTAGGATTTACATAAATATATGTTTATACTAAATATACATTCTTAACTCACCAATAAACTGTTAAAATTCAGCAACTGCTTGGTAAGAAACTGACTGAAGAATTTTGGCTCACTAACTTCGAAGATCAACTTGACATTCTCGATATTCGAATTTGAGATCTCAGACCAATTTGCTTCATTTTTGTCAATACTATTCTGTAGGAAGGCGGTTGTGGCATTCCAAATTTGTGTGTAAAGAGCGTTTTGATCGGCAAATAGAGAATTTTTCTCAAAGTGTTTTTGGTTTTTAAGAATCACATTTATTAAGTAAGTGGCACCCCTGGCATGATGCAGACATACTTCTGGATCCGAAAGGGTTGATAACTGAAATTTAAAAAATAACAATTTAAGGGTGCGTGTATACGGATGAGACTACAGTACAGGCAACATGTCATTGTCGTCTATTGTATTTTGTGCCTATAGCAGAGTGACCAATTAATGCATACCGATCTTTACCACCAAAGAGAGGTTGGCGGTAAAAATCGAGATAAAAGAACAAAGCCTCATTTGTGCACCCGCACTTTAAAACAAAAATACTTAAGAGAATAAAAATTACAAATACAACTTAATGACTGCACAATCCAAGTTAATCCATTGTTTAATATGTGGTTTAATTATCCAGCATTGTCACCATACGGTCAGTACTAAAGTTGCGGTCATTTTTGCTGTTCATGGTGATTTAAATACAAGTTGGACTATACTAACTAACAACCAATGAACTTATTTTATTTGAGAACTGACTAGTTAAAATACATTTCACAAAAAATATTATTAATAAGTGGAGATTATCAATTTAAAATTTATTTTTTACTATATTTCACGATGTTGCCATACTGGGTTCATAACATTGTCGAAGATATCATCAATATAAAGGGTGTCCAGCAGAAAATTTTCAAGTTTAATATTAAATAAAAATAAAAAAACTACAATGTTATTCTCATATTTTATTTATACAAAATGGAGTTTAATGATGCGGATTTTATGTTTTATAAACAATATCGTCTAAATGTCGTCCATTTCTCTCAAGACACTATTGCAATTGGACTTTTAAATTTGATAACACGTGAGAGCAAAGCGTTGGTTCAATGGCAGCAACTTCACGGTGGATATTTTCTTGTAGGGCCTGAATTGTTCAAGGATTGTTGCTGTAAATTCTCGACTTAAGGTATCCCCACAAAAAAAAATTGCACGGTATAAGGTCTGGTGACTGAGGTGCAGAGGGTATGTCTCCGTACTTGCTGATTAATTTATTGGGAAAAATTCCCCTCCGCTTCTCCATTGAAACTAGCTGTGTGTGCAGTGACCCCGTCTTGCTGAAATTCTGTTTTGTTGTTGAACCCAGGAAACAGCTGGAGTTGTGGTTCCAAAAACTCGTCAATCATTCAGCAATACACTGTCGTTTTGTGCACTGGCATTCCCTTGGGTTGTTGGGGCACCAGTATCTTATGTTCTGTTTATTAACATAGCCATCAACATAAAAATGTGCTTCGTCAGTAAACAATATGTTTTCAAGCGTTCGTGCTGTTCCAAAACGTTCCAGCATCGTTCTTGCTAAGGTTTCACATAAGAATAGTCATTTTCGTTGAGAAACTGCACAATTTACAGTTTGTATGGATGAAACTGTAGTTTATTTTTTCAAAATAATGTGCACTATTGATTTTTTTATTCCAGTATAGGCTGCAATCTTCCTTATCGATTTACACAGATTGCGCATAATTTTACTTCAAACTTGAACCACATGTTCTGGCGTCGCTGCTGACGTTGATGGTTCGGAGGAGTTTGGTTAACCATTGTCCCTTCTTTTCTGAACTTTTGAACCCAATACCAGATAAGTTGCGTGCTCCGCCCATCACTTACTCGTCGAATATTAAAGTGAGTACAAAAAGCGCAACGCGCACGTACTAATGAATCACCACACTTTAAATATTGCTCAACCACGAACGCGCGATGCGCTCCTGACCAGTGACTCATTGCGACTGGAAATCCCACAAATCACGCGCGTTGAACAATACCCCTCCCACTTACTTCACCCTGATGGTTTACGAGCAATTACAATTTAATCTTGAAATTTTTCCGCTGAACACTTTAGTTATTATATTCTTAAAGCTATAACATTCGTCCCAAAATAAATAAGTAATACTTACAGCAACATTAGTAAAGAGCGTTAAAGCCTTTGACAGATTCTTCAGATTTTTAACATCATCTTCGTTACTTGAATCACAATTTGCATGTAGCACAATAGCAAATGATTCAATAACATTCGACAAAACCAGCTTCAAATCTATTCCAACAATTGCTTCCAATTTTGACAGTTGAATGTCGTCTACTAGGCTTTTGTTTAAATTTACCTCCCCATCGGAATTCGTATTGTTCTGTTTGACATTTCCAAATATATGCTTCCATTTGATAGAATTAAACGTGTCGCAAATAAATTCTTTCACTTTTTTGAGAGTTTTCATTAATGGAGTCTTAATTTCTGAAGATAAACTGGCTTTTTTAAAATTCACTAATGTCACAAAAAGTACAGAGGCTATTTGAAACCAGTTATTTTTTAATTGGTTTAAATCATTTTCTGAACGTTTACATTCCATTAGATACTTCAATACCTTTTTAAAATCGTTAACACAATCTTTTGTGATCAAACGCTCAAAAATCTGTCTGAGAACTTTAAAACTGAAATAATTTTTTCCGCTGTCACAGTTTGTGAGTTCCAGAATTCCATTTTCAAATATAAAGCTCGGTGGAAACAATTCTAAAATATTTGGAGACTTGTATGATAGTTCAAATATCTTAAGTAAAATAGTATCACATTTTGATTCAATATCGTTGAATATAATTTTCAAGTCATCGGTAAAATTTTTTTTTACAGTACTTTTTATCACAATGAGTGAAAATATTGCCGCAAACTGAAAACTTTCTTTCAAGTATTCTATGGAAATTACGTTCATTAGATCGATGATTTGAATGACTTTTTCTATGGTTGCAGACTTTTTCAAATAACTACAATCACTTATAGATTTGATATATTCATTAATGTCGCCAATATCTTCTTTGACAAATGTCTTGATGTCAAAATCACTCGCTTCTGAAGCCTCGTAAATGGATTTATAATTTTTCAATGATTTTTCTTTATGAAAAATAGACCATAGATTTCTAACACACTCTAACAAAATCATGGAAAGGAGAGGCTTATTATTTGATACCCTTTCTTTTTTCAAAATAGTATAAATTATCTCGTCGTCTTTGCATCTGTTTTCATCTTTCAAAATTGCAGTTACAATTTTTACAGAGGCCATTGTAATTTCAGATGTGCTCAAATTTGAAAAAACTACATTACAATTAAAATCACTTGCTAACAAGGAATCCCAAAAATAATTAAAATTTTCAAAAGTGTATTTTCTGATGTCTTTGATATCCTCGGATTCTGGAGAAAGTATATCCAAGGTGATGATTTTTTGAAGGATAAGACAATTCTGAAAAAAAAAATTATAGATTAATATATGATTTTGCTTGTCATTTCATTTCTTGTTATGCTTCATTTAATTTCCATTTATTATATAAGTCCACGCATAATTCCAGCACCCACATATGTCATAAGAGGAGTCCAAAAATTTTAGTAAAAAAAGTTACAATAGCAAAAATTTTCCAAAAAAGGGTTGTTCGATCCTTGGTAAAAAATATTTACTTTTCAAAAGTACATTCAATAGTAAACTAATTTTACTCTCTGATATCCAATGGTAAAACCAAGTTAAAAACGGCCGACTGTTGTTGCAATTGTGACACAGCTGTTTCAATAGTCATTTGTCACATTAATACTTTGAAAGTTGCAGTATATGACAATGAATTAATTAATATCCCACTATTTTAGTGATGAGAGTTCGTCTGATGATAATCTCGCTATTTAATTGATATTACCGAAGATTTTTCACTAGCAAAGTGACAGATTTCGAACAGCCACAAACAAAGCATAAAATTGTATGTTTGGCCAATAGTAAATATTTAAAATAAATCAATTTTGGTAAATTCGCAGATATCTGATGATTATTCACCTTGCCACAATATTAGGCGGGATTGACTTTGATAGTAGTAAATTGAACGTACGAACAACCCGCAAACATTTTTTACCACGGACGATGGTAAAAATTCACTATGGTCAAAATTAAAATATAAATACCATTGCTTCTGTACATTTTTGGTCATCAATTTTCTTCACTAGTTTGAATATATTCTTCCATTCACTGCCACCCAAGTAGGAATGCAATAGCGACAAGTCACCGACTTTGCCTGACCTGTTACCCTGTTCACTGGACATAAACGACTCATTGTAAAGTGGTTGATAGCGACACAGGAGAAGTTTTAGCTGGCCGTAGCTGTGACAAACTCTAAGAAATGCGAGAAGTAATCTCTTTTTCTGAAAATAATTGAGGTGAAACAAACAGTGATTATTATTAAATTATTATATTATTTACTGAATAATGGCCTAACCTCAAGGATATATTTTTTTTAAATACGATAATTAAATTAACAATTTACACGATCATGACACAATATGTATTAAAATTTCACTTAGAAAAAAAAAAGATATTCAGAAGTGATTGATGTTTAAAATTCAATAAAAATCTTTAAAGATATTTCAAATTACAAAAAATAAAACTATGGTTATATCGAAAATTATTATTATTTGTTGTTTCTACTGTCGTATCTTGACCCTACTGCCGTATTACTACATTATTTAAAAAAATCTTAATTTTGACATGCATAGAAATTAGCTTTATCGTGCGGGATTTGTTTTTCATGAATCATGATTAAATACAATGTTTTGAACCCAAATTTTTTTTTGTCAGATTTCTTTGCCATACAACTGCTATATAAAACTGAATGTCTGTCTGTTCTCTATACAATCCTACACTCTTTGACCGATCTAAGCCTAATTTTGCATAGTTACTCTTTAGGGCCCTGCGCAAAATATAGGCACCCTCCCCCCCACTCCTGGCAGCCACACTTCTTGGCTAACCCACACTCTCACTCGATGTCACCTGTTCCAAATTTTGCATAGTTATTCTTTAGGATCCTGCCCTAGACACCTTTTCCTCTGGTCGTTTCACTCTCTCCCAGTGATGTAAATGTGTATTACATTAATTACCATTCAAATTTTGCTCAGTTGCACTCTAGAATTCTAAGAAAAATACCAAATCACACCACTCCCTCATCCTGTCTGAACCAAATTTTGCAAGTCGTTATTATTTAAGACCTGCGCAAACTATAGAACCCAAGATGCCAGGAAAAGATCAAGACTGATGACATCTTAGCTCTAACCAAATCAAACATCAGAATAGAACACATACTATATTTTTTAATTTTAAGAAAAAACCTTTTTAATTTACACTCATTCAAAATTGAACTGACCCAGTAACAATAAACCACTCATGAACTTAAGATGTAAATAAAAAATTTAAGTAAAATAATAAAGTTTAATCAGAAAATTTCAAACAATTATTTGGCAGTGACTTGAGTGAACTAGTCATTTACATCTTTTAAATTTAACAGAAAATAATTCCTGTACAAACTTACCCCTGCAAAACTAAGAATAGCTGATCCCAATTTGGCCAGAATGTCAGTTCCAAAAGATTCATAATTATCTGAGAATTTTTTTACAATATTTTGGGGGATTCCCTGGTCGGCCATCTTGTTGTGTTCGAGGAACGAACAGAGACACGAACACAAAAGTTCAGTTAGTATTATCACAGATGGAACTGTAAAAGAAAAAAATCATTGTTAAATAAAAAATATTAAATTAGCTTGTAAACTATTCAGTTAATTTTTTTTTTTAAAAGTATTAATATAGTTTCGTCATTATATAATATATTGTATCGATCCCTCCTATTTAAAGCATTATAACTAACAAATAGGTCATTTTTATTAGTTCAATTATTTCACATATATTTGTTTCATATTTTATATATAAGTGACTGTAATAATTTTATATATGTATATTGGTTTCTATACAACAATAAGACCAGTGGTTGCGAAATGTGGTGCCTAATGCAAATTGAAGAAAATACTAAGAAAAATTTATGAACCTACACTAGAAAATGGAACTTACAGAATAAAAATTAATCATGATATTGAAAATTTAATTGAGCAAAAAACAATTGTAAGATTTTGTAGGTCCCAAAGACTGCGATGGGCTGGTCATGTTGAAAAATGCCAGATGACAGGACATCAAAGATCATGACCAAGTGGATACCCCGCAGAAGTGACTTAGAAACAGACCAAGGAGGAGGTGGGCTAACTGTGTAGAAGAGGACTGAAACAGGATGGGAGGATCCGGGAACTGGAGAAGAATGCGCAGGAATATGAATCGGTGGAGCAGTTGTGGAGGAGGCCTAATTCCACCCTGGGTTGCAGTGCCGTGAAAGAAGAAAATATTGTTTTTTGTAATGTTTTATATCAAATACATGCGAGAGGTTAATATAATAAAACAACAATATAAGCAAAGATGTTTTAACATGACTCTTATTATTCTATACTTACCAATTTCTTCACTATTCAAATTTACTATGCAATAGATTTCCAATTGTTTGCTAATCATTTTGAATAAATCAATATTTTGCCAGGACATCAACTCTGAACCCAATTTACCAAATCTACTGCAAACTTCTTGTGGAAAAACATCTCGGTATGTTATTATTTTATTTGACACTTTAGAAGCATCGCTTTCCTCTTGAATCAATTTCTGTTCCTTTAAAATTAGTTTTGATTGTTCTGCATCTATACTCTGCAATTTTGTTTTCAAGAATGGCAACAATTTTGGAAAAAATTCAGGGCCTCTACTTAATTTGAACTGTATCTCCAATATCTGTTTCATGACAGAATTATATAATAATAATATATTACAGTCATCAATGTCTTCCTTCTTTTTAATAAAGTTCTTTTTTTTAACCATGATTGCTGGCAACATTTTAGCTATGTTTGGTTCAAATATTGCTGGGTCCAATTCGATAACAGATTTGATTATCAAAAGTGAACTGGTATTCATGACAGAATCATTCAAAATAATATTTAATGTTGTTTCTTGTAAGAAACTTATAAAGTTTCTTTTAGAATTAGATTTTGATGTGTCATTTGATGTAACACCAGAGTAAGTAATATTCAAATTTACACTATATTCCGACAGATATTTAATGTTCTGAATATATATTTGTTTAACTTCATTCTCTTCCAAATCTACTGTCAAAATACTGCCTTGTATTTTAATGTAATCTTGCTGGACTCGAATACAACGCATCAAAACAATGTTGAATAGGAATATAAGGCTTTCGTCAGTTTTGCAACAGTAAATAAATAATTTAACAAAATTTAATAAATATTTTAAACTGCTTTCATCATTTTGGTTTGAATACTTTAGTAATATATCCACAACTTTAACAACAGTTCTCAAGGGTTCGCCTTTCTCTTCGATCAATGATGATAAACTTGTACCTCTAATAAGAACAGCCAAATAACTTCTATAAATTTGCAGTGATGACAGAGGAAAAAGAATCGATTGGCAGAGATTCAAGGCTTTAAATGAGAACTTGGAAGCATAAGTAAAATTCAAGATAATGCTCAACATTCCACTGTCGATAAAAGACTCTACTAGAACAGCCTTTTTACCAAAGTTCTTTGTAAAATTTGATAAATTTGTTAACGCTTCTTTTGCGAATGTTTCGTAAACATCTTTGTTTAAATCTTTTATTTTATTTAAACCATTGTCCCTGTCCCTGTCCCCTTTGTAATTGAGCAATACATTTTGGAGGATGAGAGTTAAAAACGAAAAATATTCATTGACAAATTGTTGTAAGTGTGAACTTATTGAATGATTTTCAATTATTTGTAAACAGCTCTCCAAAATGAGAATGTTTTCTTCCTGGCTGCTGGTGTTATCATTCTGGGATTTAACGAGATTGGCAAGGACCTAAAAAAAATAATTAACAAATTCAATATGAAAACAATAATTTAAAAAACAATCCAATCCATGGAACGGCATGCTTGAATTCAAACTTTTTTATAGAAACATAGACAATCTGTTAACATATAAACTAAACTTTTTAATACCAACTCTACTATAGTTTTATCTAACGCTTCTGCACTTTAATCATGTAATAACAGTGCCCCCTATTTAAACATTACAATTAATTTATCTATTGAAAGGAATATAAGGCAGGCAGTCTCATAAGTCACTACAGAAGACCTGGAACAGCTTCTTAATGAGCAGTAAAAGACGGTGACAGGAAATATTATTTTCAGAGACTGATGAACGAATGGAAGATGTTCTTAGGTCCTCGATCCACGAAATGTGCGTGAAGTGGAGTGAGGTGCAAAGTTTTGTGGAAAAATATTACCCCGATAAAACTTCATCAAATCCTGTTATAAATCTGTTTAATGATGTCATGTCTTATTTCTACAACATAAAAAGTAAGAAGAAACTAATATTGTTAGATAGAAACCTGTCATTGTGAGACAGAAACCTAATGAACTTCAAGCATACAATGTTTTCGTGGAAGGAGAGTCCCTTTCCAAACAATAACACTTTACTACACATTATGTAAGATAAGTTAAAATAAAGTTTGTTTTTACGTTTTTTCTTTTCGTTATATTACTTTTAATTCTTTTAAAGTTAAAAATATGAATTTTTATTGCTTTTAAAGTATTTCAAGCAATAGAAAATAAAGATGATAAAGAGTTATTTCCTGGGGTCTTAAACAGATTAATATATTTAACATTGATTCTTATGGGAATAATTGTTTCAATTTATGAACAGTTTTACCAAACTAATTAAATTTGAACGAACCAAGGTTCCACTGTATATTTTTTTAAGGTATTTGAATAATTATAGTAATGCAAGCATACCATCAAGTTTTTACATTACAGACAATCAAATGGAGGATAGAATATAACACATCCTAAAAAATGTCTTTCATTTCATCCGCAGTAAGATATTGAAATGTACCTGTATTAGTTTGGATTTAAAAGCCGTTGTGAAATTCTTATAATTGATAGGTCTGCTTAAACAGTTTTTCAATGAAACCAAACATTCGTGTCTTTCTTTATCATCAATTTCAATATGCAAACGTGAGCAAATCCAGTCCAAGACGATTTCTTCTCTGTTTAAGGCGGGAAAAAAGGGCGATGACAACACATTTTCAGCCAAACGAAGCCGTTTTGACAACGGCTGATCAAAAATATCTAATCGGCGCTTCAATTCTGCAATTAAGAGAACATAAAATTGAATAAAACATGAAATGAGTAAGAAAAATGAGGTTATGTTTTGAATCATAGCAAGTATACATAATGTGTGTTTCGAGATTTAGAAAACAATCTAGCGATATAATTATTGAACTCATTTTCAAAATAAAAGTACTTTTTAAAAATAATATTTTAAGCACGTATAAATATTATTGTATTTAAGATTACCAGCACCAAGCGACATTTTCAAATTTCAAACACGCGTGGAACATTCCATAGAATATTTTGACAGAGATAACTAACATAACTGTCAAACTGTCTCATGAGTAGGGATGGATTGAATTTGGTCGATCAATCGATAAATCAATATTTCAGACATTAAAAATGTACATGTAGGTAGGTAACCTAAGCCTGACGTACATGTCGGTACGTTGAGTGCTGATTGATATGCACAAGTGTAGTTGTCATACGAGAGAGGCGGTCTCTGGCTTACATTGCTTCTCTCTGATATATAATCAAACCTACGGTTGGCGGAGATTGCAGAGGGACAGGTTGAATGATATAAACACGACAAGATATATGTAGCGATCAGAATTCATATTCACCGCCATCTCAGTCGGCATCGACGCTAGCGACAGCGCTGCCGGCTGCTGCTACAAGTCTGACCCAAGTATTTACCGCCAAGCAGTCTCTCCAGTTTCATCGTTTAACAATGACGGTCTTGCCGGCTCACGCGCGCCGAGCAAGACCGCCAACTCGTTTAATTTCAGTTCATAATACGCGTGCACCTTCTACATCTTCAATCATTCCTTTTATTATATCTATTTTCTTTGTTATATCTATCACAATAAACACCTCAACACGCCAATCATATTTCTTTCATTTAACCACCGTCCACCGGTTAGGACTTGTAGCGGCAATGCCGACTGAGATATATATGTAGCGATCAGAATTTATATTCACCGCCAAGCAGTTTCTCCAGTTTCATCGTTTCACAACGGCGGTCTTGCCGGCCCGCGCGTGCCGAGCGAGACCGCCGACTCGCTTCACTTCGAACTTCTACATCTGCACTCATCCATTATCATTCATTTCTATCTGTCTTCTTTGTTTTTATTATTTTGTCATAATAAACGTCAACACGCCAATCACATTTCTTTCATTTAACCACCGTCACCACCATATATAAAAAGACAATTAAAAAGTGTAATGGTGTAATGAATGTGTTGTAATGTAAAGTGAATTATTAGTGTATTGTGTTGTGATTAAGCTGGAAATATATTTCAATGAAGTGTCTGAAGTGCGAAGCGATGAGCGAAGTGTGTAGTATGATGTAGAACACACTTCAATGAACTACATGAAGTGAGCGGCAAACTCTTTCGTTTCTAAACAGGCCACTGTTATTGCGTTGGTTGTTGGTTGCAGGCAACTAAGTTATTTGCTAGTGTGTGAAGTATTGAACTATTGAAGCGTGAGTATAAAGAACTAGTTCATTGCATAGATAAGAGATATACATACGTTCATTGAAGTACTTCGTACGGTGTGGGCGCATCGCTAGTGAATAGTATATCTTGGTATATCTTTTATCTATGATATGATGTGAATGTGAATCGCTTAATTTAAAATGGTGGATCGAGTTGATAATTTGATGCTTGATTATTAGCGTCAGTTCTAAAATAACCGTGTTTTTTGTGCTTTCTCAACATTTATAAACTCTCTAAAATCTAGCATCCAACTAAATATTTACAGACGTAAGTTTTCTACGTTTCGCTTTTACTAAATTCGATTGTATATAATGCATGTAACGTATTTCAGCTGTCACTCAAAATTAAAAGAACGATTTTTATGCTGACGACTGAGTAATCTACGTGTTTAGCCGTAAGACATTTTCACGCGATTTATTAAATACTGCGTCTTTTATATATTTAGATATTATTGACTTTTTACGACGCGTAAGTAAAATTAACCTAAAATGAATATTCTATCCTAAAAATCTACGCGTGTATATGAAAAAATGTCTAGATGTGTAAGAAACAATAGCAATAACATATTTTGTAATAAATCCGTCTCTGCTACTTATTCTGTGGTGTGGATATATTTATGCTTATTTTTTTTCTGATTAATTCAACGTTTTCAGTTGTCAACGTCATATGAGATGTCCTTCCCGGTTCGAGCCCCTCCCGGGCTCCCCGGCCACATGCAGCGGCCCCCATTCATTCCTCCACCAATGGTTCCTATGCCGGTTAATATTTTTATTTTCTATTTTCTAGGCATAAGCATAGAAATTCAAAATGAGATTTTTTAATTCTTGGTTCTAGTTATTTTTTAATGCCGAAAAATGTTTGTATACATTTTAATAAAATAATGAAGAATTTAGTCAATATTTATAACTGAAATATATTTCTATGCTTATTTTAATATTTTAAAGAAAATAACTACTCTATTCAATAAAAAAAATCTCTGGTAATTTAAACATATTTTATTGGTTTTTTAAAATAAATATCTGACATGAGGTGTTCAGAAACAAAATCACTAATCCAATTGTTGAAAAATATGGGGTGGTGTTTGAAAACAATTATCTGCCAATAGTCCTAGTTTTATAATTAATAACTGCTTTTGAAAACACATTTGTATGTTTTAGAAGCATTTCAATTTAAAAAATTTCACTTTGGCTATAAAATCAGTCACAGATATGTTTATCTCAGCTTTGTCAGTTGGATCATGGCGGTTTTGCTTCTGATAATATCACTTGTATATGATATAAATGTCATTTATTGAATCATGAAACAAAGTCAGTTGTAATCTGTTGCTGTAACATAAATTAATTGAATGCACAAGTAAACAGTAAAGAGTAAATTAATAGTTTTGACAATTGGAAGTTACTACTAGTTAATATTATTTCAAGTCAACTGATTTTTCATCTTTAGCGTTTTCGTGATTTCAACTGTACTTTCTTTTTTTATATATTCTTAATATCAACTTTTAACGCTAATATCAATATTTAATACAAGTATTGATTTAGAATTTTATAAGAAACCAGTACAGTGGTACTTCGATATATGTCCTGTTTGGATGCGAAAATTTTTGATTGGTATATGACCTTTGTTTGGCAACTCACATGCGTCAAATGGTACACGCTTACGTCCTCGGTCTCGTTCTTCTGAATTCGGTTTTTGGAGAGGGGGCATCTCTGCCTCGACTGCCCACGAGCGTCAGTACAACTGTTGCTACCATTCGGTGAACAACACGCGCTATAACTCTCTGAATTTTGCGTGATTTTTTGTTTTTTCATCATTTTTTTTTGTCAGGAATGACCAGACAATGTCATATTTCCGCAACATCCTGAGAAGGTAGAAGCATATTTCTTTGGACAGATTTTTAGTACTTAAATGTCAAATCTGATGATATTCAACCTTTTTGTATTTATATATTTTAGTATTAAACCGTGTTTAATATATTTTATACAGCCATCAATGTATAATATCCCAATAACAATAGGGTTCTTTTTTTATGAAAATGGATTAATCAATTTCCATTTATTTCTTATGGGAAAAACTCGTTTGGTATAAGTCCAAAGATCTGGAATGGATCAAGGATCTATACCGAGGTACCACTGTATTAATAAAAAGAGCATAAGATATTTTTTGTAAACTGTTATTTTCATGTGTTGGTTGATTCTTCAGCACCCTCACCTTTTATGCGGGGGAGATTGCGGTTCCGTTTTATGGGATATGTAACACATTTTTTTCAAAACCTTTCCTCATTATTAATTCTTTTGCTTTAATCAGATTATATTATTACTTAACATTTGAATAAAGCGCATCTATATTCATTTTACTATTTTTATTAAATAATGAAACCACTTTATATCTTAATTAATCTTATTTTTTGTAGATGATGACTATGCAAGGCGGGTACCGACCACCTCTACTCCCACCACCGCAATTGCCACCCGGCACAATTGTGGGTGTACCGGCCCCCAACAGCACCAGCGGAAGCGGTGGTGCATCGTCCACCCAGCACAATTCAGGGCCAAGAAAAGCCCCAGATTTGGGTGAGGGTCCACCTGTCACCGTGTTTGTGGGTAAGAATTTTTCTTTATTTCAAAAATTAAATACACACTTGTAATAATAATTTTATTGAAATATATTATTACCATAAAATTGATTGATTAAGGCCACACTGTAAAGGTGACACAGCATGATATTTTTCTTATTTATCATAAAAATTTTAAATTCTGTATATCAAAAACTTCTTGCTGGCCTGTCTCTCCTCATTTGGTTATTCAAAATCTGATGGGCTGTATAAATAATGTAATACAATGCATAATGCATGGCTGTATAGTGCAATATATGTATATAAAAATAAGAATAAATATGATGTATAAAAGTGTAATGTATGTGAATACAATACTAAAAGAAAACTACAATTTATTTAACATTTTCTCTCCGGTGATGTAAACTGAGTTGACATTGCCTCTAATTATATGAATATCTCTGTAAATATACTAAATACAGAGTTCACATTTTAGGTATTCCTCAGTAATATATATTTATGTAATAGATAAAATAATTATAATATACCATACGCAACAATAAAACACGCCTCGCCTCGCCCTGTCTACGCACCGTTCCGGTCAGAGCGCGGACTAGGCGATGCTAGTTGAGGAACCTCGGGAAGAGTGGACTGCTGGCATTAGTGGCAGAGCGAGAGCGTACGTTGGCCGAGTTAGATGTGTCTTATGCGTCTTTGTGCTGTCATTCCGCATGACCAATGTTTTTTTCTTATTCTTAGCACTTTTTCACAATACTTGATATATATATTCACTTATATATATCAACTATTATTTTAATGATGAATATAAGTAATAAATGTAAAATATTCATATTTATCAGACTTAAAAATGTCAAAAGTGTCCATGTACACTGAGTTTACAGCACCGGAGCGCGTATTATTATTTTAGCACCATATGCGAAAGGTTAATTAATATTTTTTTAATAATTTAAAAAAAAATTCAAAGAAAGTAAACACGTTATGGCTTGACATTATAATTTAATAATAAAATATTGAGTTTTAAACCACTTTATTATGTACATACACTAATGTTAAATGGTTTCGGTTGGACCCAACCTTCTTTAGGACAATTTAGTATAGACTAACCTAAGTACAGATGTTTACATTGAAGGTTAAGAGAAAAGAGCAGCAACATATCATAGTGGGACAGTCTCAGCTAGTTCCAAGTATCATCCCCAAAAATAATAATTTTTAAATGCTATGGCGTAGGCGGGGGGAGGGATCTTTATCAATCAAATGTGGATTGTTTTTAATGTGTTATAAATTTAGTTGGGGTTTTCCTGCAATTCTCGCTATATTTTTTTACATAATTACTTATATACATTTATATATAAATATATACTAAAAAAATAGCTAAATATTCTGATGAAAAAACAAAAATTATTATTAAAACAAAACAAAATTCAATTATTTCCATGACATTTACATTCATATTTTGGAATTTTCACAATGTAGTTTGAACATTTTCAATTCAGATTTTAGGCAGTGAAATATCTGTTACACATACAAACATACATCTGATTGAGATATATTATGAAATGTTCCCAGGTAACATAACTCCCCGAGCTCCAGATGCCATGATTCGCTATATCCTAACAGCGTGCGGACCAGTAGTCAACTGGAAGCGCGTTTCAGCATTCGGATTCTGCGAGTTCAGTTCTCCGGAGGCAGGGCTGCGCTGCGTGCGGCTGTTGCACGACCGAGATATTGGGGGAAAGCGACTTGTAGCCAAGGTGGATGCCAAGACCACCACTCTCTTGGAGCAGTACAAGAGTGAGTATAGTGAGACTTGCAGATACAAAATGTCTTCCAGGTTTATTTCTCTGTCACTTGACTTTTGACATCCCTTTTTTGTAAAATTTTTATTATAAAAGTAATATCCTAGAGCTTTCACATTCTTACCACGGAATGATCTCATTGGTCTAAAAAAGATGTGATTGTGATGGCTTGGCACTAAGGGCTTTAGTGTCTAGCATGTAAAATGGGCATATACCTAAAGACATTACATGTGGCGAGTGATTACGAGGGAAGATTACGGAGACAAATCTCGATTGAGACAAATTAACAAAATGTTAAAAATTTATAGTGTAAACCATTCAATTTACAGGATATGTGACCAATTTTCGACATTTTTAATATTTTGTTTTAGTGAAAACACATGTTTTTAAATAATTTATTGTATTTACTCACATGCTTTTAAGACTTCAGCTACTATTTAAAATCAAGTTTGATGTCAAAAACGCAATAATTTCTTACTAAATAATATTTATATCAATCCTATTAATTGCTTAAGTATTTTCACATCATTCTGCCGGTCCATGACGGACGACAAATACGAACTGTTGTAATTTTCATTTTAAGTGTAAACAATGTTTTTTTGAACAATCAAACATTTTATGTACGTTATTTTTATGTAAGTCGCAATTAAATATTTTGTTTATATATAAAACTGTTGGCTTTTAAACACTAGCTGTCTGTTTCATAAATAGTATGTAATTATGAAACAGACATATCACCAAAACGACAATGTGGCATATTAAATCGATCATATTAAACAAATAATAAATTGAAGCTGTCATAATAATTTTAAATTTTGAACATTGATATAAGCAACCATTAAAATACATATAAGTACTTTGTCTGATTTCAAAACATATTCATATATATGAATTAGGTATTCCATAATATTAATATGAAAAACTTGGATAAGAGTTATTTTTGACACTTTATCAAATGCGAGAAAATCAACAATTTTATTGTAGTCTCTTTCTATTCAACTCTGCCACTCTCTCATAATTTACGTAACAAATAACATCATTAATTATTTCTCTGATACTTATAAGAATTTAACTAATAACCACATCTTGAAAGCATGTGTAATTCATGTAGAATTTCTTGAATTTTCATTGACTCATTTTTTGAGACTTCTGCAGTACAAATTTTACCACTGCATCAAATGGGCGTGTAATTCCATCGGTGTCTCGGGATCACTTGAAAAATTTCAGGTGAAATAATAAGATAAGTTAAGTTAACAACAATGTCATTCGAGGGGAATGAAGATTATTAGCACAACAAACAGTTATTAGAAATAAAATCATTCATATGTGAAATAATACAAAAAGTCATTTATTAAAAAAAAAATTTAACAACACAGTTATTAGTAAAAATAATCAAAGGCGGAATTTAGAATAGGTGAAAAACAATCTTAAACGCTTTCAAGTAAAAGTAATTAGCACAAACAATATGTTTCTATTCTCTGGCGCAAACTGCCAAAGCAGCTAACTAAAGAAAGCGTACACGGATTTCCCTAATTTACATAATAATATATACATATAGGAGGTTCCACACAAAGTAGGCTCAGACGCTCATTGTGTTGACAGGTATCACGAAATACATAAAAAACGCTTCACACGGGCTCGCGCAGTCAAAAAACCACGCGCATTGTTAATTTTTTATAACTTACTAAAAATTTTGGAAATTATGTGATATAAAAATGTATTGATTTATGACGCGAGGGCCTGAAAATTATTTAGTACAAGTTACCAGGGTTTTCAAATTAATTGGGTAGATTAAGTATGAAACTGACTGGGTCTTGACGTGTTTGAAAATTTCGAATAAAAAGGGGGTTTGAATTAACGAGGTTTTACTGTATATTGAAAGTATAATTACCCTAAATTTACTTTCCCTTGTTTTACAACACTTTAGCCCAGAAGTAAATAGTATAGTAAATCTGTTTCCAACCAAACAAAAGTGGTCGCCTCAAATTGCTTCCGCTAGGGTGCGAGAGGATTCACTCGACCGAAGTCAAATTTGTCACACTCGCTCCAAATCGCCCCGAGCGACGTAGCGGCTGTCGCCGCCTGCCGGCCGAACCTCGCAACTTTGGCTCATTTTTCAGTTGCGGGGTAGCAGGCGGCAGAAGTCTGTTTGCGGAGTGTTTTTGATTAATTTTAATTTTTAAACTATCAGGCGGGATATCATGAGTGGAGGGAATCGGTAGTTTGTACCGTAACCCGTGATATCCCGTAACAAGAAAGATCGGGCCAGCGCTCCTTTGTTTTTTATTCAGATTTTTAGGGTCGGTGATTGGGAAAATACTGAATTGTTGCATTCCTGAAAAGGTCCTTTTCAGGCCGCTGAGCAGAAGGCCCATTCTGCGGCCTTGAGAAGGGCCTTTTCGGGCTGCCGAGCGGAAGGCTCATTTCTGCGACCCTGAAAGGGGTTCGTCATTAGACAGGAGCGCTGGTGGGATAATTTTTACCAAAAAAATACATGGGTGCCGTGGCCTATGACATTTGTTTATTCTACTGTGTCCGTGGCACCTTTATACAGAAAATACAAATAAAAAGGAATAGGCGACGTACCGATGGGTGGGCGAATGTTCATTGTGTTCCCAATTCCGCGGCACGCCGCGCAAAACAAACAATAATGACAATAAACAAACAAATAACATTAATGACAAGGTGATGAAACATAAGCTCTGTGTGCAACAAAATCCATTTTGTAATACTTTTCACCCAGTTAACCGTAAAGTACACAGTGAATTATGTTTGACAACATTGCAGAGATTGAAACATTTTTAAACTGATTTTTTAAATATTTATTGATATTATTACGTATTAAGATTAATCTTACATGTTCAGATGAGCAGCGTGTGAAGATGGGAGCGCCGGTGGCTGCAGAGAGTGACCAGGATAGCGGAGACGACTACCTGGACGAACAGCAGCGTGCCCTCGATGGCAGCACCCTGGAGAGGATCCAGCAGCTCATCTCTGAGTACCAGGACGACATGAACAACTATGAAGCCATACAGTTGGGTATGTCCTAGTTTTTTCTTCTTATGATTGTTTTCTTACATTACAGTCATGGAGCATTAATTCATAATTGCCTTTATCGTTCATTGTCCATTTTTAAACTTAACTAAACTAAGAAATTTTATAAATATACTCACTGCAATTTTAACAATTACTAGTTAATAAAACCCAGCATTGCACAGGTAGAAAATTTTAACTTCAAAAACCCTTTAAAAATTTCTCAGATTTTCTAGAATTTCCTTCTAAAATCATATAATTTAACCCTAAGAAGGCCCAGGACGACTGTCGCCATCATAACGCGATAAATGTGGATAAACATCAAAATATATCGCGCTATATCATAGACAAGAAATGTTGCATCACGTGACACCGCATGCAGATGCCAGTATTTTTGGGTTGCCAGATTTCTTCTTTATTCAAATGACCGGATTTTTAGTATAATATTTGAACACACACTCCACTCGTATCGATGACAAACGCATTGCACGTGCTAATTACGCACTTCTAAAATACCAGAACTTTCCAAATGGAAAGTACTTGTCAGTTACATTTTGATTCCAGCCGGTGCAGGGTGTTATCAGGATTTATCCTGCAATACACATATATTTACAATTGTACCTTTATTTTGTGATACTTATTTGTTTGTAAGTGAGTAATTAAAGTGAATAAGATGTTATTTTTTTAGTTATTAAGCGCGTTTTACTATAAAAATACAGTGAGTGCTTCGTTATAGACCATATTGGCCATTGGCGCGAACGGTATTTCATGCGTGTTAATAATATACCATAAGTCCGATGTGTGATGTGAAGTGCTAATATATATTTTTTCGTTTACAGTTATCGAATTTTTGAAAACTTTTTAAAATTTTTTTTTTTACAAATATAATTTTTTTAATTGGCGTACTAGGACTTTTTCGCTAATATTGCGGACTTCCTAAAAATATTCCGATATGCTTGTTACTACCGCAGAGTCCGATGATGAGAACGTCGTCAGTTTATTTATTATTTTGAGGTTCACATCTATGATGAAGAATACCTTGGTAATACTGTTGACGAAAACCAGCCATCAACAAGTGCAGGGGCCAGTATTTGAATGGGAGACAGATAATTGTTTCGTTCCAAATATACATAAAATCTGAAGTCGTCCTTCCAAATAACAAATACTAAATAAATAATAATTTCGTATCCTAAACATTAAGGTCTGGCAACACTATAAACTTTTATTTATTCATTTTTTTCATCTCAAAACTGTAGAAAATCGCGGTCGATGGACGCTTATAATAAAATAGAACCTCCATGTTTGTTGTTTTTTTAGTTATACCAACGTTTTCATGTTTTTTTCGTAAAAAAAAGCTAGTCTATGAATTTTGAATTTTGCTGCCAATTAGTGGTATCATGCTGTTTTACCTAGGGCTTTTTCTGGGCAGCTAACAGGTTAAATATGTCACTCCCCCCCCCCCCTTTCAACCGCAATGGACCCCATAGTATTACTTTAAGTGGAACTAAGGTTCAGACGAAGGCTACAAAATCTTGCTGTCATAAATCTTCGCTAATGGTCAAAACCCCATATTTATCAGACCCTTAGCAAAGACTTCTCTTCTGATAGGCCTATGTTATCTGCCATCAAAATATACCTCTAGTAATCCCTTGACTGTACCCTTAGAATCTTTCATCTCACCAGGCATCTCATGCGTGTGTATAAAAAAATATTAAAATACTAATTCTCTTTGCAGAAGAACAGATTGAAAAAAGAAACCGGATTCTCTCAGAGGCTGATATCGAGGAGGAAAAACGTGACGTCATCCACCGCGAGATTGGCAAATTCAGAGAGATCATGAAGGTTAGTTCAGCGAGTGGCACTCGTTACACCACACATGACACTGAACCCGTCCCACTCCCTCTCTCTTGTTTCCAGACTCGGAGCATAACCCGAGGAGGAAGAAAAATGGTGTCTGTGTTCTGTTCACTCGATCTTACCAACCACCGACCAAAATCAGTGGACTATTTTAGAGTTTACAAAAAAAATTCTGGTGTATATTTGTAGTTTCAAATTAATGTATTTATGTGATATGTGGTCGCATTTCATTATCGCATATGATGGCATTACGCTTAATTTAAAAAATGCCATCTTCAATGTTATTTGAATAATAATTGTACATATTATTCTTGGGAATCAATAATAATCCTGTAGTGAGTTTTTATTTATCGGAATAAATTTGAAACATTAATTTTCTCAAAATGTTTATGTGACAATTTGCATCAAATTGCAAATTATTTTCTATTTGACTAACACTGATCTCTTACATTTATTCTACTTAGTAAATACTGTAAGGTAAAAAAGATTTGTGTAATTTTAATTAAAACAAATTATTCTCACACTGAAAAGAAACAGAACACATGACATTCATCTTCTCCACCGTTTCCTTTAATCACATGTTCTCGGTGGACACTTTTATTTCCGCATCCTATCTTCACTATTTGTATCTACAACCTAACCTTAAATGTACCATTTTCTGTATATCGTCTATTAATTGTACTGTTGATTTTATAATATAATGCTGTATAACTATTGTAAGGCGAGAAGAAGCCGTGTGATAAATATATGTGATTGCTCAATATTGGTCCCGTTGCTAGGTTATCGTACTCATGTGACGTGAGTGAAATAGAACGTGATATGAGCTAAACACAGCAATGGCGGAGTGAGCGCTTGTACGAAGTTGTGTCGGTGAGTCTTGATGCTAAAAATATCACAGTATTGTTGGCCCATCAACGTGTTTTACTTCAATTTTGATTTACACAGATATTATCATTGTAAGCTCGGCTTCTCAATTCATATATTGCATCTAACAAATTTGAACAATTCTTCCATTTATCTCAAGTTTTTTTTAGCAATCTAAATGTTGATTTGGCAAAAGTCAACTTGGCCGGTGGGAAATGCTGTTTCAGATTATGTCTATTTAATACTGCTGAATGACACTGAAATGAAACTGTTAACATTAAACTAAATTAAATACGAGGAATATAGGAATTGAAAAAACAGATATCTGTTAAAACATTTCTTAATTAATAAAATTTAGCTTATTTTGATTTCTGCGTGCACTGCACTGCACATACAGTTAAACAACAAAAATGTCAATGTTTGGTTTCATAAAAAGTAATATTCATTGTTACAATATTTTATAATTTAATTTTAATATTATCCTGTGTTCATAGAAAAAGTAGTATCGTAATTAAAAAAAATATTTTCTGAAGATGGCTTGAATCACGAATACATATTAAACGAAATAATAATAATAAATATTAAATTAAAATGAAAATAGGTCACAGAGCTGACAGTCACTCAGGTCCGCACTTGAAATAATTTTTTTAATTTTAAAATTTTTCCATAAAATTTTCTCCAGAGGTAGGCAGAAATGATGAAATGCCACAAGTTGAAAGGTTTTATTTTTTCGTGAATATATTTTCAACTGTAATCTATTTACGAGAGATTGGGCTCACCCGACTGATTAGGGAGCTTTAATAATATTTTACAATGAGCACACAGTAATAACTGTTAATATTTCTAAATTATTTATTCGTTCTAACTGTTCATCATTTTATTTTAATGTTGTAAATATCAGTTCAGTTTGCAAAACAAAATAATGATCAGTGAAGTGGATACTTTACAGGCAATCCTGTCCTCATTAAGAATTAAATGGCACTCACAGTGCAGCTCATTATTATCTACAGTCATCCTGTCTTGCATTACAGCGGATAGCTTTACTATCACACCAGGATATACACGGTGGTATTCACCAACATTTCATCATTAAAGCATTTTAGAACAAATATATCAGTTAGGTGTGAATAAATTTTCTTAAAGGGGTTACGTGCACTTGTCATGGCCAAAATTTGATAATTTTTTCACAACATAAATTAATAATTTAAACCAAAACAAAGCATGATTTTATAGTACAAGCCAGTATTGAACTAAATATATAAATTATTTAAAAATGGGCAAGATATAGCCAATCTACGGAAACTTTTTTTTTTTGTAGTGTACACAATAACTTTAGAATGCCTTATCTGAAACATATATACGCCCATTAAAGTGTGAGATTTTGCACTCGCAATATTCAAACAGTCAAATCTACAACTTAAAATTTTTGGTTCATAATATCATCATATAGCACTATTTTAGGCTGAATTTTACAGATTTTTATCTGGCTCCCACCAGAGATATTGCCTTGAAAAGTGCAGTTTCTGTAAATTTTCAAACTTAGAGAATTATAAAACAAAAGGGGTGTAAGTCTCAGGGTCCAATTTTGGTGTCAGAGCACAACTAGTTCCCACCCTTTTGTAAAAAAACTTTTGATATATAAACTCTAACCCTTCCTGCAAAAACATCCCCGTGAAGATGAGACTTTTTTAAAACGAAAGTTAAGAATTAAGGTTGAAATTTCACACTGTGGGAATGTAGGTGAAAATGTGTCAAATCAATCTTATAGTCCATTTCTTTCTCAACAAATAGTTTTAACCCCCATGTTGATAGGACAAATAGGAGTTGAGATATTTCAGTTTCCGCAAACCCTTTACATTGCAAAATATGCTACGCCCCGTAAAGCAAATTGGCTGCCACGCAAAAACCAAAAACAATAAAATTAAAATATAGGTCATTTTGAACTATCAACAGTTAGGGTGATTGCATAAAAAATATGAGAATTTTTTAAAATGCTCAAGCACCGTGCTGGATCATTTCATATGGATTGACTCTCATGTAAAAAAAAAATTTTTTCAACTTAAGTGGAATCGTCAGTTCCAGGCCCATATGAGTCGAATACGTAAATAAAAGGCCCAGCGGGGGGAGCATGTAGCTGCCGCTAGCTACTTACCTTGCGCTTACTACCTGTATACTCACGTAACTTTGTGAAAAATGCTCAGATCATTCTGAGATTTTGTAGACAAAAAAAAAATTTCAACCCAGACAAGTGTGCATGTAGCCCCTCAAAGCTTTGTCAGACATTCTTGGATGTCCAGGTCAGCAGACTTCAACTACATGTAGAGATTGGTGTTTCTGCAAACATGACTTTAATTTGAGAGAGTGAGAATTAAAATGTACATAATTCTGTGTTCTTAAAATCAATCATAAAAATCACTTTGATGGGCCATCAATCATATCCAGATGTCTTCCTTTTCTTTCTCTTCCATTCCTTTCGGACCATTCACGATTCTGCTATAGAATTAAGTAAAATTTTAAGCAATGCAGGGACTTCAAAATGACTTACAATTTCCAACCCAATTATCAATATGTCTATTGTACTAACTGTACAACTAAGAACCTAATACCCCGAATGTAAAGACAGAAGCTGGAGTGTATATAAAAAAAGGATCTGCAATAAGGTTATGTAATATTACATACTTGGAAACTGGGACAGAATGGTTTGGAATATTTTGAGTTTTCCATTGTTTTTTTAAAAATTGTTACACTTTTTATTTTTTTTATTGAGAAATTACGTTAAAATTGTTAATTAAAAATATTTTTTTATTATTTAAATATGAAAAGAAGAAAAAAAGATCTATCCTTGAGTATAAACTTTCAATAAATTCAAGTAAAATTTTCTTATTGTAGGTTGTGTGCATTACTTTTGAGTCGGGTCTAGTCAAAATCGTAAACTTAATTCATAAGTCTAGCATGTAACAAATTTTAATGATAGTTTGTTTAATTTGTGATATATTTGAATGTAGGCTAAGACATTATTTAAATGCATCCCTCGCACCCACCCCGTGCATTTTCAGAAACGTCCTGATACTTAAACAAAGTTTAGCCAATGCACGCGACAATCATGCCAATTTTTTTGGGTAAGTACACAACGATGGCGGATATACCCACACACTGTATTGCTATACTTTTGATTTATCCGCTGCCACTGGCTATTTGTGCAAGTTTCTTATTATTGTAGGCTTATTTAATTTCCTTCTGTACTATGAAACCATAAAGTGTAAATAGCTATAAATATAGAGGTGCTCTGAAATCCCAGTGTTATATTAAAAACATTCCAATGTAGATTTCTAAGGACAGGCCACAGAACAAAGTTTCAACATTTATTTCAGTTATTTTATTCGGAAGTGATGGAGAATGGATCAGTCTAGAGTAATAGTGTGTAGAATTTTGCCAATCAATGAAAAAATCATGACAAGTTTGCCTTTTAGTGTCGTAATATTGAATTATATATTGGGTATTATTGAATGCGGATATGCATTAAAAAACAGATCAAAATTAGGATGTGTTCCGATTCACATTTAGTTTCATAGATAAACCCAATTTTCTATATTAAAAGATTCTGAATCGAAATATATTTCAAATGGCTTGAGTATGTGGTGTTGAAGCAGTGAAATTTCTATCTTCCTTCCCACCCTATCCTCACTAAGACGTCTTTCAATTTGTGTTCTTTTAGTGTTAGTTTGTATTTGTATATTATTTAACTAATAATATAGTCTGTAAATTAATCTACCCTTCGCGTGTGGTGTTAAAAATCTTTCACTCGTAAACTTTGTTTACGACTAAATTGTCCAAAACAACGTTAGACCAATTATTTGGGAACGGGTATAAAATAATCAAGTAAGATGCGTTTTGTAGTACAGCCGGTTGTTTACCTTTTGGTGAAGTTCAACAATGGTTTTAAAATATTAGAGAATATACGTATATAAAAAATGCGCATTTGTATATATTCCTTTCGTTTTGTGTTGAAAACTATTTCATTTTTGGGATCACAAAAAGTATTGCATTCTTTTTATTTTGTTACCTAAGTGGCAACACCGGCTATCTCATTTTTCATTACTTTTTAGGAGAGGAATAAAACTGTTTTCTATGTATGACGAATGCTACTTCCAATACTTATTTCTTCAATGTCCAGTTTTACTAGCAAACTGTTAAATATCAAGATTTTCCAAACGTACGCCCACTCGTGAAGCCACCTCAATATCGCAAAATATTAAGATAGCCGGTGTTGCCACTTAGAATTCCTACTCGTCACGCGTCAACAATTGTATAGCTGGAAAATTATTTGAAATCTGAATCTTTAAATTCTTAAGACACAAAATTTCATTTGGTGGATCCATCATAGATTGGGACCAGTTAATTATAATAAGTCATTTTAACTAAGAATTAGACCACAGAAAATCTCAACTATTTCATAAATATATATAATTAGACATTTCTCTTCATCCTCTGATTAAGAGTTGATTTATCTATCCGCAGTTTTCTAAATATATTAACAAAATAGTTTCACATACACCAACACTTCTTCCGTAGGGTGTACTCAGAATTACCTATCGGAATATTCAGAGGTTATAACACCACCGTGAGCGTAGATTACCATATTAACATTGACACATTAAAACGATCGCAAACTTTGTATTTGTAAGTTACGGGTAAGCGATTAACTATTTTTATACCAAGCCCAAAGGTGGTGTGTGTGTTTATATGTGTGGAAGATCAATGATATCTTCCATTCTTCTCATTACAGTACCTTTTAATTTCTTTATACTATTTCAATTTGCACAATAATGCATTGAACTTTGTACAAGAAAAATTACAATAATTACTAAATATTCTTGATTTCAGTATTATTTGTATTGCTTTGTTGAAACAATGTTTTAAAATCGATTGCCGGTTCTACAAATGTACATAATATTCATAATCAATGCGACTGTTTGTTTCTGAAAGTATTAGCAATCAGTCATTTGGAGCTTTTATTATTTATTGCTCATTTTGCACACACCGTCTTAGGCACTTAACATGATCAAGAGATGCAGTTCCATGAAGCGATTCGGAATATTTGGAGACGCAATTTCAAAATGGATGCCATGGAAAAACAATATGGACGCCAGTTCACATTATACCGTTTACAAAATGACTCATTCTGCGTGACCGGCCGATGACACCTCGGTGAGTATGGATGTGTTATTGAAGTGATCTAGATTTTCAAAAATTTATTTGAAAAGTACACGCACATTTTTTGTACTCTAATAAATCATTTCTCTTCGTAATTTTCTAAGCCTAGGCAGCATTGTTCAGACGAATTAATCGTACACAGATTCTTTGCACCTTTGCAATTCCGGAAAGAAGATATATTTGAATGTGGGTGAGCCAAATGATATATTCTTCAATTTAAAAAATATTTTTGAATTATTTACAGGTTTTCTGTCTGCATATTTCTATGGTCTTGAAAATAGACTTCGGTTTTATCAGTGGTTTTTCTTTTGTTTGTTTTGCAATTGTCTCTGACAATTTTTTTCAGATGATCAAGATCCGTGGAATTTCAACCTAATGCGGCGACAATAGTTCACGCACACACACCATCATATTGAAATATAAAGCCGTATGAATGAAATTTAAAATGTTAATTTTTATGCTCATTTATTTTCTTTTTTCTAAAATAAATAACAACATAGATCTCATTTATAAAATTCTGTCTTTCATCCTGTCAATCTATGATTTTTTTTGTCCTGATTTGAAAATTAGCCAGCCATCATTTAGATTTGATTTCATAGATGAAAAAAAAACTCGCAATATTTTTATTCCGTGTATGCAAGTCGGCTCCCAATCATTGTATTCAGTCAAATGAAACACCTGGTAATGGAATCGATGCCAACTAATGTGACTTTACTTTTTTCATTTATTTTAATTGAATTTTAAGAATAAAGAGTTTTAGTTATTTTTATCAATTTATATATAAATTTACAGGAGCTATGAATGCTCCATTAATATTTTTTATTCTCCCCCCACCGGACTTACATTTTGACTTCTCCTAATGCATGGCCTTGTGCAATTTAAAATTGAGAGTCGACTTGATCGTAAAGTCAAATTTAAAATGTTAAAAATTATATTCAATGCTGATTCGTACATTCTTATATTATTTTATATATATATATATATTTTTTTTTTTTTTAAATATGTTTGCTACATTTGTGTACATCTTTTAAATTTTGTGACTTGAACTTTCGCTAATTAATTGCTAATTATTCGTAGGAATATTTTTTGAATGCATTTTTTTGTTTTTTATGTAAATATCAGTCTGTAAGGCTTTATTTGCAAATCAAAATGATGAAATTTTTTTTTAATTATCAAGATCGAAACTGACTTACCATGATTATTTCATATAAACAAACCTATTGATAGAATATATCAATAAGGTTATGTTTAAAAATGAAAATAATTTATAAAATTTAAAAAAATAAAATACAATCTTTTTTTAAGTCACAGAATTTAAAAAAAAACATCATCAAGGATTCGGTCCCGACCGACTCTTTTGTCATTCCAAATTCAAATTGATTGTTTCCACATTGGATTTTGCCACCGTCCAGAAACAGGAGGAGGCCAAGGAGGTGTCCCGGCGCAAGAAGGAGACCGAGGAGCAGACACAGCGTGAGAGGGAGAAAGAGAAGAGCGAGCGAGAGCGGGACCGGGGCGAGCGGGACAGAGAGCAGCGGGAGCGGGACAGAGAGCAGAGAGAGCGAGACAGGGAGCGAGAGAAGGAGAAAGAGGTGCGCTCAGAATCGCGGGAGAGGGGAAGGAGCAAGGAGAGAGAGAGGAAGTCGAGAAGAAGGAGCAAATCAAGGTATTGTGATTTTTTTTAGATTCAGTAAGAATCTACTTTACAAGTTTTTGTCTGGTACAACTAATACAAATTAATATAACAGACAAAAAATGTTTTTAAATATTTCTGTTGGACATCCGTAGGTTATCCTTGATAATTGCAACATTTTTGGTATCATTTAAATTGTTTTTAATCCATATGGAAATGATTAGTGACAAATAAGTCGAACTAGCCGTGTGATAAGTGATTGTATGCGGCAGTCCAGTGAAACTTAGTCAAAAATTAGCATAATATTCTACAGTGTGACATTTCAAAAATCTCATCAAATTTTTTTATTTGTTCTGTCAATAAACCTTTCCAAAATATCCCGCTAACATAGATGGGTAGAAACATCAGTAGTTAGAGAAATATACATATTTTTCACTATTATAATGTTGATAATCAGAAATTGTCACCTGACGATCCAAGAGCCAGTTCACCGATCTTCTGACACATTAATCAGTAAGTTTTTTTTAATTCTCCTGTATGGAACAAATAGTTGGTAAAATTTTTTTTTTTTCAGATCTCGTGACAGGGAGAGGGAAAGAGAACGAGACAGGGAGAGGGAGAGGGAAAGGGAAAAGGAGAGGGAGAGGGAGCGAGAAAAAGAAAGGTAATGCTTTTTTCCCATTTGTCAATTTTGTCACATTCAGTATCAGTATGCAGTTCATAAGGACAACACATCTGGATCATGTGTCATACGGTCGTAATTTCTGTATCATAGGTATAAATTAAAAGGCCATTTACATATATAATTAAATTATCTTGGCCACAATGGGTGGATGCCAATTTTTTACAAAGGTTTCGAATCCAAATATTTGAAACAGTATTAATTATTTTTTTCTAAGAATTGAGAGTCGGGGTATATCTGGATCGGAACTATTTATATTTTAAATATACACGTTTATGGATCAAAATGTATATAAAATTATTGAATCTCTGATTATGCATAATTGTAATGCAGATAATGAATGAATGATCTGTTGTCATCATCTGTTTCTAGCACCATATTGTCTGACCTAGTAATTTAGTATTTTATAACAGTTGTAACAAATAATTAATGACTTGTAAATATGATGTCAACTTGTATTTGGCTAAGGACACATATCTTCATTTTATGTCTTTTCAGCTCTTTCTTCATACTATCAATTCACGTCTTTCAATTCTTAATTGATATTATTGCTAAAACCTGTCAAATAGGTGAGTTTTCTAAAAAATCTATTCAAAATTTCCATTTTATAAAAGAATAATACTCTATATATATATATTTATGATACATCTTGCATTTTCCACAGAGAGCGGGAAAGGGAAAAGGAGCGAGAAAGAGAACGGGAGAGGGAACGAGAGAGGGAAAGAGAACGCGAGAGGGAGAGGGAACGTGAAAGAGAAAGGGAAAGGTAGTTTTAATTTTATTGAATGTGTATGATAATATAACTTTTTCTTAGATAAACAAGTTTTGGCAGGCGCTAGAATCTATTGATACCATTAGCTATATGGGCTTCAATAATTATAGCAAAAGTTATGAGCAGTTCAGCAAGGTTATGTCAGGACAGCACAAAAATTTAAGGTTCACTTAGAGCGGTTGTGTGATCAGTGATTAATTTTTATTGTAGTAAAAAGAGTTACTTTAGTAAAAAAATTGCATAATATAGTTGTTTGATCATTACTTACAATCTTTACTCATAGAAAGTATATTCAATAGTTAATTAATTTTACCATCCAATATCAGATGGTAAAAACCTTAAACCAGTAGTTAAAAATTGTGGACTTTTCATAGTTGTCACATCGATACTTTAATAGTTGCAGTTTACGACAATGAATATCTCTATTTTAGTGATGAGTTTGTCCGATGATGATTTCGTTGTTGAATTTAAGATTTTTCATATAAAAGCATTATATTAGCACGTACACCGAAGATAAAATATAAAATTCTATTTTTTGCTAACGATGAATATTTAAAATAAATCAGTTTTGGTATAATTCTCAGGTATTTGATGATTATTCACCTTGTCACACTATTAGGCAGAATTAACTATGACAGTAGTAAATTCTATATACGAACAACCCGCAAAAGTTTTTTACCATGGGTGATGGTAAAAAGTTACTATGATTACATTTTATTACTGATTTAACGACTGGCCCTTAGAAATACTTACACATTTATTCAATACATATTACAGTATGCGCTAGAGTTATAGTAAAAAATTAATGCAAAATAGCAAAAGTTATGTAAAGTAAAATATATATTGCGAAGCAGGTGCTTAATGCTGCTGGTAAAAAATCATACTGGTCAGACGGTGGGTGTTAAGGCAACTTGTTGGCTGCTTGAGCAGTGTCTCGTGGAAATAAACACCTCTGGTGACGAGGCACTACATGACTCCCGTCACAAGGTATCAGCTGCATCTCGTCAGACCAATGATAAAATATGCCTTAGTTTCGATTTTATTATTTTGTTTACGGAGTTCAAATTGATATTTAACAACAATTGGAAGTTTACATGATGTCAGTCAAAGGTTTGTTCAAAGGATGGAACACCTCATTCAGTATAAATATTGACCAATGATATAGATCATTCATAATTTATGAAATGCCAAAGATATTAATTACTTTTGGTTCATCTTTGTGTACTTCTGCAGAAAAGCATTAAGAGGCAACTTTCATTTTTCCAGTTAGAATTTCGAGATATTTTTGCATTTTGCATCATACCCTTTCAAGATGAGACTAATAGTTAATTCTTTTACAATATCAAGTAAACAGAAAAGTGCATTATTTTTTACGTAAATATTGCTAGAGCGAAAGGTATCAATAGAAAAGGAGAAGTATACAATTGTTGGTTTTCTTAAATTCCTAGGTAATAAAGCTATCAGAAAATAGCCATTTCTTCAACATTCATAATACATATGTGTTGCCATTTGAAATTATCAAGCGAAAATTAAATAATTTGTTAAAGTTCTCATTTAAGAATTGTTATGTTTATGATAAAAACCATTGTTAGTGTCGATAAACATATAATTATAAAATATTACAATTTTGCCCCGATTTTTAAGGAAAAAATTGACGTAAATTCATACTGATAGATAATATTAATAACTTTTGAAGCAGCTGTATTTGTGAAGAGAAAACTATTTATGCTAATATTATATAATAATCATACTCAGGTTGTAATAAAAAAAAAATATATATTTTTTTAAATATTTATTTATTGTTTTAATAATTTACATATATATTTAATATTAAAATATAAATGAAAATATGACTAAAGTATTATTATTCACTGTTAAATAATTTGTTATTCATCAAGCATATTATCGTTCTTCAGAATTTCATTGTTTTTTTCTTTACACATATTCAAAACAAAATTTGATCCATACATATTACACTTTAAATTGAATTTAGAAATAAAATTTTATGTTCTTTCACATATTCAATATTCGTTCATGTGCACCCAAACATTGATTTGTGGCAGTAAATTTGATTAATTTGAGAAAAGAATTGGTGTATGTCGACCACCCTTTTAACATCCAATTTAGAAAGTTCACACTAGTCCACACATTCAGTGCTCAGTTCGGGAACATCCTGAAAATAATTTATAATATTGTTATTTAGTTATCAGTATTTTTATGCCTAAAATATTAAAATACGTGTTAATTCATTTATATGACTATAACAAATACATTTGTTTCAATCAGACAGGTCTGTCATGTATAATTCTTTTGATAAGATTATTTATCAAGGATATGTATTTCCAATAAAAAATAATTTTTCTGCACTACATAATATATGTATATTGAACCATGTAATTTATATTGTTAAATCAAATAGATAATTGTTATAGAAATGGTAAAAATTATCAACTTACGTCACAATTTTTTTTCAAGAAGTTTATAACGTGTCAATGGATACTTTTTGACCTTAGGCATCTTGAGTCACAGGAGGCAGTAATTTCAGGACAATAATGTGTATAATAAAATATATTAGACTTTAAATGAGAAGCAAACCCAACAATCACGGGTATGCAAATTTCACGTTGAATATTGTGAATGAATGAATTTCATGCGCTGTTAGCTGTGCATGCGCTGTCAGATTCTTACTGCTCCGACCCGTAACATGGGTTTTGACGCATGTTTTATGTTTAAAAGTCAGCCCAAAACCATACAATTTACAAAAATAAGCAATTGGTATCGAGAATAAATATAATATTAATTCATATTGTTGTCAAAATTTGTATAAAAATGTGTTTTATAGGCAAATTTAATTAAAATCTATCGAGAGTGCAGATATCACGACCGCCACAGCCAAGTGGAACGGCATTATAACACAGAGATAATTAATAATATCATATTTCATAAGACTGGAAATATATTATTTAAAAAATGATTATTGTGTTTCTGATATTAAACTTAGTTTTAAATAGTAGTTGAAGCCTCAAAGCATGTGAGTAAATATAGCATATTATTTAAAAACGTATGTTTTTACTAAAACAAAGTATTTTAAAAACGTCAAAAATTCATTAAATGTACTGCAAATTGAATGATTTATAACTATTCATTTTTAACATTTTGCTAATTTGGTTTCCTACAGATTTGTTTCCGTAATCTTGACTTCAAGATTATAAGAAAATATATTTTGTTTATGCATTAGCGTTAGCAATACCATGTATTCAATATCAATTACGTACCATGCCTAAAATGCATCTAATGGTCGCGGTCTTTCTTATAATATCTGTATCGTCTTAATTATGGCAAATAACATTCAGTTTATTAGTTTTATATTAATGTAAAGGTTCAATCTAAGTAATAGTTGAAAAAAAAGTCAAATCTATTGAATAACTTCTGATATAAATGAATAATAAAAACCCACATTTTCGTAAAAAATGCGAAAATATTAATTATTATTGCAAGTCGTGCCTTAATATATCTTTTATTATATCGTTTGCTTCTTTTAATTCATGCATATGTATGAATACACATGTTTTTCTAAAAGTTTGAAGAAAAATCACTTTACTTGAATCTGTATATCGTTTGGATTGTTTGTTACTTGAGTTCGTATGGAATTTTTTTTAGCTTTGAACATGTATGTTAGTTTTTTCAGATTATACGTGTAATATTATTACATTTAGTATTTATTTATTAAATACGTGTTTATATGAATATGAATATGTTAATTTAATATGAATATTTCTAGGGAGCGTGAACGTGAGGCAGCCATTAAAGCATCGTCCGGTACAACAGTGTCTCGGGTGGACTCCCGGAAGGAGAAGGAGGTGGAGGAGGAGGCCAGAGAGAGGAAGAGAGCAGACAAACGTGCGAGGGAGAAGGAGGCCTCTTACCAGGAGAGGTGAGTGTGATACAGCATACAGTTTCCTGAATCTGACCCTGAAGCCAGTCATAATAAGTTCATTACTTTATCGTGTTTGTGTTTCAGATTGAGAAACTGGGAGACGAGGGAGAGGCGCAAGGCCAAAGAGCACGAACGAGACAGAGAGAGGGAGAGGTGTAAGGAGGAAGCTAGGGAAAAGGAAGCCAAAAAGTTGAAGGAGTTCTTGGAGGATTACGATGATGAAAGAGATGATCCCAAGTATTACAAGTAAGAAATTTATTGATTATATTTTTTCACATGAAGAGTACACAGCAAATTTAATTGACATGCTTATTTGCTCTAGCAGTAACATGCTAAGCGATCAGAGTGAGACTTAAGTTAGTTATCTTTTTATAACAGATACATTTATTTTTTATAATTTGAAATTTTATTATTTAATTTTTTTTTATCAAAAGTATAATGCGAGTATTGGTATGCAAACAATTACATTTTCTTTCTTCTTTTGAATGAAGCAGAAATTTTGTTTAGATAAAATAACATTTAATTTATTTATCATTTTGAAATCAAATCAAAATGTTCCTTACTATGAAAATAAGATAAACTTGTGACTCAAGACTTCTTTCTCTTGTGGACATGTATCTTTAGTTATAACTTATCACAATTAACAATAATTAATTAAAAAGCCCTAAAAAGTTTATTTTTAAAACTACTAAATGTTAATGCATGGTTTTATTTTTATCAGAGGCAAAGAACTCCAAAGAAGATTGGCTGACCGAGTAAGGGAGGCAGACTCCGATCTAAAGGACAGGGAGAAGGAAAAAGCAGAACTTGAGGAATTAAAGAATAAGGTGTTCAGCTCAGAATTGGAAAATCCAACTGAAGAATTTGAAAAGGTATTTTTCTAAGTTTTGAGTCTCCTTCCGATTCAGACTATTTTAATTAATAATTCAATTTGTATATCAATTATATATTATAGTCTATTTATAAGAGCACAACGGTAACATGCCTACCATTTGAACTGAGTTAGAAATGCAACTTTATTTTTAAATATTCTCTCAGACCAAGTTACCTACACAAATGATGTTTAATTTTTTTTTTGGCAGTATGAAATTCAAAAGTTACAAGTCTTGCTGCTTATAGAACATTAGTGACATGTCTAGACTTGTCAATCAGAAAATTTATAAGAAGATAGATAAGTAGAAATTTTAGATTGATTAATTTCAAATTTAAAAAGTTTCAAGAGATTTGTGGTGAGTATTGCAAACTTAAAAAGTGTTAATCAACACAATAAATCAAACACAATTTTTTGGTTCTTAATTTAATTTTTCCAAATACAGTAAAACTGCGATATAACGAAATCCAAGGCCCAAAAAATAAAAATTCGTAATAACGAATTCCCACATATAACGAAATAAATTTTTAAAAATCCTACTATATGTTACGCGCCATCGCAAAAAAATGTTGCGCGGCTTCAAAAAAGATCGCAAATTCTGCAAACAAAGGAGGAAGAAGGCCATAGGGAACTGAATACCTACATATTTTTAGTAGTTTTGTTATTAAAACAGATAAGCAAATGGATAATCAAAGGAATTAAATTAAGAACAGAACCTATTCAACACCAATTGGAAGATATTTTTGTAAATGCCAGAATATTGCAAACACAAAACAATATTTTAATTGTGTTTAAATGTAGAGCCGCTTCAAACATAGTTTTGGGCATGAAACATAAAAAATAATTCAAAAATAAAAATTTACAGTTGAATCGCGGCATTTTTATAAAATTAGTCATATAAATTACGAAGGTACTTACCAGTAACAGCGGCAACCACTTCAAAATATAATCGTTAAAATTGTTCACTTAAAATCATCGTTAACATTATTCACATAAAATAATCTTTAACATTGTTCACTTAAAATAATCGTTTATTTTCCCCTGTTTAGTTTTAACATTTCTTTCACTATCTCGTATAATTATTTTAGCCAATGCATTGCAGTGGGAAAATTCATCCACCGGTAATTCTGGTCTTCCCGATACGTATCGTTGGAGAACATCTAAGGCATGAAAAACTTCGGAAGTTGACGGTAACGAAGCAGATGAGATTTTATTGCTTTCCTCATTCAATGTGTCATTTTTGTCCTCATCACTCGTCTCAGATACCGTAATGCGAGGCGCGGGAACATACAAAGCACGTTTTCCTCCATGACATCTCTCTCCTTTAAGAGCTAGTGTCCGATCCGGCATCATGTTATAAAAAACACCAGTTTCATCCATGTTATAAACATTTTTTGCATCGTATTTCTCCCAAATATGCCGATTGTTTGTTATCCAGCTCGAAACTTCCTCTTCATCAACTTTTTGGGAATTTTTATATATTTAACTATCATTAGCACAAAATTTTATGTTTAACTATCATTAGCTCACATATCAGTTGATAATGGCATAGACAGCCGAAACAATCATTCAATTATTTGGAAAAATTAAATATAGAACCAAAAAGATTCTGTAAAATGAATACTGTCTGTATTAAAGTGTTGCCTCCTTGAAAAATTTGGTATTTTAGACATATCACTGTTGTGCTCTACATATACAATATATTGATAGTTAGCAAATTATTTACATTGAATGCTTATTATGATTTATTCAGAATCTGTCTTGAATTTTGTAATGCTCAGAGTTAGTACTACTCTCTTAGACATTTCGGGACTGATAACAAATAGTGATTTATTTTATTATTCATTCACCGGTAATTCAACATTTTTATATTATAATATGCATTGAACATGATTTTTATCTTCCTCGTTTTAAAATGCACCACAGCTAATTGTAGTCTTTAAAAAATGTCTCGCTCACAGAATTAACAATTGCGTGGAAGGGACTTCAATATTCTTTTTATTTTGAATTAGATCAAACGAGAAAGAGATGAACTGTACAAGCCGCGCATTATAATAGATGTTAACTTGGAGCAAAGCATTCAGAGGGAAAAGGAGGAACAGCGGATGAAAGAGAGAGAAGAGGCTCGGCAACAGGTAATGTTTTCATTGGTATGTACATAAACTAATCACTTCTTTTAAAACATTTTCTCCCATCATAGAAGAAACGCTTCTAAATCTTAGCACTATGAGAGTACATTTATTAATTCTTACATATTGTTTTAATAAAATTAAATTCTTGATAATACTCTAATGCCACATATTTTATATATTAACGAGGTAGCTCAAATTCATTTATTACCTCTAAAGGGTCCTTTCAGTGCTAACTGTCGAACCGCTGCCCGTTTGACGAGTCTTTTCAGTATGACACGGTTGAACATTGAGTGTAGACTTTCTGCATCAATATTTATATCAGCAATCAAGCATGGTTCCAAACGCATTGGTTATCCGTTCAGGATTAAATTCAGAATAATATATTGAAAGTGAGCAGCCAACTGCTCGAGGATGATGGATGATTTTTTATCAACGGGTTAAAAATCATCGGACCAGCAACCATATACCTTTGAAAGATACACATCTAAGTTAACGTAATTATCACTAAGCCGGTAACTGCTCAGTGGGTAAAAGCTTAGCATTGAAAGGAACCTTAAAGATTTTTTTTTAATATTTATATTTATTTTTATTACAAATCATTAAAATACTTTAAAAAAAAAATTTATGTGAATTATTGAAGTTCAAATTATCTGAATACTTTCTTTATATAATGACTTTTCTGCGGTGGATGAATACGTATTTGAATTATAAAAAGAAGAAGTTAATTATCCACTTTAAAGAATCACAATCTTTCTACATACAATTATTCACGCGGGATAGAATGTTTTGCGTACGTGCTGTTTTTCAGTTGCTTAATTCCTTTTGTTAAATTCCACCAAAATAAAGTTTTCCGTACCTACTCAACCAATTGCTCATTTAGTATAATAGTCGCATGTAATCATTGTATAAATTTTATTAAAACAAAATAATTGATCAAATAGAAATGTGTTTATTCAATTGGTGCACTGATTATTTGAATCACTTCATTTCAGCTGTGTTTTGTTTTCTGACTAATGTGTTAATTTAATATGGGTCGGTGATTGGTTTTACAGGCTCGCGAGAGACAGCGCAAACACAACGAGAGATATCTCCAAGAGCGAGCATCCAGAGAGTTACCGGTACACGCAGAACCCATTGATTCTGATTCCAGGTATTTATTATGCTCGTTGTCTACTCCAATTAATTTAACCTGTTAAATGTCCAAAAATTCCTAGGTGAAACGGCATCATACCCACCATATTGGCATCAAAATTCACAGGCTAACTTTTTACAAAAAAACCATGAAAATCATTTTCATATAAATCACTTTTATGTATGGTATAAAATAAATCTGGCAACACAAAAATCAGTGTCAACTGTCAATTTTGTGTGGAGGAAAAATGATGAATTTTATACTTGATTTCAGACGGAATTCATGGTGTTCTTGAGTTTAATAATATTTCTATGGGTCCACTGTATGATATCACACCGGAAAAAATAATTTGGTTTAAAATCTGATATGCGGCGCCCGTGATATGTATCGTGGGTGTCGGCCATAGAATAAGGATAGCCAACGTGACATTCTGACGTTTATCGCTCTGTCTCTTTTTCTGTCGCAAGTATCCGATGCCTTCATTGGGTTAATGTTGTTTGGTGTATCCGTATGTTGCATCATGATTCCTGAAATCATGTGCATTTTATTTTATGTAACATATTTATTTTATAACAGATATTAAATATTATTTCCTACTCACCCAAACTCACAGTCCCTAAAGTGTACACATATGTATAAAATTCAGTATTCAAAAAGGTCATAGATTATATTATCCTTTTCATATAAATGACTAATTTAATACACTATGTGAGTGGGCAATGGTCAAAGAATTTGATCTGCATAGTACAGTAAAACCGCGATATAACGAAACCCGATATAGCGAAAAATGAAGTATAACGAAAAAAAAATCGAAATTTAGTCCCTAAAACCAATTTTTCATACAAAAATGCATTTATATAACGAAATCCCGTTAATATTTATAACAAAATCATTTTTGTCCCGTACGAAAAAATGCCAATACATTTACGTAAATTTATAACGAAATAAAAAAATGTTAAAAGATGAAAATATTATTTCGCACTTACAAAGCCGCGCCGCTGCATCTGCCATATGCGAACGGTTTTATGGCCTTTTCGTGCGCGGCGGTCTGCCGACAAGATAGTAAAACAATTCAAACTTCTTCTTGGGTTCATAGTATCATATTTTGAAGTAGTTGCCGCCGTTACCGGTAAGTACCTTCGTAATTTATATACGACTCATTTTATAAAAATACCGCGATTCAACTGTCAAATTTTTATTTTTGAATTATTTTTTATGTTTCATGCCCAAAACTATGTTTGAAGCGGCTCTACATTTAAACACAATTAAAATATTGTTTTGTGTTTGCAATATTCTGGAATTTACAAAAATATCTTCCAATTGGTGTTGAATAGGTTCTGTTCTTAATTTAATTCCTTTGATTATCCATTTGCTTATCTGTTTTAATAACAAAACTACTAAAAATATGTAGGTATTCAGTTCCCTATGGCCTTCTTCCTCCTTTGTTTGCAGAATTTGCGATCTTTTTTGAAGCTGCGCAACATTTTTTTGCGACGGCGCGTAACATATAGTAGGATTTTTTTTATTTATTTCGTTATATGTGGGAATTCGTTATTACGAATTTTTATTTTTTGGGCCCTTGGATTTCGTTATATTGCGGTTTTACTGTATTATGATTGAATAGTATTTGTCTTAAAAACAAACTAGCTTCTAAATGGTTTGTCTGGTCTAAACTGAACAAATCAGGTCTTTCACAGATGTCCTCTGTTTCTCTTGCCTTCAACATTTACATCATATTTTTACCATCCTCTCACTCAATTGTTTCACGTACTAAAATATTGTATATGTAGATATAATAAAGTTTTGTATTTTTTTTTTAATTTAATGACATTTACATAATTTTCTGAAGATAATAATGCCTCATTTATTGATCATTGGATTTATGTATGTATTTAGCATTATGACATTTAAAGATCAATATTCTTGTATTACAGTGGGGGAGGAGGTGGTGGTGGCACTCCGGCTATCTCGGATGGGGGCAGCACGCCTCCTCAACCTCCAGCCACACCTCCCAGATCTGAAAATGGATCCACCCCGCCAGCACAGGTTAGTTCACTTAATTTATCATGTTATTAATAAATGTTATTATTTTTTCGTAGAAAGCAATCACTTTGTGGTTTGACATATTAAATTAAATAAAATACAATCACTTTGTATAAAACCACATTTTATTAAATGCGAACCGGTTTCGCTTAGCAGTAAATAGTGAAATAATCTTAATAACAAAGTAAATTTATCCATTAGCCCTATATTAGGTATGTTTCCTTTTAAATCAATTAAATATCCATCAACATTGTACTTTCCCCTCCCTTGATGTTCTGTCTATTGTCTTAGTTTGTCTCCCTCTTTTCCATACATGTGTATGTATTCTGTCTCTCTTTTTCGCATGTAATTATATATTCTGTCTTCTTCTTTATGCATATATAAGTTCACTCTTTTTGTATTTATTGTTAGTTTTAAATAAGCCCTGACGAAGCTTGAAGCGAAATCGGTTGGCGTTTAATAAAATTTGTGGTTTTATACAAAGTGATTTTTTTTATTTAATCATCACTTAATAAAAAAAAAATGTTTCTAGGACATGCGTGACAGCAGATCTCCTTCTATGGACATGATGAGATCGTCCCGGATGAAGCAAGACGATGTGGAAGATGGAAGATCCCTCACACCCCCCCCACCTCACGAAATACCGCGACCAGCCACACCACAGGTTGGTAATATGTACAGTCTGAAATGAACATTATTATGTCAGATAGCACTGATACCGATTCTTCTGACGATCAAATAATTGTTCAATACATCCTTAACAAGAAGAGCAAAATCTTTTAGGCTACAAAGTGATCATTTTATATGGGAAGATATAGATTTTATTGTAAGATTCCGCCTGTCCAAAATTATGGTTAGGTAACTGGTCTTGCTTATTTCAGACAATATAATGTCATCTAAAGTTATCTACTTCATAGGTATATAATAATATTTTTGATAAAGATCAGAAATCACGCAGTTCGTCCTGTAAACCAAGTCTCGATAACTTTGCATTTCTATGCCACAGGATCAATGCAAAGATGCACGGGTGATATATCTGGTGTACACAAGAGCACTATTTCACGGATTGCGAATAAAGTGAGCAGAGTAATAGCCGCTCTCAGATCACAATTTATGTATACCTGTATCTACCAAAGAAATTCAGCAATATCTGAATCAATTCTTCAACATTATAAAATTTCCAAACACGATCGGTGCAATAGATTGCACTCATGTGGAAATCCTATTTCCAGGAGGAAATAATGCGAAATACTATCAAAATATAAAGGATTACTTCTCCATTAATGTGCAGGCAGTAATAGATGCCACAATGAAATACACAAATGTTGTTGCAAGGTAGCCAGGCTCAACACACGATAGTATTCTAGTCATTCTAGATTAAAAGGGCAACTAGATGATGGTATTTTTAATGAGAAACATCTCATTGGTGACCGTGGTTATCTACTCAAACCATACTTACTTACTCCATTTACAAATCCAATATCTGTGGCAGAAAAACTATATAACGAGAGCCAAATCAGGACTGGGAATGTTGTAGAAAGAACATTTGGGGTGTGGAAAAGGCGTTTCCTCGCAATAGGTATGAAACTCAGGCGGAGTATTGAAAGAGTGGAAGCAGTCATTATAGCCACAGCAGTGCTGCATAATGTTACCGAGTCACCAGACTTTGTGACAATATTATATGAAATTGACTCTGAACCTGCACAGGATGGAAATAATGTAAGACGAGATCTAATAAATGGCTATTTTTCCCAATTATTAAACCAGTCATAGCATTTCATTTATTTATTCTTAATATTGTGCGTACAAATGTAAATATATATGTTATAATATAAATAAGATCAAACTTATCTTACACATATTGGCTTAGTTTCATTTTGAATCTATGAAGTATCTTCATCTGGCATTTCATTAAAGATCTTCATCGCTCTGTACATCATTCATTTCTGAGATTTAGCCTAAATTGTTGTCACATTTATTTTACAATAATATTGGATCTATAATAAAACAATTCTTCCTCTGTAAAAACTCTTTTATTATATTTATATATATACCTTTTAACATAAATCACATACAGAAATTACCATCATAAATTGAGTAAAGTCAAGTAAGTAAAATTAAAGTCAATAATTATAAACTAAAGCCATACGACATAACTACACATTATTATTTTAGTAAATAGAAAAACGGTTTATGTTAATACCTTAAAATGAAAGGGGGTGAAACCACATTAGCTAAATACAGCAAGGCAGTAAACATTTAAAAATAGAGAAATTGTTAATGTTTATAAAATTAAAGAAGTAAATTATTTAATTAATTACATATTATTTTTTTCTTTGACTAATTTAAAATTTAGTTGGGCCAAATATCTCTCAGCTTGACTACATGCAGTTCTTGTGATTGAATTCATTTTGCGTTTTGATTTATCTGCGAACAAAGAAAGGGTATATATTATAAATGAAATAATTAAACTAAATAAAAGCATTATCGATATCTAATATTTATATTTTATTACATTATGTAAGTGTGCATACACCAGAAAATTAATTAATTATATTGTGAATTATCATTCTGTGCATTTTTTTGAGGTGATGCCATGAGTTGGTATTTGAATGCAATGCCAAGATATTTAGACTTGAGGCCTGTGCTCAACATCTTCCACCTATGAACATACAAACATATTACATTTGTATAATTGATCTGCTTACAATTGGGGTGTGCATTATTTATTTGTTTTTAAAAGGTAGCATATTAAATGCAAAATGAGTGATAAGATTTGCATTGCAAGGCCTTGCAGAGTACTTACTGTTAGAATCTGTATCATCATCAAATACCGAAACCCGCTATCCATTCACATCTGCATCATACCTCGTATCCATTCTGCTGTTTCTTGCTTCGTCTTGGATTCTCTGAATAAATATTAAAAATAATGTTTACTAATACGTAATTTACAACATAAACTTTTAAATATAGTTAAAATACAAGAATACTTACTTTATATTGACATTCATCGTTCAAAAACGGTCAATTGCTCATTTCGGGAAGGCAAACACACCAATTTAACGTAAACGTCAAATGTCAAATGAAGCGTTCTACACGTGTTGCCATAAGCAAAATTACTCGCGCGGCATTTCTTTTTGAAAATGAGATTTTAAGAGGCCTATGTAATTGCTACACTGGATAACTATAAACTTTGTTGTTATTGGACTGAATGAGGCCATTTGGCAAAATATTTAGGTTGGTATGAAAAAAATGGTGTCAATGTAATCTTCAAATTCAAGTACATTTTTCTCAGCTAATTATGTATTAAGTTTATTGAAATGAAGATCATTAGAATTGACACATTTTTGCCAACTAATTATGAATTATTGAAAAATATTTGGTTGCTACCGGAATATTTTTTCGATAAATAGATTTTTTGTGTACATATTTCTAATTGATTAATTTAATTTGTTTTAAAAATACCACAGAACTATGTTCTGAAATTGCAACTTAACAATAAAAATGTGTTTTCATTAAAAATTAATTATAAGTTTATTCACCCCGATTGTGTGAAATTCTGATGTCTAGAGTTGATGAAATTCTGAAATGCACTCTTGACAGCAGCTTGGTTGTTGAAGAACATCGCCCCATAAGAAATTGTTATAATGCTTAAATAAGTGATAATGGGCACCAAGATTTTTTAATTCTGCGCTATTTAGGTGATCCAGAGCTACCGCCTAACCATTGCGCAAGCTCTCGAGTAGTCGTGTGTGGTTCTGATTGCTCTTATTTGCTTCTTTTACATCTTTAATTGGAAGCAAAATTATTAATAAAGCCAAAGTTAACGTTATCAAAATACTGACAGAAAATGCAATGAATTCAGAAAACAAAAATTGCTATTTTTACTATCAATTTAATATTTCATTGTGTAAAAGCAAAACCTGATATATTTAAGAATTTTACTAAATGACTTGTGGTTTTATTGTTTCTGTTATTTGCTTTTAGGAAAAATCAGATAGTAACTCCCCGATATCCATCTCCATGAATATCAAGCACCACCACCACTACAGCATGACAGTGCAGAGTGCCTACATCAGCTCCTCACCAGGAAATCAAGCGGGTAAAAATTTACAAATACATATCCACCTGATCATGAATATTATATTTTTTATCTAGCACAATTTCTCCTATCGTCTCGTTACGTATTTAGTATCTTTGATTTAAAAATCAATCTATTTTCAGAAATGTTTTCTAAACCTAACCTAACCTAACCTATCGGAACCCTCTTACCGGGTTCTGCATTATGGTTAGTGGTACTGATGCATTGTTAATTTGTGTATTTTAGATTGGAACATTATTAACCATTCTTGTGTTTTTGTTCTATTTACAGCGGAGGGTAAGAATAAGCGTCGTAAACTCGATGTACGGGACGTTTTCAACACGGAGGAGGAGGATTCTGAGGGTGGTGGTGAAACCTTAACTCACCATAGGAGGCGGCCGCTCGTGCCGCTTGACTATGGAGACCAACCGCCCGTCACTAGGCCAGGTGAGATCACAGTCCTAAAAGAACACTCCTTAATATGGAATCACGAGATTCAAAATATCACATAACAAATAAAAAGCAACACCTTCTATGTCAATGCTTGCATTTTTTATATCGCCAAATTGTCTTCTCTCATGGTATCTGTGTATATTAATCTTTTTTAATTCACTCGAACCCTTACTCAATTATTGCACCATTGATAATCCTAAACTGGTTTATTCCTTATTTTTCCCTGCAAAACAATCAACATCAATTTTTTATCTTCTGCATTTATTTTAATATTAACATAACAATTACTCTCTTGATAGATCAACCTTAAATAACCATTCCAGGCAAACCAGAGACGGAATCCCCGGCGCGCAACTCCTCATCGGGACATCACTCTCACTCACACAGAGACCGGGAACGGGAGAAGGAAAAGGAGAGTGCCAAGAGCCAGGAGGAAAAGAGACGGCAGGTCAAGTCCCTCATAGACAAGATCCCCACACAGAAGGACGCCCTGTTTGCCTTCAAACTGGACTGCAGTCAGGTCTGTTGGGCATATTTATTTCACTGATTTAGATAGGTAGGTGCCTCCAAAGCAATTATTTAAATCATTCAGAAGAATCTAAAACCAATAAAATCATAGCACCATTATTTTTTTTTCATTCAACTAACCTCTTGCGCGATACTGTAATTGTAATTCTGCTTTTCAAAAAGCTTATTATGAGAGAGGAATTTTAGATCTAGTAAATAGATGGCAAAGAGTCGTAGATAACACTGGAAATTACTTTGAATAATAAATAATTTAAATAATCAAGTTTGAGTTTTACTATAAAAAACGACTAATTCCGGGATTATCCAATACATCATTTTTTCAATATAGCGGGGTTTGTTTTAACATTGTTTTACTGTACTTTTAAGATACAATGTGTACAAACAAAATACAGATAAAATATTTATTATACTTTTAAAATTATCAATATTAACTTTGTGGTTAAAATTCATATTTTTATTTATTATCTTTGTTTTATTAACCACTTAATTGAGTTTTAATACATCTACCGGTTTCGAAAAATACCATTTTCTTCTTCAGGAAGTCATAACTAACTAAAACATATATTATTGTTTCTTTACCAGAATTTATTTTTAAAAAATCTATTTTAAAAATAAAAAAAAAACAATTATTTAAAAAAATAAATTGTTACTCAAAACTCAAATTGTTACTTAATACAAATTTACTCGAATATTTAGGAAAAAAATTTTGAATGGGACTCGTAGTTAAATTTGGTTGGTTACTTATAATTTTTTGATTAGTTTTACAAGCTTTATTTATCTCCATTCCAAATTATTTAATTTGTGACCAACACCGTTTATATGCAAAATAGATTTTTTTTAAATAGATTCTGGTAAAGAAACAATAATATATGTTTTAGTTAGTTATGACATCCTGAAGAAGAAAATGATATTTTTCAAAACCGGTAGATGTATTTAAACTCAATTAAGTGGTTAATAAAACAAAGATAATAAAAAAAAATATAAATATTTATTATGTCCATGTTGACATAATTTATGCAATCAAATATATAATCGTGCCCTATGTCTGCCCTACCTGTCTAAGCAGACTTTGTGACATTCATTTGTAGGAATAATATGTCAGACAGAGTACAAGGGTAACTATGGTAAAATTACATATACATATTTGAAATTCAAGGAACCAAAAAAATTATTTTTCAAAATTTGCAAAACTTTTGAAAAAATACAGTAATTTCATGAAAAATATATACATAGTTTTGGGTATTCAAAGTAAACATCTCAAAGAGACATGTAAAGGAATATATTTCTGAGTCTTGAGTACAGGGGAGAGACATATGAGCACTTTGTACACAAGTATCGACTGACATTAGCATAATGGATCGGAGTTTTAGTATTTATAATGTTTTATTATTTTTCATAACTAAGCTTGTGAAATTTCAATTTTGAGAATGGTAATTGAAATATTATTAATGGTAACTGGTGATGGTATTCAACAGATTGACGTGCCACTCATGGAGAAGAAGATCCGCCCGTGGATTAATAAGAAGATAATCGAGTACATCGGGGAACCAGAACCCACTCTGGTGGACTTCATCTGCAGCAAGGTGTTGGCTGGGAGCGCACCACAGGGGATACTGGACGATGTGCAGATGGTATGAATTTTGGAACTCTGTTTTTCTGATATACAAAATACATAGATCAAAAAGTACAGAAGATTCTAAACGGCTTTTAATTAGTTGGTTGAGAAGTAGAAAGTTTTTAAAGCTTACTTTCTGGCAACAGATCTCATAATTCAAACAGCCAATTTTCAAACAAACAATTTAGCAAAATTTTCCAATGATGAATTTCTACAAGTTTAGACTAATTATTATTTTTTATTTGTTCCAGGTTTTGGATGAAGAAGCTGAAGTTTTTGTTGTGAAAATGTGGCGCTTATTAATATACGAAGTGGAGGCTAAGAAACTCGGCCTCGTAAAGTGAAGAGTTTAATAAAATTATGCTGTGTTAACCTTAAGGACAATTATTTATACATTATTCTGCGAAGGATGTCCGTGACTGTTTTAAATCTATTTTAAGCATTCACTCCCAATTTTCTTTCTATTCACCCTGTTGTTTATAATCACAGTGTGAATGGTGTGTGTGTTGTGAAATGGATTTTTGAGCGGATGGTTAACTGCATTTTGTCTTAACAATGATGTACTGGGTTGGCAAAGTTATTGTACAGCAAAATTTTCTTTCCAATTCTAAAACTCATTTAAAATAAATAATTTTCATCTTGATGATCGGAAAAAATATCTCCGATTATACACATTAAATCAGACATGGTGGCGCACAGTATAATATATGCTCCGCCATTCTTACATTCATTCTGTTCAAGATTTGATTTTGTGACAAAGGTTTTAAACGAGACTCCCGAGAGACCTGTGAAAACTGGCATTAAAACAGATAACTTTCTCATGGTTGACAGTTTGGGAATTGAAAATGACAAATATTGACTAAGAAGATGATTCTGTACAACATTGGAGAGTCGCTGTGTATATAAGCTTCATATTTAGATATTATATCATCGGCCTCCTAGCAAAATGGAAGCCCAAGTTTCAGAGTAAACAGAAATCTTAATTTATTCATTTTTTTTTTAATTTGTGAAATTTGTTTCCTTTAAAATAAATCAGAGTTGTAAGAGAGTATGAAACTATGCAAGACGAGACAAAATTAATAATCCAGATTTTAGTCATCTGAATGCAGGGTGGCGGCCCTTACTGTCTCCGGCTTGGACCTAACCCAGCTAATTATACCAAAACTGCTTCTGAAATAATAATAAGTACGTACATATATATTTAACATTTATTTTTGGGTATTATAAATAGCTTATTTTGATCTATCATGGCCGGCGATATATATATTTCGTGTCTATCAATTAAAAGGTGTATAATAAATTAATTTCAGTCATTATTTTTTGGTTTTATTTCTTACTTTTCCCTTTAATGTTAGTGTATTTTTGTCTTCAAATAATAAGAACAAATTTAAAAATAATTTCTACATATACATGCAAAAGATGTAGACGTGAATGCATTCTTAGCATGTTTCAAAATGTTAATAATAGTACCGAGATAACTATGAAATTATCCTTATGATTGGTATGTCAGTCAAACATTACATTATTTGAGAGTACAATGAGATTGAGATTTTTCTTTCAAAATTTTTCAGTTCCTGTATATCAGAAAAAGAATGACATTAAACATTACTGTGAGCATGGACTATTAATTTTTAAATGAGAATATAAAGTTAACTAGCATCAAGCTGTCACTGATTGCCTGATGTTAGTTCTTGCGGGCGGCTATTATTTTTAATTCATACAAATATTGTTAGATGTATGAATTTGTAGACTTTTATGAGTACTTATATTTAATTCTTAAAATAAAAATATCTTATTGGTTGTCAATTTCCAAATATTTGTCCATTTTTGTAATTATACCGATTGACTAAGTAGTTAATATTTATTATTAGAAAACAATTTAAAAGTCATACTATGCGTGCTAGAGCTTGTAAATTCTTTCAGGTGTATGTAGAATGAACCGATTCAACTTAACTGTCGCTGGATCAAATGACTCAGATTTTTAATATTCTAGACAATATTTTTACTACAAATTAAAAGTATCAACTAGAAAATTATACATAAAAAATCTATTTAGCAAAAAAATATTTTAGCAATATTTGAATATGTCCAAGAATACACAATTATTGGATTTTCTCCTACAAATTAAATTTCTTCCAAAAATTTGATAGATATGAAGATTGATTGATGGGTGAGAATGGTGAATGTTATATTTGTATATAGTGATCACTTAAGCCAGCCAAAGACAAAGAGAAGCTTCCATATTAGCTTTGTCTCTATGAAATATCTATTATTTGTTTAAAAAATATTTTAGTTGCTATCAGGATTCAAACTTTTTCCTATCCAAAATTGTATTTATATTTAATTATTTTTTTACTGTTTCCGAGGTAAGTTTGTAGAACTCCATAATCACATATGTGAAAATAAAACACTTGTTCTTTGATTCTACTTGTTTAATTTACTTGAGACGTCTTTCGCCTTGTAAGGGCATTAAACGAGTAGAATCGAAAGACATTCCATAAAATTTAATATAATACTAGCCCGCAGCTCCCGCATGGGAGCAAATATGTTAAAAGTGTAAGAACAAAAAAGTGAAAAAGATGAAGAAAAATTTTTAAAATAGAAGTATCATATAAACTGGTTTTCCATATAATAAAGACAAAGATATAAAGATGACAATATGATAATGGCGACTTAATTAGACAGTCAATCTCCAGAAGTTTTTAAAATATAAATGTGCTTAAACTCACATAGAAAATCATAATGTGTCAATTTAATTCAAATAAAATAAGCAATTCGCCTGTGAAATACAAATCATAAACGCTAGATAGTATACAAATTGCGCGAAATAGGCGCTAGCTCATTATACTCCTAAAAAAATATATTTTATTCATAAAATCAGGTTTTGTAGATAAAACAGATATGATAAAGACTTGTAAGGCAAACGCAGTACACTTTAGTCAATCCCCAGAAGTTTTTAAACATAAACAGTGCCTAAATTCACAAATAAAATTATAATGTGTCCACGGGATATCTCTTTAATTCAAATAATAAGCAATGCGCCTATGGAATATAAATCACCAACGCTATATGGTATACAAATTGCGTGAAAAAGGCGCCACCCATTTATACTAAAAAAAAAAAAAAATGAAATTTTAATGATAGGAGTTTACAATTTCTAGAATAAATTGCAGTTTATGCATTTCCAGAATCATTAAATTTATAAGTTGGTTATAAATTCGCAGAGAAAAGCTTAAAAACATAAAATTTCATTAAATCAGAATTAGAAGAATAAGAATTTTAAAAATAGTATGTAACGATACTATCCGACGCAAACTTATAAGCAAAAAATGAAAAGTTAGGCTAATTAAAAAGTATAATATTTCAATAAATCACCAAACTAAATCAGTTGTAACAAATAGAGGAGAAGAAGAAGAATTAAAAGAGAAGGTTGTAAAGACACAGTAAACTTTCAGACGTCTGCAAAAAGTGCAGACGGATTGCAATCTCGCAGAAGTTGAATCGGTTACGTCGCGACATACATATATATTAAATATGAATTAAATATATTAATTATAAAGATATACATATAAAATCAATTCTATCGAAAAATATTGTTGTTGCGCCACCGGGATTCGAACCTGGATCTCTTTCCTAACCGGGGAAGGTGCTTTATCCAACTAAGCTACAGCGACATTATTTTTAGCGACAATTTTCGACCCTATATGTTACCTTTTTTATATTAATACATTTAATCGTTCCATCATTTGACAGAGCCATCTACCTTATTTTTACAGAATCTCAAATACCTTTGAGTAAACTGATAGCAGACGCCAGAATTATCAATTCATTTTTATTAAATTTTGGACACATTGATACAACTTTATTATTTAGAACACATTCTTATTGTGAAGTTGTAATTATTCAGAACATAGGTCTTCGCTAATATGTTGGGTTAGGGACCAGACCATCGCCTTAAAGCGAAGCAACTATTTTATAAAAGTATTAATATTATATGAAACTAATTTTCTTCAATGAATAAACCATGCAGTACTAATATACAATACTTATTTAGGGGCTCTTTTTCCATTCTGTCTCGGGCCCCAATTTTGGTAGTTACGACGCTGCCTTACTTAAAACTTATTTTTGTGTAATCGGGAATTCAGGAGCGTGGTTACCATCTAGCCTCTCGATTCTGAGACCATTCTTGACAAGGAGTCATAGAAAAATAGGGAACAATGAGAAATGTCATCATCCTATCAGCTGGTGTCTGTGTTTTCCCTCAAAAATTCTCGACCCAATTCATGTTTCAATCGATGTTACCTACTGAACAGTGAAGTTTGTCCCGTGCTACGGAATTATGTTACCACAAATGTTTTTATTCGCTATTGTTTTGCTTCAAGGCCGTGCAGAAACCGTTAACGTACCCAGACAGTGATTTTCTTGTTTTGACATTACATTGTAGGTTAGATTTATATTTTTGTTCATAAAAATGTTTGGTCAGCCCCGTTGCAGAGAGTGGACGCCCCTCGCTACACAACAGCTCCGCCTCCGCAATTTAATACAGGTAAAAATGACAAACATCATTATTAGAAAATTTCTATAAATTAACTGTCTGACAGTAGTATTTGTTTTCATTGTTGAAAACGTAGTCACGAATTTCACAACGCGTAATTTGTCAGTTGAAATTAATTTATAGTTAAATTATTTAAATGGTTTCTCTGTGAATACCTCATAATTATGATAATTTTTATGTATTTATTGTTGTGACCTTGCAGTGTTGAACTTTGTGACAGAGATTCACATAATTTACGTAAAATATGGAATGTTTAAATTTTTCCAATAAAAAATAATGATTTTTATCTCGAAGTATAAATGTTTTATTTTTTAACTGTCTCAGCAGCTGGACCATTCAAACCAACTCTTGCAACAAATATATTTGGAGTCAACACACAGAGATTTATATTTTTCTTATGGGATTGATTCCCATTGAATATCAAAAATATTACAAAATTTTATTCTGTCTACGTGTTGCGAGTTGACATTGAGTTTGATGCGTGTACCATGGCTGTTTTAGTAACTGTTTTAACAATTATGAATAAAAAATAAAAAAAAATTCTATGTATTGTATATATTTATAAAATAAATAATAATACATGTTTATACAAATACTTAGTATAGTCAATTTAATATTTTAGAATGAATTTTTTCTAGCCTAATAGATTATTATTGTTTAATAATATAATACAGGATCGGAGAATCACTTCCTACCGGCTGATACAGCCTTATTCAGAACTTTTAGGTCTGACCTTTTGGTAATGTCACAAACATCAATGGTAAAAAAGCAATTTTTTTTTTATAGTTTTGTCAAAGTACATGCAATAAAAAGCTACCTTAAATAAACAGTAAAGTAAAATAATATGAGCAACAAAAAAAATTTATTAATTTGTGTATGTAAATGATTTTAAAATAAATTAGATACCTTTATTACAAAAATACAAAGAACATATCTATCTTTTGAAAATGTGTAGCTGCTAGAAAATTCTTGGGTTTATGTCCCGGTAACAGCTATATTTTTATGAAAGGTTTTGTATCTTTGTAAATGATGTATCTGATTTGTTTTAATTATCAACCAACTATGTTTTAAATAATCCCAACTTCGTATCAAACTGTGAATTCATTGTAGATTTAAATGATTTTCATAAATTCTACTTTTTACTTTATAACATCCATAAGGGAATGCTTTGCAAACATGTTGCTTCATAGAATTATTTAAACTTATTTCTAGTGCAATGTCTTACATGCTGTTTCGTCCACAGTTATAGTTTCTTTAGATATGTGAAAATTCTAAAGTAACTATAACATCTAGCCGTTGCATAATAATTAAACCTGCCTTTATTTAAAAGTAATAAGAAAAGTGTTTTGCTATATTTCATAATGTTATTATTTTCCTATCACCAAATGCTTAATTACGCATCATAATATTATTGTTTATTATTGCCAGTTGTCAAAGAATGTCATTTTAAAACACGTGAATCACATTACAAAACAGTATATTTTAGATTATGTTTTGTGGTGGTAAATGACAAATTGTTCCAACAAAATTTTCAAATATATATTTTTTTAAATCATTAATATAAATTTTTCCTCTTTGTTTAGTAAAGCAGCCAACAAAGATACACTCTCTATCTTAAGATTGATTTAGCATAAATCAATTTAGATATTACATATCATATGCACCTTTTTACTTACTTTTTACTGACTTAAAATTAAGATGCGTCTTATGGCTGTTGGTCGTATGGTCTGTTACAAAGATAAGTGATATGTGGTATGTAAAGGGTCCCTGCAAAAAACCATTTAAACCACCAAAATAAATAATATACATCCATTTCTTTTACACCTGTGCGTGTATTTATAATTGTAATATCTGTGTATTATAATTTTTATTAACTCGTTTTTCTTCATATTTTTCTATACCTATAGAATCTCTCCATATTTATTTGACAGTTCATTTGGCATGCAAAACAAATATGGACGTCTGACACCGCTGTTAAATCAGCATAAACTGGTTGGTGTTATGAGTGAGATGTATATTTTTCTATTTTGTTTATATAATATTATATAATAAATTAAAATACTAAATGTACAGACAACATAATGATATGAAACAATATATATATTTTTAATTTGTCTCTTATGATGTGGTGCGTCTTATCGTACGAAAAATTCATTAAATGTTTTATATTTGTAATTGATTCTTATATTGAAATTCAATATTTATGGCATCAATAATGTTTAAGTAAACACTTTATATATAAGCAGTTAAAAATTTCTCTACATTCTCATTATATTACTGTAGCCGCCCTTGACTTTTAGGGCCAACTAATTTAGTCTGTAAGTGGTATAGTTAATTCTATTTTCGGTCCTTTTGAGAACACTTTCTTATTAAAGACCTATAAATATTCATTGATTTGCTCAGGGTATTGTTTATTTCATTACATACAATGTTAAAAAAATAACAGATAGTGAGTTACAATAGATAAAATGTATTTATTGTTTGGAATAACTTAATTATAAATAGCTTTTTTTTATTTTTTCCTCTTTTCTGCATAGATCGTGGGCTACAATATCCACGGGGCAGAATGTTGCAGCCAACCGGGCAGTCTGTATTACACGCTGCATAACACCACCATGTCGGCACCTTTCTACACCAGCGAGAAACTGCTCTCCAACCATCCCAAGTGGCGGGAGATAGACTCAGGTAGTTTATTTGAACACCTTTGTTAAAACCACCCTACTATACTAATCCACAAAAATTATAAATAAATGCATTGTTTTGATCAATGTTATCTTTGTTACATTTTAAGATATAATGAAAAATGAATAAATTAGCAGAGAATGTAAATAAACAATGGATGCACAGAGTAAGATTGAAACTGATTATTGTTACGAAGCAGGTTTAAGTGAGACTTCTTTCAAGAAGACAAATTGGTGCTAATTGATAGGCTACAAAACATTTTACAAGAGAAAATAATGAATTTTTTTCATGATTGACTAGTCATTAGAAGGCTATTAAAAAATTCTTTGTAGTAGTTCAATCCTCATTCCAGGAGACCACCAAGTTAGTCATCTTTTTCGCTACATAACTACTTAGCACACCACTTTTTTATGCATAAATTTTGTTTGCAAGGTGCGTTTTTAAAGTAAGTACCGTTGCCGGATATTCTCGGTGTAGCGCTGCGGTTGCGATGTTGTGCATGAGCAATGGTTTTCTTTATCTGTTGACTCACCACATACAACGTTGGAGACATTCACATAGTTTGGCCATCTTGTAGTGAATGATTGAAATGTTCAAGACAATGGATCAGCCAGCCGACGGTGAGATCCGGTCCGTGATTCGTTTCTTGAATGCAGATAACATAAAACCAGCTGACATTCATCACCAAGTGTGTCCTGATTTGGCGCCAAGTGATTTCCATATTTTAGGTTCCTTGGTGGCAAGCGTTTTGATGATGATGATGAACTCAAGACAAAGCACATACATGGTTTTCATCCCAGGTGGCATTGTTCTATGACGAACGTATGCATAATTTGGTGCCCAGTTATGGCAAGTGCCTTAATAATGATGCTAACTATGTTGAGAAGTAGTTTAAGGTGTAAAAGTAAAATGTTGTAAACAAGATGTTGTTTCTTTGAAAAAAAAATTCGGTACTTACTTAAAAAACGCACCTCGTATTATATTATTATATTATATTAAGATATCTATTATATTTTTTCTGCGACATAATGTAAAAGCAATGTATTGACTCGACTTAAAAATATTTCACACGTTCAGTATTACTGACCTGTACAGGCCGCCTTACAGATACTTATATTGTAATATGTAGGGTGGGTCTTCCAGTAAAGTGATAAAATTTTATCAAATAAGATTTTTAAATGTTAATAAAAAGTTTTAAATATTTTTTTCCCATCCAGGCTAATGCGACCTTGGTATATTGAGAGTATGACATATAGGGTATACTTTACTCACCTGTAGATTGTTCTCATACTCTACCAGCGTCATCTACTTATGTTTTACAGTACACGATACATGTCAAACATTTATTAATGTAAATACTTGTTTGCATAACACTGCCATGAAAATATCCACATTATTTTCATCTTATTGATTAAAGTATTATTCGCAATGTATTGTAAACTCATAAATCAATATTGTATGTCGCTACGTATTTGATTAATTAAAAAGAAAATACTTAATTCCTTATTTACAATAATTGTAGTGATATTGTCGGGGAGTCTGCACATAAGAGAGTGATAACGGTCATTAAGTGACAATATAAACAATGATGTAATTTTAACGATGTTGTCTATGAGTGTTTATCAACTAACGTCATGCACCAGATGTTTTTTAAACTTTGCAGACCGGGATTTTATTATAAATAATCATATTTTATAAGTCAATAACAGCAGATGAAACAATCACGAGATTTAAGATTTTTTTATGAATATAAAAGGGGGGGCCTTTCATTTTTCCAGTTTGAAATTCAAGGCTTTCTCTGCATATTTCATATTCCTTCAATATGAGACTATTAATTATATTATACATAATACACAATAAATAAATCAGTGAAAAACGTTGTGAATAAGTTCAATATTAATTTATATTGTGGGTATAACTGCATAAAAATATATCTAATTGGCATTTTTTTTATAAAAATTCAGAAAGAGCATATTTGACGAACATAATTGGCGAATACGGTAAATTCTCAGATTTTTATAAAAAATATATTTTCCTATAGGAATGAGTGCCCTGATGAAATGTAAAAAAATTAATTAGGCCGTATTTAAAAAGTTATTAATCACGTTACCAACAAAATATTTTTTGATTAGATAGATTTTTTCTGAATATCTTTCTAATTAATTAGTTTAATTTGTATTAAAAATACCACAGAACTATGTTCTGAAATTACAACTTCACAACAAAAATGTGTTTGAAAAAAAAAAAATTGTTTTTGTGTTGAAATATTATTAAACAAAAATTGTGAATCCAGCAGTTTTTATAAAATCTGTTAATAAAATAATAAATTTCCTAGTATTTTATTGTATCACCTGTCTTGAATGTGTTGACAAACAGAAATGGGTCAGTGCAATGCGTAATATGAAATATAGGGTCAATATATTTACCGCCCATAAATAAAGTTTGTCTGAATCATTCTTGTCTCATGATAAACACAGTGTGTTTCTTAATTTCTTACTGCATGCAATTTATTGTTTTTTAATTCACACGCTTTTTTGTCTAATTGTACATACGTTACATCGCAGATTCTTCCTGAATGTTTCACGATTTTAAACAAACTTCTCATGGATTGTGTACAGAATTACCCAGTCCTTTATAAAACATCAGGCAAAATGTAAAACACATTACAAAAGAAAATCCTTGGAAAAAATAGGAGAAAATTTAAATTGAAAAAATGTAGAAAAAGTGTTAAGCGCAGACAAAGAACTGTGTGCAGGGATGGTTCGCCGATCTCCAGTAGAATATCCAAAGTGTTGTTCATGGTCGTTTCAATGTTAATAGAAGTCCGATAGTAGTTGTAGCAGAAGGTCAGTAAGGTCCAGGGTAGAGATGAAACAGCGTCAGGTGAAGAAAAGAGAAGAAAATCAAATTGGGTCAATTTAATATCAATCTTATTTACAACGGTACGGTTACAGTGGTACTACATGTCCAATGATACAAGCGGGTTTACTTGTGCCGTCCCTTCCTAGTTGCCAAACAAGACCAAGGCGGTTCGTGGGGAATTTATAAGAGCGGCAAGCAAAATATTTAGTTTTAAACACTAGAAAAGTCTTTATTATTTACATTTACATTGGCGGCACTAACTAACACTAACATTAACTGATAACACTATTGATGCTCCTAAACAAAAGGGACTTTTAGAAGGGCTAACTTGTCACAGAACCCCCTGCAGAGTGCTCAAATCCTAGTTGGCACAAAAGGGAAATCCTTATCCTGTAACTTTAATACCACAAGAGTCATGTCCACAAGCTCACCCGCAAATAGACAACTAGACACTTTGCAAAGTGACAATCAATGCAAAATTTTCGGAACTACTTATTTATTGTATATTCTATTATATCGACTCCTCTTGTCTGTTGTCTTATCCACGTGTTTCTTTTTCTGTCTCTTTGTGTGATGCCCAACACACCTTCCCACGCCCTTTTGTTTTACTTAAGTTTTTGAACTTCTTTTTTGTTGCGAGTCCATGTTTTACAGCTATATCTGAGCAATGGAAGAACACAATTGGTTTAAAATCTTCCGTTTCAGACACAATGAAAGATCACTTTCGAAAATTATGTTCAGACATCTAAATGCACACCTGTGTCCAGCTTTCTTTGGTTATGGAAATATTTGGAAATAGAATTATTTGTTGTCCTAGTTAAGACACAATTTTCAACTTGTCCAAGCTATAGTATTTTTGTTGACTAACCTCGTATACTTATATTTCGTAATTTTGTCATAATTGTTCGAGGACCTTCCTGTTTATGGTATGTGCGTAGTAATCCAGTTTCAATGTTGATAAGCCTCTCAGAGTATTACGTACCGGCCAGTGCAATATATTGAACCTCGTGACCTCATACTGGATGTCAAGACTACTGTACAGAAATATTATATTTTAATAGTTTTAATTTAAAGAATTTGTATCGGAAGCTTTTGAACGTATGCATCTTTGTGAAGAAATTACGCCGGCATAAAAATATATGGCATTCTATTCTATATATCTGTCTCGCTAGTGTAATGACGTGTATGTATGTAAATATTATTTTATAGTACGTACTTCTTTTTTTTTCAGTGTGTATACTTCATTGCATCCAATTTAATTAATATTGTTAAACTGGCTACTTACATGTGAAGAAGATTATGTAATTGTTACTACTTATAAAATTAATCAATCATCACAATTAGCTTTACAACCCCTCAAGAATTTTCCTCCATTGATCGTTATTACGAGTCATTTCTCTTCAGTCCTGGATTTCTAAGATAGATATGTCTTTGAAGACATTATCAGTCTATCTTAGCTTCTTATTTTAATACATCTTGAGACGCTTATCTCATTATACAAAATATAGAGCTCATTGTTGTAGCGTCTACGCCAAAATTTATTTTCTAAAACTAGCCAAAAGGTACACCTTAAAATGTTCCTTTCAAAAATGTCTGCTGCACACTCATTACCCAGTTATTCATTATTGTTGTATGTTAGACGCATATGTAAGCACTGATATTTTAGTGTCTCGACAGCAGTCGTGCTTTATTAAATTTTGGAGGTAAATATAACAATGATTCACACTTATTGTGCGTTTTAATATTATTGTTATTTGTTATTCAGGGTCTAAGGTATCATTGTACTGTTTCAAAGTTTTGGCTTCTACATGATAGTATGGACATTCGTTGAATTCAGCCGACCACCATGAATCAATATAAGTGTAAGATAACAGCTTTGTCAGATAAATGTTTACCCTCATGGTTACACAGGAAAGAAATATTATCATGTATCTAGCCAGTTTTCTTACAACATATATAAATATACTTATGTATGCACTATATTAAGAATAAATAAATAAATAATGCTACTTGTCATTTCTTGTTTAAACATATTTCGAAGATAACACAACGACAATCTAAAACCAATATTGGCCAACTAATCAATACTATGAGTTACTGTTTGAATATGTTTCTGTTTGTTCCTATGGATTATTCTAAATTTAAACAATTTGAGGTCGTCCGCTAGTCCAAGTAATAACATTTTAAAGAAAATGAGTTTTGGAGAAATTTAATTTAATTTGTGATAAATACATTTCAAATATAAGATACATATATGTAGAAATATTTTATATATTACTTTTATAATTTGTGCAATAATTTATTGAAATGAATTTTATTGTTAATTTTTATATTGGTAAAGGCCATTCTCTACCAATAAGCCTCCTCCTTTATCCAGGTAAATAGACAGACCAACATTGAAATAACACAGAATGAATCTGGTCTCTGAAGGTGGTAAGGTCTTCTTCTTCTTCTTTTACTAAGGCAATCCACCCTTGAAGAGTGATTTGTGCCATTTAACAAGACAAAACTATATTATTTTTGTTTATATAAAGTGACATATGTTACCAGGGAGTTAAAAATTACCATTGACCAGATCGCTGAAAAAAGAATTGGAGATCCGTAATAGATAAGCAAGAATACGTGGTTGAGGGTCTTCTCCTCCACACCACACTCACACCTCGGACTGTATATTAAATTTAATCTGAACAAATGGGAGGCTGCTTGGCAATGCCAAATTCTCATTCTATATATATTTGATAATAGTTCTTTTAGAAGCTTTCCTTTGTGATTATTTGGATCATTCCATTGTGATATCTAGTTAGTATCTGTTCACTTTTTAATAGTAAAATCATTATGGACAAATAATACTTTTTTCTACAGGTAGCACGCGTACATTGTGCCATGTTACTCTAATGAAACCTTTACCTATTGAATTCCATACTTACAATAGTACTTACCAGGTCAAGTAAACATGTATCCATATTATATTATATTGTTTTAACTTGTTTCAGAATTAATACACAAAATGTCATGGATGAATGTTGTGATCCGTGTATGGCGTCACTCCAGACACGAAAATCAAAATGATGATCATGCAACGGGTGACCGAAAACTTCAACAAACTGACACGGTAGTTCAGACATGGGGTGTTAACTTCAGCGGACTGCTTCACATCGGTGCAAATCTCGCGTTGGATTTTACACCAAAAAGTTTTAAAACCAATACACTCGTTTTTCAAATGATTGGAGGGTACTTCTGCTCTTACGAGAGTTTGAGACTAGAAGAGTCGTCTTGCATGTTGAATTCTGAACATCCCAGCGGTATCGCCATCATGGGGAAAGAGGCGTCGCCATCGAGGAAAATTCCAATAGAAAATAGAGTTCAAAAGGCAGAAACTAAATCTGTCTCTCCGAGTAGAGGGTTTAGGAATGAATTCATAGAATCGAAATATGTTTCCAAGAGTCACAGCCCACCAACGGGGTGTTTTAGACAAAATTTTGCCAGCATGAAGAGTTCGTCGAGTTTCAATGTGTCCAGTAGACAGGATCACTACACGAGAAGTGTGCCAGAATTTAATAGAGAAAGAAAACGAAGTGATTCTTATAACAATTCAATTTACGAACATTCTCCTAAAAGTGATACAGATATAGAAATCCGGGAATACTTGGGCAGCGACGAAAGCTCCGATGTGTTGAAATCTGCCGGATCTGTGAGTATTTCAAGTAGAGATTTGATCCGGATGGACATTGAAGAAAGCGAGACTGCCGAAAACTTTGAACATACCAAATCACTGCCGGTACCCAAGTGCAGGTATTCATCATTAAAGTTTCTGAAGTCTGAAATTCGTCCGAGCTATACAGCGGAAAAATTACAAAAACTTCACCTCTTGCAGTATTCGATAAAGAAACGCTCCCAATCTGTACAGGAAATAAAAGAACGAATCTATAAAAAATCAGCAATGGAGAATTGTGAAAATCTGTCTCCACACTATACCTTGGCAGATAATGAAGACTTCTCCAGATCAGAAAAGTTAAGCGTGTCCTGCAGAGAGTATTCACTGCTGACAGGCAAAAATAAGCATTCTTCGAGGAGTAAAGATCTGGGCAAAATATTCTCCGAGAGCAGGAACGATCTTTCGAAAGCAATCAATGATCCGGATGATTCGAGGCAGGATAAACATCAGTCTTTACCACCTGACAAAGATTTTAAAACACTGGACAAAGATGGGAGGTACATCAGTAACAAGGTGGCTGATCCATCCAGGCTGAGCGATAGAAGATTCACAATTCCTCTTAATAAGCTTCTCGAATTTAAGGTAAATCATTTTTGGTTTGGTTTTCTCAAAATGGATGGGTGGTATGGTAGGTGGATGCTACCGGTAGGAATGTAAAATGTGAGGTTTACTCCATTATTGAAAATAATAACTTTTTAAGGTATCACCAGCAAATCGTGAATGATGAATTGTGAAATGAATGTTAAACAGGAATGCAGCAAGCATTTTAATAATAATTTACTTAATCATGAATCTGAAAATGAAGCATTTGCATTATTAAAATAATTTATCTTTCAAAAATAGTTTTGGGAAACAAATAAAAATATGTTTATGTATATACATGTCATTTGCATTTCGCAATCACTGAAAAATAGGGTAAATAAAAAGGAATAAGAATATAATAAAATGAAATTCATATTGCCGTTGAGATACAATGTTATGAAGGATGTGTGGGAAAAGATTGATAGATGTTAAAAATGTTGCAATATGGAAAAAATGCGGATATGATAGATGAGCGAGACTAGTGTATTATCCCCGTAAAGAATATGGCGTGTTGAGATGAAATATAAGTAGGTGAAACAATTACATATTTGGTAATTGTTTTCGCACATCTTAGATTAGTTTTTCAGACAGTTAGTTTGTGAAAATAAAGATTAGAGCTGTGCTTATATTATATTGGAGTTGTTCGTTAGTTCTCAATATTTCGCACTAACATACGTCTATGAAATATGGAAAATGTTATTGAAAAAATGCAATATTTACGACCTATTTGATTTTAATACCATGTATGTACTTATTGTAACAAACATACTTATTGTAGAAATGATGTTATAAATAGTTCTCAAATTTGTTCAATTAAATTGCCATGCATGACCAAATACAGCGCATATTATTTTAATGATAAGGAGTATTATATTATATTATAAACTTAACAACTCAAGCAGAAACGGGGGGGAACATGGATAATATATTTTGCTCTATTTATTATTCTTACTTTTATTATATTCTCTTTGACTCTTTTTATTCAGTGTTCTTATTATCGACTACTATATTTCTGTATTCTGTTCGATAAACAGTCGCAGCCCTCACCTTCTCAACGACTCCGTCATTCGCAGCTGACTCGTCTCGCCGAGCTGAGCCGCTTCAAGCGTCGTTTACTGCAGGATGAGCGCGATGCATTGCTCGCCCGGCTAAGGCGTCTGAGACTAGACCGGGGCCGACTGTTTGAGGAGAATCAGGATAACGGTGAGTGGTGATACTGGTTAATTGTACAATGGGAATAATTACAGAAAATTAGTCTGCAATAATTTTTTCCATGCCTTGTATAATTTCAAAGCTTAATAAAATATGTACTTCTGAATCTTACAGTTATCAGTAAATATATTTATTTTTTAAAGCAACATTAGCATTATAATAAATACATGTCTCAGATACTTGTCGCATATCACTCCTGCATGGAATATGTTTTTCGTTGTATTTTTTTTTCTCTTCGAACATCGTCTGAAATTTAGTTTCATATTTAGATAGAGTTATTTTATTTTTTTGTGGAAATATTTATTTGATATTGATGTCTACAAAGATATATAAATAAATACATAGATTTTACATAGCGCGCACACAATTTTTAACAAGACTTCCTCATGTGCCGCCTTTTATCGAAGGTCGGTAACCATGTTGCAGTATGTTAATTTATCTTTCATAAGATCACCAACATTTTGGACATTGAACCACTTTCTGAGGTTAGGTTAGGTTAATTAATTATCACTTATCACTTAGTTATCACCAACATTTTGCTATTTCTGAGGTTAAACAGCCAAGATAATCTCTTTCTACCTACACTACTAGCTCTGCTACCTTCTATCTTCCCTTGCATAATGACTTGTAAAATATGATATATTTCATTGCAGAAAATGTGACCAGAGTATGCAATTTTCTTGAAAGATATTCTTTTCTCTTATTTATGCCTCTTAATAGATCTTCACGAGTAATGTGGCCAACTCAGGCTCTCCCAGTGGCCTTATACTGACTGGTATGGTAATGTTTTTCTTATTTTCTCCCCCAGCGCGTAAATAATAGCATTGTTTTTTAAAATTGCACAAAAGATTCTTTATTTTTCAACACCGTGATCCAAAATTAGAGGAAACATTGGTAACAATGTTCTTATATATTATACCCCCCCCCCCCCACCAGCAAACTTCCTATAAAATATTGTCTTTTTTTTCATGCTCACACGTTCCATGTTTAAAAAATAATGTCCCTATTAACTTTACAGGCACAGAGCTGATGCAGAACTACCACTCACTCAGCAAAAAATCGGACCAACTTCGCGAGCTTAAGAAGTCGGAGTCGGCTCTGAGGGAGCTGTGCTCCCGCTCTTCTGCTCTGCTGCAAGCCAGAAGATGGAGGCTGGTGCAAGATATACAGCTGGTGTACCCAATACAGGAGGTATGTGGTCGTCGGTTCTTAATTAACGCGATAACCTTAGCCTGACTAGTGGTAGAGCATTTCGTCTCTTGACAAACCTCAAACTGGTAGCGCCAGTTGTATTCTTCTTTGTTCACGGGTTGCTAGTAGTGATGGGTCGACAGTTAAACTCTTTGTCATGTGACAATCAGCATTTTATTAAATACACGAGATTCAATACCATATGATACAAATTTACAAGTTAATGTATTCACGTTGGAGCAGTAAGAGAGCGCTTTGACAGGCGCAGCTCCCTTATAAATCATTCTCCGCACACACATGCACACCTATCTCTCCCCACGTCACGCTACCGCTGACAGACACACACTGATACAACCGAGTGTTTGTATCAGTGTGTGTCTGTAATTTTACAATTAATTTATGGTTTATTGTTTTCAAAAGGTGTAACATATAGGTGTAGAAGTTATGTGAACTGTTGCAATCTGGGAATACTTGGGATACTTCAACTACAATATATGCTTGACAAAAAACATCATACTTTGAAGCGGGAATAGGGAATAAGCTCAATGAAAACGTCATTGTCATTGATATATCATGATCTTAAAAATAAAATTCTAGTCTGAAAATATTTGCTCACTCATATCTCTGGAAACTGAGACTGTGTATGTAGCGTACCAATGATCTGGCATGAGGGGATCTACAGAATGAGTACAAATACTGCCATTTAAAAAATGTATTAAATATTGTCCGCGTAAAATTCCTTCGATAGCTAGCCCGGGTTTTTTATTATTTCTAGATCGTGTCACTTATTGTGTGGAAAATATCGCTCAAAAGTTACACCCGGTGATCTATTGTCTCCTGATTTTTTCCTCCTTGGTTTCCCCCGACTCCCGGTTGGTTAGCATTCCAGAATTAAATCCAATCCGATAAATATAAAAAATAATCTGATTTCTGCGTGTACCGCCGTATAATAGATGTTTACCCAAGATTCTGATTCTGACAGCCAATAGAAGTTTGCAATCTTACCCACATAAAAATAGAGTTCACATGCTCAAGTTTTTTAAAACCAGGGTTAACAACCAAAGCGTGTCTAAACAAATGCGAAACAGTAGAACATCTAAAAATGACCTCTATTTGTTAGTTACAGTACTTTACTTAGAAGGGGCCAGTGTGTTAACTCGTATGTGTACACAACAAAACAAACTTCCAACATTTTAGGAGGAATCAGGCTGCCTGAGCATCCTCGGCATCAAGTTGCCCGCTTGCCGGGACACGACGGACGGCCTGCGTCAGTGCCGTGAAGCTGATCTGGCCGTAGCGTTGGGACGTGCGGGGCACTGTGCCGCGCTAGCCGCCGGGCTGCTGGGTGTGCCGTTGCGGCACCCGCTGCGTCTCATGGGCAGCCGCACCAAAGTGCTGGACCAGCTTGCGCGGCAGGAGAGCGAGTGAGTGTGTTGACATATTTGTCGTGTTTGAACGAGTGTAAAAATCTGAAATGCATATACAAAATTTAATCGTAACTTCATGAAATAATCAGCTTTAATTCGAAATTTGCAACAATTTAAAGAAAAAAGTTTTTTTTTAGAATTTGAAAATTTAATTTTCATACATAATTTTGAATATAATTCAATGACCCTAATTTCTCTGTCTTCACTGGATTAGCCGTCACTCAACCAATCACAGATCTCGAACTAGTCTTCGCAGTAGTAGCTATTTCTTTTTTGTTTACCATCAAAGATCTTACAGATATCTATCGCAACGTGTTGCAGGATACCGCTGTTTGCCCGCAGTAAAGACTCCATGCTATTCCGTTATGGGCTGTACTTGCTCAACAAGAACATCGCACAGTTGTTGTGGTCCTCGCAGCGCGTCATGACTCCCGACCCTGGTGACACACTCGGTAACCTTAGGCGGCTCCTCACCCCCCCTACTGGGTAAGTACCTGACATATCTCAAGAAATGTATTAAATTATTGGTAGATTGTCATTGAATTACAGGCCTAGCAACATTTTAATATAATGCAAATATTAAAACTGCATATTTCCTAATTTAAAAGAATTTAAAAAAATTAATAAATAAATAGGTGTTATTCCAGTATGGATGCGTCTCGTCTATTCGGATCAGGTTCCTCCATGGAGACAGCTGGTAATCTTCCTCACCCTGTGTGGCCACCCCACCCGCTCTGGGCACCGTTGCTTGCTCCCTGCGCTGCCGAGGCACGTGGAACGAGCACGCACAGCTTGCGCACCATGCTGCCTCGCCATCACACCGGCACAGGGCGCCCCTTCAACAGGTTCAAGGTGCGTATTTCTATTTATGATATGCATACCATTATAGTGTATTCTAGGAATGGGGATTGGCAGAGGGTACAGTTGTTCTGATATACCTTTGATTTGTCTGCATTCATTTCCTCAGTCTGCACTCTCTACAAACATTTCAATCGGTATTATTACCTTGTTAGTAATTTAAAAAAAAAATTAACGCAATTTAATGCAAGTTTATTTGCTCGTAGTGTTCATGATTTTAACTGAATATGATCTGTGTTGAAGCATAAAAGTTCAGATTATGGAACACACAAGTCACTCAAAATGGGAGGGCGGATAATATTGAACTCTGTTAATCAAAATACAATAGTGTTTGAAATCAATACAAACATACTACAAACTCCTGTTCTAATTTTTAATGAAATCATATTTTATTTGTGATATAATGCTTTTTCAGAACATAGTTCTGTGATAATTAAAACAATTTTTGATAAATCATAAAAATAATCTATGTATTGAAAAAAATATAGTCATCACTGGGACTCAAACCTGGAACTTTCTGTCACCGGAAGAGTGCTTTAATTATTTTAACATCTATTTTGAATTAGATAGGAATTTCATATAGATGAAATGTTTGATTAGAAATTAAAAAAGATGGCTACAGAAGTATTGATGCATTAGGACAATGTTTAAATTTGAGTTTGCAGTCTGTCGATGAAAGCTTAGCCAATGAGACAGATTAAATAAACAAGGAAGACTTGTTTCTTCAGGCAATAAATGAAATTAACATTGAAAAGTTTTAATTTAAATGAGTTAGCTAAAATAATTTTGTGAATATCAAATATTCTGACTGGTGTACAATTGGGGTGATATGACCTAAAACTTGGCGTGACTTTAAAACTGAGAAGTATGATGTAAGACGATACATATGTATATAAATACAGAAATTGTAGTCTCTCTGTCTATCTCCAGTGCTGCAGACTAATGGAATAAATGATAAAATAATCTTTCAAATGATTAAACTGTGTAATGTAATGCATATCTTATTTAAATATATATTCAATACTTTAAATATTTATTTTGAGTAGCCTTGAATGCATGTTGCATTTGCTTGAACATATATTCCATGTACAAAATACAAATAGTTATCAAAATGTAATGTGGAAATGGATTTTGTGCCGCTTTGGTGTAGAGGCTAATTGTTAATGTTTTAATTTATTATTTTCTAGAGTTGCAAAATAACATCTAAGTAAGTGCTGGTATGGCGTCAACCCATTAATAATATAATAATTTACTTAATTTTTGTATCACTGGAAATGACTCTCAGTCCTGGGTCATGTTGAGTTCTGCGCTTAGTGAGGTGCCTGTCATCTTCTTCATTTAATCTAACCGTCTTGATAGAGATCGTCTTCTTGCTCACGGTCTTTTCGGGCAATATGTTTAAAGTACGAGAGAATCCTTTTTCTGCATGTTGATCACAGTCTTTCAATAGTGTTTAATTTCTGGAGTTATTTCACGCTTCTTGTAATCCATAAAATGCACAACATTCTCCTCCAACACCACATTTAGCACTTTTCTTTCTTTCTTTCTTCTTAGAGTCTCTTTCTCCACTCTAAACAGCGCTATAAAGAATACCACAGATTTTACCAAATGGGTCTTGGTAAAAAAATACTGACCGTTTTCATATCTTGACATGAATGACCTTACTCATTTCACATTACTTTTGTCCGCTTTAGTATCTGACATATCAGAAATTACTTCACCCATTTCCTCTTAATGTTACCATAAATATCCTTATTTGCTCACATTTATTTGGTTTATGTACCTAATCGTGAGACCAGAATTCCCGCCTTTGATAACAAAGATTGTAGCTTTGAATCCAACTGGTGGATCAGTGCATTTATGATTCAAAACATTGTCTTAATTTATGACTCTTAACACCTCGATGATTCTTTCGTAGACACACACACGCACGCACGTGCATAACATTATCTTCTGCTTTCTAACAATTCCAGGATTCTGTGGATGGAACCAGTCCAAATGCTGCCATGATTATAAGAAAACACAGATACTCACGCAGCGTAGGGAGCTATATAGACGAACAGGTACATCAATATCTGTTATTATTAATTGACTCTGGATTGTATTGTCGATTTTGTATCATTCCGCTGATTTCTATATTTTCAAGGACTGAAAAAAAATATCCGAATTACGAATAATGAGAACCATTAATTCAGCTTCTTATGTGTCGAAGGTATATCAAATAACGTATTTCTCTTGAATAAGAAAGGTGTGTGGGTGATGCGGCGATTCACCACTTGACCGGTTACTTGATTTACACGAATTACAAGGTGTTGGTGCCATTTTAGAGAACGAAACATGAAAACAAATATATCAACGTATTTAAATACAAAAGATTTAGTTTCTTTAGTATCTACATATGCAAATCAAAATGTTTCAGAAACCTAGAAACTAAGTGATTCAATGAAAACATTATTTTAAACAACAAATCTTGTAAAAATGCACTATGGAATTTCATATACATATGGTTAAACTCAGTTCAGCACATTTTGTCATACCAGCGCACAATTATGCGATTAGGAACGGCGTCGTGATTGGCTGGTAGGCGGGATTAGCTGCAGATGTTTACGAAGGAATGAAGGTCAAATGCGTAGTTGCGCGAGTTTAGGGATTTAAAAACATTTGCAAATATGCGAATTACGTGAACAAATTATTTACTTTGGGTGTCAAACGTACGAACTATGAATAATCGGATTTTACGAATTATCGGTAGAAATTAATATGAAATGTTATTTTCGAGGTAATTTTTTTAAAGAAATTACAAATTCTGTGAATATACGAAATATAGGGTTACAAATTAATGGAGTTTTACTGTACATATTTACATACATGTAAAAAAACTCACTGTAATAATTATTCACTAGATCCAATTACTCACTGTAACTGTTACAAATAATGACATCCGCTGAATCAAAGGGTTAGTGGAATTTTAGAAAAAAGTTTACCCAATGACGTATGTTTGGTTGTAGGATTTATATAGATGTATAATATGTATGCACGTCGCTATTGTACAATAATATAATTTTATTCATCTTTGATGAATGTGTATTACGACTGTACACGAAATAAGAATAAATAAATATGTAGCTTTAATGATTTTGTTCCTGTTGGGTGAGGTATTTTTTGTGCTTTGTGTGTGGTTTTAATTTGTGTTTGTGGTTTGGTTCCCATATTATGTTATTTTTGCTAAGGTATGGAAATCAAAAACAGTTTTAAATTCTACAATATTTTTATGTTAGAATGTAGTCAACAATTTTTTCAGCTTGTTAATGAACTATTATTAATGTTAAAGATAAATAATTAGGTCTGATGCACAAACTGATAAACCTGGTAAAATTAAAAAAAATTTTTTTCTGTACCAACATTGCAATAGAATTCTAAAGAATAAATACCATCTCAATCCATAGATAGGCTTTAAACATTCTGGTCACTCACCATATGAACAATAAGGGGATTAGTCTTTGTCTTGGTGATTTTAAAGAAACTATTATTAACCTCTAAAGGATTATGATCGTACATTTGTGGATTTTATTCCCGGATATACAAATTTAGCTATAATACTGCTATCTGAATGACATATTAGATAAGTTTTTGATATAAATTAGTGACTAGTAACTAAAATAGTCTAACTTACTCCTCCATGCATATTTTATTGACAAAAACTCACTCTCTGAGGTTAAAGAGTTTAGGAGAGAATCTATCTATCTCTACTCACAGATTATTTTCAATTTATAATGTATGTATATAGATTAATTAATTTAATCTGTTTTTTCAGTCCCTGCAGAGTTTGGAGATGAGTCCTTCATCAGGTATTGGCAGCGAACCCTCCCTTACGATTCTCAACTCGCAAATGGACACACCCCAATCGGAAACAAATAATCCTTCCAATTCCGGAGCAGAAAACATGCAAAACTTACTATCATTCTCCGAATCAGATCTCACGAAGGTGACAGACATAATATCGCCTGAAAGCTGTTCTTCTGTGGTAGATTTCTCCTCGAAATCAGAAGGAAAGGTGATTTTTTCCTTGGGAGACGATCCTAGAGCATTGGACCAATCGACACACGAGGGCAGAGCATCGAAGAGCCCTTTAAAAATAAGTGCATTTGGTTCAAAGCAGAATGATCCTAACGAATCTTTAATTCTGGGAAGTAAGATGGTTAAACGACAGATTTCAAGTTCAGAACAAAATTTAAACTCCATGGATAATTTGGAAGTTATCGCTTTGAAAAGTGATGTCGATAAATTAAGTAAAGAGATAGCTATGCTTTGCAACCAACGCTCAATTGAAACCGACAGTAATGGAGACAAATCTCAATTTGTGTCATGCACGATTTTAAATGCAAGTGATTCAGGGGTTGTTAAGGGTCTAGACTTTTTAAATATGTCCGATGATATGAAAATCGAACACGGCAATTTGAAATTAAAATCAATGTCTGCCGAAATTGGCGAGGCATCAGGACAAAGTTTGCAGTCAGTCAGTGGAACCTTGGTCAATGAGACAGACCAAACAAATGAGAAAGAGAATCAGCGGTGTTGTTCTGATTCTTCACATAACATAAATGATGATACTTTGTGCACAATTGACATTGAAAAACTCGGATATCCGCCATTTTGCAGCCAGCCATGCTCTGCAAAGTGCCCACGTTTGATCGAGGACTGTTCCAAGATGTTGCACACTGGGTATGACCAATGCGAAAATGGAGATGAAATCATGCAAGACGTCATAGTGTTACCGAGCGCAGAGGCTATTCTGACGACCAGTTCACATTTCACCGATTCGCCGTCACTTTTTGACAGCGAAACTGTCAAACAAGGTTTGGAATTAAGCACTGCTGTCTTAAACAGTCTTCAGAATGATGATTCACAATTTAAAGACGGTGTTAGCAACGAAGAACTCGTAAATTTGGCAAAGGAAGCCTTGAAATTCGATGAAGCTGATTTGAATTTAGAATTTCAGGATATTGTTTTAAACGACAATAAGAATTTAAAATCGGAAGAAGACCTAAAGACTAGATGTGAGTCAATAGACAAAGTGACTGATAATATATGTAATATGAATAATGTAAAATTGGAGGAATGTTTAAACAAAATTAAAGGAATAAATGAAAGATGCGACATAAGTGTTTGTGGCAATAATTTGAGTAATGCCATTTTACCTGGTTCATCTAAACATATAAATTATGTAGAAAGTAATTGTGAAGATCTAGTTAAAGCATGTTGTAAAGGTGTTCACAGCATATCACAAAATAGCAGTAATATTGTACAGAATTGTAAATGTCACATTCAAAATTCAAATAGTAATGTTCAAAATGATGTAGCTGTGGATGGGTTGAACGATGTTTTAGTAAATAATGAGGCCGATCCTGGTAACGAGTATTTAAGTAATATTAGCATAGACTCCTCCAAAGAATGCCATGAAAGCCTCGATGTTTGCTGTGCAAATGCCGAAAATGGCAACAGCGCCAACGTGAATTGGAAGCAGAGTGATGCCAATGAAGAATTTTCTGTTAACGGTCACAGTTAATCATTATCATATAAGGTATTTTTAATTGAGAAATATCAATACATTGTGTCAGCACTGTACATTTTTTTATTTAATATTTATTTCCCCATTCTGTTATAATTTTATGCACTGTTAATATTTTTTTTATCCATCCAAAAGTTTTAAATCCGGAAAGAAATTAAATTACAACCCAGGCTCCATTTCAATACACATACAGGTTCCTCATCTCAGAGCTTCTTTATCATATATAATAGTCCATATAATGGCAAATTGACTGAATAGCATTCTCAATCTGTTTTATATTTTATGTACTTTTTTTAGGTTCACAGAATCAGTGTTTAGTTATTTTGGGGATCTGTAAAAAAGTATGTTATCATTTGTGTGAAAATGTTATTAATGATATTGTTATAAAAATCAAAACTCAATGATGGCGCTGGAAAAAGATTTTTTTTATTATTATTATTGAGTCAGTTATTAAAGAACTACAACCGAAGGGTGGGGATGATAGGGGGCATTAGTGCCAAAAAATAAATGTGGAGACGTTTAAAAAATAGTAATTTCATAATTTATATAAAATGAAATACACTTTGGTTATAATTTGGTTTATTTTTTTTTTTTTTTACTGAAAATAATAATGTTAATTTGATGAATTTATGTGTGATACTAGCAGACCGGAATAGACTGATGTCAAAGTAATCTATCTTAATGCCATAAGTTATATAGGACACACAATTCGAAATGTACAGACATACCTCGCTTATACAGCAGGCTACATTCCACACCACGGCTGAAGCGAATTACAACCTTTTTTCAACTTGCAGGGCAAGTAAAAGTTTAGAAACAATAATTTATTAGCTTAGTTATTAGTTTGAATAGTCTTAAACTGATGCATAAGTAAAAATAATAAATAAATAAATACTACAGTTCATTGCTTACCTTAAAATACATTTTCGTCATTATGTTTGCCTCCTTGATAGAAGGGTCTTTCCATAAGCTTGCTATTCCATTTGCTAGTATTTTAACAACTGTAGAGCATCTTTCAGAATTGGGATCAATTCTTTCAAAGCGCCATGAAACGAGATACGCCTGTACATGATTTTCAAAATATTTTAATCCAAAATTGCTATAACGTTTCTTATTTATCACATAATATATATTTGGCACATATGATCCAATTGTTCAAATAACTCATTTTCAAACATTTTGGCACTCATCTTTACTTAGCGTTTCTACACTTTAACTGAGGTTGAGGCTTCTCTGCAACTGTCGGCTTTTGCGTTTGCCTGCTTGATCAGTTTTTATTGTTATGCTGCATGACGTACTTTCGAATTATAAACATTTCTTTTACAATTCATGATAAATTGAAAATAACAATGGCATAATATCAGTTCTAATGTAAAACGGTCAGTATCGGTTAGCACGCCATCTTTAACATAGTATGCAACAAATAAATTTTGTTGTTATCAGCCATTTGTGACAGTTGATATCTTGGGCCATATTTAAATGGAATAATTAATATTTTTATTCTTATTATATTAACCCTGATAATGATACTTGAAATATGGTTTCACAAAACCTGACATGCTGCCGAAAAACTTTCATTTTCTGTGTGTAAAGTTTCTGGGCAATGGGACCCGAAACGTTGACCAAATAGGTCATAAACCATATATGTACATGGCAACCCAGAAAACTACACAGAAGATTCAAAACGACTGAAAACCTGGGGTCATTTTCTATTTATGATGAAAGTCAACTTTATTTTTACATCTCATAATTAAATGGTTCCAGTATTTTTTGTCAATCAAATAGTAATTTTTTTTACTTCTATTTGAGTCTTTCTTAGGTAATTTATGTGTCATTATACTGCTACAGCCATTAAAAAAATATATTTATTTTACATTGGTGTATGAAATAATATGCTTAAATATTATGTAACAATATAGGTACTATCTATGGAAATGTTTTTTTCAAATTCAGCAGGTGTGTTAATTGAACCAAAATTTTCAAGTCTAATATATCAATAAGATACTTTCAAATTCTTTGATTTAAATAAGCCCTGGGTATATTAAGTAATACTTGGTGTTCCCTCACTTAATTTGCCCCAAATTTTCATTTAAGTTTAGTTTCCATCAAAGCCAAATAGTGATGATTATTTTTCCTAAACTGTGGACTAACATAGGTATAGAAGAACAGTATATTCACACTAATGCGAGTGCCACTTAAGATATCTAGGGCTATAAATAAAGCTATGTTTTTTCGAGAATAAATTTTTATTTATTCCGGAAGTAAGAAATGTGATATTTTAGCTTAATCTTCAAAAATATATATTAGATATATGGGCCCGCTCTTTCCAATTTTATTTATTCATTTTAATAATTACACTTTATTGTTTAATTTAATTGTCTCAATTAACCTGTTGGATCGCCCAAGGGCATAAAAATATATATATGTTGAAAAAAATGCCTGCTATGTATTTATGATTTTTTTGAAAAGTTTTGGCATTGAGGTGTATTAAAAACATTTGTTCCAAGCAGGCAATTGGTAAAAAATGTTTATATAGAGATTAAAATTGTTTACCCGTAACTAAAATTATATTCTAAAATCCAGAAGAGTATTCTCACTTTTGTGTTAGAATTTTCAAATTATATTTGTAAAAGTGAGATTTTTAAACTGAAAATAAATCTGTTTTTCTCAAAGGTACTTTACTTTGACGTGTTTGTTAATTTATTTGTAGTTGTTGTTAGAAACTTTCTGTGTTTTTAGTGAACTCTAAATAGCTAAGTAACAAATTTAACACAGCTATTCTTTTTCATTTTTCCATGGAATAAAATCAATTTACCACAGACAAAATTTCAAAGCAATGTATTCTACAAAATTTTATCCAAATAGAAAGTTCAAGTTCTTTTGACAAAGAGGGTCAGTATTTTCAGTCTTAAAAGAATCTTATAGTATTTTCATAATCTGATTTGTAAGAATATTAATTTAAATTCCTTGGGTGTAAACCATAGTAACCAGATAAATATATTCACCTTGAACCAAGCTAAAATTAGTCAAATAATATATTTTTTAACTGAATTACCACATTTTGCATCTGAGCAGCTCGTCTATATGAAGTTGTCTAAATAAAATTATGAAAATGCAATTCCTTAATGACTTTTGGATCAGTGGGTACCAGGTTCACAATAATCCGCTCTTAAAACCTTTCCATGAAATATTATCGTGATAATCTTGTAGTGATATTTGCTTTTTAATCTTTTGTAATAATGTTTATTGTGTATCTTTTTAATACAAGTATTTGAACCAAATTATTATTAAGTGTAAATTGTATAAATATTTAATATAAAATCTATTTAAAATTATATGATATACATGCATACAAATTGTGTTTCTGTAGTCTCCTTTTGCAGATGCAGATTTTACGTCTGGTGGATTTTCATATACAATATATAACAACTTTCAACTGACAAAAGCCTTTATCCTTTGAATATTCCCATATCCCTCAAAATTTTACTTACATCGCAGTAAAATTAAAATTTATCCCATGACTAACAATATACTTCTTATATTCCTTTAATGTCATGAAACACCAAATTGAACATTAATTTCAGAAAATGTCTCCCCAAACCCAGTACATTTACATAAATTTTATAAGTTTATAAATGATAGAATTTTTTTTATTAAAAATAAATATATTTTACATACGTACACTGTTGCAGACCACATTTTATCTTAATAGCTAATTTACACTTCATCTCAAAATAAGTTAGGAACAAAAACTATTTAAATTTCCATAATAACATTTTAGCAATCTGTCATGCTTTGGAGTATGTGAGTGAGCCTAACTTGTGAGAAGAGTGTATGACCCATGTGAGATAAGAGAGAATTTATAAATTTAAAGAATGATGCCTTTACATTTCCCCCTTGAGGCTCGAATTTAGCGGTAAAGGTATTGTATATAGGTTGGTAAGTATGCTCTCCATACAATACACAATGTTCAAGTTATTTGGTAAAAAGACCATGGTAATTCTATACCTGCTCTTTGCATGTTTCGAGGGCAAAATTTCATCCACGTACACTCATCCTGAGAGGTGGGAAAAACCAGATACGAAAGGCTCAAGAGCACTTGGCATGTTGAGCTAGGTGCGATCAACAGGTCTTCTAGACAATATAAGTCACTGAAAACAACCCATAATTATAAAACACAGGCTTAACCTACAAAATTTAGAAGAGCCTGAACAACTATAATAAATTCTGATGGAATCAATGTCATAAAAGATTAGTATGGAAGATGTAAACGTGGACAAAGAAAAAGACGCATGTCACAACAGGAGTGTGGGGCAATTATTGTCTAAATCTGTCCCTCGTATAAATAAAGTTGAAATTGAAGTAAATCTAACTGATGTGTCTCCTAATGATAACCTAACCTTATGTTAAGTTTTTGTATCAGACAGATAAAATGAAATGGATCACCAAACATTTTGAGCAATTTCTAGTACTAGTCCCCAATATGACTGGCTGCTGTCAGGAAGTGATAAAAGTAAAACCTACAGTAGGAAAGGTGGTCATATTTTCATCTAAAAATAAATTGATTCCACACACACAATCGATTCAAATTTTAAACCATCCTTAAAAATACTATCCATTTTTTTTTAAATAACCTCTAAAATTAAATTGTGTTTGAGGTTATCATCTCATTCGGTAGTTGTCATTTATTTTTCATCAATAAATGAAGTATGAAACTTGAACAAAACAAACATTTTAAAACATTGAATATATAATTAAGGCCGCATATGACATACAAGAATCTCATCAATCGTCGATCATTTCAGTCAATTCCAAATCTCGGTCTTCTTCTTGGTCCTTTTTCTTCGCGGCTGTCAGTCCCTTCTTTAACTTCATCGAAGCTTTGTAAACTTCCAGAGACTCCTTCAGGGGCTCGATAAACTTTTCGAATTCTATATCCTCCATGGCGTCCAATACATCTTGTCCCGTCAGTGTTTTCCTGCCCGCTTTTTTCGCCACATTTGTAGACGCGGAAGTCACGTAAAGGACGAACACGGAAGCAACTTTTGCCAGGCCGGTTCTAGCCTCCTTGGCGATGGAAATGCCATCCGGTAGAGCCTCCTTAACGAGCCTCGAAACTACAGATATCGGCAGGTTCAAATCTTCAAGTCTCTCGGCCATTCCAAATTTAAATAAAAATAGACGATTAAAGATACAGAAATTGCGCCAAAAAGAGCGAAAGAAACGTCACATGCTCCTTTAACCTGACAGTTTATAATCAGCGCGCGGCGGGAAAAACTGAAATCTATGGTCATCTCTATTCCATGTGTGAATTAGAGGAGCTGGAAATTGAATCAAGAGCAACTCTCTGGGAAAGTTGCGATAAAGTTCTCTATTGTAATTGATATAAAAACTATTTTTGTGCGACATAAAAAGAAAATATTAAGTGATTTCAGAGAGTAAATAGCCGACCTCGACAAATGACAAATAATTTGGATAATTGTTCGCGAACACGTAAGAGTCACGTGTCTTTCTGCCGACCGTGATGGTCCAAGCAAATGAGAACGCTGTCTACTTGACGGGCTTAAATAGATTAGATATTTCCTCAAAGACGTTGTCCTTAAAATTTCTCTTGTCTAAAGGTAAAGTAATTATTCATTGGCCACCCACACTAAGCGATACGATCACGTTAGAGTGGCATGATAATTTTGAGTGGAATAAAAGGGCCATCCGGGGTGAAACGTGAAGCGAAGGAATGCGTCTCTTTTGTCGAAGCAGGCCGAGGTACGTGAAAACGACTACCACGGATATAAGAAAAAATCCTGTTCCGTAAACAGCCCTAGAAAGCTGGCAAAGTTTCCTTGCGGGGGTAAGCAGATAATAAGATCATCTTGCGTTATGAATAAATTTTATGATTCGCTTCTCATTCATTCATGCCATACTACCATATCACTTAAGCGAGTCTTTGGAAGCGTAATTGATGAAATTCTTCAATCTTTACCCGATTGTAATTAGGTCTACCACATATATGCCTACGTAAACCTATTTCCACGGCATTTAGTCTGCGTTTGCGCCTACGTAAATACCAGCGGGTCAGAGCCTAGTAAATACGAATAATTTTATCAATTTATTTAAACCAGGATGAAAAAAGACAACGACAATCGCGATAAATCAAAAGAAATTAATGATATACAATAATGAATGGGCAGGTTAAAACAAAGATTATGCAATAGATATGATAGGAAATTCAGGATGTGAGTTTTAAATTTAAATAGTAAATGTATAGAGATAAGTTTAACCATAATTTAATATAGGAAACGATGTCTAGCATTATTGATATAACCGGACTCAAGAGTTTTATTTTAGTGGTTGTGTAATAATGTGGGCGAACACTAGTGAATGATTTGATAAGGAAGATTGATCAGAAATTAATTATAAAACAGGAGCGGAGTTTGAATTTGGGCCTAAGATAGAGGCGTGGCACCGCAGTCAAAGAATGGACCTACAAGACGTTGCCAGTCTCGAAAGGAAAAGTCTGCCAGAAACGGCCCAGTACGAGTGTAACAAGAGTTCAGAGGATAGTCAGCCACAGTCTGCTATAGAGCTACCTACTCATGTTGGATATGCAATGCTCAACTTAGATGGCGCCACCTGCTTGCTGTCAGTCTTATAAAAGTATTTTATTCACAAAACTAGGCAACCTCAAAAAAATCTTATTTAAAAATTTTGATAAATATTATTTAATAATTCGTTAATTATTTCCAAACTCTCTTTATCCAATTCTCTTCAAAATGTCATTTGAAAATCCAACATCACTTGTTTTGCTTTTCTATAACAATATCAGGATTTACGGCCCTCGAGATATTAAAAATCTTGTGTCATTTTGAATAATTACAAATATCAATTTATTGAAATATCCAAACATTAAATATTTGTCAGGTAACATAGACAATATTAATCAATATGTGGGAACTAGGCTTTATGCCTCGAGATCTAAAAATTTGAATGTCCCAATATTTTTTCAAGTATATAGAATTATTTTATTAAAAATATCTAACTTACTCAACATGACATATGAAGCATTTTGGTGGTTGTTGAAATCATCCACTGTTTTTTGGACAATTACGAGCTTTTCAAATCCATTTACGGTGATTATCACCTGATAACTTTAATAATTCAACACTAATTTCTGAATGGCATTATAAACTATGAAAATTGATTGTGCTTTTAGCATCATCATTTTTGTGACCACACGTATATGGACAAGCAATGCCCAAATTTCGCCCTATTTTCAGACAATCTATTGTTTATACTATAAATACAATAAAACAAAAATCCAATTTAGTAGATATATATTTCTTCTTTTGAAATAATACTCCATATAATATTTACAAGCCTGTCTCTTTATCTTACATGATAAATAAACATAATTTGTAGGGAAATTAATGGTAAATAAAAACTTAAAAATTACATAATTTTAATATGATTAATTTATAATTCATAATAATCTCTGACAATCATGTAAAAAAACATCTAAAATATACTTTAGAAGTCCTTTCGGGAGTTTTTATTAAACAAATATTAATTAACCACCTTAGAGCTTGAAAATAAATAATATGGCCCGGAATCACAAAACAAAACTCAATCCATAAACTCTTGAAATTGCATTAAAATGAAATGCAATGATTTTATTGGCCATTAAGTTTTAAGACTTTACTTCGGAGATTGGTCTTGTAAAGCAGGCCTTAGACTAATTGAGACCAAATTATTATACAAGTGACATGTTATTTATTAACTATGAATCAATCTTACATTAATAAAATAATGTCATTATTAACATAATACTATTTAATTAATGCTTTATGACTTTTTATTAGAGCCAAAGGTAATATAAAATGAATAAATTAAAAATCAAATATAAAAAATCTTTTAAAACATTACTCAATTCTGGTAACATAATAATAATGAATGATAGTGATTTAAAAGCTAAATCATATAGGATTTGTAATAGAGTAATCCAGAAAGTAAAGATTTTTTATCATTAAAAAATTAGATTTTTTTTAAAATACACAGTACCTTAATCTATTTCTTCATGTAATCACATCCTACATTAAAGCATTTATTATATCTGTTCACGAGCCTCAAAGCCCCGCTGTTGCAATCATCCGCCACCAGTCTGTTTAACTAATTGTTAACTGCAAGCTGCAATTCGTCATCACCTCTAAAACGTTTTCCTCCCAAAAATTCCTTAAGCTTAGGAAAAAGTTGAAAAATGGCTTAGAGCAAGTGATGGACGACAATTAAGATACTGTGTATTTAAAAAAATATAAATTGTATACTAAAACATTTTCTTAATTTTTTAAGCTAAAAAGTATTTACTACTTTCTGGATTATATTGTAATATAAAAATATACTAAAACATACATTTTAAATATTTTTATGTAAAAATCGAAAAACAGAAGGGAAAAAGAAGGATTAAAGGAAAAAACGTCATGTTCTCATGATGGAAGATCTCATTTTTATGTGATGTTAATTATTAATGTGGAAAATAGAAGACTCTTCATCATGTTTTAACCTTCATCAGACCAAGAGTGTGTAGTATATGACTAATTCAAACATAAAAAGGGTTATTCTTTAAAATATCATTAACTATTAAAAATTATTCTTCTCCCCCAAAGTTTTAAACAGTTGAAATAAAAAATCATTTTATTTCAGTGCTAATATTTTATTAAAAGATTATTAGATTAGTGCAAATAATTTAAGTAAAATGATCAGTAATTTTTTTTATTAAAAAGTATATTAATAAGAAAACTTACAGGTTAACAAACTTTTAAGTTAACTACATATTGATGGTTGGGCCATGTGAAGAGGATAACCGAACAGCAATGACCATAGTAATCGCTGAATACACAATCAAACCTAATATGAAGTGACATTTTCTTCAAAGACATATCTGTCATAGAAATCCAAGACTAGAAGAGAAAGGAATAACCGACTCAAGGCTTGTAATAAATGGGAAGATTTTGAATAACCTGTGTTATGCAGATGATATGGTACTTCTAACAAGTAACACTGAGGTTTTACAACTTCTACTGAACCAAGCAAATGGGACTTTTGGGTCAGAATTTAATACAACTAAAACAAAATGTATGCTCATTAGCAAACAGAACACAGCTGACAATGAAAGTCTTTATATTACTGGAACGAAATCAGAGAAGACACAAAGTATTATTTACCTGGGTTGCAATATAAATGAAAGAAGGGATCCTTCAGCTGAAATCTAATGCTGCATTGAGCAAGTTTGTGCAACCTTTATCTGCATGAAAAAGATATTCTGCAGTTAAGATCTCAATCTTGAATTACAAATGCGAGTGTTCTCGATATTCTTTTATGAAATGGAAGTATGAATTATGTGGTGACTTGAAGCATTTGAGATGTGGATCTACAGAAGAATGCTGAAAATAATCTGGAATGAAGATGTTTGGTTCGGATGAATAAAGAAAAGTAAGTACTTAAAGCAATACAAATCTGATCTTACATTTCATAATCCAGGGAAAGATTGCTGGAAATCGGAATCCTGGAAGGAGAACATTATGGCTGAAGAACTTAAGGCAATGTTTTGGCCAGGCTAAGAGACTCCGCAGGAGACAAAAACGAAAGAAAGTGTTCTAAATAGTAGTGATGGGTCCACACTGTACAAAGTACGTTAATGAACTACGTCGTTATACTCACGCTTCATAGTTCGCACGTTTTAAAATCATGCTAATACTTCACACAGAGTGCCGCAAGTGCGGCTCTTGGTGATTCACACATACTAGCAAACAACTCAGTTAGTGTATAGAGAACGAATACAACAAACAAGTACGAAAAATTTGGCAAAAAACTTCATGAGTATGTAGATAGCTAGCTACATGGTGTTCATTGAAGTGTATGCTTCGCGAAGTATCATAGTACACACTTCACTTCACACTTGAAGAACTATAGTTCAATAATGGTTTAAATAATGATTTAACCACACTTCATTGAACTATATGAAGTACAAAGTGATTTCGACCTACATCAGGAGTGCGTCAACCAGTAGTACCAACACACTTCGAATGAAGCATTAATTTTGAATGTTCATTTCGTGAAGCGCTTGTTATGAAATGAAGTTTTACACTTCGCTACTAAATAGGGATCAACAGAGAAAAATTCTTGAGGTCAAAATCCAATAGTGATGAAGATAGGAAATATTTATATTAACGTTCATTGATTGATGAAATAGTTAAAAATAAATCTCCAGTTCTGCACAGGACTAATGATCTGATGATGGTCAAATTAATACAGTAGAACCTCGATTATCCGAACTAATTGGGGATGAAGGTAGTCCGGATAAGGAAAAATCCGGATAATCAAAAAATCATAATTGACAGTGAAAGACATGTATATACAGTATGAACAATTTTTATTTGTCTAGATGACATATAGCTTCAATATTAAATTATTTTTTATTAAGAAATTCAATTATCGATTTTTGCTTAAAGCTTTCTTTTTGAAGCTGCTAAATCGCGAATACTTTTAAGACATATAAATTGTCCTGAGTTACATTCTTCTCGGCTCTCAAACCACTTCATGGCGACATCTAAACATTGAAAAGCTTCAGAATGTGTAGGATCAATATCTCTTACTTCGCAAATCTCTTCTTCGTCTTCTCGATCTTGTTCATCTGAGGCAGATATTTCTTTTATAATTTCCTCATCATTCAAATTTGGAATCCACAATAGTTCGTATTGCAATTTAACCACTCGGTTACATCTTCTTCGTCACATTCAGCACATATTGAAATTTGTGCTATTGCTTCCGCATCTGATGTCTCCTATACTATACTTTCTACTGTGTTACTGGAATTTACTAATCGTCGAAGCATCTGTTTTCTATATAAGCGTTTTACTGTTTCCATCACACCTGATCCAACGGTTGTATTACTGATGTAACATTTGGTGGAAGAAATTTTACCGTAAACATTTCATCGATCTGGTTTAAACATTCAATAGTTGGGTGGGATGGTGCATTGTCTAGTAATAATAATGTTTTTCCTCTTTTATCTATGGAGTTTCGATACCTTTTCACTTCTGGAATGAATTGCTTTTCGTACCATCGTTTAAAAATTTCACCATTCATCCAGGTTTTTTTCTGATGGTCATATTCAACCGGAGAACTTCTGATATTTTTAAAGCATCTTGGGTTCTTTGATTTCCTAATGACAAGCAGTGGTAGTCTGTGTCTGCCTACTGCATTGGCACACACCATAATATTGACATATTCTTTACTAGTTTTGTGCCCTGGTGCAGTATTTTCACGCCTTGATGATAAAGATTTGTTGGGTAGTTTCTTCCAATTTAAACCGGTCTCGTCAGCATTGTAAATGCATAAATTCTTCGTCGAATCCTTTCTTCTCCACGAACACCTTCAATGTGTCAATGAAAGTGTTTGCTGAAGGTATGTCAGCAGAAAGCTTTTCCCCGTGAACTTCAAGTTCCCTGATACCATGTCGTCCTTTGAATTTTTCAAGCCAGCCCGAACTTGCTTTGAAGGTGGGATCTCCATTTAATCTTGTATTGAAAAATATTGTTTTTTTATACAATAATGGACCAGATATTGGCTGTCCAGATCGTCTATGTATGAACCACATAAAAATACACTCTTCAATTTCTTCATTTCTTGATTTTTTCATAACTTTACGATCTGATGTTCCATCTTCTGACATTAAACAATTAGTAAACTTCATAATTTTTTCACTTTGTTTTTTTATATATGAGATCGTTGACGTTCCAACACCATATTTATTAGACAATGAACGTCCCGAGTCACCGCGTTTCAAAGCATTGATTACATCCAATTTGTTTTTTAATGATAATACAACACGTTTTCTTTTCGATGACATATCGGTAATATTAAAAATAAATATTTAAATCGTGATAAAATTTTCAAGAAACAAACGTTCATATTGAATTTGGACAACTACTGACCAGCACTAACAGACTGCTTATTGTTTAAAGAATTCCAAGAGAGTATTCCTGTCACTTACACACGCATCGTCGCTCTCACTCGCGCTGCTCCAAATAGTTTGATTATTATCCATAACCAGCGGTTCATGTAACAAGGTGTATTGTATCACCACAGAGTGTCCAGACAGATCAGTGCCATAGAAATGATGTAATTTGAATATAAATTATTTATAAATATGTCAAATTATATTTTTTATGACGCAAAATGTATTAAAAAGTATTGTAATTTGAACAATCCGGATAATCGAAAATCTGAATAATCGAGGTTCTACTATATGTGTTAAAACCCTTTTTAAGGAAAATACATTTTTGTTGTGAAGTTGCAATTTCAGAACTTAGTTTGTGGAATTTTTAATACAAATTAAATTAATCAATTAGAAAAATATACAAACATATAACATATATCTTTACATCATAAAAATATTTGGTTGTTACCGGGATTCGAACCTGAACCTTTTCCTATTCGGGGAAACGTGTTTAACTTTTTTTAATTGCCATAAAATTCATATTCCAAGAGACATAAAACACTGATTTTTTAAAAATACATATTCATCATATTTCCTTTTACAACCTGAAGAATTTAAAAGATAAAATAGAGATATAAATGAATATGTGAGTCAACATTATTTTTGCGACATCACTCATTCTAGTGTCAAGACATTTTTCTAATAATTCTCTCTAATATGTCGATTGGTATGCTGGAAAAATAGAAGTCAATCGCATTGAATTATAAATTTATGAAGACTTCTCCGATTGGACTACCGTAATATCACCTACAATATAGATGAGTTTTAAAATTTAGAAACTCTATGAGTTCAAAATTGGAATAAATTAAAGTGTATAGTTTTTTATTTAGTTAAATATTGTTTCATAGTTCTAGTTATTAAACAGAAAATAGATATTTAAAAAATATATATATATTAATATTATTTTTGATACACATATCATGTTATTGTATATTTTGATTTACTTACTATTTTCAAAGTAGGTAGGTCAATTTATGACCGACACATGCCTTGACTTTGGAAAAAGAAAAATATTTTATAAAGGTAGCCATTTGTAATACCTATCATATAATTTGTTATATTAATTCAAATATATAATTGAGATTGACAACAGAAATTAAAAAAGATCAATAAGAATAATTATATCAATGGTCACATTCATATTTCATTATGTGTTTCATTCATACAAATAGTTTGACAATTGTCTCATCTGGTCAGAGAACTAAAAATCTAACATATTCTTACAAAATGTTGACACATTAAGAGAAATACGAACGAGCCCAATGACACTCGCCATTTATAATTGTCAATTAAACTATCTGGACCGTTATCGTTTGATACATTTCAATTAAAAAATATATTTACATATAATTATACAAAAACCACACAAATATAATTGCAAGATATATTTAAGCTGATATGATTGACACACAAGTTAAAACTGTGAATTGAAGGTCTGGCTAACATATAGGCAAACAAAGTAGTTGGATTGGATGCAGAAAAATGATGTTATGTGCAAATGGAATGGGAAGATATGTATGACTGAAGATGTCATTGTCACTGGTAGAAAGCGTAAATGGCAATGGGTGATTTGTCATCAAAATATGAGTAAAAAAGTTTATTGATCTGATAAATAGACAAAAATTACAGGAAAACCCCAATTGAATTAATCAATTATATTAATAACAGAGCAACCTCTCCCTCACTGTTCTTTCTTTCAATATATTGTTTGAAATCAACCAAAATAGTCAAAAGCTAATGAAATTAATACAATTCTAACAACTCCAAAATGGTTAAGATTTTGCATATAAATACGGCTTGTACACTTTCAACTCAAGGTTTCACCTCTGAAATATTGTGGACCAAGTCTACATAATTTTTAAAAATGTGTATTTAATATCACAGATTTACTCTTAGTGTCAATCACACACTTAATACAATCAATACATATAAAATAATGTTCCATCTATTTTTTCTAAAAAAAAAAACTCCGCATTAAAATGAATTAATTTGAAATCAATTGTGCATTAGACTACAATTTACCTTTATCAATGTACATTATTAATGTTCATTAATTTAAATTCTAAAAAAAATGTAAATAAACAGTTTTAAAAAAATTATCTGCCCAAAGATTTAAGCTAGTAAATATTTTATAGAGTTTCGGCATTCAGTGAAATAAAAAAATAAGATAAAATTTTTCTAAGATATTTAACCTTTAGCAATCGAAGATTCCGCAACGACAGTAATGCAGGGCACAGAAATGAGAACCGAGTTCTTCGTTGTCATACTTGTTGTTCATGAACTCAGTAACATTTTCTTTTGTGCTTTTTGAAACATTTGCCCAGAATTTTTGAAAAAACTCGAGTGCAAAGGGTTAAATAATATTTCATACATATTACGTATAAGTGTATCCTTGTGTTTATTAAAAATTGACCAAGCACAAATCTGATCCGTCAAGCTGTGTCCTGTGTCTTATTGAGTTATAAAAAATATTTGTAATATTTGAACAGTAATATTGTGGTAAGTCATTTTAAATAAATAAACTCGCTTAATTCTTAAGAAACAAATGTATAACTTGAGATGGTTAGAAAAAATCTTGAGTGTGTAAGGGAGTCGCTCACGTACCATCAAAGTGAAACTTTTAAGCCTCAGAATATGATAAGGTTATTATTTCTTCCATAAACATGTTGTATAACTATAACGACAAAAAATTGATAAACGGCAATATTTCTTTCACATTGTGTTTTTTTTTATGTTACGTAGTGCACAATTTCTCTTGAAAATAGTAGCTAGGTCTTCCTTCAACTGACATACTATGTACCTACATCGGGACATTTGTGAAAAATTAGTGCATTTTCCGTATTTCAATCGAAATACAATTAAATAACAATTGCGACTGGAAATGCAATCTCGTTCACCACAAGCGCTATAAATTGTGCGGGCCTGTGACCTGTGCATACCAAAGAGACGACACTGCGACTGGTGTCATTTATTTTGCACACATGGATGGGTATACGTTTGAAATATTTCACAATGTTACAATGGTAATCAACATGATTTTTTTAAATGAAAACAATCTTTCTATACAATATTTTAAGACATATTTTTGTTTCAAATTGTGTGGCGGTGACCTTTGACCGTTTGAATTTACTATACCATGGCTAAAGAAGTTTCACTTCAAAAAAAATATCTGGATTTAATTATATTCTGCCCTGATGAGAGCGGTTAACTTCGAAACCGGTCAGCACCAAATAATTAAACCCAAGTGGTTAAATACAAATTTATTGTAATTTGATTACACAAAAAATATTGCACAAGTTAATATGCAGAATGATGTGTAGAATGAATATAAAGAATTATTTTACTTCAATTCCTCCGTATAATCCAATAATGGTAGTCATGATACTTTAATAAATTTTCACTTTGCAATATCTTAAGTAAAAATTCATTAACAAGGGCTGATTTGTGTCCTGATTTTGTGAAAAGTTGTACAATAAGAATTATTAAATTATATACCTAGAAATATACTGCAGTATTAGGCTGTTCCGAAAATACTGTCCGATTTTAATATGATGTTAACTAAGCAAGGATTGAAGGATGCTTCTAAACAAAGAGTGTGGCATTGGTTCAAAAAGTTTACAAATGGAGACTTAATGAAGAAAGTCGAGGACATCCTGCTATTGTTGAGAATGACGAATCGAAAGCTTAAGTGGAAGAAAACAGCACTGATTAACTGAAGAGGATCCATCTTACTTCACAACAACTTTCACTTTTTCAAGCAGCTCGATAAATATTTGCGGCAATAAAAATTCAATAGCAGAAAATGCATTTAAAGAATTCTTAAATTATAATCTGCCTGAGTTTTATTCTACTGGCATAAATAAGCTTATAAATTGTTGGCAAAAATCGTATAAAATAAATAATTAATAACAATTTATTTTTTAATTTCCAAATTTTTTTGTCCGAGTGTTACACTACATGTTGAAATTCAGGAACGTTGTTGCTGAGGGTCTAGACAACAAAGTAAAACTTCATTCAGTACCCTACCTACTACACTAGTATATTAATGAATATATAAGGCATTACTTTTCCGATTCATAGTAGATGGTACAATTATTATGATTAAAGAAATAAATAGAATGTTAAAAAAATCAATATGCAAGATTCAGATAAATAACTAATTAAAAGTAAAGGTGGAAATAAATACAAAATAAAAATATAAGTGACTGATTAATAAACTTTATTTATTCCAAAGGTATATTTAATTGAATTTAAATGTTAAAATCGGCCATTATTTTCGGAACAATCTAATATTTAAACACAGTTTCTAAATAATAAATAATTTTTTTCTTGTAATCAACAATCTTAATCTTTCATTGAATAATACTCCATTATTTGACCTATGTAAGTGTAAATTGTATGCACCAATGCACCAAATCAAATATAAACTTGCATTCATATAGTGATTTCAATGTAAAATGATTGAAGTATGATGACTGATGTAGGGACATGTGATGACCGGAAGACAAAAGTACAAGAAGTACAAATGCCCGATATTGTTTAAATATAAAATTCTCACGGAACAAGTTTGACATACAACGACAATAGAATGGAAATAGTGGCAAACAAAGCGAAAATTGATTTTTATATATATATATAATTTAATCCAGACAGCACAGTGTGTAAAATCAAGAAAAATTTCTAATTAATTTTAAACAAATAACATATTTTTTATATACAAATCTGAAATGTTTTTCTAATCAAGGTCACACATTTGACTTATGTATAAATTTGTAGAGTAAGAAATACATCTGTTACCCATCAACAATCAAAAATTCATTTTTAAACATACATTAATATTGAATGAAAATGTTATTATTTTCTGCGCATAATTTTTTTGATCAAAAATATACCATTTAAATTCTTACATTTATTTCATCGAATACTAGGTTCTATTACGAAAAAAATATCTTTCAATATATACACATATATTTTTTAAACTTCTATTTAAGGTACACGTTAGATATTTGGGCGTACATTTATTAATTATTTATTATTGTATATAATATAAAGACAATCGATGAGTCCAACAAGAATAAAAAATAAATAAGCTAATCTACTGTTGCAAATGCGTTCATTATAAAAAATAAACATTGGATTCAGAAAACACCAATTTCTATTTCACCGTGAAATTTCAAACGACAGTAATATATTTCACAGTTGTTAGCGACATGAGATAGAATGGGCAACTCTATCGAAATCATAACATTAAAATTCTTGTTGGGATACAAAATGGATAAATTTATTAAATCGATTAATAAAATATTCCAGAATGCGTTTTAAATCACCAGTAATAATACATTGGAACGTATTTCATTGTCAAATTGCAAAATGGTGGTAAAAATACAGAAATGACCACGCCTCAAAAAGGTTAAATAATTACTAGAGCTCTCACTAAGTATTCTGGTGGGTTCGAAACAACCTTTTTACGCTTAAGCAGCAAGGATTAGAAAACTTTAAAAGAGTTTTCAAAATCTTTGATTTGAAGCCAGTCTATACAATAATTTTTTTCTGCATTACAAATAGAATCTTGAATATATCTATCCAAACATTTTTTTTGTTACTCTTTTAATTATAATTTTTATCAAGATCAATCGGAATATAAACATTTAGAGGCTTAAATTTACCAAAATATCTTAATATATTAAAATTTTTAGTTCCAAGTTGGTTTTTTTCAAAATTATACATATAGTTATTGGAAGTTTTTTATTTATCCGAACCTAACAACAGTTTTTAAAATTAGTATTCTCACAAAAATAAAATACAAAAAATATATCACCTTAGTAGCTCTTTTTATATGGTTCATCATCTTATCCAGAATCCGACTCATCTGTTAATAAATGCATTTTATTATTTGGTTTATTTTTTTACAATTACTCTTCACTGAAATTGAATTATGGAATTTCAGGTTCAAATCCAAACAATAAAAAATATAAAGAAAATTTTATTATATATCTTTAATAAATATGTCTGATTTTCAGTCTGTGTTTTGAATCTAATTATACAAAGTTTAAAGAATACAACAATGGATAATGGCTTCATCAATACCTAAATATATATATTTAATATACAATGATTACTGCATCATAATAATGAACTGTTTCAGAATGTTGTACATACTTATGTATATACTTTTTGAGAATTTCAAAATGGATTTAAGTCACGTGGAGCAGTGCACGCAATAGTTTACTTGATACCTCACAACCATCACAATTCATCTCGAGACTCACGTTAATGACAGTTCCTTGTGCTGAATGCAGAGCGAGTTATCTGTTGTATTTTGAATGTAGAGCAGAATGACCAACGGACATCAACATCAAATCTCCGAAACGAGAGAGCAAAGTGTGATCAGCATACACGCATCATAATGATTCTTAAAATATTGTATTTATATTTCTTTATATGAATAATATTTCTGTACCATTATTAAAAGAAAATTCCATCGATTAACATCACATTTTTAGCTAGCTGAATCCATAGAAAAATTTCACACGTGAATTTAATCCATACATCGCCCAAGGACTAAGAATATAATCAGTTCACCCAAGTGAGCCTCCGCATACACCGCTCCAGGTGCGGGACGAGAAACCATCCGAAAAAATCAAGAACAATCCTCAAAAATACGATTTACAGTATTAATGAAACCAAATAAACTTGGAAGCCAAAAAACTTCCATATTCACAATATTTGCAAAATGAGCATGTTTCATTTTCTTTCCACCAGTCAATGATGGTAAACATTCTCAATAGTGAAGACTTGATTCTGTTTTTCATATAACACAGTTAAATACTTTCCAATCAAGATTCTGGAAGATGGTAGCCCATATATAAAAACACTACACTTTTAAACTGTATATGTATATGACATTTCGAGTTGTTAAAGGTCGCGTAAAGCAAAAAACCAACCAGAAATATAAAGGGTGACATTTATTAGACCAGACACTGACAAAAAGCCGAGTGTAGTCATCAATGATAAGATTCAGCATCAGAATTGTGTATTTTATTGAGGGCTGGTGGGCATTCTGCGTAAGTGTGTACTGTTGACAAACAATACTTTTGCTGTGTATTTATAAGAGTCGCAGAATAGCTACTATCATTACTAAGCTATTTTCAACGCGAAACTCTCGCACAGTGTAATTCTTACAACAGACGGTGGTAACACTGGCACGGATTTTCCCATCCGTTAAATAGGCGGTAGCGACAAACAGTTAGCATAAAGCTGCTGACGCCGAGAAGTGTCAGTACAATTTTATATAAAATTGACATTCCTCGTTTCTCTCAGTCTTTATATATTATGATCAATTGCATGGTTTCATATGTGTAATTCCCATTCTGACTGTCAATGTGAAATTTTACCACATTGTAGATTACAAAACCTCTGTCATAATTTTGCTGCGATTGTGGATGTCAACTGGTTTCAAAAATATAGTTTGACGTTTAGATAAAAGAAATGTTTGCAGCAAGATATTATAAATGAAAAATCAGACGGCAAACCGCCAGCGGATGACGTCCGATCTTTGTTGCACTTTTCATGTCTATATTTATTATTGAAGGGCAATGAATGAAGATGTCCTTTTTTAATGAAAATTCCCTTATTTCCATGCGCAGAAGGATTATAAGAAAAAATAATTATAATACATAAAAAACAATCTTAAAATATTAATAAATATGCAAAAGCACAGCTTTTAAACTATTTTAATCGCAAAGACTTGGAGAAAAGATGATCTGGATGTGCATTAGACTAACAATTACACAGTAATTTTGACGCAGCAGCAAACGTGGCTCTGGAAGACTACAGAATGAATAGGTCCATCAAGAATACTTAGATGTCAAAAGCTTACACATTCTGCAATTTGTCTTTGTATTGAAAGCCGAACAGTTTATGTACAAAAACTGTTGTTATTAACTAACTAAGCTAAAATCTCATCAATGTATTATTGTTGAATTAGAGGTTAAGATAGCACGTCACTTAGTACACTGACCTAGGCCAGCTTGCAACTGTATTCCGGGTGTTGCGCTAGCGACGCATATTGTTGTCATAAATATTTTAAGCACGGTATCCATTGTTATGTTTTGACTGATAGCAATAAGCGCAGTACTCGAACTAAAGCTGCTGGTTTCAAATTGTAAATTTTACTCCTCAGTAAATTTCAATACAATTAAAGGAAACATTGCGGAAAAAAAAGAGAATCCTGGAAGTGTATTCATTGGTGCAAAGTATACGCCCAATGAAAATGTATTTAAAATCTAGCAGTTATTCAAAATTTTGACATTCATGATTCTGTATCTCTATTCTCTCTGATGATCTGTATTTTTGAACCAATGCTACTTGTCATGTTCTCGTCTCCAAGTCTTAGAGACACATTAGACTATTAGAAATGTTCACGGGCTCAAAATGATAATGTGTCGAGTCATATTTCATTACGATTACAATTGTTTTTTTGACTTCTCTTATAACTCTGAACCCGTTTCATGCATATCACTAAATTTTAATGCGTATTTTCAAAACATATGTTTTATATTATCACTGGTTGAAAATGGATTCAACATTTTTTTACATACAATTGCTTCAATATATTTATATGAATTATAATAAAATTAATTCGTCAAAATATTACTACAGACGTTTAATATACAAACATTTCACAATCACGATGCGCCATCATTTCTTAAATTGATCCAATTATGAATGACTCTTTTCCATTTCAAAAATTTTTTAAATTTGACACAATTTTCATTAAAAATTACTAAAAATCATTTTCATGCACGTTTTGAAAAACAAATTTTCTATTTGCATCGACGCACAATTCCGCTACGCTGTTTCGCTCAAAAGATTTCCTATCTAAACGATGCACTATTTCAAATTGAGAATATCCCGTTTCAAATTTGTAATGCGCCGTATCAAATTCGGAACATTCTATTTCACATTTGGAACGTTCCGTTTCAAATTTATAAATCTACATTTCTAATACGGAATACTACATTTCGAATTCGGAACACTAAAATTAAAAACAAAATGCTGCCTACAAAAGAAAACGAGACGAGGACACTAGTTCTCCTTCTTTCTATATTTGAATTATTGAGCAATTATTGTTAATGTTTTAACTTTTTAGTTTTGGAACGCAAATTATGTTTAAACTAATACGATGCCTCGTGCCCGGCCAATATATATAGGTCGTTTCCATCTTCACCAATCAGGGTGCCAGTTCGAAGAATGTGCGATTCCAAAGCCACAACTCTGAAAAAATAAAAAATACATTACTTTGGAATAATAATATATAACATCTCACCACGATTCCTACCAGCACACAAAATCTAATACAACTCAATTACTAATTTATATCAAGTGAATAAATGAGAAGATTTATGAATGTGGATGAGGCGAGAATTGTCAGGACAGAAGAGTGTGGCTCTCTATCCTCTCTCTCTACGTACGTATAATTTTCATTTAAAATGAGTAATTACAGTGAAATCCACATTTTAAATTTTCCCATTTCAACAAGCTAAACAAATTGTTTTTATAAATTGAATAATGGAGTCGGACATAGTCACACAGGCAGGACTATAATGTTGATAATTTTGGACTTAGGCTCTTTAGCAATTGATAGAGCTCATTAAAGTAGTCACTCCTCGTTTAACAATCATCTCACCAACGGCCGCTCACACTTACGAATGCTATCATATGCCCTATGTACGGGAATCAACAAACTTTGCATCCCATCATCGTTAGCACTTAAGAGACACTTAATGTTATAGGATGTGCCGCATTATCTATTTTTAGCGCCAAGCGAGTGGCCGTTGAGCCGCAACTCAAGATACAGTAAATTATCACACTGTCACAATTAAAATTGCAATGTTAAATCGGTTTGTGAATATGATTAACATGCATATGAAGGTGCATGGATGCAGAGAGGTTTCATATCTGCACCAACCACTTTCATAAAGTGTAGATAATAAAACCCATGATGAAATTACTCCAGACTTACTTATCATGCCCCAGGAGGCGATAGGTCTTGGAAGGATCACTGATTTCCTGGGTGATAGAGCCATCCCGCAAGGACCTGCCCTGAACGCCATGGGCGTGGAACGCCAGCACACTGTCAGCCAGCACCACTGAAATATTTAAAAGGCATTAGTTAAAAGTGTAATTAATTATGTCAGAACATATGACAATTGCCGAAAAGCATCTAAGGATGACTGAAACAGTATTTTCTAGATGTCTAATCTTCCCTTTTTCTTAGTTCCCATAGCATGTACAAAACTCATATACATGCTGTTAGTGAAGCAGAAAAGTGTAATTTAAGTAAAGAATATGTTTCATTAAACTAACACTTAAGGGCGAGCTTTCAAGATGAGGTTAATAGTTAAATTCTTATAAGTATAGGTGAAATAATTTATGACATTATTTGCTACATAAATCATTTGAGAGAGGAATGTTTGAATAGAAAGAGATGACAATAAAAATATTGATTTTCTCGCATTCGATACAAGTGTCGAAAACAACTCATACTTTCCAATATTTTCCATATTGATATATGGAATGAAATAAAAACGTGTTGTCATTTGAATTAATCCATTGAAAATTAATTAATTTATTGAGTACCTAATTCATATACACTGGACTCTCTTTTTACACAGTGGATACGTTCCACGCAATACCGTGTAAAAAAAAAAGTATACTAAAAAAAAATGGTGGATAGATTTTCTTGAATAAAAATCAATTCAGGATATTAAAAAACAAAATTCATTATTGTACCTTAATTTTATTTTTAAAAATTACTTAAGAAAAATCGTAATAAAGATTATTCACTATCGCTAGCAGACAATAGACGAACTGGATTACGTACATTTGGTATGACATCGCTTTCATTACTTGAGATATCCAGAGCCTGTGTAATATTTCTTTCCAAATTTTCAGATTTACTGGGTTTAAACAAAAATTCTGTTATCGATCGATATTACTGTTTTTTGTAAGTTCCTTGTATGACTTTTGCACTCACTTTTGATCCTGAAGACACCGATTGTCTTATAGCAACGTCGCAATGCAATACAATAATATATCGAAATATTACAGTATTTATTTTAGTGGAGATGGTGAAATAAGTTCAATACAATAACATTTCAAAATATTATTTAACCAAAGTATAGGTATCAGAAAGAAAATAACTGTTCAGTAAAATATGATTTTCAGTATCAAAATGATGTATTGAGATGGAGAAGAATATATATCACCGTGGGCTCAATTATTGGAGTTAGATTTTATTAAACTCACCGACACTCTGGATGGTGAAGGGGAACTCCACCCTAGGTAGAAGCTGACGATGCCTCTTGGGCTTGGTGATCAGATCAGCCGTCTGCCGGCCGGCTTCACTGTTCAAGGCCAGTGGGTTCACAATCTCCACCACATTGTCATAGCACACCAACACCTGAATAAAAAAATTAATATGTTAACTTGTCTATAAATGTCATACATATTTTGTAAGTATTCTTCTAAGAACAAAAATACTCACGGCGTCTTTCTCCAATTGCTTGATGCAGACGATGCCATGTAGCTTCTCTGTTCTCGGAATAACAGTGGATGTTCCGCTCATGTTCGGGTCCAACTCATCAGAATGAAACCATGAAGCACCTAAAAAGTCAAAATCAGTATTATTAATCTATATCTGCCTGCGCCCTGTGACAAGGGGTTGACTGGTCATTAAAATAGCTCCATCTCAAAAATGCTAATGCCTCAATTAAAAGTAATTTTATATTAAGGTATGACTTTTAATAATAATTGAAATTTTCATTATTAGTCTTTATTATTAATTTATATCAGAAGTTATAAACTAGATTTGACTTTTTTTAAACAATTACTTAGATAGCACATTTACACTCATTTAAAACTAATAAACTTAGCAAATTAACAAAATATTAAAAATTAATAGTGTTGTAAATCATTCAATTTGTAGGACATATTACCAATTTTCGACATTTTTAAAATACTATGTTTTAGTGAAAACATACATTTTAAAATAATATATTCTATTTACTCACTTGCTTTGAGGCTACTATTTAAATCTAAGTTTTATATCAAAAACACAATACAGTAAAATCCCATTTAATAAGTTGAGGGGATTGAAAATCAAGAAAAAGGTTTGAATAATGATTTACAATAATGAAAATTAAAATTTACAAAAATTTGATTTTGTTTACATATGTACTAACTTTTTCATTACAACTCAAAGTAATTATATACACCTATACACACACATTTTAAAATAACAAACAAGTTGTCAAAATACAGCGTAAACAAATCACATTATTTTAAAAAACCCGATTATAATGGACTATCCTTTCGTGCCATTTTTAATAATGACATAATTGTTGAACTTGTCAATACCGCCATTTCTCCGATGTATTGAAGTTAACAACAAAAGTTTCCAGCGCTTTTAAAACTTTGTTTTGTGGTGGTCGCAGCGGCATTTCGCACTAGCTTGTGACGTCGTATTTTTCTTCTTCAATCTCCGCTTCCTAACTCTTTTTCCCTCTTGTATTAATTAGATTTTTTAGCAACTGTTGGCGTTTTGTACGAGTTTCGCATTTGTGCTATTCTCGAGATTATAAAATTATTAGTCAAAATAATACAAATGTTTTAATGAAATACGGAAAAGTCTGAGGAACGAAAACCGCGCATTTGCGAATTTCAAAATGTCTAAAATGTAAATATTAGAGAAATACAAATACAGTGGAACCTTCTTAATACATTTTCCAAGGTACCGCCAAATAAAATTTTCTTAAGCAGGAACACTTATTAACAGTGATTTCAATATTTCCATGCTATATTTGACCATAACATCTAATATTGTATTTTAACTAACATACAATTAAAAAATGAAAATAATTTATTTATAAAAAAAATTATTCTTATATAAATAATTACATATAAAAAAATTACTATCTAAACTGCAAAAAAAAAAAACTACTACTAAAAAGTGATATAAATATAACTATAAAACAAAATTAAAATTAAACTCACATAAAATATCTAACTACCTAAATTAAATAAATCGACGTAGCAAAAGTGTATATAAAAAAATATATAAAATGAAATTAAAATTAAACTCATAAAATATCTAACTACCTAAATAAAATAAATCGACGTAACAAAAGAGAATATAAAACTAAATTAAAATTAAACCCGTAAAGTATCTACCTAAAAAAAATAAATCGACATAGCAAAGAGTAAAAGTAGAACCACTGACAACAAGACCAAAACACAAAATGATTTCAAATTCAAATTACAGTAAAATCCCGTTTATTTGAAGTTGAGAAAATCAATAAAAAAGTTTGAATAACGATTTAGGATAATGAATATAAAAATTTCAAAAATTCACATAAAATTACATACTAACTTTTTTCATAGCAACTCAAAGTAATTATATATACCTATTCCACACATTTAAAATTAACAAACAAGTTGTCAAAATACAGTGTAAACAAATCACAATATTATTTTTTTAAAAAAACACTATTATGATGGACTATCTTTTCGCGCCATTTTTAATAACGACATAATAGTCAAACTTGTCAACCCGCCATTTCTCCGCTGAAGTTAGCGACAAAAGTTTCCAGTGCTTTTAAAACATTTGTTTTGTGGTGGTCGCGGCGACATTTGGCACTCGCCTTTCAATGTTAAAGTTCTTTCTGTCATCATGTTTAATATTGTCGACAACCTCATTAATGGGGTCGCGTATTTTTCTGTTAATTTTGTTTTGGATAATATTTTTTGTCAATCTTTTGTATTTATTCGATTTTTAGCAACTGTCGGCGTTTTGTTTAATTTTAAATTTAATGAAATACGGAAAAGTATAAGGAACGCAAACCACGCATTCGCGAATTTCAAAATGTCTAACACGTAAATATTAGAGATAATATGTAAAGAACATTATAGACAAATAATGTTCTTTACATATAAAACAATGGCAATAAAATAATTAACAAGATATGAGAAAATCTAAGAAATGCCAACCACACATTCTTCAAAATGCTTTGACACTAAACTTAAATAGAAAAAGAAATATTTTTATTTATTATCTTTGTTTTATAATACCACAAAGATAATATTGCTGATTTTAAAAGTATAGAAAAAGAAATGTCTGTATTAAAATGAAAACAAATTAAATAATTTATAAAACACAGAAAAGTCTGAGAAACTCAACCGCGTACAACAAAATATGCAAATGCTACATAAACAAAAATAATTATGGTATTAATACGGAACAAAAGATTAGCAAGCACTGACATTCGCAGAAAGTGGGAGAATTACGTTATCTATAAGGGCACAAAGATAATATTTGCTATCTTTTTCTAATGTAAAGAAAACGAGTGAGAAAAAAAGCATGCACATTAATGTATCGTGGTAAGGAAGACAAAGATTTAAAAATCGAGGACGCACTAGATATGTTAATCATCTTTTTTCAGTATACTGAAAATGAGCGAGAAAACAAACAATGCAAATTAACATTATGCACCGTGATTCGGTATAGGGGCGAAAAATAGATCGACAAACTCATCCAAAAATAGCTTTGAATAACGATATTCGATTTAAAAGTACAATTTAGTAAGAAAATTTTCCAGAGGGACCACATTCTGCTCCAAGACTTGTGGTGAATTTAGGCGTAATTAGTTTTTAAATAATTTATTTTCAGTCTTATAAAAAGATAATAATTCATCGAAGTTCAATACGCCGGACTATCCAGTCATGACGGAAAGCATATGTAATTCGCGTAGAATTTCTCAAATTTCAAACTGGAAAAATGAAAGCACGTCCTTAAAGGCTTGTGGTAATATGCCAACACCTGAGTTTCGGAAATGACCACCAAGAAAGTTATATGCTGTTGCCGGCAAGCTGACCACTCGGTATCTTTGGTTCCCGGTTAAAGTGGGGATCCCCGAAACCTCCACAAGTTCTACTACGGGAATGAAACCAGAGTGAAATTAACAATTTGCTGACAACTTGAAGGACATTTGTTGCAAGTTGTACTTTGGATAAAATATTTTCAGTGGACAACATGGCAATTGTTCTATACCTGAATTCATATTAAGAAGATCCAACTTTAGTGGCTTCCTATTGGCTCCCACACACACCAACGGATACTCCTGTTCTGGGGTGATTATCATCTCAAATACCTTCAGGGGCGACGGCAATACACACTCCAGGTGCTGAAAATATACAAAAATGCAGTCGATGTGTGAAAAAAAAAAGAATGCATGTGTTTTGTCATCACTGATAATTTGTCTATGAAAGATTGAGCAACAATTCAACAATGTGGTTTAGAAACAATAATTAACTAAACAACAAATGTAAGGACAAACAATCAGACCGAATATTGATCAGGCACATTCAGTCCTATTTCAAATATTACTAGCACTTAATCAAATTATATGTACCTTTGAGGTGAAATTTGATTGAGGCACTATAAAAATTATCTAATGTTATTTTCTTTTTGGAAAACAAACAGTTAATCGATGTAAAAAATATTAAACCAATTACATGTTTTCTTTGAATTAACAATAGACTCGATACCGTGTAAGACAATAATTTGAATAAGACTTATTAAAACTTTAATAATAAGGAATGAATTTTACATAGCACAGAAAACAATATTAGTTAATGTGACAAGTTCCAAACATATATAATGTGACAAATTCAAAATATTGTATATTATACGGGTATTATCTGGTACTTGTTACAAAACTATAATATTTTTTTAAATAGCAAGGGTTTTATTCTGGTCTAAGATTTAGCCAGTGCAGTAAGGACTACAACCATTCCAAGCATGTTAACCAATGTTACATTAGGTATAGGGTTATATTTGAACTTCTCGTAATATATGTTGCGCCGCTTATAAATGAAACAAGATATGACATAATAAGGAAATGAGTACCTTGAGCAGCATAAACTTGTGCAGAGGGTCATACCACTGCATGAGGAACAATCCTTGCGCTGTAGCACCACACAGGTATTTATAGCCATTGTAGGGGTTTCTACCGACCGCACACTTTATGCAACCTGAAACAGTAATATGTATAGATTTATTGAATTTTTTGGTTTATTCCTGTTAATATTGGAAAACATCAATTAAATAGGTTATTTCTTTATAGATATTTTAATTCATTTTTATACACACTGATGTAACTGTGAGTATATTTAACTATGATTGACGTTCGATTGTAGCGATGATTGGTAACTGAGAATTAATGATTGGAGGTTTGCTAGATTGCACGCCAAATTATAAATAATTACAATTGTTACAATCTAATACTAATCACAGTTACGTCATCACTAGTATTTATCACTAGTTATTTAATTTAGAATAAAAATTTTGGAACAATACTATCTTTAATTGGACTGAAAGAGGTAATAATCCCATCAGTCCAAAAGTTTACATTAAAAATAAAAGTTAAGGCACAACTTGCAATAATAATTAAAATTTTCGCGTTTTTTACAAAAATGTGGGTTTTTATTATTAATTTATATCAGAAGTTATTCAATAGATTTGACTTTTTTTTCAATTATTACTTAGATTGGACCTTTACATTAATATAAAACTAATAGTTATTTGCCATAATTAAGACGATACAAATATTATAAAGACCGCGACCATTAGATGCATTTTAGGCATGGTACGAAATTGAATCAATACGCTAAATTAATGTATAAACAAAATATATTTTCTTATAATCTTGAAGCCAAAATTACGGAAACAAATCTGTAGGAAACCAAATTAGCAAAATGTTAAAAATGAATAGTTATAAATCATTCAATTTGCAGTACATTTGATGAATTTTTGACGTTTTTAAAATACTTTGTTTTAGTAAAAACATGTTTTTAAATAATATACTATATTTACTCACATGCTTTGAGGCTTCAACTACTATTTAAAACTAAGTTTAATATCAGAAACACAATAATCAATTTTTAAATAATATATTTCCAGTCTTATGAAATACAATATTATTAATTATCTGTGTTATTATGCCGTTCCACTCGGCTGTGGCGGTCGTGATATCCGCACTCCGATAGATTTTAATTAAATTTGCTTATACAACACATTTTAATACAAATTTTGACTACAATATGAATGAATATTATACTTATTTTCGATACCAATTGCTTATTTTTGTAAATTGTTTTGGGCTGTTTTTATACGAAAACAGATTATAATTTTGACATTTAAACATAAAACATGCATCAACCGATCGGAGCGTTTTAGAATCTGACAGCGCATGTGCGGTTAACGCATGGCAGCTAGCGCATGTGCGGCCAGCGCATGAAATCCATTCATTCACTAGATTCAACGTGAAATTTGCGAACCCGTGATTTTTTTGTTGGATTTGGTTCACATTAAAGTCAATAATATATTATTATATACAATTTTGTTCTGAAATTACTGCCTCCTGTAACTCAAGATGCCTAAGGTCAAAAAGTATCTATTGACACGCTCTAGAAAATGTTTCGACAAAATTTTAAATTCCTATAATAATTATCTATTTGATTTAACAATATAAATTACATAGTTCAATGTACATACATTAGGAGGTGCAGATAAATTATTTTCTATTGGAAATACATATCCTTGATAAATAATTTTATCAAAAGAATTATACATGACAGACCTGTCTGGTTGATACAAATGTATTTGTTATAGTCATATAAATGAATAAACACGTATTTTAATATTTTAGATATAAAAATACTGATAACTAAATACCAATAATAATAATATTATAAATTATTTTCAGAATGTTGATTCTTCTATTGATACCTTTCACTCTAGCAATATTTACGTAAAAAATAACACACTTTTATGTTTACTTGATATTGTAAAAGAATTAATTATTAGTCTCATCTTGAAAAGAGTATGCAAAATGCAAAAATATCTCAAAATTCAAACTGGAAAAATGAAAGCTGCCTCTTAATAAATCAGAATAAATATGTTTTGGGCAGGGTTTAGAAATTTTCTTTCTTTCTAACTGTGAAATAGAATGTAATGTAATGTTTTTGTTATTAATTTGTAATTTGTTTTATTTTATTTGAAACTATAAAATACAATGTAAAAATCTGTTTGTACTGTGCCTGTCTCACTAGAGAAATTCTATGTTAAACCCTGAATTTCAATCAACAGACTTTTAATGTATATTTTTATCATAAAACCTTCCAGAAGTCGTTTCTTTACCTTTAGTGTCTGGTACTCGGGTGGTAAGGGCGAACTTCCTGGGCACAAGCCTCTCGGGCATCCTCTGAACCCGCAACGAGAACCTGTTGGCATGGCGTCCTTGTAACGCTAGCAGGTCGTGCCGGTACAGCTGCTGGCTCTTGCCTGTAATATTGAGTTTGGTCACTCAGGAGCAGGGGACATATGTTACTCTGTAAATACAGGACGTAACAAACCCAGTTCACAATATTTTATGAGCAAATGCCTGACTAAATTATATGTTGAAAATGTTCAAGGAGTATGTACAAATTCTGCCAATTACGAAAAAAATTATTGCATGAGATTTTCACAAAATCATGTTATGCTTTAAGTCTACGTACTTCAAAATAAATATTTGCAAAGTTGACCCATTATTATTCTACATCTTCAGGCCCTATATCATGTCTAACCATTCATTATTTTTTATATTCGATATATCAAATAGAATCAATAAAATATTTCAATTAATCGTAACAATCGTATAGCTATGACTTTTTAAATGCCTTTTTAAATTTTTATGTCTCCAACATGGTTGAGATTAGGCACATGCAGCTTGAACATTTTCGACTCATGTTTTTAATTTGTATCCACCCCTAAAATATAGTGCACTAAGTACTCAGTATACTGTACTCGGTAATAACGGTGAAACATTTCAAAATTTACAGATATTCAGGATTTAGAAAAACATCAGCAAAATGTACTCTATGTATCTGGCATTTATAAAATGTACTTAGTTTTAACACAAACTAAAATAAATTAATGTTCATCCAATAAGTGTGTGTTGAATAATGAAATTGATGATAATAATTGGAAGTAGTGGTAGGTCATTTTAATTACAATAAAAACATATACACAATATAATCAATACCTTACCAATACACTCACATGGAATGTATCTTCTTATCAAAATGAACATAAAAACAAAACATGGTACGCGCTGAATTATACTCTGATGTCTCTCCCGTCATTCACCGTGCACACTGATTCACAATAAATAATGATCCACTCACCGGACAGCGACATGAGAACATCTTTGATGACGTGCATCCAAACTGTTCTCCTAGGACACAGCTGCTCCATGGCCGTTTCGTGCAGCTCGTTCAGGTTCAATGTGTAGATCCCTTCCTCCGCTCCTAAAACAATTAAAAAGTAAAAGGCATTCACATGGTGAAAATGATCAATTTAATCTAAGGATCCGTTTTTTAATCCAGATTATTTTATCCAAAATGTGAAAAATTATTCCACTTATTCAAATTCTGCCATTTTCACCCCGTAACTGAAGCATATGGCTGTCAGAAAAGTCTCACATTGACTGCAAACTGTCACCAGCCCCTCCGCGTCCTCTGTACAAGTACAACGTGTATATTCGTCACGGGACATCTGGAATGCTGTGTGTATGAAAGACAAGAAAGCATTTTCAAGATGTGTCTCTTTTTTTTCTTGATTACAGCAGTTTAGAGTTCCTCTAGAAGTCAAACTACCGCACGCCAAGAAATCTTCACAAGTATTCATTCTCACTATTAACATGAAAGAGGTGATAAGATGAAGTTGTCAAGTTTTGATATCTGATACTGTCTCCAAATAAGTAGTATGAACCAGAGTTAAAACAATCAAAAACTTGAATCCCCCATATAAAAATATATGAAATGAATGGCCAATACTATAAATCATGTAACTGACCAATGAGGACATGTTGATCCCTGGTGTCAGGGTGTATCCACGAAGCTGTACAGTGTATTCTCAGCGGACAGCCATTGAACACCTGAAACCAACAACAGCATTACAAAATCTATTTTCATAACATATTATGCTTAGACTAGTTTCAAAATGTGCTAAGAAACACAGATATACAATAAATGAATTAGAAAAATATTGATATACATATTACAGTAAAACCGCGATATAACGAAATCCAAGGGCCCAAAAAATAAAAATTCGTAATAACGAATCCCACATATAATGAAATAAATAAAAAAATCCTACTATATGTTACGCGCCGTCGCAAAAAAATGTTGCGCGGCTTCAAAAAAGATCGCAAATTCTGCAAAGGAGGAACAAGGCCATAGGGAACTGAATACCTACATATTTTTAGTAGTTTTGTTATTAAAACAGATAAGTAAATGGATAATCAAAGGAATTAAATTAAGAACAGAACCTATTCAACACCAATTGGAATATATTTTTGTAAATTCCAGAATATTGCAAACACAAAACAATATTTTAATTGTGTTTAAATGTAGAGCCGCTTCAAACATAGTTTTGGGCATGAAACATAAAAAATAATAAAAAAATAAAAAATTTACAGTTGTATCGCGGCATTTTTATAAAATGAGTCGTATATAAATTACGAAGGTACTTACCGGTAACGGCGGCAACCACTTCAAAATATGATACTATGAACCCAAGAAGAAGTTTGAATTGTTTTACTATCTTGTCGGCAGACCGCCGCGCACCGCCGAAAAGGCCATAAAACCGTTCGCATACGGCAGATGCAGCAGCGCGGCTTTGTAAGTGCAAAATAATATTTTCATCTTTTAACATTTTTTTATTTCGTTATAAATTTACGAAAATGTATTGGCATTTTTTCGTACGGGACAAAAATGATTTTGTTATAAATATTAACGGGATTTCGTTATATAAATGCATTTTTGTATGAAAAATTGGTTTTAGGGACTAAATTTCGATTTTTTTTTGATATACGTCATTTTTCGCTATATCGGGTTTCGTTATATCGCGGTTTTACTGTATTATTTTTTGTGGAGGATGCAATAGATATCATCTCCTGCAATAGATAGTTGGTGCCCAAGCTACTTTACTCACATTTTTGTCATAAAGTATGTCACTAGCAAAAGTATAGGGAATGACTATCTTGATATATTCATCATTTGATTTGATCACATCATTGATCAAGATTTGTTACAATTATAAATACCAAATTAAATATCTTCAGGAAGTGCAAAACTGTAGAAATACATGTATAAATAAATTAAGTAATTAAGATATTCACATTTTAAAATTTTACATATTCAAAATTTCATTAATTTATTTTATCTTATTTAATTAACAAATATTGGAGATTTATTCTGATTTCTATGAACATCGGATCAGTTTTAAGTAGATTTTAATAAAAATACTACCTATTGTAGAGGATCTTGACAGTAAGATGCAACTTCTGGAAAATGCACATTCTTTCATCACAACCAGAAGACCTCAAAAACCATCCTACTAAATTATAATGATAAAATTAACACAGAAAATATCTCAGCTATGTTCGTAGCCAGCCTGATCCGCCATCTGGTTTCAAAACATTGACTGTTCAATTTAAAGAATTCATAACTCTGTTAATACTGGTTCTGGTGAAAAAGTTTAAAAAAAAATCCACTTTCACATACAGATAAAATCAGCCAGTGTTGGAAGGAATTTTTTTATGTACTATTAAAGGTCTTAAGTTTTAGATTGCTGCTAGCAAGCAAAAACCAGGCCTAAAGAATCTACACAAACAATATTGATCTAAGGCCAGCCCTGATTCAAAAATTGTCCCCAAATACAAATATCCACATTGTGACATGTATGCATCCATTACCTTAGAAAAGCACGCTCCCATGTGCACCTTGGGTGTGGGGGGAAGCCCATTAGTGTTGGGGCGTGGGGGGGTCAGCGCTCGCGTCCGATGCCCCCGGTGTGACCTGCGCGGCGGCACAGGGGGTGATACCACATCGGGGGCTCCACTACCTCCTGGCAAGAAAATATTTTTGATATTAACATATGCTTAAAAACAAGTGAATAGCATATTGCAATCATTAATAACACCTTTAACAATATGTATCAAGTACAGTTAAGAAATCATTATAAGAATGTAAAAAAAGTGCCAGATTATAAATAAAAATATTTTCACGTCTTATCTTGATGTATAAAATTTGATTAGTTTACCATTGCTTTCTGTTTTTGCCTTGTCTCGCTGACTGTCTGACAAGCTCCTCTGCCTCTGTCCGCTGCCTTCCAGTCGTTCCCGCCCCCTCCCATGTATCTCAGCCGGATTAGACGCCCTCGAACCTGGTACGTTCACCTCAGCCAGGTTGAAAATCTCGTCTACAGAGGCTGAGGTCTTTCGCCTTAAGTCCTGCCGTTGCGATTCACCGTCGAGCTCACACACGCAGAACTGGCTGAGGTCTATGCAGGCCGCATTTTGGTCGCCGTTTAAACTAGGAACTTGACTGCGGTCAAAGGCCGAATCAGAGCTGTGGCGCCCGTGTTTCTTCATTATCCGCCTCTCACCCTCGTCACGAGCTGCGTGTAAGCCGGTCACGGAATATGCGCTGCGTATCCTTCTGTCTATCTCGCTGTCCATGTTCAGGGACAAATCTATCCTTTTACACAGTTCGTCCTCGAACACTGGGCCATCGTTGTTATGGTTTGATTCATTGTTCCTGCTCTTAACATGTTCTGCCATATTCAAACTGTTCGCTATCTGTAAGGCTCTGAAATTCGATACGGAAATCTTTTGCTTTTTGCACATATCACAGAACACGATTCCAGAAGTGTTTTCATCACTAGTAACCGTATTATTTCTACTCTTTTGGGCACTGTCACGTTTGCAACCGATGCACGAACACTTTTTATCCGAAGCGGAGACTGATTGCTGCAAATCACTCAAAACTCCAGTTAAATGCTGTCGTGGAAAGGCTTGATTTGAATTAGGATCTTTCATGGGACACTGTCCGCAATTACATCCGTTTTCTATTGTCTTTATCTGCGAAACTGACGGGGAACTCACGATAACCTCACTCCCCGGTTGGTCTGCAAACATGATGTCGTTGCCGTAGTTTGTCATCCTCGAGGCCAAGTGGTCGCCGCTCGATATGGAAGTCTTGGATATATCTCTCGGTAACTGGCCACTCTGGCAACCGTTTCTGCACTTGTCATTGTGATTTGCGGACGTATGCTCAATGGGATTCGCGTGAAGGTAATCATGCTTGAGCTTGATGCACTGTGAGAGATGACGGTCGTAGAGGCTGTTGATGGACTGTTGGTCACTCTTTATCGAAGCTGTGTCATTTTTCAATGGTAGCGTAGCTCTGAAAACAAGACATTCTTTATTATCAATATTTATTTGATGTGGATAATGTGTACAAGTATTATAGTGACAATGCAATGAAGTTTAACAAACAAAATTGCTGTTTTATGTACATTCACTTAGCTACAGGGAAGGGGCATTTCAGTGTTAATAAACACATGTCACTTGGACCCAATGCAGATTTACTTTAAAATGGAAGATCTACAAATTAACTGAAGTCTCGTTATATTTTTACCATTCAGTCAGTTCAAAGATCACTTTCATTTCATAATACATCAAATTAATTTAAAAATGAAAATTTTAAAAGAGTTATATTAATCAAAATTCTATACAAACATAATTATATTGTTAACGTCATAAGAATATTATTGCAAAACAAAAATCAAAACATGTTATTTAAAAACAAATTGTGTTATTCCATTAATAGAATGGAAACAAAAATAAATAAAAACATTTGAACACTTCAGTTCCGTACAATATCAAAATGTTGGTGATTTGTGGACTGAAAGAGTGTCAAGGAGAAAGGTTTGATGGTGGATGGTATGTCACACACAAATACAATTTTAGAAGATACGTGAATGTGGAAAATGCAAAAGGAATGAGACTTGACTGGTGCACTGGTATTTAGATGATGACAAGTTGTACTATTGGACCCATCTTGGATAAATTGATATTAATTGTATGTTTTCAATGGACAAGTGACGCTCAAATGTTTTCCACCAGGCACCACTTTTGGTTCAAATTAAAATATGATATATAGTGATAGTATGCCCACTGTGTAGGTTTTTCTAATAGCCCCACTTTTTTCTGAAAACAAAAAGATTCTCATATTCCAAAGATCTCCAAGTATTTACATTTGGAATAAAAGGGTTAATTTAAACTCAACTATACATAACTGCAGAAAAAATAAATACTATGTTATGTTTTTTTAAAATTTAAACGCACCATATTTATTGGAGTGGGACTACAAATAGTTCCATTAAAACTATATTATTTATTTAGCAATTTCTAGATTTTGGCCTAACACCTTTAGATTCATAATTATTTATTAATTAAGAAGTCAGTCATAAAATAAAATTATTTGATTGAAGTATGAAAATGGTTTACTCCACATAATGCTTAATTTAAATATATTACAGTGAAACCAGACTTTTAAGTTATTGGATTTTACATTTTCCTACAATTTATAATAATTTTTTAATAGTGGTATTTCTTTGATAATGATTTCTCAAATACAGTTAGGTATTCAGTTTGATATGACATAAAATTAACAATGAATCATACTAAAATTTAGTCCTTGTTTTACTTTGTTATTCATTAATAATAAATATGAAAACTGAGTCCTCACTCGTACTTGAAATCTGAAGTCTACGAATTATGATATTCATGCCCTAGCTGAAACGAAACAGGATACTGCTTTTGCAAAAAATCTACTACATACAACACTTTTGCAAACAGTATATTCAAATAAGCTATATTTTATGGTAAATAAATCTAAATATTAAATATTTACCTTACTATATTAGGTTTTGATAAGAATAAAAATCATTAAAATCAATTTAATCATTTTAATAAATATATGATAATAATCACACTACGAATAAAGTTATACAAAAAATTAATTTTGAAGTACAGCTTATTTGAATGTTTAGACTACACGCCGCCGCTGCTACAATGAAAGGAGAAAATTTTTGTTTGTTTTTATTAAAGCTATTTTTGAGAACCTTTGAACCGCATTGTTATAATATTGTCTATGAAATGGTGGCAATGTACTGTGATCAGTTTAAGTACAGAGTCTGATTTCTAAAACAGTCTTAGAGATAGGCCAATAGGATCTATTTCTCTTATCAGACATTTGTGAGCAATATTAAACATCAATAAACATTGACTTTCTTGACACTTATCAGAATAGGGTAGGTAGATACACATATGATAAATATAAATTACAAGTTAATCAGTTAAAATGTGTAATTTGAAAATGAAATCCATTTAATCCCATCAGATGATTAATACAGGTTACATATAATATGATGACAAATTAATCAGCAAGCAACTCTATTTATTATAGAAGGATTATATATTACTCAAGATTACACTTTTTCTTACCTGAATATTTTTTCTAATTTAAATTTATTTTTTTAATAATAAAAGTGAATCTACCCTTTAGTCTTGAGAAGAATCATAAAATCCTAATGTTTAACAGTGAGCACATTGTTGATAATGTTTTTACAATTCCAAGGAATTGAAACACAGTTTTTAACTGGAATTTTCTACACAAAAACATTATTTATTTCAGGATATCGTGACATAGTTTTACTTATAGATAATTTAGCCTTACATGCAAATCTAAATATTTCAACATAATTCATTTTTAACCTTTTTGTGGTGATTATTTTATTAAATACAAATTAAATGTATTAATTAGAAAGATATACATATAAAATTAATTTTATCGAAAAATACTGTTGTTACTACCAGGATTTGAACCTGGATCTTTTCCAATCTGGGGAACGTGCATTATCTGATTATGCTATACCAACACAGTGGATTGATGACAAATTTTCAAACCTATATGTTACACTTTTCAAATTAATATATCTATTGTTCCATTATTTAATTTGTATTTAAAATATCACAGACCGTCTGTTCTGAACAATTACAACTTCATAATAAGAATGTGTTCTCCTTAATAATTAATGATTATTTTATTCCCTTAATGCTATTTTTATAACTTTCATAACTAACAGACACATGACAATGTACTGTCTAAAATATTAAAAACTATGTAAATATTTATTGACACAAAAATAAATTGTGAAATATTTTTTTTTAATAAAAAGTGAATTTAAGCGTTTTATTTAGATAACTGCGTCGGTAAAATACTTGCCTATTGCCCCAAAGTTCACAAATTCTTCCATTACATCGACAGCACGTTAGCTCTATTTTCACTTGTACAGAATTTATAGGCTGATTGCAAAAGTAAACTTGCGACATTTTTTATTTATAAAAAAAACCGTCTCTGAATTTTGAATGGTACTGAAAGGCAGGAAAAATCTACATATGCATAACCTCCTATTTTATATGAAACTTATACTTAGTAATGTCAACAATGGTTATATTTTAGAATGAAGCATTTGAGGTGGACAATTGGTAGATTACTGCTCAAAAATTAATTCTGTGTTTGAATTGCACATCGACATCTGATCCAATAAGGTAAGAGATATTTGACTTTATTAATTTACGACAGCTGTATAAATGAATCAAAAAATAATGGATACATTATATTTCAAACTAGGTCCAAATGGAACTATTGTCATTGCACCTGGCCATTATTTTATTTTATTAAGAGACAGAATATCAACAGATATTTGATAGATAGTCTTGCCAAGACATATTAAGTGGTTGAAAGATTAGAAACACAGTTTAAAAAATGTGATATTACAAATTGACAATTAAGAAGAAAGAACTAGATATTAAAAGTACTGCAAAGGTACCAAGCGCATAGGATCCAAGATCAACGATGTCAGGACATGTGATAGGAGACAGTCCTCAGTGTTCAAAAATGAATAGTGCAAACTCGACTGTATGGTAAACATGTATTGCATGCTGGAATCAACCGTGTACAATACATTTTAAATTTCCTTTTTAAACAGAGACTGTCATGAAAAATATATTCAGGTTATCTAGGCAGGGGAGAAAAATAGTCCAATAAATTGGTATTGTAAAACTTGATGTGAAATAGGGCTGGAGATCTCAATGATCCGACAGGGATATTTAAGTCTATTTGTGAAAGTATTGAGGGGGTATCCATATTTGTTATCGACTATTTTGAAGTGTCATTAGATCTATGATTTTAATCATTTTTCCAAAGAGATTAGGTGAAAACTTTAGAGCCTCTTGTCAAGATTAATAAGAATTCCGTCCATGGCCGATATTTACTTTGCGGAGATACTTACATATAAAATGTAAAAATATAATATGACCATTATATTGAGGAAATAGTGCATATCAACCAATAATTAATGAAGCATGAAGTGAGGTACGGCTTAATTTCTCAGTTTTCTCTGAGTGTAAAACCAGATGTACTAGGTTTAGCAATATTTAATGTGTTGAAATTTCAGTAAGCTTCCAACTAAGAAAAATAAACAAATTAAAAAATAGGCATAAGTCAATATTATAAATAATATATACATGTAGGCTTGTATTATGAGACATGAGAAAATATTACATATTGACTATACATTCTAAATAATACGAAGCCAAAGCCAATAAAATACACCATGCAATAAAACCCAGAATTAACAAATTCAATGTAAAAATTGTCACGTGAGATTTTTCCAAATTCGAGATCTAAAGCTTTGTAAAAAAAACTCACAGGACATTTTTAACTTTGAATAACATTTCATCTATTTTCTGCACGACATGACAAAATAATGTAAAGTGTTCATTTGAGTAAAAGGATATCTCATGAATTAGATCTTTATAGAGACAAAGTTCTTTGAGGCAATTTGGATAATAATCTACATTTTACGATGGTAGTAGTGGAGCTACACTGGTGTGAGTCGAGGCTGCGAGACATTTCTCAGGAGACGTAGCAAGCGCTGCTTTATTCTTGACAATCATCTCATCACGATGATTAACACCAGTGGTGTGGTTACCGCCTAGGCAGACAGAATCGCTGAACAAGTTCAATAATTTATAGCGTAGGTTTAAAAATTATTTGTGATATGAATTAATGGATAAGTATATCTTAAATTTTAAAATACAATAATTTTGCAATATCATCTTGCAGGAGTCTTGGAACTTCCAACCCATTTTAAGACAGCAGTAGTAATAACAGCAATTTGTACCTTACATTAACTATTTTAAAGGTATATACCTACCTAACAGTCAAAATTATGGGTGGAAGTACGGTCCTGATAATTTGTAGCTATGCGACTGAGGAACACCTCATTAGTTAATTATAAATATTTTATTTATTTACAGCTTTTGTTGTATAATCGATTGTCACCACTTATCAGATATTATGAAATTATTTCATATCTGATGAAAAATATCTAAAGAAAATGTGTATCTCCATTTTTCTAATCTGAAATTTGAGGTATTTTATGCATACTATTTCAAGATGATACAAATATATTTAGAAAGACAACAATAAAATCTCTTTCAATGTCTGAGCTATCTGATTGTGCTAAGTCTTCTGTTCCTATTGCTTTCAGCACTCGCCTCATATATCCTCTCCTCACATTTTCCACATGCCCAAACCATTTCAGCAACCTTTTCTTAATTCAATGGGTTAAGCTACAAATAGATCTACATTTTTACTGTATCAATTTATATCTGAAGTCAAAAAATATATACTCAGACTAACAGACACATAAATTATATACTCTCTTATACAGGTAACCCTTGTTAATCACGGGGGATATGTTCTGGACATGGTCGCGATAAGCAAAATTTCGCAATCAACGGGGGATTATAAAAAAAATAATTTTAAAATTCAAAAACACTTAATTAATAAAATAAACATTACTAAAAACAAAAAAATTTCATACATAGCATAATTCATTCATTTTGTTCCGCATTGCAAAAAATAATATAGATTCCCTTGTTTGGCCCCCTACGTTTATTATGCAAAAGTATCCGATAACTGTCAAATAATCTGTTACAACCACGCTTTACAGCACTCACTCGCTCGTAATCTTCGTTGTTTTCTTCTCACAACTCCATGCATTGATTGTGAAGAGAAGAGGCCTTTTCAATGATTTTGACACAATACTTTCGCATGTGAACAGGTTCCGAGATGTCATTTTCATTTTTCATAGCATGGCAGTCCATTTCCTGTAGCCGATCAATTTTTCACATTTTAAAAGTTACGAAGGGATAAATAATATGTAGTCAATTTAATTAGCGTGCATTTGACACTGCAGCTAAGATTACACTGAAGGATAGACCCAAATGATACACTGACTCAACTGTAGCAGGCAACAGCGTACCAGTGTTATTTTGTCTCACTCACGCTCGTGACTTTATGTTCATGTGTATGATGTGAGTGAGCGAGAAAGAAAGATAGCACGCACGTGCAATTACTCATTATGACAATTCGTGGCATGTTTCAAAGCCAGACAAGTGCCAAGACAACATTTTTTTTAAAAAAAGATCGCAATATAATGAATCCGCACTTGCCGGGGTCACGATAGGCGGGGTTACATGTATACTTCTTCTCTATATACGAGTTTTACTCTCATAGAGAAGAAATAAATGTAAAAAGAAATATATATCTTACTGATTATGGTTTAAAATGTATAATATCTCATTATATCTTATAATAAAAAATAAATATATATATATGTATATATATCCATGATCGCATTTCCATCACATTCTTCACTTTCATACACCAAAACTCCTAATCTTGCATCAGATGACTCTCGGCAATAACAGCCTTCAGATTACCATTCACATTATTTCCCGGTGATTTATTATTTATTATTATATTACATTCGGTCACACTTTCTATGAATATGTTTTAAGATTGGTTAAAAAGTGTAAACCAACATAGTGTGACATTGATCAAAAATCTTCAGTATACCAATCTGTTACAAAATTATTGTGACAGATTTGTATTCTGCCTTTGTTTCAAATATTGTACTAAATTGTAACCATTTTCGCAAGACAACAATGTCAAATGGACACAATAGATTATATAGTAATAATAAAATAACACACATAAAAACTTCAGTTAAAAAAACTGTTAATTTTAAGAATACATATTGTATTAATTTACACTGCAGTCATAATTTGCATTGAAATATGCTTTATAGGCACTTTTCGACAAATAAATGAGGGACTGAAGACTGCTAAAAATATTATTTAATAATAAATAATCGTATTTTTGATACAAAATTAGGTTTTAAATAGTAGTTGAAGCCCTAAAGCATGCAAGTAATATACATAATATTTAAAATTGTCTGTTTTTACCAATATGAAGCAATAGAGGCATCAAAAATGACAATGCAAATTGAACAGGGTGAAACTCAATTTATATTTAATATTTTGTTAATTTCTTTACTTCAAATTTATCTTTGTATTCTTCGCTTTGAGCATGTAAGAAAACATATTATGTATACATAAGGGGTTCAGAAGTAAAACAGTTTTGTTTCTGAAACCCTTATATATAAGAATTTTCCATTACTAGGGAGTTTTCTATAGTACACTGAAAATGAATTTAATGAACAGACTTCAAATGATTTGTATATTGTCTTAATTATTATGGTGTAAAATATTGTGTAGTAGCAGTGTAAATGTCCCATGTAAGTTATTTTAGAAAGAAGTGTATGTCTTCTGATATAAATGAATAACTAAAACCAGAATTTTCATAAAAATTGCGAAAAGATGAATTTGTATTAAAAGTGGGTCCTTACGACATTTTACGCATTCTCAATTTATGACAGTATAATTTTCAAATAAATATACATAGTGAATATTTTGATTAAAATACAGTATATGAGCAAATATATATTATAAAAAGCTCATTGCATAATTAAATACTTTACCTTTTTCAAATTTTATTTACGAGTTAAATATTAACCAAACTACTTTTAAATTATTAGAACCCTAATAAAATATCCTCGAGAGTAAGTACAGTACAAAATAAGCCAAACTCTGTCTGAGTTAAGGTCTTTTTTACCTGAAAACTCAGCCACATAGGCCTGGAATTACAGGCTCACAATTTAATAATAATATGATCTTTAATTGGTCAATCAGGCATACAAAATTCTCTTTGCCTCGATTTTGACCATTTTTATTTTGTGCAAACCATATTATTAGTAAGTGTACTATTACCACGGTGCATGGATTCAAAAAGTAACTTTGAGGTAAAGAGTGATGAAAAACTTAAAAGATAATATTATAATATACAAGTATTATTCTCACATAGTTTATCCAGACAAGATGGAAGTAATACACAGGCAGTGAATGAGATGGCAGCACTAGATATTCTCAGAAAACAAATACAATATAAAAATTGTCACTGTTGGCTGATAACTCAAAATAAATATACATTATACTTAAAAATATAAAAAAAATTAATAAGGCAGGGTTCCAGATTAGACGGAATTTACACTGTGCAAAGCCAGGGTAATTATTATAATACAACAAATAATCTCTATGTCATGCTAACACTCAGGGCATGCGGCAATACCATGCAATAAAAAAAATAATACACAAAAAATGACATCAGTACATAATTACCTTAGCATTAACTCTTCGTCTATATATTGCAAAAGACTCCTAAAACAAAATACAAAAAACCACAGATGACATATCTCGAACAGCCATAAAGTTTCGTACATGTAAAGCCCTGTATAGACGAGTACCGCATTCCGTTGTGTTAACTGGCGGAAAAAGTATGTGTCATTCCAGACAACGACATGCGTTTTTTTTCCTATCTGTCATAATACATAAAGCCCTGGCGTACTTATGGACAAACAAAAATAAGCAAAACATAAATTAGATTAAGCCATATTTTTTAAAGAGCACATATAATAAATAGTTTGAACTGAACTGAAATTGAAGTGTTTTCAAACAATGAGTACAAGTTTGGATGTGAATAGTGGGCCAGAATGACCCAGTACACACAATGAGATAATTTATGTGGGTGGAATGCGCTACCTGTGTACCCAGGGCTTTGCATACATTGACAGACCATAGATAGTGTAAAACTAAAATATTATAATAATATGTAATATGTATCTACTTTCACAGTTGTAATGTGTCAGTACATGCTTGAATATTTATTATTTAAAAATACTTTAGAATAAATTTATTCCCGATAATTATTATCAAAGTGAGTAAGTATAATAAAAATATGGCAAATATGTAGATATAAGATAATAATCGTGTCATTAATATATTTAGTGTCCAAAATTCAAGATTCAAATGTAATAATGACAACATTGGAAGTAATGTTATGTTGCATATATTTATTATATTTATTGTGTGCTGTACTGGAAATTAAATACTTTACAATATGACATTTCAGGGTCCATTCTGCAGATCCCCAGAGAAGAGGAAAAAATATCTATTTAAAAACTGTAAATAGTACCTAACTAGTATAACTGTCTGCTTGTCAAAAAAAAAGTTGAATTTAATTTAGAAAAAAAATTTGAATGATATTCCATGAGGTGATGTTGATATTACATGAAAGTGGGCGAAGTCAATAAGAATAGTGTGCATGGAGTAGTACACAAACAATAATAAATATATTTTATCTTTTAAATCTTCCAGGGGATAGAAGAAAAGAATCCATGCAAAAATCAACTCTTTTCATACAGAATTTTAGTCAGAAAGTATCACTTTGAATTTTGACATTTGCACCCGCGCTGACATACTACAAAGCATTAGGGCCAGAATTCTAACAAATGATTGACAATGACATCTAACAATGCCGCATTTTTCATTTGTTTAAAACGCCTATAAGTCTAACGAGAATGTTAAAATTATTTAAAAAAAAATCATATTTGAAGACGTATAATAGATAAGGATGTTGAAATGTGAAATGGAGAAATAAAGATTTCAAAATAATAATAATAGTGTATACATTAAACATATAATAAAATTTTAGAACTAAATAAATATAAAGGGTCAATTAAAATATCAGCTGCAAGTGTATTGAGCCCACAATAGAATCATCACAATTTGCATTAATTTTATCTGTATGGCCCCCATTACTATGCGGCATCTCTGTACGTGGACTCTTTCATTCATTATAGACTGGTACGCGTTAAAATGTTTAAAGTGGATAGGTTTAACTATTTTTAAATATGGACGCCGAATGTCAACTGTAATTTCTACCCAACTAATAGACAAACATATAAATAAATAAAAATTCAAATTATACTTGTGAATGTACATAAATGTAAGATATAATATCTAAAGGATGCAACATTAAAATAATATTAATATTTCAAAAATACTTGCAAATTCAAATAATTAATGAATACATTGTTACCTAAGTGGCAACACCGCTATCTCAATTTTTTACGATATTAAGGTGGCTTAACGAGTGGGCGTATGTTTGGAAAGCCTTGATATTTAATGGTTTGTCAGTAAAACTGGACATTAAAAGGTTGCCACATTAAAGAAATAAGTATTGGAAGTAGCATTTGTCATACAGAAAATGAAAAATGAGATAGCCGGTGTTGCCATTTAGGTAACAACATTATTAAAAAGCACTGAAAAATAAATATTATCTTCCTTTTTTACAACAGGCCTTATTATTTGTTTTAATAATTTAGGAAGAAAGCAAAAAGTGCCACTTTGTGGCGTAATTTAAAAAATTAGGCCCCAATACCTCCTCCTATAATGCACTTTCACACTTTCATAAAAATAAAACAAGTGTTTTTTTTAACATTTATGTGCACTTCCAAACGGAAACATCCTTGCTTCTCTTTGTTATGCTATAGTTTTGCCCCTAACCTGACATATTAGCGGGGTACTACTGTATACATCGATAATGTTACCAAATAATACATGTGATTTTTTTTTTCCTTTTCTTATTACACTACTAATATAAGCGCCAATGCATTAGTGTAGATATAGTTCTGGCCACTCTCACAGCACGGATCCATCTCTTATCCAGCAATTCTAGATGTTGATTCAGATTGTAATTAACAAATCAAATGAAATCTTTAAAAACGTTTCATTATATTTTCATCAATTAACTTTTTTATGAGATTGAATTTAATTTTGACATTAAAAAAATTAATTTAAATAGTACTCATCCTTCTATCTAACGTCTTGCAATCTTTGCTGGTATTTTCTCATTAAATATTAAATTAATATGTATACACATAGTTGTACAAATGACACAAGAGTGTAATTAAAAAAATACAAACTTTTTTTCAAAACACTAACAATTTGTTGCTGATTTAAATAAATTTAAAAAGCTATCTCAAATATTTGTACTCAGTTTCAAAGTTAGGGATGCTCTCATTTCTCGCTATGTACATATATAATAATAATAATAATAAGCATTTGTTAATGTGAAAACTATGATCAATAAATAAATAGTAAACAAAATTATAAAATTTGAAATTTCATTATATAAAAAACAGAACTATACATAAAAAAGAAGAAGAAAAAAGAGTCACGACTACATAAAGTACAGAAAAGGATTAAATATTTGAATTAAAATTTTAAAAAGCTATTACAATTTATGATTGTATCTAATACATAATTTTTAACGAAGTTTACATTATCGCGTGAAAGGGATTTAAAAATAGTAATATTTGTATTATAAATTTTATAAAACAATATATTGTTCAAAATATTAAGACAAAATGATCAAAATGCATCATGCCATATCAACATCTTACTGATACGACTTTAAATACTTCTGTTAATATAATTTATGACACACAAAAACCGACATAACATTCAAACTGTTATTTGTCAAACATAAGTATGATGTCGTCGATCGTTCTTTAAGACGCAAATACCTTAAGCTCATTTTCATAATTTGCTCGCCTGTAATGGCGCACTCTCTCACACGGTGTCTCACTCTAAAATAATAGAAAACAATATGGTGAAGGGGGACGGAGAACTAAAGGAAACAAATAGTGCAGTAAAATCTGGATTACTAAAGAAAGATGATAATTTGCCAGTATCTTAAACCTTCTGGTAATACCTGTCTTAAACAGATTTTTCTAATGAGTTAGGCATTGTCCAATATCATCTTTATAATCGATCTTGTATACTTAATAAATAAATAAATAAAATATTACAAATCTCTAACATGACAACTTGCAAGTGAAGAAAAAGAATTTAACATTTGCAGCCTTGCTCCGAAGGTTACAATGTCCTAAAATAAATTTAGTTTGACAAAAAGAGAAAATATGAAGGCCTCACCTATTTATTGACAATTTCTATTTGTATATGTTATCATTAAATAGCCAATGTGTTTATTTATAAGTCAGCTAATCTGGACCTCACTGCACTCGTGATACATAATATGTACTATCTATATATGCAAATTGGATGAAAAAGAGCAAACATTCAAAGGACTTACTATTTCAATTAGAACAGTGAAAACAAAAGACGGCGGCGTGTTACAAAAAAATCTAATAGGTAAATCTAAATCTATGGCAAACGCTCTAACAAATAATAAGACAAGCAACAAAAGAACATGAATAATGTACGATGACTAGGAGTGACACATTGAATTATGTATGAAAGTGTAGAATATTTGAGGGGAAGAAAGATGAGGGATGGAGTTTGTTTATGAGAAAGAACCCGAGAAAGAAAATGAGGCATTTTAAACTGCGCCTTTTTGTATGCTTCATAATGAATGAAACTAGCGGGCAGCATTTGTTTTTTAAAAAAGTTCCTTAAAAGTTTATGGTTAAATATGTCAGATAAAGTTATGGCCAAATATAAAAACTATAATAACCCTCTTTGATATAACGCACAGTTCATGAGATTGTAATAAAAATGATTGTACATTTTTTACATAATGGGAATGATTTTGAAATATGTATATAAAAATATTTCGGCAAACCCTCGTGAGTTCATTTCTATATTTTGTTCCAACATATGACTGTCATCTACACTTGAAAAGTGGGCTGTTAGAAAAGGCAGACGGATGTGCAAGACGTATATGCTGAGACAGAAAAGTCTGGTACTCTATTCATGTGTGTAAGTGGAATGTGCGTGTATTAAAGGCACTCACTTTTCGCTAGGCAGAGTATCTGGGGGCGGAGGGCAGGTGGCTTGAACATCGCTCAGCAGGTCGAGCATGTCCCATCCGGTGTCATCCGTCCGTCTGGGGCAACAGGACTTCACTGCAATGTGAATAATCAAATTAACCTCATCACACATGGAAAAAATTATATGTACATCTAAGATATGGAAAAAATGAAATAATCTGTTGTTATTCATCACTCATGATTTTGTTTAAAATAATTGTAAGATATAAAGTAAATAATTTAGTGTGATAACCTGTGTCTTGTGATAAGTTGTGCATTTACCACTTCTTTACTTTTGGTGTTCAATCCTCTGCTACTTGTCTGGTTACCTCGTATACGGATTCTTGGTAAAATAAACTCGGAATTCCAGGTAACAATTATCAGTTTATTCAACACGTAAGTACAAAGGTTTAATATAATATATACACTTCCAAAACAGTAATTATAATTGGAAGGAGCCAAGATGAGAGAGCGCTGCCTGCTAAATAAAGCTCGCCTCCCACCCCCTCATACTCACACTCCCCTGGCGAACACACAAAAAGTGACAGTTCTCACATTTAGAAATTTGAAAAATGAAAATTCAATATTAATTTTTGACACTCATATACACGGTGAAACAGACCTAGTCCACAATATTTTATGGGTGCAAATTCTAAACTGTTACGGAAAATATTATTGTTTGAAATTTTTACAAAATCGTGTTAAGCTTGAAGTCTACGTACTTCAAAATTAATATTTGCGAAAAGGTTTCATTATTAATCTATATCTTTGCTCCAGGCCCTAAATCATCTAACAAAAAATAAACTAGCCACTCGAAATTCGATGACCTTTAATTTTTTGTATTCAATATATAATTTGGAATCAATAAAATATTTAAATTAATCGAAATAATCACACAATTATGATTTTTTTTAAATGCTTTTATATCTCTGACATGGTTGAGATTAGGCACATATCCCTTGAACATTTTCGACTCATAATTTAGTCAGGTATCCACCCAAAAAGTATTGTGAACTAGGTCTGTTACACCTTGTATAACATTTAGCATTCAATGCCACAACAGCGCCATTTAAAGTTACTATTTTAAGTCAATGGCGACGTTATTACAGGACACAAAATCATGAGCTGATACGCTTTGAATCACTTTAGTTCTCCACTCTTGCTGTCGTTTATGCGCTCCATTATATTCCACCCTTTATGAAACTTTGCAAAGAATCTTGGAAACAATATTGAGTGCAAAATGGTAAAAAAAATATCACACCATGGTCAAGGTTTGTTTGCAAAACTTTGATATCATTATGATGTATTTTTGAAAATTTGAGTTCTATAATGATAATTTGCAATAAAATTCATTATACCTGTTCTGTATTTAATCGAATTTATAATTTTTATAAATATGGCCTGGCCGATGATGTCAACATCCTGTAAAGAAGGCATGAGGGTTCTAATCTTTATAAAAGGTTTATTGTAGAGGACACAAATTTTTACTTTCATATTATTTGTAATTATAAAACCACCAAGATAACAAACTTACCAGCCCGTTTAATTGTGTCTGAATCGCCAACACGACCCCTAATGTCCACCGTCTCATCTTCAGCATCCAGGTCTATGATAGGTGAGTCATCAAACACTCCTGAAGGTCTAGACTCCTCTGCTGTGAGTAGACTTCGTGGGCGCTGTTGCACGGGGATCGCCTGGGTGGGGGGCGCAGCCAGTGGATGCCGGCTTTTGACTGTCAGCTTGGAGGCAATGCGATGCGGTACGTTAGGTATTGCCTGTTGAAGAATATTTTTCATAAAACAGGACAAATGTCTTAGTAAGATAAATAAAAATTAAATATATTAATTAATTAGATATTAAAATAAAAAAATACATATGTGTAATGTGAAATTATCAGTCTAATTACTGATTATATTGCTACAAAATATTTTTATTATATATTAAATCAATATTGATTTACCCCGTCTTCATCTGGATCTGCGTTGAAGTTGAATAGACTAGATGGATTGGACACTTTCTGCAACAACTCTATAGCCAGCCTTTTGGACATGTCCGATTGAAAGAAAGCGTGCTATAAACAACAACAAAAAAGATTGGTAAGACGAGTACCCATCAAGGCAACTAAAACTAAAATCGCATAGAAGAGTGGATTTTTAATAAATGTGACAAACTTTGCATAATACTAAATAGGGTCATCTAATCATCCAGCTATGGTTTTTGTCTTTTTTGTTGTATTAGAATTAAATATATTATAAACTCTTAATATGTAAATGTAAAGATTATAAATATTACAATCAAGTCAATAAATGGATTATTAAAATGTAATTTAATAAATGAGATGAAAGAAAGAAATCTGTAATAAACCTGTAATAGCTTATCTGCGGTGGGCCTCTTCTTGGGATTTTTGGTAAGCGCTGTCTTGAGGAAAGCGTGAAAGGTGGCGCTCCAACGCTCTCGCTCGCGTAGCGTCGGTGGTTTGAACCCTGACTTGGACATAAGGAACAGTGCGCGCATCGGATGCAAGTCAAACATGGGCGGTTGCAGTTCGGCTAATTCTACAAGAAAATAAACAAATAATGTCTTTAAATCGAATAAATAAATGGCAATATCCAAATATCAAGTTCTGTGTTGTGTACATTACAGTGCTGCAGTTATCCGAGGACTTGTATGCAAAAGCTGTTTATTTTATTAAAATATAATATTTTCTAAACTCACCAATAGCAGTTATACCGCAGGCCCAAATGTCACACAGTTGGTTGTAGCCTCCTTTCCTTTCCACAGCTGCCACCTGAAGAATAAACATACATTCATAGAGAAAACATTTGAGACAGAAGAACTGGATCACTATATTAAAACTAAAATATTTGACCAAAAATGGTACACACCTCTGGCGCCATCCAGTAGGGCGTGCCGATGAAGGATTTGCGCTTGTTGATGGTGGCCGTAATCTGCGCTGAAACTCCAAAGTCAGCCAGCTTGACATCTCCATACTCTGTTAGTAGGATGTTGGCTCCCTTTATATCTCTAAAAGTGTAACAATTTAATTATTAGCCTACTTTAAAATTAAAAAAATCATTTAAATTAAAAAATATTGCTACTTTGAAATTCCATTTTATAAACAATTAATGTTCTACTAATCATCAGTCTAAAAAAATAATCAAATGTTTCGCTCATTCACCACACTGTTCTTTAAAACATAAATTCTATTTTAGTGATTATTACCTGTGCATCTTCCCCATGCTGTGCAGGTAGGACAGGCCGGTGAGGGTCTCCCTGCACATGTAGGCGATCTGCACTTCCGTCAGCGGACCCGTGATGTGGTAAATATCCTTAAAAATGTGTATAATTTTAACCAAAAAAATTCATGGTCGTTAACCTTTGGTTCAAATTTCTTTGCATCGCATTATGTATACAGAGAAGACTGTGTGGTTGAAAAATGTGCAGAAAGTGGTTTGCCAGATTGCCAATCTAGCAATTTTTCGGCACTACAAATTGATATAAATTATGGTATAAATAAGTAAAACAAAAAAATCATTTATTAATAATAATATTACATCAACCTTTGAGGACAAGTGTTCCTAAAATTTAAAGAATGTCTCACATCTGGTTACATAAGAAGAGCCAATAGTAATTGACCCACACCTGAACTGCTACATACACTGATCGGGAGAACAAGACCGAGAACATCCATTAAAAAAGGTAATATACCATCCTCATCCATTAGAATAATTCTTAGGGAGGGTTGTTAAATCAGTAGTAAAATTTTACCACAGTAAATTTTTACTATAGTACCTTTTTATCATCACCCCATGGTAAAAAATGTTTGCGGGTTGTTCGAATGTCAAATTTACTACTGTCAAAGTTAATCTCACCTAATATAGTGGCAAGGCGAATAGACAAAAAAATCTGAGAATGATGTCAAATTTAATTTATTTTAAATATTCACCATTGGCAATACGTATTAATTTTATGCTTTATCTATGACTTTATTCACCCCTGTATTCAAAATCTGTCACTTCGTCCTATGTGCTAATATAATATGATTCGTTGTCATATATAGTAGACGCCCGATTATCCGGAATCGGATCAACCGGGATGCGGATTAACCGGGACTTATTTTCGAAAATTGAAATTTTTTGAACAGATTCAAACAAACAAAATCAGTCTCGTCACTGCATTCATACTGAGATATCACACAATTTCTGGTATCAGATATAGTTAAATAATTTCTGCTAGACTTTACTCCACTGCGGTCCTAAACACCGATAAACCTGTGCAATATGTGCATGGTTGGTCTTGATTATCAACAATATTCACCTGCAGACTGCCTCCACCGCAGTACTCCATGGAGATCCACAACTTGTCCCGGCGCAGGTAGGAGCCGTAGTAGGCGATGACATTAGGGTGCCGGCAGTCCTTCATCATCAGGATCTCCTGCTGGATGATGGCAAAGTCATCGCCGGGCTCCAGCTTGATCACCTTGATGGCGGCCAGCTCGTTGGACTGCAGACGCTTCGCCTGGAAGCATTACACATAATTAAAGTAAAACAGACTGTTACATCTGTTGAAAAAAGAATCTGGTGAAAATTTTTTTCCCACTTATTAATTAAACTTTGAGACTTTGGAGTGACAGTTCATAATTAGGATAAATTAATCCAATGTGTATAGGGATGCCTGGCCAAGGATCAGGAACCGGCCATGTATTACATTCAAAATAAACAAATTACATTATTTTTATTAAAAAGTTACAAATTTTTTGATTATTTTTTATGACATGAGATGTATCTGTGGAGGCCCTGAATGCGCCTCACAGTTACCTGGTTGTTAAGCCAAACTCTCAAGAGCCATTAATACTCCTGGTAGCGACGTTCCACAATATCAAGCGGTAACCATTAGGAAAACCGACTTGTGAGCGTCACTCATCTACCTGCCGTCTTCCCAACCATAAGCTTTAGATCAGTCTTCAGTAACTACTCGCACCCAACTTTATAAAACAGTGTTGAATAAATGTAGTGTCAACCGTAAGTAGTTTATCTTTTTGTAACCTGCTCTAGTCCACCATCATACATATTCTCTACACTCCGCGATCATTCCAACATAGTGGAGAACTGGGAGATATAGGGGGCCCCAGTTCTCGCACTTACAACCTTCTGATCAACACACATACACCGCGACATAATCCACACTTTTTCCCCACAACACAATTAAAACACTTATGTAGTAACACGAGCTAGTACCACTCATTTTGAAAAATAGTCAACTCAAATTTATTTTAAAACAAGCAAGTAATAATGTCTTACAACATTGAATGTCTGTCATTAAACATTAAATAAATCAAAAGAAAACATGTTTAATGTGACTGATAACAGTAATAGAAATATTGTCTACGTAATGAGTCACACTGAAAAGTATTTATTGATAAATTGCATTGGGGAAAGGCAATACCGGAGGAATTAAAATTTTGAATTTTCTACTGGCCGGGTTAATCCATAACCCAGTTAAAGCAACCCCAGATAATTGAGAGTACTGAATGTTGTTTAAGCTTAGCTATTTCACATACTTCAAAATGCTACAAAGCAACATCTCCAACAATCTATTTATACATGACTCCAGTCAATTGTTTTCAGATGAAATATTCAGCTGCACATAACAATCCGTCAAAATAACATCGTCAAAGTGGATTTTTTTAAATGCAAAGTGCAGATTGCTTTTGGCTGCAGTCGAGTAAGTACAGTAAAACCTCGTTATTGCGAAATCCAAGGGACCAAAATATAAAGATTTGTAATAATGAATACCCACATATAATGAAATAAAAAAATATTAATTCCTAATATATGAATATTCCACGCGCGCCGCAGAAATAAATGTAGCGCGGCTTTAAAAAAGTTTATAAGTTTCGCAAACAAGACACCCATTGTCAATTTAATATGGGATATAACATAATAAGGCATTCTGCAAATGAAGGAAGATTTTCTGTACAAAGAAAACTCTGAATAACATATTTAGTTTTGTTGTTTCAACAGATAAGCAAATGGATAATAATTAAGAAATTAAATTAAAAACATTTTCCAAAACAATATAAGATAACCTAAAATTATGGTTTTGATAAAGAATTGGGATTGACAATTTTGCATGTAAAAGGTGTTAGTCATAAATTAAATAATTTGAAATCATTGGAGCTAAATAAAGTGTGTAAAACTAATTAAAAAATTATAAACAACCAATTACATTTAACTACGAGTCCCATTCTAAAAAAATTTCCTAACAATTTGAGTTAGGTACTAAATTTATTTTTTAAATAATTATTATTTTTTAAGAATAGATTCTGGTAAAGAAACAACAACATATGTTTTTGATTAGTATTGACATCCTGAAAAAAAAAAAAGGTATTTTACCAAACTGGTAGATGTATTTAAACTCGATAAGTGGATGATGAAACAAAGTTAACAAATAAAAATAATTTTAACTGTGTTTATTTGTAGAGCCGCTACAAGCATTGAGAGTTTTGTATTGAACAATCGATCTTCTTATTTCTTTAAATCGTAGAGAGACAAATTCGGAATTTGTCGATATATATTTGTTGACAGTTAAAATTTTGCAGGAATTATCACGACCTGGAGCCATTTTAGGGTTCCACAAAATATAAAAAAATGTACTTTAAAGAATAAATTACAAAATAAACACATTAACATAAATTGAGAATGATAAAATTAAATTGATGAAGATAATAATGCGCAGAATTGTAGGCATCTCCAGCTTTGCAGACGATACCATACACAAAGCTGATGCGCACGTGCCTTAAAATGTGACATGCCAATCATGATTTTGGGTGTTTTTATTTTCTCCAGCTGGTCTAAATAAGACCCGTTTTTAGAGCGTGGGAAGGGTGCCATTCTAACCTATTTAGACAATCAGCAATAAATCCAACCTTGGACAACGTGGAGATAATGCCAAATAGTTTTATAAGAGCCTATTATGATCCCACATGACCATAAACGGCCAAAATATATATTGAAATATTTTCGTTGTGAAAAATTTTTTTTCATCTAAATCTATCTGTATTTTTTCGTACGAGATAAAAAAAAATCATTATATAAATTAATTTTTATATGAAAAATTGATTGTAAGGAATTATACGTCATTTTTCGGTATAACGGGGTTTGTTTTAATGAGGTTTTACTGTACTTCAGAATTGTTATTATTTTGTAGCTCTATTCATACTCTTACTGTTTTCACTTCATTTTTTTTATTTTCACCCATAGTAAAAATGTTGAGGCCAGAGATAGAGGAGAAGCGGTTGCGATGTACATATTCTGTTGTTTTTATTTGATAAGGGATTAAAACCCAAAGAAGCTACTGAGTTCGGGTTCCGCACAGTCTATCACCGTCAGCCTTGGATCAACGTGTAACAATTTGTTCTTCGCTGCTAAGCAGGTATGAAATAGATTAATTTCTGAGACGAATTATTACTGGAGACGAAAAACAGATCCTTTATAGCAATCCACATAAAAAAAACAATGGCTTTACCCAAGTCAAACACCAGTTTCAACACCTCGACCATCATTGACCTTAAAAAAGGTTATTTTATGTGTCTGGTGGGATATTTCGGGTGTTATTCATTATGAATTATTAAAACCTGGTCACGCCATCACAGCTAAATTTTATTGTAGTCAATTAGAGAGATTAAAGACGGAATTATTAAAAAAATGATCAGTTCTAGTTAATAATCAACGGCGCATCTTACAACACAACAATGCAAGACCGCACACAGCGAAAATTACACAGGACAAAATAAAGGAACTAGATCTGAAACCAGCTTTTTTTCCTGACATAGCACCTTCAGATTATCATTTATACCAGTCTATGGTACATTTGATTCGAAAAGAAAATTTTAATTCTACAGATGTTAGAAAACGTTTAGATTCCTTTTTTAAATCAAAACCGTGAGAATTTTACAAGAGGCATCGAAAAATTGTGGCAAAATATCATAAATAACAATGGAAATTATCTTTCAGAATAAATATTACTTTTTTGTAAAAAAAAATTTTCTCACTATAAAAAAATAACAGCATAAGTAAATAACCCATCATTACCAATACAGATAGCTCATCAAAGGTCATGCAAAAATAAAAATGATTAAATGAGTCAAGTATTACGAGAGTTATTTTTAGTCGTGCAAAAAGAGTCTAAAATACCCACCCATAGAGAGAATCATTAAAGAGCCTGTTATACGAATAGTGTTATACATCGCTCCACCAAAAGTCAATTTATGTTTTGAGATAATGGAACAAAAGAAAGAAAATAAATAATATGTCATACATTAAATCTATGAGCGGGGGAATAATCACATAACTTGTACTACAATATAGAATATCTATAGATATGATTATTACTAGCATTAAGTATAGATGAACATAGGTCGAAAGTTTTCATGTTCCATGGGTTAGAAATATTTACAAACGGTTGAGGAAATGTCAATGATGAAATTTCAATCCGAGAAAGTTTGTCCGCTAAATTATTTTCGCAGATTTTTTTGTATACGAAATCATAACTGTATTGAGATAATCCACAGGTCCAATGAGCCAATCTACCACTTGGAGAAGAGAGGTTGTTCAGGTATTTCAAGCAACCATGGTTGCTTTGAATTTGAAAGTGTGTTCCATCAAGGTAACTTCTAAAGTGATGCACCGAGTCAACGATGGCTAAAAGTTTGCGCTCAGTAGTTGAATACGAACGTTCACTGGGAGACAATTTTCTGGAGAAATATGCAATTACATGTTCCTTTTGATCAGGCTGAGACTGAGATAAAAAGCTGCCTATGGCGTGACCACTGGCGTGGCAGGTAAGACATGAGGTATTAAATAATAAGGTGGTTTCAGTATTCAGTAGGGGGGTGAGGTAGTCATTGCTGTTTTAAGTTTAACATAATATTGATCAATTTCATCGTTCCAGTAGAATTCCAAATGTTTCAGCCATACACTAGTCAGTTTGCATAATGGCGCGGTGATTTTAGAGAAGTTTTTTATGAATCGTCTATAGTACGAGCATGAACCTAGAAAGCTTTTTACTTGTTTAACATTAGTTGGTCTGGGGAAATCTACCATGACCTCAACTGTACATGTATTCGACCCACCTTACATTAAGTATTGCAAATAACAAATATATCATTTTTAGTTATTCTTGTATTTCACATATATTTGATGTATACTGGGTGTAACAGACTTAGTTCATAATATTTTATGGGTAGATGGATACCTAATTAAATTACGAGTTATTATTTAAATCATATAATAATATATCTAATTGGGTATTTGTCTGTGTTAATTGGTTAAGTTGTGCTGCGGTAGACTACTTCCCTTTTTTGATAATAAATTATATTTTCAACATTGAAAAATTTGTTTTATGGAAATATCAACCTTGGCTATGCAGCGGCCAACATTAGCTACCAAGCCGTCCCTACCTAGCAAACTCCCAATCAGTTTTGGCAAATGCTTTCTGCTATTTCTGTCTTTCTGGATGATGGAATGATCAACTGTGTGGATTTTGGGAACCTCATAGGGCACCAAAATAAGTGAGCTTTCCATATGTTCAATACCTGAACCATATCCGCTACGATTTAACTTGTCTTTATTTTACTAATTCTTGCATCCTCTGCTAATACTTCAAAACTGCACTTTCTAAATTGCCCTTTTGTACTTTCTGCTGTCTTAATCTTAAATTCCATTATTACATTATCACCCTGAGGATTCTGCAGCCATCTAATAATCTCTCTTTTATTTTCCACTATTGTAATCCACGATGAACCACAAAGTCTTTTTGGAATTTGTTGGAGTCACATCATTTTGGAGCCTACTCAATATTTTCCTTCATTGCCTGCTGTCATTCATCGACTAGGATTCTGGCTTCTAGGAACTTTTATATTCCACGGTACTTAATAATTTGGTTCGCTTTAGGATACTATATGGGTTTACAAATATTAAATAAATACTCAACCACAATATACATATACTTTGTATAAAAACAGTATTATGTGATTTGCCGATAAGGTTTCATGGGCATCGCTATCATTGGAACTGTAGGCTCCACAGGATGTTAATTTTTGATATTAATTTTTGAAATGATTATATTTAAACTAATACCTAACTTAAAAATCTAAATCAAAATATCATACTACATAAGTGTATCAAAATATAAGAATTACCTGTTTTTACATTAAAGGTCTAGCAACAAACATAATATGTTCTTATTTCAAACAGTTCAATATATTTGAAAACACAATCACTGTGCCGAAACTGCCATGGTGATAATAATTTATAATTTAACACACTTCCATTGTTTACATCAAGCTTCATTTATTTAAAACAAATGACTATCGTTTTCCCAACATTCCATAGCAAATTTTCTAATAAAAATGGACACCACCTCCAAAATCTAAATGTCCGAAAATAAGCTTTTTTCTTCATATATCAAAATACAGATACATTGATATTTCTGGTGGAAATCAAATAAATGCATTGTAACTTAGGAAAAATGTTTTGTTTTAAATTTGTGATTACCAAGGATAAGAAAAACATTCCAATCTAATCACGGCAATCACCAAATGAGAAGCAAGTTTGAAGATTATTCAGAATGAAAATCAAGAAATACATTATACAAACATATATGTTAAGGACCTTTTGGCAGTGGAACTGAGAGACCAGAAATGTAAATCCCTGTTGTATAAGATGAAAAATTGAGTGTCCAATTTTTTTGTGTGAAGAATAAAAGAACAAAAGAAATGTGCAATGGTGATTATACTAAACTTTGTGGGTTACTCACCTCAAAATAGAGTAAATCACAAATCAAAACCAATTTCGAATTTAAAATTCCAATACTCCATAGCTATTATTAATACAATTAGACAAACACCAAATGTTACAAGGACAAAGGTCAGTCAATTATTTTGCAAACTGAACCAAAAACTAAGTAATACCTCCTATTGTTCAATAATTTACCATTCCATAATAAAAATGATAATAAGGTTAAATTAAGATTAAATTAACACACAAAAACATGCCAATGCTACAATACATACATTGAACTATTTGTGATCTTTTAAACATATTTTTCATGAAATTTCTTTTACTGTTGGTTAATAAAATTTTGTCGTTTGGCAGTAAAACACCAAAAAATACATAAAAATTTGTAATTTAAAAAAAAAATGTGAACGATTTTCAAGTCTTAGAACCGGTTGTGTGATCAGAAGTTTTTTAAAATAGTAAAAATTTTTGCAAAAATGGGTTGTTTGATAGTTAGCAAAAAAATATTTACTTCTCAAAAATACATCCCATAGTAAGCTCATTTTACTCTGAAATATCCAATATTAAAAACGAGAATCGATAGTTAAATATGGCGGACTTTTCATAACTGTTTCAAGTCATCTGAGACATTGATACTTTGAAAGTTGCAGTATACGACAATTAATAATTCAATATTCCACTAATTTAGTTCATCATCAAAGTGACAGATTCGAATGCCAAGGTGAAAAAATCCTTAGATAATTTCATGATTATTTGTCACGCCTATAGACATCTCCATCTATGCTTTGACAGTAGTAAATTTGATGTATCAACAACCTGCAAAAGATTTTTACTACGGGCATTAGTAAAAAGTTACTACTGATCACACAGCCGGCCTTAGCTACATTACGCGATATATTGTATATCACTGTAAAATTTAAAACATAGAGGAATTATTAAAATTACAATAATTTTCTTTACTTAGAATGTCCTCACACGATACCTCTCAGACAGACTGAACCCTAAAGATATTTCTACTTCTTTTTTAATGAACCCATTGGACTTGTGAGTCCATGACCGCAGTCAATACAAAGCGCCGTCCATACCTTGACATCCATATTTTGCAGCTCCCTATTGACAATGTCCGCCCATCTATATCTCGATCTTAAACCTATTGGCCTATTATGTAAGAGAGCTTTTGCATGTTATCGGACTCATCTACTCTAGCTTCCTCAGGACATCCGAGGCTTCATACCATCCCTGAAGTTCTAAGTTCTTTGACATCCTCCAGTTTTTTGCTAGATATCACATATTTGACTATAATAAATCTTGCATAAGACTTTTGTTTCGAAACCTGCAATCAGCTGTATCAACATTGTATATAGTTTAATATTTAAATTTTGTGACATCAGTCTCGACAATATCAATCTCCATAGAGCAAAGTAAGAAGCGTTTCTTGATCTTATCCTGCCATCTATTTCTTGTTGAATATTATTTTTACTTATCACTATAAATATTTCACCTTGTATAAATATGCCGATGAATAATACATTTAATAATTCATAAATAAAAAAAATTTCACTACTTCGATGCATGAGCCCATAAAACATAAGAAATTCATATCTAGCTGTGGCATTTCCTGATTCATTATTTTATTTCAATGTCAAGTTTTCACATAAATATTTGAGTATAGAAAATATACACAAATAACAATAATTTGAAATTACATAATGGTACAGGGTCGCTACAAAACATTTTAATAATTAATGATAAAAACCAAAATAAAGTGTGCCTTTAAAAAATTTATATTATTGCTGTGACACATCAGGGTGTCAAAAATAAATATAGAAGATATTTATCCCGGAGAACAAAGAAATTCTTCATTTGCGAATATACCTTATAGAATAGACAGATAAACTTTGAAATGCCATGGAATTGTATATAACATGTATTGATCAAAAAAATATACTAATTGGACATAATTTTAACATCCAATTTTAGTAGGGTATCATTTCAGTTTAATTGAAGAGTTCATTTCTTCACACACCTCAGGATCACTGTCTCAGTGACAAGTTATAAATGACAAAACCATGAATATAGTAAAAGCGATTGAAACTAGTACATCTAACTAAAACTTTGCATACATCGATACTGCACGGCGCGCTTGCACAACACCTTTCCACACAACATTGAACATTCTTAATTTAAAAAAATGATGTTCACTCAAATGTGAATAAAGTCGACCTTGACTGCGTTTGCACGGTTTGCACAAACATTAATGACGGCTCACATAAACATTACGCACGATTTTATTCATATTTAATCCACCAGACCGCGGAATTAAACAACACTATTTTTTGTCATCAAACGTCAAAATTATTAAAACTGTCATGGCTGGAGACAGGAGACACTCCCAAAAAACGCCGTGTGCTCCGCGGGCTTTATTCTTAATTCACACGTGCCGCGGGGATTAATTAATGGTCCGTCATTTAATTCAGGTTGACCTTATTACCGCGGATGACAAGAGAGGTATTGCATCTTACCTTGTATACATCGCCGTACGTGCCCGAACCGATTCTCTGTATCAGTTCATACTCGTCCTGTGGGTTGCGCCGCGATATGTCCGAACTGAGAACACTCGCACTTTGCGCCATATTTACACTATTTACCCGAAACTCATTTAAACACGATACTGGGACGCGATTTTACACGTAAAATACGCGAGAAACACAAGAAAACAAGGACGAATCTCCCCGCATCCGAGACATAATTAGGCTTTGTCAAGTTGGCAGCAAAAATGACAGACAACTTCTAGAAAATTAAATATTAATTTTAATAGATTATAAGGCTAGTAAGAGTAAAAGAATAGTAGTGCCTATTCCACATGTACTCATTCCAGGCTTCTGTTCCAGGCTCAAAAGAGCTCGATGAATTTACTCTTTGGTACCTTATAATAACGCTCATAATAAACCGAATGAGTTTCTCTTGGAAATTCGACTCGAATTTGCATAAAGAACGGTTCGGCGTTCAATATGAAGCGATTTATGAATTATTGGTATGAACCCACAAATGTTTTGCGGGTGGATTAGAATGACGCATCCTGTACACACGTACCTTTATTATCTCTCAGAGATCATAATCTCATTGAGAGATCATCGTAAACACGGGCCTTAATGGAAAATCGTTTAATCTCATATAAATTCAACGTTCTGTTTTATATGTAATTTTCGAGAATCACCTATTTTTCAAAACTTTTGACCCCCATCGCATTTTACCACACTTTTTAAAAACTTTATTACGATGTTTTATAAAAGAAGAAGAGCTCTATATCATTTCATTAAAGCGATACTCTGGTAAATAATTCGCTCCGCGATTCATTTTCCGGTAACACATTATTCCTGCATTACCTACCTATGCATTATGGTTATGAGAGGAAACAGGTGAACTTATAAAACACCGACGACACTAATCCATCACTAATCTTATTTTTTTTTTGTGTTTACGTATGTATAAATGGGCAGGTGTACATCTTTATACTAATTTAATTCTAAATTATTCTACCTTTTGCTAGTCCGTGATGTTGTTTCAAAGTCTTCTCTAAGGACTCAGTCTTTAGCCGAGTGAAGTGGCGTCGTCGGCGACTGCTTCCGGGTTAATTTCGGCGGCTACTTGACCACTAGTTGGACAGCTGTGTCCAGTCTGGCTTGACAGCAGGTAGGGCGGCTGCGTGACAACTGGTTGTTCTAGCTGGTCTCTAGACCTTTTGACAAACGTGACTGATTCTTCCATGCTGCGGTCCGGACTGCTTTTGGTGGACTATCCTCGAACGATTCTGATGGACTACTTCTTTGTTCCGAGATAAACTACCTCCGAGTCTAGCTGACGGGCTCTCCTCTCGAACCTGGCGGATCCTCCTGGGGTCTCGCAAATTCTGACTGCTGAATTAAGAGCGGACCATGTTGACTAGCTGAAGTAGACTGCGATCTGAGACTAACTGACAAGTTCTTCGTGGAGGACCATTCTCACGACCTCTTCCGAATTCTGAGACCAACTGTCTTGAACCATGGGGTTCGATTTATTTTATCTCCTGCTGCGAGGGTGTGCCCTTACCTGCTAGACGGTCCATACCTCCCAAGACTACGCCTCCACTTTCGTCTAAAATTCCATATATATTCCATTTCCAACGTTGCCTTTGGGCTTGGCGTCAAACTTCGTATACACAATAATATTAATATATGAACTTAAAGTACAGATTCTTTTTCATATCATATGATATCAAATCACCTTTCCCACCACCCTTTCCGTATAATGTATTTGGGGGTTAGGACGATGGTTAAATGAAAGAAATGTTGTTTGCGTGTTGAGGTGTTTATTGTGATGAATATAACAATGAAGTTAGATGAGAATGAGTATAATGTAAGAGTGAAGATGTAGAAGGTGTGCGTGGATTTCGAAGTGAAGCCAGTCGGCGGTCTCGCTCGGCGCGCGTGGGCCGGCAAGACCGCCATTGTGAAACAATGAAACTAGAAAGAATGCTTGGCGGTGAATGATTGAGCCAGACTTGTAGCAGCAGCCGGCAGCACTGTCGCTAGCGTCGATGCCGACTGAGATGGCGGTGGATATGAATTCTGATTGCTACATATACATAATATAGCGAAGCTCTTCATTATTTTAATGATTATCGAAATTTCGATCAGAAAACTCTCCGACCTAATTCAAATTTGCATACATGATATACATATACTATATCAGTTGTCTTTAATACAAGATAAACAAATTTCTAGCAAATTTTGAGTATAAAATAAGATTTTGTACCACTTTAAATTAATAATGTCTCAGGTTGGAAGTATTTATAAATTTATTTTAAATATTTAAAAATGTTTCTTATCCTGACTGACACCATTATTTTCCGTTAAAAATTTTCAATCTTTTGTAAGTTACATATATTGGTACTGTAATGTGTTTTAATAATTAAATTTAAAGCTTTATGATACTCAGGTTTTCTTTGATGCAAAAAATGTATTTAATGTTATAAGCGTTAAGACTATTGTCGGATGTAAATAGTATAATACGTTATCTATCTAGTCCCTCTTCAGCTGTCACACTATTTGACATTCGCAACAGATGTCCAAATCACTTTTATCTATGGTACAAATGTGGTTTGAAGCGTGGGTAAGAGATATGTCAGAAGGTTCCGCCGAGAGTATATCTCTCATCTATGTTCAGGATTCCTTTAGGTGTATTGTCCAACAAAAACCAATGTAAATTGTGATTTTTTTATTCCGCCTCTACTATTTTCATCAATAACATCAGAGGCTAATTTATTGAGGTCAATAATTAATTGTTAATCTTTTTAGTCAAACTGGAAAGTTTCACACCTAAATGAAGGTACTAGTCGCAAATTCAGCAATCTCCATTATTTTTTTCTACTACCTTTTAATAGTTTTTTTTTAAAAAAATAGAGATGCTTGCACGAAATACATGTCACATCAATATTCTTACTACCTGGTAATGTGCCTTCCCCGGATTGGAAAAGAGATCCAGGAATAATATTTTTCGATAAAATTGATTTTATATGTTTATCTTTATAATTAATACATTTAATTAATATTTAAATGTATTGTTCTTCAAACTCAGTTTTTTGTGTATTTCTACAAATAAAAAAATATGGAGGTTGCTGAGTTTGCAATTAGTACCCTCAAATATACATCAGACTGAATGTTACTCATCATACTTAAGTAGAAGTAGATGATTACTTGACTGTTGGACGAACTAGTTAGTCAAGAGAGTATACATTTGGTGTACACAGCTGGTGACGTACACTATTAAATATATCGCTGAATAGTTTCCTTTTACTTGAAATATTTATCCATATAAATATAGTAATTAAATAATAATAATAAACAAAGTGAAGTAAATTATAGGCAGATATTTTTCATTTTTTTTATTCATAAAATTTTGTCAAAATATAAAAAATTCATTAGATATTTATTAGACATAAAAAATAACATTTGATTTGTGTTACTCTTAAATAAATGAGAATGCAAAAACATATTTTAAAATAACAGTTATCATATATTTATCGATTAGTTTGGCATCTTATAATGTCTTAAATTTAACAATTATATTATGGCTATATTAATATAAATGGCATTGTTGCACAAGTAACAACAAACTTTAGGACCAATAGAGATTACCATAAAACAGTTAAAATAATGATTTCACTGAACAAATCTATGAGATTCGCAAGCCTATTAAAATAAAAAGTGCCTAAAAAAATAATGTTTTTCAACACCTAGTAGCTACCTCATTTTGTAAAATGGCATTACTTTTCAATAGAATTTGAAATTTATTTTTATCTTGATGGAAGTTTTGCAAAAAAACATCTGACAAATATAACTTTACAAGATTTGTCATTTCCAAATGCATTGCAATTACGGCCATCAATTAATATCAAAAATTCAATTGTTTTTGTTAAGAAATGTTGCAGTTCATAGATAATAATTTCTCAATGATAATTCTTGTTGTAAAATGAAAGAAATAAAGGAAGTACAGAAACCCAGATATTGCAAAGCTACTTCCATAATACTTCACAAAAATAAATAAATTTTATAACAATGTTAGTTTTATTTTAAATAAAATCAGTCTCCTTAATGTACACAATGGTTAGATGTTTTTAAATTCATTCCATGTATTATTGTCTTAAATAAAAGTACATTCGAGTTAGACACTAATCAGATAAAAATTTATATCCAACTAATTAATAAGTACACATTTGTTTAATAAATACAAAATATCAATTTTTATCTGGGGCTTAAATTATTTGGCAAACAATAGTTGATGCATTACTTAACATAATATGTACAATAGTAAATCCAGACTGAAATGTACATGCATACACAGATGAGACTTATTTCGGAGATTTGTCTCGAAAGTAGCTTAAGGGAAGTTCAGAGTTGAGCATAGAGCAAGTTATGTATTACTGTTAATCGTATTTTGTACGCAGATTAGTGTGTATAATGCAACTGATACGTACTAACATACAAATCACAATACACGCACCATTATACAAAGGTTTCCAAATGCCTCACCTTATTTTCTTGTGTTAGAGTTACACTCGAATGTGAACACTATGCATGAATGTGAACACTGCACTACATGAATGTGATCACAGTTAGCTGACAAATGCTTGTATTGAACTCATAAACTCGGCTTACAATAAGGTGTCCACTACTACTATGGGAAACTGATCCATAAGATAACTTTAAAGGTATTATCAAGATATTTGGACAGCAGTGAGGACAAATGTGGGCAGGAGGGTCGATTATATTAAAAAATATTATTTTCCCTTAGCTAATGCAATATTAACTCAATACTCACGTACACAAGTAGATTACTCACTAAATCATATATAAACATGTTGTTAGAAAAATATTGTGTTTGTATAAATACTGCGAGGTTAATTTATATCTACAATACAAAAATTATTATTTACAGATGTTTTAATTGTATCATTAGAACAATAATAATAATAATAATGACGATGAGTAGAAGAGTAAAAGCAGAAATTTTCATATGTGTATGTATTTATTTTACAAAAATTACAAAACAAAATGTACGACAGTTTTATTTGGCAAAAACATTGAATTTTGTTAACATTTTTATAACTGAACTAATACCGTATGCTTTGTGCCAGCATTTGTTCCTGCTACAATTACTTATTCTATTTTACATACTAACTCATGATAGATGACATAAATCATCTTTATTATTATTATTGTTTTTTCACACAAACATAATACTGTGATAACCATGTTTTTTTTTACATTATTTTTAAACAAAAGCAGCTTTTTTCAATGCAATGGCAAATGAACAAATATATTTTCAATTTTGGCCCACATAATAAGCCACCTAAAATATTACTCTTACTTCCTCGACTGTGTCAACTAGCGAAATTCATTTGCACAAAATAGACCTCATCAATCATGATGATAAATGAGAAGCAATGTAATTAGTTGCCAGTGTCATGTTTTATGTCCAAAAAAATAAAATATGGACTGACGAAAAATGAAATAAACATTAGAATTTAATCTTCATACTCATATAGTAATGAACATACAAGCGTGTATATAATATCTAAATATTTCCACAAAACATAGTACACCTAATTTAATTATATTGATCTAAACTTGTTGAGGTCTGCAGTATACACCATTCACAATGATGCTGAACTATATTCATACATATGTATTACCAGATTGAATTTATCCTTTTGTAGGAATATGGTTTCTGTCAAATTTTAAAATTATTAAATTTATAGTTAAACTTGGTTGACATGTCATAAAAGGTGGAATTTTATGGGGATAATGCGCAAAAGAAAAATGCTTAGTACAAATGGATTAATCGTCTTGTTGACGGGCAAGAATACATTGAAGGTACAGTTGTTATGGAAGACCGTCGACCTCGATTACGCAAGAAAATATTATTGCTATCCACTCACTAATTGAAAACAATCAACTCAAATAATGATGTAAAACAAATTTAATTTTAGTAAAACCATTGCGTGCTGCTCTTCAATAATAACAATTTTACAGAGAAGGATTATAAAGTGACACCGCATAGATTAATTACAGTACATATTAATTTGCATGGTTCAAACATTGAAAAATAAAGCGGTTGACTGAAATTGTTATCTATTTATTTGAATTATATCTGGGAATTTATTGAACACCTTACATATTTTAATTTTGTATTTTTTATTTAAACCCTTGACAATTTCATGACATTATAAAGTATAAAGAAAATACTGGCCCAGAAATTACATGTTGTTACACATATAAAAATTAACTAATCATGTCAGAGTAGAAAAAAAAAACCTTTACAATTGTGCGTGTGCGTCAAATTAATATTTTTGAAAGATGTATATAAATTCCGCATGAGACTATTTCATATAATATTATGTAAGTCATAATAAACTGATTTAGATGATCTTATATTTGTATTTATTTTCATTGGAATCGATTAACAACTTGCTTTACCCACCCACCTTTGGAATTCTCATCCTTCGTATCATTATCACCATGACAATTTTCCCCACTGGCGACAATTTCATTTTTATAATTTGTAGCACTTAAGTTAATACTCCCAGTAGTGGCATTTTCCAATTTTAAATTTAAATTATTTTCATCGCTATTCAGACTTACACTAACATCGTACTTACAACTATCATCAAAAAAGCGGGATTTTGGACCGCTGGAAGTACCAGCTACTGGAATATTGCATTTCTGCGTTGATACTTTAAAAATTGGAATAGAATTATTAATATTAGCATTATACTTAGATTGGTCTTTTGTGGATATGTTTAAAGTTGGCATTTTTATACTGACAGATCTATTAAAAGCCATTATAGAATGCTCGGAGCCATCTACAGATTTCCTATTAATGACAGAATTATTTTTCTGCTTTTGTTCATTCAAAGTCATCAGTTCTATTTCCTTTTTGCGTTCCTGGACAGATTTTGTAATCAGTTTTTCTTCTGTTATGTTTTTACTATCTGTTTCGTAAGTCGTGACACTCTTGGAACGTCTGTTTATAGAAGCAGAGTCGAGACTGCACCGTTCGAAACTCATTCTTTTAATTTGTATGTTGGAGGAAGTCGATCGTTCGCAGCTCGGTCTGGGAATTCCCAATTTGAATTTTTCCGTTGGCGACTTCGGTGACGGAAATTGAAAAACATTTGCCTGTTTTTCTGGTGATTTCAGCATTATATTCAGTTTTCCTTGCACCTGGTGATGTGTTCTATCAGAGTCTGGCGATGCATCTGATTCAGTTTTTATAATGGTGCCCTTGTCGGTGGGATTGTTTTCAGTAATTTTAAAATTGTTGTTTAAATTTTTGTCTTTATTCTTTGCTGTGTATCTCAAGATGGGTATCTCTTCAGGAGTACTCTTTATAGGAGGCTCAACTATTTTAATAACTGCAGGACTTTTGATTCCGTGCAAAAGATTTGATTTGAAAAGTGGCTTGGTAGGAACTGGTGGTGCTGGCTTAGAAGTGGTATATTTTGAAGGATTGAAGAACTTTTGAGAAGTTAAAGTATTGCTAATCTCGCTGTTAGCATTTGATGATGATTCCAAATCTTTCATTTCATCTTGAATGCTTGGTGGGTGCATGACTTCAGAAATTACTGTAGAATTTGTGACATGTTCTATAGTGCTTAAATAAGATGTGCTTGTTATTACCGGCATTTCGCAAGACCTCCTTTCTAATTGTTCACCGACACTTTTAGAAATCTCTTCAGTGACATTTTTAACTCCGAGTTTATCAATTTTCTCTTTCATAATTGAAGTGGCATTTGTGAAACAACTTCTTTTGGTAATGGCAGTTTTGGTAAAGCATTCACTTGGCTTTTTTTCAAAGCCGTAACAAACATTATCTTCTGGATCACTATAAATGGCTGAATCTCGAAATATCTCATTTCCAAATAAATTCTCAATTTCTTCAAAAGATTTTTCATAAAAACTCTCATCAGAATGAATCTTGAAATGAAACTTTGTACAACTGGATTCATTTTTGTTGTTTTCATCTTTCCTGGAATCAGTTTCTATTTTTGCCGGTGTCAGTTTCACTGTATCACTGTGTTCAACTTTCTTATCTATTGTTAATGGGGTGAAATTTATTGAATCTCTATATAAAAAAGAGTTGTTCTTGCTGACTTCAATGTTAGCATTTGCATACCCTTCACTTGAAGATGTAAAATGCGATGAATTTGATAACAAACTGTCCGGCCTTAAAGCATTTTTGTTGATGAATATGTTTACTTTATCCAAATCGGAATTAGAGTCACCTAGAAAGAGTGCTTTTGGGTCTGCGTAATCAGATTGAGCTATCCTTGCACCTAAATGCCGACTGCCCTGCTTATAAATCGGCAATTTATTCAAGTCTTGTACGGAACTCTGCGCCGATTTAATCCCTTGATTTAGTTGAGCCGAGAATTGTACAGACTGTGACATTTGCTGTGCGTTTGCTACAAGACTGTCTGTAGATTTATTAATATTGTTACAGCTCCTTGAAACATACTCCAGAGGCACAGTTGTATTGTTTTGGTTTGGAGCCTCGCAAAAACTTTTGCTGATGACAATATTCTTGTCTGAAGGTTCATCCGGTTGGGTCACGATAACAGTTAACGACTTCTGTAAAATATTCTCGCCTTTCCAATTCTTTCTTTCGCCGTTTTTACTTTTTTCATTTCCTTTACAATCGTCATTCAAAATTTCTTTGGAAGAGAAATTTAAAGCCTCCGCTATGTTGCTCTCGTGTTGTTCATCATTGATAATACTCTTAAACCGTTGCATCAGATTTCTAGAATTATGTTTTGGTGTTGAAATTTTTTTTCCGTCAATCTTTTTAGCATCTTTTTCCTTTTCAACGTTGGCATTAGTTGTAGCAGTCTGCTCTTGGTTTGATCGGCTCTTCAATTTGAATCTATTCAGGACGCTTTTTAGGGATAAAACATTTGCTGTTGTTTTGTAAATCTTGTGTTCTGGATGCACCGAAGTTGGAATGTCTTCTTGAGAATTGTTTTGAGTTTTATCATTCATGACTTCCATAGAGGAAGAAATAGACTGATCCATCAATTGAGCACTAAGTAGCAGATTATTATTCGAGGAGTTCAAATTTTTCAGTTGTTCTCTTCTCATTTCAAAATTATTCTTGTAGCATCTGTCTATCTCTGCTTCTAATTCTAATGTTGATCTGCTGACACAATCGATGGCTTCGTCGATGCTGTCGCCTTCCACAAAAGATCGAGAACTACGATTAGATATTGTAAGATCGCAAGGGAACTTTAAGGCTGAATTATCATCGCCTTTGATAAACCGTTCAATGTCCTCGTAACTGATCTCACTGTAATCTGAGGCGATTGTGAAAGGCCTATCCGTTTGAAGCACTTTCCCATCCTTGTTCAAATAGACTTTATTATAAACTGTCGTTTTGTTTTTCATCATTGGGGATGTTTTTTCTTCTAATTCATTCAGATTAACTTGAAAACTTCTGGGCAAAGAACCAGACTTTTTATCTCTGGGTGTTGTGAAATGCTCCTTTTGGCTCTTTAACCAAATTTCTGGTATATTGGGACTCTGTGGTCCATTTTCTGATTCTAAGTAGTCATCAATATTGACATTATTTAAATTATCTTTATTTCTTCTGTTTTTTATAGCTGGATTTTCTATAACGGTATCATTTGAAATTCTTTTCCAAACTTCTGATCCATTATCGTAATGATTCTCTAAATCTTCCTTTTCTTTAATCTCAGATTCCAAAGTGACTTTGTCCCTGACAAGCCTTCTCTCCACTTCATCCTTTTGCACTTTCTGCGGTGAAGGAGTCGGTACGGCGTATTCACCATTATCCTCAAACTCATCAACCTTTTTAATGTTGCTAGGAATTCTGTAAGCGTCAATGTTTTTGTTTCCATCAAAACATAAATAAACATAATCAGATTCTGATAAGCTGACTCGGGTTTGTTTTCCAAGTGGGAGATCTTTCTTTTGACTATCATTTGGAGCCTCTATCACTTTATTGTTAGAATCATTTTTAGAAGGACTAAGCGGTGCAAACGTGCTCAAACAAGGAATATCATCGGAGGTAGTTTTGTTATTACTGCCAAGAGTACCTGGGTCCCTCTTAGAATATTTTTTGTCTGGACTCACAATAAGCGTTTCATAAATGTGTTCTTCAAGCAACAACTTGTCTGGCTTTAGTCTAACATCGTCCTCCCTTTTGATTAAATTCTCTTGTTGTATTGCAATGGTTTCAAGTTCAGTTGCATTGTTATCAATCTCAATTTGTTCATTTTCTTTATCAAGCACATCTTCATTTCCCGTATTCTGCATCAAACTCTCTACAGCCGAAGTCTGCCTTCCATATTTTGGCCTTATCTTGACTGGGGTCTCTCTGTTTTGAGCCATGACTTTCTCTGGATTGGAATGAGATTTGAGCAGCCGCTGATGCCTCCTGTTTGTAGCGTTCCTCAGCTGGTGTCTTTTCAATATTTTTTGAAACTCCCGATTCTGCATTAGAAGTTGTGATATTATCTGTTCCAGTGGTCTTTCATGTCCATCGTCGCAACTCTCAAAAGCGTCATCTTCCACATCACTCTTCTTTGGAGAATTGCTGCCACTTCTCGGTTTCTTCTCAGATACTTCAGAACTGCTCTCAGTATCTTTCTTGATAAGAATTTTGTCCTTATCTATTTCACTTTGTTTGAAGGAATCCGTTTTTTGTATAAGACTTCTATAAAGGTCATCATCAACATCAACAATCTGCGAAGAATCACCCTCAACTGTTTTATCAGTGCATTCTTTTACTTTTGTTTCAATGTCGATCTTTTGACTGTTCAAGGTATTGATGCTATCTGTGGACTCTGAAATATGAAGTACGTTATCTGTTGTAAAATCTGTGTAAAACTTGGCTGTAGAATCTACGGCAAGATGTCTCAATGTTTTGGCTCTGTTCTTCTTTATCTTTGATATTTTCTTTGGCACGGTTTTTGAATTGTACATCTTAACTTCAAGCGTGTTACATTTGACGTCCTGTTTCTTCTCGAGTGGATTAGCATCTCTATCTAAGGATCTGCACTTTCGTTCTATCCCAGATTTCAAACTATCAATTTCCTGGATACTTCTATGTTTGCATTTAAAATTCTTCCTCACAGTTGTTCCTCTTCCACAGCTGGAGCAAATCACTGTGATTCTTCCGCAATCTAAGCATCTTCCTTCAAAACTTTTATCTTTGGTCACCAACTCTTCTTGGCTTTTGGCGCACTTGCTCATTTCGTTTTCGACAGACTTCTTCCAGTCTTTGGGATCAAAGTTGATATTTGACATCCCCGGTTCCGACTTCCGTCTCAATGTGCCGGCAGGTTTGGGAACTGCTAACAGTGCGATCGAATCATCTTTAGAAACCCTCTTAAGATTTGAATCGCTGGGATCATGTTCGCATTTATAATTCTGGCCTATTGCTTCTGAGCTGTAATTTAAACTATCTTCCATAGTAATATTTTCTCGAATTTCCTGACATTTCAAGCACGTCTTTTTTAAATTTAAATTGATTGACTCTCTAATTTTTAACCGGTCATCTCCAGCATCAAGCATCTCAAAATGTTTTTTATTGAATTCCGATACTTTAACACCTTTACCATTACAACTGGGACACCTTTCACAACTTCCGTTTTTTCTTGCCATTTCTTCCATCGAACACTTAAAATTTTCTCTTTCGATAAATGGATTTTTCTGGGACGAACATTTCACACAAACTCTGCCCTCACTACAGTTCTCTCTGATGTCCTGATCATCAATGTAATGAATAGACTTATCGCAATCCAAACATTTAAGTTTTTTATTCCCATAACTGACATCTGTCTGACTTTGAAACTCGGAAGCATCGCATCGACTACACTTAACTCTGTCATCTTCATCGCAATCGTAAATCGAATCAGAATAATTAAGTCTGTCTTTATCGACCTGGCAAGATTTGCATAGATAAATTGAATCACTTTTACAATCGGAACAGACATAACCATTTTGACAATCTTTACATAGTTCATAATTTGAACAATCAACATTTGTGCAGGTGTTGTGACAGTCACAAATGTCTTCGTCGAAAGCTGAGTCATTCCTCAAACTCTTGTCTTTATCCAGCCCGTTGTTGCTGCTGATTCCATCGGCGTTTTGTCCCTTTCTCGCGGATCTCTTGAGTCGGTGTCTTAATCCAGATTCAAATGATTTTCGTCTCTCTCTTTCAAGCTTACGCTTTTCCAAATATTCCGGAGCGGAGAGTTGTTTCCGCATCGAGGAGTGAGAGATGAGTGTGCTCGATTTCTCTGCAAGCATATCATCTGAAAAATAAACATAAAAAATTAACAATATGATCTTTTTAGAACTATTTTATATTGTTTACTGTTTTTATTGTTTCTGTCATGTTATATGACTATTTCCACAGACTACCAAATATATAGACATGAACTAACGCAAATTCCCTGTTTCAATATATATTTACATTTTGGTGTCACCCACTTGATCGTTTTGGTACCACTTACGCAATCAAATAGCTCCAAGACTTTTTTAAATATATGACTCGATGATTTGAACGAAAATTTAAACGCTTACAATGTAATATGCATTAATGTAAAAAATACATCTTGTTTACACAAAAATTTAATTTTTGAAGAGTAAGTACTTTTACTGTTGCATAAATGTGCAGATTTATATTTCCATAAATAATGTTTGTAAAATGACCCCTCGTCCCGCAAATAAAGTTCCAAACCCCTCTCCTATGTGTACACTTTATTTTATGTCTATTAATTTACTGGTCTGTTGGTTATACCATACATACATCATCGAATTTTATTTGATTTTAATTTATTTATTTATTTTTTATAATTTTATATATGTATATAATTTTTGGCATCATAGCTCACACAATTTTTAACAAGGTTGGTGACCATATAGCAGTATGTTGATTTATCCTGTATAAGATCACCAACAATATGGACCGTTTTTTAAGGTTACACAGCCAAGATATTCTCTTTCTACCTACACGCTTCTAGTGTCTTCTGTCTACTTCTGCATAGCGATTTGTAAAATATCATATTTTTCATTGGGGAGAATATGTTTGCTTTATTTTATACATTATCTATGGATGTTGATATGTGGTGTAAAAATGAGAAAAATGTAAAATTTATAAAAAGATAACGACGAACAAGGAAAGTGTATTATTTTCTTAATAAATATTATTTTATATTTATATTGCAACAGAGCAAGCGACTCAGTTGGTTTGGGTATGTTTTAAGAATGTTTAGCGGAAGCTGCCATCTCTTCATGAGCGAGGTCGGGACTGTAGGGTGGATGCGGCAGAATTTCCCAGTTGAGCTCCTGGATATCCCTTTTAACCTTGATTAAAGTTCGAATGTGTCGAAAATGTTCATTTTTATCAACTTGATACTCCGTTATTTAAGCTCAAAAATTAGGAAAAACTATAAGATAGGTACAGGAAAACGATGACACTGACATTTTAGAGCAGATAAAATGCCATTGAATCTGTATGTCGAAATATGTTTTCTTTGTTACAATAAACAAAATAGCATTTAAAAAATAACCTCAATGACTTACTAGACGGCAGTGTATGATGATCGTATTTTCTAATTACAGACCAGTTGGAAGAAAATAATAGAATAGTAAAATATGACAAATTATCAAGGCCTGAAGCTGGCAAATGAGTAGTTGAATATCAAAACCTATCTGATGCCACAACAATTTTAGCGAATGAAGTGAGAGAAAACTGTCCCGGGTTAATTTATATGGATGACAAAAGACTATACAACCAATCGGTGAGGAGAAAAATAACATTATATGGTGTGATTTAAACATGTATAAAAGGACTTAAGTAGATTTGGAAATGAAAAGTAGACATTTAAAAATTGGACTTGGATTGATTTGAGTACTAATAAACTATTACAACTATAATGGCATGCGCCATTGCTGTCTCTGATTAGTTGAATACAGTTTTACAGGAAAGCTTAAGTTGGTTTAGAAACAAAAGCTGGAAGCAAGCATTTTGACAAGCAATTCATATTTGATTCAAAATTAAGAGCTGTTATGAAAGCAAACCTATAATGTGTGTGTGTAGGTGTTAACTGCGAACATGATTTTTACATTAAAAAAAAAGTTACAAACAGTTAAGTAGGTTTTGATATTCATGTACTCGTATGAGATGGATGTGGCAGCCATCTATATTCCATTTAGTGAAGTTCGATGTAGTGTAGTATGTTGGCACCAGGGGGCATGTTGACAGGTTCTTCTGCCGAAATAAAATCAGCCTCATATATATCTACATATTTTTATTTCAGTATTCTAAGATAACTGCTAAAATTACAATAAGTGTTACCGTCAGTCTTGTTCTGCCCCAGCTCCATGACCAGCTGCCTGGCGTGTGAAGGTATCACTGCATTGTAATTTTCAAGGATTACCTGAAAAAGTTTATATAAGAATTAGATTCTCTTAACTCGTGCCATGTTCTTATTCTCAATCAACCACATTCGTTTGAATGAGAGTATCTGCAATATTAACAAGCCAATTTATACCATCCCGAGCGACGCTTGCGAGTTTCAATTGCACGCAATTCGTACAATAAGAAAACTGAATTTGAACCATTGTGCATGGATGCAAAAATACATTGTTATCATATCTGTGAATTTAGAAATTAATACATGTTGGTAATATTGATTATTAAATGCACCTCCTGTTAGTCCTAAATTAAAGAGAAAAAAAAAAGTTGTTATCCAATCTGAAATTTGAGGATTCACACAAAAATACCTTGTAAACAGGCTGACAACGGACAATATTTCAGATCTGTTTTATTTATTAAAATTTAGAATTAGATAATTTTTTTAAAATGGTAATGTAAAAAATGGTCACCCTACCCTCTTCAGCAGCAGAGTCCACTCACGCTTGTGCTGCACGTTCCTCGCCTGCAGGGTAACCTGCATTCGGGGGCAGTCAAAGGGGATCACATGGAAACTCAGTGGCTGGCCTTGTATGGATTCCACAAGCATCAGATTATTGCACTGAAACAGAAATATACCAATAAATTTCAAGAAATAAAATGTAGGAGGTTTGGGGATAAGACCAAAAGACACTTGCACCATCTCACAACATTATTTTCACTATGTAAATATGTAATGAAATTTGTAGGGTAAAATCGATAATGATAGATTGTATTTGGATGACGAACCCCAGTAATAACAAATATTCAAGCTGTAACAGCTGTTAGAGACTGACTATGATAATCAGTCAGCTTTCAACGTGAATAAAAAAAATATGGAAATTAACTCCCTCTCCAAGCACAAGAGCTAGTTTCTTTTTTGGAGAGGTAAGTGATTCACAAAAATATGTAACTTTAGTTTTGTAATAGATTCATGTAACTCATATATTATATAAAATTATAAAAGATAAAAAAACTAAAATCAAATAAAATGCGGTGGTGTATATATGGTATAGCTACAGACCAGTAAATGAATAGACATAAAATAAAGTGTACATATAGGAAAGGGGTTTGAAACATTAGTTTCGGGATGAGGGGCATTCTACATACATATTTACTTACCATCACACCGTTTCCCCACGGGGGTAGGCAGAGGGGATAGAGCGCCACACTCCTCTGTCCTGACACACAATTCTCGCCTCATCCACATTCATAAATCTTCTCATATGAACTCGCCGATTGTTGAGGATTCTAACAGAACTATCCTCCATTATCTGGTTTACCTGGTCGTGCCAAGTCTTCTGCAGACGTCCTCTATTTCTGGTGCTATTAACACTTGCGTCATATATCTTTCTTACCATTTCTCGTCATTCATCCGTTCCATATGACCAAACCACCTAAGTAATCCTTTCTTAATCTTACTCACTATACTAACATTAGCTTTATATTCTTTCCTTATTTCTTCATTCTTTACTCTATCATAAATAGATTTGCCATATATACACCTAAGTGATCTCATTTCCACTGCATTCAGTCTACTTTCATTCCTCTTCTGCCAGCTCCAGGCCTCACTTCCATACATCAGTGTCGGTACCAGGACTCCATTGTGCACCGCTAGTCTTGCCTCGGTTGACAAATTCCCGTTAGATATAATTCCATTCAAAGCGCCGTTCATTTTATTCCCTGCAGTCACCCTGCTTTCGATATCATTCTCAGCCTTTCCGTTTCTATCAAACATACTTCCCAAATACACAAACTCATCTACTTGTTCCAAACATTCATTACCTACAAGTATTTTGCACATTGTCTTGCTTTCCTCTTTCTTGAATACCATCACTTTCGTGTTGACATTCATAATAAAGTTGTTTTCCTTGTATACATCATACATTCTACTCACTAGACTCGAACAGTAAAGGTATTTACTCTTCAATAATTAAATCTTTGTGTAAACAAGACGACACTAAAATGAGAATATTGACACAAGAAATTTCCATTAGTTCATGTCTATATATTTGTTAGTCTGTGGATATAACGAACGACTGAGACTATAATATTTTTAAAGTAATACAAAACGATTTTAAAAAAGACCCAAATTTAATATAAATCTGCATCGTAAAAATTACATTTTTTTTTTTATGATGAATCAGTTCGCCCAAATCAGTTGTTAAAATTCGAAACCTCTCGCAGAACCATTTGTTAGAACCATTTAGGATCCTGCGCAAAGCATCTGCCCCATTTATCTGACCACCCCATTACCTCCCAAAATAAAGGTGCATTATATTAAATTGGACGCCATAATAAAATAAACAATGAGAATTCATGTCGCAGCCTTTACTTGACAGGAGAAAGGCTTCTTACTACAAGATAATGTTTTATAATACAATAACATTGAATTACAAATTCCGTGATTTTGGGCCTGCCAATGAACATCATGAATTATTCATCAACACCTAAGTTGAAAGACTGTTAACATAAAAATATTATGGTTATAAAAAGAATACTTAAAATTAATTTACCATGATGTGTGACTTGTATGCCAGAATTCCGTACTCCTTGTTTTTTGTCAGCAACAACATCTTGTCAAACAGGAAGGCATGTCTCATCGCTTTGGCGCCAAAAACTCTACAAAGTAAAAAAAAACCTCTATGAAATAATATTATAGAACAGAAACACTTTTAGGAAATGAAGGAAGAAAAAATATGAAATTATTTTGTATGAAGAGGATTAATAATTCTAGATTTATAAATTGAATGCTTCCTATCATTGATTTTGTCTAATGATTCATTTTGTGCAAAAAAAAAAAATTTTAATACTCTGGTAATAATTTTGTGATTTCAGGAGATTTACAATTTTTTAAAATCATAAATAGATACACCCTATCAAAAATCTGTATTTTGCTTGCCCTCATTCACCAAGTTTGAATAATACATACATAAAAAGACTTTAAGGAAGTACAAACTCTGGTCAATGTATTTATCATTTATTTTATTTTTGTACACAGAAATTTTACAAGAATATTATGGCAAATTTCCACTTAGGCTAGGCCTGATCTAGGGAAACCGCCTAACATATTATAATATTTTGTGCAGTTCAGAAAACGTAATAAAAATAAAAATATGGAAACATAGTATAAATAAAAAAATATAGCATAGCACAAACTAAAGTAGCCTTCCCTTTCAGATCACTCTGGTATATAAATACTGCAAGTTTTCCTTGTGGTTTCTCAGCCACTCAACTTTCTTATGAAAAATGCAGGTGATAAAATTAGCTTTGTGTTGGAGTCTAAAATATTATACAGTTTGGGTGTTAGGTATAGGAAGTGTCTTTGTCTAAATGTAGTCTTCATATGTGGTAGCCGTAGTATGTTTTGTGTTGTTGTTCTAGTCATGTTTAGTGTATTGGCATGTGATGTAATTAGATATTATTGTGATAAAAAAATAATTGCTGATCTAGAATAAAGTTATAGATTTGGATAAGTGATTTGTAAAGTTGCTCCGTAGGGTGTAAAAATGTTTTCCTTGATATCACCCGCATTACCGATTTCTGTGCTATAATAATAATATTGAATTAATAATTTTCCATTTCCTACCATCTGATTGTCCTGAAATTTACATTCAAAAGACTCACTAGAGCTTAACTCAGTTTTAACACAGTAAATACAATTTTTTTGTAATATCGTATTACTGCATGCGTACCTCACATTACGACGCTTCGCTAATACTGATAATTAATAATGATTATTTTCTGCACTTGCATTGCTCCAATAATGCAATGTTGATGCACACATCACCTGATTTGATTGTAGTCAGCTGATGTGAATTTTGGAAATTTTTAAATATATTCATTGTGTTAATGTAATTAAATTATTAATTGACTTCTAAGTATAGTGCTAATGAAAAGAAGAGTCGTGAGCCTCTTATATTAAATCAAAAGCTGTTACTAAGCTTTTATATATCCTGGCCAGTGTTCCTTTTTTTTGTGTAATTTTAATGCAAATTTTAATGTAATTTATACGCTGGGAAGAAAAATAATAAAAACGTTGCCATACCAGTATAAGGCTACTGGAACGGCCTGGGTCGACCACATTACTATTGTAATAAGACAGCAGAGCAGAGGTGTAGGTAGAAAGAGATTATCTTGGCTGTGTAACCTCGAAAAGAGGTTCAATGTCCAATATGTTGGTGATCTTATACAGGATAAATCAACACACTGTAACATGGTGGCCAACCTTAGAAGGCGGCACGTGAATAAGAAGTCTTATTAAAAATGAATAATTCTTGGATAATGCCAGTGATTGAAAACTGTGACTGAGATCACCGTTTTATGAAAATATCACAATACACAAAATAAATAAATAAAAAAGCACATCTTTCAATAATTTAAATAATGCAACATTAAATCAGTTAATCAGGAACTCTTCTTATTTTTTAACGTAAAAATGATTACGGGACTTTGAGTGTACGCACCTAAATGTTCCTTCAGCACATAGTTCTCCGTATGTTGTTAGGTCCTGTCCATGCCATCCATACAAAAGGGATTGTATTTCCTAAAATGACACAATTCTCAATCAGTTGTGAAAACACACAAAGCAACATCATTTGTTATATTTCTATTGACAAATTTTTGGTTGGTTATACATCTGAAATGCAAAGTGATCAATCAATGCACGGTTTAGGTGCTCACGTATTGCTGCGAAAAATTAACTATCAATAAAACAAAGGTTCAAAAATGAAAGATGATGACTATCACACAAAGAGACAGAAAAATAATCATGTGGGTTAGAGAATCGACAAAAGTTGTTGATATAGTAGAATATGCCAAGAAAATAAAATGGTAATGGGCAGGCCACATCGCTCGGAGGACGGACAATCAATGGACAAACGCAGTCATACTATTTAATGTGGTTCTGAAGACTGACAGGCCAACCTAAAACCCGCTGGACTGATGAAATCATCAAACTCTAATAGCAATGGACAGACAAAAGTGCGTGACTTGTGGGGAGGCCTTCATCCAGTAGTGGATTTTATATGGCGGGAGATGACGGATAATAGCTAAAAAACTAAAAACAAATCAACTAACCTGAACTCTGACTGTGTGCTCATGTCGTTTTTTCATGTCATTGATGTGCTGGGCGATGCCGGTCATTTTGTGCAGGGCGTACTCTGTCTCGTGAGACATGCACTGCTTCACGAGGTTCTGTCGGAAAATACACGGAGGTTAAACATTATTTTTGTTGTACAGTCGATTCCGCTTTATTGGGACACATTGGGACCAGGAAGTTTGGCCCAATTAAGCGACTTCACCAATTAACCAAAGCGAGCTTAAAAATAAATGATGAATATTTATCTTTAAATATGTAAGGCTCCCTTCATTGTCTTCATGCATAAAATAACGCTGTAACCCGGCTATAATTTTCTTTTCCTGGTTACTTACAGGCATAGTTGGATATTAATCATCAACGTCTTCTTCATCTAATTATTGATGTTTCCATTTAATGCTTCAATAATTGCATCCTCATTCTTTATTTTCATTGTAACATAGTAAATTGTAATCTATTGTCGAAAACTCTTGATAATTAACAATAGAACTTCTAACATGTCCTCATTTACCTAATTGCTCAAAATTTCGAAAATATCTAAAGATTTAAAGATTTTATATGGTGTTGGTTTTTACAGCTCGCCAACTATCAGCGATAAACTGTATTGCTTGCAAAGGGGAAATTATTGCACTAACTCTCTGGCTTTTGTGGAACTCATTAATAAATTTTATACCTATGTATTGTAATCTTAAATTCACTGTCCCAATTAGGCGGAATGTTGTCCCAATTATGCGATGTAAATTACTATTAATTCCTTGAGATTTGGCCCAAATAAGCGGTTGCCCCAATTAACTGGCAGCCCAATTAAGCGGAATCCTCTGTATATTCAAATTAAATTTTTTAATAATCAAAAATGAAAAACTCCAACTATGTTTAACAAGATAAATGTTAAAAAATATTTAATAATAATATAAATTTAAATGAGAGTGTAACCTGCAGCAGCAAATGGTATTTGAGTATCCTCTGCACCGGCTTGAGTAAGTACGAGCCGAGGGGCAGCGGGTGCCCGAGGCCGGCTTGCCTCGCCCTCAGCTGCTGGGACGCTTCCGGCTCACGAGCCAAGCGTGCAAGGGCGGCCATGGTGTTGGGGTAACCGGTGCAGTAGCGGCTGTAGATGCGGAAGCCCTCGCTATGCAGGACGAAGCAACGCGCAATGGAAATAGGTTCCAAGTTGCACTGTTCCAGCTGCTCGGAGAAGGTCCTAAAACATTAAAAATATTTTTGTAAAATAAATTTGATATAGAATACTTTTCTAATCAAATTCGGCTTTGTGGGTCAAAAAAACTAAACAATTACATTATTACTATTATGGTATTTCTAGTAAAACTAAACAATATTAGAGAATATTTATATTAAAACCCGACAGTCCCGAGAATTTGGGGATATACATTGCCCAATAGTCCCTTGAGTACAGCATATTTCGAGATGGGATTACACTGTAAAAAAAAAAATGCACCCCTCACGTCTCATAACGAGAAAATGAATAATTGAAAAAAAACATGTAGGTACCTACAACGCATTCTCAATACATATTTAGATAAAAATGTATCTTTTTCAAACTAGCATTAATCACAACCTCGCTTTGGACAAATTGGTTAGAACTATGTGTGCTGCAGAAATAAAATTGTCATTGAGAGCTTATCAATTTTTTTACAGTTTTGTTATTAGCATCACCCTTTCATTGATATGTTTGAATCTTAAAAAATGTGCACTCATTTGGTTGCGAATATTCTTGTGAAAAACTTTTCGTAAATTAGTGGTGCAGGACACTAATTTGTCAACAAAATTCTGCATCCTGATCTGGACTACACATGGACTTGCTGTCTGTCTCGCTTGCCTCTAGATGCCGCTGTTTACAATAATGCAATCTAAGGTACAGATATCAAACTAGATAAACAATGAATTAAACTCGTTATGATAATTATTATTGGTTACCATGTTCATTTTACAAATAAACTTTATTAGTTACATTTGTTAGTGTTTCAAGAAATTTGGTCCCCTACTTGCATTCCATTGATGCAGTGAGGACATAAAAAAAATTAATGTTTGTTACTTGACAAACATAAAATAACCACAAAATGAGATGATTTAGTGAACAAGTGTTCCTTAATTGTTTTATTTTATGACCAGTAATCCTATGCCTTATATATAGTCATAAAATAATCCAGGCTGGGAAATATTGTAGCTAATTTTGTCAGAGAGCACAGGCTGATAAAAGTTAATTTGAATTTCATATTAAGTATCTCTACCATCAATTGTCAATATTTTTTACATGTATGCCTGTAATATTTTTTACATGGCATTACATGCCTTAAACACGTGTATCATACATTTCATTCCAGCATAAAATATGTTTTTTGAGTTGAAAAAAATATTTATAAATTCAGTTAAATAAAATTAAAATAACAGATTACGAATATCTTAAGCTCTTTATTAATACTGGCTTCTTACATAGTTCAACAGAGGTAACAATTTTTTTTTAATAAAATTAAAAATTAACGTTAAAATTTGATGTTGTGAATATATAAATAATAAAATATAATTAAAACAAAAAATCAGCAAAATGACATAATATACATAACAATTTGTCACCGTAACAGTAACAGAGCAACTGGCTTAGTACGCGAGGGGTACCGGGATCTTTTTGATTTCAAAAAGATTTTGAAGACGCCTGGTATTGATCCCGTTACCGATAAAGGTGAAAATATAACACAAGGTAAAAGTGAGTGTGTAAAAATATTACGAGATTTTAGTACTAAGTATTTTTATTAATTTTAGTGTAAAAACATTTTTTATTTGTATGTACTGTTCTTTAGTTTATTATGTTTATTTTTATGTACTATTTCAGAGTTTGTATGATACTTTTTTTAACTCCGAAGAAACTTCACTGGTATTATTTATATACATAATGTATTATGTCAGTCTGTTTGTTTCTCAAAAATAAAAATAAAAAGTTTTTTTCATGAAAATGTAAATATTATAGGAGATGATGATATCATATTATGATCAGATTTGTTCTTACTGTTTTATGGACAAAGCCGCGAAGTACGAGTTCTTAATATTCTTATATCTAATATATATAATACATTAACAAAGAGCCCTTTTTCGCATTTTGCATTGGGACCCAATTTTTTAGTTGCGCCACTGGGACCTGGTTTTGATATGCCGATCGATCTATTTATTAATATGTTGTCGATTTTTGCCCGGCCACATAACTGTAACATAATTATTGTGATTACAGAACACGAAACGGGAACGGTATGCCAAAACACCCGAGCGGCTGGGGGGCAATTAATATGGTCGAAGATATTTTGTTATGACAGCTATCATAATTGCGAATTTAATACAAGAGGTTTAGTACAATGCCGGGGTAAGTCAAAGAATAATTTTTCGACATTGCATATTCATAAAAAACACAGGTGCGCGAAATCATCGAATAGGGAAAATCATCTTCTCAATGCGTGTGTTGCGTACAACTAATGGCGTCGAAAAGTACATTGCGCAGGGGAAACTTGCGAATAGAAGATGGCTGTCGTAATTACTGAAAAAAGGAGAAAGAAAAGAAAAGGAGGAAGATCTGTCACTCAGAACCCCCATGCCCGGCGGATGCACGTGCACAACATGTGGAAGGGTGTGCGGTTCGAGAATAGGGCTCCTCAGCCACAATCGATAACCATAGCAGACGTCATCCTTGTAACGAGTGACCGCCGGAGAAGGAGAAGACAGGGTGTCACAACCAATGTTCCCCCTAATTTTGGATCACGGTGTGCGCATAAAGAATCTTTAGTGCAATTTTAAGGATCAATGCAGTTATATACGCGTTAGTGTCTTGTAACTCTCTCTATATGTTGGTTGACCACATTACTAATAAAGATATATGAAAAATTAAAACGCATAAATACGTCAAGAAAACTAATAACTGTATACTTCGACACATACTCCACAATGAAAAAACTCAGTATGCAGGGGAAGATAGAAGGCAGCAGAGGTGTAGATAGAAAAAGATTATCTCGGCTGTTACACTTAGAATGTGGTTCAATGCCCAAAAAATCAAAATGATTTCCGACCTTCGATAGAAGGCGGCACATCGAAAAAAATTGTGTGCGCGCTATATTTTTTTGTGTGCGCTGTAATGCAAGAACACACCCGCACACCTTAAAGGAAACATTCTTAACTCATTGAGAAAAATAGAAACACATAGGGACATAAGTCACTTCAAAGAGTGTATTTTATAAATTTATTTGCTTTAATACAAGTCAAATAAATATACATATTTAAAATGTTCACCCACAACGTGATTTCTGTGTAGGATTTTCTGACCAATAGGTATTAACTCTGGCTAACGTTTTGGATCCCATTGCGGAGTCATCATCAGGTCGTTGAGACAGCGATATCATGATCAGCAACATCCGCCCAGATGCAGTGGTACCCGAAACGTCGGAAACGAGGGATTTTGACAGTGTAAACATATTATAACAAACATAATAACTATTTAACATGTGATACTAATAATAAAAATCGATACATAAGTATGTTTAATGTATAATGAATTAAAAGTAATACTTTTCAATACGTTAGACTGCGTAATATAGTGCCGCTTTCTGCTCTTGCGTTTGAATTGTTTGCTGTCACTTGACAACTCAATATGGAACACCTGCACAATTTGTTCAAGAAAATTGGGTTATTTGCAAAAAGGATCATAGTCACGCACGCATATAATATTCTAAATCGTACGATACACATTATGTGGACCACGTACATAATCCATTACGCCATATCCTCAGGCGGTCAGTCGCGCAGTCATGAAGGCTAGCATTGGCCAGAAAGCGACTGCCATAGCCAATCGACGATTGCTTTCTACCTAGTGGATTACAGTGTTTGATCGCTGAGAAATGTGATACTTGTTCACGCGGGTTCGGTCAACAGGGTTTGATGAACGATAATCTGATCAGCAACTTGGCACTCGTGGTCCCGTGTCTTATTGTTGTCCATTGTTGCGTACGTCCGCGCGTGTGCGTGTGCAGGGCGGGTATCTCTCGATGGGAGCGGTGACGCGGCCGATCGGTATTCCTCCTAGTCCCGTTTCTCGCCGATCCATCCCGTTCCTCGGCCGCGTGCTGCGCGCGCGCGGGCCGCAGTGCGTCGACCTTCAGCGGCGGTCCGGCGAACCTGTTTGGGCGCCTCCACCGGTCGCATAAACAGCAAATTGACTGCGAAAAATTTCGGAGAATCAACGTCGGAATCACACTCCATACTTATCGAAGCAGAGTCACTATTTGCGGTCATCAAAAAGTAGCCGGCTGGCGGTCGAGTCAGCCAGCCACCAGCCGATCGTAATTAAGATGCCTGCTGCCCAGCACTACGGTTACACCTGATGCGAATGGGCGATCACAGATATCGAAAACGTGTTATGTGCTGGGAGGCAGTGGCGTAACTACCGCCTGGGCAACTGCCAGGGGAGCCCGGAACCGCATAACAATTTCGAAAATAATTGCAGCGCATCTTCTGTGTACAGTTTTATGGGTTAGTCTGCCGTATATATCTTACGTTAAAGATCTCATTGCAGGGTCCACCATCAGGGCTGATGTGAAACGTCGGCCAGAAAGGTCAGATATACACGGCAGATTAGCACAGAAAATTCTGAACGGCCGTGAAAACCTAAGAACACTTTTAACTGTAGCGTATGTTTAAAAATCTTAGTAACGTATTAATAATTAAGAGTCTATCTTTAAATATAAAACAATTTAGTGATACCATTAAGTAGTATTAACCCTCAGTAAATATACGTACGCAGCCATAATGTCAACTTTTGTTACCGTAAGGAATGTGTAATTTTAAGTGAGAAAAAATACCTTTACAAGTGTCAATGGCGGTAAAATACTTGTAATCATACTATTACTAAAAATACGTATATGATAAATGATAGTCATGGCTAACGCCCTGAAAAGTTTGGAACTGACCGACAGGGTTACAGAAAAGTTATAACAACGTTCCAGTCCAAAGCGCCTACTTACGTTGCTAATATACCCAAACGATTCTTATTTTAAGAACGACCTATGTATTAACCTTTGAATGTACAACCAGACGAACCTGTTTTAAGTCATCCAGTAGTAATACAGCTGCATTAACTATATTAAAGGTATGTGCCTAATAATAAATTGTATACATATAAAAAAATATTTTCAATTAAAAAAGTAAAACTAGGTGTGTTGTAGGAAGGGGGGACGGGACGTATTTGCCCTGAGGCTCGGTAATTTGTTGCTACGCCGCTGCTGGGAGGTTATGAGTAGGCGAAAAGCCAGTGGGCAGAAGAAGCTACAAGGTCACAGTGATGTCCCCCTACGGATTCGCACCGGTTCGTGCGAACCGGTTGTTAAAATTGATTAACTCTCGCCATCTATTGCTGAATATGTATAATAAACTCAAGTAATGAGATATCGGTCACCTAACTTAATTGCTGTTAATAATATTGTACATTCAGCACAAAATTAACAGTTTAATACACTTGATGTAATAAATTCCGAAAAAGTTCTAACTTGTGCCATCCTTTTAAATCCCCTCTCAGGCACTCAAAACTAGATGAATGATATATTTGGCATACATTTTAATTTATTATTCCCGTATGGAAGGGAGAGTACGACCGATTCGCAAAATTAATATTGCGAACCGGTTGATAATTTCTGAGGAAATTGAAACAAATGATGAGAAATGCGATCATACATAAACATTATGTTTGCTATGTATCTAATTTCCACTCGTCCGCCCGCCGGTGTGCGTCGCATAGCAACATAAAACAAAACAAACAAAAAATATCGTATCAGAAAACAGTATAGTACGATAGACAGTTTATTTCAATAAATCATTTTAAACAAAAGAAGACATCGAATGTATAAATAATCTTGAATGCGGAACACCTTTGATCGACATCACTTTAAATAAGAATGTACTCGCACACTTTTTAACTAATTACTGCAGAACAGTTAACGAATCAAAGTGATCACGTGTTGAAACAAGTTCATGTCTATATATTTGGCAGTCTGTGCTAATTACTCATATTCACGTAGAATAAAGGCTGAGAAAAATATCGAAGGAGGGCGACTGCGGGAAGTAATGTGAAAGGCGGGGGACATCACTGTACAAGGATTGTCTCCGGGAGTCATTCATCTGTGTGGGATGCGAGAGGAATGAGAGCGGATGGCTCAAGATCGTGGGAGTTGGAGGAATATCTGGTGTCGGGTTGACGGTGTCGCGGTAGCTAGACGCGAAAGAACCGATCAACCTACCGTCGACACGTGACATCTGCGGGACGGAATTTGCACAAGAATCAGAGCTTTGAAGAATGATAGACGAAGAGGAACGACCTATGACTGAGGTGAAGAGATCCTCGACTACGAGGTACGGCAACGACGACAACGGTTTTATAGCGGTCCATGTGATACAAAATACATTTTATTTTTCGTGTGCATATTATCAACATGTCATCAATGACTCTGATAGAGAGCTCTAGTATGACGGTAAGTACAATGTAAAAACAAACAAGAAAATAATATATTACATGATATTTTTTTTTATGGTTAATAAATTAAAAACAAACAAAAGTTATCAAAATATATTTAAAACTACCGCACAGAAGTATCTACACAAGTGCGCGGATTCCAAGGTCAATGAAATCTAATCACGCGACATGCGACAGTCCTTAGCGTTAAGAGCGAATAATGCTAATTTGGTTTATGGTTTGTATATTCCATGCGAGGTTTAAACTTAAAGTTTTTAAGGTATTTAAAAAAAATGGTAGATAGATAGGGAGAAAGAGAGAGAAATTTAGCAATATTTAAACAAAAATATATAACGCGTGCAATTAATGTACTACTCTACTCTGGCTTGTCGGGTCGACTCCTCCGATCGCGAAACTCATGGGCCGCTGTGGCTGTACGGTACATCTCGCGGTGGAAACTTATTATTGTTTCCGAGAATTAATTACTCTGACGACAATCGAACGGTGAGAGCACACCCGACCCCGCGTCACTTGACCAAGCGCGACGCATCATAATGGTCCGTGTACACGGAAGGAGATATCATATCATTTAGAGATTTGAATTAGATAAATCTCAGTACTATATAAACGAATTGAGATTGATAGAATGAGACAAAAACTCGTCAGAGTACACGATGTTCGATCTGACAGCGAAATACCTACAATCTGCCCATCATTCTCATTATAGTTTTTTAAATATGAATTAAATATATTAATTATAAAGATATACATATAAAATCAATTTTATCGAAAAATATTGTTGTTGCGCCACCGGGATTCGAACCTGGATCTCTTTCCTAACCGGGGAAGGTGCTTTATCCAACTAAGCTACAGCGACATTATTTTTAGCGACAGTTTTCGACCCTATATGTTACCTTTTTGATATTAATACATTTAATCGTTCCATCATTTGACAGAGCCATCTACCTTATTATATAGATATAGATTCTTATATAGATTCTGTAAAAATAAGGTAGATGGCTCTGTCAAATGATGGAACGATTAAATGTATTAATATCAAAAAGGTAACATATAGGGTCGAAAATTGTCGCTAAAAATAATGTCGCTGTAGCTTAGTTGGATAAAGCACCTTCCCCGGTTAGATAAGAGATCCAGGTTCGAATCCCGGTGGCGCAACAACAATATTTTTCGATAAAATTGATTTTATATGTATATCTTTATAATTAATATATTTAATTCATATTTAAAATATCACACACCTATGTTCTGAATAATTACAACTTCACAATAAGAATGTGTTCTCCTAAATAGTTTTTTATTTTTAATATGATGAATATTTTAATTTGTTTTATAAAAATCTTAGTAAATAACACCGTATTTATGTAACTCGTTTTATTACGCAAATGAAATATTTAAGAACGAGACGTGTACGGATGCTGGAAGAGCGGTTCGTAGAATAGAAGAGGCAGTAATATTTAAATACAGCGGGTTCTACACCCACATCTAACTCCACCCTGGCTTCCAAGCTGCTTAAGCTGGTTTGATACCGACCATTTTAATAAATAATAGATAAATCTTATGTTTTAACTGCTGACCATATTTGATTTGAGGCTGTTGACCTAAAACTTATTATGAAAGATGGGAACTATTGCCCATAGACGTAGAAAAATATCAAATATATAACGTAGAAAATCGTGTCTATTCCAGTGATTCTAATAAATCTTTGCAAGGTCGAAAGGTGCGTATAGTCGCGCTTACGGCTTTGCGTAATACGCAAAGTTTGGCATGTAAACTCGCCCATGGCATATGAAATATAATAAATTAATATAGTGTAATATTTAAACCTTTTAATGTACATGATTAAAAAAACAGTGTACATATAAAAAAAAAATCGTTTGTGTATCTGTAATATCTATATCGCCTATCCTCAAATCAGTTACAATATTTTGCTAAAAAAAATGTAATCTTCTAAAGATTTGCCCACACATTGTTTTTACTGTTGTTTCAAATTATTTTAATCTAATTCATATTTTAATACATATTAAAAGTAATAAGAAAGATATACAGATAAAATCAATTTACCAAAAAAATATTTTTGTCGCCACAAAGTAATTTTAATTTGTATCAAAATATCACAGAACTATGTTCTGAAAAACTGCAACTTCTCAATTTAATTTCAATTACATTATTATATTCACATTATATCATAATATAACCCCAATCCAAATTAATTTTTATAAATATTTTTAATACTATATTCTAAATTTATAAAGTAGCACCTGCATGCTTACAAAAATGGTAAAATATTTATCTCGATACGGACGTAAGCTAGTGAGGTTTAATAATATTTTAAAAATTACAACGATAATGATCGTGTTCGTGTTGCGGCCACCATTTTGCTGCGCAGCGGCCACAGCGCATCCACCCGCAGGGCATCGCGACAGCCGATTGCTTTCTTCTAATACTCAATAAAACAAACACATCAGAAACATCTTAATTCCGGTTGGGTAACGAGTGTATTTCAGTGGAAGCCTAATACCGGTACGGTAAGTAACTAAAAGAAAGTAGATGGTTGGTGTATGGTACCGGAATAAAGAACTCGGAGCTTGATTATGATTCACGTAACGATAATATCAGTCACGAGAATGCTAATTAAACAAAACACCTTTGTTTACATTTTCAGTATCGCGTCGTTCTTGAAACGTGACCGATAACCGGCCGGGGGTCGATTGTGCTCAATCGTAAACGTTGTCGTTGCGATACTAACCAACGACAGATATTTATTTATTAGTAATGATTAGATATTGAATACTTTTAAAAAAAATGTATGTTGAGCAGCTTAAAATGGTATATAATAAAAAGATTAATCTTTTCAATTCACGATTATTCAGAATGACATTCACAGCAAATCAATCAGAATGATATTCTGCCATGGAATGACGAGGAACCTTAGACTATCATTCTGAATGTCATTCGGAATGATATTTTTTTAGATTAGTTCACCCCGGACTATCGTGAAAGAAAAGGCGTGTTTTGACAATTATATTAACTCTATCCACTTCAAGAAAAGTGAATCGTCAAATCTGGGAGAAAGAATGACTTAAAAAACGTAAAAAATAGACACATTTGAACTTGCTGCGTGAGATTTCACAGATGACTATAGAAACTATTACCGTATTAACAAAACACTTTTTGAAAAATTGCTTAAAATCAGAAGAAGACACCACATTTAAATAGACAAAATACAGTAATGAGGGAATCCTTAACGATTATCCTGGTTTCTTGCAACTGGACGTTCTTACGAACATCTCAAGTTTTCAGTTATAACGTCTCCATCAACTATTTCGCAAGCTTTTATAAAAACATGTCAGGCAATTTTCTTCGTTCTCCAAGACTACATGAATGTAAGGCCAAATGAAAATAAAGCCATTATTTCTTTATTAATTCAAACAGTTCATATTTATTTACATCAATAAAGAGATCGCTATATTTAAAGTTTCGAATAGTTTAATAAATCGTTACAACACATTATCATCTTCATAGTTGGTAGGATCGTTAACATTAACGCTTGCACCGTCCTCCATCATTGCAGGTTGACGCAAGACTGAAGAGTGAACTGACGCGCCCCACTACACGATCATTCCGACTGACAGTCTCCCCTCCACCCAGCATGATTGATGCTCAGATTTCAAAATATCTAGATATTTGTCATCATTCCTTCAATCATTACCATACACCATCAGTCCGAATGTCAGTATCACTAGTGAATGTCATTCTAAAAAATCGTGTGCGGTCCAATTTTGATCGAATCGATACGAAAATGATATCAACGAAAGTATTGCAGTAGGTACTCACATACACAAATGAATGTAGGTGCACACCCGTATGCTCATACACAAATGAAAGTACGTATCCGTATATACAGATAAAAATATATATTCGTACACACAATTGAATGTTCAAACCCACAGGTATACCAACAAAAAATAAATATAGTCGTTTAATAATTGGATTCATTGAAAATTTTCACCGTGAACCGCAAGGCGCATAAATGTATCTATCCTCTAGGAGTTAAGAATTACAAAAAGATTTTCGATAACATGCAGGAGAAGAATTCTTACATTCTTCGGACATGTTGCCAGAAGAAATGATAAGTCTCGAGAAGTTCGTGGGAGTTGAGGGAGAGGGAGAGCGAACAAGAGAACGGTCTCTTACAAAATGGTCCAAATAAAGGTGTAAACAGAGTCCTCTTCAAGGTCAGGATTCGGGAGGAATGGAGAAGTATTATGTACCAAGTGCCAGACACTTCAGGGGACTACGACGCTCAGTATTGAGCATCGATGAAGAAGATGATGTAACAGGGCGACAGTCAATAATTTAGCACAATCGATTTGCAGAAGACTGCTGGCGGCCTCGAAGCGTTATCGAGACCTCGGGCTTAGCACCGTGAGGTGGATGAGACGAGTGATATGACACGCTCGAGTTATTTATTGTCTGAGGAGGTAAGGACTAAATGATAAGATGAAAAATAGAAATAAGAGCGATTGCCATTGAAACAATAAAATATATCATGTTGAGAAGTAATGTTATTAAATTATTTATTTAATTAATATGATAATACAATTTAAATACGTATGTATTGTAAAACCTCTGTTGTCTTTCAATTATATTAAAAAAATAAGAAAAAAAATCAAGATTACAATGCTTTTAGAAATTTTTTCAAAATGTGCAATACTTTCGGAGATATTGGCGTTCAAAGTTGGGCTTGTTAAAAAACGCTCGTACATACGAGAGATGTGACGTCACTACGACAACACTCACCCGCCAGAGTGTCGATTACCGACTTGTCGACTCGGAAGATGTGACGTCACATGATAAAACGGTATAAATCGTTTTTAAAACACGTAACTTTGATCATCTGTAACTCTGCCATATTTCAAGATATCGAGAAAATTCTTTCAGTTTTGTAAATGAGATTTTTCGAAGAATTTAAAAAATATATATTTCTCCACTACCTTAATTCTAATAACTATCAAGTCTCGCTCTTATTAGATACATTCCCTGAACAGTGAGACGGATGTATTTCGACTGGCACTACAAGAATCAATATCTTGATCGAAAGAAAAAGAGTTACGTGCTATTAGAATTAAGGTAAGGATTTGTTAAATATACAGGATTAATTATTAAGTATCCTGTTATTAATCGATTAGGTTTATTTTTATTTGCGGTAAGTTATTGGTAAAAAAAACTTTAATGTCAGTTTCTTATATTCGAAGGCATCCAATGATGTCTCTCATAAATTATCAACCGTTTCGTTCAAAAAATATTTTTACAGACACACAAGTCTTAATATTTCATGAATGATATAAGTGTGTACAATTGAATTTAATTGAATCAATGTAATGAATACTATGTCAATACACATAAAAACCGTATTTTTCAGGATATAAAAATTGCAAAAGAGCAGCAAATTCTGTTTTTTCACCTAAACCTTGACGAAAAATATGAATATGCAATTATTTTTTCCTGATTATGTGGCGAACATTATAAAGATGACATTCGTAATTTTTGTTTTTTATAGACAGCGATTTCGAAGGCTTTGGACAACGGAAATAGATGTAAAAAATAAACAGAGATTCTTCACATTAAATAACCTCTTTCCCAATAGTTATTTTTTATAAATAATTAGACAAAATACTTTGTTTAGACCACCTATGGTATCCTTCTTCAAGAAACAGTGTATACTGAAATAAAAAATACAAGCATAGATAAAAACAAAACTAAAAAGTGGTGAATAAGTAAGAACTAATATATAAATAGTGGTTTAAAGAAAGTATTTTGTCTAATTATTTATATAAAATGAGGTCATAAAGTAATTTTGCTAATATTGAAGAAGCGTTATTTTTTAATGTGTTCAACAACCGGTTCGACGTTATATTGCTCATTTTAACAACCGGTTCGTGCGAACCGGTGCGATCCTATAATGGGACATCACTGAGGGCATTCTGTAAATTAACGTAATATGATATTTGTTACTGTACTGGTCGATAGTATTATTCGTTTAAGTATTTTATAGGTACGTTAATTTTCTTGGTTGTACTTTTACATGCAAGTTCCACATTGAGGTGTTTTCATATGATGACACTATGCGCAGTAAAAATATAATAGATTTAGGAGGGTGAATAAGATGAATCGGAGAATCCTAATTATAGTCGCAGAACGGTCAGCAATTGAATTTTCGGAATTGGGACAGTAATAATTATTACGTGCATCACCAGCTTGACCGATGTTACACAATCGGATTGACGTGCCGTACGAAAAACGTGAACGGAATAATATTAATTTGCAGTCCACATTTGACGATTCTTAACCGGGTGTGAGGATGTCCTTTTGCAGGGAAAATTTGTTAATTCGACCGCAGCGCGCGCCTGATTGTAATTTTGATGATCTTCGAAGGTCGTTTTCATTTATAACCCCGGGAATTCAGAAGGAGACGTTTTGTATTACGAATTAGGTACGTCGTGAAGGTTTGTGCCGGCAAGCCGCAAACTTAATTTCAAAAATTGGAAAGTTAGTAAATTATATACCTATTTATTTTATATAAATTTTAAGTGAGACGTCAATAATATAACACACTTGTTAGTTGAGTGTGTGGGATGCAGTAGGTATCCACCTCTGATACAAAGCATTGTCCTGGCTACTTTGCTAGACTACCGTCTGTATTAAAGTAGCCAGTTTTTTCCATCCTATTGCGGTGTTATTGAATAAAAATTAAAGATTCGAAAGAAATAGAGAAAAATAAATAAACAACAAAAAAATTGTAATTGTGTTGTGTGAATTATTAGTGTATTGTATTGTGATTAAGTCGGAAGCTTCTGACTGATCTCTACACAATTGAATCATATATTGAGTACATATTTGCGTAATTTTTTGTGAATTAACGATTTCCAGTTAGTATTAAGTGTGTTGTACAGTTTCGGAGCTAAAAACATATAGAAACATTGAAAGAATGTCGTTGTTGCTCTCGGAACAGGTGTGTAAATGTTTATTCGCTGTCTTGTGTCGTGACCATGATTTATTGCTAGTTATGAGTTATTGTTTGAATGCAAATGTTGTACGAGTCTCAACATATAAATTAATCTTACATCTAGAACATTGTACTCTTTAAATAGAAGATCTGATGGATATCTAAAAGGACGACCATTTATTATTCTAAGAACAGTCTTTTGTGCTCTTTAACCGACTCTAATATTGTTTTTGCTGCTCCTCCCCAAACTAAAATTGCATAGTTAATTAAAGATTAGCAGAGTGAATAATACACCGATCTTAAGTACTTACTTAAAACATCGTCTAGAATAATTAAATACTATTTTAACAAGGTATTTTCCGTAGGTGCTGGAGTCGGGTCATATTTATCAAAATCATAAATTCAATTCACAAATCTAATATATTTTAACGAGTTTTATTTTTATTATGTTAACACTCTTAAACAATACAAAATTATATGTCGAAGAATAACGACAGAGCAACATTTTGTAAAAAAACCGATACAAGAAGCGCGATATACTTTATTGTTCGCGAAATGTCATCTGTTAACAAATGACGTGGCATATGACGTGATTATACGATACTATACATTATTTTTGTTTCTAGATCTACACGATACTTCTACACGTTCTTTGTTTCTACATCCACATGATACTCTACATATTAGTACATACACTACACTCTTCGTTCCTACATCTACATGTGCTTCACGCTATTTCTTTCTACCTACATATATCTACACGTGTTTTACGTTCATTGTTTATACATTCACATGATACTCTACACGTGCCACACGTTTATTGTTTCTATATCCGTTTCTACATCTACATGTGGTACATGTTCGACATTTCTACATTTACGTGATATTTCTACACGCCCTTCAATATAGCAGTCCAAATATGTGAGTCATGGAAGGAAAATGGACTTGCCTATTGAAGTGGTAGATGTCCTCGATGTTGCTGAAGAGATGGTCCAGGTCGTCTGGTGAAAAAGTCCCGCTCTCCCTCCAAGGATAAAGGTATCCCTGAAAATAAATATCATTAAATTTCAGGTATAAATCAACTTTCCACGGAAAAACCCACTGCCATTCTTAAAAGTATTGTGTAACCTGATCTGAGTTTAATATATCTTAATTAAATTTATTTTCTGCGTCATTTGAGACGCATTTAAAAACAATATATAGATAGATGGATATAAAGTTATTAATTCAAATTCGTATAATTTTACTGTACACAACCAAAATGCAAGTAAATATCCGTTCATGTAGACGTAAGTATTAACTTTTTTTGTAAATAGAGATGTGTTCACAGAATGTATGTAATACTTATATTATTTTCAAACAAAGTTAAGCGCTTGTGCTATGAAAATAGGATTAATGGTTTCGCGAGACGAGGCTCAAACCCCCGACTACGTGATCATTAGGTAAAACCAACAAGCATGTCAACTTATACTATGGTTTGTCTAATGTCTAATGTCTAATGGTTTGCCTTGGCGGTTTTGTTCAATTATTTATTATAAAATCAAATTTTTAAACAAACATTACAACATTTCAATCAATGATGTATTCTCTATTATTGTTCAGGACTTAATCCCATCTTTCAACCAATTCGTCGATGCCTTTTCTATAAAAATCAGCTGGTCTGGTATTGAAATAATTATCGAGCCAATTTCGGGGGTCATCATTGTTGTTGAACGTAACGCCACACATTTGATTGGAGAGCGACCAAAAAATGTGATAATCTGACGGAGCGAGGTCGGGACTGTAGAGTGAATGCGGAAAAATTCCCATTTGGAAGCAATGGAACCTTGATTAAAGGCGAAAAGGAGCATATGTCGAAAATGTTCGTTTTTCTCAACTTGACATTCCATTATTTAAGCCCAAAAATTAAAAAAAGCTATAAGATGCAGGAAAACGGTGACATTGACGTTTTAGAGCAGAAAAAGTGTTATCGAATAGTATGTCATTTTTTGTCACAAAAAACAAAATAGCGGGAAAATGACATTAAAAACAAACCGCAGACATATTACACAACCCAATATATGTATATAAATATTATTTTGACGGAAGAATCGCAATTTTCAGCTAGTATAATTTATTAAATGATATTTTTAAATGTACTAAAATATATAAAATATCACAGACCAGTAAATGAATAGACATGAAATAAAGTGTGAGAAGGGTTTGGAACATTAGTTGCGGGACGAGGGATATTCTACACACATTCTTTGTGGAAACATAAATCCGATAGTTTATGACACATTAATGCAATAATAAAAGTATTTACACTTCGAAAATTAAACATTTGTGTAAACAAGACGAATTTTTTACATTGATGCATATTATATTGTCAGCGCTTAAATTTTCGTTCCCATCGAGTCATATATTTAAAAAAAGTCGCGGAGCTATTTGATTGCGAAAGTGGTACCGACATGATAAAGTGGGTAACACCAAATCGAAAATATTGAAACAAGAAATTTGCGTTAGTTCATGTCTGTGTAAAATATGTATTAAATTGTATCAAATACCTACATGCGAAAATCTAGAACAATTAAAAATGACCTATTTGTTACGACACGAAGAACGATATTTTTAAATAGGTACAAAATTTATTTTTTAAATACAAAAGGGAATTAGTTATTAGTATTGTATGCACGTGATAATGGAATACGGAAAAAGCCTAATTAGATTTTGAAAAAATATTATCTGAATTTGTATTTATTATAATAGTGACTACCATTTTGATAAACTTATTATTTTCAGTATCTCTCATCATCAAGCCATTGAGTCAAACCGAATTTAGATATCACTTATAGCAGAAAGCAATCGACTTTTGCCGATTGAGTCGTTGATGTTATGGCAGCTGCGCTTCTGTATGTGTGGTCACAATGTCTTTGGATTGATGAAACATCACATTATTGCACACAATTGCAGTAATAATGCCACGCTGACTCGACTAAAACCGTATTGAGGCAAACATTCTATATTTTTAGTATACATGGATGAGATTTCTCTCGGAGATTCGTCTCGAGTGCGCGTAAAGAATAGTACAGGCTACATGATATATAGCATACAGATCTTCGTAGACATGGGCCATTGGGATTAAATTTAAAGACATGTGAAACATGAAACAAAAATGGATATGTGGTACACCAGATAAAAAACAAATACGATTAAATGCTATTCGCCTAGACACATTTTAAAAATAAATCACTACGTAATTACGCATAAATATGTACAGCCAGTGACGGCTCAACACTTTACTTACCCATCATAACTTTTTAATACCTTCGATGGAATATGGAACGGACGCTGACCTCATCCCGTATGGGTTATGAATGTAATATTGAAATGTAATGGCGTGTAACAGAAAAGCCACACGCAAGATGCACGAAGGCAGTGGTGGCGCTCGTTTTGGTAGAAATAAGAAATTTATTAAAAAACTGGAAGCATGGATATGATCAATTTAATTAGGCTCGAAATGTTACTGAAAACCAAATATAATGATTTGAAAAATATTTCACTTTGATATCGTCATGAAATACAACACTCCCTCCATCCGATGTATTACAAAATTATCAAAATCCGTGGACGTCAAATTAAAACATAGTAATTTATGATATTATAGATGAATTTTTAAATAACTAAAAATAACTTCTTCATTAAGGCACTGTATTCTGACCAAGGAGCAGTGGTCAACATCAAATTTTAGTTCAAAATTATTTGAGATGCCCAACCGTGAAGTCACTGCCCTCAATATTACAATCAGTATATTTTTGATAATTTAATTTCTAAAAAAAGTATTTATAAAACGAGCAACCACACGGAAAGTCAATATTTTCTAGGGCAGCGACAGCGAAACTTTTTACATTAGCGGCTCAAAGTCAAGCTCATAAAAAATAATCTTCGCGTGTCAGATAAATAAAAAAGATTTTATTTAATTATTAGTATGTATTTAATAATTATTCAAATAATCTGGCAAAATGCCGACAATGCAGGTTACAAGACACGGACATAATAAAATACCTCGCGACTAGCCAAAATTCACTGCACCATACTTAAATGTTCGCAATTTGTGCGAATTATACATAACATTTATGATAAGTACTTCCATGACATCTCCGCAGCAGTAGCGTGCGACTAGAGGTCTACGACGCTCGAATAAGGACAACGAAAAATATTTTCTCGTAAAATTGAGTGCCCTGATTTTCAAAAATGAATAAAAATTGATTCAATCGCAAGTACTACAAAAATTATCATATTTTAAAGATTCTAAATCCCATCACACATTTCATATGAAACGTTTTATCTGTGGATATGACGAATTCACTCAAATCATATAAGACAAGCGAGAAACGTGATGATTTTTTCATTGATGAATTAATCGTTTTCGTGAAATTATAAGTTGCAATAATATTTGTATGTAAATTATTGCACTATTAGTATTAGGTAAAGGATGTTCAGCGGAAAAATTCCACGATTGAATTGTAATTGCTCGTAAACCATCAGGGTGAGGTAAGTGGGAGGGATATTGTTCGACGCGCGTGATTTGCTAATTTGCCAGTCGTAATGAGTCACTGGTCGGGAGCGCACCGCGCGTTCACGGTTGAGCAATATTTAAAGTGCGGTGATTCATTGGTTCGTGCGCGTCGCGCTTTTTGTACTCACTTTAATATTCGACGAGTAAGTATCTGGTGTTCAAAAGTTCAGACAAGAAGGGACAATGGTTAACCAAACTCCTCCGGGACCATCAACGTCAGCAGCGATGCCAGAACATGTGGCTCAAGTTCGTCGTGAAATGATGCGCAATACGCGTAAACCGATAAAGAAGATTGCAGCCTGGAATAAAAAAATCAACAGTGCACGTTATTTTGTAAAAGAAACTACAGTTCTACCCACATAAACTGGAAATCGTGCAGTTTCTCAACGGAAATGACTATTCTTTATGTGAAACATTTTGGAATAGCACGAACGCTTGGAAATATATTGTTTACTGACGAAGCACATTTTCATATCGATGGCTATGTTCATAAACAGAACATGAGATACTGGTGCCCCAACAACCCAAAGGAACGACATCAAAAACGTTTGCATTGTCCAAAAACGACAGTGTGGTGTGCAATTTCTGCCCGAGGGAAAATTGGCCCATATTTTTTTAACCAGCGAAAGACAGTCACTGCTGACGCGTATTGCTGAATGATCGAGGAGTTTTTGGTACCGCAACTGCAGCTGTTTCCCGGGTTCAACAACAGAACACAATTTCAGCAAGACTCCACTCCACACTCCACACACAACTAGAGTTTCAATGGAGAAGCTGAGGGGAATTTTTCCTAATAAATTAATCGGCAAGTACGGAGACATATCCTGGGCACCTCGGTCACTGGACCTTACACCGTACGACTTTTTTTGTGGGGATACCTTAAGTCGAGAGTATACAGCGACAATTCAGGTCCTACAAGAAAATATCAGCCGTGAAGTTGCTGCCACTGAACCAACGCTTTGCTCTCGCGTGTTCGCAAATTTAAGAGTCCGATTGCAAGAGTGTCTTGAGAGAAATGGACGGCATTTAGACGATTTTTAAAACGTAAAATCCGCATCGTTAAACTCAATTTTGTATAAATAAAATATGAGAATAACATTGTAGTTTTTTTATTATTATTTAATATTAAACTTGAAAATTTTTCGTTGGACACCCTTTATTTAAGTTAAATCGGTTAGGTTAGTTAGTTTAATTTTGTAATCAGATGATGCCTACACATACTGACAATGTGTTTTTTAATCTTTTCTTTGATGAATATATTATGGTTTTCCACAAAAATAAAAAGTGAAATAATTTTTTAATATTTTGACTTACGGGTCAATTTTGCTTATTTTGAATTAGGATACTGTATTTTATTGGAAACCACGTCTTTTTCATAAATTCGATATAAATTGTGTCAAATGTCAGAAATTATTATGATGAAGATGAAAACTATAAATACGTTTCGAAAGCATTTCTATAATACTTACGACCGGGTCCATTTTTTTTCATTTTTGAAATTGGGGCACTCGATTCTATAGGAAAAAATATTTTTATAAATATCAGAGAAAACACCATATTCGCCAATCAAGCCACGAAAAGAGAGATCTTATTCATATTTTATTTGTATTTAAAAAAATCTACAAATTAATTACGTTTGGGAAGCTAAATTCTAAGTGTCTTCAAAAGTAGTCACGAAATGACACGCATGTCTCAGGTTCTCCGTCCCTACTCTAGGGCGTATCGTGACTGAAGCTAATACAATAATTATAATATTTATTTGTTTCATATATAGTGAACGCGAGTCATCAGCTCGACTTTTAAAATAATTGCTTCGTTCTTTCCTTGCCGGTGCAAATTACGAGGCGATGATATAACAAACAGAACAATCTCCGGAGCGTCGACAGAGAGTAGGTACTGGTGTTGAGTAATTCTTGCCGACAATTATGTTGAAAATGCTCAGAAGTATTGCAACGTCGTTTTTTCTGCCCAGATAAATAGCAGAAACACTGGCGAGACGAATGCGTGTTCGTCTATTAAATAATTTATTTCACGCTTATAAGCTAGATCGTGAAGCAAGCGGTGATTTAAAGACTCCAACTAAAGAAATCTAAAATGATAGGTAGACGTATTACGGTTTAATTTAAATGTAGATATTCTATTTAATTTGAATCATAATAATCATAAACATTTTTTTTTTTTGTATTTTATATTCAACATCGAAACGGGTTAAAAAGTATGGAAGTGCAGTATACGAGAAAAATCAACTTTCTCATATATTTTTCCTGTCGCTTGTTTTGGTAGTCTCACTCATTTTTCCGTATAATTAATTATGCATAAGTATTGGGGTGGTTGTGAATGCGCACGGGGTGCAAGATACAGATATTATACTCGATAATTATACAGGTGAATATTATGTTTTAGAATAACTAGGAAATTAATTTTTTATTTGGTTTCTATTTATTTATTACAAATGCGCGCTCCTTTAACCATATTTTTCATAACATTCTCACAGACTTCGCGTGTTATTTCAGAAAATTCAATTCGAATATTGTCTTGTACCATCGGAATTGTTGTTGGCTAATTGGAGTAAACCTTTCCTTTCAAGTACGACCGCAGAAAATAGTCAGGAGCCGTCAAATCAGGTGTTCGATCAGGCCAGTCGAATCACCACTTTTTCACCCGCGGCCGGGAAAATTTTCAAGTATAGCTTGGACTGTGTGTGAGGTGGCACCGTCACTTTCCTGTTGCAGACCCAATCGAATAAGTTTTCCAACATATGACAATCACCATTAATGGCTACAGCATTAATAATAATAATGGATAATTTGTATAGCGCCATTTTCATAAAAACTTTCACCTCAAGGGCACTTAAATTAATTGTCATTATTGTTTAGGTAAAATGTTTCAATGATTTCCAACACATTGTTGAGGCGTTAGACGCTCCATAAAAAATGTAATTAACTACTCTTTACGACTACCACATGCGAACTGACAAACAAAATCGACCTGGAACATAAATATTCACCTGTACCTGAATTTATATCGAAAAATTCTGTAATTTTTTTTACAAATAGTAATTGATTAATTGGAATTGGTATTTCAGCGCACGACTGCAGGATAATAAATACACTGAACTTAGAACTAATCAAACTTGTTATCACGCTATTGTTTTTACTTGCTATTTACGTATAATAATATTTTTAATATTTATTGTGGTTTTTATTCATTTTGATATAAATAGTTTATAACCACGTTTATGAGTTCAATTTAATACACCAACTAGTTTCGGAAAATACAATTTACTTGACATCCTGACGAAGGATGGAAAGTTATAAATAATTTATATTAATATAAAGTACCGAACCTCTAAAATATTAAGAAACGATGTTCCAAAAACATGAATGCATTATGGTCCAGGGTCAACCCCGTACTTAAAATTCTTAAAAACAATTCGTTTTTTTTTAAACGTCATAAATCTTTTGCAGAAATTTGGGGAGACGTTTCAATGTTTATTTATTTCGTTAGAATAATGCGCAGAGAAAGCGCACTTAGATACAGTACGGCATCTCTTGTGTACATAAGTAAACATAAAAAAGTGGAAAAGACGGACGTTTCTTCACTATGCACATACTCGTCTTATATAGGTTAAGTCTACTGATAATATTTCCGAGACATGCCACGGATGACATGGACCCCACTCTCAACACATGTAAGTGCGCGGGACCAAGTTCAAAATAAGAGTCGAGCCACAGAAGCGTGTCGGGATTGCGGTGTATTGTTAATATTGCGGTGTGTCGTGTGTATGTGTGGGTGAGGCAATGTGGTCAAATAAATACTAGTAGTGTCTATTCTGACCGGACACATTAACATTGAACCGTGCACCAAACACGAAGCGGCACTTAACACCGGCCGGTCGATATGGGCTTTTGATGGCTTGACCGTGATGCTGTATACATATATGTGTATACGAACACATCACACACACACACACCCCAAACCCCAAACGCAGTCTTTAAATAAATAAATAATTTTTAAATAAGCATTAAGTCATCTTTCCAAATTTCTACAAAAGATTATGTAGTACCTATGACATGGCACAAAAAATAAACATTTTTTTTTTTAATTAAGAGTATCTTGACCCTAGGGTTCGGTACCTAATAACATCTAATGTTTATTTTGAAAACCATCCCTACTACTAGACTTACACCACTATGTGGCATCGTTTCAAAATATTTAAACTGTTCGGTACCTAACGATTTGCCAATATAAACGGAATGTTAATTAATCAAAGTAAACAAAAATAAACTTATTTATATCATTAATACACTACTTCATCTAATACTTCACTCTTACTACAGACTAATTTAAATTGTGCTTGTTGATGTACAAGACGACACATACATAACGTGGCGCCTTTATATCTTCAAGAGCTTTGCATCCCAGACAATTTATATAGTAGACGTCAAACTCTCGGGTTAGCCTCTACTTCAGCCGCAGGAAGGGTTGTAGAACCTACCAGCCGTTGCCAGAAGTCTATGTTTAGTGAACAGGCATTTTGCGGTGGCAGGTCCAAAAGCATGGAACTCTTTACTCTCCATTATACGAAACAATGCATCAGAGACTAAGAGCCGGTTGTGTGATCAGTAAGAACTTTTTACTATAGTAATTACTAAAGCTAATTTTTTTGCGATAACGGGTCGTGGGTAAAAAAATATTTACTTCTCGAAAGTACATCCCGTAGTAAACTCATAGTTAAATATGGCGGACTTTTCACAGCTGTTCCAAAAGTCATTATTGAAAGTTGCAGTATACGACAATTAATCATTTAATATCCCGCTATTTTAGTGATGAGAGTTCGTCCGATAACGATCTCGTTATTTAATATATATTATCACATAATACGAAAACTTTTCACCACCAAAGAGAAAAATATCGAACACAAAGGCGAAAAAATCAATAGATAATGCATAAAATAAAGCATATTTCATGATTATTTGTCGCGCCTATAGACATCTCCATCTATACTTTGACAATAGTAAATTTGACGTTCGAACAACCCGCAAACGATTTTAATCACGGGCGTTAGTAAAAAGTTATCATAGTAAAAATTTACTACTGATCGCGCAACCGGCCCTAAAAACGTACCTTTTCAAAAAATCATTTTCATAAGTTCAAATAACAATTTTTAATTTTGAGTATAAAGATAGTATAGGACTATAAACTTCTATAACTATATTTTTTACGAAAATGGCGCTATAAAAATTATCCCATTACCCGACTGCATTTAATTTAGATGTTATTCATGCCTGTTGATGAAGAACACCTGTTGAAACTATAGTCGTGATAAAAATAATATTCAGTTGTGTGAGCAGTACATACAAAGTTTGGTTTATTTAAAAAAATATATATTTATCGTCTAAGAGAATAAGGCGTGATGCCTTTACAAATTAAAATACAATGATCTTTGTTTTTCGGGCACGGACAAAGGTCTGCTGGATGCTCAGCTCCGTGAGTTCCTGCTAAAGGCTTAGGTCCCACGTGAGCAGATGGTGTTAACTGTAAACTCAGTCAACAAAACCAAAATGGTCTTCTCATGCCGACTGGTCTAGTGCGTCGACCCGATCTCGGTTTTTCTACACGGATTTATTTATGTCGGGTTCTAGGAACCGCTGCAGGGAATCGATGGCCTGCAGGCCAGACGAGGCCAGGTTTTTCAATGAAGATAAAATATTGCAAGGAGGCGCCCGCAGCAAATAGCGATCCATGTCTAGAATGCAGCTACTGCTCATGTTAACAGTAACTATGCAAGTTAGCAGCGGAGGCGTGGATTCCATACAATCAAAAAAGCTGCGCATAACTGTAATTAGTGCGAAATAAATCTAACAAAGATTATAACACTGAAATTAATATTAAAATTCACACCAAAGCCTATACTCTAGAAGACTCTTGTGACCTTGACTCTTGTTCATCAATTGAAGAAAAATACTGTATCAAGTACTTAGGAAACATAATAGATAACAAACTCAAATGGAAAGAACATATCACTAATCTTACCTACTTATCTTGCCTACATATTTTTAAGACTCATAAACATCTTATCACTTACAAATCTGAAAATAATATATTACGCTTTTATACAGTCACATTTGCAATACGGTATTATTGGATGGGGAGGAGCATATAAAACTTCAATATCACAATTAAATATCACTCAAAAAATGATAATAAAAATTATTCTAAATAAAACCAAAGACTATCTAAGTATACAACTCTTCACATATTTCAAAGTACCAAAAATAATAGACACAAAATAAAAAAATAATTCAAATTTTCAAAATTAAAAATCAATTAAATTTTAGAAGCGAACTCCGATCTACAAGATTTAGAGACCAAATTGATATTTCAAAATTAAAATATACCGCAACCCAAAATCACTATATTTATCAAGACATTAAATTTTTTAACAATCTCCACATCACAATTAGAAAAATTACAGACTACTATAAATTTATATCTGAAGTAAAAAAAATATGTAACTGAAACATAAATTCTCGTATATACTCCTTTTCTATACACGAGTCTTACTCTCATAGAGAAGAAATAAATATTAAAATAAATATATATATAAAAAATATATTGTGTAATAAATACACACGCTAATAATTCGAAGTTCGCATGTTAATGTGTTTATTAGAACCATGTAGTGAAAGAATTTAGAAATGACAAATAAAGCTGTGCAAGAGTTTCGGAAAAATTCATCCCAAACGTATACGAATTAAAAGCAACACTCATCGCGCTCGCGCTGCGCGGTGTTCTGAATACACGTCTTCGCTCGAACAGACGTGTGCAAAACTGTGCAAATGTAAATTTGAGCGGACTTAGATATATATACGTTTCATTACAGTGTACACGTGGTATTATTTTATATCATAATATTTGTAAGCCTTTATTTAATATGTTGAAAAATTTCTTAAGAATAAACCAGTAAAACCATCCATCTTGCGCTTCTTCTCTCACATGGTTCCGATCACATCTAATCTTCAAATTCTTCACCCACACCACTGGGCAAGGAGCGTCGTTTGGGAACCACGCTGAGTTTCACAAGAAAGGCACGTTTTTACCAAAACAACCCGTTTTCACCCGGCAGTGCGAATCTGGCATGTGTGGTAAGCATATGTTGCAATCGCACCTTAGGTGCCAGAAAAATCACGTCTGGACGCATTAGACTATATGGGTATTATTACACTATTTCGCCAAAGGTCGAACACTATATACTCACGTAGTATCCGAGATTGATAACAGCGTTTTGACTGTTCCGATTCAGGGTCGCTGATCGACTGACTGCCAGCTAACAAAGGGGAAGGGAAGGGGAGGTGGGAAGCACTGAACATTAGTTCGTTCAAAGAATTATAATAAGTATATATATAAGTCCCAAACAGCATGTATTACACGCTAGGACATAACACGAAGAATGTGTTCAAGATAGCGTTAATGGATAAAATCTCGTTATAATAATTGGTTTTAGGCAACACATTTATGTCATGTAACCTTAAAATAATGAGTGAGTTTGTGAACAAAATAAAATACGTACGCAGAGCAGATTCACCAACTCATACATGTTACCGCTAAATCATCGAGATTGGAGAGGAAATTTAACTGAGATTTTCAGCGAGATTGTGAAGGGAATGAAAACTAAAACGAAAGACTGTACATGATCGTTCAATGTCATTTTTGAGAATACCCTCAAAATAAATTTAATGGAACGTGTAATTTGACAAGAATACGTCGTAACGCGGCTTAGCCCATTTAAAACCATGCTGTTGCTTACCCCTGCGGGAGCGGACGTGATAGTCAGGAGGCAACGGGCCCAGGAACCATATGCCAATGTCAAGTGTTTACACAAATAGTCATAATTAGGTAAGTGCAGGGAGCGCTTCCTTAAATACGTGATGGAAACCTTTGAGCCGGTTGATGCAAAAACACTCAGCATCCAAATATGTAATAAAGGTTTTTATGACTGAAGACAGTCATATTATTGAGGAAGACGCAAAATAATACTAGCGAAGATACAGCAGTCTTAAACACAATAAATACGAAAGTAAAGACTACATAGTTTTAATTAACCAATCATCGGTGAATTTTTAACGCCATTTTACATTAAGATGAGTGGAGATGTATTATTAATACTATTAAAAATAAACATAATTTGAAGCACGGAAGCCTACTTCATTGCTATTGCAATTAAATGTTTTTTTTTAAAAATCTTATCAGCCATTTTGTCCAAGACTGAACGAAACCCTCTATTATTCCTTCCAAAATTGTCTCCATTTGTCCGCATTGGATGTTTCTTGTGTCCAGTGTGTTCCACGACCAAAAGTCGAGTCAAAAAGTGACTACACGACGATCTTTGACGGATATATTAAAGAAGACCTCGTATTAGACGGAAGGGAACGCAAACGGTACAGTTTTAGTGGCTAACAGGAGACGTGATTCACAAAGTCCAGTAACTGGGATGTACAACGTACGGATAGAAAGTGAACTTCTGGTGTACGAATATTATTAAATCAATATTGGTGAGTGGTGTTGAGAGAGACGAAAGTATAACTAAATAATTAAGTGTTGTACTGATTCATAATTAACCATTTTGAAATTAGAGTTAGAATGATAGAGATATAACACTTATATTCGGAGTTTTCTGTGACAGCGATTAAGTAAAATAAGTTATGTTTTTCGTTTAATATAATAATATTTGTGAAAAATTTCATATTTGACAGCGGTAGGATTTCAGATCAACTTTTATGTAAAAGAAATGATCTGTAAACTTTTTTTATTTAGCAGCACGTTAAACAACAGTATGAAAAGTAGACCTGACGTATTTTCACGCTAACCGATTTGTTACGCATTCGCTTCTGTAAGAACGCCACATGGGATGCACATGCGCCCAGAGATGCCGGATGCTGCAGTCAAGTGCGTCATCGCCAATATTAATCATTCTCACAACGCGTGTCTTATTTTTAAAGGGTTAAGCAAAAGGGTAGTAGAGATATACTAATTTATGGCTATTTTTAAAATTTTGTTTATATTACAAGTGTTACTTGCGTATCTATCTATCGGAAATAACTTTTTACGGCATTTAAAAACAGCATCGGTCACTTTGACCTAATTTCAAATATTATCGTTTATAGTTTAAAGTCTAACATACAAAAAAATCATGTAGCGTCAGTTATCCGTGATGCACACGTGTGTAATTAAATTCTTGAAATGATGCACATTTGCGTGATAGAATTATTGCATTTGAGCACTTCACTGTCTATGATTTGTTTAACACGTTTTAAATTATTATTGCTTAAATATTTAATTTTGAAAGATGAAAAAATTGCGAACGTAGAGCTGCTTGTGGCATGGTCGATAGAATAAAGTGTCGCTGAGATGGTTTGGTCACGTGCACCGTATAAGCGAAGAGGGGATTGGAAAGAAGATATGCGAGTATGAGGCGAGTGTTGAAAGCATGTACACCGAAACCTCGGTTTACGAACAAACATCCTGACGAAAAAATGCTTCAATTTGTTATATGCAGAATTTCGGTTTACGAACAGGCAATGAACAGCAGAAGACGGTGACAGAGGAAATATTATTTTCAGAGACTGATGAACGAATGAAAGATGTTCCTAGGTCCTCGATCCACATAATGTGCGCGAAATGGAGTAAGGTGCAGAGTTTTGTGGAAAAATATCACCCCGATAAAACTTTTATTTTTATTTATTTATTTTTCGTGTTATAAATCTGTTTAATGATGTCATGTCTCATTTCCGCAACATTATAAAAAGCAAGAAGAAACTAATATCGTTGGATATAAACCTGTCATCGTGAGACAGAAACCTGATGAACTTCAAGGGCCCGATGTTTTTATGGAAGGAGAGTTCCCTATTAAATAATAACACTTTACTACATATTTTGTAAGATTTGTTTTATTTTCGCTTTATTATACTCCTAATCATTTAAGTTAAAACCATGAATTTTTATAGGATTTCAAGCAAAAAGTAGAAAATAAAGATGATAAAGGGCCATTTTCTTAGAGTTTTAAACAGATTAATACATTTTACATTGATTATTATATGAATAATTGTTTCGCTTTAAGAACAATTCGGTTTTCGAACAGTATAACGGAACGTATTAAGTTCGTAAACCGAGGTTCCACTGTACCTACTTCATGCAGGTCTATTTTAACATAACATTCTGCGTCTTGCTCTTCCTCTCGGTCTCGACCCTGTTCACTCGTGTATGGGGGGCTTTGTGCGTGTTACGGGACTTATCAACTGTTGCAACATGCACCGCCCACTGCAGTCTCCATGCTTTCACCTTCCTCGGGACATCTGGGGCGGTATACCGTTTCAATTTTTTTCTTTAATATATAATTAATTTTTTTGAAGTTTTCCAGGTAAAATTTATCACGAAACTTCGTTAAAAAAAGCTTTAATTATCATAGACACACATATAGGTATATCGTACTACCTCTGCATCTATATTGCATCCGTTAGAGTATTTTCTTAAGAAATCCGCTAGATGGCAGTACAGATTAGCCAAAAATCTAATATTACTATTCATTTACAATATATGTCATTGTGCAATAGATGTCGCTGATGTATAATATTTCAATTTCAGATAGTTCTAGGTGTACATATGTATATGGGATGTATCATTTTACTAATATTTTATTTTTCCTTACTGACAGGACACTACGTGGTGCATCGTTAATGCAATATAATAAGGAATTTACGGATTGAAATAAAGATTCTACGGAAACCCAAGCCGCGCATCGGCCACAATAACCACCTGCAGGGCCTAGAAGTGAGCAATCAGTAACAGCCGATTGGTTTTCTGCTAATTGAATATGATCTTTCGAACATATTTAATTTTGGTGTGTACAAAGCCACGACCCGAGTTTCTATAAAATCTGTTGTTTAATATTAAAATATAATTTATTATCAAAAAAAAGATAAGTGGTTTACCACAGTATAACTCAACCAATTAACGCATAACAAATACATACACAATCAAGCATATTCCAAAAATGACTTAAATATGTAATGTACCGTTCCGGAGGTGTTCTAGCTGTGCGATAGATAGATAGATAGATAGTTGTCGTGCTTGGTGATTTATCTTGGTAGCAATACCGAGTGTATTGGCGTTTGTAGAGTAAGGATATTCAGTATCGTTATATCAGACCGTCGTGAAGTGGATGAGATCTACCAAACCCAGGAAGACGTAAGATACAAAAAAAACTAAGCGAATTTCAGAATAACTGGTGTTGGCTGGCTCTGTACGATAACGAGTGCGTGTAGTTTCCAAGTTTGGGAATCGCCTCTGGCCTGGGGCGTCTGCTTACTTAAGTGCTCAAGAACCTGCTCGACTCGCTGGAGCGACTCGTCTCGGAGCAAAATAATTATTGACAGATGATCTACAATCTCTGTAGCACCAGCGGCGTATATACTGGAGACCCTGTCTATTTTCTTTCAATATTCAACACTAGTTGGTACCCGACATCCGCGGCTGACACTACTCGGTACACGCAGACCGGCGTCTAATCGAATATGGAATTTGTGATTCCTCCGTCCTACAAAATGTTTACTCGATAATTAACACTAAGGGCCGGTTGTGTGATCAGTAGTAAATTTTTACTATAGAGTCAGTCCATATGAAACCACCTAGGTGTGGTTGCTTAACCATTTCAGATATTTTTTATTTTTTTACCATAGGTAACCCCTTGAGTGTGTAGTTCCAAAATATTTTTATTTTATTTTTATCTGCCACCGGTTTAAATCTAGGCTCAATTTTATTCCCAGCGACGGGTAAAAACGGGGTTTTGCAGAGATTTCGAGAAAAATATCTTGTTCTCCTCCCATAAAAGATAAAGGAAAACATAACACTAACATAAAAAAGACACAATAGGGTTATAGAAAATTTATAAAAATGATATATAAACCATGACTTAAATGACCAGTTTTGAAGACCGGTGATGATGGTAACTGGGGTTGGAACCACAAAATGTCATTTTTTTGTTACAACTATGGCTGCGTTTTTTTGGCATCAAAGTTCCATAATTTAAAATTTTTGCTGATTTCAAGGTCAAATATCTCAAATGGGGAACCAGATAAAAATTTAAGTTATTGCACAAGGATACGTATGTACTGGTACTTAATAAAACCTGTAAGATTCATTTTGTAGTTCAAGATGGTATGGAAACTATAAAAAACATCTGAAATGGTCAAACGACTATTTGTTTTAAAATTAGGTGAATTCACATGGAATGAATCTATAGTAACTTTTTACAATAGTAAAAACTTACCACTGATCACACAACCGGCCCTAACTGTCCGTCCCGACAAACCTTTTTCCATCCTTCCTTCTCAAACATAATCTCTTGTATGAAATAAAATAGAATAAAAAATGAGTAAAATTATTTATTATTTTTAATACTTCTATTTTATAAAGCGATAAATATATTTATATTAGATATGTCATTGTTATCCGCTGCTACGTATTTCCGAAAAAAAAGAAGACGACTGCATTAAAAGTTAGAAAAAAATGATAATAGAGGTGTGAAATTACAACTAGTACCCCCAATTGCTACCAAAAATTAATACTGGGTGGCCAGAGATTACGAAGTAAACTATTAAAATGTGTATATTATATTAATATCTCTCGCCACGAACGTCAATCATATTAATAGCTCTTCTAATTATAAAAATGTCGGGAGCGCCCCGGGAGACAAGGGCGGGTCCCGACCAACCTCCTGTTTCCGCGCGTGGGTAGACAGAGGATAGAGCGCCACACTCTTCTGTCCTGACACAAAATTCTCGCCTCATCCACATGCATACATCTTTTCATACAAGATCGCCGATTGTTGAGGCTTCTAACACAACCATCCTCCGGTATCTGGTTTACCTGGTCGTGCCAAGACTTCCGCGGACGTCCTCTATTTCTGATGCCATCAACACTTGCGTCATATATCTTTCTTACCATTTTTTCCTCGTTCATCCGTTCCATATGACCAAAAGATCCGCTTTACATTATTTCCTTATTTCTACATTCTTTACTCTGTCATAAATGGATCTATCATAAGTGATCTAATTTCTACTGCATTCAGTCAACTACCAGGCCTCACTTCCATAAATCAGTGTCGGCACCAGAACTTCATTGTGTACCGCTGGTCGACATGTTCCGGTTAAATATAATTCCATTCAAAGCGCCGTTTACTTTATACCCTGCAGTCGCCCTCCTTTTGATATCATTCTCAGTCAGCCTTTCCGTTTCTATCAAACATAAAAATCAATTAAATTTTAGAAGCGAATTTCGATCTACAAGATTTCGAGACTAGATTGATATTCCAAAATTAAAATATACCTCAGCCCAAAATCACTATATTTATCAAAGCATCAAATTTTTTAACAATCTCCCCATCACAATTAGAAAAATTAGTGATTACTATAAATTTGTATCTGCAGTAAAAAAATATGTACCCAGACTAACTGAAACATAAATTCTCTATACACGAGTCTTATTCTCATAGAGAAGAAATAAATATTAAAAGAAATATATATATATATTCTACTAATTATTCTAAAAATGTATATTTCCTAATATTAAAATAAAAAAATAACGTCGCTTTCCTTGCATACATATCAAATAAACAACGACATAAAAAAACTATTACACACACTTTCTAAGTGAACATTTGTAAAAATCGATATACAGTGTTGTTGCAGGGAGGGGGTTTTATATTTTTACGAATACGATGAAACAATTGCTCGCTTAGAAACGAATTGTTTCTACGTCGAATTCAATCACCGGCTTGTCTACGTACCGAGTTAGTACACACCTCTAAGTGTATATTATTACACAGGATAAAGGCTTTAGGAAAACAAATGACCGATCGAAACATGTTTAGTGCTTAGTTAATTTAAGTTATCACATATCACTAATTGTATTCGAGTAGTCTGCGCTCTTCGAGCCCATTAAATAATTAATTATATTATTAGCGCCATCATTCGACACCCCAGACGTCCAACAGACGTAGACGCACTTACGGCGACACAGGCGAAGATAATAATTATTGTCCCATTCCGTTGAAGTACAAATGTCCCATTAGGATCGAGATATGGTGTTCCGTTAACCTTTTATTTTTAACTTATCACTTATCACTCGGGCGGGAGGAACGCCGGGAGCGGGTCCCGTGACGCGCCACTCGTCAATCAAGTCAAGTAAAACAAAACAATAACGGCCAGACTATAAGGCGAGGTTCATTAAAAAATCATCACAAAACATTGCAACTCTTGACGAAATGAAAAGAAACCTTTTTGTTTCACTCTTTCTAGCTAGCAATAATAATTAATAGTACGTACCCCGGTAAAAAAAAATAATGATCAAAAAACGTTTTTAAATTCTGAAATTAAAATTAATCAAAAAAGGAAAGTATCACAGTACAACTAACGCAAACAAATACTCAATTAGACAAATTCTTAAAATGATTAAATACGTAATTTACCGTTTCGGCGATATGACGCGACATACACAACTGCAACGCCACCTGGCAACAGATTATGTATATAGATTCGAGGTAGCGCCGGCGTTACGCGATACGCCTGCCTGTGGCGACCAAATCAAGGTGGCGGCCGAAAAATATATAAAAACTGAATAACAAAATCCTGAGTTGCAAAACGATAATAGCGTGTAATAAAATTAATTCAGGTAAAATCTAAGAAAGCAAATCCAATAAATAACATTATAGTTATTTCTTAATAAACCAGTAAATTATAGTCCACACTAGTGTCCAGAACGTCTAAAAATCCGCTCTTGGGCAAGTTTCAAAATGCCGACCTAAAAAAATACCGCCCCTAACGTGTGTGGCACGCGGGCGGCCAATTTATGGGGATGGTTTTACAAAAATTGAAAACATCATCTTCACTACGTTACTAGGGCGGAAAAAAACAATCTGTGGCGGCAAAAAAATCTAGCGTCAGCGCTGATTCGAGTTCTCGCTAAATAAATCGTACGGAATTGCGTCTTGGCTAAATAAAAGTTGAAAAAAAAACAGGGATTTGAGCCTGTCCTCCTAGAATCTAATTTCTAGTTAAACGGCATAATCGTATATTAATGTGTCTCGGCTAAAGTGTACACTACAGTTTTCTGAATGTACGTGGCCGTAATTAATGGTGATTACACTAATTACCGGTATGATCAGGAAGCCAGCCCTGTCTACGCATGCGTGAGATGGAACGAATAGTTTTATAATGATCTCGTAGCTTGCTCGCGAGAGAATCAGAGTTACGTAAAGTTAGCTAATCGGTGGGCAATTAAATGCATTAATAAAATTAATCTCGCATCAAAGATTCACACAAACAACTCCATCTCAATCTGTCAAATCGAACGCGCTTCTAAATTTAAATAATGTGTGCGTTCGTTTTGGTTCCGAGCATTTCCGCCGACGCGTCTAGCGCCGTCTCTTTCGCTGGCGTCGGCGTGCGCATGGGTGCGAGCGAGAGAAAGCACAGCGCCCGACGCGGCGGGAGCCTAGTGTATTTCCGTCAGATTTTCTAGCGGGATCTTGGGAAAAGGCGGGAGGGCCTGGTGCGATTTTCAAATGAAATTTAACATTTTTAAACTAATATGTCCGCTCGACGAATATGACGGGAGTCGGAAGGGAACAAAGCTATGTTTACGAGATTGATAAAATAGTAATTATGTAAATAACGTGTTTTCTCTAGAGTTAAAAACAATTCGATATTTGTAAACACGCAAGGAAATAGTTGTAACACATGTATTCATAATACATTTACGTATATTGCGTGTACAAGGGATGAGACTTGACTCGAGACAATCTCTGAGGCAAAAATTAAGCTCCCACGAGATTAATTTAATAAATTGTTGAAAATTAAACTCCCACGAGAGGCTTTCGTAGTCCACCATGTAAACACTACGCAACTCACTTTATGCTTGTTATACGTCAAACGTTAACGTCAGTCTGTTGACTATTCGTCGGTTGGATGAATTTAAATGTCTTTATTAAGGAAAACACATTTTCATTGTAATTATTCAGAACAGACGGTCTGTGATATTTTAAATACTAATTAGAAAGATAAACATATAAAATCAATTTTATCGAAAAATTCGAACCTGGATCTTTTTTCCAATCCGAGGAAGGTTCCCAGGTTCAACCAGGTTCCAACCAGGTTCAAATCCCGGTAGCGCGATAATTTTTTTTTTTTTTTGATAAAATTAATTTTATATGTATATCTTTATAATTAATACATTTAATTAGTATTATAGTCTCGTCCTTCCTATCTATCTACCGATTAATCTCGCGAATAAAATTTTAACAGTGTACAAAGTATTGAGATTAATCTCAACTAATCTCTGAAACTTATCTTATCGTGACTCACCTGTGTATACGCATCATAAAGATGGCAACAAATAAAATCTATTTTATATATTTTCCAAAACAATTTTAGTATAGTTAGAAGAAAGTTATTCGTGTATAAGAACATTGTTTAAACGGAAGTCACGCCCCGATGATAAAGATCAGTGAACTGTGGATATTATTTGGATTTTTTAATCCATGGTAAGATCTGTTCGCAGCGAACATTCTAGATAGTAATTTAAGCATAAATCTAAAAGAAAGCTTCATCGACTTTTTGTAAAGATCTTACTTTTGGCTTTCCATATAAAATGAATACGCTCTGCTCAGTGAAAAGGCAATAAACATTCTGATTCAATTCTCTACAACTAATTTATGCAAAAATACCTTTTCATATGTCACAGCAATCAAAACACGGTACCGATCTCAGCTCGAAATAAATGCAGTTCTCCATCTTGCAGTAACTACATTGGAGCCAAATATCCATAATCTTATTTCAAACAAGTCGGAACATTCATCACACAAGAAATGTATAACGCTAAAAGTTTAATATAATTAAACCATTTTGAATTGTTTTGTTTTTACAATTTTTGTTTTATTAATTTTATAATTTGGTAACAATTAATAGATTTATTTTATTAACTAGATGCATTTGATGTGTTCTTCGATTACTTTCTTCTAAATATATTTAACACTAAAAAATCGTATTAGTGGTCCGCGGGATTTAAAATTATAAATTTACTGGTCCGCTGCTCTAGAACACATTGGAACACATGGTTGGATGATTGGAAGTATGCAAATGGTTATGTGAACTGATTATATTATTAAAAAACTAATATATAGATAGTGCAAATAACACATTGATCCCATAAAATTTGAAGGTACTTCCATTGTTCATGTAAATACACAGCAGACAAGACAGATTCTCGGGACAACTCTTTGTGGGTGTAACCATCCCGCGAAATGACTACTTACTAATATACCTATATTCACTTAAAAACAATCTACGCTTTTAAATATTCGCCATCAGACGACTCGTGTGTCACCGCAACGATAAATTACGTTACCATTTCAATTATTTAAAAAAATTGGCCGAGTATTTGGTTGAGTTAGGTGCGTTGCGCCCACTGTTGAATTATTTAAAAGCAGGCTTTTGGATTATTGCGGTCGTAGCCGCGCCATCGGTGGCTGATTATTTTCTGCAAGTGTTTTTAATAATTATTTTTAATTGATTAAAAACACTAGTAGAAAACAATCGGCCAATGTACTGCACAATGAGCTGATAACAATATCCTATTTATGTGAGTATATGCAATTTCCTTGTGTCCGTCTGTCCGGAATATATAATACAATAGGTATTCAAGTCTAAATTACTAGGTTTCAAGAGGTGTTTAATATATATAATATAGAATTGGATGTAAAAAATAAAAAATATACAACACCAAAAATTTGACTACTATTTGTGTCGCGTGGCAACATAAAAAAACAAGAAGTCAATTCTATCACGTGAAAGTGTGAGCGGTTATCGCGTGAAATAAAGTGAATTGTTTAGCTGTTGTATTTTTTAAATAACTGAATATTAAAAAATATTTAATTTCCCGTCATTAGTGACGAATTATTTCTAGTGATGAAATTATTTTTTATATGAGTGGTACGGCATAAATAATTGAAATATTAAAACAAAATAAATCTACATTACCCATAATAATATTGCGCTTCCCAATCTTTTATCTATGACTTACTGGACTGTAGTGTCATTGTCAGTTGACAACTGGCAAGTACTCGTATATTGACCATCTGTCATCTCTCTATCTGTGGTCAACTCGCGTTGTACGCATAGAAGCCGTGAATAATGGTTGATTATGATAAAATAATTTTTAGTTATGTTTGCGACCTAAGTTTGTCAAAATCTGCGCGGAAATAATTCATCATAATCAAAAAATTTTAATGTGTTCTAGGTTGAGTGAGAAAACCATTCATCCCATTCCGTCTTGACTTAAATGCACAATAGAATTTTTGTGTTTATTATTGTCTATCCGTGATTCTTACATCATCACCATCTAAATGTCATTTTTGTTCGTTTTGACAGCTAGCACAACTAACAAAGGTAGAATAATTTTAATTACATCGAGATTTTATTTACGTGTGGTTTGTTTTGAGGAAAGCGCGATAAGGGTTTTCATAGAAACTATTTGTCAGCGCAGAAAATATGATTTTGTAATATAGTATTTTTTTTTCATATTTGCAATAAATACAAAGTACATCACTAGTAAAATTGAATGCTCCCAAACAGTGAAAACATGAACGTCAAAGGACGCTGGTGACAGTTGGTCCTTACCTCGACAACCTGCCTCAGGTCTTCCACGTAGATGCCCTCAGTGTCCACGATCTCCGTGCACACCCTCTGCAGCAGCGACAGGCTGGGGTCGCAGTAGCGCGGGCGCGGCGGCGTGAGCGAGCGTTGGATAGGCGTCACGGACTCCGCGATGCCTGCAAGGAACACATCAGCCACAATAATTTCAATATCTAAGTATAGCTTACATTATTAAATTCAAATTAACACGTTTATCCCTTGATGATAATATAATATGTACTACAACAAAACTGAAAATAAATCACATGTAACAACGCCAGGCCCCAATTACCAACAGTTCGTTAAACCAATTTCGGTAACCACCCATCCCGTATATTTTATTAATTTAAAAATAACATATAATAAGCTCACATTTAAAAAAAATTAAATCTTCGGAGCTGAAAAAAGTAAAAATAAACTCTAATAAACAAAAATTATTAAAACACATTAATTATATATAAATAATTTTCTAAGAAGACGTATGTATATTCACTCGTATATATCCATATACACACATGTATATACTGGGTGTAACACACCTAATGCACATTATTTTAGAGGTAGACAAATATTAAAAATATGAGACGAAAATGTTCAAACTGCATGCGCCTAATCTCAACCATGTCAGAGATATAAGCATTAAAAAAAATCATAATTATGCTATTATTTTAATTAATTGACATATTTTATCAATTCCTAATTTTAAATACAAAATATTGTTTACAAAAAATAAAAGGTAATCGATCTTCTAGCGGCCAGATTATTTTTGCTAGATGATTTGTATGTCAAAAGGCTATTGGATCATATGGAAGTGCGCATATTATCGACACGATAGTTGCTCGAGAAAATAATCAAAAAACTTTATCGATCGTCTTTTGACAAAACAGTTGAACCACTATCGATCGACATCTATGTACATTGCCGTGTATTGGCATACGCATACACTGTACTAAACAATCGATCCGCGACCGTTCAGTTGTAAGGAAGCACGCACACGAATGTTGGGAGATCTCATTGGCGACTTGTCGAGTAGACATTTCGGAGTTCGTCGATTTCGACTCAATAGTTTAGTCGCGGTAATAATCGAGTGTATGCATCTAGCCTTAGAACCTAAAGCAAAGATATAGGAAAAAAAAAATTATATTATACAGAGAATTAAGTTTCAATTATACAACGTAGGCCATAATAAATGAGCTACATGAAAATATGTTTTTTTTTAATTTTATTTTAATATTAGAAAATATAAAACGTTGTAGAATTATAGGTAGGATATATATTTCATTAAATATTTATTTCTTCTCTATGAGAGTATGACTCGTGTATAGAGAAGGAGTATGTACGAAATAATTTATGTTTCAATTAGTCTGTGTATATATTTTTTTTACTTCAGACAAATTGATAGTAGTCTGTAATTGTTCTAATTGTGATGGGAAGGTTGTTAAAAAATTTGATGCCTTGATAAATATAGTGATTTTGGGTTGCGGTATATTATAGTTTTGGAATATCAATTTGGTCTCTAAATCTTGTAGACCGGAATTCGCTTCTAAAGTTTAATTGATTTTTAATTTTGAAAATTTGGATTATTAAATTTTTTTTGTATATGTCTATTATTTTGTCATTAAACCTCTTAAAAATGCTCATAATATGCGTTCACTATAATGTAATTACCCATCGCAGCCTATAGATATTACAATGGGATGAATTGTGCAATAATTATATTAATGGGTCAATTATTTAAATATTTATTTCAACGTACGCAAACTTGAAGCTTAACATGAATTTGTAAAAATCTCATACAATAATATTTTCCGTAACGGTACAGAATTTGTACATACTCCTTGAACATTTTCAACTCATAATTTAGTCAGATATTCATCCATAAAATATTGTACACTAGTTCTGTTACACCCTGTATAATAAATTGAGTAACTTTATAATGTAGTTTCGTGATATATTTTACATTATATCTAAAAAAAAATATGAAATTGTATCTACTACAATATTATAAATGGTTTTCATCCTTTACAATGTTTTCTCTACTTACTGATCCATCGCCTGAGTATAGTGCATATAATCATATTCGGCTGAGGCAGCTTTCAACCGAGTATTTTCTCCAGTGTTTAAAAATACAACCGGTCCATAGTGGCCATTTTTTCCACCCAGTTAATTGAGTTCAAGTTGGTTTGTCTTGCGCGTATTTAGGTCGGTGTTACAAAACCGTTGATTTTATATAACACGCTTATTTCAGATCTGTTCCATAGCTGTGCATAATATTTCAACAACCTGTAGATGTAATTATAACGATATTTATTGCTTTTGCAGGTTGAAATATCCGAATACGTTCCAAGGTTCTGAACACTGGATGTCAAATCAAATTGAACTATGTGTATTAGGCGTTGATGGTAATAAAATTTCCCCGTTTTCCCGAATAGGAAAAGTTTCTAATACTAGTTCAAGATGCTTAAAGTGTAATTACAAATTAAGATAAATTTTATAATCACTTCTTCAATATTTGAGATGCCTAAATAACAACAACTATTCAGAATTTTTCAATCACCCTTTGGAAAGGTTTAGAAATTATACATACAAATAGTTAAATAAATTTGAAATTTTAGAAATAAGAATAAGTGTTAATAGCAAGTTAAATATTATAAATAACCAAATCCTCTTTGCAAATAGTCACCTTTTAAATTTTTTTTATATTAGTTCTTATTTATTCACCATTTTATAGTTTTGTTTTTATCTATGCTTGTATTTTTTAATTTCAGTATACATTGTTTCCTGAAAAAGATACCATAGGTATCGAAACATGTAGAATAATCAATAAATAGTGGTTTAAACAAAGTATTTAGTCTAACTATTAAGATAAATGTGTTCTCCAATATATCACTCTCGTTATGTAAACAATTCTTTCAGTTGTGTAACACTGCACAATGAAGCCCGCACTCATATTTTCCATAAAAAAACTTTTAATGCCAAATATATCAGTCTAAGTTGAGTATTACAAAACACGCGTATTACACTCATCGGTATCCAGAAAGTTCACCGACGGAAAGTTCACTGACAATAATTTCCCGACCCAGAATTCGTCGAAAAGAAAATTCACCGATTGTACAAATAATCGCCGATGATTTATTTATTAATTTTTTTTATTACAATAAAAAAAAATAGCTATCTATTAAAAATGAAAATAATGTTATGTATTTAGAAATGAAAGATTACCAGGACATTTTGTCCCATTACACTACTGTTACTTTGTACTCACAATTAATTAATAATAATAATTATTATTATTTATTTATTTCATGTTTGCTTTATAGATAGTTTATATTATTTATACATAGTAAGTATCTTGGCAGCAAAATAAAACTCCATTCGTTGTCCTGTCTGCTATAGTAGTATTATAGCAGATATTGCTTTTTCGATAAAATCGTGTGTTCAGAGTACCAATTGAACGTGTAGGGAACATGGTTCTATTTTTCGACAGAACATCGACACACTTTTAAAAATAAAAATTACATTCATAACTCATTTCACTAATGTTTGTCGTTTATTCTGTTCTTTAAAACATCGAATCACTTTAAGATACGAAATTGATGAATGTGCTTAAAAAAGTTTTCCACGTTTCAAGGTTTTTAATAAATAAATCATCGGCGACCATTGTAGAATCGGTGAATTTTCTTTCGACGAATTGCGGGACGGTGAATTTTCCAGTCGGTGAACTTTCCGTCGGTAAACTTTCCTAGATCCACACTTATATTTAAAGCATTTGTCATAATGTAATTATCGGATTTAATATAATTGTTGATGTATCAATACCGTAGATAAAAGATATACTCGCCAGTAGTAAAAATAATCTACATATAACACATACGATACATTATATTGCGCGAGTTTTTAATATTTTGAATAAAAGATTTGTTAGGTCGATATGTATTACCTGTGGAAATGAATCATAGCTTGATTCGCGCTCAATTCTGTACTGTCCTTTAAGGGCTTTCGAGACGAATCTCCCAGTAGTCTCATCCATCCATACACACCCCATTAGACCAGATTGTAAAAGTTAACGTCAGCTAACTAATAGTAAAGACAAAGTCATTTATTATTTTTTATCACACTCAGTTTCTTCACGCGAGAAAGTAACGATTGCGTCTTTGAACAATTAATTAAACTATTAATTTATCTTTTCTGTGCAAAAAATTACACACCACTCATTTTGTGAAAAAAAAAATAGTAGGTACTGACCGACTCCTAAATGAACGTACAGCGCCGGATAAAAGTTGTGTATTTATATATTAGTATACATTAGGCTAGCGATGGCGAACCAATGACACGCGGACCATTTTTGTTTGGTGCAGGGAATTTTAGCTAGTGTGAGGTAGACGGGGTGTCAGTGCACTTTCTTATTATGTCAGTGTCTTGTATAAAAAGATTAGCCATCGCTGCATTAGGCAATAATACCATATGGTTAGTAGATTTTTTTTACAACTAATGACAATGTTTTCTGGTGTCATAAGACTTACGTTATCATTTTTTTATTATTTAAAATAATTAATAAAAATACATTTTTAACTACGATGTTACGATATAAATCACCATAGTATATATATTTTTTCTAAATATTTCATCAAAGGAAACAAAATTTTAAACAAATGTATTTTTTCCTTAGTGTAAGAAAAACAACCCGAGGGCAAGATTCGAACTGCGGAGCGACGTTAGCTAAAATCAGTGCTTCTCGCTTTATTGGTGACAAATAGTACAATTTATTGCTTTCAAAGATCAAAGACCTCGAGAAGTTTTTTCGCGATAAAGAAAATGAGATTTTTTACGCTTCTTGTAGGTGTTGATACATAATTCATTCAAGATTCGCGGCCCAGATTGCGGACCTGTTGACTGCACACATGCGCGTGTAAGTAATATATGTATGTGTATGTGACTGTGTGTATGTATGCAGGGGCGGATTTATGGTCCAGGGACTTGTTTCATTGGATATTTTGGGGGCCCATTGACTTGAGACATAAAGTACTGAAACAAATGTTTTAGGTTAAATTATAAATAATAACCAACCTGGAGTCTAGAGCTCCCGATCCGACCCGACAAGGCCCGATCGTATACGAAGTCGTAAATACCCGACGCCAGCCGAACACAATCGGATCTGCCAATATTTTTGTACTAAAACAGAATTTTCAGGGCGTATTTTCTAACGCCCTCGGATTCGGAACAAAGTTCCTTCTAAGCTGTGCGCGCGCGCAGTGGTTTTTATGATAACGCGCACCTGTCAGTGGTGCAAAACATATAATTTATAATTTGATCAATAGATAATTGATAATATCTAATTGTCTTCATGATAAGTAATATCTATGCATGAAGGGCATTTTATGACGGAGCAAATTTGTTGTGATAATATTGCAGGCACAGATATAAGTACAATCTCTTGGAGTTGACCGCGAAAGTACAAGCTATGGGTTTATGACATTGTTGTCCTACCGACTCAAAAAAGACAGATAAAAGTATGTTAAATAAATAAATTTAGTTATATTCAGTGATGTACTGCTAAATAAATAAGTATCAGGGCGGTATTGGATTTTAACCTCCCCTTATTTTTTTCTTCCATGTATTTCCGCTGAAATTTGAAATTTCATTAATCTGAGGTAAAAAATAAGTGATTTTAGCCAGCAGTAAATTAGTTTTTCTAAACGCTAAAACCATTAATATGACAAAACAACTATTGAGCGTAATTTTAGTGATGACTATATATCATCTGTCTCCCAGTGCATGTGGTCAATGATGATTCAAATCTTAACAAAAACCTCGTAATGACTTTCACGTTTTGAAAATGCTCCGGTCCTATATATCTATTTCCATTTTCGTGATATTTGATGTACAAAATTCTATGCGGAATATTTTGTATTACATATATGTACTTGAAAAGTAAGTTCCGTGTCAAAAAAGTGGCAGGGCAGCGCCCTGGCCCCACTACACCACTGATTATATTTATACATAATGATCTATCTATAATTAATATAATACTTAAATCAACTTAAAAAATTAGGGTCGAAAAAAACATTAACAAGGATTTATACTTTGCCCAAATCACTTTCCGTAGTAGTACTGATAAAGGGAACGTTTATTCGAGGCCCTCTCTGAAAAGCGGCACGCCTCGCGATTCCGCCACTGTGTATATATATAATTTGCAAAAAAAAATTTGTCAAACTTTCGCCTCATCATTCTGATGGAGCACTGCGATTATTCGCCCCCCGCGGGTGCAACACTTTTAGAATAGTCTCTCTTGTATTCACGTCTTCTGCTGCCTGCTGCGTCCAGTGGGGCAATCTCCGTTTGATGGGTGAGCCACCGTTCATAATTAGTATCAAAATATTGTTTGTATTTTTATTTCCCCGAAGCCGTTTTTGCTCTTTTTTTTCTCACACATCGACTTGGCAGATGTGAACAATTTACCGCGCTTTCTCTTCAAGGTGGGGTATGAATAAAATTTATTTTTTAATCAAAATGGTAATTTCTGAAAGCACCTGACGACGAGGGCGGGGTTCTTTACATATTAAATTTGATTCATTTACCAAAGTGTATTTTTTTTATGAGGTTAAGTGATTTTGATTTCCTTTTTGAATATATCTTGACCATTTTTATGTCTAAATCATAGTTGTAAAACTGATGACACGCGTATCAAAACTGACACGTTAAAGATTTTCGGCGGCACGCTGATATTTTAAAAATTAGTAATGGTAAACCGTTATTTTGACTGTGATTGCGATCGATTGTAACACCGATTGGTAACTGAGATTTTATTTTATTTTATTTAGAAAACAAACAGTTTACTGTGTGAAAGAAAATCATAATAAAAGTGTAACAAAAAATTAAACAAATTGCATGTTTTCTCTGAATTAAAATTAGACTAGATACATTAAATAAAACTATTACATTGATACTATAGTTTAATAATAATATACTTTAGTAATAAAAATTAAATTTTACGCTCCGTAGAAAACGATAAAAAGAAAGAACTTACTTGTCTATTAAAGAAATAGAAAAAATTATTAAAATTAACACAGAGAGAAAAAGAAGAAATTAAAAAAATAAATTAATAAAAGATTTAAAAAATCCAGGTCGAACGGGAGGGTGAAGAAATGAAATAAAATCTGTGTAATAAAAATAAAATGAAGGCCATTAGGGTTTAAATATTGTATTTTGATTTAATTGAGGTAATTGAAGTGTTGAAAATATCTAATTCATTGAAGTGTACATTGAAATAAAGGGAGGCTCTGTAGAAAAATGAGTTCTGTTTGGCATTGGTGTTACAATGTGGAAGACTGAACGTGAGATTTGATCTAGATGGCACTCGAATGGATATGCGTTTGAGTAAGTCACGGCAGTCTACTTTGGAGTTATTTTGTGTAAGAGATTTGACTCAAGGAGGTTTAATTTATAGTGCACCAGTGATTGCTCGAAGAATTACAAAAAATCAGTTACCAATCATCGTTACAATCAAACACAATCACAGTCACAATAACGGTTTAACAATCACTATTTGAAATTAGAATTGTACCTTCATTATCGACAACATGGTGTTCACAAGACGTAAATAGTACGACGTGCTTTGCGAAGCGTACATACCCGTCGTTTATGACTGCTAACATTTGCATTTTAAGATATGATCTGTTTGGTCTACCAGATTATTATCATGTACCATTCAAGTTCGCTTTTAAACTGCTCAAATCAGGTAAAATATAGAAATATTCTAATCACTTTTACTTTATTTTCACCTTTACCGGTGCCGGTACCAAGCGCCTTCTAAGCCTTTTTGAAATCAAAAATATTTTGAAGGCGTTGAGTATCGATGTGTCAACGTGTGTGTAGTACAAAGATTAGTTGTGAAAATTAAAATAATCATGTTACACTACAAAGTAACCGCCATGTCAATTACTGACTTTTTTTGTGTTCAAATTTAAGGCATTAATTTATATTTTGATATATTTTCATATTTATGCATTATTTTTAATACAAAATTTTAATTTGATTAAATTAACATACTAAAATCTCTGTTAACTTTGCGCCAAGCCACAATTAATAAAAGGGTTAAGATATTTGTAAACTGGTATTTTCACGTCTTGCTTGATTCCTTAGCAGTGTAGTAGTTAATATCCCCGCTACATAGAAGTATGTCAGGCGGTTCATTTATATGAAAATATTTACAAAAACTACAACTATTGGTTATTAAAAGACAATTCTATTTAATGTTCTGGAATATTATAAATAAATAAATCTTTAAACGCTCTTACCTCCATCCTTGGCATCTCTGGCCATCATAGCTTCAGTGGCCTGAACGAGCCTCGCGTTCTTGGCGAACACCACACTGCTGTCAACATCGCTGTGGTCATCCAGACTCTCGATAGAAGCGAGGTAGGCAGAGTTCACTCCCTTGTTCTGGGCTCCACTGCTGGAAGTCGAACTGGAAGACGCTATGGAACTCATCGACAAAGGTCTCGGAACGTTGGACAGATTCGATCTTCCGTCTTGTTCCGGCGACTTCAAATTTCCAATGCTCCCACAACCTTGAGAGTATAACATGGAAGAGTTCGGGGGGCAAGGCACTTCTGGTATTTGATTGGCTTCGAATACTTGAGCGTGCCTCGCGTTCGTGTCTGATCGGTTTTGGTCGCATGTTTCGCCGAGGTTTCGAATCGCAAGGGCGATGTTCAAGGCTGCCGGTTTCGATGGACTTATATCTTCGGGTTTGATTTTGCTTTGTTCATCTGTCTTTATATTCGCGAGTTTATCTGGTGAGTCGATCATTACGAAGTCATGATTCGGTTTTTCAGTAGAATCTATCATTACAAAGTCGTTAGCATCTGTTTCCATTGAATCTTTTCTATCAATGTCCAACAAATTTCTTTTACTCGTAGCTTTGCAGTCTTCTCTCATTGAGTCCGTATGGTCTGCCTTCTTATTACTTGTTGGTACATCGTAAATAGAGGAAGAATTCAAAGGCACGTCATAAATGGATCCACTCCCATCTTCTACATCAGAGCAAGCTGCCTTTGGCTGTTTCTTTTCTGGCGAAAAACTAGATATATTAGAGGCAGACGACCATTCGTTTGTTACGCGGTTCATCAGACCAGATTTTATGGGTGAGACGAATGGTCCATTTGGACTGCTCGAAGCGTTTGACGAGTGGTTAGATCTAACGTTGATCCGGGTCAAACTGGCAGTCAACTCGCTCGGTCTGTCGTAAATATCTGCCGTAGAAACAATATCTACGCCTGACTGCGTTATTTTGCTCGTTGCTCCCATCAGAGGAATATTAGACTGTCTCGATCTGTACGAAGATCTTCCGACGGTGGCGAGACCCGATTGTTTCTTTGGCTGTACGATGGACGTTTTTGGACAAGGATTCTCAGCGCCGGCACTACTGAGCATTCTCTTAACGTTTGGCGAAAGATTGTCAAAACTGTTTGAACTATTGCCACTTTTCTCTAACCAGTGTTTTCTGTTCGATTCCACTTTTGCAATAACTTCACTGTTTAACTTTGATATCACATTGACACGATCGTTCGTACAACTCTTCACTTTAGTAACACTAATTTCCTCTTCCACTAGCTTTTCACTTAATCTGGACTGAGATAACTTGTTAGCACCACAGGAACTACTCGTGTCTTCACTTTGGGCACTTTCATCCTGGGAATCGTTAGAATTGTTTTTTCTAAGAGCGAAGCTTTTGAAACGGCTGACGTAACTCATTTTTGTACTATTAGACTCTCGATTGACAGTTTGCTGCGGTTGGATGACCTGCGGTGGACTTTCTTCTTTCGAGAAACCCGGTAGTTTGACACCTCCCGCTATCAGTCGGGGGTCTTTGGACGGAGAATTAGAAATTGGAAGTGCCATTTTTCTCTTTGCCTCATCCCTTTTAGGGGGCTGTGTGTTATCTTTGGTGTCTGGAAAAGTGCTGGGATTCACTGGCAGCAGGGGAGGTTCCAAAAGGGAATCGTATATGCCTATGAGTGTTGGAGTGAGATCAGTTGTGCTCCCTGTAAAAAAATTAAAAACTAATTAGAATAAATCAAGATGGTGGAGACAGTCAGGTATCACAGACTAATGGAAGAACATTACTTAGGACGTCACGAAGTGACAATGGTACGCAATGTGCAGCGGGCGAAGCAGAATGCATTAATGCGTCTAAGATTAAAGTAATTTCAAATAATATTACAATTTTATAGAAAGACAAATACAATAAAACACAGAAATATAAGACTAAAGGGTCACACAGTGTCCATTTAAATAAAGAACTGTGAAAATGAAAATCATTGTAATAATAGTGTTATAATAATATTCGCGCTGTTTCACTGATATCATTTAAAAAATATTTCCATGTAATGTTTAACATCTTAAAGTGTCTGTAATAATGATGTGAAGACTTTTAGTAGGCTCAAAGTGCAATGGATGTTAAAACGTTTTCAATATCTAATTCGTAATCAATATGCAGCATAATATAATCAGTTTATAAATGAATTCACATAAAAACCCCGTTCCGCGCCGATAAAAGGTCGGGGTCCATGACACCCGCAGGGCGGGTGCGTGAGAGATGACGTCAGCTCGATCAGAGGACACGTGTTGCTACCATATTTTTTTATTGAAATATCGGTAAAATGTACAAAGTATAACTACTATCCGATGAAACTCCGCACAATAGAAAATATAATAAATAATAGCAAAATATTAACAAGACTTGATAAAATAGGTGAGAATGGTAAGAAAGATATATGACGCAAGTGTTGATGGCACCAGAAGTAGAGGACGTCCGCGGAAGACTTAGCACGATCAGGTGAACCAGATACTGGTGATCGGTCCTGTTAGAAGCCTCAATAATCGGCGAGCTTGTCTGAGAAGATGTATGAATGTGGATGAGGCGAGAATTTTATGTCAGGACGGAAGAGTGTGACGCTCTACCCTCTCTGCCTACCCTCGCAGAGAAACGGCGTGACGGTACGTAAGTAAGGAAATAGTACAAAATATTAACAACAGTTGATAATATCGTACTGAGGAATGGTACAAAATATTAACACAACAGTTTGATAATATTCGCGTACTGAGGAATATGGTACAAAATATTAACAACAGTTGATAATATCGTACTGAGGAATGGTACAAAATTACACAAATATTACACAACAGTTTGCAAATAATATACGTTACTGAGTATAATAGTACAAAATATTAACAACAGTTGATAATATCGTACTGAGGAATGGTACAAAATATTAACAACAATCGATAAAATTACACTAGAAAGTGGTGGCAAAATACGAGTATTAACGGCAGTTACTAAATAGATAAATACTAAATAGTAAATAGTACAAAATATTAACAACAGTTGATAATATCGTACTGAGGAATGGTACAAAATATTAACAACAATCGATAAAATTACACTAGAAAGTGGTGGCAAAATACGAGTATTAACGGCAGTTACTAAATAGATAAATACTAAATAGTAAATAGTACAAAATATTAACAACGGGCGATAAAATTGCAGACCAAGGTGGAGGATCGACCGAGGTTACTGCCACTGCTAAAAGTATAAGTGGCAATGGGCGGGGCATATTTCACGACGCAGGGATAATCAACGGTCATAGAATATTCTTAATGGTACCTACGGGACAAAAAAACAACTTATAGATTGCTCAAAGTCTCGTTGGATAAACGATATTAGTGGAAGTGACGTGGCAAAGGCGACTTTGTAGAAGGTTCTCATCCAGCACAACGGTTGATGATGAGGATAACAATAAAACGTCTAATGTAGATCTTTTACCCTATACATTATTTTAATTTGCGATGTAACTATTAAATCTCTGGCAAACAACGTAGACAACAATTTTATACATCACCGCTTTTCAAACTAATGGATTATAAATTATTTATTTATTCATGCTATTATTATATTTAATTATGTATCGTACACGATTATTATATTTAAATTTAAAAGAATGGTACACACATGTGGAAATGTCGCTATCATAATAATAACTGGTTCGAGTGAAACAGAAGAAAGAAACAAACTCATTCGAATGTTTACGGGTGATTGATTATTCAGTAGGACTTTAATTGCTTATTCAGCAGTTGTCACATAACGGGAGCCCAATTCATAACCGATATTAGCAAATAGCGGACTCGGTTAGTTCCCAAGTGTAGACCGTGAGATCATAAATAAACACGGTATTTCATGTGCAACGGTTTCCACAAGAGTAAAATCATGTTTGATCTTATAACAATCACCATTCAACATCCTGACGTATTAAATAATTAATGTAATCAAATAAAACACAATAGACACTGAATCACGCTTATTTTTTCATAAAATTTTAGGTGCAACTTGACGTTGGTAAAAGCGCTTAGGTTTGATATGAGAAATTAAAACAATACTTTAGGGCAGGCATGGCAAAAAGTGGCTAACTGCAATTTTTCCATTCTGAGATAAAGCAAAATTAAGTTTTTAATGGTCACTTTAATTATGCGTTTATATACTTAGAATTTAATATATCGTCATCTTTTTGGCCGTTTATAAAGGGTTCGGTGATTTTTCCGGACAGGATGTTTCCGGACACTGTTCTCGAGACTACCAAATATATAGACATGAACTAACGGAAATTCCTTGTATCAATATTTTAATTTTGGTGTCATTCACGTGATGATCACTATGGTACCACTCAGGCAATCAAATAGCTCCGCGACTTTTTTTAAATATATGACTCGATTGGAGCGAAAATTTAAACGCTGACAATATAATATCCATTAATGTAAAAAAATACGTCTTGTTTACACTAAGATTTAATTTTCGAAGAGTAAATACTTTTTACTGTTGCATAAATGTGACAGATTTAATTGATTTAATTTTTGACGAATAAATACTTTTACTAGCAATATTCGAATATGTCCAAGAACATACAATTACTGGATTTTCACCTACAAAGACACTGTTATTAAACAAATAATAGATAATCTCATAGAAACGAAGTTATTTTTATTATTGGAAAGATATTGAGGTATGGGTAATTACAGTGCTTACGACATGTCTTCGGCTGGCTTAAGTGATCACTTTATACAAATATAACGTTCACCATTCTCACCCATTAATCAACCTCCATATCTATCAAATTTTGGAAGTTGTATATATGTTATTATCGGATTTATGTTTCCACAAATAATATGTGTAGAATGCCCCTCGTTCCGCAACAAATGTTGCGAACCCCTCTCCTATACATATGTACACTTTATTTCATGTCTATTAATTTACCAGTCTGTGATATTTATGTATTTTTCTCATTCTAAAAATACGTATTTATACATCTTTAAGCGGCAAACAAAGAGGCAGTTCATCACATTAATGGTGTACACCGGGGAATCAAAACCAAGTGCCCGAGTGGTGGGTTTAGTATTAAAATGCACATTCGTTAAGCGCATCAAGCATCAGGCGGACGAGGATAATCCCGCATCTGATATCTGATCCCGCCTGACCAACGGAATTACTGAATAAATCCTGGATATTTCAATTCATTTATATTATCGACGTCAAAGAAATCAACGTGGTTAAATAAGAAGTTAGTTATTTAATAAAATTTGGAAAAACAAACATGTCTATTAATGTAGCCTTTAAGTCAATTAGAATTTGCATATAATATAATTCATAAAATGTATACAATGCACTTTGTATTTTAGTCACATGGGTTAATATATATTAAAATACATTTTAGGTTTAGTTTTTATTACCCTGATGAAAGGTTGGTTTATAAAATAAAACTGACGTGGTTAAATTATTTTTGCACTAAATATAAAAAATATTATATAATTATCTAAAATTTTCTTATGTTTTGTATGAAATATTTTGGGCTCTTCTGCCTGTGTGCTGAACAGCCCTGATGATCAGCCGCGATTTTGTGACCTGCAATGGAATCCGAAACGAAACGGAGATACAGACAAGCAGAATAGCCCGAAAAACTCTGCACAGAACCTAATTCTTGTCGGATAAACGAAATTATCGGAGCAGTGGGAGTGACATTGCGAAAACTGGCGGAGGAGGGAGAATAAAAGTCATGGGGAGGCTGTTCCGCACAGCTTTACAAGCTACGGACGCGATAGAAAGTGGCCCGAAAAATGAACAAGCAGAAAGGGGCCACTTTTCCGCGTCACGGGAACATTCAGCCCGGCACCCCACGCCTCTGGAATCCCTACGCCGCTGCGTCAACGGACCGCCGAGTGGAGGGGGAAGCGGCCGCCGCGAGACTCAGCCCCCGCCGGCACGCAGAATATTCCACACTTAAATTTTCCAAATATCTAGATTTAAAAAATTATTTGTTATATTATGTGATAGTTAATAAAAAGAGAATGAAAGGGGCGATCACCCGGAGATAATATTACGCACCTTAAAAATCATTTAGGTATTAAAAATGAGTTTTCTAAGTTTGAGGTGCGATAATTAAATCCCCGGGCCGTCGCCCCGGGTAAGACTTATCAGGCATCGCGAGGAGGAATAAAGACTATAAGGTAAAATACTCGCGGTGCCTGAAAAAGCCGAACTTTGGGGAGGAGAGGAGAAATGCCGGAGAAATCCGAAATCTGCCGTTCCGTATCTGGCGGCGAGAAAGATGAACCAAGTTTCAAGATCTTGCCGCCAGGGGGGCGGCAGGGGGACGGATCCGGCAACGTGATTGGTGGAGCTCTCCCGGAGCCTGTTGCGCTCGTGATGTTTCTTTATATTAAATAAATAATGGTCCAGCGGCTGCAAAAGGCACTCTCGTCTCACTCTCGTTTCTCGCACCGCTGGACTTGAAAAGGCAAATTCGTATCTCATTTCATCTCACCTTTGGACCCCTGCTATCATCACAACTACTGAATCTTCTGGCTTCCTGACTTCTGCTTCGACTTTGGACACGAACCCGGAAAATCATCACGACTTGGCTGCTACACTGGATGCGATTTGGACCCCCCTGGACCCTGCACCACGCTGCAGATAATCGTATTCGAGATACCAGAGCGGACCGGCGAACCACCCTACAAGTTTACAGTTCTTGTTTCCTATAGCCTTTATCCATGGACAGAAATCAAGTGAAATCCATTTTTAATCGCTTTTTGATATTGCTATTGCTAGATCCTGCAAGCGACCACAACCATATTATTAGAAATTGCCGGTGCCCAAAGATTTTACTTTTTTGTACGCAGATGCTACTTAATAAATTAAAAACACAAATTATGGCAGTAAAAAAATAAAATATTTCGAAGTATGAATAAAGTGGGGGCTCATCTTCAGGTTGTATTGTAAAATATCATTGCGATCTGTAATACAATTAGACGTCTTTATTATTTGCATAACTCTCACACAACTACAGATACTAATCACAATATTTCAATGGTAATAAAACTGGAAATTCAGATTTGGTCGTTAAACACACCAAAACCATTGTCAAGAAATGTTTCCGTTTTAAATGTTGATCTTGCACCGGAACGTGGAAAATAATGGTTAAAGGTTGTTTTGTAGTTAAACCGGAAATAAGGACTGCTACAACTTTAATAACCTTATCAGCCGGTCTCAGAATTTTTTTATCTCGGTTAATAAAAGTAGTCATCCTTCTAAATCCTGTTAAAAAATGGTTAATATAAGTAGTCATCCTTCTAAATCCTGTTAAAAAATGGTTAATATAAGCAGTCATCTTTCTTAATGCTTAATATAAGCAGTCATCCTTCTAAATCATACGCAGAATGTTGCTTAATTTACCATATAGGCATACAGCTGAATAAATTCCACTAGTTTATTTATAATAAATAATATAGAACTGTTATAGGAGTGGATACTTTCGTGTCAATTCCTCTCGGTAAAACATCCCGTGATTTTATGTGTAACTATAACTGATAATACTAATTTAATTGAAAGTTAATGTTTAATTATCAACTAATGAAACGATACCATTGTTTTTTCTTCGGTTCTAATATATACTGCCTTTAGCCTCCGTTAAGAGTTTCAGGTTTTATTTTTATTGCTTATAGTTTTATACATACATTGTTAAAATAATAATTAGTACAACAATAATAATAGTAGTACAAAAGATAGGATAATATATACACATACACATATTATAAATATAGAAATGTGAAAACGATTGAAGGAAATTGTTATCTGTGTATTGTCGGAGGATGAGGATTAGGGCTTGCATTACGGGTTTACCGGTGAACCGGTAAATCAACCAAACCGCACCTTAATTACCGGAAATAATTTCACTGTTATTCAAAGAAAAATGTCATATTGGAAACTCGAGAAAAATCGAGGTAAATATTTGAACATTGCAATTTCAAAATCTGATGTCTTGCCGACCAACAAGTATTGATCAGAACGAACGTTTTCATCTGTGGGATAAATATATACAAAATTCAGGTCAATTCTAAAAAATGAAAGTGTTGATATAATTTGTTTCATGAGAGCGTACTTTAATTCTGAAAAATTATTATACCCAAAAAATTAATATTTTTTTAATAAATTCAATAAAAACATTCAGTTGTAATATTATTATATTTTAATTACGAATTTATATTAGGTGTATACAAAGTATGTATTCATACACCTAATGTATGTTTTACATACATCAATAAGTTAATGGATAAACTAATAAGTTAATAATATTAACTCCTCACAGACAGGTAAACCAAATATTATACAGTCGTAATTCTAATTCCGACCTCGATGTGACATATACATAAGTGATTATCTGATCTCCATTACCATATCTCAGTAAAAACAAAAAGAACATCATATACATATGTATGTATTAATATGACATTTTTCACGTGAAACGTATTTGAAATTATTTAGGTTTTAATCTAGGATACCGTTTTTAGTAAATTACATATAGTTATACTTTAATCGTCTAATCTACGTCTATTTTTTTTCATTTACCGGTAAATAACCGGTAATGGAAAGAATTATTTACCGTTTACCGGTAATTGCAATTTGGTGGTAAATTGCAAGCCCTAATGAGGATAGTCCATTTAAGGTATGAAACAATACAATGGCGCAATTACGTAATGTAACTGTTTCCTATTTTAAAATCGCAAATTTAAAAACTTAAATCGTGCAATGTAATGGGGGCATCGGCCGGAACAATTTATTTTGAATCAATTTGCATTTATGTGCGCCCTAACTCTTTGCAGACCTGTACACGCGAATACTAGTATAATTTTAGTTATATCTGAAGTTTTATTACGGGACTAGATCGGTCGGTAGATCGTCAATGTTATCGCTCCAAGTGGGTTATCCAATATTTTGTTAAGTAAGAGACGCTGCTTGGCTGTGGTTTCTACCGTCAAAACATATATTTCAATCGCAGATGTAATTTTCAGTGTCTTTTATATAGGAATTTTAATTAATACTAGCGGCTGTTAGTACTTTAAAATAAACTGTATTGAACTAGAATTTCTGCGGAAATAAATCCAAATAACATATATATCACGTACTATTCTTATCACTATTATTATCATACAATTCAGATTTAAATATGACATATTAATCTATGACAAAAATATTTAATTTCACTTTATTTACAGCTTATTTAAATGTACTGGACTGCATGTGCTTGCTGAATACAATCCCTAAATTACATTACAATTTTACAAATACTGAATTGGCAAAACAATGAAATAAATAATTTTCTTTTAGTCACGGCAAATATTATGCTATATTGGGAGCGTGCGGAGCTTTGCTGGGAAAATACTATATTATGTAGTAGAATCATTGCCTGCAAATTATGACGTTGCCTACCATCTACATAGCGCAAAAGAAATATAATCAACAAGTAGTGATGCAGATTTACGTAATAAAATTAATGAATTGAAGAATTTACGAGTTGAACGCGAAGCGGGTGTAGAATGATGCAACTTCTATATACCGACCTTTACCGACAAATTTCTAAGGCGAGAGGTCAAAGTACACGCATCATGATCATTTAGTGCTTCAAGAAGGCACTCGGTATGACATCAGGGCAGTCAAGTCAAGGGCGTCCAGTTTCCCATTTACTATTTTATACAGAAGCATTAAATCGGTGAAGGTTCTTCGACAAGTCTGGTTAGTTATATGAATTAAGCTCATTAAAAAATCTAAATCGATCGAGGAAGGTGTAAACCAAAACTAGCGCACGCCTGTAATGAGTTACGGTGAATGACCAGATGACTTTGAAACAGAATCTAGATGGACCGTTTCAGTTGGCGCCCAGAGCCCAGACCCCAGACTGGGTGATGTATTGTGCGGCGTGCCGGGACGCCGCGCGTCGGGAGTGCCGCGTACTGCGGGCTGGCACGTCAGGAGTCAGGAGACGATGCGGAACAGCGCCAGTGACAATGACGACGGCTTTATTATTCTATAAAATTATATAGCTTTTGCGCTTCAAGATTATCACAAATATATTTATGTATTCATATTCACACACACACACACACACACACACTACAACACTGTTTTGAGTATAATGCTTCAAATAGGATAGCGTCATTGTACGTGCGTGTTGTGCATGTATAACTGAGAATCGATGTTTTTTTTCATTTCCAAAAATTTATTTTGTTTCATGTGAAATTTGTTTTGCTTATGGAACAATTGATGATTATGAAAATGTATAAAAAAATTATAATAAGTTCTAATACATTCTAACATAGATTATTCTGGGAAATCCTATCGCAGTTCCCCATCAAGGAAAAGTTCCAGGTTCGTAACCCGGTGTTAACAAAATATATATTTTGATAGATTTTTTCTGCCTATCTATCTTTTCTGCACATCAAACCTAACCTAACTGATTTGTTTTAATTATCATAGAACTATGTTCTAAAAATTGCAACTATATAATAAAAATGTGTTATCATTAAAATATATATATATATATATTCGTATATTATTTGTTCTATTAATCACCCAAAGCTTTAAGAAAGATAAAAAATCATTCTTCAGATACATTTTTGTTCACTTCAAAATTTGCATCCTGTCATTCTTCTTCACTGTTATTATTAATTTTGTTCTAATTTGTACCCAACTTGGCACAGATTGATCTAACTTGAAATGTTTTTAATCTAGCATATTTAATAAATAAATGTTTTCAATTTAAACAATTATAAACAATCCTTTTCGTAAAAGAAAATAAAGTGAATTTTATTTCAATTTAAAACTTGTTCAAAACAAATGATCAGTTCACTGTAAAAAATAATTTAAATATAAAAATGGTTCTATGAATGCAAGAAATCAGGTCAAAAGTGTCACTAGTCCAATACTGATAAAAATATATTGACAAGCGAATTAAGCACGTAAACATAAGTCGCATAAGGCTAATTATCTGTGTAATTTAGGCTTGACTTACGACACACAGAGAGATACCATTGACACAACATCAATGATGAAATGATAATGCATAAATACAAAAGTATTGCTTTGGTCTAAACTCGATGCTCTGCTCACAAAAGAGCGTAAAAGGAACGGTTAGGAGCATTGATTGCACGTGGGAATTGATCGTGTAGTTCAAGCCTCGGAAGCGCATCTCCTGACGTCATGAATCGGTGAAGAAGTGAACGGTATCACATGTCGAGATATCAAAATCTCATGTTGGTGTCGTTTCATAATGTTGTAATTGTTAAATTTTGTTTTAAATTATAAATGTTATGAAGGGTGTCTCTTTTGAGGTCCTGATTTACAAAAAATTTTAAGATTTGACTTATTTTCAATTTCGAGTAATTTAGTGCGGACCTCCGATACAAATATGTTCGGGAAATTCTAAGATCACTTAAAGAAACAAGAATTTTTTAATTTGATTTTAGAACTTGAATAGATAATATTACGAGCTTCCTTTTGATTATTTAAGAGTAGAATAGTTTGATAGAAAGTAGTTGACGCACTTACAGACATAACACTATATCTTAGCATCCATCACATGTGCCACAATCGTAGTAGCTAATGCGATTTCTAAAGAATTGGAAAAATATCTGGTAAGGATTGATTGGTAAGGAAAGTAGGTGCAAAATAATAAGGGTACCAAAAACGAATATCGACTTTTTCGTTACCGTTTTCAACGATTAGTTACGCTTTGACTGCCGCCCTTACACGACGTGTTTTGTATTATTCTGGTGACTAATAATAATAATAATGGAAAATTTTTAATGAAGAATTTATTCGAAATTTGATGTTATATCATTTCTTAAAATAAGAAACATCAACAAGTGCCACCAAAAGTGTCGAGAGGAAGTTGAAAGAATTGCAAAAAAAAAATCATACAACTATTTACGTTTAGATTTTACATAGTCTTTTAATATTATTATTACAAAGTGAACAAAAACACGATGACTAATATGCCTACTGATTTTCCAGACAATCAAATAAACAAATAAATAATTTAAGCGTTATGAACCGCATAAAACGGCGCTCTTAGAATAGCCCGACACATTCCGGCTGTTTCAGTAAAGCGTTAAGCGGGCTTATTGAGCGATACGACATCCGAGCCGCTTAAACAGTCGGTGCTTTATTGTGATTGTATCGCGAGGACCGCATCGGGTTCTTCCGCCAATTATAACATTATATAGGTACTGCGCTCTGTGATGTACCTAATAAAATTATCAACCCGTTTGCTGCAATTTTGGTCCAAAAATTATGAGAAAATAATTTATCGTTAAAGCGCATTTTATATAACCGTAGACGTAGTCTTGACATAAAATAAACAATTTCTATCTAATCAATTTTAATATATGCAATTACTAAATACTTGACTATTAAAATAAAATACTTAAAAAAATTATTATTCTCGTGCATGCTGCGAAAATAAATTCATTTTCATTATTAAAAATGATTTAAATGGATCGTACATGCCACAATCTTTAAAAAAAAACTAAAAAAGCGGTGTTTTAAGATGCGATTTTAAATATGAAAGACATCACACTACTGTTTACTCAACGAGTTTATAAAATTTGTAACAACCTGTATGGTGAGGATTGCCAATTTAACAACCGGTTCGCGCAAACTGGTGCGACCCCATAGTGATGTGTACCATATGAATTAGAAGGGTACAAACACTCAAATATATCTGCTGAGCCGCATTAAGGATTGAGGTGGTACAAAATCAGAAGTAATGCAAACCAGAATTGAAATCTATATAGCCAAAGATAATAAAAATGGAAATAACCCATCAATAATGACGGGAAATTGATAGTTTTGTAAGTTTTAAAAATTTATATTAAAAATCAACAAAAATATAATACTAAAATAATTTAAATACGTACTTGAATTAATATATCCGTGTATATTTTATACATTATTACCCGGGTATAATAAACGACGGGAACATAATACTTTTTATAAACTTAATTTATTTTAAAAAATCAACGAAAATACATTAGTAGTATAATTAAATTATTTGAATTGATTTACTCATATTTATTAATGTCTATAAATCACACATTTCTGGATTACGCTCTCCTATGGGTATATTGTAAATGTTTACCTTACAATGATTTGTTCCCCGACATTGATATATTTTCTGTTTCATAACCTATATTTAAAAACTTAACTTCGATGCAATACGTAAATGATTTTTCCTTGATTTTGTTTTTATGTTCATAACTTTTTTTACACAGTAGGTACATAATAATATATTTGTCATCATTTATTTTATCTATGGCCAATGCCAACAATATTCATATATCTGTAATATTTCCAATAAATAAGATTCTATGAATTTTGAAAGTTAAAATAATGCAAATACTCACATTACCTATCGAACGATGTTCCACATTAACAATTATCGTGACAGATTCGAAGTTTGCCTTCGTTTAAAATTATTTATAGATAGACACTATTACGCGGAATGGCGAACGGAAAGAAAGAAACAAACGAAAGGTTATTATTAGTATTTATGTGCGGGATAAAAGATTCATAAACCAATGACATCGTCCCCCGAGTTCACCTGTAGACTCAACATCCGTCAGCTGGATCCGCTCGGGCGGCCAATGAAGTGCAAGGAGCCGCCTCAGCGCCTTTTCCTGATATTTCCATCCGTCGTGTGAATATTAAGAATTCAAAGTCACGAGTCACGATGCAGTAGATGATGGAGATCGGAATATTTAGACGATGGAATGCATCAAAAGTGAGAGCACTTTGGCGTGTCGAGCCTCTCCTACCATTGTCAACCGCGCAATCTGATGGAATTCCATTTCCATACGTGAAATGTTTCGTAATCCTAACGATTATTTGTATTGCATATTACATTATTAGTGTTGGGGGACAGCCGCGCAGGATCGGGGATCGCGGATCGCGGAAGGCAAAGAGGGAGACCTCGGTCCAGCAATGGACACAATCGAGCGGAAGAAGATGATAATAATACTTGTACATATTAAATAATAACACATATCAGGTTGTCTTATACGCCCCTACCCATTGACTACAAATATTCAATTAATCACCTAGTTCACAATATTGTAGAGGTAGATATATTACACATTAAAAACATGAGTGAAAAATGTTTAAGCTACATGTGCCTAATCTCAATCATGCCAGAGACATGCATTTGAAAAAGTCACGCGATAATTTCGATTAACCGAAATATTTTATTGATTCCTAATTATTTATTTTCTCATCAGTATTCTTATCGGAACGAGGCTCGAACCCCCGACTACTAGATCAATAGGCGAGTGTCTGAATCACTTGACCATCAAGCACTTTAACATTGTAATGACAATGCCCCTCCCCCTCTCTGCCCCTTTCAAATGTGAGAATAAATATGTCTATTAAAAGGGGTGAGCGTTTATATTCCTATTATAATAATTAGTAAATAATTTATTTAAGATATTTAATAAAATGAGCATACTTTAAAAAATAAATCATATTGTAAAATAAAATTAAAATCTATATCTACTCATGAGAAATAATTTTCAGTTTTGGTCCTCGTTTTGTTAGAAACCAATGATTTAATTGCATTTCCGGTTGTCGGTATTGATTATATTATACTATTATTTTCAACCCCATATCCTAGAAGGGTCGTCAAGTCTCGATAAGGTGCCTCACCTTTCCCTGTATTGCGCCGCCTCTTTCTGTACTTGATAACCATTCAAGGCTCGATCACTCTTCATAAAGCTGTCGCTGTTTATGAGCTATAATATCCGTTATTTTATACAATAACTTTTAAGTGACATTTCATTACTTTAGAGCGGGTAATTAATTCTTGAGAGTACTTTTATGGGGACGTACTAATATTATTTAGTAATTATTAATAAAACAAATAACTGACTTGTGGAGGTATATTCTCGAGAAGTCCAGGCAGTGGCGTAACAACGCCAATGCAGCCAATGCGATGTATTGATGCCCACAACGTCCGCAATCTACGACACTTTTTTGAGTGTCGATATTTTTTCCATGGCTAATATGGACAAATATTATTTCACCACGTCAAAATAAAAAAAGAATTATTAAATTAAAAATCTTTTTTGACGTGTATTGTAATTACACTATCAATCAATACTTACTAAAAAAATAAACCTATGCTAATAAAATATGTCGCAAAGCGAAAATCACTGTAAAGCGAAGAAATAATGTTTTTTAAATGTATGTATGTATATTTTAATTTAATTATTAAAATTATAATATTTTTACATTTAGTATGTACCACTTTTGAAAACAAAAAATATATATTAAATTACATCGTATATCAATTAGCATTAGGTAAAAAAAATTATAATTACAAAAGAAAATAAACACATGAAAAATGATCATATACTATATATTTTGCACTTAACCTACGAAAAGTAGCAAGACTATGCTTTCTTCACATTTGCTGGCAGTTCATTAACAATTTTAAAATTACTAGCCTAAAAATACACATTTTTTCATGAAATATTATAGGAGATAAGGTACCAATTTAGACCTAGTAAATCCAAGGTTCGAGGTCGGTTGTACCATTTCCATCGATGTATTTATAAGCTTATATAGTTTTATTCCTATTATAATTAGAGACTATTACTATTATATTATAATTTTTTTGCTACGCCACTGAAGCTAGGACTCGTACCGAGATGTAGTCAAGGTGAAGAAAAATAAAAATAAAAATGTGATCTACTTTTCATACGTTCTAAAATGTAAGGTTTCAAAGGCTAACATATTGTATTCCGTAGGTGAAAGGGAGGACCTAGGACTACATTTCGCGCGGATCCCGCAACCATCGCACGTAGGAACACATCCCAGCATAATAAAGCGCGACCGCGAGTCCGCGAGTCCGCGCCTGCGCACGCCGCCCGACGTGGCGCCCGCGGAGAAACTCCGGCGGCGCATGCTGCAGCGGTGCATGCTCGCACGGGCGACAGTCGCGGTTAACGGAACTAATTACGCCAATTGCAGGCGAAGCTGTAATGGTATCTAGGAAACAGTCAGTTATCGAGAGGATTGATGTATAAGGTGAAAAAAAATTCGCGAAAATTTATTAAAAATATTTCATACTGCACACCAGCGATCCACTATGCAGTCATGTTTTTAAGATTTCACACAATTTTTCTGTCATGAACACCATTTAGAAGTTGTCTAGGTGTCGCATTGTTTGGTGAAAATAAATTAAATTTTAAGAATACAGAAAAAATTTATCTATCGAAAAAATATTTGGTTGCTACCGATTTAATTTGTACTAAAAATATCACAGAACTATGTTCTGAAAATACGACTTCACAATAATAATGTGTTTTCATTAAGAATATATTTTTGTTTAGCTCTATGACTTTGCCCTCTTTCGTAAATTTTCCCCTCAATCACATTTCTGAAGAATGTATCGTATCTAAGAATGTGCTCTATCCATTAATTAGCCTCTTCGATTTTCGATGGTGTCTTTCATGGACCACTTTTCTCGCATTCTCCATTTAATTCTCTCAATCCAACTTATTCTTTCCATCCTTCTCCAGCACCACACATTGAATGCTTCCGACCTTTTTTTGTCTCTGATTAATTGTCCAGGTTACACTTTTTGTTTTAATACTTGTTTTGCCATTATTAATCGGGTTAATATTCAATGAGCTTCTGACGTCACATGTTATTCTGCTTCCTAGGTATTTGTAGTTTTCTGCTTGCTCATTTTCAAAGCTGACTGACGTTCAAGGAGACCCTGTTGTAATTTTGTTGCTATAACCTTTGTTTTTTAGCTATTAATTTTTAAATGGTATTCTTTAAACATTTATTCACTATGTTCAGCATAAAAATATTATAAATATATTATTTGTATGCAGTATATTAAATACGTATTATTATTACCTATATATACTCCTACATACTAGATATTTTACCTAGTGGTATCCAGTTAAGTTACATATGAAGTAGGGATCACCTATTAATCGGTAATCAGCGTATCGGTATTTTTTACCGATTGCTATTAATATACCTACTATTAATATATATCCGCTGAGAGATTCGAAAATTAATATTGCCAATAGATTGGATTATGGCGAAAGGTTTACTTTCTGCATTACTCTAATTGTATTTTTTACTTACTGCGCAGTCTGTTATTTTTCATAACCTTGATATAAATAAACTGGTTCACGTTCAGATTGGATTGAAGAAGTTATTTGAAACAGTACTATAAACTTTTACCTACGTGTATTATATTTTTAGTTCAACTCCCCCCGCTTCCAGAAAAACTAGATTTACGCGATGCGGGAGGCCTTTCGGTATTTAAATACCGTCCTTCCCCTTTCGAAGAGAATCAGCTTTTCTTAAATCTCAGTTTTTATGCGAGATAAAGAGATGTTGTTTCATTCCCAGTGAATTATATATTATGACGTTATATTTGGTACCTACCGCGCACGAGATGTGCTGGGAGTTGACAGTTACCAAATGACAACACTGCACCGCGTGAGAAAAAAATTCTCGGTAGCGTTCTTTACTTTTGATAGTTTTGCGAGCACGAGGAAGTTGTACCGATGCTAAATAATCACGAAGATGTGATTTCGTATTGAATTAAGAAAGGGTGAGAATAATCAAATATATCTGTTATCCTGCACCATATTGTGAGATTTGTTTGTGTTTGTATGACGCATCCCTTCCTAAAATGACAACAGACAGGTCATGTAGATGACAATACTTTTTCTTCATGAAGGATTTGTCATGAACAAAACAGGATGGGGATACGATTTGGTCTCCTCCGCTTCCAAGGACGCAAGGGATTCCATGCGAGTTCAAATGGAAGAAGATGATCCAGCCTTCCTGACGTTTTGATAAGTAAGGAAATACAAGTATTTACGGGTGCCTCGGAACATCAACTCTGAACGAAGACTGGATCACTGCCGAAAAACGAAGACACCTCGCGTTTAAATGGTTGTAAAACGAATTTCGATGTAAATTGTTAATATTTGAAGTATTGTAGTTTTTATTATCACCTTTTTAATTTCAATTAATAACATTCTAATATTATTGGATCACATTTATTTGATACGAATTTTTGCTATATTCGACCTGACAAACTCATCAGGTGATTTAAATTGTTGTAATATAATTTCCTAGGCGATGATTCTCATATTCAATGAATCTAAATGTTTTATCTCACTATTACTTTTAAATAATAACTTGTTGATTTAGATGTTCACACGGTATTTTATTAAGGCAAGACTTGCCAATCAATCTATTTATGTAATCACATTCAAGTGGCAGGATTCTTACTACATTCTACTTTATAATTCATATGTTTTCGTATCTGATTAAATTATTAAATTTTGTTGTTATAAAAACTTAAAATTAATCTTATTATTTTCCCTGATAATGGTAGCTAATGCGAGTGACAGGCGACATAGTGAATTCTGTGCATCAGAACCGCGCACCTCATGCTATACCCTGAGCGAGTCGGCGGACGTGTAAAAAAAAAAATATTTAAGGATTATGCTAGAATAAGGCGGCACTGTACATAAAGTGTCGCGCCTAATTAATTTGAAATACTTAACTTCCAGTAAATTGTTTAGAGGGTTTTTTATCAGTAATTTTTTACCTTTCCAATTCATGTATTAATATAAAACACATATGATGTATAAGGTAGTTAGTAAAAGTGTCAAAGTGATTAGCGCTGATGGACTTGTAGTAGTAGATTAGGCGGTCTAGCCGCATGTGGAGTACTCAGAGTATCGTAGACTCTAAGGAATTGAAAAAAAAAAAAAAAAAGGACGTGTAAAAAACAACGTCACAATATAATACATACTATACACTCAAGCAATGAATACACAGAACCATGAGAATACTAATTGCACTCGTTTTTTTTAATGGCGCAAGCGGACATTTCTGTAACGTCATATAATATAAACGATGAAACAAGACCGAGTTTCCTTCACACGTAGGTAGACGTGTTGGGCACATTCACCGCTCGCTCTCACCGGAGGTGCTCAAATTATCAGCTATTAGCGGAGAAATTCTAAATGTGTACCGTACCGCCAATTCGTTCACCTCGGATAACAAAGGATCCCGAATCCTTCCTGCAAGTACACGAGTGCTAAATGCTCGTCAGCACGATGGTAATAAAATAGCACATAACACGTTCAAACACAATACAGTATATATTTATCGATTCTCAGTTAATGCTTGAGGAACTTCTAATACTGGGTGTACTTAGAGGCGCACTCATGGGAGGAGTTATTGAGGGGTTTAAAACCCCCTGAAATTCTCGATATATAATACAGTAAGCCCTCTACATGCGAATTTTCAATAATACAACAATCCGTGTCCAATTATTTAAATAAGTGCAAAATTTAAAATTGTACAAGAATTTTCATTTTGGCGGCAGCGCATGCGGTTAGTTCGTGTCTCTGCCGCTTGTCGGGGCGCAGGACCAGCGCGCTTTAAGTAATGTTTACAGTAGTCACGTGCGATCATCTTAAACAAGTACGTGTGCTCTTCAGTTTCTACGATTAGTTTTAACCCCAATACTGAATGATGATGTTATTATAGTATATGCTGGATGCCCAGATTAATTTTGGTTGACTTGACTTTAATTGAAAACTTTAACTTGCGATAATTCCAACAGTACGAGCTGTCGGAATGGAACTCATTCTTTTTAATGTAAACATTATTTTAAATAATTTTGACATTATATTGTGTGTTTTATTTAATGTACATAGGTACTATAAAATATGGGCTTAATTTCATCTCACGTTGTATTTTAGACTGTCGCGACTACTGTTTTTAATTTGCATTATTATATAATTATGATACAGCACGCCATGAGTTCCAATTTTGGTATATTGCACATCTTGAGTCTGTCTACTTTTCAATTTGCACTTAATTTGAAACTCAATATCCCAGTTTAATATAGACGTCAGAGTATTCCTTATTGTACTGAGGGTACGATGTGTTACAGATTTACGAGTAGCTTGTTGGTCTAATGGTTAAGACGCTGGCCTAGTGATCTAGTAGTTGTAACCAGTAAGTTAGTCCTATTTTCATAGCACAAGCGTTTAGCTTAGTTTGAAAATCGAAAGAATATTGACGTAACATGTATTCCGTGTACGCATCTCTATTTAAAAAAAAAAAAGTTACCTTATTAATGAGATGTTTATTTATTCCGACCATATTTTTTTATATTTATTTTACTAAGTGATTCACCTAACATGTTTTAATTATCAAGAAACTGTGTTTTGAAAACTCGTAATATCATAAATATAGCCGAAGTTTATTTAAAATAGTGTAATCAAAAATATTTTCCTCATAGTTTATTCCGTGTCAGGTGTGATGTCTTATATAACTTTATTTTATTATAGACTTTAATATTACATTTAAGTTTAAAACATTTAAAATTTTTACAGTTCTCCAGTTCTCGCTGCACACCATTCACACTTTTCTGCCACGCTTCACGGGCTTCTCTTGTCTTCTTAAGATGCCATCCTGTCCAGAGTGCTACGCTCTGATTCCTCACACGGAGACCTTATTACGTCGGTACACATTGCGTCACCACCTGGAAGCCGGTCTGCTGAACTCGCTCACGGTGATAGCGGAGGCGTGAAAAGAATCGTGGTTCAAAGAGATTCAAACTACTAGCATATCTATGGCAAACAGATAAAACCTTTTAAATTCATTTTAAGCGTTGGTCCCGCAAAGAACCTTTCTACGCCCAGTGGTCTCTCAAGGGACCTCTGGGACAAGTTAGAGTCGAGCACATTTCAAAACGGATTACTGATTTACAATAATGCAGTTTGAAATATATCAAACTACATAAACTATGAGGTTATTTTGTTGAGAAGTGTTCGTCATTGTTTTATTAACTTTTTATGTTTTATTTTATGGCCGGACAATCTTAAGCGTAGAACAATCGTAACAAATGTCTGGGAATGTTTTATACTAGTCAGACTTAAAAGTAAAACAACCGCAAGTTAAAATGAGGTGATTTTGTGAATGAAAAAAATGTCGGGACCACCAGAGACTCACTTCTTACAAATTACAAGTTTGCTAGAGTACGCCTCAGTAATTTTCTAATTTTCTAGTATAAAAATATAAGATTTTGAAAACCGCAAATGAAATTGTGTTCATTTGCTAGGCAGTATATAACCTCACATTGATTCCAAAATTCTACTGTGTTAAATTAATTCATTTTGCCTGACACGCGATCTTCGCAAAAACTCACTTTTTGATTTATCTCGCTGCAACCAATTACTTAAAAAAACCTTTCTTACATCTACTAATTACTCAAAAAAAATCCTTTCATACAGCTAAGTCGCTCAACTTTCAATTTATCATTCAACCATACAGACATTTTGATAAATCGCTCTCGTAATTTAAAAGGAATTATATATATTATATTTTTTATAACTATTCAATATAAATTTTATTTCGGATCATTTATCTTCATATGTATCATGATTTTTAAAAATACAGTAACCGTACACATTAATATAACAAAGTTAAGCGCTTATGTTATGAAAATAGGACAGACTTACTGATCTCCCGGGACATGGCTCGAGTCCCCGACCACTTGATCACTATGCAAGTGTCTTACCATTAGACCAACTAAAGCGTCTTTTTTTTAAACAATTATTAAAACAATACACAAATTAAAGGGTTTTTCTGCCATACTCAGTGGCCGTCATCAGAGCCGATGCGGTGGGAATGAAAATGTGAAATGAAGCCACAACCTTGCTGCAGCAAGATGACATGATCTTTCACATCACGTCAGACTGACGGCGCATACCTAAACCGCAACTATTATTAATACAAAAACCGACATATGCGGAATAATACAGATTTAAAAAAAATATTAATATGTAGCCACCACTAATCATTTCTTTTATATTTACAAAATAAATAAATAAAATATTGTTTCAATGTATTTTTTATTTATTACGTAGCTTCTACAATATTGTGAAAATATTTTTAAAAAATCACATTACATAGTAAATCCAGCAACCCCAGCGATAGAGTATCGCCATAAAGTATTACACAGTAGAATATGGATTGTCTAAACCCCGATTTTTCGTATTTCTCGTTTCGAGTCTCCGTATTTCTCAAAAGCTTGTATAATTTTCGCACTCGAGCGCGGGTGATGGCGACGATGAGAATTGCACTGATGGTCAATGCTATGGCAAAATCACTTTTGTATATAGAGCGGCAGGAAGCCACCGCACCAGCCGACATTTTGATTGAATAATTTGTTATAATCAAAATTGCGGTCATGTTCATAGAATTTGAGAGCGGAAATTAGAAGTTTCTCGATGTCTGCAATTAGTAAGTATGGCGTCGGTATCCACTAAGAAGCCATGTTTTCGTTTCATGGTAATAAAGATTATGCTCTTGAAACAGACAACACTTATTTTCTTCTCCAAAACTGAATTATCATGTGAATACATTTTATAAATATTTTGAATGTGAATTAAGGGTGTGTTTCTTGAAATGTAAGGGTCAAATCCGGATGATGTCCCCAGTCAGGCGTCATTCCATCAAATTGCCATAAACGCAATCATGCGCGCCCTGACCTCTTATAACGGACAGCTCCGAGAGTTCAATCTTTAGAATTCCTATCGGTTGGTTATCCGACTAATATTCCTTTCGGTTACCCGACCGATCGCTCGAATCACACACAGATCAATATTGTCAAGATTAAGGCGTAAAATGTACAAAACAAGACGAAAAACATCGCCATACGCATTAAAAAATTAACACAGCCAGGACTACGGAAGTCCGTCTTTATTGGAGTGGTCGACTCAGTGCCGCTATCGCCTCCTTTAGAAGTAGTCTCGGAATCAACTTCTGATGGCTTAACGTAGACGCCAATATAGTCCAGGAGTATAACGAATTCACCGGATCCAGTAAACTCAACGTGCATCTGAAAATATCTGCATTAACGTTAATGTTACGTCATACGTAGGTACATAAGTTCTGGTGTACATCCATACTCAATTGTACAAGTTCATCGATATCATTAATTGACACGGCAGTTACTTTGAGGTACAAAATTATTAAAATTTTTTAATCAACTAAACTTTGAACTACCTACTTAATTTTGTCGCGACTAGTTTCGAGAGGTGCAGTAGGTACCTCTTGGCAACAGGTGTGCATGACAACAATTTGTAATGTTGTTTCATGTAATCCTAAAGGTTATCGTAAAAACATGTAAATACCTTTACATTTATGACCCCTGTCTACGAATGAGATTTTCAACTCTGAGATACGGAGTATGCTTCTATGAGATTCTTGGAGACAACTCTCAGCTTTCATAGACCCCGTGAACATACCGTGTCTCGTACCTTACTCCACTTTCGCCAAACGTTAAATGTCATTGTCAATTGTCAGTTGGATGATTTTGAATTTCTCCAGGAGCAGTTAAAACTGAATGTTTTTTAATTCACTTACTTACTTACCAACACGCTGTTTCTCTGCAGGGGTAGGCAGAGAGGATAGAGCGTCACACTCTTCTGTCCTGACATAATTCTCACCTCATCCACATTCATACATCTTCTCATACAAGTTCGACGATTATTGAGGCTTCTAACAGGACCATCCTCCAGTATCTGGTTTACCTGGTTGTGCCAAGTCTTCCACTGACGTTCTCTACTTCTGGTGCCATCAACACTTACGTCATATATCTTTCTTACCTTCTGGGCTCTAACTTGAACACCTTAAATAAGACAACTGATGAATCCGACTTCTAGCTGGAAATATAATATAAGCTTCTATGCATGTAAAAAACTGCTGGGGTCGAAAATCTGAGTCTGTGAAGCAAACTGCTAATATATAGAACTATAATAAGACCAGTGATCACTTATGGTTGTGAATCGTGGTGCCTAACTCAAATCGAAGAAAATAAATTAGCAGTTTTTGAGCGCAAAATATTAATAAACTAGATAATGGAACTTACAGAATAAAAATGAATCGTGAGCTCGAAAATTTAATTGAGCAAGAAGCAATTGTAAGGTTCCGTAGGTCCCAAAGACTGCGATGGGCTGGGCATGTCGAAAGAATACCAGATGACAAGACACTAAAGATCGTGAATACCCCAGTAGAAAATACTTAGAGCCGGGCCAAGGAAAAGATAGGCTGACTGTGTTGGAAGAGGACTGGAGCAGGAGGAGGGAGTTTGTGAACTGGAGAAAAATGGCCAGGGACAGGGGTCGGTAGAGAGTACTTGTGAAAGAGACCAAATCCCACCCTGGGCTGTATTGCCGTGGAAGAAGAAGAAGATCTAACTTTCACAATAAATAGTTGTAAGGATCTATGGTGATTTTAGTTAACGTTTATGTGCATAAGTCAAATCACGCTGTTAGATCAAACGTCAAGTTTTTGTCTCTTTCCACCAATCTCAAGCTGATCTCTGAGTTTATCTCAAAATCTCAACACGTGTACATGATACTGAGATGTATTTCAACTAAATCGCTTGGATTATCTCATCGTGCCTCGGGCCTTAAGACTAAATTAGGATAAAGTAAGCTTAAATAAAAGATAAAATATTCAACTAAAACATGTAAAAGAACTGTACAGATTAGGTGAACTCGTGAGCGAGTAATATATATATATAAATATGTTATAATCTAACAAACTCCACACTTACCCCTTCATTCTTATCAATGTCTGATTTCTTAAAATCCACAACGTTATACGTCCAACACCCGGTGGTGTTGTACAGCCTCGAGGGCAGCGGCGTCCCGGAGCTCTCCAGCCCGTCCGAGGCCGTCACCGTAGCCGAGCCGTTCGAGAGGCGGTAATACATCCCCAGGAAGTGCGTCGCCCCCCCGGCCATGGACTTGTAGATGCCGTGACGCGACAGGTTGACCCTTAAGCCGGCAGTCGCGGTGAACTTGCAGAAGAACCCGTTGCCGGAGTTAAACCCTGACGCTGTGGGCGCGGGGTTGTGTGGCTCCTGCTCGTAGCGCTCGACGGCGCAGGGCTGAGGGGGCTCCGAGGCTCGAACCAGGCCGAGAGAGGTCGCACAGAACGATTCGTACCAGATGTAATCGCTAGCTTTCGGCAGAACCGGGATGAGAACGCAAGGTGGGACCGATACAAGGGTGAACAATAATTGAAAACATACATTAATGACACTATTCATTTTCACACGATTTAATAAATTATTTTAATCTGTCAGTGTGTTTATTAAAATGGAACGCAGGTGTTTTATTTTTGATATTCAAAAATGTTTTTTTTTAGACAAGTACTTACTAAAGTAAACTACTTTTCATTAAGAAATAAAAATTGTACTAGTGTGTGTACGTACCTAACAACCCGTTTTAAAAACACGTAAGAGTTATTTTTTTAATATTAAACAAATACATTGTGCCGGAAAACTCGTAGGAAATAGAACACACAACGCATACAGAGCTCAAATTTTCATGTAGACGATTTTTTAGCTATACATACAGTCGATTCCGCTTAATTGGGACACATCGGGACCAGAGAGTTTGGCTCAATTAACCGAAGCGAGCTTAAAATTAAATGATGAATATTTTCCTTTAAATACGTAGGGCTGGCTCCTTTCATTGTCTGCATAAAAAAATGCTGTAACCCGGCTATAATTGTTTTTTTCCTGGTTACTTACAGGCACAGTTGGATATTAACCATCAACGTCTTCTTCATCTCATTTTTTATGTAGGGGTAGACTTTACGTGTGTTGACTTACAATGACGTTTAATCTCATCTCTGCGAGGTCGAAGATTGCGTACAATCACGCCAGATCATCAGCCCGTATGATGAACTTTGCAATGGGATACGAAACGTTGGCTAGAAAGGTACACACGGCGGAATAGCCCTGAAAACTCTACACAAAATGACCAATTTATTAGTTACAATACTTTACGTACTCTACGATTGTTTTATTGGCTCTCTGATGGCAGGAATATATTAATGATTTTATTTAACTCTCTGGTGGCAAGTATATATAAATGATTTTATTTGGCTCTCTAGTGGCAAACGCATAATTTTATGTAGTTCTCTGGTGAGGAGTATGACTAGTTGTATATGACTGGCTCATCGGTGGCGTGCATGAACAGTATCTATAGATATGAACATGTACATGAAGCCCGCCAGCCGCCTCCCGCGAGACAGATTTCCGAGAAAGGACGGCTCGCTTATCAAGAGGCGGCTGCGGCTATAATATCCAGGAGTTTTCATCTGTACCATAACTCATCATTTTAGTTTCTCATTATTTTAAATACTAATAATTTGAACGTACAGAGGGCGAGTGCCTAGTAGCATAGGTGTGAGGTTTGGTGAAATGGTATTTCCGGAAAAGCGATGTAGAAAGTTATCCACTATTGGTACAGTACTATTTATATAATTATATTATTACGTTACAAACGACAGTAGTGGTTTTAACTGTTTTTCCAGTGGCGTCCAATCGAGGCCCGTAAAACGTGGCGGATGTGTGTCACAACCGGAACTGTACACAACGTACTTAATTACATATTTAAATCATTTTTCATATACGTCCGATTATTTATTTATTTGAGTTGATTGGTTAAGTTTAGTTGAACTGCGGTAGGCCACATTCTCTTTTAAAAATTATAATAAATTATATTTTCAGTACCTACCGAAAATACTGACCAGCGCCTAGTTATTGTAAAAATTGAAATTTCTAAAATATCTTACAGAACACCTGATCAAAAATTGTCGAAATCGTCCAAAAATAACGGAATAATCTTGCTTCAAATATTGCTGTTTTTTGCAACACCACTACCTTATTATATTTATCTATTTTGTATAATATTTATACAGTAAAATGATACAGATGTAATAAAAACTAGCAAAATATTTTAATATTGAAATTACGAATTTATTCTTCAGTCTATGAATTTACTTATATTATATGCAAGTACTTACTAACCTAGTGCGATGTCGATCAGCGATGTTTCGCATGAAAAATTATTGTAACTGCTTTTGTTTAAATTTTAATGTTGTTTAATATAACTGTGTTGCCGTGCAACACGCGCGAACGCGGACACGCGGAATCGCGAATGGACGTATGTTTGTTATATACGAGGCGCGTTTTTAAATAAGTACCGTTTGCCGCAATGGTTTCCTTCATCTGTTGACTCACATGCAACGTTAGAGACATTCACATAGTGTGGCCATCCTGTAGTGAGCGGTTGAAATGTTCAAGACAATAAATCAGCCAGCCGACTGTGAAATACAGAATGCACGAAACATGAAACCAGCTGACATTCATCGCCATGTGTATCCTGTTTTGGCGCCGAGTGATTTCTATATTTTCTTTTATCTGAAGCGGTTTCTTGGGGGCAAGCGTTTTGATGACGATGATGGAATCAAAGAGTACAGACATGGTTTTCATACCAGGCGGCGTCGTTCCATACACCATACATACATAAGATATACAAAAATTGGTGCCCCGTTATGACAAATGCCTTATTAATGGTGGCGACTATGTTGAGAGGTAGTTTAAGGCGTGTAGCGTTCGAAGAAAGTAAAGTGTTATAGAAATAATGTGAAAAAAATCCCGTACTTAAAAATGCGCCCCGTTCATGGCATGGTAAAATAAATCTATCTTATATGCATTACATTTTAACATAAAATATCATTTTTAATGAAACGCACATGAAAATAAATCTGTTGTACGTCACCTTTCTCAAACTAATTTTCACAAATAAAAAGTATTTTCCAATCCCCGCTTCGATGCACCTGCCGTTGAACTTTAGAGGTACAAAAAAGGCCCGTTGGTGTACGGGCCCCGCCTTATTGCATCTAAATTTAGCTCGCATAAAAATGCAAGGCATTATACGGTAAATATATAAATAATGTATCGGTATGGGAGGATGTTTACTTTTTTCACCCTCCGCAGCCGACAAGAATGGGACCGCTTTGTTTAACCGGTTACTTTTTTTTTAAAACTAATAACTTTAGCTGCACCAGCCGAAGGCGAGACGCTGCACTTTAGGCATGTCAAACAGTTTCTTTTGGTACAATTATAGCATTCTGCGGCTCGGTGCTGAGAGGATCAATCTTAAAAAGGACTTTGGAGCTGAAGCTTGTAATCCGGTTATGATTGAAACCCGATTAAAATAACAATATAAAATCACACTGTGGAGTGTTCTTTATTTATTGATCCTAGTTACGACCTTAATTGGACTCATAATAATTTTAGGTGAGTTTTATTTAAGGGGGTCACTACCGAGGACCATTTACGTTGATTATGATTTAGTATTAAATAAGTTAATGTAACTAAGGGTTTAAAAAAATTAATTAAAATAAAAGCTTTAGCTCAAATTTTGATATTTTTTTCCTGTTTGAAAAAAGGCGGTAATTGAATAGCTGATTCGTTTGACATTTCCTTAGTCAGGAATGCAGTCAATGATGCCATGGACGTTTAAAAAAAATACCTCAAAACTTTTCAGGAGAGCCGAAAATCTAAAAAGTTCCACTTTGAACACTTTTATTCTTGTTTTTCGGAGTTTAATTCTGATGTTTTTTTATTAGTATCACAACTTTGTGGCAACACTGACTGATCTGACAAATCTTTGTTTATTTTGTGTTTAGATTTCAAAATTTCATTATTATGCATTTTTTATGACTTTTTTATTGTACTTACTGGACTGTCTCACCGCTACGATCATACCTTGGCCACTTTGTACTAAAATTTCAAGCAATTCTACTTATCGTAGAAATGTGCGGATTGAATTTTCTTGTACAAAAAAAAGTCTAGAATAATAAAATGATTTTTTTTTCATTTTTCTCCGTAGTGACCCCCTTAACAGGTTTGTAAAAGTGATAAATATTGGCTTTAACCATAAATAGTATTAGAATTAAAATAGTGGTCTTAACACTATTTTAATAGAGCAATACAAAAACAATTCAATTTGAAAATACAATAGAATCTCTATTATCCCAAGTCTCCGTATTATCCGAGCCGAATGTATTTTTTTAAATTATGGAATATCGCGGCAAGGAGACGAGGAACTATGAAAAAAAAAGTTGTTCTTATTTGTTTATATAAATTAGCGTACTAATTCAAATAAAGCTATTTTGAACGCGTCAAAAATGGCAAAAATTAACAGCTGTCTGTATTGTCTGAGTTTTTAATTATCTAAGATAGGTTTGATCCACAGGTGTTGTTATAGTAAAAATATTGATTATGGTATGTATGTATGTATGTATGCTCGCATAATATATTTTTTTGGATGTACTGTAGAATAATGTTAATAGTAATATAATAATATAATTTAAGTATTACAAGATATATTGATTTGGGATAACAACTGAAAACATAACATTTTCCTAAATTTCGGCCACACCGGTTCAATCACTCGACTTGGTGGCGGGGAACGACGAGGATTACTCCCATCACCCGTTTTTGTAACATACGCGGTTATTTCTCCATAGAAAATTATGAGACTGCGTGTAAAGATGTTTCATGTCAAAATATGCGCCTTAAGCAAAAAAATAATCTTGTAGTAATTGGGTGCAATATGAAATATTTTTTTAGGTTAATATTACAATATATTATACATGTGAAAAACAAAAAAAACTTAACAAGATTAAATTATGTAAACCATATTTACTCCGGAGAGTAGTAAACTAGGACTAGAAATAAATAAAAACAAAACGAAGCTCCTCATCGTTGTTCGATTCGAAACTCTTACGAGGAACAATTCCTTAAGGGGCTACGAACAGGTGGACGAGTATATATACCCAGCTGGGGGTGCTCTAATTTTAAAACATGGAGGGTGTAAAGCAAAAATCCGAAGGCGAATTGGAATTGCAAAATCAGCGATGACCAGTCCGACGATATGGAGAAATGGCTGTATCCTAAAAAGAACCAAAATCAATCTGGAGAGATGGTACAGAAACAAACGGACAGTAAGAAGGAAAGGAACACGTCGGATGCCTTCGAGATGTGGTGCTGGAGGCGGATGTTCTATATCCGTGGACCACGAGGCACACAAATCCCTTCTATTTTTTTGATAATGTATAATATATTTTTTGAAGCTTTATATTTTTTACTGGTACCGTGCATAATACATTAAAATGTGATCGAGAAAAGGTTAAGAATTACCAAAAGACTTTCGACAACATGCAGAAGAAGGATTCTTACATACTTTGGATGAGGTATTGTTCACCAAGCTCCAGATACCCGGCGAACACGACGCTCAGCATTGAACGCACGATCAAGAAGAACCATATCATTTATTATAATCCAATTTCGCCTCAAAATGTATGTCTGCGTACAAGTGCGTAAGGATGCCGGTATTTTATTGTTCAACGTGGAAACAATAATTTCCAGTGTCCTCGAACGATACATATTAGGAAATGTGAGTCCCAAATTTGCAGCGCATCCTGTATTTCTTCCATATGAAACTGACATCATTGTTATTTTCCATTATTGAAAGAAGCAGTCGCAACCCATGGTCAGAGCAAGCGTCGAATTAATTATGAAAATTAATAAAAAATAAAATAACCGTCACGCTTGTTATTTATTATCTATTTTTTTATAAACAACGTGGCACTCCAATCCTATCACAATTGGTACGAATTATTGTGTCAGGAAGATTGATGATGGAGCAAAGATGGTGAGCTGGCGCGCCACGTGGGATCAACTGGACCCAATTGACCCAGTGACCCAGGAGCGGAGGAAAGTTCACCGTTGACAGGAAACCGCGGGTCACGTAAGGGCAGCATCATAATAATAATTCTGATGAAAAGTAAAATAAATTGTCGTGTCCAAAACGTGTGACGGTGGTGCCCGACATTAGCGGCAAAGGGGTTCGATCCTGTTACGTTATTAGCCATTGATGTTAGTTCTATTTTCGTAGCATAAACGTGTCTCTGAATTCCATAACAAATGCACACAGTCAGCTTATTGCTCTGCTGCCGTGACATTAATTATATTAAATATTATATACCTAACCTAACTTAAATTAAAGAAATCTATCTTAATAGAATGTAATCTATCACGAGGTAACATGTAATAATCTACCTAATATGTCCGCTATTATTTTGTGTGCAGTTGTCATGTATGCAATTGTCATGCGTGCACCTATATTGTGGGCACAAGTAGTGTATGCAGTCGTCATGTGTGCACCTGTCTCATGTGCATATGTCCCGCGAACACCTGTATTGTGTGCAGTTGTCCTGTGTGCACCAATCTGGTCACCATGTCTCTATCCTATACGTATTTTAAACCTTTTTAGAATTACATGCTGATTAGTTTTACTCCTAGTCTGATAATATAATAGTTAGTTAGTACACAACACAACACAACACAACACGTCTATTTCTGTATTCTGATTCTCAAATTTTCATAATTTGGCTGCTGTTGATTTCTCATGATCAACATGATACAACACTCGGCACAAATAAAGAAGACAAACCTCTCTGAGAAAAAAAAAACTAAATTAATTCCGCCGCCGTACAAATGTCCGCGGGCACCGCGCCGAGTACCGCTGAATTAAAACTGTGAATTAAATTGCAACTCGTTTCATCCGAAGTGAAATGATTACAAAAATAATTAAACAATTGTCAACGGATTGAAAACACTCTTTTATGTTTGTTACTTTCACAACTGACCTGTGAACCAAAATCTAATAACATTAATCACTGTTACATATAATAATTAATTTTATGGGTACAATTTAACAGGGAATTATTTTAAGAGATATGTGCGTTTAAATACTTTGTTTAATAAAAAATATCTAACCGTTTGGTTACAAACCAAACATTTTGTCCATCACCGAAGTGTTTTTTTAAATTTACACATATTTTATAAAATGCTCACAATAAATCCGTCTGTCCTAAAAAAACTATCATTTTTAATTGTTTTAGTATTTCGCGTACATTTGATACATATTTTACGTGTCAGTAATTTTTTGTATATATAATGTATTCTATTATGTTCTATATTGAACACAATATTTGATGTATATAAACAAAATATGTACTGCTACTTAAATATACTAATTATTCAATATATTAGAACTAAAAATTACCCATTTATTAGATAATTTACGTACCTCGAGCTAGCAGAAGAGGAACGAAAATAGACTGAATGCAGTGGAAATTAGATCATTTATACGTATATGTTGCAAAGTATGAACAAATTATGAAAGAAAGTAAAGCTGATATTAGCATAGTGAATAGAAATAAAAAAGGATCGCTTAGGTGGTTTGGTCATGACACGTGTGTTGATGGCACCAGAAGTAGAAAATGTCCATTTTCCGTCATGATTGACGGGTTTTTTTAAAGTCGCAAAAAAAAGATGGTATGAATTTTATTTTTCAAAAATGTATATATACCACACATTAGCGATGTTCCCTGATGATGTTAAGGGTAGAAAATGATAAAAAAAAAAACCTTACCAGTATATAAGGGTACTGGTAGGGCATGAGTTGACCACATTACGAGATGTATTTAGATGCATAAATAAGTTAAGATATCAAATAACCAACTATCAAGGAAAGCTCGACACTTCGGACACATTTTTCGAAATGAAAATATGACATTTTACAACTCATTATGCAAGAGAAGATAGATGACAGCACAGCTAGAAAAACATCTTGGATTCATTGTATAATCTCAGAAAATTGTTGCTGGTGAACTTATACTGGATATATCAACGTGGGTGGTGGTGGGTATCAACATGAAAAAGAGATCTAGTTAAAAATTGTGTTCGCGCTATATTTTTTTTGTGCGCGTTGATATCATATTGTGTGCGCGCGCTCACCCGCACACCTTAGAAGGAACATTGCATATTAGAAGGTTGATTTAAACGTTATCTATTTTCTATTTCTAAGATATTTTGCTTAGATACTTTCAAAGTTAAATTGTATTTTAAATACTAATTAAATGTATTAACTAGAAAGATATACATATAAAAACAATTTTATCGAAAAATATTGTTGTTGCGCTACCGGGATTCGAACCTGGATTTCTTTCCAAACCGGAGAAGGTGCATAATCCAACTATTCTACAGCGACAGTACTTTTGACGACAAATTTTCGAACCTATATGTTACACATTTTCGAATGAATACAACTATCGTTCCATTATTTGAAAGCCATCTACTTTGTTTTTACGGAATCTCAAATACCTTATTGTTAAATATAGTAATTTTGGGTTGCGGTATATTTTAGTTTTGGAATATCAATTTGGTCTCTAAATCTTGTAGACCAGAATTCGCTTCTAAATTTTAATTGATTTTTAATTTTAAAAATTTGGATTATTGATTTTTTTTTTGTACATGTCTATTATTTTTGGTACTTTGAAATCTGTGAAGAGTTGTATACTTGGACAGTCTTTTTTTATTATAATAATTTTTATTATCATTTTTTTTAGTGATTTATAATTGTGACATTGAAGTTTTATATGTTCCTCCCCATCCAATAATACCGTATTTCAAACGTGACTGTACAAACGCATAATATATTATTTTCAGATTTGTAAGTGATTAGATGTTTCTGAGTTAAAAATATGTAGGCAGTTTTCCTTATTTTGTTTGTAATTTTAGTAATATGTTATTTCCATTTGAGTTTGTTATCTATTATGATTTCTAGGTACTTGATACAGTCTTTTTCTTTAATTGATGAATATTGGTCACAAGAGTCTTCTTGAGTACAGACTTTGATGTGAATTTTAATATTAATTTCAGTGTTATCTTTATGTTGAATAGCAAATCGTAGAAAGTATGTTCTATCAGTACTAACTGATAGTAGTTGTAATTATATATGTACTATCGTCATATATAAAAAAAGGAATTCATGTTTACTCATATTTATGCACCAACTCATGATACTCTTATCTAACATATTGTATATAAAAAATACACATTGTATAAATGATTAAAGTAAACCTATGCCTACAATTTATCAAATTAATTAATCAATTTACAAATTTTAACTTTTTACACGTGTAATTGTATAACTTCGCAGAAAATAAAGTACCTAAATATTGTGTATTATATTCATGCAAATAAATAATAACTCACGAGAACAAGGCGACAGCAATTGACATTGCGATTTACGACTAAAATTTCCATGGCACAAAAACTAAATAAATCACTCGAATTCTCCAAGATCTTTAAAGCAGTCGAGTCACAGGTCACAAAACACTAAAATAACAAACACTTTTAGCCTGTTCTGAAACACGCCCATAATAAAACATAATCCTGAATTCTGACACTCGAAGCAGAGACCAGGGCGTCAGCGGAACGCTCCATGGAATGACTGGCCAGAGAAATGTCGCAATTCGCAACGCATCCTCGCTCCGCCGTGACTCACAGGAAATCAAAGGCTAGATTCGCAGGACTCTGGAAAACTGGCCGTCTTATCCTTAACCGCAAGCTCGGCGGATAAAATTCAACTTAACCTAATTTGCGCATTCTTGCGTAAACATTTGATCTGTGCAGTGAGAGACTGAATCAGGTGAATTCAGTCGCGGTGTTATCCTAATTTTTTAACAATTGATACGCTGTTCTTTTTCTCAAAATATCTAGCATTTGACAACATTTTGAATATGTAGGTTTCATAGATTTTGAATTTAATAATAATGTATAATAAAGTTACGTATCGCGCATCATAGAGACCGTAATGTCGCCCAGATGTAATATCTCCATTATATACTATTACTAGGTCTAGGATTTAGTTAAGGGGCGTGCTTTCAAATATTGTTTTTTACACCAGAGGTAAATATTTTCTAAAGTTTTAACAACCGGTTCGCGCGAACCGAATAGATGACACTACCGCGTTAGGTACTTGTGTGTTACTTTGGGACGATCCGATCGTGTTGGATATGAACTAACGTTTTATAAAAAGGCCACTCACATTTTAACCAAATTAAGAACCGCATTGTTTACAAAAAGGAAACTCCATGAAGAGATTGGCGTGGTAATAAATAACATAACATAATATGACGTGTTAAGATAAAGAAGTATGAGGTTAGAAATTTCATTTCTCACAAAAAATACACACAGCCACTGAAATACTAACGAGTTCGCTATTAAGAAATAGAATCACGCGAACTTCTGCAATAGATGCTGTTTACGCATTTTTTGTTTCTTCGACTGGCACCCCTGGGATTTGTTGTTGGATGTTATTGGTTATTTTATGATTGTGAATATTGCTGCTTTTCGGAGATTGAAGGATCGCGGTCAAACGACCAACCGAGCGTAATCGCAGTCAGTACATTATCCGTAAGAAGCTCTCAATAAGCCGAGCGACGGGATTGCGCATTTCGATCAGTCGAAAATCTACCCAGAGAGAGAAAGAACAATAATATCAGACCAGCCACGACCCCAGAGAACCAGCACTGTCCAAGGTTAGTGGTAGTGTTCATTCTGCATAGATGACCATATTATCAATAGGAAACCCGGGAACAACAGCTGTCGAAGGCATTTACGGGAACAGATGCTATTTCTATATAAATCTTCCTAAAAGTAAGAGTAACGTATAAGTTTCAATACTAAACACATCCATTTCAGTATCTGGGTAAGTAACCGCGAACAATATTTACACACTTTTCATTTACAATATTAATGGCTAAGTTAGGTATCATAAAAATACGCTTACAAAACGACAGTACGCATTAGAAATTGTTCACTAATAAAAAAATATTTCTAATATGAATCGAACATATGATACAAACGGGTAGAGATCTATCTAATATTCTTACTAAAGTTAAACACAAAAACTAAAACACATCAATAATTCATATTCTTACTCATTTATTACGTAGTATGTTTCCATAAATTTATTCTTTAAAAAATTGCATTATTTAAACATCACGAAAAAAACTGGCTACAATAACACAGACAAAAGTATAGCAAAGTAGCCAAGACAGATATGCTATTTGTTCATCTCAATATAATATTGCTATGGTTGTTCACCGCTCGTGTAAAATATTGTAAAAATTTGTCAATAAACACGTATAACAATACACAATAAACAAGTGTCAATAAACACGTATAATATTTGTCAATAAACACGTAATACTGTAGGATTGTAAAGTTAGTTAACCACTCAAATACTGTAGAATGGTATAGTAAAGTTATAAACTTTACTTGTTTAATAATAAGATTTTTATAATAAATTGAAACGATTTTATTACTTACAAAATAGAAATATTGATGAACTAATAAAAAAGTTATATTTGGTTATATTGAGGCGTTAAGATAACTTTTTTATTAGTACATCAATATTACGCCTCAATATAACCAAAGATAACTTTTTTATTAGTGCATCAATATTTCGAAGTACTTGTAAACACAGAAAAAAAAATCAAAATTTTGTATGGGATTTTGAGAGAAGATCAACATCTTTTCAAGGCATTATCGAACCACCCAAAAAGAATGTGTTACAATTATTTTCGTGTATAAGTCTTACGTTTATATCTTAGCAAAAAAGGGACCAGTTTTGAAACACTTATCGTATCATTGACACATCTAAAAGCATTAAGAATTCTGTCGAAGTATGAAATGTAATTAAAAGATTTAAGGCAATATAATTTAAAGAAAGAAAATTTTATTTATCATTAATTGGAATGACTTACTACAGTACAGTTACTTTATGGTGTCGAAAGATTATTTTAATTTTTCAATAAATTAAACCAAACTTTGAATCACATATACATACGTTGAGTGTTTTTATCATTACTGGAGTTTTGAGAGACGCTGTCCTTTTCATCATCAGGTGGAAATGTTAACTATTTATGGTTGTAATAAAAAGTTGGATTGTTGGACTTTTTAAATTTATATGATGATGCTACCTACGCATTAGAACGTTAATTGCGTCATTGTATACATAGTTGTGTTTCTTTTTATTATTCATGTTTGTTCTTCGCAGAGCAGTCGTAGCCATCTCACGTAAGCGAAGCTGACAAAGTGCCAGCCGAATCGATCAAAAGCATGCATATATAAATATTCAGGCCTATTCTCAAAATTGCAATATTGAAATGAAGGTGATTGTTACACCAACCCTCAAAAATAGTGTTATATTTGAATGAGAGAGAGTGAGGGAGTGAGGGAGATAAACGTACCATAATCTGTCAAAATTATCTGTCTATTTTTTTTGAAATAGTGTTATTTGAATGAGAGTGAGGGAGTGAGGGAGATAAACGTACCATAATCTGTCAAAACTATCTGTATATTTTTGAGGGTTGGTGTAACAATCACCTTCATTTCAATATTGCAATTTTGAGAATAGGCCTGATTGTATATAGATTTTGATAAAATAAGATCGAACTTCCAGAAAATTTCAATACACTTTCTTTGATCATGACCAGAACACTTCGAAACCAACCTTCGTTAAAAAGTAGGCTCTGTTTTGTAATTGTATATTACCATCTCTTTTAAAGGAGTAATAAGGTGTTTCTGCGAACAAAGAGACGAACTCCGAGGTACTTGAGGAATGTAAGGTGCGTGACTTTGAACGATTCCTCTGCATTATATATTGTATATGGCAGCGCAGCAGGCGGTCACATTGCTCGACCATTACATGGGAGGAATGCACGCCAGGAATCTACACTTGAAATATAAAAGTCCTTGAAAATAATGCGATTGAAATGCCGCCATGGTGGGAAAAATAATTTATGAACAATGTCATGTGAGAACGACATAATATATCATAGCATAAGTATATTATGTTTACGGAAACTGCGCGAATCCTGAGGAATTAAAACAATATAATCTTTTTTAAATGTTTATTTATGTATTAGACTTTATTGACATACATGTTTTTGTTGTAACAGGTAAATATAAAATAGTATAATAAACTAATTACAATTATACCTCGTAGTTTATTGTGTGGGACGCAGTAGGACTCCACCTCTGATATATACAGCATTGTCCTGGCTACTTTGCTAGATTGCCGTCTGTGTTAAAGTAGCCAGTTTTTTTCGTGCTGTTGTGGTTTATTTAATTAAAATTAGAGAAAAGATTCGACAGGAATATAAAAAATATAAAAGAGAAAAAAAATGTACGGAGTGTAGTATGTGATTATTATATTGTGATTATGTTGGAATGTTGGACAGCGATGCTTTTGATTGAACACATATAATTCAAAATATCAGACCTAGTCCACAATATTTTATGGATACTTAACTAGATTACGAAAAATCGAAAATGTTCAACGAGTTTGTATAAATTTTGTACCGTTACGGAAAATATTAAGTGAAATTAAAAAAAAAACTTGTTAAGCTTTAATTTTACATTCTTCGAAATAAATATTTGCGAAATTGACCCATTATTATTTTATATCTTTGCGTCAGGCCCTAAAATATCTAATAAAGAACAGTCTGGCCACTCGAAGGTCGATGACCTTTTATGTTTTGCATTCAGTATTTAATTTGGTAGCAATAAAATATTTCAGTTAATCGAAATAATCGGATAACTGTGACTTTTTTTAATTCAGCTCCCGGTTAGCTTGTGTCATCTTCTTTCCCTTAACTCGCCACGTTTAATCTACATAATAGCAAGTTTTTTGAACGACAGTGGTATTAACTTGTAATATAGTGTTTCCTATTCTATAATATTATTATACTTTTTTCTATAAAACAAAGTTTTTAACTTGATTAATGGCACAAATCACTCTTGAAGGGTGTATTGCCTATTTAAAAGAAGAGGAAGACTTTTTTAAATGCTTATATCTCTGACGTGGTTGAGATTAGATTACATGAAGGTCAGACATTTTTAATATGTATATGTTACAGTGAATGTGTATTACCAGTAAAAATATATTTTCACTAGTAAAAATATAGGAGTTAAAAGTATCGATAATATCTGTTATATCCCATATCATCACTATCAGCTGTTTTCTTTCCACTTCTGGATGAAGGCCTCCTCGAGTATCTTCCGCGTTTCACTATTCTATTGTTATTCATTGCTACGTATATTTACAGAAATTAATGATTTCGTTAGTTCAGCGGGTTTTAGAGTGGTCCAATATCCCCCTATCCCATATACGTACATAGGCACCTGAAGATAAACTTTTTTACGGAGAGTAGTTTCGAATCGAAGAAATTTATTGAAACTTACGGAAATTGTGTTATGGCACCATCTCCAATAGATAGTATTTCTATCGAAATCTTTCTAAAATGTACAGAAAAGATAAAATATACTCTTTTCTTGGTTATAAAATAATTATTAAAATCAGTTTTTCCCCTTGGTTTTTACATAAGAGTAGATTGAAATATGATTCATAATTAGATAACGTGACGCGCGTTATTTGCCGCAAAATAGATCATATTCATCAGTTCCTACATTAATATCCGCTCTAAGTTCAATTCATCGATTGATACTAACAAAAAACACGTCCTATACATTTTTTAATTACCCGTAAAAATCTAATTACTTATACTATCTTGTGTTATTATTACCGGCTAATCAATAAATAAAAAATATTATTTAAATTCATATATCGAGTATGTATACGGGGTACTGCGAGGTGTAATGGCGGTTGAAAACGTTTTAAGCGACCTTCGGCGAAACAACAATTTTGTTATTTTTTTGTGAGAACATTTTGATTTCATGACATCATGCATTACAATATTATTTGCGTCCAGACAGGGTTGAATCCATTCAAAAATTATTGATTGAACCGGCATTAAATTGTGAGAGAAACAGAAATTCACAGGAATTAATTATGATTACCTATATAATAGTGATGAGTACAAAATCACGAACTGTGAGTCAATCACTGATACTCACTATCAGTGATTGAGTATTTGAAAATATCGTGATTCGTAAATTATTATTATTTTTTTTTTTTTAACATTCTAACACATGGAACTATAAAAATTTTCACAAATTTATGAATTTAATGTGCAAAATCTATGAAGGATCATAATCATGAACAACGTCGTCTAGTAAATTCTGCTAAAAAAATTTACGCATGTTTGCTGAGAATTTAACTATTTACGCATAAATATGCGTAAAACAGCAAATGCTGGGAATTTGATCCGAAAAATATACTTTTATTTTATAAAAAGTTTTCATTCTCTTCGTGATGATATTTAAATTAGATTTTTATTAATGAATTGTGTTAGAATATGATTTTAAACGCAATTGAAGCATTAATATTACGCTCGGACTTTTTTTATTTTTAATGTATTATGATAGCAACGCATGGACATTAGTAATGAAATAGTGATCACAGTCACAGTTTTCAATCACTGATTTTATCGGATACTAATCACAATCACACCTGTGAGTCAAGAGTAGCATTTTTTCTAATCACTACTTTATAAGATTTTATATACGGGTATGATGCGTGACGTCACCACCATGCAATCACATTTCGAGACTTTATTAAGGTACACGGGCATATATTTTATAACAATACGAGTGACTATCGTTCACCACAAACATGTATACATCACAATACTCGTGTTATGCACGTACCTACAGATGCTGTGTCATGTGTCATTATCAAAATACAAAAATCATAATAATATTTCAATATAATTAATAGTTAAAAGACTGAAATAATAAGAAATAAATAAAGATAAATACTTTTTCCTAACAGTCGTTTGAACAGTTTTAGTATTCATCACTAAAATATACAACGTTCATCATAGTTGCGGACGCCTGTCGAAGCCTCATCCTTAGCATACTTGACAAAATTACATCTTCTCCAAGTCGTTCTCGAAAAAGTATTTGCCATTATAATATGTACGAGTATTGTTAACACTGCTTTGATTTTCGAAACAATCTGGGACCAAACCTGTCTATTGATAACCATGTAGTATAAAATAATTTTTATTATTATTGGACATAATTACAGAAGTAAACTCAATATGATGATAATTTATCAATCCGAGCAGGGCCCAAAATGGAAAATTAAATGAACCGGAAACATTCGATAATATCCTAAATTTTACACTTACTTTTGATCAAAAAGTATACACTTAAATGACTATACTACAATACTTTTATTGAATCCAAAAACATGAGTAGCTGTAATATGTACTTTAAATTCAAAGGATATCACGAGCCGGAACCACATTTGTACGAATTTCATAAACCGGAGCGGCGGTCCGGTTTGCTCCGGTCCATTCCGAGCCCTTATACCAGATACACCGATTGTTAAGTTTTAATAAAGGTTACATTGTTTTTCATCCATATCTAATATGCTATGTATAATATAAGTTATGGCGTCTTGATGTTTTTACGGTATACGAAATAACATACTAAGAAGTGCAATAATCAACATTTTCATACGCTCAGTGTGTAAGCAATTATTTGAATCGATGTTATGACCCTGCGGCTCGCCACTATGTGTCATGGGACTTTGAAAGTAAATTGTCACTGAGCCATTGTGATTGTAGGGCGGGGTTATAGCAATTTGTCTTTCCCATCCTTCCACACGACACCTTCTCATGGGAATTTATTTATTTGCATGTACTATTTTATTTTCTAAGATCCCGATAAGAAGTTAGTGGTGGAATTTAGACGGTTACTAAAACTATAGAAGTTCGCAGAACCAGTTACTGAATTGTTGGAAAATTAAAGATTTCCCTGTAACGCGTCATTCCATTGGGTAGGAATATTTCTTCATAAGGTTTTGTTCTAAATTACCTGATGATCCTAGTGATGGCAAATTTGTAAATTTTCTCTTCAATTTGGAATCGGTAATCTCAATCTGACATATACCATACACAAAAAATAGACCGGTTCCTAAAAATTTTGAAACCCACTACTCCCACTAAATTATGAGTTATCGATGGGTTACAGCAGTTACAGTAAAATTTAAAGTACAATCGTAGAATTAAAAGATAATAAATATTTTAATTATTATAATAATACACATAGTTACTCAAAAGTAATAATTCAAGAATGAAACGATAGAAAATGTGGTATTCTATGCCCTTTACCGTTTTGGTTATGGTACATAATTAATGACGTACCTGTGAATAAAATAATAATAAAAACGAGAGATGCAGTGCTCTAATGGCAGAGACGTCACCCGCCACCGTGACAATAAGTGCCAGCCACATCCGCGGTGAGACAATGGCCCGCGTGCCATCCTCGGCCGATCTGTGCACAGCTGCCCGTGGCTTCGAATGTTTGAACAATGCTTCCACCTGTGGGGCGAATCACACAACGATAGTTGAACGAATAATATATGTATACTTGTATTTGATAAATAAAAAACCAATGTGTTAAAAACATCCCAAAAAATTCTTCCGTAATTTATATTCGTTCAATCGCAAATTTAAAAAAACATATATAATATATAAATATACTTTTTTTTTAAATAATACGATTTTAGAAAAAAAAATCTGAAATAATAAATAAACAAATATTCTACTTTAATTGTACATTAAAATGTCGTACACTTTTTATTCATATGAAGTAATAAAGCGATTACGTGGATGCAAGGCAGCACGCGAATTTATCATTACGTGTGATTTCCCACGTTATAAGAAATTTGTGAAAAAACGGATAAATTTTAATTATGAAAGATAATTTGCAATGCTAACAAATTTAAAAAAAAATCACCTATAATTATTCTGGATACACGTTTGTTTGATGTTAATTAACTAACTACATAGGCCATTTTAAAGATAGATTCGTTTGTGTATATTAACGATGTAAATGGGCGTTTGGACTGGAACATTATTAGGAACTTGTCTTTAACTCTTGTCACTTTCGAGCTTTTCAATACGTCAGATATATTTCTTGTTTTTGGCGGTATTTTACTAAATCTTTCTATCATTAGTTCCGACGATTGCGAGGTGCGATCGGTGATTCGTTTTTTACGGAAGAAGAGTTCGAGTTGAAGCTACTAAACCATCCATCGGATTATCATATTTTCTCGAAATAATTAAAAGAATTTTGGGGGGAGGGGTTTTAATGCAGATCGCTAACGCCCCTACAAAACTGACAAAAACTGGTTCAAGAACAGGCAGCAAACTTCTTCGACGAGGGGATTTGTCATGCTTATTTTCTGGTCTCAAAAATGCTTTAACGTCATTAATTACAATGAATGAATGACGTTTTAGAGTCACAATAAATTGTTGTGAGTTTACTACAAAAGCGATTCTCACTTTAAAAACAGCTCTTCTTACTTGCCGTCATCCCGTTTCCTCCAGGGCTGTCTCCTGTCCTGTCTCAACACACAATTCTCACTTAGTCCATCGATTCTTAAAGCTTCTTTCTTCTTATTTCTGGTGCCATCAACACTCGCGTCACACTACATCTTCCATTTTTTTATATTAATAAGTACATTAAAACGTGTGTAGGCTAAAAAAAACTTTTTTTATTTAGAAAATTTATATAACTTTTTGGAAATTCCAACAGAATGTTTTAATGATTTCAATAGAATGTTTTAATGAATCGTAAATAAAATGAAATTCTAAAATCATATTCATTTCAAATTTAGGTCAACGATAAATAATGACGAAGAAGCGTACATTCGGAGTGATCAATTCAAAATTATCGTAAATGCAAAGAAATTCTGTGTTTACTATCATTAATGTGTAATAAATATTTTTCAGAATATGAACTATCGAATTATAGTTAACATATAAGTGATTTAATATTTGAAACAGAATTAGAATAAACACATCATAGTTCATTCTTTATACAAAAAGTTCAAATTTAGATTTAGCCTACGTAGGGGATTGGTCAAAAATGTTCATTTTACTATATCCACTGTACATGCGGTTGTACCCTAAAATGTTTAAAACTATGTTTTAAAATTCACAAGTGCATCGGTAGATTTACAGTCCACTTCGACACTTATGATTATTAGAAAGTACCTACTCGCTAATAAATAATATAAACTTTTTACTGTAGATACCTACTGATAAGGAAAGAATTAAAGGTTTAAAAAATATATATTTAATAAAAATATAATATAACCCGAGAGGAGGTTTATAAAAAATAACTTTTATATTGCGATGCGAAATGGAAGTTTAAAAAGACATAGTAAGTTTTACAGTTTATTTTTGTTTGTTACATCTACGCACGTCTTAGTTTGTCACTTTTTTTTTAACATATCGCACACCTAGAACAAAACTAAGACAACTAAAAAAAAACAAGAAATTTGAGTTATTATTGTATTCGAATACGCTATCATATACGCAACTAACTTAGCCCCAGTTCTCGAATAGTGTCATTTTAGGATATATTTATGCCATAAAATGTTATTTAGTTTCATAACTTTTGTAACAAAAAATGGAGAAAAATGTTTTTATTTTTTTGTCTACTGAAAAATGACTTTGAGTAGTCTTAGTTTTGATCTAGGTGTGCGATATGTTCAATTATCATATATGTGAAAATAAAACATTTAATGCCCTTACAAGGCGAAACGCGTCTCAAGTAAATTAAACGAGTAGAACCAAAAACAAGTGTTTTATTTTCACATTTTCATAGAACTTTCTTAGAACTCCGTAATCACATATTTAAACTTACCTCGGAAACAGTAAATACATGTTCAATTGTCTTTTCTGTCGTGGTGTCATCGTCTAATTGTAATCCGCTGCAAATAAATGGCTCGCGATTGCCCTATTTTTGTTGTAGCCAATTTGATACGGTAGTTTTGATATGTTCTTGTATTCTGTTGATGTTTAACGAATGGTTTGTGTGTCGTTGTATTTTATCTCCCCATTAGCAGTCTTGTGTATAGGTTTTAGTGTTTCAAACATGCGTTATCTACAGTGCCGCCTTATTGCAGTCATTGCTCATGACTCAACTTATGATTAATAATATTAAACTTCCGATGAAGTGTACTTGGGCACTAGTCCGCGGTAGGTCAAGGGTGCTGACATCTTTGAGAAAACATTGTCCGGCTGATCTGTTTATAAATATAATACTTTAACGGTATAAGACTGGTTGGATTTGGAAGAACCGTTCCGTCTCAAAGAACGTAAAAATCCCTGTATTTTGTATTTAAATAATAACATTAGATAATTCTTATAGCGCCATTTACGTAAAAACAAATTCACCTCACGAGCGCTTTACGTATAAACTGTTTAGTCCTACACTATTTTTGTATTAAAATCAAAAAATATTTAAAAATGTGGATATGATTTTCTGAAGAGGTGTTCTTAGTATCTTTTTAAACTAAGTCTCTGATGCACTGATGACGCCTACCACCGCAAATGCCCGTTCACTAAACTTAAAACTTTTGGCGGTCGGTTCTACAACCCTTTCTGCGGCTAAAGTAGAGATTTCTCATATCTGTGTTGAAATAATTTATAATGTATTATATGAATAATGAAGAATTTACTCGTCGGGGGACAGTGAGGGGTGTATTTTGTTCGTGTATCGACGCCCTGTTACCTATGCAGCATGGTGGCGGGACATGGTTAACCTGGGGGCGAATGACAATGACCTATATGGGAGCATTCGCTCATAGAACGATCCTGGATCACCTCTCACTAATTAAACCCTGACGTTTTCCATAGCTTTGTATGGAATCGAAATTGCCTCCGAAACATGGTGTGGCATCATATGCTGCGTATACCATGGACTGCTAGACCTGGAGATATAAAAGATTGTTTAAATCTCCAGGAACTCCGTATAACAGATAAACTTCATATGACTTGAGATAAAGATAGCCTGAAGAAATTAAAGGATGTAGGACAAGAGGTCGATCTTAAAAAAGGCCCAGGACCGCGAAGAATGGAGGCAAGTAGTTCGCGTTGTTGAAGCAAACTGAGCACCACGATGATGTTCAGTCGTAGCACGTCAAATGAGATTATGATTTAAGACTACATAATATCATGCTTGCAACAAGAGGGGCTGGTCAACCGGCTATAGTTTGTTTTATACTCCCACGCATGGCGTTATAACTAACATGACCATTTATTTTTTCCTCAAAACGGGACATCTACTAATTTGTAGGGTCCTCTAAACGGGACATCTACTAATTTATAGGGTCCTCTAAACGGGACATATACTAATTTGTAGGGTCCTCTAAACGGGACATCTACTAATTTTTAGGGTCCTCTAAATGGGACATCTACTCTATGGGCTACGCTAAATTCTGTATGACACTTTTCTCATCTGACGTCCGATGGGTACTTAATGTGTAAGTTAACATTAAAAGTGCACTTGCGTTTAGGCATTGTTTAAATGAAGGGTTCACGTACAAGAAATTAAAATTGGCTACAATAACACACGTCGATTAAAAAATAGTCAATCGCCAAAGAAAGATACGCGAGCTGTCTACTCACTCGCGACCGGGGGGCGAGCGAGCTAGCCGGATTCTGACCGACTTGCGTATGTGTGAGACGCATTGCGTACGTACGTAGGCGCTACCGTCGGATTTTTCGCAACTTTTTTTGAAATTGTTACCGTGTATTGGTCTCTTTCTGAAAACGGGACATTTCGGCGTCCCGAAGTTGTGCTTGTTTAAAAGGTTTAGCGGAATACGTCCAAGCAATCAATCAACCCACAATTTCACGGCACGAGCGTACATTTAACTCGGTAATGTTTCACCGGTGCAGGTATTGCGTATTAGCTAGATTATGCGATGAGTCATCTGGAGGTGATCATGACGCTGTTCAGCTGCGCGCTGCGAGGCACGGGGACCGGTATGTTCAAATATGTACCGTTTAATTATTCGTTCGTTTTATCGTTCCACGTCAACACAGGCCTATAGCAGGCTAGGAGACTGATATGAATTCGATAATGATTAGGGTTTCGCTTTCGAGTTTTTCCGCCTGAATTCAATCACACCCTCAAATTCATTTGAATATAATTTTTATTTATTTATTCAACGTACTCTAATAAAATTTATAACAAAAACAAACTGCGTCAGAAATTTTGAAATATTTGTATATACTCTCTCTTTTACTTTGTGCTTCATTCTCACTTTAACAGGCGCGTCCAAAATATTTTTGAAATCAAAATGATTTTAAAAGCGCCTAGTATCGATCCTGCTAAAATAAAAAAAATAAAAAATTCATGTAAAAAAATGTTAAATTACCACGCACCGATATTTAAAATCTTTATTTATGTCTCATCTTTCTTCATAATAACAATTATTCTTTTTAGCATTTCCTGGGTTAGATTATTATATTGTTTTCTGGATTAATTATAAAACTCCTGTAGTCTTATTACATTAGACAAATATATGCATCTCTCTCTAGCTCATTAGTTAGAGAACGTTGCCGGAGAGCGGTCTAAATAAATATACATTTACATATTATGATATGGACAATATGAAATCGGCGTGGGAAGACTTTCGTTGAATGAGAATTGCGAGCATAAAATATGGAATGAAAATGTCGAAACGAGGCCTTAGGTACGCAAGACTGAAGTCTATATAAAAGAACGTTCCTTTGATAATATAATATAAAACAAGCAGAAATCAACCGTCTGTTAAATGCAACATGAAACGAATAAACATTGATAGCTGTACGTGTCGCATGGCAACATAAAAAAAACACACGATGCTAATTCTATCGTCTGAAAGTGTGCTTTGCTGTTATATTTTCGCTGACTTTAAAATAAATCAAGGGGGAAAATCCCGTTATAGATGTCTCACAGAGACGAAGCTATAGTCTTAAGTGCTGGCTTAAGTGATCACTTTACACAATGTAACGTTCACCTATTTACCCATGCTACCACTTGATGACAATCCAATCCATCTATATCTTAATGACAATCCCCCAGGGGATAAAATCCCAGTAATTCGTTCCTACAAAGATTTGGACATACTCAATATATTGTGAAAAATCCCGTATATATTGATTGTATGTAGATAATAAAAAATATTACCTGTCTATTTTCAATGATCATCCCGTGTTGTCGCATCAGTAATTTAATATTTTCAAAATTTGGTAATCTTCTGTGTCATTTTATTGTAGATTATTTTGACACTCGATCTATGAAAATAAAGAAATGTCGCTGTGATATAGATGATGATGATCGTAAGTTCAATCGGAATACCTTGACCTTAAATTCGATGTCTGACATAATCTCTCGAAACTAGTGGACAAACATGGAACAGTCAAATATATAAATTTGGAATATATATGTATATAGCAGTGATACGGGTGTCGTAGTGTACCCCAATTTTTTTAAAGTTTTATTACATAAAAATAGCATATGTAACTTCAAACCTTCTAATAATCCACATCAATTACAACGCACGGTACTACTAAGCGCAATTAAGTGATCATTGTTTAGGAACTTATCTATGCGTGAATTAGTTTAACACGGTGATCGAACAGCAGAATGGTTGCCAAATTGATGTCATGTCTAATTAATATGTCGATGCTTGGTGCGCCGTAGGAGTTTGGCAGAAGATCAAATGTGCCGGTATAGTAAAATGAAAAACACTGATGCAGAGGCAGTGTCAAGAAGAAACGGATAGAAAATGCGCTAAATGTACATATTTTTTAATAGAAAACAAATCAAATATCCAGAATACAATCCAGAACTACATCTTGCGATTATTTTAAAAGACATACTATTAAGGAAAACACATTCTTATTGTGAAGTTGTAATTATTCAGAACAGACGGTCTGTGATATTTTAATAAAAATCAAATGTATTAATTATAAAGATATATAGATATATTATAGGTACATACAAAATCAATTTTATCGAAAAATATTGTTGTTGCTACGGGTAGCAATATTTAAAATATCACAGACCGTCTCATAAAAGAGTTTTAGTCATCTTTTGTACTCGTTTCTTGTAGACGTGCATTACTTCATTCATGTCTTGGGATAAGATTTTTGGATATTTTGATTGCAAAACACTAACATTAAAATAAAATCAATTTTATCGAAAAATATTGTTGTTGCGCTACCGGGATAACATATAGGTTCGAAAATTTATCGTCAAAACTACTGTTGCTGTAGCATAGTTGGATAATGCACTTTCTCCGGTTTGGAAAGAGATCCATGTTCGTATCCCGGTAGCGCAACAACAATATTTTTTGATAAAATTGATTTTATATGTATATCTTCATAATTAATACATTTAATTAGTATTTAAAATATCACAGACCTATGTTCTGAATAATTACAACTTCACAATAAGAATGTATTCTCCTTAATAATATATAAGTTGTATCAATGTGGCCAAAATTTAATAAAAATGAATTGCTAATTCTGGCGTCTGCTATCGGATTACTCACAGGTATTTGAGATTTCGTAAAAATAAAGTAGATAGCTTTCAAATAATGAAATGATAAATGTATCAATTTGAAAAGTGTAACATATAGGTTCGAAAATTTGTCGTCAATGTACTGTGTGCCGTAGCATAATCGGTTAATTAACGTTCCCCAGATTGGAAGACATCCAGGTTCGTACCCCGGTAGCAACAATATTTTTCGATAAATTTAATTGTATATGTATGTCTTTCTAATTAATACATTTAATTTGTATTTAAGATATCGTACAATGAAAATACAACCCTGCAATGGGATCCGAAAGGTTAGCCAGAAAGGTCGTGTATACGAACCACAAAGGTCGGCAGAAGAACCTAGAAAACTCTACACAGAAGGCAAGGCCAATTAATTATTGTAGTGTATAGTCGTGCTTAAGATGTTTCATTATCCAAAAATACTTGGTGTAACACACCCAGTGCACAAAATTTTAGGGATAAATACATATTAAAAATATACGTCAAAAATGTTCAAGCTGCATGTGCGTAATCGCACCCATATCAGAGATATAATCATTTTTTTGAAAGTCGTAAATATTTTATTGATTTCAAATTATATATTGAATACAAAAAATAAAAGGTTATCGAATTTCGAGCCGCCAGACTATTTTTTGTTAAATAATTTAGCACACGAGGCAAAGATATTATAATAATAATAATGGGTCAATTTCGCAAATATTTATATCGAAGTACGTTGACTTCGTTAAGGCTTAATACTATTTTGTAAAAATCTAATGGTACAGAATTTTTACACAATCCTTGAACATTTTCGACTTGTAATTCAGTCAGGTATCAACCCATAAAATATTGTAGACTAAGTTTGTTACACACTGAATTACACTGTAATTTATTGACTTTTGCTACAAAGGATAGTCTATGAAAACCACACTGTGTAACCATATTTTTTTAACTACTTAAATGGTTGCGTAATTGATTTAACAAGTCCCACTAGGAGCAGAAATCTTGGCCACCGCAATCCAGATTAACGCGTTGTTTTGTTGCCTGTATGAAGGATGCATATAAATTACACGCGACGCGCGGAGCATTCCTTATTGCACTTAATAAAATCTTCCACGGCGCTCTAAACGTATGCAGAGAACCTCATTATATGTATTCAGAATAATAAAGCTACGAAGGCACTACGAGGCAAAACAAAAATAAAATATTTATGTATTATAATATATATACATACTTTATTAATATTGTTTTACGAAATATTGTGTTTTTTATTGAGTACGGCCTTTAACAGGCTATTAGTAAACGGGTGACGGCAGTCAGGTTATAGATTTTATTTTAGAAAAATAAGTTGTTTTTTTTTCGTAAGGACACTCATACAATCCGAAACTATTACAACATTTTATACATCAAAATATTTTTATATTATCCCCACCCCTTAATCCCTTATTATAAATAAAATCTAAATCTGAACGGACCACTAGTTTACAATAAAATCATGTATTAAGATATCAGAATTGCTGTTTATTTTGGTACTTCCAGCACCGAATCATTCAAATTGTTCACTATTGATTCTGAAAAATTGCTATTAATTCTTTCAAATTCCTTAAAAATTAATAAATTATATAATATTGGCGGGAAATATAATTTTAAAAAATCATTTAGTATATGCGGGATGGGGATGTGGATGGTTACCGAAATTATTTTACACCGGTTAGTATTTTTTAGAGCATATCACGGTGAAAGTCTATTCACGCAATAAATTTAACATTTAATCTTTTTTTTAATGAAATTATTATTATAGATTCAAAAAACTTGAATGCTACGTTAAATGCATGTCTATTTTTACATAGATTATTAGTTATTTTACTTAAGTTAGAGAATCATTTCCCATCTATTCCATTGTAGCGATCCATTTAATATATATGTAGAAGAATAATATTATTATTGCGGTGGAAACTTAAACTTAAAAAACTACATACATTTCAAAAAAATTATCATTAAAAATATAGGGTTGTGTTTACCATTATAGACTACAATGGTTCAACAACATATATGTCCATGTGAAATATGTTAGGATGTAAATAATTTGCCACCATTTTTGTCTATGTCCCTTTACGAAAAAACTATTTATCACCAAAAAATCTGAATTACTGAAATAATTTTTCCTAGTTCTGTTCTGTCCTGTTATTGTATTCAAATCTCACATATTTTCCAAAATAATGCCGTTTGACACTTCCTCCTGCGGTCCAAATTGGCAAAACTAGGCTAGTTTAATATCAACATGATATCTAGCCTCGAAAATGCAATAATTTAATTTATCACTTCCAATAAATTACTCAGCAATGCGGACGGTTCTACCCGCACATGCTATGTTCCTACCCTCGTCATTGCATATTCTCCCCAAGGGCTTTAATTAATTAAAAATTCTACGTGGCCCGTGCCATATTTCTGGGAAGAAACTACAACACCACGCCGCCGCCGCGCCGCACCGGACATACCTTCGCATAGCCCTCTCAGGTGTAAGGGATTTCGGGTGGGTACATGCGGCCTGAGACCTGAGATGACTCACAACACAAGCATTTAGTCGGGGAAAATATTATCGGTATTTTGTGAGAAGAACTAGCACTTAAATGAGTGGATATTATTTTTGTTGTTGAGGTAAAATAGTGTTTTTGCTGTCTGGGGGGTCTTATCATATCGGGGCTACATTTGAAAGGAATGCGGTAGTGCGTCAATCAATCAGCTGATCATAATATAATATCCATAAAGAAAAAAAAAATTTGGATAGGTTGCCATATGTTGGTAAAATAAAATACTTGTGCTATATTGTACTGTAAGTGTAGTCAATTGTAGTTTTCGTTTCTATGAGGTTTATATTCATCGGGACTTCAGAGTCCCGCCAGTAAATAAAGGGATAAAAAGGAGAAATTATCTAGGCGCGGACACTTTCTATACAGTGCCGCCTTATTCGAACGTAATACTGACATGTAACTATAGAAAATTACTATTACACTTAAATAAAAAAATATATTTTATTGATTATTTTTTGAAGTTCAGTCGACGCAGTCTGCTCCTGTGCATCTCAGTCTGGAGGACCGAGCGCGTTGTTATGCTTCAGTAAATAGAGCCTGAGCAACTGATGTACCCGAACGACGTGGGACTGACACCGTGCTTATAGGAGCCAATATTTCGTATGAGAGGTTTATATTAGAATGGAAGGGCGCAAAATTTGTGGAAGTTTTTTGACAACTTTTGAAAGCAATGTGTGATCGTGTCTATAATAATAATGTAATCTATTCAAATTTGTTTTGGGTGGTGTTGTGTATGATTTTAAATGCTTTGTTTTGTACAATTGTTCCAAAAGTCTTTTTCATAATAAAAATTCTGTAATAAAATAATGGATGGGTTTAATAAATAAATGTTTATTTTGCATTTAAGTACAGTCCCTGGCAATTTATTTCTTTAAAATGATGTTTTTTAAATTTGATCCGTCATTTCGCTGGCACTCTTCTAAACGGGAGAAATTTCTAAATTTCTGAGAACTCCTCAGCATTTATTCTCCGTGATCGCTGCCATTCCTTCACGGATATTTTCTTTTAATTGGTTCATAGATGGAGGATTGTGAGGACGTACGACAGTTCTGTTATGATGACGAGGGATAAATTATATATAGGATGCACCCAACATCGAATCACACGCTGCGATCTCTGTAAAATCCATTTTCAGACTTGATACCCAATTCAAATTACTGTCGTAGAACTGTAGCCAGTGTGCGCGGGTGTTGCGATCCAGCCCGTCAACGACCAAACTGTCGTACAACTGTTCTGTCCTCAGTGTGTGCCGGCTCTCACCTGAAGCTGTGTGTATTTCGTTTTGTCATGAATCAGAAGGGTTTTCTTCTTGAAGTTGATACCGCACGGCTGAGGCAGCGCTCTGCGCCGCAATGTGACCGCAGTCCTCGGTCCTCGGTGGAGCAGCGCCCCGCGCCGCGATGCAGGCGAAGCGCCTGCACGTGTAGCCCCCGCGCCGGATGTGGGTGGCGCTTTTTAAACAACCAAGTGCACTAAAGGCCCTCCACAAGCATAATATCGTATTTCCCACACGATTTTTTTAGAATATATGACGCTGTATTTCGTTGTTTTTATTTTTACGATGGTAACACAACGCCCGAGCAGATGGCTGGAACACAATACTAAAATAAAAGTTAAAAATTATTGTTTGAAAAGGGTTTTGAATAAGGCCAAACTGAAATGTAAGTATCTATAACTTCTTTATATATTTTTTATTTATTTTGGAAATTACGTTTTGCTAAACTTAAAATTAGAATTTCTACAAATCAAAAAATGTTGTGTCATGCTACGGTGTTACATCTCTATAAGAGAAAAATCTCTTGTTAGAGAGAGAGAGATCCTTTACGTTATGTACATGTTATAATAAAATAAAAATATAAATTAAATAACGTATATAATCTAAAGTGTGTAATTTAGATTATAGTATTCTCGGAAGAGTGTTAAATCTGATTATGAACGAAATATTCGAATTCCTTTATGAATTTAGACTTACAGCCGGGTGGGTTCCCACCAAAGGGACAAAACACGAAACACAAACAAAAACTGTTTTTCTCAACAAAAAGAGATATTTAAAAAAAAATGAATAGTTCTGAAAACAAGTCTGTCCGAGGACAGTGTTTTTAGTAAACAAAACATTTTCCCATCTCGAGTCAGTACATCAAAGGAAAACAAGTTTGTTCCTGCTGTTTAGTCTGTTGGTTGAAACACGCGAATGTAAGCAGTTTTGTTATCTGCGACATTTGTACTCCACTCTTTATCTGAATGTGATTTTTATCAAGAGTTTGTCCCGGTAATTTGTATTTTTCTTGGCGATTTTTGGCCCTACCAGATTAATTAACAATTCAAAATCGATACTTGACAATCTGGTAAAATTGTGGTAGGAATATCTCAATTCTCCATTCAACCCAACATCGTGTTATAAAGTATTTTTTATTCGACCATTAGTTAAAAACCAAACCCAGCTAATTATAAACAAATCGTCGTCGGTGAAAGACTAAACAAAATAGGAAAAAGAGACAAACACTAGCAACAAAGTTTTGGAACAGTCTCTTAGAACTGTTTTCAAGACAACAAAACAAGTTTGTTTTGTTTTTTGAAAACAAAACTGTTTTATTAAACAGTCTATTTGGTGGAAACCCGGCTTAAGAAACGATTTTAAGCTTAGAGACACTTTAATTAGGTGGATCTCGTGTGCTAAAAGTAAAGTGTTGACAACTTATTTAAAAATATTGAGAGTTCTAGGTATACTCGACAAAACTGATAACTTTTTTGATTACTTTTTGACGTGCTTGTTGATATAGTGATAAGACGCTCACCTAGTGATCATGTGATCGAGGGTTTGAGCCTCGTCTCAGGGAACAGCAAGTTTACTATATTTTTATAGCACAAGCGTTAAAATTTTGAAAATAGTGAGAATATTGTCGTGATACGTATTCTGTATACGCACCTTTACTTTAATAAATAACACTAGCAGATAAGCAATAGGCTAGGCCCTCCGGGCGGCTATTGCGACCGCTGTGCGGCCATTGGTGACCACTGAGGGGTCAGGGTCTCATCGCCTATCGTCGATTGCTTGCTGCTTGGAACATAATATTAACCTGTACATCCGTCTGGAACTGCTTTGTTCAGAAGGAAGCATACATAAATGCAATGGTTGCACTCGTAACACAAAAAGAAAACGTATTTGCCATGTTTTTTGTGTGCATTTCTTATCTTTTGTGTATCACGCTTTGAATAGCTACACAAATATCCGCACTGATAACAACAGCACGCAGGCGCCATTGTTTTTCTGTAATGTTGTTGCGGGATATTCCACAAAGCACATGTTAGAAACGGCTGGACCCACGCCATAAAATTTCTCCAAGTATTTTATTTGAACCGGTAGTCAATGTTCCCTCTGAGTTTAAAGTGCGGATAAAAAAATATTTTGTACCGTTTTAAGGACCAATGCTATTATTTTTGCGCTGGGGGAGAAAATATAAAAAAACATTATCATAGGGCCCGGGTCGACCACATTACTAATTAATGCATATTTTTACAACTCATTATGCAGGGGAAGACATAAGGTAGCAGAGGCGTAGATAGTAGAAATACATTATCATGGCTGTATAACCTCAGAAAGTGGATCAATGTCCAAAACGTTGGTGATCATATACAGGATAAATCAATATACTGCCACATGGTCGCCAACCTTTGATAAAAGGCGACACATGATGTTAAAAATTGTGTGAGCATTATATTTTTTTGTGTGCGCTATAATGCCAATTCGTGTGCGCACGCACACCCCGCACACCTTAAATGAAACATTGTCGGTAGCCCTTCTTTTTATTACTATTTTATCGAAATAGTCAAATTTATTAACACAGAAGGCTTGCCGTGAAAAAGGTGTCACAAAACTGCGTTAAAGAAGCGCGTAACATTTTATAGGAGGTTCACAGGTGGGGATAAAATATGTAAGAACGTTGTTACGGGTATTTAGTATCTTTGCAAACCCCAACCGCGAAGAAATGTATCCACAAAACGAAAGAATACCACCAAATAAAATTCAGACGATATTTGAAGAGACCAAAACAAAACAATGATTTGTTTACAAGAAAGGTGTAGCAGGTGAACCATAAAATCATATTTTGTGCAGGGTTGGTATGACACACGTGTCTGAGGCATTTAAAAAATTATATATTATATATAAGAATAATTATACTTTTTTTTTACAATATTATATTGGGGCGTACTGCCATTTTAGTTTTAAATAATGTAAAGGTGGGTATAGAACATATGAATTATAGAATTAAATTACTAAATACATAAGCATAAATATATTCAAGAGTTATTCCAAATTCATAGAAAGAAATTAGAACTTGTAATTGCTGTCGGAGTTTTCTTTCTAATAATAATAGTTTGATTTGTGATTTGAAGGTTTTAAAAAAAAATTCCGTTTTGATTTTATATTGGAGGGCATTAAAAAAATGTTATACCTTGATAGGCGGAATGGTGATGAGAAGCACTAGTTTTAAATTTAGGGATTTCTAATTTGCCACGCGATCTTGGTCGATTACTTATTTTTGTGGAAATTGTTGATTGAAGTAGTTTTTGTGAATTTGTAGCAATGCGGTATTTTTGAAGATTTTATTTAAACTGAGAATCCTTAAGGAGTTAAACAGCTGTGAAGTTGGAAATATTGAAGGATGAAGGAAGGAAGGCATGTAAAGCGTCTATTTCAAACTTGCAGTATTTTAAAGTTGAAAATGGGGCTTGATGGGATTAGGTCGGTGATGGTGAACGCTTCTTATCCAGTTCAGCGATAAACATTCGAGATAAACTGGAATTTTTGGCGAGTCAGTGTAAAGCTCGACAGGGATACGAAAAAAACTGTTTTGTTTAGATGAAGCAACGAAACAAATTATCAAAGTACCGATTTGTTTAGAAATGGAAAAATAATCCAGCACGACATGGTCGAATGTGATAATATGTATACGTAGGCCAAGATTTGTATTTATTTATATTCGAATAATTATAATATACCACCGTGTGTTCAAGACAACTTTTTAATTTATTTATTTATTTTTATAGTACAGATTGTCAACAGATTAAATGACCCTGACAGATAGTCCTTGTATGACATTACGATATAATATAAAAACATTTTATTACAATTCGAAGAATAACGCGTTACATAATACAGTATTATGATTGAGAAATTACAAACGCTTTTAAAAAATAAAATAAAAAGTTCTATTACAAATTGAAAATTGGGAAGATTGGCAAGATATAAAAAAAACTACGTCATAAGTACAGAAGTGCGCGGCTTCCAATGTCAAAAGAGTTTAATCATGTGACGCGCGACAGTTCTCGGTGTATAATACAACTATTAACCGTGTATAATACAATTTCACTTTTAAACTGAACCCGTGTCGTGAAGAATATATCCGGGCTAGCGTTAATGAATGAGATCTTGTTGTAGTGTTAAGCATTCTAGGCAGACGAAATAAATAGCCTAGATTGATTTTGTAAAACTCGGTGTGACATAGGGCTGGAGATCTCGTTGATCGGACAGGGATATTTAAGTCTATTTGAGAAAGTATAGAAAGTGTATCCATTCGTGAGATATACCTACTTAGTAGGTACTCTCAAATGTTTCGTCATCATAAACTACAGCATCAAGAAACAACATGTGCCTTGTAACAAACAAATCCTTTGCACAAGGATTTAATTGTTTTTGGCAGCTAAATTTTAATATCTTTAGCACCAATAATATACAACGCTTTGAATGCAAGTCAAAAGACTAACCCTGGTGTAAAATAAATATTTCACGACCAATGTCATATTCTGGCTTAGGAAAGGGAAAATTTATTTATACACAAAATCTATTAAAAGTTAATACGGATGCGGATGCAAAAGGCTGTTTTATATGTTTTAATGGTCCAAATGTTAAATTTCCTGTCAAAAATTATTACTTATTTTGAAAAATTGTTTACCTACCTTCAGAACAAAAATATCATGTGTCCACCTTCTATGTATACTTCGCTCCAATGTAATGTTATCAATTTTCTTTTAAATTCCCCTACACGAAACACACGGGAGGACATTAGGATATTATATATTTTGATTAATTATTAACATTAATTACATGGAATATACGAATGTAGGAGCAAAAATGGGCGATTTGATTGTATGCTGTTTATTGTACGCCGATGATGCAGTACTAATGGCGAATAATGAAGAAGAACTACAGAATCTGGTGAGTAGAATGTACGATGTATGCAAGGAAAGTGACCTCATGATGAATGTTAACAAGTCGAAAGTGATGGTATTCGAGAAGGAGGAAAGCAAGACACCGTGCAAAATACTTGTAGGTAATGAATGTTTGGAACAAGTAGATGAGTTTGTGTATTTGGGAAGTATGTTTGATAGAAATGGAAAAGCTAAAAAAGATATCGAAAGGGTTGTGACTGCAGGGAATAAAGTGAACGGCGCTTTGAATGGAATTATATCTAACGGGAATTTGTCAACCGAGGTAAGACTAGCGGTGCACAATGAAGTCCTGGTACCGACACTGATGTATGGAAGTGAGGCCTGGAGCTGGCAGAAAAGGAACGAAAGTAGACTGAATGCAGTGGAAATGAGATCACTTAGGCGTATATGTGGCAAATCTATTTATGACAGAGTAAAGAATGAAGAAATAAGGAAAGAATGTAAAGCTGATGTTAGTATAGTGAGTAAGATTAAGAAAGGATCACTTAGGTGGTTTAGTCATATGGAACGGATGAATGAGGAGAGAATGGTAAGAAAGATATATGACGCAAGTGTTGATGGCCACAGAAATAGAGGACGTCTGCGGAAGACTTGGCACAACCAGGTAAACCAGATGATGGAGGATGGTTCTGTTAGAAGCCTCAACAATCGGCGAGTTTGTATGAGAAGATGTATTAATGTGGGTGAGGCGAGAATTGTGTCAGGACAGAAGAGTGTGGCGCTCTATCCTCTCTGCCTGCCCCCGGGGGGAAAGGGCGTGATGGTAAGTAAGTAAGTAAGTAACATTATTATTGTGAAGTTGCAGTTTTTCAGAACATAGTTCTGTGATATTTTAATACAAATTAAATGTATCAATAAGAAATATATACAGATAAAATCAATTTATCGAGAAAAAAAATTTGTTGCCGCCCGGACTCGAACCAGGAAACCTTCCTATCTGGGGAAGTGCACTGAGAAATCTCAAAGGTGTTTGAGATTTTCCGTAAATATAAAGTAGATTGCTTTCAAATAATGGAATAACAGATGTATCAATTTGAAAGTGTGACATACAAGTTCGAAAATGTGTCGTTAACTTACAGTGTTGACGTGGTGTAGTAGGTCAGCCTACTTCCCCGGGTACGAAGGGTTCCATCTTTTCGATAAATTAAATTCTTATTGCCGATTACCATATAAAAGTAAACATTTACGTATATATGTAAAAGATATGACTAATCATTTCTCGGGTGGTGTGATCATTCGAAAAAAACATTAGTCATATATTTTTTATCAGTTTACTAAAAATAAATTAGAAAGCGAGTGCAGCAATCACAGCAACAACTGAATTGCTATTGCTGAATATTGCTACAAAAACTGAGAATTGTCGTTCACAAACTGCTGTATGATTTCGAATGCGTATGATACTGAAAAACGCGTTTAATGATATCTCTGCATGGTCGAAAGGTGCACACAATCACGCTTATGGCCTAGCGTGATATGCTTGACAAGTTTGGCTCGTGTCATGCAGCGGTGGGCTGCCAATACGTTAACGAGGGGCTCGCTTAATTCTCAGAGCTATTCGCGGTGTTCCGGGGAAGGGGTGGATTTTTTTTTTACTCTTATACAATTATACGCAATAATTATTAAAGCAATCGAATGTTACTTAATATTATGTAACAATACGCAATATAACGTAATAATTCATATCGATAGCTGAAAAATGTACTTACAAAAATGATAGGTGTCTATTATTGCACCCTAAATAATTGTATGTTACGAGAAATTTCAAAAGGCAACAAAGTCTTATGTTTCATAATACATTTAAACCATCTACAAAAATTGCAGTTAGGTACTGATACTATTATTTTTTCTTAATTTAACAAGAGCCTCGCCGGCCTAAATCAAATTTAACAAGGGGCTCGCGCCAACCACTGGTATCATGTATAAAAAAATATCAACTAAAAAAATATTGTCCATATTTTCTTCATGATTTCCGAGGAAAGTAATAAAAATAAAACATCACATTTGTTCCTTAATACGTCATTAACTTTTTTAACGTTACACTGAATTCCACGATAATTCTGCAAATAAGTTATTTTACAGATAAAGATGGACAGATATAAATGCACTTGAAAATGATAATGGAATCGGACGCGAGAGTGGATTTGGATCAAATGGTAAATTGGGATCAGAAAAGATAACCAGAACGAGACAGATTATTTTGGAGAATAGATTTGGGTGAAAGTGAGTATTAAAATGGGAATAACTTTGCCAATGCGATGCACTGGGGTCCATGTTAGAGTGTATCATACGTTCGCGAGTATCGATATTAAAATCCATCACAGAAAGAAATGCTAAATCTAAACGAAAATCATTTTAGGAGTGAAATTTGTTGATGTTTTTTTTAATTAAAATTCTATAAACTCATTAAACAAGTACGTTTTATTTTTTAACAATAACTGTTTTTTCGTAAAATAGAGAATATTGTAGGAAAAAAACTATTTATTTTGATCTTACTAAAATATTTAATATTCACAGAGGCCTTTATTCAATTATGCATTGGGGCGCAATTTTTTTTTAGTGTCGCCACTGGGTAAATGGTTTCAGATTAGAATCCATTCAGATGTTTAAATGATAATGGGAAACGTTGTGGTCTGAATTATTTGAAACGAAGAAAATGAAATACCAAATCCGCACAGTTAAACGAAATGAAACAGGAATTGGAAACACGATTAATTAAAGTTCAAGCGAGTAATGCAAAATACTATACAATATACTAAGAACGTATATTTACTAGCGCTGCCGCTCATTTCGCAATGCATAAAATGCTAACAGACTTCTCGTCAAGCAATGGCCGACTGCAATCAAGTTTCCTTTACTGGAAATAATTTCAAACCAGTTTCAAAACTGAACTCCGGTGATAAAAGTGTCTCGCGCTCGCCCAAAACGTCAAATAGGAATATGTTACTGAACTTTGTTTCAAAACAAACCGAGCGTGGTCGTGGGCGGGAGATGCAACTGGTGTGTAAATAAAAAAATTTCAACGCCATAAAATCTGCTATCATAACTTCAAGTATGTAGTTAAAATGTGTAGTTGCATTATTCTCTATAACTCTATTCATGAAAATAAATACAGGTACCCGCTTTACTTCCCGAACATGTCGATAATTTTCTAGGAAAACAAAATACCTTCTGCAAGACACGAGTGAATAAATATTTTGTTATTCTGTAAACTTGATATTTAGTGGTGGAAGTAATACCAAAATAATTAATGCGCCACAAAACAACCACATTTTTTTAAATAAATGTTTATTTTAAGTAAACACGGCCACTTTAGATCAGAATAAAAACGGCGTAAACATATATTTTATATAAATCATTACGAAGAAATACTCGTCTTATGAATGAAATAAATGTATACGCCTTTATTTTTATTTGGAAAGTCACAAAAATCTCAATCTTTTCCAAAGAAAATTATTTATAACTTCGAATGATAAAAAAAAATGAAAAATTTAATAACAGCATAAGCACGAGCATGAGGTCCGCTTTTATGACAGTTCTGAAGTTGATATCACACACAGATCAAAACAAATAAAACAACATTTCTTTATAGTAAAGTGAAACACATGTTTGATATCAAAATTGACGATGCGTTTCAGAATTAGTGAATGTGACATACCGAAGAAATCCTCCCAAGTCAAAGACTGATCTGAGTCAGCATTCCCAGCTCCATCCATGGCACAAGTGTGTAAATCAATATATTCCGTGGGTCGCACAGTGAAAACCCTGCACTTTGTGGAGTTTTACCATTGTTTATGGTGTAAATAATCTGAATCACCAAATATCACATTGTTTTTAAATTTAAAAAGAACGCGGTCGCGAAAAAGTTCTATCAAACTTTCGCGCATGACAGATACCGAGAGCAACATGCGCACAAACGAAACTCCTTACAAAAACTGATTCAGTAAATTCAGTTCAATCAGAAATCAGTGCCGCCAGCTGTTGATAGTCGAGAACAATCTCATGATATTATTATGTTGGCAAGACATCACCTACTTCAAGTCGAACGAAATACCAACATTAGAGTACAACGGTGGAAAGGCGTGGCCAACATTTAAAAAATATCCAATAAACATTCCGCATTTTTGTGACGTCACGTCGCTGCCATCGATTTCTATTCCAACATGGCGTAACACTGACCATTTGTTTTTCATATAACTACGGGCGAAAAAGGATTTTTTTACTACATTTATCTATTGAAATACATCATTTTCGTTATTAAAAGTTTCTTACACACTCAACGTGTATAAGTTTCGTATTTTGATGTAGTTAATTAGCGTAAAATCAGTGGTGTTTGCATCTCGAGCTATGCTCGGTAGCTTTACCCTCTCCAACGTGTTATTTCGAGTGTTAACAGGTACCAATGTTTTGTATTTTATCTTTATAATACAACCAACGTTCATTAATACATATTTTAGATCGTCTTGCACTTGAAAACGTGTACTAATATGCTTTCAATTTTGTTTTTCAGCGACAGCTGTCCTGTTACACCAACAAAAACTTTTAGAAAGGGGTATGTGGTGTTGAACTTGTTACTCTTGTTAGTTCTGTAATTAAAACAAGATGGGACGTCGTGGGTGCGACTCTGAGGTACTCCAGAACCCTGAGCCCCCAAAGAAAAGAAACAGAACAGCATCAGACAATCATGTGATGAATGCCAGCATCAATTTTGAGCAGCCTTTGCCACCTGGAGTTGTGTTGACGGATGTGTCGCAAAAAGAATGGAGAATAGGCAAATCAATAGGTGAGTAACCAATTATTTTGTTGTATACACGCCATTACTCTTTTCGATATAGGTAGCATAGAAACAGCTTATCTTATTGCACCTGTATGTTCACTCTTCTGTTTTAAGATAGTGTTGTCTATTTGTTATATTTGATTATCAGATTTCACACATTGTGTATCTGACATTTCCTTATGTTTAAATCTTTTATTATCTCATTACTCGCACATCCCCACTGAGACCTCTTCTTTACAATTCATCTGTGTAAAGATCCACAATTAATTGTCTCCTAACTCCACCCCGGTAATTTACTTTTAATCATCTTATATGAAAATTTTGGCTCCTCTATCTGTCAAATCTTATTTGATTCCTTTCAATAAAAAATAAACTTAGTGCTTTTATTTGACTGCTTTATTTTTCATTTTATCCATCTATCTTGATGAAATTTAACACCAGATGTCAGAACTGTCCATTTGTATCATTTTTCACAATTTAAAAAAAATAATAGTTTATTAGGTAAAGAAATTCATAAAGTTGTTAAAGAAAAACAAACAAGCCAAACAAGTATTTGCATCAACAGACTAGAAACACATTTAAACTATTTATCAAGTGTATATGAGTATTTTTAGCCCATGGTATATAAGATCGATCCCTGAGTAAAAATTATAAACAAATGCTATAATTTATTACTAATCTTTCAATATATCTCCTTCATTTGCATTATATTACACTTTTTAAAAATAAAATAATTAAGATGTTTACCACCTTAACCAATGCACCTTTTTGATAAGGTTTCTCTGTAACGTGTTATACCATTCTTTAATATTTATTTTACTTGTTCTTTCAAAACTGGGATACACTTGTATATAAAACTGTAATTTAAATTTAATTAATTTCTCATGAAATTTCTCCATTGCTCACTTTATTATGCTACATCATAAAAAATTTTAATGATAAGAATCTCTGAAAAACTGTCATACATCAAAATGTTGAGACACTGAGAACTGGGATACGGGTTAAGGCCAGAGTTTAAAAAAATTATAATAAAATTGTGTGAACAGTCATTAAATATTTTTTTAAAAATACACATCAAAATTCCTCATGGGTTCCAGGAATCTAGAAGTCTTCATCTGTAGTCACTGCATTCATTGTCTCGCTGACTTGATTGTGTCGATTTGCAATGTAAATTATTGTATACTCAACTGATTCTGACAAGGCATTCAGATACAGTTAGACGTTGCTCTTGAGCATACTAATTGCTATGTAACTTGTTACCCAAACTGCAATATTTCACTTAAGAGGTTTCAGCAGGTTCTGCCTGCGTTACCAGCGTTACAATGATAATAAATATATTTCTCAGCATGCGCAAATTGACTAACTAAAACATCACTTCGAATAATATCTATTATTTCCAGTTGTCTACTGTTTTTCAATTTTCTCTGCCAGAATCAGTATCTGCTGTCTGTTTTATTAATCGCGTAAGATATTTTATTGTAGCTTTTGATCCCTTACGTCCAATAATATTTCTCAATAATTTTTGCATTGCAGTTCGATGGTTTTTCACAAAATTTATTCATTTGTGGATTTCAAGTTATTTTTTTTACCTGTTCATATTATTTCGCTTCACATTTTGTATTAGTTCACTATATCCTTTGTGTTTATACTTTTAATAACCTCGTTCCAGGAAACCAGCAAATTAGTTCTATTTTCATAACACAAGTGTTTAGTTTAGTTTGAAAATATTTAGAATTTCGATGTGACATGTATTCCATGGACGCATCTCTATTTTTAAAAAAAAACATCAATTTAAGATAGCTTTTTACATTTTTAGGAAAAAAAAAATTGAGTAAATTTGTATTAAGTAACGATTTGAGTTAGGTACTAAAAAAAAATTTTTTTTTTAAAAATAGATTCTGGTAAAGAAACAATATATGTTTTAGTTAGTAATGACATCCTGAAGAAGAAAATGGTATTTTTCGAAACCGGTAGATGTATTTAAACTCAATTAAGTGGTTAATAAAACAAAGATAATAAATAAAAATATGAATTTTATTTCATTAGTTCGTGCGTTTTCGGCGTTTTCGACCAAACCTTCGGCAGATTTTAGCCGAAGGTGTATTTTTTGGCTGAAAGTGGCCGAAGCCGAAACTTCGGTCAGACTTTACATATTACTAATATTTTGTTTTTTCTTACTGGAAATAAGTAAGTGTACGTAGTTCATTGTTGAAGCAATATAATAAGGAATTTCTGTTATATAGTTTCTACGGAAGCCATGGCCGCATAGCGGCCACAATAGCTGCCCGCGGGGCCTAGCAGCAAGCAATCGGCGAAAGCTTTTCTGCTAGTTATATTTAAATCATTAATTGTTCTTACTTTATTTGCTTTAATCTCATGGTTATTTTTTAAGTGTATCTTTTATAAATATTATCGTGTCTAAATGTTCATTAAATTTTTTTTTGCCATAACTTGTAGCTGACCACAAATTGTAAAAGAGGCCACGATGTCAGGAAAGTATTAGAAAGGATGTGTACGGTGCATGAATGTAGAAAAAGTAAATGATATACCGTAATGCGTGGCCCTCTAGGATTCTACACGTGTGGTAATATGACACGATAATATTATTGTTATCGTGTTATTGTTTTATACTTTCTCAAAATTAGAATTTACCTGTGCAGTGCTACTGAATATCATTTCACCTACCTACCGTGTATAATGATATGACCTTGTACCCGGCAACACATGTTCTTTTCCTAATCCTGTTTTATAACAAAGCGTTCGCGCGAACAATACTTTTTCACGGTCCGAGAATCTGCTGACGCAGCTCTGTAGTATCGTGTGTCAACGCGTACCTACTTATACATACATCAAAAAATGCTAGATTGCAAATTTAAATGTATGATTTGTAGGTTTTAAGTAATTTAATATGATTGATAATTCCGATTTAAATATATCTTGACGCGTCAAAGGCATCTTTGGGTTTACATGATCTGTTTTACGATTTGAATATAATTTTCTATCTTACGCATCACGCTTGCTTATAAATATCGAGTGTTGATGTCGATTGTCGATGTGTTTGGAGTGGAATTTGTATCGTTTCAACAGGGGTCATTGGACACTGATTGATTCTCAGGCCATCCTTGTTGTCCATGAGTAACCAACTCTTGCCGTTATGGTGACATAGTAATCGTATAAAAACATTTGAATTGCATAATCATAGTATTTGGCGTTCGTTGGGCAGACTTTCAATGTCAATAAATATTATAAACTCACGGTAAACATTACGTAAGTCGTTCGAATTCCCGCGCGATACGCCCACCGCGGCCATTTTGTTTACGTTTGCCACCAACTTCACGCGTGTTATTTTTGATCAGCCGGTGAGTGCGCGCGGCCAACTGCAAAATAATAGATACGACACCGAGTAAAAAGTTAATTTATACGTGTTCGTATGGATTTTATGGATGAGCCATTTGTTACTCGGTGTATGTATTTAAATTGCCGCTTTCTTGAATTACGCGCGCGCTCTGGAGGAATTCGTCAGCTGTCTTGATAAATTTACTTTATTTTTAGTTTTACTCAATTTCACTTTCATTTATTTCAGTTGTGAGTTTCTTTGAATAATATTTATTGCTTTCTCTGAGATACATGCCAAAACTGTATTGCTTCTGATTACATGGTGTCGTGAAAATAGTAAATACACAGACAAGTACGTATCTACTAATTTTGGGCGGATAATGCTTTTCTTACGTATTCTTTTTTAGGCTTAATTTTTCACTTTTAGTGTATTTTATATTTTTTATAAATCTCATATGGGATAATCCTGCTATAATTTTTGTAAGTGTGGGATTAATTATTTGAAGTGATGGACCCTGTGGTTAGACTTTTTTGTAATTAGTATCAAACATATTTTGTATATAATCTGGTCAGGTTTTATAATTGTTTTTTTTTCACTCCATTTGATATGTAATACAATACAAATATTTTAAATATGAATTAAATATATTAATTAGAAAGATATACATATAAAATCAATTTTATCAAAAATATTGTTGTTGCGCCATCGGCAGTACAACTTCACAATAAGAATGTGTTCTAATGCAAATATTAATTGTGATTTTGTTTAAAAAAAAAATTTTTATTTATTTTAAACATTTATAAAAAACTGTAAATTTGAATAGATGCCAAATCTGTGCACTTTACTGTAATATATATTTTTTTGCTTTGGTCCTATTAACTCTAAAATATTGGTTTAACAAGATATGACTTTGTAAAAAGATTTCCGCACATGTGCTAACAATTTTTGTTCCAAAATCCTTATTTAATTTAAACATGATAAATTTCTACAAATGTGGCATTGAAGGCATTCTTATTTTGACTTTTCAGGCTGCGGCAGTTTTGGGCAGATATATCTAGCCTCTGATGATGTCTCGAGTGACGTGACTCCAGATACGGCTCGGTATGTCCTCAAGGTGGAGCCGCACTCCAACGGGCCACTTTTTGTGGAACTACATTGCCTTATCAGGACGGCCCGACACCATAAGAGTGAGTAGGGAATATTCAGACATTTATTTACGTAAAAAAAATTAACTACCAACCGCATTTGACCGTGTGGAGTATGGGTAGGTTTTGAGGGTCGCCTGAAGATGTCTTATAAAAGATGACACACATTAGAATGATTTCTATTATGTACGATTGTAAATCATGTTTAATCCCGTCTCTGCATGGTTGAAAAGCAATCACACTTATGGCTTGGTATAACATGCAATGTTTACAAATTGGTCTATAATAACAATTAGTAAGTTGTTAATTCCCAACTAAGTATTCACTAAATGTACCAATTAAAATAAGATTGGTACATTTGCTTGTTTAACTAATACTTGGAATAGTTATTTGCATAACGTAAAAAATGTAAAAATCTAAAAAGAAAGGTATTTTATAAATTAAAATAAAAAATTGATTAAGTACACAAATTACCAAGTTATTTACATCTTGAAAAAGTTTACATATTAATAATTAGGAGTACTGTCAAATGCGGATTAGGACTCAATTTTCCGTGGAGTTGGATTAACAGTAATCCTGTATTTTTTAAAAATCTTGAAATACATTTTTTTCCAAATTTTTAATGAACATTCACATTTTGAAAATTACAGAGGAAGGAAAGGACCTAGACTCTGATAACTACTACTAATAGAACAATTGAGTAACACTAATAATAATGCTAAATAATAACAAAAATCCTATACTTATTGTGTAAGTAAAGATTGATATGTTTAATTTTATAGTAAAAAGCTACCAGAATGTTTCTCTAATGTTTTTATACATATTTTTGTATATTTAACTCAATAAAAATGTATTTTGATTCATGTCTTTCAATAATTTGAGCTTGACTGGACCGAAAAAGTGTTAAGTATTTAGTGATTTTATTCATTTTTTTAACATTAAATTTTGAAAACATTTTTACGACGCCAATGATTACAAAAACAAAAATGTACAATTATATTTTTTTTTAAATATAAAATAAATACAGTGGAACCTCTCATAACGAGCATAATTCATTCCAGAATTGTACTCGTAATGTGAAACACTTAGTGAAACAATTTTTCCCATATAAATTTATGTAAATTACGATAATGAGTTCCATGCCGAAAAAAACACTTTTATTTGTAACGTTTATTCAAAGAAAATTACTTATTATTTATGACAATAACTAATTATTTTTTACTAGAAAGCTGTCTAGAGACATTTGATTTTGCCGACACTTCAAAATTTGGTGAAAATGTCACAGCATTATCATTGAATAAATTTGTAGAGTGCGCATTGCCACCGCCCTATTAGGGTGATGCTTCTCAATATACGATGCAACAATTTCTCATGCTTTCAGCATTTCTCTTATTGCGCCAGAAGATTGTTGCTTTGCTACCTCCTCTTCTTCCACTAACAAACTCTCCAAACCACAACTTCTTGCTGTGAAACATGATTCAACTCCATACGCTTTTAAGCTTTTGGCTGTGGTCTTCCACAAGATCATCAATGTCATTATTATCCACTTCCATCATATTGGCCAAAGATACAATATACAAACTCCACAAGTACTGTCTCAAACCGCTCAAAGTCACATTCGACAACGCTCTCTGGCCAAAGCTTCTTCCAAGCAGAAATGAGGGTCCTCTCAACAAGCAAGACATGGAGTGGCAGATTCATCTCAGGCAAATATTTTTTCATAGAAGGACCAAACACTTTATTGATCCAATCAGTAAAAATGTCACGTGTCACCCAAGACTTCTTTATTGTTGGATCTTTACATCACATTTAGCCTGCTTTTTGGACATTACACTTCTTGAAGGCTTGTGAAGTTTCTGAATGGTAAACAAGCTCATCACTCGTTAAAGGAGTCATTTTTCTTAAATTTGTTTTGTTCATTATGCAAATTGGTCGTAATGAGAGGTGCCCGTTATGAGAGATTCCACTGTATATTAATTAAAAAGATATATATATATATAAAATCAATTTTACCAATATTGTTGTTGCTACTGGAATTCGAACCTGAACCCAAATAGGAAGAAATCCAGGTTTGAACCCGGTAGCAACAACAATATTTTTAGATAAAATTGATTTTATTTGTATATCTTTCTATACTTTTAAAATAAGCAATGTTAATCATTTTAGTGGTTAATCAAACAAAGATAAAAAATAAAAATATGTATATCTTTCTAATTAATACATTTAATTAGTATTTAAAATATCACAGACCTATGTTCTAAATAATTACAACTTCACAATAAGAGTCTGTTCTCCTTAATAATTATATTTTTCACTGGGACACCACAATTAATTCTCAAAACTACCAGGTTACAAGAGGTAAATTAGTGGGTTATTATAATATCCATGTCAACCTAAAGCCTTTGCTTCACTTTTGCTACTCCCAACCCTGAGTTTCCAATATCCACACGCGTTCATTTTTTTGAATACCCAAAATACGAATTAAATTATCAAAATAGACCATTTACAGATTGAGATAAAAGGTATTGTTGTTCAATATGAAACCAAATCCATGGTTGTAAAAACCCATATTAGGTTTATAAATGAATAAATATAGGATTCATCTAATGTGTGAAATAGGTGCACTATTTGATAGGTGACCAGTCAGCGTATCAACTATTGATACAATAACATTCAATAGGTAAAAAAAAAATTTGCTATATAATTAGCAAATTATTTAAGAAATCAAACACCAACTCTGGAGATTGAGCCTACTTGTTGATATTGTGAGGGCTTCTCAGTGTTGCAAATCTAATAACAATAAAATTATAATTTTTTTCCTCCATTTGCCTTTTGTTTCAGTCAAGAGCTGGCAAGAAGAGAAGAAACTCGAGTCATTGGGCATGCCGCATTTCATCGCTAACGGTTCCCACGTCCTCGGGGACATACGTTACAGGTTCCTGGTGCTGCCGCGCTACGACATTGACCTGCAGAAGCTCTCCAGATCCATGAACTTTGGCCGGATTCATCCTAGGAACGTTCTCATTCTCGCAGCCCAGATTATAGATGTCTTAGAATATCTACACGCTAAAGGTTACACACATTCCGATATAAAAAGTTCAAATCTAATGGTTGGCTTTGATGGGAATAAGTTCAGAGATCAGAGAACCTGTAGATATATGCTGCCACCAACCACACCGGCAAATTGCTCATCGAACAGCGAAGTCTCGAGCAAAAAATCTCAAAGCTCTCAACAACAAAAAAACAAAAGTAGACCGTCCACATATTCCGGTTATTATGAAGATGAAGACTTTGATTTGAATAATTACAGCGCTTCCAGTTCTGATGCAGAGAGTGATGAAGACAGTTGTAGAGTTAAAAAAAATAAAAGAACGAGAATGGCACCAATAAGATCACGGGCTAAAAAGATTTTCAATCTGAGGAAGCAAAAATTATCTGTAAATTATGGAGGCGATGAAAACAGTTCTGTGTGTTCTGATGGGTCGTATTTAAAATCTATTAATGTTACAGAAAAGAGTGAGTTGTATTCTTCAGATGAGGGATTTCACGAGGGGTCCAGATCCAAGCGATGCTCAGAAAGCCACGACGATGAAACAGAAATAGACTACTTCGAAGAAAGTATTTTAACACAGTCTTCTGGGCAAGTTTACGTTTTAGATTACGGATTGGCCTCAAAATTTGTTAATTCAGACGGTACTCACAAAGAATTTGGAATGGATCAAAGAAAGGCGCACGATGGTACTTTGGAATACAGCTCAAGAGATTCACATATCGGTGCACACTCCAGACGATCCGATCTTGAAAATCTAGGGTTCAATATATTAGACTGGTTAACAGGCAGTCTTCCGTGGAAAACATCCAAGATAATGGACAATCCTGACCTGGTTCACGCTGTGAAGAAGAATTACATGAATGACTTGAAAATATTTTTGGAAGCATGTTTCAAAACACCAAACTATCCACTGTTTGTAGAGAAATTTTTCCATTACATTACCAAATTGGAGTTTACAGAAAAGCCAGATTACGCTTATTGCAAAAGTTTGTTTACAAATGAGTTTGTCAGTTGTCATTTTGGGACAGAGAAAGACATGGTGCTAAACTTTAGCAGCGATGTAAATGTGTTTCCACAGAGAAAAAAAAATTATTCTAAAAAAATTGGTAGGAATACTAAGACATTGAAAAACACATCGCCGGAGTTTTTAAAGAGAAATGGTATCACCAAACCTTCTGGTAGAGAAAATTTCATTTTGAATTCTTGGGAAAACAACCTAAAGATGGACCTCTTGAGAGAGGGATTAAACCACTCAAACGATGGCAACAGGAAACCTTGCACCTCTAGAAACTTTTATGTGTCAGATTCGGTTCTGATTGCGAAGCTGCGACAGTCGCTGTTGCCCATTTTGGAAACACCCAGCAAGAAATTCTCACCAAAAAATCTGCGTTCCAAGAAGATCATTAATAAAAAGAAGAGAGGAGTAAAAAATAAACGAAGCAGCATTGGGAAATTTGGTAACTTTCTCGGTTCTGGCAAACAGTACACATGGGCTGAGATCCTCGCAGGAAATCCGGAGGACATCATTAGGAAAGTGGACACTGCGAATGAGACCAAAAATCCGAGAAGTCGTAAAGTATCAAATGCTTCAGAAGTCAGTCTACCAAACGACGTGAACGCCTCTCCAAATCTATTGAGAAAAGATTTCCTCGCAAACAGGAATCCAACTTATGCTATGAAACAAGTAGTCGCTCAGTACAGACGAAAGATTTCAGGAAAACCCTTACCTAAGTCGGAAGTTGAAGAATTTGATAACCAACCAAATGATTCATGTTACACGTACGCCATGGTCATGGTGCTAAAAAATAAAGAGAAGAGATTGAAAAGAGAAAAAGCATTGGAAGAAAAGGTAGACCGAAAAAGAGTTAATGTTAAGGACTGTAGATTGAAAAATGTGGCAAACTCAAAACCAGCATCCAGTAAATCAAGTACAAATCAGAATGCTAGTATAAAGGTTTCTAAAACATGTTCAAGTAGTTCTAGAAATGACACCAGTGAAAAGGATGAGCTAGATCATTCTGCGAGTAGTAGATGTAAGGGAAAGGTGTTAGTTAAGGAAGGAATCAATAAAAGACGTTTAGGTAATGCAAAAGTGATGACTGCTGGCCGCAATAATAAAAATAGTGATAAAAAGATTGTTTGTGAAGCAAAAATTCATAGTGATAGTGACAAACATGAAGCCAGATTGAGGAAGGCCGTTGTCGTGCTAGCCAGGGAGAGCGTCTCCAGATTACACTGTAGATCGGTTCCAGTTAGTAATGTCACTGCCTCCACCAGGAGGGTGAATCAGCGAGCGGCGAGGAAAAAGAATGATACAGTGACAACGGGAACATCTATCGGCAGCTCATCTAAAAAGACTGAAACTGATAAGTTGAACAAAACTTCTGTGAAATGTAAGTCAAATTTCTATAATAAAATAAGATGTCCAGCAAAAGTCATAATAATTCCTGTAGGTTCAATATTATTTCCTTAAAACCCAGTAAGCAATATTTTTTTCTTTTAAAGCTGTTAACAATTAGTATTTTTTATAAGCGAAAATGCATAATCAAAATAAAATACTTTTGAAACCAGCATTTGAGATGTTTGAACAATAGCGGGTTTTCAGAATTTTCTAATCATTAGATAGAAAATGGTCATGGTGTTGGTCACAAATTAAATAATTTGGAATCGTTGGGAGATAAATAAAGCGTGTAAAACTAATCAAAAAATTATAAACAACCAACTAAATTTAATTACGAGTCCCATTCTAAAAAATTTTCCTAAAAATTATTTGAGTTAATTTGTAACAATTTGAGTTAGGTACTAAATTTATTTTTTAAATAATTGTTTTTTTTTTTTTAAATAGATTTTAGTATAGAAACAATAATATATGTTTTTAGTTAGTATGTATTGACATCCTGAAGAAAAAAATGGTATTTTTCGAAACCGGTAGTTGTATTTAAACTCAATAAGTGGTTAATAAAACAAAGTTAACAAACAAAAAAATATAAAATACTTACAAAATGCAACTTATTCCCTTATATTTTTGACACTGACTGTTGCCAATTGTTAGAAAATTCCTTTTGCAAATTGACAAGGTTCACAGTAAGTGGAGAATATTGCACTTCAGCCTCGTGTGAATGTAGCTGAATATATTAATTCTGAATCCTTGTTAATTCCCCTTTTACCTATGAAATATTATAATATTATATTTCTCTGTTTGACAAATTATTTTGACATTTATCCTGAACTTGTGTTTTTTTAAATTATTTTTCACTAATTTTTATACCTTGTACAAATTCATTGTTATTGGTTATATTGGTGTTACAATTTGGTTTGATAATTGAACAATTCCTCCACTAAGTATTGAACATGTTTATGGCTTGCAAGTAGTAGATTTAACATTTTTATACAAGGCCCATTTCATGGTATTCTGTTTCGTTTCAGCAATGCTAATTGTAATAGAAACAGCAATACGAATATAACAGAAAATGCAATTGAAGATTAATATAAAATTGCAGTTTTACTTCTGATAGTTTAATATTTTGTAGAAAGTGCTTAAATTGCGATTAATTTTGATACCGGATTGCGTGAAACTGAAATGGGACAGACAAAATAAAAATAGTGGGAAAATATAAAATTCTGATTCCCACATATTCAAAAAGTTTTTTCACTAATTATTTTTAAAAAAAATATGCAGTCATAAAATATATTATTCTCAATATTCAAAGTACCGCAAGTTTTAAGTAAAGTAACAAAGCAAGCAAATGCAGTGCAAAACTTTAACTCATGTTGAAGTGTGCATTGAAATAATATTAAATAACAATATTACTATGGATGATTTGCCACGGATATGGGCGGAAACTACCCATGTGGATGGACTTTGACATTTGACAGGTACATCGCATACATAGGGACCAAAAATAGCTTTGAATAACAATATTCGATTTATAAGTACAATTTAGTATGAAAACTTTCCAGAGGGACCACATTCTGCTCCAAAACTTCGACTTGTGTCGAATTTCGAATAAATGGGATTGTATTGTTTTCAGATTTACTTACTCACTCACTCACTCACTCACTTACTTACCTACCTACCTACATACTTACCTACTTACCTACCATCACGCCGTTTCACCGCAGGGGTAGGCAGAGAGGATAGAGCGCCACACTTTTCTGTCCTGACACACAATTCTCGCCTCATCCACATTTATACATCTTCTCATACAAGCTCGTCAATTGTTGAGGCTTCTAACAGAACCATCCTCCATTAACTGGTTTACCTGGTCGTACCAAGTCTTCTGCAGACGTTCTCTATTTCTGGTACCATCAACACTTACGTCATATATCTTTCTTACCATTCTCTCCTCATTCATCCGTTCCATATGACCATATTTCCTTAAATATTTGAAATGTATGATGACTGTATGCCATAATAGTGTATATACAGTGGAATCTCTATATTCGCCATTAGTCTATTCCTGGGGGTTTAACGAATATAGAAACAATTTTTCCCATAAGAAATATCTGAAATTTAATTAATGTTTCCATCCTAAAAATGGTACAAAAATAAAAAAATGTTTAAACATTCTTTATTGTAAGAACAAGAGTTGCTATCAATTAAAACAAAACAGCCAAAAGTAATTCCAATTCTGATTATGGGGTCCGTTTTGCCGAAGATTCAGTTACACTCGATTTAACAAGGAACTTGTCCAATGTTGTCTGTTTTTGACTGCTCTGTAAAACCTTCCTGAAGTAGTCAATCACATTATCGTTAAATGCATTCATAGTTTGGTTGACTATAGCAAAATTTGGGTACCATTTTTTGACCATATTCTGCACTTTGGCCCAATTAGATTTGATCATTTTGATCATTTGATTGATGTATGTATGTTAGGTATAGAAATTAGCGCGAAATACACACACACGACAATACACGTACGATGACCGCACAAAGCAGACTAACTATAGCTACCTAATACGTTTAGCTGATTGATGTGCGATTGCAGCACCAGTGCCGGCGGTGGGAGTAGGGATTCTGTGTCAAGACAACCCGGGAATTCAAAGATTTTTTGCTGTCTCGAGTCCCCGGAATTTAAAAAAAAATAATCCAGGACTCAAGACTTTCCAATTAAAATTTTATTGAATATATCCTACATTTATTTTTCAAAATAAAATCTGTATAGTCGAAAACAACCCATGCCCAGTTTGTATACAAGCAGGTAGCAAGCGGAAGGAACGGCAATAGAAATCAATTCGAAGTGTGGAAATATTTCAAAAAAACTCACAAAAGGAATCAGCCCAATGTATCCACTGTCCAAAGCAAATCTCTTGTAAGGGGTCAAACACAAGTGGATTGGGAAGACACTTAGAAAGAATTCATCAAATTCACATCAATAATAAAACTCCGGAATCGACCAATATAGGATGCTCGAAAAGTCTGAAGAGAATCAAAATAAGTCAGCCATCATTATCAAATTACGTTAAAAGAAAATCACTTTCTGAAATTTTCACTCGGCTAGCTGCCAAATATGGTATTTCTGTCAAAGCTATTACAAATAGTGCTTTTATTCGTGAATTCATCGAACAAAAGGGTTATATAACTATGGATGAATGGACGAGTTACGAGTTTAGTTAGAAGGTATTTTAATATCGTTGTTCATAGTGAAAATAATCAAAGTCCCGGAAATTTCTGGGACTTTAAAATTTTGGTTTCGAGTCCCGGGGATTGAAAAAACCCGAGACTTCAGAATCCCTAGGTGGGAGTGACGAATACGGAAAATACTAATGAATATGGGGAAAAAAATTGTCATCAAAATGTGACGATTATCGAATATTACGAATATGGGTGTGTTGACGAATATGTATTGTTGTGATAATAAAATTCACTCTTTTAAATTTTTCCTCAAATTATCACATTTTTTGCTAGCTCGCTGAAAAGTCCTACAATAAAAATCATGAATTCTGCAATTAAATTTTCAAGAATATTCTAAACATGTTAAATTTATAATGTGTTTCAGGTACGAAGTCATCGTCACCGAAGATTGTGTCTGTCAGAATCAAAAAAACAGAAAATCCTCCGCGCATGTCATCCAGCAGTAAATCGGTAAACACAACTGAAACAAAGATCAAACAAAAGAAGACAAAATCGAAGACCAGAGTGATAGCTACTCGAAGCAAGATGCTCGTGAGGCGGCTCTAAGTGGTGACAGTTATTGTTTGTCAATTTAGTTTGTTCAATTTTTTTTATGTTGGCGAGTGTAACAGGTATTGTAGGATATTTTTAAATTGCGCTTTTTAAATGATTAATCTTAATAATATACATTTTTTCTTGAGTTATTTAAGATCAACTGTGAAATTAAATTTTGAAAAGTCAAATAAAGAAGTATCAGTGTTACAATGATGCTCTGTTGTGTCCAGTCATTAGCTATTGAAAACAGCTTATTAAATTTAATTGCTATTTAAATAATTCACCCCCCATCTGTTAAAATTTTAGTGTGAATTAACGACTGTATGGATCATGTTTACGCCAGTGTCCAATTAATAATATTTCCAAGGTATCTAAATGGTAGACACTTTTAGGGTCCACCGAATGCATTCAAGCAATAAGCATTTACTTTTAAATTGTCTAAAATCATAAAGTTCTATTAACATAGAAAACTCATCAAATCATTGCGTTAAATATTTTGCTTCAGTGTATTTTGCGAAACTTCAGTGCCTTTTGAAATTACGCATCCCGTGAGCGTCATCACGACATCCAGCAATAATTTATTTATTAGATAACAGCTTGCCTTATCTCCTGAAGCTGCTCACCACCTGGTGCCGCATAATATGGTAAAATGTCATGGTGTTGTCGTACAAAACATGGTCGTTTAACTGGCTCTGACCACCATGATACAATTTTTTTTTTTAGTTTCGACATTTCCCTGGCAGGTTTTTCAATATTTTGCAACAAATTAGTGTGCATTGAGTATCCATGAATCTGATAAAAATTGTTCAATAATAATGTTTTGACATCTTGTCGTAATAATTTTGCTAGTCTGAAAATTCATCTTAAAGAATAGATTATTATAATAAACTTTTTTCAGTTACTTAAAAAAAAAATTAAATGTTCACAATTTTAAAAAAAATTGTCAAAATATAAAATACGGATTCCCACCATGTTATGTTAGTTTTACGATTGAATGTAATATTTTCTCTAAAATGTTGAGATTATGAAATATTCAGAATATTCTGTAACGGATACACCAATCTTTAAACTTCCTTAGATTAGCGTGTTTCTTTTAATAGTATTGTTTTATGCTCTCTATTAAACTATATGCCGAGTAATACATTTGTAATAACATTTTCTCTCATTTATTACAAAACGTTCTATCAATATTTTACAAACGATCGATGAATTAAAAATTATAATATTAATTAACTTATAGAATTTTACGACCATCATTGGATGGTGGGATGACTGGCTTTGTTGGCTACTGATTCAGGACCCTCATTCCCCGAAGTGTGGACTGATGTGCGTAAAATTGTAATTGTTTATTTTTAATTTGTGATGTGTCAGTGGATTGGTAGTTTGATTTGAATTGGCAAAAATGAATGTGATATATTAGAATTTTTCCTCAATGAGTGAATCAAACCAACTTGGTGGTTTCTTTATTCACGGGAGGATTTCACAGTAACTACAAATCATGTTAGGCTGTGAATGCATCATTTTATGATTTTTATATTATTTCTGATGCTAAGTTTTATTGTGTTTACCGTGTAAATCATAATTATTTTGGTTCTACATCATTTTTACAGCAATTGATTGCTACATTCACAGCATATTTGGAAATTACAATGACAATACCTTACAAATAAATTATGCTTGTTTGGCTGCATTTTTTCATTAACAAAGAGGACATTTTTAGTTATTTTAAAATTTTGCAAATATTTGATACTACTTTCAAAATGTCCCGTGAATAAAAAAACTCCTTGTGTATTTACTATGTGATAAGTTTGATTAATGTAGATTGTATTATTTTTACTTTTACAATATATTACTATACTACATTATATTTTGTGTCATGCGCTTTAAGTTTTTATTATGATTTGTAATAAGACATGTACAACAACTCGGTAGAACACGGATTGACACTTTACAAAATAATGATGGCGACTATTTCTAATCTTTCACACATCTTTTAATAAGTGCTTGTTGGTCGACCTTTAATATTCGCAACATTGTATATCGTATCAGTTATTGAAATATTCTAAATTTTTTTAGAATTTAAATCCTGTCACTTTTTTATTCAGAAAAATTCTGAGACCAAATCATTGAGAGATTGTTTATTTTAGTATCATACTTACACTGGCTCTGATCAGTTTTTTTAAACTAAATTTAGATTAGTTTTAACTTCAACTTACATTCCAAATTCTGCCTTGAAAATTAAAATTTTTTCTTTAGTTTGATGGTAGTTTTCTTTTTGTCTAGTTGCAACCGAGTGGTGCAATCAATGTTCTACCAATGAAATTATTTAAATGAAATGTTCCTTATGAAATTGCCTATGTATGTTAAAAGTGAAATTAAATAGTTTGACTTATTTTCAATTTATGTACATTATTTCGAATTATCTTTATTTCCTCTCATATGTAAAATTCCAATGTATATTTTTTTTATTTGTCAATAAATTTTTTATTCAATTGAAATTTGTTTTTTGTTTATCACCTCATCGTAATAATTATCACACGTTTATAATTATGTTCTATGAATTGTGCATGTTTTCTAACCACAAATCTGTGAATAAGATTACAACATTATACACGCTGAAATCTTATTCTAACAATCATAAGAGAGAAATTGTTTTGTCGTAATTATATTACGTTCTACATTATTTGTAACATTACATTTTATACAATGCTGGACAAAAAAAGAATAGACTTATATGTGGTCTCTAAAAATCCACTTTCACAGTTCAGTCACCTTTTCTTACAAAGGTGACAGATACAGACTATCTCCGTTTGATATTTGTTAGAATTATCAAAAGGGGGTTCTATAAATATTTGGTACGTTGCAATGATTTGATAGAGTAAACAGATGAGAGATGCGTGTAGGTCGATAGTCGAAATAAAAGCCAGATTACAAGTAAGTATATAATACAAAGTCAGCTTAAGAGAGATGTTTCTAGCCCAGGTGACCATGTATTTATTGATAACAAAATTTTTAACTGTACAGGATTCTGCAGGAAATTGTAAGTGTGAATGTAACTGCCAGTGTAACTAAATTTCGAATTTTTTTTCGATATACGTCATTTTGTCGCTATATCGGTTTCGTTATATCGCGGTTATACTGTATATCAATTAATACTTTTTAACACAATTTATAATCTTATTAATACACGTTCCCGACAGTAATAACATGGCTGATATAATGATGTGCAATTCAGTTGCCAGGGAAGCTGACTTGCAAAATGCAAATGCCAGCACGGACTTTTACCATGCATTAAACAATTTAGTTGTTTTGTTAAGTGACTGATTTGAGCCAAGCTAGTCTCATCATGACGCAGCTAAATCGTAAATATAATTATGTGTACGTAACCTGTGAGAACTGGAAAATGCCAATTTTCATTTGCGATAAGCGCTGTTTTTAATTTAATCTTTGAGAAAATAGACTACGGTTTTGTCATTTGTATTTTGTTTTTCTGGTCTGAAAATTTTTAGATCAATTATTGGTAATGAATGTAATTTGTATATGTCCATTAAATAATTTATATAGCGTAAAGATGTGATTTAATGTATTTGGTAGCACTGAAACCCAATATTTTGTGGCAATTTATCGACGTATCGAAGTGATGCTATATCAATTGTGTATAATGTTTTTTTTATTTGTATGTAATGTTAAATCAACATTTCATAGCACTTATAGCCCATACACAATCCAGATTCTAATGATGGTAAATTATTATACGATTGTGACTGAGATTTAGCGATGATAGGTAACAGAGATTTAACTGTTGGAGGTTTACTTTCTAGTGTACCAGTCATTGCTCCAATAATCTTACCAATCATCGTTACAATCACAACGATCAAAGGTTAATGATACTATATTTTGTTCACCACACTAATTGTTAATTTATTTATTTATGTAGATTGCTTATCAGGCTTATATAAACTTCAAATTAACAGTTGACCTCAAAAAACTATTTATATTATATCTCAGAATAGGTATAAACTACCTTGCAAGACAATAAAAAATTCTTGAGCAAGTGTAAGATTAAAATATTATTATAATTACATACTTTAATGTTGCCAGTTGAGCACTGAGTCATCCATTGAAGAACTGTGTAACCTTGGTAGGGGGGGGCTACATTTGCATGGACGTAGTAAAGTCACAACATCAAATGTTTTGTCTCACATAGCCTTGTACTAGATGTAGTACTGGTTTTTTTTTCTATTTCTGTTTACTAATGTACTGTCACAGGCACCGTGCAAACCCTATAATAACCACAATTGTTTTATTTTAAACTAATTTTATTTTGTTATCTTTAAAAATTACTCAAATTCAAATAAAGAAAAAAATTTGATTCTGTAACGAAATACAATACCGTTTTCACCTTTTTTTTATCATACTACTAATTATGTGTGTGATACGGTGTAAATTTAAAATAAATATTTAATTCTTGACAATGTGAATAAAAAAAATGCTAAGCAGATGAAAATGTTAATTTTTAAATATTATTCAACTCTTTACGGAGCATTTCTGAAATCTGTGAAATTACCTATTACCTCGCTTTATAGCCTAGATATATTCTGGGAAAGGTGGCTGTAAAGCGAAATGCCATATAACGTATTATATTATTTATTTTAATTCAAACACATACAAATTCCATAGGATATGTACATTTTTTACTTTTTATTTCCTTTAAAAATAATATATAAAATGTTGAACAAATCTAATCTAACATGAAGAATCGCTAGGCATCGTGCTGCCATCACCTCCACCCGTTGTCGTGGAAGGATATATTCCCTAGATCAGGGGTCAGCAGACTTTCTAGTGAAAAGAGCCAAATATTAAGTAAACAGAATCTCAAAATTTTCATAGAGCCACAAGGTACATTTTCACTGTAGCTATATAAATTTTAATGACGATAAAAGAGGGAAAATCAAATAATAATTTATTTTTTTATTTAAAACTCAAATTCACAATCCAGTCGTGGGCTACTTGGAAGAATATAATATATGGGACTCAGTGCTCTGCTTATAAAATAAGATAATCTAAATAATGATGCAGTACTAATGGCGAATAATGAACAAGAACTACAGAGTCTAGTGAGTAGAATGAATGATGAATGTTAACAAGTCGTAAGTGATGGTATTTGAGAAGAAAGAAAGCAAGACACCGTGCAAAATACTTGTAGGTAATGAATGTTTGGAACAAGTAGATGAGTTTGTGTATTTGGGAAGTATGTTTGATAGAAACTGAAAGGCTGAGAATGATATTGAAAAAAGGAGGGTGACTGCAGGAAATAAAATGAACGGCGCTTTTAATGGAATTATATCTAACGGGAATTTGTCAACCGAGGTAAGACTAGCGGTGCACAATGAATGGAGTCCTGGTACCGACACTGATGTATGGAAGTGAGGCCTGGAGCTGGCAGAAGAGGAACAAAAGTAGACCGAATGCAGTGGAAATGAGATCACTTAGGCGTATATGTGGCAAATCTATCTATGATAGAGTAAAGAATGAAGAGATAAGGAAAGAATGTAAAGCTGATGTTAGTATAGTGAGTAAGATTAAGAAAGGATCACTTAGGTGGTTTGATCATATGGAACGGATGAATGAGGAGAGAATGATAAGAAAGATATATGAAGCAAGTGTTGATGGCCACAGAAATAGAGGACGTCTGCGGAAGACTTGGCACAACCAGGTAAACCAGATGATGGAGGATGGTTCTGTTAGAAGCCTCAACAATCGGCGAGCTTGTATGAATGTGGATGAGGCGAGAATTGTATCTCAGGATAGAGGAGTATGGCGCTCTATCCTCTACCTACCTCCGCGGGGAAACAGCGTGATGGTAAGTAAGTAAATAATAAAACACTTTTCGGGCTTTGCAAAGTTTACTAATTAGAACGGTGACGGTGACCCTGCATCGCTTTCGAAAGCTTTGCAACTCATATGTCTGGCAAGTAATTACTTGTTCAATTTAGGGCATGATTGTAAATTATCGTGGGTTAATTTGTTTCTTAATTTATTTTTTATTTGATTCATGGAAGATAATGTTTATTCACATAAATAGGTAGAGTCAAAGATTGTAAGAATGGCAAATGCTAGTTCTTTTATTTTGTCATATATTGCAGGCAAACTATTCCATATATTAAATATGATTGTATTTGAAAATATGAGCTGGAGTTGAAAAGTCACAATGCCTATGAAAAGAGCCGCATGTGGCTTGCGAGCTACTAGATGAAAGGTATCAAAATAAATTTTTAATAAAATGTAATGATGAGGGAAAATATTCTGATTAGCTCTGTGGTGGTAAATTACTAAACTAGTGCACATTGAAAAAAAAGTATGCAGAATAACAATAGAATGTTCTAAATAAAGATAATAAGAATGTAATACAATTTTTACTTTAAGATATGAGATAATTTGCAAATTTTAAAGAAATTTCAATTCGATAAGTAAGTATCAATTGGTTTGGCTATTACCGATACCAACTGTACGAACCAACACATATGGTCAAAATTAAAAATATTTTTTTTATGAATTAATTTAATACATCAAAAAACACTATTTCAATATGCACATCAATTATATAAGACTTTAAATTTGTCATTTTTAAATTATGTTATATTCTCCACTAGACTCTTTACTTGTTTTGTAAATCTCACTATAATTATAAAATTCAATCTTATTTGTTTTATAGACTATTTATATGATAGTTAATATTTGGATGGTCATTGAAAAAAGGCAAGTTGTTTTAATCCACAGACCACCAAATATATAGACATGAACTAAAGCATATTTCTTGTCCCAATATTTTCATTTTGGTATCACACACGTGATCACTTTGGTAACACTTAGCTACCAAATAGCTGTTACTTTTCTAAAAAATATGACTCGATTGGAATGAAAATTGAAACGCTGACAATATAATGTGCATTAATGTAAAAAATCTGTCTTGTTTACACAAAGATTTAATTTTTGAAGAGTAAATACTTTTTCTGTTGCATAAATGTATTATAAACGATCAGGTTTATGTTTCCACCAAGAATGTGTGTAGAATGCCCCTCATCCCGCAACAAATGTTCCAAACCTCTCTCTTATATGTACACTTTATTTCATGTCTATTCATTTACTGGTCCGTGTTACAATCCAATATTTATATATCGGAGTTTTTTAAATACTTAATGAATATAATATTAATCGCTAGCTTTTCCTGAAATTCACCTGTTGATTAACACAAACACTTTGAGATAAAACCGATTCAATAATGTAGTCAAGACAGATAATGCGAGTTCCTGAAAGGCCACAAACGAACAGCAATTTACCTAAAATTCACCCACAAAGGAGAATTGATAAAATTATGAGATAAAATAGATTCACTGAAGTGTCTCCATGATGATAGTCAACACACGTGTTACATATTACCTACAATAGATAATGCAAGATCCAAAAATAGGCACTGGGCACTGATAATAATTTCTCATGTTTGGCTGTTACAGCGGACACTTTGGCTGCTTAAAAAAGACTCATCTTTACAGGAGAAAAGGTACTTTCAATTACGTTTTCACAATACAAAAATCATCGTACATATATCCAAAAGCTGACATTGGCATTCCGAAATATAGCTTTTACTGTAGACTTTCAATTATACAATGTCGCATTAACCGTGTCGTTAAAAAATTCCAACATTTTTTAATGACATTTCGAAATATTATTTAAAGTATAAAACTAATTTTTCATTTGAAATATGTCATTGACTGGAAATCCCGGTTGATGACATATTTCAAATGTGTTTTTCTCTTTTTTTTGCTGAGATTATCGTGATCAGTTTTTATTCTGCAAACCTGAAAAATCAAAAGTCCACTATAATAAAATTTCTACCAATTAATATAAAATTAGTTTTATGATGAGGAAATAAATAAGTAATATACATAGATGTACTGATTTTTGTTTCATTTTCTTTTTTTTATGTCTTGCTTTACCCATACAGATACTTCAGGTCAAATGATTTATAGCTGTCTGGATGAACCCAGAACTTACATTATTTCACAATACAAAGCTAAACTTATTATTAAAAAAATACATCCATTGTCATAAATGGATATTTCTGGCCCGACACATTGAAAATTGGTATTAAAGGGTTAATGTTGGTAGGTAATAGTTAATGACCCTGGTAGTCATAAAGCAGTGGTTCTCAACCTTTTCATAAATGTTTACTACCAAAACCAAAATATCAGTACCTACCACCAATAAAAATATGTCTTGTAAGTTTACAAATAGGAAGTCAAGACTTAATTAAATTATTTTGTTTCTAATAAATTAATGAAAGCATATATGATAATGTGATACTTGTGAAAAAAAACATTATTTTTTAATGATTAAATTGTATATTGCATAAATTATCCATGTGGCAAATGTATCACTGGTTGAGAACCGCTGTTATAAAGGCTAAATTGCTTTACAATTATTATAATGTACTTGCTTGGAATTACATCATACCAAACAGCCTGTAATTACGCAATGTATCATTTGAACACATCCTTAAACCATAATGTACTTCCTCTATGTCTAAGCCATAGAAGCTTAAAAGTAGGTATTTGATTTCAATTCTTTTATGTTTTCACCTGTACGTATTCACTTTCATCAGGTTTAGAATATCTGGATTCAGCCGAGCGATGCATTGAAGAACATCTTTATATTTTTCAATAGCATCATAGAGCATGACGATTCTGTAAGTGAATTTACGAAGTATGCAGATTCCTACTGAAAAATACATGTGATATTAGCCTCTACACAAATATCATTTAAATCTAGTTTGGTTCAAAGTACAAATTGTCACTGAATTTTGACTTTGGCCTTGCTTCAAAATACGTATACAAATACATATTATGTAAATTATTAGCCCAACGAAACGCGTAAGTACTGGAACTGCCGACTAATTAGTGAACACAATACAATCACTAAAGTCGGGTTAAATTCAAATACTAGAAAATTCAACAAATTCGTTATTCTAATAATTCTATCGTAACCAACTATTTAGTAGACAATTTGAGTTCAATACAGTGTAATTACTATATTTTTACTTCTGACCAAGGCTGTTCTTGAAAACTATGCTTTAAATTTCAACATCGTATAGTCATGATCATGGAGAGTCTGAATGAATTTTAAAATGTGCCCGTGCAATAAGATATATTGCACGTGCAGGCTATGTGATTTATTATTAGGAAATACTTTGTAACTTTTTACAGGTTCTGATTGAAAGTCAACAAATCAACGTTACCTCGCATTCTCGTAGGGGGACTTTCTCTTCTTTGTAGATCGCACTGCGCACCTATGAACGTAATAACTTTAAACAGTAATATTATACTGATTTAAAAACACCACATAATAATGCATTTTTTATGAGGTTACTTAAATTGTTATTTTAATATCGTGATAATGCATAGAAACTGAAAGTCTTCAAGATAATATATATATATATTCGAGACTCCGTGCATAAAAAACCAATGAAAAAAGATAATGCGCATATAAATGTAACCTTAAAAACAAGTAATTTAAAATAGAATCTGTTCGTATTTTACAAATAATACTATTACGAGTATCATTTTTTCCGGTGCTAATATGGACTAATATTTTTTTAAATACACTACAGTAAAAGATAACATAATAAAATGAAAATAATCATTTCTGTAATACCTTCTAATACGTTGGGTTAGGACCAGACTATCGCCGCTAAGCCAAAATCCACAAAAAATTCATTATGAATTCTGAAGAGTTACTTTTAATATGAATTTTTCACTGAAGAAGTATTTTTCACAACCTAATTATCTGTAATTGATAATTTTAAAAACCAAAAACTGCGACAAAATGTTAATACCTACGAAGTAAGCTATAAAGACTACATTTCACAAAAACTTTACAATAACCTTATTTAGGTATCCGAAGAATCTAAAAAGTGGGATTAAAATTTGGATTAGAAAGATGGGTCGACTTGTCATTGGGACACTCATCCAAACATAGTCTCAACTCGAATGCCGCTTGCCAGTGTTATGTTAAGGTATTCAATGATTCTAAGTATGGTATGCATATTTGTTGTAGAATGTAGTCGACAGTTTTTATTTAAAATATAGTATTTTATGTACTTGCATCAAATTAAGTCTTAATTGTAAACTTTGCCTGTTTCAACACAGAGTTTTCTAGCGAGACGCATACAAAATTAAAACCTAATTGAATGTAAAAAATGTATAGCATTGAAAATAAATAAGAAATAAGTTAGTCTTCATTAGACATCTTCCCAAATATTACTTACATGTACTTGTTAGTATATAATCGAATTGTTCAGAGTGGGGTTAAAAAGCAATGAGGAGAACATTATTAAGTTATATAAAAAGCAATGTAAGGTGCATTTAAACATTTAAAAGTTGTACGATAAAATAAACTTTTAAATTAACAAACTTGAATCTCTTCAATCTGAGATATGTTAGCAGAAAAGTCCCAGAGGGCGAGCCGTGAGATAATTTATGTGGAATCGCGTGCGGCTCCGGAATGCTAAAGTCGCAGCGATCGATGGACAGTGATCAATGATAAAATTATTTTCTAGAGTTGTTGTAGTATGAAGTTAACGCAGGGATATTGTGACATGCGCAGTAATTCCGTCCACCGTAGTCGTGACGTTTGATTTCGATAAGTCAATTTAAAATTCAGTCAATTCCAATATGGCGGGATAGTGTTAGCGCCGTTCGTTTCTCCAGTTATAATTATCCATTTAAAGCAGACGCAGTGCGCTACAGTGTTAGCGACTGTGTGAAAATAAAATAATAATCATTAATCCATTGATCGCACCCGATATTTTTGATTGTCACTAGTCAGAACCTCGCAGACCAGTTACACAATTTCATAACCTGTTTCCTTCGTGGGCACCATTCAGCAGATTCTCATTAGATAATCGTGGTTCTGTAATAAAAAGTTATCGAATTAAATGATATGAGTTCTAAAGATGACAGTCTTGTGAGAGTAGGGTCCAGAAAGAGCGAGGTAATACATTTTATATTAAAAATTTTACTGTTCAAATGACATTCGATTTCGAGATTATGCAAGAATATAAGTCCATCGTGTCGCTGAATTATAATGAACTGGCACAGTTTGAAATTGTTAACGTCAGTTTTCTAGAATGTGTTTTGACTTCCTGTTACAAATAAATGTTTAAATCAGTTAACATTAGCCGTCATTAATGTTGACCTGTCAGAGTTTATTATTTCGCTAGTGTGAGTGCATGCTGCCCCTCCAGTCTCCAGTTATGGAAGAGATTGTTTAATCCTCCATTTGGGTTTGGAAACCTTGACATGTCCCTGTGTGTGATATTTATTGGCTGCTAGCCAACATACCTATTTTAATTCATTATTGCCTTCTAATAATTTGATTTCCGATCTGATTTAGCTCCACATTCAACAAGTTCGAGTGTCGAAATGTTTTTATTTTATGAATTTAATAGACATTTAGGTGTCGTATTTTTCATATTATTATAGTTTAAATTAAACTTTTATATATTTTGCAAACCTTAATTATAATTTTGTTTTAGTTTCATAATATTAAATATCTGTGTACATTAGAGGAGATAGGCAAGACTATGATTTTCTATAATGAAAGTCCTAACTAGCGTAATGTCCACAGGAGGCATGTGTATGGCAAATGTACGTCATGTAACGATTCCTGTAAAATATCAAGCAAATTTTGTTTAAAAATAAATTACAGGGAAATTAGATTTCAGATATATATTTTTAATTAATTTGCAGTGTCCTTGTATTTAAAATTTTTTAACCTATAATTTTTTTTAAATATTGGTTTGTCTATTTAGTGACTTCACATGTATATACATATATTCCATAAATTTTAGGGACGTATTCCTCAATAACAATATCTGAACTTCGTAGCCCAGAAATGATTGTGATTTTGTCTTTTACAAAATAGTCAAAACTCTCCTAATACTTTAGATATAATTTGACAGTTTATTTGAACAGATTCAATTGTGATGCACTTGAGGCTCTTTGACATATTTTTGATAATTACGTAAATAGTTTTATACTCGGATCTGCTGAAATACAATCCCTGTAGAATATCTCTGGGATATGGAGTACCAAACATACAAATTCGCAAGAGAATCAAGGTAACAGATATTGCTCAAAAAATCTGTATTCTCAGTAAAGTAGCAATTGGCCGGATAAATTTGTCAAAGAGATTATGTATGGTGAGGAAAGAAGGTTCTGGCACTGGCAGAAGAACTGTTAGCTGTCTTCAAGCTTGATGGAGCGACAACATTAAAAGAGTGACAGGCAATTGATGAATGAGACGGGTTGAAGTCAGAGAGAATTGGCAATCTTTGGGGAGGCCTGCATCTAAAAACTATTTGTAACTAACACTTTGCTTTGTGATAATCAGTGCAATCACCTATCATTAATTTCTTTATCATTTTTTCTATTCCTATTATACATTTATATAATAGGAATGAACTCTCAAAATACACAAACCATTTCTCTTACTTCTGAGAATGATGAAAGTAAGACAAAATGCAATATTTGAAAGTTTTTTTTTTTGTGTGAACGATGGTTAAAAATGACAATACATAATGATGCAAAATTACGACGCAGGAGTAGATAAACACATTCCCTGTACAAAATTAAAATAAATTAACATTAAATTAATTTAATGAATTGTAATAATAATGTTAAAATGAATTCATAATTTTTTTTCAACATTCTTCAAATGTTTTAATGTTCTTAAACATTTTTGCATATACTGTAATTTTATTTGTACATCAAACAGCAGCAGCTGTCGTGACTGTTATTGGCAATAAATAAAAAATAAAGTATATTTCATGACTCCATTCTAAAATACATTGCCGACACTAAATTAATTTATACAATTAATGATATTCAATTAATTTTTTGTTGATGACATTGCCATTTTTTAGAACATATCACTCCTTGATAGTTAGATGTGTCAATGATAAGTTGTAGAGTATAAATCTTTAGTCGAAAAACAATTTGACCCGGAACTTTTCTATTGCTGGTGGATTGCTCTTCCAACTGGGCTGTCAGGTTACATGTTGTTCGCCAAATTTGTGCTTTACATTGTTCTTCAGTTTTACATTGGTCACTGTGATCTTGAAAATAAATCATCTGTCAATCATAAAATGATGTAGACAAATTATTACTTAAGTCAACATAACTCAGTTAAAAGGACAGTCTTCCGGCAATAAAAAGTTCCTGGGTTCAAGTTCACCCGTAGCATAATATTTTTTTTCAGTGTTATATTTATTTTGGTTTAGTCAATTTATAAAAATAATTCCATGTACAATTTCTCTGGTAAATATGTATAGTAGGCAGCAGTTACTGTACTAAACTTTCAATAGACGGAATCGAATATCAAAAACACACATTTTTGTCACTTTTTAGACTCAGAATATTGGTTATTAGAATAAGAATATTACTCTTATTTCCAACAAATAATTATAGTAACCCAACCATTTTAGGTACCTAATTCCTTGGGTAATTTTCGATGGTTTGTTAACCATTCACACAAATCCAGATTATAGACGTAGGCCACTCACTTCCTTCTTTCCTTTACAATCTTATGTTTAGTATTGTCCTGACCTTGATCAAATTTACATTAAATTTTTTTTTTTTTTACGTTTTAGCATGTTTGATAACTCAAAATGCTGTTCTGTATTGAAAATTGAGTCAATGAATTGTTTGATATTGTATTTGCTTTATGCATGTTTAATAAACTAATAGTGTACTCAGATACAGGTGTTAAAAACACCTATACATGTAGCTTTGTGTAGATGTAGTAGTCAAATAAATTATATTCAAAAAGTTGAATTATGCTCTTGTACGGAGAAAAAATTTGAAGCCAGGTTTTGTAGTATGAGAGAAGATAATTCGGATTATTCGGCAATGATAGGCAGTTCTCGAAAATACCTGAACGTAAAGGTGTTACTTCCAATAACACCATAAGTCATTTTTCACAAAACTAATTATGTAAATTTATTTTATTTTCACACTAATATTGTTTATTTATTAAGGTTGATATTTATATTGTGTTTTGTTTGTTTTAAAATGTTGCATTATCATTCTTTGAGATGTTTTTAATCGTTTTAAAACCATCAAAGATAATGTAACATTAAAAATCATTATATATCTTTATTTATTGAATTTACGAATTTAATGAATATGACCAAGTTTGTGGGGATTTGTTACTAAATTAAACAGGATTAGATTTGTCGGGTAGAGGGTGGTACGGAAACAAAAATATGATTAATGTTTTCGAAAAACCAATATTCAATGTTGATATTATAAGCAGTTTACGACAGAACAACTTAACGCAACACACATGTTTATTACAAATTTTTTGTATGAACAACTATTCTCACGATATATGACTTACAAAGTTTCAATTTGATAAATTTGTAGTCACCAATTCACTCATTTTCACACTACCTTCGAGGTAGAGTGGTAGACGCATATTTTAAAAATGGTTTTCCCTGTAGATCCATGTTTTACGACAATATAAAAAATAAAAAATTAGAATTCTTCATCTTCATTGCTTTAATCGGAGATTTTACAAAACATCAACTTACCATAAAAAACTAACAATGTTAAATAAATTAAAACTGACAAAAACATTTAGACATTTTTTTTAAAGAAATGCTTTAGAACATAAAGAATTACACTACGTTTTTTCCTCGCTACCGTCACCAGTTTTTACAGATTTATGGATGAAAAAGAAAATAGTATATAGTAATATGTATTTATCCATTTAACAGTTTCCTTTTATCAAATTCAATGAACTCTCATTAGTTAACCAGTATTATGGGGAACTGTGGACCTTTGGTTTGTTTGTTGAGTTTCACCACATTTAACAAGTTTTCTCTAATCTATTTAAATGCAATTAATTGTTAGCACAAAATAAAAATACTAATTCTTTACTTTATTTTTCAATTCACTTCTTACCAAATATATAAATTCGGTTGGAAAAGCATTTTCGCAATGTTTTCTTATTCCATCTGATGATGTATAGAAGAGTTGTTCTTTAAAATGTTTTGAATAATAATTTGAAATATTGACTTTCCAATCAGGCCCATTGATTGCAGCTTCTCATAGCGCTATTTTTTTTGGATCCTTTGGAAATCTAGGGAACAAGATATATTTGACTAAATATACTAATTTTAAAAAAAATGTTTTAGTTAGCTCATAATTTATACAAATAACAATATTTTTCGAAAATATTATAATTTTTTCACACATATATTCCATTCCATTTGTTGGACTAACTATTGAAGTTCAACTAGAATAAAATCAGTTTAAGTATATTAGTTCTTTTTATCCAAATAATTACTTTATTTTCGTTATACCTAATACACGGTGATGTACTCTATATTAATTTCTAGTAATTAATTAATTTAAAAATTCGGACTTAATGCGTTTCTGTAATAGGTGCCGATGTTAATGTATGGGGAAAATTAAAACTTCAAAAAATACTTCTTACCGGTGAAATTTTATATCACTTAATGCTTTTTTTGATAATTTATTAGAGTTTGATACCACAAGTCACCATTTTGAATAATTAGACCACTTAAAAGGCGCACTTTGTTCTAATAATGTTAGCCAAGCGTCACCAACGAAAGGCAGGAGATAACTAATAATTTTCTTTCCTGATGAATTTACTGAAATCACCGCTGAAGCTTCAAATCATCGCACTTGTTTCAACTTTTGTAATATATCCTCTTTGGTAGTAGTATATTGATATTAGTGTTACGTACTTGACTTTTTAATACGTCTTTAGTGTACACCTCGTAATGTGAAGGTCCAAGAAATTGACTTTGTAACAATTAATCTTTTATTACAATAAGCTACAATTTAGTACAAGGTGTATCACTAGTATAGGTCAAACTATTAAGCCGATGAACCGCAGATAAAAGAGACGCGCACACTCCTGCGTGCCGTCTTAATAGCCACACATACCCGCACCGGCGGTGCGGCACACATCCGAAGACGATAACTGCCACCTACTGTATCTGGTTTGAAACTATTGTTCACAGAAAACAAGACGCAATAATGGGCTTTGATGTGATTATTGATTTATAATTTTAAAGATTTTTTCCCTCTTACAAAATGTCACTCACTCATTGAGAGGTTCTGCCCATCCTGCACATGTGACCTAATTGCTTCACTTTAGATAGCAACAAGGCTCAATAGTTGACATACCTACAAGTAAAGGATTCATCTCACACGTTACAATTTTTTCAGTGCAACGTGCATTTCTTTGCTTCGTTTTAAAAATAATATTCAAAATGGTTAATAATACTTATATTTTGTTTAGAATTATTTACACTTTACAAACTGCAGCAAAATCTTGAAGGCATATCATCGTCTATAAGTTTTTTTTTTAAATGGAAAAAATTGATTTCGTGCCTGATTATAATATAATATTAATCTTTTACTTCTGCATCCGCAAAGAGCGCAAATGTGTCGCTAATGCCAGCGTCTTTCCATATTTTTAAAACTGTAGATGTACATTTTTTTTTAGATACAGAAATTTTTCTAATGCAGTGGAACCTCGGTTTACGAATTTAATTCGTTCTGTTTAAACCGAAACAATTATTCCCATAAGAATCAATGTAAAATATATTAAATCTGTTTAAGACCCCAAGAAAATGTCCCTTTGTCATCTTTATTTTCAACTTCTTACTTGAGATCCTATAAAAGCAATAAAAATTCACAGTTTTAACTTAACTTAACTTAAAAGGAATTGGAAGTAATAAAACAAAAAGAATAAACGTAAAAACAAACTTTATTAAAATAAGTTTAAACTTAGTTTACTAAAAATGTAGTAGTGTAGTGAAAACATTGGGTGCTTGAAGTTCATCAGGTTTCTGTCTCATGAAAAACCTATCCAATGAGTTCTGTTTGCGGAAATAAGACATGACAGATTTATAGCACGATTTGATAAAGTTTTATCAGGGTGATATTTTCCCACAAAACTTTGCACCTCACTCCACTTCGCACACATTTTGTGGATTTAGGACTTCTTAGAAACATCTTCCATTCGTTCATCAGTCTCTGAAAATAATGTTTCTTCTGTCACCGTCTTTTGCTGCTCATTATGAAGCTGTTCCATTTCTTCTGTAGTAAGTTCTGAGACTGCCTGCCTATTCGTAAACTAAAATTCTGTTTGCAAACTGAAACATTTTTTCATCAGGATTTTTGTCTGTAAACAGAGGTTCCACTGTAATTGCAGGACACAAACAAGAATATATTTTTTATTTCTAGTTGAATTCATTTCAATGGGAAAGGGTTAGGGAAGTTTTTACCTTCTAAATATGATTACCTGCAAATTGTTTACACCACATGAGCTCTATATTCGGTAAGAATGGGGATGCGGCAGATATACAGAATAAATTGTCTAAAAATGTTGGCTCTTATTGCTCCGGCATTATTTTTTCTATAAATGTAACCCAAGGGACTAGGAATCAATTTTATCTGTATACTATATTCAAATGATGTTTTTTAAAGCTAATATCGATTTAAATTTATTCAATATTATTCCAAACATCTACTTAACTTGTAAATTCTGTCTGCCTTGGAGTCAAATCCATAACCCGCTTCAATGTTTATTCTTGTCGATGTCTGAACGGATTTGAATTGAACTTTATACATAGAAAAAAATATTATTTTTAATTTTGAATAACTTATAATGTATAATTTATTTCAGTTGGCACTTATACAAACTCGCTATGTGATCTCCCTGCTGAAGCAGTTGTACCCAGAGAAGGAATTTGAGATTGGTAAGCTATTTATAATTTGATTCTATACACCCCGATAAGAATACATAAATATTTAATGAAAGAATTCTGTGGCACAGTTTGATGCTTGTATTGTAAAATCGTATTAGGAAACATTATTTTATTGTTAGCGTACCATTTAAAGAAACATGTCTAAATGAGAATGACGCAGTCAATGGGTATTGGTGTTTTAAGAACAGTAATTGTTTCAATAATCGCATTAGGAAGCATTAAAAAGAATAATTATTTATACTGTTGTATTCCGCTATATCTTTGTGATAATTTTAATTAAAAACAATTCACTTTGTTTAAACACCACTTTATTTTTGCTAACACTAACCGGTTTTGGAACCACCAATAATTATTTGCCCACCCATATATTTTTATGGTGTGCTGTTAAAGAATATGTCACATTTATCTGATCTTTTTGGCTGAAGGTTTTGACTCCATTGCGGAAGTTACAAGTCAAAAATCCAGATGATTTTTTTTCATGTGGGTTACATCTAATGTTACCTCTAAGGTGTGCGGGTGTGTGCGCGCGCGCACACGGTTTGGCATCATAGCACACAAAAAATATAGCGCACACACAATTTTTATTAAGACTTCTTCATGTGCCACCTTCTATCGAAGGTATACGACCATGTTGATTTATCTAGTATAAGATCACTGATATTTTGGACATTGAACCACTTTTTGAGGTTACACAGCCAAGATACACCTCTGCTGCCTTCTATCTTCCCCTGCATAATGAGTTGTAAAATATCACATTTTTAATTGTGGAGAATACAACAGTATTTAGAAGGATACAGCTTTCCTTTATAGTTGTTATTAGTTCTCTTGACTTATTTGTGCGTTTTAATACATTTTCATCAGTAATATGGTCAACCCAGGTCCTATCAGTAGCCTTGTACTGGTATGGTAATATTTTTCTTATTTTTTCTCCTGCGTACAAATAATAGCACGAGTTCTTAAAATTGCATAAAAGATTTTTTATGCACACACCGTGGTCCAAACATAGAGGGAATGTTGGTTACGTCTTATATCAATATTCTACTACTAATTTCCCGAGTTTACCGAGTCAAAGATTGAACAACTGAGCTTTTGGTCACTAGGTGAGCATATTACTACTAGACTAATAATTTATCATATACCTTGACCTATTTAAGTTGATCCTAGTGAGATGATTTTTATATTAAATTATATTACTGGAAGTTTCTATAATTTGAATGATTTTAAGTCGATTTTCTTTTGTATTTTTATATAAATATAATCATTTTGAAAAACTTGATGGAAATTTGTTTATTAATTTCTAATTGCTCAGCATAAAATTGGTAAATCCAATATACAAATTGCTGGTGTATTCTGCATAAAGGAATAAAAAGTGTGGTAAGTAAACTACTAGTGATAAATAATGAGTACATTTTTCATAAAGGAGTCAATTTCTTATCACTTTGTTTGAAATAAAATGCATATTTAAAAGTGATTGTGGGACATTATTATACGTTTTAGATAATTTTCGAAAGGTTATTCGTTTTTTATCTGAGAAATGTATTTTTTATCTTTTTAAAATATTCATAGATCAGATAAGTAGATAAGTAATACCACATATTGTCACAGTCAAGCAGGTCAAACAGGGTAAATGTTTTATTTGTTGACATGCCAGATGATATATTTTTTTATCTCGATACATGTACTATATATCGCACAATGTTGTTCAATAGATAAAGACACCCAAAGTGGTACTCAGTTAAAATATAAAAATTTCCAAAACCAAATACAGATAGTGTGTACATTTTTAAATGATATATAATAGATGATCTTAATTCAGAGCTTTGGCTTGATGGCAGAACAAAGTGCAAAACTCGTCTGATAACTCAAAAAACAAGAATTTTATCTACATACTCGATAGCTATAAGTTAATCCTATCTTTATAGCCTTTGGTCACTTAGATTTGAAAGTTTCGCATATACCATAAAAACAGTTAATCCCATCTCCATAGCATTGGTCACATAGATTTGGAAGTTTTGCGTATACTGTATGAACAGGGTTTCAAGATTTCTATATAAAATAAATATGCCATCCTAAATATGTCAAACTGAATCCAGTTTATTGTGTCCTGGGTGACCTAAGTTCTTTTTGATTGATTTTATCCTGTAACACTTGTTCAATTATATTTTTAGTCAAAAAAACAACTTGTTCAAAATTATATTTTTAAACAACTATAGTCAAACCTATTAAATGTAAATCTAAGTAAATATGTCATAAAAATACTAATAATTATGATTTATTTGGAAAATAAACTGAACTGCTGATGGGGCTTGACTTAGATGTGATTGTGGATTCCAATAAGACACAACAGCTCAATTTGTGTGCTGAATTTATTCTTTGGATTTTTCCATCGACTTACATAGTTTTACTAGTGGAGAAACGTCAACTTTAATGAATTTTTGCAATGTTTCTCACATTTAACAATAAACTATATTTATTTAGATGGCACCAGAAGTCTTGGTCCATTTTTACAACTGGAATGTAATATACAACTTATTTTTCAATTAATGATATTAAAGAATGTACAGTTCGTGGATAATTGAACAGTTTTTTATATTTTTTTACTCTGCTCTGATCTTTTTAATATATGTTTACTATGCTTTTTTTTACTTGTTTCGCATGTCTATTTATTTTAACCTGTTATTATTTTTTACCCCGTTTCTTTAATATGCTCTTACTTTAATGTTCTTTATATTCTGTTCCTTACTTCTTGCATGTCTTTAGTCTGTATCTAAATTTTTACTTTGTTCCTTTTACTTATTCTCTACTTGTTTCCTTTTTGATTTTTCTGTTTTTTTTTTTACTATTTAATTTGTTTAAATTAGTCCTACTTTACACCAACTTATGCGTATATCTGTTTTCAGGAATATTAAAAACAGGTACTTTATATGTACCTGGCAAGGTAGGAACCCGCTAACAGGCTTGCATATAAATAAAATGTAACATTTAATACTTATTATACTTTCTGATGTATTAATTATGAAAAAAAGGTTTATATTGATGCAAGCTTCAAAATAAAGTTATTTTGCTAATAAACGCCATTGTGGGCACTGAAATCAAATCAAATCAAGTTATTTTTAATTGGGGTTTGAACCAATGACCTTTCTATAGCCAATTTATTTTAAAAAAAGAACTTTGAAATTGTAAATTAGTCTTCTTTCCTCCTTCATTTCAAACTTGACATAAAGTGGATAAAATGAGACTCTGTTCACAATGCACCCGACTCCAGAGCATCTCCGGTCAGATGTAATACATCTATCTACTGTTGTGGCACTCTTCTAAGTCATCTCTTTAATGCATAATGTAGCCAATTTTTTGTTCACTGCTGCAGATAGGGTTTGCTGTGGTTGGATTTCTTGCAGGATTGAAGGCATTCATGCATACATTTCAAACATTTATTTTCCGCTTGTCGCCATTGCAGACTGTCCAAGTCTCCGCTGACATACAAGAAGATTGGAAAGATAAGAGTGTGAACCAAAATGATTTTAATTGTATGCGTTTTAGAATTTCGTACTCATTGTCACCAGTGTCAGTGTGTGATCAACTGCCCCACATCCTACTATTTGGAAAGTTTGTTGTGATGCATTAGCACGATCTACAACCAATTGTTTCATTTTACTTAAATTTGTCTTGAAATGAAACGTTATGTAAAAATTTCAACTTTGATAATCGTTAACCTAATATGTATTTAATTTTTCATTTATCAGGAGAAATGAATGAGTTTTGTCTTTATTTGCCTTCTGTTTTTGAATAGGTAATATATTTTATATAAACAGATACGTGTCATCTCTAGCCACACTTGACAACTGACACATGTTGATATTTACTTTTATCAAATACCGCCACTGTGTTTTTGATTATTTGGCTGAATATTATCCGCAGGCCAAATTATTTTGACATTTGTTTAAAATTATTTTTATATTGTCAATTTAATGCAATCGATAAATATTTTTCAATTAATTTGGAATAACATAAAAGCGTTATCTCAAGTTCGTGACTCTTTGTAAGGGGCGAGATATCTTCCATGTTCTAGCTTGGACGTTAATTGGACTAACCGTGGCGATGATACCAATGTGTGCGGATTCATTTTATTATTTTTTCACGAAACCAATTATACTAGCAAATAATATTACAAACAGAAAACTTTGAAAACTGCCAGCGTGCTGGATTCTGAAACTGCCTAATTCAGACTGCTGGTCAGTCTGGATTTTATGAATGATCTGGCAGTACTTTTAAAATTCAAATTGAAAGAAAAATAAAAAAGATGTGAATTGGTAAGTTTTGTTGATTTATTCATTAACAAATTACAGAATGCTTAATTTATTATAATGAGTATTTTTATTTGTTAATTTTTGCAATTTCTGTCAATGGAACACTAATTCAGTTTATTTCAAATACTTTTGTACATCGCCATGTTTACGACTATATAATATTTATGTAATTAAATTATTCTGCAGTGTTGGAAATATGAGGAAGAAAGGAAGGCACTTACTTTTTTTTAGTCGTCTGGATGCTGGCTGATTTGTTGATTCCTCTTCACCACGATATGTATAGTTACACTTGCAAAAAGGATTATCAAGTATAATAGAATTAACATAAGATTATTAATAAGCGGAAGCGGAGTGAAGTGATGGTAGTGTATGCGTAGAAAGTTTGAAACACACACTGATGTTGCTGCAGTTGATAGACTTTAAATTACTGCAACTTTTTCTTTCTTCCTTGTGCTTAGGGATAGATAATAGGAAAGAAAGGGAAGGATGTACGCAGGTTAGAATTTGGTAAATCGTGAATTGAGTGTGAATCGTGCATGAGGCAACAGGTCAAACACCAAAAACTTAATATCACCGTTCAAAATTAATTAATTAATACATACAATACATGCAGCATGTGCATCATACACATGCATGAGATCTTACAGACTAAACCTGTGTTCTCTCATATTGGAAATTTCAAAAGTTTTTGAAATGTTCAGATTATTGGATGGTCGGGATATTCAGAATTCAACTCTTCCATTCATACGTAGGTGAAAAGAATGACATTGGTAAAGTTACCAAAATAAAATAATTTGGCTCGCATTATTTCAAAAAATTTCCCAGGTTGCCATAAATTGACTTCACTGATTATATACCCTGATCGGAATGATATTATCTTAATTTTCACAACTAAACTTTGTACTACACATACAGTGGTTTATTGTCTAACAGAAATAATACTGTTTCATGATTTATTAATTAATTCCAGTGACAATGACGACTCTGGGTGACCGAGTGCTAAATATCTCTCTGCCGAAGATTGGGGAGAAGTCGCTGTTCACCAAGGACCTGGAGGATGCCTTGAGGAATGGTTCTGTAGATTTGGTGGTTCATTCCCTCAAAGATCTGCCCACTAGTCTGCCGGAGAATATGGCCATAGGGGCCATATTGGAAAGGTAATTTTCTTAGTAAAATGATGACAAATAAAGATGTTTTGATTAGTTACATGGAGTCATCCACTGACAGTTCACAAGCTTTGTGATAATTTTTCTCTTTCACTTTAATATTTTATCATTATGATACCTTGCCGTATACCTGCTTACCTAAGCAGAGAGGAAAGTTACAAAGTTTCTCGAGTGACTACCATAAAGTATACGCTGTTGCCAATCATTCTATATTATATGTAAGTCATCATTTTTCTTATCTATATATGGTGCTTATATTTGGACTTTGCATTCATTCATTCTTAGTTTTTTTTCTATGCATGCTTAGATCTTTCTGAGTATAAACAAACAGATTTCTATTAATAATGCTTGCACCATTGCTAATAATCTGTTACGTCTCAAATCCATCATACACGCTTTTTCCGCTACCTATTCATTCTGCTGAATTCAGTAAAATCTTACTCTTGAACTCCCATCTCTATTTATTTTAATCGAGGAGCATTTTTATTTATTTCAGAGAAGACCCCCGGGACGCGCTAGTGCTCCGTGAAGACTTCAAAGGACATACCCTGGCCACGTTACCACCAGGATCTATCGTAGGTAAGTGAAATCCTCAATAATATTTTCACTGCATTGTAGTTGTATTAATGTGATGTTGGGAATTTACTGTTATATCTATTCTTTACACAATAGCACACATCTATTGTTCATGTATGTATACAATGAAAATTTTATTTTATGCTTGCCTTTAAAACGGTTGTAGCTAAAATGTGGCAATACTGGAGCACTTTTAAATTCCAGGTCCAGTCATGGACAGATTCTTTTCATAATATAATTCCATTTTCTTAATCTGGTATTTAATTTAATTCTAGGAACCTCATCCCTTCGACGAACTGCACAAATATCCAGAAGCCATCCACATCTACGAGTCGTAGACATCCGCGGCAATCTAAACACGAGGCTCAAAAAACTAGATTACCACTACCAATCTTCATCAATTCAAACCCAAGAGAACAGTTCCATTTCTAAGGATGCTTCTGGAGTTTCAACTTCGAATGGCGCCTCACCCGTATCAAATTTGGAATCAACCAACTCGAATGCCGATCTTCCAGAATCAAATAGTACATCATCAGATTCCAATGGAAAGGAAGTTAAAGATCCGCAGCATCCAAATTATGCAGCACTTATTTTAGCCCAAGCCGGACTCGTGAGAATGGGATGGCAACAGAGGATATCTCAGGTTTGTTTGCTAAATTAATATTTAGTTATTAAATTGATTGCCATTTCTATCTGGACACAGCAATATTGAATTAATTTTATTGCAGTCGTTAATTGTGTAAAAATGTTGCTAACAAAATTTGTACATTTAGGTTTTGCTGAGCAAGGAGGTGCTGTATGCTGTGGGGCAAGGCGCACTGGCCATCGAGTGCCGGGCCAGCAATGCAGAGGTTCTGCAGATGCTGGCTCCACTCAATCACGAGGAAACCTACTGCCGTATATTGGCCGAAAGAAGCTTCCTCAAAACATTGGGTGCGTTTATTTCTTCTGACTACCATGGGACGGTTATAATAAAATAACATTTACATTATATAATGGAACATTAAGCAGATAAAATGAGTTTCGCAATTTATACATGTTTGTTACACGCGCACACCTCTCATAGGGCGGGTTGTGTGATCAATAGTAAATTTTTACCATAGTAACTTTTAACCATCGCCTGTGGTTAAAAAACTTTGCGGGTTGTTGGTACGTCAAATTTACTATTACCAAAGCATAGATAAGAAATCAGCTCACCCGACATCACAGTGTGGCAAATTGTCCTTACAAATAACAAATACAAAATAAATAATAATTTCCTATCCTGAACGTTAAGGCCTGGCGACACTATAAACTTTTATTTATTCATTTTTTCATCTCAAAACTGTACGAAATCACGGTCGATGGACACTTATAATAAAATAGAAGCTCCATGTTTGATGTTTTTTTAGTTATATGTACTAACATTTTCATGTTTTTTTCGTAAAAATAAAATTCGGCAAAAGCTTTGAATTTTACGAATTTTGGCGCCAATTGGTGGTATGATACCTAGGGATTTTTCTGGGCTGTTAACAGGTTAATATACATTAGCACATAGACTGAAAAAATTTCACCAGCAAAGTGGCAGAATTCGAACGCAAGGGCGAATAAAGCCATAGATAAAGAATAAAATAAATCATGATTTCATGATTATTCATCTTGCCACACTGTGCGGCGAGATTTCTTATCTTTGTTTTGACAGTAGTAAATTTGACATACCAACAACCAGCAAACGTTTTGTACCACAGGCGATGTTAAAAATTTAACATTATCAAAATTTACTACTGATCGATTACACCTACACGGCCCTAAATATTAAAGTGCACAAAGTGTAAGATAACAATAAAATGGTTTTTTCATGTTCAAGGCAAGCTGTCAGAGTACTCTTTCCTCAGCTTTTATCATATTTGTTGAACCACTACTCTAGATTGGTATAAGTGACCCCTCTGACAAGAATAAAGAATAGCAATGATAGTTAAATTTTTGGAAATAATCTTACAGAAAGATTGGATAAAAAATATTTGTTTTACAAATGTGATTAAATATTATTTTTTGTTATAGGTGGTGGATGCAGTGCACCTGTCGCGGTGTCTACAACGTTCAAGGAAGCAGAGAATTCTTCTACATCAGAACCGAAAAAGAAATTAAAAATAAAAGGAGCCGTTTGGAGTTTAAACGGTAAAACCAAAATACAAGAATCTTGTATGCACGTCTTCGATACCTGCAAGATGTTCAGCAAACCTAGCTGTCCTTTTGATTCAAAAAATAAGGCAGTGAAGCACAAGTTATCCGAGACTGTAATAAATGTTGAGGAACCGGATATTAAAATGTTTAAAACAGGTACAGAAGTTCTCTGTCGTAGGAAAATGAGCGAAGGAGAAAGTGGCAGCAATAGCAAGAAGAGAATCAATTGTTGCCGAATGAAAACAATGAACACAACTATGGAAAAAGCAGAACCTATTGAAATAGAAAATCTAATTAATATTCATGGCAAATTGTTCATGTCTTGCCCCTTTTCCGAGGGAGAGAACGGTGTGTGTCCTGTTGAATTCCCCATTGGACAGGAGGTCATGGGGGAATGCCCGTATTTTTCCGATGGAGACAAAGGCCTTAGTGAAACCCTGGTGAAAATGCACCCGAGAAGACCGAGCTATGACATTAAGAAATGCCCCTTCATGTCTAATCAAGTGGTCGCGATTAATGTGCAGATGGAAATGAGCAATCTAACAGAAAACAACACTGCGATCCCGGCATGTGATTTGCAGAAGGAATCTAAAGCGAAGAACTGTCCATTTTTGAAACAGAAAAATTTGAGTACCATGGAAACTCTAACTGAAAACACTTTGAACACAATTAGCGAAACAAATTCAGCCTTGGTGCCCGGGAAGAGTTTAGAATCAGATGGATGTGCTCGAGACATTAAGCTATTTTGCGGACTCACAAAACACTTCAATCTTACAGAGGAGGTATTGAATAAGTGCGAAGATTTGGGGAGGCAGTTGGCTAATCAATTGATCAGCCGAGGTGCCCTTGAGGTGATGCAGTGTGCGCATGATTATATTCACAGCTCAATTCCAACAGCGAGGTCTGCCGTCGTCGGAATTGAATTATCAAACAATAAATTAAATTGTTAAATGTTTTTATTGCTTGTTAGTTAAACAGAGTCTCGCAAAGCGAGTATATTTTTAGTAAATCAAGGGGCACGGTCTTGTGTTTGGTGCGTAAAATATATATTTTATATATCTAATATGTAAGCACGGTTCATTTTATTCTTGGAATATCTTTTCAAATTTTATTGTAACCTTTGGTTTTTTGGTTTCTTTTAAAAAGAAACCGACGTAATTAATAATTAGTCACCAAGTTTTGTAAGTTTCCTTGAAAATTTACATGAATTAATTTAATAATATTATGCAATTCTAAAGTGTTTTATATTTGTGTCAAATGAAATACATAAATAAATTATTGGGCACAACATATTAAAAATGAAAATCCCTCTTCCATTTCTTTTTTAGATGCATAATTTATTATGCGTATAGTTGTATGGTGAAAACATTTAATTTATTTAATAATTTTTAAATTGTTTTAAATGTTGTAAGAATATGAATACAGTAGACTCCTGATTATCCGGGATAATGGTGAAAAAAAATCCCAGATAATCGAATTTCGCAGTTGATCCGAAAGCTTTGAAAATATGCAAAAGTTACAAAAATCACGCATGTGCTGTCCGAAAGCCACGCATGTGTGTTTGTGCAAACGCAAATGCCGACCGGGATGTTGTAGGTTGTCGAACAAATTTCATATAAATTAAAATTCAATATTTTTTAACAAAATTATTATTTATTTTATTTAAAAAAGTTAAAAAAAAGAGGATCGTATTTGCCCCTTTGCTGGTTTTTGATGGTATATTTTAAATATTTCTCTATACCATTTTTTCAGCGATAGTGCCCATGGCTTAAATTTCGCAGACAGCGTTGATTTTTTCTGAAGAAATCAACTTATATTCCTCTTTGTCATCATTAGGATGCGTGGTATCATTTGTCGCACGTTGTAAAATATCTTTGTACTAATATAATCGGTGATCAGTTATACTTTGGTCTAAATGAAGTCTATCACATGCCGATTGATCATCATCTCGCACCCATTAATTTGTCGCAAATTTCGTGACACTTATTCGTCGTGATTTTGATTAAAGTCGAGAAATTCTCCACCACGTCCAATCTTGTTTAATCAGGGATTTAAATTTGCTCCGTCATAAAATCTTCAGTTTTTATTAATGCTTGAAATTAAGAGGTGAATTCTCATGCAGTTAGACCATTACTGTTTACATTTTTTTCCTTGATCGGTAATTTATTGGATGCCGTGCCTCTATTTAAACCATGTTAATCATTCAGAAGAAGTGTTAAAATCTAACTGCAATTTTAATTTGTTATAAAAATATTTTACTTTGACTGCGCAAGTAAAAATAAACTGTGGTACCCCAAATAGCAAACCCCACCGCTGCGATCTATTGTACACAAGTATTAATGACAACTTTCTGGACGCAACTAATCCTCATAAAACACTAAATATAAATATTTTGAGAGATCACTCTTCGGACACGATAGACAGCTGACGTACTCGACTCCAAAACACATGTTTAGTAGCCATTATTAATTTTTGAAATATTTTTTTGGATAATCGGAAGTCTACTGTATTTTGAATAAGAATGTAAATGCACATATACATATCTGCTTTCCAGTCTATGAAATTTCTACCACTTTGAATGATGTCCGTACTACACATTTGTTTAAGCTGAATGATAAAACCTGGTAACCCCACAGTAAATAATGTAATTGTTACTGCATATTTGCGAAATATTCACATTTAATAAATTTTATTGTATGATTGTGTATATATTTTGGATAAGGTTATTTATGTAAGTATGTATGTATTATATCTTTATACTTTCCAATCTATGAAATTTCCATTACTTATTTTTATGTAAAATTGTATGAAAATCCCAGTGCTTTTATCTATGTTCAAATCTCCCTTAATTTTTAAGAATATAATGTGTTCAAACTTGGTCTCAAATGCCAATTTTTTTTACATCCGTTTGTATGACAATATTTTCAATGATAGTAGATATATTTTTGATGTTACATATTTAATTTCCCTATTTTTAATTTGTTGCTGCACAAATACTAAAGAATTTCACAAATTGCTTTTCAAGACTTTTATATGTATATATTTGTTTTGATCTGTGATGGTCATCTTTTTCATATAGGTGTCAAGATACAATAATTTGTTCAAAAGGAATTATAAAAGTGTAATTTGTGTATATTTTGCTTGCATTTTCTAATTTGTTTTGAGCAGTTGTATAGATAAGGGTATACGGATTAAGTTGTGTATTTAATTTTGTTGTCCATTTGCAAAGACTTTGTAAGTGAGAACATTATTAACTGCCTAATTTAATAAAAAAATATGTAGAATACAAATAATAATGTTTTTGTTTTTCCAACATGGAATATAATGAAAAAATGTGAATCAAACGGGCGTCCTGTCCACTATGACCGAAAGCTTGGTGATAGAAGAAATCCTAATAAAAGAAAAAATTGCTTTTAGTACCATAAACAGACTAGAAGCTTTTATTGTTGTTATGAAGAATAATGTAACATTATTTTTTACTAGAATGTATAATATTTAGTTCAGAGCATGTTATAGATTCTAAAATGGTTACCAATTTATATTTTAAATGAACTGATATAATGTATGTACGTTATTTAACTGTATAAATAAAGGTTATGTATTTTATGGGAACATTTGTTTGATTTATTTAAACTAACCCTTATTTAAAGGCTGATTTTTGAATTAGGCTAGCTACTAATAATATGGTTGTGGCATATGTAAGGACTATTTTCAAAGTTATGGTGTTATATGTATTTTTATTACATTGTAATTTTTTAATGTAATTTCTGTTTAAAATAAATATCATAGAGACAAAGCTATTTTTATTATATTTAATGAAAAATATATAGGAGAATGAGGTGATTACAGGGCTTATATAACGTTCACCAATTCTCACCCCTTAATCTCCATTTTATCAAATTTTTTAAAGTTGTATATATGGTATTACATGGACTCACTTCGAGTACCACACCATCGCCATATATGGATCAAATTTGATCATTAATTTTTCTATATATTATATGTCAACTCAATAAGAATTGTTGAAAATTATTTAAAGCAATATTCTTTATCTGTAAAATGTTTTAACACATATTAGAATACACAAAAAAAAAATTCTAAAATATTGATTTTTTTTATTAAATATAATAAAAATAGCTTCGTCTCTATGAGATATCTGACATTTATTAAATAACAGTGCCTTTTTAGGTTTAAGAATCCAGTAATTGTGTTCTTGGACATATTCAAATATTGCTAATATAATTTCCGTTTAATTGTACATACTTGTTCCCATGCGAAACTAGTTTTTTTCTTCAAAAAACTTTGTATTTTTTTTATACAATGGTTTACAGCTCAACTTACGTGATTTAAGTCCTGAAATTGGACACCGCATAGAAGATTTTCAATTCTGGAAATGTGATAGTGGCGGAGTGTTAAATTAGCCAAATAAGGAGGATTGTGAAGTAATTCCCAGCCCCCACCATAAATTGTATAAAACGTCCTTAGTCCAGCGAGCAGTATGTCAACTTGCATTATCCTATTCCAGTAATGGTCAGTTATGCAACTTTCTGCTGACGAGTGCTTGTCGCAATGGACGAGACAATATTTTGCGCTGATTAGTAGTTAATTCACTGTAATCCCTAAATATAGTAATTACCAATAGATGTAACTGAATGTGCTTTAAGCAAAGGTTCTTCTGGTTTGGGCCATGCTATTGTTTAGATTGACTTTTTCTTTCCGGGTTAAAGTATGGTACCCACATTTCATCAGTTATTTGTACAGAATAAGTCACCAGCTCACCAGTAGTAGCAAAATAACGGCTCTTGAAGTTGGCAGCAAGTGTTCAGTTTTTGCTCCGGTCCTGATAGTCACGGCGTATCCGATGAGCTGAAACCTTGCTCCTTCCCAAATGATTATGTAGAATATCATGAATCCGCTGTGTACCATGTCTGCTTGCAATAAATGAATACAGTGAAATTGCAATTGACAGATGCTAATTTTTATAGGTTTTCACAATGGGGCATAATTAAGAGAGCTTGTTCTAGGTAGCTAATAGAGCTAAATGCGTACAGAAATTTAGTTCAGACTTGATATTCTATTGAAAATATTATTTTTTACTATTAAAAAAGAGAAACTAAGTTGTATAAAAAATATTTCCATGGTTCATTTCCTGTAGTATGTATTTTGTGTGCAGAGTAGACGACGCAACTGATATATAGACAAGAGACCAAAGTTTTGTCTGCGTACTCGTATATCATTAATAAAATAAATAATCTACACCCAACGTATACATAAATTATTTTCACATGGAAAATACAAACTATTTTTGATTATAAAACAAAAAATTTGTAATACATATTTGTAGTGAAATATGTACATTATACTTTTTCAATCTACTCACCATTTCCTAAGTGACATCTCATTACATGAACAGATATTTCAGCACTGATAAAAATAAATATCGATTATTTCTTTTGAATAAAATTTTGGAGTATTCTTTAAGAAATTACTGTATAGGTAGGTACATAATGATTTGTATACTATTGTAGAAAACGTATACTTGTGATAATAATGTATATTTTATTTATTCTAGGATATGATTTTTTAATTAAATTCTTTTAAACTAGGACGTGCTACGAAAATAGCGTACACGGTCACAACTCAGAAACAGAGCTAAATAGGCTGGATGATATTATTTTTCATAGATTTAGTGAGCAGATTTTTCTTAAGCTAGATGGATTTTGGATGAAATGTTTGTTAAAAATGAAATCTTCGTTATAAATTCTAAGTGTTAAGAATAAATATTATTTTTATTCTCAAAATAAATTACTTTTCGAAATTAGACAGTCTAACGTTGGTAACTATGTATTTTTTTGTGCATCTTCCAAGAGATGCATCTACTTCGTCTTTCAAAACATTTTCCAATATCCACAAACAATTTATTTTGTTGTATTTCAATTCTGTATAAAAGTTTAAGAAATAGTTTTTCCTGACAGCTCTTGTTTTGAATGTGAGAATTTATTGAAATCTTTCTATCTAGCAATGTTTACATAAATAATAATGCAAAACAATGCGTAAATAATAATGCATTGCAAAGTTGATACTGTTAACAAATTAACCACTAGTGTCGTCTTGAAGGAAGGACTATGAAAGGGGCGGGGCATACAATATCCCTAATTTCAAACTGGAAAAGTAAAAAATTGCCCTTAACCGGGATTAAATAAAACACAGCGTTCGTGATAAATCAATTTCAATAATATTACATAACATTTTTATCATCTTTCAACAGTTTTCATTAATTTTAAAAATAAATGCCGCACAACTTTTAATTTTCTCCCTTCTGCAAACCACTCTACCAGAACTGTGCGAGAACCTCATTCCTCTTCACATCACATCAACAACTCTTCATCACTTCAACAATTATGATTCACATTGACAACTTTTCATAATGGATTGTTGGAATCCACAATCAATACAGAGTGATGCCGTGATGAAATTCTTTCAACACGATTGATTCCAACACAAATATCAAATTGACAAACTGAAGTAGAGGCTCGGGTGATAAATGAAAATCTTTACAAAAATAATACAACGCTTTTTATCTAACATAGATTTTAGATTTACAAGCCCAAAAGGGCAATTTGAATATGACAAGCATTTTATTTTTACTAAACAATTAACAAATCTTAAAGGTAATAAGCAACCAGAAACACATTCGGAGGGCGGAGTCGCACTCGGAATGACACAGCATTTACTAAAATAGAATCTTACACACGGTTTGGACAGATTCACAATTCTACAACAGCCAAACATTCAAAATTGAATTCGGTGTGAATTTTGAGATGTATTGATATACAATTGGTTAAAATTACTCAAATGTGAATCTGCCTATTACACATGTGTATTGTTAATTTTTATGTATAATATTTTGGTCACCGTACAAACAATTTAACAAATTTGACATATCAATATGTAAAATTGTGTAGCTCTTGTATAATTGAGATCTTTTTCTGTCATTAATTTATCTACAAAGTTTATGGACACACAACATCAAAATTCAAATAAACTCGCTAACGTTTAACTGAAAAATGAATATATTGTATTATATTATTTAATTTAAAAAATATTAAATTCCAATAAGACAGTTAGGAAATAACTATAGTGTCCATTATTTTTGTATAATTTTAATGAATACTGCGCAACAGATTTAAAGAACATAGAGAAATATTTTGTTGTTTTACATCATTTAACATGCAAAAATAATGATCATCACAACAAAAAAACTGATGAAAGACACAAGACACAGGTGCCACAAAAAGGTTTCTATATTTTGAAATAATGATGTGTTAAATCACTTGAAAATTTTTTCATTATGACTATGACTAACAGCTATAGTTTGATGCGTACACGTTCAAAGACAACAAACCGAAAAAAAACAACACAAAGATTGACCCGAATAAAAAAGCACAGAAAACAAAATAGTAAATCAGATACCATAGTGTCATTTTATAAATATTTAAAAACTATTCATCTTTAATTGTTTTTTAAAGAACAAAAAACTATAAGCCAAAATAAAATGGTGATAATAAAAATAAAAAAGCATTTACAGCAGTGAGGCTGATTTAATTATGCAATACTCTCTTTTGATCCAGAGGATGTCTTCTAAATATCACAATACAAAACTCCCACCTCCAAGACCATGTATTATTAGTGATATGAAACACATTGATATTGGCAAGAAGATTGAGGTAGGCAGACATTATGTCAGCTTGGCAGTCCCGTTGACTGGTTTAGTGTGCTACGTTGGAGGTAGAAGTCGGTCCATTCGACATACAGGAGACTCGTGCATTAGCGGAGTAGTATACAACCGAGTCTCGTTAAAGAGAATATTACACAATAAAACAGTTTATAATGTAAACAAATTACCGAAGATGTTGGAGACAATCAGTCTTCAATTAGAGAAATGTTGACGATTAAAATTTTTGGAATTAAATTGGGTTTAGTTTTGAAAATCGCCTTCGAATAGATCCACAACATGATTTGGATTAATTATTTGTTATTTGGATTCAATTGAGACATCTTGATGTTGGAATTACTAACTGCAACAGAATTCCACTCAGAATTTGGTATTCTGAAACAAAACAATAATAAATGTAAGATGAAAATAGAATACCACTACTACATACCGTCAATTAATTTAAAAAATCAAAATATCTATCTATAAATGACTATCAAAGCTAATTTCAGATCAATAATATTTAAGGTTTTATCAGAATTTTTTTTTTATAAAAATAAATATCTACTTCTAAAATCAACAAGCATGCTTGACAAAATTGTATGGATGGAGAACAGAATATGGTATTCTATCCTCTGTCTACTCTTGCAGACTAAGAGAGTGATGGTAAATTGATTGTTAGTTACATTTAAATAAATTGAATTCTGGATTAATTATATTTAACACCATTTACACTTCATACATTCCTCTTATTATTGAGTATTAGCCGGTACCTTAAAACTTAGCTAAAATTTTCAGTAAATATCAGCAGTGCTTAAAATTATCACTCAATATCATCAGTAAAAAATAATAATAATATTATAGCAGGAACCAAGATCAAGGAGGTATGTATACAGGCACTGAATAACTTCACGAAATTCACGATATTAATGTTTCAACTTGGAAGGTAGATAGATGCCTCCCCGGCAGATAAGAAACCCAGAAAGACTACCTAAGAGCTGATGGATATAGAATAAATCTCTTACAGGATGGAAAACTCAATGAGTTTCATCAGATTCATAAATACTAATTTAATGTATTAATTATAAATATATACATATAAAATCAATTTTGTCGAAAAATATTGTTTTTGCGCTACCGGGATTCGAACCTGGATCTCTATTTCCAATCTGGAGAAGTACACTACCAATTATGTTATAGCGCCAGTATTTTTCATGACAAATTTTCAAACCTATATGTTACACTTTTCAAATTAATACATCTGTCGTTCCATTATTTGAAAGTCATCTACATTGTTTTTACGGAATCTCAAATACCTTTGAGTAAACCGACTGCAGACGCCAGAATTATCAATTCAATTTATTAAATTTTGGACACATTGATACAACTTATATTATTAAGGAGAACACATTCTTATTGTGAAGTCGTAATTATTCAGAACATGGGTCTGTGATGTTTTAAATACTAATTTAATGTATTAATTATAAATATATATATATAAAATCAATTTTGTCGAAAAATATAGTTTTGAAAATTTGTCATGAAAAATACTGGCGCTATAACACAATTGGTAGTGTACTTCCCCAGATTGGAAATAGAGATCCAGGTTCGAATCCCGGTAGTGCAAAAACAATATTTTTCGACAAAATTGATTTTATATGTATATATTTATAATGAATACATTAAATTAGTATTTAAAACATTACAGACCTATGTTCTGAATAATTACAACTTCACAATAAAAATGTGTTCTCCTTAATAGATTCATAAATTTTCACTAAAAAAGATTAAAGAAAATCGAATACTACTTGTTTATAAAACTATTCGGGGGAAACAGCAGCAGAAAAATCTTAAAATATATAACTTCTTCAATATTTACAAAATCACCTTGTGGCAACATATTACATATATAAATAATAAGAAAAAACACTTTGTTTAAACCACTATTTATTGATTTATCAACATGTTTCAAGATCAATAGTCCCTTCATCAGGATACAATGTATACGAAATTAAAAATACAAGCATAGACAAAAACAAAACTATAAATATAAGTGATGGGTAAAGTAATTAGGAACTATGTACTGTGAAAACCATTGGTCTTGAAACATATTGATAAATCAATAAATAGTTGTTTAAACAGTGTTTTTTCTTATTCCTTTTAAAATATATAAGTCTAAAATTCATCATAAACATAAATGATTAACATGGCGTGACCGGTGATAACTTTATTTTTTCTCCGATAGATAGGTTTTATCTATACATCTTTTAAGTGGCTCATCTAATTTGTCTTAAAATATAAGCTGTCAAATGGACAATCTGAAATCATTAAACATGAAGATATAAACGGTGAAATGATTACGAATTACTATAAGTAGGTACCGAGAACCATATAAGATAAAACCCAATTATCCATAAACCATAAAAGAAGCCATGTTCAAAATGTAGGATCTAAAAATGTTTCTGACATCATAGTAGATGGGGTGGAAAACACAAAAAATTGAAAAGTATAGGAGATTGCTAAAAAGTACTAACTAAGTGGAGAAAGCTAGCCCACGAGAGGAGTGAAGAAGGATGTGGGAAGCCTTGCAGCGGGCAGATAGAGGCTGATGATGATGTAGGTGCTGGTAATAAAAATGTGGTTCACCAAGTATATATTATAAAGTCAGTATGTATTAACCCCGTTCCCTCCCACCCAGAACAAAATAAAATTGCATATTTATATTTAGAGACTGAATCAAGATCTGGCAGGTGTCGTCATTCAAAGCAAAAATAAAATATGTGACGTCAAATAAATAAATTACATCATGATGGATATATTTGGCGTTGGCCGTGGTGGAAAGATCTTGTAATGAATATATTTGGTGCTGAACCGTAGAGGGGTTTTAAAGTAGAAATGTGTAGCACTCACTGTTTTGATCTACTCCAGATCATCGTCCTGCATGGACGCAGCTCGCTGCGGAGCACAACTCTGCATGATGATGGGCAGCCTCTGCACTAGCAGGCGGAACACTGGAGCGGGCATGCTCTGCTGGAGGACCTGCACAATTATGCCATCTTGACTTGTAATCAATTTAAACAAAAATATCAACAGCAAGATCCCGTGTCATGAAGTAACATGCGTGTCATAGGTTTGACTATATTTCTGGTATAGGCCATTCATTAACATTATATTTCCTTACTACATATTTTCTAACAATCAATACTTAACTTTAACAACGCAAAATGGGAATCACATACTTCACAATGGCTAAAGCGAAAACTGGAATAATACCCAGACCCAAGATGCTTGAATTCTATCAATTTGGCCAATAATGAATTGCCCATATCTTGCTTCATTTTTGTTTACATCTCAGAACTTCTTGAATTTTCATTGTGCACAGCCTTTTGTATCTCAAATATTAGTATCGTCATACAAACCTCCAGAAGTTTGTTGGGTTGTCCACAGAAAGCGATAGCGCGACCAAAATGTTCAATACCCTCGTCCAAATTTCCGGACACCAGCAGTTCCTCACCCAGTTGAATCTGGGATTGAATAATACATATATTATATTGAGATGAACATAAATTCAACTTTCGTATTTTTTACAAAAATGTGGGTTTTATTATTCATTTATATTAGAAGTTATACACTAGAATAGATTATCTTAAAACATTTAGACTAATGCAAAATTAATAAAACAAATATTATTTTGTCTCAAATGCGAGAAAAAAAACATTTTATTGTTGTTACTTTTTATCACAACCTTCCTCTCTGGCAAAATTTACATAACAAATAATGACTTTGGTATTTAGGTGATATTGGAAGTAGTTTAACTATTAGCCTTGGCTTGAAAGATATGCATATGTAGAATTTCTCGAAATTCAAACTGGTAAAATGAAATGCCCCCCCCTTCCTATAAGTGGTGTTCAGGAATAAACAAATAAAAGGTTGACATTTTAAACATTGTTTTTGTTGACATATTTTATTATTTAATCAGGAAAATTTAGGTTCAAATCCCGGTAGCAACCAAATATTTTTTCAATAGATAGATTTTTTCTGTATATCTTTCTAATTGATTCATTTAATTTGTATCTATTAAGAATATTAACTTTGATATTTCTACAAGTGTAAACTCCGCTATGATCACTCACTCAAAATGTAAGTTTTTATATAATATATTTAGAAATTATAAAGCTATTAAGATAAAAATTGTGGCAAACCTGCTGCAAGAAGTATTCTTGCACGGCCTGGTGATCCTTGGGATTGGGCAGCGCCGAGGGGTCATGGCGCCCAGAGCCCGTGGTTTGACGGGCTAACTTGCGACCTGAATACAAATTGTCATTGTTAATATTAAAGACGAGATAACTTTTTAAATATTTGCGATCCAATAAATTTTTTCATCCATTTTTGTAAAAATCCGAGAATATACCGTATCTGCTTGATTACTGAAATTTGCTAGGTGTGATATATTTAGGCTTAGAACAAGTCATGCATCCCAGGCTCGACATAAGAAATAGTATTAAAAAAGTAGGTCCATGACGGCATTGGTGAACAACTGCTTACAAGTTTTAAATCTCAATTAAAACTTTTTTTTAAAACAAAGATACAGAAGAATAATTATACTAAACATTGACAGTGCCGTTCAATCATACCATGTGTTGCACAATCATATGAGATATAAATAAATTAAACAATTTATTTATTAGTGTGAGGTTCGAGTGTTAGTATGTGTGTGTGTCCGAGGGAGCGTGATAGGTGTGTGTGTGTGTATGTGGAGAATGTCATATAAGTGAGCCGCTCCTGTCAGAGCGCGCTCTTACTGCTCTGATGCGAATTAAATAACTTGTATATTGTATTGTATTCGAGTATTCAATAAACTGCTGATAGTCACATGACAAAAGAGTTTGATTGCCGACCCACAACTTCGAAGACAAGTATTTGTCAGGAGACAAATTTGTAATCCGTGGCAGGTTATTGCAACAATACAAAATTTATAGCTACCTATAAAAAAAGAAATGTGTATGAATTTTACTATCCAGGGAGGTCAATGGTTTGCGCTGGAAATAAAAAAAAGAAAGGGAACATTGGTCTCGGTAATTTATGATAAGGCCTCTTACCTCTTTTCTTCATCCCAAAACTCCAAAAATCATGATGTCAAAAAAAGGAAGATATGTAGTTTTGAGATAAGAGAAGTCAGATGATAACCAAGTTTATATAAGATAATCATAATTATCAAAGTTAATTTTCAAAGTGAAGTATACTTTAACCCATCCAATGCAATAGAGGTTGACCAGTTCATAGTGTGCATTTTCAAAAGCATGTTTCCGTGTTTGGAAAATATGAATAATATTACTGTTCATGGAAATTCTTCAATAAAGGGTTAAAAATATTTTGTAACAAAAAAATACACATTTGTTATTTTGCTGTCTTTTCAAGCAAAGGGGCGTATTCAAAACGCTAATAAACGCTTAACATGCAAATTATTTGTGCATGGACACACATATTTGATACATATGATATCTAATAAATATGTAATTTAGATTTATTTTGCAGAACTTACAGTGATGCACACATTTTTTTGATTATATGGAGTGCACACCCCTGAAAATTGTCAATAAGATGTGGTAAAACACAGAAAAACGTCAGATGGATTTAATTACAAATATAGTACGCGTCGGTTATTGTACTGCGTGATTATTAAAATAAGATGTATATTGTGATAACTTTTCAATTAATCAAACATCAAAAACACAAATATCTATCATTTTTTACTCAGGTTATTAGAATTAGAATATTCACAAATAACCTGTATTTCTAAGAAGTTTTGGTTTGAAATAACCGGCAATAAAATAAAGTGTTGCCAACCTTTTATGTTCTTATCTCAAACTATGAAAATGAAATTAGCTTTAAGTAACAATACTAGAAATGTTTGTATTATTTCATCAATTAATATTATACGCTAGAGGAGTTTGGTAAATTATTATGTAATAGAATATATACATAATTTCAACACTAAGATATCACGCAACAATGAGAAGGTATGCACTTTCTCTTTAAAATGGAAGGGAATGATTGATTTCACATAAATCCAAATTATTCAATTAAGAAAAATTAAATCAGCGTCATCAGTCATGATGATGGACCCAGCAATGGGATCCGAAACGTCAGCCAAGAGTGGTCGAGAAATACATGGCAGAATAACCCAGAAAATTCATACTACTAATGCTACAAAGAAGATTTTGAACGGCTGTGAAAACTGAGATCATTTAAATATGTAATACTATAGAATTAGCTAGAGGGGTTAAGAATGCTATATTCAGAGGCCTTGAATCTCAACCAAAACTGCGTGAACCAAACGTCAAATTAATTTACGTCCAAGACCAGTTCATTGATATATTTGAAATGAAAGTTGACAAATTGAAATAAAAACAGCGAGCAGAATGATTTATAAATATTCACAGCGCGGATAATGGATACGAAAGTTGAAATTTGACGATAAAATGTAACCACTCACGTTCTCTGAGCTTCTTCTTGAAATCAGGATCCTTGCGTCTTTTTTGATCAAAATATATACAATATCCTAAAAATAGGGTTCCCGCCACTCCGGCGGCAATTCCGACAGACGTTCTTGATAAATCCAACATAATTAAAGTGATAAAAAATTTATCAAATCCCACTTCCTCACCAACAACCCTTGCCGCACACCACAAACAATTACCGACCTTCAACTGTTTAAAGTTTTTAAATGTCGCTGTAGGCTATCTAGTATAAATATAAATAATCAAAGACAATTTTCGGTGCTTACTTACAATACCCGGAGGTAGATACTGGTGATATATCTTCGCTGTGACTTTTGTGGTTAAGAAAATTTTTATCGTATAACTTTAGTTTGCATGCCTGAGCCTGAATCATATTATAAGATTTTCACGTAAAAGTGTTTTTTCCAGCCAATTTTGTAACAATAAATCCGCTGTTTATGAAGGACCCTTGTAAGGCGAATGCCTGCCTGATCCAGAAGTGTCTTACAGGTCAGTTCATCATTTTCACTCATCATTTTTTCGTGACCGGCCGATCACATAACATCTGACACAACGTCAGTCGCCATCTTTGTGAGCTGTCGAAACGCCTCTTGGCCCGTTTGCGGGCGTTTAGCTCATTTTCTAATGTTTTGCGCAATTCATTCTCGCAGTTTTTGATCGTTGATAGATCCTGAATCTTTTGTAGCGCGTTCGGTGGAGCTGCTCGTTGCAAACATGAGTTTTTTCGGTTTCGGGCAGACGGCAGACATCGAGATCGCATTCGACGATGCCGACAGGCGTAAAGTTGTCGAAGTAAAAAATTCCGATGACGGCAAGAAAGAAAAACAGTTGTTATTTTACGACGGTGAAACCGTGTCCGGAAGGGTGAATGTGACGGTGCGGCGGCCTGGCACAAAGCTGGAGCACCAGGGCATCAAGGTGGAGCTGATCGGCCAGATTGAGTTATTCTACGATCGAGGCAACCACCACGAATTCATTTCTCTCGTCAAGGAACTAGCGCGCCCCGGAGATCTCCTGCAGCATACTTCGTACGCTTTCGAATTTGCGAACGTCGAAAAACCTTACGAAGTTTATTCCGGGTCTAATGTCAGATTACGATACTTTGTTCGCGCGACTGTCATCCGGAGGTTGACAGATGTCGTGAAGGAGGTTGATATCGCCGTGCACACCTTATGTAGTTATCCAGACGTGCACAACTCCATCAAAATGGAGGTAGGCATTGAAGACTGTTTGCATATTGAATTTGAATACAACAAATCTAAGTACCACCTGAAAGATGTGATAGTTGGGAAGATATACTTTCTTCTAGTTCGCATCAAAATTAAACATATGGAGATATCAATAATCAAGAGAGAGACAACAGGGTCGAGTCCAAACACTTTCACAGAGAATGAGACTGTGGCCAAGTATGAAATAATGGATGGAGCTCCAGTCAGAGGAGAGAGCATCCCAATCAGAGTGTTCCTGGCAGGTTACGATCTGACCCCGACCATGCGCGACATCAATAACAAATTCTCCGTGCGATACTATCTCAATCTCGTCCTGATGGATACAGAAGACAGGCGCTACTTCAAACAGCAAGAAGTTACTTTGTGGCGCCGAAGTGATCGGGCACGCCTCATAAACACTGGCAACCCTCAGCACTTGGTGGGGGCCACACAACAGAGACCATCTCCAACGAGTCCCCAAAGTATCGATCCTTTGAAACAAATGGAAACAAATGACGATCGGAATCCTTTAACTAGTGATGCCCAAAATCAGGCCAATGTTAAAAATGCGGAAAATACAATAAAAAATGAAGATAATCCAAATCCGTTGAGCAGTAAAGGCCCCGGTCCAATCCCGCCGAAGCCTGTATTTGACGGCCCTGTCAGTACCGAAGTCAGTGGAAGTAAAAAGGAAGTGAAGTTCAATCAGAGTGAAGAGAGCATCACCGCTAATAGAGTTGTTTCATCGCCGGATGACTCTATGGAACAATAGCTGTTGCTTTTCACAGGGCAAGCGTACTACAATTGCCAGAACTGTGTGGATAGTGCCATGAAGGGGAAGCTGGCCGCATCCGAATAATGAAACTCGACAGCCTCGAGTTGTCTTTGATTTTTTTTTAAATGTGTCTTCTATTAGTTATTCATAATTGACATAAACCAAATTTGAAGAATTCATTTTGCATCTGAAATTGGTTCTCGATGGAATTCAGATTCCGACTGTAAATTAATAAGTAATACAGTTACCTCTTATTTTGTTTAATATTCAGCCATTGTCAATTTCTATGTGTGTAAGTACCCTTCATTTTCAACATCCCTTTCTCCACTCTGGGATATCATTCTGATCCAGGTGGTGCGTTATGTAATATGTCTAATTGAAGTGCAGTAATAGCCGTGATTTAAGATAATGTGATATGACGAGCAAAGTGGTATCTATGTACTTTTTTGACCCTTGACATCTTTTGAAATTGTAAATGTTATCAACATTTATAACAAAAATGCATAACTGCATTAAAAAGTCATCTAGCAATTTATGACTAACTTGTGCCATTTTTGCCTTGTTCACTTTCATACACATTCTCATGCACACTGAGCTATTGTTCAAATTTCTAACAGGGCTATCCTCCAATATCTGGTTTATCTGATCATGTCAGGTCTTTTGCGGACGCCCTCTGTTCCTGAGCCTTCAACACTCAATCTTTTTCATCCTCTTCGTTCATACGTTACTTTCTTAATTCAATCAACTGTGCTATAAATAGATGTACATTTGCTTGTAATTTGTTAATTCTCCACCATATCGTACATAGATTTTCCATACACACTTGAGCGACCACATTTCCAATACATTCAGTTTTAATTTAAAAAAAATTGCCAATTCCAGGCTTCATTTCCATACATTAAGTGTTGGCACCAGGACTATTTTGCACCACTAGTCTTGTTTCAGATGGAAAATTCCATGTCATTATTATTAATATCTAAACTACACAGAAATATTGTGACCTCATATTTGCCATCAGCCTACCTCAAAACTGATGAAAATTTTTATTGCCATCCTATTTAAAAAATACTCAATATAACAACAGTTGCTCAATAATAACATAACTGAAATATTTAATCTTGGAGTAAGCTGACAAGGTGGCTGTTATTTTTTTTTTAGTTATGCTCAGTCTATAGTGCACTAGTAAATGTCAACACGCACCTAGCAAAATGAGTCATTCATCTGAATATTATCTTTGTATTTTATGCGGAGAGAAGATTGAACCAACTTATACGGATTGACCTTTATCTGTTTAGAGGGATTGCGGGCACCTTATAGTCGATATTTGTCTGAACTATTTCCTTAAATTGAAACCAATGAACATGAAACTGTTTTTTTTTAAACACCTTGAAAAAACTCTGATATTAATGGCTGAATCATTACATCAAACAAGGGTAATTGACAGACTTGTCCACAATAATAGTTCAGTCTCAAAACTGTTTTTGTTAGGATTGCCAATGAGAAATGAACTCTTCAATTTTGGACTATGCAAATTATGAATTACACTGACAGGATAGAGGCCATTGTGAATTTTCTGTATGATTATTTTATTACACCGGTGTAAGAAAAATAGAGACTAAACTGATTAGATTTTCAATTTTATTATTGTTTCCAATGCAGTTAAACTAAATCATCATATTTTAAGTTATTCAAAATATATTCTAATATTGAATTTGTATTTCATTTTTTAAAAAATCAATGTATAAATTATTAATATGGTATATGAAATCAACACGATGTAATTTACAATAATAATTATACTTTTGTATATAAGGAAAAAATTATTATATGTATAATATTGTGCAATGAGTTTCTTAGGTGATAAATTATTCAGAGTTTTTTTTTTAATACATTTAATATGGCCATATATAAAGCACTTAAATGTTTTAAACTGATTTATTGCATGATATTTATTCTGAAGCATCTTCACTTTCTATGTGTAGCATTTGAAGGCTTATATTATTAATTTTTTGATGGCCTGAATAATTTAGAGCACTAATTACAATCTCAGCAACCTTTATATTTTTTTATTTAGAAAAACTGACAGTAGCTTGAAGAACAATATATTTATTGATGCGCTTATTGCTATGAACGATAATCCCTACAATCTGCTTTAAAACACATTAGCTTCTATCAAAAGAAGCTAGTTTCCATACTGGTTGCCATTTAAATTTTGGAGTTGCGAAGTCTGCTATTGGTCGAACTCACAGACCAGTAAATGAATAGACGTGAAATAAAGTGTACATATAGGAGAGGGGTTTGAAACATAAATCTGATAGTACACATTTATGCAACAGTAAAAATATTTACTCTTCGAAAATTAAATCTTTGTGTAAACAAAATGTATTTTTTACATTAATGCGTATTATATTGTCAGTGTTTAAATTTTCGTTCCAATCGAGTCATATTTGAAAAAGGCGCGGAGCTATTTGATTGCGTAATTGGTACCGAAGTGATCACGTGGGTGATACCAAATTGAAAATATTGAAACAAGCAATTTGCGGTCATGTCTATATATTTGGTAGTCTGTGGTCGAACTAATATAAATAGTGGCGTGCAAAAGCAACTGACTTTGCAACTAACATTGATTTTGAATTCAATTTAAATCAAAAAAGAGCTAAATTTGATTATTAACAAATTAACACAATACGTATAAGTGCATTAAAATGTAGAAAAAAATAGAGATTGCTGACTTTGCAACCAGTACTCTTAATTACCTGTTCAATTTTTGGTTTATCAGAATATATGGGATGATTCTATAGCATTAATAAATGGAGGTTCTACTAAGAGTGGAACTAACCCTTTCCCGGAACTGTTGTAGAAGTTTGCAACTTCTTTTATCGGTTCCACACACAGTGCTACAGAAATGCGAAATCTACAATTAATAAACACAAAAGAAAGAAAAAAACAAAAGCTAATGTAAGAAATTGCAAAACGAACAGAGATTTTATAGCATTATAATATATATTTATATTTTTACTTGTGACTGGTTCTTGCACCAAAGCTTCAAATTGCAGTCATCAGCTACAGTGTTGAGATGAGGTGTAAATACCATTGTGTAATTCTTTCTGTATTGCCTGCAACGCGCTGTTTGAACTGTTCATTGATGTATTTGCCCGCACTCAATTAGTATTTATTTAGTCCAATTGAGTGCATTGCTTGCGGGTGTCAAGTGATTCGCTTTTGTGAAACTAAATTTGATATCAGAATCTCGTACATTCCAACTAGAAAACCTTTGTCTTTTATAACTAGTAAAAATGCCTATTGATCCAAATTGACTAGTGAATGTGGGTAATTGGATAATTGATTAAATAATTAATTTGGATAACTGCTAAATCACCATTTTTCTTTGGAAACCGGTGGGGCAGTTTTTATTTTTTTTAAGAGCTTTGTATAGATGTAAAATAAAAATCTAATTTTAACTTAATGACTGCCCAAAGACATAAATATGTAAAGTATTGTAATTAACCAATAGGTCATGTTTAGTATTTCACTTATATTGATTGAATACAATATATGAAAAAAAAATTCTACTATTTGAAAATGTTTCAAATACATACATTCAAAATACTAGAACAATTAAACATGGCCTATTTGTTGGTTGTGATATTTTACATAGGAGGAGTCGATATATACAAAAAATATATTTCCTGAACCTGTTATGTATTTTTATTTTTTTATTTTCCATGAATTTTTTTAGTAAGCTGCGGCAGTGAGTCTCTCTATCTGAACGTTGCTGAATATTTGTAATAAATTCAATCATTCAGATATGTTTCATAACATTAAGAATTGTTGTTTATTTTAATGCATGCAGCACCATATAATTAATACAAGAGTTGTACATAACTTGTACAATTCTTTTGAAATCCTTCTCAAGGCTCTCAAAAACAAGATAAATTATACTCTTAACATAGTTGGTAATGATAATAATTTTTGGGGGTCATTATGTGATGGGGCAATTCAAAACAGCTGGTTAATAATATCAACAAATTATTCAGTAAATATTTATAAATTCAAAAAGGGAATATCAGTGGTTTTTCATTTATTTTATTTTATCTATATAAGATTAATTACATAATTAAAATTGGACTAGGCCTGTCTCACTAGAGTAATCTGTGTTGAGAGAGGCGTAGTAAAATATTAAAAATAAAAATGTTTTTGCAACATTAATTACATTTTACATAAATGGTACGCTTTCCTGATTATTTTGTTAATATTAAAATTTGAGTGTTCTTACATTCAATACCATGTTTTACATCTTTCCTGGCAGTGTTTGGCTACCCGGAGTTCTACTGTGGTTTCAAAATAAATTAACCTGTGTTTTATTAAATCATAAAACCTCATTACGATGTACTATTTCTCTATTGCAAATGAAAATTTGAAATTGAACACACCATCTTGTCTGAGTTCTCCGGCATCCAATTCCAAATTTTTTAAAATTGGCTTTGTGAGGATAAATACTGTTATTACACCCACCTCAAAGAAAGCTTTCAGGAACTTCCCACTACCGTTGAGCTGGTGACCAAATCAAATTTGTGTATCGGATCAGATCAATTGCTATGGGTCTAAATGTCTTAGATTCATTTCCATTTGTTCTCGACAAAACTTAGTTCTGTGTGGTCCATTTTACGGTCAGAATAAATGTACAAATAAATAAATAAATATTTGTTCAGCTGATAAATTCTGCAGTCAATTTGAGAATCAAATGTTATGAACTCAATTTATATTAATGCAAAATATTTAAAGTTTTTCAATAATGACAAGCAATTTTCAAATGTTTATTTCTAAATGCGTAAATTGTTGTAAAGTTAATTTGTTTATAATAGTAGCATAAAGATTGAGGTGAAGTTTAAAACTGTTTTTGTGGACTCAAGGGTGTTTCAGGTTTCAATTGCTACTCTTATGGCTGTCAAATCAAAATATGCCTTACCCATTTAAATTTTGATGTAAAGCAGAAAAACTTTGTTTATAAATATATATATAAATAAAATGTTTCCGATACTATGAAGTACAATTCCAATAGTATATAAAGAAAGTGTGTTTTTTTGAAAAGTAGTATAAAAATGAAGGATACAGTAACTAGTGGAAAAAACGAAAGCATAATTGTTAAAAAATGTGTTTTTGTAGAATAAATTTTTTATTAAATCAATTATTTAACACTAAGTTTATATTATTCTTTATAGATATTTAATATACGTGGTTTTGATAGACAAGTTTTATTTCTCATGTCGAGTTTTCTGACCTGTACTCGCATGCAACTCTGATCATATCTTTTCCATTTTGTAAGATTGTCAAATATTTTTAATTCAGTCTGGACAAAACAGACTCGATCTAATAAAGCCATTGAAGTAGAATTATATTGACAATAATTAAGGAAAATCAGTAATTTTTATTACACCAATTAATTTTTTTTTATGAATTGATATAATTGAACTGATTGACCAGAGGATTGTGCGTCAGCAGTCAAATATGATTGCTCCGGTGAATGACGGGAGTTTAGGACTCGTGAATGAAACAATAGGTTTTGTGGCAATACTACTATTTTTGTTCACTATAAAAGAGGTTCAATTCCATGTGAAGACTAAATTAAAAGGCAAAATAAGAATTTTACTATGAACATGGAACAAAGTTTTTCAAATGAATTTAAATTGATCAAGTATCCTAAATACAAAATAGTTGGATAATATATTGTCAGCGTGTTACAAAATTATTAAGTGCATTGTAATGTAAATTAAGCAGACTTTGAAAAGTACATTTTTAGTGGTCTGGTGTTTTGTTTCATCTGCATATCTTCATAGTGGTTTTCACTGCAATATGTATCCTGTTCTTGGATGCACTTTAGTCTCACTTGTATGTAGATTGTATTCTGCACCTGCGTGTGCGTGTTATTATTCAGTCCTCTCAATCTTGTACATACATAATACGCGCAATTTTTGTTCACAATGCTGCAGAATTAGCCTTCTTTGTGTTAAAATAATACTGATCTATATTGAAGATAGCCAAAGTGGGCTTGAGTCCTCTAATCAGCAGATACACGGTGACCAAGAACTCATGATCTTTAACGAAGATGAAGATTGAAGTCTAGAATGTTTTACTTTTTAATCAGAGCATTGATTGGTGACAGTTTTTTCTCTGATGGCCAATGATTTATTAGAATATTGTAAAATAAATAAATTATAATGTATAAAATAATAATAACATTGATGAGGTCCGATGTACTTGTTAAGTGATTTTTTTTATTATTTGATAATATATTGTGTATTATGGGATGTTTTTGAGAATTCCTACTCGTCACCATGATAGAAAGGAGCTTGATCTTTGTATGTGTTAATGAAATGATTTGAGTAATTTTGTTTCTTTGTAAAGGAATCATTTTTGAATCATAATATTATTTGTTGTATCATCTATAATATAATACTTTTCACCAAACACATTATTGTTTTCTTTTTCCAAATTAACAGTAACTATACAGTCGAACTTGGTTATAACAAGATCATGGCTGTACGTACCCCAATGATTTCATTTTACGATTATAGCAAAATACAGTGGAACACAGCAAACATTTGTAATTTGTAAGGTATTGCTCAGTTCTTGGAAGACTCTAATTTTTATAATTGCATCAGATTATGCCCCAGTTAATGAGGTTTGTCTGATACTTTTCTTGCAATAAGCACGTAAAAATTGCGTTGGCAGCCGCTTATTTGATTACCTTATATTTGCCAAACCTTAAATTTATTTTGGGATTTCCCAGTATTCTTGAAACTATGTCTTTATTCATAATTTCAGTCGTTTTAAAGCATTATTATTATCAGTTGGAAACGTCTGCTAAAGTACTAATAAATTAAAGTTTCAATTCATAAAAAAGTTGAAATTATTCATCAGGTATAATGAGGAAATTTTATTGGTCCCCGTTATATTCGAGTTCGACGATATAATATTCTGAATCACAGTGGCAATATTATCTAAATCTAGCTTTTGCATGGTTCGTTGGATTGGAATTGTGGAATTGAACACAAGCAAAATGCTATTGTAATGATAATTATTGTTAATGCCTTAATATTCAAATTTAAATATGACAACAGCACAGATATAAGCTTATGTAGATAGGACAAACATTCCTATTCTCATAACATTTTCATTTAGTTTGAACATAGTGAAATATTAGTGCAACGCACGCACGTCTTTATTTTATTTTTTTAAGTATAATTCCGGGAAAAGGGTTGCACTTAATGCACTACAGATTTAGTAGGGGGAGTGCAAATTTTTCTGCAACTTTGGATTGAAGTTTCTTTAAGAATAGGAATGTCAAACCATATTTTTATTTTTCAAAATACAAGACAATATCCATGAAAGAACACAATCTGAATTTAATGGTAACTATTACGTAAGTATTTTTTCCCTTCAAAATAATCTAAAGCATTGTGAGACTTGCTAATTCTTCAAAGTTTTCATTGAATTTGATAATTAACAAAAAATGTTAAGATTGTAACACCTTGAATTCGAAATGACTGGAAATTTTACAAAAATTACCAGCTATCATTATTTTAATTACCTATGTGTTATGTTATTGTTATCAATGCAATCATTTCATATCGACCCTTCCTATGTAAGTATTTGATTGGTGATGACTCCTAAAGTATAACATAAAGGTCATTTTTAGTTTTAATATTTTGCATGAATTGGGTATATTTATATGTGGTAGTCATTCTTGTTTTATATTATGTTCAATATAATAGAATACAATATATTATATGCCAAATAATCAAATATTGTATCACATGGTAGCCACTAAAAAAGATTGCCAAAATTGCTGCTAGAGAGATGAAGGTGCAACCAACTTAAGATCTATTATTTTTCTTATCGCCCATGCGCTGTTATTTATTCCCATTGTAAAATACACAATGTGTAAAAAAATTACTGCCACTTAAAATATGTACAAAATATATGTGAGATAGGTACATACTGAAACAACTAAAAATACATAGGAATGCTATATAAAATACCACTCTGAGAACACATTGTACATTAGGATGTGCCACCTACTTTATAGTAAGATTATTTTTTTCTGCAGCTTTAATCGCTGACTCGACAAGTATCCTCCACAGATTCAAACAAAATATCTTGATATATGAAAGGCTATGCTTGAATTTTAATTCCCTCCTCTTGTTACTGCAGCTTGAAACTATTTCTCAGAAATATTGATTGGCTTTGTTTATAAATTTTAAGTATCATTTTGTATAAATTTAAAAAACAATGTATAAACATGGTTCACATCGCTTTATGTATGTTTGTGTATCAAATAACACATTGTCAATAAATCATTTTAAAAATGTAGATAGTTTGTGATTTAATCTTACGGTTTTTGTTACTACCATTGTTTGAATGTAGGCTCCTTCCTAAAAATTTCAACCCATAAATACGATCTCAGCAATTAACACAACATATTTACATTTATGAAAAACTTTTTATTATTATTACCTTGCATTAAATAGAGATGAAAAAATCATTTTATTTGATTCATTAATTTTATTTATTGAAATGATAAGTAATAAGTAATTTCACACAAAAAAAGTAATTTATTATAATTAATAATTTCATTTAACATTGTTTGGATCAAAAATAAGTGTTTTGTGGATGTCTTGATTGTGTATTGTAATGGGTTCTAATTTTGTGCAAAAAGTGAAATTTTCAACAACTCGAGCAAATACTTACTTTACTTTTACTTTTTACATTACTTTTCTTCTATCGAGGTTTAGTAAAGTTCAATATATATTAGTGAAATTTCCAATGAGTTTATGGCATAGCTACCATTTTGGAGTACATTTCATTGGTTGTCACCAGGCTATCAAAATTCCCACTCCTGAAATTCTATTTTCTGATAACCGTGAAAACCTACAAGTGTATTTAAATTTGTACATGTCCAAAGTATTTCTGAAAAAAACTGATATAAATCCTAGAAATTTTGTATATTTCAGTAAAATCACATTGATATTCCCGTAATAATAGAAAAAATGCATTACATTACATTACATTACAAATGACTATCATCTGTGTATATTCAATTTATTTTGTGCCAAGTAAAATTTTTTTTAGGCTGTATGTGGTATTACAGTCATCCGATGAATATAAATAATTTTATTATGTGTGGAATGTTACATAATTTTATAATAAAATAAGAAAAAACAGCAAAATCATAAAAAAAATTCATTGCACTATCTTATCACATTCCGTGCAGACAGCAGGCGAGGTGCATTTATCAAAAATGAGCCAAAGGTATTAGGCGTGTTTATGGTTCTATTAATTTGCTTGTACATTAGAACATGGATATCTCGAACCTCAAGGGACCACCAGAAAAAATTTAATTATCCAAAAATTTGAATTAAGACAAAAGTAATTAGGGTTAAGAAAATACAACTACATACCTATTACTCAATATTTATTCAAATTTGCACATGTATGAGATTGTTAAAACATCATAAAGTAATATGACATGGTGCACATAAATAAAAATATAAACAAATTGAAAATAAACCAAACAGCAAAACAGGTTTCACAATTAGATTCACTAAATTCACAAAACATATACTCCTGAAATAGAGCCAAAAGCTACACTGACTTGCAATGCATGCCCGCAATGAAGTAGGTAGTGGTCGAAGAGTATCCTGTCAATGGGGGTGTGAGGTACGGTGACACGTGCATCATCGGTGTTTTCAAAATGACAAAATTTCTATAAATTCTTTTGCTGATGGACGGATTGTTATGCGCACTTGTTTATTGGTACTCGTGGATTTTGTCGATACTAACTTCGAATTAAACAAAATAGTTTGAAATATTCTTTTGTACTGTTTCGAAACGAAATTCACAGGACCAACAAAAAAGTTCAAATTAATGATAAATTTGAATTAACAAAGTTCGAGATATCCATGTTCTACTCTATTACAAAATATTTGAGTGCCGTGATAAAGACACACTGACAAACAACGAGATATAGTGCTCAAAGATCTGGAATATTGAAGACCGAGAAGGTAAAAGGCCCTTGAGTCACAAATTAGTTAAATATCCATCAAAGCATCACTCCCAAAATAGATTTACTTTTTGCTCAGCGGCGTGCAACCGGTACTTTGAAATAAGCTAGAATTTTTGAGAAATAAAATATGTATCGTAATATTCTTATCATAATTATTCAGATTTTAATATATCGTAATTTTGTCAGATAAATATTTAATTTGGCTTTAATTCTCAAAATATATAGTTGTGCACAGTTTATTTCAATGAACTATCTGCATGCACCTGTTTTTGCTCTAGGTTAAACAGAGATAATTGAGCGCTCTAAATCTTTATCCTGGTAAACTTCTTTCACCTCTTCCACATTTTACACACAATCATAGATTCGACCCTGTCAAGTCTGTTACTAATTTTTATTGATTATTCATTTGTATTCGTTGCCTTGTTTGCTTTTTAATCAGCAGTGAACTTGTTAAAACTAATTTAAATAGCTTTTAATTTTATTTTTTAAATAATATTGGTGTATCTAGTTAGCGTGCAAAATTATATTGTATGCCTGCCCACATGTATTATAATGAGGCAATCAAATACAAGAAAATTGTTTAAAATTTTATTTAGAAAATAATCTTTTAACCCAAAATAGACGCATAAGTTATCTTGTTCAATATGAAACCAAAACATGGTTGTAAAAATCCGTAGGATGTTTATAAATGAGTAAACTTCATACATAACGGTACAGCAATGCGGCCGCTCCTCGAAACACGTGACAGATTATCAATGTTTTTAACGAAGTACATTTTTATTTTCCAGAAATATCTAACCATCAAAGTATTAGCAATGTTAAAATATTGTATGAAATAGGCGCGTGAAATGTGGTCATGGACCAAAGTCGCCGTATCAACTATTGATACGGCTGCATAAAAAAAAACAATTTATACTGTATCAACTGTTGATATGGTAAGATTCAATAGGTTAAGCAACATGGCATCCGTATGGTTAACAAGTATTCATGTTAAATTGAGGTTTGGGAGGTTCATTTTCTATTTTAACAGAGCTCAACCTTTAAGCTTTAATAATATTGATATTTTTTAAAACTGTTGCCAGAATAATCGCTTCAAAACAAACATATTTTTCTCCAATATATTGATATTGGTCTTAAATTATCTGGTAATTTAAGTAATTTTAATCAGTATGCCTCCCAACTTGTTAATCACAATTTATGATAAAATTACTGCAATTATTACCGACTATATCATTATATTTTCAAATTCATTTTGTTTTCAGAGAACCACTTCCAGGAGTCCAGGTGTGCTGTTGTTCTAGAAGAAATGAGGCTCTGCTGCGTCAAATGGCAAAAAGAGTCATTTGTCTGCTCTGGAATAAATCTTGAACCGCCACCATCAAAAGAACAAGAAACAAAAACCAATCCTAATTTAAAAAAGAATTCTTCTTAATAAAGTACCAAAATAATTTTAATATTTAATACTTAATTTAAATTTAATATTGTCATTGTGAAAAAATAACTGAGTGAACTATCACCACTGTGAATGTGCCGGTTACTTCTGAGATTTTGAACAGTAAAAATATAAAACGTGTAATAAACAGTTATATATTATGGGTGAGGGAGGGGGAATGCACGGTGAGAAACCATTGACGGAACGACGACCAGTTTTACGTAATCGTGGATTTGCCTATAGATATCCGGTGACTTTTCAGATTGTTGCGATATCGACAGCGCTGGCCATTTTCTTTTCCAGACCCATTTATGACATATTTTTCAGAGAAAGTCCCCCAATGATTGATATTTCTGAACCACCGACGCGGAAGAACAAGTAAAAGACACTTCATTCCTTTGCCGTTATATTTTTTAAACCTATTTATAAAAGATTTCCTTTCAAAAATATTTTCTCTTGTCAATTTGGACTTATGTGATATAAAATGGATTCAGTAAAAAGGGCACAATTAAGATTAGGAATGTATCCTCAAATATTGGGAAAATGCGGCGAAAGTGCAACAGTTTACGCTAAGTGTGTGGTAGAAAAAGAAGCCAAAGTTAATAAGGACGATTGCTTGAAGGAGTTTCAACAGTTAAAAAATTGTATGGTTCAAGCTGCGAAGCAAATGAAAACTAGACTTTAGAGAAATAATAATACTGTAGTATAGTATTGGGTTTTTAGAGCGATTAGCTTGGATTTAATGTTGTAACGTAAAAGACTTTCTGGTAGCCCCTTACAGGACTGGGTGTTTGCTACGGAAATCAGAATTTATAAAAAAAATTGCAGTGATTAGATTTAGTGAGTGTTTTATACGTTTTAATAGATTAGGAACAGCTAAATAAAGCTTTTATAGTGAAGTAGTTCATATTAAACATTAATATTATTGTTAGATACAAACTATTTCAAGAATTTTTATATAACTTCAAAATGGATGTATTTAAAAAGTTTATTAATCTGCCATTCGGCACTCATCTGGTGATAGCGACAATTGTACGGCTATTCTTGATATTGTACGGACAATTTCATGACCAAGTGTCTGTTATTCCTTACACGGACATAGATTACAGAGTTTTTACTGATGCGGCTCGTCACATTGTGAATGAGGAATCACCGTACAAGCGACACACTTATCGCTATTCCCCTTTGATCGCAATGATGATGGTCCCAAACGTATTGTTGAATCAGAACTTTGGCAAAATTCTGTTTTCACTTGTTGATATTCTTGTAGGTGTCGCCATAAAGAAACTCGTTATACAGAATAAGGTTCTATTGGCTGATGGAAAACCATTGGATATGGCAGCTGTGAGTAGAACTGCATCGCATTGCGCATTATGTTGGATTTACAATCCGTTAGCTATTGTGATAGCGACACGTGGAAATGCAGATACTATAGCATCATTCTTGGTGATCATGTCTTTAGTGTTTCACGAAACTGATTTTGTAAGCGGAACAAAGAAATACTTTTTTTCTGGGATTTTTTTGGGACTAGCTATACACTTTCGTCTGTATCCGATCATATTTAGCGTTCCGATGTTTTTCGCTATTGCCGATTATAAAATATTCAAAAACACCAAATTATTTTCAGATCTCTATCAGCTCATTCCAAATTGGAAGCAGATTAATTTAGTTGCAGGTTGTATTCTTTCATTGGCATCATTAACTATTATGTTCTACCGTGCTTACGGATACGAATTCCTATTTGAAAGCTACCTTTATCACATATTTAGAAAAGACACCAGACACAATTTTTCTGTCTATTTTTACTTGCAATATTTGACAGACGACGATGCTCATTATTGGCACAGAACAGTACCGCTAATACTTCTCATCACGCACATAGGAGTACGTTACGGAAGGATAAAAACATTAAACTTTGCATTGTTTCTCGAAGTGACAATAATGGTAGCTTACAACTCTGTCCTAACCTCTCAATACTTCATCTGGTATCTGTCCTTACTACCTTTATGTATTTCTGATATAGATATCAAGCGAACACGAGGAATATTTTTGTGTTGCATATGGCTGGCTGCGCAAGCTTCGTGGCTGTTTTCCGCGTATGCGCTAGAATTCAGGGGGAAAAATTCCTTCCTGCAACTTTGGTCAGAGAGCCTACTCTTTTTCTTAGCTCACGTTTATATAATTGTTATCATCGTAAGGTCCTACACACCAGGCTACGAAGAAGAGGAGGAAACTATTCTAGTAGCGAGACGCATTCCCGTAGATGAAGACAGTGATAAATGAACATTTTAAATATGCTATGTTCTTTGACAACGCTTGTATTTCAGGAGACACATATGTATATATAAAAATGTCCTTTCAAATTTATAGTTAGGATCATAATATGTATGTAATGTAAATACATTTTAAAATATACTATTGGATAATTCTAGATAGAATTTATCGCCATGTACTTTTGTTTCTAGATCATCTTTTCTTGTGTGTATTTATGATAACTTATGATGCTTAAATCTAAGTATGAGTTATAAATAAATCGGAGTTAATAAATGCAAACATAATATGTCAATAAGAATTATTGTTTTACTTTTATAATAACTATTGTGTTACCAGCTTTATCATTACAGACTCTCTCAAGAAGTCTGTACACAAATCTTGCAGTGACTTTTCACCACAGAACCAAGTTTCTGATATACTTTTTCAAAACTCTCATTTCTTACATATTACCACTGATGATGACCACTCTGAAAGAATTATATAAAAATACATATTTTGTCACCTCAGCCATTCACTCCCGCCAAATATCCCGTATTCAGAAGGCATTCACCCTGGAAAAAAGTTTTTATTAATTTTTAGTGAAAATATAACATAATACTTATTATTGTGAAGTCGTAGTTTTTCAGAACATAGTTCTATGCTATTTTTGATATAAATTAAATTAATTAATTAAAAAGATATACAGAATTATATGTACACTCAACTCTTTTTTTACACGGTCCACTAAAAAGAACGAATACTATGTTTTTACACAAATTATTTGTTCTAACGATTTCCAGAAACAAAAAAATGTCAATGACCCAACATTCTCATGTCACAGCCACCCTTGCTTAGGGCAGGTCAGTTCTCACTGACCTCAGTTTGTCTCAGTATCGTGTGAGTGATACGTGTTTGGAGTGATAGGGACGGGAATGGGATAAAGGTGAAATTTTTCAACTAACAGCTTTGATTCACGAGGGCTTGCAATTTGCTACAAGAACAGAACAGCATTTTCTCACTCATGATCCTGAACGAGCTTTAAAATTCCAACGGGACCTGCAGATTTGTATAAGAAATGTATGAAACACTTACGAAACAAAAAACACAGAAGCGGATAACAGATTTCCTAATAGCAAAAAATTCAACAACACAAGATAGTAATAAGAAACAAAAGGCTTCATTAGATGTGTCAAACATTTCTAGCGATGTCCAGTCTCTCATAAATGTCCCCATATATTATCAAGTAGCGATGAATAGTATTTTTTAAAAATTAAAATACATATTATAAATAATATTTTATGTAATTTACTTATTGAATCTTTCAAAAGTTTAAAAATAAAAAGGAATTTGAACTCTGGTATTAATTTGTTAAACAATATTACATTTTCTAACTCATCTCCTCTCAATATTCCCATTACAACCACCCCTCTATTTTCCACCAGTAACTGCGCCCCCTCCCCTTCCATCTGTCGGTACCTAATTACTCGTATGTCTGCCACCTAAGCCTTGTTTTCTATATTTGTATGTATTTAGTTTACTACTTCAGCTGCTGATGAGAGTTATTGTTTCTCTCGAAACTCGAGTGGTGCTAATAACATTGTTTTTATTTATATCGATCCATTATGATGAAATTCTACAAAGTTAACGCCGGTTCTATTAATAATAGAAGTTATAATTTAATTTTAAAATTGAATCAGTCGACTTGAAATCATACGGCAGGGGCACCAACTGTCATCCTATGTTGAAAACCTGGTAGCTTTAAGGGATACTAATTTATTAAGCAAAACAATACAAATTTTGTAAAACTGCAGGTATTCAGGATTGATATTTGAGATATATCAATCTTAAATACTTGGTATATGGCAGATTCCTAGTTGAAACAGTACATTGTGAAAAATATGATATTTCTTTCAATGTTTGTTATCGCTTTATGTTATTTCCGATTGCTTCAGTTATATACTTTAATTAAAATATAATATTTCACTCTCAGCTAATATTACACAAAAACTAATATTGAAAAAAGACATTCAAAAACCTAATCCCAAACACTCCTTGGATTTTTCACTCTCTTATATATCTGTAAAACATATTAACTATCCATATAAACATAAGAGTTTTCGAAGAGAGGATGGATCACCTCACATACACACAGTGCTGTGGTAAACCATACCGCCATGCAATGTTCCCTTTAAGGTGTGCAGATGTGGTATTATAGCGCACATAATTTTTAACAAGTTTTCTTCGTGTGCCGCTTTCTATCAAATATTGGCAACTATGTTGATTTATCTTGTATAAGATCACCAACCTTTTGAAAATGGGCCATTTGATTGTATGTTGTTTATTGTACGCCGATGATGCAGTATTAATGGCGAATAATGAACAAGAATTACAGAGTAGTGAGTGGAATGTACAAGTCGAAAGTGGTGGTATTCGAGGAGGAAAGCGGGAAACGTTCAAAATACTTGTAGGTAATGAATGTTTGGAACAAGTAGATGAGTGTGTAATTGGGAAATATGTTTGATAGAAACAGAAAGGCTGAGAAAGATGCCAAAAGGAGGGTGACTGCAGGGAATAAAGTGAAGGGCACTTTGAATAGAATTATATCTAATGGGGACTTATCAACCGAGGCAAGACTAGCGGTACACAATGGAGTCCTGGTACCGACACTGATGTATGGAAATGAAGCATGGAGCTGGCACAAGAGGAACAAAAGTAGGCTGAATGCAGTGGATATGGGATTGCTTAGGCTTATATGCAGCAGATTCATTTATGACAGAGTAAAGAATGAAGAAATAAGGATATGATGTAAAGCTGGTCTTGAAGGTATAGTGAGTAAGATTAAGAAAGGATCACTTAGTGGTTTGGTCATATGTAACGGCTGAATGTGAATGGTAAGAATGATATATGATGCAAGTGTTGATGGGACCAGAAATAGGGGACGTCTGCGGAAGACTTGGTACAACTAGGTAAACCAGATACTGGAAGATGGTCCTGTTAGAAGCCTCAATAATCGGCGAGCTTGTATTAGAAGATGTATGAATGCGGATGAGGTGAGAATTATGTATCAAGACAGAAGAGTGTGGCGCTCTATCCTCTCTGCCTACCCCTTCAGGAAATGGCATGATGGTAAGTTAGTTAGGTAACACAACTGAGATAATCTCTTTCTATATATGTCACTGCTGCCTTCTATCTTTCCCTAAGCATAAAGTAAGTTGTAAAATATCATATTTTGCAGAAATGCATCCAAGGCTTTTGTTAATAGTTTGTGACTTATTTATGTATCTTAATACAACTTTATAAACAATGTGGTCAACTCAGGAGATCTTTAGTATATGTCAATAGACAAGACGCTAACATTGCCTTATCAGTAGCCTTCTCCTGGTAAGGTAATGTTTTTCTTATTTTCTTCCTCATTGGTCCTTAAAATTGCGCAAAAGATTTTTTATGTGTATACTGGGATCCAAAATTAGAAGGAACATTGCTGCCATAATAAATTTTAGTTTCTCATCTCTCTCCCTTTTTCGTTGTGAATGCAGATAATGCACAAACATGTCGACGTTCTGAAAAACTAACTTTAAATTTTGCACTTTGAAACAGTACTTTTTCATTTTGAAATAAAAAAAAGTAAGATTGTTCTTGACATGACATTTTAATACTCAAAATATGCAACCCTGAGCTTAGTTTTGTATAATAAATAAAATCAGATTATAAGATAAAGATGGCGCCTTCAATAATAATTCATCTTTTCGCATTTTTCATGAAAATGTAGGTTTTTATTATTAATTTATACTAGATTAAGAAATCAATCAATTTTTTAAAACTATTAGATAGGATCTTTACACTAATTTAAAACTAATAAATTGACTATTATTTGCCATCATTAAAACAATACAAGGCATTATAAGAAAGACCGTTTTCAGTGCGCCACAAAATTGCCTTAATATGGAAAATTCTTGTATATACGAAATATATTTTATAATAATCTTGAAGCCAAGATTATGGAAACAAATCTGAACGTACAAATTAACAAAACAGGCAGTTCTCAATTTACAAACGTTCAATTTGTGAACATTCACTATAACAAACATCACCATTTTAAGATTTTTTATTTATTTATTTAACGCACAAAGTGCAAACATACAGCGGACATAATTGCAAGATTGCTGAATTTCAAACTGGGAAAATGAAAGTGTGTCCTTAAAGTGGATTCCCTGGAAATTTTTTCTCAAAAATTGTGAAAAAAAAAATTTGTAACATTTTTATATACTCTCATTTATTATCTTGTGTCATTTTCACCTTCACTGTTACTTTTTGAGTAGTTTTTATATAACACATGCATTTATAATTATATTTGGTACACAGTATTTATAGTGTAAAAGCTATGCAGCGTCAAATGACCTGTATGTTTTTTTTTTAAATTTGAGTAAAAATGGCATATTGCATTTTAAAAAAGTTCAAAAATACAATGAAACACAAATTAACAGAACATCATTTATTATTTTCTTCACAATCAACAATAATGAAAATATCTCGCAGTCAAAATAGCAACTAATACTAACTACAATTAAATGCAAATAAAGTAAAAACCGATCTATTAAAATAATAAATTACACTTGATCGACATACAAATTATTAATATTAGACCACTAATTCAATATGGTCAGTGAATTATTTCTTAAGTTACAATTGTGATAACTTATTTTTATCATTACTCTGTATTCATTTAGGGATTGAGAACAGTTATGAAGGTAACTTTGGGACAAATTATGTAGACAGTAAACAGAAGAGGCATCGCATGCTTGAGGAAAATATTTCAATACTTATAATTATTAGTCGTTCAAGCATCCAGATGCAATGTTGTGACAATAACAGTCAGTACTTTGAAATAAGCTGTACTCAACTAGAATTTCTACAAAATAAAACTAAATAAAATATGTATCTTGTAATATTCCTATCACAATTATTATCATTTTATTTAGATTTTAATATTTATAATATTCTGTCAGTATTTTTCAAAATATATGGTTATGAACAGCTTATTTTAATGTACTGACTGCACTGATAACATAAAACAATTTATGCCAAATTTAATGTTTTCTTTATATCTGATACTACAACTGTTTATCTTTGAACCAAGAAGCATATCACAACATTTGAACAATTTTTCTCATTACTAAATGGTGCCAACAAAATGGTCATTTTTCTATAAAGAAATTTGACTATTAAATAATGAACAAAACTGATTGAATTTAGGTTGCAAGAGCTTGCCTTTTTTTGAGAGGTATAAGATCAAATAAAATCCAAAGAGTTACTAATTAAGAATCATAAATAAGATAGATAATTCCTCTCACCAAAGTTTGGCAAGGATTTTCAAATTACATAGCAAATTAAGGAATACATTTGACATTTCCTAAAGTATTATAAATAAAACAGTTTCAGATTTTGGAGTAAAAAACTAAACTGCAAAGAGGTCTTTGTAAAATTTGCACTGATTTCGTGGCCCATTCTGTCAGAAAAATGCTCCAAAGTGACAAAACATAATATTGCTTAATTTCAGAATAGTTAGCGAGGATTCTGCAGTCAGTCCATGTTCAATTGTTCAACTGATGGTTTTTTTTTAAATGCTTTCATTATAATTGTCAATAACATTAATAGCAATTTGTCTCTTAAAACTGTAAAATTTATTTTTACAGGAGCAAGAATATACATAGGTGATTCGACAGTGCCTGTATAAGATAAATATAGCAAATACCACGTGTGCATTAAAAATTAGTCTTATTTTTACTATAATACACGTAAACATATATTTTTAACTCCAAACTGTTCATTTTTGAGATTGATAAATGCATAATTTTATTTAACTAATCATGTAGTAGGTTTGAAGATTAATACAATATCTGCACATTAATAAGATGTATTTATGTATCTTTAGATTTAAAAAAAATTAACTAAGGCTTCCAAGTTGTCTAAAAATTAATATCTTATCATTCTTGTTGTTGATGTTACGATATATCACAATGCTTTTTGTAGTTAGCGAGCTAGTGTGATATTGGTGTTAATTAGTGACGAACAGTCAATTTGAAAACATTATTTTATCATCTCTATCGAATTTTCTTTAAAAAGTTATTTTATGGTATTCGCAATAGGCCGTTGAAATATAATTTTCATAAATTATTCCGGATGCTGGCCGGATATTGGTTGGCTTTAGTCGAATATGTGTAATCACAGTGTCATTAAATTAAACAATTAAAAATCTTTAATAACAAATTAAATATCCTCATGTTGTGGTTTATGACGGCTTCAAGCCGCTCTCAGATGCATCTTGCATAGACATAGCGGAAAGTTTCTTGCCTATTCTTTCATGAATATCCAAATATTTAGCAACACATCGGTCCAAACACACAGCTTCACCTTTCCCTGGAAAGTATACAAAAATACATATAGATATTCTAAATTTCAATCAGCTAATATTATATATACATCAGGTTGTAGATTTTTGATATCATTCTTTGACACTTCATATTAAAATGCCCGCAACTCCAAACAATCTATTATTTTTGATTTTTTATATATGTACAACTCAATTTATCTGTTTTTATTTTTGCATTGCCAATTCTACGCTTCACTTCCGTGCATCAGTTTTGGTGCCAAAATCAATCGCTCGCGGCTAATCTTATGACCGTTGATAGCAATAGTATCAAAGAAATCATTATATTTTTATAATTAAACACAGAGTAATATTACTAAGAAAAAAAAAACAATATATTGAGTTATGCACATGATATAAATACTATAATGTAATTTGGTAATTCAATTTGGATATCCAATGAAGATAAATCTAGCATGATTAAATATGAAAAAAAGATTATGAGAAGAATTCCGGATAATCTTCAGTACAGGTAGTAAAAAATTTCAAATTTTTAAAATGACATTTATGAAATATTATTCAAAATGTAAAAATAATTTTTATTCAACTGTATAATATGTAACCGAAAATATAACTGGCGAAATTAATATTTTTTTTGATATATAAATAAAATAATTAACAAAGGTTATCCAGGTCAATTTTTTTCTTTACAACCACCCCCGAATAATCAAGTGTACTATAACTTTCAAAATGGAATGTAATTTTTTCCATTGCCATAAAACTAGTTTAACTATGTGCCTAATAACAGTTTGTACAAAGCTTCCACTTTTGGCATTTAACTCTTTTTTTTTTAATCTAATATTATTAAAATAATTGTACAGTAAGCCCCTATAGTTACGTCAATTAAGTTAAGTGGGACCAGCAAGGATAACATATGTTGAAAAATCGTATTATCTGGAACGTTCCAATTTGAGTAAATTGTCGGTTAGATTTTGATATACGTTTGCAATATTTCTCATTTTTGTTGCCGAATAATTCAAGTGAATAAGATATTATTTTTTAGTTATTAATTTTAATGAATATACGAGCGTTTTACTATAAATACAGTGAGTGCACCGTTAGACAGCACTGGCCATTGCCGAGGCCGGCGGCATCATTTTATGCGTGTTGTTAGTGCTATATAAGTGCAATGTGTACGTAGTTGTGATGTGCTAATATATTTTTGTTTTAAGCATCACATTAAACACAATAATATTAATAAAATTTGATGTAAGGACATCTTTTGGTCATTTTTTGAAAGGCTAAAAAACAAATTTAAAATAAATAATAATGTTCTAAGTGTTATGGCCTGACAACACTATCAGCTTTTATTTTTGCCTTTTTTTCATCTCAAAAGTGTACGAAATCGCTGTCGATGGACGCTTATGATGAAATAGTACCCACGTTATTTTTTTAGTTATGCCAAAGTTTTCATGGTTTTTTCATATAAATAAAATTTGAAAAAGCTACCCTATGAATTTTGAATTTTGGTGGTATGATGCTGCTTCACCTACGATTTTTCTGGGCAGCTAACAGGTTAATTTAATATTTACCCAGCTCCACTTCTGCATACTTTGGCGGTATGCACTTTTTGTGACAGGCTGTCGTCAGTCGATTATACATATCGGACATCATCTCGATTTCCAGCTCCTGAACGAGTTGCAGCTTTGATGGGTCCAACAGGGGTGACACAGCCATTTTATTGGATAGTTATGAAAGCACAACACTATAATCTTTTATAAATTCTTGATCAACACTGAAGTTTCTTGAATTTTCTGAATATTTTTATAAAACTTTGTTATTATTTTCTTATTTTACTGCAGTTGCACTTGTATTTGAGATTTAGATAAATAATTCAAGAAATATACAATCGTTTGACAACAGCAGCGACCTTCTTAACTCCAGAAAATCTGTAAAAGAGAAAATTTTTAACATAAGAACAAGTAAAAAATGATTAAATATCATGTTCTGATAAAAAATCTATAATTATTAGGAAACATTTTACAATGACCATTTTGAAAGAATAAATAAATCATATATTTTGTAGACATTCTGGAGAATATTACAAAAGATTTGTTTACACTTTCAAATAATTCCTACTAAATTTTATTTTTAGCACTGGCATTATCTTTAGGCTGATAACATGTTACACTATTTTTTTACATTTTCATTTCCGTCCTGATCTTACCTTTTTGTATAAATTAAAAAAAAATTGATATACATAAATAGCAGGCAAAGGAAACATATTTATTTTGGGCATAATAATAGGTTGTCGTATTTAGCATTTTGCCATTTTTCACCATACAAAATATGACATTTTCCTCTGGACAATCTAATATTTTGTCCATAGCCAGTAAAAAAAAAAAAATTGTACTGCACACCATTCTTGATAGTCATAAGAGTTCTCTTTCATTCCAACACTTCAGATTTGGCTATCTTGTGTAATTTATAAATCTATATAATAGAAATAATATTTTTTAATTAGTTTTCAGAAGTTTAAAATAATAATTACAAACATCAACAATACCTTTTCTCACACAAGTTTTAACCTCCCAAACCCAACTAATAACTTATTAAATTAAAGCTGTTACTTTTGAAAAAAAAATTATACAGGTCTGAATTTTTGAAAAATAATTTAATGTACTTTGCATTTGGTGTTCTTATTAAAAAATCCACATATTTGCAAGCTTTCTTCACATGTTCAGCTAGACGGGTGCTGGCAGTATCAAACAAGTATGGTTAATGTAATATCCAATCGACTCTGTCGTGGCAACGGAGCGATGATAAGAAAGAAATTGCTCAGTATTAGCCAATTCATTGCTGAATAAGCTCAATAACATGTCGCTTGCTGGTGGCAAAGAAAATTCTCAGCAACTTCATTGGCTATTGGAGGTTAAGACTACATGTATTGAAGTCTTGGGTCACATTATTTATCATTGTCTATTTCCGTTACATTGTCGTTTTGAAGAGGTCTTATAACATTTAATTAGTACCTTTAATTCAGTTGAATTTTCTATAGCTCGGCTCGTATTCGCCGCAATTGCTCTGTCTCATGCGCTCCCTCACTTTCATAGCCTCCGACCGTTGGGAAGTCACGTTGTTCTTTGTGTAGACAAAACCGGAAATTCCCAACACAGTAAGTATAGACCTGTACGTAAAAATACGGAAAATTACTCTTTATCTGTCGAAAGAAATTGAAATCGCCATAACCTATTTCGGTGTTACATCACTGTAGGCATACACGATAGACATCAATGAAGAACGAATGATGCAATTGCAATGACTCTATGTATAGAGAATTTTATTAACTAACTTACCAGGATATCCAAATTCTTTGAAAGTTTCCTAGCGGCATACTTAATGTGATATCAGTGGAACATCTAATATGAACTTTGAAGTACACCTACGACAAAAACCGACAACAGAAATACAAGCAAGTAATTTTAAGGTTAGAGCTCTTATCTATGGGTTAGATTGGTTAGAGTAATAGACAAAACAATACATACCTTATCTATGAGCGCACCGCATAACAGATCTATGTGGTGCCAATATGATTTGTACTAAAGGTCAGGTGACCCAGGGCAAATGGTGGCGGGAATTCAAATTTTCAAGGAAATTTCCTTTCATGAGACAAATATCTGGCATTTTTTTATATTCAAGACAAAAAATTGAATTTGTTTTGAAAGTTTTGAGTCGGGGTTCTTTAGGAGTTATAATTTGATTAATCGGTGATTAATCGAACATGTATCATGCTCCTGATCGCTCGTCAGAACGATACCTCGAACTCTAGTGGAATGTTCGCTTTGTGACCCATCTATCTTGGTCTCAGCCAGCCATTCTGGCAGCCGGCAGCGTTGTCGCTAGCATCGATACCGGCTGAGATGGCGGTGAATTTGAAATTTAATCCCTACAGTTCTGTCTAATGGTTATTGCTCACTACGCCGAAGCAGATGCCAAACTTCTTTCATGGCCTTGATCCATGAAGCAGCTCCCACGTGCGCGAGCTCGAAATCTGACCACGCTTGGTCACCAGAGCTGAGATGAATGATCGAGGACATCGATACGTGGCCGTCGACATGTGGCAAATAACTAAGATGTGAGGACACGTGGTTACGAGCAATGCAACTAGATGTGCGTCCGGGACCTGAGCTGAAGGACGCTTCTCACCAATGATCAGTGTTGTGACCAGTGACCAAAGAAACCGACAAGTCAAAAAATGAGGCTGTGACAGTGTATTTTTAATTCAATTTAAAAAGTCAAATTATAATAAATATTTTTATTGAGTTCTGCTAGTTTGCGTAAGCATTATATGTTGCAACTGTTTCAGTAGTTAAGGCCATTTTCAAATATTGTGACGGTGTAGTTTGTAGATTTAGTGTAATTTAATTTCAATTCCACGCTGTGTAGTGTGTAATATAGATAAATCTAGTGTTAAAATTTCATTGATAAATTCTAATTAGAAATTGTTGTTCCTGATCACACACGCGTATTTTAATCAATGTAGTGAAATAGGTTCCACGAGTTCCTTAATTTCTTGTGGTAAAGCGACCGCGTATATGTGACACGTGTCCAGGTCCACGAAGGATGCGTGCTCGTCAATATCAAACCCATTGTTACGGTTGCATCTCACGTGTAACGTTCACGTATTACGAATATTATTTTCGCGCCGGGCAATGCAAGCCCTTCCTCATATCGCTTTTAACATGCTTCCACAGCGGACGAATGATCGCTACCCCTTCCAACGCGCATTGGCTGGGGTGGGTTTCTGCCAAGCCGAAGCTAGGCTCTTGCTTTACGACCGCTATTTTACCTCGAGACGAATCCGCCAGGAAGCTTCGATGTGCGTCCTGGAAGGTATCTAAGGACCTCGCCTTGAACACGAGGCAAGCGACGGATATTCCTGCCGCTCACAACGAAGGACGACTGGATGCGACTATGGAGACCACATGGCGAGCGAAGCTGCGGAGCCCGCGTCCGTGAACTAAACCAGAGGCGGGTTCCAGATGTCGCTTGTCGCACGCGCCTGCGGCGGGCCACACGTGGCCATGCAATTGGCCACAAATATGAAGACAGACAAAAGTGAGTGGGAAAAACAATTAAAAAATGAGTGGGCCCGCGTTTAATTAAGGTAAAATAGAGAAACAATACGAATTTTCCTTTTTTCATATTTTCTTGTGTTGTAAATAAATGTGCGATTTTATTTATAGAAAGACGTGTTAATTTAATTTACATCCCCGCCATCTTCTCGTGACCACCACAGATGTTGATTGCGTAATGACTAGAACGTTGCGTTTATATCACCATACTTATTTTTTATACTACACCCCTCCCCCAAAAATTCAATTAAATTAGTGTTAAGAGTATTTTGGTTAAGAATTTCAATTATTTTATTTTATTATAATCTATGATTACGGTTGTGAAGTGTATGGCTCTCGTATTTTTTTTATCTGATTATCTCGCCTGCTGTTGTATTATGTTATGTTGATCATAAATGTTTCTATTTTTATTAAATCAACCAAAATCAACTCATAAATAAGAGATATAAATCGACTAGTGGACGTGTCCGGATATGTTTAATGTTTCATATTTATCGTCCATGTTGTGGGGGACATAGAAAAAAAAAAATATATTGTGGGGGACGTGTATTAAGGATTTATATGTACTTTGCGAGATTTTAGAGTTCATAAGGATATTCATTCAATACGTTGTAACAAAGTTAAAATTCGGAATTCAACCAATAAAGTACACAAGTGTTGATCAAGATGCCACCCAAAGCGAGATTACATAGTAAGCATGGTAAAACCAATAGTTTTCCCAAGAAAATCTCCAGTAATCTGCCGCAGCCTTCGTCGTCCGCCGATAGCACATTATTTGCTGAGAATGAGAGGCAATTTGAAGTGGAGCTTTGTTGGTGCACACAACAGCTGGAAACTAGTCTAAATAATAAGAATTTAAATTCCAAACAAGGTAAGGAGGCTGGGTTAATGTATCTGATTTAAGTGTTTGGGGTTAATTTATCTGGCTGTATTACTTTATTATTGTTTCCAGTGTCTGGTAGTCTAATCAACAACCCTTTAACTGTCATAAATTATTATTAATTATTTTAGCTGAGGAGTCCATGAGGGTTCTGAATGTTTTAAAAAACAGCTCTCAACCAATGGCGAGGAAGAGGCAATTGATGAGATCACACTTTGGCGACTATCGCGCTAAGATGGCTGCTGAACAAAAAAAAGCCAAAAAAGGTACTTTTTTTGCTATCTTGATATTATGCTCACTGTAATTAACCCTTTTACTAGGCTAATAATCCGATTTCCTAGGTGTTCTTTTACCTAAAGTAACTTCAAGCAAGACATAAATTGTTATATTTGTTCTAATTTAATTGTATGATCCATGAATTTGCTAAATTTAGCCAAATTTAAGATGATGAATTGAAATAAATGATTCTTTGTTTCATTATGGGAAATGTGAACTTCTCGAGAAAAAAGTGAAAGGTATTTTTATCATCTTAATCCCTCAACAGGGAAATAACATTTCACCACTATTCATAATAGTAATTTCATTATTCTGAGCTGTAAAAACAATAGTTCTATCTTTTGAAAGCAATATAATTGAAGTACTACGATAACGGCAGTATCATGCAGTTAAGAAAATCCCTTGAGGGTTATATCCCCCCATTTATATACGAGTTGAGTATTCACTTGAGTTATTTTTATTAAATGATCATACCCAGTTTAGAGGTTGGAGGGTGTGGTGTGGAAATGAAAAAGAAAAGTAAGAATATAATCCTGAGTTTTATGTTATGGGACTATTAATTACTTTGCACATCCCTGGAGTAAAATATCTATTTAGATCAAACATTTAGGACCGGTTGTGTGATCAGTAGTAACTTTTTACTGTAGTAAAAAAGTTACTAAAGTAAAAAAATATCAAAAACGGGTATATACTTCTATATATTGAAAAATATGTTTATTTCACTTTTGAAACAATCATTTTTAGCCTGCAATTAAAACAAGATTTCTCTATTGCTAATAAATATCCACCAGACAACAAATGATTTTTATCGATAGTGCTTTTTTTTTTCACATTCTTTGGAAATAATTAGGGACCTAGTTTATTTTCTTATCTTAATAATGTATTATTTATTTCAGTGAACAGCAAAATATCATTTACAAACTCCCCTTCGACGAGCAGTAAATCAACATTTCTGAGAAAATCTGCCATTCTCACAACAGGAGACAATTCGTTCCGGTTCAACTTCATGCCCGCCATGGAGGAAATGTCCATTGACGACACGAGTGGGACATCAGGAGACTGTGTCAATGTTGAAAAATGTTCTGGTGCTTCACCAAGTACAAGTATTTGTAATAAAGCTTTAGACTTTACTGGTGGCGCTTTCAAATTTAATTTTAATTTAGATTAAAATATTACAGTGTTAGATTGACACAATATGACGAGTCCGTCTGTGAATTGTTAGCGTGTTACGTGCAATTTGGTGGCAGGCTAAAAGTTGGTTGGATGCCGTTTTGGCATTAAGCTCCATGAATTAAAGCTGTTGAATTTACCAACTCCTGTGTAATTATTTTATAATTCATTTTATTGTTCATATAATTTGAAGTAGCAATGCTGAAATATGGTAATATGTTTTACATTTGACCATTTAAGTAAGAAAAAAACAAATTTAAACAACATATACCATGAAAGTAATTATGTTATTATTGTTTGATGGTTTTCTTCCGATTGTGCACCTCGAAATTGAATAAGACTAAATATAAACTGTATGATATGATGATTGGGCATTACATATTCACTCATATCAAATAGATATTTTTTTGCGCAACAGTAATAGGCATAACATTTTAATACTGTCATTGGTAAATAATCAAGATTACACGTTTTCTTTATTGTAATGGAATACCTGACCTCTGCTTGAAATAAATTGCGGCTTTTTCAAATTAAAATCACATTTGGGTCATCCGATATTACTTTAATATTAGGTTGATGCATAATTATTCGTTGTTTAAAAAAAATTATATTGTAATGTGAATTGTATTGTAACATAACCAAAAACCCAAACAAACTCAAAACATATTATGCACAATTATCATCCGGGGGCATAGTCGCCGTAATCGTGGAGTGATCGATGTTGAAGTTCTCAGCCAGTGTCCTAGTGGTGCAACTTTTGTCCTTTTCTACAGCTGCCAGAAGGGCCTGGTCATCAAAATCCGAATATCGACCCTTTTCTGACTTGTCTAAGCTGGTATCACCAGCTTTGAAGCGAATAAAGCTCCCGGCATGCCCTCTTGTTATCGTTCCTTCACCGAAAAGATCATTGAGATGGCGAAATGACTGCAGATTTCCACCCTTTCTCCAAGTGGTACAGCATAATGTGGCGTATATGGGTATCCTAATCCTATTAAACAATTATATTATGACAAATGGCAATTAAATGTCAAATTCAAAAAACGAAACGACGTATACTTAGATAATAGTTACGCAACTTAGGTTATTTTAGATTCAAGATCGCATTAGATAGTTTTTCTAAAATGCTTTAATAAATGAATTTATTCTTTCAATCAAGAAGGGTTTATTAATCTGTTTTAATTACATTTTTCCCACACGGACAGGATCATAACATAGGATATTATTTTATTACATAAACACAGATTCAAAACTGCGCCCTGGTATTACTGTTTAATTTTTGTGAAATCCTCTAAAAGTATGCAACAGATACTCGTTGATGCCTATAGTATTGTAATTTGTTGATTTTTAACAATCCTTGTGTTGCATAATATACATAATTCATATCAAGTGCTGCCCATTTACGCATTGACAAGTTGTCTTTATATTATTAGTGACAGAACTGTACCGATGTTTTCAGTATTCAAATGACTAATGTAAGATATTTTTCTTAGATACATGTTCAAATATAATTTACTACAACACGGTTAATATGTTTCTTGTGGGTAGATTCGAAAGCATGAGATATTCGCCTTTTCTTGAAAATTGTACAGACTCAACGGATATGGAGCGATGAGATCTCGATCTCTTGTCTCCGATAACTGCCATAACTGAATATTAAGAATGGGATCCCGATGAGCGGATAGGTGTAGATGTTGAACAGCGTTAATTGTTTTTTTTCAGCATTTGAAATAAAGATAATTATTTTACTAGACGTGGTCTGTTCTAAAGCAAATACCTGTACAATTTTTATAAGTTGTATATTGTTAAGGTACAATCAAAAGTCATCTTCGCCCTGTAGGCGCTGGCATAGGCCGGATATTTGTCCATTTTTCTCAATGCTGGTCAGCCGGTTGATGGCGCACTGTCGGTTGTCGGGAAGGCGGGTCTCCTCCTTGGCCCAGAGTAACCCGGTCTCCCATGGGAGGCGCCTCGTTGTTGCTTCCATTATCGCGGTGGCTTAAGCCATGCTCGCGTTGATGCGGGTCGCGGTTGTGATGCCCAAGGAATCCACCGTGTAATGTTCCCACACGAGCGCCTCCAGGCGCGTGTCGGCAGCGGTATCGTTAGCCGCGGCGAGTGCTAGCACGGTCGCGTGTGGGCAGTAGGTGGCGGCCCCGTGAAATATCCAACCGAGGACCGTTCTGGACAGGACCCGCCTGGTCCTGCCCAATTAGTAACTGCGGCGACACTTCAGTGGCCCCGGCGCGGCCCACACGCAGTTGCCCTCCCCGATGTTTTATTGTCCATTGGGAGGGCAAAGCAAGCCCGCGGACCGGCCCCGCCGCCGCAAATGGTCAGGTTCACTGACTGGGACCGGGCGTCCGAGGAACACATCCCGTTTGCTCCGTGGATGCGTAATTGACGCACCGGTCCTTTGGCCACGATGGCGCTGGCCACTGTCGTCTCGATGAGGGTTACGGTGGATCCCTCATCCAGTAAAGCGTAAAGTCTTGTTTGCCCCTGGGGGCCGGTAATTGTCACTGAGAGGACCTTTAGCAACACTTGGTCCTCCTGGCCTCCCATGAGGCTCACTAGGCTTGTGCCGACGGAAGCCTGTTGATCACTTTCCAGTCACGATCTGCCTGAAGTCGCACCGGCGGCCGCAGTCGGTGCTCGTGCTTGTGACCCTCCATGCAGTAGATGGCATCCACTCGACCCACAACGTTTCGCCCGGCATTGTTGTGATCGATGTCCCGGACTGAGGCACAGGAAGCACACGTCCGATTCTTTCACTAGTGTCCATCGGTCCGAGACCGATTTTCGCGCAAAGTCGTGGCACGCGGCGAGACCGTGCCGAGTCGAGAGGCATGCTTCGCACTGCACACTCCAAGACGAATCCGGGTTCGCGTTCGCATTTTCTGCGGCTGCGGCCTCTATGGCGAGGTGCACCTGCCCGTTCCGACGGGCGGGGTGAATCCCAATGCTGATGGATAGGCACCCGGCGTATGACGCCACCGCGGTCACCTTGGTCAGCCAGGTGGAGAAGTCCTTGATAGCATCCATATGCTTTTGAAATGCGCCGGCAGTTTGCTGACCATCTCCGCCAGGAGCCGCAGTGACACCAGATGCTTGGCGTCGAACGCCTCGACCGTGGCGACGACATTCCGTACCGCCACTGCGTAGTCCACGATGGCTTTTGTGGGGGCAGTTTCGGCCAGCTTTGTGTAGCGTTGGATGCGGTCCAGCATGTGGCTGATGATGGTGTCAGGTCGCCCGTACCAGCGCTCCAGCGTGGTCACTATCTCTGGTACGTTGTTTGGGTCGATAAGGAGTGCCGCCACGGTTTCATGTGCCTTTCCTTTCAGGGCGCGCTGCAGGCGCATCAGGTTTTCAGCCAGGTTCAAATCACAGAGCGCGGTGGATTGCTCATATTGGGCCTTGAACGTTGGCCAGTCCAAGGCGTCGCCGCTGAACGGTGGCAGGTCCCTGGCGCTTGACTGGCGCACCATGAATGCATTCATTGGCTGCGCATGCACCCAGTCGCTTGTTCCCCGATGTCTGGCGTATGGTACGGCGTATGGCACGGCGCTTGCCGCTAATCCCCAGACAGCGCGCAGTGGTGATGACCATGCTTCGGCTCGGTTTGGTCAGGTTGATTGTGCTGAATGCCACACCGGCGGCGGCTCCTTCGGGAGCGTGTGGGGTGACGGACCAGGCCCCACTGGGCCCGGTGTTGGCTCTTGCGATGTAGGAGAAACGGCCAGCCCGGTCGCTCCGAAGTCCGCTGCCTGCATCGTTCCTGGTGCCGGGCTCCATGGCGCCACCATTGGCTGATCCTGGGTTTGCTCTCGGTAGTAGGCGTCCATCCGTGCATGCTGCAACTCCAGGTTCAGATGATAGTTTTCCTCCATTAGTCTTCGCTGCCTCCTCTCCTGTCGGATATTGACCCGCAGTTGGCGAACCGTGTTCTCCGTAGTGGTAGAGGTTCCCCGGCGAGACACGCGTACATCCTCGGATCCATTGTCGTCCGAACTTGAGCCCGACGACCCGAGCCGTGACGGTAGATTCTCCTCCTGTCGAGGCGGATCGTCCTCCTCCCGATCCGATCTTCGCGCGCCCGATCTCAGCCCGGATCGTGACATTTCGATTCCGGACCACCGATGCTAGCTAGGCGCTTTGAGGCAATCCGACTCCGAAGAACCAGTTGTTGCCAACCAAACAAAAAGTGGTCGCCTCAAATCGCTTTGCTAGGGTACGAGTGAATTCACCCGACTGAAGTCGAGCTCTTCACACTCGCTCCAAACCGTCGGTGGTCGCAGACCTGAAAGTCTCCACCGGACCGAGGGATCAGGCAGGAAGGCAGCCGGATGGCGAGGTTCCGAAGGATGAGGTGCGGAATGAAAACACTTGCTAAAGGTGTATTCAACGCACTGCAGACGAGACGTTAGACGAAAGGGAGCCCCGTACTGCAGTGGCCTGGTATTTATTCATGTTCGGCGGACATGCTCCGCTAGCAGCGCCCGCCACCCCCAAATTTGCCGCTGAGATATGTCAAGGTCTTTCACCTTGGTGGAAGAGGTGGCCTTCATGGTGGAGGTGGAAGAATCAAATGTGTGAAAGTTTTTTTAGCCGATTTGGATGGGTTTTAATCACTTTTTTTATCAATTATTTAGTTTAATACCGATGATGGTGAAGGCCCCGAGGGGTCATACATTGGTTTTGTACACTTTCTAGAAGCAATTTCCTGATTCAACATGTAATTTATATGAAATTTATTGAAAAGGGTAGAAACCAAAGTAGTGGTGAATGTCTACTTTGCTTCATAATTATCTTTGGCTTCTAATTTAAAAAAATCATAAGATGCAACATTTATTTAATTTGATCCACTACGTGGCTTTTACTTTATACGCATTTACAACTGCTCAGCATGATACAATGCTTGCATCCGCATAGCTCTTTCCGCTAGGGAGCTTCTAGCTGTGTAAGGTCATGATAAGCGTGAGCGTGGAGATGGCCTCAGTGGTTGAACTGATCTATTTGTAACAGTGAAGATGTGTCGATCCTGATTGTTGGGGGTTGTGGAAATGTCTGGCGATATGGAAATAGAGGTCTAACTTCCCCCTTGAGCATGCTCCCTGGCTCTCTTATTTACATTTGATCGCAATCAGCCATTATTGGAGCCGTTATACTCCTTCTGTTGATTTGATTTCTTGTTGAGTCTGCTTTCCAGTTGTGTGTTAAATGCCTGAGCAACCGCTTGATTATCCGCGTTGGAACGTTTCATAGTCAGGGCCCTTGTATTAAATTCTCTCCTAAAATTGTCCATCCCATTTTTTCTTTAATCTTGAATTAACAAATCCATTTTAGATGATAGCGATATTTAAAAATATGAATCTTCTTCGTCTTTCAAATAGGCAATCCACCCTTCAAGAGTGATTTGTGCCATTAAACAAGTTCAAACATTATTTCATAGACAGCAGTACAACAATATTATTGAATAGGGAATATTGCATTACAAGTTAATATCATTGACTTTCAAGAAATTTGCTATTATATAGCTTAAATGTGGCGAGTTGAGGGAAAGAAGATGACACAAGTTAACCGGGAGTTGAAAATTACCATTGACAAGATTATTGTAAAAAAAACCTGTGATCCGCAATGGACAGGCAAAAAAGACATGGTCAAGGGTTTCCTCCTCGGCACCACATTCACACATTGGGGAGTCTATTATGTTCATTCTGAACAAATGAGAGGCCACCTGGCAATGCCCAATTCTCATTCTAGAGATATTTGCTACTGTTCTTTTTGAGACTTTCCTGTTGGAGAACCATGGGGAGCGGGGAATATATCTTTGGATTATTTTAAGACGATAACCCTTGTGATTGTTTGGATCCATCCATTGTGCAGACCAGATAGAATACGTATGTTTTTTTTACAATATTAAGTCTAAAAATATGAATCACGCACAGTTAATTTAGGAGGTGAGAGAAAGAAGACTAAAAGAAAGAAAGAATGAATAATTTGATGATCTCTCTGGGCTATGAAATGACTATTGCACTTGCATTGCAAGCTGCACTGCCGTAGTTATAATTTACGACAAACGAATGCCATTCGTTTGGAAAAAATTTGTGGCCACAAACTGACCGAATTGATTATAGGATGATAAACAAGTAACTTTATGTTTTTACTTTTGGTGCTCAATTCTCAATCTCTAGGCGCACAATTAAAGTTTACTCTGGTCGTTTGTTTATTTTACATCATTTAACCGTCATCATCAATCATGAAAAAAAATAGTGAATATTGTCGCCGTTTTCGATTTTTTTTTTACATGTTCTCTTCCTATTTACAAAATGCTTGTGAAAGAAAAAAATCATGTTATTAAAAATATTTTTAATAAAAAATGTGTACAGTTTCTCATTTGACTATTGTTTAATTGTTCTCTTTAAAAAAAAAGAATATGTATTGCTTTTTCAGTTATTTTTTTTTATGTTCTCACTTGTTATGTACTTTGGCATTAACAGCAATATTGTATTTTCCCTGCCATCGGGATTAGTACACATTTAGACACATGTGAATTTTACATCTTAACTTTACGCCATTTTGTGATACTCTGTTGGTGGCATGAACATCTCAAAAGCAATATACATTATGTAATGTTTATTTATTTTTTATATAAAATGTTATATGATACTATATAGTGCACTTTATTGGTACTTGATATTGCAAATATACTCATGTGAACTAAACCAATTTTGTATGCGTATACTGTATTGTAACAATATAAAATAAATAAATATATTGTACAAACTGGATTGAATTTTGTTTCTCCGCTAAACGTACCAGCATCCATCGAAGGCAGCATAATTCTAGCGAGGGAAAAACAAAACAATTGTGACCTGCAGAGAATGAATTGTACGAATACTAAAATTGTTTTTGGATGTCCGAGAGTGCTGTGCTGCCCAATGCGAATTATATAATTATATATTAGATCATCGAGGATAGAAATTGTAAGTATTACAAATGTGTAAGGTATTCACTTGATTTATAAATACCTTATATAATTGTTTATCTGGTTCCCCATTTGAGATACTTGACCTTGAAGTCAGCAATAATTGAAAATTTTGAAACTTTGATCCCAAAAAAAGGCAGGAAGAGTTCCTAACCCAATCATTAATTCTTCATAGCTGGGAACTCCACTAGCCATAGTTATAACAAAAAAAATCCATTTTGTAATTTCAACCCTCAGTCACCTTAAAAGGTCATCAAACTAGTGCTTTCAAATTTGGCATATTTAAGTCATGGTTTATATATAATTTAATTTCAATACATTTTCTATAACTCTATTGTGTCTTCTTTATGTTAGTGAAAACCAGAATCTTTTATGGAAGGAGAGCAATATATTTTTTTCAAAACCTTTGCAAAGCCCCGGTTTGCCTGATGCTGCGAAGAAAATTGAGCCTAGATTCAATATGGTGGTAGATAAAAATTGACTTATGAGGGTTATCTATGGTAAAAAATATCTGAAATGATCAAGCAACCATTTATTTTTAAATTAAGTGATTTCACATGGAATAACTCCATATATAATTTTTACTATAGTAAAAAAAGTTACTTTAATAAAAGTTTTTGCAATAATTGATTAAAACATTTACTCATCCAAACTACATTCAATAGTACCCTCCAATATCGGATGATAACACCGTAAATCGTTAGTTACAAATGACAGACTCTTCACAACTATTTCAAAACTCATCTGTCATATGGTACTTTCATAGTCGTATTATACAGCAGTGAATCATTAAATATCTCGTTATTTTATTGATGAGAATTCATCCAATGCTTATCTCGCTGTTGAATTTGAAGATTTTTCGCCAGCATAGTGGCAGATTTCGAACGCAAAGTGAATAAAGCATAAAATTATATGTATTGCCAATAGTGAATATTTCAAATAAATCGAATTTAACGACATTCTCAGATATTTGATGATTATTTTTCTGCAATTTAAAAAGTTTAAATTACACTTTATATACGTGCTGCCTTATTCTATTATAATAATAAAGGCGACTAAAATAAATTACAATTAAATAATATTTTTATTTTTACAAGTAATTTTTCTTTTAAGTTCAATCGACCCTCACCGCTTCTGTGCATCTCAGTCTGAAGGATCGAGCGTGTTGTTCTGCTTCAGGAATTAGTGCCTGGGCAGCCAATGTTTATATCTGAAAGGCATCAAACTGATATCATGCTCGCAGGAGCCGAGATTTGATATGAGAGGATTATCGTGGAATGGAAAGGTACAAGATTCGTGGAAGTTTGCTGACATTTATGAAAGCAATGTGTGATTGATGGAAGCCATCATGTGACAAAAACATTGTTTATGTGGTATATATTGTCGGCATGTAAAAAGAAAAAAAAAATCTTGCATATTTAAATAATACCAATATCCAAACTCTATTAAATGCATTTTTTTTTATAAATAAACAAAAAGGAAGAACTGATTACATACATTTAACATTTATTTATTTGGAAAATGGTTGTTTAGCATTTTAATTTGTATAGGTAGGTACTAGGTAAGTGTTATTTTTTAATTAAAATGTATAAGTAGGTACAGTGTAAGTGTTGAATTCACAAAAAGTTTATTACCACGACATGAAAACACATTGTGAATTTCTAAAAGTATTTAAACATATGTTTGACATTTACGGGTCCCTAATAAAACATGTTGTCACCATGGTAATAAGAATGATGAAGTTGTTTTGTCGCATATTTTTCCGATGCGCGGTTAAGATGTTTACACATTAAAAATAATGTAACGTTCGGTACCATAACACTTCAATGACCTCTGGAGTCACTTTGACAAGGTCAATTCGCTGAACATGCCAGACAATACCAGCGACTGTCTCCTCAGATATAACATCGGTGAATTTATGTGTCAAGAAGCTTGGAGCCTACCGTTGTGTAATAACTACCCACCTCACTAGATCAATTTGTATCGAGATGAGCAGGGTTTTTCTCTTGTATCATTTATAATAGCTCACTATATAAATTCATGGTAATAAACTGGCAGGATGCATAATTATCGTATACAGTAAAAAAGTTTTAAAAAATTAGATAAATAATATAGGTACATATGTATATTTTTTAGGTTTTTCTAAGATAAAAGACTGATGTTCAAAATGAATAAATTTAAAAAAAGAAGTAAGTTAATTATTCCGCACAGCCACGAGCCCGCGGGCGTGATAATCGCGGCCCGAGAAATTAAGAAAGCGAAAAGACCATCTTTTGCGCTTTACGGGAACATTTCGCCCGGCGCTCCGCGCCACTGGAATCCCTACGCCTCTGCGCTCAGCGGACCGCCGAGTGGAGGAGGGACCGGGCCGCCGCGAGACTCCGCCCCGCCGGCGAGCGGACAAATTATTCTTAAGTTTCTTTTGGCAATATCTTTAGTTAGAAAATTGTTATAGACTAAGGGTATTCTGTAATAAATAGAGCATGGAAGGGGCGATCGCCCGGAGATAATATTACGCACCTTAAAAATCGTTTAGGTAATAAAAATAGATTTTCTAAGTTTAAGGTGCGATAATTAATTTTCCGGGCCATCGCCCCGGGTAAGACTAATCAGGCATCGCGAGGGAAAATAAAGTCTACCTAATAAAATACTCGCGATGTCTGAGAAAACCGGGGGTTTTTTTTATAAAACGCAAAATAGCGGAGAAATCAGAGTTCTGCTGTTCCGGACGGGACGACGGGGAAAATGAGCAGAGTTTCGGGATTTGGCCGCCAAGGGGTGGCTGCGCTAGACCGAAACGGGGTGGCGAGGGGACTGTCCTCGCCATCCCATTGGATCTCGGCTGAACGGAGCATCTTACGCTCCCGATAAATCTGTATATAAAATAAATAATGGTCCAGCGGCTGCAAAATTCATTCTCTCGCTTCCGATCTCGCACCACTGGACTCTTCAAGGAAAAACTATTTCATTCATCTCTGCTTTGACCCCTGCTATCACATTGGACTTTCTGGATTCCCGACTTTTGCTACGACTTTTGGACTGAACCTGGAAAGTACTTCGACTTGGCTTCTACACTGGACGACGATTTTGGACCCCCCTGGATCACTGCACGCCGCTACAGATATCAACGTCTGAGCTACCAGAGCGAACCGGCGAATCACCCCTAAAGCTTTACAGTCTTGTTTCCCTGTGAACATTGATAAAAAATCAATGAAATTAATTAATTTAATTTCAAAAATCAAATATTTTACCAATTCAAGAAATGCAACATTGTATATCTTTTCTGGCAGATCTAAGTTATGAATGCTACATTGTATAATATATATTCTCGAGCATCGAATGGTATGTTAAACAACTATATAAAATAAATTAAAAATACTCCTACACACAATTTCTAATTGATCTTACCGGCAACAACGTTGTATGTTATCCAAGATGGCCGACGCTCTGTCTATCAATCAACATATGTAAAAATCGATATACAATATTATTGCAGGGGGATCTCAATTGTAAAACTCATAGTAGTAGTCCCAGAGTCCTTAAATGTTCTGCTCAAAACATCCCCACCAGTTAGATCATAATTTGGGTAAAGAGAAGCTCCGATTTCTCTCGACCCACTTCTATTAACCGCCTATTGGAATCATGGCCGTTTAAAATATATATATATCGTAAGTTAAATAATATAGAATTCGACCTTGATTGTATTCGTGCACGGGTGTACCATAAAATATATATTTCATTGAACATGAAATTACATATAATATAATATAATGTTTACGTTTCCTTCTAGGTAAGTATACTCTTATATATTATAATTATATTATTATTATAAATATGCGTTACATTATTAAGCATTACATTAGAAACCATAATTTACTTACCTATAATCTATAGCTATATTATAGATAATATTATAATTGCATTAACATATGCATCCATTGTTAGTGTCATGGCCAATTTTAGTGAGTAAATCCGCTAGATGGCACTACAAATTAGCAAAAAATAATAATGAATATTTTTATAATATATGCATTTACAAAATATAGCATTCACCTAAGATTTTGTTAATTTTTTTACCTCTCCATAGTTTTTTTTTTTTTATATAAGTTCGCTATACCCTTCATGTTAATGCTTTTAATAACATTCTGACGATAATCATATAAATTTAAAAGCTATCGCTCTAGGTGCACATACGTGTATAGCATGTATCATTTTACTAATATATTATTTTTTCTTACTGGAAATAAAGACGAAGTACACTACATTGTGCATTGTTAAAGCATTATAATATGGGATTTTTGCATTGAAATATAGACCGCGAAACGGCCAAAGTAGCCGCCCGCAGGTCCTAGTAGCAAGCAATCGGCACTAGCCAATTGCTTTCTGCTAGCATGTATTGGATTGTCTGATAAGTATTTGCGGTTTTGTTCAATTATTTATTACAAAATCAACATTTCAATCAATGATGTATTCTCCATTATTGTTCAGAACTTCATCTCGTCTTTCAACCAATTTCTCGATGCATTTTCTATAAAAATCGGCTGATCTGGTAACGAATAGTTATCGAGTTAATTTCTGAGGTCATCATCGTTGTTAAACGTAACGCCACGCATTTGATTGGAGAGCGACCGAAAAAGGTGAATCTAACGAAGCGAGGTCGGGACTGTAGGCTGGATGCTGTAGAATTTCCCAGTTGAACTCCTGAATGTCCATTTTGACGATTTGAGCCACGTGCGTCGAAAATGTTCGTTTTTCTCAACTTGACACTCCATTATTTAAGCCCAAAAATTAAGAAAAACTATAAGATACAGGAAAACGGCGACACTGACGTTTTATAGCAAAAAAATGCTATCGAGTAGTAGTGAGAAAAAATGCTACTCTTGTCTCACTGATGTGATCGTGAATGATTCTCGATATCAGTGATTTAAAACTGTGACTGGTCAGTTTCATTACGCACGCGCCAAACGATATCACAATACACGAAATAAATTTTAAAAAAACATCTTCTCGCATATATAATTAATATATATCTAATTAAATATTATCACAAAGAGAATGAAAACGCTTTAAAAAATGACAGTTTATTTTTCGGTTCAAAGTCTTAGCGTTTCGGATCAAATACGTAAAATATTTTGGCAGCATCTACTAGATGGCGCTGATCACGAATTATAACGTCATTTATTTTTCGTCTCCAATATGCAGGCGCCGAATCACGGTTTACAACCAAATATAAATGAAATAAAAAAATTAATCATGATAGTGAGTGTGACTCAAAGATATCAGTGATTGACTTACAGTTCGTGATTTTGAGCTCATCATTATTATCGAGTATAGGTCGATTATTTGGTCATGGCACTTCAAGAATGTGTTGTATGCCGATAATACTGATTAATATTATTTCATTCCTTATCCATAAAATTATTTAATATTTAACAAATCTATGTACTATATTTTTGATTGCATCTATGTACATATACAAGCAACAGATTTGTCAGTGGCCGACTGTACAGTGCCATGAGTAAAAAATAGCATTTAAAAAAAAAACATAAAGACTCCTTAGACGACCCAATATTTAAAAATGAAACCTTTTTTATTATATATATTGCAGTAGTAATATTTTATTTGAGATGTAAAGTGTGGATTAATTGATTACAAAAACATTTAACGCTAATGAAAGTTAAGCAATCTGTCGTCGTGAGGTAAACCGTATAAACAACAAACTATTGACTTCTATAGATGGGGCGGAGATTATACCCGCCTGGTACAAATTCGTAAGCGGAAAAATCGCGTGATCAAAGACTATTCATTCTTCATGTTCATCGGGTAGGCTTTTATACGTGCAGGGTCTTGAAAAATAAGCCGCACTTGTTTGAATTACAGTACAATTTTGAAATATTACACTTTTAGCATTGTATGTCGTCACATCACTCTGAAAGGACAATTTGAAAATGGTTTTATTTTAAAATCCCGATATCGTTCAATTCATGTACAGTCCGCTGCAATATAATTCAGGGTTAAGGAGTTCTCAATTCCTATTACGTATACCTGCAAATAGAAACACTGGAGCCGGCAGAAGTGGAACGAAAGTGGATTGAATGCAGTGGAAATGAGATTATTTAGGCGTGTAGCGATCGGAATTCAAATCTACCGCCATCTCAGTCGGCATCGACGCTAGCGACAGCGCTGCCGGCTGCTGCTACAAGTCGGGCTCAAGCATTCACCGCTAAGCAGTCTCTCCAGTTTCATCATTTCACAACGGCGGTCTTGCCGGCTCGCGCTCGCCGAGCAAGACCGCCAACTCGCTTCATTTCATTCCATAAGACACGTGCACCTTCTACATCTTCATTTCTATCTATCTTCCTTGTTTTTATCATACTGTCATAATAAACCTCAACACACGCCAATCACATTTATTTAATTTAACCACCGTCCTAACCCCCAAAGTCGTATATGTGGCAAATCAATTTATGACAGTAAATAATGAAGAAATAAAGAAAGAGTGTAAAGCTGATCTTAGTATAGTGAGTGAGATTAAGAAAGGATCACTTGGGTGATTTAGTCATATGGAATAGATGAATGAGGAGAGAATGGTAAGAAAGAATATGACACCAGAAATAGGGGACGTCCGCGAAAGACTTGGCACGACCAGATAAACCAGATACCGGAAGATGATTCCATTTAGTAGCCACAATAACCGGCGAGCTTATATTGAGGCGAGAAATGTGTTAGGACAGATGAGTGTAGCACTCTATCCTCTCTGCCTACCCCTGCGGAAAAATAGCGTGATGGTAAATAAATAAGTATCCTCCGAGAAGAAACATGTAGTATCTATGAAAAATGTTTTCTTTGTAAAATATTACTCGGGTACCTACTAGAGAAATGAAACAGATCATGATGGAACGATTAAATGTATTGATATCAAAAAGGTAACATATAAGGTCGAAAAATTGTCGATAAAAATAGTGCCGCTGTAGCTTAGTTGGATAAAGCACCTCCCCCGGTTAGGGAAGAGATCCAGGTTCGAATCCCGGTAGCGCAACAACAATGTTTTTATTTTTCGATAATATTGATTTTGTATGTATATCTTTATAATTAATACATTTAATTCATATTTAAAATATCACAGAACTATGTTCTGAATAATTACAACTTCACAATAAGAATGTGTTCTCCTAAAAAAAAAAAAAAAGAAACAGTATATACCTATCGAAGTTTTTTTTGTGAAACAGACTCTTCCTCGTCTATAATAGGAACATTCGCCCTACAGAATAGTGGTTCGGTGATGATATTTATGTATATAGATAAAAAATATTACCATTAAAATGTAGTAAAATAAAGCTCCGCTCGAGTCTATTTTGATATGATCGGATCTATGGCGGAGCTCTACAAGCGTGTTGCCCGGTGAAGTAGCACCGTTGACACCGCCAGCCGGCGATGGTCCTGTCCGTCTGATAGCAATAGTTTTGGTATTTTGAATGCTTTTTCATAGAAATTCGTATATTGGACGACAACTGTAATGTGGAACAAATATATTGATAAATTCGCAAATTCATTCGTAAATCTATGTAGCAGATCAAGGGCAGATTTATGGTGCAGGGGTTTGTCTCACTGGACGGTTTGGGAGAATCATTTTGAGGGCCCCTTGACTTGAATATCGTAACTATGTACAGCAACACAGTATAGACAATATTTTAGGTTAAACTATCAAACCCTCGAGCTCCCTAGCCCTCTCGACAAAACTATCCGACCCGATAGCGGCTAAGCTAGTATTTTTGAAGCTAAAACAATATTTCTATGTGTTATTTTTTAATTCTTTCCCTTTTTTTTGTTTTCGCGTTCTCTGGTACTTTCCTGGTTTTATTTTCCATTTCTCAGTGATTCGGGGGCTCTCTGGAAAACGGGTCCCCTCGCAACTACCACTCGAGTGACTATAAATCCGCCTCTGTGCATCCCAAGGATTTATCTCTTCATACCATAAGTCACATGGGCGCGTGTTAGGTAGTTCAACTACTAGTTCAAAATGACATGGAAAGATATGTATGGACAAAAATATCAAAGAGGTGTTTATATTACATTACATACATACAAGTTACAATAAAATTACAAAAGAAAATTCAAGGTAGGATGTTACTCGTGATTAGTTACTTGAATTTATACCCGGGATCACGTCGCGGTTGGTCAAGATAGAGTGTCTGGTTTGGGCTGAGAGTTGGCGAGGAAGGCCATCGACCGCTGAGCACTGGACCGTCACTGTGATCCTCCACTCCGTGGCTCGGTGCGCGCGCACGTTGCTCGTCCGAAAACGCCTGTGTCCATGGTGTTTCGCTTTTGAAGACAAGCGGCCTCTGTAGTCACGGTATTTTGCATTCGCAAACGAGTGACCTCTGTAGTATTCACCACAGAACTATGATTCTGTTTATCAATTACAAGTCTTGCATCAATGACATCAGCCTTGATGATGGATCCTGCAATGGAACCTGAAACGTCGACCAGAGAAGTCGGATAACACAAGGCGGAATAGCCCAAAAAATCTCCGCAGAGATTTTCATTTTATTTATTTATTTTTGGACCCAGAAAAACGCATTCTACAATACGTGTTTGAGATATATAATACCTCTTTTCTTCTTGTGTTTATACATATTTTGTTTTATTTTATTTAGAAAACAAACGAATGTAAAAAAAAACATTAAATTAAATTCAAATGTATTAGAATTTTCGTGGACTTGAGAAAAGCCTTCGACAGTATCTCCCACAACAAACTAATATTAAAACTAAAATCCGTTGGTATAGACGACAAAGCACTAAGCTGGATTCAAAGCTATCTTAACAAAAAATTAACGAAAGTCTAAGCCAACCCCTAACCAGTGAATTTGGTATACCACAAGGGACAGTTTTGGGCCCATTTCTTTTCATAAATTATGTCAATGACATTTTCAAATTAAAATTGACCGGAAATATTATAGCATACGCCGACGACACTGCTATCATTGTTGACGGACAACTGAACGGACGGACTGGAACACTACAAACAAACATGCAAATAACGTCATGAACACACTCAAATCCTGGTTCGATAATAATTAACTTTCTTTAAACTCCGAAAAAACATATTACATTCCCTTTTTAATAAAAAGTCTTAAAACACCGCCTCATATAAAAATTACTATCCATAACGACACTGCAACAAAACTACCATGTACAAACTTAAGCCCAAAAAAAGAAATCAAATATCTCGGTGTAATTATTGATCAACATTTAAAATGTCAGTCACATTAGCGAATTAGTGAAAAGAATAAGAAAATGTATTTATATATTCACAAGATATAAGAAACATTTTAAGTATAAATAATTTTTAAAAGGTATATTTTATAATATTATTATTATAATAATTTGAATGACTTATTAAATTGATGCAATTGTTTATTAAGACTTTAGTAATAAGATATACCGTATACCGGGGTTACTTTGTGTCACATTTTCTTTTTCTTTTTTTATAATAATGCCAAAGTTTAGTATATTCAAATAATCTTAGAGGAATATTCGCAAACTTGATCTATTGCAAAATGTATATCTTACCAAATCGTACACTTAAGTGTCTTGCTCTTAAGAGCAATATTTTTTTATTATCAGCTTTCAAAGTTGGCACAAAAATTACCTGGGCTTGGGGTAACTTTATGCCACTGAATTCTGCACGCTATAACTCAGACCATAAAGTTCTCTAACATATTGTAACCCCTTCAGAGGATAATAGTATACTTGAAAATACACCTGGCGAAAAAAAAGTTTAAAAATGCAAATAAAGATAAATGAAACATCAAAAATAAAGAATTCAAGTATATTTTAATTATCATTAACACAAAGAAACTTAAATGGTATCATTGTTTAAACACACCATAGCTGGCTTTAATCAATGTTTAATCATCCTGTACAGGCTAATCTTCAGGAATGTTTCTTAACAAATTCCCGTTCTTCTGCTGGAGTAAAAGTTGGTGGGCGTCCGGGGATTTTCTTTGTAGCATCTAATTTCATTGTTGAGAGTATTTCTATGAATATAATATTTATTTTCTGCTGCTCATACGAATATAGTCTTGTTACGAATCTCCTGTAGCGCTAAAGCGAGAGTTTCGGGTGTGTAGTTCATGTAGATACGCCCCCCTAATTCTTCTTGTAAGTTCTGGACATTTTTCAGTAGATGAACGTCTGAAACAAACACAAACGTTATAAGGAGAAGAAAAGTATTATGAATGCTGGGGATAATTTTTGCCAAATTCTTGTCAGTAAAGCTTGACACAAAGTTACCCAGTATTATTCTGGTTTTTTAAAAACAACCACCTAAAATGAATAACAGTACGGATATAGCAAATATTTTTACATTAATATATTAAGCAGTAGATTGTGCTACAAAATGACATACCTTCAATGCTGTGCGTTGTTTGAGATCTGATAACTATCCTATCACGAAGGGTTACTATTATAGAAGTGTCTACTATTATACTATTATAGAAGGTCTGTCCGGGAATAGCTGAACATAATAGCGATAATTATTTGCGAATATGTAGATATCATCCAGGAAGTGGTGAAAACGGGTAGTGGCACATATTTACCTTGCTGTCCAAGGTAACCCCTAAACACGGTACATTTTACGCTGCGTAAAAAAACGATATATATATATCTCTAAATTAGGTATGATGTTGTTTTCTTATTGCGTTACATGTTTGTCAACGAAAAAGGTTGAAAATAATATAAAAGAGAACTAATGCAACTCAAAATGTACAAGTAGATGGGGTAACACAAAATACGTCTGGCCTCTGACCCTGATGCAATGGCGTGAATGCTCATAAATACTTGTAATATGTAAATAAATGCTTCACATTAAAATGACATCGATCCAAATCGTTCTAGCAGTCTAAAGTAATAATACCATGTTTTTATATCTGTCATGGAAACTTTTCCCGATCTCGCGTTCCATTTCAACTCTACGCACGCAAGTCACCACCAGGCGCGGTATTAGAAAACCCTTTAAAAAAATGGACCTACGGTCGGGTTCCTTTCACTTTAACCCCATAGTGTTGAAGGAGACGGATATAAAAAAGAAAATATTTATCCCGTGCTTGAAAGGGACGGCGCTGTTGGCTGTGAAAATTAATTTTCATCGGTCGTCTCGGTGCTGCCACATTTGAAAAGAAGTTTTTCGACTTTCAGAAAAAGGTTTACCGAGAAATCAAGAAAAATTAAACATTTTCATCAACGTCTTCCACATTTATGTACACAGATATGCAATTTTTTTATGGACTTCGATCGGCTTCTTTATCTCATTATTGTTGACTTGTTACTATATATGTTAACTTTGGCCATTCATATTTTTGGTTTTTGCATCTAATAATATTAATATTTCCATGTTAAATTCCTAACATTTCATTTCTTTTTGGTGTACGTAAATTTTTGCTGTTTTATGTTTATGAAAATGATCAATCATTTCTTTGATTTAAATATCTTTTTAACAATGTAACAATTCTTAATTGATGTATGATTATATAATCTGAAATTGTTTTCATAATGTAAACTATCTCTAAACACGAGATTTTTCTCTTATTGAGAGGAAGCACGTTGCAAAAAAAATTTATTGAACTATCGATTTACGCAGATATTATACTGTACGATATTGATTGTTTTTTTTTCCATAGAATATTATGTCTAATGAAATATATTATAGATAGAAAAATAGTATATAGCATGCGTAGTATTAAATAATATAAAATAGGTAGAATCACTAATGCAGAAATCTTTTTCCACAATGCAAATAATAGGCACTTAGTAGGGCTGGCGTCCAGTATTTATGAACCCCAGTACAGCCCACGTTGTCGTATTTTGCTTACTAGTTTTCCATCCGTGTACGTTGTCGATACTTTTCTGAATGGCTGAAAGAGACGGAACAAGCGCGGATGCGATTTCCATCGTCACGATAGCGAGGTTATAAAAGGGACGTGGTTTTGCCGCGGGATTTTCATACAACGGTGCATTTTTCGTGAAATGTACGGCGGGACCACGCTCGACCGGTATTTGCTCGATAAATTAAGCGGTAAAACAATGGGTTCTACTAGTTATCTTTCGAAACCACGACTCGGATGCCGCTCGGCGTATAACACGAGCGACAAAGAAAACTCGTACACGAAAAATAAAAAATCTAAATCCAGGTAATTGATTATATGATATCATTACGATAACTCGCATACATATATGTATCAAGTTTCACGGAAAAATCTTTCAAATCACCTCTAATCTAGTCATGTAGTAAAGTTAATAAAAAAATCTTCAAATTCGACAAAAGTGATGTTCTTTCGCAAGTGTATTTTTCATTACCATTTTATAAGTGCATTGGTGGTATTTGGTATCATCAATACATTGAGAATCTACGTTCAAAACTAATTACGTCAGTTAATTTTGTAGCTAAGTAGTACCTATTCAAATTTTACAAAAATTATTTATTCCGACATAAAACTTCTGTGTGATTTTATATTTGCCGGTTTTTATGATCGCTTTTAATTGTTGCTTGACGAAAAAAATACGTGCGTGGTGTCTACAGGTCCGTTATAACTTAGTTTAAAAGAACACCATTTAAACATTTCCACGTCTGTTTTTGATTCATTTAAACATTTTAATCGCATTAAATGAGATGAGATGAGATTATTGTGCAATTATAACGATTTTTCCGCAATAATGAGAATTTTATTATCTAGTACAGTGTATTATCTAAAGCTCGCCACGCCTGGCAACCCTGCAAACATCCGTTGCCATGGCTACTATTTTCAAACAACCATGCAGCTTTAAATAAAAATGTCATATTTTGTACGAATCGGTCTATTTTGCTCAATAATTGAGCAACATCAAAATGTGAACATAAAACATAAACAATGACATAAAGTTTTTGGTTTGTGTCCGATAGATATGTTAAAGTTAAAGTAAATGCTTTAGATGTGAAATGAGTTTTATTTTAAGACTTTTTAATTGTTTTTAGGAAAAGTGCACCTAAGATGTCGGAATATGGAATAAAAAAGCGTTTACCCGACTATACAGAGCTTGCTTATAAGGAAGCTGTGTCCCGCCTGAGATATTTTCTCTCTGAAAGTTATGCACCTAGTGTGAGTAAAATTGTATTTTGGTTATTTGTAAACAAGCGTTTTGGAATAGTTGCTATGAAAGTATTGATTTATTAATTTCATGCAATCTACATACAGTCATCTATTCTAAGGTGACCAAACATATTCATTTAGGGAGTTTTGTACTACCTTTTCGTGAACCGTACTCCTTTTAAAACCTGTACTCCCAAAATACTGTATGGACTGTACTATCAAATTATTAAAAAAATGTTATAATGCAAATTTTTCTTTCATTCTCACTTCTTTTGTACCAAAAATCTTTGGTCACCTTAATCTATTCCTACTTGTAAATTACCACACCCATTGAGACAACCAAAATTTTCATTTTATGCACATTAACAGTAAATGCCTTACAAACAATGTTAACGTTAATACTATTTAGTCTTCTCAAATTTTTGTTATAGCTTTTTGAGGTGAAGTTTTTAGTAAACATATTATTTCAATGGAAACTGTTCAATGTATTAATTAAAAAAATGTAGCATAAAAATCCAATGTACAGGCGGTCCTCGACTTTTGTACGTTCTACTTTCATACACTTCGCTATTTTGTACATATTTAAAATGTATATTTTTATCGATATGTATTGCAAAAACGTTTGTACTTCTCTCTACTCTACTCCTCTTCGACATTAGTTCCTTCTGTCCCGTTGGAAAGGTTGCTGGAACAATGAAGAACTTGTCAAATGAAGATTTGATTAATCTACATAAGATTAATGAATTACAAAATGAAGGAAAAGAAAAAGATGAAGCTGATAATGAACTCGCTGTTAAAACTTTGACAACTAAGAATATGAACGAAGCCTTTGTGCATTTGACAAATTTTTGACCATCATGGAGGAATGTGATCCCAATGGAGAGCGTATATGTCATGTACGAAAGGCAATAGAAAAATACACAGCGTGTTCCGTACAGGAAACAAGAAAACAAGGGTGGTTCGCCGATCTCAGCTTCTCTCAACCGGCGATGATGATAATGATAATGAGGTCGAAAGAAATGAACGCAAAAGATGTTCAATATAAGCACACTACGGCGACAAAATGGAGAATGATTGCCACATGCAGAATACCCTGTTTTTATTCAGATTTATTACAATACATTCAGTCATGTTTGCAAGTACCTACTCAGTAATAGGCTGCCGCTTGTGACGTTTTACTAAGACGTCTTTGTTTCCTGATATCTATCTCATGGCTTTTTTGGCACCAAGCTGATGATTACACCTTTAAATTATTAACACGTGTCTTATCGTATCAATTAATATGGCGCCTCCTCGGCGAGTAATTCTGTGCGATACACAGCGTGTTACAGAACTCTTTATCATGAAATGAAAAAGAAAAGTACTGTTCAACTAACTCTTGATAAATTTATAAAGAAAACACCAGATACTAATCAATAATGTGTTCTACTTATATGCTAATGCACCTCATTCTAAAACAAATATTTAAAAAATACTTTTCCGTATTTTTGCACATTACTCTACTTTCGTAGATTTCAACTTTCGTACACATTTCAGGAACCAATTACGTATGAAAGTCGAGGACCGCCTGTATTCTTTCAAACTTTTAGAACATGTTTGTATTTTAATTATGATTTACAAAAAAAACATTAAAATAGGCAGGAAAGATATATTTTTGAAGAAGTTTTGAACTGTATTTTGGTAGTATTTTTAAGCTGTAAGACTTTTTTCTTTAATTTTGAATTGTTAAATATATTTTTAATGAAGTAATATTTGTATTCATTTTGGTTTTACTTAAATGAATGAATAAGATTACATATGCAATTCTAGTTAGAGTCCAAGTTTTCCAGCGATGTTCTTAATTGCATCATAAGTCCATGATGATCTCTCAACGAGACTTTGATCGCTGAGAGTCAGTAGATACATGTGTACTGGATGCGTCATTCTAATCTAACACATAAGGGGGGATGATTCATAAATCATTTCATACTAACCTTTGTACTGTCCTTTATGTGAACTCGAGTCGAATTCCTGAGAGAAATGACACCGGGGACACGGGCCATAAAAGTTAACTGAGCTAGGACCTAGCTATCGATTCTCAATTTCATATTTTTTGTAGTCACGCAGCTCAAAAGTTGGTGCCCACTCCATCAAGAACCTCGATGAATCGGGTGATGAAGGTTATGACGTGCTTCCAAAGTCAAAATACTCTCAAAATTTGTACGGGGGACTCAGACAAACATACAATCCAGTATTTTTGCCGCAGTCGAAACCGAGCATCTTGGCCAAAAGATATCCATTTTATCCAAGGGAAAATTTTAGAAGCTACGGTAACACCGAGAATACTGGGATCAATGGGGGAGGGGGTAAGTTGTGGAATAACTGTCTGATAATGTTGAGATAGATTGTAATTAGTATTCTATTGTAACAATGATTGCTAATTATGACTATTCATAATTTAGCAATCACCAGTACACTAGAAACTAAACCTCTTAACCTTACAGCATATCAATCATTGTTATCATCAATCACACAATCACAATTTATCTCATCATTATTATTTGAGATACAAATCAAGATTTTCAGTTATTTATTAAAAATGTATATTTGAATTTCACAGATGGAATCAACCTTTCAAATCAGAGCGTCCCGTTGGTGGACCAAACACAGGCCGGCAAATTGGGCTCAGGAGACCCTGAACTTATGGGCTTCATACAGAAGCAAGAGGAATATATTGAACAACTTGAGAGGGAGAGCTCGTATTGCAGAGTAAGGGATTAATTGATTTTTATAAAATTCAAAGATGAAGAGTGGAATTGGCAAAAGATTTATGAACTCAGACCGACTGCGACTCCATATGGAGTCTTAGTATTGAGATTTCTATACACCAACAAAATTACCACAATCCTAATGAGGCATGTAAACAGATGAGACATTGATCTCTTGTCTCAAATATTTATTGTTAAAGTCAATATGTATTTATTAGTTACACTCTATTTGTTGCAATTTATGTACATCTGCATACTAAATACATACCGAAATGAATCATAACTTGCTTCATATTCAATTCCTTTAAGATATTTTAAGTACTTCCTTCCTTTAAGTGGTTTTAAGAAGAGTTTCCAAGTCAAATCTCATCCATGCACACATGATTTCCCAATAAATGAGGAAAAGCTGGAAAAAAAAAACAAAAATACGGTGAAAGAATGCAAATACAAGATGAGGATTACGATTACAAATAAATGTAAAAAGAGTGCTTGGGTGATATAATCATACGAAGTTGATATTCTTTTATATATCATGTTACACATTTAAATGGCTAAAAGAACACGTGCACGCTGTATGGCTATGTACTCACAATCAAATTCCCGCATTATATCGTACCTAACCGTAAGAACAGGTGTTCTTGGGTATGGTATAACGGCCTATTTATGTCACGTCCGCCACAAGAGTAAATAGCACGTAAGCCATGGATCTGCCTATATAAGGTGTTGCCAACCAAACAAAAAGTGGTCGCCTCAAGTCGCTTCGCTAGGGCACGAGCGGAATAACCTGACCAAAGTCGAGATCTTCACACTTGCTCCAAACCGTCGGTGGTTGCAGACTCGAAAGTCGGTACTGGACCGAGGGATCGGGCAGGAAGGCAGCTGGACGGCGAGGTTTCGAAGGATGAGGTGCGGAATGAAAAACACTTGCTAAAGGTGTATTCAGCGCACTGCAGTATGAATATGAGACGAGACGTCGGACGAAAGTGAGCTCCGTACTGCAGTGGCCTTGTATTTATTCAAGTTCGGCTGACGTGCGCCACTAGCAGCGCCCGCCACCCCAAAATTTGCTACCGAGCCAGTCAGGGCGCGTTTACAAGCCTGACCGCGCCCCGAGCGACGCGGCGGTCGTCGCCGCCTGCCGGCCGAACAGCGCAACTTTGCTTCATTTTTCGGTCGCGGGCTGACAGGCGGCAGAAACAGGTTTGCGGAGACTTAAAAATACAAATGTTCATTATTTCTAACAAGGGGGGATATCACGAGTAGGGAATTTGGTAGAGTATATTGCAACCCGTGATATCCCGCAATAAGAATTATCCGGCCAGTGTTCCTTTTTGTGTTATTCTGATTTTTCGGTAATTTCGTTGTTCTGAAAAATGGTCGTTAAGCGAGTTGAGTGGAGGGCTCATTTCTGTGGCCCTGAGAAAGATCGTTTTGACTAAAAATGGGAACACTGGCGGGATAATTTGTATGGGTGCCGTGGACTATGATATTTATTTATTTCTACTGTGCAGGGTAGGAGATGTATCAAAACAATTCTCAGTTTTTTTTTCTTCAAATTCTTTTGTAATCTTTATTTGTATGTAGATGATACTCAATGCTGGCTTTGTATGCGGCAGTTACTTGACAATGAAATGGTTATATCAGATATCAGTCGGCTGGCAAACTTTTATTCAAACTAGCAAACTATTTATATCAACGCAATATTTTCACACAGTTTCCATTCAGAAAATAAGTATGATGTAAAATTATTTATAATTGTTTTAAATCAGGAAGAGTTGAACAATCTTCTTGGTAAAGTGAAGGAAGTGATATCTGAGAATGAGACTCTGCACGAGAAACAGAAGAATCATCTCATTTCCAGTGTGATGGACCAGAGGTCTGTGGGGAGCGACAGTGAAGAAGAGGAGGGTGATGGTGATAGTGATCATAAGGTAAGAGATCCTCCCTTGCCCTTTGATCGAGTCCGTTAAGTGTTAAATTAATAGTAATCTCTATTAATACTATTCTCCAACTATTTTATAGAGAAAGCTCAATACTTCGTCAAAAATTTAATGGTAGCAAATATTACTATTATTTAAAACCAATTGCCAATTATTTGTATAATAATACATATGTTTTATTATTATTCAGCCTTTTAAAGTATTTTATATTTCAGTATTCAACTGCGAAGTCCAAAAAAGCTCAAAGCAAGCCATCGAAACGTATGGAAGGTCCTAACATTGTCTTTGAGTCCAAAATATCGGAGTTGGAAGCCCAACTGACACAGGCCAATATAGACCTCAAGAAAATGCAGGTATTGTAAAATATATTTTTAATTGCTATTACATCTTTTTTTTTTAAATTGGAAATATTAGATGATTTTGAATTCAATTATTCAAGATAATGGGTTGTGGTTGGTGAGACATCGTCAGTTGTTTACCTGGTAAACCAACTTCGTTTTGCCCAACCTTTCAAACTTTAGGTTAAAAATATGCAACAATATCTATAAATTTATTTGTATTTAATCTTAATTTCTATTAATCTTTATTTGTCTATCAATTACAATCAAAAAATTTGAAGTTGTATTTTTTCAAATTGGTATTTATATTTTTTTAAATAAGAAGGCTATGAAACTCTTTTGATAAGAAATCTGAAAACTTTAGTTTCACTATTTTATCCATCTTTCTTAATCTTACCCATCTTCTCTACCCCCTCCTTCTTACACTGATCCCTCACCCCCTTCCTTACCATACTCAATTATCTCCTCATTCTTCTTCACTTCTCCCTACTTTTCTTTCTTCTCATTGGATCACAATTACTCTTACAATCATAATTTAAGAACCCTACCTCACACTGCATTCACCTGTTATAAATTTACAATTTCAATTTATTGTACAAATTATTAGTTCTCTACTTTTTACGATTTTGCTGTAATATAAGAGGCTGCATACAAATAATAACTCAAGTTCAATAGTGGAAAACTGTCCTGTCGGTCATTATTTACGATTTGAAAGATTCTTGTTGCTTTTCTTATGTGTTCATCATCCTTATCAATAACTGTGATTATCACTCATTTATTATTTCAGGATGAAAATAACGAGTATAGGCGCAAGTTATCCGAGGGGATGGTCGATTCTCCATGCATGGATACCTTCAAGAGACAAATAGAAAATTTGCAAAGGTATTATCTTTTGAATTGGTTTTAATCATTGATCTGTTGTGATCCTGGTGTGGAAGATAATTTTCTAAGTTAGTGATATGTTTAGGTTTTTTTTTCTTATCCAGGGCATATCTGTTAAATACATGGATTAGTGGTTAGTACTAGACGCTGTCTACTGTGTAATGCATTAAAAAATTTAACAAATAAATTATAAAACAAAAATTGATTACACATCATGGAAGACATATGTTGAATATTTTCACCCGGTAGCAACTAAATATTTTTTTCTGTATATCTTTCGAGTTAATTAATTTAATTTGTACAAAAAATGTTTACTGTTTTTAGAGATAAGTCGTCTCTTGAGACACAAGTGGCTCGGTTGAGGTCCTCACTTGATGATTGCAAAGATACGGATTCGGACCTGGTCAGCAAGGCCAAGAGATCGGCTGATATGGTGTTCCAAGCCAACCATGACAAGGTGCAGTTGGAGATGGAAATTCGTAGACTCAAGGTTTGTTCAATCTATATATTTATTTCATACATGAATATATAAATGACATACACTTGTATGAACATTTCAATTTACATAAACAATATCCCAGAAATATCCTTCAGTGTATCAGGGAGCATTGAAAGAAGATATGTTTAGGTTTGAATTGACATTTTTTGAATAGAAAACAAACTAGTCCATTTCTATTGTCAGAAATTAAAAATTGAAAAACTGTAATACTGCCGTACTACACGTATGTAATTATTTAAATCATCTGCTTCGTACGAGTACACCTTTCTCACTTGTCCTAGAATGGGTTTTAAACATTATTGTCAAAATATCTCTCTTCAAATGGCATAAATGTTAAAAAGAAGTTCATTTTAAATAGGAGGAATTGGAGAGACAGCAGAGCAGAGTAAGAGAGCTGCTGTCGGAGCAAGCAAGAAGGGTGATGGAGGAGAGGAGTGCAGTGGAGAGAAGATACTGCAGCCAGGTGGAACAGCTGACCAGCGATCTGACCACTCATTGGGACTCGGCCACTAAACTGCAGGTGGGCTAATAATGATTTTTTCTAAATGGACTCAAATTTTATTTTGATTTTTTTGTTTGTGTACCGAGTACATATCTAAATATATATTTTTAGTTGGAGCTGGAAAGACAGAAGAGGGAGGAGAGTGACCTGAAGCGAGAGTTGGCCCAGAAAAATTCTCAGATTGAGGATTTGAAGATGGAGTTGAAAAACAAAGTTGGTCAGTATATGTACATGTTTCCAAGTTTAATGTATTACTCGTTTATCTAAAGGATCATCTGATCCAAGAATTTCTTGGATCATACTCAATACTCAGGTACAGGTTGATTTTTTACTCATGACACTGTAGTCAGCCACTGACAAATCTGTTGCTAACATAATTTTGTACATCGATTTAGGTATCAAATAATATTAATCACATCTTAATAATAATAATGACTGTCGGTAAACTAGTAGGTGAAGAAAATAAATTTTAGCTAAAAGTGAACAGTATATTTTATTATATTGATATTTTAGAAAGTTTTAAAAATAGTTCAATAATAATTATTATCAATGTGTTAAATTTACTTTTATTCTGTATGCGCGGTGTACACAACTGATACCATGCGTCAACTGACGTTAAGTGCAACTAGTGTGAAGTGGTCATATAACTTTGTCTTTTTCTTGTTTAGATAGCGCTCACGCACACATTGACGTATATCGGTACACAACACATTCTTGAAGTGCCATTACCATAAAATCGATCTGTAGGAGGCAACAAAACCACGAAGATGGAATGAATGTGTCATAAAGTGTTTGATGAAGGAATGGATATATGAGGAATTAATGTGAGTAGAAGATCATACGTGGATGCTCTGCTGAAACTGAAAATCTACAATACGACAACTTTTTAGGAGATGCAAAATATTTTCATAGAAAGTAATCACTTAGTGGTTTGAGATATTATATTGATAATAAAGTGGCAAAGTATTGTTATTTTATTAAAGATGCAAAATAGTTTAATAATGATATAATATAATGTTCATTGGAGCCGGTGATGGATAATATTTTCAATCAGATTCTTCAGGAATACAGGGTACCTTGAGTATATATTGAGTAATTTTGTAAAATTTTCAATGTTGCAGATTGTCACAATTTTTTATTTAAATTATTTTGTGATTTTAGCTTCCCTGCAGGCGGACATGGCGCAGGCTCATGCAGACAAGTCAGCGGTGGAGGAGGAGCTTGCCAGTGCCCGCCTGTTACTGGAAAGACACCAACGTCAGGCCAAGCATGACTCCAATAGGCTTAACTCTGAGGTAATAGAAAAAAAATCAATTTTTTCCCACATGTATGTTTCAGTAGTGCGATCTAAAAAGAATAATTATGAATTTGCTTTTATTTTACCAGATTCAATCTGTAAGGCAACGCTTGGATCGGGCTGATGCGGATCTGGTGCACTCCCGCAGGGAGAACCTCCGGCTTATAGATCAGCTGGCCAATTTGGAGAAAGAGGTATTGTTATGACTTTATTTGAATCCAAAAATAAATATATAGATTATTTGATAATTTTAAAATTGTAATATTATAATGTCCTAGATGTTGCAAATTTGTAATACGATCATCGATCATAGATTATTTGATAATTTTTATGACAAACATTATCATGTCCTAGATATTACAAATCTGATAATCATTGTATCTGTGCGCTAAAGTAAGACAGAAAAATCTATATAGTTTAAGGGCATCAAGCGTCACATTTTGGATTTTAGAGGTAAACTGCAAAATATGTACAAATAATTTATTTTTTTATACGTCACCACATTCACACAATGTCCAATCTTTAACATCATTTATCATAGCTGTAGGTTTGCCAAATGTGGTTTATGGAATTCCAGAATTTTTGGGAAACTGAGAACCCAGGCTGTTAATCAGTGGGGTCCACAACAAGACGTGCATTTGTCTAAATTTTGGTTAAATTTTTAATACAACTAGACTAGAAGATACCCAAATTACTATGTGAACAAATTTAATTTGATGCAATTAAAATATTACGAATCATCAGATGAACCTGAAGAGCCTGCGACCGGCATCTCCCAGCTCCAACAAAGACAAGGAGGGCATCAAAGATAAAGACTTGAGCAGTATGATACATAACATGGAGACAAAGCATGGTGAGATGCACACTTTCTATTTGCTTAGATCATTGCACGCTTTTCACGGGATATTATTTAGTCGATGGTCGACTAATGTATACCCAGCCAGAATTGAACATTCAATTGAGATTACAACCAGCATATAAGAAAGACTTTTTAAGCTTGAAGGAATATGTTAGAACCTTATACCTACCCTATAACAGCAAATAAGAATCAGTCATTGCAACAGTAGCTAGCAATCCATAAACGATTAATAGTTATGAATGACATGTGTGTATTTATACTAGTGAAATGGTAGGATTAAAACACTCAGCAGTATATAAATGTGATAGTTTAAAATAATGTGAGGTGATTTGGTATGTTGGATAAGAATACAAAGAAAGGGGTGAATGGTTTTTATGTACACAGTAAGTGATTAATATATAATCACCAAATACATAGTAACAGAAAATTGATCAACTAAATTCTGGCTTGACAATTTGGTCTATACAAATGTAACTTATTAGAAATGCCTATTAAAATTTTGGGTTTTAGTGAGTGTGTAGATTCTGGAACCCTTACAGAGAAGTGAAAAAAGGTAAATGTCTTCAACGACTGTCCAGAAATCTCGTTTTCAACGTCAACAAAATTTGTGGACATCAAAACATTACCAAAAATTGCTTCTTGCTTATTGATATTGCTGAATCAAGGAAGAAACTATCACACATCTGATACTTTGAAACAATTTTAAAAGAATTTCATGAATTCACCAACTTAAGTATTTTGATATTAAAACCAGCACTTAATATGATACTATTACACAATAATATATTTTTTAAATATAAATAAAGGATAGTAACATTTATATGTAAAACCACATTCTTGCTAGCCTAATTCAATATATATTCATTTATAAAGAAAGTAAAATTTAAAAAAAACTTTTGCATTAAAACTAGAAGTAAAAACCATTTGAACAGTTGAAATACCATCTTTCCATAGAAAAATAAAACAACATTTATAGGACACTGTTTTGGGTCATTTTGGAACACATGAGAAGTATTGTATTTTTTAGAATAGAAATTTGACACATTGTGACACCATAATATTTTGAATTCTACATTGACACTGCGCCAAAAGGGAAGAAATGAACAAATTAATATTTTCATTACCAAAAAAATGTATTGTTTATTTATAATAGTTTTATTTTATTTTTGATACTTATTTTCTTATTTTAATTATTTATTATTATGTCACTAAGGAATGTTTAATTAGTTTTTAGATGACCGTATATTAATAGTTTGAAAGATTATATTTTATTATTCTTATTTGCTTCTTTGGCGTATTTTGTTTATTATTTATATTCCACTTGCACTCATGAAAATGGCAATAGATTCTCCATCAGATACAAAAGTTTTTCGCTGTGTGATTAGAAAAATTGTAGTGTAATCTTAACCTCTAAGTGAGTGAATTTTTTGTTATTAAAATGTAGACAGAGGAGCAAGTTTGGCTATTTTACTTGTGACTATTTTATTTCAAAACGATGTCTAATAGCAATTTAATAATCGTATTATGGCTAAATTAATATATTCAGAGATAAAAGCAGCGGACATAACATCATGTCTGACCAAACTCATTCGACAATTTTTTTTTCCATACTCTTTTAGAGGTTAAAATATGGAAATGGTCTTTATGCATATAATATCTAACAATATTTGCAGACCAAAATGTGGTCAAATCTACTAATAAATGTGCATTAAACAAGTTAAGAATCAATTTCAATCTGTTATTAGAAATAAGAATCTATAATCCATATGTGGCTAGCCATGAATAATAGATTCTCAATACTAAACATGCTGGGAAATTATCTAAGAAAATACAATTGGTGAATTTGCATAAAAAGATAGAAGCAATACTAATAAATAAGATACATATTAGGCAATGCTCACATGGGTTGGCTATGAGAGTGAATTTATGATTAATGTGGAAAGGTCAATCAAGCAAAAATAAAAGTCACATCTAAATAGAGTGAGTCAAAAGTAACAATTTGCAAATTTTGAAACAGCACAATCAGCTAGTCAATGGATGAAAGATAATTTATCAGAAATATAGCGTGATGGATGAATGCTTTAAGTAAATGCGAACAAAGAAAGAAGCGCATTGTAAAAAAGGAAGATAAAATCTGTTTTACAAAAACGATAAGTCATCAAACACATTTTACTGATTCCGATTGTTGCTGACTTTTCAAAGCCAAAGCCGTGATTACGTGCCGTCAAAAAATGTTGTACTTGGAAGTATTAATAGCATTCTATATTAGTTTTGAAATAGCATAAAATATTTCAATCCTTTTTTCGTATGCTATTTGTGTAAATATATATACGAAGAGGCCATTTTTGCACTCGCTATACTAATATCCCATTTATGAACATCAGTTAAACATCAAGTATCTTTATTAATTCTCATTACATATATTAAATTATTAAAAAAACATATATGAAAAATGACATTTATTTATACGCCATCTTTTTTCCTATCACAAAGCCTAAGTATTCCAAAGGTTATAATTATTTGTAACATTTTCACACAGGGAACACTTGATTTAGAAAAGGGAATTTAGGAAGAAAAAATAATTTATAAAATTATGTCAAACCTGGATCTTTCAACATAAAAGTTTAACAGAGCCATGGGATATAAGAAAAATGATTAAGTCTCAATAAAAAAAATGGCGGGAATATGTGTATATTTGCCAGAGCTAAAAAAATCAGTTATGCTAGTTTTTCTGAGAATTGTTCTTTGAAATAGTACCAGCAGAAAAGACTTTCTTTATTCTAAAGAAGAATAATAGTCATCTTTTGCACTGATCAGGCTTTTTAATTATTTATATACCTTATATTTAGTAAATCCTGTCATTCATTAAATACACAATTTTGTCATGTATAATATTTAAGATTTTTAATCTGTAACTTTGTATCCATAATATGGGGGAACAATTTTGATACACATTTATGTTGTGAGTTTAAATCCATGATTGTAATTCACATGTGCAGAAGTCTAATATTTAATTACAAATAAATTAATTTCATTTGAGTCATTTTAATTATAGCATGGGAAGAAACCGTAATATTTTAATTTTAAGATATTTTAAGATTTATTTCTACAATATTACCTCCTATATTCAAGACTTTACTCTGCCCTCTGTGGTTCAACCCATTTATTCTACACAAATATCTTGCACATAAATATAGGACAAATATTTTTTTATCATACAGTTTTGTAAATTAGTGTACAACATATAATACACTGTAGTGACTAATATCTAATAGAAGGAAGCTAATCCGCCAATCTAAGTGGACTATGGAATGGCCAGGCCAGTTACCTCATTGCTAATGAACTTCTCTAATGATAAACTCATTCAGAGAAGAGTTTGTCATTAGATAAACTAGAATCATATTTAGTTTCTTTCACACCATGCACCTTCTTTGATACATTCAGTGTTTATCTTGCGTATCTACTTGCAGTAAGTCTATTTTGCTTTAAAATTGGTGCCTTTAATAAGTAAATAATTCAGATTATTACAAATACATATACCTTGATTTTGTGATAAAGGAAAGATGGTTTATAAATCAATAGTGTTAGTAAATGTCTTAAGTCACATTTTGTATTTTTTTTCACCGCACAGCTACAATACTGGTATGTGTCAGTTGGTTAGAGATTTCACAACATGAAACGTATCACCAAATGGAACATGTCACTGTTCGCTAACATTTGGCAATACTATGTCCCACAGCTCAGACGGTGAGCGAGCTGGAGGCGATGGTCTGTTCCCAGAACAGTCTCATGGAGAAACTGACCGCCGAGTGTCACTTGTTGACGTCCAAACTGGACGACGCCAGCCAAAGGCACAAGTAATTATAATCATCATCACAACAGCATCTACGGAAGTGTATTCCGAATTTAAAAATTTGTTGTGCTTTTTTATTTGCTTTTTATTGTTGTCGAGTGTGCTAGTTTTGTTGATCATTGTTTTTTAATGTGAGAAAAATTTTGTACATAAAATTTTTATTTTGATTATCCTCAAAACTAATGAAATAATGAATGGGTAAAGAATAAACTTCACTACGCAATGTAACGTTTTTTTAATTAGATGTTGTACCCGTGTGTGGCCATATATTAGCTAAGAGTACCTCAGGAGAAGTGTCCTAGGTCTCCAGAAACCCTAGATGTTTAAGATTTATTCAGCTTCAGTTACACTTACTTTAAATTTTAAACACGCAGCATTTGGGCAATAATGAAATTTTCTAAATGTTTAACCAGTTACCTGACAGTTTCCTAGAAAGATAAATAATATTTTTGTATTACTGATACAATAATATTCCGTAAAATATTTTACATGAAGGCATTACAATTGATTTACTGGCGTAACATTCTAAAAGCGGTTAGCATCAAAAATGAAATCCAGTCCAGTCAAACAATGTAGTATTTAGTTTATTCAATAAAAAATGTTTATCACAATATTGTTATATATGTACTTATAATATTAAAATTAATATAGTGGAAAATTAGTATAATACTTTTGTATAGCCCTGGTGAAAGGAACATTTGGACTGAATTTTTTATTTATTATTGATACTTTTTTAATACATGGAACATGTTTTGAAAACGTGATGTTGAAGTTGAAATTTTTTTATTATTGCGGGCCCCCTTGGCAAAGCAGTGTCCTGCTGCACAGCTTATAAACTGTAAATATTGGTTTTACACATTTAAATTTTGTTTGTGGCCCTCAAAATATACATCAAATTACATAATGAATTCTCTACTTACATTTGCAATCAACATAATTATTCATTCTTGAGCATTAACACACAAAGTTTAATTTTTCTCTCTCATTCACCATAAAACATTGTTTGTCTCATTCATTTTTAGTCATTGCCATCCATGTCACTGATGTATTTAATGAACTATTAATTGATATGTACATCTTTATTTTACTTTTTTTCCACATACAGTAAGTCCTCTACATGGAAACATTTAACTTGTGAACTTTCATGGATACGAATTTCCATGGCCTATTATTTAAATTTGTTCAAATAAGTGCAAAATTCAAAATTGTATCAGAATTTTAAATTTGGCAGCAATGCGTAAGGTTAGTTTGTGTCTCTGCCGCTTGGCGGCATGCAGGATTGACGTTTTCAGTAATATTTACAATAAACACATCCGGTCTTATTTGTGTGTATGCTCCTCAGTGTAATTACATTTTGTTAAATTACTGTGCTGGATAACTTAGGGTACCTTTGTTCAAGTTGCAAACAAATTCAACTTGCGAACAAGCTCTCGGAATGGAACTCGTTCATAAAATTCAGAAAACCTACTGTACTGTAAAATTCCTCATACCCCCTGAACATACCTATTTTGGTATATTTTTTACCAATAAGTCATATAAATGTGCTTTATTATGTTGAAAATATAACTCAAATATTTGATATTATTTAAATAATATAACATAGTTGAAAGCAATGTCGTCCATCACCATTTACAGTCTCCGATGTTGAACTCTTATTACTCAGGTACTGGTGTGCATGTTTGAAACTTCATTTCATGAAGACTATTTTGTAAGATATATTTAAAAAAAGTTTATTAATAGAGAGAAAAGGAAAATGTTGCAAAATCAGATAACTGTCTATTGTTGGATTATATATATGGGGGATTTTACAGTAGATAAATATTTGGAAAGCATATCGGTAGAACTTTACAAGGCACTTTTAAGTAGTGGTATTTAATTTATTCACATTTTGTATTTATAGCTTTTCATACTGCTTTTAATTTCTATATACTATACTAAAATATTTTAAGAGAATTGTGTAGAAGAATGTACAAAATATCCTATCCTGTGTTTAAACCCTTTGAGCCCAATGGGACAATATGATACTAAAAATCACCAACATTTCAGATTTGCTTCACAGTCGGGATATATCTTCCCACCGGTCACTCCTATTTTTTCCCCTACTCCGGCGTGTTAATAAGTTTGTACAAGTTACCGTTTTATGCGTCATAAGTGATGTATCCATGCTGGTGTTCACTTTACCTGCTGATATTTGAAGAACAAATCGTGAAGAGCAATATTTATAAACATATTTTGTATAGTCCATAAATCCAAGGAGAAAGCTAAGTAATACTAAAACATCACAACACAGAGATGGCAATATAAGTAATGATGGCAGCGATTTTATCAGTGCCGACACAGAATCTAATCATGCATTTCAGGAAGACAATCAAAAATCTAGTGAAGATAATGAATCTAGTGATTATGAGTCCAATAATCAAATAGCTCCTCCATCTCCACAAAAATCACCACAACTGCCTTCGAGATCTGTGAATATTATTTGGTGTGATAATAAAATAGTTCGGGACTCAAAGGGTTTAAAGCAATAAAAATTCTATAAAACATTATCAAGTTCATATAAAGAAAATATATTTTCATCTTTTAAATTCGGTTTGCAAGAATATCTCTTATAAAATGGAGTAGGTACCTATTAAAAAAATGCTTCTAAATGCTGGCAACACCTTGGCTAGACTGGGCTAAATGCGCTTTGTTCTGATTGGTCTGTTTTGTGTAGGGCAGCAGGCCAGCCAATCAGAGCCAATGAGAACAGAGCGCGAGTCAACCAGCAGCGAAGGTCCGCCGGTCGTTTCGGCACATTTCCAGAACCAACCAATAGGAAGCGGGTGCGGTTCGTCGACCAGAGCGACGGAACCGGCACACGAGAACGAACCCATGGAAAGTTCCGGAAGCATTTTCCGATTTCCTCTATACATCCAATCACCCTTTTTACAAGAGAAAAAGGAACCGATTAAAGTTGATATCAGAGTTAAGGTTGTGCCCAGGCCGAGACAAAAGTCAGACAAACATAAAAATAAAAATAAAATGGATATCAAAAAAGTTAAAAGCGTTTTGCCTGCTGTTGAGAGGATTGATTCACATAGAAAGTATGAAGATTTGGAAGAAAAATTTGTTGAAAAAAAGTTAAATGAAAATGATTTGGGAATTAATGTTGTCAATGAGAAAAGTTTAAAACAAAGTGTTATGGATGAAAAAGAATTAGATAATGTTGGCGGTAATAATATTTTAGATTTTTCAAAGGATGAATGTTTAGAAGTCAAAGGCGATAGAATAGATTTAGTTATTGAAGAAAAATGTGATGTGGCAGAAAAAATTGTACCATTGGAAGAATGATAAGATCATTTTTTTATTTTTTGATTTAAATTTATAACTAAATCATTTTGCATTTATAGTCTCATTAGTAGAATTATAGCAACGTTTGTAGTAGGTCACTTCTTCGTAGTTTATTAATACATAATATCAAAATAGATTTGTTCTTTTTTTGTTTTGCTGATGAATTATGGGCAGGGCAAGGAATAATTAACCAAATAGAATTCTGAAAATGGGTAGTGGGTCTCAGTCTAGGAGTTTGAATGGAATCAATAAAAGTATTGTATGATGTCCCAGTCAAATTGTATGAATGGACTCAGAGAATAGACTGTGTGATATCAGAATCATATCATGAAGAAACATATCAAAAAGTCAATTACTTATGTGTATTTGTTATAAAAATATTAATTTTGCAATATATTATGAATTTTTAATAAATTTGTTTAAATATTAAGATTTTTTATTAATTAAATCAAGTATTAAGTATTAGTCAGCTTCAATAATATCAAATTAACGCCAAGAAAATTAATTTCCATTTTTAAAAATAGACTGACATTTTAGAATCCCAAAAAAATGCTTTTTAATGGTAGTAACTTAGCTCACTGCTGTTTATGTATGTAGGCACTTTATGCATAGTATTTTTAGTTTTCAATTATATAATTGTATTTATGAGTTCTTTTATTAGTACTTAATTACCCACCTATATAAGAGTGAGGAGTGGGAGTAAATGGGGAGAGGTCTACTGGTGAGGTAATGTTGGCCAGAGTGAAAAAAATGTAAAATAGCTTGCATTATAAATCAGTTTCTCATGCTTTTCAAACATAAGTGCTTATGTTTGATATAAGTGGATGTGCCATAAATTTATTCAACGAGGGGTACTGTTCACTTCAACTTAACTCCACCAGGATTTTGTAAAAATATAAATCAACAAAGTATAAAATATTAACTAAACAGATGACTAAAAAATTCAATGTTGGTTCAAATGGTTGAATTTGGAAATATGTCAACTTCACTCCATTTACTGTATGTTAGTTTTCCTTTTATAGTGGCTTAGCCTAATGGTTTTTTTAATTTATTTTTAGAATGTAAATACTAGTCTGAATTTGCCTTTTGCAGGAATGAAAAGACACAATTGGCAGATCGCAACGCGGAACTGATGCGAAAATTGAGAGGCGTATGGCAAAACTACAAAAAGCATTGTCCGGCCATTCACAATAAGCACGCTTTGTCTCCACTCACCCAAACCCCCACCAGCGAACAATCCACAACCGATTATTCCTCCAACGAAATTGTTCAACCTATGAATTTCGGGCGTCCGATGACCATGAACCATTCTCGACACACATCGAGTGATGATCTTACAAGCCATAATGAAACGTTATCTGCAAAAGAATTATATAAAGATTCAAATTGCATTGAAAATGATGAATCTAATCTTAAAAAAAAGAGAGAGTTTCAATCTAACAATGTGAATTTTAAATATTCTTCTCTGAGGAATAAAAATTCTAATCATTTTTTCGATAACAATGATTCAAACCAAAATTGCTACAGATTTACCAATGAAGTTCCCAATAGAATTTCCTCTAGTAAATATAGTTTTGTAGAAAGTGGATTGTCTTCTAACGATGACAATCTATCAAAATTCAGCTCAGATGTGACAAAGAATGGTTCTATCACGAGCGATAATAACTTGTCAGATAATTTTTGTCATGTTGGGTCCGGAGTAAATGACAGTTCATTTTATCACTCACTGACAACTAGTGACACGAGTAGTGATGTCGAAACACAGTACGAAAAGGTAGAGTAGATTTCTGCTTTCATTTATTTATGATGATTGTTTTTTAGAATGTAAATTTTTTGTCATCAACACTTTTTGTTTATGTTAATTATAATGTTTTTGTATTATTTATAGTAAGTAATGTTTCTTTGTTTTTTGTTTTATATGTATATAATTCATGTTCTTTTATTTTGATCATTTATGAGTAGGTATATTTATATGCAGCTAATGCAACGTATATAATGAAAAAGTATAATTAACAAATTCATACATTTTCAAAACAAGAGTATCCTTCTCTACCTATCCGGTGTAACGTAATGGAAAATAAATCTTTATAATCGTTAAAAACATGTACATATATCAATTGCATAAGTCTTATACTTAGTTGGGATTATTTTTTCTAACTTATAATTTACATAATTGTGCGAAGTGCTCTGTCCACGCTGAAAACATCCCAAAGTGACATATTATTATTTTATTTTTATAATTTATTTTATTTATGTATAAAATAATTTATATACATTATGTATTCTATTTTTGCTGGTAATCATGGTTCCTCTGTTTATAATTTAATTTGGTGTAATGTAACATTTCATTGGTAGAAATGGAGAGCCCTCAATAGGTATTATTTCCTTTATACATATATGCTATCTCATGTGTGAGCTATTCTAGCACCCTTGTGCAGAATATATTATTATTATTGGTGGCATTGAACCACTAAATTTTTCTAAATTTGTAAGCAGGCGATGTCGATAATCATCTACAACTTACTACATACCATCTAAATAAATATTTGTACATTTGCCACACGGTATTTAAATATAAAATCACGTCATTTGAAAGGTATGTAATGTAATGGTAATTTTGCCCATACTTCATTGTGTCGTATAATCAATTACCTTTTACCTAGTCCAGTCTTGTGATTTTGTTTTACTTCCTGTCTTGTTTTTTAAACTTGTGATATATTATTGTCATTCTTTAGTTACCGGGTATGAATTTTCGTCAAGTAAAATTGAAGACCTCGGTGCGACAACCAGTCACATTCAAAAATACAAATTGAACAATTCTTTATTTTGCTGAAAGACCTCCCGGGAGTATCCGTCACATGATATATAAATGGTATTCGTATGAATCCAAATTGAACCTTAAAATGTTGTATGCGATTGGTTTTTAATCTTGAAATCTACCTATTTCTCCATCATAAGCTAGAGTGTGGTATCTATCAAAATACATTCATATCTCTTTATACAAAATATATTCAAGTCATGATCTGGAATGTTTTCAACATATAAAATAAAACATTTTATGAGCTTGCACCACTAATAAGTTTGTATTCAAGTCATCAAAATCAGCCTCCCCTAAGGATCGTCAATTCTTTCTGTCCTGTACACATTTAAACAAAACCTCAGACGTAACAATGTTATGAATGACAAAAACATTAAACTACAATACCTTACTTTGGCTCGTATCAATTTATCTGAGATATGGAATCGAAAAGTTGTTAGAGAAGCATATTGGTTTGTTAATAATAATCAAAAATAAAGATTTAATTATTATTTTTTTTTTAAATTAGGAAAAAAAACATTAAAGTAAAAAAAAATCAGCTTTTTAATTCCAATCCAAAATTAACTGTCGTGTTTTTGGTGTCTTCAAATGCATGTTATTTGTACGTGTGTGTGTGTTTCCGTGTTGTGTTTTCAGAGAAGAAATGGCCTCTCTCCAAAATAAACTAGAGCAGTTGTCGGCGAGGGTTTCACAGGCCTCACTAAACACAAACTCTAACCTAAATAATCAAGGTACCATTCTGTTAATGGATCCATTGCAACCATCTGTCTCAGTAGCGCAACACCTTTCAGTCAAGCCCCCTCTATAACAAACTGATCTCCAATTTGAATTAGACAATTCTAAACCATTTTGTTTTTTCTGGATGTGATGAGTTAAAAGCCAAATGGCTACAATGGTTGATTATTTGAGAGACCTGTGTAAAAATTGTTTCTCTATAAAGCAGGTCATATTATTTAAAACAAATCATTGGTCAGAATTAAGCAGATGGAAAACATTGCCCGACTGAAAACAATGCAATGTCAAAACAATAATAATAATTATGAAATAAAGGCTTTTTATTTAGGTATATGTATAGCACATGCAAATTTGAAAAATACTAAATAGTTGTTCATCTTTTGATTCCATTACATATATTACTAACTAAATACACTACATAAAATGTACTATTGACTAATTAAATATTTGAGGAGCATGGTGCGTATAGTGTTTGTAAAGCACCAGTTATTCTTCAGTTTGTTATAGAGGATTTACTGATATTTAATTGAATAGAAACCATTACAAAGTTAAGCAGCCATCCTTAATTCTCTTCCAGAGATAGCATGATTTCTTATTTTCACAGTGCTAGAGCAAGCGCTAACATCTTCACAGTCATACTCCATAAGGTGATGAAATATTGTAGATAAAAATATTTATTTGACATATTTTAACAATATTTTCATCAGCATGTAAAAATGATCAAATAATGTTAATTTTAATCCCAGCAAAACATGACCTTGGAACAAAATATTACATTTTAGTCAACATTATCTTTTTTGTATCAAAATTCTCATAGTAATTTTCTCTTTAAAAACAGTGTTAGAAAATATGTCAAATTTCCTAGTAGTTTAGGAGATAACAATAAAACAATGTCATGTTTTAATAGCACTTATATTATTTTTAATACAACTGTTGTGAAATGAATGAGTTATATAATATAATGAGCCCGAAATCAGAAATGTTTATTTCATTACTCTAATAAAAATTTCACCTCATCAGCAATGAACCAAACTTCGCCAAAGAAAAAAATTATATTCCAAACTCTGAATTTGGTGTTAATATTAGATATCTTGTTGTTCTCGTAGCCACAGTGTATTTGTAGACGACTAGCCTCCACTGGCATGTTAACCCATTGACTCCTGGCTCTTTTCTGGAACATTAACACATTCAGATTATATATTACTCAAATACACATCTGCTACAAATACAGTAGGTCACGAGAGATGCCACAGACAAATTGATGCAAATAAACATACGTGGAGCGTGATTGGCAGTCAATGTGTTAACAACTGTGTAATCTTTAAATATATTTTTAAGATAAAAATAGATTAATTTATGTATTGTTGGTAACAACATTTGTGCTAGAGTATTTTGTATTTAACATTGTGCATTATTCAACCAGTATAACTTAAAACCTCTAATTAACCATTAAAATAACATCTATCGCCACATTTCCTCAGCGTCTTGTTACATCACCTCAATGTTATTGATCAATGATAACATATCTCCGATTCACATAATTAAAATGAATAATAGATTACAAACATATTGAATCATCGGACGGATGAAGAAATTATTAATCGCAAACTGCTACTGATTCTCTGCTATATAACACCAAATATATAAAAACCCTGTTATACTGAAAAATGACATATATCGAAATTTTTTCAAAATTAATTCCCTACAATCAATTTTTCATACAAAAATGAATTTATATAACGAAATTATTTTTGTCCCGTACGAAAAAATACTGAACATTTACGTAAATATATAACAGAAAAAAAAATTTACAACGAAAATATTTCAAAATATATTTCGGCCGTTTACGGTCATGTTTGTCAATTGTGTTATTGCTTTGGCGTAGCAGGCTGGTCGGCGCGAGCGGCCCGTTGCGCCCTTGTATAACTTCTTGGGATCATAATAGGCCCTTATAAAGCCATTTAGTATAATCTCCACTTGTCCAAGGTTGGATTTATTGCCCATTGTCAAAATAGGTTAGAATGGCACCCTTCCCACGCTCTGAAGCGTACTCATGTTCACACCTCTAAAAACGGGTTTTATCTAGACCAGCTGGAGAAAATAAAAACCCCGAAATCGAAACCGAAGTCACTTTAGGGCACGAGCGCGTCAGCTATGTATATAGTATCGCCCGCAATGCCTATAATTCTGCGCATTATTATCTTTGATATTCGTTTTTTATCTTCATTATCATTGTCAACTTATGTCACTTTTTACATTATGACTGAACATTTACATTGATTCCAATGAATGGTAATATTGCGTACGACATTTTCGTTAATGTGTTTATTTGACAATTGTTTTTGTGTGTTTATTTACCAACATTTATATTCACTAGTATTCCGTAATTTATTCTTTGAAGTTACATTTTTTAATATTTTGTGGAACTGGAATTTAACATTTATGGCTTCATGTTGTGATAATTCCAGAAAAATTTTAACCTTCGACAAAAAACTATGATTCCGAATTCGTCTCTCTACTATTTAAATAAATATGAAGATTGATTGACCGATGCGAAACTCAATGCTTGTAGCAGCTCTACAATTAAACACAATTACAATTTAATGTTGTTTTATATTTGCATGACATTTTGGAATTTACAAAAATATCACCGAATTTTAGGTTATCTTATATTGTTTTGAAAAATGTTTCTTAATTATTATTAATTTGCTTAACTGTTGAAACAAAACTAAATATATTAAATTATTCAGAGTTTTCTTTATACAGAAAATCCTCTGTTTGCAGAATGCCTTATTAGGTTATATTCCCATATTAAACTGACAATGGGTGTCTTGTTTGCAGAATTTACGAACTTTTTTAAAGCCACGCTACATTTATATCTATGGCGTGCGCGGAACATTCATATATATGGAAGAATTTTTTTTTTTCGCTATATGTGGGAATTCGTTATTACGAAATTTGTTTTTTTGGTCCCTTAGATTTCGCAATAACGAGGTTTTACTGTAGTTATAACTGATAACACATCCGGGCCCTTACTATTTCAGTGGTTAAAATGTTTTCAATATGAAATATAAGAATTACATTATATATATTTTTTCATAACACTATAGGATTAAATTATGTTGTCTATTTTGCATGGACGTAATATTCTCTTTTACATTTATTTAGATCTAATTTTAAAGTATGATTTTTTCATTCAAATTCACAGCATGATTTTCATAAGTGCTCTCGCATTTAGGAGATAAATTACAATGTCATTTTTTCTGTCTGTATTAATTTTCAGCACCTACCCCGCACAGCGCTTCTCGGACCACAGACAACTACATTACTGAAAAACCAAACTCCCATCAAAACTCAAGAGTCATCGATGGAAAAAATGGCGACAAGCACACCGTTGAAAGAAACGACACTAATGGAACATCAGTTCCACCAGGAAATTCTTTCACTGAGCCCGATCAAAGAAAAACCAGCAGACAGCCAAGCAGAAGCAACATCGTAGAGGCAACAAATCCAAATGGAATCCCAGACAAAAGAGGCGATGAGACAAAAGAACACGAAAGGTTTGAGAAGAATTTCAAAGAATCTGAAGTGGATAGAGCAAAGATTGATTTAAACCCACCTAATTCCCCGCTTAATTCTAAAAAGAATGTTGATGTAAGTGAACACAGTTTAGATGATAATAATAAGCACATTTCGGATAATTTGAAAGATGGAGAGATTTTTGGAGATTTACAATATGAGGATGGAAAACATGATACAGAATATGCAGATGAAGGAATTACAAATTTGGAAAAAACTGATTATGATGCAAATCAAGTATACGACCCCAATCAACAATATACAGAGCAGAATCAAGAATACACTGATCCAAATCAGGAATATACAGACCCAAATCAACAGTATGTTGACCCAGGCCAGGAATACGTTGATCCAAATCAGCAATATATTGATCAAAATCAGGAATACGCTGAACAGACTCAGGAATACGTTGAACCAAATCAGCAATATGCAAACCCAAATCGAGAATATAGTGACCCAAATCAGGAATATGCTGATCCAAATCAAGTTATTGGTGACCCAGATCAGCATTTCAATGATCCAAATCAGGAATATACAGATCCCAATCAAGAATATACAGACCCAAATCAGCAGTATACAGACCCAAATCAAGAATATACTACCGATCAACAAAATCAGGAATATAACGAACAAGGGTATTCAGATCCTAATCAACAGTATGCACCAAATCAGGATCAACAGCCCGTAGACTTAAATAATTCTAATGAACCAATATAATAAAATTTCACTTCAATACACAGAGAAGTCTACATTCTGTCATGGTCCACATATTTACTGAAGGAAATATATTTAAAAATAATATTGTGTAGAAAAAATTACTACTTAAAATATTTTTTGTAAATATATTATACTATAGAATTAATTCCCCAATACTTCACACATTATATACAAAGGTAAAATAATACACTAAACTGTTTTTTTTAAATTTATATTTTGCTTTGTTATGTATTCAGATGTTTTATTGTTTGTTCTAATTTTCCTTATCGATATGAAATAAAAAAATGCAATGTCTTTTCTTTATTTATTTATTTCCCAGTACAGTTGCAGTGAGTCATTGTCAAGAGCTTCCAAACATAAATTCAATTGTGCTCATACCAGCAGCAAACATCAAAATTTAAAAATGTATATTTGCCAACCAAAATTCTTCTTGCGCTATTACATCACATTTTTACTAATGACATGTATATTCATGTGCAAAACTGAGGAAAATAGTTATAATTGGTCCAATTTTTTAAAACAGATAAAAGTATGTTCCATATATCATATTTAAAATTATTAAAACAAGTTTGATTACCGTGACAATATTTGAAAAGAGGAAATAAAAACAAAACAAGTTGAAGAAATTTATATAGAAAATAGACCCACATCGATGTACGTGTGATATATAATATACATTACTAAATGCTAGATGAATGATTTGGGCCTACCTTTATTACGATAATTGTGTGCATAACTAGACAACATGTAAAATGATTAATTAAAAACATTCATTTAAAATTTAAATCCTTACAATAAAGTTCTAAAATTATATATAAATATGTAAAATGATCCAAAAAACTTTTAAATATTTTAAGAGATTCAAATATTGATAATTTTAAAACATGTTATATTATCTTAGTAAGGTAGAAAGGTCACTTTGCAAGTTTTAAAACTAAAGAAAATATTTTAACCTCTTTCAAATAGGAACATTAATATTCTAATACTAAAAACATCTTAACAATGAGACCTCTAAATCACAATTTAAGAGATTCAAATTAGCACAGCATGAAATTGATCAATATTATTCACAAAACATAAATTAGGAAAATTTGTAGATTTATGAATTATTATTGTAGAATATTTTGTAAATGTAAGAATCGATTTCTTAATTCTTATTTTGATCTTCAACGTGAAGTAAGGCAATGTCATCATTCCCAGAGTGCAAACCCTAATGTGTTAAATAACCGTGTTTAGTTTGGGCCTATATTGCTATATTATGTGCACCACATTTCACATAAATCAATTTGATAATTTTGCTTTTATTACATTATTTGTTATAATTTCACATAAACATTAATTACAAATAAACCTATTAAATCCAAATGTCAAAAAAAATAAAAATAATAATTTAGTCAAATAATGATTTATATAGTAGTTTTTAATAGATTTAAAAAAAAATGATACTTTTAGTACTAATAAAAATATATTTGTTAAAAACTTCCAAAAAATACTTATTTAAAGATAATTTATCTTTATAATCTAAACATGTAAAATTTAAAGGTGATAAAAAATCTCAGAATATGAAATGTTCTAGGATTTATTTTTCCGTTGTATTATGTGAATTATCTATAAGCGTTAAACTATTTAAGAAAGTAGCAACATTTCGCAAACATTAATAATAATTTGTTTGTTATTTATAAAATATGCATGATAATTCTTAAAATACTATTTTAAAAAATCAGGTATGTTTTAGATTTTTTAATATTTTGTACTAAAACAACTGATTTACTGCCCGCATAAAGATAAATATTCTCCCTTTGATTAAATTATTTTTCATTACAATTACAAAAGGTACTTTGTAATTCCAACCGGCTTATTCTGGGTTGTGCGATAGCGAGGCAGATCATTAGTGAGTAGTTTAAATACAACACAAAATTGGCTAGAGTGCTCAGAATTCTCACGGAGTAATCAAACATCTTATTAAGGTCTTAAATATAAAAAAATTAATAAAAAGAGACTCAGGAGGTGTGTCCCACCCATTCTTTGCAATTTTTTAAATATGAATTAAATACTTTTTAAATCAATTATTCACTTGTTAGCAATAATTTACAAATTTTTAATATATTCTAAATATATAATTAGTAAATGCTTAATCGCACAGTTATGAGGTATGTGTGTATAAAATCAGTCCATATTAGGCAATTCCTAAATAAAATATTACTTTTGTATATATATGTTATGTTATATTACAAATGTAATAAACTTATTTTATAATACATCCATCAGGGTACAGATTCAAAGGAAACTCGGTGACAAGAGTGTATTGAAATTTGATTTTTGAAAGATTAAATTTTTATCAGACAAGACAATGTTACAGAATATTAAATTGATAATCTCCACATCAAGTGTGTAATAACAATAACTTTAGATAAATGCTCTTTATTAAAATATTGTCAAATTAAAAATTTCTTATGAAAACCTGATGACCCTGAAAAGACTTAAAAATTGATTTGATCTTGTTTGATTAAGTGTACAATATACTTTTCTACTAACTAAAGTTTCCAAGCAATACCCACATTGCAAAATATAAAAATCTTTTATCCAAATTTTAATCATCCCACCCAAAACTCACAATACTTACAAATGAAACAAAAAATACAAATGATTTTAGACAACCATATAAAAATATACCCCTATCCTGCAAATCATTCTTAAAATCAGTAAATCTAAATTAAATAAATAAATAATACTTTTATTTTTCTTTCATCGACTCGATTTTGATCATGGTTCGTCGATTTAAAATTGATAATTTTTATGCCAATGATAAAAGCTATATTTTTAATTAAAATATTACGGCCCACAACATATCGCACACCTAGATCAAAACTAAGACAACTAAAAAAAAAAAAAAACAAGAATTTTAAGTTATCACTGTATTCGGATACTCTTGTCATATACACAACTAACTTAGCCGCAGTTCTCGAATAATGTCATTTCAGGATACATTTATGACCTAAAATGTTATTAAGTTTCATAACTTTAGTAATAAAAAATGGAGAAAAATGTATTTATTCTTTTGTGTATTGAAAAATGACTTTTTGAGTTGTCTTAGTTTTGATCTAGGTGTGCGATATTACTAAAAATTACATTATAAAACAAAAACAGTAAACTCTCAGTTTGTAAACAAAATCACTTTCCTCAAAACCAGGCCAATCAAGATTCGTGAGAACTTTAATTTCAGACACACTTTGCGAATGAAATTGGTTTTATTAATTAATAAAAGGTAAAAAAAAAAAAAAGTTATTACTATATGCTCGGGAAAATGTAAGTGTCAGGTGTACGTTATGTTAGATCCATCAATTCTGTTTTTGATTGTACAGTTAGTCAGTCTTACATTTCCGCTGATGTTTACAAGTTCTCAAAGTCAGATTTCCATGAACCAAATTTTCTGACAACTAATTAGTCCCTTTTAGAATGAAACAATTGATTTAAAAAATCAGGGCAATGTTTTGATCCAGTAATAATCTTAAATAGTTTGCATATTCCGGTTCCGAAACTATCCAAATTTACATATTTCTCCTTCGTCCATTGCTCTTCACTCTGGAGGCCTTGAGAGCTACGGTGGTTGCGACCATTTGTTTACCGCGATTAGCGTTTACCAAAATCGGGCAGTACGTTCTGGAAAAGGCCAAATAATAATCAAAATAAAAAAAAATAAAGCTTAATAAAAAATAAAAATGGCAAAAGAAAGATAAAAGCAGACTGAATATGCAGTGGAAATGTGATTGTTGATAAGAATTATAGGAGAAGATTCAGAATGGTGGAGTAAGGGGAATGAAGAGACAAGGAAAGAATGTACAATTAAGGTTATTGTAATACATATGAAGAAAGGTCTCCTTAAATGCTTTGGGTACACTGACTGACATGCAATAAAATATTTTTTTTTTTGTTGTATTGGTACACTTCTTCCAGATGTATATTTACATTGGTAGCCATATTGGATGCTTACTTTATTCTTGGCTGTCGAAAAGGTCACAAGTGTTTTGGTGTGCTCGGTGATTTTTTTTTAATGAAAAAAATGGAACAAATAATTTGTATTAAATTTTGCTTTAAGGACATTCCCAAAGAGCAGTTGTATTCAACCTTCAAGAAGATTCCCCCGTATGTAAACTATTATGAATAGAATAAAAAATAGTTGAGGTAGTGTACTTTTTCGCTTCCGGTCACATGCGCAGAAGTTCAAAAATATTCTCATTGCGTCGTTTCTCCGATCCGGCAACATCGTATTCTTACTTTGAATATTCCTACGCTGGAGACGTGCGCTGTCAATGTTTTGAAAATTTTTTGGAGGTTACTTTTATATTAGAGATTGCGAATAGTTTATTAATAATGAATTTGCGTTTAAAAAAAGGTCATTCATTAAAAAAAGACTGGTGATAAAATAGCTAAAGCCTTAGCAAGTATGTCTGAAGCTAAAAAACAAAAAATTCAAAAAACACTTCAATGTGAAATTCAAGATGAGAACTACAAAATTTGATTAACACATTAAAATTACGAAGTAATTTATTTAACTCTTACAAAAATGCGAGTATTATTTCCAAGAATTATCTAAGTCAGACAAAGCTAAAGTCAATTTACGAATGTTGACACAATTAAAGGATATTATTTCTATCAATATGTGTAAAAAAAAAACTAGCTTTAAATGACATTTCATGTTATCATTTTAAAAAAATCTACAAAGGTGGTGAAAATGCTATTGTGCAATTGTTTACAGAAAAATTAGATGATAAGAAAGTGCGGATAACTAAAAAATAAATATATTATAACGAAAGTCTTAGACTTCTTAAAAAATCAAAATTCGCAAAAGATAAAAAGTTAAAAACCAAAAAAAAAAAGTAATAAAGTACTAGGGTCTAAAAAAAATATATTGGTAGGATTTTATGTTTGTTTGATGTTAAAAATAAAATTCTTTATGAAAATTCTATCACAGATTATATTTGAGAATCAATAATTATTTATTATGTCAACATGATGCTTATTAATATTGAATAGTAATAAATATTTCATTTGTTATAAAAATTGATTTTTCATTCACAATAACATACAGTTAACCTTTATCTGTTGAGCTACTCGCATTTATTAAAAACTGCTGCGCCTTTCGGTATTTCAAACTCTCCGCGTAGTGCCATGTTGCCAAGTCGCCATCTCTCACTATTCAAATTATAAAAGGAAACGTCAAAACCATCAAAAGTAGCTCACTTTTAACATTTTTTTATAAAAAAAAAATGAATACCGCTTGTTTTAGTTATTTTTACAGAAAGATATTTGTTAAATTTTCAATTAATGATTCTCAGTTTTCCAAAACAATTGTAAGAAAATTACTATTGTTATTCAATTAAATGTGCGCTACAACATCGATCGGGGTATGGTTCGTAGGTTAAATATGCAAATTTAATAGTCAATATTTACAAATTTACTACCGCAAGGACTATTGAAAAAATGTCTACGTATAAAAGACACTCATAAATGTGTATTTCAAAAGGATTGTAAGAAAAGTGATTTTTTTGGGAACGTCCTTAAGAGGCAACTTTCATTTTTCCAGTTTGAATTTCGAGATATTTTTGCATTTTGCATACCCTTTCAAAATGAGACTAATAGTTAATTATTTTACAATATCAAGTAAACATAAAAGTGTGTTATTTTTTACGTAAATATTGCTGAGTGAAAGGTATCAATAGAAAAGGACAAGTATACAATTGTTGGTTTTCTTAAATTCCTAGGTAATAAAGCTTATCAGAAAATAGCCATGTCTTCAATATTCATAATACATATGTGTTGCCATTTGAAATTATCAAGCGAAAATTAAATAATTTGTTAAAGTTCTCACCTAAGAATTGTTATATTTATGATAAAAACCATTGTTTGTGTCGATAAACATATGATTATAAAATATTACAATTTTGCCCCGATTAGGAAAAAATTGATGTAAATTCATACTGATAAATAATATTGATAACTTTTGAAGCAGCTGTATTTGTGAAGAGTAAACTATTTATGCTAATATTATATAATAATCATACTCCGATTGTAATAAAAAAAACTGTTTTTTTTTTTAAATATTTATTTATTGTTTTAATAAATTACATATATATTTAATATTAAAATATAAATGAAAATATGACAAAAGTATTATTATTCACTGTTAAATAATTAGTTGTTCATCGAGCATATTATCGTTCTTCAGAATTTTGTTGTTTTTTTCTTTACACGTATTCAAAACAAAATTTGATCCACACATATTACAATTTAAACTGAATTTAGAAATAAAACTATGTTCTTTCACATATTCAATATTCATTCATGTGCACCCAAACATCGATTTGTGGAAGTAAATTTGAGAAAAGAATTGGTGTATGTCGACCACTCTTTTGCCATCCAATTTAGGAAGTTCACACAAGTCCACACATTCAATGCTCAGTTCGGGAACATCCCGATAATAATTTATAATATTATTATTATTGTTATTTAGTTATCAGTGTTTATTCATTTATATGACTATAACAAATACATTTGTATCAACCAGACAGGTCTGTCATGTATAATTCTTTTCATAAAATTATTTATCTTTAAGGATATGTATTTGCAATAAAAAATAATTTATCTGCACTACATAATATATGTATAATGAACTATGTAATTTATATTGTTAAATCAAATTGATAATTGTTATAGAAATGGTAAAAATTATCAACTTACGTCGCAATTTTTTTTCAAGAAGTTTATAACAATTTAAAATTTTGTTGGAACATTTCCTAGAGCCTGTCAATGGATACTTTTTGACCTTAGGCATCTTGAGTCAAAGAAGGCAGTAATTTCAGAACAATAATGTATATAATAATATATTATTGACTTTTAATGTGAACCAAATCCAATAAAAAAAATCACAGGTTCGCAAATTTCACGTTGAATCTTGTGAATTAATGGATTTCATGCGCTGGCCGCGCATGCGTTAGCCGCGCCATGCACTATCAGATTCTAAAATGCTCCGATCGGTTGACGCATGTTTTATGTTGAAATGTCAAAATTATAATCTTTTTTTGTATAAAAACAGCTCAAATCCATACAATTTACAAAAATAACCAATTGGTATCGAGAATAAGTATAATATTCATTCATATTGTCGTCAAAATTTGTATTAAAATGTGTTTTATAGTCAAATTTAATTAAAATCTAATGAAGCGCGGATTTCACGACTGCCGTGGCCGGTTTGAACGGCATTCTAACAGTGTGAGATATAATTAATAATATTGTATTTCATAAGACTGGAAATATATTATTTAAAAAATAATTATAGTGTTTCTGATATTAAACTTAGTTTTAAATAGTAGTTGAATCCTCAAAGCATGTGAGTAAATATAGTATATTATCCCGATCCCCACTACGCGCATCATATGATGCGAGAAGTAATCGCTCTCCCAGCGCAGCGCGCATCATATGATGTTTTCAACTTATTTTGTCATGTACTACGTGACAGCACAGCAAATCGAGCAGGAAAATATACCAAAAATTAGTTTGATCCATACTGTTGCTGACATCTTGCGTTAGTCAAGTAAAATATTTTATTTGTTTATATAAATCAGTTTAAAAACGAAGACATCTCGAAACACCGTCCAGTTATTTGAATTTTGTGGCGCTGAATTATCGTTGTCTCGTCAAGTGTTCGAGGTCACTAGTATTTGTCGGAACTGTGCGTTGATACAAAATATTGACATCGCAATCTGTATTTTGTGGACAATTCAATCAATATATTGTATCGGAAAATACATTTATTATTACTACGTGATTTTATTTTAAATGGTGTTTACATTTGAAATGTTGATATTGTTTTGACTGCATTTGTGTTTTGAGGGTGAACAGTTGTATTTTCTGACAATATTCTTTTATTTTTCTTTAGAAAACAGAAGCTTGTATTGTACTACGTATATTTATCAAAATTATTTAAATTAATAATTGTATACCTTTTAAAATGGTGGGCCGTAAGACTTCCGGAGAAAGAAATATTAGAAACATTTTTAAATGTGGACTCTGATTTAGAAATAAGTAAAGATGAGCAAGATGAAATAATTAATGAAGATGTCAATTAAAGTGAATCTACTCTTTTCGTCGATTGGGATAGTAGCCTTCACTTATTTGATTTTATGCACAAGAAAAATACTAATGCTTGTGGTACAGTGCGTAAAACACGGAAAGGTAGGGCCACATTTTATAAATTAAAAAAATGTGAAATGAACACCAAATATAGTGTACCTGTTTTGGCATTAAAATGGCGCGATAAAAGGGAAGTCCACATTCTAACAACCTTGCATGACGATTCCATGGAAACGACAGCCGAAATACATTAGTCAACCTATTATTTAACCAAAATGCGTAAATGACACAGTAAGTGTATGGATTCTGTGGATAAAGTGGTTTCCTACAGGTTTGTCTCCGTAATCTTGGCTTCAAGATTATAAGAAAATATATTTTGTTTATGCATTAATTTAGTGTATTGACTCAATTTCGTACCGTGCCTAAAATGCATCTAATGGTTGCGGTCTTTCTTATAATATTTGTATCGTCTTAATTATGACAAATAACATTCAGTTTATTAGTTTTATATTAATGTAAAGGTCCAATCTAAGTAATAGTTGAAAAAAGAGTCAAATCTATTGAATAACTTCTGATATAAATAAATAATAAAAACCCACATTTTCGTAAAAAAGAAATGCGAAAATATGAATTATTATTGCAAGTCACGCCTTAAGGATATATATAATATAGTGCGATGACAAGGTCAAAAAAGTGATTAATGATAATCGCTGAACCACTATCATATAGATTGCTGATGTTGGCATATTGCCAAGCAATTTTTTCTAATGTTTTGGGCATGAGACATGTGGCAGCAAAATTTGTTCCGAAATATTGAATTTCAACCAAAAGCAATGCCAAATTGGACATGGACATTGCTTATGAGTTGCTGAATGAAGTCAATGACAATCCAGAACTGCTCAAACAGGTCACAACTGGTGATGAAACATGGTTGTACAGATATGACATTGAAACTAGGCCCAATCGTCCCAATAAAAGCTTTCTGAAGAGCTAAAACTGAAAATTGCTCATTATCAAATGTGAATTTTTGCTCACAGTTTTCTTCAGATTTCAACAGTATAGTGTACCATGGATTCTCGCCACCAGCTCAAACGGTTAATAAGGAGTACTATCTGGAAGTTCTACACCGTTTACGTCAAGCAATTCAAAGAAAATGCCCAAATTTGTGGCGAAACAACTAATGACAATTGCACTATGATAATTCACCTGCTCCCCACTCACTGCTCAATGTCGCAGATCTGTCAATTTGTTGCAAATTATGTGACAAATTTTCTTCAAAAACAACAAATTCTTTATCACATCCAATCCATCTTAATCAGGGATTTAATTTTAATTTCTAAATCTTTGGTTTTTATTAATGTTTGAAATTTAGAGCCATATTCTCATGCAGCTAGATCATCACTGCTTAATTTTTTGCCTTGAACGGTAATTTGTTGGATGCCGTGCCTCTTTTTAACTATGTTAAAATCGCCCTAAATATCATAAAAATATTTTGTTGGCGGGAGGTCCTACCGCCGTCACAATTTACTAAAAATGTATGTTTTGATAGAATACTTGACAGCTACAACTTGTGTGCTTAAATTTAAACACGTATTTTGTCATTAAGAGCAATGTTGAAAATTGTTTTAAAAAATATTTTTTCAATGACTTTCAAATTTAAACCGTCCCGGAAAATAGGGAGAAAGTACATACTTGAACCAAGACTTGAAGACTACTGTATACTGTAATATTGACATATCTCTCGTAACCGGTTGCAGCTGAGATTTCTGATTAGAAATCAGATTAGGTGAGTGCAGGTTCAAATCCCCAGCTGGGCAGTTTCGTACAAATTTATCCAAGACACTAACCAATTTATTTAGTGAAAACCGAATATAATTTGTCACTAAGCAGCACATCACTGGAATGGTAAATTAGATATGCTGTTTACCTGTTTTTGATCAATTTTATTAAAGACATTAAAAAATAGGCTTTTTCAGAAACACTGACCTGCGAAGCGTTAACTAGAAATTATTTCTATTGATTATGGTTTATTATTTATGATTCCAGTGCTAGAGATGATTTATTTAATGATTTTAATTGGTTATGATTTATCATCACTGTTTAACACATTCGCCCTCTTACTAATGGACTCGGAAATATTAACTAATTTACTCACAGAGTGTGGGCTTTCTCTCCAGTGGCCTGACATAACTCGCACTTGTGCTTGCTGAGGATGGGGCACACGACAGCACCACGCTGGTCCCGCAGTGTATGAGCTCCATACACAGATGAAGACTCTCCGTTGGTCCGGCAGAAGCTGCAAGGGCGGAGAGGAGGAGATATCACCGATCCGGACGGGCGCCAAGTATCTCTCAGTTCCGGACTCTGAAAAATATTAATTTCAACATTTATCACATCGTCATGGTCATGATTATATAATAAACCAATTTTATGATCAATTTATTATTAATACAGTTTGGTGCCTATTGTGAATTTCACATTATTAACATATCAACAATATAAATTCATTGTATATTACATAAATTTGGAATTTGATACATTTAATCTTATCTGCAATAATTTTTTGTGATTATTTAATTAATTTTTACAGGATACAGGACATGAAATAGATTTCTCTTTTTAATGTTTTATCAATTCCAAAGACAATGATCGTGACCGTGCATTGAAATAATAACATAGCAGGGCCTAGCAATAGAATCCAACGTTCTCGCTACTTACAATTAAATCGTTTTAATTTACCATTCCCTTAATGAAGCACAGTATAAGAAGTAAATTCACACAGTAAAACCCCGTTAATTCAAAACTTATGGACCAAAAACTATTTTATTGCGCGAGACCGATTGAATTCATTGTTGGATTCAGAATTTGCCAAAACACTATGATATTTAACACTCCCGTTCCAGAATGAAGTACAACATAACACCAAAAAATCTTATAATTAAAATAATTTATAAAATATTAATGATATTGAGCTGGTATTTTATTGTAATCCTCATAAATATCCCAAAGAATGCAACGCGCAAAAAATATATAATAATAATGTATAGTAAGACAGTAAAAAGTAGAGAAAATTATGTTTTCCAAAGACCATTTTATAAGGTAATTCCCCTCATTAGGTAACGGCAGATATGATGCACGTATTTGGATGAGTTGCGTCTGAGATCTCTTCGTTATAGATTCTTCACCGAGTGCGCTAACAGTGTGTTTCAGTCGCGTCTTGCCTGTCTTTACTGTTGTCGGTGCGCGCTACATAGTTTTATGTAATATTCTTGAAGTTTATATTTTAGAAATGTTATCTCTATTATATTTAGTACTTACTGGTACTATTATTACTATACTTATTCTCCAAAAAATTATATATTTTCTTTGGCCATCATATAATATTTATTATCCTTATACTCCACTTCACACCTTAGGCTTTATTTGAATAATTAATTCCCGCATTAACCTTTTAACTTTTTTCCAATATATTGCGACTTTTTCCTTGTTTACGTTTGTAATTTTAATGAAAATGTTTTATTTATTTTTATATGCTATTGCAATTTCTTTATTTTGATTAAATAAATGTAAAGATTTTAATTTGACATTTATATGTCATTTTACTTTGTGATGAATGTAAAATATAAAAATTCTATCCCATTTGTACTTGTATATATTTTTAAATAATCCTAATAATTTCATCCCACTTCTAGTTGTATGCATTTTTAAATAAATATTATAATATTGGACCGTAACTTTTGTAACACAGTTCATAGCTCACGGCCTGCATGTGTGTGGTATGTTCGCGACCGCGCGCACATCCAGTTACGTCATTCTGCTGGCATAGCTCGCGTCGTCCGGGCGCTTGTGTGTAATGATACTTCAAAATACTATGGTTGCTTATAAAATGACGACAAATTTAGTAGTATCTTGTTCGCATTGTATAAGAAATTTAATTAAAAATATGATAGAACATGCTCAAACCATTATAATTCATTAAAATGAAAATTTGAATGGGGTCACTTTGTACCCCACTCCGGCCCTCGATCCTATTTTCGATCTTCCGTACCCGAAGGTTAATACGATGTAATATGGTTGAGCCTTCCCAAAAAAATGTAATATTTGGTGCAACAATACAGAAATTTGAAAAATTTTAGGTGTTAGCATTTTTTTTAGTCTAGCACTCGACTTACTACTGCTTAAAATTTATTGTAAATATCATAATTTGTAAATCTGTTGTCAGAATATCGATGCTATAATAGAAATGAATAGATTAAGTCATCCTTTATTTTTTCAGTGCAGTAAGTCGTAATGCATGTGCAATATTGAGCAGTCGTAATATCTTTTGTCATTGAATTTGAAGTTCTGCTATTATTACACAACTTGTGATTTATAATCCCCAAATGATCAATAATAATAATAAAAAAACAAATAACTCTGAAACAAAAATAAAAGCAGGGTAAAACTTAACGCGTGAATTAAAATTGCTTCATTCGGCAATTTTCACAATATTAAAGAACAAAGAAAGAATCAGCTAATCTAGATACTATTTATTCCGAAAGTTTGACAAACAGAAAAATTTTCCATTTTAACTGCTGCTGTGATTCAAATTCACGCAACTGATGACAGAACATAAATGCTTAATGGACTGATATTTGACAAACTAGTGTGAAGTGATGCGCAAGATGATGGATCTCTAAGACACGGTGTGTACACGGGGACTACAAAAACTGAGAACTGTCTCCAAAGAATCTTGTGTCAAAATCCATACCAGATATTGTTTCAAGTTGAAAATTTCTTCTGTAGACATGCGCTACAGTTATGATGTTCTGTCTTCCAATCCTAATTTTACTAAAAAAGATGTTATTTTGAAATTTATAAAACTCACCTTCTGAGATCCTTCAATAACTTTATAGCCGCGCGGTTCACTGCTCATGCTTGGTTCTGAAGTCCAGTATCCGCATTCCAAATCATTTGATGGTCTGAAGTGCTTGTTGTTCATTGATTGTCCTCTTGTATATTGAGGCACCCTAAATATCTTAGGCTGTGTCGATGGGACATTGTTGGATACCGAAATTTCTGTCAAATCTCTATCTAAGAAATAATGATTCCAGTTTCTAGGAATTATGTTGTTGTAACCAGCAATAAATTCTCTTGCAGGTTCAAACCTGTTTTTAGAATTGTACGTGTCAATGGGAAGGGGATTAACCATTGAATAAGTGTGGCCATTTGACATCGCAGTTTTTCTGTTACCGACACAGACGAATAATGTATGTTTGGAAGCATCCCGGAATTGCTCATTGGGAAATTGATGCATAGGTTCACCCATTTCCTTGGGCAAATAATGATTTCCCACATCTGGCGGAGTTTGTCGACCCAGTATTGGAGTTCCCTCATGTTTTTCAGAATAAAAATTTTTTGTATGAGTATATTGGCGAGCTTCATCTTCGCGAATCTTTAATTCGTCCATTAAAGTATCTAAGTTCCGGCTATGCTCGCACCAGGCGAAAGCATGAGTGCAGATTTTCCCAGAAATCGGAGCACTTAAACTGAGAAGATCTGAAATAAATTATATTTCATTGATTTCATTAACCCTTCAACATTTATTGTTAGTTTAGTCATAAATTTTTTCCCAAACCTAAAATCTATAATTACAGCATTTATTATATTTCTATTCAAGCATTTTTATGGAACTTTCTTTTGCTCACCGTGTAGTGATCAAAACATTTACAGTGACCATATTATTTGAGGATAAGAAATAGACAGCATCATACAATATTATTTTGGGACATTTTCTTCAAAACACAATCACAAATGTTTATTATTACATCTGCTTTTTAATAAATTCTTAAATATATACATATTCGATATCTATACATCAGTCCTATAATTAATGAAATATTCGGAAGGAAAAATAATTAAGATAACATCAATAATCTCAGGGCATTAAAACGGACTAGTCATGATGGTACCATGGTAGCAGAATAAATATGGCAGAATGACACAGCATTTTTTGACAAACTTATTATACGATATTGAACTGTTGCAATATAAAGGTTCAAGTAGAGTAACTTAAATATACTTTAAATATGAGAATGTTTGGCAATGTATGTAGTCTGGCGTAAAATATATGAAAAATAAATACGAATAATATGATTAACCTAATAAATAAAACAAAATTGTTTATTGCAAACGCATGCTACAAATATATAAAAGAAATAATCATTCCTAGCACCAGTGCTAGCCACAATGAACAGATATATCTGTTAGTGTAAATGTGTTTTGTTACTTTTTTCTGTAGGTTCAATATTAAGAGTTATGAATTTTTTTAAGTTTTTGAAGTCACCAGTTTGAAACCGATTAGGGAACTTAGCCAAGATAGACTGTATACAGGCTAACTTATATTTTTCTTATATTATAACTGTTATATTGTATATAGATTTATCTATATATGAATGTCTGTTTTCTACAAAATCCTGCACCCTTTGTCTGATTTAAATCAAATTTTGCATAGTTAATGCTTTAAGACTGCGCAAAACGTCAGAACCATCTCCCTTCTTTGAAGATTTTGCAAACACTACTACAACCAGAGTAGACATTTCTAGCAGATATTCCAATTCTAAATACTTTTATTCTTTATATTGTACTTCATCTCTATTCTGTTATTTTCTCAAACTAATACCTATAATATTGAAGTGTCTGACAAGAAACATCTAAAATTGCCTAATCCACTTGATCCAAATCTCATTTCCATATTAGATTTGACAATCAAACGGAAAAACTAGAATTGAATTGGAATCTCGCTTCAATGACTGCAACATGGGAATGAATTATAATCTCATTTACAAATTAGATTGGAAATGGATGCTAACAAATAAAATATGATATTGAAGGAACCTTGCTTCCAAATTAATTAATCTCACCGGAACCAAAATAACTTTCCACTGGTTATATATGGTTGGTTATATGTGATATATAATCTTTATTTATCTCACTTGTATTTCATATTTGTATTTGAGTGGTGATATCTACCTGTCACTTTCCACCAGTGTCAACTTACAAATATACGAATGACAAAAGCACCTTTCTGAATTGTATTGATAAATGTGAGGGCATTCTTCATATTAAATATTTCATCTGGTGATATAACATTGATATTGTAAATGTATACATTTATTCGGGAATTTGCAATACTATAGTGATCATGAAACAATATAGTGATCATAAAACATTCTAGCGATTCATAAAAATGCTCATATTTCCACAGAATAACTGAAAAATCTGCTAATTATAAGAAAAATGTGAATAATAATTGTATTCCATCAATTAAAAATCCACCTTCTTTCCTGTTTTCCTGATAGTGTCTCAAAAATCCCAGGAAGAGAGAAGGGATATCAGAATATCAGTTGTCGGCATTCATTAAATCTTTTTATGCCAGCAGTCCACTCTCGCTGAGGCTCTTTGGGCGAGGCGTTTGCCGAGACCTGAGTGGTACAAAGTACTCTCGCCAAGGCAAGGCATGCGAGGCAAAGTGAGAGAAATCGAGGGCTAGCAATACACTCATGGCGAGGGCTGATGGCACAAGACGACCCGAGAATAGGCGATGCAAGCCGAGAGCTGCAGTACATTCTCGTGTTTGGCTCCTCTCACCATGCCTCGGTGAGAGTGAACTGCTAGCATCAAATAAAATTCGACTTGGTATTTGTACATTTGCCCATTATTCATATCGCGCAGTCAGTCACGCAACCTCTGAGCATTATTTGTACAAGCTTCGTGAAACGCGTTATTTTATTGCTTTTCTTGATTATTTAAAAAATTAATAGAAAATTAATGTAATCATGGGTCAAAAAAGAAGTGATTGAACCGAACCTTAAAAAAAAAACTTATTATAAATTTTGAAATTGTGTCTTGGGCAATGGGTCTAATCCAACATACATTTATCGCTTTGTGGAAAAATATTCAGCATATGTATGCAAATCGAACAGCCTCCTAGAACAAATTATGTACAAATAGTGAAGCTCCATTGTAGATGCAACAGAATGGAACATGAAACTGTGAAACATTGAACTACATTACATGAAAGGATTATCTTCAATGTAAGTAAAATATACATCTCTTGTTACTCACCGGTGATACGAGAATCCATGATTCCGGCCCACTGGATGTGCTGGCTTTAGCTACTGAAGAACTGATCTTGAAACTTTTAAAGGATTTTTAATTTTGTAGACATTCTATCTTACATGACAGTATAAAATGGCGGATGCACTAAATTGTAGGGTGATAGCTCAACTAGTTTGTTAGTTATGCTTAATTAATTTTGTTGTTAAGACTTTTTTATTTTAAAAAAGTTAATACAGAATCCATAAATATGAAATAAACGATACTCTATAAAACATCTATATTTAACAAACATATCATCAATTTTTATCGCCCATCTGCAGATTTCGCATCAATGGCGGACGTGCAAAAAGGTTACCAGAAAAGTTCACACTTACACAAGTTTAACTTTTCCATATGAATAGAATAGCAAAGAAATATGAAGTTTATATAAAAATGCTCGATATCTATACGTCAGTCCTATAATTAATGAAGAAATATTCGGAAGGAAAACTAATTAAGATAACACCAGTAAGGAAGGTTATGCTCAAAGCGTTAAAACGGACTAGTCATGATGGCACCACGGTAGCAGAATAAATATGGCGGAATGACACAGCATTTTTTGACAAACTTATTATACGATATTAAACTGTCGCAATATAAAGGTTCAAGTAGAGTAGCTTAAATATACTTTAAATACGAGAATGTTTACAATAGATGGGGATCCCCGTAACCATTACATAAAAATTTGTTTCGCCGAAGTTTTGACGTAAAAATGGCGAACTTTTTAATTTTATAGTAGCGAAAAATAAAGGAAAAATCGAACCAGTTCTTTGAAATGGTATTCATAATACTATTACGTCTTTCTTATATGATTCCTATAATGATGATTAAAAAACCGGATCAATAAAATTTTGCCCATTACTAGCCAATTGGTGGAAACAATATCCATAAAAAACTTGCATTTTTTAAGTTTTAAAAGTGTGCTTTTGGATTAGCATTAGGAAAATTGTAAAAAATAATAATCGCGCAATTAAATTGCCTAAATTTCTAATGGTGAAAACACTTACAATTTCTAGAAAGTTGAACACGGGCCACGAGATAGCATCCGCAACAGGAGAGAAACAATGGCAATGAACAATGGCGTATGACGGTGCTCTTGCGACAATATCCGGATCCGTGATTGAAACAATCGCAAAAAAATGCGAACGAAGATTAACACCCTTAACACTTTCAATGCGGGTAATATTATATTCGAAAAACATAAACCTCAATATTTGCTTCTTCGCAGCACATTCAATTATTAGAATGTTTTTATATTGAACAATGTTAGATCCATGGGAAGATTAATATTCAAGATGATGGTTTGAATTGGTTTACTCTAGTCATAAATAAATAATTATCCTATTATTAGGCAATAAATTGAATAAAGCAATGAAACGCACGATGATTAAAATTTTATTTGGAAGATTGTATGTACACATGAATTATCGTGAGTTTCTACAATTTTACATTTCTTAAGGGTGCATTTTATCAATACACTTAGAAATTCATAAAACTATAAAGATGCGTCACGCATATGGATGAAACATTCATCTCTAAAGTAAAAACAGTACAGAAGAAAGAAAATACAGAATGTATATTGAGCTGGCATTCATTATGGATTGTATTTCGTGCGCAAAGCAGATTAACAGCGAACTGATATGTACTGACCTTTACGACCAAATCTCCAAGAAACAAAAGAAATAATTCTGATTCATCATCATTATCATTTAGGTGTAAGGGTCATCTAGGACGGCATAAACATTCTTCAGGTGTTTCTTTCTCGAACCAAATGTCTCCAATCTAAAACCTGCATTATATCTGCATCTTTATTCTTTGCATCTGTCCGTCTGATTCTTGGGCAGCGTAGCGGTTGAGTTCTGGCAGGAATTCTCTCAAAGACTTATTAGAGATTCTAGAATTTTTTCTTTCCACATCGTGGCCAGCCTATTTTAGTCTCATCGATTTCATAACTGTCACTATTTTGGGATGTTTGAAAATATCATAAAGCACTGTGTTGATGCAATACGCCATCAGTTACTGATCATAACTGACCCAAGCATTCTGCAGAAAATTTTATTTTCAAATATTTGGACGGCCTTTTTTTGTTTCTCTTTATGCACTATTGACTTAGAGGTCACGTTGTAGACCCAGAATTCGGATAGCTCTGGATAGATGTATACACACAAGTTTTATAACACTAAGTTGGCGGCATTTCCACTCTTGATCCTTTCGGTGAGCTCCAAAAAAAATCGGTTACGTTGTTTCTCAAATATTTAGATAAAATAATAATATCAAATACACATCCACCTATTTTATCTTGACTTTCCTAACATTCTCAGAAATTTGGTTTTCTCAAAGTTAAGTTAATTTGGCTTCCTGGTTCTTCCAGAGTGAAAATAGTTTCCATGTTGGCTTCGTGTTCGTCAAATACCACCAGATCATTTACATAAATATTTGAATCTGCATGGATATTTATTTTTTGTTTATATTGTTAAACCACGGTCACGTATACAGAAATCAATAAGCTGAAAACTTATTTCGTTTGTGCAAATTACTAATGCTATCCTGATAAACACTAGTGCCTACATACAAATACAAATTGTCCGTTGACAATGTGTTATTGAAGAAATTAAATTGCGGTAACATTTGACAAAAAGTTGTGCCAATTTGATCCCTTTGTCAGCTTCATAATGAGTTAATTAGCCAATTAAATTAAAAAACGTAAGATATGTATTCGTGAAACTAATTTCTATACATCATTATTTAGCACGTGTATGTACCTATACTGTCATTTAATATTTAAACGAAAAGTTTTTATCATATTTATAAATAATAGAGATAGAAAATATCTTATACTTAATTATGGTATGTGTCACACATATGAAAATAATAACACTTGTTTTTTAGTTCTACTCGTTTAATTTCCATGAGACGCATTTCACCTTATGAAGTCATTATCAATCTCCGATTGCGAAAACACGTTTCATGGAAATTAAACGAGTAGAACTAAAACACAAGTGTTTTTATTTTCAAATGTATGATTATGGAGTTCTACAAACTTACCTCCGAAACAATCATTTAAACCTGCACTGTCCTTTACGCACTTTTGAGACAAATCTCATCCGTGAATTACTTGCTCCATCTCCACAATATGTAAGCTGACATTAAGTTCATTGATAATAATTTATATAATGTATTTAAAAAGAGTTAATTCATTTGGGACATTCTAAAAAGTTTGTTTACATTTTTTTACAGTTGCATGCATTCATTAAGTTCATTTAACAATATATCATCCGAACGTTATCCAAATTCCTTTAGATAACACACTTGTTAAACAATGAATATTTTTCATTTATGAGTAGTCTATTCAACAATATTTTAAACACAAACCCACTTCATTATATTTAATGGGAAAATAATGAAGAAGCACTCATGGATATATCCTTAATTATATTGCTGTAGAAAAAGTATGCAACATACCAGCATACTATGCGTATTATGTTTTACATCTCTGTTTATATATTACATTAATATTGACATGTCTCCGAGAACCGGTTATGGCAGTGTGTGTGTTCAGACATCAGAATCAAATCTTGGGGTACAGTTTCAGATCCCTGGCCAGTCAGTCAAAAAAATAGTCTAGATACAAACCACATTATCGGTGTTGTGTGTCATGGTAAATTAATTTAATTTTATCAATCAATAAATCAATTACAAGATTGAAAAATATTACATTTTCAACATTGGAAATACTGGCCGTGGTCACGTAGCAGATACCATGCGATAGCCTAAGTGAAACTGATTGCTTTCTGTTAAACAAATAGACTCAACGAACGTAATGAAATATTTGACTATTTAATAATTTTCTTTATTTTATGTTGTATATAAGATAGTAATTACTCAATCTTGAAAATAGAAAAATTTAAGTAGAAAGTTTTTCTGTATCGTGTATCGTTCAGGTACGAAATTATTGCATTCCTTGATAATGGTGTTGCTGTGTTTTGTGGCTAGACTTGAATAGCCAGATTATGATCCTTTTTCTACATTCCAACATCTTTCCATCTTATTCCTAGAATATTAATAGTAGTTATAAATCGTATTGTGATGTAAACTAGCGCTTCTCTTGTAGGTCATTAAAATATCTTTAAAAATAGATCACTATTGGTTTCTTGGTAGAATCCATCTAATTGTGGATAATATGTTTCCATGGATGATGTTACACATTAGTATAATAGGGATTCCGATCAGCGTGAATAAATACAGCCTGATGTATCTTCAACAGTGGTTGTAGGTATAGGTATTTTAGGTACATATTGAGAAATTTTATTCTATCAAACCAATACTACATGAGTACTGGGTGAAACTAGTGAATAATATTTTAGTGGTAGATGCGTAATAAAAATATGATTCAAAAGTGTTCAAGCTGCATGATTTCAATTTCAACCATGTCACAGTAATAACCATTTTAAAAAGTTGTAGTTTTGCAATTATTTTGATTAATTAAAATATTTTATTGATACTAAATTATAATATTGAACAGAAAAAATAAAAGGCCAGATTATTTTTGTTAGAAGATTTAGGATTTGAAGTAAGGTGTGGAATAATGGGTTAATTTTGCAAAATTTATTCCGAAGTACATAGTTTAACATGATTTTGTAAAAATCTCATATTTTCTGTAATGGTACAGAATTTCTGCATACTCCTTGAATATTTTAATCAGGTATTCACCCACAAAATATTGTGCACTAGGTCTGTTGCACCCTGTATAACATACTAGTTTTCCTTATCTGGCATTGCCCAGATTCAGATTTAATTATATTTCAAAATAGGGGCTTAGAAGGATGGTGAATGGGGTACCATTGTTTTATGCCGGCCTTAAATAATAACACTATCCAAATTTAGTCCAGACTAGGGGAGGGTAAGGTATCCTGGGAGGGTGACTATATTTTTCTCAGGGTCCTAGAGTGCAACTGAGCAAAATTTGAAACAGATGAAATTTAATATGATACACATTTATATCATGGGAAGGGGGTGGTGTGGCCAGGGGGAGGGTATATACGTTTTGTGCAGGGACCTAAAGAGTAACAATGAAAAATTGGAATGGACGGCATTCAATATTATACATATTTATATCGGAGAGAGGAAATAAGATGGCCAAGGGGAGGAAGCCTGTTTTCCGCAGGGTCCAAAGAATACTATGCAACATTTGGAACAGATGGCATTTCGTATAATATAACATACCTTTAAATTGGGGGGAGGGTGTGAAATGGCCAGAGTAAGTTAGAAAACGAAAACTACTTTACTTTTGACACTTAGTTTATTGTTAAGCACAGATTACAGATATAGAGAAATGGTTAAGTTGTACAATGAATACTCTACACCCAAAGAGTTACAGAGGGATTTCCTGGAGGTATTAGCTGAAAGACGGCAGCGAGTAGAGTGAGACCCAAGAGCTGGCCTTCTGAACAGTTATTGGGATCCGTTGTCGGTACTGAGTACGTTTCTACAAGATCTGTTTTATGCACCAGTATAAGCAAGGGTTGTCGGGGACGATGATGACATTGGAGGCGATAGACCTCTACAGGTCCTAAAAAATAGCTATGTAAAGTTTGGAGTGTATGGCATATAATTTAAAACACATTTATAGTGGATGGAGAGAGTGCCCTGCCAGGGCAAGGGGCAATGGTGTCTATGTTTTTTACAGTTCCTAAGAGTATCTATGCAAAATTCGGTTTAGGATTATACAGAAAACACACATATCCAGATATTAAGTTCTAAATGTATTTGATTAATTTGATACAAATTCTTATTGTGTTTGTTTACATAGGGTATCAGCAATCTTTTTTAGCTGCAGGTCAAAATCAACCAAAATGTGACTATTAAGAAGATGGTTCGGGTCAATGGGTATTTTAATTTTAAAATAGTCCGTTAATGAATAATAAGATAAATTTTATTGAGTAAACTATTACAATATGCTTTCAAACTAAACATAAAAAAACAAATTCTAATTTTAATTATTTTGAAAACAAATATAATTGTCAAGTTTTAGTTCATTCATAATTTTTGAACTTTATTTATAAGCATTCTCTTCATTATTATTGGCTCCCCTGATGCTGAATTTATGATGTCAATTTAGTCAAGTCTGGTTCATACTTAGTCACCTTAAGACGAATACAAGTGTCTGAATTTTCTGTACTTAATCTGCTTCTGTTTTTACTTTAAATAAATTTAATGTGTGAAAATATTTGCTTTTAATAACGGAAAAGATTCAGACCACCTCTCCATCGACCACGCTACACACGTTTATGTTTTATAATTTATTTTTATATATTATACTTGAACTCAAGTGGGTCACTTGAAATGATCAAATGGGTCACTTGGTAACCCGCGGGTCATAGGTTGCCGATGCCTGGTTTAGATTAACCAGTCAGGTCAACAAATGCATTGTTTACATCTAGTCCTTGGGATAAATAGGTCTCAAGATATAGAGATATGTTTATATTAACAAGCCAGGTCAATAAATGCATAAAAGTTGTTTAGGTTAGCCAATTTTTAAATAAATTGAAATGTAGCAAAGTTAGAATATGTAACTAAAGAAAATATATTAAAATAAAAATAATAATAATTGAAGATTAGGTGATGTGAACAAAATGTGTTATTGAAGAAAGTTAAATATTGATTAAAATAATAATAACACATAAATAATAATAATATAAATTAACAACGTATATTAAATGGTTATAAAGTTAATACCAAAATTCAATAGATAACCTGAGAACTGAAAAAAACTGTAAAAGAACGCAGCAAAGAAAAGTGAGATTAATGACTATGATCTGACATCAAATGACAATCTAATTACCAAATCAACAACAGATAAAGTTGTGTATTGGCCTGCGATAGAACAAGAAAATGAAAACATTATCGAGGACATTAATAGCGATAATGTATTTGAAATGCTCAACCCAGCAAGAAAGAAAGAATTCAAAATTACAAAGAAAATTACTGACACACCAGATGAAGGAGTAAAAATAAAGTCTTTAACTATCTTTAACTCAAGTTCAAGATACTGGATTTTTTAGAAGTAAACATATTGAATATGATCACATTACGACATATATCAAAATTTTAACTGATTACGCATTGTTAAAAAATTACCGTTTATAAATTATACCATAAAAATTATAATTTAATCACACATCATTTATTTTATACAAATTAATCATATTACTGGGCTTACGTTGTGAAGTAAAATATAAAAATGATGATTTTTGAGTATAATTTTTTTAAATCCATTAATTAACATCTGTGAACAAGTAACAGAGTAGACAATAGTATTTTGTATAAAATTTGATGTGAGTATCATCCTTTATCACATAAACATTCAGCGTTCCACTCAATGATACATCGTCTAGTTAATATTCTTGTCACTATCTAATTTCAATATCGAATTAAATACCACTTAATAATGGGTACAATACAGAATTAAGACACGATTTAAAAAAAATATATAATAATGAGTGCATAGGATTTTATGCATAAATAAATTTTCAAATCAAATATCTAAATACCTACCACCAAATATTAGACCTGCATTTTATACAAATAATAAAATAGGAAAATTACTCATCAATTCCAAAGACAATGATGATTAATTTAATAATTCCAGTGTTTATAAACTTAGCTGTAGAGATACTCCTTTCTATGTTGGAAAAATAGGTTGAAATTTTAACATAAGAGTCGAAGAGCATTTAAGATGTTTAAATAGTAATGGTTTTTCAGAATTTTCCAATAATTTATTAGAAAATAATCATACTTTTGATAAAAATTTGGAATAGTTTGTTTTACATATAAACATATTAGTCTTAAATTGCATAATTTAGAATCATTATAAATAAATAAAGTATGTAAAATTAATCAAAATATTATAAATAACAAACTAAATTTAAATTACGTATATAATAGATTTATTTTTTAAATATACTTTTTTTAAATTAGAACAATTTGACATAATATAAGGTTTTAGTTAGTTTTTTTGACATCCTGATGAAGGAAATGACATTTTCAGAAACTGGTTGGTGCATTAAATTAAACTCGTAATACAAAGTTCTAAATAATCTATATTAAAATTAATAAAAACCACAATGTAAAATTTGCAATAAATATTAAAAATATATTATATTATTCTGCTTAATATTATATATTTTTCATTGTGTTTTATATTATGTTCAAGATCAATCTCATTTAGGGATGATTCAAATTAATGTACTTCTATTTAATTTATTATGGATATAAACTACTCCTAATTCTGTCTAAAATGCATATTGTAGACAATGTTTGGGTTTGTCTACAATATGCATTTTTTTTAAAAAACATTTATTCCCAATGATGGTCGTTGAATTATCGTCACACGTTCGATCTGTCACGCGTTATTAATGATTCCCCATTGTTGCTGCCAAATGAAAATGTACAATAAATGAAGGACAAATAAACATATTTTTGGCTATTTACAAGCTCTCTTCGGATTACTAACATCCAAGGGAACTATTTTTAGAAATACTCTCCAGCGTTGTGCGTCCGTTATTTTCGTCGTCCGGCACATAAAAATTTGCAAGCATCGTTTATTGAATAATTGTGTCTGCAAAAACATTAAAGATGGGAGCCTTCGATTGGTTTGTCGATACGGAAAATTTTCCTGTGATGGACATTCAGACGCCGAGAAATGTCAAAATGTGCGCCATTTATGGTCGGTAAGTTCAAAATATAACTGAAAAAATATAATTCATTTATGTGTGTAAGTTAAAATAATTGTAATTACAAACGTTTTAAATACAATACATTGAGAAAAAGGTTAAAAATGAATTAAGCATGTACGAAAACTCGAAAGTCTACGGCGAAAACTTATTTCTGTACCTACGTATACGTGTAAGCACATTACATATTTGCGTACACGCATAGAGCATGCGCATGCGCGCTTGAAGTTCGATGTTTAAATATTCATTTTGTGTTGGGATAGGATGAATTGTGAGAAAGCGCATACAAATAAAAATCCAGCTTATATCTGACGCTTTTTCTTTCTAGGTAAATTTGAAAAAAAACTGATAACGATGATACATATATGCAATGGAGTGAAGTGTCAATTTACTTTGAAATACGAATTGGGCGGATACGTGACTTTCGGTTCCGAATGTGCATTTTTCAAAAAGAAAACAAATGGCAATTTCTATTTCCCGAATTTTAAAAATAAGTATTTAATTCTGGATTTTACAACTTTATACTATTATATCTTTGTGCGAGTACTGTGAACTGAAATTTGTATATTATGTATTTTTAGCAAATACTGTAACCACTATTATTTTAATAATATAAATATAAACATTATAAACGATCAACTCTAGTACAGTTTAGTACGTTTAATAATGAGTAACTCCGAAAGATCGTTAACAGTAATAGAACATTTATTTGGTAATAAGTTATTATTTAATACTAATAAAATAACTTTCAGGGCTTTACCCCTCTTAAAACAGGTATGCTGTAATGATCCTGATTTTTAAACTATAACATTTTTGTTATTGTGTATTTAAAATCATTATAAAGTAACTTTTTACTTTTGATCTATTGCTATAATACCTTAATCTGCGTCCAGTTTTGAATAGAACATCATTTTTATATAGCTTACTGATTCCTGTCTCTTTCGCTTTGTTTACAATTTTTCTCTTAGGAGAACACATCTTATTGTGAAGTTGTAATTATTCAGAACATAGGTCTGTGATATTTTAATCCGGCATTATCTGATATTATTATATCAAAAAGTTAACATATAGGTTCGAAAATTTGTCGCTAAAAATATCGTCGCTGTAGCATAGTTGGATAATGCACCTTCCCCGGTTTGGAAAGAGTTAGAATCCCGGTGGCGCAACAACAATATTTTTCGATTAAATTGATTTTATATGTATATCTTTCTAATTAATATATTTATTTTATATTTACAATTTTTCTCAGCAATTTGTCTGATGTTATCTGACTATCGCGTCAAGTAAAATACTAGTTTCTTCATAAAAATATAAGAATAATACTTATTCTGTACAAATATACCTAAAATTAATATTTTTAAAACTAATCTGTGTATCATTTATATGTAAATATAAAATATCTTGTAGCGTTAAATTCTCTAATAAATAAATAAATTAAACTTTCTAATTTTATTACATTAAAAATATCAACAACTTTGAGAGCGAGGATTGAACCTTCGGCATTTTGAAATTGTACAACGTATTGTAAAATCGGATAACTTTCCGGGAAATAGAAATACATAGTGCGATTTCTGAAGGGATTACTATTACATTACTGATTGGTCGAATACATGAGCTTTGAGGCCGGCGTATTGGCAATAATTAACACTAAAAACGACTTTTTTTTACGACAATACCGCGAGTATTCTGGTGACAATTGGAACTGGTACGATACAAAGATATTTTCTTCAGTTTCTTGGCTGTATTCGTCGATCATGTGGATCCAGTTCCAGTAACTGAGTGTCCTGGTGACTTGGTTTTAACTGGTTAAAAATCACCAGTACACAAATATGCAAATCCGGAACTGTTTTAGTAAATCAGAATTTTCGGATTTCTTGAAACTTAAAATCCGGATATCCGGTTCTAACTCGAATTTTTTAAAATTATTTATTCTTTTGGTATTGTAGGGATCAGATTTAAAATTCACCGCCATCTCAGCTGGCACGATGCTAGCGATATATCGCTGCCGATATATATATCTGGTCCGATTCCTCACCAATGATCTCTCTCCGGTTTCATCGCTTTGCAACGGCAGTCTCTCATGTTTCATCGCTCAGCAGCGGCGGTCTTGCTAGCCCACGCGCGCTGAGCAAGACCGCCGACTCGCTTCATAATACACGCGTACCCTCTGCATCTTCACTCATTTATTTCTTTCATTCTCATATGTCTTCATTGTTCTATCCGACTCAATAAACATCAACACACCAATCACCTTTCTTTCATTTAACCACCTACCTAACCCCCAAAGTATTTTTTAATGAGCACTTTCGGCATGATGGCACTGAAAAAAAAAGGTTTAATCAAACATTTTTACATAACCAACCATGTACATAACAAGTAACAACTCCATCATCTTACGAAATACGAAGTTTTTATTATTAGGAACTGTATCAAACTAAGTACTAAATGTACCTTTTAAATCTATTAAAAATAAACCTTTCTCATAAAAAATTCTTATCCTTTTCTTTCTTACGGTCATTACAAAATTACAATTGACTACAATAAGTAAATGAACTATAACTCAAATCAATATCTATGACTTAGAAACGTTTAAATATTAAGTGCAGAGAGGCTTCAATTCGTTTGTTAGCTTGTTGGATGCGTTTGTTTCACAAAACATTGCATTGCAAACATGTAATCGTTTTTTTTTATTTCAAATTATCCGAATTTCATGTAAAAAAATCCGAATACTGATTCCACTGTAAAAATTTCGTATTATCCGGATTGCATTCACTATGCAGGTGACTTAAATCAAATAAAAAAACCAGACCAAAATTAAACCGACCAGAACCGACTAAAATCTATCGGTCGGTAAAGATGGAAAATGTAATCGTGCAAGACAAAAGTCGATAAAGAAGAGTGTTTTATATTTTACTTGACAAAATGACATTAGCCAAATTTAGAGCTGTGATAGTGGGGTTCTGGCTTTCCAAATGGAAGTAAAATTTCTATAGTATTGCTCCTCAGTCGCTCCGTTCAAGATGTTTGGTTCGATAAATTCAAAGTCCGTAGAAAAATTGCCGTTGATCGATTCAATTACGCCTTACAATGTTCAACTTTCTGCATTTTACAAAAGGTATTTTAATTTTCTGTTTATGTTTTCAAATATTTATTTGCTTCGTTCCTCTCTCAATTGTTTTCTATTTTAACCCCGCTTCATTCCAAGAAGGATCGTTTTAGCATTTGAGTTTTATATTTCCCTGGTTTTTTCATGTTTGTGTCAATTAACAAAATAAATTAAAAATCTTTGTTTACGTTTTTCTCAATGCGCCTTTCTATATAAAACATAATCACTGATCGAAAATCACGAAGTATAGAATAGATAACGGATTCATTTTAAATAATTTAAAAAAATATTCTTTACGCTATTTAGCCATGAGAATGTTTTTGGAGAAAAATGTATTTATAATTATTTTTTCTTAGTCTCAATTTTTCCCAACCCAATTTTTTTTTTCTGGAACATTGCTTTTTGGAAAATATATTTCTTGCAACCGACAATAAGAATTTGTCATCTGTAGCAATATATAAAGTGCGTAATGAAGTTCCGGTGCCAACACTAATGTATGGAAGTGAAGCTTGGCAGAAAAATGAAAGCAGAATGAATGCAATGGATATGCGGTCGCTCAGGAGTGCGGATAGAAAATTTATGTACATGGTAGAGTAAAGAATGATCAAATCGGTAGCGAACGAAGATGTGTTTATAGCAGCGCTGACCAACTTCTCTAAGCCCGCAGGCCATTTTTTCTTTGGAAATAACTCGCGGGCCTAATAAATAGTGGGTAATTGAAATTTCAGTTCATGTCATTTCAAAAGTTTCTTTATTTTATTATATTTATATGAAAAAAGTAGTAAAAAATAATGTCTAACTAAAAATAATAAAATTGTCAGAATCAAGGTATTTAACGGGAGCACAGCGCAAGACAAATAAGTAAATGTACTATCGCTTTGATAGTTAATATCGAGTTGTTTCAGGTAGTGCTCGTGAACAAAAAACACACTTGAAATACTAATATTTATTTCAAATTTTATGTAAAAATTCAGTATAGTCAATAAAATTAAAAATGTGTTGTTGAGACAGTTTGGAATATATTAGTGAGGTCATGATGGTAAAGAAAATATGTAAGGCAAGTTTAAAAGGCATCAGAAACAGAGTATGTCCGCAAAAGACCTTGCATGATCAGATAACAGGGATGTGGATGGATTAAAATCTTCAACAATTGATGAGCATGCATGAGAAAATGTATGAAAGTGAATGAAGCTAGAGGGGTACCAGGACAGAAAAGTGCGGCATTCTATCCTCTACCTACTTTATGCCTATCCCTGCGGAGAAACAGTGTATTGGTTAGTTAGTTAATTAATTATTATAATATGAGATTTTTCTTAGTTGTACATTTATGTATTTTAGTGTCAGTATTTAATATTTTGCATACATGAGCGTTGATTATTATTGTGTTTTAATTCTTGATAAAGTAAGGCCCTGCTTAACGCGGGCGATACGTTCCAATAATTTCCAGTGCTAAACGAAACAGCGTTAAACGACGCGATCTTAACATGTAAATAATGGGGATAAGTGAAACAAAACAGAAAGTAAGTTACTTTATTAGTTTTTCTTGTAACATTTATTGTTAAATACTTTATATTACATTAATTACATATCTACTAATATCTGTTTTTTTCATAAAACATCCATGACAATAAAAAAAAAGTTCTGAGTAAAGAAGTTATGTTAGTGATAAGGAAGATTCTTCCTCATTTGACTTTTTATGTTTTTTTTATGAAGAAGTCATCTAATTTCCTTTGTCTTGTACTGTTTCGTTCAGTAAGCAGTTGTCGATAACAAGACATCGCATCAATGACACTTCGTCTTGCCTTAGAACTTCTATCAAAATTGGTATCATTTTGAATAAATTGATTCATAATTTCCGTTATAGTGGCTAAGCTAAAATTGTTCTTGCTTTTTCCTTTATAATTGATCGACTTAATGGCATATTGCGTTCAACTTCATCGTCAATTCAGATGGAAAATCGTTTTACCATTTCCTCAATAACGTTGCTTTTGGAATGGGTAATTTTGATTGCTGAAGTCCTCGTGGTGTAGTTGCTGATGATATGATTTTTTCTTTATTTTTAGAATTGTTTGTATTGTTGAAGTAGACAAATTTAATGCTGCACCTATATCAGATTGCCGTTCATCTACATCTAATCATCTGAGCACTTGCATTTTAGTTTCCAGCGAAATTCTTTTTCTTGTCGTTTTACTTTCTTTTTTTTTGCAATCACCCATTTTAGGAACTAAAAATTGACATATTTATCACAATAAAATAATATACATGTTATGGTTATATCTTTATACGTACACAATAACATTGATGACCGATAATAAATTAACATTGATGCAGCAAACGAGTGTTCGTATTGAAATGCACCGCGAGACTGCACGCGAGTGTCAAAGCAACAAAATCGTGTGTAATTTCGGGGAATCCCAATTTTGCCACGTAATACTGAAATAGTGTTAAGCGGGGCCTTACTGTACTTGTTATTAACATTTCCTAAGATAAAATAAGCCTATTATTAAATGTTGTTATTGTATAATTTCTTTAAAATTCTAAATACTTCGATAATGATTTCGAAATTTGGCTCATTTGGACCTCAGCCAATTTTGGAGCAAGGACTGTCAAAGTATTCTAGAACAGTTTATTATTTATTCATGTCTTTGAATAATAGAAATATAACATTAAAAAATTTCTCTAGATAACATGAAAATAGATTACTTATTTTTATATATACACATATATCAATTTCATACTGCTGCAATAACAAAGCATACTGAATTATTACAATAGTGACAATTTCCTATTTTATGATACTGATTGCATTGTATTATTGTATATTGGACAAATTAGCTATAATATATTTATTTGTTTAATATCTGCATCTGTACATAAAAAAGTTATGTTTTTGAAAAAAGTACTCTTCTCAATGGAGTACAGTCCGTCCACACTTATCGACCATGTTCCTTTCTATAGACCCGGTAGTAAATCGAGTTGGTTGGTAAACAAACTTAATGTTTTCACTGCTTCTCTGATCCTATTCTCGTTCTTTAGAATAGTAGACATGAGTTATCTAATACTAATTCATGAGCCATCATCTCCATGTTCATTCCAATAATAATCTTTATCTCAAGATGTATGCCTTTTTTTGTTTTTTTGCTGCTTTCTTCAGGTAAAACAGTGCTCTTTCTTTTGGTCGACAATCTGTACAAAATTCGGGTATCGCCACAATTTTATTTTATTTTAATGAAAGACGTAAAATTGTATAATTTGTGCACGGCATGAAATCAATCGACAAAGTGAACACATACTGATTGAATATAGGCAACGCACACTACAAATTAAAGAAGGGGGTGGGGTACTCCCCGATGTCATCAACATAGTTCGACGGCCACTTACTCGGCGCTAAAGGTAGACAATATGACTTATAATATTAAGAGTCTCTTCCCTGCTGATGATGATGGGATGCAGCCAGATAATAACGGTGATCGTTGAGTGAGGTGTGACTGTTCTTCCATTTTGAGGATATTTCACAAGTATGGATTTTAATATTAGGTTGTACGAATAAGGGTGAACCCGCCGCTTACCCAGAACCGATTATAAGCAAATGCTCGTATATCGTCCTTCTCATTCGCCGCCTGGTTGACATTTTTTTTAATGCTAATAGGCAGCTGTGCAATTCCGTCTGTCACTTAAGTGACAAAACGGAGCCGCACAGCCGCCATCATAAACACCCTCATTGTCCCCGACCTTTTAATTTATTCAGAAAAATAAACAAAATACATTTAAGGAAAACATAACAATGTGTAGACAGAATCATTCACTACAAAAACATAGTACATAAGAAATACTAACATAAAAAAAACAGTTAAATAAAATAAAAAATGGCAAATAAAAATTTCAGAGTTACATAATTTCAGACATACACCATAGCAGAGTAGGGAGATAACATGGTAAATGGATCTGAGGGGGAAAAAAAAACACGCCCCTGAAAAAAGGAAAAAGACAAAACAAAATAATAACGATCTGACTTGTCTTCAGAACACCACCGCTGGCCATTTGTCTCCAATGACAGGAGAAACAAAAAGGAAAAAAAAAACAGGATGGACACCGTTATTATTACACACAACATTACATATTCAAATATTGCTAAAATATAACTGTTTTTTATATAACATATATTTTTTTATACAATTGGTCTATGCATTACTCAAATGCTGGAAGTATAATATAATGATGATCATAACAAATTATTAATATATTGATAAGAAGTCTGAAGTACCCAGCGTTCTGCAATTAATCTCTATATTTAGAACGAATTACAGTGTAATGGGAATAATAATTATTAATTGATATCAATTATTCCAGTATCACTCTTTGATTTGACATGAATCTTATTGCCCAATGATTAAGACAATATCAATTTTCGATAAGGAAATTATTAATTTACAAAGTAACCAAACCAAACACAAACACTTGATCTGTCAGCCCCGGTATCGTCACTAAAGCTACTCCTCAATATCGGCAGAGAGCACCAGTTTTACGTCGTGTGTGATATCTTCACATTTAGTGTCCGACTTCTGACCTTTGACTCTTTGCCCTAACTTTTTTCTATTGATTTCCTTTATTTTTTCATTTCTTCTTTCATAACATAACCTAATAACCTTAACATATAATATGTTTAAACAAATATCAGATATCTCATAAAGACAAAGTTATTTTTTATTACGATCACTTGATCACTTTAGCCAGCCGAAGACAGGTAAGCCCTATAATTTCCCCATACTTCCTTATATTTTCCATTAAATATAATAAAAAATTAAATCTCTATGAGATATCTGATTTTCAATATTAAGCTGCCCAGAAAAATTATATGTAAAACAGCATCATGCCACCATATTGGCGCCAAAATTCTTAAAATTCGAATTTCACAAGCTAGTTTTTTCGAATTTTATTTTTTCGAAAAAACCATGAAAACGGTATAACAAAAAAAAATACATGTGTACTATTTCACCATAAGTGTCCATCGACCGCAATTTCGTACGGTTTTGAGAAGTTGAAAAAAAGGGAAAAATAAAATTTGATAGTGTTGTCAGGCCACTTAGAACATTATTATTTATTTTATATTTGTTTTTTGGTGTTAATGTGATGCTTAAAACAAAAATATATTAGCACTACATTACATATCGCACTTATATAGCACTAACAACACGCATAAAATGTTGCCGCCGGCGCTGCAATGGCCAATGCTGCCTGACGGCGCACCCACTGTATTTATAGTAAAACGCTTGTATATTAATTTTAATTAATAACTAAAAAATAATATCTAATTCACTTGAATTACTTGGCAACAAAAATGAAAAATATCACGAACGTACGTCAAAATCTAGTTGACAATTTAATCAAATTTGAACGTTCCAGATACTTTCCAACTTATTTCGTCCTTCTTATCATCGGACTCTGCGGTAGTAACGAGCATATCAGGAATGCCTAATAAGTCGGCAATCTCCACCATTTTGTAAAGTAAAAATAAAATCAAAAAAGTTTTTGAAAATTCGATAACTCTAAAAATATCAGCACTTTGACATCGACATGTGTGTTAAATTTACAAATTTAATAAAATACAATCTGGCAATGCAAAAGTAAGCGCCAACTGTCAATTTTGTATGGAGGAAAAATGACGATTTTTACACTCGATATCACTACTGGAAATAATAATTTGGTTAAAGATCCGATCCGCGGTGCCGGTGATATCATGCGTTATTTGATGGTCATTTTCCGTGAGAAATAGACACTGCGGAATGTCTCGTGGTTGTCTGCTGTACTCACGATAGCCAACTTAAATTCCGACAGTTCTCATCCCATTTCTTTCTCTATCAGAAACTTGCGATGTAGGCGGCCAGGGAATTAAATAATATATTTAACCAAAATAAGCTCTATCCGCTTCTATGTGAAACGTGAAAGTGAGATTTGATCCAATAATATGCATGTGTCGTAGAACTAATCTGATGTCTCACTAATGCAACAGAAAATTCCTACCTGTTTAATCGTAAAGCATTGCGTACATAATGGTATATATTGCGTAAACGATTCATATAATTTAAAAGACATGTTATTAGTAAACATCAAAAGCTTACTTTCATGTATAAATTTTAATATTAAAACTACATAAAACGTTACATCATTTAATCAATAACATCTCAGGTACAATAAAAAATATTTCATATTTTTGAACGATAGGAATTCTAACATAATAATTTATGAATTCTAACATAATAATTGTGTTCTAGATTCATTGCTTAAATTTATGATTTTGATAAATAGTGTATAAATTTCCTTAAAAACCGAGTTTTTACTATTACTATTTATCAAAATCTTAAACTTACAGAGTTTGAAATGAACCGGAACAAACCAGAATTGACTGTATTATTTAAAGAGAAATTGTATTATTTTTGTTTCAGGAGTTTTGCATACTTCACTGTCAAAGAGAGACTTCCAATCATCCTTACTAAGGTCATAGATCACATGGCCAAAGATAGAGATGAAATCGCACTCGAGTTTGGAGCGGTGAGTCCCACATTTGGCGCATTAACCCCACGTTACACCAGTTGCATGACGATATTATTATGATTTTTATGAAGACACATTTTTATTGTGAAGTTACAATTTCAGAACATAGTTTTGTGGTATTTTTAATGAATCAAGTAGAAAGATATACAGAAAAAAATCTAGTAACCAAATATTTTTTCATTAAATAGATTTTTTCTGTATATCTTTCTAGTTGATTAATTTAATTTGTATTGATATTATTGTAAACTTAACCCGCTTCTTTGTTCAAAACCAATAATCAAAATAATATTTAGTTATTAACAGTTTATAGCTTACCTTACATATGTAAAATACATGAATCTAGACAATGCATAAATTGAATTTATAGGTACACTTATAAATGAGATATTTGAAATAAATGTTATCTCGATGTGGCAAATATTTTTAATTGTTATTCAGTGAAAAAAGTTTCCCCATTGGCTTCCAAACAATTCCCAAATCCTAGCAGTTATAAATTATTCCACAAAATGATTGTATTTTGGTAATGTTATGCTATAACGAGCATTAGGGGACCGACTAAATTTGCTTGTTATATTCGTTTCTCGTTATATCTAACCAACCATTGTTACACATAAAATCTTTCTTCCCGAATTGTTTCGCAAATTTTTACGCCTGTGCCTTCAAAATTGACCCAATAATAGCGAATCGGGCAATTCCTTGGGTGCTAACTGTTTTAATAATGCTTCAACAACATCATTAAGATCGTATTTCTTAAACGTGTTTGTTTCTGTGATGTTGTTTTCAAATGCCTTATTATCATAAACATCCTTATTTTTTAATAATGTTGAAACAGTTTAAGAAGACAATGAAAATTTTTTACACACTTCAACATTTTTCGCGCCGTGTTCCGAGTCACGAAAGATTTTGGCTTTCTCACGAATCGAGAAATACTTCCTTTTGTTACATGTTTGCAAATCAAGGGCACTTTTTAACTAATGTCTAAGTCAATGTCAAATAGTCAATACAACACTGCTGGCGCATACAAACATTACTTTAGACAATCTCATAATAAATATTTGAATTCAGAGAAAAACACAAATGTAAAAAGGGAATGAGATTGTAAAATGGCGTTTACGGATGTCTGTATTTATTTGACACTTTTTTTCGATGCTCAATAAGTTGTAAGCGTCAACATGATCAAAGTTTTGGCAGCCGGAAATCTTAGGTAGTGTCATAAATTATATAACCCGACGGTCGGTGATGGTCAGCGTGTCCACCACTTCTTTCGCTTTAATTGCTTACATTTTTCGAGAATTGCTTTTTTTGCGTATTATTTGTTCGGTATAACCGAGAAGCAAGCTCGTAATAACAGTTCACTTTTGTATGAAAACTTGCATAAACTAAAATTTCAATGAACTCGCTATAACCATGTTTGACTGTAATATATACATACATATATATAAAGTCCTTATTATTTATATGTATTATTTTTAATACGTATTGCTACCTTATTTGTGATTAAACTGAAAACTTATTAGGATCCCACATAAATTCATAACAGAATTTGTGGGTTTAAAATGTCATAAACTGTAGAATTACATGCATCATTAAAAGTGTTCTCAGATTATTACGGCTATTCATAATTTTCTGTGTTGAGTTGGACTATGCTGCCATGTGTCTCCGACCTCTCATGTGTCAGTAGTGTCAGGCCTGATGATGGGCCCTGCCACGGTATCCATAACATCAGCCATAGGAATCGCAGACACATGGTAGAATAGCCTAGAAAACTAAGCACAAGATAATGCACCGTTATGAATTAATATATATTGAAATTAGTAGTCTGAAAATATATTTTTTCCAAATTACAAAACATTAATAAATAAAATGTTCTCAGATTTTCACAGGCGTTTAGAGTTTTATCTGCTATACTGCCTTGTGTATCTGACCGACCTATCTGGCCAATGTTTATGATCCCATCGCAAGGTCCGTTTTTTAATCTCTACAATGGTGGTAGAACATTCTTCTCATGCTTACCAATCATCTATCAAAAATATAAACATCCCGCAGCTTGATAGCGAGCTACCTACCTTGGCGAACATGACCACCAACATGTATACATATTTATTATATAAATATTTATGTAAAATTTAAATTATTGTCTAATTAAAATAAATCCATCTGAATTTGTGTGTAAGTAACTTATTTATAGCTATTAAGCTTATTAAGTTATGTCAGACCAAATAAAGATAACAAAGTTTATCACACTATCGTACGATTTTTCTCACGTTAATGTTTAACAATAAACTTTGCACAAGTGAAACACTTGTCAGTTTATTATCTTTATTATTTTATTGCACTAGTAATTGTTTACAAACTATTAAATAGATAATAGTAATTGAAAATATGCCCTGATTAATATGACAACCAACGCTTTGCAGAAAACAATTTTTTTATGAAATGATATTGCTTCAGTCTGTACTCATAACCCCTTTCACATGAAATATCAATTTCAAATTCTTCATTATTCCTTCTGCGCCCTTCAAAGTTCTGGCCATTCAGTGGAATTGCGTGGCCTGTGTCATGTCAATATTTCAGACGAGGCGTTGATTCTTCTTTCGTTGAGTAGAGTAAATAAATTAAATGGGGGCAATAAATTTCAGAGACGCATTGAAAAGGGGAAATCTGGTAAAAGTAAGGCGCCGAAGAAAAGTGGAAAGCCTAACGTGTCCAAAAAAGGCAAAGCAGTAAGCGGAAAATTAGAACCAAAAGAAGTTAGTGGAATAACTTCAGAAAGTCTTCAGGCGGCACGTATTTACCTTTAAATTTTAAAATGTTTTTGAGAGAGTCAAAGTAAAAAATAAATTATGTTTCGGTATGTCAAAAAAGTGCCTTTATTATGAAGTTTGATTTGCATTAGTAGTATCGAGTAATTAGTAAAATGTATGGCATTATATGATGGCAAGATGGCGAATCATGTTATTCATAATTTTTTCTATTAAAATTTGTCTTTTTTTAAAAATATATTATTTTTTGATAGTATTCTACTGTACAGAAGTATATCTGAACGTTATATTATTAGTAAAGAGATAGATTGCAACCCCTAACTCACTGGCGTGAGTGTGATTGTAATTTGATGATATCAATTATTGAAAACTGTGACTGTGATCACTTAATTAGTATTCAATTATACTACTCTGTCATTACATGCATTAAACTATTCCTTTGCACAAAAGTATTTTTAATTCGCAGTTTCCCAGAATACACAAGTAAATAAAAATCAAATCAAAATATACCAAACCACAAAAAATAATTCTTTAATATGTATGTATTTTAGTTGACAATATTTTTAGACAAGAATCACAAACCACAATATTTTTAGATGCTCAATGCAGATTGTATTTTAAGAGGTATCAGTGAATCATTCATAGATCGTGATTTTGAACTCATTATTATTACTATATATGAATATAATATATCTAGCCTGTATGGTTGAATTAGGTTAGTACTAGTCTTTGCTTTCCAGCCTATTTTAACAACATCTATTGGATTTTATAAACACACAAAAAGTTACTTCGTATAGTAACTAAATATATATACCTATCGGTTTAACAAACGTTGGTTATCATCGCTTTGTTCACGGTGGCTCGGAAAAGCTGTACAGACAGCAGATTGGCCAAACCATTGCCTTTGTTTTTCATCCACGATGTTCTTCTTCTTCCAGGGCCTTGGCTTCCAGTAATCTTTCACTGCATTATAAGGTGCAAGATCTCGTAATTCTCTGGATATCTCATCACGTATCAGAGATATTGAAGTTTTCAGATTTTTATTGTTTTAAATACTAATTTTTTTTTTCATCCGAACCATAACATCTTCGTTCGTAACTCTGTCCATCCAGCTTATTTTGAGCATTCTTCTATAAATCCACATCTCAAATACCTCAAGTCATCTTACCATTCCATAAAATAATATTGAGAGCTCATAGTACATACCTGACCATTTGCATATGTAAGGTTGAGATCATGACCATGAATAAAGGTTGCACAAACTTGCTCAATTTGTGGCATTTGATTTCAACAGAAGGATCCCATCTTTTCTTTATTTTGCAACCCAGGTATATAATACTTTGTATCTTTTCCAATTTCGTTCCAGCAATATAAATACTTCAGCTGTGTTCTGTTTGCTAATAAGCATATATTTTGTTTTAGTTGTATTAAGTTCTAACCCAAAAATCTCACATGTCTTCACTACTAGAAGTTGTAAATCCTCAAATATTACTTGTTAGAAGTACCGTAGAACAACTGGAAGTTGTTCAGGTGGAAAACAGATGGAAAAAAGGTAACAGAATGTGCGTAACATGCATACATAATTTTAACACAACAAAAATAGCATCCAGTAGGTACCTACATCATTTTAATAGAACAAAAATAGTTTCCAGTAGGATATCTACAACATTTTAACAGAACAAACATCCACATTATTTATTGAATAAAAAATCATTTTCTGATACGAGCTAAAAACTGATAAACTCACAGTGTGTGACAATTGTTTTGTTATGTTTTTACGCTAAAAACACCCATGGATTAGACATTTTTTTTACTTTATTGGGTAAATTGTAACAAAAAATATACACATCAATTTTGGGATGTGGTATAACCACCAGACTAGGACCATTGTAAATGATATCGAATACAAATTAAATTTGTAATTGTGAATGGAAAATAAAAAATGCCATCCAAGATTCGGTCATCCGTGCTGTTTAGTTTGAGAGTTGTACAAATATTGATGCATATTATTGAATATATTTGACCAGTCAAATATTCCCCAGGAATTGTGAATTGTGAATTCGGGAGGTTATGTGAAACCATATTTGGTTGAGTACATACATAATACATATTGGGTCAATATGTATTACATATGCAAGGAATTAAGTCAATCAATGAATCTTGAAGGGAATTTTGGTCATTATGTGAGCATATATTGGACTATTAAGCAGTTATACGTCATAAAGGAGCGTCTCCCCCTTGCGAACCTTAGCAGAAACAAACCATCAAACCACTTGATATAATATTTTAAATAATTAATCGAATATATGTTTATTAAATAAAATAGTTTGGATGTTTAATAGATTTAGATAGTGCTGTGAATATGCCATCTGGATAAAGAATATGTGAGAAAATGATACAATGTTCTGCTTTCAGATGGTGTATTTCACTGTCGTGGTGTAATAAATAATATTTGATTACATTTAAACATTTTAGGCCGCCCTCGAGGATGTGAAGAAAGTCATAGCCTACCTGTCTAAATTGAAGAATGAAATACAAACCAACAAAAAGTAAGTATTATTTTTACAGACATTTTTTCTGGCGCGTCACTTTAAAATTAGTTTGTCAACGGTTGCCGTTGAGTTAGCACGTCGTGGTTGGTATCATTTTAAAGCTCTGTGTGTACTCTTTCCATTTCAAGATATTTTTTATTTTTTTTGCCGTTGTAGAAAAATGGAGAAGCCCGAGATTGAAGAAACACATTTGCGCTATTTTATGCTGTTTTTATTCGATAAAGGTTTAAAACCAAAAGAAGCTACGCAGACCATTTGTGAGATTTACGGTGACGTCTTGAAACTTCGAAAGTGCTTTAGATGGTTTCAAAAGTTCAAAAGTGGTGATAGGGAGTTAAAGGACAAACCAAAAACAGGAAGACCCCTCAAAATCGATGATGACGTCCTAAAATCATTGGTGGAAGCTGATCCTCGTAAAACAGTGAAGGAATTGTCACACGACCTTGGCTGTCCAATAACAACTGTGCAAGATCATCTGAAAAGGTTGGGAAAAAAACACAGGCAAGGAATTTGGGTGCTTGAAATATAACACAAGATTTTGATTTAATTGCTCTAATATAGTAATTTGATATTTTATCTACACGATGCGATATGATATCCAAAAAAAATGATAAGTTTAATTACACTTATTCAATTAAAAAAACTTTTACGTAAACGGTATTAATACCCTTCCCACAGTTAGACGCTAGTCTATTGAACGGGTGGTAACGCCGTTAGTGTGTTAATAACACAAGTCAGTTCAATACAGGATTCAGGAATATGTTAGGCAAGTGAAGCGAAAAGGTACTTACTTACATTAGTCTAAAATGACCTATTCTCTTAAAGACCATGGACTGCCGACCGCTCATTTGCCAGTTCCAGTTTTCGACATACACACATAGCCCGTCGATAGGTCTGAATCTGCAGTCTATTCATAAATGCCGAAAACTGTGTGTGTGTAGCGGGTGGACTGCAGATTTAATTTTGAGATCGAGTTTTCTATTGAGTTGAAAATTTTTGAACAGTTCTAGCTGATAAAACAGTTATTTTTGTTACGGAGTTTATAGAAATTTATCGCCTATATCCAGCATTATGGAAAGTAAAGGAAAAAAGTTACTCGGACAGATGATTAAATAAAAAGGGATATTTAAGATTAAAACACCTCTATAAAACAATTGATCCAGAAACAACTATAGCTAACACAGCGAAGAAAAAATCAACAATTTGAGAAGCTCCTTTAAGTAAAAATTAAAAAAATTATAAGACACGTACAATATTTACTAGCCATATTATGGTACAATGACATATCTCTAAGTGAATGTTGCAGTCGTGGCCTGTCAGTCCATATCTTAAGACGAGGACTGAACACTCAGCCTGATTTAGTGTGTGGCCTCGGTCAGTGAAGGCCTGCAGTCAAGTGGACTGCCGGCAGTCTGTAAATGAAATGGCTGCTTAAATTGTTCATTTATTAAAATGTGCATAAGTAAGATTGACTGAGTATAAGCGGCGATCTGTAGCTGTGGTTGGAAGTGCGCCTGGTTTGGTCCAGAGCGAGCAAAGGTCTTGGTCGCATCCCATCCCATGGCGGACGTCCTTTAGGACAGCATTTGCTGGCATTAAATGTTGCCAGAGTGGTGCCTTGCCACAATTGTATGTGCAACTCTATTCAGTGAAATGAATTATGTCCCCAATAGTGATCATATTTCCCGGTAATAAGCTGCTTTTATTCTTCCTTTGCCTTTTACAATGTTGATAGTGTCTTTAATTGCAATCTCTTGATAGGTGCTCGTTTCCAGTATTGTATTACAAAGCGCTGTGTCTATTTCCAGCCCATATTGGTTGTTTATTATTAATAATAATAAATGTGACTTTACAGGTTGGAGCTTTTAACAGTTCAGTCTGACGATACAGAAGAATGGAACACCTTGATCAAGGCAAAGGAGGATCCTTACTACTTTACTTGCGTCTGGTTGTTCACGGAGTGCTATGTGTACAGGAGGGTCCGGGAGGCTTTCCAGCGTACCTCGTCAGTAAAACTCGTTTTAAAAACTTTTTATTTTGATTGTTTGCTTTTAAATTTGATCTTGTGTGGAGATACTCCTGCATTGCAAAATTAGATTGTCCAGTTTTACGTACATACCTTATTTTTCAGACCATAAGATGCATATTTTTACTTTAAAAAATTGAAATTGTGATGCGTCATAAGATAAGCGCGGTGCGTGATTATAGGTTCCTGCAGAAGACAATTTTATCTATCAATATAAATATTATAAACGCATTTCTTTTTATATAATATTTTTTCTATACCAGTTGCATCTCTATATATATTAATTTAACAGTTTATTAAACGCACAAAAAAAATACAGACCACCGATTAATTGGCATAAACTGGTGCTCGTTGTATGTTTTGTTGTGCTTTGGTGTTTTTTCTGCATAATAAAATATTTTGTCTAAAAATTATCTCATATATTTATGGTACATCTGAAAATACATACGCAACAAAATATCACATTTTGATATTATATATGCATGCAAAGGTTATCACAAAGGCTTGCAAAACATGATGTATTGTAAAAATATTGATTAAATATAGTCGATGGCATATTTTTGTCTCTATTCTGATTTTTCTTTAAGTCTTTTAATATATTAATAAATTTTGCAATGTCTGGGTCCTTTACCATTTAAACTGGAGGTTATCTCAATGTTGAATATTTTGACTTTATTTTTATTCAATCGCATCGCTTTAATAGGCTAATAATAATATATGTCATAAATTTAATTCCTCACCTCTTCTTTTGAATTTGACCCGTTAAGCATTTTTATTTTTAATTATATCACTGTTTTAATTTATTTTTAAATGCGTGATAATTATGTATATTTAGAAACACTATTAAATGAACAAAAATAAAAATGCATAAACAATGTTTTGGATGAATAATAAAAATAATTATTTTATTAAGTACAAAAGTAAAATTATCGTTTGAGTGAGTGCGGTGGAAATGAAGTCCCTCAGGTGCACATGTGAACAATCAGTGTATGATAAAGTGATAAATAAACAAATCAATCTGTTTATAGCACAGTGATAGAATGGGTTGGTGAAATGGCTTGGGCGTGTGGGACGTGTGATGAAGAGGACAATAATGAAAAATCTGCCCTCCACGAGGACGTAACAACAACAATTGTAACTCAACAATTGACAGACGTGTATGAGAAGATGTATGTAAGAAGAAAAGTGAACAAGGCAAGATTGATATGTCAGAACAGAATAATGTGACGTTGTATCTTCTTTGCCTATTCCTGCGGTAAATACCATGATGGTGAGTTAGTATGTATTCAACATATTCATAGCAACATAAATGTATGTTTTTTTTTTTCATTTTTCTTCATATTTACAATTTACCCAATAGTTAGGTAGATTCTTTTCTTCTGCTTCTTGGTTGCCTTGAACTATATCGCATCAATTTGTTTGTCGTTGTATTTTAATGTGTTTGTTTTTCTGCAGATCTTTGACAATGATGGACCCCTTCCGAGTTGTAAAGGACTCCTCATTCATGCACAGCATGATGGCCATGTGCCAGGTTGCCAACCATGTCATGAAGACCCTCAACGAGACTACGCTAACAGTAGAGGACTTCCAGATGATGCTTAGGGTGAGTAAGTGAGTGAGAGATCAAACACAAAGCAGTCAATTAGAAGATGTGCTTTTAGTTTTATGATCTCAGTACTCAGAATTTAATTTAAAAAAAAGATATACTCTATAGGTGCTCTACAGATTGAAAATAGACGAGAAATTGTTAATAAGATATTTAAGAAGTCTTTTAATGAGAGGTAATTTAATTTAACAAAATCTACGATGATAGAAATTATACAGTTATTCTTGAAACACATCTTTGTTTTTCTACAAACATGTCTCGAAGAAAGAACTAACTAACTTACTATCACGCCGTTTCCCTGCGGGGGTAGGCATATAGAATATAGCGCCACACTCTTCTGTCTTGACACACAATTCTCGCCTCATCCACATTCATACATCTTCTCATACAAGTTTGCCGATTGTTGAGACTTCTAACAGGACCATCCTCCAGTATCTGGTTTACCTGGTCGTGCTGAGTCTTCCGCGGACGTCCTCTATTTGTGGTGCCATCAACACTTGCATCATATATCTTTCTTACCATTCTCCCCTTATTCATCCGTTCCATATGACCACACCACCTAAGTAATCCTTTCTTAATTTAACTCATACTAACATCAGCTTTACATTCTTTCCTTATTTTTTCATTATTTACTACGGAGAAAGCATTTAGTTAAAAGTCACATTATACCTTCCCATTCCATTCTATGGGGGTCACATTTTACTAGCTTTAAATTAGTCATTAAAAACATATCTTTTTTTGGTATATTTATTGGTAGGTCAGTGATATTTTAAGAATACTACTCCCATGAGATATGGACAAAAAGTTTGTGCACCGATATTTCTCCTCCCGAGGTACAACACTATGCGCTTCAACCATGGTTTAGCATCTTGGGAAAAGTCATGTTATCAATCCAAGTTTGATTGCAATCGAATGTGTACATATTTTTATATGCCAGCATTTGTAAATGATTTTTTTTGTGTGGTCAAAATGTTTTAACCAAGCAAAGATCAACTTCAAATTTCTTGTGAAACTTGGCAAAAACAGGCGAATTTCGTACTATATACGATAACTGGAGATGAATCTTGGATCCACGAGCACGATCCGGAAACAAAAAGGCAGAGTGAAGAATGGAAGCAGGTTAGTAAGCCTCGCAGCAAAAGAGAGTTGTTTGAAAATCAAGACCATGCTCATAGTTTTTTTTATCCACTATGAATTTGTTCCGCAGGGTTAATCAGTTAATGCCATATTTTATGCGAATGTTTTAACACATCTGCGTGAACGTATGTGACGTTCGCAATATGATTTGTGTAGAAAATATAAAACGTGAAACGATGTAGCAGTTGAAGGGCCTAACTTCGGAAGACATGCAATACTGTTTCCAACAACGCAAAAAGCATCAGGCCAGGTGCATTCAATCGGGGGGAAAATTCCTTGAGAGTGACGTTTCCATTCTGGAATAATTAAAATTAGATTTTTAGTGGGTTGAACTTTTTGTCCACACCTCATATATTATCATAGCATATTAAAATACAAAAATGAAGCTATAGGCAGTGCAGAAATGCAGTTGCGGTCTCGTATTGGAATTTACAGCTATTAAAAGAAGTGCAGTCTGCCTCAATCGGTCTCCTTCCAAGGCCAATAACAATTGTATTAAATTACAAAATATTTCAATTAAATTATTTCATTGTTGGCAATGTAGATGGGAATAGTAGTACGTACATACATAGTAATGTTATAGATTTTTTTTAAATTATGAAGCATGTATGTAATGTTTTTTCAACAGTTGAATTTGTGGGGTAACAAATGTGACCTCTCCCTGTCAGTGGGCAAAGAAGTCAGCCAGGACATCAATCCCATCACCATGGCAGAGCAATTCCAAGATAACATAATCGTGGATGACAGCGCCAGGGTATTCAATGACTTGTGCAAATTCGTCGGGGAGAATAAGGGCAAGGAGATTATTGTGGGTAAGTATCTCACTTCTGATCCTCCCTACGGACCATCTGTCGCCGTAAAACAATTTTGCATCCTTCATCTATCTCCGAGAAATATGCTCCGTGACGCTATCGTCCGTCAATCATATTTTCATGTCCCAAGCGGGAAAAGTAAATATCTAATTTATGGAAATAGTATTCATCATGCCATTAAGTACAAACAAATTATAAAAATATTGTGCACTAGTGATTGAATAGACAATTAAGTATTTACCCTTATAGCATATTTGATCCCGCAATATCGGACGTGCGTCTCGCATCGCTGCTCTGAAATCTCCGAAAAGTACTGATCCAATACTGTGAAGATCGCATGTATTGCAAACATTAGATTGATGCTTGTGGCATAAAAATATCTGACATGGTGATTTTAAACATGATGTCAATTTTGTAACGTCATAATATATATTTTTAAATAATAAAAGGAGAAAAGGAAAAGGCATATAGTAATAGGAATAAAAATAATTGACAATTTGCATGATTTTAATAAGTTATTTCCAGAATTATTTATTATATTTGATGAAAAAATATTGGGTTAAATAATAATTATTTTATATATTTTGTTAAAAATTAGGTAAATTTTAGTTTCTAAATGTACTTAGGTTCCACATGGGCAATTTAATGTTTCTTGTTATGTCATTGCACAAATAAATATGAAATATTAATGAATTCATTTTTTCTTAGACATTGTGTGCGACAACTCTGGCTACGAGCTCTACATGGACTTTTGTTTTGCCGACTTCCTCATTACGAAAAAACTCGCCACGCACGTGCGCTTCCACGTCAAGTCCATCCCGTGGTTTGTATCTGATGCAAGCGTGCGCGATATAGCATGGGCAGTAGACAGAGCCACCGACGCTAGCTTCAGCATGGATATGCCCATGATGGAAGGCAGCAATGTTAAACAGACGCTCACTTCACAGAACCTGAAGTATTTAGGAAAGAAATGGAAGGGTTACCTGAAGAACAATGTCTGGTCTTGTAAGGTAGGCAAATATTTCATTATTGCATACTTCTTCAACTATATTTTTAGGAACTACCAACTTTAAACGAGTGCTCATTAAAATCATTTTTGGTTTTCTTTCGACTGCTAAAAATAATATTTAGTTACCTCTTGACCACTAAAAATTATACAGTAAAATCCCGTTTATTCGAAGTTGAGGGGACCGAAAATCAAGAAAAAAGTTCGAATAACGATTTAGGATAATGAATATAAAAATTTTAAAAATTCGATTATTTTTTACATACTAACTTTTTTCATAGCAACTCGAAGTAATTATATACACCTATATCCACACATTTAAAATTAACAAACAAGTTGTAAAAATACAGTGTAAACAAATCACAATATTATTTTTAAAAAAAACACTATTATAATGGACTATCTTTTCGCGCGCCATTTTTAATAACGACATAATAGTCAAACTTGTCAACTCGCCATTTCTCCGCTGAAGTTAGCGATAAAAGTTTCCAGCGCTTTTAAAACATTTGTTTTGTGGTAGTCGGGGCGACATTTGGCACTCGCCTTTCAATGTTAAAGTTCTTTCTGTCATCATGTTTAATATTGTCGACAACCTCATTAAAGGGGTCGCGTATTTTTCTGTTAATTTTGTTTTGGATAATATTTTTTGTCAATCTCTTGTAGTAATTCAATTTTTTAGCAACTGTTGGCGTTTTGTACGAGTTTCGCATTAATGCTATTATCGAGAATATAAAATTATCAGTCAAAATTATAAAAATGTTTTAATTTAAATTTAATGAAATACGGAAAAATCTAAGGAACGCAAACCACGCATTTGCGAATTTCAAAATGTCTTTACACGTAAATATTAGAAAAAAACAAATAATGTTCTTTACATATAAAACAATGGCAATAAAATAATTAACAAGATATGAGAAAATCTGAGAAACGCTAACTACACATTCTTTAAAATTTCTTGACACTATACTTAAATAGAAAGATAAATGTCTGTATTAAAATTAATACAAATTAAATAATTTATAAAACACGGAAAAGTCTGAGGAACTCAACCGCGTACTAACGTTTGTACAACAAAATATACAAACACTACGTAGACAAAAATAATAATGGTAATAATATGGAACAAAAGATTGGCAAGCACTGACATTCGCAGCTGCAGCTGGGAGAACTAGAGAACTGCGTTTCCTACAAGGGCGCAAAGATAATATTTGCTATCTTTTTCTAATGTACAGAAAACGAGCGAGAGAAAAAAGCATGCGACCTTAAGTTAGAGCGTCGCGGCAGAAAATAAATATTTCAAATCGAGGACGCACAAGATATATTTGTCATCTTTTCTAGTATACTGAGAGTAAGTGAGAAAACAAACAATGAGAATTAACTTTATGCGTTGTGAATCGGTATAGGGTACCCATTTTGATGGTCTTGGACTTTGGACAGGTACATCGCGTAGCGCATGTGTATTTTCCAGATCGCTGACATCTGACAAAAAAAATCGAATTAGGCGAAATTCATCTGATAGGGTCCAAAAATAGCTTCGAATAACGATATTCGATTTATAAGTACAATTTAGTATGAAAACTTTCCAGAGGGACCACATTATGCTCTAAAACTTGGACTTGCGGAGAATTTCGAATAAACGGGGTTTTACTGTACTCAATAATAAGTCTACAGTTATTTTCTGAACAATAATGTGCAAATTGTCTAAATATAAAAATATTCCATAGTTTTAATGGCGGTTTAGAATCTTCTGTGCAGTTTTCTGGGATATTCTATATCCAACCTCTCTGCCATGTCTTGTCAAGAAGGTGCTTTTAATTTATAAACATTCAGTGAACATTAATAGGAATGATAGTCTGAATTTGAAAACCTCATAGTATCCAGTTCTTTAAAACCAGTAGATGAATAAATGGAGATTTGGATACAATCATACATCGGCCATAGTTTAGTATAAATGCAGCGATTACTGATAGGTAAAATCTGACGACATTATAAAAATCACAGAATGTCATAACATATTTCATAATTGTTAGTCAAAAAACTGCCCTCGACTTATGGACGAGTATGTATGATATGCACTATACAATAGAAAATGAGAAATTAGCCTGTTGAAAAAAATTAAACTTTTAAGTAGGTGTCACTTGCTAATGATTTATTGTTATTATGTTTATCCTGTCATTTGACCTTCACTATAACTAAGTTTTATTACTTCTAAATAAGATGTGAATCTTGAATTTTATTATGAAAAATTTCAATTAAGATTCTCATGATCATTATCTTTAGGATGATCACTTCTGGACTACACCTCACGAGTTCTACAAGATGCGTACCTTAGACAAGGGTCTATACAATCTTCTGGGAGAGGCCATCATGGTCTTTTTCAAGGGTGACCTCAACTACAGGAAGCTCATGGGGGAAATGAACTGGCCACCCACTACCCCCTTCGAAACCGCTCTGAGAGGTATCTTTTATTTTCAAATAAATTATGCATATTCGGAATACGTGTCACATCAATATTCTTATTCATTTTAAAATAAGCTGTTCTGTAGATAGACAATTATGTATTTTAATTATACCTTATATATGTCTTTCGTGCACATTCAAAATGATTTAAACACTACAGTAAAGTTCCGTTAATTTGTGTACTGTATTTCATATTTTCACGTAATTCGCACTTTTTTCAAAAATTTTAGACCCGAAAATAACATTTCATACTAATTTCTACTGATAATTCGTAAAATCTTATTATTCGTAATTAGTATCCATTTTTTATACTCAAAGTAAATAATTTGTTCACGTAATTCGCATATTCATGTATTTTTAAATCCAAACTCGCGCGACTACGCATTCATCATTCCTTCGTAAACATCTGTAGCTACCTCCACCCCCTAGCCAATCACGGCGCTGTTTCTTATCGCAATAGATTGGCGCGCTTAAAGCTCGCAACTCGCAAGACCGCAACTGAATAGAGTGATACCATATTTATATATATCAAATTCTGCAGTGCGTTTTATAAGATTTGTTGTTATTTCGAAAATAATTGTTGGCAAGTTGCAAATTATATATTTCTACTCACCCTTGTAATCTCTAATTAAAATAATTTGAACAATTTTCATTGAATCTCGTAATTTATAAATGAATTGTGTGCAACAGTTCTATTGATTTTATATCCGGTTTTTTGTTTATGAAATGTTGCGATTTGTTTAATATAATAAAGAAACTGAGAATGAATTGAATGGTCGTGGTCTTTCTCATAATTGCCAGTATTGTCTTAATTATGGCAAATAAAGTGTATTAGTTTTAGTTTAGTCTCTAGTGTTTAGTTGTAGTTTAGGTCCTATCTTAATTATGGTTTTAAAAAAATCTAATTTAGTGTATAACTTCTGATATAAATTAATAATATCTACATTTGCATAAAAAATGAATTAGTATTGTAAGTCCCACCTTAATTTAAACAAATAACAAACTTTGTATTAAACGCTTAGTATTCCATTATTTTCTACGTCGACCGGTTTTAATAATGAAACCAGTCAATATCAAAGTAATCAATGTGGTTATTTATTTTAATAAACCCCTTAACTGGGTTTGACAAAATATTCCATCTATGGCTTATTTTATTTGCATATCATATATAAAATACATCTAGGCATCGAGATGCACAGACTCCTGCGTGTTTTTATTGCGTTTGATTTCAAATTTTGTTATTCTCTCTTCAGTGTCGCATGGAATTTTGTGCGGGTTAGACGCATGCTTTTCGTTTGTGTTTCAATCAAGAAGTTTACATTATCGTTACCCTTTTCTGCTACCATTTGATTATTTTATATAAAATGTATAAGTAAAATCTACATAAAGACACAATATATGCATAACATGTTTACTATGGGCATGACGACATATTTCGTCAATGCATTTATTATTGTGGGGGTGACGAAATAACCCGTAATCCTATAAAAATAATTACTCGCTGTATATACACATAAAAAACGAAATTCCCCAGTTAAGGGGTTAATATTTATGCCTAACCTATGATTATATGATATGTAATTTGTTAAATATCAAACTGACCTAACACCACAAGTTTAATTCTATTGTTTAAATTGTATTGTGTACCTGGATGTCTGGCCCTTTTATTTGACTTAGTATTATTAAAATTTGAATAGTTAGGTTATTTTTATAATTATTTACAGAATTCTTCCCCTGCCCACTGGTGGCCGTGAGAACTGTGAAGGCTGATTTGATCTCAGGCCTCCCTCACGGGATCCAGGAAAAACTAAACGCCTTAGATGAGAAGTGGATGGAAAAGGGTGACTATGGGTGAGATTAATGGAAATATATTATATAAATACGTTTCCTCAGAAATCTTGGCAAAGTTTGTTTTATTTGGGTGGAACGAAGTTGATTTGGAAATAGCCTGATAAAATAAAATAAGGAGAATCGCAACTTCTGTTATTTGTTATCTTAGTACTGATACTAGGTTACATCATCAATATTTTCTGCAGGAATAAAATGAGCTAATAAAGAAATATTAGTGTATGATGGAAAAATGTGAGCTCAAGATGAACATAAAAGATAATTTTTTACAATTACTCTCAAGATGGCTCCAATGAGCTTTTAGGTCCATGGCCGATCCCACAATCATAGATCGTAATATTATAGATGAAGATGTATAATAATAAGAAGGGGTCAGATCATGAACTTTATAACAATAGCAATGTATATCGTCACTTAAGCAGCAACACCGCATATCTCAATTTTTTGTCAAATTTAACATTTCCAATCATGTATGAGGGCTGTCTGAAAAATTTCCGACCTCAACATGAACTGCACATGCTTTGATAAGTACTCACCAAAATTTCAGCCATTTTAGACGCGCAGGTGTTGTTTGACAATCATTTGAGTGAGTTGATGTGAATGTTTTTGTGAAAATGAAAAAAATCGAGTATTGAGTTGTCATTATTTGTTTTTGAAAGGCAATACGCCTACACAAATTAAAGACGAGTTGGACACTGTGTACAGGGACTCTGCACCATCATTTACCATGGTGAAATTTGGAGCAGCTGAATTTAAACGTGGCCGTACCAGCTTGGGTGACGATAAACGTTCGGGACGGCCAAAAACTGCAACCACTGACGAAAACATTGCTAAGTTCTCCAAATGGTGCTGGACGACCGTCGAATTAAGGTTAGAGGGATAGCAGAGGCTATCAACATGACCAAAGAACGTGTTTGTCACATATTGAATCAACATTTAGGCATGAGAAAGCTGGTCACACGTTGGGTGCCGCGTTTGCTCACTCGGACCAAAAACGTGTTTGAATGAACATTTTCAACACTGTTGGTGCAGTTTAGGCGCCAATTAATTACTGTAGATGAAGCTTGGATACACTATTATAATCCAAAAATAAAAACACAGTCAAAACAGTGGACTGCGAAGGGAGAATTGGCTCCAAAAATTGCGGAAAAACAGCCACATTTGCAGAAAGAAAAAAATTGTTTCACCATGACAATGCGCCATTTCACACCTCAGCGGTTGCCCAGGTGAAAATCTACGAATTATGGTTTGAACTGCTTGACCACCCTCCTTACTCACCAGATCTAGCCCCAAATAACTTTTTTTTGTTCCCTAAACTAAAAGTTGTGCCCGTAGGACAGAATTTTCGTCAGATGAGGAGGTTATCACCTTTGTAAATAACTATTTTGCAGAGAAAAAATCCTAGTACTATTTGGACGGGTTAAAGTGATGGGAGCATTGCTGGGAGAAGTGTATAGACTTACAAGGATGTAGAAGTGTATAGACTTACTTATGTAGAAAAATATAAATAAATTTGAAGAAAAAAATGTCTTGTCGGAAGCTTTTCAGATAGCCCTCGTATACATTAGATTTTAATTTTTGCGGGGAATCGTTCTATATCACTAGTTTCACTATAGCATCCGCTAAGGGCATGCAAATCAAAGAAATGTAATCACCACATATCTGTATCTCCCTGTCAACTATGCACAAGTTAAGGGAATCGTACCTTAGTTTAGTTCAATTTTAGTTTAGAAAGAATCTGCTCCTTTACTACTCTAGAAAATTAAGTAATACTTGAGTAATTCTACAAAACTAGTTATGTGGTGTTGCTGCTGACGGTTACGATATATAATATGTACTCTAAAGCCGATATATTCTGTCAACCGAATGACTATTAAAATTACTAAAAATATTTTAGCACTTGTTATAGGTCTTAATTAAAAGCATATCAGTCAACAAACATACCTTTGATATATGTAATATTCATTCTTTAAAATATCTACTTGAAGATGTGAATGGATTAGTTGAAATATTTTTTTTACAAAAATTATCGACATTTGGCTCTCCCAACTGTCACTCACAAACTGAGTGGTTTATCTCAAGTCATCTACGCGCAGATTAACTACCATTGAATGCTTATTATTCGATCATAAGTTGAATTCATCATTCTCTTTCAGCTCTTATGATATGTGATAGGAAATACTTTTATTTATTTCGGTCAGAGTTTACGTTACTCTATCCTTAGAAATTATCACAATAATGACAAAATGACATTCTTCAGTCCATAATGTGCATCTTGCATAATGCAGTCCAACCACTATAACACAAATTTTCTAATTGAAATTACAATGAAACATCAAGCAATGGCAAATTAGATTCCTGCATTATTGTTTGTACTACATATACAAAAAATATTGTATGGTGCGTGGAAGAATATTCTAAGATATATATATATGAGTGGACAAGCGATTCATCGTCAATTTACGTGTTCCGAGTTTTTATAGGTATAATCATGTTCTGAATAAAACAATCTAAAAAATTACCTAAAATAAATAACCAGTGCAGCGCTAGTTTATAATCAATTTTTAAACCTTAAAAACTGTCCAGAGTAAATAGCAGTATGATAGATTTTATTAGTACTTTGGTAAATTACAATTTCAATATTGAAAAATTAGTTTTACGGAAACATTGTCCATAATTAGTTGGTTACTGGATGCGTATCTGATTAGCAGGGCAAAAAGGACCAAGCTTTGAGATAAAATAATTTTCTCAAAATATGGTACAATGCCTTCATTTTGAATACTCATTATTTGTTGTCTGTATAATATTATGTTTTACTTTATCTTTCAGACTTATCCAGTACAGTCCGAGAAAGATAGTCCTCGCCCATGAAGTTCTGTGATGCAACACTAATCTTAGTATAAATTAACATCAAACTGTTCCATTATATACACATATAAGCGAAATTAATGATCTGTACTCATATTTTATCATGATGAAAATCCAATTCATCAATTTCTCATCAAATGAATTTTTATACTCAATTTCAGTTCCAAGCTTTTTTTAAAATTAAAAATTGTAAATAAATTTAACCAAGAAAAAAAACTATGTGATTTTACATTTAAAACAATATATTTACACGTATACATAATACTATGTTTATTATTATTAAGCACCATAAATCTACTGCGAAAAAAATGTTATTTAGTTTTTTTACCTACCTGGCAACTTTACAAATAGCAGTATTGCAGTTTTACAATTTTCAAATTTTTGACAATAGAAATGGACTTGTTTGTATTCTATTAGAACATTTCCACTCAGAATCGAACTTAATTTGTAATAATAACATCAATGTAATGTATGAAGTTCTGAGATATTTTATATATAATTATTCATGTTCTGAAAAAAAATATATACATATCTAAATAGTTCCATATTATTTAAGTTGCTCACAGATTAAATAAATTAATTTAATTAGATTTTAAATTTCTAAAATTATTTAGCAGTAGATTTTGTACAACATTCTTTTTGTCGTATTTATTTGTTTAATTCTAAAAAATGTATATATTATTGTTATATACTATGTTCTTGTATGTTAAAAAAAATAATAAAAATTTATATAAACTTCTTTTTCTTTCATGATAATCTCGTCATTTATATACGGCACGAGATCTGAGCCTGGTATCCATATATGCTGTGGTGTGCAGTAGGCACACACTTAGGTTATGATTTTACCAACGATGTTAAGTATTCAATAGGTATATTAGGTATCAAAAAAATGTTAAAATTTCGAGAACAACTCTATCAATTTAAATTTAGAATATAATTGTAAATTTATTACTTTAAAAAAGGCAAGTTCTTTTATTTCTCGTACTCTGCTTTCGATTTCGCTTGAAATATTTTCTATGATTCGTCCTTTGGATTTAACAGATTTAAAATTTTTCATTAACAGTGTTCAAAAACATTTATTAAAATAACCACCTTTACAAATTAGCATAGCCGAAACTCATAAAAGAAATAATTTTATTTCAACATTTAATCTAACTCGCTCTCTTGACAGATAATAAATTATACCCTATATCTTTTATCTACACAATCACCAAAATACAGAATGATATTGGAATACACTATGAAAACAAAACATTTAGTCTGTCAAGTAAAACTAATATGTAGAAGTGTTACTGCACGCAGTTTTCAGTAAGTATTATTCCCTTTCAAAGACAACAGAATTAAGCACAAATTTTTTGAGATTTTTCAGTAAGAAAATATTTAGTTCAGTATATACGATTATTATGAGAAATGAAAAAAACAAGTCAGGTTTATACAATACCTAAGTACTAGCAATTTGCTGACAGCATGTACATTCCATTGCTAGACAAAAGTTGTGGGCACGTCATAGACAAGGTTATGCTAATCCAAATAATAACGGCTAGACTTTTATAAGATAAAGATTATTTAAATTATTTTTATTTCCCAGAATTTTTAGTAATGCACAGCTTTTTTGCTCGTATGCACTGCACGTCCCTGCATATATGGTTGAATCCCATGCACAATACTTTTCTGACTTATATGTTGCTTGAGCATAGATTTTCTGAGTTATATGTTGCTGGAACATTTTCCTTCTTTATATATAATTTGAAGTTCTGTCAAAATAAACATAAATACATAGTTGCAAAGTTAACAAAAACCAAAAATATTATTATTTTTGTTACCATAAAAACACACCTATTATTTTGGTGATTGCTAAAGTCCAGAATACTCTTGAAAAAACTTATTTCCAGTGCCGCGTCGCAGTGGGGAGGCTCGCATGAGCCCCTTGCTTAATTTTAATAACTTAAATAAGCCCCTTATTAGCATATCTAAAAGCCTCAAGATTCTTGGATCAAACCAATTATATTCTCAGATCAATCATTTTGTCTGTTAGTATTTTAATAGTACAATATCATGAAACATTTCCATTAAATACTTCAGTTATTGTGAGTGCATGAAATAAAAGAACCCCAACCAATCGTCTGGAGAATAATATAGCGATGCTTAAAAGGGCTGATGTTTGATATATATATTACTGCTAGTTATTTGGAAAGTTAACCCTACCCTGAACGCTGCAAACCAGTAGTGAGCCTCTTGTTAATACAATATATTGACAGCTTAGATTTATAAGATTAATATAGTATACATTAAAAAAAGAATCTCACATTATCATCTCTAAACTAAAATTAACTAAATATACAAAAAATCAACTAGCTCTGACTTTTTCCGCCCAGCCTGTTTTTTTGTTGACTAGTGTTATTAGACTACACAATGTTTTAACACTATTTGTAAGTATATGATGGATGAGTATTTTGTTTTCTTAAAATTTGTGTGTTGCATTAAGTTGTTCTGTGGTAAACCACTTATAATATCAACATTGAAAATTGGTTTTGCAGAAATATTAGCCATACTTTTATTTCCGTAACTACCCTCTACCCAGCAAATCTAATCCTGTTTAATTTAGTAACAAATCCCTACAAACTCAGTTGTATTCATTAAACTCATAAATTCAGTAAATAAAAATATATAATGAGTGTTAACGTTAAATTATCTTAGACGATTTTAAAACAATTAAAAACATATCAAAGAATGACAATGAAACATTTTGACACAAACAAAACACGATATAAACATTGATTTAAATTTCGCTAACGTCTTTCGTAAGATAATAAGTAAATTACAGTTTTAATTTGAATTAAATCTATAAACCGTAACTCAAAATATTGAAATAAAACTTCTTCCTGTAAATGTAAATTTATTGCCGGTAAAAATGAAACGGTCATCACTTGAAGTCGCATGTTTCGTTGAATGTATTAAGCAAGTTGTAGAATATTATACTATGCAATTGGAAGATCAGGTGTTATAGATTACAAATTTTTATTCCGTTCGGATTACTTAGCTTCACGAGAACGACAAATATATACAGTAGTACTTCAGTGTACGTTCTTATTCTGTTCCAGATCTTTGGACTTATACCAAACAAATTTTTCCCATAAGAAATAAAGGGAAAATGATTAATCCATTCCCATGAAATAAAATCCTATTGTTATTGACATTATATATTGATGGGGTTGTATAAAATATATTAAATATTAAAATATATAAATACAAAAGCAATTAAATTAAATAAATGAAAATTTAACAGGTTGAAGATCATCAGGTTTGACAATTATGTATTAAAAATCCATCCAAAGAAATTTGCTTCTACCTTCTCCTAAGGATGTTTCGGAAATGTGGTATTGTCTGATCAATCCAGATAATGCTATTATGGCTTGTTTGGGCTTTGTTGGGGTGGTAATGGGGCGCGTTGTTCAGCAAATGGTAGAAACAGTCATACAAACGCTCGTGGGCAGTAGTGGCAGAGATGCCCTCTTTCCAATAACCGAATTCAGTCAAACGTAATCAAGGACATGAATGCGCACCATTTGACATACGCGAGTCGTCACCAAACAATGGTTGTAGACCAAATAAAACATTTTGCATCCAAACAGCAAGTATACCAAGTTGGACTTTTATCAAAGCAGACGTATACCGAGGTACTACTGTATTTAATTTTGTTAAAAATCTGTAAATACTGGTGACAGTAGCGCCCTGCGTCAGTGGGGAAAAAATCCTATAGAGCCTTAAAACTAAACTTTAAAAATACTATCAATATTACCCAAAAATTACAAATAAATAAATGGTATATAAATGACCCAAATAAAATAATAATAAACGCCCACCCAACCCAAGTTGATACAAAAGAAAATTATCGAGTAAGATAAAATGCCAAAAAAGAAGAAGTATGTCAGATAAGTTCAGGTATAAATAGTACAATTCTGAATAATTATGCATATTACTAAATTCATCACTTTTATATAACATTTCATTAAGTTTTACATAAAAAGAATTCGTTTCAGCAAGACCACAAGAAAAATAAATACAATATAAATCATACTTAATTTATTAACTTTTTATAGTAATAATTGTACTGATCGCTGGTAAACAAATGAATGGATTTTCTGTTGGTTGACACCATCAAAGCTTTTTGAATAATGTGCATCCGCTTATTTAAAAATCAGTCATATTGCAGTCCAATTTTCTAAAATTTGTCATGTATGAATTTAATAAGAGTAATAACTAAAGAAAAATTGAAATCATTGAAAATTAAGATGAAAATTATAATAATTATAGAATTATATTAACTATAGATTTAATATTTTGTAACAAAGATCACTAGTTTGATTTTCCGATTGCCGGATTTTCATTCGCCATTTGAGTCGCTTGTCGTTTGATAAATTTGTAACGTAATGGTGGCGTCTTGTGTGTGAATCATTGCTGACAACATTTTTGGGAAAAAATATTCTCCAACACAGCGGAATGAAAATGCTTTTCGAGGGTCGGATATAAAAATTATCAGGTAATTGTTTTCAGGGCCCTAAAATGGTGAGGATAACGTCTCAATTGTGAAAAATTGTAAATATGTCCACGCGAGAACCTCGTTGGAAGATGGCTGCCTACTTTTTTGGTGAAAGAATGCTCATTACGTGTCCGCCCGGTCAGCCTTGCGCGTTTTAATATTGCTAGGTTTTTTTGACAGCTTATTTTCGGCTTTGTTGGTAATAGGGGCTGGAATTCAAATGTTTTAATGAACTCTTGTTATTGATTGATATTTTATCTCATCTGCGTTTTACTGTATTAACAACATTTAAGATCTGTCAAAATATAGTTTTGGTGACGCTTCATCTTTTTTTGATTTTAATTAATAGTTTATATGGTGCATATGCTTGCTGAGAAAATTTATATATATAATGTAATAAAAGATATTCCTGATGAAAATACTGTCGTTAAATTGTTTTTCGCCAATAATTAACTGTTGCAGCCGTAAAAATGTGAAAACATTGCTGTAATAATATTAAATAATTAATAAATACATGTAGCTTTTTAATTTTTCTATAACATCTCTTACAGGTGCATCAATATTATAAGAAACTAACGATGCCCTTGAGGTGAAAGTTTTTACGAAAATGGCGCTATGCAAATTATCCATTATTATTATTATGAACTGAAAATAATCGGAAATCATATTGCTAAATTTTAGATTGAGTAAATTGAATTGCAAGATAGAAGTTTCCAAGCAAGTGCTCAAGCAATGCCTACTACCATTATTTGGTTCATTGGTGGGTTCCTTTTGGAATGCAATAAAAACGATAATCCACTTCCAAATGCTATGCTAAACGATTTTAGCAGAAACAGATGATTTATATATTTTCTTGTGATATCACAGAGACACAACTATGAGGTTCAAATTCCTCTTCATTTCTTACATTCCCCTGACCCTTTTATTATTTTTGTTTTAAATACTTTACTTTTATTTAAAATATAATGTAAAGAAGTTTGTTTTGCCCTTGTTCACTTTTCAGCAAATAGTGTGATGCAGATTTTGTAACAACATATCAGCAAGGGTACTTATCTTCATGTTGCTCCATATAAATATACATTCATATGTAATATAAAACAAGAGTATATACAATTAAAAAGTCAACCAACCACTGTGCACACGTAATTTAAATTTACAATTTGATTTAATGCGCCTGCTTGCTTGCATCAAAAGTAAATATTGAATCTGAACGCACCCAAATATAAAGCTGTATATATAATAATTTGTGAACAATTAACAAACAGTGAATACATCGTAGACTGCAATTTTTAGTCAATGATGTGTTTGCAATTTTGACAGTTTTATTCTATGTCAAGTTTGTTACATCTATTTACTATATTGTGCCAAAAATGTGAGTAACCTGTAAGATTTTTTACATTTATACCAGTGACGTGCAGTCAGTACTTTGAAATGAGCTGTACTTAACTAGAATTTCTGCAAAATAATTTGAAATAAAATATATATCTGCGATATTCTTATCACAATTATTATATTATTCAGCTTTTAATATATCGTAATATTCTGTCGGATAAACATTTAGTTTCACTTTATTTTCATAAATATATACAGCTTATTTCAATGTACTGATTGCATGTGCCTGATTTATACTATATCGTAATATCAACATATGCAAGCCATTTTTTATTTATATCATAACGTAAATATAATATTGACACATCTGAGAATCTATTGTGGCACAGTGAGAAATTAATTTTAATTTTGTATTCTTAGACAAGACACAAACCATTTTATTTAGCGACATTTCGTAATCTGCCACCAGGAGGCGTCGGAGTTACGAGTGTGCGTATGTGTAGCATTAAATTGTTCTGTAGTAGATCATTTCTCTTTATTGATAAATTATAATTACTGCATAAAAAATTGATTTTATGGAAAACGTAAACCGTGGCTGCGAAGCAGCTATTACCTAGCAGTAGCAATAGACGTAACCGATGGACAACTTTTCCTGTTTTATTTTTGATATATTATAATTCACACTCTGAAAAATATACAACTATACAAAAAATTATGAAGAATTTCTGTAGGGAGAGAATTTGGAACTCAACATTTTAAGTGTTTTCTCAATATTACTTATCTAGTAGGCAATGAAATTTGCCAAAAGTTTAACTCTTCTGATTTTTTTCTGCATAGCTACCACTGATTCCTGGTTGTGCAACTATTGACTACTGGTTCCGTGGTTTACCTCCATTCTGAAATGCGTGGCACACATATCCTCTTAGCTATTATTAGCAATTTCAGAATATAGTTCTGTGGTTTTTTTTTAACACAAATTAAATGAATCAATTAGAAAGATATATAGAAAAATTCTATCTATCGAAAAAATATTTGGTTGCTGATTGATTTATTTAATTGGTGTTAAAAAATACCACAAAACTATGTTCTGAAATTGCAACTTCACAACAAAAATGTGTTTTCATTAAAAATATATAAGTTGTATCAAAGTTTATCCAAACTTAATAAAATTAATTGATTTTATTCTGGAATCTCCTAGCGTGCATTACTCAAAGGTATTTGGGATTCATCGCAATATAAAGTTGATTGATAACAAAAATGGAATAATAAATGTATCAATTGGAAAGACTACAGAATTAAGTTGAAAAATTTGTCGAAAACATGTTTGGTTGGTATAGCGAAATTGTTAATGTGTTTTCCCAAATAGAAAAAAGTCGAGGTTCGTATTTTGGTAGCAACCAAATATTTTTTTCGATAGATAGGTTTTTTTTTGTATATCTTTCTAGTTGATTTATTTAATTTGTATTAAAATACCACAGAACTATGTTCTGAAAATGCAACTTCACATCATAAATATCTCAATAATCAGTTACGTAATTGTAGACATTTTTAAAGAGTCTCCGTAGCAACTCTCATCTGTGTGCATGCTTCATAACAATGAAACTAAAAATAACTGGCTGACCGTCGTTTTATATTGGCCACTTTTTATAAACAGTTAAAAATGTGTAATTATAAGTTATGACTTCAAACATTTATACATTTTCTTTTCACAATGCACATGTTCAAAATTCTTCTTATTTTTTGGAATTTCACCCCTATGGAGCGTTCTTGCCATTATCGAGTATTGTTAATGTTGGATTTATATACATACACATTGTATTGCATTGTCAACTTGGATGTGGGTGAGCTTTTTTTTTTACATATACATATTCGAGTCATACATTTAATTTTATTTTGATAGCGAGTTCACATTGTCCCAATAGAGTACTTTAATTCTGTTAAGGAAGGGAGAATATTTTACTAAAGAATATATTTAAATATATACACATAGATAATTAAAAATATTGATATCTCAATTGAAAAATTAATTATTGTTTTTAAAAAGGGGGGCATCATCATTACCGTGTCAAAATATGAAAAAAAATAAAGGGTTTTTGTGATAAAATGTTGTACGCTGAACTAAACATGGTTGTCATAAATGTATAAATTTAATTTCTCATTATTGTTGACTTGCTTAATAATATATATATTTTGTTGATAAACTAAACCTTGTGCTACACATACGTTGGGTTGTTCCGTCGCTACTATAGTTTCAAGAGGTGTAGTCCCTCTCATAATTAGGTTATAACTAAACTAAATACGGATTCGTGTCAACCTATTAGGATAAAAAGGTGGGACATGGAAGGGTCCATTAATGGTGATGAAATATTAGGTAACATGATGTTATGTTTTTCATTAGTGTATTCTCTGAATTTCAATTCTTTTGTATTTAGACGGTTTTTAAGTTATTTGTTATTAATCCTTTATAAGTACCGAATAGAGAATTTTTATTTATGATTGTCAAAAGAATGGTTAGTTTCAATTAAAAATAACAAACATGTTACATTACAAAGTAACCACCATGTTAGTGTTAGCACGCTCTGCGGTTTACACTGCCGCAGTTTGCAACCACGATCTACGAAACCGAGCACTCAACACACAGCGGTTGTAAACCTCATATTTTCAGTTCAGTATAAAAATTGACTTTTGGACGACAACTTCTGGGTTTATCCGTTAACTAATCAAATATATCTAAAGGGTTATTTTTATAAACTGTACCATAATACGTGAGAACATCCCGATAACTTTTTTGATTACTATAGAATGCACACCAATGTAACCAGAAGAACATTCCGATGAACATATAACTGGAAAAACACACGTGTTACCACTGTGCGAGCGCCATCATACATTCCCATAGGTCACAAATCTGAGCGTGATTTTAAACCGCAGAGCGAAATGCGACTGGTTACGTCTTTAAAATTAGCTGCAGGAATAAATCGAAAGTGTGTGTACTTGCACATAAACCTATGAGCTATAAAATCTGCAAGATGTTATAGCTCATAGGTTACACAATTAACCGTAGTGCATGCTAGGATTGGTGCTTAATAATATTTTTAATTTCACATTCTCCATTGAGAGGGGCTATTTAACTTCGTTAGTAAAATTGGCTATATTAAAATAACACACTCAGACAGGTCTGTTTCAAACATACTTTCAATTGCAAACAGAGTGTTAACCTTTGTTAGTGTTACTTTGGTGTATCCTGTACTCATTTTGCAAAGTATAAGCAACTTCTGTATTATCTTAGTCCAAGAATAACATTGTTGTGTTTATATCCTTCCTTTTTCCAGGATGTAAGCGAGTAGGAAATTTGGGAAAACCCGCAGACCACCAAATATATAGACATGAATTAATGCAAATTTCTTATCCCAATATTTTCATGTTGGTGTCACCCACGTGATCACTTGGCACCACTTACACAATTAAATAGCTTCGTGACTTTTTTAAAAATATGACTCGATTGGAATGAAAATTTAAACTCTGACAATATAATATGCATTAATGTAAAAAAGACATCTTGTTTACACGAAGATTTAATTTTTGAAGAGTAAATACTTTTAATATTGCATTAATGTGTCAAATTATCGGATTTATCTTTCCACCAACAATGTGTGTAGAATGCCCCTCGTCCCGCAACTAATGTTTCGAACCCCTCCTATATTGACCCCTATTATGTAAAGTATTGTAAGTAAAAAATGTAATTTTTAATCATTCTAGTATTTTGCACGTATTTGATACATTTTTAAATGGCTGCAATTTTTAAAATATTATATTTACCTATAAATAAATAATAATATAAATAAATACCTACATCATAGAATACAATATATTTTTTTTTTTTACTTACGATACTTTACATAGGAGGGATCGATATGTACATTTTATTTCATGTTTATGAGAAATTTACTGGTCTGTGAGAAAACCTAACTTGGATCTAATTATAATCCTTAACAGTTGAAATAATTTGTGTCGACTTGGACAGTGAGTACAATTCTGTGTGAATAGAATTTCAAAAATGATGAATATAAATTATTGACAATCCAAACGAAAGTCTGACGCATACTTGCTCCGTGTGAATGGTAAGTACAATTTCACATCCATCTGACTCGGTGTGGCAGTTTATCTCCAGATTGTGCCCAGCTCTAAAACTAATGGTTATAAATGAGAAAATGGCAGAGACACAATGTATTAGCAGTCTTTCACTAACTCACACTCGTAACACAACAAACATTATTTATACCTTGCAATACCAGCAGTCTTTTTTTGGCATCGCAAATCATTAATGTGAGCAGTCCTAACGTTGCGTACATGACACAACGATGGATACTGTACTCAGACGCTAGCACGAAACCCGAAATAGGGTTGCAGATGTTATGATCCCTAATGCTGCTTAAAATAATTTGAATCTACAACACAAAAATTATAGAAGTACGAGGTTACAATAATATCTAAAAACTTAGTTTAAATCTAAATATATTTGTAATTTTAATGCCAAATTAGCACCCATGCCTGCCAGTCTGAATTAAATTCCTCCAGTCATAGACATCTGCTATTTAAAATATTGTGATAAAATAATTTAAAAAAATAACATAATTTATTATTTAAAAATAAACTCCATTTAGTCAAGTTATTAAGGAATATAATATTGTTATTTATTACTGTAAATATTGCTGGAAAATTTATTAGTAATCAAATGATGGATGGAAGATAGTAATCATATGGGTTCAGAGCATTATTTCATTATTAACACAAATGTAATATTAGACAGGGGAAACAAAAGTCATTATTCTAGTCCATATATAGATTATCAGGCCTATTCTCAAAATTGCAATATTGAAATGAAGGTGATTGTTACACCAACCCTCAAAAATAGACAGTATGTAAATTAACGTCCGTGTTATATTTGAATGAGAGAGAGGGAGTGAGGGAGATAAACGTACCATAATCTGTCAAAACATAAAAATGGCAACAGGATTGGCCGTGATTCTTCACTACGACGCTGCGGATGAGGAAATCAATAGGTAATTTATGAACAAACCTTTTTCTGTGAACTTTGAATACTGTATTAGTACTTATTTTAACCAGAAACTCGAGAATGGAAAAATGTCATTTGCGTGATTTGTGCGGTATAGTTGTACCTTATTAAGGCGGTATAGTTGTAAAAATTGCCCATTTGGAATTTCCATCGGGTTGCCATTTTTATGTTTTGACAGATTATGGTACGTTTATCTCCCTCACTCCCTCTCTCTCATTCAAATATAACACGGACGTTAATTTACATACTGTCTATTTTTGAGGGTTGGTGTAACAATCACCTTCATTTCAATATTGCAATTTTGAGAATAGGCCTGTATATATGTCAATATTTTGCTTAAATCCAATTATCTTATTGTAATTAAAGTTTGTAATCATAGGAAACATTTTCCTGCTATGTATCTCAATGCTGAGTTGAAAATATACAAATTTAACGTATTAATTAGAAAGATATACATATAAAATCAATTTAATCCAAAAATATTGTTGATGCTACCGGGATCTTTTCCAATCTGGGGAATGTGCATTATCTGATTAAGCTATACCAACACAGTGGATTGACAACAAATTTTCGAACCCATGTTACACTTTACAAATCAATACATCTATCGTTCCATTATTTGAAAGCCATTTATTTTGTTTTAACGGAATCTCAAATACCTTTGAGTAAACAAATAGGAGATGCCAGAATTAACAATTAAATTTTGAACACATTGATACAACTTACATACTATTACGGAGAACACATTATTATTGTGAAGTTGTAATTATTCAGAATATAGGTCTGTGATATTTTAAATACTAATTAAATTGATTTTATATGTATATCATTCTAATTAATACATTTAATTTGTATTTAAAATATCACAAACCTATGTTCTGAATAATTAAGAATGTGTTCTCCTTAATAATGAATAATACATTCAAAGGTTTTAAATTCAAGATATCATTAGTTTGCCATCATGTTAATCAGCTTATTATTATTAAATATTAATATGTAGTGCAAAATAAACAAATGTATGCACTATCAACAATCATTATCAGATGTGACAAAGACTTGTGGGTATTCTTATTGACAGTGACTTATCCTCGATGTGGATCTTAAACAATTGGATGGATGGATTTTAAACAAATATTATACTGAAAAATAGACAAATTCTATACCATGGGCTGATATATAGATAACATAATATAGATATTTGACTTGTGGTTATTTTGGTAATGCATACAGTTTCAAAATGTTACTGTTTCTGGATTTAATACAATGTACTATGTCTCAAATATTTTTTGCTTTGAATATTCTTATTATTTCCAGTATGTCCGACTTGGAACTCAAGTCCAACATCCACTGTTTCATTTGCAACAGCCGAGCGGGAGTGTCCATCAGAAATGCTGTGCAGATATTCAGCGACCAGGTGGGCCATTCGCCACTACTATTTTATTTTACTGAAATGAAACTTCTTATTTGATATTTTTACTTAATATTTGTGAAAAGGTGTGAATAATGAAAAGTAAAGAAAATGAATAAAGTAACAAGTTGATGAAATCACCAATGTTTAATGGAACAAATCAATTACCTCATTGATCGCCGGCTCTTTTTTGCAACATTCAATGGTTCGCCCTTGGGCATTGGCGGCACTTAGCAAGACAATACAACAACACCTACGAACGTGATCGGCAGTCAACATATTAAAACCCAACTTTACGACTTCTAGTTATTCCTTCGCTCCGTGGTCTTTGATTTCCGAGGCAATATAAAGATTATCAAAATTATCTATTTATTATACTTTCCATTCCCACGGAATGTCAAAATTATTTGTATTTTTCTGTAACAATGATGTATATTTATTAAAATATGTAAAAGTAGAAATATTTTCCTTTCAGAATAAATTGCCATCATCGGAGAAGTTGCTCCGTGAAGGCATCTCTGATATTATCAATAAAACGATTACAAGAGATATCCATTCGCACATTATATGCAAGAAGTGTTATAGGCTCTTTCAGGAGTACGATGAACTACAATTCAGGTATATATATATTATGTTTTAAATTATAAAAGCTGAATAATCTAATACATTAAAATAATCAAAAAATTATTTTGAATTTTAGAATGAACGAAATAAAAAATGAAGTACTTCAACAGTTCAAGAAGACCCTCACTAGTTACGACATGGATTACGAAACATTCCTTTCCACAAAGTCTGACGGCATAAAGAAAGAGGAGGTTGTTTCCACAGAACAGGAATATCATTTGACAAAGAAAGAGACAGACGTCATTACCAAAATGGAGAAACAGTTACCGGTTGCGATCACCAATAATAAACCGAACATGTTATCAGTGAAGAATATTCGGTCTTTGCCACCGAATGTTGTCATTCTGAGCCGACAGGGAAAGAAAATAGCGATACAGAAGACAACCAAACCGCCACCTGCAATAATCAAGCTGAATCAAAATGTTGAGAATAGTAATGTGAGTATTTTCATTAGTTATTACTGTTCTATATAAAATTAATTTAGTAGTAACTAGTCATTTGAAACACACCTCCAAATCTCATTTGTTTGTTTAAAAAACAAATTCATCCTCAACATTATAAATTTATGTAAAACCTTCGTCTGAGTTTGATTAACTAACTTAACACCATGCCGTTTTCCCACAAAGGTAGACAAAGAGCGATAGAAAGCCACACTCTTGTCCTGGCATACCATCTCGTCCACCTCGCATGCACGCTCTTTGGTTGTTTGACGTTTTGGAAGTTTTTGACAGGACTGTTCTCCAATATTTGGTTTATCTGATGATGTTTGGTTTTTCACGGGTGCCCTCTGTTTCTGCTGCCTTTAAAACTCGTCTCATATTTGTATTTTCTTCATTATCCTCTTCATTCACACGTTTCGCATGCCCAAACCATCTCAGCGACCCTTCCTTAACTTTATTGATTATTCTAGAACACATTTACTCATAATTTGTTCATTCTTTACTCTATCGTCCATAGATTTTTTACACAAGCACCCAAGTGACTACATTCAGTCTGCATTCTTTTTTAGACTTTAGTTAAACATCATCTTCAGAATAATGTACGATATGCTCATTTATGACAAAATATTCATGACAAAATATACTATATACTATTTCACATATATGTGAGAGAATTATTAAGGAAAGGCTATTATTTTACTTAAACAGTGAAATGTTTCAGGTAATATACTGATGTATTTAAATGATTTGTTATTAATAGATTACTATTGTTTTCACCTTACTATAGTTATTATTAAATCACACACCGGGAGTATCATGTATTCTGATTTTCACTTTTTAGGATTCAATCGCATTAAGCTTACTACAATCTAAATCACAAACCGATATTGCACTGCCAATCGAAACCAACTCTGAACCGGCGATGTTACCAGTCGAGCCTGAAGTCATACCAATCCCGCTGGAGCAAGAGAAACTAGAAATCGAAGTAGAACAAAACCATCATGATGAGCAACTGGAGCAATCCCATGAGGACAACAATTTCCAGCAGATTGAGACCCTGAACTACGCGGAGGACTCCAACGAAGATCTGGATCAGGTTGCTGAGGATGAAGAAAATGATAATTTTGTTATTAGCCATATGGAGATTTTAGATGGACATGACAGCTCGAGCATAGAGCTGGAGGAAGGGACATTTCTGATGGAGCAAGCGGAGGATGGAAGTATCATAAGGGTCTTGCACCATCCCAACAGTTTGTACAGCAAGGAAGATGATAACAGTGAGGTTAGTGACCTAGTCTCTTATCGCAACATTTACAGCAATTAACAAATTCACCAGTTCTAAGGAGGAATAAGTTTAAAAAAATGCAAAAATCTATGATCAATTAATAATATATAGTAAAACACTTGGATCCTGATTCAGAGGTCACAGATTTGATTCTCATGGAATCCAAAAATATTTATAATATTAGCACATGAGAGGTTCAGAAACAAAACCACCACTCTCCAATTGACTGAATAGAGATAAATGTATTTGTAACTAATTTAATATCCAAAGTGGAGAGTTTAAAATTGATAAGCTTTGGATAAAATGCTTCTTTGTTTTCAAGAACAGTTATTATTTGTAGAACTGCCAATATTGCCAGACATTTTTAAACCTGTCACCCTCTATTTTTCGTCAATTAGATAGTGGCGATTTTGTTTCTAAACAAACCCCGTTATATTATTTCTATACTATTACAGTGAAACCCTCTTAATACGTTTTCCAAGGGACCGCCAAATAAAATCTTCTTAAGCAGGAAAACTTATTAACAGTGATTTCAATATTTCCATGCTTTATTTGACCATAACATCTAATATTGTATTTTAACTAACATTACGGTAATTAAAAAATGAAAATATTTTATTTATAAAATATTATTATTATATAAATAATAACATATAAAAAAAATTACCATCTAAACTGCAAAAAAAAAAATACTACTAAATAGTAATTATAAAAAAAATAACTAAAACGAAATTAAAATTAAACTCACATAAAATATCTAACTACCTAAATTAAATAAATTAACGTAGCAAAAGTGAATATAAAAAAATATATATAAAACAAAATTAAAATTAAACTCATAAAATATCTAACTACCTAAATAAAATAAATCGACATAGCAAAGAGTAAAAGTAGAACCCCTGACAACATGACCAAAACACGAAATGATTTCAAATTCAAATTATTCGGCATTTTATATCTTTATAACCATTATCTCCTCATTCATCCGTTCCATATGACCAAACCACCTAAGTGATCCTTTCTTAATCTTATTTACTATATTAATATCTGCTTTACATTGTTTGAAGTGTTAGGAAGAGTATATTATCCAGAATAGTATTAATGGTTAATTTTATCTCATGTATTTCTCCAGAAATTCAAAATACGCACTTTAAAATTAATAATAATAATTTACTCCGTGAATTCCTACTTTCTTAGCATAACAAGAACGAGAAATTAAACGTGAATAAATGCTCCTTTTAAGATTAGCTTTACATTCTTTCCTTATTTCTTCATTCTTTACTCTGTCATAAATGGATCTGCCGCATATACGCCTAAGCGATCTCATTTTCACTGCATTCAGTTTACTTTTGTTCCTCTTCTGCCAGCTGCAGACCTCACTTCCGTACATCGGTGTCGGTATCGGGACTTCATTGTGCGCCTCGGTTGACAAGTTCCCATTAGTTATTTTTTATATTTAATATATAATTTGGAATCAATAAAATATTTAAATTAATCAAAATAATCGCATAACTAGGATTTTTTTAAACACTCGTATCTCTGACATGATTGAGATTAGGTACAGCACACCTAGCTTCAATATTTTCAACTCGTATTTTTAATCCATATGTATCTACCCCTAAAATATAGCATTCCACTCAGTATACATAATAAGATTATACAAAATTTATTCATTCAATTATAAACTCAAAATTTGTTTAAATATGTATGTAAAATGTTGAAATATTTTAATTTATTAGGCAGGAAACTTATTATTTGGAAAACGTATTAAGCATAAAAAATGACTTTTTCGGGACCGAAAAATGTAATCCTATTAGGTGTGAAAATGTATTAAAGGTGATCGTACTAAGAGGGTTTCACTGTATACGATTATGACCTATAGCATGTTCTAATTTATTCAAATCACGAAACTATTTATCATTACATTTCTATTTTCATCTCAATTTATACTTTCTAATGCTAAATATTAGCTAGTCCCCAGAAAATTATAAAATTGGGATTCTTCTGTATATAATATAATTTTTATTATACGTGTGTATGAAATATACATATGTATTCACATATGTTATATAGAACACATTCTTATTCTGAAGTTGTAATTATTCAGAACATAGGTCTGTGATATTTTAAATATGAATTAAATATATTAATTAGAAAGATATACATATAAAATTAATTTTATCGAAAAATATTGTTGTTGCGCCACCGGGATTCGAACCTGGATCTCTTTCCTAACCGGAGAAGGTGCATTATCCAACTATGTTACAGCGACAATATTGTATTTATTTTGTTAATGGAGTTGAAACACTGTTTTATTCCACTACTTTATTATATTCTTCTTCCCATTATCAATAATACAATTCAACTATTATTGATAATGGGAAGATGTTCCCGAAAACGTTCTAACGCTTATAATAAAATATAGTAGAATAAAACAGTGATTCAACTCAAATGACAAAATAATCATGGATTTCCACAAAGTTTCACAAAAAAACCTTTGAACAGTTATTATATGTATTTAGCATACATGTGTATATAATATATCTTTAAATGTATGTTAATGTTAATTTTAGTTTAACATAGTCTTTAAAAACATGTGCACATATATAATCTGGTAACTGAATGAATTGGGGAATTGTTTACAGAAAATATTTTTAACTTTATAGATGGATGCAATGCAACCAGAGCAGCAATCGGAAGGTGAAACTCAATACGAAGAAATTCAAGAAGGTATAGTACATTGCATTTTATCCATATTATAAAGCGCTGAAATATAGATGTCTACACTTGAGCATGTGGAAGACAAACCACTAATCCAACTGTTCTACAGATTGAAAATATTAATAATATATAGTAGGTGCAAGTTATTTATATGCCTGACATCCATACAGGCTGATATTTTCCAAAAATATTAAATTTATTAACATATTAAAAGATTAACTTGTTTTTATATATGTGTAAGATTAGATCCATTATGATATTAGGGCTTCCCCTTCTATAATAATTCGATTTTCAGGTTTTTCTGTGTAATTGTGAGTTTTTATTATTCATTTATATCAGAGGTTATACACTAGATTGGATTTTTTTATTAACTATTACTTAGATAGGACCTTTACACTAATTTAAAACTAATAATAAACTTAATGTTATTTGCCATAATTAAGACAATACAGGTATAAGAAAGACTGCGACCATTAAATTCATTTTCCACGTGCCACAAAATTGCCTTAATATGAAAAATTCTTGCATATACAAAATATATTTTCTTATAATCTTGAATCCAAGATTACAGAGACAAATTAAGAAGGAAAAAAATGAATAGAGTTATAAACTTAAATTTGAAGGACATATTATAAATTTTCGACGTTTATAAAACACTTTGTTTTGGTGAAAACATATGTTTTTAAATAATATACTGAATTTACTTATATGCTTTGAAGCTTCAGCTACTATTTAAAATTAAGTTTTATATCAAAAACGCAATAATTTCTTACTAAATGATATTTGTATCAATCATATTAATATATATTTTTTATTGGCATTATTCCGCCGCTATTCCGGTTTTATTATTACCGTCATTCCGCCGATTTCATAATTACGTAGTAATTATGAATCAAACAGCTCACGAAACGGCAATGTGGTGATTTAAATCGATAATATGTATTAAAAAAAACCATAAAATACATCTGACATAATAATTTTAAATTTAGAGCATTGATTTAAGGATCCATTTAAATATATGTAGGTACCTTGACTAAATATTTCCATATATATGAACTAGGTACTTCAATAAATTATTTAATTTTTGATGGATTAATTCAAATGACAACACACATTTTATTACATTTCATAATATTAATATGAAAACCGTGGAAAAGACTAGATTATTTTTGACACTTGTCTCGAATGCGAGAAAATCAATAATTTTATTATCGTCTCTATTCAAACCTTCCTCTTTCGCATGATTTACGTAACAAATAACGTCATTTAGTATCTAGGTGACATTTATTAGAAGTTTAATTATTAGCCCCACCTTCAAAAGCTATGTAATTTGCGTAGAATTTCTTGAATTTTGAACTGGAATAATGAAAGTACACTCTTATATTTAATTCAGGTGTGCTCCCAACATTTTCAAATGTAAAAATTTATAATAATGTGTTACCTTGTTTGGTGAAGGCCCCACGACCTTAAATCTGGACTCAGTGAGTGCGCTGGGGAAGAATAGCTTCATACGACTGAACAAGGACACTCTACCTATTTTATCAGATAAAACTTCAGTCAAGGGAGCCTTCTTTGTGGACGGAGAGAGTTTGAGCTTTGACCAGGTGCGTAACTTTCATTTGTAACTGTAACATAGTTTTAATTTAAAAAGTCTATGGTCGAGATAGAAGACAATTGGCAGACGATCTGAGAAAACCAACAATTTTACAATTTTATCCTCGTTTCTCTCTCATTTCTCATTAGCAATATTTATCTAAGAAATAATGCTCTTTAATTTTTATTTGATATTGTTAATAGATTAACAGTTAGTGTTATCTTGAAAGATTACAAAATACGCAGAATATCTCAATTTTCAAAGTGGAAAAGTAAAGGACCTCAAGGATAAGTAATTTTAAAAATTATTGATGAAAAATTCTTGCAGATGGTTCGGTCAATTGGTGACAATACATACCAGTGTATGTTATGTGAAAAGATGAAAAAAAACAACAAAACAGCAAAGGAGGTAGATGATGAAGACAGAGAGTCACCGGACCAGGAGGAAAGGGCAGAGAAACAAGACGAAATGCCGCAGGAAGAAGAAAATGAAAGTAAGAAAAATATTATTTTGGATAGTTGCACATTTCCGTTAAATTGATCTGGCTGAATGTGCCATCAGTTGAATAGTATAATTTGTAACTTTAGGGAATTTATGCCGAGTAAAATATAAATTAACATTTTGTTAGGTAGTTTAAATATTGGCCAGTAATAGTAAGTCAATTCTTCCCAAAAAGTTTGAAAACATATTTTAAAGATAAAATAAAAAAGAGATTTTGTAGAATTTTCTCTTTCTGTTTGTAACTATCTTCAGTGGCCATTGCAGCCAATATAACGCATTGAGGGAACCACGTTAGATAGGAGACCAAATTTCCACCCCATTATCACATTTGGTTTCGATACTTTTAGAGACTAACCTGGACTAATAATTTTTAAAATTCACTACAGTAAGAGAAATGGAATCAATAAAATTTTTTAAATAATTTCTTACATGCGTTACGAAAACATTGATGTATATGGTGGTACCTCGCTAATATGTCGGGTTAGTGACCAAACCATCACCGCAAAGCAAAAATTTGATCATTTTTCAGATGCCTAAAACACACACTTATTCTTAGGCTGGTTGTGTGATCAGTAGTAACTTTTTACTATGGTAACTTTTTTATAACGCCTGTAGTAAAAATCCTTTGCGGGTTGTTAATACATCAAATTTACTACTGTCAAAGCATAGATGGTGATGTCTATAGGCGTGACAAATAATCATGAAATATGCTTTATTTTATGCATTATCTATGGATTTTTTCGCCTAGGCATTCGATATCTGTCACTTTGGCGGTGAAATTTTTTCATATTATGTGTAATAATGTATATTAACCAACGAGATCATCATCGGACGAACTCTCATTACTAAAATAGTGGGATATTAAATGATTAATTGTAGTATACCGTAACTTTCAAAGTATCAATGTGTCGGATGACTTTTGGAACAGCTGTGAAAAGTCCGCCATATTTAACTATCGATTCTTGTTTTTATTATCGGATATCACATAGTAAAATGAGTTTACTACGGGATGTACTTTCAAGAAGTATTTTTTTTTCTTTACTAATGATCAAACAACCCGTTTTTGCAAATGTAACTTACATGCAAAATGTACTTTATTAACTTTTTTTACTAAAGTAAATACAGTAAAACCCTGTTAAAACGAACCCCGTTATACCGAAAAATGACGTTTATCGAAAAAAAATTCAAAATGAATTCCCTACAATTAATTTTTCATACAAAAATGAATTTATATAACGAAATTTCTTTAATATATATAACGAAATTATTTTTGTCCCGTACGAAAAAATACCGATTATTTACGTAAATATATAACGGAAAAAAAATTTACAACGAAAATATTTCAAAATATATTTCGGACGTTTACGATCATGTTTGTCAATTGTTTTATTGCTTTGGCGCAGCGGGCCGGTCGGCGTGAGCGGCCCGTTGCGCCCTTGTATAACTTCGTCTTGGGATCATAATAGGCCCTTATAAAGCCATTTGGCATAATCTCCACTTGTCCAAGGTTGGATTTATTGCCCATTGCAAAATAGTTTAGAATGGCACCCTTTCCACGCTCTGAAGCGTACACATGTTCACGCCTCTAAAAACGGATCTTATCTAACCAGCTGGAGAAAATAAAAACCCCTGAAATCGAAACCGAAGTCACACTTTAAGGCTCTAGCGCGTTAGCTTCGTGTATAGTATCGCCCGCAATGCTCGAGATGCCTATAATTCTGCGCATTATTTTCTTTGATCTTCGTTTTTTTATATTCATTATCATTGTCAACTTATGTCACTTTTTACATTATAACTAAACATTTACATCGATTCCAATGAACGGTAATATGTAATGCGTATGACATTTTCTTTAATGTGTTTATTTGACAATTATTTTCGTGTGTTTGTTTACTGAGATTTATATTCACTAGTATTCCGTAATTTATTCTTTGAAGTACATTTTTTAATATTTTGTGGAACTCTAAAATGGCTTCAGGTCGTGATAATTCCCGAAAAATTTTAACCTTCGACAAAAAACTATGATTCCAAATTCGTCTTTCTACGATTTAAAGAAATGTGAAGATCGATTGACCGATCTGAAACTCTCGATGCTTGTAGCGGCTCTACAAAATTTAATGTTGTTTTATATTTGCATGACATTTTAGAATTTACAAAAATATCGCCGAATTTTAGGTTATCTTATATTGTTTCGAAAAATATTTTAAATTTAATTTCTTAATTATTATCAATTTGCTTATCTGTTGAAACAAAACTAAATATATAAGATTATTCAGAGTTTCCTTTATACAGAAAATGCCCCTTTGTTTGCAGAATGCCTTATTATGTTATATCCCATATTAAACTGACAACGGGTGTCTTGTTTGCGGAACTTACAAACTTTTTTAAAGCCGCGCTACATTTATTTCTACGGCACGCGCGGAATATTCATATATAAGGAAGAAAATTATTTTTCGAATTTTATTTTTTGGTCCCTTAGATTTCGCAATAACGAGGTTTTACTGTAGTTATAACTGATCACACATCCGGCCCTTACTATTTCAGCGGATTAAATCATGTAGTATTAAAATTCTTATATACGATAATATACAGGGGCCCATTTTGCATTAGGACCTAATTTTTTTTTATTACACCTCTGACTGTCTCGTTTGTTTTTTTAAGTTCTGGGCAACCTAGAATCCCAGAAGGACCCACAGAAGGACAAAAGAAACTTCTTTGGAGAGGCCAAAGTGATGACTTACCACATGCGTGTCTTACACAATGTGCGCCTGCATATATGCGAAGTGTGCGGGGAGATCTTTAGAAGACGCGCTGACATTATGCAGCACATGGGTATATTTATTATTTTTAATATTTAAAGTAGGAACTTGTATTGTTTGTGGTCAGGCATTTATTGTTTTATTTTTTAAAGCCAATTTCAGGACATAAAGTCGTATAGGGATGGATCAATCAGATGGCAAATGCTATCTGGACCTCCTCAGAAAAAATTATCCATATTGTTATTAATTTTTTTAATTGAACCCAAAAAAAAAACTCATCTGCATTTACTGTACACTCTTGTTTAGTGAGTTCTAAGTGACTCGATCCATTTCGAATATTACATATTCTTAAAAAGGTACGCAGTTTTGTTACATAATAACAAATGAATAAATTATTTCACATTATTATCTCAGATGAGCACGCAAACATCATGAAGGAGCTGGGGGAGTACACATGCACGAGCTGTGAAAAATCCTTTGATTCTATACGTCTCTACCGCTCCCACCTGAAGGCTCACCATCCACAGCAGATGAAACAACACGAGTGTCACATCTGCAGCAGAAAGTTTGGGTAAGTCAAAGCACTCTCACTTCTTGTTCCCGGGCTTATTTTAAAACAGCACAAATATAATTAATTTTTTATTTAGTATTTTTCCCTATCCCAAATATCTCTCTTGATTATTTCAGGTCAAGGAAGCTTCTAGAAGAACACAACAATACCCACATAGGAGTGCGACCGTACAATTGCGATATTTGTGGGAAGACCTTCGCTTCCAAGTACACATACCAGTCTCATCTAAAAACACACATGGTAAGCACACTTTCCAATTCAAATTTTTCTTACAAATTAACTCGCATTTTATAACCAAACTTGGCCAAAATAATTTTTGGCAATTGGCATTAACAAAATATTTTACATGGCATGTAAATAATTATCTGATAAAGCATAACTGTTTTTAACAACGTCTTGGAGGCCATCCATGTGCCTCCAAGACAACTAGAAAAAACATTTAATTGACTTGGCAGTTACTTTGTGGTGGTACACGATTATTTGAATTTTTTAAATAAACTTTTTACTACACACAACTGAATTTTATTTTGACTTAACTGTAGTTTTGAAAGATCCCTCTTATCAACAGGTGTAAATTACAACTGTTGATGAGCGGGATTGCACCCGCAGTCAAAACTATAGTCGTGACAAATAATACTCAGTTGTGTGTGCAGTACAAAGTTTGGTCGATTTAAAAATTAAGTGAATAATGAACCACATTATTTAACACTTTAATATGGGAAAAATTGAGTTACAATTTTGTGGTAGTTAGAATTAACACATTGTGATTCAAAGAATTAGAAGATTAAAGAATGTGTACAAACGTGTGTTTTATAGAATGTATAATGAAATTTCAGGACAGACCTCGCCCTTATACATGCGCCCAGTGTGGGAAATCCTTCTTCACAATGCAGAATTTGACTCAACATGAGAAAACACATCTCGGCATTAAGGATTTTGTCTGTAATATTTGTGGTAAGACGGACATAATATTATTTACAGAGAATTATATCTCTGCTTGCACATTATTCAATTAATAAAGCATTTTATAGACAAAATCTTGAACAGAAAACAAGAAATCATAATTCGCAATAAATATTTATATCCCCCTTCAACAGATGATAATAATAATGAACGACAATAAACAAACTTTCAATATTTGAATAAAAGAACACATAAGATGCCTCAGTAATAATAATTCTTCTGAATTTTCTAACCATTTTTTACAGACAGGCCAGACTTTTAAATAAAGCAAACAGTATTTTAATTTTACAAAATATTAACAATAGAGGCCTTAGATTAAATAATTTAGGATTGTAGAATTTAAAAAATCCTTAACTATAAATCTAATATGTATGTATATAATAACCAATTAAATTTAACAAATAATGCTTATTTAATATATATATTCCCTATTTTGATGTCCTCGTCTCCTCCCCCACTCCCACCACACCCCTGTCCAAAAATTGATTTCTTTACATGTTTTATTTTATGAATCAGTTAGTGTGTGTTCATCCTAATGAAAATACAGTAGTATTGAAACCGATCAACATTAAATTGATCATATAACTTCTCTGGTTATTTTTTGTGTATTATATTTTAGGTTTCAATTGGTAGTTTCTATTGATGAATTCATATAAATGATGTATTTATCAAGTAGAGTTGATTTAAATGATGTACATATTTAGAATATGACAAATTTGTCCTCTCCGTACACTTCTGCTTTGTGGTGTTCAGGTAATAAATTTCTCGTTGATATTTTCAGGAAAGGCGTTTGGCACCCAGCACAACCTGGAGGTTCACGGAGTAGTACACACGGGCTACAAGCCATTTGTTTGTCGCACTTGCAACAAGGCGTTTGCGAGGCGTGCTGAGATCAGGGATCACGAACGCACGCACACGGGTAGGCAACCCTCATTCGCCATATGCAGTATTTTGTGAAATCAACTTTTTATTTGTAAATTTTTTTGCAGTTTTTATCTTAATCTTTTTAATGTCATGGTGTGTTAACACATACGTTTGGACCTTGCAAACTTGCAGGGATTAAAATCATACTTTTAAAATCATTTTGCCATCTGTGGATGACAGGTCTCAGCTTTTGATAGATAAGTCAAAGCCCTTAAAACCTAGTTTTACTCTATGTGATGTCTTCCATTTCAAATAGAGTTGACAGTTAAAAGGTCTGTGATGCCAAGACAATTGAAGATTCATATATTATTAACACCTTCCCAACAATCCCACCCTCATATTTTTGTACTATATACATTGTTTCACAGATCGGATTGTTTTCACCTCTCCGTCTGTTCACACCGTTGTAAAATAAAATAAATTGGCATTGTTTTGTCTTTTCCCTCACAAAAATATCAGAAACATTATTTTTATTACTACTTCTGAAAACTAATAGCGTAGATTATATTTTTCAATTTATTATGTTTTTGGACATATTCAAATATTGATATTATAAATACTTTCAGAACATTATTCATTTATTTAAAAATAGCAGCACAAGAACTCACAAAAATGTTTTTGGATTTAGGTGAACGACCTTACATCTGTGACTTGTGTGGCTCGACATTCTCCCAGCGTAGCAACCTGCAGTCCCACAAGAGAGCCACACACTTTGATGACAAGCGTTATAAATGCCGCAACTGCGACAAACGTTTCAAACGACGAAGGTAATATTTTTTTATTTTATTTATGATCCATGCCTCATGACAGACTTAAATGGAAGTCATCTGAATAGTTTAAAAGAAAATCAATTGTTTAATTGAGAAAAGGCCAACAATCAGCTGCATTAAAAGTCAGCGAGTCATCCCACATCTGAGTGAAAATGTAGGCTGTGTTCATTTTTTATATTCAATACTTCTTAACAAGCTACATTACTCTTCATTCTTCTTTATACATTCTTCTATCTGACATAACTAATAACTGTTATATGGAAGGCTGTGGAGTCGTATAAAATCTACCAAAACACAAAAGAAACACTCAGATGCAGCACCAATCGGCTCAGTTGCATGCAGAATGAGAAAATGTGATATAATTGGCGAAAGAATGCCCGCATAAATATATCCCATATGTATTGATGATTCGCTCTCGCCCCAGACTTCTGAAGCATACACATTTATTACTTACTTATTTTGATTAATGAAAATAGAAAATAATTTTATGTAGTCAGCCGACTCTACTTAAAATACTATAAATCAACGACTCCTGCTTTTTGGGTGAAAACTTCACCCTGACTTCTGTTGGCAGAGTTTTATTTATTTTTTGTTATTGTTTCAGATTACTGGAGTATCATATCAAGGCGTCCCACACGGGTGAGCGTCCATACAAGTGCAGCACTTGTGATGCCACTTTTGTCTATCCAGAACACTTCAAAAAGCATCTTCGAATACACAGCGGAGAGAAACCTTATAAATGCGAAGTACTACTATTCTTGTTTATACAAATAAATGATCTGATATAGGAGTCATTCAAAATTTTATGCAAATATATATATACAGTAAAACTCCGTTAATTTGTAACCCTATATTTCGTATTTTTACAGAATTTGCACTTTTTAAAAAAAAAATGCCCCGAAAATAACCTTTTCATACTAATTTCTACAGATAATTCGTAAAATCTGATTATTCGCAGTTCGTATGCATTTTTGACACGAAATAAATAATTTGTTCACATAATTCGAATATTTGCAAATGGTTTTAAATCCCTAAACTCGGGCGAAGGCACTTGACCTTCATTTCGTAAACATCTGGCCCCAATCTAATATGCCACCAACATCTTGTAATTCATATAAATCCTTGACCATTTGGATAAATGGAGCTTATTTTGAAAACTGACAAAAAATTGATATCAAATATAAAATTAGTGGAAAAAATCAAATCCCGAATATTTATCTGGGTTCGAACTTACAAAATCGCGGGGAAATAATAAGACATGAAGATTTAAAAGTTTTAAATTAATTTTTACGCGCATTTTTAATATTCTAATTCGGATGGAAAAGATGAGTTCGACTGCCAATTAAATTAATATGCGTGATTTTGTTGCCTTGAAGGACTGCCGCATCACCACCCACCACACACCTTTCTTATTCAGGAGAAATACGTTATTTAATAATAAACATTTCGACACATAAGAAATTGAAATAATGGAGTCATCATGTTTCAGTATGAAAATCGCGATGTCAACAGCGACAGCGCGTACTTAATTGTGGACGCAGTAAACTAACGCGTTTTAATAAAAATTTATTTCTCATGTTGCCTTTAAAAAAATTTGTTCTCATTATTTGGATTTTTTTAAAATTTCGGTCCTGTGAGTTACGAATTAACAGAGTTTTACTGTAATTACATATATATAAAATATAATATATGATATAATCACTAAAATATTTTTATTTATTATATATTGTGTACAGCTTCTTTGGTTGTATGTTACATACTAACTGCAGGAAGAATATTAATACCATTTATGTAAAAAAAAAAATTTATTGAAAAAATGTAATTTAACTCTTTACAGAATATACGAGATGTATTCTGTACAACTGGTCCATAAAAGATAATTTTAGCACTTAAATAAAAAGGGAAAAAATACAATGCAAGGAACAAAAATCATACATGATGAATTACCCCATCATTTTTATGATATATATTATATAATTACTGTTCATAATGTTAAAGCACATGGTATGTCTCACATGCTTTGCTCACTCGCACCCACTTGACAATTTATATTCAAAACAAACACATAATTATATTTCTCTTAGACCGGATAAACAACATGATGTGTAAAAATGAGATGTCAAAATAATATATTTCAAAGAAGTTCATTGTTTCATGTTACTTACCAAGGCTATGAGTATTAGTAGTGCCACTCGCTCATCAGTATGTGTGCCAACATGTGCAGAGATGTGTAAAAAATGTATTTTTGCCACCAACCTATTTTTATACATGCACTTAGTATTTTTATGACAATATGGAAAGGTATAAACCTTTGTTTTATATTTAGGGAATCGAAGAACTTCAGTTGAAATGTGATGTTTTATGTGTATTTATGGGTATTTTCATCTATAACTATTGTTTTTCTTGGTATAGATATCTAGTGAAGATGCCACAATAATAAGTATAAGAAAATTCAAAAATATTCCGCAGTTTATGAGATATGGGGACTTCGCGAAAATATATATTTTTTGCAAAACCCTCATTGCTTACACGCATTACGTCACCAGTTTGCGCAGGAAAGTACCATACGCAAATGTGAAAACCACTTATGGTTTCTTCAAATGAATTATCTAAATGAGATCAAATTTTTACCAGCGAGTAAATATCAGTTTACTTTGTGTTTTCCACACATCTGTGGACTGACTTAACTGTATATTTTTGTGTATCAGGTATGCGAAAAGGCGTTCAACTCGCGGGACAACAGAAATGCTCATCGCTTCATACACTCTGATAAAAAACCATACGAGTGTCTGGATTGTGGAGCCGGTTTCATGAGAAAACCACTGCTATATGCTCACATGCAATCACAGGTATGTTATTCAAAAAATGACAAAGCATTTTAAAGCTCAGTTGCTTGGCTTTGATCAGATAACATATTCTGCATATATACATATGAATATAATCTGTGTGTATCGTCATAGGGCCACCTGAGCGATACAATCGTAGTGAACCAGCCACGGCTCAATGGAGAGTTGGAGTCCGGTGGTAAAATGGATGCGCTCGGCAGCACCTTTATCCTCGAGGATGGGCAGGAAGTCATCATCAATAATGTGAGTATTCAGTGAAGCCAAGGAAATTTATCCAAATACCTGTCTTTCCCTTCTTACAAAACTGTGAACCTTTCTATATGGCCTCACTAGGATACCACATTAGATGTTTTATTGTAGATTTATAACATTCTCAATTGTGTAATTTCTGTATATCATTTTCAAAGATCAAAGAAGAAGTGTTTGCGGAGGCTCAGTTGGTGTCCGACGTAGCCTTATCGGGCCCTGCTTCGCAGCGCTCCGAGGATATGGTGTTTGGGGGTGATATGGAGGAAGAACTACCTGAAGACCACCCCAATACCAAGCTGTTGGTCAGGACCCATGTCAAGCACGGACATATAGTTATCGGGGGTTCAGGTCAGTAGACGGAGTTTTGCCTCACTTTTAATTTCTAGTGACTAATGACTTGATGGTCGAAAGTTTAGGAAGAAACATCTCAAACCTATATACAGAGTGTAATAGACCTAATCCACAATATTTTATGGGTGGATACCTGATCTAGTATCCCTTGAATATTTTTGACTCGTAATTTAGTCAGGTATCCACCCATAAAATATTGTGGATTAGGTCTATTACACCCTGTATACATCAGCGGAAAAAAAATTCCTTTTAAAAACTATTTATTCTGGCCTGATCCGCCAAAGCAAATTGGTAAGCATAAAAGAGAAAAGTCCCATCCACTTTAGAATCTTAGTTAGAAAATGGTGATAAATCAATGGATAATGTCTCTTCAATAACGCGTCTGAAAATCTGTGACTTAGTTTTCTTCAAATATGTATGAAGAAAATAAAAAAATTGAAATTTTTTGGCAAAATATTGTGAGTTAATTCTAGCAGCACGTATCTCATCTATTTCTACGTCTGATATTGGCCCAAGATCCCTGATGTATCTTGGTATAATTATTATAAATCAGTACACCTGACTGCCAGTTATTGGAGACAAGTGTATTTGTCTATGCCAGCTATAAAATAAAATGTTATATTTATTATTAGCTTTATTTAGTTATTTCATGTATTTCATTTGTCTATGCCAGCTATAAAATAAAATGTTATATTTATTATTAGCTTTATTTAGTTATTTCATGTATTTCAGAAATGTATTTTTTTTTAAATAGAAATGTGTACACGGAATACATGTCACATCAATGTTCTTACTATTTTCAAACTAAGCTAAACACTTGTACTATAAAAATAGGACTAACTTGCTGGCTGGAACGAGATGCGAACCCCCGACCACTATATTATTAGGCCAGCGTCTTAACCATTACACATCTAATATTAATTAAATTGTATCCAATGAACAGTTACAGTCACCATGTAAGGTTTAACAGAAAGTTTTTATTTTCCTAAAGATACCAGTTATCAGGTCCTTTTACCTTAGTAAAAAACCTCTTTCAACTTAAGAAAAAAACATCCCCGAGAGAATGGCTCCATTAGATACATTGTTCACACTGAAATATTAGACTTAGTACACTTTCGAATATCCGGGACGCATTAAAAATTACAAGGTTTTTAAATAACTTTTAAAAATAATATTTATTAAAATTTCAAAATTGTGTGGTGGATTAGGTGTGGTGCATAATCTGAATAAAATAAATTACAGACACGTTCCCTATTTAATAAAGAAAATTATTTTTAATTTTTTTAGAGAGCACATCTAAAGTTGTAGACGACGAGGCTGATGAGACAGGCATGGATGTGGGTGATGCAGAAACAGAGGGATATCAGCTGGATGGCGACGGGGAAGGAGATGACACTATCATCACCACCACGGATGTAGACCTCATCAACTCCGAGGAGGGTGATGAGCATCAGCCGGTTAGTATAAAGTCAAAATACTTAATTTTCTTTGATACGTGAGGAAAATTTTTGAGTCATATCCAACATCCATGGTCGTTATATTAGTTCCACATTCGAACTACAAATAGGCTCCCTTTGTTCTCTTTTTCATACTTTTTACTTACATAAAATGCATGTCTAGATATTGTTTACTACCCCTCATCCATTCTTCTTCTGATATCACATTGGCGCAAGATTGGAATTTTTGTGAGTTAAGGGCGTGCTTTCATTTTTCCAGTTAGAAATTCGAGAAATTCTATACGAATTACATACACTTTCAAGATGAGGCTAATAGTTCAATTCTTAAAGTATCAGAGAAATAATTAATGACGTTATTTGTTATGTAAATCATGCGAGAGAGGAAGGTTTGAATAGAAAAAGACGACAATTAAAAATTTGATTTTCTCGCATTCGATACAAGTGTCAAAAATAACTTATCTTGGAGTCTTTTCATATTGATACATATATGGAATGAAATAAAAATATGTGTTGTCATTTGAATTAATCCATCAAAAATTAAATAATTTATTAGAGTACCTAACTCATATATATGAATATGTAGAAATCAGACAAAGTACCTACATTACATTCAAAATTATTATGACTGCTTCAATTTATTATTTTGTTTAATATTATTGATTTCTAACGCCACGTTGCTATTTGGTGATCTGTTTGTTTCATACTTGCATAGTATTTATGAAACAAACAGCATATATAAACAAAATATTTAATTGCGACTTACATAAAATGTTTACCCTTAAAATCATCTGATTTATCATAAAATGTTTTCCCTTAAAAAACATCTGATTTATGAAATTTGCTAATATTGTGAATAAGTTCAATATTAATTCATATTGTGGCTAAAATATACGTGAAAACGTATATTTCCGGCATTATATTTGACGTCTGTCATGCCGCTCGGAACCGGTGGAATGAAATGAAAAAACTTAACAAAATTAATAGGATCGATATAAAAACTGTTAAGTAAGAAATTATTATGTTTTTGATATAAAACTTGATTTTAAATGTGTTTAATGGTCGTGGTATTTCTTATTATAATGCTTGTATTATCTTTATTGTGACAAATAACAGTTTATTAGTTTTAATAGAGTGTAAAGTAGTGATGAACTCAAAATTACGAACTGTGATTCGATGAATGATATCTTTGAGTCACACCAGTAACTATCAGTGATTCGTGATTAAATCGATTATCACTTGAATCAGTGCCATCTATCGTGCCGTTTAAGCTGTTAGCTGCCCAAAAAATTCCTAGTCGAAACGTGTTGCCAAATGCTATCATTTAACATTCATCATAAATTCATCAAAATCCTTAAAATTCATAGTTCACTGGCCAGTTTTTTCCGGTCTTTATTTTAACCAAAAAACCATGAAAACGTTGGTATAACTAAAAAAAAACGTAGATACTATTTCATCATAAGTGTCCATTCGACCGCGATTTTGTACGGTTTTAAGATAATAAAAAGTTTAAAAAAAGAAAAGTTTATAGTGTTTCCAGGCCATAACATATTACTTATTTATTTTATATTTGTTTTTTGATCAGATCTTCAGATTTTATTAACATCTATTGTTATATTTAATTTGTTCTGTACCTAGAACATTTTATTTACACTATTATTAATTGTGTTTAATGTGATACTTAAAATGAAAAAATATTAGCACCTCACATCACAACTACATACACATTACACATTATATAGCACTAATTATTCATACACATTACACATTATACAGCACTAATTATACATACACATTACACATTATATAGCAATTATATAGCACTAATAACACGCATAAAATTATTCCGCCGGATGCGGCAATGGCCATTGCTGCCTAACGACGCACTCGCTGTATTTATGGTAAAACGCGCGTATTATTATTTAAAAAAATAATATCTTATTCACTTGAATTACTTTCCAATAAAAATGAGAAATATCACGAACGTACATCAAAATCTAACTCAAATTGGAATATTCCAGATACTTTCCAACTGATTGCGTAATTAAAACGCGTGACAAAGAGGTGAACTTCAAAATAATCATCATCGACGTCGTTCTCATCATCGGACTTTGCGTTAATAATGAGCATATCGGGAATGTCTAAAAAGTTGGCAATACCTCCTCTAATGAAAAAATCACTCTCGCCATTTTGTAAAAAAATGATTTTAAAAGAAAAGAAAAAATCAAAAAACTTTTTGAAAATTCGATAACTGTACTGTAATACGAAAAAATATTGGTACTCCAATGTTGATATGAGAGTATGTGTGTTAGATTTTGAAATGTAACTAAAATTGCGTAAAAATCACTTTTATCTATGGTATAAAGGAAATCTGGCAACACAAGTGTAAGCGTCATATGCCAATTTTGTATGGAGGAAAAATAATGATTTTTACACTCGATTTCTGATGTAATTCGTGGTGTATTTGAGTTGACAAATATTTCTATGGGTTACTGTATATCAGTGCTGAAAAGAATAATTTGGTTTAAAATCTGTCATGCGGCGACAGTGGTTATCACCCATTATTAACACTGCACGCTGTCATGTGAGCGTCGGCCATAGCTGACGTGGTCTTCAGACGTTTGGTGGTCTGTCGGCGATAGCCGACGCGGGCCTTATTCAGTTTAAATCAAATCAAATCTATCGGATTCTCAATAATTTGATTACGCCATCTATTGGAATATGTTTGTTATTTGTAATGTTTATGCTAGCTTGCTGATAACTTATTTTTATTTTACATTTTGTAGGTGTATGTGTTGACAACCAGATCACGTGATAAAACATATGTTTAACACGCAATTTAATTCCTGTTCACGTGTTACTACACGTGCAATATACACACTTCCGCGTATGAAAATTGAGTGCAGTAATTTTCTACCCCGATTGATTTCTAAAATAGTTTTATTGTTTTAAATTTTTTATAATTAACTTAAAGCCTTTTTTGTGTTGCAATTAGTGTGATTATATTTGAATAAGCTTTATGATTATTTATATTTTTAATCTTTTTAAAATTGTTTTACATTTTCACCATTTTATAGACCCATACTTTCTATTATCAGAGTCATCACGTCATTTTTAAACAAGCACAATTTTATAATTTTTTATAAGTTATTTATATTTTTTTTCTTTCATTTTATATCATTTTTTCATACAGGATTTAGTGTTTTACGCTTTTTTATTTGTATTTTGAACGTTGACCCGTATAGATTTTTTTATTGATCCGTGTTTCAAACACTATGTATCTTAGTGTATTTTTTTATATTATTCTGTACTTTTAATATTTTTCTCATATTTTGTATCTATTATAATTTAAAGATCAATGCACATTGTTTACTTAATAATTTCATTTGTTTTTTCAATGTTATTTGCATGTTATTCAATGCATTTTTTATAATCTATATTTTCATTATAAAATATATAAAACCAATTTGTGTGCTTTATTTATCGTATTTTTAACATTATAATATATAAAATACAATCCGTGAAAATCATAATATCATATATTGTCAATATAAATCAAGAGAAATGCACGCCCAAGCTATATTATTTATTTTTGCGCGATGCGGGCAGAATCATCATTCTAAAGTAAATTGGTTTGGTGTTTGTAAAACAAATCGTGATTGGATCATCCTCAATAGATATATTCCAACCGTGATCAGCCACGCCAATGCAATAGTGTTTATGAGCTGTGACTCGACTCAACCGTAATCGAAATCAGTTTTGTAAAACATGATCATACTCACGACTCATGCTCCACAGCCAAGCTGATGTTTTAATTTTTAATATATTACACTAGCCAACAATGATTTTGTAACTGGATTGTAACTTATTTGGACTAAGTTTGTCATATATATTTAATGTCTATATGTCTAAAGTTTTAATGTTACAGCCATATTATTGTTTGTATGAACCGCATATTTATGATATCTAGAAATGTTTTTGTCTAAGGGGTTAATGAAAGTTGTGATAATGATGGAGTAAAAGTAGTCATATATTTACTAGTTTATATTTAAAATGATTACAAATATATAAAAATAAACTTCAGTCAACAACTGAATTAAAATGCTTTTTAGTATATTTTTTCTCTTATATTCAACTTTGTCAGTTTTTCTTTGCAGGAACCAGTAGTATTTTGCCATCATACTAGCATTCCATTTTTCTTAGAAACGGTGTTCTATAATACCCATCTTGATGAAATTTCTCACCCGATTCAGAACTTACTGCTCTCAGATTTTCCGGAAAGAAATCAAGATGCAAATGGAGAAAATGAATATTAAGTGACATTCTTGCACTCACTTTCTGGTAACAGTCTAATGGCTGTTTTACTAAATCAGCATAGTTAAGATGTTAATTAAAATTATTACTTAAAAAGCCTTCTACTGATATATGAATGTATGAATATATATATATATATATGTGAAGTAAATGTGACAATCATGTCTAACTAACTTACCATCACGTCGCAGCAAGAGTAGGCAGAGAGAAAATAGACCTTAGACCTACTCTTCATTTTGTCCTGACATACAATTCTTGCCTCATCCACATTCATACATCCTCTCTTACATACTCATTAAAGCTCCTAACAGAACCATTTTTCAGTATCTGGTTTACTTGGTCAGGTCAAGTCTTCCACAAATGCCTTTATTTTTGATGCCATCAACACTTGCGTCATATATCTTTCTTACCATTCTCTCCTCATTTATTCATTACACACAACCAAACCACTTACGCAATTATGCTAAAATCAGCTTTACATTAATTTGTTAATTCTTTATTCTATCATATCTAGTGATGTAAAATTCCAGATTATCGAAGGTGCAGATGGCACTGTGAAGTTCTTCCAGATCAGAATGCCAAATGGTGAAAAAGGATGGGTGGCCTTTAACAGTTGTGAAGAAACTCCGTAAACCCATCACGTCACACTACTGAGTACAATTATTTATCACTCGTAATAGATGTATTGATGTTGCACTGAGTCCCAGATAGATAGATGACTTGAGACGGATTCTCTTCTGACGATGCATGTGCACAGATACGATTTTGATCTCTCATCCCTGAGATTTAGTAATAAAGGTTGGTATGTACCAGTTGATCATTTTACTCAGTGTACAAAATACAATGGACAATTAATGATACCTCACTCTACACTCGGCAGTTCTTTAGGCTCATCCGTGTACACGCGCCATAAAAACTGGTGCATTAAATATCACATTCATTCCTGCATTTGGCGAGAATAAACATGATTTATATAATATGGAGTAACAATTTAATAAGAGAATCATTATACAAAATAGTGAAATTCATAAATTATCTTATTAAAACGTAAGAACTTTTCAAAAAAACTTTAAATCATTTTATTAATTGACTCTGAATGTGAAAGTTGATTAAATCAAGAGTAAATTAAATTTTGGTCCTTTTAACTCAAAATTTGATAAAACCTTGAATGTACCTTTACAGTTTGCTCAGGTTAAGCTAATAATAAAAAAATCTAATTTAATCTTAAGGCTTTTATTATAGAAATAGGACCATCGGATGTATGTTGGGAGGAGTGAAAATGCAACCTTTAGGAAGGTTAGGCAGACAGAAAACTTTCTACCAACATGGCTGTTCTCACCCCTGAATATTTAAATATAGATTGTATTTAATAAGTAAAAGTATTTATGTAAAAATGAAGAAAAAAAGTGATAGTGCATGCAGTACAGCGCTGGTGTCGCCTTTGCAATGTTACCAATTTCATACTCCATTTGTTGTTTTCTCTTTAAGGATTGTGGGAAATTTATGGAACAACAAAATCCGATAAATACTTTCATTTTTTCAAATGCTTTTTTGTTCAATGGTGAAAAATAATGATATGTGTGTACAGATTATATTTTGTTTGAGACAAAATAAAAATAGCTTATGTGTATATTTGACATATTTTCAAATCAGGTTGCTAGCGATGGGTGATGATATAGTCCGACCAATGTAACTTGGCAAACGGCGGAGTGCGACACTGTACCTTGGATAGAAGTTGCCAGGGTGTTAATTTTATTACTTTATAATTTAAAAAAAATTCTAGTTAGCATCGTCGGTAACAGTATAACTTACGTTTATGCTTAATGCACGCCATTTTGACTTTTGGTACTACCCACAAAACTCAACTGTTTTTTTAAATTCAAATGTAGAAAATATATATATTATCTTATACAAAAACACAAATACTTACACATTTTAATGTTTTTCATTTTCCAGTTTTCCATACATTTCAGTATTAGGTTTTATAAAATTCTCTATTATTGAGATTCTATTGTATATATAAATATTGGATTGGATAGTACATAAAAATAATGTTTAAAAAAATTGGTAATTTAATATACAGTAAAACCGCGATATAACGAAACCCGATATAGCGAAAAATGACGTATATCGAAAAAAAAATCGAAATTTAGTCCCTAAAACCAATTTTTCATACAAAAATGCATTTATATAACGAAATCCCGTTAATATTTATAACAAAATCATTTTTGTCCCGTACGAAAAAATGCCAATACATTTACGTAAATTTATAACGAAATAAAAAAAAATTTAAATATGAAAATATTATTTCGCACTTACAAAGCCGCGCCGCTGCATCTGCGCCTGCGAACGAAACGCCGCGCAACAGCCTTTTCGGCGGTGCGACGGCGTCTGCCGACAATGTGTAAATAAAACCCCAATTCAACTTCATCATGGTTATATATCATATTTGAAGTTGGCCGCCGTTACCGTAAGTACCTTTGTAATTTACTATACGACTCATTTTATAAAAATCCCGATTCAACTGTCAAATTTTTTTGTATAGAATTATTAAGTTTCATGCCAAAACTATGTTTGAAGCGCTCTACATTTAAACACAATTAAAAATATTGCCATGTGTTAGCAATATTCTGGAAATTTACAAAAAATATCTTCCAATTGGTATAATAGTTCTTTTCTTAATTAATTCCTTTTGATTATCCATTTTGCTTACCTGTTTTTAATAACAAAACACTAAAATAAGTAGGTATACAGTTCCCTATAGCCTCTTCCTCCCGTTGTTGCAAATTTGCGATCTTTTTTTTGAAGCTGCGCAACATTTTTTTGCGACGGCGCGTAACATATAGTAGGATTTTTTTTATTTATTTCGTTATATGTGGGAATTCGTTATTACAAATTTTTATTTTTTGGGCCATTGGATTTCGTTATATCGCGGTTTTACTGTACTCATATTTATTCAAAATATAATATAATTTAAAATAATTAATTTATTCAATACAGTAACTTTTTTTGCATAAGTAAGAAATAAAGGGTAAGAACTAAAATCAGAAATGTGATTATTTAAAAGCTTCTCTACAAAGTTCTTTAATAAACAAAACAAAAAATAAATCCACATTTTAATACAATAAAAACATAATTTTATATATTGTAAATATGTTAAAAAATGTTATTCTATTCCCATTCAACAATCATTATAATTAAAATAATCACCCTGGCAGCACCAAGGCAAACGAACTTGTAATAGAAGCCACGTTCTGTAGCATCCTGCCAAATACTCGTATCAGTCCTTTATTGGGTTTTTTAACTTCGCAAAACTTCAATACCTCATTGGCAATTGTTCTAACGTCACCACGTATTGTTTTAAATGTTTTCAACGTGATTCTTCTCTAAATTTTCATTATTAAAATATCAAAACTCAGAATGTTTCACCGCGCACAACAACCCTCAACTGAATCTAAGTAAGGGTGAGGGGGAACAGTCGCGTGTGGGCGGAAGGAATGTTAGTTTGAAAAGTCACCGCTCGCCAAATTACATTGGTCGGATTATAATATAGCACATTGAACAATTACATATCAAGTTTGTAATAATTCAATGTGATGTTTTGGAGGCAGTTTTGTCAATGTATCCAAATACGTAATTGTATTTTCTAATAAAAATAGAGGTAATTAAACATTAGACTGAATTTTATGTAAAATATTTTTTTATAATTATTTATTTGATTAAAAACTTGGAAAAGTTAATTTTATTTAAGGCAGATTCTTAGTCAGATCTTGTTGAAATGTTCATTAGATTCTGTAAACGTTATGTTGGTCGAGTTTGTTGGCTGATGTCAAAGTTGAAAAAAATTCAATTTTCAAATCATTACCTCAGAATGAAAATGTTTTTATAATGATGTCGTCTAAGAAAATGTATTTTCATATATGTACATACACATGTATAAATCTAACCGTGATGGTGGACCCTGCAATGGGATCTAAAATGTAGGCTAAATATGTTAACACAGGTTAAAAAAAATATGAACTTATTATTTGTATATTATATAAGATTGCATTTTGTAAACAGATAAATTATATTTTTATTTCACTGTTGCCCGATCACATTTAGCTTATTTACTTTTTGTAAAGCCTTTTATTCAATTTTACAATTTCTACCTATATATGTTAAATCTATATACATAGCAATTCAAATAATTTAGTAATGTATATATTTTTTTTATTTGTTGTACATAATTGTGAAACATAATAGACACATACACAAATACATAAGAATCCAAATTGATGAAAGCTTTGAAAAAATAAATTATTTAGAAGATGTCACCAAATTATATAAATCAATTTAGATTTCAATCATAATTATTATGAAAGGGTGACTTGTGTATAAATAAATATATTATGTATGTATATTGAAAAATATGATATGGCTATTTTAAATAAATTATTAAAAAAAATATTGTCTTATTTTCTGCCTTCAAAGAAATGAAATTTTTCAATTTGTTCCTGACAGCGCGACCCGATATTGCAGTCATTTACAATTCCTAAAATCGCTCTTTTCCAAACATTATTCGTTTTCATTCCCAGCATCCTTACTGTGTACACTCCGCCTTATATGTACTTATGTATATCTATCAGAAGATCTTGTATATCTCAAGACAATTCAAATCAATCTTGCTTATCGTTGTCTTACATTGTTTTTAAAATTGTGTATGTTTATGAGTCGACTTCGTAACTTTCAGTCAGATTTATTTTTACCAACATCTTAAAATGTGTGGAAAAAAGCATTTCTAGCAGTGGAAGCTGCTCCTTCAACAAAGTGCTCACACATTGAACCATATAAATATAATCATATTTTAAATCATTCACATGTTAAATAATTAATAAAAATAGGAATTAACTAAGTATGACACAACTTCTTTATCTTCAAACAAACGTGACATTCCTCTTTTAGACAACAAAGTTTTTTAAATATGATTTAATGAAATGGCATAATATATCGTAAGTTTTCATTTAAAAAATTTAATATGAATTAAATATATTAATTAGAAAGATATACATATAAAATCAATTTTATCGAAAAATATTATTGTTGCGCCACCGGGATTCAAACCTGGATCTCTTTCCTAACCGGGGAAGGTGCATTATCCAACTATGCTACAGCGACACCTTCCCCGGTTAGGAAAGAGATCCAGGTTCGAATCCCGGTGGCGCAACAACAATATTTTTCGATAAAATTGATTTTATATGTATATCTTTCTAATTAATATATTTAATTCATATTTAAAATATCACAGACCTATGTTCTGAATAATTACAACTTCACAATAAGAATGTGTTCTAATAAAAAATTTAATGTTTTTGTAAATATTATGTGCATTGACATACGCCATTCTCGGGCCCATTTCAAACATGCACTAAACACATAATCGCCTGCCTGCTTTGGCTAACGAGACTCTTGGCCACATATCCGTGCGACAACATATTGTTGTCACCCAACAACAAAAAGGTTGTAAACAGTTTCATTCTCTGAATTCAAATAAAAAAATTTATAGAATGAAATAATTTGAACAAAATCTACATATCGTCACTTAAGATATGATACCTCGTAACTGACAAATTACCATAAAATAAGTTTTGGCATCAAAATTTTCAGGAAAAATCATCAATCAAATTTTACTATTTTATATGTACATATATTTTTCTAATTGATACATTTAATTTGTATTAGATATTTTATTAACTCAGCCTTGCTGAAGTGGGGGATCCTGTATCCCCCAAATCAACATTTATCCCGATAACTCAGTTATTAATGGAGCAATTCACCTCATACTTGATGTAATCTTAAATTGATGGATATAGAATTCTATAATTTTTCAGTGCAAACTAAGTATTTACGACAAAAATGTAAATATTACAATTAAATACAGTATCACAATGTGTAGGGTGTATACGTATCGGTATGTTTTGTTTCACTCAGGCAAATATATTGAAGGCCCTCGCATTAATGCGTGCGAGCGTGAAAACGATACTCACCCTGTTTCTGAGAATCGAACAATTAATTACGATCACGCCACATAGAGGGGTCAATGGTTCCCAAACACCCGTTGCTAATAGTCAGTATTTGTTTTGTTTTTCTCTGTTCTAATTGGTTTGTGAAATCTTAAAAAAGGAAATACGAATATGTAGAGAGGATGATAGAAAATGACCATAATGATAATGATAACGATTTTGACAGCGATATAAACTTTGAAGAATTGTATTCCGATGCCTCTAATTTTGAAGATTCGGCTGATGAAGTAGATTTTACAGATGAATCATCAGATGAGCAAGACTTGGATGTGGAATTTTTGTAAAAAAGCAATTTGTGTACTGCATAGAAATCAACACAAAATAATATCTTGTCCAAGTTGTAAAGAAAATATAGAAACTGAAGATTGAATGTGTACCATGCAGATGGTGCTAAACACGACTGTGCCAGGGTGGATACTAATATGCTGCGCCAGGCGGATACAGCTATTTGCGTTAACATTCCTATGTTCACATTTTCATAACTATCACTTTTAGTTTATCAACTGTAAATATGCTTATATATATATATATGTATATTTTTTATTTAGTTGTAAAGATTATATAATATTCATACATCTATTATACATATATATTGTGTTCCTGTCAGATTTATTTGTTTTTTATACATATATAAAGTTACATATTTATGTAACCGTCGGGTGGAGGTGGGCCCTGCCGGCGCTAGGCCCCGCCCGCTCGAGCTGCAGCTCGAGAAGAAAAATGATTGTTATATATGTAAATGATAAAATATGTTGTATTATTGTTTTTATAGTAAAAAGAAAATGAAAGAGAAGATAATGTGGTACACCTCAATACTTAGCTAAAGGCTGAAAAAGATGTAAAGTTTAATTCCAAATTCCCAGGCAATCGCCCTAGTGTAAAAAGAATAAGGCATGACGAGGAAGGTTAAAGACAATAGAATAAAATACTCGCGATGCCTCTAGGTTAAATTTTGTATTTTTTAATGAATAAAAACTGAGTGAAATATCATGTATACCGACCCGGGCGCGCGGCCCCCAAATGGCTGAGAGTTGCAGCTTATCATCGCCAGGCGGCGACCACGCTGGGCTGTATTGGGGCGGTGCGAGGCCTGTATGCCTGCTCCAGGGAAACAGGGGACCTCGCACGCTTAGTTCGGGTCAATGCCTAATAAATAACGCGCCAACGGCCTCAGAAGCCATTCTGCTTGCACTACTGGACCTTCTGGGATTTGACCACTTGGCTACTACTCTGGACGACAATTTTGGACCAGATTGAACCCTGCACAGACATCATTGCATCCAAGCTACCAGATTGAACCGGCGAATCACACCTGCATACAGTTCTTGTTTCCTATACGGAACAATTTTTACAAGGACAAAATTAATTTCTTTTCTTTTCGATGATAGAGGTTCTTAATTGTTTACACACTTTCTCAAATGTTATCACATGCTTTGTGATTTTTTAAATACAGCGAAACTATTTAATTTCATCCAATAAAGGTGATTTTTTTTTAAAGCAATTTTTTAACAGATTTTTGACTGGATAATCTGAGATACGGATTTTGCGTATATGAATAAGAAATATGCATTTAAAACTGGCATAAAATACAACCGTAGCAAGTTTACAATTAAAAGTAAAATATGTTAAAGACAAAAGTAGAAGACATTTATGAAATACTTAAAATAGTAAAATTGCTTAGATGGGGAAAGTGTGACATACTTACTACTAGTATTACTAGTATGTCGCACTTTCCCTATCTAAGCAATTTTACTAGATTTTTTGTAACTCGCCATGTTTTACCCGCCATTAAGGATCAAAATAACTAATTCATATTGTCATTAAGCAGATCAGTAAACATTTTCATTATTTTAAGAATTTGTCAGAAATAATACATACTCATCCAATTTTAACAAAATGCTATAAATATCCACTACCCTAAAAGGTTACATTCTGATTTTTAAAGACTTAAATTAGGAAATGGTTAATAATTCTTCTATCAAAGTTTCAAAGACAAAGATAGCATAATCTTATGAAATTTGAGAACATTTCAAAGTTTATGTTGATAATTTATATTTCGCACTTACCCCGATTCACCCTATTCTAATTCAGGGAAAATGTTAATAAATAAAAATGACCTTTTATTGTCAAGTCGAAGAAAATTTCTAAATATATTTTAATAATACAGAATGTACAATTAGCAGATCATTTGATAATCACAATAAAAATACAAATTCATTCAATACAAAAGAGTAAATATTGGTCAGGGAGCAAAGCAATCATAAATTTGCGAATCACAATTATCGTCAAATGTATCAGTTGGTGCTTTCAACACATTTTAATCTTTAAAAATCTGCAGATGCATAAGGTAAAATAGGTGTATCAATTTAGGTCCCGAACAAGAATATTATATTTTCAAATTAAGAATGACGCTAAAGAGAAATATCCAGAGGAAATCAATTTTCAAATAGTAAATACTATTAAAAAATGGCAGTGATCTGTACAATATTATTGTGAATTTTACTTATCAATATAATTTCTTTGAAAATATGCAAGTTATAATGTGAGATTACATTTTTAAAAGTCTATTATGATAATATGTACTATGATGAAAAGCTGTTGCTCCTGACGAGTCCATCAACACAAATTCAATAAATAAAAAATCATTTAAATTATTGTGTATATTAAAAATGGTATAAACACAATATTTAAATTTTGTAAAGCACAATTAAGCTATTATTTGTTAGATTACAAATTTGGAGCTAATAAAAAATCTAAATGCGATGCTTATAAGCATGGTAAAATGATTACTATATTCTGTATGCCATTTTAATTTAATTACTAATATAAATATTTAATTATTGTTTCATAAGCCTTTTAGATTTTAATTTAAAAAATAATATAATTTTATATGGCCACACTCATTAATATTACAGGTTAGGTACCTATCTATCATACTTACCATTTTAAATCATTTGTCAACATGCACATGCATAAAAATTAATTTATCAAATTTTATTTTTTAATGATATTTAGCTTAATATAAATTAGAAGAACAAAGAAAAAATGACATACAAAATAAGTTTATTAATTATTATTAATACAACGCAAACCGCATGTTAAATATTTATAAAGCAGTTAGTTTTAAACATGTGTGTATATTATTTATATTTTATACATAATATAAAAAAAAATATTACAATTTAAAAAAATCACATTTGTACAAATGGGTCTTAAATCAAAATTATACAAGGATAAAATAAAGTAAATGAAATTTATACAAACAATCAATATTGTTTATTTCAAGAATATTTTATTTTGTTAAAGTAGTGTCTGTTAAGTTTACAAATTAATGAAAAATATTATTATGCAGTAACTAAAAAAATATCTATAAATAATGTGTGTTATTGGAATGACTAATTTATATGTATCTAAAATTGAATAATATATATAAAATTTATTAATGATATTAGCTACTACTTAGTACCACAAAATAAAATGTTTTATGAAAATTCACATAAGTATAGTATTGCTGAATAATTGATATTAAAAATGCTTCAACAAAAAATAACTTAATATATATATATTAAATCAATAGTACAAAATTCATGTAAAAATAAATAGATAAATAAAAAGAAACATCTCAATCTATGTATACAAAATGTAAGTAATAATAATTGACAATGCGAAGAGTGAAATAAATACTTGTGAAATAATATTGAAAAATATTGAATTGACTTTTTAAAGTGACCAGACTCATAACAGCTAACCCAAGCGAAGTGTGGATAATAGGGTCTTCAAATAAACAAAAGAGAGCTTTCAAAAGAATAATCGAATCAGACTTCTTTTTTTAAAATTCATCATTCTAGAATCTTACTTACGATTACTCTAATCCATTTCATATATAATTTACTCTTTTTTCCACACCTCAATACAATGAAATAAGATAAAAATAATATTAAGTAATGCATCAGTTGGTTAAAGCAAAGATACATTTAGGATGACTGGTCACTTACTTTACTATCCTAGTTAATAAATGACTTACTTTAAATTGTATAAAATTTGCCAAAAAATCTACTCTACAATTTTACCCCTGGTAACAAGTATGTCAATTTACAATATTTAAAATGATGTGCGATGAACAAAAAATACTTGGTTATATTCACCAATATCTGATTTTTTTGTGAATCACTTTATTATGTATTTTAATTTTGAAGAAACATTTTGACAAAATTTTGAAGCAAATATTGGAATGCAACTGCAAACTGGATGATGAACATTTCATAAATATTTAGTGTGGCTTTAAAATCTTTTGAAAATCTCATATACAGACTTAAGCACTTATTTGTGTATTGTCTGTTTGGACTCTCATAAATGAGAAGAAAATGTGGATTGGAACAAATACATATTTACATTAATTAGTGAATCCGTGTAATGTAAGCAGACATACACATACCAGAGGTGGATGTAACTGCTCTAAGTACACACTTGCGTGCCTAGCATTCTAGCTAATTAACAATGAATGTGCAAAACGTTTTGTGTATTTGCATAACATACTCGTAAATTGTATTGAAATTATAATTAATTATATTGAGTTGATAAAAGTCCTTGAAATAAATATATCAAAAATCTACCTATTTTTAAACCAGTTTTTAATGCCAGGTGCACAAAATGTTATATTTATAATTTCAATACAAGTTATTTTTTATATATGTAGGTATTGTAATTTTTCAAAACGTTTTGAATTTTGGTTATTTGATAATATTATAGAAAGCTACATCTTATAAGCCTAAAAGTATCATAATTTCATACCTGATGTATTAAAATTTTATATCAATATTTTCAAATATAACAATTAGGTTAGTTCATTTTGCAAATTTATCAGTGATAATCTCATTGGTAAGTTATAAACATTTTTTAAATCCCAATGTAAAAAGCAATTGATTTAATACATTGGTAACACTGAAAAACACATGAGAAATTGTGTAATTAACAATGCATGATTTCTCAATTGCCATATTTTTCATATTACAATAATATTTTAATATGTACGCAGTAATCTTGGATGGAGTAGATATATATATATATGTGTGTGTGTGTGTGTAAAACTCCATGTGCTGGTCCTCATTTAGAACAGATTGCTATCAAGTTACTTATGATACTACTCTTGATTTTTTTAGGTTACAAGAACTATTCAATTCAATACCCGTATTTATTAATGATATTACATGACAATAAATTAAATGACCGGCAAGGATCACAGGAAACATTGCACCCCCGGAATACAATACCAAATTATCTACTTCATCCAAGCACCAATTTATATAAAGTTTTTCAATATTGATCTATAGTATTACAGTAAAATGCATTTAATCAATTTTCGTTGAGTGCAAGAGTACATATTACATTTCTCACATATTTAGTGCTTTTGTGATGATTTTGCGTCATAGAATGTTTTGTGGTGCTTATTTAATATATTTTATTACACAAGCACCCGCTGATACAGCCACAGTCCATCAGGAGGACTTCTACCGTGTTCAATAATCCTGTTTTTAACTTACTATGTAACTTAATATCTTAATGTTCGTATTATCAATAACAGATGTTAATAAATATTTTACATTTCTATTACTTATTACATTTAACCATTTCAGTGCTGACAAATTTTCTTTTCTAAGTGAAAAATAGCCTCAGGTTTCATACAAAGAAAGCGTAAAATGGCCCATTTTTGCAAAATAATAATTTTATCATTAGTGCACGCGCACACACTGACAATAATGGTAAATAGCTTGTTTAAAAAATGAAAAGAAAACATTTTTAAATAAAAAAATTTATCAAACAATATTATAAATGTATTGTTTGGTTCATTCTTCATATTCTTTTTATAAATGTTAAAAAAATGCATTTTCCTCAAATCCTCAAAAGTGTTACTACTGAAGTTTTCATATCAGGCTGGGTCATGGCGTAGCAAATATACAGGATAAGTTGCACATTTTATATATAACACCGTTTCTTTTAAACACTTAACTATTTTTGTAAATATTATGCAAGTATGAAACAAACGGATTATTAAACGGCAACGTGGAGTTTTAAATCGATAATATTGAACAAAATAATAAATTGAATGTAGAACATTGTTGTGTATCGTCAGTTTAAATATATTTAGGTACTTTGTTTGATTTCAAAACATATTCATATGAATTAGGTACTCCAATAAATTATTTAATTTTCGATGAATTAATTCAACACACATTTTATATCATTCTATAATATTAATATGAAAAAATGTGGAAAAGATTAAGATACATGTTATTTTTGACACTTGTATCGAATGCGAGAAAATTAACAATTTTATTGTCATCTCTTTCTATTCAAACCTTCTTCTCTAGCATGATTTACATAACAAATAACGTCATTAATTATTTCTCTGATACCTAGAAGAATTTAACTATTAGCCTCCTTTTGAAAGCATGTAATTCGCGTAGAATTTCTCGAATCTTAAACTGGAAAAATGAAAGCACGCCCTTAAGCAATTTTTGAATAAAAAATAGTCAATCGAGAGACTCATAAAAAAGTGAGTTTAAAGTTTACCCTTTTTATATATGTAATATGACGCATGTGCATTTTTGTAACATTTATAGAATATTAGGGGTAAAAAGGAGGAATGAATTACATATTTCACTTGGCAATTTCATTTTCTGTATTTGCAAATAAAAAACGAAACAATTATATTAAACCGAAAACCGCTTTCCTGCACGAATGTATAACAGTCTACATAACGCAACTACAAACATTTTCTCAAAAGGCCACTTGCCTTAAGTTTTAATATTATTCAATCCTAATAGAAATTAAACAAAAGACTAGAGCTAACAAATCAAAAGTGTATTTCTTAAAATACAGCCATAATTCCAAAATATTAAAAAAATTATAATACTTATTTGCACTCACAATAAATATTTGTACAATAATACAAATATGCATTACAGACATTCATTTTTCCACTTTACCTGTGGTTATAATTTTGTTCAAATGTTAAATATTTTATAGTATCTAAATGACGTTAAAAAATCTATGATTTTTTCCCTATGGAAACAAAGTAAAAATGATATAAAAGTTGACACCAAACAAACACTTTGGTTGAAATGAATATATATACACAGAATTGTCTGTAATGTGAATTAATTAGTATGAAATAGATACAAGAATGAAACAATTTTTTTATTTATTCAATAAAATGCATTAAAAAAATCATATAAATAGATGTAATAAATAATAATTTATAAATTTTGTATTTGTATACAACTAAAAACAGTAAAATCGCCCTAATATGAACACCTTCACATTGACTTAACCCTTTTTAAGATGAAATATTCATTGCGTAAGCATACCTGTGTGCGTTAAATCTAAATGCAAGAATGCTTTATGGATTTTAGACAATACATAATTGTAATTTTATTTTTGTTTGAGTAATTTTTAAACAATCATACAAATATTGATGATGGCTTTCCACATTTTAGTAATTTAAATAAACTTGTCTAGGTGGTTCCAAATTAGCGTGATTTTACTATTTTGACTGGTAAATTTGCGTAACCCTAAAATAAAAAGTGGCACAGAGTTCATTATACAAGTAAAACAATTTTTAAAAAAAGATTGTAATATATTTTTGTCAAAAGATCCCTAGTAAAAATGTATACGGACTACTTAAATAAATTAATGTATAATGGTATAGTTTAAAATAAGACATTTAAATACTTTGCAGGGTTGAATCACCTTTAAACCTAAATTTATAATTATATTATAGAATAGTTATGATACAATTGCAAAACACTACTTTATAGGCGAAATATCTAGTAATACAATAAGTGGGATATAAACACTTTGTAAATTTTTAAATGATTTTTTTGTCGTACTGTGAAATAAGATTTTGTAGTGAAAAGAGGCGCATATTAAAAATGTACTTTAAATTTAATGGTGAAAAATAAATTGATATATACATATATCATGGCTGATTGTATTGATTCTGCTATTTTACCGTTCATACAAAGATTTTCACAGCCTTTTGAATAAAAACATTTTGTTACTTGTCTGGCCGCATTTATATTGTCCTCTATTTCTATGTTACGGACAGCAGTACAACAAGTTTGACATCAAAATCATGCAGTCCAAAACTTTGAAGGAGAGTTAACAATCGAAACGGAGTAATAATCTAAAAATATTGCTTAAATGCGTACTATTCGTGATCTTCTATTCCTCGCTACATTGCTACTAGAAATTTACTTTAACAATGGCAAAACTCAATGCAATTTTTAAAATGCGTATTCTTGACAGAAAAACCTGTACAATGCTGCATAGTCTCTAATTATTGAGAGAACCAGCACATTCTACAATGTGGGCAACAGTATGAATATACACCCGGAACAACAATCCAAAATGCCTGGCCGCCCAGTACATATGGTATATTTTTGTAATGGAGTTTGGGAATGGGGAAACAGGGCGCAATTAGTTGTAGCTGGTGTGTGGCCGGTTGCACTTTGAATACTGAAGTGCAGGCAGTATTGTACAGATTTTTCTATCAAGTATTTAGAAAAGTGACCTGATGTTTGAATCCCAGCAATGATTTTACGCATACTGCATATCACAAGTGTTTTATTGTTCAAAACACAGACTACCAAATATATAGACATGAACTAGCACAAATTCCTTGTGTCAACATTTGCATTTTGGTGTCACCCACGTAATCATTTTGGTACCACTTACGCAATCAAATAAATCAAGCACTTTTTTAAATACATGACTCGATTGATATGTATTAATGTAAAAAATGTCTTGTTTACACAAAGATTTAATTTTTGAAGAGAATACTTTTACTATTACATACATATGTCATAAACTATCGGATTTATGTTTTCACAAATAATGTTTGTAGAATGCCCCTCGTCCTACAACTAATGTTCCAAACCCCTCACATAAATGTACACTTTATTTCATGTCTATTCATTTATTGGTCTGTGGTTCAGAACTACGTAGTATATTGCAATCAACGAGAAGGTACATTATTTATTCTTTGGGATTTTTTTAATATTAACACTGCCGATTGATTTGAAGAAGCATAGCAAGTTACTCCTTACACCCCTGCATCAGATTTAGTTTCAATCAATCGTGAATTTTAATATTGGTGAGTGTAATACATCTTTGCTTGTGTTTTCATTTAACATCTACATAAGTGAGTACCTTTCAATCGTAATATAATTATATTTCTTTTGAATTAATTTGTAAAACGACTTTCAAACTCAGGCTTCATTTTGAATAAAGAACTGTAATTTGGTGCTTAATAAATCAACGCCTTTCCACTATCCAAATCATATTCACTGTGTTACGACATATTTAGAGATATAAAAATGTTAGTAAATTGATAATTTTATCAAAAATCTGGTACATTTATCACATGTACCTCGAAATGTACTACTCCATTGAATCACTTATTTGAAGAATACTCTTTTTCCATTTAAGCCGATATTAAGTGAAGAATATACTGTGAACACTTTACATAATGATGTGTATCTTCTTAAAGTATTAAACTGACTTTGTTAGGGTGTTGAGACGATTCATAGAACATGGAAGCATTGTTCAATACAATGTCAAACGCTGCTCAACACACATTCAAACACTTCTGGTCGCAAAATAATAATCTCTAGGTACGTGCAACTTATAAAAGAAAACAATATCTGTTCAAACCATTATTAAACTCTTTTCTTTACAATGATAGCGTAATAATTTTGCAAACTATTTTCAAATAAGTATTTCAAGTCTAGTGGATGATAGATAATGTACGATTGACATTAGATAGAAAAAATTGTGGATAGGTAGATGATAATACAAACAGTTTCATAGAGAGATAGAGAGAGAGAGAGAGAGAGAGAGAGTGGTGAATCATGTGCGTCTTTTAGGAGTCGTATCCCGGTGACATTCTGTCCCGCTCTGCACTGAGGCTGCGCCGTCTTGGTGGAGAAGGGGCCCCTGAACTGTCTCCCGAATCCACAGATCTGTCGACAACCTGTAATAAAATAACAATTACTCTTGATTCAAATAAGTTCATTTTAAAGATAAAACAAAAACCCAACACTTCCCTGCTTCCAGATTTTTTTTTAACAACTAAGGAAAATGAATTACTGAAGCTTTTATGAATTCCAAATTATTGTAATATTGAAGTATTTTCTCGTTAGTCCTTTAAATTTTGAAATAATTTACTATATTAATACTTTGTCCCTAAATTAATATGTAATAGGTATTATAATAGATTGAATATTTTACCATAACATTTATAAAAAGGATCCTACGTAATACAATTTATTTATTATTATAAGTATTTGTGCCAAAATTGTATTAAATGCGTTCACCAAAATACATTAAATACGCATGTGTGCACCAAAATGTATTAAATACGCATGTGTGCACCAAAATATATTAAATACGCATGTGTGCACCAAAATATATTAAATACTCATGTGTGCATCACAATGTAGTCATGAGAAATTCTCAAAAAATACAATACATAATATAATAAGTAACTGAAGTCGGACCTTTAGCACATCGTGCAGAGAGCTCATGCTCCCCAGACTGAGCGGTGTAATGGAGCGGTCCAGTAGGAGAGAGCCGCTACCTTGAGAGCCACCACCCAGAGATCTGAAATTATAAAACACAATATATCAACGTTAAGTTAAGACTCTGAACGAGCGTTTCTTTACCGTTTCCTAATTTTCTAGTTTTTAACACAGTATTACGGATAGCCAATAACTAATTCCATAAAGTGTATTGAATGAACTAACCTGTCCATGTTGTCTCTAGACCCGGTGGCAGGAGCACAGTCCGGAGTGGCAGGAGGCTGCTCTTTGGGTCTGACCACGCCCACTCTTTTTGATCCTGAGAAACAAAATATTAATAAATAATTAAGTATACACATAAAATATATTTTTTATAACAAATTATTTTATGCAACAATAGACTTATGCACCCCCAAACGATCTCGTATTATTAGGGGTACCAAAAAAAACATTGTTTTTTTTAAATAAAAGATTTGAATGCGTATAATTTTTTTTAATTTCCGCCACCAAATGGTCCAGTTGTTCACAATACGATTGTGCATTTATCGTTTGTCCAGGGTTGACAGCTTCAAAGTGGTGCAGTCCTACCAAACAGACAAAAGGATTTTTTTCATTGTGAGGCCGGGCTTAGCGGTGGGTTTCGCTATCTGACCTTTCGAAAGCCATTGCTTTGCGCCCTTGGTTCGAGTGTAGCACCCATTTCTCGTCTCCAGTTATCAGATGTTGTAAAAATGGTTTTTCTGATTCCATTTCTAAATGTTGTTCACATGTGTTTATTCGATCGCCTAGGTGTTCTTCGCTTAGTTTGTGCGGTATCCATTTCCCTTGTCTCCACACCTTGCCGATTTTTTTAAGATGCAGTTGAACGCTTGACCATGAGTATCCGAGTTTGTCTGCGATTTTTTCAATAGATAATGTTGGATTGTTTTCGATTTCGGCAGCCAGTATAACGTCATCCACTTTAATAGATCTTCCACTTCCAGGACTATTTTTTAAATCGAAATTTCGTGAACTATCTTTGACACTTGCGAACATCCAAAACATCTCCCAGTACACCACAAATACTTTTAGTGGCACTTGTTGCTGTCTCTTTCTTCAAGAAATGATATAACATCAAATTTCGAATAAATTCTTTGTTTGGTACAAATTGGTCCATTGTAAATAGGGTTGTTAAATTTCAGTTTTATAAATTACAATTCACTCTTGGTATGTATAGTCTCCAGATTAACAAAAAAACACGTTGTGTAACTAACCGTTGAAAACGGTAAACGAAAAAAACAATATTCTTTTTTGGTACACCTATTATGAGGGTGTATGAACTATATATACAAATTTTTTCAGTTAATAAATAAAGTTGTCAATATAGGTATATTTTTCATGAATTTAAAAACAATAAATACTTAAATGGCAATCTCAACTACAAGTTTTGAAAGTCTGAACATCACACATTCAAATTCACAATTTTGTTTCAAAAGAACATCAATTCGGGGGTGAATAAAGGAGTGAAAATGTCAACCAGTCAAAAGTTGGTGCATAATAATATTTATGAATAAAATATCTCACCATTATAAGAGGCTAAATGTTGGCTGGGGTGAGATATATGGGAGACCGTCAAAGGCGAAGTTCGCTTCTCTCTATTGGAGTACATCTGTAATCAGAGAAGTGCGTCATCCAGTATGCATTCTAATTTTTTTATCAATATGTATCAATTCTTTATGTGATCTTAAAAGTTAAGACCCACAAAACCTCTTTCTAGATGTTTGTCTACAGATTTGTATATTCACTTAACATATATAAACAATGCACAGTGTTTTAAATAAACAAACATACATTTACTCAGTGTTATCACTTTGGTCCAAAGTATTTAAGGGAAGTCTTAGGTCACTCGGACGGCAGTCAGGAGGTTGGCTTGTCCAAGAAGTGTCCATTTCAAACTCACTCACTTCATCGCGTTTTTAGTTTTAAATTGTTTCATATAAATAAAGTAGAATATTTAATATGATTCAGATCAGTATGTAATAAACAGACTAAACAAATTTTTTGAAAATTCTGCCGTACGGTCATGAAATAAACAATACCTGAAGTCAAATGCACAAATTGTGCACATAAGAGTGCTGATAGCGGGCAAAGAGTATGTAAAGTGAAGTGATCAGGCATATGTGAAGATATAAACTCTATTAGTTTATTTATCCTGTTGTAATATTAATAAACTTAACTACAGTTAAACTCTGTTAATTTGTGTACCCGTATTTTGTATTTTCATGTAATTCGTACTTTTAAAAAAATTTTAGCACTGAAAGTAACATTTCATATCAATAATTTGTAAAACCTGATTATTCTTAGTTCTTATGCATTTTTTATACCAGAAGTAAATAATTTATTCATGTAATTCACATGTTTTTAAATCCAAACTCGCATGACTATGCATTCATCATCCCTTTGTGAACAACTGTAGCTAGCTCCGCCCACTAGCCAATCACGACGCTGTTCCTTATCGCAATAACTACACGCTCTGAACTCATCTGGCAGTACCAGTACCAAATTGAGTTATACCGTATGTATACCAAATTCCACAGACCGTTTTATAAGATTTGTTGTTATTTCAAAAGTGATTATCCGCGCATTGCGAATTATATATTTCTACTCACTCTTGTAACCCCTTATTAAAATAACTTGAACAATTTTCATTGAATCTCATAATTTATAAATTAATTGTGGTACAGTTCTATTGATTTTATATCTGTTTTTTTTGTTTATGTAATGTTGTAATTTGTTTAATGTAATAAAGAAAAGAAACTGAAACCTTTGAATTTAAATACATAATATATTTTATACTTAATTTTTTTCATGTTTCGTTCTCTAAAATGGTACCAACATCTTGTAATTCGTGTAAATCCTTGATAATGTGAATTCGAATCCCGAATACCTCCCTGAGGTAATATGGTAAGGTGATTACAAGTTATTGTAGAGAATGGTAGTGAACTGAAATTACGAGGTTACATTTGGCATTTGGTTTACTTGGTGTGACGCAGGCCGCTGGTTCCGACTCCTTCCGGCAGCTTCCATGGCGGCAGGAAGTTCCAATAGCCTCTGCATCTGTATTCCTTCCCCGGGCCCCATGTGCGAGATGTGGTTGAAGTTGGACGGACCCGATATCAGCTTGGATCTACGTTCAGATCTGTGGAGAAAATAGATTGACTTATTTAAACAACAATAGATTGGATTTATTTTTATAACAATGAGTACTTTTTACATATCAGCTGTAAAAGTGAGGTAAATATTCAAAATAAAATAAAAATGTATTATATTTATTTAAATATTAGGGGTACCCAAAAGAATAACATTTTCCTAAATGAAAAGCATATTTTTACAATATTATTCTACAAAATAGTCTCCATTGACAGACAACCTTCTTTTGTCCAGGAAGATTTTAATCCCTCATTTGTAAAAAAACTGATAGGCTTTGATTTAAAATATTCAGAAAGGGCTGTTTTAACTTCAGTGACACTATTAAATTTTTTCCTGTATAAATTATGTTGTAAAGATCTGAACAAATGGTAATCCTATGGCGCTAAATTAGGAGAATTCGGAGGGTGAGCAACAGTTTTCCATCCGAGTGTTAATTTTTTCTCATGTTATTCTCACATTATGAGGTCACGTATTGTCATCTTGCAGGTACAGCATATGTCGATTCATCAGAGAAGGTTCCTTTTTTTCAATTTATCCAGCTGGTTGCAATATTTGTCTACCGTAATTGTTTTTCCGGGTTTGAGTAACTCAAAAAAAAATACGCCATGAATGTCCCACCAAACAGACAATAGGACCTCTTTTAACGAAGGCCAGGTCTTGGGGTAGTTCTTGTTATCCACTGTGTCGATAGCCATTGCTTTTTGCATTGTTTATTGCCATAAAATATCCATTTCTCGTCCCCAGTCACCATATGATCTAAAAAAAGATATATTCGTTTCCTGGTCAAACAAAGATTCACACATTGGCATACACATTACGTTGCCTTGTTCTTGTCGCTTAGTGCATGCTGTACACTTTGTTTCCACACCTTTCTGATTTTTTTTCAAACATTGAATGATGGACCATGAAAATTTCTGTCTTATTTGTTAACTCTTAAATCGAAATCTCTGGATCGGCCTCAATTTCTGCAATCTTCATTGATGATTCATTTCTACTTCTAGGGTTGTCTTCTAAACAAAAAATTCTCAATTTAAATCATTTGAACCATTTTTGGCATTGATGAACCAGCAAAACTTCACACCATAGACGGCACAAATGTTTTTGGTTGCTGTGATTGACGAATTTTTTTTGGTGAAATTCATACAGTATACAAGAGTGTAAAAACAGCTTAATCGGAATGAAAATGATGAAACTCCATTGAAAATGGTGTTTGTTTTTTTGACTGTTATGCCCGCAACGCACTCTGCACATGTTGATTAAACTCTATCGAAAGAAAGATGTGTGATCCAGATGGCAAATAAGTCACAACTAACCAGGTTAAAATGTGTTTTTTTTTTGGATACCCCTAATGCGTGAAGAACTGCTCGGCTACTAATATGACAAGTGCAACACGTTTCATGGTTAAAGATTGACTGAGGAACCCCAAAAACAGGATTTTAAAGAACTATATGACACTGTGGACCATCGTAATATGTCTAACATAGATAATTAATATTAGAGATCATTGCAAAAGCTTTTCTATTAAATGTGATTGATGCCAATGAGACTATTTCAAGTTAAGTGAAAGATGTTATTAATTTTTTTATGATATACCTACTTAATGGATTATATATACAAAAGAACACACACACAACCTTAACCCCAAGATGGCCCGCGTCAACTATCGCCGTCCGAGAAAGGGACAGCGATAAATGTCAGAATATTTAGCGCTAAACCATAAATAATAAAGATGACACCACATGACAGCGTGCGCAGATGCCGGTAATTTTGTACTGCCAGATTTCTGCTTTATCCAAATGACAGGATTTTCAGTAATAATATATCAACGACAAACGCATTGCAAGTACTAATTACGCACTTCTAAAATACCAGAAAAGAAAGTACTTGTCAGTTACATTTTGACCCAGCCAGTGCGGGGTGTTATCAGGATTTATCCTGCAATACACATATATTTACAATTGTACCCTTATTTCGCGATAATTTGCAAGTAATTAAAATAAATAAAATATTATTTTTTAGTTTTCAAGCGCGTTTTACTATAAAAATTTAGTGAGTGCTTTGTTATAGACCGTATTGGCCATTGGCGCAAACGGCATTTCGTGTGTATTTGTGCTATATCATAAGTCCCATGTGTGATATGAAGTTCTAATAAATAAAAAATTACATTCACAAACATTTTTTTACAAAATAGCGGCAGGTGACTTTTTCGCTAATGAGATATTGCGGACTTACTAGAAATTTTCGATATGCTAATTATTATCGCAGAGTCCAATAATGAGTTGGATGATGAGAATGATGTTGAGGATGATTATTTTGAGGTTCACATCTATGATGGAGAAGACTTTGACAATAATGTTGATGAAAACCAGCCATCAACAAGTACAAAGGTTAGGCTAGAATTTGAATGGGAGACAGATAATGGTTTCATTCCAAATATACATCAATTTTCGGCGATTCCTGGTGTTAACTTGGACCTTGCAAAAGACGCACGGGAAATAGATTTTTTAAAATTGTATCTCAATACAGCAGTGGTCGATATTATTGTGGATTAAACAAACCACCAATTTAAATTTGCCACAAAAAAAAACCATTGACTGAAAGATTAAGATGGGTTGACACCACAGGCGATGAAGTATGTATATGTATTTTTGGCCCTGAGCTTGTTGATGTCCAGGAATATGTTGATAGAGCATTGGTTGACAAATCTATTGCTGAGTTCATCAATCTATTCGGATACTATGTTGAGGAATCGATTCCAAAGAATATTAACGATGTTACATTTTTTTGATAACAAAGTGTCGGGCGACCGACTCCATAAGATCAGGTCTAAATTCGCAGAACTTTTGACGCGTCACCAAAACCTCTGCATTGATGAAAGTCTTCTGCTCTTCAAAGGTCAGCTTTTGTCAGTATATTGTCGTGCTTCGAAACATACCACACTGAAGAAGAGTTTTAGGTAAGCATCACATTAAACACAGTAATATTAGTGTAAATAAAATGTTCTAGGTAAAGACCAAATTAAATATAACAATAGTTGTGTTAATAATAAAATCTGAAGTTGTCCTTTCAAAAAACAAATACAGAATAAATAATAATTTCCTAAATATTACGGCTTGACAACACTATACACATTAATTTTTTCCTTTTTTTCATCTCAAAACTGTACTAAATCACGGTCGATGGACACTTATAATAAAATAGAAGTTCCACTTAGGACTTTTTCTGAGCAGCTAACAGGTTAATATAACCTAATAAATAAAATAAAAAAGTAGTTTTGAAAAATTCATTTGTTGTTTTGGAACCCACAGTAAACCCCATCCACAGTATTTCAAAATTACATCCAATCAATATTACATCATGACAAACAACAAACACCAAATGAATAAATTGACTTAAAAAAACCTTGAATCAAAGATTTTTCTTGACAATAAAATTCATTAAATTCAATGATTCCCTCATTTTGTTTCTACTGATTAACTTATAAACAGATAAAATAGGGTTGTCAAAAATGAAAATTATTTTTTTTATTGTAAAAAACATACTTTTTTACAAAAATAGGTTTTTTTACACATATTAGTCATGAGTGGTATTACAAATCGGCCTAATTAACTTTACAAATTATATTCATTTGTAACAACCATATTGAGTTATCAAAAGATTTTTCTAAATTAAAAATATAGATGCAAACACATATCACATCAGTATTCTTATTATTTTTAAGCAAAACTAAGGACCGGTTGTGTGATCAGTATAAAGTAAATTTTTTTGCAAAAATGGGTTGTTTGATCATTAGTAAAAAATATTTACTTCTCGAAAGTACATCCCGTAATAAACTCATTTTATTACGGGATGTACTTGCGATATTCAATAGTAAAAACGAGAATCGATAGTTAAATCCAAAAGTCATCTGACTCATTGATACTTTGAAATATTTGATCTTGAGAAATTTATAACCTACCTGAAGGATAATACACATTTTAACAAGTTTAAATAATACAATACAATTCAATTTAACACACACTAAATTGCTAAATTGTTCTCTGAGATTTTGGTATTTTGGAATTTGGCATTGTAAATAAATGTCATTTTTTTCCGGTACACCTAATACATGTATTTTTGTACCATCCTTGCTTAAGATCTGCGAACCTAAAAGATCAACATAAAGTAACCTCTTTAAGTGCAGAAATGAATTATAATATATATTTTATTAAATAAAGATAAAATTCTGTAGGACTGCTGTAAATGTAGAATTTGAAAATAACAAAATGGAGAAAAAAACTGATTTTCATTAAAAAAAAGTATTGTTTAAAGTTCCATTATATTATTCCCTTACATATCTCTTGTACGCAGTGATTACAACATTCACGGTTAACAACATAGCGTGCTTAACATACGATTACCTTAAATAACTGAGGAAAACCACAGTTGCACTTGCTTTAGTCAACTGTTATTATTGTGTGACAATCAACAAATTCATGAATAAGCCAATTTTTTAACACCAAGAATGAGCAAGGTTTGTTTGAGATATGTACACGAAGTATATATCACATAAATATTATTACATTATATTACATATTCCATGTATCAAATATGATTGAAGATGAAAATATGAGCTGGAGTTGAAGAGTCACAAATGGCTATGAAAAGAGCCGCAGTATGCCGACCCCTGCACTAGACCAATAACTTAACTTAACTTAATCTAAAAGAACTGCAAGCTGAATGCCTTCCATTAGAATACTCTTATTAATAAATTTATAAAATTTCTAATGAATTTTTATCATCCTACATCAATTAATTGAATTTTCTGATTACCGAGATTCTAATAAGCGATGCTCTTCTACAAGAATAAGCTATGACTTCTGAGTTACCCAAAGTGATTTTAGCAAATCTGGGGTTCCTCCGCTAAATAAGATATCTAATAATAAAATTTTATAAAAAAAAATACTGTTCACTATTTCCAAAATAATAAGTTAGGCAATGTAAAGTATCACGTTTCTTTGAATTTGAACCTCGGTAGACAAATTTGTAATAGTTGTTTTTTAATTAAAATTTATTGTTTTTTTAATTTTAACTCCCATTCTAAAATAATTATTGTTTCATTTAATATCATAAAATTGGGACAGCAAGGGTTGACCATAAATTTAGTTATAAATTCTACGATATTTGGAAAATCGTACAAGGATTCTGCGAAAAAATAACCAAACAGAAAAAAAATTGTAGGTCTCAAAGTGTTAAAATTGTTAGTTTTGCTAAAAGAACTTGTATATAACTTCAGTCACAAATGGTCAGTTGGTAAAACAGGAGGAATCATCAATTGACCTTGACTGAGGCTGTTTGTTTAGCCGTGTGCAAAAACTGTCTGCAGTGTGATAACTGAAATGAAAACATTATTTCTTGTTTACAAATAGTAAAACAGTACTTTGGATTCAATATGAGGTAATTGTTTTTCATATATTTTCTTAGAGATTTTTTCCTCATATAATAATAAGGGCTATTATACTTTTTCCCTTTTGAAATTTAAGGTACTCATGGATATTTCATACTCTTCAGAGATTACGAAAAATATTATTTAGTAACAAATTAATATTTTGGATGCAAAACATATTTTTAGATATTATTTGAAGTCCTAAAGAAGAATAAATATTAAGGCACCATAATAATTCAAATTTTTGTATTTATTATTCATTTAACCCATTGAACCCAACACCAGATAAGCTGCGTGCTCGGTCCATCACTTACTCGTCAAATATTAAATTGAGTCCAAAAAGCGCGACGCGCACGAACCAATGAATCACCGCACTTTCAATAATAATCAACTGCGAACGCGTGGTTCGCTCCCGACCAGTGACTTATCGCGACTAGCACATCCGCAAATCACGCGCGTCGTACAATACCCCTCCCACTTACCTCACCCTGATAGTAAATGAGCAATTACAATCTTGAAATTTTTCCACTGAACACCCTATAGTACTGTCATGGAAGCGGACTAAGCAGATTAAGGGTAAAGAGATTGCACAATGGATCCAGCAATGATCCGCAGACATTTCAAATAAATAAGAAATATATCATATTGTGCGGCATATTGGTCCCCCTCAAATTGTGTGAAGTAAATTGCACGCAGAGCGTCTCAATATTAGAATCATTGCTAATTCCGGAGCAATCTGAATATTTTTGGGTTGCATTATTACCGAAGATGACTGATCCTATACGCCAACCTAAACTTCACTTCTCTGCACAAGTATATGCTTTCAAGAGAAGTGTAACTAGACTAAACTCAGATTCTTTTATCTCCTGTGTCTGCGTTAATTTACGGTTAAAAAATAAATAATTAAAAAGCACTGCCAGCACGACTCCCACGCTGACGTTTTGCAATATTGCAAAACACATAAAAAAGCTCTAAAAATATCTTTAATGTTCAAAGAGGAGTCCATTTGTGCATATAATAAAGATTTTTAAAAGATAACCTGTTGCATACATTAATTTTTTTTTTATCCCCCATTAAATTTATCATAAATGTTATTTGAGAATATAATTTCAAATAAAATCGTCATCTAACCAGTTTTTTAGTTTTCAATCTCGATTGGCTGCATTGTTCATTATTTCCCAGAATATTAGAACCGTGTCTTCTGCATACATTTTAATATTTTAAAGTGGTTCCAGCATATTACTTACATAAATTATAAAAAGGATACGACCGTACTTTGCGGACTGTGCAAATTATATAAATAATATTTTATTTTTATAAAAATAACTGTCATTCTATAAATTCCCAGATAAATTTTAAGCAGGAGATTATCAAAAACTCTTTTCATACTTTTTGAACATTTTTCTTCTTTATTGACACGAGTCAAAATTATTCAACATCAGGGAGTACTGATCGATGATCATCTTAAATGGAAAGAACATATATTGAACCTAACTAAACGCATAAGAAAACTAATTTACTTTTTTACAGGGATACGATGTATAATTGACTATAGACTCTTAAGATCGGTGTACTATGCACTTGCTACTCTTTAATTAACTATGCGATTTTAGTTTGGGGAGGAGCACCAAAAACAATATTAGAGTCGGTTAAAAGAGCACAAAAGATAATTCTTAGGATAAAAAATGGCCGTTCTTTTAGATATTCATCAGATCTTCTATTTAAGGGGTAAAGTGTTCTAGACGTAAGACAAATTTATATGTTGAGACTCGTACAATATTTCCATTCAAACAATAACTTACACTTAACAATAAATCATGGCCACAACACAAGACAACAAATAAACATTTACACACCTATTCAGAGAGCAACAATGACATTATTTAAACGTTTCTATATGTTTTTAGCTCCAAAACTATACAACACACTTAACACTGACTGGAAATAGTTCACTTACAAAAAAAATACGCAAATATGGACTCAATACATGATTCGATTGGGTAGAGATCAGTCAGAAGCATCACTGTTCAACATTAGTCGCAACACAATACACTTTAGATTTACAACACATTCACCACTTTTTATTGTCTGTATTTATTTTTTATATATCTTTGTCGAATTTTACTTTCTTTTAATTTTAATTAAATAATAACACCGCAACAACATAGAAAAACTGTTTACTTTAACACAGACGGTAATCTAGCAAAGTAGCCAGGACAATGCTTTATATATCAGAGGTGGATACCTACTGCATCCCACACAGTAAATTAATAAGAGTATTATATTATACTTCACTTCTGATGTATAAAAAATTTATGTCAAATAAATAAATTGGATCATAATGTCATGCATGTGCAATATGCATTATCCATAAACAAATTATCTACATCTATTGAGTGTTTGCTTTCTTTGTAACCTGATTAGGATTGTTCAGTGTACAAACATATTGATTCATTTTTATTACCTATTATTATTTAACTATGAAATGGTTTGAGGAGAATATGTTTTCATTTTTTAATAAAGAACACTTTTACTCCTTTAATATTGATTTTTCTCACAATATTGTTATTTTTAATCATTGAAGGTCAATTTTCCTGTGTTTCCTGTTGATTGCCTTGATGCAACCAAGTCAGTCTAGAAGCAGGAAAACAATTATAAGTAGCAACCTGTTTCAAGACGCCATCGAACAGACAAATTATGATTACAGAATTGTCACCATGAGGAAAGGAAATATAAAGTGTGATAGAGAAAACCTCCGAAAAGGCGAGAGGAAAGCGTGCGAAAAAGTTGGATTTTTTAATGACCAATTTTCAGAAGGTGTAAATAAAATAAAAAAATTATATGTAGATTATAGGGCCAAAAATGAACATTGGAAAAATGAACTGGAAAGTACCGAGACTGAAAGGAAACTTTTAGTTGACAAGCTGGAAAATACCACTCGCAGCGGATTATTTGCAGAGTTTCTCACAGACGGCCCCATCTTCCAACAGCAACTATCACCCGAAGAGATAGAATTGAACTCAACAGACAAATATGTCTGCATTCCGAAAAGCGAACTGGCTGCCAAAGAAAAAGAAATGGATATATCTAATGAATTGAACTTTTTGAAGGATTCCCTTCTATTAATACTACAACGATTGAGATCTACTGAAAATATTGGGAAGGAAAATTTTAATTAATCGGCACAGCAATATCAAATTATGCAACATAACGAAAGAACACTTATTCAACTTAATAAAAATTTACAATGTGAGACCTAATCTATTGGACAGTATATATAGAAGTAAGAAAAAAAAAGTCTACTTGCACTAGACCAGTGAACCGTGGCACACCAACATGCCGCGAGCGATTGGGAAGAAATCGGAAAAAGTGATAGGTATGTAAGTATCAGCAGTATGCAATGGGCATGAACCTAGATCATGCTGTTACTAACGATTCTAACTAGGTGTACATAGGTATACTAGGTATCAAAAAAATGTGAGAAAAATTATTCTGATTTTGAGAACAATTCTATGTATTTTAAATTTAGAAAATAATTGTGAATTTGTTACTTTAAAAATGGCTAGTTTTTTTATTGCTCCATAACATTCTCTACTTTCGATTTCGTTTAAAATATTATCTACAATTTTACCTTCGGACAACGGATATTTAAAACATTTCATCATGACAGTGTTCAAAATTTTTATTTAAATAACTAGCTTTGCAAATTACCATAACTGAAACTCATATAACAGAAAGAAATATATTTCAATATTACTGGTAATAATAGACTCGCTCACTTGACAGACAGCTGATGAACACCATCCAAGATAAGAGATCACCATACAAATTACGAAATGACACTGAAATACACTGCGAAAAAGATTTTAGAAAAAAAAATGTATTTAGTAAAAGGTACCATTGTATAGTTTTCAGTCAAGATAATCTCTTTCAAATAAACAGAATACAGTAAGAAAAAATTGCTTGAAAACTGCAGAAAATTGGCAGATGTAAAGATGCCCCTAACATAATACATCTTCAATAAGGAAATATTTAGTTCAGCAAGTTATACAGATTGAACAAACAAATTGGATGTGAAAATTATCTTGATTATGACATTGAATGCTACAGGATTGTCAGAATTAAAAACTCTAGCCGTGGGTTACGCTAAACTGTGAAAAACAGCTAGAATTTTATAGGGTATTTTCATAAAATAAGGTTTATTTAATTTAAACTTTAGTAATGCACAGCTTTTTGGTAAATATGTATTGTGAAAATTTTATAATTTGACTAGTGTGCAGTGATGTGAAAAAATGTGCCGTTCCTTTGCATTAGACCTTATGATTTAAATATACAAAAAATACAATATTAGCTGTAAACATTAGGTATTGTATTATGAACTGATAATACACCAGGCGCGTTCAGTCAGTACAATGAAATAAGTTGTATGTAATCTTTTGGGAAATAAAACAAATTGAAATATTTATTTGACAAAATATTACGAGACATATATTTTAAAAACCGGATTAAAATGACAATAATTGTCATAAGAATATTATGAAACATATATTTTATTTTGAATTATTTAGCATAAATTTTAATTAAGCTCATTTCAAAGTACCAATGACATGCCACTGTTGGATACCTGGCATGAATATGAGAATACCAATTATTTATGTAAAAAAAAAAAAAATGCCATGCTTCAAGACGTAATAGATTTCATTTTATTGACAGTATTTGCTTCACCTTGAAATTGTTGTGAAATGAGCTAATTCCTAAAGTAAAACAGATTTTATTTTACATATATGTATTCCTAATTTTCAAGTCTTATTATACATGTTAATAAATGTTTTAATGATTTTAGTGCATTATATTTATCACACTGGTTTCTCCCAATTAAAATTTAAAAAAAAAACAAGACAAACCAAGGTTGACAAAATATATGAAAAAAGATAATTTAATGTGAATGTTTAAAATAAAAAATTACCATACAGAGTTAGTATAAAGCGATCCGAGTATGGGTTGAAGTTAAGTTTTTAGGGTTTCAAAATACCTGACACGAGTATGTCTTCTTCTTATTTTTTGGCGTTGATCGAGTAATTAATATTGGATTTACATATTATATTGAGTCATCAACTTGGGTGTGGATGAACTTTTTTTTAAAAATATTTGGTCCAGGCAAGGGGAGATGAAATATCCGGGGAAGTGGTGACTACATTCCTTATGATCCTAGTATGCAACTGAACAAAATTTTAATGATTTTCAGTTTTGAGTTTTTTCTTTTTTGATTTTCACAAACAGTTTTGAGACTTTTTTTTATTTATTCCCGAAAAAGAAAACTAAAAACGTGTATAAAATATATTTAGTTCAATTAAAAGGTAAATTTGTTATATATTCTGTTGAAAGGGGGTTAATTTATAATTCGATGTGAAAAGATATCAATAAATGACAACAAAATCTTATACATTACAAATAAATATTTTAAGGGTGGACATCTTTTTATGCTTGCTACTGTAAATTTGAATCCCAGGCAACACCGGGTACAGATCGCTAGTAATGTATAGAATATAATTTTGTTTAAAAATCTGTTTAAAATTTCAAACATGAATATTTATAAATGATTGCAGGTTTTTCCCATCCTTGTGCGAGATATCTAAGCTCAAAAGGTCATCATAAATTAACCTCTTCAATACAAGCTAAATAAAATATGTCCCAATGATTTTTAAACAATTATTTTCAAGTTTTACTGCCTTGAACAACAGCCATTCTAGTCATTGACAATAACAAAATTAGTAATTAACAAAAACAATAAAAGACAAGAAAATAAAAATTCTATGCAAGGCGTGATACTGTGAGAATATATCAGACATGGGCATTAAGATATTGTAAATATTTATCATTAATACATACAATTATTTGTATTTTCATAACAATACATTATTGCGATTATTATTTTTTTAAATTCCTACATCATTTCCGCCATGCAGCTTCTCTTGGGAAAGATCTATTGAAGTTTTTAAAAATGAAGCATACTCACTGATAGTGCTGTCACCTAATGTTTTGTGCATTTATATTCTTATATCCTTTTACTATCAGACACAATGTACTATAATACAATATGTTATAAATTAGATACAGTAAACCTCCGTTAATTTGTGTACCCATATTTCGTATTTTCACATAATTCACACTTTTTTCAAAAATTTTAGCCCCAAAAATAATATTTCATTCTAATTTCTACCGATAATTTGTAAAACCTTATTATTTGTAGTTCGTATGCATTTTTTATACCCTAAGTAAATAATTTATTCACATAATTTGCATATTCACGTGTTTTTAAATCCAAACTCACGTGACTACGCATTCATCATCCCTTCGTAAGCATCTGTAGCTAGCTCCACCCCCTAGCCAATCAGGTCGCTAGAGCTCGCAAGACCGCAGCCGAGCTGAATGATAATACCATGTGTATACCAAATTCTGCAGTGCGTTTTATAAGATTTGTTGTTATTCTGATTATGATTGTTGGCGTGTTGAAAATTATATATTTCTACTCACCCTTATAACCCCTAATTCAAATAATTTGAACAATTGTCATTGAATCTTGTAATTTATAAATTAATTGTGTGCAACAGTTCTATTGATTTTATATCTGGTTTTTTGTTTATGAAATGTTGCGATTTGTTTAATGTAATATAAAAATTGAAACCTTTGTATTTAAATACACAACCTATTTTATAATTTATAATTTTTTTTCATGTTTTGTTTTCTAAAATGGCACGAATATCTTGTAATTCGTGTAAATCCTTGACCATTTGAAAATATGGAACTTGTTTTAAAAACTGACAAAAATAGATATCAAAGATAAAATCAGCGGGAAAATTCACAATCCTGAATACCTCTCTGGGTTTCAACTTGAAATCGCGGGAAAATAATAAGCTTCAACAAAGTATGAAAATTTAAAAGTTTTTCATTATTCGGCCTTGTAATATTCCGATTTCTTGCCCAATTTTGATGGAAAAGGCGAGTTCGACCGCTAATCAAAATTAAAATGTCCGTAATTCTGTTGCGTTAAGCACTGGTGAATCGTTTAAAGAAGCCTGTTTTTAATATTGGACTCGCCACGTCGCCACACACCTTCATTATTCAGGAGAAATGAATTATTTGATAAACATTTTGACACATAAAATGCTGAAATAATAGACAGTCGCCATGTTGGTATGAAAATCACAATGTTGACAGTGGCGGTGCGTGCAAAAATGTGAACGCGTAAACTGATGGGTTTTTAAAAATATCTTCCTAATGTTTATTTGAGATTCCATAAAAATAAAATTATGGCTTTCAAATAATGGAACGATAGATGTATCAATTTGAAAAGTGTAACATATAGGTTTGAAAATTTGTCATCAATGCACTGTGTGCTGTAGCATAATTGGTTAATGCACTTTTCCCGGATTGGAAGAGGTCCAGGTTCGAATCCCGGTAGCAATAACAATATTTTTCGATAAAATTGATTTTATATGTATATCTTTCTAATTAATACATTTAATTTGTATTTAAAAAAATATTTGACTATACGTGAGATTGTCGTTAGTCTAATACTTGATGAAGGGCGTAGTGTTTCATATTCTTGAGATTTGATGTCATTAGACAAATGAAAACAAGTTTTTTTAATATGATATCATGAAATAGTATAATTAAATTACATGTTTTAAATGATAATTATCACGAGTGCAACTACCCTATTGATTAACACAGATTTTTTTATTGCAAAGAAACTACATTAAAAAAATATAATACTTTAAATTTTTAGCTAAGCTTTAAGGTGTTAATGGAACCAGTTTTGCAGATTCTACTTATACGCACAGTTGCTACTGAATGTCGGTGGAAACGGAAGGAATCTTTGCAATATTTTCTTTAACAGTTGATTTTAACTTTTCCTTTGCCTGCAGATGTAATATTAATTTACTGTGAAGCTACAAGACCTTTGGATTCAATATGAGGTACTTTTTTTGTACATTTTAGACATTTCAGCTTACCAAACACCTTTCAATTATTCATTTTAAAATTTCATACACAGTGAAACCTCTATATATCATTTTTGAAGGGACCTACTAAAATAAACTATGAGTGCGGGAAAACAAAAAATGCGGAAATATAGAAAAAAGTTACATTCGTACATCATATTCTAAAAAAAGTACATACAGTGGAGCCTCTTTCAACGAGACTAATTCGTTCCAGAATCTTACTCGTTAAGCGAAACAATTATTCCCATACAAAACAACGTAAATGACAATAATGCGTTTCCTGCCAAAAAAATCAATTTTTATGTTTTTAACGTTTATTCTAATTAAATTACATACTTATAAATTGTTAAGGAGCGTAACAACCTGGAATGTTTTCGTTAACAGTGTCGCCTTGCAATTGCTTTTCGTTTATTCATATGAGAAGCAACCTTTCAACATCATCAAGAATAGGTAACCGTTTTGTGGACATTCTTGACACTCCCTTTGAAGCATCTATCTTCTTAATTTTGTCCTTGTTCTTGAGGATAGTGCAAATCGTTGATGTAGACTGATTGTATGTGCGAGCTAGATCAGCTACGCTCACGCCTCGTTCTCGCTTTTCAATGATTTTACGTTTCATTTCTACAGTTATTTTTATTCTCTTATGGCTGTCTTCTTCAGGGACATTTTTGCAAGGGTTATTAAACTTTGCACAAAAAAAAATTACAAATAATGTCTGAACACAAGTTTGGAATGATGTGTGATTACATGCGACACTAACGTGCTAGCGGAACGAGTGCTAACCAGAGACTGACGCACTGGCGCGGAAGTCCCGACTCACAAGTGAGTGATGTGAAGATGGGACTTCCTCACTCGTTATGCTTTTTCTACAATCTGTTTTGCTTGTTATGGGAGGTGCTCGTTATGAGAGGTTCCACTGTATTTTACATGTACATGAATGTGTTTAAATACAAATAAAATTAGAAAGGTGCACAGAAACAAAAAAAAATTAACTTTGTATCATACATAATCTTTCATCGTGTGTTTTGGCTGTTGCGTTATTGCCGTAAGTAAACAGTATTTTTTCAGTGTTGCAAATGACATTTTTTTCAGCATTAGTTATTGAATGGGCATAAAAAAACTCAGTCTTTAACGTCAATGTGCCGTTAGGTAGGCAATTATAAAATAAGCCAGTGTAACAAAATATGCTGCGTAATTTAAATTATTAATGTGGTAAAATGATGCGTAGAGAATCGATTGATGCGATCTATTTTTGCGTGTTTTGTATAAAATTAATTCGGGACTGGAAGAAATGAACAACATTTGGGAAAACGATTATTCGGGGGACGATCGATCAAGATTCCACTGTACATATGCCTAATGAATATTCGCAAGGTAAAAACAAATATTTCCATCTAAATCACTACCATAACTTGTCTATTTAATAAATAATAATTTATCTGTCTATTTTTAAATTATAATATATATGAGTGATTAAGAAAATTGAAATAAATATAACAAAAGCTAACATAAAGAATGCTAAGAAGTATAATAATTGAAAATGAACATAATAAGACCATAGAAATTTATAATATTTTGAGAAAAGTTGACAAAATACATGTGTAAATGAATAAAATTAAAATATTGCATGATAAAGAAAATTATTGTAAACTGAGTACAGCATTTTTCAACCAGGAACCAAAATGTTTTCTCACTCAATTTGTCCAATCTATTAGATTTTGTGTATTTTTAGACTAAATCTGTCGAAAATTTAGAAAAATAATACAGTACACAAATTTAGAATTTCATTACTAGTACCACTTCCACCATAAGATATACTGGACCAATCGAGTCATTCGGATACACTCCGTCAACAGGCGGGGTTTACTAGTCTGTTATATCGAGTTTACTGGGTTTAATTGTTTATTAATTAATGTATGATTGCAGGTTATACTTATTATTTTTCCTCTTGAGTGCCGGGATGCAACAATCATATCAACAAGACAGATGTTCGAGTATAAAGATCAGATCACTATATTACCAACTCAGCACTTTACGGCAATTTCCCAATATGCAGCCTGAGTGGGTGAGACTCCAGGATGGACTAGCTTACTACACTCTGAATGGGAAAACATTCAATATTGCAAAGCGACAACAAGATGACACAATTGTTTTTAATATTTCGGCACCCTACAACACAGCATCTGTCGAGGATGTACATGGAAATAAAGTGTTTCAAAGAGGGTTCAACGCCTATGTTTACATATCAAAACTTGACAGAGAATACCTACTGATAACAGATGAGCAAGAAAATAATTTCAAATTTGTTTTGGATGCAATCGAGGATATTGTGTTCGTAATGAGTAGCTCTGATAATCAACCTTACGGAAAAATGTTCTGGTTTTCACTCAGGCGGTATGAGTCTGAAAATAATTCTATACGAGCCGAACAGCTGACGGATCTGGAGGGCTCGCTGACGTCAATAGATCTCAATCCGAATACAGGTAACATTCTGATAAGCGGAATAAAAAATTCAATCGGGACTGTATATTTTATGAAACAATTGAGAAATAATTTGTGCGAAAATGAGGAGACGCCATCAGACCAGATTAAAGATAAGTTATTAATAGATTTATTCAAACAAACAGTACTCGCTTATAGAGACGTTGTTTTGAAAAATGGAACTATTGTGTGTGTTAAAAATGAGGATTATTCAGAGTTAGATTCGATGCCTAACAAAGGAGGAGCCCCAAATAGCACAGGGAGGAACACAAAAGCGTGTCGAAAAGTAAGAGCATTCCAAAGGCACTTAATCAACAATATACGGAATATAAAAAACATTTTAGTCGAGGAAAGGTCCAAGAATGAACGTCTGAAAAATGAGCTGGAGGTAACTAAGGTTAAAATGGAAGACTTAGCCAATAAGATGTATCACCTCACTCAAACCGCAATATTGAACAAGCCAGTAACTGGCTCTTATTTCAAAACGCAGCGCTCCCCAGCTGAGGTACCGTCGTATGACACAAGCATTAATGTTTGTGTTTCGAAAGAAGAACTAGCCTATAAACGAGATAAACTGGATATGATTCAAAATCTGAAGGTACTGAAAGAAACTCTTCAATCACTGGAGCAAGCTTTGAGAGAAACATCAGATAAAGTGGGGAGGATAATTTAATTTTTTTAACTAAACTAAAATTCATCGAAAATGTTAATTTCACCACATACACTCCCATCACGATTATCAATTATTTTATGTAACTAGTGTATGGTTTATAGACTATTGTAAATTGTGATCAGTCTCATATTTTGTCATTTTAATTTAGAAGGGGTAGATGTTACCAAACAGGGTACGAAGAATTGTTGATTCTATCAAACAGCACGTAATAAAGAATATAAATACAAATATATATACTGCAAATTAAAGTGAATAATAAAAAGTACAATATCACATAACAGTTGTGATATTCAATTTTTTGGACACTTGCGAACCCTGTGATGATGTTTCTATTTTTTAGCACAATATGTTTTGGAAAGTTAGTCAAAAGTTACGGGAGAAAAATTCTCCAGATATATAAAAATATTTTCACATGTATTATTAGTTATGAATCATCGTTCTAATGTCGCATTTTATGTGCAATATCTGATTGCATGTACCTCTTGTTTCTAACAGTTGCAACATTCAGGGACACTGCTGTGTGTTGTATGTTGTATTGTGGGAAGCCTTTCCTCCATAAATAAGTGATAATTTCTAAATACAGTAAAACTCCAATAATTCGTAACTCACGGGACTCAGATTGAAAAAATTTTCCTGCTTGTTTTTTATCTTTGACATCAATTTTTGTCAGTTTTTAAAATAAGTTCTATATTTTCAAATGGTCGAGGATTTACACGAATTACAAGATGTTCAAAAATTAAGTATAAAATAGGTTATATACAAAGGTTTCAGTGTCGTTATTACATTAAACAAATCACGACATTCCATAAACAAAAAACCGGATATAAAATCAATAGAACTGTTGTACACAATTCATTTATAAATTACGAGATTCAATATACAGTAAAATCCATTTATTCGAAGTTGAGGGGGACCGAAAATCATGAAAAAGTTCGAATAACGACTTACGATAATAAAAATAAAAATTTCATATTATTTTATTTTTTTTACATACTAATTTTTTTCATTACAACTCGGTGTAATTAAATACACCTAATCAGGCCTATTCTCAAAATTGCAATATTGAAATGAAGGTGATTGTTACACCAACCCTCAAAAATAGTGTTATATTTGAATGAGAGAGAGAGAGGGAGAGAGAGTGAGGGAGTGAGGGAGATAAACGTACCATAATCTGTCAAAACTATCTGTCTATTTTTGAAGGTTGGTGTAACAATCACCTTCATTTCAATATTGCAATTTTGAGAATAGGCCTGATTATCCACACATTTTAAAATAACAAACAAGTTGTCAAAATATAACGTAAACAAATAACATTATTTAAAAAAAACAATTATAATGGACTATTTTTTCGTGCCATTTTTAATAATGACATAACGTCAAATTTGTCAGCACTGTCATTTTTCTCTTATATCATTTCTGTATTGAAGTTAACAACAAACGTCTCCAGCGCTTTTAAAACTTTGTTTTGTGATTGCGGCAGCATTTCGTACTCACCTGTGTTCTTTTTCTTCTCACTCTCCGCTTCCTTACTTCTTTTCTCTCCGTGACATTTCTCACCTTTCAATGATAAAGTTCTGTCTATCGTCATGTTAATAATGTCATTAATGGGATCACGTATTCTTCTGTTAATTTTGTTCTCTTGTATTAATTCGATCTTTTAGCAACTGTTGGCGTCTAATACGAGTTCGCATTAGTGCCATTTTCAAAAATATAAAATTATCAGTCAAAATCATAAAAATGTTTCATTTAAATTTAATGAAATATGGAAAAGTTTGAGGAACGCTAACCACGCATTTGCGAATATAAAAATGTCTAACACATAAATATTAGAGAAATATAAATAATTGTCTTTACATATAAAACAATGGCAATAAAATAATTAACAAGATATGAGAAAATCTGAGAAACGCCAACCAAACATTCTTCAAAATACCTTGATGCTAAACATAAATAGAAAGAGAAATGTCTGTATTAAAATGAGTATGAATTAAATCATTTATAAAACACGGAAAAGTCTGAGGAACTCAACCGCGTACTAGCGTTTGTACAACAAAATATACAAATGCAAATACAGCATAAACAAATCAATAAAAATAGAAAATTACCATAAATAGTATTTAACTTTACTTTCACTTTGGTCACATGGAATGTTTTCACATAATCCATATAAAAAAAAAAGTTAATTAGTCATAATCATGATTACGTAAATAAAAATAATGATTGTAATAATACCGAACAGAAGATTGGCAAGCACTGACATTTGCCGACCAGCAAGCAACTGGGAGAATCATAATCAGGCCTATTCTCAAAATTGCAATATTGAAATGAAGGTGATTGTTACACCAACCCTCAAAAATAGACAGATAGTTTTGACAGATTATGGTACGTTTATCTCCCTCACTCTCTCTCCCTCTCTCTCATTCAAAAATAGACAGATAATTTTGACAGATTATGGTACGTTTATCTCCCTCACTCCCTCACTCTCTCTCCCTCTCTCTCATTCAAATATAACACTATTTTTGAGGGTTGGTGTAACAATCACCTTCATTTCAATATTGCAATTTTGAGAATAAGCCTGATTACCTATAAAGGCGCAAAGATAATATTTGCTATCTTTTTCTAATGTAAAGAAAATGTGTTGACAAATGTGAAGACGCACAAGACATATTATATTAATCATCTTTTTTTAGTATACTGAAAATGAGTGAGAAAACAAATTATGTGTTTTAACTTTATGCATTGTGAATCGGTATAGGGGCGTACCCATTTGGATGGACTTTGAAATCGACAAGCACATCATGTAGTGCATGTGTATTTTCCAGATTACGGACATTTGACAAAAAAAAATCGAATTAGGCAAAAAATAGATTGACATATTCATCTGATAGGCTCCAAAAATAGCTTCGAATAACGATATTCGATTTATAAGTACAATTTAGTATGAAAACTTTCCAGAGGGAACATTTTCTGCTCCAAAACTTAAACTTGCGGCGAATTTCAAATAAATGTTCTTCGAATAAACAAGATTTTACTGTATATAATTCGCAAAGTGCCGACAATAATTGTCGAAATAACAACATAAGCGCGCCGATCAATTGCAATAAGGAACAGCGCCGTGATTGGCTAAGGAGTGGAGCTAGCTATAGATGTTTACGAAGGGATGATGAATGCGTAATCGGGCGAGTTTGGATTTAAAAACACATGAATATGCGAATTACGTGAATAAATTATTTACTTTGGGTATAATAAATGCATACGAACTATGAATAATAAGGTTTTACAAATAAACGGCAGAAATTAGTATGAAATGTTTTTTGGGAGCAAAATTTTTTTATTAATCATATTTTATCCCCCTCAAATGAATTTTCATACAAAATTCTACCTGTAATTAGAAAATCTCGATAATTCATAACATTAAATAATTTTAAGACAAATTAAAAAAAATATTACATCAAGTCATTATAAATCTGAACATTTGTGAGTATTTTTATACCTGCGCCGACTCCGCTATGGCCGGCCCTTAGAGATTAGTTCTTACGGGGTTTGACCAACAGTAAAAACACCCCAAACAAGGTGACAGCCGGCAAGATGGAAATCCTGCGCGGTCGACTTAGATATCCCACGAAAAACTGAATTTAGTACAAGTTCCATCATCTTGCGCGCCGGTTTTCAATTATTATAGTTTTACATTTTCAATTTTATATGTATCTTTATGTTTTTCTACTTTTAAAACATTTCATACTTATTACCGTGTCAGATAGTGTGAAAATATTACTGTCATCTGACTGACATATTGAGTTTATTTTATAGTTTTATTTGTTAATTTTGTGAAAATTGACACTCTTTTGAGATTTAAGATTTACAATTACATTTACTTACAATTTGTTGCATTGTTTTTGATTTACAATTTCGTTTATTACTATACATTGTTTTTGATTTACAATTTCAAATTTAATTAAAGAGGTGAATGCTAAAATTGACAGTAAGGGAAATATTACGAAAAAATATGGTATCGTCAACTCGACCGTTTCAACAATTTTGAAAATTCGCACCAAAATCGAAGAATCGTTTCATGAGTTGAAGGAACGTAACAGCCGTCGGCGCATTCACCTGGCAAAACATGATGACTTAAAATCAAATTGAAAGTTGACAGAACTCAAGATGGTAATTTATATTTATTTTTATTAAAATATGAATTAAATATATTAATTAGAAAGATATACATATATATTGTAATGGTTTGGAAAGTTGCAAATCCTCCAGATTACTGAATTTATATTTGTCTTTTTGGTGAACTTCTTGCACTTCATGATGCATATTCTCATTACGCATTAGACCAAATATAGTCGATTGTTGCAAATTATGTATTTCTACTCACCTATGTACCATATTCTATGTAAATCCTGGCCTATTTTTGAAATATATTCCATGTAAGCCCCGGCCTATTGCTTCCCTGCTAGTATTATTAAATATACTACACAATGTAAATTTCTCATTTCGATCTTAAAAAATTGATTATATAAACACTTTAATATAGCGGTGCCAATACTATTTTAACTAATGTTTTAGTGAATACTCACAGTCTGTGGTGTGCACTGGACGATGCCGCATTATCTCGGATAGAGAACCTCCTTCGAGGTCTGCCTCCTCTGGCAGACTCGGCCCCCTCCCTCACTGTGCCGGGGATTTGAACATTCAGTTCGTCCCCTGGAAACAAGTCAAACATTAATAATAGAAAAATTAAATAAACCAATTAAGTAGAAATACATATTATAATCAATAATATTAATGATAATAGTTATAAGTCTAAGACAGCTGGTCATGGCCACTTAATGGCCACCTAGAGCATAGCTGATTACTTTCTGCCAGTAATTACTAAATTATATATGCAATTAAAACAAATTTTAAAATTAAACTCAAGATTTCACTTAAAAATAACAATAATACAGTAATATCACTTTTTGATTTGATTAATTTGGGATCTATAAAATATATTTTCTTCAAATCTCATAAAACCATAAATCCTTATTATATGTTAGGCTTCCCCATCTTTTATCTATGATTTACTGGACTGTATTGGACTGTAGTATAATTTGCCAGTAAAAAAAAAACCACCAAAGCAGCGAAAATGTCAAACGTGTTTTTAATATCTCTATGTTAAGATTATTAAAATGTTTTCTTTTTTTATATATTCAATAACATTATGTAAATATTTATTCAATTTGAAATGAAGTGTGCATTGTCTTTATTACGAGTAAGAAAAAACATATATTAGCAAAATCATACAAATTTTGACGACTGGCAAGTATATTCACCACTGTCACCTTCTTTTCTTATCTATGCTGTCTATAGTGAGAAAGATCTCTTACGATAGAATAAAGTATTTTCTTAGCTGCAATGTCAAAGCGACGCGAGATGTTATTGTTGGTTATGATAATATAATTTTTGGTTATGTTTGCACCCTAATATTTGACAATGTACTGTACGTTAAAAATAGCAATCGGTTATAGCTGCCACCATTTCCAATTTTCAGTCACTGTCACACATTTTAGAACAAAATTCTCGAAGGATAACAATGAAAATATAAATTGTCTCTGTCGCACTATACTAATTACAGTGAAACCCTATTAATACGTTTTCCAAGGGACCGCCAAATAAAATCTTCTAAAGCAGGAAAACTTATTAATAGTGATTTCAACATTTCCATGCTTTATTTGACTATAACATCTAATACAGTAAAACCGCGATATAACGAAATCCAAGGGCCCAAAAAATAAAAATTCGTAATAACGAATTCCCACATATAACGAAATAAATAAAAAAAATCTTACTATATGTTACGCGCCGTCGCAAAAAAATGTTGCGCGGCTTCAAAAAAGATCGCAAATTCTGCAAACAAAGGAGGAAGAAGGCCATAGGGAACTGAATACCTACATATTTTTAGTAGTTTTGTTATTAAAACAGATAAGCAAATGGATAATCAAAGGAATTAAATTAAGAACAGAACCTATTCTTATTTTTATAAATATTATTTTTATAAAATGAGTCGTATATAAATTACAAAGGTACTTACTAGTAACGGCGGCAACCATTTCAAAATATGATACTATGAACCCAAGAAGAAGTTTGAATTGTTTTACTACCTTGTCGGCAGACCGCCGCGCACCGCCGAAAAGGCCATAAAACCGTTCGCATACGGCAGATGCAGCGGCGCGGCTTTGTAAGTGCGAAATAATATTTTCATCTTTTAACATTTTTTTATTTCGTTATAAATTTACGTAAATGTATTGGCATTTTTTCGTACGGGACAAAAATGATTTTGTTATAAATATTAAAGGGATTTCGTTATATAAATGCATTTTTGTATGAAAAATTGGTTTTAGGGACTAAATTTCGATTTTTTTTTCGATATACGTCATTTTTCGCTATATCGGGTTTCGTTATATCGCGGTTTTACTGTATTGTATTTTAACTAACATTACGATAAATAAAAAATGAAAATATTTTATTAAAAAAAAACATTATTATAATAGACTATCTCTTCGCGCCATTTTTAATAACGACATAATAGTCGAACTTGTCAACCCGCCATCTCTCCGCTGAAGTTAGCGACAAAAGTTTCCAGCGCTTTTAAAACATTTGTTTTGTGGTGGTCGCGGCGACATTTGGCACTCGCCTTTCAACGTTAAAGTTCTTTCTGTCATCATATTTAATATTGTCGACAACCTCATTAATGGGTCGCGTATTTTTCTGTTAATTTTGTTTTGGATAATATTTTTAATCAATCTCTTGTATTTATTCGATTTTTAGCAACTGTCAGCGTTTTGTACGAGTTTCGCATTAGTGCTATTATCGAGAATATAAAATTATCAGTCAAAATTATAAAAATGTTTTAATTTATATTTAATGAAATACGGAAAAGTCTAAGGAACGCAAACCATGCATTCGCGAATTTCAAAATGTCTAACACATTAGAGAAAAACAAATAATATTCTTTACATATAAAACAATGGCAATAAAATAATTAACAAGATATGAGAAAATCTGAGAAACGCTAACTACACATTCTTTAAAATGCCTTGACACTAAACTTAAATAGAAAGAGAAATGTCTGTTTTAAAATTAATACAAATTAAATAATTTATAAACTTATTTATAATTTATAACTCAACTGCGTACTATCGTTTGTACAATAAAATATACAAACGCTACTTAAACAAAAATAATTATGGTAATAATATGGAACAGAAGATTGGCAAGCACTGACATTCGCAACTAGCAGCTGGGAGAACTAGAGAACTGCGTTACCTATAAGGGCGCAAAGATAATATTTGCTATCTTACCTTAAGTTAATGCGTCGCGGTAAAAAATAAATATTTAAAATCGAGGATGCACAAGGTATATTCGTCATCTTTTCTAGTATACTGAGAGTGAGTGAGAAAACAAACAATGAGAATTAACTTTATGCGTCGTGAATCGGTATAGGGGCGGAACTACCCATTTGGATGGTCTTGGACATCACGTAGCGCGTGTGTATTTTCCAGATTGCTGACATCTGACAAAAAAAATCGAATTTGTTTTGGTAGTGTTTCATTAGCCTATTCAAATATTACTGTTTTCGCAAATGGATAAACTTTTATGACACGCGGAAAAACCCATTTAAAGAAAGTTCATTTTATTGCACCCATTGAAAGAATACCACTTTCATTTTTATAAATGTCAAACAAAAAAAATTCTGCGAAAAACGTATTACAAGGGACATTTTGTACGGATAAATTGAATTCTGTCAGAAATATTTTAATTTATTAGGCGGGAAACTTATTATTTGGAAAACGTATTAAGCATAAAAAAAATACGTAATTTGTATGGGCATTGACCGAAAAATGTAATCCTATTAGGCGTGAAAACGTATTAAAGGTGATCGTATTAAAAGGGTAAGAAAAATATAATGTTAAAGCGGGAGTATATCTGAGCGCGTCAAGTCGCAGCGAAAAAAATGGCATCATGTGAAAAAAGACCGTTACGGTTTGTCCGGGAATGTGCCGTAGAGATGCCAACAGGGAGAAATTACATCGCAAATAGGGAATCTGTGGGTAGGAGCGAACGTCAAAGAGTGTAAACAGCAGGCTGTCTCTCTCATAATGGATTCCAGGAATGGATACGAAACACAAAATACAAAGTTCACTACTTGATGCATTAATACAATATATAAGGAATTCCACCAATGGCCGATTATTCAAAAATGTGAAAACAATATTTTACCACAATGGAAAATAAGAGTTTAAAAAACACTTATATTATATGTTTGCCTAGCCAAAAAAGCTCGAAGTCAACTCTTCGACCATGCCAATATAATAATTTAATAATTAATATAATAATTTGAACTAGGCATCTGGAATTACCTCTTCTATTGCTGGATATGTATATGATGTGCGGTTGATCATCCAGCGTGCAGAGGCAGACAGTGCCCGCAGAGTTAAGGGGGCGGGCACCGCGCAGATTGAGTGTTTGCACCCATTCCCCAGCCTGGCAGTCAAACACATCAACGTGCGTAGCGGAAAAGACCATCAAGTGTCCGTCATTATAGGCTGCCAAGAGAATAATACAAGTTAATGTAAACATATCATTTAAAAAATGTTTATTTGATTTTTATTATGCAAGTGTTAAAATTTCCAATTCTGATCAATACAAAAGATTATTAACCATTTTAGTGCTCCTCGCAAAACACACTAAATGTACAAGGACGCTATAGCGCTCTCAGTGCTGCGGCATCATGCGGCGGCGACTGATGTATGTTTGCACAGGCAAATATTTATGCATATAAAGCACAATCTTTTGTTTACAAGTGAAATTGACCACAAAAATTATTTGTCTTTTGTTCTACGATACAATCTGCAACAAACATGGCACTGACCTTAAATATGCATGAGAAACCACAATGTTAAATATTTTTTAGTGATTTTGCTTTATTTTGTACATAAATAAATTTATAAACAATTCCAATCATATCTAGATGCTAGATATTATTTTTAATTGTATTTTTTGTATGTCAAACATACATTGTACCATAGAACAATTTCATAATATTTTTAATGTTTCTTGTGTTATATTTTTAGAAAAAAAATTTATTGGAAGAATATGATTTTTATTCCAAGTATCCAAAAATATCACAATTTTCGTTTGATATTTTTGTAACCTGTAAGAGTGAGTGCACACTGATGACAAAATAGTTGTATGGCAGTTCGCCACCAACTGTTCTATCATTAGAAAACTTAGTCATCAGTGTGCACTGCGCACTGCTATACATTCTCATAGCCCTCGTCATCATGACAGAAAGTTATCGGTGCGCGCTCGCACTAAAGAAAATGAGACCAGCACTAAAACGGTTAACAATCTAACTTTTAAATAAGAGTTTAATTTACCATGGTAAGTAGGCACTGCAGGATACATGAGTTCCCGATCGCGAGCTTTAAGCCCCCTCCTCGTAGCATATACAGCCAGTGTGTGGAAAGCCAGCAAACACTCTCCGCGCGCCAGCTGAACAGCCCGTAGAGGCACAGCTCCCGAGTAGCCCAGAAAAACTTGCACCTGATTGTCGGGGTGCACCAATGCTGTGAGGAAAGTTTAAATAATCACATTTCTTGTCAAAATCTTACAATTTTAAATAAAATAAAAAGATATTTTATAAAAACCCATGTTTTTTTTTTGTATTACCATGATATTTTTTTAATATAAAAATATTTGCAAATGATTGTGTATAAATTAATAAGATAAAATGTTATAAACCTTATTAAAATTACTTTTATATGAAATATATTATTTTCGTGTATATAGATGACATCTTTCGTAATGATATCGACCACAATGCAACAAGTGTTAATCAGCCTCGATCAGATCATCATTCTTAGTACTTTTATTTGCTTACCTTTATTCTTCATGAGTTTTGTTTTTTGAGTAATTTCTGTTATAGTTTTAATGCATGTTTTTGACATTATGATTTTTTTTAAATAATTTCTGCTAATTTGCATACATGATAACTCAACAAAATTAGACACTGTTTTCACCATTTTTTAACCAATCTTGCACTTTTTAAAATGATTTTTATACTCATTTTTTTAATGTTTTCACGAATTACCAATTATCGGTCCAATAAATTTAGAATTAATAATGTTCTACTGTACTAGAAAATAAATCTGATATGATAAAGATTCAATATATTAAGACTATCTCTGAAGTGCATATATTATATGAACTGTATTTATGTGTTGTAATAAACGTCTAATTGTTACCTATAAATACTAAGTTTCTCTTACAAGGTATCCGTATCCGAGATAACAAGATAATAATCAAAGGATAGAACATCAAGGGAATTTGTGGTAAACGAAAGTTATTAGCGAGCTGTGTAATAAGTTTATAATTTTGTTATACATGATAGAATAAACACACAACAGAAATAGCATTCATGATATACTAAAGTTCATAAATTAAAGTTTAATAAAGCGCAGATATAAATTGAAAAGGGTTTTCTACACATTTTTTAAAAATAGTGTCATCCAATCATGCACCAATATAAACACCGTTGATTTATAAAAATATTCAAGACAGCAATAGTGTACTCACAAACTGGCACATGTTCCCCAGTGAGCGAATACCGACTGAAGCCACCCTGGTAGCCAACTATGAGCGACCCCTCTAGGATCTGGAGTGTGAGTGCGGCGCACGGCAGTGCAAGTTCTCTAAGGCGTTTATGACGCGTTCGTGTGCGTGTGATCTCGTACACTATTATCTGCGATGCATTCTGTTTAAAATAATTTCATTAGTCAATTGTATAAATTAATTATATTAAATGGTAAATATATTTAACATACATTTGGTAGTAAGACAGAAATAATACGTAGTCATGAACTAACGGGATTTCATTGTTTCAATATTTGCATTTTAGTGTCACCCACAAGATCATTTTGGTACCACTTATGTTACGGTTACAGTTACACTTACCTTCTTAAAATTAATTAAACGCTGACAATAAAATATATGCATTAATGTAAAAAATACGTCTTGTTTACACAAATATTTAATTTTCAAAGAGTAAATACTTCTACTGTTGCATAAATGTGTCATAAACTATCAGATTTATGTTTCCACAAATAATGTGTGTAAAATGCCCCCCGTCCTGCAATTAATGTTCCAAACCCCTCTCCTATATGTACACTTTATTTTGTGTCTATTAATTTACTGGTCTGTGGTAGAGTACATTTTTTAATTAGTTTTTCTAATAAATTTCACTTTTATCAAGAATATTAGCAATTAAAACAATCATCTTTATTTTTTTAATTTTGTCACAAAAACTCCTTTTCAATATTCCATCGGAATGGAGGATAGCGATTGGGCTGCAATATAATGAGAATTTATTCTTACTTTCTCTTCAACCCTTTTGAGAATTTAAAATATTTACCTGTCTTTTGAGAGCAACCACGAGGCAATAGACACCAGGCTGGAAGCAACCAGTAGCCAGGGTAACACAGCCCTTGGTCTCCGGCACCTTGATCCACTCCACGTCGGGACTCTCCAGGGCTCGAATCGGCACCAGGCGCACCTGACGATGTTTCCCCGATAGCACCACTGGAACAAAATGGAAATAATTTCATAATAAATAATATTCTTTCTGTCTCATTATTAAAACTTTAGTTTTTTAATAAGAATCAATGATGCAAGTTTCTCGGACCACTTTATTTTGAAGTGTACTGGAAGAAAGAAATACCAACATACTTTATTGATTTGATAATGCTGAGATTTTTAACGCCTGTCAATGTATACAAGATTATTATTTCAAATAAAAATCAAATAGTTGGTATTCCTCACTAATCGATAGTTAACACTATATTGTTTATTATTGAATATTAAAAATTCTATATTATCAATATATATTATAATTACGGTTTATTCTGTACTAGGATTATAACCAGCAATGGTCAACTTTGAAAACATATAGGTTCTAAGATTTACGAAAAGGACATTAAAAATATGGAAATTACATATGCTATAGAAAGTACATCACTACCTAGAAGTTGTTCTTCAGGTATGTACTCCATGCGGTGTATTCTCTTGGAGTCGGGAGCTGGACAGCGGGTAATCTCCCCACATTCCAGATCTACGCACGAGAGCCCTTCTTCACCTCCCAACGCTAGTCGCTCAGAATCTACTACACAGGCTGCCAGTGCGCCACGAATTCCACCAGCGGCCCCTTCTAGTATGGTACGGACCCGGAACACCTGACAATGATACACTTGTTTATTTATCAATACTTAGTTTGAAAATAGTAAGAATATTAATGTGATATATCCGTGCAGGCTTTACTATTTAAAAAAATGTTACATTGCTACAAAAATCAGTTTAGAACATTGATTTCTTCATCTCATATTATATTTCTGGTATGTCTCAAATGATGTAGTGTTTCCTCACAGCAGTGTTAGGCAAATTATTCCTCTTGAGTATCCTGTGCAGTTCGCTCAATGCCACCACCCACTTGGTCTTCTCCGATTCGGTGTCAGCTAGCATGAGGGTATGATTCCTCGGCCCGCCTTCTAACAGGGATGTGGATATCTATAAGGTAATAAGTTATTAAACTTTTTTTTATTTATATCAACAATATTTTTATAACAGTACTAGTTTACCTATTCTGTTACCCGTAATTATATGTAGGAGTACAAGTTCATATACTCTTATATAATGCAGTATAGTAAAATCCCGTTTATTCGAAGTTGAGGGGACCGAAAATCAAGAAAAAAGTTTGAATAATGATTTATGATAATGAAAGTAAATTTTTCAAAAATTCAATATTTTTACATAGGTATTAACATTTTTCATTACAACTCGAAGTATATATGTATATATACCTATATACGCACATTTAAAAATAACAAACAAGTTGTCAAAATACAGTGTAAAGAAATCACAACATAATTTTAAAAAACCTGATTATAATGGACTATCTTTTTGCACCATTTTTAATAACGATATAATTGTCGAACTTGTCAATACCGCCAATTTTCCGATGTATTGAAGTTGTTTTGTGGTGGTCGTGGCGGCATTTCGCATTCGCCTGTGACGTCTTGTTATTTTTCTTCTTCAATCTCCGCTTCCTTGCTCCCTTTCCCTCCATGACATTTCTAGCCTTTCAACGCCAAAGTCTGTCATCAAAGAACTATTGTCATCCACAACGTCATTAATGGAGTCGTGTATTATTCTGTTAATTTTATTTTGGATTTTATTTTTTGACAATTTCTTGTATTAATTTGATTTTTTAGCAACTGTTGGCGTTTTGTATGAGTTTTGCATTCCTGCTATCTTTAAGATTATAAAATTATCAATCATAATCATAAAAATGTTTTAATTTAAATTTAATGAAATACAGAAAAGTTTAAGGAACACAAACCACGTATTTGCGAAATTGAAAATATCTAACATGTAAATATTAGAGAAATACTAATAATTATCTTTACATATAAAACAATGGCAATAAAATAATTAACAAAATCGTGAAAATCTGAGAAACACCAAATGAGTACAAATTAAATAATTTAATTTAATAAATACGCACTAGATATGTTTGTCATCTTTTTATAGTATAGTAAAAATGAGTGAGAAAACAAACTTTATGCATCGTGAATCGGTATAGGGGCAATACTACCCATTTGGATGAACTATATTGGACTGACATTTGACAGGTACATCGCGTAGCATACGTGTATTTTCCAGATTACGGACATTTGACAAAAAATCGAATTGGCGAAAAATAGATCGATAAATCATCTGATACGGTCCAAAAATAGCTTCGAATAACAATATTCGATTTATAGGTATAATAAGGTATGAAAACTTTCCAGAGGGACCACATTCTGCTCCAAAACTTGGACTTGTGGCGAATTTTGAATAAGCGGGATTTTACTGTATTTTAAACACTATTACACCAATAACCTCGCTTTACAGCCTATGCAACAGGGAAAGTTGGCCATAAAACGAAATGCCGTATAACAAATCATTTATTTTGATTCAAACCCTTCCTTACAAATTCCATAGGATCTGTTCCAAGTTTTTAATTGAATATATGCAATTTTTCTTTTATTTCCTTTAGGTCGCTACTTTATTTTTAAAAAAAGGGGGGTTTTTATTATTAATTTATATCAGAAGTTATTCAATAGATTTGATTTTTTTCAACTATTGCTTAGATTGAACCTTTACACTAATATAAAACTAATAAACTGAATGTTATTTTCCATAATTAAGACGATATAAGTATTATAAGAAAGAATATATTATTATTCTAAGAATATATTATTAGATACATTTTCCGCGTACTATGAAATTGTGTTAATATGATAAATTATTGCATAAATGAAATACATTTTTTTATAATCTTGAAGCCAAGATTACAGAGACAAATCTGTTCTAAATCAAATTAGCAAAATGTTAAAGATTAGTAGAGTTATAAACCATTCAATTTGCAGTACATATGATCAATTTTCGACATTTTTAAAATACTTTGTTTTAGTGAAAAGATACGTTATTTAAATTATATATTATATTTACTCACATGCTTTGAGGCTTCAGCTACTATTTAAAACTAAGTTTTATATCAGAAACACAATACAGTAAAACCTTGTTATTGCGAAATCCAAGGGACTAAAAAAAAATTTTCGTAATAACGAATTCCCACATATAGCGGAAAAAAAATCTTTTTTTCCTAATATATGAATATTTTGCGCGCGCCGTAGAAATAAATGTAACGCGGCTTTTAAAAAAGTTTGTAAATTCCGCAAACGAGACACCCATTGTCAGTTTAATATGGGATAAAACATAACAAGGCATTCTGCAAACAAAGGAAGATTTTCTGTATAAAGAAAACTCTGAATAATCTATTTAGTTTTGTTTTAACAGATAAGCAAAGTGATAATAATTAAGAAATTTAATTAAAAACATTTTAGGAAAGAATATAAGATAACCTAAAATTCGGCAATATTTTTTGGAAATTCAAATAAACACATTAACGAAAATGTTGTATGCAATATTACCGTTCATTGGAATCGATGTAAATGTTCAGTTATAATGTAAAAAGTGACATAAGTTGATGATGATAATGAAGATAAAAAACAAAGATCAAAGATGATAATGCGCAAAATTATAGGCATCTTGAGCATTGCAGGCGATACCATACACAAAGCTGATGCGTGCGTGCCCTAAAGTGTGATTTCGGGGGTTTTTATTTTCTCCAGCTGATCTAGATAACACCCGTTTTTAGAGGCGTGAACACGTGTATGCTTCAGAGCGTGGAAATGATGCCATTCTAACCTATTTTAACAATGGGCAATAAATCCAACCTTGGACAAGGGAAGATTATGCCAAATGTCTATTTTGATCCCAAGAAGTTTTACAAGGGCGCAGCGGGCCGCCCGCGCCGACCGGCCCGCTGCGCCATAGCAATAAAACAATTTACAAACATGATCGTAAACGACCAAAATATATTTTGAAATATTTTCGTTGTAAAAATTTTTTTTCGTTATATATTTACGTAAATGATCGGTATTTTTTCGTACGGGGCAAAAATAATTTTGTTATACACTAGAACCTCGATTATCTGGATTGTTCAAAATACAATACTTTTTAATACATTTTGCGTCGTAATAAAAATGTAATTTGACATATTCATAAATAATTTATATTTAAATTTCATATTTCAATGGCAATGATCTGTCTGGACACTCTGTGGTGATACAATACACATCGTTACACGAACCGTTGGTTATGGATATCAATCAAACCATTTGGAGTAGTATTTAAATATTTATTTTTAATATTACTGATATGTCATCGAAAAGAAAACGTGTTGCATTATCATCAAAAGACAAATTGGATATAATCATTGCTTTGAAACGCGGTGACTCGGGACGTTCTTTGTCTAATAAATATGGTGTTGGAACGTCAACGATCTCAGATATAAAAAAACAAAGTGAAAAAATTATGAAGTTTAATAATTGTTTAATGTCAGAAGATGGAACATCAGAGCTTCAAGTTATGAAAAAATCAGGAAACGAAGAAGTTGAAGAGTGTATTTTTATGTGGTTCATATAAAGGCGATCATCTAGACAGCCAATATCTGGTCTATTATTGATCTATTACAAATTTGCCTATAAAACACATTTAAATACAAATTTTTACTACAATATGGATGAATATTATACTTATTCTCGATACCAATTTCTTATTTTAGTAAATTATATGGTTTCAAACTGTTTTTATACGAAAATAGATTATAATTTAGACATTTTAATTTTATACATGCGTTCAATTTAACGTCATATGTTGTGATGTTTTAGAATAACAAGGCCCATGTGTGGCTAGTGCGCATGTGCTGAATGACAACACTGTATTTTACGCGATATTGCCGTGTTGTGGGTCTTTGGTAAACAGTATGTTGTATAGTCCTTCTTTATGTCACATAGCGTCTATACAATACGGCAAAGTCAATGAATTTACTGTACTGCAGCAATTAGAACTTAAAGAAAACATTACAATTGATAGATGTGGCCTGTTTATTGATAGTACACATCATGTTTTGAGGCTAACTCAGGATGGTACTTCAGATAATGATATCATTATAGAAATAAAATGCCTGTCATCTGCTTCAAGTATGACTGTTGATGAAGCTATAAAAAAGCGAAAAGTAATATTTTGGAAATTAGACAAAAATAAAATAATGAACATTAATAAAAATCATGATTGGTATTATCAAGGACAATCGCACATTAGTAATAAAAATATGTGTCTTTTTGGAGTTTGGACGGGAACAAATTTTATAATTAAAACAGAAAACATCTATCGAGATGATAATTGTTGGCACAAAACTTGAATCGTTTTACATGGATTTAAAATGAAGCTAAGCGTTTGTGCCATGGACAACTGGTGGTCTTCCAGGACGAGGCTTTATTTTTAATTTGGGCTTTAATTGTTTTGATGATCCCAGACATCGATAAAATGATTTAGAAATAAAAATAAAGATAATTTGTCGGTGCTATGGCATAAGGATCAATAATACTTGCAACAAGTGAAACAGTTTGTTTCTCAAAAGAATGCCCAAGTAAATGTAAGGAAGAGAAGTAATATTGATTGAGAGAGAAAGGACATCATGGGAAGACAGGTTTTTATATACCAACTGGTGATTCTTTCCTGTCAATAATGAGTAACTATTCATTATGTTAATAAAAATACATCCATTTTTTCCTTATAAATCGGGGCAAAATTGTTATATCGTTATCGACACAAACAATGTTTTTTTTTATCATAAACATAATAATTCTTCATAGTATAAACATAACAATTCTTAGGTGAGAACTTTAACAAATTATTTAATTTTCGCTCGATAATTTCAAATGGTAACACATTGTGAATGCTCAAGAAATGGCTATTTTCTGATAGCGTATTTTGAAGCGGCTCTACATTTAAACACAATTAAAATATTGTTTTGTGTTTGCAATATTCTGGAATTTACAAAAATATCTTCCAATTGGTGTTGAATAGGTTCTGTTCTTAATTTAATTCCTTTGATTATCCATTTGCTTATCTGTTTTAATAACAAAACTACTAAAAATATGTAGGTATTCAGTTCCCTATGGCCTTCTTCCTCCTTTGTTTGCAGAATTTGCGATCTTTTTTGAAGCCGCGCAACATTTTTTTGCGACGGCGCGTAACATATAGTAGGATTTTTTTTATTTATTTCGTTATATGTGGGAATTCGTTATTACGAATTTTTATTTTTTGGGCCCTTGGATTTCGTTATATCGCGGTTTTACTGTACTTAGGAATTTAAGAAAACCAACAATTGTACACTTGTCCTTTTCTATTGATACCTCTTACTCTAGCAATATTTACGTAAAAAATTATGCACTTTTATGTTTACTTGATATTGTAAAAGAATTAACTACATATTAGTCTCATCTTGAAAAGGTATGCAAAATGCAAAAAATATCTCTAAATTCAAACTGGAAAAATGAAAGTAGCCCCTTAAAAATAATATCCATTAATACATTTATGCTTTGCTCTCAAACATTAACAGACACAATACATGTGCAAGAAAAAGATTTTACTACGTACCTAGAATGTTGGAAGTTAAGATGAAATACTTAAAATATGTATATGTAGGATATCAGGATCGCAGTACCAAAATGTAGTAATGATACTGTACGACTGCTCGCCATTGAGTGACACAACTGCTGTTCATAATAATGATAAATATGGCATCACTCTCCTAGTGGACGTCAGCAGTCACGTGACGTCCCCTGCTATGTATTCTTTTTGGCCGTGTTTTGAAAAATTTTGGGCTGCAAATATAAACTGACCTCCAATTTAAAAAGGCCCAAATAGTGAAAAGACATTTAAGGAGTAGCCGTAATGCAAAGTACTGATGTATTTTTATTAGAGCTGCAATTTGACAGATTTTCAATTTTTATTACCGAATTGTATGAAATTGAGACAGGACCAGCGCCTTGTCGAGACAAGGGTCTCTTATAGAATAAGGGGACAAAAATGATCATGATAATGAATATGGCACATAAAAGTGATTTATATATATCGCACACATCACCAAACATTTATCTCTTCTCAATACACATCATTTGCTTTTTCCAAATTCTACCTTCACCTTAAATAAAGACTCACCCTAAATATACAAGGAATATCCTTTTTGGTGGCATGTATAACATCAGATTCTCGTACAGAACTAACACTGAACTCCGCATCTCTCATGTCCAGGACTTGGGACACGTACACTGCAGCCAGGGCATTTCTAAAATTAATCCAAAAATAATTATTAAAAATATAAGTCGAAAATGTTCGAGCTCTATATTGCCTAATCTCAACCATGTCAGAGATATAAGCATTTTAAAAAATCACAACTTTTAATTAAGCAATAATTTTATTGATTCCAAATTATATATTGAATAAAAAATAACAGGTCATCAAGTTTTGAGCGGCTAGAGTTATTTAGATAGACTATTGAGTAGATAGGATGGAGAAATCTCATCACTGAATTCCTCTGTCTGGGTCTGCCCTCTTGAGCTTGACTAGTGGTTGGCAATAACACACTATTTACTGGGTTGCCTTTCATTTTATAAAAAAATAAATTATTTTAGATGGTAGGTCAATTTTGTAAATATTTCAAATATTTATTTTGAAGTATGTAGACTTAAGACCGGTTGTTTAATTGAAGTTTGTAAGTTTATTTGAAGTTTCTATCGTGAATTAACATTATTACGACAAAAAAGTGAGTTTTTATATTATTTCTTTAAACATGAAATTTGTTTAAAACAAAAATATATTTCTGACCTGGTTACATATTTAACAATTTCCACTATAATTTAATGGTTATTTGCAACACATAACACAACAATACTCTTTCTTGTCCTAGATAAAGAATTTTAAAAAGTAACCCTAAATAAGTTTTGACATTAGTGTTACCTGTCTGGTGATATATCGTAGAGGAACAGTTTGAAATCACACACCACCACAAACTGTCTAATCCAACCTTTCTTCACTCCTCCCAGCTTTGGAACCTGAAGCAATAAGACAAATCATTGTATTCATTAAATGTATAATGTACTATGGAATCAAGTAAAAAGCTCCACAATTGGAGAAAATTTCCATGAACCTTTACGTTTTTTCATAAAGAGATCCCAGGTGAGCTGTCTTGGTTGTGTAATCAAAACAAAGTTTGCGTAGAAAGACTCAGTGGGCTGCCCCAGGTAAAGCTGAAGGAAAAAAGGAGGAACCTTTGTAAAGAGAGACTTGGCTAATGGGCTGCAGTCATCGAGAAAGCAAAGGGTATAGACACTTGGAGGAGCCTATTTATAGTTTACTTAAGGCTTATTATCTGAGGTTCATAGTTATTGATGACAGTAACTGCGAGCCAAAAATTAAATGACGCATAGGTATGACGAAAAGTTTTATGTCCAGACTTGACAAAATATGGAAAGACTGCAGTATTTCCAAGACAACGAAGGTCAGGTTTGAACAGTCAGGTGCATTTTATATTTTTATATAGTGCGGAATCATGAACTCTGAAGGCAAGGGAGAGAAGACGGAGTAATGCCTTTGAGATGTAGTGCTGGAGACATACGTTACGCATGCCATGGACAGCAAGATGCACAAATGTGTCCATTCTGCAAAAACTGAACATCAAGGACGCCTGAGACGTATTGAGGAGCAGTCAAGAAGTGCCGATATAGATTTTAAGAATTATGTTCACTTAGTCAATTAAAATTTTTCAATTGCTGCACATTTTACACTATTTAAACTATTTACTATGGGTCAATTTATTAAACAGAGAACATTAAAAAGAAAATCAACGAGATATAATATTTATTAAGTATATATATGGTTGCATTCACATTGTGAATGACTTGAATGTTTATATTTATTATGTTCGTAATGTGTTAAATAATTTAATGTTTTTACTTCTTCAATATTAGCAAAATTACTTTGTGGCCACATATTATACAAATAATAAGATAAAGCACTTTGTTTAAATCAATATTTTTTGATAAATCAACATGTTTCGATACCTATGGTATCTTCTTCAGGAAACAATGTATACTAAAATTAAAAATACAAGCATAGATAAAAACAATATTATAAAAATATAATTGATAGGTAACTAATTAGGAACTACTATGAAAACAAATTTAAAATGCAACTATTTGCAAAAAGGATTTGGTTATTTACAATTGCTATTAACACTGTTTCTTATTTCTAAAATTTCAAATTTATCTAAATGTAAACCCCTAGTATTTGTATGTAAAATATCCAAACCCTTATTAATGTCAAAAGAATGGTTCGTTTCCAAAAGGTGATTGGAGAATTCAGATTTATTATGTTTGTAATGTGTTAAATAAATAAATGAACAAATTATTTACAAAAATATTGCAAGAGGTAGTAGATAATACAGTAGACTCCCGAATTTCCGGAACTCGCTTAAATGAGAAGCATATCTAGTAGAATATTTTGCAAGTTAATGAATAAAATAAAATCATCTACATTTTAAAATTAAAAAACACAAAAATGACTACTTTTTGTATACAAAGGGAATGGAACTATGCAAACATTTGTATATATTTTCCATCTATCTCTACTCCATGCTTTAAGGTGATAACGGTAGTCGATCATGAACCGATTCACTAGAAACATTCAAATGGATGTTGATGTCTCTCATGATGTATTTTATTTTTTATATTTTAGTTTCTTTTTGTACTTCATAAGGACTCTAGCTTTACTTCATAAGGGTCACTAATTTTACAATAAAATTCAGCTAAGAGGCAAGTATTCATTTATTCCTGTCAAACACAATCAAACATTGCCAGTTTTTAAAAATTATTATTATTCTTTCAACGATGGATCTGAACTAACAATGCTTTCGATTCAACAAAAGCTTAATGTCAGTGACAAACCATATGCGACATGATCACATTTTTACACTATTAAAACATAACGCTTACATCTATAGATGTAATATGTATGTATAGATAACATCAAGAAAACAGATTTCTCTGTATAGGACTGTGGTCAGCGAGTCAACTCATCAGCTGATAGATTATGTTCAAACATACCTTCACATATCCCTCATAGGCCGTCCCAATACCACGCGTGGGATCTATGCCAAGTGGACGCCGTCCTCTATCCGCCGGCACGGGGCATTGCGCGGGCACGCGTTGACAGCATGCCGTGTGGCAAGCAAACCCGCACAACTCGCATACCACACCCTGCCGTGTCAGCCCCACCTAAAATCATAATGAGTGGTATCTTTATTTACAGTGGAATTGTAAATAATAAATTTTACAAACAAATTTAGTTAATTTCATGGCAATCGCCCAATTAAAATTTTAATTTACATTTTTTAAGAAATTTTTCATATTGTTTTGCTTACTGTAAAATAAAATTATTTTTTTATTAATGAAAGCAATACATAAATAAAAAGGTTTTATGATCTACCTTTCGCCACCTTAGGGTTGGCGATTTAATTGAAAAAAAAAAAAAATTGTGTGAGTAGTAGTAAATTTTTACTACGGTAACTTTTTACTAACGCCTGTGGTTAAAATCGTTTGCGGGTTGTTTGAATGTCAAACTTACTATTGTCAAAGCATAGATGAGATGTCTATAGGTGCGACAAATAATCATGAAATATGCTTAATTTTATGATTTATATATGGATTTTTTCGCCTCTGCATTCGAAATCTGTCACTTTTCTGGCAAATTTTTTTCAGATTATGTGCTAAACGAGATGATCTTCGGACGAACTCTCTTCAATAAAATAGCAGGATATTGAATGATTAATTGTCGTATACTGCAAAATTCAAAGTATCAATGTGTCAGATGACTTTTGGAACAGCTGTGAAGAGTCTTCCATATTTAACTATCGACTCTCATTTTTACTATCGGATATCGGAGAGTAAAATGAGTTTACTACGGGATGTACTTTCGAGATGATACCATTATTGATATGATTACCAATGATCAAACCCGTTTCCGCAAAAAAAAAATATTTTGTAACTTTTTTACTAAAGCAAAAAGTTACTACTGATCACACAACCAGCCCTGAGAATACAAATTTTTAGATTTTTTTTCTTCTAATGGAACCTTTCCAGTAAAAAAAAAAGTTAATGTAAAGTAGTAGGTACATATTTACAAACTTTTGTGGCTGTATTTAAAAGAATAAAAGAATCACCAATGATAGGTAGATAGGTTAGTTACCAAAATTGGATAATTTTAGAGAAGAAAAACTGCTAAAATTTCACAAATTAATTAAAGGAAATTAATTTATATATTGGAAGAGCGCAGAATTTTGCTGAATAATATTTTTCAGTGCTGCAATATTAAAAGTTTAAAATTTTTAGTATACTTACAAGATTTTATGAACAAATCCACATATTATATACTAAATACATTTTATCACCAAGATAAATAATAAAACATTCTTTTTATTTAAATCTATTCACACATTTAGCAGTTTATTTCCACTCAAAAAAAAAATTAACAATAAAAGACTCGCCATTAAAGATGTACAGTGGTTGCATTTGGTGGGGCTGCTGAATGTTCTGACTAAGAATTGATGTATTTTCTGCTTCCCCGGTAACGTGGGAGCTCCCTGTAATCCGGGACCAGCCACAGCTTGCACACCATGCTCCTGAAACATCAATTGAAGATTATAAAATCCTTCTTATAGATATTAAATTGAATTTATCATAATAACTTTTTTATTCTCATGAGAAATTTTACATAACGTTTCCAAGTTACATAACGCTCCATTTGAGATAAAATTTGACAAACTTTCAATGCATTATAAGAGATGTCTAAAACAAAACATATTATATATGCGGATGACTAAAGACAAAGTAAATTACCATAGATAATTCGCTGAGGTCACTTTTAGAACTGGTGATGGAAGCCGCTCGGAGATCACACTCGTCCTGCGAATCAAATGAAGCTGATCTCTGTTCTTTCTGATGTTGCTGCATCTTAAATTCATAAAAAATACATATTGAATGAGAGCACTGCAGTGTTTATCATTTTGTCACTTATGAATATTTTTTGTTTATCAAGCATGTCTGCACGATAGAATCATAGTATTAACCAATCTGTAACAAACATTACAAGTGTACAAACGTGTAACATTAACCAGGAAAGAAATTAAGCATAAATATATGTACATTTATTTATTTTTGAATAGACATGCGTACACGGAATACATGTCACATCAATATTCTTACTATTTTCAAACTAAGCTAAATGCTTATAGGACTAATTTGCTGGTGTCCTGGAATGAGGCGACCACCAGATCTCTAGGCCAGCGTCTCAACCACTACACCGACAAGCTACTCATCATTGATAAGAATTTAATTATGTATAAATGAAAATACATGTTGCATTTGAAACTCTGATCAATATATTTGTAAATTTTTTATTTAGATTGACTATCTGAATGATCATTCACATATTTAATATTACACTAAAAAAAACAAAAGTTGCATAATCAACTCTGAAGGAGGGCGATATTAGAATCATTCAAACTTGTGACGAGTATGTGTAAGAACCAAAGTTAAGATAAGAATTTATAATTTAGAGTTAACCCTTATTAAATATGAAGCGGTGATGGAATGTGTGTGAATATATATAACGTGTAATACTTTTTCATACTTACAGCACATTAAACCTCCCTTTTAGGGTTCATTCTCACTCTATTTGGGCCTGCCAATAATGAGCGCTCTTTGATACCATTTTATGTGATAATTTTACATATATATATATATATATATATATATATATATTCTTCTGATCTTTGCACAAAGCAGTATTTCATATTTTTGAGATAAATTGTATAGTTACAAAATTATATCATGGTCCAAGGGCAAAAAATGGTGTAGATACATTTATTTCATTAGAACATAAATGTAGTGAAAATTAAAGAAAACTCTGCCTTTTTCATTTTTGATGTTAAAATTATTTTAAATATACACTTCTTAATATCTGCTTTTCTGACTTCTATGCTCATAATTCATCTATTCAAAGATTTGACCTTATTTTCTGTTTCATTATCAACCGAAATAAGGTTATAATATCATCATAAATTAATCTATTGGAATTATACATATTAATATTTGTAAAAGATTATATTGACCACTAAAGTTTGTAATTTCAAATCCAATTGGTATGTTAGATTATCTAACCTCCTTTATTTACCGATTCCACTAATTGGTATTCCTTAAGGTTACATAATCAAATTACTGATGATGGATCCATTAAGTTACTTAACCTATACGGTGTTGCTAATTTGACCATTCTGCAATCACAAAAGTGACCTGAGTGACGCTCAGCCAATTAACAATACTTTAATATTGGTTAACATTATTTTGATCTCCAGCAATCCAAACAGCACATTTCTTTCATCATTACTTTTAGTTTATATGTACACAGTGCAACCTCGGTTTACGAACGACTCTGTTTACGAACAAAAATCCTGATGAAAAAATGCTTCAGTTTGCGAACAGAATTACGGTTTACGAACAGGCAGGCAGTCCCAGAACTCACTATGGAAGAACTGGAATAGCTTCTTAATGAGCAGCAAAAGACGGTGACAGATGAAATATTATTTTCAGAAACTGATGAACAAATAAAAGATGTTCCCTAGGTCCTCGATTCACGAAATGTGCGCGAAGTGGTTTGAGGTGCCAAGTTTTATGGAAAAATATCACCCTGATATCAAATTGTGCTATAAATTATAAAAAGCGAGAAGAAACAAATATCGTTAGATAGGTTTTTCGCGAGGCAGAAGCCTGACGAACTTCAAACACCCGATGTTTTCACTACACTACTACATATTTTGTAAGATAAGTTAAAATAAAGTTTATTTTTACATTTATGCTTTTCGTTTTATTACTTCCAATTCCTTTTAAGTTAAAACCATGTTTTTTTATTGCTTTTATATAATTTTAAGCAACAAGTAGAAAATAAAGATAATATAGGGCAATTTTTTTGGGGTCTTAAACAGATAAATACATTTTACATTGATTCTTATGAAAATAATTGTTTCGGTTTACCAACAACTCGGTTTTCAAACAGCTTTACGGAACGAATTAAGTTTGTAAACCGAGGTTCCACTGTACAGATATGTATGTAGAATAATGAAATTGTATGTGTACCATCCATCCACATGTCAAATGAATAAGTGTTGGAAAATAGACTTTGAAAACGAGATTCTGATTAAAAACAATTCATTTATTTAACGATTAAATTTCCAAAATTATTCAAGGTTTGACTGCTTTACATTACCGTGATATCTTTACTATAAATAAACTTCACCTACCATCTCCTATCTTCAAGTACCAAACACCCTGTAAACATACTTTGTTATATACACATTTTCCCTGATAGTACAAATAGGATAATAAAAAATAAAATAAAAGTTAACAAAAATAAAAAGCAAATACCTTTGAGTAACAACATGGTCTTGTGTAGAAGTTTCTCTGGACCTGTGTTAATAGAAGCAATGGGGTGCCAGGTATTAATTGAAAGCAAAAAAAGGAAACATGAAATAAATAAAAACAAAATAATACATATATTCACAAAAGAATATTACCAAACTATCTACAAGTTTCATAGAAAATTGCATCCACTTTGTTGGTGTGATTCAACATCAATATAACAAAACCTTTTTGAACAGTTATTTTTAAATGCCTTCAATGGAAACAAAAAAATAAACATATATTCATTTATGGTTTATAAGTTCTGCTTTACAATTTATAAAAATCATTAACTTTTTTATAAATTGTTGGCAACACTGTTAAATTAAAAGTTTTTCATTTTTAAACACCAATACAAAGCTCGTTTGCAATTTGTATAATCTTTATATCAGTATAATTTGGTTTTTAAAGTCATCTGGTGATAGCGCCAAATTATAATAGAGATTTTGTATCTACCTCAGAAAAAGTAATTACATTTTAATGTTTCTTGATTTAAAATGATAAAGATGTTTGAGAGCCGGTTGTGTGATCAGTGGTAACCTTTTACTGTGGTAAAAAAGTTACTAATGTAAAAAAAATTGTGAAAACGGGTTGTCGATTGTTGGTAAAAAAATACAATAGTAAATTAGTTTTACTCTCGAATATCAGATGGTAAAAACTGTAAATCGTTAGTTAAAAATGATAAGACTCTTCACAGCTGTTTCAAAAGTCATCCGTCACATTGATACTTTGAAAGTTGCAATATACGACAATTAATCATTCAATATACCGCTATTTTAATGATGAGAGTTTGTCTGGTGATAATCTCGTTGTTTAATATACATTAGCATATAGATTGAAAAATTTTTGCCAGCAAAGTGACAGGATTCGAACGCAGATGTGAATAAAGCATATTTCATGATTATTTGTCTTGCCTCAGTGTGAGGCGATATTGTCATGGGCGATAGTAAAATGTTACTATAGTAAAAACTGACTACTGATCACATAACGCGCTCTAAATATCAGAGATTAATGACGTTGCAGGAGGGAAGGTAGAGAGATGATGATCTTGATCTTGTACATTTGCCATCCTTATCTTTGAATATCAAAATTCATTTCAAAATCCCTCCATTTTATTTAAAATTGTGTAAAAATATATTTTAAAAACTACTACATGGGTGCTTAAAAACTAATGAATGCAAGTGTCAATTGATGAATAAATTAAAATTTTAACGTCAGATTTTTAAAAATATGACAGGCAGTATAGTGGATGCATCATCGTACATTCAAATAATAAGTTATAAACATACCTAATTACAATTCTTTTGTGAATATAATTATAATAAAACAGCATGAAAACAATTAGAAGCGGGATATTATTTATTGAAATTTGGGTGCAAAGTAAAAAAAAAACATGGGGAAAAACTACACTACATTATTTATAACATACATTAAATATTATTAGTTTGTACAAAAATAAATGCAATTGTTATATTACACAATACAAGCCACCTGCTATAGAAATCAATCAACCAAATATTATATGAGACCACCCCTGCAACAATATTGTATATCGGATCCGAGTTATAAATACCACATTGTATATCTTCTTGGGCATCGAATGGTATATTAAACAACCATGTAAAATAAATAAAAATACAATTTTTAAGTGATGCTCCGTCTATCAGCATTTGTGAAATTTGATATACAGTGTTGTTGCAGGGAGGGGTCTCATATGTATTCTATTGTCGTTTAAAATTGCATGCACATCTGAGATTTATGGATCATTTTTGCTCAAACTTCATCACAGTTTTAATATGCAAAGTTCCATTCCATGTCTTAAATTGAATTCAACACAGCAACCATCATTTAACTAAATCAAGGGTTCTGGTTCCGTACTAATCATCAGCATTTTAACTCTTACAAGTTTTACAACAGAAATATTTAAAATTATGCATAATATATTTTTTAAATATACACAGATTTATATTTAATAAGTGATAAAAAAAATATTAGTAAAAACTGGAATTCACCTACAATTTAAATCAACCCACATGTATATGTGTATATATATATATATACACACACACACACACACACATATATATATAAATATGTGTAAGTTTATTTATATTTCTAACATTCACTTTAAATTATTTAACATAAATATTTACAATAAAGACTATAGTAATATAATCATGTTTTTCAGAAAATAATTGTTTTAATAATGATCATTTATTGCAAGATGTTAAAATAATATTTCAGGATTGTGGTTATGTAATTTGGCATCTGGCTACAAAATAAAATAAAATTTTAATTTTAATATATAAAATAAATAAACGCATCCAAAACTTATCAGGCTCTGTCAAAGTTGGGACTGAGAGGGTACCACCCACACCCTCAATCTAGATGCTCCTAGTTAATCTTTTCTGATGATGGACCCCGTAATGGAATCCAAAACGTCAGTCAGAGAGGTTGTATACAAACGGAAAAATAGCCCAGAAAACTCGACACAGAAGATGATAAATAGTTATATTCATTAAAATATTTAAAAAAAACATATTTATAATTTGTTACTGTATCTAAACACCACTTAATTGCATCATCTTTTACAGAGGCCGAGAAATCTGAACGCTCTATACTAATATAACTTTTAAACGCATCAACAAGACATGACAATTATTTGACATTTAACTACTTTTACATGCATAAACAAAGCAAAGAAACCTTTTATTTTCAATAACCATGGTCTAAATATAAATTCTCTAAAAATAAAACTTTTAATATATAAATGCCTTTTCCCTAACAAAACACGCAACCACGTTGTGAGGTCTTAGAAGTATTAAAACTTGATTGCGTTTTGGGTTCACTTTTAAAATGTATATATGTACATATTAGTTATCTCGATAACAATCTACTATTGATTCTTAAAGTTTATCAAAAACATTGAAGGTTTCCCTTAATATATAAATGAGATGATTTCTGAAAATAATTTATAATATAAGATGAATATAAAAATAATTAATTTTATGAATTGTGTGTGCTTTAAATAATGTCAACTGTAAGTGGAACTACTCTATTGCATTAACTTCTTGATCCTCGAGGCTCTTCAATAGAGGCAATATCGCCCAGATTTGTAAGCCCGCTTCAAATGTGATAGTGCTGCAGACTTATCAGTTCATTATCAATTGTCCAATTGATGTTTCGGAACATAGATAGCTGTATTTATTAAACTGAAATGAATTACTTCTACGAAGCACAAAAAGTAAAAAAATGTTTACATTAAAAACATAAATACAGTAAAACTCCGTTAATTTGTGTACTCATATTTCGTATTTTCACATATTTTACGTTACTCCGTAGATCTATATTTCGTATTTTTATGGAATTCACACTTTTTTCAAAAAAATTTGCCCTGAAAATAACATTTCATACTAATTTCTACCGTTAATTCGTAAAACCTTATTACTCATAGTTTGTATGCATTTTTTATACCAAAAGTAAATAATTTGTTCTCGTAATTCGCATATTCACATGTTTTTAAATCCAAACTCGCGTGACTACGCATTCATCATCCCTTTGTAAATATCTGTAGCTAGCTCCACCCCCTAGTCAATCATGGTGCTGTTCCTTATCGCAATAGATCGGCACGCTTAGAGCTCGCATTTTATAAGATTTGTTGTTATTTCGACAATGATTATCAGCGCGTTATGAATTATATATTTTTACTCATCCTTGCAACCTTGTAATTAAAATAATTTGAACAATTTTCATTGAATCTCGTAATTTGTAAATTAATTATGTGCAACAATTCTATTGATTTTACATCCGGTTTTTTGTTTATGAAATGTTGCGATTTGTTAAATGTAATAAAGAAACTGAAATCTTTCTATTTAAATACACAACCATTTTTTCTTAACTTTTCTTCGTGTTTCATTTTCTAAAATGACACAAACATCTTGTACTTTATGAAAATCCTTGACCATTTGAAAATATGGAACTTGGAATAGGAGGTGATATTAGGTGGCCTGCGCGGTCACCAGATTTGAGCATTTGTGACTTCTTTGGGGATAACTGAAGGAAAGGGTGTTTAAACGTCGCCCTCACACCCTTACCAGAGCTAAGGGAGTGGATTATTGAAGAAACTAATGCCATACCCCGCGATATGTTTGAATAAGCTGTATAAAACTTTAGAGATCGTCTCCAACAGTGTGTTGTTGCTAACAGCCGCCATATAGAGGACATTATCTTCAAAACTTAATAATTATAAATAGTATGTACTGCTAACTTCAAAAATAAAAACATTTTTTCCCTATATACTCCCATTACTTTTTTATAACTCCTCAAAACTACTTAATCGCCTTAATTGTGCCGCATTTTATATAACCTGTACATTTATAGCAACTATTATTCTACTAACAAATACAAAAATACTGCAGATAGTTGGGATACTGAAAATTGAATACTTCAACAAATTCTCAAGGAAATATTATTTTGAGGAGTCATCTGAAACTTGCAGTTTCAAATTTACAAAATATTTTTTTTTTATAATACAGTAAATCTGAATAGAAATATTAATTCTATAATTTCTCCTTAAAATATTCTGTTCTCTCTTCTCAATTAATTACACTGTGAGAAAAATGTGATAAAAAATACTAAAAATGTATCAATGGTAACAGATGAAGCTTTTCATTTATTTTGATCTCTGTTACAAACTAGGGATTGCGCCCCTGGCAACTTCACCACCTGTGCACATTGAGGGGTCTCGGTCGCTGAACACGAGTCGTCTTCTGTTAAAATACATTTGGATTGATAAGTCATATATTATGTATTATAACAGTTAGAAACTTAATATTGATATATACTGAACTGCTTTAAATCTAGATTTTTAGGAAATACAAAAACCTCACCATTTTTTTGGTTAGTTAGTACCTCATTGTCACTTATACAATAATTGAAATGCACTTTTGTAACTAAAGTTTAGGATACTTGGCAGCGACATTTAATGTTAAGGCACTTACTTTATTTTTTAAATATATTATATTACATAAACTCAATGCGTAGATTACAGAGCGATTAAAGAGAAGGTCCATAATACATATTTAACATCATTCCTTCAAAAACAAATTCTTTTACAAAAACTTCTATACAATAAGTGAGTTGAGCCGCAGAGCATTGGGGTCCAATTACTGACCACGTTGATTTCTTCCCAATCATGCCCAAATTATTTTTAATTGTTTTATTTAATAATTAAAACCATAAATTTACATTCTATACAAAATATAAAAAGGCCAAATAATAAATAATGAATTGTGTGAAAATATTATCAAGAACAAAATTTATTATAAAATTACCAATATTCCAATCTTTTTTTCAAAATAAGTTAACTAACTGTGATTCAAATAATTTGCTATACAATTATTAATTGAAACTTACTACCTTTTTTTTTACGTTACTATCTATTTTAACTTTACGCAAAGTTAACAAACACAAAATTCAATTAGTAATTTTAATTTACTGATTTTTATAAAAACTAAAGAATATAACATTTGAATATTGCTAACAATAAGTTAAACCATAAAGCACAGATGAGCAGTGACAGAACAACAAACAAATATTAACATAGTAATGCTTATTGTCTTTAATTTAATTTACACTCGCTGAGTAAAGATATTTGAGACTCCTTGTCACTTTCAAAAACATGTACAGTGAAACCCCGCCATTTGTCCACCTCTATTCATACAACTCGGTATTCCTACACATTCAGACAGTACCAAGAATGTAGATGAAATATACCCAATATGTATTGAAACCGTTGAAGCTCGCTGAAAAAATTTGCAGGGAGATGCGGGACGGGTGTTCAATTATCTTCAGTGGTTTTTGGCAGTAGTCAAACGGAGGCATCCTCTAAGTCACTTTTTTAGAGACCAGTCTCGTGCTGGCTTTTGTCCCCTAAGCAACTTTTGTACAAGCTCCATCAAACATTGTATTACTTTATTGCTATTCTTATTTATTTCAAATATTTTGAAGGCATCCTAACAACATGCAGCTATTGTTAGTATTATAATTAACATGTCCTAAGGCATTTTAATTGCATCCCAACATTGTAGTAGTCAACCTATTCAATGATGATGTTATTGACCATTTTAGAAAAATTTTGAATATTGTCAAAAGAAGGCAACCTTGGGCAGGTTTTTACTTTTTATATATAATGAATATATATAAAAAGTAATGTTTATATAAAGAATTTTCATTTATTTAAAGTATATGTATCGGTATTATAGTTTTTACACATTAAGTATTAATAAATAAACAATCTGAGTGTCTGGAACGGATTAATTCAACTTACATTATTTCTTTATGGAAAAATTTGTATACCCTCTTGGAACGAATTGTGTACAAATAGCGGGGTTCTACTGTATTAATGTGTCAACTCAAAGGGCTTTATAAAAAGTCAATGTACAGACAACATTATGCAGTATTTGATGGCAAACTTTTGAAGTGATGAATCGGGGAGTATCTAAAGGTCTATGCAGCGAGTAAACTGTAATATATTTGCCCAACCATCATAAAACAATACCCTCACAAAAAATGCTCAAATATTCACAATAACAAAAAAATTAATGAAAGGCCACTGAATAAAAAACAACAAACTACAGAAATATAAAAACAAAATAAATTAATGCAATATATGCAACACATTAAATCTAAAAAAAAAAGGAAGGCAGGCAAAATAAAGATAGTTAATATGTGCATTGCAACCATCACCCACATACGTGACATTGTTGTCTATAAAAAATAAAAGTGTGGAATTTAAGTATGTATGTCACTGTACAAACTAGGTAGAAAGCTCATATCTCTCTCTTATACACTTCACTTTTAATTCTCAGGTGTGATCTGGTTGACAGAAGCGGATTGGTTGACATGGTTCAAAATTTAATAAAAAGGGTATATAAAAATTCTTATATGTTATAAATAACATATAATTGCTCAAAACCGATTTTCGTTCCTACTACATATTTCCAAAAGAAGATTTAGGCAAATTAAATATAAAATTTGTCTAAGTATAAAAAAAACTTCTAAAATCATTTAGAATTATTTCAGATTTGTTATAAATATAAAATAACCATCAAACAGAGCAGGAGCGAGAAAATTTTTCCATGATGTAATTGAAACATTGCTTGTAGTTCCACAAAGACAAATTCATTTTATCTATGAACAGAATATATCTGTTGATTCATTTTTCGATACCTATTTTTTTAATGGATGACATATAATTATACAACATGAAAGGCACAAACAATAAACCTGGCAATAATAAATTTGCAAGATCTCACTAAATACTGACATGATAAATGAATATATGTCAATGCAAGCTGGTTAAAAATCTAGCAACAAAATGGCAGAGCAAAAATCTTTGTATAATAAACCTTGATGGAGTGAGCCGAGTGGTAGTGCTGTTCTGACGAAGAGCTTCTCTCAGCCGCAGACTGCTGTGGTATCTGCTGTTGCGACTGTTGCTGGGATCGCGGAACAGTCTCCGATGCTGAGCTCTCTTTGAGAAACTGGTCCAAGTAACTGAGCTGGGACGACGGACGCTCCAAAACTGGAAACATTGTTGTTTATATTAGTTACTGCGAACCAATCAAAGTTGATTTGAGTAATTCAATTTCAATCCAATTCCCGTGACCATTTTGGACAGACAATACACAAAAATCAAATAAAAAATCAATATTAAAATTTCACAAGATTCATCAAGATTTAACGATCATCGCTGAATACCACCTTCATAAGGGTAGATGTGATGCAGATAAGTGATTGCTAAATCAATCATGGAGGCATTAATGATAAATTTATATAAATATGAATGATAATGTAACTATAAATCTTTATTTCAGAAAATGTAAAATGAAACATTCTATTTCATATGTATTCTAAACATTTTTTTTTTCAATATAGATTTAAAATACATGATAAATACATATTGAGATGTAGTGTGGCACGCAAGAGTACTGTGCTAATGTAACACTTTAAGCAAGCTACAAAGGTATTGATACATTGCAAGGAATGGTCTTTGATTATTTCTTCCATACTAATATGAACATCATGTACTAACACTTTTCTAGAATTTTTTCGGAGAATTTCACTAAATCCATAGAATACTAGAAAGTGCAAATAAAAAGGCCAGTGTGACAATAGGAAATAAAATGTATAAACAATATATGCCGTACTTATACCTAAGAGATGACACATACTTGTCATTCCCTTTGTTTAGTTGTGTGGTAGTGGAATTGTGTGAAGCCTTGGAATACAAACTGAAGATAATGGACTATCAGTAAGATTTCTCTCGGAATGTTCACATGTTCTACTAATATTTTATGCGTATGGATGAAAATGCAACTTAACGCGTATATTGGTGTGTACCTAAAGTAAGGTGAGACTGTGGATGCCTATACATTCAAACGTGTTGCCCACAAACTTATGTTAGTCAGGACATACTGTATTTATACATTTTATACCTTTTTAGAGTGACAAATAATATATGTAGTAGTTAACAAATAATAACACATTATAAAATAACAAAGAGTAAAACAATCACACTATAGGCTCACTTTGTTTGTTAGATCGCTTCAAACACAATTAGTTCAGCCAGGAAGAGACAAATAAACTAAAACTACCGTCAAGTGAGGTTACTTCACCATGAGGGTAACTTTGATAGGTATATTACAATATCCAACTTAATAAATAAAGTATTTCAAATTTCAAATACATTTTTATGAAAATCAACGAATTAAATGGTAAATTTAATACTTTTGCCCTCAATGTAAAAATAACCAATGTTTACGGTATGGTGTGAGGTTTTTTGTTAGAGTCTAGTGCTTTGTTATGAGTGGTCAAGGCGTTTTATATAAAGGGGGGAAAATAAATTATTATAACATAACCCGTCAAAAATTTTAATGCGTGTATGTACAGAATGAAACATATAATTTTATTTTATATAATGAATTATCTGCCATTTTGTGAAAAAACTGAAATCATGAATTGCAACTTTTTTTAATTTAAAAATTTTCAAAAAAAATATGTCTTATCTTAAAAAGATTCTGAAATACGAAAAGAAGTCTTATTTGCCCAGAACTTTTCCTCAATGTCATGTTTATAACCTAAAACTAATTATTGAGAATCCCTCGAAAACTATGCTCCCTCATACTAACTGTTGATGGATACTTAAATACTAACACATTGTGTTCAAAGAAAATAAGCAAAAAAGAATTGATGCCACAAAGTCTGGCTTGTGTAGCGAGTTATTAGGATAGTGCCTTTAACAATAAAGGTCAGGTGTGGCTTCAACTTTCAGTATACAAGCTCTTTGATTTTGTTTGAAAATATAATAAATATTGATGTTCATGCAAACATCTTTATTTATTTTTAAAAAATCACAACTTCAATCACAAGTCACACTTTTTTACATATTATTTTAAGCAATTAAATTTCATGTTTCCGTTGATCACATTCACTTTCATTATCTTTTATATTGAATTATGTGTGAAAATTTTCATCCATGTCCAATAATATGAAATGTTTTCACATGCAAATTATTGTACATCTTCACAAAATTATTTAAATCATATTTTTTGGAGTTCTGTATGACAAACAGCAAAATTGCGAAATATTTACAATTGTCCTACAAATAGTGAAAATGAGAATTAAAAATTATCTAATGGCATACAAAATCTTCATGTTTCATGAAAAGAAATATTAAATGATATGATCTGTTGAGATGCTAGGCAAAACGGCATACTGGTTAATTACAAGAGCTTATAAAGTAATATTTGGCAATGTACATATGGGGTAAACGAGCAAAAGTCTTTGGGTACACAAAACATTAAAGAAAACCACTCGAAAAGCACATAAAAAAAATAATAAGACGCACCATTAAAGATATCTCATAGATGGCTGCTGATGTTTGAAGACGATCCAAATTACAAAATCTGCCTCATTTCAACTCAAATACATATTTTATTACAATAGTTATTCAAATTACAAAACTCTTTATATGTTGATTCCATTTTAAATTTAGTTTGGGAACCAATGTTACCATTCCAAAGACAATCAAATTTTAAATAAGTACCTACTTATTACACACAGACAGTACAAGTACCAACCACCCTGAAAAGATTATTATTTCTGCAGACACGTAGTAGTAGTTGTGATAATATTCTACAATCCAATTGCTGCAATTGACTTTAACACTTTTTTTCAGTATATTTTCATGCTTATTTTATTGTGAAAGGTGAGTTAAGTAAATATATAATCATTTTAATAGGTTTACTATTTTAGGCCTGATTTTATGCTAATCTCTTTCATAAGATGGTGTATGGGAGAAGATGAGGAGGAATGAATGATGAAGGAAGTGGGAGAAAGTACTGGTATTCACTAAACAAAGCAAAGCCACTATCAAACAACATGGTAAAAAAAAAGTGGGCATCAGGTGATATAAAAATTTATTCTATCTGGACAAAGGTTTGATCGCCCTAGTAAAGCAGAGCGAAAAACCACTTATGTAGGAACTGTTCCTACACTATCTATTTAATTTTAAATATAAATATTATACTATTTTAAATATTATATGCGACCATAGAACCAAATCCATATTCTTCTTCCAAAATTTCTTTCATAAATGAATTCTCAAACTCAGTCACATTGATACGAAGACATAATGCTAAACATCAAGCAAATATTCAGCCGAATGAATCAAAAGTAAACAATCTAAATTAATTAAAATATTAATAAACAATTATTTATTTTTGAATTTAGCAGAAAATTCAGACATTCAGAATATTTTTTTCAACATGTGTGTATAAAAAAATACTTTTACAGAAAAATGCTTAATTATTGTTGCATAAACAGAAAATAGGCTCAATAATTATTATATTTCACTTCCAATTAAAAATGATGGTGTTAATTCATAATAACTAAACTTTAACTAAAATTAACATAAAAAATAAATAAAAACTCATAAACATTAATGTTTTAATTATAATATATTTAACAAAAAACAATAAATAATTATTTTACATTCAAATAAATATGCAGTGATAAAAAAACTGAAAATTACATTTGTTATAATTATGAACTATTATAAATTATATAATTTTATTGGCAAAATAAATAATGTACAAATTAGAAATAAATTTATTTTTATGATGGACCGAGATATTTTCAACTGATTGATAATTTGATTAATAATTTCAACTGTAATCAAAATTAAAAATAATGAAATAGATGGAAAGCCTGTTAAAAAAAAGTAGTAAATGGTGGGAATCATTAATTAAAATTGAATTAATTCATTACATATCTTCCCAGAGTTCCCAACATTTTTAATAACTTTAAGTCTTCACATTTTTCAGTAATATAGGTTTAAAAAATTATTATTAACAAGCCTAGAATATCTTAAAATCATACATTTATTTTAATTATTGGATTTGCCCAGAATTATAGAGTGTAACAGACCTAGTCCACAATATGTTAAGGGTGTATACCTGACTAAATTACAAAAATCGAAAATGTTGAAGGCGTGTGGAAATTGTGTACTGTTACAGAAAAAATTATTAGCAATATTTGAATATGTCCAAGAACACATAATTACTGGATTTTCACCTACAAAGGCATTGTTATTAAAGAAATAATAATAATAAAACTTTGATAGATATGGAGATTGATGGGTGAGAATGGTGAACGTTATATTTATATAAAGTGATCACTTAAGCCAGCCGAAGATAGGTCGTAACCCCCATACTTCCATATATTATCCATTAAATATAATAAAAAATAGTTGTGTCTCTATGAGATATCTATTATTTCTTTGAAAATATTATTATATAAGATTTTTACAAAATTGTGTTAAGATTTAAGTCTACGTACTTCAAAATAAATATTTGCAAAATTGACCCATTACTATTCTATACCTTTGCTTCAGGCCCTAAATCATCTAACAAAAAAAAGAGTCTGACTAATGATCTTTTATTTTTTGTATTCAATATATAATTTAGAATCAATAAAATATTTCAATTAATCGAAATAATCGCATAACTATGATTTTTTTTAATGCTCGTATCTCTGATACATCCAGCTTGAACATTTTCAACTCTAATTTTTAATACATATCTACACTTAAAATATTGTGCACTGGGTGTTTTATGCTCAGTATACATGGACCTAGGGTAAGAGTAAATTTAATTTTTCTACTAAGATCATGAGTTTCCGGGAATTTCCCATTTAGGTGCCGTGAAAATGCAATTGTGTAATATTATTGATTGTGTACATTAACTGCCCCAGTCGGTAATACAGTCATCTTCTAAATTAAGATATTTTACAAAATCGGTCACAAGCAATGTAGCAATTAAAATATTGGATTATGAAATATGTATACCCTGTTTGATAAAATACAATGGGCCTTAAATGACTACCTTTTCTAATACGATCTAATCAATATTTTATTAGTACTTTTATTTGCATGTGTTTCAATAAATAAAATCATACGCAATTAATACAAGACAATAATTATTAGATGTTTGAAAGTATTAAAAAACAATTTCAATCATGTAATATGTATTGTAAATTAATATACAATAACACCTCTATGTTCATGGTTACAAAGATTCTCAGAATTCCCTGTGTAAATTGAATGTATGTAAATCTATTTTCCCATATTTTTGATTTCCATCTTTTTAAAATTCTCTTTTAAATCTAGTTCTATGAAAAAAAAATACATTTTTTATTAAGAAAAAAGAATTAAGCAAATTTATAAAATAGTAATGAATCAAATTAGTTTATTAATAATAAGAAGGAAAAATAATTAATGGAATATTTTTGACTGAGGAATACTATGAAATCAATTTCCATTGAATAACGAATCAAAACTGATGCGATAATTTTTCCAAGCCTTTTTCAAAATAAAAATGTGTAAAAATATTAAAATTGTTTATTAACATTCTTCTTCCAAAATTATTGCACTTTTTATTTAGAGATTCCATGGAAGATAAATTGAATTTGCAGATTTAAAATAATTATTAAAATACGAAACCGGCATTTTCAAACAAAAAAAAACATAAACTGAAAGACATTGGCAGCTAAAAAATTTCTTTCCTTAATATCTGTATTAGTAAGATGAGATAAACTGTGACTGTATTGGGATTGATGTTCAATTGCAACAATGATTGGTGAATATGATGCAACTATTGGAGGTTTAGGTTCTAATATTCCAGGGATTGCTCGCTAAATTATGAGTAATGACAGTTATCACTATCATTATGCCAGCAGTTCACTCTCGCCGAGGCTCTTCACCTTGCCTCTTCTACGCTCCTACCGGAACAGAGCGTGGACGGAGCGAGGCGAGGTGCGCGTGGCCAAGCGAGATAGGCGATGCAAGCCGAGAGCTGCATTCTCGTGCTCGGCTCCTCTCGCCTCGGTGAGAGTGGACTGCTGGCATTACAATTGAACACCAATCACACAAGCCACAATTACACTTATCATCACTAATCAACCGGAACAAGGGATCAGATTAATACGTTAGTTCAGACCCATGTGCTCTTTCAGAAATCGCATCAAATTACAGTGAAAATTAATTGACGTGAAATAATAGACATAACTATTTTTTATGTTAAACGAATCTCATATTAAAAAACCGCATTTGTGAACAATTTGGTGATGGCTATTTTTTAGTCTTTTGAGATATGAAAAAATTATTGTTTCATATTAAAAGAAAATAAATATATGACAGCATTTTGTTGGGATAAAAATATTTTTTCACGTTAACCAATTTTTTATGTTTTTTTAGTTGCATGAATTTAAAAAACCTTGCGAGAGGCAATGCAAAATTATAAATCAAAGCTTGTGACTCGTTTTTATAATATTTTTCAGAAGAGCACTGTACAACCGAAATATAGAATAAAAATGCGCAATTATTAGAGTAAGTAGAAAAACTATTATGATAATTATTCATATTTAACAGTGTAACAGAAAATATACAACGCCCATCATATAGATACAGTCTAGATAAATTTTATTCTCTAATATTTAAAATTTGCATATGGTGACAAATCACAGGTTTCAAAATCACAGGTTTGCAAAATTGGCACCTGGTAGTTGTCTGCATGCAACGGATCTTGGTTTAAAATATATATTATATTTGTAGATATCAAAATAATAATAAAATGACTAGACAAAAAGTAATCTTAGTAACTCTTGTTAAAAATAATAACAGATAAATAATAAACACTACAGCAGGATTTAAACACTTGACAAATTTGCACTTCCACGAGTGCAGTTGAGGTACAAAAATGAGATTTTTTATATGAAAGCTCTTTGAAGCTTAAATATGTAAATATATAAGCATTCACAAATGGATTATGTATTTTTAATGGCGTTCAATTTGCATTGGTTTTATTCCCTTTTATGAACTGCAACTCCAGCAGAAAAAAAAGTTAATTACAGAGGACAACTATTTTTTTTTACTTTTTCGTCTCTACTTCTTTGACCGGTAACGGCGGCAACCACTTCAAAATATGATACTATGAACCCAAGAAGAAGTTTGAATTGTTTTACTACCTTGTCGGCAGACCGCCGCGCACCGCCGAAAAGGCTGTGCGCGGCGTTTCCGTTCGCATGCGGCAGATGCAGCGGCGCGGCTTTGAAGTGCGAAATAATATTTTCATCTTTTAACATTTTTTTATTTCGTTATAAATTTACGTAAATGTATTGGCATTTTTTCGTACGGGACAAAAATGATTTTGTTATAAATATTAACGGGATTTCGTTATATAAATGCATTTTTGTATGAAAAATTGGTTTTAGGGACTAAATTTCGATTTTTTTTTCGATATACGTCATTTTTCGCTATATCGGGTTTCGTTATATCGCGGTTTTACTGTATTATAGTATAGTATGGATAAGGAAAGTTATTTTTCACAAGTATCAGTAAAAGATAATAAAATCGGATGTAGATATTAACAAAAAAAAATAAGAAAAGTATTGTTAGTAAACCATCAGCGGATTCATCGATTCAGCTCAATGTCATTTTGAATATAATGACATCAGACAGTGAAAGAATATTGTGCGTTTTATTTCATCTTCTTTGCACTGTCCGCTATTGACAGATATATGGTATGGAGAAAGTTATTCCTACATTTTAAATCCTTTAATATTATCATCTACATTGGATGATTTTTTTATGAGTCTCCAGTTAGTTATAAACTAAAGTACTTTTGTTTTCTTATTTTGTGAGTTTGTTCTGATGACTAGAATATTAAACTACTAAAATGTACTGTGTCCAATATAAAAAAGCTCCATACTTAATTAAGTCTATCCTCTTTAATCAATTTTTTTTATCATCTCGAATTCATAGACATCTGAAAATGTTCAATTCTTGTTTAAGTTTGAACATTCCGTAACAAGAATCATAAGTTGTGTAGATTTCAAAGGGACAATTTCTCAGTGATATTATAATAAATACCTTAAAATATAGAGTTTCTTTAAAACAACTAGGTTTAATGACTAGGGCTTAATTTTTACTTCATTGGGACCTTAAAAATATACAACTATTTAAGAGAATGAATGGACTCAAAATGACAATGATTTCCTTTAATCAAGGAATACATTAAGTCAGTTGAATTCTTGTTACTTATAAACAAGAAAAAAACTGTTTCATTTTTCAATGTCAAGAAATATTAATTTTGGCTAACTGAGAATAACAATTTTTTCAAGCCTTACAATACCCGATAAATGATCGATCATATGGCTATCTGGAATCTTGATTAGAAAACAATTCAATCTGCTACAAATACCTTATTCTACACAGTTCAAGTATTTAAATATTTTGTTGACAATTCAATGCCACCATAAATTCAGGCTCCATTAGATAGCTCACAATACTGTAACTAATAATTCCATAATAAATGCTAATGAAACTGAATATTCACAAGATTCTGTAGATAATGTTAATGTATAAAACTATAACATTGAATTCAAACTGAAGATTTGGTTCAGTTTTATATAATAGACATATGTATGTCAAATTTTTTTCTTACCAAGATTCTGTACAAGACTGTATACCGTATGAAAGGGCTGCTTTATGTAAATGTTACATTCCAAACAAAAACGTGACATCATGTCAGTAGAATATTTGATATGCCAAGAGTGCAAATCCCCAAATGCACGAAGTGATGCCAAGTAAGAGGGGCAATTTCTTCATCCACGTACTGTCTGTGTTGCCGTTGGCGGCCAATTAAATTTCCAGAAGAAAAATATTTTTTTGCAGAGGCGACATTTTGGGAGGCAGAAGCAGAAGAAATAAAGGAAGGAAAAGAAATAAAATGATTGAATAACTGATTAAAAAATAAGGCACAAAATTAAAAATACAAATGAGTAGAGATATCTCACAATAATAAATAAACATATGCAAGTATTGCAATTTCACCTAATTTTTCCTGTTCATCACTATCTCTTCCTCTAACTGATTACAATTCAAAAATAGGGTCCAAGCAAACATGGTAGTAATGGTTTTGTTTTTTAATTGTGTAAATCAAATAAAAAAACATCTTTCAATCACATTTAAACATTATATTTATTTAATTTCTCCAGAAATATTATATTTTATGAAATATTTTAATTTGATGTATTTAATCAAACACTAGGAATAAAATGTGTGCTTACTTCTCAAGCCTCATTACTATTAAGGAATGGATTTAGGGTTTGGAGTAAAAATATAGTTGACAAAATTAAATCAAAACTAGCAGCGAATAACCAGGTAAATGATATGTGTAATAAAATAAAACAGTATGTTAACAAAATGCAAGAAAGCTCAAAAACATATTTTAAAAATATAATTTATTCTGTCCAGCATATATTTATTAACACTCACCAAAATTAAACAAAAATTTTAAAATGTATGTATATATGTATCCATAATAAAAGCAACCCCTAATCACAAATTAATAATGGTGACATATAATAATGACAAAAAAAATACATAATCCAATATCATTGAGTTTGTTACTCCTAACATCGATTCCATGATAACAAATATTAACAATTTTAAGAAATACAATAAAATAAGGAGAAATTGAGCAGTTCGACATGTGACTTTACATAGGACGATCAGCAGTAAATACAAGAGTTGGTACTTACATCCCTCTCCGGATTCCAGCCTGGCTTGCAACTCCTTAATCTGATGGTCTTTCCGCTTCACATCGTGCGCCAGGGACTCAAATCTGGAACGGTTCTCACGCAACTCCCTAGTCAAATAATAAAATAGTATAGTATGATTACAATATTATGAATATATATAATACAAACTATTTGTACACTATTTGTACTTCTACAGAATAAATATTAATTTGGTACATCCATATCTGTGCAGTACTCACTTATGCGCCGCGAGCAGATCGGCCCTGGTCCGACTGAGCTCCTCCCCAATGGCCTGCTTGGCCTGAATTTCACTATGCAGCGAACTCTGCAGGCCGAGCAGTTCCATCTTGTCCAGCCGACGAGAGCGGCGGTTGCGCCATCCACCTGACCGCCCAGGCTCGGTACCCGGAGGAGCCGCCTGTCCATTGCTAGCACCTGAGAAGAGATAGTGAACTCTTAACATGGTGAAACAATAAAAATAATTCTACTTAACAATGTTTATTTGCTTCCAAATTTGATTTTCAATTATCTGGTTTGTTATTCCATGTCTCGAAAATCATACTCATTGTAAATTAAGGTCTAGGTAGAAATTATAAAATGAATGACTTAAAATCATAAAGGTATAAGTGATCGAAAATAAAACAGTTCAGTATACAGTTTTATAGACGATTTTACTGAGCATATTCTGTAACCCAAGATTGACAAAAATTATTAGCACCATCTAAGGATATTTGGAACAAATAGCAATTCGAAAATTGTTAATTTCATTAGTACCATATAGGTACAAGTAACAAGATGGCAGAACGCCAATATTCTAAGTTATTCAGATGAAGACGTGCCCAATAAAAGTAAAAGTATTTTTTGACAAGTTCCCTTCAAAATATTATTTAAAATATTTGTTAAAAAAAACCTATAACTAAAGTGAACTTCGTTGTTATTTTATTTAGTTCAGGAAAAATATGCATTATCAATTTAAAAATACCTAATTTTGTTTTTCATTTGTAGCATTAAGATGTTAATGTTTATGCTCTTTTCTACTTTTTTCTATGTTTATTACATGTGAATTTAATTTTAGGTGATAATTATCAGCAAAACTATAGTTGTAATGATATAAAAACAACTAATGTACTTGATCAACAAAACAGCAAGAGTGAAGATATAGAATGAACTAGTGAAAGGAAACAGAGTGTAGAGGCATTGAAAAAAAACTAGAGAAAAATAAAAAAGGATCTTTGGACAAGTATATCTTTTTGCCAAATATGTTTCCAGCCAGGTTCATGAAATCTTAAATGTAGATACAAATTGCAACACTGAAATAAGATGCTTAAGGCAACGCCTTCAATAATAATTTAAATTGACGGATTGATTGAAATTGATTAATTTGAATTGATTTTCACGGTTTTTTACGAAAATGTGGGTTTTTATTTTTCATTTATATCAGAAGTTATACACTAGATTTGCCTTTTTTAAAACCATTACTTAGATAAGACCTTTATACTCATTTAAAACTAATAAACTAAATGTTATTTGCCATAGTTAAGACAATACAAGCATTATAAGAAAGACCGCGACCATTAGATGTATTTTCCACGTGCTACAAAATTGTGTTAATATGGTAAATTATTACATAAATGAAATATATTTTCTTATAATATTGAAGCCAAGATTACGGAGACATATCTTAATTGCGACAAATTAACAAAATATTAAAAATTAATAGTGTTATAAACCATTCAATTTGCAGGACATATTACCAATTTTCAACGTTTTTAAAATACTTTGTTTTAGTGAAAACATTTGTTTTTAAATAATATATTGTATTTACTCACATGCTTTGAGGCTTCAGCTACTATTTAAAATCAAGTTTTATATCAAAACCACAATAATTTCTTATTAAATAATATTTATATTGATCCTAATAATGTGTATTTTTTATTTTCTTTATTAGCTGCAGATCGCCGATTGACAGCGGCTATAATGACGTCTAATCCGCACTCTCGTATTTTTTGTTTAAAAATGCCGAAAATATATGTTCTCACGCATATTTTTCCCACGGTATGAATTAATATTGAACGTATTATGATGTTTTTACTGATTTTAAAGGAAAACAACGTTTTCTTAAACAAAGTAAATATTTTATCTACGTTATTTTTATGTATGTTGCAATTATATATTTTGTTTATATATAACACTTGCATTTTAAATACAAGCTGTCTGTTTCATAAACAATATGTAATTATGAAACAGACATATCACCAAAACGCCAATGTGACTTTTTAAATCAATATTATTAAACAAAATAATAAATTGAAGCTATCATAATAATTTTAAATTTAGAACATTGATTTTAGCGACCATCTAAATATATGTAGGTACTTTGTCTGATTTCAAAACATATTCATATATATGAATTAGGTACTTAATAAATTATTTAATTTTCAATGGATTAATTTAAATGACAACACGTTTTTATTTCAATTCATATATCAATATGGAAAATACGAGTTGCTTTCTACACTTGTATCGAATACGAGAAAATCAACATTTTTATTGTCATCTCTTTCTATTCAAACCTTCCTCTCTCTCATTTATGTAACAAATAACGTCATTAATTATTTCTCTGGAACTTCTAAGAATTTAACTATTAACCTCATCTTGAAAGCATAGCTAATTTGTGTAGAATTTCCCGAATTTCAATTTCTAAAAATAAAAGCTCGCCCTTAACTGTTTATATATTGGAACAACTCGAACTAGAAGGACATGATCATTTGAAGAACTTTGAGCTGACAAGAAAAGCAAAAATGTGATATACTAAAACCCGCAATGAATTCTGATGAAGAGGAAGATTCAAACTGAAAATTTAATTTGGTACAAAAATGATACATAAGGGTACAAGTGATACAAATATATTTTTCCCGCCATGAAATACAAGAATTTACTTTAATTTTTTATTTTAAATGCTTTTATTTAACTCGTTATAATATTTTTTGTTTAGCTGTAATTCTTTTTTTAAAATAAAAAATACAAATTATGTGTTGGTTTTTTTTGTCACTTATACCTTTATGATTTTAAGCCATTCAAATGATGCATTATATTTTACATTTTTTCTTATAATATAATTGTAACCCAATCCATTCTAATAATTAGAATCATGCTTGAGAAATAATATAACTTAAAAAATAAATATTCTAAAATCAACTTTCAGCAGGACATGATTGTAGCTATGTCGAGTACTACTTTATATTTTGACATATATTTGCTGAGCTTTTAATGCATTAAAAATTAGTAGACTTGAATTTAAATTTACCATGTTTAAGGAATTCTAATTCTTCAGTCATCTTTGTGGCCAGCGCCTGAAGGTATCCCCTCGCATCTTTCTCATCAGCAACCCACTGGATAATCTCAGTTATCTAACGAAAAATACAAACAATTGTAAACATAATTGTTATATTCACATAAATTATTATAAAACACCAAATGATGTTTGTTACAAAAATGAGAACAAACTAAATTAGAACTAAACTCAATGTCGTTTCAGTTGATCATGACTACGGTTATAAATTGATTATAAATATGCCGAATTTCGAATATACGAAAGAATTTCATTTTTTTATATTCATTAGAGCATGTGAATTTTGCTTAAATAAAAGTAAAAAAAATAATAATAATTAGTCAATAATGTGACAATTTCCGTACAATTACCTGATTCTCCCATTGGTTGATAGCTTCCTTTTTGTTTCTCAGCTCATCATATTCAGTTTCAAGTTGGTTTCGTTCAGACTCTAATCTCCTCACTTTCTCAGATATCTGAAAATATTTTCACATAAAAAATAATCACAATGTATAATGAAGAAATACCACATCCATAAGGGAGTGTATAAACCCTCTTGTTTATTGTACACACACTTGGTAAAATTGGTGTGTTGGAAAATCTGTTTAAAAGGCAATTCATTTAATTTTCAAACTATGACAATATATTGTCCAACATTTTTTTTCACTACTTGATAATTCGAAATCAGTTGAGTAAATTGTCATCATGGTTTGAATGAAAGTATCTCACCGCTTCCAATTCTGAAATCATCTTGGTATTTTCGTCTCGTAATAGTTTCTTCTCCCGCTCGTTTCGTCTGGAGAGTTCCGCTAGAGCCTCTTCAGAGTCGGTCATAGATTCAAGCCTACTAGCATCCAGCTTGTCTTTGGCTGAATGTACCTGAAAACAAAACATTCAATGCTTAGAATTTAGTCAGGCTAACACCATCATTTGGCCAAACTAAAGCATCATAATGGTGGAAGCTTTACTCTTGTTATTTTTAAGCTTTCTTTATTTAATATAAACCTTATTGTGTACAATAAGATTACTTTGTACAGTAAAATCCCGTTTATTCAAAATTCACCGCAAGTTCAAGTTATGGAGCAGAATGTGGTCCCTCTGGAAAGTTTTCTTACTAAAATGTACTCATAAATAAATATAATTATTCAAAGCAGACCCTATTCAAAGCTATTCCTGCTATTCAAAGCGGACCCTACCATATGAATTTGTGGATCTATTTTTCACCTACTTTGATTTTTTTGTAAAATGTCAGTAATCTGGAAAATACGCATTACAAATTAACAAGAAAAGGTTAGCGGCTGACTGACGAAAGTACATGTGCGCTACGCGATGTGCCTGTCAAATGTCAAAGTCCATCCAAATGGGTAGTACCCACCCCTATACCGATTCACGACTTTTTAAGTATACTAAAAAAAAGTAGCTCAAATGCTTTTTTCTCGCTTGTTTTCTTTACATTAGAAAAAGATAGCAAATATTATCTTTGCACCCTTATAGCTAACGTAATTCACCCAGTTGCTGGCTGCGAATATCAGTGCTTGCCAATCTTCTGTTCCGTATTATCACCATCATTATTTTTGTTTACGTAGCGTTTGTATATTATGTTGTACAAAAGCTAGTACGCGGTTGAGTTCCTCAGACTTTTCCGTGTTTTATAAATGATCTAATTTGTATTAATTTAAATACAGACATTTCTCATTCTATTAAAGTTTAGTGTCGAGACATTTTGAAGAATGCGTGGTTGGCGTTTATCAGATTTTCTCATTTTTACATATATATAAAGACAATTATTTGTATTTCTATAATATTCATGTGTTAGACATTTTGAAATTTGCGAAAGCGTGATTTGCGTTCCTTAAACATTTTCATATTTCATTAAAATGAAAAAACATAAATTGAAAATATAAAAAATATAAAAAAATATAAATTGGAAAAACATTTTTATGATTTTGACTGATAATTTTATATTCTCAAAAATAGCACCAATGCGAAACTCGTACAAAACGCAAACAGTTCCTAAAAAATCGAATTAATACAAAAGATTGGCAAAAAAATTATCCAGAACAAAATTAACAAAGAATACGCGACCCTATTAATGGCGTATTCGACAATATTAAACAAGGTTAAGGCGCGACTTTCATTTATCCCGTTTGAATTTGGAGATATTTTTTGCATTTTGCATACCCTTTCAAGATGAGACTAATATGTAGTTAATTCTTTTACAATATCAAGTAAACATAAAATTGCATTATTTCTTACAAAAATATTGCTAGAACGAAAAGTATCAACAGAAATTGTTGGTTTTCTTAAATTCCTAGGTAATATGCTATCAAAAAATAGCAATCCATGGACTTCATTTTTCTTAGGTCAATTAATTCTGAGACCATGCAATCTATGTAAAACGATTCAAGTTTTGTAAAAAAAATTTCGTGCCAAAAATTATCATCTTGATAGATGTTTTCGGTTTTAATTATAAAATTTGTTCCCGTCCAAACTCCAAAAAGACACATATTTTTATTACTAACGTGCAATTGTCCTTGAACATGATAATACCAATCATGATTTTTATTAATGTTCATTATTTTATTATTGTCTAATTTCCAAAATGGAACTTTCAAACCCAAAGTCAAACTTTTCTTTTTTCTATAGCTTTATCAACAGTCATACTTAAAGCAGATGACAAGGCATTTTATTTCTATAATATCGTTATCAAAAGTACCATCCGGAGTTGCCCGCAAAAAATGATGTGTACTATCAATTGTAATGTTTTCTTGAAGTTCTAATTGCCGAAGTGCAGTAAATTCATTAACGTTCACATATTGCATAGACACTACATGACATAAAGAAAGACTATACAACATACTGTTTACCAAAGACCCATAACACAACAACATGGCATAAATACGATGTTGTCGTTATAGAAGGTGATAGCGCATGCACGGCCAGCATGCGGTCATATTGTAAGATGCCAGAAAGGTGTGATGTGAAATTAAATGCATGTTTAAAATTAAAATGTCAAAATTATAATCTATTTTCGTTAATAATATTCATTCATATTGTAGTAAAAATTTGTATTGAAATGTGTTTTATAGGCAAAATTAATTTCGAGGGATAATTAAAATTATCGTATTTCATAAGACTGAAAATATATTATTTAAAAACTGATTATTGTGTTTCTGATATAAAACATAGTTTTAAATAGTAGCTGAAGCCTCAAAGCATGTGAGTAAATAATATTATTATAAAGATATGTTTTTACTAAAACAAAGTATTTTAAAATCGTCGAAAATTTATCAAATGTACAGTAGAAGTCCGATAATCCGGCACGTTCGGGACCGGCTCGGTGCCGGACTACCGAACGTGCCGGATTATTGGGCGGTAATCATAAGAACAATTAGGTTAATAATTAAACTACAAATACATACAACAAAGTTTATTTTACATTTCATATAATGTATGTACACGTACTGTAAAACATATTTCACTTAGATTTAAAAAAGTCACGAATGTCTTTTTGTTTTCTTGACTTTTGGCGTTTAGTATAAAATTCATTTCTAATGATATGGAAATCAATAATTTCTGAAGCACTGTAGCTAGTACTAGCCCCAGCAAAAGAGATAAACTTATTTAGTGATTCTGCAGCTTCTGCCCAGCTGATTTTATCCTTTTCTTCCGTTTCGGCATCTGAGTCACTTTCTTCAAGATTTTGAGTAGGCTGAGGGTTTACTACAATGTTGATAATGTCCTCATCAGTTAGTTCTTGTTCAACAGGCTCATTCTTGTCGATTAGAAGCCACTCCTCTACCTCATCTTCAGGCAGGTTTTTCAAGGGATTGTCAGCACTTCTAACGACATCCAAAACTTTGGTCAGAGCGTCTTGATGGTTTTCTTCATCATCAGTCTGTAGAGTTAGGTCAGATGCAGGGTTTGCAGCTGGCCAAAGTTTTCTCCAGCATTTTTGGAGTGTTGTATTTTTTACCTGGTTCCAAGACAGTGCAATAGCATAGACGGCATCTTTTACTGTAAACTTTTTTTGAAAATCAGTCACGTCACAGTCGGCATTTAACAGGCCTTGAATAAAAGACCTTCTATAAAAGCATTTAAAATTTTGAATAACCCCTTGGTCCATGGGTTGAATCAAAGATGTTACGTTAGGTGGGAGCAGAGTAGCAACAATATTTTCAGAAACTAACTCATCTACTGGCGGATGGGCTTTGCAATTGTCCAAAAGAAGGATGGCTTTAGTATCTTCTGGTAGACCAAGGCCCTTGAAGGATTCCTTGACCTCAGGCACAAAGTGGTGAAAAAACCAGTCTTTAAAGAGGGCGGCAGTCATCCACGCATTTGATTGAGCATCGTATCGGACAGGCAAGTGTGTAACATTCTTAAAAGCCCTGGGTTTTGCAGATTTACCTATCACAAAAGGGGTCACTCGGTGGTTTCCAGACGCATTAGCACATAGCAAAACGGTTAATCTGTCTTTGTTTTTTTTAAAACCCTTGGCTGCTTTTTCTCCTCCCCCAGCTAGTGTAGATGTTGGTAAACATCGCCACAATAGCCCTGTTTCATCAGCATTGTAAATCTGTTCAGGTGTTAAATCATTATCAGCCACGATTTTCTCAAACTCGTCTTTGTATTTTTCTGCAGAGTTTTGGTTTGCTGAATTGGTTTGGTTTCTCCAGTTACATCAAGTCTTCGAATTCCATGCCGAAACTTAAAGTTTCTGAGCTAACCATCAGAATAATTACATTCACTTTCAGCAACTCCTAAATCTTGGCCGAATTTCTTTGCCTTTTCAACAATCATTGGCCCTGTTACCGGCTTTCCTTCAGAACGTACTGCACTAAACCAATTGAACAATACACTATCTAGCTGTTCCAGTTTTGGTTTTTTTAATGTTTGTCTAGAAGCCAATTTTTCAGTTGTTACCGATTGAGAAGCAAACTTCATTAGTTCATCTTTTTGTTTTTTAATGTCATAAATAGTTGATGAGCCAATATTAAACTCATTCATTAAAACATTTCTATTCTCGCATTTTTCTAGCCGTTTGATGATTTCTAGTTTCTGATTGAGAGTCAGTGTTACGTGTTTTCGTTTCTCTCCTTTTGAACTTGAAGGCTTAGGTTTTGAAAACATGGTCACTGTACAGTTAAAACGAAACTCACTTTTTTTATGAACAGTTTCAAAAGTTACGTTTACTGCGATGTGAAAGGACACAAAACAACAACAAACAAAAAATGGCGAAGACGCTTCGTGATTGATTAACGGAGCTGCACTGCACCTGAATTTGTTGTAACAGCTGAGACTAGCCGGCCGCTAATTGTTTCCGAACAATACCGAGCGCTTCCGCATGATCCCGAACTACCCCGAATTCTTCCGAATAGCTCTCGAGCGTTTTTACTATTTGCTTTAAAGACACACTTTTGGAGAAAACCAAAATTTTTACAATTTTCCGGAGCGATGCCGGACTATCGGGCATTCCGGACTGTTGGATGCCGGACTAATGGACTTCTACTGTACTGCAAATTGAATGGTTTATAACTCTATTAATTTTTATCATTTTGCTAATTTGATTTAGAACAGATTTGTCTCCGTAATCTTGGCTTCAAAATTATAAGAAAATATATTTCATTTATGTAATAATTTAGCATATTAACTCAATTTCGTAGCACGAGGAAAATGCATATAATGCTTATATTGTCTTAATTATGGCCAATAACGTTCAATTTATTAGTTTTATATTAGTGTAAAGGTCAAATCTAAGTAATAGTTGAAAAAAAAGTCAAATCTTTTGAATAACTTCCGATATAAATGAATAATAAAAACTCACATTTTCGTAAAAAATGCGAAAAATTGAATTATTATTGAAAGTTGCGCCTTAAATACTATTTATAGTAATTATCTATTTTTATTGATTTGTTTACACTGTATTTTGACAACTTGTTTGTTATTTTAAAATGTGTGGATATAGGTATATATAATTACTTTGAGTTGTAATGAAAAAGTTAATACGTAAAAAAAAATTGAATTTTTGAAATTTTGTGTTTTTGAAATGGGATTTTACTTTACTCGTATCCCTTGGAGGCGGGACTAAATCTTAACTACATATTTATATTTGATAAATATCTACATTACAAGCCAAATTAATTCTGGAAAGTTTTATACTTTATTTTAATATTCTAATGAATATTAGTACACATTCAAATACATATAAAGAAAAATATTTTCATCACTCAAATGCATTATATGGGAAATGTGCTAATTGTCTTGCTTTTTCCCAGGTATATTAAAAAAGTGCAAATATTTCAATGGGGATAAAAATACCTCTCTCTCAAGCATTGTCCTGTGGTTCTCAGCCTCTTGCAACTGCTCCCGGAGAGCTGCTAGCTCCGAGCTGTATCTGGACTGTTGCTGGTTAACTGATTCATTATACTGTACCTGAGAATACAAAAGAGAGAATAAAATTGACAGAATGCCAAACACTTTCAAATTGTTAACCCAACTCTTATCTTGACAAATTCATACATGTGATTGTTAAGACATCTATCTTCTAATATACATCATGTCTTTGCAATTGATGTATTTACTTACTGTAATTATGGAAATATTCACTTGAAATCAGAACTTAAAAATAAAATAGGAAAAATTAATTTAAAAACAATTGCAAAAACATGCCACTTGAATATTTTTGTTTGATCTGACGATAAGATCAATAGTGATCAATCATTGTCTTAGAACACCACCAAGTTTGCTTTAATTTGCATTACACAAGTGCTTAGTTTACTTTGAAAAATAGTACAAACATTCTATTCTGTGCACTTTTAATGTGTGTAAGAAAAAGAAGAGAAAAAAATGTGTTTAAATATTAACTAAGTTATAAGTTTTCCACAGTAAGACAAACAGAAAATCAAAAATGTATATTTAATTCATTGACAATTTAATCAAAAATTAGTGAGGGAGGGATATCAATCAGGGTCATGCCATGCATGCCCACTGAGCGGGTGACTCACATATGAGGTGCAGTGTTTCACCCACCATAATTATGTAAATAATATACACCGTGTGGCAAAAAATGTACCAATATTAAACTTGCATGCTTTTTTTTCTCGCTTGTTTTCTTTACATTAGAAAAAGATAGCAAATATTATCTTTGCGCCCTTATATTATACTGATTCCCCCAGTTACTGGTTGCGGATGTTAGTGTTTGCCAATCTTCTGTTCCGTATTATTACCATAATTATTTTTGTTCACGTAGCGTTTGTATATTTTGTTGTACAGACGCTAGTATGCAGTTGAGTTCCTCAGACTTTTCAGTGTTTTATAAATTATTTAAATTGTATTCATTTTAATAGTCATTTCATTCTATTTAAGTTTAGTGTCAAAGCATTTTAAAGAATGCCTTTTTTTAATGACAATTGACATTTTTTATATTTTCTCGTATCTTGTTAATTATTTTATTGCCATTGTTTTAAATGTAACTAAAATTATTTATTGTATAATCTCTAATGTATGAATGTAGGAGCAAAAATGGGCAATTTGATTGTACGCTGTTTATTGTACGCCGATGATGCAGTACTAATGGCAAATAATGAACAAGAACTACAGAATCTAGTGAGTAGAATGTACAATGTATGCAAGAAAAGCGACCTCATGATGAATGTTAACAAGTCGAAAGTGATGGTATTCGAGAAGGAAGAAAGCTAAATACTTGCAGGTAATGAATGTTTGGAATAAGTAGATGAATTTGTGTATTTAGGAAGTATGTTTGATAGAAACGGAAAGGCTGAGAATGATATCGAAAGGAGGGTGACTGCAGGAAATAAAGTGAACGGCGCTTTGAATGGAATTATATCTAATGGGAATTTGTCAACCGAGACAAGACTAGCAGTGCACAATGGAGTCCTGGACACCTGTATGGAAGTGAGGCCTGAAGCTAGCAGAAGAGGAACGAAAGTAGACTGAATGCAGTGGAAATGAGATCACTTAGGCGTATATGTGGCAAGTCTATTTATGACAGAGTAAAGAATGAAGAATAAGGAAAAAATATAAAGCTGATGTTAATATAGTGAGTAAGATTAAGAAAGGATTACTTAAGTGGTTTGGTCATATGGAACGGATGAATAAGGAGAGAATGGTAAGAAAAATATATGACGCAAGTGTTGACGGCACCAGAAATAGAGGACGTCCGCGGAAGACTTGACACTACCAGGTAAACCAGATAATGGAGGATGGTTCTGTTAGAAGCCTCAACAATCGATGAGCTTGTATGAGAAGATGTATGAATGTGGATGAGACGAGAATTGTGTGTCAGGACAGAAGAGTGTGGCGCTCTATCCTTTCTGCCTACCCCCACGGGGAAACGGCGTGATGGTAAGTAAGTAAATAATCTCTAATATTTCTGTGTTAAACATTTTGATATTCACGAATGCGTGTTTTGCATTCCTTAGACTTCCGTATTTCATTTAAATTAAACCATTTTTATCATTTTGACCGATAATTTTATATTCTCGAAAATGGCACCAATACGAAACTCGTATTGGATGCCAACAGTTGCTAAAAAATCTATTTAATACAAGAGATTGACAAAAATTATTACCCAAAACAAAATTAACAGAAGAATACGCGACCCCATTAATGACGTCGTCGACAATATTAAACATGATGACAGATAGAGCTTAAGCGAGAAATGTCACGGAGGGGAAAGGAGTAGGAAAGCGGAGAGTGAAGAAGAAAAAGAACAAGACATCACAGGCGAGTGCGAAATGCCCCCGCGACCACCTCAAAACAAAGTTTTAAAAGCGCTGAGAATTTTTGTTGCTAACTTCAATACAGTGGAGAAAAGGGGGTGTTGACGATTAAGTTGTTATTAAAAATGGCGCAAAAAGATAGTCCATTATAATCGGATTTTTAAAAATAATGTTGTGATTTGTGTACGCTGTATTTGTTATAGTGACATAAATTTATAATGAAGACGAAAAGTGAAAATAATAATATGCGGAATTATAGATGTTCAAAGCGGACCAGACTCGAACTCTGCGGACATCATACATACGAATATATACACACGCACGTGTGATATGCCAATTGCGATTTCGGGGACTTCCTCTTAATTTTGTTTTCTCCATCTGGTCTGTTACGATCCGTTGTTAGAGGAGTAGACACGTGTATGCTCCAGAGTGTGGGAAGGGTGTTATTTTAATCTATTTTGACAATCGCCAATAAAACCAACATTGGACAACGTGGAGATTATGCCAAATAGTTTTACAAGGGCCTATTATGATCCTAAGCAGATGCAGCGGGCCGCCGTCAACATTGACAAACACATGACGGACCGACAGCATCACTTTTGAAATAATATTTTCGTTATAACAAAAAAAATTACGTAAATGTATCGGTATTTTATCGTACGAGACAAAAGTAATTTTGTTTTACATTTTAACAAAATTTCATTATATAATTCATTTTTGTATAAATAGGAAATTAATTTTGAAAAAAAATTTGATATATGTTATTTTTCAATATAGCAGGGTTCGTTTTAACGAGGTTTTACTGTATATATAAAGTCACAGATTTTGAAACAGTGATAACCATTGTAAACTTGCTAATTATTTTATTTTGTAATTACTTTGTGGATTTCGTGAGGTATCAAGATTGTCGAAAGTATTTATTAAAGCGATCAATGGCTTAAAATAATCTACAATGAAAGCTCCCACTGTACCTCTAGTCTCTCCACCTCTGCCCTCAGTGAAGCCACTTCCTTGTGCGTAGAGCTTGGCACCACATCAGACTGGGGTCCTCCTCGTGCAGCAAGGGCTTCACACTCCAGTCTCGTCTGCCGGCACACTTCTTCGGATCTCTCACGCAGCTTTCTCTCCTAGGTCAATAAATAGAACGCATCAATCGTGATTCTTTACATAAGGCCCAAATAATTTTGAGACAATAATATGATTATCTTATGTAAAAACTTGCACACCTGTATTTATGGAAAACTAAAATATTAAAACTTAGTACCTTATTAGTTTCAGAGATTGCATCGTCTACCCTGGCTTCTAGTTCTCTCCGGACCTTCTCCGATTTTCTGATCTCATGTCTGAGGGAATCAATTTTCTGCATCGCCACTTCTAGCTCTTCTTCTTTGTCTCGTACCTAAATTTTTTTTAATGAGAATTGAAAACATGCTCTGTAATACTATTTCTTACAAGTACAGTAAAACTCCATTAATTTGTGTACGCATATTTCGTATTTTCATATAATTCCCACTTTTTTAAAAAATTTTAGCCCTGAAAATAACATTTCATACTAATTTCTAGCAATAATTTGTAAAACCTCATTATTCGTAGTTCGTATGCATTTTTTATACCCAAAGTAAATAATTTGTTCACGTAATTCGCATATTCACGCATTTTTAAATCCAAACCCGCACGATTACACATTCATCATCCCTTTGTAAACATCTGTAGCTAGATCCACCCCCTAACCAATTACGGCGCTGTTCCTTATCACAATAGCTTGGCGCGCTTAGAGCTTGTAATTCACACAACCGTGGCCGAACTGAGTGATACCATATTTATGTATACTAAATTCTGCAGTGTGTTTTATAAGATTTGTTGTTATTTCGACAATAATTGTCGGCGAATTGTGAATTATATATTTGTACTCACCCTTATAAACCCCTAATTAAAATAATTTGAAGAATTTTCATTGAATCTCGTAATTTACAAATGAATTGTGCGCAACAGTTCTATTGATTTTATATCCAGTTTTTTGTTTATGAAATGTTGCAATTTGTATAACGTAATAAAGAAATTAAAACCTTTGTAATTAAATACACAACTTATTTAATAATAAAAAAAAAATTGTGGTTCAGTTTCTAAAATAGCACGAACATCTCGTAATTCGTGTGATCTTGACCATTTGAAAATTCTTCCACTTGACACTTGACCATTTGAAAAATGGAACTTATTTAAAAAAAAACTGACAAAAATTGATGTCAAGTATAAAATCAGTAGACAAATTTCAATCCTGAATACCTCTCTATTTAGTTTTTCATTATTTTTTACGGGCTTTTTAATATTCCAATTTCTTATGATGGTTTACAATTTAATGGTAAAGGCGAGTTCAATAGCTAATCATATTAAAATATCCATAATTTTGTTGCGCCAAGCACTGGTGAATCGTTTGAAGAAGTCTGTTTTTAATATTAGACTCACCTTTTTTAATATTGAACACCTTCATTATTCAGGAGAAATTAATTATTTGATAAACATTTCGACACATAAAAAACTGAAATAATAGACAGTCACCATGTTTGTCAGTATGAAAATCACGATATTCACAGCGGTGGTGCGCGTAACTGACAATGTTTTTTTTTAAATTTCTTTCTAATGTTGCCTTCAAAAAAATTGTTCTCATTATTTGTAATTCAAATTTTCTTTTTAAATTTCAGTTCCGTGAGTTACGAATTAATCGGAGTTTTACTGTATATTAACATTATTTATTATTTTTTCAATGGAAATTAATGCTGTTTTAAATTAATAAACAAAAAATATAACAATCATATATTTGTATATAAAAGTAATCTGAGAATTATTTTTTATCAATACAGAATATTATTCATAAACAATAATTTTCAGAGTACATAGATATTCTAAATATTTTAAATTAAGCTTATGCTATGAAAAATGGGACTAATTGGCAGATCTCCCAGGACAATGATTGACCTCTTGATCATTGAGAAAGTATCTTATCAATAGACCAAAAATATTAATAAAGCATTGGATTGAAAAACAATTTCTTGAACATTACGAGTCGTATTGATTAGCGTCATATCTATGTAGTTAAAAAATATGTAATATTCAGTACTGTAATTTAAAAAAATATATCAATTCAAGGATAACTTTAAAAAATGCTTGTGTGTTATTTATGTTTACAAAAAATGCAAAGAGAATTCAAAGTGTTGATTTTCAAAGACACTTTGAATTCTCTTATATTAATCGACAGTCAGGCAGGCACAAATAGAGAAACAACTGTAAACCCACCTGTCGTGAAAGTTTTTGTTTTTGCTGTCGCAGTTCGGCCATTCTGTCTGTCACTTCTGTGTATTCTGCCATTGCGAGCTTTCTTTGGCTTAGTGCGTCCTTCAGCTCCTTATCCTAAAATAGTAGTTATATTATGATATTAGAACCACAGGAATTCGAGCCCTAATACATTAAATTTGTCTTAATTTGCAATTTTTTTTCATAGTAACATTGTTGAATACATATTTTGAACTTTTAAATTCTTTTTTTGTAAAAAAAAAAAACATGAAGGCACCACTTTCAATAATAATTCAAAATTTTCGCGTTTTTTACGAAAATGTTGGTTTTTATTATTCATTTATATCAGAAGTTATATACAAGATTTGATTTTTTTAAATTATTATATAGATAGAACTTTTACGCTTATTTAAAACTAATAAATTGAATGTTATTTGCGATATTTAAGAAAATACAACCATTATAAGAAAGACCATAACCATTAGATACATTTTCCGAGTACATATTACAATATTGCTTTAATATGGAAATTTATTGCACATACGAAATATATTTTCTTATAATATTGAAGCCAGGATTAGGAAGACAAATTAACAAAATGTCAAAAATTAATAGTTAACTCCTTGGTCGCCCAACGTTGCAAGTTTCCGACAGAGAAAGAGATGGATGAGAACTGTCAGAATTTAAGTTGGCTATCGTAAGTACAACAGACAACCACGTGACATTCCGCAGCGTCTATTTCTCACGGAAAATGACCTGATATCACTGGTGCCGCGGATCGAATCTTTAACCAAATTATTATTTCCAGTAGTGTTATCGTACGGTGCCACATAGAAATCTGTTTCAACTCAAGAACACAACAAATTACATCTGAAATCAAGTGTAAAAAATAGTAATTTTTCCTCCATACAAAATTGGCAGTTGACGCTCACTTTTGCATTGCCACATCGCAATTTTATTCAATTTAAAAATTTAACACACATGTTGACGTCAAAGTGCTGATATTTATACAGTTATCGAATTTTCATTAACTTTTTTGATTTTATTTTTACTTTACAAAACGGTGGAGACTGCCAACTTTTTAGACATTCCCAATATGCTCGTTACTACAGCAGAGACCGATGATGAGGAGGACGCAACAAATTGGAAAGTATCTGGAACGTTCCAATTTGAGTAAATTGTCAGCTAGATTTTGACATGCGTTTGTGCGATTTTTCATTTTTATTACAGAGTAATTCAAGTGAATAAGATATTATTTTTTAGTTATTAATTAAAATTAATATACAAGCGTTTTACTATAAATACAGTGAGAATTAATAATAAATAAATTTGAAAAAGCTAGTCTGTGAATTTTGAATTTTAAGAATTTTGGCGCCAATATGGTGGCATGATGATGTCTCACCTACGATTTTTCTAGGGAGCTAACAGGTTAACCATTCAATTTGCAGGATATATCAATTTTTGATATTTTTTAAATACTTTGTTTTAGTGATAACATGCGTTTTTAAGTAATAGATGGTATTTACTCACATGCTTTGAGGCTTCGGCTACTATTTAAGATCAAGTTTGATATCAAAAATGTAATAATTTCTTACTAAATAATATTTATTCTTTATTAACTTCAAATCGCCGATCGACAGCAGTCGTAATGATGTTTAGTTTGCACTTTCGTAATTTTCGTTAAAAAATACTGAAAATATATGGTTTCATGCATATTTTATCCTCAGTTTGCATTAAAATTGAACTTATTCACAACATTAGTAGCAAATTTCATAAATTAGATGTCAATTAGACGTGTTTTTAGGGAAAACAACATTTTCTTGAACAAAGTAAATATTTTATATACGTTATTTTAATGAAAGTCGGAATTAAATTGATTGATTTAAGTGACCATCTAAACATATGTAGGTAGGTACTTTGTCAGATTTCAAAACATATTTATACATATGAATTAGGTACCCAATAAATGATTTAATTTTCAATTGATTAATTCAAATGACAAGACACATTTTTATTTCATTCCATATGATTCCAATAAATCAATATGAAAAAAGGTGGAAAATACTCCCGACACGAGTTATGTTTAAAACTTGTATCGAATGCGAGAAAACCAACAATTTTATTGTTGTCTCTTTCTATTCAAACTTTCCTCTCTCGCATGATTTACGTAACAAATAATGTCATTATTTATTTCTCTGATACTTATAAGAATTAAACTATTAGCCTCATCTTAAATGCATATATAAATTCATGTAAAATTTCTTAAATTTCAAACTGGAAAAATGAAAGCTCACTCTTAACATAAATTGACATTCTCTTAAATTTCCAATAAACGAGTATAATGTAATTGGTTAGAAGTTTTACAAGGACTGCACAAAATATTAACCTTTTATGATTTCACTTAAAATTCTAATATCATTAATTGTGAAGGTCGATTTCTTGTGGTTTAACATATTAAATTATTTTAAATATACAGTAAAACCCCGTTTATTCGGAATTCGCCGCAAGTCAAGTTTTAGAGCAGAATATGGTCCCTCTGGAAAGTTTTCATACTAAATTGTACTTATAAATCTAATATCATTATTCAAAGCTATTTTTGGACCCTATCAGATGAATTTGTCAATTTATTTTTCGCCTAATTCGATTTTTTTTTGTCAGATGTCAGCAATCTGGAAAATACACATGCGCTACGCGATGTGCCTGTCCAAAGTCCAAGACCATCAAAATGGGTAGTTCCGCCCCTATACCGATTTCCGACACATAAAGTTAATTTGCATTGTTTGTTTTCTCACTCACTCTCAGTATACTAGATATACTATACTATAGATACAGTATACTAGTATAGATGACAAATATATCTTGTGCGTCCTCGATTTGAAATTTTTTTTTTACCGCGACGCTTTAACTTTTTTCTCTCGCTCGTTTTCTTTACATTAGAAAAAGATAGCAAATATTATCTTTGCGCCCTTATAGGTAAAGCAGTTCTCTAGTTCTCCCAGCTGCTAGCTGCGAATGTCAGTGGTTGCCAATCTTCTGTTCCGTATTATTATTTTTGTTTACGTAGCGTTTGTATATTTTGTTGTACGCGGTTGAGTTCCTCATACTTTTCCGTGTTTTATAAATGATTTAATTCATACTCATTTTAATACAGACATTTCTCTTTCTATTTAAGTTTAGTATCAAGGCATTTTAAAGAATGTGTAGTTAGCGTTTCTCAGATTTTCTCATATCTTCTTAATTATTTTATTGCCATTGTTTCATATGTAAAGAACATTATTTGTTTTTCTCTAATATTTACATGTTAAGACATTTTGAAATTCGCGAAAGCGTGGTTTGCATTCCTTCGACTTTTTCATATTTCATTAAATTTAAATTAAAACATTTTTATGATTTTGACTGATAATTTTATATTCTCGATAATAACATTAATGCGAAACTCGTACAAAACGCTGACAGTTGCTAAAAATCGAATTAACACAAGAGATTGACAAAAAATATTATCCAAAACAAAATTAACATAAAAATATGTGACCCCATTAATGAGGTTGTCGACAATATTAAACATGACAGAAAGAACTTTAACATTGAAAGGCGAGTGCCAAATGTCACCGCGACCACCACAAAACAAATGTTTTAAAAGCGCTGGATACTTTTGTCGCTAACTTCAGCGGAGAAATGGCAGGTTGACAAGTTCGACTATTATGTCGTTGTTAAAAAGGCGCGAAAAGATAGTCCATTATAATTGTGTTTTTATAAAAAAATTATATTGTGATTTGTTTATACTGTATTTTGACAACTTGTTTGTTAATTTTAAATGTGTGGATATAGGTGTATATAATTACTTCGAGTTGCTATGAAAAAAGTTAATATGTAAAAAAGAATCGAATTTTTGAAATTTTTATATTCATTATCTTAAATCGTTATTCAAATCAAATTCTTGATTTTCGGTTCCCTCAACTTCAAATAAATGGGATTTTACTGTACTATACACATAGCTGAGTATTAATTTCATCACAACTATTGTTTCAAAAGGTTCAGTCCCTCTTATCAACAAATAATAGTCATAATAAAAATAAAACTCATTTGCATGTTTGATTTATTTAAATAATAAAAATCACATGTTTACTCATATCCATGCGTAATTGATTCATTCCCATGGTTATGAAAAATTTACTAGGAATTGACATATTTTTTAAAGAGAAAGTCTTAAAGATTCACAGACCTATGTTCTGAATAATTACAACTTCACAATAAGAATGTGTTCTCCTAAAAAAATAATAAAGTTGTATCAATGTGTCCAAAATTTAATAAAAATGAATTGATAATTCTGGTGTCTGCTATCAGATTTACTCAAAGGTATTTGAGATTCTGTAAAAATAAGGTAGATGGCTCTGTCAAATTATGGAACGATTAAATGTATTAATATCAAAAAGGTAACATATAGGGTCGGAAAATTGTCGCTAAAAATAATGTCGCTGTAGCTTAGTTGGATAAAGCACCTCCCCCGGTTAGGGAAGAGATCCAGGTTCGAATCCCGGTGGCGCAACAACAATATTTTTCGATAAAATTGATTTTATATGTATATCTTTATAATTAATATATTTAATTCATATTTAAAGATTCACTTTTTTTTTGTGTAATGAGTGTTAAAATGTGTTTATGATAAAATCAATAGTGCCAACCTGAAGTTTATATTTCTCTGTGAGATCCATCTTATCCTTAATAAAATCTTCCTTCTCTATCTTCAACAGTTTGACAGTTTTCTCCAAATCCCGTATCCTGGTAACCATTGCTGCTGGGTCTTGTGGCAGGCACATGCTGATTTCCTAAAGACATACATATTTTTTCACAACATTAGAGACTTTTTCACAAATATTGTGATATTTTACTAATTTAGCAATGTGTTTGGAAATCCCAGATCAAAAAATCAGTAATTTTTTTGTTTCTTGAATTTCGAATTAAGTGGGTTTATACTGAATTTATAAAAAATATTAAAAGTTTGCATGTGTACCTGATCGAGATTAGTATTAGCATTAGCATTATTCTGGTTAATACTATTGAGTTGTTCTACACATTTTAATTGGCTCTCCAGTTCAAAGTTTCTCTTGGTCAGTGTATTAATTTCATCCTGCAGTTTCTTGCCATCTGTAAATGAAAAGCCATTTATGATAAAATTTTATTAACTTAAAATTGTCCATCTGAATTGTTTGGATAATTTTACAAATACATATAATCAAAACATATTCAAAGCTAGATAGACCATGTGAAAAAAAATTAACTACCTACCATTAATGAATAATAATAGTTTACCGAGTGATGCGGTGGTGTGCTCTCCAGTATCCATGTTGGCACTGTGTGATCTCAACTCAGCCAGAGACTGCGCCAGAGTTGCATTCTCATTCTCTAAAGCCTTTATTCTCGCCTTATCACCATTGTTAGATGGCAGCACCTGCTTCCAAAAATTATTACCGTTTAATAATCCCTTTTGTATATAGCAAACTTTTCGAATCGCGGCAGAAATACACAAGGACGATTTCTCGCCTCAACGGTATAGAGAGAAGAAAGTCAGAAACTGGACTATTTCGAACTATTTTTAAGTGGAAATATCATAAACAGTATAGTAATTGAATCTAACCGTTACTATGAGGATGTTAAAATCAATCAAATATTTCCTCCGAATTCTGAAATGCACAAATGAAAGAATGTGAATGCTGAGGAAATGTGTATATACTCAAAGCATTGACTATGCTCATGGTTAGGAGTAAAAAAAGTAGAATTAGCCAATACTGGACCGATAAACTATTTCATCTTTGATTTTTGGATTCGATTAAATTTATCCATCAAAAAATTTGTGTGTTGATGAGTCGATTGTATTATTAAAAATACAAATATAGCAATATCTTCCAGACACAAATCTGGAATCAAACTTTTTAATTTGCTTATTTGTCACACAGATTTACATATACTTGTGGTACAAACCTGTCTAGCTGGCGCGTTCTTTGTTGGCGATAGTGAGGCCTGGTTAACGCCCCCGAGATCCGACATCCTACTGCCCTGTGTGAAGGTGAACCCTACAAAGGGAAGGTGGAGTCCGGCAAATGCGGCATTAGCTGTTGGGGGTACGGCTTCTGATAATCTAAATTAGAAAGCATATTGCACAATTTATATAACACTTTCATTATCATATTTTTAGATATACATTAAAAATAAGTTAAGCATTTGTGTGTACTAGTTTTGATGTAACTTATTGAATTATTGAAGCTATCTCATTATGTTTAACTCAATATGATTTTATGTATTCTTCTTCGTTAGCAATTCACTCTTCACAAAGCGGTCATGATCATAGAATAGGATAATTATTACTATTAATGACTACTCATATTATTTGTCTTTATCTTGATGTGTGCGCGCTTTGGCTTTATGTATTAGTTTAATTTTAACAAAGTATAATGAATGTCAACTAAATAACTTAGCATGTAAATACAAAGAGTATAAAAAGGACAGAATACCACTCTTACTCTTCTATCACTGCTTACAACTTTCAGAATAATGTGAGTAGTGTTTCATAAGCATGTGAGTAAATATAGTATATTATTTAAAAACATATGTTTTTACTAAAACAAAGTATTTTAAAAATGTCAAAAATTCATCAAATGTACTGCAAATTGAATGATTTATAACTCTATTCATTTTTAACATTTTGCTAATTTGGTTTCCTACAGATTTGTCTCCGTAATCTTGGCTTCAAGATTATAAGAAAATATATTTCGTTTATGCATTAATTTAGCGTATTGACTCAATTTCGTACCATGCCTAAAATGCATCTAATGGTCGCAATCTTTCTTATAATATTTGTATTGTCTTAATTATGGCAAATAACATTCAGTTTATTAGTTTTATATGAATGTAAAGGACCAATCTAAGTAATAGTTGAAAAAAAAGTCAAATCTATTGAATAACTTCTGATATAAATGACTAATAAAAACCCACATTTTCGTAAAAAACCGTGAAAATATGAATTATTATTGCAAGTCACGTCTTAATGTAAAATACTCAACTTCACTCCGATGCAAAATATCAGTTATCTCTCAAATTTATGCACAAATAAGAAAGTGCAGAACAACACACATTGGATCTTAAGTAATGATAATATGCTAACCTAATATCAGTGTCATCCACATCAAAATTAGATGTGTCAGTAGGGCTGGACACATCGGGAACGTACGGAGCTTGCATCTCTCTTATGGTGTCCCAATCTAGGCCCCCAAACCACACATGAGACTGAAACATTAATCACATCATGTGTATAAATTTTGAATCTTGTGAAATTAAGATTGAAATTCAATTCTTAACATCTGCCAACCTCTGAAGTTGCTTTACAGCTAAGATAGAACCCGCTAGGAATATTAGCTGTAGTAACTGGTGATGAAAACAAATGATAGAATAACAATTGTATGAACACCCACGAACTCAGAAGTCTGCTAGGTATCAAAATATTCTCACAATATTAATATTTACCTAAAGAAGTAAAAAGTCATAAATTCAGCCTCTGAAAGATTAATTAATCAATAAAGGAGCGATATAAGTACCTGGAAGTCAACGATGCCGTTTCGTCCCAATCGTGAATCAGCACTGCAAATCAGCCCCCGTATGAGATCCTTTGCTTCTTCCGATACCTACAAAGATTGAAGAATTAAAATTAAGAATGATTCATTTTAAATAAATTTTATTTATAATACATAATTTTCGACAATTAGACCCGCAAAGTTTCTTTCAAGACCCTTGTCTGCCGGTCTGTTCGTTAATAATATAAAATTACATATCTTTTCACGTTAATACTATTTATTTACACACTTGACTACACAATAAACATAGATAATATTTTTTGTTTAAAACATTACTTCTCAAATATTTTTAATTTCTATACAGCACCACAACATTCCGTATCCATGGGTGTTCCTAGTCAGACCTAGCATTCACCAGGTTGATTAGGTACACAGCCTCTAGTGCAGCGTTTCCCTAAAGGTAATACACGGAACCCTGGGTTCCGCCAGAAAAAAGAAACAATCATATTACAATAAAGTTTAAATTAACCTTTTTTGTATTTCATAGTAAGAGTGCTTTTAGAGATTCCATAACTATTTTAAAATAATAAAAGGGTTGCCTGGTAAATTGATAAATGATAAATAATAAAAAAAAGTACAAATAAAAGTATATGCATCACTCTTGTACATTAAAGAAAACTTGAAGAATAATTGCTGGTTACGATAAGAATGTACAGTATTTAAAAATATATATCTTAAGCAAAATTAAAATTATATACTGACCTCCATAGTTAATGAGTCATTTGGTGGAAAATCAAAACTGTGCCGGTGGTTCATGATCTTGCCATAAGTTTCCACCAGAGACTCGGCATAGAAAGGTGTCTCTCCATAAAGCATCTCGTACATGCAAACCCCTACAATTGAATAGGGTGTCAGTTTCTTCTTTACCACAGTACGAAGGCTGTATGATAAGTAGCCGTATTTAGCGATTGATGGCGCAACTCCAATCTGTAATCCACGTCAATCGAGGAAATCATCGCCGAAACAGGGGTCGATTTTGTTGAGTTCGACTACTATATTTTTTGGATGGCTTAAAAAGCTGAAAGAATGCTGGACTAGGTATATCAAGCTGAAAGGAGGCTATGTCGAGAAATAAATAAAAAATTAAAATGCGATTCCTTCCCTAACATGAGTACTTATCATACAGCCCTTGTATACATGGTTTTGCAAAAAGTATTTTAAAAAGTTACAAAAATACTTCACACTCTATTTTTCTTCTCTATTTTTACAAATGAAAAAACTATGCACAGTAAGAGCTATGTACCTAATAGTATGAGATTATTATCAGTATAACTTAGATTCTTTCACATTCTGCGCCATTGTCAATTTAGGATAAAAACAAAATAAAAAACCTGCAGACATGTCACTGTTGCAAAACACTAAAAAAAAAAATTCTTTTTGTGCACATATTTTTTAAAATGCAAAGAATCGAGACAACTTGATATTTATTACTATTTTAGAATAAAAAAAAAGCTTACCTAATGACCACCAATCACACTCGGGTCCGTACTTTCCTTGGCCATCCTCCATTGCCTAAAATAAATAAAAAATAAGTAACGTGTATTGTAATGTTATTCATACATATTAAACACTGAGGGTTAACAGGCTCACCAGTTAAGACCTCATTAAGGGCTTATTATTACTCATTAATAATAATTCTGATTATTGAGTTTTTTACGAAAATGTGGGTTTTTATTATTCATTTATATCAGAAGTTATTAAATAGATTTGCCTTTCTTTTCAACTATTACTTAGGTTGGACCTTTACATTAATATAAAACTAATAAACTGAATGTTATTTGCCATAATTAAGACAATACAAGCATTATAAGAAAGACCGCGACCATTAGATGCATTTTCCGCGTACTATGAAATTGTGTTAATATGCAAAATTATGGCATAAACCAAATATATTTTCTTATAATCTTGAAGCCAAGATTATGGAGACGAATCTGTATTAAACAAAAATTATCAAAATGTTAAAAATTAATAGATTTATAAACCATTCAATTTGAAGTACATATGATCAATTTTTGACGTTTTTAACTCCTTGGCCGCCCACGTGAGTATGGCAAACACTCATGTGATATTCCGCAGCGTCTATTTCTCACGGCAAATGATCATCAAATAAGGCATATCACTGGCGCCACGGATCGAATCTTTAAACAAATTATTATTTCCAGTAGTGATATCGTACGGCTTCCCATAGAAATCTGTTTCAAATCAACGAATTACATCTGAAATCGAGTGTAAAAATCGTATATCATACTTCTCATGTCAAAGTCAAAGTGCTGATATTTTTACAGTTATCAAATTTTTTTGATTTTATTTTTACTTTACAAAATGGTGGAGGGTGACTTATTTTGTTAGTGGTGATTGTCAACTTTTTAGACATTACCAATATGCTCGTTACTACCACAGTCTGATGATGAGAAGGACGCAACAAGTTGGAAAGTATCTGGAACGATCCAATTTGAGTAAATTGTCAGCTAGATTTTGATGTACGTTTGCGATATTTCTTGTATTTATTAACGAGTAATTCAAATGAATAAGATATTATTTTTTAGTTATTAATTAAAATTAATATATAAGTGTTTTACTATAAATACAGTGAGTGCCCCGTTAGGCAGCATTGGCCATTGCCGCGGCCGGCGGCATCATTTTATGCATGTTGTTAGTGCTATACAGTAAAACCGCGATATAACGAAATCCAAGGGCCCAAAAAATAAAAATTCGTAATAACGAATTCCCACATATAACAAAATAAATAAAAAAAATCCTACTATATGTTACGCGCCGTCGCAAAAAAAAGTTGCGCGGCTTCAAAAAAGATCGCAAATTCTGCAAACAAAGGAGGAAGAAGGCCATAGGGAACTGAATACCTACATATTTTTAGTAGTTTTGTTATTAAAACAGATAAGCAAATGGATAATCAAAGGAATTAAATTAAGAACAGAACCTATTCAACACCAATTGGAAGATATTTTTGTAAATTCCAGAATATTGCAAACACAAAACAATATTTTAATTGTGTTTAAATGTAGAGCCGCTTCAAACATAGTTTTGGGCGTGAAACATAAAAAATAATTCAAAAATAAAAAATTTACCGTTGAATCGTGGCATTTTTATAAAATGAGTCGTATATAAATTACGAAGGTACTTACCGGTAACGGCGGCAATGATACTATGAACCCAAGAAGAAGTTTGAATTGTTTTACTACCTTGTCGGCAGACCGCCGCGCACCGCTGAAAAGGCCATAAAACCGTTCGCATACGGCAAATGCAGCGGCGCGGCTTTGTAATTGCGAAATAATATTTTCATCTTTTAACATTTTTTTATTTCGTTATAAATTTACGTAAATGTATTGGCATTTTTTTGTACGGGACAAAAATGATTTTGTTATAAATATTAACGGGATTTCGTTATATAAATGCATTTTTGTATGAAAAATTGGTTTTAGGGACTAAATTTCGATTTTTTTCGATATACGTCATTTTTCGCTATATCGGGTTTCGTTATATCGCGGTTTTACTGTATAAGTTATTAGTGCTATATAATGTGAAGTGCTAATATTTTTTTGTTTTAAGCATCACATTAAACACAATAATATTAATAAAATCTGATGTCATCCTTTCAAAAAACAAATATAAAATAAATAATAATGTTCTGACAACACTATCAACTTTTACTTTTATCTCAAAACTGTACGAAATCGCGGTCAATGGACGTTTATGGTGAAATAGTACCCACGTATTTATTTTTAGTTATACCAATGTTTTCATGGTTTTTTTATAAAAATAAAAACCGAAAAAGCTAGTCGGTGAATTTTAAGAATTTGGCACCAATGTGATGGCATGATGCTGTTTCACCTATGATTTTTCTGGGTAGCTAACAAATTAAAACACTTTGTTTTAGTAGAAACATACGTTTTTAAATAATATATTCTATTTGAGACTTCAGCTACTATTTAAAACTAAGTTTTATATCAGAAACACAAGTTTTTAAATAATATTTTTTCAGTCTTATGAAATATCATAATTTTAATTGTCTCTTGAAATTTTAATACGTCGCTCGAACCGGCTACGATGGTCATGAAATCCGCGCTCCGTTAGATTTTTATTAAATTTGCCTATAAAACACATTTTAACACAAATTTTTAATATAATATGAGTGAATTATACTTATTCTCGATACCAATTGCTTATTTTTGTAAATTATAGTGTTTTAAGCTGTTTTTATAGATTATAATTTTGATATTTTAATTTTAAACATGCGTTAAATTTCACGTCACACCTTTCTCACGCCAGCACGCATGCGCTGTCACATTCTAAAATGACAACTTCACCTTTTTAAAATGCAATGTTGCCGTGTTGTGGGTCTTTGGCAATACGGCAAAGTCAATGAATTTACTGTTATATATTTACGTTAATAATAAAAATATGCGTCTTTTTGGAGTTTGGACGGGAACAAATTTTATAATTAAAACCAAAAACATTTATCGAGATGATAATTTATGGCACGAAAAATTTTCTACAAAACTAATTGACCCAAGAAAAATGAGGTCCATCGATATCAATAACCCGCATTATATAATTAAAGTCATAGAAAATAAAGCTCAGAAAAACAAATAATCAAGGAAAAGGCTAGAAAAATTACTTAAATCATTTGTCACATCTGATTTTTAAAACACTTTTTTTTAAATAAATAATGAATACATGTCACATTGATATTCTCTGTATATTTAAAATTAAGCTAAGCGCTTGTGCCACAAACAACTGGTGCTTCCGGAACGAGGCTTTAATTTCAGACATTAATAAAATGATTTAGAAATAAAAATAAAGATAATTTGTCGTTGCTATGGCGCAAGGATCAATAGTGCTTGCAATAAGTGAAACAGTTTGTTTCTCAAAAGTATGCCTGAGCGAATATAAGGAAGGACATCATGGGAAGACAGGTTTTTATATACCTACAGTGGATTCTTTCCCGTCATTCTTCATAGTATAAAGATAACAATTCTTAGGTGAGAACTTTAACAAATTATTTAATTTTTGCTTGATAATTTCAAATGGCAACATATATTATGGATGCTTGAGAAATTGCTATTTTCTGATAGCATATTACCTAGGAATTTAAGAAAACCAACAATTGTATATTCGTCGTTTTCTATTGATACCTTTCGCTCTAGCAATATTTACGTAAAAAAATAATGCACTTTTATGTTTACTTGATATTGTAAAAGAATTAACTATTAGTCTCATCTTGAAAGGGTATGCAAAATGCAAAAAATATCTCGAAATTCAAACAGGAAAAATGAAAATCACGCCGTAAAGAAAAATTACAACATTGTTGAAGCAAAAGTTCAATAATGAAAGAGGATTCTGTTCCTCCAGATCTGTGTGGATGAGAAATATAGACTGTCATTCGAGGACATTTCGGAAAACAATTTGTAGATAATAGAATTAAGCAAAACCATTCACGTCGCTGCAATGTGAAGCATGAAAAAAAAAAAAAAGCCAATAAAGAAATTTCAGTACTTAAAAAACACAGCCGGTAAATGGTTTAAATTAAACTTGTTTTAATAAAAATGTAACAAACCCTCAATATTTCGGGGGAAATGTAATCCGGTGTTCCAACAGCCACGTTGGACTGCACGGAACCGTCGTCTCCTAATCGTAAGCAAGAACCAAAGTCTGCGAGACGAATGTGACCATTTGCATCCAGCAATACATTGTCAGGTTTAATATCTCTGTAACATACAAAAATAATTATTATCATCTTCAACAAATCGGCATACATTCTCCTTTGTATTATTCAATAATTATACATTGTGAACAAACCTGTGAACATATCTGAGCTCGTGAATGCTGTGTATTGCTAGTATCATTTCAGCTATGTAGAACCTCGCCATGTCCTCTGGCAAACGATCTTCGAACTTTGACAGCAACGTGAGCAGGTCTCCTCCACAATAGTAGTCCATTACAAGATACTGGAAGTACATTCAAAAAATTTGTTAGGTTATAGCATATAATTTAACTTGAAATATGTTAGAGAATGGAAATCAACTTCACTTCAAAGTACGCAAGTGGTGATGTGTAAACAGGCTCAGCGTTATAAAATGCACATCTGCAGACAGTGCCGTAAGACAATACGTAAAAATGAAAATCATACCAGATTACTATCATCTTGAAAGGCGTAGTGCAAGTTGGTTATCCATCTCCTGTCACCAAACACAAGAACATCTCGCTCTTCCTGAAAGCAGGCTGTCTCTGCACGCTGGAAATATTACAATATAAATTAATGACGAGAAAACTTTAATATTTTTAAGAACTTTTTTCAAACACAAGACAGAAGAAAAATTGTTGCACCTAGTAAGCAGAGGGGTTATACCAACATACATTTCTGTTTCTGCAATTCTTCCACAACTATGTCCTTTTTTTCATAAATATAGATGCGTAAAATTCTCAAATAACACCCATTATTGTTGAATTGGCTTAATCTATAATCAAGCACTACAGAAGAACCTCATCAATTCAAAATTCAAGGGACAGACAAAAGAAAAATTGAATACAGTAGAATCCCGATTATCCGGGATCAGCTCAACCGGGACTTTTTTCAAAAATTTTAATTTTTTTTTTTTAAATGTTCCACATTGTTCATGATGACTAATAAACGCGTGTTTTAGAGTCAAGCACGTCAGCTATCTATCGAGTGATCTCTCAAAACATTCATTTTTTTATTTAGTGTTTTATAAGGATTAGTTGCGTTCAGAAAGTTGTTATTGTCACTTGGATACAATAGATCACAGCGTAGTAAATTAAGACGGTGGTGGGGTTTGCTGTCAGGGATACCACGTTTATTTTTATTTACACAACCAAAGTAAAATATTTTTATGACGAATTAAAGTAGCAGGTCGATTTAACACGTCTTCTGGATGGTTAATATGGTTTAAATAGAAGTACGGAATCCGACAAATTACCATTCAAAAAAAAAAATAACTACACGAGAATTCACCTCTAAATTTCAAGCATTAATAAAAACCAAAGATCTTATGCCAGAGCAAATTAAAATCCCTGATTAAACAAGATTGGACGTGATAAAGAATTTTCGATTTTAATCATAATCATGTAGAATAAGTTTCACGAAATTTGTGACAAATTGACGGGTGCAGGACGCTAATGAGCAATCGGCACATGATTTGGCTTCATTCAGACTAAAGTGTAACTGATCACGGAGTATTAAATGATGAAGATATTTTACAATGTGCGACAAATGATACCATGTATCCTAAAAATGATGAAGAGGAAGATATTGAGATTAAATTCTTCAGAAAAATTAACACTGTCCTCAAAATTTTAACCACGGAATCATTCTTGACTACCTTGAGCAGTAGGATGCCAGCACTCTTGCTGAAAAAATGGTGTAGAAAAATATTCAAAATATATCATCAAAAACAAGCAAAGGAGCAAATACAATCCTCTTTATTTTTTTTTGTTGACTTTTTAATGAAATAGATTATAATAGTGTAAAAAAATATTTATGGTAAAATTTATTTGACAACCCTACAACAGTCCGGTTGGTATTTGCGTTTGCACAAACACAGGTGCGCAACTTTTGGACAGCAGTAGGCGCGCATACGCGTGATCTTTGTAATTTTTGAATAATTTTTTAACGCTTTCAGATTAACCGGGAAATTCTATTATCCAGGATTTTTTTTCACCATCTATCCCGGATAATCGGGAGTCTACTGTACTTTAATCGTGCTAATTCAAAATCTGTAAAATCATCACAAACTCCAATATTCAATGAATCAATACTTTTACCACTCTTTAAACTAAGTTAAAAACTGGTGCTACGAAAAAAATGAACTAATTGGTGATCTTCCAGGATGAGGATGGAACCACCAACCTATAGGTCATGGGTAAGCACCTTACAGTAAGGCTAAACAAACATGTCTAATATTGAGTTCCAGATATCAATTTATTTATATACTAGAATAAAATTATATAATCAATACCTTCAGCATCTCCCACTTGTTAAGGATCTTCATGGCATAGACCTTCTCACTTCCAGCCATGCGCACCACGCACACTTCTCCAAATGCACCTCTGCCAATCACCTTGATCACTTCGAAATCGTCACGGGACAAACGGAGAGACTTGATTGACTGCGCAACCGGTTTTACTGTAAGTGAGAAAACAGTTGTTAATAATCATTATCTTACAAAATTATTAACAGGATACAGTAAAGTGCTGACAAATTTACAAACCTTATATACATTGACAACATGAACTTAAGGCCGATTGTGTAATCAGTAATAACTTTTTGCTAACGCTCGTAGTAAAAATCCTTTGCAGGTTGCTGATATATCAAATTTACTACTGACAAAGCATAGATGGAGATGTCTATAGGCACGACAAATAATCATGAAATATGCTTTATTATGCATTATCTACGGATTTTTTCACCTAGGTGTTCGAAACCTGTCACTCTGGTGGTGAAATTTTTTTATATTATGTGCTAATGTATATTACACAACGAGATCATCATCGGATGACCTCTCATCACTAAAATAGCAGGATATTGAATGATTAATTGTCGTATACTGTATCTTTCAAAGTATCAGTGTGTCAGATGACTTTTGGAACAGCTGTGAATTTTCCACCATATTTAACTATTAATTCTCGATTTTACTATCGGATATCGGAGAGTAAAATGAGTTTACTACTTGATGTACTCTCGAGGAGTAAATATTTTTTTATTAATGATCAAACTACCCGTTATCGCGATAATTTTTACTTCAGTAACTCTTTTTACTATTGTAAAAAGTTACTAATGATCACACAACCGGCCCTGAAAGAATTTTAAATATATTAATGTTAATCTGCCTGGCCTAACAAATAAAAATAAAAAAAATCATGAGCGATAAGAACTAAAACTAAAATGTAGTATACAGCCAAATATTGTAAACTACTTGTGGCAAGGACCTAACTCACCGAAGTCAATGAAATCAGTGACAGTTTTCTCCCTCCTGAGGCTAGAGTTGCAGCACTCGTCGTAGAGGACCAGCAGTACATCAATGAGGGTTTCCACACTGAAGCTGTGGCCTCTCCCCTGAAAATATCATTGCATCAATATATTCAATTTATTGGGAAGTTATAATAAAAAAATTATTTAGTTACCGATAATATAATACTACACTACGAAAAGTGAACTTGCAGTATTCTTAGTACATATCTGATAATTGTAATGATTACATTCGTTTTAGATTTTCGACAAATTAATTGTATGTTACATATATACGTAATAAATTACGTGATCAGATTATTTTAGTCTTGCTCAAAAAATGCAGATTTTTTGCACCAGTTTCAAAATGTTTGGTGTAAAAATATATTAAAAAACTCTAGCCGCCCCAAATTCACCACTATATGTCTTTTAAATGTAACCTTACAATACATTGATATACGGATAATAATACAGAAATACAAAAGAACAAACCTGGATAGGACCACCCAAAAACAGCCCCTCCAATTGTTTAAGGCGCCGAGAGCCATTTACACCTAAAGAATATCATTAGTTTAATTTGTATAAATAGTAATGTAATAAGTCTTACTATTTTATGGATTGCCTATTTAAAAGGAGAAGTCTTACTATTTTCAAAGTAAGGAAAATACTTCAAAACATATTCATACATATAAATTAGGTACCTAATAAATGATTTACTTTTCGATTAATTAATTCAAATGACAACACACATTTTCATTTCATTCCATATGATTCCAATATATCAATATGAAAAAAAGTGGAAAATACTCTCAATACAAGTTATGTTTAAACTTGTATCAATACGAGAAAATAAACAATTTTATTGTCGTATTTTTCTATTCAAACCTTCCTCTCGCGCATGATTTATGTAACAAATAACGTCATTAATGATTTATCCGATTTTTATAATACTTTAACTATTAGCGTCATCTTGAAAGCATATCTAATTTGTGTAAAATTTCTCAAATTTCAAACTGGAAAAATGAAAGCTTGCCCTTAATTAGAACGATATACATATAAAATCATTTTATCGATAAAATACTGCTGTTGCTACTGGATTTCAAATAATGGAACAACAGATGTATCAATTTGAAAATGCAACATATAAGTTCGAAAATTTGTCATCAACTTACTGTGTTAGTGTAGCATAATCGGTTAATGCATTTTCCCAGATAGGAAGAGATCCGGGTTCGAATCCCGGCAGCAACATTAAATTTTTTTTGATAAATAAATTTATATATATATATATATATCTTTCTAATTAATACATTTAATTTGTATTAATATTTAAGGGTATATTTGTCCAGAATCTTGGTTGGGAAACAATTATTAAAAATAATACAAGTCCACATACATATAGACACATACATACATACAAATCTTGATAATTCAATACTTAATCATAACTCCAGACAGTTTTGGATGATGCCGATGTAAAAAATAGGATCAATAACTTTCCCACAGAATAGTTATTTAGTCAGCCCTAATTTATATTCCATCATACCTAGAAGAGTTAAATGACAGCCAGCAAAACGAATCAACAAAATGATCCATTCTCATACACTGGATTGTCAACTGTGTTCCTACGCAAGAGTATGACACTGAGCATAAATGACTAAATGATGAATCCAAATGTATTCCGTTGATACATCACAAAAACATTGTGTAACATATTAATCTATATATTATTTAGCACACACGTTTTCCAGAGATTATACCATATATATGTCTGACTCACTGGGTTTCCCAACATTTCAGCAAAATTAGCTTAGATAAGATAGCTCTAGTAGAGATTTTTTTGAAAGCTATTAAAATAAAGTGTTTTTTTAACAGTTCTGCTAATAAAATGATCTCACGAATGTGAAAATAAAACACTTTTTTTTTATTCTACTTGTTTAATTTACTTGAGACGCAATTCGCCTCGTAAGGACATTATCAATCTAACAATTTAATTCAACAGCTATATAATTTTATTTGTATGAGATGAAAAGGGACAACATTATTCATTGGAATTCTGAGGATTTTCATAAATTTTTTAATCTTATGCTCAGAATTCCAATGAATAATGTTGTCCCTTTTCTTCTCATGCAAATTACAATTGTATAGCTGTCCCCCACTATAGATATAAATACAAGTTGTTAAATTAAATTGTTAGATTAATAATGTCCTTACAAGGGGAAACGCATCTCAAGTAAATTAAACAAGTAGAATCATAAAAACAAGTGTTATATTTTCACATATGTGATTATGGAGTTCTACAAACTTACCTCAGAAACAGTAAATTAGTTAAAACGATCTCACTCACCCGGCATGTTTCCGATGAGGGCCAAGGAGGCCTTATCGGGAGCCGAGTCTTCCTCGTCAGACATTTAACCCGCCTCGTCGATTCGCTCCACGGCGTGCAGCCCCGAAACCGTCGTCTTGTCAACCCCTCCGCTAGAACTTGAGACTAGACCCCGCAAACAATATGTACAAATTTACAAAATATTTACTCGGCACGTTGTTTCATTAATGACTAGTAAATTACCAATCGTCACATTGTCGATGAAATTTGTACTGCAAACACAAGACTACTTTAAGGAGATAACAGAGTTGTGTACAAATAAGAGAAGGGCTTGAGTGCGATTCAGATGAAATACAGATAGAGAAGAGAAAGAATATTATTGGAGAGTTGCAAGTGCGGTGGTTTAATCATATTAACTTCCCACGAGTCCTCATTGCACAAAGAGCGTATGCGTTTTCCATATCTTTATTATCTGAAACAGAAAAATATACAAATTATGTATTTATGAATAGGCACAAATTTTGGATAGATAATTGAGACCCCCCTGCAAGAACATTAGAACTTTGTATATTGTTTTTACAAATGTTGACAGATAGGCGGAGCATCGGCCATATTGGATGATATATAGTGTTATATGTACTAAGATCACTAAGAAATTGTGTGTAAAGTATTTATATTTATTTTATGGTTATTTAATATACCACTCGATGCCCAAGAGGGTATACAATGCATTTGCATTCATAGCTCAGATCTGCCCAAAAACGATACACAATGTTGTTGCAGGCGTGGTCTTAATTTAGAAAGATCCGAAAAGAAAAGTATACAATAGATTTTCTTATATATACATATAAAACTAAGAAGAACGAGCATGCATTGGACGTTTTTAAAAGAAAAATTTTAAGGCTTACGTTTGGGGCAGTTTAGAAATTAAATTTTATGTAGGTATATATGCTACATTAATGAGGACTCTAATTTATTTTATGAGCTAAGCATCTCTAAGTTTATAAAAATAGGAAGATGGCAATCACCAAAGTCACTGCCGAATACCAGACCAAGACGCAGGAACTTGGGAAGGCAACAGGAAGGAGGTACAAAGTCCTCAAAGATGTTTTTAATATAGCAATTTGATTTTTAATTTATTGAGGAAACAAATTATCGAGTTGCTATGTAGAATGATGAAAGCAGATAACTTGTGAAATATATTAGTGTATCAAAAAATTATACACCAGGAAGTAAACATAGAAACTTAATCCTTCATAAATGTTTTTAGCTACACTACATTAATTTAATTTCCATTAATTAGAATTTAATTAAATATCATAACTCAGAATAAAAATGCCCACATTTAAATTGTCGATGTTACAATCAGAATCATAACAAAAGACATCATTAAACAAATGAGAGAAAATCAATGGAATATCTAGAAATATCGTAACACATTCCTACATAAATTATTTTTATATTCAACATCTAATTGTCAATTATGCATAAGCTATATTGTTGAGTAACCCCCTAGATTGCACCTGGGGTTTTATACCATACCCTTAACCCTAAGAATCGACCTACCTTACAAATTATGCATTTCTTAAAAAAAACAGTAATTTATTACATTAAATTTCTAATAAGTATACCAATTTGAGATAAAATTAAATATTAAACCAAAAGAATACATAATGCGTAACATTTTTTACTCAGATAACACAACACCAATAAAAAAAAAAATATTTCAAATATACACATTTTATCTCGATGGGGTACCCACTCACCTCTACGAATTACAATGAAATAATGAAAATTAGGTGCAATCGAGGGTTTAAAGCCGCGTAACAATTTTTAGAAGGCCAAAATTATAAATCCAAAAATTACTCCTGTTAATAACGTTTAATATATGGAAGGAAAAGTTATCTTTTAAGATTTCAACGGTGCAACCACACTTTTAGTTTTATATAAGCGATTTTACTGCTGTTTTACACTCGTACTACGATGTCTGCGAGACCCCTCGAAACGTCAGACTCTTGCGATTCGCATAAATAAAACGCAGAATGCATTAAAAATGCACGCAAAGTAATCAAAAGATAGTTAAATTTGATACATATGTTCTAATGCAGGCGTACGAGATCGGAACTGGCGGATATGACAAACTAAAACGACAATAAAAAAAATGTCATTTGACATTTACCGAGTAGCCAGACAATCAATCGGTTGGAAATAAAATGAATATCGTTCCTAATTATTTTTAAAATGCCACGCCATCCCCACGTACAAAGCTCTTAATAATATTTATGGGATCAATTTAATAATAAATCAAAGGCGAAATAAAAACAAAAGCTGACAGATCGGAAATTCAGATGAAAGTACGAGAATTGTATTAAATTAAAACAAAATTTGATTATGTTATATTCAAATTAATAAAATCTCTTTCGCTAAATATTTAATAATCGCTACACAAAGGACCTACAGTATTTTTAATGCAGCCTTTATCTCCTATTATAGATTTAACCTATATTTTTACACAATAGAAGACAACATTATGCAAATCGATAAAAGCCTGCCGCATGAGAAATGAACGCAAATGTGCCTTAATATTTAATATTCACCTTTCATTTTATTTACTAAATGAACTTATTAATCGGCACTGCATTCCAGATTCGCAATAATAAATATCTTCGTTATGCGCCCTACGAATCTCTCCGCCATAGTAAAATCCAGACGAAACCATTTTCCATTTTTCACTATGGCTGACGAATAAGAACACAACGATATCTATAATTAAAATACTTTTACTCTCGTTTGCAACGTTGGTAAAAATATCACAGTATTGCTTATTTACACTAAACACTGCGAATTAAATTATTATCACTGCAAATGACTTATTGCTCACACAGAAGCGAATCGTTTTAGGTTATGTTATGTTTTTGTTTTCGCACTCTCTAGCGGACGATTGTGCAACTACTGGAAATCGACCATTTTGCTAAACTTCGGAAGCCACACCTCTTCATTCATTTGAATAAAGTTTTGCGTCTACTCCGTCCTCGTAAAAAAGAGTGAGATAGATGGATATCGCTTATTAGCAGGGGCTACAAATTTGTGTAAGAACAAATCGCTTAAAATACATTATACCAAATAAATTAATAGCTGTTCCTTACCCTATGAAACATACTTCTTTCAAATAATTGTGGTCATTGTGTTTAATTTGTTGTTCTTAATAAGGTAATATTATATTTAGGAAGAAAATTACTTTATTTAAAAAATAATAATAAGAGGTGGTCTCTTTTTTGGAGAAGTACAGGGATAAATAAAAATATGTAACTTAGTAGTTTGTAATAGAATCAACTAAAACATATACGAGCATACGTATAATTGTAAGTAAGCAATGTTAAATAAATAAAATAAAAATGATTTTAGAAAACAATGACGTTTTTAATCTTAGATTTGTATTTTACAAATATGATGGATTATATAAAAATTGAATTGAGAAATAATTAAAATAAATATAATCCCATAATTTTGTATTAAGTTTTATTAGCCCAGTATGTAATTTGAGGTTCTCAGAATCAAATCTGATTTTTTTTGACGTGTACAGTAATAACCGTTCTCATTTTTTATGATTTTACTATAATCACTTTTTCTTTTAATTTTATAAAAGTAGGTAAACAAATGATTTCAGAGCTCGCGTACCTTTAATTTTATGAACGCGTGCCATCGTTTTAAAACCCCTGGCGTATATGGGTATTGGAATTGCTAATTTCGCAGATGTTACGTACATACCTATATATAATTATTAAGGGACGAGTTAGATTTCATTAGATAAAATTATTGAATATTTTCAGAATGATTTACTTAACTTTTGCGACCGCAGTGTTTAGAAAATATACGTTTATTCGATGTAAGGGTAAATAATGGAAAAATATTTATATGTTAAACCTAATATTGTTACCTTTAGCAATATCATTAGCGTTACCTTTGTGGTTACACATAATTATTATTTATGACAAATCAACTTTGTGCCAACCACGTTCAAAACTTTGGCTTCGACCAGTTTCAATACCTCTGTACCTTCGTCAGGACGGACGTACAGAAACTAGTTCATAAAATAAAACCTAGCATTTTGTAAAAAAAAAAAAACATTTTCGGATATATGTTCTTTTGAATATTACAGGTAATCTTTATTTTTGTTTCTAATAACCTAGATAACTGAATAAGCTATACGGCTTCTGATCTTTTCATTTGAACGAAGATTTCCGATCACTTTCTGTAAAGACTTCAAATTATTGTATTTCAATATAAAGGTACGAAGTAAAAAATATATAGTACTCAAATTCTAACATTTATTTGGACTGATAAAATGAGTTAGCACTTTTTTAGAATTTGCTTTTTTACCGAACTCCACGCGAACGGGCCTACGTTAGTAAGATCGGTCCAAATCAGTACACACTACACACGTTCGTTTCTGTAGTAGATTTACAACATTGCCGAGCGTATCTGCCAGAAGGATTCTACATGTATTGCTTTCTCTTTCACTCCAAATTTTGTTGTTATTATTTACTTTAAAAATAAGAATTCGTTCAAAGATTTTGAAGCATTCTACTTTTCACACTTAAAGATCATGCCAGTAAAAATACTGGTGCTTTTTGTTGTAATTTCAGTTAATGTAAATATTTATTTCGTACATTAGTGGTTAAACAGCTTCCGACTTTAATACATGGCATGGGTTACCGTGTTACGCTGGAAGCTATTTTTTGTTAATGCCGATTCCATTTGCTTTTAAAAGTCGGAAAAAATCGTGAAATCGTTTTCTAAACAATATTTCCTAATTTTAAACAGTTCATTCATAAATAACAAACCAACAGGATTGAAGATATGCGATGTAAAATTTTAAAAATAAGCGGCAACAGTGTCGAAATACGGCATACCATTTTTACTCCAAGATCAAAAATATGATTAATATTTATTCCTATCTTTATTAATTACTAATTTTCTTATATTATTATTATTTGTTAATTCATTAAATCATTTTATTGAATTTTTGTACTTCATTAGGTGTTGATAAACAGTATAAATTTGATTTAATCTTAATATTAAGAAGTTAGTTTGACCATAGCGTCATATTGTACGCAATGATGGAGTCGTCGTCGGTGGGACTTGTAAACTTCTGAAAACTTTGTTTATCGCATATATTATTGCATTTTCGCGCAAAGAGTGACTATTTTATAGTGATAAACATAGTGGACGTTGTTAGCGTTCGTAAATCGACGGTTTCGAACGATTTTTGTTAGTGATTTGGTTAAAATTCCGAAATAGTGCGCCACAGTTTTGGAATCATCAAAATATTTTCGAAAGTGAGTATAGTTATTGACATGGACTTGTGGTTTAGGGTTTTTTCTGGTTATATTTCATCTAAAATATTGTGTAAAACATTTTAATAATGATTAAGGCCCTTAAAATAGGATGTGAACAACTGTAAGGGCATTCTTTATCGGGCTTTGTTTCTGGTGTGCGTAATTTAGTAGTCGTTCGGGAAAGGTCATGCCCCTGATTCTGTCGCCTCTTGATTTCAGGTTTCCACTGACCGAACATCGATGCAGGACTCCAGGAGAGACGCAAGGCTGACGGAGAACGTCACGGAACGCGAATTCACATCACCAGACTCGAGAAAGTCCAAACGGCGGTTGTTCTAACCTTAAAGTGATATACAAAAAGTGTTCATGGTTTTACGCGATAAGCACCGCGCGGCGGAGCCTCCCTGTTCGGCCATGGCCTCTGACCAGCCCGTGAAGAAGAAACAGCGGATAGACGCCCCGGACCTGGTAGAAGAGGACGAAAATTACGAATTATTGTTTCCCAGCGGGATCACAGAGAACCTCACCACAGTCACGGCAGGCTCGTCTCCTGACAGCGGTACGCTGAGTGAGGACGCGGTGGACTGTGCTTCAGTTCTCAATATACAACACTTCCAGTCCACTTCGCAGAATGGTATCCATAATCCTCACTTCCCTTTCAGTGTACAAACTCTCAGCGGCTATGCGGCATACACCACCAGTGTTTTTCCCAATAGATTGAATAAAGACGATAGTGCGAACATTCCCGAGAGTGTACTCCTCAAAGACTTTGATTCCTTCCAGGAGCATTTAGTGAAACAGTGTTTGTGTGGAATTAGCGAAGACTCCTTGAGGAGACCGTTTAGATCGAGGATAAGTATAGCGGAATGGCCGCCTGACAAAGTTTTGATATTTCTCTCCAACCTTCAGCTTCTCTTCGATGTTTACTTGAAACAGAACTATAAGGGCAGTATATGCACTAGACTCATGGACATATGCGACGCCCTTGTCAGAAACGAGTATGACTGGCTGGATGAAGTCATCAATCTCGCCGACCACCACAGCAAGTTTGTCAATTTCATGGCATGTCGCGTTGTTTCGAGTTTTCTCATAGTTGCCAAGGACAACATTGACCACAACTGGTTGCAGAAGATCATAGAGAATGTCTATCTATTTGACACAATTAATTCTATAACAGTAAGAAAAATAAACTTTAGTCTCGATGTTATCAAACGAGTTGTGGAGTGGAAAGACATAGATCAGCATCCTCTGGAAGATAGCGCATACATCAACACGGCTAATCCCGTTGTTTCAAGTGACGGCCATCACAGCGCAAGTGCAAGTATCAATTCCACATTTCTACATGATGCTGCATCATCCGCTTCAACAAGCCGAGAGAATATCTCTAGAGAAAGTAACCTCCAAAGTGCCTTTTCTAATCTACACACCACACCCTGCAGCAGTAGTTTCTCATCCAGTCTAGACTCATCTACCTCAAGTGATTGCAATCCCCAGATAGACCGGACACAACTAAAGATGCACCAACCGATGGAGCGAGCGATGCACGTTGTGGAATCGCCCAATCCTGCCCTTAACATAAGTAGTACTAATGCACAACACAGCTTAAGTGAAAGTGTCAAAGTGAGCGACCCAATCGTAGCAGACTCTCGACAGTGTGTTACAATAAGTGTGACAGATTCCGAATCATTTGACACCTCGCACATTAAATGTCTGACAATCAAGTGCTTGGAGCACCGGTGGCCATCATTAGTTAGAAATATCAAACAGCTGTTGACAAGCTACCTCAGCATAACCAGCTCGGAGAATTGCATTTTGACTTTTCTATCCCTTTGGGAAAACATTATTAGCGTTAAAGCAAATCTATCTGTCGTGGACACAAAACCATTCTACATGGATTTGCAAAGTTTCGTCGAATTATTACGATGCACAAACTTGCCTTCGTTGATTTATACTCAACTCCTCAGCCTTTTCAACGAAGTTCTGTGTTATGGGTCCACCCTGGCTTTGCAAGATATTCTCCCGGAAGAAACTTGTACCCTGGCTCACAGTGTCGTGAGATTTGTGAAAGACTTTCGTTTACTGAATGACATACGACTGAGACATAGCCGGACAGGATTCGGATTTGTCGGCTATGAGAGCCCTCTCGTTACAACATATAGTCTAGGTTCACATTTTCTCGAATTTGGGACTCAGCCAATCAGCCTTGTTGATTCTTCCTACGGGCAAAACGACTCGAGCCTACCTGGAAATGCCTCTCCTGGTGCGAATTCCAATCACAGATCTTCACGGTCCCTGGTCGGTAGTGAAACAGATAAAACGATGTTGCAAAAAATGGTTTTGTTGGTTTTAAAATCTGTAGCGGTAACTGTAAAAGAGATGCGTTGCGATTCATCCGATAGCTCGATCGACTCCACGGACTACAATGCTATACAAGATATGCAAATGGTAGAGCGATCAATACGAGATGTTTTAAAAAAACTGGATGTTTTTTTGAAAAACGCTCTTGATTTTTTGCCAGAGAGCCCATTCACAAAAATACTCATACATTTATTTAGCGAACAAGATGATTATTTAATCGAGTCAATGGTGTGTACCTTGGATATAACGGTGGGAATCGTTTATAGAAATTCAGTGTTTCCGGATTTGATACCAATGTTAAATCCAATATTGACATTTATCGAATTCTTAGAAGTGGTTTCACATGACTCTGATGTCCTGCTGGACTATCTGGTCAGTAATGAAACATGTTTTCTTTTGTACCTTTTGAGATTTTTAAAGTATGTCCGGAGGAACTGGTCCAAGTTTATTGTGTCGTGTCAATGGGAACAGGGGGGTTCAGGATCAAGGGTTTTAGACGAGACAATGACTGTCTTGATCCGTCTGCGCCATCAGATCAGCCGGTTAGTCTCCAAGTCTCTCTTCCCCTACAACATTAGCCCCGTTCTGAGGCTTTTGGAGGTGTGTGAAAGCCTGTACGAAGGAAATGAACTTAGCTGAAAATGACATATTTTTTTATATACATATATTTAATAGTGCATAATATTCTAATGGACTCTTAAACCTAACAAAATATTAAAATTTAAGTGTAAAAGTATTTTTAATTTAGGTATAAATGAATTCAGGCATATTGTACTAATAATACTTTTTTTATAAATATTGCAATTAAAATAGTTATTTATAATTAATTAGTTACAAAATTTAATGACACCATTCCATTTCAACCATATTTAGTATTTTCATATTCACAGAAAACGAACCATTGTATTTATACTGTTCTGTCTGATTCAAGGTATTCTCTCATTTTTTTAAAATGATTATTTTGAATAAATTAACAACCATTTTTTTGCCGCTCAACAAATTTGTTATGCACAATTAATTATTACTAATATTTATTTTGATGTCTATTTAACATTATTTGTCATCTGCAGAATTCAGTAATTGTTAAACTTATATCAAAATGACAAATTGTACCCATATTATATTTTCTAACCATACATGAAGTGCACAGTGAATGGTGTACTCAATGTATTATTAATTAAAACATATTTTATGGATTGTATTTCTTCATCTGATGAAGGTGCAGCTGTAGTATAATTAATATATTAGTATTTCACAGAAGATTAGTGGCCATTTGAATTTCTTTTAATTCAAAGTTATCTTTTATAAATTTCCACAATATATAAAACATGCGTTTAGAAAATTTGCCATCATTAAAATAGCAATTTTCAATTGTGCATTTTGTAAAATTCTTTTGTTACCAGATTCAGTATTGGTATGCATTTGTGAGAAACATAGAGATCAAACATTTCTAAAAGATTTTCATTATGTTTTTATTTACAAAACATTAGTCATTGAAATAATACATATTAACCCGCCCTACATAATCATAATTAATAAATTAGTCATTTTTAGTAATTCTAATATTTTGCACGTATTTGGTACATTTTTAGTAAGTAGCATATTTTGCAACAATGAGCTGTACTATATATAGCTATACTTGATATAATGAAACAAGCGTCTCAAGGTATATTTATAAAGTATTAATATATGTAAAATAGTAAGACTTCGGTGGTTGGGCCATGTGGAGCGAATGATGAGGAACAGCGATCCCTAAGGTAATGGTGCAAGAGCATGGGAAAACCAAAGGTAAGATGGAGAGACAATGTCTTCAAAGACATATCTGTCTTAGAAATCCAGGATTGGAGAGTAATAGGGATCAATGGATGTTGAGGAGGCCAAGACTCACCGGAGTTGTAGTATGATAGATGTTGATATTTTTTTGATGTGAAATACGGGAACAACTAAAAATGACCTATTCGTTAGTTATGATACTTTATGAAGAAGGGTCGATATAACATATTTATAATGTTTTGTTAATAAATGTTTCTTGCAATATTGTCATCGTACATATCAATTTACATTTTATATTTAGATTTTTTTAGGATATATTATATAGTATTAATATATTTCCAAATATAATTATTTCTTCAATTTATGAAAATTAATCAAATTCTTTCCTGGACAGTGTAAATATATATTTTTTTAAATCTTCATGGTAAAATATTTAAAATTGCTAGAAAAAATATATATCACATTATCTCAATCAAAGAAATCTCCGATGGCATGAAACTCCGCAAATACAAAATGTGTGGGTATTGAGGACAAACAATGCATTTATATTTTCGTTTATATTAGAAAACTGCTAGAGACACTCAATTTAAATAAATGGCAAAACAAATAAAATGGGATTTTTTTTTTGAATTTTGCCATTGTTGAAAATTGCCACACTTTGTCTTATAAATTGTATATGATTAATTATTCATTTATAGACTGTGAGATCTGCATTCATTGCTGATTCTTTCAAATGGCAGTGTTAAAAATTGTTTTATGTAATTTCTATTGTTACCATTTTTATAGCGAAGCAGCGCTGTAGTGAGGAATGTATAGACTCTTCCCATGACAATGTAATTCCGATAGTCACAATTCTTCTGTAAAATGTATTATTTAAAATTATGCCAATATAATAATGATGGACTGATGAAAATGTATTTTTATTTTATTATGTGTTCTTATTTGTTAATGCTATATACTTGCCAAGTAAAGATAGTTATTATTCTATGTAAACTGTTTATATATTTTTGACACATTGTCAAACAAGCATTGATCATTCATTTTGTTGGATTCTTGCAAAAAAAAAAATTCAGTACAATGTCACAACGGTAATCATTATATTTGTCAAAATATATTGTGCCTTATGTATAAAAGTGCCTTGGTATTTTTGTACCTTTGCCGTACATATAATATCAAATTATTATTCCAAACTAAGTGTTTGTTTGATCTAACGGCAAGACATCCCCTAGTGACCAAGAGGTTGATGATTTGATTCTCATCCTATAAGATCGACAAGTTAATCCTATTCATATCACAATCACTTTATTTAATTTGAAAATAGAAACAAATTATAAAGTATGCACCTGTATGCTTAAAGAAAAATGCAAAGAAAGTTCCTAGTATTTCCAACAATTTCTTAGAAAGATTTTTTTAATCAAACAGCATATTTTTAACAAAAACTGACATTTACTTTATTACTAAACTATCAATTTACATATTTATTGCAATAGTTATGTTTCTGTATGTAATCTGAATATGATGCTGGTCTAAAGAAATAGCAATATTTATTTAGTCTTTCTTTAGGTACCTTGAAGATCTAGAGTATTTCTTTAATACTACATGAGCTTACAGGGCTGTACCTCCGAATGACTTATTTTATCTCGAGCCTTCTGTTGCACGGAAGAAACATTTTTATCCTATAAGAACAACACCTTCAAATGTAGACAGGTATCACAAGCAAGCTTTAATGTATTTTTTGCATTTTTTACATCATAGAATAAATATTTACAGTGATATCTTTAAAAATTACTCATTTTGCACTATTTCATTTTTTTTTATTTTCATTCACATAGAAACTGAAATTCCAAAATTTATACTGAAGAATCTCTTTAATCATAAATTTTAACTTTAATTTGTCACACTTTTGACATTTGCCATTATTGTTTATATGTTATATGATTTTATATTATTAAAGAATTATATGTTTTTATTATAAAACATTTAATTACATATTTGAACAGCGTGCATATTGTTATGTATATTTGATAAGCAATACTTAATCATTTGTAAGTTATTTAAATTAAATTATAACTAATTTTCATGATTGCCTTTCTTTAATTACCCCATATTATTAATTCTATGGTCTAGTGCTAATATGCCTGCCCGCTTAATGACCACTTATTTTTTTGGGGAGTACCAAGGAACTGCCGCAGTAGACCTGTTTTTCAAGCATATACACTACTTACCTTAGTTTGAAAAATGTGTTATATTTTATTTTGTTTGGAGGTGTACCAAAAAAAAAAGTTGCATTTTACATTAATAACTTTGATGGTCAGTTGTGACTTATCTGTCGTCTGGATCGCACAGCTTTTTTTCAGTAGTGTTTGATCAACATCTGGAGAGTATGTCGCAAGTATAACAGTTAAAAAACAAACCCCATTTTCAATGGAGGACTCCGTTACGAGCAAACTGTTTTTATGCTCTTGTGTGCTGTATGAATTTCACCAAAAAAAAATTGTAACCACCAGACCAATCAACCAGCAACCAAAAACAATTGTGCCATCTATGGTGAAGCTTTACTAGCTTGTCAATGCTAAAAATTATTCAAAAGATTTAAACTGAGAAATTTTTGTTTTGAAGATAAGCCTAGAAGTGGAACATCAAAAATCATTGATTAAGATCTCTTAATTGCAGAAATTGAGGCCAATTCAGAGATGTCGATTAAAGAATTAACAAAGAAGACCAGGATTTTCATGTTCCAGCATTCAAGAAGCTTGAAAAAAATCAGAAAGGTGTTGATACCACACGCAAAAAGCAACGACAATGTGCAACCTCATACTGCTAGAAAAAATTAACGGTCTCTGATTTAGCACCATAGAATTACCATTTGTTTAGGTTTTTAACATAATTCAGGTGTGAAAACAGCTCTCCCTCAATATTTTAAATCAAACCATGTCAATTTTTACAAACAAGGGATTAAAAACGTACCTGAACGATGGAAGAAGGTTGTATCTATCGATGAAGACTATTTTCTTGAATAATATTGTGAAAATAAATTTATTTTTAAAAAAAATGCTTTTCATTTACAAAAACATCATTTTTTGGGTACCCTTAATATGTACACAACTGAAATAATCTCTGTCAATAATGGTAAAGTGAAGTATCTGTAATTTTAATTGGGCTACAATAAATAGTATGTGAGCTGTGTTTAGTTTAATCCGGTTTGTATTCTTAACATTTTTCTACAATAACTTATTATTTTACTGATTTTTATCAAAAGGACTGTCATACAACTCGCATTTTAAGAAAAACTTTATATTTATGATGAGGACTGCCAATTGCCTGAAATTGCCACCATAAAACAATTATACCTAATCTGATCCACACATCTATCAATAAATCTACCTTGACTTGACTTATGTCAATTCATTCTGACATTCTGTATTTAAAAAAAAAATTAAGGTAATCTTTTTATTAAAAAATTATTGAAATGAATTTTTATGTATACACAATAATATATTGAATCAATGAGATAAAGATATTAGCGCTTTTATTTTTATTTAATCTTAATATAGTTATTATATATATAGAATAGTTTTCCTTATTACTATAATCAAACATCACAGCACAGGGGTAGCCGCTGCAAGAGAGGGCCAACATTACCTGGAGAGGTAAGCGTGCAACCAACTTCAGAGCTATTATTATTCTTATCTCCCAGGCCGCCGTGTTGTGTATTCTGATGGTGCTTGGAAATAAAATGTGAAACTCCAACCAAATTGGTGTTATTTATTCTCTTTATTTGAATCTGTCTCCTCCATCCTTTCCATTTCATTGAAAATCTTCATCGCACTATACATCACCGATTCTGAGATTTAACCTTTTTCCTGAATGACAGTCTCATTCTATCTCTTCTTGTGTGATGCTCGTGCTCATGTTAATTTGCATTAGAAAACCTATAAATTTTGCTGATATGTTTTTAATGAGAATTTAAAAAATAAACACCATAACATTTCTGTTTAAAGGTTATCATATTGAGATCTTGCAGCATTGTACTGATCTGAGTATATCTATGTTTTCTCAAAGCTTTATTTTACTATACTGATAATTGTTGCATTTCTTCTTCATTGGCCAAAAATAAAATGCTGCTGCGATAATAGAGTTGTATACTATTTTACAAGACTACTAATAAATCTTCTAATCCTTCCCAAAAGTGGGATTTTTTTAGCAATCTTTTCAGTCACATGTATAGTATTTTGCAAAAAATTACATTTTGAATCTATTGTGACTCCCAACATTTTTTTTTTCACTCACTTCCTTCAGACTTTCACCATCTATGATAATTGCTGCTGTAATTGGTATTATTTTTTTTCCAATGTTCATAAATTAAATTTTGTTTACAATTAGTTTTAGTTTATTCTTCTTTAGCCATAGTTTAATTCATTCAGTATAGCTGCATAATTGTCTCCTGTGATATATATGAGTGCGCATCTGCAAAAAATCTTATTTTGCAATATTTTTCAATTAAATTTTTAACAGCTTGAAGCGAATGGTTAAAATTAAGTTACCACAAATTTTCTTAGTTTTACCCTTGAACATTTTAAGCCAATTGAAAGACATGTTATGAATAAGGTCAATAATAATTTATTAATTTGTCGACAAATATAAAACCAGCTCATCAAGCTTAGCTTATCTAACAGGCTCAAAAAGAAGATTTGATATTGTTACCCGGATACAGAACTATAATATTTCTTATCACGCAAAAGCATGTGTCGAAAGCTTTTTTTTTAAATATAGGACATTTGATAATTGAATATTTCTTTAAGAAAAATTTGGTTATCTTATAAGTATTATAGTTATGTATAATTTTCTAAATATGTAATCATTATACAAATGTATAACTATCCTGAACAATTGACTCAATTACAGTATAGTGTCCATCTAGGAAGCGATTTAATAAGCCCATGACTACTGACAAAACTACTTATATTCTAACGATCTATCGAGCACCTTCATTCACAACCCTGCAACATTCATAGCATCATTTGACACTTTCCTCACCACCAACTATCGCCGGCTACATTGACATTTATCAACCAGACACCTTGATGTCTTATCTCAATACGGATTGCTCTCGACAATAAACAAACCTACGCAATATAAATCTTGTTTTGATCATACTCGGATTAATTTGTTCCATAAGACTGTTCATAAACTGAAACAAATATTTTCATAAGAATCAATCTGTGCTAAAAATTTGATTTTGATATCTCATTTCCAGAAGAGTACACGGGAAACAAGAATGTTGACAAGGGTGGTTTGCCGATCTCAGCTTCTCTCAACCGGTAATGATGTTGAAATAAATGAAACACAAAAGATGTTCAATATAGGCACACTATGCGAGAAAATCGAGAAAGGGTTTCCGCCTGCAGAATACCGTTTTTATTCAGATACATAACAATACATAGTCATATTTGTAAGTACTTACTCTGCTGTGATGTTTTACTAAGACGTCATTGTTTTCCTGAAATCTATCCCATGGGATTTTTGGCGCCACGCTGATGATTACACCTTCAAATATCTGACACTTATCGTATCAATGAATTGTTGCCTCCTTGGCGAGTAATTCTGTGCGTTACAAGTACATTTTTCTAAGATGTATTTCTTGTTTCGCTTTTGCAAAATGTCATCTTTAATTGTTTTTCATTGGAAAAAATAAGATTTTTTTATTCAAGAATTAGTCAATAATTAATACAAACATTTTTTAGTGGACAATAATACTATTTTTACCAAAAAACAACATGTGATCAAAAAAATTAACAGCAAAAAATTTTATACATTAAACAAATATTAAGATAACATAAAACTTTACTTGTAATTTACAGACTTTAGCAATCAAGAGTAATATTTTTTACCATGGAGGTATAATAATAATTATTGATATACTTAATTTTTCACAAAATGTTACAAAGTCTATATTTCTTATCTATAATAATTTTCTACTAGTATATCTGACATGCTTAGAAAATAATGTTTTAAAATTTCCCACCACATCTGAATATCATTGTGCCCAACATCGAGATCTGAAACCGCTTCATTGTGGCGGGTTCACATTGTAAATCAAATAATTTTATTAACTGGCCGATTTTGTTGAATTTGAGGTGGCGAAACATTTAGAATGAATATATTTCTGAATGTTTGGAACTCTCCAAATAAATTCTCAAAAGTGGACCTTTCTTTATCATATTTGTGGAATTTTCTAGAACATTTTTATATGCATACTTATCTACATATTTACGTAATATAAATTCGCACGCCGTCCGCACAGTTAAACCCTTATCTATGGTTAAACCACGTGGTGCATTAAATAAAGTGGTGCCAGCGCAAAGAAACTCAGTATTAGCTTATAAGTTTATTTCATTAGAAAATCTGATGGTTGAACTTTGTTGTTTTTCCACGATCGACCAGATACATAAATATATTGATATTCTCTATCGTATGAAATTAATGTTTTATCTTCTAGGCTATTTTATCAAGAGTCATACTAAGTTTCAACATGTTGAAAAATGATTAAAATACTAAAAATAATAGCCATTAACCGTGTTGATTCGCCTGAACGGTAATTCGTATCGAGAATCGATTTTGATTCGGACCGACCTATTATAATTTGTCACCCGCAGATACTTGATTTTTCTTGGAAGTGTATTTCGCAGGGACCCGCGTCACACGGGAATCTTTTCTTCCATCATTAGAAATCCATCTTTTTTTTTCTCGGCTATTCATCGGAAAGATTTATCTCTTCCATAATTACAAAGGTCGAACACACGCGTTACGCAATAGATTATCTTCGGGCGACAGACATAATAACCGGGAGAGCTCCCAAAATCGAGTTAACCGGTTGCCTTTTGTCTAAGTGTTGTCCGATGAGTCGTGGACATAAAGGCAAGTTGGTGTTTGTGTTGTTGTTGACCGCCCGACGCGTCGTGGGCGCAAGGCATGCCGGCTTGAGCGATTGCTGGGCTCGTAGACACGTCGCTGCCTGATGAGTCGTGGGCACATGACGTGTAGTTGCCCGCGGTTGCATGCCTGTGAGTCGGCGTTGTGTCTGAAGATCGTACATCGTGCGGACCAAACACGTGATGCTTCAGTTGCTTTATGAGTAAGCGCGCGGTGCGTCGGCGCTGTATGCGTGAAAAACGCTCGGTGAGTCGGCATTGGTGTGGATGAAAGTCGTCGATGTTGAAATGCATGGCTTAATGTCCCAGCCAGTCTTGTTTGTCATTTTAATAGTCCATGTTAAATTTGCAGACACGTGTGTGCGTCTTATCGCCCATGTAACGTTTGTTGACACACTTTTTCGAAGTTCAATCTCGATCACAATTAAAATAGCACTTGTCACAAATAGTCTGTCGCGTATTTTAATCACCGTTATTCCCCACGTGTCGATTTAATTCACGTCGGTGGTCACTAATTTGGGGGTTAGGACGGTGGTTAAATGAAATAAATGTTGTTTGACGTGTTTATTGTCGGTATGATAAAAACAATGAAGGCAGATAGAAATGAATACAGTGGTGAATTAATGAAGATGTAGAAGGTGTATGTGTCTTATGAAATTAAATGAAGCGAGTTGGCGGTCTTGCTCGGAGAGCGCGAGCCGGCAAGACCGCCGTTGTGAAATGACGAAACTGGAGAGACTGCCTGGCGGTGAATGCTTGAGTCCGACTTATAACAGCAGCCGGCAGCGCTGTCGCTAGCGTCGATGCCGACTGAGATGGCGGTAGATTTGAATTCCGATCGCTACACTTTCATGAATTACAAGGTGCCACATTACGTAAGTTGGAAAATATGGCCTACCACCACTTTTTTCAACCAAATTCTCATTCTGTAATTCAAAATAAAGTTATCAGTCAAGTCAATTCCACTCATAATGGATAAGAGGGTTGGGTTGAGTGACATTTATATGTATAACTTTTTTAATATCTAGAATATATTTTTAATTGATTCAATACTGTTACATTTTGATACCACTATAACTTCAGTCCTGTCGTTCTATTAAACAACTACAATCAAGGAGATCGTTCCATTCCTCTCTGCTCTGAGCCTTGATTTATATTATGTTAGATAGGTGCATGTAAATATCAAGAATATTTATCATAGGTTTATATTTGATTATTGTAGTTGTTTCTGGATTAATCTTTAAAATGCTTGTTTGATCTGGTGATAAGATCAAGTATCAGTGCCCAGTGATCAAGTAGTCATGGATTCGAGCCTCGGTCTATGAGACTACCAAGGTCTTATTTTCATATTACAAGTGCTCCGCATAATTAGAAAAATATTGATGTTTCATGTACTCTGCGAACACGCATCACCTTTATAATAAAAAGAAAGTCTTACATACGCCTGGGTGAAAAATGAAAATCAAGCAAAAGAAAGGATAAATAATGTTTTCTTCTTATTTTTTTGGCATTTCACCCCTGTGGAACGTTGTTGCCATTATGGCATTATCATGCTTCATTTAGGGGGATGGGGGTAATTTGTTTTTCTTCAAAATTAGATGTAGACAGTAATTTTCCTCTTACTTTGAAGTACCAAAATTCTGCTTTAAGGGGTGAGGAAGGGGGGTGGGGGTGGTTTTTTGAAACCTCATGTAGATAGTGACTTTCCTCTTGTTTTGAAGGTCAAGTGTGAAAAATTTAATCGAGCTCGGAATAAAACTGTAGATTTGTATAAAAAACAAACAAACCAATACACTCTTCTTTATATATATATAGATAATCACTCCTCACTTAAAGACCATCTTGACCCTTCACACTTAAGAACATTATTGTACGCCTAGTAATGCTACACGTCTGTATGAGAACCATCAAATCTATGTGTCCCATCATAGTCAGCAGGGAAGAGACACCTAATGCTATAAAATGTATCACGTTGTTTATCTATAGCGCCAAGTCGAACTATGATGATGAATTATCCTTAACAATAATAAAATAAAAATACTTTTGACTCAATTGTACTGTATTAGGTTATTCCGAAAATAATGGGCGATGTGATGACATCAGGGAGTACCCGTACCCTGCCCCCTTCCTTGATTTATAGTGTGCGTTGCCTATATTCACTCAGTGTTCACTTTGTCGACTGTTTGCACACTGTGCACAAACTATAAAACATTACATCTTTCAATAGCGAGGAATTCGTTTACTTACAAATTCCCTTCAGGGCCAGTTCGGTGGAACAGAACCTGGTGGTTAAGCGAGGACTGGCTGTATCACCACATCTGGGCACTGCGATCCATTTAATTACTTGAAAAGCCACAAAATGTGTTAACTATGATTATTATTTATAAAAAACACAACAATTATGTAAATATTTCAGTGACGTACAAACAACTTTACTTTTTAAGTTGTTTTGAAAAATCTGGTTACTAACCCAACAGATTAGCAGGGTTTAGATTTTAGAATTCCATTTCTGCTATCAACAAAGTATGTTCACAACAAATTTTTAACTTATATTCTGTAGCTCCTAAAAATTAATACATCTGTTTTCCATTTTTAAAAAGCAATTAACTTTATATTGTGAAGAATCTCAAATACCAAGTCAGCGGCATAACTACGCCAATGCGGTGCATCGGAGCCCACAAAAATAAACATTCCACAAGGTTCACGCTCTACAAAACTTTTGGCATTGATACTTTTCTACATGGACTAATAATTTTTAAAATGCACCTAAGCAATTATAAAATTTAGAAAATCATTTCTCGCGTGTAAATGAGCATATGTATGTCAAAAACACATTTACGCTTAAATTTTCTTTTTAAAACCACTGAAAACGCAAAATTATTTAGGTAATCAGTAAATGAACACTACACTACTGTATATACAATAAATAATAAGTCATCATTTTTATAAGGTTCCGATTTTTTTGCATTTTGCATTCAGGCCTAATTTTTGTAGTTACGCCATTGCTTTGAGTAATACACGCTAGGAGACACCAGAATTGGTAACATATTTTGGAACTTTAACCTGGAAAAGGTCCAGGTTCGAATCCCAGTAGCTATTAAAATATTTATTCGATAAATATTTTTTTCTGTATACCTTTCTTATCGATTCAATTAATTTGTATTAAAAATATCACAAAACTATGTTCTGAAAAACTGCAACATCACAACAAAAATGTGTTTTCCTTAAAATCATATAATTTATTCATCACTGTTACAATTAATTGAAACAACGTTTACGCAAATTTATATACTGCTACATGAGCTTCTTTTTACGAGAATGAAAACTCCTAACCTGATTAATTACATTTGGCAACAAATGGCTAGGCAAGAGGTTTTAGACTTAAACTGGCTCATGGTAGCGGTGGGATGATTACGAATTTCTCAGGATCCTAGAATGCAATTGAACAAAATTTAAAACAGATGACATGCAATATAATACACACAGGTGACTTAGCAAGGATTCTTATGTTTTGCATAGGTAACTAAGCAAAATTTGGATTGAGAGGTGGAATGGTCAGAGGAAGGGTGTCTGTTTTGCGCAGAGTGACTATGCAAATGTCTGTTATTCAATAAAAAATTATAAACATTTATGTCACGGGAAGGGGGTGGGATTGCCAAAGGGAGCCTATGTTTTGCACATAGTCCTGAAGAGTAACTATGCAAAAGAATGCATTCAATATAATATTATATACATTTACATTGCAGAGTGGGTGGTATGGCCGGTGGAAGGGGGTGGTTCCTATGTTTCGCACAGGATCCCAAAGAGTAACTACTCGAAATTTGCTTTAGTGTATATAGAGAACAGACAAGATATTGTTATATAAACAGGTGTCTTAGAAAAGTATTCTAAACAGAGTCCGTGATTAGGGGACATCATTAGCAATCCACCGAGCATCAAATAGGATTTTGCAAAATTCAACAGTTTAGAAGTTATTCGAACTTCTGTGATTTTTGTAACGTGTATTTACAAAAAATGACTGCTTAGCCATAAATACTAAACCTATTGTGATAAAATTGGCATAAATATACTGTGATAATGAAGCTACTGCATTTTTGTTTATGGGTAATTAAAAAATATCTATTTTAACTTTTTTGCTGAAAATCACAAAAGTTCGTAGGCTCTTTTTGGACTACTGTCTCGGGGACATTCTGTATATAGATTTATAGTCTACAGAGGTTCCAAGGAAAAATTATTCTCCATATTTGCACAAAGCTATAAAATAAAGAACAATTAATAAATAAAACATAATATAATTTTTAATTTTTATTGATTTTTTTTCAAGTTTTCCATTTTCTTTAACACCACAATATGAACGAACGATTATAAGACTCATATAATATATCTTACAATTAAACTAACAAATGTCACCACCCGCACATCTCTACTTATAACTACAACTTAAAAAAGCTACCATTGTGGCTTCACTGATAGTAGTAAAATAATATTCCATAGCGTTTTGCTAGTTGTGCTGACTTATTAGGATTTTCCATACTCACAATTAAACAATAGGACGCTATACTGTTTAAAATTGAAACAATATTATAGAAGAATCCCAAACCATGAAAAAATCTCGAGTTATTTTTAATTACAAATCAAATAAATGCTCAGTTACTTTACAAAGTGTTGCTCTTACCAAGCTAAAACGATTGGCTTGGCACATTAAGTCTTTGAAAAATGCAAATTAAACATGTGAAATCTGATGTAGAACAAGCTTTTGCATGTAAGATAAGTAAAAAAAATTGTTTTCAATGGAGTGTTATCAGTAAGGTCGACAACGTGCATCACTAGAACGAGGATAACTAGAAACAAGTACATTATTCAGCCTTAGGAGTTATGTAATAATGTAATGCGAATAAGGCAATGTCTCGGGATCACTTACATCAAAAAACATTTGATCAATTAATATTTATTTTCATCTCTGAAAATAAATGTAAAATAAAACACAAAAACACGATATTTCAAATAACGAAATAAAACGAATGGAATTATTCTCAATTTGTTGGTCTTTGAATGATCACAATGGTTTATGTAGTATATTTCTAAATGCAATCAGAACACAAGAGAAATTTACAAAAATATATTATAATATGATAATAAAAATAGTTTAGTCGGCCCTGCTTCTCTTGGCAATAAAAATAAAAGTTAATAATGATTTTTTTTCGATTGAGAACTTTAACAAATGCTGTGATGTGTACAGTGTGATACATAGCATTGGGATAAACAGTAACAGAAATATAAACTTATACATAATATGTAAAGCTAAACATTCTTTGTGGTAAAAATTATTCTAATACCATTTAGTTGACATCTTAAATTATTTCATAAACGCTCTTATGTAATTAAAATTTCTATTTATAAAGTAATTTTGAACTTAAGATTACATAATTCGACTTGTAAAAAAATGCTTCGAGAATGTTTATAATATTTCTAGAACCCAAGTTTATAACAAAATCAACTGCAAAAATACACAAGGTTCATGAAACAAAAACTCTGGAAGAAACAACTAAATAAATGATTAATGAAAATAGAATTTATTTTCTATTAGTCATCATCAAACCGGATTTTTTACAATCTCTAATTGTAAAAATTTCTACATTGTATATTTTGTTGCATTTTTTTAGTTGAAAAATGAGGTATTTCTGCCTCGCTTTATATGATTTAATAAAAAGTTTGCAATAATATTGATTTCTACTGAATACAAAATCATTTATGTAATCGGCAAAATATAAGATGAAGAAAAAAATATTCACAATGGATACTTTGCAGTTTTCAGTAGTTAAAAACTGAGGCAAATGTTGTTCAGTTTACATCATTCCTCCCATACCACCCATGCCTCCCATGCCACCCATACCTCCCATGCCGCCACCCATTCCTCCTGCGCTCTCTTCCTTGGGAAGGTCACATACCACAGCCTCCGCGGTGGTCAAAAGAGAAGCTACTCCGCTGGCGTCTGTTAGTGCTGTACGAACCACTTTGGTTGGATCAATGATTCCCTTTTCAATCATGTTGACATATTCATTATTCATCGCATCGTAACCGAATGCAGCTTCGAGTGTTTCCACTTTGGCTACGACAGAGGCACCATCAATTCCAGCATTTTTTGCGATCGTTAAGCATGGCATTCTGAGGGCGTTGCGAACTATTTCGACTCCGATGGCCTGGTCAGAGTTTGTTACTTTGTGGAAAGCGAGTGCCGGAGAGCAACGAATTAGGGCTGTACCGCCTCCGGGTACGATTCCTTCCTCAACAGCTGCTCTGGTTGCATTTAAGGCATCATTGACTCTGTCTTTTTTCTCATTGACTTCTACCTCGCTGGAACCTCCCACTCTCAGGACAGCGACACCGGAAGCTAGGCGAGCCAGTCTTTCTTGGAGCTTCTCCTTCTCATATTCCGAAGTTGTGTCCTTAATTTGGTCCCTGATCTGATCGGCACGGCGATCAACATCTGTTTTCTTTCCCTTACCCTTTAACATCAAGCAGTCATCTTTTGTGATGAGAATCTCACCAACAACTCCGAAGTCAGTCAGCTGAATGTCTTCAAGTTTGAGAAGGTTGCTGTCGTCTCCAAATACTACTCCTCCAGTTGCAATGGCCATGTCATTCAAAGTAGATTTACGGTTATCACCAAATCCTGGTGCCTTTACAGCAGCCACTTGGAGCCCAATCTTGAGCCTGTTGACAACCAAAGTAGAGAGTGCTTCGCCATCAACGTCCTCGGCGATAATGACTAAGGGTTTTCTTTGCGAGTTAGCTAATTCTAAAGCAGGTATAACGCTCTGGATCGAGCTGATTTTCTTCTCTGAAAAGAGAACTAAAGCATCCTGGAATTCAACTTTGGCACCCTTGGATGAATTGATGAAATAAGGTGAGATATAACCTCTGTCAAACTTCATACCTTCTATAACCTCCAGCTCGTCAACTAGGGTCTTGCCATCTTTCACAGTGATGACCCCCTCGCGGCCCACTTTCTTCATGGCATCTGAGATGAGCTGACCGACGGCTGTGTCTCCATTGGCGGAAATAGTCGCGACTTGAGCAATTTCCTCAGGTGTGGTGACAGGTTTGGACATCTCCTTAAGTTTTTGGATGATGCAATCGACTGCCATCATCACGCCTCTTCTGATCTCGATGGGATTCGCGCCCTTGGAAATCTTCTCGAATCCTTCCTTGGCGATAGCTCTAGCCAGGACGGTTGCAGTAGTGGTTCCGTCGCCTGCCTCCTCGTTGGTGTTATTGGCGACATCCTGAACAAGCTTGGCGCCGATATTCATGAATTTGTCCTTCAGCTCCACTCCCTTGGCGACTGTGACTCCATCCTTGGTGATCTTAGGCGACCCCCAGGACTGTTCTAGAATCACATTTCGACCTTTGGGCCCCATTGTCACTGCTACAGCATCGGCGAGAATATCGACTCCCTGGAGCATGAGGGCACGGACTTCCGCCCCGAAACGGACATCTTTGGCGTATGCTCGAGATGCCAAATTCATATGGCGTGCTGCGATGCCACAACGAATAGCGTTTGTAAACCTGTACATCTTGTTATTTCAAAATTACTATCAGATTTCAAACACCGGCACTAGCAAAGCGCAAAGACCACGCTGCTCGTTGATTTCACAATCGAATAAGAAATACCAACTAGAAAGTTCTGAAAAGGTTTTAAATTAGATAAGATCGTGAAAATAAGCGAGGTTCACACTTCACACAATTCTCTAGGTATCTACCTACTTTTATATGAGTATGTCTAACTGGCTGTTTAAATATATCATTAAGCGCCCAGAAACCAAGAAGAATATAGTATACGTCAAAAAAGGTACGGATTTCGCGATGTCGCTACCGTCGTTGTTTTGCCGGTATTTTGGTGGGGTGAGGAGAATTTTGCACGTTCTAGAAAAAAATACAAACACTACTAGAAAAATGGACACTTGGTGCGCTGAAAAAGAGAGAATCTTGAACATGGATTTGGAAACCAAAAGAAAATTATTGTACAACATGAAAAAGTATGTAATTTTGGATGATATACCGACATGGAAAGAAGAGTGTGCCAACGAGCATTTTGCAGCCACTCAACCTCCAACAGAATTAGATAGAGAACAATTTCAGGAATTTTTTATCGATACATCTCTAAATAGAATCATTGCAAATAAAGTATCCATCTGGAAAGGTGATATCACCGAACTGGAGGTAGGTTTATATTATGACGAAAAGAAGATTGGACTGGTGAAAATTGTATGCAATAATTCTTGATTTAACATTTTTTATTTGAATATCTTTGTTAGTATAAAAATTACAAATTATTTCCTATAATTTTTGTTATCAGAATCTAAATAATAAAAAAAATGAGTGTTAATTTTTTTATTTACCTTAAATGTCAATAGTCTTCTGAGGAAATAGCATTGTTTTCGAGGTTTCCTTTTTAAATTTTCCCGTAGTTAGTGAGGTAATAAATTATTTTCCTTTAACTCGTGGTAATATTATATACCTACCATAGGGCAATAAATAGTGACTAATCATTATAATAATTCTGCCCAATAGTAAAATATCGTACATATATCTGGCTTATTGCGATTACCAATTGGATTATGTTTGTAAATGATTAATAATATCCATTTATCATTGACATACCAAGACACATCTCTGTTATATTTGGCTTGGTACTGCTACAAGCCTATTTAACACAAATTCATTTTAATAACCAAATACGAAATTGTGGTATAATGCAAGCGATGGATATAATTAATGTTATGTAATACACAACTTAATTATTAGCATTTAATCAGTCAAAATAACTGGTATCAATAATCTGTCTCCTTGCAGTTGAATGACACTGGAGGAAACTCTGTCTTATTAATAACTATTTAATAATGCTTTTTGCTGCATTTTATGAGATTACTTTTGGAAATTTGACTCGAGTCCGCGTAAAGAACAATAGAAAGTTTAGCACAAAGCGATCTATGTATCATTACTGCGCGTGTTTTGCTCACGGATCATATCTATTAAACCTTTACTAACTCTCAAAGATCAAAGTAGACACGAGCCATTAGAATGAAAATATAAAATTAAATTTGAAACGGTGCAGATGAAAAATCAAGTCAATTTTAAGTTTGTATATTAATTATACAGTGCATTAAAATCTTATGTTTTTATATATGTAAACATAGAAAACAATTATTTTATCAAATAAAATTTGTTTATTAAAGTTAATATTAAAATCTTATTGCTGATGGAAAGGTGAAATGAAATCCTATGGTGCGATTCTTGTTGTAGATAGACGCAATTGTGAATGCAGCTAATAGTAGCCTGGCTGGGGGAGGCGGTGTGGATGGATTCATTCACAGGGCAGCTGGCCGAGAGTTAAAGGTAACATGAGCTGAATGCTTTTGTAAAAATTGTGTAACGATAACAGTTGTGTATTAATAACAGTTTTTATGATTATGATGAATAATTTATTTTTTAAATTAACATCTTTTGTTAACAAAATAATAATGCAATTTTGTATATTAAAGGACTGTTTCACTTTCCTCTGATGACTAACGTATGAACTATCCTTTAGATAAATTTATTTCATGTGTCATTATTTAAACACTGCTTTATATTTTGATGTTCTTAACAGATTTTCAAATATATTGTTGTCCCATGAATAAGGGGTACCCTAAATTCATGTCGTTTTTTTCAGCACACTGTTTTTGAAATTAGTCATCTTCAAACTGTTGAGCAGCAAACACATTTGTAAGAGTTTTTTGAATTCTGGGACTGTTTTCCAAGAAAATGTTGTTTTTTTTACCCGACCTGGGAACAATGGAAGAGATTTGTCCTTCGGAAAAATATTTGCAAAGTTGTATGTTGTACAAGTTTCACGTGAAAAAGAATGTAAAGGCTGCCACAACAAATATTTGTTATATTTATAGCGACGTATTAGATATCTGAAAATGCCGACAATGGATTAAAAAAATTAAATTGGTAATTTGATTTGAATGATAATCCTCCAAGTGAATGACGTAACACGGTGGATGAAGGGGTCCCACAAGTTGAAATCAAAGCAGATCCGATGATAACCACAATTGACCAAAAATTATCAAGAGTTGGAGAATACATTGAGAAAATAATTGTTCCCGATGAAATAAGAGCCCAAAGCAGAAACGATGACTATATCTTATTTAAATACTGTGAAGTTCTTCCTGTCAAACAATTATATTACTACGGAGACAGAACGATAGAAATTACCATTCCACGACTCTTCAACAAACTGCCGAATTATATCAAGACCATTACCCAACCGGCAAAGAGATCAAAGGAATTACAGAATTTCTTATTAAATAATACTACTTTTGTAATATAGGAACAAATAGTTAAAAATTACCTGTTATATACCTTTTATCACTTTTATTATTACCTGTTGTTTATGTAAATGCCTCCGATAGCTGGTTCCCAGGTTTTCGATTAACAATAAGCACATATATGATATATGAACTGCACTAACCTTTTATTTTTGCTGTCCTTCTGGTATGATGTTGTTCTTTTAGCTGGGCTGTCTTCTTTAGATTTCGACCGACTGAAACTGCGCACTGGTGGTTTATTTGGACCGCTGAACTGGTCGAAGCACGGGATGTTATTGAATGATGCCTGTCGGTTACCGTCTTCTTGACTCTAATCTAAGAATAGATTAAGAAAAGTGCCGACAAGCCATAACGGCTTGGCACAATCTAGAATAACGAAACTTTGTAAAAGAAAAAAAATAGAAGGTTGTAACAGAATAATAAGGATAAACACGTGCACTCTATTGTAGCAAAAAAAGCAATTTCAACCATTTTTACAAATTCTACAAGATAAAAAAACAGTATCTTGTACACAAAAAGCGATAACAACACCCAAACATGGATTACATCTTAAAAAGTATTGCTCTCTGTATGGTGGAATTCAAAAGGACTAATTTATTTAGAGGTGCTAAAGCAAGGTGAATCAGTGACGGCAGATTATGTGTAGTGTTGTGCGAAAAGAGACCGGCTCTAATGAATAGACAAAAAATATTCTGCAGCACAACTATGCACACCCACACTGCAAAATTGACTCGGAAAAAAAATAAGACCCTTGGTTAGGAAGTTTTATTATGTCCCTCGTATTCTCCAAACCCGACTTCTTCTGACTATCATTTGTTTTGGATAATGAATATTTTTCTTGACTATCCAATTATTTAAACTGTAAAGCATAAGATTTTTACGAAAAAAGAATTAATGATTTAATTGAAAGATTGAAGAAGACTTAAAATGTTGGAAATTACATTGAAAAATTGCAATAAACAGTTCAAAATGCTGTTGAGTTTTAATGAAAAAATTATTATTTCTGATTAAGGTAGTACAGTAAAAGTCTACTAATTTGAAATTCAATAAACCAGAATTCGTCAAAAATTTCCCATTATAAATTTCATAAAGAAAAGAAAAACTAAAAAAATTACAGAACACAACTTTTCACCAATTGTAAGATACACACAATGAGGTCATGATAAAATTAAATAATTCTTTTCATTTATATAATACTAGCTGACCCGGCGAACTTCGTACCGGCTAAGAATCAATAAATGTTGTGTTAACTTATTAGCTGAATTAAATTCGGTTTTTTATCAAGTTAAAATGAATACTCCAAATTTGATAACCTCACAAAGAGAAGATTTGTCATGGTTTGCGGCACTTCACAGAAATCGCGCCACATCATAAACCAATCAAAATACACAGTTCCCGCCATTAGACATGAATCTCGGGTGTGATTGGACCATAAGGGGATAGCCGTGGTGTGCAGATCGCATACCGCCGTGAACTTTCTCAAAGTGAACATCCTTGAAGGCAACTTACCCTTTGAAAATCACAATTTGATAAATAGCCATCTACTGGCATTACCGGAACCAGCACACAACGCCATGTTCATTTTTGTCCGTGTTTTGTTTCTGCCATGTATCAGAGATGGCGTTGAAAACGGATTTAATTTTTTTGTGATTTTCTTACTTTTCCAATGTGCGAGGAAACTTCTCGAGGACAAGTCGAACAAAAAAAAATTCATCAAAATCAGTCAATCAGTTCTCGAGATATCATCAAAAAAGCCATTCTATAAAAAATGTATGAGAACATGAATTTTCATCATAACTTTTTTCCGATGTTTTAATACTTAATCCGCTATTCGGGGCGGAGACAAATCCAACAAATCAAAGATCATAAAAATCAGTCCAGCCGTTCTTGAGTTATAAATGGTGTAACTAACCTGACTTTCTTTTATATATTTAGATGTACATTATATATTAATTACATTCAATAATGTACTAAAAACTATTTCTGTTAGAGCATATATTACAGTAAAACCGCGATATAACGAAACCCGATATAGCGAAAAATGACGTATATCGAAAAAAAAAATCGAAATTTAGTCCCTAAAACCAATTTTTCATACAAAAATGCATTTATATAACGAAATCCCGTTAATATTTATAACAAAATCATTTTTGACCCGTACGAAAAAATGCCAATACATTTACGTAAATTTATAACGAAATAAAAAAATGTTAAAAGATGAAAATATTATTTCGCACTTACAAAGCCGCGCCGCTGCAGCTGCCGTATGCGAACGGTTTAATGGCCTTTTCGGCGGTGCGCGGCGGTCTGCCGACAAGGTAGTAAAACAATTCAAACTTCTTCTTAGGTTCATAGTATCATATTTTGAAGTGGTTGCCGCCGTTACCGGTAAGTACCTTCGTAATTTATATACGACTTATTTTATAAAAATGCCGCGATTCAACTGTCAAATTTTTAAATTATATTTTATGTTTCATGCTCAAAACTGTGTTTGAAGCGGCTCTACATTTAAACACAATTAAAATATTGTTTTGTGTTTGCAATATTCTGGAATTTACAAAAATATCTTCCAATTGGTGTTGAATAGGTTCTCTTCTTAATTTAATTCCTTTGATTATCCATTTGCTTATCTGTTTTAATAACAAAACTACTAAAAATATGTAGGTATTCAGTTCCCTATGGCCTTCTTCCTCCTTTGTTTGCAGAATTTGCGATCTTTTTTGAAGCCGCGCAACTTTTTTTTGCGACGGCGCGTAACATATAGTAGGATTTTTTTTATTTATCTCGTTATATGTGGGAATTCGTTATTACGAATTTTTATTTTTTGGGCCCTTGGATTTCGTTATATCGCGGTTTTACTGTATTATGAATAAAAGTTATGTAGAATTTTAAAATCCATTTATCTTGTAAACTTCAAAATGTGACTGATATATTCAACATTATAGCCTTGTACCTTTCACATATCACACATCCCATAGTAATAGTATAGTAAATAATAAAATAAAATAGAAGAATGAAGTAAACATGATTCTCTATGCCCTATGAAAGTTAGCTCACTCTTTCTCTGCGAGCAGTTGCTGTTGTCTCCTTTCGCTGAGACCGCTTGTTTATCATGTAGTAACATGTGTCGATTTCATTCAAAAGTATATCAAGTTCACTATCATTTAAAAATAAATTAAGGTCCCATGACAAATAAAAGTTTAGTTATTAAACTCACTTTCATGCAAAAAAAAATTTTTCTTAAACAATTTTTAAGGAATGTGCGATATAAAGAAGCATAATATATTTGTGGGGTCAATAATGCATCTGACAGACATCAACTAAAATTTGGTCCGTGATTCAAATAATATATTGAATTATTAAGATTTATAATGTAAAGTACTTATGTAATTTCCCATTCCAGAAAGAATGCTTGCACTTGAAAGGTTGTAAAACTGGAGATGCCAAAATCACCGGAGGATATTGCTTGCCGGCTAAATGTAAGTTTTAATATTATCAAATTTATTCATAATTTTCTCTTTTTAGAATCGGTTGGTACCAATTTAATCAATATCTTTTGTCAAAAAATAAATTAACCTGAACATTTCATTTGACCGCAGTCTATCGAATGTGATATTTATTATTTATTAAAAATATATATTTAAGTACATTGATAATATGATGATAATAATTTACTGCTTATTTGGGCCTTTTCTTTCCCATTCAGACATATTTATAATAATGTTATATTGCTTCTATTAAAAATAGGACTCACGTATACTTTAAATTTATTAAATCTCAATATTAGTATCCATTTAATAAAAAGTTTATTTTAATGAGAATTTCAAGCAATGGAAAATATTTATGAAATTAATATATGCAAAAAATAATATTAAAATTTCCAACTATACACAAATCAATCATTTAATTTATAAACTTGTGTAAAATGTTTTTCTCTTTCATCATTTTGAATTATAATGTGCAAATGTCCAGATCTGGAATGGATTACCAAGTATTTATCTGCTTTGAACATCTACATCTATGTATTACACAATGCGTCAAGATTGTAAATGAATATTAATATTCATTATTATTTTGTGCTTATCTGTACTACCATTTAGCAAATTTCCTTACCAAAACTGGCAATGACACTAATAATGGATGCATACGTTAGCTCAATTATAATATGGATAAAAAAATATTGAATTTGAAAATTTATCTTTCTTTTATTCTTTCAGATGTGATACACACTGTTGGTCCACAAGATAAGTCACATGTGATGCTCGCATCGTGCTACCAGTCCTGCTTCCATTTGCAGCGTGAGAACAAGCTCAAGTCTATAGCATTTCCTTGCATCTCTACTGGGGTCTACGGTTTCCCTAATCGCCCGGCAGCTCACATCGCATTGTCAACTGCCAGAAAAAATCTAGAGGACGACATAAAGAAGTACGACGGTTCGTTGGATCGAGTCATATTCTGTGTATTCCTGAAAGAGGATATGGAGATATATCAGAGTGTCGCCCAGTTATATTTCCCAGCAGAATAAATCTGTTGGTCCAAATTCAAAAATTATAATTCTATTTCTACAAAATTATCCTCTGGATAGAACTATTAGATTGATTCAAATACATTGTATTATAAACTCATAATGTGCTTCGAATGTTAAAGTATTGTTAATGCCAAATTTAACTGGCACAAAAGCCTCACTAGACAATTTGCCAAAATGTTAAATCATCGCATATTTTGAAAAATGTCAAAATGTATTTTGTGTTTCAATAAAAGGGAAATCAATAACAAAACAATTTATTTTAAATAGAAAGATACAAGTACAATTTTACATTTTTATTCATTATAAAGATTTCTTGAAAAATATGGCTTTCTAAGCATATTACTTTAAATTAATTAAATTTTTATTAAATTGTCAGTTATAGAACCATCTCCAGTATATTGATTTTAAAACATCTATTTTTGTTCCATGGTTTACGTTTGATACATAAATGACCAAATAATGGCTTGATAATAAAAGTCACCAGTTTTATTTTGAATCATATTCTTAAATTTATTCTTCAAACGACAAGAGAATTACAGTACTCCCCCGATTTTAAGTTTTTAAAGGGACCAACAAACAAATGTTAACAAAGAACAAAATTAAAACTTGACCGAAGAAGGACCTTCCTACGAAAAAGTGTCTGCTTATCCCATAAACCCAGTTCCTACGAAGGATAATGCGATAAGGCATATTGAAGGCCTCAAAGCATATTTTACTAGTATTAATAATGTGCCACTAGAAACCCTTAATTTAATTTATAATATTGATAGAACTATTTAAAAACATCAAAAAACATTGGTTTTTTTAATACCCCCAATTTACTTTTTTTTTTGTTGGTCCCTTCAAAAACTTAAAATCGGAACTCCACTGTATATGTAATATTGCCAACAAAAAAACTTTGAAGAAAAATTTTATCAATTTAAAACACCACTAAAATATAGTTTTTCACTATCTAAACTAATATGTAAAATTATAATAAATATATAAGATATAAGTACATAATTATGTGGTTTGTAACTATTAGCACTGCTCAAAATATTCCATCTTTTTTATATTTTTTACTTTTAAGTAAATAAAAGTGTACATTAAAAATTTGAAATAATATTGTTGTTTTATTTGTTTTCCTTTTACCAGTTTGCCATATTTGATGGCGAATCAAAACAGAAAATTTAAATACACACATTTAGGTATTATTTCATTCTTTGGATGGTTATGCATTTACTATGAACTTTATTCAACAGAAATATATTAAACTTTTAATTTAGAAAACAGGCTACTTGATAATACTAATTACTATTTTTGATCAGAGATTTATTTTAACATTCATTTATTGATAATATTTTTTGGAAATGTGATATTGAAAAAGTGATTTGGCTTCCCACGATGTTAGAAAATTTATGGAAGATTTGCAGGTGGACCGTATTATGTGAGAATGTTACGGATATTTGTTTAACAAAGAGTAAGAAGTATTTAGAAAAAAACCCAAACAAATGGAGGGGACGTGTCTAAAACATACAACATTCTTTTTTTTTCGTGGAGCACTGATATATTCCAAACAGTTTAAAGTGCAAGATGTATTCAATAGAGAACACATAAACTCTGATTGCCGTTTCTCTAGAAGAAATGTTAGAGCTACTTCACAGAATAAAACAGGGTTAATAAGGAATACAATGAGAGGAGAAGATTATAGTTAGAAGAGAATGCAGGAACTTGGAAGTGAAATGTTGACGGGTGTTTAAAATCTTCTGACCCAAAGAAGTCAGGTATAAACAGCTGCTTACATCTGACAATTAATTACATAGTACATATGGAGGAGATTAATAAATAATTAAAATTGGCTAACAAAGTTTTTTAACATATGCTTCGCCTGCCATGAAATGTCATTCTTCAAAAATGTCACATTTGAAAATCGTGGTTGGCTAATAGAAATGGAAATGTACAGCGTAGATAATAAGGGAATATTAAAAAATATATATTTTAAGTCCATATTATTTTGAAACATAAAAGTTCTTTCTGAATATTTAGCTGCAAAATATCTTCCAAATGTATCATTGAAACATTGCTCTACTTGCAATTGATTTTTTGAAATTTGTCAGCCAGTTGAAGTAATAGCCTGATTCTTGCTTGCTAAGAGTTTAAAAATTTGATTTTCATCTTGCACTTATTTATTTTACACTTATTTTTATTACAAATTAAATGTATTAATTAGAAAGATACACATATAAAATCAATTTAATCAAAAAATATTGTTTCCACCGGGATTGGAACCTGGATCTCTTCCAATCCGGAGAATGTGCATTAACCATTAACCACATTGCTTATTTTTATGTTCCTCTTTACTACTCTGTGGTTGAACAAGGTTTGCAAGTCCTCTTCGTTCGATTCAATTCTTTCACTTGGGATCCCAAAACTAACTTAACTTCAATAGGGTTCAAATGTAAGAAATTAGGATATTCTTCAGATTTCAATGGTGAAACAGTGGACTTATTGAAAAATTTAAAAGGACATTTATTATTATTAATATCAATTGTATATAAACAGAGTTTTATATATATTACATTAAAACAGTAATAAAATATTTATTTATTACTTTTGTCTACCTTTCATAGATATTTATTTACTTTTTATGGCTTTGAGCCAATTTATAGAATAAAATCAAAAGTGACACACTTATATAAACAAAAGCAAATATAAAAAAAACAATATAAGTAAATAAATTTGTGAACAATATGACTCCTATGAACAAAGTGCACCAGAGATGTTGTGAGCTTTTATTTTTACCAAGTATCACAGAAATTTCAAATATGTACAAATTTCTAAACATTGACATTTGAATGGTAGAATCAAATAACGCACTATGTACCATGATCGACTATCTGACGAAAACAAGAAAAGGTGAATAATAACGTTATATTTAAGTTTTTATCAGATATTTCTTGAAAAATCTGTACTATACTTCCTACCTCTGTTTTCTACATAAAAACTAAAAGTAATAGGTTTCTGTGCTTCCTGTAATTAAATTGCGAAAGATAAATTTTAAACTACTCCTAAGTACCAAACACTCGTGCTTATGATAGTCTCTGTAGTTTAATATTAGCTAAGTACCTAGGCCTAGTGATGTGCCACTGAGGTACTAATTTCTTTCTATGTTCATTATTTTTATTGTTTACTATTAAATTTTGTCTTACTGAAACATAAAAAAAACTAGGAGAACACATTCTTATTGTGAAATGAATTGATAATTCTGACTTCTGATTACTCAAAGGTATCTGAGATTCTGTAAAAATAAGGTAGATGGCTCTTTCAAATAATGGAACAATTAAATGTATTAATATCAAAAAGGTAACATATAGGTTTGAAAATTTGTCGCTAAAAATATTGTCGCTGTAGCATAGTTGGATAATGCACCTTCCGCGGTTAAGAAAGAGATCCAGGTTTGAATCCCGGTGGCGCAACAACAATATTTTTCGATAAAATTGATTTTATATGTATATTTTTCTAATTAATATATTTAATTCATATTTATATAAAAATAACTAGTTAAATAAAATAAAAATGTTATATGTTATTGTGTTTAGTTTTTCATGCATATTTTTTAAATTTAATTTTTGATCAATTTTGTTCATTTTATAACATAAGGCAAATGCTACTATCGTCATCTATATACAAAGTATAATCTGTGTTAAAAAATAGTAAGAAAAGTAATAGTTATTGGTGTTAATAAAGTTAAAAGTTTTTATTAAAACTCGCATAATAACGCCTTACATACAGATTTACACTTTGTATGAAAATGACGTGAGTTAAGTAACATCCACCTAAATCTAAGCTTAATTGGCAGAGTTGCCTGTACAACTCTTGGTATTACACTTGTTTTAGGTAAGGAACCATTTAAAGTAAATCCCTTTTTTTTGCGCTTGAGGTGTTGGAAGACCAGTGAAGTTGATGAACTACAAGCCTTCTTAATCTGCTGGAGTTTTATTCCGTTTCAATACAGTTATTACTCTCCATAGCTCTACGTTGTGGAGAGTAGTTCTGACGAGTACTTGATGGATGTCATCACTGCGTATTTTTATCCACGAGGCTCTTGAGTCAAGGCTCGCTTGTCAGTATTGATTATACTATCTGCTGCTTCTTAAAAATCCAATAAATCGGTATGTTTCATGTCAATAACATGAAAAGCCTAGCTTTTTCAATCGTTTTTATCAAATCTTCAGGTACCATAGAACTGCACATCCGTTTCATTTTTTCTATAACAGCAAAATCTCTATAAACATTTTTTTGCAGACCGGGAGTATATTTCCTGAACCATTTGGCAAACAGTAACTTACTGTACACTGTACTGTTTAGGGTCACTGTATGTACCATTTTGCCTTTGTTTAATCCGTACTATATTTATTAAGTTCATCAGATATGAAGCTTGTTTTTCATTATTCTGAAGCTTGCAAAATTCACGAAATAATGTCTGTTTTTGGTCTTCCCCTATTTCTTTTTACTTTTTAATTAATCAATAAAATTCATTCAATCAGTAAAATACATTCATCCTTCTTACTAACTTACTTACTAGCTTTTCTACTGTATCCTTCGAATGTAGCGAAATAAATAAACTATATCTTCAAGCAAAAAAAAACATTAAAATATGAATTTATTTATTGATACCTACATTACAAATAGTAACTAATTAAACTTAACCCAAGCGAAAATGTAGATATCAATTAATAATATCGCTAAATGTGCGCCGTATATCACATCACTAGCCCGTGACATGGCACTGGGATGAACGTTAATCCAAAAACACAAAATAAATCATAGCTCGTTTACTCGTGGATTTTTTACTGGAATGATCTTCTTAGCTGTTGATATATATTCCAAGCTTTGTGTTTTTCTTCTTTTATTTGCACTATATTTTTTTAAACACCTTTTTCTTGTCATTTGTATAGGGAGCTCACCTGACGCGCGTACCACTTTCTCGGCCATTTTTATACAAACTAACGTTAGCAGGCAATGGCATTTAGTGCCGTTTTTAAATTAATAAACTGTAGCACTTAGCGACGACGCAATATTCAAACAAGCATAAAGGCTGAATGCAGCATTGCAGGGACTTAATGCACTATTAGGGTTATTGGCGATGACATATAGAATAAAACTGCATACTTAGTTTGAAAAATGAAATATTGGTACTTAGTGTCTATTTTACTACAACCATTCATTTAAAAAAAATCTGTGCTTAATAAGAAATCTGGATAAATGAGTATGCATGGCATTATAGGTTAGACTCTCTGCTTCAATTGTCTCACTACCTCTACAATTCGATGAACCTTTCTGCAATTCAGGAAATAAAATAGGTTATCTGTAAAGTACGCTTTTTATTTACCAAATATCAAAAAAAATCCCTCAATTAAAAAATCCGATTTATGAATAATGAATAAAAACATTTGCCGCCTTAGCAATTAATAGACTTCGCTTAGACTGATTTTTTTAGCGTCCGTTATTTATTATTTAGAAGGCTTGGTGACGTTATTTTGCCATTTATAGAATATGAATGTAATTAAGTCGCTCCAAATTTGGATGCATTTTAAATAGCTGTCAATGGCCGCGCCATTAAAATGTTGCCACTTTTTAACATTGAAGAAACAATATTTAAAAATAATACGTACAATGATAAGTTGGTACCTCACAACCAATGGCGGTAAAACTTTTAGGAAACAATTTTATTTAAGTTCAATGTGATTGACAATTAAAATTTTACTATAATATACTTATGATACTTTCTATCTATCCGTTACACATATAAGTCACTGTCCAGTGTCATTTCAAAAACTTTAGCTTATCTACTTTTTAATATTAATAGCTCCGTGTACAATTCTAAATTTTTTGATCTAATGAGATGATAGTATATATTATAATTTATAATCCAACTGCTAGTTCACAGTTGTCATTTACAAAAAAAGTTATTTATATTATAGTTATTTTAAAGAATAGTAACACGAAATGTTATTGTGTATCAAATTTTTCACAGTTCACAATGATTGTTTTTTATGACACCTGCCTTACTAGGCTCATATCTTGATGGAGGAAATAAATTTAATTTCATTGACATCCTTATTCAACTATTTTATTTTATTTATTTATTTTTATTAGTAATTATATAATATTATGTAAAAATCTGTTTGGATTGTTGGATTTATGCAAAATGTAAACTTATGTCATTTTTCATACGCGAAATACTGGTAAATAATTAATGTTTGAAACAAGTACAAGAGTCTTGGCACGGCCAGGTAAACATATTGGAAGATGGCCATGTTAGAAACCTCAATAATCGAGCATGCATGGAAAGATTTATAAATGTGGTTGAAGACAGTGAGAGTGGCGTTATATCCTCTCTTCCTACCCTTGCAGAAACTGGGCAATGGTAAGCTGGTAAGTATATCATTAGAATATATATATTTTTCATTTTCTTGGGTGTATGTTGTCATAATATAGTGTATGGATATAAAAATAATATGTAGTGTTTTGTACTCGATCCATTAATGCTAAAAATTTATGTACATAATTAAGTGAATTTAGTAACGAAAACTTACTATCTGGTATACAGTCACTTAACGTAGCTGTGGTGTTACCCCATATAGTTCCCCATAACTTCAATATTTTATTTCGTAAAAAAACATTGTCAATTCGATGTGTTTAGCAGCCACATAAAAAATCAAATATTTTTCACATGCCTATGTGAAAATAAAACACTTGTTTTTTTATTCTACTCGTTTAATTTACTTGAGACGCGTTTCGCTTTGTAAGGGCATTATCAATCTAACAATTTAACTCAATAACTTGTATTTATATTTATAGTGGGGGATAGCTATACAATTTTATTTGTATGAAATGAAAAAGGACAATATTATTCATTGGAATTAATGCAGCAATGTCGAATTGGTAATCTCGTTCTATATTCATGGTAAATCTATAACAGAAAAAAGGGTTTCAGCAAAATCAAATCCTCGAATTGTCTATAATTTATTCGAAATTAAATTTAAAAGTAAAAAATGTATTCAAATGAAGTTTTTATTTATTTAAAATATTATGGGTTTTTGAAAATGTCAATTAGAGGAAATCTATAAATATTAATTTGTTTATTTATTATGTTATTACTAGCTATTCCATGCTTGATAATCTCTAATTGTTCAAGTAAATATAATCTGAAACCTTTGGTTTCAAAGTGTAATAGAATTGGTGCAGATTAGTCGTGTATTTTGTAATTATTATCTAAAAGATGTTTTGAGAATTGAAAATCTATTTTTCTTTTTTGCCGAGATTTTTTATGTTCTGAGAACCTTTGTTCAAAATTTCTACCCATTTGTCATATGAATACAGTCATAGTCATCACATTCTAATGTGTACACTTCGTTCTTCTTTAACTATCGAAAAATAAAAAAGTGTTTTATTTTCAAATATGTGAATATGGAGTTCTACAAACTTACCTCAGAAACAGTAAAAAAGAGATATTGTTTACTAAAATAAATTTGGTTTCATTAAAAAAATGTGTTTCATGTATCGGATTCATGGATCAAACCACCGTGTATCATACATAGCATGATTGTTTTTTCCTACATATTTCTTCTTCATTGGTGTCAAAGATACTAAATATTCGTAATACGTGTTATGAAATTTTTTATTATTATTTTAGACAATTTAGATTCTAAAGCAATGCCAACGTATATAATTTAATTATTGATTATAAAGTTTAGAATGTAATCAGTAATAGTGCTAAGAACCGTGCGTTTTGAAATGTTTTGAAACCACTGGGATTATACTTGACTTTTATGCGAAATATGGTAGGAACCCGGGAGAATATCTGTGAGAAGATATGACACATAAGATAAATCTGGCCGGTGATGATGAACGGAAGGCGTGGCAATTCAAATTTATAATATAAAAATCACGTAACGTTATAAATGCAATGATTTGTTTATTATTACCTAAATAAATCAATGGGTGTCATGGAATGAATGACACCCCCAGCCTGAAACGACAAAAATATTTTCCCAACATATACGTAACAACGAGAAAATAATTAATTGTTTTCTATTTCTTAAAATAGGTGTTGATCTACGGAGCTCAATTATGATTTGAATTTATAAATGACTATTTCACGTTCTTGGTTTAACGTTCTGCAGACAGCGCATGCGTTCGCAATTATTCCGGTTTTCGATGACGTATCTTACACTGTTTCAGTGAGAAAAACGTTACTCATTACGTCTCCCTCACCCTCCAGTCAAATACCGACGTTTTCTACAGTTTCACCCGTTCGTTTGGCAACCTTGTTCTCGTTTTACGGGTAGGTGATGCCGCCATCTTGGAGTAAATTTTAGGTATGTGTTCGGTTTATAAGGGAATTTGTGAAAAGTGCATCTGATTTCACAATTAAATGGGTGAGTTTTTTCGAATTTACGATAAAGGAATCTATCGTTTTTAATAGTCGAGGTGATTTGTGCCTCCGTTTCAGTTCAGAGAGCCGTAATATCATTATTTTACGTCACAGTGTTTATATGACAGGTATACGGAGAGCTTTCTAATTATTTTGTTTCTACTTTTCACTCGCCTTTGACGCGAACACCGATTCGGTCTATGTGGGATATTTGAGAGATCGATTCTCTCGCTCGATCTACAACTCGGTGCCCGCAGGAAAACTGCGAATGAATGTATTTTTGGGTGGAGTTGACCGTGTGAGCTTAGGTTGGCAGTACGAAGACAGGTGAATCTGGAAAAACGCGATGGTGGGATACGTCTCTCAGTGAAATGTTCGGCTTTTCGCTTTTATGAATTGTTAATCTCGTATCGACTGTCCCGCCAGACTGAGGAGGGCCTCGACTCGACAGTCGCGTGTCAATATGTCAAAATCGCGAACCGTTTTACGCGTATATTGTTCGCGAATGTGAGCATTCTGCTGATAGTACGTTTGGCTTTTTTCAGGTAGGAAGAGGTCTTCGAGAGCTCACAACCTGGCCCCCGAAGGGCCCCAGAGGTAGCGGAATCCCTCGGTGAAGTGTTTTTACCAACAATACAACAATAATTCGAGTGCGCGGTCCGTCATCAAGAGTTCGCTGAAATCACGATTTGACTTGTGTGCTGTGAAAATGCGAGAACAGTGCTTATTATTTTATTGAGATACGGTGAGAAGTGACTTTCTAGGTTTGTGCTCTCGTGTCTTTCAATCAAAAATTGATCAGGCCTTCTCTCGCCGCTGAATATCCCAGGTACGTCAATAATGTTAATATTTTCCCAAGACAGCACCCCTCATAATTACCTTATTTCAATCAATAACAACAGAAAAATCGTATCCAAACCTCACGAAGCATTTCTAAACAATGTGATGAAATATAAAAATTAATATCTGAATATATTAAATAGGAATCCATTGTAAAAATATTATCCAACTAGTGAAAGTAAATCTGTACTCTTTTCTCTTTAAATGGTACATTTCCAAATCAAATTAGGAAACATCATATTTATTTAAGTTGTTAAACTAAGCATGACATATAATGACTCCTTTTACAATCTACACTCATGTACTGTCACAGTGTGTATGCAGTACATATTTGAAACAATAATGTTATTAGACATAATTTTTATTAATAAAGTACACTTTTTTAAATTCAGTGTTACATGAAATTTTAGGTCTTAATTTTTTTTTTTTTAAAGTTTTCTGATGTTTTCAAATCTTGTTGAATTGTTTTTTTTGGAAAAATCATTTTCATTAATGACCAATTACAAATTAAGCTTGTGTGCTATTTGGGGAAGGAGGTGGTGATGTTTTTGTTTTTGAATAACTTAAATTTTAATAAAATATAATTTTTTGAAAAATGCATTAAACAGATTGTCTCAATCGATTTTTTTGTTGTTGTTAAAATGTCTAAATTACTACTAATTGTGGGTACATTGAATTTTCATTTCAAAGAGAAATGACTGTTTTCTCAGTACAGGCGAAGTATAGCGAGGTTGGCACTATTTATACTATATTAGTAGCTGAAAAACATTGAAAATATTGATATCTAAATATAAAGGTTCCTTAAGCTGCATTGAAAACTTGAAATGTTATACATGGAGAAATAATTTCTAATTTATTTTAAAATTTAAACCTAATTATTTTTTTGTTATTGTTTTATAATACATATCTTCATGTTTTGTATGTGATTGTTTTACTTTTAATAATATTTATTTATTTCCAATCCAATTGGTTGTAACTCTTTTCCTGTTTTGTTTCATTTTGCTGAGCACCTACATGTTAATCAATTTTCCATATCTAACTGTTGTCTAGTTAGTGGACAAATAATTTTTTTCAGTAAATCAGACAATTATGGTTATTAAAAATTGACCCAGCACTTAAGATTATATTATTTTAGTAGTGAAATAAAATTATTTTCAAATTAAAAATAATTGCCTTTTGACAAAGACTATTATTTTTTGAGGAACAAGGAAATGGGTAATTAATCAAATATAATATATTTTAATGCACAATACTTATTTTCCCATTTCTTTGCCTCAAGTAGTTTGTGATACCGTTGAAATGTTGAATTTTATTACAAAAATCTTACCAAAATTATATTTTATAAAATTTTTCTTACTGAGATGAATCCCATTATAATTGCCTTGACTGATGAAATTTTGATCATTTGTCAGGCAAATTACAATTACCACTGAAGTGTACAAAAATGTCACATATAAAATGTATTTAAACTACCAATGTGATCTATAAAGGAATTGATTATATATTCTTTAAAGAAATATGTATAAAGTTAAATGTAAATATTCATAACAATTTTTCCCTGAAGGTATCAGTTTTTCTTGCAACCACCATGAACAAGAACAACAATCTTAATTTATAATGCAACATAGATGTTTTAATTAAAGTTAACAGTGTTAATTTTTCTGTTGAGAAATATTTGCAGCTGTACATTTTGTATTTAATAGAATATTATTACTGAACTTCATTACTTGTGAAATTCACATTGAGAACTTTGACTGGTGATTCAGTAAGATGTATAATAAGTTGACAAACAATCTATAGGCCACCATTACCTTGCACTATTTCTTCAGGCAGATACCATATAGTGTAAAATGCATATCTCGCTATATCCATATTTGTTAGTTTTTAAAGTTGAGATATAACTCTTGACTTAATATTATCACATCAAGTTTTACTCGACTCCCACTATCCACATCTTTCTTCTATATCTAATTACCTTTTCAACAGTAATACGCTGCATATTTCCAAACTATCCATGAAACCCTTATTTCATCGCGTCTATTTACATTTGAGTTCTCCTGTGTATCGTTATTTGAATCTTTGAGAAATCTGCTGAAAGCTGAGATAGTTTTTAAGTTCTTTTGTGCATAAGATTGATACAATATTGTATTTTATATAGATGAGCAAAGTCATTGTATTAGAAATTTATTGATGGGGGTCAATAGTCCATAACCTGACGGGTTACAGGAAAAACCACTTTCATTGTAGTTATTAATCAGTTTTATGGGATTTTCATTATTATCCTATTGTATATTGTAAATCGTGAAGTTTTTTCACACTAACGACTTCTGCATTAGTCACTGCAATAAAAATATAATAGATTATGATAGAATTTATGAACCCTCCATTACTCATCTTTATCTCATTAAATACTTAAATCACATTTTACTTGTCAACTTACCTATTGTAATAAATATCCCTCTTAATCTGATTGAATGTTGAATTTTTTGCCTTGTATGTCTCATTCATTCCTTACCAACGAGGCCATTCTCCCTCCTCACACGTCTTCTATTTCTAATGCCTTCAACCTAAGCAATCTATTTTAACTCATTTACATTTTGATTTTTTTTTTAAATAATTTAATTATGTTTTTAAAAAAATATATTTTTATCGTCTCGCTGACATAAAATTTTTTTATTTTTCAGTTTGCTCCTGTTAACTTTTTTCTTGCTGAGAAGAAAAAATAGCATCGATACTCGCATAACCCTGCTGCAGTGCTGGAGACCCCATGGAGACTGTTCCTAGAAAAGTATTGTAGGAAAGTGTTCAAACTGCGGTTCGCTACTTAATAGAATAATAGATTATTTTCAAATTTAACTAATTACTTATTGAATTATCAAATTTAACTAAGTACCTATCGAATTATCAAATTTAATTTAAATGGAGACATTATTTGAGGACATTTGAGTTAATTTTGTATATTTTTTCCATTGAGGCTCTATCGTCGGTTTGTCCAGTGTGTGATTTTATTGGCAAAGTGATTTCTTATGATATGGACTGAGAAGTGTGTTGGGAACAAAAGCGCGGGGGTGTTCAGATTCTCGCCGGGGCCCCGATCGGATGAAGTATTCGCCGCTGAGGGGAATTATCGGAGCGGAACCGTGGACGGACAGGCTGGCTGAACTGGCCGCCGCTGCAACGGCTACGGTTGCGACACCGGATGTGATGTCCGCCACGATGAGGACGACCCTGCAGACGGTGCCCGAGTCCCTGGCGGCGGACCATGTCACGACGCAGGGTGATGCCGCAATACCACCTCAAACAGCAGCTCCTCAAAAGGCAAAGACCCCCTCTATTACAAAGGTAAGTTTTTTTATGATTATTTTGCTTCTATTAACAATTGGGAAGTTTCTTTTACACATATTCAGGCCTATTCTCAAAATTGCAATATTGAAATGAAGGTGATTGTTACACCAACCCTCAAAAATAGACAGATAGTTTTGACAGATTATGGTACGTTTATCTCCCTCACTCTCTGTCCCTCTCTCCCTCTCTCTCATTCAAATATAACACTATTTTTGAGGGTTGGTGTAACAATCACCTTCATTTCAATATTGCAATTTTGAGAATAGGTCTGATTTTATTGTGTCTCCAAAAGTTGTATTTTCTAAACACCTATAATATAATTTTATTATTATCAAGAAATATATGGTCTCGAGTCTAATCTTTTTAAACACAATAAGAAAATTCCATATAGACAACAACTAAATAACTGAATTTGTTTTACTTGGTTTGATTTACGACTCAATTTTTTATTTGGTGTAAATGAAAAGCCTTGTTTAAAAGAAGAAGAAAGAAAAGCCAGTTAGTAATGAATACCTTCCTAATTGTTTAAACCATTTTGCCTATTATTTTTTCTTGTCGTCTTTCAATATTTTGTGAGTGCATTCCGGGTTGAGATCTGTCGCTACACTGTGTCGTTTGTTGAAGAAAACTCTTTTGCTTATTTTTGCAAATGTATGCCAGTGGTACCAGTCCATGTTGTGTTTTATTTTATTTGAAATAAATACCTGTGGCATATTCTGGAAGGTAAACGGTGCACAGGACATGGCGGAGAATAAAACTGAAACATAATATTATATATATATTTTTTAAATGATTGTTACAAAATTGAACATTCCTTATCTGAATGCCTGGAATATAAATCCTAAGATCCTTATTTTCTCTGTGCGCGATGTACTAACGAGAATTCTGTGTGTATTGGGTCATCTCTACCTTTCTAAATAGGTGATGCCTACCTATTTTTAATCTTACTTTCTTACTTAAAATATAAAACATTTATCCTCACTCTGTATATAATCTCTTATTATCGGGCATATTAGGATAGAAAATTATTATTAATAAATAATCTTTCAAGATTTCATATAAAGGATGCATTTATACTTTACATAGAATTTAAACAATTCTCCGAATGATGTATACTATTTTGTATAGCCAGTAATGTTATCTATTTGCACTATGTGCAGTAATATACATTGAAAAAATACAAAGGATTGATTGAAATAAGGTTAAATCATTAATAATTTGTTTTTCAAGTTCATTTCCAAATAATTTATTCTTCAAAATGACAAATATATTATACTCGGTTTAATACTTTGGTTTTCATAGCCTTCCATGAGCCATGACAGTATGAAACGTTTAGAATGTTTTCAATTATTTACAAAAAGGATGCATTTCCATTCTAATATATGTAAGTGACCTGAATTGTCGACACATGATGACTTTGGATAAAAAGAGAAAAATAATTAGAATGTGAGGTGGAGATAGTGCAATATGTGAGATAAGGAAAAAAATAAATAACACCATGCGGTTTGATAAAAGGTTAGTCAAGTCATATATTTAAAGTGACCGTCAATAGCACAAGATGATGGGGCTGACCATTTGTAAGAAATTAATCAAATTAAAATTTGAACAATATAAAGAATCTCACAAAGAGGCACATAAAATTAGGATAGTAAAACGGTGCACGAATAGAAGAGAAATCATAAAATGCAAATCATTTAGTAATAATCTGAAATATTAACATGTGATTTCAGTATTATTTTTAGAAGATTTGCATCCGTACAATAAATGCAAGCATTATTTTTAGTATATTTGCCCCCACACTACTAACATAGTAAAAACTGAGTTTACTTGTCCACACGCTGGTCAATTTGTATAATTAGAAATGCAGCTTTAGTGCTCTGCCCACCCCGCCGCTGTGCAACTGAGACAACATCACCGTGTGTGTTTAGCCAGCTTCAATCAACATTTTTTTCTTTTCATAAATACCTTCTGTGTTTTTTCCTGCAAATCGCTCTAGTTTACAAATATGAAATTTAAATATGTGTACAATTAATAATCAAACTCGATGCAGACAATTTTCCTCTTTGGCTTTACTACTCTGTTCCGAAATGTTTTCATTCCGACTTGTAAATTAACAACACTTTGAGACCATTAATGGCAGGAAGGCTGCGATGGTCTCCAACATTTACATAATGACATTTTGAACTTAAGTAATTAACGAACCATATAATTGAATCATCTTTTCACTTTTAGTACACCTTGTTGTTTGAGGTTGTGGAGTGTTAATGTTTTACGCTAAAACTTAAATTCAAGTTAGTGTTTGATATTTAGTTTGTTTTAGTTATTTTTTTTTAGTACATACATACATACAATGATCCCTCTAAGGTGTGCGGGTGTGCTTGCGCACATGAGTTAGCATCACAGCGCACACAAAAAAATATAGTACGCGCATAATTTTTAACGAGACTTCTTTATGTGCCGCCTTTTATCGAAGCTTGACAACCATGTTGGAGTATGTTGATTTATCCTATAGAGTTCACCAACATTTTGGATGTTGAACCACTTTTTGAGGTAACACAGCCAAGATAATCTATTTCTTCTCCTGTGTAATGAGTTGTGAATGATCATCTTTTTTATTGCATTGTATTTGAAGTGTGCAGCTTTACTTGATAATTGTTATTAGTACTTTTGACTCACATATGCGACTCAGTACATCTTCATTATTTCATTAGTAATGTGGTCAACCTTTATCACATGTCGATAGAGCCTCAAGACACTAACAGACCCTTGCAGTAGCCTTATACTGGTAAGGCAATGTTTTTCTTATTTATGGGGACGCCGTGATCCAAAATTAGAGGAACATTGCACACGTACTGCCCAACTAATTTTTTTTAAAACATTTATTTAACTTTAAATTGGGTTAAACATTATTTGTATAACTGCAAATCGGGATAGCTGAAAAATTACAACAATTTGATTATTTTAATTGATGATTGTTTTTTTGTATACACAAATATATATCTCATTGTTTGCACATACTTGATGTGTACTAGAACCTAACCAGATATTCAGGCCTATTCTCAAAATTGCAATATTGAAATGAAGGTGATTGTTACACCAACCCTCAAAAATAGACAGATAGTTTTGACAGATTATGGTATGTTTATCTCCCTCACTCTCTGTCCCTCTCTCTCATTCAAATATAACACTATTTTTGAGGGTTGGTGTAACAATCACCTTCATTTCAATATTGCAATTTTGAGAATAGGCCTGATTCTACCCACTTTGTCTACCCCAGTGGAAATACAGCATGGTTCAACTGGCCCGACAAATGTTTTGACAGTCAAAACTTTTTTTAAATGTACTAAAGTATTTATTTCATCTTGTTTGTTTTTCATCACTTCTTCACAAACTTGACACAAGTTCTGTGCCTTGACCTTCAAAATAATGTTGGGTTGTGATGAACTTTAAAATAATATTTTTCCATACTGAAAAGATGAAAATCAAAAATATAATTTTATAATTACTACATCATTTTTAAAGATTGAATTTCACCCGCATACCCACCCTTGTGTTATTAACCGGGCAGAACTTTAGCATTCTTGTGATCACCATTATGTATGTTCTCACAAAACTGTAATTGGTATGTGTCGCACAGTAACAAAAGCAGACTTGACTCTTATCATCTCAATAATTTCGAATGAGGATCGCCCTTGATCGACATAATAAATAAATAGATACTTGCATACCTTTTATATGTATTTAACTTTAATATTCATAGATGTAGGAAAAATGTATAATTTGTAGAGAAATTGATAAATCAATTTAAATATTGTATTTTCTTTAGGATTTTTTAAAAGTTAAATTAAGGCTGTAAAAAATATTTTTTCCCTTCATTATTGACAGATTATATCTAGTTAAATATATCCGATGAGTTGGATCATTTTTAATGGAATGGTCGTTTGTATGATTCAGCGTTACGATAAAGATTTTTTCCGGATATACGGCAGCGTTAAATTTATTATTTTTTTTATTTAAATTTATTCGATTATTTCATACATAATGGATTACAGTTTATTTATTTAGTCAACATTGAAACCTTCCTTTAGTATTTCAGAGAAATTACAGAGGGGAATGTTGCTGCTACTCGAAGACATCGGATGATATAATAATTTACAATGCTTATAAAAGAAATTAGGAATGAAATGTGTAAGAAAAAAACTATGAATTATTTATTGATATCCTTCAAGCTCTCCGTCTTTATTGACATCGTACAAGCAAAATAATATTCGCACCATGAAAGTAATATTTATTTCGCAGTTTTAATCTTTTTGAAATCACGTGTATTTTGAGAGTTCTTCGGAGTTCTACGGAGTCTTCTATTACGGCTACTGTGCCGCGTGTTATCTGACCTCTCCTACCGATGTCAGCCGGGAAAACTGGGCACAGAACGAGCGTTTTTTTCTTAGCGGGACGGGACCACGCCTATATTAGCATACAGTGAGCTCTAGATATAAAACGCCGGTCATACGGACAGATAATATTATACTGTTTTTGTTAAAATAATAATTGTAATAAAATTTAGTAATTTAAAAGTAAATTATATCATTTGAACATACGGGTTTATTCGGAGGCTACCCGGGTAAAATGCGCTACGAAACTACTTTTAAAAAAGTGCGTCACATTTTATTAAAATAATTTACAATTAATTAAATAAAATAAGTGTACAGAATGTGTCATCGTATTTACTTTACACAAAACAAAAGAATACCATCCGAACTTGAAATAAAATTCAGACGATATTTGAAGAGACCAAAACAATAATATAATAATCTGTATGCCATGTGGGGCGGGGCGATCCGGAAAAACAATATATTGTCTGCATATGCAATGCACGTGTTTGAGACATTTAACACGGTTTTTTTTTGTTAAAAAAATGTACCGACTGTCATGTTTTGACATTTTTTTTACAGCAGAATTCACGTTTTATGGCATTGCAACCAGAGCTTAGTAAATTTGTGTCGAACAACTGAACACTATTCGCAATAACATGTTTAGATTGATCTAAACGTGTTATAGCTGTACACGACACACAGTGTATAGATAATATTCAAACTATAAAGAATACACACGCGGAATAACCTGAGGCAGCTCGATGTGAACGAGATTTGGTAGTGCCCCAGTTTGTAAATATTAGTCGGTGCGCTAATAAGCATATATTATTTTTCGGATGAATATTGCACTCGTGAATTTTTTTAGACCCTTTTATAGAGGCGAACAGTCTCTTTATTGACCATATTATATTTCGATTTGTATTGCCGAGAGATAACATTGCTAAATGCGTTAGTCATCACGGCGCGTGTGGTCACCGTATCTTTAGCGTGTGACCGCAATGTTCCCCCTGCTTCCACCTCTCTCCGCCCGCTGCCTGAGCGGCAACAATTTTAGGAAATAAATCATTAACAATGCAATCTTTTACAACAAACCCAGAAATCTCATTTTTCAATGTTCACATTGTGGTACCTACGTCATTTTGATTTATGATTCGCGTTGTTCTAGTTAGCTTACCGTTGGTTATTATTTTTTTTTTCTCTGGACAAATGATTCGGCGCAGATAAAATGTGTACTACTGATACCTGCACACGAAATCCAGATGAAGCCACGATCGAACGTGATTTTTTACTTTATTTTGATTGTTTCGTAATTACAACACTGGTTTTGCCCCCGCGCCATGTTGTGGACATTTTAATATAATAAATTCATTTTCTAAATGAGCATTTCTATTTTGATAGCACGCATCGATAGCTCAGTCTTATTTCGGAGATACGATTTTATAAACACGTTACTTTTAGTACATTAAAATGTATATAATTTTAAAAAGTTTCTAACAGTACTTTGGCGATAATTCGATAAACATAATTAAATGTTATTGTCTAAAGAAAGCCGTTATCCGATAATTGAAAAATTGAGGACTAATTATTTTTTCGTCACCAAGAGCTTGACTCTCACCCCGTCAATCCGGGATGAGTCAAGCTGCCAGCAATTTTTTTCTCCACTGGTTCCTGTCCAGCGTGGTTGCCCACTAGTTTGGTCATGTTAGTGAAGTCCACTACGATATCGTCCTTGCAGCGCAAATTGGATATCCATCTTCTACACCCTTCTTGGGTTGCTAGACAATACTATACTTAACATATTTGCTAGTACCTGGTTTTACATATGCTGTACCCGGGGGCGTGCAGTATTCTGGGGAACAAATATAAATTAAATAATTGGATTAACATAAACGGAAATATTATTTTATAATTAGCGCCATCTGTGTACCAGTAGACTTTAATTGCTTAGTTCTAAAGACTACCACAACTCACCGCTGTACCCATGGTGCTCTTGTACAGTACAGTACTTTACAAAACTTTTGTTTCTCGGTGGCGTTTAGAGATAGTTTTTTGTGTGACAAATCAGATGCTTTTCATAGATAAATATCAACATTTTTATTATTTGGATCATCATCCACGTTTGTCTCTCATGGCAGAACTTTCTAATCATCTTCGTCCTTCGACGTGGCTCACCACACCGAGCTTCTCCGAGTTATCTTCCCTTCTCGCAAGATGCTCAAAAATTTTAAGGATTCGCCTGAGAGTCTGTCCTCGATATTCAGTTCCTGCGGAATGGAGACGTCCACGGTATGCGCAACATGTGTCTCCAGCACCGCATCTCATTATCGTCTATCATCTAGTTATCGGAATATAGGAATTAGGTTATTTATGAAATCGTCGTAGCTGATGAGTAACATTTTTGTGTTGTATTCAAAATGAACTAAAGGCATACGTTGACAAGATACTTTTACTACATGTATTAAACTACTCTTCAGTTGCAATGTTTTCTCGATACGTGTTTTAATGGTTTACATGCCAAGTGGCTGTCCCGATTCACTGAAACGTCTTAATAAAATATAGCCGCATGTGGTTTTTGTTACTCGATACACCGGTAACACTATATTAGTATTATATTATGTACCTTGTTTCCGTCGGTGAAGGTGCAAAACCCGGTATCGCCGCCGTTAGATACAATTGAAAATATTTTTTTGATGATCGATCCCATTTTTATATTTTCGGAAAAGATTATCTATTTTGTATGATGTGGATAGAAAACAAAATGAAATCTAGTTACCTACACATTTTTGTCTCCAACCCTATTATAAATAAGTCATTTTGTATTTTACATTAACTTCTCTATGCTTTTAGTTGAACAATATATAACTTTAAAACACTGTACAGGTATTTGTTTTGGAACAGACCTGTCTAGTAAAGCAATTATCTGTATTTAAATGTATTATTTTTATATTAAAAATAAAGAAATATTGCAACAGTAAACAAAACAGTCCATAATTTGACAGATTGCAAGTCTGCATACAACCAACCAACTCACCATCACGTCGTTTCTCCCGTGGGGATAGGCAGGGAGAGTAGACTCTTCTGTCCTCGTCAACACAACCTTCGTCTCATACACATTTGTACATTTTTTCATGCACACTCGTCGATTGATGACGCTTGTAACGGTCTTTCAGTATGTGGTTTATACCTGGTCAAGCCAATTCTTTAGCGGACGGATTTCTATTTCTGATAGTCGCATAGACATAATAAAATCGACCATTCTCAGGCACGCTTGTCGATTGTTGACGGTTTTGACAGATCCGTTTTCGAGTATCTGGTTTACCTGGTCACGCCGAGTCCTCCGCGGACGTCCCTATTTTTGACAGTAAAATAAATGTAATAAAACTAAGAATGTATATTGTACAAGCGTCCCAAAAGTCTTTTATAATAAAAATTCTGTAATGAAATAATACATGGGTTTAATAGAAAAATGTTTATTTCGCATTTAAGTACAGTTCCCGGGAATTTATTTTTTAAAAATTATGTTTTCTAAATGTGATCCGTTATTTCGCTGGCACTCTTCTAAACGGAAGGCAAAATTTCTGTGAATTGCTCGGCACGTATTCTCCGCGATTGCTTCTCTGATATTTTCTTTTAATTGGTTCTTAGAGGGAGGATTGTTACCGAATACCTTTTTATTTAAGCCCAATAGGAAAAAGTCCATCGGTGTCAAGTCGGGCCTACGTGGAGGCCGGTTTATGTCGCCTCGTCGGGATATCAATTTTCTATGGAAAATTTCACGAACAACTGGTAAGGACACGCTCCATAGCGACTGAATTCGCAAGGACGCGGCTAGCGATCCCGCTCGTTGCATTGGTGCAGCTAATGAACCAAAATGAAAAAGATTTTTGGGACATACTGTATTATATACATGTACTCAATGTAGTGTACAATTTCGTTTATGGCATCTAATAGTTTTTACTTCCGTTTGGTATTTGACATATTCAACGATTGCATTAGCCTAAACGTTACTTTTTAATTGCCTTTATATGCTATTCACAGAAATGTGTAACGTAATCGCATGCGACATTACGAATTATTATTTAACATTCCGCGCGCCCCGCATTTCTTCGGAACCTTCTTGTAATCTACATATTGGTTTATTTATTAAATATTTGTAACCTCACTGAGTAGGTTATTTTATTAATCGATAACAACGTATGGCGAATGTGACAAGTAAAATCAATCTTCAAATAAACCTTCCCGCAAACATCGTAACATACTCTCCCGCTGTTGTTATTTAAATGGATGAACTCCTTATCTCGAATTCAATAACTGACGTTTCATATATTATTCTATTGATAAGGTGTAATAAATAAAATAATGTTATTGATTAAGAGATGCTGTGACGTGGTTTTAATTTTTTAATTTAATATACATATTGAAATGTACTTTAAAGTGAATAAATAAAAATTTGGTCAACTATTGATAAATTGAAATAGTTAATCGGGTGGGTATGTACGTTGGTTATCGAAAAATTGCTACGTTTACAGTAAAAAAAATCTTATTTTTAAAACTCTTTAACGACCTTAGCGTTGGGCCTCATTTAACCATGAATTAATTGATTTGTAAGATATTTTATAATATCAAAATATTTTAATACATTGACATTAAAAATTCAATTTTAAAGTTACGCAATGTTGGTGAGTTTAAAATGAGCAAAATAAATATTATGAAGACAAATAAGATCGTTTCCCTGGTTCTGTGATCTTAAAGGAAGTCAATATGGATGTAATATATACATATTAGTGAATTATCTATAAACGGTTTGCGTTTGCTATTATTCTTATCCGCAATCTGTTGAATAGGCACTTTGCTAATTTCAATATGACAAGAGTTAAGTATTTGATTTCTAAATAAAAATTCAAAGTAAACCTTCATTTGTTTAACAAAATCCCTCAAAACGGTCAGCTTTTGGGAGACGTGCGTCAATTGACACGGAATGTGGTGTTAAGTGAGATATTTGAAACGTGATCAATAATTATCAAGGCGAAGTCAATGAAACCGGATGTGAATTCTATTTTTACATAATTTATTTAACATAATTTCCTACGGCAGGCAAACCACCCCTATATATAATTGAATTCAATTAGACAAATCAATTTGATTCTAAAATAAAGACAACTTCTTTGGATGAGCTACTATCTTTAGTATATGATAAAATTTTAATTTAAAATTAACGTTAAATAAAGAATAAAAATGTTTTAATTGCTTTTAAAACCGCTCCGGGTATTTTATTTTCTCTTTTTTCGATTTTTGGTGAGACAGCCCAACGGCGAACCAGCCTAGGGTAGTGAAAAGAGCGAGGGTAGCTAAGGGGGTCGGCGGAATCGTGTCGTTCGGCGCATATTATCATCAACTATTCAAGGAGGCCTCGTGACGTCACGACAAGACCGAAATTCGTTCTTGCCCTGTTTGCTTTTCTTGTTTGTGAACCTTCGTTTAATAAGGCTGGAACTAAAAAATCCGCACCGACGGTGAGCGGCTCGCTTGTCGACCGAACGATACTTTTCCTCGTAGAGTCGGTGCGCCGAGGTCGGGTGAATGTTCGGTTTTGCAATTAAAATCAGACAATAATAATTCGGTAAAGAGTAACGTCAATATAAGACTTATTTCCGGTTACCTTATCATCGTTCCGCGTTCGGTTTTAGGTCTCTCGCTATGATGTAACGTTTTAGGTGTGTAACGAACGCAGAAATGGTCTTTGCATTCGGGAGCATCTCGTGAAGATGTAATTAATCATTTAGGATAGTAATTAGTGATGAGCTCAAAATCATCAACTGTGAGTCAGTCACTAATATCTCCAAATCACAAACACGTAATAGTGACGATTGAATATCTGAAAACATCGTCAGGCTTGTCTGAAAATATTGTCAATTAAAACACACATTTATTACAGAGTATGATTGATTTCTTGTCCCAATATTTTCATCCACGTGATCACTTTGGTATCACTTATGCAATCAAATAGCTCCGCGACTTTTTTTAAAAAATATGACTCAATTGGAATGAAAATTTAAACGCTGACAATATAATATGCATTAATGTAAAAAATGCGTCTTGTTTACACAAAGATTTAATTTTCGAAGAGTAAATACTTATATTATTGCATAAATGTGTTTTAAACTATCGGATTTATATTAATGCTTCTCGTCCCGCAACTAGTGTTCCAAACTCCTCCTATAGTACCACTTTATTTCATGTCTATTCATTTACTGGTCTGTGTTTAGGTCCTATTTTTAGTTCATTTATTTAGTTGTGATATTTTCAAAAAAACTGTGATCACAGTCACAGATTTCAATCACTGATATCGCCGGATTTCAATCATATTCAGACCGGCTAGTCAAGAGTGACAATTTATCTCTCAACTAATGTAGGACATTCGTGTCCTCAAAATTAAAAAAATACTTTCATTTATCGATCCACTTGAATAAATATGTTGACATTGACATCGTGTATGAAAAGTGTAGTTGTCGTAAGACAGACGTTTTCAGCACAGTTTTCTTTACAATCACGATGTAATGTTTCTTTTATAGAAATCTGGTCTAGTTTATCTAATAATGAACTTTTTTTCTTTGTATGGGTGTTGTGTATACTGTACACAGATGAAACTTTACTCTATTGTCTCGGAAAATTGGCGGTTGTCTTTTCTATTATCTTATTTATATTTTGAATACAGACGAACGTAAATATATATATTTGTTCTTAAATTGTGGTTATTCAAATTTGTAATTAATTTATGTGTTAATTGAGATTTCCATTGATATAACGGATGAGCGCCTGTCTCCTTTAGTACAGATTTAGTTCTAGCTAAGGAGGCAGTGAACATGTTTTATATAATTTTAAAAGTATATTTTTTATACCCATTGCGGCGAACAATTTTCCAGGCAAAGAATTCGTCGTCCATCTTTCAAAGAGGCGTATCTCGAATTTGTTGATTTTACAGGAGACGATATATTATATTAACAAAATGTGTGGAATTTTTCATTATTGAAAAATGATAAAAAAATAAATATATTATAAGTGTATTTATTCCACAAATATTAGCTATTACTTTCATTTGTAAGAGCGGTCACGTTAAAATGTTTTTATGTAATATTACTTCATTGCAATAATTTAGATTTGCCTGTTTGAATGGATTATGGACACGTGTTTGAGAAATTAACCATAGTTGTAACAAAAAAACGAGATACGTCTTTTTGAAACATGGACGACGAATTGTGGGGTAAAAATTGTGGCTGGGAAGAATTGTGGGCTGAACAAAGTTGTGAATCTATTTGCACCTATCTAATGACGGGAGAATTTTCCAAGATGAGTATCCGAGGTATGCGTGTGGTCACACGGACTGGGCCATTTCTCCGGCTCCGCCAGACAGGTGGACAGACCGACGAGGCTGTCGCGAGAGCAGCGGGTGACAAAAAACCCGCTCCTCGGGAACGGGATCGGTAACTTTCTCATCGGGCGGAACGTCCACTGTTAAAAGTGCAATCGGTGCGAGCGCCGAGAGTGCGAACCGCCTATTATCGTAGTGCCGTGGAGAAAAAAAACTTTCCCTTCTAAATCACGGTGCCCAAACACCGCGGCCATCCCGTGGAATTTTTTTATTCAACGACAACATGTACAACATCACGTGGTTTCTTCGCGTGGGTAGGTAGAATCGATAGAGCGCCACTCTCTGTTCATTGAGACTTCTAACAGGACCATCTTCCAATAACTGATCATGAAAGCGTATCACGTCCTATCTGGTCTATTGCGGTATTCTATTTATGATGTCTTCAACACTGGCGTCATATATCTTTCTTACCATCCATTCCTCATTTTTATTATGTTAAGATAAGCGACATGTAATTTGTTCAAGTTTTACTCTATCGTAATCGGATTTGCCACACACTAATTTCCACTGCATTCAGTCCTCATCTGCACTCGTTCATTTTTTTTTTCAGTTCCAGGTTTCACTTGCACACCAGAACGCTAGGTTTTCAAAAGTTTCTGCGTACAAAGCATCATACGCTGCAGTTTACCCCCCTTTTAACATTTTTTTCGTTCCTATCAAACGTACTATTTTATTCACGCATTGAACCAATCGGTTAATGATACACATAAATCGCATTTTTCATATGCAAAAATATATTCACGGTAAAAATGTATGGACTCGTTTACAAATAGTTTTTTTTTTCGCTTTTTAAAAAATACGTACTTTTTTCGAAACGTGAGACTTTTTTTTTGTGTAGTTAGTACAACTTTGTCGATTGAATTTATTCAATTGAAATTGGAGAAAGAAAATAACGTCACCGCATCGAGAGATGTATTTCACCAGTACTTGCCGCGAGTCTTGCTTGTCTGGTGAGACTTTCGAATTTATTTTTGTCAAATTAATTTGAACAACTTAGCTTTGTATGTAGATTGAAGAACCTACGATACCCATATGAATTCTAGATGCCCTTTAAGGTGACTCACATGTGCTGGTTTTAAACATATGTATTCGATAGCGTGTGTAATTTCCATACTGTGCAGAGTGATACATTCATGGAGAAATTCAGTCTCATCGATATAACTGTTCAAAAAACATCGATTCTTTCTAGTATTTTTATTAATAGTTTTTAATTCAAATGCAAGCATGTGACCTTTATGTCGTGAATGTTTACTGGTCAAATTGTTAGTTGGCAAGTGTATATAGTAGAAATGCTCACGGAAGACCTTGTCTCTCTTTCAGTACAGATTTCGGTCTGGTTAAGAAGACGGGGAACATTTTTTAAAAACTATGTGCACTATTATATACGCCCTTACGCAGTGCACACGAATGAGACTAATCTCTTGTCTCGGAGATTTGTCGGTAGAGATCGAGATGTATTGAGTCAAAAATGCAGTCGGAAAATAATTCCCCTGTCCCTCTAGCGATCATTCGCGTAAATTATATTTTCATTGCACAAGCGCCTTGACTTAGTTTAAAGATATAAAAAAACGATTGATGTATACAGTGTGTTTACATGGCATATATATGTTACAGTGAATGTGTATTATCAGTGAAATTATATTTTCACTAGTATAAGTATATACTTTTAAAATTAGCGATATTAACTTTGTTGTTAAAATTCATATTTATAAGGGAGCATTTGAGATGTTTGAACAATAGTGGGTTTTCAGAATTTGCTAATCATTTGATAGAAAATGGTCATGGTTTTGATAAAAAATTGGGATTGTCAATTTTGCATATAAACGGTGTTGGCCACAAATTAAATAATTTGGAATCGTTGGAGATAAATAAAGCGTGTAAAACTAATCAAAAAATTATAAACTAACTAAATTTAACTACGAGTCCCATTCTAAAATTTTTTCCTAAAAATTATTCAAGTAAATTTGTATTAAGTAATGATTTGAGTTAGGTACTAAAAAATTTTTTTTTTTATAGATAGATTTTGGCAAAAAAACAATAATATATGTTTTAGTTAGTTATGACATCCTGAAGAAGAAAATGGTATTTTTCGAAACCGGTAGATGTATTTAAACCCAATTTAGTAGTTAATAAAACAAAGATAATAAATAAAAATATAGTATAAGTATAATTTTACTAACTCAGCCAGTTAAAATGTATCAAACAATTGGTTTACAATTTCACTGCTCAATATTAGTGAAACTATTTGTTAACAAACGAACGATCTGGTATAATAGTTATGTTAATATTATAATATATACTAGTCTGCCCGTACAGCTACCGCACGGTAGCAGATGTATCCTACAGAGACGCAGTATTCTGTTGTCAATCTACTCCAGATTTTAAAAAAAATCGCTAATTCATTTTGATAAAACCATTAAAAGTGTTTTGATAGAAAAGTAAGAAGAAGAAGAGTGAAAGATATAAATATATATGCGTTACACGTTTACTTTCTTACTTACTTACACCAGAACTTTTAAATTTAAATATTGAGCTATTAATGGCTGAGAAAAGCTACAAAAACAAATGTGATGCGAGACAAACCATTTTCCTGTAAAGAATAAAATTATTTGTAAATTCAAAGACGCATTTAAAAATAAACATATTGTGTCATTCTGGACACATTTGTAATTCCCGTGTTGATGCTGAATACTATGTAAACAAACTCACAGCCCGCCCGCTACACCATTTAGTAGAACCTAACCAAACCTAACTTAACATTAACTTTATGTAACCTAATCCAACTTAACCTAACCTAGTCTCCTGATTTTTAAATAACAAATATTTTGTTAATACTCCATGTCAAAACCATAAAAAGTGATGTTACAGAAAAAGAAGAAGAAGTATAGAGAAAGATAAAAATGTATATGCGTTACACGTGTATCTATCACCAGAACTTTTAAATTTGCAAAACGCGCCAAAATTATCGATAAGAAACGCCATTTTATGTAGTTGCACAGCGAGTAAATTAACAAAACACCTTACCTAGTTCCCGCTTAAAAGTCGATAAAAGGCACGAAGTCGGCCATTTAGTAATAAACAATCTGTCATTTTAAGTTTTAACACTAAAAAAAGTCTCGTAACTGTCATTTTATCAAATATGTTACGGCATTTCGACATCGTACTGCCATCTATGGTTTTTGTCTCGTTCTTCAGAAATAAACAACAAAAATGGCCGATCTAGAGGTGATCATTTTTGTTTTAAATCGATGTCTCTAATCTACCATATAAACGGCCATTAAATAATGTATTAACATAGATATGCATTTCTTCATCTTACTGCCATCTATTGTCGTAATTTAAAACTAAACAACAATAGCCGCATGATGTTTGTTGATTCCGCCATGTTGTTCTGATCATGTGAACTAAATTCAAGCGAATAAATATTTAGGTTCAAATGTAGTAATATTTTTCAATGGTTACGTCCCTGTTCATTGTTTAATATATTCACGAATACCCTTAGCTTTGTGTCTACGTACTTGTAAATAATCAATTCATATTATTTACTAAACAAACTTTATTACAAAGTTGAGAAACATAGTGACATTTTTTTTCAAATCCGCCATGTTTATGATCATGTGGACAAATGTTTTGTAAATTTTGTTAAAAATTAAAGCGAAAGGAAGATTAAAAGAATAACAGGGCTACGTTCACTTCCGAAATATATACTATATGCAAACTAAAATACATCACAAATGAAAACTCATTTTGAAAATTGGCTATTTTATTATTTTTATTTTTCAAAATGTAGAAACGTCATTCTGTTCTATATATAGTAAAAAACATATTTCAGAAGTAAAATCATCTCAAACATTTTATTTTTTACCACATTATCGAAATAATAATACCGTATTCAAAAAAATATATATTGAGTCATTCTGGACACATTTGTAATTCCCGCGAATACTATTTAAACAAACTCACAGCATGAATCTATCTATATGTATCAGATGTCTGTGCTTACATTATTTAAAATTTTGCGCGAAAAACTTATGTTTTGGAAATAAACTGCGAAATAATGACAGTTAAAAAGCTTGAAACATGTGATTACCACATATATCAACGTCCAAGATGGCTGTTCTTTGTAAACATTGATTCGAAAATAAAATGATGTCCATAATACTTCTGTGGGATCACCATACGAAAATGTCTAGACCATCTGTAAGAATATTAACATAGTGAGTTTTTATTTCGGTGGGAATTACAATTATACAGCATAGTGGATATGCACACTTGTCGGTTCAATTTCACACTGTAAATGAGATGTCCGTTCATTCTATAATCTAAAAATATTTGCTTATTTCCCAAAAGATTCGCTTGACATTTTCTAAACAATATAAAATGTCAAAAATTGCCGATAAAACAGCTAGCTTTTTTAACTCTATAAAAAATGGTTGCGTTGGGTTAATATATTCTTCAAGAAATCTAGTTTTTTCTACATTTAATTTGTAGGTTACATCGATTATTCAAATTTTTTTTTCGCGTTTTTAACATTTAATTGATGCAATTGAAATGATGAAAGTTTACAAACACCAGAATAAATTCTGGGCTATTGCTACCTTTCACGTGAATTACAAAAAATTGAATTTGGTCGTAAACTCGCAGAGAAAAGCTCAAAAACACAAAATTTCACTAAATCAGGCATCACAAATAAATTAGAGAAGAAAAATAATTTAAAAAAAAGTGTGTAACGATACTGTCCATCGGTGGCAATTGTCAAAAAATATTTAAATGATTTTAGCTCTTAAACTCGCAGACTTATAAGCGAATGGAAGAAAAGTTAGGCTAATTAAAAAGCATAATATTTCAAAAAATCACCAAATTAAAAGAGTTGTAACAAATAGATGAAAAGAAGACGAATGAAAAGAAAAGGTTGTAAAGATACAATCAACCTTCGCACGTCTGCGAAATATGTCAGAATGTAGTAATAGTTGATAGTTAAGAGAGAAATTACAATTTCTGAGTGTGACACGTTTGGTTACATCTTCGCTACATATATATATAAACAAACTTCTCAAAATAGGGCTTATTATTTTAATATATAGAGATTTTTTAAAAGCATATCGGTAAAATCGTATTGTCCATGTATTAGTTCGAAAAATAGCACTATTTTGATAACAAGACGACAAAATGATTCTGATTGAATACTTTTTTCGCATTTTAATCGAAAACAAAAATACGCAAACGGACATTTCATAACTGTCTAATAGACAGTTTAGAGCAACATGTAATTTAATTATATTTTTACTAGTAGAAATATATATCTTCCGGTAAAAATGTATTCGGATATGATTTCACTAAAACGCCAGTGAAAATATAACTTCACCGTAACATATACACATATTTTTTTTTTAAAACGTTACATTCTTTATTATTATATATTCCTAAATATCCATAATGATCCTATATATTACGCCATCACACGAACCTCCTGTGGATGTTATGAAATTTTCTAACGTTATATTTTTAACGCAGTTTTGTGACACATTTTACCCGGGAAACCTCCGAAATAAAAATTTACGGCAATAGATTATTTGAATTGAAAAGTATGCAAATCATCTGTTTTATCATTATTTTTCGGTCAGCATGATGTATTAAATTTCGTACATCTGTTATAATAATAGCGCTATCGGGGCCGACATAAGTGCGCGCACGCCTAATTGTTACGTATCGATACAATCATTAGCCGCTTTCTATCGGTCGGTCCGCATTCTGGCGGAGTACGCTATCACTCGAGCCCCTCTTCTCGGTCTCATCTCTCACCTGACCGCTCCCCGCGCCAGCCAGATGCGACCGATACGCGTCGGACGGCATTTAAAAAAATCTGTACCCCATCTGTCAGCGAGCGCGAGTGTGAGTGTGACATTAGTTTTAAAAACATGTCGATAGATAATAATCACCGTGCGACCAGTTTCCCCTGAACCCTTCTGATCGAGTGCCAAATTAATATTCCAAGGAAATTGCTTTTGGATCGACAACCGAAACGCGAGGTCGGCCCTGCTGTCCAACTTTTCAGTGCCGGTGGTTCATTTTTACCCAACCATTTTAGTTTACTTAGTTCGCGGGCCAAAACATTTTTCTTAAATCTTTGAAATCAATATTGTAACAAAGGACAGCGGGCGATTCAGTACCACCCACCAACAGAAATGAAATACCATCTGAAAGGCAACCATATTTCATCGAATATAAGGCGCACCCTTATTTTAACCCTTTCTATCCTGACGGTACTTTAAAGTAGCATCATCTTTATCTAGTCATATATCCTATTGTGGTGTTAATTTTCTGACGATACTACTAAGTCTATGTAAATAATAGTCTACTCGATTTATTTAGACTACTAACATTAGTTATTTTTTGTTATGTCAACACTGTGGCAAGTGAAATGTCAGTGGCGCATTGTTACAAGGTTAGGTTTGACGTGCTTGTATTCCTTGGGATTATTAATAGTTATTTCGTACTATGGTGAATATTTTTATTGTTTGTGTACGTCATATTAAGGTCTGACTGTACTTAGAAGTACCACAAATTATAATTAATAATATTTATATACCTAAATTTTTCTTTTTATTTTTCCATCACGATTTGCTTATTTTATGTTTGAAGAAAACTACAACAAAATATACAGTTGCTAGACACATAAATTCAATAATTCCGGGTAAAATGGGTTAAAACACTAATAATAAATATAGTTAAACATTATTGTACAACGATGTCGTAAAATGACAATAAAAAGCATTTAAAGTAGATACATTGTTTATATACTTCTAACTCGTTATCTACGTCTTCCCATAAATATCAACTTCCGTTGCAGCATTTCTTAAAAGAGTATTCCATTGCTTTTGCTTCTGGGGTTTTCTACCAAGCAGCTGATATCCGTTCTGCAATTCTTGATGTCAGTGCTTTTTCATTTTACCTTCCAACGGAAGGTTTCCAGTCCATAACCAGGACTCATATTCCTTCCTTAAATAATCATTTAATGATCGTTAAACTGAGTCGTCAAGGATCGGAGTTGGCTTGGTTGATCATACCACCAGAAATGACCAATTCATCGCGCGTTTCGGCGAGATTATTCTTTATCCGTTTAGTTAATTGTCCATGAAAAGCGACATTGATATTTTGACGAGAAAGATTGTAAGACGCCATCGATTATAAGATGCACCTCGAATTCAAACATTAAAATTCAAAAAAAGGTGTCTTATAATCGATGAAATGCGGTAGAATAGATTAGAACATTCACGTAAGCGTTGATTTGTTTTTCAAGTAATATGTATTATTATTGTAAAAATGTAAAATACAGATGTACGAGGCACGTTTTATAAGTACCGTTGCCGGATATTCCCGGTGAAGCGCTGCGATTGCGATATTGCGCATACACAATCGTTTCCTTCATCTGTTGACTTACCACATGCAACGTTAGAGACATTCACATAGTGTGGCCATCTTGTAGTGAGTGGTTGAAATGTTCAAGACTTTAGACAGCCCGCCGACTGTGAGATACGGTCCGTGATTCGTTTCTTGAATGCGCGAAACATGAAACCAGCTGACATTTATCGCCAAGTGTGTCCTGATTTGGCGCCAAGTGATTTTTTTCATATTTCCCTTCATCTGAAGCGGTTCCTTGGTGGCAAGCGTTTTGATGATGAACTCAAAGACGGAGTACATACATGGTTTTCATCCTAGGCAGCGTCGTTCTATGACGAAGGTATACAAAAATTTGTGCCCCGTTATGACAAGTGCCTCAATAATGGTGGCGACTATGTTGAGAAGTAGTTTAAGATGTGTAGCGTCCGAGTGTTGTAAAATGATGTTGTTTCCTTAAAACAAAATTCCGGTACTTAAAAAACGCGACTCATAAGTAATACAATATTGAAAAATCAATGTTTTCCTATACAATATATATATATATATATATATGATATTTCCATTGACTTCAGATTGAGTGACAAATCTATGATTAGACCAATCTGTCGGTACCAATTTCGTGTATGTTGATATGTAGTACTCATAGGCAAACTTAGAGAGGAAATTTCGTTCTTATAATCACATTATCAAAAGCCCCTCAGCATTCCGGTATCCACGATGGTAGGACAGGAGAAAGAGGACTGTAGGTAACACGGTAGGCCAGCATGGAAGAAGAGTTGCTGAATAGTCAAGTCTTCTGCGGGTTAGGAGAGCTGACCCCAAGTAATATGGATGGGGAGGTGCAATGAAGATATTTATATATTACGAACATACTATCAAGTAAGTTGGCAAGACTCGAGTATTTAACGTTATAAAGTACTGTAAAACTATAAAAATAATAAGTACAGGGGATCAAAGTAAAATCAGATAATACAAATGTACAGCAACAGATATAGAGATTAAAATTGTACAATATTGGCAAAGTACAGAGACACTTGCGTTTAATTTTTAAAGATTTTCTCGCCATGTCTCACGAACATTCCTCTCGACATTAGTTTATAGAATTCTTGGTCTCCTGCCACTTATTTTCTAGGAACATCCGATGACATTGAGCCCCGTTCTCCAGCGTTTGGCGTTCTTCGCATTATTTTATTTACATCGATTCGGTTACAACGGCCGTTGGTAGATTTCCGGCCTCCTCGAATGCGGTGTCCCGACTCTTGAAACCGGCGTATAGACAGAGAAAGGGAATACTGAAGACGATGGCAATAACATACCGAACAGATGAATACTAACGTATTGCTATTTCTCTGAGCGTGACTCGAGAATAGGATCCCGGGGGATGGGAAGCGAGTGTGGGAAGAAATTTGATTCATAGATTTTTCTAGGAAATTCTACGACGTAGTGAAAGAGATTTGGTTATGTTATAGCTTTTAAATTTGACAAATTTACTCGATTTTTTAAAATAAATCTCGCGGTGAGGGTTGTTTTCTCTATATCGATGACATCATAATAGTTTCATGCTATAGTAGGGTTTGTTTGTGTTCTGAAATAGATAACACACGGTGCGTGGAAATTTTCCGTATTCACATATTTTTAGGATATCGTGCAGATATGTTGAAAGTTTCTGGTCCTAGTCTAATGTATTAGATGAATTATTGCCCACTTTATTTTTGGTAAGTTAATTTACGAGTAATATTTAATGAAAATTTAAGAGTAACTTGACTTGATTAACTAAATATATTTTATTGTAATGATAACAATTGTTTTCGTGATTTAAATTCAGTTTCAAGTATATTATATGACACGATATTTTTATTTCTAATCGGCGTTTTAGATAAAAACCCAATTTGTAGTCGTGTATTTATAGATGACGTTTTATATACATTTATTACTAAGTCTTCTTCTTTTAAATAGGCAATCCGCCCTTCATGAGTGATTTGTGCCATAATCAAGTTAAAAACTTTGTTTTATAGAAAAAAGTATAATAATATTGTAGAATAGGAAATACTATATTAAAATACCATTGTCGTCCAAAAAACTTGTTATTATATAGATTAAACGTGGCGAGTTAAGGGAAAGAAGATGACACAAGTTAACCGGGAGCTGAAAATTACCATTGACGAGACCACTGTAAAAAAAAACCTGTGATCCGCAATGGACAGGCAAAAAAGACATGGTCATGGGTTTCCTCCTCGGCACCACACACACGTTGGGGAATTTATCAAGTTCAATCTGAACAAATGAGAGGCCACCTGGCAACTATTACTAAGTTAAAGCACGTCGATAATGACGGGGAAAAATCATACTTCTGCAGTAATCTTTTAAATCATAAAATTTGAAATAAAATTTAATGTTTGAAAGCGCAATGCTTTTTCTGTCAGACGGTTATAGAATTATTTTATTCGAAATATGCGTGCGTACGGCGTTCGTTCTCAAGCCATTAATACAATTGGAGTAAACGATCAGACAAAAGAAATTATATTGTTTGATTCCGAGCCCCATAGTAATAAATATCTGCTTAATCATTAAGACTTCCATTTAATGATTAGGCAGATATTTATTCCTCTTAATATATCAAAAATTCTCTTAATCAATGCTTACTTTTATTATACTAAAAATTTAAAGATTTTTTTTGATATTATTGACTCGAAATCTTTGTTTAATAATGAGCGAATATCTTTGAAATGGTTATCGTTTTTTCTACGTATTTTAAATAACAGTTTCGCATATAATAATGCTAACGACCTGTTTTTCTCCGCGCAGATCTCCAGTCTAAAAATTTTGAATCACATTCTTGTCATCAATCATTACCCGAGCTTCATTCGCAGTGTCTTCGGACTAACGGGTGGAACTTATTGTTTTACGAATTAAGATATAATACACTTTTTAATACAAATATTTCTAAACTCAAAAATAAAACAGATTACCAACCTGACTAGAAAACTTGTGATAAATATATAGAAATCATTTGATGATGAAGGTTGTTCTGGAACCCTGGCCAGCATCCGAGTGAGTCGAGGAACTTATAACGGCAGACTGTTCTGCCGAAGAAACCGGCCGCAATTAGTTAACACTATGATTCATTGTTTCATTTGGTAATTCACCACGCGCTGTCTGTGAAGTCCGACTGACGAAGATCATTACAATTTTTTAAAAATAAATTTGAAATTTATTACATATTTTTCATTTTGTTCGGTCTAGCGGTATGACGGTTGCCTACTGACCGAGATTCGTCTCGAGACCAGCCCCCTATTCTATTTTTTCCCCATTCTATAAAAATATGCTGATTATAATAAAATCTTTTTTTTTTAAATGTTTACTTACAGGAAGCGCATTTTTCTTGATGCGACATATTTAATTGATTCTATAGATGTAGTCTTCCCTTCCCGCGATCGTGGTCGGACGCCATTAACCTTTCAACTTTTATTTCCTCTAACAGCATCAGCTGAACGTATTAACATGTATGCAGAATAAGTTGTAAATTTCTATACTTTTTTATGTCAAATTGTTTGAGTGGTCGTACATCACGAGCGCGTCTCTGGCGGAGGAAGATTATTAATTGGTGGAGTTATGCCTCGGAGAAGCACGCGAAATTAGCCAAACGCGCCTCGTTCAGTCCACGCTAACTTTTTCGTTCGAATGGCTTCATAACTTACAACCCGCTAACGCTAACTCTAGTCGCGTTTATTTGAAGGCCAATATATATATATATATATTTCTAATCAAAATTTATGAACTTTCTAGCGAGGAACATATTTTTGTAATAATCCATATGCTTAATTTATTCTTTGTTATTTCGTTATTTTTCATGGACAATTATTGCGTTTAATATCTATACTATCTATCGGGGTTGTCTGGAGTAAGGCGCCGCATTGATTCCACAATATTTTTCTGGGGATGACACCTCATGGGGTGGATAGGCTTTAATGGTGTCGATTAGAAGTTATATATTTTAGACTGGACCTGTCGTGGATTTAAAATGTATGTATGACTATATTTATTTATGATATTTAATGAATATACTTTAGTTTATTATGTACTATTTCTTAGTTTGTATAATACTCTTCTTTGTTTAATAACGAAGAAACTTCACTGGTATTATTTTATGTATCATGTTTTATATCAGTTTTATTTTTACTGTACTGTTTGTTTCTCTGAAAAATATATTTTTTTAATATTCATAGTATATTGTTTAATACTGTTTCTTCACGGTCGAAAACTGTGTGTAATTAATTACGCTTATGGCTTGGCGTTTGGCGTGTTAATTCGCTCATGTCATTAAATGCCATGAGCGAATTAACCGCATATTTACCTAACCTATCACGATCAGTACCTAAAGGAAATACTGGTGAATCACCCTGTCTGTAAAAATGTTATTGCTTCATTTCTATGGATTTTTGTATGTGTTACGTTGTCGCCCGATCAATTCGATTGTAATCAAATTTTATAAGTGTTTTAGTTAATTGCGTTTTTCAGTACCTAAATAATGCTTTGGAACGCATATTGACAAAGTACTATTTTATTACATTTATACATTTTTCTTACTGTTTTGGTACCAGGAGATAAGAAAAGTAAAAGGAATGGTATTATAATCGGTATTACCCGAGTCGGATCGAGATGTAGGGGGTTATTTGATATTTCAGATGCGTGTTTGGTATTATTTAGCTCTGACACGTGTTATTGTATCGATACGTCCGAGCGGTTAGCGTGTGTGAAAATACATATGTAGGTCTTTGGTTCGATTTCCGCCCGCGGCTACGGGAAATGAATCACCGCTTTGATGCGCACCGTCGTCGCCGCTCTTATTTTATTAAGGTCACTCAGGCATGATTTGTTGGCGAGAAATATTACTGATAATATTATATTATATGTCGCACGTCGATTCAAAAATAATGATAACATTCATTCTTTTTCACTCGCTCGGGATTATGTTTTTGAACACTCTAAATACCTTTTCTGCGATATTTAAGGCCGATCGGTAAAATGCCAGAAGCCAGTCCATTTTCACGAATATTCTTTAGGCCATAAAATATCTATACGTATATCTTTTGAACTTGGCATTTCACTTCAGAAACTTTAGCACTGTACCATTATGATGCAAACACACTTGGCACTTTCTATCATTCCATTTCTAACATATCAAGTTTAAAGAGTTGTCCTTATACCTGACTATTACCTTCATATCTTTCTTCAATTGTTTGTATAGTATACAATTTGTGTTACTAATATTATTTCTGATACGTTCATTTTTGGTTCGCACTAAGAAGTGGCATTCCCTGTTTAAATTCTCCCGCGGTTCAATATGCCCTCGTTGTCTCGGCACTCGGTGTGGACAGTGAGTTCACAGCCGGCCGCCTCACGTATGCGACAAACTGTTACTGGGATTTGGCCGAAAACGAGTCGGTGCAGTCGCGGTCCTTATACGGCCGGCGCGGCCCGAAACTGGCGACTTTAACCTCGGCCCGAAAAGTATTAATCCTATACAGCTCGGTGTGCAGCGATGCATGTGTATGTCATTGGGTGAAGAAGGGAAACGGAAAGGTAGTCATAAAACATGGTACACCTTGAATTACGGTCATGTTTTTTTTTAATTTAAGAAAACCAAACTTTTTGTTATTTTCCAATTTTTTCCAGCATACAATGCGATACGTCAGTTCTTATCCACCTTGACACTTTTATGAGCCACTTTCTAGGCAGTATCTCCATACACATAAATCTCGCCGTTTGTACGTCACTGTTTTAATAATGGCCATCGAGCGTAATCCATATACACGCACATTTCGAGTAAAATAATCATAATCACTTTGAAAAATTATTCTTATGAAAAATAATCTCCAACTTAGATAGGTACATGCTTCCCATGTGTTTAATAATAATTTAATTCGATACCAGGAGGTACCTAGGTTATTCGGCTTTTATATTGAAATTAATAAGCACTCTATTTCACCGTTAATAAATACTTGTATGGCAAGAAGAGTAGAAAATTTGCGAAGATACGTGAACTTGCAATCTCTAGTTTTTATTATTTTACAGAACTAATAATCATCACGCCTTTATGTGTGTCACACGTAGGGAAATTGATTCATTTCATTGTTTTGTCTGAAGGTATATTTAAAAAAATAGTAATCTAACAAATCTATTGTCAAAAATTTGAAAATTGGAACAACATAACGCTGAAATTAATAGTAATATTTCAGACACGAATAGAGATTTCGGTCATTAAAAAGTGTTTTTGTAGTTTAATTAATATGGAAGATCATTTCAGAAATATGACGTGTTTTAAACACTAGTATATAAATAACTTAAAATACTATTTACATGTAATAATTACAAAGATATACATATAAAATCAATTTTATCGAAAAATATTGTGGTTGCGATACCGGGATTCGATCCTGGATCTCTTTTCAAACCGGGGAAGGTGCATTATCCAACTATGCTACACCGACAGTACTTTTGACGACAATTTTTTCCAATTAATACATTTTATATGTATATCTTTCTAATTAATACGTTAAATTAGTATTTAAAACATCACAGACTTAGACTTTGAATAATTACAACTTCACAATAAGAATGTGCTCTCCTTAATAAATAACTTGGTCGAAAACTTTGCTCGATACTGTATTACCCTTTAAAAATATACTTGACGAATAAAATAAAATAAATTATCCTTGTTAAAAGGTCAAATGCGATACCTTGCCACGTGTCGCACTCTCTGCGAAGATTTTTCGCTTGCCCTAAGCCGTGCGTAAAAATATTCCTGTACCTGGGGCTAAATTTAAGAGACATTTGGCTTAAGCCTGCTGAATTTTTGGGCTCTATTATTTTTGTTAACCTGGCAAGGTTGAGCCCTCACGTACATCTGGTCGCCAGCGCCGCAAAGGTTAAGTGAGTCAGTCCGTACAAGGTTGTGAACAGTTTTAACCGCCTCGCATGTATTGGTCCGCTACCCCCAACTGGTTGTGTGCCGCACCCCGACGCCCGTGTTGCCACAAATCGTAAAGCGGCCATTTCGAAGGGGAAGAATAGTTATTATCTAATTTGTGTCTTGATGATGTAATGAGCGCACTTTTAAAAGTGCCGCGCCAATGAGATCGTTACTTCCTTCACTCCTCCCCAGTCCAAATCCGAACACAGAAGAAAGTCAGTCAGATGGCCAGATAGGGGTCTGAAACCGAATATCCTGCTGAATAATACAAATGTTTTAACAAATTTCCGATACAAGATTTTTAATTCATTACAATTTTAAAAATATATATTTGGGTATTGTACGATCATCTGTCGGGATATGAGATGGGCCGGATATCTGATCTCATCTCTTATTAAATATTTTAGTTTTACACGTACTCTTCTCTAATTATATATATATATATATATATATATATATGCAGGTGTAGATAATAATTTCGAAATGATGAGCGGATCTACTGCTCAGCAATATTTCCTGTAAGGCGTGTGGATGTAAGTGTGCGCGCGCACACGGTGTGGCATCATAGCGCGCACACAATTTTTATCAAAAAAAATTCATAATAATAATAATAATGGATAATTTGTATAGCTCCATTTTCGTAAAAAACTTTCACCTCAAGGGCGCTTTACACATAAACTGTTTATAGTTCTACAATTATCTTTGTTTTTAAAATTAAAAATCGTTATTTTCAGTTATGGAAATGATTTTTTGAAAAGGTGCGTTTTTAGTTTCTTCCTAAATAAAGTCTCTAATGCATTGTTCCTTATAACGGAGGGCAAAGAGTTCCACGCTTTTGGGCCTGCCACCGCAAATGCCCGTTCACTAAATTTAGACTTCTGGCAACGGTTGGTCGGTTCTACAACCCTTCCTGCAGCTGAAGTAGAGTTTGACGTCTACCATTCAAATTGTATGGGATACAAAGTTCTTGAAGATACAGAGGCGCCATGTTGTGTGTCGCCTTGTATATCAACCAGCACAATTTAAATTCAACTCTTTAAGGGAATCGAAGCCAATGTAGCTGATGTAAAAGGGATGTTATATGAGAGAATTTGGAAACTACATATATTCGTGCAGCCGCATTTAGAATAGATTGCAATCTGTCCAGCTGAAACATTGGCAGGCCAGCATAGATGTTGTTACATGATGCATTTATAAGTAGACGGGCTGCCTTGAGAGAAAGATGTCTTCGAATACTTCTGTCTCAGTTGATAAAAGCATGCACTGACAGTTTTACTGATTTGTGTATTCATTGAAAGATCTGAATCAATGTGGCACGCCCGACAACTTAACTGCAGATTCAGCATTCGCAGACATTGATTCCTGTATTAAGTTTTGCCTTCTAGGTGTTGCTGTTCATAGTAATTCTGTTTTGGATGGATTCAATGTAAGTCTATTCTGTGCCATCCACTCGCCTATTTTATCTACACATCTTGCAATTTTTATTTTTAATACCTCTGTCTCACCCGGCTTACAGAAAAAATAAATTTGCGTATCGTCTGCATAACGGTGGGGCCATAATCCTGACGATATTATTATGTATTCCATGTCTTTCGTGTATAAAATATACAATAGTGGTCCGAGAACAGATCCCTGAGGTACCCCGATGTTAGAAGTAGATGTAGGGGAGATTGAATTTTGAAATCGCACCGATTGCGATCTATTACAAAGAATGCATGTGCTGCTTTCTATTGAAGGTTGGCGACCATGTTGTAGTATGTTGATTTGAACCAACATTTTGAACATTAAACCACTTTTTGTGGTTTCATCAAGCAAAGATCTCGGAAGGTAGAAAATTACCAAAAAGCAACTAGAGCTGAAATCATAAGTGACCATTTAAACAAGTACTTAGTTATTCATCTCTAAACGCCTCGAACATTTCTTTGGACGAGCTTTCCAGCTAGTTAAGAAATATTTTAACAGTTGGTTTTACCGAGTGACTTAGTTAAAAAAAAGTTAGTTGTTAATGGAATAGTGGTTAATTCAGACTTTGTCGCCTTGGCCCAGGTATGTTACCTAGTTACGTGACCGCAGTCGTAATTCATATCTGGTTAGGTGACCGCACGTCATATCGTAATTCATAACTACAATAGATAGATGGCAGCCCGCGCATGGTGTTTCGTTATTGTGATCTGTACTAACTTCTAAATATAGTAAATGGGTAGATAGGTATTGAGATACCTATTGCAAATTATACTTGTTGCAAATTAAAAAAATTCCTTTCGAATTTATGTATGCGGTCGGCCCGATCGCTCCCGTCTAGCATAGCGAGCAAAATAGAAAATCTAATAGTATGGGGAAAAATGTAAGGATGGAATTCTCGGGCCATTGAAAATATAGATTAACGCGCTATATTTAAGCAGAAAAAAAACGATTTGTAGCAGCTTTATATTTCGAGATGTTTTTCTCGTCTGTAATAGCACAACACACGTCACTCTGTGACGCCTGTTATGCTATCCTTTTTTTTTGTTTGCTTGTTTTCTCGATACGAGCGTTCAATCCGTTCCTAGCATTTTTCACGGGATAATAATTTTCGAATGTTGTGCAAAATACGGATTTGATCTAAACATAAGAAATACGGCACGGAATCTTACAGCAGTACTACAAGTTTGTTTATTTTCATGTTTATTGTTAATATTATTTTACACACTTTGCAAGAGGGCAGGTTTATGTTGGAAGACGTCTAAAAAGTAATAAATAAGATATTATGTTACTTTCTCGTTTTTACGATGCATTTCTAAAAGTATTTTAAGAAGCACATTTTTTTCCTCATATATTTCTCATTCCATTCCATACACTATTGGTTAAATTGTGAACAAAAATTTGGTCTAAAACGCCTTTTATGCTGTCTAAATAACATTAATGAGCTGTGAATATATAAATAAAGGTGCTAAAATAAGAGCCCAAATTTAAATGTTAAACTTTCATCTTCTAATAGTTTTTCGGTTATCGTATGTTACTAGTCATTGTGACGATCATTATTTTATTTGCAACAACTCTAAATAGTTAGACTATAGACTTCCAGAACCTCCATTGCCATGGACTTTTCAGCTATGGTGTCCTCTCTCTCTTTCAGGGAATCTTTTGCTGGCAATTTTCCCTTGAGTGATAAGATGCACGATATATTTTGTTACATAGTATGGGCAAAATATTGCGATTTCCGTCTTTTTATTGTTTTAAGGATTTCTTTTTGCATCAGAATAATCACATTGTCATTAGTGATCCTAAAAATGCAGCTTAATTTTAGATGTCATCTACAGTTCTACATCTCAAATGCTTTAGAAATTGTTTAACATATGTTTGAAATGTGTAACATAATTTTTAATAATGCAGTTTTTTTAAATAAATAAATTATGTCTCGCTATTTGTGTGATCAATTATATTTGGAATCAAATAATATTGTTACTGTACCTACATTCCGGTGTTGAACTATTATATTTTATAAATTTGAAAAATTATTTCACCACCATCTGCAAAATATAATTAAACATTTAAAAAGATGTGTCTTATAAATCATGAATGTCTACTATTTTCATTCTGAATGACTATTGAAAAACAGTTAGAAAGCGTAGGGTAGGGTAGGGTGGAGATGAGATGAGAGTGACACTTTTTACAAATGACAGGATAACGTGATTATAGAGCTTTTCTGTTACACAATACTTCATGTGTGTTGAACAAGATATATCTGTTACTCATTTAACATCCCAAAAACAATTGAATGGCATTGAGTTTTCTTTTTATTTAAAAATCAATCAGATTAGTCAGATGGAACTATTAAACCCCACTCGTATAAATGTTCTTCTTCTTTCTATGTTATGTAATGTATGAAAAAATAAAGTCAATGTATGTTAATGTGTTAATTAGATTTCAAAAATCAAATACTTTTACTAATATTAATTAATAATATTCCCATTGTTATTTATTTATGTTAATTGTTTATATATTTAAAAAAATATATTATTTCATTTGTATATACTTGTAATGGCTAGTTACGCCTAATTGGCGAAGGCCATAATAACATTTATTACATTTATAACATAATTAACATTAAACTCGCCAACCATAAAAGACAAAGTATAGACGCGTACACCTCCGACTAGCACATTTACTCGACTAAGTGCGAAGCGATGCAGAGAGGATATCACCACATCACGCGGTGTTCACATGCTCGTTCACATGTAACGTTTATGAGATATTTGCGATAGAAGTTTCTTCCCGTGGCACTTTCATCCCCACCCAACCCTTAAAAAACATTATATAATACATACATAGAAATAATATTCTTATGAGCGCTATTATTTCTTCTTGGATTTATTATCTCACATCGGTATTTCAAAATGTTAAGAATTAAACCTGTAGCAGTATTTCATCGGTGGAGCGTCCTAACCATGGTATGTAGCGCTTACTAAAATGTCAGACTGATAATCAATACGGAGCGGCGAAACCGGTAACGGACGTATTAAAGTTTAACTTCACTTTTAGTGGGGAAGGAGGGGAGCGCTGATTGGCCGAATCGCATCCAGGAACGCTGATTCCTGTTGTCTACTAAAGCAATTTGTATGAATTGTAATTATCCTGTACACATATTTAATATTGCCGTCTGGGTTACGCTATTGTGATCGGCTGAACAATTGAACCGATTAAAAAATTTGGCGCGTGTGCACCCTGTGCACGCGCGTACATATTTTATTATATATAAAAACAACCTTAGCTAGGACGAGGTTAAAAGGTTTCATGAATGAAAATAATGCAAACACGTTTGAAATATTTTAGTGGATTTTTTTTCTACGCCTAAAATTAAATTTTCGGTTTGATACTAGACTCTAAGTAAGGACATAAAAACCGTTAAAACATTTACAATCGGTCTTGGAAAATTGTTCGCCCACTATAAAAAATAATAACGAAAATACGAGACGAAAAAGTTTGCGTCATAGCTAACTAGTTTTTGTCCTTGGCTCGTCTGCAACCACTTCGAGTCGCTTCTCTTCCCTCGATTACTAATGTGGTAAAGTAGCGGGCGTGAGCATAAAACGTTCCTCAGCTTATGTTATAGCTGTCCGAAACATTGTTTGCCCACAATTTTTCGCCCATAATTATTCGCGGTCCACAGTTGTTTTCGTCTGGAAAATTGTTCACCACCTTTTCCGGCTCGTACTTTCGTCAGTAATTTTTTTTCAGTCTGAACATTTTAGTGTGGACACCCCCAAGCATGTGCGCGTAACAAATCGTTAAAAATCTCTCGCTTCGGCATTGATGCGAATATCCCTTTTGTCGAAGGGCACGTTTTTATAATTTTAATTTTAGCTCTTTTCTTTGCAAGCGGCAAGGACGTGTTATTTTTTATCGGCTTGACTTGAAACAACTCGAGATTAGAAAATATATTTTGTTGTTTCATATTAAAAAAATACGATTTGTGACAAAAAATATTTAACTATATTATTATGTGCGCCCCCAAATAAGAATGATATTGAATTATGGGATTGAACTTAGAAAATTAAGATTATATAGTCTAGAAGCGATAAGCGATGTATGAACCATACGTGTTATATTTATGTTTTAGACTTTTTAGAATAATGTTTGTGTCAATCGGTTTTGCTCACGACTCACCCAACTTGTGATGGAGTCATGTTTGAGATCATCCACCTGACGCCTTTTTCTAGGTGACAAGACGTTAAGTTACGTACTTTTACCTTCATTCGAAAAACGAAATTATAAATTCACTCATTTTTACTATTATATACTATAACTTCTTATTAGTTTAAAAACTCGTATGAATTTAGATATTACAGATTTAGTTAAATCGTATTACCGCACCTGGCAGACACAATTTGGAATAGAATATGATACTTGAGAGAAATTTGAATACAGTGCAAATCGTTTAACACGAAAACTTGGGGACCGAAATATTTTTTTATTTTAAAAGAAATAGATACCTCGTTCTAAACCATTCATAAGTTAAATCGTAAAGTCATATAAACAGTTCGGCGACGATGCGGCTGAGGAGTTATCTGAGTCATATTTAAAATGGTAAAGATGGTATGCGGCACGCGGCATCCTTGTTTATTATCGGATGTAGTCCTGATAAATAAAAAGTTTAATCATAAACACAAAACAATTTAGTGACATCATGGCGGCCGGTATATTTTTTTCGTTATTCCAGATTGCGAAATATTTTCATGTTAAAAAAAATCGGAATATTTTTTCACGTTGACCGATTTTTCATATAAATATTTTTTACATATTTTTCTTGTTAAACAATTTCCATTATATTGCTATTTAAAAAAATAATTGTAGACACGTTTTGAAACTCCCTGGATCTGTGAATTGGAACAATATTAAATATTGATTAGTGTATTTTCAGTTATTAATGCACTTTATCGTTTTCCACAAAGCCATCTTTACTTCATTTCAAAAACTACTTTTTCCGCATTGAAATATATTTTCCGCTTTGAAGAAATATTACCCGGGATCAGAACCATTTCGCTGCACTATCGACCGGCGCGCGAATCTGGGCTGCTTTACAGATGTCGCTAATATGAAGTATGGAGAAATTGTGATAGAATTTAAAAGAATCAAGTTGAGTCTTAATTTTGAATTCTTCTTATCCCCTGTTGCTTTATGTCGTATATTGGATTAAAAATAATGTGTTTATCGATCTCATTTGGTTTGGTTAGTAGACCGTGCCATTTTGATACTGAATGGTTTTACATCAAAATGTTATACATATATGTTCAACACGGTAGTTGCGTCGACGTACTCCCCAGACTCCCCAGACTTCGCCCAATAATACTTAGTTTGGAATATATTTTACCCCGCGAATCCGGTTCGATCACGACCAGGAGAAGCCGAAACCACCCTCTCTATATATAATATTTGTATTTATTATTTTGTGTTTTTATTGACCTTGTTAATATTTCGGGTAAGCCAGCGTGATTCACCACAGTTTTTCAAAATGGCGATTATTCAAAGAATTTTGAGTTCGTAACAATCTCTAGAGGTTTCATTTGCTAAATTAATATTGACAATAAAAGTGAACGAAATCGGGAAATATCCTTTCCTTTTACACAAAATTTACGTGATTCTTGCAGCCAGTTCCAGAAGCATTTTTTATTTATGTACATTGTCCATAGATATTTATTTTTTCGATTTTTTTCTAGGCCGACGCACACCGATGTACGATAGGTATATTGGTTCAAACATTAGAGCGTTATAGTAGTTCCTATATTTAATTTTCCGACTCGACGAGTGGCAGTGGTCCGTGTGGTCCATGCACACGTGCCACCACGGCTTCATTGCCATTACCATTATTATCATTTTCATTTCCCACACCGACTTCTGGGAAACGACGGTAAAATATAAGTTTTTGCGAGGTGTAGAGAAGCGAATTAACGAAAATTAGTCAGGTCAAAAATTAGAAACCTCCAGTCCCAAAACCCATCATATATGGAGTTGCCAGATCGCGGGAACTAGGGAATGATACAATATTATGTAACCTGTAACCTGCGAGATGACAGCGTTAAAGCCCCGACTAATGCAGAAGGAGAAACTTGTATGTTTTACTTTAATATTAATTCATCATTTCTATCACGTTTATTCAACTTTTTAAAAAATGTAGCATGCTTTTAACCAATTGTACATTCGAAGAAGAAATTTTATATAGTCTTTATTGACATCTTATTTAAAAATATTGGCTGCGTCATGCTTGAGACAGGAATGCATGAGAAACAGTCGTGAAGTCGGCTTTAGACCTTAATGGTTCATTGCGTCAACAGAGTAAGCAAGTACGTAGGTACATACAAAAAATATATATCAGAGAAGACGCTTAACAGTGGTCCCGTTTAATGCATATTTTTCGATAAAATTGATTTTATATTTATATCTTTCTAATTGATACATTTAATTTGTATTAAAAATATCACAGAACTATGTTCTGAAAAATTCCAACATCGCAATAATAAATGTGTTCTCCTTAATAATAAATATATACCACAAGAAACGTGATATTTTTTCCCCGGGTGTGGGAATTTTCATCGGTAATGGCAACACCGAGTGATCATATGACAGCCATTTTAAACAATGGGAGGCGATTTCCGCTACGCGGCCCGCGCAAGTCCGTGATTTGAATTCGGTGTTGGTTTTGTGACCTCACCCTTGGTTAAAAATATGACGAGATATTAATTTGGCTTAATTTATGAATGATGCAATTGACTGCTAATCGACAGGCGTCTCTAATGGATTTCCTAAATTAACCTGCTTGACTCAGTGGACTACGTTTGGACGGTATTTGCACGACAGTCAAATCTCAGTCTTGATTCTCTAAGTACAGTTACTACAATTACGACTAAGAATTATGGTATACTTTTGTTTCTTTTCCGTATATTTTTATAGTAATTATTTTTTGGCTTAAAGTAATATCTGTTATATAATATATATTAACAGAATTTAACTTTGAATAACATTTCTAATGAAATAAAATAATTGTAATGATTGCTTACAACAAGATAAACATGAACGAGCGTACAATGAATAATAGGATAGAATAATGTTATCTTGAAAGATTCGGGAATACGGCCCGAATGTCGTATGAAAGACTAATATTAGTTGAGAGAGGTCTGTGGCAATCATTTAATTTCTGGCACTGAACAAATTTTGAGAAAGATAAATGTCAAATCAAATAATCTTAAAACAGAAGAGCTATGGGAGGGAGATCTACGAATGTGGCGTGAGCAAAAATGTATGTCGTGACAATGGCCTATTCTTTTACTCATACACATTACGGGGACACTGTTTGATGTTAATGCGTAGAAATGAATTAATATAATGGTAAGTACCACCTGAATAATATTACAGTTTATTGGCGAGTCAATCCGCGCCCACTGTTTACACGGAGGCGAGGGGGTCCACGGTTCGGACGAACCAGTTTGGACGCCAACCACCCACGAGACTCTTGCTTTCGCGTCCAAGAGAAAAACTCTTGAGTTCATTGGCTCCATTGCTGTCACACACCCTCATACAGATTTAAGTCCATGTTTCACTTTGCGGATACAACAATTGACCGGTGGGAACGCCATTTCCTTGAGATGGATCACCTATAATAAATTACATTTCTAAGATGATGAGTTGATTGATTGAATGGAAATGCAACTGAACCGTGTGAACGGGCGATCATTCATCTCAAGAGGTGTCAGGATAGGAGACACTGGTTATTATATTATGGCGGTAAGCAAAGGAAGAAATGTACCCTCCATATAGAAGGTGAGTGGACTGATAATGCTCTTATGGCGCGCAGTCAAGCATAGTACAAGGTTGAGACGAGAGAACGACTTCAATCTCTTGTCATTCAGGATTGATGTACTTTCTATAGTAGATGTTCTCCTCAATTAAATGTCGTTTACTCGAAAATTGAAAATAACGTGGAAATGGCTCTAAAGGAATGGCAGATGTTAATGTACTGGAAATGAAACAGTATACGTCGCTGCTGGTTACGTTAGTTGTCAGTAACCTACAGACGTGTACTGTACTACATTTATTATAAGGAAATCGCCATCAGTTGCACTTCTATCAAACGCGTCAAGAAAACATTAAATAATAGACACTAACTTTATAACCCGATGTTACACGGGTAGAACATTTTAACTTAATCCATGAGAACCATATACAAAATTCTAATTCAGAGATTTCATCTTTTCTCCCGCTCCCATCCCACCTGGTAGGCTTATGTTATCCGCCGTTAAAAGATACCCCTTTATTGTGTCCTTAGAAACATTCGTATTGCCAGGCATCGCGTCCACACTTTGTCACGCACAGCTAGGGCTGACCGGGCATCCTTTCCCTGCCATGGATAGAACGCTAGGACCCCGAGTGCTACGTCACCGGCTAGCTTCAATCAGCACGTAAAAATGTTGGGTTATCACCGGGTAACGTCCATGAACTGCTTCATGAGTCACTTTGTCTACAGGGGAGGATGAATGCACAATTATACAAATATGTTCACTTATAAAAATTATTATTTTCAATAAGTTTTACAAACTACCCACGCTTCTCGCACTTGACATACAGTTTTTGCGAGTTCTCATGTCCATTGTTTTACTTCAGTCATGTATTTTATTATACACTATTTCTTTTTCCATGACTTCTTGCACACAAGAGGCCATGGAGATCCGAACTGGAGGTGGCCAGCGCGGATCGGCTCCACGAAGTAGTCACAGAATATTTTTCACAAAGAATGCTGTCATCAACGAATTTTTTCCAAAACACGCCGTAATTCTTCACAAAAATAGAGCCAGGGACGTCCAGCATTTCGTCATGGCCCTCACGAGCCTCGCCTGCCTTTTCTTCCTGTTACTTCTCATCTTGGCCAGCACTCTCATCAGACTTCACCAGTCGCAATTAGCTCCAAAATCAGAAGTGACAGTTCTCTCATTTTGCTTCGCACAATATATCATCTCTGAACAGCGGGCTTCTCACTGGCTGACAGGACTACGGTGGGCTCCACACATAGCGTGACCTTTTTCATTTAATTGTTTCGGTGGGCTCACACACGGGGACGCATGCATCACCAACGTATTTTATGTATTGCAGATAAACGAATATTTGAAAGTATATAAGAGATTTATTATCATGTATTTTACATACGAAGATTTTTTTTTAAATATGTGAAAATTGTTTCAGTCGAAATCTCTAATATTGATATTTTTGACTGAAATGTGATATTAACTATGTTTCAAGTAGGACCGCAAGTAGAATTTATCAATTGGCGCTGAAATCAGTTTTTACCTTTCCTATCGCCACTGTGATTGTGGCCCGCGGGCGGGCGGGCGGGCGGGTGGCGACCCATGTTCGGCCAGTTGAACCCCGTCCGATAATTGAATCGACATATTATTTCGCGATGAATGGGTGGATCGACGTTCTCGATATCGGTTTTCTCTTCGATTCTGTGTTGACGTGCGGTCGCGCGTGGGAAGCGAATCCAGGGGCGTGATTGATGTAGTGTTTCAACGCAAATTGTACCACTCGACCGCAGGTGTGGTTTCATTGTATTTGTGGCGGCACGGAAGCATCAACGTGTGATATCTCTCGCTAAAGTTAATTGGAAGATTAAAATGTCGATGAAGTCACTGTTATTGAAAAAATATTGTATATCTGGGTTGCAATATAAATAAAAGATGGAATCCTTCATTGGAAATCATTACCGCATTGATTATAAGCTTGTGCAATAAATGGATATTTATGGGAAAAAAGATGTCAGTCACGATCTCAACTAGTGAATGGTTGATGTCGTCGATCTGCTGGAACTATAATTCCAGATGAATATCGGATCATTAGTTCGGTTACTCTGGAACCGATTCCAACTTTAGAAATACATGATCGACATAAAATTCGGTCACGTGTTCCAAAAAAAAAAACAATCAGATGATACGTCGTCGTCACCAAGAATTATTAAAGTTTTAAAGAACTAGATCTTTTTAATTTTGACTTTTAATTCTGTGGAACCGGTTATTACGATATCTAGTAAATGGGTGTTCCGGCGATTTGATGGTAAACGCTAATCTAAACTCAGTAAATAAATAAATTTCAACGAAAAAATGCAGAACAAATCTGCCACTAGAACTTAAAACCGGGACCTCTTTATTATCCATGACTGCTCTGCCAGCTGAGTCTTTATTAATCTTGTCAGATTTGTTTTATAGACTTTATATCAGTGATATATTTTTTTTTTCCAGTAGTAAGCAACCATTTTTTTGTAGTTAAATGCAATATTTCTCAGTTTAAACATTGAGCGAATTGCTAGGTGGTGCCGAGACTTGCAGTACATTTTTTACTACAGTATTTTAACACAACTATTTTTGTTTTTAAATAAACTTTTTTTTTTATTTATTTGCGTATTCCATGAATTTGTTAAGAATGCTATTATCACATATGAGTAGTATACTACGTATGTATCCGCGGGATGAGGTGCGTTGCAATTTTTTTCTCGGTTACTGTAGTAAATCCTTAATGAACCATCGTCCTCTATCTTGTCGCCCAAGTCTTTGCTAACGGTTCACGGTATTAGTATGATTTGTTTCTCAAAACGCTGAAGTTGAAACACGCCATGACGTTCTGCTTTAAATTTTCGTTAATTTTTTGCATACAGTATTCCAGCCTGCTCACCGACTCGTGCGTGATAGTATCTTGTAAATCGTCCATGTAAATCTCACAGTCTTTGAGAAAATCCTCCAAATCTCCTCGTAAATTTTCCTCTTCAAAGCGGAAGGCGCTGGTCGCCTTATTTATGAGGGAATACACTGTAAAACATCTCGAGGATTTTCCAACCACAAGACTTTCTTATATTATAATATTGTAATATACAAATTTGAAACACTACGCATACACACATACAACGTCTCTCCAAATATTTTAAATTCGTTAACTTTAACGATGGCGCATATATTTTTCATAAGATAATTTATTCATTTTCACAACAAAAAAACATATTTCACGTCCGAAATGAAACAATAGAGAAGTAATCAATTATATTCCTATAAATAGGTTATTTATCATTTCGATTTTATGGTAAAGTTTAAAAAGAATATACAGGGCGTCTTGTAGCTAGTTGTCCAAACTCCAAGAATAGGTAAATAAAGTAATTTAGAACGAAAAATGTACTTGATAATTTGTCGATTTTCCCTCTGCCTGGCGCATTATCAACTTTCTATTTTTTTATTTTTCAAAATTCGCGTTCAAAAGGTTAAGTATTGTATAATACATTCCATATATGAGAGTTCGATGACCTCAGTATATACTGACCCACCGACTTAGAATTTGCAGAGTGGAAAAAAATAAGATATAAAATGCCAGAGATTGACAAATTTTTTTAAAATAATAACCGTAATAAAAAATCGTTTATTTTTTTTTCATTTATACCTTGCGATCTCATTGTATATAATAAAATATGTAAAAAAAGCGTGAAATGGAAATAAAAAAGATATAAATTTTTCTGCGTCAAGCTTTGATTGTGAAAAGGATCATCTGTAATTTGTGAAAGTATTATGTTTATTAGCCACCTACAATATTAGTATATAGTTACTGTCGGACGGTTGTTTATATTTGTTAGTTGTAAAAATGGAAGCCATTTTTACATTATTCAAAGGCATTTAAATAAGTACCTAATTAAAATGTGCTTTCGATAAAAACACATACTTTTTATAATTCTTGATAAAGCAAAGTCAGATATGTATTCTTAAATTGTAGTTCCCCAAAAATCTGAATACATATATACGTACTCAGAATTCTTTACTAGTATGGCTTTTTATGCAATATTACAAAAAACACAGATATCTTGATTCAAATAAATCTTTCTTTATTGTAAACAAACGAGAGTTAAGTCAGTACCGCATTACCGCACTGTGCAAACTAACACGAATTTGTATCTGAAAGAACTTCATAAAAGGTATAGGAAACTTTTACCACGTGCTGATTTCGGACAACACGTTGTTTTTTATTTTTTTAAAAGTGCATCTTTTCGTTTTTGAAAATAAATAAGTACTTGTTGAAATTAAAATAATATTCATTTTAAAAAATTTTGAATATTATCGGAAATTGAATTACACAGATGTGCGAAAACATACTTTTTTTCCAAACTAAAAATCTTTATCATTCGATTCAATGACACAGCATCTGAAAAATAAATTCCCTAAGCCTCAAGGAGATTTTTATGTATGACGTAATAAATAAAAATTTGCTAATATTTTTAACCCCCCATTACTCACTATATAAGCATTTCTTTAACCTTAATATAAAATACAATATCTCATTCTAGTAAATGGACCTATTTAAATTATAATATTTTTTATTAATTAAAATATTTTTCGTTCCACAGATATTTCAAAATATAAATAAAAATGTTTACAATACTTACCTACATAAGTTGTAAAATATTAACATCCATCCAATATTGCGTTCCGCCATATAATTTTAATACGCGAAGTAAAAAGGGACCTAGACTGCTTATTGCCGTCATGTCACTTAACATTCGTTACTAAGCGCGATGTTATTTCGTGCTGACGTTCACACATATCTAACAATGATTCTAAAATATAGAGGCACGCAAGTCCTCGTTTATGTATTTTAACATACATTTTAATAAACAGCATACAATGTTTTCATATTTACATAAAATCTTATTTATGTTAAATATTATTACTTTTACGAATTGTGATGAACCATTTTTAATTTAACATTTTAGTTCAGTTTTTAATTGTAATCTTATTTGCATTTTAATATAATTAATATAAAATATAGAATTATTAATTCTATATGAAATTATATATATTCCATATAAAATTATATTTTTAATCGTTTAATTTAAATAAATGATGGTTTTATAATTATTTACACGCATAGATTGTGAGAAACTTTGTGTAAAAGATATTTACGTGGGATTTTTGTGTAAACATCATTTTTAATGCACATTGATGTGCATTATTAGTATTATATTCCGTGCGACATTTCTGTTCTTTCGATTGCTGAATATTACAAGATTAGAAGTACAAACATACATACCGATCTATATTTTCGATTACTAGGTAAGTTATTTATATTTTTTTGTTTTGCTTTTCATTGAATATTTTGATTCCCTTATTTTTTTAAAATTATTTTTGGTAATTTACAGTGCTTGCGTTTATTTAAATATTCTTATAAACTTCATTAATTTACGCAATATTTAAATAAAGTTTGCTCGGTACATGAGTGAATAAACCACCGTTTAAAGTCAGCGGAAGATGAGAGCTCGGTAAGCTATGGAAGTACCTATATATGTGCATATGTATTCATGAGGGCATACTTAGGTAAGGTAAATCAGCTGATTTAACATTTTAGTATAGGAATTTTTATAGTATTGTATTTTTAGTGTTTTATTAATTAATTAATCAGCGAATCAATTTATAAAATTTGATATGAATTACTTTAATGGTAGTCCGATGTTTTACAAAAGCTACTAGCTACGAGACACCCGGTATATGCTATGAAATTTACACGTCAAGAGACAGTTAAATGTATTCGCACATTATATGTTATCCACAATTGCGTGCTATTTAAAAAACATATAAATGTTATAAAATAGAGCAAACACAAATAGTACAATATAATTAGACAAGCCAAACCGACGTCGTCACGTGTGGCGTTTGTTTTTTTTTTTTGCAAGCTTAAAATCAAAAAGACCGAATATCTCATTTTTGTTTTCATGCTTGCGTGATATTAAATTTTAAGTCAGTCTTAACGGATTTAATATATAATATATGGATAATAACGGATATAATATTCGTATAAATAACCTGCGCCTGCTATTATTCGTATGTACAATCTAGAGAACAGTGATTTGCGCGTTAGTGATTTGTGTTTTCCAGGTGGCTTTGCTTATTTAAATATGATACGTAGAAGTAGGAAAGTGTTAATGCACATACTCGAACAAATTTTAGCGCTTTACAAAATAGGTAATCAATGGTTTTGATTCTTGTATAGATTAAAACGATTAAAAGAGTTCCAAATTTGCACACGCGTTTTATTTTTTGTTACAAAATGCTTCTGTTTATGTAACGCCGGTATTTATTCAACACGCTGTTTATTGTTGAATTGCCACGAATAGTTGTACGTTCCACCCGGATTTTTTTCCTTTTAGAATCCAGCAGTATTTTATGTTCTTCACGTTTTTCCGTCCCCGCCTTTCATGTATCACCCGAAGCGAGAAAAACAAAGGCGTGAGACAAAGTTTGGAACTCGATTTATAATTGAAAATAATGAAAAACTCCGCAGAGTACGGGGCATTACGTATACCGTACAACTTTTTAATAAATTAAATTTCATTCTAATTTCCCCGAAGCCATATTTAAAAAAAAAAATTATGTTAATCTAAAACTGACTTGTGGCTAGAGATATATATTATTAAGAAATTTAATATTGACCGTCAACTGTCAACATTTCATATCTATAGTACATGTAAATTTTACAGGAGAAGAGAAATTATTTAATTTTTCTATGGTGTATAGATATTTCCTTAAACGATATTTAATTATTTAGAGTTAAGGCGTGTTAACGATCTTTTGTCACTTCAACCACGGCTACAAGATGGCGTTAAAAACACTATTTCATTTTTTAAATGCGACAGGAGGTGTTCCGTATTCTTCGTAATTTTTTTTTTTTTAATAGGTGAACACATACTTCCATTACTTGAAATAATTGTTATTGTAAAATATAATGTTATTGTAACCAATTTTTGTTTTGTTCCTACCCCTTAGCCCATTCCCAATCAGTACACATTGTTCTTTTGGCTCGACTGGTTATTTTTAAATTCGAGGAGAGGATTTTTCTCATGTGCTTATTCGTGTGATTCGTTATGATTTTGGTGTGTTGTGAACGTTGAAACTCATCATAGTTTTATGTGCCGCGGCAGTTTCGTACATTGGGTGAACTTCCGGAAGATCATAGAGACGGCGTCATCAAATAAGTGAGTCAAGCTGTCCTTGTGGTTCCGTGATTCCATCCTGGTCCGTTATTGAAGAAATTCCCTTACCCTCATCATTTTCCTCATTTCCAATTCCTGATTTCCCGCATTTCCCGATTACGAGAGTTAATTGATAATGCCCGGGCAGTGTTGCGTAAATTTGGTTAAAAGCTTCTAGAAAGAGAACCTTGTATGACTATGACTGTCACAGTTAACAAACACTCTTATAACCCTCTAACAGTCTTTCACGTGCGTAAACGAAAATCAGAAATAGAGGGACTGAGTTTTTGTGACGGCGCAGTCAGTAATATCATTCGCCTTACGCAGTAATACAAATCCCTACTCACCACCCGCTTTTTGAAAATATCTCACGTATTTTTATTTTAAATTAGAAAAGGCTCAATTTCATCTACTTAGGTGAAAGACTGACAATGATGCGAATCTTGATAATAAGATAATAAGCTAAGAAAATGGGAATTCATGACCAAATAATTATCACTTCTTCAATATTTGCAAAATTACTGTGTCGCCTCTTTTTATATTAATAATTAGACAAAATGTTTTGTATAAACGACTAATAATAATAACAATATCATAATTGATTAATATTTTGTCTAATTATTAAAACAATTATCAAGTTTCAATGGTATCTTTTTAATTAATACGGGCCTTGTTAGATTGCATTATGTCGGATTGACGGGACATCTTTTGCTGGAAATCTAAATGAATCTATTATTCATAGAAAATTGTTGACACATTCCTATAACGCAAAATTATTTAATACTGTCACGGATCAAATTGATATATGGAATGCTTAAACCATTTATTGATAACCTTCGCAATCACAACTCGCTACTTTTTACTCTTAGTTTGATTTCTTGACATCATTTTAATGTCACTAATAATAATAATTCGCGTCACATTCGTGTTATTTTTTTTCATTAGCTGTTGTAAATTGGCAACATTTCCGGATCACTGATGATGTGACATAGAGGTTCAAGGTTACATCCATGCGAGGAGTCTCTGGGGCCGACTACTCATTAGTGGTAATGGAAAACCTGCTGCATTCAGTTCCTGATACGAGCAGTCTCGTGCAGTGTCTACATCAAACACATGTTACTCAACGTGTTGTTTCATTTCAATGAGGTAGTTGCACTTATGATATGAATATCATTAAAGTGTATGTAATTTGTTCATTGTAATTACGCTAATTAATTAAATTAATTCATTTAAAAAAAATTATTTCATTAATTAAGATGACAATTAGTTTGTGGCACAACATATTTTATTTATTAAAAAACTTAATTTTTTACTACACACGAATTAAGTTATGGTTTTGTCACGTCTATAGTTTCAAAAGGTGCACCCCATCTTATTAACTTATATACTATAAATGACAACTGTTGTTGAACTACGTAAAATGTATCTGAAACCCACCCTGTTGGTTTCATTGTTTGTTTTAATTTACTCACGTGACCCAAATTGGTTACTTTAATGGCGTCACGAAGCTGTGTGATAATTGTAAAGACACCAGTTTGAACAAAAGCATAGAATTAATCGTTTGAAAAAAAAACATTGAAACACAATGCCTAAATAATATAATTTAGATGCTTTGTGTTCGAAATGAAACAATTAAATTTTTGATGAAAACGCATTTTTGTTGTGAAGAACATAGTTTTGTGGTATTTTTAAGTATAAATTAAATGAATAGAAAGATATACAGAATATATCTATTTATCAAAAACATATTTTGTTGTTACCAGGGTTCGAACCTGAACATCTTCCTATTCGTGGAAACGCTTTGCTATTTTCGCTACAGCAATCGAGAACGTTTTCGACAAATTTTTAGTTTATAATGTGCAATATTTCCTATTGATACATCTATTAATTTAACCACCACTGTTTAACATTTAATTTACCGATTTTTAAACCTTCAATACCTAGGATATTTTAATACCTAAGATTTATTTTAATATTCAAATGTCAATTTCTCCTATACGAGATCAATGTAAGAGTGTACAAAGACAAATGATATTTGTGAAAAGTCCAACCTCGCAGTCTAAGCATTCGACGGGTATGTAGATCAATAGGTGTAAGTGGTTTTTATCTGCTATTGCGATCGAGGTACCTAACTATCAAAGGCGTGCAGTGCATACAAGAAAAATGTTATGTATTACTAAAATTCTGAGAAACAAATATAAATTAAATAATTGGATTAACACAAACGGAAACATTCTTTTACAATTAGCGCCATTTGTGTACTAGTAGAGACTTTAATTACTTAGTTCTAAAAACTGCTACAACAACCCACCACTGTACCCTTGGCGCTCTTGTGTATTCGCCGCATTGAGCTATTCACATTACTCTGGTCTATTTTTAAGCTAGTGAATTACTCAAGTAATATAATTAGCTATTTACTGAATTGAAAAATCTTTTTGGTTGAACCGTTTTGCGTATACTTATACTGTTTTATTAACAGAATAACATTAGAGAGCCTTACAACTGCGTGCAAATCATTTAAGTGTCTACTTCCTCTTTTACTAATTCGCGAATTTTACTATCTTACTGTTTTTAACGTTCTTTAACGTGTTTTTGATTGTTGTTTAAATTTAGTGCATGGATTGGTTTTTGATTCGGGAAGAACAAAAAGCAATTGGCAGAAATATTTCCTACGTTAACCTTTAATAAAAATAATTATTTCCTTTAGTTATTACGTGAAGGATTTTCAAACAATAAATTAATCATGTAGCCATAGAAAGTGTTCTTAAAAACGTCCATATATTTTTTATATGGGTAAGAAGGTATTATTTTACGTTAAAACTTAAACTTTAAAAACACTATTAATATTACTCTAAAATTAATAAGTACATGGTAGGGTCGTATAAATGACGGATTTATTTTGTCTAAAGACGTTGGTTAAACGAAAGTACATATATTGTATTACCTATATTATATATGATTGTATAATATCATTGGTAACAGCATAACCTAAATCTATGCCTACTGCACGCCACTGCTAACTATCCATTATCCCGTTGTACGTGGCGATTAAATGATTGTCCCCTACGTCGTGTACCGGGATAATTGGGATATCTCCGGCCGCCGCTGTTGGTTTGGTTTGTTTCACACTTCACCATGTATCGTCACTGAATGTATGTCCACCTCTTCACTGTGTATATCGCAAATTAAGATCGACCTCAAAGTGGTGAGCAGATTTGATTTCTCTTGCCAATGTATGTACCGTACCTGCTGACTCGGTGTTCTATTGTAAATGATTTTAAGTTGAAGAAACACTTCACTGGAGTATAGAAAATATGACGTAAGGATATAAAATAAAAATACGTTATTATTTTACATGTAATTAATTCATTTACGGTTGTGGTAGGGTATCAAGTTAAAAGATTGAGATCGATTAATCGTCTGCGCTATTATAGTGGCTGTTATGCGATCAATGGTGGCTATCGGTATTTTATTTTTATACATCTCTAACTTATGATTAGCTGACGACGGACGTGTGATATAACATTCCATCTTTTTAATGATTAGCTGTGTGTGGCACACATGTGATTGGGCGAATCACAATTTTCGAGAAATATTCAATGTTTTAAGTTGTATTTAACAAATATACCTTCAAAATAATAATATTCAGATAATTACTTTTTTTTTTTTTACAAATATTGCAATCTAAATGAGGATGAAGGCGATCGTGATATACAAACTAACGTTTTTAGTGCTTACTAATACTGTATGTATAATATAAATTTTCAATTTTGTTTGTTCTCTTTAAAATAGAAAAACATTATGTTCGAAGAAATTCTTATTACAGGTAACACGTCCTTGCTGTTTTTCTTTAGTTCACTTTCTTCTCGGTTTATTCGTTTTGTTCGCATGCTTCAGAATACCTCCAGGTGATTAGGTCAAATTGCGTAATGATAATGACTTAGTTAATTTTCTCTCTGCATCTGCGGCAGGTCAGGCGGCGTCGTTAATTGGTTCTCCCTAATGGGATTTGTCTTGGTAGATTCGTCACGTAATCGAAAGGCCTTTGGTTTTTCATACTTTATTTCAATTCAGTGCAGAGTTCTTTGATTTTGGTAACAGTTTATATTAGCTAATGGCCCGCCAATTAAAATAGGATTTGTTAATGGGACATTATTCTTATCTGGAATGATTACTATTTGACCGTTTTTAACAAATGATTTATTCATTAGGTTCATACAATTTATTCCATTGTTTTGAAATTTGATTCATAGCCCCCGCCGAAGCCGTTTCTTGGAAAGAAGTTATCAAATGTGAATTCATTGTTGTCGCAATCAAATGTGAATTCATTGATATCGCAAACGTTTCGTCGAACACAGTGGACGATCTTTCTCGAACACAGTCGCAGATCTTGCACGTGTGTGTGTGTCTCGTTAAATCGTCCACAATCGTCTTTCGCCCTTGAGAAGTGCAAAATTGTTAAGCCAATCTTGCCAGGCTACGGAGCTAAGGCTGCTATCACGAAACGGCCCGAAATCCCGCCCGCTTCTCGAAACATTACACATTGTATACAAATTGTACGCTTCAGTGCGGATTTAAGCGAGCTCTTAATTTTGTAGTTTAGACGATTCAGCTGCGAGAAGAAAAACTAGATTGTTTGTAATATTTCTTAAAGTAGGCGAACGGAGCTAGATTGTATGGGATTGTAGAGGCCGCGATAGTGAATGTTTGAATGCTATCAATTTATGATAAGAGTTCCACAGATAGTTTAGACGTGGGATTGGATTCCCGAAGATGATTTTCGATTTTTATTTATGAATCACATAGAACATTAATATTTTGATGACAAAACATACAGAATTTATAAAATGTGTTAATAAAAATGTAGTTGTCAAATTTTAAATGAATAGTATTTGAAAACAACTGGTTGTGAAATGTGGAAAACAAATTAGCAGTTTTTGAGTAAAATATTAAGTAAAATGTATGTACATACACTAGATAATGGAACTTGCAGAATAAAAATGAATCATGAGCTCGAAAATTTAATTGAGCATGAAACAATTGTATGATTCTATAGGTCTCGAAGACTGCAATGGGCTGGCCATGTTGAAAGAATGCTAGATGATAGGACATCAAAGATCGTGATCAAGTGAATAACCCAGTGGGCTGACTCTGTGGAGGAAGACTGGAGCAGGATGGGAGAGTCCGGGAACTGGAGAAGAATGGCCAGTACTTGTGGAGGAGACCATATCCCACCCTTAAACAACCCACTGCTTAAAGTGTCGACTAGATATTGCGTGTGGTGTTAACATTTCTTAATGTGTTTTTCAAAGATCCGTTTTTTACCCTTTTCTAGACTCGAAATGGTAAGATTTTTGTAACACTTTTTGAACAGGTTTACAACAGGTCATATTGCATAATGTAATTTAAACCCTAATAATTAAAAATGAACTCTTATTTGTTTAAGATTAACGAAAGAAAATAAGTAACACCCATGCTGGTCGGTCCCCAATATTTTTCCGGAATTTTTTGAGGCACTAAAGATGTGCTAATGCGTAACGAAATTTAAGCTCATTATAGTTTGAAGTTATCTACAAAATTCACCAAAGAAACGTGCAGTTTTCTCCAACCTAGTGCATAACATTGTACTGGGTTAATTTGCAAGTTTAACTTCATTGCCATCTGTTCCCGTCTCCACGTTAGTACATCCGTACTACATACAGTGTTGTAATTTAGCCGTGTTCCATCTCCCTCTGCATATACTATCGTCCCGATAAGAACTTAACATGGCGCTGGTTAGTTAGTTAGTCATTCCTTATCTTACTACGCTCTGAGACTTATCGGCGAAGCTTCGGGGTTAACCGTAAACTATTCGGATGCTTCGGTTATCTTTATGAGGTTGAAGACCCCCGCATCGTCGAGAGATTACCCCAATAATTATTGGCATTTAAGAAATGTAACGAGACATTGCAATGTTATACAATATTGTACTTATTTATAGGAAATAACATACCTTTATATATATTATATATAAGTAGTATAAGGGCTTTGGACACAAATAAAAAAACATATTTCACATGGACAAGAAAACGACACGAACATGGAAAAATCATTTACATATTGCATCGAAGAATATTGATCAATGTCGGTAAACAAATCATTGTAAGCTCGGCACATTCTTACTATAGGAGAGCGTAATCCAGAATTGGTTAGACAGATTTCGTATACAAGTTTAAAGTATCGAGTACTATTCGCATGTTTTTTTTAAATTAAAAATTAAAAATGTATTCAGTGAATCTACATAGTACTGCCGGGGTTATTACAACATATGGTTTAGAGTTCGCGTGAACTCTTTTTGAATTAATTCCAAGTTATCAGCGTATATATTATAATAACGATTAATTACAGATTGAAATAAGATAACCAATTGTAATTATGGTAGGGTAGGAATCATTTTTCTACATCATCTCATCTTTACGCCACAGATCAAAGTTTTTCATTTTATTTCCATTACTTTGATGTATAGTTCGTAGTTTGTGGGCGCCGCGAGTCATTGAATTCTTTTAACAATTCTTTTAGCTTTGAAGGACGCAATAGAGATTATTTAACATCTCACGAAATAACCGGTATTTTTTATCGGTTTTAATAGAATCTCAACCAAATAGTAAATGCTTGAGTAAGTTTAAGAAAAGCAAATGAAGATAAACACGGGCAAGACTTGAATTGGAATCTGGCCTGATCGATACAAAATGAGGGAAAGATGTATAGATAGATAGATAGTTTGTGAGATACAATAATAGTGCTGATGATTGGATGAATCGACTCATTGGCCCCGATTCTTTGGTGACCGAAATATTCCCAACACACGTGGCGACGAAGCGTGAACTTTGATTTATCGAGAAACAGTTTTCAGTCCATAGTGTGTCTCGGGTGGGAAGTTAACTTGTTGAAAAATGAGTAAAATAGGAATTTAAACAGGTTGTAATGAATGCGTGTTTGCGTACGATTTGGCATCATAGTGTACACAAAAAAATATAGCGCGCACTCAATTTTTCACAAGACTTCTTCTTAATATGCCGCCTTCTGACAAAGGTTGGCAACCATGCTGCAGTATGTTGATTTATCCTGTATAACATCACCAACATTTTGGACATTGAACCGCTTTCTGAGGTTGCACAGCCAAGATAATAAGATAATGTGTTCGAAGTATGCAGTTTCCTTGAAAGTTGTTATTAGTTCTCTTGACTTATTTATGCGTCTTAATACATCTTCATTAGTAATATGGTCAAACCAGGCCCTACTTTATACTAGTAAGGTAATTTTTTTCTTATTTTCTTCTCCAGATTTTTTTATGGGCATACCGCGTTCCAAACTTAGAGGGAACATTGGTTGTAATAGTGATTACGGTGCTTAGTAAAACTTCAAATCAAATTAATTTATCTGTCAATGCCTATAGACGTGTTTGTCAAATTAAACTTTCAATATTTTTATACATCGAAAGTAAAACTATCAAATGCATTTGAAAAAAGACGACTTTTTTGTCCGCATTGGTCTTATGAGTTGCGATCTTTATGGTAAGCAAGCACGTTGAGTCGATAACGATTTATATCGTCAATTTGTTTCTAATGCTAATGTTCCTTAAGAAATGCAGATCGAAGTAATAAATCCGCGCATTCTTATTTTATTTTTTTGTAAAATTCTTTTACACGTCTTTGAAATACCTTCGTCTTGGAAGAAAGAATGCTGTCTTGAAGGAATTTCATTAGTCCTGCAGAAGTTTAGCGGAGCATTTTGTGCAGTATGAAAGTTTAAATGATGTACAAAAAGAAAGAATATTAACAGTTACTAGTGTTTGACAACGGATAGTCAGTGTGTAAGTATATTTTTTACAGCAATACGTTAATGATATTTTGGGTACAGTTCGAAAGAAATGTATACAGTATGTGTCCGTATTATTTTCAACCGACGGAAATAAGCTACCGAAGAATAGATGAATAATGATTTAGGTATAATATCGTAAATAGAACTGTGCGATGTCGTCCTAAAGTTATTAAAGAGAGGGACAATGTAACGGAAATTAAAACTTGTATCTTGTTGGTCCTTTGTCGCATCGCTTCATTGAAATTCTTTGCATTCTTTTTGGAAATCGGTCTCCCGTTAGATCGAGTCAGTCGAATGAACTTCCCGGTATAATTATAAAACGATACTGCAGCCTCGAATCTATGCTCCTCCTTTGAAAAGGTTTGCATGAAAAATGATCGAGAACCGAGTTTTGTATCAAGCTTGTGTTTATAATTTCGTCTAGTTTCTATTTCTGGGAACCGACTCCCCTTTTCGATTCGTTTTGTTTTCTATTATAAATATACTTTAGCGTTTTCAAATTCAATTGCCAAGTTCTGGAAGGTCTCATCACAGTCGTATTTTTTCAGAGTGCCCAATTGGGAGGATTTCGTGAACGGAAATTAAAGCTTTTAAGTAGGATGTCATGTAGCATTTGCAATAGTCGAGTATAAATTATCTGTACAATTGTAACAAATCGTAAAATGTTTTTGGGTAACCTCCCGTCTATATCAATGTAATAAATTAATTAGGGTCACGGAAGCGCTGTCCACTGAAATGTTTACAGTTTAAAAATATAGTTTATCGACCGAGTTTAATGACGTCTTTTATATTGTTAGAAAACCTGTGAACACAACGAATTCCTATATTTCGTAACAATTACATATTTAACGTTTGCGGGCCATTGAAAGCTTTCGACTATGATATTTTATATACAATTGGAAATTAAGCATTTATCGAATGACGTAACAGAGTGGGGTGGAGCATTTAAAAACAAAGTTTCCTACACACAGAATTAGGAACGAAAATCACAGTCTGAGTGTAAAAATAAATTACGGTCCTGATAGTTTATTTTTAAACTATATCTCGTTTTCATTTTGTGTTCACCCTTTTCTCTGTCATAGTTATTCTATACCATAGTTTCCCAATTAAATTTAGTCGCGGTAAATATTTGTGGTCAAAGTCAAATACATACCTTTAAATTGTATGTTACTTTTATCCAAACACGAAGCGTAACGTGTCAGTCCATGTAATGTGTAAGTGGTCCTGGATTACAATTACAAAGGAAGTTTAGTACTCGAGCAGAGCAGTGAAATCGTTCTGACCCAAATATTGTCTCATATGTCAGATGTAAACTTACCTTCAATATTTTAAAATTTTAATGTATAAAGTTTTTAATTTTCGCACAGAACCCTACGGTTCCGCGGAACACCATTTGCGAAACGCAATTCTGTAGTCTGTAGAATATTCAAATGCTTCCAAAATACCCGTAATACATATTTTCATAATGGCGGTTTTCAGAGACGCACGTTCATTTCTTGTTTGTTTTTCAGTAAAATACAAATTCGTCAATTTTTCATGGAAGTCAAAAAAGTTGATTCGTTTTTTCATACGTTCCAACCAGTGAATGTTACACTAATTAATATATATAATGTTTACAATATAAAAATATTTTTTTTTTCCTGACAATTATTTTTCTTTGAATACTAAATAAATACTGAATAATATTGTTTTTTTCTTCTAGTAAAATAATATAAAAAATTGTAAATAATATATAAAAACGCAACGTCGTAGCAAAAATGCTTAGGGCTCCTTGTATTTTTATAATACCTATATATTCTTACCATATTTTAATGTTATGTAGTTTTGATCCGAAAAACATATCTAATTTGGTGATCTCCGCCAGACCAAACGAAGGAAGTCTTACCGCCAGACCAAATGAATAAATTTCTAAAATTAAAGTATGTATTATTTTTTTTTATTGCGGTTTTGATATAATTAGATAAAAAAAAAATTAACTATATATTAATAATAGCTTAGACAACTATCCCGCAGTGGTCAACACGCCCCTTTGACAACGAAAGATGGCGGCTCGAATCCCACTAGTGACTATACAAGATAGATGATAGATTAAAACAAATTAGATGAATCAGTTAGAAAGATATACAGAAATATCTAATCGATCTTTGAAAAAATATTTTGTTACCATCAGAATACGAACGACGCGAAACGCATTCTTCCGGCAAGAGAACGTTCCGGGTTTGTATTCCGGTGGTAACCAATATTTTTCGATTAATTTTAACATGAATATCACAGTTATAAAATTGCAACTTCATAATGAAGTGAATTGTCATTAATATAGAATTAATCCGAAGTGTTTTTCATAACACTCGGGCATTGTTAAAAAAATATATATTATTCGAGTGTCATATTTTTTAAAGTAAAGCACTTGTAGAATAAATTTATCGAAATGCTTAGTTTTCATGAATGATGAAATGAATCGCACAATTTTCAGTGAAAGAAGGAAAATAAATCGTTGATCTGGGACAGTATATATGATTTATATGTGACAGTGAGTGATGTAATATGCAGTGTACATGGACACGCATAAATAATATATATATATAATTGAATGAAAAGTATGACCCTACAGCAGAACGTGCTTCACCGTAGGGCCGCGTTCTTAATGCAGCATTCATCACACTCGATGTATTTCCCTCCAGATTATCTGGCGCCCTGTAGAGGACTCCGCGTGGAGAATTCCAATAAAGGCAACCCCCATTATGCATCGCTCTTTGCGGATGATACTCAATACCCGTTCGAGAAGAATGGAGAACTCGTGTCTGACCAAAGCAAATTAAAGTAGAGCGAAAAATAATTTAATTAGAGCACAACTAGAAGTACGCCACGCCGTCTATCGTTTACTTATTTTTAAAAAAAGAATATGTTCAACGAACAATTTTATGGTCAAAGATAATCATTTCTTGTTTAGTTAGACTAGACAACTATGCGTGTAAAAACATATACAGGTTGTAACAGACCTAGTCCACAATATTTTATGGCTGTATAAATGACTAAATCACTAGTCGAAAATATCCAAGGAATAATCTCAACCATGTCAGAGATGTAAGTATTTAAAAGAAGAAGTTATAGTCGTATAAATGTTGTATCACAAAACCTATTTATTTACCAAACTTTCAAGACTGCAGTAAGAAGTCGAGTAAATTCTGATTACATTACTGTTAATGTAATAACTCCTATCGAAAATTGAACACAATATTTTAGGCATGCGATAATTGTGCGGCGTGGGAAGTCCCCCTGGTGCGGAAACTGGCTCCGATAGCATGTCTTGTTACAGCGACATGATTTCGCTAATTTTTTTTACGGAATGTGATGCATCTTGTCGCGTTCGTGTCTGGGCGGTTCGGAGGAATGTGCCACACGATCCTTCCGCGAGGACTACAGTTACGTCATATTACATGCAGGATGCGAGGTGACACGAGTTGCCGAATACTCATCGTTAAACTTACATTATTCTCGTTTTACTTTGGTTAACGTTTGCATGTTTTATAAGCCTATTAATAAGGTACGTGTGAATTTGGAAACGGTTAAACGTTATTACCGTGTGTCCTAACTGGCTGTGTCAGCGGAATGAGACTCGGTGAGATAAATCTCAATACCAAATTCAAGGTGCAGGTTCAAATTCACCCAACTGATGAACGGAACATCGCTGATTAATGGGGCGACATTTGATCTTTGACGTACAACAAGTGTGGAATTACGGCAAATCTCCGAGACTTGGTGTGTACATACATGATGGACTACGAAAGCCGAGAGATATCTCCAAAGAATCTAATGTTTGCATAATCTCTCTGTCTCAGGGACTGTCTCGAGTCAAAATCTCATCCGTAGACACGGGCCATAACATTATTTGTCTGCCATTCCACACAGTGTTCCATATTTTTTGTGCGTGAGATAAAAAATAATATATTTTTTTAAGTATGTACCTATACCTATATTTTAAATGGAGAAAACATCCAAAGCCGGAGTTCACGTAGGGGTTAGGAATGAGAAACCCGTGTCGTGTATCGATTTATTTATATAATCGGATACAAATAAACATACATATGATGTATTCCAATATTTCGCAAATTGAATATTTGGTAGCGACGTTTTGACGCATTGGGCGGTGGCGCACAGTACACAACAGCAGATAATACATCGCCCGTCTCACGCTAACTAGCTGAATAAGCTCTAACTGACTTAAAAACGGTTATTAAATAATTAAATAGCATTAACTATTCTGAATTCGCCAATCACATTTTGGAAAGAAACCATTCTTTTGACTTTAACAAGGGTTTAGAAATATATATGTATATGTTTACAGTTAGATAAATTTGAAATTTTAGAAATAAGAAAGCGTTGATAGCAAATTAAATATTATAAATAATCAAATCCTTTTTGCAAATGGTCACCTTTTAAATTTGTTTTTACAGTAGTTCCTAATTAGTTACCCACCACTTATACTTTTGTTTTTATCTACGCTTGCATTTTTAATGTTAGTATACATTGTTTCCTGACGAAGATACCACTGGTATCGAATATGTTGATCAATAAATAGTGGTTTAAACAAAGTGTTTTATCTTATTATTTATGTAATATCTGGCCACAAAGTAATTTTGCTAATATTGAAGAAGTAATTTGTGAATAATTGTGTAAATAATTGTGATTTCGTAGTAACAATGGGAATATGTTTAAGTTTATGCATTTAAAAAAAATTTGAATTATTGATTTTCTCGGTAAAAAAGTATTTTCTATGTTATTTTATGTTCATTATTGCAACAAATTCAAATTTGGCCAGCACGTCTAAGGGTAAATTCACGGAATAGGGTGACACAAAGACCGTCTTCATAATCCATAACCCGCATAGTAAGTAAACAAACACTGGAAAATATATCTAATTGAAATTGACGAATGTCGCAATTCTTCGTGTTGAGTAATTATCGTTTAATTAATGCTAGTGTTTTCCTTGAGCGTCATTCGCATGAAAATAATGGAATCGCGGTATTACTATTGATCTGCGGTCGCCACATACTTACATATTTCCGTAGGGAGAGAACATAAACTATTTTAATATAATACATATAACAATATACATATTTCAGCACAAATGTTTCGACAATATTAATATTTATCTGGTAGAAAATTATTACATACATACCAGTGTCACTTAACTTTGAAAGTCAATCTATTATTTAAACACTGTTGAAATCTGTTTATATTATAATAGATGTGTTTTATCCTTCCTGTCAAATATAACGGGGTTAATCATATTGTCTAATGGTTCTTTTAATACGGTGTGGGTAATTAAAGTGATAATATTGTATTTAAAAAACGCGTTAGCAATATGCCTCCGAAGCATCTCTGAAATATATGCTGAATTCAATAGGAAACACACTTCGATCCGACTGCGGAGAAATTTCATTGAACAATTATGATTCCACAATGTTAATCGTTCTTTATTCAGGTTATATATGTATAATTGAGCAACACGTGTTTTTAACGTTTCATATCTTAATATTACTGTTCGCATTTCACACACATTGCACAGAGTTTCTGTTAACGTAACAAAGATAATACAAATATAATAAATAAGTAATTTATTAATGGTCTACAATAAACATTTTATATTGCGTTCAAAGCTGAGATAATGACGTCATACTCAACCACGGAGGAAAATAAATGATTTCGATGTAATACGTTAGTTGTAATATCATAAATCTGACGCGAATTTCAGTTTTAAAATGATATTTCCAATCTTTTTTTTCTCTCACCTGATGTAGTAGTATTATGAGACGTTATTATCTGTTTTTGTATAAATATATCTATAAATCTTAGTTAATTTTTTCGCGATTTTACCGTCGTACGTCGCACATCGTAGTTTTCCACTCCGGGGAGTTAATCTTTGTCCGTAAAATCCTCTCGGTTCTAAAAATGTTATAAACTTGATATTTCACTGATGAAAGTTGGCGTCCCGATGAGATAGGACCCCCACTTCATACGATCAGGTCGTAAAGTGCCTTCCTACTCGGGTCAAAATACGTACCTCGCATCTCCCTAACGGATTCAGAATATCTTCTTAGCGTCGAGAAATTTCTTCAGCGTGCGCGATTTTGTTACCGAATTTGAACATTTTTCATGATTAAGCAACCACCTTTACTTTTTTCTCCATGGCACTACGGCCACGTGTCTGAAATCATAATTTTAATTCGGTTATTTTGGAAAAAAATATGCTGATTTAAAAATAATGTTATTATCTTAATCATGTGTAATGTAATAACATTACATACAATAATATATTATATCTGTCTTTATATATCGCCTTAAATTCATAATCATGAAATGTATACTTATAACTAAAACTTTACACACGTACTTATTTAACAGTTTATGTCTTATTGAACACAGTCTAGTTAAGGAGACAGTGAACATAGTTTTCATTATGTACTTAGTGCATTATTGTATCAGAAAGGCTAAATTAAAAAAATCAATCCCGATAATTTTTTTATTGAATTTATCGATTCTCTCGATAACGATTGGCATATACCATTCTCGCATGTAAACCAGAACATCCAGAGTTGAGACATTTCTATTTCTAAATCACGTCAGGACCCAGATCTAAAACTTTAAGATAAATTGAAATGTTCTCATATGCATATTAAAAGAATTCTAATATTTCTCTTTTTTAAATGCATATCAGTATATAAATTTGTGTCGGTCTTTCTTCTTTGCCGGAAGTGCGGTGCGGTAGTGTGTGTGTGACGGGTTGTATGAGTGAGATAGGGTCGTTAATTTGACTGTGAGAGTCCTGTGACCACTTTCCTAGTCATTTCCCGCCTTCCGCGCCCCTCGTAAACCTCCACAGGCTGTGGTGCTCGTTGTTCCGCTATGGATTGTGGCTGCTACACTGCAGTCGCCATAAATATATCTCGCAGAAAAATGTTATTATCGTAATTGAAATTTGAAAGTGTTAACGATTTTGCTAAAATTGATCTTTATACACAGCCACAGCCTTTAGAGTTCTTTGGTTTGTGAATTGTTAGGATTGTGGATAATTTGTTGAAGTGAAATCATAATAAGTTGGGGGCGTCTATTTAATACCTAGTTTATAGAGAGGAGTGGGGTGTTGAAGCTAGCGTTACTAAATGTGGCAAAAACATATATACCAGTTAATATTAGCAACTTTATAAGTGACTGATGTTATTTTTAATAGATAAGAAGATTTAAAATTAATCCTTTCAAAATTTTGTCCGCGATGGAGTTTTTGTGAGACTTTTTAATAATATTTATCATTAAAAAATATTATTTAATATTTATCTTTAAAAGTTGTATGCGCCAATTCGCCGGGAACTAGGTATATCGAATGTTAAGATTGTGTTTTATGATGTGTAGTTATGGAATTAACATTCGAAAACGTATTTGGTTACTTTTGCGCAATTCATTTATGAAATCAGATTATAGTTAAAATGTGTTATTATACTCCTATAATAACAAATTTTCCCCGTGTATGGGTTATTATGTGACACTCGTTTGATTCCTGGTTGCACTTCAGCCAGTGCAGTGTCTGACAACCCTTTGGTGCAGAATTATCAGTGTCGGGACGGGACGCTATGGTTGAAGTTTCGGGTGTCTGGGGATCGCTAACATCACGACGGCAGTGTGCTCGCGGCGCGGTCGTTCAGTGCGCGGCCGCTTCAGTACGGGAACGGTTTTAGTACCGCGCGGACGCGCCCATGCTCCGAGTGACCACGCTCAGTATTTCTTTCGCAATTTCGCTCTTGTTTGAATATTGAAAGTTAGTAATTGAATTGAACGGAATTAATATTTTGGAATTGGTATGCAAATTTATATGTTGCACATACCACTGTTGTGAGAAAATAACATCATTTTATTTCATTCCGCGTAGTTTATTTGAAAATGGTTTTTTCGCGATGATATTTGTCCCTAATTATTTAAAAATATTCAAAATTAAACAGTTTAATGTTTTGTCAAAATTACGGACATCAACAAATTATCGTTTAAATAGTCGCGTCGAATGAAATAAACAGTGGGTTTTTTTTTTGTTCTTTAGGCGACAATTTATAATTTTTATTATTGTTAAACCATTATTTATTTTTCTTGTGTGAAGATTATTTTTACTTCAGTTTTAAAAGACGCCAGTTTTTATTAAAGTGTAATGAATATTATTGTCACAGTGTTTGTTAAAAAAAGTTATCGGGTTTATTTATATTATTTTTCTGTTTTTTTATACATAACGTGTATTTGGTATGAATAAGAAAGATGAATGTCTTCCTGAAACGCATGACACTATGGAAACAGATTTCATCCGTTAGTTCTCAAATTTTATTTATTTAAATACTCGTAAATCATTTACCTTCGCACAATTTCTCTGAGTAGTGTTTTTGGATATTGACCATTGCATGTATATAAATATCTGCAGGTTCACGTCGTGCAGTATTTTTTTTGTCAAGAACTCCGACATCACGATGGTGAGGCATCGGTTTTGTTGTTTTGAATCCTGTTTGCCTCATCCGGAAAGTTATGCAATATTTTATGCACAATAAATTAATTGTTTGATGGTAAATTATTAATTAAGAGCTGTAATTGCATCGAGCAACATTTGAAAATAGTTTCTAAAAAGATTCTAGTTTTTCGGTTGTAATATTAATAATAAGGTAATATTTTTCACAATAAATATAATATGTTCATTGAACGGATTCGTTACGACATTTTTCTCTCGGTTCTAATGTAATTTGGTATTGAAATCGACAATTTTTGTAATTTTCACTTTTTTATCGTTGGCGGATAAGTGTAGTTTCCCAATATTTTGTGAACAGTTTTATTTGACGGCCAAACACAAACACGTACTATTTTTAGTCTGGTTATTCTGCGCACAGCCTCCACTAAACCTCTGTTGAAGCATTTTATTTCGGCCGACTGTTGCGAGAGATATTAAGCCAAAATTACTCATTATATTAGGTACAATTCATACATTGTCACGTTTCTATCTCTTTATTGTATTATGCGAGATTTAAGGAATGAATGAAAAAATCATTTAAGAACAAAGCCGAATCTGTTGGAGGCGATTCCTACTGCATCCATTAAAGAAATAATAAGTTGTAAACTTAATAGCAATTTATTATCTCTGATGTAAAAAAAAATATAAGTATGTCAATAAAACTTATCTTATACCGAAGTCGCCATACACCGGGTACCGGGTGTATTTTAATTTGGGGGAATTCAGAGAAAAACTAATTTTAATCGTGAAATTTCGACTATTTTTTAATACATATTCCAATATTGTAATTTTTCAATATTCTCTTATAGTTTTTCCGATCGCATTCTTCGTACTTGTGCGACAGTGGGTTAAGTTAATATTATCGAACATTTTCAAGCGAAGCTTTTTGTTATGAAGCGGAATGCTCTCGGAATTCTCATTAAATTTACATTTTATTTGTTCGGTCGCAGAAAGGTTCGGGGAGCAGAACAAATAAAAGTAAAAGTTGTTTATTTTTCTTCGCGAGCAAATGAATAATTTAATATGTAAGTTCACATTAATTGCGTACCCGAATAATATTTATTAACATTTGTCGAGAGAGCTTTGACGTAAAATGTTCTTTTGCGTTTAATATTTTTGGTTTCGAAGCAAAATTCGCTTAAAAAATTTAGTAGCGCGATATTAATCTAACCCTGAATTTTATACGTGTGTAATATTTCGTAAGTTATATTTACAGTAACAGTGCGCTATATCTCTGACGGTATATAAACATCCTAGTAATGTTATTTTCTTACGGGGTTCTTAAATCAACTCTGTAGACGCATGACACCCTGGCGTTTAGGTACCTACCTAGTTTGCTTGAACTATTTAAATTAATTTTAATAAAGCTTTTCCATGTTCTAAATAATTTATTTTAACTATAAGCCATGCGTGAGCTAGAAATGTAGTAACGAATGGCCGCTAACCCTCGATACGTCATTATTCAATTTTTACGCCGGTGTATCTCATGTGAGAAATGCTATTTTCTCCCCTGTAAATCGTCGCATTGTGTAGCACATTTGGTATGGCGCACGCGTCACCCCGGGGTTGAAAATGTGTGATATTAAGAGAATATTACTTCACGCAGAGTATTCAATCGTGCGAGTTGTGGCTCTGACGTCAAAATCGACGGATACAGGTGGAACAGTACCGGAAGACCAACATTTCAACACGTTTAACGTTTTGTAATATTTTATTTAAATCCTGCAGATTTTACTACTCGGTGCTTCACTTTATTTATTTATTCGTAAGCCTGGTACCGTGAATTCTAAAATTCATCACTTTATTTTTGCTTATCACGTAAGGCTAAGCAATCCACTTTTTCCTTTGTGGATGGAATTTTATATCATTTTTAATATTGCGAATTTGTAACGAAAACACGGCGAAAATAAGCCCGGTTATACTAAAATGAGTTTACCGCGCCGACCAAATAATTATGCTATACTTTTCAAAGATGCGCGGGACATAAACGATAGATTAAATAAAAATATAGAAGAAAAAAACGTTACTGAGATACATCTTTCGTAACAATTCCTGCATAAAATGTATTGCTCGTTTGAAAAATAAATATGTAGTTATTTAAATATTTATACATTTAGTTAATTAAATATCTCCCTGGAGGAGGATCGAACCCGGTCTCCCTAATGGCAGGCGAAAATACTAACTATTACTCCGTCGAAAAATCAATGATATGTGAAAATAGTATTCAATTTTTAAGCTCTTTAGTATTAAAATTTAATGATAAGAATATAAATATAAATCAGCATGCATAGTTATATAACATATTTGACTATACGATCTATTACGGTAATAACAAGATGGTAGAGCCTATCGCCTACGGTGTTAGAGGTAGCAGGATCGATCTTGGCGCCTCCCAAAAGCTTTGATTTCAAAAAGGTTTCCTAGGCTCTCGGTATTGATCCTGGTACCGGAAAGGTGAAAATAAAACACATTTTAAATGCGAGGGTGTACAAAATAATGTTAGGAATTTTCTAACGTAGTTTTCGTTACAAATTGAACTGGGGTACTCGCTGAATAAACAATTATATGTCAAAAAGAAAAATGAATTTGGCTTCAAAGCCGATCGTTTTTATTTGTGTGCATGAAGTTGTTATTTAAAAACAAACTACAATCTGACTAATTTGCAATAATAGATTTTCTAAGCATCCAACCTATCGAAACAAATACATTAAGAATCCTGATTTATTTCATCCCCCTTCGAAACACAATATTATTATAATATGGGAAATGGTCACGTTTGATCTTTTTTTTGCAATCATACTCAATACGGCGCCGACCAGTACTTATCACAATATTGGTTCTTCTTTTGTTCTCTCAAACTTGGTTCTTCTTTAGACTTCGTATTCCCGGGTTTGCGAAGACCGCGTGGTCGTAGCTCGCGAACGTGCCTGCGAATAAGGACGCGGAAGGTCGAATTTTTTCGCCATGACGGAATCCGAGATGAGTCTTCCACTCGGTCCGTACTTCTAAGCAATTCGCAAACATGCTCACTCACTCACTCCTAATGTCGGCGCTCCCGGGTGACCCGCTATCCGGCGAGAAGATTGAAAAAGTCATGTGCTTTAATGAGTTTTCAGGTCCTCTGAAAACATCGGAAACTTTTGAATGAATTTCATTATTTTCTACCCGTCTAAATAAATAAATGAGATTATTATTAAATTCGTACATTTGATGGCTTCGAGCTTACTGCAGATTATATTTCAATCCGATTTGTAGTGCTCGTACGCGTGAGTTGAATAATTTTGACAACACTGAATACGAATGCATATTTTTTCTAAAACGATACGCCTGTTTGCATCGGTGATTCTATGAAATGTATATCGTCTACCGTGCCTAGCTCGCTTTTTATACATTTGAATAACACTGATCTGCCCACGTTTCGGTATGTTCTGTGATTTAAAAAATATACCCTCCACGAAATATGTACACGTTTTGTATTTACTGCGATATAAATAAAAATATATTGTTGCTTCATTGTTTCAACTGTAAAATAAATAGTAGACGTGTCGCTGGCGCCCGAGTACCTCGCTCACGTCTCACCTCATTCGGTTTCTCATTTACCAGTCGCGCCTTCGGTGCTAAATATTTTAGCTTTGTCATCTATCCGACTTCCCGAAATAGTTTCACCTTTGCGTTCAATTTTCTCCAATGGCCTGATCGATTTTCATTTTATAGTCTGTCTTCTCATTTCAAATAATACACATTTTCTCGGAATTTGTCACATTCATCCTGTCAGTATATACTGTAATAATGTAATAGCTTCTTCTTCATCTATCCTTTTCTCATTTACTCGGGTTCGGCTGTCTTTGTACGAAAGCGCAAGGACGTTCTGTCCTGGACGGTCTCCTGATTTATGCGTGCCTTATTTCCTTCTCAATGTTTGACCACAAGTTGCTTGAGGTCTTCCTCGTTGTCTTCTGCCAATATTTACTCTTATGATCGTCTGGTTTCCTCATTAGGTAACCATACCATCCCAGCCTGGCTTCTCACATCTTCTCCGAACGGAGCAACCATAAAATTTCATCTGATATATTTATTCCGAACTTCATTCAGTCTTGTCACTCCTACAAGCCCCTATCTGGGCATTTTGAGTTCATTGGCGCTCATTTTTTGTCTGTGAGCCTTCTCCACTGCCAAGCACTCGGCACCATACAGCATCGCGGGTCGTGCGGTCGTCTGTGTACACTTTATATAGTCATTGTTTGATTGACATTTTTATATCGCAAAGAACACCAGTGAGCCAGGTATTTAAATTTATCATCTCTCGATAGACAAAAAAATATCAATGACCATAAATATAGAAAATTGAACAAAATATTTGTAACTTAAATCTCTACTGATTAATATATCATATGGATATCAAATTAAGATTAGGTATATTATTGAATTCTGAGGGGGGAATCTGGTTAATGCTTATGCAATACAATATCTTGCAAAATTTAAATGAATTAATCAATCTACTTGAAGTCTTGTCGATTTATTACATCCACTTTTCGTGTTAATTATGTTTTAGAATTATTCGAGATCGAGATAGTTCACCTCACTATTTCATTTTTTGTAGATCTGTAATGTCTTTCTAGTGTCCCCTCCCAACCCCCCATTGCTTTAGTTTTATATCAGTATTCGTCAGGCTATAAAAATATTTACGTTCATTTTAAAAGTTCTTAAATAAATCTAAAACTCATGGTTGTGATACGTTTCCCGAGTGAATTGGACCACGTACCGCAGATAATGTACACCCAGTTAATGGTCGCACATTTACGACGCGAGGCTTGGCGAATTACGACATCGAAAGAATTATTATTAAACCGGTGTTTGTTTTTTCCCCAAGTATGGAACACGGGGGTTATTTTGACTCTGAAAATTCTTGGTACGATAATAAATAAATTGTCCAAATGATTCTTGAAATTCGGTGTTTTTTTGTTTTATGATGTGTAAGCATGTCTGCTTCGCTTCTCCCCCCCGAAAAAAATAATTTCGTTCTAGAATAATCTCAGAAAAAAATACCAACTAAAAACTTTACCATTGTGACTATCTATTTTATGCAGTACAGTACCCATTAACGTAAAACGAACGTTGTAACACTTTTTAGAAATTCACATGTTCGAAAAGCCACAATACTTGCATGTTTAGAAATGTTTTCATTTGCAGGTTCAAAGAACTTCTCTGTAAATTCAGTACCTACATGGTACCAACTTAAACATTATAATTGTAACAAATCAAATTTTAATATGTTTAAAATAAATTTAATGCAGTTTCATTCCTTCTTTCCTACCTTCCTTACAAAACGTCGTGGATCCGTTTGTTAAATTTTCTTCAACCCGACGTTTTTCGTTTGTTATTTGCCTCTGGCATTTCACAGTAATTTTAACGTTTTTTATTAAAGGTATGAGTGGAACCAATAAATTGGAATGTCCCGCGACACAACTAAGTGGTGCTGCTTTCATTTATCTTATTTTACTGTCGGGGTTTGCCGTAGGGTAAATAATATTTTCCGGCCCCATGGCACAGGGGTCGCTGTTATTTGTTTACAATCACACCCATCATAAGTCGAAGGTCACCTTATAGGAGGACGTTCTTAATCCTTCTCCTCGGAAGTTATATCCGACGCGATTATTTTTGCCCTACATTATTCAAATAAATGTTTTTACTTTTTTCGTATTTTTTATACCACCAAATCTTCCTTTGATAAATTTATTTTTTCCAAAAGTATAAAATAATAGTTATATATGTACTATGAAACATGAAATTTTCATTTTTACCATCAATCAACCCGCGTTTCTCTACTGTGGATCGTCACTCTATTGAGGACAACCGACGCGAGACTCTCTTCACATTCTTTCACACTATCCATAAGTCTAGACCAGGTATCGGCAACCTATGACCCGCGGGTCACCAAATAACCCATTTGATAATTTTAAGTGACTCACTTGAGTTCCGCAAATAAAGTATAATATATAAAAATAAATTATAAAACATAAACGTGTGCAGCGTGGGAGATGGAGAGGTGGTCTGAATCCTTTCCGTTATTTAAATTTTTATTTATTCCGTTATCCGTCAGGCGTGGGCCAATGAGAAAGAGCCTGTGACGGGACAAGATAACGCTTATAAATAAAGTTCATAAATTATTAATGATCTAAAACTTGACAATTATATTTATTTTTATAATAATTTGAATTAGCATTTAGTTTTTTATGATTTGTTTAAAAGCATTTTGTAATAGTTTTCTCAATAAAATTTATCTTTACTCCCTAACAGACTGTTTTAAAAATAAAATACCTATTGACCCGAACCATCATCTTAATAGTCTCATTTTGGTTGATTTTGACCCGCAGCAAAAAAAGGTTACCGACGCCTGGTCTAGACTATTCTCACTTGAGCATCCAGATTTTTTGGGCCTCACCTGGTACTAAAGTACTCGGTCTCTTAAAAATATTCCAAGTACATTCCATTGCTCTTTGGAGCATATTTTAATTTATATATTATTTTTATATAAGGTAAATTACACGTTGAAGATCGCCGAGCAAGACATTGCAACAGACCTTCATTCTCAGTGCCAAATCGGCTCAACCTATTATTATCCACTCTTTTTTTTATTCTTATTAATATTTTTTTTACTTTAATTTAGCTTTTTGTGTCTGCATTCTGCATACATCTACCCTGGCCGCTTTTTAGACAGGAAATTCCATTGTTCGTCCTTTCGAGAAGCGGCGAAGTCCAAAGGATCTAATACGAAGACCAAACCAAAACGAGGAATGTCTGTATATTTGTGTTTTACTGGCGTTTATTTTCGAGTAGCCGTAGCCTCCTCATTCGCATTCCTCGGCCATTTCGAGGAATTCAAAGCCTTCTACCGGTCTACTTGATTCGAAGACATTTTATCGAATGTCTTGCCGATACTAAGGGTTTTTTATTATCGGCCAAACCTTTAATATTATAATTATTGTATTTCAAAAGTTTTTTGGATTCATTGGTCATTCAAAATATTTTTGATTAAGTTTTCTGAACTGTTCTGCCGTGTATATTTGAGCTTTCGCCGGTTTGAACTCCTCGCGAGATCCATTACGACGAGCACTTATGATCGTCTCTCGACAAATTTGAATCATACAATTTTTGTAACTAAATTTGACTAAGACACATCGATTATGGTCGAATTCTATATTTGATTTTACGATACTTTTAAAATCAGTTAACAACATATATACAATTTTAACAGTTTTATAAATCGTAAATTGCGTATAAAACGTGATCACATATAAAACTTGGTCTATGAAACTGTACACAAGATAAATGCTATACTTAATTGATTACCTACATTCGTTATCCGCTATTATATTATAATAATTAATGTCGTATTGCTAATACGTAATTTCGTTAGAGGACAACAATTCAATTAGTATGTACAACAACATATTTAACATTAATTCAATATTTTACTAATGTATGTATTATATATAAGTGCCAACATTACAACCAATGATTTTGACTATATTGCGAGCACTCGACTGGAAGGAGTTGAGAAACATCAGGAAAGGCGGATGGTTATCTTTAGTTTACACTACGCGTTACATACGCGTTTTGCAATTGCGTGTTTTTTTTTAAAATTACCGTTATAATTTTATTCCTGCTCGTATACATATTACGAACATGATTTTTATCTGTGCCGGTTAGAAATCTATCTCGGATGACTTCTGTTCGTTATTTTTTTTTATTAATGTTTTCAGTGTATCGAGGTTTAAAAGATATAAACGAATATATTTTCCTTGAAATGGTCCAAGTTTATAGCGTCAATGAAACGGGCAGCGAAGAGAAGCACGTACCGTCATGAATCGGTAAATAATCTTGTTTACAATGTAATAATAGTATTTTGTTTTTCAAATAATAGAAACATATTATGGAATATGGTTTTGTTTAGAAATATTCAAATATAAACATTCACGCTCTTAACGTTTTCGGTATATTTTTGAGTGTTTGGATAACAATCACACGCTAATATGTTGTTACCTGATCATACTAGTTTCTCTTTATTTGTATGTTCCAAAACCAACGACTTCGTTACAAGTTTGAAGAGCTCCAGTATTGAGAAATTATTTAACCACTCATTTTCATATTCTATTTTCCATGATAATTTGTTACCTTTGCGATTACGAGTCCGCCCACTACACCACACCACACACAGTCAGGTCTCTTGAAGGCACTTTTGTTTTCTCTCGCTTGTCCAGTAATCACATAACACGCACATAAATGAAAGCGTGTACATTGTATAATAATGGTTTCTAATTACACCTCAGCCTGTATTATATGAAGCTGTTGGCAAACACTCGCTATTTCGGCCCGCTCTGATTACATTTTTGTTTTCATTACCCCCCCCTCCCCCTCGTTAGATCGATATTATTTCTAACCACAAATTTGACGTCATCTATGCAATCGTATAATTACGATATATTTACAACGTTCCATTAAGCCTAAATCACCTTCGGTCTACTGATTTGTAGAAAAATTCGGGTCATATTGAGGCTTTTTATATTTAAAACATGTTAGATGGATCACTTGGAAAGTTACTAATAATATAAATATAGTCTGCACCCGGGTCTCGAACCTGGATCTTTCTATTGCCGGTAGACACCATTAATCAATTATGACACTACAATGTCGTCAGGTTCCATGTACATGTAGTCAGATATCTATTTTTTTTCCGTTGGAAGAGACCATCTTTTTAATTACAATGTTTCTCAAAAACTTTTGACTAGAACCTGCTAAGTTTGCACCAGAACTTTCCATTTTATTAAAAATATTATTGTGATGAGGAAACCAGCAAGTTAGTCCTATTTTCATAGCACAAGCGTTTAGCTTAGTTCGATAATAGTAGAATATTGATGTGATATGTATTCCGTGTACCCATTTCTATTTAAAAAAACCAAGTAAATAATTATGTATATTAATTTTATATCAAGGAACTGGATTCTAAAGAGTCGCAATATTATTTACAAATAAAATGTTATTTTATTAAAATGATTACTTTTTATATTTTCTTATCTTAAACACAATATATTCTCACATGTTTTATTTGAAAGACAGACTACGCCCATACTTATTATATTGATTCAGATCATGTTTAGAGTTTAGCTGAGTTAATGGTACAACGTTGATTTACCTTGAAAAGCGATACAGTAGAGTGTTTTTGGCATCAAAATAGTCTTTGTATGTTAGAGATTGGATAAGGGCTATTATCGCATGAATATATACACCCACATTCCTGAAATTCGAGATCTGGATGCAATAGCTTGTCCTCTGGTGTTGGCCAGAGCAGCACAATAACCGGTCCGTCCGCATTGTGTGCGTTGTATATCATTTTGCCTCTATCTGCAGTTATTATGGCTCTGGATACGAGAATACACTTTTTTATTCACATCATTACAAGTTTAAAATTGTTATAAACTGCGTTTCAGACGATCTGCGCATAAACTGATTTTTTTATTATGTATATCTTTCAATAATGCACAATAATATAAAATCAATTAAATTCAGAAGATAGCTTTTCGGTTTTTCTCATGCGCATTCTTACAGTGGGCTATACTCTACTGTATTGTTGAGTGTACCAGATCATTTAAGAGTATAAAAGTGTATTTATTCGAATGTTGTTTATTTAGTAACAGTTCTTACCGACAGTCGCTTTATGAACAAATACCTCAAATTAAAGGTCTCAAGGTACAATATTTTGTTCTATGAGCATAAACAATGGAGGAACAGAACTATATTAAATGTACATTGTTTTATGTATATTTAATAACGTGTCTCTTGAGTAACAGTAAGTATTTGTTCTGGCAAGATGAATTGTTCTTAAGGGCTAACATAAGACTTTCAGGGGGGGCACTACCCTTGCAATTTCGGGTGTATCAGCTAGTGAGACTTAATTGGAGTTGTTTAAAAATTTCGTCGGTCACGTTCGATGATATTTGATATCTTGGCAAATTTAAGTAAACAAACGATATTATAATTGATTTGAGAAAAACGTAACGGACCAACGTCATCATCTACATAGATAATTTCATGCCTCCGTTTACGAGTAATCTCAATAGATGTTTAATAAATAAACCGGCTTTTAATAATGCGATCGTGTTTACGCCTGCAAAGTTTCCTCGAATACTGAATTCCTTAAAACATGGCGCATGCAGTAACAACAGTAAATAAAAATGTTTCTTTAATCGAACGGGAATGGCGTCTGTAGTTTTAATCTTGCACCAGTATTGAACGATTTTTTACACGTGTTTCTAAATTGTGCTTCAGTATTCTTAAAGATTTCTTTACGAATCCAGAGATACAAGTAATTGAGCTCCAAGGTGTCCACTGTGCTATCGAACTCACGTAAAGGAGAGTAGGTATATAGACATTTTATTGTATTTTATCGGAGAGTATGTAGACTAAACACGCACTATGCACGCCGACATTAACTTACTTAAACCCATACTCGAAAGCAAAGTTTTAACAGTGTAAACCCACTCTAAAACAACGTTAGTTTATTTTTGGTGTACACCTACTATACCTGTTCTTTTCCTCTGCGTTTCTTTGAAGTTTCGTTTTTGTTTGCTTTTGTTACTTATTCTAGTTTTATTGTACAATTTAATACTATGGAACTTGAAGCGCTCCACACTCGTGTAATATTGTATATGTATAGTAATTTATTACATCCTGTGTACAACAATCATGACTTCTTATTTAGTGAAGTGTTAATATTTTTCACAAACAGATCGTCTGTCAACACAATTATTGTCAAATAAAGGTGATATTAGACAAAACCTTGAAAATTCAGAATTTATCACCTAATTTACAATGTTAATATTCTCATTCTCGGGTGACTTTTCTTTGTCATCCATTAATATAATACTTTTGGCAAAACATTACAAGTTCGATTATTTCATTCCGCGTGCCTTGTGTAACTTTAGTGTTGGTGCAAGCTTCCAGCCAACAAAACAATTTACCCTAATGCCCAACATCATCTATCCCTGCCCTGCGTACCAGTAGATACTGTTGCACGTGCCACCCACCACACACAAATACCAAAGTCGTGTTTAATTAATTGAGCGGATAATTATCAATAAGCACATTAGTCGTTGCAGTTGTGTTTGCACAGTTCATGCCGCTTTACTATCAATACACGGCTTTGGGCGGTCTGCGATACTTGTTTTGTTTGCTTTTTATCATTCGGATTTCAATAAGTCGGAAAGTTTTGTCATCCGTAATTCTCTTCTTTCTCTAGTATTTGTTTTCGTGTGATTTTTATTTCATAAATTTTTGATGTCTGCTTTTTCGTGTCGTTTTTCCAATAGTAATAAGACCCCCCAGGCATAAGGATTTATATATGTTGAAATACAGAATGTCCCCGCCTCGGCGCGATATGCGAACCCATGTCGAACTCGAATTCTATGGTACAAGAAATCCTATTGCCACAGCGATACTATCCCTCGCAAGTCTGAGTACCGGGTATAAAAGGACTTTCCAAATCTTTATTTTTCTCCGACTAAAAACCGACCATAACATGATATAATTTATTATGAATTCAGCTATCTCTGCCAACCGATCTATTAACGTGTGACATATTTTATTTATGTAACTAATGTAGTTTTGTTATTGTCATATTATGCTTTACGTTATGTTATGAGAAAAATTTTGTTTACGGTAGTATAATTTCTTTCACTATTATTCATATTGTTATATATCACGAACTTCTCTTCCAACTCGCGTCAGTTCACAATGATTTGAATCAACCATCAGAATATAACTCAAATGTTAACGGATTGAAAATGTGGTATTATGTAACAAATTTTGTCACACAAGTATAAAACCACCTTTCGACCAATCATTTAAACTATGCGTTGCTACAATTTGTCAATAATAAATATGGAAATTGACAAAATTGTACATATCAGGTAGATAGTTAACGGCGTTTGTCTCTTTAACCTTTCCTCCCCAGTGATGTAAACTGAGTTGACATTGCCTCTAATTACGTGAATATCTCTGTAAATATACTAAATGCAGAGTTCACATTTTAGGTATTCCTCCGTAATATATTTATGTATAGGATAAAATAATTACAATATATAAGTATTTACCATACGCAACAATAAAAAATGTTTTTCTCGAAGAGCCTGACGTGAATTTGTCAATGCTTACATACATGTGTACGTGCGGATTGGTGTGGTGGGCGCGGGGTGCCGGATGCCGGTCGTCACTTTAGTTAATGGCAGAGCGTACGTTGGCCGAGTTAGACGTGTCTTGTGCGTCTTTGCGTTGTCGTTCCGTATGACCAATGTTTTTTCTCATTAGCACTTTTTCACAATATTTGACGTATATATATATATATATATATATATTTACTTATATATACATCAACTGTTATTTTAATGATGAATATAAGTAATAAATGTAATATAAAATATTTATATTTATCAGAGTTAAAAATCGCAAAAGTTAAAACAAGCTATGAATCATGTATAAATACATAGAAGTTAGTGAGTAAATTTGCATCAAGCAAAAGTTATCAATACAAGATCATTCCAAGAGCAGTGAAAAGGCGAATAACGCGTTTAGTTTTATTGCCCACTGTGGAATACTACGACAAAAGTATTATAGTTAGCGCTCTTTGCCGGCGCGCTGATGTGCAAGGGTATGATGGAGTGATGATTAACTTTGTAATTACCAACGACCTAGGAATAATAAAGAGTAATTAAGGTACGCGCTATTAGAATTTATGGTACGTAATGTTTGAAATGCGGATGTTGAAATGCATGCGTGAAGATATTACGAATACTGTATTTTCCTGTTTATTTCATTTGCGAATAATATTAGAATGTATGTATAATGTTTTGTTGAATATTTTATTTTAGATATTATCTAGAATCTTTTTCGTGATATTTTCGCCACATTTTTAGAATTTATTTGTCTTTTCGTTATCTCATTAACTCTTTTCAAATATATTTTGAGATTCTTTCGACGTCTCTTTCAACTGGTCGCGATTTCTTCAATTTTTGATGACCCAACTAGATTACGTTTTTCTTTCAGTACTTCACGATATCATTTTGACTAATATATTTGAATAATCCCTCTTTTTAATTTCCGTTTAATCTGGTTCTATGAAATTATTTAATCATAGTCACATTTGTCTACTACTACTATATACCACAAAATAAATCATATACTTATACATTTGCTTCATGTGTTTACATTGTTATTATTTCATTTTAGTTCCGTGTGCATTCGGATAACATCTCAGTAAACCACGCTTTCAGTCAATAATATTTATTTAATTATAGGAAATAAATACGCGTTCTTTCTTATTACTGAATACATTTTCCGCGTGACGTTACAAGAAAGCGATAGCTTTTTTCCTGCCTTTTGGGTGTGTGTGTGTTTTTTTTTCCATTCACAATTACTTTTAAGAGATCTCAGCTCGCAAAACGAGGGCAAGACTCTTGTTTAGAATGTTTAACCATTTCCTTGGGAAATAAAATGCCCTCAACTTGTAACGACTTTCAGGGGAGAGGGTGGGTTTTAGCGTTCCATCGTTCAGGAAATTCCTCTTGCCTGAAATGTCTTTAGAGGAGAGGATGCGCTCTGAGAATTCTGTATTTGGATATGTGAAATTTATCCTGAATGTTTCAAAGGAATTTTAAACTCATTCGTTGACGACATTGCTTCATTTGTTTGTCAAATAGTTTTGTATTAAAAATCTGCTTTTTACTACAGCCCAATTAAAATGACGTTATTTGAGTATAATCTTTAATACTATTAACGCCGCAATTCATTTAGACCGGCTACAGAATACCACGCAATTATAGGATTTCAATAGTAAAAAAATGATATGTACCTACCTACATTACTGTTTATTTGTTATTGGTTATCTTATTTTGTTAGTTGTTTTAAATTATAAAATGTTTGTTGCCGAAGTCATTCTTCAATTCAGGCCTTAAATAAAATGATGATACCCAAAAACAACGTTAGCATAATTAACGCGAGTTTTTAAGTCCTGACCGTTCAAGCTTGTTTATTATCGCAACTGAAAAAAATAACTTGTACAAAATGTCCTATTTATGTTTTAAACCACTGCTTAACAAATCCATTTGTGACGTGATATCGCTATGTACCTTTTCCATTTCCTCCGTATTGCCGGCGTGCCGGGCTTCCAGCATTCCTGACCGAGTTAAACCGCTTGGAAGTCCGTAATCTGGTCCTCGCAGAATTGTTTTGGTTTCACGGGGCTAGATTTCATATAGCACTCTCTGGTAGTCGCACTGGGCCGACCGCACAATAAAACCACACGTTCCGAATTAACAGATGACAATTTTCCAATTGACCAGCTTCGGTCTCTCGTGTTGTCTGTGTTCCAACGTGCTCGTTTTGCTCCGTACCTGCGGTGACCACCTCGAAAGTTTGAAATGCGGGACCGGGACAATAAAGTGTGTCATAGAAATTGACATCCTTTGGTTACATGTGTCAACACCAACATCTTCCCGTTGGAAAAGTGACATTATTTTATGTATTTTTAGAAGAACACGAATCAGGGTTCAAAATCCCCCAACACACAGATGTTGAGATAAACCGGTTGTTTTCGGAAAAAAAAAATGTTTTCAGCAATTGCGATATTTTTGAAAGTTAAACTTCTTCATTAGCTTCTAATTTATGTTAAAATTTAGAAGCTTTGTGCCAGCAGTCCACTCTCGCCGAGGCATGGCGAGAGGAGCCGAGCACGAGAATGTACTGCAACTCTCGGCTTGCATCGCCTATCTCGTGTCGATACTGGTCGTCTCGTGCTATCTCGCTTGGCCACGCACGCCTCGCCTCGCCCCGTCCACGCTCCGTTCCGGTCGGAGCATAGACGAGGCTAGAGTGAACTGCTGGCATTATAGATTCAATATAATCACTCCTCCGGCGTCGCCAGCGTGTCTGGCGCGTTCACCAACATCAATGTTTTTTTTTGCTGTTCACCGGTGGCAAACATTAATACCAGTTTTACATAACGCTTGTCCATTTACACGAATACATCAATTAAAAAGAGCATCGTAGGAAAAGGATCACATGTTTTTGGTTTCATTCAATCATGCACCGAGATGTGCTAGGATAACTCAACTCTACCACGACTCGGGAATTTCTCCCATAAATGAATATATTAAACACTTATCCAAGCATTTTCATGTCTCGCGCAAGTCACAATCGATCGCGTTGTGGTCGCCGCATGGGATAGAGTGGAAAATTAGTATTTCGGGCCCGTAAGTGCAGACCAATTGGACGGCACAGCGTATCGCCGCGTGCCCCCCAGTTTGGTGCGGGGCCTCGTTTGTCCATCTGCGCGTCGGTTACGGTTTTCCAATGTTGCCGATTTGTTTACAAATCCGAAATAACCATCTGGCAATCGGTCTAGTTAAAGGTTTTTCAATTTTTATTCACTCCTAAGGACCAAATTAGTCAGTGTCGCGAGGATCAACCGAAAACTGATGACGTTATACCACACGCAAACATTAGTAAAACTTTTGCTCTGGAAATCCATTCAAAATAGTAATATATAATATTTTTGACCAAATGTCGAAGATATTTTAGATAGGCTCATATTAGCCGCGCTTTTAAAGTAACGAAAATAGTGAGGTATTAAATATGAATATTTTATATTCCGAATTACTATTACGTTTTGGTTAATTGAGTTAATTGTTGTATTAATTGTGATGTCCTTGGGATTATATGGTTGTGTGTGTGAGCGCCGCACCGCCAGCGTGCGTGCGTACGTGTAAGGCTATAAAGGGCGGCGCGCGGCAGGGTGCGGTCTCTTTCTCTTCGTGTTCATTGGCTTAATCGTTTGACCTATACTAGTGATATACCTTGTACTAAATTGTATCGTATTGTAATACATGTATAATTGTTACAAAGTCTGTTTCTTGGACCTTCACATTACGAGGTGTATACTGAATACGTACTTAGAAGACAAGTACGTAACATTAATATGTTCCTTTTATTGTACAATATTAGTGCAAATGTGTAATATTTTCAAGTTATTATTTGCGGGCTTGTTTTTTTGTTTATTTTCAGTGTCATGTAAATACAATATAAATTGGACTTTTATCCGTTTACTCGACAAGGTTAAGACACGATCGTTTTGTGATGATTTTGTGCCGACTGATAAATTGGTATGGAAAACATCTCGGTGACGTCAGAGCATGTTGACAATGTAGATTGTAGAAGGATCATTTTGTACTTCCTGTTTATAGTTCAGTCGTTGTGCAGTGACGAATTCCTAGCATTGGAAAATGAATTGTTATTTTTTTATTATTTAGATTATATTTGTTATTTTGTCGGGATAATATTGCGCCACTGTAGAAAACTACTCAGCGTATTGCTATATATATATTACATTATATTATATTTAGTTTACCAAATGCAAATGAATGTTTTTATTGAAATTGGTTGCACTTGTGTTCGTCGTTTTAATTATTCGTTCGGAAAAACCTTTATTGACAGTAATTAATGTATTGAATCGGCACGGACTGGAAAACATTACAACATTACTTTTCATTTAAATCATTTGCACAAAAACACGCAGGCTTAATTGCTTCAATGTCTGTGTGCCCTACTTTAATTTTCCGCTTAATTGACGGTCGTTCAATAGTAATAATAATGGAGCAGTTTTTTGCCGCGATTCTCGGACTTTTAATTTTCCCTCTCGCACGATTCGTCCCGCGGCAAGTGGAACAATTTTATATTCAGTCTGGTGATAATTAGCCTCTATCACGCGACTTCGCCGCTGTCCTCTAGAGACTCTTCAAAGATACGATCGCGACACGAAATAAACTCTAAATTCCCGATTTGGTGGAGACCGAAATATTGACCTCGCTTTCGGCGCTCGCACCTCGCACCTCGCATGACCCGCGAGATATCGCGTTGGAAGTATTCCAAGGAAGCGAGGCAAGGAAGGCAACACAAACAATAATAATTCTAAGCCATTCAATGTTGCGTATTATACTTAAAAGACATATTGTGTAGGCGAGCTGACTTTATTCTATTTGGACCTCGTTGCATCTCTGGATATTTTGGCACCCATCTCGAGAGATCGATTGCGTTTACTGAATGTTCCTCATTCTTCTCCTTCTCCTTCCTCTTACACAATTATTAATCGATCATGTCAAAAATACTACCATACCCATATTTCTACTGGAAGAATTGTAAAAATACTACGCCTTTTTCCTTATAATATAATAAATTATTGATGAAGTCGCTTTATACACATTACCCGAGGTATTTATCGTAGGAACGAACGAAAAGTTACGTTTTTGGCGTCTTTTATACAACAGCGAGAAAACCGTAATCACATAATGACACGCTGCGGATGTTTGCGTCTATATTTAAAAATTAAGTGAATGGTATAAATGTTGTAATATATAATAGTTATGTTGCTTGAAATTCTTGCTTAGAATGACTTCCTTTATCGCTCTTTCAATGTCCATCATCTACCATTCACCCGGTATACATCCGATGCCAATATCCATATTTATAAGTCAACGTCTCCCACCCTCGGTACGTCGTGTGTCCGTTTGTGCGTGGCCGTCGGAGGATACTGAAACTTTAATATCCGGGCCAGACAGCGTATTTCCCGAGTAACGGCAGCACTTCCCGCCCTTGTTTTTTTGCTCGTTTCATCCCCCGTTCACCGGCGAACGGGAGTTTTGGAAATTTTGACGAGGACATTTCTGAATGTAATTACTAGCACGCCGCGGGGCGGAATGTGGACACTTTCACAATTTCCTATTTCACGCATGATTTATTAAGTCGTACATGTAATGTTTTCTCGATCGCCCGTAATCGTTGGATGTGTGTCCCGATCAGACAAACTTCTCCACCCAAAACTAACTAGAATACTACATTCTTCTGTCCTGGCTTACCACTCTCTCCTCGTTCACTTTCATACATCTTCTCATGCATGCGCGTTGATTATATATCCTCCAATATATCATATATCCTTTCGCGAATACCCTCTGTTCTTATGGCTTTCAACGGATTTGCATATTTTCTTTACCATCCTCTCAATCATACATTTCACATGCCAAAACCATCTCAAGAGACCTTTTTTAAATTCTATCGATTATGCTACGTTCCCTCCTAATTTGGATAAGAAATTTCAATTGGCTCCACCCAAGCCTTGCTGATATGACTATTGGTATGTTTTAAAATAAAATAATAATACAAATTACAAAGGTATCTTTCCAATAGATACATTTATTATTTGTCAGAATCAAATTCAGAAAGATTACAAAATATAAGTTTGTCGAATATAAGTCAGGTTCGAATCCCGATAGCAACAAATATTTTTTCGATAAATTTATCGCAATTGCAAAAGCAATTGCTTTTTTCTGTATATATGTCATCATCACAACAAAAATGTGTTCTTTTTAAAAATAATAATAAAAAAGTGTCTTCTTGAAATTACATAATTAGTGCGTAACGTGCTCGTGCATCTTTCGTTCATTATATTTTGCATGGAGACCAAACTGACTATCTGATGCACATAAATCTACGAGAATCGGGAGATGTCACCCCTGTTCTCGCTCCCTCGGTCTTCTGATATATTTTTTTTAAATGCTTACACGGAATACATGTCACATCAATATTCTTACTATTTTCAAACTAAGCTAATCGCTTGTACTATGAAAATAGGACTAACTAACGTGTTCTGGAACGAGGCGCGAACCCCCGACCACTAGATCACTAGGCCAATGTCTTGACCACTATACCAACGAGCTACCCCCGTTTAAAATGATTGTAGGTACACCGTTTAATGACAAGCAAATGATTACGCTGCTTCCTTCATCCTCTTCCTATACGTTATTTATGATTTTCATGATTATTATTTCCGCTATTATTTGATGATCATTGGTAGTTTATTGTATTTTCGTACCGGAAATTCGTTATATAATTGCTAAAGGACTAATTACGTTCATAACTGTAATTTTTTTTGCGTATACTGTACGAAAGTAGCCATGTTATCTGCTGATTAGTGAAACTGTCCAACCGTTGTAATTCCACTCCGCCAATACCACCCCTGTGTGGCCTTTAATTAAAATCAAATAACATCTCACTAGGGCAAAAATATAATTACTGTACACGTTTCATGTCTATAGCGAAATGTGTATTCTGCTAACGACGTTCTATTGAAACGAAAAATAATCAGTGCTCTTCGTATATTACATTACTCGCGAAATATATTATTCGTGTTTTTTTATTATTTGTATTCATTAATAAAATCATTATTGACACGCGCCAAGTATTTATTAATGTCGATCTTGGACCTTAGCCAAGTGTTGGCATAATTGTTCGAGGCAATACATTTTTATAAGTGTATGTGAATTCTGATTCCTTTGACAAATACGAAAAGGTTTTTCGAAGTTTCTTTTAAAAATTCCGGTCAACGGGCCTGGGCTTGTTTGATTTAGATAATAGCTCTTGTTTTTGACTTCTGTCTAACTGCATAATTAGCATCCTCGTTTTCATTGCGCGTGATGTGATTCTTTTATTACTATTCTTCTGCACATCCTGTTGGTATCTAGACCATCAAATCCGTCCTCCTTTCAATCTTGGTTGTTCCGAATATTACTGGCTTCCTTAACCTATCAATCTTCTTCAATCGGTAACATTCGAGGCGTCTTAATTGTTCCAGCTGTCATGTTTACTAGTTTGCCTCGGTGTATCTAATTATAGCGTTTGGCAATCACCTCTTGCGGTAAATCGGTACTTCTCCTGATCTATTTTGGTTTTGGCATCCCCCAACGGTAGTATTATAAGAAATAGTACGACCACTTCGTCACCTGTTTCGCTTGGAGATCTTTTGATTTGACTTTTGATTCTTCCGACGGGGGCGTCGCTTTCGACTATTTGACGTCACATATTATTTACAAATGTACTATTCTAGGTTTGTTCGAGCGATGAAACGTGGGAGCTTTTTAAAAATAAGTTCTATGTTGATTTTTGTGATTTATTTGGCTACCTACCGAGTAACTGCACTTAATGTGTACACTGATTTGTATTATTAATGCTTTTGCGTGTTAATGTTATGGGTATAATTTTTTTAAACAATAAAATTCTCTTTGTTCCATGTGTTATCGGAAATCTTCGCTCTTTCGAGGTTATCCGGGAAACTATGCAACTGCTCATATATTAAGTGCGTATGTGGCACATCCCGGATTCGAGAAGCATAATAATTAGTTTGACCTTTTTAGATTGTCATCATTTTACATACATACAGAAGTGTATATAATCAATTATTATTAATATTTTTAAGATTTATTAAATTATATTATTAAGAAAAGAAAAAAAAGAAATTATTAAATAGTAAACATTGTGAATGTTAAGATTTTAGCATCCACTATGACAATGTTAAATTGTAACATTCAGTGTTCTGATGGTCTTGTGGGAAAATTTGGCTTTGTGGTTTTTCTTTTGTAACACGTGTGTGTATGTGTGTGTGTGGTTTATTGCTGTCCGGGTGTCGAACGATTCATTGACCTCAATACATAATGGCCTTTGCGCCTGTCTGTTCCGCAAATGTTCATCAGAATGACGTTTATTGGAATGCGTCAGATACATACATTGTCGATTTGTGAAATTTATGACATCTAGGTCGATTTGCTCAAGTATTAGACAAAGATTTTTGTATCATTAATTGGACACGGTGGTTACTTTGTTGTGCAACGTGATCATTTTTTTTAATAAACTAAACTTTGTACCACTCTCTCATCATCAATGATGAATTAACTAAACGTGTGTGTAGTACAAAGTCTAGTTTATTAAAATTCGATTTTTGTATTTTAAAAGTCCATCGCAATTAATTAGCAACATCGAATATGATATCAGACGGAATTTGCCTATTTGTTTTTTTTCGAAGGGTTGTTGATGTTAGCAAAACATTAAACGTTTTAAATTTCCCTTCCAGTAAGTGAATACACAAGCTTATGTAAATGTACAAAGTTGGTAGAATTATTACTCATTGTTTGTCCTGTTTACATTTCGGCTTACGAGTTTGTGTTATTATTTTTGTCCAGCGAGGCTTAACGAATTTAAGTCATTAATAACGTAAGATTCTTTATGGATTGATTTCAATTTAATTTTATGTTCAGAACACTTTTTTATAAAATATTATTTGCAGTTAATTTTTTTCTAAGTGAAGCGATGTTTTTGTGAACGGGTTCTAGCACTGTACAATCGACGCAAGTCTTTGTCTTCGGCGGTTTCTCGGTGTGCACGGTGCACGGATCGCATTATTACTGCTCCAAGATAAAACTCGTTCTTGTGTAAAAATAAATGTTATAACCGAGTCTTTACTTTACGCGTGACTGATTTTAATTTATTTGCCTATTTGTCGATAACCATTATATATTCATATTGAATTAGTCATTTTCTTTTACTTGGGCTTCCACAAGGGCTACAAATTTGCCCTTTTACTGTGAAAGGAAAACGATTTTTTCACCATATGCGATTGCATCATCATCAGCCATATGTAGGGTGGGATGAGCATCGATGATGACGACCTATTATTGCTGTAATCATCCAATTATTATTATTATTGCGCAGCCTGGCGTGACGGATCCAGTGTGCGACAGCCCCACCTTTTCTGATTTTTGGCACCCCGGTTGCTCTGTCGCGTGGATCGTTCGTAAATAGAATAATACGTCCGACAGCCTGTGACGTCACACTCGGGCACTCTGCGTGTAGATCATTTTGAATGAACAAACCTTGGGCTATTTCCGAAAAGAATTCATCAAAGTCGATCGATATGGATACCATTTTGGTACGAATTACGTCAGAGTTAATTGGTACGATAAAAACACGTACTGAGGGTTGATTTATAGTATATATTTCTCTTAGCTTAATCAATCTCTTTAAATCAGACGTGAAGAACTGAAGACTAATAATTAATTATTGTTCATTTTTCGAATATTGTTTGGCAGTTGTGGTTTTACTTTATTCTGTCTTAATCTATAATCACTGATTACAATGCGCGATATCCAAACTAATTTTAAATAAATGTCGACTTACTAGAAGAGCATAGGTGTTAAAGTAAGAAACTACTTTCAAACAAAAGCGATAACTCTTGTGCTATTAATAAAAAAGATAATGGCTTCATTTCACACCAGCTACAATATTTAATATCTCTTGGATTTTTCTGAAATTAACCTAACCTTTCCTTTACGGTGTTTGTTTATCGATTTAGAGAAGTGCGTCTTAAGAATTCTAATCCACCTAAAAAATTAGATCAATTAATTCATGGCTGTGTTGTATCATTTAGTATATAATATTGTTTTATACTTTTCCTCAAATCAGTTTTGCAAAAATTACATTACATAAGATGAATGTTTTTATTTAATATAACATTTTTAATTAACATTTCAATATAACATAAAACAATAAAAAGTAAGTAAAGTAATAATTTACATACAAAATTTCTTCAGTTCAAGTATGCTCCTGCAACGAAATTTAACTTGTTACCAAGCCGATGCATCCGCAGTATTGGCGAGTTAACAGAATAATTATTTCTATGTGTACCTACAAAGAATATTTCATGTTGTCTCGTTTGAGTTGCTGTAATTATGTACAGTGGTACATGTATGTACCATATATCGTAATCGCAGCAATGTCATTCAGAATATAATGCATTCAGTGTTTTGTTGCATAAATATCCCATTGTTATTGTGAGTACACAAGAGTGTCTCATCGTCGATACGATAGTGTTAGGAGGTGACGTGTAGAGGTTATTTTGAACAAAAAATCTTTTATGAATCCATGTTCTGGTATTGAAATTTCGTTTATTTATATATCACCGAATGATCCTAAATATTCTGCATTATATACGTCTTTAAGGTCAAGCACTTTTCTGTGTTTCATTCATAATATTACGGTCAATAGTTTAATCCAATTAATCGCAGAGGCTACATAAAAAACCTTTGTTTGCGTGATAGTAACTTAGGTATTATTGGTTTTATGAATATTGCTTAATAGTTTTGATATGTTATTACAAATTAGTTATTCACCAACCTATGGGGTCGAATCTAAAGCTGGTTATGCGTGTTTATTATAAGTTTAATATAATATATTTCCTGGTTTAAACTTAGCATAGTGTAGATTAACGAACACGTTGATATATCAACTAATAATGATTAAGCTAATTTATAGATAATTTAATGTATTAATTATAAATATATACATATAAAATCAATTTTGTCGAAAAATATTGTTTTTGCGCTACCGGGATTCGAACCTGGATCTCTATTTCCAATCCGGGGATGTACACTACCAATTGTGTTATAGCGCCAGTATTTTTCATGACAAATTTTCGAACCTATATGTTACATCTTTTCAAATTAATACATCTGTCGTTCCATTTACGGAATCGTTTTTACGGAATCACAAATACCTTTGAGTAAACCGACTGCAGACGCCAGAATTATTAATTCATTTTTATTAAATTTTGGCGCTATAACACAATTAGTAGTGTACTTCCCCGGATTGGAAATAGATATCCAGGTTCGAATCCCGGTACCGCAAAAACAATATTTTTAGACAAAATTGATTTTATATGTATATATTTATAATTAATACATTTTATTAGTATTTAAAACATCACAGACCTATGTTCTGAATAATTACAACTTCACAATAAGAGATGCACCTCTTTATGTAATATAAAGTGTTGTGTTAAATATGTGCTGAGCTGAGCTGAGCACAAGCACAGACTGAACACGTTGTGGACAGTCTATACATAACGTGTAAATAGTATGAATCCCCGATAATACAGTGGAAAATTTGCAATGTTTTGTATACTTAGTTGATCTGTTCCGTAAACGGTTATTTATCGTTGGCGCATTATCCTAAGTAGCTAACCGGATACCAGAAGTTTGTCGACTGGAGACAATCAGATTGGAAACAATTAGACGACCAGAGTCTAGACAGTAGGATTTTGAAACACATATCACGGGTTACTTAGATGAGATCAGTATTTTCTTTTATGACATGTAGGTACTAAAAAAATGTATTAATACATCAGTTATTAGCGATTATATATTTTTAACATTTTTTGTGACATACTCTCTCTGTAAGGAATAAATTTGGTATTTAGAGAGAGATCTACTAAATTATATACATAATGTCTAATAAAAATACAATGTTAATAAGCTTGCATTAGTTAGTAGTATAATATAATAATATTCTTGTGATAAAAAGAATATTAGAATAAAAAAAAATCAATAATTTTTATGTAAAATGTTGCATAACCGTTAAAAATGTAAGATAAAAACTAAAATATTTCAATTTTAATAAAATGCATTATTGTTTCGTGAATAATTCCATGGAATATCAAGATGAAATCATTGCTTGCTATCTGTGTAATTAAACAATCTTAATACATTTATGTTAAGATAATGAATCAAAATAAAATTGATAGTCATTGTGAATAAAGATGCAGTGCGAGTTACATGTATTTAAGACGCAAAACATTTTTGTTATCTTAGAGACACTGTCATACTGCATTCTGTTTACGAATCACAGATAATTTGACAATAAATGAGTAACGTTTCCGCCTAACTGATGTCTGTTTGGTGAGTCTACAATCACTTTCAAAAAGAATAAATATTTCCGCGTTTTTTACGAAAATATCGGTTTTTATTATGCATTTTTATCAGAAGTTACACACTAAATTTGACTTTTTTTAAAACTATTACTAATGTAAAACTAATAAACTGAATGTCATTTGCCATAATTAAGAATATACAAGCATTATAAGAAGGACCGCGACCATTAAATATATTTTCCGCGTGCCACAAAATTGCCTTAATATAATAAATTCTTGCAAATACGAAATATATTTTCTTATAATCTTGAAGCCGAGATTACGGAGACAAATCTGCATTGAACCAAATTATAACAGTTATAAACCTTTCAATTTGCAGTACATATCATCAATTTTCTATGTTTTTAAAACACTTTGTGTTGATGAAAACGTAACATTTTAAATAATATATATTATATTTACTTACATGCTTTGAGGCTTCAGTTTCTATTTAAAATCAAGTTTTATTTCAAAAACAATTATTTATTACTAAATAATATTTATATCGATTCTATTAATATGTATTTTTATTGTTTTTTAATCGGCGATTTGAAATAAAGAAATTTAATAAAGAGAAAATAAGAGAAAAAAACACATTTTCGTAAAAAACGCGAAAATATTAATTATTTTTTAAAGCGCGTCTTTAAATGGTATGTTTTCTGTATTTGACCTTGAATCGAATATAAATGATGAATCTCAAAATTAGCTTTAGACCAAAAAAATAGTGAATTAAAATGCAAATATTACCGACTTCCTATTTTTTTTTAGTGTTTGAATGTGTTTTAAATCACATTTTCAACATTGCTTGCTTATGAAGACAATGGAGAGAATTGTTTTTTTCCTTTGATCGTTCCATCTTATTATAATAGTATCACATTAGCATAAATTGCTATCGTGCCGTGCTTTATTTATTTATAGGGAACGTAATGAATATGGAATCGTTCTAAGTTGGATACTGCCTTAATGACATTTTTCCTCCGATTTACTCGTAAGGTCGGTGAATATATCCTACTTGGCATGCGGAGTTGCCAGATTGCGTGTGTATTTTGCAGATGTAATTTAAATTAGTTATTTTTTTCAATTTATGTGATGCTTGAACTTTTATCTTTCCCAGTATCATTGGTGGAGTAAGTACCCATTATTAAAATTATAATTAAATTACCGTCCCTCGGGAGTACGCCTTGGCGGGGCACTCTACAATCAGAATTATTAAACGTTTTCCAGCTTACGGTGTGCGGGCCACGACATAAATTAAACAGAATTTAGGTTTAATTTTGATCTTAATTAACTTCATTATTCTTATTTCAAAATATTTCTAATTATTATTAATATTAATTCGTTCGAAATATTTTTTCCAAGACGATCCCGACACTTCTTGAAAAAAATCGATTATACATACATATATAATATTATATATTACTAACCAATTTTACAATACACCAGTTTCAATAATAAATTACAGTGAAATACAGTAAATCTATATGCCATTTGCCCGAGACTGCCAAATCGGCAAAATATCTTAACTTTTGCATTCGCGCACATTTGATCCACATTGATTTATAATTATCGTCTGCATTAAACCATTTATTATTGAAAGATTGAATAGAACAAAATTAGAGATAACTTTCGTGTGGTCTTGCGAAAATCGGTTAGGTAAGGAAATTTCGATTCAATAAGTGTTAAAAAATTCCGAACAGAAATAACCGAATTCTTATAACGTGAATCAGGGTAAGTGCGACATATAAATCATCGACATTAACTTTGAACTGTTCTCAAACATCATCTTATGATGCTATGGCTTTGATAGAACTTTGATACGAGGATCATTAATCATTTCCTAATTTAAGTCTTTAAAAATAGGAAAGTAACTTTTTAGGATAGCTGATATTGAAAACATTTTATGAAAATTGGACTGGTATATATGCACCAAAATTGGGGTCACAGAGCGTCTAGTTGTATTATTTCTGACAAATTGGAAAAATAATGAAAATATCTTTACCGATCTGCCTAATGACAATATGAATTAGTCATTTTGGTCTTTGATGACAGGTAAAACGTACCAAGTTCCAAAAAATCTAGTAAAATTGCTTATATGAGGGAAGTGCGACATATCATAGTGATTGTTTTTGAAATTGGTTAATTATTTTAAAAAAATAATGGAACTGTCTACACATCATTAATTGAGAAAGTTTCCATTTAAAAATATATGGGGTACTATATCAACTGACCACTGAGTAGATGCACTTCCCCCACGGTGTAAAATATATGGGGTATAATCACAAAACTAACATCAGCGTCTTGGAAAGGCGTACACAACTGTCATCATTTGAAATGCTTGGATTTGCACCATCTGTGGACTGTCTCTTCAAATATTAATTTATAACCTCTTTGAATAGATAGCGGCACTAGAATCTAATTTCAAACGTGATTAGGAAACGTAGATACACTTCCACCTTAGTCATATTCCGTTTCCAGGAGGAAGGATCCTTCATTAATCCTCTTTATTAAGACATTAAAATCCTTCGCGTACGAAGCATTAATCCGACTCGCCGTGTTCCCTTTCTGCATACGTTAATTGGATTATGCAGATTTTTATGCCAGTCTTCTGCATTGTAACCATTTCAGTGGATTCACTTCAGTCGGGAATTTATGTGCTACACGTCTGTCGGAATATCAAATTTTTGCTACTAATTCTTATTTTATTCGAGTATGACGTATAACTTTCATTGTCATAATATACATTTTATAATCTGACCGTATTCACAGCGTTTTACTCGTACATGCACTTTGTGATTTAACGTGTATTGTTAGTTCAAAGTCTAATATTGCATTGTATTAATCTAGAACGAACATTATTATTTACGCCGATCTAGTCAGATATATTTGTTGTCAGAGATGCGAAGATTGTATTTTTGAATCGCCGTGTCACATATATTTTTTTAAAACCGACGACTTAATTATGCCTTTTACGCAAGACGTTAGAGATTTTGTATTTTTGGAACATGCTATTAAATTAGTTGACGTACGCGTAATGCGTGAGTTTTAAGTAAGAAAATAATAATTACATTATAAAATTATCAATAAAGCTTACATTACAAAGTGTACCTTAAATCTAGTGGTGTATTATTAATGCAGTCCCCATCCTTGTCGTAAATCGAGGCAAAATTGTAAAATATGTTTTAAAATATCGAAATCCGCCTGAATTGAGCTGTAGAATTCATATAAATGCATAGCAAAAGAGAAAACATTTGACATCTCGCGTCGCATTTGATACCGCGGTCATATTCTTGAAGAATCTAAGATCATGTTTCCATAAATGATTATTAAACACAAGTCAATATTTTGACAGTGCGACCATATTAAAAATTCGTACGATTGCATTCACGGTTATTCGCAATGTTTTGATTTACAATGTACACTTCATTACAAATTGAATATATAAAAGAAAAAACATTTAACTTATCTTAACCTAAAGATATTAAAAACACGTTCGTTTTTGCCTTACTCGTAGACCTGGCCGTTTAATCAAGCACTATACAGTGCGTCCTAGACGTCCAGAAAGTCATAAAAATAGACGGGGAAACGTAATATTATTATGGATTCCAATAAAGATAGCGTAATAACGCGTAAAATAAATGTACCAACCCAAAAACAATTAAAGTTGGTATAATAAAACATTTTTATTTATTGGTAATAATATTATTTTTCGATACATTAGTACTAACAATTACATAATAATAAAATAAAGTGAAAAAAATAACACCTTCGTCACTGTACACTTCGGACACAATGGTATTTTCGGTGTTGGGGTTTCTATTTTAGGGTGTCTAATTTATTACACATAATTCTCATATTGTGGAAATTTGATTGCCTTTTAAAAAACATTTTTCTTAAGGTGAAACCGCATAAAAAGCCGATTAAATCGAGGTTTATGCGTATTATAAAAATTGTAAATAAAGCTCGTGAAGCCCACATTGAAGAAGCAGAAATATAAAAATATCAGAAAAAAAACATATATAGGAAATGAAATGAATCATTCTTTGACAGCGTCGATAAAAATGCAGAATACTTAATATTTGCTGACCCATTCAGACTGGACGACTACACTCGTACATTACAATTGTGGTGTATTATGAATATGTTTATACACACACACACAGATTTATCCAATACTAACAAATATATAGTATCTAACCATGGGGCATACTAGAGGATATATATAGAGGATTTTGATTTCTACGCATATGCGGTACGAATTTTGAAAATATATGCAAAAAGTAGTTATTTCATCAATACATTTTTGGATAGTGAGAGATTTTATTCTTCCCCAAATTTCATCTTCATTTACGAACAAAAGTATTTTTTATTTATTGCAGATACTATTAATTAAAGTTTTTATTATTTTAATATTGAATTCTACAATATTAAATAAATATTTTTATTTATTATCTTTCTTTTATTAACCACTTAATTGGGTTTAAATACATTTACCGGTATCGAAAAATACCATTTTCTTCTTCAGGATGTCATAACTAACTAAAACTTATATTATTGTTTCTTTACCAGAATCTATTTAAAAAAAATCTAAATTATTATTTAAATTTTTATTAATTATTAATTATTTAAAATTATTATTTAAATGTATTAATTAATTATTTAAACTCAATTAAATGGTTAATAAAACAAAGATAATAAATAAAAATATGAATTTTAACCACAAAGTTAATATTGCTAATTTTAAAAGTATATTAAATAAATCAATAAAAAATTGCTTTATAAATATATATTTTTTTAAAGATTATTTGTGTAGTTGTAATTCGATAAATTGAGTTTATCTGTATGTTTTCTAATTCGTGCATTCAATTTGTATTAAAATAAATAATTACTCAAGTAAAAATATAAATCTTTAGTAGAAATCAAGATTTTTTTACTCACCTTATCTTTGATTGAAGCAACTTTTGCGGCATTTGTTCTTGTATAATACTCTTCGTTAACCATTTCCTAGTACAGGACGCGTCATTATTTCTAAATCATTGATGGACTAAATCTAAATCTACTTCTTCACCCTTAACCTTAACCGGTCACAATAAAGCTTCTATTTATTTATACCGCTCCCTTGAAAATGCCTTTAATCCGCTAACACGTTTTATCGAAATTCGGTAACTATTTTTGGTTTTCTGTAATTTATGTGCATAATCTCAGTAAATCACGCTGCCCAGTGTTGCTACATGTTGTGTAAAATTTATTTTCTCAATGTTATTTGCCGAAATTTGCGATCATGCGAAAAAAAGTAAAAATATTCACCATTTTGACGCCATATTAATTTTCATGTCGTTCCTTGTTTGTTTGTAATGTACTAAAACGATAAAAAATGGCCTACGAATTCGTTTACCTTAACCGTATTTTGTGACCGGGGCGGGTATGAAATCGAAAGAATTTATTTTTCGTCTAACATGAGACGAATTTTTTACATTTTGTATAGTGTTATACCTTCACGAACGGGTATTTGACAATTTGTCAATGTTGGAGTTATTCTTTCACATTTTTCGAGATTTACGCCGTGTGCTCTTACGTTTTGTATGTACAATGAGCTATATTTGGAATCATATTTCCAAATAATTAGGTTTCTTTTCGGTATGGAAATTTGAAAAAATGTTTCAATTTTGGAAAGTTGTGCCATCTACAAAAAAGAATTAACAATGTAAAATAAATAAATATACGTTATAAATCATAGATTTACTAAACAGTCATTACATATAAATAGATTTTAGCGCTTTTATAGATCATCGACGATAATATTAGAATAACAAATTTCAAATATGTCAGTTAGTCGCAATCTGTTTTTTTTAAACATTTTGTTGAAAATTAATGCCTGAATTGTATATATATTTAAATTTTAATTATTTTATGAATTTCACTTCAGTTTTACCTTTTATTAATTTCATCAATAGAACAAAATCACAGAGTAAAACATAAACAAACAATAAATCATAAAGTTTCACGACTTTGGCTTTCAAACCAACTATGTATTCTGCCTGTTTGGAGGTGAGCCGTTCGAAGCTGGGTCGCCCCCGCAAACCCTAGCAACGTTTCACTTCTGTTTCTCGAATCCACGCCTGGTAGCATTCCTCGAGAGGAGTTCTCGTGGCATCGGGGTCAGGTGGCTCGGTATTGATTACCGCAGCGCCCCGGAGCCGAGGTGTATCTTACACACTACATGTTGTATACCCCTCGGAAGGAAATGCATAACCCGGCTGCAACGTGTGTGTACGCGATCCCGCCTCCCTGTTATTTCACTAGGGCTGAATTATGAAACTACTCAATCTTCAACCGCAATTTTTTGGAACTTACAACTTGTACCTGAGGGTTTGTGGCCTGATGCGATGCGGTTGCGAAATTACAGCTTTATACTAGGGTAATTCGCCCTTACAAAACTTTATCACTAATGCGTTGGTCCGCTAGATGACAGTTGAATAGTAAAGGTACGGATTTATTTTATTTATTTTTTCAAAAGAAAATTTATTATACAATTTGACTGTGATGACAATTACACAACCATAAATTAGATTTTATGTATTCTTTCTCCGAATATTTTCGTGGTGATCGGTGAATACCGAAATATTATACACGGCTTTATATCAGAAAAAAAAAAGAAAATACCAACTAAAAAAAAAACTCAAACTGAGCATGTTTAATATTATGTAAGTATAATATTAAATTTGTTTTTCATACTATTTTTTCATTATGTACTGACAATACAATATTATATATCGCCCGTGAAGTAAAAAGGGAAGACTATTATATATATATATTTTGCAAATATACTGTAACTAATAATAAATCTATTAATGTTGAACTATGAATATTCGACATTATACAATTCTTAGTTTTTTTTAAGAGAAAAAGCCTATGTTTAGTTAGGGAGATCGTTAACATTTTCTACATAGTTTAAACTAAAATTACAAATTATATATTTTTCAAAGTATATTCAGACCAGAAAAACAGCCAATTATTTTAATTAAAAAAATAGTAATATAAATAAAAGAAATAAAAAATTTAATGAAAGGTATAAAGTGCAACAAGCAATTGTACAAAGATAATAAATTTAATGATTAGACGTTTTATATATTATTTGTAAAATTCTCCTTGATAATATTTATTTTGCACGGTAAAACAAAAACCCTTTGATGTAAATAATTTTGAAATAAATGTTATTATACTTGTGTACGCGGCGACCTACAATAGAATAATTGATTATTATTCCCGGGGTTCAAAAAAGTTTGAGGTAAATTGCTTTGAAAAATTGCCGGAAACCTTTTTCCCGGAGTGTTTTACGATTTTATCTGTATTTCGCTTTGCCGTATCGGCCGTACGTGAACATTAAACATACGTGTATTTTCAAAAATAAATACGAACTACGCGGATGTTCTGAGAAACTGAGGCGACTGAAACGTAGCAAAATGTAAATAAAAACATTCATTTTATGTTAGCTCTCATTCGCATTACCCTAGCCCCCCGCTAGACATTTACAGTGAATTGTTAATGTCGTTGTAAATTTGTCTATTTGTCGTGGGATTTTTCAAAAGCAACTTTCTGTATTTCGTGAAAAAAAACTTAGCAAATGAATGTTTAAAAATCTACCGTATTTCCGCGGTAGGATGGATATTTCGTATAGTATACATTTTGAAACTGTTCATTTAAAATTTAAATAGTCTTAAAGATTAGAAAACATCAATTGTTAGTTAGTCGAATCCGTTTCATATGATTTATGGCTGTGCATCGCAGGACACCTGCATATCTTACTAAATCATTAATCATTATTACGAATCTATCGCTGTCCAATGTTTTTTCTTATGTGCTCAGCTACTTGACTTTCAAGGTCGGTGGAATGTTTCATTGTATCGTAAGATCATGCATAAATCGCGTAGTCGTATGTCGTAACAATATTGTGAGCACTTTACTTTGACTCACCGAACAATATTAAGTGCATGCTGAAACGGAAGTTTGACGAGCGGTTAGATGGTTAGTTTCAACTTAGAGCATGTGTCTTTTGGGAATATTTCTACATGCACCGTTGTGTAGTTTATTGGGTCGGCGATCATTTGCTCTGTACCACAAATTATTTGCGGTTCCGGAAGCCGAAATAAATACCATTCCCATACATAAATTATTCAAGTTCAAGACGTACATGTTTTTTCTTTTTATCGTGGACGGTGGATTATCTTGACATATTTGTGAACATGAACGAACATAACTTACTTTTTCTATTTTCTTTGTGTATTCCTAAAGATTGCTGTGCGACGTTTGTATTTCTCAGAATAATGAGTTATAATAATCTTACTTTTATAAAGCCTGCTACTTTTTTATTTATGCTCATCATTTTTAGCGAATCGATATTCGAATTTCGCAATGTTTATTTATGCATTGTGGCGTGGCACTGCTCTTATGAAAAATATCATTTTGTTAAAACAGGAATACGTGTTTTTAATATCAACATTGATTAAATCATTAATTTATGCATTTCTTATCGTGTCTAATATATATATATGTATAGTATATAATTTTACTAGCATTCTTAACCGTAATAAAACTAAGTCATGTATAAATTTTTAATAGATTTAACATAATTAATAATTAATTAACTTTGTTTTTAACCACTAAGTATGAGTTTATTATATTCACCAACCGGTTTCGAAAAAAGCATTCTTCTATATCTGGGTGATAAAAAACTATCTAAAACGTATGTCTAATTATTCTTATGTATTTAATTATTTTTTTAATATTAGAAAATTAATTAAAAATAATTTTACAAAAATAATTCTATTAACTGACTGAAATTGTTATGATGATGATGATGTGGAAAACTTAAAAATACAAATATTTACACTCTGCACAAGTTGTTTATATTGAAGAACTCGTTTGTTAGCCAATTTTCTTATTGTTAGTATAAACTATTTTATTAGGGATGAAATCTGTTTCCTGTCAAATAGGATTCTGGAGAACTTTTGTTTATTGATTAATAAGTATTGAATGTGATTCAGCTTCCTGAAGTTTAATTAAATAAACATCGTTTCATACCACTTCATCGCTACTGGTGCGAAGTTAACTTTCACGAATGAGTGTCGATAGTGCGAACGCATTCACGCCGATGCGTCAGAGTTCGGGGAAACCGCCCGTAAGGTAGTCCCACAAGTTTTGATGAGATCACGCGGGATCAAGAAATCTCTCGAGTTTTCCAAAATTGCGGCTTTGGTGCAACACTCCAGAATAATAATTTGCTAAAACCGCAAAGAAATCGCACAAGACTAAACGAAGGTTGAGCATGTTTATCCTGTGATTACGTCAAAGTTAATTTTTTATAGTCCACTCAAAGTAGTGGAAGAGATCGAGGGTTAAAAAAATAGTCGGGAATGTACGAAGTGTCCTGCGTAGCGGGTAATAAGGTGGACGCGGCGTACGCTGTCAAAAGTCTCGGTCCAATGGGTGGACACGCCTCATCGCAGAAGGACCACTCGTCGAATCACCACCACTACAAGAACCACCAGAGCAACAAATATTACAGCCAACAACAACAACAACAACAGCAGCAACAACAACAACAGCAGAATTACACCGCGAAACAGCAGAAAGACAGACACCATGGTAGCGCTAGAAGAAGAGAACACAACGAGCCGAACTTGTACGAAGTGGAAGAAAAAAACAAGCTGGAAAAAGATAACGGGGTGAAATCCCACGTTTTGAGATTGCTCAGAAGATCCAAGAGCCATTCAAATGCGCAACAGCACTTGGCGAGTGCGCAGGAGAAGGAACACCAGCAGCAGCTGTTAGCGCAACAGAAGCACGAGGATGACGTCAGACAACGGGAGGAGAACGGAAACAGGAAGAGCAGGAGGAGAGAGTCTGACAGGAGGGTGATGGTGACGATTGTAGATGGACTCCCGGTCGTGGTCACTTCGGGGCAACACAGGACCAAGGTAATTGAACAAGATTATTTGTACGTTATTATTTATTTTTTATCGTGGCTAAAACTGTCGACACCTTCTCTATATTAGTGTTACTTAACACTAATATTAAAATCTGCTGTTTACGCTGCCATGGCGCGTTACATACAAAGTGATATAATTTCCTTTTGAAAAACAACCTTCTGTTCCTTCCATACAATGTTTTGTCACATTTGGCGCGGTGCCGGGTGGGTTATCAAATCGCCACATAAAACTTCGTGTTATTGATTGTCAGAGAATTTTTTTTTGACCATGGGTATGAGGATGTTTGTTTTTTTAAGATGATTGATGGGTACAGCGGTTGACGAACGCTGCAAGCTGCGAACAAAAATTGATTTCTAAAGTTTGTATTTATATTCTGAAATTTTGAACACATTTTTTTCAATATAAATTGAATGTTCAATACAAATTAATTTTTATCTTCACTACCCCGCAATTAATCGTTACGGCTATTGTGAATGAATAAGTATTTCATTTCATACACGCTGTTGACTTCCCATACTCGCAATTACAGATGAGATAAACCGTGACTGTGATTGGTGTTCAATTGTAACGGTGATCGGTAAGTGTGACTTAACGATTGGAAGTTTAGGATCTAGCGTACCAGTGATTGCTTGCCGTATCACAAATAATGACAGTTACTAATCATTACAATCGAACAACAATCACAGTCCCGGTTACCAGTTCATATATTATATAATTATATAATAACATTCAGATGGTAAGAAATAATAATAATACATTTTTATTAATAGAAGTATTAACTTTAGTCGACATTATTTTCAGATACTTTTTCACTTCTGCACTGTTCAATACTCGAGACGTTTGTTTTCACGTCACGGTTGTTTTCCTTGCACAAACACATAGACAATATTTAATTGTGTTTTCTAAAGGCCAGATAAATATAATTTATCGTTTGTATATGTATCTGCAAATGCATTTTATGGAACTTTCAAGGTTAAAAATATTATATTTAAACATCGCATTTCGAGGGTTAGATTTTAAATATTGTACGCCCATCAACACAGAAAAATGAAGAGGATCGAGAATTATGTGATTATGTTAGCAGCGACGTTTTTTGACATTTTTTGCGAAAATTTGCGCATAAGGATAAGTCGGTATAAAAATGTGAAGTACCAAAAGTGTTCCTTAAAATTACGTCGATTTGAGCTATTGAAATTACATTTGTACGTATCGATGAAAATAAATACGGCATTTATTTTTTTGTGTTGTATGATTTCGCACGAAGTACCTACGTAATTTACTATCTCTAAAAATTTAATTCGCGACAATCTGACACCAATAGCAAGGTTGTGCTAAGCGTCCTTCGCAATTTCCGACTTCGTTGGTGCTTTCGAAGAATGTCTCTGAATGAATCTGTGATATCGGTACACATGTAATACTTCTTATAAATTTGTCACTACGGTAGGTCAGCCTTACATATTATATATACCTGCTACCTGCTTACGATCTTCATCGAACATTGTATTCATTATTCAATTAAAAAAACACTTTAATTGAGTTTGTCTGTTGTAGTTCATTATTATGATCATTATCTGTATTTAATTCTTCTCAGAAGTACTTTTTACCACTTGTCATTGTAATCTGCCGGTAGTTTTGCAATCGCATAATTGCATGTTGCGAGAAATGTTCTTGCACGATGTTGCAACCTCATACATTCCCATTCAGTATCGGTAATTAGTATACAGCACCTGTGATGACTGGTATAGCCTCGCAATACGCCAATCTTCAGCTGCTTGCGATCATTCTAAACTGAGATTTTACTTTCCTTTTTTCTCCACTCTGCTTTTTCTTATATTTCAGTCGCCTTATTCTTTTCAGAGCTTTTATTAGACCGTCATGCCGGATGTCGGATTTCGACAGATTTGTGGTGTTACTAAATTAGTTACGCTGTCGCCATATATATCATTGTATTAATGGTTGATGGCTGATAATAAAAACGAAATCAAATGTGGAATAAGAAAATGTTTGGTTTTTGCGCATTTTGCTTTGCTCAGGTTAGGTTAATGTTTATATCTTTATTATAGAACTGTACTTGGAATTAAAATATTTTTTTATGTTTTTAATTATTAAGTGTGTGATTTTTGTGTATGTCGATACTATGATTTAAAAGGTAACGTTTTGTCCTGTCTATCTAACCTCGTGCGAGGAAATTCGGAGAAATGGGCTGAAAGTTAGTAAAATGGTTAAGGATATCTACTAGCAAATATTAATGTATATATTTATAAGTTGATTCATGTATATTGTACCATTTTATAAGTCAAGTAGTGAGTGAGCTTGTTATCTGGCGATTTCTCATTTTCCTCTCAAAATGTCTGAAAATTGCTTTATCATAGAAACCAATACTTGGCCGATTCATTATGGGAGGCAATACAATGCTTATATAGACTAAAAATATATAAAACAATAAAATAATAAAAAATAATAATTATAAAATAAATATAACAATTGTAAATTGGGTATCCTATATAAGCCAACCCTTTTCACCATGGATTCAAACCAAAATCCATGCAAAGCATTATCTATCTTAAATAATTGTAACACATATAGAATAGATAGTTTGTTCATGACGAGCAAAATATCGTTTTGCAGACAACGTGGTTTTCTCACACGAATAATAATATACGATATGATTTTAAATGAAGTACTTATTATACATAATTAGAACACACTCTTATATATAGGTCTGTGATATTTTAAATATGAATTAAATATATTAATTAGAAAGATATACATATAAAATCAATTTTATCGAAAAATATTGTTGTTGCGTGCATTATCCAACTATGCTACAGTAATAATATAGATGGCTCTTTCAAGTAATGGAACGATTAAATGTATTAATATCAAAAAAAGGTAACATGTAGGTTTGAAAATTTGTCGCTAAGAATATTGTCGCTGTAGCATAGTTGGATAATGCACCTTCCCCGATTAGGAAAGAGATCCAAGTTCAAATCCTGGTGGCGTAACAACGATATTTTTCGATAAAATTGATTTTATATTTATATATTTTTAATTAATATTACTTATTATACATGTTTATATATAATATACCTTTCTCCTTAGGTCTGTCTGAATAAAATATTTTTATATTAATTGCGTACACGTGGATTAATTTTATTGTTAAAATGTTATTTTCTGCATTACGAACTATACCTAACTTCGTTTTCTAAAGTATAATATTGAATTATTGTGTAAAAATTGTTACATTATAAGTTTCGCATCCAGCTCATTTTGTCGTGCTGGAGTTCTAAAATGATGTAACAAAAAGCCATAATAAAACTAAAAATTCATAATTAGTTAGGTAAACATTCGCGGATCGGTGTTTTTTGTTTTTGTTTTGCCTAATCCTTTAAATGGGCAAAGCTGGATCATCGTCGCTCCCGCCGGACCGATTGAACATTTCACGTCGGAATAATTCCACGAACTGCTGTGCGTGTGTCCGTTATAGAGGTGGGACGTGGAAATATTCGTGAGATAAGTGCAACGCCCGAGACCGGACAACCTACAAGCTAACTTGCATGTATAATTCATACTTGTTAAATACGGCTGGTCATTGGGATTGCGTGGCTAAAGAATGTCAATTCCTTAAACTTGTAATGATAACATTTTTAAAAATGTGCACCGATTTTTAAGTAAGGTCCTGAACACAGTTTCGTGTACAGGTAGGTACCTACTAGGATAACAGGCAGTGCTAACCGCGAATGGTGGTGTTTCCGGGGGAGCGGGAAAGTAAAGCAATAAGTCACTAGAGATGGAGTAGGCGGAAGGGAACTCGATACCATACTCATAAATCCCCCTTAAACCCACATGCAGGCTCAGTTCCTTACGTTCAGATTTACATATAAGCGAATATATTTAAAAAAAAATCGTTACAATTCTTTTAATCGAATTTATCCGTAATCTTTCTCCTTTATGCGGCTTCTTTATGTGCATTGACCAGATCTTACAAGCCAAGATATATTCATTCCATTATAATTACATATATCTCGAAGTTTTAGAAGAAAGAACAATAGTTATCGTCAATAATTGTATTTGTAATACTAATTAAATGTATTAATTAGAAAGATATACATATAAAATCAATTTTATCTAAAAATATTGTTGTTGCTACCGGGATTCGATCTTGGATCTCTTCCAATCCGGGGAACGTACATTAACCGATTATGCTACAGCACACAGTACTTTGACGACAAATTTTCGAACCTACATGTTACACTTTTCAAATTAATACACATATCGTTCCATTATTTGAAAGCCGTCTACTTTATTTTTACGGAATCTCAAATCCCTTTGAGTTAGTCCGATAGGAGACGCCAGAATTAACAATTCATTTTTATTAAATTTTGGACAAATAATGGAACGATGGAACGATAGATGTATTCATTTGAAAAGTGTAACATATAAGTTCGAAATTTTGTCGTCAAAGTACTGTGTGCTATAGCATAATCGGTTAATGCACGTTCCCCGGATTGGAAGAGATTCAGGTTCGAATCCCGGTAAGCAACAACAATATTTTTCGATAAAATTGATTTTATATGTATATCTTTCTAATTAATATATTTAATTAGTATTTAAAGTATCACACACCATCTGTTCTGAGTATTTGTAACTTTGATGTAATATCGTGATAAAACATTCAACGGCACTTACATAATTGAATATTTCATTTCCGATAAACCTTTCATGATGGAAAGTGTTCAGTTTTTAATTTACTTTATATTGTTCCTATTTCTTAGATAAATAATCCCATACCTATAAAACCAAAATGAATGCACATTATGTAGCTGATGTATTTAACGTGTCTCCTGATCCTGATTTAATTTATTATGTGACCTGTATGTAACATGCTAAATTACACTTGAACTGTAACTGTGTTACATTTTATTCTATTCGCAATAATTATTGTGGCTTCGATAATGATCCTTTTACAAACGTGCTATGTTCAGTGCTTAGCATTTTGCCGTCTTCGTTTTCGCGAAGTTGTGCAGCCGAGGAGCAATGCCCTATAAATATACTCGCAGCTACAGAACGCCATCTCTTGCATGAATATTGTAACACTGAGCTCGCGACGTGAAGTGCTCCCGTATGGAATATGATGTGCTATCGACTGAATTAATGTCTCGGCTCCTCGGCACGGGTATGAGAACTCTGTACAAGGTGTATTTATTGGATAACGTATTGTTACAAATTAACGTCATAATAAATTTTGCTTTATATTATGTACGTTGCAGCATAGACTTCACTATTCACAAATTGACTGTCTTAATAATGAGATTATTATACAATAACATCCAGTTTTAAGTAGCTAGCAGTAGTATTCGAGAAAGCGTAATGAATCAAAATCTATAAATTGGCCAAGGAGGCCACTCTTTCCGGAGTTTTCCCTCATCAATTCCATATCCCGATGTATGACAGACTTAATATGGTAAATAAACGTACGAATTCTATCTGCACTGCACAATAGATGGATCCATATAATCATAGGGGTAATCGGCTTAAAATAATTGAAAGATCTATTTCCCGCACTCCCTGGTTCTCCAAAAGGAAAGTCTCCAAATAACAATATTAAATATCTCTAGAATGAAAATTGGGCATTGCCAGGTAGCCTCACATTTATTCACATTGAATATAATAGATTCCCCAATGTGTGAGTGTGGTGCCGAGGAGGAAACCCTTGACCATTTCTTTTTTGCCTGCCCATTGCGGATCACAGTTTTTCTTTTGCAGTAATCTCGTCAATGGTAATTTTCAACTCCCGGTTAACTTGTGTCATCTTCTTTCCCTTAACTCGCCACATTTAATCTATATAATAGCGAATTTTTTGAACGACAGTGGTATTGACTTGCAATATATTATTTCTTATTCTATAATAATATTGTAGTTTTTTTTTTCTATAATATAAACTTTTAACTTGATTAATGGCACAAATCACTCTTAAAGGGTGGACTGCCTATTTAAAAGAAAAAGAAGAAGAATCAAAATGTATCTTGAAATTTCATTTTTCTGGAAAACAACATCCAATTATTTCACACCTTCTGTGAAAAGTGCTTTAAAAGTAACATTAATGAATTATCAAGGTATTCTCCTACAGACAAATTGTCAAATTAATAGCGCATACTTATTATGTGTTCATTATTCACAGTTTATACTGCGAGTGATAATTATTGTGAATGAATTCCGGAATGAACTTAACGTTTATAGTTAGTTCATCGGTGATTTGATCAGCAGTATTAAGATATGTGCCGAGTCAAGATTTTGTACATCACAATTACAAATGATTGTATCGTTTTAGTTTGTTGCACATGCCATTGTTTTAGATAAAATATCGAATAATAATGTTTTTACGCGTTCCAATTTCAAATATAAACTCACGTTCCTTCGGGCATTCTCCAGGGATGATTAATAATAAATGTCTTTTCCCCCCTGAGGTCCTGGTGAATTTTTCATCCACCACCGCTACGAAAGTGTACGGATATACCCGTATATTTCTCACCTACCCTAAAACGACCTTTTCCATTTACTGCTGCAACCCTTTACTATTCAATAATAATAATAATAACACCTTCGTTTCCACATTACTCTTAAATGAGAAAGAATGCATTTGTCTCCGTAACTTTCGCAAAATACACGACCATTATTCGTTTTGGTTGTTATTATATAGCACGTTTATATTTATCGCTTCACCCTTCGCACTTTCTAGGAATGATTTCCTACTGCTCTTTCCTTCATTTCCATCATATCAATTTTCATATTCTTCCATTCATTTCTGAATAGAATCACCACATTTCTTGTGGTATCGCCACAACAATAGACGGAGATTGTTGTGGTATCACTACCTTTATTAAGCTACAATCTACGACTTGTATTATAAATTTATTGTTTCGGAGGTACCCAAGTTTGTAGAATTCCATAATCACACATATGAAAATAAAAATACTTGTTTTTTATTTCTTCTAGTTTAATTTCCGTGATACGCGTTTCACCTTACGAGAGCACTATTAATCTAACCATGTTAAATTCAACAATTTATATTTATGTGAAATCTATTGAAAAGGGGCAGCTATATAATTTTAAGAACTTTAATGGGAGTTTTGGGGTTTTTATATTTTGGCACAATTCTAAGAAACAATTCTGTTTAAACACTAATGATATTTTATATTTTTATTTTTTATCTTTGTTTTATTAACCACTTAATTGAGTTTAAATACATCTACCATAATGTTAGTTTGACATCCTGAAGAACAAAATGATATTTTTTGTATGATTCTAGTTAATAAGTATGTTCGAACACTAATTATATTTTAGGTTGCAGTAGTTCCAAATTGCTGTCTCAAGTGTTTTCTGCATAACTACGTCTTATATATCTCTGAGACGCCTATAACAAAGAAAAATTTACGGGAGAATCAAATCATTAAAAAGCATTTCTAATTACAGGTTCTAAAAATGACAATTACAGGGGATCTATATATATTAACTTATTCGTTTATTATTGTTCTATAAACTCAGAATCTAAAAAAGAGCATGAAGTCCATAAATTCATTCTTGATTTAAACGATTTATGTGTGTTCGTAAATACTTGGTTATCTCTGTATTATATGAAGTATCAATCTATTGCGATACACATTTTGAACGTTTATTATAATTTGCAATTACGCTACCGAAAGTTTTTAAAGCTAATTTATTTAAGTGGCCCCAGCGGAATGATCGAAGTTTACTCTCACCTGCCGTGTAAGTCTCGTTTCCTTCACATTTCTATTTTATCTTCTCCTTAGAGATTTCAGACTCCTAATCCCCAATATATGATGACCCGGTCTTACCAGATTTCTGTTACTTATAATATTTGCGTCATGGATCTTCATTACTATAAAATTATTCTATCGTGTATGCTAATACCATTTATAATTATTTCTATTACTCTGCTAATCGTTGATTTTTGTTCTTCTTTTAACTGTCGTGTGTTGGTATGTACCGTAATTTGTTGAAGCACTGATTGAATTTTAGTTATAAAAAAATATTGCATACTCAATGCCTGAACGTGCGTTTTGGTGACCAGATGGTCAGTTTGCATTGTCACAGGCGTACAAGAATCTTTATAATAGCGCTTGAACGTGAGTTGTGGGCAGTAGATCTTAAATCGTATCGATTCAATGAGACATGGAAGATACGAGAACGGTGGTACGCCGCCAACGCACGAAGGTTTGCACGAAACACGTTTTACACTTATCTAGAGAAATATATATTTTGTTGTATCCGTTATATGTATGCGTTGCGATAATCAGCGCGATAAATATTTAAAAAAAATATTAGAGCACATTATACTTTTTAACATTACGTGATTATTATTTATTTGCTTTCAGTATTCATACAGTTTGCGAGATTATTCCTTTCTACCAAAATAATGTAATTTTCTTTGACTTTTTCAAATTAAGGTTTGACATTATTATTGAATCATAATGACCTGGATAATACTATATTTGACGAATATTTTGATTGTACCGTCTGTCAAATAAATAATGTAGTAATTAGTTTTAAGCCTAATCGATGTGTGAGGCATGACATAAGCAATAATTATTATATTTCTGTATTATTTAATGCTTTGTTTTCACAATTATTCGACCTTTCTGTCAATTCTACTCGAAGAATACCTTATAATTTAGTCGATATATTAACATTTGTAGAAAAATATACCCAACATATTAATCGAGGTATTTGTCGTATTCACACGGGTCTTGAAATTGAACACTCATTTGTATCCTAGCGGATTCGAACACGCCTCTCTTCACACCTGCGTGTTGACGGCATCTAGTGGCCGCCATTTGTAACATCGGCATTATCATCTTTGCCGAGTTTGGTTCGCGTCTTGGCTAATCAAAATATTTTCATTGATTTCCGTCAGATCAATTATTATGTTGATATTATTGATGTTGAGTTATTTTCGGGTCGCCACGATTGAAATATTAATATATAACCCAGTAAAGCGAAGTTTTGTAACGTTCGTAATATCGATTCGATGTTGTGCAAAACTTTTGGTTAGGCTGCTTTCACACCTTCAACTTTGCTTTTGTTTGACACAGTTCGGTCAATATCGACAATATGTTGCGTGTAATAGGTATATAAGGTGACAAACCGCATGTTTCCATTTTAAAAATAAATGTTAGACGAATGATCAGCTGATTTTTATATGTAGTGTTACATACATACACTGCCAGCCTAATTTGCCTTAAGAATAAATCTATATATATATAAAAGATGTTGTTTTGTTTGTTTTTTTTATACAAGTCTACGGTTTTATCCCGAGTTTGATGAAATTGTGCACACTTGACCTTGAAAACAAGAGAAAGGTCACTGTCTACATGAGATTTCTAAAAACCACCCCCATCCCCCTTACCCAACCCTTAAACCAGAATTTTGGTACTTGATGAAATTTAGCACACTTGACGGACGTTCAAAATAAGAGGAAAATTACTGTCTATACGAGATTTTGAAAAACCACCCCCATCCCCCTTCGCCACCACTCTTTAGCAAAATTTTGGTACTTGATGAAATGTTGCATACTTAAATTCAAAATAAGAGGAATATTTCTGTCTAGATCTGATTTAGAAAAAAATACTACTCGTGCACCCCTAAATGAAACCTCTTTACTCTGCGTAAAGCCCAGGCAACGCCGGGTACATCAGCTAGTCATATAAAATATATTGAGTTTATTGCTATTGCTAAAATATTGATATTATTCATCTACTAGTTATTCCAAGTCTTTCGTGGTCGCCCTCAACTTCCTGTCCATCAAGATACACAAGTATATCAATTCTTTGTTTATTATAGTCTAGTACACATATTAAAATATATAAACATTCTTGAATACGCTATTTATGTAAGAACCCATCATCATTTACAGCAACCTTTCGGACCTATTAATAATCAATAATCCTCCGGAATTATATTCTGTCAAATTAGAATACGTCTGATTGGATATTTGTTTGGGTTAATTGGTTATTTCAGGTTGTACTCAGGTATACCACTTCATTTTTTGCGTAATAAATCATATTTTAACATTAAAAAATAAGTTTTGCGTAAATACCGACCGTGGCTGCGCAGCGGTCAACACTAAACTCCATAGCAAAAGCAATCGGTACGGAAACACTGGTCATGATTGCTTTCTGTCGATATGTACTGTAATTCCTAAATGCTTTGAATTATTTCCTCGGTCACCCTTTTCTCATTTTCACTGCATTGATCCTTCATGTGACATTTCCATGTTTCGTTCTACATAAATGTCGACACTAGCCTGCGATTACGGATCGCTGGGCGCGATTATCTTGAGATAATCATGTTCGCGATAGCGGAAATTACAGTTCGTTCAAAGTGCCGTTTATCTTATTTCCAATAGTCTTATCGACATTCGTCCACACCATAGCCAATAAATAAGTAACACACATATTATGCCCGATTTCTTAGAAAAGTTATTTGCGTTATTTCCGGAGATGGTGCTGGCCAAAACTTGTGGGAATTTTGCTACCCTGCCCGAGTTGTTAATTATTTCCGAGTTGATTTAAACTAATTGGATTTATTTGACTCCCTTTATAAGTTTTCATTTCCAGCTTTAATTTTTGCCACGACAATGGCCAACTCGGTGTCATAATATTATATTAAGTTGGGTTGCTCTTTTCGATATAAGTCTCTGTCTAAATATAAATTGGTAATTTATATGGAAATTCCTCTTCCTCATATTGCACTCGCTCATTGTTCTCTTTACGGTTCGCCAGACCGAGTTTGGCCCAGTCACCCCTATCTGACGTCTCATGACACCGTCGTACTGTTACTCTGTCACGTATGCAATGTCTTATAGTATAATTCCTTGCCCTTTTAGTCAGTCTTATTGGACAGTGGTATCCGTTCAATAATATTATTATTATAAAATATCACTTACACAGTATCGAACGTCTCCAGTTGATATATTCATTTTAAATTAAATCAAATTTTATTTGTGAAGTTGCAATTTTTCAGAACATAGTTTCTTGATAGTTAGATAAATCACTTAGTAAGAAGATACACAGAAAAATCATTAATATATAGTCACCACCGGGACTCAAACTTAGAATTTTCTTTTGTTTTACCAATTACGCCAAAGTGACCCTATAGATCATCGTCAGATTTCATCTGTTACTTTATTAGTGAGACATTTATTTTTTCCCTTTGAAAGATTTTTATGTTTTCGATAAATAGTTTTTCTGTGTACATCAATTCAATTCATCGTGAGACATTTTACTTTATTTAGCAAAATGTTAAAAGAAAGCTTTAGGTGCCAGAAACATGTAGAATAATTGACCATAGCTCGTTCTTATTTCGGGCTTATATACAGAAGAGTATTTTAAAAAGTTTTTTAAAAATCTTTTGAAATTCTCTTAAGAAATTTTGGCCATTATGGTCCGATCATTTTATACTTTTGACGAAGAGAGTGTCAGCAAGAGTGTCGACCTTGCGTGGGCTGCAACGGTGAGAGTCTTCTTGTGGGCAGAAGTCGTTAGATAAATATATAATTACTTGGCCGGATGACATATTTTTTAAACGTCATTACATCATTCATGTCGGACGGTGTATGATTTCGCCTTAGGCGTGTACTTGAATGAGTGGAAACAGCTAAAAAAGATGTACAACTAAGTCTTTGAGCTCGAGAACTGGTGTGTCCCTTTTAAGTAATGTCTAGTCATCGCGTCCTTGTTCATTAGAACTTTTTCCATTGAAGACAGAATGCCATACACCTCGTCGTCTCGTCTACGTCGCCTTCTTGTACGCTCGTTCAGATGTCGTCCTTCAGTATCTGGTTATCTTGATTGCGCTAGTTCTTTTTCGGGTACCCTCGCTTTCTACATTAGCATCATAAATTTTTCAAATATTTTTTCATCCGTTCTATCCATTTAATCAACTCTTTATAGATTTCAACACCGATGTAAAAGAAGTGGGTACTTGACACAGTTTGGATGAACGTCACTATTAAAAACCTACGTTTGTACATTAAAATTTTAATTAATCGGAAGGTGTCATAATTGTTCATTTTTGTTTCAATGAAGCGTTTATTACAAGAGTTATTACACACTTTTGTATTACAAGTTAATAAATCAACAAATATTTAAAATTAAAATGTTCAATATTATTTATTATAACGTCCGAAAGATACAACACAGACCTCGGTCTTTTCAACCAAGGTCCGCATCCCGCTGTGGGCAGTGCGGCCGTGATTTCAGTCGATTCAATAATAATTGCTGAATCAATTGGTATTCCATTTGCACTACCGCAGAAAATATTTAAGTTTTGAAGCGTTTTTTGATTGCCAATGAATCAGACTTTTGGAATATTCCTGGCAGTAATAATTACGTAAAATTTCGATGCAAGAGGGGTTTTCCTGCGCCGGGCGGTGGAATAAAAATAATATAAAATTGCACTTATAGTCTCACTTTCGGACGTGGGTTATAAATCAATGAATTTAATGGTGTCCGGACAGGGTGTTTCCGTGCGCGATGAACAGTAATTATCACTACCTATAGATACATATTACTGATTGACAAATTGTGGCGTACCGTAGTCATGTCCGCGGCTAGGGGAATCGCCCGCACCTGAATACGTATGTAGTTCTGCGGGCGGTATATATTACCTGTGTCCGTGTGCACTGTGGTGTGGTATCCATCTGTTTTAATATCGGCGCTGGTTTTAAGGCGGTTGTGGCCTCGCTACAGACTGCTCGGGCAATGAAACTATCGGTTTGCGGACTAAAACGTCAAGAATAACTACCAACCGTGTTGTTTCAAATACATCTTTGCTAAACACCCAATCAATTAATTATTATATTTTACGAAATAATTGATGGTGAGGTAAGCGAGCAAATAAATGATTAGACAAATCAGCAATTAACTAATGTGATTTATCTTTTAGCCCCTCATTTATATGCTTGTACTGTACTGTATGCTTTATCGTCCATTCTGTTTCTTTCATTTGCGTCGTACAAACTAAACGCTACCAATTTTTCTCAATTTTGTTAAAAATACATTTTGAAAATTTGCATGCATATGATATGAACATGTATGCAACGAAATATTATGTTTTTTGCGATTTCTAATATCCTCTTTGGGATCAAATGTTTATATTCAAAATATCACGTGCCAGGATCTATAAGGTTTTCCAAACCGTTTCTCATACTTATCAAACCATTTTTTGGGTTCCACAAGTAATTTTTAAAGTTCTTCACATTGTTTCATATGTCGTTCCTCGTTATTTCCTTAACTTTTATTAATTTTTTGCTTGTTAAGTTTTATTTTTAAATGATGATTTCGTGTGTTTATGTTTTTAAATATTTTAAATGATTGATCACCGCTGTCTGTTTATGTGCGCATAATTTAATATAAAAAAATATTCATTTTGTGTGAGTCAGAAGGCCGTAGAAATCCGTTCTGTATGGTCGATAATTTTATTTCAATGTTATCTCCGCGTTGAATTAATTATCAATTAGAATAGCACCATTTCAGGATTCCTTTTCAATCTTAATCGATATTAACCTGTATATGAAACGTAATCATTTGTCATGTTCCACCGGGATTGCATGATTTTACTTTTATGAATCTAAATGATTTGACGTAGGAATGTAGCACGTAGGATTTTAAGGCTTGATTTTAATCAATTTATAATAGTTACCAAGTTATAAGGATTAGGCGAGTGTTGAAATATAAGACAAGAAAGCTAAGAAATTTCCGACCTTTAAAGGAACAAAGAAACATCACACATGCTCTTTGGATTTTATCTTACTATTTTTTTTTTTAAGTTTTAAATTTACATCTTAAAACAATATTTAAGGGCGTTCTTTTTAGTCTGGTGGTTAAGATCTAGTGGTCGGGGGTTCGAGCCTCGTTCCAGGAGATCGTCAAGATAGTCCTAATTTCATAGCAGAAACGTTAGTTTTAAAATACTAAGAATATTGATGTGACACGTTTTTCGTTATGCAATAAAAAAAAATTGCTCTGGTAATCATTCATTAATTCATAATCTTCACCACTTCTTGCCAGAATTGAAGTTTTAACACCGACACGCGGCTTCTCCGTCCATCTCGTCTATTTGTTTTTCTTACTGAAAAAAAAACATTGTAGTATTTTATTATTTCTTACATTTTAAGAAATTAATGAAATATCGAGTTCAGGAAATATAAAACAAAATATAGTCTAATACGGCATGTACGGGATGTGGAAGAAGCGAAGTTTGATGTACATCAGGACAATATTCGTGGTGTATGTGGTTTCATTTACAATATTTAAATAAAGTTCACTTGGTTGTTTTTATAAAATAAATTTATTTTTGACATTGTCGAATTCGATTTTATTTTCCATAAGTTTTTTCAAGTGGCATTATAATGAACTTATATGATTACTAGTTTCATAATAATCCGGGCTGTCATTTATTTGTTGGTCTTCCTTGTGTACACATGTGCGAAGTAGCGAAGTAAGATTAGTATTGTATGAAGTCTAACGACTGTCCATTTGTCTGATTCTATTGTTCTTTTTTTTTAGACGTAGCCTTTTTACTGCCATTGGAATCCTTATACAGAAACAGATTTTTTCTCTCTAAAAGGTGTGAAAAGAATATTATTAGTGAAAGGAACCGAAACTAATCGTTCTGAAAACGGTTGACCTCTAGAAAAGAAGAAAACAAAAGATTAAATTCTGATTTAAAATGTTTAAACTCGGTAAACTATGTTCGAGCCAGTTGTATTGTAAGTTATCTTAAAACAAACTTATAAACTGATAAATTATACCCACTCCCAGCTCGTTAGGTCGAATCAAGAGGTTCTGAACGCCGAACTCCAACGAGCTGGCAAAATTACTTTCCTGAATCAGTTTCTCTTCTATACTAGACGACTAATCTCGCTGCAGAAAATTAAGTCCAGCCAACGCGTACAAAATTATCGATCAACGCGTATTTCTAGTATGCGAACAGGTTTGCAAAGCAACACCCTTTTCCTCGGCGCCTTGATATATTACCTTTGAACTGATGATGTGAGATCTGGACTGAGAGCATTCATTCAGTTCAGTGCAAGTCTGCTCTCGGCAGAGAACGGACCTCCGATATTTAATTCGCGTTAACTTGTTTACGAATAACTTCCAATAGAAAGTGTGTAATGTGATAATAATGTAAGCTATCAAAAGTTTCTTCTCGATTTAAACCCAACAGATACCCGAGCATCTGTGACGTGTTCATGTGTTGATCTCATCTCCTACAGTTTGTTGTGTTTCCACTGAGAACTACAATGTTCTGTGACGACTTGGATTGTGGTCTGCCTGGTGTTATGCGATACGAAAGCTTGTTCTTGGAAGCATTCCGCTTCGCATTGTTATCACATACCGCCAGCGGTTTACATCGTTTGATTATTTTTGATTCGAAAACGTGTATCGCAAACCCGCCAAGTGATTAGTTTAACCATTCTGAAGTGCGAGCTGGTATCTGTGATCATGTGTTGTGAAGTGACATTGGTTATTATAATACCTCAAGGTCTTCACGTGGTCATATCGAGGATTAAACATTTTTCAAGTCAATTGAAGGACAATTATAACATTATATTATTTGGCAAATATATTTTTTTTTTAAATAATGAAGGATAAGGATAATTAAACAAACGACAATAATTTATAGAAATATGAGAATTTAAAAGCCTCTTATCCCTACAACGTGATGGTTATACATACAAATTGAAGATACAGAAGATTGTCTGTAATGGTATAAACGATCCACCTAATCTAATGTTAATCTACTGTTTTGTGTGCCTTTTTAGCCGTGGCGTTATTAAATAAAATATGTCTTCCAATCTACGCCAATCAGTTTTCAATCAAAATATTATCGTTCCGTGTACTCTTCGCCCCGACAATCGTCAGAGGTTTCAATCAGCGTTTTAGTCAACATTGGCAATTGGGAATTGAGTCAATTGAATATTGCAGATCTTTGATTATATTGTAAATCAGTTAGTGGTGTTGACACAAAAATAACTCTCTCGTTAATGGAACATCCCCAATTAACAACGATCGATTAATGTCACGATTTATGCGAATTACATTTCGAAGGTAAAAGATTTCAGAATAATTCTTTTTTATTATCAACATTGTAGTTCTCCAAAATGGAACAGTGAGGCAATGAGTAAAGCTAAAAACTAGACCAGTTAATGAACCGTTTCTTAGAAAGCGCGACACGGTATTATTTTTCGCACGGCTACTCAGGTACAGTATTATAGTTCTTCTACAAATTGCTTTTTTTGTCTCCAATTATTATTATTGTCTTCAGACGTAATTGGCCGAAACAGCAAATTAGTGATTTGCATAATGTCAGCTTATCACCGTATTGCTAAAATGTGTATTAGAATATTGGTGCTTGTATTTTTTTTTTTTTTTTTGTATGTAAATTAATAATAATAAATTTAAATGTAAATTAAGGTCATTTATCGCATGCCATTGTTTTCTTATTCTGCAATTCTTTTCATTAGAAATCGTTACCAAGTTCTCACAATAACAGTTGGAGAACATCATTTGCCACTGTTGTTCGGCAGAGACGATGCAATGATGATGAATAGTAGTTTATCGCCGAGGTTATCGGACCGTCATTTCAACCGAGACTCCATCCGTCTGTATCATTTTATTAATTATCAAATAGCTGTACATATTTTTGTGGCTACACAGCCGTTATATTTATATCTTACCGAGAACATCTATGTCTATATACGAGTCGATGAAAAAATAATGATGTCTTGACAATTAAAATAAGCCTTGTAAGATAAAAGTATAATAAATGTTCGTATTTGATGTTCGGTTTGCGAATACATGAAGTACAATCGGTCGGCTACCGCACGATTACGTTCTCGCCTTGTCGTTAATACAGTTGTCTATCGAGTGTCAGAATTGCTTCGTAGTATAGTGGATGACCCCACAACAATGCGCAAATATTGCTTTCGATCATTTTAATTGACAATTAATGTAGTACGCCAATATATGAGACCCCCCTGCGACAACACTATATCGGTTTTACAAATGTCGATAGTCAAACGGAGCGTCAGCCGTCTTGGATGGTTTACAGTGTTGTTGCTGGTAAGCTCGCTTAAAAATGATGTGTAATAGTATTTTAATTTATTTTATATGGTTGTTTAATGTACCATTCGATGCCCAAGAAGATATACAACGTTGTGGCTTTCATAACTTAGATTTAACCAAAACCGATATACAAATCATTGGGCGTTCTGTGATTTCGTGTTGCCCGCTTGCTGGAGGTTAAAAAAAGCTTTTTTGTCTCCGCTGTCGGATAATGTATATTAGTGAGTAGTTTGCCAGTGCAAAACGACAATAGCGAATTAACCCGCTGGAAAATTATACGTTGCGCTCGAGTGGAATACCCTTTTATCGACATTTGTAGCCAAATGATCGTTTAACAGTAAATAAACGGATTAAAATAAGGTAAAACAATTTCTCCATTCTGTTGCCTACTCGACGATCACACAAAACTGGTTGAGTCACTTTTATTTTTGTGTTCACAAACTCAAACTCGTTTTTGGTGTCGTTTTTCTGTTTTTCAGCCGAGTCGCTGTAGTGTTTGTATTCGCGACCCGAATCCCACGGGCCATTGAAGATGAAGATCATCTGTCCACCAGGTGCGGTATGGCGGTCGGTCTCGCATTTTGATAAATGTACAATAATGCTGAACATTTTAATTTCAGCTTTTTTGTTTTTCATTTTATTTTTTACAGTTTTGTCGAACTTCTCCCTATTGATTGATGTGCTATCACATATCTATATATATAAGTAAATCTCAGTAGATGCAGCACTTGTACAGTAATATCAGAAATTCTAAGGTTGGAGCAACACAATATGAATCGATAAATGCCGATTAAAATCTATGTATGCAATTTATATGTTTTTTTATTGAGTTGAGAACAACATTTTTGGACCACTGGTTCACGTCTACTGACACGAACTGATAGTCTGCTCCAATTTGAATACAAATATGGACAAGTCCAGATCACCCACGGCCCAGCTTCACCTCTCCCGAGGTCTCTGTTCGATAGCTGGCTCCTAAAAGAGAGCGGCTCGTGCAGCGTGTACTGGATTACATGTGTTACATGCTGTTTTCAGATAACAATCTGGCCTTCTTGCGGGCTGGGCTACTCAATAATTATCGTCGTGAGTCACTGTATAGTTTTTCCGAAAATGTTTCAGCTTTTCTTTTTAAACAATTTCTTCGGGCGGAGTCGCAATTTTCAGTGTCCATTTGTTAAATCTTTTATTTTGTATTTTTCTGAACGGTTGAACTGTAACCATTTCTTATTTCATTCCTTGTATCATGTAAAACATTAAGTTGCAACACGTATTTTTAATACAAATTAAATATATTAATTTTAAAATTCAATTTATTAAATAATATTTTTGTTGCTACAGGGATTCGAACCTGGATCCTTTCATATCCGGGGAAATGCGTTAACCGATTACACTACACCGAAATAATAAGTTGACGATAAATTTTCGAACTTATATGCTGTAGTTCTTTCAAATTAATACATCTATTATTTTAAATATATAAAAAAATCTATTTTGAATTGAATTTTACTGTTTATCTTTGTAATTGATACATTTAATTTGTATTAATACCACAGAACTAGAAACTACACAGAAAAATTGCAACTTCACAATTATAGTGTGTTTTCTTTAATAATAACAATAATAACGTATTTTTAAATTTATAACTGTTCCTCTTTGTTTTATAATATTTATCCACATTTTTCATTCTCACATTAAAATTTCTTAGTGCGTTGAAGAAATAGGTATTTAAAAATGAACAAAATATCTATTCTGAGGCAACGCTTCCGGTTCGTTCAACAGCAACAGTGAGAAGTGTCCGTGCTCACCTTGTGTGGAGGCGCCGAACTTCGGTCGTAGTGTGTGGGAGGACCCGAAAAAGTCAATCGTTTGAATGAGATCAAACACGGAAAGTGTTAAGACGAGATGGTTCAAACATTGACATTTGAAGAATTTCTCGGATGGCGGTTTTTGTAATTGAACAGTGACGTCAGTTGCAATAATAGTGCGTGCGCGCGCACACTCAATTAGAAGTAACTCTATATCTGTACCTTGTTATAGTTTCTGGATGTAATGCTAAATGGATTTAGAGTATTACAGTTATTTCTACAATATCATTACATCATATTGCTTTGTTACTGCTGCTGCTGCATAATGTAAAATACATGTCTCGAAACATTAGATTTAGATAAAAATATTTAACACGATTCAATTAATACATCACAAAGTTTCTTCTACCAGCATCACGATGAATGTTCCACCTTATTAGGTTTGCGTAATAAATTCTGGTTTTTCAGATTGGTTGTATGATGTCATTCTTTAGATATCCCCTCTATTTATTGTCCTTCTTTCTTTTTATCTATCGTCGTCTGAGAAGCCGAAGTGTTTGGTCGCCATTCATTACTTTTAAATAGAAAATGGTGTTGTCTATTTGTACTTAATTGTATATCTTTTATGTTAAGTTTCTCAGAATTCCCTTTATCCTTCAGTTATGAATGACTTTACTATGAATTACTTACGTTACGTTTATTACGAATGACTTTAAAACATACCTTTTAATCGAAGATCTCAATCTCCACCCTTTATTTTCCGTATAGGGATATTATTGTCTAATGTGAAAAATATATAAGAATCGTTATCATTAATAAAAACTTTGATTTTTAACGAACATGATTAAAACATTTATCGCTGTTTATCTCACCTGTTATTTATCTCGTTATCAGATTTGTTTGGTGGCTGAGTGGGTACAGATCCAAAGTTCGGGAGCAAGTTAAATCTAATTTCATAGTACATACAAGACTTTCAGACCATGACAGTTTATTATCTAGGAGAACGTTTTCATTTTTTTAAAGTATAAAGTTAAAATAATATTAGTAATATATGATATCGTCATTGCGGTATTTGGATGCGTATTTCCTCAACTTGCACGGCGCGACAATTCTAATCATTACATCGACCTTCTGTACAAGAAGCTCGTTTATCAGCTACCTTTTGTTGAGCGGCCAGATCTGCCGAAGTCGGCTCGTGCCGTGGACCTCTTCTCCCGGTCACGCGGGCATTGTAAACCGGTCGGTTCGCCCGATGTTACCGGCGAACAATTACGAAATCGCCGCACAAAGACGCTGTCAACTTCTACCGCCATCACTTGTACATTGTAATCAGCGGCTGCTAGGAAAATTGCGAGGCTGGGTGCAAAGTTTGAATGGGGAAGGGCTTCATATTTATTTAAAAGTAAGGAGTAAAAACAGGCCAAGTATTGCCTGAATATTATCAAGTGAAAAGGCCCATTCAAAATATACTTGTGTATTTATTTATAAAATAAATTGTTACGGATCATGTAAATGAGCTCCATCATTTTCCGAGTCACCGACGCGCTAGCACAGTTTAATGACCCAAAAAGCATTATTTCAAAGTATACCAAGAATAAGTTGAAAGGTTGCTGTTTTAATTAAGCTGGGCTCGAGTACACCACGATTTTTCGTTTTCTTTTATCTGTTATGCACGCGGGGTCTCGATAACCGCGGGGCCTAGGTGCGGGATAAACTCACCTCGACTACGGTCTACCATTTTAAACACCTAGCTAAAATCATAATTATTGTTTGTTCATTCGCAGAAGAATCGATATTTTCTTCGTCCTCTTGAATCCTTTCTTCCAATAAGCAATCAGCAGCAACTCTACTGCGTCCTCCCAGAAAGTCGAAGACTTCCAACTCTTCCCCTACCACCTGGGGGGGTGTCCATTAAGGATTTTCGAGCTTAATTTTTTATTCTGATTTTTGATTACTTCGGGTGAATTTATTGTTTCATTCTTGAATGTTTTCGCTGTAGTAATTATTTTTTTTTCACACTTTTGTGCTTTTGGTCGTATTCCATGTCGACTAGAGTACGTGTCAGAACGAGTACACGCTGATTGTACAAATATGAATTTTCGAGCAACTGTTGCACAAATAAGCCTCTTTCTCCGATCAACATTTTTTGTGCGTGCCTGTTGGTGATCGTTCCGCCGGTTGGTTTCTTTAGGATATATAATACTATTCATGGGAACGTATTGCTGTATGACACTGATCAGTTGGCCATTTTAAATCAATTCCAATTAGCTTTGAACTAAGATCTCGTGGCTCTCTTAACCGTACAATAACTGGACAGATTCTTTCAAATTCTCAAAATTTTGTACTTCTAATTGTATTATTTGGCTGTTACAATTTTTGTTTGATTTCTATCGTTATTACTTTAATCAAATGTTATCTTTAATTTGTTTTAATTTATCTAATCTAATGTTATCGTTATCGAGGGAATCTTCAAAATGGTTGACATATTACCCGAGAATTTTTACCGAAGTTCGTACCAAAAATTTATTTTTTACTCTTTGATCTTTGTCATACTATTATTGGTGATGGTATTTATAGCGTTTTGTTGGGTAGGTTGTTCTTTCGATTTTCTCGTGCAGTTTGAAATTATTTTTGATATTAGTCGGTCCGATCAGCTGAGCGACCAGTGCGGGCGAACCGTTACCTTCGCCGCGCGTGGCCCACGCAGATTCAAGGTTGTTACATAAACTTATATCATTATATGGAGGTTTCACTCTCGCATGCTGATGTGACTAAACACTCTCGATGATAGAAAATTGAAGCTCATTTTGTTCTCTCTAGCGGATGAAATTGTTGCTTTCATATTTTCCCGCCAAAAGTGCTGCTTGATTTATTTATTGTTGAAATATTAAATTATCTCACTGGATTAGGTACTCAGTTTCTATATAAGAATCATTACAATATTTTTATCTTATTTAAAAATATTTTATAAATGCAAATTTTGAAAACATAATTTTATTAAATAAATTCTTGCGTCACCAAATCTAGTCTTTCCTTTCTTTTTTGATATATATTATATTTTATTTATTTATTTAATTCTTAACATAGTGCATACATAAGTACTTCTTATATGCTATAATATATACAAGATTAAAGTATTTTCTTTTACTAAAACTTATCTTTTATATATTTAGTCATTATATATTAGGAGAGTTAATAATTTTACCGAATTAGTGTTTCAAAAAATTAAATTCAATTACGTATACATCATATTGATTGTTCGATTGGCTTGTGCAAAATATAATTGATAACCTAATTGCGGTCAGCTTGTTGCTAATTTCACGCTTCTCAAACACACGAAACGTGATTATTAAAAAACCCAACTTCCTGTTATATTGATTCTACAATTCGAAGAAATGATAGCACACATCTCGAGACAGACGCTGCGATAGCAGGAATATTTGGTTGTGCATTGTGCACACATCAATTGTAGCTCTCGTTTGATATGGCACACAATAACTGTTTATATATATGGTATTATAATGATAGTGGTTTGGCGTTTAGCATAAAGTACACGACTCTCGTACCACCGAATCTCTGTTGTCGACTGGGAGGTAAAATCCACCGAAGCGAACAGCCGCATTGTGCCATCAGGTGTTGCCAAGCCAAAGTATTAAAAAAAATACAGTTTATTCCCCGGTTTCACTTTTGTAAGTTTTGTGGGTACATCCTTCTTGAAATGTGTTATAATAAGAATGACTTTCTAAACTCCTAGGTCAGGATTTCAATTTCTAACTTATTTAATGTACATTCTTTATATTCATCTACCAACGTTCTTTGTACAGTGACGCTGCAGGTTATCATCCTCGTGGCTCCTTCTCATAATTATTCACACTGGTTCTTTATACATCGTGCATATATCTTTTGACTTTTTTCCAGTTTTTCTGAGCACGTAAAGTGTGAAGTGCTTCGTTTACTCTTATCTTAACAGTAAATCCGTTCCTTGAGGTGTTACAAATATGAGTTTTAACCAAACAGCTGTTTCATAAAATACAAAATAACGCATCTATATTTTATATTATACATATATGACTATGAGTTTGCGCACCGAAATCACTATTCATTCAGATTTTAAGCTGTGACGAAATTCCTGTTTAAAAAATAGCGGTGTAAATTTTTTGATGATATACACAACTGATCGCGTCTTCAGCGCGAAACCCGATATAAGGCTGCAGGTTTAGATATTGGACCAGCGCGTGGTTAAAAGTCTGGGGTTTTATTCCCTTAATTTATTCCTAGGTAGGTATGCATTATAAAACTGACCACCACTTTAGCACCTTCAATTTACTGAAATATACCAACTAACTGCAACAAACTTGCTCACTTCGCTACGTAAAAATATGTGTATATTTTTGGAAACTAAGAATTGATGTTAAATTTGGACGAACTAAATTACTTTATTCTATGTATCAATCAACTCAAATTATGTCGCGCTTAAATCCATTTTTAGGTTCGTTAATTAACATATGAATCATCAGAAATAACGTAGAAAATATATATGGTGTGTCCTTTACTTGACTCCATTTTTTGGGTTCATTATTATTATTAATTATTTAGAATTATTGGAAATAACGTACAAATATATAAAAAGTTTACGCTTAAGTTTTCAGTTTTAGAATTTTACAAAATTTTATGCGTGTTCGGTAATGAATCACCATCTGGAACGTATGAAGTGCGTTATAACAGTGGCCGTATATTTTTCAACCCCTATGCAAATTTGGTAGTAGTTAATCAATATAATTCAATATTCCTAGTGCTACTCACCTCTGTGCTGTGAGTTGACGAAGGGGTGAATGCAAATTAGTTGATAAACAATAAAGAGAATCCATCGACCTTGACAAACAGCTGGTGCGTGTTTCTTTTTTAACGATAAAATGCCTCCTCCGACAGCACGTCAGCTGGGGTAGCGAGGGTAGCGTTAGTGTGGGGTAGTGCCGGCCAGGCAGGTTCGTGCCATTGCGAGAAAGGAGGTAAAGGAAGGACTAGAGGTGGTTTCACATCCAACCACATTAGTTGGAACTGTTCTAGACCAGTAATAATACGTAACAAGCGACTAGTAATGTCATTAGTATGTAAACTATCTATGAAATCCAGCTAATTTCAGTTAAATATTACTAACCTTTTCCAATTTTAGACATATTTATAAGACGATTCTTTGTCCGTCAAAGCTTTTCCTTCTTCTCGCTTCAAAAGTAAATTGGCACTTGCGTAATGATGGACAACATTTATCTCGAATGTCATGTAAAGGACAAACAAGAGTTGAGCATGGAGCGATCTGTCATTTGTTTTCTATTGTATTTTTTATGACCAGCCGTCAAATCTTCGACGGTAGAACAAAGCCTCATCCATGTATACGCACCGTAATGTTTGATGTAAATAGATTCCATAGACTATATTATAGTGTTAGTGGGGAAATAAATGCAATGGATGGTAGCAGACTTTTCTTCGATGAATCAACTTGTCCATTTTTTATTCCTGGTTTTCTACCTGTAGCAGTCACCGCCTCCCCCTCTCCTTTCCCGCCACCTGTGGCTCCGTGCCGCGGGAGATGAGTCACGCCGCTCCGCCGGCAGTCTGCCATGCTTCGCCTCGCGCGGTGAACGCTCCCGCACTCGTCGCCGGCCGAGACGCTGACGCTAGTCACGATTCGAGTTGTAGAAGAAGAGGAATCGCGTTCTCGAATAAAGGAATAAGGCATCCGAGTGGAAAAAAGTGAATCCAGTGGTAGATTTGATTTTGGTTTCCTCCGCGCTGGGTCGAGAGCATCGGACGATGCGATCGAGTAAAACATCGTGACTGTAATTATGTGAACTTGTGAAGCCTACCTTTATTTTTTGTACGTGTTTGCGTTAATTTAGTCGCTCGCGCTTGTCTTCTCGTGTCAAAAAGACTTCAAGGTTTTTATGTTGTTTAGTGTGTCGTCGTTTTGGATGGTGTTGTGTATCATTTTTAATACTCTGTCCCGTTTTGAAGACTTTTCGCACGTGTCGAGCAAGCTTGTCAGAATTTCAAGGTTACTTTAGTTTAGTCTCCTTTCTGCCCGTCACGGACTCACAATTATAACGGTTCAGTTATTTGCCTCAATGGGATTAAGATTTTTTGAAAATACATTAAAGTGAGGATAACTTATATTTTTTCCTTTTAAACTGTTTTTGAAATAGGTGCTGTCTTTTTTAGACTACGTAACTTTCTTGCCAATATTTTTTCGTACTGTGCTACTTTTTGAACATTCACAATTAAATCATCGAGTTGAAACAACTATCTTATCGCAATTATAAGAAGTATCGAATATTGATACCATTATTGTATCAAATGCGTTACTTTCAATAAAATATATATATTTAAATGTGATTGTGAAAGTATATTCTCTTTTGTTTGGATTATGGCTCGTTCGAAACATTGTGTAATTAAATCATTTAACGAAATGATTCAAGATTAACAATAGTATTTCACTGCATCGAAATAAATTTCATAAGATTTTGTCATCTGCAAACGCAGCAGCTAGTTTGAAATGTGATCGATATGTGTTCCATCAAAATTTCTAGATAAAAGTCTCACATTATTGAGTCGCTTCTCATCGTTGCCTGCCTGCATTTTCAAATAAAATGACTCCTAGAGTTACGATAACACGCATGGATATTATTTCCCTATTTGCAAAATTATATTTTATTATCGTATTTGCATTTTCGTCATTGCTTGCATCGCATGTATATTATTAGTATTCCTCCGGTAAGCACACGTATATACAAGATTGCTGACGTCACGCTACCATACAATGAGCTCAACGTTGATAACGCTCGAGCTGATAGTGTACGACTTTATAGTATTTGCCGTGCATTCTTTTATTCGATTGTTGAATCGATTGAAGTAGGTTTTTGGCGTCGATCTTGTCAATCTTCTTTGGTTATTAATGTCGCGCTCATTTTTATACTTCTGTCTGATGTTTTGGAACCTTTGGCCAATGTCGATAGTGAAACATGGGCCCTGCGTAGGCCAAAAACACTTGACAATGAGATACGCTGTTTGTCCAGTTTTTGTTCGGTTTATTCAGCGCTTTAAATTAGCTCCAGCCTCTGAGTAAAACTTCTCCATGATTCATGTCTTGCATCTGTGAATCCAGTTGTACAAACACCGAGTGGCGGTGTTTGTTGTATTTCGTAATAATTTTCATGTTCGCCTGTGACACACGAGTTAGTATGAATTAATGTGCAAATTGGTGAACTATCATGTTTTGTCTCAGCCAAGGTATCCCGAGTTTCAATCACGCGTAGAATAATTTCTTATTGTGTGTGCTCAACCGATTACAATATTTTTTGTTTCTTCAGTACAGTACAAATTTCCATAATATGATCATGTTTTTTTTTTGTTATCTTCATTGCATTGTCAGGTTTGTTTTAACCAATCTTTTTTTCTTACGAAATAATGTTTACATTCTAGACTTCAAATGCCTGTCACGTGATATCCCAAGCGATAAGAATATTATACGAATGTGTAAATAATGATCATTTCTGTTTTCATCGTATCTATATTATATTGTTGCCAGGCGCTGTAAGATACATGCCGACCCACATTTCTGTATTATGATACGAGTGTGCAAAAGACAGGAAGAAGAACGCGCGACATTAAATGCGTGACTTGAATATTAGTTCGCTGTCATGTGGTCAGGAAAGCTGACATTTTGTGGACTTGTTGTTCCCAACAGGTAAATAGAAATCATGAAAAATTCGTTGTTGGGTGTGACAAAAAAGAGAAAATTAAATTCGATCAGACGTAGATGATCTTTTTAATGACATTAGGATTTTCAAAAAAAAAATGAGACTACTCCTTCGCCGTGATTTATGCTTCATCACCGTTTCAATCGTTCGTTCAACACTTAAACAGCAAAGCTGCAAACCATGGGATTACGCTGCGTGACCATGACGAGTCTTAAATGCAATAAAAACAGACGTTTTAGAAATAGCTACAATTTTACCACCAAATCATCATTATTAAGTTCAGCAAGAAGTGAGTCATAAGTCAGTCGGCTACGGCTGTTCGCTTTGCGTGAAAGCGTTCATAAATCAACGATGTTACCGCTCCATCGCGATAATCATATCTCCGTTAGGACACAATGCTCGTGTCACCGCTCGGAACAAGTCGCCATCCAATTTCCCCAATTCGAGTTTTCTTATTAAAAGAACTGAGCGTGCGTGAGAAACAGACGAAGATCCAAGAGATGAAAGTTGACCGTATCTCCGTTCTCTTCTGTGCGCCTAATACGGTTAATGGAGCCATTCGTTTTATTGTGATTTAAAAAAAAAAAAACTATTTAGCAGACTCGCTTCGTCAGCTGAGTTTTCTGGCATTAAAATTAAGTGTTTGTATCGATTAATATAAAACTATAAAAAGCAGTCGTCAATCAGTATTATTATAGTCTTTGAGTACCTTTTCTCAATAGAATTGAAGTTTATTATACGTGAATTCCGCTCTTGTAGAATATATGTATTTGTTTTATACTAACCCACAGAGAACGACATCTTATGTTATAAAAATCTGAAATGGGTTGATTTTGATCCTTATCTTAATATTACAATTCTTCAATTATCGATTGACTGTGAAGGGGTTAATTCAATTCCGTTCTACATTTTCTGCCTTAGAAAGCTTGAACTTTTTATCTCGGTTTTCATTTGTCAACATTGTTTTCTAATCATCTAGCTCATAATTCTTCAAATTGATCTCTTTCACTTATCTGTTTCAAAAATGTTCTCCTTTCATTTCTGCTCACCCGAAACCTACTTTCTTGCTTCCGATTGGGTCGAAGTTATAATTTTCGATACACCGTGATGGCGGGTAATTGGTATCTTTCTTATCGATTGTGATTTTAGTATCGGAGCCTAATATTTAGTTTTATGATCTCGATTGCTGCAGAGACATAAAAGAAAGTTTGTGTCCTCTCACTTCTTCGTGTTTACTGTTGTGTTATTAATGAATTATTGCGATTCATTAGATCGTGTCTCACGTTTTCAAATATTTTCATGTATTATATATGGGCTAATTTATAATTATATATGTATTTTTAAATTTCACGATTGTTTTCAACTTGATTTGAATGTTAGGATGATAACTTTTAAACTTTAAGGCGTATCTTAGAATTTTCTTTACGCAAATTTCAACTAACATCTGTTGACCGTCCGCTATAGGTGTTTGAACAACGAGCATCCGAGGAATTAAACTTTTAATTAAATGTGACTAATCTATAAGTACTGTCTTTGACGATTTTGACGCCAATTTTCAACTGTGTAATGTCTCTGATGACAGAATACCACCGTAACAGTGTTTTATTGCGGTAGTATTCTCTCCTTATGCCGAGTTATTATATTATAGAATGACAACGCACAATTCGTAAATTTAAGTTGTTGCCTTTCCCTTTGATGATAGAACTATTTCAAATAATTTAGATGTAAATTACGAACTCTTAATTTGCGTCACATTTTCCCTACAATTTTATATAAATGCGATTTTTATTATTTCTAAACTTATGCTTAGTTTTTATCGCTATTGCGATCTCGATAAACAATCAGAATAAATGAATATTATGTTCTTTAAATATAAAATTATTCACTCGAATGTGATACAGAGCCAGTTAGTGCACCAGCAGCACCTTCTCTCGTCGTCGGCTTCATCTCCATTGTACCCGCGCTTCGACCGCATCGGTTCGAAACTGTTATGTGCTGTTGATCCGCGCTCGCCAACCAATCAGAGCGTGGCATATCCGATTCATTTCGCTTCTGCGAACGGCGGACAGTGTATATAAATACCGCGCGCGCCCCGCTTCCAGAATCATTCGGGGGAGCCGGAGGGATGCGCGGCATCAAAGGATGCCTCGCTAATCGGTGAATCTTCCGCGCGATGATCCGAGATCATTGAATACTTTGATTGAGCATTTTTGCCACTTCATTGGGTTTACTCGACGATCTCCTATGTTTCTTATATTTAGTAATGCGTCTGGTGCGTGACGAGTGTCTACTATACTAGTTGACGATGCTCGCGGACGCGCCAGGTGCGTGGCTTGTAAATCCAATGCAAACAATACGTGTGTTTGGGAACGGATTAAATTTGACGGTTGTTTTGCTGTCCTGTTTGGATACGCGCTTTCAAACGTCGCCGATAATGAATATTGCAATCGTTTCTGCAAACCTTGGGCGTGCGATACGTGATGTCAAACCGTTGTATTATCTCTTGTTAAACCGTGATGCATTATATTTATTCTAATGACATGACATTTTTATGCTATTATGAACGAATGGCGTACATTTAAGCTTTTATATGAAAGTCAGAAAAACTTAATATAATATATAACATTTCAATACACATATTTTAAAAATTATTATTTGAATGTAGATAAATCAGTGCTAATGAAATTTGCTCGAAGATAAGCGTGGCACTGTCATATGAATATCGCCAAAATCGATTTATTCCTCGAACTAGATTACAAAATATCGATGGATATGGATAAAACGAAATCTTGCAACATTTCTTATAAACCTCATTAGAAAGGCGTTGGTGTAAGTAATGCTATTTCACTAGAATTATCCGAGTTTTGTTCAGGCTTACGTAATAACAAATAAATTTTAAATAATTATTAAATGTATTCATTATAAAGATATACATATAAAATCAATTTTATCGAAATATGTATAATATATACAGACCTATGTTCTGAATAATTACAACTTCACAATAAGAATGTGTTCTCCTTAATAATACAAATAAATTTGATATTTGTTAAATATTCAATTTTGAACTTTGTGGTTTATTATGTTAATTTTTATTTTATAGGTTATTTAATATTGTTTATAATAAATAACCACTTAGCGAGTAATTTTAAAACACCAACCGGTTTCGGAAAATATAATTTGTTTCTTCAGGATGATAAATTGAAATTACTCTTTTAAGTGGTAATAAACAAAATTAAATTATACTAAATTTTGTTGATGTTTTTCTTGACAGTATCTAAATATTAAAATAAAAAACATGTGTGTAGGACTTACTTATAGGCAAATGGTCAATATTTTTCGACCAATCTTGGCCTCAATTTATTAGGGAGATTGCCCGTTTTACGGTTGGTAAAAAGTTCGCCCAAAGCTTCGGCTGCATATTCGGCTTCGGCTAAAACCTGCCGAAGGTTTGTATTTAGCTGCCGAAAACACACGAAACACGGCACGAAACACCGAAGAATATTTTATGTTAATTAAGATGATTGAAGCCTGTTTTTATTATTTTCAATAATAAAAAAAAAAATATATATATATATGCTAACATAAGACGAAAATAATGTGCATTTGATTGATCAAAATTCTAGATACTTAGTAATTTATGAGACAGTTTCTAATCTAATTTAGATTGTTACTTTTGAATTTTCTTATATTTTATTTTTCATTGTTGCTGAGTTGCTGATAGCATTTAATTTAGTAAAATTTAGTAGTATGTTACTGTTGTTATTTGAAATAAATAATTTATTTGATTTCGATATAAAATTCAGTTTATCATTTCTGGAAATTTCAACACCAAAACACAGAAAACTAAGTAACAGTGTAGAATTTGCATTGTTATGTATACTTTCTAGTCGGTGTTCCAACATTTCTAGTACAATTGAAGCCGAAAAATCGGCTTCGGCTTCGACTTTAGCCAAAAACTGACCTTCGGTCGGACCCTAACGGTTGGCTAAATATTTTTGATTTTATATTATGATATATTCACGTATTGCTTATTTTGCTAATGTGATTGTCTCTGTGTCTGTTGTATAGATCTTTTCCAAAAATATTAGGCTAAAATTGAAGCGTCCATATACACTTAGATAAGTATTGAACTTTTTAACGTAAATTTTGAACTTTGCGATAAAGCGGCACATTAAAAAAAACATTGTTAAACATATCTTTATTTTTTGTACGCTTTTATCTGTTTTCCATGTTGTCTTTTCTCGTCAGCCACTTTTACTATTATTGAAATTTTGAAATGAAAATATACATTAAAAATTGCAATATTATTGTCATTTTCTTTGTGGTGCAACATGATTATTAAAATTTTTTAAATCAACTAAACTTTACACTACGCACATGTAGAGTTATATGTTTTTCATGGCTACTGTTTTTAGAGACCCTGTCGAAACTATAATCGCGACAAAAATATGATTCAAACATGAGTTAACATATGAAAGGGTCCACTGCAACGCAACACCGTTGATGTCACCATTTTTTTTTTTAGTTAATTTTTTTGTTAATTTCTAAAATATTTAATATCACTCTTAGTCCCGAGAATAATGACCTTTGACTGATGAATTATTCAAAACATAGGTCTGTGATGAAAATTTGTCATGAAAAATACTGGCGTTATAACACGATTGGTTGTGTACTTCCCCGGATTGGAAATAGAGATCCAGGGTCGAATCCCGGTAGCGCAAAAACAATATTTTTCAACAAAATTGATTTTATATGTATATATTTATAATTGATACATTAAATTAGTATTTAAAACATCACAGACCTATGTTCTGAATAATTACAACTTCACAATAAGAATGTTTTCTCCTTAATAATTAAAAATTGTTTTATTTTAATTTGAGCTATCGGAATTGGATCGAGATAAAAATATTATTTGGCCTTTTAAGCTGGCTGATATTGAAGCCGTTTTTTACATTGTGCGTACAAATCGTGTTAATTGTGCTGAATTATTTGTATTTCACAAAACCTGCGGACTGACTTGAGAGTGTTGAAGGAGGAGTGGCAGATATTATTTTTGAAGATGCAGCTTTTTTGGTGACGGTAATCGTTTGTTGGTGTTTTTTTTTGTTTTCGAGTGTTGCTTAGCTTTCGTGCTGTGCGCGTTGGGCGCCAATCATTGTTTGGTTCACTCGAGGGTTCGAATGTACTTCATCGCTTGGGTCCGTGAGGGTTATTTGTCGCTGGGTGGGTGACTCGCATCGGCAATGCGCTGCGGACACTGTTCACCGTCGGTCGGGCCGCTGACAGTTCTATGCATGTCTATCTCACCGTTTTCTTCCGTGTTCCTTTTTGCAGAACCGATCCGACCGCTAGCTCTGGAGCCTTCTACGCCTGAAGAACATTCATCCCGTGTAAGGACGCGAGCGGAATTCGAGGAATATGTATTGCATTTTGTCGTCGTACCTACTCGGTCAGTCTTGCTTGCTTCATCGGTGTCGACAGTGACCCACTTTGTGTTCTTCCTTTTTCATTTGACATTGTTTCGAGTGAACTGTACATTTCGATGATAGTCGACTTCTTTACATTTTCTTCCTTCTAGGCGGCACGCGTATTTCATTCGTGAGTTTAATTTGTAGTGATAAGTGAGCAGGCTATTGTGTGTTTTTGATGTCGGATAAGCATTTGTTTTTGATGTACAGAAGTTTGCAACTACGTTTTAATGTTGCATTGAAAAGTGGCAAAATATTCTGTATTTCGTCGCTCAGTTAAACTTGAAAATATAATTTCTAATCATTTTCTCGAGTTAACGATCACGTCACCTTTTATCTTTAACGTTCGCGCGCGTTATCTTTTCTCAGCACGAATATCAAGAACGAATTCCGCAATCTCTGAAAATCACAATGGTGAATAGACTCGAGGCGGCCGCTCGATGTCGCTGATATAGCGGTCGAGGCGCAGCCACCGTCTAGTTCTCGGAGCGCGTTTCATCGGCGAGTGGTTCTTCGACGCTCGGCGCTGATCATATCGGCCAGCTAGCTCGCCAGTGCTCAGTGCTCAGTGCTGTATCTCCTCGATAACTGCGATAACGGACTGTTAATCACCGAAGATAGTGCGAGTCTCCCAGTCGAGCCGATAAACTTTGCTGGAAATGTTCGCGGTACAGTGTAACGTTTTCGAGAAATCGGGGCGAAACATTTATTCCAGTAAAAAAATCCACGCGATCATGAATCGTAGCGAGTCAGTGTGATATTACACAAATATGGATAAAAAGTTAAACAGAGAAGACTTTATACGAAAAAGTTTTCGTATACCGCCGCGAAAGACCACCGAGTTACAGTCGGAAAATAAGGCGAGCGAAGCTGATAAACCGTCGGCCATATCTCTGGCCATGATGGACAAGCCGCAACAGATGAGCGACTCCGACAGGAGCTCCGCTTGCGTGGCTGTGTCGTCCACGGTAGCCAATAAGCTGTACGACCACAAACCCCAGAAGCCAGTCTATGAACTGACCCCCTCGGGTATAGCGCCGAAGAGGTTGGAGTTCCCAAATAAAGTGCCCACGGTCAATAGAACTGTACCGATACAGCTGAAATCATTCAAAGCGCCTGATGTGCCCAATGGCTCTCTCTGTATCAACGGAACGTCATCCCAGAGTAGCAATAGTGATAATGTGACTGTGATAAGAATGAAAGGTTCCAATGATGTGTTGGACAATTTAGAAAAACAAATTAATGAAATGGAGAAGGGAATAGCGTTAAAGGATACCGCCGGTGAACCCAAAAGTCCCGGAGATGAAGTTTTCGTGAGAAGCCGCTACGGAGAATACGAGAATCTTTTAAACACCGGAATCAGTGATGTTGGAACCGATTCACTGGGAGGGAAATTACCCGATGACGAAGGTAGTGCGCCCTTCAGTCGTGGAGAAGGAACGAGACACTCCACCGGTGGGACCGCTATCGCGGGAGTCGCGGGAGTCAGGGGCAGAGCCATCAGTAACCTTCTCAAGTCTGGAATAAGTGACGTGGTGGTCACCACTCTGGGGGGAAAGGACACAGAAACGGACGGAGCTAGGCCATCTAAAGGTTTCTCGAGGGGTGAAGCGACCAGGAATTCTACCGGAGCGGCAAGTCACACCGCGACAGTGAGCCGCGTGAGACCGTTCCTGTCCAGAAACAACAGCGACACGCAGACCCCGGCTAGACCCATAGTGAAGAAACTCCCACTAGGTCCTGTTATGAAAAATGTCGCCGCACAGCCGACGTCTATAGCGAAACAGGTATTTCATGGCTTTTTTTATGATCTGATAGGTAGTATAATAGAGGTAATATTTGTTTAATTAACAATGTCAGTGCATTAAATTTCTCATGCAGGCAGTTTTTAGTAATTTGAAAGTATTTTGTACCAAAAACTGAAATTGATAAATTTGAAGTTATACCAAATTATGCCAAAAACAAAGCTCTTCTCTACAAAAAGCTGCTACCTATTAAAACGCCCGCGGAGAGATCTGGGTATAACAGATTAATAATATTATTTCTTAAAATTTTACAATTGAAGAAGAGTTTAAGTTAATTGTTATATACACATTTATCTTAACAAAAATGAGTCATTTGAATTGAATTTTCATCTCGACATATTTTCTTTTTACCAATTCCAGGTTGCACTTCCATATGTTTGTGTTGATACTAAATTCTCCTTATTTATAATAGAACAGACCTTAAAAATAGTAAATTTCTGTATTGACATCAAGAAATATTTTTATGCTACGATTTATTTGTCACTGGTATAGCTTAACCATAATTAGCTACTATAAAATCTGTAGGTAAACTTTTTTGTTGACTTTAATTGGAGATATTAATTTGAAAGTATTCGATTTTATTTTTCGACTATAAATCAACCCGAATTGTAACGGCAAGGAGCGGCCCAACTTCCTGGATCTTCGACTTCTCGAACGGCTTATCACGTACGTCGAATGGAGCCATGACTCGGTAAGCTTTCAGGCGGTATTTCTGATAGATGAAATATTTGCAGAAAAACTCATCCAGTCTATTGGTAACTCTAGTCACGATGTCCTCGCTGGTTAGTACGAGAAATCACCGAACGTTTTTGACAACACTGGCGTATTTTTAGAATTTTACGTCGTTGTTTTATTGGTTGGTGCTCAATTGCACCTGGAGGTAACCTCACGGCGTGAAATTTGAATTAAACATTTGCTAATATATTTGAAAAAAATACGAATCTAATGTGATATATTAGCGCCCACATACTGAGAGCTCACAACCGCGTTATTGCACTGCTAGATGGGATTTCATTGTTTTCAAATGAAATGTGGCAATATTGAATTGGCTGTGTAAATCCCCACATATTTTTAATCAAATGCTTTTTAAAAGCTGTGTATAATTTCTTAACGAAATTCCGTAATATGACAACATATTTTTGCGGCGGAATAAATAGTCTATTCATCCGATTGCTGGTTTCACTTTACTCGCTTTAACACAAGTTATCTTATCTAATTTGAAATTTACATTAAATTTTTTTTTAAATTTGACATAACCGAATGAGTCATGTCATATTCACATAAAAATAAACAAAAATTCAAATCATTTCGATGAATGGTTGTTTTGAAACAATATTTAATCGCTGAGCCTTTAGCTTCAGTTGCAAGCAAAAACATATTATGTGAATTATATAGAATAATATTCACCTACATTTAGAGGTATTTTCCGTTATTCATCTTTTAAAAGCGTCTAATCCTAAATATTATCGGTTTCGTTCATTAGTATTAAATAAAATAGGTGATTATAAAATTTCAAGAAAAACCTGCATTTGAAGAGCCCATATACACACAAAGCTCCTAACATGTCCAGTGCTGAGAACATAAACGTACGTGTCCTGTAAATAATATTCGCGTTGTGCGAACCCAACGTCGGGCGTGTTCTGTTAATAGCTTCACGAACGTATAGCTCTGTTTTTTTTAGTATTTCTCCTCACGGTATATCACCTCTAGTGATTTAATCTTATACTTTTATTACGTGTGCGTATGCAACAACATTTTTTTAAACCTTTTAAATGCCATGAGCGCATTTACGCGCTAAGCTTTGCTTGTTACGCCAAGCCATTAGCGTGATAATACACATTTTTTGACCTTGTAGACACTAAAGACCCTTGCAAGGGATTAAAGTCATATTTTTAATCATTTTGCCATTTGTAGATGACAGTTCCCAGCTTTTGACAGATACTTTTAAGTCAAGACCCTTTACCCTGTGTGGGATCTTCCATTTCAAATACGGTTGGCGGTTAAAAGGTTAAGAGGCCATAATACCTGACCGATTTTTGCGAATTTGCTCATTGTCGTCGTGCGGCATGTGGTGCTAGTGTCCTTAATCTTAATCTTAATCTTGCATTTGCCGAGAATAAAAGTTATATTTGATCTTCTGGTGTAGTTAAATACAATAAATTTAAATTAAATCATTTTTTTAAATGTCCCATTGTCAATTCCGATCTTCAAATTGATCCTTTTTGAATAAGCGCAAGTTTTGCAAGTTCTAGCCGTTTACTTGACCCCACCATTTAATTATTTATAACTGATTCGCATTAGGTATTATTTCTGTAATTTGCATTTTAATTACAATGAAATTCTTGTGGTGATGATATGAAATTTTTGAAAAAGTTGAATGTTTTATTGGGTTTTTGGATATTGCAGTATAAGAGACACAGTGTGAAGTTTTATCTTTTAGATTTCGATGAAACCAATACAGACATTCAGTGTACCGTACATAGAGTGAGTTATCTTGTATATTCAGTGTACATGATAACTCGCTCTATTGCGAGAAAGCATAAATAGTTTTCCGGGATAATATTTATTTGGCGATAATATAGATATATATTTTTTATAGAAATACGTACTTTAAGATTGAAAATAACTCATATAGTATGGGGTCTTAACCACCGTCAATAATTCAGTATAAACGCAAGCTAAAGTGCAGTGTGCAATCCTGGCTATTCTATTTATTGTATTATCATATTACTATATATATATATTTTTGATTTTGATTTAATAGTCGAGCATTGCAAAATAAAGAAGCGTTACACAAAGGCGATTCCTGGTTCTGATTCGTCCAGGGAAGTAATGCTGACAACGGCAGCTTGCGAAATGCCAAGTTAATTAAATGTTAATTATACAAAAGTATTCAGTCCATCATCTTTCCGCCATTAAAATAATAATATTGTATATGTATTACTTTGTTTGTCATCCGGGTAGCGTGATAAGCACTTTATTAGTCTCTGCGCTTTGATAATGCTGCTCACAACGACCCATTGCTGGAAACATGACAACGGACTGCTTTGTTTTTATTATTTTATATTCATGGTTATGATATGTTTACATCATTTATATTAAGAAAATGTGGCTGCCAATTTTAAAGTTCGAAAATGAGTCAAATATTAAATGTCAAACCATACTGACTTAACTTCTCCTTTAGTCTGAAAATATTAAATTTTCGTTTTGAAAAGTTTCTTCAAAGTCTCATCGTGTCGAGGGCTTTCTGAAAATAATGTTGAAATATTTTTTTAAAATTCAAAGTTCAAAAACTACGGACGCAATAAAGCCATGGCAATGTTGATGTTACTTTTCTAACTTCAATAAAATGTATAATCATCCATCTTCTTCCTTGTCTACAACTAACTATACAATTTTTTTATTAATCGCGTACATTTCTTGTAATATATGAATAAATGCAAAATATCGTATACGATGTCTCAAACAAATCGAGTTTTAACGATGTTTTGCGAATAGTCTTTATGGTACAATCGTGATTGCGAATTGATACATAATTAGATTTATTTCCATTCAACCATTTAAAAATCAGTCCGTCATTTACGAATGCAAATTAAAATGGTCTATTTTTGTAATTTCTAAATATTGTCAGTATGCGCATATGTAATGTGTAAATAATGATCAGAATATGCGCGAAGAAATTCGAGAGGTGAAGAGTGAAGAGTGAAGAGTACGGGTTTACTCATGTTTGGTTGGATCGCATTACCATTGCGCGCGGATCTGGCGCGCAGCGCTAATCGCACACCTTGCGGCGGGTAACGGTTATCGGTACTCCCGGGTCACGTGATCCGCGGCACTACCTGCCCCGATAACGCGACTGCCTTCGTTATTATTATTATTGTTGACAGTTGTCGTGAGTCAGCGCCGGATTTTTTCAGCGACGTTGCCGTCGCTTACGGTCTGGGAAGTATTGGCGCAACGTCGCCCTTGATTATCTTGATCCAGTGAGTCACTTCACTTGCAGCTTTCTAGTGTCCCTTATTTTATTTTTTAAGTATTAATATACATTTATTTTCATTTTCTTTGTCTATGCTCATCGAGATGTTGTTGCGGCTGCATTTTAATTATTAATTCTTTAACGAAAACTACTTTGGTTCATGTACTTAGTTTGTTTGAATAAAATGGAAACATCAAAAAAATATATTATACCAATTAGTATTTCGTTGTATTGAAGAGTCAAAATGATTTCTAACCGAGATAAAGTAATAAGAAATTAAACGTTACACAAAAATAAATAATGTTAAATTTATGTAATAATAATGTAAATGTGAGAAATGTTAATTTTAGCATTTTACACGTTTCACCTTTAGATTGTTTTTGTGTGGTGTAAGATGGTTTTATAGTAAACGCTCACATTAAAAATATTGTGTGTAACTGAACAATTAATGCAAAATATATATTATTGAAATGTTTTAATGAATGCTAAAAAAAGATTATCCTTATCAAAATATTTTAAAACTAATCGGGCACATAAATCAATTTCGACTCAAAATCCTCCCCTATGTTATCAATCTACTTATAGTTTTCCAGCGTTTCCTCATTAACCTCGCGCGGTGTAATGGCATTTTGCGAGTTTCCGGTCACGTGGCAACCCCCTCCCCGCCGATCCCATCCCAGCACAGCACAGCACCTCATCCCAGGAAGGTATTCACAAGTCCGCTGAACGGCGGCGGCCATTTTGTCGCGAGCGCTAACATGGCAGCGAAACTGAACAAAATAAATTATTTGGTTTTGTTGCGCACCCTATCTTTGGTGATGTGAAGGTCACTGAAAGTTTGGTTTTGTAAAACATAAGACATGTTATAAGGGAGACCGTATAGTTGGGTATTTTAATGTTATGTTGATAAGGAAAATTCTTTCAATTGGCATATAAATATAAATATTTAAAGTAAATTTTATTTGTAATTCAAACTTCACAAAGCTGTATAAAAATGAACAACAACGTGATAATTGTTAATCCGCTCGCATAACTAAAAATAAACTGTAAATTCCTAGATGTAAATAGGGCAGACACAAATTATATCATGTCGGGGCACAATTGAGCGAGTCGATTTATCAATAAGGTGGGAAAAAAGACCTTAAGAATATAAAAGTATCAGATAAGAGTCTCAAACAACAACGTCTGGTGTATAAATAGCGGTTATTGAACGGATTTTCAAATTTTATTACTCAAAAGTATGATTTTAAATCATCTTCTTGTAGGCGATTTGTTTACTTATGCCTTGTGGCTGCAACACTATTCATCAACACTTGCCTCTTTCTGCAGATTAAGGTAATTGAGGTTCACATTTATGGTAAAAAATATACGTTATTGGAAATGTACGATGTATTTACTTTACGGGAAAATATATGAATTACGTTTAAAACTAAAATATTCAGCTCTACAACCAATCAACACTTCTGTACAAATAGTGTGGTGTACTTGCAATTAAAGGAAGACACGCGTCGAAGGCGGTTTCTTTTTATTTTCCTTCGACAACCACACTCGTAGCTCCAATTCTGTATTATACAGGTGTAACAGACCTAGTCCACAATACTTTATGGGTGGATATCTGACTAAATTACGAATTGAAAATGTTTAAGGCATATGTGCCTAATCTCAACCATGTCAGAGATATAAGCAAAAGAAATCGTTATTATGCAATTATTTCGATTAATTGATATATTTTATTGATTTTAAATTATATATTGAATACAAGAAATTAAAGGTCATCGAATTTCGAGCGGCCAGACTATATTTTGTTAGATGATTTTGGGTGTGAAGCAAAGATATAGATTAATAATGGATTAATTTCGTAAATATTTATTTCAAAGTACTTAGACTTAAAGCTTAACATGATTAAAAAATTCAAACAATATTTTCCTTAACGGTGAGAATTTGCACATATTCCTTGAACATTTTCGATTCGTAATTTAGTCATGTATTATGTAATTTAGTAATCAACCGGCGAACTAAATTACATCACAACTGGCGCAGCCGGTAGGATGTCACTGTTCAAGATAAAAAAATTACACAAAAGTACAGAGGTCTGACATGTCATCAAACGTTTGTGGCGTGTACAATCGTTTGCGGCACGGCACTTACAATCGTTTGCTTGTGATATACAATAATGAATGATTATGTATTGATTCAGCTTGCTATCTGCACTGGATGCATTTTGTTTTGATTCCATTGTAACACTGAGAAATTGATAAATTTATTTGTATTACAATCTCATTATTCATTACTCTTTGTTTAGGTATGACTCAATTTCAGTACATTTTGTCTCGGTGATATTAATTAATTATTTGTCAGTTCATTTCAGCTGCACTTTAAACGACTGGGAGTAGTTTATACGTCAACTTCCTTCATTAACATTTAAAAATAAGATTTACTAGTGGGAATATATCTATTGAGGAATTATTATTGAACTTAAATTAAAAGCTTTCTACGTAAAAATAACAATTTAATGCAAAAAACCTGTTAGGCACCCCTGCACAGGTTTTGTTTGGAACGTAATTTTCACTACCGCTGGCAACCCCCACCGATGGCACTCCGTATGAGCGCGCGCCCCGGTCAAACCGATTTCCCGCGCTCTCGTCTATTTCCCTTCATACGTGACAATTTTCTCGCCTGAAAGTGATGTGTAATTAATAAAATGTGTAGAGTTAAAAATTTAGCGACACCTCGTTATTGAATGTGCACCTGTTGCAGCGGTCGCTTTATTGTTGTAACGTATAACTATTTGAAAATGTGACCTAGTCAGCAGAGGACATTTTTTTAAATTTAGAATATCTACTTTGGTTGTCGGTTGACTTGATAATACGCTTCATTTTATGTTTTTAGTTTAAATCGTTCGCTCGGCAGTAGTTTTAACAAAAGTATTATTTGACTGATTAGAGATTTCAGTGTCTATGTAGTGCTTGGTGACTAGAAAAGTGGAATTGTGAACTTTGGCGGTTATCTTTAATTGGCTGGCTGTCTTGAATTTCTTTCCCGTTTTAAACGTAAATGATAATATCTGTTAAATGACGCAAATGCAATATTGCAGTATCTAGAATGTTATGTATAGTGATGAAAGCGGTTGTATACTTGAAATGAATAGTGATAAGATATTCTTATCTAAAAATAACAAACATGCAATATTGGTATCTACGGCTGCAAGAATACAATATTTATCTTCTGTATTCGTACTGCATTTTTATAATTACTCCCGGCACATTCACATTTCATTTCTCGACATTTCTGATGTTTTGTTAGTTGGTGGTAAATTTGGATGATGTCACAATGCAAAACAGAAGGGCTCTCGAATAAACAATTATTGAATAATGCCGGGAGTGCGGGTGTGGGTGTTCGGCACGTTATCTCCTCGTCAGATGTTCATATTTATCATAACTATTCTATTTTTACTTCATTTAAGTGTACTTTAAAAGACGATTAAAGTTATTAATAATATTTATTTATCGGCGAAAAAAAAAAGTAAAATTCTAACGCAGTCAATTTGTCGCAGTCGTCGTATGATATGATTCATACCTTGGTTTTATCGGTATTTACCGCAAAATTAGTCGGTAATCATTTTAAATCAGAATTATTTATATTTTTTTTAGATAAATTATTATGTAGGTGCTTACCTACCTACTTTAATATTAGTTACACAATCGATTAAATTGGATATTGAATGATTGCCTTGTGTAACACTCGCAATCGCCTTGAATTTGTACGGCTTCTTGACCAACTGTGCCACTGTTCATGTAATGACGTATCATATTATGGATACATACTTTATCATACATTTCTGATTAAAAATGAATATTATTTTAAATACACGTCTTATTCTACGGCCGTCTTCGACCGAGCGTAATAGTTGCCAGATAGGATACAGTATTCGCGATGTTTTTGTGTCTCCTTTAATTGTCTTTGGATTATTTAATAATCGAATGATTTCTAATAAAAAGTGAACATACCGGAACTAAATTGTTAATTAAAAAACTTAATATCGTATCAAGATATCATCCTGAGAAATGTTGAAAGAGATTTGTCTCCACACTGAGATGTGTAGACTCGGATCGGCGCCTCGGCCGCCCGCGCTGCGGACGGCGGAAGTTCGAATTTGAGATCGATGTTTCCTGTGCGGAAGTGGAAGATGAGGAACCGGAAACCGCGCCTTCCCGCCGCGGGGCTGTATATATTCAGGGCCTGGCGCAGGAGGAAAGCCCGCCTCTCGAGAGTAAGTCGAGGATGTGTAATGTGATGTTCGCACAAAGGTTCGACCGAATTTCATTGAACAAATATTGTCTATTGATAAACGTGGGGGAACATATTACTAAGAGTTTTTTTTATTTTCGTTTTTAAATCCCTACTGTACTAACGCGAGGTATTTTTGCCGTCTTTTAATTCTTATTCTAAACAAACCCAACAAAGTAGACGCCAAACCGGCCCATTTTGATATGAGATCGCGTTTGACGATATTTTCGTATTATTTTGTTGATTTTTTGAGCTTTTGTATATGCGTTGTATTCGGGTCCAAATGTTCGCGCCCTACAATATATTTGGTATCAATACTTTAGTAAATATGAGTATATTCTCCTATAGACTACCACACCAGGAAATGCGCTAATACAGACTTAAGATTTAAAAAAAAAAAAAAATGGAATTATCAAATTAAAAAAATAATAATTCTCACATGTATTACAAAAACATTAGGTTTGGCGCCAGACCATCGCCGGAAAGTGCATATAAATGCCTAAAAAACACAATTATTTTATTCATGAATATTGTAGGAGACAAGCGACCAATATTGTTCTTACTATATTTACATAATTTATGAAATGGGTAGTTTTTAATTATATCTTATATACAACACATATTTAGGGATCCCCTCTCTTTTGCACTGGAGCCCCACACCTTTTGCTATTCTGCATTTGGGTCCACTTTTTTTTTACATCGTTATTTAACACCTTAATTTAGTTGCGCCACTGTGTAAAGACCTTGCTTGATGTCAAGAACTTGAGTGCTTTATTATTAATTAGATAATTAGAGTGATTATTAATTCCGGTGGATTGGATGGAAATTTGAATGAACTCCTCAAATTTTGCATCATTAGTAGTTATACTAGTTTAGGCATGGTTCCAATTGTTCCGCTATATTTGTAATCAACATTTTAAGATTTTGCGAAATTATTAGTGTTTTTTATATGCCCATATACAATTGGTTGAACCACAATATTTCATTTCAGAGTAGGGCTTTTGTAAAAGAGTGTGGTAGATGAAAAAGTAATGGGCTTTGGCTTGTAGAGTTGGTGCAAACTAGATTATTTGTACATTTGTACATCATAAATGTACATGATTTTTCAGTACTATTTTTTTTTTCTTCATTTTTAGTTTCTTATTTTTAATAATTTGGTTTAAGATGGAATAAAACCGTAATTTTTTTTTAGATATTATGATTCATGTATTATAATGATGATAATTATACATAATTTTATTTGATAGATCTTAAAGAATTAACATAACTTTAATTATATAATATACATTTATTTATCGATTTATCTGAAAACTCCAAGAGATTGTAGATACATCTATTAGTGCCTTGAATATTATCTGAACAAATTTGTTTCATATAATTCACATATTTTTCTATATTAACTCAAAAAACATACAATTTGCCATCCATAGGTAATATTTTAATACAAATTAAATGTATAAATTAGAAAGATATACAAGAAACTTCAATACCCATTGGTTATGAAAACTCATTGTTTATTATGAATTTAAAACTTAATGTGAAACTAAGAAATTAGGGATTGTGCATCGGGAGTTACAAATACACTTCTTAAATCGGGATATTCTTGCAGAAATTTGAGACATCGTCTTCCCTTCCCCATCTTCCCCGATGTAACTTATAGTTTTAATTGACATGCATATGATAAATATCACTAAAATAAATGATAAAGTATATATATTTTTTTAAATAAAATAAATAGAATGTACACATGGGATAACTTTTATATAAAATAATACTTGAAATAACTACATACATACTTGGTTATACATATCAAATTTACATCTGCGAAAGAGTTTTCTTCTGTTTAATGAAACATTTTGCCTGTTGTGGTGTAGGCTGAGCGTTTTTATACTAATTTAATGATGTCCAACATTATTTCCATTCCATGGTACGTTTCATCACATTGTATCTTGTGTCTATGATACATATTAAAAGATTAAAACCGCGAACAACAAATACGGTTTGTTTAAAATTGAGGGTGATAATATTTTATTTTGTTCTGTATAGAGTGGATGTAGAAATACTCTTGCCTGTATTCAATTCGAAATGAACATGGAACAGAAATCAGTATTACATATAATTCTTTAAATAATAATGAAATACTATTTTATCTTTCTTTCTGTTGTAGAGCGTCTCGGAGTCATCGGCAGCCGCCGGCGCAGGCGCCGCGACCGCTGGCGGCGCGACGGCTGGCGGCGCGGCTGCAGCGGCCGGGGGGCCCGCACGCGTGTTTCGCTCACGACCCTCGGACGAACCGCACATCGGCAAGTTTCGGCTGCTGAAGACAATCGGCAAAGGCAACTTTGCCAAGGTTAAGTTGGCCAAGCATATGCCCACCGGCAAGGAGGTGGCCATCAAGATCATAGATAAGACGCAGCTCAATCCAGGCTCGCTGCAAAAACTGTTCAGAGAGGTGAGGCGAGATTTAACCCATGCTTTATTACCTGTCCCACTGGCTCTGCTTCAGTTTATCTGATACATATGAAGGTTGACCTAACCTAACCTTACCTTATTCATCTTTGTTCTAACTCCAACCTCCATAACCAATTACTAACCAAATCCTTTTCAAGCATGGTTTTTCCCTAATCCTAGATACAACACATAGTTTTAAAATTCATATTTATATTATTTTTATTTGTTAACTTTGTTTTATTAACCATTTATTGAGTTTAAATACATCACAAATAAATGATAAACAAATAATAACATACAAATAAATGATACAGAAACAATAACATATTTTGATTAGTATTGACATCCTGAATAAGAAAATTGTATTTTTCGAAACCGGTAGATGTATTTAAACTCAATAAGCCGTTAATAAAACAAAGTTTACAAATAAAAATAATGAATTTTAACCACAAAGTTAATTTTGCTAATTACAAAAGTAGTCATATTTATATGACGAATCCTGTCCAAGATTGTTTCATTCATACTAAATTAACCAACAAATGTAACAGCATAACTAATTTCCTTCTGGTATTGGTAAGTATTATGACAAATTCAAAATTTCCTAATTTGTATCATTTTTATTTCTATTTTACTTCAACAAATTTTTTTTTAATCAAATTATCTCAGGTAACCGACTCAACACAACACAGTCTCAATTGCATTTTTAAAATTCTAATCCAATACATACACATCCCAACCCATCAAAATATAACTTAGCATTAGATTATTAGAAATTAGTTTCTCATATATTATTTATGTTTCTTATGTTATTCCCTCATTCTAATTAGCTCTAGGCTAACATAAGTCCTGCCAGCGTTACCTCGTTGATTCATTAGCTGATTTACAAGAGTATTTCATTATATTAATAATTGCTGAGTAAATGTGAATAGTTACATAACTACATACTCGGCTAACCTTCATATTATTAGTTAAGCAAATACATACATTTGTAAACAATCTTCGCGCGGTCTTTGTGAACTAAATGTCTCCAGTGATTTTCCTTTCAAAATTTTTATAACTTGGTGAACTAACTGGGTTCGAGAAGCATTTTATATTACAGCTGAGCTTGGTTATAAAGATCGCAGAAATATCGAGTTTTCAGTTGTATTAATCAAATACTCATTGGTTTTACTTTATGCTTATCTTCAAGTAATCATTAGCACAAACAGTATCTAATTGGTCTAGCATTCAAAACATATAGTTAAAGTTTTCAATCAGAGATGTGTCCAAAAATAATGTCTTAACAGGTTAATGCTTTTTGCAACGTCATAACTTTTTAAACAAATTCTTTTGTTATTCACTGAATGTCAAATTCAGATCAATATTATTTTGGTATGCAGTTTGTTTTTAAATTCTATGGTTTAAGTAATGACATGGTTAGTTAGAAAATAACCCTTGATTAGCAACCATGTCTATTACTAATAAGATAAAATGTCTGTCATGGATTTAAAGGAGATTGAATGTCTGGTCGCTAACCATGAAGCCTTGCTACAATGGAACGAAGCATTTGATTTTCAATAAATAAACCAACCCTAAATTTCACCAAACAATTTGGAAGAGACTATTTTAAATGTATATACGGTTGGCTCAATCATTTTAAAAATTGTTTACGCGGAACTTGTGAAGTACAGCAACCGCGATAGTGTAACAGCAAGTAAGCAGATCGATAGTGTCTGGTCAGAAAGAAATTGAACTGAGAAAGAGGGGTTTCAGTGACAATGAAATCAACAACACATATGAAACAGGACTTTTCTACAACACAATATAACATAAGCAATTTTAGTTATGGTTTATATAAAAAAATTCAAAAATGGTTCTAAATGAACTTTTATCAAAAATATACCTTATAATGTATTGTGTGGCCTTAATAATAACATTTTTCTAAAAGTTTGTTTTTTCATGATTTTTAATTCATAATCATAAATTTTCTATCTCTGTCTTCCTAGTATGTATAGAATAGAAGCTTTTATCAAACATAGTCTAGTTCACAGGTAACGGATTCAGGCACCTGTGGGATTTCTCTGTGAGGTTTGTATTGTACAAGTGACTTTTACAATGAAAGTTTAATTTTATTTTTGTTTCATTTGTCTCCTTAACTAGACTGAAGTATGTCCTAAAGGAGACAGGTTCATATATTTTGGTAAAGACTCATCAATCATTGAAACATGGGAATGGTTGAAGAAAATTGAAAGCGGACTGGATGCAGTGGAACAGAAGGTGTACGAATGTGGAAGTGAAATATATGTAACGTTATATAGTTACACGGACAGTTATACAAGCATTGTGGATACTCTATGTATAACTTGCTCGAATTGTGGATTCTCTGTTACTACTTGGTAAAAGAATATTCTGAATCTCTGAAAAGTATTACATACAAAGGTAGAATCAATATTTTCTTGGTAACAATGTTCCCTCTCTTTTTGGATCACGGTGAGCGCATACATTTTTTTGGTACAATTTTAAGGACCAATGTGCGCTGGGGAAGAAAATAAGAAAAACATTACCTTATCAATATGTATAAGGCTGCTTAGTATCTTATAGCTCTAGCTAAAGATCTTCCGGATTGATCATATTACTAATGAAGATAAATAAGTTCAGAGAACTAATAACAACTACCAAGGAAAGCTGGATACTTCGGATACATTCTTCGCAATGAACAATGTGTTTTACAACTCATTATGCGAGGGAAGATAGAAGGCAACAGAGTCGTAGGTAGAAAGAGATTATCTTGGCTGTGTTACCTCAGAAAGTGGTTCAGTGTCCAAAGTGTAGATGAACTTATACAGAATAAATCAACATATTGCAACATGGTAGTCAATCCTCAATAGAAGAAAAAGTCTTGTTAAAAATGGTGTGTGCTCTATTAGAGGGAACATTGCTTGGTAGTGTTGTGGATATACAGTTAGCAGGAAATGTTGGTAATGTTTTGAACATTTATTTTTGGTCAGTTTGCTTCTCGATGTGATGTATTAATGTTCCTCATTCTCAGTGCACTCCGATGTACATCATGTTTGTAATAATAATTAACAAGATGTAATTATTCTTTCAGGTGCGGATAATGAAGATGCTGGACCACCCTAATATAGTGAAACTTTTCCAAGTCATAGAAACAGAGAGGACTCTGTATCTAGTCATGGAGTACGCTTCTGGAGGAGAGGTAAAGAATTATGGTTATTTCTCCATGTCGCGTTAAAATTGTAAAATCCTCTTTCAATTCTCAATACAGCGACATGAAACATTTTATAACAGTTATTTGCCCATCTTATAGTGAGAAGCTCTCTCTTTAGAGAATTAAACAACCTAAGCGTTCATTTAAACATTTCTCATTTATTTTCCACTTTAGGTGTTTGACTACCTGGTGCTGCACGGACGCATGAAGGAGAAGGAGGCGCGAGCCAAGTTCCGCCAGATTGTGAGCGCTGTGCAGTACTGCCACCAGAAGCTGATCATCCACCGGGATCTCAAGGCTGAGAATTTACTGTTAGACGGCGAGATGAACATTAAGATCGCTGACTTTGGTTTCTCCAATGAGTACAAACCCGGCCGCCGATTAGACACCTTCTGCGGGAGCCCTCCATACGCGGCACCTGAACTGTTTCAAGGTAAAATATGTCAATCGGAGCTGAAATTTGATGTTTATATTAATAAATTTGATTTATAATATTTGATAATAATCTAGTCAGAAGACACATTTTCATATTCGGCTTGGAACATATGGATTTTCAGTTTGTAGATGAGAGTACATATTGGGCTGCGTTTTAACCAAAACATTTTTATTAAGGAGAACACAAGTTGTAATTATTCAGAACAGAGGGTCTGTGATGTTTTTAAATACTAATTTAATGTATTAATTATAAATATATACATATAAAATCAATTTTGTCGAAAAATATTGTTTTTGCGCTATCGGGATTCTAACCTGGATCTCTATTTCCAATCTGGGGAAGTACACTACCAATTGTGTTATAGCGCCAGTATTTTTATGACAAATTTTTGAACTTATATGTTTCACTTTTTTAAATTAATACATCTGTCGTTCCATTATTTGAAAAAGTATCTTTTTTACCTCCTTTTCGTCAATCACTATTATGCTCTCTATAATTTTATTTAAATAAAAAAGAACTTCTCACTTCTAGTAGTTATATTTTAGCAATAGTCTCATGCGTAACACACGAGTTGTTGCTATTGTAGCATCCAATAATGTGAACTTGTGGATTGTATGACCATAAGTACTGATATTTTTCTCTGGAATATTTTAGGAAAGAAATACTTTGGCCCCGAGGTGGATGTATGGTCACTGGGCGTTATCCTGTACACCCTGGTCTCGGGTTCACTCCCCTTTGACGGATCCACCCTCAGGGAACTCCGAGAGAGGGTGTTGCGGGGGAAGTACAGGTTAGTTTGTTTATTGCATTAAGCTTTACATGTCATCTTCCCTCACTGATAATCTATAATGATATTTAGTGGGATCTTTTATTTAAAAATGTCCCATAAGCATCCAGCTGTGAAAAAATAATTAAACTTGATAAAATAATTTTTTTATTAAAAAATAACAAGTTTATAAATAAATGTTAAAAGTTATTTTAGCTAATCTGTGTGTAGATTGATAATTATCTTTTTAAGGTTCCTTGAAAATATAATATACAGGTTGTAACAGACCTAGTCCATAATATTTTATGGGTGAATACCTGAATAAATTACGAGTCGTAAATGTTCAAGGAATATGTGACTAGTCTCAACCATATCAAAGATATAAGCAATTCAAAAAAATCGTAAATATGTGATTATTTTGATTAATTGAAATATTTTATTGATTCCAAATTATATATTGAATACAAAAAATTATAGGTAATTGAATTTCGAGTGGCCATATTATTTTTTGTTAGATGATTTAGGGCCTGAAGCAAAGATATAGATTAATAATGGATACATTTCGCTAATATTTATTTCGAAGTACGTAGACTTAAAGTTTAACATGATTTTGTAAAAATTTCAGACAATAATATTTTTTGTAACAGTGCAGAATTTGCACATATTCCTTGAACATTTTCGACTTGTAATTTAGTCAGATATCCACTTATTGTGGATTAGGTCTGTTACACCCTGTATATCATTTATTTTTTGTCTTCCTTCTCCATCTACTCTGAAGAAGACTTACTCGCATGAGACACTTGTACAAGAGTTCAGGATTTTATTTGATGCATACACTGGAGGGTAAGAAGTTAAAACAATTCTATTGGATAAATATTGAATTAAAATTTTTCCAATTTAAGAATACCCTTCTACATGTCGACCGACTGCGAGAACCTACTGAAGAAGTTCCTCGTTCTCAATCCGGAAAAGCGCGCCTCGCTGGAGACTATCATGAGGGATCGCTGGATGAACGTGGGCTACGAGGAGGATGAGCTCAGGCCATACTCCGAACCGCAGCAGGACTTTAAGGATCACAAGAGGATAGGTGGGTTATGCCTATTTTTACATTCCTGCATTGTTATTTTTTTCTCTTCATATAAATTCAAATACAGTTTCAACCAAATAAATTATTAAATTGTTCAGTTAATTTTTTTTGAGCAACTGAATTCAATTCTAGGTTTTAAATGGCTACATAAATCTTCGATTGATTTTTAGATAAACTATCATATTATATATTTTATAACTATTTTAGTTATCAATATATTTTGTTAAAGGGAAAAAATAGATTTGAATGTAGACAATGCATAAAGTGACAGTACCTCTAGTAGCAATCATAATAACCTAACCTAACCTAACCTAACTAACCTTGTCCATACCACAGTTGCACTGTTTTTAGAATAATTCAGCTGTGTAAAACAAAAAATAGCAAATGTTTGCTGTTGAATCAATGTATTATTTTAGTCACATTAGTTAATTTTACACAATAAATAATAATACTAATCCATGATTAAACTAAAAATGTGATCCACTTTAGATTAACGAGTTGACTAGATGTTTGCATTTTTCATACTTCGCAATAGTTTGTATGCAAAATGACCTTTTATTAATTAGAAATATAATAGATGTGAAATTCGTGTTATATCAACATTCTTTCTTTTTTTAAATTTAAGTTGTATTTGAAAAATATCAACTCGCTGGTCTCCAGGTTTGAAACCCCGACTTCCCTATCATTGGGCAGGAATCTAAACACTAGTAGACCAATTAATTCTGCATACCTTATCTCATATTTAATGGTGATTATCAAAATAAATATAATATATATAAATTATCATTCTTCATAGGTTACATAAATAGACTATCTTGTCTTCTGGCGAGGGAGTTAGAATCGATTGGACTCGTGATTTTGCACAGTTTTGACATTTCCTTGTGACATTATGCTGATATATTAGTACAACATTTTGCAGTTATCCATTTTGCAATAAAAATAATATCAGTTATTTATTATGATTTTCAAATTTATTATAATATATTTTAAAAATATATTTTTTCTTTTAAATCTAAATGTTTAAAGTATTGTTTTTTCAAATTATTTATTAATTAATTATTAAATGTGAATGAAAAAAAAAAAGTATCGCTGCTGCTCGCCTTACCGTGTGAATTTTTTTGTCTGTTTTCTTTTACCACGCACAAATCGCACTGGACCGATTGGTTGAATAAATCACCGTACGAACGTCACGAATTGTCACAGTACAAATGGGTAGGTCCGAGACCAATTCGTTGCGGCAACGCAACGCTGAACTGAATATAATCCGCACATGAGAGAATCTGTTGTAGATATGCATTAAATGTGTGCTATTTGCAAATAATGTTTTTTTCATCTCTAAATTTTATGCCTTTTTTTAAAAAAAATATTTTTATTTATTAGGTATTTGTTTTGTGAGCTTGTATTTTTATTCTGCATTTTATAATTTATTTTATATGATTCTGTCGATATGTTATATAATTAATATTATGTGTGTTCAATATACATTTATATATTGAATATATGCATTCTGTCCTAGCATAATTTTAAAAACATAAAATATTTTTATATGTTACTACTTATTTATAATTTTTTTTTTTTATCTCATTGCTCTACCAAATACTAGGAAACTAGACGCCAAATAGATTTTGTACATTTGTGTATTTGAATTTAATAGGTGATATATAAACTTAATTATTTTCAAAATAAAGTATACAACAAGATTCTTTCATTGTGATGGTAATGATTATTGTGCATTTGTAGCGTGATTGTCGTTGTGTCATGTTTCATGTCATTGTTGGTAATCGTAAATTAAGCCTTCATGAATAACTTGCATGGTTATTTATATAGAACATGGTATAAACTACTTTTTTTAAAATTACTTTAATGCTTCAAACATTAATAATTTTAAAGAAATTGAACTCTGATTTAATGTATTTATATTATTTAAAAAAATGATTAGTTCTTCCTTGGATTATAAATAATCTTACAATGTAAATATTTCAATAAGATTAATTTTAATGTATTGTCGTTCTAATAGTATGTCATATTTAATAGTAAGTTATTTTAATCAAATAGTTGTGAATTAATTTATAATGTATTATTATTATTGGCAAACTCGTATTTATCCATTGCTTCAATACATAAGTTTGACATCAATTATTATTGATCTTTTTTTTTTAATTTACTAAATACATACATACATGCAATGTTTCAGAAAAATTAAGGAAGTTATTAGAAAAGTTTATTTGGCAACTTCTCGCTTGCATACTTACATTAAATATTTGAAAATATCTGATATCTATTATTAAAAATGTTTTTATATATAGTGGGCAGACTTGCATGATGTAGAGAACTTCATTGTTAATGATTTCCACATTATTATTTTAATTTTATTATGTTTGTAACAAAAGCTTTTTAATGTCTTAAAATAAATAATTATTAGGCAAAGAGATTAAAATATCACAAAATTTTTCCAAAACAATCTCTGCCTAAATAAATGTACTATTTAAAAGGATACAATTAATATTAATTTATTAAAGTGCCAAATCAATAGCAAAAGAGCAGATTGCATTTTATAAACTGATGAAGCATTACTGTCAAGTGAAGGGTTATTACTACAAGTTCTGTATATACACGGCATGTATTACTAGCGCTTTCTTTACATAATGAAATCACTGTCATGTGAGATCATCAAATTGTGGTCTGCAGGAAAGCTGAGAGCTTTCCCTTCGCCCATTTGCAGTGTAAATAATTTGAAATCAATGTTCATTTCTAAGCATTTGGAATTGTTGTACACTTACAACGCCCCCCACCAATATGAAATGATCCATCACCAGTCACAATGTGGTTCTAATTTATATTTGCTATATTTTATATTCATATGATTTGTATATTCTATAGTTCTTTACCATCATTTTATGGCAATAATATAGTTGTTTCCTTATAGTCCTTTCTGTCATAGTACTGCCTCAAAAACAGAAGAAAACTCAATTGTTAGCCTTCAGTATAGGGTAGTTGCACTTATTAGAAATTTCATTTAAATAATAATATGTAATTGTAAATCTGATTTGCGATGTTGTACTAAAAATTTGTGAAAAATGTGTCTTATAATTTCAAATATTAAAAAAAAATATATATCAAAACTTCCGAAACAAAAATTCAACTCCATTCAAATGCATTTGATGAAAAGCATCTCACTTAAATTTAATATCATGCTATAAGTGTGAATTTTGTTTCCAAAACATGTGTTATACTTTTTAAAGTTTGAATTTTAACATGATTATTTATCACACTGCCTGGCAGCTCCCTAGATGTCAAATAATTTATGAGGAGTTAATATATGTATAATTCAAATTGTTAAAAATGTATTATTTAAGATACATACTTTCTACTTGTAGCATTACTTTTAAATTTAAAAAAAAAGAAGTTAAACTACCTTATTAAACATAATAGTTTATAACACAAGAGATTTTTTCCCCTCACTTTCATTATTAGGCTGTTAAGTACTGTTTCAATTTTGTGCATCCAACAATATTTTAAGTAAGTCTTTTTAGATACATATTATTTTTATACATTCCACTACAATGATGTTCTTTTGTTTATTTAATTTACAGAGGCGCTCGTCTGCCTGGGCTACAACAGGCAGGACATAGAGAAGTCTTTAGCAGAAGCCAAATATGATGACGTGTTTGCAACATATTTACTACTGGGGAGGAAAAGCACAGACGTAAGTGAATATAATTCATCATATTGATTGTGATAAACAGAATAACATAACACAAAAATATTTTGTCTAATTTGTTCAGATGTGGTAAAATTAATAGTGTTTGTGATTTAAAAAAAAATATCCAAGTGGATTTATAATGGAATATAAATATTCTGTAATATTTTAAAATTATTGCCGATGGTTTTGTTAATTTTGTTGTTTGAATCACATCAGTTAATACAAATAAATGATTTTAAGGCACTATAATATTTCTATGTAAATTTTGTTTAGCATCAAAAATAAACCCTGAATTAACCTTATTTGTTATACGCGCTGATACTTTACTTTTTTACTGCCGTTTAAAAATGTTGGCATAATGAAGTACAGGTTTCATACAAAAGAAAGATCTTTTTAAAGTTTATTATTTTGAGATTGTCACAATTATATATTTTTTTGTCTGGCATTTAAACTGCTATGTTACATTATTTAAAATTATTAATGATGTTATTCAATTTTAGCCTGAATCAGACGGATCGAGATCCGGTTCATCACTTTCGTTGAGGAATATTGCTGGAGTTCCGCAAGCGAATGCCGCCAATCAGCAAAATTCTACAGCAATAGGTGAATGTTCATTCTTTCCACTGCACTATTATTTTGCAGTGTACTACTTAACTGTGTTGTTTCGCTCTCAGTTTTTATAATTAATTTTATAATTGCTTTTTATATTGGCGGTGTAGGAGGGACGGGCGCGGCGTCACCCTCTCACCGTGGCGTGCATCGTTCCATTTCCGCTTCTTCCGCCAAGCCCGCCTCCCGTCGCGCCTCCAGCGGCGGCGAGGGCTTAAGGGGACCCGCGGGTGCGCCGGCCCCTGGAGCTGCTGGCGCGCAGCCTACTGGGCCCGCTGCGGCGGGGCCCACTCCAGCCCCACCCGCCATGCCTGCCAACAACTTCAAGAGACAGGTGATTATATCTCGGTGCTCGTTTAGTTTTAATAACTTATGATAATGGTTGTTTTTTTTTTTACATGATCCATACTTCTTCCTTTAGGTATTGCCGGGACATGTTATGTGAATCTTAACATCATTATATTTTTATCACACTTCTCAAATTTGCCAAGATCTACATATTATTTAGGATTAAACATTTGAATTTTGATTAAATTCCTGCAGTATTTTTACGTATGAGAGGTGCAGGAATTTTCTTCATCATTAGCATCAACTAATTAAACAAGCATGTCCAATGTATAAATTATATATTTAAAAAAAAATTGGGATGCGTGCATATGACACATGTCAAATTAATCTTCTTACTGATTTTAACTAAGCTCGTGCTTTGGAAATAGGATGAACTAGGTTGTCTCCTGGGATGAGTCTTAAACCCTCAATCAGTTGATCACCAGGCGAATGTCTCACTATTAGACCAAACAATTATGTTACATTAAAATCTTTGTTTTATTATCCACATGCGTTTTACAGAACACAATTGACTCTGCAAGCATTAAGGAAAACACGGCCAGAATTGCTCAGATGCAGGTGCAGCAAGGCGCCACCAGGCCGGCTTCCGCACAACCGAAAATGGAACCTAGTAAGTGCATATACTTTTTACAATTGTTGCACCCACTTCTTGGTGAATTCCATTATAGTGGAGTTTTAAGTTAATTTCTTCTTGCACATTCAAAATTAAGAATATTTTTATGATATGTCATTTAGTTTAGCTGTTTAAAGGTGAAAGTACAGATTTTCATCACAGGGACAAATTATTCAGAATAAAAAAAAATTATTATTATTATTAATCTACTTCATTAATTAAAATTATTATTATTATTAATCTACTTCCAAATATTTTATTTTATAATTTCATCATGATTTCTCTGTAATTATAATGTATATTAATTTGTGTTTATGTGCATTTATGTTCTTGTCATTTATTTACCATATTATGTAAATCATAGCTTTGGTGGAATTGCTGCACCACAGATACATATACTGTACAGTAACATCCCGAGTTACGTAACACGCGACTTATGTAAATTTGCAGGTATATAAAAAGGAAATCTTGAAAATTAGAAAAAAATCTGAGTAAAGCTACATAAAACTTTACACCCAATTAGTATATTTCAAACATTTAATTCCCAAGCGCGCTTACTTTTGCATGTATTGTAAATTCTAACACTTGGTATGCATAACTGGCATTACATAATATTCACTCGTTGACTGTTTCAAACTTCGTTTGGCGTTACTCAACTACTCTAACGAAGATCATTTGGAAATATCGATGTGATACATTTTAAGTCACATCAGTATTTACATGGTGTTCGTTTCTTTTAGTTTGTTCTTGTTTTGTTCTTTTATAAAATATGTAATAATAAATAATATATTACACACATATAATAAATATTAAGTTTTTATTTCCATAGGGCCGGTTGTGTGATCAGTAGTAACTTTTTACTATAGTAAAAAAAGTTATTAAAGTAAATTTTTTTGCGAAAACAGGTTGTTGTATCATTAGTAAAAAATATTTACTTCAAAAAAGTACACCCGTAGTAAACTGATTTTACTGTCCGATATCCAGGATAAAAACGAGAATTGATGGTTAAATATGGGTGAATCTTCACAGGTGTTTCAAAAGTAATCTGTCACATTGATAATTGCTGTATATGACAATTAATCATTCAGTATCCCGCTATTTTAGTGACGAGTTTGTCCGATGATGATCTTGTTGTTAAATATACATTAGCACATAATCTGAAAAAATTTCGCCACCAAAGTGACAGGTCTCGAACGCAGGGGCGAATAAAGCCACAGATAAAGCAGATAATAGAGCAAATTTCATGATTATTCGCCTTACCACATGTGAGAGGCGAGATTGTTTTTGACAGTAGTAAATTTGATGTACCAACAACCTGCAAAGGATTTTCACTATGAACGTTAGTAAAAAGTTACCATGGTAAAAGTTTACTACTGATAACACAACCGGATCTTACACTTAACCAATTTACAAATTCGACTTATGTAACATTCAAGTTACGAAACGCATTACTCACGTAACTCAGGGTATTACTGTAATATTTTGTCTGTTTTGAGATCATTGTGTTTGTCTTTCCTTCAATTTGTAACAGATGACAGTTTGAGTATGAAAGCTCTATTGTCAGTGCTTGCATACTAATGTCCCAGCGCTAATGGATGCAGCAATACCACCGACTATAATGCATTTGAAAATGGATTTCGATCGCAATATGTGTTTTTTTTCAATTTTTCAGCATCGTCAGCCATTCGCAGACAGGTCTTGAGGTTTTTATTTCCAACATTTGTTCCAGGACGGCGTGAGTTCATCCCCGTGCGACGGTCGACAGTGAACTACGATACGAAGCAGGCAGGCGCTGCGGATAAGCCCAACAATCCAGCCCTGTTACAGGAAAATTCAAGGTACATCAAGTGCTATTGTCATTATTGTTAACGTAAGTCTTTCTCCCAATCGCGTTGTTAATGGTATTTGTTCTTCATACTGTATTTTGTCTTTATTTAGTGGGACCAGTGGGTGTATTTATTCATATAATTTTTTAAATACATTTTGTATGACCGAGTGATATAGGGGGCGAAACATTTTATAAAATTTATGGGATAATATTAAATTGTATATGTAGGATTCCGCCGTATATTTATTTCCTTATAAAAAAACACAATATTTAATAATGGCCGAATTTATTGAATTCACTTCTAAATTTATTGTGTACGTTAGATGTGGTTTTGGGTACAGCAACCAAATTTATTTAATAAATGTTTTAATTTAGATTTATACACTTTATTTATGAAATATTATTTTTGCAGTATCTGAATACTCATTGAAAATAATATTTTCAATAAGTTAATATTATCTATTACTTTTTAATATTTAATAGTATATTTTATTCTAAAATGATTATCAATATAATTTTAATTCAATGATAAATTTCACTCTTTCGGTGGCAAAGTTTGTATTTGTAGTGCCCTGTTAATATTCATAGTGCCTAATCATACTTAAATATATATATTTTTTATTATATACCGTGCTCTGCAAAAATAATCCAAAATCCTTGCTTCATTTACGATTTGAGAGTTAAGTCTCTCAAAGAGTTTCATTATTTTATAATCAAATTATTAGTATAAAATGATTATATTATACTTTGTACACTATTTTTTTAAATAACCTAAAAAACAACCTGTGAAATAATAGTGCATCAATTTATAATTGCACAAATAATAATTACATACATAGTTGTAAAATTGCATTATGTCTTAGTAAATATGCAGCTTATTTACTAAGTAAATTATGAATGAAATATTATATTATAAGCTCTATAATTTTATATAATATAAATCCTATCATTTTAGCAATTTTATACAGATTATATTTATTACTAACCTATTTGCTAACAACTTACTAACAGCATGTATTTTTTTTTCTCTTTCCCTCTCGGTCTGTGCCATAACTGTCTCTCGCTCACTCAACGGTATTGGTGATTTTGGAAAATGTATATACGCACACTCAAAATTATTAATTACTGCCATCGTTCCTTGGGATGCCTTTTAAACAATTACTACGTGACGGTGATGAAATTATGGGAATTTTAAATTTGTATATTTGGCAATATGAAAAAAACCTTCTAATGATGCTGAATGTTGATCATATTCAATTCATACATTTGGTGGTATTAAATCCATTGTCATATTTCTTTGTATGAATAAATATTTTTTATAACAATGAAATTGATTTTTACAAATTATGACATAAAAACATGACAAAAAATGAAATGACAATTAATGCCGACATGGAAAAATGTCCACTGTAAATGACGTCATAAATGTTGGCAATGAAAAATTGCCAATGCTGCTTTAATTGTTGCTAAATGAAAAATGATAATGCCTAACTACAAATGCTATGCCATATGAAAATGCAATAAATGTTGTCAAATGAAAAATGACATATTGTGGTTTAACGGAAAATGATGCCAAATGATAAAAAAGCAGTGCTAGCGGCGGAGACAACATTTCAAAATCATCCGCCTCCAACTCTTCCACGTCCACACCGGCCGCCCAGCAGTCATTGCAGTCCACGCCGGCTAGCAACGGGGGCGGGGTTGCGCCCCCTGCACCTCCCACCGCCACTGTGCAGGCTGCTAAGGGGCACGTGAAAAGCGCCTCCGTGTCCTCGGCCAGCGGGGCCAACGGACAGCAGCAGGGCGGCGAGCAGCCCGCGCTCGGCTCGCTGGACCCGCTCAGGCAGAGGTAACACGCTTCGCGGGGACGGGACGCGCTATCTGATTGTGTGCTTTTTTTTATTCAAATTTTAAGAGGGGATTTTATTAGTGCTTATATCACAACTATTTATTTTGCCTTAGCTTAAAAATGGAAAAGAATGACTAATTATGCTTGTGTAGTACTTGGCCTGCCGTCTTAATGCTTGTCATTCGTTTATTATGTATTTATTATGGGGTCTAGTATTTGAAACAGGCGTCAAAATTCTACCATGTTTAAATTAAGATGACAAATAAAAGTAAGGTAGCAAAACATTCTACAGCCTTTTATATAGAATTTTAGGTGATGTAGTTTTATTCTTATTTTCCGTGATTTACAATTTTATGTGGAAAGATTTGGTACGTAAGTGAGAAAGCTTAATTTATATTTCTAACAGCAATTTGCGGCAAGAGCTGCGGACATTATTTTCATAATCCATATTTTTCTTGCAAATCTGTTTTTGATAATCACATTGTGTGATTTGATTATACATTACATTTTCCCTCAGCTGTTTAAATTAAAATCTCTTTATTGTAATTTTCACCCATCGGGACTGCCAAAGTATAAAGATGACTCTCCCGGGGATCCATTCTCAGACAATCCACGTTAAGCGGAAAATCTGTACTAGTCTGGCAAAATTAATAATAAGATTTACAAAGCTTGTAATTTATATAAAAATAATATTAAAAAAACATTACACATAGGACATGTATTAAAAAAAATTATCTCAATACGTTTCTTCAAAAATTATAAAATAAAAACATAAATGAATTTCAAATACTTTAATATACATAATAATAAAACCATAAACCCTTTTAAAATGAACAGTGGACTTTTCCAAATTCTCTCGGCCTACTAAATTTCTACCTGCTTCTACTCTTTCAATAATTTTAAATTTCACTTCCTAACTAAGTGCGTACTGGTTCCTTTTCAACACTTTTGCCTTCACTGCTTAATTTTGGCCTTGTTGGCATCATAACGGTCACACGATAATAAAATATACAATGTAATTTTTATTAAAACCAGATCGCAACAGAATGTTATGCAGACTAAGTAAATTTATTCTAACCTACTTCGTAATATACTCAAGGAATTGCCAATATGGTCATAAGTCCCGTATCGTATTTTAGTGTGGCAATTATGAAATTTTAAAATGCAGCATTGGCCCGCATTATAATGAATCGTATAATGAAGCACATACAGTAAAACCCCGTTAATTTGTAACTTTATATTTTGTATTTTCACAGAATTTGCACTTTTTTGAAAAAAATTTGCCTCAAAAATAACATTTTATACTACGCATTTGACTTTCATCCCTTCGTAAACATCGGCAACTAGCCCCACCTACCAGCCAATCATGACGGCGTTCCTTATTGTAAAAACGGCGCGCTGGCATGACAGGTGCCGAACTGAGTTTTGCCATATGACATATGGCAAAACTCATGTACATCAAATGCCGTAGTGCATTTTATAAGATTTGTTGTTAAAATAATGTTTTCATTGAATCACTTGATCTAGTTTCTATGTTTATGAAACGTTGCGATTTGTACAATATGTAGGTACTAAAGAAACTAAATCTTACATATTTAAATACGTTGACATATTTTTTTATCACGTTTCGTTCTCTAAAATGGCACCAACATCTTGTAATTCGTATAAATCCTTAACCATTTGGATAAATGGAGTTTATTTTGAAAACTGACAAAAAATTGATATCATAGATAAAATTGGCAGAAAAAATCGAATCCTGAATACCTTTCTGTGTTCGAACTTGAAAAAATCGCTGGAAAATGATAAGTTTCAACCAACAAGGCCAGTGAGACATGAAGATTTAAAAGTTTTAAATTATTTTTCATGTGCATTTTAAATATTCCAATTCGGATGGGTGAGTTCGACTGCCAATCAAATTAATGTGCGTGATTTTGTTGCCTTGAGAGACTGCCGCGTCATCGCTCACCACACACCGTTCTTATTCAGGAGAAATACGTTGTATGATAAACATTTCGACACATAAGAAGTTGAAATAATGGTGTCATCATGTTTCAGTATGAAAATCGCAATGTCAACAGGGGAAGCGCGCACTAAATCGTGGACGCAGTAACTAACAATAATTTTTTTTTAAATTTCAGTTCCGCGTTTCCGAGTTTTACTGTATATATTTTTTCATCACATCACTTTTAAATTAGGGACATTTTTTGTGGCATAGTTCTGTTGTAGCGAGCGGTATCACTTCTTATAACATAAGCATATGTGTGTTTATAGACTGTAATCGTGTTAACACATAATGTATTTTGTATGTTTCAATGCATTTGAATGACAAGAGTAGTCTGTATGTAATAATTAAGTTTTAAGCCATATTGTATGTATGTGTGTACGATGTATTTGGAATAAAAATAATATTTTAAGGTACACAAATTACATATGTAAATAAGTATAAATTAAAGACTTGGTTCAGCGATGAATTAATTTATTTTTACCCATTCCACCACCACTATACAAATAGGATCACAGCACTAACAACTAACACCGACACTAACACCCATTTAATATAATACTGTTTATATTTCAAACATTTGCTAACAGTTAAGAAAAATATATAGCAAAAATGTTCATATTTACTTTACAATGAATATTTAAATTCTGTATTTATGTACAACAGGCAAATCTGTGGGTTTTTTAAGAAAACACTTAGAAATTTACAAGATAAATACAATACCCGTATATAATATTTTTAATTCATTTTATATTTTCCCCTATCATTTTTAGTTCCATATTGTTATTTTCTTGTCCCTTAGTTACCTTATTTATTTATGAACAAAACTAAACAAAGATGTTCATCACAGATATATTTTTTTAATTCTTCTTATATTTATTATAGTGTTTGTAGGACGAGCTTATCTTATTACAATTCTTTAAAAAAAAAATTATTATCACAGTGTTGTTTTTCCAAACTCTAGAGAACACATTAATTTAATACGCATATACTGCTCTCTGGTAAATTTAGTATCTCCCCCCCCCACTGGGTATTTTCAGATTTTTTTCTTGTTCAGTTTATTGTAAAGAATATGCTAATGTCAAATCATCAGCTTTCAACATCCACTTATATTACAATAAAGGTGATTTTACACTGTCTTGAACTATTGTTGAAATTCGATTAATGGTATATTTATTGTATATCTTTTTATTTTCAGCATAAATCCGACAGTCAATTCCACAACTCGACAACAGTTGGCGTTTCCCAGAAACGTTCCTTCCAGATCCACCTTTCACTCTGGTAAGTCAAAATATCTTTGATGTTAATGCTCCCTTTAATTTTCCTGATTTTTGCTGCACGAACAGTTAACATATTTGGTAGGCAAAGGTGTTTACTGATCACTTTAAATGCAGACTCAGACCATGCAGAAGTATTGGAAGAATCTGATTGTTCTATGAAATGCATGTGAAATTTTGGAGGGCAACTTCACCTGTGCTTAAAAGTCTCAAGATATGTATTTGGTCTGTCCCCAGTGGTGTCAATTTATTACAACATAATTTTATTTCAACTTTTATTCTTAAAATATGATTTGTATGGAACATGTCCCCGATCAGAATCCTGTAGAACAGTGTGATCACATTTAAGTCTCATAAGTTCAAAAAGTTGTGTACATATATTCATTTTAAACATATTCCAATTAAAATCTAGTTTAAAGTAAGATTATTTTTGTATCTTTCTTATTTTTCAACTTCATGTATATTTGAATATTCACACATATAGTTTCATGACTTTTTTAATTTCGTTTTCAATTTTTCTTGTCTTTAGAAATTGAGTTTCTATTGCAGTAAGTTTTGTGAGCAAAGTTCCCGAGCAACATTATGTTGCGTACGACATTAACAACACATTAAATATTTTCTCATAATTCCAGCATCAACATATGTTAGGTTATTTACATCACAAGTAATGTTACAGGGCAAACCAGACCAAGAAATGCATCGGCCGGTATAGGCGGCGGAGTGTACGGTGCAGCGGGCGATGGTTCACCACATTCAGCGAGAACCTCCTTCTTCTCCAAGATATCGTCGAGGTTTAGCAAACGGTGAGTGAAGCCATTTAATTGTATTGTCAATATATGTTGTATACTATGGACGCTATTTCCTATTACTTACTCTTTTGTATGTCCCATGTGTGTCTGTGTGCCTTACCGCTATCCACGTACTAACAGCACTTATACCTTATGGGGTATGCATTTGGCAATTAAAGTCTTCTCTTTGAGAATTTCATTTTTACATTGTAATTTATTTCAGTATGGATAATATCTGAATATTCTTAAAATTTGACTTATCTTAAACTGACAATTAAATATAATTGGCTTGAATTAAGTATCTTTGCCAAATGTATCTCCCATCCATTGTGAGAATGTCTGAATGTTTGTATCGAGCTTTAAGTATATTTAATATGCATTACAGTAATATTATATTTTGTTATTTTAATGTTGAAATGTGTAGAATTACCGTTAGTAGTTCATCACCCTAGTCCAAACCTTTAACAATACTGAAATTTAAAATATGTAATGTATTATATATTATAATTTTTCAGTTATTTTCCCATATTTATGAATATTTAAAATCGAAGGAATATTATTTTGTATCCTGTATTGCATATTAAAAATATCCATTTAATCATTTAGGGGCAGGTAAAAAGGCTTTGATTAATGGCTTTTCTTTTTTAATTTTGAGTATTTAGAAATAAATATATTTAAATAAATATAGATTTGTGGCAAATGTTCATATTGGTATATTTTCTTCACAATATTTTTATCACAAAATGACAAAATTACTCAAACATGAATTTAAAATCGAAGTACAATAATAATTATTTTTACCATATTGGTTTAAATGATACCACAAAATGTCTTTGATAAATAATTGTTAGATTTTTTTTTTCATTTAAACAATTGAATCCATATCTACTCAGCTTTTTTATTTAATTTTATCTTTATAGTGCATATCTGAATACACCAAACCCAAAGATATTACATTTTAAGAATATTAATTGACTCACAGACTGCAAATAAATATCATCCATTCCGTGATATATTAAAGATACATAAAAAAACATGTTGGCAGTTATAATATATGTATCTTTTTTACTATAATTGTTGAACTATCGTTTTATTATTGTTAGTCCTAATCAGTCCCTCTTTACATTTAACATTATTTAATAATATGTGGTAGGTTTAGCCTATTCCATGCACATCTTGCTTGGTTCTAAATCCAGAATAGTCTTTGATAAATATATGGTAAGGAACTCTTAATGTAAATATCATTTCTAGTACACAATCCACAAACTTCTTAGAGAGAAATTTCATTTTAATAATAGCAATTCTAAATATGTCACCTCCGAGTTTCAATTTAAACCACTTACAATTTTTTGTGACAGAGTGTTGGGTGTTATTGTATTTTTTTCTTCTTCTGAAATTACATTTTATGATTTCTTAATAGTACAATACTTCTAGACAATCTAATTTCGCAGGTATGATTCCTGAGTATTTATTTCAACTCATAATGACCCTTTGACTTACCTTATATCCTAATTGGGCATCGAGTTTAAATTGTGACGTTTCATTTAAAAATGGACAAGTTTTATTTGTACTGATTTGGTACAAATATATATTGATTTTTGTGGTTGAATTATGGAGGAATAAGACAATCACTAATAATTCTAGAAATAAATGGTACGGTTTAAAAATATGACAAGTTTCTTTCGATATTCTTCTTCATTGTGTTTTAAACAAGTGAGTAAATAGAGCGAGAATAGGATATCCGAGCAAACCCAATCTTATGGCATTTAAGTCGTAGACTTATAACTATTGTCCAACATTGAATTTTATAATTCATTAAAGTGTAAATATAATATAGACGTGTGATTGTTGAAAATAATTTCTAATAGAGTTATATTAAAAATAGTTTAATAGCTTTTAGTGACTGAAATAAAATAGATTAAAATATATTCTCTGAAAATTTGTGGTCCTAGTGAAGAGGGGATGAATCTGCAGTGCATTTGGAGCGAAAAGTGTTGCAAAATAATTGAAAATAAATTTACTTTTAACCGTTGGGATTTTATTTTTTGATGCCAAATGGTTTCCGAGTGACAGAACTTACAAACTAAATAATTTTTATCTGCTTCCAGTCATGAATATAATTTTATTTATGCCTTTTAACATGTTATGATTTTTTTTTATCGTTAAATAGTTGGGATTTACGAATCTGCCTGCTTGATTTATACAAAAATATCACATCCAAAACTTAAAGCTTGAATAAAAAATGTGCTTTGTGCTGGGCCCTTAGTTTTTTTCAGGCATTTGTTTATTGATTGTAAAACCTACTTTTCTGTATGTAAATCAACCAACATATAAAATATGATACTTTTTGATGGACCTATAATTTTCATATTTGATATATAAATATATAGAATATTTTTAATTTATTAATACTTACAATACATTTTAAGAAAAAATGCTTAATAAAGGGTTGGTGTTTATTAATTTATTATATCGCTTAGGGATGAGTTTGTGTATATGTTTAAAAGTATTAAACCTCGTACCCATTCTCTTGTTTTTGAGATTAAAGTTAATAAATTTTTCCCTGTGTAAATTAATGAATTAGTTTAGCCTTCTCTCTTTTTGACTAACATTTTCTCCCTGTATTTCTACTCCATCCCTATTTTTTCTGCTTTTTAGACATTCTTTTTGTGTTATGATTATTTTTTTCTATGGATTTGAGACGATTTAAAAATGCAGTGATGCTGATTTATGAATACAACAAAAAAAATTCTCTCAAAACTGTTCAATATATTCAAACAGTGTAATTTTTTTTGTCTAGTTATTTTCATTTATTATATTTTTAAATAGCAACACTACATTTATAAAACCATTCCATTGATATTTAAAAATTTTTTGTTGAATATTTGTTGTGTTTTTATTCCTCTTTTGTCATTTAGTCCAGTTGGAGATTTTATACAATTTTTCTGTATTAAAGAAAGCGATTTTCTTTATTTTGTCTGGGGATGCACAATGCTTAAACTTATACATTATATTTTAAATCTGAATTATTTATTTATAACATTACGGCTATTTCACAAAATAATGATTTTTTAATGACAGTTTCCTTCCAATTTTTAAAAATAATACCTGAACATTTATAGAAGACATGACAGTAAATTGTTAAAAAAATATTACTGAATTTGACAATCAACCAATCATTGTTTTGATAGAAAAAATAGTAATACGTACATATTATGAAAAAGCAATATCATTTCAGTATTGTCCGAGTTTATTATTGTACTGAGTGATTTTGAACCTAGTGCAGACTGCGCGTCTTAGACTAGTCGCCGTATGTACTGCTCGTTGCAATGCATCCATAAAATGCAAACTCTTCATAAAAGGGCCTGCATAAGATTTTCCTCAAAATCTTAGTAGTCTCGGCTAGATAAAAATATGTAGCAATTTTTAAACCCAATGTATCATTATTGAATTTAGTAGCAAATAAGGTGTGAAATACCATTTTAACCCATCTGTCAACATTTAATTTTAGTTTTGGCAATTCTTTTGCTACTACTTTCCATTATTTTTTTACTGGAAATATTAGGAAACACTCTTAAATGGATATTAATCAGTACAAAAAAATCTAAAATATATTGTATTTTTCAATTGGACATCATAATTAAATTTAAGGCGACGACTGGTAGGCCAATGGAATATCTCTGGATTCTGTGAATTTTCTAATCGTTAAAATACTACGTTAATATTATTAAGTTTGCGTAAACTTATTCAACATGGACATTAACAGTAACTTATTTTTTCTTGTGAGTATTGCAACACTAGATGCTACTTAATAATTAAAATTGAAGTCTTTGAATTCTGTTTCTACTTTATTATAAATGATTCTGCAACATTTTTCATTTGAAACGACATACACAATAATTTTGAAATTTATGTTTTACATTAAGAGAATTCACCACTTAGTTCGTATAGTTATCCCGAATATTTATTAATGTTGTGTTGCTTTTATTGTTAGTTAACAGTAGAAATGCCAATTATTTGTTATTATTTTGTTTTTCTTTACAAAATAGATTATGCATGGTCCTAATCTGTAAAAATGGTCCTAAACCCTGTGCACCGATTTTTAGTAAAAAGTATTAATTCAAATATTTATTAGTTAAATTTGTATTATTTTATTTGATTTTTTGAAAGCTTAAATATTTTTTAAATAATCCTTGGATATTATATATATTAAAATCCTGTTCTAATACCTGAGTGGAGAGACCACATAGTGGGCAACTTTCTTTATCTAAGCAATGTTTCTACTTGCAATAGTGTATCAGTTTCGCAGTATTACTAATACAAATTGAATAAGCTCTCTCTGTATCAGGCACAGCATAATCAGTAATTAAAAGATTAATACTAAATATTCAGAGTTGTCACAACAGCTCATAATTTTGAATTTTTAGAACAAATTTTTTCAATTGATGCTATTTATTAAAAATTGATTATTAAATGTATTTGGATTTCGGTTCTAGTATTTTGAGCACTTGTTGTTCAACTAGATCTCTTTTACTACATTGTTCAGTCAATAAATGGTTAAAATAATAATAAAATAGATTTTGGGTGAATATTTATTTGAAAGAGGGTTAAATTTCATCTAATTACACATTTTAGTAATCCTTTTAATTACACATTTTAGTAAATGCATAATGTCATGATTCATCACTTCATTAAGATCAGTATAAAAATATACATTTTTCAGGCGTGACTATAAGTGTCGAAATATCTGACGGAATTTTTTTTTGGAATTTTGGAAAATTTTATTGAACGTCGTAAGTTATTTATGATATTGTTTAAAATATTTTGCATACGTTTAAAAATTTCACACCTTAGGTTTTTCGTTTCCGAAATATAATTATTTCAACATTGTTTGCCATTTTCTTAACACAATAATTTATAATTAAAACTCGTTATATTTATGAATTGAAGATATTATTTTGATAAATACGACTCTAGTTTGTAGGGCTTTTTTATTCCTACAAACGTCATCTACATATATTTGAAATCAATCTTATCTACATTGAGGTTCAGATGTGCGTAGTTTAAATCATTAAAGAATGTTTTTTTCTTGTATGATTATTTTTTCTGGTTATTCTCAGTACTTTGAGATAATTAATAATAGTGAAATCTACCCTGTTCAAAATTTTGAAACTGAATCTTAACTGAACTGTATCGACTGACTGACATATACTCAATTATAAATCTATCATTAATAGCATTTAGCTTTCATTAGTATGATTTCTTGTAAGTGCGCCTTCGATAATTCATCATAAATGTAGTTTTAGAACTATCTAATATGAATTTGATATAGTGACAGTGATGAGCTAAATACGCATAAATGCAGATTCGTTCTTTCTGGAAATCCAAGCTAAAATCTAAACCATATCAGATCTTTTATGATGATTTTCTAATGTGATAATTCACATTCTAAAAAAACTATAGAAATATGGAAAGTTAATGTTATTTAAATATATATTATATAATTTTTAAATTTTATATAAAACTTTGTCCCATATGTTTATAAAATTGACTTATCATGAGTTAGGTGTTACAAGAAAACTCTTTTTAAAATAAAGTAATAGGTCTGTTGCAATATTTTATAACTCCTAAAAGATGTAAAGTAAAATGTCAATTACATTTTTGCTATTTTATCTTCATAATTTTTTTGAGTATTTTTAGTAAATTCAGAATTCGCACATTCTCTTTGTGTTGAAGGTGAAATTAAATTTATTATTATAGACTCATTAAACAATGATCGTATTAGAAATTAAATTAACATTTTCTGAAACAAAATAATAATTAATAATAGAATCGACAAAATATGTTTTTTTTTTCAGCCATAATTTCGGTGATTTTTTTTACTTTTTAGAAGGATTGTGCATCCCTAAAAAATAATAGAGAAGGGAATGTTTTTTTTAATAAATGGATTGTATAAAATTTCTTTTGAACGATTGGTGATTGGAACTAAAACACTAATAAACAAACTCCTTTCAAAAATGGATTTTTATTGATTTTGGTTTCATGAAAAAATAAATGAGGCTCGTAACAGCCTTTTTTGTTTTGCTCGAAGCCTATTTAAATCATTTTAAAGCAATATAAACAGCTGTCACGAAATTAAAAAAAAAAAATTTTGCAACGAGCGCCCAAACCAATATTTTGGCTTAATGACGCAAATATTATTATACATATTATTTATATTAACATTGCACGCGCATTACATAATTTTTTGGTTGGTTTTGATTTTCACAATTATTATTTTTGTTTGTTTAGACATTCATTTTTATGATTTATCTTCCAGATTTTATTGTCTTTCACAAAAGCAAAATACGTAAGAAAATTTTAAACACTCACTACTTGGTTGGTTGTGTACTATCAAGAAATATTTCTATCATTAAGATACATATTTTTCTTAATATTCATGATTTTTGATATATTTCCTCCCACATAAGTAGCAACTTTTAGGAGCTTGGTGGATATTTACAACTACTGAATTTTAAGAATCTCGTACTTGCATTTTACATAATTTTACACATACTAATATGATAGTTTTTGTTTGTTTTTGATAGTAATTGAAGATCAATGTAAATTATTAATTTCCTATCCGAATACTAGACTTTAATTTAACAAAAGCTCTTCAGATTATTATTATAATTTTTTTTATAATAGTTTGTTCTGAAACTTTTCATGCGTTTGATCAGATTGAAGATATTAACCATTTTTGATTTCAAATTTGTGAGATATTTGAATTGATGAATTTAATGGCTGATGCCGCTTTATTATTCAGTTCAGAAATGGTGTTTGTCTAATTCTCTCATATATCTAAAAAGTACGCCAGTTTTGGAGAAACACTTCATTTTATTGATCATCAAAACATTTTTACATGTCTTTCCACTAAAACATCTTAATGACCTTGAAAAAATTCCATACTTAAAATAAATATTTCAGTGGATATCAGACTTTTTTTTGTATTTATTTTGTTAAATGTTTATGGTTTAATTCATACATACACATACTTTTAAACATTAAACATGTGGAAACCGTAATATCTTTAAAAAATAGCTTTTTCTTGATGGTATATTTCATACTAAATTAGTTAATTTTTTTTAGTATGATGATTAATTTATATGCAAACGTTGACATTTTATAGTGAACTACCAAAGTGCTCATCAACAATATATCAATTTTATATCATTACAAAATATGATATAATTAACGTTGGTTAGGATATAAGATCGTTTTGTGAATATAAATGAATAATTATAATACATTAGGTATCAAGTATTGTGCATCTTTGGGCGGAAAAAGTGATTGAAATGATCATATTTGTGAAAAACAACGTCTCCTACTGAACTAAATGGTTGGGGGTCCCAATCATTTGTTAAAAAAACTCAAATAACGGTTCGGTCACAGGTTAAATCAGCAACACAACTGACCGAAGGAAGGTCGGAGCACTATTGGACAATCTGCCGAGGAAGCAAACTTCTCGGCACAGTGAAAACAGAACTCTCGATATCTAACTAACTTGGATTGAGTTGTGCTTCATCCTTCAAGAGATTCTAATTCATCGATTGAGTGACCCTCCATCGTTCATCAATTCAGTGATGCTTCGTCCTCTGCAGGATCATAATTTATCGATGGAGCGACGTTTTATCCTTCGTGAGATCCTAATTCATCGATTGTGTGATGTTTTATCCTTCGCCAGATCCTAATTAATTGATTTAATCATGTTTCATTCTTCATGAGGTCCTAATTCATCAAGCGATGCTTCATGAATTGCGTGGTCCTAATTCATAGATTCCTTTACGAGGTTCTTATTCATGAATAGAGTGATGTGTCATCATCCACAAGTTCATTGTTCCTGTTCTTTTGTTTGTGATATCATTTCATCAATTCAGTGATAAATCACTAACAGATCTCGATGAATATAAAGAGTGATGTATTGTGATATGCACATTTATTGTTTAAGAGATGGAATCACCACCTCTGGAAACATGAGATTCAAATCACATCCCATTATCAATCATGTGCTAGTATTCCGATTGAGTAATTACTGGTGGAATATTTCATCGTTTCATAATGGATGCGGGTGCAGCAACTGAATTCAGTAATAAAATATAGATTCCTCATGTGGTATGTGTAAGTAAACTCACTGCACGACAAAATCTGTAAGAATAAGTTTAGAAATGTTGGTTGATTTTTTATCTTGAAAAGGCTGCAGAAATATAATAAACTATTCAAAATATTCTTCAATTCTACCAAACTGAGTTTTGAGTCATCAACATAATTTATAAATGAACAATGAAGTATTCTTAACATAGAAATCTACAAAGCTTCGATAAAATATATGTCATGAATAAGAAACATGATTATAATAATATGGTCTTCAGATAATTATTATGTTTATAAAATTTGGAGAAATAATTTCTAGATAAATTTCCAAATGTCGATTCATTGTTTTTTTTTAGATTACATAATGAATATAATATTTTCTATTTTAAGGTATCCATTGAGTTAATCCAAGTTAAAGGGTATATTTGTTAAGAGATTTTTTATGAATGACTAGTTTTGAATGTGCAATTTCTGAATGAAAAATAGTTATTAATTATCTGCATAGGATTAATATTGAAGTGTCAGTATTTGCCGCATTTTAACCTAGTGAATTAAATAAAAATCATAAGTTTAGAGTTATGAAATTCATTCATTTTTCCAGTTTAAAATTATTTTTAAAATCACGGCAGCTAATTTTATATCCAATTTTAAATCTTTATGAATTTAATTTTGTAATTTTAAAATATGAAAAATTATTTTGAACTTGTTTTAAAATATTGGGAAAACAGTTAAAAAAGAAAACCAAAAAAAGTTAAAAAATGAATCGTCTTTTTAATATATCTTTCTGAATCAGTTAGTCTGATTTATTTTGATATGTTCTGTTATTTCTTTTTAATTTCACTGCAATCTGATTTTGCGAGAAGTTTTTACATTTATTTTTGTTAATTAGTAAAGTGAAATGTAAATCATCTTCTCCTCTTTCCTCTGCAGCCTCGTTGTGCAGTGACCGAGTGACGGTGGCACATCTCCATTTTACAAATTTTAAATTGTAAATCGATAATATTGATTTTAGTGCATAGATTGTTGTGTGCTTTTATGTTTTTCTAGCACTTACAAACTATTCGATGACAGATAAAATTGGTGATATTGATCATGTCAATTAGTCAAAGCGAGTCATTTTGAATCTTTCAGTTCAGAAAAATGTAGAATATTTTAGAAACACAAGTTTTACTCTTGGCTATCTTTTCTGAGCCCATTTGTGGGATTGCATTTAACACACTTAATTATATAGTGGCGAATAATTATTAGCAATCAATTATTTTTCTGAAAAGATCTCATTATGCGTGAATGTTATTTTCAACTTATGTGATACACTGAGTACTGAAATATTTATAAACAATATTTGTTCTATGTTTTTGAGTAGCCAAATTGAAAATATATTTATATGAATGTGGTGCTTTACGAGGTCTCGGTGCCAATATTTTAGGAGCCAGTGAGAATTGGAAAAGTGTGAATGATGAACGGTTGAGTGCAAGATTATCTATCAGAAATAAATGTAAGGTTGAATTGTGTATCAAAATAAAGAAAATATGAAAGGCTAGTGATTTAGAAGATGGAGAATTGTGTGTTTGGCTTTCTGTTCTCTCTGTCTATCCCCCTACAGGCACTAGAATGTACGAGTAACTCAATGTAAATAAAATATATTGTAAGAATGTGGACATGAACCAAACTGTAAGGAAGGGACAAAGATTGGTGAGAGGCTTGTTAAAGAAGAAGAGTTGTTTAACGGAGACTTTTGGTTTTGGTAATGTGCTGTGGGTAAGTCACTCGACGTTGTGTTCATTGACTTTGCTTGTGTAGAATGAAAGCATTAAATTATATAGAAAAGTCATAGAAGTATCATTTTATAATGGAGCAATACGTATTGAATAAGTGATGTTGTATTCTTATTATCATTTAAGTCATTTAAAAAAAAACAATCAATCAATTAGATTTATAAAAATTAAAATTATTTTTTTGTATTAAAAGACGGGGACGGACGTAATAAATTTTTCTATAAATAATATATAAATAAAAGTGATTTGTTAAGTGCTGATTTATGAACCATTAAAAGTGGATTTTTAGTTATGAAACTATTTTTGAAGTGTGTAAAAATAATATAGGCATATCAAATAATGCTTTTGATAGACTTTTTTTTGCATTTGTTGATAAGTTTAAAAACTCTTTTTTTTAAAATAATAAATATAAATACTATATAAAAATTTATTTGCAAAGTGAAAGTAATTATTGTTTATATATTCAAGGTCTTTGATTTCAAAACTGTTGTATTGCATCATCTGCAAAACAATATTCCTAAAGTATCATGAGTTTTTGAGTGATTTTATATTTAATAAGACTTCTTTAGATGAATATTTCATAGTAAGTTTTTCTGACACTCATGTTTTTTCAAAGTGGTTATCTTCATTATCTTGGGAGTCGCAGTGTGCAAGAAATTTTTAAATTCACCTTTTAAACTCAACAGTTTTGGCTTATCAAAGATTTCCTTTTGAAAACTTTTTTCAATAATATGTGGGATAAAATAAAAGATTAATTATATTTTTGTAAACGTGCTTGTGTTAATTTAATCTGAATATTTAAAAAGAGTAAATAAGATGGAAGAAACATTTGTTCATTTTTCAAAATTAAATTTATTCCACACAAACAATTGAAAAGAGTCTACACAAGATCGATTGAAAAAATTTGGTGCCTAAGAAATTTATGTAAAAAATTATTATTATCAAAGTCATATCGGCATGGTGAATGTGTTTTTTTTTACGCTTAATAAATGCAAGACAGTTACATCATTTGTGCATGTACACTGACAATGGGTGGTAACATGTTCGAGTTGCTTTGATAGCTACAAAACCATGTCACTATGCTAGTAATTTCTGTCTCATAGTAAGCGCTGAAGAAACACAATTACTGTGTTTCTATTTTGGAGTCATTTTTTCCCAAAATGTTGGGATTTTTGTAAAGTTTTGAAATATTATTTTATCACATTTTAATGAATATGAATGTGCACGCCTTTGCTAGACACAAATTTTGAATAAATGACATTATTTTTTTGTTTTCAATTTAATGACTTGTGTATATATTAGTTTTGAATTATTAATATATAATATGTAATGTGATGTTGAGAAGAAAATTGTTTACGGAACATTATAGGTGGCTTGAGACTGACATCAAACCTAAAGTAAAAATTATTTTTATTTGTTCATTTTAATCTTTTAACTATGATCATGTAAATAACAAAACTTTTTTTTTTAAAATTTAAAATGAGTTTTAAATGTGCACTTTTGGCTTCACAAGTTATCAAGTCATTATCGTTCCATTTTTTTTTTTAATGGAAAAATTGAAATTGAAATTTCATTTCTAGCTAATCTTATAATGTTCAGTGCTCTGTTTCTTAATCCTTTTTGTGTTGACATGTTTTTCACCTCATGCATAAATAAGGTCCATCGATCTTTACAGATTTAAGGATTATTTTTGTAGGACATTTAAACATTGAATCTGTTGTCTGGCACTTGAAGGATAATTAAGATGGTATAAAATAAAGTATAAAATATAATTTTCAATTATAAATCTTACAAAATCACAGTAACAAATTAAAGAATGTTTTCAATCCCCCTTTTTTTCCTCAGTATTTAAAAATAGAAAGGTGACTTTGAGATTGTAATATATTGATTTGCACCTGAATTTAAGGCTCATTTTAAAGGTTTACATTAGTTAGAAAAAATCTAAATAATCAAATTGATATTAAAATATATATTTTTTTATTTACTTAATTTTGATTTCAGAAAAATCCTTATTCGTTTTGAGTTTTAGACCTACCAATTATTTGGTATGTGTTTACATAAGCTAATTGTTTTTTTAAATACATTTTTTCCTATCGTACACTGCAAATTATAAAAATATACAAAAATAAGCTGAAATACATACTAGTTTGAGATATTTGAAAAGTGAGCATTGTATTTAAAGCAATGTTTGTTATTGAATATTTTAATCAAGAGTTGTGCGCAAGATACAGTACTCTGAGTGCTTTTTCAATACATATAACTGTTTAGTTTTGTCAAATATAAAAGTATGTTAAAATATAACAACCTGAAGATTGTGCCATTTTTCGCAATTTATTTTTGAATATGGTAATAATTTATTTTTGAGCAGTTATACTTTTAACAGCTAATATAGGGTAAACTAATTCTTGTACGAATGAACAGAGTGGCAGTACTATTTATCCAGAGCTTATTATATCTTGACTAAGCACTCGGGGATTATTGACAAACTTTAAATCAAGAGGAAATTTAAAAAATAAATATTGTTTTGGCAACAAGTGAGTTTTATTTTGTATATATTTTATTAAAGTACACCAAAAATGTTACGATTAAGATATAATGATTCAAGAATGCGTATGCGCATTTCAGTGCCCAAGGATGTACCTAATTCTATTGCTTCTTTTTTACTTTTTTATTTTCATTGGATATTGAAATCTAATCTATATGAAAATGGAGCAGTCATAAATGCAGAAACTTAGACCGAGCGCTTGTTATTGCAAAATTTAATAGTATCGACGATGGGAGTTTGCGTTTATGTCCACGGCAGGACCAGTATTATTCCGAGCAAATGATAAACCATTAGCGAAAATTGCAAGTGTTGTGATTTATATGTCAGGACCAATATATAATATATCATAATGTATAAGAAGTATATTTTAAAGATTCATTTTTAAATTTTGTTTTGTATTGGCTTGCTCAGAGGTGGGCAACCAAAGCGAATTAGATAATTTAATACTAAATGTAATAATAATAATAATAAAAAAATGGTAGTTCTGTGACATTAATTTTAAGTAAAAAAAGCATTTTCTCATAATTGGAAAATTTTGAAGTCCGTGTAATTGTAGCTCGTCTGCATATGAAAAAAGACTGGAGGGTTCCAACTGTTTAATTTGTTGCTTACTTGCATTTCAAATTGTAAGTATCCTATAATGACAAGGAAGTGAGTAGGGGAATAAGCATATATGATCCAATACCAGGTGTGGGCTGGAATCTTGGACCCCAGTATTATGTTCGGCACTAGTCATTCTGACTGTTGTGGTTAGTACAGTTTATGTATTAGAGTGGTTAATGCATGGAAAAGATTAATTTTTACAGCGGTTAGTTTTATTATAATTATGTAATGTTATATTGCATGGGTGCCGAACCGGCGCACGTTTATCACATGGGCCAGATATGGGAATTTATTTGCTATTTTTATCGCTTTTATATGATAATTAGTTTTGAGTTTTTCTAAATTTAGTTTTTAAAACACACAGTGGACAATGTAAAGTTCGTGATATTTCACGCGTGGATATCTAACTAAATTTAGACGTCAAAAGTTTTGGAAATTTCTCAATATTCCATTTCACTGCTGAGTTATTTCCTTTTTAATTATTTTATTTTTAACATTTGCGTTCACACTAGGTTATTTATCGTTCATTCCGTTGTGTAGGGTATTTTATATGGTAGGTTATTGACATAATGACCCACTAACCCTGAAAATATAAATGAATCTACATACAACAATATAAAGGTGTCCAGTGGAAAATTTTCAAATTTAATATTATATAAATAAAAAAAAATATAATGTTATTCTCATATTTTATTTATACGAAATGGAGTTTAACGATGTGGATTTTACGTTTTATAAACAATATTGTCTAAATGGCATCCATTTCTCTCAAGGCACTCTTGCAATCGGACTCTTAAATTTGCGAACATGCGAGAGCAAAGTGTTGTTTCAATGGCAGCAACTTCACAGCAGATATTTTCTTGTAGGGTCTGAATTGTTTGAGGATTGTTGCTGTAAACTCTTGACTTAAGGTATCCCCATAAAAAAAATTGCACGGTGTAAGGTCCGGTGACCGAGGTGCCCAGGGTATATCTACGTACTTGCTGATTAATTTATTGGGAAAAATTCCCCTTAGCTTCTCCATTGAAACTAGCTGTGTGTGGCCCCGTCTTGCTGAAATTGTGTTTTGTCGTTGAACCCAGGAAACAGCTGCAGTTGCGGTACCAAAAACTCGTTGATCATTCGGCAATACACGTTAGCAGTGACTGTCTCTCGCTGGTTAAATAGATAAGGGCCAATTATCCCTCGGGCAGAAATTGCACACCACACTGTCGTTTTTGGACAATGCAAACATTTTTGATGGTGTTCCCTCGGGTTGTCGGGGCACCAGTATCTCATGTTCTGTTTATTAACATGGTCATCGATATGAAAATGTGCTTCGTCAGTAAACAATGTGTTTCCAAGCGTTCGTGCTGTTCCAAAACGTTCTAGAATCGTTCTTGCTAAGGTTTCACGTAAAGAATAGTCATTTTCGTTGAGAAACTGCACGATTTGCAGTTTGTATGGTTGAAACTGTAGTTTCTTTTTCAAAATAACGTGCACTGTTGATTTTTTTATTCCAGTAAAGCCTGCAATCTCCCTTATCGATTTACGTGGATTGCGCATAATTTCACGTCAAGCTTGAACCATATGTTCTGGCGTCGCTGCTGACTTTGATGGTTCCGGAGGAGTTAGGTTAACTATTGTCCCTTCTTTTGAACACAACACCAGATAAGTTGCGTGCTCGGCCCATCACTTACTTATCGAATATTAAAGTGAGTAAAAAAGCGCGACGTGCACGAACCAATGAATCACCGCACTTTAAATATTGCTTAACCGCGGACGCGCGATTAAAGTTAAAGTAAGATAAAATGCGATTGTGTGATTGGTGTTCGATTGTGGTGATGATTGGTAACTGTGATTATTCGTAATCCTTATAAGCCAACACCAATCGAATCGTAACACCTTTATGTCATAGCGACATTAGCTCTGATGATGGACCCTGCCATCCAATCCCTGGGATCCGAAACATCGGCTAGAAAGGTTGGATACGCATAGCAAAATAGCCTAGAAAACTACACAAAAGTTATTTATTTAAATTTGTTTTGGTTATTGTATTCCAAAGATCCCATTTCAAATCCCTTATAATATAGTAAATAAGGAAGCGAAAGATCTGGCACGATCAGGTAGACCAGATATTGGATGATGGCCCTGTTAGAAACTTCCAGCAATTGACGAGTGTGTGAGAAAATGTATGAACATGAAAAGTGGTATGTAAGAACAGAAGTGTGGCGTTATATTCTTAGTCTATCCTTACAGAAAACGGCATGATAGTAAATTAGCAGTGGTATGCAGTAGGCTACACTGTTACTGACGATGTTAACTAGGTATATTTGGTATTAAAAAAAATTGAGGACAATTATTCTAATTTTGAGAACAATTCTATCAATGATGAAATAGTACAATTCTATCAATGATGAAATAGTACAATTCTATCAATGATTTACAAAATAATTGTGTATTTTAAAAAAAAGCAAGTTTTTTTATTACTCTGTATTGTACTCTGCTTCAATTTCGCTTAAAATATTGTCCATGATTACTTCTTCAGACAACAATTATTTTTAATATTTCATTAAGACAGTGCTCAAAAACTTATATTTATATTAACTTATAACTAGCTTTACAAATTACCAAAACCGAATTAGTAAAGGTGCCATTGCACACAGTTTTCAGTAAAGATAGTAAGTAAAATTTGCTTGAAAACTACAAAAAAATTGGTAGACGTGAAGTTGCCCCTGGTAGGGAAATGTTAATTCAATAAGATTGTTATGCAGATTAAACAAACAAATTGGATGCGTGCATACTAGCAAATTATCTCATAAAACTGTCGCAATTTAAAAGACTAGCTGTGGGTTACGCTAATCCAGATAATAATTGCTATAATTTATAGGGTCTTTTCATAAGATAAGGATTTATATTTATTTCCCAGAATCTTTAGTAATGCACATTTTTTATGCTTATGATTAGCTAAAATGAATCATGCCAAATGGACACGGTAGATTGTATGATATGATGAAATAATAAAATGAATCATGCCAAATGGACACGGTAGTTTGTATGATATGATGAAATAATAAAATGAATCATGCCAAATGGACACGGTAGATTGTATGATATGATGAAATAATAAAATGAATCATGCCAAATGGACACGGTAGATTGTATGATATGATGAAATAATAAAATGAATCATGCCAAATGGACACGGTAGATTGTATGATATGATGAAATAATAAAATGACAAGAAAGGAAACATTGTTTACTGTTGATCTATATAAAACAGTGTATTTCCAAAATTCACAATTGATGTTATGATATGAATATTATTATCATGATTACATATCATGAATTATTAATTCATAGTGTAGTAAAACATTTGCGATAAAGTATGTTGTATATGGATTTTTCCCCAGAAAATTAGGGGACCAACAGATTCCACATTAATCTTAGCCAGAACTGAGTAACAGAATAAATATCGCTAAAATGATAATTTTTTTTATTTAATGAATTATCGTGTTTTTTTAAAACAAAACTATGTTTTAAATAGTAGTTCAAGCTCTAAATTAAGCGAGTATTGTAATATATTATGATGCAAAATTGTCAGTTTTTATTATTATGAGCCATTTTAAAAGCATTGAAAAATGACAAATCATGGAACAGGTTGAAACTCAATTATTAAATGTTTTGTTGATTTCTTTCGGATAGATTTATCTTTGCAATTTTGGCTTTGAATATTAACATATTTTTTATGTTTCTGTATGCATAAGATTAACAATCTATATATACGTATGTATATGTTCATTTTCCACCATTAGGTATATAAGAATTTTCCATCACTAGCCTGTTAGCTGTCCAGAAAAAGCGTATCATCATACCACCTATTGGTGCCAAAATTCTTAAAATTCAAAATTCACAGACTAGCTTTTACGAATTTTATTTTTACGAAAAAATCATGAAAATGTTGGTATAAGTAAAAAAAAAAAATGTAAGTACTATTTCATCATAAGCGTACATCGACTGCGATTTCGTACGGTTTTGAAATGAAAAAAAGTTGAAAAAGGGAAAAAATAAAAGTTGATAGTGTTGTCATACTTAGAACATTATTATTTATTTTGTTTTTTGGAAGGATGGCATCAGATTTTATTAATATTATTGTGTTTAATGTAATGCTAAAAACGAAAATATATTAGCACTTCACATCACACATCACACTTATATAGCACTAACAACACGCATAAAATGATGCTGTCGGCCGCGACAATGGCCAATGCTGCCTAACGGTGCGCTTACTGTATTTATAGTAAAACGCCCGTGTTTTAATTTGAATTAATAATATTTTATTCACTTGAATTACTTGGCAACAAAAATGAGAAATATTGTGAACGTACGTCAAAATCTAACTGACAATTTACTTAAATTGGAATGTTCCAGTTTATTATTATTATTTATATTTATTGCGTCATTCTTATCATCGGACTCTGCAGTAGTAATGAGCATATCAGGAATGTCTAAAAAGTCGGCAATATCTCCACTAACGAAAAGTCGTCCTCCACCGTTTTGTAAAAAGAAGTTTGTAAAAGTAAAAATAAAATAAAAAATTCGATAATTGTAAAAATATCAGCACTTTGACGTCGATATGAGAGTGTGTGTTAGATTTTCAATGCTATTGAAATTTTGGTCATTTTCATATAAATTGTCTTTATTTATGGTATAAAATAAATCCGGCATCACAAAAGTATGCATTAACTGTTAATTTTGTATGGAGGAAAAATGATACATGACACTCGATTTCAGACATAATTCGTGGTGTTCTTGGGTTGAAACAGATTTTTATGGAGCACCGTACAATGTCACTACTGGAAAGAATAATTTGGTTAAAGATCCAATTCACGGCGCCGGTGATATCATGCGTTATTTGCTGTAGGAAATAGACGCTGCGGGCTGTCATGTGGGTGTCACGATAGCCAATGTGAAATTCTGACAGTTATCGCGTTATCTCTTTCTCTGTCGCAAGTTTCCGACGTGGGTGGCCAAGCAGCTAGGCAGTTTTCTGATATAATGATTAATGAAATCAATGGTAATATTTTAAAATTTTCATGATTAACTTTGTGGAAGTCCATTGTAATTAACTTTTTACAAAAGTTTATGAAAAAATTAATTAATTATTAAAATAAAACACAACATTGTTTACTTCACATAACACTTTAATTAAATATTAATTAAAACGTTTTCAACGCTTACTGCGTCATCGTCAGTAATAAACTAAAGCTTAATCTAGAAGATAGGCTATCGACTACACGAGGGGTGGGTTGGGTATGAGAGCGATGTTGGGGAGAGGGGTGGGTTTCGGTGAAAAATTATTAGAAATATTATGCTTTTAAAATAAGCAATGTTATCTTTGTGGTTAAGATTCATATTTTTATTTTTTATCTTTGTTTAATTAACCACTAAAATGAGTTTAAATACATCTACCGGTTTCATTTTACATTGGTAAAACGGGTAGAAATTTTAATATAAGAGTAAGGGAGCATTTGAGATGTTTGAACAATAGTGGATTTTCAGAATTTGCTAATCATTTGATAGAAAATGGTCATGAATTTGATAAAAAATTGGGATTGTCAATTTTGCATATAAACAGTGTTGGTCACAAATTAAATAATTTGGAATCGTTGGAGATAAATAAAGCGTGTAAAACTAATCAAAAAATTATAAACAACCAACTAAATTTAACTACGAGTCCCATTCTAAAATTTTTTCCTAAAAATTATTCGAGTAAATTTGTATTAAGTAATGATTTGAGTTAGGTACTAAAAAAAAAAAAAAAATTTCTTTTAAAAATAGATTTTTAAAATAGATTCTGTCAAAGAAACAATATATGTTTTAGTTAGTTATGACATCCTGAAGAAGAAAATGGTATTTTTCGAAACCGGTAGATGTATTTAAACTCATTTTAGTGGTTAATTAAACAAAGATAAAAAATAAAAATATAGAAATATTATGGACTGAATTTGTTAAATAATGGAATAAAGGTTCTATGCAAACTATTATTTATAAAAAAAACTAATCAAGTGTGCCTATTCTTTTTGTTATATGTGCATAATAATTAACCACATTTTAGTAATTTTTTTAAAATTATTATTGAATGTAGGCTCCTAAGGTGTTCAATCAATCTCATCCTTGTTTTCAGAAAATTAAACATCAAAATTGTTGCTATCATTAAATTAGTTTGATACTCACGATAAATTATTTTGACATTTCAAAAGGCAAACAAAACTTGCAAAACAATAGAATATCATTTCAAGAGACTGACAGAAATAGACGATTGATCAAATCTAATAAGTAGTGGAGAATATTTATTGCATGATTATAAATGCAGACTCATCAGTATAAGTGTGCGACTTTAGACATCTACGGTCTTTATTTACAAGAAACTCCATATAGAATGCATATTTCAAATTTAAAAATATTCTTTATACAGTAAAATCCCATTTGTTTGAAGTTGAGGGGACCAAAAATCAAGAAAAAAGTTTGAATAATGATTTATGATAATGAAAATAAAAAATTAAAAAATTTGAATTTTTTTTTTACATACTAACTTTTTCATTACAACTTGAAGTAATTAAATATACCTATATGCATATGCGCACATTTTAAAATAACCAACAAGTTGCCAAAATACAGCATACACAAAATACAATATTATTTTTTAAAATCCGATTATAATAGACTATCTTTGCGTGCTGGACTTTTTTTTAACAAATAACATCGCCAGCACCGCCATTTCTCCACTGTATTTAAGTTAGCAATAAAAATTCCCAGCATTTTTAAAACATTGTTTTGTGGTGGTCGTGGAGGTATTTCGCACTGGCCTGTGACGTCTTGTTCTTTTTCTTCTTAACTCTTCGCTACCGTACTACTTTTCCCTCCATGACGTTTCTCACCTTTCAACGCTTAAGTTCTGTCTGCCATCATGTTTAATATTGTCAACAACGTCATTAATGGGGTCGCGTATTCTTCTAATTTTGTTTTGGATAATATTTTTTGTCAATCTCTTGTATTATTGTATTAATTCGATTTTTTAGCAACTGTTGGCGTCTAATACGAGTTTCACATTGATGCCATTTTCGAGAATATAAAATTATCAGTCAAAATTTAAAAAATGTTTTAATTTAAATTTAATGAAATATAAAAAAGTCTAAGGAACGCAAAACACGCATGTATTGTTTGTAATTGTCTCAAAATGCCTTGACACTAAACTTAAATAGAAATAAATGACTATTAAAATGAATATAAATTAAATTCTTTATAAAACACTGAAAAGTCTGAGGAACTCAACAGTTTGTACAACAAAATTTACAAATGTTACGTGAACAGAAATAATGATGGTAATAATACAGAACAGAAGATTGACAAGCACCGACATTCGCAGCCAAGAACTGGGAAATCACGTTACCTATAAGAGCGTAAAGGTAATATTTGTTATCTTTGTCTAATGTAAAGAAAACGAGCGAGAGAAAAAAGCGTGCGAGCTGAGTTAATGGGTCGCGATAAGGAAGATAAAGATTTAAAAATCAAAGATGCGCAAGACATATTTGTCATCTTTTTTTAGCATACTGAAATTGAGTGAGAAAACAAACAATGCGAATTAACTTTATGCGTCGTGAATCGGTATAGGGGCTGATACTATCCATTGGATGGACTTTGATATTTGACAGGTACATCGCGCAGTGTACGTGTATTTTGCAGATTGCAGACATTTGACAAAAAAAATCGAATTAGGCGAAAAATAGATATACAAACTCATCTGATAGGGTCCAAAAATAGCTTTGAATAATGATATTCGATTTATAAGTACAATTTAATATGAAAACTTTTCAGAGAGACCACATTCTGCTTCAAAACTTCGACTTGTGGCGAATTTCGAATAAACGGGATTTTACAGTAATATAATTATATTATGATATAGTTATGATACTAAAAAAATATGGTATGGAGCTCGTTATTGCCGGATACACCCAATCACTTTACCGTGAGATTCGTTATTTCAGTACAAATGATTTCCATATATACTTGTGGTATCCGTTGAGAAATTTTAGTTGTAAACTTCATTTTAAAATGCAAAGTCGACTTATCCACTATAGAATTTTGTACATTGAATGCGGAACATGTGAAATGTTCCTATTCATGATTGCTCATCTTTTAATAAATAAATAAAATCTTTTTGATTGATATATGGTATTTTTCAGACATGTCATTAATGTGTAGTCTGCAGAGTGTTAACTTATGGAGATTTAGATACAAGCATCTGGTGTGATACGTCTGGAGTCAATAATACACCGGTCATAGTTTAGTATACAGTGCAGCGATTGCTGCTAGGTTAAATCTGACAACATTATAAAAATCGCAGAATTTTATAGCCCCAAGTTTTACCCTCGACTTGTCCACGAGTCATAATTGTTGGTCAAAAAATTGCCCTCAATTTATAGATGAGTATGTACGGTAATAGTTTTGATTTTGACCTGATTTTTTATTATGTACTTGTTTTCTTTTATTCATAACACAAATATTATATTCAAACAGTTTTTTTAAAATAATTTTTAGTATTGTTTGCAGAAAAGCATTTCTATAGTAATTGAAGTCTTAATCTTTCTAGAGAAGATCAGTGTGTTTTACTGATTCATACATGTAATAAATATTTGTTATTTTTTCAAACATTTTTAAATATCCCTTTTTTACACTGTTTTATTGATAGTCATAATTATTTTACATTTATTCATTTATTTATTTTGTTTTTTTTCTTTTTTCCTATATCATTCCTTTCTACATCACTTTCCAAAAATCCCTCAATGTGTATTTTTAAAATTAATATTTTCATATTCATATTATTTTGAACTTAATCTTTTTATATATTACCAAATGTCTCTTGTGTTCTTTGATTTGTTAAAAATTAAATTAATTTTTAAATTTAAATTTATTTATAACCCGAATGTTGTATGAAACAAAATTGACAATAATAATGAAATAAATAAATTATTAAATAATATATATATATATATTCAATCATAACACTAATAATATACTATACTAACCTTATTAAATATTTGTTGGTCCACTTCAACTCTCTTCCAATTCTATCTTATGAATGTTGTCACAAATTTTTAATATATTAACATTTTTCTGTTCCAAATATTCCCTTCCTTACATTTTCCCATCCCAATCTTACTGCAAGCAGTCTATCGATTTTCGGCGATGGCCATTCGTCAAAAGGGAGAATTTTCTCCCAACCGGATATGCAGAAAAGGTTCGTAGTGAGTGTGACACTTTACAGTACGAGGAATGCTTTGGCGGTTTATGTTTCTTCGTTGATTAATTCCTGTGATTGAAAATAATTAATTAATTTAAATGTCAATCTTATAAAAAAGTAATTTCAGTGCCTTTCTTTACACCGTTTGGAAGCTTGTATTGCCAGTGGAAAAGGGTGAATCTAAACTAAGTCGAAAATATTATTAGGTATTAAGGTATCCCTTTCTGCTAGAAATATGACTTTCTATACACTGTGCGTAAAGTAAAGATATATTGCTAATAATTGTGGAAATCTTAACTAAACCGAGTACTTCCTGCATAACAATTAATTTCTCCGCTTTTGTATATGGCTCTCATCTTATTAATATTAATTCTGAATCGCATCCAAATGCTGTTTCATCACGGCGTCAACATAAAACATGAATATCTCGGAATCAAACACTTTTATGGGGACTAATATCCAATTAGGGCACCTGATTGTTTCACTCTTAAAAGAACTAAACAAAAATTTAACATTTTTATTGACTTATTTGTGTGGTTATTTGTTTTTTCAAATGCTTCCTTTTCGTATTGTGTGTGTTTTCACGTTTCAGTACGTAGTATATATTGTTTCTATATACTTAACAAATTATTCATATTATTTTCATTTACTCAGAACTTATTTTCCAACAATTTAATTCTGCAACCGTATGAAAATAAAATTATTGTCTTCACACCTTCAGAGCTTGGTCATCATTGAATGAAAAAAACAATTAACATTGGTTGTTAATCAATATTAAATATAATTTTAATTACTTTGCGTTTTTTTATGGAGTGGATTTTAAAAAATTCAAGTAAAAAGTTTTATTATTTTAGTAACAGTCTGAGACTAGCGTAATCGTTCTTCAGTCACTCAAATTCTTCCTTATTTTTTATCTCTTAATAACTTTGATATTCCTTATTTATTTAACTTTTAAATATGTGTGTTTTTCTTAGTAAATATATCATGTCGGTTAGAAAGACGTATAAAACTTTATATCCTCTTCTCAAACAATTCAATAACTGCCCTTATTACTTTTCTATTAGATTGTATTAAGGTGTATTTCTTTGGCGATAGATTTATATTAATCCTGACAATGTTAATTTGTTTACTTAAATTTATATACCAACCTTTCCAATGACCCTAGACACCTTCTAATGTTTTCTGTAAGGCATATTCCTATTAGATCACTAGATCTATTGCAAATTTATTAACTATTTTAAAACTTCCGAACATCTTTACAAACGAGTCGTCATGTTTCACTCTTCTTTGTTATATTTCTTGGAACAAACTTCCTTAGTTGATGTTTTTAAATAACAATGTAAAATTTATTAACTCTTATATTGGGTTTTGAAAATAATATTTTCAAGCATTGATTGATTCCCGTTTGATAAAATTCCGAATCATGTGTTTTCTTTCCTGGATCCATGGATTTGTTTTTTGTATTTGTGTTATTATTGATGTGGTGCGGAATGTGTTTAGTTAGACGTCTCGTTTAATTTGTTATAGACCGATGGATGGTAGCGGCCCCAAGCAAGTGACGGGCGCCAGCCCCCAAACCTTACTCGGGTAATTATCCCTCATTTTGGTTATTTATAATTTTACAATGAATCGGCTGCAACAAAATTCTTCGCTCCGGGGGTTGAATTACATGACAAAATCAGCTCGCTACAATCATTTTAGGACTAAATATTTACTCCTCTTGTATAGAATTATGGGAATTTGGTTAGAATATATAAAAAAAATAGAGTATCGCGGTACATACATCAAATATTGAAAACTTTTTCTTTTTAATAGACACCTTTAATCAAAACATTTGGTATTTATTTTATTTTGCTTACATTTTTGTTAACAAATATGTGATCATTAATGTTCTCTGAATCTTTAATAGATTGAGGACTAAGATATAATCGCCCGTATCTGATAACATACTTTTCAGAAGAGATTTACGTTCTTTTAAACTTCAATTTCTGGTTATCATATCAGCGATACATGATTTGTCTCATAATTCAAAACTTAAATCTCCAAGCCCTGGTTAAATCGCCGGTGTGGAAAATTGTGGAATTTTTTGTATATGCTGCTTTCATGTTTTTAATTATTTTTTATTTTGTACATTTTTCATAATTTTTATATTTATTCTCTTCTCTCTCTGTGTTCTGTTTGTTATATATAAGTTATTTTCATTTAATTTCTTACACTTATCTAAAGCAGTTTGAAAACTGTGTATTTGCATCGGGCCTGTTTCTTTTTTGTTATTTGTGGAAATAAATAATATGAACTTTTCTTTAAACCAAATTGGAAAATAATAATTTCAACATTTTTAAAATATTCATTTGTCTACTCATATAGGTACTAAGTATTTGGTTTTATCATTTTCATGTATAGATTTGGAGTGTCTCTTATGGTGATATTTTTGTATGAACTTGCATAATAAATCAGTTATTTAAGAATCACTGTAGATAGTGTGATTTCCCCAAAGTTGGTGTGGTGACAGATTTTCACTGTCTTCATATTCGGATTAACCACATTGAATAATAACACTGTTTTGGATTTATTTAATTTACTTTTTGTACATTTTATAAACTGATAGAATATAAAATAAACTCCGTATAAAACCGTGCCTAACTTTTGAGACAGACGTTTTTATTTTCCTAACATCTTAGCATTAAAATCGTCAGCATCTATTGTAATTTAGATATTTTTCAAGCCAATATTAATAATAGATAGTTTTATTTGCTTTTTAGCTGATGCCTTGAATAATATTTGTACACTGCATATTACAGGCGGCATGCTGTGCCTATATTATTATATTTTAATTTTTGTAGAGGTACATTATGTTCAAAGTTGTGCTCACATTGCACTTTTAGACCATTTCATTTGTAGATTCGTGTTGATTTTCAGTCAATTATAATTCGCAGATGTGAAATATCACTATTTATTATCGGAGGTATCCTCCCTGAGCTGCTGTGATGCCATGCCACTTAATTTTTCTAATAAGGAGACATATTTCACATATTGTAATTGCTACTTTTACAAATTGTTATACTATATTTATTTTGTGCATGAAGAAATTATGATGTCATATTTGATAAGAAGTGATGTGTGATACCCGATATGATAATGCCTGACTAACACCTTTGACAGGTCACATTCTGATTGCAGGCAAGGCAATGAAGAACAGGTCAAGCCACGATCGCTGAGGTTCACCTGGAGCATGAAGACGACATCTCCACGAGACGCCAATGAGATTATGGCTGAGATACGGAAAGTTCTCGATGCCAATAATTGCGACTATGAACAGCGGGAAAGGTAATGCATTTATATTTATTTTATGTAATCGGATTTAAATTTTTTTATGTGAACCACGCAAGAGATTCGGATAATATAGAAAAGAAATAGATTTGTCAACTTGTATCTTAAAGAGTTAAATTAAAAGATAAAGGAATCACACAAGCGGGCAAGTCAACATTTTCGAGGCCATATTACACTATTACGATAAAATGCTTTAAAATGAAATTTTCCTATTTCTCGTTCGACTTGTCTTCTCATCCGCCGTAGACAGATCATATAACAAATCACAGGAAAAAGTATGTAGGATATTTTGTACCAAGGAAGGTTAGGTAGTTAATAATGGAATTAATACAAATTAAATGAGTCAACTAGAATATTCAGTAAAATATTTAGTTGCTACCAGAATTAGAACCTGGGATCTCTTCCTATCCGGGAAAAAATATAAAAATAATGTAATTGGTACATATGAATCTATTCCAAATGATTGAATAAAACTACTCTGTTTATAGGTTCCTTCTGCTGTGCGTACACGGAGACCCCAATACTGACAGCCTGGTCCAGTGGGAGATAGAAGTGTGCAAACTGCCACGACTCTCGCTCAACGGGGTGCGCTTTAAGAGGATATCGGGTAGATATAATATCAAACCTACTGAAATATATACTAATTTGTCAGTTTTGCAAACAAATTGAATTTCTGAAGCCTTCCAATACATTCATCATAACTTTAGTCCTTTTTTAAACATTTTACAAGTTTGGGAAGCAGTCAACTAGTAAATCATTGAAATTACCTCCTGTGGAAGTCAGCTTGCATGAAGTCATATTTTTGTAGGAATACACAATCTCATCTTGCTATACATTTACATGCGTTTCGCAATGGCTATAGCCATTTTTTTACCATGTAACATTATTTGACTCATGTCTTTAACTGAAACTTTTCAAATGAATGAACAAATAGTGATGGTTATTCCATCATGTCCCTGAATTTATTAAAATACTACAACAATAAAATATAAGTATTCCTATTTAAATATTTTCCTAAACATGAGGATTCTAAAGAACGTAAAATATATTTCAGTCCATGCATTAGATATGAAACAAATATATTTTCTAATGCCGACTTTTTCTCTGCAGGTACGAGCATAGGTTTCAAGAACATTGCCTCCAAGATAGCCAACGAGCTAAAACTGTGACTGCCCATGCAGCAAGCCGCGGTCTTGGAAGCTTGCCTCCCGCATTCCCCTGCCCGCTCCCCCCACCCTGTGCCCATCGCTTCTGGACAACAGCAGCAGTATCACTCCTTCAATCGATACGAGGATATCCACATCTACAGAGACCGGCTGCATCGAGATCGTCAGGAGGAGCGTCAGCCGGGGACCAAGGACCGCCGCTACTATTCCAAGGATGCAGCCATCAACAAGGACAGCACCTATGCGGCCTTTCTCTCGGAGATAGGCAAGAGCAAGCAGCAGGAGCAGGCGAATGCGGGGAAGAGTGTTCCCAAACCCAACACAAGAAGCAACAACAAGAAGCCGTTTGAAGTCCACGAGGATAAAACCACCAAGCCCAAATATTTCTGCGACATTGATCTGCTCGAATCTGAGTTCCCCAACCCCACCAAAGGGAAAGTGGAACAACGCAAATATTTCAAATTGGATGTTGTGGAACCGGCTATTCCTCGGGTCTACGAATCCATGTCCAAGTGTTCCAACGATGCTGACAGTGTCAATTCTTTCAAGTCTGATGGGTCAGCAAATAAGAATTTTAAAGGTATCAAAAAAACAACGCCGAATCATTATGTGGACATGGCGAGGACACTCAAAGAGCTTACGCAGAAGCCCGTGGCTTGTAGTTCCAAGGAGGCTCTACTCCAGGTTGCCAAGGAGAAGATCACAAACAGACCGTTGCAAGATAATTCTAATCGGATTCAAAATGGGAAGAAGGCTGACAAAATGGCTAGGAGGCACACTACGGAATACAGAGGTCCTCCTCAATTGGCTTTGCCACTGATCAAGAATGACAGCTCAGACAGTGGAGAGAGAAGTCCAGTGGCGACGCACAATTCTAATCATCCATACCCTTACTTAGTGCTTACGGAGCAACGCCTCACAAAGAAAAAGAACAGCATCACCAGTTCCACATCTGAAGAAAACAGCGATGCTCTCACTAATGCCATTAAGTTGAGGATGCAAGCCAAGGAATGGAGGGAGAATAAAGCTCCCAAAAGAATTGACAGCTTGACTGTAGACCGGAGGTCTTCTAAAAAACACGCTGCCAAGAGTGCCAAAATGAAACGACAGGGATCCTTTAACATAGATCCTGCTGGTGAATTCCACATGTCTCTAGATGTCAATCAAGGAAAAGATATGAGTTGCTCTGTTAGAAGCTGTAATCCTGCTAAGTCGCCGCTCATGGATGCCAGGAAAACTCCATTACAAATTTCAGCCGAGGATATGGTGCAAATAGCCAACTGTGGAGCCAGGAACAAGAATGGGAGTTTGTGCCATTTTATAAGCACCAATAATGATAATTACCTCTCTATTAGCCAGGCATTACTCAATCAGTCCTCGGGAAGTGAAGCAAAGCTGACGGACAATGATACTTTAACCAGAAAGCACCACACTGTAGAGAGAAAAAAGAAATCCACACATTCCTTGGCCTTCGAGTCCAGCGATGAAACCTTGTGCCAACAGGAAAAACACTTTGTTAAAGATAGGAGGGAGGACAAGATGTTAGCCAAGTACAGGGAGGCCGAAGGGAAAGGCGATACCATAGAACGGAGACACAAAGGGCATTCTCGGCAGAGGTCTCACGATCTAGATAAAATGGTCAAGTCAGCCAAATACAGGCAGGACTCCACACCTGGGCGAAAGTTGGTTCATACCAAGAGCGAGGGTCAAAGAGGCAGAGTCCCCGCAGGGTATTTCCTATTGGAAGACGAGAATGGTCACACGGTCCCGCTGCATTTACCAGACAATCAGAAGAAGGAAGGCATTAAGTACAGCAGCCCCTCTATGGAGATGCTGGACAAGAGGAACAATGGAATGACAGTGGAGCAGCACAAGGAGGCGTGTAAGTGTCTGATGATGAGCAACCACTCTTTGGCTAAGGCCGAGTGCTCCTACAGAGATAAGAGTGACTTCTCCAGCGACACGGACCCCATCTTTCGGAGGCTGGGGGCTTCCAGCCGTGAGGAGCTGACCACCACCAGCGGAGGAGACGTGGAAGAAAGTTTTGACTTTTGAATACGAAATACCAAATTTTGAAAAAGGAAATCTCTAATGAGGTGGTATTACAATTACTATAGACTTAATTCTTGGGACACGACGGAAAATAATAAAAAAAGGATTTTTCAAGAGTGTAATTTATTATTATTAAATGAAATATGAGATAACAGTATTTTTACCGTTTTAAATGCAATGACGGCTGTTCCCGGACCGCAGGAGTCGGGAACGGAGGGATGATCTGTTGGACCTCTGTCGCCTCCAGTGAATGTGGACGTTTTAGAATCACAAGCCTCGAATATACAAGTATTGTTTGCACGGATAAAATTTAGTGAAAATGTTGACTGCTCTTAATTTGAATGTTTCTTATTTGTCCTCAACTTGTCTGATCTTCGTTGAGTTAATTTTCACATTATTATTATTATGATTACAGGTTAAGCTTAAACAATGTATAATGAATATATTGAAGGAACTCGCAGACATGAACTTTATATTATTTGTAAGTGGAAGATGATAAAATATCGATGGAAGTTTCCAATTTGTAATCTTTCGCGATGGCGTAATTGACGTTACGGCCATTCTGTTTTGTAAATATATATTTTTTTTGTATGGATTTTTATACAAAGCATATCTTATACGATTATACATTCTCTCAGTCTGAAAAGAAGTGGATTTTCAACCGCGGCGTGGTGTCGGATGTTTCCATATTCACAGCAATATGAAGCGACTCGGCCTCTGTTACATAGTGGAACCTTTATTGTTTTCTAATCTAACGCTACATAGGGATAAGTTACTTAGAGCAAATATTGTATTTAATTATAAAACAAAATAATGGCTAGATATTGCGAACACTAAATAAATTATAGATGAAGATTCTCGCAACGCCAGGGAGGTATGATGGTGGTGAGGATGGAAAACTGTAAAAGATTATTTTATCAAATGTCTTAAATCATACGTAGGAGAGAATGGCTTTCGAGCTCCAGTCTGTTGGCTAAGAAATCTCACATTTTATCGTTTCACCATCGATATTGATCCGTGCCGATTCCATCGACTCGGCAATGATTAATTATTTAATACTATTTGAATGTTTTAATATATTTGATAAATATCTTGAATGTAAATGCGTCACACGGTTTCATTTCGTATAGGAATTAAATAAAAATGAATTATTATTCTCCTTTCAAGTAAACTGTTATTTCAATTAAGATGTATACATATATGTATTTTCCGTACAATTTAGATTGATGTTTTGTGCTTTTACTGTACAATAAAAATGTTTACCCTTTTCACGCATTCTAAATATCTGTCACGGGCTGGACGCGCACAACCTCGGACGTAGCAACCTCCTGGAAGTGTACCTGGCAGTTTATTAGGCCTATCATCAGTCTCCTGAGCGGATGTTGCATATAAAGGCCTATGAATATTGATTGTCCTGGGAAAGAGTGCACAGATATGGAAGAGGTGAACGTGGTAGGAAAGCAATTTGGTTGTTCCCAACCACCTCCATTGACTGATAAAAACATTATGGATAGGCATGTCTGTAACTAAGATATCTATCGTTTAAGACGCTGATGATTTGCAATCAACAGCAATTAATTAATCACCGTTATTCGGCATGTACTAATTCAGTTTGTGGGGGTAGATGGGAGAATAGATTACCAAGGTTGCTCAGACTGGATTAAATTTACTGAGCGTTATTCTTCCCAAAAAGTGATTGTCAACAAGTTGGGATTCATTGGCATTCTACGGATAATTCTCTGATCTGACTAGAAATATCTTAAATTATGAGTCATCTTCACACTTGCCTCCTGAAAGCTGTGTTTAATTTTTGTAAAGCATATATAAGAATTGTCTTTGAAACTAAATCAATTGAATTCACCATCCGCATCCGCATTCACATCATGTCTTCTAAATCGCTGTTGCAATTTGAATTAAGTCTATTTGTATGATTTCATTAAAGAACGTAACATTATCAAAAAATATATATATTGCCAAGAAATTGCAATAAGTGAAGTCGAAGTTACATATTTAAGTTCTTATTTCCCATCTTGCTATAGCCACTGCAAACTATTTTTTAAGCATTGCTCATAATATTGCGTGCATTCAAATTTAAAAATAAAAACAACCATCTTTTCTAGTAATTTTTTTCCCTTAATTCCCTATATTATTCTGGACACTTAATTTATTTATATATTTTTTATGAAGTGTCGTAAATTTGTATAAATAACACTCTTTTTTTAAATATTATAGAAGGATTAAAACAGCATTATCACAAATAAAATTTGCAGTAATCAAAGTAATTGAATGACATGATATTAGACATATTTAATAGATAATTCGTTTTCTCTTAAAAATAATAATAATATGCGGTGAAACCCTACCATTCATTCGCCTCTCTACTCATACAACTCAGCATTCGTCTAACTTTTTCAAATAATTTCGGCATTCGTATGCTCGCCCGGAATTTGTACCATGCGGTCAGTCATGTGGTTATTCTCACATTGACTCTTGCTCGCTAAGCATCTTTTGTACAAGCTCTATGTTTATTTTATTGGTTACTTGAAAAAAATTGTATTGAAAATAAGTGTAATCGTGGCTTCAAAAAAAAAACTTAGTAATTCAACCAAGCCTAAAAGGAAAACAGTGAAAATGACAATTGAACTGAAAGTGGAATTTGCGTCTCAGACCTGAACACAATAAACAATAAATAGTCATCGGGGGATTGGAATAAATTAATCCAACTCAGATTATTTGGCATTCGTACACATTGCATTTCAAACAGCCTCCTGGAACAAATTATGTACGAATAGCAGGGTTCCATTATTTATCAGTGGTTGTGTACAGCAAAGGGATCTATATATATATATATATATATATATATATTCTATTTATTACATTACTTTTAAAGAATCATTGATACTCTTTCGGCATTTTATAAATTGTGATTAAGAACAATGTTTAAAACCCTAAAAAAACATTTTTTTTCAATCCTTTTGCCATAGAACCACCGATATATTTTTTTACATCTTTTGGTGCCGGTAAATATTTTTCATCTGTGTTGAAATAATATGAAATCCAAAGGATGGCATACAAAATTCCAAAGACACCTAAAATAAGGTAATGTTATGATACAGCGAATCAAGGTGGTCATGATTTTAAAGCTGTCAATTTAGTTGCTTTGACACTTGAGTTCGCATTTAAAAATGTTAAATCGTTTGACAGGAAAATCATTATCATATCAAATATGTGCTACTATAAGCAGTTTCAATCATTTTTAGCAGTTTTTAGGCAACTTTACTTTCTTATTGCCAATTCAATATGTATTAATAGCTAATAAAGAAATAGCTGGGTACTTAAATTTACCAATACAATCTGACTGTTAATTAAATATTGTAAGCCAAGCAAACAAATCAGGGGTAAATATAGTTATGTTTTTTAACTTAGTCAATAGAATTAAGAAAGGGTTGCTGAAACAGTTGTGGAACAACTGGAGGAGAGGGATGGCGATGAATATATTACAAAGAGCATTGGATTGGTATATAGCCCTGGTATAAGCTTCGACAAACATGTATAAGAACACGTATGAGAAAGTGAATGAAGAAGAGCGTCAGGACAGCAGAGAGTGGCACTCTATACTCTCTGGTGCCTGACGATAAGTTATTTAATTACAAGTTGGAAGACTTTCGATAGGAAAAAGTCTTAAATCACTTCTCCAAAATTGAAAACTAAGTTGATGCAAGAAAGAAATATGTAACAAATAGACTAACATTTATTTTATTTGAAATATGAACCCACATTATCGTATTACACTTGCCCATGTTTGTGGCAGAAGGAGGCTTATCTCGCTGGTATCCTGTAGAAGTATCCTGTATGTAATTTGGTGATGAATGGGTTAGAGTAATAAGTAATCATTATTTCTTGTGTTCATTTTATTTACAATAATAAGAACAAATAGTAAAAATATATATTGAATTTCTGTATACCAAAACCTCATTGGTAAGAAATATTATTGCACCACGTTATGAAACTATGCACAAGTGTGAAAATTAATAAAACATATTTATTTAAAATATTTCACAACGATTTCCCTATATATATAAAGATCACAATCTTTGAAAAATAACGGTATTGGCTGAAAGTGATGATAATTTGAGATCCATTATGTATTTCCTCTAACATCAGAGTCCTGTCAAGTCACACCTACTAAAATAAAAATAATACATCATTTTGATAACAATTGTAGTAATTATTATTAAGGAAAAAGAGAACTATGTTCATATCTTTGTGGATTATGTGGTGTTAGATCCGTGTGGGGAGCTAACTGACCACCACACAGTTCTTTGTAAAACTAATGGTTTTTCAACCCGCAGCAAGTTAATGAATATCCTTGTACCAAATTTACATATAGAATTAATAATGTTAATGCATATGTAATCTTAATTATGAGCGAGAACACAGAATGCACATCCCATAGAAAAGTGTTACATATAAGTAAAAATTTCTGATTCAAACCATACTTTTTTTTTGCGAACGATCATTATTATTTCTTTTCAATGTGTGACCGCCTGCCTGTTCATCATTCGCTTCATTGCACAGGAGCATTAGTGATTTCTATTTAGTAACGGTTGAATTTTTTTTTCAATGAGATGTGCAAAAAATGTTAAATATTTTAAACATTCTCTCATAAAAACATTCATTTTTGACATACGTGATGGTGGAATTGTGTCCTCGCTCTTTTGCAGACTGTTAATGGGAGTTTTACACAAATTTATTTACAAAAATTTTAATATATCAAGTCTGGCAGATTTACATACGCTTTCAATTGAATTTGTGAAAAAATATTTCAAATTAAAGGTACAATTTACAAGGTAAAATCAATTTTGAGCGCTTAAAAATGACAAAAATTAAGAATCACGAATTATTACTGTTAGGATCAATGGTCATTTATTGTACACCATTCAGGAGATACAACAATAGGATATTTGCAACCACAATAAATATCTTTTAAAATATGTGTTTTGTAAATTATGCCGATTAATGGATATCGTACAAAAAAGTTGTAATTAAAATGTTTTTATTTATAATTTAGAATATTAAAATTATATTAACAAATTACCTACTGTAAGATGTCTCGTGTACATTAATATCCCAATTATCTTTTTTTTTTCTAAAAGTTTGTGTCATTCTTCGACTTGTTGAATATTTATTATAATCAATATGATTGGAGTGCGTGGGGAGTTTTTCCCTGTAGACATCTACGTGTGTAATCAATTGAGATTTTTTACTCATGGTTTAAATATGAGCAATTCACCAATATTATAATTTTTTCTTTCATCAACTTTTTAAAATATTAAAATATGAAACAATCCTTTCATTGAATGCTTTTTTAAAATAGGTGTGCGTCAAGAAAAACTCATACAAAAATAAATAAATATATTTACCTAGTCATCCGCTTCCGCCCCGTCGACTGCCTGCCCCGTTTTTGCCAGGTGTGACTTGCGTCGAAGATGTGCGGCCAAGCCCGGTGCGGTGGCAAATCTTTTGTCACATGGCGTACATGAGTGCCGACTATCAGGGGGCACTAGTGCAGCGCCCGGCGCAGGGGGCACGAGTCCCGAGTCGGACTCGCGTTCGCGGTGGTACTTGCTCATCTTGTGCTTCTGAAAGTTTATTATATGTATTGCAGAAAGGTCACTTCACCAAGTGCTTAATACTACTACATGCACTAACCAAATAATCCATAAATATGATAAGAAAACTAATTTAGGTTCTGGAATCATCAACAGGCGCAACAGCTTGCAACAAGTAAGACTTAACCAATGTTTCTTCACTGACCAGTCTAAATGTGTTGAATTGGAGTCTAATTCGTGATTGTAGCATATGTGCCCACATCCCGTTTTCATTCTCAGTTTCAAATGTCCCAAGGATCTCACATTTAAAAACCGTAGTGAATTTTCATTTTTCTTACTGAGAACCCAGTAATCAATTCCATTCATGAGAACTAGCCTCAGGAGTGTTTTGTAGATCTGAATCAAGTTTTCCAGCAGGATTTCAGATACTTTTGAATACCAAAGTGACAACATTTGTTGGCCATTTCTCTGCCAGGGTGACTAAAAGTCATACTTTAGAATTCAGATTAGGAAGATGGTCATAGGTCACATTGTTATTGTGATTGGTGGTTGTGAAGAGAGATGGAATATTATGAGACCGAGAGGACTCACCCTGAACTCGCCGTGCCTAGCAAAGGATCGACTGCACAACTGACAATTGTATGGCCGTTCTCCGCTATGTGAGCGCCGGTGCTCCGTGAGGTCGTACGACTTGGCAAACCTCTTGGAGCAGATCTCGCACTGGAAGTCCTTAATGCCCGTGTGGCTAATCAGGTGAGACCTCAGGTGGTCGGGCCTGTGGACAGAAAGAATTTAATATAGTTTTTCAAATTTAATAATTATTTCCTCTACTACTAATTAAGAAATAATTGATACTCAAAATCATTCTACATGATTAGGGATTAAATTTCATAAGAATTCTACCATTCCTCACATTGAAACGTAGTGACTATATTTAGTGAGAGGAGATTTCTAAATTAATGAATTAGTTTTTCCATAAAAAGCAAATCTCTTGAAAAATAATATAATACCTGTAACAAGTCTTCCCACAGAAGTGACATTCGTATCTGTTAGTGTGTGTGTGTTTTCTCATGTGAGACCACACAGAGTTCATGCTCTTAAACTTTGTGCCACAAACTCTGCAAGGATACTCTCTGGAAAAATGTAATTCATATTATGTACTTGCAATTTGCCATCAGTCCATATTCACAACCTATTACATATCAACATTTATTAATCCAATTCACACAATCTATATTAATCAAATTCACAATCCAGTCCTCCTATTAACCTTTAATCCAGTGAAGCCACTAATAATTTACATAGCAGCAATCCAAGGTGACTGTAATTGCGTAATTGGTAACTGGGATTTAACTGTTAGTCTAGTTTCCACTATACTAGATAATGCTTGCTAAATTACGAACAACCAGTTACAATCAAACACAAATCTCACAATCATCAAAAGTAATGGTTTAGTCATATCACAAGTTTATGCTCATTATGTAAGTCAGCTAACCTGCTTTGGTCATGTGTCCTCTTGTGCTGACGGAGGTACTGGCTTTCTGAAAAGCTCTTCTCGCAGATGTCACACTGGAAATCCCTGGTGCCCTTATGCGAATGTATGTGGCGGGACAGCTTACCTTTGTCCACAAATGCCTTGTTGCAAATCTCACAGACAAAGGGTTTGACGCCTGGAACAAATTATTTATTGTGGTCAATAACCTTTTTAAGTTATGCAATGTCCAAATGTGTAAATAATCTATATATGTAATATATTGTCTTCAATAATCAATATCACAAAGTTAACGCTTTATTTCAGTGATCGCATTATTTGCTGGCATAATACAAACTTATGTATGTACAAATCAATTTAGGGGCAGTTGTGTGAACAGTAGTAAGATTTTACTAAGGTAAAAAAAGTTACTTAAGTAAAATTTATTGCGAAAATGGGTTGTTCGATCGTTGGTAAAAAATATTTACTTCTCGAAAGTACGTTCCAGTAGTAAACTAATTTTACTCTCTGATATCCGATGGTAAAATCGTCAATCGTTAGTTAAAAATGGCAGACTCTTCACAGCTGTTTCAAAAGTCATCTGTCATATTGATACTTTGAAAGTTGCAGTATACAACAATGAATCTTTCAAAATCCCGCTATTTCAGTGATGAGAGATTGTCCAATGATAATCTCGCTGTTTAATTTATAATAACAAAGATTTTTCGCCAGTATAACAGATTTTGAAAGCATGAATGAATAAAGCCATAGAGTATAAAATTGTGAGTATTTGATGATTAGACGGGATTGACTTTGACAGTAGTAAATTTGGTGAACAAACTTTTTACCATCGCCCATCGGTTTTTACCACAGGCGATGGTACAAAGTTACTATAGTAAAAATTTACCATGGTCAAAATTTACTACTGATCACACAACCCGCCCTAAGAGTGAAAAGTGGCTAATTTTTTTGCCTAATTGAGTTTTTAATAGCGCAGTGTACTTTATAACATCTATAATGGGAAAAATGAATAAATATATTCGATTTTATCATTTAGCCTAACAACAAGAGTAGTTTTAATCATTCGAATAGTGGTGAAATTATAAAATAAATAACAAATTCTTATGAAAAATTTAATATTGTATTATAAAGGGTCAAAAAAAATTATGATATATTTAACGTTAAGTATAGAAATGCAAAATTAAAATGAGCAGAAAAAACTTAATTTTGATTTATTTCGGAGTTTTGCTCCTAACCAACAATATATGGAAAATTAACAAGCTTTGTAAGCAACTTTCATAAATATAGTTCACCTTCATGTCTCCGGATGTGTGCCACGAGGCTGTAGGATGTTGTCATGCACTTGCCACAGTAGTGGCACTTGTGCACCTTCTCCTCGTGAGACTTCATGTGGTTCAGGAGATTCTTTTTCTGTAATATATTTAATAAACGTGTCACAGTTTTGGAACAGCAGGAGAACACTAGCAGAAACAAGCTGAATATTGTTAACTTCATATGATTTCAGAAAAATAGTGCAGTTTTACTGAAACAGCATTGTCACATTAATATACATACATGTATGTGTAATGCATGTTTCATTGCCATACATATGTAAGTGATCTGTGGATGTTTTGATTAAACTTTCCATTGAATTGTAATGTTGAAGCCAAATTAATGTTAATTTTGTTTTATTGATACAACAAAATAATACTCATTCAAACTCAGCTTAAGAAGATTGTGCTATAAAATAAGAGCAATAATTCCCTGACCTTGTGTGTGAGTTTAATATATATGTAAATAGCATAACCCGAAAGAGTGTAATATTAAGAAAACTGAAATGTGGTATTGTATTCATTCTACTTAACCATGTAGGAATATTGTGCAATGTGTGTTTATAGCTTCATTCCGCTTGGTCATTGAATTATTAGATTTATTTTCATATACCACATCACCAATATTATTTATCTTTGGGGTGATTGTTATATTTTGACACATATCATTTATAAATCTCACCTGAAAACGTTTATGGCAGATTTGACACTCTATCGTGACATACTTGTGGCCAAGATGAACGTGCTTGGTGTGAATACGGAGATATCTGAAAACATACGATTTAATTCAAATTAACAAAGTTAGATTCAATTTAAGTGCAAAATATTACAAGATAAGGTTTCTTTGAAGTACAATCAATAAATTTGAGTAGCTTAGGGCCGGTTGTGTGATCAGTAGTAGGTTTTTACTATAGTTAAAAAAGGTACTAAAGTTAAAAAAATTGTGAAAACGGGTTGTTTGATCGTTGGTAAAAAAATATTTACTTTTCGAAAGTACATCGCATAGTTAACTGATTTTACTGTCCATTATCCGATAGTAAAAATGAGAGTTGATGGTTAAATATGGCGGACTTTTCATAACTGTTTCAAAAGTTATCTGTCACATTGATACGACAATTAATCAATCAATATCCCGCTATTTCAGTAATGAGAGTTTGTTCAATGATAATCTCGCTATTTAATATAGATTAGCACATAATTCGAAAAATTTTTGCCATCGAAGTGACAGGTCTTGAACACAGGGGCGAATAAAGCCACAAGATAAAACAGAAAATAGAGCACATTTCATGATTATTCGCCTTATCACACTGAGAGACGAGATTGTTTTTGACTATCTTTAACAGTAGAAAATTTGATGTATCAACAACCTGCAAAGTTAGTAAAAATTTATTACTAATCACACAATCTGCCATTATTGGTCTAATGGTTAAGACTCGCCTTGCGATATGATTGAGGGGGTTCAAATCTCATTCCAGGAGATCACCAAGTTAGTTCTATTTTCACAGCACAAATATTTAGTTTAGTTTATAAAATAGTAAGAATATTGATGACACGTTTTCTCTATTGAAAAAAAAAAGTTTATTTAGATATTATTTCAGGTGTGGTGTAATTATAAAAAAAATGGCCCTCTCACCTATCGGTTCGGAAAGCCTTCTCGCAAAACTGACACTGGAACCGATCCCCGCTGTGGCTCTTCATGTGCGTGGTGAGGTCGTTCTTCAAACTGAAGGTCTTTCCGCACACATGGCAGAAGTGCGGGCGCTCGTCTGAATGCCAGCGCTTGCGGTGTGCCACCAGGCTCTGCGAGTGGTGGTAGGCCTTGCCGCAGTCCGCGCACTGGAAGCTGCCCGCCTTCATGTGGCACATCATGTGCACCCTGTCACGGCCAGTTTACAGTACAATTAGATACGGGAGATTGCTGAAAATCGCGACACCCAATTACACATTCTGAATTTTTATTATTACACTACATAAATTTATTTAATCATAAAAAAGACACAAATTAAATGAGAATATAAACAAATCAGGCACATTTTATAATGATTAATATTGGTATTTATTCAAGACAGTATATAAATAAACTTTTGATTCTGTTTTTCTGCATCTATTAAAATAATCTTCTATCAATCAATGACTATGGTTGTGGATTTGGTGTTCAATTATAATGATGATTTGTAACTAAGATTGTTCACAATTTATGTGTACACTAAAACTAAACTTTCAACCAACCAACCTTCAAATCACAATTACCAATTATTAAGGCACTTATCACTAAGACATTTAATTGAATTTTATTTTAAAAACTTGCCTGAGATCATCTATATTCTGATAGACACGTTCGCACATCCGGCACATGTAGGTGCCGACTTGGTCGTGCAATTTCATATGCGTCTTGAGTATGCTGCAGTCACCAAACTCTAGCGGGCACATCTGGCACGCGTACACAAACTTCACATTCATCTGCGCTAGCTCCTCTTGGGTCAGTTCATTCTTTACTGGAAATGTGCTATACTTTATGCAGAATGTCCGGAAATGGCTTATCAAATTGTTCACTAATGAATATGACATATTTCTAATTTGATTAACAATTCTGCTAAATGTTTGGAGCACTTACAAGTTAACTACTGTTTGAATTGTAAATTAGTCTACGTCTTGGTTTTAGAAAATGACAAACCAGTTGCACAAGAGAAATATTTTATCTATATATGTAATATATTTGAATCGTTTACTTCCAAACCCCTCTATAATCAAAAATGATGGATCATCCAACTAGGAAAAAATTATACTTGCGATTGGTTCAAATACTTTACCACAAATAATAATATAAGTAATAGAAAAAACAAAATTAAGTTTCATAATTGAGTACTTAATATCCAAATGGCTCAATAGTTTTTAGTGGTATGCCACTGGCTTGTACCAAAGAAGATCAAATAACGTAAGTGACAAACTTAAAATATGCGTGTTGAGTTTCAAACACCTCTATAAATGGTATAGTGGCAAGTCCCTCTATAAAAATTAAAAATTTTGTAATTTCTCAAAAACGACAACATATTTGTGATTTTTTGCAATTCCTGTAATATTGATGCATACACTGTATCTTCAAAATATTTAGAAGCATTTAGGTAAAAATTAAATTTGAAAATGTTTTTAATGATTTTTGAGTTTTGTTAAAAATCTATTATAGAGAGGTTTGGAAATAAACGACTCATTTGTGAATTTTTCATCTAAACTGATCTTTTTTTAATACAAACTAGCTGCAAACCCAATGTTGCACGAGGTTTGCTTAGGATTGAGACAATTTTTATTATATAAAAAAATGATAAAAACATACAAATCTCATTCATGAGCGAACATTAGTTTACGTTAATTTATTGGTATTGTGATTTTGTTCAATTGTAACGATGATTGATAACTGATTAATGTAATTCTTTGAACAATGACTGGCACACTAGAAAGTAAGTCTCCGACAGTTAAATCTGAGTTAGTTAAATCAACACAATCACAGTCACATAACGGTTTACCATCACTAATATGTAGGTATAATAAGAGATGTGTGCATATTTCTTTTACTATAAGCCGCGCCCCTATTTTAATTTTAAGTTAACTTTTCTAAGTAAAAAGGCGCCATCTTATGATCTGAAAAATATGTTAAGTATTATTATGTTTTGTTACTTTTCCGTCACCTTTAGTTTTAGAAATCTATTGTCTATATAGTAAAATCCCGATAATTCAAACCCCGTTTATTTAAAAAAAATTGAATATGCAAGACCCAAAATGCAAATTTTAAGGTTGATTAACCCTGTTAATTGCCCGTCTGTATGCTGCGGTACTTGCCGACAAACTGCACGTCTGAGTTCATGTGGGACCACCTTTATATATCTCAGTCCCTGCTGTTGCCATAAATTGACAAAAATAACGATATTAGCACCCGCCGCACCCTAATAACTTTCTAATAGATCAAAACGAGTTGTCACCACACGCTGACAATCATCAAATAGTTTGATATGCACGCCGGTATTTGATATTGATTTTGGCAACCGCCGCACGCTGTTAATTTTCACAGAGATCGATACTAGAAGTTCTCACCTCGGCCCGTGTGGATAGTTTACATTAATAACTCTTATTAATATTTTAAGCGCTTTTATAAATGTTTCCTTGGAATATGTGTATATATATATATATTTTTTTAAACAAAATTGGTACCTATTTTACAATTTTTTAGTAATTTCTAATCCATTAATTTTATTGAGATTGGTTCTGCATAATAATTTTATTTTATTGGTTTTGAATTTCGAATCAACGGTTTTACTGAACAAAACATTTCCTTTAAAACTTTGTACTGTGAAGAAAAACAGACTTTGCACTGCTTTCTATCTGATATGGCTCACTCGCCGCAATATTGACTTCCACAAATATATGTGAAAAGCTTTTGAATAATTGTAGTGCAGAGTATACAAAATAACGGGATTAGTGTGAGGATAGTGTTGTAATGTAATTGCCGGTTTTGTAATGTTAACTAAAAAACAATAAATTCATGATTATTCTCTCTAGACTGGCCTTAAAAATTTAATCATTTTATAGTGTAAGACACTTACTTTTCTTGTGTTTGTGTTTTATTTTAATTTCTGGATCTCTCTTTATCTCTGGAGGATCTTCTGTGGGCTCCATGTTCTCAATCGGCAAATCATCTTCTTCATTGTACTCCTATACAAATATAATTATCAAAATCAGAAGGATCTAATGTGTTGTGTACGAAATTGTTGCAAAATAAAATATGAATACCTGTTTAATGGCAACCACGGTGATGGGTTCTCCGAAGCTATCTGGAAGAGTAATCTCTGGCAATTTTTCATCTTTCAAATCCGATTTTGGCGGACCAAACTTAAACGACCTGAAAAAATTCACAATGGGTTCATATTTAAATTTGAGTGAATATTTTGGATTATTAAAAAGTAAGTATCTCCACCTTGTAATACTGCAAGGAATCTAAATAAACCATTATTTATAAATGATTACATATGCAGGATAAAACAACATGAAAATGATGTATTTAATAGTGAAAAAAAACTCGCTTGAAATACTGGTTGTGATGAGTCAGTGGAGGATGCATGTCAACTAGGATCGGAATCTCCCCATCAGTATCACTGGAACTGAAGTCCGCTGATGACTGATGGTTGTCTTCAGACGAATGGTCATCATCGATTACCTTTTTTTTCTTTTTCAATTTTTTCTTTGTAGCAAATTCTGAAGAATATTTTATAAAATTATAATTCTGGAAGAATCTAAATAATATTTAAAAGTACATCAAATACAATAGTGAGTAAATAAAAGTAATTTTATTTTCAATTTTTACAAATCACATGTATTCTCTCGGTATTTCTTGTAGTAAATGAACATATTAAATGTTTAAAATAACTTAATATTTAATATTGTGATATTTAAAGGTTTTAATAAATTGGTTGAAAAGTATTAATTATTATCCACTTTTGCTCTCACTGCCCCGATTATATAATATTTTTAAAAATCTTCAAAGAATGATGGTAGAAATGATAATTTTATATGAATATCTCTATCTAAGTGCTCGCCATGTGCAATAATAAACTCAAAACTAGGGATAGGATAATTGTGTACTATAACTTGAAACTTTGATGGTTACAAATCAGGATGATAATATTGTTTCTTAGTTACTTTATTCATTGACAATAAATCCATCAAACATTTGCCCCCTTACTGATTGTCACGAAACGGATACATTTTAGGTTTATTTTTATTATTTACTTACTTACTACCATCACGCCGTTTCTCTACGGGGGTAGGCAGAGAGGATAGAGCTCCACACTCTTCTGTCCTGACACAATTCTCGCCTCATCCACATTCATACATACATGCATTCAGCCATTCTTTATACAAGGCTCAATATAACATATTTTACTGGGTGAAAGGAGAAAAATGGAATGGGTGATGTGAATCAAATTAAGGTGTTATTTGTGCATGAACCCTACAAATGCTCTCAGAATATATTTTTTCCATTCTATTTCTTAGTTAGATCGAGACTTATTTAAAGATAAAATGAGGGAATATCGGCGTACGTTGCGAGAGTTGTAATATTTACATTACTTGTAAGACAACAATAAATAGAATCAAAACAATAATTATTCTGATACAAACTTTTTTTAAGCTTTTTGACATTTCTCATTTTCCCGATAATTATTTTATTCCTGGTAAACGAGTAGTCATTTCCTCCCTCCACTTCAACGGTCATGTTGAGATCTGCATCCTCATCCTCATTATTTACATCTTTTTCATTGTCAGTTTGAGTTTCCAATTTAATTTTAAAACATGTCACCGGTAGGTCATCTTCTGAGTCCGTGTTTTCGTAAGCCGCGGTTTCAGAGTTCATTATAGTAAAAACACTAAACTATCCCAATATTTTGTTAACGTAAAAATTTCCGCATGTTTATTAATTTTTTTTAGTTTGTTTTCAAAATTAACAAATATACATAACCTTCTGTCAAAAAAGAAACAACCACAAACATAAATGGACCGTAGTCATAGACTAAAAAAATATTATTCTTAACTCCAGAACTTTGTTCATGAAATTCAGCAGAAGTACCTAATAATTGTAACTAAAATAAATCATTTTAGTTTTAGTATTTCAGCATAAATTTTTTATTATTAATAATTGTTAATTTACTTATGAAGGCTTACATTTTTCATGAATGCCATGTCCTATCAATCGTGAAGATTATGGTGTACACAATGTTATTTGTAAAACACGAGGCCTAAAAACAATAACTAAATATGAAAGCAATGTACGAGTAATAAAACAATTATGATATATTTTTGATCTTTTAATTGTTGTTATCAAATTTTTTCTGGATTTTTCTGCCATGGTTCAGTTTTTATACAATAATCTCGTATCCAATACCTTAACTTGGACTTCCTCATAAATAGATGTCAAATAGTCCGAAATTATAAAAAAATACAGCAACCCATCATTGATAACATACAGTGTTCCACAGGGGAAGCATTTTAGGCCCTATTTTATTTCAGATATGATCTGACTGATTATGTTAATAAAAAATGTTCTCATTTTTGTCTCCTTGGGAGGACCTATCTGGAAAAATAATTATCTTATTTTGGCTCTTCCATGTTCTTCTTTTTCAATAACCACTATCAACTTCTGAGAAAAACAATGTATAATACAAACAATAGTAAATATATTTTCAATGTTTTTAGGAACACAAATTTTGTAAAATTATAATAATTTATAAAACTAGGCATTTGGTAAAAATATCTTTGGAATTTCTTAAGTTCATAGGTTTTTTAAAACTCTTTAAAATGGATTTGTCAACAGCTGAGGTGGTATTCATATCACGAGACTGAAAAATCAGAGTTTATCTCCATCTAAAAGCTAAATGACAATCAATATTAAGAAATTGTTGATTTCATTTCAACAATTTTTTCAATACTTTTTCTATATTTGCTTTCTGATTTTTCTTTGTCGTGAATCTTAAAGTGTTTCTTCAAATTGGACATAATCTTGGAGCTGTACTCGCATTTGTCACATAGATAACATTTATCTTTCATGTGATGCGTCGTGTGTTTCTTCATGTAGCTCAGCATCGTGGTGGAATAGCTACAAACATCACAATTGTATGTGGTATCCGTTATATGTATGAAATAATGTTGTTTAAGATGTGTTTTAGTTTTGGAAACAAATGAACATTTGTCACAAGCGTACGGACATTCCCCAGTGTGCGTGCGAATATGAGTAATCAACTGATTTTTAAATTTGCATTTGTAATCGCAGGAATCGCACTGCAGACATTTCTCGCTTGAATGAATAATTTGGTGCCTTTTCATGTATGTTACCAATGTGGTTGTGAAATCACATTCATCACACTTAAATTTCTTCTCTTTTTTGTGCCTTAATTTGTGCTGGTTCAGGGAATATATCGTCTTGCAAGTAAAGTCGCAGAAGTTACATACATACGGCTTCATACTAAGATGTGTTAGTTTGTGCCTACGTAAATAATCGCCCATGCTGCATTTGAATGAGCATTTATCGCACGCAAAGTTTTTCTTATCTGTGTGCGTCTGTAGATGTCGCTTTAAATTCGAAGGGATAGTGCTTGTGAATTTGCAAAATCGGCATTGGTCTGAACGCAGCTTTCTTTTAAGAATTTGTTTGTGGTGCTCTAATATTCTAGAACTTTTTTTTTTCATTGGGTGTGTGCCAGAAATGGTTGAACTTGTATTAGTTTCATCATTTTTAATATTGCATATTTCTTGGTTATCCCAAACAATTTCCACAAAATTAATACCTTTTGTCATTGCAGCTTTACTATCACATTTTTTGTTAAGTTCTCCATCATAATTCATCACAAGTTCAATATGCTCTACTTTTTTAATAAATTTATCATTCTTCGGGGCATTCTCAGCTAGCTGAAATAAAATAAAATATAAATTTAAAGTAGTCAATTGTAGATGTTAGTTATATACTTCATCACCCATTGTACCATATAATAAAATATTCCATAAGCATTTGCAATGTATCAATATTCAAATTTCTGAGATAACTTTAAATAACAAAAATATTAATAATTCTCATTACTTTCTAATAGTATTATATTATGTGTGAATCACAGACTACCAAATATATAGACATGAATTAACGCAAATTTCTTGTTTCAATATTTGCAATTTGGTATCACCCACGTGACCATTTTGGTACCACTTCACAATCAAATAGCTCTGAGACTTTTTAAAAATATATGACTCTATTGGGACGAAAATTTAAACGTTGACAATATAATATGCATTAATGTAAAATATTTTACACAAAGATTTAATTTTCGAAGAGTAAATACTTTTACTGTTGCATAAATGTGTTATAAACTATCGGATTTATGTTTCCACAAATAATATTTGTAGAATGCCCCTCATCCCGTAACTGATGTTCCAAACCCTTCCTATATGTACACTTTATTTCATGTCTATTAATTTACTGGTCTGTGGTGTGAATATATCATATTAACCTCTCGGCCGATAAACAAATGTACTCCAAGTATACCCCCTATGTGGGCCTCTTTTCGAAAGCCGTGTACAGTAAAACCGCGATATAACGAAACCCGATATAGCGAAAAATGACGTATATCGAAAAAAAAATCGAAATTTAGTCCCTAAAACCAATTTTTCATACAAAAATGCATTTATATAACGAAATCCCGTTAATATTCATAATAAAATCATTTTTGTCCCGTATGAAAAAATGCCAATACATTTACGTAAATTTATAACGAAATAAAAAAATGTTAAAATATGAAAATATTATTTCGCACTTACAAAGCCGCGCCGCTGCATCTGCCGTATGTGAACGGTTTAATGGCCTTTTCGGCGGTGCGCGGCGGTCTGCCGACAAGGTAGTAAAACAATTCAAACTTCTTCTTGGGTTCATAGTATCATATTTTGAAGTGGTTGCCGCCGTTACCGGTAAGTACCTTCGTAATTTATATACGACTCATTTTATAAAAATGCCGCGATTCAACTGTAAAATTGTTATTTTTGAATTATTTTTTATGTTTCATGTCCAAAACTATGTTTGAAGCGGCTCTACATTTAAACACAATTAAAATATTGTTTTGTATTTGCAATATTCTGGAATTTACAAAAATATCTTCCAATTGGTGTTGAATAGGTTCTGTTCTTAATTTAATTCCTTTGATTATCCATTTGCTTATCTGTTTTAATAACAAAACTACTAAAAATATGTAGGTATTCAGTTCCCTATGGCCTTCTTCCTCCATTGTTTGCAGAATTTGCGATCTTTTTTGAAGCCGCGCAACATTTTTTTGCGACGGCGCGTAACATATAGTAGGTTTTTTTTTATTTATTTCGTTATATGTGGGAATTCGTTATTACGAATTTTTATTTTTTTGGCCCTTGGATTTCGTTATATCGCGGTTTTACTGTATTCGGTTGAACACCACTTTTAAAACGACATTTAGACATCCATAAAGGCATCCTGTGTACGATTTATTACTTGAGAAGACTTCACAGATAATGTTGTTAATATAAACAATCACTTGAGATGTTCAAATCCTTAAGATAATGTAAATATTGACTGAACAAAATAATCGATCTCCGAAAAAGCCGCTGTTTTACGAATATTATCACACGGTCACCAATACAATCGTATTGTTTATACGATCATAGCTATCTCGTTCAACCGGATTGCTGCGCCGATTTTCAATATGCACTTACGCTGTATTTTTTTAACATTTCTTATGGTTGTTTAAATAAACAATATAATACAGATACAGCTAGAATATGTAAATATTAAGATATCACAACAAGTCAAGTGCCGGCCTCAGAGATGTCCGCTCATGTAATAAATAATACAATAACGTCAGTACTAACCCGCTATAATATTTTTATTCGTTATCGTCTTGTAAAGTATTTGAGAGTTTGATAAAATCAAATTAATTATATGGAAAGCCACTTTCTTGTACCACTTTATTGTTTTCCGTAAGCAATTTAAACTACTCAACATCATATCCACTTTATCCACAGAATCCATACACTTACTATAGTCATTGACACATTTCGGTTTAATAATAGGTTGACCAATGTATTTCGGCTGTCGTTTCCATGGAATCATCATGCAAGGTTGTTAGAATGTGGATTTCCACGGTATTTGGTATCTATTTCACTTTTATTTAATTTACAAAATGTGGCCCTACTGTACCACACGCATTAGTATTTTTCTTGTGCATAAAATCAAATAAGTGAGGGCTACTATCCCAATTGACGAAAAGAGTAGATTCACTTTAACTGACATTTACATTAATTATTTCATCTTGCTCATCTTCACTCATTTCTAAATCGGAGTCCACATCTAAAAATGTTTCTAATATTTCTTTCTCCACCAGTCTACGGCGCCTGCCATTTTAAAAGGCATATAATTATTAAATTTAAATAATTTTGCTAAATATATACATAGCACAATACAAGCTTCTGTTTTCTAATGAAAAGTAAAAGAATATTGTCAGAAAATACAACCATTCACCCTCAAAACACAAATGCAGTCAAAACAATATCAACATTTCAAATGTAAATACCAATTTTAAATAAGATCACGTAGTAATAATAAATGTATTTTCCGATACAATATATTGATTCAATTGTCCACAAAATACAGATCGCGATGTTAATATTTTGTATCAACGCACAGTTCCGACAAATACTAGTGACCTCAAACACATGGTGAGAGGACGATAATTCAGCGCCGCAAAATTAAAATAACTGGACAGTGTTTCAAGACGTCTTCGTTTTTAAACTGATTTATATAAACAAATAACAATATTACACTTGACTAACGCAAGATGTCAGCAACAGTACGGATTGAACTAATTTTTGGTATATTTTCCCGCTCGATTTGCCGCACTGTCACGTAGTACATGACTAAATAAGTCGAAAACATCATATGATGTGCGTAGCGCTGGGAGAGCGATACCTTCTCGCATCATATGATGCGCGTCAGGTTAAAAAGTCATTTAATTTAAATATGAATTCAAGATTTTTGAGGAAATCTCAAACAACGATGGAGATATGTAATTCTTTAGCAATGACATGTATTTGTTAATATCTACCTGGATAACAATCAAGAAAATTGATTAAAAATCAACATTGCCAAAACAAAATATGTACCTTAAAAAGTGCTAATATGGATTTTTAATTTTAGTTTAAAATACAAAGAAAATGTAGGATTATAAACAGTTTATGAGTAAAGCACCTTTGAGGTGAATGAAAATGGCGCTATAAAAATTATCCAATATTATTATTATTATTCGACAGTTATTTATTTATTTATTCTTAATATAGTGCATACATAAGTATTTTTATATATGCTCTAATAACGGCGTTGATGGCAAGAGATTATCTTGGCTGTGAAGTACTTGTAGTTCAATGTCCTCGGAAAGTGGTTCAATGTCTAAGATGTTAATAACTCTATACAGGATAAATCAACTTACTGCAACATGGTCGCCAACCTTCGATAGAAGGCGATGCATAAAGTTTTGTTAAAAACTATATGCATACTATATTTTTTATGTGCATTATGATGTCAAATTGTGTGTTCTGGCACATCTTAAAGGGAATATTGATAATGATAGAATAAAATCAGTATGTCCCTTCACCCTTCAGAAACTACAACCACCAAGGCAATTGTCACAAAATGTAGAAATCAAAGTGTGCGGATGATCTATCAGGAGAATGAAAAAAATTATAGAATTGTGATCTTTGGAAAGAGAAAGTGAAAGGAGGTTGCAGTGGACAGGGAATGAAATTATAACGGGCAACTACTGTAACACATTCAAGGTCCTCTTATATAAGCTAGTAAGGTCTAGATTATGGGGAAGACCGAAGATCTCGACAGTACAATAATAATACAACTCATAATAGTTGTACAAGTGTCCAGCAGATTGCCCAGATGTGTCCTTGGTTGGGGTTGGATGTGGTGACGAGAATAATACGCTGTTTGTACAATGTGACCATTTACAGTATTTATTCCTGACTGACAATATTACAAATTATCTTAGATGTATATTTAGAGAGTGACGCAGTGCGAAAGGAGGCAGAGCTCGGTTGCCGGTCCTTCTTATACATGCTACCTTGATAGGCAACTTCATACTCACTACACACACACACATTTGACCCGAACGCGTATGCGCCTGTCACTCAATCATCAATCCACAGACATTACAATAAGCCCACAAAATTAGAAGATTTTGTATGCATTATCCAGCTTATAGTTAAATATTTGGTGATGCTTAAAATAAACATTACGTTGTATTACCTCAGTTTTTAGTGAAGGGTTTTTAATTTCTGTAATAGTGATACCATCAGCACTATCTTCTGAAATAATTTCTAGCTTTATGAAGTCAGTTTCATCATCCATTTCTTCTAAACTGTAAAAATAAAGAAATTAAATGACTTCAGTTTAATTTGAATTTTTTATAATATTTGTTCTATTAAGTTCACATAACAATTCTTAATTTTAAATGCTAGTGTATAATTATGACCTTGAAAATAGCGCTTAAATTATCCAATCTTATTATTATTATTTAATTGAGAGCAGGAGGTGGGGAATCCTGGTTATTAAATCCTAGAATCCCTTGAACCATTAAATCAGTAATAGAAAAAAGCAGATATTATCCTGAACTAACAATACAACATTTATCATTACCACCGCCAAGTAAAATATTGTGTGAGAGGACGATTAGCAAGAGAAGGAATAAACTAATAAAATAAAGCGAAACAAGTAAAAACTATTATTTTTTCAGCAACCACCTTTGAAGTAATGTAAAATTAAAATCATTTTGTCTAAATAATTCAATTACATACCCAGAAACTAACCGCACCTGCGCCAGGTATGGGCAATTTCCGGATACTTTCCGTGCTTGATAAACAAATTGTTTTCATGTACAAAATTTACTGAATACCAAGGCTAAAAAACGACACAAGATTTTCCGAGAACCTACATCGAAATATATATGTAGAAATGCCACAGTATAACCACTATTCGTCTGTGTTTTGGAGATTTTGATAATTAGGAGGGTTTACTAATTTGCTGATAAAGCAGTGTAAGCAAATATATCGTATTAATAATAAATATTCTAACCAGGCCATGTTTAGAAGTGATTAAGTAGCATTTAAAATGTAGCATCAAAACATTGGTTATGTTAAAATAACGTCAAAAATCTGAACTGTCAAAATAGAAGTATAAATCATAGATTTCGTTGCTAGTATTTCTTTTCTGTGGACTGTGTGGGTTAGGGATGAGGTTGTACTTGGTAAAAATAAAATTATAAATTGTGTTTAGATTCGTTAATTCTAAGAAATTGGATTGCCTAAATAATTTATTCTTTAAGATAGTTATGAATATATTTTTAAAATTCTTAGATGTTGTATGAGAGCATTATAAATTCTCGAAGAAGCAACAAAACTAACAAACTGTCGCCATCACATTAGTGGCAGTCCAAAATTAAACGTTTATTGTTACAAATAATTATTGTTAATTTTTTTTTTTAATCTAAATACATTTAGCAATATGTCTAAGAATACACAATGACTGGATTTTTATCTACAAAAGCATTGTTATTAAACAAATAATAAAAGAGACAAAGCTATTTTAATTATATTTAATGGAAGTATGGGTAATTACACTTGTTTTTAATCAATAGACAAATGAAACTAAGAAAAATCATCAATGGGTGACTGCCAATTCAATTAAAATCGAAAGACATATTATGGTGTTACACAACTGTAAGTAAGTACACAGATAAATCAAGAAATGTTGATTGTCACAATACTATATTAATATTTACTGTTTCCGAGATAAATTTGTAAAACTCCATAATCACATATGTGAAAATAAAACACTTGTTTTTTGATTTTAATTGTTTTATTTACTTGAGACGTATTTTGCATTGTAAGGGCATTATTAATCAAATAATTTAACTCAAAAATTTGTATTTATATCTATAATGGAGGACAGCTATATAATTTTATTTGCATGAGATGAAAAGAGACAACATTATTCATTGGAGCTCTAAGGATTTCCATAAATTTTTGAATGCTTTTAATTATTCTAAGTAACCATTCTGTTTCAATACTAATGATATTCTAATGTCAAATGTAATATGTAGAAAAGCTATGTAAATTGTTAGATTGATAATGTTCTTACAAGGCGAAATGCGTCTTAAAAAAATTAAACGAGTAAAATCAAAAAACAAATGTTTAATTTTTACATATGTAACTATTAAGTAACATGGAACGTTATTTGATATATTAATAAATAGATAATTTGTAATTTATGTTTATAATATAACTAAATGCCTTATTTATATATTAATCACCAATAATTAATCACTCAGCGATATTTTTTCTAAATGGCAGCATTGCGTTTGTTTATGACATTTGCCGACAAGGGCCGAGCGCCGCCGCTCGAACGTTTCCGATTTAATATCGCCGGCATTCTTGTTTACAATGGACGCTTTCTGTTGCGTCTTTATTCGGTTTATGTGACAGTTGACTGCACTGCCTGCTAACATGTGCACGAAGACTCCGGAAAACTAAGTGCACTTAAGTTATGTGATGTTTCAATCGTGATTTAATACATAATTAGACACAAAAGTGACTGTTGTGAAAATGTTTGCCAAAAGCTGCGCCGCCTTGCTGATTTTTTTTACATGTAAGTCTGCCGCTGTTTTCCATTGTATTCATTGGCGGGGGCACTTTTTTGTTTTAATTACTAAACGCAGAGTTATTTATAGTCGTTTTATGTTCCTTTCAACATCCATTGTGTGAAAGTACTTGCATATTATGATTCAAATTTTGAACGGAGAAGCGTCGCTTCCTGTCGACTCAAGTTTTTGTTTATCTTGTGTTATTTGGTGAAGGAAAAATAAACATACTCCTTTGAGCGTTCGCCGCTCCGCGTTGAAATCTTTTAATAATCATTGGCGAGTGTGTGGGCGCATTGTATTAATATTCTTGTTTCTCCCAGCTGCATCTCTATGTACATCGCTGCATGCCGTCGCTTTTTGATTATAACCCCGGCGAAATATATTTGCAGGCAGATAAACCAGTTTTGGATGTGCGAATTCCTGTTTTTTTATCTCCCGATGCACATAAGATGTTCACCAGTAATTAAGCTGGCCGCCGACTTTCAAACTTTCCTCGAATGATTGACGAAATATTATTTTTTATGCTTAATTTAAAACTTTATCTACAGTTACAACTTTTATCAGGTTATCGGGGTGTTCGTTTTCTGAAATTGCACAACGTGAATTTCCCGAGACTGAATGAAGTTAATAAACAAAGAATTTGAGGAATAGTAAGAAAATAATTGTATTCGGTTTGCTTTCCGTTTTTCATAATCTTAATGACTTTTCCAAAATTAGGTCTCATCCAAAATTTTAGCAAATAGAGATAGGAACTGTTTTGTTTTACAGATTCACAATATTTAACTGATACTTTAATATCTTTAAAATCACTATTAAATAATAAACAAATTTGTAAATCGTGGTATGGAACATTTCTTATGGGTTTTGATAGTGTTTTTACCTTTATAGTTGGTTATTCTATGTATGTATTCTAAATAATTAATATTAATTTTAAATTTATGACAAAGGTTTTTCAAGTAAAACTTGTCTTTTCATGTACTAAAGGTTGAAGGAGTTCGTTTTCAATTACGTTTGTCTCCAGACTAGCTTCGAGTTATGTCTGAAGTTGTGTCGTGTGCACTTGCTGAGAGTTGAATGGATTATTTTATTCATTTTGCGCATCGTATCATGAACGTAAAATGTTCCGCGATTCCTACACTTTTTTGGCTTAGCCGAAGATTGCTTCTAATTTTCCAATATATAATTTCACTCAATCTTGTTTTGGCTAGAAATGTTAACATTTTGAGTCAGCTTTAAGCTACAGTGGAGTAATTAAAAATATTGGGTCTCAATGCAAAATTGAAAGAAATGATTCTCAAAAAAACCGACGAGTTATTTGACCTTTTCGGCGGTTTTAATGGCCTAGGGCAGGGAGGGTCGGAAAATCGCGGCTCCCGAGAATTTAGAGCCTTGTCTAAAATTATAAACTACCATCTGCGTATTTGATTTTATATCATTTTAAAGAAATGCAACCCTTCACATTAGTTTTCAATTAGTATACATGGTATAACAGACCTAGTCCACAATATTTTGTGGGTGGATGTCCGACTAAATTATGAGTCCATGAAAATGTTCATGGAGTGTATACAAATTCTGTACCGTTGCGGAAATAAAATGTGAAAAATCATGTTGAGCTTAAAGTCTACGTGTTTCGGGCTCATTATTATACTGTATCTTTGCTTCAGGCTCTAAATCATCAAACAAAAAATAGTCTGGTATTTATTTATATAATTAAAACCTCATTTGCGTAAAAAAAATATTCTAGCATAAATAATTAATATAAATCTAATGTAATATCACCACAAAGAGAATTAAAATGCTTAAAAAAAATGTAAATTTATTTTTCGGGTTAAGTTCTCAGCAAATATGCGTGAAACGTTTTAGCAGAATCTACTAATAATCGATTTAAACAGCGGCGTCAGAAAATCAATAGAATTTTTGACAAAAAATTGAATCAGGAATCACGATATTCCCATATATTCAATCACCGACAGTGAGTGTGACTCAAAGATATCAGTGGTTGACTCACGGTTCGTGATTTTGAGCTCATCACTACTTTTGGGTCCTCCTATCTAACGCAGGCCCCGATGCACTACATTGGCGTAGTTCTTGTTTTCTAAAAATATACGAAAAAAGGCCAGTACGGTAATTTCACAATCATCTGGAAATCGGTAATATTTCCTCTGACGATTAGTAAATTTTGTAACGATGTTTGCTTCTATAAATGTACAGATATTGTCGATAGCCTGTATTAAAAAAAAAGATTTATTCTTAATTCTCGAAGTGCACGTTATTTTTAATCCAACATTTCATCCATAACTATACAGGGAACAGGAGTGAAGGGAGTCCTAACGAAGATATAACAGCTCCATAGCTAGTGAAGGGAGTCCTAACGAAGATATAGCTCCATAGCTAGCAGTACTCGATTGTGTATTCCGGATCACTTGATTATGTAGATTAGTTTACCTGCTTAGTGCGTACTCGGAGCTGAAATCTCTCAAGTTTTATTCGTGTACCTACTTCCATATATTAAATAAGAATTTATACACACGAAGCGATACGATTTTTTAGTCTATTCCCGGAACAATCGCACTTTTGACCGTCAGATTAGAAAACAGTAGAGACACAGGTTCAAGAATTAAAATACAAAATGATTATTTGTAATTTGTATGTGTAGCCTGTTATGCACGTACGTACAGTGCAGTGCATAGAGGAACCGAAATTGCCGTCTGCAAGAATAGGCCTTGACCCCACACAAATTTGATGTTAGAATAATAGATCGTTTTTGTTTTGAAGTTGCAATTTTGCTATTGTATTTTCATTAAAAATACTATATATAATTGTATCAACATTTAATTAAATGTTTTGATTCAATTCTGGCATCTCCTAGCGTGTTATTCAAAGGTATATGAGATTCATCGCAATATATAGTTGATTGCTTTTAAAAATATACAGAATGCAAGTTCTAAACTTGTCACAAACGCAAGTGATTGCTGTAGATAAACTTTAGAGTTGTTTTAATACATAAAAACTAAATGTAACTCACAAGAAACCTGTAATACTGTCATTGAATTAATATGTCCCGAACAATTTTCAAGAATATTTAAACTAAATAACTTGTCATCGCATCGTTTAGGCAAATAGGATAAAACGCCACACTTTTCTGTCCTGGCACATCACTCTTGTCTCTCACATTTTCATACATCTTCTCGTGCACGCTCTTCCGTTGAAACTTTTGACATGATCGTCTGCGAAAAAATGGCATGATCGGATAAACTGCATTTTTTTTAGTTTCGTAAAAATGAAATAAATAAAAAAAAAATAGCTGGAGAAAATGAATAAAGTATAATCAGAAAACTCTTTTGCTTCGGATATGATTTTTAGGACTTTTCTCTGTATTTTTAACCATATTCCGTTGGCGTTTTAGTCGTCATCCGGATCTCGGATTTTAAGGATTCTCCCAATCTAAATAATGTATGAAAAGTATTTCTCGATTTAGTTAAAAATAAAAAGTTGCATCGCAATTTACGATTTCAAAACTTAATCCACTCACAATATATACATATATACAGGGTAAACAAATCTGAATATAAACGCCAATAATTTTTTTATTAATGACATTACAATGTGGTTTCCACCATTAGCGAAACACATGTCCACGCTTTTTTGCAAAATTGACATGTACACGATGACGATACAGTAATCTTAGCACATTCAGTTGTTGCTGCATAAATATTCTCCTTCCATTGAAAATAGGTTAATTTGACCTTGCGGATGGTATGGTGAATGGAATGAATAATAATGAATTAAATTGAAAATGTAATTAATAAAAAATATATTAACCTACATGTACAGACTTTATGCCCATATTGTGAAAGAATACAGAAACGAAGCGAAGTAAAATCAACCCCTTTTTTGAAGCGTTTAATTGTGTAAAGTGTGTTAATTAACGCAGAGTAATAGAAGCCCCCTCCCCTTGAATGGAACGCGTCGAAAATAAACAAAATTGTTGGAATAATAACCCCAAATGCTGCCCCGCGCTTTCACGGCGTCCACCCGGCTGACTCCTGATAATAATAAGGTCCCGTCTGGACAATTTTGTTTTATACAATTACCTAACCTGGTCCTGTCGGATGAGTAGCCACGGTGGCGACATTCGGTTCGTCTTTGCGATAAATCTTAATTCATTTCCTTTCTCTCTTTGGTGACTCATAGAAAATAGCACTAATGAAAATTTCCTTTCTTCGGTCGGTGTCGAAAAAACTTATTCAAGTACTAATAATATAATAAATTACGCTCATCTTTCTTTTATGTAGTGTTCGTCGTTAGTTCCCTTGTTCTCGTTGTCTAATTATATAATTCATAATTAGTTTCTTAAATATTGTTGCATTTGTTGTATATTCTATTTTCATTGGTAGTTTGCTGTATAATAATGGTTATCTATCCAAATATAATTATTGTAGACGATATTATATTCTTTAGTAAAATATTCATCCTTCTCTAAGTAATTAAAGTATGTACTTTAACAGAATAATGTGAATTCGCAATTAAAATTAAATGAAACGTAGGACTTAAATATGTATATGTTTTAAAAAATGCTCACCCGCACCCGAGTTGACAGCTCAACATAATGGTATCAATAATTAATAGTTATTAACTTTGTTTTATAAATCACTGAGTTATTTATATTCAATCGGTTTCGGAAAAATACTCTTGGTTGAAAAAATAACTTAAATAATGTGTCAAAATGTTATGTTTTCATAATCAATTTATATAAATAAAAATAATTTAAAAAATAAATCTAGTACAAAGCTAATAAATTATTAATTATTCAAATAAACCACAACGTATTTACTGTAAATATGTATAAATCAATGTAAATCCAACATTAATTACTCAATAATGGTAAGAACACTATGGGGATGAAATTCTAAAAAGAAGACGAATAACGGTTTTAGTCATTGTTAAATTCAAATTCATTGAAAGAACTTTTTTTTTAAACTGGAAAAAAAATACACAGAAAATGTCTATTGAAAATATTTAGTCACCACCGGAACTCAAACCCGGAAATTTACATTTGACTACTTTAACTAATTACACATTTACCTACAATTTATCGTATATTTTGATCCGAGTATTTTTACAGAGCATCTTTTTTAAAAAAATATATATTTTTAATTCTATAATTAATTTAGGGAACTATGTTCTAAAAAATCGCAACATCACAAATAAAACGTGATTTCCTTAAAAATGTAATATTATTTTTACTCTACTACGAACTGCACACACAAGACTTTTTTGAACCGAACAAAGACAATCACAATGCTCAAGCTGGGTGCAGTGTACCGCACCTACTGTACTAGCATTTTTTTAATTTGCGCTGTCGGGAATCGACGGGAATGACCTTTGAATCAGTCGGCTAACTCCTTTTCCCTTACAGCCAGATCGCAGGGAAATTAACAGTTTTTATAAACATAATTTATTTTTATAAATTAACAAAAATATACAATACTATAATAATAATATAAGGTAAAAATCTTTAAATTGTAATATTATTGTTTTTTTTTAAAATTTTATTATATTATTTTATTTATCAATTTCTCTATAAATTGCACATTTTTTATTCTAGTACGCAAGTACCTACTCATTTATTGTGCCGACCGACGATGTTCCAAATTCAAAATTATTGTGACAGATTCGAAGTTACTTTTGTTTAAAATTATTTATTGAAATATTATACGAGTTGCGGTCGCAGAGTGACGGCCATGGTATTATATATGCGGGATATAAAACAGTTACCAATTTTATTCCGTCATTGTTTAATATCGCATATGTTTGTTATCTTGTGGAAATATTTTTTAGATATAGATGTTACAGGAACATTTTTCGTATTCTGATTCTGCAAATAATTATCAATTCCGCCCGCCCGTCTCGTTGGGCTCCCGCGAGAGAAAATATTTTTTAGTCGTTTTTCTCAGAGAGGTTTCAGGAATTAGGCGCCACGCTGCAAAGCAGTCCGTCCACGCGACACGGTCGCTCCCGCCCGGGGAGGGCGGGGTAATGTGTTACTCCGTCTGAAAGTTATAATTGAGTTATTCTGTTTTCAAGAATGATCGTACGATGTACCCGATGTATCAACTGCTCCCTTGATACTAACTACTTACGTTCATATTACATTATGTACTTACGGCGACTAACTCGAGACACACTTTATTACCTACCAGACAATCGGGAGATATCTAGGAAAAGTGTCTTATATCTAGCCGCAGTTGTCGGCAGTGAGGTAAAAGAACATAAAGATAATTCTATGTGTACTTTTATTTTGATTAAAGTTTCTCACGTCTTTCGTTTGAGATCCGTTTTCTTTTGTCGTTCCAGATTACGTGAGCGAAAGAGAGAGATTTGATTGTGCGAGGGGTGTAACAGTCTTTTATTGCTAAATAATTTTAAACTTGACTCGTAAATGGCCGAGCCGTATATTAAAATCGCGACTATTGGGTTGATTCATAAATAAGTTGAAATTGAAAATTTCATTTTAAGAAAATGTTACAATCTATACTACTTGTTTCCATTTAAATGGCAATTTATTAAGTTCTCTTTAGGTTATGATGAGATAAAAAGAATTTCGATATTTTTTCCATTGATTGCATTTTTCAGTGACAGATCGGTAGAAATCTGTTGGGGCAACGTAGACACGGGCAACGTCGGGAGAAATCTGTCGGAGCAACGTAGACAGGGGCAACGTCGGGAGAAAAAAAGAGGGTCTGATTAAATCGACTACGAAAGTCTCAACAATTTTTCTGCACTTCGGAATCGTCCATTTTGGGGTTTGAATTAAGTACATTTATATAACGATTTGTAACTGACCAACACTCAACCACCTCCGACATTCAAATGTATGTATATATCATAAAAATAACCGATTTTCAGAATGAATAATAAACCCTCTACTTAAAACGGCACTTATTTATGAATCAACCTAATATATATCAAGAGGGATGTATTTATCCCATTAGTCAGTACTAATTTCTGTAATTTAAAAGGCAAAAAGTTTTCCACACATTTTTTACTCGTAATTTCTTACTAAGTCCATTGTCTTGATGAAGAGCCTATTTTTATCCTGTCAAAAAAGTCTTGTAAATGATGAAAGTAAAAGTAAGATATTTCAATTTTCTAGTTAGTATGGAAATGCGCCAAAATCCTGTCTAGGTGTTTCAATTACCTTACAATGTTTCAACATTCGCATTTTTTACGATAATTGCATTAGAAATTTACACATTCATTGGTTCTACCAGATTGTAATCTCCGTAGTATGCCGAGCAGGAACTACAAATTGTGATTCACCCGGTCTTGCGACGTCGATTCGCGATTTCCTGCGACCCCCAACATGGGGGACTAATTACAATTTAACGAAAGGCGGCCACTTCTTCTTTTTTCACATTAAAGATCTCTGTTATTGTCAGTGGCGTACAGTAGGCTTAAACTTAGGTTATGCTGTTACCGACGACGCTATGCTTTGCGGAAACCTGTGTAATGTCACGAATTTATACATTTTCTTAAAAATAGTAATAACCATAGTAATGGTGCCTAAAATGAATAGCGTAATTAAAAAATATATTATTTGCGAAGCGAGCTACCTATATTTGTATCGTGGTAATGTTTTTTAAAATTTTATCCTAGTCATATATATATAATGCAAATTAAGCGAATCAACTGGAAAGAAATACAGAAAAAATCTATAATCGAAGAAATGATGCCTAAGATATATGGCGCAATTTAAAAAATATATATATTTGAGATGCGAGTTACCTACATTATTATCGTGATGTTTTTAAAATTATTTCTTAATATATTTACAATACAAATTAAGCGAATCATATATATACCAGAAAAAATAATTTTTGATTGCTTACGGCATTAGAAACCTGTACCTTGTCCTATCTGGGGAAATACGTTAATACTACAGAACTATGTTCTGAAATGGCAACATCACAAGAAAAATGTGTTTCCATTAAAATATATATGAATATATTATTAATACATGAGGAAAAGAAGCAACAGTAGTTTCCAATAATGCGCGACGTGAGGGTGAGGGGTTGCTGCCATTTGAGTTGCGCTTCCGCGAGCGACCGTCGTGGGAGGAGGGAGTGGAGGGTGCGATTATCCAGAGTAGTGTGTCCGTGTTGATGCCGCCCCGAACTAAAAGGCTTGTCGCGTGACTCAGCGGGAAAATTCTTGATTTCGTTTCAGCACTTACATGATTATTTTTCGTACTCCGAGTGTCGGCTCGGCGTTGAGCTACACGTTTTTCTAACATGTCTCGCTTTAGCATCCTCTCTCGCAACATAAGCATAATATAATATATCTTGCGGATAAGATTGACAGTAAACATGTTATGCACGCTCGCTCGCCACTTTTTACCAAATACACCAAAATCACGATGGACAATATTTCATTTTGTCGATAATGTTATTTCAAACCTAAAGAAGTACACTGTTTACGTAATTGTCATTTTATTATTGCACGTATAATAGATATTCCATAAATGTCCAGTAGGTATAAAAGCGTTTTGGTAACTGGATTATTATTATTATTGTGAAAGTGGAAAGTCAAGAAATTGAAAAAAACGAGTTTATCAATTGTTTCGCGTCACATTGTTTTAAATTAATATAATATGATGCAAATTGTAACAATTGTGAAAAATTTCAAGCGTTATATTCAGTGTATTGTTACCACGTTCAACGGTATTCCGTTAGTGTTTATTTTGATAATGGAATAAGACATTTCAACCATAACCTACACGCAGCATTTATATGCCGAAATAAATTTTGAAACATTGTGTTGTGTAATATAATTTTCTTTTTTTATCAATTCAAACGAAAACCTTAAAATATCTCTCTACGAAAGAAACATGACCATAGACCGCCTTCATAATAATGGGCACATATGTGGGTACATGTTCGGTAGTGAATTAATAGAAAACTAACAAATTCATTTCTGTCTTAGCTATCTTTGGAAATTGGAATTATGTCCTATGTGGTCTTTATATTATATAATGTACCTATACATATCTTAATTGTAGATTATATTTATAGATTTAAGGTAGGTATTGTATATTGGATTTTCATAAAAAGTACTTTTTTGTGTTTTTTTAATGATTGCAATCTCTAGTTTATTTATTATTTGTGAATCGTCAATTTTGAGATATTCATTATACGTTGGTTTTGAATTCAGAACAATAAGTTTATTAAATCAATTCATTTTAAAGAGGGGACGATTATCAAATTTTCTATACAAGGAAAATATAACACAATTATTCGAAAATGAAAAAGATTTCGTAAACAAATAAAAAAAATATTTTTACAAAAATATATCGCTTAACAACCAAGTTTTGACTATGATTTCATTTAGGATCTGCAAATCTGATTCTTAATTTTAACTGTTTTTTATAAACTGACTTTAATTATGTTTTTGTGAACTATCTTAGGAGACTTCCAATTAGGATTTGTCAGTGAATTGTCAGTACTACTCGACCTCTAATACAGGATGTGTGGTCGCTGGTGATGATACTTCCCGGCATTAAAATGCTGATATTGATTTCAAATCGGGCGGCGAATCGCGGAAGCTGATCCTCCAATGCGACTTTCGTAAATTCTTCTGTTTCTAACGACACAGAGATGAATTATTTAGATTACTTATCACACTGCGAGAACGGAATCCGACACCGACGCTAATCAGAACCGTAACATTACACAATCGTTGTCTGTGCCAAAATGCCATTGGAATATTTATGGCTGGTCAATATTAATGTTAAAGGAATTTCAATAAATATTAATTAGCAAGAATAAAAATGAATTTTTCATTATTATATCAGTTTTTTTTATCCACTATTGAATGAAGTCCTCCCCAAGTATCTCCCATGTTTCTTTGTTCATTGTTCACTTTGATGATTACATCAGACAATCGTTGGACAAACGCAGTCATCCAATGGTATCCGAGGGGAATCGAGAGGCTGTCAGGCTGCCTTAAAACCCGCTGGACTGATGAAATCATGAAACTCTGCGGAAATACGTGACAGTGAATTATAATGAATATAGAAAGATGGGAGGCCTTCATTAAGCAGTGCTGATGACGATGATCATCACCGAAATCACGATATGATGCTTCCATGTTCCCTTGTCCCCTGTTTGAGTACCTGACGATCAATCAAGGCCTGTCTTTCCGTAATTATTGCTGTCACTCCTAACTTACTCTGGGGCGACCTGTCAACCGCGTCTTGGTAATTGTCCCTCTGGCATTCGCAAGACGTGTCCAAGCCACCTCTTGAGATCTTTCTATGTGTAGAAGTAGGGGATCTTATGGTGGTTCTCCTCGCTCGGGCCATTAATGTCACTCCCGTTATTCCTCCAAGACATTTCGTTCCAACAGCCTCGATTGTTAATCTTACTCTCCGTAAAGGATCATTGATCTCTGAAAGTCGTGCGATGATGAATCATAGGTCTTTTCACGCCGAATTTTGTGCCGTTCTCTACACTGCACTCTAGTATCTCATCATGTTTGGTTTTTTAATACATAATTCGAATGGTTGTGTCGATTGTTAAATAAATTATTGGTTCGGAGGCATGTGAACGTCACAGAGCGCCCAGCCCTCTGCCCGCGCCACGGCAGGGCAGACTCGCCCCCCTCCTCTCTCGCCTGCCGCGTGCAGAGGGGGCCCGCACTTTACGACCTTTTTATGGCCTTCCGCGGAACTTTGGGGGTTCGGCTGGCCGGGCCGCGATTGGTCCGAGTGGCATTCGTCCGGGCAGCGGAAGGAAGCTATGCAGTTGATTTGGAGCGAACGCGGTGCGATCTCATTGTTTTTATTTTGCCGAATAAAATTGACGAGTTTTTGTTTCAATTTTTAAGGAGACACTGCGAAATGATCGTTGCTTTAATGGCTTTATTACTGTCGTATAAGAATAAAGTATGTGCGAAGGTTTCACTGGATTCTTATTTTTGTATTATTATATGATCAATAATTAGTATTCTCCTACTAATCTGTCGACCGTACATCGGGAGTACGAAAATTTACACTTAAAAGATTTTCATTGTTAAATGAAAAGCAGTGTTATTTTTTACTGGTGTTTAAACTCGTAAAAAGAACGGGCGTTAGTACATGACTGCATAAAATATCTGGAAATTTTGTTGAATTTTCTCATTTCAGGGGCAACGGTTTTCTATTTTTTTTAAATTTATTTTTTATTTTTAGAGAAACAAACAGTGTAACAATAATAACTGATAATTACATAATATATCAAAATAACACCAGTGAAGTTTCTTCGGAATTAAATACGTAGTACATAATAAACTAAAAATTAGTAAATAAAAAATAAAAAATCAACTGAAAAAAGAAACAAAAGAGTGATTTTAAACTGAACATACAAAGAGGAAAGGGTTAGGAGGGGAGGGAAATGGGATGCAATATATACAATTTATGTTAATAGTTATTGAAAAGTTGGCGTAGGAAGGAAACAGTTTATCGTTGAAAATGTTCATGTTAGAAAAATTTACGGCATTATATTTGGATGTAGAGCGGATGACAAAACATTTCTTTATGTAATCAGTTCTACCCAAATTTGGGTAAAAAAGATTATTTGATCGGGTTTGTCGCGTTGGACAGTTAAAAGTTATTTGTTCTAATAAATAGGGCGAGTCAACTAAGTTATTTAAAATTTTATAGAGGTAGGATAAATCTCGAGTGTTTCTTCTATTTAAGAGGGGGGGTATTTTATGGTAACACTCACTTTCTGAATGAGATTTAATGTTTAAGCGGGCACGTGAATTTAATATATTAAAAAATTTATGTTGGACATTTTCAAGTCGGTCGTTGTAGGTGGAATAATGTGTGTTCCAACAGCTACCCTTTGGATCCACATGCCATACTGGTTGTATAAATTCACATTTAACCATTTGCTGTGAATTATAATAACATTGTACATGTTCATATGGTAATTATCTATCTATATGTAAATAATAATACTCAGCACATGTATGTATCCGTTGTGTAATCATGTCATTTTCATTTTATTGACGTCACTGGTAAACCGTACAATTAGAATACATAACATAGTTAGGTGACTGTTGGTATGTCTAACATGACCATTTATTCTTTTCCTCAAAACGGGACATCCACTAATTTTTAGGCTTATTAAAACGAGACATCTACTACGCTAAATTCTGTACGACACTTTTCACATCTGATGTCCGATGGAGAACTTTACTTTATAAATTGATATTTATTTACTTTATTACTTACTTACCATCACGTCGTTTCCCCGTGAGGTTAGGCAGATAGGATAGAGCTCCACACTCGTCTGTCCTGACACACAATTCTCGCCTCATCCACATTCATACATCTTCTCATACAAGCTTGCCGATTGTTGAGGTTTCTAACAGAACCATCTTCCATTATCTGGTTTACCTGGTCGTGTCAAGACTTCCGCCGACGTCCTCTATTTTTGGTGCCATCAACACTTGCGTCATATATCTTTTTTACCATTATCTCCCCATTCATCCGTTCTACATGACCAAACCACCTAAGTGGTCCTTTCTTAATCTTACTTATTATACTATTATCAGCTTTACATTACTTTAATCTGTCATAAATAGATTTGACACATATACTCCTAAGTGATCTCATTTACACTGCATTCAGTCTACTTTCGTTCCTCTTCTGCCAGCTCCAGGCCTCACTTCCATACATCAGTGTCGGTACCAGGACTGCTAGTCTTGCCTCGGTTGACAAATTCTCGTTAGATATAATTCCATTCAAAGCGCCGTTCATTTTATTCCCTGCAGTCGTACCCTCCTTTCGATATCATTCTCAGCCTTTCCGTTTCTATCAAACATACTTCTCAAATACACAAACTCATTTACTTGTTTCAAAAATTCATTACCTCCAAGTATTTAGCGGTGTCTTGCTTTCCTTCTTCTCGAATACCATTACTTTCGACTTGGTAACATTCATCATAAAGTCGCTTTCCTTGCACACATCGTACATTCTACTCACTAGACTCTGTAGTTCTTGTTCATTATTCGCCATTAATACTGCATCATTGGCGTACAATCAAATCGCCCATTTTTGCTCCTACATTCATACATTCCGGTACTTTCACACAAATTATCCATATACAAGTTGAACAGCCACGGAGACATTACACAACCCTACTTGACTCGACACCCTTTGTAATGTCAAACCGTGGTGTGAAAGTTCCATTGATTCTTACACGCGCAGAACTTCCTTCATATGGCATAGGTAAAAGTGCACCCGCGTTTAGGCATTGTTAAAATGAAGGGTTCACGTGACAAGAAATATAAATGGACTCCCAATAACACACGTCGATAAAAAACAATAATCAATCGTCAAGAGAGATGCGCGAGCTGTCTACGTACTCGCAACCGAGGAGCGAGCGAGCTAGCAGGCTTCTGATCGATTTGTGCCAAATTCATATGTATGCGACGTATTGCGCATGCCGTCATCGCCGCGCTACTAGGCGCTACCATAGGATTTTTTTTATTTTTCGTGAAATTGTTACCGTGGGTTGCTCTCTTTCTAAAAACGGGACATTTCGGCGTCTCGAAGCTGTGCTTGGAGACAACGGAATAGGCTACTTAAAAACGGTATGGTCCGGATGTCATATACTACATGTGCATTATTTTGTTCTTCTAGGATGCGAAATCTTTTCATGTTAGTCTTTTTTGCTAATGTTAAAAAAAAAACATAATTTTATTGGGATTTGGGAGCAGAATATTTTTTCATGTTAACTGATTTTGATGTTAAACGTTTTCATGTGAAGGATGTTCCACTGTAATCACGATTGAATATTTGATTTGCAGCGGTCACGTGCGACGATGCTCCCGTCTTCGTGCAGAGCCCTGCCGCGCCGGAGTACGTCCTGGCGGGGAAGCCTGTGGAGCTGTCCTGCCAGACTAACCACGCGGCCGCCATCACGTGGACGAGAAATGGTATGCCGAGGCTTTGTATACGTCTGTTTGATTGGCTCTGGCCACAACTCACGTCAAGAATCGCACTACTCAATTTTTCATTATGTAGTAATATATTTTGAAAGGTCTTTAAAAAAAATCGCATTATGTAAACTCAACCTCCTCGTTCAACTTTCTCCCCAAAGGACTCGCTCATCATTGGTCTGCCCTTCACCGGAATTTTTATTATGATTGTCCTATTAAAATTTCTTAATTTTTTCCCATTTATATTACTTAGGGTATGCTCTCCTCGTACGAAAACGCCAGGATGCTCTATCCTAGACTTTTTGAATTTTTTTTTTTTTTCACCTTCTTGATATTTGTTAGAGCTAGTGCACACCTACAGCTTCCTGTTGTGCAACAGTTCAGATCGACAGACCGACACAGTAAGTGTGCGTTAGCTCCTTACCCCGCAAATCTTTATCTGGAAAATTGCTCGCCGCATATATTGAAATCGTTTAGTCAGTCGTAACGATTAAAAATATGTGATATTCTTCGCTTGAAGTGTAGATTCTATAATCCTCCTGATTGGATTTTATCTCGTGTCTACTCGGTCGGGTTGCGTAGAAATTAAACTAGGTCTTCTTGTAACACTTACTGGTCTTTATTACAATGAGATATGCACACAGTCTAATACAATAAGTTATTGCGAATATTATACACGAAGAAGTCCAGTGGGGAAAGAGACCGCTCGCAAGGGCGCGGCGTCTTATAACTCATCCGCTACACACACACACGCACATCTGTCAATCTCACGCCGCGCTCTTACAGACGTACACACCCATACTTCAACTAACGAACCTTACATATGTTTTTTCAGTATATTCGACGAAAAAGGCGAAAAATTGTGGTCGACTAATACTCCGGACACCTATTTAACCACCAGGTTGCTTGAGTTCTCCCTGTCTGTCTTCTGCACGTATTTATTTTAAATGCAGTTTTGACGATGCGGTCATCAGTTTTCCTCCATTACTGACCATACCTGGATTCTCCCATCTTTTCTGTAGTGGGTGCGGCGTTAAAACTTCCTCCGACCCACTCAGTCCGGTATCCGCTGTATTCGGTCATTGATGTCCCACAAATTACAGATTTTCAGTAAAAGCAATTAAAAAAAAACGTATTTACATGGTTGCGAATAGCTTAGCACTATTAGTTATTATATAACAAAAATCATTTTCATTATTATTCCTCCTAGCCGTTGTATATTATTATAAATTATTATTTTATATTTATTAATATTAAAAATATAATACAATTTCAATAATCAGTGGATATATATATTAACATTTGTTTCTTCTCTATGAGAGTAAGACTCGTGTATAGAGAAGGAGTATATTCGAGTTAATTTATGTTTCAGTTAGTCTGTGTACATATTTTTTTAACTTTAGTTACAAATTTATGATAGTCCGTAATTTTTCTAATTGTGAAGGGAAATTTGATACCTTGATAAATATATTGATTTTGAGTTGCGGTATATTTTAGTTTTGGGATATCAATTTGATCTCTATATCTTGTAGATCGGAATTCGCTTCTAAAATTTAATTGATTTTTAATTTTGAAAATTTGAATTATTGAATTTTTTTTGTATATGTCTACTATTTTTGGTACTTAAATATATTATTATAAAAGAGGTGACAAGATTTAGCTCGATCTCTTGAACACGTTGCGATCTGTAGCTCATTACAGTGTACAGACGAAATAAAATATTGACATGTTGAACCGACGGCGGGCTCTGATCCAATCAAACTAAGTGCCGTTGGAACGAGGCTTGTCAAGAAGATAAACGCGACCAAATACCATTGTTATAGTTTTCTCAATAGACGCGACCGCTACAGCTGGACGTGCGACTACAATTTTTGGCTATTCATTTGCCACGCCACCTCGCACAGTTGGTCGTGCACCGTAATCAAGGATACTCGCCGTGCCGCAATACAGAAATTATTGTGATTGGAATGAACACGTGCAAACGAGTGAGCGTGCGCGCATACTAATGATACAAACGGGACGGACATGTCAAATCGTGTGACTCTCAATAGTCTTATATTTGTGTATGGTCTTCTTTGAATTGTCATATAGGATTATATCCAAACACCTTGTAATAGTTTCACTTTCCTGTTTTGTTTTAAATAATGACTTATTAAATATTTACCGACACCGAACATAAAATCGACCCAAGCCGCCAAACGATATCCATCCTATTCTCAGCCGGCTGTTACGGACCTTGCTCTCGTCTGCCGCTTGAATGCACTTCCTCTATTCTCTATAGTGCATTGCCATTTATATTGATAATTGTTTAAGAGATGATAATATATAGTATAATGTGTGTGCGTGTATAATATTTTACATCGTATCGATTTGAGAGCTTGCACAAAAGTTAGGCATTCTGAACTATTTAAAACAGCTAGGAAAATCAAAAAACCTTGACATATGGGTGCTGCACGAACTGAAAGAACAAATATCGTGGGCGCTATTAAACATTGCCTCATCCACTATCATGCATCTCGCCAACAGATTATCTCTTGTTTACACACTTCGACACCTTCGGGTCTTCAACAACCCCAGATTCTATGTATTTGAATTTTAATCGTAATTACTTTCCTACCAACTTAATAACTACAGGTTGGAATCCGCGCATTCTCCCATGTATTTAGGATCGTCTCTTGTCTCATTGGAGTTTATCGACTGCGTGATCGTGTCGTGTTGCAGGCGAGCCGCTGAGCAGCTCGGCCCGCCGCCAGCTCGGCCAGTCGGGGACGGGGGGATCCGTCTCCAGGCTGAGAATCTCGCGCGCCGACCGCCTGCTGGACCAGGGCGTCTACGGCTGCCGGGCCGGCAGGGACGGGGCGGTGGAGAGCGGCTCGACCACGCTGGAAGTCACATGTGAGTTTTGGAACTTTAATTATTTTTATTGTAATTAATAAAAAAAAAACCGTTTTAATCGGACTAGTCCCAAATTTATTTAACAATTTTTATAAAAATAATAATATAAATAAATGCAATTTAACGAGTAAAATCTCAATTCCATCTGAAAATAGTTAACGATATCATATATTGTAAGAGCTAGGCTATTTTGTGCTAGGTTATTCGTTAGACAGAAAATCTTTCAAAAAAAATAGAGATGCGTACGCGGAATACGTGTCACATCAATATTCTTACTAACTACTAACTACTTGTGATATGAAAACAGGATTAACTTGATGACCTTCTGGAACGAGGCTCGAATCCCCGACTACTATAGATCACTGGGCGAGTATCGTAACCACTAGACCACAAGCATGTTATATGCATCACGTTCAGAATTTTCTGTTACACTTAACACAACACTACTCGTTTCACACAACACCCATTTTCGACACGGTATTACAAGCCAGTACCTAAAAACGACACACTCTGCTTTCGACACGGTACTGTAAGCCAGTACTACTTAATCACAACATCAATAGTCACACATCAAATCAGCCCCGATGATGCACCCTGCAATGGGACTCGAAAATTCGGCCAGGAAGGTTAGATTTATAGGGCAGATTAGCCCAGAAAACTGTATACAGAAGTGACCTTATTGTTTTGAATGAACATTTTTCAAATAGAAATCACACGTCATTAATTTTGTCATAAATTTTAAAAACTTATGCTGTGGTTAATTATTTAATATATTTACTGTATTATATAGCTGTCCTTTTCTACTCATTACCTATGACATTAAAATATCATTAGTGTTGAAATAGAATGGTTACCAATAATTATTAGAAGCTTTCAAAATTTACGGAGATCCTTATAATTCCAATGAATTATGTTCATTTTCATCTCATGCAAATAAAATTGTATAGCTGTCCTCCACTATAGATATAAATATAAGATGTTGAGTTAAATTGTTTGATAATGCCCTTACAAGGCGAAATGCGTCTCAAATAAGTTAAACGAGTAGAAAAATAAAACAATTGTTTTATTTTCATATATGTTAATTGAGTCGCTAACTTTCAATACCCGCTATAACACGTTTTCATTATTTCGAGAAAATCAAGCAAAACCGCCACACTTTAATGTTAGTCATTATTACTTTTTAAGAAAATTGATTGATTACATTCATCAAAAATCTTATTATTATTATTATGTATTCACGTTTTTTATTGTATTAATTTGAGTAGCTTGTCGGTGTAGTAGTTAAGACGCTGACCCAGTGGTTATATTTCAAATTTCTTTAAAAAATGTTATAGCGAATTTTTAAAAAAAGTGACACAATAATTTAAATTACAAAACTTCGTGAACGTCCTCGCGCCCGTCCTAGGACGGATTTTAATCACTAGATTACATATTATAAAAATGAACGATTGTTATGCTCCATCTAGCGCCGCATCAACACGCGATATGGACACTCGAAGGAACATCGCCTGTGTCGAGTGTTGGAAAGGTGTCTCGCGCGGTATTATAACAAGTTCATTCAATTTATTCACGGCTGCTGGGTTTGTTTTGAACTAGTTATTTAGATACATTTGTGGTCGGGCGAGCGACACCCGGCAAGGGCCGTACCGGGCGAGCACCCGGCAAGGGCCGTACCGGGCGAGCGGCGTATTTCTTCTTCACTTCGCATCTATACAAGGGGGGGATGACGTTCTTCTTGCGACATTAGTTTTTATGTTCTTCTACTAATATTATATTACTTTATATTGTTAATTTGCTATTATTACCTTATATTATGTCATCTGAGTCGGGGTAAGTGCATCTGCGTGTCCTAATAACGTTCGAAATTGGATTCCAGCGCCGCAATCTATTAATAAATATTATAAATCAATATTTGAAGAGACAGTTCAGAGATGGTGCAAATCCAAACATTAGTTTTCTTGTGATACCATTTCAAATGATGACAGTTGTTTGATTCCGCGGATTACGATTTATAAGACCACATACACTTACCCCACAAATGTTACACCGTGGGGGGAAGTGCATCTACTCAATGGTCGGTACGGTACTCTATGTATTTTTGAATGGAAACTTTCTCAATTAGTGACGTGTATGTGACAATTCCATTTTAAAAATAAATATTAACCAATTTTAAAAACATATTGTCATTAAGCAAATCAGTAAAGACATTTTCATTATTTTAACAATTTGTCAATAGATGCTCTACTCGTCGAATTTTCATAAAATGCTTTCAATATCAACTATCCTAAAAGGTAACATTCCCATTTTCAATGATTTAAATTAGGAAATGGGTAATGATCCTATGAAAGTTCTATCAAAGCTATAGCATCATCTTATGAAGTTTGAGAACAGTTTAAAGTTTATGTCGATGATTTATATGTCGCACTTACCCCGATTCACCTACTTCTTTACTTCGTTACCTGAACATATTGTGAATTTTTATAATTAGTTTCATTATTAATTAATATTATGATTATTTATACTGTTAAAATCCCCTCAATTAATTAATTAAATAGATTCCGTTAATTTCATTAGCTACTAATGTAATTAACAAATGCGTGTATGTAGAACTTTCTGAAACGAAATTCAATTTAATTGTATATTTAATATTCTGCTCATCAAAAATGTTCTTAGGTTTTCACGGCCTTTCAGAATCTTCTGTACACAGTTTACTGGACTGATCTGCAATCGTGTATATTAGCGATGGGTTCACACTGTACGAATTACTTCAATGAACTAGTTCTTTGTACTCGCGCTTCCACGCTTTAAATCGTGCTGACGCCTCAGTACTTTAACAGTAAATAACTCTGATGCCCGCAACGAAGCTCTCACTCAGTAACGCACACAATTAACTGCGAACTGTGTATGCAGAGAACGAAAGAGTTTGCTGCTCACTTCATCTAGTTCATTGAAGTATAGTTCAATAACGGTTTAAATAACGACTTGACCACATTTCATTGAACTATATGAAGTGCAAAGCGATTTCGATCTGCATCGGGAGCGGGCCAACATACTTCGAATGAAGCACATTCATTTTGAACGCTTCAAGTCAGTGATCATACATTTCGTGAAGCGTTCATTACGAAATTAAGTTTTGTCCTTTACTAGTGTAATCTGAATTTGGTGGCCTGTATCCAGAAGTGTCGGCCAGAGAGGTCAGATATACATAGGCAAATAAGAGAACTCGAATTGATGCCTTTGAGATATGGTGCTAGAGACATGTATTGCGCATACCATGAACGGTGAGACACAAGAATGTCTCCATTGTACAGGAGTTAAACATCAAGGACAGACTCTCAACCGTTTGTCTAAGACGAATCCTTTTGACGAGGTTTTTGAGCATCTTGCGAGAAAGGAAGATAGCTTGGAGAAGCTTGTTGTGGTGGGCCACGTCGAAGGACAAAGAGGAAAATCCTCGCATCTGTTGGACCAACCGAGTGGAAGAGGCAATAGGCAATTCTCCGGTGATAGGCCTAAGATCTGCAGGGTGCAGAAAAAAGTGGAGGAGCATAATCAAGAGGGCGGGAGTTTATGAAAATCACGATCGTCTAGTTATGAAGGATGGATGTTGAAATGAACTGAAAAAAATGGGAAAATAATTTGGCAATGGTTTTGTGTTAGTGAACACTGAACAGGCCATTGATCATCACATTGACTCATCCACTAATTAAACGATTCGTACACCGAGTTGTCTGTTTGCTTGTCGACCGAATATGTATTAAGACTCATACATAAGTCAAGATAACTAATAACAACTATTATTTGGACACATTTTCAGTAATGAAAAATATATTTTACAACTCATTATGAAAGGGAAGATAGAAGGCAGCAGAGGTAGTAGTGTAGGTAGAAGGAGGTTAGACTCGATGTCCAAAATGTTGGCGATCTTATACAGGATAAATCAACATGGTCTCCGACCTTCGATGGAAGGCGGCGCTTGAAGAAGTGTTATTAAAAATTGTGTGCGCGCTATGATGCAAAATCGTGTGCGCGCGCACACCCGCACACCCGCACATCTTACAATATTGGTAATGACTTGTATACTGGAATAAGAGTGATCAAATTTCGCGTGATTTTTGCTCGTGAATATTTTTATATATCATGTGATTTTTTTCCTTCGTCCTTAGGGTACTGAAAACTGCAAGAGCCGATCCATCCCGATTGCTTATGCCTTTTTCTGATTATTTGTCGTCACAGATGTCGCCTCAGTGCGCCCCTTCACCCTTGTGTCTCCCGACCGCCGCTTCCTATACAATACGTGTCTCTTCAGGGGCAAGGCAGACCTGCTAATATTGTTTCTATACATTCGCGTTCGTACCACCATGCCGCACCGCTACGGCAGCGGGAAAATGGTTTATTTTACAAACTGTATTAACAAGCTTGTTAGGTCCTACGGCAGGCGCGTTCAGTCAGCACATTCAAATAAGCTATATATTTTAGGAAATAAAACAAAATTTAATATTTATTTGACGGAATATTATCATGTATGTATGCGACTATACGTCCCGTTTTTAGGTAGCCTATTCCGTTGTCCCCAAGCACAGTTTCGGGACACTGAAATAGCCCGTTTTCAGAAAGAGAGCATCCCTCGGTAACAATTCTAAAAAAGCGCGAAAAATAAAAATCCGACAGTAGCGCGGCGATGCGCAATACGTCTCACACATATGTAAGTCGGTCAGAAACTTGCTAGCTCGCTTGCTCCTCGGTTGTGAGTACACGTAGACATCTTTTTTGACTATTGATTATTGATTTTTTTATCGACGTATGTTATTATAGTAAATTTAAATTTCTTGTACGTGAACACTTAATTTCAACAATGCCTAAATGCTGGGGCTCTTTTAATGTTAACTAACAAACTAACTACCCGTTTATAAAGCAAAGAAATACTCCAATCGGATGTCAGATGTCCTGTTAAAATTAGTAGATGTCCCGTTTTGAGGAAATATGTATCCCGATGTCACGTTATGTATAATACAACATTAATTGTGGTGGGAATATTGCGAGATAAACATTTAATTTTAATATATTTCCCAGACATTCTAATTATCTACAGCTTATTTGAATTTACTGACTGCCTCTAGTTTTTAGTCGATATCTGCTTAACTCTAGACAAAATACATACGAAATAATTACATATTAACACTTTTCAATGTTGGAAAAATGACAAATCTCTCGTAAAACAAACGAAAGAACGTGAATGAAGTTGAGCCCTTCAAATATCTAAGATGTTGAACGAGTGAAGATACAGGTTTTGACGAAGAGATTAAAATCAGCACGAAATGGCCGAGAATTCTTTCAAAAGGCCGCACATCATGTTAATGAACGGGCACCTGAACTTTTAAATAAGAGTTAAGTTCGCCCGGCGCTATGATTGATCGGTGTAACAGTTCCTACAGGTACGAAATATGGACCCTAAAAGGAGAGAATCGAATAAAGGCATGTGGCTACGTGACCAGCATAGTCCAACTGCAGGCTGGTGATCATCTGGATAATGTCGACAACCTTTCTTTTTGTCTTTTCGTCTCCCAAAGATATATCCATAGATCTTTGTGTAATAACCAGTTTTTGTAATAATCTCCTGCTTAAGAGTTCACGTCAGTACAGGAAGGGTGCTCTGATCATGCACACATCCACAATACATCTCCGTGATCAGTATCAAACGAGCATGTGAATGATCAGTGCCCCAATAACCAGAGCAAATCCTTCTGATTCAGCTGCACCAACTTTAAACATCAATCCACACAAACCACGTATGTCCCATATATTAGTGGTCCCGTCTTTTTGTTACAACGTCGCTCAGATACCTCCATAGCCTATTTTATGTTCCATGCTAATGCAAAGATCATATGAACAGCCTTTGGAAATCTTAACCATATATTTCAGAATAAGACGATACCTCAACGTCTACGTATGATTTATCGTTTTACGGACCAATATTTGTGTTAAAGTGTAAAAGTTAATCTGCGTTGCAAAATATGTATCAAAGTTTTTTGCTTTTTTGGGTGGATTAATTAGTTTTTGTCCTATTAAGAGTTCTATCCCTGGTAGCAGTCACTCTCCACATCACAGAAGTGGACCTACTACTCAACCTACACGCACACCGTCGATTCTAACTTGTTATTCCTTTAAAATCATTTTAATGCTTTTCTATAAATTTCTTAATAAGGTGTCGGTCTTTTCGCTTTGTCTTCAAACTTCTAAAATGTAGTTGAGGGCGTGCTTTCAAAAATAATTTATATTTTTGCGTATTTTTACGAAAATGTGGGTTTTTATTATTCATTTATATCACATGTTTATAACTTGATTTGATTTTTTTGAACTATTACTTAGATAGGACCTTTACACTAATGTAAAATTAATAAACTGAATGTTATTTGTCATAATTGAGAAAATACAAGCATTATAAGAAAGACTACGACCATTAAATTTATTTTCAGCGCGCCACAAAATTGCCTTAATGTAGAAAATTCTTGCATCTATGAAATATATTTTCTTATAATCTTTAGCAAAATGTTAAAAATTAATAAAGTTATAAACCATTCAATTTGCAGTACATATGATCAATTTTCGACGTTTTTAAAACACTTTGTGTTAGTTAAAACAAATTATTTTAAATAATTTATTATATTTACTTACATGCTTTGAGGCTTCAGCTACTATTTAAAATCTAGTTTTATATTAAAAACACAATAATTTCGTACAAAATAATATTTATATCGATTCTATTAATGTGCATTTTTCATTGGGCTTTTTATTTCAAATCGCTGATTAAAAAATACACATTAATAAGATCGACATAAATTTTATTTATATCATTCACACTCAACTCAAACTCGCACATTTAATGTTGATTCGATACCTTTGATATAAGAAATGCGAGTGCGCGCTTCACCGTGCAGCGTTGTACATCTGAGACAATTGTTTCAATAATGAAACAACGCGATATAGGTCCCGAAGAATACATTTTTACTCATTTGCAAACCTTAATAAGCTTTATCACCAATAATAATACATTATTTTATGTTCCTTTGGACGATTGTTAACTTATTCTAATATTCTAATTTTTGCAAATAAAGGATATCGCTTTTCGTTCAAGAATTTGACTATTTTTCTATTCTTATTATTAACACGGTATTGCACAAGACCGTCTAATTGTTTAGTAGATTAAAATCTTAATACATTTATATTTGTGCTCTGTCTTAAGACTTTTACGTCTTTCGTGATACATTGTGTGTCCCCTCCCTCCCCCCCACTGGTGCCGAAGGGAACGCTTCCGTATTATTCATCTCACGCGTTTCGGAGCCCGCCCTTGTTATCTTCTTCAGAGCCTACGCCATCTGCAGGCGATCCTTCAACTTTACGGCCCTTCTGAATAAATTGGGAAATACACTTCTACCTTATTTGAATAGTGCTTTGTTGTTCGGTTTATTTTTTTAATACAGTATAAATTTCTATTTGAGAATTTGTTTCCTTGTTTGTATTTATAGTATGAATAATAGTTTAAGGGCGCTGGAGGGGTGTGGTGGGGAGGGGGGAGAGTGTGACCCGCAACGACACCCGTGCGCTCGAATGCTTTTTTTTATTATTAGCAGACAAGCTATCATTTTCTCCATTAGTGAGATTGCACACCGCACGGCTTTGCGCTTTACAGTTTCATTTCACGCGCGCCAATGAGAAAATGACTAATAAGTCGACTCCCGATCGTCCAGGGTCGGATAAACCTCGACAGAATCATTAAATATCATTTTAATGAAATTATTTTGAGTATTAACAACAATAAATAATCCATAATAATATTACGTTTTCCCATCTATTTCTACGACTTTCTGGACGTCTTGGATGCAGTGTCATTTGCAAGTAAAAAATAATATTCGCCAAAGTAGCGTAAATGTCGAACGTGTTTTTAATATCTCTAGGTTAAGATCACTCGAATGTTTTCTCTTTTATATATTCAATAACAGTACGTAAATATGTGTATATTCTATTTGAAATTACATTGTATTTATTACGTGTAAGAAAAAAAACATATTTTAGCGAAATCGTATATCGTTCTTAATTCTTAACTAATTGCTTAATGCTAATAGCACATTGCTCTTTTTTTTCGATCACTTTCTATTTCGAAGAGCACTACACGAATCAATCATACTTGTGATCGAAAAAAGAAGAGTTACGTGCTATTAGAATTAACGTAACGAAATTGACATCCATCATATTTTACTAGAAATTGTCTATCCACGATTCTTATGTCATTTTTGTTCGTTTTGATAGCTAACTTACAAAGATGGAATAATTTCAATTACATAGACATTTTATTTACATGTGGTTTGTTTTAGGGGAAAGCTCTATCATAGAAATATAAATTTTATTGAGATCCTGACCGCGCAGCTCCTTGTTTATCTGCTGATGTCTTTAAATGGAAATAAGGCTAAATTATCGATTGCGTTTGCCTTATTTATATTTGTTTAGTAATTTATTTGTTGAATAAATAATTTAGTTAGTGTTGTTTTGAAAAAAATATATGAAACCCAATAAATAAATTTTTATTTGGTAGCTTTCCTTAGAAAAATTACGTGATATAAAATGCAAGATGATCAATTCTGACCAATCGTCATTATTTTAGAAGAATGGTATAGGAAAAAGAGAAATATTTTAACATTTTTGTGATTTTTTTTCTAATCCATAGATCTTTCTTTATTACTTATTATTCGACATGTTCGACGTTGCACGGGTAGACAATTTTAACTTCTATAACTCTCGAGAGCAATCTAAAAATTAACGTCAACTTGCACCTGACTTCTCCCCAGTAGGACTGTTATCTGTCCTTAAGATATTCTTAGTATGTTCCTTTACTGTGCTCTTAGAACCTTTCATCTCGTCAGGACATTCTGAAATATATACGATTAAATCACATATCCTTTCATGATTATCATCATCAGTCACTGCCAATCTTTGCCATGTCTCTCCTACTACTCGTCTCGCGAGATTTTACCATGACTATTTAATATTTACATTTGTTTTTAGTAAAGAATTTAGCCGATCGAAAGATACAGTTTGAGAACCTTGCCCCCGGATTAGTCGGATATTTCCAATATGTTCTACACGGGCGGGTGCCGCGAAGTAGTCCTGTAGTCATCCCCAGCTCATCCAGCAGTCACCTGAGCCCTGTGATTGTGTGCCGTGTCCTATGTTTTTAATCATTTCTACTCCTCGCTCCATGACCCCCCCCCCCTCCCTTCACTGGTTGGGTTTGTAAAGGGGTAAGCAATGACGATCCACGATGACGGTAACCACAAATTGAGCGACTTGAAAATAAACTTTTTTCATTATTATTTTTTTAAATTAATACTGAATTTGATTCACCTGACTAATTCTATGAGAAATAGAAAAATCAATGATCAAAAACGTCGAATCTCCGGATGTTAATATTTTTTCGAAAAACATTACATAAAAAGGAATTTTAAAAAATATGCACTAGTATGCCTTGTTTCGTCTTTCATCGACGGACGGACCAGCGGACTGTTTCACATCAACCTATTTATTAAGAGAAACGGGGCCTATTACTACATTTTTTTTCTACGATAGTTCATCCAGTTAAAAAAACTTTTTATTTTATTAACTAGAAATAACCCGTCAATAATATTTTTTAACCCGTAACGTAAAAATAATATTTTTTTGTCCCATAATTGACTTAAATAATTAACGAAAATGCAGCAACTAAGTTTAGGGGTTTTTGCAATATAACGAATTGTGATCTGAGTTGTCGAGTTACCGAGCTTTTGTTGTACCGAGGTTGTGCGATTCGGATCAGAAGCTTTTGTACATGGTGACACCGAAGACCCTAACTCTCTTCAATGTCTCACACGTGTGGGTCATGTCTCAGTGTATATGAATGTGCGTGTGAGTAGTTATGCTGTGTCTAGAGAAAGGTATTTAAATTAAACAGAACTTACAAAAGTTTATTGCCGGACGATTTACAATTGCAAGTACTACGAGTACAAAGTTAATCACGCGAATAATGTTGCAGACTGGAGTGGCTCGCTTTAGGTGTTATCGGAAGAACGGTCTGCGGAGAAGTGGCTGGCCTTCGTTAGCTTCTAGGACTTGTCTGTCAGGATGTATTGACATCTGCTATTGGTCGGTGAGTTCCGGCTGTGTTAATTTTATTAATTTTAGGTAGCCAGGTCTGTGAGGCGTGAGCAGCCCTCCACAAAAGTAATTTTCTTTGACGCGTAACCGCACACTTAGACCATTATTAGTGAAAAAGAAAACAATTCGATCCATGTCTCTATTAAAAGTTGCAATTTTATGTATTCAAGAAACTGAGGATGATAAAATAACATGTGAAAATTTCGCGAATAAAATTTAAGAGTTGGTGTGCTTTCCCTTGTGTCACTTTTTGTTACTTCATCAGAATTATTACGCTCGATATTATGAAAATTGGAATTTTTTTCTTTTTAGTTTTGCTAAGTGATATTATTGAGGCCCTCATGGGGCCCGGGCTCCCGGGCGGTTGACCAGGCGGTAGCTACGCCACTGATATATAAACAATGTGTCTGTCGAGGTGATGTCATGACCCACCAGGGGTTGTTATTAGTGTCATCAGAGTCATTACCTCACTATTGTGATGACACGTTTGTAAATTGGACTATGATGTTTAGTTTATTTTTGATATTCAAAGATAAGAAATGATTACAGTCTGAATTACAGTGAATCAGTTCACGGTTTCAGAGTTTCCTTTATAACATGAAAAATATACATTTACCACCAGGATTCGAACCCAGGCTTTTTGTTGCCGGTAGAATGGTTTACCGATACTACAATCACGTCAAAATTGGACTATACGGGTGTAACAGACCTAGTCTACAATACTTTATGGGTGGATACCTGACTAAATTACGAGTCAAAAATGTGCCTAATCTCAACTATGTCAGAGATATAAGCATTTCAAAAAAAAAATCGTAATTATGTGATTATTTCGATTAATTGAAATATTTTATTGATTGAATACACAAAATGTTACCGAATTTCGAGCGGCTAGACTATTTTTTGTTAATTGATTTAGGGGCTGAAACAAGTATATATATGAATAATGAATATGATGGCGAAGATATAGATTAATAAATTGAATAATTTCACAAATATTTATTTGGGATTTCGCAGACTTAAAGCTTAACACGGTTTTGTAAAAACAATTATATTTTCCGTAACAGTGCAGAATTTTCACATATTCCTTGAACATTTTCGACTCATAATTTAGTCGGGTATCCACCAGTGGCGGTCGGTGACGTTTTGTAGAAGGAATGCTGGATAATACGTTTATATCTATTATCCATATCATATATAAATATACAAATCTATAGACTAGCTCACGAACAAGATATAACTATTGACAAAAATAGTATGCCATAAATAAAAAATATTTACTTAAACTTGAGCTCGATTCGACAAATTCCTTAAAACAATCAGTTCGCTTCGAAATATGTACGCTATTCTGTGCATTATACCAATAAGCATTAAAGTCGTTTTTTGTACGTTGGATGCTGTTAATAGTAAGTACAGTACTCGGTATTCAGTATTCGGCCTTGACAGGTGGAACTGAATGCGCACGCGCGAAAGTCGAATACTTTCAAACTTTGTGGATACGGAACGAATGATAGAATCCACTGTTGCTGGTATCTATATGCGATTCATAGATGTTCGAAAGTTGAGAGTGAGAATGTTTCGACTCGCTCCATGCGCGCGACGTGTCGTAGGTGTCTGTCTCTAAAGGACGATATTAATTTATTTGCAGCAGTGCTGTTTTTGGGTAAAAACAAAAATTCCAAAGCTTTTTGACTCTAGAACACAAGGGATGCGGAGCATCCAAAGAATGTATGAAGCGACCACGTCTGGTACCCACCCATAAAATATTGTGGACTAGGTATGTTACATCTTGTATAAATTGTTTATTTTTTTGAAATATTGATTTTTTCCGTATATCTTTCTAAATGATTTATCAAATTTCTTATAAGCGTGTCCCACCACTCTAAATGGAAATGGCTGTATATTATATTAACATACCAATATCCAATTTCGTGTAGGAAAATACATACTTTTAGTTAAAAAGGTTATGGTTAGATAGCAGACCAGTATTGCCAGTCAAGTCAAGTCAAATCTTGTGTGTAATCGTATATAAATGAATAATAAAAATCCAAATTTTCGTAAAAAATCACGTAATTATTATTGAAAGTCGCGCCTTAAGACTTTAATGTAGTAATATGTACATGATTATTCGTTATTTACATTGATTATGATTTTATTTTTTTCTAAAATTAGGTAGTAAATGTTTTTTGTATAAAATGTTTCCTTTTTGTAAAAAAATCTGGTCTCGCCATAGGTTAAATCATTTAAATCATTTTCTTCAAGAAGGTGTAGGAATTTTTTAAGATGTGCAATATTCCCCATAATGTACGAGGGCGCGCGCGCATTGCCTAGACGATAGCGCGTTCCTGAAAGATTGTCATGAGAAAAATTATGTTATATTTGTACTTTATAATCTATCAAACAAAATTATTACAATTAATACACAAATTATAACATTAACAATTTGGTGTCGAAAAAAGCCATTCACTTTGCTCAACTCGTTTTGCTTAGCGCACACTAGTAGTGCCGTATCGTCTTCAAGAAACGTTGGATTTCATCAAATGACTATTTCATGTGAGTTTAACTGCATTATTCAACTTAGAAATGTATCTTATAATACGCCTTTCAATTATTCATGTAATTATTGTAATTGAATTCGTCTAGGTATGGTGTTGATTTAAAGTGTACTCTGGATGGAACAAATAAAATATAAATTATTCCGACTTTATTTCGCCCGCTCCGAGCTTCGCCGGCGGAGTTCAGTGGCGGAGCGAGTGGGGCTCCCCTCCGGGCGCTGCGCAGGGCTTTGTCGCCTCATAAAATTTTACGAGCGCCGGTTGCCATGGGGACGGCGCCTTTCCCCAGCGCCGCCCCACGCCGGCGCTACGTCACTGAACACCAGCGGTGCTGATATTATTATCCCGAACGCTTATTTCGGGGGTTTTCGACCGGTAGAAATTGATTTTCGACGCTCTCGAAGCGAATAAATAAATTTCACATTTCACCAGGTATGTCAGAAATGCATCGGTGCCAATTTTGAACATTTTATTTTGCGAATGGAAGGCGGAACATTGCCCTTTTTTGTTTCCGCTCCGCGTTCGGTGGAAACGCTTCAGGTATCTTATCCGTCAATATTAGTAAGAATTGGCTAAATTCAATAAATTAGTTTTTATAATTTTTTATAACTATTTAAAGATATCTAGTTTTTAAATATTAATACAATAAATAATAATGATAACATTATTTAGTTAGTTCTGTAGGAGAGACTTTTCGCGTTTATTATCAATTGTTATTTCGAACTCACATTTTAAATATCAAGTACAAAATGAAGATATAAAAATAATCTCCACTTTTCAAACTCAGGACACTGACTTGTTTATTGTCGAAGTTTCGCGATAACTTCCTCTTTATTTATTTTATTTTGCCTTTCTGATGCAATAATATAAGTACATACGTTGGTCACTGTCTCATTAACTAGACCGAAGTCTAAAGGAGACGAGTTCATCCGTTATATCTAACAACGAAATCTAAACAATTAATATTCAAGCTACAATATTGAATAACCAGAAATATAAAATGATTTTATTAATAAAATATCCTAATTGCCTATGTTTAAAACACAATAGAGATTGCTAATGTACAATTTCCTTATGTCCTCAAAGCAATGTTCAATTGTATTGTCTGTTGGTGTAAGTCAAAAATACAATACAATTGAACATTTACAGATTCAAAAAATAAGTGACAAAGATACTAAGACGTACACAGACGTAATAAACGCTTGTAAATTGTATTGAAAGAAAATTATACGTATTATTATATGTACTTATAATGTATTTTTTGTAGCCCACCTTGATATTTTTAATAAATAATGTTATGAAGGCTGACTAACACACTTAGTTTGTTACTTATTAAGTAAGTAACAAGCTATTACGCCGTTTCACGCGGGTCAGGCAGAGAAGATAGAGCGCCACACTCTTCCGTCTTCATACATTTTTCGCCTCATCCCACATTCGTTTGTCTTTTTATGCATCTTATGTTGAGGATTGTAACAGGATCTGGTTTACCTGGTTTTGTCAGATCTTTCACGAACGTCTGTTTTTTTGATGCCGTCAACACCTGCGTTGTGTATATTCCCCATGATATAAGGGCGTTCGTCAATACTGAAATACAGAATGAAATGCTTGTGCTGAACTTTCATTTTACGCACGAGTTCGTGGCATTTCAACTATGCAGCCAGCTTGAAAGGGTATCAATTTCTGCCTCGCTCGGTCTGTACACTCATCGCCAACAAAGGAAGCCGTTAACATAATATACGACCCACGATATGACGTTGATGTGTTTCTTTTGATGTGAAAACATCATTGGCGACGACACCTATTCAAATTCCGGACTGAAGCAACAACTACCGATATCGAATTAAAAGTGACAAATCGGAAATATTTGTCACTTTTGTCTTGGGCAATGTTTCCTTTAATATCACGTGGGGGTGGGATGCTAAGTAAATTGAACAAAGTAAAGATCCTCGCGAACTTTTTTTCGACACGTATTTTAATGTTGAATTCTGCATCGATAATAGTAACTAACATTTTACCCGTTCGTCAGGCAAACTCTTGAATATGGCATTAGAAATAGAAGGTGTAGCTGAAATGTACCTATCACCAGCATTTTTAAAATAAAGAGTGCTGAATCGAACAAAGAAAAGAAAAAAAAATTGTGTGACAGAAAAATATTACACATGTATTATAGATAAATTATTAATTAACCTATTAAGAATTTACAGGTATCATGACAGACATTTATGGGCTTTTATATGCCATTATGGATATCTAATTTTAATTGATAGATCATAATGTATAATTATAACGTAATTTTACTTATTAAACATATATTATATTTATCGCTTTACTTTGGGTTTAGCGGCAACGTGCATTTCCTACTTGTATCTGTACCTGCAATATTATCTCAACAAATTTGTTTCATCGTAAAATTCACATGTTTTACAGTGTTGACGCATAAAATTTATTTATTACTTTTTATTAAGACATGCATTGGATATTATTTATTTATTGATCAGATTATAAATTTATTTATTTAATAAATCGATTATTACATGTTATTTTCATTTGTCCCCATGACTATATCAGATTCCGTATCGCGGTGGGAATGATAGACGCAGTGCACTGATAATGTAATTATTTAATACTGCGAGTACATTTCATCTGATCCAAACGCCCATCTCCCGTATCTCTTGTGTCATTGCAATAAAGATGTACATATAATAAAATACACAAAAGTGAGCAAAGCATGTCGAACTGGATACAATACAAATGATCGTACCTGCGAGAACTACCCGTGTTAGGGATGGAAACGCATTCTTTTCAGCTTGATACACTTAATTCAGCGATATTACAATTTTCTTAAGTCAACCACAAAATATGATTTGTCGATCTAAGCAAAATAGACCTCTGTTTCGTCGATGACTTCCTCGTTTGACGTGAATCGCATTCCGTCAAGCCATTTTTTTAAGTCTGGAAACAAAAAGAAATCGCATGCTACCAAATTTGGAGAATAGGGCGGATGAGGCAGCAAATCGTAGTGTAATTTGACCAGTTTTGCTGTGGCGATTGCGGATGAGCGAGCTGGTGCATGGTGAAAGAGCGCTCTTTTCTTCTCCAAATGGGGCCGTTTTCTCATCAATTCAGCGTCGAATTTGCACAATTAATCAGTATATAGTACTGCTTTTAAATTATAATTTTATTTTTATATAGGTAAAACTTGCAGAAATTTTGATATTAGAATTAAGGAGCACTCGAGATGCCTAAATAACAACGATAATAATAAGAAAAAATAAGTTAGCAAAAAATGCAAGCATAATATTATAAATAACCAAATCCTCTTTGCAAATAGTCACCTTTTAAATTTGTTTTCATATTAGTTCTTACTTATTCATCGCTTTATAGTTTTGTTTTATCTATGCTTATATTTTTAACTTCAGTATACATTGTTTCCTGAAGAAGATACCATAGGTATCGAAACATGTTGGATAATCAATAAACAGTGGTTTAAACAAAGTATTTTGTCTAATTATTTAAACACAAGTTTGTTCACTTTCAACAGCCATCAAAACGAAACTAAACTCGATCGAAAGATGGCATTAAACAATGGTATACAGATTTAGCGTCAGTGGCGCCATTAGTCGATAAGCACGGGTGTATCGCACAGAGTTACTCGCCGAGGAAGCGCCAATTAATTGATATGATAAGATACGTGTCAGTAATTTAAAGGTGTAATCATCAGCGTGGCGCCGAAGAACCCGTGGGATAGATTTCGGGAAACAAAGACATTCCTGATAAAACGTCACAGGGGCGGCATGTCGCTATGTAGTTGCAAATATGATGGGAAAATATTATATGAATGTATGTATTGTGTGTAACTGAAATAAAACAGGGATTTTGTCGCCGTAGTGTACCTATAAAGAACATCTTTTGTGTTTCATTTCTTTTGACCTCATAATAATCATCATCATCATCGCCGGTTGAGATAAGCTAAGATCGGCAAACCACCCGTGTCTACATTTCCTGTTTCCTGTACGGAACAACGGGTACTTAACATACAGCTCCCATAGTAGACTTTTTTTTTTCTCCAAGTCACATAATTATATTTAATATTTCTTTTCAAGTAAATATTCATGACGAATAAAAAAGTACATTTTTAAGTTTGGTGAGAGCAAATTCACAATGTTCAATTAAGTAAAACTAAAAAAATAATATGTATCAATGCGCGAAACGCAACAAACTTTAAAACTAATGTAAAACGAGTTGAAATCCCAAAGTCCATAAAACTCATACTGATCTCAGTTACCTTATAATTTGGGTCAAGAACAGCTCCGATTCACTTTTGCATTTCTCCGTCTGTCACGTAATATTAGTCAGCATTAATCTTAAAATTGTGGACTAATTTTCCGCTTCCCTTGGTGCCATGTACACGACTACTCCAGAAGATGAGACTTGCAAAATACTCGGGTCTATCGAGAGGGCGCTTCAGGCCTATAGAATCTAGAGCAGTTTGCTTCACAGGGTTGAAACTTTGCGGTATCGTAAATCTGCTTTATAGCGCCGTTTCGCTTCGGTCTCGCAAGTGCCATGATCACCGTGAAACAAATTCACCTTTATTGTTTTCATCTCTTTAAGTCTAAATTGCTAGACCGGAAGACTTGGTGCATAAGCCACTTTGAAGAGGAAAATGGTGTCGTGTACACAATAAATTGGGACAATAAATTTTTAGTGAAGAGTCAAGAAAAATTCATTGCAATGAACTTAATAATTTGTTTTTAAATTTTCTAATACTTATCGCTTGTTTTCTATTTATATATATTTTTCTCATAAATAATCTAACATTTATATACCATAAATCAGTAATACAGGTGAATATTATGTTCCAGGCCGATGTTGTTATTGAATAGCTAAGAAATGAAATGCAATTTTTTAATTTAGTTTTTATTTATGGATTATTTGGTTTATTACAATTATGTATGGAATATGACATCGACCAAGTGGCCGCCTCTGGCAGCGGCTCAAATGCGTGCTCTTTTAACCATATTTTTCATAACATTCTCGCACACATTCGCGTGTTTATTTCAGCAATTTCATTTCGAATATTGTCCTGCAGCATCGGAATTGTTGTTGTTGACTTATTGGCGTAGACCTTTTCTTTCAACTACCCCCTACAGAACTGTTATGCAGTTTGGCAAATAATAAAATTATAATGTGTGTATATATGATAAAATTGAAATAAAATAGTCGGGAGTCGTCAAATCAGGTGATCAGGAGGCTAGTCGATATCACCACTTTTTGTCATGCAGTCGGGAAAAATTTCAAGCGTAGCTCGGGCTGTGTGTGAGGTGGCATCGTCCTGTTGAAAGTACATGTGTTGCAAGCCCAATAGATACAATTCGGCCACAATACGTTTTCCAACATGTGACGATAGCGATCACCATTAATGGTTACAGCATTGCCATTATTATTTAGATAAAATGTTTTAATGAATTCAACACGTTGTTGGGGCGTTAGATACTCGATAATAAATTGTAATCAACTACTCTATGATTACCAAATGCGAACTGACAAATGTCTGCTAAACTAAAATGGCGACCAAACAAAATCGGCTTGGAATATAATATTCACCCTGACCAAGATAAAAGGAATTAAGCCTAAACTTACTACATATTTTATTATTATTATTATATTGGGATAAATTAGATGAATCACTTAATATAATTATTATGTATGTACTTTAATTATTGTATTAATTTGAACCCAAATATGTAATTTATTATGATAAAAAAAATGTCAGGTTTGAAAGTCACATCGCGTTATACCAGGTTTTTCTCATCCTAACATACTTATTATTGTTAGCTAACAAAGTACTTATAATCCAATTATTATTAAATTATATATATATAATGGATTTTGAAATTCAGTGACACAATTGTAGATCAAGTTTCTAGTGTACCGGTGGTTGCTCGCCAAATCGTTTCGGTTACCGATCTTCGTTACAATCGAACAGCAATCGCATAATCACAATCACGGTTTATCTCATCACTGAGAGAAATATTGTGTGGAGCTGTTTCTCGTTTTGAGAGTTGCAATTTTAGTAAGCGAATGTATGGTCGGTACACCGTAGAATTGTACTCATTCCAATGGCGGGTGTATAAAGGTTTTCCGTAATGAAAAGCCTTGAAAATGTTATAGAACATAGATTTACAGGACTTGTGTATGTATTCGATGCCATTTTAAAATACGTCGCAAATATATGGTGCACATTTAAACAGCAGCGGTAAAGTTTTATAATTTAATATTGCAGTTTATTTCTTCTCACATTTATTTATTTTATTATCCTCCTTATTTCCTTTTGATAGAAAAGCCCGGTGCAGTACTATAAGGGTGGGTAATCACGAGACGAGATAAAACGTTTCGGGAGCTCTCGCGGCGTGAGCGCTTCTTCGCTTAACGGCTTCGGTGTGGGCCGTTAAAACACGACCGGTCACAATGGCGGGTTACGGCGGAGGAAGGGGCGGCGGTAAGGGGGCTCGGGCCGTAATAGCTATCTCCCGCGTCATATAAAAGTGCCCAGAGTCGCCGGTATCGTCAAATTCTCGTAAATAAATAAATAAACCGATTTTTATTCCCTTCTCCACCGCCGGGGTGAAGACTGATGTGAAACAAACGAGTCCCCAACAACATCGCCTGGTGATATTGAAATGTTATATTATAATACGGTCATATTTTTAGGCTGCAATCAGATCTAAAGCTTAACCTCATACTAATACAACTATTTAAAGTTGGTATAATTAATTATTTTTTAAATCAAATACGATTAAAAATTTTTTTGGTTTCGAATTATATACCGATTCATTTTTGTCAAAATCTGGTGTTTAAAAAAATCACAAATATTTTAAAAAACAATAAATACATATTCATTTTAATGAATTGACAATTTATTTGTAAAGGTATGATTTTTCAAAAAAATAGTTTAGACATAGGACACCATCATAACGTTTCACTCTGGCCAAGCGTTAGCAGTCATTTTAAGTGTGTATCATGACATTCGTTGTGTTGTGCTCCGTATTAAAACAAATATCTCTTCAAATAACAATATTTTTTTAAGATTTATACAAAACTATTATATTTTCGTTTTATTGACATTAATATTTATCTTGAAATGTATGAACAAAAATTGAGGTAATGTTTATATTGCATTTAGCTATTGTCTGTGCTGTGTATTAGCGAAGGCAAAATCATGTTATTAATTTTTTCGATCTCGTTAATAGGGGCAAACGGACAGCTTATCTTATGTTAATTACTCCCCGATTACAGCACGTAATCGGAATATGACTAGTGATCGATGTAACTGGAATGAAGAATTAATGTCTGACAGTAAAAGCTGTCAAAATGCGACTTCTATCATCCGCTAAAATATTAAATATTACATCTCCAACTATTAATGTCGTTACTAATACACCTCTACCTAATATTATTAAATTTTATTCTGAGAACTAAGTATCGCAAAGTTTAGAAAGTGGTCGGAGTATGGACACTAGAAATATAATAACTGACACATCGTTAATGACTCCAAATACATTCACTACCTGGAACATCTGGAATCACAAATACTTTAAAAAGAGGGCGCAGAGGGTGACTGAGTCCAGAATCACAAAAAAATATATTTCTGAGCTAAAATGTAAGAAGCTACTCAAAATAATAAAAAAGAATCAATGCCAAATTTCAGAACAAAACCGAGAATTGTGATTCTTGCAATGATGGATACAAAGAAGGGGAAAATTGGGTTTAGCGCTTTGAGTGTGAAGTCTGGTATGACGAAAGAATGTGATTGAAATGAAAAGGAACCTTTTTTAAGATGTGTACAATGTCATATTGATGGTAGTGATTAGGGGGGCAAACGGACACTACTTAGATTTTTAGTTTTTCTTTGTTTGATGTATTTGTATAGATATTATTTAAAGAAATACATCTATTTACTAAATATTATATATTTTTTAATCGTTCTAGATAATAATGAATATTTATACAATTTTATTTCTTGTACTTTTTCTCAATTTATGTTAAGGGTGTCCGTTTAACTGTTTAATATTTTAAGATAGTGTCACCTAATATTTTTAGCAGTTAGGTTAGCATATCACCACACTGACGCTTTATAATGCATTATCATATTACTCCAGAAAAGCAAGTAACCACCACTGTCACGTACGGTATGTACACTTTAGGTATATTTTACCCTAATTGGGAGCGCGGGTTTAAATACCTGGCTGGACTCTTTTTTCCAACTTTTATTTTACCAAGACATAATACGTTTTATTTAGTGAGACCCGAATATAATTTGTTGCCAGGCGACGTCGCAATTGTGCATCGTGTCATTTCGCCGGTACGGCAGTTTACGTAATTAAATCATTTTAAGTATTTGTTCGCTTTAGTTGTACTGTGATAGATCACTTGATAAGTTATAATTTCAACATTAGAAAATATGTTTTACGGAAACATTGCCCGTAGCGACTACTGCTACGTATTTCATCAATAATACATTATTCTTATTCGATAGCCACATTCTTGTTGATCTAGTTTGATCTTCTCTCTTTAGCTTAACGTTTTCTACCTTCATATTTTCTTGTATTCTTCCCATTTACATGGATTATTAAAATTAATTTAATTTTCGTTATAAATCTTATTGTAGAATACACCTTTTCATTTTTATAATAAGCAGTATTTACATTATAACATTAAAAAATAAAAACACGAAAAAAGTAATTACGTATTCAAAAAAGATAAATATTATCAACATTTTTAATAGGTACTAAAGTTGCTTATTTATATTTCGCCTACGCATTTTGTTCGATATAATTAATTTATTAAAGACGAGCTTAAATCCATAATATTTTATCACGACAGCTTGAGCCTATCGAATCCTTTCTGAAACGTATGATTTGGACGTCTCTGACGGACGTCCTGACATTCCTTCAGGACGGGCTGCCTGGCTGCCCTGGCGCGGCGTCGGCGCCGAGGATAAACACGCCGCCGACACCCGACATGCTCTCTCCTCGGCTCGTCGAGCCCTCCATAAACACCGACACATCTCAATCTTTATCGCTCCGAGAGAAATTCGTTCTCGCGGCCTGCGGAACTGAATGTTTGAATTGAGATATTTTCGGAATCCGACATTGACAGAAGATGCGGACTACGGTCGGTCAGATGAATGTAGACGCTGGTCTGGTTTGTATTGCTGCTCAGTGCGGCAATATGTACAATGACTCTTGAAATGATGTCAAATCTCGAAGCTCGTAATGTGCTAGAAACAAGGCAAATATTCAGCATTGACATCATTTCTTTGTACATCAGAAGTAAACATACAATAATACACTTATTACTTGGCTGTGTGGGATGCAGTAGGTGTCCATCCACCCCTGATATATAACGCTACCGTCTCTGTTAAAATAGCCAGTTTGTTCCGTGCTGTTGCGGTGTTATTTAATTAAAATTGGAAAGAAAAGATTTGACAGAAATATAAAAAAAATGTTGTGAATTTGTTGTAAAAGTAAAGTGAATTATTAGTTCTTTATTAGTATTGTATTGTGATTAAGTTGGAATGTTGGACAGCGACATTTCTGACTGATCTCTACCCAATCGAATCATATATTATAAATACATTAAATAAATCGCTTTTTGAAGGTACCTTCCCGTTTATTGCCCGTGTTGAGAGTTATTTTTAAATAAATCAACGTACAATGTGATTTCAACATAGTTTATAGGGCAAATTTAAATAAAATAACTGCCGAAAAAATGCGTGATCCCCGTACAACTGAACGGTCGCGGATCGACTGTTTAGTCGAGCGTATGCGCACGCCAATACACGGCTATGTACATAGATGTCGACCGATAGTTGTTCAACTGTTTTGTTAAAAGACGATCGATAAAGTTTTTTGATTTTTTTATGGAGCAACTATTGTGTCGATAATATGCGTACTCCCATAACATGATCCGATAGCCTTTTGACATACAACTAAATAGTCGAGCGATTATAAATGGTATTTATATCTAGCCTTAGTTTAGTTTTCGGAGCGGAGTGCTGTTCTAGTGCATTGTATTCATCAGACTGCAACTTCGAGTCAACTGCATTAGTTCAGACTATGATTTTTCATTGTTTTGTATATGATTTCAAGTATGGAGTTGATAATAAAGAGTCATTTTCGGGGGGTCTGGAAAGGATTCATAATCCACTTTACATGGATTCTTATGGGAATAATTGTTTCGGTTTACGAACAGTTTTACGGATCGAATTATGTTCGTAATCCACGGTTTCACAGTAATTATATATCAATTTTAAAATTAATATGTCTGGAATTGTCAGGCGCGTCGTGTAGAACGATACTCTAGCAAAATGTTGTATTACCCCACCGACTCTTTGAACACCATGCTGTTGTACACTTGTAACTTGTGCATGCGTGCGCCGCTCGGCGACTACACGTTTCGTGAAATTATTTTTTAAATGATCTAAAAGCCCGCCGCTGCCACACATGGCGTCCCCCGCGCGCGGAATAAAACATCCACCAGCCATGATCCGCATCCTAATCCGCGTCGCTCCCGCCGTCCGCGGCATCTCGGCGGCCCGGAGAACCGGTTTTCGGGTTCACACGGCCGGCTGTCCAGAACCCGCCCCGATGACGGCCGATTCTCAGAAGCTCTGCCAAACGTGGACTTTATTGTTGTTTATTACCGTCACGTTGCGATGAAGAGCGGCGAGCGGCGCGGCGACGATGAACACCAGGATATCACCAATATGAAGGTGACGGGTTGCGAACTGTTTCGGACACCATTGTGACGCATACAAAGTTTCAACATTAACAATTAAAAGGCTTAATGAATAAAAATGGCATGTTACAAAAAATACATTTAAGTATCATATACATCCAGGGTGCGCGACAGACCTACAAAATCATGTTAAGCTTTAAGTCTTCGTATTTCTAAATAACTATTTGCGAAATTGAACCACTATTATTCTATGTCACTTAGACGTCCGCGGAAGACTTGGCACGATCGGGTAAACCAGATACTGGAGGATGGTCTTGTTAGAAGCCACAATAACCGGCGAGCTTGTATGAGAAGATGTATGAATGTGAATGAGGCGAGAATTGTGTGTCAGGACAGAAAAGTGTGGTGGTCTATCTTTAGTATCTTCCCCCGCGGATGGAAACGGCGTGATGGTTAGTTATTTAATTCTATACACTAAAAAGATAACAGTCTGGCCGCTCGAAGTTCGATGACTTTTCGCTATATAATTAGGAGTAAATAAAATATAAAAATTAATCCAAATAACTGAGTAATTATAACTTGAAATGATTGTATGTCTGACATGATTGAAATTAAGCACATGTAACTGGAACATTTTTAATATGTATCTACCTCTAAAATATTGTCCACTGCGTGTGTTAAACCCAGTATACTGAGTATGTTAGTAAATTGGCGGAAAATTCTCTTGCTTTTTAAAATACATGCGGGTGTATTTTTTTTATTTAACCAGAAAGCTATCGCGGTTGCTAGCGCTAGCCCTGCGAGCGGCTATGTTGCAGCCGCTACGGCATAGGTGGCCGCTACGCAATACTTATCAATTCCAAAGACAACGGTCATGGCCACTGGAATTTGTAAGATATTACATACACACACAATTGTATTCATAATACCCACCTCACTTTTTAATCCTTGCCGAGGCAAACGTTTTTGTGTGTAGGCGCTACTTAATAAATTGAAAAAGCATCAAAAATGTTTTTAAATAGTATTTTCAGAAATTTTCTTTAAAATATTCCCATTTGACCAATACCAATGACCTCCCAATGTTAGTTTAACAGACAAACAAATGTTTGTTTTGGATGTTAAAATATGTGCTTTGACACCTTCATAAACTGATCAACTTGGTGATTTTTGTAACGTAACTTTCGTCATTTAATTATTTCACGCAAATATGAGATCTTTCTTCGTGCGCGCCTTTTCTTTATATAATGAGATTTGCTTTTACAATGCGACTTTATAAGCCTTAACGCTCATAAGCAAGACCGCCCGCCTCACCAGCTTTCATTTTTACATGACCACCTCACGAGCTTTACGATTTACAATACATATTTATTCATATTTTTGGTTTAGATTGAAAATAATAGTTTCGTATTTGTATGATAGACAACGGATGAACCTGTCTCCTTTAGTGCAGACTTCGGTTTAGTTAAGGAGACGGTGAACGTCTCTTACATTATGATTCTTGAATGGAATATGTATGTTTGAATGTTCGCTTTATTTGTATATATATAAATATTATTTATAATGTATAAGTATGATAGTTCAAATAAATAAATTATAAACTTGTCTAAAATAGAAATCTTAGACCCTGGTTAGAAGCCGGAAGAATGACAAATGCTGACAAATATTTTCGAACTTTATAGCGGATAGTTTTGATGCGTTGAATGTCAATAACTTTATGTGGTTACTGGGTAAGCATATTAATAATTGTGAGGTATAGAATCAAAATCAGACAGGTCAAATTTTTATGATTTTTGAGTTGGTATGTATAAATTAATGTTTAGAAGACTTGCCTATCGAAATTAGATAAATATCGTCGATTTTCTTATAAAAACGTAATTAAAATTTGTTTGATACTTCAATCGTAGACAAATATGTTTTCAGCCAATAAAACGACAGTATTTAGTCATGTGACCTGTGGTGACTGATCATTTTCGATACGATTCCCAATATGACAGTTGCGGTAGAATGGTTTTTTGAATTTTACTCGAAAACAGGTAAAGTGAACATGTCTGGTTACGATTCTAGACCTCACAATTGGTCTAGATCGAAATTTTGTGGAAACGCATTGGTTAATGATGATTGTTTCATGGTTATAGTCGGAGGGCAGGGTTTGTCTTGTAATTCGGCTCTTACACGTCGTGTAAATTCAGAAGCGGGCGGTAAACAGGCCGCGGCCAGTGTACACAATCGGAGGAAATTGCCGAAAACCGCTTGAATTGTGTACCTTCAAAATAAACACCGTCCGTCAGACCCGGCTCGGCGGCTCCCGCTCTCTGTTCGGGTGGCCGCCCTTTTGCTTTGATGTGGCGTGCACGTGGCGACTGCGGACCCGGAGCCGCGAGCGTCCCGCGGGCCCCTGGTCCCCTGGTCCCCTGGCCGCCTGGCCCTCTGGCCCTCTGGCCCCCTGGTCCAACATCTGGTGTGCCACATATCACAGGAGCTCGTTCCAGTGTATCTGCTTGAAATATGAAATTTGAATAGCGTTTTGTAAAGAAAAAGGTAGTACAAAAGCTTATGTTTGAACGCAGTTTCAAATCCACCTAGATACCACACAAACGTTGCATTAACGCGTGATGTTATTTTCAAATGTTTTTAAATTCCAATTTTATTAAGTTTTCTAGGCGGGTCGTTCATTTTAGCCAATAGAAGCTGACCTTAGTCACGTGTGTAATGGAGAACAAGGATTGATCCAAAGAAATTATTCACAAACATTGCTTTTTCCACTTTCAAAATCGGTTTGATCCAAACATTAAATCTTGCTGGTTCATAAAGAAATCACCTTCATTTGTTTATTTAAAAGGAGCCTGGAAAGGACTCACCTTTACCCGGAATCGTTCCAGAAGTTTAAACCCCTTGTCAGTTCCACTCAACAATGCTAACTAACGCGTAAGTTTAATTTAACAGACTTGAAAAGATATTTCAAAAGAAAATTGTAATAATATATTTAAGCAAAAAACGCTCTTAATAAATTTAAAAACCTTCCAACGCCCTTAGATGCTGTCTTAATCATAATTTATAATATACAATCCACCCAAAGAGAACATATTTATAATGAAAACATTATCAATAAACAATTTATAAAAATATAACAAGAAATGTATTTATACAATATGGAGTTATTGGAGAGAGAGAGAGAGAGAGAAGCATCGTCTGCTGGCATCCTCGCCGGTTACACTCTCGCTCGCAGTACCCGTTTATTTGTTTATTATTTAAAATATGGTTAATTATCAATTGATTAATATATAAATCATACAAATACAGTTTATATTAATATACCAATAAAACAAGTTTGAGAGAATGAACCGTGTTTGCAAATATGTAATAGCATCATATTACGTCTAGACTTTAAATATGTAGTAATAATACTAATATGATATTAGGGTACCACCGGTGAGAGCCACGAAGCCGATAGTATTCACTGTTTAGATGCGACAGCTGAGGATGTGTTCCGTGGATGAAACTTGGATCTCTGCCTTTGAAGCTGTGAATTAAATATGCTATTTACGCAAAGGAATCGGATACTACACTCGATTACTATTTAGTTGCTAATTTATTTTGTACTTTCAGTTCATACCCGACTTTGCTTGGGATTCCGATTTAGTTATATTTTAGTAGAGCGGTTAGGGGCTGAGGGGGGCGGGATACTTTTGATCAAAATTCGGTCCTGACGGGGACGGGGACGGGGGGGGGGGGATGTGACTATTTTGTTCAGGATCCTAGTGTGAAACTCAACAAAATTTGAACGAGGTTATTGAACCATCCAAATTTATACATATATATATATATATTGATTATACACATTTATTTATGTAGTAGATGGGTGGGTGATCAGGGGAGAGGGGCTGTCTACGTTTTACGCAGGTTTAAAAAGTAGGTATACAAAATTTGGAAGTACAATATTCAATATAAAATTAATCTTTATCATGGGAGAGGGGGTGTGATAGTCAGGGGGAGGGGAGATGGTGCCTATGTTTTGCGCGTAGTTCTAAAGAGTAATTATATTATTAGGGTTGTGTACAGAATAGTATTATATATTTTTATAGATGTACAGTCACCTGACAATTGGGCCCCGGATAAATGCGCCCCCGACATATGCGCTCCAATAAATGATGTGTCCGGACTAAAATGTTAAAAAAATATTTTGACACGACGCGACGCCGGCATCGATGTCTTATAAAATTAATAAATGAAATGAGAAGAGATAAACGAAACTGTCGATTATGTTCTATATAATTACTTAATTTGACAAAGGTTATAAAAACTAAAGAATAAAACATATTTTATTAAATAATTTATTGATTATAAATTACAATAACCATTCGTTTTAATAATTTAATTAAATTTGTTATATAAAACATTCTTCTATTGGGTACTCCTTTATTTATAATTTTAATTAAGTAAAAATATGTAATAAAGTAATAACAACAGTATCAATTGACCAATTCTTAACAAATTTCAAAGGTTTGTACATATTTCCTTAAAAGTTTTAATAAAATCTCTGTCTCACTAGAGAAATTATTCAAATAATATAATACCTTCGGGAGTACTTTATGTATGTACACGGGATGGTTAGTAAAAATATTATTTCATTGAGATACAATTTTCATCGTGCGAGTCAAAAATTGATTGTTTTGTTGGGCGCATAGGTCGTGGCGCATTTGTCCGGGGTGTATTTGTCGGGGCACATTTGTCCGGGGCGCATTTAACGGGTCACCATAGATGTACGTATATATAAAATATTGTGATATTATCACAAAATAGTGATCACATTTATCAATTATTGATATCATTCAATACCAATCACATTAACACTCGTCAGGAATAGCAATTTATCTGTTCACTAGTAGCAGGTATGGGTACCAGACACGTGCTGTTGTCGCAGGAGGAGAGAGAGAGAGAGTAGTGTCGTCTCGCTGCATCCGCCCATTCGTTCATTAAGATGTCCATCGCAGAGCGCGACTGGAATATGTAAAGACCGTCAAATGTAACTTGTTTAATTTATTTTAATCGCCGCCCTGGCCTCGAGGCGCCCCGCGGCGGCCTGTTTCTCGTCAATTCCACAAAAAAGAATCCATACATCAGTGACATCCATTTCCGAGAGAAAAGCGGCCGCATTTGGCGGCAATGAAACGCCACACACTCCCGCGCTTCGGGTGCCTTTGTGCGCCTTTGTGCAATTTTGAGAAACGCGCACGTTATTGCGCCAGCCTCGGTTTATTTTGCGCCGGCGCGTCGCGCGCGCCCGCCGAGTGCGACCGGCGAGTCGGCGCGCGGTGCGGCCCCGCTCGGCACTCCGGGGGCATCAAAGGGCCGTGCGCGCTTTTATGACCCGCCATAACTTTTCAGCTTTGACAAGTCACTCCGCGTTACGCGTGACGGTGTGAATTTTTTCTTCATCCTGTTCGAATTCGCCTCGAATCCGCGTGTGAACCATCGGAGGGGAGGGCGTGTTTCGATTGTTTTTTTTCCCTCGCGATCTGAGACTTTAATAACCCATCCAGTACATACGTACCTCCGGAGATCAAAGAGATCATCGTGCACACGGGCCTTTAGAGTTGTCTTAAACTCATACTTATACGACAGCATCTAGTCAATTTGAAACAATAAAATTATATATAAGAAGAATCGTTCGTTTGTATGTCTATACTATGTTGTGTTATTTATGTATACATAGAAATAAAAAATTATCGGATATTTTTTTTTTTTTTGTATTTCTGATAATTACAAATCAAAACATTCGATCCCCATATAACATTTTGATTCGCGCTGCACAGCCGGTCATTAACAAGATAGAGATGTGAAACATTGAGGTATATATAGAAAGAGGTACTATTCATCATGCTAGGATCATTATTAGTTTATTAATTTCTGACGATGCTTACGGAATCGACGTATTTGATATTTAATAAATCTAATCTTACGTGTGATATTTTTCTTTTGGTATTGTTTATTTACTTTATCACAATTGTTTTACCGGACATCACGCGGGGGATCGGGACACACGACACACATCGCATTTGGTTCTCTTTACTGTTAATCAATTTCCAAGACAATAATCGTGGGCAACATGGCCACTCGGCAGTTCTTCGCAACGGCAATCGGCGATAACCGACTTGGCATTAGGCCGACCTAAGAAGACGATGTGTCTGTATTTTAAAATATAATTGATTTGTAATTATTTTATTTATAGAGGTTAGCCTTTCCTAGAGTTATTAAAAAAAAGAGGTTAGCCTACCTAGGACATTATGATTAATAAAATAAAAATATAATTGATACCTTATTTCATTCTCTTATTTTCCACGACAATCCCAGGGTGGAATTTAGCCTTCTCCACAAATACTCTCCACCGGCTCCTATGCCTGGCTATTCTTCTCCAGTTCCCGGACTCTCTCATCCTGCTCCAGTCTTCCTCCACAGAGTCAGCCCACTTGGTTATCCATTTGGTCATGATCTTTGGTGTCCTGTCATTTGGAATTCTTTCAACATGGCCAACCCATCGCAGTCTTTGAGACCTGCAAAATCTTACAATTGTTTCTTGCTAAATTAAGTTTTCGAGCTCATGATTCATTTTTGTTATGTAAGTCCATTTTCTAGTGTGGATCCATACATTTTTCTTAAGTATTTTGCGCTCAAATCTCATTTCATTGCCTCGATTAATCGAGTAACGCTTCAAATATCTCTAATGTGAAGTTATACAATATTAATTTTGAAATTACTGATCGTATAAATGAAATCGTTCGTTTTTCTATTCTATTTGAAAAATGTACTTTCAGAACAATTATCCACATAGTGAAATATTTTCTCTGGGGTCTGTCGGTTTTTGTCCGCCAATTTCTCACAATGCTGATAGTGTCATAGATAACGGTATTCTGTACCAGAGCTTTAATACAATCGCGTGGATTTTCATCCAGTCGGTTTTACGGTTGCTGCTAGACTGTCACCTAAGTAGCTACAATCCATGCGCTGTGCGACTTCAAAAGGCGTTTATCGAAGCTTTCGACCTCAATGAACCTCGCCGAGATGAGTGCACCGGACTGAATATATAGAAATTCGTTACCCGAGCGAATTCACGTATAGGTGTTAGTAGGAAAAAACTATTCAAAATGAGCGGGTTAAATGGCTTCAAGTCACATGTCAGAAGATATATATATATATCAAACAAGTAAGTGTGAAAGTTAGATCTTTCAATTTTATGTAAGATTTTATGTAAGACTTGATTCACACTATTTATTTTCACAAAAAATGATTAAATTATGATAGGTAATTCAAATGATTACTTTATTAAATCATCAACGATTCAGGAATCCGATCATAGAGAAGAGTATCAAGAGAAGAAGCTTAATTTTTCTTCTAGGGTTATTGCGGAACAGGTGTTTTCTTTTGACTCTAGGCCACTCCCGCGAAAACATTTTAACAGTAGTGTCTAATTCTTTTTTTTTGAAAATATTTGTATTTAAATTATTTTTTATTTAGCATTTAACATGTCGCACATCCTATAGAAAAATGTAGTAAATATTTTTTTCCGATTTAGTTTTATTTCGGAATAATAAACACGATTTCCTATTCTCCTCGGAAACCGTATTAAAATTAGTTCACCCCTTTTCCACAAGCGGCCGATATTGTCTTTTTTCGACGGGACTGCTCGTTCATCATTCCCCGCAGTAAACACCATCAATATCAACTCCTAAGTAGTAACAGGTGTCGATTTCGTTCAAAAGTTCATCAACTTACTATCTATTAACATTAAAATAAGGTCCCACGACAAGGAACACATCTGTTATAACTATCTAACTTACGCAGTATATCCGCGGGGCTAGGCAGAAAGGAGAGAGCGTCACACTCTTCTGTCCTGACACACAATCCAAATTCATACATCTTCTCATACAAGCTCGTCGATTATTGATGCTTCTAACATGATCATCTTTCAGTATCTGGTTTACCTGATCGTGCCGAGTCTTCCGCGGATGTCCTCTATTTCTGGTGCCATTAATATTTGCGTCGTATGTCTTTTTTTTTACTATTCTCTCCTCATTCATCCTTTCCATATGACCAAATCACCACATCCGTCATTAAACTTAGAAATGTACCCTTTTAACTTATGACACTTTTATATATAATGTGCGATATGTACTTACATACTGTAATAAACGTTTCAGCGTTTTTAGTTTTCATAAATATTGTCTTTTTTTTCATGGGACTGGTATGTATGTGAATCTAAAGTACGATATTAATACTAATTAAATGTATCAACTAGAAGGATGTACAGAAAAAATACTTTTTACTTGTGATTCGAACCTGAATCTTTTCCTATCCGGGGAAATGCGTTACCGTCACACCACGCCAACCTAGTAAGTTGACGACAAATTTTCTAACTCGTATGCTGCAACCCTTTCAAATTGATACATCTATTATTCCATTTTTAAAAGCTATCATTTTAATATTGCGACAGATCTCAAATACCCTAGGAGAAGCCAAAAATTAAATCAATTTCACTTTTATTAAATTAGAATAATCTTTGATTCAATATATACAGGGTGTAACAGACCCAGTCCACAATATTTTATGGGACTTGATTAAATAACGAGTCGAAAATGTCATAATCTAAGTCATGTCATAGGTGCGAAAATTACGGCTGAAGCATTAGAAAAAACCTGTCATTATGGGATTGTTTGAAAAATTTTATTGATTCCAAATTATATTTTGAATACAAATAATTAAAGGTCATCGAATTTCGAGCGGTTAGATTATTGTTTGTTAGACGATTTAGGGCTTGAAGCAAATATGTAGATAAATAATGGATATATTTCGTAAATATTTATTTCGAAGTACGTATACAAAGCTTAACATGATTTTGTAAAAATATCAATTATATTTTCCGTAACAGTGCAGAATTTGCACGTATTCCTTGAACATTTTTGATTCGTAATTTAGTCAGATGGACTAGGTCTGTTACACCTGTATATTATATATATAGAACTATGTTCTGAAAAAATGCAATTTCACAATAATAATGTGCTCTTAAAAAAAATACGATTTTAATGTTATTAAAATTTATTTCGTAATACGAATTGTCATCTTCCAATTTTGTGTTTTCAATAATTAAGTAAATAAAGGGTGAAGACGCTGTGTGAGAAGAGAAAATGAAGAATATAATATGTATTGGAAAATGGGATATTACCCGGTTTGGTCTCGTATAGCACATGAACGTTAATATTTCACCAGCCCGATATAAAGTATCTTTCGATACAAAATTTAATTAGTAAAATAGTACAACACAAAAATCTTTTTGTATGAATTTTCAAACGAAAATCGCCCCCTTGTGTGGTGGCATAAATATTTGTTAATTAATTTCCCGCCGATATTACACACGCTTGAAAGCTTGCTATCAATTTAATTACACCCAATTTTTTTTACACGTTTTCGAATTAACGCGGTTTATGAGTCATCCGATTAATGAACGAGCTAAGCGGTTTAAACGTAAACTGAAGTAATGTATGACGCGATATCAAGAATTATACAAAGATCTAGTCAAAACAGTACAAGTATCCCAGAGATGTTCTAAAAATCTAATTAACATTCAGAATCAAATGATAATTTAGTTCCCTTTGCTGCATAAAACGTACAACGACTTGAGTATGAACAATGTGGTCAAAATGTTTCATGTGAAGAAAATGCTTTCATTCAAGTCTTGGGTACAAGACTACTGTCTGCCACCAGAAAGTGAAAATGAATCAAATTTAAATAATAAGCATGTGTTTTTGAATTCATTAATTATTTTTCCGTGTACAGTTTTCTGGGCTAATCTAGCGTGTATATCTGACCTTTTTGGCCGACGTTTAATTTCAAAGTCCATTGACAACACACAGAAAAGTCGTGCTCTGTGATAAAATAGGTGGGGGAGGGATAGGTATATTAAACCTATTGGAGCATCCACACGTGCGCGGCAATCGGCGACAGTATTACCGGGTTTTCACATTATTTCATACGCACTGTACTCCTTTTTTTTACACTGTTTTTCGAGAACCAATCTACCGTGTAAATAAAAGATTGGGTGTACAACATTTACACAGAATTTGAACCCAAATAATTGACAATAAAAGTCGTGTAGTTTGCACGGAAAAAGCACGATTTTTTTTATTTTCTGAATTGAAACAGTGAAGGGTGCGTCATCGGTGCGGTGCATTGAATTTCGTACGTCCGTGATGACGGCTGCATTGTTTTCAATGTTTTGTGTGGATTCGTCAGCGACATGTGGCCATCGAATGTACGACGGGCGGTCGATTTTTCGTATAGGTATAGGTAGGTTCGAAAAAGTTCATAGCCTATGGGACCTGGACAATTGTTGGAAGTTTGCAAAATCACTATTATTGATTTTAATAATACCTAGATATAGTAGACTCCCTCTCAACTGATTGTCTAACAATGTGGATACCGGGGAAATATGGTTAAAGTGGGTTTTATTTTTTTGACAATGTAGAGTGCAGTGGCGTAGAATTATTGTACTTGTGTACTTAATTATTTGCACTTACACGACTATGGAAATTGAGTTATCTAGGTTTGTTCGAATACATTTCAAATGCAAAGTATTTATTTATATGGCGTGCAGATAAGTTAATTCTACAGATGCATCCTTACATCCTACTGAATATCCTTATGAGAGTAAACGTATATTTCTGTTTTTGAATGTAATTTATCCTTTTCACAATAAAAATGCTTTACAACAAACTAAATTATTCTCTTTTATTTTATCAACGATTCATCTAAGATTCGACTTGGAATTTTCTTTTAAAATTTGCAGGCCAGGAAAAACGTCGATATTATCGCATTATAATAAATGTAGACTACTGCATCGTGCGACGCTCGCGCGTTGCGTTACTCGCGCGGGTGTCCACAAGTATTTAAGAAATATATATTTACCGTTACTCTAAATAGTATATAGTGACACTTTTCACATAAATTATCCGTACTATTTAGATAAATACATAAATATCTGAAAAACCAAAGATTTATTGAATCGGATCCCCACTTTCGGTCCAGCAAATCTTTACAAAATAAATAACGCGTTACATGTATTATACCACCCCTGCATTGAATATGTTTTTTTTCCCCTACATATTTCTTAGGTTGTGCAAGCAAAGCTACTAAATACCCACAGACTACCAAATTTATAGACATAAACTAACGCGAATTCCTTTTTCAATATATTCAATTTGGTGTCACCCACGTAATCATTTTGGTACCACTTATGCAATCAAATAAGGGTGTCCAGCAGCAAAATTTCAAGATTAAATTGTAATTCCTTGTAAAGCCATCAGTGTGAGGTAAGTGGGAAGGATATTGTTCGATTCGTGTGATTTGCGGATTTGCCAGTCGCAATGAGTCGCTGGTCAGGAGCGCAAGGCGCGTTCGCGGTTGTGAAATATTTAAAGTGCGGTGATTCATTACTTCGTGCGACGCGCTTTTTGTACTCACTTTAATATTCGACGAGTAAGTGATGGGCCGAGCACGCAACTTATTTGGTGTTGGGTTCAAAAGTTCAGACAGGAGAATTGCAGCTTGTACTGGAATAAAAAAATCAACAGTGCATGTTATTTTGAAAAAGAAACTCACCCATACAAACTGCAAATCGTACAGTTTCTCAACGAAAATGACTATTCTTTGCGTGAAAGCTTAGCGAGAACCATGCTGGAACGTTTTAGAACAGCACGAACGCTTGGAAACATATTGTTTTCTGACGAAGCACATTTTCATATCGATGGCTATGTTAATAAACAGAAAATGAGATACTTGTGCCCCGACAACCCGAGGAAATGCCATCAAAAACGTTTGAATTGTCCAAAAACGACAGTGTGGTGTGCAATTTCTGCCCGAGGGATAATTGGCAATTATTTTTTTAACCAGCGAGAGACAGTCACTGCTGACGTGTATTGCCGAATGATCGATGAGTTTTTGGTACCGTAACTGTAGCTGTTTCCCGGGTCCAACGACAGAACACAATTTCAGCAAGTTTCAATTGGAGAAGATGAGGGGAATTTTTCCCAATAAATTAATCAATAGTATTTTTTTACACAAGGATTTAATTTTCGAAGAGTAATTATTTTTCTGTTGTATAAATGTGTCATAAACTATCAGATTTATGTTTACACAAATAATGTGTGTAGAATGCCTTTCGTCCCGCAACTAATGTATGTACACTTTATTTCATGTCTATTCATTTACTGGTCTGTGTAAATACCCATAACAACGATCTTATTTATAATTACCATCCGCGAATTCACATATTATAATGTTCCGAAAATTTCTGACGCGTTATTTCTAATGTTCTATTTTTTTATGCAGTTTCGCGACACATTTACCTGAACACAACTCCGAACAAAAAATTCAATGATTAAAAAATATAAAATATTTATAAAAGTTTGTGCCGTGAGTCCGCCGATGGCGACAGTTCGCAGCGCGCGGTATTGAATAGACATCCATTATAGTGTAGTCTCCGAGTGGTAGATAGGCACTGCAGACATTCTTTTTGCGACGATTGAAACTTTTTTCATTGTTTTCGTTCTATGCAGGGCCCCGCGCCGTGCATAGCAAACGACGCCATTGTGTTGACGTATGAGGGATGTCTCGTTCGCCACCGCTATATTGGCCTTTGATTCTACCGGATTTTATAGTCGGGATTTTTTTTTTCGAATTTCGCAATATTTTTTATTTCGTTTCCTTTGTGCCCATTTGATAAAAAGGCATCTCTAGTAAGTTGGCAATTTAAATTTTTTTTTTTTTTACTATCTTTTTACATGCATGCACAGACTACCAAATATGTAGACATGAACTAACGCGAATTCCTTGTTTTAATATTTTCAATTTGGTATCACCCACGGGATCACTTTGGTACCAGTAGTTCCACGACTTAAAAAATATATGACTTAATTGGAATGAAAATTTTAACACTGACAATATCAATGATCATAGGTAACAATAATTTGATACAGTAGTTGGTGACTTTTAATTAGTGCTCCCGAAAAAAAAGAAAATTTCATTAATATAAAAAATACGCCTTGTTTACACAAAGGTTTAATTTTCGAAGAGTTAATACTTTTACTGTTACATAAATGTGTCATAAAGTATCGGATTTATGTTTCCACAAATAATTAGTGTAGAATGCCCCTCGTCCTGCAACTAATGTTCCTAACCCCTCTACTATATTATACTTTATTTCATGTCAATTCATTTATGTGAGTACATGTATATTATCATTGACAATGGAACTTATATGTTGCAGTTGATGTATCCATTTGAAATAGCTGCAACATATAACTTTGAAAATTTGTTGACTATTTACGAGGCTGACGTAGTGTAATTGTAACTTCCCCGGATAGGAAGAGATCCTGGTTCAGATCTCGGTGGCAGCTAAAATATTTTTTTGATAAATTGAGTTTATCTGTATGTATGTATATCATTCTAATTAATGCATTTTATTTGTATTAAAATATGACAGAACTATGTTCTGAAAAAATTACAACTTCACAAATAATAATGTGTTCTCTTTAAAATATACATAATAGAATTTTAATTGAATTACCTGTCTATCTGATATGTTCTCGATTATAGATATTATATCATTTATCCGATCTTCTTTTGGTGTTTTAGGGCTCCACCATCCATCAGTGGTACTGGACTCTCCAGGCAACGAGACAAAGATAGTAAAGGGCACCGATGTGGTGCTCATTTGCGAAGCAGACCGGGGACTGGGAGACTATCAGTATCATTGGTTCAGGTGAGACATTATCTTTTTTGTCTTCGGTTTTAAGACCAGTTTTTTTTTAACCCAATGGCATACCCGTCGCCACCTTGGAGTTCTTGAGATTATTTAATCGTGATGTCCCATTGAAAAGTAAAATATATAAAAAAAATGTTTTTTTTTTATCATTTCCAGTAAAAAATAATGGAAAATAGTACCAACTTTTTGTGCCTACATTTAAAATAATCACCAATTTTTAAACTAAATGATAATCGGATGGGTTAGCAGTATATATAACAGTGTAACAAAACATTTAAATGAAATTTTTTGAAAATATTAAGTAACAGGTGTATTATTAATTAATTCTCACATGTAAAATGGGGATAATTGTCATGACATTATTTAAGTGCATCCAGAAGCTTAAGATAAAAAATAACTTAACAGTCGTATGTATTATAAATTCAATATTTCACTGATGAATTTACTTTCTAAAATTATCCTTTTTTATTTGACGTCTATAGTGTATATAATTCACTTCCATAATATTAAATCGCTAGAAAGGGCATCGAAGAATTTATCTCTCGATACGGTGCCGGGTTGTACTAAGCTCAGATTAGGTATCGTAAACAGTTTTTTAACAATATGTTATTGTAAAGTATACTTTGTTACGTACATTATGTTGTCAATTGATCTTTTTCAGGATCCCAAATAATCTTTTGTTTAAATTAAGATGCTTCTGGTATTGAATTAAATTATTATTGAATGGTGTAAAGCTGTAGTTGAAAGGTAGCAAATCTCTGTTGGTTTATTCAAAAAATGGAACTTCCGGAGAGCAATATTTTTTCATTCATTTCTGACAAAGCACCACCAGATCACAAGACAATTACAGAATCAATTTATTTAAAATATGCATGCATATGATTTACATTGTTAAAAGTATGACCAATGCACAAGGACAGCTAGGATTATTTTAATCGTGATCCTTTCTTGAACCAACTGTACGGCTTTCTTTTCAAAATATATAAAACAAAAATAAAAATGATTTCTTACTTTTCTAGAAATTCTGAGCGCATAACATCTAAGACACATCGCATTGACATAAAAAAAAAGAGGCTCCATATCAAGCAAGTTTCAGCCAAAGACAATGGTGTCTATAGGTGAGTAGAATTTTTCGCATAATTTATATTGAAAGATAAAAATAATCTTATGAACAGTTTTTAAAAATATTATTTGCCAACCATCTCACTGTTTTTGAACAGGAGGATATGAATGATAGAAAGTCATTTGCGCATGTTCAACCGATCGACCCATTGATTTTTCAATCCATTCAATTTTAATCTTGAATTTTTTTTTCAAATAAATTTGCCACATTTGGTGGATCTTCGCTAATTGGGAAAGTAGTTTGGTTCAAAATATTTTATCTACTTATATGTAGTTAAATTATTTGCACATATTTTTAATTAATTATTTTATTAAATTCATTTTTGATTTTGAATAAATATATACATATCTGTACAATGCATTTTAATTAATTTATATTTTCAAATTTGTTTTATTACGGTTATCTTGAGATTTGCAGAAATATGTTTTTGATTATTAAAATATGATATAAAAGTGTGTTCAAATCTTGAGATAGATATTAGCAGTGCTTTTTTGTCATAAAACGCACTGGTACGGCGTTCTGGCACCTTTTTTTCAGTGGATTTTCCAAATTTTAAAAATAACTTTTGAAAATTTGATGTTTGGTCCACGTGGACATGAATCGCCCTGTCGAATTGAACAAAATTTTGATTAACATTAAAAAAAGCACTGGATATTAATTAGTAACATTTATTTTCATAAATATTGTGTCTTTTATATAATACAAAATATGTATTTCAGATGCAGTATTCACTTGGATGGTGAAATGAGAGATTGTGAAAAAACTTTTATTCTAAGTGTCGCAGGTAATTTGACTTCAAAATTGCTTTTTAATTTTTTATATTCTTACTGTATCTGGGTAACAATAATAAGGTAAACATCATTTAGCAGATTTATACAAGTAGAAAATTTTAACTTTTAGAATCATCAGAGAATTAATCCCCCTTTCAGCCCTCCACCGCATTCTCATCACCACTCTCTAGTAGACTTGTGTTATCTCCCATGAAAATATATTCTTAGTAAGCCTTTTACATTTCAACATTTCATCTTACCAACTATCATATGCAAATATCCCTCCAAGCACAAGAGCTAGTCTCTGTTTAGAAGAGGAACAGCGATATATAAAAATATGTAACTTTAGTTTGTAATAGAATCAAGTAAATCATATATAAAGTTGTAATTTTTTTTAAATATACATGGATAGACACAGGTACTTCGTAAAATATATGTTGGATCATCCCAAAAGCCTGACACAAATTATTCAGAAATCTAGGAGACCTTTTATTTAAAAAAAATAATTTAAATGTTTCAATGTAAGTGAAATTCTGTAGGATATCAACATACGTCAAGCATTATATTTGTCTGGAAAATAGTAACATTTTAATATGTTTTTCCCCTGAAAATATTTTTCATATTTATCATTCCAGAGGAAACACTGCCACAGATCGTGACTCACCCTGCGGATGTGCTGTTGGCCCCAAAAATGTCCGCTATCTTTGATTGCAAATACAAAATGGCTGATGCTCTTGAGTGGTATAAAAACGATGTTAACATCCCGTTAGAAAATGGAGAAAGGTTAGTTGTGTTAAACTTAGTAAATGCTGTTATAATGCGAATACATCCAATTTTTTTGTCACACTTTTAATGGTTTGTTTCTACAAAGGGTGTGTGAATTTTGTAGTGATGGTATTTTATCAGGATACTTTCAATTGTTTGTTTACCATATTATTATGTCAATGGCATTAGGTATTGGTAGGTATCAAGACACTGTTATTAAATTTTCAAAATAGTTACGCATTTTCCATGTTCTGCGAAGATTGTGTTTCATTTATTTAGTGTGTTCATATAAATTAAACATGTTATATGATGCGAAATGACCTTTGAATGTTTTTCAGAATAACAATCCACAAGAATGGCTCTCTGGTGATTAAGGAAGTGAACAGGAGAGACGAAGGCTTCTATACTTGTGTGGCATACAGAAACAATGAGAAGACGCAGCTGCAGAAATATTCCGCCAAACTCAAAGTTGCTTGTGAGTATTTATAATAGTTCAAAATAATAAACAATGCTTGAAAGAAATTTTTTTCCTTCTAGATGTAGAATTGAAGGTGGCAGTTTTATTATTTTTCTTCATACAATTAATAAAATACAACAATAAGAAAAGGGCAGGGCGAATCAGAAAAACATATTCTTTGCAGGGATGGTATGATACATGTAACATACATTTTTTTATTTATACGAAATTATGTTTAAAATTATTTACAACCAATAATTATTGTTTTTTTAAAAAATAGCGAGATAAAGATATGTGTCACATCAATATTATATTTCTTAACAAGCTCAGCATTTGTGCTATGAAAATAGAATTGCTTAATGGTCTCCTGGAGGATTGAATTCTCGATAAGACCACCTAGCGAGTGTATTAACCACTAGACAACAAGCACGTCACAACTGGACTATAAGTAGAGCTCTACCAGGCAGACATTTTCTGTTGAATGCCAGTTTTTGGTATTAATATTTCCTATGTTTGCCATTGCTGTTTTTATCAATAAATTAGTATTTCTCAATCCTATTAGCTTTTCAACGTAAGACGACAAGATGTCGTTCCTGTTGCTTGATTTCAAGTCAACTGATTCATATAGTTAAAATATCATTTCTTTGAATCAGTAAATATTTTTCTCTATTGATGGGAAATGCGGTCATTAAATAATAAATAATAATTATGTTTTCCAGACATCAAACCACTAAGCGTTCAGGATTTTGAGCCACTAATTCCGGAAACAAGAGTGGTACATGCACAGGTAGACCAACCTTTCAGCCTGTCATGTGTGGGGAACAAGGAGACCAACCCTCCTCCATTTGTGATGTGGAAGAACTCCGAGAAGCATTTGGTAATTTATAGTTTTTTTTTTTAACAGAGAGGGGAGAAATTTTATAAATGTATCTATTTGATAAAGTGTTAAAAGTATGTTAACACTTTTTGCACCTGAATACAAATACAAATACATAGAATAGATGGCATAGACTATTTGTACATATTCAACTACTAAGCATATTACATCGGCATGAAGTCAGTACTTTGAAATAAGCTGTGCTTAATTAGAATTGCTGTGAAATAAGTTGAAATAAAATATGTATCTCGTAATCAGTGGTGTACAGTAGGTATAGATTTAGGTTATGCTGTTACCAATGTTATTATACAATCATATATAATATATGTACTACAATATATGTTGTACATAGGATTATGAACTTTCGTCTAACCAACGTCTTTAGACAAAATGAATCCGTCGTTTATACGACTCTACCATTATTTATTTGTAATTTTAGAGTACTATTAATAGTGTTTTTAAAGTTTAAGTTTTAACGTAAAATAATACCTTCTTACCCATATAAAAATCAATATAAAAAATGTATGGAGGTTTTTAAGAACATTTTTTATGATTGAACATGATTCTTTTATTGTTTGAAAATCCTTTACGTAATAACTAAAGGAAATAATTATTTTTATTATAGGTTAACGTAGGAAATAGTATAGCCAATTGCTTTTTGTTTTTCCCAAATCAAAAACAAATTCATGCACCGAACACAAAGAACGGCCATGAATTTAACACGTTAAAACAGTAAGATAGTAAAATTCGCAAATTAGTAAAAGAGGAAGTAGACACTTCAGTGATTTGCACGCAGTTATAAGCCTTTCTAATGTTATTCTGTTAAAAAACAGTATAGGCTCCATACAAAACGGATCAACCGAAAGGAATTTTTAAATCAGTAAATAGCCAATTATATGACTTGAGTAATTCACTAGCTTAAAGATAGAACAGAATAATGTAAACAGCTACAATTCAGCGATTGCAGTCACAGCTACAGCGGTAAGTTGTCGTTGTAGTTTTTAGAACTAAACAATTAGTCTCTACTGGTACTCAGATGGCGCTAATTGTAAAAGAATGTTTCCATTTATGTTAATCCGATTATTTCATTTATATTTGTTTCCCAGAGTTTTTAGTAATGCACAGCTTTTTTGCTTGCATGCACTGCACACCTCTGCTCATAATATTCTTATCACAATTATTATTATTTTATTCAGATTTTAATATATCATTGCTAATACTAATTTTCTAACAGTTCAGATATCTGCATACTTGTATAGCGTATTTTGAAATTGTCGATGAATTTTTTTATTGTTTATGAGAATGTCTTCCATAATACTTGAATTTATAAATTAATGGGGTCAATGGGCTAGCTTGTAATTAATAATGAGGAATATCTAACATTGCTAAATAATATAAAACACGTGTTTATAAATTAACTAAGACTATTTTGTAACATATTTTAATGTTGTGGTAATACATTTTTAACATTTTGTTTCAGATCTCCGACTCTGGCGATGTGAGGGTGGTGGACGATGAGACCCTCACGATAGATTCTGTGAAGATTGGCCTCCAGGGGGTCTATTACTGCGTACAGGAGAACATGGCGGGTTCCTACGAAATGGCTGTGTTCATTGTCGTTAATTGTGAGTCCCAAATTTTGCTTCAACACTTTACTCATTATCCAGTACACTGTAATGTGGACTATAGTGGGTTCCTGTCGGTTGTAGTTGGTCTAGTGTCTAGACTAAACTGTTATTGTAACATCCTGATCCCTTGAGGGTGGAGTGCTGGTTTTACCTGTCCCTGTTTGACAGTGCCATTTTGTGTTTTTTGTTTCGTCACTGTATCTGCCCAATAATTTGAATTTATTTCATGTATTTTATTGTTGATTCATAATATTCATGTTGTGACTTTGTATGTATATTCTTTTATAGGCACTGACAGTGAATGACTTTTTGCTGGTAGCCATGCCGTGTGCATTGCTGCAATACTGCACTGCAGTATGTCATGGTTGCCTTGTAGAGTAAAAAAATGCCAATCTGGCGGTGAATGAGTAGGAGGTTTTGCTTATAAAACGGTCCTGTGTAAGCGGAAGGTCGGCATGCTCTGTGCCAACAAATTATTTTGATTAGTCATTGGATGGAAAATTTTAATAATAAAAGTGCCAATTTAAAAAAATGTAGTCATACAATTTGATTATTTTTAATAATATTTCAACACAATATGAATACAATAGTGAATTTGATGATTCTTTGTCGATGCTATGCGATGTGGATGTGTTGTTGTAGCCCATTATACTAAAGCTCATCAAAATCAATATTTGCATCTTGCTGGAAAATTTTAAAGTGTCCGAATAAATAGCTGTAGACAATAAAAAGTAGTTGGAAATTTGTAAGATTTATTTGTTTTACATAGTTTTGGGGTCTTATCAGTTAGAATTTTTGCACAATGATGTATACTACAAATTATTCACATATTTGAAACTGTTTTTCTTCTAGTTCTCCCAAAGATAACTGAAAACCCCCATAAAGCAACTGTGGATGAAAATCAATCTGCCGGTTTCAAATGCAAAGTCACCGTAGAAAAGCAGGAGCAATTGTACTTTGATCTGAAGAACTTTTGGAATAAAATTGTCGATCAGAACTATTTGAAAGTTCTTAATGGGAAACCGCAACACTCCAAGAAGCACAGTGGCGAACGTGAATTTCCTCAGAATTTAGCCAATTTGGGGAATTTTTCTTCCTTTGATGAGGGGGAAAATTTCGAAACGGATAGCGGCAGCACTGTCTTGAAGAAGGAGCAATTTGTACAGAAGTGGCTGGATGATTTTAATCTGGATCTCTACGATATCAAGTGGAAGAAGGATGGAGGGAAATTAGTTAAAGAAGACCAAGGTATGACCTGAATTGTACAGAGAACAGAATTGAAACAATTTGAATGTGTGTATGTAGATTTGATGAGTCTGAATATGTGCACTAATAGTAAATTTTACAGGTCGTGTGACAATTGAGAATCGAGACGGTACTCTAAAAATTGAAAAGACACTTGTATCTGACCGGGGAAACTATTGGTGTGAAGTCAGCACTCTAGCTGGGCTGGAGGTAGCTTCACAGAAAGCAGCGCTCACCATCAGAGGTAAAGATGTACAGTCATGTACACATTTTATACACAGTAGTAAATTTAACTATTTTAGTGTCAAATATTTTCTTTAAATATATGATAAAGTACCAAATAAAATTATGCTTTTTTTTACGTTACTACTGTTAGAAAAAAAAGTATTTCTTTAAAAATGATCTGATTTTCAAAATTCTTTCAATGTTCTTTTCACCAAGCTTCATATTATGATAATAAAAATAGAACAACAGTTTATTGAAAACGAAAATCAATGAAAAAATTGCAAAAGTAACTGAAATCGATTTCTTGCAAACATTTTACTAAACCATGGAATACTTGTTGAATTTTTGGCCCAATATTGTTGGTCTTCTTGTGATACCCATTTCTAGTAAAACAGCTATTACTTCCATAATCCTATGAGCAATTTTGGTTTCACATTGTAATAAGATTGCAAAAATTGTATGGCATAACAATTAGTTTTGGTAACAATTTTTTGATTAATAAGGTAGTTTGAATATAATAAAACGTGAATCAAAGAAAAAATCACAAGTTCCAAACACACACAACTGTCACTGCCGCGAGTCAAACGTACACTGAAGTCTGGAGTGCTGTCGCGTCATTACCACTTTTGACATGAGCATGTGGCAGCGCCGTGGCACTTTTCGGCACTAAAACAGTTAAGGTCCTTTAAAAATTCTTCAGTCTTCGGTACTCTAGATTATTTTACGAGCACATCCTTGTCTGAGATACTCTGGAGTATTTTTTGAGCACTTATCTTTCTTGAGATTCATTTACAAATGTTTCAGTGTTAATCATTTAAATATTTTAACAAACCGTGTCGAGAAAATGTAAAAATTATTAATAAATTTCTTTAATTTTGCTGCTGTCGCAGTGAAAGGATTTTATTTAAATCTGTTCCACTTTAGGTGTGAAAACTTTGTATTGAGTACACCCTTAATTTAGAATAAATTATTATGTACATTTGATATAAATTTAAGCAAAAATATGTACCTACATTTTTATTAATCATTGTTACATTACTACCATTTTCAGAGAAGTTGAAATTCTCTCCAGCCCCTGTTAGTAAACGACTGGAACTGCATTCAACGGGAAAGGTGCACTGTAAAGTTCAAGGAACTCCGACACCAACAGTAACATGGTTTAAGGTAATTAATGATCCACAATTCATATTACACACACACAATCACTATCGTTATGATTGCAGATAATTATACCCTTTTTTATTTCTGCCTAAAAATAATTAATGTTTCTCGGATAGCTATGTACATTTTTTATCTCTGCTTAAAAATAATATTTGGATTTCAGTCTTTCAACTCTTCACTGCCCGAGGATGTGCAATCTGTGAATGGTACCTTGCTATTCTCTAAGATAACTAAGGAGCACAAGGGAAATTACACTTGCTCAGCCACCAACCTGCAGGGGTCCAAGTACACCACCATACAGATTGATGTTGTCGGTGGGTATTTGGCTTGCTAGGTATATGTGAGGTAGTGAGCAAAAGTGGACTATCACATACATGAGTAATGACAATGAATTTGAAATATTTTAATTGCAATAGTGGATCAACTGTGATTTTAAAAATGATGGCAGTGTGTAATGAACTGTTTTTGTATTTAAAACACTGCTAATCAAAACAAAGTTTTTCAGTATTAGTCCACATTGGCTCTCTTGGCCTCGTACATAAGACATTTTTTATTTTAACGCTCCTAAACTATCAGAGCACAATTAAATTTCTTTCAGACCCAAATTATTTCACTGGACACCTATTTTTTAATGAATACCTGACATTCAATCAAGTTTTTGCATTTATCTTGCATTGCATCTCATTTGGCTTGGACATTAGACGTATATAGATCTGAATCCATTCTGATCTCAAACTTGCAATACATTCCTTCTAAGATCCACTTCCAGGATGGTTACAGTACCATTGCAGCTCATAGACCATCATTTTGGGTTACTAAAAAGACATAATAGTAAATATATAAGTTGGTCTGGTTAAAATTTTAAATTTACTCTTAATTTTTAATACAGTTTCACCGCGTTTCCTTTCACCCCTCCCTGGGCAAATTGTGGATGTGAATGAGGGTGACCCCGTGTGGCTGCACTGTATAGCGGAAGGTGATCCTTACCCTCGTACTCAGTGGGATCGGAATTTAGAGAGGCTGGGAGCAGTCGCAGAAGAGGAAGACAGGTACCAAGATATTAAAATTGACAATTTTTCTCCTATTAACTTGTAAAGTATGGTTGCAGAGGCGTGCAGTGCATACAAGCAAAAAAGCTATACATTACTGAAAATTCAGGGAAATAAATTAAATAATCCATTATGTGGATACGGAGAATTTATTACAATTACGCTAGCGCCATCTGTGTAGCAGTGTAAACTTTAATAGTTTAGTTCTAAAAACTACCACTACAACCCACCGCTGTAGCCGTAGCGCTATTATTGACCAATGTGGTGATTTTAGCTATTCAGATTGCTATCCTCTATTTTTTAGGTAGCATTACTCGAGTCATACAATTGGCTATCTACTGAATTGAAAATTCCTTCGGTTGATCCATTTTGTATGAAGTCGTTACTTATACAGAATAAAATTTGAAAGACTTACAACTGCGTGCAAATCTTATGAAGTGTCTACTTCCTCTTTTACTAATTAGTTTTGTGAATTTTACTATCTTACTGTTTTTAACGTGTTGTTTTCATGATCGTTCTTTGCGTTCGAGGTGCATTTGGTGCATGGATTTGTTTCTGATTTGGGAAAAACAAAAAGCAATTGGCAGAACTGTTTCCTATGTTATTATTAAATAAAAATAATTATTTCTTTTAGTTATTACTTGAAGGATTTTCAAATAATAAAAGAATCATGTTCAGTCATAAAAAGTGACATAAAAACGTCCTTACATTTTTTATATTGATTATTAAATAGGTAAGAAGGTTATGTTTACGTTTTATGTTAAAATTTAATCTTTAAAAACACTGAATAGTACTCTAAAATTACTAATAAATAAATGGTAAGGTCGTATAAACGACGGATTCATTTTGCCTTCTTCTTATGCCCTGCCCTATCCGTTCAACGGATGTTGTCTATCATGACTTTATTTACTGCGGCCCGGAAGAGCTCTACAGTAGACTGGCCAAACCATTATCTCACGTTCTTCAGCCATGATGTTCTCCTTCTTCCGGGGCCCCGACTTCCACCAAGGTTTCCCTGCATTTGAAGAGCAAGATCTCCTACTTCTCCGGATGTCTCATTACTTGTCTGAGATATTGAAATTTTCAGATTTTTATTGTTTTAATTACTTATTTTTCTTTATTCATCCGAACCATAACATCTTCATTTGTAACTCTATCCATCCAGCTTATTTTAAGCATTCTTCTGTAGAGCCACATGTCAACTGCTTCAAGTCGCCTTATCGTTTCTTCGGTTAGTGTCTATGCTTCCATTCCATAAAATAACATATATTGTAGTACATAATATATATGATTGTATAACATCATTGGTAACGGCATATCCTAAATCTATACCTACTGCACGCCACTATATGAATGATACTTAGTCTAATAACCACTCCACCCATTGGTTAATAAAACAAAATTGGCTTTGTGCTGGCCTGAACAGGAACCAGTTTGCTCTGAAATTTGTAAATGATAAAACACCAGTGGTTAAATATAAGATTTTTGTAGTTAAAATGTCTTAACCACAAAGTAATCTTCAAACAGTAAAAGTATTACATTTATGTTCCATGTTTAAATGCATGATTGTTTTTTATATTTTCTACGTGTGTTCTAGAATCAAGCCACTGGATAATGGAACACTGTTAATAAGATCAGCCAGGATGGACGACAGCGACCATTACGGGTGCACCGCAGGCAACTCAGCCGGTCTGAGGAGGGAAGAGGTCATACTGGTGGTGCATGCTGCCGGAGGTTTGTCTACCATATCTATTCATAGCGATTTTAAAGTATTATTTGGGTCGTGATCTCATTCATCTTTCCTCCTCCGTGTCACTATAGACATGTAATGGTCTCAATCATATGAGACTTGGCTTGTAAAGCACCTCCGGCCGTGGTCGTCCAGGGTCTCTTCAGCCAGATGCAACGTAGCTATCCATCGTTGTGGCACTTTTCCAAAGTTGTGCCTATAATAATCTGCTTGTCTAGGCTGTCTCTTTGACGCAGTAGTGTGGTTAAATTGCAAGAATCTTTTGTTCACTGTTATAGATAAGGCTTGTCATTGTCGAATGAAAATTGAGTTGTATGAAAATTGTAATAGCACAATTTTATCATTGATTACCCGGTTCATATTATTTTGATTTTATTTAGTTAATTACATTGAAAGTTCTTTCCTTTTGCTGTCAGTAATTAATTAATAAGCTTTTAATGTTGATACAATTTTGTATATTGAAATTTTTCTAAGGATTGTGGGCAAAATGGCAACCCGCATGAAACGACTCGTATCTAATTGACTTTTAGAAACATAGAAAATGATTCAAATGTTACAATTCATATATGGTTAAATAATACTTTTCAGTGGGCATGGTGAGCAACAGCGAAGACGGCGTTATAACAAAGGCTATTTTGATAACGATGAGTGTGGTCGGGGCATACATCCTGTTGGTAGTCGGTCTTATGCTGTGGTGCCGCATCAGGAGGAGGAGGAAGCTAGCAGACAGCTTGGGTGAGGGCACAAAATGTTTCAGTTGGCTATATTTTAATTAAAACACATTTTTGTTATGAAGTTGTAATTTCAGAACATAGTTTTGTCATATTTTTAATACAAATTTGTCGAAAATGTAATGGGTTGATATAGCAAAATTGGTTAACGCGTTTCTCCAGATAGGAAAAGGTCTGGATTCGAATCCCAATAACAAACGGATATATTTCGATAAATAGATTTTTTCTGTTTGATTCATTTATTTCGTATTAACTTATTTTAGTATCTATCTTATCACATCCAGTTTATATTCCATTATTGGTGCTATAATCTTTCATTTTCTAGATTTGGCATTTTATAAGTGATGAACATATGGTATATTTTCTAACATATTGTGATATTTTTTTTGACATCCTTGTCCATCCAATGTTGTATTTCAGCGTTGCAAACTATCCAACCACAGAAATATTTTTAGGAGAACACATTCTTATTGTGAAGTTGTAACAATTGTATCAATGTGTCCAAAATTGAATAAAAATGAATTGATAATTCTGGGGTCTGCTATCAGATTACTCAAAGGTATTTACGATTCCGTAAAAATAAGGTAGATGGCTCTTTCAAATAATGGAACGATTAAGTGTATTAATATCAAAAAGGTAACATATAGGTTCAAAAATATTGTCGCTGTAGCATAGTTGGATAATGCACCTTCCCCGGTTTGGAAAGAGATCCAGGTTCGAATCCCGGTGGCGCAACAACAATATTTTTCGATAAAATTGATTTTATATGTATATCTTTCTAATTAATATATTTAATTCATACAGAAATATTTGATTACATGACTTAGAACAGCATAGTGAGACAATGCACGTTGATTTCAGCCAATGAGAAACTGGAAAATGGTGATATGGAGCTGAAAGATAAAGATGACGAGTGCCACGATAAGGAGGATGACAAGTTGATTGAGCACAATAGCCACGCAGCCCCTGATAGAGGGAAGAGCAACGGCAGCGTGGGTCCGGGCAAGGCAGCTAGTGGAACGAGTGGAGGCGAGCATTCAGAGGGTGGACGTAGGGCTCACGGGGGTGCCGGCAAATTGGCTGTGAGCAGGGACGCTCTGGGGGATTTTCATCAGCTGGGTGAGTGGCTCAGTTCATTGCGCTATCTTTATAAATATGTAGCCCGTTGAACATAGCCATTTAATTTTTTTTTTTTTTTATGTACAAGTGCTGTAGGAAAAGTGGTTGTCTTGAATTGAAATTTGGTTTGGAGTCTCACGTTAGTAATAAAGAAATACTAAATCTGGCAATTTTTTCCGCAATTAAGTTATCGAACTGTCGATGTAATACAATTGGACGAGTTTTCTTGTGTTTTGTGATCAGATTGATTTTGCTTAAAATAAAAACTCCTGTAAATGTGTATTTATGTTTAATTTTAATATGAACTAGTGATAGTGGACTAAAAATTAAATGAATGTCGTATAATGCTGGTTGTAAATTGAAGGTAGTAGAATACACAGTGATTCATGGAAATTCAATATCAGCAACAATCTTATTCACAACTCTTGAAACTAAAATTTTCGAAAAATTAATAATTAATTTAATACGTTTTCCCGCCTAAGAAATTAAAATATTTATGACAGAACTCAATTTATCCATACAAAAATACTTTCATAATATGTTTTTCGGCACAAGAAATATTGTTTGACATTCTCAAAAATGAAAGTGGTATTCTTTCAATGGGTGCAATAAAATTAAGGTTTTGCCCCCCATCATAAAAGATCTATTCACTCACAAAAACAAAACAAACATATTTGAATAGGCCAATAAAATTTACTGTCTTGCTGCCCTTAAATTATTTTTTGCATTTGTAGATAATCTTTGCAATATATGAGCCGCGTTGGTAATATTAATATCTTGTTTTATTTTTATTAATTTGTATCTTTACTAAGCAAACATTCCTGGCCAAAAAACCCAATTCTTATAATAGCTTAGATTAACGATTGTATTATGGCAAGCTTATCCTTTCAGAGAACAAAATAATGCATTGACTTCTATGTATTACTCTAATTGTATACTGTTCTGCATTAACTGAACGTTCAATACGTTTCCGGAATTTAAAATATTGTGTTGTTTTATCAACATTTTTTAATTGTATGAATAGATTTTGTATAATATTATGTATGCATACACCACTAATCAACAATTTTTATGCAAATTACTTTTTTTCTTATTGTTATTACATAGTTAGTTTTAGTTCATAAAATTGTTCAAATAAAAAAAATTATGATGTTCGAAATCCGATAATGTTCCGTTTTCGGAGATACCATACCCCGTTTCATTAGGAGCTTCAATGCATTTCTGGTGTATATTGAGAATACGCAACTTCTTGGATCTTTACAAAAAAACATGTTTTCCGGTAGAAGCAAATTTGCAATGGTGAATACGTTGCTTTTCGAATGCTATAATGGTAATTAGAATCTAAAAGTTTTGAATTCAGGGCACACAACTACCGAAAAATGCATTTTGAAAAAATCAAAAGAGTTACTGGTTTAAAAATTAAAATTGTAAAAGGACAAAAAATGTTAACGTATTTTCGCATAAAGTTCGGCCCTGCCGATGTTCATGTTGGCTAAATAATTTCTCGGAAAATGCACTGCAAATGAGATTCAATAAGGGTGAATATTACTCACATAAACATTGAGAATACATGTAAAAATCACCAAAAAAGATTAGGTTTAGGCACGAGGTCAAAGGTAACTATTTACAAACAGTACTTTTAAAAAAATATGCATTCTTCAAGTTGATCAACATGAAACACAGTACGTTTTCTAAGACAAGTAAAAAAAAACACTCTGTAAAAAGAAATAAACTTAATGCAAGATAATAAAATAATGTCCGACTTACATGTGATATCTTTTGTCATATTTGATCATTTGATCTCCTATTACGCGTTGACCTACAGAAAAAGCGCCGATTTGAATTCTAAAATCAATTTCTACTTGCTACTTTCTAGTATTCTTTTTGCAGTTTAGATAGCTATTCTTTGAAAATAGTAAGAATATTGATGTGACATGTATTCCATGTACGTGTATTTAAAACAAACATTCTTAAATAATCATAATATTAATGTAACGTTAGTTAAAATGCAAAATTAGATGTCAAATATAAATAATGTGAAATCCCTGCTAATAACTTTTCAAGCTTAATATGTTTGAATTTGCTGGTCCCTAGGAAAACATGTTAAAAGGGGTGTTCACTGTATATATATAAAGTGATCACTTAAACCAACCATAAAATCTTAATTTCAACTTGTAATCAAATCACCTTATACAGTAAAACCGCGATATAACGAAATCCAAGGGCCCAAAAAATAAAAATTCGTAATAACGAATTCCCACATATAACGAAATACATTAAAAAAATCCTACTATATGTTACGCGCCGTCGCAAAAAAATGTTGCGCGGCTTCAAAAAAGATCGCGAATTCTGCAAACAAAGGAGGAAGAAGGCCATAGGGAACTGAATACCTACATATTTTTAGTAGTTTTGTTATTAAAACAGATAAGCAAATGGATAATCAAAGGAATTAAATTAAGAACAGAACCTATTCAACACCAATTGGAAGATATTTTTGTAAATTCACAAAAAATAATTCAAAAATAAAAATTTGACAGTTGAATCGCGACATTTTTATAAAATGAGTCGTATATAAATTACGAAGGTACTTACCGGTAACGGCGGCAACCACTTCAAAATATGATACTATGAACCCAGGAAGAAGTTTGAATTGTTTTACTACCTTGTCGGCAGACCGCCGCGCACCGCCGAAAAGGCCATTAAACCGTTCGCATACGGCAGATGCAGCGGCGCGGCTTTGTAAGTGCGAAATAATATTTTCATCTTTTAACATTTTTTTATTTCGTTATTAATTTACGTAAATGTATTGGCATTTTTTCGTACGGGACAAAAATGATTTTGTTATAAATATTAACGGGATTTCGTTATATAAATGCATTTTTGTATGAAAAATTGGTTTTAGGGACTAAATTTGGATTTTTTTTTCGATATACGTCATTTTTCGCTATATCGGGTTTCGTTATATCGCGGTTTTACTGTATCTGGTTTTACAAATATTTTTTTTTTCTTTGGTCGAATCATTATTAAGATATGGGATCTGATTGTGGGGTCACTCCTGTAACTCAAATATAAAACAAATACAAAATCTTCAAACAGCCATAGTGAAAAAAATTATAAGCCTGGAAGCATTTAAATTGGGGCATAATCTAAAATTGTTATATTCTTCTGTAAATATTCTTCCTGTACACGGGCTGTTACTGTTCCTTTTAATAAAAGAAAATTATAACAACGGTGCTCTAAATAGGGTGGCTTCACACGGAAAAAATACAAGAGGTGTAGCAAATCTGAATCTTAACGATTCCCAAAATCACCAATAAGTATGGATCGAAGACAATAGAATTTGTTTTTCCTACAATAAAAAATAAACTACCTGGGTTTTTACAAAAGAGCATGCTTTCTCCCAATTTAGAAGAAATTATTAAAAATGATATGAATTGTTTAAACGGTGACTGATTAATTGTTATGTTTTCGAGTTTATTAAATGAAACAAATGGAAATAAATGTACCTGCAAACAAACGTATATCAAGACGTTTTGTGGGTCCAGTATTGATTAAAAAAATAAAAATAAAATTAATGTAATAAAAAAATTATGCCTTTTGGCCTGGTATCATGGAGAGACCAGATACATATATCTAACATTTACACACAATAGATATTATGAGGAGAAATTCTTTTTTTGAATTATTTTAGAGTACAACTGAATAATTTTGCAAGCTTTAATTTTTTATTTTTATATTTATTTTTTTATAGACGTAATTCGACCATTCCTATTGACCAGTCACAATTTTAACACATTGTATGACGCAGTGTGACAAAAATGAGCCTAAAATTAATAAAAAGAGCATTAATTCTAACATTTTCTACTCAGGACGTGGTGAATTTGGCGAAGTGTTCCTGGCCACTATCAATGATGCTTCCGTTCTGCCGCACGAGGTCTACCGCACAGTAATGGTCAAGGCTCTGCAGCACCAACAGGATGAGCCGGTGCTGGCAGAATTCAAGCGCCAACTAGATACTTTTTCTCGACTGCAGCATGATAGCGTGGCGGCCGTGATAGGCTTGTGTAGTGACAGGGATCCGCATTACATGCTATTTCAATACACCGATTGGGTAAGTCCAGCCCACCTTATATATTTGAAGTCTGTTAATATGGACTACCAATACAGTATGTAAATTAGGGTGCATTCAATAAAAAATATGTTTACATATTTCTTTTTGTCTAGGTTAAATAGTATTTAAAATATATTTGGTTGATTTGATTTTCTATAATAATGTGTCACTCAGTATGTATAGGGAAATTATTGATTACTCATTAAAATATTGATTAATATTTTAATGAGTAATCGACATTGATTTTGCAGGGAGATCTGAAACAATTCCTGTTAGCCACTCGCACTCCTGACGAAGTTGTCGCACACCAAAAGGGTGAACCAACTATACTGGAACCGAGGGAGCCTTCATCCCCGTTAAATCTGAGCCAGCAGGTGGCATTGGGTCACCACATGGCGAGGGGTATGGAGGCCATCGCCGATGCTAGGATGGTCCACAAGTGAGTTATTCAATCTGATCCTTTTAACATATGGAGATTTGCTCAGTAGTATTTATATTCGTCTTCAATAAATGCTACGGTAAATTTTTTTTTCCAGGGACTTGGCCACTAGGAATTGTCTGATAACGTCTCGCCTGACTGTGAAGATTTCCATCCCCGCCCTAACAAAGGATACCTACAGCAAGGAGTACTGCAAACATATCAATCAGGTAATTATTATTTTTAAATCTAGTCATTAATGTTATTAAATATGTAGACTTTTTCCTGTAGATTATTATTGTGTTGTCGATTGAAAACATATTTGCGATACCAAAGAATCTCCGAGTTTTGAGTTTGTGAGTAGAAAGAAATGAGATAGGAACCGATGATAATTTTTTTTTTTAGGTGCTCCCCCTCAGATGGCTGCCTTATGAGTGTGTGTATGACGCAGATTACTCTACCAAGTCTGATGTCTACATGTTTGCCTGTACTGTTTGGGAGGTAAATATATTTTAAATTCTATAATTATTTCCAAAACATATTTAATTTATATTTAGTATTAAATCTCACATTTAAAAAAATATAATTCACAGGTTTTCCACAAAGCTGAGTTGCCATTTATTAAAATGAACGACACAACTGTGTTGTCGCATCTCAAGAATAATACTCTCAAGTGGAAAACACACCCAGATATGCCTGAACCCCTGGTCGAACTATTGGTAAATATTTAAACTTTTAGCATTTTTTTAAAAGAAAATGTGGGTTTTTATTATTATTATTAGAAGTTATACACTAGATTAGACTTTTTTAAAATTATTACTTAGATATGATCTTTACACTAATTTAAAACTCATAAACTGAATATTATTTGCCATAATTAAGACAATACAAGCATTATAAGAAAGATCGTAACCATTAAATTCATTTTCCGTGTGCCACAAAATTGCCTTAATATGTAAAATTCTTGCATATATGAAATATATATTCTTATAATCTTGAAGCCAAGATGATGGAAACAAAACAGACAAAATAAAAAAATGTTAAAAATTAGTAGCCATTAAATTTGCAGGACATCAATTCTCAACGTTTTTAAAATACTTTGTTTTAGTGAAAACATACATTTTTAAATAATATTAGTTAGTTGCTCACATGCTTTGAGGCTTCAGCTACTATTTAAAATCAAGTTTGATATTAAAAACACAATAATTTTTTACTAAATATTTATATTGATCCTATTAATTGGTTCAAGTTTTTTTCCACTTTCTACCAATCTTGAGCGGCATGACATGTCGAATTTGCACTCGTAAATTTCGTTAATAAATGCCGTAAATATATGTTTCACGCATATTTTAGCCACAATATGAATTAATATTGAACTTATTCACAACATTAGTAGCAAATTTCATAAATTAGATATTCTTTTTTTGCCGATTTTAAGGGAAAACAATGTTTTATTGAACAAAGTAAACATTTTATGTATGTTATTTTTATGTAAGTCGCAATTAAATATTTCATATATATTTAACACTGTTGTCTTTTAAACAAGGCAAAATACTATGTAATTATGAAACTAAATAGATTACAAAATGGCAATCTAAATCGATCTTTATAAACAAAATAATAAATTAAAGCTGTCATAATCAGATGAAACATCGAGATGGTATATGTAGGTACTTTTGTCTGATCTCAAAACATATTTATATAAATGAATTAGGTACTTTAATAAATTATTTAATTTTGATTGATTAATTCAAATGACAACACACATTTTATTTCATTTCTTGGAAAATCTTAGATAAGACCAGATATGAATTATTTTTGACATTTATCAAATGCGAGAATGTTAACAATTTTATTGTCATTTCTTTCTATTAAAAGTTTTCTCTAGCAAGATTTATGTAAAAAATAATATTCTTTAGTATTTAGGTGATACTTTAAAGAAGTTTAACTATTAGTTCCGGCTTGAAAGAGGATGTAATTTGTGTAGAATTTCTCGATTTTCTAACTGGAAAAATGAAAGTATACCCTTAACAATTGTTTTCTTAAGAATGGCAACATCAAATATTATTACGAAGTAAGTTATTATTTGTCATGCGCGTTGATCCATGATACAGTATAAATTCTCAATATAGGCTGTAAATTTTAGTGACCTCAGAGGACTATGTTCTTTTTAATATTTACTCTTGGTTGATATTTTGGATGCCAGCTGGAACTTCTTAGAAAATGGTTTGCTAGCTTATATAAAATATGCTTTTATAACTCAACAGGAAAAATGCTGGGAACTATCGCCAAACAACAGGCCGACGTTCACAGACATCACCAGGCAGGTGAATAAGATACTCATCGATGTTAAGAAAGAACTCGCCAAGTGAAGAGGATTTTTTTAAGATCTGAAATTGTGAAGTTTATCATGATTTAGACTCGCTTGTTAAGTGCTTCAATTGGTTTTATAATTTTACTGAGAAATATTATCTTTTATAAAATGGTAAATTTAACGATTGAATTCATTCTTTCTTGGCTTGATTTTAAAATATATGTTAAAAAGAAATTGTGCATATTTATGAAAATTTGCATAATTTGTTAAATTTTCGACAGTCAATTTGAAAATGGATGCAAAACCATTAATCGGAATGTAACATAGCTATCATTGCTAGTTTTAAGTATTTACAAGTGAAATATATTTTCTATATAGATTGTTTAACTTTAGATCTTCTTTGCGTGTTAATATCTTTCCATATTGTACATGCAAGGGTACAGTCCCATCGATATATGCATGTTTCGATTAGAATTTTACAATTTCTTAACGGTTTTATAAATATTATATTCAACGTCCATTTTCACAACATTTTAATGAATTGAAATATTCTTTTGAATGTGAAAATATTTATCAATGTATTTGTAAATTATTATTAATGAATTTTATTAATATCAGAGCTATAATTAATTGAGGTATTTTTTCAATTTGCGAATGAAAAAATTCAGTGATCCAACCAAGAGTTGTATCCTGTAGTAATTCCATTCCATCACCATTATAAAGAAGTCCACTAAATATGATTTTAAATTACCAAAAACCCGTGCCAATTGTCTGTAAGGGGTGGTTGTGTGATCAGTAGTAACTTTTTACTAACACCCGTAGTAAAAATCCTTTGCGGGTTGTTGATACATCAAATTTACTACTGTCAAAGCATAGATAGGAGATGTCTATAGGTGTGACAAATAATCATGAAATATGCTTTATTTGATGCATTATCTATGGATTTTTCACCTAGGCGTTAGAAATCTGTCACTTTGGTGGTGAATTTTTTTTCATATTATGTATTAAACAACGCAATCATCATCGGATAAACTCTCATCACTAAAATAGTGGGATATTGAATGATTAATTGTCGTATACTGCAACTTTCAAAGTATCAATGTCTCAGATGACTTTTGGAACAGTTGTGAAAAGTCCGCCATATTTAACTATCGATTCTCATTTTTAATATTGGATATCGGAAAGTAAAATGAGTTTACTACGGGATGTACTTTCGAGAAGTAAAAACTTATTTACTAATGATCAAACAATCCGTTTTCGCCAAAATTTTTTACTTTAGTAACTTTTTTTACTATAGTAAAAAGTTACTACTGATCACATAACCAGTCCTAAGTATGATAAATCAGATTACTTTTTTTTTTGAATGACACGCAGTCTTAAATGAGATTACTGAAATTATTGAAAATTTGTAGGCCAATTTCCTCCTCTCCCCGAATTAATGGACCGAGTCGTCAATAAATAAAAATTTCAAAAATTAATACAATGAAATTTGCAAAAAAGCATGTAATCCAGAAAAAGTACACAGCTTTGAATCTAAAAAAAGGGAACTGTTTCATTTGCACATATTTTTATTCTTAAAAATGAATTAAAAAAATAAATTCAGACTCCTTTGATAAAATTGTATCTGTCCATTGTGAATATATAATGACTGGAAATAGATTTGACCTCTCATCGTAAGATGCATTTTATACTTTATTACTTACCTGTTTATTATATTACCCATACATATTTAAAATATATAAAGTGGAGTAAAAGAAAGAATTTTTTGAATTATATTTAAACTTATTTAAAAAATATATATTTATAATATTACGGAACCACCCAATCTATATGGATTGAGATTTGGAAGGAGTAGACATACATGTATTGTATTATTCCAGCTGCATCTTGGGGTCATAATTATTATTTATTATTTGTGAGGGATTGTCATAAGCTGACCGTATCCCGACATACACAGAGTTATGATTTCTACAATGAGCAGTGACAATGGGTGTGGATGGTTATTCTGTTATAGTTTCAAAACTAACAACTGTATTGTTTTTTATTTCCACTAATAAAGCTAAATAAAACATTCAACATTGAAAATTTGTGATGTGATTTGTAAATATTTTATATTCTATTATAGCTCTGATAAGATAATCCAAGGCAACTCAGTTGCGTTTATTTTAAGCGTCGCCATACATGAGACTGTTATTAAGTATTGCGGTGAAAAACTGTACTGTATATATATATTAATATCTAGTTTGTACCGAAATGCATTTATTAGACGTAATTTAAATGTTACGACAATTATTATTATTGTGTCTGACAATTGCTGCCGTGACATTTTTATGGATTTTGGAGACTGTTTGATTATAAGGAATGTACGTTTGTTGAGTGTACCTAGTTATCCGGTGATCAAGAAATTTTATGATGATTTTTGAGGCTAAAATTAAAACACCATGCTCAATGTCATCTTTTGTTTATCCCAGCGAACGGAAATATAAATGAATGGTTACACTAAATTTTTCTGCAAGCGCCGTAGAATTTGTCATTGTCAGTGTTGAAAAAATTATCATGATTTTTCTTGGTCGCCTAATAAAAATTTGGAAGTTGTATTTTGTAACTTCAACGTGAGTCTTACGTAGGTGCGAAGTGGAAGGTTTTGAACACTCATTTAGGCAGGTTCTTCGAAGACTTTGCACAATGAAGGCAAGCCTTAAATGAATGAAATGGTGGTACATATTATGAATCTATAGCAGTGTTCTTAATATTATTATCATTATTGTACATAATTATTACTATGTAATTGTTTTGCAGCGTATTTGTTCTAACTAATTTCTAAGTGTCAGAATTAAATGTGTTTTTTCTCTTATTTATTCACGGAAACATTACCGAGGGAGGTCTTTTTTATCCAGTAATAATTTTTAAATATATATTGTAATTTTGATTATCAAATCAATACAAACAAAATAACGGTAGACTTTTTCTTATTTATTTTCAGGCTGACAGGTTGACATGCTCTATGTAATTGAATAATTTTTTTTAGATACAAATAATCAATTGTGGTAGGACCCAAGATCAATTTACTTATTATTTTAGCTTTTTTTTTTACTACAATTTTCTTGCCGATAAGACTTTGATTGGAAATAATTAACAGTAGGTATTATTCTGGGCCTCTAGGCGTAAGACCTTTGCTATACAATAGTTACTTCACTAAGCATGTACAATCGTAGATTTTTCACTTTTGTAAAATATTTTCTAGTCATTTTTGCCTTCTTATCAATGTGTAAGTTAAAGTTAAGCTTTGAATACAATTTTTTATTTAATCTAATTTTAAATGATGTATTATTTTATGTTAAAAATTTAAGTTCGATTTTTATTTTAAATAATTATTTAAGCTAATTAATTATTGAAAAATAGTTGTGCAAAGGTGTGTTAATGTTCGGAACTTGAGGGAAATATTCTATTGGAAAGAGGTACATTATTTCTGTGCCTGGAAATTTAGATAAAATTACACAATTATTAAAAATTATACATTATTAATTTTTTTAAATTAATTTAGATTAGATTCCATTGATATATTTTAGGGTATTCCCTTTATAATATTTCCATTTGTATGTGTGCTCTTGTTCATGTGCATGTTATGTTCATAGATATACAAGAGAGCCATCGATATACAAGTGGTTAGTTTTAATGGAGACCAACAAATTAAATGCTTTTGATGAAGTTATTTTAACTTTAAAATTTACTTTGACTGACTTTGCTTTTGATGTCAAAAGTGATCAATTGGTCAATGATCAATCGGGAAACGTGGGTAACTTTTTATGATAGCATTCTTGCATTATTAACTTCTATCTATAACTGATAAAAGTATCTCGTGCTGCTTTCGTGGCATAAGTCCAGAAGTGCACAATGAAACAATGTATTTCGTTCCAATTTTATATTTAGAGAACTATTTTTTTTTAATGTTTTGATCGGCCAAAAAATTTAAAGTGAAAGAAATAAAACAATAAAGAGTTGATAAGTAAAATATTGCAATAATTTTTTTAGTTACTTAGGAAATTCACTGTTATATAGGAAAATAATGTATTTTTTATTTATATTTAAATAATTTGAGCTATTTAATGTACCTAGTTATCTTAAAATACTATCCTAAGATATGTAAAATATCAGTATTTTGTCCATTTTTACTTTTATATTTACTTTTATACAATTTTGTATTATATTACTATACAATGTTTGATCTAATCATCGAAATATATATACGGTATTTGAAAATGAATTTCTAGTTTTATTTTTGACTTATAATACACATTATTAATACAAATTAAATTAATCAACTGGAAAGATATACAGAAAAGAGTGAATACGGAGCCAGGGAGGAGTAGATTAGGTATACCAATAATTATTTTTGTGGTACTATAAAGTTGCCACATAAACCTCGTGCCTATGTTACCCGCACCGCAAGGTTGTAAGTAGAATTGTTTATACTTTTTTTTTTTCTAATCGATTTGCCAAAGGATTAACTTTCAGTAAGTTTTGTAACGACGGGCAACAGATGTGAACGGACAAAAAAGTGTAACAAAATAATATGCAGTCATTATAAATTTGACTTCACGCTGGAATGAAAACGTCAAAAAGGATATTAAAATTTTTCGAGGTTTGCTTAAGGAAACCCATCATCAGGTTATGGGTTAAGATCCCTTTACCTTTATACAAATTTTTCTTTGGTTCATGATGATTTTGCAACGTGGTAATTTGGATATGAATATCCATTAGTGATGTATACATTTCCTTCAGCTTCCACTAAATCCCTATCTTTGTAGAAACGCTCTTCAGATTGAATGTCTTCTAGTTTTCGATGCAATGCGCGACCGCGCGGCGGTGCTCCCGAACGCGTAATAATAAATCAAGCATTATTGTAAATCCACGTGCGTGAACGCAGAATTTCCCAGCCGCGTTCGAGTCTGCGAATCTATCGGATGTAATCGTCTAGAAAACTAAAAATACAGACCTCCGCTTCAGATCGTTTTGCTGGCTAGATATCTGGGGCCGGCTATTTTCGTCTGCCAGCCGGCTCCAGCGCCGGGAACAGACCAGTCTTCCGCCGCCCGCCGCGCCATCGAATTGAAGTGAATTTTTCCCAAAATACGGTGAATCTCACGTGAAAATTGCATAAAAACTGCATCGTATACCTCCGCAGTTAACCGCTGTCAAAATATATACGGGCACCATCTTGTATCTGACCACGCTCTTCCATTTTAGATTTTCATATTTCGTGCTAATCTGTATTTTCGTTTAAGCGTTGTGCTCAATCATATTGACAGATCATCAAAACAAGAACTTAATCCAACATTTCATTTCAGGACAATTTTTCGTTCATCTCATTCTAAATTTTTTCGATGTACTTACTTCATCTTAAAATAACTGAAGTACCCAATATCTAAAGAACAAAATGAGTGTGCAGTTAATCTCCCGGCAAAACTCTCACTTTATAAAACATATGCATTCGCATGCTTCATTCGTTTTCTGTTTTTATAATAATCCATGAACCCTTTTTTATTTATAATTGTATTTTTTAGAGTTACGATATTTTGACACAAATTTAAAGCTCTACCGCGACTATACACAAATAAATGACAATGATATGGCTGTTTTCCATTATAATAATTACCAACAAAAAGATATATTAAATTCAGTTAATTCATATAAATACATATTTAGAAGATTTCGTGGCCTTTTTGAACTTGTTATCAATTTTACTGTGCTAGCGATACGTATTCACAAGTATAACATCCCAGAAGACTATCTAAAATTTAAACATCAACAAAATTGCTATCGAAATGTTCCTAATCCTAATACGTATCCAAATAAAAAAATTAAGTCGACTAAAATTAATATTGAATCACTCACACGCCATGTCAATTGTTATAATATATTTTTTATTGTTGGATAAACTTTTTTGGCGTGTTCACGAATACAAATATTATTTGTCAGTGTTGCATCGCGTGTCGCTAGCTGAATACAATAATGATATTTTAGGAATACGGTGCCAATAAAAATAAGTTTCAGCTTTTCAAATCCAGAACGTGCTTACTAAAAGATTTTCACGCCTGACCGAAGCTCGCCATTCAATGTTTTAAATTAAGCATAAAATAATGTATTTTTTCAATATATTCCCGTGTAATTTGAAAAAAAAAGAAAAATAATAGCCATTTTGACAGTTTCCCGAGCAATTAGTGTTAAGAATCCGGGACGTTCTTTTTACAAATCGGTGCATGAAAATAGAATATCGAGGCTAGTAGTGTTAATGGTCGTTTGTGATATAAATGTTGAAAATGAAAGTTTTACGTGTTTCACCGTTCGTGAAAATTGTTTTTTTCCAGTGTTTTAGGAAAGTTCACGTCAAAAATGTGTGACGGGTGCCTGGTTCGATAAATCCACATTAAAATGTAAGTATCATTACCGTTAAAAATCATATTTCCACCCGCGTCAGCTTCTGTCATAATGTAGTGACGCGGAACAAATGACGTTACAAGATAAATGGGCAAACATACCGAATTTTTTCCATTGTATTTTGCAATACTCCATCACAGGATTAATTCAAAATTGGAACACGCTCGGGTGCTGTAATGTAAGTTAAGCAACACGTGGTATTATAATATGTATTACTATTTGTAAAACACATATTCCAATATATATCTTCGCGACGGGCAACACTATATTTCTTATTTAAAAATCGCTTCATTTTTGGCATTATCAACTCGGCCGGCAATCCGAGGAGATAATGGCTGCTAGTAAAATTCTTCAACGCCAGTTTTTGTCCAACGTGGCTGCTTACCATGTTAGTGAAGTCCGCTGGGACATCGTCCTGCCAGTGCAGTTTCGGTCTCTTTCTTCTCATTCGCTCCTGAGTTGCTAGGAGAAGAGGGATACCAAATAATCCTTTTTGCTGGTTCCTGGTCTTCCAAACGCTGTGCATAACATAACCTAACCGGCCGGACAACCAACTTGTCGTTGGTAAACGTGACATGTTTATTAATTTGCAATATTTATTGCTTGTTGTTTTTCTATTGTTACATTCAATTGTGAAAAATGACGAAAGATGTAGAAGTTGATTATACTTAAAAGATCATTTAAAACGGAGTTGATGAGAGTGTTTGTGATATTGAAGAAAATAAAGAGAAGTTGATGTCACCATATATCAATCAACAGATCCTCGTCTGACTCCATTTTGAACAATCATATTATTCTGTGCTAGATTGAGTTTGCTTTGATTGCATACTGTTTATTGCGAGTTGCCAGTTACATATTGCTCCGGTCTCAGAAGTTACGTATTTGATACGCCACACATTAAAACAGAGAAGGGTTGGAATAGCTAAAGGTTCTGAGGGTTATATTCCCTGAGAAATGCCAGATACGCCTGGTTCAGATTCACCAGACTTACTTAACCACCCGACGCTGACGCGACTTTGGTGGGTGGATAACAAAGAAAATGGTTCAACCGGTGGACCAGTAAGTGATTATTTAATGAATTTGGTTATATTATGAGTAGGTCACGGTTCAGTCACGGTGTGTCACAATTTTATTTAATAATGTTCTCGCTACTTATTTATTTGATATTTTTACTTATTTGTGATAAATAACGGTTGAAGAATAATACAAAATGTGAGTATTTCTTTGTCCCCAGCACATAACTGTACGTTTCAAAACCATCCCTTTTACGTTAGGCCAAGCTGACTTCATCATTGTTAGTGCAAGTCACGCGAGCCGTGCCTCCTACTGACAATAAATATGCAAAAATAATATCTATGCAGCGTAGAAGAAACACTATTGTAAAATCTATTATAACGGAATTAAAATTGATATAACTAAGTACCAAGTTGATATTTCGACTAACTTTATTAGATATGGAACACCAATTCAACAATTTGGCGACAATAAAATGACTAATACTCATCAAAAGGAAAAAATGCGAATTACTTTTATAATTGAATAATCAATAATGCTTTAATATCGCAGCGTATTCGGGGCTATTTTTGTCCAGGCGTTCCACTCTTGGGTTGAAAATGACTAGTCGTCAGAGACGAAGAGATATTCACGATTTTGTTTTTTTAAATTTAATGTCCTTATGACATGCATTCGTTGAGTAATATAATGGCATTTTGATATTTCTTTTGCTTTGTTTGTTTATTTCTTATTTTTCTAAACGTTCTGGGCTGTCTGTAGATTAGCAAATGCAAATTTATCCAATTTATTTTTCTGTATCTTGTATTTGGAGTGTATGCATTCGATGGTATTTTAATGTCGAATTATTCCCGAATAAATACTGTCTTGTTTTTAATATCTAAAATAAAGTAAAACTATTTTAATAAATAACGCAATCTTTACGTTGTAGTTATTCATTTTAATATTGAATTATTAAAAAAAAATTAAAACATTAGATAAACTTCCCTCGCATAATGAGTTGTAAAATATAAATATATAACGTGGTGAAGCCAGGGCCAGGCCCTGCCAGAAGCCCTATACTGGTATGGTAATGTTTTTCTTATTTTGCTCTTTAAAATTGCACAAAACATAATGAGTTGTGGGAGATTATATTTCTCACTGCGGAGATTGTATCCGAAACATGAAGTGTTTATTATTTCTCTTGACGTATTCATGTGTAATACTTCTTTATTCATTGGTATGTGGTAGTTGCTCATTGGTAATGTGGTCAACCCAGGAAATCTTTCGCGCACGTCGATATATCCAGCCTTTTAATAGCAACTTCTTTTAACGTCCATACTGTGACTCCATGTAGTAGCACGGGTATAACAAATCATTTTAATGCCCTAAAATTATGACACAAAACAACACAGCTAAAAAAATATATACGCAATTTTCGCTTAGCAGTAAAACCCAGCGCAGTCACGAGAGTGTGGGAGAATTACGATAGGGTGGACAACCCTTCCACGTACATCCTTTTCGGGGGTGTCGTTCCCTCGAGTGGAAATTAAAAACATACACGCACACACAAGATTAGAGCGTATGCTAATTCTTCCCTTTTGAAAAAGACCTACTTACAAAAACAAATCTCAATGGCCGAAAGCAAAAAGAATTTTAAAATGAAAACAGAAATAATAACTTCTTAATTACAACACGACATAAACCCCACAAGTTTTAAATGGCAATGTACCTACACTTCGCGTCATCTTTTTTACAAACAATTTATTTAGATGCTAATTATGTGACCTTAAAAATATCAAAATAGTTTGAGAGTTTAATAAATGTAATAAGCATCGCTATGTATTTCTTTTTATGTATTTGATATAGTTTAAATATAGCAGCATTTCATTTATAAATATGAAAATTACACGGATTCGTATGGGAGGGAGAATCACCAGCTAGACAGATTCAAAGCTTCGCTAATCAAAATAAACGTATACTCTATCCTTAAAAAGTTTCTGCGTATTCAAGCTAAAAATGTATTGAGAATTATAATTACTACTTACATTGACACGCTGTATTTGGGTTATTGACATATTGAAATCAAGAAAAAGGTTAGGAATGAAACCTGTAACTTCTTCAAATAAATAGATATCTACGTTTCAAATGTTGAAGTAACAAAATAATTCCCTGGGGAGCTGAGAGCGAAAAATCATTCGGTTCAAGGTTCCAAGTTCACATGAAACATCCCTATGATGATGAATAAAACATTGATTAAATGTATTAATTAGAAAGATATACATATAAAATCAATTTTTTGTTGCTACGGGGATTTGAACATGGATCTCTTCCAATCCGGGGAACGTGCATTGTCCGATTATTATAGCATACCAACACTGTGGATTGACGATACATTTTCGAACTTATATGGAACGATACGATAGGTGTATTAATTTGAAAAGTGTAACATATAGGTTAGAGAATTTGTCGTCAATCTACTGTGTTGATATAGCATAATCGGAAAATGCATGTTCCCCGGATTGGAAGAGTTCCAGGTTCGAATCCCGGTAGCAATAACAATATTTTTCGATAAAATTGATTTTACATGTATATCTTTCTAATTAATACGTTTAATTAGTATTTAAAATATCACAACTTACAACTAACATTAATAATAATTACAACTTCACAATAAGAATGTGTTCTCCTTAATAATGAAACATTTATCTTTAAATTAGTGCAAGTAGAGTACAAAGTTAGTGCGGAGCGAGCTGTCATTCGTTGTTTATTGTACAACGAGCTGTATTTTTTTTATTTATTCGCTTATGTTGTACACACTCGTAGTGTGTGAGGCTTTTAGTGATGCATATAGAAACGCGTGGTTTGCGTCGAGTTGTTTAGTCAGCGATAAGAAAAGAAAAACACAGGAGTAGCGTAGCGGGAAGTATAAAGAATGAGAGGAGCGAGTCGGCGGCGTTCGGTCCCGGCACCGTCCGGCGCCCGTGAGCTTATTTTTCTTTAAAATAAATATTACCATTGTGCATTTTGTGTAATCGCTTACCATAATTTTAATTCACAACTTAACTTAACCCAACTCCTAAGAGATGTCAGTGCAGTATGCCTAATACGAATATTAGATAATATCTATCCAGGTAGTTATATTAAAATACATATAATCGCACACGGCAAGAGCTAACAAATCGGGAAATTAAAAATGAAATTAGAATGGTTATGTTTGCGGTGTAGCGACGCGAACAGGGGCATCGTTCAATGTGTACATATTTATTAGTTTTTCTACCGAAGATGAGGTATTTCCGTGGATATTTATATCCAGAGGTACTGCCGGCGGCACAGAATGTTCGCCTGACGAAATTTATAAATTCTTGGCACGACATTTTGAAATGTTTTAATGTGGGTAATAATATTCCGTTTTGGTTCGTCGTAATTCTAAACAGAGTATTTCACGGTCGCTCTCATCTCCTTGATGATATCTTCAGACCAAAATGGTTAATAGCTAACCCGGCGTTGCTCGAGAGATCGACTGATTTAAGGCTAATTTTGTATAGTTACTCTTACGGATCTGGTACAAAACGTATCCCCTCTCCTGTCCATCTTTCATGGTACAGATGTCATCCATTCCACGGTAGCTTGAATTCCATTCATTACAAATTTTGCATTATTATTCTTTAGGACCCTGCGTAAAACATTGATACCCTCCTCCTTCCCTTGACCATTTCTCCCCCTCCCCTGATATATTTTTTTATGCTTTTCACATTAAATTGAACGCCAAATGTTGCTTACTTACTCTTTTAGGCCCTGTGTAAAACATAGACAACATTCCCCTTTGCCCATTTCACCTCACCTCCACCGATATAAATATTATCCATTCCAAATTAAATTGAATGTCATTCAATTCAAATTTTGCAATGTTTCTCTTTAGGACCCTGCGTACCATCCTTTCTTCCCCTGACCACTCTATCCCCATTCCCATGTATATATAAATGTGTATTAAATTGATTGCCACCCATTTAAAATTTTGCACAGTTACTCTTTAAGACCTTGGGCAAAACATAAACACCCTATCCCTCTTTCTATCCATTAGGTAAGGGACGTTTGAACTGCTCACGATAATGCTTCGCATCACGATTGAAACTTTGAAGTTTTGCCGCCAAGACATGTGCTTTAAGACGCATGCATACATATAGATACAAGAGCAGGTCCCAGAATCGGACACATTGAATATTGCGATTTTGCCAAGAAACCGGCCCAAAAAAATCAGCAGCGTCATGGTGTGACTCATTCATTCTGTTTCTTATTTTACATATGCGCTCTCTGTGTCTGTGTATGGGAGAATTTACATATCTGTTGCATGCGCTGGATACAGGATTGGTTCGACTCATCGAACGAAGATTTGAAAAACTCAATGGTATATCTCGGTATACTCGTTCGAGTGTGTAATGGATCGTTGACATCAGCCCTGATGGGATCCAAAACGCTGGCCAGAAAGGTCAGATATACACGGCAGATTAGTCTAAAAATGTACACAGAGGACTGACATTTAACGTTTGACATAATATATAATAAGCAAGTGTGACGCGAGACGGCGAATCTCTACGACATGGTGTGTACACGGTGGGACTACAAAAGTCGAGAGTTGTCTCCGAAGAATTTCACGGAAGCATAATGCCCGTCTCAGAGTTGTAAATCCCATCCGTAGATAAGGGCCATAATATAATCAAGTTCGCACTATTTGCTTGCGAACGTCGAGCACTGTCACGTGTCACATGTTTAGATATTGTCGGCCTTGGAAGTCATGCTATGGGTCTGTAGCTCTACGGTGGATTTGAAATGTTTTGTTCATTCCCCTCAATTGTTAATTGTAACATTTAATTTTTTAACAGTCTTAATGTATCAACCACGAAAAAGTGTAAAATGTAACATAATCTCTAAATTGTGGTAACATTTTTATTTTCACATTATACTCTTAACATGGATCATTAACAACCTGTTGATAATAAAGAAGTAAAATAAAAATATATAAACTAAAAAACATGATGATTTTACACGTGTTAATAAATTAATATTGACAAATTCATTAGACTGTGATAAATTTTTTCGATTGTTATTTTTACAGGAATCTGCCGTTACGTGTTTTGTTTTTGTGGAATGGTATTTTGAGTCGCATTTATTTTTGTTGTATCCATGGGCTTCTCGCAGAATTGTAATGTCCGTCGGCCAGCCAGATTTCATGAAAAGCTCTCTTTGTAAAATATATTTTTGGTACATTGCATCAATTGTTGTTTTGACTTCTTTTTCGTCACCTTGAACGGAGCACTCGAGAGACCACTACCGTAGTCATTATCGAGAGCCAATCATAGCTTTGAGTAGTGCCGTCGTGGTCTTAATATTGTCCCTTCGTCATTCTCTTGGTTTAGATCTTGTTGGCTCGTGTGGGACGACGTTTATACAGCATGTAACAGACCTAGTTCACAATATTTTACGGGTGGATACCTGACTAAATTGCGAGTCTTAAATGTTCAAGTAATGCAAATTCCGCCCTGTTACGGAAAATATTATTTTACAAAAATTGTGTTTACGTACTTCGAAATAAATATTTGTAGAATTTATCTATTAATAATATATTTATTCGCTTTAGACCCTAAAACATCTAACAATAAATAGTCTGGCCATTCGAATTTATATGAATTAAAATTTTTTGTATTCAATATATAATTTGGAATTAATAAAATATTTCAATTAATCGAAATAATCACATAAATATGATTTTTTTTGAAATGCTTATATCTCTGACATGATTGAGAATAGGCACATATTGTATGAACATTTTCGAGTTGTAATTTAGTCAGGTATCCACCCATAAAATATTGTGGACTGGGTCTGTTACACCCTGTATATATTATTGTCTTTATTTATTGTTTTTTATTTTACATATACTTACTATAGTTAGGCCGATTGTGCTCTACCGGATGTAATATTTACCGGGCGAGTATAAAGATACAGCTAGACAAGATACGCGTCATGTAGCTGATTGGACAAAGTTCAACATGTTTATGTATCCGCGGTTCTTTGGTTCTTTTACAGTTCCTCTATAGGAATAGGAGAAAAAAATAAATAAGACTCACGCATATGATAATAATAATAATATTGGATAATTTGTATAGAGCCATTTTCGTAAAAACTTTCACCTCAAATGCGTTTTACACATGCTACTGATAGGATACGCAGAAGGGAGGAAAATCACGTGATTCATAAAACTAAGAGTATCAAGATTGAAAGAGATTGACCGGGAAGACCTCGGGCAACTTAGATTTTGTTCTCGAGATAAACTCAGAGATCAGCTTCAATTTGGCAGTGAGAAACAAAAACTCAAACCAGTGCACGTGACGTTTGATCTGACAACGAGATTTGATACGTGCACACAAACGTCATTTAAAACCATCATAGAACCCTGTAACTATCTATTCTGACAAGTTAGCATAAGTTTAAGTACAAATAATTATTCAGTTTTAACTGCTGCTGGGGAGATTCAAAATCACTCAACTAACGAATGACAATGATATTTTGTGACGAGCGTGAAGTAAGACGCGAGACGTGGTGTATACATGGGGACTACAAAAGCGGAGAGTTGTCTCGAAAGAGTCTCATGGGAGCAGCAAAATCTCAAAGATTGTCCCGAGTCTAAAATCTCATCCATGGACATGGGACATAATATAAGATTTGGCTATAATAATTTATTAATTAAACATAATATAAATTCGTTATTACTATTTCATAAATTATTATCACTTTAAAATGATATATATTATATTTCACAGATATCCACAAGCGCTTTAAACACTTTTCAGTTCTTCGTTGATTTTCCGCAATTCATAGTGTTGAAAACAAAGGAATGCAGTGTCGAAAATAAAATCTTTTAGAGCCATCATGATGTTTAATTTGTTTTGTTTTTATAATTCCGCCCTTAATCTTCTCGGGTATACCGACCCTTTGTTCTCTAGGGTTGTGGAATTTTAATTCCTTCCAAAGAGCTGCGAAGAACAATACGATCTACAGGTCTATGAGAAAAAAGTATTTCGGCACTTCGTCGCGGGGAATTATTCACGCCAAAACCAACTGTTGTACTTATATACTTTTTGTGAAATACACTAATCCATATTACTATAGTATAGGTACCCACCTACCTAGATATATTACTACCATGTGAGTTTTACATAATTCGACCCCTCCTACGTAAAGTATCGTAAGTAAAAAATGTAATTCTTAATCACTAGTATTTTTCGTGTATTTTATACTTATTTACGTGGCAAATTTAAATAATATATATATATATTGTATTCTATGATGTAGGTAGTAATAAAAAAATATTTTTAAAAATACACCCATTTAAAAATACGTGCAAAATACTAGAATGATTAGAAATGTCATTTTTTACTTACAATACTTTACGTAGGAAGAGTCTAATTATATTTGGAATCATATTTTCAAATATATTCTGTATGCATCTTTCGTTATGGAAATGATCTATTTCATAAATTGAAAAATTGTTTCGTCACAATGTATAAAAAAGAAATAAACATTACGAAAGAGATGATTAAGGATAAGAAATACTCCTACTTATTTCTTGTGCTAGACACACTGTCAATTTCAAAAGCTCTTATTAACCTATTTAATATTTTAATGCTAATAAAATGAAAAATCCACGTCTCATAAAATTGGTGAGAAAACAGTTGAACTATTTTCGTCGACACGTTCGAGCCAAGTTCGCATAGTTCATTTGTATAGTGAACGAATCTTTTTACGAATATGATCCAAGTTACTTTATACGCTTTTCTATCGTCTGTTTCCTTGTAGATGATATAAAATATTAAGTACAGGATGAAACATAATGTTATGTATTTTTAATTCCCTCTCACGCATTCGTAGATGTAAAACTAGATACGAACTAGTATACAGATATTATTAAATTCGTCTTTTCCATTTTGGTTTAACTAACCTTACTGATTCTATCATTGATTATGCATTTCATTTATTCAATAACTGGTCATATGTAGATTTAACTGCGAGGAAAATAGAAAATAATTTTATTACAAGTTTTTATTTATTTTTAGTGTTTATGTGTATGTTTGTTTCCTAAGCTGCGTGTTTACGAGGCCTCGAGTGTCGTGACAACAGAGATACAGATCAATTGCTATCGGTTTGTTAAAAATTATACCAATACAATACGTAAGTTGTGTTGATTTCTAGATATATTCATTTTAGTTAATTGCTTGACTGTCGCCGCCAGTCTTTTCGCGTCCTCTCGTGTCAATCCTATGTAGTTCCGCTGAATACAACATGTATGTAGTTGTCCCACTGGGGTGTTTGAGAAGCATGATCGATTTAGGCTTCCCGCAGATATTTGCAAAACATATCCAAACCAGGTAAATCTCCCCTTTCTGATTACAGTACTGATCAGAAAGGGGAGATAATTATTCACGAAGTAAATCCACCGTACTCCAAGAAATCTCCACAATCTTGCTCACAAACTCGCAAGATTCATTATGCTATTGTTTAGAGCCTTGGATTCGAACATGAACCGGGATTCGAACCTGGATCTCTTTCCTAACCGGGGAAGGTGCATTATCGACAAATTTTCGAACCTATATTTTAGCTTTTTGATATTAATACATTTAATCGTTCCATTGTTTGACAGAGCCATCTACCTTATTTTTACAGAATCTCAAATACCTTTGAGTAAACTGATAGCAGACGCCAGATTATCAATTCATTTTTATTAAATTTTGGACACATTGATACAACTTTATTATTAGGAGAACACATTCTTATTGTGAAGTATGTGTAATTATTCAGAACATAGGTCTGTGATATTTTATATATATATTGATATTTATATATTCGAATCCCGGTGGCGCAACAACAATACTTTTCGATAAAATTGATTTTATAAGTATATCTTTCTAGTTGATATATTTAATTCATATTTAAAATATCACAGACCGTCTGTTCTGAATAATTACAACTTCACAATAAGAATGTGTTCTCCTAATCATATTGTTTCGACTGAGTATAACTGTGATCTCCAAACAGTTCTCATATTACAGAACGCTGCTCTCGATTGCCAATATGTAGTGCTAGAGCTCTTTTCGGACGATCCCATCCGCGAGTGTCCGTACACTCGCTGTCATTTGAAACTATCAAAATATTAACTACAAAGCTAGCAGAACCATATAATATCAAAGACAAATGTGACTAGATCTGAAATAATTGACTACTGTAAAGTAACAAAAAGAAAGTGTTAATTAATTTCTTGAAAATTTAAGCTGCCATTATGATCATCCCGTTTTTGGTTCTGTAAGTAAAACTCTACTATCTATCTAATTGTATAATACCTATGGAGGTCTCGTGACTTCCATGTCTGCACCAAAGGGTGGAAGTATGAATACTAGACAACTCTCCCTCTAACTTGTGTTCCTGTGCATCTCTGTCGCGTTCTCGCACACTTGCTGCATCGAGCAGGTTAGTGGTAGTGTGTAAGGTTACTTTAGACTTCTGCGCCGATTACGATCATTAATCATAATTTTATTTTATTTTAAGTTAAATAATAGTATACGAGTATTATTAGGTTGATGCATAATTATCCGCCTGCTACTGGTGGACAGAAATGGCCAAAGGCAATAAAACATCAACAGCGACGTGTAGCTGATCCAGCTTGATCGCCTTTATACTGCCATTTAGCTGAAAAGACCGCGCAAAAATAACCGAATCGCTTTCCACCACGACAATGCTCGCCCTCATGTCGAACGCCGAGAGATCGAATCCTTCATTCACCCTACTCGGTGGTAACCGAGACCCCCACGGACTAAGTCACTAAATCACTGGCAAAGTCTATGATGATTTGAATGAGTTGATGGAAGATGCAAATCGCCTCAAAAAACCAGTGCTTCTTCGGCCGCGGAATCGACCGTCTTTCAAGCAAATGGGAAGCAATAATTAACGTTGATGGTGACTACGGTCCCGAATGATAATTGTACATGTTTTGAGTTTGTTTTCGTTTTTAGTTCTGTTAAAATATATTTTTTAAAAAACGACGGATAATTATTAGATTTGTAACGAACAGTATATTCGGCTGGTTACGATGCCGAATAGCCGAATAGTGTTCGGCAAATTTGGCGCGCCACTTACAAATAATGTGATGCGAATGGGCGACGGGATCTATGAGCCGCTTGCTTACGCATTCGGCCGAATAGTGTACAACTATTCGGTATTTGGCCGAATGAGAAAAAATTGTCCGAACAGGCAGAATACCGAATATTCGTTACAAGCCTAATAATTATGCATCAGCCTAATATATTTAATGTTATGATTTGTCCATACATGACCGAAGAATGATGATGCAAGTATAACCATTTGGGATCTATGATGGTCACATTCTTACCGGGTGAGATAAAATATTAGTTGTTGTATGCATCGCACTATATGGCCATCTTTAGAAATATATATATATATATATATGTATATCGTATTCTTGACGATATTTCAAATTATACTGTGAATAAAAATACGCATTTTTAATAATAATATTATATAATGTAAAATTATTAAAAGTTAAACAAAATATTAATCTTCTCTTTTTATATTATCATTTCACTATTCAAATAATTATTAATTAAATTGAAACTTAAAGAAATAAATATAACTTATAGTGAAGTATTTTGAAAAAAATCATTAGTTTCTAATTTTCTATATAAGTATCTAAGTACGTATGTTTGTTAAATACACAAAAATGGAACTGAGTGTGTTATTACAAAATTGAAGTACGTAAACTTACTTTTCGTCAGCGTTTCATAACTTTTTAATTTATGAATGAAATGCGCACATACATTATGAATTAGGTACGCAGAGGTGTAAAAATTAATTATTTATAAAGAGGTTGAATAAATTCCATTGGCGCACGCGTCCACTCTCCGGGCGCCGCGACGCCAGTGCTCAGTCGGCGCCCGAACCGTTCGGGCGTCGCGATTCAGACCCGCGCGATAATTCGAAGCGAAAATAATAAAACAAAAACGAAATCGAGCGGGAAAATAAAATAAAAGAGAAACGTTCTCGATTTGAACGGCGACCGCGGCCGCCGCGTGTCGCTTTGGCATTCAGTGGAGGTGTCGGGAGAGGTATGAATTTACACGCGAAAACAATTGGAATACGCGCGCTAAATGAAATAATGAGGTAAAACGGGTTAATATTTTGATTTATTTCGCATTTTATATTTCCAACATTTTGAATGTGAACTCGTAAACATGCACATGCTATGGCATCGTGCCGCATTCAACCATGTGCGACATGTGCGACATGTGCACGTTCATCTGTCGCTTCTGCTGCATTCATGCACCTTCTAATAAACAGTTACTTACGCACACTTTTGTTGTATTTCGTCGTCGGGCAACGTTGTCCGTTTTTAAAAGTAGTTCTATTGACTTTACCATATTTTATGTTGAACAATATGAACGACTCGTTCCTTTATTTAATCTGTTTTTTCTCTCTCGACCTTGCACTTTATCACTAATATCTTCGATTATTTCACTTCCTCTTCACATTACTTCTATTTAGATCTAAGATTAAGCTTAGTATTTTTGAATTATTTTGTCGTTCAGGCTGGCGGAAGTGGACTCGACCGACTTGAGTTCACCCTTCAAATATTTTTACTTTAAAATTTTACTCGAGTACATATAGACAGAAATATTTGATACTTATTCATATATATTCCGATAAAAAGAGATGATTAAAAAGAATGACGAATTGGCCAATATATTAAGGTAAATTATTTATCCTCACCTATGCATGAATTTAAATGTTTCATTGTGGAGTTTCTTTGTTTAAACTATTCTGATTAAAAAATGAATACATAATTAATTTGTAAAATCTATTTACTTTATTTTTTTTTTCATTAAATACTCAACTTTGATAACGTTATTGACTTGAATTGAAAACATTTGGTTACTGCCGGGACTCGAACCAGCACTTTACAGCGTGTTTACATGAAATACGTTTCCCATCAATATTATCACTATTTTAAAATGAAGCTAAATGCTTGTGCTATGAAAATAATTAACTTGATGATCTCGCGGGACAAGGCTCGAACCCCCGACCGACTAGATCACCAGGCGAGTGTCTTAACCACGACGCCAATAAGCTTTTATTTAAAGTACGCTACTCTATGTATTAACAGATGAAGAGTGCGTGTCGATAAATTAACAGTATGAAGCCATCGACTGAGTCAGCCATTTAAACGTTGCATGTGTATTTTCTATGGAAATATTATTGAACCATCGACAGGGTTAGCTTTTTTATAAACTTTCGCGTTTCTCTAGGGCTCGTGGACACGCACCTTAATTAATGATTATTGCATCAAAATTAAAAGTTAGTTTACTATTAAACCACGCTTCTCTTATTTATGGACTAACATATAATTTTTCATTAAATAAGTTTATCTATGACGTTCATACTATGGTAAAAATTCAGCATATTCAATGTGAAATATGAAAAAAAGTATTAATTTTAAATTTGAATTGACAATTAAAACTTGAATATAAATTTAATTGCAATATTATTATATTCTGATTGTTGTTCGGCTGGTTGTTGTGTCTGAACCACGTGACACGCGCAACAGCTACCAAGGGTACATAATAAAATCAAAACTATTTTATTTGTTTATTTATTTTTATATATTATATACATTCAACAACATGGTACAATAATAGAGATAGCCACCCCCAAATAAGAAAGATCTCAAGTGATGGGGTATCGTATTGCGATTTCGGTGATCGGTGCTGTTTTACAGGATATTACGGATAAACTGCCACATACTATCTGGAGGGAAAGTTTATTCGGTGAAGTCTTTACTCGACCATTTAGCTAGATCAGCAGCTAGATCGACCCGGCAGTCCGCACTCTTCCATATTCCTAGAAGTAGAACATCTTACACACAAAACTTATTTATTAACTGATTACACAAATACCATAATGAGAGGTTAACAGAAATTGACTTTTTTACGCCTTATTACGCTTAAAAGGTTCTTTTTATGATCCACTACATTTTCGCTTTGAACCAATCATTCTACCTATAGACACATCTTGCTCTCCCTTTACCACAACAATAGTTTCAACCTCCCTACCCTTTCTCCCACCTTTTTTCTCTTTTTTATCTTCTTAAACAGCTGTATTATGTGCCTGAACATTTCTATGGCTTCTATATATAAAATATGTTATATATTATGTTACTTCTATTATGTTTATTTACACTGTCAAAATCCATAATTAATTAAATTAAATTACTAACACGTTTTCTTCATCTTCCTTTACGGCCACAAAAGTTTATACTACAAAAGGACTACGGAAGGTTAATACATAAACACGAAAGTTCATGGTCACAGTCACCACAGAAGGTCACTACATGGACATGAAAGTTCATGGCCACAATCACTACAGAAGGTCACTACATGGACACAAAAGTTCATGGCCACTACAAAGTTCACTACAAAGCATCCACTACACTCCATCCCTTGACATCAATACATACAATATTTGACATGATAGTCTGCTAAATTACCGTCTTCTGGGTATCTGGGGTAGTGATGGTAAACCGTTATGTAACTGTGATTGCGACGCTGATTGGAAACTGAGATTTAACGATGATTGGTAACTAAGATTTAACTGTTCAAGGTTTACTTTTCAGTGTTCCAATGAGTTACCAATCATCTTTAAAATCGAACACGATCACGATCATAATAACCGTTTAAATGACTATTTAACCATCTCTAATTTGGGGCATCAAACCGTTTCCTAAGTTCCAAGTTTATTCTGCGGTTAGGTTATCACGATTGGGTCGTAAATCTTGCGCAACATGTTATTTTCGAAGATCCGCAACCTGATTTACTGTTAATAAGAATCTAATCCCGGGAGACGAAACAGAAAAAATTGAATAATCAGAACGAAGAATATGATTATATATATATATATATATCAATACATATTATATTTAACATGTGTTTATAAAATTTTCCTCGAGATTTTCCTACCGTGAAATTAGAATTCCATATTTTATGTTTTTTCCTGTGCGTGTTCTAAAGATACGGTTCTCGTATACTTTACGATTATTTTCATGGGGAAAATATTTTTCTTCCGGATCTTCAGTCTTTCATGCAATTTCTGACCTTGACCCCTGCCAATCTACCCATCCGAGCTCTAAGCGTATATCTATATAGCTGCACCCTGGCTCCAAGCATTCGGACGAACTTAGCTGCTATTTCTTGTTTTGCACTCGTCTCTATCTTCGCTTTATCGAATAAATTTTAAATTCATCGGCGGTTTATTGTATTTCTTTTACGTTGCCATTCAATTTCGAGAATCTAATAATATTTTGATATTTATTTATTTATATATTTGTATATACAGTACGTTGTTCCACTAAAAGAAAGAAACAACAATAATTCCTACATATTAATATTAAAAATTGATAGTGCAATCGAGCATATTAACAAAGCTTACAAAACAAACAGCGAAAACAAAACGAAAAAATTATGTAAATTATAAATTATGTAATAAAATGAAATGTATCTAATTATGATTAAAAGATTAATATTTAAAAATAATAGTGCAATTAAGTTTGTGAAATGAAATTTATATGAAATTCACCAAAAAAGAAATAAACATATAATATTGTTGTGGAATATTTTCAGTTGTAGAATAGAACAGGTGTGCTGTGCTGTTTGTAAAACGGATCTACAAAAATAATCAACACATATTTATAAAACTTTCCTTGCGTAATTTATTTCCGAGCGGAGAATTTTAACGGTGAAGTCTCCATACTTTTTTCACAGAATTTATTACTATTTATAAACATAGCCATCTATAACTATTTTGATGCACAAGTGTTATGAAATAAGATAAATACGATGCAAATATAATTTCGATCTTCTCATCCATAAATTAGTTTTCCCCCGCTTAGCCGTAAAGAGAATATAATTACTTATGTACAATTGGATTGAGTTACAAACAGTAATAATAATAGCATTCATTTGATAACCCAATATGACAAAGAAATCCTTTACATTTTCTCAAATAGTATAGGTTTAAATAATTCATGATATTTGAAATAAATTAACTTTTGAGAGAAAACCCTTTTTTCTTGTTTTTTTCCGATATTCTTATTCAGTTCGACGAAAGAAAGAAAAGCATTCGATTTTTAAAATTGTTTACACAAGTACCTGCCGCAGACAAAGAGTGAAGATAGAGTTGTAAGGAGATAAACTGCTACCTTTGAATCACTTGTTTAGTTGGTATTCTGGTTGTAACTGTGGCTTGAAGATTAGAGATTTAGTTTTTAGTACATCAGTAAAAGTTTATCGATTAAGTTTAGCCGTGATATCAATATTTCGTGTCTCGTGAATCACGCTGTAATCAATATTCAATCACTATTAGTGATTATGACTTAAAGATTACGGTGATTAAATCACAGTTCGTGATTTTGTGCTCGATACTAGAATAACATTTAATGGAGGATCGATCGCGCAAGTCGCAATAGCGATGGGTCCCGCTTTTCAGAAGGCTCTATAATCACCGAGAAAATTGAAGTATATTATTATGAGGTCAGGAGTAATATAAAAAGCTAAATAAGGCTTAGAAACACTATTTTAGCTACAAAATAATGGTAGATCCGATTGTGCGCGGCTGCCGTCGGGTATTCACGAGTGGTCTTTGTCGGATCGGCTCCGGAGTTGCGGTCTCCAGGTCTGTTGTTATCGTTAGTTTAACCTAAAAGCAATGTCTCTATATCAGTGATGCCATTCGTAGTTCACATTAAGTTGTGATATTATCATTTTTGGAGTTCCTAAAATGTCTAGCACCCCTGCGCCATAAATCCACCCCTTGAAAAAGCCAGCGGCGCACGTGGACAACGTACAGCGTACAAGTGTTAGTATTGTCAGATTTTTGCGGTGCTGGCAAAAAAGTTTCAAATTAAAAATATAAAAACGCCTCGATTATATTTTTAATTCATTAGCGCGGCATCTTTTTTATCGACCTACGCCGGCCGACGCTGACAGAGGGAGGATTCTATCCCCGAATTCTACGCCACATTCGTACTTGAACATGTTTACACTTGGAACCACCTTTTGTGGTTGTTTTGGTCGACTCGAGCATCCGTTGGTCATTATTTCGTGGTCCATGTTCCGGGTGACCACACGCAGGACGGGCGGCGGCGACCCTAGCGCGCGCACCGCGATTAAAAGGGACAATAAATAAGCGAGACATCAAAATTATTAATAACCAAATTACTAACGTAAAAATGCTGTCAATTAACGCTAGAAAAAATGAAAAGTGTTTGACGCATCTTAGTTTAGATATTGAATATATAAATAGATAATACGCAATTAAACAAAAAAAAGTTTTATTTATATATTATTGACGTTTGGTACTAATAACTAGGACGATTGTTTGCATGTGATTTTGAGACTCTAAGATATGGATTTTAATAATAATTCATAAAAATATTACGCTTCCCCGTCTATATCTATGACTTTCTTAGACATGGCGACATCAGTAGTGTCGTTTGCTTCGGTAGGCTGTAAAGTACTTGCTTAAATGGTCAGGTCTGTGAGACTCCTGTCATAGATAAGAAAGGCATCCTGCCATCTCATCTACGCATGTTTTGTTCGTATTTTTCAAGAATGTAGGGATTTCCGCATTGAAATGTAGATTCAAATATTGTAGATGCACTGCAATAATGCGCCAACCCGAACAGTATTCTGTATGTTATTTTTATGTTGAATTTGTAGATGGTTGTGCGTCACTTGCTTGTATTTTGACATACACGGTGGTGAAGAAGGATATTAAAATAATGCTTTTCACCTCCTTACTGCTTTGCATTTTGCCCCCGCGAGAGTCTTTAGAGACAACTCTCGGCTTTCGTAGTCCATTGTGTACATATATTAAGTCTCTGAGATTCACCGTCTTGCGCCTCATTTCACGTTTATTGCACGTCAAATGTCACATGTTATTTCATTGACCATCGATGTTCGTCAGTTGGGTGAATTTGAATCTCAGCATCATATTGCAGTAGTTATAATGGAAGCCTTCTGCTTGCCTAACTTCCAGAATAAATTATTGTAAGTATCTATGGTTTTAAGTAAAGTTTGTGCCGAGTCTTGTTGTTAAATCGAACGTCGCGTCAAGAGACTGGCTAGAAACATGAGACTGGTAGAAAGAGACAAAAACTTAAACCAGCGTAAACTAGTTTATCTTCAGATCAAAATCTCAACGGTATTGATATGTATCTCATCTAAATCTCTGAGATTATCTCATCCTGTCTCCTGTGGATTCAGACCTTTAAGGTATTACGAACTCTATTCACTTAAGGGCAATTTAGATAGCCAACAACAAAGCTAAATTATCAATTTTTGTATTAATTTTGTAGTATCTAGAATATTTTTATTACACCTTACCGCGTGAAACTCCTATTAAATATATGAAATTTTCTAACGCGCTATTTTTATTGCAGTTTCGTGACACATTTTCCTCGGGAAACTTATGACAAAACATATTTTATGTTAAAAGTAAAATGGCGACGTAAATTCAGGGGAAACGCAAACTTTTAATCAAACTAAGAAAGGAATAATTGACAACCTAAAATATTTTGATCCAAGTTGAAATGTAATTTTGTTTCCATTTAACCATTTAATGACCTCTCTTGAATAACCTTGTAATGTGGTTTGGGTCACCTTTCTACCTGTAACATGAAGCACGAATTAGTGCAGGAGCTGGGTAACGAAATTTGCATTGCAAATGGCCCAACCGCTGGAGCCATGTGGCTCAAGTCGGAAGGTAACACCGCTCCTGAGACTGAATTAGACATTGCAGGTTTACGACGACTCTCTCCTATTCAAAAGTATAAATTCTTATTACGAGAAACAAAGTAAAATAACACTATTTTTTAAATTTAATTTAATAAACTAATAAACACAAATTTTCTCTTAAAATATTTATTATTATATAATAACTAGTACAACGTACAGAATAAATACAGTAATTCAATTTACTTTTATCCTTTCTCCGGTGCTGACTTTTCAATAATAATATCAATGCAATAACATAGAAACTTGAGTTGTGTTTGCGCAGCAAATTTATCAAGAGAACTGCTTAAAAATATCTATAGGCGTCTTCTTATATAGGCAGATTATTATTCCCGCCTACGTACTATTTATAATGTTACGGTGGACGTGACATTATAAGGATACGTGCTTCTCTAATAATGTGGAAACTGGTCGGATTATCGAGTAGCAGGTGTTCTTTTTAGCACATAAGAAATGTCATATATCATCATCATATCATATCCGTTCCATATGACCATACTACCACATCCGCTATTAAACTTTAAAAATGGTTCATTTTGTTTAATCCTCTAAAATATACCTTTTTAACTTACAACTGTTATTATAACAGCATTGTTATTATTATGAGCGATTTTTTCTTAATCCTACATATAATTTAAATCATCTTATTATTTTAAATCCTTATTAATTTAAATCATCTTACCAGGAGCATTGCAATGTTCAATTTTAAAAAAAATATTTGACAATAGATTTCTTCGTGTAGGTACTATTTTGAAAAAACATGTACCTTTGGAACCACTTTTAAGGATTTGAGACTTCTCAATGAAATGTATGAATTTTCTATTCAATTTTTATTTGTGAAGATCAGAAGGACGTTTTATTTATAAGATATTTATCGGAGCCTTGACCTCCCGATGAATTAATATAAAAAATATAAATAATTATTATGTGTAAGAAATAAAGCTCTCATGTTTACAGTTATCTTTTAATTTGCACTTTATTCTATTTTGTCCGTGTTGAAAAATATTTCATCACTTGTTTCCATCAAAAGTTGATTTAATGAAATTCCCAGTTTATTTATTTTCCCTTTAAAATATTGAATATCCACTGTTTAATATTTTATTTTGCGATTGAAAGCTTCCTCAACCTCTGACTGTAAATTGCCGCTCATTGCCATACTTTAATAACCTGTTATTGGCCTCCTTCCGTCTACTTGAAATGATGGAGCTGCAGAACCTGTGTTCAGGATGATCTCTCGATGAGATTTTGATTCTAATCATACGTTTTGTGCGTGGATTAGAATGACCAGTACACTTCTTATATATACCTCTTAGAGATTAAAATCTCACTGAGAGATCATCGTGAACAGGGGTCATTATGAATGCAACCGAAGAGGGAAGCGCTTCTTCTGGTGACTGAGAGTCCAATACGAGACCCACATAGTCCACCACTTAGTCGACCACGATAAATTGTAGGGTTTTGGAGACTGCTCGACTGTTCTTGAACAAAAATACACTATACAGTCAGAGGCCGAGTCATTAATTTAAACGTTGTCTGTACATTATGGAGAGAATATTGAATGTGGTATGGATTGACCTTTATGTCTACTCTCATGTGTCTCGTTCGTGTGAGGGCGCGTAGCATACTTAACTTATGTATAAGTTTTATGGGTAATATAAAATTTTATGTGTCTTATTTAGTTGCTTAGCTAAGCTAGTTTTAAGTTTTAAGAGGAAGCGGTATTCACAAAATTTAATAACGAAATTACGTAATATATTCATAGCGACCATTCTGTCTCTACCGAGCGCTGAGTTTCCTTGTCCCGAAACATCGAAAACAAGTTTGTTATTCTGCGAAAGAAAGTAACAGGACAGACCGCCATCGTTCCCTGTCTCCGTTAACGACGGCACGTATTTTATCGTTTTATCCAGACAAAATGTCGTAAAATTTCCTACTCCTGAAAATATAATAACCAACTTGTTTTGTTGGTCATTGTTCCCATTGCAAGTATTGTCTTCTATTTCATCCGATTTAGATTGTTGTTCCAAGTACTGAATATAAATAGCCAGCTTGTATCTAACGCTTTTTCAATATGGTCTTAGTAAGTCTACAGACTACAGGCAGAGTTCTTCTTCTATTTTGGCGTTTCACCCCATTGGAGTGTTCTTGCCTTGTTTGAGTTGTTGGTTACGTCCTCGATGTAATATACAAAATCCAAAGAACCATAATTCGCGATAAATATTTAGGTATATCTCTCTTTAATAGATGACTATCCTGCCCGCAGCTCTCCTGTGGATGCAAATACGTAAACAGACTATGAAGTGTGAGAAAAAAAAAGTGAAAAAGATGAAGAAAAATTTTCAAAATCCAAAAATCATAAAAACTGATTTTCCATAAAAAAATATATATATAAAGATGAGGATATGATAAAAACTTGTTAAATAGACGCAGTACACTTTTGTCAATCTCTAGAAGTTTTAAAAACATTAATAGAGCTTGAACTCACAGAGAAAATCATAATGTATCCACGGGATGTCTCTTTAATTCAAATAATAAGCAATGCGCCTGTGGAATACGAATGACCAACGCTAGATGGTATACAAATTGTGTAAAAAAGACGCTAGCTATTTATACTCATGAAAGAAAAATGCATTTAAAAGATGACATTTTAATGATGGGAGTTTACAATCTCGAGAATAAATTGCAGTATATTGTGATGCATTTCCCGAATCATTAAATTTATAAATTGGTTATAAATATGAAGTTAAATATCTGGCGGGAATGTGAAAAAACACAAAATCAGGCTACACAAAGAATTAGAATAGAAATAAAAAAATATATGTAACAATATTATCCGATTTTGGCAATTGCCAAAAGAATTGACAATGATTTTTGCTTATAAGCAAGAAGAGGAAAAATTAGGCTAATTAAAAAGTATAATATTTCAAAACAATCACCAAACTAAAAGAGTGGTAACAAATAGAGGAGAAAAAGAAGAATTAAAATAAATGTTGTAAAGACACAGTAAACTTTCAGACGTCTGAGAAAAATGTCAGAATGTAGACAGCATGCAGGCTCGCTGAGTAATTAGTAATTTTGTGTGTGACTGAATCGGTTACATCTTCGATACATGTATATAAACAAACTTTACAATATACCCCTTATGGTTTTAATATATATGAATATATATGATAATAATAAAGAACAATGGCGTAGAATACTATATATAAACAAACTTTCGGATAAAGTAATGAAAAATTACCTAATTCCATTAGACCCGCGTTTTATATCAATAATAACATATGGAATTTTGTGGAATTATCGGGAGATAGATAAAGGATGGGACTTACTTGTAAATCTCTATGGAGCTGGTTCTAGTTCCTCCCTGGGTCCACCAATTCACTCGCGACGCAGAATTATGTAACAAGACACTTGTTGACACTCGCGTTAAAGGAATTCTTTGTTTTTATTAGCGGGATTTAATTATAATTATTTTCTTAATTAATATAAGCGGTAGTAAAGCGGATTTACAGCGACGGTAGAGTACCGTGTTCGGCTCCAATAAGCGCAGCAGTCGTTCTGACGAATTAGACTGCAGAGATATCTTCTTTCTCACTCGTGCCTAGAGATAGGTTAGGAAGGAGAAAAGGAAAGGATATCTTTTTTGATAATTTATCACAGTGTGCGTGTGTATGTGCGCGAGTACATTAAACGGCGCTAACAACATAGGTAAATTCATTATAAATGTCAAAGTAGATCCATTAAATCATTTCGGTGACTTTAAACTCAATTGTAATGACTGTTTAGCATTTCACAAAGGTAAAACGGCACGTAATTTTAATATTAGAATAAATGAACACTTAAGATATCTCAATAATTATTATTTCTCAGAATTATTTAACCATCTTTTAGAAACAGGCCATACGTTTAAAAAAGAAAACGGTACCTATTGAAATATATTTGAAATTAAAAAATTCCTTAACACTAAATCTGATATAATCAATAACTAATTAAATTTAACAAATAACTCCTCCCACTCTCCCACCATGACTGTAGCCACATTCCCTCCCGATATTTAACTTCATATTTATATGAAATATTTTATTTTATGGATTTGTTAGTATACCCCCGTCCTGACGAACATACAGCATCGAAACCGGTCGACTTTAAATTACGCAATTTGGCTAATACAAAGTTTGTTAGTTTATAAAAAATAATAATTCATGTTGGGTAATTAACTTGTATATTATGTTGAGTTGTCAAATTGTTATTGTCAATTGTCAAATTGAATATATATATATATATATTTACTTCAATTCTGTTAAACGAAAAATAATACATTACGTTGAATTAAATTGTCATGAATTTCCTTCGATATATTAATAAAATGGATAACCTTTTTGTTCCGAAGGTAAGTTTTACAAGTAGAATTTCATTTCTTTACTTAATTTATTTTCCTTTTCTAGTGCTTGTCCGATTATTGAACTTTAGCTATTATGTTGGCGTTCATTATTTTGTTTGCAGCAGCTCGAAACAGTTGGATTGTGGACTTACCGAACTTTGATTTTTCACCCAGGATGTCCTTTGTCTTCCAGGACATCCGTGCATAGTATACACCTAGATATAATTCGTATAATGTATACCTAGGTGTATAATGGAACTACACATGTAAATTAAATTGCTTATATTATGTGATATTCTACGTTAAATATTAATTAAAAATCATTTATTTTTCATTACAGACAACGCAAAGTGATTAATGAACATCAATTTTTGAACAATTTAGGTCAACAAAATTAAAAAATTCGAAAAAAAATATCGGGTTTATCGAAGAAAAAATCATTTTACAGCAAGATAAAACAAGTTCACATTCAAGCTTTCTTTTAATATCAATAATCATTTGATTTAGTTCCATCTGACTTCCATTTGTTTCAAAAAAAAATTAAAAACTCCTAGTAAACGGCTATTTTGAAGAATTCCACTTTCAGGATGAAATAATTTTGGAACATTACTGGAAAAAGTGTGTTAAAGTTCATAAAGATTAAATTGAAAAATAAATGTAATTTAAAAAATATATTCTTTCATTATCAAGTCGCGAACTTTTCAAATGGCTTACGTAATGTGTACCGTAAAAGCTACAGAGCAGCTAGACAAATTGGCAATTTCCACAAAAGCCACATGAAATTTCAACGTCGAAACGTCGCGAATTACAATATTATAATAACTATAGAAGAAAACAACCACCGGCTACGGTACGGTGTAACAAACATTACATGACACAAAAACGGATGTAGTTTGAAAGGCCCAGAAAATGGTTTAATGCGTATTACTTAAATTAATTTCAGTACCTGCCTGATTATTTAATTTATTACATGATATAAAATACGGGAGAACAATATTTTTTAGATAATAAAGATCTATTTTTAATATTTAACGCCAACTTTACATTATGGTTACTCATTTTAATATTTAATTATTTATTACGTTTTAAATATGAATTGAATATATTAATTAGAAAGATATACATATAAAATCAATTTTATCGAAAAATATTGTTGTTGCGCTATCGGGATTCGAACCTGGATCTCTTTCCTAACCGCATTATCCAACTATGCTACAGCGACAATTTTCGAACCTATACGTTACCTTTTTGATATTAATACATTTAATCGTTCCATTATTTGAAAGAGCCATCACAGACCGTCTTTTCTGAATAATTACAACTTCACAATAAGAATGTGTTCCCCTAATTTATTACGTTGTTTTTAACCACTTTTATGAGTTAATTGAATTATTTTCGATCAATAAGTCAATTTTCGCATCTTTAATTATCGTAAATTTTTTAGAAAGATACTAAATTGACTATTTTTTAAGGTAAGTTTTCGAGGTAAGTTTGTAGAATTCCATAATCACATATATGTGAAAATAAAACACTCGTTTTTTTATTCTACTAATTTAATTTACTTGAGAAGCTCTTCGCCTTGTAAGGACATTTAATTAAATGAGTAAAATAAAAAACAGGTGTTTTATTTTCACATAACAATTTGACATATGGTTTTAGTTAGTTTATTTGACATTCTGATGAAGGAAAGAGTATTTTACGAAACCGGTTGGTGCAATAAATTAACTCATAAAGTGGTTAAAAACTAAGTAATAAATAATTAAATATTAATAAATATCTGTTTATGTAAAAATAATAACTTGAAGCTCATTCAATATTTCATAAATGCTATAATAACATAATTTTAATTACTTTAATAAAATGGAATGATACCTTTATGATGTTATATTGTTATGGTACACGGATACTTGTCTTGTCCATCTGAATATGATGTAGGTCGAGTAGGGTTTTGTAAAGCTACGCACACACGAATGTATTGAATTGAGTATCATTCGTTGTCTGTTCAATTTTGCACGCAGAGCAAAATTACTAACTGATACATGTCAACTTGTGTCGTAAAATTTCAGAAACGCGAAAAAAAGTTTCATCCAAGTACATGCACGCTAAAGGTCCGCGTCCACGGTAAGAGACACGATGAGATAATCTCAGAGACAGGGCCTTTTCTACTATTAGGCGAGACTAGGCTAAATTTTTTTAAAATCATATAGCGAAAAATATGGAGCACGTTAGAAGAAAAAAAAATGAAATAGCAGTAATTTCAGTAGAAAACGACATGGCTTGTCAGTTTGACATTAGAGATCTTATTAAAAACTTTCCTAAAATAAAGGCAAGGAAGGTACAATTGTATTAAGAGGAAGAACTCAAAATACCATTGAAGTTAGAAGAGAGAAATTTAAAAACGAAATTAAATATCATGAACAGTGTTTCTTTAGTTATTTAATGTTTGATGTGTTTTATTGTTTAATTTTGAACACAAGTTCTTTTATATCTAATGCGTTAATTCTTCTTGTCTTGATGACAAGGGGAGAGAATGATGGTAGTAATAGGGATGAGGCGGCATTTTTCAATTCTCGTCTAGGGCGCCAAAACAGCTAGAAACGGCCCTGCTTAGAGATTTAATTGAGATACATCTCAATGCCATCTACACGTGAAAAGATTTGGATTTGCACATAAACTCAAAGATCAGATTGACCTTAAAACCACCGTAGATTCCTACAAATATTTATTCTGAAATTTTAAACATAAGTCTTAAACATTAACTATAAGGCGTTAAATTAATTTATTCCGTTTTAATTGGTGCTGGGGAGATTAAAACGATGAAAGACGATGGCATTTGACGTTTGACGTACGACGAACTTGAAGTGACACGTAAGATGGCCAATCTCCGAGACATGAGACTGAGAGTTGTTACCAAAGAGAAATTCCTAAAAATCTTCTACATGGATACGGGCCATAAGATATATTATTCTAGGATCATAAAATAAAATGGGATGAACTGATTGGTGTTTCGAACGATATTAGTATCGATATTTTAAAACAACGATACCCAAGATTGACCAAAACAAACTGCTAAAATATGTTAATCATATAGCTGCTCGCGCCTATAACGTTTTAAAAAATAACAAACACTTATTTCTCCCAAATACATTTACAGAATTCATCGTATAAATGAATTTACAGAAATGAGAAAACTTTAAAGAATTTGTGAGCATTGACCGCCACTTGGCGAATTGTGAAAATGGTAAAAGAAAAATAAAAACAGAGATTTGTCCCATTTTTAGATCTTACATTTTGTAAAATCTAAAATGTAAAAACATTAAAATGAACGTACGCGGAGACCATGTAGGATCAAGACAAAGCTATGCTTTTTTCGTATTGTCAGATTGGATTACCAGGAAGATGTTGTACAAGGGGGGGGGGGGGACTGGATGTGACTGAGAGTAGACGACAATAATATTCATATATACATTTTGTAAACTACCCTAGATGTAGTCTCTGTTTCTCGGGTACTTCAAATTCCCAGGATTCAGAATTTCAAATACCTTCTTTGACGGAATTTGACTTGTAAAAAATTTAATTATGATTATTCTGGTATATTATGTGTTAAAAATATAACATTCAACGTATCGACACTCGCGACGTACTCGGAAGTGTTCTGCACACAAACAATTTTTAACGCCGTAACAATGAAATATTGTTATTACTTTTAAAATTAGCAATAAATAATTGTTTTTTTTTTTAAATAATTTTTTTTAAAATAGATTCTGGTAAAGAAACAATAATATATGTTTTTAGTTAGTTATGACATCCTGAAGAAGAAAGTGGCATTTTTCGAAACCGGTAGATGTATTTAAACTCAATTAAGTGGTAAATAAAACAAAGATAATAAATGAAATATTGATTCATGAAAGTGGATTGTTTATTTTAAAGTATTTAAATGGGCACATTACACAGCCATATGAAGGTTTACGATATTATTATATTTTAGAGTGCGGGATACCGATCAAATTCTTAATTTTAATGCTATTTACAGATAGACTATTATTGAGTGAAACAGAAACCAATATATTGATTAAAATATATATATATTTTTTTTTAAATAAAATTTAATAAAAATGAATTAATAACTCTAGCGTCTATTATCAGATTCACTCAAAGGTATTTGAGATTCTGTAAAAATAAGGTAGATGGCTCTGTCAAATGATGGAACGATTAAATGTATTGATATCAAAAAGGTAAAATATAAGGTCGAAAAATTGTCGATAAAAATAGTGCCGCTGTAGCTTAGTTGGATAAAGCACCTCCCCCGGTTAGGGAAGAGATCCAGGTTCGAATCCCGGTAGCGCAACAACAATGTTTTTATTTTTCGATAATATTGATTTTGTATGTATATCTTTATAATTAATACATTTAATTCATATTTAAAATATTATTTCGTACAAAAGTATTATTTCATTATATTTTAAAATTAATAAATAAAATACCGTGTAAAATTATGAAATCTGTATGTTATCTTCTGTTTTTATGTTAAATGTGTTTATTTTTTATTTAAATAAATAAATAAAGAATACGTATATACACAGAATATGCATCACATCGATATTCTTACTATTTTTAAACTAAGCTAAATGATTGTGCTATGAAAATAGGACTAATACCCAATACTGCTAGATTACTAGGCGAGTGTGTTCGAAAAATTCTTAAAATATTTGTTTATTTATTTATACCTTATTCAAATCAGGCGGTACTGGATTAGTAAAGTAAAGCGCTTAAAGTTGAGATTTCTGCGATGTGATGGGGGAAAAGCCTGCTAAACAGGCTCTGCTCAGAAGCATTTAAAACCGAGCTGAAAGATCTTAGGATGATTGAACGCCGATGTCAGGACCGGATATTTTGGCGTTTTGTTTGAATTAAAGATATTGTGCCCTCGCAATAACAAGGTATCATCTGATATTTACATTGAACTGAAATATTGAGCATTAAGGTATTGAATACTAATTTTGAGATTTCTTCGACGGGGTTGGGTCACCGCCCACGAGGTGAAGTTTTTACAAAAATGGTAATATCATAAAAAGATTTCTGATTTTTGGCACGTTATATTATATAAATCGTACAAATCAACAGTTTTTGACGTTTCTATATGGATTAACAATTTTTAAAATTTTCCATAGGAAGAAATAGATTAATAGAAAATTGTTTCTCAAGTGTATTACGAAAACACATGAAAACATTATCGATATACAGTTACCATGCTAGTACGTCGGATTAAGAACCAGAACATTGCCGCAAAGTGAAAATGTACTTATAAAAGATAAAAACATACTTACGCTTTAAAAAAATAATTAAGATCATTGAAAAAGTAAGATTATTTCAATAATCGGTACATAAACATTACAGTATACTACTATCTATATATATAATAAATAACAGGTAGTCGTTTTTATAGGGGGCCCTTTTTTCCATTTTGCATTGAGGACCAATTTTTGTAAATATGAATGAAATATATTAATTAAAAAGATATGCATATTAAATCAATTTTATCGAAAAATATTGTTGTTGCGCCACCGGGATTCGAACCTGGATCTCGTTCTTACCTGCACCTTCCCCGGTTATATATTTTTAGCGACAAATTTTCGAACCTATATGTTACCTTTTTGATACATTTAATCGTTCCATTATTTGAAAAAGCCATCTACCTTATTTTTACAGAATCTCAAATACCTTTATATTCTCCTAATAACCAATTTTTGCAGTTACACAGGGCTAATTTGTTTTCTTGTTATCAACCACTAGGAAATTTGACATTTTTATAACACTGTTTTATCAAAACAGAAAAGTGTTGTGAGATTTTGATATGTAAAAGTGAATTTTGTCAAAAATATCAGATGATATCTTGATGATCCGAGATCACGATATGATACCGTGCTGATGGGACATGTTCACATACTAGTGGCAGGATATTAGAGAAACGGAGCGAGCAATCCAGAATTAATTTCTGCCTAGGCATATAGTATATAGGTACATTGTGTCTTCACGGCGGATCGACCCGAGTGCTCGTGACCCAGATTGTAACAGTATATAATGGTTGAAAGGTTGGAGGTGTTTGCGTTGACGCGCACTTCATCGGAGGAAAATAGGAAGCCTCAAGTGTGCATCGTCAAAGTTGGACCTGTATCTCATAAAAGTTTTATTTCCCCACAAAACCAACAACCATTCAACGGCAATACAACTTTTGTACGGGAACATTTGTTGCCCGTCACGTTTTTAATGTTTGTGATCAATAACTTTTAATGATTGTATGCCGAAGATGACATCAAGATTGGAAATGGAATATTTTATGAATCGGAACGGTGCCTCTCCCTTTGGATCCCTCCATGTTTCCGACGATGACTCGAACGCCTTGAACTTGACGCCCATAATTATTTGACCACAATTGTTCCTGGCTACAATTTTTCCTGGCCGCGTCGTCCATTTTTCGAGAAGGCCTATCTCGTTTTTATTAAAATTGAGTTACGACTGGGGTTACACGTTACATTGCCCAAACACATATCCATAAATCCAGGGATATGTGAATTTTATTACATAGAAATATTTAACGTAACCACTCCTATTTCGATGCGTCATTCTTACAAATGACAGTGATAAATAATAGTTATATAATAAATCCACCTCACACTGTCTTTAAATCAAAAAATATCCGTAGAAAGCGGTAAGATTTTTTTTATCATTTCTCAACAGTGAAAAATTTCAATCCCGGTGACAACTAAGTATTTTTTTTGTACATCTTTGATTAATTTAATTTGTATTAAAATACCACAGAACTATGTTCTGAAAATAAAAATTCACGGCAAAAATGTGTTCTCTTTAATTTCACACAATTAGTTAATACATTTTTTGTTGTAAAATCAAAAAATTTGAGTTTTTTTGAAAGATGAACGACGAATTGTGAGCGAATAATGTTTTGGTGGACCCGTTTTCGACCACCGCAACATTCTCCTGGCCAGATACGCGATGCGTGAAGAGTTGAGAGTCGCTCATTTATTTTTAACTCCTGCAATATGCAGAGTTCAGCGGTCCATAGTATTTTTAACACGTGTATCCGGCAGCACACTACGGAGCCATTTTTCTTTTTCTTGTCTTAATTCTTTCTTAGAAGATGGTGTGGAGTCACCTGATGATATGTCAGCATCGACGTAATTAAGGCAAACTCAGGACTAGAAATCAAAATAATAATTCCCCCACCAATAAAAATCCCCAACAGTCTCATCAAAAGTAGACACCGAACCTAAGCGCGCTTGAATAATAATATACTAACACGTCATCAACCGGACAGTTTAATTTTCTAGCATTATATAGTTGAATGAATAATATTATTTTAAAAGTAAAAATAATATTTCGTCGATTAATTCGCAACCCGTAATTATCGTAATTAATGTGACTTAGGATAATCGAAAGTCTGTATTTATATATTATTTTATTAGTATTCTTTACTAATTCTTCAATGGTTTTTGGTGATACCAAATACCGCCCATTACATCCCCTCTCTTATCCATTTTAACTCCACCTCCACCCCCACCCCCACCTCTCTTAACTCCAGACACACCCTTAATTACTGTCTGACAATGTTTTTAATTTTAGCTGAATTGTATCATTGTCAATGGGAAGATGTTTCCGAAAACGTTCTAACGTTTAATATAATAAAATATAGTGAAAAAAAACAAAGTGTTTCAACTCAAAATGTACAAAATAATTCTTTACTAGTATTATGTAACATAATTGTTAATAATTTGCACGATGCTTCTCTTAGTCAGCATTATTGATCGGAATTAAAATAAATAATTTGAGGGCGTATTGGTTTAATTAAATTGATAATCAACTACACCATTCAACAATGATTACGAGAAATGCCACGTTAATGAGAAAATAACGAACGCGAGATGTAATTGAAATTTAATAGATATCACAAGTTGGAGCTATATTTGCGAGAGTTCCACGCATTCCGCGTGGAATCCCGGAATAAAAGCGTCATTCCGGTGTATTTAGATCCATTCCTAGTCCTAGATGAGGTACAATATTAATTAACACAAGGTCGAGTGTCTTCTGTACGATAGGCAGAGATAGTAGAGTAGAGGTACACATTACCGCAATGTCATTATCATTTCATTTACAATCAATCATCCTTTTCTTCCAACTGAAATGTTGCCAAGTCTCCCGACACTCTCATAAGTTCACTAAGTAGGTTCAGTTTAGTTCATTTTGGTGTCCCAACCAGTTTTTTTCCATTGTAACAAATAATTATGTAATATAACGAAAAATAAGTGTACCCTTTTTGTATCTCAATAAAATAATGCTGGAATTGATATGTAATCATCACAGTTGGCCTTACTTCCTGATATCGCATATTACAGTATCACAATCGACTTCCTTACAATGGCCCGTGTTCACGAAATGAGACATGGTGAGCTAAGTCTCATTACTATGTACACGTATAAAGATATTGATCCGGAAATAAACTCAAAGGTGAGATTGGAACTGGTAGAAAGAGGGAAAAACTCAAATCCTATTATATTATATATATTATTATATATTTTGGGGTTAGGACGGTGGTTAAATGAAATAAATGTGATTGGCGTGTGTTGAGGTTTATTATGACAATGAAAACGGATAGAAATGAATAAATGAATGAAGATGTAGAAGGTGCACGAGTGCATGAGATGAAATGAAGCGAATTGCTCGCGCGAATTGGCTCGCGCTCGCCGAGCAAGACCGCCATTGTGAAACGATGAAACTGGAGAGACTGCCTGGCGGTGAATGCTTGAGCCCGACTTGTAGCAGCAGCCGGCAGCGCTGTCGCTAGTGTCGATGCCGACTGAGATGGCGGTAGATTTGAATTATGGTCGCTATATATATTTATGTTTCGTTGGATAAATGTATGTAGCCCCTTGTCCCGCAAATAGTGTTCAAAACCCTTCTCCCATATATATACTTCATATCATGTCTATTCGTTTACTAGTCTGTGACACGGCCCATAATAATCGTGTTTTCGGGGAAGGAATATATAACCACGACCTTGGCTTATCCAATCCAGTTCATATTTTGTGGTCAGCAATGTGCGGCAATTATATTCCATATTCAAATATACACCCTTTTATATCCATCGAACGATATAACGTGGATAAAATGACCACAAAAACGTATCTATGTGTGTTCTTGTCTCTTTGAATAATGCTTTTGTGACATGAAAATTGTTAGAGGTTGGTCATTCACGTTAGGAAAAAAACATTAATTTAAATAACAGATTACTTAATTGCTTACATCGTTTAGTTTTACATATGCAACACGGTAATATGGACTTGTACAACATTAATTATGTTATTTAAATTAATTGTTTATTTCTTTTAATTACAATTGAAGGCATTAAAGGATGAAGGTGTTGTTTTATAATGTGAAATATTTCAAAATGTCGCGGTGTCGTCTCTTTCGCACGCATAGGTCACACAGGCCCAAACAATTTGTTGCTACTGCTTTCTAGTGATTTATGTTTAATTTTACCGCTGTGTTCGTTTATGCCTTTACGTAAAATAATATTCCAAAATCAAATGCAAAATGGCTAAAAGGTACATGGACCACTTATTTTTATATAACATTTCCATCCACTAAAGAACTGACTCAGTACTGTCACATACACCCTTCATCCACTTTGTATTTACTTATTCTGTGACGGAATAAGGAGTTGGAAGATGTTATGAAAGAACATCACATAATACTTTTATCCATCAAAGTCTTCAATTACAGACACAATTTTTCTTATGCAAAGGATATAAAAATTATATAGTAAATCTGAATAAATGTGTTTTTTCTTCTTTGTTCTCTAGGTCTAAAATTAATAGAATTTAATACGAAGTTTCTGCATTGCCGTTATTTTTAAATAAAATGGCGGATGAGATTAGTGAAATTATATAAACTTCGCTGATATCTACCAGATTAATTTGTAGGAAAAGTTTGATCGAAATCTGCCAAGAACTGAGGGAGTTATATAAATTCTTAGAATTCTAGTTCGGTAAAGGTACACGTGTACTGGATGTATCATTTTCATCCTCGAGTAAAACACACGGGGCGATGAATCATAGATCGCGCTGAATTCTGTGTTATACTGTGAAATGTAGTTAATTTTGTCATTAATAAATTTCCATGTTCCATTGCGAGTATCATGATTGCAACCTCATCAGCATTCCTACAAGTCGAAGTGATTTTGGATTACGCTCTTCTATAGTGAAAATGTGTCGAGGTTATAATGATTTGTTCACCGACATTGATATATTTTTGGTTTACTAATATTCTTCGATACAATATGTTAATTATTTATTTTTGTTTTTGTGTTTGTTGTTTATTTTTACACCGTTGTATGCTTTTTTTTGTATCGTTAAATATATTATCTATGTAACTTTCAACAAATAATTAAAATTAAATCCTTTTCTACCTGCATACGTTCTATTTTCATTATCTAAGCTATTTCGTGAAATAAAAATGTTTGTCTTCCGAGCGTCAAGACCTGTCTCGTTCGCTTGACAGCGCCCAGCTTTGATATTCTCAAGTTTAACTGGCGGAGATGCGGGTCGTAACGCTTTAGAACATTATACGATATATCTTTACCGCGCCGGCGTCACAGCTCGTCTGTAGTGTGGGCCTCTCGCGCTTGTCTCACGTCGGGACTGTCAAACCCTAGCGCGCTTCTATCGGCCGCCCACTGCCCTTCGACCGGAATGTTAGCTAGCATCCTATATTATACATTACGCCAATAGCGCCTCGCCCGCATAATATGGTGTATACACTTTTATTACAAATACAATATCGACATGTCTCACATTACCAGCTATGATTGAGTGGGTTAATTTTCCTTCTGGGACCTGGCTGAAACTTTTATTTTCACTGTGTGTATTTAGTCAAGACACGAACCGCTTTATTTACTAGTACTATCGATATAAACCCGGCGGTGAGACTCCGAAGATATGTGAAGCTTTCACTCTGTGCGGCCCAGATATGTGCCGTTTTATTTATGTACGGGTATTGCCGATTTGTCACCGGTCGAGGTATGCACATGTGTGATGTCATTGCCGGAATGGTACATGAGTCATTATCATTTAAGGACCAATTATTTGTGCGCTGGGGGAGACAATAAGTAAAACATTACCATACCAGTGTAAGGCTACTGGTAGGGCCTGGCTTGACCACATTACTAATGAAGATGTATTAAGACGCATGAATAAGTCAAGATAATTAATAACAACTATCAAACAAAGCTGCATACTCTGGACACATTCTTCGCAATGAAAAATATGATATTTTACCATTTATTATGCAGAAGGCGTAGGTAGAAAGAGGTTATTTTGGTTGGGTAACCTTGGAAAGTTGAAAAGTGTCCAGAACGAGTCAAAAATTATCTAAACTTTCACCATAATACACCTTCACCTTATAGTTGGTACGACTGCGGTCACGTATGCGAAATTCGATCCCGATCGCGTCATTTGCCTTCCGGCTATTGCAGTGTAAATATGTTCTCTCTGCTGGCAGTTTGCACCAAGGAGGAACAATGAGCAGTGATCCGATTTCTCTGGTCGGAGGGTGTGAAAGGGGCTGAAATACATCGTAGACTTGTATCACAATACGGGGACAGTGCTTTATCACGTTAATGTGTTTTTATGTGGATCGAGAAGATTAAAAGTGGCCGGACGAGTGTGACGCACGAAGAGGGAGCAGGACGCTCCCTCATCCTCCGCCACGGATGACAAGATTGGTTGGTTGGTTGGTGAGTTGGTTCTAGAGAATAGATGAGTTACCATCGGTGAGGTAGCGTCTTCCTTGAACATCAGTCATGGTTCTGCCCATCAAATGATCCATGACGAGCTTGGCTTCCGTAAAGTCCATGTAAATAAATTGTAGAACGAAAAATGTAGATAATTTTGGACTTGCCCTCGTAAATGAAAATAACGTTACAATAAATGGTGTTATATTTTTTGTGTTAAATTGGGCGTATTTATATTTAATCTGCAGAATAGATTACGTTAAATTTGAACAATTTTTTTTTTTATCAAATTACTTTCATTTTTCAATTCTCATCTCAATTTATCAAATCAAAACCAAACATTGTACACCGCTTCAGCGGCGATGACAAGCAAAAATGTCTACACCTACGCAAAAATCGGCCGTTAAAGCTTGTTCGTCAAAGTGTGGTGAAAGTTCACCTATATTTCCTGAATTCGTATATACAATTACTCAATAGCTCCGTAAATACAACTGTTGCTTTTACCTGGAAAATTGGTTCTAAAGGTTGTTTGGTTTTCCGGAAAATCTGTTTTCTTAGCGAGGGGAAGGGAGCCTTTATGCTAAAGGAAGGACGCCTCGGCGAAGGGATTCTCGTTCGGTCCGACACGCCAAATATGCATTAGTCACGAGCCACGAGTCACGAGTCACGAGGCAATAAGTCTTTTGTTCGAATAATTCTCTAATAATAATAATTTAAACAGTCCGCGTAATATTGAGGTTTTGCTCGGCTCTAAAATAATTTCTGCCGGCAAATTCAGCCACTTGTGGTCACCAAGTAGAACAAGACTGATCAGCAAATAATGTCATTTTTTTTGGCGGTCCCTCGTTACGAGGATGACGTCTGCTATGGTGTCTTGGGTTGGCCACGGCAGAGGCCTGTCAATGGGATTGTTTAAGGTGTAGGTGGTATTGCACAGTAGGTACCACCCACACGTACTCTTGGAATAGTAGAAATAAATTTATTGAGAAACATGGGACATAAAATTTTTACATATTATACATTATAAACATTCTTGTATTAATATACAAAACTACATTTATACTTATTAATATACGAAAAAGGCGAACAAGCTTCATAATGTAAGAGATGTTCACTGTCTCCTTAACTAGACCGAAGTCTGTACTAAAGGAGACAGGTTCATCCGTTGGCTGTCATACAAATATGAAAACCATAAATATTATTAATATACATATTTTGAATTCTAATAACATAATAAATAAGTAAAATACTCTCGCTATCCCATGATTGAAACACTGCAAAATAGAACAAATGAATCTAAAGAAATGATCATTTTCATGAATCTTTGCTCAGTTTCCTTTCTGCCAACACCCAATAACCAGCTCCTGAGATGGTGTTTGAGTTTGTCCATCGAGAATTGTCGAATCGGTCAATTGCGTTTTGTTAACGGTTGCGCTTGTCACATCAATTCCTGTGTGTAGGCAATCGGTTAAACAATAAACGATTATGACAATACTTTTAGGGCTCCTAATTGGTTGCAGCGAAGATATCTATTTGACTCCTGTTAGCTGCTCGTGCTCGATGTGACGCATTTGTTCGGCTGTCAATTGACTTGGTATTTGTCGAATAACAATTAAAAACTGACATATTTAATTGGTTCAAATGCACTCGCGATAAGCACTATATGCATAATATCTGCACTATGTAAACAACAAGTTCCAGAACTTCGTTATTTCGCGCCTCACCTCGCGTCACAATCACAATCATAATGTCACATTAAGTAGGTCTCAAGTTATGTATATAGACAATTAAATACGTTTGCAACAATATAAGTAATAAATAAGCAAATCGTTTCTTATTCGAGTGTTAGGGGAGGAGTGATAAGGGCTGAGCCCTCTTGTCTCCGAAATATAAGTAATAAAGATACACATCGTAAGTCAGATTAAATAACATTTTGCCAACCTGTAAAATATATTTTATTCTGCTAAACTTAACCTAACCTAACCAAACATAGCCTTTTTGATGTTGATCAATTTTATAATCCTGACCAAGTAATAACTTTGAACACGCATAAATATGAAGCTGACTAAAGATGTGTTTACTTACTGATACAATTTAGTTTGTTTGCTAACCACGTATTGAGCCTGATATTTTTTCACTGCCGCCAAAAACACAGTACGATATCCAAATGATTTAATATGTGTTTTTTCATGCTAACCCAATATTTAAATGGCGAATCATTTAATTACTTCTCAATAATAATAATATTTTTCCCGAGCGTGGAAAGGGATAGATGATATTTTATTCTTATATTGGAAAATGTAAAGACAAAGGGTAAGGAAATAAACAAGGATTTAAAGAAAATCTTACAGAAATCGATATTTTTTAGTATAATATATAAACGAATGTCCACTGAAGGCGCAGTACATCAGGTGCGAATGTTGAAGAAGGGAAATATCCACAATCAGTGGCGTAACCAGTAACCACGCCAGTGCATCCAATGCGGTGCATTGGGGTCCACGTTAGGATATGGGACCAAAAATCAATACCGTGTGCTCCATTGACCGAAAGAGATGGTAATCGAAAGGAGAGAGATCTGGCGAACCGGTGGGTGTGGTATAATATTTTCGCGAGTCATTCTAGCTCGCTCGCTCTTCTTTATTAGTTCATACGGTCTCCACACATCTCTTCTATTCACTTTACTGATCCGTTTCAAATGCTCTTGCATTATGGATCAGTTTGTGGAATAATTCATCAATGGTTTGATGAACATCTGATTCGATCCAGAATCGGCATCTGTTAACTGTCAGGTTTTAATGGCTCTTTGGTGGCATTTAAGACCTGACAATAAAAAAGCAGCATGCAATATCTCGGGTGTTCTTCGGTTTTATATATTTTATTCTTAATAATGAAATAAGATTTATTATTCATTTAAAAAATAAAATTAATAAACAGTACTATAAAATAAAAATGTACGAAGTTGTTTACTCTATCTTGTATGGACACAAATTATTATATTGCTATTTATTATCTTTATTTTATTAACCACTAAAATGAGTTTAAATACATCTACCGGTTTCGAAAAATACAATTTTCTTCTTCAGGATGTCATAACTAACTAAAACATATATTTTTTCTTTGACAGAATCTATTTTAAAAAAAAAAAAAATTTTAGTACCTAACTCAAATTAATATAAATATATAATTAATATAAATAAATATAATATTAATGGTTCACTTTCTGGTACTCCGAATATTTGAATAGACTGGAACGTTGCCTGATAAGTTCTCAGTCCTTCATGTTTACAATATAATGTTTTATGCTTAGTTTATTGAGTTATTATGGCTGGCGTATCTGATCTCACGGCATAAAATATTGACGTTGAGATCGGAAAAAGACACACAGACACCGGCCACGCGAGCAGTAAACCAACTTGATCGATGGTTTAACAGCTGAGTACTAGACGGCATTCATTTGTTCACATCCAGATGTCTGCGGTCCGCATGGTAGGTACCAGGTTATGGTTAGAAGAAAATCAGCAACGTCTCGCCATACTCCTTGCATTCAACGTTGTATCTTGAAACTAATTATTGAATATTCAAGTATAATTGTGTATAGTCGTGATTTTTAATTGGTGGGCTAGAAATAGAAAGTTCAGCGTCTTAACCATTAGATCGATAAGCTACTTTTTATACCATTGTTTCATTGTACGGCAGATCTGACGTCTCATGCTGACCGGGTCGTGCTAACCAAGTCAGTTGATTGAATGTAAACTTAAACAATCCGATAAATATAGTTCTGCGCAAGATATATAACAATATATTTTCTTCTGTAGACCATTCAGAACTTACTTCACTCACTGACAAAGATAACACAATTTTCAAATGTAAATTCGTCGAATTATATAGTAATATTTTACATTTTTAAAGATTTTATCGCGACCATAATTAGTCTCGCTTGTAAATGGCGTACATTAAATTCTTGGAGTAATTTTTTACAAAACCGTAATTACGAACTGAATAGTTTAGGATTAAAATATAAATTTTATACTGTCTAGTAAGTTTTAAGTCTACACTATAGTGGCGAGGTGAGCCTCGGGTTCGGTCACATGAGATCAACTCAGAGATCAATCTCGCCACAGGACCTCCGACGACACTTCAGAAATATTTTCCGCTCGAGCACACAAAGAAATGGATGAAACGGTCTCTGTAGATAATTATTTATCCGCTCACGCGGTAATCTGAAGAAACGAAAAACGTTTTTTAACATTTTGTTTTATTAACTCGTGGGCGGGTACTGTGTGGAAGATGGGGGAGGATATTACTTAATCCGGCTCGTGCAATTGTTCGGTCGTAAGAAGGAAAGACCGGAAATAACTTGGAATAAGAATTGTGATGCTGTAGATAGCTATATCTCTCTGAGTTCCTAAATCTTATCGTATAAAAGTTTGTCTAGCAACCGTTTGAACATTTTCGACTCATAATTTAGTCAGGTATCCACCAATAAGACATTGTGGACTAGGTCTGTTGTTACACCCTGTATATCTGTATGAGCGATATTGTCCTCAGACTGCAACGATATTCTTACAGATAGACGTGTGACATTTTGAAGAAGAGTCTCCATATTATTATTTTGATCGGAAAAAAAACGATACTATGATAAATATAAATTGAAAATTGTGATACTGATCGAAGATTGACGATGTATATTATTTGGTCCAGGCCGGAAGCAGTTGAGATGTCCGGGGTTGAGGTAGGGAGGATAGAGTTACTACATTTTCGTCAGGGTCATAAAGAATAACTTTGCAAAATTTGGGGTGGATAACGTTCAGAAGCGGGGAGAAGGTGTTGGGGTGGCCTAGGGAGAAAGGCATTTGGTACTGTTATTTTGCGCAAGCTTCTAAAGAGTAACTGTGCAAAATTTGGAGTGAATAGCATTCAAAATATTATAATATACGTTTATATCGGAGCGGTCAGGGAGAATGGGGATGGTGTTTATATTTTGCGCAGGGTCGTTAAAAGTAACTATTCAAAATTTGGTTTGGATTGGTCAAAGTTAAGGAGTTTAACGAGAACAGACAAACAGACATTAAGTTTAATACGAGGCGCGTTTTTAAAGTAAGTATTGTTGCCGGATATTCCCGGTGTAGCGATGCGGTTGCAATGTTGCGCATGCGCAGTGGTTTTCTTTATCTGTTGACTCACCACATGCAATGTTAGAAACATTCATATAGTGTGGCCGTCTTGTAGTGAGTGGTTGAAATGTTTGATCAGCCCGCCGACTGTGAGATACGGTCCGAAATTCGTTTCTTGAATGCGCGGAACATGAACCCAGCCAACATTCGTCGCCAAGTATGTCCTGTTTTGTCCTGATTTGGTGCCAAGTGATTTACATATTTTCTTTCATTTGAAGCGGTTGCTTGGTGGCAAGCGTTTTGATAACAATGATGAACTCAAAGATGGAGTACAGACATGGTTTTCATCCCAGGCGGCGTCCTTCTGTGACGAAGGTATACGAAAATTGGTGCCCCGTTACGACAAGTGCCATAATAATGAGAAGTAGTTTAAGGTATGTAGCGTCCGAAGAAAGTAAAGTGTTGTAAAAATGGTGATGTGTTGCTTTAAAAAAAAATCCGTTACATAAAAAACGTGCCCCGTAGATAAAGATGTTTTAAAAGTTGTCAACTTTTCAGAATATCAATGTGAAAATAACACAATTGGTGAGATAAGACCGTGGGTGTTATTTTGAGTGCGAATTATTTTCGAGAAGTGTCGGAAGCTTTGCGGAAAAGCGGTAAATTTTAATACACCAACTTCTGTCGCTCGGAGGGGTCGCGCGCCGTTTATACTTAAAGATGCCGTTCGGGGTAAGTGGCTCTAGGGCCAGACCAAAGCCTCGCGTAGACAGATACTAAACAATTCCTAACTCTGTATGTAGTTAACACGTGCGCCGATTTAGAAAACATTCTATGAATTATACACTATTGAGTATGTAATGCGGGATTTTATTTATCTAACAGCTGTGAATAGTTCAGTATGAAGGAAATAATAATGAAGTACTGATTAAAAGATTATCAATATAAAGTGGAGTATTCTAGAAGAACCACATTCGTTTTATGGCATATGTTCGTTTTAGCATACGTCGAAATACGAAATCTGACAATAAAGTAATGAATAATGTAGTCCCGTCTGTTGTGGCAACCCTGCAGCCTGCTACCACATCTTACTACACTACTACAGAGAAAAGATAAATAAAACAAATTAAACATTTCCGACTACTCGAGTGTCCGTCAGGGTAGTTTTTGACGTTCAAAGGTTTTTAAGTGCTCCCGAAGCCTCCTTATTCACTCATTAACGTAACTTTTATTAAAAAGCAATCTTTTCATAGTGAAAATGCAAACATCTGATATAGTTAAGCGGAAAGTACCCGACACGTCGATACGTCACTCGTGAGCGCTGTAACGGTATTTTTCTACGCGGTTTGTTATAGCAACAGATGCTATTTTTTTTTTAGAGAAACAAACTGTACAATAATGATATATAAAAATAATAACAGTGAAGTTTCTACGGAATTAAACAGACTAAGAAATAGTACATAAAGAATAGTATATTTTAACAAACTGATAAACAAAAAGATTTTTACACTAAAATAAACATACTAAACTAAAAAATAGTATATATTCAAAAAATTGATAAACAAAAGAGTGTTTTTAAACTAAACATATAAAGTGGTATATATATACGTGTACATGTATAATGTATATACAATTTATGTTAATAGTTATTAAAAAGTTGGCGTAGTTTAATTTTAAAGGGACGCAATTTATCGTTGAAAATGTCCAAGTTATTAGAAGAATTTAGATAATTTAGAGCGGGTCACAAAACATTTTTTATGTAATTAGTTCTGCCAAAGTTTGGGTAAAATAGATTATTTGATCGTGTTGGGTGTGTGGGGGCAGTTGAAAGTTATTTGTTCTAATAAATAGGGCGAGTCAACTGAGTTATTTAAAAATTTTATAGAGGCATCATAAATCTTGCGTGTTTCTTCTATTTACTGATTTTATTGATAAAAATGTTCGTCGTAATATTTTACGTTGTACCGTTGTTGGTTGCAGTGTGTTCGATATTATTATGTATGTATTAATTAGATGGAAGTTGTATTGTGCATATCTGCGATCTTTTAATAATATCCCAACTACGCAGTCCAAAATTGATTGTTTTAAGATAAGCACGCCACTGAATCAAACGCTTTCTGTTGTACTCTCGAGCAAATTAAAATAATAATACCCGTTTTATGAAAGTTCATATCTTTTCTTTGTCAAGTGTTGTCAGATATTGAACAAATGCCATAGGGATTTATTTAGACAATTTTCCGTTAACTGAATAATAAACAACTAGATTGAAATTACCTTTTCTATAGGTCACATAAGCCCTTTATCCTATCGGTCGGTTCAATTTTCTATTCACACAAAATGATACATGTGTTTAATTTGAATCTTATTGTTTCGAAGATGGGTTTAATCTTCTATTCATTGAAAAATGTATAGACGATATTTTAATGAATGGTTCTCTGCCACGTGTGTTCTGATATCTTCAATTGCCATGGAAACGCATCATACTCATATTCTTCATCATCGCTACATGTATTTTGAGAAATTCTATAATAATGGTGGTCCAAAATGAACGTTGGATTTAAATTTTGTTTAATTTTTTTTCTTTTGCATCCGATTAGAAAATTGGATTAGCTTGCTGATCATTTCCACCGTCGACATTTCGCCAGTTGGATTGTAGACCATCGTGAAGTGGACCCTTCATTTGGTCGAAAAATCATCTTCAGCTATGTGGCGCAATTTCAACTCGACGGTTTCGTAAACAAAGTTAGGGGGGGTCGTAAAATCTTTGTGATTCGTGAGAAGCAAATGTACCCCGAACGAGTCACTGTATATGGTGTGGATTTTGGGCAGGTGGCGTAATAGGCTTCTTCTTAGAAAGTGAGGTTGGAAATGCGGTGACTGTGAATGGCGTTCGTTACCGTAACATGATTCTATGTGATTCTAGAAGGACGGCGCCACCCGCCATACAACTTGAGCAACTGTTGATTTATTACATCAACAATTTCCTTTTCGCGTAATTTCACGGAATGCCGACATCAATTGGCCAGCAAGATCTTGTGATTTAGCATCGTCCGACTTCTTTTTGTGGAGTTGTCTGAAATCCAAAGTCAATGGCGGCAATCCACAATCAGTCGACGATCTCAGACGGAAACCCGACGTGTTATGATGAAATTGATTAGAGATTGTGCGAGATACAAAATTCGAAATTACAAAGCTCAATAAATGTAACCATTTAAAAATCAATTTTAGTATTAAAATTTGACAAATATACATGTAGTTAAGTAAATACAAATCAAATAAAATATCAAAATGTAAATCAAAGCAGTAATAAAATTATTCAATTCAATAAAAAAATATTAGCATTTTATATATACATAAATGAAAATTTGACTCCACGGTCTAATGGGGGGGATAGCACAATGGTGGCGCGCTCGGTTAGCAAGTGAGAGGTAGCGGGATCGATACTCGGCGCTACCAAAATCTTTTCGTTTTCAAAAATGTTTTAGAAGCCCGTGCTGTCGATCCCGGTACCTAAGAATATTTATTTATTACGGTATTTAAGAAATTTTTGACTCGATACAATCGTAGTCTATCGTAGTCCCCATGTGCACGCCATGTCACAGAGATTCGCCGTCTTGCACCTCACTTCACTTGTTTGTTGTACATCATTGACCATTTATATTTCGTTGAACAGTTGAGTGAATTTGAATCTCTCCAGCAGCAGCTGAAATATAATAAATATGCTTAATTTAATGCATTCTTCTCGTCTACTATCCTGAATAAATAATTGTAGTCATTTATGCTTTTAGTTTTTACGTGTAGTCAAATCGAACGTCGTGTTCTCGAGCTCGAGTTTTTGCCACTTTTTACCAGTCAAGCTGATACGTGTATTGAAATTTATCTCAACACAATCTCATGGTGAACATGGGCCATATAGCGCTACTTCTAACGGAGATTTTGTAACAAGTTTTACTGAGGTGCCCGCTGAATAAACACATTCTATGTTAAAATAAATTCTCGAGAATAATTTTTCCATAAAGACTGTAAATATTCGCTAACGGTTCGATATTCCGAACACAAATTCAGCGTTTCTATTTGTTTATTTTTTAATAAAAACCTCCCATTATTCCACCGCCGGCGGAGTGAATTATATTATTTAATTACTAAAGTAACCCCAACTGAAAGATTAAACTATTTTACATTTTATGAAATGAATCACGCTACGTGTCAAGGTTCACGGCGGCGAATGCGGCTCGCGTGCGGTAGAACTCGCAGAACTATCGAGACTTCAAAAGAATTACTTTGATGTCATCCGCTGCAACTAACTGCCAAGCCAACTTGAAAGCTTCAAGAATTTAAATATATTTTTGATAGGAACTGCATAAGAAAACATCTAAATATAATGAAATGTCATGAAGTATACTGCCCCAGAAACGCAAGTTAGTACCACATGTGATGTACACTTTAACTGAGATATATCGCACAGGATTAAGAGGTCGCTGAAGTGACGCCAATAAATTTATATATTACGGACACTGAGGCGTCTGAATAAAAATGAGTTCTGGAAGTGATGGTTAAAATTCTCGGCTTTTTTAAGTTTTATTTAGCCAAGATATAAACCGATTTATTTAGCGCGACCCCTAATATAATCTGTGGCCAGCCAGCATTGCAGTAATGTGTCGCGACATGTCGCCGCGACGGTAAATTACGTATTTAAATAATTGATCTAATTGGGTATTTTTTTATACGATGGTACACCACTTCACTTTATTTTATAATTAAATTGAATTATTTTATAATTTTAACACTGGAAAATAGGTTTTGCGGAAACACTGGCTGTACTGAAATTCTATCAGATCACGTTACTAATTATTATATTACCCACTGACAAATATAATAGATAAAAAGTTCTTTTTAGTCGGTCCTTCGTGACTGAGGAGCTTCTCATTGATCCTTCACAATACACTATTCCTCGATGCTTCTCTGTTCCAAGTAATGAGCCTATCGCAGTCTTCTCTTTGTCGACCCAACAGTTAGACATTTGCCTCTCTTCAAGATCCCTCCACGTTTCCGACCATTACAAGCTTCACCAGGTTGTCCACCTGGTGGGATGCCAAAATATTGAAGAACGCACACAAATTGAGGCGATTATTTATTTTTAACTTCCACCATATTATGTACAGTCGAGCTGTCTCACATTATGTAATGTATTCGTATGTATTCTTAATTGTATTGGCGAACGAGCGGGCACCGGATATTTTCGAAAAGGAAATTTTGACGCGTATCTATAAAAGTAAAGTATCGTAAAATACGTGCGAGTCATTACCCAACTGAGTTCCGTAAATGTATATATTTATATTACGAACTTTTGATTCACTATCACTGAAATACCCACTGTACACAATAAAATAATAATAATCACAATAGAAAAATAATAATCACAATAAAAAAAATAATAATCACAATAGAAAAATAATAATCACAATAAAAAAAAAAAAAATCACAATAAAAAAAATAATAATCACAATAGAAAAATAATAATCACAATAAAAAAAAAAATAATCACAATAGAAAAATAATAATCACAATAAAAAAAAAAATAATCACAATAGAAAAATAATAATCACAATAAAAAAAAAATAATCACAATAAAAAAATAATAATCACAATAGAAAAATAATAATCACAATAAAAAAATAATAATCACAATAATAAAAATAATAAACAATATCACAGTGCGAATGTCGTGTAGATATTTTTTATTCGCTAGCGATTATTGCCGTCATCGCGCGTCGTCTGGCTGCCCAAGTAGAAGCTCGTGTACTAAAGTATACACAAATACACAGACGTGTTAATGTAATTTGTCTATGCACACATGCACAATATTTTGTAAATGTGTGCACGTGCGCAAAGATACGACCCTGGATGCAATCATTATCCAGGTATGGTAATGAAGGTACTACGACGCATATATCAGTGATTTACCTATTGATTTATTTATTTATCACGGTTACCAATTGTCGTTACAATCGAACATCAATCACTGTTTATGTCATCCGTAGAGCTTTAACTGTTCTGTAGATTGCATAACAGACAGGCGTTAATATTTAGAGCTACGCAATTGCATATAAACTGGGCGCACGAATTACGCGAACTGCATGTTACTCCTGTGATTATCGCTACGAAAGAAGTAATACTTTATAATTTTTTTAAAATACTCTGTAGTATCCATATGTCCTGTTTCTTTGCTGTCTCTTTTTTCAGGGGTACAGAACCTGTGTTGTACGGAAATAATAATAACATTGTTCAGAATTATACATTTTATCAATGAAGGTTCCGTGTATGGGAAAGACGTTAATGATGGATGGATGTTTGTGTGGGTGTATGTTGACGATGAATGTGATATAATTTGATGTGAAGGTCTTGGATGCTCCAATAATTACCCATATACCGCCGTGTTCGTTTGGTATCGCGGAGTATGGTGAAGTGCGTATTTGTGTTGAAATACAGGAAAATACGTAGATATAAGCGTAAAAGGCAGTAGGATACAAGAATATAAACTACTTACAGATTGCACTGAATTTATTAAAGTTACTCGTAGAGGTTAACTGTACAATGGTAGAGGTTACTGCCAGGTGCCCGAACTGAGATTGGCGTTAGTTTATAGAGATGCTGTTCGGCAACGTTCATAAAAAGAGTGATCGTGATTCAGCTCGACCGAGTGAAGTTGACCACGTCAGTATTGTCGTTGCACGCCGTGAGTACCCCGTGTCTTTTTGGCTGGTGGGAGTTAACACGAATACCGCCTCCTGGGTATGTTCAGTTTCGCTGTGCAGTGATGATGAGAGTGGAGGCGAAGACCCTCCACACGTGCTTACTTAGATGCGGAATGATTTGTCGTTTGCTTCACATACCGAGTCTATTCTATATTCTAAAAATCAAACGCGGCAGTAGCGATTGTAAAATATATATTTTTTAATTATTAAAATGTTTTTGTTTCAGAAGGTGCTCCCATCCAACGAACAATGAGAGAGTCCAGTGAAATTTTTAATTAATTCTTTATTTTTATTCGAGTAGTTTTAGAATTTTGTATAAACCAAGAAGAAAATGAATCCATGTGTGAGAAAAAAGTGATTTGTTTTCATTTCGAATTCCTTCATTTTGGAACAGTGTTGACACAGTGAAAGTCATATTCAGTGTTGCCAGAGGGAAAATAATCCAAGATGGCGGAGGCGGAGGGAGGTTCCGAGCAGGATGATGTTTCATTCTTGCGGACGGTGAGTTGCTTTTAAATATTATTAATTTGTGTTATTTCTGTTCCATTAAATAATATTTAATTGAGATAGGCTATTGCTTGTTGGCATCATGATTAATCGTTCTTTTTACTACGAACTGCGATTGAAAAATATATTTAATAATAATAAAATTGGTTATTTTGGTGGTTTACACATAAACTGTTTAAAATTAAAAATAGTCATGTGACCTGACATATGACATCACTTTGGGAAATACTGCATTTTCAGCATTGTTCCTTATTACGGAGGGCAAAAGTTTCACGTTTTTGGATTTGACTTTAGTTTTCTAGCAACGGCTGATCGGTTCTACGACCCTTCCTACGGCTGATGTAGAGGGTGATCTGTCAACGTCTACCATTCAAGTTGCCTGAAAAGTAGAGCTCTTGATCTTGATAGAGATCATCCAACATAATTTAAATTCTATTATTTCAGGGAAACTGAGCCAATGTAATATTGTTGCGAAAGTTATTGCGGTTTTTTGTAAATGAAAGTTTTCAATAATTAAAAAGAAAACAATGTTTGTTTAGTCAATTACATAATTCCATTATTAGCTCTAACTGCAAGTTACGTTCCCTTTAATGTGTGCGGGTGTGCGCGCGCACACAATTTGGAATCATAGCGCACACTAAAAAATATAGCGCGCACACCATTTTTAACAAGACTTCTTCTTCTATCGAATGTTGGCGACCATGTTGATTTATCTTGTATAGAATTACCAAAATTTTGAATATTGGAATACGCAGTTAATATAATTTAATTGCACCTACGCAAAGTGATATTTTTTAATTGCGAAGAATGATGATATGATCTCATTCCTTTCCTATAAGTTGTTATTAATTCTCATAATACATCTTCATTAGTACTATGGCTCTCCCGGGAGTCTTATACTGGGATGGTAATGTTTTTATTATTCCTTTCATCAGCGCACATATAATATGATTGATCCTTAATACTGCACAAATTATTACACCGTGATCAAAAATTAGAGGGAATATTGCTCTTGGGGTCTGTCGAGGGTCTGCATCCACCGTGGCCCGGAGTCGCTCGTCATCAACATCACATCATCGACATCCAGCCCGGGGCTCGTCTTCCAGCGATACATTCTCGGAACAAAACACGCTAAACCGCATACGACTACGACGTTCGAGCGTATTACGAACAAATGTTTTTACTCGCGGTGTTTGCGTTGTTTCCATTTTTAAATTCATCCAATATCGCAGATGAATTTTCTTCTCAGCATTGGTAATTTATTTTTGGGATTGTTACACGGTGAGGTTGAAAAGAAACTGGCTAAATCAGGTAAAATGTGTCCCTTTTAAAAAGCAATAACAAAAAAATATGGTTCAAGTATCGTTAAAACGACAACAACTTTCGCATAAACCCAACAGTTCACGGAAAACTATGTGTGATATTTTTAAGTTCGATATATTATCTGCGCTGCCGAATTCAGAATACATTGTAATTTACCCTAATTTATTAAATAATAAAAAAACTCTTGCCACTGTTTATTGTTAAATCAACATGTTTCAAGATCTATGGTCCTATCTTTAGGAAACAATGTATACCAAAATTAAAAATGCAAGCATACACAAAAACAAATCTGTAAATATAAATGATAGGTAACTAATAAGGAATAAATATGAAAGCATATTTAAAAGGTTACAATTTGAAAAACGGTTTATTTAACACATTTTTTAATTTATCTCACTGTAAACCCCTGGTATTTGAATGTACAATTTCTAAACCCTTATTGATGTCAATAGAACGGTTTGTTTCCAAAATATGATTGGCGAATTCAGAATAGTTGTTGCTATTTATACATGTCGAGTGCTCCTTAATTCTAATATCAAAACTTTTGCAAGTTTTAGCTATGTAAAAATAATTGCATATTAATTTGTAGACCCCCGATATTTTAAAAATATCATTCTTAATCTAGTTATTTGTTAGTTAGTTTCTAATTAGTTACCCATCACTTACATTTATTGTTTTGTTTTTGTCTATGCTTACATTTTAAATTATAGTTTACATTGTATCCTGATGAACGGATCTTGAAATATGTCGATTTATCAATGAACAGTGGTAAAAATAATGTGTTTTTCTTATTATTAATATAACACCTTACCGAAATTATTGAAGATGTAATTTATCCAGCTGAGACATCGGCGGGCCAGCATAAATAATAGCACAGTAATCCACATACCAAAGCACACATGCATTTATGAGTAGGCGGGCTGCCTCAGGGGGAAGACGACTGCGAAAACATTTAGCTTGTCTGCGCATTGGTCCAGATTAATTTGTTTTGTTCAAAGTAATTTGCACACAAATATCATTTTGTTTTACGTTTCGATTTAAAGTTTCGTAGCTCTATGTGTGATATACAATTTTGATAAAACCTTTGAGAGTACGAGTCAGTATCAGCGCTCTACAGGAAGAAACGCTCTGTGCACACGCGATGTTGAGATATGTTATTGTTCTTAAGTATGTGGTTAAACATTCCAAAAGCTACACATCCCGATCTTCTTCACTGCTCAACTTCTCTAGTCTGGTTCTCAGGACTTGACAGAACATTCTATAACTTCAGAACTGTTCGGAGTGAATTCCTCTAATATTTGATTCAACTTAACCAAATGAGTCCAACAGTTATGCATGAACAAAAATGCAATCAAATATTCAAATATAAATCAATACGAATCCTTAAGAATTGGTTAACTAAAATTTCAGCACTTTAATTATCCGAGTGTTGCCATTGTAGTTAGGTGTTTAGTTAAATTACTACAAAATGTTGTAATTATTAAAAAAGTTTTCAATACTATTCTTGACCTAAAGTAAAGCCAACACCCGTGTGAGTGCGGTGCGACGTGCAAGTTGATAAATTGTTAAACATGACACGATTGCCATTTGTAGACAACCAGTCATGGCCAGACGCGAAATGGTTTTGAACGAAGTACATCCTTTCTATTATGGGTCCTGTGCATGGATAAATTAATCAAAAAGCAATTCATCAAAATTTACATCTAAAGAAATTTACATTTTATTGATGTGAAACGTGAACAATTAACCATAGAGAAATAGTTTGGAAGCATTTAAGAAGTGATGCTGGAGAAGGTCGGAATGAATAAACCGGACCGAGAGAACTACAATAGGTCCATAATATACACCATCGAAAATTGAAGGAACCAATCGATGGGACATATTCTAAGGCACAATGCATACCTACCTTAGACATGTGATTGAGGGAAGAAACTATAGAGGAAGGCCAAGACAAAAATACATCCACCAAATAATGAGCAATGTAAATGCAGACATCACAGACAACTAGATAGTGTCCAAGATACAAGGCCATAGCTAATACTGCTCCAATAAGAACGTAGTTTTTGATTATACAATAAATGAAGAAGACACAGGTGAGAAGCGTGTAAAATATAGTAAACAGTTGAGCTCGAAGCTAGCTATTGAACGTCGAAAAATCTCTATCATTTAATGGAAATTTGTGGCGGTAAAGGCGTAATTTGCGTATAAAATACGATAGACAACGTAAGACAAAAGTTTCATCTGTGTATGTGCACCCTAATACACAAATGCTGATGAAACAGTTCACATTGATCTCTAGATACAATTCGCTATAGAAGTTCACATTAAATTCAATTTCTTAAACTTCGACTATTTAGATAGATCAATAGATTCTCTGACTAGTTCGGTATACTAAATCTGAATTGATATGGGTTTCGTGTATTATTATGTAGAATTCATTTAAAGTATTTGGCTTAACTTAAATTTTGTACGTGAAGAATATTTATTTTATTATTATACATACGACAGAATCTATCATAGGTACGTATGGGGTACACAGAATCGGAGATCCGAGAAGAGCTAAGGCCTAAGAAATTTATTGGTCATGGTTTATTGATTATGGTGCGGAGAACCTGGACCCCGGACCCGGACCCGGACCCGGACCCGGACCGTTGTCACATGTTAGAACACTCCGAACCTCAGGAATGGGGTTGCTTGAAATGGGCCGTGCGTCACGCGTACAGAATAAATTTCTGAAAAGATAGTAAAATTGAGAATTTACAACAGTTTCGCGCATAATATTTCGTACAAGCGTAATATTTTTTATAAATTTAAAAAAAAACCCTTGAAAATCTGTTTTTTATGAAGAAACATAAAACGCTGATGGGTAGCGGCAGCGGTGTAGTGGGGCCGGAACGCACCGGAACGTCGTTCCGGTACTTTTTTCCATGACCCGCAATGCGTTCCGGTATGATTTGTTAGAACAGAATATTAGCAACAAAACACGTGTATTGTACATTAGTTCTTTTTACGACATTTTTCTAAGAAAACATAAATTCTAACTGTTCAAAGGTTTTTGGTGAAACTTTGTGGAATTCCATGATTATTTTGTAAATTGAGTTAAAACATTGTTTTATTCCACTATATTTTATTGTGTTAAACGTTCGGGAACATCTTCCCATTATCAATAATATAATTCAACTAAAATTATCAATTTTAACTCCACCCCCACCCCCACCTTCGTTAACTCCAAACACACCACTGTGTTTTTAATTTTAGTTGAATTATAATATTGATAATGGGAAGATGTTCCCGATGAATTGAGTGTTTTACACCTGTACATAAACATAAGACATCAAACATATTTTAACTGGGCCAGATTCTTAGGCTATTTAAGGAAACTTCTTTGTCCACGTGCAAATATCACGCGAGACTTTGGGGCGAGTTTATTCTCACTAGACCAAAATTACCTATTTTATAAAAAGGTTCACTTTTTAAAATCTACCTTAAAATATAGTTATTTATTTATTTAATAGTAATATTCTGCAGTATAGTATAACATGCATCGCGTAATATTATATATCATATTTCGTGTGATATCGACGAATGAGATTTCTCCCGCAAATTTGTCTCGAAAGCGGGTAATGGTCAGTACAGAATTCAGCGCGAAGCTTTCTATTTCATTTCCGGATTATAATGATGCATCCGGTACATATATACCTTTACTGAATCTCACAGATCCATGTCTCATTGAGAGGTCACCGCGAACATGGGCCATGACACTAATGTTTAAAGCTCGTCACAGAACTTCATTTAAGCGCGCTTTTTCTGAACTGGATTAATATTGATGCAAATCAAATGTATCAATTAGAAATATACACAAATAATAAAATCAAATTATTTAATTTGTATTAAAAATATCACAACTTCATGTATTGAAAAATCGCAACTTCACAATAAGAATGTGTTCTCCATAGAAATGGATTAATATTAATTACTAATATACTTCCATATTAATTAGCGCCACAACTCGTCACAACTATTACATTACGCCCATGAACTTGGAAAAGTCCAAACTTGAGATTAAAACTGCTACAACAGTACATACATATTGAATATTACATTTTCTACTCTTCTCTATGCTATTTAACTGAATTTTTTGCAATCCTTTTTACCTTTACATCAATTTTAAATTAGTTCACTTCATGTTTGTATGTTATTAACATATTTTACACACTCTTACTTCATATATGTATATTATTTACTTATTTACTCTTACTTTACTTAGTTTTTTATTTTTTTATAAATGGAATGCACGTTTCGAATGCAACAACACTATTTTTCGATGAAATAGGATTTATATGTATTAGGAGAACACATTCTTATTGTGAAGTTGTAATTATTCAGAACATATATATACATGAAAGAGATCCAGGTTCGAATCCGGGTGGCACAACAACAATATTTTTCGATAAAATTGATTTTATATGTATATCTTTCTAATTAATATATTTAATTCATAATTAAAATATCACAGACCTATGTTCTAAATAATTAAAACTTTACAATAAGAATGTGTTCTCCTAATAATAAAGTTGTATCAATGTGTCCAAAATTTAATAAAAATGAATTGATAATTCTGGCGTCTGCTATCAGATTACTCAAAGGTATTAGAGATTCTGTAAAAATAAGGTAGATGGCTCTTTCAAATAATGGAACGATTAAATGTATTAATATTAAAAAGGTAATATATAGGTTCGAAAATTTGTCACTAAAAATATCGTCGCTGTAGCATAGTTGGATAATGCACCTTCCCCGGTTTGGAAAGAGATCCAGGTTCGAATCCCGGTGGCGCAACAACAATATTTTTCGATAAAATTGATTTTATGTGTATATCTTTCTAATTAATATATTTAATTCATATTTACATATATCTTTCTAATTAATAGACATAATTTGTATTTAATCTTGAATTGAAATCATTTGTTTAAAAAATGACCTTTTACGTTAGAAGAAAAAGAGTATAAAAACCGGAAAAAATAATATGAAGTACTCGTTGAAGTGAGAAATAAATAAATTGTAAAATGATGAAACAAAGAAATGTTTTCCTACACCTAAATCTATATTTTTTTCTTATTCTGTAAATTTTTATTTGTGGCAAGACTTACAATTCATGGCGGCGTTACTTTTATGTTTTTTTTTGTATTAAAATTTTTCATGTGAAAAAAGGTGTGTTTCGAACGATGAAGAGGATTGTTTAGTTTGGGTATTATAATTATTTCAGTTTAGTCATCATTTGAACAGTGTTACTTAATATTTTATGTTCGATTATTCAGTGTATCGCTAAAGTTTTAAGACCTTTCGAGCCTCTAAATATGCCTCCCTCGGGGTCGTTGGAGCAATTTAAAGGTTTTGTTCGGAAAATTAGGCAATTCATTACATAGAGAGGCATTAAATATTTCCACAGTTTTTAGTATTCACATGACTCGATCCAACTTGCGTCATTTTCTCCGGTAAATTAAAAAAAATATATAATCATTGTAAGATAACTGAATAAAACAGTAACACTATTAAAAAATTATAAACTTTCAAATGATAGATTAGTTTAAAGTTGCGCGTCCGTGATGGGCGAACACTGCGCTCAGGCGACATTAATTAAAAATATTACGTTTACAAAATTATATTTTGTTTGAAGAGAATGCTGAACCAGCCGGAGTGCTTCGCCAAATTTAAAAGATAAATATGAAACAAACTCAAATTTAATATAATATCTCTCTAATTTTGGATCACTGTATCCGCATAAACATTTTTTTGTGCAATTTTTGGGATCGATACTATTATTTGTGCGCTGGGAGAGAAACTATGAAAATCATTACCATACCAGTATAAGGTTATACTGGTAGGGCTTGGGTTAACCACATTATTAATGACGCATATATCAGGGGCGTGCAGTGTATACAAGCAAAAAATCTGTGCATTACTAAAAGTTCTGAGAAACAAATATAAATTAAATAATTGGATTAACATAAACGGAAAAATTATTTTTCAATTAGCGCCATCTGTGTACCAGTAGAGATTTTAATTGTTTAGTTCTCAAAACTACCACGAAAACTCATCGCCGTACCCATGGCGCTCTAGTGTATTCGGCGCATCGAGCTAGTCACATTACCCTGTTCTGTCTTTAAGCTAGTGAATTATTCGAGTCATGTAATTGGTTATTTACTGAATTGAAAATTCCTTTCGGTTGATCCGTTTTGTATGGAGTCGTTACCTATGCTGTTTTTTAACAGAATAACATTAGAATGGGTTGCAACTGCGTGCAAATCATTGAAGTGTCTACTTCCTCTTTTACTAATTCGCGAATTTTCCTATCTTACTGTTTTTAACGTGTTGATTTCATGATTGTTCTTTAAATTTGGTGCATGGATTGGTTTTTGATTTGGGAAAAACAAAAAGCAATTGGCAGAACTATTTCCTACGTTAACCTTCAATATAAATAATTATTTCCTTTAGTTATTATGTGAAGGATTTTCAAACAATAAATGAAACATGAAGGTATTATTTTACGTAAAACTTATCCTTTAAAAACACTAATAATGGTACTCTAAAATTACAAATAAATACATGGTAGAGTCGTATAAACGACGAATTTATTTTTTCTAAAGACGTTGGTTAAACGAAAGTACATATATTGTATTACATATATTTTATATGATTGTATAATGTCATTGGTAATAGTATAACCTAAATCTATACCTACTGCACGCCACTGGCATCATATATCAAGATAACTAATAATGTAAGCTGTATACTTTGGACACATTCTCATGCAGGGAAAGATAGAAGTCAGCAGTAGCAAATGTAGAAAGGGATTATCTTGGCTGCGTATCTTCAGAAAATGGTTCAATGTCCAAAACGTTGGTGATCTTATACAGGATAAATCAATATGGTCGCCAACCTTCGATAGAAGGCGGCGCATGAAGAAGTCTTGTTAAAAATTGTGTGCGGGCTGTATTTTTTTGTGTGCGCTTTGATGTGTGCGCGCGCATACTCGTACACCTTAGAGGAAACATTGATAACAAGTAGTGTCATAGATAAAAATAATATCTTATTTTTCTCATAAATTCCATATATTCCGTGTAATTCCACATTCTTAGTCAGTCCGAGATTATGAGATTTATCTCAAACGTGATCTCAGAATTAGAACGTACAATGATAGAAACCTAGAGAGAATAGTCTACAAACTTTGTACAGCGTGTCGAGCTTTACCCCAGCAAGGTAAGGGGGTGGCTTGAACCCGCCCTCGACCGCTAGTCGCGTGTATTAGTTCGAGAACATTACAAACAATATGAGTTTGTTCTCATCGTATGGGGACAATTTGAGCTTTGTCCAAATTTCGGGGCATCTTCAACAAAAAAGATTACAACATTGCCTAAACCGGAAAATGCGCGGAGGGGAGGGGAATGCGATGTACTTGAATTATACTTTTAATAAAAACACATTTTTGTTGTGAAGTTGCCAGTTCAGAACATAGATTTTTGATACAAATTAACGAATCAATTAGAAAGGTGTATAGAAAAATATCTATTAAAAATATTTGGTTGCTACTGGGTCATGATGTTAAACCGTTACGTGACTGTGTTTGTGTCACTGATTGGTGACTGAGATTTAACTGTTGGAGGTTTACTTTTTATATTATCAGTCGTTGCTTGAAGAATTACGTTAATCAATCATCAAACATCGTTACAATCGAACATAATCACAGTCACAATAACGCTTTAAATAACGGTTTTACCATCACTACTACTGGGATGCGAACCCGAAACTTTTCTTATCATATCAACCGAATACGTTTCGACAAATTTAGAACTTATATTTTGTAGTTTTTTTGAGAATTGATACATCTATTGTTGCATTTGATAAGAACGGTAACGCGTTTCCCCGGATAGAAAAAGTTTCGGGTTCGTATCCCGGCAGCAATAGCAAAAAGTGGCGATATCGACTGGCCTCCTAGATCACCTGATTTGACGGCTTCCAACTATTTTCTGTGGGGGTACTTGAAAGAAAAAGTCTACGCCAATAAGCTAACAACAATTCCGATGCTACAGGACAATATTTGTAATGAAATTGCTGAAATAACACGCGAGGTGTGAGAGAATGTTATGTATGAGACGGTCATTTGGCCAATATTGTATATCATACATAATTGTAATAAACAAAGTAATTGATAAATAGAAATCAAATTAAAAAAATTTCGTTCATTTTTTATTTATTTAAAAATAACATCGGCCTGGAACATAATATTCACCAGATACATACACGATGTGTATTATATGTCATTATCATTATGCATGTATTAAAACATACGCATACATATAAACGAGTACACGCGTGTATATACAATTTATGTCAATAATTATTATTGAGTTAGGGTAATTTAATTTTGAATGGAAGTAATTTATCGTTGAAATTCCATACGCTGAGAAATTTATTCGAATCGATTTAAATATTTTGATACACTGCTAAATGAATTTTCCATTTCGCGGTAATTTGTTTAGTTACAGCACTCAACCGGTAACCGCCAAGTTCATCCCGTCACGATTTTTTTTTTTTGATATAACATTTATTCGATTAATTAATTAGATTTAGGGTTTGAAGGCTGAAAGGCGGAGGTGGGCGGAGCGCCGCGGCTGTCGGAGCGCAGGTGCGGACATTTTAGCGAATTCGACGCTTTTTAATTTTTCAATTTGTACCCGAGGGGATTTATTCGACAATTAATTTAATTAATTTGCGTCCGTTATTATTTATATAAATGCTAGCAGAAAGCAATCGGCTTCGCCGGCAGTTTGAATAATGGCCGCCTCGATGTCAATAATGGTCAGTGTTTCTGTAAAACCTGTTGAAATGATATTTTATCAAAAAAAGGAAAGCGAACCGCAGTACAACTATCGAAAACAAATCTACAATTAGCCAATTTAGACAAATTATTTTATTTCGTAATTAACGTGACATGACGCGACATGTTTGACAATTTTTTTTTTTTTTAAACTGGTCTGCTGGGGATTTAAACCTGCTCTGAATCTGATCTCTACTCGGACGTTTCAGCCCATTCGCAAATATTTAGTTGAGATTTCAGTAGCATGCACATATGTGTTGAGATTTTGATCTGGATGTAAATTCGGGGATCAGATTGAGATTGATAGAAAGAGACAAAACTCAAACCCGTATTGAGAACCACAGATACTCCAACTGAGGCATTAAATTATAAACATTTATTTCGTTTTTTCTACTGCTGGGGAGGTTTACGTTCACCCAACTGATTAACGAAATATTAACGATCAATGGATTGACATTTGACGTTAGCATCCAACAAGCGAGAAGCGAGGCGCGGGACGGCGAATCTTTGACACACGGTAGGCAACAAAAGTCGAAAGTTGACTCCAAAGAATTGATCAATTCCAAAAAATTGTCTCTGTCTTCGAAAGGAATTTTTTCGAATCGTAAAAATCTTGTCCTTGGACATGGGGGATGATAAATTTCTAGCTGAGTTTTGCACCGTAACACCATTTCTTCAACTGAGCTCGTTTTATGTTCAATCTCAGAAACTCGAAGGCATTATTTCATTCATATACAAGTACCTACCCCTTTATACTATAGTAGATAAGATTATTAACACAGAGCACCCGGTGTTCATTATGTTAATGAGTTAATATATATAATACTTCATCTTCAAGTACGAGATTAAAGATTTCACGGGGAAAGTATATTTTGAAGTGTTGGTTATACTTTAAATTTTTAATGTATTAAAAATTCCAAGATCTTTTATAGAGCTGTACAATAAGAACTCCGTTGATTATGTAGTAGAAAATGATACGGTAAACTGTCGGGGATAGCTTCAAAACAAAAATCTTGCGGTCTACCTGTGAACCCGTGAATAATGGAGGATTGTCGAGAATCTGGTACAGTGACAAACTGAATACTCTACACAAGGAATCCAGACTCATAAAATGACGGTAGCCTTAACTGTGGAGGGCGGCCACACCTGCATTGGATAAATGATTCACGAATCACATAAAAGATACTCGATGGAAATTCAGGTGGGAAAAGAGTGATTGGAAGACCAAGGATTGGGAAACGATGTGAAGGACGCTGAGGACTTTCTGATTGAGAATGATTGGAAATGGACAGCAGAAGATCGAGTGTCACGGAAGTGGAAGATTGAGGTGGCCGAGGCTCGTTTGAGCTGAAGCGTAAGACGAAAAAAATCTATATTTTATTAATTTGTTATACACTAATTAAGTGCGCAGGTTTGATTATATTGCCGTGTGTCGTCGTCGATCCGACACGCGAAAGAACAACCCAAAAAAAAACAACTTCGTTTTATTGTACTATATCAATTCCTTTTAAATTTGTACGAATATTTTATTATTACGTTATACGGAGTGTGAGGGAGTTATAAAAAAACCAATCGGATAACGTGTCGTTTGATGGATTTGTTCGATTTCGTTTCGACCTTTTTTGTATCACCGTCGGATGAAAATAGAATCAAAAATTTTATTATTCTTCATTTATTTATAAGTTTTATGATTCATAAACCAATTTGTTTTGCGCGCGTATTAGAATGAAGCATCTAGTGCACACACACCTTTAGCGACTCTCAGAGATCAAGGTCTCATTGAGAGATCATTGAAAATATGTACCATTGCAGGAGTCATAAGTTCGTGGTATGTTTATTATGATATTTCTGCGTAATGCGTTATGACACGAAGTTGGAGATAAAACATCTTTAATATTCTAAAAACGTATTACAAAATGTAATGTTCTGCGGCCGTCCGTTAATGACCGGCTGCTGTATTCTGAGTTTTGCTGTGGTAGTTCAATCAAACTCTTCAGGTAGTATTACAACAGTATAGTATAGTACACTTAAGGATAGTACTAGATCGCGTCCAGAAGCAATAGAGCGCGCCCGCTTATGAGCCTTGTCATATCTATACACACAGACGTCCCACTCGTTCTTCTCGACGCGCGACACACACACACACACACACACAACAACTCGCGGACTTCACACAAATTTATTTCTGATCGAGAATATTAACCTCAGAACTCAATAAAAATTTGTAAGTTTGTCAACTACTGTCTGTGGACACACTGAGTAAAATGTGCGACGGGTGTAGGTCAATGTTTAGGATGATTTGGCAACACAGATCGGTCGGAAAACGTATGTTATTAATGTGTCTATTATCGGCTAACGCTCATTGCTTGTTTCTAGGCTATGCAGGCGGCTGTAGTAGCCACTTCGCAACCAATAGTGGTCGGCAAACATATTTTTAAAAATTGTTTTTATTTTAAAAATAATTGAATTCTGTACATCTTAAGTTATTCAATTAACTGCAATAAATGCTCAATCGCATACACCCTAATATAATGTAATGTATTTAATTGGAACCCACGCAATTTGTATTTCTGTGTCAATTATCAACATAACTTATATTTTAATTTTTTACACTGTTTTTAATTTTTAACCATACATAAGTGTATTATGTAACAAAGTACATATTTCCTTAATTATCTTACAATGCTTTACATTGCACCAAAATGTTATACTAGGATCAACTATCTTCATGGACCATTGATAATATATAGGACCGTTCGTTTGGTGGTTCACTGTGGCGCTTGCGGGTTGCCGACCGGCGCGACACCTATCGCCATAAACTAGTGATGATAAAAAATGCTACTCTCGACTAACCGCGACTACAGTGATTGAAAACTGTGACTGTGATCACAGTTTCAGTACTAATTTTGAGCGTAGTCTAGCATATATAATTTAACATCATCATAAAGGGAATGAAAACTCTTAAAAATATGTGAGTTTATTTTTCGGGTCAAATTATTAGCGTATCGCGTCAAATGCGTAAAATGTTTTGGCAGAATCTACTAGATGGCACTTATCACGAATTATAACGTCATTCCTTCATGAATATTTTCGTTTCAAATACACATGCGCGTTCACTACCAAATATTAATAAAATAAAATAATCACGATATTCCCAGATATTCAATCACTGACAGTGAGTGTGACTCGAAGATATCAGTGATTGACTCACGGTTCGTGATTTTGAGCTCATCACTACCATAAACTGTAACAGTGGAAATTTTTAATTTTCATTCTTCTTGAAACACCAAAGCTTGCCGTCAGAAATAGCACAAATCAAAATCTCCAATGTTTCACTCTGTATTTAGCAATACATTATGAATTTTCATCGAAACAATGATATATGCAGACCTTTAGATAATTACAAATTTTAAGTAATTGAGATATCGGCATTACAGATCACAAACGACTTGATACCTGACTAAATTACTAGTCTAAAGTGTTCAAGCGATATGTGCCTAATCTCAACTGTGTCAGAGATATAAGCATTTCAAAAAAAATAATCGTAATTATGCGATTATTTCGCTTAATTGAAATATTTTATTGATTCCAAATTATATATTGAATATAAAAAATTAAAGGTCATTGAATTTTCAAGCGGCGTGATTATTTTTTGTGAGATGAAACAAAGATATACATTAATAATGGAACAATTTCGCTAATATTTATTTCGAAATAGCTTTTAAAAATTTCAAACAATAATATTTTCCATAACAGTTTAGAGTTTGCACATGTTTCTTGAACATTTTCGACTCACAATTTAGCCCATAAAATATTGTGGACTATGTCTGTTACACCCTGTATAAGATCGAAGTCACGTTTCAGCGAGAATCATATACATTTAAATAATTTAATTTAGTAAACGCCAACTGGTTAGATTGCCTTAGGGATTGTAATATTAGCGCTAACTAAGGGAGAAATTGAGTTGCCTAGAATTTTTTAAATGGATGAAATTATATTGTATAATCCTTTGGACATTAACACAACACGTTTGTTAAACAGGGCGAATAGTCTATGGATGTACAATTGTATTTGAAATTACATCTTGACTCTTTATATACAAAGAATTTATTATGTGTACTAGGTGTAACACACCTAATGAATAATATTTTAGTAGTAGACACATATTAAAAATATCAGTCCAAATTGTTCAAGTTGCATGCGTCTAATTCATGTCAGAAATATAAGAATTGTATACGGTATATTGTAAAAATCTCGTACGATAATATTTCCCGCAACGCTATGAATTTGTGCATACTTTTAAATTTAGACTTGTAATTTAGTCACCGATAAAATATTGTGGACTGGTCTTTTACACCCTGTGTAAGTACATTTTAGCTTTTGATATAATAGATGAAGTAGGCATTGGCATAGCAACAAATTGCCGGACCCCCGTGCAAGATACCCCACAACGGTTTCCATGTAAATGATTATCGACTTTCATCTTATTTCATTACTATTTTGCTCGGTTTTATTTTAATGCAAAATAATTTTATTTGAGTTGATTTTAATTAAAAATATCTGCGTATTTATGTATGTCTAACTGAAAATACACTGTACATATGGTAGGACATACATTTTTCATCGCAATTAATCTCTGTCAAAAGTTGCAATTTAAGGCACTCGAGATACTGGGGGTAATAAAATGACACGCGAAAACTTCTCGAATGAAATGTATTATAATAATTGACGTGACATCTAACATTTAACAATGATATACAGATGTCACTTTTTGGTACTTTATCAGGAATAATTAGGCTCAAAATTATGAAAGTCGGATTATATATTCTTTTCAGTTTTTAGTGATTTTGTACAGTGATTCCGGTCTCCCGGGCGGTTGCCCAGGCTACCCAGGCTACCCGGGCACTGGCCACATCACTAGGTCCCGACTGTTCGGCCACGCAATCAGTTTTCTCAGTAGGCGCACATCGCCCACGACGTGAGCGCTGAATAAAAAAATATTCCGACAGTTTTGTTCGCTATCTATTTAAGCGGGTCAGCGAGCGTATAGAGCGAGACGCGAGAGCACTCGTCAGCTGTAGACAGATCTGGACCACGGGGAGACGAGTGCGCCCGCGACTAGACAAAGCATCATTATTAACATTTTTGAGCGGTTGCCAGATTTCTCACACACCGCATCGGCGTAGGTTCTCAAATTTGTATAATCCAAGCACCTCCCTACACTTGTGCTAATCTTTTCGAGCTCGCACACATGACGTGTCATCTTCACGATCAGTTTCAAGCGCGCACACATGACATGTCATCTTCACGATCAGTTTCAAGCGCGCACACATGACATGTCATCTTCACGATCAGTTTTAAGCACACACACACACACATAATCCGTCGATTTCATGATCAATTTTAAATATAAGGCGGAAATTTTTCGATTTTGAAGTTCAAATAAAAACAAGCAAATAAGTTTATTATATTTATTTTAGTTTTAACAGGTAATAGAGATCTGCTTTTTAAAGATTATGTCGTTACTCTTTAATGGAACCCTCACGAGATTAAAATGCTTCATTTCACACCTGATGTTTTCTTGTAGGGTCTGTATTGTTCTAGGATTATTACTGTTTACTTTAGATTTCAGGTATCTCCACAAGAAAAAATCTCAAGGCGTTAAATCTGGCGATCGAGGTGGCTAAAGTACATATTGATTAGATTTTTAAGTACACGTGGAAGGCTCTGCGAGCTTAAAATTAATACACGCTCAGCAGAGTTATTCGTTTGTGCACTTTGTATGGAGAGAAGATTGAACCGATATGGATTGGCGCGACTCAAGAGCCGCGGACACACACTCAATAAGGATTGCACTGCTTGTATGGAAAAAAGTGTTACAGCTTTATTATATTGTATTTGTATATAAAACAGCAGTAAAGTTCTGATTAGTTGTTAGTGTTACTTAATATTGGGTTTTACATCTGTGAAGGTAGGTGGTGAAAATGAAATGGAAACGCGCGGTTAGTGTAGTTTGTTCATTGGCGTAACAGATAGGGAAGGAAGAATACAGGAAATAGTGGAGCGAGAAATACGAAGAGTAGAGAAGTGAGTCGGCGGTGTTTGATGTCGGCCCCACAAGATGTGTCGTCGGTGAGCGATCGGGTCAGACTGTGGAGGCAGTAGTATGCCGCCGGCTAGGTATTGAATGCAGATGTCGCTGGTGTCGGTGCCGGCTGGGAACGACGGTGAATTTGAACCGCTGTCCCTTACAGCACTTTCCCTCCAGCGACCTGGTCGAAGGTTGCGATAAGTCGGTGTTGTCTTAGGTTTACACACTCTGCAAGACAATTAATTAATTCATTCATTTAAGAGTAACTTCTTACAACCGATATCCAAAACATGGTGATGAAAACTCTACCGCTACTGAGGACCTTTTATACATTAAATCCATTGTCTAAGTTTCACTGATCACGGATCCAGAATTTTTTTTGGGGAGGGGGCGATATTTTATGTATTGTAAAAAGCTCGATCCTTATTGCTATTATTTCCCGGAATCATTCGGGTACCCGAGAAGTAAACCTTTTTGGTGCATTTTCGGTTTAGTTGCTTGCAGCCGTGGTAGAAATATTTTGAATCAATATAAAATTTTCGTACCAGAAAAAAGACATTGCGAGTTTCCTAAGAAATTATTGGGAGGAGGGGAGGGGGGGTCTATCACCCATATCGATATATGTGATCCCCCCCAAACACGCATTGTTTGAAATTGACCTGCCTTGTTAATATAAAAATCCATCTCTTTGTCTTTGGATCTTCTTATTCCAAGAAAGACTAAACGAAAACAATATGTTCTTTGACCTGACTGGTTAATCTAAACAAACGAATACAATAAGAAATTGTGTCAAATTAATTTAATTTAGCTAAGTAACAAGAAAGTAGTTGACGTATAATGGCGTATACACGGATTAAACTTTACCATTCTGCTCTACGTAAAATACAATAAAGAACGAATAACAGCTCCCTCTGTACTCTAACTTTGATGGTATTACGAGGTTAATGACAGAATGTAATAAAAAAAAGTAATAATGACCAGCTGTAACAATTGTGCCATATAAAAAAGAAAAAGAAAAAAGTTAAAATAGATTTTAGTAACCGACTGCCGGGACTTGACAAACTGCTCTAACTTTAAAATATAGTCGAAAAAAAAATGTTCTAAGATTTTTTTTAAATATTGCACGCGTTGCTTTGTCGGGTGGAATCGAAACGAGAGTAGACAACTCTCAAAATGATTCCGGGATAGGGTGGGGGGACCCTTTGGGGGTTTTCTTCATATCACTTAAACTCTTTAATAAATGTAATTTATATACGCGAATTTTAAGAAGTGATATTAGTGTACGCGCCACTCTTAGCCATTTGGCAGTCGATCCGTTGGTGGTGAATCATCGTCTCAGTATTTTAAAAATCTGGAATTAGTTCGGATCCACATTACCAATATGTTGGTGTAACCAAATATCTGTCACATTAACGAATTAGTGAAAAGAATAAGAAAATGTATTTATATATTTATAAGATTAAGGAACATTCTAAGTATAAACAATTTAAAAAAGGTATATTTTGCTATTGTTCACTCACTACTCCAGTATGGAATAATTGGGTGGGGAGGAGCATATAATAATATAATGAACTCAGTAAAAATAATACAGAGAACCATTATTAAAGTGATATTAAAAAAAGATCAACTTTTTCAACACAAACACTTTTTGCAAAATTCCCAGTTCCCAAAATAGAAAACATTTACAAAAAACCCTCAATTGATCAATTAATTAAAGAAAATAACGCTAGAAAATTTGAAACAAGCACATCATTAAGGTTTAAAAATAATTTTAAAATCCCTAAATGTAACACCAAACACTATCAGCAAAACTCTATATATTTAGGGATACACAAATTAAAGAAATAAAGGATATAAAAGAGTTTAAAAAGAAACTAAATGAACGCTTCAAAAACACATAATTGGACAATAAACAATATAACAGAATACTTCAGAAGCACACAAATGGACAATGAATAGAATATGTAAGGTATTATATAAAATTATTGTAGTGTAACTCCCTCTCCAAGCACAAGAGCTGGTCTCTTTTTTGGAGAGGTAAGCGAAAGAAAAACCATGTATGTATGTAACAATATATTTAAAAACTGAATTTATTTTGCCATTGTATTTTCGCTAAAATAAATAAATAAAATATGTTAATAAGAAGTTATTTATCGGAATATTTTGAAATAACACAATCGATACATTTAAAATATGATTTGAATTTTTCTTTTAAATATACGAAGATACATTTGAGAAATCTCGCTCGATAAACGATTCCGTAGAAATGGTTGATCTCATCTCTATTGAAACTCGATACTCGATTCAGCAGGCATTGAAACCTTGTTCCGACTTTTGACATCTGAATAACAGTACGTGATAATGGGAGGGTTGGGAGGGATCTTCGGAATTATTTATGATACCGCACGTAAGGGGAGGTTATAATAATAATAATAATAATATAATAATAACACGTTTATTCCAGCGTGATCGGGTTTTTTTTTATGAAGACCCAATTTGCCATAATATATTTAAGTTACAAAATGTCTTTTATGTTGTGAAAAGAAAGGAAAAAAAAATTCACACATATATATAAATATAAACACAATATAATTACCATATTTCAGTCAGGGCCATTATTGTATCTGTAGCTATTCTGTATCTTTACTTTAATTAACGATGTAACTATCAGAGGATGCTCCCATATTGGTCTTGCACATTCACCGCTAGGTCGGCATTTTTTAACGCTACTTGGCAACAATGCTATGCGGCAATGCAACACGGCATGGCTGCCAACCAAAGACCGTCGACTGTCCGCACATTGCAGTAAAAAACATTTATTCAGTACAAATAAGGCATTCAGATAGAAATAAATCAAATGCGCCCAACAGTAATTAATAAAATATAGCACCGAGCGGTACAGCAAATGGCAAGTTCCCCACGCACACTCTAAAGGGAAAAGAAAACGATGCACAAAAACAAAAAAGGTTCCTTCCGTCAAAGGGAAGCCAGGACTGGCAGGTATTAAACTTAAGGATTTTTTTATTTTGAGCAAGAAGGGGAAAGGCGGATGGCCCTCGCCCTCTTTCTAAACACCAGACCGTCTCAAAATCTCCCAGCGAGATACACACACACCCACAAACTCCTGGAAAAGACCGAAATTCCGTTCATTCCTCATCCAATCCCGCGAGCATATCTCACACACCCATAATATGTGTTCCGGCGTCTGATCATGACTAAAAAATACGCCTCTGCTTATCCAGTTCAGGGCTCATGCCTGCCCCGAGCTTTTTTTTGCTGGTATCGCGGCACTACCGTCTGTTCTCTCGCAATCGATCCAGCATTTCACCATCCGGTCCGAGGTCTTCACCCAGTCCTTTATAACCCATCTATTGTACTCTGGTCTAATCAGATGCTCCGCTGCCATTTCAATTTCGGTCCCACTGTCCCGGAGTTCGGTTTGACGTTTTCATTCAGTACATACTCGTATAACATATCAATTCGTATTAACACAAAACGTCACGTACGCAGAACGGATGGCGTGGAAGAGAACATCAGCTTCACGTCTAGATTGCTTTTGTCCTCGTCTTTCTTACGCGTTGCCATTCTGTCGACACCTTCCCTACGCAGTCTGTTTAATGTCGTTACTTATTTTTGTTTATTTTCTGAACTGTGGCAGTGATTGCGAACTGACATTTAACTGTTAAAAGGTTTACTCCCTAGTGTACCGGTCACTGCCCGAAGAAGTGCGAGTAATCAGTTACTAATCGTCGTTACAATCCCACCAATTGCGTAATTGTAAAAAATTTAATCTGCTTTCAAGTGTATGCACAATTTAAAAAATACTTCCTTCGTTTCAAGGCTTCACAGACTTTAATCCCACCCATTAGCGGGATATTAATAATATTTTCGTAATATACCCCACGTGGGTAAAGATTTTTTAAATTCTAATTCTTGTTGTGGTGGATTTTAGATATTTTTTTTTTTTTTTTAGGAGAACACATTCTTATTGTGAAGTTGTAATTATTCAGAACAGACGGTCTGTGATATTTTAAATATGAATTAAATATATTAATTATAAAGATATACATATAAAATCAATTTTATCGAAAAATAAATAAAATAATTTGTTGTTTGTCAAATGATGGAACGATTAAATGTATTGATTTCAAAAAGGTAACATATAGGGTCGAAAAATTGTCGCTAAAAATAATGCCGCTGTAGCTTAGTTGGATAAAGCACCTCCCCCGGTTAGGGAAGAGATCCAGGTTCGAATCCCGGTAGCGCAACAACAATATTTTTCGATAAAATTGATTTTATATGTATATCTTTATAATTAATATATTTGATTTTAGATATCACCAGACCAAATTAACTGGGAAAGGTATCGATACTAGCAAATATATCGATGCCAAATGGATTGAAGGACACGAACTTGTCGGGTCCCTGTCTAACGTGGCTCCAATGCACTGCATTGGCATAGTTATGCCATTGAATCGAACACAATAGCGGTTTGGGTAACCGTTTAACTATCACTAGTATCTATCCATATTAATGAAACACTTTTTAATATTAACGTAAAAAAATTATCTCTTTTTAATTAAAGGATTTCGACAGTGTAAATAAACATAATAGAACTAACATAATTAATATATAACATATGATACTAATAATGTTCAGCCACAATAATATAGCAGAAGATAAAAAAAAAACGAGAAAGGGTGGGAGGTTAAAACTATTGTTGCGGTGAAGAGAGATGATTGGTTCAAATGTAATTGAGATTGTGGTGGTTCATAAAAAGAACGCTTTAAGCGTAGTGAGTCTAATGTTAAAAAAGTAAGTTGTAATCATAATAAGTTAAATCACTTCACAGCAGCATTGCATTTTTCAAAATTTTAAAATATCTGCCAGTAGATTTCTTTATTTATTATTTAAAAAAAAATGTATCTTCAAAACTAAAATGTCATTTCAAAGGGATGAATTTCTCATTCAATTTTCATTTGTGACGAACAGAAAGGCATTAGGGTTTAATTTTTAAGGTACACACATAAATCTCCACAATAAATCGAGCTGTTCAGTACTACGAGAGGTTCAAATATGCGTAATGAAAGTCTTCATAGCTCAAGATGCACAATTTATGCATATTTTGTGTATTCAAAAATTCATCATTGAAAAATCATCCCCCATTCAACATCCATCCCAAGGGTGGCGTAAATTCGCTCCGCGGGTGTCGCGGACCCCGCTCAAGCGCCAGACAGGTACTTTGTGGGGAATGATGTTATGGCAGCGGGCATTAAGGAGATAATAAAAGACATCAGGCATGGGTAAAATTACTAAATTTTCATAATAATATTTTTTTATGTATTTTTTTACGATACATTTAAAAAACAATAAAATTAATAAATGTTTTTGGTGTTTTTAAAGCTCCCGCGAAAATTACGAGTCGTGTCACAGACCACAGGATAGTAGTTTATATAATTTTAAAATTACCTTCAGTGACTTTTACTTTACTTATGGCCCGTATCCACTGATGAGACAAACTCTGAGATATGGAGTATGTTCCCATGAGATTCTTTGGAGACAATTTCTCGTAGACCATCGTGTGTACCAGAGCACCACCACCACTAGCCGTCAAGATGTTTTTTTTTTTTGAATGATGTTTGTTGTTCGAACGTCAGTATTGACCGTTGACGTTTCATTGAATCAATTTGTATCAAATTATAGCTATAAATAATGTCGGAAAAACGTAATAAATGTTCGTGATATCATTCATACCTTATACTATTTGTCAAACTTGTCATAATAATAGATATAGACTATTTGTCTATATCTACGAAGACTACACGCGGACAAAACAACTATGCATGCATAGCTCCTAAATTGTTTAATTACTGAAAATAAGAATATCTAAAAATAAGAGCATATCCACAATTTAAAATTCTCACCAACTGGTGAGTAAAAAAAGACAGAAATTACTCATTTTTATACGATACGCAAAATTCGCCTTCCAAAATGGATACACTGTGGAATGACTGTTCTATTTTATGTTTACTACCTACACACCAATACACTCTTTATATATATATATATATATTTTTTTTTCTTATGTATAACGTGAATGACGAATAACAATAAAATAAAGCAAATATAATCAGGCTGCTATGATACAGGCATCGCCTAGTTGAGCAGCGTCATCCGATAAACTGATTAAATGTACCTAGATATATGATTATATATTTTTAATATAACACAGTTTCACTTGTAAAATTATTTAAAACAAAAAACACATTATAACAAGGATTAAATAAATAAATAGTTGTATAAGTATCCATGGTTTTAGGTGACGTAGGTGTGCATGTCAAGTCTCTCTATTAAATCCTTGTTCACGGTATTTTTTCGATTAAAATTTCAGAAAAAGTGAAAGAATTTTATTGTAATTAATAAGTTGTAGGCGTGACATTACCTCGTGAGTTCTTATTAGAAAATCTCAAGAACTTGAATACAAGTCAAATTACTTAACTGAAATAACTTGATTTCATTAAATCAACAATGCACCTTGCGCGACTTCTAATTACAACTGGTTTATTTTAAGTCACATCAAAAGGAACCGCTCCTGAAGGAATGTCCGTAATCTCGAACGTGACTCGAATTAATTGGTAACATACAGTGAACTGTGCCTGGAAGGCTAAATGGAGGCTGTGTGATTGATCTATGGAATTGCCTTTAGAAAAAAGGGGACTCATAGTGAATTCGATCAAATTTGTCAGAGATTGCGGTGTGCGGAAGCATTTTTGTCTCAAAAATGACTGCTCGATATATATTCTTATAACTCGCGTCCTTGAAGAGATAATATGTATACAGGGCCGGCCCGAAGGGGTGGCGAACTTGTGCCCCGCCCGAGGGCGCCGCCGAGCAAGCCGAATAAGTGAAGTGTGCCGAATAAGCCGAAATAAAATTAAAACAAAAAGCGGAGAAAGAGCTACAGTTTAAGCAAAATAAAAAGTTTACGAGCATTACAAAATACATAATATAAGAAAAGCAAGACGAACGTCATATAGATCCAGAAGAGCTATTTAATAAGTGTTGCTCTGAAGGATGGCAGCTAATTTCCAATATTATAATAATTACAGCTTATGGGGTGCCATTAGAAAAGACTGACCGAAAAACTCACCTCAGCTCTAATCTTAATGATAACTGAGAAATGAGCTAAGAAATCAATGAAGATTCGGAAATTTGAACTATTGGATTGGATACTCTCAATACTGCAGGAGGTCGTTGTAACTGCGGAATCTAAGTGTCTGAAAGAATGGTTAAACACATACACCGTTTTTTTAATCAAGGATGAGGGCGCCCAGAAAGACTAGGGCCGGCACTGTAAGTATATGAACACTGTAGTACAATGCTGAGATAGGCAAACAAAAGGCATTAAATTACTGCCGCTGGGGAGATTTTAATTCATCTAAATGACGTACGGAACAAGAATGGTCAATTATCTGACATTTGACGTTAAACTTGGTGTATACACGATGCCTAGATTTCTCCAAAGAATCTCACGAGAGCACAATGCACGTTTCAGAGATTGTCTCGAGTCGAAAATCTCATCCGTGGACTATGATTACTTTATTGACAGCTGCTCGAAATAGATAGAAATGAAGTAATGCACCCTGTCCGCCAATACCCTGTCGTAATCACTCAAGTGTTGACCTGTAAACAGTCACTTCACCCAGTCTATTCATACTTGACACATACATACAATGGACATTGTTAAATAAATGATTCTGCGGGGACTGTATACTGATTAGCAGAGTCACTTTAAAATTGACATTTCGTATCAAAAATTTTATAATAATTTTCTTTTAAAACCTTTGTTGAGAACACGTTAAATTTTCTAGTAGCTTATAGTAGAAGATATGAAAAAAATAACTATATTTTTTAGAACGGCAATAACTGTTGATTTGAATACAAATAAAATGTATGAGTAATATCAGTAGTAGTGGGCCATGAATCTGTGGAGAGTGGTTGTGGAATGAAACGCAGTTTTTCAAATGTCGTTTATTAAGCGCGAACGTTTAAGAACGAAGAGTGCGAATGGTAGTGGAACTGGGCGCGACTTCTCTCTGCAGAAGCCCGGTCCCCGGGTGTATATGTTACCTGCGTCGTCGTTCAGTTGAGGGCGGCGACGATGGCTGTTGATTTGAATCGCCGCCCCCACAAACCAAACCATGATAGTTTAATTAATTTAGTAAATAAACTTAAACTAAAATTTGTTTACATTTTAAAGAAAACACATTATTAATGAAGTTGTATTTTTTCAGAACAGAGTTCTGCGATATTTTAATATAAATTAAATGCACCAATTTACACTTCCCCGGATAGGAAGAGATACTGGTGGCAGCTAAAATATTTTATCGATAAATTGAGTTTATCTGTATGTATATCTTTCTAATTGATGCATTTAATTTATTTAAAAATTTGTTTGATTATTAAATAGATAACGTGTAGTGAGTTCGAGAATCTTCTAGACTATTTGTCTCTCGCAGAAGCTGCTGCCATATTTATGATTCTCGCGGGGCCCCATCGACAGATTTAAGAGTATCGTTATTTATTGCATCAGATACGTTTCTAAAAGAATTTTGTGCGCTGAATTATTGATATATATATATATATATAAATATTGATGAAATCGGTGCAAGGTGTACGAATGAGGCGGCCATTTTTTCCATGAATAGAATTTTTTTCTTTTATACTTTTATACCGTTTTGTTAAATCAATGAACGTGGACCGTTGAACTTATATTGTTCTGTGCACCATTAGAATGGATACAAAACCACGCACATTTTACATTATTGATCGTCTCATGTCTACTGCTTATTTGTCATTCTGTCATTCGTCGTTGTAGCATTCATTTGCAAATTAGAATTTCGATGTATATAAAAATAATTTAGTATAGTTTCTTCCAGAATGTTTTGCCGTCGGTCGGTCATTGTCAAAGTCGACGTCTAATGCGATAAAAATGATAAATCTCAGTATTGTGTACATGTGATGAGATTTTGAAATTGAGATAAACTCAGAGATCCGCTTGACATCTATAGAAAGATACAAAAACTCAAATTCGTATACACTACGTTCGATTTGACAGCCAGCCGCACGGAACGTCACCAAGAGCAACTATTTTTTTGAGAAGGCATTTACAAATATATACAGAGATTCAAATTCACCCAACTGACAAACGGAATACTATCGATCAATGGACTGACATTTGGACTTAATGTACAAGTGCAGTGAGGCGGGAGACGGCGATTTTATGAGATTTTTTTCCAATTCCTTAGAGTCTACGATACTCTGAGTACTCTACATGCGGCTAGACCGCCTAATCTACTACTACAAGTGCATCAGCGCTAATCGCTTTGACACTTTTACAAACTACTTTATTATTATAAACATCATAAGTGTTTTATATTAATACATGAATTGGAAGGGTAAAAAATTACTGATAAAAAACCCTCTAAACAATTTACTGGAAGTATTTTATGAGATTTGACGAGTACGCGGCAAATTACGAGAGCCGTGAGTTGCCGCCAATACCGTGTCGTAGTCATTCATGTGTTGACTTGAAAATAATCATTCACCAAACGATGGCTTGATGATTTACAAATTGTCAAGTTTTTAGGGGAGTCTTTTTTCGTAATTAAATATTGATTTTTAGCTAACTAAAACTAATTCTAACAGATATATATCCGCCATTCTCGTCGGTCCCTCATCACTGGGGATCACCATCTCCACGAACTCTCGAATAGATATACAGGGTGGCCCAAAAAAAGTGAGAAAATTTCGTAAAATGTGATATAATTACATCAGAATTAGTTTAAATATATCAATAATAGCTTAAATAGTTTACTAATTTACTTACTATTTACCTATATTACGTTTTAATCGACAATTTCCGGTTGCCATCTTTCATTATTAATTATCCCATTGTTTATATTTTGTTTTTCAAATTGTTGCCCAGAATGACAAAAACCACTGTAGTAGACCGTATTCTGATCAAAAGTTTGCGAATCGAAAAACATTGGGGTGCTAGGAAAATGAAGTGTTTCAAAACAAAGCCTGGAGCTATAGCTAGACATTACAGCAGGACGGAGCTCCATCTCACACAGCCAAAAATACAATCAACTTTCTCCGTCGTGAGAATGTTAATTTCATCGAACCAGGCATGTGTGGCCACCGAACAGTCCAGATTAAAACCCAATAGATTATGCAATATGGGGGGTGTTTTGATGATTTCTGATTAGCTTAATATTGTGCAAAAAAAAAATTACATTAAGAATTATAATTAATTATATTATGTTTTAAAATAACTCATGTGTTACGATATGTTCTCACTTTTTTTGGGCCATCCTGTATATATATATATATACGCCTTTTTTTTTTTTTTTAATATACTCAAAAGTTAAACAAAACTGTATCGTAATGAATCGTAGTGTTCATTTTTAAAGTTAAAACTCATGAGATACGTTTTAAATTATTTAACTTGGGGAAACATTTCTTTATGTTACGGATAGAATCGTTTTTTATAAACAAATGTGCATTTTTTGTAGACAGATTTTTGTGTTATTAAGTCATCGGTCAACTTCGAATCGCCATCCCGTCAGTCTTGTCTGGATGTTTATTCAAGTTTCGCATAAAAGTGCTTCCAGCTGTGTCTATCTGGAATCTTAAATTCTCTAATGCCAGTAATATAAAAATTCTATCCCCGTACACGCGCGCACCCTTACGGCCTGTCCGGGTTAAGATTGGATGCGTGGTTATGAATAATGTACACATAATTTATTATTTCAATTAATTAGTTTGTAATATTTTTATTATTTAATTCGCGTTCCGCGAATTCAAATTGAGCTTCCAATTTAATGATTATGTATAAGATACTAGCTGTAAAGAGACTTTTAAGTGCGTGCCGCCCTTCAGCTAGTACCGTATATAATAAATTAACAAGTTCCGATGATACATTTATTATTACATCTGTATGGAAATTATTATGGCCCGCGTCCACGGATTGAAATATGATGAGATAACTATCAGAGATTTACACAGTTGAGATACATTTCAGTACCGTATACACGCGTTGAGATTGTGATCTGGAAATAATTAATCTCAAAGATCACTGACATACGAACGTCACAAATAACCATAGATGCGTACAACTATTTAGTCTAAAAAGACAAATAATATTAAATTTCAAACATTTTTTTATGTTTTAAGTGATGATTCTAATCAAAGGCCGAACGGAACATCAACGGCCAATGAACTGATATTCGACGTTTGATGTACAATAAGCGTGAAGTTAACGGCGGGATAAAATATGTAACTTTATTTTGGTGGCTAAAATCTTTGAGACTTGGCGGACTACGAAAGTTGAAAGTTGTTTTCAAAGAAAAATAAACGAATTATGCTACCTAGCTAGGGAACATAATCCCTGTCTCAGAGTTTCTTTGGTCCTGTTAAATTAATGTATGTCTATTTCCATTCCAGGAAGACATGGTGTGCCTGTCCTGCACGGCTACCGGAGAGAGGGTGTGCTTGGCGGCCGAAGGGTTCGGCAACCGGCACTGCTTCCTGGAGAACATCGCAGACAAGAACGTGCCTCCAGATCTGTCGCAGTGCGTTTTTGTCATCGAACAGGTAAAAGCGCGTCATTTTTAAAGATCAATCATTTCGCTATCTATATTTGTGTGGTTTAATTACACGATCGCGCCTGTCGCGCGTCAATTGAAAACAGTACGCGCTACAGGTCAAGGAAACTGATAAAATGATAGACTCGGCTAGCAGCATTCTACAATCACTGTATAGCTCAATAATAAGGAAAACAGAGCGCAACAATAATGCAAAACTGACGATTTTCAAGTCAGCTTACGGTCCAACCCTATGGTCATCAATTCTGTATACTGGCGGTGAGGAATGTGTCAAGTATCTATAAGTATAGTAAGTAATTTGAGAAAAATTTGGTATGAATTTGCTGCTGCTTGGATTGGATATATCCTCCGCATGCGACACGAGAGACTGCCGAAACAAATTTTCTCATCAGCGCCGCCAGAGGAAAGTGAACCTGTAAGACGATCCGGGAGAACATGAAAAAGGCAAATGGAAGATTCTGCGAAGAAAGATGGAACTATCAGTGGGCCGAAGTAATCGACACTGCGCAGGACAGAGAGCGGTGGAAGAGTGTTTAAGCGTTAAGCCCCCGACCCGATTAGGATAAAGGGGGCGAAGAATTAGAAAGAACTGTATGAAAATTTATTGCTAAGTAAGAAAATGAAGCATAAATATTTACCGAAGGAATATATATATATATCCATAGAAAAATGATTTAAATAAAGCTATATGAATAGAGTTACGAATGAAGATATTATGATTAAGAAGAACACATTCTTATTGTGAAGTTGTAATTATTCAGAACATAGGTCTGTGATATTTTAAATACTAATTAAATGTATTAATTAGAAAGATATACATATAAAACCAATTTATAGAAAAATATTGTTGTTGAGCTACAGGGATTCGAACCTGGATCTTTTTCCAAATCGGGGAAGGTGCGTTATCCAACTATGCTACAGCGATAGTACTTTTGACGACAAATTTTTGAACTTATATGTTACACTTTTCAAATTAATACATCTATCGTTCCATTATTTTAAAGCCATCTAATATATAGGTTCGAAAATTTGTCGTCAAAAGTACTGTCGCTATAGCATAGTTAGATAATGCATCTTCCTCGGATTGGAAGAGATCCAGGTTCGTATCCCGGTAGCAACAAAAATATTTTTCGATTAAATTATTTTTATATGTATATCTTTCTAATTAGTACATTCAATTAGTATTTATGATATTATGATTTAATAATATAATGTTTTGTTTTAAACTACTTTATTATGTACATATACTAAAGTCAATTAGCTTTAGTTGGACCCAACCTTCTTCAGGGCAATATAGTATAGACTCCTCCTGAAGAAGGTTGGGTCTAACTGAAACTAGTTGATTTTAGTGTAAGTACATAATAAAGTGGTTTAAAACTAAACATCCTATTATTTAATTATAATGTTAATCGACAATGTGTTTGCTATCTTAAAAAAAAAAATAAGACTTTGTGGTTCAGATGAATAAATAAAAGTAAGTATTTAACACAATAAAAATCCGAAAACTTGAATATCTCGGACATGTAATGAGACTACAAAGAAATATTACGTCTCGGGAAAAGATTACTGGACATCGCACACTGGAAGAGGAGATCCACCGCTTACCCAGGACCGTCCTATATGGTCCTGCTACTATTCAATGCTACTGTGACAAGTGTGCAACAATGTCCCGCACAGACAGGGCGATGCCGCACAGCTGTCAACACAAAATTGCCCTCATAGACCCCGACAACTTCCACTTTATTGAGGTATAAACAAAAACATATTCAATAAATTCCAATACAATAATAATAATAATCGTCTTGGCTGAAGAATGAGAGGCAGCGGTTTGGCCAGTCTACTTTAGAGCTATTCCGGGCCGCAGTGAACAAAGTAACGATAGCCAACGTGTTGAACGAAAAGAAGAACAAACAATACTCGCCAAATGTAACTTATTCTGAATATTGATCAAGCTTGATTCGTTCACGTTCATTGATTATTATCCAAACACTAGACTAATGTCATAAACCTTTATATTCACACTAGTCTTAATGACAGACCAGTTTTAATTTGAATACTTCGAAACAGACCAATATTTCTATCTTCACGGCGGCAAGGTTGGTTCCAACCTATTAATTAGTTCAAGAGTATCAATAAGGGTACATTAAGTACGTCACAACTGACGAAACGTTCAATGTTATGTAATAACAATTAAAACATGATTATTAAGAAACCGCAAACGGTTAGCAGAATTTGAGAATATGTATAATAATCTCTCAATACATTCTTAATAAATAACTTTTTTTTTCTATTATAATGTTTATAATTTGAGATTTTTCCTGAAATCCGCCAATAATTCTACATAAAATTTATAATTAGATCTTTTATATTTTAAGATTTTTCCACAAAAACCTTTATAAAAGTGGTAATTTAAGATTTTTCCTGAAATCCACCAGTGAACTTTATTTGTACGAAAGACGAACAATTGTGGGTGAACTATTGTGATGGAACAACGGTCCTAGACCCGCATTATTTAGGCTGCTCAGAAAAGGACAAGTCAAAAAATACAATTTTACAAGAACGACGGAACGTGAACCTTTGAAAATGATATATTTAATAATTCATTTATAAAAATGAATTATTTCTTTTTGAACCATATATGATACATCAATTTATAAACAAAATTTACGGTCTTTATACGGAATCATTTTGAGATTCAGTGAACCAAAGGACTCTACTGCAAGAAAGCTGTATTAAAATAATGAAATAATATTATTTGTATGATAATTACAATTTGTGCTTTTTAGCTTTTATTGTTTACGAAGAGAGTTTTCAAAACAATTGAGATTACGGACACGTGGTGTCTAGTGGTTGCTCCAGATGTAAATGTTTAATGAATAGACCGAGTGAAGATTGTATTTTCAGGAGTAAATATTTTTTAAAGATTGTAAAACAGAAAGGCCTCAAAAGGAGGATGCCACAGATAATAAAGCTAATGGCGGGTTGAATCTTGTATACTATAAATAATGTAAATATAACCTAGGGAGACCATTTTATAATGTTTTTATTGATTTTTGTGTAAAAAAACTTTGTCACAATACTTAATTATATTACTTTAAAAACGCAACGTATGCGAATGCGTGTGGTGTACACTTACCCAAGGCACATAGGTTATATACACACGTTTTTTATCCAAGGCACATAGGTTATATACACACGTTTTACGTAACGTAACGTGTGATGTCAAGCAGTTGGAAGTGAAATAGACATGGAAATTGATGAAGTTCACTTGAAGAAAGCGTCTACCATCAGTTGTTGTTTCTCAATGTTATGATCGCCTCGAAAAATCCGACAATACCAAGAATACAAAAAAATTAATGTATATCATTTTAAACCTTTGAACTTTTTTTTGTGCCTACATTAATATAAGAATTATTAAACAAAATAATTTAAATATAATTTCAGGCTCTGTCAGTCCGAGCACTTCAAGAACTGGTCACAGCTGCGGGCTCTGAAACAGTAAGTATTCACACTAACTTATTACACTCACATTTATTAATTAAAGTAGTTAAACAAATTAGATAATTCAAAACAATTTTGTAATATTTTTATTTTATAATTTACAATTTTTAAAAATTATTTATTATTTGAATTTTATTATTATATATATATTATTAATGTTCGAACTTGATTTACTAATGTGCAAATCTGTGTTCAACTTTGATTAAGATGTACTATTAGAATTTTTATTAGATATTGAATAATAAACGCATAAGCATGTTAGAATTTTGTTTACGTAATTTACTATAATTTTATGTAGGAGATAGTGAAAAATTCATACATTATATTAGTTCACACATATAATACGGCTATAAGGCGAATTTATTAAAGATAAACACATAAATGTTATCCTTTATGTCTGTGTCTAAATTAGCAAAAGTTAGCAAAATTTTGATATATTTCTGGATTATTTAGCCGTTTAGATTTTTCTATTTAAACGCCACAATAATCCAGAAATACTTTCAGAACATGTGAAATTATTTCAATGTTATTTTGGTAGTTACGTGTATATATATATATGTTTCCCAGTAAAAATTGTTTGATGTTTTGTTCAAATATGTCTAAAAAATACCACATTAAATCACACACATCTATAACAATTTATATGCACCGTATTTAAAAAAATGCTTACCGCTCGTTATTCTGGTTGGATTATTAAATATTTATATAAATCAGTGTTATTTAAATATGAAAGGAAATAATTACCGTTCAAATGATTGCTTTGTATACCATATTTCATAAAATTTGTAATGTAATGGGCGTCGTCTGTCGTTAGCAGCTCGAATTTATGAGACAGTCCGCAAAATTAATGAAAATTCTGCCACATTTTCCACACAAATTTGCGAAACTTATTATCATATTAGGAAAATAATGCTTCAACATTTTTTTATCACTTTCTTCTTCGCTAAAAGTTTTCACACAGCATTTGCTATATGGACGAACCAGACTTCCGAGATGGCTCGAACTAGACCAAAGATATTAAAACCTATAAGGGAATGGATATAAATAAAACATTGTTATAACTCTACTTGAGTTTATTTGCACTACTCGAGTAGAGTTATAACACTGTTTTATTTATATTCATCCATTTTGATGGTGAAACTCTACAAAGATAACGCCGATTTTATCAACAATTTATTAAAACCTGTTGAGCGCCCAAGGACGTAAATATACGTTCAAAAAATCTTATTAAGTAATCAGTTTAGGTTTATTGCAAAAAAGGTTTGTAGTTCTTGAAACTGTTTTTTCCCAAAAAGGTTTTGGCCTTGAGGTGGGTTTGTTCTGAAGTATCGACCGATTTCCATTTCATTTCAATGATACTGAGATGAATCTAAGTTTTATTAAATCAAAATCCATATTTAAATACCTCAACCTTTTTCTGTGTAAGTGAAAACTGCAAGAAGTTTAAAAGGACAATTGTGTCACTGAATTTCATTCACAATTAATTTTTATACTTAAAAATGTATATTTCATTTTAAAAATACGCTTTGTTAGCTAGCAATATTAAGTATAATGTTAGTATGAGCAGAACCCGGTATAACGCGAAATGACTTTAAAAACCTGTCATGTTTTTTTTGATCACACTAAAATACATATTTGGCTTCAAAATAATACAATGATTAACGTAAACATATAATAATATTATTTTAGATGAAAGTAATTAATAAATTTTCTAAAAAAGTCATGCCTGTCATTAAAGTGTTTTGGTTAACTTTCTCTATATTATGAAAACGTATCATTGAGGGTATTGAGGTAGGAGCTTCTTTGGATAGGTGTCTCACATACAGAAATACGCCGAGAATCGTCGCATAAATCTGAGAATTTTTAATAAAAATCAGAATTAACATCTAATAATTTTTCTGCATAGAAACTTCACTTACAAGAAATGTAATGTACCACCAGAATACTTTAATTTCATTTAAAATATTTAAGAACTATTTAAAAACAACAAAAAAACATACATCTAAAAAAATTGTTTGATTTTTACAATAAAAAATAAATTTAATGTTTTTTTAACACCCCCCAATTTACATTTTCCCATTTTTTTTGTTGGTTCCTTCAAAAACTTAAAATCGGGGTTTCACTATGTTAGCTTCTAGGAGTTTCTTTGGAGAAACGCCACTAGAGAATCTCTGCAAAATGACAAAAATCAGAATTAGCACCTAGGAGTATCATAAATAACAGGACATAAGTGTGTGTTTTGAGCTTTTTTCTCTTTATACAATCTATGAACTACGAATTAATATATTGTGCTGTATGAATTGGGATTATAAAAAATAGAAAATAAAATCATAATCATCATAAATGATTAATGTTTTAAAGAATGATAATAATTATGATTAATGTTTTTAAGTAGCTCTATGTTGTCAGAAGATTTCTTTAGGAAATTAGGTGATTTGGGCAAATAGTTTTTTCAAACCGAAAAAATATTTAAAAAAAATTTTTACCTTAAATTAATGTGATGCCAACTCCGGTAAATATGTAATTATTAATAATTAGTAGAAAAGTAATTATTTGCAGTTGCTTGCGTTACCAAGAAAGACACGTTTTTCGATTGTACTTACTTTGCGTTCTCCGTTCATATAATTTACTTTTACGATTGTAAGGGCCGGTTACGTGATCAGTGACAACTTTTTACTATAGTAAAAAAGTTACTAAAGTACTTTTTTTTTGCGAAAACGGGTTGTTTGATTGTTAGTAAAAAATGTTTACTTTTAGAAAGCACGTTCAGTAGTAAACTCATTTTACTCTCCGATATCTAATAGTAAAAACGAGAATCCATAATTAATGGCAGAATATATGAAAAAATAATAATCGCGAGTGAAGATTTTATAGTTCTGACATTTTGTTGTCAGTTGATGTATCAGGGTGGTTATTGTATGTATGTGCCTATTGTTATGAAAGTGGTCTAAGTCATGTTTCTTTTGTTTCGAGATATTTTAAGGTGTGCGTTTGAATTGATTAAAAAATATATATATATTATACAAAATAATATTTCAGAATTTATTTAATCTACTAGATTTATAATTTATTTCGACACATACATGTTGCATGTAGGTTATAAGGTAATTAAAAAATTAAGATTGAAATGACCTACTCTATTATCAAAATAAACGAATATTATCGAATATCGTTTCAATTCTTTCACAATTGTTACAATTTAACAATGTGACGCGAAATAATTGATAAAACTCGTTTTTTTTTTTTCAATTTCTTGACTTGGACCACTTTCATAATAACGGGCACTTTTTTTGTTGGGTAATTAATATAAAATGTGTTTAAACTCAGAAAATGTACGGGAAGCATAGCTTAATCGTTTAATAATGATGTATAATTAAATAAAATTTACAATTAAATGATCTACGTTATATTGATAAATTTGCGAGTCATCAGAACATATATTTCCTTTAAAGTAAATACTCGATGTTACTGAGAAAAATGCGAAGGATAAATCTTTCTTTCGAAAAAAACAGAACTGTCATCGGTACCTTCTTAGTCCTGGCGACAGCTCTAAAGAAAGATTTATCCTTTGCGTTTTTTTTCTCTAGTTATATATTTATTTTAGGGAAAATAAAATTTAAATGTTTACTAAGAACATTTTCCGACTTTCCCTTTGCGAATAGTTGAGTGACGTCGATTAGGATGTTACAAAACAGTGCTCTCGAATTTCAAATATTTAAAGCCTGATTTTTTCTCTCTCAACGAGTGTAAAGCATTTTTTTAAATAATCGTTCGGTAGATTTCACTAACATCACATTTGAAAATGTTATTCACGAGTTTTTTTTTTTTTTTACGTCTAACAACATTTTGGGATTTTTTGAAGTTTATTCTAGATGTTTCCACAACTTTTGTAGCAGTAATGTCTAAACTAAACTTGATTATCTTTAAATATGGGTGTAATATAAAATTCTGAATAAGAATTTTACGTAAAAATTTGGTCTATAATGCTCCGTTACCGAGATATAAGAAAAATATATTTGCAAGTGAAATGTTTCAAAATGGTGCCCTTTTACTTCGACGACTTATCTTTGCAGCGCTTATTACAAATATATTTAACTGAAAATGTAAAACATTCTAAGAATCGCCAACTTCTTGTTAATGCTACCATCTAGCGGTAAATTTCTAAAATAAATGGTGCACGCGCTGTTTTCTGGGAATTTTTTGTGTACCGACGCAATAGAAATGGCTATAAAAGGCTTTTCGGTACATTTTCAAAATTGGTATTCTCCAATAAACTGGCCATACCCATTGAAACCGGAATTATATTTTTAACCATTGATGTGTTATAATTAGAAGGAATGGCGATTCTCAGCTTACCCAGGACCGTTTTATGAGCAAAAGCTTTCAAACTGGTTCTACTCATTTTACTCTACAAGGCAACCATGCCCATGCTGCAGTGCAGTATTGTAGCAATGCAACACGGAATGGTTACCAGCAAAAAGCCATTCACCGTCCTTTCAGTACAGATTGTGCCATTATGAGTAAGAATATATAAGAATCTTGACTTACTGGCATCTCTCTGCTATTTATTCAAGTATTTTTACCTATTTTACTGTGTGTTTACACCGTATAAATCATAAATATGACTTACAAAAGCCAGCCCCCGAAAATTGCAGATAGGAAATACAGACTTTGTTCTGCACCCAATAATGTTTAATAATACTATTTATTAATTCTTCTTTCGTAGACTTTGCTTTTTTGGTGTCCCTAACGATACGTTATGTGATGTAATGTCAAATGAACGAAGAGTTATTTTTCCAATCTGTGTTGTTCCCACTGAAGTTATTTGACGAAATGAAGCAATTTAGAGCAAATTTTTAATTCAAATTTGTTGTTAAGAATTTTACGTTATATCTATATTCAAAATTATAAGCAATTCCTTTAGTACACCCTGTATATATTTCTTTAGTGTCGTGTTGAAATATCTAGAAATAACTCTAAAATACATATTATTACACATTATTTGTTAAAATCTTTGCACATTCGAAAATCATGGAAATTTAAAATTTTTACTATGTTTTTTTTTTATAATAATCAGTAAAACATATTTTCAAAATTTATTTTTACAGGGAGAAGGAACTTTAGTAAGTATTTAAGAACAGCCATTTATATCTATAATATTTTTACTTTTTTTCACGCTTCTATTCTTATTAATATTTCAAATAACCTATGTATAATTTGCAATCAAAATAAACATTTTAAAAATAATAAACACCTAAAGGTATACTGAAAAATCAATTTTATTGGAATAATAACTTTATTACACAATTCATATTCAGATAAAGAAAATGTGTTTTAAAATTCTACATTATAATCGTATCATTGCATAGAATAAGTTTTTTTTAGTTCCAAAAACAAAATAAAAATCTCCCCGGCAGGGAACCGAACCCCGGTAACCGTGTGACAGACGGTGATACTTGTCACTGCTGAGAAATACAATCAAGGTTTACAAATATCTTAAATTCTTTATTACTACCGGCACCTCTAAAAGCTTTTTAATATCAATAAAATTTTAGAGAAAGTTACGAATTTTTTTAATGCAATTTGTGACAAATTTTACTGGGGACCTGCTAAAAAAACTAATTCTATTGTATGTTAAAATAATAAAAACATAATAATTTCAATAATTAATTATATAAAGTACACTAGAATCGACGGTATTTTATAATAATTCTGTCATTTTACACTTTATTAAGAGGAGTACATTTTCAAACACATCTTTCTGCGTTTATTGAATAGTTTATATCGATTTAGATTTTTTTTAAAAACTTAACATAATATAATAACACTATTTGCACACATTTACACATGTTTGTAACAATTATCGTTTAACCTTTAATATATCCTTTATTTCTAACTGTCTATAGTCAACTCCCTCCGAAGCAAATAGAAATGTTCAAAAATTGGAAGCTCTTTAAAATTGGCCTTTTGAAAACTTTTTGGAAGCAATCTAAAATAGATTATAATCTTTTGGTGAATCAGTAGTGGTTTAGTGTTTTATAAAAATATTTATATTAAAGTTTATTTTAAAACGTGTCAGCAAAGTGATACTTTGCAGAGCACTTCAGTGAGAGCAGTGTTAAAGCAAAATTTAAGCACAATTCTCTTCTTCATGATGCGCTAATGCTGAGTGTCGTGGTCCCCTAATCTGTCCAGAACTTGTGCACAAAATGTCTCCATTCTTTCCGTATCCACCATAATGATTGCAATGTAAATAGAATCCTGTTAACTCATTTATTTGGTCCATTCATCTTGTACGACATCGTTCTCTAACTCGTTTTCTCTTAATCGTCCCAGCGATTACGAATTTCTCTAGACTTGTGTCGTTCTTTCTGACAACATACTTAAAGTATGCAGGAATCCTTTTCTTGTTCGTTGTCAAAAGTCATTTAATAGTTTCGGTAATCATTCATTCTCACAGAATTGAGACGTTTCAGTGCTACCAGTAAGAAAAAACGAAATATCATTATGAAAGTAATTTATTCTTCTACATAGTTTCCTTCTACCTCAACACACTTTACCCAGCACTTTTATAGGGTCATTATACTATTTTCGTTGAAGGATTTCTTAAAGTCTTCAAAATAGCCGTTTACGGTGTGTATGACATCGCTATTGGTGGAAAATTTCTTTCCAATTTGGAAACCAATGGAAGTCAAGAAGGTCAAGTCTGGCAAATAAGGTGGAAGGAACCCACGTGTAAACAGTGCTCAACGAAGGAGAAGAGTCACTCAAAACAGCATCCAGCGTTGCTTTAATCTGAGTAGTGAACTTCCCTTTTAAAACGTAAAACTTTTTAACGGCACGTATTTCCGTTATCTACATTCACATAAATTAAAGACAGGTTCACTTCTAGAAGCTTTCACGTAAAAAGTAATCGTTGAAATGGGCTGATATTTGGCGTGTATTCTAGTGAAAGATAACAGATGACAATGTCAACTTATTTTTTTTCTAAACACGTTTTAAATTTCTCATTTCGGATACTTATCAAACAGCCTAAGTTCATAACATTTGCCTCCAGCACCGTATCTGTACAACTGTTTATAATAATTATAGTTTATAATTAAACGCCACTGCTAACTATTATTGTAAAACCATTTATTAAATTACAAACGTTAAATTACATTTAGCTATGAAGTTTTTGGAAAAGCCTGGTATTTCTTCTGAGCTAAGCAATTACATAATATTTCGAGTAACCCGGAAGCAATGAAAGCGGACTTGGGAGGGATTCGATTATATAAACATCCTTGTCTTTGTCTCTTGTTGTTGTTCTGTCACTAATACATAACACAATGTACTAACTAAACACAATGTACAACAAATAATGTACACAACATAATCACAATTGTTTATTGTTTTGTGTTCAAATTCGCCCTGTGGCCAGATACATTTTGGAATATTTTTTGGTTTAGGATTGAAGTTTCTTGTTTTGTGTTTTATTAATTGTGTATATCAAAATGTTAAACTTAAGCACAAATAAATGGATTTATTTGGCGAAAGTCTGTTAAATAATTAGTAGGAATATATCTGAATATGTAAGTATGTTGTAATTATAAATCTTAGGATAATTATTTATTTGATATTCTGCTGCGTATCGGTTCTCGAAAGTGACCTATAACTGATACACCAAGAACAGCCCAGAAAATCGTCGATTATACTTGTATAAATAGAATAAAAATATTATAACAAAATACTTCTTATTTAAGAAGGCGATAAAATGATTAATTTATTAATATTATGTTCATATTACAAATATACGTTATATGTTTTATATATTATATAAGTTATAATAATATAAAGTTTCACGTTAATTCAAACAGTAAGAAAATGTAAAATAATATGCTTATTTTTTAACAATAAAATTTAGAGAAATAAATATATATGTACATATATTTTGATATTATACTTAGAATAGATATGAATTTAATTAGAAGAATATTTTTTTAACTCTGCTAATTAAAAACAGAAAAAATGTTCTTGACTAACGATAAGGGTATGTGTCTACGGTGCGTGTGACGTGCCAAGATTCCTAAGATCGACATTGAATCATTAATTGAAACATTATGTTTTGCATTTTACAAGGAGAGAAAATTGAATTGATTGTTATAGGTATTTGTAATATAACTCAGCGGTGTTTGTGTAACGACATTTACCGCCAATCTCGCCAAGTCTCACACGTCACAGACATGCACCCTTAGAGCCCTATCCATGAAAATACTTTGTATCGAAAGTGACTTTAAAAATCGTGTCGCTTCGAAAATACATTGTATTCCAGATTTTTTCAAAGCAAGATTTCTTCTTATTTTCCCTTAAATGTAGACGACTTGACTTGGACACTTTTGCACGAAATTTTAAATTACAATTCTATGTCTCCAATGCAACTTTAATGTGTACAGAGAGACCATTCTATTGCGTGACACAAAATATTGAATGACGTAACAAATATATTCAATCGTTGTTTTTAATAGGCTGCATATCCCTATCATTTCTTTTATTTGATTCGCTTATCTTATAGCGAATCGTTCTCATACCTACAGTGTCATCAGTTTCTCCACAAATACATAGTACTATTGAAAACACAAATAAGATTTTCAGACGCATTTTTGTTAGTGTGGTTATTGACCGATTCTTCTGACTTGTTTAACTTAGCCATGGTGATTTTGCGACACCGATTCTCTTTGGGATTTCAGCTTTGCATCCACCGGTACTTGTAAATAAAAATTCTAAGATAGAAATCATACAGAAAGCTTGCTTGCTGTAGTTTTTTGAAACGGTCCGCAATAATTATTTTGTTTTTCTTTGGCGTATGTTGAAGAGTTCTTTACTTTCACTACATCTGGGTCACTGGCCATCGCATCTCACGCAGACAGTCACAGTTTTTATGGTCTATGAAGCGTAATATTTCCACATTTTTCTGCCAGTTGCCAGCTGTTCAGAATTTGTTCTCTTGTCCCTTTTATTTTTACATATCCTGTTTGTTCCGCTGATATTTGCCAATCTAGATATTTCAATATCAGATCATAACATATAAATTATGACAATTTGCGTAAGATCTTCATAATTATCTTGCCTTTATCAGACACGAAATGTAATACATTTTTTATCATTTACAGGGAAAAGGCACAGGGTCGGGACACAGAACACTTCTTTATGGTAATGCGATCCTTTTGAGACATCAAAACAGCGACATGGTAAGATATTATTAAAAAATTGTTTCAAAATACTCGGATAATAATTAAATTAATTGAGATAGATGTAATGACAAAATTCAAACGAAACAAAAGTAGGATTCTTGCGTTTCAAATAGTGACATCTAGTGACCTTGCTCTTAAACATTTTCATTTGACAGATGGATCTGATCAGCATCACTGTACCGTGTCACATGGTTTTTAGTTCGAATTTCAAACAATTTTATTTTATATACAGTTGTGTGTGCACTAATGTTTATCATATTATTATGTTTGGCTTATTTTTACAAACATTACAGAAGCTATGATTTAATTTTAAATCATGGATTTTGTTTAAAATGTCAAATATACATGTCTGACAATCCAGATTGTAAGACACTTTGTAGTCATGGTTGGAGGAAATTGTAGTAATTAAAGCTATTTAATTCTATTTATCAATTGAAATGTGACTACTCGTAATTTGTAGACTTAATAGATAGTAAATAATTTTCAACATACATAACATGGTTGGGAACACTAATGATATATTTATCTTAATCAAATAATGTTCAGGTAGGTATTTACAAAATATGTATTTTATCTTCAAATAGTCCTGATCTACAAAATACAGATACCAGCAAATTAAATTTATAGTATGAAGTCATTTCACAAAACATAGTAGCAGAATAGAAACAGATACATCTATATATTTCATTTTAAAATTGTTACTTTTTATGTACTTTTCAAATTACTGTCAATTTTAATATTAGTTTATATTATAGTATAATGATTGTAATCTTCTGAGTACATTGCTTATGGTTTATAAATTTGTGTTTTCATGTCTTGTATGAAGCTGGTAAGCTATTTCATTTTCCAATTAGTGATTTATTAAAATGTCAGATGGTTGCATACTATATCAAAAAATTTTTTGCAGTGAAGTAAAAACTAAGCATTTTCTATTCATCGTAAATTGACAAATTATAGAAATATGGTTTGGTGTTTAATTGCATGCTAAAATGTCTACAAAGCGGTTACTATACATGTTCAAGTACCTATGTATAATGTAATGAGAACATTTGATGGCCAATTTTTTAAAAACATAAGTCTTTATCACAGTTTTTGAAAATCTATTTGAGAATTGTAAAACTACAATGTTTAAAATTTTTCACACAATAGACAAATCAGTTTTCTGTAATATCGCCATGGATATATTAGTTACTTAAATTCTCACCTATGGTTCTGTAAAACAAACATGTCTTATATCAAAATACACTATGAGATTTTTGTATTTTATATCATAATTTAAAGGTTCATTAATTATGTATTATTATATATTTAAAGACTTATTTCATGTCTTATGTATATATATTTAGATATAAATTAATATTTACAATTACTTTCCAGTACCTGGCTTGTCTTTCAACATCTTCTTCAAATGATAAACTTGCATTTGATGTCGGTCTGCAAGAACATTCACAAGGAGAGGCTTGCTGGTGGACCGTGCACCCAGCCAGCAAACAGAGGTATGTGCATAGTAAACTTAATATAATTTAATACAAATTAAATTAATCAACTGGAAAGATATACATAATATAATTTGTTGGACACTGCTATGTCGTATTATTGTATAAATTGACAGCGGAAAGAGAGTTCCATTCTGATTTACATTCTTTTCTGATTATATGCACCTTAATATATATGTGAATACTCTTAGGTTATGGTTTTACTTACTTGTATTCTTTCATCACATTGATCATAAATGACTTATCATCCGGGGGTTACCTTGAGTTCTGTCTTAACATGTTTTGTTATTATTTGTTATTAATTTTGTTATTATAGTGGTAAATTTCTCCCGTACGTCTTAGCTTGAATTTCCAATTAACTTTCATACTTCGTTTGCCAAATATGTTTTGCATAATTCAGACATTTTATTACGCAAAAGTTGAAGGAAATGGATATTGAACTTAGTTTGTTGTTGTTTTCAGATCTGAGGGTGAGAAAGTTAGGGTGGGAGATGACTTGATTCTGGTGTCCGTGGCAACTGAGAGATATTTGGTAAGTTTTGTGTAGTTTTATAATTACGATTGAATCACAATAATTACAATTTTAAGATGTTGATGATGAGGCATTTTTTAATAATTTCTGTCATTTCGTATAGGAGTATGTAACTTCTTTAATCAAATGAAATTTTTAGCAGTAAATTAAAGTGCCATATAATTTTATTGATGAAAATTTACACAGAATTTGCATGGGGAGGGGCTCGAGTTAAACCTGTTTTCAAATTGTTCAGTGGCGACTGATTATGAATAAATACAGGATGGGCCATAAGTAAATCGTTTCTGCGTGGGAACCACGCGAAGGAGGGGGGCGCATAGGCGACAGTGCGCGGGAGTTTGGCTATGACTTGCGCGACATTCTCTTCGCTTTTCCTGCTCGCCGCCCAGTTTTTTTCTTATTGTTGTTGATTTAATTAAATTAACACTTGGACATTGATACGGGTGCCGAATAATCACTGTTTCCCCGTGAAGTTATTTTTTGTGACTAAATTTCCAAAGACCATGCTCCCGCACGATGTCACCCACGTGCCTATCTTTTGCGCGGTTCTTGCGCAGAAGCGATTTAGAAAATGCAAAAACTTAGGGACCACCAGGTTACAAATAAGAATATCATCTGACTCCCTCAAAACTAATACATTATTACATCTAAAGCCTACTTCAAATCGAAAGGTAATGGGTTCAATTTCTACATGCACTGGCAGTTATAAGTGAATTTTTTTTTCACATAATGTTAAAAACATTATTTATTACATACAATCTTTACATGTCTTTGCATGTGATAATGATATATTGAAAAAAAATTCAGAAATACTTATATTTTGTAAAGCGATGAAGTGTGAAATTACACATCTTTATGATCTAAGAAATAATCTAATTTAATCAATCAAACACCATGCTTAGTAACTCTTATTTTGTTTTCAGCACACAACCAAAGAAAACGATGTGTCAGTAGTTAATGCCAGTTTCCATGTAACTCACTGGTCCGTGCAGCCATACGGCACAGGCATATCACGCATGAAGTACGTGGGTTACGTCTTTGGGGGAGATGTGCTGCGTTTCTTTCATGGAGGTGATGAATGCTTAACTATACCATCAACTTGGACAAAACAGGCAGGAACTAAGTAAGTCTAAAATTACATATTACATGCAAATATGCAGTATGTATAAAATATTTCTGCTTATACATACTTGGATAGCTAAATGTTTTCATAATCCATATTCAAGTATTTAGTTGGGCAGGTTATATGTTAGTATAACATCTTATACATTGTAATGTCAACCTTGAATTTCTATTAGTGATGGTTAAAGCGTTATTGTGACTGTGATTGTGTTTGATTGTAACAATAATAGGTAGGTATTCAAGCAATCACTAGTACATTAGAAACTAACCTTTTACAGTTAAATTTCAGTTACCAATCATTACAATCAAACACAATCACAGTCACAGTAACTGTTTAAGGAACGATTTACCATTGCTAATTTCTATCCCCTCGCTAGACATGGAACCATTAATATCACTTAAACTTTAACCATAATTTAAGTGAATATATCTATATTGATATATCTATTTCTGTGTTTGCACTAAGTGGTTGGGTAAATTCCAAAAAATATATTTTTTACATTAGATGTTTTAAAATTTATCTTGTAGTTTTAAGGAAAGGTGTTATTATTTATTGTCATTCTTATGCTAGTCTTTAATTATTTAGGTTATTTATTTTCATTTTCATATGTATATTTTATTGTATGAAAATTCAGTATTGATTATATATAGAAAGTAAATATGAAAACAATATAACGACTTTGCTTAAATCGAAATATGTTATTTTTCTTCCCTTTTCAAACACTTTTTCAATGATTTACTATTTCAATTTTAAAAGCAATCAACTTTATGTTATGGTGAATCTCGAATACCTTTGAGTAAAACCCGATAGGAGACACCAGAATTTAATTAATTTATTAAACTTTAATAATTGAATATTAAGGAAATTTTATTTGTATGCTCTGAAAATGCAACTTAACAATACAAATGTGTTTTCATTAATATTATGTAATGTTTAATTGTTTTTTCTAAGTATCTATTTGCTTAATAATGTTATATATATTGTGAACTGACTAATTTGACTAATATAACTTCTTCCTAAAGATGATATTTAATCCAAGAAAAGTGTGATGATTTACTAAACACTTTACCTATCTAAGTCATATAGAATATATTCAAATTTACTAAACTAATAATTTGTTTTGATTTCAGCATTGTGGTGTACGAGGGTGGCTCGGTAATGTCACAGGCGCGTTCTCTCTGGCGGTTGGAGTTAGCGCGCACTAAGTGGGCCGGAGGCTTTGCGAACTGGCATCATCCAATGAGAATCCGACACATTACCACGGGCAGATATCTCGGGGTCAACGAAACTAACGAGCTGGTGCTTATGTCAAGGTGAGATTCACAAGAACCACGCAAATATTTTGTAAATTGTTTTTAAGTGTTAAGGCTTCAGAAAAATTATTATTTTTCTTTATTAGATAAATTCATACAGAGTAATTATAATTTAACTACATATGTATATGCTTTAAAATGTGTGCCAATATTGCTTAAAGAAACTATTAGGATATTCTAGTTCCAGATGTTCATAAAAAATAATCTCAATCTTTCTTATAATCCATTATCTTGTGTATATTATTAAATGCATCTAGAGACTAATGCAACCAATTTGTCTCGATCTAATTAATTACTAACTCAATCCATATTTGTTTTTGTAAATTAAATGTTTTAACCGTTATAAAAAATTCAAATGCATCAAAAATATTTACTACTAACTCCTCTACTCTCCGACATCATATCTAATACTTAGTACATCTTGTAAGGATAAGAAAATTCTGTATTAGCAATCAAAATCTATAACCTTGTCTACAAAATGTTACAGAAATGATGCAACGACAGCCTCTTCAACATTTTGCCTTCGCCAGGAAAAGGATGACCAAAAAGTTGTCCTTGAGGATAAGGATCTTGAAGTCATTGGTGCTCCTATCATCAAGTATGGAGATTCCACAGTTATAGTTCAACACTCAGAGACTGGATTGTGGCTGTCTTATAAGGTCAATTATTTGTCTAAACTTTTCATTAACATATGTACTTCGTAACAGAATATTGTCAACTTACAAATTGTTTATATTTTCTTTCCAGTCATACGAGACAAAGAAGAAGGGCGTGGGCAAGGTTGAAGAAAAACAAGCCGTCCTGCATGAGGAGGGCAAGATGGATGACGGATTGGATTTCTCCAGATCGCAAGAGGAAGAGTCCAGAACTGCCAGGGTCATTAGGAAATGTTCATCACTTTTCACTAAGTTTATCAAGTAAGAAATATAATCAGGTAGATAAACAATGAACGGAGATGTATAGAGTGGGAGGCCAGTAAATTCTTCAGTTACAAGCCATGCAATAACGTATATTTTGGCGACAGTTTAAAAGTATAATGCAGAGAACCAATACTGAAATATCAATATCTACTCATGTTTTATGATGGTTTTAATTTTTAATTTATTTTTATTTTTATTAACCTGTTATAACTACAATGATACAATACAATGCAGAGAAGAAGATTACATATTTATAATTATTGTTTACAATAACTAGCTTATAATAAAATAAAATGCAATATATTTATGACAACCATATAAAAATATTATGAATTTCGGAATACATGTTAATCTTTAAAGTATTTTTTGATAGCATTGATTATTTCTTTGTTATCATTAATATAATATAATAGTATTGTTAAATTTTTCTTTCAAAATGTATCATATTTACATATATATATACACATTTAAATACATTGCCCAACTATACAAGCCTGTTTTTGGGCAAATTGATAAACTAATATATTTTATAAAACCAAAACTCATCGAAGGCAAAACACAGTAAGATCGAATACATACATAGCATATAATGTGAAAATATTTAAGGAAAAAGAAAAAAAAAACATATACATTATATATTCTCTGCTTTATTGTATGTATTGTAAAATTATAATCATACGAATGTAAAATAATAAGTCTTCCCTTTTTGTGTAAATAAAACATATTAGTCAAATGTAAATACTCTGTTAATCTCCAATGATAAACAAATTCTAATCTGGAATATTAAATTAACTAGTTATGGAATTAAAATGTTAGTCATAACTGATAGTAACATTTTTCAGAAACGCTGATAAATAAGGGGATTTAGGAAAAGTGTTCATTTTATCAATCAGAAAAAATTCAAACTATGTTTTTTCTAAAACCCTAGTTGATTGTAAAATCCATTCTGAAACTATATATGTATTTACATATTATATATTTACATCATTATATTATTTATATATTTTTTGCAATGGTATTTTGTAATTGTAATATTATGGTCCAATTATCTTTTTTTCAAATATGTGCGATCATGATGAGATAAACTGTTATTTTAACCGTGATTTTGAGATTTGTGTTTGATTGCAACGAAGATTGGTAAATGACACATTAGAAACTAAATATCCCATAGTTAAATGCCAGTTACCAATCATTGTTATAATCAAGTATGTACCAATCTCTCAATCACAGTCATAATAATGATTTAGGTCATCACAAATGAGCAACCAACTTATGTAACATAAATTAAAAAAAAATTATCTAACAAACTGAAATAAATTAGGTTTCTTTAGAACGATGCGTAAAACAATAAATTAAACTAGTTTCACCTCTTTAAGAATTGATGAATAAAACTGAGTTTGACACAAAATCACTAAACTTAAAAATAAATCTCTTTCAGTCAGTACGCAACCTATTAAATTATTTTCAAATGAAACAGTTTTAAAGTTCTTATAAAAAAGAAAAGAAAAATATTGTTTAAAGTAAATAATATGTGCCGTTAAGCAATTGGTTATATGTTGCAATGTTTAAACAATACATACTATTATTACATTCACTGCATACAAATTCATGCGACAAACTATCCGAACTACGCACCAATTCTTACTAACTAATATCTCTGTGCTGACGCTTAAAAGGCTCCGCTGTCACAGTGCCCCACTGTGCTGTAAAATAGCAAATTAATAGGACCATAAAATGTGCTAAATGCATTGTGCCCACATAGGTAATTTTTTGGAGAATGTGCCTTGCACATTGTGAAACATGTTAAAATTAAAATAAGTGTAATCCTAAATCTCTTTTAATTTATGTTGTATTCTCTCATGTCAAGAACACAATTAAGAGTGGTAAGAAAATTGCAGACGGACCATGTCTTGTATACAATATTCACATGGAATATAAGTGTGAAGCATCAGGCATTTATCTAAAATGAAGAAAACTTGTTTAGAACCAAAGCAGCAATATTGAATTGCTACTTTGTCTGGATTATGATTCTTGACCCAAATACATGTTATATTAATTAAATAATTCTCCAAAAATAACATGAAAATTTTCAAAAATATTTGTCCAAACTACCGAATTTGGTGATTCTAGGATTCCAGTTAACATGTAGATTTGTGCAACCAGACAAACGAAAAAAAGGTTTCTGAATTATAGTTAGTGATTTATAAATTTCAGTGGTCTGGAGGTGTTGCAGGAAAACAGACGGCATTCTCTTTTCTTTGCTTCAGTCAACCTGAACGAGATGGTGATGTGCCTCGAGGATTTGATAAACTACTTCGCTCAGCCAGAAGAAGACATGGGTTTGTAATATTCATATAATTTATGCTATTCTTAGAGATTATGAAACCTATCAAGTTTAACTATGTATATTAAATAAATGTTTTCAGAGCATGAGGAGAAACAGAACAAATTCCGTGCCCTGCGCAACAGGCAGGATCTGTTCCAGGAAGAGGGTATCCTGAACTTGATTCTGGAGGCTATTGACAAGATCAACGTCATCACATCTCAAGGCTTCTTGGCTGGGTTCCTGGCCGGAGACGAATCCGGGCAGAGCTGGGAGATGATCTCTGGCTACCTTTATCAGTTGCTTGGTAACGTTTTATTACACTTATTGGCTTAAGATTTAAAAATTAAAAAAAGTTTTTAATTTGAATTCATTCATTATGCATTCATTTTCTCAATTTAAAAATAATTAATATAAGATTGAGAATAGTGGATAAGATGAATAAACTTTTACCTGTATAATTCTGATACATACATATATAATATGAACCAAGTCTTATATAAATGTATAGTCAAAGTGAAACCAAGTTGGAGGTGACTACATAAAATATGACATTATCAAAATGGATAGCAAAATAAAGTGGGCTGCGCTAAGAGTGTTACCTAACAGAGAATACAGAAATACAAAAATAAATTGTGAGACTCTGCCTACCTCAACAATTATGTTAATTAATTAATTTATTTACTAAATTGTTAATTATACATTCCAGCTGCCATAATCCAGGGAAACCACACAAATTGTGCGCAGTTCGCCAACTCCAATCGTCTCAACTGGCTCTTTTCTCGACTGGGCTCTCAGGCTTCGGGGGAGGGTACCGGAATGTTGGATGTGCTCCACTGTGTGTTGATTGACTCTCCTGAAGCTCTCAACATGATGAGGGTGAGTAAAGGAATTTTGAATTTTACAAATATGGTGCATAAAAGAATTACCTGTTCTTGAAAAGATTGAAGTTTCTTATTTTTATGAATAGCCCTCTTTTTCACAGCTTAAAAAAACATAATTAGGCATACATACATTTGTATAGTTAGAAAACATGTGCCTATTATTAAAGAGGTTCCCCCTTTTCTCATTTGAATTAATGTTACTTTAGTTATAATATCATTACATTTTTTGTAATGTTTCTTACACAGGTATTTCTCAAAAGAGTTCACATTTATCATTAACAAAATGAATAATACTAATAACCAATAATAACAATAGCTAGAATAACTATGCATCTGTCACTTTCTTTTTTCTTCTAGGATGAGCATATCAAGGTCATTATATCCCTTCTTGAGAAGCATGGAAGGGATCCCAAAGTACTGGATGTTCTTTGTTCACTGTGCGTTGGTAACGGAGTAGCAGTGAGGTCTTCACAAAATAATATCTGCGACTATCTGCTGCCTGGAAAGAACCTGCTTTTACAAACGCAGCTGGTGGACCATGTTTCTAGGTAAATTCTGTCATTCTGCAAATGTCTTCAATCAACATTCTGGTTCTCAATTTTAGCAAGTCGGTGACTGTAGTATAAAATATTGGTTAATCTTCATATATCACATGAATTAATTCAAACATCGTAATTTTTGGGAAATATTATACAAATTGTCACTAGGCGGGTGTCTTATCACTAGATCAAACAAGCATGACGCACATTTCTTCACATTCTACTAAAAAAAATTATGTGAAAATAATATGCAGCCGTCCATAGATAAGAGCGCTGTCAGTTTATAACACATTTCAAAGAAAAAGTGCTTTGATTGGATTTAAAATAATGTGTATGATTGAAATCTTTATACATATAATATTTGTTACTCGATATATATTTTTAAAGAATATTGCGTTACATATTATTATTATTATTTTTAAGATAATAATATAAAATATTGCCTTGAAATTTATGTATGAAATTTTAAGCCATTTGCATTTCTTTTGTATGAAATTGATGTTACAAATAAATTTGTTTTTGTTTGAAATTATTGAATACAAAAACATTTTATTTTTTATCTGCTTTTGTATGCGATATAAATATGACTTCACGGTGACCACTGCATAGATTTTTTTTAAACGCATGAATAGGGATTTTTAACAGTTACAATTATGTATTTATTATGTGTAGTAATAATAATAGCATTATTCTATACTTTACTATTATTTTGTTTCTAGTGTCCGTCCCAATATATTTGTTGGGCGAGTGGAGGGATCTGCTGTCTACCAGAAATGGTATTTCGAGGTGACAATGGACCACATAGAGAAGACAACTCACATGATGCCGCATTTGAGAATCGGTTGGGCTAACTCAAGCGGGTAAATGTCCAAGAATATATATTAAGAGATACATATCTAAAAAAATTATTAAGATCGAGTATTTAAAAAGCATCATATTGTCTGACACAGAAAATAAAACTTTGTTTAAATCAAAATTATATCTAGCTGTTTCAGTGAGAAATTATTATTTTTATTTTTAAATGAATTCTTTCAAAATAATTTAATTATTTGATTTGATCGATTCAAAAATCATTTGAAACTTTTAGCTATGTTCCCTACCCAGGCGGTGGAGAAAAGTGGGGAGGGAACGGAGTAGGAGATGATCTGTACTCCTTTGGTTTTGACGGAGCTTACTTATGGTCTGGGGGAAGGAAAACTCTGGTCAATCAGTCACACCAGGTCGAGCCTTACATCAGGAAAGGTAGGTGACCAATTTAATACTTAAAAAAACTTTTAAATGTCCATTGTAATATTTATGAGAAAACATACAAACCTATTCGAGTTCTGCTTTTATATTTATACATATATACCATTCATCAACCTTGTTGGAGCAATGGAGTCGTGAACATTAATTTCATAAGGATTCAGAGATAAGGAAGTAAAACTAAAGTATTTTTTTTGCAAAAATGGGTTGTTTGATTGTTAGTAAAAAAATATTTACTCTTCAAAAGTACATCCCGTAGTAAATTAATTTTAATTTCCGATATATAATAGTAAAAATGACAATCGATAGTTAAATATGGAAGACTCTTCACAGCTGTTCCAAAAGTCATCTGACACATTGATACTTTGAAAGTTGCAGTATATGACAATTAATCATTCAATATCCCACTATATTAGTGATGAGAGTTTATCCGATGATGATCTCGTTGTATAATATACATTAAAACATAATACGAAAAAATTTCACCACCAAAGTGATACATATATTTCGAACGCCTAGGTGCAAAAAACCATAGATAATGCATAAAATAAAGCATATTTCATGATTATTTGTCGCGCCTATAGACATCTCTATCTATGCTTTGACAGTAGTAAATTTGATGTATTAACAACCCGCAAAGGATTTTTACTACAGGCGTTAGTAAAAGTTACTATGTATAGTAAAAAGTTACTACTGGTCATACAATCGGCCTAAGAATTCATTAAAATTCTAGTAATTGAAAATTATTTGAAGAAATGCTATTTATTCTAGTCACAAGATAATATCAACAGATTATTTGATTTTGAATCGAGATTATTCAATAATAATATAATATCAAGCTGTCAAGTATGTCCTATTCAAATCAGAAAGATAATCGTTCACAATATTTATTGGTTTTTATGTGCCATAAGTACAGTTTGATCTTCTGGTCATGGATAGATAGGACCAGCAGGGCAGTTGTTATTTTCTATATCTATGGTTTCCAAATGTTTCAATTTGGTTTGTTGTGGTACAATGAGAGTGTACCTCAAACGATTCCAGCTTATTGTCTATGTAATGATTGGAATGAATGTGATATCAGAATATTTAAAAAATGAAGCTTATTTATCACTTGTTTCAGGTGATGTGGTTGGATGTGCCCTCGACTTGACAGTTCCAATAATCACCTTCATGTTCAACGGACAGAAGGTTTCCGGTAGCTTCCGCAACTTTAACCTGGATGGAATGTTCTTCCCGGTCATCAGTTGTTCTAGTAAATTAAGGTAAGCAGTGCTTGTAGACAAGTAAACAATAATTTAACAAAATACATGAGTCATTCAACCAAGAATTTGTATAAAACAGAATAAAGTATTTAATGATAATTTTTTAAAATTTTGTTTATTTATACATCAATATTTATTTTTAAAATTACAATGGGTTTTCCACTAGACTCTCATTGGAATCACCATTATTCAAAAGTGTCAAAAAATCACTTTGACCGTTCAATCATTTGTTCCGATTCCCTTTAATTCACTTTTCTTTCCAAATTCACTTCTTGCACTTGGAACTACCCTCTCATCTAAGCCCATTTTTTCGTCAGATCAGCTCAATTTATAAATCAATATCCCATCCCATCCTGTCTTCAGAATCTAATATTCGACACAAATACATTTGCAACACTCTCATAATATATTTTATCATTATGGCTTCTTCCTACAACTACATGTTTGTAAATTTTCAATTCCAGTTGTCGATTCCTGCTCGGGGGCGAGCACGGTCGTCTGCGCTACGTCCCGCCTCCTGGGATGTCCCCGTTAGTGGAATGTTTGATGCCTCAGCAGACTCTAGGGTTGGATCCCTGCTCCTACTTTGGTAACCTGAACAAGTGTGTGCTCGCCGGTCCATGGCTGGTGGAAGATGATACGGCCTTTGTCCCTACACCGGTTGACACCACTATGGTCAGTGTTGTGTTTGTTTTTTGCATTGGTAACATAGAAACTACCGTTAATAAGATAATTTAAAGTTTTAAAAAAAAATTAAACCTTTGTAAAATTTCTCGGCAGGAAAATTAAAAAAAAATGGTTAGAGCCAGGCAAAGAAACTTATTATTATTAAAAACCCTAAATGCATATCTGCAGTTGATTTTTGTGGACAGTATGGACAAAAATCTAACAAATTCTGTTTTCTCCTACAAATCTCGACTACATACACATTACGTGTACTGCATCTTGATTACATGTACTGCATTTTGACTACATACACATTATATGTACTGCATCTTGACTACATACACATACATGTAATGCATATTTATTACATACACATTGTACACATACTGCATTCATATTAATTTTACTCATAAAATATAACTTAATATACTATATTATTTGAATTAATCAATGTTTATATTTTAGATTACGTTGGCCTCATACGTCGAGCAAATTCGCGACAAGTTGGCTGAAAACATTCACGAAATGTGGGCTATGAATAAGGTAAGTCGATTTTAACTATTAACCTTGTGGGATTTAACTGTTCACTAGTTTGTGCGAACCGGTTACTACAATTTTAAAAGTTTACAGCAGCAGATCCTGGATTGTTGTAAAACAAAAGTATTCTCTTATCTAATGTATGTTTTTTCATGAGGGCATTTGTCATGAATAACCAGGCAATTGCAAATTTATAAATTTTCCCATCAATTTGGAATTACATAATAATTTCAATCTGACATGACTAATTCCATAGAGACAAAAATTAGGAAATTAAGAAAAAAGAAAGAGATAGGTAACTTGTTTCTAAATATTTTGAGTCGCTCTACTGTGCACACCCATTCATATAGGTAATTTAATCCAGGGATATGAAACATTGAGTTTTCTTAAAATGTTTTGAGAAAGTTTTTCAACATCGACCAATAAGACAGAAAAACCTGTAGTGAAAAATTGAATATGTATGTGTTAAGTTAAATTGTAGGCTACTGAAAACAATTGATGAAATGATGCATGTAATTTGAATTGCCTATTTAATTTTTTTAGATTGAAGCGGGATGGAGCTATGGAGACAGAAGGGAAGATTTGCATAAAATCCACCCTTGTCTTGTACAATTTGAAAAATTACCTTCAGCAGAGAAGAAATATGACAGCCAGTTAGCTGTGCAGACTCTCAAGTATACATTCATTTGTTAATTTGTACATACATGTCCAATTCGTTTACATTTAACCATTTCTTGAAATAAATAATTACACAATACATACAAACGTAATTATAACTATAATCATTTAGTTTTTAAAAATAAATAAATGAAAGCTTTTTATGTTTTACAATATATTTTTATTTGTTGATTTAAAATTTGTAAAGTAATTGAGTATGTGTCTGGTAATGGCAAGAAAAATTTCTTAAATCATATACGATGACTGACAATTAAGTTTGTGTAAAAAAATTATTACAATTGCAAATTACCTTCAAAATAGTTATCTTGTACACAGTCCCCCTTCTAAAGCAATGCACGAAGTCCAACGTTTCTTCCGTTGCAGGAAGCAGTATTCAAAATTATACTCTTCATAATATAATATACGTAATCCTTTACATCTCCGTTCGTGTCCTCTTATGATGGTCCATTCAAAAGAGTCAGAAGGGCCAGATCAGGCAAAGAAGGTAGGTGTTTATAATGGTGATTCGATTTTTGACAAAAAAGTTCTTCACAACAATGGCTATGTGATCTTGGTGATTGTCCTGATACAACATCCAGCTTTCATTCGTAAACAATTCAGGCCGGACATGCTTCACTCGCGCACGTAACCATTTCATTGCCCCCAGATAGAATGCTCCATTAATGGTTTCTCCTTCGAGAAAAAAATTCCTTTTTGATTTCAGCCATCTTGTTGCCACATAATGCATGTGAAAAGTATTCTACAAATTTAATTGTCAGTTCTCATATATAACATCATTAAATTTACTCTAGTTTCGTAGTATGCTATTAATAATACTATTATGCTTTGTATGTACACCCAGTAATACAGTTGCCATCTTGACATTTTGTTGACTAAATATTAAATAATTCAGTGAATTAAGTTATATACATAGATTTAAAAATAAGTTGTACAATTAGATATTGGATGATCCTTCTTTTTATTATAAGTACTCTTCTTTATAAATATATTATTAATAATATACAATTTGAAACAAAAATTCACAATTTAATATTTCAGAACCATCCTAGCCCTCGGCTATTACATAAGTCTCGACAAGCCACCCTCACGCATAAAAAACGTCCGACTCCCCCACGAACCGTTTATGCAGTCCAACGGTTACAAACCTGCGCCTCTGGATCTGTCTGCAGTTTCCCTGTCCCCCAAGATGGAGGAGCTGGTAGACCAGTTAGCTGAGAACACCCACAACTTGTGGGCTAAGGAACGCATACAACAAGGCTGGACTTATGGTCTAAATGAGGTTTGTGTAAACAAATAATTACTATCTATAATTTAAGTATGTAATTGTTTTTAAAATTTTGTTATTTGAAAACTCAAGAGAGCTCAAAATTGACAAGCATTAAAGCTAAAATGTATGTGTAAATAATTTATAAGGGATAAAGATATGTGCGGTCTGCCAAGTATGGGACCAGTAACTGTTTTTATTTTAATTTTCCTAATGTTTTTTAATTTTTAAAACTAACTATAAACACATTTATAATTTGATTTAATTTATTTCACAGGATGCTGAAATGAGAAGGTCACCGCATCTTGTTCCGTATTCAAAGGTGGATGATGCCATAAAAAAAGCCAATAGAGACACAGCATCAGAAACTGTCAGAACTCTTCTTGTCTATGGTTATAATCTGGATCCACCAACTGGAGAACAGCACGAAGGTGAGTATTTTATATAACAAACCTATTTTTCACACATCATGCCCCAAATCATGCATCCAAAGTATTGTTGTCTTTAAATTAAACTATTAACGAGGTATAACAATAATGAAAAGATAATTAAAAATAAAATACAATGGAACCTGGATTTTACATTTTCCCACAATTTACATCAAAATTTTCAGTATGTACAATTCAGTACTACCTATAATTACTTGCGATGTAATTCCCCTAAATTTAGACACATTTTTTGTGTTATAACAGATAACAAACTATGCATTTGTGCAATGTGTGAAATAATTAAAAAAACACAAAGTTTATTAAATATAAAAATCAGTGCAAATAATAGAAAAGTCACAAGGTACAAAAGTAAATAATGTAAAAAAATAAACGGCCAGAAATTAACAAAGAATAAGTTGTTTTAATGATTTATTTTTTGTTTTTGAATGTGAGATATATCTCATATTATTAAAAGAATTCATTATCAAAGTGAATAGGGATGAATTCACATGGATTGGGATGACCAGATTCATATAAGGTCGATGTGCGATTTTCTCCATTTACAGCTGGCGCATCTTATCAATTTGCAAAAGGTATTCCTTATTTTACAACAATTGCTGATGATTGTTGCGGATATTAGTTACACAATGTAAATTTTGATTTTTTTTTTGCTCGATTTCGCATTCCGATCGCTTCACGGAATCTTCGAATAATGTAAGGTAAAAATATATTGATTTATATTTATCTACACGAGGTTCAAAATTACATTGAATTAAAATTTTCTTGTAATTTTTAATTGGGTTTTCGAATTAAAAAGTTAATTTATTATGAAATTGAATATTTGAATAATTTCAAATAACACCAAATTTTGAATAAATAACATTCTATACTTGCATGCATTTTACAATAATTTCGCTTCCTCACTTATTGTTATGATTGTTGTTGTTTTTTCTTCTAAATTTTGTTGTTTTTTTTCCAGTTTGAACTAGTTGCAGCAAGAAAACGTAATGACTATTTTTTATTGAAATCACAAAACTACTTATGATCATATTATGCCTATTTTACAACAAAAATGTAAAAGCAGCGTTTCGTTGTATTGGGTATTAACATAAATAGTGTCCATTTTTTTTCAAATGAAGGGGACAAGAGTCCACAACAAAAAAAATGCAACAAATTAGTCAATAATGTATACTCCTTCATTATTTACAACTTCTTGCCAACGTTCTACAAGTTTTACGAAGCCTCTGTGATAAAAACCATGGCGGCTTTATTCCTTTGATTGAACGCGAACAGAAGGTGTCGAAAGTGCTCACTGTTATCTACTTTACATTCCATTTTGAAGGCTTGTAATCAAATAAATGTAAAATAAAAGCAAACACAATATCTTGTAGAGCAGAAAATTTTCTTTCCAATGAAGTATAATCTTTTCCTTTACTTTGTTTTACTTTTGGCACACATATTTAAATTTGAAAAAAATGGATACTACTTACGTTAACGTTAAGTTTTAATAACACCTGTTTTTGGAGGTGGTTGGAGATTCATAAGATGGAGAAATAATAATATTTTTAATGTTAACACTCGTGTTCTCGTACTCTAGCTCTTTTGGCGGAGGCATCTAGACTAAAGCAAGCGGCCTTCAGGACCTACAGGGCGGAAAAAACCTACGCTGTTGGTTCAGGAAAGTGGTACTTTGAGTTTGAGATCCTCACTGCTGGTCCCATGAGAGTAAGTTCAACATTTGTTATTGTACCTGATAAATAAAAAAACAAAGTATTTAACTAGATATGAGACTCCCCTGAAACAACATTATATATATCGGTTTTTACAAATGTTTGATAGGTAGACGGAATATTAGCCATCTTGGATGATATACAGTGTTGTTGCAGGCAAAATTACTTAAAAATTGTGTCTAATAGTATTTTTATTTATTTTATATGGTTGTTTAATATACCGTTCAATGTTATGACAGGAATATATATAATGTTGTTGCATTCATAAGTCAGATCTGCCCATAAACGATATACAGTGTTACAGGGGTGGTCTCATATCGAATTTGATTAAAATTATTTTATAAATATTTTTTCAGGTCGGTTGGGCTCATGCAGATTGTCACCCGGGTCTGATGTTGGGTCAAGACGAAAGCTCCTGGGCGTTTGATGGTTATAATGTAAGTATATTATTATCAATTCATTTTAAAGTTATTTTATGGTGTTGTATATACATATTGAATGGTGAGTTGAATCACATAGAAATCTTTCTTAAAAAAGTTAAATATATATTACGTATTTATATTTATTCACACAAGAGATCAGCCCGCGGGAAAGGAAGGAATATGAGAGGGAAGGCACTGAACAGTTAATCTGAGCATTAACATGATTCTGATTTTAAGCAGAAAATCAAAATGTCTGCTAATTATTTTACATAGTATTTAATTATATGTATGAGACATTTAGGACCGGTTGTGTAATCAGTAGTAACTTTTAGTAGTAAAAAAGTTACTAAAGTAAAATTTTTTGCAAAAACGGGTTGTTTGATCGTTAGTAAAAAAATATTTTCTTGTCTAAAGTACATCCCATTTTCAAACTCATTTTACTCTCCGATATCCTATAGTAAAAATGAGAATCCATAGTTAAATATGGCGGACTTTTCACAGCTGTTCCAAAAGTCATCTGACACATTGATACTTTGAAAGTTGCAGTATACAACAATTAATCATTCAATATCCCGCTATTTTAATGATGACAGTTTATCTGATGATGATCTTATTATATAATATACATTAAAACATAATACAAAAAAAATTTCACCACCAAAGTGATATATTTCGAACGCCTAGGCGCAAAAAACCAAAGATAATGCATAAAATAAAGCATATTTCATGATTATTTGTCACGCCTATACACATCTACGTCTATGCTTTAACAGTAGTAAATTTGATATATCAACAACCCGCAAAGAATTTTTACTACGAGCGTTAGTAAAAAGTTACTATGTATTAATCACACAACAATTGATATTGGACTGCATATCTCACTAGAATAATCTGTGTTGAGACAGACATTGTATATGATTGATTGAAATAAATAATTTCTCACGACTATAGGTAGATATTGGATGTATTTATCTTATTAATAATGTATGTCTTTCTTTCAAAATCAAGGATTTTTTAATATATCTTTAAACTAGATGAATCTGATTTGATCTTTTGGGCAGTGGCAGTGACGTGACTCTGGTTCGCGCTCTACAAAATTTTTGGTATCATATGCTCGAGAATTGATATGGACTAACAATTTTTAAAATCCACTACAGCTTGAAATATAATTATAAAATAGATTTTTCACATGCAAACGTTATTGATGGATACGTTGGTAGTACCCTGCTAATATGTCAGGTTAGGGACTAGACAATTGCCGTAAAGCCCAAATTGAAGTAAGGATTTATTTCAGTTGCGAGTGCCTATAAAAAGTTTTGACAAGTGCTCGAAAAATATTACATTGTGATATAGTATAATTAGCATTATGTTCGTTATATTAGGCATAAGTAGATAATAGAAAATAACTATGTAAATAGAATTATACTAGAAAATAATAAGTAAAAAAAATATAATACCATAGAAGTGAGGGATGTATGTATCCGTATGTGCCTAATGCGAACCAAATAAAAGGTATAAAATTTTTCTTAATTCTGGGTTTCATGGGTGCTCTGTTTAACTAAAAACAAAGTGGTGTTGGTTTGTTCAGCTTATATTTACTGTTGTGAGATTGCATATAAGTTTATCTTAATGTTCACAACTTCACCTCAGTAATTATGCAAAATCGAGTCATGTTGTGAAAGTTGCTAAATAATGTACTATTATTTTTCAAAAGATGGAGCTTTTTCAGCTTGAGATATTAAGGTTTGTTACATAATAAGAGAAGATCACTGATTTTTACGATGTTTTCAATTTGTAATATGCGAAATACAGGTTCAAAAAGAGCACGGAGGATCCACAGATACATTTGGTGTCCAATTCAAGATAGGTGACATTGTCGGATGTTTCTTAGATGTGACGGACCAAACCATTAGTGAGTCTAGTCCCGAAGTCAAAGACAAATTGCTATTCATTAGAACAATGTTTTGAAAACCCCCCTTTTGTTTTTGTATTATGTTGTTTGATATTATTATCATTGTGATTTATTAACGGATTGATTGCCGTGGTAAAAATCTGTGCCAAAAATATACAATTTTGTCCATTTGATGAACTGCAATGAAAAAATTAAACACTGTTTCGTGAAAGCTTTGCGTTTGAATATTCGTCATGTTTATCACATTAATTAGTATTCAAGCATTTATTCATTTATAGCTTTTTGCAATGTTGGAAATCATGCGATAAGAGGATATTTTTCTCATACAAAATTATCTATGGTAATGAAAATTTGTAATAAGCAAAAAATCTTAAGTAGTAATAAACTTGATTCTTTAATATAATCCGTTTCCGTGAGAATGAAGAAACATAAATAATTTTGTATCAGATTTCAAACAAAAGTTCATCTTATGCTGATAAAAATACAATAAGTCCTCTACATGCGAACATTCAACTAGCAAATTTTCAAATATATGAATTTACATGTCCAATCAATGCAAAATTGTATTGGAATTTCAAATTTGATGGCAGTGCGTAAGACTAGTTTATGTATCTGCCACTTGGTGGCATGCATGACGCACGCTTTCAGTAATGTTTACAGTAGTCACATGCGGTCTTCTTTAATAAGTGCGTATACTATTTACTGTAGCTACATTTAGTTCAACTACTGTGCAATTAATTTTAATCCCAGCGCTACACAATATCAGATGTTAAGCATAAGAACAGTGGTGATTATTACAGTAAAGCTGGATGCCTAGGCTCACTGTTCAATTTGCAAACAAATTCAACTTGCGAACAAGCTCTCGGAATGGAATTTGTTTGTATGTAGAGGACATACTGTAATTTCAATGAAATTTAAAACTGAATGGATCATATGTTCTTAGGTAAATTTTGTATATGATAAATCTATTCAATGTTAAATTCAACAACAATTTGATTTTTCATCATAAGATGATCATGTCAAATATATTAAATTATTCTGGTTTGGGTTCGAGTCCCAGTGGTAGCCATCTAAAAAGATATTCAAAAAACAAGATATGCTTTGCTTTGTTATTCAATAATAAATTTAATTAATTTAACTAAAATCATTTCCAGTTCAGCTTCTTGTTTTCCACATCCATGTTTTACGATGTCTAATTCCTTTATTAGACATTCACCCCATCCAAATAATCCCTTTCTTTATCTCGTTCATCATGAATTTGTATTTTGTCCTCGCTTCTTTCACAGTCACGTGTTGTTGTTCTTGCACAATTATGGTTTTAATTTTTTTTTAAATATTTTTCCTGTCAATCAATCCGTTAATATTAGGTTAAGTATTTATATATTTTTATTATAATAATGTGTATCTTAACAAATAATAAGTAATGGTTTACCCTCTTTATTATATCCGTGTGTAACAAGAAATCTCTTCATTAATTTAATATTCGCAACATATAAACAAATATTGCCTCTCACAGCAAATAAACATTTTATTATGTGATTCATATCGATCGGTAGCACCTCATAATTATTCGAGTCATATTAAACACTTTTTATTGTGATTGGTCATTTTGACTAGTTTGTTACAATATCAAACCGACGACTAGCCCTGTTTTGTTTTGTATCTAAACAGGAGGAAAAGGTGTATTGCGGCGGTATGGAGTCCTTCGGAAAGCAATGGACGGTCGGAGACGTTGTCGGAGTATTTTTAGATTTGATCGACAAAACTATAAGTAAGAAATAAACGATTAACGCTTTGAACATGGCAGATTGCTTCGTCGCTTACTTCAGCTTTAAATCTGGCTTTTAGCTACTGTTTGCTAGCTGTACAGAACATTTTAAATGATCATTTTTCATAGTATTATATTTTTTGCACCACACTGATTCACAAATGTATTTATATATAGTTAGAGTCTAGATTATACGATTACAATGCCCATCTTCGACTTAGGTTACTACCTCTAGTATTTAGATTATTACCTGTAGTACTTGGATTATCACCTACTCCACCAAACTACATAATTGCCATCCAAGTTAGTTTTATTTTCACAACACAGGTGTTTTGAAAATATTAATATGTATTTTTATTATTATTTTTTTAATTCCTCTGTGAGAATTCAACCTGTAATAATTGTCAGGTCAAAAACTCAGATGTCAATAAATATGTAAATAATAAGTTCTGTTTGTGATATATGAGATTTTCCAGAATGTGAAGAGATTCAAGGAAAGTAAATATGTGCTCTACGATTGCAATTGTGAATTTTTATATTCAATTGGATTTTGCAAGTGATATTGTTTGCCTTTAGTTGATTAGTGATAATAAATTATTTTGATATTGTATTCAAGATTCCAAGAAGGGAATATTTTCATTTTGTACAGAATAATTCTTGAAGCGATATAGTCCAGTCGAATAAGGATTTTTGGTCAGAAAAATTTCCACAAAGCTGAATTTTTGTATACACATACGTTTCGATGTTACAAATAAGTATATAAATGACAAAATCCTAAAAATATCAGGAGGGAAATTCGAGATATTAAAGGTTAAGGGTTGTCAAAATTGGTTTTTTGCAAATAACTCGCATCCATCCGCATCGTATGTCGATAAAAGTTATTAAACAAGTTGTAGAAAACATTATTATTTACAAGATTGGTTATATGCATTTTTTCTATAAGTTTAACCCTTTTCGAGATATAGCTCGATAATATTAATAAAATAAAACGATTATTTATAAAAAATATTGTTTATAGATAACTAATAAATTATTGCATTTTTTTCCACACTACCTACGAGGTAGAATGCAAGGCGCATTTTTTTAAATATGATTTCCCCTGTGGGTCTAATCCATGTTGTTGATTGTTAATTAATCCATTCTAATCGGTATCATTTTGTATCGTTTAAATGTTTGGACAAAAATCACTGCATCCTCGTTTACTTTGCATCATCTGAAACAGAATGATATACAATTATTTATTATTTATAAATAAGTAAATGTTTATAAATAATAAACATTTACACGTGTTGCTCCGCAGTTTATACAGTGTTATCCTGTAAACGAATTAATTGTTATCCCTTCTCCGCACTGTATCTCGAAAAGGGTTAAACTTATGAAAAAAATTCATATAACTAATCTTGTAGATACAAATTTATTCTATAACCTTTGTCTTAATTGATGTACTTTTGGCGAGTTATTTGCAAAAAACAATTTTGGTGACCTTTGACCTTTAATATCTCGAATTGTCCTGCTGATAATTTTCGGATTTTGTCATAGACTTATTTGAAACATCGAAACATACATGTATACAAAAATTCAACTTGTAGAAATTTTTCTGACAGTCAGTCATTTTTTTGTCTAATTTGATTGGACTAATATATTATTTTAATCTTATAAAATACTATGAAAGGTGTCATGTAAAATTGTCCTGCTGTACTTTTAACTAATCTCATGAAATATTATTTTGCATATTGCTTTTCGTCATAACCATTACTAGCGTCTATCCATTTGGCTGTCTGTCTTGCTTGTCGCTAGGATATGACTGTCACGATAGCTTTGACAATTATTTTATCAAAATATTCTCGACAGAGTGTGCTCCAACATTTCTGAATACTTCACTGTGTCCATCGTCAGGATTGATAAACACCACACATTTAAAAAAAAAATTATTTATCAAATCAAAGGGCTGAATTCCAAGTCGTTTCTTAGCGCTTACATTATCATTTAACATGTACTTAACAGTATTCCAAAACCAATTATGATCGATAACTCAAATATGCTAAAGTGCCTCACAAAATGCATATTCAGATTCTACATACATTAAATTATTGTTATTCATTACAATCGTAACAATAGTGATTTATTTTCAACTACATTTTTAATATTTGTATATATTTAAAAATTGTCCACATCGCATCAACAAATTAATTGCACACGCTCCAAAAATGCATCAATATTATTTTGGAATACTGTTTACTTCAGCTTACTCACATTTGCCCCACACTTACATAAGCTTGAGGTGTGTAATCAAGGTTCTGGAGTGTGACTCAAAAATTGATAGCGAGGAGGTAAGTTAGATTATTCACAAATTGATACTTTTGCTTGCTTTTCTTCTGCACTTGGCAATGAGCTATTCTTTTATACTCTTTTCATGAAAATGTCTTCATGATTGGAAATAACAATCGCTTACGGCTTTTGCCCTTCCATTGAAGGTTTTGGAAAGTTTTAAAAATTACATTTGGAGAATGAAAATTAGTAACCTGGCCTCAAATTAGGCTTATAGATTTCACAATTAGTGAGCTCATGCTATTACTCGAACATTAGCTATTCTAGGGAGAGTGGAAAATACTTGACAGCTGGAGTCACAGGAGAAATAAATATTATCAAATAGTGTGCTTTATTAGTAATAAATGTTACTCAGTCTTTTGCTCGAGCAACACTTTTTAAAAAGGTGTCGTTTTAATAATTGCATTTTGCAATTAATTAGTTTATTATAAACATTATACAAATTAATTGTATAAAATGAATTCTGATTATGACGTCATGGGCACAAAAATACCATCGGTTTTTTCGTACTGTCTTCAAATTTTTGCTATTAAATATCTTAAAACGGCTAGTGAGTAATGTAAATAGGTAAATACATTAGATATCTTAATTTCTCCTATTTCGTAACATTAAGTGGGTGAGATTTTACTATGTTCTCCAAATTCATAGTATATAAGAAGACAGAATTTCTTATAAATTATATTTGTCGTCATTTTATCACCATTACTACTGCACTATTACGATCGAATCAATCATATTAATTCATTTCGAGTAAAAACACATTCAATATTATAACATCTATTTCCCACAACTTAATAATATTGAGCTTATAATTACATAACCTTTATTACAGAATTTAAAAACAATGCATCTGCTAGAGTTTGTTTTCATTTCCTTGCGTACCATCCAAATTGTTGTCCCAGCTTCAGAATAATCAGCTTCTATTCATTTAATGTTGGAAATTTATTAGAGAATATCATAAAAAAGTTGTTTTTAACTTAACAAATTTGAGTTGCCTCATTTTTAACAAACCTCCGGGTAAATAAGGGGGAGGTTTGTATGAGCATGTTCAGAAAAAGATCTATTTCCTCCCTTTACCCTTTTAGAATATGGAGTGTTATTACATTCGCTGGCTCGACGTGACAATTAGAAACCTACATAATAGTTTTCCACTGTTTTTTGATGTTATTAAAATTAACTCTTCCTAACAAGAATATCCTTTAGTATAAAATTATCGTGCATTATAGAAAAGTAGTGTATATATATATATACATATCAAAAATAAAGCAGTTTAAATAAAAAATATTCAAAGAGAATAGTTACAGAAGTTTAATGATCATTTTTACAACATATACTATTTTTAATACACATTAGTCTACTGATGACATAGCTTTTTAAAAAATTTCAAACATTTTTAGTACAAAACAGTATTTTCATTAAAAATATATAAATTATTAAAAATTTGTGAACTAGAGCCGAAATTGGATATTAAAAATTATTTGCAAATACTGTTTTAATTCAATTTTGATACATCAGTCGACGACAACAGTCATTCGCTTTGACTTTAAAAGATACATTCTTTATTCCATGTGTATGTGTTTTAATTATTTTTGCGTGTTTAGGTTTTTCACTGAATGGAGAACTGCTCATGGACGCCTTGGGTGGCGAAACATCATTCGCTGATGTGCAAGGAGACAACTTTGTGCCAGCGTGCACTTTGGGTGTTGGACAGCGGGCGAGGTGAGTTTTTTAATCAGACATGCGTTCTGTTATAAATTATTTAGGTGCATAATTTTGATTTTTTATTTTCATTTATAATTTCAGATTAACATTTGGCCAAGATGTGAACACTTTGAAGTTTTTCACAACATGTGGTCTACAAGAGGGCTATGAACCGTTCTGTGTGTGAGTATAATATATCCTCTTCGAATGTACAGAATACTTTAATGATTTAAATTTTTTTATTATTTTCGTCCTTTTCTTTACTTTTGAAATAATGTATAATATTTCTCGTGTTATTCAAGGCTGTTCTTTCAGTCTGACACATTAATTCATTCATCTTTTGATACAATTTAATTGCTTAGCACTGCTTTTTAAAAATTATTACAGTAACATGAAACGTGCCGTTACTTATTGGTATACAAAAGATCAACCAATATTTGAGAACACTGAAGACATCCCTGATGCCAAAATAGACGTCAATAGGATTCCCGCCGGTTCAGGTATGTCATTTATCATTATTACAAATAAATTAGGACATAGGACATCCATCTATGTAATATGTACATACATATTTCAATTTTAAATTTTAATTGACACAAAAATGTTATTTATTAATTTTAAATTACATCATTGTTGTTTCCAAGATTTCATTAACCTATTGGTTAAAAAGTTATTTTTAATGTGTAAATGTGTTCATGGGTTATTTTATTATTTTCTAGATACGCCACCTTGCATGAAGATCTCCCACAATACGTTTGAAACTATGGAGAAGGCCAATTGGGAGTTCTTAAGACTATCGTTGCCTGTCATATGTCATTCAGAGTTCATAGAGTAAGTTAACCTTTTAAATGCCATGAGCACATTAACACACCAAACTTTGTATGTCACACAGTGCTATAAACGTGTTAACACACACTTTTGGACCTTGCAAACTTGCAGGGATTAAAGTCATATTTTTAAATCATTTTACCATCTGTGGACAACAGGTCTCAGGTTTTGATAGATAAGTCAAGATCCTTAAAACTTAGTCTTATCCTATGCGGTGTCTTCCATTTCAAATAGAGTTGGCAGTTAAAAGGTTAAGATGTAATTAATTGAATATAAATAAATGCCTGCCAGGCGCTTTTGAGAAGCTGTTATCGGGATAATGAGGTCATTGTGGTGATATATTTTTAAAACTTGAAGAAGCAATTTTAATTTTAGTCATTGACACATTGACTGTCGAATTGTTTTGCTAAGTGACGTCAACACCCAAGGGTGGGACCATTTCCATGCATGTTTATTTGCACCAGTATGTCGCTGGCATGCTGGCATCCCCCGCGACTTTTGTTTTTGTGGCTGATGTGGGTTTGGGCAATAATATATTTTGGGAGTTAGGTCGGTGGTTAAATGAAAATGAGTGGTTCGTTTTGATATTTATTTGACGTAACAGATAGAGAAAGATGAATGTAGAGATAGAACAAAGAATACAGAATTACAGACGATAAAATGTAGCGAAGCGAGTCTGCGGTTTCGCCCGGTGCGCGAGGGCTGAGCGAGGCCCACCATGGCGGAGCGGTGGAAAGGAATAGGTCGTTGGTGAGCGATTGGGCCAGCTTATGGTGGTAGCCGGCAGCGCTATGTCGCTATTATCGATGCCGACTGAGATGGCGGTGAATTTGAAATACTGTCTCCTACATATATAATTAACATTTGTTAATAATACGGACAAGTGAACAAATAATGGGTTAAATAAGAAAAATAAGTAAAATAAAAAAATCAAGACCTCAAATTATATTTGAAATCAAAAGACTTATGCATTTTAGTGCTTGCAGCTGTTTATATTTTATGTTCAGTTTTCAATTGGTTGTGTTTAACACTTTAAAAGATAAAAAATGTAATTTTATTTGCATTTCAGTGAATCAGAGAAAGCAAGACGTTGGCAAGAGATTAAACAGAGGCAACACAGATTGATGGCCGAGGTTGAGCAAACCACACCAGCACATATAGACCATATCATGAAGAGTGGTTTTACTATGAATGATATCAAAGGTACACTGCTATTTGATATTTCAAATCAGCTGACTGTTATTTCTCAATGTCAAATAATTTTTGTTCATTTATAGAGATTTTTAGAGACATTAATGATGGTTAAATCGTTATTTTAACCGTTATTGTAACTGTGATTGTGTTTGATTGTAATGAATATTGGTAATTAAGTATTCGTAATTCTTCAAGCAATGACTGGTACATTAGAAAGTAAACCTCCAACAGTTAAATCTTAGTTACCAATTATTGTTAAATCTCAGTTAACAATCATCGTCACAATCACAGTCATACATAGCATTACCATCACCAAGAGATATTTAATGAAAATATTTACTTTGTTCAAAATAAGAACATGTATAATAAAATATTAAAATGTCCTCCACTTACATTACTTCAATTATAATGGCTCCAGGTCTGCACAGAAACTACTCTGAAGATGCGGTGGAGCATGATACAGACCTGATGCCCCAGTCTAGTAACGGAAGACTCAGTCGGCAACCTACCAAACCACCACGCAAGGGATCCCTCAGTCGGCAGTATGACCAAAACGGTAATGGTTTATTTGGTTTTATAATGGGGTAAAATCACAAAGATTTAAAAAGCAATTAATTTAAATAGTTGCTAATATAATTAAGTGATTTTGATAACCAAGTAATTATATGCGTTTAGATGAAGGAAATCCCAAAGGGTCCCACCCTATCCCGGAATCGTTTTGAGAGTTGTTTACTTTTGCTTCGATTCCACTCAACAAAGTGATGTGTGCAATATTTTACAAAATCTTCAAAGCTTTCTTGGAATATATTTTAAAGTTAGAATAGTTAATTACGTTGCGGCAGTTAGTTACTAAAACCTTGTGGCTTTCCTTCATAGTTAACCTTTTTCTTTTTTCTTATTATATGGCACAATTATTACATTTTTATTTTATTACATTCGGTCATTAACTGATATAGGTTGGATCTGGTATCATTATCGGTATTTGCATTAATGAATTCTGAAGCAAGAGTGGATCTTTTAATACATTGACTGCCGACCACACCCATGGGTATTATTACATTGTCTTGCTAGGTGCTGCCAACGCCCAAAGGCATACCATTTCCATACATGTTTATTTATATCAATATGTTATCAGTATCCATCCACCGTGACCTATTGTTTTTGTGGCAGGTGTGTGCTTGAGCAATAATATATAATCGGAGTTTGTTAATGTTCCAAAAAGAGCCGGCAGTAAATGAGGCAAATATGCAAAACAATCAGGGCTACCAATTAGATAAAAAGGAGGGAAAAGTGCCTACGCACACTGAAAACGCGACCAAAAAGGAGATGGTATCTCTCACATGTATATTCTGGATAAGGAATGGTACTACATAATAATCATATTGTGGATTTGGGGGATTTCGATAAAATTTAATCCAATTCCATTGATTCTGATAATGGATTGAATGTTTCAGGCATGATGAATGGTATGCCGCGCTCCAACAGTGAGCTAGACATGGGGGCTTATGCAGACGGGAAAGATGACAAGGGGAAAGATAAAACTAGAGGACGATCTCCATTCAGGTACTTACAATATGTATATTATAATTGCCTTTAGAAAAGGGTTGTTTGAGTATGTGTTGTTGAGCATTGTACACCATCAGATATTTACATTTTATTTCTGAATACTAGATATAAATATTTATATAAGCATTTCTCACTCCTTTTGTCACACTGAATTATACTTTAGACTTTTTCATCAAATTTTAAAATGTGCCACACCTATTTGCATTTTACGTACATATATATTTATAAAAATTATAATTGTTTTTATTTATGTACTGAGAATAACAACAGTTATAACTTTATTTTATCAACCTTTTTATAATAATTTTATTAATTTTTCAACAATTGTTAAAGTTAGATATGTACATGTATGTAATGTTAGATATTTATGTATGAATTTACATCATTTTTTCCTTATAAATCAGGGCAAAATTGTAATATTTTATAATCATATGTTTATCGACACAAACAATGGTTTTTATCATAAACATAATAATTCCTCATAGTATAGACATAACAATTCTTAGGTGAGAACTTTAACAAATTATTTAATTTTCGCTTGATAATTACAAATGGCAACACATATGTATTATGAATGTTGAAGAAATGGCTATTTGGCCTAGGAATTTAAGAAAACCATCAATTGTATACTTGTCCTTGTCTATTGATACCTTTCACTCTAGCAATATTTACGTAAAAAATAATGCACTTTTATGTTTACTTGATATTGTAAAAGAATTAACTATTAATCTCATCTTGAAAGGGTATGAAAAATGCAAAAATATCTCGAAATTCAAACTGGAAAAATGAAAGTTGCCCCTTAATTTACAAATATGTACATAATTAATTTTAATAATTACATATCTAAATAGGTCATAATTAAAACAATTACTTAATACAGTATACTCTTAGTATAACATCACAGTTTTCCAATTAAAAATTTTTACAACAGGATTTACGTTTTTTCTATTTGAAATCAGAAAGCATCAAAAAGGTCACATATTTACCCAAATTGTATATTTTAAAGGAAATTGACACTTTAATTCAATATAAAGTGCATATCTGTTTCCTTTAAAATTCCTTTATACGTCAAGCACAGAAAGGCATTGGATCATGAATCAACTTTGATTTAAAAACAGAACTAAAATCTGAAAAATTAAAAATCGTTAAGGCAAAAAATACATAACTAATATTTTTCTGTCTTTCATGTTCGTACACGAGTATCACCCAAATAATTGTGATTATACGACCATTCTCAGTTGTAAAATAACAAAAAGAAATCCATAACTTTAATAAATTTTCGGAAAATACTCATCGTTTTTTATTTGCAACATCTTTCTACAGATTCTTCTCTCGTAAACGAGGCGAGAGTGGTGACCGAGCAAAAGGTGGCAAATCAAAGACTCCGGAAATGTTGATTGATGGAGATGTGTCACCCGAGAGGATGCACCCGGCTTCCAGAGTGCCTACCATTTCCAGGACTGCTCCGCAAATAAGGATATCTCAGGTAAAAATTATTGCATTTTGATACTCCTTTGTTTACCATTGAGTTTGTTATAATATTCCTGTGCACATATTTATTGAAATTAAAGAATATATTTTATTTTAGTTTATCCCTTATTACCAATCTTTAATGCCTTGTATTGTTATTCAAAAATGTTAGAATATATTAAATCACTTATTGTTTGGAAAAAAGAACTGTGAAATGATGGGTCGACAGATACAAAATTGGAACCATTGGTATGGAGGAGTTTCCATAGTGCATAGACCCTCTGCCACAAATCATTTTACCTTGATAGTTATTGTAAAGATTGGATAATTAATAAGTAACTTCATATTTTAGGTGAAAACTATATTATATTGAACATATTATATTATGTGCTTGTGGTCTAGTGGTTACGATACTCGCCTAGTAATCTAGTGGTTTGAGTCTCGTTCCAGGAGGGTATCAAATTAGTCTTATTTTCATAGCACAAGCATTTAGCTTAGTTTGAAAATAGTAAGAATATTGAATACGCAACTCTATTTAAAAAAAATAAATTATAACTAACAAATGCAATATGAAATACTTGTACATCAATATGACAAACTCGGTCAGGAAACTGTAATACCGGCAGGTATATTACAGAAGAGATTAGTAATTTATGAGACGAAGAAATCATACGGTACAAATAGATTTGATGTTCAGTCTAGTGGTAAGACATACGCCTACTGATCAAATGGTTGGAAGTTCAAGCTTGTCTCGGGAGACTTATCATATTAGTCCCACAGCACAAGAGCTTAGCTTTGTTTGAAAATACATACATAGTAATAAAATTGATGTATTCCATCTCTAACTATTTAATATTAATATACAGGTAACCCCCACGTTGATCTCGGGAGATACGTTCTGGATATAATCGCATTAAGTGAAATTTTGCGATCAACGGGGGATTTAAAAAAATTCATTTTAAATTTCGAAAAGACACTATTAATAAAATAAACAAAAAATAATCTAGCTTCCCCTGTTTGGCCTGTCTGAGTTTATTGTGCAAAATTATCTGATAATTGTCAAATAATCCATTACAACCACGCTTCACAGCACTCACTCGCTCGTAATCTTTCTCGTTTTCTTCTAACAACTCCATGCATTGATTGTGAAGAGAAAGGGCTTTTACAATGATTTTGATTTCGCACGCGAACAGGTTCCGAGACGTCATTTTCTTGGGATCATTCTTTTCTATGGCAGTCCATTTTCTGCAGCTGACTGATTTTTCACATTGTATTTTTGACATTTTAAAGATTACGAAGGGAAAAAAAAATGTAGTCAATTTAATTATTGTGCGTTTGACACCCATCCGTACAAGGCACTGGTGTACCAGCGTTCTTTTGTCTCACTTACATCACTAACTTTAACTTTAGTATGTACATGTGTATGCTGTGAGTGAGCGAGAAAGAAAGATAGCACGCATGTGTAATCACTCATTATGACGATTCCTGGCATGTGTCAAAGCCAGACAAGTGCTGAGAATAAAAAAATTTTTTTTTCAAAAGATCACGATAAGGAATCCGCACTCGCCAGGGTCGCGATGAACGGGGGGTTACCTGTATTCCATCTCTATCTATTTTTAAAAAACCTGAAATTTCCCTTTACAGACAAACCTGGCTGTCCAAGGGCCGACTGTTCCAGATCGACAGAAACAGATGACAACTAATACCCTGACTGGCACCGGTACAGAAATGATTGGTGATGAGATATTTGATGCTGAGTGCTTAAAACTCATCAATGAATACTTCTACGGTGTAAGGTATGTATGATATATGTTCATTGACTTTTACAGCTGCTCTTAAAACAAAAATATATCTGTTTATTTAGATATGAAAAAATTATTTTCAATTAAAAGATTTATCTGATTTCAGGATTTTCCCCGGTCAGGATCCGACTCATGTATACGTTGGCTGGGTAACTACTCAGTATCACTACTATTCCAAAGAATTCAACCAGAGCAAAGTGCGCAAATCTTCTGTAGTCATTGTTGACGATTATGAAAATCCAATTGACAAGTAAGTTTCATAAGCTGAAATATTTTTTACCACGACCTTTTAATTCTCAAAAAGTTTCATTGCATCACTCCAAAAAAATAAAATGAGAATTTGTAAATGTTTGAGCCTAGGATGGAAAGATCTAGAAATATAAAATGATTGATCAGTTTTTATAGGCCGTTAAAAATGGATTTTTTTCTTTCTCGAATTGCAGTGTGGACAGGCAATCATGCTACATGGTGCGAGCTGATGAATTGTACAATGAGGTGATGGCTGACGCTACCGGAAAGGGTGCTTCACAAGGAATGTTCGTAGGCTGCTTCATAGATGTCGCCACCGGGTATATCACATGGACATGTGAGGGAAAACTGACCAGTCACAAGTTTAAGGTTAGACCAATCATAATATTTAATGCAAAACATAATTGAGCTTACATAAGAATAGATCAGTCACAAACTGATAGACAAGTCATAATTAAGGTTATACATATCAGGTTTGGTTCAATTCAATGCTATTGAATGAGAGTGTTGTGTATATGTAGTTGTTTTTTTTCATTAGTGTTTACATATTTAAAGTTAATAAAGAAACTTTAACAATTATAAACTCTTATGATATAGTAATACTATCCATTTCTAGATGGAACCGGAAACCAAGCTGTTCCCTGCCATCTTTGTGGAGGCCACGTCTAAAGAGATTCTTCAGATTGAGCTAGGACGAACTCCTACAGGACTTCCTCTGAGTGCTGCCATCTTGCCAACAGGGGACAAACACGCAACGCCCCAATTTCCCCCCAGACTGAAGGTTCAGTGTCTGAAGCCGCATCAATGGGCTAGGGTAGGTGTTTTTTCATAGAATGCTATGTTATATTTTTAATTTGGAGAAAGCGCGTGGTATAATCATTCAATTTGGTGTACATTGTGGGAAATATTATCCTCATAAAGTAAGTGTCAGATGAATAGTGTATATGGAACACAATGTGAAGATCTGCATGTCTGTATACAGGTCATAAAATTAAATTAAATGCAATATCTTTCCTCAACATTGCTTAAACTCTCATTGTTACTTTATTTTCAGGTACCTAACCAATCTCTGCAGGTACATGCTCTTAAGTTGTCAGATATCCGAGGCTGGTCCATGCTGTGCGAGGATGCCATATCAATGCTCGCACTTCACATTCCAGGTAAACACTACGATCACACTACAAGTTAGAAGGAAGAATGATGGAGTCACAAATTTCTGCTTTTTCTCATATAAATTTATACATCTACCGCTTCTTACACATGTTTCTTGAAGCTTACAACAGAGGACTTCTTTTAAATTTAATCATGCCAAATTTGACATGGTCATGCTAAGGGTACCTGAAGCGCGAGGTGAGATGTGAAATAACGAAGTTCTGGGTCTTGTTGTTTACATGGTGAACTTAGTAAAGATATTGTGCATTTAGTGCTTATCACAAGTGCATTTAAACCAATTAAATATGGCAGTTTTTAATTGTTATTCCGCAAATACCAAGTCAATTGTCAGCCGAACAAATATGTCACATTGAGCACGAGTGGGGTTGGCGAATCCTACAGCCAATAAGATTCATGTAGAAATCTTCACTTCAACCAATTAGGAGCCCCAATAGTGTCATAACTGTCTTTTGTTCAATCGATTACCTTCATACAGAAAAAGCTGAAATAATAGGCAGTCGCCATGTTTTTCAGTATGAAAATCACGATGTTTATAATAACGGCGGCGCGTGCAAAAATGCGGGAGCGAAAACTGACAATGCATTTTTAAAATTTCTTTCTAATATTGCCTTCAAAAAAACTATTATCATTATTCGTAATTTGGATTTTTTTTTAATTTTGGTCAAGTTTTATTGTGTTCTTTAATTCTTGTTCTGTTTACTAAATACATACATACTTCATATGTCCCACCCAACTCAAAATCCTAAACCTCAATTTAATAATGAATTGTTTTCGTCACACCTCAACTCAATTTTTTTATTGTTACATTTTTTTTTAAATTTCTACAGCATTTATTCATTTACGTTTAATTCAAGTAAATTTTTTATTATCTTCCCATTTTTGACAAACTTTCTCTTAACTACACTTTTTTTTTTTACAGAGGAAGATCGATGCATCGATATATTGGAGTTGATAGAAATGGATAAACTTCTCAGCTTCCACTCTCACACGCTAACTCTCTATGCAGCTCTCTGCTATCAGAGTAACTACAGGTAAATAATATTTAATTTTATTATGCGATAATATCTGTTGAAAAACTGGTAAAAATGAAGTTGAATTATACCCCACGACAGCTTGTAGATAACTGTTAGTCAAATGGCTGCATTTGAAGTTATTTTAATATATCTTAAGTGTTTACAATATGAGTAATAATTTAAAACCAAAACTATAGATGTAGAATATCCAAATTTTTTACACATTCTTTCAGCGGAACCTCTAAATAAAATTAGTCCTAAAATATATATTATTTTCAGAGCCGCCCATGCCTTGTGCCTTCATGTGGATCAGAAGCAGTTGCTTTATGCCATCAAGGCTGAGTACATGTCGGGGCCACTGAGACAGGGATTCTATGATCTTCTAATTGCGCTGCATTTGGAATCCCATGCGACAACCATGTAAGAAGATATTTATCTCAGGGAGAATTTATTTAATCTTGATTCTGCGGAGAATGTCTGAAGCAGGTGTGTTATTGGTGGTTTCTCAGATTAAAATGTTTTTTTTTTCCAGGGAGGTGTGTAAGAATGAGTTCATCATTCCTCTGGGACCAGAGCTGAAGGAGTTGTATGACAACCCACTAATGAAACACAGTCTGAGGTCACTCCATACAGAGAGTGTCAGGCCACAGATGCAAATGACAGATATTGCGTAAGTATATTTTATATAATAAAATTTAAATGTATCAATTAGAAAGATATACAGTAAAATTCAATTTATCGAAAAAATATTTTTGTTGCAATAATCCCGGATTTTACGTACTTGTATTTCAATACTGTATTAACAATATAGATCTAAGTAGAGTCTCAGTTATGCGGATTTGAGTGGGCTCTTCAATGAAAAATTTACATTTATTCAACATTACATCGAAATTCGCAACAGGACGATTAAAACCTTAGGATTTGTGTTAACCTTTTCAATGCCAGCTTTATTTATTATGGGAGACACCTGCAGGCCAGGCATTTTCCATAACATAAATTTAATAGAAATTATTTTAAAAATAAAAATAAAAAATTGCTGCTACCGGGATTTTATCTAAAATTGAATTTTCCTGTATATATTTCTAATTTGTTTAAACATTTAATTTGTATTAAAACACCACATAACTAAATCTTGAAAAACTACAACTTCACAATAATATGTGTTCTCTTTAATATTTTACATTAAATCAAGTATGTCATAAATTAAATCATTAAATTAATGGTAGTTAAATACATACTTCTTCTTCAAAGTTCCTCTCCTTAACTCTACTACAGAGGTCAGAAATCGTCATTGCTATTTGAACAACGATTGTGAGCTGCAATGGAATTAGTTTCATAGTTCTTTAACCAGGAGACGTGTCTTCTTCCTACATTGCATTTCCTTCTAATCTTCCACAAAAATTGATATCTAATTTTGTTTTACAACTTTAAACAGAGTACAAACTCTTAGATATCAAAAAAGTAATCATTACATTATTTCCCTGTCAAAAGTTGTTTTTATTATGTATATAGAAGTACATATGTATTACAATATTAGATGGCACTGGCAAATTGATTGACATTGAATATTAATTTTAAACATTTTTCTGCAGAGAAAACATTACAAATATAACAAACCTCTACTCTCCGCATTTTCCATTGGACGTCGTGCGGGACTACGTCATGTCGGCTTTGGCAGAGGCTGTGGAGATCAACCAGGTCCACAATCGGGACCCAGTAGGCGGCAGCAATGAAAATCTTTTCTTGTAAGTGGAATTTAATAACACTCAGTGTTACAAAAATAAGTCACAGAATTTTTAAATACATAAACGGGTTTCGGAAGGAATATATTTTTATGGCACTTGTCTATTGATTATTATTATTCATAATTCTCAGACAGAGTTATCATAATTGATTAGTTTTTACAAATATTAATGGTCGTTATCTTTCAAAAAGTGTTTTGTTAACATTTATGTTTTCTAAAACTAACTCAGGCATTGATCACACTGCATATGACTGGTAGAAGATGTGGAGCGAGTCAAGAAATCAGTTTTCGAAAGAGAAAATTCCCATTCCCGTTGATCGGTAAAACGGAGATATATTTTTCAATTTCTAAATTAGAAAAATCAGTGCCTATCTCATTTGGAATCATCCAACCAATATCTTCACGCTGTTTCCACATTGCTAGCAGCAAACTTGTATGAGCTCAAATATCACATTTTCATGTGCAAAAGTGTTTTTGTGAAAAGTGTTTGATGAAAGATGGGTGCTTTGATTGGTAGGGTTTAATTAAGCATTTTTCTGTCTATTAAAATTTGATAGCAAAAATTGCTGTATTATCATGTTTTTCCATCTTTAATGTATAGAACATTAATTAATTTATTATTTCTCCAGGCCTCTATTGAAACTGACAGATCGCTTGCTATTGGTGGGAATGATGAGTGACGATGATGTGGAAAAACTTCTCATCATGACTAATCCTGAAACATGGGATCTATCATTTGAGAAAGGTAAGTGTCTACAAAAATGTATTAATAATTATTGTACAATATTTATGTTGGACCGCAGCTCTGAAATGTTGTCAGATGTTTGTTAAAAAAAAAGATTTTCTTAGGTTGTAATAATTAAATGTTGCCAGTGAACAAGGTACAAGTGTGGGCAATATGAAGTCAAGAAAAGTACATCCTTTAGGAGCAATGATCAGGACCATAGCTCAATAATATACACATATTAAAAATTGCAGATTAAAGAAATTGTATTTTGTGTATTTGCACAATTAGATCACTTTTCTTTTTTCTTTTTCTTAATAAAAAATCATCAGTCGGGTTACGACAATTTATTGCGTATATCAGCTCTTCGTTACTACAGTATTCATTAATTATGTCCTGGAATTTCAGAGGGAAAAGATGAACACCGTAAAGGGCTACTCAACATGAAGATGGCCGAGGGGGCCAAGCTGCAGATGTGTTACTTACTGCATCACCTTAATGATATTCAGCTCCGGCATCGGGTGGAGTCGATAGTAGCTTTCAGCTACCAATTTGTTGCTGACCTGCAGCAAGATCAGATGAGGTAATTTATAATATGTATTGTGCTGTTCAAAACTACAGAGATTTCCTTTATATCATATGCAGACGATATTAGCAAATTGTTTCTTAAATAAATTTAATGAAAAGAAATGAAGATATTGTCTTTTAAACCTGCATTATGTGCATATATTATACTATTATCAAATTAGAGAACAGAAGGAAAGGGGAGAATACAAAAAGTAAAACTGTCAGTAGTGCCCTAATCTTCTCGCATGACATACAAGCAGGCCCATCTTATCCATTAGGTCCAGTAGGCACTGTGCCTAGAGCCTATGAACCTACAAAGGGCATACCAATGTCTGGAAATGAAATTTTAAATATAAATTATTGACCTGAATATAACAAAAATAAAATCATATTTAATAACCTTTGTATGTATGTAATAAAAAAAAAACAGTTAATAAGTTAGCGACTCTTTACATTAGCAAAGTCAAATATAACGTTTTCAAATGTTATGATGACAAATGACAAGCTGGGGATGTAAGTCAGGCTTGTCCTATCGTTTAACACAGTTCATTTTTTATCAGTTTAAGTTTTGAAAAAGAACGTTCACTTTCTGAACTTGTTACAAATATGGAAAGGTAAATTCTAAAAGCAATATTGACATTTTGGAAAACTTGTAACCAGCTTCTTTTCTATTTGTACCCTAATCATGTCAGATACAAATTTATTGTCAACAAACATTTGAGAGAATAAAAGAAACTCATCAGTAAATGCCTCTTCCAGATCTGATGGATATAACTTAATGAATGCCTTTGCTTTAGCCATTAATTTATCACTTGACAAAGATCTGTCAACAAGAAAATTAAACCTTTCATGCAAATTGATTGAATAATTCATGTAAATTGAATCAGTCTTGACATTAAAAAAATTGTATGCAGTGTCCACAAAGTTTGTTTCATATATTGATGGGGCCTACAAATGCAATATTATGCAAAAGTGCCTAAGGCCTACGACGATTCTAAAATAGCCCTGCATACAGGTGCCACCATCTTGAATCTCTTGTGTGAAATACAAATGAAAATGGGCTTGCATTGGACGTAAGTAATTTTACAAGATAGATAGATATAGGCTGCCGAAATGAAATATTTTAGAATAGTAAAAGTTTAGTACAGTATTAGCAGGAGTGATATTAGTACACCGAATGAGAAAATGTCATTTTTTACTTACAATACTTTATGTAGGAGTCAATATGTTTTGCGAAAGACAGAGGAACAATTACCAAGACATTTCCTTCTTGGCAACACCGGAGAGAAGGCGACTAGTGGTGTACCCCGGGTTAAGTTGGATAAACAGTAATAAAGACTATATGATAGATAAATTGGGCGTTAATTAAGTACTGAAACTAATTATTAGAATAAGCACAAGAAGGGGGATGTGAAGACGCCTTATCGAAACTTTGACACCCAATCCTCATAAAACATTTTTTTTGTATTTTTCAGACGTTATGTAGAGATCAAACAGTGTGACTTGCCGAGTGCTATTGTCGCCAAGAAGACAAGGGAGTTCCGTTGTCCTCCTAGGGAACAAATGAATGCTATTTTGAGTGAGTATTTCGGATTTCAATTCTAAATTATTAATTTTAAATAACATAAATATATATAAGTACATACATGTTTTGTACTATGTAGTGGTGTATTGTTTTTTGTTGTGTATTTTTTTAATAACAAATACTTATTGGATTTACTTATTTATTGAAATCAATCTTAAGATTCACACACATTTCTGTATATGTACAGTAAAACTTCGTTAATTCGTAACCTTATATTTCGTATTTTCACAGAATTCGCCCTGAAAATGACAATTTATACTAATTTCCACCGATAATTCGTAAAATCTGATTATAGCTAGGTACCAAAGAAACATTCACATTTTGTTCCCTAAAATGGCACCAACATCTTGTAATTCGTATAAATCCGTGACCATTGGGATAAATGGAGCTTATTTTGAAAACCAACAAAAAATTGATATCAAAGATAAAATTGATGGAAAAAATCGAATCCCGAATCCTCTCTGGGTACTTGAAAAATCACGGGAAAATAATAAGCTTCAACCAACAAGGCCAGCGAGACATGAAGATTTAAAAGTTTTTAATTATTTTTCACGCACATTTTAAATATTCCAATTCGGATAGAAAAGGTGAGTTCAACCGCCAATCAAATTAATGTGCGTGATTTTGTTACCTTGAGAGACTGCCGCGTCACCACTCACCACACACCTTTCTTATTCAGGAGAAATACGTTATTTGATAAACATTTTGACACATAAGAAGCTGAATGAAAATCGCAATGTCAACAACGGCGGCGCGCACTAAATCGCGGACGCAGTTTTTATAAAAATTTATTTCTAATGTTGCCTTTAAAAAACTTTGTTCTCATTATTATATCTTTCTAATTAACACATTTAATTTTTTATTTGTTTACAGGCTTCAAACATCTTGAAGATGAGGAAGATATGCCGTGCGGTGAGGACCTCATTGCCCGAATGATGGGTTTCCATAATGATCTGATGGGGCATGTATCTCTGGCCGCATTGCAAGAACCGGATCCAGATGTAAACAAACCTTTGTTATTTTCTTACCTAACCTAACCTAGTCATGCTTATATTATCTAATCATATCAAAATAAACAAGTAACTAACTCACCATCACACCTTTTATACGTGAAGGTAAACAGTGTACATAGATACAGAATCATACTTTTTTATTCTGATACACAACTCTCACTTCATCCACATTCATACATTTTCTCATGAAAACTGGTTTACCTGGTCATGCCAAGTCTTTCGCGGATGTCCTCTATTTCTGGCGCCATCAACACTCACGTCATATGTATTCCTTACCATCCTCTTCTCATTCATTAATTCCCCATGACCAAACCACTTAAGTGATACTTTTTTTAATTCTGTTCACTATGCTAAAATTTATATTCACTCCTAATTTGTCAGCTCTAGACTTCACTTCCATACATCTATGTTGGTATGTACTAGTATTCCATTATGTATCTCTAATCTTATCTTGGCTGAAATTTTCCTGTATAAATTACATTCAAAACTCCATTCAATTTATTCCCTGTAGTCACCCTCATTTCAATACCTTGTTTCAAACATTCATCACCTAATAGTATTTTGCAAACTGTGATACTTTTCTCATTCTCAAAATAGGGTTAGGTTAGGGTTAGATTGGTTAATTGAATAATTGTTTTATCTTTAACATTCCTTGGAGTTTCTTTGCAGGATCAGCATAGATCGATTTTTGTAAAGGAAAGATTATAAGTTGTAGGTGTTGATTCTTAATAATTATTTTTTGCTTCTCAGGCACAAGCTGAAGTCACGGAGAAACCTGGAACAATCACAAAGCTGTGTAATTTCATCAATGCTGTTAAAGAATTAGAAGATGAACCCAAGGTGAGTTTCAAATAAATGTAACTGTTATTGTTATTGGTATAGGGTGAATATTATGTTGCAGGTCGATGTTATTTCATTCATCAAAATATCAAGCGTAGCTCAAACTGTGTGTGAGGTGGCACCGTCCCGTTGAAACCACATGTGCATGGGTGTAAAAGTCGTTGGTGTATCAATTTTTAGTGCCCTAATAATAGCTGTTTTGTTTATTAACATAACTCGCCAAGTCAAAATGCGCTTCGTCACTCATGATGATTTTTTTTCCAAAAGTAGGGTTTGTGTTTGTTTTAATGTTTGAATAACTTTAAAACGTTATTGAGGCGTTAAATACTCCATAATAAATTGTAATCAACTACTCTCTACGACTACCAAATATGAATTGACAAATATCTGCCAAACCAAAATGAGGGCCAAACATAATATTCATTCTGTATAAGATCGATAAGCAAAGCTGAGACAAGCTAGGATAAAAAATAATTCAGTTAACTGATGTTATACGTATTGGGAGCAAATTAAAGGTCTCACAAATCGATGTTGATAAAATTTCTTCCTCATGTTTTCATATAATGTTTCTCAATGTTTTGTATGTAGGAGGAAGAGGTTCCAGCTAAGAAGACTCCTGAAGAGATATTCCGAAAGGTGTTGATCTCCACTATAGTGAAGTGGGCTGAGGAATCACAGATAGAGACTCCGAAACTTGTTAGGGAGATGTTCAGGTTTGTAATGGTATTTGTATTATATAAGTTTATCTGGATGGGAATGATGATAACGAATGGGTTTACCATAACTCCTCTTCCAACTGTATATTACAGAAGTATTTTCCATTGGCAGTAATTACAATTATTAATCAGATATACTGAAATTGTGTAATTGGTGTTCGCTTGTAACATTGATGCGATTTATAGGTTAGAGTTTTATTATTTAGTATGATTGCTCACTGAATTATGAATAATCACAGTTATCAATCATCATTAACAACCACACAATCAGTCACAGTTTCTCATTGTTAATTACAATATACATATATATTTTAATGTTGAAGAATAATAAATAACACTATTATTCTATTTATAAATAGCTTGTTGGTGAGACAGTATGATGCTGTAGGTGAGCTAATTCGCGCCCTTGAGAAGACCTACGTGATCAATTCCAAGACCAAGAAAGATGTGGCTGAGATGTGGGTTGGTCTCAGTCAGATCAGGGCACTGCTGCCTGTTCAGATGAGTCAGGAGGAAGAGGAACTCATGAGGACCAGATTATGGTAAGTGCAAGTTAGATTATGTTTATTATTTTTGACAAAAAGTTTACAAAAAATGCGATTGGAAGATTAGAATGCATTAAGTGACCAATATAAATGGTACATTTTGATTTTCATAACTAAACTTTGTACTACACACACGTTGAGCTATTGTCATTACTATAATTTCGATAGATACAGTTCCTCTCATCATCAGGTGATAACTAAACTAAATATAGTATTGTAGTTTATACAGGTAATGGGGGAGGTTTCAGTCATTAATGGGAATATGGACAGTAAAGGTTAAGTGTTAGGGAATGTTATGTTATTAATTAGTGTTTTCTCCGAATTTCAATTCTTTTGATGAATAATTGAAACAAACCACTCTTTCAATAGTCATAGACTAAAATTTCTCCACTTGATATCTTATAAAGGATTGATAATGAACAATTTAGAAACTGTTGAAATACAAAACAATTTAAATTCGGAGATAACACTAATTAACAACGTAACATTCCCTAACCCTTCATCTTTACCATCCATATTCCCGTTAATGACCGGAACCTCCCCCCTCTTTCCAAGCCACGTTCCTAACTTCCACCCAAGTAGATAGTACCTACTTTTGTTGTTTATGCACACAATGGGTTACCCAGATAAGGGATTTTTGTTTTCGTTACACAGTTAAAAATTTGGTTAGTCTTTAAACAGGAGTCTAGTGTTGTACAGGTTATATTTAAAAAAAAATTATATTATAAAAGGAGAATCAAAAAATACACTTTCGTCATGTGATGCTTTGGGAATTTAAACAAGGCAATAGTGCTGCAGCCACGGCTCAAAAAATATGCAGTGTGTACGGTGAAGGAGTGATAACCAATCGGGCAATTAGAATTTTTTTTAGGAGAACACATTCTTATTGTGAAGTTGTAATTATTCAGAACATAGTTCTGTGATATTTTAAATATGAATTAAATATATTAATTAATTAATTAATTAATTATAATTAATTATAAATATCTTTATAATTAATATATTTAATTCATATTTAAAATATCACAGAACTATGTTCTGAATAATTACAACTTCACAATAAGAATGTGTTTTCCTAAAAATAATAAAGTTGTATCAATGTGTCCAAAATTTAATAAAAATGAATTAATAATTCTAGCTTCTACTATCAGATTCACTCAAAGGTATTTGAGATTCTGTAAAAATAAGGTAGATGGCTCTGTCAAATGATGGAAAGATTAAATGTATTGATATCAAAAAGGTAACATATAAGGTCGAAAAATTGTCGATAAAAATAGTGCCGCTGTAGCTTAGTTGGATAAAGCACCTCCCCCGGTTAGGGAAGAGATCCAGGTTCGAATCCCGGTAGCGCAACAACAATGTTTTTATTATTCGATGAAATTGATTTTATATGTATATCTTTATAATTAATATATTTAATTCATATTTAAAATTAGAAATTGATTTGTCAAATTTTGTTCTGGAGACGTGACCTTGAAAGATGAACTAAGGGCGGGTCGGCCTTCAGACTAGATATTCTGAAGACAATATTGGAACAAAATCCACGTCGAACAACAAGAGAGTTAGCAGAGAAGCTCAATACCTCGCAATCAACTGTTTGCCGCCACCTCGAGAAATTGGGGAAAGTCAGTAAATTGGGAGTATGGGTACCCTATAATAATGCATGATAATGCAAAACCACATATAGCAAGGGTAACTCAAAAAAAAAATTCTCGAACTTGGCTGGTCCGTTTCACCTCATCCATCATACTCTCCGGACCTTGCTCCAACAGATTTCCACCTTTTCTGCTCCTTCCAGAATTTTTTTTATACGGCAAAAATTTTAATTCTGACCAGGCAGTAAATGAGGCTGTCCGAGACTTCTTCCAGTCCAAACCAGCCAAATTTTATGGGGAAGGAATCGATAAATTTAAAACAAGATGGAAACAAACCATATCAAATAGTGGAGAATACATTTTAGATTAATTTATATTAGTATTTTTGTTGAAAAATAAATGTATGAAATTAAAAAATTGAAGCTATTTATGACTCAACCTACAACGATAAGGCTGTGTTTTGTAATCAACTGCCTGATAATTCATGTAAATGAATCTGCAAGCTGTGTCACCAAAAACTTATTTTAAAGACTCTTCTACCCTTATCTAATAGAATTGTATATATTTATTTTTAGGATAACCATAAAGTTTACTTGAGAATTTATATACATATATCTGTATATGACTGTTAAATCTTATAAAAGCATGTTAATTATTATAAACAAATGATTATTAAAATTATTCTTTACAGGAAACTCGTCAACAACCACACCTTCTTCCAACATCCAGATCTTATAAGGTTAGTCTTCTATTAATGTAAGCAAGTTCTATTAATGCTCTATACACAATGTTCCCTCTAATTTTGAATCACAGGTGCGGCGCATTCAAAATCTTTTGTGCAATTTCAAGGACCAATGCTATTATTTGTGTACTGGGAGAGAAAATAAGAAAAATAAAGCTAGAGGAAGATAAAAGGAAAAATCTTAGCTGCATAACTTTAGAAAATGGTACAGTGCCCAAAATGTTGGTGATCTTATACAGGATAAATTAACATAATGCAACATGGTTACTAACCTTCCAAAGAAGGCGGCGCATGAAAAATAAGTCTTGTTAAAAATTGTGTACGCGTGCACATCCGCACACCTTAGATTTACAAGAATAATGTAGATTTTGAAACATGCGTGCAATAAATAACAAATTTGATTACAGTTTTAACTGACAATTCTTTTTTAAAGTTCATGTGCTAATACATTTTGATTTAGTTTACTTGGAACATTGAACTGTTCTGACAACATTTATCAGGACAGTGGGACAAAATGTTAAAAAATAAAAGGGTGTCCCGTAAGTATGGGATGTTAGGCCATCCTACATTAAACTCGTAAAACATATTGTTACAGAAAATTCACAATTTTTACAATATTTCACCTTTAGAATACTTCGTGTCCACGAGAATGTAATGGCAGTGATGATGAATACCCTGGGCCGGCGAGCGCAGGCCCAGAGCGATGCTCAAGCACAGCCTCAGCAGCCAGATCAGGATGGGCAACCTGTTGCAAAAGAGAAGGTATAAAAATGTTTATTTATAAATAGCACTTGGCAAAAATTAAAAAAGGATGATATATCTAGAAAGGAAAAAAGATGCGTGTAAATGATGTGTTATATAAAGATCAATTAAATAAAACACGAAATATGTATAATATAATTAATTTATTTATTACGAGGCACGTTTAGAAGTACCGGATTTTTACAACACTTTATTTTCATCGGACGGTACACATCTAAAAACTTAACGTAGTCGCCACCATTATTAAAGCACCACTCACAACAAGATGGCCACACTATGTAAATGTCTCTATCGTTGCATGTGGTGAGTCAACAGATGAAGGAAATCATTGCGCATGCGCAACATCGCAACCGCAATGCTACACTGAGAATATCCGACAACGGTACTTACTTAAAAACACGCCTTGTACATAAAAGTGTTTTTTTTTATATATAATACAATTTTGGAATACATAGTACGATGAAGAATGAAGCTATTAGGGACTTTTTTTTTTAATCAAGCAGGTATTTTACAAAATTTCCTTAATACTGGATTGTGTCAAGCTGTTTTGGCTTGTCGACACGTTTCTTATTCTATTTCTTACATTAATACATCTCAAGCAATATTTTAGATCAAGTACACATCAAAAACACATAAGGACATTTTGATAGAATTTAGTGCAGACCAGGAAATAAAGCAAAGTAATTAGAGAAAAATCATAAAAGTTATAAAGTCAACTCATGATTATGGGATAATAACCACTTCTTTCCTTTAAGTTTGAAAAAACAATATCATACTTGATAATATTATAAGAGCTAAGTTTTACAAGACTGATTTAGCAAGACAAATTATAGATATCTCATAGAGACAAAGCTATTTATATTATATAGGAAGTATGGGTAACAAGGCTTACAACCTGTCTTCGGCTGGCTTAAGTGATCATTTTACACAATGTAACGGTTCACCAATTCTACCCACAATCAACCTCTCCATCTATCAAATTTTGGAAGTTATATATATGTTATTACGTAGAAACCTTTCATGTATTTATTACAACTTTACTGTCGCCATCTATGGTTTGAAGTTTGATATTCATTCCCCTGAAACTGCATAGATGTCACTAATGAGAATTTAATTTTTTAGAAATTATGAAAGCTATATTCTTTATCTGTGTATATCATGAATAATTAACATATACTAAAATACGCCTGAAAAATCAATTTAGAATTTTATATACATATTTCTTATTTAGAGCAGTATATTATATTAACAATATTTGAGTATGTCCAAAAACACACAATTAATGGATTTTTACTGATTTATCTGCTAATGATGCTATTGCCAGAAATTACCATCTAAAACTACTATTCAATATCATAGATTTCATTTTTGCAGTCATGCAGACCATATCAAAAATAAATGTTAATGTTTAGTAATATGATATGTAAAACTGTCTAAATAAGTACATACAATTCATTTTGGTGGAGGGCAATTGAGCTAAACAATTAATTGATGTAAAATGGAATGACAGATGTATTAATTTGAAATAGTGTAGCATATAGATTCGAAAATTTGTCATGAAAAATACTGGCGCTATAAAACAATTGGTGGTGTACTGTTTCGGATTGGAAATAGAGATCAAGGTTCATATCCCGGTAGCGCAAAAACAATGTTTTTCGACAAAATTGATTTTATATGTATATATTTATAATTAATACATTAAATTAGTATTTAAAACATCACAGACCGTCTGTTCTGAATAATTACAACTTCACAATAAGAATGTGTTCTCCTTAATAATAAAAAGATATTAGATGTATTAAGATGTAATGGACGCTCATCACGATAGGAATGTGGTTTCAGTTCAGTTTTATATTTACGGACGCTCCTCAAATACCATTTACTACATTCTTATCTTTCCCCAGGACACGTCTCACGAGATGGTGGTCGCCTGCTGTCGCTTCTTGTGCTACTTCTGTCGCACAGGCCGTCAAAACCAGCGAGCCATGTTTGACCACTTTGATTTTCTCCTGGAGAATTCCAACATTCTTCTCTCCAGACCGTCACTCAGGGGCTCCACCCCACTGGACGTTGCTTATTCCAGTCTCATGGAGAACACCGAACTTGCTCTGGCATTGAGGTAAGTAACACTAACTAGGTAATATACGTGTAATTCTGTTTTTATACGATTTTGATATAACACGGCCAACAAAGTGTAATGGTTATATTCCTCCACCCCTGTGCATACATTACTCAGTGTGCACGGAGGGGTGTGAGGGACGGAAACTAGTTGAAGCAAACTAATCGAAGGAACTAATTCAATTCTAAAAGGCTTGCAACTGGCCAATAAACTTGTAAATCATTTTCTCATAAATGATCACAACATTGAACGAGCCGTGTAGTTTTAACGAGATTTAACCGCTCGAACGGCTCATTACCAAGAGTCACACAAGAAAATCACTGCAATCTATACCAGAATTTATGTTCAAAAGTAAATTTGCGGTTGTAGCGTGTATGCCATATCCTGTTTTCATTCTTGGAACCTTACATTTGAAATCAATTTTTATTTTTCTTAAACCAGTCCCAGGAGTGTTTTTAAATGTGTATCTCAGTTTTTCAACAAGTCGATCTTTAAATTCTTGTGACAGGAATTCACCAAAATATATCATTGTGGTAAATGCGATAGGTTGTATATCAAAAAAAATCTATTTTGTTTATTGTATCATAGTGATCAGCTCAGTGTGATGTAATACACAACTTACATCAAAATGGTGATAACAGAACAAATTCAATTAATATAATAAATTTGCTAAATGGAATTGGCGAGATGGGGTAGTTTTTCGTCTCTCCTGAAAAGTTTGATATTTTTGATATACGGCCTATTGCATTTACCACAACGATATTGTATATTACGAACTATATAATATGAAAAAATAATAATTGCTGGATTATTTTATAACTTTCCCATTTTAATTTAGTTTTAATATCTTTCAGAGAGCACTACTTGGAGAAGATAGCCATCTACCTATCCCGTTGCGGCCTGCAGTCCAACTCCGAGCTGATAGAGAAAGGCTATCCAGATCTTGGTTGGGACCCTGTGGAAGGAGAGAGATACCTAGATTTCTTGCGTTTCTGCGTTTGGGTAATTCTTGAGTTGTTACTTAAGTGTTATTTATACACACCAAAACAATCTTATCCTTCCATTATGTTGTATTAAGCTAAAATCCGCCTTAATTATTAATTAATTAAGTCATATTCTTAACTAAATCTATTTTTATTTTATTCATTATTCATTATTCATTGTGTCCTTAGAACCGTTCATCTTACCAAGAATCACGTGGATATATATATAAACAGATTTACAAACATTCTAAAATATATATTTGACATATCTAATGTGAACATAATGAATAAAATAGATAATATATCTAACTTGCTTTAGTAGTCTCTGATATAAATATAATTTCACATTTCCTTAATACCAGGTCAATGGGGAAAGTGTGGAGGAAAATGCCAATCTCGTTATTCGACTTCTGATCCGACGGCCAGAGTGTCTCGGTCCCGCCCTGAGAGGAGAGGGTGAAGGTCTTTTAAAGGCCATCGTGGACGCCAACACCATGTCTGAAAAGATTGCCGACAGGCGCAAGTTGGCCGACACCATACACGGTGGCAGTGAAATGCATGTGAGTATTTCTGATTTATGTTTATGACAAGCTGTCAGACAAAATTGGAAGTAAGGCACAAGTGAAAGGGAGCTGTAAAAAAGTGAGCCCTATATTCAACATTGGGAGAAGAAAAAGATTTAAAAAATGTTAAATTACTTTAAAATAATTTTAAATGCACAATAACAAAACTTTTGTATCAGGATTTACTCAACATATCCGCCTTAGGACAATTAAAAAGATTACGGCTTGAGCTTACATTTTAAATGATGGAATAATTTTTATAAAGCCAACTAATTTGAGAAAGAAAGAGCCTAAAGTTTTTACCAAAATAATGTTTTGATACTATTAATGATTTTTGACATACTAATCTTGATTGTTTATATTATTAAAATGGTACATTACATATAAAAAATAAATATACAAATTTTAATTCACAAATAGTATGAAGTTGTTAAATCTAGAAACAAATTCTTATTTTGAAATTTCTGACGGTAAAAATGAAGTTGTTAATTTTTTATTTGAAAAGTGTACCAAAACAAAAAGGTCATGTATCGACCAAATTTGTATTTCAAAGAAAATTGACACTTCCAATTTTCCTTCAACGAAAGACAATGTTGGGTTTTAATTTATATTTAATTGTAGAAAAAAAAAATACGCAAGTCAATGACAATTTGCATTAGATCACACCATTAGATGCTATATTTTAATTGTCAACAATTATTTTATTTGGGTAATAAACACGTTTGGTCAGTGTTGCATTAATATTAAAAATGTCAAATATCTAAGCTTCAATCCGTTTGTGTGGAGGGTATCAAGTGAAGTTTTGTCATGTAGGTATCGGAGTTCAATCATCCACTTCCCGAATCAGATGATGACGAGGATTACATAGATACAGGAGCAGCCATCCTGTGTTTCTACTGCACACTGGTTGATCTATTAGGAAGGTGCGCTCCAGATGCCAGCGTTATTGCTCAAGTATGTATCAGACATCTCACTATTATTGTATTTAAATAAAAAATGCTTCAACCATCAAATCTTTAGTAAAGCTGTCAGTCTGTTACATACATTAAAGGCCTACTTTCAACATTGATGAAAGCTGGAGAAATGAGCTTGTCTTGAATGTGAAAATAAATGAGAAAACCAACAATTTTACCCATGTCTCTTTCCATTGTAAGCTCTCTCTCTAGCAACATTCACGCAACAAAGAATGCGTTGAAATTGTCAATAAATTGAATATTGTTTTGAAATACCTGAAGTAAAGTAATTTACCTCAAATTTCAAACTGGAAAAATTAATAAATGCCTTTAAAAAATTTTGGTGAGAGGCAAAATACAAAGGACAATAATCAAAAAATCACCTGTACTGGAATTGAATAAAATACACCTCTTTTCTATGCCGCAGTTGGTTTGCTTGTTGATACATATATAGCTTTACTTTATATTTAAAAAACTTAAATAATGTTTTATTATAGGGAAAGAATGAGTCTCTACGAGCTAGGGCCATTCTGAGGTCTCTAGTTCCACTAGATGACCTACAGGGTGTACTGAGCTTACGTTTCACCCTTCTCAATCCTGCTGCTGGGGAAGAAAGACCTAAATCTGGTAAGAACACACTGTACTTATTTTACATAATCGTGACAAATAAGAATCATTGAAAATTAGAGGAAAAATGATTTTAAGATTAAGTTTGCTTGGCAGATCCATTTTTTTTTTAAATTTGACCATCTTGAAAATGGCCAATTTTAACAAAGCAACAACATGATGGTCAGGTAATGCTGGAATATTCATTATAGCTCTACAGCCCGGGGTAGCTATCTCTAGCAGATCCTTTCACTCCTCTCTGTTATGCCAATTTTAGACATTAAGAGTTCTCAGGTTTTATTTTACTCCATCCAGCTATCAATGCCACAATCTGATTTGATAAAGGTCACACTCTTCAGAGGTGCTGAGTCATTCTTACTGGCAATATCTTAACGAACTTGCTGATGTCAGGCTCACATGCTCATGGTGTACTATATTTGTGTATATTTTTTTTCAGATATGCCATCAGGTCTTATTCCCGGACATAAGCAGAGTATTGTATTGTTCCTGGAGAGAGTTTACGGCATTGAAACTCAAGAATTATTCTTCAGGCTTCTTGAGGAAGCATTCTTGCCGGACTTGAGAGCTGCTACCATGTTAGATAGGGTAAAATATCTTTTAACATTTTGTTATTATCTGCTGGTGGTTGATGCTTCCGTATTATTATTATCATCTATTGATGCAAACAAATGAATTACATACTTTAATAGTCTGTAATCTTAGGGCCGGTTGTGTGATTTACTATTAAAAAGTTACTAAAGTAAAAAAAATTGCGAAAACGGGTTGTTTGATCGTTGGTAAAAAAATATTTACATCCCAGCCCATTGAATATTGGAAAGAAAAATTATCTCCATGTGCTAAATCATCAAACAAAATTTTCCCCATAAAATTGTGTTTGTTGGTCTTTATTTTTAAAAGTTTAAAAAAAATCAGAATAATTAATTTATAACCACTTTCTCTTATCTTATTTATATTTCATGGTATTTAACTCAGTAGCCACATTTTACAAAACTCCATTTTGCTGTACAGCTGACATACTTTTACTTATAAATAAAACAAGTAAATAGGTCTCATTTCAAGTGTTTTGACAATATAATAGTCGATGTCAACTTTTGTTTTCAGAATGACGGCTGTGAATCAGACATGGCCCTGTCCATGAATCGCTACATCGGTAACTCCATCCTGCCGCTGCTAATCAAGCACTCCATGTTTTACAATGAAGCTGAGAATTACGCCAGTCTGTTGGATGCCACGCTTCATACAGTCTACAGGTATGTGTACTGACAACCTAATATGTGTTTGATTTAATTTGATGCAAGCCGCAACCTAATTTTTCACATATTCATTTAAGTAATTTTTGCACATATATTTATCTATTTTTACAAGTTGCATGTATTAAACCAAAGCATTTTCATGAAATTAAACCAAGTTTATAAATTGTGTAATGTTATTTTTGAAAATTAGATATTTTATTAACTTGAAAAATAATTAAAAGTGATGTTATTTTGATCATTTTCATTACAGATTATCTAAGAACCGAATGTTGACTAAGGGTCAGAGAGAGGCTGTGTCTGATTTCTTGGTAGCTCTGACTTCCCAGATGCAGCCATCCATGTTGCTGAAGCTCCTTAGAAAATTAACTGTGGATGTGTCTAAACTTTCAGAGTACACCACCGTCGCTTTGAGAGTAAGTGCGAGCGCACACCGATGACTTTCTGTCGTACAACAGTTCAGTCGTGATGGCGAGGGCTATGAGAGTGAATGGCAGTACACACACTAACGATTAAATTTTCAAATGATAGAATAGTTGGTGGCGAACTGTCATACGACTGTTTTATCCTCAGTATGCGCTCGCTCTAATTTTTTTTCTTTTGACATTCATTTCTTTTTATAATTCTTAGTCTTAAAATTGATGGAAATAAGTTTATTTTTAATTGCAAACTTGACCAATGATTATTTATTATTCATATATAAAAAGAGTATGACCATTTATTTGATATATTCTCCAGTTGTTAACCCTTCACTACGAGCGCTGCGCTAAGTACTACGGCTCAACAGGAGGTCAGGGTCTTTACGGTGCGTCATCAGATGAGGAGAAGCGATTGACCATGATGCTGTTCAGCAACATTTTCGACTCCCTTAGCAAGATGGATTACGATCCAGAATTATTTGGGAAGGCCTTGCCTTGCCTCACCGCCATTGGTCAGTAACTGTTTAGTAATTTCTTCAATTTTATAATAACAAAATAATTCCTTAGATATTTCAGAAACACTTCTGGGTTAGGCTGCACGTTTTTGGTAGTCTGTATCGGGCCTCGTTTGTAGAGTTGAACAAACGTGAATGGCTGAGAAAAAATATATTTAGCAATTCATATTTGAAAACCTATTATATAAAAAAAAAATTACATTTTGAAACCAAATATTTCAGTTTTATTTGGTAGAAAGTTGTAAATTATTTAATAAATGAATCAAAATTTTAAGTTACATGTATGTATGTCTGTAAAAGTGTTGTATTAATTAGTAATAAATTATAAATATTAATATGTATTTAAAATATAGTACATAAAAATTAAAAATATTCTGGTTTCAAATATTGAATCAAATTTTCAGGATGCGCCTTACCTCCTGATTACTCGCTCTCCAAGAACTATGATGATGAATTCTACGGAAAGGAAACTTCGTCAGGTATATAATACAATATACATTATTAATCTGTAGTAACATATAATTATTAAATATTTAATATCTAGAAACATGGAAGCATGTATTAATCATTGTTTTTGATTATTATTTTATAATTTTGTCTGTAGGCGGACCTGATAACCCACAATATGACCCACAACCGATCAACACAAGTTCTGTGGCCTTAAATAATGATCTCAACACTATTGTGCAGAAGTTCTCGGAGCACTATCACGATGCTTGGGCCTCAAGGTAATATTAAAGTTTATTATTCAATTTAAAAACATGATTACTGTAAGTGTGATTGTTATTCTGATTCAAGATTTTTTAAAGAAGAGGTGAAGTGAAATTATGGAACTGAGTTATACATAATTAGAGAGAGCCTCGGTATGGATCCCCTGTTTCTTTTAAATTTAATGTAATGTGACATGTTCGGTGGTTAGGACTATATTTTCCTCAGGGTCCTAGCGAGCAACTGAGAAAAGTTTGGAATGGATGGCATTTAACATAATACACATTTATATTGTGGAGGTGGAAGAATATCTATGTTTTATACAGGGTTCTGAAGAGTAATAGTGCAAAATTTCAATTAGAACGGTCAAAGGATGCAGGAATATACAAAGAATATACATATAGACATACATTCAATTCAATTAATATATACATATCTAAAATAGACAAACATTTATTTATGAATGATTTAATTAATGTATTTTATTAATTTTGTTACACATTATTTTCACAGGAAATTGGAAAATGGTTGGGTGTACGGAGAAAATAGATCCGAATCTCAAAAGTGTCACCCAAGGCTCAAACCTTACAATATGCTGAATGATTATGTAAGAAAATTATGATTTTCGTCAAGATATATTAATAGAATCATTTGAATTAATTAGAAATTAGAATTTTATTGTCAAAAATTACCGACTTCATAATTAAACTAAAATTACCATTTTCATTAGCCGATTACTATTGACACAAATATTTCATGACACGAATTTGGTAGGTGTGAAGGGTTTTTAACATTTGTTATTTTTAGGAGAAAGAACGCTACAAGGAACCAGTGAGAGAATCACTCAAAGCGCTATTGGCCATAGGCTGGTCGGTTGAACATTCTGAAGTAGACATACCGACATCGAATAGAAGCTCCATGCGGCGACAATCAAAAAGCAATGTGGTACTGTATTCATCAATTAATTCATAATTCATTGGCTGTTTATTTCCAAAACTCTGTAGAATTGATGTTTGTTTTATATGTACATAGTTATACCCTTTCCAATATATGTCAACAAACTTATTACATATTTTGATGTCTAACCAATACGCAGTGGGCATTATAGATAAAATTTTAACTTAACTGATATAAATCACGTAGATAATAATGTAATAAGAAAAATTTATATATTCGAGCTTTCGTAGTAAACCTCTTTAATGGAACAAAAATTTACCTATTTAAACTGTCAAAATGTGCATATTAACTTTGTCCAATTCAAGAATGTGCTTCTTTAAAATAATAATAAGTAATAAAAAAGTTACATGTACATATTATTGTTTTTATTATTTATAATTTTACTTTGTTAATTGTTTCACTAGACTTTTTACAATTCAAAAATAATATTTTCAGTGCTTTGACATTCTTATTAAAGAGGTTTTGCTGTTTTAATTGTTTTGTAGATCTTGGAAATTTAAATGTAATTTTACTTTCCATAGAGCATTTTTCAACATCATCTTAATGTCATACCTTAATACTGCCGTCATTAGCAAAAAGGCCATAGACGTTTACAAAGATATGAAAATATAAATGTAATGTTATTACATATCAGTTTAAAAATTAAGGTAATTTTTAACAACTGCAAGTTTGTTAGAATTGTTTGGATAAATATAGAAATATAAATGGGTTATTTGCTAATGGCTATTATTGTGTAACCACTCATATACATTTCTAAAGAATAAATAATATGTTATATCCCTGTTATGTTCAGTAAGCTCCTGATTATTCACAGATTAATTCTCTATTATTACTCTGAAATACATAATAGAGAATTGCTTATTTCTCTATTTTTGTTGTCAACTATATTTGAGACTTGTGGTAATGCTATCGGCAGTGTCTACAAAATGGCTAAATTGAGGCAGTTCTGTAAAGCAGGTTTTTTTTAAATTTAATTGTCAGCAATATCAGTTTTAAGGCCTGAATCCATGGCAGGAGACAGAATGAGATAATGTTAGACATTTAGTTGAAATACATCTTAATATCATATACACATATTGAGATTTTGATCTAAAGATAAACTCAGAGATCAGTTTGAAATTGGTAGAAATAGACTATACTACGTATGTATGTATACTACATTCAATCTGACAAAGAGATTTGATACGTGCACACAAATATCACCTAAAACCACCATAGATCCGTACAATTATCTATTCTGAAAGTTAGCATAGGTCATTAAACATGAACATATAAGGTGTTAAATTTTAAACATTTATTCAATTCTAACTATTGTTAGGGAGATTTGAAATCACTCGATTGATGAACGAAATGACATTTTAAGTTTGAAATATGTGACAAGCATGGCAGGTGTGAGGCGACAAATCTCTGAGACATGCTGTGTACACGGTACTACAAAAGCTGAGAATTGTCTCCAAGAAATCTCATGAGAGCAAAATCCGTATCTCAGAAATTATCTCGAGTTGAAAATCTCTTAAAAATCTCATTCATGGATACGGGCCATTAAACCCGGAATCTTTATGTATAAAAGTTTATCTTTTGTAACAAATGGGGCACCCATTGTTTCTGCCCACCTCTTTTTCAAATTCCTAATTTCAAAATGGTGGTCGTATTGTATTTTGTACTCACAAGAGATGCCATGTCAAATCAAATGTGGCATTGTCCAAATGTTATTAAATAAACGTAAAATGAATCTGACAATGTCCAAATTGGGAAAAGGCTTTCTTGAAGGAACTGAGTCATTTTTAATAAAAACCGGTTCAAAATATTAATTTCAAAGCACTTATTTTATAAACATATATTTTTTTAGCATATAACAGAATTTTGTGTTTTTTCATTATTACCAACAATTGATGTTGGCGACACTGCGGATATTGTTTCTACATTTCTATGTTTTTAATTAATTATGTTCCATTTTCCAGATAATCAGGAGTTACTCTTACTGTGTTGTCAATAATAAATTGTATCTAACAATAGTGATAATACTAGGTATAGAGGCGTCTGTCTATTGCGTTTAATGTTGATACAAGGCAAGGTCTTTCAGACATCTCTCGAACAGTGAATATCTAGTTTAAATAAAAAAAATTAAAGGATAATTAGAGGGTGACAAGCTTATACAGTCTGATAAACAGATATAAATAAGGAAAATGCCTAGTTTCATCACTGTTTTGTTATCATTCCATGTTTAAACATGTGTTCTGTTTTTATACCTGTTGTTTTGTTTGTATACCTTTCTTCCTATTCAAACCTGTGTTTCATATTTTAACTTGTGTTTCATGTGTAATATTGTTTCACCTGTCCTCTACACAAACGACACCGACCTCTACTGAAACCTGGCAACATACAGCCAAGATTGGGTGACCCCATAGAGGTATTGAATTTTTCAACATTCTGAATTATTATACATAGTGTGATGCTTGTAGTAAAATGGACGGTGATGCGAATGACCGAGTATCATTGTTGCATTTTAGAGACTTTTGACGTGTCTACTAGAATAAGGTATAAATAATACAAAACATGATTAAAATACAAACTTTTATTTAATGGCATTTAAAAAATAATATTTGAATCAATGTGTCTTTAAATTAGTTTATCAAAATTAGACAAAATACACCCGTATACATTATTAATTAAGTTTACAAAATACTTATGTTTTAGATAATATTCAGGGTAAGTAAAACTACTCTATTGTGAGTATGTATAGATTTATATATGTAGGTGTTATTGAAATTATGATAGTCTTTGAATTTTTGTAAGGTAATTTCTTTTAAATATAACTGACAATAGGCTTATCATTGTATCTTTGTCATTTTATCTCATCTCAAAATCACGTCTTAGCACTTGTGTTGTATTGAAGTTTTCGTACAATTAAAATACAGAAAATAATAAACGGTGGGTTTTTTTTGTCCAACATTATGTTATTTGATCGCCGCAACTATGTCATTTGATTTAAAACATATTGTTGATTTTTCACACAAAAATCTGTCACATTCTAAACGTGAGTTGCATTCCCTCAGTAAACTTTAAAATATGTACATTGCTTAGATACTTAGTTTGATGCCATATTATTTTACAAATATAGATTTTTTTTGGAGTTTTACCTTAATGGACTTGAATTGGTGATGAAATGAATAATGTGTGACTGCTATCTAATTTGTAAGGTTGTGTGGATAAAACTTCTGCTTTTGGTAATAAAAGTTGGTTTAGATTAGAAGTTCATTTGATTATATTAGCAATAAACTAGTTTGTACTTTCTTCATAGCACAAGTACTTTAGCTTAGTTTGAAAATAGTAAAAATATAGATATATTTTCACGTTCAATACTTTATTTAAGTATTTCAAAATTATTTTTATTTTGATCTCTTTTGTAGTTCATAGCTATACTCAATATTAGAATTTAATTTACTTAAGTTTCTTATCAATTTTGGAATATTCTAGCTAGCAGTTGTTTTACATGAAATGATTTTAGGTTGACTCGGCGACCCCTTTCAACTACAACCCACATCCAGTCGACATGACGAATCTTACTCTGTCAAGGGAAATGCAAAACATGGCAGAACGTTTAGCCGATAACGCTCATGACATTTGGGCCAAGAAGAAGAAGGAAGAACTCATATTAAATGGAGGTTAGAATGATGCTGTTATCACATGTACATTAAACTGTTTAAATTGGAAATGTATTTGTGATGGTTTACTAACATCAATACATATTTTTGATAACTTCCATTGATAGATTAATGATCATCATTAAAAAATTGCTCCAAACTTATGTATCCCATATATTTGTTAAGCTTATCTTAACTTTATCACAAAATAACCATCTTATATATATATATATTCATTTGTCAGAGGTTCTGTTGTTTTTCTTCTATATGAGATAATAAGTTGTGAGTAATTGAAAGATTCAATGGAATGCTAGATGCTTTTTAATTTTAATTACGGTTCAAAGTTTAAGAATTTGACAATAATATTATTCTATCACTTAAGGAGTATGAAGGTTTAAAAATATAAATGCGTGTCTGGGGTTTATATAAAATAAAAACGTTACTAGTTTAAGTTAATGTATTTTATATCCAACTTGAAATCCAGGTTTTGCCAATTTTTGTACACTTATCTCTTTTAACATGAAAACATACATTTGAATGTGATGACCAAGAATGCATAGTTCACCATCGTATCAGTACTTAGTTACCCAGGTTAACCCAAGTTTTGAATAGTTTTGTGATGTAATCTTGCAGGTGGCATACATCCGCAGCTGGTACCATACGATTTGCTCACTGACAAAGAGAAGAAGAAGGACAGGGAACGCTCCCAAGAGTTCCTTAAGTACCTGCAGTACCAGGGATACAAACTGCACAGGTCATTTATTCTTGATTGCCAATTATTTTATTCACCAGGTTATATTTGTGAGGACACCTATTATATTATCATATTGAGTAATCAAAGCTGTAGAGAATAAAAGTAAATTCTTTAAATACCAATTAAATATATTAATTAGATAAATTTTATCTATTTAATACATCAATAATATAATGCACCTTCCTCGGATTGGAAAGAGATCCAGGTTTGAATCCCGGTAGCAACAACAATATTTTTCAATAAAATTGATTTTATATGTATATCTTTCTAATTAATACATTTAATTAGTATTTAAAATATCACAGACCTATGTTCTGAATAATTACAATTTCACAATAAGAATGTGTTCTCTTTAATAATAGTAAATTCTTTCATAAGTTTTCTCTCCGAGGGCTGGAATTGTTTTTTGGAACTATTTGTACAAAATTAATATTTTAGATTTTACGTATACTTCATAATAATTTTTTTACATATTTTATAATCGATTGTAGACTGGTTCGAATTGACCCAATCATTTTTAGTGTTTGTTATGTCACAAATATACACAATTCAAAACATTTGACAATAAAAAAATATTTTAAAATTTACAGGCCATCCCGGGCTGGACAATCAGACACGGAGCAAGCCGCTGCAGGAGTGGCGGTGGAGCTCCGATTTGCCTATTCCTTGCTGGAGAAGTTGATTCAGTACCTGGATAGAGCAACTATCAACATGAAGCTGCTCAAGCCATCCACCACGTTCAGCAGGAGGACTTCATTCAAAACTAGCACCAGAGACATTAAATTCTTTTCCAAGGTGAGATCCATTGTATTATTTATGTATTATAAAAATTGTGAACTTACAAAATATTAAAATCAGAAATTCCTTGTTGAAATAATTAGGTATGATCTGTTATATATGTATATTATTAATGATAATATTTTACTAACAATGTCTCACATATATTATTTAGAGGAAAGAGTTTACAATCTTTTTATAGCAGCATCATATAATAGCTAACTCTCAAACTTGATATTTATTATTTTTAGGTGGTACTGCCATTAATGGAAAAGTACTTCTCCACCCATAGGAATTATTTCATTGCCGTTGCCACGGCAACAAACAACGTTGGTGCTGCCAGCTTGAAAGAAAAGGAAATGGTGGCGTCGCTCTTCTGCAAGTTGGCAAGCTTGCTTAGATCCAGGTTCGATATTTAAGAATTAAGTAGTAGTACAATACTTTTGATACGACCAAATTCTCACTTTAAAAAAAATTGTAACATTTCCTTTTTTAATTCATTCTCATTGACGTACAGTTGGTTAAAAATCATTTTCTTTTAAAAAATATACAATTTGTGAATTTAGAATATCTTAAATTGATGCAATTGAAATCTGAAATAACTGTTGTATAAAAACAATTTCAGACTCGCTGCATTTGGAGCTGATGTCAGAATCTCCGTGCGCTGTCTCCAAGTGTTGGTAAAGGGCATTGATGCCAAGTCGCTGGTGAAAAATTGTCCAGAATTTATCAGGACATCAATGTTGACCTTCTTCAACAATACAGCGGATGACCTGGGTCACACCATCTTTAATCTTCAAGAGGCATGGAATTTCATTAAATTAATTTTATTCTAGATGTACAGTAAAGCTTCACAGGGTTTATTTTCATGTCTGCGTCATTTTTCATTGGCCATTGCGTGGAAGTATAGCTAGTTGGCACTTAGGATGACAGTTTTTATTAAAAGTACATTTGATTTCAAAAGATCTTGACAACAATTATCATTTATTAACCTTTTGAACGCTACTCCCAGCTCTGACATTCCAATACTCATACGCGGCAATTTTTTTGAATACCCAAATACGCATGATTTATCACCTCAGATAGAGATAAAAGGTTATCTTGTTCAATATGAAACCAAAACGTGGCTATAAAAACCCGTAGGATGTTTATAAATGAATAAACATAAACTCCATACAAAAATATACATAATGGTACAGCAATGCAGCCACTGCTCGAAACATGTGACAGATTATCAATGTTTTTAACGAAGTACGATTTTGTTTTCCAGAAATATCTGGAGATGTCAGTACCGTCAAAGTATTACTAATCTTTTAGTGTATGTTAAAATATTGTATAAAATTAGCGCATTATGTGATCACGGACCAAAGTCGCCGTATCAACTGTTGATACGATAGCATTCAATAGGTTAAATTTGTTTTTTTTAAATATTCGCGTTCATCGTAGAGGGATACTTATACACCACTTATATTTGCAGGGTAAATACAGTCACCTGAGGGGAGCCCATCTCAAGACCTGCACATCCCTATTCTATGTCAACAGTGTTATCCTACCCGTGCTGACAGCCATGTTTGATCACCTGGCTGCATGTGAATACGGCAGCGACTTATTGTGTATGTATCCTTTATTTTACTTGGTTCAGCTTACGTGAGCCTTTCATTGAAATCTATCTATACAATGTTTGAGCAATCATTTATTGGATACAATTGTTTAAGCACAAACATTGAACTAGAACCAAACACAAATGAATCCACAATGAATGAGTAATATAATGATTATCAATATGCAAGCTACATCTAGAAATCAGAAAGATACCTCATGAACATCAACAATAATTAAAGCTCTGATATAAGAGATTTAATGCATTATTATGATGTAACTGAATCTGCTGAAAAAATGTTCTTAACCTATTAGGTGCCCAGAAAAAGTCCTAGGTGAAACAGCATCATACCACCAATTGGCGCCAAAATTGGTTAAATTCAAAGCTCATAGACTAGCTTTTTACGAAAAAAAACATGAAAACGTTGATATAACTAAAAAAGAAAACATGGAGCTTCTATTTTATCACAAGCGTTCATCGGCCGCGATTTCGTACGGTTTTGAGATGAAAAAAAGGAAAAAAATAAAAGTTCATTGTGTTGCCAGGCCATAACGTTTAGGAAATTATTATTTATTCTGTATTGGTTTTTTGGAAAGACAACTTCTAATTTTATTAACACAACTATTGCTATTTTTAATTTGATCTCTACCTAGAACATTTTATTTACACTAATATTACTGTGTTTTAATGTGATGCTTGCCTAAATGCTCGTATTCAGTGTGGTATGTTTCGAAGCATGGTAATATACTGACGAAATGAAAGCCGACCTTTGAAGAGCAGAAGGCTTTCATCAATGCAGAGGTTTTGGTGACGCGTCAAAAGTTCTGCAAATTTTTCTTTCATTGTGTACAGTATAGACCTGATCTTATGTAGTCGGTCGTTCGGCACTTGGAGTTCGTTATCAGAAAAAGTAACATCGTTAATATTATTTGGAACCAATTCCTCGAAATAGTATCCGAGTAGATCAATGAACTCAGCAACAGTTTTGTCAACCAATACTCTACCAACGTATTCCTGGACATCAACAAGTTCAGGACCAAAAATACATATACTTCGTCGCTTGTGATGTCAACCCATTTTTCAGTCAATGGTATATTTTTTATGGCAAATTTAAATTGGCAGTTTGTTTCACCCACAATAGTATCGACCACTGCTGTATTGAGATACAATTTTAAAAAATCTATTCCTTGCACTTGTTGATGGCTGGTTTTCATCAATAGTATTGTCAAAGTCTTTTTTGTCATAGATGCGAACCTCAAAGTAATCATCCTCAACGTCATCCTCAACGTCATTCTCATCATCCAACTCTGCGGTAGTAATGAACATATCGGAAATTTCTAGGAAGTTCGCAATATCTCCATTAGCGAAAAAGTTACCCTCCGCCTTTTTGTAAACAAAAGTTTGTTAATGTAAAAAAAATTCTAAAATGTTATCAAAAATTCGATAAATGTAAACGAAAAAATATATATTAGCACTTCACGTCACACGTCAGACTTATGATATAGCAACTAACATGCATGAAATGCCTTTTGTGCCAATGGTCAATATGGTCTATAACAAAGCACTCACTGTATTTTTATAGTTAACGCGCTTAATAACTAAAAAATAATATCTTCTGCACTTTAATTACATACTTCCTTACAAACAAATAAGTATCACAAAATAAGGGTACAATTGTAAATCCAAACAATACCCTGCACCGGCTGGAATCAAACTGTAACTGACAAGTACTTTCCATTTGGAAAGTTCTGGTATTTTAGAAGTGCGTAATTAGCACATGCAATGCGTTTGTCGCGACGTTTATCGCGCTATCCCTCTCTCGGATGGCGATAGTCGTCCTGGGCCTTCTTGGTATTAAAAGGCTCTCATAATCTAAGTTTTAAGTTCATGAATTACTTTCATTCACTACTACTTTCGTAGGGAAAAATACTTGTGCTAGAATTGCTCATTTCATTATGAAAGAATTTGAATTAATGTATTTTAAAGGTGACTTTATTTTTTTATTTAAATTTATTAAGGCTACAATAGGCTACGAGACCCAAGTACTGTAGCGAAACACATCACAAAAACTCCCAGGCTTGAGAAAATCAGGTGTTGTGATATGACCATGACCGGTAATCGAACCCAGAACCCCCAGTATGAGAAGTCAGCGCCTTGACCACTGTACTACGAGGGTCGCTATCTTTAATTCTGTAATTTATTTTTAAACTTCACTTTTTTAGTGGATGAAATTCAAGTGGCCTCTTACAAGATGTTGGCCTCCCTCTACACCCTAGGAACAGATGCCAGTTTGACGCATGACAGGAAATACCTCAAGACGGAAATTGAAAGACATAAACCAGCACTGGTAAGCGTACTTGATGCCCTCTCAAAAATCAATTGGCTGTAAATGAATGCCATGTTCATACAACACTACTGATTATTTTAACTAACTTAAACAATCTTGCCCATATTATTCTTACAATGGAAAATTAACTTTGATTCAATATCTAGTAACACAAATAGTATTTCTCATTATTTTCATTATACAGTCATATTCCGTTAATCAACGCTAATTGGTTCCCCCAAATGTCGTAGATAAACAAATCGTAATGAACCAATATGATATAGCAACTGCCAAAATCAATTAAATTAGTAGCAAATATAAATGTCTACAAAAAAGAGGTTGAAAAATACCTTAAAAGTCTTCAAAATAAATAAATAATTATGTATTTGACATCTTTCTTATTGCCAAGTTCTAAATTGATAAATTTCTCAATATTTTTTATAAAATGTTATTAAATTTCACATTGTATTTATTCTAGATCTTGATTATGTTTCAATTGAAATGTTGATAACCATTTAAGACCTTTCTTATTTATTTATATATGTAATAAAATTAACATTGTACAATTAGGACTAAAACTAATTTCAATAGGTTTTCAATATTTTCATTTGCTGGTTCAGTTAATTTTCATGGAAACCACTCCGAAAATACTGAAAACAATGACTTTTGAATAAAAATAACAAAATGTTTCAACCTAAATATGTACTCTGATTTTATTTATTTAATGTTGATTTTTTATTATTTTGTAGGGTTCTTGCCTGGGTGCATTCAGTTCAACGTTCCCCGTGGCATTTTTGGAGCCTCACCTCAATAAGCACAACCAGTTCTCGCTCCTTAATAGGATAGCTGACCATTCATTAGAAGCTCAGGGTAATTAAATTTTACTCTTTTGTCAGATTTTATTAAAAATATCTTAACAATTGGCCTTATGAAGGTATTGATCAATTTTTATGTAAGTGTCCCACATTACTCAATACAAATCTTTTAGGTATTTAACATTCCTTAATACATATGTACACATTACAATTTGTCACAATATTTGTTTATGATTTTTATTAAAGATGTAATGACCAAGATGGAGTCATCAATGCCAACTCTGGAAAGCATCCTCACAGAGGTCGACCACTTTGTGGAGTCTGACAAAACATACAATGAATCCCAACATATCATAGACGTCATTCTACCGCTATTGTGCTCATACCTTCCCTTCTGGTGGGCGCAGGGACCTGACAATATCACTCCTACCACTGGGTATGTGTAAACTTCATGTTTATAAAAGATTAAATAAACCTTTCTGTTTTGGTCATCGTACTGATTTTATAAAAAATAAACATTTAAATTTGTATTGCATAGTGACTTCTACTTGTTTCAAACATCAAGTAGAAGAGTTTGTGTATTTCGGAAGTAGGTTTAATAGAAATGGAAAGATATCATAAAAAAAGGTGAATGCAGGGTTTTCATGTAAAATCCTTTGATAGTCAGTTTTATCCTGGATCTTCTATTAGTATTGTATGCAATTCCAAATTATGTAAGTAAAACGGATAAAAATACGATCTATATCTCGCGGGCACCGCCATTACTATATCCGTCGTCGAGGGCGTTTTGATTAGCTCCGACACCGAGGGCGGTTCGATTAGTTCTGCCATCTGGAAGGTACATACTTCGTATTTTGAAAACCCAGGATTGCCAACAGCATCATGTGTAATATAGCACATCTTGCAGTAGATTTATTTACTTGAAATTTATAAATGTCATGATTGTTTTAGGAATCACGTGACAATGGTCACAGCCGACCACATGAACCAGCTCCTCCGCAATGTCCTCAAAATGATCAAGAAGAACATTGGTAATGAGACCGCACCCTGGATGACCAGGATAGCTGCATATACACAACAGATCATCATCAACAGCGGCGAGGAGTTGTTGAGGGATCCCTTCCTGCCGCTTGTCGAGAGGGTCAGAAGGCGCACGGAGAACATGTTCCACAAAGAAGAGAGTCTTAGGGGATTTATTAAGGTTAGTTGTGGTCACTCTAGTGTAACTCTTATGGTTAGCTTATTTTTTTATTATCATCAGATTAACGGTTATAAAAAATGAGTTCTGAGAATCAGTTATTTATTACTTAACAGACAAAGACTTGTGAGAAAAGATGTATTCACTATTCTTATTTGGCATATAAAGGTAAAATTATTATTATTCTATTTTATGGTTACTGTGTTCTAATATGGCCACCTTTTATTTTATACAGTATAAGAAATTAATACATGATGTGAATTTCTTCTGCCCTGTGTGATTTTTTTAATAATCAGTACAATGTTTTGATTCCAGATCTTTGATCGCTTAATTTGTAACAAATGATAGCATCTAACAATTCAAACTTCTTCTTGGGTTCATAGTAGGCCCATAAAACCATTTGACATAATTCTTGCGGCGTTCACTCGGACACGTTTTACGTACGCATACGCCTCTAATATGTATTGCAATCCCAGACCCAAACAGCTGGAAAATACAAAATTAACAGGAACCCCCCGAAAGTTGCAGTATGTACTTATTGGGAATGTCAGTCTCAGTGTAACGTCTGTAGAGTTAAGTTTGTTCCGCTTTTTACGCGATTATTGCACGACCGAACTGAATATTTACATAAATTCACTTTCGTTTGACAATTGTTTTCGTGTGAACTCGTCAATAATATAAATAATTCGTTAAAATACTTTATGGACTATTTTTGTACGGCATTTTGTGTTTCTATTAATTATTGTTTTCGTGTGTTTACTGAAATCTGCGTATACATACTAGTGTAGCGTAATTTATTATTTAAAGTACATTTCCTAATATTTTGTGAAACCTTAAAATGGCTTCAGTACGTGATAATTCCCGCAAAACTTTAACCAAAAATGACACATTGAATGAGGAAAGCTGAAATCTCATCTGCTTCGATGATTGCGATGCATTGGCTAAAATAATTATACGAGACAGTGAAAGAAATGTTAAAACTAAACAAGGGAAAATAAACGATTATTTTAAGTGAACAATGTTAACGATTATATTTTGAAGTGATTGCCGCCGTTACCGGTAAGTACTTTCGTAATTTATATACGACTCATTTTATAAAAATGCCGCGATTCAACTGTAAATTTTTTATTTTTGAATTATTTTTTATGTTTCATGCCCAAAACTATGTTTGAAGCGGCTCTACATTTAAACACAATTAAAATATTGTTTTGTGTTTGCAATATTCTGGAATTTACAAAAATATCTTCCAATTGGTGTTGAATAGGTTCTGTTCTTAATTTAATTCCTTTGATTTTCCATTTGCTTATCTGTTTTAATAACAAAACTACTAAAAATATGTAGGTATTCAGTTCCCTATGGCCTTCTTAATATGGCCCAAGAAAAACTTTAATTAGTAAATCAGAAAAATACAATAGTCTTCCAAAATATATCATAAATCTATTTTTCTAACATTTACATAGGTATTTAAGATATTTCAACTTTTATCTTGTGTTTGGATATTGAAGTTAAGTTAGCACATGCTGAGTCCTTCTTTATGATTATGTTACATTGTTATTACTTTGATGATGAATTCTGTTATAATGTTTTCCAGTCATCAACGGACGACACATCGCAAGTAGAGTCACAAATTCAGGAGGACTGGCAACTCCTGGTCAGGGATATATATTCCTTCTATCCTCTGCTCATCAAGTATGTTGACCTGCAGAGAAATCACTGGTTGAGGAACAACGTTTCTGGTGAGATTTTATTAAACTTTTAAGAAATGAAAACTAAAGTACATATGTAATACAAAAACCAACATATTTTGTGTATCAGTTAGAATCTATACCATTAATGTTATTTATCAAGTGCTTACATTCAAGGGCATTTTTGTATGTTCAAAATTACTTTTAAATTAATTTTTTTTTTTTAATTAGAATAATGTATAGTTGGATCCTTTTTTTCTTTTTTCCTTTTCCTTTCCTTTTTTCCTTCATGTTTTGAGAATATGTAAAGTGATTTTTTGTATGTATTTAAAAAAATTTAAGAAACAATTTTTAAAACAGTACTAGGCATTTGTGTTATGAAAGTATAACTTTCTGGACCTTTGTAACCAGGAACTCAACCTCCTGGTCACTTGATGAGCATCTTATTTGTAGACTAAATTAATTAGTTTCAAATGGCTATATCAAATTTGTATTTCAATATCCCTTTTTCTGGTATTTTGATTTCTAAGCATACCTTCGATATAAACAAATTCTATATAAAAAGAGTGTATCAAATAATCTTTTAGTGTTAATTACTTTTTAACATTACAGAGGCCGAAGAGCTTTACAACTATGTGGCTGATATATTCAACATCTGGTCTAAGAGCCAGTACTTCCTCAAAGAAGAACAGAACTTCATATCGGCCAATGAAATAGATAACATGGTGAGAACATGGCAATAATTCTTAAACTAACAACAATTCTTAACTATTCACGTTTTATATCTTTTTGTACATTTTTTTTTCAGACTTTAATCATGCCAACAGCAACCAGAAGATCAGCTGTAATTTCTGATGGAGCGACATCTGGTGGTGGAAAGGTTTGTTAAATTCGAGACATCTTTATAAAAAAAAAAATTGTATATAATTTTTCGTTATAATTTCTCCAGATATCGAAATTCTAATATTTTCAATTCTTTTAAATCAATGATGAACTAACTAAGATTAAGACTAAGAGATTATATTATACTATGAATATGTATTTTACATTGATTTAATTAAAATTAAAATACTTTTATCTCAGAAACTTTTTATGTTTTTTTCTTTGTTATATATTTTACTGAATCATTTTCATTGCTGACTTCTTGTTATCAGATGCTATTCAGGCCTATTCTCAAAATTGCAATATTGAAATGAAGGTGATTGTTACACCAACCCTCAAAAATAGTGTTATATTTGAATGAGAGAGAGGGAGAGAGAGTGAGGGAGTGAGGGAGATAAACGTACCATAATCTGTCAAAACTATCTGTCTATTTTTGAGGGTTGGTGTAACAATCACCTTCATTTCAATATTGCAATTTTGAGAATAGGCCTGATTATAATTATTTTAATATTTCTTTGATTAAATTTTAATTTATTTTGAAATATGTATATTGATTCAACTCCATGGTCTGAATTAATATCATAGGTTTAACTCTAGGAACATTCCTTACTGATGGACAGATCAATGTAGATAAAAACTCAATGTCTAAAAATTAATTAGGTTGGATTGTAAATATATCTTTCTTTTGTGTTATCAGAAAAAGAAAAAGCATCGTGACAAGAAGCGCGACAAGGATAAGGAGGTGCAGGCCTCCCTGATGGTGGCCTGCCTCAAGAGGCTGCTGCCTGTGGGGCTGAATCTGTTTGCAGGCAGGGAACAGGAGCTGGTGCAGCACTGCAAGGATCGCTACCTCAAGGTAAGTTTATCAAGTGCTGTTTAAGGATTGAATAAATTTGGGATAACATTGTTGTTTGAACATTTATATTTTTTAAATTATGCTGAGAAGTAGACCAATCAGAATATCTAAAAAATGCTTCCAATGTTTATGGAGATTGTTTACATTAGTCTGTCTCTTTCTCATGTCCAATCTCTTTCTTAAATCCTGTGATAAAAACAATTTCAATCATGGGTACAAAATACTAAGTGTACCATAAAGTCATAGTTGGGAAGGAGATCTAGAAGATTTAGAGAAGATCTCTGTATTATTGACATATTAAATTAAATTTCATTACTAAATGACAATGTGGGGTTATAGGATTATGGTTCGGTATTTGGAATTGTGCTTGTGTGAAAGTGTTGTATGTGAATCAGAGGAATCTGCTTATGTGTGAGTAGTGGGTTTGTTTGATAATTGCGGAATGTATTGTACCGGGAGTGTTCATAGGTGTAAGAAACTCTGTTTTACGCTCCGGTATATGCAAGGTGTGTTCAGGGTCATCGGTGGTGATAATGGCAGTGAAAGCGACAGACTTCCAGCAGTATTTAAAAAGAAAAGTCAGAAGTTTAATCACAAACCACATTAATCTCGAATCTATATTTCTATTTCTTTTCCAGAAAGCGACGGAACAAGATGTTATTGATTTTGCCAGGACCCAGCTAACATTGCCAGATAAGATAGATCCCGCGGATGAAATGTCCTGGCAACATTATCTGTACAGCAAGCTTGGCAGCAAGAAGGAGGTGGCGGTCAGTGGCCAGGATCAGGGAGATAAGACCAAGCAGATAGACGAGACTGTAGAGCGCATCATGGCTATGAGTAAAGTGTTGTTCGGCTTGCATATGGTGAGTCATTTTTTTAATCACTTTCTTTATTTCTTTGTGAAAAATGTTAAAATATATGCATATTTGATTATTATTTTATTTCAAAAGAAGTGACACCAAATTCAATGTTAATGATTAAGAACACATATGTACATCTATTTTTGGAATGAAAAGGCGCAGTAAGAGGATAGGAGGAATGATTACTTCAAGTTTAAAAAAAAACTAATTACATATAATAATTCTATCTACTTTAATTTTGATGACCCATCTAATGAATTGTAATAAAGTAGTAATTTGAAAGAAAAAAATAATATTGCAAGTAAATATTTTGTATAATTTTCTATTTAATTATTTTCGAAATGTTGAAATAATTTAAGTATTCTGTAAAGTATAAAAATAAATAAAATCATAAAAAAGTTATCGGTCAAGTTATCAAAAATATAATGTCAATAAAAAATTTGTCATTGATTTTAAAGCATCAAATATGTAGTATCGTCTATTACTAGACCCATATTTTGTCCAGTTTTAACATAGTATTGAACATATTTATGATCTCCAGAATTAATTTGTTCATTTACATATAAATATTTTATAAAAAATATTTTCTCTATTATTCAGTTCAATTGTTACATTCATCCTTGTTTGAAACTTTAAATTAATTTTAAACCTCTCTGCTTTCTTTATTTTTATGATTTGCATTATTATTTTATCATACATTCTATTCCTTTCTGCCTGGCACTCCTACAGATCGATCATCCGCAACAGAAAAGCAAGAACGTGTATCGTAGCTGTGTTTCTATACAAAGGAAGCGAGCTGTCATACAGTGCTTTAGGCATCTATCACTTCATGCTCTCACAAGGTTTTTTTTATATTTCACTTTGTTTTTTTTATTTGAGAGTTTTTTAATATTTCGTGTTATAGTATAATGTCAGACTTCAATGATTTTTCCGTTGGTTTAAAATATCTTAATCCTTTCGTGTTTGGTGTATGTTTATTGTTATTAATAAAAAATCTAATAGCTTCTGAATGCCAACTTTCACTGTTATATCAGAAAAGTTACTAATACGAGGGCTGTCTGAAATATTTCCGACCTCAACATGAAGATGGCAGCACTCGTCAAGAAAAGTTGGGGAACGTGTTTGCACATATTTTGATGAGTACTCACCAAAATTTCAGCCATTTTGGACACGCAGTTGTTTTTTGACAATCATTTGAGTGAGTCGATGTGAGTGTTTTTGTGGAAAGGAAAAAATCGAGTATCGAGCTGTCATTAAGTATTTGTTTTTGGAAGGCAATACGCCTACACAAATTAAAGATGAGTTGAATGCTGTACGGAGACTCTGCACCATCATTTATCACGGTGAAAGTTTGGACAGCTGAATTTAAACGTGACCATTGGTAAGCTGGTGTTTGGGTGACAATGATCGTTCAGGACGGCTAAAAACTGCAACCACTCGTATGTAATACATATAAATTCATAAGCAAACTAATCAAACTTTTGTCACCACTTTACAAATGTATCAGTGTATGAAAATTTAAATAATTATCTGTCAATCAACATTGATTGTGAATTTTCCAAAGTTGATCAGAGAAGATAATTGGATTTTTATTTAGTTATAAGTTGATTTAAAGGAAAAAAAAGTTTCAACAAAAACTGAAAGAGTTCCTTGAAAAGTTTAAAAGAGTTTATCTGACCCCGAGATTAAAATAGTGCTTAATTAGTCAATTAGCACAAAAAATTACCAGGATTGTAACAGTGTAAGTTTTTAGTATTTTATTTTATTTAATCATTTTGAAAGTGCTTTTGTTTTCTTTGCATTTAATAATAGCTGTCCTTACCGTTGTTTAAAAAGTTGAACAAGCAATTTTACTAACGCTAATACTAACAAAGCATGTATGTATGTGTTAGGCCGCTAGGCCTGTCCACAGAGTGTCCCATTGGGGTCGGCTTCTGTGCGCCGCTAGAAAGAGAGCCGCCATGGCCTGTCTTAGAGCTACGCCACTATACAAGATGAGCAGGTAGGTTAAAGTTGTGTTTAATATGCGGGTCAAAGTTAGAACATTTGCGGGAAATCAATGTCAACAATTAAACTAGCTTGAAATGTATGCAAACAAATGTGTTAATGTTGTTGTATGGCTCTAGGTTCATTTACGATCTGGATTTAATTAAAATTAAATAATTGGGATGGATAGGTGATCTGCTTCCACAGCACACCCGCAATGTTAAGCTTAGTTGATGATGTTCACTACATACGATATGTGTTAATGCCTAAAATTGAAAAATTAAATAATAAAGTGCCATGATCATGGACTAAGACCAAGGTATCTTCTCAACTCTTTTATTAAAATCTTTATGCCATCATTAACTGCTATGAAAATTTATGCAAATTTTTTTATTTGTTATTAGTTCAACTCCATTGTTTTAGGTGCTATATTTTTATGAATGAATTATTTGTACAAAAATACATACTTTGTGGTCTTTAATATTGTTATTTTCTTTCAGACATCGATGTTGCAACATCTTTGCACGCACATACTACGAACTTTGGCTGCAAGAGGAAAATGTTGGGCAAGAAATCATGATCGAAGATCTAACGGTAAGTAATGCTGGGCGTCAGAATTGCCATCTCTCTTCAGCTTTCTTTCTTCTCTTCCCTCGATCCAAGTCAACAAAATAAAGTTTTTAAAATTAGCACTTCAATTAGATTACTTTAGACACTCTAAAAACCTTGTGAATAAAAAACGAAATGGTTGATTGATACTGAATAAATAGATGATAATTGTCTACTAAAGACCTTAAAAATCATGGACCTTCTTGTTCTTAAAAAGTTTTGTTTTTAAGCATTATTCTCAACTTTTAATTAACCATTATGAAACTGCCTTTTAATTTAAATATGTATTAATTTGACTGTCTTTCAATGTTAGCAATCATTTGAAGATGCGGAGTTGAAGAAGGCAGAGGCGCAAGAAGAGGAAGGTAAACCGGATCCCCTCACACAGCTCGTTACCACATTCTGCAGAGGGGCCATGACTGAACGTTCTGGAGCACTGCAGGTTAGTTTACTCTTTAGGTCAAGTCAACTGAAGTAAATTTGGGCCATTACATTTTGGTGATTAAGGGTAAAGGGATCTATCAAAAGAAATATTTTGTTTTTTGGTTTCAAATTATTGTATTTAATCATGGCAAAAGAGTTTCCCACTATTATATGATACAGCTGATCTTTATGTCATAATACGGCAATAGCACAGACAGTACATGAATAGACACGATATAAAGTGTATATATAGGAGAGGGTTTCAAACATTATTTGCAGGACGAGGGACATTTTACACACATTTTTGTTGGAAATATAAATCCGATAGATTATGTCACATTTATGCAACAGTAAAAGTATTTACTTTTCAAAAATTAAATCTTTAAGTAAACAAAACATATACGAGGGCCAAGTAAAAAATAAGGTTCCTTACGCTGTACACTCGCCACGCGAGATGCTAGGCGAAATCCGGCAACACCGCCTTGATTGTTGGTCCCTTAACTACATCCCCACTACCGGGAGCAAACGCTGCGACGCTCAGTAAAGGCCTGACAGCCATCCGCTATGGAACCCGCCATCGCCGTTACCGCCAGGTGTGAAATCCGTTCGGTGATTCGATTTTTAAACGCGAAGAAGCTTAAACCTGTTGAAATTCATCGACAGTTGGAAGAAGTTTATGGCACAGCTTGCATCAGCGTCCAACACGTCCGCAAATGGTGCAGGGAGTTCTCCGAAGGACGCACACGCCTAGGCCGAAAAAGTTTAAGCAGACGCTTTCCGCAGGGAAAGTGATGGCTACGGTGTTTTGGGACCGAAAAGGCGTCTTGCTGACCGAGTTTATGCCTAAAGGGACCACCATCAATTCGGACAGGTACTGCGAGACATTGACAAAACTCAAAAGAGCCATCCAAAATCGCCGGAGAGGAAGGCTGACCAAGGGCGTTAGGCTGCACCACGACAACGCTCGCCCGCATGTCTCTCGACAGACCACCGCCCTACTGGACAAATTCGGCTGGAAATTGCTTGACCATGCCCCCTACAGCCCTGATCTTGCTCCCAGCGACTTCCACTTGTTTCCGAAATTGAAGCAACACTTGGGTGGACAACGCTTCAATACAGATGAAGAGGTGAAAGAAGCGGTCACCAAGTTCATCGGCGGCCTAGCGGCGGAATTCTTCGAAGCGGGTTTTCAGAAGTGGATAACTCGTCAGGAAAAATGCATAGAAAAATCAGGAGACTATGTAGAAAAATAGAATAAAGTACAAGCTTTCAGATGGTTTACTTATTTATTGCAATAAAAAATACCTTATACCTGAAAAAAATGTAGGAACCTTATTTTTTACTTGCCCCTCGTATGTTTATATTAATGCATATTGTATTGTCAGCGTTTAAATTTTCATTCCAATTGTCATATTTTTAAAAAAGTCACTGAGGTCTTTGATTGCATGAATGGTACCAAAGTGATCACGTGGGCGACATTAAAATGAACATTTTGGAACAAGGAATTTGCCTTAGTTCATGTCTATTTATCTGGTGGTCTGTAAGCAATAGGATCAATAGAAAAACAATTTGAAGGTTATTAATTAAGGATGATTATATGACTCCAGTTCAGAGGAATTTGAAGATGATGTAATTTGTGTGAGGGTATTGGATGCCCCAATATTATACAGTTTGGTATATACCCATATACCATCGTGTTCTTTTGTATTTCGGCTCGTATTTGTGTCAAAATATATGAGGATGTATGTGTGACAAGTGGCAGGTTGCAAGTTGAATTAATTAAAGTTAAATTGTATAAAAGTGGAAGTAATTGTGACTCGTTCAAGTTGTATTGTATTGCTGCGTTTGTATTTTAATATGCTGTTGATACTCCACATCTTTATGACTGATGAGAGTTGCATAGTAAGTACCGCTTAGCTGGGTGCGTTCAGCTTCACTGTGCTTTCTCTATATGACAAGAGGAGGCGACAGCCCTCCACATCAACAATAAAAAAAACTTTTTTTTTAATAGATCATTTTGCTGTGAAACAACTGATTTTATCTTATAATTTCCTATAATTAAATATGTATATGAATATTTTAATTATTGTTGATTTAACTAATCTTTTTATATCTCTAATAATAGAATAATAATAATAGCACCCTATAATATTTCGATCCATGAAAATGAATGAATACATAATAGATTTACATTATTTAATAATATTAGCAAACTAAATTTTGACATTATTTGACAGAGTAGATCGCATTGGTATACATTTTTATCGATATAATAAGTTTCTTCCTTGGAGAAGTTGTAATTTATATGAAAAATAACTGAATACATAGTTGAATTGAATATTACATTTTTAATTGCAGGAAGATCCCTTGTATATGTCTTATGCATTCATCGTTGCTAAGTCTTGTGGCGAGGAAGAAGAAGAAGGGGAGGGTGATGGAGGCGGTGAGGGCGAGGAGGAAGGTGGAGCCAGTATACACGTGAGTTTATTTTGTGTTTGACAAAGATAAACATTATTAACAATTTGAGGAAAGTTCTTTGTTTTACTCATCTCTCCTTTCTGTTTCAATGCTTTCAAAGAGGACTATTAATAAATTGATGGTAAAGTATACAATTTCAAAAGTTTTTTAATTTTGCTTCCGATCAAATCAATTAATCATTTTAATTCATGTATTGATTGAAAATATTAAAAAATTTCTTACGATATGGGATGTTAATTAACATTTTTCTACATTTTGTCAACATAAATATTTTTCATCAGGAACAAGAAATGGAGAAACAAAAGCTGCTGTTCCATCAAGCGAGACTGGCCAATCGGGGTGTTGCTGAAATGGTGTTGCTACACATCTCAGCCTCGAAAGGAATTCCTAGCGAGATGGTCATGAAGACTTTAGAACTGGGAATCAGTGTTTTAAGGGGTGGCAACATTGACATACAAATGGTGAGCAGATTTACTACGTTTTTTGTAGTTTTCAGGATGGTTAGGTTAGATTAGGTTCTATTCATTAAGAGTCATGTATTTGTCAGATGTCAACCATGATGACTAACATTTTGAACAAGACCAATTTTTTCACAAGTACAATTACTGAGCTGACATTTATAATATTTTTGTTTCTTATTTCTCTCTTAACTTGGAAAATGTGACAGGCGTTAGTTTTTGTGAAAAAAACAACACTTCTTTAATAATGATTACATAAGACAAGATGCTAAATATGCTAAATGATGTTCAAACTTTAAAAATTGTATTTCCTAAAAAACGAGGAGCAAACTGTACAATGATTTTAAAACCTATTGTGTAATTTTTTTTCTTCAGTATAGTATATTTTTAACTAAAATTATATTTAAATTCTAGGGCATGTTGAACCATCTAAAAGAGAAGAAAGATGTTGGTTTCTTCACTTCCATAGCTGGCCTCATGAACTCTTGCTCCGTGCTGGATCTAGATGCTTTTGAAAGGAACACTAAAGCTGAAGGCAAGGCTTTTTTTAATATTTAGTAAATGTTATTCACATTTATTTGTCGAACAAATAGTTATAATAGGTGACCATTTTATTTTAATGTTATTATTATGTTTTATAGGTCTCGGTGTTGGACTGGAGGGAGCTGCCGGAGAGAAGAACATGCATGATGCTGAGTTCACTTGTGCACTATTTAGGTTTATCCAACTCACTTGTGAGGGGCACAACCTTGGTTAGTTTTTTGTATTTTTTTTTTCGCAGAGATGTTAAATCCTTTAGTTTAATGTAAATATTTTTACTGTATTGCATTTTCACAGAATGGCAGAATTATTTAAGAACTCAGGCTGGTAATACAACAACTGTCAATGTGGTCATTTGCACTGTGGATTATCTGCTGAGGCTCCAAGAATCCATCATGGACTTCTACTGGCATTACTCGAGCAAGGTAGGTTGTTCTTTATTTGTATTAAATAAACCGTTTCAAAATTGATGATTGACACAGTAATAATTATTATTTTGAAATTAATAATTGTTGTACAAACCTTATATGATATATATTTACCTTTGAGTCCATGTATCTTGGAAGTACAGACCTTACACCAAATTGTGAGTTGAATTAAAATGAGGTATGTTTGTATGTTAGTTTAAGTGACTGTAAATTGTTTATTAATAATATTCAAACATTGCCAAGCACAAATTGAGGAGGTATAGTAAAACAACATGCCAATTATTGTGAGTTAGACATAATTGACTTACCGATAAAATTTCAGGAACTGATTGACCCAGCCGGTAAAGCCAACTTCTTCAAGGCAATTGGAGTGGCGAGTCAAGTATTCAACACCCTCACTGAAGTTATCCAGGGACCTTGTACGCAAAATCAGCAAGCCTTGGCACACTCTAGGTATGCATTTTACTGGGAGCACACTCCAAGTATATATACTCCACCTATATATGGTTCCTTAGATTTTAAGGCTAAAGTCGGCCTCTTTACACACCTTTCATATTCTAATAGTTTGTGAGTGTCTCCACTTCATCAGTTAATTATCCTGCTCATTTTGTATTCACTGGACTCGGAATACTAAGAAATGTTTTGCTTACTGTAAGGCTTCACATTCACACCATGAATCTTATCCAATTCCTAATTTTCACAGGTTTTTCTTAGTTCATCTTGTTTCTGTGCAAATTCAGTTTAGAGTTTTCCAGGTTCCTCATGCCTAACTGTATCCTGGGAACAGCATTTCTCTTGGTTCTCTTCATATCTGCTAGCTACTGTCATTTAATGATTAACTTCACATGTTGACTCTCATTGTCTCCGTACACTCAATGGCACAATAACTTTTAAGAAACTTGTAGAATACTATGTGTAGTCTATTCATAAGATATCCTAACACAACATGCAACTGATTTTTAAATTTTGTTTATTTTTTTATTATTCAAAAGAAGCCTTCTAAACAAAATTGTTTGTTTTCTAATAGAAAGTTGCATCGTTTTACCTTAGACACACGTCGCAAAGCAAAATTTTTACAACAGTTAAAATTAAAATATTTTGGTAATTATATACGGTAAATAATTTGATGTTTGTAGGTTGTGGGATGCAGTGGGAGGTTTCCTGTTCCTCTTCTCTCACATGCAGGACAAACTATCCAAACACTCCTCTCAGGTGGATCTGCTCAAGGAATTGCTCAACTTGCAGAAGGACATGATCACCATGATGCTGTCTATGCTTGAAGGAAACGTTGTCAATGGTAAGTCACCGTCAGAGATCATTTTTTTTATTTCAAGAAAAATAATCTGTTCTATATATATAAGTTATGAGTGAATGACGTGAAGTTAATTAGAACAGTATAATTTTAATTAATATCGTACTGCATACTTGTTCGGGAACTCACTATAAATATAATATTTAAATCTTAATTATTGTTTAACAATTTTTAAAATGGATGATCTTTCAGGTACAATTGGTAAACAGATGGTTGACACACTAGTAGAGTCGGCCTCTAATGTAGAGTTGATCCTAAAGTACTTCGACATGTTCCTGAAGCTGAAGGACCTTACTTCTAGTCCCAACTTCATGGAAATAGACTCCAACAACGATGGCTGGGTTCTGCCAAAGGACTTCAGAGAAAAGATGGAACAGCAAAAAAGTTACACACCGTAAGTATTGCACATTTTAATAACTATTGTCCTAGCTCTATTACTAGAGCAATGTTTTTACAAACATTGAAAAATTTACACATCATAGAAATGCACACATCTTCCTGCATTATTAATATAAGTTCTTATTTACTTTTTCAGTGAAGAAATAGACTTCCTCCTGATGTGCTGTGAGACCAACCACGACGGCAAGATAGACTACGTAGGATTTTGTGATCGATTCCACGAGCCTGCAAAAGAGATTGGTTTCAATCTCGCTGTACTCTTGACCAACTTGTCGGAACATATGCCCAATGAACCGAGGTAGGTAGATTTGACTATCTTCACTGTAAGAAAGATGTCTAGTCGATACTCTCCAAATTTGAGTTGACAAAGCTTCAAATATTAATAGGTATAATATTCCAATATAAATAATTTTTTTATAGACATACATGTCTATAAAAAAATTATTATCTATTATTAATTATCTACATGTTATCATCTACAGATGAGAACATGTAGAAGAGGCAATAGAAACTAGAAAAAAATTAAAAAACAAAATCATATTGTATGTGTGACGTCTTGCGGCGCCAGCTATTACTCGGCTGCGCCTATGCAAGATACCTCAGGATCAAATTTATCATGTGATAAATCCGATTGTATTCGCGGGTGTTGGTGGCCAATGAAAATACTTTTGTCAGGTGACAATTTACAGTACTTTATTGATACCCGAATATATTATACGTTATAACAATACACTAGATACAAGTTGTTTGTTACGCGACGGAGCAGTAATAAGAAGCCACGCTCTGACGTTGCGCTCGCACACACACACACACACATACCTCTTACTTCATGTCGCGCTCCGCGGATAGATACACACACACACGCTAACCCTTGAACATACAGTATAAAAATTACTAGAAAATTTGATGGAATAACTTGCTGAATTTTGTGTTTTCGCTATATTTAGTCCTTTCTCTTCAAAATCCTTTCAATGCATTTGTTTGCCAGGTAAATTAGATTTGTTTATATCAGGGCTGTGGAGGAGTTTAAAAACCTACCGACTCTGATTTTACCTTACTTCTAACTTCTAGTATAAATGTATCCGGTGTTCATATGCATCCGGTATTGATGATTCGCTCCAGACTTCTGAAGCATACACTTCCATTACTTTATAAAGTACTAATTTAAATAGAACATAATTTTTTAAAAAAGGAGTTAGAGTTGGTCGATTTCCAACAATTATGAATTCACTTAAAATATCGTAAATCAACGACTTTGACACGGCTCTGGTTTATATCCTGAAAAGTTTTCTGTATGGAGGTCACAAAGAAAAATAAAAACAAAAATGGTTTCTCCCAGTTACAGTGATGACATTTAATTTTAGTGATCAATTCGTTTAATAATACCTATAATAATAATAATAATAATAATATTATGTTTGAATTCTGCGTATTTTTCTGAGCTGAGTGCATCTGACCTTGATCAATGTTTTGCATTGAGCCCATCTCAGAGCTGACATGGCTGCTGAATTGTTTAACAGATTAGTAATACTGTGCCAACGTTGATCATGAGTTACTTAGGAGTCTGAGTTGTGCTTTTTGGGCTTTCATATGACCATCAACTCAAAAGAAAAATTCAGCTATGGCAAATATTTTAGGTAACCGAGTTTATAGCCTATAAAACCTGAGAACTCATATATTAATATTACATATGAAGTGTGTCATAAATATTTTCAATACTACTTATTCTAATACTATTATTATATCTCAGTTACTAACCCAACAGCATTGCTTTACAGGCTGGCACGCTTTTTGGAGACAGCTGGCTCTGTGCTGAACTATTTCGAGCCATTCCTTGGACGTATAGAGATCATGGGTGGAGCCAAGAGGATTGAGAGAGTGTACTTTGAGATCAAGGAATCCAACATCGAGCAATGGGAGAAACCACAGATTAAGGTAGATAACATAGCGATAATATTCAAAATAACTTGGTATGTGCAGAAATGCATAACAGAGATAAAATGAAAATCTTGAAGATGTCTAAGAAAGCCCCTAAATAATTTTAAAAACTCTTTTTAAGATAGTATTTATAATATTCTTAAATAGGGAGTCTTTACTTATGATTAATATTTCAGGAATCCAAACGAGCGTTCTTCTACAGCATCGTAACAGAAGGCGGCGACAAGGAGAAGCTGGAGGCTTTTGTTAACTTCTGTGAAGATGCCATCTTTGAGATGACACATGCATCAGGTCTAATGGCGCAGGAGGACTCCGGAGGTGGCCCCAAAAACAGAGAGGCGGCCTACACCAGCTATATGAGTGAAGATGACGAGGAAAGGTTGTAATTGCTTAATATTTTGTATTGTTTTCATTTCTTCACCAACTACGATTCATATCTGCAGATATAAGAAATATTTCATATGTAGATTATTCTGCTCCACAATGATCGATAAAATTCTACAATAGTTCTATGATACACTATGTCCTTTTTATAACTTTCATAAAATGCACATCCTTATTTTATGTCTTACATAAATTTGTTTCACTTACTTATAATTGATTATTTAATAGATTTTAAAATTTATTCAAAAAGATAGAAGCAATTAATATTACAAACATATTATTTTAGGGCTGCGAAAGACCCCATAAGACGAGGAATTCAAGCCTTCAAAGACGGAATGTATTTCCTGCTGGCTATGATGTCTCCGGCCAACATCAAGCAAAGAATCGCTGACCTCCAACAGATGTCTCCGGCGGAGATATTCATCGGATTCTTCAAGATTATATTCTACATGTTTTATTACTTTGGATACAGCATTGCGGTTATTATTAGGTGAGCTAATTAGATTTCTAGTTATTTAATATCACATTTATAGACAAAATTCTTCGTTCGTTATCTACCTTATTTGTACGTAGGATATTGCACCATAAGGTAGCCAAATTAGTCTAGCTTCCTGGTTCAAGGATTATTATATACTTAATTGAGATGTTCTTCTCTTTATTATTGTTGCGTACCTCGCAATGGAATTTTTTTAATGTGTGAAGATTAATTTTAAAAAGGATAATATTATTTTAAAATGGTGTCAATGTGATCATTCAGATATCTTTGCAAATGACATGATTTATAATATTTAATACAAATTAATTTTTAATCGCTTTTATTTTAATTTAATGCTTCCTGATGTCAGTGTAAAATGGTTTGTACTTATAATATATTTTATTAATCCTATCATTAAGGAGTTAATCTTCATTTTATTTAATCACATATTGGTACAGTGGAACCTCGGTTTTCGTTTGCCTCAGTTTTCATACGATTCGATTTTTGACGATTTTTTTCATAAAAATTTTGTACAATTTTCGTACGATCCGCACCAAACTCATCCGCCTGCCCATGTAACTCAGCTACTCAATTCCCAGAATGGAACGCCTACACAAAACATGATTTCATGATCTTCAGTGATTAAGGACATGTGTGCAAAGTGGAGTGAGTTACAAAATTCTATAGAGAAATATTACCCTAAAACAAAGCTGTAACAAAGCAAGCCATGTCTGCCACATGTTCAATGACAATGCCGTGTTCCATTTTAGGCAGAAACAAAAACACTAGAAACAAATTTCTTTGGACAATTTTTTTGTGAGACAGGGGTCCAGAGACTCAAGCTGGTGAAATACTTATCGAGGGGGATTCCCCTTCCAAATAATATGCTCTGCACATCCCTCTCTGTCTTCCAAATGCTAACAAAAGTCTTTAATAATTATAAACATATTAAATGTTCATTTATCCACTTCATTAGGCATTTATCATTGTTTTCTATATGTAAAAATATAGTTATTCTATTATTATATTATTATTTATATATATTTTTTAAATTTAACGGATTAATTGGATTTACATTATTTTTTATGGGAAAAATTGCTTCAGTTCTTGTATGTTTCGGTTTTCGTCAGACTTTTTCAAATGGATTAGTCACGAAAACCGAGGTTCCACTGTAGTATAATAATTATTACTTCAAAAAAATATTAAATATATCACATTCAAATAATTGCCTTGACATTAAAAAGTGTTTTTGTGAAGAACGCCACTGTAGAGAAAATTATACCAGTTCAGTAAGAAAGTTCATTCACTTTATCCAAAAACGTGATCATAAATCACAGATATCAAATACACTTGTATTTGTAAACAACTTTGTTTTTATTGAATTTTTATGAATGAAACTGCCTTAAATTTTGATAGCATTGTATTTCAAATATATTTTTCATTGTAGGTACATCTTTGGAATCCTTCTCGGTCTCATGAGAGGCCCTCAGACTGAAGAACCCGTGCCTGAAGTCACTGAAGAAGAGAAAATTGGTCAGTTACGGATGTGGTCTAATATCAATAAACAAAGTAAGGTCCCCTTTAGGTACTAGGAATGCGGCAAGCTAACAACGTAGCTGAGGAATGGCAACACTGCATTAATGCTATCGGAGGATAATCCATGTGGCTTGTATGGTGTAATACAGCATTATTTTTTTCAAATTTGACAGCATTTTATTGCATGATTATTTTTGTTATGGATGAACTATTTTACTTAAAGCAATATTTTTTTTTAGTAGAAAAGTTACATTTAGATTTTTCTTCAATTACATTATTTTTTTTAAATGACTTTTAAAATCTTTTGATTGGTAATTTTTTTATAAATATCTAGTAAACTCCCTTATCTCATAAGTATTTTTTGGGTCATTTTTTCATGTGATAGTTTATGTTTGAGTCATAGGGCCGGTTGTGTGATCAGTAGTAACTTTTAACTTCAGTAAAAAAGTTTTTAAAGTAAAATTTTTTGCGAAAATGAGTTGTCTGATCATTGGTAAAAAAATATTTACTTCTCGAAAGTACATCCCGTAGTAAGCTGATTTTACTCTCAGATATTCGATAGTAAAAATGAGAATCAATGGTTAAATATGGCAGACTCTTCACAGCTGTTTCAAAAGTCATATGTCACATTAATACTTTGAAAGTTGCAGTATACAACAATTAACCATTCAATATACCTCTATTTAAGTGATGAGTGTTCGTCCGATGATGATCTCGTTGTTTAATATACGTTAGGACATATCTGAAAAAATGTTGCCATTGAAGTGGCAGGTCTCGAACTCATAAGTGAATAAAGCCATAGATAAAGCATAAAATAAAACATATTTCATGATTTTTCCCTTGCCAAACTGAGAGGCGAAATTGCCTTTGACCATCTTTAACAGTAGTAAATTTGATGTATCAACAACCCGCAAATGATTTTTACTACAGGCGTTAGTAAAAAGTTACTATTGTAAAATGTTACCATAGTAAAAATTTACTACTGATCACACAACCGGCCCATAGTGGCCCGCTATAAGTCTGATGTCACATCAAAAGCCCATATCTTCCCTCACATAATTCAATTGTTTTACACATAAAAAAATTCCAGTATCATTACTATTTACATAAATATTCATTATACTATACACTCTCATCTTATAATTAATGAATGTTACAAAAATATGTGCTTTTCTTCTTTACTCTAAATTTCAATGAAATATCTAACAATACTTGGCTCATAAATTGTAATTTAAAAAAATATTATTTCATGTGTAGCTCTATTTTGCTTCGTGTATGCATTGGCTTTAGCCTAATTAAATTGGCACTATTGCGTAATTACTCAATGTTTAATATTGTTACTATTGATGTTGTATTTATAATGAAGTTATTTTTATTACCATCTAGTTCCAATTTTAATTTAATTGCAAATTTACAATGGATTTTTTTAATTTTATTTAAAACTTTTTTTTGTCGATTAAGCTTTTTCTACAGTGATATAAAGAAAATGTTATTTAAAATGATAACTAAAAAAATATAAATTTTATCTCATAAAATATTTTAGACCAATCATCTCAATCTTAATTCATTGACATGACGCGATCACGACATTAACATGATCAATTACATAAATACAATTTTATCCAAAATATTTATATATACATATATATAATCCAAAATATTCATACAATTAATTCAAGTGTTCCTTTTCTAATATGTTCCATATTGTCATATTCATCCTAAAAAATTGGTCACTCCTTTTTATTATTCCTTTTTCTTAAATATCCCAAATACTTTATATGATATCTGTTCTGAACATCCTTGTGATTATATCCACATGACAATATTTTCATTTTATCCTTCCAATTCATTAGTTTCAATATTCACATTAGTGGTCAATGTTCTTAATTATAAATCCCGGTAATTGATAAATAGAACAAATTGACCGAGAGCCATAGAACAAAATATGATCCTAGGTCCGTCGAAACATCTGCCAGCATTACCGCCCGCACCAGACGAGGGCCAGATGCAAGTCAATGCGTTCGGTCTGGATATCTCCAAGGAAGACAATGGACAGTGAGTGTCATTTGTTATTATTCAAAATTTTACCATCTAATATATATGTACCTACCTATAACAAATCATTTCAAATTGGCACAACAAGCGTTAAAACAAAGTGTTTTTATCTTCACATTTTTGCTACCATATTATCATTAATTTCACTATTCGAAAGTTCAATCTAATATATATTTTATATTGTATATCATGATATTGGTTTATCATAAAATTAATACAGTAATATGTCAACCTGAAAATAATTTTGAAAGAAAATGGATGATGAGGCTCGATTAAAAATGTTCAATCAAAATTGAAAGTTTTAATTTGTATTATCATATGAATTTCTGATCAAAATAATATTATGGGGGCTCACTTTCAGATGATTACAAATTTTTCAGTAGGATTTTGCATTCTATGATAATTTCAAATATTACTGATAGGGTTATTCATTCCATCCCCGGAAACAATACAATCATTACTTTTTGCATACTTCTAGCGCCAAAGTTTTAATGAATTTAGTGTATTTTCTTGATAAGATTCCTATTATACATTTCCTATGTATCTATATTGTATATCCACATTTGGGTACATTGCAATTTTACATATTAATTATTATTCCAGGCTAAAGGTACAGCCGCACGAGTCCCCCAACATTTCTTCTACGGAAGAAGGAGACACCTCACCAGAAGAGAGCGGGGAAGGAGCGTCACACGAAGGGGAACTTTCGACCGCAGAACCACCACCATCTCTCATAGACCTCTTGGGGTAAATTTTCTGAAATAACTTATCATATTTTATGCATTGTTTGTATAATTATACATTCGTCAAACCAATATATATTTTGGGTTAATCCTTCATGATGGATTCACTAAATTCACAAAGGTTTCACAAAATATAAAAATGTAATGCTTCCATTCCAACATTTTGCTCAAGGAGTGGTTATTTTAGAAATATTGGAGGATCCGGTTTAAATTTTGTGTTATAAAAATATTAAACTAAACTATCGAACCGATGATTACAGTCAGATGCTACGTGCGACCTAATCACCCAAAGGACTGAAAATTTAAATTATAAATATCTTCTATTTTACAGAGGTGAGGCAGCTAAAAGACAGGCGCAGGAGAGAAGTGAGGCGCAGCAAGCTCAGCAGGCTGCCATGTCCGCTATAGAAGCAGAGAGCAAGAAAGTACGTTCACATAAAATTCTTCACTTTATTTTTAATATTGTATGAGTGCATTTAGGAAAGCCTTTAACAATGTAAATAGGACCAATTAATTGAATTTTTAATGAATGCTAGATGAATTTCATTAATTCAAATATTTATTTTCAAAATAAAGTAGCAAATATAACACTACAATTGAGTAGCAAGCACTAAATCGTATTTATATTAGAACATATATAGGAGTGCTTATGTATGTACATACTGTGTTAAGAATTAAATAAATAAATACAGCACTAATGTTAAAATCTTGTGCATCCCTGCAAAAATTACAATTTTAATAATTATTAAGGAGAACACATTCTTATTGTGAAGTTGTAATTATTCAGAACAATATTTTTCGAAAAAATTGATTTTATATGTACATATATATTTATAATTAATAAAAAATTAAATTAATTTTAATAATGTTTCAATTATGTACATCATTAGTAGAACTAAATTATTTACATCATTATTAGTAACATATTTTTAATTATTTGTAGGTGACAGCTCCACAACCATCAGCTCTTAGCCAAATGGATTTCAGTCAATACACCCACAGAGCTGTTTCATTCCTTGCTAGAAATTTCTACAACCTCAAGTATGTGGCTCTCGTCTTAGCTTTCTGCATCAACTTTATGCTGCTCTTCTATAAGGTAATTAACAAGCTTTACAGTGTTCATTTAGGAACATTTAATACAGCTAATACGTATTAATATAGTTATGAGTTTTTATAATCACTATTTCAACCCTTCTTAATCTTTAAAAATTGATGTAAATATTTTCAGGTAACGACATTAGGTGAAGATGATGATGACGACGGTAGTGGCTCTGGTTCTTTGGCAGATATCATCAGTGGTTCGGGCTCGGGTTCAGGGTCTGGTTCAGGATCTGGTTCTGGCAGTGGCGTTGGTTCTGCTGAAGGTATGAAACAGTTTCTAGATGAATTTTTACTTTTTCATACAATCTTTTAAAATTCTCAATCACTGCTTCGTCTTTAAAATTAGAAATTAATTTATTCAATGTGAAAAAAGTTTTATAAAAATAACATACCCATATTATAAATACTAGCCTTCAAAACGGAGTATTCCCATCTAACTATAAACAAAGTTTTATAACACCAATATTTAAAACAGAAAATAAAAAAGACATCAATGATTACCGCTCCATATCAATAATCTCCAACATAAACAGCTCATAGCATACATCCGCAAAAATAACATCATAAATAAGAACCAATTTGGATTCATAGAAAAAATTAGCACACATGATGCTATCGCAAAAATAATTTCAATAATTAACAAATATGTAGATGACAGTGACAAATGCATTGGCATATTTATAGACCTTAGGAAAGCCTTTGATAGCATATCACAAAAGAAACTACATAATAAACTTAAAAACATTGGCTTTGATGGCAATGTTTTATCATGGCTAATAAGTTATCTAACACACCGAAAACAAAATGTAAAAATAAATGGACATAATAGTACACCTGAAATCACTGACTTTGGCATACCACAAGGTACAGTACTTGGACCAATGTTATTTATTATATACTCTAATGATATATTTAAACCCAAATTACATGGTAAAATAATATCTTATGCAGACGATACAGTACTAATAATTAACGAAAAAACATGGACTGACGCTTATATCGGCAAATGAGGATGTTAATACCATAAAAAAGTGGACGGATGATAACTTACTATCAATTAATACCGATAAAACATACTTTCTACGATTTGCTATTCAACAGAAACAAAACATCGAAATTCATATTAAAATTCACTCCAAAGTCTGTACTCGAGAAAACTCTTGTGACCAATGTTCATCAATTGAAGAAAAATACTGTATCAAGTACCTTGGAATCATAATAGATAACAATCTCAAATGGAAAGAACATATTACTAATCTCACAAACAAAATAAGAAAAACTGCCTATATATTTTTTAGACTCAGAAACATCTTGACATAAAATAATATATTGCACGTTTGTACAGTCACATCTGCAATACGGTATTATTGGATGGAGAGGTACATATAAAACTTCAATGTCACAATTAGAAATCACTCAAAAAATAATAATAAAAATTATTCTAAAAAAAAGACTATCCACAGATTTTAAAGTACCAAAAATAGTAGACATATACAAAAAAAATTAAATAATTCAAATTTTCAAAATTAAAGTCAATTAAATTATAGAAGCGAATTCCGATCTACAAGATATAGAGATCAAATTGATATCTCAAAATTAAAATATACCGCAACTCAAAATCAATATATTTATCAAGGCATCAAATTTTTTAACAATCTCCCCATCACAATTAGAAAAATTACGGACTATCATAAATTTGTATCTGAAGTAAAAAAAATATGTACACAGACTAACTGAAACATAAATGAACTCGTATATACTCCTTCTCTATACACGAGTCATATATATATATCCACTGATTATTCAAATTGTATTATATTTTTAATATTAATAAAAAAAAAATGCAATTATGTATCATATAATACATAGGTAGTTAAGAGAAGGTATAATACATATATAGGTAGTTACTAATACTTGATATGTTCCTCAGTGGGAGGTAGTGGAGACGGCGGCAGTTCAGAGGAAGAGGATCCTATAGAACTGGTCCATGTTGACGAGGACTTCTTCTATATGGAACATGTCATGAGACTAGCCGCCGCACTGCATTCTCTCTGCTCGTTGGCAATGCTTATCGCCTACTATCATCTCAAGGTAGGTCAACTTTGCTTCATTGAAAGAAAGTGACTGATTATTAAGATTGAACATAAGAGCTTGGGAACAGTCTTATTTTTTTATATATAAGCTAATGGCGTGTTATCCAATAAATAGGAATAGACTTCTTTGTGGAAGGGATTTATATTGTTGACAATTTATTGTTTAAAGTAGACTTAATTTCTTTAAAAAAAAATGCATTTTATATCTCAGACACATATATTGAACTGCCACTGCATAGAATATATATTTCTTACTCGTTAATGTCAACAAAAATACTAAATATCTGTAACAACATTCTTGTATATTACAGTCCATAAAACTTCTCTTAGGGCCGGTTGTGTGATCAGTAGTAACTTTTAAAGTAAAATTTTTTGCAAAAATGGATTGTTTGATCGTTAGTAAATAATATTTCTTTCTTGAAAGTACACCCATAGTAAACTCATTTTACTCTGCGATATCCGATAGTAAAAATGAGAATCGATAGTTAAATATGGTGGATTTTTCACAGCTGTTCCAAAAGTCATCTAACACATAGATACTTTGAAAGTTGCGGTATACGACAATTAATCATTTAATATCCCACTATTTTAATGATGAAAGTTCGTCCGATGATGATCTTGTTGTTTAATATACATTATAATACAAAAAAATTATCAAACACCTAGGTGTAAAAATCCATAGATAAGGCATAAAATAAAGCATATTTCATGATTATTTGTCACATCTATAGACGTCTCCATCTATGCTTTGACAGTAGTAAATTTGATATATCATTGATAGATTTTAACTACGGGCATTAGTAAAAAGTAACTATTGATCACACAACCGGCCCTTAAATTTTCTAGTTCTATTTTAAATGCTTCATTTCTATCATACTATTTTTAAAGTTCTGAAGAGATTATATTATTATACGACAATTTGGCACGGCAGCCAACTCGGGGCGTAGCTGAAATGGCAGAGCGCTAGCTTAACATGTAAAAGGTACCGGGATCGATACCTGGCCAAAATCCAAAATCATTCTGAAATTAAAGTGGTGCAAAATTTTCTAATGCACTATTTTTAATATATTTTTTGCGTCAAATTGTACTAGGGCAGCCTCTGAATAAACATATTCGGAGTTAAATGTATGCCAGGTTATTTTCACATACAAATACAGCTGTACAAATTAATATCCAATGTATGAGTATGATTTTTCAACAGATTTTGAACAACAAACAATAAATTTCTGTTCTTTCCTTAGGTTTAAATCTGTTTGATCTATACAAATGTATGTAATATTGGTAACTAAATAAATATTTTTGTTATTACTTTGTGTTTTAGGTTCCACTAGCTATATTCAAGCGAGAAAAGGAGATAGCGAGACGTCTGGAGTTTGACGGTTTGTACGTTGCGGAACAACCTGAGGATGATGACATCAAGAGCCATTGGGATAAACTCGTGATTAGTGCCAAGTAAGTTGCCTGAACACTTATTAATTAATTTCACACTTTGCTTGAAGTTTTCACAATTGAATTTAATACGCCTTTATTATTTATAACTTAATTATTAATCTCTGGCGCAATGAATTTGTTGAAATTAATGTTTATGATATATATTCACTTTTCTTACATATAAGAACAATAATGAACTATTGTTTTTATCTTTAAATACTATATATAAACTAAAACATAAATTATATACCTTGATAACTTTTAAGGTATAAAATATTATGTATATTCTATAATTTTATTTTATCTATATGTAGTATTGACTGCAACACATTTATTCATGAAATAATGTTTTTAATGGCACCCTGTAGTTTTGTTTGAAATACACCATAGATCTAAATATTTCAATATTATTTATGGAAATATCTCATAAGTTCATACACGCCAAAATATGACAGATTTTAATAGTAGGTACGAGATAAAAGAGCAGTTTGTGGTTGACATATGTTATTTGCGTGAAAAACATATTTGTGTTCCTTGAACAGAGAGTTATTAATTTGAATCTTAACCAAATCCAAGGTAAAATTAGAATTATCAAAATCAGAATGGCTAAAGTTTACAAATTATGTGGAGCTCTATTGTTTATCTATAAACTCATCATAATGATTGTATGAATTCCAAGACTTTGTTTTCTATTCCAGATCATTCCCCGTGAACTATTGGGACAAGTTTGTAAAGAAGAAGGTCCGACAAAAGTATTCCGAAACGTACGACTTCGATTCCATCTCCAATCTATTGGGAATGGAGAAGACATCCTTCTCCTCACAAGAAGATGAGGGAAGTGGTCTCATTCATTTGTAAGTACAAACATAAAGCAGCATATTGCTGAAGAGAGTATTGGACTTTGAAGAGTAGTAGTCCTTATTCATTATCCAGTTTAATTAGTACATAATTAATGTGATATTTTTTTAATATTAAAAATATAATAAATAGTTCTATTTGAATATGCCAAGAAAATGAAATGGCCACATCGCTCAAACGATAGAAAATTGTCGGATGAATGCAGTTATCCAGTGGTACCTGAGAGGGATCAAGAGGCTTAAAACCCACTAGGCTGACAAAATCATGTGACACCAAAAACAAATAAATAAGTACAAGTGGGAGACTCCCGGGGAGGTCTCCATCCAGTAGTGGATAGAAAATGGTTGATAATAATAATAAATAAATAGTACCGGTGCCAGCAAAGCAGACACGGGTTTTAATTTATTTATTTTGATTTTATAATGCTTCATTATTATTTCTATTAAACTCTAAATTAATTTTTTACTCTAGACTATTCTCTTATCACTTGGACCATCAAGTTGTTCTTCTTTTAGTAAAATGATGTGACATGTTGCTTCTTCTATTGATTGAACTGATTCCAGTTGGCCTAAAACATGCATGGATATTTTATTTTATATTATATATCATTATACATATTACTTACTATTACTTTTTAGCATTCTCAATATTGACTGGCGCTACCAAGTTTGGAAAGCGGGTGTGACGATCACAGACAATTCCTTCCTCTATTCTCTGTGGTATTTCACCTTTTCTGTCATGGGCAACTTCAACAACTTCTTCTTTGCTGCTCATCTTCTCGATGTCGCTGTCGGTTTCAAAACTCTGAGGACCATCTTGCAGTCTGTCACGCACAACGGAAAGCAGGTGGGATATGTTTATTTTATTTGTGGTCCAGATACCTGACTTTGTCAGTCAGGTATATAAATTTGTTATATTTCTTTTTCACAGCACAAGAGTCTCTTATTTTCAAACAAAATTAATCAATCTAAATCAATCAATACAATAAAACATTTAAAAAGTATATATTTTTATTTTACGAAGACGAGATATGACGATTTAATTCTTGCAGAGTACCATTAAAAAATTTACATGCACTAATGGCTACTGTCGTCTTCAAAGTACTTTCCTTGTGCGTCTTTACACTGACTTACGTGGCATTCTCATTTCTGGAAGCAGGTCTAGTACTTATTTTCCAGAATACTGTTGAGTACCTGTCTTATATTCTGTTGGGTATCAATTTGAAAATCTTCATCCCTTCAGCGCATCTTTCGACCCAATTTGGTCACCAAGATGTTTTTCAACATGTGACAATAGCGATCACCATTAATGGTTACAGCATTGCCATTATTATTTACATAAAATGTTTTAATGACTTCAACACATTGTTGAGTCATTAGATGCTCCATATTAATTTGTAATTAACTAATTAACGACTACCAAATGCGACTAATACTGACAAATGTCTGCCAAACCAAAATGGCAGCCAAACAAAATCGGCCTGGAACATAATATTTGCCCTATATTAGTGTTAAAGGTTCATTGAACATAATTTACACTTTTGCACCATAGACAACAATTTTCTTATAGATTATTTTACTGTTCTTTTTAGTTGGTCTTGACGGTAATGCTGCTAACGATCATAGTGTACATTTACACTGTGATAGCTTTCAACTTTTTCCGGAAGTTCTACATCCAGGATGAGGAGGATGTAATAGATAAGAAGTGTCATAACATGTTATCGGTGAGTGTGAATCCCTTGGTATCTTGTTAAGTCTACAAGAAGATGTGAATTACGAATCACTTGTATACAATAGTATTGAAAATGTATGAGCGTAAAGTGTAAGGAAAAGCAGGACTCATACTGAGACCTTTACAATTTCTGGTGACATGCTCTACTGCCGATAATTTTTGTTTTGAATGGCAGTAAGGTTGTTTTTGTGCTACAGCTGGTGTGCATATTTGATGCACAATGTTGCTCATATGTGAGAGCGGAGTTTATTAACCAACAGAGTATTTTGGATACATGCTATAATCAATTTTAATTATTTTATTTTTTCAGTATTGTTTTTCATATTATGTCCTTGCATATTTCAGTGCTTTGTCTTCCACCTGTACAAGGGTGTTAGAGCGGGTGGAGGTATCGGTGACGAGATCGGTTCTCCAGATGGTGACGATTACGAGGTGTACCGGATCATGTTTGATATCACATTCTTCTTCTTTGTCATTGTTATCCTGCTGGCTATCATCCAGGGTGAGTACATTGATTTTAATATCCAAAATATAATTAAAATCATTATTTAGAAAATTTTATCGTTTAATTCATTACTATATAATCACAGAAAGCACCTGTGAATAAAATTAACTTATGATGTAATCTAGTTTAGTGTCTTTCAGCACGACGTTTCACATTTTAAAAGTACACCTTTTATCACAAAGTAATATTTCCCATACATATTTTCCTGATAAATAAGAAGCTTTAAAGCACGTAAGGAGGTTCATTTGTAATTGATGAGCTTTTTTGATCTAGTGGTGAGATTAGGCTACTACTGCCAATTAGGCTAATTACATTAATGATTTCTTTTGATTGAATTTTCTCTGACAATTGAGAATTTTTCTCCAGCACTCATATCAAGTACATATCAACTTTTAAAGTATGTCTCAATATGTAATTTGTAATGTAAGCTATTTCCATACTGCTTTCCTTAGTGCATTTATTGACCCATTTGTCCATTCCCCAGGTTTGATCATCGACGCCTTCGGTGAGCTCCGTGACCAGCTGGAATCTGTAAAGGAGGACATGGAGAGCAACTGCTTCATATGCGGAATAGGGAAAGATTACTTTGATAAGGTATTTCATAATTTATTTATTTTCTTATGCCGCTGACTACAAATTTTAACATGTATTTTTTAAATATTATAACACACATGAAAAGACTTGTATTGTATACCTCCTTCAACAGTAAAACAGGTGTTATTGAGAAGCCTAATGTGGTTGTAGACATATTACATTTGGAACTTGATAACTGAATTAATATGTTTGAAATAATTACAATAATTTGATCTCTGAAGACTCAGACAGTTGCAGTTAGTATGCTATAATTTGGTTATATTCTTTTAGGTTCCTCATGGATTCGACACACACGTCCAAAGGGAGCACAACTTGGCCAATTACATGTTCTTCCTCATGCATCTCATCAATAAACCAGACACGGAGTACACTGGTATGCAACTAAATAATTTTTATTATCTACCCAAGACTAGTTAGACAAGGTTTTCTCGTATTACTTTTATGTTCTATAGCTACTATAGTCATATGACTTTTATGTTTGACATCTTGATTGTAAAATTTAAGACATATATAATAGAATACATTGATAAAATATGTAATTCTGAACTAAAATACAAGATCTGCCTGGTAAACGAATTAGACTGTCTTATCTATGCATAAATAAGTGAATATACATAAACATTATATACTATAAATCCTTACATGTACTACATGATAGAATGCTACCCCATGGAATATTTACATGATATTGAGACCAGATCATCTGATCACCTTTTATAAATCCTCTATAAGTCTTTTATAAATCCTAAATTCTTATTTTCACACAACAAAAGCAAAGTTCCAAAATCAATCTTTCTATGCATAATACATTGGTGATTTTGGCCATTAACTACACCTAAGTATCACATGTTCAATATGTGATACTTAGATGTAATTAATGGTTAATAGCTCATTATTGAATCAGTTCTGTCTTGGAAAAAGTTATTGCATGATGCATTGAAAATACTCCTAACCCAAGGCAAAACAATGAACATCTGCACATAACAAGGAAAGAGGAATTAAAATCAACAGATTAATTCTCTAATTTGGTTCAGAAACAATTCCTTTTCCAACTTTACGTAGCAAAATGAAAAAGATCATTTGGAAATAAATTTGAAAATTGGTTTGTTTTTCAGGTCAAGAAACTTTTGTGTGGAACATGTACCAACAGAGATGCTGGGACTTCTTCCCGGTGGGAGACTGCTTCAGAAAGCAGTACGAAGACGTCATGGGAGAATGATTTTACTTTTAATAAATTATTTTAGCAATATTGCATTTTTGCTATGTTCTCATCACAAAAAAATGTTTAATACATATTGCCAAATTGTTGGAAGCCAGTAGTCCTCATTCAACATTTAAATGGCCAAATTGATTTATAAATTGCTCAAAATCACCTTTTGAATGTGAAATCCTAGTTTAAGCAAAAATAGGTTTTATTTCTACGGGCATTTTTGAAAAGTTTTCTCATTTTAAAATTAAAATTTGTGATGAAAAACGAAGGCCTAGATGTTGTCCATGTGCCTGGTTTTAAAAAAATTGTCAATTTCAATTAAAAAATTCTTACATAAGTGTCTAGTCAAAATATTTTGTATGAAATTTATTCTTCTGAAGGTAACTAAAAAAAAAACAAAAACAAATTTACTGAAAGTAATATTTATCCATTACTAATAAATAATATTTAAAAATTTGGTAGGTTTTCTTAGATTTTTCATAAATTTTTTACATTAAAATCCTTTCCAAAGTTAGATAAATGTATTTGATTATTTATTTAACAACATTGTTTAATGTTCCATAAAAATCTTAACACACGGAATGTACAAGTTTCTTACTTTTATCAATATAGCTACTATAAAATTACATAATATTTTTTTTTGTAATTATGTAAATAATACTTTCAGAACATTAATTTATTTATATTACTATGTATGAAGCTGTCAATTTTCTCCTTTCTTATAAATATATTAAATAAATACATACAACTAAAAATAATTATTAAAATGTTGAAAATATATTTATTGAATGGCAGGATGGGGCCTTAAGTACATATGTGGATTTGTTGAATTATAACAAAAATAAAAAATATTTAAAAAAGTGTTTTTATTTATTGTGTAACTGTCATTTCTCCAAACCCAGAGCTGCACCCAGACAAGGCTCTTTTTATGGCACATGAAATTTCGGTAATTCCCAATTAAAAACAAATGCTATCAAAAATTGTGTTAAGTTGTAAAATATTTTGTATTTTTGTTTTCTGATAATCAAATGAAAATGTCATATTATTCTGTATGCTAAAGTGACAGTATGACAGGTGACAGTATGTACTAGCATACAAGAAAAAAATAATTCACTAGCCAAATCGTCATATATATTTTTAGTTGACGACTCTTTTCAATTCACTTAAAATCTTTCTTCTTATGGGATAATGATTCCGTTGGGGTTGATTTTCGTGGTAATACTGAAACATGATCCATAGTCTTGGCTATTACTAAAACTGATTCATGACAGAGTAATCAAAAAGGAAAAAAAATATGAATAGTTTTGTTATTTTTATTGGGATATCATTTAAAAAAAGTCTTTCTTTATTATTTTAGACAAATTATTAGAAATAATGTAATTATAATTAGGGAACTATAATCATAAGTGGTACAGATATTTTACTATTACTATATTCACATAATGTACCGACTTTTGAAAGATAAAGGGGTATTAGAGAAAATAAAATAGGAGAACAGTAAAAAAAAATTTTTGTTAAACACACGTCTAATTTTTACAAAATATACCATAATCATAATTTATTTTCATAGCAAATCTCTGTGAATAGCACAATCTTAATTGTTCTAATAATATATGTACATAATATAACTTATTGTTATAACTTAATTTTGCATAAAATGTTCTTTACGCCATCTTGCCATTCAAATAAGGAACAAGTCCTGTAAAAAATTCTTACTAATAAAATATGTTCTTACAAATATGTAGGTAGCTCCTAATGTTGAATACTTTTGTGGTTTGTATCAAGTTGAGGGTAAATGTACATATTTAGCTTAAATATTCAGATTACAATAGATCATTAAATTTCAATAAGATTCGTGAGATACATGTTCACTCACAGGTTCGTGTATTAAGAAAATAAAAATGTGTAAAAACATCTTCCGTTGTTTCAATTATGTATTATAAGATAATTATAACTATCTGCTAATTAATAGAACAATTATTATTTTTTAAATTGATCTTGTTTCTGTAAAAACTTGCAGAAACAAATTAAATACATTTTGGCGCATTTGGAACAAGTTTTTTTTAAATTTCTTTAAATCTATGATTCTTTGAGTAGTTAAGTGTGAGTGTACACCAACGACTTTCTGTCGTGATGGCGAACTGTCGTACGATTGTTTTGTCCTCAATGTGTGCTTGCTCTTACTGTGAATATATTATATATACAGTAAGATATAATTGCAGATTTTCACAGTTGTTAAATGGTAAGAGTATTTTTTTAGATTTTTCTGTTTCACTTCACACTCACAAACCATTTACAATTAATATTTATCGTGTATACATTTGTTGTTGATACAGTATTATCAGTTAAGACATCAATGATGGACTTGAATGCTGGTGACCGAATTAAGGCAGAACAACACAATAAAAAAAATCTTATGCCTTCATTTACATTAATTTAATTTATGTTTTTCATGTCCATCAGAGAACACAAATATCATCATCCCAATGATATGTTTTTGTTAGGAAATTACGATGCATCTACTATCAAATGGTTGCCCTTTAATTAATCTAATGTAATGAACCCTTCAAATTGTAATAATGTAACCGGCCAATATCTTTTGGAATTTATATTATGTCAGTATAATAACCATATAAATCAAAATGGTAAAATATTAGATTTGGTGATAATAAACAATGGTTCATGTCATATTTGTAATTGTAACAATTCTCTAATTCCTGAAGACTCCCATCATAAATCCTTAAACATAGAAATATCAATAACAAAAATAATCTCCCTCCAACCGTTTCCAAGAATTATAAAAAAATTCACTATACCAACTACTCGTTAATCAGGAATGAGTTGTCTAAAGTTGATTGGATGCTTCAATTGAGCGATTTGGAGTTGGAAAACATTTTATATGATCGTTATTAACATTGTATCAAAACATGTTCCAATCATCTCGGTTAAATCTGCAGAAAAATTCCCTAGTTGGTTCAACTCTCCTTTAACTATTAAAGAAAAGTTACTCTACCACAAAAAAAAAAAAGTAAAATGTATGGTTAACTCTCCGACTATCCAACGATTTAACCAATTGAGAAAGTGACAGAAAAAAGTGCAAAAGAATGCTTTGAACAGTTTGTAAAAAAAATCTGGATCACAAATTAAAACTGACAAAAAAATTCTGGTCATACATGAAAAACAGATATAAATGGAATACAGATTTTTTAGATAGCGTTTATTATAAAAACCAATTTGTATGCTAATAATGATACTGATATACGAGGGGCAAATAAAAAATAAGGTTCCTACATTTTTTTCAGGTATAAGGTATTTTTTATTGCAATAAATAAGTAAACCATCTGAAAGCTTGTACTGTTATTCTATTTTTCTACATAGTCTCCTGATTTTTCTATGCATTTTTCCTGACGAGTTATCCACTTCTGAAAACCCGCTTCGAAGAATTCCGCCGCTAGGCCGCCGATGAACTTGGTGACCGCTTCTTTCACCTCTTCACCCACCGCGCGCACACCTTGCGATAACCAAGTTTATCGGTCAAAATGTTGTCGATGGTTTTTTCACAAACCTCAGGAACCTGGACAGCAAGCTCCCGAAGCGTTACTCTCCGATCTTCGAGGAGAATGCGCTCAATCTTCGCCACGACTTCGTCCGACACCGATGGCCTCCCACTCCTTTGCTCGTCGTGGACGTCTGTGCGTCCTTCGGAGAACTCCCTGCACCATTTGCGGACGTGTTGGACGCTGATGCAAGCTGTGCCATAAACTTCTTCCAACTGTCGATGAATTTCAACAGGTTTAAGCTTCTTCGCGTTTAAAAATCGAATCACCGAACGGATTTCACACCTGGCGGTAACGGCGATGGCGGGTTCCATAGCGGATGGCTGTCAGGCCTTTACTGAGCGTCGCAGCGTTTGCTCCCGGTAGTGGGGATGTAGTTAAGGGACCAACAATCAAGGCGGTGTTGCCGGATTTCGCCTAGCATCTCGCGTGGCGAGTGTACAGCGTAAGGAACCTTATTTTTTACTTGGCCCTCGTATGTAGGGTATTTAATTACAACATTCATTTTGTTTATCTCCACAACTGTTCCTGATACTGAAGATGATTGTCACATCAATCAATCAACTTTCATAAAGCGATCGTATTAAAATATTAAAAAACCTAGACTTCACGAAGGATGTTGGCCATGATGAATTGCCCTCCATCTTCTTGAATCAATGTTTGCAAAACCAATTTCATTTATATTTTCTAAATCTTTACGGGATGGTCACTTTCCAGGATTTTGGAAAGAAGCCAATATAACCCCCCTTAATATTTAAAAATTGTGACAGAATGTTGACAATTACAGACTGATTTCAAAATTGCCAATTCTCAGCAAATTAATGGAAAAAATTATATACAACCAATTATTCCCATGTGTGTGTCCTATCAGCATGGTTTCTTTCCACAAAGATCTGTAGCGACTATAATTCAAATCTACCGCCATCTCAGTCGGCATCGACGCTGGCGACAGCGCTGCCGGCTACTGCCACAAGTCTGGCTCAATTCACCGCCAAGCAGTCTCTCCAGTTCCATCGTTTCACAATGGCTCGGCGAAGGCGAGCCGGCAAGACCGCCAATTCATTTCATTTCATCATTTCCTACATCTTCATTCACTGTATTCATTTCTATCTGCCTTCATTGTTTTTATCATACCGACAATAAACACCTCAACACACATCAATCACATTTATTTCATTTAACCACCGTCCTAACCCCCAAAGATCTATAGAATCAATTTTTTTACAATTTACCAACTTTATTTTGAAAACGATGGACAAAGGATTACAAATAGATACACTGTATACTGGCTTTCTCAAAAACTTTTGATAAAATAAATCATCAAATAATTCTGAGAAAGTTGCGATGTCTGGGTATACACGAGGACCTATACAAATGGTTTACATCCTATATCAAAAATTGAAATCAGCCAATTGTGACCCAAGGGTTTAATTCTATATATCAAAATGTCCCATCCAAAGTTCCATAGGTCTCACACTCTGGCCCAATGTTATTCTTAATCTATATTAATGACATAAAATAATATTTTTTAAATTCTGAATTTTAATTATTTGCGACGATGCTAAAATATTCAAAAAAATTAAATCACCTACTGATTGTCTCCTGTTACATGATAACATTAATAGACTTTTAATCTACTGCCAAAAAAATCAACTTTTTCTAAATATTGCTAAATGCTAAAAGATCAAATTTTCATATAATTATTAACAAACTTAGCAGCTGCACTCAAGTGAAGGTATTATTTTATATTCTAAATTAACTTTCATCCCTCATATATTGGGATCCCTCCTGGGATTCATTGCTATAACGTTTAATCCATTCCAATCACATTTTACTCTTATCATCATATAGTTCTCATTTGTACGCAGTCAACTAGAATTCGCATTGGTATTTTGGAACATTCATTATTCTACCTACAGCAACCGACATAAAAATGTTCAACACAAGCTTATTAATATATTAAATTCACATTACCATTTGGATATTAAATCATACTCAGAAAGCAAATGTTACCATAAAACCCTCCCTCTTTTGAATAGAAGAAATGCATAAGATTTATGCTACCTTTATAAAATTTTAAACAACTTGGTTAACTCGCTCTATTTATTAGAACAAATAGCTTTCAACTGTCCCATACACCCAACGCTCAAATAATTTATTTTATTCAAATTTTGACAGAACTAATTATTAAAATATGTCAACTTATTAATAATTATTGACCTAAATTATATATATATGCGTGCATGTATACGTATGTACATGTATATGTATAAGTATGTACTCTATTCATTAATAATTTTTAAAATTTATATTGCATCCATTTTTCTCCCCTTCCCATCCTCTCCGCTTCATGCAGTGTAAAAACACTTTCTTGTTTGTCTATTTATTAGTATGTACTATTTTTTAGTTTATTAGTTTGTATGATATTTACTTACTTTACTGGTCAAATTTGTATATTATGTTATTATATATTATGTACTGTTTAAAAATGTGTGTGTGATTCACCATATGTCACACCTCAGTTCTAGACATATTTGAAACTTAGTAAATCTAATCTTATCCTCAATAATTTAAGATTATTTATTTGTTTTATCTTTTTTTTTGGAACCTTACACAAGAAATATAAACCAAACATAGACCGGTATCTTTACTGTTTTATCAATTCAAAAGTAGCTGGTCATGACCATGTAGCGGCCACCATATGACCGCGCATATTATAAGCGCTCCCAGGGCCTAAGAATAGGCAAAAGCCAATTGTTTTCCGGCATTTCTGCTAGTTGAAAATAAACTCAAGCTGATATGTCTTTCGATCAACGTGTGTTACAAATTGCCCCGTGTTCAACTACTACCCCCTTCTTATTTAAATAAATGCCGTACAGAGTAGCTGTTATACTTTTTAAATTAAATAATAATTTTTACCATATTTGACGTCAAATTTTGCGAAATTCAGCCCAAATTTGAAAAAAAGGAGTGGAATTCTGATTGAATAATGTTTTATTGTGTTAATAAAAACATTACAAAAAAGCCATATATTCATAATTGAATCGAGTTGTTAAATGTTATTGTTAACAACGAAGTGTCGTGAATGTTCATCCAGCTACGTAAATATAATATCTACATTTTGTGAATTTGGCGCGATTTCAAAATTAAAAAGACATTTATACACGTTGATTGTCATCCAATTTTAGACCAGAAAATTAACAGTTCTGCCAAAGGTTTGCGCGGCATGTAGTTGATACGGAATAATGCTTGATAACCTTTAAAGTAAACAAACTATTTTAATAACTTGTGCAGCGCGGTGTTCGAAATGAGTATTCTATACAACTACATACGAAAGAGTCACATTTTGGCGATCATCGAGGAGGCAATCTCGAAGAAATCTACCAGTATCAATCTGACATACTTCGAAATAGAAAATCTCCCGAAGGAGCTGTTCGAATGTCGCGAAATCGAACGCTTATATTTGCACTATAACAAAATTAATGTTTTCGATGCGGCCATCGTCCAGTTATGCAATATCACCACGCTTACGATTGATTACAACGCCTTGTCCGTTTTACCTGTGGAAATTGGTAATCTGGTCAACTTGCAGAATTTAAACGTCAGTCATAACCCACTGAAAAAGTTGTTGCCGGAAATAGGTACGTAATAATAATGTAACATTTGTTAAATTTATTTTTTACAATAATGGCCTTGTTTCCAACAGATTTGGCTCAAATTTTGTTAGGAAATCAATCTTTTAATTTGTCTCATAACTAAAAAAATATATACTGGCAATGAGAGCTGCCAGTTTTCAAAACAACATACTACAAGGATTTTAGTCATTCAAAAATAAATCTATTTGCGAAAAATATTTTTATTATGAAATAAAACAATGCTCTCTGAGCTGATTTTTGGTATGAAGAAGAAAGAATGAGAAATTTGAGCTGAATTTTTTTACTATTCAGCCACTGTACGTAAATATAAACTACTTTAGTTGTGTTTTTGGGGAGTTTGGTATAAATGGAATTCCCTGGTTTTGAAAGTCAGAGTGATTGCATATTGTTTATATTCTGTCTACCTAGACAGAAGTGGACTGCCAATATATTAACAAAAGGTTTGCATCATTATCGTCTATTATTCTCTAGAGAAATTTTCTCAAATTGTTTTCCCTGGAACCCTAGGGTTTCTGTTTATTAAAATGTGTTCCATTTTTAATTATTTTTTTACTAATAAAAATATGAAAAGAATCTAATATAATAATTGTCATTTAATTAGGAGTAAAATTTTAACTGCATTAATTTATGGGATATGAAAGAGAACACATGTTGCCTTCCCCCTGAAAAATGTAACTTTTAATTTAAAAGGCCTTGAACTACGCTAAGGCTATGCTAAAAATACATAAGTTCAGTTGTGTTCCGACTAAATTTAATTGAAAAACCGTGCATCAGCACTGTCTAACTTCCTTAGTCCGTGGGCCATTTTTTCTTTTGCAAAAGACTCACAGGTGTTAGACAAGACACGGCGCAGCAGACTTAGACTTAGAAATAAGTAAATGTTACTATCACTTTGATGGTTAATACCGTGTTCCTTCAGGTAGTGCTTGTGAGTTTTTGTCAAAAAAACACATTAGTTACAGATATTTTATGTAAAAATTAGAATGATTCGCAGACTGCAAAAATATTTTTGTGTGCCGCTAGTTTGACAGCGCTGCTCGAGACAATTGATTTGAATTCTTTTATTATATGCACCCACAATAAATCAAGAATTTCAAAAAGGCATCTGAGTTTGATCTGAGTGTATAAAATTATTTTTAATTTAATTTTGCTGATCTATGTTAAATTTAATAAGAGGCTTGTACGAGCCCCCCAGCCCACCCCTCTACTTAGGTACCGAACTAACCATTCGAAAACTGTAATTATAGTAATATTATTATGGTACATTTCCATTAAAATTGGTGTGTCCCTGGGCAATGCTCTTTCAAATATAGATAAAGTTTAGTTAGAATTGTGACCATTATCGAATTCCTAGTAAGAGATGTCTACAAGTAACTGAAATATAACTTATGTATGATTCCTAGTTCATTATTATTGGGTAGGTACTTGTCAATTATACAGATGCTATAGTGGTGCATGCGATAATCATTTAATGCAGGTACAATGTAAGTGAGGCATATAAAAATATATATTATTTTGCTTTCTCACAGGATTTGCATTCGTAAAATCGACATGTACCGATTATAAAATTTATATTAAATTAATATATTTAAAGTATTTATATCTTATGGTGCGAGTACACGGATGAGAGTTTAATCTTTCGTCTTAGACAGTTAGTGGTAAAGGTCGGTATGTATCGGTTGCTAGATATAGATAACGTTTGACAATCTGTACTGTCTTTTGCGCATCTTTTCTGTTTTACATTTAAAAAAATCAAAACATACTTTATGTAGAGAATGAAAGATGTAATTTTTATTTATTTCCCCCACAGGTCAATTGACAAAACTAGAAGTTTTATGGTGCAACAGCATAGACATGGAGAATCTCCCGGAAGAATTGGGTAAACTTCCAGAGTTGGACACATTCGGTGCCAGAGGAAACAAATTAAGGCAGTTGCCTAAAAGTTTTACAAATCTCAAGAAACTGAGGTGAGTCAACATGAGGTGATCCGCCATTCATCTTCTTAAAAATTAATCACGTGTATTCTCAAACACCACCAAGTTTGTGGTGTCTTACAGTCATGTTTTGATTGCCAATTGTGACATATTTAATTTATTAATTTTGGAAGTAATTTTGCAGCCATATCAATAGAAATATTGATAAGTAATGGTCTGTTTTGAAATTTTCAAATATAATTTTTACGCGGATGTAAAGGTCTACTGCCTCAATCTATTTTTGAATGTTTGGATAACAATTACATTTTCATACAATTCCCTTCGAAGGTTTAGAAATTCAATCCCCTTAGCAGGCTGTCAGATGGTTCGTAGCTGTTATGCAACTGAGATTTAACGATGATTGGTAACTAAGTTTTAACTGTTGGGAGGTTTACTTTTTACTGTACCAGTCATTGCTCGAAGAATTACGAATAATCAGTTACTAATCATTGTTACAATGGAATACAATCACGGTCACAATAGCAGTTTAAATAATGATTTAACCATCACTAATGTTTAAGTATTTTTATTTTTACAATGAAGAAAATATTCATAGTTGTTCATTATTATTTAAAATAAAAAATTGTGTAGATAGATAAATATAATCGAGAATAATTAAAAAATGGACACTTGAATCGCTAAACATATTGGTACATCCTATGTTCAGCTTTGAAGGTTGTTGAGGTTGGTAACAATCATAACATTTTTTAGAGGGATTGTCAAAGGCGTTAGAGACTAATGAGCTTGTCTCTGAGACATGTTACCCATCCAATGAGGCAAGGCAATGGTAACACACTAAGAATAATGAGTGCACGGATGTTTTTGAAAGAATTTTTTTATTTTGGTAGACGCTATTGTTGTTGATGAGTTCTATACTTTGTTTAATGAGAAGAGCGTCTCAAGATTTATTAAAATACGGAGAGTTTGGTGGTTGGGTCATGTGGAGATGATGACTGAATAGTAATCACCGAAATCATTGCTGAACACATGACCAACATGCGCAGGAGCTTGGGAAGGCCAAAGCCAAGGTGGAGTGACAACATCTTCAAAGACTTATCTGTCTTAGAAATCCAGAACTGAAAAGAAGCGGCATGTAATAAAGATCAATGGAGGAAATAAGTATGAATTGCAAGTGAGGTTTACGTGTTCACTTGATGCGTAAAAAAATTATTGTAATGAACAATTTCAGATGGCTAACGCTAGAGAACAACTTGATGAACAAGTTGCCCGAAGAAATGGACAAACTGGAATCTCTGGTGCACCTGAACCTTAAACGAAACGAGCTGAGGAAGCTGCCAAAAAATCTTTTCAAGTGTAAACACATGCAGTATCTCTTCATCGCTAACAATCAGGTGATTTAAATTACAGTTTGAATTACTAAACACTGACTTTTGTATAATAAATAATCACGGGAAACACAAACTAATAGCGTGAAAATGACAAAAACCATTGTGTCATTTTGTTTGTGATAGATTAAAATCCATTTTATGTAAAAAAATTATTATTATATTAAACAAAAATATTAATGATGAATCTAGCACGGTGGTAGGAGTCATGGTGAACCAAGAGAGATTTCATTCAGGAATCAAAGTCAGATCTTGCGGTACGGATTCAAATCCCGGCAAGTTTTTTCAAATTTAATTTAGCCAAGATACACCACTTTATTTAGCAAAATTATGAATCTGCCGCCAGAATGCGTCGCAGTTGTGTCTAGGTACATTACGAATTTAAATAATTATATCAACATTAAAAATAGGTATTATGGAAATACCTGTCATGGCCACCGTTGGTTGCGAAGCTGCAAAAGCTGATTGCTTTCTGCTAATATAATTAATTATGTTGCCATATAGACATATATTGGACAAACAACAGGAATAAGTAAAATGTAAGGGTGTTCTATCCATTAGTCCAATTTGTTATTCCTTAACCCCGACCTGGCTCGAGTCCGCCAGGAACAAAATACGAGTGCGTATTTAAATTTAGAAGCTGAATCGAGGTTTCTGGTAGGTGTCAAAGATAAAATATTAGACAAATGTCACTGTCCGTGGTGGAAAGTTTTTTGCAACAAATATGTTCGGCGCTGGGCTGTGGTGGGATTATATGGGCCAAAGAGGGATTATAATTGATTTTTTAGATTGGGACCTAGAAGTTGTAATGTTAGTATTAGGCCTAAGAAGTAAATAGTTGCATATGGTGAAACATGAAATATTTACAAGTGTTTTCTTATTCTTTTCAGATAAGCAGTATATCATTGTGTGGTGAAGAGAAACTAGATTTACGGTTTATGAAGCATTTGGTCTACATCGATATACGAGACAATCCATTCATCAAGACCAGTGCATTCAAGGAAAACTTGAAGGTAATTTTGTCACTTTTGATGTGCTTGTTCTTGTGATGTGATGTGCTTGTTTGGTCTAGCGGTAAGACACTTGCTTAATGACCAAGTGGTCAGGGATTTGCGCCTCGTCCTGGGAGACTTACTTACCAAGTTAGTTTTATTTTCATAATACAATCAACCTTAGTTTGAAAATAGTAGGAATATGTTTAAAACAATTTGAACAATACATCTGTTGCCAACCAAACAAAAAGTGGTCACCTCAAGTCGCTTCGCTAGGGCACGAGCGGATTCACCCGACCGAAGTCGAGATCTTCACACTCGCTCCAAACCGTCGGCGGTCACAGACTCGAAAGTCGGAATCGGGCCTGAAGGCTGCTGGACGGCGAGGTTCCGAAGGATGAGGCGGGATGCGAAATGAAAAACATTTGCTAAAGGTGTATTCAGCGCACCGCAGTATGAAGATGTGTATGAGACGAGACGTTTGACGAAAGTGAGCTCCATACTGCGGCGGCCTTGTATTTATTCAAGTTCGGTGGACGTGCGCCGTTAGCAGCGCCCGCCACCCCAAAATCCCCCACCGAGCCAATCAGGGCGCGTTTACAAGCCTGACCGCGCCCTAAGTGACGCGGTGGTCGCCGCCGCCTGCCGGCCGAACAGCGCAACATCGCTTCATTTTTCGGTCGCGGGCTGACAGGCGGCAGAAACCGTTTCCCGGAGACAAATAAATATAAATATAGGCTAAAACTAACAAGGGAGGATATCACGAGTAGGGAATTCTGTAGTGAATATTGTGACCCGTGATATCCCGTAATAAGAATTATCCGGCCAGTGTTCCTTTTTGAGTTATTCTAGTTTTTCGGTAATTTCGTTGTTATGAAAAATGGTTGTTAAGTGAGTTGAGGCCCTGAAAAGGCTGCTTTAGAAAAATGTGAACACTGGCGGGATAATTTGTATGGGTGCCGTGGACTACGACATTTGTTTATTTCTACTGTGTCCACGGCACTAAATAAAACTAGATTCAAATAACATAGGCGGCGTACCGACGGGTGGGCAAAGGTTTATTGTATTCCCAATCCCGCGGCACGCCGCGCAAAGTAAATAATCATTTATAAAATTATTAATCAATAAATAAGTAACAATTTCAACTTATAATAGTAGTGTCTGTGTGTCATAAAATAAGTAACAAATTCACATCGTGGTAATAGTCTCTGTGTGCAACAACATCTAATCTAATAATCTAGTATTTAATCTCTATTAATATATTGACTGTTGAACTATATACTTCAACCAAATTTTAAAAGATATAATTTTTTATAAAATCTTGCAAATACTTTTAATTTATTATTATTTAATTGAAATGAGTATTCACAGGCGCGGATAACATCCTATGTTTTGCACAACATGGCCAACCCGTTTCTTCTTTTAACTTAGTACATTATGTGTAATTTCAGTACTATCCAAAACTGAAGACTTGCGATGATTGGCAGCCGCCTCTGATTCCACCTGTCACTGAGGTAGTTCCCGGCACATCAGCTGGTGCGGACGAAAGAGTAACACAGAACGGAAGTGACAGTCACCAGACAGAAGATGGTTAGTAACATAGACATTGTAAAGTTGCAGAAAAATCTTTAAAGTGATTTGATTGCTTTATGCACACTTGACATTTGAACCAGAGATTTTACAAAAAAATATTTTTTTTTAAATACAAATTAAATGTTATACATATAAAATCAATTTTATCAAAAAATATTGTTGTTGCTACCGGGATTGAGCCTGGATCTCTTCCTATGTGGGGAAATTGCATTAACCGATATGCTACACCAACACAGTGCATTGACGACCAATTTTCAAACTTATATGCTACACTTTTCAAATTGATACATCTATTGTTCCATTATTTGAAAGCCATATTTTATTCATTTTTACTGATTCTCAAATACTTTTGATTACTCAATTAATTTAGTCAGGTATCCACTCATAAAATATTGTTGACTACTGGGTAGGACAACCTGTAATATAATTTCTAAACTTAAGAGGCAACCTTCATTTTTTCAGTTTGAATTTCAAGATATTTTTGTATTTTGCATACCCTTTCAAGATGAGACTAATAGTTAATTCTTTTACAATATCAAGTAAACATAAAAGTGCGTTATTTTTTATGTAAATATTGCTAGAGTGAAAGGTATTAATAGAAAAAGACAAGTATACAATTGTTGGTTTTCTTAAATTCTTAAGTAATAAAGCTATCAGAAAATAGCCATAAAATGCATCTAATGGTCGTGGTCTTTCTTATAATATTTGTATCGTCTGAACTATGGCAAATAACATTCAGTTTATTAGTTTTATATTAATGTAAAGGTCCAATCTAAGTAATAATTGAAAAAAAAGTATTGAATAACTTCTGAATTATGGCAAATAACATTCAGTTTTTAGTTTTATATTAATGTAAAGGTCCAATCTAAGTACAGTAAAACCGCGATATAACGAAATCCAAGGGCCCAAAAAATAAAAATTCGTAATAACGAATTCCCACATATAACGAAATAAATTTAAAAAATTCTACTATATATTACGCGCCGTCGCAAAAAAATGTTGCGCGGCTTCAAAAAAGATCGCAAATTCTGCAAACAAAGGAGGAAGAAGGCCGTAGGGAACTGAATACCTACATATTTTTAGTAGTTTTGTTATTAAAACAGATAAGCAAATGGATAATCAAAGGAATTAAATTAAGAACAGAACCTATTCAACACTAATTGGAAGATATTTTTGTAAATTCCAGAATATTGCAAACACAAAACAATATTTTAATTGTGTTTAAATGTAGAGCCGCTTCATAGTTTTGGGCATGAAACATAAAGAATAATTCAAAAATAAAAATTTGACAGTTGAAAATGAATAATAAAAACCCACATTTTCGTAAAAAACGCGAAAATATGAATTATTATTGCAAGTCGCGCCTTAAAATTAAATTAATTTTTTAAATAAACAATTTTCTCTACCGCTTAAAAAATTAGATTTGTAGTTACACGGTTTACATTACAGTAGACAAATAGCGGCAGAATTTTCTTTCATCCACGTGATATAAATTGGCTTAACATATTATAAATGTTATCTGTAATTTAGAAAAAACTATTTTTAATGTTATAATATTATTTCCCATTAGGTTTAGAGAGAGACAATCGACCATTAGAAGAGTCTGATGCTTCTAGCGTGAGCTCCAGTGATGACTGGGAGAACAGTTACCCCAGCAGCCAGCTGGATTCTACCGACCATTCCGATGAAGATTTCGAAGAGAACGAAGTAGGTTGCATTTCAGATTAATCAAAATGATGTTATCCCGTGATTATCTTTATAATGGAGGTATGGCAGCATGCATTGGTTGTAAGCTTTACTTTTGTATTTTGGGTTTGAAGATATGTGACTTTCCATAATGTTAGGTGTGCAGGTGTGCGTGCATGCACACGATTTGGCATCATAGTGCATACAACAAAATATAGCACTCATATAATTTTTAACAAGACTTGTTAAAAATTATGTGAGCACTATATTTGCCATCGGCTTGCCTTATTTTGAAGGTTAACGACCATGTTGCAGTATGTTGATTTACTTTGGACATTGAACCATTTTCTGAGGCTACACTGCCAAGATAATCTCTTTCTACCTACGCCTCTGCTGCCATCTATCTTCCCCTACACGAGTTGTAACACCCCTACAGAAAAATCCTGGTACTGCAGATTAAGGATTGTGTAAAGCGCTGGTACCCTATAGACGTAAAAACATATTTTGAATGATCTATACAGTGAACCCCTTTTAATACGTTTTCCAAGTGAGCAGCAAATTCAAACTTATTAGCAGTGATTTCAATATGATCACGCATTATTTACATTTGACATCTAATTTTGCAATTTAACTAAAGTTACATTAATATTACAATCATTAAAGATTATTTTATTATTTAAAAAATATGTTTTAATGTTTGTAAAGTATACATACACAAAAAGGAGAAAATAATATAGAAAATAGGGCAGAGAAACCAAAACAATTGAATTAGAATTTCACCACTGTTAAAAATATATTTTATTTACAACCTAAATAATGTTAAAAGAAAACTACAGTAAAACTCGTTAATTCCTGTATCCATATTTCGTATTTTTACGTAATTTTCACTTTTTTCAAAAATTTTAGCCTTGAATAACATTTCATACTAATTTCTACCGATAATTCGTAAAACCTTATTACTCGTAGTATGTATGCATTTTTTATGCCCAAAATAAAAAATTTATTCACGTAATTCACACGTTTTTAAATCCAAATTTGCGCAACTACGCATTCATCATCCCTTCGTACACATCTGTAGCTAGCTCCACCCCTTAGCCAATCATGGCGCTGTTCCTTATCACAATAGATCGGCACGCTTAGAGCTCGCAAAACCGCAGCCGAACTGAGTGATACCATATGTATACAAAATTCTGCAGTGCGTTTTATAAGATTTGTTGTTATTTCGACAATGATTGTCGGCACGTTGCGAATTATATATTTCTACTCACCCTTTGGGAACTTATTAAGAGGATTTCACTGTATATGGTAATAAGAGTGTGATATGTGATAATTGTGCCACTATGCTTGTGTAAGGGCTGTGCATAGGCCATAGTCGTCATTGATATTTTTGCAAGATATTTGTAAAATGATTTTTCTGATGATGAAATTTCTTTGCAGGTCGTAGGAAATTACCTTCCAGAGCTTTCCAGATTTGTAGGAACAGGCAGCTGATACAATTGTTCAAGATCAAACAACACTACTCTAGCTTTTTAAATAAGATTTAAGATGTATTATACAATGTAAAACTTATTCATAATTTTTTATGGTGAAATAGTAAGTATTATAATTATTTTAGTGCCAAAGTAATACTGTAAAGCAATTTTTTTATTGAATGAAACAAAAATGTTATACATATCCGGTTATCCAACTTTATTCCATGTAAACAGATACAAGCGTAAGAATCTTTGATCTTACTTTATTTTCTTTTGAATTTTTTCCTCTGAAGCTCATTTTACGGAGATCACAGACTGCTTCAGGATCATATTCAGCAAATAATTCCAATCGAATACACGTAATGTATTGTTTGCCGTATTTAAGGAATAATTTGTATATTATTTGTAAGGAAAAAAATCATATTAAAATAATTTGTGATTTAAAAATTTATTTATAGTATAAGTACTATTGTGAAACTCTGAAAGGGTTGACAAATTTATTTTGAATTTGGGAAATAATATTTTTTTTAAATATCTTTATCTGTATAAAATGCAGGTTTCATAGTTAAGAATCACATTTTTAATGGAAGTTTTCAGAACTTGTGGTAATTTTTTTAAAATTCACAATGCATGATATATTATTTTGATCTACGTAATATGTAAAGCTTGCCGAATATCAGAATATTAATATTTTTGCAATGTCTATGATATTTCTGCATTAGTTTGAAACTCTTGTAAGTAGAAATATTTTACTGACTGAAATAAATCTCCAATTCAGTTTAAAAATAAGATTCTATAATTTAATAAATGATGCGGCAGCTAGGCTAGCTAAGTGCACAAGCGCGAGGAAGCCGTGAAAATGAACTATTAAACTAATGCAGCGTTACATTTATGATTGTGATATTTTCAGTGAAATTTTCTTTAATATTTTTATTTTTGTAAATATTAATAAAAAAATATATAAAGTTTTTCGAGTTTTTAATCATTTAAAAAAATATTTATTTATCATATATATACAAAGGATGTAGAAATGTTTTTTTCACCTGTTTTCAAATGAAAAAAATGTTTTTTTCACCTTTTTTAAATACTAAATAAACATGTCTGCAATATGACAAAATCATTAATAAACATTATTATATTTTAAAGGTGTTGAGAGTATATGAATAAAATTTTACTCAGTTTCATGTTCCACACTAATTTGTGCCATCCTTCGCATGATTTTGAAGAGAAAAGTTTCATCCGTGTACTCTCGCACCTTTAATCTAACATATTTAACAAAAATATAATTTATAAAAACTATTTTGTAACAGTAAATATATATTTGATGTAAAAAAAGACATCTTATGAAGAAAAAAAAACACCCAGTTTAGAAAGTAAATAATAAATAAAATAATCTCAAGATTTTCTTTAGTGTCATGTCATTTTGCCATCACATCTTATTATACACACAGGCGATAATCAAATGATTGAATGAAATATATAAATATTTTAAATAAAAGTACATGATTAAACTAATGTGTGATATGGCAGTGTTACTTTATGGCATAACACCATTATTAAAGTTTTTTATTGAACCAAAGTTTATATTGCATGTATAACTATTATCTTTATCATGACTAGTTTAAAAGCAAGATGTTGATTATTACAAAATGTCTTTGTTCTCGAGTACGACCAGATATGAAAAACCATGTCATATCACTTATCTTCCTCGTAGCGCCTTCATGTGGAAAAATGAAAAGAAAAATACGTAATCAATCAAGTGAGTTAATAGAATTTTAAATCTGTTTGGTTCTACTAGATTTATCTTGCACACTTGTCAAATGGCGGCATATTGCATCAACAAAATTAAGGCACCGTGCGAAAAGTATAGAAATGAACAATATTGTCCAGTTCTACTTACTGCAATTACTTCTCAGAAAGAAAATCTACTCTCCACTAACCGGTTGTCATCTTGCGCAGAGTATTGGTTGTATGGGCAAGATTATTTCTTAACATTCTCTTACAGAATCATCTATGATTCCAGAGAAAAATAAATTGGTCATTTTAAATTTTTATACACTCAGCTATATAATCTTTAAATTAAGCCAACAATTATACAAACATCACAGTTCTTATAAGTAGTACATACACTATTGATGTAAATATTCATGAAAAAAAATTATACTTATAATTTAATTGTTAAATAAATATAGACTAATAAAATCGTTGTTCAAACATAACAAAATAAAGATAATTCTCATGCAACGTATGTACTTAATGAATGGAACATTGCCATTCTTATAATATAATAAATACTCATCAACAAAATACAGCTTATTATGATAGCAACTTATTTATGAAGCACATTTATTATTGCTCACAAAGTTTATTTTTCAAAACACTCCATTTTAAATTTACGCTTCATTCATCTCGCTCCAGCTCTTCCTTGCTCTGCGTGACTGTAGGTTGCTTCTCTTCACTGGGTAGCAAGGACTCTTCCAAAGAACTGATGTCTGAAGTATGAGAATCTATTATTGAAACAATATTATATGTTAATACTGTTTTTATATATTTTTATTATATGATACTAGCTAAAACACCCCGCGTTGCACATATAACCTATGTTATATGCTGTGAAAAGATACTCCTAGTAAGACCTTTACTGTGCCGAAAGAACCTTTTATCTTTCCAGGTATCACATATACATATGTAAAGGTGTTTTTTTTAGAGGTTTGTTTTTCAAATTGGCAACACTTTTTCCAGCGACAGCCAATTTGACATTTTACGGTCGACATAATCGTCCATCCGGGCAAGTAATTCGAATAACCATGAATCGTTGTCGTACCACACATACTCTAATTGATAAGATGCATCCGCAGAGACGTTGTACAGTGAGCACCAAAGAAGCTGTTGTTTCTTCAAAAATGATGGAGAGCGCTATAGATCCATGATTACTGAATTTTTCGTTCCCCAATTGAATGGCATTAATGTGGGAGAACTGTTGTGGTTTCAACAAGACGGCGCAACATGCCACACAGCGCGTGCCAAAATCAATTTATTGAATTTATTATTTGAATCATTTGATGAACACATAATTTTGTGATGAATTTGTTTGATTGTGTGATTTAACACCTTTGGATTATTTTCTGTAGGGATATGTGAAGTGGCTCATCTACACCGATAAATCAGAGATGATAATGATGAGACAACTTGGAAGCTAACATTAATCGCATTATTGCCAATATACAGCCCCAGCTGCTCCAAAAAGTGGTTGAAAATTGGACTTCCGGATTGGGCTTTATTCGAGCCAGCCGCGGCGCCCATATGTATGAAATCATATTTAATACTAATTGCATAAAATTATCTTTCCAATAAAGTCCAACACCATGGCCATTATCACGATTTTTATGTGTTACATTTGAATATTCTGTACCTCTAAAAAAAACTCCATAAGTATAGACATCCTAAAATATATATAAAATGATTAGATGTTAGGAGCACGTAGTAGCTAGAACAAGTTTAAAGAAGTTTTACAAACTTTCAAAGAAATCACAACTGGCGTTCCAGAATGTTACCCTTTTATTATAATACTGTATTTGCTCGCGTAATTTACGCACCATTTTAGCTATTTTCATCATTCAATTATAATCTAGAACTGTATATTATTGTGAGACGCATCACCATGAAATACCTAAAACATCAAGTGCATATACATTTGCAGTGTTCTACGAACAAAGCTGTTACTTCTCTGTACCCTTGGAAAAACTCGCAATTAGCATCCCTTGGCAAAACCCGCAATCGACATGCTCACTCTTTGATCAAGAAAGTGCGAATTTTAGGTATAAATTAAGTTGACCATCTTTTGCACCCAGGTGGAAAACTCAAAAGTCTAGGAATCAAACGTATACAATATGCGAAGTAAAATATAAAATCTGAAATCATTCTTTAAAAATAAGGGTGAGCCAATTACACAAACAAATACAGCACTTTTATTACGACATCAAAACATTGAGTTTTTTTGTTTACCCCTTTTAAGATTAAATTCTTTTAACTTGAAAACATATTTCTGGCTCATGATCACATCGACTCACCATCTTCTTTTTTCTCTTCCTTGATACTCAAAGATTCCTGCAAGTCTTCCATGTCAAACATATAGTTTTCCGGTCCTCCAGTGAATGTCTCTACGGTTTCGTATTTCCTGTCGGCATCCTCTTCATCCTGTAAGTGGTACCAGCTAAGCACGCACACAAATGCTACGAAAAGGAGGTTTGTGGATATTCCTGGAAGAAAGTTATTTTATCAGTATGAATGCTGCCAAGTGCAGAACAACAAATTATTTTTCATAAATCTTCATTGTGAAACAGGAAGGGCCGGTTGTGTGATAAGTAGTAAATTTTGACCATCAACCGTGGTAAAAAACGTTTGTAGGTTGTTTGCATAAAATTGTTGAGAAAAGTGGCTACTGCCCGGAACAGATCTTCAATGTGGATGAATGAATGCCCGGTTTCAAGACTTTTAAAGACAGAAATATCGCTAGGTTTAAGTTAAGGCTTTCCTCATCTATCGCTCCGAGAATCCACGTGCATTGAAGTAGGTTAGTAAGTACATGCTGCCTGTTTATTATTGTGCAAATAAGAAGGCATAGATGACGCAAGCTTTATTTGAGGATTCATCAACTGTTTCATACCCTCGATCGATGTCCATGTCTGTAAAATGGTGATCCTTTTAAAATTATCATCTTGCTTGATAACGCCCTACGCCACCACCTCAAGCATCTTGATGATATACATCCAGATGTAAAGATAGTGTATCTGTCTAAAAACACGACTACTGTCCTACAGCCAATGGACCAGAGAGCTAAAGCTACATCCGAAGTATACTATTTACCCACAACTTTTTCCAAAGCTGCAGCAGCAACAGAAAGTGATGAAGTAACCATTCATGATTTTTGGAAATCATACAACATTTTAGACAGCACAAAGAACATTGAATCAGCTTGGGAGGGAGTGACAGAAAAGTGTATGGAAGGCATTTGAAAAAAATGCCTAAAAAGGTTTTGTGAATAATTTCAATAAGGCCGAGTAAATTAATATCATACATTAAACAATTGTGGGACTTGCCAATGTGTTTAATTTAGATGTTGAAGTGAAAGATATTGAAGAATTAGCGAAATATGCCGAGGAAGAGCTAACGTAGATTTAACAGAGTTAGAATCGCAGCAGGACTTGTAGAGAAAGAAGAGGAAAGGATGGAAGTACAAAAGAACTTCACAGTAATGGGGATAGCTGGTGTGTTCTCCAAAGTAAATGCAGTTATATTAGAATTAGATGGATCCAAATGTTGAACGGTTCAGTAAAGTGGGACGGCAAATGAATGAACTTTTACACTACTATTACGAAATTTATTAAGAAAAAAGAAACTTACAAAGCAGATCACACTAACGAGATTCTTCTCGAATGCTACACCCGGGACCCCTACCACTAAAAATATTTTCATTTCCCTTACCAGAGCCCTCTACAGCTCCTGATAACCATATATGTCTGATATGTCTGATGACTTTAAAGGATTCAATGACTAAAATGTTAATACATAGCATGTCTATTTTTATGAATAAACTTTAATTTTTTTGGTACATCATTCTTATAATTTTTGCTGATTGTATTTTTATGTTGTGTAATTCATTTTTTTCATCCCTATTCAGAATAAACAAAAACGATAAAGTTTCTGTTCATAGAATTGATTTAGATTTTTTACATATTTAATATCATATTATTTTATTTTAAATATAAATTACAAAAAAATTTGATGTGCTTTAGAAGTACATGTCACATCAATATTCCTAATAGATATTTTGCAAGTTATGCTAAACGCTTGTTTTATGATAACTAAGAGTAACCCGGTGGTCTCTTAGGATGGGGATCGAACCCCTGACCACTCGGTCACTAGTCAAGTGTATTACATATTTTTAGAATGACACATACAAACTTTTGAATGCATAAAAAAAGCACTTTCCTAATTCAATTTGAAATTAACAGAGAAATCACATAAACACTGCGTAAATGACAAACTTACGTACAAAAAAAAATCTTGGGGAACTTACCAACGACAGCAGAAAGCATCGGCCAATGAAACATGATGTACCTCAGGCCAGAGAAGTGAGCATCGATGTACAGCATAGCAGAATAAAGTTCTATGTGACGTGATTGGATCTCCACATACACATCCGTCACTGGCTGAGACTAGAGAACCAGGCATATTAATAAAACAAAATATTCATTAAATTAAAAACAGCAAAATTATGAGGAGTTGACAGATTGTGATTTGAACTTGAACTTGTAATGAATTCTTAAAACACTCTTGACATTGATGAGTGGTGATAGAAGAATCAAACTTAAATTCCAACCTCACACAGAATTCAAATATTGGTGATTTATTGAAGACATCTTAAAACTACCTGATCATCCTCATAATGCGAGAATAGCTCTAACTCCACGTGTCGTCTCTCCTCCTTCATTCCTGATACAAAGAATGGCGAGTAGGCGAGTGTCACCATGAGGGTCAGCAGCGGCGACCGATACGGGAGCAGACCAGAGCGGCAAGCTGCGGACACCAAGATACCGCCGCGGGCTCGCAATTCGGCACAGCACATGAACATACCTGATACATAAATGAATTTGGTTTATTATGAATAATAGAAGTTGGCGTTGTTAATAATAAAAATTAACTCAAGAAGTTTTAATAATACTCTATTATTTCTATTAATACAATACATGAAAGTATTTTTGCAAAAACTTTCCATAATTCTCTTAGCCTTTGAGCTGGTAAATTGTTTAGGCTAAGTTTATGCAACAGGATAAATCTCAAGAGGTGGTGAATGGTGTCATTTTAATTTACCAATTTATTTTCCATTGCCATTCACTTGTCTTTACTCATTTTCATTATAAAGCATCTCTATTAATAATTATTAAAGAAATTAATATTAGAATGTATCCAAAATGAATGTCGTTTTTTAATAAAACAGAAAATATATATTTTGAGATGTTTATTTTTATTTTAAAGATCCAAAATATAATTTCCATCTAGGGATATAACCTTTTCCCACCTTTGTGTCAATTTTTTAACCCCATTATTATAAAATGTTGTAGGCTTTGATTCAAAATATTCAAATAGTCCTTTTATCATATTGTCTGCATTTTGAAAAAAATTTCCATCTAGAAAGTGTTGTATTAATTGAAATATATGGTAGTCGGAAGGAGCAAGGTCTGGAGAACACGGTGAATGAGATAAAACCTTCCAGCCAAGTTCCTTGATTTTATCCAGAGTCAATTTGGCCACGTGGGGATTTGTTTTCTTCGCTCAATTTATGTGGAACCCTTACACCTTGTCTCCAGGTCTTCCCAATCTTTTTAATGGGTCTTTGCACTTTTGTATAGGAGTAGTTAAGTGTTTTGGCTAGCTGATGAATACATAGTTCTGGTAGGATTTGTTTCCATTTCAGCAGCCAGGACATCATCATCTATCTTTTTTTGTCTTCCACATCCAAGACTATTCTTGATGTCATAATTACCCATTCAAAATTTTTTGAACCATCTTTGACATTTACAGATGTCTAATGTATCTACATATCACTTCGCTAATGTCTTTAGTGGCTGTAGTTGCCGACTTTTTTTAAGAAACTCATATAGTATGCAATTTCGTATGAATTGTTCACTCGGTATAAATTCTATCATGATAAATTTGGGGAAAAACATTTTTTTTTTAAATATAGAAATGTAGCGCCCAGGTATCAACGACCTAAGCTTACCTAACTATCGAAACTTAACTTATTAAAAAACAACATTCATTTCGGATACACCTATTGTAATATTTTAAACTAGGATTTATAAATACACACCAAGTTGTTTATTAGCCTCGGACTCGGGCATATCTAGTGCCAGTTTAAGTCTGTATGGCTGTCCCACCATCAAGAGCTGCTGTTTTCTAGTCAGTTGGACATGTGCTGAGGGGAATGAACATATCCCTTTCTGCTCATCACATGATCTGAATTTTTGAATAAATGATTAATAATTAAATATTGTGGATTCATGCATAATTCAAATAGACAAAGTTGGAACAGAAAGTTAAACAGCACTCTACCGCTATATACAATGATGATTATTGATAATTTTATCGAGTGTAATTTCTATTTGCTTACAAAAACTGAGAGGAGTTGTTTTGAATAATTTGAACATTTCATATATATATAATAAAACAATGCGATCGCAAGCTTGATTCATTAACCACAAAATGTAAGTCCATACATATATATTTTATTGTTGTGTTTTTATCTCCTGATAAAACCCTATACCACCTGCGCCAAATTGTTATAGCTTGTCAGCTCTGATGATGATCTACCAGATGCGTCCTTTGTTGAGGTTGGATGTGGTGACGAGAATAATACACTGTTTGTACAATGTGACAATTTACAAAATTTATTTCCGACTGACAATATTCTAAATTATCTTAGATCTATATTCGGAGAGTGACACAGAGAAAGGAGGCCGAGCTTGGTTGCCGGTTCTTTTTCTACATGCTCCCCCGACAGATGTCTTCATGCTCACTACACACACACACACACGTTTGACCAAAATGTGCATGCGCCTGTCACTCAATCATCAATCCACAGACATTACATTTATAAAACTGACACATACTATGTACTCTTATGTACTTTAAGAGTAAGTTTATGGACAATCTTCATTAAAGAAATAGTGAAGTTTGTTTAACTACCAATTTTAGTACTACAAAGATAACTAGGTATTTATTTATTTAATATATTTATACTATGGTGTACCATTAACAAAAATGTATAAAAACAATAATATTCTTATCCTTTAAATAAAATAATAATAATAAAGGAGAGAGAGAAGAAGAAATAAAAATATAGTGTCCCATTATTGTTACAGTAATGTGGTAATATAATTCTAGTATTTCTGGCAGGTACATGAAAGTTAATTAGCCGCAATAAAACAGGACTATCAATTTTATGATGCAATTTTTAAAAAGACACACTAGATCAAAAATAATTCTTCTCTCACCCAGCTTTAATGAGTTTATTAAATATAAGAGAAAATCATAATTTAATTGCTTTTGTGATATATTTAGTTTATAATTGACAAATCTCTGAAATTTATTTTGAACTTTTTCAATTGTGTGAGAATGCTCATTGTAGAAAGGCGAGCACACAGTTGAGTTATACTCAACCCAACTCCTCACAGATGATGTATATAGAAGTTTCAATTTTGACATGAATTTATATAATTTTAAACATAAAATAAAATATATTAAAGAACTAATTTGCTAATCATATTATTACAGATATGATTTGAATAAGATAATTATCAAATGAGGTTTGAAAAAGTACTTTATTTACATGTTATAATTCTTTATTAGTATGTATTTTGTCTTCTTTTATTATAGTTTTCACCGAAACTGGTAACGTAACCCCAAAGACAATTAATATAACACAATGTCAAAAAGATAATAAATACATAATATGAAAGAAGTGCGAGTATAATATATAGAATAAATTGTTTTACATAATATAACCACATACATAAATAGTTATTAAAGATATGCAAACCAAATACTACAGCTACAAGTAGAAAAGTAATAATTTCTTCTAAAAATAAGATACATTAACTGGAATGAAAACCACGTTCTACTTACTTGAACTGCAGATGAACTGGTCTAGAATGTGTGATGTTTGGCATATAGCTATAATAGAAAGCTACATACAGAAATACAGACAGCCATACTACGACAGAAGTGGTGAGGGCTACCACGCCACCCTTGAACAGTAGTTCTCTGAAAGTGTTCACCTTTTCCTTAGTCTTTTCATGGTATTTTTCGATTATTCTTCTAATAAATAACCTTACAGGTTTTCTAATGTGTGAATTAAAAAAAAAAAGCGGGTGCCGCATTTCCCAAAGTAACGAAAAAACACGCATTTTCACATATATCACTTTAACCGGTTGGAAAGAAATAAACTTTTTGATAAAATTATTGACTATCTACACCTTCGATAATCCGGGATCACTGAGGGCGCTCACGGCCCACAAGATATGAATAAAATGTCGAGATTACACACGAAATGGAACAATTCTTTATCGCGTATGACAGTTCAGATTCGTCTTGTCAAATTTGTTATTGTATTTGTGAGATTTTGACGTTTCAAAGGTCGTAGCTTATCTATGGGTCGTAGGTACGTTGAAACACGGATCACGTTCATATTCATTGTTACCACGTCAACATTCTGACATATTTAGCTTGAACACAATTTGTTGTCGAGAATGTATTTCAAATTAAATGTTTGAATGAGTTACTGTCGACAGTCGCGATCATATTTAATGTTATCTGGCCACAAACCAATAATCATAATGGTCGTAATACGCTATCAACATTTTATACCTAAAATTTTAGATGATCCAGTTCAGTTGGCGCGAATTTCAAAACAGTAAAAATCTATGGTAATAGATAATAAAAAAAAAAACTATCAATTTGCAATTTGCCATGTCAGGTATATTTTATATGCGTTGAGTAGTTATTTACTTACCATCACGCCATTTCTCCGAGGGTGTAGGCAGAGAAGATAGAGCGCCACACTCTTCTGTCTTGATACACAATTCTCGCCTCATCCACATTCATACATCTTCTCATACAAACTCGCCAATTATTAAGGCTTCTAACAGGACCATCCTCCATTATCTGGTTTACCTGGTCGTGCCAAGTCTTCCGCGGATGTCCTCTACTTCTGGTGCCATCAACACTTGCTTCATATATTTTTTTACCATTCTCTCCTCATTCATCCGTTTCATAAGACCAAACTACCTAAGTGATCCTTTCTTAATTTTACTCACTATACTAAGATCAGCTCTAAATTCTTTGCCTATTTCTTTATTCTTTACTCTGTCATAAATGAATCTGCCACATATAAGCCTAAGTGATCTCATACCCATTGCACTCAAGTCTACTTTCGTTCCTCTTTTGCCAGCTACAGGTCACACTTGCATGCATCAGTGTCGGTACCAGGACTCCATTGTGAACCGTTAGTCTTGCCTCGGTTGACAAGTTCCTATTAGCTATAATTCCATTCAAAGGGCAATTCACTTTATTCCCTGTTGTCACCCTCCTTTCAATATCTATCTGTCTTTCCATTTCTATTAAACATACTTCCCATATACACAAACTCATACTTGTTTCAAACGTTCATTACCTACAAGTATTTAGCAAATGCACAAATCGCCCATTTTCGCTCCTACATTCCAGTTTTTACATATAATTATAAATATACAAATTGAACATCCATTGAGGCTTTACACAACTCTTGACACCTTTTGTAATATCAAACCATAGTGTGAATGATCCATCAATCCTTACACACGCAGAACTTCTTTCATATAGGGATGCAATTGCGTGTATACGTTTGCTATTCACCCTGTAATCAGAAAGTACTTTCTATAACATTTCTCTTATAATTTTATCATATGCTTTTTGCAGATCTACAAAGGAACAAAAAAGTTTTTGGTTTGTTACACTTAGTTATGATATACCAGTTATTTTATCAGATATTTGGAGACATGAAGCGGATCTTCTTCATATATAAATATATAATTAATATTATCCACTAATTTAAAACATTAATGCAATGATTCCTCAATAGTATAAATTTTCTGTGAATTTTTTAAAAATAAACATAAAAGTAAATAATGTAGTAGTTAGAAGGTAAAAAATATGTAAAGCAGCAAAGACTTGAAATTATCATAGGATGATGATACCATAGATAAGAAAATATGAATGAGACCCCCAGGACTTACATTCCACCCAAAGGTAGTAACTAAATAATTAACTTGCTTAATTTTACAAAAATTAAAAATAATATTTACTAATGCAATAGTTCCCTAACTTTTTCGGTTCACAATGTTCTTAGTGCATTAGGACTTTTCCAAGGTGCTTCAATTGTTCCAATTGAGCTTTCGAAATTATCTACTTGAAAGTATGTTGATGTTTCTCAAAAACTTATTTTAATTTGCAAAAGAAATCAAATTAAGTCACAAGCTTCTGCAACAAGCGGAAATTATGCTATCATCTTCATTAATTTTATTTCAATATCCAACTGGTGGTTTTTTTAAAAAAAAAACTATGCTAATTTAGATGTAATCTTACTTGAAACTGATGATGTAAATTAATGAAATATTTTGTTTATCTACTTAAACCAATGCACGCACGTAAGGATCTCCAGAACATACCAAGAGTCTAGTAGAGAACCCATCATTTAAAATAATTTAATACCTATGTATCGACAAATAAATCAATGTCTGCTCTCGGTGTATAAAAGTAAATTTAGAGTAAAGTTAAACAATTACATTTATTGTGTATGATTGTTCTGAAATTAAATAAATAAAGGATATTGTAGAACTCTTTTCAATGGTGTTAAAATGATCATATATTCACAGAAACTTATTTATTTGGCCATCCCATAATTCCAAATCATCGAGTATTTAATCAGGACATTGCAAAACTTTTTGAAATCCATGCACCCAATCAAATATTTGGTCTCATTAAATGATGGTATTGTAATACACTCAGTTCCATCTTAATATTTGATATATTTTTTGTAAACCTATAATAGAGCGAGACATCCATGATTTTCCATTAATAAGTCACAAATATAAAATGTTATTTTTACAAATAGATGCAGTACTTCCCAAGGCAGCGCCTTCATTCATCACTTCCTTAGTGATTAGCATTTTACAAAAGACAAAAAGTCAATGCTTTTTATAACCGCTTGTATAATATAAAGTTGTTACAATTTTAGATGCAAAACAGCTTGCATGGATGTGGCAAACGAATTACCTGTCTGTAAAGCTCTAGGAAAAACAGCAGATCAAAGCTATTATACCATATTTATTTTGGCAAAAAACCTTTTTGAGTTATATTTGTGCTTCAAGAATAATAACTCCATTAATTGATACTACAGATAGGCTGCAAAAAATAGCATATCATTACCTTAATTCTAATAGCACGTAACTTTGTTTTTTTTTGCAAAATCAAGATTATGATTGATTCATGTAATACTTGTCGAATTACATCCGCCTCACTCTTCAGGGAATGTATGTAACGAGAGCAACAAGTCTTGCTTTTTTAGTTTTCAGACATTAAAGTAAAACATTGAATTCAAATTTAAATTAAATATTGTCTTTTCATGAAGCACATGCAGATAAAGAATAATAAAAAATTATCAATTTGGTTTCATTTGAATAAAGATACAGTTTGAAGACATATTTTGAACATCACATTATATCATCGAGGGAATTACAGAGGATTGGAGAATTCAAAAAGAGGATAAAAAAATGAAAGAATATAGTTTGTACTATTTTATTTTATTTTTCGAATAATATATCCAGAATATAGACAATATACATACCGAGCTTTTGAAGAAGCCACCCCCCACATATCCAAAAGTTTTTACAAATCTGTAAAACAAGGACATTGCGTCATACTGCCCAATCTTTATATTTATCAAGGGAAATCAAATACGCCCTACCTTTAAAGACAATTAGAAACGTCCTAACTAAAAATTTATATTTAATAAAGATAGCTTTCAAATGTATAAAGAAAATATTTAATAAGCACACTATATCACATGTGTAATATGTTGCCAAATTTAATAAAAGAAATATGATTCATAGTATATATGTACATATACAATAATGAAAATAATTCAAGTAGCTCTCTGTGATATGCAATTAATGTTGAATTTCAATTGAATGGTGTCATGTCACTTGACCAACTTTAATATCATTATCATCATCTGGTATCATAAAGTATCACCATTCCATAATACAAATATAATAACTAGCATCATATAAAAAAGAGTTGAATTATTTTTAATTAATGTCATTCTCGCAATTTTGAGAAAGTAACATCACTAGGAACCAAATATCATAAGATACCGATGATCCTTCTTTTATTATGTCACTTGGTCAAATGAAGAACACTGTCCAATTATGAATATCATAAAATATATTGATGTGCAATACATATTTTCCAGATGCTATTAATTCGTTACGCATTGTATAGAACCTAATGGGAAATAAAATTTAATAGCATTTAGATTGGTGAATGTCAATGAATGACCAAATGTCTCTTGTGTCGTCACAGCTCAAACGAAAAAAAGGTCTGAGAAAAGAAACTGTCATGTCAAAAATGTCACGGGTAAACAAAACCACACCATACAAAGGAAAATAAATTCAAAAAGAATTGTTGAAAACTTCAACTATTCAATACAGCATAAGCTAAAAACAATAATATTTTAAAACAAAGCGCTGAAATAATAAATTTGCTGTCTGAAAAATAATTCCCAGAAAGCAGAGCTAAGATTACATTTAAAAAAATACATAATGCCTGTTTAAGTAACAAATTTTTAATAATTACAAAATAGCATCATAAATAAATCTCCCGTGAAAACCACTGAAAACTAATAATGGCTCAGCCAAATTGAGTGAATAGTGCACTAGACAGTTGGGATTCTTTCCTCTTCCCACATACATCATCTGTTGATCAGATGGAAAAGATGCACCCTGGAGGTGTCCCCTGCATGGGAAAGAAAAGTCCAATAAAACTCACAAGAAGATAAAAGTAAAAATATTTATATGTATATATATATATATAATAATGTAATATATAATACATACCACAGAAACGCCTTGAAAAATCAAAGTTCTAAAAATGATTTTTTCAATGTGCTTGAAAAATCACAAGTGACTTAAAAATATAATCTATTTCTAAACATACACAGACGTACTCGACTGCAGAACTGCTATGTGTGACGCTAGACACTTTGTAAAAGAGTTCTTTGAAAAATTAATTTTGATAATTTTTTGAGATAATTTTCAAAATGTCCCAATGTACACAATACAATATAAACATACAATACCTACAACATTTTCAAAATATCTTAATGCACTTATACATACTAATGTAGTTTTTAAGTAATGTAATTATAAAACATTTGAAAATTACTGCAAAAACAAAACTTTTTTTACTGTTTCAAAGAGTTCTTCTATAAAAAATATGTATCTGGCAAGTCACAATACAGTGTGATAGTTCTGCATTGAGTGACAATAGCACACTACCGATATCTCATATTTACTGAACATTCATTACCATATTTTTTATATTCATCATCGCGACATATTCTCCTAGAGCAAAAAAAACAGAAGTAAAGAAAATGTCTTCAGATTATCTTAGATATTTAAAAAATATTTTTTTATAATATAAGTGGACATGTACGATGTGTGTGTCAGAATTTATTTAAATAATATTTACAAAGGCATGTATTAATGCTAAAATATATATTTACATTCAAAACTGTAAATTAACAAATGAAATAATCCACGAGTTGATGAGTAAGGATTTGAAATTGTTTTTGGGTTGCGTAATAAGAATCACGTCCTTAATGTCTTATTAATAAATTTACAATTATACTCTAATGTCTGTACTAACTATATCAATATTAAAATGATAATGAGCGTTTGTTTGGGAAATGAGGAAATGAATTACAGTAGAATCACAAATACCTACAAGGGTTTAGGATAAAAAATATCCAGATAATCGGTGAATATATAGGTAAAGTAAACTCTTGATTATCTGTCAGGCACAGGATAAGCGGTTGAATTGTTTTTCATACATCAATACTGTATTTATTTTTTTCAACACTAGGAGATCAAATTTACCATGAAATAGGTTGATGAAATCAGTCCAAAATAATTGTACATCCATAAGGTAAAGAAGGCCTTTGATAGACCTGCAAACCAAAAACATTAAATTTAAATTAATTAAAAAATTAGCAATCAGATAAATAAAAGTAATATTAAATTTGGAAATGGTCACCGATAAAATAAGATTTAATTATATGTTTATAGTGTAAATTGTTTGAAGGCTATGCTATCATTTTCAATACTCTGGGTAAAGACCTAAAAGAATAAGCTTCGAGAGACACGGATCCAAATCCAAACTGGGCTGAGATTGTTGATAATAAATAACTAACTTACCATTGAACCGATTCCGCAGAGGCAGGTACGGCTGACAAAACCCCACACCCTTCTTGTCCTAACATAAAACTTTTGCCTCTTCAATATTCACTTACTTATTTACTTATCATCATGCAGTTTCTCCGCAGGGTAGGCAGAGAGGATTCTTACAATTCTCGCTTCATCCACATTCATACATCTTCTCATATAAGCTCACCGATTGTTGAGGCTTCTAACAGAACCATCCTCCATTATCTGGTTTACCTAGTCGTGCAGTCTTCCACGGACGTCCTCTATTTCTGGTACCATCAACACTTACGTCAAATATCTTTCTTACCATTCTCTCCTCATTCATCCGTACCATATGACCAAACCACTTAAGTGATCCTTTCTTAATCTTACTCACTATACTAACATCAGCTTCATTTTATTTCCTTATTTCTTCATTCTTTACTCTGTCATTCATACAACACACAAGTATGTTAAATTCGATAGCTGAAAGCGCAGTAAACCGTTTTAAAGTTGTGGACATGAAAACACGTACAAAACAAATCTTAAATGAATATTGACCAAACATTATTCGAACTATGGTTTAACAAATCAGAAACCAAGCGCAAATTTTTTTTAAATTTATACATCGAATTGTTTATTTCTTAAAATATAAAGATAACTTTATCTAATTTTTTCCGATGAAAACCATTGCAAAATTTCATTACAGATAAATATTGTAATTCCCCCTACTTTTGTCGTAGCAGTTCCTTAAGCATTGTAGAACTCACAATCATCACAACTTTTAAAATGTTATTTTGAGGCATAGAATCCATAGTATGAAGATACATATCAACAATTCTTTGCGATTTTCAAATCTTAACAAAATTAAATTATCGGTGTTTTTGTTAAAAGAAATTTATGTAATAATCGTAACACTGATTAATGGTTTTTTATAAGAATTAAAAATGGGGATCAGGCAGGCGTAGAAAAATAAAGAAGAGCTTTCTTGTGTACTGCACAAGTTACTTTATAAATAATACTGTGTTCTCTGATAAACCCAGTCCAGAAACGTATTGAATAATGAATAATAAACAATAAACTATTTTCTCACATATCAAAATCTTGTTACGGGCCATTCAGTATAGAGACACAACTGTATACTTATAAAATAATTTTAAAAAGATGAAACACAATAAAAAATAGTGACTCAAAAGTTTGAAAAAAATGTATTCGGAGCAGAATAATACAGCATCTAGTGGATCGTATCTATTGGGGGTATCATTCATGAACCTGGTACACTGTATTCAAAATATTGTTGACTATATGTTGAAATTTAAATTAAATCTGTAACACATCCCGTACAAAATAAAATATGTAACAAAGAAGCATTGACATTATATCAGAGTATTCTCTGTTTTCCTCAGCGTAACTATCAAGTATCTCATAATAATACAAATAAACTTTGATTATGTATTTACCTAGATAGTCATTGAGGCAGGATTTGTTTTAAATCTAATCAAAGTGGTTTGATTAAACTAAAAAAATTAAATTTTTGTTTACAAACAAAAAAATCTGCACGTGATTTGTGTGAATGCACAAAATGATTAAAGAATTTTAAAAGTACCTAATGCCATAAATATTTAACAAGAATGTTTGCATACCAATCAATAATAAAATCATTTACATTCACTTAACATAAAAAGTATTATTTTGTTGAAATAAAAAAAATATAACACAATATAAAATGATATATATTGTTGTTATATTCGACTTGTATTGCCAGGTAAAACAAAAAATTTTCAATTCCATACTGTCTCCACAATACATGTCCATATTCACATATTGATAATAAAATACAATGAACACCTGACACTCGACCAAATCCATAATCTCATGACATGTGTGAACTAGGACTTCATCATTTGCAAGAACACAAACAGTGCCACGTGTGTCTGCAGAGGTAATCAACATCACAAACAATTTGTAGAAATGATGTTCATCTTTAGCCAAAAAAAAAAGACTAATTATGGCACCAAAAATAACATTGTTAAGCGTGGGGGATGATGAAATAAAACTGGAAAATCAATTAATGGAAAAATTTGGACAGAAAATCATCAAAAATATGCGTATCCTATCTAATATAATGAAGAGTTAATTGTACTAGGGTTATTAATAATTTTAATTCATCTCTCGCTGTTGTTGGGAATATTCCAAGATATTAGTGTCTGACCTCTTTGCTCCAACATTTCCGAACTAATTGGAGTGTCCTATACGCTGTATAAAAACACGAAAATGGAAAATAAAGTCTGCTTATAAAGTGTATGATTATGGATAATCAATAATTCACTAATACCAAGAACACAAGCCCAGATAATCATGAGTTCACTGTTATCAGCTCGGATAATCTGAAATTCATCATAATCAAGAATTGTAAATTGTTTACGTATTACTTTTTCACTTAATTTTTAAAACTTATATTTATATAATCACCAAAAAAAGTCATTTTTAAGTCACAGAAAATGAGTGCTTTGTTACTCACACTGTGCAGCCAATCACGACAAACCACAAGATGATTATTATCATTATTAGTCTCAGAAAAGAATTATTTCCATCCAAAAGCCAATCAATAATGTAGTTTTTTATACATTATTACACGAAGCACATTATACTCTTCAGTGATTTTCTGATATTTTCCAATCATCGATTCATCACAAATGTCAAACTGAAAAATACAGATCTTGTGACATTGGAACACACAATTAGTGTCAAATGACAAACAGTGAATATTTTTTTAAATCTATGTACAATTCAATTCACCATAGCGTATTTCAAAAGGTTTCAATGAAGATGTAGCCGGTTGTTAACATATATAAAAAAACTGGTTAATTTGACAGTATCATATGTCTTCCTTGGAATTAATAAAAAAAAAAAAAACCTGTTAATATTTTCTGAAACACACAGGCCGAAAAATAAAGAAAACTGATAATCTAAAATTTATACGCTTGCTTACGTGTAGAGATAAAACTCTACATATGTCGGATATCAAAATCTTATTCAATAAATTTTAATGTGATACATTCACATTTGATTTAAAATAATATTAATAGAATATGTATAATTACACTTCCCCATGAAAATAAAGATGTAGAGAAAAGTTTCAGCACCAAAAATATAATTCGTAATTCTTCCGCAAAAGAATAAAAGTTATCTGAATTTTTTTACTCGAAATAAACTTTTACATATTATGTGCACATGCAACTGAGTTTTATTTGTTGACGAGAGGGGGAATGGCACCTCTCAAAACCATAATCTTGTTAAAAATAAAACTCTGTTTTGTGTACATTGCAAAGTTCATTGCTTGCCATATCAATTATTGAATTTAATGTTTTCCAAGCGAATAATTTTTTTAGCACATTGGACACCAACACAGTATCTACAAGTACATAAGAAAACCTTTAACACTACTGAATGACTTTAGTTATGTAATTGTTTTAATGAACATTTATAGGAAAGTAATTTCCAACAGCATGTACGACAGATATAACACAAGGATTAAACGTTTCCTAACACGCTTCCTGTTCTACGCAAAATCTATAAACGTGTTAAAATGAGCAAAATAAAAATATATATTGTAAATAGTAAAATTAAGATAATTCTAACCCGGACAAGTTGATTTTTAGTCATACCCTTCACCAAAAACATTTTTTAATACTAAAATGTTTGGATAATTAGAAATCCTCTATTATTCGCAATGCAAATTAAATTTCCGCTGCGATTAGTAAACTTGCACTTAATTTATGATAACAAATAGGAGTATACTTATTTTGTCCAAACTTTTCTAATATTCTTTGCAAAAAACTCTTTTGGCAATTAAGCAGAGTAAGAAAATTTAAAAATAATTTCAGGTATGCATATATCAATATTTACACCCCCTTAGGATATTAAATTGAAGTCAAAAAAATTGTTAACACGGGAAGACATCACGTTTTTTTGAAAATGCACATTAACAAATGGGCACCAATAGAATTATACTCACTGTAATTCTGAAACTACTCGAAATTAAATTTTTCAAACGTGGATGCCGGACTCTCGAAAAATATTTTAGAATATTTTTTTATCCACTCAGACTTCTGTTTTTGAGGTCCCCTGTAATTAAATTTAATGAGGTTGTACCGTTTCTAATGTCAATATTTAAAATATAATTTTAAGAAACTGTTTTTACAGAGTGCAATATTGCCCGCACTATGATCTAAGAAGCTACAGGGGACATCATAAAATTTTAACCCAAAAGATTAAAAAATATATATAAATAATTCTGCCTTCTAACTTACTCGTAAACACTACGAAAATAAATCATACATTTCAACAGATACATCTAAGCTTTATGTAATACAGTAAGGCTCCGCTTAACGCTGTTTCAGTATTACGCGGTAAAATAGGGATTCCCCAAAATTGCGCATGATTTCGTTGCAATACAAACAATTCTAAAAAATAAAGAAAAAAATCGTATCATCAGCAACTACAACTGCAAGGACTTCAACAACCAAAATTACCCGTGCCAGGAGCAACGTTATTGACGAAATGAAAAAATGACTTTCCATGTGGATTGATGATGAAGTTGAACGCAATATGCCATTAAGTCGATCAATTATAATGGAAAAAGCGAGAACAATTTTAGTTTAGACACTATAATGAAAATTATGGATCAATTTATTCAAAATGATACCAATTTTGATAGAAATTCTAAGGCAAGACGAAATGTCATTGATGTAATGTTTCGTTATCAACAACTGCTTGCTGAACGAAATGGGAAAAGACAAACAAAGTTAGATGACTTCTTCATAAAAAAACATAAAAAGTTAAATGAGTAAGAACCTTCCTTATTGCTAACATAACTTCTTTACGCGGAACTTTTTTTTATTGTCATGGATGTTTTATGAAAAAAATAGATATTAGTAATATATTAGTAGATATGTAATTAATGTAATAAAAAGTATTTAACAATAAATGTTACAAGTAACTAATAAAGTGACTTATTTTTTGTTCTGTTTCACTAATCCCCATTATTTACATGTTAAGATTGCCTCGTTTAGCGCTGGAACTTATTGGAACGTATCCCTCGCGTTAAGTGGGGCCTTACTGTATATTCATCATTTTAAACACATTTAAAATCAAGACTAACCACAGATTATAGATAACTGATCAAACTTGGGTTTAAATCTGTAAAACAGTATTTATTTTACACTCCAAATGCAGTTGTTTGAGTCATTGTATTATATTTTAACGTTATATCGCTGTAATCGTTAAGTTAGTTTCTTAAATTTACCACAATCACGTAATATGTCCAAATATTAAAACAGATACCTTGAATTTCCATGCGAGCTGTCACCGCAGTTACAGCGTAGTGCTACATTCAACCTCAGAAAAGAATGCAGATGCAATGATAAATTCACAAATGTGTACAGCACATGTATTGTTTGCTCTGCAACAAACATTATCCAATGGGAAACAGATATTCGAAAGTGAAAGTGAAGCATTTTATGGTTTATAAAATTGTATGTTATAATCATGATAATGATATCATTTTGAAAACACCATCAGGAACACATATTTCGAAAAATCACCTTTTCATTCACTGAATTCGAGCCCTTAACAGACCTGTTAAAAACTAATTCTTTTATGATCAAAATACATTTGCAAGTTGGAAAGTCTTTAGTATCTGTATCTGTAACGGCTGATTTTATAAGTGTTTCTATATCGATAACGATTAATGCCAAATGATGAATAAAAATTATTATTATAGAGCTACGTGGATGCTATGGGTATAGCATTCGTAGCGTCATTCTTAACGGGACTTTCGATTGTACTGTCATCCATACTGATTGATGGGGATTCCAAATTCATTGGCAAGTTATCCAAATTTATCGGTGGAGTTTCCATATCGATTGGGGAAACGTTCATTTTGATCGGTGAATTGTCCATTTTGATTGGCGAATTGTCCATTTTAACTGGCGAGTCTTCCATATCGATCGGGGGGGAGTCACAATTGACTGTGGGAGTTTCCAAGACTGGAATTGGATCCGAGTTGCTTATAGACGTAGTTGATATGTCGACGCCCATCGATGAATTTGAATCTTCATTTAGCAACGGTTCTTCGGCCTGTAAAATAAATAATTGATTTAATACAAAAATTACAATTAGTTCGTCTATCATCAGTGGAAGGGTACAAAATTTTGGAAAAGAGGGCGTAACATGGATTTTGATCAGATTCGGTCATCAATGAAGGTAGGTCTTGCATCGTGATTAGGACAATGAATTGGTTCATTGTTAGCTGGTTGCAAGCAGATGGCGAGAGCGTGGCAATTTATTCAATAGTTATCCAAGTTAGGTATCTAATAATGCTTAATGCTTTTCTTGCAAGGGAGTGTACCGTGTGTGTAGAAGCAAAAAAACCTGTGGATAACTGGAAATTTAGAGAAATAAATTAACATAAAATTAAATAATCCAATCATAAATTTTATCACTCAAAATATTGAGTTGTCAGGACAGAGTTGAAAAATAATATAGAAGACACAAAACAAAAAATGTTGGAATGAAAAATTTATTGAATTTTATCACTTAAAATATTGAATTGTCAGGACGGAGTTGGAAAATAATATAGAAGAACAAAAAAATAAACAGATGTAAAGTGTAAGTACAAATAAAATAATCAATAAATATATTTTTCATATATATTAAGAAGAACATGTGAATTTGCCCCCCACATGAAATATGAGTGTAATGTGGACATGTAATGATGTGATAGAAAAAAGACAAGATGTTGGAAAAATAAATTTATTAAATTTTATCTATCATAATATTGAATTGTTAAGACACATAGTTGGAAAATAAAATAAAGACACAAAACAAAAAATTAAACAGATATGGACTTATACCAAATGAATTTTTCCCATAAGAAAATGATTAATTCGTTCCCATGAAAAAAATTCCTTTGCTATTGGCATATTATACATTGATGGGGTTGTATAAAATAATTTAAATACACTTAATACTAAAATACATAAATACAAAAGCAATTAGATGAAATAAATGAAAATTTTAAACGTAGGCAGATTTAATAACTTCTTTGTTCTTCACAAGCATAGATACCATCGTTCTTGATATACTGTATGCAGCTGCCAAGACCCGGATACACACGCCACCTTCACACTTTTCAACAATCTCTTTTTTCACCTCCATGGTGATCCCAGTCAATTTCTTGGCTCTTCACATTAACTTTATTAGAACTCATGGTTAATGAATTTACAAACAATTTACGTGAAAAAACACAAAATCACATGAAAATTCACAGAGTTATAATGTGGGCCGTTCACTGAATGATGGAAACAGTCATAGTGACGCTCATGGCCAGTTGTGGCAGAGATGCCCATTCTCTAAAAACTGAATTCAGCCAAACGAGGACGTAAGCACGCACTATTTCATGCACACGAGTCGTATTCCAAACAAAGGTGTTATACCTAATAAAGTATCCAAATAGGACGTATACCGAGGTACCACTGTATATGAAGAAGAACATGTGAATTTGCCTCCATCGTGGAAAAAAAGGGAGTAATGTAGACATGTAATGTGATAGTAAAAAGACAAGATGTTGGAATGAGAAATTTATTAAATTTTTTCACTCAAAATATTGAATTGTTGGGACAGAGTTGGAAAATAATATAGAAGACAACAAAAAAATAAACAGATGTAAAGTGTAAGCACAAATAAAATAATAAATACAAATATTTTTCATAATATATGAAGAACGTGTGAATTTGCCTACTCCGTGGAATAAGGGTGTAATGTGGACATGTAATGATGTGATAGAAAAAAGACAAGATGTTGGAATAAGAAATTTATTAAATTTTAACAATCATAATATTGAATTGTTAGGACATAGTTGGAAAATAATATAAAGATACAAAATAAAAAATTAAACAGATGAACTTATACTAAACAGGACGTATACCAAACAAATTTTTCCCATAAGAAATAAAGGGAAAATGATAAATCCGTTCCCATGAAAAAAAAATTCCTTTGTTATTGGCATATTATACATTGATGGGGTTGTATAAAATAATTTAAACACAGCTTAATACTAAAATACATTAATACAAAAGAAATTAGATCAAATAAATGAAAATTTAAAACGTAGGCAGACTTAATAACTTCTTTGTTCTTCACAAGCGTAGATACCATCGTTCTTGATATACTGTATGCAGCTGCCAAGACCCGGATACATATGCCACCTTCATACTTTTCAACAATAATTTTTTTCACTTCCATGGTGATCCCAATCATTTTCTTCGTTGCTTGGTTCTTCACATTAACTTTATTAGAACTCATGGTTAATGAATTTACAAACAAGTTACATGAAAAACACAAAATCACATGAAAACTCACCAAGTTATAACGTGGGTTGTTCACTGAATGATGGAAACAGTCATAGTGACGCTCATGGCCAGTTGTGGCAGAGATGCCCATTCTCTAAAAACTGAATTCAGCCGAACGAGGACGTAAGCACGCACTATTTCATGCACACGAGTCGTATTCCAAACAAAGGTGTTATACCTAATAAAGTATCCAAACAGGATGTATACCGAGGTACCACTATATATGAAGAAGAACATGTGAATTTGCCTCCCTTGTGGATAAAAAGGGAGTAATGTGGACACGTAATGTGATAATAAAAAGACAAGATGTTGGAATGAGAAATTTATTGTATTTTATCAGTCAAAATATTGAATTGTCAGGACACAAGAGTTGGAAAATAATATAGGACAAAACAAAAAAAAACAGTGTAAGTAAAAATATTTTTCACAAAGATGTGAATTAGCCCCGTAAAATAAGGGTGTAATGTGATGGCAAAAACAAAATGTTGGAAAGGGACATTTATTGAAATTAATAAATTTAATTTATCAAAATGGAATTTTATTGGAAAATATGGTTTCTATATGACACAGAAGATGTAAATAATGATATAATGTAACAAATAAAATAAGTATAAATAAATAAAATAATTTTAAAAAAATGTTTTCTAGTTTCTTTGGCTTTTATGATTTTTAAAATTATTATTTTTTCTTTGGTATTTTTTGGTACTAACTAGTCAAATTATCAATGAAATTATAATTTTTAGTGCAAAATTGAGTAAAGCAATAAAATTTTCAAATAAAATTACTAATAATATAGTATTTAGTTTGTAATAAAAATGCACATTTTTATATAATAAGTGTTCTGGGAAAGTATACAAGTCTTTAAAAAATATATGTAAAATAATTTTAAATAAATACTAATAATTTCAACTGCATAATGAAAATAAAAAATAGGAACTAATGTGATTTAGGTAAAATTGACATATATTTTAATAGCACCGTGTATTTCACTTAAATTTAATTACATAATTAGAGATCACATATTCCATAGGAATGAAAAGATTTGCATTTTCCATATAGGAAAAAAATAATAATAAAAGAAAATATTAAATATGTAAATAGAGCAACTGGACCACATGTGTCCGTTGCTGTCATTGTTAAAATGAATTATGATAATGTTATATGATCCTCAGTGGGCAAAGGCAAATTAACCGGTGAATGATTATCACTGAGGGAAGACTGATCATCGGATGAAGAATATCCACCGACATAACAGCCCTCTGAAGAATAGCCGTCATTATTAAATGTATCGTAAGCGAAACCACTACAAGCTGCATAATCATATTCGTGATCAGTGTTAGTTAGAGAATAGTGAGTATCGTATGAGCTATGGGCGTAAGTAGCCGCACTGGGATCGTTAAATTGAAACGCCCCATTAGCAATAAATGTCCCATTTATATGAAATGTGCCATTAGTGTAATTATAAGCATTGTTAGTAAAGTAATTACTGAAATCATAACCCATGTCACTACATGAATAACTTTGAGTATTATCTATGATAACTTTTAAATTGTTATAATTTACTGTTCTTGTCGGCGGACGATAATTCTCCTTGTTTTCATTCCAAGCCCTAACTTTGGGATTTATTTTTTCTATTGAAGATTTATTCTGCAAGCTACTCCAACTGTGATAATTCAAATCCACGTATGCATTAGCACTATTATTATCCCTCCATATTTTTTTTTCGTTTCTGCGTCCCATTGCAAAATTATATGCCTTAATATTATCACAGTATAATGAATCACGATTATCGACAATTAAATCATCATAAATATTACTCTCATCTATCTCAACAACATCATCCTCGTAAATCAGTTGGTCATACACTCCTCCAATTTTACCATCCTTATTGTCCTCCTTTTTAACAATAATTTCTACCGTATCGTTTTTATCAGTAATTTGTTCTACAACGCTCTCCTTTTTAACAGTAACTTGCATACCCTCATACATTTCACCATACATTTTTGAAGCACTCTTGCACATTAACATTTCAATATTGTCGAAATTGCAAAGGACAATGATATTGTCCTCGAAATCGTCATCATCTTCGGAGGATGATCCGTTCTCTTTTTTATTATTTGAGACACCCGAACGATTGTCTTTAATTATAACGCCCGCCTCCGTCACACGCACACCGCCACCCAGCTTCACCTCCTCTACAATATTGGTGAGTGTACTCACACATTCTGATGCTCTTTTAATTCTCTTGTTGATGTTGCCAGCGCCAGAGTCGGATTTCCTCTTGGTCGGGCCTTGCGGCTGACTATTCAATGTCGCTGATGTCTTTCTCTCCCTGCGGAGTAGGGACGGAGGCAGGTACTGCTGAAGCTGCTTACGCTTTACGTGGCGGGCCTGAGGAACAAATAAAGAAATTGTGATGACAATTGTGTATGATTAATTTTAATTCAGAGAATATAAATTTTGTATAAACAGATTTTATAAGGCATTAATAGATTCCATCCTAATATTAATTGAAAAAGGCTTAATTTGTGTATTTACCTCAATAGTCATCCCCTCTTTCAGCATCTTGATCTGAACAGCCTGTCGATTGACCAGATCCGTAAACGTCTTGATGTCATATCTCAAGTCCACATTGAGATTCTCAGTCTTCTGAAAGGTCAGTCCAATGAACCACATTGAGCAGCACCCGGGTGACGAGGCAGGCGGTGAATTCTAGAACAATGAGATGATTCCACATTAGATAAATTACAAATATACATATACATAGAGCAGTGCATAGTTGCATTTGTTATAAATAAATGATTTTTTCATTTATATATTTTCTGTACATCTTTGCAAAATCTATTTTCTTTCTGTGGGTTAATTTTAGCTAAAGAATGTTAACAGAATATTTGAAAAAAGACAATAAAAAGAAAGGTTGAGAGACCGAAATGATCAGTTGCAACGAGGAACATAAAGGAACAACATGGTTCTAAAATACAAAATGTATTGAGTGATAGTGTATTAGTTTTTGTTGCAATTCTTGCGCTATTTTCAAAGTTAAAAAATATTCCATGGAATAATGATTAATGGAGTGATGAGATGATTCTACCTCTTGTCTCCGATGTCTCAGGAGCCATAAACTCGCGTTATATTGGGGATCCCGTGAGCGGGTAGCTGTAGATGGACAGCATTTAAGATTCTTGTTTATTGTTTAAGTTATGTGTATAAGATTCCCAAACCTGTTCAGTCGGCTGGCTGCTCGGCGGTGACACATCATTATTCTCCGAATTAGCTGCTCCATCTGCGTGATTTGAATTCTGCAAATTCTCTGCAGGTTTTACTGCATCAACGTCAATAATTTCTGAAGGATTGGCTGCAAGAAGATGCATCATAATTAAAAAAAGGTGAACGTTAATTCAAATTACATTAATGTTTCAAAATCTTTGTAAAATATAAAAATTACAGCCCATTCTAATCAATCACCAAAAATACACTATCAATCATAAATCATACAAACTTAAACATAATCATTCATTCTTATCAAAACAAATATTGCAGTGAGAATATAAACCGATAATTACCAGAATGATTGCCGTTGACTGCCGGAGGCACCGAGTTGTAGCATTCAGGATTAACATGAGCTATCATAATGTGTTGGTTCCTCTCCAGATTGCCTATAACAAAAAGACATTAATATTAGTTAAACATCAATAATAGTTGTACAATCATTGAAGCTTGTTAATGCGTTGACTGCCCATCACTCCCCATGAGCATTATTACGTTTTCTTACTAGGTGCAGCCAACGCCCACGGGAGGACCATTTCCATACATGTTTATTCGCCGGCATCCCCCACAACCACTTGTTTTTATAGTGGATGTGTGCTTGAGCAACCAAATATAATTGGTATTTGTTAATGTAGTGGGATATAAAAAGCTACATAATTTATTATTTGATAATTACCGATAAGATGGCGCAATTTGCTCTCCACCAGCCCACACCACTCCAATTGGTCCTCGGGACATGAGCTGCAAGCCAGTAGTACAATAAAATGGCGGTATCTCAAGAAAAACGGTGGTGCCTCAAACAGGCGCTCCCAACCACATTTGCCTCGCATTATGTCCTCAGTCACGGCAAGGCCTGCATAAAAAAAAACAATTTAATTAATAAATAATTCACTTTGCAAACAATCTCTAGCACTGGATGTTGGGAATGTCATTAGTAAAAGTAATTTATCATATTTAAATAAATTGTAAAAATCAGATTACAAAAAACAAATTGGGTTCTGCTATTTATTTAGGAATAGTCAATAAATATTCAATTTTTAAGCTGTAAAACAAAAGTAGACTTACCAAGTCGGAATTCTTCCATTATAACTGTTCTAGTGGATGTAGACACGTTAAAAGTACTATTTTGTTGTGGGTAAGCTGGCGTTATAATTGGCATCAGGTGATATCTATCAGATACGTTAACCTAAACAAAATGAATAAATAATTATAAACACTGAATCATGTATATGCAAAATTGCAATGAAAAATAAATTAATTAACAATGTGATGTCAACGGGTTAGTTTAGTAATATAAAAGATTTAAAAAAAGCTCTCCTTACCCTCGGATCCCAGACAGGGAAGCCCAGGTTAACATTATCAGGCTGTTTTAGGAGGACAGGTTGCGGCCACTTCCACTGCGAGAAGACCAGGAAGAATTTGTGCACAAGCGTGGCGGGAAGGGCATTGGGATATAGTTGACAGGTTCGTGCTACAAGCATGGCCCAAGACACTCCTCCGAGGTAGCCCAGAGCGTTGGAGTATATTCCATGACCTGAAGTGAACAAATTGTATTAAATACAAGTAACAAAGTGTATAGTATGCATCAGATTTTGTGAGTGTTTAAACTACATGATGATGTGTAAAAATCTACTCACGTTTGGCCCAGAGTTTAATTGCGCGGAGAGCAAGCCTGAAATGTTGCATGTCCGGAACGAGGCGGAGAATTTCATCAGTTACACGGCAACCATTCAAGCTTCGTACACACTTCTTATCCAGGTTCTTGAGAAGGATATCGTCACGTAGATCAAATGAATCTGTCAAACAAAAAATAATTATATATATAAGAAGAATTCTGATCAAAATAATATCTGACTGGCTTTCTTTTAGACTATTAAGAATCCTTAAGATTTTGAAACTCTAGAATGAACAAGAAAAATTTGGAGCTTAAAGAATCTGATAAAAGATTGCAGGAAATAATACTTGAAAAATAAAATGTAAGCTTTTTTGATTGAGGTCACCATCAAAATAAAACAATGACATTGTGAAACTAATTGCTGGACTATGATCGCTGACATTGCAATATTATTTTCAAGAAAAAGCAGCAAACACATTGTAGCTTCAAACAGGATATCATAGGAAAAAATAAAACTTGAAGCCAAATGAATGTCGAATAAATCAAATTACATACCAGGTATCTCTTTCAGAGCCAATCTGGCAAATAGTAAGTCGATCTCTATCCCGTCAAAATTCATCTTTATAACCGGCACGAAGGCTTCCTCCACAGCCCTGAGGCCGGTGACATGCTCCTGCTGGCGGAGCAGATCCACAAAAGAAGTGAAATAGTCGGATCGATCCACATGACGAGGTGCTACGCAGAGGGCATCAATATCAGCGCCGCGATGGTGTACCTAAGGAATTGAAATCGTTGTATTACAGATGAATGATATTTGGGCAATTGATCTAAGTAAGACACATATCGTCATGGTAAATACAATAGGCCGTATATCAAAAATATTGAACTTTTCAGGAGACAAAATTTCATTTACCACAATGATACGTTATATTGGTAGTCCTGTAATCAATCATTAACATTGGTCTGGTGAACTCAGAACTTCGACAAATAAAATATATACAGTAAAACACCGTTAATTCGTAATTAAAGGCACCAAAATTTAAAAAAATCTGAATTGCAAATAATAAGAACAAAGTTTTTTAAAGGCAATATCAGAAAGAAATTTTTTAAAAACACAGTTTAGTGTCAGATTTTGTGCGTACCGCCGTTGTTGACATCTTGATTTTCATACTGAAACATAATTAACTCCATTATTTCAGCTTCTTCTGTGTCAAAATGTTTATCAAATAACGAATTTCTTCTGAATAAGAAAGGTATGCGGTGACGCGGCGATTCACCACTTGGCGCAACAGAATAACGCACATTAATTTGATTGGCGATCAAATTCGCCTTTTCTTTCAAAATTGGAATGTTTAAAATGCGCATGAGAAATAATTAAATCCTCATATCTCACTGGCCTTCATGGTTGAAGCTTATTATTTTTCCGCAATTTTTTAAGTTCAAACCCAGAACGGTATTTGATATTTCCGCCAATTTTATTTTTCAAAATAAGCTCCATTTTTCGAAATGGTCAAGGATTTATACAAATTACAAGATGTTTGCCATTTTAGAGAAAGAAACGTGAAAAAAAATATGAATAAACTATGACAACATATTTAAATACAAAATATTTTGTTACTTTAGTATCTACATATGTAAATCGCAACGTTTTATAAACATAAAAATTAATGAAATCGTTATTTTAATAACAAATCATATAAAATGCACTATGGAATTTGATATACACATGGCAAAAGTTAGTCACCGGTCCTGCCAGCGCACTGTTATGGTGATAAGGAACGGCATCGTGATTGGTTGGTAGGTGGGGCTAGCTGCAGATGTATACGAAGGGTTGCAGGTTAAATGAGCAGTCGTGCGAATTTAGGGATTTAAAAACTTTTACTAATATATATGCAAATTACGTTATTTACTTTGGGTGTCAAAAATACATACGTACTGCAAATAATCAGATTTTACGAATTATCGGTAGAAATTAGTACGAAATGTTATTTTAGGGGCAAACATTTTTTAAAAAAAGTGCGAATTCCATGAAAATACAAAATATGGGTTTACGAATTAACGGAGTTTTACTGTAATATAACACATGACGACAAACATGGCCAATAACATTGGTAATGTAACTTACCCCTAATCTATATGACCCAAATGTGTAAATGTTCCCGCCGACTGTGTCTGCTACACTGGTGGGCATATTTCTCTGCGTGGACAGGTCATATATCCATCCGCGAACCAATGTATGCAGCTTTCCGAGAACCTCCATGCGATGGTGCAACTCCGCTTCGGTTTCGAATACTCCATATGGCTTGAGACACTCCCGCAATTCAGCAGTTTTCTCAATGTCAATTGGTTTTGGGCCTGTTAAAAAATTAAAACAATGAAAAATAAACAACAAAAAATGTATATTGCAAAAATTTTCCAGACAAACATGATTGTGTATTTATTAATGATGGTAAAATCGTTATTTTGGCTGTTATTGTGACTGTTATTTTGTTTGATTGTAACGATGATTGATAACTAATTAACGCAATTCTTCGAGCAATGACTGGTACACTAGAAAACTTAGTTACCAATCATTGTTAAATCTTAGTTACTAATCATCGACACAATCAGTCACGTAAAGGTTTACCATAATTAGTATTTATGTTACTGCATAAATTGGAAGAATACATAAACTAAAGAAAAGAGAAAAAGCATGGAGAACATATTGCATCAATATGAAGATGAATTGCTACAGCCAAATCTGTAATGGACAAAACTAGCAAAGATGTGGTAAAACAGGTCAAAATTTGCAACAACCGAGATCTGTTTAGCAAAATCTCAGGTGTTCTCTATAGCTCTAAATGAGATAGGAATTGAACACTAAGAAAGAAAGGGAGGAACATGCAAGATGCATTTAAGATGTGGACCGCAGAGTCTATCTTCCAAAAATTCAAAATTATCAAGGCTCTAGAGAAAGACGAAAGATGTTATGCAGGAAAAGCGTTATTGTATTTCGGATGTATTGCCCGACGACATGGTGATGGTCTTGTGAAAGTTAGTGGTCAGGGAGTGTAGAAGAGTAGCAAGCAAGACGAAAGTCTCTAAGTCCAGCACACAACCAGGACTCAATTCCATCAAACATCCATTAAAGTCATGAGCTATACGACCAGAAATAAAAAACTCACCAGCAGTTGAAATGGCCGAAGTCATCCCCAGAGTCTTCAAATTAGGTTGCTGATTTGTTGTTTGTTGATTTGTGGTGTTGTTGACGGCCACATTGCTGTGGCTATATTGTGCGGCGGGCCACATCTTTACAGATTATTAATCCACCACAAAATTCCAACACTACACAGCCACTATCAGCTATCAATAGCAGGATGACTCTGCCTTGTGTTTCTGTTTGAATGTATGCCTGTGTTTGATGCCTGATGTCCCTTTCTCCTTACTTTCCTGGCTGTTCGTGTTGAGCGGATCTGTGGCTTTCACTACGACACAAAAAATATTCATAATATTAGAAAATCACCCTTTGATATTTTACAAGATGTGGTTGAAGTTATTAACAAAAAGTGGGACAAAAACTATTAGTAGTTAAAACCAAAAAAGAAACATGAACACTGCAAAAGAAAAAAAATACAAAATAGAATTATACTATTCCAGCAAACTTACCAAGTAAGATTGGTTTTAATAAGTGTAGTTCACAAAGCACTGAATTACAACAGATATTAGGTGATGTTCACTGCACGAGAGCTGGTCAAATAATAAATAACCGAAACGATGTTATCTACCTCTTCAGTTTACAGTAATCACCCCCTTCCCCCTCCAACCCTTATCAGTAGAGGGTGGCTAATGACGTATTGCTCCGGGTAATAACAGGAAATTCCGCGAATTCTGCCCGTGAACAACTTACAGGGGTATTTTGAACTAATAATAATTTTAATACCAAATAATTCGAAACAGATAAATTACAAACCTATCTGAGATCAATCGGCAAACAAGGAATTTCGCAAGGCGATTTTATCGGAGAACCATGTTTGTTTGTTGCAAAAATCTTCAAGGAAAAAATGTAATGAGAAATGTAGGACTTAGAAGTGTTTTTACCGCAAAATATCGATACTCACACATAATTTGAATGAATTGCTTCGTAAATTGTCGTATATAAGTTAAATCATCGTCGTCGTGTTTATCGAATCGCTGTGTCAAACCATCACTTTCTACAGACCGTGGACTCCGGCGTCACTTCCGAATATCACAAATGATTTTTATTCTAGTCAAAATTATAACTTATCGTTTCACTAAAGTATCGCGGCAAAAATATGCAATGTAACAAAACAAAACACAAAGAACTATTTCTAAACAAGCACACCAGCGAATAACAGAACAGCCATGTTTAATTTGGTAGTGCCAATATAAAAAACAAAAACTTGTCATGTTGAAATCGTGAGATGGACCTATAAACATTTCGCTAAAATAGGGGCATCTTAAACTGTGATTTTTACTTTTTTAACGTTATAATTTCAAATATATAGCTATTGTGCATCTAATTACGTTTTTGAGTAGTTTGATGTGTTTTTAGCTTTATAATGAGGTTTTATATGAGAGTAAATCAAATTTTTGTACATACGTAAGTACGGACATGTTCTGACTTCCGCGGTTGATTAAAATTTTATAGCCTTAAAACCATATAGTATATAAAATTTCCCTATCGATTAATCGCAGTGAGAAAATAAATAAAAATGTATATTGCAATGAGAATATTTGCTTCCTCGTAGATTATTGAAAAATGTCATTTCGTTAACACTAAAAATCATGTATTTATTATATCAGATAATGTACATAACATTAAAGTGATCTTTTTATAAAATTTTCATGATGAATGGATAGCAATTACAGCACAGTTGGAAATTTTGAGTCAGGTGATTATTATTTTGGCCCTTTAAAAATATTTACAGTGTAATGTTAATGACCAGCCTCACTTCTGTTCCAAATCTAAAACAATAATTTATTTTAGAAATACACTCCAATTCCAATTATTAGCAATTAACTGAGTATTTGCCGTAATTTCTAATTTTTTTCGATTTCTACATTTTAAATATCAATTCTATTTTAATATAATATATTTGCATTAGTTATAACTAAAGGCCAAAATGTTTAGTAATGGGTTTTTTAGATTTCATTTTATTTTACAATTGTAATAAATGTACCGAAACAAACATATTTTGTTTACGTTATTTTTATTTCGCTTAATCTAAATGAAATAGGATATCTAAAAATAAAATGTAAATGAACATTTTGTTTTTACGTTTTCTATTTACTACTTTCTACTACAGCTACATAGGTAAATGGATAGAGCTGTGCAATTAATTAGTTAATACTCAAATATGTGCAAAGTCATTATTTTACTAAATTGAAAGTCGTATAAATGCATATTATATGTACGCAATTCTCCTTTCATCGTATATTTTGTGAGCTGATCTAAATCTAGCAAATATTTTTTCTCAATCATTTTCAACTTATTTGACTTTGCAGCAAATGTTCTTACAATTTTGAATTTAAAAAAAATATATAATTTATAATATATGTATTATTATATCCATGTCATATTTTATTGGTAAGCTAACTGTTTATGCGGTAGTATTAAATGGACCAGGCCATTAACCCACGCTTTGGTACAAAATAAAAATATACCTAAATAATACTAATACGTTGTGGGTACATTATTGTTTTCAATATTGGGCTATTACAGATATCCTCAAGGGCCCTCTGTCTCGCGTGAATTTTATATATAAAATTATTGTCATTTTTCAATCTCGGTGCAAACGGTATGACAGACATGTTTTATTTAAAGTTCCCATAACGACATGTGCTTTATATAAATCATTCAATCAACTGTGAAGAAATACCATCTCTCAATATTTTGCACGACATAATGAGTATTTATGGGCCTTTTTGTTATTAAGATATCCTAAACTAAATATTTTCTATACCAAAACAATTGAAATTCAGAACGGATGCTTTATAGTCCAGTGTCATTGTTTAATTTTACTATTTTATACTATGATTTGTATTATATATTGAGTGAAAGACATGACGTCTGAGGATCCTAATTGTTTTCGTTTACTCTTTTACCCCAGACTACTTCTTTGATAGATTCCTAGCTTCTTTTCAATTATAGTTTCCTATTTTTTGGGGTAAATGAAGCACGCCTGACTAACAAAATGACTTAGGTACGAGTAGGTTATACCAGGGAGTAAATTACGCTATTATGCAAAATTTCAGCTTCCTATAGCATTGTAAATTGAGGAAATATTTTCAATTAATTTTAGCAAATCATATCATATTTGGGGATTTTGCATCATGTTTGACTTCCAATATTAAATATTATAAATTGTGTTTAGAGAATTGAAAGATTTAAAAAAAAATACCATGTGGTGGATTCATATTCTCGACTTGCAGAATTACTTTTCGGGTGACAGCCCGCTAATAATGACAGGAAAAAATAATATTTTCAAATTTACATAGAATAGTTGGTTGGTACCCTCTGGTATCGAATTAAATTAAATTATTAATTAATATATATGGGAAGTAAGATCGGATTCACAAAGCTACTTGGTTCATTTGAAAAAATGGAACGTCCAGAGAGCAATATATTTTTCATATCCAATCAAATGACAATGTTCCAGACGATTGTAAAATTATTTTATTCTGATTATGCTTAAATATAAATATGGCTTACTCTCACAGCGCCACTATTAAAAGGGTGAGCGACGTACAAACGGCGAGAATTATTTAAATGTTGATTTTGAATCTAGACATTATGATCTATTTTATTGGCCTCTCTTCATTACCCGAGAAAAAAAGAGTAAGATCAAATTACTAATCTGCAAAAATTAAAAATACTCATCCCTAGATTTACGCGGTATCCGTTTTACGCGGTTTCACCATTACGCGGTTTCACCTTCGCGCGGTTTTTTAAATCAAACGTGTATCGCTGAGTTTCAAAAGACGCTATAACACTTTGCATTAACGTGCTATTAAATTTCAGCGAGACCTTAAAAGCATTTGTGCGCAGTATTAAGAAATTTACAAGGCTATAATAAAAGTAAAACTCAAAAATTAGTTATAGACTATTTAATCACGATTAATAGAGAAGAATCTGCCGCTGGATGTGAATCTGATGACAGTGGTATTTCGAACCAACCCGAAAGAAAAAAAATGTTTAATTAGAATATAACAAGGAGGAGGAGGAGAAATAATAAAAATACAATTCTGTTTTAAATTATGTACGTGTTGTAAATTTATTTTTAATTAATAAAGCTACATATTGTAGAAAAATACTTTTTTCTCTTTCTTATGTTAATATACATACGTGTCTAGTATGTAATCGTTTTACGCGGTTTTTTTGGAACCTTTCTCCCTATATTATATGAACTTTAAGTCTCGATTTACGCGGATTTTAATTTTCTGGAACCTATCTTCCATTTTTGTATGCATTATATACCCCTATTTACGCGGTTTCGCTTTACGCGGAAATTTATGGAACGTCTACCGCGTAAATCGAGGGATGAGTGTATATGTATAAAATGATCATAATATTATAATAATTGTTGATGCATCTATGTATATATATTTTTCTTTTATTCTCAGTTATATTGGTAACTTGCTGTAAAACTTCATTTCAAAAAATAAACAATGGAATACTTAGAAAATTACTTCAAATTCAAATTTAGAAGCAAGGGATTCTGGTTTCTCTTATTTCTGTTATTTCTTCAGCAACAATCAACAAATGGTGAGTAGATACTTTTTATTAAAAAAATGCATTTTACAGTTAATAGGCCACAATACTGGATGTTAATGTAGTGTTTAAGATATTTTTCGAAATAACTCTACATCTTGACTGGGAATTGTCTATAAAGTCGCGTAAAGGACAGTATAAATAGAGTTGAATGCGGTACGAGTCTGTTTAAGAGGACTTCTATCGTATTTTGCACGTAGAGTAGAACAACTGATACATACTGACCTTTACCGCGAAATCTCCGAAACAAGAGATCAAAGTCTCGCCCGCACTGTCAATATATGTATTTTATTTAAATACTCCCTAATTCGTACCACACTGTAAATGGAGTGTTATTGCTTATATTAAGACAATATTAAATTATAGATAAAACATAAAAAACTTTGCCAAACCCCAGTGGCGTAACTAAAATATTGAGAGTACTGCTCCAATGCAGAATAGTATTACTTGCTTCAATGCAAAATGGAAGAGAACTGTTTATAAGATATAAGAATAATTGTAAAAATAAAATTGATTTCTTGTTTCCTGTAATATTCACGCATTTGTAGAAAAGAAATATGAACTTTTAGGCATTTACCATTTACCCATATTTACAGCGATGGTCTGGTCCTTAATCCAACGAATTATATTGTTATATAATATCATATATTGTCGGGGGGCTTCCGTGTAAGTCGATAATGATTTCGCGTATCTTCGTAATAATAGCGCTGGGAAAAGTATCGTTACCAAACGTATTGCGGAGCGCGACCTTTTGGACCCCTATCAAACGTGGGGCCTAAAGAACCGGCACAGTTACCCTGTTGCCAAAGTTATGTCGAGTTTAAAATGTATGTAGATACAAATTTTAAATGCCGTGCAATTTTTCAATATCGATCTCTAAAGCTCGGTAAAGTAATACAAATAATAATATCGCACATTCGACAACGGTAATGTAAAAAAAGCAAAAGATGTTGGGTTAGAAATAAATACGCCATTTTAGAGATTAGAGAGCCATTTTGCCGTTGTCGCACACAATATTGTCTTATTTTTAAGAAATCGGAGGTACGGCATGGCGTGGAATATTCTTATTTAAGGTATACATCTATATTTGTGGCTGACTTGTTGAAAAAAAGCGTGGGGGTAAGTACAAAAAAGCATACAGACATGTTTATGTATACTAGGTATCCGATAAATTAAAAATTGTTTGATTACGGAATTTGTGCTTTGGTAATAAATTTTGGCGAATCTTTTAATACACATTATTTATTATTGAAGAGCTTTTTAATAATTTCTATACGCCTACTACTGCCGACGTGAAATCTTTTATTTATATTCCTCTTGACAATATCCATTGTTCTATATCAATAGACACCTGCCCCCGTTAAAATAGCTTTCATGATAATTACCCATCTAACCCCAATATCTGCGGTAATCCCTAAAAATGATTTATTAGCCTAGTCCCATTCCAATATGGAACGGCCGAAACATATTTTCCACGAAGACTAATGACACCTATTAGCGACAGTCCGCCGCTTGTAGAAGAATGCACGTGCAGGGCCGGTGTGTAGTTATTTTGCGACCTGGACAAACCGTCTCTATCTTTTAAAATTTAATATCGAATGAAGGGGGTCTTTCGATATTAATTCATCTTTGAAAATGTGGGTTTTTATATCAGAAATTGCACTAAATTAGACTTTTTTTAAAAATATAACTTAGATAAGACCTTTAAATTAATGTTAAATGAATAAATATAATATTATTTGCCATAATTAAGCCAATGCACTCATTATAAGAAATATCATAACCATTTCAGTGCGCCACGAAATTGCCTTATTATGGGAAATTCTTGGAAATACTGAATATAGTTACTTATAATCTTGAAGCCAAGATTATGGAGACAAATCTGGACGTACAAATTAACAAAATGTTAAAAATTAATAATTATATGGACCATTAAATTAGCAAGACATTATTTAATCTGATCCGATTTGATTAATTGATTTTGAATGGATTTTTATTTAATTCCATATTCGCTTTATTATTTAAGGCCCGTGTCTATTCTCAATGAGAATTTGATATCTGAGAAACAGTAAAGGTACGTGTGTACTACGTGCGTCATTTTAATTCGTGCGGAAAACATAATTAACATAATTCATACTGTTCCTTGTGAACTCGAGTCGAATCTCCGAGAGAAATCTCTTCCGTGACACGGGCCATTAGACCACGTGTTTTTGAACACCGATATTTAATTTTGCTATTTTCGAAACTGTATAAGAAATGTAATCACGAAATTTTTAACTGTTTATTATTTTTAATTTTCGTATTTTGATATTACATAGCTCAGAGTCTAAAATAGTAAATGTCTTGGTACACATTGTTTTATATTGTGTTTATTTTAATTTTAATAACACGTAAGATATTATTTCATATTAGATGTAATAGGTCAATAATGATGTGAAATCAGTTATATCTTTTTTTATTTCAACTTTATTACATATGTGTACATTTTTTTTTTGCCAAACTGCATTACAGTTTTATAGCAAGCCTACTACTACTATGATACGTAATAAAAACAAAATAAATAATTCAATGCACCATATTTAGTTTAAATTTGTAAATTGGGAATTCTTAATATATTTAAAAAATAAAATATAATCCACCATCATGGACACAAATAAAAAAACTAAGTAAGGTACAAATTGTAAGGTGATGGGGGCTTGGCATTGTTAACATATAAATAAGTGCTTTATATACTATGATAGATTGAACATTGATTGATTAATGACTATTTTCAAAGTAAGCTAAACGCTTGTGCTATGGAAATATGACTAACTTATTGATACCCTGGAATGAGACTTGAACCCCCGACCACTGGATTACTAAGCGAGTATCTTAACCACTAGACAATAAGCACGTCACCTGCATACAAACATTAAACTGTCTACGATTAAAATATTTTACATTTCGTTCCACTCGTTGGATTTGCTAGTGTTCTCGCAATATAGTACTCGTGTTATTTTCGCAATTTAAGATCGTAAAAATTTTGCAGATCGCCATTGAGATGGTATTTACAAATTAGCATAAAGGTGAGCTTGACATTTCTGGGAAATTTAATATTGTTTCATATAATCTATCAAAGGTGTAACAAATTTATTTCGCCGCTTAAATTGTGCTGGCCCTGTACGACCGCCGCGCGCCGTACGGGCGGAATGTGGTGGCTCTGTATGATTAATTTGAAGCAATATATAAATAAATGTTCATATCTATTCTATAAAAAGAAACGCTCATTTTTAAAGAAATTTAAAAGTATTTGTTAAATGTATTTTTTTTTAGATAAATTTACACTTCACTCTTAGTTGTTTCTGAGATCTTTCTTTCTTCTTAAGTCGCAATGATGTTCGGTGAAGACCGAACTGATTGTTAAAATTATAAACCATTCGCTGAACCGTTTGCTACCAATGCAGAATGGTAAAAAGTACCCATTAAATTAGTATCGCATATAAGATATACGAATATTAGTACTGCATGGTTTATACATTAAATAATAAGAATAAAATTAGTTTCTTGTATGTCTCGTATAATACTCGAATTCACACTTTGCAAGGCATTTGGACTTGCAATTTAAAAGATGCTTCACTTTATGGCGATGGATTCTGGTCCCTAATCCGACTCAATAAACTCCTTACATATTTTGACCGTTTTAAACCAAATTATGCATAGCGATTCTTTAGGATCCTGCGCCATCCCCTCTCCTTCGATTGCCCCCCCCCCCCCCAACAGATATAATATAGGAAATATTGGTGGTTTATTGGTGCCTTACAAATTGTCTGAGATAAATCTCGTTCAGCGTATCTCAGTATATACCAAATACGCTGATTCGGGAGTAGTCTGAATCTTTTTGGAACGTGTTGTTACCGGAGATGATTCTTTACCCCCTAACGTAAAAATGGAAATCGTAAAGCATAATCGGCATACTGAGATTCTTTTATCTCTTGTGCCATTGTCAAGTTAGGATTGAAAATAAATTAATTAAATACAGCATTACCAATGCACGTTGCATCACAGAAGAGAAAAATAATCATCTATTTAGTTTTCGATGACGAGTACAGTTTAAGCGTATACCTAAAATAACGCGGACAAACCTAATATTACTATAATATTAAAGCGAATTCATTTCATGTTTAGCATAATTTCGATAAAGCTATTAGTAAATTGCGATTTTTCCAGCCCTTGACTGAATAATCCTTTTAGCAGAAATATAATTTAAGGAATTTATACGGGGGTACCTTTCAATACCAAAAATACTTCTTTGTAATGCGATAACATGTTGTTCAGATACGGAACACGGGAAATGATGAACGCCGAGGACATATATGATAATTTTTCGAAATTTTGCACATTCTGTCGAGATGTTAATGGTCTCATTTTTTCTTAAATTGTTTATTGATCTTAATAAATATTATACATGGATACGATTTATCTCAGCGATTTGGACGGAGATTCAGAATTAAGGATTTATCTCGAAAACGTAAATGTACAATCACACATGTCTGTTATACGCAAAATAAAATTACGCAACCAGTACATACTTACGACTTTTACCGACAAATCTCCGAGACAAGAGATTGAAGTCTCATTTGTGCATCGTTTCATTATTAACATTATTATTTAGTAAAATATGTAGGTATATAATGCAGGTAACCGAGTCTTTCTCAAATACTGTGTAGGTATGTATTTCTAAATAGGAATATGTATAATGTATACTATCTTAATCTGTTTACCCCCAGACATTATGGGTTTCCAAATAAAATGATGAGTCATGGTAAAATTGGAATTTTGAACACTAGGGTGCAGTGCCGTGCCGAGAAATTAGCTAATGATTTAATGACAGGATATTTCTTATCTATCGGTCAACATAATGGCCTATTTCATTTGGAATGAATTTAGGAATGCGGGCCATTTCTCAATTCAATTTTTGTCACCGGTTTGCGCGCCTCCAAAAAATGTTTATTAAACCATATCGAGTGCCAGTTTTCATTATAATGTCCCGTTAAAAAATATTAAAAACTTTTCGAAAGCACTTATTTTTAATGTAGATATTTTAATTTTTACCGCAATAAATATACGCAGTACCTCGATGTAGGCGATTGCGATATTTTGATATCTTTGTGTGACATCTTTTGATTTCCTGTTATTTATTTAGAAAAATTTCGTTGCTATAGCGACGGTCACGTTGAAAAGGACTTTTTCTAACAGTTTTTTTTATCAGATTTAAAATACTTTTTTTAATTTCCTGTATTTCTGAAATAAGTACGTACATCTTTTAACTACTTTTTATTACTTACTATCACGCCGTTTCTCCGCGGGAGTAGGCAGAGAGGATAGAGCACCACACTCTTATACATCTTCTCATACAAGCTCGCCGATTGTTGAGGCTTCTAACAGAACCATCCTATATTATCTGGTTTACCTGGTCGTGCCAAGTCTTTCGCGGACGTCCTATAATTCTGGTGCCATCAACACTTGCGTCATATGTCTTTCTTACCATTCTCTCCTCATTCGTCCGTTTCATATGATCAAACCACCTAAATGATCCTTCTTACTGCATTCAGTTTACTGTCGTTCCTCTTCTACCAGCTCCAGGCCTCACTTTTTTTCATCCATACCATCACGTAGTTCATTCATCTTTCTGTCCATTCCTCCTCTAATATTACACACACCCACTTTGCACTCCGTCCTCCTCTTCGCGCCACCACGGGAACCGCGGTAAAATGTGGGGCGAGTCTCATTGTTAAGTTAGTTAACTCAAATTTATTTATATTTATGTAATTAGAATTTTTAATATTAGGAAAGTACCTTTAATTAAAATAGTTAATATAATGTACAAATAGCTGTCACTACTGGATATTCTGAAACGGATTTATCTATTGAGGAGTTAATACTTTATTAAAACTACTCCACCAGGTACCAGGATAATATTTTATATTTAAATTTACTAAGATTTTTTAAAATAATACTGTAATTGTTGGGATTATTATTGACTGCCCGGGCAGTAGTAGCTAACAATCTTCCCTCTAGGTGTGCGGGGATGCGCGCGCCATGATTTGGCATCATAGCGCAGGCAAAAAATATAGAGCGCACCCAATTTTTAATAAGATTTCTTCTTCATCTGTTCATTCTTTATACTAGTACATATCTTGTAATTTCATTACAAGTCAAGTTTTTCAATACATGAAGCATTAATAATTATTTTATTTCATTTAAGCCTCAAGTGCAAACAAGACTTTCTCACTGACAGAAGGGCCCATCACACACAGTGGCCAGTTGAAGAGGGCAAATGGCGGAGTTCGCAATCGAAACGGTGTTGCTGATGTGATAAAATCAAAAGTGAAGAAATCCCACTTGCACCGTGTTACACCGCAGAATTTGTATCCACCCGAAGATATAACATCTCCAAACGAAGATTACTTTGCTTCATACGATTCAGATTACTCTATGCAGCAGCAAGTCAAGAGCAATTTTAGCTCACTTATATATGACAATGAACCGGAAAATGCGGCCATCTTTCCTAATCCAGAGATGATGGTCTTTGAATCTGATAAGAATGGTAAACACATTTTTTTCTCTAAATATATCTAAATTTAATCTTTGAAATCTCACAGTTGACATCATCAAAATGAGACTGATTATAAAAGGTGTACTGAAAATTATTGTATACATAATGTAAAGTCATCCTAGTTTGTTCAATGTTCTGATTAAAATTGTATCTATCCTTTTTCCCTTCTTAATAGGTGAAAGTTTTTACGAAAATGGCATTATACAAATTATCCATTATTATTATTATTTAAGACAAGGCTTCAAGCTGGTGCTGGTGGTGGTGAACAAAATAGGATCAGTTTTTTTATAGCTGCTTGGCCATGTCTCCATTAGCTGATAGTATTTAATTCAGACTGCGCTTATTATTATATTTAACTGGGAGAATAGTGTATTTTTTAATGTATATTCTCTTCATTAGATGAACAAACGCAATCTTCCGAACCCGATATTCTTCCCGAAGTTGACCTTCCCGGAAACTGGTTGTCAGATAGCGATCTCCGGGAACGAGACCGCATCGATAGCGTGGAATATGTATATTATGGTGCAAGCCGTGGAACAGGCGGGTCCGGAGCCGGACGATGGAATACACCGGTGGTGTCCGGGGCCGGTGTGAGTGCCCTCATCTTGCTGGCTGCAGGATGGACTCTGCTGAAGAGGAAAGGTTTCCGCTCCAGCAAAATGTTCCCTGTTGAGATGAACATGATATGCTGCCTTCTTGTCACCAATGTTATGTTGCTGGTGGGCGTGCAGGTGCGGTTATAATATAATAATTTTAAATGTGATATTTGGGCTTTCATGACCACAAACTAATCTATGTGAGAACTTGATTGTGATTTTTTTAGCATTCATAGTGAGAAGAATATCCGGATGGGGAGAGTGTCAAAGGCGCTAACCATTCTTAGAATTGTAACTATTTTGGAATATATATAAGAATTCTTGCATCTAATTTTGCATTTTTTTAAAATAATTTTATAGAAACTGTTTAGTTCAGTTTCTGATTCAGGGAATTATTTACTACATGATGGTATGTAATCATTTTATTTTTGAATTTCACAATTGAACGGTATTACAGGCAGTTTACAAATGGGTTCCGTTCCTTGAGGTCATTCATTATATGTTTTTGTTTGTTATACGTCAAAACAATATATGAATTTGAATGAAAAATATGATTTTTTTGTAAATTAAATGCAATCGTTACCATATAAGGTAGCGGTTATTTTACACATGAAGAGCATTGTATTAAACATCAAATGTGTACATTTTATTATAACAATACATTACGAATGTAAAGTTGAAAAAATATTAAGAGAATACAAGATATGTATAGAAATAGTTCATTTTAATTAAAAACATAACATACATATTACATACATATTTTGTACATAAAATTTTTATTCATTCGGATTTTCATCATTGTTCGTTATTTTCACATGCGTGTCACTTTGCGCACTCGAGGTAAACTGTCCACTCTTTTAAAATATGACTTGATGGAAGACTGCGCAGTTAGTTTATCTTTTTCATTAAAAATCTCATTATAACATATTAGTGAATCACAAACACATCTTTTCACTTTCGCAATTCTCTCCTTGTTCATACTTATTATTGCTTATCCCTCAGAAATTAATTTAAAAACTGCAGCCATTTTCTGTGTTATAAATGTTCTGGAATGTGAAATTTCAAGTTTTTCTTGTACTTATTCTGTGTTGAAATTTGCTTATATTTCTATTAACTCATCAGTTGTCGATTGCTCACAGTATGAGTTCAACAACTCTTTTACATCAGCCTACTCAAGTTTGAGTTCTATTTGATTACCCAGTTCAACTTTGTGCGTTATGTAAATGAAGAAATCTTAAAATTGTGATGTTCGTAATTGAACATTTGTAAATCTAGAACTGCCTGTAATGTGTTAAAAACCGAAATAACAATCAACAAACAGTTTAGATATTAACACTACAGCACCTTTAATTAAATTGTGTAGTTGGATGTCTTTGTAGACTATAACAAATTAGTTTCTCTTCACAGGACACTGCTGTACAGACGCGCTGCGAAGTTATTGCACTACTTCTTCACTATATGCATCTTGTATGCGCATCGTGGATTACTGTGTACTGTTATGTTATCTCGGATAACGTCACAAAAGGTTGTGTTCCAAATCTGCGTTACAATTACCTATTTGCTTACGGTGTACCTGCTGTTCTTGTATTAGTGAGTATAACTAATTTCTAATAATGCCTTATAATTTAGTTTTGTTAACAAACAGCTTAAGTTTGCGATAAGTAATTTACGGATCCTCACTATGGTCTTGAAATAAGTAATAAGACATTTTGTCAAAGTTACTGCAGGAGGCAAATTAAATATATAACTTGCATCCAAAGCACAAGTCAATCAGTTTAAATTATGTATTGTGTAAATTTTTAGACTTTTATGAATTATGTACATTTATATATATGTACATATATCTTGTCTACTGGAGGATTTGTTGTTACTGACCTTTATAAGTTTCCAAATTTATTATAATTATTTACTTTAGTACTACTTTCACCTAAAGTGTGGTAGAAACAATCCATAATAATATTACGCTTCCCCATCTATATTTAATAATATTGTATTATAATTAACATTTGTGCATTTTTTTTATAAAATATGTGAATTTCAACAATTTTTCTTCGTGTTGGTATTGTGAAAATGGTTCTTTGCTACTAATTAACGTGCAGCAGGACGTAGATTACAAAAAGTAATGATCAGGTTGCGTTTAAAGATTATTGAAATTCTTTAAGTACTTATTTTGGTAGCAGCCAGGCGAGATATAAAACCTTTTTGGGGAAAGAATTTTAATTTGATCACATTTAATTTGTTGCTTAATATGTACATTAGGACTAAAGGCTAGCATCATTCAGTAACTAAAATTACAATTAAAAATTAAAAGTCAAACATAGAGATCCTAACCAAATTACAAATCTTTAAATGATCATTTAAATTTCTTTTTATCTTCAGTTTTTCTATGCCATTTCGATTGAGAGCTATGAGACCAAAGAATATTGTTGGATGTCCCTGGAGAAAGGTATGCTTCTCGGCCTGATGGTACCCGGGACCATATTGATATTGAGCAACACGCTTATAGCGATGGTAGGCCTTAAGGCAGTTAGCAAGAAGAGGCAGGAGGGGATGGCCTCAACCATTCAGGCGAGGATAGCTGGTGTAAACAAGTGCGGACAAGTTCAAGGTATAGCGCATGAACCCATTTTTTAACAAAACATTTCTGTTTTTTCAGAAAAACAGTATTAATGATATTACTTAATTGGATAGCTTCTATTTTATTACCATTATTTTAATGATATTTCACTTTTCACTATAAGTGCGTCTGAGAATTTGTACCATTGCTTCTACAGCAAAACCATTTATTAGAATATTTGTCATTCTCCAGAAGGAAAGCACAAAGGAATTACAAACATAGTGGAAAGATGAGGAATCACAAATATGTATAGGAAAAAGTCTTACATGAAAACTTTTAACATGAACATTCGATTACATATGATGGCCTTTTGCCTTACAACCAACTAGGCTTCAGCAGCGTGCAGGCAGTACTTTGAAATAAGCTGTATTTAAATAAAATTTATGTGAAATAATTTGAATTAAATATATATATATCTTGTAATATTCTCATTTTATTTTATTGTAATATGTATATCATAATATTCTGTCAAATAAATATTTATTTACGCTTTATTTCCCAAAATATATAGCTACGTTCAACTTATTTACTAAGCCGTAAAGTGAAGTATTGATGTACATACTTAATATTCCATTATTACAAAATTTATAAAACACAATATTTTGTGTAAATCAAAACTCTGAGTAATTTATTATAAAATGTAAATGTAAATATGTTAATCATCACCAATTTCTAGCAGCCAAATACACCAGCACCAATTCTTTAGCGAGTGTAGATTCACGCAGGGCTGAACCGACTACGGTTGAAACTAAATCGCGAACTTTTGAGGATCAAGGCACAGTTGAGGGGACTTCATGGATGCGTACTTGCTCTGCTGGCCAGGTAAGCATAAATCATGTGTTGAATTATCTAAAGGATATGATAAAAACGATACATTATTGCTCAGAGTGGAGTTTTCTATTTAGTGTTTTTTTTTAGTTTGAAATATTCTTATCTGCAACAATACAAATAGATAGTGTTCTGAAACATCAGTCTGTATAAGCAGGTTATCCCATTACTCTACTGTTAGGGTAGCCAGTCTTAAACTGTTAACATGTTTGTGGATGTGACGACTATAACGGTTAATATTTGTTTCCTCATAAAATCGACAGTTATAGCTATATATAGTTATAGTTACAATGGCTACAGCTATCTTAAGCTATATCCATTGTGAAATGCATGCAAATGTGTCCCCATAAAAATATATCTAAACTGTCCTGTATAAAAGGCAATCTTAGTAATTTATGAGTTGGCTGTAAGTTTCCAAGTTTACATGAATTTTTCTGAATATGACATCGTTTTAAACTTTATTGTATGCATAACTTATTACATTTGTATTTAATCAATTTGTAATTGAATAAAGGTAGTCAATATTCATTTGACCTACATTTATTTAAAAATAGATAATTTTTTTTAATTTATAAAAGGTTGAAAGTTATGATAAGTAGGACTTTAAAAAGTATCCATGAATGTGTTAAATGAATTGAGAAAATAATTCAGGATGACCAAGGTAATCATGTGAAAATCTCTAATAACAATCATCACGAAAATTACTTTGATACCTTTTTTTTTTTAAGAAATAATTTCCTCTTTCGGTAAGCAATGCAAATGCTAAAATTACATAAAATCCTATTAATTGAACTATCACCATTTTTAGATATTGGAAACATTGGACCATAGAGAACCGTCACTCTACAGGAATGATAGCTTCAAAATAGACCTCAGCAATTTATCTATGGACAATCTTTCGTGGAAGAGTGCAGAGCCTGAGGGAATCGGTGATATGAGAAAGTGTCTCAACTTTGCTTTGCTACTTCAGCCTTTATTCTGTGTATTTTGGTTTATGGGAGTCGTAGCTTTGGAAAATGCCAATCAGCCACTACCTCCTTTCGTATTTGCCTTCTTGTGGTCAAGCATGGTGAGATTTACTTTATATTACCGCTAAAATACAGACTTTTAAATTGTTTTTATTTTAACAAACAGGTTGTATTTATCTGTTAATTTTTCCAGACTTGGAGTAGTCCACACCGGGAGGATCGTAAAGAACCTCCTAGATAGTATCCTTTACAAAATCCGTATTGCTATTACTTTTTGAGTAATCCTCTTAAAAACGCTAAGGAATAGAATACAGCAAAAATTAATTAGACTTAAAGAATTCTTTTTAAAATAGAGATGCGTATATGGAATTTTCTAAATTACTTATACTATGAAAATAGTACAAGTATTCCCCCCACAACATGATAACTCGTTAAATGACTAGACTAAACTAGCAAGCATGTATTAGTGCACTGAACTCTTAACAGACAATAATTATTTACTACAATATGATATTAAGCGATTTAATATTCTGCCGATATGTACATTAAAATTTAAAAAATATATATATATTTGTTAATTATTTAAGACATACATTTAAAAATACAGCAAGTAATGGCAATAGTAATTCTAAATATTAATTTAGGTGCATGAAAAAAAAAAGGTATTTTTTATGGTGAATTGTTTGTACAGGGTAGACAATTGTTCTTGAGCTGATGCAAAATAAAATGCCTGTTTTACCACCTCTAAATAAATATCCACCAGATAAATTTGTTTATGACTAAGATAAAAAATTAAAATTTATCTACGAGATAAGATACTTTATAGAATAGTACAAACCAATGGAATAGCCCTTTATCATTCAATTATATTTTACTGACTAATATTTTCACCAGTGTTTCTTGATTAACATTATTTTTTTAAATTCCAGCACATATTTATATTCTTTCGTCTGACTCGAGTTTTGCCCTACATACCTTTTGAGGCTGATTCTGCATGGAGTGGCACAACTGACAACCCCAGCAGCATAGCTGACAGCACTCAGCAGCCCAGCAAGTCCACCGACACGATTCCTTTACTGGTAACAAAAGTGGAGTCGCCACCATCCATCAGCACAATCAGTCATTAAACCATTAAAATGGTTGACTTTACTGTTCAATGGCACGCCAATTGTGGGGCATATTTTTGTTCAATGAATTTAATTTGTTAAAAGAGAATTTGTCCCCTTCAGAAGGGCGTAGTAAGGAGATTTGACAAGAGCGTTAAGCTCTCGGTTGAAAGTAGGGTGAGTCTGTAGGCATTGGAATTGGATATTTGAAATGTTTTTCCAGTTGCCATATTTGCTGAATGTTTTTAGCGATTTAGTGGCAGAATAGGTCCAAGCATTAATTTGGTTGCAGATAAATAAGTCACAGAAATTTGATCACACGATAAGTAGGTAATGTTCACATACTCATGGTAGTTGTATGTATCAATTTTTTACTAGAATTGAGCTTCGTGCACTACCAAAATAGTGGCTATCTTATGGCTGCCAGATGTGGGTATCTATGTGTCGGCAAGTTAGCATTCCCCCATGAGTCAATAAGATAATAAATCTCATCACAGATTTTAAATAATTATTACTTAGAATTTTTATGTAGGTTCTAACTTAACCTCACATGACTAATGAACATAATTACTGAGAACTTGTTTTTAATTAATTTAAACGTGTCCTTATATCATCCTGCACAGTGTATCAGTTATTTAGAGAGAATGGTTTCCAAGTTGACAATTATTTTTGTTATTATTATTTATTTAAAATGCAACAAGTTTTTATAGACAAATTTCTAAATAAGTTTAAATAATAAGATTAACAGGGAAACCAAAATAATTTGTACCTACTTCAAATGTCACATTTTGGTCCATTAAAAGTTGTCCGATTTAAATGGATTCAGTTCTTTGGATTTGAATTTTTCAAATGCATGGGACAATGTTTTAAAAGTGTGATCAATTTCAAAACATGTTTGATTTATACAGAGATTTGTACTTCTCATGCTCATACAAATGTAAGACAATGCGTATGACAACTTTGTACGTTGCCAATTTTATATATTATTGTTTCATCAATATCTTAATGTTGATAATTATGAAAATTTTCAGATTTTATTAATTAAGAGATTCCTTGGTGAAAACTGACGAATTCAGAGCCAAATTCAAGATATTTTATCTCTTGTTTGACATGTCAAGGTGTATTGGATATCATAGATATGGCTCTGATCTTATAACAGACTGACTGATGTTCATGATCATGGAATTAACATGAATATGTTTCTTTTCGAAATGGAAAAAACATATTATGTATTATGATGCTTTTGAGGAGTGACACTTTTTTAAAGGCACAATTGTTGAAGGTTTATTAGTGAAATGTCATTGTGATTCTACCAGAATGTTTGCTGGAATTCCATTAGTACGTACATATATTATATAAGTGATCATTTTCACGATCGAAATCATGAAAATATTGCATTTAAAAAAATTAAATTTAAACTTTTTTTTTTGTCAATTATGAAATATTGACACATTTCATCACAATGATAAAAATTCTCACGTGTCAATCTTTTTAACAGGAAAAAAAATGAGTTAATGGTAATATGTGATGCACTATAATAGGAGGCACATGAAAAAGGGCATTTGCAAAAACTACTACACAAAGTAGCTCTTGACCCTTTTCCTCCAAATTGACGGGAGGTTTTTATATTGGATAACAGTTTGAATGCAGATAAACATAATCAATATTTTTATGATAGAATTATTGATAAAGTTAATCTTGAAGACATATTGTCTAACAGTTCTCTAGATTTTCTATCATCTGATAAATTTCCAACTTGACTATGACTAGGTTCTTCAATAAAAATGTCAGTAGGCACATAGTAAATTTTGAAATGAATGAATATGGTCGCCATGTTCGTATTTATATAAATATTTTTAATACTTCTGCAAAACGGTATTTTATAGTCATAATAATGTGTACGCACATAATATATATATATATATATTATATACTATAAATAAAAATTCCACTTTCTCAATAAGTATTTGGTCCAAATTAGATTGTTACATACAGTGAAATAACACTGCCTAGCAAATCCCACTGCCCCCCTTCTTAACCTTGTACTGTATTGTGTAGAATAATGAAATCTTACAAAAATAACCACATTGAAGTGAATAATCTTTTTTGTTCCTTTATAAAACCATAAAATGGTGCTGGTTGCTACGAAATAAATATTTATTTCTGGAAGAAATCAGCCCCCATTTTGTATGTTTGTTAAAATCATGAATGAGAACAGACAGCATTAAGTTTTGCATGATTCTTTGTACTGACACTTCGTAATTAGTGCTCTTACTTCATTACATCAAGCTGTCATGTTTTATTGTGCCATTTTCACAACTTATAAAATTATTGTATTTTGGTGACCTTCAATATAATTTTCATCATTATGGTTGCCGATTAATGCTAGAATGCTATAAAAAAATGCAATAAACATTCTTAATCACAGGCGAGATTGATCAAATCCGAATTAAATGTGACATTTACAAGTCAAAATTATTTGATTGAGTAAATGAACTTAAATGTTGTTAATTGACCCGAATTTTAATAAAATAGGAAACTAAAGATCAACATTTTCATGCAATACACTTAATAAAACATATTTGTAATTATTTTAATTGTTGCAATGTAATGTAGAAATTAATATTAATTATAATGTGCTTAGTATATCCTTTATAAACTTCCAGAGGTTAAAATGTCACTATTAATACTTATTCCAGTATATAAAATAATCTTTCACTACAGTATTATTAAATTTATACTTCCAGCTCAATTAACACCCATGTACTTCCAATCGGATTTAAATATATTTTATATCCATTACTACAATATGTACAAAATGTAAGAAATTGGTTTGTGTCCAAATTGTAAACGTAAATTATTTTAGTTAAATGTCCTATTTATAATATTTATATCATTTGACTGTAAACAAATTATTTTTTGTTTGCAGTTTTGTGGTCCATGTCATCTCAACTAATCGGCAAACCATGCCATTCCAAGATCCTCAGCCAATCCAAGATCCTTTTTAAATTTTTGTTAAGTTAAGACTGTTCCTAAAAGTTTATATATTTTATTTGAATAAATTGTGTAGTGAGTGTTAACATCCATGAGGGATTGTACAAACTGTTTCACTCTTTCGTGAACATCCATTATACATTACTCGCACAAGGTTCATTCGAATTTCGGGTAGAATGGTAGACAAAATTTTACTATTTATTTTAAACTTTCTTCAGGATAGTTCATTAAGAATCAATTCTTTTTTTTTAATACGGTTAATTTTGAACTACAGGCAGTTCTCGATTTACAAACAAGTTCTGTTCCTTGAGATCGTTTGTTAAATATGTTTTTGTTCATTATGCGTCAAAACACCTAAATATGCAATTTTTGTGAATATGTTAGCGGTAATGTTTACATATAAAAAGCACTGTATTAAACATCAAATGTTTACATTTTATTATAATGATATGCTACAAATGTAAAATAAGTTGAAAAAAAATTAAGAAAACACAAGATATGTACAGTAAAAATGACGTATATCGAAGTTTTTTTCAAAATTAATTCCTTACAATCAATTTTTCATACAAAAATTAATTTATATAATGAAATTACGTTAATATGTTTAAGGATTTATTTTGTCCCATACGAAAAAATAGCGGTAGATATACTTAAATATATAACGAAAAAAAAAATTTTACAAAGCCATTTGGTATAATCTCCACATTGTCCAAGGTTGGATTTATTGCCGATTGTCAAAATAGGTTAGAATGGCACCCTTCCCACGCTCTGAAGCGTACACGTGTACTTATCTAGACCAGCTAGAAAAAATAAAAACCCCCAAAATCGCGATTGGCACGTCACGCTTTAGGTCACGCTCGCATCAGCTTTGTATATGGTATCGCCCACAAAGCTCGAGATGCCTAGCCTACAATTCTGCGCATTATTATCTTCAATCTTCACTTTTTATCTTCATTATCATCGTCAACTTATGTCACTTTTTACATTATAACTGAACATTTACATCGATTCCAATGATATTGCGTATAACTTTTTCATTAATGTGTTTATTTGACAATTGTTTCCGTGTGTTCGTTTACCGACATTTATAAATACATACTAGCATTCCGTAATTTGTTCTTTAAAGTACATTTTTTAATATTTTGTGGAACCCTAAATTGGTTTCAGGTCATGATGATAATACCCTCAAAATTTAAACCCTTGAAAAAAAACTATAATTCCGAATTCATCTCTCTACGATTTAAAAAAATAGGAAGATTCATTGACCGATGCGAAACTCTCAATGCTTGTAGCTGCTCTACAATTGAACAGTTACAATCGAATGTTGTTTTATATTTGCATGACATTTTGATATTTCCAAAAATATCCCCAAATTTTAGATTATCTTATATTGTTTCGTAAAATATTTTTAATTTAATTTCTTAATTATTATCCATTTGCTTATCTGTTGAAACAACAAAACTGAATATATTATTCAGAGTTTTCTTTGCACAGAAAATTCTCGTTTGTTTGCTGAATGCCTTATTATGTTATCCCATATTAAACTGACAATGTTTTTGAAACTTACGAACTTTTTTAAAGCCGCGCAACATTTATTTCTACGGCGCCTGCGGAATATTCATATATTAGGAATTTTAATTTTTTTATTTCGTTATACATATGTGGGAATTCGTTTTTACGAATTTTTATTTTTTGGTTCCTTGGATTTCGCAATAACGAGGTTTTACTGTATAGAAATTGTTTATTTTGATTAAAAACATAAACAATATTATAAATTATTGTAAATACACATATATCCATGTCATATGTCAGTGAATAATAAATGCCTCTTCTCACTTTTGCAATTCTCTTCATATTCGAGTCCTGTTCTTCAAACATTGGAAACATCAGAAGTAACTTAAAAGTTGCAGCCATTTTCTGCATTGTAAATGTTTTGGAGTGTGAAATTTCAAGTTTTTTTTTACTTCTGTATTTAAATTTGCTTCTATTTCTATTAACTCAGTTATCAATTCCTCAGAATATGCCGAATCAATTTCTAGTTCCATTTGATTACTTAATTCAACAATTTTGTGCGTTACGTAAATAAAAGAGATCTTATAATTGTGATGTTTGTTATAGTGAATGTTTGTAAATCGAGAAATGCCTGTACTGTAAAAATAACTATAATATAAGTTTTTTAAATGTATGATTAATGTTAGCGGCTTGTTTCTGAAACAGATTTTGCAATATCTCATGGTGTAATGAGGGGTTTAAGAAAATCTCTGGATGCAGAAAACTACTCAAAAAAAATTATCAGAAAATTATATAAGATTTCTAAAAGATTTCACTGGCTTATATGCTTGAATTACAAAACATAAAGATGCAAAGGATTTAGAGTTATACAAGGGACACAATGTAACTTCAATACAAAGTGAATGATTACTGAAAGAATATAGCGTATTACGGTATTGTGACTGAACTGAATTGATAACAAAAATGATATGACTAACAAATACAACTGGACTTAAAATGCGGAACATTCTTGACATATGTTACAAGAGCACCGATGGTATAAAACCACACTAATGATTCATATTTTATATTGATTCAAATAGGCAGAATGTCAAGATTGAGCATATGAAACACAACTCCCGGGCATTTGGTTTATAGACGAATGGGTGAGACATTTAAAAATATTGAACTCTCGATTGACATTTTTTTTGTAAAAATTGATAATTATTACTTGGTTCAGTCTTCTCTCTTCTGTAAAATATAATTGACAAAGTTAAAATGACTGCTTGAGAAAAATGCTGCAAAAGTACATTTTGTTATTTGATGGATTGATAAAAATGATCTAATAGAATAGTAGCCCATACATACTGTTGATAAAAATATCATGTACTTTTAAGATTTTAATATAATGTTTGGATAATATGTCTATGTTTGAACAAACTAATTATATTACATCGAAGCAGTTGAATAATTGATTGGTTATTGGGTAATTTATTTTACACGTTCCTATTAATTTTGATCAGTTCAGAAAGTTATTATTTCATTTACCATCTAATGCCATTTTGCATTTTTGGAAAATCAAGTGTTCCATTGTAGTCAATACTAGAATCTTAGTCTTATCTTCAAAGCACACAATGGTTTGAATGTTACGAAATATGTATAACACGTATATTAAATTTGATTTGACACATGTTTAATAATATAATGATTCTGTAGTGATTCATAAACAGTATAATACTAAAGAATAGTTTCAGAATTACACTTTTATTTTATTAATACACTTATGCGTAAATTCCACACTTCAAAATAGTGTATAGCATATTTTTTCAAAATCGCATTATTTAAATAAAACATTTCAAAAAGTAACAATGCATTACTGTAAAAGACTTTTGTTACCAATATTCAATCTCTTGTAAAAGATAACAGCTAATTTATATTAATTTTAATAGTGGAACAACTTCACTACAAATATTCTGTAATAAGAATGCCTTATAAGTCGTATTTTGAAAATGAAAAGATTACATTAAAAGTAATAGCACAGTAGTAAATAGCATTCTGAGCATAATTTTATTAAAACTCTTAGACTAATCAATATTGTAGTATTTAAAAAAAATCTATTGTTTGTTTGTCTGTCGTGTATTTTAAAACTCAAATTAATGAATTAATCAAGAGTCAGTTTTAGAATGAAAATGTTTTATTTTTTGTGTGAAATTGCTCAAAAATATTGTATTATCCAGTAAGGCAAATTTATGTTCTACTTTCTTATCTATGGTAATTTATGTTCTAATTATTTTTTTGTAATGCTAATCTCGAGAGCTATTATTATTACCTTATGTTGGTCAGCATGCTGTTAATATTTAGGAACTACATTATCTTAGAAAACATTCCGAATATACTAATGCCGGCTTAAATCAATGTTAAATATGTAAATTATACACACTTGCTCCATACAAGTGGAGCGTGGGACACAATTTGTTTACACAGTTGATTGTGTAAGTTTAAAGTGAAAAATTAAGAACTCATTGGTGAGTAATGGATCTTTGGATCAGTAAGCGAGGCAAGTGGATAAACAGAAATAAATAATATTTTCGTAGAAAGCAATCACTTTGTGGTTTGACATATTATATTAAATAAAATAACAATTACTTTGTATGAAACTACAAAATTTATTATACGTCAACCGGTTTCGTTTATCTCAAGCTTCATCAGGACGTATTTGAAACTAATCATAAATACAAAAAGAGTGCACCTATATACATGTGGCGGCCCGTGCGTATCGTCCAGATGTTCCTTGCTCCCTTATTTTCTCAGTATTACGCCATCCCGCAAAGAACAAAGCGAGAACGCTCGAGAGAGGCTAAGCTATGCTGCCTGGCAGGCACATGTGCACCAACACATGTGCACCATACACGTGCACCAGAGGAGGTGGTCTGTGCCCAGTACCCAAACCGATCGCACCGCGGACGCTCATCCCGCTCTTCCCGACTGTCCTTCAATTAATCTTGCATCGTTTTTCATTCTGTCATCTATATATTTTGCATTGTTTCTTGCTCTCGGTGGCTTCTCCCCAATGAGAATAAACAACTGTATATAAGAATGGTTTTTACTTGAATGCCAACCAACCTTCTCACACATACATAAAGAAGGAGATATAATATAAAATTACATGTGAAAGAGAGAGACATTCTGTACATATAAAGTGCACTCTTTTTGTATTTATGATTAGTTTCAAATACGTCCTGATGAAGCTTGAGATAAGCGAAACCGGTTGATGTACAATAATTTTCATGGTTTCATACAAAATTATTGTTATTTTATTTAATAGAAATAAATAATATTTACATATAATGCTTTAAAATACTTAAAACATTGTGATAGATAATATTATTTATACAGTAAAATTATAAATATGTAATAAGAAATACATGACATTCTGGTCTGCTTCATTTCAAGGTGGTCCTGCTGACTAATGAGAGGTAATACAGTAAACTATCTGTGAATGGTTTATGTATATGCTAATGCGTGATCTCTGTATACCAATAAAAAAATATATTACAGATACTATTATCAATTATTTGTATTTTTTGGTAAACATAACAGACACATGCGATCTATATACATTCAAATAAGCAGTGGTGGAACTAAATGTTTTAGCACCTGGAGCAGTAAAAAAATGTGCTCTTACTAACAAACTGTATTTTTTTCAATTAACATGTAAACCAGTGGTTCTGAACACTAAATTGTCACTGATTCTTGACATAAAAAAAAAAAATATTTCTTAAACATTCAATTGAACTCTCCAGTTCTGCATCCGGGATCAGGATCCGGGTTGCACCCTGGACTGCTGCCCCTTTCGCCTCCCCTGCAAATAAGCTGTGCATAATTAAAGTTTATGAAGATTGAATCAAAATTATGTAAATATGTTTTGTTTATATAAAGTGATAAGCTTTAGTTCTAACCCACTGATAAAAAGATGCGCAATTTTTTTTTATTGAGTTAATCTCATGCTGGCTGCAGTATATATCCTATTGAAATATTTTTTATTATGATAGCGACTAAATTACCTCAGGAAATCATTTTAGGATTTTTTACATGGCGTATAAAGCACAAGAGGTATTATGTATTATGAAAATTATATACATCACATATTGAATATATTATTTAAAAGTAAAATTTAAAATTGATAATAATTTATTCTTAGTCAGATAATTTTTTATGAAAATATAGTTTGTCTTAAGCTGAGCTGGTACATCATTATAACAGTAAGTCTTTGTTAGTTGTTGCTGTACTGGTCCCGCGCAAAATATTATGCATTCTCAGATGTTAGAGCAGTGTGTTTTTTAAGCAATATGTAATAATTTTACACCCCGTTATTTTTTGGCATGAAACATTTGCGGTGAAATTATTTATAGCGAATCTTACCTTAGGTACCTATTATACCAGTTTCATTATTAAAAATAAAGTATATTTAAACAGGGAGATTACAAATTTGATGGGCATAATATTATTGATTGGTAAGAAAATATGAAAACATTGAATTTAGAAAAATAATGCTAATCATATACCATTCTACATCTTGAGAATCTTTTTTGCATTCTACTTACTTTTTGTGTCAATAGCAGAATGTTTTGCAACATACTTTGTAGAACATTTTTTGCCATAGAGTAAGTAAGAGTTGTGTTGCATAAAGGGAGTTTCTGGAATGCCTAAAAACGCGTAAAAGTAGCACTGATCATTATTGTCTTGTCGTTGTGCTTATGGGAAACATGTTCACAACAAATAGCGAGGATTTATTATGTATATTGTTAAAATGTACTTACTCAAAACCACACAGTAACAAAATTTCACATTGTCTAATTGTGTATAAGATGTTGATATCCTAATATGTATAATCAATTTAAGAAACCCTCAGATTTACCTGGTTTAAGTTCCTTGTCAAATAGCTCTTCAAGAAATATTATCAAACAATGGAGTAGTTCATAGTAGGACATCTGTTGCCTAATGACATTTTTTTTATTCATCATTGAGTCGATTTTGATGGGATTTATTATAAATTTGTATAACTAAATATGCTTTAATTAGTTATACACTTATTTATGTAATTAACTTATTGTTTTTCAATTAAAATAAATAATCCAAGATCACAATATGAATATTTTTATTTATTGTTATTGTGTTTAGTTTGTAGAACTCCATTTTTAATTTAATTTTAAGTCAAATTATATTAAATATTATTATTTGACTTTTTAAATTAAATTTAAATATATATATATATTTATTTACTTGTCAGTCAATACCTGATACTTCCAGTGAAAGTTTTTATAGATTTCTAACTTTTACTTTTTTCCACTTGATGTGTTTTCTGATGAATTTTAAATTCAAGAAGGATAGTAGGTATGACAAATTACTACAATTTATTTACATGGGATGCAGACAAGTGGATGTATGAGAACACATTGATCATCTGCTGCCACTTTGGATCTTTTATTTTACATCCAAAGAGGTTATATTACAGAGAGTCAAAATAAATGCGATGATTTCACAAAATTCATATGGACACATTGATTAGTCATCTCCTACTTTTCGCTGGTGACGCTTGGCTGACATTATTAGAACAAAGTGCGGTTTTTAAGTAGTCTAATTATTCAAAATGTTGACTTGTGCTGTTAAACTGTGTTTATCGAACTAATAAATTATCAAAAGCATTAAGTGATTCCACCGGTAAGAAGTATTTTTTTAAAGTTTTAATTTTGCCCACATATTAATATCGGCACCTATCACAGAAACGCGTTAAGTCCAAATTTATTAATTAATTAATTACTAGAAATTAATATAGAGTACATCATGGTGTATTAGATATAATGAAAATAAAACAATTATTTGGATAAAAATGACTAACGTACTTGAACTGCTTTTATTCTAGTTGAATTTCATTAGTTAGGTCCAACAAATGGAATGAAATATATGTGTGAAAAAATTATAATATTTTTGAAATTTATTGTAATTCATATATTTTTTAAATTAGTATATTTAGTAAAAATTATCTTGTTCCCTAGCTTTCCAAAGGATCCAAAGAAAATAGCGCTATGGGAAGCTGCAATCAATAAGCCTGATTTGAAAGCCAATATATGCAGTTGCATTTATTCAAAACATTTCAAAGAACAACTCTTCTATACATGGTTAGATGGAGCAAGAAAACATTATGAAAATACTATTCCAACTGAATTTTTACCTTTGGTAAGAAGTGAATTGAAAAATTGAGTATAGAATTAATATTTTCATTCTGTGCTAACAATTTATTGCATTAAAATAGATTAGAGAAAACTCAATAACTGTGGTAGAGCTCAACAATAACGTGGCTTAGCTCTCTACAAACCAAAGGTCAACAATTTCCCATAATACTGGTTAACTAATGAAATTTCATTGAATTTAAAAAATGAATTTTCTTTTTCAGTTACTTGTTGATAATATTTTGGTTTTGAGTACTTATTTATTCGATGATCGAGATATACAGTTAGATATTATTGACACACCAAGAAAAAGAAAATTGAAACGTAAACTTATTTTAACTTTAGTTACTGATATTTCCAAACGACACAAAAAAGATATTAAAATATAGGAGCAGACTAAAGGAGACTCTTAAAAAAAATATTAAATGACCTGGATAAAAATCGTTTCATCGATTTGGGAGCATTTTGCCTTGCTCAGTGACGTTAAAATACCAATTCAAGACCTCATTAAAAGAACTTTGTCATCTGGTTCCAAACCAAAGAAATACAGTCTGGTTGTGGCTTTAACGCTTCACTACTATTCACCGAAGGCTTACCAATATGTTAGATCATTCAACACATGTCTACCCCATACTAAAACACTCTACAATTGGTATAAATCTATAAATGGCAAACGTGGATCTACCGAGGAAGCTTTTACGGCATTAAAAATCAAATCAATTTTTTGAAAAAAAAAAAATTTGTACGTAAAAATTATTATGTGAATTAGCTATTTCGGCGTTAAATCATTTAAGGGCGTACTTTTATTTCTTCAGTTGAAAATTCGAGAAATTCTATGTGAATTGCATGGTTATTGTTTTAAGGACACATTAGCCGTACTTTTGTTTCTGTAACTACCCACAATCCAGTAAATTTAATCCTGTTTAATTTAGTAATGAATCCCTACAAATTTGGTCGTATTCATTAAACTCGTAAATTTAGTAAATATTTTTTTTAACGAGTTTTAACGTTACATTATCTTTGAATATTTTAAAACGATTAAAAATATCTCAAAGAATGACAATGCAACATTTTGAAACAAACAAAATACAATATAAATATTGACCTTAATAAATAAACAAAATTAGTGTGAAAATAAAATAAATTTACGTAATTAGTTGTTTTGTGAAAATTGACTTATGGTGTTATTGTAAGTAACGCCCTTTACATTTGGGTATTTTCGAGAACTGCCGATCATTGCCAAATAACCCAAATGACCTCACATACTACAAGACCAGGCTTCAAAATTTTTCTCCATACTAATTATCCATCTACCTCCATAATTATTTATATAATATGTTGCCACAAAGTAATTTACCAAATATTGAAGAAAATTCTAAATGTTTATATCCACAGCTCTTTCGGGTGCCACTATTCCTGAAAATAAAAGAAAGTAGAGAAATCACACGATTCACAAAAGCAACACAATTAAGACCATCAAGACCACGAGCAATAGTCAGTTGAGATTTTAAAGATTTCAACGTGACAATTTGAAGATTGTCGTCTACGATATTCTCACATCCATTTAATATACAATGCAACCAACAATAGATGGTTACCAGTGATGTAACTATGAAAATTGAGCCCCAATGCAGAATGGAAAAAGGGCGCATTAAATACGTATTGTTTAATATACAAGATATACGAATATCAGTACTGAGTGATTTATCCGTTAAATTAGTCTCTTGTCTCTTATAATTCTTACACTTTCATGAAAAAAAAACATTAAGTGTTTTTAGGAATTTATATGCACTTGCAATTAAAAATATTAACTTCACTTTAAGGGTGTGTTATCATTTTTCTAGTTTGAAATTCTACGCGAATTACATGCACTTTCAAGATGAGGCTAACAGTTAAACAAGTTAAGAACAGTTAAATATTTATAAGTATTAGAGAAATAATTAATGACGTTATTTGTTACGTATATCATGCAAGAGAGGGAAGTTTGAATTGAAAGAGGTGACATTAAAATGGTTGATATTCTCACATTCAATAAAATATTCAAAATAACTCGTATCTAGTCTTTTCCTTTTATCTATCCAATCGTAGACGACAGACACAAATGGGCTAAAGACGAATTTCACTTTTAGTTTTATAAGAGCTGACTTAAGAGGCTGCAGTGCATGATTCACGTGTTTATCTGGAGAGTCAATTTAGTGTAAAGTTTTCCAATCTTTTTGCAAAAATTACAGCGATACGTGATTTCAATCAATTTTATTATGAGAGATCCATTTAATTTTAAAGCATTTCTTTAAAAAATAATGTCTAAATATATTGTAATTATCGCCAAAAAAATATAATGCCAGAATCTTTAAACATACTAAGAATTAGCTTAGAAAGTGTGTCAAAAGGAGTGAGGTAAATTGGGATAACATTAATGAAAAAATGTTTAAACGCATTATTTAATTTAATATGGTTATTATAATCAAGCATCTTGTATAATTTATCAAATAAATATTAAATACCAATATTCAATATTTAAAAAAATGACACTATTATTGACTACACAAAATTATTATTTTACAGCCAGCAAATAATATCAATCATATAATAATAATTAAATAAAATTATATTTATTTTAATTTTGGATAGAATATTTCATTAAAAAATATTCTTAAGGAGAACACATTCTTACTGTGAAGTTGTAATTATTCAGTGATATTTTAAATACTAATTAAATGTATTAATTAGAAAGATGTATACATATAAAATAATTCTATTGAAAAATATTGTTATTATATATAATATTTTTTGATAGAATTGATTTTATATGTGTATCTTTTTAATTAATGCAATTAATTAGTATTTAAAAAAATATTCTTTAAAAACAAATAAATTGGACAAAAAGTGATAATTTATAATATATTTTAATTTTTTTTTTAAACAATTCATATTGACTTATATTTATTTAAATATTTTAGAATTTTCAATTGATTTAAGCGATCAAATAATTCCATTTAGCATTTCAATATCATAATTGTAAGCTTAAATTATTCAAATGGAACATAAATATTTGCAGTAATCCAATAAAAAGCTTAGGTCAGTCCGGTAAAAATATGCAATCAACAATAGTATCATTAATATTGTAGATTTAATCATCTTAAAAACTTAGGAACACAATTAATTAATAACTGGACAAATCTCTACATTAAAAAATGATTTACATTTAAAGAAATTACAGAAATTATCTTCTTGGACATTAAAAATCATTATTTATGAAGACTATATGCAGATACAGCCTACTTGCCAGTTTGTACAAATGACAAGCAAGATGCAAAAGGAAGTATCAGAAACAGTGACCGCCATTTTGGTATGGACTGCCAAATTTCTCTACATGATGGAATATAACAAAAAACTAATTTACATAAACGAGTCAACACAATTAAAATATATTTATATTATAGTGCCTCTCAGATTTATATGTACTCTATAAAAGGATCGAAGGTTGTATACATTTCTTTAATATCCATCATAACTTCAAACATTTTATTAGATGTTTGATTAGTATTCTGTATCAGTATGTAACACGGTTTCTAAGCTTTTTATCAGAGCTGCCAACATTCGTAAGCTAATAATGATTAAACAGGTTCTAAATATATGTATTTTACTTTTATAATATACTTTTGCTTAGTTTAGTAACACTGAATACATATTTATTTAATGGAAGACAAGTCGAATGGCTCACGTATCATCCCGCTTTATATATTTTAGATACATATATTTTTTAATGTTAATTAAACACAGCCAAAACAAGACATTTTCTTAATTTGAAAATATAAATAAAAAAGTTATTCAATTTTACTGTTGCCCGTTAGAAAAAATAATAAAATTTAAAATTCTATATCAATTTATTTAAAATAATGTTAATTTTTTGTAGAAATAGAAGAGGTAGTTAGAATTTTTTGTTGTGTTGAGAAATTATTTCATTAAAATAAAATTACTTTCTCGACAGATTTAATGTCTAAAATTATATTGGAAATATATTTAGAAAATAAAATAATGTCTTGTAATAACCATGTTTGCTAGAATATTACATAAATATTTTCAATACATCAAAAATACACATTTAAGCAAAGACAAGGAAAGCATCTAGAAAAGTATATTTTATAATTGATTCAAACTCTTATTGATACATTTATCAGTTTAAAAAATTGATTCATCAGTATACAAGTGAACCAAATTATGATGAAGGAATTCTTATAACATTTTTTGTTTTCATAAAATATTGTTGAGTTCTTTGAACCTACTATGGCAGTAGACAATAACTCATTATATTATGTTTTCACCAAGATTAGAAATAAAGGAAACGGGAAGTTGACGTACTATCCAAAATTTAAAGACCTTAAATTAAGATTATTTTTTTTAAGTAATAATCTTTTACCTCATTAACATTTTAACAACAAGAAGATTAAAGAAGTCAGAATTGAAATTCTTAGAACATTGTCACAAAAATAGTTTAAGAACAGTATTAGATTTTGAAAAACTTTTCTTTCATATAATTGAGTCTGCTGATAAAATAAAATTTCAGTAGTAACCGAAAAATTGGCACAAAATTGTTAATTAAACCAAAATACGATTTAAAACATTATATGTAGTAAAGATATTTTAATATCATGTTTTTCTATAAAGAAGTTTGTTTCCTTGACTATCCAACAGCTGCCAGTTATAAATTACTACTTATAATTACTCACAATAATAACATGACAATATTTGAAGATAAAGTTTATGCATGTTTTACACAATACAAATGTGAGCCAAATTCAATCCATGGTTTTAAAATAAAAATATTTGTTTAAATTATTTATGCTACTAAATAGGAAGGTCCCGGTTATTTTTAATAAAATTGATTACATATTTATAAAATATTAAAAATAAAAAAAAGGAATGTTTTTTTAAAGACTTTCAATACTTTAAGATAATATAATAAAAATAAATTAAGTATATACCACTTCCAAAATAGTATGATACATTATCATAATTTCAAAATGCAACAAAAGTAAAGGTTAGTTTTTTCTTTGACAAAAATAAAACAATTAAAAATCTATTGTTTGAACTCGGCTCATAGAAAAGCTCTTAAAAAATCTTAATTAATATTTGGTGCAAAGTCCAGTAACTTTAAATATTTTTATATCAATTTTAAAATTGTAATATTGACAAATATAATTTACCACAACAGGATATGTTTTACATTATCTAGTTCAATAACCACCAAACAATTTAAAAAATGAGCATATTTTTAAATAACATAATAATGTATATTTCATGAAATGCTTGATTTTTTTATACTAATTTAATTCCATAATATACCAAGGCATTTTGTCTCAGCTAGTATGCTTATGAGCCAGCACAATGGGTTGATAGTAAATATTTTATATTTCACGATATCACTGGTACACCATTTTTTTTGTGATACATGTATATATGTATATTCAATCTGGTTATTAACTCATTCTTTTGTTTGAGTTTTTTTTCAAAGTTTTATCAGTGCCTTCTATACTTGGAGATGTTTGAACTCTCCTTTTCAAACTTTGTTTTTATCAAGCACCTTTTTTTAAAAGTATCGTACAATAAATAAAATATCATAGAAAAATTATGATTTATTTATGATTTATTTTTCAATACACGGCAGAACTATTGCCTTTAGGGATTGTATATATGTATAGTAATGTATATGAATTCATTGATAAATATAAATACATATTAAGTTGATATGGAATTTTACGGAAGATAACAATTTCATTTTGGATATGTTTATATATGTCTTATGATAAACATTTGAACTACTAATATAACTAACCTACATTGCCTTAATAAATAAAACTGCCTTTATAAATAGCGTCAACCAAGCATCAAACAAATTATATCTAAATGAAATATCTTTAATACAAATGATTTTTTAATTAATAATGTATTATCATGTGACGTTTTTCAAGGAACTGTTATGAAAAATATTTTTTAAATCTGCGCAAGGGAGTGGGTCGGCAAGTGAAGTGTTTAATTTTTCCGACATTTTGTCAAGAATGATCTTAGCACTGTGAACACCAATGACAAAATATTTTTCATGCAATTTTACCCTACGCAATTTTAATGTCATATTATGCATTCTGTGAACTGATGTTAGAATGACTCAAAATGTCAGATTGATTTTAATTCAAAACATTGCAAAATTAATTTAATAAAAATAACTAACAGTGGCTATAGAGTTTCTTAGCTGGGATCTTCAGTGTTTGTTGTCCATTTTAATGTTGATAAAATTTTCCCAAGTTATAAGAAAATGAAAAATCTTTTATTTGTGAAAAACTATATATATCGTGGAAGCAGTCACAGGATATTTGAGGTCTTTTAACACAATTTTCTTGTCACTTGAGAAATACTTCATTTGAAAGATGTGCATGTGTCACCCAACTGTCGAAAATGTGCTGATTATGCCAAATCATATTCCAATAATAGAATTACTTTTTCCCAAAATTTGGTGGATAAAAATATACTATGTCATCCTAATATTCAACCTCAAAAACATGACAGGTTAAATGTATACAATAATATTTTCCTTCAGAAAATCAATCTCTGGCAAAGTACATATATGAGTGACAAAGAATATTTCTATCTTGTATACTTCATTTAATATATATTCATTAAAATAGCTTTGTATTGCACTATGTGGATATATTGGACAAGTACTTGCATGTTAGATAATGTACTTGCATTGACAGTGAATGACAAATAAATAGGTAAACAACATAATTTAGGTATGTTCGTTCTATGATAATAAAGTGTGCTTTGATATGTTGGTATGCTAAAATATTTTCAAAATAACTTTAATTTATGTGCCGTTTTCAAAATCACATTCCAGCGGACAAAATTATTACAAAACATATAGATTTTTCTAAATATTAAAAATACTGTAGTTAAACATGCTATGTATTAAATAAACTAGTTAAATGCTATTAAAATGTAATATTTTTGATACACAATATGGCGGGAAATATAAAATAATATTTTTTAAATGATTTATATGACACGACTGACATCATTTATAATAAGAATTTTCTAACAAACATCTAACATTTCATTCAGTTGTAAAAACTTCTTTAAACATCTTTCTCTATAAATATTAACAATTTAAAAAGTGAATTTTAGCTCTAACCTTCGATGATTTTAAAATTTTCTTTTCAACTCTTTGTATTATATTTTCTCTCCAAATTTTTAAGAAAATTAATTATTATAATAATGTTATTAAAAAGTAATTTTTTACACTTTTTACATCTACTTTTTGTAAAACAACTTTATTCTTGTTTTACAAATTTGTCTTTAAAATTAGGTAAATAAGAAAATAATATAAAGGACATTTAATAACAAATTGATGTGTGTTAAGAATGAAAAAAATGAGCTATTTATCATTTGAAATCCTTCTGCAAAGAAAAATATGTGATATAATGTTAAGTGACCAGATTGTTGTTGAATTGTTGGTCTCCTAAGCAATGTTGCCCTTAATTTTGGAACACGGTGTGCGCATAAAAAATATTTTGTGCAATTTTAAGGACCAATGGTATTAATTGTGCGCTGGGGGAGAAGATAAGAAAAACATTACCATTATTAATTGGTAGGCATAGGTTTACCACATTAATATGTAGATTAAGACAAATAAATAAGTCAATATAAGTAACAACAAAACTATGAAGGAAAGCTGGTTACTCTAGTCACATTCTCCCCAATGAAAAATATGATAATATTTTGAGTATGTCCAAATTTTTTGTAAGAACATAATTACTGGATTTATTCCCAGAGGCATGTCTCATAGAGACGAATCTATTGTTTTTTATATGGGAAGTATGAAAGTCATGGGTATTACAGGGCTTACGACCCATCCTCGGTTGGCTTGAGTGATCACTTTACACAATCTAACGTTCACCAATTCTACCCATGGTCGACTGCCACACCTATCTTTTTTTTTTTAAATTTAATATTTTACAACTCATTATACAAGGGACTCATAAGAAAGGCATTATCTTGGATGTGTAACTTCAAAATGTGGTCAATGTTGGTTATCTTATACGGGATAAATCACACAGTGTAACGTGGTCATCAAACTTCCATAGAAGGCAGCATACAATGAAAAAGTTTTGATAAAAATTGTGTGCGGGCTGTATTTTTCGGGCGCACCTTAGAGGGAACATTGCTCCTAAGATATTTTATTGATGTCGCTGACCTTTTTACAGGAATTAGAATCGACTCACCATTATCATCACCACCACCGTAAGTTAAATTGGAATGAAAGAGTTACTCGGAGAAGGTGAATCTATTTTTTGCATATCTAACTATAATATCACGTATCCAAAATTATGATGTTTTTACTATAGGGTGACTAGGCGTCCCGTAATGCTCAGAGACTTCTCCAATTTGATATTCATTATCCCCGTGTCACACCATAAAAGAAAAACATGTCAAACAAATTTTGAGTTATACAACATTTCACAACTCTTTTAATAATAGTTTTTATAACTTATTGGGTTAAATATTAATGGAGACATTAAAATAAATTTAATTTGGATACTTTTTGACTAAGATTTTGAATGGGATTATATCATGTATCTTATCTTTTGAACTGAGATAGTGAATAAAATGTATCATAGCTTTTACTTTAAATCTGGACACCAATTTGGAAGTCCTCAAATTCAACTCTTAAATAAGATTCAAAGAATCAAATATGTAGTAATTTTATTTAAATACATATTCTTTATCTTTAATTGTCATTTATCTAGATTTGGGATAATTATAACTTGGCCGTTGGGAATTACTATTATTCTTATAAGATAAGTATATTTTTGAAAACTCAGCTTTACGGGCCAAAATAAAAATTTGAAATGCGTTTATCACAAAAATTATAGATGGGTCTTCCATTATCCATAAACCAATTAAAAAATAGTCTGAAAAATAACAAAATTTTGATTGCGGAACATTTTCCAATTAGTTAATTGTGAGACGCATTATGTGGAATTATCCTGACCAATTAGAGATGTCTGGTCACTTTTAAAGTAATGCTCGGTAAGTACATACATAGGTTAATAATTAATATAACCTACACAGCAAAAATATCTTAAACAAACTATTTGTTTTTCTATTGCGGTTTTGAGGGATTTCAAATATTTTTTGTGAGCTAATTCAAAGCTTCAAGTCTTAAGACATGGTATCTAAAATTAACTCACTTGCTAGGGACCCAGCGTGTATGATGTTTAACTTGTCAAAAAATAATAAAAACATCAAATTACGACAAAGCTTACAAACAATCAGCGTACACCCTCAAATTATGCACACAACTTGACAGATCAACAAAACAAATGCTGCATAGGTTATGTACCATTAATATCATTACATATTTGAACTTTCAAATTATTCCATTGTGTCATACTGCACCTTTTTAACCTTGAGGTACCTGAATATTCCATAGCCAGTTACTGTGAAAAGGACAGCTAAGCTCAACGTCGCTCCAACAGCGATGGGAGCAGTTTCGTCTCTCAAGGAACCGGTCAGCGAACATTGGAATTGAGGTCCGAATGCATTTTTAGCTTTGTACATGAAGGCCTGCAGCTGAAAGTCGCGCAGGAATAATGTAGCTTTGTGATCAAGCGATGAACTGAAAAATAAAATCATTATTTCGACATTTTCATAATTAGTATCCACATTACAAATTTAACATATTGCATCATTCAACCAGAAGCCCATGGAATTTTTCTATCCGGAATTTTTACAAGATGTTTTGAATGTTAGATTAGGCTTCCCGATAAAGAAAAGGAAAAAGTATTATTTTAAAAACATTTTATGTACTTAATTAGTGCATAAAATACCATAAGGTAACCTGAGTTTAGTTATGCAAATATGGCAAGGTGGTATGTAATTACATATATGTAATTAGTTAAGTATAAAATATCATGACAAATTAAATTTATTAATATAAAATATTTTCAATACATAGCTGGCATTCTGCAGAAATCTATTATATTTGAAGTAAAACTTGTTGTCATATTAGATATCGCATCTAGAGTCGCAGGATCAAATCCAACATGCATGATATTGTAAAGATTGTGTTCCTTTGCTAGTAAACAAGGAGTGAAATGACATGTACGAAATAAAGCACAAATCAATAAAATGTACATATGTCATTTTATTTTGCACAAAATTCAGGCCAAAGAGCCAGCCATTAAACATATATTCTATGGAGGGGTGATATAATACACATGTACGATACATGTAAGGGTTTTTTTCAACTTTACCAATATTGTTATTTTACTACATATTTGTTAAAATTTAAAATATAAAATTATTGATTGACAGATGATTTTAAATTCATAAGATCATAAATATACCTAGATAGCTTCTTCTTACCTTGAACCCTTTTCAATCTTATGTCGAGTTTGACTCCACAATGATTTCATTCCCTTTGGATAAATAGTGAAGTTTACTAATTATCAGGCAATATTTTGTTCTGCTAGACACAAAAGGAATCGTTTGTAGGGAGTGCTGCAGTTGAAAAATGGTGTAGTGATTCCAATACAAAAATAGTTTTTGTTTTAATTTATTGTTTTTTTATAATCTAATTTTTTTTTTTAAATTTTAATGTTTGAATTGGTTAATAATAAAATAAAATACAGTAAAATCCCGTTTGTTCGAAATTCGCCGTAAGTCGAAGTTTTGGAGCAGAATATGGTCCCTCTGGAAAGTTTTTTTACTAAATTATACTTATAAATCGAATATCGTTATTCGAAGCTATTTTTGGACCCTATTAGATTAATTTGTCGATTTATTTTTGTCAAATGTCCGTAATCTGGAAAATGTGCATTACAAATAAACAAGAAAAGGTTGGCAGCTGACAAGTACGCACACGTGCGTGCTACGCGATGTGCCTGTCAATTCTGTCAAAGTTTATCCAAATGGATAGTTCCCGTCCCTATACTGATTCACGACGCATAAGATTCGCATTGTTTGTTTTCTCACTCATTTTCCTTCATACCAAAAAAAGATGACAAATATATCTTGCACGTCCTCGATTTTTAAATCTTTATTTTCCTTACCGCGACGCATTCACTTAGCTCGCATGTTTTTTTCTCTCGCACGTTTTCTTTACATTAGAAAAAGATAGCAAATATTATTTTTGCGCTCTTACAGGCAACGTAATTTTCTCAGTCTGCAAATGTCAGCGCTTGCCAATCTTCTGTTCCGTATTATTACCATCATTATTTTTGTTTACATAGCGTTTGTATATTTTGTTGATTTTCTCAGACTTTTCCGTGTTTTATAAATGATTTAATATGTATTCATTTTAATACAGATATTTAATCTCTTTCTATATAAGTTCAGTGTGATGGCATTTTGAAAAATATGTGGTTGGCGTTTCTAAGATCTCTTCGCATCTTGATAATTATTATATTGCCATTGTTTTATTTGTATTTCTCTAACATTTAGGTGTTAGATATTTTGAAATTCGCTAATGCGTGGTTTGCATTCCTCAGACATTTCCATATTTCATTAAATTTAAATTAAAACATTTTATATTATCGAAAATAGCTCCAATGCAAAACTCGTACACAACGCCAACAGTGGCTAAACATAGAATTAAGTAATACAAGAGATTGACTAAAAATATTATCCTAAACAAAATTAACAGAAGAATACGCGACTCCATTAATTATGTTGTCGACAATATTAAACATGATGACAGAACAAAAGGAGTAAGGAAGCGGCGAGTGAAGAAGATAAAAAACAAGACGTCACAGGCGAGTGCAAAATGCCGCCGCAACCACCACAAAACAAAGTTTCATAAGCACTGGAAACTCTTGTTGCCAACAGCGGAGAAATGACTATGTTGACAAGTACGACAATTATGATATTAAAAATGGCGCGAAAAGATAGTCTATTATAATCGCTTTTTTTAAAATAAGTTATTTGCTTAAATTTGTGCTGTAATCATGATTAAGTGGAAACAATCCATGTGACCAAGTGAAAATAAGGTTAAATACTATTTATCGTATTTTTTATTGATTTGTTTATGCTGTATTTTGACAACTTGTTCGTTATTTTAAAATGTGTGGATAGAGGTGTATGTAATTACTTCGATTTGTAATTAAAAAAGTTATGTAAAATAATCGAATTTCTGAAAATTTTATTTTCATTACCGTAAGTCGTTATTCGTACTTTTTTCTTGATTTTCAGCCCCCTCAACTTCAACGGGATTTTACTGTAATTAAGTAACTTGTACATTGTTTTATATTGTATTGTATTCGAGTATTCAATAAACTGTTGATTGCCACAGGATAAAAGAGTTTGATTGCCAACCTACAATTTCTACAATTAGGAGTCTGGAGACGAATCTGTCACCCATGTACAAAAAGATACCACTGGCGGACGACATCACAACCGTCGCAGAAGGTTATTAAAAAATATTAAATAAAATTAATGCAGAAATTTGGAGCAAGTCATTCTACAGCTTCTAAATATACATTTGAATCGTAAACTCTTTTTTTTCTTCTTTTAATTAAAATTTTTATTTATTATAATCTGTTATAATTATAATGATACAATACAATAATAAGTTTTTTTTTTAGTTCTACGACTTCTCCAAAAAGCATGTACTTGTGCAGAGAAAAGGATTATATATTAATAATTATTGTTTATAATAACTAGCCTATATTAGGTTGAGTCATAAATAACTTCCGTTTTTTTTTCGTACATTTATTATTCAACAACAAAAAAACAATATAAATTAATCTAAAATGTATTCTCCATTATTTGATATGACTTGTTCCCATCTTATTTTCAATTTATCGATTCCTTCCCCAAAAAATTTGACTGGTTTGAACTGGAAAAAGTCTCGGACATTAATCTTTTTGATGTTTTCAGGTAAGCTGTTAAAAAAAAATCCTGCATATAGTGGTGTTGTGCAAATGATGTGTTAATTTTTGAGAATGGAAATACAATTTTAAACCTATTACGATTTTCAGTAATAAAATTATATTTTTCTTTTCCTTTTAATATTTGAATAATAGAATTTCTTTTAAGTAGATTGCAAAATGTTGGTACTTTGAATTCTTCGAAAAGTAATTTTGTCAGATGATTTTTTGTTTTTTTTAGTATTACTTTTATGATAAGTTTTTGTACATTTTTTACTGTAATCAGGCTAGTAGTATAAGCTGATCCCCAACTAATGATGGTATATTGTAATATGGATTGAATAAATGCATACTATACTAAGTACAAATTTTTATAGATAAAAATGTTCTGATTCTTAAAAATATATATATTCATTTTCTAATCTTTTTAACAACTTAACAAATTTGATCTTTCCATTTAAGATTTTTATCGATGATTACTCCCAAGATATTTGATTTTATTTGTTGTTTTTATAATTTTGATTGTGAGTTTTATTTTGTGTGGAGTGTTCGTGAATTATGATATTGAATTTTTTCATAAAATCATTTGATTATATTGCGAACGGTATAACGAACATAATTATATAATAGAAAAGGCACTGTTAGTGTTCACATTAGAAGCAGACACCAATCTTCACTTGAAAAGTTTTAAAAATCATTTTATTTATTAAAATGCCCTTTATCCTAATTTTGACTACTTGTATGACCATTACAAAGGTACTGAATTCATTTTTATATACATTTGATCAATTTCTAGCATTTTTCTCAAAATCTATTAATATTGTGGTAAAAAACTGCATTTTTATATGCGTCTAGGATAATGCATTATAAAATTCAATAATAAAAATGAGAAAATACTGAAAAAAAAAAATTCAATTAAATTTTGTAAATCTATGGGAGATCGGTAAAGTGTTAAGTGACCCGACATGACAGGTTTCCCTTTGATATCAATTACGAGGAGATATCTAAAAGGGTATATTTCTAAGTAAAACAAAGGTTCTGATCTAATCCCTGACTTCCGAACAATATGAAACACAGTTTGAATGAACTAATTATCAAGAAATTTGAAGACCAGCGCAAATACCAACACGCTACATATATGGTAAGATTTAGGTTCACATGTCTCATCTCTCGATATATATCAATGTCTTCCTTTCACTGTCAGATTCTCACCAAACATCTGTCCTTAATTTTAGCCTCTGTCAATCCTATATCATAAATCTTATGCTTATCAAAATCTGATATCGCACGTCTGATGAAAAAGTGTCATAAGTCAAAAAAAGTAAAAGAGAGCAAAAACAAAAAGGAATAATTTTTGAAAACACATTTTTGTTGTGAAGTTGCAATTTTAGAATATAGTTCTGTAGTATTTTTAATACAAATTAAATAAATCAGTTAAAAATATATGTAGGGGACAGCGGTTCAAATTTACTGCGGTTGCCAGCCGGCATCTTCAAGACCTAGCCGATGGTAGAGTGTTGCCGCCACTTTTGTCATATTTCTTGTTCCACTATTTCCTATATTCTTCCTTCTCCATCTGTTACACCAATAAATGAACTACACCAACCACGCATTTCATTCATACCATTCACACCACCATATACAAAAAAATCTATTTATTGAAAAAATATTTGGTCCCTACCGGGATTCAAACCTGGACCTTTTTCTATCTGAGGAAAAGTGTTACCATTCCACTACATCAACTGATTAAAATTAAAACTAATATTTTTATAATTGATACACCTAATATATTTCATTTTTAAAAGCAATCAACTTTATATTGGGTTGAATTATTATTATTGTTATTTGTAGAAAGACCTTAATTTATTTTAAAGATAAATAGTGAATGAAATTGACACAACTATGTAGCTATTTACCACGGGGATTGATAAACACATGGTCCTTCTGAAAAGAATTGAGGAAAGGAAAGGAAAAGAACTAAGGATTGTTCACAGAGAAGGGATGAACTAACTTTAACATGGTTTTCATAGGGCATAGAGAATTATGTATACTTCACTATTCCGAAATAAATTATAAATCAGAAAAATCTTACTTACTACACTTTTCTATAGGATGTGCGATATGTCCTTAATCATTATGCATATTGCTGAGTGAATACCAAAAGCAATCTAGTACATCTGTGATACTACTACTCACTCTTTCTCCTGGTTTTCCAGAAGTATTGCTGTCTCCTGCGAACAGGCGTAAGACTTGCCCACCGGTGTGGGGAACAGCAGTGCAGGGTCCTTGGTACTCAGCTCCGTCTTCAAATTGGAAACAGCCACATGCTCAAACAGCTTGTTGTCTGTTCCGTACATTAGTTGTACACGAGAGACGTACCAACGTTCACCACCAGGAGTCTATAATATTTTTAATGACAACTTATTTCACTATAAAATAAAAATCATTAAATGGCCCTGTTTTTAATCAAATAAAAATAGATAATTTATAGGATTTATTACTTAACCTTTGCAAAACTCCAAAGAAGTTTGAATCCCTTAAATATCATAGTCATAGTCTCCGTATCTTCGTATTTACAGTTTCCAGATACAGTCGCCTGATCAGGCACAAAAAGGTCTGCTTCCTGTAACCACAAGCATTGGTCAATATTTATACAGAAAGAGGAACTTACCATTAGACGAATATATCTGATCATTTCAATTGTCTGAGTAAAAATAGAATTGCATCTATCTGTTCTCGAAAAATAGTCTACAGTCTAGAAAGCTGTATTGTAAGTGAAGAAACAATGGATGCCTACTCAGTACTCGTATTTGATTGGAAAAGGAATTGTTTATCTGTGAGATATGATTCTTTCATATTTTAAAATATTAGTTAGCACACAAATGTTAAATAAAAAACAAACAATTTTATAAATGTTTTTAACACAAAGTATTTGTAGTTTTCTAGAATGAAAGTAATTGGTTCATTATAGCATAACCTGATTCATTATAGCATTTGTTCATTTTATCAAACATTGACTTACATATTGTACTTAAGAGAAATCCTCACGAGAAACGCTTACAGCCAAGAGCAAAGTTTACATTCAATACAACCATTTTAAAAAGAAAAATATAATGCAAGATCAAAAACCTGTCCCTGTCACATTGACGCGTCATTCACGAGCGCATGCTACATCGGTCAATGGTATTTTCCCATGCCAATGGTTTGTTGTAACATCTAGATTTTATTGATAAAAACTGTTTTCATCGTATCGTCGTTCATTGATATAACATCCAACTGTATAACTAATTACAAAAATGCAAAAAACAGTAGATCTACTACTACTACTACTAGAAGTCTACTTATATAATTGTTATAAAGCCGTATCTGAAGACTGGTAATCAACTTAATGATCAATAGTTCTCACCACTCTCTCGCCCAGTTTATTGTTGTACTTGATACTCAAAAGTCCATCTGTTTTGAGCAGAATACATGTGGCCCCTGATGTGCTGTTTACCCTGTAGAGGGCTGAGGAAGAAGGGGTGGGGGCTGGTCCCACAAGGTTTCCTGCTGCGAGGGATACCTACAAGTAAATATCTTATTAAGTTATATTTATTCAATATTATTATTATAAAGTCATTATGTTATTTAATTAACCACGTTGGGCAGAATATACACTAAATCCTAAGTTATAACAATATTACAATCTTTTTTAATTTTATTTATAACAGTTATTGTTAGAAATGGGTGGGTGTGTGAGTTGACCCATATTGAGATATAGTAATTTTAAAAAAACCATTTTTATTGTTCAAATCAAATTCCCAGAGAATAATTATTTCAAGAGTTAGAATATTGTGAGATTTTTCTATTACTGGCGGATAATTCTTGAATATTTTGGGGTTAGGACGGTCGTTAAATTAAAGAATTGGCGTGTTGAGGTTTATTATGATAGTATGATGAAAACAAGGAAGACAGATAGAATGAAAGAAATGAATGAAGATGTAGAAGGTGCGCGTGTATTATGAAATGAGTCGGCGGTCTAGCTCGGTCCGCGTGGGCCGGCAAGACCACCGTTGTGAAACTATGAAACTGCAGAGACTGCTTGGCTGTGAATGCAGGGTGAATCATTGAACCAGACTTGTAGCAGCAGCCGGCAGTGCTGTCGCTAGCGTCGATGCCGACTGAGATGGCGGTGAATATGAATTCTGATCGCTACAAATATTTGCCTTAATATCTTAGCGTTATTCTGACTTCTTAGCCATACGCTCCATACAGCTAAATATGATATGATTTTAGTAAAATATCATAACTAACAAGTCATTTTCAGTTGTTAAAAAATAATATACTGCCACTTAAAAATGCATCAAATTTGTGCAAAATATTAAAACAACTAAAAATGACTTACAATACTTTACGTATGAAAGTTGATACATGTATTGCAGTTCTAAGACTGATCTTGCTTGTTGCGTTTTCTTATTTAAATTTTTTAATATACATAAGAAGTAGATCTTCATTCCAAAATCATCTCACTTACTGAGGTCATCTATCATCCCAGGCGCACTCACTAACTCATTACATAGTGTCGTGTACTCACATTGGGGTCTCCTGGCAGAGGAGTAGTTCTACTGTATTTGGTGACTCTTGGCTTCTTTGTTGACAGTCCTTCCAGTTGCAAGCAAGTCACGGATGCCAGCATCAGGGCTGAAATAAAAAATATATCTTAGTTTAATTTTGATGTTGGCAAAGATATGATAGGATGAGATAAACCATGATTATGTGATTGGTGTTTGATTGTAACAATGATTGATTACTGTAATTAATTGTAAAACAGTGAGCAATCACTGGTACACAAGGACCTAAACCTCTAACTGTTGAATCACACTTACCAATCATTGCTATTCGCTCAATCATCATACAATTGAATACCAATCACAATCACAGCCACAGACACGGTTTATTGAGAAGGCTTTATTAATTTATTCCTTACAGTGTTGTGTAAATGTTGTCTGATCTGTCTTGTATTGATACTGTAGAAAATTGGTGTCAGAAATGTTGCCAGTGTTCCATAATAAGATAACTAATGTAAACATCTAACAATATCCCAGCTTTGACTTATTTATAACTGTGGATGGTTACATTATTTGTGAAGAGTTCTGAATACATGATTATAGTATGTAATCATTTTATCACGCCATTGAACAACAGAACAAATTTTATACATTGTCCAGTGAACCGCGGTCGGGTGATATAAATAGCAGCTTGTTGTTGTTTTTGCTATACTATAGATAGCCAAGCCTATTTTTTGAATCACCATCATCATTCTGCTGCATGTGATGGTGACCATAAAATTAATGTTCTGTGGAAAATTTGTAACCTTGAAACATTGACGAACAAGGTTATCTATTAAAAAATAGGAAAGAGTCTCATGAAAAGATTTTACGCAGTATTATGAAAGAAAGTGATCTCAGGGTAAAAATAAAAAGCGTTACATGTCTTGGAAACTATATCGTACTACCCCTGTGTAGAATATGTTTTTTTCCTACATATTTAATTATCGTTGATGTTTACAAAAATAAAAAATACCTGAAAAACATATTGTATGCCCCTGCATATCATCTACGCCTCTATACCATCTATAACTGCATCTATGCCTCTCTAGGCATAGATTTTTCAGGTCCGTCTCTCTCTGTCTTGTATATTTTACATTCACCAATACCTCGGTTTACAGCCGAGGTTCGTTCCGAAAAAGTTTGCCGTAAAGTGAAATGCTATACAACGAATCATTTACGTTTTAACAAACTTATACAAATTCCATAATATCCATTACGATTTTATAGAAAAATAAGAATATCACTAACTTTTTAGTTGAAAGCAATTTCAAAACAAAACAAAATGTTGAATGGTTCTAATCAGAGCCTGAGGAAGGAATATTAAGAATCACCTGTCATCAGCTTCATCCGCTGTTGTGGAAGGATGTGGTTGAAAAAATTGGTCCAAGATTTATAGTTTTGCCATGCATTTTGCAATTATTTTTAGCAGTTAATGGCTGTATTTAAAGGCGAATTTATGGTCTAGATGCCTGACTCACTGGACATTTTGGACAAAAGAACAATATATACAACATGGACCACGAACAGCAACATAGGTTCAAAGACGATGTTACAGGTTAAACTACCCTGACAAACCTACTTTAAATATAATATATATATAATATGACTTTAAAGTCAGGTTTGTTATTGGGTATTTATGAGTCGTCCCGACAAAGACCGAGTGTACACGAAGTGTAATCTGCCAGTATTTTTGTAGGTAAATCAGTATTTCTAGGCCCTATTTTTCCTTGTTTCTTTTAGCTTTCTCTGTTGCTCTTGGTTTTACTTCCCTTTTCTCAGTGATTCGGAGCCTCTTGCAAATGCGACTTTTTAGACTTTGGAGCTGGGTTCTTCATCAGGATCAGTTTGAAGGAGAATATTTGTTCCTTGTTCGAAATGAGAAAATTTTGAAAGTGTATTATAGATTTTTTTGGTAGTATATTATAAATTTTGGCCGCAAATTGAAACTGAGCTACAATTTTTATACGCACTTTACGTACTATAAAATGTTACTCAATGTCTCACGCGTTTTTGTGACGCATTTTATCCACGAAACCCCTGAAAAAACATTTTTAATACAAATTAAATGTATTAATTAGAAAGATATACATATAAAATCAATTTATTGAAAAAATGTTGTTGTTGTTGTTGTTCTATCCGGGGAAATGCATTAACCGATTATGCTACACCAACACTATATATTGCACTTTGTTGTCGTTTCATTATTTGAAAGTTTTTTGAAAGCATTTCCCCGGATAGGAAGAGATCCAGGTTCGAATTCCGGTAGCAATAACAATATTTTTTCGGTAAATTAATTTTATATATATATCTTTCTAACTAATACATTTAATTTGTATTAAAAATATCAAAGACCTGTGTTCTGAAAAATTGCAACTTCACAAAAAGTTCTCCTTAAAAATAAAATATTTTTAATGATAATATTAAATTGTTAGTGACGTCATAATTTTTTTTTCAATATTGCTTATTAGTTATTGCAGGACATGTTTCATCACAGATCACTGCAAATTACGAATATTCTATTAGCCCTTGTGATAAAAATGAATTTATTAGAATTATAAGTAGTGATAGATTCACGAGAGTTCACAATAATCGATTTTACTAGGAATCTGTCATTTTATATTCTTCGCCAGGCCACTGGCTAGCGCTAGACAATTCGTCCGCATTTTTTAAGCTTGCCGAAACGTGATTGAATACAAAAAGAGGTTGGCCATGTGTGAAATGTGGCTAGCTGGCTGGCATGTCAAATATGTTAGGTAGTTGATAGATTAATGGTTAATATAAGAGAACACAATGTTATGGCCGTAATCAGTGGTAGAATTCAACCGGTTTCTAAAATTACAGAATTTTACAGAAGGTTCTGGATTGTCTTAAATTTAAAATTTCCACTACCTAACGTATTGTTTTCGTGCAGTAGGTGTGGTTCATTAACACGGCAATTGTCCTGAACTACCAGGCGATCTTACTGATGACCAATTAATACATTTTAGTAGATTTTCGACTCGGAACAATCTCTGAGATTCCGATTTTGCTCTCATGAAATTCTTCGAAGACAACTCTCACTTATCGTCAGTCCCCGTGTATCCACCATGTCTCAGAGATTCGCCGTCTCGCGCTTCACTTCAAGCTCGTTGTACATCAAATGTCGGACCATTGATGTTCTGTAAGTTGGGTGAATTTGAATCTCCCCCAGCAGCAGTTAAAATGGAATAAATGTTTGTAATTGAATGCCTCTGTTTGTCTAACTTCAGAATAAACAGCTGTAGACTTCTATAGTTATTGGTGAAATTTGAACCTACATGTCAAATCGAACGTCATATATACGGGTTTAAGTATTGTCCCTTTCTACTGATCCGTGATTATCAAAATTTCAACACGAAAAATATACATGGTATAGAGATTTATCTCTAATAAACAAATACACGATATTAATCCGTGAGATATATCTCATCTCTATCGTGTCTCATTTGGTGGATATTGAATTCTACTACTAGATATGGATATATTTCTATTCGCCCATTATCTTGTTTCGGAGAATAAATGAAAAGGATTAAGAATTTTACACTGTGCTACGTAATAGCACCGTTAGATTGTAGTATCGTTAAGCCATTCGCAATAAACCATTAACCTGTACTTACAACGGCGCAAAGTAAATATGTATTATTTTTTATCGGTCTCGGTTCTGTGAATGAATTTGTAGTGCGCCATCGAACAAGACGACAGAAAATAATCAGAGCATAAAATTTACTACTAGAGAACAATTATATTTTTTGCATATTAAAATCGACAGACAACAAGCAATACTAGGAGCGACAGAGATATTAAAAAAAGGAAACCTTAAAAATGCAAGGCCAAGAAACACTGTTGTAGCTCAAAAATATCGGCAGATCCGATTGTGCTCGGCAGCCGTCGGTTATTCACAATCTCGTGTACGAATGGTCTTTGTTAGCTCTGTTATTTTTTATAGTTTATCATGGCCTCGGAGATTCGACTTGAATGTATTAATAATCATCGCATATGTGTTTCGCTCGCGGATGAAAATGACGCGTTCGGTACACACGTACCTTTACCGAGTCTCGTTGAGAGTTCGTCGTGGACACGGGCCTTAAGAGATCGTCTCTATAGCAGAGTTGCTGCTCATAGTTCACGCTGTGTTGTGATATATTGTCTTGTCTCAAGAGACAGGACCCCCAAAATATCCAGTTAGCCAAGCCCCTGTGGTATAAATCTTCTCCTAACAACATCGCCGGTCATCATGAATGACTATACCATTAATTTAATGTCAGACGTCAGCTCTACCATACATATGTAGTTGTTGAAAATTAATCATTCTAAAAGCCTTTAATACCCTCGGCTTGTTTGAGAAGTCTGTCGCGGAACAGTCTCAAACACTAATACTGACAGGGCGAGGAAAACAGAAGGCGGATTGAACGCTCAGTTTGAAACAACCCTCGGTATCACCCTCCGCCCACGCCACTTGTAAAGGTTAATGTTGTCTTGGAATTTCTCGCGAGAAAATAGTGTAATGTCAAGCTAATAATAAATCAACATGTTCGATAGATTTCAGTCACGCGATGCAGAGACCTGTGGAATATTCTATCCAAATAGACAATAAAATTGCTGTCATCATTAATAAAATGGTTCTTTTCCGATTACTTAGAATCTACACGACAGCTTCAGCCGAGAGCATAAAATATGTGGGTCGCTTTCCTCAGAATCACTTACTCACCTTTTGTCAACAAAGTTTTACCTCTATCACTTGTGGAATTAAAAAAAATAATTTAATATAGATGAATGTGAAGATAGGTTATAATTAATTACTTGAAAGAAATTTAGTTTCAAATCAAATAAGAAAAACATTACCTCACCAGTATAAAGCTGCTGGTGGGACCAAGGTTGACCAAGTTTACTAATGAATAAGTGTTAAAACGTAATACACAAGTCGACAGAATTAATAACTATAAAGGAAAGCTGCACACTCCGATCGCATTCTACATTTTACAATTCATTATGCAGGCGAAGATAGAAGGCAGCAGAGGCGCAGGTAGAAATAGATTATCTTAGCTGTGTAACCTCAGAAAGAAGGCGACACATGAATTGATGAAAATTGTGTGTGCGCTATGAGGCCAAACCGCGTGCGCGCGCACACCCGCACACCTTAGCTAATATTGCTGAGAACTATTATTATTATATACATCATAATAAACGTTTTATATTGAATACGTGAATTAGAAGGGTAAAAAAATCTAATAAAATGTGAGTTAATTTTAAAATGTGCATTTAGTTTTATTAAATGACTGGTTATAAAAAAATACTGGAAGTCCTGGCACCATTTAGCGGGTTTTATCCAAAATAATTAGAGAAACTTCCCAATTTAAAAAAGTGGTTGCTTCCTAATAGAAAAAAATATGTAATCTTCTTCTTCTTCTTTTAAACAGGCGGTCCACCCTTCAAGAGTGATTTGTGTCATTAAACAAGTTAAAGCAGTACAACAATATTATAGAATAGGGAATATCGCGTTACAAGTTAATATCATTGACGTTCAAGAAATTTGCTATTATATAGCTAAATGTGGCGAGTTGAATATCATTAGTGATAATTAAGATATAAAAAACAAATTTGACGAAATAATTAGATTGATATAGCTTAAATGTGAAAGTACACTACGGGAAATATAAAATTCTAGGTTCTTGTTTCGGTAGCAGCTATATTTTTGCGAAAGCTAGATTTGTTCGTTGTATTTTTCAAAGTGAAATATCTTATTTCATGTTATAAATGTTTGTCTGTTTACCTCACCAATTTCTGCATTAATTAATTAATAATTAATAATCTGGAGTCTCGCGAGATTTGTCATCATCATCATAATTTGCGTCATTCTATTCTGCGTACAAAAAAAAAACGACAGACAATGAATCATAGCTCGCTTCGCACTCAACTCTGCAACTCGTCCGTGGACACGTGTCATTATATATACACAAAAGTAGGTCTAGTGGTTAAGACGCTCGCCGAGTGATCAAGTGGTCGGGGGTTCGTGCCTCGTTTTCGAACCTTCTTATTTTCGTAGCACAAGCGTGTAGTTTAGTTTGAAAATAGTAAGATGATAGAAAAAAGTGTGCCATGTATTCCGTTAACGCATCGCTATTTTTGTATAATTAAAAAAATCAAATTACAAAAATAAAAGTATAATATTAATGTTTAATATATCTAAATACCGCAATGATCAAGTTATGAATGTAAGGTAAAAATAAAATGAATTAGAAATAATAAAAAATAATTACGGAACAATTGTCCCACCAGCAACCGCAACAAATAATAACAGTTGTAATAATAAACGTTGCCTTTGTATTTTGAAGGAGAGAAGATTGAACCAACTGATGTATCATGATGAGTAGAGGGTAGGCGATCGAGAGTGTCGCTTTGGACTAATAATATATTAGTTACTAGCAGAAAGGCTGTGCTATCATCGCCATTGGGTCATTCAAATCCCCGTGAAGATGGGACATTTTTAAAACGAAAGCTAAGAATTAAGACTGAAATTTCACACTGTACGAATGCATGTAAATCTTGTAGCCCGTTTCTTTCTGAACAAATCGCTTTTAACGGCATGTTGATAGGACAAATAGGAGCTGACATATTTTGATTTCCGCAAACCTTTACATTGATAAATATGCTACGCCCTGTAAAACAAATATGGCCGCCACGCAAAAACCAAAAATAATCCAATTAAAATAATTGTCATTTTAAACTACCGACTGATTGCACAAAAAATATGAGAATATTTAAAAATGGTCAAGCAACTATTTATTTAATTTCTGGACCATTTCATACGGAATGACACCATTACCTTTTAAATTGATAAAATATTGTATTCAATTATATTCATGTTGCCAGACTCACTGGGCTACACCCATGTATTTCACTATTTTTATGTGTAGATGATACTTTATAAATATAAAAGACACAAAATATAGCGGTGCATATATTAATAAATAAATCAAATCAAATGAATTAACTAAAAAATATACAGAAAATATCTATTTTCTAACGGGATAGATACGTATGTTCAAGTGTGCCTCATCTCAACCATGTCAGAGATATAAGCATTTAAAAAAGGTCGTGGTTATGCAATTATTCCGATTAATTAAAATATTTTTTCGATTCTAAATTATATATTGAATACAAAAAATAAAAGATTACCTAACTTATAGCGGCCAGACTCTAGATGATTTTATAGAATGGTAATGGGTCAATTTCGCAAATATTTATTTCAAAATATATATGTAAAAAATTTGTATAATATTTTTCGTAATGGTACAGAATTTGTACATACTCCTTGTACATTTTCGACTCGTAATTTACTCATAAAATGTAGTGGACTAGGTCTGTTATACCCTGTATAGAACATAATTATCATTTAAATTGTAAAATTATAGAGAAATATTTAATTTATTTCTATTTTTGAAAGGGAAAGAATTGTTTGCGCACGAACAGTAATAATTACCATCGCCTACCCTCGAGAAATTTCAGTACGTCAGCTACTTATACGAAGGTATTTGGAACAAAATTATCTCTAATAGTCCATCTATAAATCAATTTTTGTCTATGGTGTCGACTAATTCGTGGGCAGAGGCGGTTGCTGACGCAATTCAAGCGTAATTTAGGAAATCGTTATTTTGTTTGTACTCGAGAAGTCTTAGAAGACTTGAAACAAATTATGATACTGAAATACGCCTCACTTTTTGCATAATTTTCTCATAAAAAGGGTGTTGCCATCTGACAAAATTGAATTTCATTTCACCACTGAGGCATTCCTAATTTGATAAATAATAAATTTTGTACAGGTTTTCAAATTCGTATCTCCTGGGGTTATCTTGAAAACATTATACTTTTTTTTTATAAATATTGGCGAAATTTTACCGGAGAAAAAAAATACCAAATCATATACCCTGAAGCAAGTCACAACTTTTTATTTAATAAAATGTTAAAACCCCGGGGGGTTACGCAAAATAACGGATATTTCCTGTTGTCTGTCCGCCACTATTTGCTGATTTCTGATTGGTATACAAATTGACACTTTATAGGGAACAAATACTTTTTTATTTCTACATTTCGAATCTGTTTAAGAAATATATACTAACCCAATCTAATCAGGTGGGTTATTGAACTCAAGTGAGTGTACACACAATTAATCATCCGAATTAGAACGAGCTACCCAAGGAAGGAAGAAAGGCGATGCGTGGTGGGACGATGCCAAAAAGAATGCGTAGTGAAAGTAGCTAAATGGAGATGAATACTCGAGGGCAAAAGATCTGCACAATGCATGTAAGTAAAAAGTTAAGTCTGGTGTGAAAGAAAGGAAAGAGCGGCTGAAAAGAGAAGAAGGGGTGAAAATAACTGAGAATTTCCAGGATAATATAGAATTCTTCTGGAAGACAGTAAAAAAATCCTAATGTGGTGTTGAAAGCAGTATAGTATGAAAGCTATTAGGTCAGTAAATGGAGAAATATTAATGAATAATGAATGTATAGAAGAAATAAAGTGCAGTAAAGAATATGAAGAATTATAAGGCTGTCGGTTGTGCCTCCGAGTGTATCAAGGCTGTTAGCCACTAGTTGTCTCGTGGCTTCATGCGCTCTTCAATCAGTGTTTAGAGGAGAGCCACCCACACTCCGTTATATTGGAGGAGGGCAGTTATTATGCCTCTCTACAAAGGTAAAGTGTCGCGTATGGAATGCGGTAACTATAGGGCAATAAGTTTTCTAAACTCGGTGGGCAAACTATATGGAAGAATTTTAATAGAAAGAGGAAGAACGGTGACGAAAGAAAAAGTACGGGACGTGCAAGGGGCCTTTGGGGGTGGAAGAGGATGCATGGCTCAGATCTTTTCTCTACGAGTGATGAAGGAAAAGTTTTTAGCGAAAAACCAAAAATATTTTGTGTCTTTATAGATCTGCAAAAGAAATATGACAGAGTTACAAGAGAAAGGCTATGGAATATCTCTCTGATTACATTCTTATATGAAGAAAGTTCTCCGTGTGTAAGGATTAATGGATCATTCACACCATGGTTTGACATTACAAAGGGTGTCAAGCAGGGTGTGTAATGTGTCTATGGCTGTTTAACTTGTATGTGGATAATTGTGTGAGAAAACTGGAATGTATGAATGTAGGAACGAAAATAGGATATATTTAGTTGTATGTTGTTTATTGTATGCTGATAATGCAGTATTAATGGCGAATAGTGAACAGGAGTTACAGAGTCTAGTGAGTAGAATGTATGATGTTTGCAAGGGAAGCGATCTTAGTATGAATATCAACAAGTCGAAAGTGATGGTATTCAAGAAGGAGGAAAGCAAAACATCGTGCTAAATACTTGTAGATAATGAATGTTTAGAACAAGTAGATGAGTTTGTATATTTGGGAAGTATGTTTGACAGAAAGGGAATCTAATGGGAATTTGTTAACCGAGGCAAGACTAGCGATACACAATGAAGTCTCCGTACGGACAGTATGTGTGGAAGTGAGGCCTAGAGCTAGCAGAAGAGGAACGAAAGTAGACTAAATGCAGTAGAAATGAGATCACGTAGGCGTATATGTGGCAGAGTAAAGAATGAAGAAATAAGGAAAAAAAATGTAATGTAATGATCTTGTATGAGAAGATGTATGAATGCGGATAAAGCGAGAACTGTGTGTCGGAACAGAAGAGTGTGGCGCTCTATCTTCTCTGCCTACCCCCGCGGTAAGTTAGTTAGTTGCTAAATACTTATTTTTACTCTCTTACGTATTATATTTTATGCTTTCATTTATCTACACGTATTTTGCAATTTTAATTTGTTTAGATATATGCTGTAACATCTCATTTTGATGTACATTGTATTCCACGCACGCTACTACTTTTATACAATAATATAAATCATATTTTTATGTGTCGTGTCATTGAACGCTGTGTGTATTAAAATAAAATAATAATAATAAAATTAAAAAGTGTTAAAGTTACCCCGTCTGTAACTATTTCCTCCAATAGCGACAAATTTCACATTTTAATTGACACTGGATAAGGCCTGACAGGTATCTGAGCGTATATTGCGGTCGCATGTCGAATTAGGCAACGAAGTGTTGATTTGCAGGTGTCTAATTTCATCCTTTCTATATTTCACAATTGATTACACTAATACCGATGACATCATTTATGTAATGACATTAAATTCTGTACGGCGGTATGGATTTTTTTTTCATTAATCAAATATACAATAATTGGCTTATTATTTTTTTTTACATACAGATGGTTCTAGCAGGTAAGAAAACAAATTATTATAATAATCTTATTAAATACGTTTGACGCGTCTGAGTGCGAATAGTTCAGCCAATTTAGTCATATTATAATAGCGCGAATTTATGGTGTGTCCACAGATGAGACATTGATTTCATATCTCAGTGATTTGTTGGTAAAGGTCGGTATGTACCGGCTGTATTATTCTACTCGGCGAACAAAATACACGCATTAATGACACGTCGCTTCGTGCTCAACTCTGTAGTATAGTTTACGCGCTTTCGAGAAATACAACAGATGGCAAATGACAGCTCGCTCTGCGCTAATTCTGTGTTGTCCTTTATACGAGTTTTGAGACAAACATTTTATACGTGTACCGCACCCGTGTATTCAATTTCAATTTACATATTTTTGAAAAATTATAACAAAACAAAAACTCCGAAAGTAAAAAGTGCGCGTCCGCAATAAATGAAGTCCGCCGGGGGCGACACCAGAACAGAACACAGATGAAGATACTTACAAACATGGTTCGAGACAACTTAAAAAAAAAGTATTTGCATTCTGTACGGAAAGAATATTGAACCAACCGGACCAGGTATCAAATTGTATCTCTACCCTCGCCGTCTCGAGGCCACACGTACAGCAACAGAATAATCTGGCAATTTTATTGGATTGTGATCCAAACAATTTTCCGATCACTTATTCCACGTTGCGTATAGAAATATCCCAAAATAAAGTACAGCTTAACGTAACACCCTTCGACTTATCCAACGGGCTCACAGCGTGAGCGGCCATTACGTCATCGAGTAAACCATTCCGTGAGATGTATTTCAATTTGACAGTTAGGTACCTTTATAACCTTTAAAAAGCTATGAATGAAATCGCACTGACGTCAAGCGAATAGACTTACAGATAGATTAATTTGTTAAAGATATAGCGGTAATAATAACTAAAACTTTCTATTCATTGTGTACCGAGTCGTCTTCTATTGACATATAGAAATAAATAACACAACTAAAGACAAAAACACAACAAATAAAGAGAATATTTCGACATATACAGGGTGGCCCAAAAAAAGTGAGAACATTTCGACATGTACAGGGTGGCCCAAAAAAAGTGAGAACATTTCGACATGTACAGGGTGGCCCAAAAAAAGTGAGAACATTTCGACATGTACAGGATGGCCCAAAAAAAGTGAGAACATTTCGACATGTACAGGATGGCCCAAAAAAAGTGAGAACATTTCGACATGTACAGGATGGCCCAAAAAAAGTGAGAACATTTCGACATGTACAGGTTGGCCCAAAAAAAGTGAGAACATTTCGTAAAATGTGATATAATTACATCAAAATTAGTTTGACTATATCGACAATAGTTTAAATTGTTTATTAATTTATTTACTTTCCTATTTACCTGTATTACGTTTTATTTCGACAATTTCCGGTCGCCATCTTTGATTATTAATTTTACCATTGTTTATATTTGGTTTTTACAAATTGTTGGCCAGAGTGACAAAAATCACCGCAGAAGACCGTATTCTGATCAAAAATTTGCGAATTGAAAAACGTCGGGGTGCTAGGAAAATGATCAAAAAGTTTCAAAACAAAGCCTGGAGTATAGCTAGACATTGCAGCATAACTGAATATTACAGCAGGACGGAGCTCCATCCCGCACAGCCAGAAATACAATCAACTTTCTTCGTCGTGAGAATGTTAATTTTATCGAGCCAGGCGTGTGGCCACCGAACAGCCCAGATTTAAACCCAGCAGATTATGAGGTGTTTTGATGATTTCTGATTAGCTAAATATTGTGCAAAAAAATTACAATTAATTATATTATGTTTTGAAATAACTCGTGTGTTACACGAGATGTTTTCACTTTTTTTTGGGCTCGCCTGTATATGTGCCTACCTTTTGACGTGCTGATTTTAGGGTTGACGTATGTGATGTACATGAATGTAAATACTACCAACGTGTAGATAGATATCTGGGGTGTGGGTGTATTGACATTATTAGAGGTTCATCCCAATACCCACTTGGTGACAGAGATCATTCTCTTTATTTGTAGACAAACAGTTAATTAAATCTCGTATTTTGTACACAGAATAGAATTACGAACCGACCTTTAGCGCAGGGGGGAAGCTAGGTTTTAGCGCCCGGGGTAGTAAAACGCGTTATATGTAGCATACCACCCGTGCACAGAGTAGGCAGATTGGTTGTGAAGAAGCCTGGAGTAAGAAATGCGACCCTTGCGAAATATAAAACTTGTATCTTTCATTGTATCTATATTGTCCACGATGAGATTTAGTTATGGTAAATCTCAATACAATCTGTGTTTACGTGTTGAGATTTTTATCTGGAGACAAACTCAGAGATCAGTTTGAGACATGAGATTGGTAGAAAGAGACAAAACTCAAACCAAGGTACATGACGTTCGATTAGACAGCGAGGCTGTGTTTAAATCCTGAAACCATAAATACCTTCAACAAATTGTGAGACATAAGACACGTATTACATTAAATTACACACGTTCATTCCATTTTAACTGCTGATGTGGAGATTCAGAGTCACGATCAGACTATAAATTGTCAATTGATTGATTTTATTCAGCGGGTATTACCTATTTCGTGACAAATTGTGACAATTAAAAAAATTTCATAGCCTTTTTATATACAATGGAACCTCGGTTTACGAAAAACTCTGTTTAGTATAATTCGGTTTACAAACAAAAATTCTGACGAAAAAATGCTTCAGTTTGCGAACAGAATTTCGGTTTACGAACAGGTAGACTGCCTCAGAACTCACTACAAAAGAACTGAAGCAGCTTCTTAATGAGCAGCAAAAGACGGTGACAGAGGAAATATTATTTTCAGAAACTGATGTACGAATGGAAGACGTTCCTAGGGCCTCGATCCACGAAATGTGCACGAAGGGGAGGGGGGTGCAAAGTTTTGTGGAAAAATATCAGCCTGATAAAACTTTATCAAATCGTGTTATAAATCCGTTGAATGTCGTTGAATAGATTTTTCGTGACACAGAAACCTGATGAACTTCAAGCACCCGATGTTTTCGTGGAAGGAGAGTCTCCTTCCAAACAATAACACTTCACTACAAATTTTGTAAGATGAGTTAAAATAAAGCGTGTTTTTACGTTTAATTTTTTCGTTTTATTACTTCTGATTCCTTTTAAGTTAAAACCATGAATTTGTATTGCTTGTATAGGATTTCAAGCGAGAAGTAGAAAATATAGACAATGAAGGCCGTTTTCTTGAGGTCTTAAACAGATTTATACATTTTACATTATAATAATAATTATTGAATAATTGTTTCGGTTTACGAACAACACGGAACGAATTAAGTTAGTAAATCGAGGTTCCACTGTACATTCACTTTTACCTACTGGTACCAAAACATACAAAAAAAAATTAAAATAAAAAATTTGATGCGTCGAGTAGGATCCCGGTACCTCTCACATAGTAAGTACGCTTCATCTCGCTATTCCCGTAATAGACTGTGGTGTCAAATTGTCATACAAGTATGCATGCTGATTTTTTTGTGTTAAAATTCAATGCATTGATTTATATTTTTGATTATTTATACATTCTAATATCAAATTTTAATACTGATATTTAAATTAATTCAAAAATGTGTTATTCGCTATTGAACACTGTAAGAAGCTTGTATTAATAAAGACCTTAAGATACGTATCTATGAATTGCTATTTTCACACCACATTGATTTCTCGGCAGCGCAATGATTAGTATCTCCCCACTTGCCGCGCGGGATATTTTTATTATATTTATTTAACTAAATTTATGATGTATTTTTTCGAACAAAAAAAAAAATATAAATACGTTTTGTATTTTTTTTTTTTGAAAAATTGAAAGTAACCAGTAAAATAATCGTAATAAAAAGTATGTCTTGAGTAAAGGCATAATATGAATTGTGAAAATTGAATAGAATTGAAAATCGAATTGAAAAACTCGTGGGAAAAAATTTCCACAAACTTGGGTCGTAAGTATTTATGTAAATCATAAAATTTGGTTTGTTGATTTAGGTGAGATACAAAATTTTACCGATATATATTGTCTTACTGACTGTTTAAAATTCAAATATATGCCATAAAATGTTAATTTCTCAAGTTATGAAAACATTTTAATAATCAAAATTGTATATGAAAACAAAGTTTTCACATGATATTACAAGTTAGCATAATATACTTTCACAGAATACATGTTTTAAATAATATACTCAACGGTATTTGAGATTCCGTAAAAACAAAGTAGATGGCTCTTTCAAATAATGTAACGATAAAAATGTATTAACTTGAAAAAGGTAACATATAGGTTCGAAAAATTGTCGTCATAAAATATGTAAATGCACCTTGTCCGGTTTGGAAAGAGATCCAGGTTCGAACCCCAGTGGCGCAACAATTTTTTCGATAATGTAATTTGAATTATGTGCATATCTTTCTAATTAATATATTTAATTAATATTTAAAATATCGCAGACCGTCTGTTCTGAATAATTACAACTTCACAATAATAATGTGTTCTTCTAATAAATAATATTATATTCAGCGTACATCAAAATGTAATTTTAAGTTGGTTTTTTTGTAAATAAGTACAAATAAATATATAGGCTAACAAAAAAGTAGCAAGTTTAGACTATGTGCAAGGACTGATCTATGGGAACTATTCAGTACTCGTATATTATATGGGCCCTTTGGGAAAGATTGAGAGAAATTCCCATTTATGAAAATGAAAAAAATAATATACGGTTCTTGCCATAATATTTATTTTTAGCAAATATTATGACTAGGCTTTTTATAGTTATATCCACAGGCCACTATTCCGTGGTTGTATCGGTAAATATATATTTCCAAAAATTTGGAATAATTTCGGAATCCGAACTACGATTCCGAATCAGATTTTCAATTTTTTCTAAACTTACATTATGCGAGTGCCAACATATAAACATTTCAAAAATCCCAATTTCATTTTTTTAAATTGTATGATATTAGAGTGTCTCACTATGTGCGTTGTTTTGGATTAAAAGTACCCGTATTCTAAATATATTCTTATTAAAAATATTATGGCCCGTATTCGCGGATGAGATTTCTTTCGGAAATTCGTCTCGAAAGCGGGTAAAGGTCAGTACAGAATTCAGAGCGATAATATCCGGATTATATTACACACGTATCCGGATTAGATTACACACGTATCTTAACTGACTCTTAGAGATTATTGAGAGATCATCAGAGACACGGGCTATTAGATCTTATCACAACGAATAGGTTTAGAGTATAAAATAAATATAAGAAAAATCTTACATAGTCATTATTATTGAAATGAACATTATTCTGTCAGATAGCAGTGATACCGATTCTTCTGACGATCAAATAATTGTTCAATACATCCTTAACAAGAAGAGCAAAATCTTTTAGGCCACAAAGTGATCATTTTATATGGGAAGATATAGATTGTATTGTAAGATTCCGCCTGTCCAAAATTATGGTTAGGTAACTGGTCTTGCTTATTTCAGACAATATAATGTCATCTAAAGTTATCTACTTCATAGGTATATAATAATATTTTTGATAAAGATCAGAAATCACGCAGTTCGTCCTGTAAACCAGGTCTCGATAACTTTGCATTTCTATGCCACAGGATCAATGCAAAGATGCACAGGTGATATATTTGGTGTACACAAGAGCACTATTTCACGGATTGCGAATAAAGTGAGCAGAGTAATAGCCGCTCTCAGATCACAATTTATGTATACCTGTATCTACCAAAGAAATTCAGCAATATCTGAATCAATTCTTCAACATTATAAAATTTCCAAAAACGATCGGTGCAATAGATTGCACTCATGTGGAAATCCTATTTCCAGGAGGAAATAATGCGAAATACTATTAAAATATAAAGGATTATTTCTCCATTAATGTGCAGGCAGTAATAGATGCCACAATGAAATACACAGATGTTGTTGCAAGGTAGCCATGCTCAACACACGATAGTATTCTAGTCATTCTACATTAAAAGGGCAACTACATGATGGTATTTTTAATGAGAAACATCTCATTGGTGACCATGGTTATCTACTCAAACCATACTTACTTACTCCATTTACAAATCCAATATCTGTGGCAGAAAAACTATATAACGAGAGCCAAATCAGGACTGGGAATGTTGTAGAAAGAACATTTGGGGTGTGGAAAAGGCGTTTCCCCGCAATAGGTATGAAACTCAGGCGGAGTATTGAAAGAGTGAAAGCAGTCATTATAGCCACAGCAGTGCTGCATGTTACCGAGTCACCAGACTTTGTGACAATATTATATGAAATTGACTCTGAACCTGCACAGGATGGAAATAATGTAAGACGAGATCTAATAAATGGCTATTTTTCCCAATTATTAAACCAGCCATAGCATTTCATTTATTTATTCTTAATATTGTGCGTACAAATGTAAATATATATGTTCTAATATAAATAAGATCAAACTTATCTTACACATATTGGCTTAGTTTCATTTTGAATCTATGAAGTATCTTCATCTGGCATTTCATTAAAGATCTTCATCGCTCTGTACATCATTCATTTCTGAGATTTAGCCTAAATTGTTGTCACATTTATTTTACAATAATATTGGATCTATAATAAAACAATTCTTCCTCTGTAAAAACTCTTTTATTATATTTATATATATACCTTTTAACATAAATCACATACAGAAATTACCATCATAAATTGAGTAAAGTCAAGTAAGTAAAATTAAAGTCAATAATTAGAAACTGTAAAGCCATACGACATAACTACACATTATTATTTTAGTAAATAGAAAAACGGTTTATGTTAATACCTTAAAATGAAAGGGGGTGAAACCACATTAGCTAAACACAGCGCGAGGCAGTAAACATTTAAAAATAGAGAAATTGTTAATGTTTATAAAATTAAAGAAGTAAATTATTTAATTAATTACATATTATTTTTTTCTTTGACTAATTTAAAATTTAGTTGGGCCAAATATCTCTCAGCTTGACTACATGCAGTTCTTGTGTATTGTCTATTTGTTCATTTGGGGTGATTGAATTCATTTTGCGTTTTGATTTATCTGCGAACAAAGAAAGGGTATATATTATAAATGAAATAATTAAACTAAATAAAAGCATTATCGATATCTAATATTTATATTTTATTACATTATGTAAGTGTGCATACACCAGAAAATTAATTAATTATATTGTGAATTATCATTCTGTGCATTTTTTTGAGGTGATGCCATGAGTTGGTATTTGAATGCAATGCCAAGATATTTAGACTTGAGGCCTGTGCTCAACATCTTCCATCTATGAACATACAAACATATTACATTTGTATAATTGATCTGCTTACAATTGGGGTGTGCATTATTTATTTGTTTTTAAAAGGTAGCATATTAAATGCAAAATGAGTGATAAGATTTTCATCGCAAGGCCTTGCAGAGTACTTACAGTTAGAATCTGTATCATCATCAAATACCGAAACCCGCTATCCATTCACATCTGCATCATACCTCGTATCCATTCTGCTGTTTCTTGCTTCGTCTTGGATTCTCTGAATAAATATTAAAAATAATGTTTACTAATACGTAATTTACAACATAAACTTTTAAATATAGTTAAAATACAAGAATACTTACTTTATATTGACATTCATCGTTCAAAAACGGTCAATTGCTCATTTCGGGAAAGCAAACACACCAATTTAACGTAAACGTCAAATGTCAAATGAAGCGTTCTACACGTGTTGCCATAAGCAAAATTACTCGCGCGGCATTTGTTTTTGAAAATGAGATTTTAAGAGGCCTATTTAGAGCGACAAGATGTATGGTTTAAGTTGGATATGGATGTTGGAATATAACAAAAAAGACAGAGGAAGATGATGAAATTTAGTTGGAAAAAAAAGGAAGTGACAACATTTTGGAAGAAACTGGAAAATAGACATATGTGTAAACAAAACACTTTTTTTTTATTCTAATCGTTTAATTGACTTGAAATGCGTTTCGCCTTATAAGGGCATTATCAATCTAACAATTTAACTCAACAAATTGTATTTATATCTATAGTGAAGGATAGCTATACAATTTTATTTGCATGAGATGAAAAGGGACAACATTATTCTATTGTAATTCTGAAATGAAAATAAAATTGTATAGCTGTCCTCCATGCTATAAAAAACAAGTTGTCGAGTTAAACTGTTAGATTGATAATGCCCTTACAAGGCGAAACGAAAGAATCAAGAAACAATCGTTTTATTTTCACATGTTATCCTGTTCTATTAAAAGAAAACAGACGCGGAAAATATTCGAGTTATATCCTCTGGCACAACACATTCGTAAGCACGATAGAAGAAAGAAGAAGAAAACGGCCAATTTTTAGAATGAAGCAGACGCATAAACCATAGAGAAGTAAAAGACATGGCGCAGATAGCAATCGACGGAAAAAAGAATACCCCTTAAAATAAGAAGAAGAACTGAACGTACTCATGGTGCAGTCACATTGGCAGACTTCTAACTTCTAATCGTAGAAGCTGTCGAATTTAAATGTTTGGGTTTATCACAAATTTATAGAATGTTTTAGGTGCGGTATAATTTTATTTTGCATCAAACAGATTATCATCAGTTTTTTAGACTCTCGAGATATTTCTCTATCTAATATCTCGAGAGTTTTTTAGACTTTCGAAATTTTAGATAGTCCTGTAAGGATATAATAGAATACATTAAAATTTTATCGTAACAGATAAGTATTTTGTAGAATTTAAAGCGCACATTTTGAACAAATGCTATGTTAAATAAAATGAGTTTTACTAGGTTTTTGGACGTGAAGAAGATGCAAAACGTTAGATATACATATTTAAATATAGAATGATGTCTGTCCAAATTATTCACGAAAGTTAACGCTCACTACGTTTTTATGGGATGAGATAAATCTCGGAGATTTAGTTAAGATAAATCTTAGTACAATATATTCGTGAAATAATCTCAGAGAACAGCTTGAGATAAAATCTCAAACTCGTGTATATGACGTTCGATATGACAGTGAGAAAAATTAAACAAACTCAAGACATTAAATTGCAAACATTTATTCCGTTTGCTGCGGAGATTCAAATTCACCCAACTGACGAACGAAACATTAACAGACACAATGGACTGACTTTTAACGTACCACAAGTGAGACGCGAGACGACAAATATCTGAGACTGAGCGTGTACATGATGGATTACAAATTACGAGAATTGACTCGTGAGAGCATAACTCTTGTTTCAGGGTGTGTCTCGAAATGAAAATCTCATCCGTGGTAGTGATGGTAAACCGCTATGTGACTATGATTGGTAACTGAGATTCAACGACGATTGTGAACTACGAATAAACAGTTATCAATCATCGTTACAATCAAACACAAAACAGTCACAATAACATAATGAATAACGGTTTAAGTAACAGTTTAAATAATGAATTAACATTTACTAATCCGACGACACGGGCCATGAAAAATATCTAAATGTTAGATAGAAATAAATTTAGAAAAAATTCGTCCAACAAATTTTGAGATAACGCTAACTTCGTTAGTTAATTCTGGGGGATGATGCCGTTTGCCCTATCGCCCTCGCGTTGTTACAGCCGCGAAAACTCCGCCGAACCTTCGAAAAGCTTTTAAACTTCAAAAATAAAAATAAATTCAGCACGTCAGGGGTGACGTCATATCCTAGATTCCAATACGTTACCAAATCCACCATTTCCCTGCAACAAGTCGAAACGGCCAACACGAAACGTCAAATTGTCCCATTTTCGGAATATTATGTCGTGTTATTAGGTTGATTCATAAATAAGTACCATTTTACTGTTGAAATTGAAAATTATATTAATGTCACAATCAATTTGACCGATTATAAAGTGCTGTTCACATTTTTATACGGCAATTTATTAATTCCTTCCTCGAAGTGTTTACGAGGTTTTGATGAGAAAACTCGTTAACTTTTGCATCATTTCGAAAAGTTTTCCCATTCAATATGTGTGCCCATTATTATGAAAACGGTCTGAGTCAAGAAATTGAAAAGAAAGGGGTGTATCCAATTATTTCGCGTCACATTGTTTTAAATTAATATAACATTTGTGAATAATTTGAAGCGTTATATTCAGTGTATTGTTACAACTGTTCAGGCTTGGTTTAAATTTTGAATATGTGCATTCTATTTGTGTAGATTTAAAACAGCGGACAAAAGCGAAACTGCTACTGTCGAGATACAATTTTCGGTTCGGACGGACATATTTTACGGCGGTGATTTTCCGTTTTTGGTTGTGATAAAGTTTCGGAGGTTGGCCAGCTGTGTTTGGAAGCTACAAGACTGCAAGGCGAGCGATCATCGGCGTCTACCAGCCCAGTTTCACAAATGTTGGTGTATTTATATTTGCGCGGATTGAATGAGGGTATTCAACATTACCGATAGAAAACCCGGGACTAGCTATCGAAGTGTAATTACGGCAACACATCGTTCAACGGCATTCCGCTAGTGTTTATTTTGATAATAAAGTAAATCATTACAACCTTTTTTTTTATTTCCTTATAAGCTATATGCAACATTTATATGTCGAAATAAATTATAAATCTAGTAGACTGAAAAATTTTTGAAACATTGTGTTGTGTAATATGAAAATATTTTTGAATCAATTCGAACGCAAACCTTTAAATATCTCGAAACGAAAGAAACATGACTTAGACCACTTTCATAATAACGGGCACATATGAGACCAACCCATAAATAACACTGTATATCGATTTTGTACAAAAACTCCGTATAACGTTTAAATTTGAATAGAGAATCAATTCAAATAGTAACATTCAATCGACCAATGAAGTCATAACGATTGCGTACATTCAGGCGCTCCATTAATATTTAGCGAAAAAACAAAATCTTTCGACAAAATTGATTTTATATGTGTATATTTATAATTAATACATTAAATTAGTATTTAATATTTTATAACTACTAACTTACCATCACGCCGTTTCGACAACAGAACGCCACACTCTACTGTCCTGGCACGCCGCTTTTGCCTCATCTACATTCATACATCTCTTTGGTTGTTGAAGCTTTTAACATGGCCATTCTCCAATATCTAGTTTACCTATTTGTTAGTTCATTTCCCTCTGTTTCTGTTGCCTTTTAACACAGTCGTTTATTTTCTTCACTGCCCTCTCCTCGCAAATTCCACATACCTGATTATCTCAGCAACGCTTTCTTAATTCTATCGACTATGGTACTAACAGATCTATATTCGCTTCTCATTTGTTAATTATTACACATGCGCCTTAGCAACCGCATTCAATATGATTTTGTTTACTTACATACATGTAGTATTAGTATTGGCATTAGAACTATTATACACAGCAAGTATTGATTCGGATGATAAATTTCAATTCTTTTCGTACCTATCTATATACCTACCAGTGGCGGTCGATGACTTTCTATAGAAGGGATGCTGGATAATGAGTTTATACCGACTGTCAAATATACAAATATAACATGTAATCGAGAGATATTCAATTTTTCAATCAAACAAATTACTCAAAACAATCCGCTCGCTTCGTAATGTGTATGTTATTCTGTGCGTTATACACATAAGCATTAAAGTCGTTATACGTACGTTGGATGCTGTTAACGAATGCGTATACAGTATTCGAAGATCTTGACAAGCTTAACTGAATACTTTCAAACTTTGTGAATACGGAACGAATGATAGAATTCACTGTTGTTGGTATCTGTGTGTTTACGCGATTCGTAGATTTTCGAAAGTTGAGAGTGCATATGTATTTCGACTCGCTCCGTGCGCGCGCCGTGTCGTAGTATGTGTTATGACTAGTCTCTAAAAGACAGGACGAATTTATTTGCAGCAGTGACTCTATTATGCTCTTTGACTCTAATATAACACAAGGGATGCGAAGTCAATAATCGGGGAAAGTTGAAAAAAAATTAACCAGGATAAAAAACTAAAGTCCGGTTGTGTAATCGATAGTAAATTTTGACCACGGTAAATTATTACTATAGTAATTTCGATCATCGTCCGTGGTAAAAAACGTTTGCGGGTTGTTTGGACGTTAATTTTATTACTGTCGAAGTCAATGCCGCCCAATAGCGCGGCAAGGCAATCATAAAATATCTGCGAATTTTACCAAAATTGATTTATTTTAAATATTCATTTTGCTAGCGAAAAATCATCGGTAATATAAATTAAACAGCGAGACCATTATCGTACGAACTCTCGTCACTAAAATACCGAATGATATCGAATGATCTATTGCTATATACTGCCACTTTCAAAGTAACAATGTGACGGATGTCTTTTGAAATAGCCGCGAAGAGTCCGCCATCTTTAACTAACGATTAACGGTTTTTACCATCCGATATTGGATGGTAAAAACTACTACTATAGAATGTACTTTCGATAAGTAAATATTTTTTACTATACATACTAAATACTTTTTTTATTATAGTAAAAAATTTCCGCTGATCGCACAATCTCGGGCCTTAGCATAAGTCCTCGCAGTTTTTTTTATTTATACAGAAAATATCCGAAAACAATTTAATAAAAACGTATCATTTATCTAAGTATGTTGATCCAGTTCATCTGGAACTACTAGTTCATTCATATCATTTATTTAAGCTAACTGATACCACTGAAAGAAAATTTAATCTTGAAGAACCTTAGAGAACTGTTTAAAAATTTTACATAGCTTCTAGAAACTATATATTTTTAATAACTCCTCCCTTCCTCGGTAATCTCATACATTACGCATATGTTATCTGTCGTGAAAAGATATCCCTAGTATGTCTTTTACAATTTCCTTAGAATCTTTCATCTCGCTCGGTATCGCGTGCAAATAAATATATATATTCCTTTCCCTTTTTCACATTTCGGCAAATAACGCCACACAAATATTGCAAAATTATCTTATCAGCAATGGTACTTACTGTCTACAGTTAGATAATTATTGTTTCAAGTAGTCGAGTAGGCTTTCAGCATGAATTAAAGCAATTTTAATATACAATATTACCCTCGGCCCCCAAATAATAATGAGTAAAAAATTGTAAACGGATGTCGCGATGATTAAAGCAATTAAATTGTGTTTTCATTTAATGTAAAATTTCGTTTTACATTAAATTTAAGTCACTCGCATTTGTACAATCGCAAATATTTATATGAGAGAGACGTTCTATATTTTTACTATAGCACAATATTTCAGGTCAAGGGAATGGGTAATATATTAAGTATATTCTGTTGAGCTGTGCAGATAATCAAGACTCTACTGTAGTATGTATGGATATTATATTAATATAACATTTATGCATTACAAGCTCATTTCAATTACTCCAGCTGTGAAGATGAAAGGGTTGAAATTTGGAAGCGAAAACTCAATATTATATAGTTAACTTTCCATTTTACACGGCACTGAAAAATGAATAGTGTTATACAAATTGCTTACATTCAGGCGTTTCAGTGATACATTTTTAAGTACCCATCAATAAGTTATTAAGTATCTACATTAAGTTCACGGTATACATTATTTGGTATTTACAACCATCTACATAAATATAATTTTGACTGTTTGTACGTCACACTTTTAATAATGTGCCGTTAGCGTTAGCCATTTGCACGCACATTTCGAATAAAATAATTCTATAATCGTCCAACACTTTATCACCTGACTGGATATGAAAAAATATTGCTCAATGGACGTTCCGTTCTGAAAATAAATTAATCAATTGAGTTTTGCGTATCTAACGTGGGTACCTGTTAATCAAGAATTGAATAATAATTTAATTCAATACCAAAAGTCGCCTACCAACCATTCTGGGTAATTTAAAAATATTAACAAGCTTTCATATAGTTATGTGAATAAATGCTAACCTAGTAATTGTGATGAGTTGTGGAGATAGATATCTTTAGATGTATATTAGTGACAGTTTCTATAAATACCTATACCTATCCTCTGCATTGCGAATTAAAATTCATCAGAAATATATTAACTATTATGAACCATCTCAGAAATATACTAGCCCAACTATATTTTACTAGCCAGCCCTTTTTCATATTTTCAAAATTTAATATCATTTAAAAGCATAATTTTTGTGAATGAATAAAAATATTAAATGATTCTAAATCATTATGAAAAAGATTCACATGATATTCACTAATTTTGACTACAATAAGCATTATCATACATAAAGTAAATATTATTTTTATACTCTGACAATGATGCTAATCAGCTAATGCGTATATATTATATATATATATGAAAACTTCCCAAATAATACATTCCAAATTTCTTTGTTCGTGAAAATATTTAAATTAGACGAATACATTACTTTAATTAAAACTGACAACAGAGACTCGTTCATTTTGACAACCAATTATGTTGACGTAGGTAAAATGATTGTGGATGTAAATAATATTATATTTCTATATTTTTACGTCTTTTTCTAGGAATGGCTATTTTTACAATTTATTAAAAAAAAAAAAAATTGCTTTAAAAATATTTTCAACAATTCATACGTTACGGATTTGATATTTCGATTCGAAATGTCTAAAATAAATAATGAAAACATCACACTTACCGCAAATTAAAAGCCTCGTCAGACACATAACTCCAAATCTTTCGAAAAAAGACATTTTGTTTGTAAAGGGTGCAAAGGCTTTAGAATTACTTTTATAAATTGACACCAATTAACACTATCCCCGTGAAATATTTGTGTTGGATGTTTTTATCTAAAATATTAAATACGCATCCCCGCGAATGAAATATCATGCGAATGGGATTGCAGTTTCGACGACGCTTTAAAAAGTCTTAGAATAGATGTGGCTAAATTCCACTGACAGTACAACTCCCACGCAAAAAACTAACACGGAATCAAAAACATTTCACATATATGACAAAATTGTTTTCCTTGCAGCTGCGCGAGGGAAAATGAACCATAAAACCTCAAAATTGCACCGAATAACGATTAAAATCCTTCCGCGGTATCGCGAATATAGCACCAGCGCACTGCACGCGAAAATGGCCACTGCGGGTCGGGAAGGAGCATATTGTGAAGTGAGAGAATCGCCTGTTTTAAAGTTAATTCGGTTTCCGGCAGTGTCGTCCCTTTGTTACGCCATATTGCAATTGGTATTTTAAAAATCAATACATTTCGCGCGCAAGCGTCCCGATGTTTGGCGCCAAATTCAGTTTTGACATTTTATTCCGCGGGCGTTGCCGACAAATTTCACGAACGCTACTAATTACAGTGCTTTGTATAATTAATGCAATGTTTCCATGATTTATAATTATCATACATCCATTACATTCTTTTCTATAAATCATAATGTACTAGCTACATTTAAAACTAATTTTATAAATATATTAATTAGAAAGATATACATATAAAATCAATTTTATCGAAAAATATTATTGTTGCGCTACCGGGATTCGAACCTGGATCTCTTTCCTAACCGGGGAAGGTGCATTATCCAACTATGCTACAGCGACAATATTTTTAGCGACAAATTTTCAAACCTATAAGTTACCTTTCTGATATTAATACATTTAATCGTTCCATTATTTGAAAGAGCCATCTACCTTATTTTTACAGAATCTCAAATACCTTTGAGTAAACTGATAGCAGACGCCAGAATTATCAATTCATTTTTATTATATTTTAGACACATTGATACAACTTTATTATTAGGAGAACACATTCTTATTGAACATGTTCTGAATAATTACAACTTCACAATAAGAATGTGTTCTAATAATTTTATAACATTTAAAAAAATCAGAATCATATAATTTAACGTTCGTACTAATCAGAAGTCATTTTTATCAATTGTGTGATTGAATTTGGAACAAATACACAAAATAAAATCGAATAGGTATGTATTTTCATGAACGTTAGCAAAGAACCGCACAACAATTTGAAGAAATCCTAAATCTGCTTCTTCATTTTCCAAAAGATGTCGTGCGTGTCTCCATGTCTCGCAATGTTACTGAACAAAATTATGAAACAGGATGCAGGTGAAATCGGGTGGAATCCTTGGTCTTTGGTTATAGATGCCGGTAATCCTTTCTTCAGAACTCGACGACTAAATAATTCCGAATCACGCACCTAAATCAATCCAGAAAATTCTAAATCACATATCAAAGGCATAACATCATGTATATGAACTACATACGTTAAAATTAGTAGGTATCACATATCAATTTGAGATTTTGAGCTTTCAAGTTTTGTTATAACTCTTACCAACTTATATTAATTGTTAAGTGTATTATTTGAAGTTGAAATTTTTACAAAAAACTCGCTACTTAATTTAGAGTAATATAATATATAGTGACTCCTGAATTCGGGCACTTTATGCAATATAACTAATACTTTTTATTTGCATTATAATTTTATTTGTAATCAATTATTGTTCTAAAAATTATTACATGTGCTAGATACTAAAATATAACATTGTTTTCCGTCATCTCAAATTTAACACAGCTGTACCTAACACAATATTGAAAAGAAATTTATTATCAGAATTTTGATACCGATCAGTCAATTTTGACCGATATGTCAGATGATATCTTGTTGTTCCAAGGTCACGAGATTTTCTAAAATCTTCTAGAAATTAATCATTTTTACTACTGTTAAATAACGAATTTATTTAAAAAAAATTAACTACAAATGAAATTATTCACTTTATCTCAGTTTCAAATAATTTTAATTTATTTCAAATTTAATTAATTTTATTTTAATCAAATTCACAAACACATACTCAAATGCAAAATCATCAACATATTAATATTACATATTATATTATTTGTCTTCACTTGAATTTGTATTAGATGTAGGTAAATTAGATTTTTTTTTTATTTATTTAGAAATATTTAGTTGCAAAAAAAAGAAGACTGCTTGTAACATATTTTACAAATATTTTTAATGCATTTCCCAACTAGGAAAGCCTGTTTTTTGGGCAAATTGGCAAACAAATACATTTCACAAAGGGCTCATTGAAGGCGAAACACGATAAGATCGAATACATAACATATAGCAAGTAGACGTGAAAATATTAAAAAAACATATATTTAAAAAAAGAAATAAATTAAAAAATACCAATGTACCAACTTGAAATATCACTTTTAAAAGCCTTAATGTCAGTTAAAGTTCTAATTTTGTTTCGAATCTGATTGTACATTCTAGGCGCTTGAAAGGTGAATAATCTTTGACCAAAAGCAGTTTTCATTCTTGGAACTATTTTAAACTTATTTGCTCTTGTGGGATAATATCTTTCAGTCCTCACAGATGGAGCGCTCACTTTCTTATGAAATCTAGTTAGTATATTCAGCACATATAACTGTCTTTCATCCAAAACCTGAAATTCTCTAAAAAGTGGCTCTGAAGGATAGGAAAAGTCACGGCGATGTATTACTCTGAGTATAGCTTTCAGAGCAATGCTTACTTGATATATATGTACACCTGATGCACTCCCCGAACTATAGATACCATAGCTCAAGATGAATTGGCACAATGCATAGTATACAGTTTTCTTCATCTTTTTATTCAGAATATTTCTAAGCATTCTAAATATATAAATTAATTTTCGCAATCTTTTAGCTAATCCATCTAAATAAACATCACATGTCATGTGCCTGTCAATAACTATCCACAAATACTTTATTAATTTACAACCTGCTATACTAGGACAATTACAGCCATTTATACATTTACATGCACTTAAGACTAGTTTTTAGTTTAATATTATTAAAAATTTTGGGTTGTCCTACATCTGTAATGGAGAACGGTATTAATTATGTTTTTGCTGTATTAAGCGTTAATGGGTTTTTATCCAACCAACTATTGATAATATGAGTTTTTTCAGCAATATGATAAACATGTTCCCATGTATACTAATAATTCACTAGTCCTACAACACTTCCACTACATATTTTTATTTTTTTTGATACATATTTTTTTTATTTCTCTTTTTATTCCTGTCGATGATTTAAATAACACCACAACAGCACGAAAAAAAAAAACTGGCTACTTTAACACAGACTTCAGTCTAGCAAAGTAGCCAGGACAACGCTGTATATATCAGAGGTGGAGTCTACTCCATCCCACACAACAAACTACGAGTATTAATTGTGTCTTATGTTTATTATGTTATAATATATTCATCTCTGTTAGAAAAAAAATATGTATGTCATCTAATAAATAAATAAATGTTGTTCCCTTGAATGAACAGTATGATCAGCAAAAGTCACATAGATCATTGATGTATATCAAAAAAGCAATGGGCTCAGTGTACTTCCACGTGGGACTCCATATTCGATCTCTTTCTTGTCGCTTACTACATTTTCTTTTATCCAAATAACTTTTATAGAACTCAAGAGTCATACCGCGTATACCTAATAAAAACATTTTCCTCAGAAGTATTTTATATGACACCGTATCAAAAGCCTTAGCGAGATCTAAGAATATTGCTAATACCCTTTCTTCAGCATCCACAGGTTCACATATATATTTATTAGCATTGATCCACAGATTCACACATAATGTTAAGATATTTTGTGCTGATGATAGTTAAACATATAAAATTTTAAATATGAATTAAATATATTAATTATAAAGATATACATATAAAATCAATTTTATCGAAAAATATTGTTGTTGCGCTACCGGGATTCGAACCTGGATCTCTTCCCTAACCGGGGGAGGTGCTTTATCCAACTAAGCTACAGCAGCATTATTTTTAGCGACAATTTTTCGACCCTATATGTTACCTTTTTTTTGAAATCAATACATTTAATCGTTCCATCATTTGACAGAACCATCTACCTTATTTTTACAAAATCTCAAAATACCTTTAAGTAAATCTGATAGTAGACGCCAGTTGGATAAAGCACCTCCCCTGGTTAGGGAAGAGATCCAGGTTCGAATCCCGGTAGCGCAACAACAATATTTTTCGATAAAATTGATTTATATGTATATCTTTATAATTAATATATTTAATTAATATTTAAAATATATATATATATATATATATCATTTCTTTTAACATTTATTTCTTTTCTATGAGAGTAAGACTCGTGTGTAGAGAAGTAAACACCATGTAAATAGGGTTTATACACGAGAATTTATGTTTCAGTTAGTTTGTGTACATATTTTTTTACTTCAAATACAAATTTATAGTAGTCTGTAATTTTTCTAATATGATGGGGAGATTGTTAAAAAAATTGATGCCGTGATTTTGGGTTGCGGTATATTTTAGTTTTGGAACATCAATTTAATCTCTAAATCTTGTAGATCGGAATCAGCTTCTAATATTTAATTGATTTTTAATTTAGAAAATATAGATTATTGATTTTTTTTTATATATGTCTATAATATTTTTATATATGTTTATAATTACAACTTCACAATAAGAATGTGTTCTCCTAAAAAAAAAAAAAAATATATCAAATTTTATTTTTCCCCAACATTAATGTAAGATAATAATCAAATGCAACTAAAGATTGTCAATTTAAGAAATACGGGAATGTTGTATTGTTAACTAATCAACTAACCCAACTTTGTAGCAAAATTTATACAAAAGCTCACCACACTGTTTATGTTTTATCAGTTGAAACGATCGTCCAATTATTTGGAAAAATTAAATATCTAACTAAAAAAATCGCGTTTGATTGATTAATAAAAAATATTTGTAATTCAATGCCTTGTGTTTGTCTATCTTTTCAGAATAAAATTTCGTAGTTCAAGTTTGTGCGTGCATGTCTTGTCTAACGTTAAGTACGCGGGTTGGAGTTTTTATCTCTTTCTACCAATCTCGTAAAGCGTCCTTGAGGTGAATGTTTTTAAGAAAATGATGCTGTATAAATTATTCAATGTTATTATTATTATTATTATGCGATTTCTGTTTCTAGAACCGTCGACACCTCTGCTCTCCCCTATTTATTTAACTCACCTAATCGACTCTCTTTTAATCCTGTTCAGTATGTTGTAATCTTTAAAATATAAAAACGGTATTTCCAAATCACAATCCCTGAATGTACTAATCCGACAGTTGTATAAGTGTGAATTCAACAATTGAGAGATTTGGATGAAGGGGCGTGTCCGATGTTCATTTAGATTTCTGCGTAGGCACCGGGTTCTGTAAGGGTGGGTACCGCGGCGCATTGTGCAACAACACCGTCGCCACAAAAGGATGTGACGTCAATACACCCGAATACACAAGGCATTTTAAGCACGTGGTGTTAGTTCATCATGGGAACAGTGGAAAAAAATTGTAACTCAATTACACGAATTTAATAATATTACGCTTCCCCATTTGAGGCTGTAAATTGTTTGCTTAAACGGTCAGGTGTTTTTAATATATCTAGGTTAAGATTACTTAAATGATTTTACTTTTATATATTCAATAACAGTACGTAAATATATATTCAATTTGAAATAAAGTGTACATTGTCTTTAATACGAGTAAGAAAAAACACACATGATATCTATACTGTATATGGTATACCGTAGAATAAAGCACTTTCCGTAATGTCAAAGCAACAATTTTTGGTTATCTTTGCTACCTAAAATTTGTCAAAATCTGCTGACAAAACCATTTATTTGATTCCAAATAGATTGTTTATTATTGTCTTTCCGCGATTCTTAACTAGATGTCATTTTTTTTCATTTTGACAGCTAACCTACAGGTGAAATAATTTTAATTATATCGACATTTTATTTACATGTGTTTTGTTTTGGGGAAATCTCTATTATTAAAAAAATATATATTGAGACCCTGTTCGCGGCCGATAGTGGCGATCGGCAATACACAATAGCTTACCTGTTAGCTACAGTATTAATACAGTAGAGATTGTTAAACCCAACGTTTGTGCGATACAAAGTTTTGTTGTGAAAATTAAAATAGTTATATTACATCACAAAGTAACCGCCATGTTAATTAATAATAAAACTACCATATTTTTACAGCCAATCCACCGTGAAAATTAAATTTGCGGATTGGTTTCTAATCTTGCTAATTTTTTAATGTTTTTATTACGAAGTTGCGTTGCTCTTCCGCTGAGCGTACAAATTTCAGTGCCGGTTGAACAATAGTAGAGATCCAACTATTATTCAACAATGGCCGTATCGGGTGGCACTTTTCGCCATCCGTGCACACAATTGCGCCCTTTTTATTTTAATATTTCACGGACTATTATGGAATATACTCGGTGCAACGAAAATAAACCTACTTGACAACACATATGCAGGGGTTTAAAAGTGTGGACCATTAAAAAATTGATGCTCAAATGAAATATTAATATCAATATATTAAATAATAATAATAAGTATACATACATGTCTTAATTTGATAAGACTGGTACTAGATAGTAGCAGATAGATTTTCCAAATTGACAGAACAGAAAAATTAAAATAATATTATATTGACTGCCATTTGAGTAAGGTTGGGACGGTTTGTGTCTTCGCTAAATATACTGAGTGAAAATAAAGATAAAAAACTGAAAGCTGAATGTCAAACGCCTCAGTTCACTCAGTCGGTGATCTGAGTTATGTCGTTATTACCATTTTTATAATAATAAATATATATCCTTCTTCTGTGGTTCTTCGCTATGGTTCCTCGGGTTGGCCACGGCAGAGGTCTGTGCGTGGAATTACCACCCATACGCACTCTTGGAATAATGGAGAGATTGGTCCAATGGCAAGATTGGTCCAAGACTACTGGAGCTCTCCGTTATTTTGCAGCCTTTTCTATCTATGCACAGGGCTTTGTACTAATGATGATATTAAAAATGTATATCTATAACCAATCTATTTTGAAGTAATATACTATCATTAAGAAGAACACATTCTTATTGTGAAGTTGTAATTATTCAGAACAGACGGTCTGTCATATTTTAAATACTAATTGAATGTATTAATTAGATTTAATCGAAAAATATTGCTGTTACTACCAGGATTCGAACCTGGATCTCTTCCAATCCGGAGAACGACAATTTTTCGATTCTATATGTTACACTTTATACAGGGGGTAGGCAGAGAGGATAGAGCGCCACACTCCACTGTCCTGACACACAATTCTCGCTTCATCCACATTCATACATCTTCTCATACAAGCTCGCCGATTGTTGAGGCTTCTAACACAACCATCCTCCATTATCTGGTTTACCTGGTAGTGCCAAGTCTTTCGCGGACGTCCTCTATTTCTGGTGCCATCAACACTTGCATCATATATCATTCTTACCATTCTCTCCATATAACCAAATCACCTTAGTGATCCTATCTTAATCTTACTCATTATACTAACATCAGTTTTATATTCTTTAATTATCTCATCATTCTTTACTCTGTCATATATAAATTTGCCACTCTCATTTCTCATCTCATTTCAACTGCCAACTCCAGGCCTCACTTCCATACATCAGTGTCGGTACCAGGACTCCATTGTGCACCGCTAGTCTTGCCCTGGTTGACATATTCCCATTAGACATAATTCTATTCACTTTATTTCCTGCAGTCACCCTCCTTTCGATAGCCTTTCTCAGCCTTTCCGTTTCCATCGAACATACTTCCCAAATACACAAACTCATCTACTTGTTCCAAACATTCATTACTTACAAGTATTTTGTTCAAGATATTAAGTCCAATTTATTATCAGAAACATTATAAGGTCCTTAAATTTTATTAATATTATATACAAAATTTAATCCCCATTTCATCTTCCTTCGTTCTCTTTGGGGAAAAAAAGGTATTTTCTTTTTAATTTCTTTTTTTTTTTTTACTTCTTCAATAGAAGAGATAGCTATCACTCTTTTCATTGTCTTCTACACTGTTTAACACTAATCTTTGTTACCAAAGCCACGCTGTATCGTGTTATCGTTTTTAATAATTCATAGAAAACAAATTTACTATAATTTTTGTTACTATTTTAACCATTGCATGTTTTCCCAGTAAATAAATATTTTTTTTTTTTTTTTTGTATCTGCCATTTGATGGTTGATAGTGAATTATTAAAATAATATTTTTTGCAAGATGTAAGTAAAAATGTAGAAAGATTTTAGTATGAATGATACAATGGGGGTGTGAGGAATGTCATCCTGCGCTGCTGGGCGGATCAGATAAGATGGGGCGAGATAAATACTCGGAGCACGGAGCTGGGGAGGCTTTGATCCGTCGTCAAAGTGTCCTCAATGGGGATTAAGCCAAGAAGGCTTCTGTGCAGGGGTGTCGCGGCAGCCAACATATTTTGTATATTTATATTTAAGTAAATTGAGATGAGAAATACACGTCACATTTAATATTCGTATTATGTAATATATGAAAACAGCACGAGGCTCGATACCCTTATTTACTTATCATCACGCTGTTTCCCCGCGGGAGTAGACGGAGAGTCTCTTCTGTCCTGACACACAATTCTCGCCTCATTCACATTCATACATCTTCTCATACAAGCTCGCCAGTTATTGTGGCTTCTAACAGGACTATCCTCTAGAATCTGGTTTATTTGGTCGTGCCAAGTCTTTCGAGGACGTCCTCTATTTCTGGTGCCATCAACATTTGCGTTCTATATCTTTCTTACCATTCTCTCCTCATTCATACGTTCCATATGACCAAACCTTCTATGTGATCCTTACTTAATCTTACCCTGACCACTTGCTCATTATTCGATTAGTGATATCTCTTCAATTTCTATCCTGATCGTAATTTTTGATTCAAATTTTGGAATCATAAATCAATTCTCTTAGAATGGTAAAAAGACATTAGTCGCATATCAACGAAATCCATGTACATAATACAGGGTGAATATTATGTTCCAGGCCGATTTTGTTTAGCCTCTATTTCGGTTTGGCAGATATTTGTCAGTTCGCATTTAATAGTCGTAGAGAGTAGTTAATTACAATTTATTATGTAGTACCTAACGTCTCAAGAACGTGTTGAAGTTATTAAAACATTTTATCTAAATAATAATAGCAATGCTGTAACCATTTATGGTGATCGCTATCGTCACATGTTGGAAAACTTCTTGGTGGCCGAATTGGGTCGATTGGGTGCAACGTCCTGTTAAAACCATACGTGTGGTGCCACCTCACACACAGTCCGAGCTACGCTTGAAATGTTGTGAGAATTTTTCCCGGCCACATAATGTCAAAAAGTGGTGATATCGACTGACCTGATTTGACGGCTCTCGACTATTTTTTGTAAAAGTACTTGAAAGGAAAAGTATACGCCAATAAGCTAACAACAATTCCGATGCTAGAGATGACAATATTTGAAATTAAATTGCTGAAATAACACGCGAAGTGTGTGAGAATGTTATGAAAAATATGGTTAAAAGAGCACGCATTTGTGCCGCTGCCAGAGGCGGCCGCTTGACCAATATCATATTCCATATATTATAGTAATAAGCCAAGTAATCGATAAATAAAAACTAAAATAAAAAATTGATTAATTAATTAATTATTTAAAAACCACATCGGCCTGGAACATAATATTCACCCAGTAACATATGCGTATATTTGCTTTGAAAGTATAGATTTTCGTTATAAGGTTTTCGTAAACACTAGTACGTGGAACTGGCGTCTCTTCTGGATTAGATTGCATTTTTTTGGAAATCTGTGTCTAATGGTAACGAAAGGATACTTGTAATTTGTTTAAAAGTCGGCTTTTACCTTGTTAAGTGGTTCTTTGATTATTATAGTGTATTTTGTTGGTTAATAGTGTTTTTTTTTTGGATGGATGTATTTTCGTTTACATATTTATATTTAGATATTATATTATATACGTATATTATTTTTTATTGTGGAATTGCATGTTTAGAACATAGTTCTTTGATATTTAAAACAAATTAGTTGAATCTCTGTATATATTTCTAAGTGGTTCACATATTTATTTATATATTTTGTTATTAATATAATAATACGTATTGTAAATAATGTTGATCATAGATAAGTGGAAAATTTCAGATTTCATTCCGTATAGAATTAAATTCAAATCTTTAGGCCTTACTTTTTGAATCTATTTTACGATTAGACGAAACAATTTTGTTTCTACAGATTACAAATCATAAAAAATTTAAATTACAGGAAAGTAATTGTTGCTAAGTACAGTGGTATCTCGGTATACGTCCTTAGTACGTATACCAAACAGAACGGATACCAAACGAATTTTTTCCATAAGAAATAAAGAGAAAATGATTAATCTATTTGCATGAAAAAAAATCCTATTGTTATTGGTAAATTATACATTAAAAGGGTTGTATAAAATATAAATATAAATATAAATACAAAAGCAATTAAATTAAATAAATGAAAAATTAACAAGTTGAATATCATCAGATTTGACGTTTAAGTATTAAAAATCTGTACAAAGAAATTTGCTTCTGCCTTCTCTTCAGGATGTTTCGGAAATGTGACATTCTCTGGTCACTTCAGACAAAAAATTCGCTAAAAAATACAAAATCACGCGAAGCTCACAGAATTATGGCGCTCGCTGTTCACCGAATGGCAGTAACAGGCCAAACAAAGGTCGTATACCAAACAAAGGTCGTATACCAAACAAAGGTCGTATACCAAACAAAGGTCGTATACCAAATAAAGATTGTACACCAAAAACAAATCGCGTCCAAACAGGACGTATACCAAACAGGACGTATACCAAAACAGACGTATACCGAAGTACCACTATGTTTAATATTGCTATTGCGACATCATTAAATGATTCATTGGATGTATGAGTAATGGTAGGTACAAAATGCTTAAAATCTTTATTTAAAAAAAAAAATGTTTTGGCCGGTTCACCCCTAAATCAGGGTATGTGACGTGTCGCAATAATGGAGTAACGAGGCGTGCCCCAGGATTACCGGAAGGTGTCAGCCCTGTTTGTCTGTATTGCGTACTAAACCCAGTTGTAGTTGAAATATTATCAATATTGCTTATAACATTCGTATCGCACGGAATTACTCGCCGAAGAGGCGCCATATAATCGATATGACAATACACGTGTCAATAATTTAAAGGTGTAATCATCGGCGTGGCGCCAAAAAACCCGTGGGATAGATTTCAAGAAAACAAAGACGTCTTAGACGTTACAGCGGCGGCCTGTCGCCGTGTAGGTACTTGCAAATATGACTACATGTAGTGTTATGAATCTGAATAAAAACAGAGTATTCTTTTCTTCTCCTGAACACATTCTTATTGTGAAGTTGTAATTATTCAGAACATAGGTCTGTGATATTTTAAATATGAATTAAATATATTAATTAGAAAGATATACATATAAAATCCAATACATTATCCAACTATGCAATAACGACAATGTTTTTTAGTGACAATTTTCGAATCTATATGTTACCTTTTTGATATTAATACATTTAATCGTTTCATTATTTGAAAGAGTCATCTACCTTATTTTTACAGAATCTCAAATACCTTTGAGTAATCTGATAGCAGACGCCAGAATTATCAATTATTATTATCAATCAACAGAGTATTCTGCAGGCGGGGGCCATTCTCGATTTTGCCGCCGTAGTGTGCCGATATTGAACATCTTTTGTGTTTCATTTCTTTCCACCTCATAATCATCATCATCGCCGGTTGAGAGAAGCTGAGATCGGTGAACCACCCTTGTCTACATTCTTGTTTCCTGTACGGAAGAATATTTTTACAATTAAGGCTGGGTGAAGATAAACTATCTATTTAAAAAAATATTTTTAATGCAGCAGCATGGATAATATGAGAATATGGCAAATATTTTTTTTTTATCACAATACATCTCTCTTGCGTGAATTACATCGGGTACGTTTTTCAAATTGTGATACTGATGTACAAGGCGGCACATGAAATGACGTATTTGTATAATAATAATAATTTTTAAAAAATAACCTCAATGACGCTTTACACATAAACTGTTTATTTGTTTTACAAAATTAAAATTAAATTGTAGTTTTAACTTACGGAAATGATTTTTTGAAAATTTTGGTGCGTTTTTAGTCTCTGATGCACTGTTTCTTATGACGGAAGGCAAAGAGTTCCACGCTTTTGGGCCTGCCACCGCAAATGCCCGTTCACTAAATTTAGACTCCCGGCAACGGTTGGTCGGTTCTATAACCCTTCGTGCGGCTCTTCATGAGCTCTGCATACCAGAATCATAAATGGTAGACATCTAGCTTTGACGTCAGGCTCTATTTCTGCAGCTGAAAGCGTTGTTGAACCGATCAGAAGGCAGCAAACTTCACGAGCTTTTGCTCTAATAGGCTCAAATTTTTTTTTCTCTCAGTATTACAGTGTTAATCTTCAGTAATACCTACGTATGTACCATCGATCTTGAGCTGATTTTGACTCTTTTCTTCACGATCTTTCTCTGTCTATGGTTCTGAAATATGGATAGTGAGGAAGAGAAGCGCAAAAAGATAAACGATCTAGAAATGTGGACAGCCCCCAGAATGAATGCATAGATCGTAGAGGAATTAAACATCTAACAGCTCTAATATCTCGGTAGTAACTAAATATTTTTTTGATAGATTTTTTCTATATATCTTTCTAGTTGATTCATTTAATTTGTGTGACAGTCCCGAATGTGCACTGGGTTGTTGAGCATCCCCTAAATGTCACGCCCCGTGACAAAAGCTTCGCATCAAAGGCCTCTGGGGTTGTCATGACGACGGGCCCCACTTCAAATGAGGGCCAGCGATGTTTGCTTCTCGGCGGCTCCAGGTATATATTATTAAATTTTCAAGTAGCGCGGATCTGAACTTTGGCGAGACAGGTGTTTTAATTGTGATAATTCCTCCCTAGAACCTGTAACTGACGCATACCAGCCAGCCCGTTAAGAAAAAGGGTGTGTAAATATAACTTATACTCGTACATTAGAATGTACACAAATACGTCTTCTGGGTTATTCTACCATGCGCACCAAATCTTTCAGGGAATAGCGACATCAGTCTTGATGATGGACCCCGCAATGGGTTCAGAGAGGTTGAATAAACACGACAGAATTTCCCAGAAAACTCTACAGAAGTTTTTGATCGGCTGGGAAAACCTGAAAACATAGTTTATGCAGCTTAATTAAGCTAATATTAACCAGCCTTATTATCATCATATGCTTATTTTTTCAGCGATTCCGTGACACCCGGGCGGCTGCCCAGGCTGTGTCTGCGACACTGACACGAGCCACAACACCTAGTTCTGTCACTGTGATAAAGGTCAGTTGGTAATTCTACTATATACAAAATACAAATAGGCAACGAATTTCTCATATTGAATGTTAAATTTTGCGAGGTTTAATAATGTGTTTGTCTGCTAAATAAAGACAGAATGATGTCAATCATCAACTATTGGAGTAAACCCCCAATAATATTATCCATAATAATATTAATAAACACTACCTATATACCATTATGTACATTCCTTCTCGGTTGCAGTGGCTGTCCGTTTTTTCTCCCGTCGCAGATGTCGATCCTAAAAACCGACACGTTTTAAAAGGTCGCCACAAATATGTCGAGGAATTTTTCAATTTTTTCAAACATTTGCGTTTTTTGATGTATTATTTAGTGCTGTCTTATTAAAATGTAAAACAGAAAAACCCTTCGTTTATGAGGCGTAAAAGAAGAATAATTATTGAATGTCTACAAAAAATTATGAACATATAGCGATGTCATATATATATATTAGGGAGAACACATTCTTATTGTGAAGTTGTAATTATTCAGAACATAGAATGTGTTCTCCTTAATAATAAAGTTGTATCAATGTGTCCAAAATTTAATAAAAATGAATTGATAATTCTGGCGTCTGCTACCAGTTTACTCAAAGGTATTTGAGATTCTGTAAAAATAAGGTAGATGGCTCTGTCAAATGATGGAACGATTAAATGTATTAATATCAAAAAGGTAACATATAGGGTCGAAAATTGTCGCTAAAAATATTGTCGCTGTAGCTTAGTTGGATAAAGCACCTTCCCCGGTTAGGAAAGAGATCCAGGTTCAAATCCCGGTGGCGCAACAACAATTTTTTTCGATAAAATTGATTTTATATGTATATCTTTATAATTAATATATTTAATTCATATTCAAAATAGATATATATCATTTCTTTTAACATTTATTTATTTTCTATGAGAGTAAGACTCGTGTGTAGAGAAGTAAAAACCATGTAAATAGGGTTTATATACGAGATTTTATGTTTCAATCAGTCTGTGTATATATTTTTTTACTTCAAATAAAAATTTATAGTAGTCTGTAATTTTTCTAATTATGATGGGTAGGTTGTTAAAAAATTTGATGCCGTGATTTTGGGTTGCGGTATATTTTAGTTTTGGAACATCAATTTGATCTCTAAATCTTGTAGATCGGAATCAGCTTCTAATATTTAATTGATTTTTAATTTAGAAAATATAGATTATTGATTTTTTTTATATATGTCTATTATTTTTGCTACTTTGAAATCTGTGAAAAGTTGTATACTTGATAGTTTTTTTTTTTTTAGAATAATTATTATTATAATTTTTTGAGTGATTTCTAATTGTGATGTTGAAGTTTTATATGCTCCTCCCCATCCAATAATACCATATTGCCAATGTGACTGTACAAACGCTTAATATATTATTTTCAGATTTGTAAGTGATAATATGTTTCTGAGTTTTAAAAATATGTAGGAAGTTTTCCTTATTCTGTTTGTAAGATTAGTAATATGTTCGTTCTATTTGAGTTTGTTGTCTATTATGATTCCTAGGTACTTGATACAATCTTTTTCTTCAATTGATGAACATTGGTGTGAATTTTAATATTAATTTGAGTGTTATCTTTCTGTTGAATAGCACATCGTAGTAAGTATGTTTTATAACTATTAATTGATAGTAGGTTTATCATCCGTTCACTTTTTTATTGAATTAACATCCTCATTTGCAGATATATTAGCGTCAGTCGAAATTTTTTCATTAATTACTGTATTGTCTGCATAATATATTATTTTACCATGTAATTTATGTTTAAATATATCATTAGAGTATAAAATATGCACCGACAAAGCTCGCGAACTTATGACTAAATCAATTAAAAATACATGCATAGCATTAAATGAAATCAGTAGCGCACATATAATTTAGTTTTGCAATAAATGTATATATTTAAAATTATCTAAAAAAATATTTTATCACTCACAGGTTCCACGTGTAAGAACCAGTACGCGACCCTTTCTTAATCTGAAAAAAAAAGATGTAATTGTGATTATAGATGATTTTGCAGCCCTCTCGTCTGGGGTGTAGCGGGTGGAGAATAATGGGTAGGCAGCAGACACACCCCTACGACTCCCCTCCCCGCGCACCGCAATGCCGATAAATCACCGCCATTTCGGGTTCGGCCGTGTCACGTTTCGGACACGAGACACCATCTTCGGGCGCAGTAAATTACCACTGCTAATTACCAGCCGGAGCGCCAAACAGAATAATATTTGGTGACTTTTTAAATATATTCACATCATCCCCCCTCCTCTAGGGGTAGTGAAATGTAATAGATAATAAAACGCCTGGAAATTGATAAATAATAGTATTTTACATAACTTGTGATTGTGTAAATTAATATCAAACGTAACAGGGAAACCGATTGAGTTTTTATTAAAAATGTGGGGTAGCTGGGTCAGAGATATCTCACATGAGGTGGAGTGAACAGGGTGAACAGGAACAGTAACCTAGAATGTAACTGAACAAAATTTGTAACACATGGCAATCAATATAATAAAAATTTGAATCCGTCGCAGGGGGAAGGAAGAGCTTGCCTATACTGTGCGCAGCATCCAAAAGAGTAACTAGGCAAAAATTTTAACGGATAGCTTTCAAGACGGTCCTCGTAGTCCAGTGGGCATTCTATGGGCTTCGGATTCGATTCCCGGTGAGGACACAATATTTCTACGTTATTTTCTCAAGCCCGGGTGTTTTGTGATGTGTGTTCACTAAAGTCATTGTAGTATTAAAAACTAAATTAATATATATTTATATCGAAAGGGAGGGGGTGGAACGGGTTGCAAAATTTGGTTTAGTTCGATCGTTAGAAGGGTGTATGATTGTACAGATAACAAACATGTATGTAATTTTGAATATGTATGTATACAGATGTGTCGGTACTGTACGGTAGTTAAGTATAAAAAATGATATTCTAACTGTGACTTGAAATAATTCAGTTAATTTAGCAATTTTAAAATAACTTTAATTTAAAATAATTTTCACTGTTTATTTTTTTTATCTTGTAGATCGCCTTTCATGTTGAGCTATGATCTACTTCATTTAAACTTTTTATTATTAAAATGATTACTCCTTTGATTAATTCGATCTTGATGACAGGACAGACAAATTGCTCCAAAAATAACGTTGGTAAAATATTTGTGACATTCGTGTCACTACACACTAAAAAAAAAAAATACCTAGCACAAAAATAAAACTAATAATTAAATATTTCACAATGACTGACGGCTAGTGACATCATTACAATAATGTATATATATATATATATATATATAGATTGCTTTTGTAACATGACTACTTCTTCTGTTCTTCATGTGCCAACATTTATCAAAGTTTGGCTACCATGTTGCAACATGCTGATTGTAAGATCTTGGTATAACGTCTCCAGCATTTTGTAAATTTAGCCACTTTCTGCTATTGAGGTGTCTGGGGTTACAAGCTAAGATAATCTCTTTCTGCCTATACCTCTTCTACCTTCTTTCTTTCCCAGCATAATGAGTTGTAAGAGATCATATTTATCAGTATGCAGGTTGCCTTCATTTAATAGTTGTTATCAGTTATCTTGACTTATTCATGCGTCTTAGTATATTTTCACGAGTAAATTTAATAGTTTATTAGATTCTTATAACATTTGTCTGTTTTACAAATAAACAACGTTGGTCTTAAATCGAATAATTTAGAATCATTAGATATAAGTAAGGCGTGTAAAATTAACCAAAATATTATAAATAAACAACTAAATTTAAGCACATGTCTTATACTAAAAAAAATTTCAATAACTTTGGATCATAAGTCAGCGTAACAATTTAAGTTATGTACTAGATTTTTTTTGTTTAAATCGAATTTGAAAAAATAACAATATAAAAGTGGTTAAAAACATTATTAAAAAATAATTCAATTTATATTTCAATAAGATAACATTACACTAGTTTTGTTTATTTATATGACTCAATGACATGGCAAGAAGCTGAATCAACAATCATTAATGATGAGACGACATCTGTAGGAATAATTTTAATGCAACTATTGCAGTATCCAAGCATGTCAATGATCTCTTATTATTCTGCGTTACATTTCACAAAGCCACACCAACCCTTTAGCGCAGCACATGTCTTTAAAAACGTCATTAAAAAACTACTAAATTAGTAAATCCGATAGCTTCGTCCTTTTAAAAAGCAATAAATAAGATATATGTGGTGTCGGGACACCATGTCGGGAGATATAAATATCATAGGCGTTAACGGACAAAAAATATGTCCGTTTTTTTTTCAATTTGGCATCTGTCAGTTGGGGGCGAACAGCGGGGTGAAAGAATGTCAAATGTATACTAAGGGTTAAGGGAGGAATTTGAAACGGGTGCGAAATCTTACTTCTTGATATTTCACTAAAATATCTAATGAAAATTATGCAAAAAATGTGTATTAAACAATGCATTATTATTTTAAAAAAATTATTTATTCGGGAAAATTACAATTTTATACAATACAATTTATAGGCATATTCAAACTGTAAATGTAAAAATCGGTAATTTTGAAAAAATGAACGCCCCCAAATTTAAATTCAATCAATATTTTCGATATGATTGAATTTTTTTTATCGAGTTACGCCTTTTACACGTGCGCGGACAACAGCAACGACAACCGTCATCGTTACTTATCCAATATCTGAATAATGTGAATTGTATTACGGTGGACATAATGTATTACCTTAGAGATTTTGCGATGAGTCGAGGAGTATATGTTAAAAATATATCAAATTGAACTTTCGTTGACAATCAAAATAACACGCAGGTTACACTCAAGTACCCTGATCAAGTTTAGTGCGTGTCTTGAACATGTATCAAAATTGTTATTCGTTGTATATTACGCAGTACTCGAATAACGAATTTTGAGAAGAAGAAGAGGTTATAAATATCACACTATTTAAAAAAATATCAAGGTCTTTTTTTTATCAAATAATATATCAATAAGTTTAGATTATCTTGGTGTCGCTGCCAGAGCATGATGTAATGTGGTCCACGGGGGATTGAAACTCAACCCCTGCAATATGTGAAATCACCTGCGAAACGATCTTCCACCGGCGGGCGGCGCAGTTGCATTAACGATGCGAGCGGTTCGAATCTCGGGAGAGCCAATTAAATTCATTATACAAATTGGAAAATGAACCCAAATTATATCAAATCAAACGGTATCACCCTTCGCACTTGCCATAATAAAGTTCCACCCCGATAAACATCCCGCGGCAGGGATGAAAGGACAAACGACCCCCACCATAGAACAGACATTACTTTTGAAAATAAAATTATACATGGAATATTTCAAGACGAGCATCCAATGTATTGAAATTAAAATTTACGAAAGGTATTTTATTAAAAGAAATAATGAATAACGAATGTAACACATAATTCATCATTTTTTACGTAATTTTCTTAACGACCTCTAAATCCTGTGCGATATAGTTATCCAAAATTCAACATTAGAAATTATTCGAACTGAGAACTAAAAATAAGCGCTGTGCCATTAATAGTCTATTTTTTGTGATGAAATTTGGCACACGTGTGCTGTGATAATGTAGCAACCACCAAATTTATATTTAAGTTAAATTAAATTAATGTTTTTTTAACTTTTTTGATGAGAAACATAAAAGATCGAATAATATTTAAACCGTTTCGGATAACCTTATTTGACACTCAGTGGGTTGTTAATGATTTTTCCTAACCGTAGGCTCCGTTTGGACACCCTGTATACTCTCATCTTTACTAGCCAGTACCGAGCACTTTTAAAACTTGGAAAACCTAGAGATTTTGAAGGGACCAACTATCGATCCCGCAAGCTCTCACATGCTTAGAGAGCTCTCTACCATCTATCTATCCCCTTTAGACTGCGGTGTCAAAATTTTCGTATAAGTGATTTTTTAATTTGGAAAATCCTTATTATTTGTGTTAGAATTTAAGATATATACATACTACTTTAATTATACCTACTTTATTATTTATACACTCTTAAAACATAACATTTTAATACTGATATTACGTATACATTCTAATATATCATTTCTAATGATATATCAAAAATGAGTAAAGTAATAAATATACCGATTAATTGCCAATTTCTAAGTATTTTTTATTCTCTAGGTACACCAGACACTGAAGATGGAATAATAATTATTAGATATTATTGAATTTAAGGGGTTGCCGTGTTTGCGGGGTCCGTTTAATAAATAATTGTAGGGGTGGGGCGAGGGAGCGAGGGAGAGATTGAAACATTAAACATATGTCATAGTGACAGCTATTCAATATTATACATTATTATTTATTGAGTAATCTCACCATGACTTAAGCTTTATTGTCAAAACTCGATAGGAAGAATTCGTCACCCGAAAGACTTCTAGAACTTTTTATGTTATTTATCTATCTATATAATATTACTTATAAAATTGTTATTGGACTATGAACTATGACTGATGGAACCGGTAATAGAGGACGTATGCGGAAGACTTGGCACGACCAGATAAACAAGATACTCGAAGAAGACACAATAATCGGCGAGCTTGTATGAGAAGATGTATGAATGCGGATGAGGCGAGAATTGTGTATCAGGACAGAAAAGTGTGGCGCTCTATCCTCTCTGCCTATCTCCGTGGGGAATCGGCGTGACGGTAAGTAAGTAAGACTAGAATAGTTTGTTTTGAGACAGACAAAATTCATAAATAGCCGTTTTAGGTCATTATATCAAACTGAGTACAAATAAGTAAAAATAAGATAAATTATAAAGCATTTAAACAGTCATATATTGTATGTGTCGATGTGTATAATAAAGACAACTATTTACATCCAAAAATATATTAATAATATTTAACGTATAATATTCTTATTCACTTACCATCACGCGGTTTCCCCGCGGAGGTAGGCAGAGAGGATAGAGCGCCACACCCTTATGTCCTGACACACAATTCTCTCCTTATTCACATTCATACATATTCTCATACAAGCTCGCCGATTGTTGAGGCTTCTAACAGAACCGTCCTATATTATCTGGTTTACCTGGTCGTGCCAAGTCTTTTGCGGACGTCCTATATTTCTGGTACCATCAACACTTGCGTCATAAGTCTTTCTTACCATTCTCTCCTCATTCATTCGTTCCATGTGACCAAACCACCTACGTGATCTTTTCTTAATCTTACTCATTATACTAACATCAGCTTTACATTTTTTCCTTATTTCTTCATTCTTTACTCTGTCATAAATAGATTTGCCACATATAAGCCTAAGTGATTTCATTTCCACTGCATTCCTCTTCTCCCAGCTCCAGGGCTCACTTCCATACATCAGTGTCGGTGCCAGGACTCCATTGTGCACCGCAAGTCTTGCCTCGGTTGATAAATTCCCGTTAGATATAATTCGATTCACAGCGCCGTTCACTTTATTTCCTGCAGTCACCCTCCTTTCGATATCATTCTCAGCCTTTCCGTTTCTATCAAACATACTTCCCAAATACACAAACTCATCTACTTGTTCTAACAATTCATTACCTACAAGTATTTAGCACGGTGTCTCGCTTTCCTTCTTCTCGAATACCATCACCTTCGACTTGTTAACATTCATCATGAGGTCGCTTCCCTTGCATACATCGCACATTCTATACACTAGCCTCTGTAGTTCTTGTTCATTATTCGCCATTAGTACTGCATCATCGACATACAATAAACAGCACGCAATCAAATCGCCCATTTTTGCTCCTACATTCATACATAAACATAAACACAAAACATAAACATGAAAATCTTTAACATGAAAACAAATTTCATTTATAAATAAACGTTGTGTTCTACAAACTAAACACACTATAAATAAATAAATAAATATAAAACGTAAGAACATATTCTACTCCATATGAAATGTTATATAATTTCATACGTTATATATATATATATATTAATATTACCGTTTAACACAAAACAAAATACTTGCATGAAAAGATTTCTCATCTTAAAATAACAAAATAATACACCAGCTGCCGCATCGTCACGAATTTGTTTACTGTCTATGATATTATGACTCAACTTTCTGACCAGGGCGACATATGACAATAAACAAGAATGCCGTTTGTCACGCACTACCCTTACCGTTTAAAAATTACTCCACTCATCTATCAGTTGCTTCGTCGCAGAGTTGCTTACCTATCGCTTGTGACTTTATGACTTAATTTTTGATCGATTAGGCCGGCCTCTGGTATTTCTTTTAACGTGAAATTCATTTGCGCGAAAAAATATTTCGGTTCAAGTGGTCATGCTAAAGTAGTTTCGACGTTCATCGGGACCGGCGGAAAGAAGCAAAAAAAAACAATGAAAAGTACACATTAATAGGATAGATATAAATATTATTTAGTAAAAAAATATTGTGTTTTTGAAATAAAACTTACTTTTATAAACTTAATAGTACTTCATACTCTAAATCGTGTGATTAAATAAATTATATAATTCAAAATGGCCTGTTTATACGAATGCGAAGCATTTTCAAAACGTCAAAAATTGTCTAAATTTTTAGTTAATTTAACATCCACATTGTGAAGTTGTAATTATTCAGAACAGATGGTCTGTGATATTTTAAATACAGTAATACCCCGACTTACGCGGTTCGTTTGGCGACACTGCCGGTAGATTGCCGTCCGCTATATTCAGTGTTTCTTCTCTTACTGTGATTGCTAGAAACTGATATCGCCCATGTGGTAGAAGAAGTTGTTAATCTAGGCAGGCAATTGGATTCGGAAGTCAATACTGACGATGTCAACGAGCTGTTGGATTCACTTAGTCAGGAGCTAACAATCGATGAGCTCATAGAGACACTTCAGACCCAATTCCACCAGAAAAGCACATAACAATTGCAAGCTTGACAGAAGATCTCAGCTTAATTGAAAATGGCTTAAAAATTTCAGAAAACATAGACGAACGACCAACGAAGATCGCGTTATAGCTACAAAGCAAAAAATAAAAAAATGACCCTTTTACGTAAATTGTTTATTTTTTTAATATTTTGTATTAATATGTATAAAGAACTGCAATTTTATTAAATATTTTTTTTCTAAACTAGTGTCTTTGTCAGTTCTTGGTCCCAATTAAACAAAATTATATGTATTTATATGCAAAGTTGTACCCCGACTTACGCGAATTCGAGTTAAGCGATTTTCGTCAGTCCCACCTATCGCGTAACTTCGTGGTATTACTGTACTAATAAATGTATTAATTAGAAAGATATATCCCGGTAGCAATAACAATATTTTTCGATGAAATTGATTTTTTCTGTATATCTTTCTAGTTGATTAATTTAATTTGTATTAAAAATACGACAGAGCTAGATTCTGAAATTGCAACATCACAACAAAAATGTGTTTTTAATATTTACGTAATAGAATAAACGTGCTTTGTATTTCTGTCAAATGTGTGTATTTTCTATCTCAGTAAACTTTTTGTGTATTTTAAACTATTTTTGTACCGTAAACTAATCGCGGTCCCCAGAAAGATCGTGTACGTACCAGATCCAAAATAAACCACGTCTTGATTTACAAAGGATGGCCACGCTCATGCGCAACGGAAGTGTCTCCTTACAAAGAGCGCCAGGTTCGACGACTGAGGCGCACTTCTTCTATGACGAGGACGTTACGGCCCACCTGACGCAGTGGAAAAGCTTACATTTTTTAGTAAGTCACGAGGGAAATGTTGGATCTTGAATATATTCCCGAAGTACCGTTACAATTTCTAATTTTATTTCGTTTATTTATTTTACATCACTCTCAATGTGACTTTGATCTGAGAGTCGCTGAAGGTATACTGGATGAGTCATTCTATTTCATGCGCAAAATATAAGGGATGGTGATTCTGAGCTCAAGTCTGTACTGTATTTTATGCGCACTCGTGTTGAATCTCAGAGAGAAATCTCATCCGTCGATACAGGCCTTTAAACTGGTGTACACATAAGTACTCTATTTACTTAATTTAATTTCTCCTCCTTTCTTATATGCAGGGGCGTGCACTCTACAAATCATCATCATCTATCAAAGAAGCTATACATAACTATAATATTTGCAAAATAAATGTAATTTTATTATTTATTTTATATATATTATATATTGAGTATGTAAATCTACACAAAAATAATTCATATTAAATAAAATAACAATAACTTAGTATGAAACCACGAAATTTATTATACGTCTGCCGGTTTCGCTTATCTCAAGCTTCATCAGGATCATAAATACAAAAAGAGCACTTATATATACATAAAGAGGGAGATAGAATATAAAATTACATGTGAAAGAGATAGACAGAATACATATATAGTTAAATAGAACATCAAGGGAGACATAATATAAAATTATATGCGAAAGAGAGAGACAGAATATATATACAGATAAACGGAACATTAAGGAATGGGAAAATACAGTGTTGATGAATATTAAATTGATGTTAAAGGAAAGATACCTAATATGGGGCTAATGGATAAATTAATTTGATTTTTAAGAATTGGCGTACCACTATTCATTATCTTTTTTATTTAAAGGGCTTCTAAATTGTCCAACCGGAGGCCAAACCCGTTTTCATGAAGGATATTGACCCCTGTGGTATTGTCAAAAGAATAGTCTTTTTCAATAATATGGTTGGAAAATTCTGAGAAACCATTACTGTTTTAACATTTAAGATGTTCTTTGACACGAATATTGATATTATGAGCAGTTTTGCTTATATAGAATGAGGGACAATTATTGTAAGTTTATATATACACGAGTGGCGTCGCTGTAGTATAGTTGGATAATGCACCTTCCCCGGTTTAGAAAGAGATCCAGGTTCGAATCCCGGTGGCCAACAACAATATTATTCGATAAAATTGATTTTATATGTATATCTTTCTAATTAATATATTTAATTCATATTTAAAGTATGTTCTGAATAATTACAACTTCACGATAAGAATGTGTTCTCCTAATAGTAAAGTTTATAGTTACCGAAGATGACGCAAGGCTGCCACGGGAGTGAGATGATATCCAGGTTCAGAACCACAATTCTTATTCCTATTCTCAGCAATGGCCGCAATGTATAATGAAGAATGGACTACACAGAGATTCGCATTTGACTATTTAACTCTCAACTTTCAGTTATGAAGAATTTCGTCGTGTCGCGTATTATTATTAATGTTTACAGCACCATTCCAAGAACATCCACAAAATTTAAAAAAATCTCTTCAAATCAACAACACTACGTAAAAAATAAAATGATTAATTTTATTTGTTTTTTTTTGTCAACATACATAAAACCACACCTTACTGCTACGTGCCCGTGAGCTACAGCCCCAGCTCGAAGCGTGAAGACCGGTCTTTATTCGATAAAGGTAACACCAAACCGACACGAGTGCAATTGTGTCTCAGAGTATTATAGATCTTACGGGCATGTAAATGAATGCCAAAATTGTTTGTTGAATTTGTAGATATACGGTTTTATGAGATATGTTCGTCGTTTTGCTTTACGACTGAAATGGGATACGCAGTTTGGGTCAAGTTACGTCATTTTCCGCTCCCCTCTCCTGTCAAAGATGGCCAATATAATTCACGCAACCCTTTGAAAACCTTCTACTATATATGAAAACGAGTTTAAGCCGCTCTGTGAACAAATTGCAATATCAACGAATGACAGCTTGATCGCAGTCAAGTCTGTACCATCATTTATGAGAATATCTCGAGACATGCCTCATCACCAGCGTCGGCGTTACGCACAGGCGGAGCAGGCGCACACCTGTGGCGGCCAAATTAGCGGGGCGGCCGAAAAATAAATAAATATGAAAAAAACAAAACCTCAAGTTGCAAAATGATAATAGTGTGTAATAAAAATAATCCAGGTATAAAAAATCCGAGAAAACAAATCCAATAAATAACATTATAGCTATTTCCTAATAAAGCAGTCATTTGTAGTAATAATGTCCAGAACGACTTTTGGTAAAAAGCCGGCCATGGGTAATTTAAAAAATTCTAATTAAATGTATTAATTAGAAAGGTATACATATAAAATCAATTTTATCAAAAAATATTGTTTTAGGGTGTCGGGATTCGAACCCGGATCTCTTTCCAATCCGGGAAAGGTGCATTAACCAACTATGCTACAGCAATAAAAATTAATAAAATTTGTCTTTTATAATTTTCACACTTTCACGAAAAACACGTGTGTTTTTAGGTATTGTTCCAAATTTGTTATTATTATTTTACAGTTATAGTTGTGGAAGTATATATTCACATTATATATATAGGTACTTCCACAACTTGAAATTGTTATTGTCAACCGTTTTTTTTTTTTCCAACCCCTAAGTCCTATTCCCAATTAGTACACATTGTACCTTTGGCTCGACTGGTTGTTCGACCATTTGGAGAGGAAGTATTCTCAAGTGATAATTTGTTGGATCACTAGTTCATATATTACTGTGATTTTGGTGTGTTGTAACCGTTAAAACTCATCAGAGTTTTTTTGTGCCGTGGCAGTTTCGTACATTAAGTGAACTTCCGGAAGGTCATAGAGACGGCGTCATCAACCAGGCAAGTCGAGCTATCCTTTGGTGTCGTGAGTCCGTCCTGGTTCGCTATCGAAGGAATTCCCTTACACTCATCATTCCCTCATTTCCGATTCCCGATTTTCTATTCACGTATCCCTTCCGATTCACCACTGTGATCAGTGACTTTCACAGATATTTTCAAGCACTTGCAAGTGAAAAAAATTCATCCTTTATTTTACAAATGTGGTCTGGTCCCTAACCCGAGATTAGCGTAGAACTACTATATAGATGATAAGATAACTACAGTACTGTCGTTTCCACGTGTTTTCGTAATACATTTTCAAATTTTATAATTCCTTTTTTTGTTGAGGTGGAATTTATAGATTAGTTTTTATAAGCGCTTGGATATCGATATCAATAGTAATAATGTGGGCCCTAATGCACCGCATTTGCTGCATTGGCGTAGTTACGCCACTGGCGCTAACCCCAACTACGTCAGAGATATAAGCATTTTAAAAGAGTCGTAGTTATGCGATTATTTCAATAAATTGAAATTTTTTTTGATTACAAATATTATAATATATTGAATACATTAAAAATAGCCATCGAATTTTGACTATTTTTTGTAAGATGATTTAAGGTCTGAAATAATGATATATAATAATAATTCAAACGCATTAATCAAAAATATTTATTTCGAAGTATGTAGATTTTTAAATGTTTTTTTTTTAATTTGAAACATGATTTTGTGAAAATCTCATGCAATGATATTTTTTCATACTCCTTGGACATTTTCGACTCATAATTTAGTTCATAAAATATTGTGAACTATATTTCTTATACCAAGTTTAAAATATTGATATATCAATATTAATTTTGCCGAGGAGGAATCCCTGACCATATCTTTTTTGCCTGTTCATTGCAGATCACAGGTTTTTTTTGAGTAATCTCGTCAATGGTAATTTTCAACTCCCGATTAACTTGTGTCATCTTCTTTCCCTCAACTCGCCACATTTAATCTATATAATAGGAAATTTATTGAACGACAATGGTATTGACTTGTAATATAATATTTCCTATTCTATAATATTATTGTACTTTTTTCTATAAAATAAAGTTTTAACTTGATTAATGGCACAAATCACTCTTGAAAAACGGATTGCCAATTTAAAAGAAGAAGAATATTAATATGGCCCGTCAACCGATGAGATTTTTTATTAAATTTACGACTTGAGGACAATTTCAGAGCCAATTATTACTGAGGGACTGTGCTCCCATGAGATTATTTAGAGACAATACCCACTTTTCTTAGTCCACCGTGTGCACACCAAGTCTCAGAGATTCACCATTTTGCGCCTCTCTTTGATGTTCCATTCATCAGTTGGGTTAATTTGAGTTTGTAAATTAATGCATTTATTTAGTGGTCTAACTTTACAGAATAAATAGTTGTAGGTTCTAGGTGACGTTTACGTGAACGTATCAAGTCTCGCTGTCAAATCTAATGTCGTGTGAGTTTTTGTCTCTTTCTACTAATCTCAAGTTAATTTCTGAGTTTATCTCCAGATTAAAATATCAACACATCTGCTATTATATATAAAAAAAAAATCACTTTACAACATTTTATTTTGTGTTTACAAAAATTAGTTTACTTCTAATATCACATATTTAAAATAAACAAAAATATTTTTTTTCTTTGGTCGGCAAAGTGTTAAGACAGTAAAGTATCAAGAATTTACCAATTATTTTCTTTACTGTCACCCTCGGAACAATCAACAGTACCTACAATTATTTGTAAAGTACAAAATTATTACAATTTTGATTTTATATTGATCGTACAAATCAAACATTAAAAAAATGCGTTAATTTTTATATCCAGCTTTATTTATTAAATAATTAATATTTCATTATTACTTTATTTTTTAACATAATCTTAAAAACTAGACCAATGAAGTATATTTATAAGATTTTCTTGTTTCTCGAATATATATAGGTATTTAAATTTTATAAATTACTTTCCATATAGACAATTCTATCCTTTTTTTTAATAAGTTAGTATTAAACTGCAATAATATAAGTGCTACGTGAATATATTTCGAAATGGTACCTAATAACTAAATTAATAAATGTAAATGAAATATATTAATTAGAAAGATATACATATAAAAACAATTTTATCGAAAAATATTATTGTTGCTACCGGGATTCGAACCTGGATCGAACTTGCAATAACCGATTATGCTACAGCACACAGTGCACTGATGAAAAATTTTCGAACCTATATGTTACACTTTTCAAATTAATACATCTATCGTGTCATTATTTGAAAACAATCTACTTTATGCTTAATGCACGTTGCCCGGATTGGAAGAGATCCACGTTTGAATCCCGGTAGCAACAAAAATATTTTTAGGAGAACACATTCTTATTGTGAAGTTGTAATTATTCAAAACATAGGTCTGTGATATATATAAATAAATAAATTATGGAACGATTAAATGTATTAATATCAAAAAGGTAACATATAGGTTCTAAAATTGTCGCTAAAAATATTGTCGCTGTAGCATAATTGGATAATGCACCTTTCCCGGTTAGGAAAGAGATCCAGGTTCGAATCCCGGTGGCGCAACAACAATATTTTTCGATAAAATTGATTTTATATGCATATCTTTCTAATTAATATATTTAATTCATATTTTAACAATATTTTTCTATAAAATTGATTTAATATGTATATCTTTCTAATTAATACATTTAATTTGTATTTAAAATATCACAGACCTATGTGACAACTTCACATTAAAAATGTGTTCTCCTTAATGTTTTTTTTTAAGTCTACGAACACGGAATACATGTCTTATTAGTATTCTTATTATTTTCAAAACTAGGCTAAACGCTCGTGCTATGAAAATAGAACTAATTTGCTGGTCTCCCGGGTCGAGGCTCGAACCCTCGACGACTTGATTCGTAAGCGAGTGTCTTACCGCTAGACTAACAAGCGCGTTGTTAATTAACTAAAGATCATGATATCGGGAGAAGAGGAACAGTCAACTCGACTTGGGGCAATCGTGGAAGAACTTGGTGACTTTCCGGACTATAATCTGGTCATCATTTGCCACCGCAGCCTCAGTGGCGCGTTTGCGTCCGTCACGAGCTTCAATATTTTGGGTTCCTAGACATTGTTGTCTAAAAATTAGACGAGTGTTACTTCTTACGATTATGCGTTAACATCGCGCGCGTGTGTGTAATATGCGTATGTAAAATTTACTTTATGTATTATAAAACGGTTTCTATGGTATTTTGCGTAGATAGGTAGGTACTAGTTATTATCTGCCGGGACGTGAAAGGAAATATTTTTATTTTCGAACTTACTAGTATTGTTGAATTTGCGAATTTTTTTCGGAGGAGGGGCACGACTTCGCATGTTTTACTGATTCATTTCATTTGTTTTAAAAACTATGTTCTAAAATTACTAATTCACAATTAACCATCCTATTAAAAAAAGCCCGAGAAACATACTAAGATGCGCACAGATGTAATAAATTATGTGTATTACAAATTAAATTAATCAATAAGAAAGATATGCCTACAGGAAAACTCTATTAATTGAAAAAATATTTGCTTTCTGACGAGATTCAAACCTGAACCTTTTCCTACACGGGGAAACTTGTTAGCATATCACTGCATTAATCAATTACGTTGAAGATAAATTTGGAACTTATATTCTGTATATTTTTATAATTGGTACATCTATTATTCCATTTTTAAAAGTAATCAACGTTATACTGCGATGAATCCAGAATACCTTTGAGTAATACACGCTAGGAGACGCCAGAATTAAATCAATCTATTTTATTAAATTTGGATACAACGTACATATTTTTTTATGAAAACAAATTTTTGTTGCAAAGTTACACTTTCAAAACATAGTCTGTGGTATTTTTAATACAATTTAAATATTTTAACAACAAAAATGTATATTTATTAAAAAATAAATAGTGTTATTTATTAATATTTCTCTGAAAATCCCTCCTGGAGTGTTTAAATTAGTCAAAAAATAAGTTTCCATGCGAAAGGTACATCGATTATTCAATTCTAAATTAGCGAAATGACATCAGAAATAGAGAACGTCCGTGGTAGACTTGACACGACCAGGTAAACCAGATACCGGATGATGGTCATATTAGAAGCCTCAATAATCGACGAGTTTGTATGAGAGGATGTATGAATGTAGACGAGGTGAGAATTGTGTGTCAGGACAGAATAGTATGGCTCTCTTTCCTCTCTGCCTACCTCCGCAGAGAAACGGCATTATGGTAAGTTAGTTAGTTAGCCAAACTTAAAACATCGGTCGCCTAGTCCACCTAATTAAACAAGGCACTGACTTACATATCGTGTAGCTTTTCTCGTAGGTATCTTCGTCAGGCTTGACGAAATATTTTTGACCACATTATTTCATTTAAATATTTGCATATCAATAAATATATTTAATGCGTTTAATAATATATTTTTATTTTCAAGTCACCGACACACACTCGCGCACAGGTATGTCGAGCTTTTTAGAGGGCACCTACCTGGATACTCAAAAAAGAAACGAGTCTAAAAGCTCGCTCAATGATTGGCGGACGGTTGCCAGGCAACAAAAGCTTTCGCCAGCCGTGTCGCTATTGGTCCGAATCTAACCCTTATACGGAGGGGCGGAGTTTCACAGGCAGAAGTGCTTCGATTATTTTTATTTCACGTCACACCTCGCCGCTGTCTGTGAGGGTGAGGAGAGGCGATGGAACGCCACTCTTCACTGACGTAACCCACAACGGTTTGTGGAACAATTGAGACAATGATGCGAACTTAATCGAGGATACTACTAAGCTGTTCATGAGGAATGAAGTGATGTGATTTATATACCAGAAGATAAATATGTTAGTGTCAGCGTTAACAGTTTAATGATACAATATAGGTTATAAATACGGTCATTAAACCTTTTAAAAATGCTCATCAAATGCGTTTACTATAATATGACTATCCACTGTAGCCTATTGACACCATGTATAAATTGTGCATTAACAATGACATATAATATAAAGATGATTGCTTTTAAAAATAAAATAATGTATCAATTTTAAAGAGCTACAAAATATAAGTTCAAACATTTGTCGTAAACGTGCTTGGTCGATAAAGCGAAATAGTAACGCATTTTCAGGTCCAGGTTCAAATCTCGGTGGCAGCTAAAATATTTTTTCGATAAATATATTTTATCTGTTTATATCTTTCTAGTCGAATAATTTAATTTGTATTAGAAATATAATATATATATATGAGATGTAACAGTATATATCTGAACAAATTGTAATGCAAAATACGTGAAAGCATAATTTAATAATACATATGATAAATACAAAAACTATTCATTTTATAGAACTCCATTGTTAATCAACACGATAAATCGAACGCAATTCTTTTGGTTCTATATTTAATTTTTCCAAATAATTAACTACATTATATATTTGCAATTAATAAATGAAATAATAATACTATGATATAGATGACCATCGTTTAGTTGAACATCTTTGCAATGAATGAAATAATTTTGAATTGAAATATAACGAAGCTTGCAACACTAAAACTTATACACAAGTTTGCTAATGGTAATAAAAAAAAACAAACGCCTTGAATTACACAAAACACATGAAAAACACATCGAGACTAACATTTAAATTAGGGCAATATTAAAATTATATAACGACTTACCACAAGTCAATTGAACCTTGAGAGATTTTAATAAAATAAGTGACGAACGAACAGACGAAAATGTCACAAATTTTTTGTCTTTTTACACTTCCATTATTTTCATTTTTTTATATACAGATTAAGAGTTAATAATCATGATAGATTATGAGATTAAGGTGCGAGAAAATGTACTATTTTATGGTTGAGAAATTAGAAATACTGAATAATAAATATAAAAGTTATGTTACATATGACAATAAGAATAATTACGAAGATATTATAAATTATTTACTGAAGTGCGTGGGTTCCGAAGTCAACGAAGTCTAATCACGTTAGAATGGATCTTAACCATGTTATATACATAAATAAAAGTTTTTATTTTCTATCTGAAGAAAAAAAATTTTTCTTTTTCTCTGCATAATTTTAAGTGGATAGATATTAATATCACATATTGCACTATTTTATATTTTTAATCAAGGTTTATATAAATGTGCACAGTGGCGTGGTGAAATATTACCGGGCTCCCGGGACGGCAAACAATACACCGGACCCCTACCCCCCCCCTTTTTTATAAATATTTTAATATTAAATTTCCATTATAATACCCAATGTAATGAACAAATCGACCACTCCTACGTAAATAATCGTAAATAAAAAATGACATTTTTAATCATTCTAGTATTTTGCACGTATTTGATATATTTAATTATTTATTTATGTAATTTTTTTAAAATCTGCCACGTAAATAAGTATCAAATATATGCGAAATAATAGAATGATTAAAAATGTAATTTTTTACTTACGATACTTTACGTAGGAGGGGTCGAAATAGCTGTTACTACTACTATTGCGAAATACGAAATATGTCCTAAAACAGGTTTATCTGGTCGGGAGTTAATATATATATGTAACTTTATTAAAACTCCGACTGTATGTGTTTGAATGTTTGCATATTTGAATTTAATATATATCTACTCGTACATTTTTAAACCAACAATGTAATTATTGCGATTGTCGAACTCCAGCGATCCGGGCCCCCCCTGTGCTGCCAGAGCTGCCACGCCACTGAGTGTAAGTACACAATTCAAGATCATCCATTTTTTTGGGGGTACATAAAATAGTTAAAATAAATTATCATTATTGTATTTTAATAAATTAAAATACTCATTTTAAACAACAATCTCGTAGATAAAAAAAACCATTCACGTTTGAATGTATTTCTCGGTAGTTCTACCCCCCCACACGTACTCGGCGCTCGGTGGGTGGGTACCTCACCTAGGTACACGCTTTGGACGTTGGTAGTCGCTTGATTAGTGCGAAAACGAGAACGGTGACGTGAAGTCGCGTCTGTCAAAAGCTGCTCGGAGCTTTAGATTTCTTTTGACAGTTGGTTTTCAAAATAATAATACAAGTCCATCTTTGCCTTTGAAGCTCTGTTCATATTCATTAGTGAAAACAAATAATACTATTGTGAAAAACTATAATTATCTACTGCGATCAAAGATTTGTTGTTTATTTTGATTTCGTTATTAATTCATATCAACAGTAGTGGATAGCGTATTGAAAAAAAAATGTAAAAATTAAGAAAATTTTCATTTTTTATGATTAACAAAATTAAACTATTTTTAATGAATCTAAGTGGTGTTAATAAATTAAAAATGATTAACAACGTGAATAAATTAGTTCGGACTTTTATATACTGGTACATACTTCTTTAATATTAATACATTTATATTTATAATACCGTGTGTGTGTGTAAGAGAAAATAAATCATGTACGAAATGTGTCGAAATAAACATAAACGAAATATTTACTACGCAGAAATGTTAAGGACTGTTTCGAAATCATGAATTGTGGTAGTGTTTTAGATAGCGAATTTATGTAAGAATAATAATAGAAATGAATACGCGAAAATCAGAAACCTCTTCATCGGAACGGCTAACACCATCGTCCGACTGCAGCACGAGCGTCGGCAGCAGTTTGTCTCAAACAGAACCGTTGCACAATTCTCCGACACTGCTTCACCATAACATCCCGCCCCTTCTGCAGGCGTCCTGGGACAGCCGGAAGACAGAGAACGCCACCCTGCAGCAAAAGATTTACTACGACAGCGGAGGATACGCTACTCCAAAAAAGGTCTTCAGCAACAGCAACGTTTGCGCAGAGAGCAGGCAGCAAATAAATTACTTCTCCAACAATAACAACAATGAAAACAAGAAGGATTTGAGCTCGTGCGCACAGCAGCAGAACAGCTTCTTCAAACAAAACAAGCGACTGAACTGTGAAAACTTCTTTCCAATTTTGGGACAACACGCGCCCCAAGAAATGCAAAAGAAGTCAGATTTCAACAGTAGAATTCAAGAACACGGCGAGTTCTACAGTTCAGCTCTGATGCACGACGATCACGTGTGCGGGAACGGTGTAACAAAGCTAGGGGCTGCGAACTCAGATAAAAACATTCAGTTTTCTCCCGATTTCTCCGGCGCTCAGAATGAAGACAGGGAGAATAATTTAGGATCTAGTTTTTTCGGATCTCTGTCGAATTTGAATCAGAACTTGACCAAGAGTTTGAGCTTCAGCCCCGAGCAAGTGCAGTGCATGTGCGAGGCGCTGATGCAGAAAGGCGACGTCGAGAAGCTGGCCGCGTTTCTGTGGACCCTGCCCCCCAACGAGCTGCTCAGAGGGAACGAAAGTGTTCTGAGGTGAATATTTTATTTTCTCATTGAAGCGAATTAGGTATCAATTTGTACGGATGAGGATGAGACTTGGCTCGAAACTCGCGTTAAGGGCAGTACAGAGTTGAGCGCGGAGCGAGCTATCATGCATTGTACTGTGTACGTAGACTAGAATGATCTTTATCGCCAAATCTCTGAGACGTGAGATTAAAATCTCATTCGTGTATGCACCATAAGAATGTTTCTAAATATAGTAGACAATAGTAATATTGTAATATTAATATCAATCATCATTTAAATAATTTTAGTCGTTTGTGTGTCAGTCACATTTTTGAAAACGAAAGTCATAATGCACGCATATTTTAATTAGAATACTCATATAATCGTCTGGCACTTTGTCACTTGACTGGATATAAAAAAATACCGCTCCTGGACGTTCCATTTTTTCAAATGAATTAATTGAGCAATTGCGTAGGTACCTACCTACTTTTTATGTGTTTAATGATTATTTAATTCGATACCAGAAGGAATCAACTATTCTGTGTAAATTTGAAACAAAAATAATCTTCTCATTATTGACGGACCTAAGTAATATTGGATGAATATAATTCTCAATGATTTTTTGATATTTATTGTGTCATCCCCGAAGAGGACCGTCTGCTAATGTAGGGTTGGACGGTTCGGCTGTAAACAGCTGATGATGTTAGCTGATATCGACGAACATCTTTCACCGACTGCGCTAGTATCACATTACTATTCGCTTGATCCATATGTATTTTATCTTTTATGTACTTATATTAACAGCTTCTGCTTAAATGTTTCTATATGAAACGGGTGACTTTTTCATCATAAAATCTTTAAGTTCTGCAGACTATGTTCTTTTACACGATAACTACGAAAATTACAAAGCACTTATGTGGCGAGTGTATAATATTTACCCACTTAGAATTGCAACTATAAAAACTAGTGTTTAGAACCCACAGATGTTCTTCAATATAAATTAATCACCAGAAACACTTTTTTATAACTAAAATGGTTTGACATTTTATGTTTGAAAAGCAGTCATTACGAGCAGGATATTTCTAAAAAAAAGAAGGCATTAAATAATACGTATTATTAGTTGCTAAAATATTTTTTAGATAAATTGATTTTTTTCTGTATATCTCTCTAGTTGATTAATTGTATTAATTATCACAGAACTATGTACTGAAAAAACTGCAACTTCACAAAAATAATGTGTTCTCTTTAAAATATATATTAAAAAATAATTACCTAGCTGCAAAATATCAGAAAAATTACTATTGCAATTCATATTTCAAAAACTTAGAACATATAAATGGATCTTCTTGTTTACAATTTTTTTTAAATATATAAAATGTAGATTATGCAACAGGTCGTTACCAATTTGACAATTTTCATTTGTGAAGAATATACATGGGTGTCGTACCAACTTTTTTTTTATCATGCTGTCATTGTACAATACGTAACAATGGTCCAGCGACTTATCGATTGTTAATTAATTAATTCCCATTAAATAATCTAACTCAATAATTCTTTAATTTATTTATTTATTTGATTTCCAAATTGCTAATATCTGTAGCTTAATCATTATAAAAATATATCTGTTCTCACCATACAGATGGAGCTGTTTTGATGAATTTGATTTGAAATTATTATTAACCATATTTAATTAATTTAACTTTTAATAATCCCACATTATTTATTTATCCGTCCGTCCCTTCGTATCGCATAGCAATATAAAACAATAAACAAGATCTGTTATTAATTGTGTAATGTAAAAATGTGCAGCTATCGCGCCATACTTGGGTAGGTATTTAAATATTTGTGGTCAAGTCACAATAGAGTAGATGTTCCGTACAGGAAACATGAAATGTAGACAAGGGTGGGGGTAGTTCGCCGATCTCAGCTTCTCTCAACCGGAGATGATGATGGTGATGATTATGAAGTGGAAAGAAATGAAACACAAAAGATGTTCAATATAGATACACTACAGTGACACAATCGACAATGTCGTTCCCGCCTGCAGAATACCCTGTTTTATTTCGGTTACACACAATATATACATTCATATAATATTTTCTCACCATATTTGCAAGTATGTAGCAACAGGCCGCCGCTGTGACGTTTTTTTTTTTTATCAAGAATGATAGCCCTTGTTTCCCGAAATCTATCCCACTGGTTTTACGGCGCCACACCGATGATTATACCTTTTAAATTACTGACACGTATCTTATCATATTAATTAATTGGCGTCTCTGCTGCGACCTTGCAATTCTGTGCGATACAGCAGAAAATGAACAAATCAGGGATGAATGTAAAACTAATCATTGCTTAGTGAGCAGGATTAAGAAAGAATAACTTGGGTAGTTTGGTCGGATGAATGATGAGAACTTATATTATTTAAAACTCACGAAAATGATTTGAATATCACTAGATATCAATGATTGGAATTTTTTTTAAATTTATTTCATTTTTCTGCAAATCTTTCAGTTTATGAGTTTAGGGCCTAGAAAAAATGACGTATAATGAATTGCTAAAGTATCTATGGTATAAGTACATTCAAAGAGATTTCAACAATTAATTTGGATAGAAAGATTCCTGAGACCTCTGATGCAAGTTCCTGAAATGTGACGTAATAATAACAGTAACTTTATAACCGAGGAGATCAGATAACACGTATATTTTTTAAAATTAATAATTTGTGTGACTTTATATTGGAAGGTGTGCACATTTTAGAGAACTCTGGTGTTTTAATATAATATTTATTTTAGAGGTCCCCCCAGTGAACTTTGTCATGAAAACCACGTTAGAAATAACGCTTTACAAAATATAACATTGTTATTCTCATTTTTGCCATTTGTTTTATTTATAGTTTTATTTTAAAGATATTATGGAGGCACCGAATATTAATCACAGTGCCTCTCGCGTGTTAAACGAGCGCTCTACCGCGAATATATTACTTTTTTAATAATAATATAATACCGATGATGACATCTATGAATAGTTCAATTTAATTAATTATTTTTTAAATAAAAATTAAATATATTAATTAGAAAGATATATTTTTTTTAAATATTGTTGTCGCTACCGGAATAAATTTAATAAAAATGAATTATTAATTCTGACGCCTCCTATCGGATTACTCAAAGGTATTTGAGATTCCGTAAAAATAAAAAAGACGGCTTGAAAGTGTAGCATATAACATGCACTGTGTTGGTGTAGCATAATAGGTTAAATCATTTTTCCCGGATAGGAAGAGATCCATGTTCGTATCCCCGGTAGCAATATATCTTTCTAATTAATACATTTATTTCGTATATTAAAACTTACAACTTAACAATAAGTTTAAAAAATATGATAGTTGAAATAAGAGTAAGAGAGAGAAAATTCGCTAGTAGATAATACTATAAGAATGGTGTTACCGGTAATTAGTATCTTTATAGATACCAACAAGGAAGAACATGTATGAAAATATATATTTTATACAGGGGTGGTATGATATATGTGTCTGAGATATGTAATAATTTTTTTTTTCTACAATCTTCACTTTATAAATTAGGAAAACTATATTATTTACTGGTTCACCACAAGGCAAAGTATATTAATCTAATTAATTAAGTTGTATGCACTATATAATACAGATATGTATTAATTAGTTAAATAATAAAATTAACACAAAATTCGAATATGTCCAAGAACACACAATTATTGGATTACCTACGAAGGCACTGATATCCATACTTTCATATATTTCCATTAAATATAATAAAAAATAGCTTCGGTCTCTATGAGATATCTATTATTTGTTTAAATAATATAATTTTAATGGTCAAAAATGTTAATGATTTAGAACAAAACAAACACTGTTAGAACATTACTATTCATATTCATTCTAACAAATATTAAAAAACATCTATAATAATTAATCAATCTAACATTACATTTTTTTTAAATCCGATTATAATTTTTTTTTTAAATGTTTTCTTAAAATTATTCATAAAGATGTATCAAAATCTGTCCTATGAAAATTTGGTTTCTCCAGGAGATTCTGAAAATCATTTTAAGAATCTCAACTGAATCGATAATAAATAAATTTTTAGTAAATATAAAATAAATATTTAATCAGTGATCAGTAATCAAAACATAACAATTTATCCACATTCTTGATTTACTTCGCTTAAATGATGTGCAGCTTAAAACTAAATATGAGGTATAGAATCAAAATCAGACACAGTTTTTATGGTTTTTTAGTTAAGTATATACAAATATATAGAAAATTAATGTCTACACGACTAGCCGATCGAAATTAACACAAATATTGCTGAATTTAGTATAAAAATGTATTTAAAATTTGCTTGTTTATTCAATCGCAGATATGTCCAATAGACAATTAATTCAAAGCCAGACAAATCTGTTTTCAGCCAATGAGACGACAGTATTTGGTCATGTGACCCGTGGTTACTGGCCATGTTCAATATGATCCCAAATGTGACAGTTGTGGTACAATGATTTTTTGCATTTTACTCGAAAACAAGCAAAGTAGACTTGTCTGCTTTTGATTCTGAACCTCGCGAATGTGAAGCGTCAACCAGAATGGCAGTACGTGTTTAGCAGTTCAGATACCTACGTTATATGAATTTGTTTATGTAAACGAATGTTCTATAATTTATTAGCCTGGTAAATAATACAATACGTCTTCCCCCAAAGGTGTGAATGAAAAAAATCAATGATTCTAGTGAAGCCTTAATGGAACTACAATATTATGATTTATTACCGCCTACGAGGTGCGCGGAGATTAGAGGTAGGTAAATGTCGATATACATCGGTTAGTTCAATCTGCTCTCTACATAAATGATATACCTATTACGTTTAAAGAAATGCCTCAGAACTTTTTTATACTGTTATTTTATGTGCGTTTCTATAGGAAAATCTCACCTGTGGACACAAACAAAATCATCATCTAGAGACACTATTTATAAATCTCCTGAAGAATCTTGAATATTTTCACGTTTTAACGTCAATATTGTATAAATTAAATACGTTAAATTGCGGCTAACCTAACCTAACATTCCATTTTTACTCAGACGTTGTTTCTACAATATAAACAAAAAAAGGAAGAATGTACAAGTTAGGAACAGATACCTGGCAAACTAAACTGAAGATTGGAGGACGGTCCAGTTAGAAGGTTCAACAATCGATCTAATCGAGATCATCCACGTCGGTCCATCATAATTGAGGATCGTAATTTTCTCGGCATCCTGCAGATCTTAGAACTGTCACCAGAGAAGTACCTGTTGCCTTTTCCCACTCGGTCGGTCCAAAGGGAGGGGGATCTTTTTCTATGCGTGTAAAGATGTATGAAAATGAACTAGGTAAGTGCGGTAGGCTAGGTCAGAAGAGTGTCACTTCTATCAGCTCTAAAACGGTGTGACGGCGAATATAACATTTTATAAAAACATCAAGTTAATGAAAAAACCATGCAGGTGAAAATACATTTTTATCCGGCTGAATATTTTCATTTGACATGACAATAATATATCCTCATAAAAGGACTTTAATTTTTCACCACTTTAGTTGAGTTCATGTTTGTGATTTACCAGGGCCAGAGCTCTGGTGGCCTTCCACCGCGGGGTGTACCAGGAGCTGTACGCTGTGCTGGAGGCTCAGCAGTTCAACCCGAGGTTCCACCCGGAGCTGCAGACCCTGTGGTTCAGGGCACACTACAGAGAAGCGGAGAAGGTGAGGGGAAGGCCGTTAGGTGAGTGGTGAATATTAACTCTCAGCATAACGTGATAGAAAATATCCATACGCCGCCATCGTGTCAACTTGTGTTGTCATAAAAAATGTATCAAATGATTTTTACTATCATGCGGTTTCCTTTCAATTAATCAGTTAGATAGAGACGCAATTATAATCATTAGTCTATTATTTATGTCATCTTTGATATTATTATACGACTCTCTAAGTTCCATTTAAAATTGTAATAATATCGCGCCCGATATCCAAATTTTAAGTTTTACTTAGTATTGAAACGAACAATTTATTTTACGAGTAAGATTCAGATAACGTAATTAATATTTAATAAAATTAGAATTTTAATATTACAAGCTTAATGGACTCGGTAGACCTGTGTCAGTGCATGGCTACGGAAGGGTTAATAATGACGTCACAACCTTCCTCCTCACGATCGAGAATCTTCTCACTATCGTGGGTTTTGATTTGATCGTTTTTATTAATTGTTCATCTCATTATAGCTATACAGATATAATCGATTTCTTCATCAGAGAAATACTTATAAATAATAAACAAATTATTCCCGGTCGGGAAATGAATCCGCGAAGTTTTATTTATGCCATAACCACTAGACCACGGGGCTTTTTTGACTCTTGCTTATCCCCTCGTTGGTGTTTCTGTCACCAAGTAATCAGTAAGGTATCCAATATTGCTTGTTTAATAGTGTTTCGTATACTACTTTTGATACTGTCTATGTAAGACTATATCAGGAAGAATGGATTCATTATACAACAAGAAGGTACGCCTTCTTATTGTTAAATATCTAGATACTATTACTTATTAGTATTTAAAATATCACAGACCTATGTTCTAAATAATTACAATTTCACAATAAGAATGTGTTCTCCTTAATAATATATAAGTTGTATCAATGTGTCCATAAATTAATTTAAAAAAAATGAATTGCTAATTTTGGCGTCCGCTATCGGTTTACTCGAAGGTATCTGAGATTTCATAAAAACAAAGTAGATGGCTTTCAAATAATGGAACGATAGATGTATTAATTTGAAAAGTGTAACATATGGGTTCGAAAATTTGTCGTCAAAAGTACTGTCGCTGTAGCATAGTTGGATAATGCACCTTCCCCGGATTGGAAAGAGATCCAGGTTCGAATCCCAGTGGCGCAACAACAATATTTTTCGATAAAATTGATTTTATATGTATATCTTTCTACATTACTGTTACATTACTTAATGGAATTTAGAAAAAATCTTTATTTGTATTTGTTATGTCTGCGCACGTCTTAGTATGTATTATTTTTTTAAAAATCTATCGTGATCAATCATCTTGTTCTAGTTATGTAATTTTAATGAATTTTCTACCGTATATATTCGACCTCTTTGGCCGACATTTCAGATCCCATTGCAAGGTCCATCATCATGATGCAGTCTGCATTCTGCATCTGATGCAGTCACACCAGCGACGGATGGCCCCTGCGATGGGATCCGAAACCCGTCCATAAAGATGGCCAGAATATCACAGAAAATTCTACATCAAAGATTCTGAACGACCGTGAAAAACTGAAAACATTTTTCGTTGTAAATGAGACCGACTTGTAAAAGGGAACGAAGAAGAAGATACACCGCGTATGGTTGAGAGGTCGCCAAATTGACGCCAATAAATTGATGTTTCAAGGACACGAGGCAGTAATTTAAAAATATAATTACCGGCGGGGCGCCAAAACAACGTGAGATAGATTTCAACAAACAAAGACTGTCATTTTTTGATAAAATACGTTTTGCTGGAGCCTGTTTTGGCACCTCACCGAAATGGTGGGAAAAATATATAAATAAACCTTATTGAAAAATATTAATGTATTGTTTTGAATGAACATAATAGACTCCCCAATGTGTGAATTTGGTGCCGAGGAGGAAACCCTTGACCATGTCTTTTTTGCCTGTCCATTGCGGATCACAGGTTTTTTTTTACAATAATCTTGTCAATGGTAATTTTCAACTCCCGGTTAACTTGTGTCATCTTCTTTCCCTCAACTCGCCACATTTAAGCTATATAATAGCAAATTTCTTGAATGTCAATGGTATTAACTTGTAACGCAATATTCCCTATTCTATAATATTGTTGTACTGCTTTCTATGAAATAATGTTTAAACTTGTTTAATGGCACAAATCACTCTTGAAGGGTGGATTGCCTGATTGAAAGAAGAAGAAGAAGAATGTATTGTTTTGTGACAAAATAAAACGAAGTGCACCGCGAGCGGGAACGCATTCTGGATTCTCTCGCCGCAGTGTCCCTGGAAAGGACGTATTTCTGGGTTTCATTTATTTTTACCTCATCATCATCATCACATCGCCAGTTGAGAGAAGCGGAGATCGGTGAACCACCCTTGTTTTCTTGTGGCTGTATGCAACAGGGTGTATCCTGCAAGATGGATAGATGGTCAACAAGGTCACCTTCAAATGCTGTAATAAATCATTTAAGCATATAATGAAGAAACAATATTTCATTAACCTTTTAACTGCCGACTCTATTTGAAATGGAAAACACCGCTTAGGATAAGACTAGGCTTTAAGGGTCTTGACATATCTTTCAAAAGCTGGGACCTGTCGTCTGCGGATGGCAAAATGATTTAAAATGATGACTTTAATCCTTTCATATTTGCAAGGTACAAAAGTACGTGTTTCCACGCTTATGACTTGACGTGACATACAAAGTTTGGCGTGTTAACGCACTCATGGCGTTTAAAAGGTTAAAATATTTCAAAGTCAGCCATTTAACGTGTCGCCCTTTTCAGGAGCTGTTGACAAATACAGGCTGAGGAAAAAATATCCGCTGCCTAAAACGATATGGGACGGAGAAGAGACTGTTTACTGTTTTAAAGAGAAGAGTAGAAACGCCTTGAAGGACTGCTATATAAGAAATCGGTAAGACTTTTGATTTTAAAAAATATCTTACATTACTATTTTATTTATATATATGTATATAATTATCAATCCAAATAAATCATTCAAATCAGATTACATAAATAGCGTTATGGCACGTAGACAAGTGGAGCAATATAGCCAAGAGGACGGGAGTTCATGAACATCGTCGTCCTCCACTTGTGAGGAACCGACGAGGAAAGAAAATTTCTCTAAATTCTAGCCTAGAACAGCTCCAGACCTATTTGGTAAACTACCTTAAAGTAAGTTTGGTTATTTTTATTAAATTAACCGGAGTGAAAATAAAAATAGAAAATATCCAACCCCTTTTTTTTGGTATGAAAATATTATTTTGCTTCACCGTTTGAAACGAATTTTGTCAGTTAACTATTATTATGTTTTTATCATCCCGAGCAATAATCGAAAATCGTATGTGATGTTGTATACAAGCACAGTCTTACACTCACTATTCAAAGGGTACTTCATTCAATTCAGGAATATATATATTAGATAGTTTTATGTTCCTTGTACTTGTAAATAATTCGTTTAATGAAATACTATAGGTGCACAAATGCGTAAGGTAGCGTGTTTACGGAGATGACGAATAGACTTTCAGTTCTTTCTCGTTTAGATGTTAGATACGATCTGATCTCTGAAGGGTTGTGTTATAGTTTATAAAGATAATTCTGGAGATATTTCTCCCATTAAATAATATAGAAGATAATTTAAATCCGGGTAAACAAAGTCATAAATTAGATGATATGAAATAATCATTTCAACACATCCACTTACAGAAAGCATAAATAATAATATAGAACAAAACTATTAATGGTTCTAACCCATATCTCTCTTCAAATCGAGAAAGGTTAAGGTTGACAAACTAAAAGATAAGGGTGTGGCTTCGGAGGGTAGGTACATACTTAACAATAGTTCAAGCAAGTATATCGTCTGATCTATGTGTTTCTTGGGAGTGAATGAAAGAGTGGTAACCCAGGACCGTTTTATGAATAATAAGCTTCCATACAGGTCCAACTCATTCACCGCCAGGTTGGCATTTTATTTTAATGCTACATGGCAGCTATGCTATGTTGCAGTGTAATGCAACGCGGCATGGCCGTTAACCAATAACCAACAATTCACTGTCCCCCTAGGAGTAAAATAAAAAGTTCAAATTGTTTGAATAAGCTGGAATCCTTATGGATTGGTCCTTCAGCAATACAGTCAACGTTAATAGCTACTAAACGCGTATGTTCAGCAGTCGATAGTGTTTGAGGTACAATAAGAACCTCAATGAAATACGATGCATTAAATGTATTCTAAAAATAACTAAGAAACCTGTTAACCGGTTTTTCGGATGTAAAAATAACCGAAAACCTCGAATTAAGCGGATAATTGGAAGCCCTACTCGACTAACGAAGACTCGCCATTGACAGTTCCGTGTCCTGCGCAGGTACCCAACCCCGGACGAGAAGAAGAGCCTGGCCTGCCGCACCGGCCTGACCCTGACGCAAGTCTCCAACTGGTTCAAGAACCGGAGACAGCGGGACAGGACGCCGCATCATCAGGCGCACCATCTTCACCCTCATCATAGGACGTAAGTAACAAATAACTCCAATTATATTTATACTGTTGTATTCCGCTATAACTTTGTGGCAATTCATTATAAATATAATTAAAAACAATACACTTTGTTTAAACATCACTTTATTTTTGCTAACACCAACCGGTTTCGGAACCACCGTTTCTTCTTCAGGGTGTACAAGATACTAACTTAGTGTTACAGAATATGGGCAATTATACATTAGTGTCAAGTATTAAAGTGGTTGCGGGTGACTAGGGGGGGGGGGGAGGAAAAGAGACAGATGATATGGTGAAAGGGAACATATTTAAGATAGGACTATAGGTTTGATATTTTTGGTTGGTAATTATGCATTCATTATTATTTATGAACTTCTTGATTTCTAGGGCCTCTAAGCGTTTACCATTATTATAAATGTGGAGAATATTGACTCCTGTATTTTTATCGAAGCTATGGTTATTTTCCTGAAGAAGGAACGGTGGTTCCGAAACCGGTTAGTGCTAGTAAAAATAAAGTTTTGTTTAAATAAAGCGAATTGTTTTCAATTATATTTGCTTATCCACCCGCGTCAGGGATGGCCCGTGACATCCACGGGGTGGATGGCGTGTGCAGAAAAAAGACGTGAAAAAATAATTCCGCTAATAATCTCGTTATATGACTTAAATTAAATCAAGCTAAAATTTTCGTAATCTGGACCCATTTAAAAAATCGAGTGAATACAATTAATACTCTAACGGCTGGTCAGACAAGTTGAATAATGCAGTAGAAGAAGAATAAGGAGAAAAAGCGATTCATCTACAATGAAATGTGTAGAGGCCTGAACGCGCCAAAAAATACACCGCCGTTTAACCGTGCGCTTTACAGCCATTCAGGTCCGCACTGTACATACCAAATGCGAATGATGATAATACATTGCGGCGGACCCAGTCTGAGAAGCTAGCGAAAGGGATCACTTCTTTCGTGGCCGCCTTTTCGTAACCACCTCCAGCGAGCATCTCCAGTCTTTAATTTGATTGTGCAAATTGACTTTTAAACCGTTGTTTGGCGCCAACATTTTTAAGTCCTGTTGTGCTTAAATATCATTGCTCTAGTCACAGTTCATATACATTCACTCGCACATTTCGCATTTGTATACACTGCGCATGCATATGCACGCGTGAGAATTGAGGTGGTGTATGGGCCCTCAGCCTCACCATAATCAAAACTTTACAACATCTGTCGAGTCCATATAACCGATAAAGCTAAACCACCTGTAACTGGTAACACGCGACGTAAATTAAATTAAATTAATTGTTTTTTCATTCATCACATTTATATGCATAAAAAACAGGTGCGACAGAAAAGGAATAAGAAGATGTGGTGAAATTTTATCAACGTCTATAATTAAAAAAAAAAATTATCTCACAGAGAAAAGCGTTAAAACAACAGAAAGAAGACGGCGGAATTTTATATATCACCAAAAAATTTTTTACAGAGAAAAACATAAAAAAAAACAGATAGAATTTTTTTACGTATATTCTCGCATATCGTGAAACACTCGCGTGACAATGACACCACACATGACAGACGCATGTTCTGGGGTGAAAATATGCTACATCTAATTATTGAAATTCCTAAATAACAACATCAATCAGTCAGCGGTACACAAAGCGCACAGCTGACCTAAAGAAAGGCCGCTTTTAACGTTCATTCCGCCGAGGAACAGAGCGGCTGTTTTTGAATTTGTTTATTTGCACAGGACGCATAAATAACGCGTCGCCAGCCATAACAGCCGGCCGGTGGGGGACGAGATTCTGGATTCGAAAACGGCGATTGTTCCTTTTTTGAATCGGCCATTGTTTCAATGTTTTAACGCCCGCAGACGTCAAACGAAAGGCCGACCGCGAAACAAATAAATATTATATTATTAAAATGGACGACGCCGAAATGACAGCTAACGGTGTTATATTATATATGAACATATTTGAAATGGCCGACAATCGTGCGTGCGTCTTTGAGCCGATAACGTTGATAATGAAAGGTTTTGATTGGGTATTCAACCCTTGAAGAAATAATTTATGATAGGAATTTAATGTTTATTGGCATTATCGTGAAGATTGCTTAATTTGTTTAATTAATCTATAATACTGTATTTATTTATCATCGCGTTCTTTTCCTGTGAAGGTCCTTCTTCTTCCCTTTGCTCTCAATTAGTCATATATAAGTGTTGGGAGAACACATTCTTATTGTGAAGTTGTAATTATTCAGAACAGACGGTCTGTGATATTTTTATCATATTAAGAATGTGTTTTTCTAATTTTATGTTCCTTTCTCGGGAGGTCTTAAAATCGCGACTCGGTACTTGTAAATAATTCCTTTATTGATATATTATAGGTGCACAAATGTATAAGGCAGCGTGTTTACGGAGATGTATTGAAACGAATAGACTTTCAGTTCTTTCTCGTTTGGATGTTGGATACGATCTGATCTCTGAAGGGCTGTGTTACAGTTTATAAAGATAATTCTGGAGATATTTCTCCCGTTAAATAATATAGAAGACAATTTAAATCCGGGTAAACAATGTCGTAAATTAGATGATATGCAATAATCGTTTCAACACACATCCACTTACAGAAAGCATAAATAATAAGATAAGACAAAACTATTAATGGTTCTAACCCATATCTCTCTTCAAATCAAGAAAGGTTAAGGTTGACAAACTAAAAGATAAGAATGTGGTTTCGGAGGGTAGGTACATACATAACACTAATAATAAAGTTGTATCAATGTGTCTAAAATTTAATAAAAATGAATTGATAATTCTGGCGTCTGCTAACAGATTACTCAAAGGTATTTAGGATTCCGTAAAAATGAGGTAGATGACTATTTCTAATAATGGAACGATTAAATCTATTAATATCAAAAATGTAACATATAGGTTCGAAAATTTGTCGCTAAAATATCGTCGTTTTAGCATAGTTGGGTAATGCATCTTCCCCGATTTGGAAAGAGATCCAGGTTCGAATCCCGGTGGCGCAACAACAATATTTTTCTATATAATTGATTTTATATGTATATCTTTCTAATTAATATATTTAATATATAAGTGTGTTTAATTATTGTGAATGATGCATGATGACCTGCTCCGGTTCGTTTAGTATTTCTTGTGTTAAGTTTTAACCAGGTTCCTTCCTTGGAATCACTAATTTTTCCAAGGTGTCCTCATGTCTGGTGACATGGCCAAAATATCTGAGGATTTGGAGCTATGTTGAGAGTAGACACTGCTTGTTGTTTAATTCCTCTATGATCGAGGCATTCTAGAACACCATATAGTCTTGGTAAATAATCCTCTTTCTTATTCATACATACTCCCTTGTACGCTCATCTACTGTTATATTATATTTTTATTTTTTATCTTTGTTTAATTAACCACTAAAATGAGTTTAAATACATTTACCGGTTTCGAAAAATACCATTTTCTTCTTAATAAAAAATAAAAATATGAATCTTAACCACAAAGATAATATTGCTTATTTTAAAAGTATATTGTTATATTAACTGTATTTGGTATCATATTTTCAAATAATACTGTTCCTATCCCTACCTATATTCCGGTAAGAATTAATTTATTTTATAAAAAAAATTTCAACGCTATCTATACATATAAAAGAATGATAAATTATACAAGAGATGTGCATTATAAATAATGTGACCATACGTCCCGTTTTGAATGGGACCATCTAGTTTTTAGGTAGCCTATCCCGTTGTCCCCGAGCGCAGCTTCGAGACGCCGAAATGTCCCGTTTTTTGAAAGAGAGCAACCCATGGTAAAAAAAATTAAAAAGGCGCGAAAAATCCGACGGTAGCGCATAGTAGCGCGGCGATGACGGCATACGCAATACATCTCGCACATATTATATAAGTCGGTCAGAAGTCTGCTAGCTCGCTCGCTCCTCGGTTGCGAGTGCGCGCAGACAGCTCGCGCATCTTTCTTGATGATCGATTATTGTTTTTTATCGACGTTTGTCATTATAGTCGATCCCTTCATTTTAACAATGCCTAAACGCAAAAAGTCAATTTTTAATGTTAACTTGCAAACTAAGTACCCATTTACAAAGCAAAGAAGTTCTCAATCTCAAGTCATAGATGTCTATTCTGAATAGTAGGAAAGTATTGATATAACACACATATATGTATATATGATATTATTTGCGTTTTTTAATTGATTTGGTTTACCTGATTATGTGTTCCGGGAACATGCTCTTCTTCTTCCAATGCTTGTCCAGTTATCGAATGCAAACATGATGTCTATTATTTACAGAAGCTCGAAATATTTGAGACTGTATAACCGATTCCCGAACCATTGCCTTAGATTATTCAGCCAAGGTGTTGTTTGTCTTCCAGGGTATCTATCTGCTGCTAGCAATTTAGCCTTGAATGATGAAACCTACGAAATGAAATGAGAATCTGATATTTTTGTTTTTATTGTTTCAAAGATTTATTTACAAATTAAATGTATCGATTAGAAATATATACAGAAAGAATCTATCGATCGATAAAATATTTTGGTTGATACCGGGACTTTAACCTATCCTATCCTATCCGCAAAAGTGCGTTACCATTACGCCATTACGCAACATCAAATGTGCAAGTTGACGACAAATTTTCGAACTCATGTGCTGTAGCTCTTTCAAATTGATACATCTGTTATTCCATTTTTTAAAAGTGATACATTGATTTGTTCTGTATATATTTTTAATTGATACATTTAATTTGTATTAAAACACCACAGAAATATGTTTTTAAAAAACTGCAACTTCACAATAATAATAATAATAATAATGTGATCTGCTTAACTGCTAGCCGGCTCCAATTTGTGATTCACACTCGGTGGAGGCAGAGCTGCCGACTATTTACCATCTTCCTATCACTCGTATAATAACCGACCTCAGACGGCTCTCTAACCTAGCTTAGATTAAAAAATGTATTATATAATGCAGCGCTCTCGTGGAGGACTATCGCTGCACGATGACGACACAATGGCAATTGACATGTTGATAAAGCAGTAATGTTAATAATACAGTAATGCAGTAATACAGTAATGAATGTATGCGAATGCTAAATCTGCAGTTCAATGAATACACAAATCAGCAAAACTGTCTGTTCACGCTTTTATCAACTGAGACAGATCAAAAGTATTCGGAGACATCTTCCTCCAGAGGCAGCCCGTCTACTTATAAATGCATTTGTGGTGTCACGTGTGAACTATTGTAACAGAATTTATGCTGGCCTGCCAATGTTTCAGCTGAATATATTACAATCCATTCTAAATGCGACAGCTCGGATAATATGTGGAGTTTCTAAATTCTCTCATATAACATCCTTTTTGCATGAGCTACATTGGCTCCGGTTTCCTGAAAGAGTTGAATTTAAATTGTGCCGGTTGATGTACAAGGCGACGCATAACATGGCGCCTCTATATCTTCAAGAGCTTTGTATCCCGGACAGTTTGAATAGTAGACGTCTATTTCTCAGGTCAGCCTCTACTTTAGTCGTAGGAAGGGTTGTATAACCGACCAGCCGTTGCCAGAAGTCTAAGGGCATTTGCGGTGGCGGACCCAAAAGCGTGGAACTCTGTCCTCCGTCATAAGAAACAAAGCATCAGAGATTTTATTTAAGAAGAGACTAAAAACGCACCTTTTCAAAAAATCATTTTCATAAGATCAAATTTATAATTTTAAATACAAAGATAATGTAGGACTATAAACAGTTTATACGTAAAACGTCTTTGAAGTGAAATTTTTTACGAAAATGGTGCTATAAAAATTATCCAATATTATTATTATTTATTTATTATTGCAAGACAATTTCGTGACTTTACTATCAAAATTTTACACCTATTCATTTTTAACATTAAGTAACATTAATGAACTGAGATAAGATGGGAGACTCGACAGCATCCCCTACTTTAAAAAAACTATCAAATAAGGTGATTTTGACACATTTTGCGAATGTCAGAAAAACGACTATCAAGATATATCATATCTTGGCAATTCCGGAGGGATGATGGCTAGTGGGTCACCCCAAACTAAGCTGGGATAAACAGGAGCAAAGATTGTGTGAAAACGGATTGGATCTTGATCGGTCAGAAAACACTGAAGCGGTGCAAAACGAGAGAAAACGGTAGCGTCTTTGATCCGTCGATCTTCCTAGGATAAGCGATTGCAAATGATGATGTCTACACGTCAAAAATATATCACGAAAAGAAGTAAAATATTGTGTAAATTGTAATTAATCGATCTGTAGACCATCTCTATTGTTTGTAACAACTACCGACTACGCTATTGGTTCTCATTGTTACATTTCTCAAGCTGTTACGTCTTTTGAAGTAGAGAACAATATATCATTACGCCTGGTTTATTGCATTCTTTTGTATTAAGGGTTCTTTTGAACTATACTATGAACCTAAGAAAGAATGCGCTCGATATTTTCGATTTGTACTCACTTATATTTATGGGACTGTCTAAACTGGATCATTTTTGAAACTCCAAGAAAATAAAATCGTTATAGTAATTTGGTGAGGCGACATTAAAAAATTAAAAACAACCGCCGAGATTTTACGATATAAAATAACTGATCTACAAAAAAAACTGTTACATATATCCTATATTACTCCTGCACACTGTGGCGTAACTTAGCCAATGCGGTGCATTGGGGTCCACATTAATTAGGGGCCAAAAGGTGTTATAAAATTATACTAATTTTTAAAATCCACAGCAAGAAATGGAATTATAAAATTGAAAAAAAAATTTTTTTTTTTATAAAGTGTAATACGAAAACATTCTAAAAAGTTGTATGCAGTGATTTAGTGAAAGGTGTGAATATAATAGAGACAAGAAATCGATTGTATTTGATCGACATGTAATCGACTATTTAATTAATAAATTTCATAGTAATAATATTCTTGTATCTTATAAACACAATTTATATCTAAGAGGTCCTTTCATTTTGCACTGAAGGGCTCTTTTTCCATTCTGCATTAGAAATGCTTAATTTTTGTAATTACATCATTGTTTGTACATAATTTTTCTCAATATATTTAATTTTACTCTATTTCATGCACGTCATTTCACCCCTTACCTACTAGAAAAAGCACACAATCTTCACGATATATTGGTCTACGATTCTAAATATTATGATGTCTAGTGAAACGACAAATTTAGCTTCAAAATGCAACTGCATGCGCGTAGTAGATTCTCACATCTATTAAACATATTATATGTCATTAAATTCTCAATTATTTATTATTGCTTTAATTTTACAGTAAAGTACTGTTCTACACAACAAGCCGAAAATACGTGATGATTTGATGGTGTGCTTTCATAAATAATTCGATCCCCCCTACGTGAAGTATCGCAACTAACAACCAGATCATTTTTTGATTGTTCTAGTACATATTTCGCATAAAATATTGTAGTATTTTTTTAAGCACATATTGTGTTCAATATAATATATATACTGTCAGGTAAAAATGTATCACATACACGCTAAATATTAGAACAACTAAAAATGACTCATTTGTTAGTTACGATACTTTACGTAAAAGGAGTTGAATAAATACATTTGCACTTACTTCATAATGGATACTTCGTTCAAAAATAAGAGTGTAAGAAATTTTCACATACAATTTTATGTACATTTTTAGTAAGACTGTGTAGGTGCTCATTTTTAATTCCATTAAAACCCTTCAAAATGTTTACTAATGTACTGGAAATCGTTCAACTCAATAATATTACACAAATATGGACCCAATATATGATCCAATCGGGTAGAGAGCAATCAGAAGCATGGCTATCCAACATTCTAACATAATCATTATACCGTGCCTACACTAATAATTCACTAGTACTACAACACTCACTATATTTTTATCTCTATTTTTATTTCTGTCAAATCATTATCTTAAATAACACCACAACAGCACTAAAAAACTGGCTACTTTAACACAGACTTCAGTCTAGCAAAGTAGCCAGGACAGCGCTGTATATATCAGAGGTGGAGTCTACTCCATCCCACACAATAAACTACGAGTATTTAATTGCAATATAATTGTATCTTATGTTTATCATGTTATATTATAATATATTCACCTCTGTTACTACAAAAATATGTACGTCAATAAATTAATTAATTAATCAATAAATGTTAAAAGAACCTTTAAACAATTTAAATAATATTATCGATCTTATGAAGATGATCAGTCACATGTCACATAACAACAATAGACAATAATAAACTCTCTATTAATACTTTTTATGCAAGTTCCGTTAGTAGGTAGGTAAGAATACGCGAATAATATTGATGTTGCATAATATAAAAAGTGAATAGCATTTCATCGGTCGTGATTGTAATAAATCTGAAAGAAGTATATTTGATGGACTTATTACAATATATCAAATACCAAGTTGTCCTTGTTCAAAAAACAAATTCTTCCGGACACTGTATTATTATTAGGTAATTAATAGACCCATCTTTTTATGATCATTATTTTGCATATTTAACTGGGATTAAGTGTATGAATTTTGAATCAGATTCGGCCAATAGAAGTGGGATTTTTGCTAGAAAAAGTAACATTTTAACACATGTTTTTTCGAAGCCCTCACGTATAAAATGTAATAATATGTATTGTATAAGAACATCGCTCAGTATTCTATTTAGTATCATTGCATATCCACACCAATGATGATGAAATATTTCCGCAAAACATAATAACAAAATCTAAACTTAAAATTAAAATTGGACAATGTTTGAAGAGACCAAAACAAAATACAATGATGTAATTTCTAGCCGAGACGAACCAGAAAAACATAGATGTGTCGTCGCGTCTTGTTTTATAATACATTTATAATTTATTCTTAATGCGTATTAAATAAATACAGAAAATAAATTCTCAGGTGCGCTGTTAGCTTTATTAACGAAAAATAATTATGGCTCAGTTTTGCGAACTGGTTCGCCGACTGAACTGCAGTTGTATTTGTTGCGATGTTATATTCGACTGTTAATATCTTAATTAAAAAATAAAGTGATCTGCGATTAATATGATATTGTCGATGACGGTTGCCGACTGTTGTGGAAACGATGAAAACAAATCAAATCAATCGATTCTTCTTTTTGATACGGTTAAGATTCTTTTTATAATGTAAGACTGACAAACAGATTGCTAGGTACTTAATAAAAATTATATTATATAAAGTCACCGAGCTAGCCGCCGAACGCAAACATCAGAGAAAAAATAGTGTTATCAATAATTTTAATACAAGTATACAAAGCAATTTAAATAATTGAGACGTTTGTAGTCAAAATTAATGCATAATTCATTTATTCATTCTAGCACAATTTTTTTTAACGTTTTCTGAATATTGGTTCGAGGTTATAACATCCCGCCAAAATGAAGTCCTAGGACGCAAGTGTTACTTGAAGCTGTCAAATAAATCTGTTACCAGAACAATGCTATTGTCTGATGAGCCACAAGGCGGCGAAACCCGTCAGAGGTCGATAGTCCTAAAAATTTGTGATTAATTGCTTTTAAACTGGAATGTCATTTTGACAGTTCAAATGTTGCGATAAGCTAAATAAATGGTATTATAGTTTCTACTCGGTGGCAACCAGTGGCGTAACTAAAAAATTGGAAGCCAATGCAACATGGAAAATAAGCATTTGGCCCCAATGCAAAATTGAAGGAGCCCCTGTATATGTAAGGATTATAAGATATAAGAATATTGAGTACTACACAGTTTAATCCATTATTAAATAGTTACGATAAAATTGGTCTATAATATTCACTTCTTCTTCTTCTCGTTGGCTATTGTCACTTTGTTCACTGCGGCCCGGAAAATCTCGTACAGTAGACTGGGCAACCATTGCCTTAGGTTTTTCAGCCAAAGTATTCTCTTTCCTCCAAGACCCCGACTTCCAGCAATCTTTCCCTGCATTATGAGATGCAAAATCTCATACTTCTCTGGATGTCTCATCGCATGTCCAAGATATTGAAGTTTTCAGATTTGAATTGTTTTGAATACTTATTTTCTTTTTTCATCCAAAACATAACATTTGTAACTCTATCCATCCAGCTTATTTTGAGCATTCTACTGTAGATGCTCAAATGCTTCAATAATATTAAAACTTTCATAAAATAATACATAAGTGTTATATACACTATGTATTTATGTATTTTATGTCTCAATGCCAATACTCCTAACCAGACTATATTGACATGTCAGTACTACTGTCAGGACTGTTTCTAAGTATTTTGTCGCCCTAGACGAGAATTGAAAAATGCTGCCCCCTCCCTTTTACTATCAACGCTTTCTCTACTTGTCATTCAGGCTAGAATAATTAATGCATTTGATATAAAAGAACTTGTATTAAAAATTAAACAATAAAAAAGATTAAATAACTAAATAAGCACTGTTCATGATATTATATTTTTAAATTTCTCTCTTCTAACTTCAATGGTGTTTTGGGTTCTACTTCTAAATCCAATGGTACCTTCTTTGCCTTTATTTTAGCAGTCTTTAACCTTTTAACTGCCATCTCTATTTGAAATGGAAGACACCACATAGGGTAAGACTAGGCTTTAAGAATCTTGACTTATCTATCAAAAGTTGGGACCTGTCGTCCACAGATGGCAAAATGATTTAAAAATATGACTTTAATCCCTGTAATTTTGCAAGGTCTAAAAATGCATATTAACACGCTTATAGCTTAGCGTGACATACAAAATTTGGTGTGTCAACGCACCGATGTCGGTTAAAAGGTTAATAAGATCTCTAATGTCAAGTTGTTAAGCCATGTTTTTTTCTACTGAAATTCTACGAATCACTCTTGTCTCATTGAACTGTGCAGAAAAGTTTTTATTAATTTAAGTTTTGAGAAACTCCTCTCCGTACTTGCCACTGATATCGGTAAAGTCAAATGGATATGAAGAGCTACGAATAAATTAGGAAAATCATTTTCTAACTTGTTCTGGCATAAATAGTTCAGCACATATTCGGGTTTTGCATTTTTTTGTATTCAATGACTTATTCCTGAAACTTCAGAGCGGAGAGCTGAGGCATCAATGTCCTTTAGAAAAGATGGGGTTTCTCCAGGGCTACACCGGGTTGGAGCTGTTTTCAATTTGATGCACAAATCCACGAGTTCATTGGAAGTATTCATCTTGAGGTCACTTATATAGTATGGAAAACCAAATACATAATATTACAATTTCATTCAACTATGTAATCGTTCTTTTACTGAACTAATTGCCATGTCCAATATTGAAAAATAGTCATTTACTCTGAACTTCTCTTTGGGGTCAGCGATGGGTTCATCTTCTGATTCGTAAGCAAACAATTTTCTTTTTCTTCTTCTTATTGGCTCAATATCGATTTCTTCGGCTAGCTCTTGAGCATCAAACAAAACTCTCAAATTCCATGCCACTCCTCATGTTTTTTTAAATATGTACTCTTCTGTATTTTTAAACTTATGAACTGTTTTCTCAAGAGTAAAGTGCATCTCTTGCAGCAGTTTACTGGTCAAATTGATTTGAAATAATATACTGCACCATGTTACAACTGCCACAACAAATGGCAGAGATGAATCGAGTTTGTTTATGTTTCGTACTCAGTGTCGGCTATTTAGTTTCTTAGTTTTGAGTTAGGTAGAAACAATGTTTACATTAGTTAAAGTGTGCTCCATATGGTTTTGAAAACAATTTGATGTTTTAATTTTTTCTCTATTTCATTTTTTTTCTCCTAATTTGCTCGCTGTTTGATTTAATTAATTTTTTTTCCACCTTTTTGCCAGCCCTAAAATTTTGTCTAAACCTAGTCTTGGACAGTACCTATTATATACCTGATAATTGATTTTTATAATTCCATTTCTTGCTGTGATAGATTTTATATGCTTATATTAGTGCTTTTAAAAGTATTGACACCAACTGTTTTGTAGAGTGCAAACCTTTTGGGCACCTATCTAACATAAGCCCAAATGTAAGTTTACAGATTTCGTTGTTCCATTATGATGTACTAATAATTACGGCTAAAATTACTCATTTTTTAATAAAATAAATTATCCTTATGTGTTCTCACATCACAAAGACTTATAGCAATTTAAATACCTGTATATAATTTTTTTTAATTAAAACTTATTGTTAGGCTCATATTATATTGCTATTTTAATCTTGTGGAACACACTCTGGCAATTTGTAATGTGACACTTTTTCAGCGCAAAAGTTTTCATGTGTATTTGCACAACATACTCGGGGATAAAATGATCAGAGGGTACTTTTCAAATTTTTTTATTTAATTATACTAAAATTAATTAATTTATAATTGTCATGACTGTCATTTGCTCCTGTCTCTAGTTTGGTCCAATTCAGGCTCCGTTTTTGAACATTCCGTTTGGTTTGGGCCATCCCCTCCTTGGTCACTCCAGGCACTATGCATCCAACAACTAGGACTTTTAAATAGGATAGGTATTGGGTTGAGGATAAATATCATTCAACTTACTTACTATCAGGCGGTTTCTGCGGGGGTAGGCAGAGAAGATAGAGCGCCACACTCTTCTGTCCTGGCACACAATTCTCGCCTCATTCACATTCATACAAGCTCGACGATTATTGAGGCTTTTAACAGGACCATCCTCCAGTATCTAGTTAACCTGGTCGTACTAAGTCTTCCGCGGACGTCCTCTATTTCTAGTGCCATCAGCACTTGCTTCATATATCTTTCTTACTATTCTCTCATCATTTATCTATTCCATATGACCAAACCACCTAAGTGATCCATTCTTAATCTTACTCACTATACTAAGATCAGCTTTACATTCATTCCTTATTTCTTTATTCTTTACTCTGTCATAAATCATCATTCAAAACATGTGTAATTTATAATGTTAAATATATATGCTGATTCGTGATATTGTGTATATATATTTGTGAAAATGTTGGAGTTTTAATATTTTGAATATTAAAATGAAGCTTCTCATATCTCCGACCACTGGTAAAAACACCGATGATACGAGTGAAGAGATAAATAGAAGGATATTATTAGCAAACAAATGCTATTTTGGCCCTATTCACCAACTCAAGTCACGTCTACTCTCAAAAATAATAAAGTCCACCCATAAGATTTGCGTATGTGTGTGCGTTGGAAACATGAACACTGACAAAATACGATGAACAAAACACAAAAACCTAGACATCTTTGAAAGGAAAATTTATCCAGAAGAAATTATGATCCCATAAATGATAGTAGTTTTTAGAGACATAGATATAATATTAAACTATATGATATGTGTAGAGATAGAGATGCCAGTGTGATCAAATCTATTAGAATTGGAATATTACGCTGGGGCACTTGCATCATATTGTAAATCAGGAACCCGCAAATAACATTTTGTTCAGTTATCCGCAAGGACACAGGAGAGTGGGTAGGCTGAAGTTGAGATGGCTCAACGGTGTGGTGGACTATCGTGTTCTGATAAATTAGAATAAGATTACCACAGATATAAAAAAATAACAACAAATCGTGCAGGTAGCCAAGAATCACTTTGAATGAGGTGACACTACTTATGATGTTGATGATAATGGTAAATATTAAAATGAGATTAAATCTAGAAAATCTGAAACATATGCTTTTGTGCTTAAAGAAATATTTTCTACTTTATTTGTTAATTTTATCTCATAGATGTTGCCAGTCTTCAACATGTTTTTGATATTTTATCATTAATAAAAACTAAAACAATTTCAGACCCCAATGCCAATGAATTTCTGTGACTAATAATTGAGATACCCCACCACTTTTACTCTCAATTATTCCCATGGAGTATTGGAAGTGACAAATTGATTATCTCTTCTGTCCTGTGGGAACAATTTAGCTTCCACATTCACAGGTGTCACTTTACATAACAACCTAATTGACACATACCTTATCTGACACGGCTTGTAAACATTTTCAAAGTGTTTTTTTATTAACCCAAGATTGTAACATGATATGACAGTATGAAGGATAATTATTCTCCAAATGTTTTTGTTAATTTATTTTGCATCCATTAAAAAATACTATTATAAATGTTCCTTATTAGATTAAATTAATATCCCAATCTTTTTAATGTGAAAAATCTGTGAGGAATGGAGACATGGTAAAAAGATGAATAATGCAAATGTTGTTTGGAAAATTCAGGAATATAAAAATTTGGGCATCAACATAAAATGATGTCCACTTTTGACAGTGGCATAACTAAACAAATTAGGCTACGATATAAAATGGAAAAGAAGCATCGGACCCCAATCCAAAAATAAAGGTCCTCTTGTATATGTATGTGTTGTACCTATATAAGATATAAGAATATTAAAAATCCTATGCGGATTTACCCAACAACAATAAAAGCAGTCTCTTGTTTCCTAAAATATTCACACATCAATGAAAAAACAACAAAAGTGCGTGTACAGGCATTTGCGTATACTCGCAACTGAATCTTGTTTTGCTTTATTTTTTCTCTTTGCGGCGATGGTCTGGTCCCTAACTCGAGATTTTAGTGTTCATTGATAATGTTTTCTCATATGTTCATAATTCAAGTATGAAATGATTTTATAAATTTTGTGATTCCATTTCTTACTGTGGTGGATTTAAAAAATTATTAGTCTATATTAGTGCTAGGAAAACTGTTGATACTCGCAAATGTATCAAATAGATATATTGTAGGGTACAAACGTTTTAGTCCCCTATGTAATGTGGGTTTCAATGCACCACATTGGCTGCTCCGTTGTTACGCCACTGTCTTTTGACTTAAAATGCATACATTTTATACACAGTTTATCATACAGTAACTTTATATTCTATGTTCAATAATTTAAAATAGGATTAAACAGTCTAGAAAGTCTTCTTAAGAAGTCTGCAATATTTCCAGACTCACGTGCCCGAATAAAATTGTAAACAATCTAGTCATCACCATCCCCATTTCTCGTGTCAAGCTCCTGAATAATATCAGATCACTAAGAAACTGATATCAGATTTGATACCTATTGCAGCAATATTGTATACTATAATTCAATTTCAAACACATGTAAGTTGTACAATGTTAATAGTGTAAAAAACAATGTAAACAAATAATAATAATCTAATGTAGACAAATAATAATAATCTAATGTAGACAAATAATAATAATCTAATGTAGTCAAATAATAATAATCTAATGTAGACAAATAATAATAATCTAATGTAGACAAATAATAATAAGTCTCTAATAATCTAAGTACAAAAACTATGAAATCACTTTTTATGAAATTTGTTATATGTTGAAATATTGTTGAAACAGTGCAAAATATGTCTTAAAATTCCATCAGTGTTGCATATTTCATGTAAATGTTCCGCATTGTAATTCATTAATTTTGATTTATTATTACTAACCGAGGACTTGACCGTAATATTACTTTTATATATTTAATACCAATATAATATATATTCATTGTATGTAATATGTAATCTGAATGCTGGGTTAGGCAGTTGTGTTTCATGCGTACAAAGAGCGATATATTTCTACATTTTTTGTTCTGTCATCAAACTTGTTTTCAGAATAATAAATAAAAAAATCAAATCAAGTAAATTTATTTGCAGCGACATGCTCCTCGCATCGCCACAATTTGGTCAGCAGCAGCTCGGATTGGGAATAAACGGATCCAATCTTCAGGGGGCCCTGGATAGGATGGCCGGTCTTTTTCCGCCTTCAAACCAATACTACCAACAAGAAGGATCATATGCGCAAAACGGACAGTGAAACTTGTATTCATAGACAGACAGTAAAATGCTGGTTATTTATTTTTATCTAGCATATTATATTAATTGCTAGTGAGATCAATGAGTAAATTATGTTTCTTAATCCTAATATAGTTATTTGCATCATTTAAACACATACACTTTGGTTAATGTATGGGATATTATTTTGTAATGTTATGTTCCATAACTAAAAATATTAAGTATACATTTTTTCGTGAACTTATTAAAGCCTTCCAAATTATTGCAGATAAATAACAACTTGTGAATTTAAAATAACACGGGAGATGTTTCAGATCTTATTGAAAATTTTAATAACATTTCTGATAGTATAATATAAATATTTTAAATCAAAGATTTAATAAAGTAAAAAACCATGGCAGAGTGCACTCGTCATAACTTGACGAGTGCACACAGTCAGTTTGTTACTCTGCTGGTGTCATTTTGTATTAGATAACTTAACCTTCTTAAGAAATGTAAGCTACCATGAGGCAACTTATATTAATCTACCATGATGTATCATAACTTATATTCTATTATTTTGTCTGCACTTGTCAGTGTCTGATCACCGTTAAGCTTACATCATTGATCTCATTTTCAATAATAAATTGATTAATTACTCTATTGGCTGTGGGCTGGTTTGTTCATCTTTGAAACCCATCTTGAATGTCAGTGTGTGAAAATGTTTTAAAAAAAATAGTTATAAATTACAATTTACAAAGTATTCCGGTTTTCAGATTAACTAAGGAACTATTTCACCACCTCTACTTCAGTTCTGAAAGGTGTTACTTTATAGATAAAAAATTATAAATATCTTTCACAATGCTGGTTAGTGCTATCACATGAATAGTGATGATTAACATCATCTCACAAACGCCTCGTTAATACGGTGGGTTAGATTTTAAATCAGCACCTTAAAGCGAATATTGGCTTAAAAACGAATTAATTAATTTTTTTCCCTTACCAATGCATACAAAAGCCTAAAAACATTAAAATGAATTTAGAAATTGCTATATTATGTATTGTATTGTTGACCTTAAAATAATTTATGGTGACTTGCGAATAAACATTTTAAAAGAAGTAATCGAAGGAATGCTGGATAGCGAGGCAAGCACCAGAAATAATAAATACATTTTAAAACCACTATTATGGAACACCTTGAAGCGAGGTATGTATTATATAATGACAGGCGACTTAACCATCAAATAAATTTATCCAGTGATAGTGATTTGGAAGTTTATCCAAAGATGGTGAAAAGTTTATTAGAATTGTACTGTATTATAAAAATGTACTTATAAAGATTACATAATTGTATAAATTTAAGAAAATATGTAAATATTGTTCCACTTTATAGGTTAGACAATACATATTATATGAGCAACCAAATGTCGATATTTTTTAATAAACTATATTTTTTAAATGTTTTTCTTAATTATTTCAATGATATACTGAGAGTTTTTTAAAATTATTATGGATCAATACTGCGACTAATGACATGTGAAAGGAACCAGAACATTTCATTTTCTTATCAATAAACTATGTATTAAGTAAAGATAAACTCTGATATATTGTATTATTCTCTGAGTAGAATTGTTGAAAATTCTCTTAACACTCGTATTTTCTTTATTCTCATGATTCCTATTCCATTTCATCTTCTGTCTGTCAATTTATGTAAATATCTCTTGAAAACAGTGGAGAAAAAGGGATAATAGAAATAAAACAATAATAAGGATTTAAACATTTAATCTTGTGCATCGATGTTCAAATTAAATACACTTCAGTTCTCTCAAAAATAAAAATCCCTTTATATCTAATAATTTTGTATTTACCGGTATTCTTTTTTACCCTACCAAATTCACAGTCATTGAAAATCACAACTACCTATACACTAAGGAGTTATTAGTACTAAACTAGCGTGTAATGCAAATAATGTTGTGGAAAAATTAATTATTTGATCACAAGTATCTTGAATTCAGAAATTAAGACATCCTTTTAAAAACAAGATCAACTTCGGGCGAAGACGTTGACTAATTAAACCATACATAATTGATTAAGCAAGAAAAAAGCAGTAAAATGTAAAAATAATAAATATAATCGAGACCCCCTTGCAACAACACTGTATATCGGTTTTTACCAACGTTGCTAGATAGTTGGAGAGTCGACCATCTTGGATGATATATGGTGTTGTTACAGGTAAGATCACTTAGAAATTGTGTATAAATATTATTTTTATTTGGGTGTTTAATATACCACTCTATACCCAAGAAGATATATAACATTGTGGCATTCATAACTACAGTGTTGTTTGCAGGGTTCAATTAAAAAAATTATAGCAAAAATATTTGCATTATCTTTATCTTGGGAAACATTGACAAAATTTAATGGCGCTGGCACATAATTTATGTACTTTTATGCTTTTTTTAATTTTGTTAAAATATACTAACAGTTTTTTAAATTTATTTATTACATAAAGTAGTACACTATCATGATTAATGGCATTTTACACTGCATGAAATACTAATTAAAAAAAATGATATTTTTAACCTGACTAAAGCTATATACATATAATGATTAAGAATAATAGATAGTAAATCCCTATAATATTTAAAGGGGCCCTTATTTTACTTTTATTGTAATATAAATAGTTTTGAAAACCTATTTCTTATAAAGTAAAATTTTTCTATTACCTTGATTGGAGAAATTTGTCACAATTATAAAATGTTTAATGAGAAAATGAATAAAAATAACTTTAATTGAAGTCTTCTAGAATGCAAACAAGTACACTGCCAATTTTAATATTGAATTGTTGATGGAAATCCAAAATCCTTTTTCAATATTCATCCAATTAGTCATTTTGGTTGTTATTTGGCTCCATTAGCATTTATCATGGTTGGTTATTATTATCAACATCACATTGGTGGTGATCTTAATTGCAGACTATTCTCAAAGACTGAAGTAATCATTACAATTGATAAGAACACAGAATTGAAAATAGATGTCATTCTATTCACATAGATCGTATGGTCAAAAAACTATTATGACAATGCTGATTAACTAAAAAAAATTATCAATACGACAATATATTTTTAACTCATTCATAGTCTAATACTCCAAGACAATCTTCCACTGCAGGGCCATTGATACCTGCGGCTTTCTAATAACGAGGACATCGTTGCCTGTGTGGTAGGTCAGTGATAGAACGGTGACTGTGGGAGTGTTGGAGCTAGAATCAACTCTGAGCTCAGCACGCTTCGGAGGCGATCCGAGACCAGCAATCACGACACGCTCGAGCCATGATTCTGTGGGATATGAAGCGTCGGGGTTGGGGAAACTGAAAGAGAAGATACAATCAAATACATAAAACTAAAGCATCTCAATAATTTTATACTCTCTAAATAACATATGTTTATTTGTACATATGTTACTTTAATTTAAAATTATAATAAATACATTATGTAAGTGAAATAGAAACATCAATATTCAAGTAGCTTGTTGGTGTAGTGGTTAAGACGCTGGCCTAGTGATCTAGTGATCGGGGTTTATGCCTCGTTCCAGGGCACCAGCAAGTTAGTCCTATCTTTATAGTATAAACGTTTAGCTTAGTTTGAAAATAGTAAGATGTGACATGTATTCCATGTACGCATCTCTATTTTTAATATATATTTTTTTAAAACTAACTCACAAATGCTCACACATGTCACTCACCTATAAGAAAGGACGTGATTTTCAAATTTGATCTTGGCGTATAAGTACTTTCCTTGTTTATAATCATAAGATTCTCCATCGTCAATGTAAAGTGACCCTTCGGAAGATCCCTGGAATAAGATATTACAATATTAACATTGTTCTAGGTAAATAGTGCAGCCTCAAGTAAGATTACCAAAAGAGATGTAAAATAAATAATCACATTATTTTCCAGTCCTGTCATTTATATTTCAAATCTAGATAAACAAAGAAAAAAATAATGAAGAAGCCACGATACGCTGTAAATTTCACTAAATTAATGAGCATCGTATGTGTATACTCACATTCCTACTTAAAGCCACTACGAGGGTGTAGGGGTCATGTGCCATCAATGATGACGCACGGCGCATTCTTTCCTTCTTTGCTATGATGGCACCTCCTCTTTGGTAGACTGGAATCTAAAATAATTATTTTTCTTAATATATGCGAGACATCATGATGGTTGGATTCAATAAAAAAATATATATTTATAAATGTTGAATTCGCAGAAAGTCAATAAATCCAACAATGGATTGGTTTTTACAGGCATCTGCACAGTAAAGTTTAAGGGCCGGTTGTGTGATCAGTAATAACTTTTTACTATAGTTAAAAAAGTTACTAAAGTAAAAAAAAATACTAAAGTAAAAAAAAACGGGTTGTTTGATCGTTGGTAAAAAATATTATAAATATTATAAAATACATCCCGTAGTAAACTGATTTTACTCTCCGATATCCGATAATAAAAATGAGAATCGATGGGTTAAATTTGGCAGACTTTTCACAGTTGTTTCAAAAGTCATCAGTCATATTGATACTTTGAAAGTTGCAGTATACGACAATTAATCATTCAATATCCCGCTATTTTAGTGATGAGAGTTCGACCGATGATGATCTTGTTTAATTTTGCCACTGAAGCAACAGATCTCGTACGCAGGGGTGAATAAAGTACATTTCATGATTATTCACCTTGCCACACTGAGAAGTGAGATTGTCTTTGACAGTGGTAAATTTGATGTATCAACAACCCGCAAAGAATTTTTACTACGGACGTTAGTAAAAAAGTTACCATGGTAAAAATTGACTACTGAACACACAACCGGCCCTTAAAGTAGTCACCTGCCTAGTTAAATTGAATTATTTTGTTGAATTTTGAATCTACTGAATTTAAATAATAAATTATCTGGTTATAATATCAATAATTTTAGTATGTACATACATCCCGAGATATTCAGATAGTAATCTGCATAGTTGAGTGCAAACTGACTAGGTTACAGTGAAGATGCACCGGGTATGCTGTGTATATTGTTACTAGCATTCAATTTTAAGATAAGCGAGTTGAAGACGGTATCATTTTATTATGTAGTATTTTTTGTGAAGAAATTTAGTTTTATATCATTGGAAAAATATAATAAAATGTGTATTTTGATATGCTGGTGTTTTATGTTGTACGTGTATTCATGGAAAGTTTAATAATCCATATTTTTTGCATTTCTTGTAGACAATGTAAAATAACATATAAGATAAAATAGATCGAGTTTAAAGTGTTATCAAGTGAATGAAGAGTAAGTGTCGAATGCTATCAACAATAAATGCTCGACTAGCAGATAAACAATTAGCTCAAACGGTGTCCTTACGTATTAAGTTTGAAATATATATATCCACTTAAAGACATTCTTGAAAAATACAAACAAAACATTCATGTCACATTTGACAGTGACATAGATAAGGAAAGAAACCATAGTGTGACCATGAGACATAGATGAGATGACAGAATGCTTTTTTATTTATGACAGGATCACAGATATAATCAATATATTTGCCAGCTATAATACAATTTCATGTACGTTACATCCACAAATGACACTACCGAAGCCAACACATCCAGAAAGTTATAGATATAAACGGGGAAGCGTAATATTATTATGGATGACTTATTGTATACATACAAACTACAAATTAATTAGAAAGCATTTATAGGAAGGCTGTGATTGAAAATTCATGATAATTAAAAAATTTAAAATAAGCATATAAACTTAAAAATGAATTTTGTAGTAAAAATACAAAATCTGCATTAGTACAGAATTATTTAACAGCATCAATAATAACAAGACAAAAAAACATTTTTTCAAATTTACACGCAATAGTTAGTAAACCTGTCTTCTGCCATCAAGTGACAAAATGCCAGATTAATTATTTTATTTGAAATATGCATGCATACAGCTAACATGATTGAAAGTGTGACCGGCGTATAAACAGGGAGAATTATTTTAATGTTGATTTTTCACTGACATGGTCATAGAAATACTGCGACCAAACCCATGAGAATTTACTAGATGCGTAATAATTATTTAGTCTAGAATTGGAAATTGGCCCTTCGAATTAAACCTTCAACTTACTTTGGACAAGGTAACCTGCTGATTGAACTTGCCGGCCTTGAGCGGTTGGTATGTGTCCACATCGTACCACACCTGCGAGGAATCTCCAGGAAGGATCACGCTGACAGAAGTGACTCCTTCCTCAGTAACCGGGCAAATTAACAGAGAGTTTCCTGGAATGTGGAAGATTTTATATAATATATATATAATATTATATATTTTATAAGTATTAGAGTGGTAGCATTAATTTTGAGTGGAGGAATTCTACAAATAGAATATTAATATGTACAATAATTATGCATTATTTCGCTTATTATTAAATATTAATATCAAAATTGTTTGACACAGCTTAGACAAAATTTGTAAATGCTTGCCAGTAGGAATCCAGCGTCTTGGACATCCGCAACCTATAGCTAAGGAGCGAAAAAGGTAGAAGAAAGACGAAGAGGAACATCAAATTATGTATTGACTTTGCAATTGTTTGATCCATTCTGCGAGGACAATTACATTGTGATGAAACTATGATGTAGTCTCCCTGAATTAATAATAAATATGTACAGGCAGTTCTTGATTTACAAACATTCGCTATAACAAATATCACGAATTCGGTATTTTTACTTTTTAGATACATTTACCTGGAGTGTGCAAAGTGACACGCATATGAAAATAATGAACACTGATGAAAATTTGAATGTACAATATATGTACATATATAATCTTGTTTATGTTTATAATTAAAATGAACTATTACTATACATATCTTGTGTTCTCTTAGTATTTTATCAACTTATTTTACGTTTGTGGCGTATTGTTATAATAAAACGTACACAATCGATGTTTAATACAATACTTTTCATATGTAAAAATGACCACTAACTACTACGATTGCATTGTATATGCAAAAATGTACATTTAGATGTGTTTTGACACATAACAAACAAAAACATAATGAAAAACCTCAAGGAACGGAACTCGTCCGTAAATCGAGAACTGCCTGTACATGTTATTTTTCATAACAAGAAAAATTAACAAATAAAGAAATGCTTACAATTGCAATTTAAGAGATTCAAATTAAACTATGGCACACCGTGGCTATAAAATTATCACATAATATGTTTAGTAAATAATATTTCAGTCTGTGTGAACAGACTCAGATCCCCATCACGGGCGGTGTCACTTTACAAAACACGCAATATATTGTTTTCATTGTAATCAAACCAAACTCCTGGGAACTAAGATGACTATATGATATACATAAATTGGATTTGTAATTGTGTCACGACTTTAATAACAAAAAATATATATTCGTACATATTTGGTTTGTCCGCTAAGACAATAGTATTTTTTAATTACTTGTATGTGTTCTAGTAAATCTGAAATACCAATAAGAGATGTACAGAAATTAAAATAATTTATTTATCTATTTAAGTAAATGTATGATATTTAAAAGGATCCCACTTGCTGTAAATTTAGTTACCAGTAGGTTACTTTCACATTTATAAATGTGTTCTAAGATAGATAGGCTGGTGGCCTATTAATTGTCTCGCGGCTTCATACGCTCTTCAATCAATGTTTGGAGGAGAGCCACACCCTGTTAGATTGGAGGAGGACTATTATTATGCCTCTCTACAAAGGTAAATGGAATGTGCTAACTATAAGGCAATTAATCTACTGAGCTCGATTGGAAGAAATTTAGTAGAAAGAGCCAGAACGGTGACAAAAGAAAAAGTATAGGATATGCAAGGGGCCTCTGCGGGTGGAAAATGGGATACATGAATCAGATCTTTTCTCTACGAGTGACGACGGAAATGTTTTTAATGAGAAATCAAAAACTTTTTTGCACCTTTGTATATCTGCAAAAGGCTTATGATAGAGTTACAAGAAAAAAGTTATGGAAGGTACTCTGATTACAGGGTGAATAGTAAACTTATACATGCAATTGCATCCCTATACGAAGAAAGTTTTGGGTGTGTAAGAATCAATGGATCATTCACACCATGGTTTGACATTACAAAGGGTGTCAAGCAGGGTTGTGTAGTGTCAAAATGTTAAATTACTAGAAACATTCTAGATAAAACAACAGTATTATGTTTTTCCTCAATTGCACTCTCTATTATTAAGTTAATTAAAAAAAAAAAAAATAGTAAAACTTTTTTTTCCTACACAATTTTTATAATTTATTGTTAATTGTACTATGATGTCTGTCTCACTAAAAAAATCTGTATAGAGACAGGCAAATTATGAATAAATTCTCAAGAAATGTTGGTGGTCAAACAGAACAAGTCAAATTGTGACTATACTCATCTGCAAATGACAGAAAGCACTCAGTATCTACGAGTATAAACAGACCAACACCTAAATTGAAGAAAACACATAGAAAATTTAAATGAACAAAATTGCATAATTTTAAAACTGGTAAGCGTTTAGTAACTCATGAATTGAAGGGAGATTTATTTGTTACATATAATTTATGAAAATATGCATACCTAAAAGATATTGAGAGTCTACGGCAAACTGTTCCTTTTCTTGTGGGTAGTGCATGAAACCTGGACGCATCACCGGCAGACCGGTGACAGAGTGCTCGTAGAACAGGGTGTACCTAAAAAAATTTCATTAACCATATTGAAGCCAATTATGAATAATCTGTGAACAAAGATGATGGTTGACAATGGACCAAAAGAAGCAATAAATCTGAAAATCTCATTATTATTATTTTTTATTTTTTTGACATTTTTACATTTTTTTATAGCATGAATAAAGTATTTTACATTTTTAAAATTACATAGTTTTTCTTTCGCTTACCTCTCCAAAAAAGAGACCAGCTCTTGTGCTTGGAGAGGGAGTTACACTACAATAATTTTATATAATAGCTCACATATTCTATTCATTGTCCATTTGTGTGCTTCTGAAGTGTTCTGTAATATTGTTTATTTTATTATGTATTTTTGAAGTGTTCATTTAGTTTCTTTTTAAACTCTTTTATATCCTTTATTTCTTTAATTTGTGTAGTGAGGCTATTAAAATGTTGTATCCCTAAATATATAAAATTTTGCTGATAGTGTTTGTTTGGTGTTACATTTAGGGATTTTAAAGTTATTTTTAAACCTTAATGATGTGCTTGTTTCAAATTTTACAGTGTTATTTTCTTTAATTAATTGATTAATTGAGATTTTTTTGTAAATGTTTTCTATTTTGGGAACTGGGAATTTTGCAAAAAGTGTGTGTTGAAAAAGTTGATATTTTTTAAATATTACTTTTATGATTGTTCTCTGTATTATTTTTACCGAGTTCATTATATTATTGTATGCTCCTCCCCACCCAATTATTCCATATTGTAGTAGTGAGTGAACAATAGCAAAATATACCTTTTTAAAATTATTTATACTTAAAATGTTTCTTAATCCTTCCTTAATAAATACATTTTCTTATTCTTTTCACTAATTCGCTAATGTGATTGTCCATTTTAAATTTTGATCAATAATTACGCCGAGATATTTGATTTCTTTTTTTGGGCTTAAATTTGTTCATGAGTCGTTACAGGAAATTTTGTTACAGTTGTCGTTATGGATAGTAATTTTTAAATAGGACAGTGTTTTAAGACTTTTGATTGAAAAGGAAATGTAATATGTTTTTTCAGAGTTTAAAGAAAGTAAATTACTATCGAACCAGGATTTGAGTGTGTTCATGACGTTATTTGCATGTTCGTTTGTAGTGTTCCAGTCTTGTCCGTCAACAATGATAGCAGTGTCGTCGGCGTATGATATAATTTTTCCGGACAATTTTTGTTTGAAAATGTCATTGACATAAATTATAAAAAAAAGTGGGCTCATAACTGTCCCTTGTGGTATACCAAATTCACTGATTAGTGGTTGGCTTAGAGTTTCGTTAATTTTTACATTTTGCGGTCTTTCGTGAAGATAGCTTTGAATCCAGCTTAGTGCTTTGTCGTCTATACTGACGGATTTTAATTTTAATATTAGTTTGTTGTGGGAGATACTGTCAAAGGTTTTTCTCAAGTCCACGAAAATTCCAACACATTTAAGAGATTTGTCTAGAGATTCTTGGATGATATTAGATAGTCTACCTATTGCGTCTTGTGTACTTTTGTTTTCCATGAACCCAAACTGGTTTTCAATTACTTTGTTTATTTTAATAAATTGAGACAATTCTTTTTTAATAAAAATTGGACTAAAATAATTTTTCCTTACTAAAATGTTTAAATAATTTAATTTTTATTCCAAAATTCATATAAAAAATTTAGATACCTTACTCAAAATACTCAAGTAGATTATCTATCTGTATAGTGTTACAGCTCAGGATGCTTGTCTTTTGCAACAAAGATTAAAGGTACAAATTTTTCTCACAGCCGTACATATTTTAAAATAATAAAAATATATATATTTTTTTTAATTGCTTTTGTTTATTCACTATATAATTTTGATTAATATATTTAACTTTATTGTATGTTGCGCTAAGGCAACCATGATGGATTAAACCAGTTTAACCCGACCGCCGCTACAAACATCATATGATGCGCGAATAATTCGCTCTTCAGACGCTACGCACATCATATGATGCGCATATGATATTTTGTTATATACTCCGTGACAGCGCGGAAAATCGAGCGGGAAAATATACCAAAAATTAGTTCGATCTATACTGTTGCTGACATCTTACGTTAGTCATGTGAAATATTGTTATTTGTTTATATAAATCAGTTTAAAAACTAAGACATCTTGAAACGCCGTTCAGTTTATTTGAATTTGGCGGCGCCGACTCATCCCCCGCTCGTCGTGTGTTCGAGGTCACTAGTATTTGTCGGATCTGTGCGTTGATATGAAATATTGACATCGCGATCTGTGTTTTGTGGATAATTGAAATAATATATTGTATCGGAAACTACATTCATTATTACTGTGATCTTATTTAAATTGGTGTTTACATTCAAAATGTTGATATTTTTCTGACTATTTGTGTTTTGGGAATCGGTTATATTTTCAGACAATATTCGTTTATTAGAAACAGATGCTTGTACTGTGCTATGTATAATCATAATTATTTCAATTTAAAAATTGTGTACCTTTTAAAATGGCGGGCCGCAGACTTACAGAGGAAGAAATATTAGAAACATTTTTAGATGTGGACTCTGATTTAGAAATAAGTGAAGATGAGCAACATGAAATAATGAATGAAGATGTCAGTGAAAGTGAATCAAACCCCCCTGGAACAAGCCAATCTCATAACCGTTCAAGTACTTCACATCAAAGCGAAAATGCTGACTTTTTGCCTTTTATCCCAGTTATTCACGAGTTCGATGAGTTTGTGTCAGGTATAGACCCATCTACCTTATTTACTGAAAATTCATCAGAAATCGACTTTTTTGAATACTTCTTGAACAGAGAAATTATGACAAAAATAGTTGACGAAACTAACAGATATTACACAGCTACCGTTTTAGTACAGGAATCTTCCAAAAAATCCAGACTTCGTAGATGGGTAGACACGTCTGTCGAAAAAATGTACGTTTTTTTTGCAATATCAATGTTAATGATGAGAAATCGACATCTTACTATCGAGGAACATTGGTCAACCGACCCGTTGCTCGCTAGTAATATTTTTGGGAAAACTATGCCCAGAGATCGATATGAAATTTTACTGCGCATGTTGCACTTCTCAGATCCTGACACACAAGTCCCCGGTGACAGACTTCATAAACTAAAAATCCTAGTTGACCATACGCGAAACATTTTCAAAAAAACAATGCCTTTTGAAAATTTATGTATAGATGAGAGCATAATTGTTTTTAAAGGGCGTTTGATTTTTAAACAATTTATCCCGACCAAATGTCACCGGTGTGGAATTAAAATGTTTGTTTTGTGTGATGTCAAGACAGATTTTATTTTGGATTTCATTATTTATTGTGGTAAAGGGACTGACATAACTGACACTGAATGTCTCGGAGTCACAGGGGCGGTGGTAACGACATTACTTCAAGACTACTTCAATAAATGACATAACCTTTTCGTCGATAATTGGTACCTAGCCCTCGTTTATTTGATTTTCTGCACGAGAAAAAGACTAATGCGTGCGGTACGGTGCGGAAAACACGGAAAGGTATGGCCACATTTCGTAAATTAAAAAAAGGTGAAATGGACGCCAAACATCGTGGACCTCTTTTAGCATTGAAATGGCGCGATTAAAGAGAAGTCCACATGCTAACAACCTTGCATGACGATTCCATGTGTGCGACAGGCAAAATACATTGGAAAACGGGTCAACCTATAATTAAACCGAAATGTGTCAATGACTATAATAAGTGTATGGGTTCTGTTGATAAAGTGGACATGATGTTGAGTAGTGTAAGTTGCTTACGAAAAACAAGAAAGTGGCTTTTCATATAATTGATTTATTTTTATTAAACTCACAAATAGTTTACAAAATGATAATGAAAAAAAAAGTTAGTTTAGCAGACTTTCAATTAGCCTTAATAAGACAATTATTAGAAAAATATCACATTACGCACAAATCACCAGCACCCCATCCCCGTACGTTACATGATTCACCCCTAAGACTAACTGCTAGGGTATTAGCGAAGCATATGCCTGAGCCAATAACAGGAAACAAATCCCAAAGACTTCAGAGAGCCTGTCGAGTTTGCGCCGCTTCCAAAACTAGAAAAATGTCCCAATATAAATGCTCGCAGTGTAACGTGACATTGTGCGTGTGGCCGTGTTTTAGGACCTATCACGAAAAACAAACATTTTGATAATACTTTAATATAATTTTTTTCTCCAAACCACTTTAAAACTTTTTTAAATAACTGTTACGTATGAGTGTTGTTATATTGAAGATAACGGCGCAGTTCTCGAAGGAGCGGGTAAGTACCGCTGTTATTATATTATTTATTGTGTGAGCGGACATCGACACTTGACTTGATGTGATATGTTAATGTTTACATATTCTAGTTATCTGTGCTCTTTTGTTTATTTATGTATTCCAAGGGACTTTATAAGAATGTAAACATTATTTTCAAATATCTTCAAGAAACGTGAAAAAATATAAGCATACTCGTAAGTGCATAATAAAGATATCGGCGCAGCAATCCAATTCAACGAGGTCGGTATAATCGTATAAACAATGTGACTGTATTTGTGACTGCGTGAGAGTATACGTAAGTCGGCGACTATCTTTAGGGATCATTGTTTTGTTCAGTCAATATTAATATTATCTTAAGGATTTGAACATCTCAATTGATTGTTTATATTAATAACATTATCGGAGAAGTATTTCCAAGTGATAAATCATGCACAAGATGCGTGTATCTATATCTAAATGTCATTTTAAAAGTTGTGTTCAACCAAATTTACGACTTTCGAAAATAGGCCCGCGCAAGGGATATCACTTGGAGTACACTTGTTTAGCAGCTGAGAGGTTAATAACATACCACAGTGGCAGATATGAATATCTCCTCCTGATTGCATCTCGAATGAGGCCGGTGGTCTCAGCATCGTATAGCCAGGGTTCACGTCTCTTGGTGTCGATGTGGGAGTGTGCGCGGAAGAATGGTTGGAACGCACCAGCCTTTAAGAAAAAATCAACATTATGAAAATCTGTAAAGTAAATAAAGCTTTGAGCATAAAAAATAATTGAACCTATTTTACAATCAATGATAATTTTCATTTTACATGACAAAATGTCATCACGCAAAATCTGCAAAAATATTACAAGCAATAGACAATATTTATTTCAACAAAAAATAATTAAATAATATGATTTTATGTAACTGTTCCTTCCTACCAACATAACTGAAGATACACTGATACATTACAAATGTCTCTATTTTAACTAACCTGATACCACCTAGTCATAAGCTCCTTTTCAGGATACTTAAAGAAGCCACCAACATCTGCTCCGCAGAAGCTGATTCCCGCAACCGCTAATGATAGGCACATCGGAACCGTGGCCTTGAGATGTGACCATTCAGCCATATTGTCACCAGTCCATACGGCAGCATATCTGGAATTAATAAACCAATATTAATTTGGTGTCAAGGTGTATTTTTCCCTGACGTACTAACCGTTGCATCATATTCCTGCAGGAGGTAGGCAAGACTGATAAATTACTACATCAAATAAAACACATTTAAGAACTCTGACATGAGTGTAATAACTTTGTGACTAAGCCACAAATCCCCATATCTCAGAACCCTGTACCACTACAAAATCAAAACATGTCAGTATCAGTATTTTTGTGACCATTGTCAGAGTCTAATCGACTTCATTAAAAAAAAAACATGTTACATGTATCATACTACCACTGCACAGAACATGTTTTGATTTCAAAAATGTTGATCCTGGTACTGGTAAAGGTGAAAATAAAATGCGAGATTAGTGAAAATATATAAGAATGTTACGAAAATTTCTAACATGCTATTTCTAATGCAGTTTTCATGACAAATTTCACCAGGACTAAACAAATATATTCTCCGTTAAAACATTTTTCTTACAGAAATTATACTAATTGCAGAAACAGTGTATTAGCTGAAGATAAAACACAAAATAATGCAGTAATTCTATTGTAGTCCCCGAACAAAAGAATGAATGTCAGATATTAACCATGTAAGGTCACACATATTACGTCATGTTTTTATTTGTACCGGGTAATGATGCAAGTTTCTCTGAATCTCATCATTAAAATAGCATTCGAAAAGACAACACAAATATGTACAACAAAGATTGAAGACTATATTTTCTGTAAGAGATCCAAGAAGCCTATAAAAAAAAAACTTTTACATTTACATACATTTAGTAATTTTTATAAATTAGTCTTTGTACCCTCAGTATGTTTGTCATTTTTTTCTTAAATCTGTCAATGTTCAACTGTCTTATGTGTTGTGGTTATATAATTTTAATCTGTTGCAAAAGTATCTTGAAAAAAATAGCAAGAAGCCATTAACAAGATGTTTCGCCTTCTTCCCGAGTTGAACAGCGCATATACTAATCAAACATTTAAACTCTGACTGTATATAAATATGATACTTATTTACAAACAAAAAACTAAAATATAAAAGTACAGTAAGTCTAAAAATTTTGTACTGATAAAAAATGATAAAATAATATTTTTGGAGTGGCGCATATGATGTTACATATATGTACAGACCTCTGGGTGCCAGCAAAATGTGATCTGGTGAGGACGAAGGGCCGGATGGCGCCTTTCGAGCGGTCCAGCAGCCCCTTTTGCGTGGCCATGGTGTGCAACAAGCCGTACGTGTTATGCACGTGACGGTGCTCCCAACCCCCATGGTGGAGGCAGTCCTTGGGCATTGTCACTTCCGGACCATTGAACACCTTCGAAAATTAATTTTGCACATTAAAGATCATTCCACAAACTGTCCCCGCAAATTGGGAAAGCGTGGATTCTAATAAATATGCACAATTTTTCATTGAATCAAATGGGGACAAAAGTTTATCTTTAGTTACACATAGATCAGACGTGCCCCTTTGACGCAGTATAAATACATGTACAAGATTCTGGGAGATTGTACAAAGCGTGTTTTTTAAGTAAGTACCGTTGCCGGATATTCCCGGTGTAGCGCCGCGGATGTGAAGCACCACATGCAACGTTAGAGACATTCACATAGTGTGGCCATCTTGTAGTGAGTGGTTGAAATGTTAAAGACAATAGATCAGCCCACCGACTATGAGATACGGTCCGAGATTCGTTTCTTGAATGCATAAAACCAGCTGACATTCATTGCCAAGTGTGTCCTGTTTTGTCCTGATTTGGCGCAAAGTGATTCTTATTCTTATATTCTTCTTCATCTGAAGCGGTTCCTTGGTGGCAAGCATTTTGATAATGATGATGAACTCAAAGGTGTACGTACATATAAGGTTTTCATCCCTGGCGGCGTCGTTCTATGGCGAAGGTATACAAAAATTGGTGCCCCGTTATGACAAGTGCCTAAATAATGGTGGCGTCTATGTTGAGAAGTCATTTAAGGTGTGTAGCATCCGAAGAAAATAAAATATTGTAAAAGTTGTTGTTTCTTGAATATCATATTCATTGAATACTACTCACAGATGGTTCATTCATGTCATTCCAAATCTGCACGTAGTTGGATGTTCCCTTGAATGTGTCGAAATTGTACTTGCTGGAGTAGTAGTCTCTGACTGTGGGGTTGAAGAAGTCCAGGTAGCTGGACGAGCCGGGCCAACACCAACCTAGATAAAAACATTACAAAAAAATATAGTATGATATTTTAAATATTTAAAACAAACGTGTCGTGGTTCATTTTAATAAATAAACATATTACTCACAGTGGTTTATAAAACAAAGTTAATAAACTATTTATTATGGAATTGAATTAATTTTATCTATCAAGTTGCCTTTGTGTATTTATTTAAAATAATAAAAACCTTGATAAAAAATAAATAATAAAAAAACAATAATCTCTAATTAATTAATGTGTGTTGAATATATAATAACTGACACTAAGAATATACACTTGTATTTACCTTCATAATCCTTGCCATCTTTGTCCTTGACATAATAGCCATTGTCAGTAGCTTCATCATGCACAAAATATCCAGTCTCCCTTTTTATATGAGGGTCGATGATGACGACCATTCTTCGTCCCTTAGCAGTCAGATTGGCCACCATCTCAGATGGGTGGGCAAACTTATGAGAGTCCCATGTGAAGTACCTGTGGAAAAAGGATATTATTTATTAATTTACTTTACTTGCACATATCATATCTATAATTTATTAATAGTGAACTTATGCTATCAAATATGTAAATAAAAAAATATACAAAAATATAATATACTCGTATGTAAAACCATTTTATGGTACCTAGATGAGAACTAAAAGAAATACATTATTAGAGTAGAAGATATTATCAAAAATCCTGAACAGACAGTGAAAACCCACTTGAAAAATCAATTAAATAACAAAATAGCTAAATAACAGATATGAATCATTCACATTGACAACAGCTGCGAAAAGTAGATATTTTTTTAAATTCTAACTAAGCGTCTAGACTACATATATTAAAAAAAGATTTACTAGCTGGTTCAGAATGAGGATTGAACTGTCGATTTATAGTTAATTAATACAACATTCTTATTGAAAAAATATTTTTTTAAATTAATATAAATCTATATGGACATATTTTATTAAATATTGTTAAATTTCATATAGCAATTAATTCAATTCAATTAAGTGTAGAACCAACCAACAAATATTACCTAACCTAACTCCATATTTACCTCAAAACAAATTAAGAATGTTGGGTTAATTTTATTGTATATATACAATTTAGCTAACATTCTATATCAATGTACCAATTAGGGTTTCTGACCCGGGAATACATGGGGTTTTTAATGCATCGAGTCCTGGGATTCGTAAAAAATTTTAAAGTGTAAATAAAATAATTTTGTCTTACGAACGCAATTAAAAAGAAATGTTCGGGTCAAAACAAAAAGAGCATATTTTTTTAATGGGTTCCAGTAAACAATAACAATGGGTTCAAGAAAAATCATTTAGTCGCAAAATACAGAGTTATTAATTTTTGGAAATTTGCTAGCATTGATGATTGTCAGTGAAGTGCAATAAAAATACGAGTACATACATGAGTGAGTGCTTTCGCTGAAATAAAATTTTATTTTTTTACCGAATTATGCCCTGGCTTGTAACAGTTTGGAAGTCATTCAGTAATAGAAATTCTTAGCTGTCTTGGCACAAATTTGTTAGTTCATCAAATGAACATTGTGTTTCTGCGAGAACTTTTAACATTTAAAAGTAAGTATTTTTTTATGATTATACTATTATCAATTAAGTATTTTTAATTTTATTCTTAAATAATTTTCTTTTATTTTTAAGCTAAATATGGTAAATCAGTCGCAAGTTTGGAAGCATTTCATAAAATGCAAGAATAAAGAAACAGCACAATGTCAAATATGTATTCAGATTTGATTTTTTAAATGTTTTTTTTTTTTAATATTAAGAATTTATTATATCTGTATTTTTATTTAGAAATAATATTTTTTTGTCAATACATGTTTAATTTATAATAATTTAATTGAAATAAAAGGAACAATGTTTATAAAAAACAAACATAAAATGTTTTATTTCAAAAAAAATTTTAGTCCCGGGAATGAAAAAAGTCCGGGAATAGCGAAACTCGAATACCAATGCACAATGTGTTAGGGTAATATTTATATACATATTAAAAAAATGACTTGAAAATATTTGTGAGAATATAAAAAGCTGTGTGTGTCTAACCTCAACTATGTCAGAGATATATATATATATATAAGCATCTTAAAAAAGTAATATGTAATTATGTGATTATTTTGAATAATTAAAATATTTTATTGATTTTAAATTATACATTGAATACAAAAAATAAGATTATCGAACTTTAAGCAGCCAGACTGTTAGGATTTAGGGCCTAGGGCAAAGATATATAATATAATGGGTCACTTTCGTAAACATTTATTTCAAAGTACGTAGACCTTTACAGGATTTTGTACAAAAATATTTTCCGTAATGATAAAGAATCTGTACACACTCCTTGAACATTTTTGACTCATAATTTAGTCATTATCTACCCATAAAATATTGTGGACTAGGCCTGTTACACCCTGTTTATTGTTTTAATTTCAATTTATTAGACTATCAAGAAAAAACGGTACATACTTCTTGTTGTCTGTATATTCAATATCCAGCCAGATAAAGTCCATGGGGATGTCATGCTGATCGAAGCCTGCATCCACTCCTCGGACATCATCTTCATCATTATAGTTCCATCGGCTCTGATGATAGGCAAGAGAGTAAAACTGCAACCATAGAGATACTTATATAAACCAGGTGCCAAGATATGGTTATGAGCCTACCAAGCTCATTATGAAGGTTTACTGTATAATACCAAATAATTCTAAATATGTCATATTAAAATAAATTAAAATCTTAAAACTAAAAATTATTATAATTACCAGAGGTATCGGAGCAGTTCCCGTCAGTGTGGTGTACTGCTTGAAGCAGTCCTCCGGTCCCGGACCCAGCATCACATACACCTCCAGGATTCCGGCCTCGCTCATGAACCTAGCTGACACCTTGTCCTCATTCTGTGTGCCCGACACGAAACTGACTATCGATGAGACCATGTTGGAGTCACGGCTGTTTTCCACATCCACCCAGGTCTCGGCAGCGTTCAGATAAAAGAGACCGACTGTGCGTTCTAGTCTGAAATGGTGTGAAGGTTTCAGCAAATGGTCGAAAGGAGATAAAATTTTGGATAAGTTTCTTTATGACAGTTTGTTTGGTACCATGTCGCAAAATATAAAATATATATATATATATACCATATTTCTTACCATTTCTTTTTTAATATCTTTCCACTAAGGTATCAATTGAAACCGGCAACTTCAATAATTTTTTTCTAAGTTTCCTGAAATACACATGATGAATGGCACAATACCCGAATGACACAAATGCATGCTGGCATTGTATGATTAGGTCCAATGTTTATATATTTATTTATTCTTAATCTAGCGCCGTCATATATATTCAATTTGAAATGAAGTGTACACTGTCTTTATTACGAGTAAGAACAAACACAAAGTGGCAAAATCGTAAGAATTTTTCTGACTGGCAAGTAAATTGATCTTCTATCATCGAATTTGAGGTTGAAGTGAGGTCTCAGGTAGGTATCGCTATTCAAATCAAAGGCAAAATACAAGAGATGCGTCAGATAAATAAATGATGTCACGACGGATTAATACAAAACTGGTGGAGGTGAAAAGTTTTTAGCTAACGATATATTTGATGCTGGGCGGTAGAGGGGTTTTATTTTTTATATATTCAATACATTTACATCCCAGTATGAAAATATCTATCTGCAGACATATTTTGTTTTTTCTTAGTGGAAATAAAGACAAAGTACACTACATGGTGTATTGATAAAGCAACGTAACAAGGAATCTCCGCATTGAATAATATTCTACGGAAATGCTGGCTGTACATCATCATATAAATTGTTCAACTTATTAATATAAAATAATAACAAAGGAGAAAAATAAAATTATCTCTGAAATTGATAATTCTTGCGGAAACAGGTTACATTTAGTAATTTGCTGGAGTCCTCGCCATGTCTGAGACATGTGATAATGAAATCATCAATCACTCATAATGTCTATGTTTAAAGCAAAATAAAATTACATTGTCACATTTGGGCAATTTGTGTCGAGTGAAAAAATAACAGTGAAACGACAATGACTATGAAATTCTATTAAATAAGAAAATATATTTTCAGAAAAAAATGTGATATTGTAACGGAATCTGTTTTAAAATATTTCCGTGTTATTACTACAAATTAAATTAAATTTATGGACAAAATTATTTGAAAAATGTTTTTATTGAAAGATATTTTTACTGAACATATTGACAATATGTTCATAAATTGTATCATCTTCAGCCCCATCCAGCATGTGAAATTCCCGTCTTCTCGAACGACTTCTGTTTTGATACTCTCCCAAGCATGTAAAATCCACTCACAGACATGTTTGATACTGACTCTTCTAATTCTTCGCGTTGGTGTTAAATATCAACTTGCAATTGTCATCCACTTGTTCTACTCCTCCTTCCTTTTTAAATTTGCACAAGTATGAAATTCAACAATAGTACGTGTGATACGTATTTTCAAACATCACGCTCGATACTAGTGTCAAGTGTCATGTCCGTCCATAGTCATTTATCATAGATAGGACAGAAAATAAAAGAGCAAATATGTTTTACAAGTACCTAAACAATGTGCAAACATTTTATAACTTGCAAATTTGACCTGCAGTGTATAAGTCGCAGGTTTATTTTTTTCAAAAATAATTGGGGGAAAAAGTGTGACTTATACGCAGATTGCTAGTATGGTAGGGAGGAAAAAATGTGATATGCCTCATATGATATCACTAAATCATTTTATGAAAATAATACATACCCATGAGCATAGACAACTGGTACGGCCCCGTATAACGCCATTGTTGACTGCAGTTCATATTCAAATACATCTAAATTGTAAAGACGGTAGGGCTCTTGTCCTTTCGTCGTCCTAAGGGCAAAACTGTCTGCGTGCTCCGGAATGCCTAGAAGAGAGAAAGCGTACACCAATAAAAAAATATTATTGTATTTTCAGAAAATAAAGGTTTTATTTTTATGGAAAATATTTAGTCTTTCATTTTTTAATTCTTACCGTAGAGATGTGTCGCTTTGGGGAAGGTAACATCCAGCGACAACCCTTCCGGCCCCCTGAGTTTGGTATCGTGATGGGACTTGTAGTTCTCTTCCCATGCTCCAGGGTCAGTTTCCTCAGGCTGTATAAGAAAGGAAAATCGTAAAGATTAAGAATGTACAAAATAAAGATATATATATAAAATATACCAATGCTATCACACCAAAAAAAAAACAAAAAGGTAAAACTTGAACGTACAATTTTGACTCGCTATTTAAAAAAATACTTCTTACATATCGTCAGCTAAGCAGCAACACCAACATATCTAAGAATTGTGTACTTTATTGGAGAGAGACATAACTAGTTTTAAATGATTTTTGTACAATTACTTACCTTTTTAGAGTTGTAAAGTGGAGCAAATTCTTTCTAAACTGAAACTGAACTAAACTTAGATACGATTCCCTTGACTTGTGCACAGTTGACAGGGAGGTTACAGATATGTGGTGATTACATTTTTTTGATTTGCACGCCCCTAGCGGAAGCTATCATAAAACTAGTGATGTAGAACGGATTCCCCACAAAAATTAAATTCAATGATACAAATATTTGATTTATTATAATTTGATAAAAAATTGAGATATGCGGTGTTGCTGCTTAGGTGACGATATAACTTTAAAGCACTGCTGAGAAATGAAATTATAGGGAATGAGAAGTATATTATATTTATCAAAAGAGAGATAAGGTATTTTTATTTGTAAATTGTCTTTAAAAGAACCCTTACCCCATTAACATCCGGAGCGTTCTCCCTTACGCCATCCTCCCCTTCTGGCCTCTCATTGTGCTCTGCCTTCCGCTCTCGGATGTGCTCCATACCTGTGAGCCCTCTATCGTTAATGATGGCAGCTAGCCCTCCAGCTGCGTCGTAGAACTCGGCCCTGAATGGCTTAGAGCGCAGTACAACCGCATGGCCAAGTGTGTTGGACACGCGGACGAAACCCTTCTCTGTATCAGTCTCCAAGATTGTCAATCTGGATAATTAATATTTGTATGATGCGGTTAGCATAAAGCTCTAAGGCCTAGTTTGATAAAGTAAAGGAAATAAATGCAATTCATAAAAAAATACTGTTTCTTTGTTATATCTAAAAAGTTATGTAATAACTTTTGAGTGAAAATTAGGTAAAATTTAGTTAGATCTTAGATTAGACATCTTCATCATTGAATGATTGCCCTCTTTCATTTTGCCTATAACTCATCCATGAAAGGAAACATTAAAATTGATGTAAAAACTAACCAGATTATATTTAGGTACGTTTTTCGGCTGGTTTGTTCCATCCGGCAAAAAGAAGCACCTTAGTAAGCAAAATTATAAATCAATAACAAAGATGTGTTATGTAATTTTAATTTTGTTATTCAGTTACTGAGACAATATAATATTTATTAAAATATCTGTAATTGTTTTTTAATTTTACTGATAAACAATTACAAACAACACATTTCATTTAATTGATTGCACTTTGTTACAAATTATATTATCTAGAACTGTTATTCGAGTACCTTGCATAATGCAATGTAAATCAATTTTAAATTGTAATTCTGACATGGTGATGAAAATAACATATAATTGAAAACATTTTCATTAGATGAGTATGTACTTAGAGAAAGAGGTATGTATGAGATGAGTATGTACTTAGTAAAGAGGTTAATTTGTAATCCATTTACATATAAATATGAATATAATTTTTCTTTGTGCAGGGACAAAATTTTCAAAACGGGCACCAAAATTTTGGAAAAATTAATTTAGAACATACGTACATATTTATATACATAAAACAAATAACTAACATTGTATCAATCACTTTGATTACTTTGACATCAGCCAATTTCTATACCACTGTATCTTTTTTAGGGCAGACATACGCTAATTAAAACATAAAATTAGTCAACATAACAATCATAATTAATATAAAGTTAATTATGTATATGCAAGTTTAAATTAATAAGTGTTAAATAGTGATAGGACAATTTAAAAATTTTTGCCAATTCCGATAATTCTTTAAACTTCAGATTCCAATACGATTCCCGATTCCTACAATGTAAAAATAAGTAAATTACAGTAAAACCGCGATATAACGAAACCCGATATAGCGAAAAATGACGTATATCGAAAAAAAAATCGAAATTTAGTCCCTAAAACCAATTTTTCATACAAAAATGCATTTATATAACGAAATCCCGTTAATATTTACAACAAAATTATTTTTGTCCCGTACGAAAAAATGCCAATACATTTACGTAAATTTATAACGAAATAAAAAAATGTTAAAAGATGAAAATATTATTTCGCACTTACAAAGCCGCGCCGCTGCATCTGCCGTATGCGAACGGTTTAATGGCCTTTTCGGCGGTGCGCGGCAGTCTGCCGACAAGGTAGTAAAACAATTCAAACTTCTTCCTGGGTTCATAGTAGTAGTGGTTGCCGCCGTTACCGGTAAGTACCTTCGTAATTTATATACGACTCATTTTATAAAAATTCCGCGATTCAACTGTCAAATTTTTATTTTTGAATTATTTTTTGTGTTTGCAATATTCTGGAATTTACAAAAATATCTTCCAATTGGTGTTGAATAGGTTCTGTTCTTAATTTAATTCCTTTGATTATCCATTTGCTTATCTGTTTTAATAACAAAACTACTAAAAATATGTAGGTATTCAGTTCCCTATGGCCTTCTTCCTTCTTTGTTTGCAGAATTCGCGATCTTTTTTGAAGCCGCGCAACATTTTTTTGCGACGGCGCGTAACATATAGTAGGATTTTTTTTATGTATTTCGTTATATGTGGGAATTCGTTATTACGAATTTTTATTTTTTGGGCCCTTGGATTTCGTTATATCGCGGTTTTACTGTATTAGTTTATTTCCTTTAAGAATTCCAAATTTTCGCACTAAAAAGTTTATCCTGCACTCTGACCATTCCTCCCTCACTCGGCTAACCTCGGCTCTTGAAGAGTGGTTGCCAAGTGGTTATCTTCCCTTTGCGCAAAATTTGAACTGTGCGTACATAATTGCATTCTCATTAACTATTGTAGACTGAACAATAACAATGACACCACAAATGTCGATCCACATTAGTGATGGTAAAATCGTTATTTAAACCGTTATGTTAATCGTGATTGTGTGACTGTGATTGTGTTCAATTGTAACGATGATTAATAATTGATTAACCCAATTCTTCAAGTAATGACTGGTACATTAAAAAGTAAACATCAAACAGTTAAATCTTAGGTACCAATCATTGTTAAATCTCAGTTATCAATCAGTGGCACAATCACAGTCACGTAACGGTTTACCATCACTAATCCACACATACACCGCTGACCACGCTCGCTGCCAATATATTTTGTAACTCACAACAATTTAGCTGTCAAAATAATCTGTGGGTAGATAATGTAAAAGTACTAAAAAAATCAAAGAATCGTTTTCGGAATCAGAAATTAGGTTAAAAATTCTCCGATTCCAATACCCAAAAAAGTTACAATATTTCCGATTCCAGATTCCGATTAATCATTCCATCGCTAGCGTTTAACCACAAATTTAAAACTATAACATTAAAAATATTACTTTAGAACATTCAATGACTCTCAAAAGTACTTATTTTAATCGTACAGTAGTAATTTAATGGCAGTTATTAATGAGTACTCAGTCTGATAACAAATTTTTATTATTTCATATCTATACAATTTTTATCTGTAACTGTGCTTGTCTTGCTAGAAAAATATATGTAGAGACAGGCAAATTATTAACCGGGATAGATAAATTATGAATTAAGAACAAAATATTTAGAAGAACCAGACAAATCCAAAACAATCAAATCAATCAAAATCATTTAACGTTTAATTTAAATATATTAACGAACGATGACGGTAAAAATGCGTAAAATATTCATTGCAAATTAAATTCTATGACAATAAATTTTTGACAAATTGGATGGTTTCAGCGTCCAATTGTTTAAATCAACTGAATACTTACGTGTCAGTTTTAGGTTCACCATTGAGAGCATATTCCACTCTGTATCTGGGTTTCAACGGTTGCATCTCATCTACCAGAATTCTGAATGTACTATCAGCTAATGCCGTCACTTTCAATATGAAAGAAACCTAAAAGTGATGTAATGATTTATTACAAAGAATGATAAAACACTATGGTATATTTTTTAAATCTACAAATAAACAAAATCAAAATAATTTTAACTTATTTACTGTTTCGGAGGTAAGTTTGTAGAACTCCATAATCGCATATAGGAAAATCATTTTTCATCTCATGCAAATAGAATTGTATAGCTATCCCACATTATAGTTATAAAAACAAGTTGTTGAGTTAAATTGTTAAATTGATAATGCCCTTACAAGGTGAAATGCATCCCAAGTAAATTAAACGAGTTGAATAAAAAAACAAATGTTTTATTTTCCCATATATAATTTTAATTCTTTTTTGCCTGATCCATACATAAATAAATGTACACATCAAAATAACAGTTGTAAATTTGTCTTTCCTAAAGTGAGAGTGATCTATGCGGAGATTAAATAGGAACCAATTATAAAAGAAAAGGATTTTGAAAATAAAATGAAAATTATAATACTTCCCGTAAACAATAATAAAAGATTATATCTATATTTAACTTTGTATAAACCACTGTGAGTTACTTTTACGTCAACCGGTTTCGATACTAACACATCTTCGTCAGGACGACATACAACTCAACTATTCCATAAAAACGACATCATTAGGGGACGGGGGCGGAGTCCTGGTAGGTGTGGGGAGGTGATTAACAGGGAGACATAAAACATGGCCATTTATTCAAACACTCTACAGCCATTTAGTACTGAATTACAATTGGCAATTACAACTTTTTAAACTTGCTCTTTAATTTTAATTTAGTCACTTATGCAGTTAGAGGGCATATTAAACAACAATGTTTACAGATAGGCGCATTTAAATTTTTTGTCAACCGTAATTGAATTCAATTCCTTGTATCTTCATTTGATCACTTTGCAAGTGGGTTACTCTACTTTTGTGTGACTCAATTATCCTTAAAATATAGTCACATGCAATGCACATGAGTAAGCGCATTAAAAAATGCACAAATTTAATTGCCAAAGTAGAGATATTATATATACATATTGTATAGGTAAGACCACACATATGATTCAGTGTTTAATAAATAAAATGTAGAAATTACAATTAAATAATAATAGTAAAAATAGAATCACACTTTCTTGAGCATCTGTCGCATATTTACAAGTTTGTAAATTGATTTTAAGCTGAATGGTGCACAACAACTCAAATATTTACATCTTTCAAATAATAAATATAGTTCTCACCTCATAATCCCGGTTGATTAACTCTGCCTCCAGTGTGTGTTTGCCCTCCAAACTGATGGTCTTCAGTAAAAGTTCATAGGGAGAGTTATCGGGTTCTAATTTCCTGAGTCTACGGCAGAAACTGCTTTGCTCGCATGTTTTGAAGTTGTTGTGGTCGACTGACAAACTTTGCTCAAGAAGAACAAAACTTGAGAGAAGGATAAAAAGGTGACGCGCAGACGCCATCTGAAAAATAAAAACAAAATGGAATATATGAAAAATATTTCTAATTTGTAGTTTTATTTACCGAGTTCAAATAGAAAGATGACAATTAATAATTCATTATATTTTTAGAAATCATTGTTAATCTTTAGAAAATAATTTTTAACTTCTTTACCACTCATTTATATTATGTGTTTTAATCTTTCTTCAAATGATCATTGTTTTCCTAATAAAAGGAAGTTATTTTTTAAGGAAATCACATTATTATTGTGAAGTTGCAATTTTTTAGAACATGGTTCTGTGGTATTTTAATACAAATTAAATGCCACCAGGAATAGATTCCAGGTTCGAATCCCGGTGGCAACCAAAATATTTTTTCGATAAAATGATTATATCTTTCTAATTGATGCATTTAATTTGTATTAAAAAGGAAGTTACTTCGTACATTTAGCACACTTAATTTTTAAAGCGTAGTTTTAGTCCCAAGACCCGGTCTTGTGTGCTTAAAAAAATATATAAATACTGTTTTCTATGTACTTTGTATAAAATGCCTTGAGTTGTCATTTTAAGATTTTTTTTTTTGGACTTTCGTATCTTGTCTTACAGGGTACCGGGTCCGCTGGACCCCTTGCCCCTTCATCGTGTTGTTTGCCATAATGGCCTGATAAAATGTTATTATTACTCTGCAAATTAAAACATGGCGCATGAAAACTGCTCAATGGCGCAGTGATTTAAGATCCTCTAAGTGAGGACGGTCTTGGGACGTTTAATGAGTGACGGGATAGTTATGTCATATGAGGATAAAACGTTTATCATTGGGTTTCGGTGCTTGGGGAGTTCCGCATAGAAACGCTTGGAAATTTATTTTATGAACTCCATAATGGGGAGAATGCCGGAATCGTGGTGTAGTTGAGTGACTCTTGATCATTTTGGGGCTCTCAGAGTTAATCTGATGACCTTATTTTGGAAGGTCTGAAGTTTCTGCATGTGTGTTTTAACCGCTTGACCCCCAGATGGGGGCTGCGTACAGGAGAAGAGGCCTTAGAATGGCCTTGTAGATGAGGAGCTTGTTGTCAACGGCAAGTTTGCTGTTCTTGCCTAGTAATGGGTACATTGCGCAGAGTGCACAAGAAGCAGCGCTTATTTTGCTGTGGATATGTTTGCTCCACGTGAGTTTGGAATCCAGCGTAACACCAAGATACTTGATGTCGCTGGTCCAGGGTATATTCTCTCCAAACATTTTTATGTGGGGTTTGTGGCGTTTAGAACGAGGGCGCCTTCTTGAAAATAGAGTGGCGGCACTCTTGGATGGGTTGATTTCAACACGCCACTTCTTGCACCAATCCTCTAAGAGGGTGGTTTGTCGTTGGACACGGCGGATTGCTAATGTGGTTTTTTTTTGTTGATAAATAGGCGGTGTCGTCGACGAATTGGGTGACTGCGGTGTTAGGATCTTGTGCGGGAGGAATGTCGTGGGAGAAGACGTTGAATAGAAAGGGTGACATTATGGAGCCTTGCGGTACTCCTGCTAATAGGGCTCTGATGGAGGATAAAATTCCGTCAAGTTTAACTCTGAACTTCCTGTCGGAGAGGAAGCTGGCTATTATTTTTATAAGGGTGAGCGGGAACCCGACGAGGTCTGCTTTGTAGAAGAGGGCGTCATGCCAAACTCTGTTGAATGCATTACTTACGTCAACATTTTAAGATTTTAATAAAATCTAAATACTTTCTTGCAATTTTTCCTTCACAGCATAATAAATATATAGGTGTAACAGACTTAGTTCACAATATTTTATGGTTGAATACCTTACTAAATTACGAGTCGAAAATTTTCAAGGAATATGTACCTAATCTCAACTACATCAGAGATATAAGCATTTAAAATATGCAATTATTTCGATTAATTAAAATATTTTATTGATTCCAAATTATATATTGAATTCAAAAATTTATAGGTTATCGAATTTCGATTGGCCAGACTATTTTTTGTTAGATGATTTAGGGCTTGAAGCAAAATATAGATTAATAATGGATATATTTTGCTAATATTTATTTCGAAGTACGTAGACTTAAAGCTTAACATGATTTTGTAAAAATATCAGACAATAATATTTTCCGTAATGGTACAGAATTTGCACATATTTCTTGAAAATTTTTGACTCATAATTTAGTCAGATATCCACCCATAATATATTGTGACTAGGTCTGTTACATCCTGTATATTGTTCTGTGTTCTGGAAATACAATAGTTTTATCCTTATGTGTATCAAAACAGTGGGTAGTTTTGTGTCCATAATTAAACATATTTGTTTCATCAATTAAGAATTTAAATGAGGACTGAAATGAAGTTACAAATTAATACATTAGGACGAGCAAATACAATGACAAAGACGAATAGAACGAAGCTCCAGATTATTTATAAAATATGTAATATTATTATTATAGATATATATTTGTGAAACTTCCTTAGACAGATGACCAATGCTTTTGATACTATAATATAGGATAGGAAAATAAAAATCAATTTCAATTTTTTAATCATTTATATTTAATCCCAAGTCTAATGTGATGGTAGAGACTGAACGTCTACTTCAAAGTAAAAAATAAAATAAACAGATTTAAGAATTTTCTGTATTTTTTCATCATTTAATATTCATCACAACTCAAGTTATTGTCACAGGTATCTATTCAAATCTAGTTTTAATCACGCCAAATAATTTTACGATTAAGATACATATTTTTTAACAAATTTATCTTATAAAACTAATAGCTTTTTACTTTAAATATAAATAATGTAATTCTCAGAAATGCCGGGTAAACGATGAAATGTTTATAAAAATGTCGAAAAACTTACCTTAATAAAACCCAGTATTAGGCAAATAGTAATATTCAGTTTGCCAATGAGCGAGCTAAAATTAAAACACTGTTTTATTGATAAATAGATTCCATTTTTAATAAGAATTGAATAATCACTTTTTCCAAATGACAAAACCCCAATGACACGCTGGAGTTATATACTAGAGATGGTCGTTCATTAATGAATTATTCTTTTAGAACCGTTCACTGTTCTGAATGAATGAACTATTCAGTTCGCTTTCGCCAGCAAGCGTTCACCCGTTCGCTAGATCTAAAAAAATCTGGAATCGAAAACTTAACAATTTCTTTGCGTTAGTGACCCACATGTTTTTTGTTAAAACGGCAACTAAGAATTCCATACATACTATAGGAGCCCCAAGTGAATTGTCAAAAAGACCAAGCGTTCATTTATATATTTAAGACGTGTCAAGAAAATTAAAAATGGGAATATCTTATTCATTAGAACTCACTCATAACTGAAACAACATCCAAATTTAAAATTAAAAAATAATACATATGCATACAACAAATTGATACTAAATTTTATTTGGAAAAAAAAAATTAACATGTAATTATAATCCGTGCGATTCTTCCTTCCGAATGTGCAAGCAATAAGACAAGAGAATTAGCAAATTAACTATACATTGTAAGCTTCAATTCACGCTCATTTAATAACTTCCAGATTTCATACAACTTACGAATCGACAAGTTTATTTTGGCGAGTGAATAAACTTGGACGATAATGAATAGTTCACATGAATGAATGAAATAATGAACGTAACGAACTAACCTAACCTAACGAAAGTTCTCAAAGATTTCAGCACTATAACGTCTAGTCTTATAATAGTAGATAATACAAAAATGTTCTCAAAGTGACGTGATACTACCCTAAATAAGATATAATTGACCAAAATAAGGAAGATATTTTTTTTAAAGGTTTGTTTTTCGAATTTCAGCGACAGCCAATCACAGCCAATTTGACAGCTGATTTGTGCTCAGTTTGGTTTGCTATTTCACCATGAAAAGACTTACGGCAAAACAACGCTTGCAAATTGTGCAAATTTATTTCGAAAATCGTAGTTCAGTACGCGAAACTTACCGTATGCTATGTCCATTTTACGGTCGACATAATCATCCATCCAAGCAAGTAATTCGAATAACCATGGATCGTTTTAGCACCATGCATACTCTAATTGATAATACGCATCCTCGATGTCGTACAGTACGCACCGAAGAAGCTGTTGCTACAGTGGAGCGAAATATTGTGAAGGATCCATATGAGTTGATTCGCCATTGTGCACAGCAATAGACCCATTATTACTGACTTTTTCGTTCCCAAATTGAATGGAATTAATGTGAAAGAGCTGTGATTTCAATAAGACGGCGCATCATGCCACACAGTGCGCGCCACAATCAATTTATTGAAGGAAACATTTGATGAGCGCATAATTTCGCTGTGAATTGGCATTGTGTGATTTAACACCTTTGGATTATTTTCTGTGGGGATATGTGAAGTCGCTAGTCTACGCCCATAAACCAGAGATGATAGACGACTTGGAAGCCAACATTCGTCGCGTTATTGCCGATATACAACCCCAGCTGCTCTAAAAAGTGATCGAAAATTGGACTTCCAGATTGCACTTTATTCGAACCAGCCGCGGCGCTAATATACGCGAAATTATATTTAAATACTAATACATAATAATAATAATATTTGTAATACGTGAACATCACACGTGAGATGCGGCCGTAATATTATAATGGTTATAATTATGATATGATATGATGGTTATGATGTTTTTTGCTGATCAGGGCTCAATATGAACGCAACCATTGGCATCGACATATTGGATATCATATAGTATATCTCTTATCTATGGTGGACGCCCAGAAATGTCAGGCACAAGTCAGAAAGAATATTTAAAGAAATATTTAAGTGGTCCATCAAAAAATGAGAAGAAGAAAAAGAAAAAGCATACTAAAATTAAGGGACAAGGGTAATTTTTTTTCATAAAAAATCTTTAATATTATTTTAATCTTTGTAGGTTAGATTTTAGAATGTCATGATATGTGTCTGTTTTTCACAAAATTTTTGTCTCATTAACATAGCAATATTTTGTAATCCTTATACTGAAGGGTACTAGTAGAATTGTTTGTTTTGGCTTTTGTCATTCAAGTTTTTTTAAATTAGATTGTTGACAAAACAATCAAATTCCTGAAATGTAAGTTTTTATTTTAATAGCATGAAGATTATCGATGATGACGTTGACCTGAGTAAGATGCGTTCTTTGGACGACGATGAATTAGATTTTCTGGGCAACAATGAAGATGCTCCGCAGGTAGCGGGCATCGTGGATGAAAGGCCAGAAGAAGTTAAAAGATTGGAGCAGTTTAGCAGAGAGAAATGGAAAGTTATCACAGAGGTAATTAATTTTCTCACTTTATCCTTGTCATTTTTGGAGTCTTGCCATTTATTAGTGATAATGTTTTTTTAAATTATTAGGAATTATTTCACTATGATTACATTCTGGTTAAAGTTATTATCTGGATATAATTCATTTACTGTTTTATTTTATCTTAGTATATAAAAATCTACAACTTAATATTTGAAAATCTTCCTTTTCCTGTCTTGTTTGGGTTGGAGACTCATTGCTTGAAAATGTCATCTCCACGTGATCCCGTTTTGCACTCACATTTTTGACTTGTAGCAGATAAAATCTGATTTGGTAACCTTTCTCGTCTGGCATCCAAAAGTCGTGTCTGAGCTAATTCATTTGAGATCTTTCAGAATGTATTAGCAGGTATTCTGTTTTGAGCATCTTCAAAGACTAGATTCCTAAGTGTAACTTCGGCTACCTCTCTGATCGAACTTCTCATTTTGAGTTCAGAACAATTAAATAAATAAAAGGTGAAACAGAACTTTAATGTAAATTTTTTTTTTTTAAATTTCTTGGGTCACTCTGGCCGTGGCTTACGAGGCGAACATCATTTATTTATCGGCTTATGAGTGAAGGCATGTTTCAATTGTCCATTTTGAGGTTTGAATTTAATACTTTTATATAATAATGTTTTAAAATAAATACTGTTTTGTAACTGACAAACAACCTTCTACCGGCAAAGTAAACAGATACCATAAAGAGAACTGGTTTTTCAGAATAAATAATAGATTCCTTACTTATAATGGAACTTATTTATGAATTAACCCAATAGCATAACTGTTATATTATACTATTATTCAAATTCATAATATTTTATCAAATAAATATTTTATTACATTTATTTTTCAGATGTTATGTTTAGTGGTTATCCACAGTTTGTAAGAATGTATGCACTACATGCACATGATATGTATTCAGGACATGTGTGGCATTTTTAATAAATTTGTACCTGATTACATAACTTAATATTTTAAAATTTTATTTTAAGGATGATGGCTTCAACTCCAGCTTGACTGTACAGCAGATTTCAAAAAAAATTCCAGACATAGTAAGGTCGGACAAGAGTGACTCTGATTTGAGCCCCTTACGAAACAATGAACAAATAGATTCCGATATTAGTCTGGAACGACCTAAGTCAAATGTTGATCGAATAAAAACTCTAAAAAATGGAAATTCTGAGACTACAAAATCCAAAAAAAGTTCTGACAGTGATTTGAGCCCTGATAGGAAGAAGAAAACTAATTATGATTCCGATTTATCACCTGTTAGAGATAGGAATATAAAAGATATTAAAAGAAGTGAAATGAAAAATAGAAATAACAGTGATTCAGATTTATCCCCACCAAGAAATAAGAAGAGACTGGAAGAACCAAAAAAAAGAGAAAGGTCAAGAAAAGGCAATAGTGACTCGGACCTTTCACCACCTAGAAGTAAAAGAATTGATCGTGGTAAAGACGACTTTTACAAATCTAGGGAAAGAAATAGGGAATCGGATTTGTCTAGAAGGATAAAACAAGAAAGTGATTCTGATTTTTCTCCGCAGAGAAGAAAGAATAGTGACCACACAACTACAAGAAATAAATTACCAGTAAGAGAAAGGAATAGGAATCAGAGTGATCTGAGAAGAGTAGAGAAGGACGATAGAAGAGTGAGACATAGAGATAACATTAATTCTGATAAAGCCCCAAATTTTGGAAATAAAAGAGACTTTGTAGAAAGTAAAAATAAATCAAAGAATAGAACTGATGATTTCAAAAGTAAAGATAAAAGAAGAAATAGTTCAGATTCAGATTTATATTTAAGGAAAGAAGTGGAAGTTAAGAAGGTAAAAGACAGAGGTGAGAGAAAAAGAAGTAGGTGGGCCGATCCTGATGAAGAATTAGGACAACAAATACTTGAAAATATCAGTAAGAATAAAAATAGAAGTCATGAAAGTAGTTCAAGGACTGACAAAGACGATGGTAGGAAACATGGGATCCATGCTTCAGGCAAAAGGGACCACAGAGAAGATATTAGTCGACGAAGTAGAGAGACGTACAGTGATAAACATGATGATAAGAAGACTTTTGGTGATCGGAACAATTCAAGAGTTACAGATCTAAGTAATGATAAAGGAGATGATAATCGAAGAAACAATAGTAGAATAAGTGAAAGAACAGACGTCAATGATAGATCCACTAAGAAAATGGAGAAGACTTTGGATGGAAAGAAGGCGGGATTGCAAGATGCGAGGCAGCTAAAGCAGGAGAATCAGGAATTTAAGACAAAAGAAGCGGCGTTGTTTGAAAATCTATCAGAAGAATTCTCAGGAAGAAATGCTAAAGCCATCAAAAGAGACTTAAAAGGTATGTATGTAGATATGCAGTGTGTTCTAAAAATAGTATATCTACCCTAAATTTACATTATTGCATTATTTATATTTTCTCGCAAACAATCAAAAATATCAGTTTACATGAATTATAAAAAAAATTGGGTGTCTAAGCACGCATAATTATGAAAAGATTTTTTTGAAAATTTACATTTCAGTTGTTTAACGGTTGTAATTATATTAATACAGTAAAATTCAGTTTATTCGAAATTCGCCGCAAGTCGAAGTTTTAGAGCACGTGGTCCGTGGTCCCTCTGGAAAGTTTTCATACATTTCATAAATTGTACTTATAAATCGAATATTGTTATTCGAAGCTATTTTTGGACCATGTCAGATGAATTTGTCAATCTATTTTTCACCTAATTCGATTTTTTTTGTCAAATGGTCCATAATCTTGAAAATACATATGCGCTACGCATGTGCCTGTCCAAAGTCCAAGATTATCCAAATGGGTAGTTCCGCCTAAAGTTAATTCACATTGTATGTCTTCTCACTCACTCTTAGTATACTAGAAAAGATGACAAATATATCTTGTGCGTTCCTTACTACGACGCATTAACTTAAGGTCGCATAACTCTTGCTCACATAACTCTTGCTCACATATCTCTTGCTCGTTTTCTTTACATTAGAAAAAGATACGCCCTTATAGGTAACGCAGTTCTCAGAGTTCTCCCAGTTGCTAGCTGCGATGTCAGTGCTTGCCAATCTTCTGTTCCGTATTATTACCATCATTATTTTTGTTTACGTAGTGTTTGTATATTTTGTTGTACAAACGCTAGTACGCGATTGAGTTCCTCAGACTTTTCCGTGTTTTTTTTATAAATTATTTAATTTGTATTAATTGTAATACAGACATTTCTCTTTCTATTTAAGTTTAGTGTCAAGGCATTTTAAAGAATGTGTAGTTAGTGTTTCTCAGATTTTCTCGTATCTTGTTAATTATTTTATTGCCATTGTTTTATATGTAAAGAAAATTATTTTTTCTCTAATATTTACGTGTACTACATTTTGAAATTCGCAAATGCGTGGTTTGAGTTCCTTAGACTTTTCTGTATTTCATTAAATTAAAATTAAAACATTTTTATGATTTTGACTAATTAAATTAATTTATTATTATTAATTTAATTTTATATTCTCGATAATAGCATTAATGCGAAACTCGTACAAAACGTCGACAGTTGCTAAAAATCGAATTAATACAAGAGATTGATGAAAAATATTATCCAAAACAAAATTAACAGAAAAATACGCGACCTCATTAATGAGGTTGTCGACAATATTAAACATGATGACAGAAAGAACTTTAACGTTGAAAGGCGAGTGCCAAATGTCACCGCGACCACCACAAAACAAATGTTTTAAAAGCGCTAGAAACTTTTGTCGCTAACTTCAGCGGTGAAATGGCGGGTTGACAAGTTCAACTATTATGTCGTTATTAAAAATGGTGCGAAAAGATAGTCTATTATAATCGTGTTTCTTTAAAAATAATATTGTGATTTGTGTACACTGTATTTTGACAACTTGTTTGTTATTTTTAAATGTGTGGATATAGGTGTATATAATTAACTCGAATTGCTATGAAAAAAGATAATATGTAAAAAAAATTTTTTTTTTTAAATTTTTATATTCATTGTTGTAAATCGTTATTCAAACTTTTTTCTTGATTTTTGGTCCCCTTAACTTCGAATAAATGGGATTTTACTATATAAGATATTGTAATTGAATTAAATAACCTCCTGTTGACTTCTATATTGGCTGTTCCGAGTGTTCTACGAATACATACCAACTTTATAATTTATTTAGCTCAAAAACTTCAAGAGCCTGTTTGCATTAATTACATTACAAATGTCTTTTTTTTTTTTTGCAAAAATGTATCTTTTCCAGACTGCCTCAAATATGGTCATGAAGTTGATTGAATTTGATTGAAGTTGTTGGAAGACAATTAAAATTTATGGCCCATTTGCTGACAAATATATAATTGATCCATGATTTTCTACATTCACAGATTATTTAGCAGTAACTTTGTTGTTAAATTTCTTGGCTTTCTAGTTTTTCTTTAAATATTTGATATTTTCAGGTAAAAGAGAAACAGAAGAAGACAAACATAAGCAGAGGGAGAAAGAAGCTAAAGACAAAGAATTGGAGGCAAAATATCATCAGTGGGGGAAAGGGTAAGACTACATACGTATTATTAATTTAGTGATGCAAACTTGTCTGCAAATCCAGACAGGGCTGGGTGTAATGTTTGGGCGCGTGGCCTTCTTATATATTTATTTATATCTACATTTAAAGATTGTCCAAATGATGCTACACTATTTTCACATATAGAACACCCATTTAAAATTTATTGTACAACGTTTCTCAGATACCTTTTTGAGTAGAATCTACTAGATGGCCATGTGTCATTTGTGATTTATTCTAATTTATTTTAATTAATGATAATTTATTTTCTTATTCCTTAACCAGCTTGAAGCAAGTGGAAGAACAGGAAGCAAACATACGTGACTACATGCACGAAGCGTCCAAACCTCTGGCCCGACACAGGGATGACAAGGATCTCGAAAGTGCTCTGCGTCAGAAAGAGAGAGACGGGGATCCTATGCTGGAATATATGCGCAGGAAAGAGACTGAGAAGGGGACTCAGGGTGATATGCCAGGTAAGAATCAATCGCATTATAATAAGATATTAGGATAAGATCCCGTGGACCGTATTGATTATAATTATTATTAGTTGACGCAACCCCAAGTGGATTTAGGAAGGAAAATAATGGCAGACGGATCTGGCCTACCTTGCTCTACCTTGTTTTTACCTCCAGTTGACTAACACGTTTTTTGTGAAGAACCGAGATATCACTCCACTTCCGGAGCTGTTGAGAACACTACATCTTCATGGTCCAAGCGCTGCTTTTAGATGGTAGAAAAAGAACACAGATCTTGACTGTTCGGTGTCACAAGGCAATCTGTCCCCCTGTCGGCGAAATCCCTAAGTCATTGGTTGGCCAGAGCGGGACAGTTATATTAAGGTTTATATTGGAAGGGCAAATGCACAGGGAGTAGGAGTCAACACTCTCTATTTCATCTTCTGTGCAAAGTATTTAATTAATGACCTTCTCAACACAGCTTGTTTTTTTTTGTCATTGTGTTTATGTATGTTTGTCTAAAGTAGAAGTTTGTAGAAGCTGAGTTATGAAAGCTACCTTGTAATGGTAGTTTTTATCTGCAAGATAAATCATGTTTATAAATGAATACATAGGTATTTCATGATTAAAATTACATTGTACACATTCAGTTTATTGCAACTATGTTTGATAGGAATGAAAAGACTAAGAGAAATACCAAAAAGAATAAAGTTATTGGAACTCAGTAAATTCTAATAGAAACTAGTCAGTTGGAACAAGACTAGCAGTGCATAATGGAGTCCTAATACCAACGATAATATGTACGACAGTTAACCCTGGAGTTGGTGAAACCAGAACTGAAATGACGTTACTTGGGTGTATATGTGACAAATTTATTTATGATTAAGTAAAGAATGAACAAATCGGGAATGATACACGATTAGTTTGGTCACTTGGAACATATTAATGTAACTCTATTTAAAATGCAAATATAAATAATGTGAAATCCCTGCTCCCCTGGTCCCTCAGAAAACGTATTAAAAGGGGTTCACTGTATTTGATGCATTTTTAAATGGCTATAATTTTTTTAATATTATGTTTAGTAGCTACATCATAAAATACAATATATATATATTTTTAATTTGTCACGTAAATAAGTATCAAATATATATGGAATACTATAATAGAATGATTAAAAATGTCATTTTTTACTTACAATACTTTATGTAGGAGGGCTCAATGTGTTGATGACACCAGAAATAGAGGACATTCGCAAAAGACTTGGCACAACCAGGTTATATGTTGAATGAATAATATTATTGAGCTTGATTTTAGATACAAATTGTTTTAATTGATTAATTATTGTGTTCTAGTGCATCCAATATACAAGGGTCCATACCCCCCGAATCGTTTCGATATTAGGCCTGGTCATCGGTGGGACGGCGTGGACCGCTCCAACGGTCACGAGGCTGCCGTGTTCCAAGCCCGCAGCTCGAAGAAAGCCCTAGACTCCGAGCAGTATAAATGGAGCACAGAAGACATGTGAATTTGGAATATATTCAAATCTCATTCGGACCTTCTGCCAAGAATTTTCTGGGTTATACTGACTACATTTTCTGATGTTTGGTAACTTGTAAGATTCATGTATGAGTTTGTGCGTGGTAATGTTATCAGAAGCAGTGGACTTAAAGTTGGAAATGGTGCAGTGAATGCTGATCCATAATGGATATTCGTTATATGTATACAGTAAAAGCTTGTTAATTACAAACAACTTTATTTCGAAATTTGAATTATATTTTATCCCCCTCAAATTAATTTTTATACAAAATTGTACCTATCTATAATAATTCATAATATGAAATAATTTTAAGACAAAATTATGAAATTTTAGTCATTATAAATGTGAACATTTGCAAGTATTTTTAAACCTGCACTGACTCAGCCACAGCCGGCCCCCAATCCCTATGAGGATTGACCAATCATATTGGTATAGCAGTCAATACATCCGCAAACGACTGCCAGACAGAAATCCTGCCAAAAGATGAGTTTAGTTAAAGTTCAGTCATCTCGCGTGCCACTCTCAAAGTTTTAAGTATATATATTGTAGTTAACTTTGTGGTTGAAAATCATATTTTTATTTATTATCTTTGTTTTATTAACCACTAAATTGAGTTTAAATACATCTACCGGTTTCGATAAATACCATTTTCTTCTTCAGGATGTCATAACTAACTAAAACATATATTATTGTTTCTTTGCCAGAATCTATTTAAAAAAATAAATTTAGTACCTTACTCAAATCATTACTTAATACAAATTTACTCGAATAATTTTTTTAGGAAAAAATTTTAGAATGGGACTCGTAGTTAAATTTTTTTAAATAGATGTTTTTTTTTTAAAAAATAGATTCTGGCAAAAAAACAATAATATATGTTTTAGTTAGTTATGACATCCTGAAGAAGAAAATTGTATTTTTCGAAAACCGGTAGATGTATTGAAACTCAATTTAGTGGTTAATAAAACAAAGATAATAAATAAAAATATGTATATATATATATATATATATTTAGATTTGTGTAAATACTATCTGCTTGCGAATTGTTTTTTTTTTAAATATCTGACTTTCGTTAAAATCATCTTCAGATATTTTTTTAAAACACTTCTTTAGATATTTTTTTTACTTTTTCAATGTAACATAATAATAAAGTATATAAGTAAGTAAAGTAACATAAGTAATTTTTTATTGTACTTAAAAATTATAAAATATTCACACCTCTCCCCCATATGGGAGATTCAGAAGCAAAACTGGCACTATCCGATTAACAAAATTGAGATAAACGTATTTGTAACTGAAAGCGGATATTTTGAAATTGATATGCTTTTAAAACATACAAACATGTTTTAAAGAACATTTAATTGGATGCTTAGTGATATTGTTTCTGAACCCCTCATACAATACATGTGTCATGTTTACGTATATCTATTGTTATAATCGGTAACTTGCAAAAAATGATAAGGTGTATACGCAATGAAATATTTTAATACTGTGCACAGAACCACCAAGTTACTATGAAATATGTGACTATTGTGAAATAATCAATCTTCTGTTAATAAAAATGTCTTGACATTTTCGGCATATTGAATTTTATTATATTCAATCCTATCTTATTCCAGTTGTGTTACACATGTCTGTATCAATATGACTTAACATCATAAAATTACATTTTGGATCCTTGCTATTCTGAGGTAACAAGATAATATTTAGAACAAATACAATCTGTGCAATACAAACTGCATAATTATTTGTTTATAATGTTGTTTTAAACTACGAACTTTGATATAACGATAACCAACAGAATTTTCTCATTATAATCATTATTTAGTACATCTGTGATTCCATTGTCGATATGTAAACATCTTTATTCTTCCACAAAAATTGACACAGTTGAAGAGGTCAAAAAAAACTTTTTTGTGCCATGCCACAAATAATTGATACATTTTTAGGAATGTTAGTAAGACATTTTCTCGATGTAAGGGTTTATTTCTAACTGATAATAAAATGATGTTATCATTTCCAGAATGCTGGGAAATCACGAAATAAATATAAGGTGTGGTGAATACAAGGCAATCAATTAAGCAGTCGCCAATATAATTTTAACGAGCATGTCGCTGGAAAATAAAATTTGGACAAGCTTCAGCTAAACTGGACCGTAATTCAATTCAGTCATAAACACTAAGTTACCTTTTCATGCCTTGTTCCACTGGGCACCAAATGTTTGGTATATCCGTGAAGCACACTTGTAACCATGAAATATGCAAGAATAAAAATCTGGGTATTTTTGCTTGTTATACAAATGTGAAAAAAATTCAAACAATTGACTTCGCTGATTTATTTCGTTAGTAGTGGCCACTCTGCGTTTAATGTTATAATGCCGTCGCACAGCTACGGCCAGTGAACTAATAAAATAACTAGAACTAATGAAAATATAATTTATTATTAAAAAAGGGAAGTGGTCTACAACAGTACAACTTAACTTAACCAATCAATGCAAACAAATACCCAATCAGATTCATAGCATTATTATCCTTGAACGTTTTGTGTCTTGGATAAATGTCGACATAACCTAATAGTTTTCCTACAAATATTCAAATAGTTGCCAGTAGAGAAATTTCTAAAATATAATTTATGAAACTAATGTTTTTCTCACTAATGGCCCATTTTGAAGTTGTTTTGTTTGGTTCTTGAACAAATAAATAATATTTTGCTACATTTTGTATAAGACATACAATTCCATTGGCATTTTTCTTATTGGCAACGGAGGCTGTACAGTGATGTATTCAAGCACACAAATCGGCCCTAAGTGCCACATTAGTATATATACATATTTATTCTTAATATATTGCATATATGTATAAGTATATTTATATATGCTCTAATATAAACAAGATCAAAATGTTGCTTTTTACTACAACTTATCTAGCACATACATATTTGTTTAGTTTCGTTTTGAATCTATGTAGTTTCTCCTTCTTTCTTATATCTTTTGGCATTTCATTCAAAATCTTCATCGCATTGTACTTTTCCTCTTGTATGATGTTCGTGCTCATGTTGATTTGCATCAATTTTTCTTATAAATTCTGCCAATATTTTCTTAGTGAGGATTTTAAAAATAAATACCATAACACTGAAATATATTTTCTGCTTAAAGGTCATCATATTCAGATCTTTCAGTATTGATAATTTTATTTATTTACATAAGAATAATAATTAATTTAATTTAAATATAACAGTACATTTTCAATACATATAATAACATAAAAAACTAAGTATAATTCACGTACAAACATTTCTTCAATTCAATGAAAAATGTCAATGAAATTCAAGTTTTTACCAAGCTGATGCATCCATATTATTGGCGAGTTAATAGCATAATTATTTATATGGGTACCTACAAAGAACACTTCATGTTGTCTCGTTTGAGTTGGTACTTTATACGAAACCATTTGTGTTAACTCAGGGCAGTCCAACATGCTATTGATAATTTTTATATAGAAATACTATATCGCTCACATCTCTTCTCCAAGCTGATTTTTTCAAATGAAGTAGACTTACTAAATAATCGTAATTTATATTTTCTATCGGAATATGCAATTTAAAATTGATAAATCTTAGAAATTTATGTTGCACTCTTTCGATTTCTATAATATGTGAGCCATAGTAGGGAGACCACAGAGTGGAGTTAAATTCTATCATACTTCTTACAATAGATGTATATAAAGTTGTTAGAGAGCAGAGGGAGTTGAAGTTTTTGGCTGTCCTCAACACAAATCCTAAGGATTTTATCGCCTTGTTGCAAATTTCATTGTAATGTTGAATAAATGTCAATTTTTCGTCAAAGAGCCCACCCAAATCCCGCATAACTGCGACTCTACTTAGATAGATTAATATTGTTAATGCTGTATTGAAAAAGGAGTTGATTTTTACTTCTATTGAAACTTATTTGTGTATGTTTTTTTACATTAAGATATCGTTTGTTATCACATATAAAGCAGATTTAGATTATTTTGCAAAGTAATGCAGTCATTTGTTAGAAATTGCTTTAATATTTTAAGATCATCTGCAAACTGAAGTTTTCTAGAAGTTAGGTAGCTTTCAATCCACTATTGTGTTATTACTTATTCCCAGAGCTTTTAATTTTTTTAATATGTAGTAGTTTACGTGAAACCTTGTCGAATGCCTTGCTTAAAGTCCATATATACCGCATCCGTCTGCAAATGGTTATTCATATTTTTATTGATATACCGTTTGTATAAGGGTATGTTTGTTAGTGTTGATTTGCCGCTTACAAATCCATGTTATAACGAGGATATAACTTTTTTTGTATATATTATAAGTTTCTTTAAAACACAGATTTAAATAGTTTTGGAATCGCGGACTGTAATGCATATAGGTCTGTAGTTTGATGTATCATTTTTTATCTCCTTCATTGAAAATTGGAGATATATAACTAATTTTCCATTTATCGGGGAATATTTCTGACTGCAAAGAAAAGTTAAATATTTTTGTTAATGCATTCGTAAGTTGGTTTCTACATTTAATTTTAAAAAGTGGAGGAACATTATCTGGGCCTGCTGATTTTTTTATGTCGAGTTGCTTAATCCTACTGTCTACATCTTGTTCTACGAAGCTGTAATCATTATTATCAATTTTATTAGTTAATTGATATATTATTGGCGTAACAGTATTATTATAGACTTTAGCAAAGCATTCGGCGTAAAAATCAACTACTCCTTGAGGATTATTAGCCGTTTGTACTGCATTGTAGTAGGAATACCTGATTCTATTTTGTTCAAAATTTCTGATTGTTTGCGGTTTTATTATTACAATTTGTTCAAAATTGTTAATGCAATTATTGAAACAGAGTTTTGATAAATGTTTGCTTTTATTTTGTAATTTGCAGAATTCTAAGAAATCATTTTACATTATGAGTTATTTTATACTTTTTTATGGGCAAATTTTTTCTCTCATCATTTCAATTAATTCTTTGGTAAACCATTTAGGGTACAATGCTATTGTTTTATTTGTTACTGGAACAAATAGTTCAATCGCTTTGTTAAGAATTTCGTAAAATTGATCAATTAATTGATTGATATCGATGCATGTCTGTAAAAAATTCCAATTAACACATGATATAAAATCATTGATTTTGGAGAAGTCTGCTTTATGGAAATTTAATACACACATATTTAATAAATAAAGGTGGGTGATATTTATCAGCCATTATATTATCGTGGGCTTGTAGAATTAGGACATTTTCAGAGTCAAGGAGACGTGAGAGCATTGCACTGATACGAGTATGTATATTTTTGAGTATTATTCTCAAAGCTTTATTTTGCAGCACATTTTTTCTTTATTAGTCAAAAACAAATGCTGCCACAGTAGTGATGTGAGGAATAATAAGACTACTGATGAATACTACTTTTGATCCTTCCCAGAAGTGAGATTTTTTTTAGCAATCCTTTTAGTCACACGTCTTGTATTTTACGAAAAGTTCAATTTTTAATCTATTATGACTCCCAAATATTTTATTTCAGTCACTACCTTCAGACTTTCACCATCTATAAAAATTGCTTTGTCATTTACTTTCATTTCATTTGATATTCACTCTTATCACTTTTTCATAGCATTCATTTTTTTTAAATAATATAAATGTCTATAAAACATATAATATTAAAATAATGATAAGAATATTATTAAGAGTATGAGGGGTGATGATCAAATACAAAAAATTAGTTAATTTAATTTAATTTAATTTTTCACATAATCACAATACAATCCAAAGCAGTACGAACTTAATTTAAAACATAATAATATTTAAAAATAATTTGGTATTTCCAGTCGCCTTAGCTGTAGGGAAGAATTTTTTTTCTGATGAAGCATTCATACTTGTACAAATAAAATGAATGAAAATAAATTAAACGATTTCTACATGCAGCAAACTTGTATATTTATGTTATATAAGTAATTTGGGCTTTACCTTGTACATACGTAGAAAAATGAGAAAGGAACTCGATAAAATATACTATCTATCTATCATATTTAATTAAACATGATAGATAGATATCATTAACATTATTTTATTTTACCAATTTTAACCTAACCTGTCTGATTTTGACACTTTTTACAAAAAATAATTATTAAAAAAAACATCCGATATGTTGGAAGAAAACTTGCAGCAGAATCATAAGTTTTTATTTTGTGTTTGTATCGATGCTCGGAATCCATTATGAAAGAGACAAACTGTTGTTTCTGCTTTTTGATGTCCGCTCCCATCCACAGATTCCATATCTGCGACATAATCCCTACGGTGCATTTAGCGGACGTTAAAGAGCAAAAACAGCAGGTTGTCTGTCTCATAATGGACTCCAGGCATCGGTGGTAACAAAATAGGAAATTTATTGGAAGGTAAAATTCTTTTAATATTTTGAAGTGTGAGAATTCACAAATTAACATTTTGTTTCGAAGTCTGACTACACATATCACATATTTATGGTTGCTCCTAGAGAACAACTTTTTCCTACTTTTACTCTGAAATGGCGCACGAGGATTCCCTGGCTTCCGAGGAATGTGTGTGTTATTCAAAAACAAAACGCTTATTGCATTCGCATTTACGAGCGCAATTAGCAGTTGGAATAAGTAGATCGAGATATAAAAAACAGTTCTCCAATTACTGGCTTTTTTCTCAATACTCTCCCAGACATCGTATTGCAATAAAACCACGTTCATTTAAAATTTGACATGAAATTTTTTAACACTTTCAAAGACAAATTTGTCAATTCAATCTTCTTATTTTGAAGATCGATAATTCGTAATTTTAAATAATTTTCAGACCCTTGTGTCATAAATCAATACATTTTTGCCAGTTTGAAAAATTTGAATAACTAAGTTATACAAAAATTAATAATGCCTTACAAGAGCCTTTTTCATGAGTTTTTGTGATTTTTTTGCCCCTTGAATTACAAATCAATGGGGTTTTGCTGTATAACTACAGTTACTACCTATAATATCTCTAACAAAGTTAGTATTGCACGGAAAAATTAAACTATAAATTTTTTACTGTAATTATCAGATGATGACACTAGTGTACCCAACTTCTAAACATTAATGAATGTCTCACATGTTTTACATTAACCTGATAAGTAATTGACGCCTTATAATGACAATGTATTTGCGCTGGAAAGATTATATACAAGCAACATTTCTATAGTGAGCTGATGGTCTTGGACCAAGGTGCAGAAATACTTTCCAATCTGTATCTTGCAGTACATATCTTCAATACTATATTTTCAATACACATTTATATTACAAAATAAATTAATGTAATTCTTATTCCTTATTGTAAACTCCACAAAATTATACTGATCTTAATAGAACAAAGTTTTCTCAATTTCCTGACATCTTTTCTTGTGTTTTTGTTTTTTGATGTTATAGTATTGTAAAGGTTTTATCTAAGTTGTGTTTAAACAAAGCATCACCTGTATTGTATCTTCTGGTGATATACCTAAATGAAAAATAAAGATGCTTTCATGTTTTCATAAAAATACAAAAAGTTAATGTTAATTAGTATTTATAGTGTTTTTTCCAAAATTGTAAAATAAATTAATGTCAGACGCATTTCCTTAACACATTGACTGCTGATCACGCCCATGGGCATTATTACGTCATCTTGCTAGGTGCTGTCAATGCCCAAAGGAGGACCATTTCTATACATGTTTATTTGCATCAATATGTTGCCGATATCCCCCGCCCGCGACTTGTTGTTTTTGTGACAGATGTGTACTTGAGTAATATAATATATTCCAGAAAAGAGCCGGCAGTTGGCGGGTTAATTTAATAAATAATTTGTTACCAAGAAACCCAGAAAAATAAGCAAAATTATGATATTTCTTTAAACTAGAGATAACAAAATAACTAATTTTGTAATAGAGATTCATGTTAAAACCAAAATAGTACAGATTCTGTGTGAATGAAGGCAAGGATTAACATTTTAAAAGCATTGAAGTTAATAAATAGCAGCGAAGCGAGCAACCATTGACCCGCAAAATGACATCAAGATTGTTATCAGTCTGGTTTCCAAGATCCTCAAAAAGTTGAGTAATCATAATATGGAGAGGCAGCAATGACAATACATAATAAAACAGACAAGAAATGCTCTCTTGAATAATTTGATAAATAATTCAAAAGATATACATATTTATCAATTTCGCCCACCCCTGTTATACGACGACCGCCCTCTTCCAGCTGAGCCTCCTCTGGAGTAGTTTGTCCGATCGTCGTGTTCATTTTGGTACCTCCCCTTTGCTTGATTGCCACCTTGCGACTGATAGCTTTGTACCTGGCTCTGATCTTGCTGCACAACATAGGTTTGATAACCTCCGCCTCTCGAACTTTGGTAGCCGGCTGAGGATCCTCTGTTGCTGTCATAGCTTGATTGACTACTTCTGTCATCTTGATAGTTGACTTGGTTACTTCTATTATCCTGGTATCCACCTCTATTCCCATCACTAAATCCGCCTCTATTGCTGTCGTATCTCCCTCTATTACCATCACTATACCCGCCTCTATTCGCTTCACTGTATCCACCCTTATTTCCATCGTTATATCCGCCTCTATTCCCTTCGCTATATCCGCCTCTATTCCCTTCACTGTATCCACCTCTATTCCCATCGTTATATCCACCCCTATTGACATCACTGTATCCTCCTCTGTTTCCATCTTGTCCGCCCCTACTGTTGCCTCCTTGATAGCCCCGGGTCATGTCTTGATAATTATTCTTATTATTATCCTGTTGGAAACCTTGACCCCTTCCTCCCCGATTTCCATCTCTGGACCTAGAGAAAAACAAACAATATTTATTGAAATAAACTGATTATTGTGTCATAGTATTTGTCAGTGTTCATAGTTTAAAAAAGTTATAGGATAAAAACAAAGTTATTGTATAAACAAAAACTAAGCAACGTATATTAATTTTGTTTATTTTTATACAAGGAGAATACAAAACATCACTTTCAAGATAAATTTCCATATTAGGGTAGAGAAATTGGAACATTGCTGATCAGAAAATTGAAAAATAGATACATTTTAATAAAATGTATATGTTGATAAACCATAATTTATAAAACAAATAAAATTTGCAATCACATGAAAGTGTGAAGTTCAAACGTATTCAAACAAAGTAAAATATATATTTTTTTACTGCATTTAGGTTTTTTTTTTATTATTATTATTCCGTAATGATGTACCATCATTTTTGACAGGCTATCATCTATTAATATAATATTGAGTAAAATGGAATAAACATGCCTGTATAGTGGAGTAAACAGCTCACCTTTGATCAGCTGGTGCTTGATTCCAGCCTCCTTGCACTCTTCCTCCCGGGCCACCGAATCCAGAAGCCGCTCCTCTCCCGCCGCCCCCGCGACCTCCGCCACCCCCTCCGCGACCGCCCCCCTGCTAACATTTGCAACACAATATATTACAACACGCTGATGAGAAGACAGATTGCCTCTGTAATCTGCGAGAAATGACTGCGAACCTGGGATCTCTGCTGTTGCCAGGATGGCATCTCTGGCGGCGGTGGCTGCTGCTCGGAAGGTCTGCCACCCCTGTCTGGCACCTGGGTACAAGGAAAATAACTATTAAAAAATTTATCACAAAAAATGTTTATTGTACTTGTATCTTGGGTATCAAATGGTATATTAAATAACCATATAAAATAAATAAAAATACTATTTCACACAATTTCTAAGTGATCTTATCTACAACAACACTGTACATCATCCAAGATGGCCAATACTCCGTTTGCCTATCAACATTTGTAAAACCTGATATATAGTGTTGTTGCAGAGGGGGTCTCACTTGTCAAATGAATTACAATTGAAAAACAGCCAAAAACTCTTAACCTTTCCTCTCTGGTGATGTAAACTGAGTTGACATTGTCTCTACTTATGTGAATATTTCTGTAAATATACTAAATACAGAGTTAAAATTTTAGGTATTCTTCCGTAATATATTTACGTATAGGATACAATATATAAATATTTACCATATGCAACAATAAAAAATGTTTTCTTGAAGAACCTGATGTGAATTTGTCAATACATACATGTATGTGTACATGCGGAGAGTTGCAGACGGCTTAGTGCGCAGGGTGCCGAGTTGGTGGCAGAGCGTACACTGGCCGAGTTAGACGTGTCTTATGCGTCTTTGTGCTGTCGTTCCGTATGACCAATGTTTTTTCCCATTCTTAGCACTTTTTCACAATAATTGATACATATATATATATATTCTTATTAAGGAGAACACATTCTTATTGTGAAGTTGTAATTATTCAGAATATAGGTCTGTGATATTATATATATATATTCACTTATATATACATCAACTATTATTTTAATGATGAATCTAAGTAATAAATGTAAAATATATTTATCTAAGTTAAAAATCGCAAAAGTCTCCATATACACTGAGTTGACAGCATCGGAGAATGCGTTATTATTTTAGCACCATATGGGAAAAGTTAAATTGTAAAATGAAGCAATCCTTGAATGTGGGTTCCCATCATAGAGCCCATCTGCTTATCAAATTATTGCTTGTTGGTCGCCCATGTCGGAAACTTGAGATAGAGAAAGAGATGGCACAAGAACTGTCAGAATTTACGTTGGCTATTGTGAGTATAGCGGATACCAACGTGGCAGTTCGCGGCGTCTATTTCTCACGGAAAATAACCATCAAATAAAGCATGATATCACCGGCGCCGCGGATAATATCTTTAACCAAATTATTATTTCCAGTAGTGACATCGTACGGCGCCCTATAGAAATCCGTTTTAACTCAAGAACACCATGAATTACGTCTGAAAACGAGTGTAAAAATTGTCATATTTCCTCTTCAATTTTCATTAAAATTTAACACACATACTCTCATGTCGACGTCAAAGTGCTGATATTTTTAGTTTTCAAATTTTAGAAATTTTTTATTTTATTTTTACTTTACAAGATGGCGGAGGGTGACTTATTTCATTAGTGGAGCCTGCCGACTTTTTAGACATTCCTAATATGCTCATTACTACCACAGAGTTCGATGATGAGAAGGACGCAATAAGTTGAAAAGTATCTGAAATGTTAGATTTTGACGTACGTTTGCGATATTTCTCATTTATATTGCCAAATAATTCAAGTGATTAAGATATTATTTTTTTAGTTATTAATTAAAATAAATATTCAAGCGTTTTACTATAAATACAGTGAGTGTGCTGTTAGGCAGCATTGACCATTGCCGTGGCCGGCGGCATTATTTTATGCTTATTGTTAGCGCCACTTAAGTGCGATACGTAATGTGTACGTAGTTGTGATGTGAAGTGCTAATATTTTTTTGTTTTAAGCATCACATTAAACAATAATATTAATAAAATTTGACGTCGTCTTTCAAAAAAAAAATATATAAGATAAATAATAATGTTCTAAGTGTTATGGCCTGACAACATTATCAACTTATATTTTTTTCCTTTTGTTTATCTAAAAACCGTACGAAATCGCGGTCGATGGACGCTTATGATGAAATAATACCCACGTTTTTTTTTTTAGTTATACCAACGTTTTCATGGTTTTTTCGTAAAAATAAAATTCGAAAAAGTTATCCTGTGAATTTTGAAGAATTTTGGCGCCAATATGGTGGTATGTTACACCTACGATTTTTCTGGGCAGCTAACATATTAATAATTATGAATTATCAACTCCGCTAGGGTGGAGCAAAACCTTTCAGACCTCTTAGTTATAATATTTTGGCTGCTAAAATTTAAAGCAAATATAAGAATGTGTATGATTGGATATTTGTTAGTGTTAATTAATTAAATTAGGTTGTGCTGTGGTGGACCACTTCCCTTGTTTTAGTACTAAAATATATTGACTACATTGAATAATAAATTTTCACAGTGCGAGTGTCGAAATACAGATTCAACAGTTCCAGTTCCACGCGACATGCATTCTTAGGATGAAAAATAATGAGGGTGTGTTAGAATATGTACGGATGTGGAAGAAGTAAAATATGTTTCAGGATAAGAATGTTTAACATTTAATCCAGTCTGTCAACTCCAAAATATGTATTTGCTTGTGACATAATAGTATATAATACATATTATATTGATTACGAAATGACCTACCCTGCCTATGACCACACTATTCACGTTGCTCCTCGTATTAACTCTGACGACAGCATCTGAAGTCTTCCTGAGAGCAAGCAGGTCACTCCTAGCTGCTAGGAAGTCGCTCAGTTGGATATTGGAGTGGGTCTTCATCTTTTGACGCAGGGGGCGGTACACAGCCTGAATTCTTTCATGCGAGTTATTGCTTTTGTCACCTTTCCACTGGAATCGTATAAGTTTTTGTTTTAATTATAAGATATGTAATAATAGTACTACATATAATAAATACTGAGGCGCCACTTTCAATAATAATTTTACTCTTTGCATTTTTTAAGAAAATGTGGGTTTTTATTATTTATTTATATCAGGAGTTATATACTAGATTAGACATTTAAAAAAACTATTACATACTTAGATAGGACCTTTACACTAATTTAAAACTGATAAACTGAATATTATTTGTCATAATTAAGATAATACAAGTATTATGAGAAAGACCACGACCATTAGATTCATTTTCCGTGTGCCACAAAATTACCTTAATATGGAAAATTTTTGCATATACAAAACATATTTACTTATAATCTTGAAGCCAAGATTACAGAGACAAATCTGAACTGAAACAAATTTAAAAAATGTTGTTTTAGTGAAAACACATGTTTTTAAATAATATATTATAAATGACTAAAACTATGTTTTATGTTAAAAACAATAATTTTTAACTATATAATATTTATATCGATCTAATTAACGTGTATTTTTTCTCCATTCCGCCGGATTCAAGTGGCATATGATAGACCTTAAATTCGCACTCACGCAGTTTTCGTTAAAAATTACTGAAAATATTTGTTTTCATGCGTATTTTAGCCACAATATGAATTAATATTGAACTGATGCACAACATTATTACAAATTTCATAAATCAGACTGATTTTAAGAGAAAACAACGTTTTCTTGAGTAAAATAAACATTTTATGTACATTATTTTGTACGTAAGTCACAATTGAATATTTTGTATATATTTGACACTTTTCTTTTAAACAGGGCAAAATACTACATAATTATGAAACAAACAGATCACAAAATGGCAACATGGTATATCTAAATAGATCTATATAAACAAAATAATAAATTTAAGTCGTCACAATCATTTTGAATTCAGAACATCGAAATGATATAGGTAGATTGATCTCAAAACATATTTATAGATATGAATTAGGTACTTTAATAAAATATTAAATTTTCGATTAATTAATTCAAATGATGACACACACTTTATTTCATTCCATAATACTATTATAAAAAAAACTTGGATAAGACTCTAAATACGAGTTATTACACTTGTCTCGAATGTGAGAAAATTAACAATTTTATTGTCATGTCTCTATCGAGATTTACGCATTAAATAACGTCCTTTCTTTCTATAATAACTTTCCTCTCTAGCGAGATTTACGCAACAAATAATGTCCTTTAGTATTTAAGTAACACTTATCAGAAGATTAACTATTAGTCCCGGCTTGAAAAAGTATGAAATTTGTGTAGAATTTTTCAAATTTCAAACTGGGAAAATAAAGGAGCGACTAATATTCTGACAAATGCAATAGATATGTTCCCAATAAATAGACTTCCCAAGTAATTTTGAAAATCAAGGTTATCGATTATCCAGTAACCAACCAGGTTGTGGAGAAACCGGAACAGAAAAAAAAAAATTGAAATGTTATTAATTTATATAAAAAATTACATATGTACCAGAAAATATATTTTTCTTTATTTCTCTTTAAATAACTTATAATTTTTTTTTGTAGGATTTTATCCAAGTTTTTTTTATTTGTGTCAATTTTTTTCCTACCACCCCAGATAATAAAAAATCTACTGAGATTTGAATTGTGTGCCCTTAGTGAAGGTGTTATAAAAATACAACTCAAGACTAGGGTATCAATATCATATTGTGCGCGGACTACCATCAGCTCGTATCATATCCATATAGTAAAAATATTTTCCTAGGTACTTCGTCTCGGATCCCGAGAATCAAATTAGTCCTTAAGAAAGATATTATAATTAAGTATGTTAACACAGTTAATGAAAATCTAACCTCAAAACTCTGAATGGTGCAGTCCAACCTCGTGATCAACATTTCTCTCCTCAGGCGATATTCACCAATCATCTGCTTATGCAGTTCTTCCATCTCCTTCCATTGCTTCTCTGTCAGAGACTGGTTGTACAGAGGCTTCCCTGTGTAGTCTTGGCCTGAAAAAATATCAGCCTATTAAATTCATATAAAAATAAACACAATTTCCATTTACACTATATTTATTAAACAAAGTAATTTACAAATGCAACAATACAATATTACTGTATTTCCTCGATTATAAGACACACGTTTTTTCCTATTTTGATGTCTCTGAATTCGGGATGCGTCTTTTAATTAATGGCGTCTTACGATCCCTTTAAAAATCCGCAGTCGTGATGATCATCAGTCGTGAAGAAATTTCAGACTCTGATGGTGATAGTTCATAAATAATATGCCTATTTTTAAATCCTTTTTATTGTGATTGTATGACTTTGTTATATTAAAGGTTACATGTTTTTATTTTTTATTATTGGCATATAAAAATAAGGGTGTGTTATAATCGAGGAAATGCAGTAATATTATTAAAATAGACATGGGTTAGGTACAGGGATAAGCATAACATTCTTAAATTACTACTTACATGGTGACTGCAAAAATTACAATTGTTGAGAATGGAAAGTATCAACTAATATTGCCTCGATGCCACCGATCAACGATCAAATCTTAATTTTACACTTTTTTTTTCAGTTTATGAATTTTGGTATGGTATGAGAGTACCTACTTACTTTGTATGATAAGTAGGTACTCGTATACTTTAATTATTCTGATGTCAATCAATGATGTTCCGCATTCAAAATCATTGTGATAGATTCAACAATTGTTTTTTTTTGTTATATATTGCTATGCGATATATGTACATTTACACGGAAGGGTGCAAGGCTATTACATAGTAGGATTATTTATTACTTTGATGTAAATGTGCAATGAATATTGCACAGAGTAATTGCTATCTTTAAGAATTAGCCTCTAGTAATATTTTGAGTACTACCTTCTTGCTGAATGACTATTTTCAACTTTTCCTTCAATTTTTGGAAGAGCAAATTGACTGTGATGTTAGGAGGAGGTTGGGTCATTTTCAGAGCAGCTAAGATATCCTTCAAGTCCTTGGCCGTTGCTGTTTCATGCTGCAAAGAATAAAAGGAATGGCAACTATTATATATTCATAATAAAACTAACAAAACCCTTGAAATAAGTTATATTTTTTAATGTTTGTAAAATGTGAATGTATAGCTTTGTGATCCAACTGCATATTGTAGTGAAGGGATAAACTGCTACTCTTGGCTCAATGTCTCAATGGTGTGAATGTCCCTGTTATTGGATTATATCAGTGAAAATATGTAACTTTGATCACTTAACCTGTGATGTCACATCATTCATCAATCCATACTGATATTAATATCAAATACAATCAATATTATTCTTATTTACAATAATTATTATGTATGGACCTTTATTATTTACATTTGAGAATTTTCATATTAACATATTACACATTAACAGCGGGAAAGGTATTAATACCTGTTCACTACTAGACTAGCGTCTAACCGTGGGAAACCTTTACATAATGTTTTTGTTTATTGAAATAAAGTTATAAAACTCAATCCTTTCCTTTGGGTATCATATTGCATAATGTAACTGAAGTGTCAAATGACTATATTTGAATCTCTCTCATCAAATCTCCTAAAATTGAAGATGTGACTCATACAACTGGTCCATAAAAGATAATATTAGCGCTTAAATAAAAATAGGAAAATACAACACAACATACAAAAACCATATGTGAATAGGTAGCCCAATAGGTATATTGTAGTGATGAGCTCAAAATCACGAAACGTGAGTCAATCACTGATATTTTGGGTCATACTCACTGTCAGTGATTGAATATATGGGAATATCATGATTCGTGATTAAATTTTTTTGTCCAAAATTCTATTGATTTTCTGACGTCGCTGTTTAAATCGATTATCACTTGAATCAGCCCCATCTGCCAGATTTTTAGAAATTTGATCAGCGCCATCTAGTAGATTCTGCCAAAATGTTTTACGCATATTTGCTGAGAATTTGACCCGAAAAATAAATTTACATTTTTTAAGCATTTTAATTCTATTTGTGATGATTTACATTAGATTTATATTAATTATTTATGCTAAAATATTTTTTTTATGCGAATGAGGTTTTAAAAATATAAATATATACGCTCAAAATTATGATCGTGAAATAGTGAAACCGTGATAATGAAACTGTGATCAGTCACAATTTTCAATCACTGATATTATCGAATACCAATCACAATCACACCAGTGAGTAACATTTTTTCTCATCACTAGTATATTGGAGTTGGAGAGCCCATGGTACCAGCCCCCATCCACTTGACAATAATACTCAAGGCAAACACATAATTATATTTCTCTCTCTTAGACTAATAAATAACATGATGTGTAAAAATGAGAGATCAAAATAATAATAATCAAGTTCACTGAAGTTCATTTTTTCATATTACATACCAATGGGCTACATGAGCTCTTTCTGCCTATCTATTTTTATACATGCAATTTAGTATTTTTGTGACATTATGGAAAGATAAACCTTTGTTTTATATTTAGGGAAATTAAGAACTTCAGTTGAAATGTGATATTTTATGGGTTCTCTAGTAGGTATTTTCGACTATACTATTTTTTTTACTTACCATCACGCCGTTTCCCCACGGGGGTTGGCAGAGAGGATAGAGCACCACACTCCTCTGTCCTGACACACAATTCTCGCCTCATCCACATTCATACATCTTCTCATACAAGCTCGCCGATTGTTGAGGCTTTTAACAGAACCACCCTCCATTATCTGGTTGTGCCAAGTCTACCGCGGACGTCCTCTATTTCTGGTGCCATCAACACTTGCGTCATATATCATTCTTACCATTCTCTCCTCATTCATCCGTTTCATATGAACAGACCACCTTAGTGATCCTTTCTTAATCTTACTCACTATACTAACATTAGCTTTACATTCTTTCCTTATTTATTCATTCTTTACTGTGTCATAGATAGCTTTGCCACATATACGCCTAAGTGATTTCATTTCCACTGCATTCAGTCTTCTTTTGTTCCTCTTCTGCCAGCTCCAGGCCTCACTTACATACACAGTGTCGGTACCAGGACTCCATTGTGCATCGCTAGTCTTGCCTCGGTTAACAAATTCCCGTTAGATATAATTCCATTCAAAGCGCCGTTCACTTTGTTCCCTGCAGTCACCCTCCTTTTGATATCATTCTCAGCGTTTTCATTTCTATCAAACATACTTTCCAAATACACAAACTCATCTACTTGATCCAAATATTCATTACCTACAAGTATTTTGCACGGTGTCTTGTTTTCCTTCTTCTCGAATACCATCACTTTCGACTTGTTAACATTCATAATAAGGTCGCTTTCCTTGCATACATTGTACATTCTACTCATTAGACTCTGTAGTTCTTGTTCACTATTCGCCATTAGCACTGCACCATTGGCATACAATAAACAGCATACAATCAAATTGCCCATTTTTGCTCCTACATTCATACATTCCAGTTCTTTCACATACTTATCCATATATAAGTTGAACAGCCATGGAGACATTACACAACCTTGCTCGACACCCTTTGTAATGTCAAACCATGGTGTGAATGTTCCATTGATTCTTACACTCAGAACTTCCTTCATACAGGGATGCGATTGCGTATATAAGTTTACTATTCACCCCGTAATCGGAGAGTACATTCCATAACCTTTCTCTTATAACTCTATCATATGCCTTTTTTTAGATTTATAGATCTATGAAGGCACAAAAAAGTTTTTGGATTTCGCCAAAAACTTTTCTGTCATCACTCGTAGAGAAAAGATCTGATCTATGCATCCTCTTCCACCCACAAAGGCCCCTTGCACATCCCATACTTTTTCTTTCGTCACCATTATTGTTCTTTCTATTAAAATTCTTCCATACAGTTTACCAACCGAGCTCAGTAGACTAATAGCCCTATAGTTACCACATTCCATTTTCGACTCTTCGTCTCTGTAGAGAGGCAATGACAACCCTCCTACAATCTAACGGGGTGTGGCTCTCCTCCAAACGTAGATTGAAGAGCGTATGAAGCCACAAGATAACTAATGGGCCACAAGCCTTGATATACTCAGCATATTGAAAAATATTTAGTGGTTTATGAGATATGATGAAATAATGAAAATTTTTTTTTTTTGCAAAACCCTGATTACGTCACCAGTTTGCGCGAAAGTACCCGACAGAGAAGTGTTAATATGAATACTAGCAATACTAGCAAGTTGTAATAAAATTCTCAACTAAGTTCAGTCAACAGTTCAATCTTTATGTGCAGGAACACTTTATGAGCATTATTGCATGCTCCCATTGAATGGATAAACATACAATCAAATAAAAAAATTTAACTGCAAACAGATTATAAATAACTTACCAGCAACCATGCATACAAATTTTGGTATATTCCGCTAGATTTTGGTATATTCTGGCTATATCCAAGGTGACAATGTTTTTAAACAAGAATCATGATATTTTCAGGTACTTAATCACTGTTAGTGATTTTGACTTACAGATATCAGTGATTGATTCACATATTGAATTTGAACTCCTCTCTAGTATACAAATTGTGTGATATTTGACATTAATTATTTTGCTTAGGAGCCATGGAAAATTTCAATAGTACTCTAATTGAAATTCATATGAACATAAAAAAACAACATATTTAACAAATAATTGCAGATGGCGCATTATTCTTTCTTGTTAGAATCAAAAACTGTGTTGATATTTTGAGGGAGTAACTTACAATAGTGACTTCCATGGCGGAATTATTTTCCTGAGGTTTCTCCACGGCTAACATTCGGACAGCCATCAGCTCTGAGAGCAGATAATCTAGCAACAGCAGGCGATCTGATTTCTTTTGTAGTCTCGAAGACATGTGACCTGGCAAAATAAATTTAATACTATTCCTTGAGTTTCTACGTCATGCACATATATTTTTGTTTGACAACATTTTGAGTGCTTTATATAATTTAAAGAATATTGTGAATGTAATTTAGATGTAGATATTCAGCTGTTTTAAAGATTACTCACCAGTAACCAAACACAAATACGGACACCCCAATTCTTTCAGGAAAGAACTCAACTCCAGCAAGAAATGGCTGGCATCGTCAGGTCCCGTGGTTCCGCTGACTGACTCCTCTAGTGAACAAAGATTCCGCAGCTCTTCAGCGAGCATGTGAACTAAATTAGTGAAATCTGGAGACTTGGGGCCTGCGTCCAGAGCCAGCTGGAGAGCCTCGGGGTTTGTGAGGGGGCCCTCATAACTGTTAATGAAATTACAATGTTAATAATACAGAAATGTTATGTTATGAAATGTAAAATAATAAAAATAACTGAAAAAGACTTAAATATATATATATAGAAAGAAGAATATTATAATATTCTAAGTAGACAAATGAAGATGTAATATGACAATATACAATCAAATCAGGACACTATAATAGACAACGATGCTAAAATAAATAGAGTGGAAAAATACCATTGGCCGACACAGCATACGCTTCCAAAATGATGTGACTTCTCGCTTGAAGCTATTTGATGTTTTATTTTCATTAGTTTGTTTGTATTTTCATTAAGGAAGGACTATTATTTTTTTAAAAAATTAACATATTATTTTTTCTGTCATATTTTTCATTTTATATAATATTTGTATATTTTTCACGTATTTTTCTTTATAAAAAGGTTGAATGGTAACTATGCTATAGGCTATGGGCCCTAAATACATATGTTAACTAACATATGTTATAAGAAATGAGGTTCTAGAACTAATTACATTCTAGAATATAAAAATAACCTTTGATTCGCCCTTAATGATATATTATTAAAGATTTAATCACCATAACATGCAAGAAGTCTAGGGAAAACTTATAAATGTATTTTGTACAATATTACACAATATTTTCCTTATTCTATAATAATACATTGTTGATATACAAAAATTCAATTACATTCATTCTCTTTTATTATCATTGAGGCCATCATCAAGACAAGGATTTTGTTAATGTTCTCAACTTTTTAAGGAAAACACATCTCTCAAGTTGTTCTAAGCAACGGGGTGGAGATTCAAAGGTAATTCAAAAATCAATTCAAGATATGATAAAATGTAACAATTTAAGAATGAATATTTTTTTATTAGATACGCTAATGGCAACACAGAGAAAGCGGAATAAATAAAATAATTAGAAATAAAAAAACAAAAATATTATAATCTGAAACCGTCAATTTTCAGGAATACTTTTTAATAACTTCAGTACCGATTGTGCAAATTTATTGACACATCTGTAATATTATATCTATAATAATATCAAAGAAAATGAAATGTGTAATGAAAATATAAGAAAATTAAGAATATAATATTTTTGACATTTAGTCATTCGCGTGTTTAACTAAATATCTGTTAGTATATATTTTTATCGAAAAAAAATAAAACCAACATATCACTACGAGTGTAATTGTACACCTAATTAATATGTAAGAGAATATGTATTGGTTATAAATACTTATATTGAGAATAATGTGCGCGTCACTGACTTCAACCGTTGATTTTTTCTAACCCCGGATAATTTCAGACCCACGTTGAAAGATACAAAAAGTTAATTATTTAAATTAAAACATTACCCAATGTCTGCCAAAGCGTCAATAACATCATTTTCCATAATTTGGACTATTTATATCGATAATATAGTCCGGAATAATAGTAAATTACACAAAGCGGAGGCGGCGCGACAGAATACGAAGATTGAAGGGAATTAATTTTTAGGCTGACATCTATGATGACACGAGTGGCTTGTGGAGTGCCAACACTGAAAATATAAGGTGTTTTATAGTATAAGGGGTATGTTGTTATAAGAGAACTAAAAGTGCTCCTGATGCTCGCCAAATAATTTATACTACATATTTACATTAATATTATGTTACTAGGAAATATGATGCATATTATTACAGGGTATATACGACATTGTTAATAATATGTAACACAGTGTGATTTTAGAACAGTAAAATATCTGACATTTTGGTCAAAATTAACTTTATTAATCGAAATTCTGACAACCGTGTTACAAATATATTAAATTTCTTAGTGGTTTAGGAGATAACAAGAAAACGAAGTTATATTTTAGTATTGCTTGCAATATATTTTATAACAACTTACTGATGATTAGAAATAAATTCACTTACGTGATATAGTTTATGGGCAGTTAAAACCGTCTCTATTATATTCAATATTTATTATACTAATACTCCTGTCTATATATTCAGTCTCTAATTTTTATATGCTTACTTTGGATATTATGTAATAATATTTATTATTCTGATGATCTATATAATACTTATAGTATTCAATTTCATACTTTATGCATTTTACAATATTTATTTCTGAATTTTACTCTTTTCTCGGTTTATTGTAACTTTTTTCTATATTTTATTTCTATAAAACATTATATTGTTCTTTTATTTTAAAAATTATCTTACCCTAAATAGATATAAGTGTGGTGTCTTTACGAGTACCACCAGATTCCCTTGGGGTTCTATCTTTTCTTTGTACTCTCGAGTTACTCGGATTGAGTCCTTGTAATAATAACTCGGTGTCCAATTATAACAATTACACTTTATTTATAATAACTACTTAACAATTATATAACTCAGAGATAAACTAGTAATTGAGGAGAAGTGGCGATGGAAAGAAATCCGTTCCCCAGAGATGGCCTTTTATAAGCATTATCCCCCATATTATTGTTTCAAGTACACGATATGTAAACTGAACGTATTTTTGTACGCATTTGCTGCATTACACTAATATTAAATCAATATAAAGGTTTAAATAATTCATTCTGAATTTGATTTATTAGTTAATTAATAAGTCGACTAATTAATGAATTCGATCACAATGAATTAACCTGCTCGAGTAGCTTCAAAAGGTGTAAGGCAAAGCACCCCTCGAAGCCAGTCGCGGGGCACACTTTGGGAACGACTGGATTAGGGGACTGAGTATACGAATATACAAATGGATACATACAATACACATATGACATGTATGATATATTATCACTTAAACATTTTCTGACTTTGTTCATACATCATGCTATTAAATAAATAATAATAATGTTAAATCCGAAATTCGTAATATCGTAGTCCATTAAACAGAGTTTACTGTATTTGACTAAGAGAGATTTCATTCCGGAAGCTCTACAGTAAAAATAGCGTGTGCACAAAGATTTTTCTCCCGCCTCTCCAAGATTTTGCGGCAAAGGTCACCGTGGTGATTTCAGCTCTCCTTACAAAATACAATAGAAAATGAATGAGAGTCAGCTCCGCGCTCAAACCTGTACTCTCCTTCACGCGAGTTTCGGATTGAGCATGAATAAATTACCGTAAAACGGCGCCGAATAATTATTAAATAAGAATAAAATAAAAATATATAAGTTGTATTAATATTTCTAAAATTTAATAAAAATGAATTACCAGTTGATTATGGCGTCTCCGATCAGATTTTACTCAAAGGTGTTTGAAATTCCGTAAATATAAATAAAGATGGCTTTCAAATAATGGAATAACAGATGTATCAATTCGAAAGTGCAACATATAAGTTAGAAAATTTGTCGTTAAATTACTATGTTGACGTGGTGTAATAAGTTAGCGTACTTCTCCGGATAGGAACTTCCCGGTTCGTATCCGGGTGACAACAAAAATATTTTTTCGATAAATTGATTTTATCTGTATATCTTTCTAATTGATACATTTAATTTGTATTAAAAAATCACAGAACTATGTTCTGAAAAACTGCAACATCATAATAATAATTTGTTCCCCTTAAAAATTATTAATAAATTTTCAAAGAATGCAAACACGCTGCAGCTTGACATTATAGTTAAATGATATAAACATTAGTGTGTGTACATAATAAAGTGGTTTAAAACTAAACATTATATTATTTAATTATTATTAATTATTTAATATTTATTCTGCTCATAACTGCTGCTGTGAAGATTCAAAATCACCCAACTACCGTACAACAATTAACGTACGACGAACGTGAAGTAAGGCGCGAGAAGGCGAATCTCTGAAACATGGTGTGTAGACAGGGACTACGACAGTTGAATCCAAAGGATCTCATGGGAGAAAAATCCGTATCTCAGAGATTGTCTCGAGTCGAAAATCTTTTAAACTCCGTGACCACGGGCCATTAGAAACTGAATCTCTTTCATTACATAAATTGATAGGAAAATTTACAAATGTACCGGGTGAATATTATGTTTCAGGCCGATTTTATTTAGCTGCCATTTTAGTTTGATAAATATTTGTCATTTCATACTTAATAGTCATAGAGATTAATTGATTACAATTTATTATGGAGTATATAACGCCTCGATAACGTGTTGAAGTTATAAAAATAATGAAGGCAAATCCATTTAAATAAAGAACAAAACACGTTTATATATAAAAGTGATATATTAAAACAAACACAAACCCGACTTTTGGAAAAAATTATCATGAACGACGAAGCTCATTTCGACTTGGCGGGCTTTGTTAATAAACAAAACAGCCGTTATTGGGGCACTGAAAATCCTCAATTGATACACTAACGACTTTTACACCTATGCAGAGTTATTATATGGTGCGCCATGTGGGCCAACAGAATCATTGGGCCCCATTTCTTTCGGGATGCAAGAGGCAATGCTGTAAAAACTTATTGGTGGACGAATTGGATCTATTGGGCCTGCAACACGTGTGATTTTAAAAGAACGATACTTATACAATTATACGCAATAATTATTAATGCAATCGAATGTTACTTAATGTACTGTATATATCGTAAAATAATTAATATCAATAGTTGAAAAATGTACTTACCTACCTTAGACTGTAAGAGTGAAGGGTTCCAAGATTGTCACAGAAATAGGCACTATTTTTTCGCTCTAATTCCATGTCTCAAAACAGAACACTGGATTGAAACTGAAGTTCTCCTTGATGGTACAAAGTAATAAATATTAGCAACTGTCCCTCTCAAAAATGTGCACAATTACGGTAAAGAGAATAAAATGTGCACGTGTGAAGTATGAAGGATAATCGGCCAAAGCATCGTTCACAAAAATGTTGCGTTGAACATATAATAACATCTGGAAGCAATATATATCAAACATCGGCGTTTTTGCATTGTGGCTAGGTCTCTTTTATTATATTATGCACCCGAAATAAATGTATTTAACGAGAAATTTCGAAAGGCGACAAAGCCGTGTTTCATAATAATCTTTCTTAACTGCTTGCATTGATCTGATCAACGCAACCAGCACGTGAGGGGCAGCCATCACAGCTCCGCGTAATGTAATCCTTAACCTTCAAGAGCATTTAGTCAGACAAGTTCAGCGAAGCCAAATCCCCTGTCCAATTTACTTCAACACCGTAACAGCTTCAACACGATACACAGTGAAAGCAAAAAAAAATCTACGTTTTTCCAGATTAAATTTGACATCGATAAATTCAAAAAAAGAGATTTTTGTCCCGATAGAAACGGGCCTCTGAGCTTTAATAAATCAAGATAAATTTATTTACGACTTTCAAATAATTTGATTGATTGCTTCTCGCTGTTTTCCAACGCAGGATTGAATAATGTTTCCCTTCGTCCGAAAAAAATACTTTTACAGGTTTCCAAGGGAAGGGTCGCTCGACTAGCTCGCAGCCCGCTCGGCTTCTTTTGTGGGGATTCAATTCACGTTAAACAAAAGTCGCCCGACGAAATCATGAAATCGATAGCCTTTAAACAGAAAATTTACCTGACAAACTCAATAACTCGGCGGTCTAAATTAATATCCCAGTACTAACCTACCAGGGGCGTGCTCTCTAATACAATAATAATAAAAATATTCAGGGTGCAACAGACCTACTCCACAATATTTGATGGGACACCTGACTAAATTACGAGTCGAACTGTTTACGGAGAACACACGAATTCTGTATCGTTACAGAATCATGTTAATCTTGAAGTCTACGTAGGTACTTCGAATAGAATATTAGCGAAAATGACCCATTATTTGATACAGGTCCTAAATCATCTAACTAGAAATAGTCTGGCCACTCGAAGTTATTTTGTATTCGATATATAAATTGGCAACAATAAAATATTTCAATTAATCGAAATAATCGCGTAATTTTTTTAAATGAGATTAGTCACACGCAGCTTGAACATTTTCGACTCGTATTTTTAATATGTATCTATTTCTGAAATATTGTGCACTAGATGTGTTACATCAAGTTTATATAAAAAAGCTGTGAATAACTAAACGTTTTGTGGAATACATGATTTATTTGATGTATTTCGTTCACGGGCAAATAATTCAAAGTTCTGAATACACGTCTTCGTTTGAGCAGACGTGTTGCAAAACGCCGCAAGTGTGTATGCACTGTTTTATTTAATTTTATTAAATATGATAACATAAAAATCTATCACACTAGGAGTAAAATCGATGAACATGTTTAAAAGTATCCAATTTAGGAAAAGGACAGAGATATGCATCGTACGTTGCTCCTAGACTGTATAACCAACTATCAAAAGCAATTAAATTAGCGGCAAATATAAAATGTGTACATAAAAGAGGTTCTAAAATGGCTTAAATGTCTTCAAAATAATTAAATAATTATGTATTCCAACATTTTTCTTATTTACAACTTCTAGTCTGATTAATTTCCTAACATTTAAATAAAATCTTATTATTTTCAATTGTATTTTCCATAGATTTTGATTTTGTTATATATAAATGTTGATAGCCACCCCATAATTCAAGATCTTTCTTATTTGAGAGTGCACAATCCTATTGTTGTTATTATGTTGTTGAATGTATATATATATATGTATACTAACTCATACATTATATTTGTATTGAAATCAACAATTGTATTAAAAAATAAATAATAAAAAATAATAAAATTTGAAGCGGACTTGGATATGGTTTCTAATATATTTTAAGTTGGAGTTATTTTATATTATAAAATTGTTTAAGCCCTTGAAAAATTTCCTAATATTAATAATAATAATTATGTATACTTTTCAAGAACGGAAATTAACTCGCACAGATATACATGCACGAGAGTACGCTTCTGTAAGAGTATTTAATATTTCTTTCATATGAATCTCCTCTAGCGACAATACACCCACGATATTAGCGGCATAAACTAACACCACCGGTATCTAAAATGTTCTAGAACAAATAGACTTTTATGCATCATCAGTGTTTTGGCTTATTGACGTAATGGCCGGCGTCCACGAATGAGATTTTTGTCAATTATGCTCCCTTATTTGTAGACAACTCTCAGCTTTCGTAGTTTGCCCATGTACACACCGAGTCTCAGAGATTCGTCGTTTTGCGCCTCACTTCACACTTGCATAAATGTCTATAATTGAATGCTTTCTAATCTAGTTCTTGTTATGGTTCTACGAGAATGGCTGTCAAATCGAACGTTTTGAATTTTTGTCTATTTGTACCAATCTCAAGCTGATCCAGATTCAAATCCTAACATGTGCACGGCAATGAGATTTATCTCATCGTGTCTCATTCCATAGACACGGGCCAGTTTGATGAGAATGACTTAATCATTAAATTAAAATGGTCAGCTGATTCGCTAAAATGACGTCACTTAAATTCCCTCCCACGTTGATGTATAATTTGTGTAACGAAGTAACCAAATAAGTCCCATGTGCGCCCTACTAGATGAATACTTGTCTCAAGGCTTTGTGTGAATAATACGCCAGACCGTTAGACATTATTTATAGCGTAGTATACATTTATAGAAAAGGTACTATATATTTTATTTATTTTTTAAATATAACATAAGTAATAATTAGTGTTAATTTAGTTCTGAAAAAAATATTGCTTGAATTGTAAGGTAATGAATGTTTGGAACAAGTAGATGAGTTTATATATTTGGGAAGCATGTTTGAAAGAAACGAAAAGGCTGAGAAGGATATGTCAAGGAGGGTGACTGCAGGAAACAATGCAAACGGCGCTTTGGATGGAATTATGGCTAATGGGAACTTGTCAACCGAGGCAAAACTAGCGGTACACAATGGAGTCCTGGTACCGACACTGATGTATAGAAGCGAGGCCTGTAGCTGGTAAAATATGAACGAAAGTAGACTGAAAATGAGATCGCTTAAGCGTATGTGTGGCAAATCCATTTATGACAGAGTAAAGAATGAAGAAATAAGAAATGAATATAAAGCTGATCGTAGTATAATGAGTTAGATTAAGAAAGGATCACTAAGGTGGTTTGGTCATATGGAACGGATGCATGAGGAGAGAATGGTAAGGAAGACATATGACGCAAGTGTTGATGGCACCAGAAATGGAAGATGGAAGTCTTGACACGACCAGGTAAACTAGATACTGGACGATGGTCCTGTTAGAAGCCTCAGTAATTGGCGAGCTTGTATGTGGATGAGGCGAGAACTGTATGTCGGGACAGAAGAGTGTGGCGCTCTATTCTCACTGCCTACTCCCGCGGAGAAACAGCGTGATGGTGTGAAGTTTTGGCATTCGGCAGTTTGGCATTCTCAGTGTCAAGATATAAATTATTAAGTATAAACTTCGTATTAATTTCGGTACCTCTTAACAAGTCACGCTAATAAACTTGTTTTAATATTTCTAACACTGTATTTACAAAATGTAAATTCCAACTCTATTAAAACTGTTCTTTTATATCTAAGTATCTAACAAATAAACCATTTGTTATTCTTGCAGTCTCAATATATTGCATGGTTCAAAACAATTTCTCCGTTCTATTAGTGCTTGTATCTCTGGATCAGATGTTTGTAATATTGTAATATTACCATAGCCAGGACAATATTCGGAATTAAAACCTAGTGGGGCATGTATGATAAATGATTTTCTCGTTGCAGAGAAACATCCAGAGCCGCATTGGCGCGGGCCTGCGGGAGCTGGCCCCCCGACCATTAGCGAGCCAACAGGAGTCCTCAACCATGAACACGAATTGTCCCGTCAAGGTGGGGCTATTTAACCGTTCCCTTATGGTGCTAAAATAAAAACGCGCGTTTCTGTGCTGTAAATTCAGTATACATATAGAAATTTACGATTTTTAAACCGGAAGAATATGAATATATATATATATATATATCAATTATTGTGTAAAAGTGCTAAGAATTAGAAAAACACATTGATCATCACGAACGAAAGCATAAAGACACGTCTAACTCGGCCAGCGCATGCACTCTCTGCCACTGCCGCTAAAGTGATGATCGGCATTAAATACTTATATATTGTAATTATTGTATCCAATACATAAATATATTACGGAGGAATACTTAAAATATGAATTCTGTATTCGGTATATTTACAGAGATATTTAAATAATTAGAGACAATGTCAATTCAGTTTACATCATCGGAGAGGAAAGGTTAGGTTAGGTTAGATACTAACTTCTTGGTCGTATGTTGCAAAGCCCGGAGAACAAATTTCTACATGTTAAGGTCCGTGAACGGAAGGAGATACGATGAGATAATCAATAAATTGAGTCCAGAAATAAACTCAGCGATCAGCTTAAGATTGGTAGAAAGAGACAAAAACTCTAATCAGTGTACACGACGTTCGATCTGACAACGAGATTTGACACGTGCACATAAACGTCACCTAAACCCACCTTAAGTCCGTATAACTATCTATTCTAAAAATGTAGCATAAGTTATAAAATATTAACATTAATATAAGGCGTTAAATTAAAAGTATTTATTTCAGTTTTAACTACTGCTAAGGAGTTTCAAAATCACTTAATTAACGAACGACGACGATATTTGACGTGACAAAAGTGAAGTAAAGCGCGAGATGGCGAATTTCTATGACAAGGCATCATAAGGTATAACAAGGTTTCTATGACACGGGGACTACGAAAGGTGAGAGTTGTCTCAAAAGAATCTCGTGAGAGCTAAATCCGTATTTCAGAGATTGTCTTAAGTCAAAAACCTCATTCGTGCCATTATAATTATGAAAAGACGTAGGGAGTAGTTAGTTATGGGAAACAGGGGTCACTAGGAGCATCCTTAAAGACCGGAATCAAAAGGGTACAAAAGGACTGACATGGTACACTGAGAGGAAGAAACTTTGTCTTAACTAATCTCTAAGAAACGTTTTGTTCTATAGTACAACTTAACTTTAAGATGGTAGAAAAATGATATTAGGCTGTAATTAAAGTAATGTAAAATGGAAAAAAGGCATTAAATATTTATTGTATATAAGATATAAGAATATTAAGTACTTTGCGGTTTTATCCATTAAAAAATATATAATAGTATTAAAAAAATTGGCTTCTCCAATAATATTAATAGTAATAATGGGTTTATTCCAACGTGATCGGTTTATTTTATAAGAAAGCCCTATTCGCCATAAAGATAATACACATTATATAATACATTTAAGTTACGAAATTTTATTTATGTTATGAAAAGAAAAACAAAAAATATATATAAATAATAAAAATGTTCACATATATAGATACTATTGTATTGTATCTGTAGCTATTCTGTAGTCGTTGCCATTCTTTGGTCAGGGAACCAGCTTTCCACGAGAGCGGCGCTTGCACTAGAGAGTTGGTGCCGAGCTCCAGCCGCAGCTTTACGCCAGCAACTCGATGTCTCAGAAGCGGAACGAATCCATATATACGGCCTTCGGCAAACATTGTAGATGCGCTGCAATAACGCGCCAATCCGAACAGTATTCTGTATGAGTTGTTGTACTGAATTCGGGGACGGTTGTACTTCATTTTCTTGTATTTCGACCAGAGCTCGCAGGTATACATGCTAAGCAGGATCCTCTTTACCTCCTTTCTGCATCGGTAGTAACGTCACATATTAATACATTAATTCATCTTTTCTATTTTTATTTTCTTATTTTATGTTTAACTTTTTTCTCCCTTTCAGTAATTTTTTTATCAACACCTGTCAAGTAGCTTAGTAGTTAAAATATCACAGACCGTCTGTTCTGAATAATTACAACTTCACAATAAGAATGTGTTCTCCTAAAAAAAACTGATATGTTCTGATATAAGTCGGCACAAGTTAAAGTACTCCAAATGTTAAACAATTTATTATACGAATATTTTGGGGTAAAAAAAATTAAATTAGAATATAGGTGCTTAAAAATGTTAAAATTGAATAATAAAGAACATCTTAATATCACATGTTTGTTAATTTGCTCACTAGATGGAGCCCAAGTTCCAATGTATATTAGATATTTACTATCGGTGCAGCGAATACTATCTACATAAAGGTGTCTTGATTTGATGTTATTTATAAAGAATATAATAGCATTGTTAATTAATTAACATTTGAAATTATTAACACGATCTGGCCACTCTGTATCGGCGCGTAAAAATAAAATATAAGCTACTTCGTCCCGATTTGCATTGACCATTAATCTTCATTCCGATCCGTTACGGCCTGGGCGGTGCCCGCCCTACAAATTGATATTTTTCCGAGGCCCGAATTCAGCGAATCCGGTCCTGCTAATAGCCCAACTCATACACCCCACTTTGGTCTGGGATACAACTTGCTCGAGATACATTACGGCAACAGTGGTTCCAGTACGGTTTTAAAACCAAATGATTTATTATAAAGAAAAAATATCTATCAAGATGTTTGTGCACGCGTATCCAGTCTCGCTGTCAGATTGAACGTCGTGTACATGGGTTTGAGTTTTTGTCTCTTTCTACCAATCTCAAGCGTCTCTCTCTCTCAGTTTATCTCATAAGAGCTTCGTTTAAAGTTTTTTCTAGTTTTCACCTCTTTTAGTTTTTTTTGTTTAAAAACAAATAAATAATTGTGTTTACGTGATTGCGTGTATGATGTAGGTAACAAAAGATGAAAAAACATTCCATCTTTAGTTACCTACAAATTTACTTTTCATTTTAAATCATCTATTTCTTAAATGAAACTTTCGAATTCCTCGAAATAAAGTTTGTGCCTAGTTGTGAAGGTTATCTTGGGGGCGAGTGTCAAATATCCAGCTCGCCCATGGCCCGCGGCTCACGGCCCGAGGGTCCGAACAATTTGGATCGGCCTTGGAGATCAGGCCGTCTCGAGAAGTTTCGAATAGTCCTTGGAAATCCCACAATATTTTATTTTCAATGAAAACTTTTTAAATACAGGGTGTTCTAAAAATGTATACGCACATTGAAGGATTATAAATTTAATATTTATTAAATGTATTTTTTTTGAGTTATCACAAGTATTCAACTAAATACCTCTCTATTTTACGATAATGCAAATCAAATGAATTGCAAACATGACGAATATATTTGGACGAATTCTACCTTAATAGCTTGAACCCTTTTCTGGAAATGTTAACGGAGTAGTTACTCTCGTATCAGTTCCACTCAGCAAAGTATCCCATGAATTAAAATTTGATCAAAACTAAGATTGAAGTCTGAAATTTAATTAATAAAAATACAGTTAAATTACAAATAATAAGAAAAAATAATTTTGGTTTCTAACTCTACATTTCGACCTCCGTTAATGTTTGCAGTTTATTGAATACTTAAATATCAAATAAATAAGAATAAATCTTAGTATATAATAGATAAAAAGCTATGAAAGTGAAATATAATATAAAAATAAGCAAAATAAAAATAAAATTAAAATGTTTTGTTATTGTGTAAAACTATAATTCTAAAGTAAATTTTCACTTTTTTATTTTCTTCTTCTTTTGTCAATCTGCGTCTAGTTTTGAATCAATTTTTTTGGAGCAATTTTATAACTTTTGATTATACACCTCTCTGTCTCGTGAGCTTCGCTTTCAAATCTACCTTTGGGGTACAAGAAGTAACGTGATGTTTGTATTTGTCAAAATGTTGATAAATCAAAAAAATGTGCTTTAGCGTGAGTAATGAATGCCCAATTATATTCCACCATTTACTCACACGTTCATTTGAGTTATAAGGCGGAGTGCGCGCGTGCGTGTGTGGGGCCAGAACAGGGTGAACAGTGAAAGATTACTCACAGTATATCGATGTGAGTTTTTTAAGTAAGTATCGGATTTTTTTTAAAGAAACGCGACATCATTTTTATAACACTTTACTTTTTTCGGACGCTATACATCTTAAACTACTTCTCAACATAGTCGCCACCATTATTAAGGCATTTGTCATAACGGGGCATCTATTTTTGTATACCTTCGTCATAAAACGACGCCGCCTAGGAAGAAAAACCATATCTGTACTCCGTTCTTGAGTTCATCATCGTCATCAAAACGCTTGCCACCAAGGAACCGCTACAGATGAAGGGAAATATGGAACTCACTTGGCACCAAATCAAGACACACTTGGCGATGAATCTCAGCTGGTTTCATTTTTTATATTGATTCTTGAAGCACTGAATCGGATACAATTATATGCAGTAAAAGTTCTACAGACGCGTTTGTTAGTGAAATAGTCTGGGAGCGTGTTTATAAGATTGATGAGAGCCCCGTTTGCACCCAGGTATATGCAGGGTGCATGCAGATTATGGAGGCGGTAGATCTCCACATATACAACAATATGCCCAATGCTATCGACAATCACGTCTTGGGATGGGTAAAACTCTATTTTAGTGTATAAATGTTACTTAGTGTATAAATATTATATTACAAATATATTACTTGAAAGTTGTGTAATAATATATCATGGATTTTAAGGTGTGTATACACGGACACCTTACATTTATACGTACTTGTGGTTTCGTGGTTACGATACTCGCCTAGTAAACAAGTGGTCGGGGGTTCGAGCCCCGTTCCAAGAGGCCATCAGGTTAGTCCTATCTTCATAGCACAAGCATTTAATAAAGTTTGAAATTAGTAAGAATATTGGTGCAACACGTATTCCGTGTACCCATCAAAAACAAATAAAGTACAGAGTATAAATAAAAATAAAAATTTTCAACAATACGATATATTTATCTTACACCCTGTATTTTATGAAATGTAAATGTTCAAAGTTTTATTTCCATATTTTTATAATTACGATTATACTTTTATTAACAAAAAAATAATAATTTCAAAAATACTCCCGGGTGAGGCACAGCGACCCATATTTTGAGAATATTTAACTCTGAACAAAACAGATGTAATACATTTGAGTGAGAAGTTCGTTGTGTGTTTTGTTATAGCAAACGCACGTACACTTCGAACGTTCTCAAAGATAAATTGCCACTGAAAAGAATTTCGATAAAGACAACATAGTTGTGGATCCCGTGAAATTTTAAGAAACTTTGCATTTAGGTCTATTTATTTGCACATTTAATTAAATTGTGAAATTTACTTGAAGTTAACATTTTCTAAATTAAAGTTTAACTGTAGAATAGTCTAGACGCATTATAGACTCCGGCTTCTGAAGTGAGGGTTCACAAATAACAAATATCGGGGGATGAAATCGGCACGAGCCGTAACATTTTCACGATAGCGACATCAATTACTTAGTGATCGGTTTTAAAACACGTCAGGAATGTATAATATTTGATGTTTTTAACCAGGGTGGCGCATAAAACTTCAGATAGATAGAGAAGTTCTTATATATAGTGTTCCATGATGTTATAAAGTTAGTACATGCATGTATCTAATGGTTCGTGTCCACGATAATCTCTCAGTGAGACTTTAATATTTGAGAATGAGTAAAGGTTCGTATTTATTTATTCTTAATATACTGCCTACACAAGTATATATATGTGTATATTTATTGCAAATTTTTCATTTTGGTTTTTATTCATTTTAATGTAAATTATTAAAAAGTTTGTTTTTAACCACTTTATGAATTAAATTTACTACACAATTTTTTTTTTAAATAGAATTATTATTAACATTATAACAATTTGACATATAATGTTTTAGTTAGTTTATTTGACATCCTCATGTAGGAAATAGTATTTTCCGAAACCGGTTGGTGTATTAAACTCATAAAAGTGGTAAAGTTTTAAATAATTTATATTGAAATATATATATGCTCTAATCCAAAAAATAATATCAATATTTTCCTTTATACTGTAATATGTCTTGCACTTATTTTACTAGTTTTAATTTTGAATTTACGTAACTTCTCTTTTGTTATAGTATCCGCCATTTCATTGAAAATCAACATTTCACTATCATCATTGATTTCTAAGATTTAAAGCCTTATTCCTGAATGACAGCCTCATTCTCCATCTCTTCCTCATCAAAGATTTAGTTGTATAGTTAAGGGATGAATCTCAGTACCATGTAAGTACACGTGGTTATATTTAAATCTAGAGATAAACTCAGAGATCAACATGAGATTGGTAGAAAATAAATAAATTCAAACCTGTTTGCACGACGTTCGATTTGACAGCGAGATATTTGATTCAATACACGCTTACAAACATCATCTAGAATCAAAAGTACCTACAACTGTTGTACCGTCAACATTCTGGAAAGGTAGACAAATACAAGACATTAAATTAAAATCTTTTTCTCTGTTTTAACTGGTGCTACGGAGATTCAAATTGACCTAACGAACAGAACATCATTGTTTAATATATTAACATTTAACGTACAACAAGCGTGAATTGAGGCGCGAGGCGGCGAATCCCTGAGACTTGGTTCTGTTCTGGTTCTTACTGTCTCGAGTCATTAAATAACTCGCGGACACGGACCATTAAAGTTCCTGTACCATCAATATTTCAGAATGATGGAAGTTGAAATAAAGAGTGCACACTGCTTCACCATGACTTCGCACGTGAACAAGTCATCGGTTCGACATTGTTTAACCTTCCCGTTATCTAACGAATGTCGTATATAAAAATATATAGACACTAACTTGAATGCTCAACTGTAAAACTAAGATAGTAAACATAATTCTAACTGAAAACGGAAGGAAGTATAAACATTACTTTGTTCTCAGTAACGCCTGCCATTAGCAAAGTTGGCAATCGGCATAGAGCCTTTCGTACACGATCAGTTTGTACGCAAATTAGCTATATGTACCTACTGAAGATTTTATTTCTATAAAGAATGTTTTTCCAAGTTTTTCAATTGAATGTTATACACTGAAGGGTTGCGAAACAGAAATGGTGTATTTACAGACAAAAATATGAGTATAAAACAAGTTTTTTTACTCGCATTAAATTTTTTCAATTCACAGAATATTCTTACGTTAAGAGTACCTATCATATAATATGAATATACAAAAATGTGTAGTTTAGTATCACGAAGATATACATTTGACTAAAATGTAAATGATAACTTTGTTAAAATTAAAAGATTTAAATTTATGTTTTTTTGTAAACATTTTTGTAGGAATACAAGAGATATCACATTGCTTTAACAGAAATCAACACAATTAATTTAAATTAAAAGATGGAGATCTCATCAATGAATACTAACAAAGATACAGTCTTCATTACACAGGTTCAATTCAAAAACGAAATTATTTCACTCACACCCATAACAGGCCATCACTCGATAATTGTTTAAACTTGTAGTACCATAAACCAACGGTGTTAACGCCAAAGCATATACCGGGAATTGATTTCATTGAACTTGGAACCTACGCGCTTGTGTACTTCTGTGCGATAGTTTTAAATAAATTGTGTTTATTTTACATCACTTTTATGTACTCTTATTTTTTTTTTACTTATTTTTAGTATTCTTAACCATAAAGAGGTGTATTTTGTAACATTATATTCCTGATGGACTTAAATACTTGCATATTGTACCATATCTTGGATTATCTATCAGGTTTCTTAACAATCTATTGTTGTATACGGAAAAATATGTTGTAAACACAAAATAAATAAATAAATTAGAAAGATATACAGAAAAAATCTATCTATCAAAAATATTTTGATTCGAACCTATTTGGGTCTGTCGTTTATTAGGTATTGACTTGCAGTACCGTGTTGAAAACAGGTGCTGTGTGAAGTGAGTAGTGTTGTGTTATGTTGAGTTCTATCCACTGTCGGATGACTATCTGTGAGGGCTCTTCGACTTTGAAGTGCCGGATACCAAGAGGTTTTTAATTTTAGGTCGTCATTCCTATCAATGTTCACTGGCTGTTTGTATATTTCAATTACTACTTTGACCAGACGTGCGCGCATGATGGACCCTGCAATGGGATCCGAAACGTTGGCCATAAAGGTCAGACTAGCCCAGAAAACTATACACGGAAGATTCTGAATGGCCGTGAAAACCTATGAACATTTTATTATTTTATAGTCTTTCCAATTGATATATATGTTATTCCATTTTGTGATACAGTAACTTCACAACAAAAATGAGTCTTCATCTAAAATAATTGACGATGGTCGTTGAAGTCGAGGTGTGAAATAATGATTAAGAACAGTATATACGAATAGTACAAACCTGATTTGGTAATTTAAATTTAATTCGATACCGTATTACATAATACACACATAATCATAAAACATTTGACGTCTTCTTTTATTATGCTATATCCCGCAGGAGGTCGGCGATCATTCTAGCTGTAATAATCTTATTGATAATAGCTCTGAAGAGCAACATTGTATTCTTATTATACCGATACCTCGCTTTACGGCTGCTCTTTACGTACGTAAAATAAACTTTCGGCACTATCTCATTTCGAACAAGGAATAAACACCCTACTTAAGAGCTGATCCCGACGAATAATGCAACTTTAAAGTTTCTAGAAGCATTAATACAGCCATTAACTGCTACAAAGAACTGGCAAATACAGGGCAAAATCACACACACACGTTGAATCTATTTTTTCAACTAGAACCTTCCACAACAGCGAGTGGAGCTGACGACAGCGTGATTTCATGTGTTTCTTCATGTTCCTCTTGAGGCTCCTATTAGAGCCGTTCGACTATTATTTTATTTTGTTTATATTAAATACATATGTCGTGAAAAAGTTATTCTTAAAGAAAATAAAAATAATAAAATGCTTTTTAATACATATTAAATGTATTAATTAGAAAGATATACATATAAAATCAAATTTATTGAAAAATATTGTTGTTGTTACCGAGATGCCATGTTATGAATAATTACAAATTCACAGTAAGAATGTGTTCTTCATTATAAAATGCATTTTAAATAAAATATTAGTAATTTTATTATTTTTCTATACAATTTTAATGGATTCTATGGAATTTATATGGGTTTGTACCAAAAGATTCGGTGTACAGTTTTTGGATAAATTTCGATAGAAATACTATTGCAGAGGATCTCTACGATCTTTCTACGATCGTGACCAGGAGACCTAAAAATCACCCTCCGTTAAAAAAATGAGTGCCGATAATTAGGGTTGCCATACGTCCCGTATATACGGGACTATCACCGTATTTCACTACTCAGTCCCGTATTACTATTTGTCCCGTTTTTTCCCTAAACTCTGTGTGAGATAGCCGGCGTCAGTCTAAACTATCAGTGGAGGACGTTGTATCTGCGGAATCTGAGAGAATGGTTTAACAGATCCACTGTTTTTTTTAAATTCAGGGATGGGGCGCCCAGAAAAATTTCTCCCGAGTGCGCCCCAGAGACTAGTTAGCATCGTTATTATTGGATCTACAGAAAAAAATATTCTTGCGATTAGTGCCGGAAGAGTTTTATTTGACCGTACATAGCGCACGCATCTGCCTGTGCGCTATATTTACATCCATTGTAATAAGCCCTGATGATAAGCGATTGTTCTCTCGTCTCAGTTCCCGAACCGGACAATTTCTCATAATTCATCAGTCAGCCCTCGGAGCGTCACGCTTTGTGGACGGATAATTATTTTTTCAATACAACAGCCGCTTAGGACGCTGTTTACCGCCACACGTTATTACCACACCGGCCATTGTAGCGGCCCGTCATTCCGCAACTTTGTTTTTCACACCGACCGGTACCTGCCTACCTCGCGTCCGGGGGGCGTCCGCAGGCGCGCGCGCTGTGCCAAAGTGGCGCGTTAAAATATATCCAGCATATCGTACCGGCTCTAGTTGAGTCAATATTACAATACGGAATAATAGGTTGGGGTGGAACATGTCTTATACATTTCAAACCTCTAGTTTGAATATTATTGGATAGTTTTCAATGATGACCGTGTTCTAAATTTAATTTCTCTGTATTAAAAGAGGATAAAATTAAAATTAAACTTAACACCCAATACATAATATTCTTTAAAATATTACTTTTGTTCTGGGAACAAGTTTTTAAAGAAGCGACATTAGGAAATTGATCAATTAAAAAATGGTCGCTAGCTCTAAATGCCGATAAAACTTATAAATAATAATACAATATTGGTTTCTCTGCAATAAAAGTAGGGCTACCGACTAACGAATATAAACTTATCTTACATTCCTGTGATTGTGATTTCGTAACAAACTCTATTTGTCAATATAACTGTAAAACCAATATTCAAAGAGCAACCAAGTACAAATATTTAGGATCAGTCCCAGATAATAATTAGAACTTCAAAGAACACATAGCCCTCTTAAATAATAAATTACGTACATTTTTGTTCTACTTTTATATACTTATACAATATTGTAATTTGAAAACTCTTAAAATGATACACCACGCATTGGTTGAATCACCAGGTTGGGGCGGAACTTGTCCCGTACATCTCAAATTAATAATTAAAACTAAAAAGATAATAATAAAAATAATTTTAAAAAAGGCTGGAGATTAATTACCCCAACCAAACAAATTTTTAAAGATTTTCTTGTATTGAATTTATTTTCTTTATATTATATAATTCTTATTCTTATTTCATTATTTTAAAGAGGATAAAATAAAAATTCACCATAATTATCAGACTAGGAGCAAAACTAATGAACATGTTATTTTTAAAATGTCCAAATTACGATTATGACAGAGACATGCATCATACATTGCTCCTAAACTGTACAATCAACTGCCAAGTAATAAATGTTTACAAAAAATAAGTTATAAAATGGATTAAAGGTATTCAAAATTATTAAACTATATATTTGACATCTTTCCCTATTTATAATCTGATCAATTTCCCAACATTTTTATATATTGTTAATTTTTATATTGTATTGTATGTATATTTTTTAAATCTTTTTACATTTGTTGTAAACAAATTCTTACATCTAGTTTATATTGATCTTGTATTATATAAATGTTAAAAGCCACCCCCGTAATTTAAGATCTTTCTTATTTGGGGGTGCATAACTCAACTATTGTTTTTTTATTGTCTAATATATAAATAAAATATTTAAAAAAATAAGATTTTCCAAACAGAAAAATCAATCGCTTCATTACTACGGTCAAAAATTTCTAAAATAGATTTTTATCTGAATTTTACGTTATATTATCTTTGTACCAATTGTGAATTGAAATTTGTATGAATAAAAGTATTTATTTTTAACAATATAAACTTAAACAACTTCAAATTTATTTAGATTTACGAAAGCTGTTTCACAATTTAAAGTGGAAGCTCAGGCTGGAAACTTAACCCATCCTAAGACAGGCGTGCTGCGTTAATTGTGATTTTTTTATACAAAAATTTTGTTTTTGCGCATTTAAAATTATTGTAAATTTTCACTTTTCAAACTTCTTCTTCTCTCGATCTGCGTCCAGTGTCAGTGAATATCGCCTTCTCTTTTTTAACAGGTTTTTCTTTCTACAGCTCTCATTCTTTTACATTTTGCTTCCAATTTTACCTGACAACTTGCCTCTGACCACGTCTTTGAATGAGTAAAATGCTAGTATTAAAACATTTGTAGATAAATGTATATGTAATTATGGCATCGGAATGTGTTGTGAAAAGTTCGCCATTTTGCTTTTCGCAAAAGATGAACGGATTCAGCCCGCATTGATTAAATGCATAGAACCGCTCACTTACACACGCGCGGCATTTTTAATTAAAACGATAAATCACGCGATAGTTTGTTGTGTGGTCGGGAGCGGTTAGAAAATAATAAATTTAATCAGCCCGCCCGTGATATGAATAGCAGATTTATGTTTGTCAGCTAAAATGACCATCTTTCACGAGCTCTACTGCCGATATCAAATTAGCACAATAATTCGCGTTAAACGTCCCGCGTTAAACATATAAATAAATAATGTCTTCCGTGAGAAACAACAATGAACCTGAATCTACGAGGATCGACACGTGAAAATGCTTCAACCTTCAAATATTCGGAAACCAACATAACGGAAAAAATGTTATGAAAAAATAAATTGCCAGAAGACAAAATACAAAATTCAAACCTAAAGGGAAAATATTAATAAGAAAAACCAACAATGAAATTTTGAATGTTTAAAAGGTTTTTGTTAGACTTTTTATAGTTAAAATTCATGCAAATAATAGTGCTAATGTATTAAGGCCACTTAGCCGCATGTAGAGTGCTCATATCATAAACTCTTTAGAATTGAAAAAAAAATAGCCACACACATGACGACCAATTTAACTAAATAATTGACTTAATTCACCAACCTTAAAAAAATATATGCCATATGTTTTTTTTAAATACAAATCAAATTAATCAACTAGAAAGATATGCAAAAAAAAAACAATTTATCGAAGAAATATTTTAGTTGCTACCGGGATTATCCAGTCTTACCACACCAACTGAGTAAGTTGACGACAAATATTCGAACTTGTACGCTGCAGTTCTTTCAAATTGATACACCTGTTATTACATTTTTAAAAAGCCATCACATTTATATTGCGACAAATCTCAAATACCTTTGGAGACCCCAGAATTTAATCAACTTTGATACAACTTATATATATTTTTTAAGGTTTTTCAGAATTTAATTAACATATATTTTTTGGTGGCTTCCTGGCAAAATTTCTCATGAAGCTGCGAATAAGAAGTACGTAATATTTTATAGAATAATAATATGCGATGAATAAATTTATTGTTTTACTTTTCCATAAACAAAAACACCATCATCTGAAGTTGAAATAAAATTGAGACAACGTTTGTGAAGATCACAACAAAATACAGTGCGAAACAGAAAAACATTTTCTGTACATGCATGGTATGAAACGTATATCTGAGATATGAAACGCGTTTATCTAATTATTAATTTTATTTCTAAAGAGTAGTGGAATTGACACGGCAAAGATCGTCAGAGGACCGAAGACAGTGGAATAGTTATGGGGAGGCCTTTATGCAGCAGTGGACATAAATTACCGGTGGCGCAACAACAATATTCTTCGATAAAATTGATTTTATATGTATATCTTTCTAATTAATATATTTAATTACATAATCATTTATTTTAAGATGATGTATTATATTTTTGAAGGCAATGGATTCACGGATTAAAAACAACGTTTTGTGAACCATGTTATGATGTGAAGCCTGGAGTTGGCAAAAGAGAGAAAGTGATTGTCTAAATGCAGTGGAATTGAGGTCATATACTTATGATAGAGTAAATAACAAATTAGTGATGGACAGGATTAAAAAGGATGGCTTTGGTGGTTTGGTCATATGGAACGAATGAGTGAGGAGAATGGTCAGAAAGATATTTGACGCGAGTGTTGATGACATCAGAAATGGAGGACGTCTGCGGAAGACTTGACATGACCAGGTAAACCAGATACTGGAAGAATACTATAGAGATACTAAGAAGAAGCCTTAATAATCGACGACGAGCTTGAATGAGAAGATGGACAGAAGAGTGTGATGCTCTATTCTCTCTGCTTACTTCTGCGGAGAAATGGCGTGAAGATATGTTTGTTAGTAACATTTTTCTGGGAAGCTAGATTGCCATATTTGAAGTTAGCAGACTTCTAATTATGGGTTTCGTCAAAAAACATAATAATACAATTTAATTAAATCAAAAATCCCGGTAGATAAATAGATTTTTTTTTTATATCTTTCTATTCGATACATTTAATTTGTATTAAACATACCACAGAACTATGTTCTGAAAATGCAACTTCACAACAAAAATGTGCCCTTAAAAAATATAATTTGTGTTTACGACTCATGTCCATGGATGAAATTTTCATCTCGAGATAATTTCTGAAGCAGAGTTATGCACCCACGAGATCCTTTGGAGACAACTCTCGGTTTTCTTAGACCGAGTCTCATTTATTTTATCTCACTTCACGCATGTTGTGTATTTTTAAAATGTTTAAAAAATACCAATCTGTTGATGACCGTTGAAGCTCCGTTCATCCACTGGGTCAATTAAAATCTAACCGAAAATGTTACATAATAACTTCAGTCAAAATTAATTTCGTGTACACGTCCTGTCAACCACACGTCGTGACCAATTTTATGTTCATTGAAATCGATAAAAATGATCTCCAATGAAGTTTATTCCATCAACAGTGGGATATTATTTCAAGAGTTGAAAATAATACTAGAAAACAAATTAATTTCATGGATTCAAGTCGTGCCGCCTAGAATATGAAAGAAGCCGATATAATTTTGGAGCAACAGATTTGAAATATTTTACAAAATGAAAGTTCTTACTGAAAGCACATTATTGGTCGATTTACAGCGGAATGGTTTTCCGTTTCCGCAATGTTTTTGCAGTTAGAATTCATTTATCTCATTGTTGTCGAGGACGCGCGTATTATTTATCGGAGCCATATTGGAAGGTCTCCTTGCGGAAGTCCAGCAATCAAGTTGTGATCGGAAATAATTAAAGTAATTTAAAGTCAACTGAGTCTTGTCATTAGGGTCCAAATTTCCCGCGCCATTATTTCCAACGATGGAGGCCGTTCAGGGAAACACGCCGAGTGGCGCTCTAGGGTGATCACCCAGTTCAGAGTAACTGTAAATTTGTTCAGAGTGACGTTGATGAGTGGGTTTGGTATCACGATAGAGGATGTTCAATATTTTTACTTATTTGCTAGGTTGTATAAGTTTTAAGTAAATACTCGTATATATGAACTATAAAGCGATGATTAGATTACATCAGGCAAGTTCTTGGGGAAAAATACATTTTTTTAAACTTTTAATCTTCTTTCTCTGTTGATCTACGTCTTATATTGACTAAAGGCCTCGACTTTCTTGTACAGTTTCTTACCTTTTGCGTTTTATCCAACGACTTGTCCGATGTTCAGGGTAGATCGGCAGAAGTAGAAGATTAAAAAGAGAATGATTTTAATACAACAATCAGGATTAACGTCTTAGGACGGGTACTTGTTACCATAAGCTTCCACTTTAAATGGTTTTCATAAAAGCTTATTTCGGAATGTTAGGTGCCAAAGGTTTTAAGAAAAAAAAAGTTTTCATACTGTTTCTATACCACATAACGATCTTTCAACAATGTTCTTATCTAATTTGAAAAAAAAAAATGTACTTACAAATTGTTTAAATAGTATTCAGCTTCAACACGGGAATTACAAATGTGTCCAGAATGACACAATATATTTATTTTTAAATGCGTCTTTGAATTTACATATAACTTCATTCTTTACAGGGAAATGGTTTGTCTCCCATTTGTCTTGTAACCTTTCTCAGTCATTAAAAGTTCAATATTTCAATTTAAAAGCTCTGGTGATAGATAAACGTGTAACGCGTATAGATTTTTAACTTTCACTCCTCTTCTTCTTTTTATTTTTCCTATAAAAACACTTTTTATGGTTTTATCAGTGTATTAGCGATTTTTTTTTAATCCGGAGAAAATTGACAATATAGTACTGCGTCTCTGCAGGGTACGATTACGGTAGCTGCAGCGGGCAGACTAGTCTAATTTAAACAAATATATATACTTACAAATTTCAGATCACAGTATGTACAAAGGATATAATAAGTTGTCTAGAAACAAAACGTGAATTTGAATGTCGTTTGTTTTCCTATTAGAAAAATGTGCCTGTGAAATGTATTTGGAACAAAAAGGTCACAAGTCCACATAATTCTTATTTTAAAGGAAATTGATACTTTACTTCAATGTGATGTATCAGTTTCCTTTCAAATATACGTACAAAGAAGAATGCGTCACAGACACATCTGTGTCGTTATAAAGGCCGATATAGGTGTAGATATTAAAATTAATAAATAAACACTATTGTTAAAATGGTGCTATCATTGTAATATATTATTAATGAAATGGAAAGAATAAAATAAATACTTTACATTCACATGGATACGGTAGTTGCATAGATGTAGAAAATTATTTAAAATTTATGTGATATACAAAGTTAATTACTTTGATTTGTGATGCGTGTATAGCAAGTACTAAAAAGTTTTTATATTGAAATGATGGACGTTTGTATGACATTTCATGTACTTTCTCATGTACTTGTCTATTATAATCTAGCAATAAAACATTACAAACAAGCATACATGGTGGAAGAATTCAAGATACAGAAGGAACAAGCACTTACCAAAATCAAGATTCTGCAGACATCTTCAAAATGTGGACTGTATTTTAATTCACTATTTCGTCTTAGGTTCCGACACAGTATAGATGCGAAGTCTCAAATTAGTAATAATATAGTAATCGTTTAGGTAAACCCGTATAACGCGCACTCATTCAAGGTCGCCAAATGACTGATCGGCGGCGTGCCGGGAGGGGAAGGGAATGGGAAGGAAGGCACAGTGCATTATATTCGTTCAAAATACATATGTATTTACACAAATAAATGTATGTTACAAACAATTATAAAAAAATTATAATAATTATAAATTATAAAAATATGTACGTAATGATAATAATGTGTTGCTTTATCTTAATGGCCCGTTAATTTGTCAAGCCGGGACTGATAGTTAAACTTCTTATAAATGTCACCTACATAATAAAGGACGTTATTTGTTACGTAAATCTCAATGTTAATGTTTAATAATTACGTCTAATATTTCAGAATAAATATTTAGTTGTAGGTATCTATGGTGGTTTTAGGTGACGTTTGTGTGCATGTGGCGATCTCACTATCGGATGTCTCTTTTTCTGCTAATCTCAAGATGAACTCTGAGTTTGACTCCAGAACAAAATCTCATCATGATTGTTTGAAGATGATGTTTATCATTAAATCTTCGAGACTGACGGGACAAAGTTTAATTCGTGTGCAGCTACCCAAACAGTTCTCACTGCAGTTGCGGTTCAATACAATCTGTATTATTTGAAATCCGACGGATTTTACGAGATATCTTTTTATTGGAATAATTTCTCGACTGCAAGTTTCGACATGCGATAGTGCTGTCTAATAACAATGTGAGAAGTCGCCTGAGTGCGGCAGAAGTGAACGTGCAATGATGATAGGAAGTGTGTCAATGTAATTTTTCTGTCACATAATACTGAACATTTTCATAACAGTGTGGTTATTGCATTGTCTGATAGGCGCAGCCGGGCGGGAGAAAACTGGAAAAACTGTAATTGAGCATTTGCGATTTTGGTTTTTGTTTTGCCCAACACGCCTGCGCACGCAAAGTAAAATTTCTTCCGGCACTGGTGGCAAACATCAGGAAGATTTAATGTGTTTTTTTTACATTTTCAATTCAACGAAGATAAGTTGCTTTTTGAACTGCAGCCGTTTTGAAACAAGATGACAGATAAGACCGGCTAACGATCTTAAGTGAGATATTTACCAATATTAATTTTCCCGACATATCTCAATTATTTATGTATATGTACTTATAATATATGCTTATACATGGTGACTAGAAAATAACACAACTGCACGTTTAGGCACTATTTATGTTATATAAACTTCTGGAGATTGACAAAAGTGTACTGCGTCTAATTAAGTCGTATTTATCATATCGTCATCTTTTTTATATAGAAAATCAGTTTTAATGATACTTATATTATAAACATTTTTCATCTACTTTTTCATTTTTTTGTTTTTACTCATAGTCTTTTAACTATTTGCTCCCGTGCGGGAGCTGCGGGCAATCTAGTAGATACTTAAAAAAATAAGTATCGCTAATACTTTTCACTAAATCAGAGTCCACATTAACCTCACGGTACAGTAAGGTGGGCAGGGGGAAACAAATGAAAAAAATCATATTTAATTATGACTATTAAATAAATAAATTAGAATACTTAAATTTTTTATTTGATTTATTCACTACATTAATTTTTCTATTCATTTTTATGTTAAGTTTAACAGCGTTTATAGGTTTTGTTACTATAGCTCACATTCCTTTATGTTAAGTTAGGTTAGGTTAAGTTGCGTCAGGTTAGGTTTGATTAAGTCAGGTTAATACAAAGTCACACCAGCTGACTCATCAGCTGTCATAGAATCCGTATATCCTTAGATATGTCATATCAGAGGCCTCTCAAATACAGTTCTATAATGGTTCATTCAATTCTATACGTTACCAGATGGCATACGAATTACGAAAATATTTATTAAAAGAATGCGCCGTGTCAAACGATGCACGAATCGGTCATTTCAATTTGCAAACAAATGGCCGAATGTGCACAACTGAATCTACCCGGAATTTTTACGCGTGATCCGAAATGTCTGCCGGCTGACGGCATTTTTCCAAAAATCTCCAGTCACGAAGTCGTGCCGCTGTCATTACGGCCGGTATCAATTACAACAACGGATGAAAAGTTGGCATTTGGCATCTCGCGGACGCCACGCCGACCGCCGGGTATCGTAGGTACCCACTTGCCGACTGCGTGAGTTTGACAGCGTTTAGCGCGCGCAGGTTCTGCAACTTTTTAAAATTCGTCTATTAAGTATTATAACCTACAAAAATCAAAACCGGAGATATGATGTAACAAAATGTTCAAATTTAACCGATTTTATTTATCTGCATAATTCAAATTGATTTCATTTGATTCCACGACAACTGCACACAAGACAGTTAAGTAATTACTCGTTTATTAACTAACTTAACATATTATAACTTAAAGTAACATTCATGTAAGCTATCATAAAGTAATTTACATTAATCTACTGAGTATTATATTGCTTTATGAGCAGTTGTCTATATGTGTACTGGTCACTGTATATAGTTATGTGTGTGTATGCCTGTCTTGTATGCAGTTGTCATGTGTTCAATTGTCACGTGTGATGTTATATGGTCCCCTTTCATTTATTTCAAAGTAATATGTTAAGCTTCAAATCTTTTCGGCAGAGTTTGGTTCATCGGCCATGAGGTGACATTTTTTACAAAAATGTCGCTATTGAATAATAAAGTTAACTAATTCCAGATTTCAAACACATTATATAATAAAACTCATACACTTTATTTGCATTCAAATCAGCAATTGTTATTAAAATATTTGTTGCGTAATGGCATAGATGCCGGAAGAAACAGAATTCGGAAGGAAGTTCCACTCACCACAATCCCGTTTTCCTAGCACCTCCAAAGTGGACTGTAACTTAGGTTTTGACACTATCTTCGTTCAGGGTCTTGAACGATTCAGATTGCACAAGATGGTCATGTAGACACACTTCTCACTCTTTATTATACTGCGAAATCTTTTTGTAACCGTACCGGTTCAGGGTCGCCGATCGACTGACCCGGTGGCAGGTAAGGAAGGGGGGGGGGGGGAGGTGGAAGGCACAGTACATCATCCTCGCTCAAACACAAATATGTTCCAAACAATATTTCAATAGTATATACTAAAATATGTCCTTGATTTTTGGTTACATTTTAAATTACTAAAAAATTTGACATGTCTGTAACGTAATTTGAAAGAGAAAATTACTGTCAGAATTTTGATACTAATACAATCAATGTTGATCACAATCAAATCCATTTTTTTTTAAAGTACATAATATAATTTGTTAACGTAAAAGTAAACAGATGAACAGTTAGGTGCAAGTCTAGTGAAAAAATAATATCAGGCATGTCTTTTCAATTATTCGTATTTGAGAACACACACGTAACATATAACTTATGTCTCCGCAGCATAAAAATGTATCAATGTGCTTATTTTGACGTAGCTAAGCGGAAAATGTTTCAGAAATGTTTGATAAGCGCAGGCTCCATTTTGGATTGCGATATATATTATTCAAACGAAGATTAAATCGAAAATAACAAAAAGTAAAAGCATGACAATGTCTCCATTCTTCGTGTTCACTTTTATTACCGTAGCTGTATTTATATTTGTTGGCCAATTCCACGAAACATGATCAGTAATCCATTATTTCATTGTTGAGTCTGTTTAAATATTATACAATATTGCGCTCAACAAAATGACAATTAGTGTTGAAAAATAACGTTTAAGGATGTTTTCCCACACTCAGTAGGTATTATTATTATTATTATTATTTAGGAGAACACATTCTCATTTTGAAGCTGTAATTATTCAGAACATAGGTCTGTGATATTTTAAATATGAATTAAATATATTAATTAGAAAGATATACATATAAAATCGAAAAGTTAACATATAGGTTTGAAAATTGTCGCTAAAAATATTGTCGCTGTAGCATAGTTGGATAATGCACCTTCCCCGGTTAGGAAAGAGATCCAGGTTCGAATCCTGGTAGCGCAACAACAATATTTTTCTATAAAATTGATTTTATATGTATATCTTTCTAATTAATATATTTAAATCATATTTAAGGTATTATTATTATTTATTCTTAATATAGTGCATACATAAGTATTTTTATATATACTCTAATATAAACAAAATGTATCTGTAACTTATGTATCTTTCAGCTTAATTTCACTTTTAATCCGTGCAGTTTCTCCTCCTTTCTTATGTTTTCTGGCATTTCATTAAAAATCTTCATCGCACTGTGGATCATCGATTTCTGAGATTTAGCCTTCTTCCTTTATTTAGATCTTTCAGCACTGCACTATTCTCAAAGCTTTATTTTGCAACACTGACAATTGTTCATTAGCCAGAAACAGAATGCTGCTGCAGTAGTTGATGTGAGGAATAATAACAAGAGTTGTATACTATTTTTCAAAACTACTAATGAATCTTCTGATCTTTCCCAGAAGTGAAATTTTTTTAGCAATCTTTTTAATCACATATTTTATATTTTGCGATGAATTCAATTTTGAATCTATTATGACTCCCAAATATTTTATTTCAGTCACTTCCTTCAGACTTTCACCTTCTGTGATAATTGCTGGTGGGATTGGTATTCTATTATTTCCAATGTTTATGAATTTATTTTTGTTTACGTTTAGTTTTAGTTTATTTTTCTTCACCCATATTACTATATTATTAAAATCATAGTTTAATTCATTCGGTATAGTTGCATAATTGTCTCCCGGAATATATATGAGTGTATCGTCTGCAAATAATCTTATTTTGCAATGTTTTAGCATTTTTACGATATCGTTTATATAGATAATGAAAAGGATAGGTCCAAGAACTGACCCTTGCGGTACTCCTAATGATATAAGGAGGGGGTCAGATATTAATTCGTCTACTTTAGTGGTTTGGTATCTATTACTTAGATATTTCTTAAATCATTTCAAAGGTGTTCCCATTACTCCGAGTTTCCAAAGTATTTTTATTATTCTATTTCTGTCGGCTGATGAACTGCAATGATATATTTACCATTTCCACCATTATTTAAGATATATGTTTCTACTAGCAAAAATATACTTTAACTGATATGCGCTAGTGAAATTACACGCTGCTATGAACTGTCAATTTGACAGTTGCATAAAGTCAACTCGCGCGTTTTGTTTAAAATACGCATTTATATCGATTAAAATACGAAAAAAATATTCAATCCGAGTTATCGCGTCGTCTAGTTATCAAAATAGCGTTTATTTTCGATTAAAATTGTATTTTTATATTTCGAACCAATGTATGAAAAAACAATTTTACCGATATGCTTAAAAATGAAAGTTCTAAAACTAACACAAACCATAATAATCATGGGATAATATAACATAGCGATAGTTGGATGGCGTCAATGACAAACGCATAAGGTATACGCGACGTATTTAAACAATTTCACTGATATTGAGCGGTTAATACATTTTAACTTGCCGAGTTAGTGAGATTCTATTTAGGAGAACACATTCTTATTGTGAAGTTGTAATTATTCAGAACAGACGGTCTGTGATATTTTAAATATGAATTAAATATATTAATTAGAAAATATACATATAAAATCAATTTTATCGAAAAATATTGCTGTTACGCCACCGGGATTCGAACCTGGATCTCTTTCTAAACTGGGGAAGGTGCATTATCCAATTATGCTACAGCGACTATAATATGCATTTTAATAAAGTATAATGGTTCGAGAATATTCTCATCATATTATACAATGCGAACAAGATATTACTAAATTTGTCGTTATTTTATAAGAAACCATAATATTTTGAAGTGTCATGACGTATTGACGTAACTGGATGTCTGCGATCGCAAACATACCACACACGTGCAGCCGTGAGCCGTGAGAGTTACCTTATAAAATGGTCCCGATTGTCTATGGAAAAACATTTAACAAATTTTCTCTACTTTTTACTGTCTTACTATAACTTATTGTTTTATATTTTTTGCGCGTTGCATTTTTTGGGATATTTATGAGGATTATAATGAATGTCAGCACAATATCAATAATATTTTATAAGTAGTTCTAAAAATAATATTTTTGGGGTTATGTTGTACCCCGTTCCGGAACGGGTGTGTTAAAATTAAGGGAGTATTTTTTAAATTGCAAGGGCATATAAATGCCTAAAAACACAAATGTTTTTTCTTTAACGATTGAATGAAAAAAAAAATTTGTTCTTAATATTTAATGGATAAATCACGCAGAATTAATATTCGTATATTATATACAATACTTATTTAAGGGACCCTTTTCGTACTTACGCCACTGATCTCACCGCTGCCATTTAAAGTATACACAAATACGAAATGTTAATATACTCTTATTCATAGAATATGACGCCGATGAGCTTGTTGATCTAGTCTAGTGGTTAAGATACTTATCTAGTGATTCAGTGGCCGTGGTTCAAGCTTCATTTCAGGAGACCAGGAAATTAGCACAAGCGTTTAGCTAAGTTAGAAAATAGTAAGAATATTGATGTGACACATTTTTCGTAGACTTCCCGGGTAAAATGTGTCACGAAACAGCGTTGACAAAATGCGTAATAATTTATACAATAATATGTAATAAATGTACAAAATGCATGTCGTTTTTGAAATAGAATTTAGACAACGAAACAAAATACAACGAGGCGAGGCGGGGCGAAAATATGCTTGATGTACTTGTCTTTTTTTTTTTTTTTAGTAAATCTTAAATATAATAAATTGAATATGTTTAATTTTATTTTATTAAAATTATGCAAAACTATTACAGAATAGACATTGTCTGTAAGTATTAACATAATATGCAATTGAATCGTATTAAACCAAGTTACACAATTATTCATCAAAACTAGCAATTGTCCGAATGCCGCTAACATAAATTTTGTAATTCTCATATCTAAGTATTATTGTTGAAAAGATTTAATGTGATAAGTCGGATGCGATACACTCGAACGTGGGACTATTCTCAAATAGAACAATTAAATTATTTTCCGTCCATCATCAGCGCTTTTGAGTTGGTTTGCACTCAAAACGGCGTTATTTTGATTCTCAAAACCTTGAGATCTGCCGGCGATAATGATAATTTACTATGTACTCGTATTTATTATGTATTTGTTCATCATTTTATTAAAATGATGTAAATTGACGAGTCTGCCGCATCTTACATATACTATTTATTTCCTTATATACATCCGTCCGTATCACGTTGCATTATAAAACAAACATATGTAGCGTCTAATTCTAAAACCCCCTAAAATGGATTTCGATTAATTAGAGTTAAATATGCAGTTTTGTAAATTGTCAGCTACATGCAGAACAGTTGTTTCTTGCAAAAGTCACTTAAATCCATTGATATTACATGTTTAAAATCAGGGTTTGATTCAAAATACCCCAAAGCAGACGCACCATACCAATCACAACGCTTGTTGATGATCACGTGTTGTAAAATCCAGTATAGCTGCCATACACATTACAGAATTCTCTTTAAAAAATGCTGATATAAAAACAAACTTTTTGTACATTTGATTTTAAAATGTACATTTTCATCCATAATTGAAAAACACAAAGTCATTTTAGGGGATTTTGGAATTAGTCGCAACATATATCGACACCTGTTCGTGTGGCGTGGCAACATAAACTAAACAGAATCTGTATTTAATTCTATGACATGAAATCGTCCACACACATTTTTGTTGTGAAGTTACAAATTTCAGAACATAGTTCTGTGATATTTTTTAATACAAATTAAATAAATCAATAAGAAAGATAATATATATTGCTTTTAAAAGTAGATTAATAGATGTATAAAAAAAGACTACAGAATATAATATCATAATTGATCAAAAAACGTAATCGGTTGACATGGCAAAATGGCAACGCGCGTTTCCACAGAAGGAAAAGTGAATTTAATTTGTATTATTTCTAATTAGTTAATAAATGCCAAAAACTGAGCAACAATATAATTATCATGATGTTAGATGACTCAGAGCATTGAAATTAATTATAAATTAAATATATTAATTAGAAAGATATACATATAAAATCAATTTTATCGAAAAATATTGTTGTTGCGCCACCGCAACAAATATCACATTAAATATCATAAATATATAATAATATTTAAAATATCACAGACCGTCTGTTCTGAATAATTACAATTTCACAATAAGAATGTGTTCTAAAGAAATGAATTATTCTGTGATTTGGGACATTAAACTTTTCTCTAGGATGAATGTATGACACGTGATGATTTTTACGTTTCACATGTTTTTAATTCTCTTAAAAATTGAGAAAATTCAGAACAAGATGTATTGTATCTACCAAAAAAAACTTGAGAATAAAACAAAAAATATAACGATTTTCAAAATTTCCGAATTTGTTATAATATCGCAAAAGTGTCTGCCACAAAGGCCTGTGCAGAATTAGTGTGTAGTGAGCAGTCATTCGTTGTATATTGTATTTTGTACGGAGAGCAGAATGACCAAATGAATGATTCTTTCATAACGATCCGTGTCCGCGCGTAAGATTTTCGCCTCGAGACAATCTCTGAGATGGAGATTATGCTCCCGTGAGCTTCTTTGTAGACAACTTTCGGCTTTCGTAGTCCACCGCGTACACACCGAGTCTCAGAGATTTCAGCACCGTCACTTGTTCACTTCACGCTTGTTGTACGTCAAACGTCAAATGTCAGTTCATAGACCGTTGATGTTCCGTTCATTCGTTGATTGAAATTAAGTATCACCTGTAGAATAAATATGTGTATTTTAATTCTTTCTATAAATAATAAGAAAAAATACTTGATAAATGAACACGTTTTGATACCAATAGGATCTTCTTCAGGAAACAATGTATACTAAAATTAAAAATGCAAGCACAGATAAAAATAAAACTATGAAAGTACAAGAAGCAAACTACTATGAAAACAAATTAAAAATGTGACTATTTCCAAAAAGGATTTGGATATATCAATAAATAGTGGTTTAAACAAAGTGTTTTTTCTTATTATTTATATAATATGTTGCCATAAAGTAATTTTGCTAATATTAAAGAAGTTTTTAATTCCTTTTATTTGTCAAACTTTCGAGAATAAATAGTAGTTGGTATACACGGTTCATGATGATGATGAATACAGTCATCTGCCTAGTACGAAAGCGATCAATCGGTGATCTATTATATATTGTACCTAAAATGAAATAATAAATATTATATTGTACATAAATGTGAATATCGAGCACTGCACCACCATGCAGGAAATGCAATCAGCATTAAAATATGAGCTTTAAATATGTAACTTTTTAAATATAAGTACAATATTTTTCCATTCTTCTTATGTACCTATAAATAAAATACTTGTATATAATAAGTACAGGATGATTTTAAATTCCGTGATACATCATACATCCGCCACAGTCCCTCATGACTGAGTATCGCGATCATCGTGGACTCTCACCCTCTTTACTATGCTCTTTCACTTTTTTGGTATCTTGCAGACCTTAAGGCTGTAATCAATGATACAACACATTGAAAAATCGTTCGTAATGAATCACCACAGGTCTCGGTCCTGTGTCGCCCTCGCAGCTGACACTAAGGTCTCTCCAGCCAGATGTAATGTTCCCAATCTATATTTGTTGTACTCTTCCAGATCTTCTCACTCTTAAAGCCGTACCCGGGATATTTTCGTGTTATAGGCTGTAGGATTGATGCATAATATTGATGAAAAATACATGATTTTTTTTACTACAGAGGCTTGAGACATTCGTGCTTCGTGCTGTTTACAGGTTACGTAACAACTTTCTCCGGCAGCACATTTTGAAGACATTTCACGCTTGTGGGTATTGCTGGCTGTTCAAGTTTCCGCTACACATATAAAGATTGGAAAGACAAGAGTGTGAACTAACTTGATTTTGGTCGCTTGTCTGAATGTTCTGGAGAGCTGGTTCATAGTAACCTTATCTAGTTGGATTCTTCTTGAAATTTTAAGTACGCAGTCTTTAGTATTCATGATCAGTGCACCCAAATAAACTGGCTATTGAACTACCTCAGATCTTGCAGTTTGAAAATTTTTTGATGAAGTATCAATACGATTTACGTTTAATATTATTGTTTAATTAAACAATTTAGTTGTAAAAAAAATCTGGACTAAATCCTTTTATCTGCCTGTCGACTGACTCAATTTACAATGTTATCTTTTGTTCTCTTCTAATACGAATGATTAATTGTTTGTATACTCATTTGAGTTCAGTAGTTAGATTAGGTAATAATTTATTTATATATATATATATATATTCGAAAATGGAACAAAAAGAAAACAATTGCTCTCTACAGTGTCATTTTGTATTACAATCAGAACCCAGTAAATAGTGGAAGGGAGATAAGAGGAAAGATCAAAAAATCTTCTTCAAACTAAGTACAGTTATATCTCGGTATACGTCCTTAATCCGTTCCAGATCTTTGAACTTATATCAAACAGGACGTATACCAAACGAATTTTTCCCACAAGAAATAAAGGGAAAATAATTAATCCGTTCCCATGAAAACAAATCCAATTGTTAGTGGCATATTATACATTGTCGAGGTTGTATAAAATAATAAAAAAAATACTGCTTAATACTAAAACATATAAATACAAAAGCAATTAAAAATTTAACAGGTTGAAGATCACCAGGTTTGATGTTTAAGTACTAAAAATCTGTCCAAAGAAATTAGCTTCTGCCTTTTCCTCAGAATGTTTCGGAATTGTGACATTGTCTGGTCATTCCAGATAAAAAATATCGCGAAAATTACAGAGAGTTAAAGCGCGCGTCGTTCACCGAATGGTAGAAATAGTCGTACTGAGGCTCGTGGGCAGTGGTGGCAGACATATCCTCTCTTCAAAAACCGAATTCAGCCGAACGAGACAGAGTACGTAAGCGCGCACCACTTGACGCATTAGAGTCGTCGCTAAACAAAAATGTTCGCGTCCAAACAGGACGTATACCACGTTGGACTTGTACCGAAGTAAACGTATACCGAGGTACCACTGTAATTGATTTATTGTGAATCAATTCAATTATAATATTTTGTGTTGATATATGCAATATTGTAATAATATTTGTTAATATACTCCATGTAAGAATTACGTATGTGTGCAAATGTATACGTATACGTCATACCTCGGACAATTGATGATTCTTATGAATGTCGCGAGGGAGTATTTTTATTGATTTTCCTATATATAGCTGTCTTATAAATATAAAAATTATACATCCTACTTCAAGGATATTCCGCATGAAAGGAAACCGACATCCGGCATGACAATTTAATGGAAGAAATGATGGTGTGGTGAAACTGTGTCCTTTGATTGGTTTAAATGTAGATATCAGCTTAAAACTAAAAAAGCTTTCGTTTTTGTGATGTATCTATGGGACTAATGCGTGAGTTCATGAAGGTTAGTATGAGTGATGAGTATGTGAAAGAGATAAATGTATTGCGCCACGGTCGGCGCGGCCACTCGCCTCCGAACCGTGAAACTGTAAACATCTTGTATTCCCCTGCAATACATAGTATCGAAGCTTCTGGAATAAATAGTTTTGATACCACGAACGGGTAATATTCTGACGACACCGCACCCAAAGAGTCAACATTATCATCAGCACAAGTTAAAGATATAACAGTTTTTAATATTGGCGCAAATGAAATAATATGAAATTAATGGAGATCGAAGAGAGTTAATTTAATCAAACACAAATTAGAATAATAAACACAAATATTAACAAATTATAATAAGAGACAGTTGAAAAAAAGATTAAAAAATGGGCATATGTATTAATTAAGTCTCTGGCACCCATTGAGGCTATGTTAATTACGATGTGATTGGTGACGATCCTAGTCGGTTTTTTCTTAGGTTCTTGCCAGAGAAAACTCGACGGCCAGGACGAAGAAATTTTCCAGCTTTCGACGGCCTTTTTGGTCCTGCGGGGGTTGTGACATACGATGGGTGCGGGGCTCGAGCTTTAAACAAGCTCAGCGCGGCTGGAGCTTCATACAAGTTCGGTGTAACTTTTTCAGTACTGACTCGGCCCAGTCCGCTCTAGTAGGTTTGCCGAGAATGCCTCTCCGACAGATTAACCTCCCTAGTTGTGGTGGAATGTATTATATTATTATTTCTGCTTGGCAATTGGAGTGTCCAACAATACAGTTCCTGGAAATGACGCCCACTTGACATGACTGGTGACATTCGATTATTATGAATTTTGACCGGCATTGGTTTTAATAGTTCCAGGTAATAATGAAAGCGAGATTATCCTTCACCACCGTGTACCAGTATCGAGCTATTAAAATTATATGCAATTTCCATTTGAATATTAACAAATTGGTATGTCAAACTTAGGTAGGTTAGTTGGTTAGTCTCGCACCATAAGCAAAACATCGCGTGAATTTAGATGTCACCACAACTAATAGATATTGTTCCGAATTCGTAAACACATTTTTGGCACGTCTTTTCGAATCAGCCGAGCCCAATATTATTGACACATTCCGCGTCCAAATACCCATCCATACATTTCGTCATGCTCGTCTTTCAGTATGAAATGTGACCTCGACGCCAGCAGACGTCAACTTGGATCGATATTGTGTTCGATCGCGATAGCATTCGCGGTGTGGACCTTTTCAGCTCCAGTGCACCAGCACTATGTTTTTTGTAATCTTGTGTTTTGTGATTATGTATTGTTTGTTGTTTGTGTGTGCCGTGGGTGAACTTGTGACATCGCCGTCTTCAATTGGGAGCGGAAATCGGGTCTTCAGCGTGTCATTTATTTTGTGATCTCGGTGCTGACTGCGAGGATTACGGAGGCGTCATATACAAGATAAGGCGAGCAGTTCTTTCGAATATCGGTTCCCGAGATTACTGGTCCTTCGACTAGAACCCTATCCCTTCACCGACCTCATCCTGTACCACATTTCCCTACTTCCCCTACACCTTGCGGTGATTCCGATTTACGACCGGAATTGTGTATTTCATTCCGCGGGACGTATGATCCGGAAATTGCATAATTCTGATATTAATAAATTGATATAGAAGGAAAAGCTCTTGGAATATTTGACTAAATAAGGTCTTAGCCTTTGTGCGTGAATAATAGAAGGTACTAGAAGCTAAAATTAAGCATTTCAAATAAAAAATTCGAATTGACCGACGCGACGGTAAAATCAGCACCCTGTACGTTGTTTTCGTACATCCTACATAGAAGATAGATTTCGTATATCCTACATATAAAAGAATACAAATTTTCCCATAGTCGTGTGCTTTGTATGAAGTAATCCCACTTGTTCGAGCCTCACCTCCGGTGCCCCGTCCCGCCCCGACTCGGCTCGACAACGTTGTGCTCAGTTCGCATCTCGGCCAGTCAAGTTCGATCGCCCGACAGTTAAGTTCGATTGGACAGTCAAAGTTAAACGACATTTGTCGGCGAACAATCAGTGAACGTGTTTTTTGTTTGGCAGCCTCCGGTGATTTGTAATCAAACAGTTTATGGGATATTTAAGGATTTGATTTGTATTTATGTGATTTTAAATGTTTACCGATCTTGGAACAAACGGCTCTTTGTATTGTTTCGAGAGCTTCTTTCGCATTCATTAAGAATCATTTTAAAATTGATCTGTTGAAGGTGTTAGTTGTAGTTCGGATTTTAATGAAAAACATGTTCTAACGGATGTTCGTAATATGTTACACGAAACTGCGAAATAAATAAAATAAATTGATTAATAAAACTAACAAATTAGAAAATGACTTCGGGGGTTCGAAATGGGGGTGTAATATATTATATATGAACGTTTTGTGGATTTTTAGAATCGATTAGAAATAAATATGTTAGAAAATATTTTTTATGCAGATACATGTGACTGAGACATTTAACACCTTTTTACGTAGGATATGTTTTTATCAAAGGCTCTTCGCTTTCGCGGGTATAAAATAGACACTAACAAAGAAGAAATATGTAGGAAAAATATATTATATGCACGAGTTAATAAAAACATATTATTTCTGAGGCATGTCTGCAAAAAATGTGACACGAAATTGCGTTAAAATATAACATTAGAATTTCATAATATTTTTTATGTGATGCCTATAGCAAAATGCAGTTTAAGTTATTTAGTAGAAAATTAAATTTTCATATTTATGTAAAATTATAAATATAAATATTGGTTACAAATAATATTTTAATAATAATTGCAGCACCTTTGCAAAGAATAATAAATGTCAAATATTTACTTTAAAATATAATTAAGTTTTCGTTTTCATTCAAATCATTCAACATTTTTCTTACAATTTTTTTTCACTGACTTAAAATACTCGATTAGTGAGAAACATTTGCTCGTCTAAATGATACAATGTATCTATGATGTAAAAACAAATCTGTCAAAAAAAACTTTGTAACTTATAGCCCTGACTATTACAATAAATCTTAGTTTTATAAAAACCTATAGTTCTATAATTATGTGACGTGAGTACAGTGTAACTTACATTGGACTGCTTATAATGTTAATTAATTTATTACGATTCGCATACAATATTATTTTTAGGAGAACACATTCTTATTGTGAAGTTGTAATTATTCAGAACATAGGTCTGTGATATCTTAAATATGAATTAAATATATTAATTAGAAAGTTATACATATAAAATCAATTTTATCGAAAAATATTGTTGTTGCGCCACCGGGATTCGAACCCTGATCTCTTTCCTAACCGGGGAAGGTGCATTATACAATTATGCTACAGCGACAATACTTTTAGCGACAATTTTTCATACCTATATGTTACCGTTTTGATATTAATACATTTAATTGTTCCATTAATTGAAAGAGCCATCTACCTCAAGTTGTAGCAATGTGTCCAAAATTTAATAAAAATGAATTGATAATTCTGGCCTCTGCTATCAGATTACTCAAAGGTATTTGAGATTCTGTAAAAATATGGAAAATGGTATTATTTATATATGTCAACTTGCGTACGAGAGACCGACCACATTTATTATCAGCGACTCTTATAAATATTATTTATTATTAGCGATGTATCATATATCTACCATATCAGTAAAACATCACATATTATTAATTTATTTATATTTTTATTTAAAACCTCACGATTTTCTTTTTAAATCTTTGACGCAACGTGTGTCTATTAACGTTAAACTCATAATTGCCATGAACGATTTTAATACGATTTTTTCAGTGCATTGGTTATTTTTCTGAAATGGTTTTAAGATACATATATCATCTCGGTACAATATCAGAAGGCTGAACTGTAAATAAATATGTCAATCGGGAAAAAAACATGTTTGTGGTATATTACATTCGATTTAGTTGTTGAACTGTGTATAAGAGACATCTATATAATGCATGAGAGACTTGGAGTTTAATACTTCAATAAAAGAAAACTCATAATAGAGGGCAGACCGACAGAAACTTAGAATAAACTTTTTTTGGTTTCATTTTCGGCGAAATTTATAATATAATATGTAGTTTACTGTTTAATATTATCGTTACGTACTTCAATTATATTCAAAAATATATTGTATAGATGACATTCAATTCCGAGGAAATGCCGAGTTTTTCTGCTAGTTATCGATATAAAAATAAACTACTTCAAGTTTTTTTTGATTTTGTAAAAAAGTTCATATCATGCGGCAGTAGGTACTAAGATTCATTATGTACCGCTAGTAGTGATTCCCTCAACACCAATTTAACCTAACCTATTGAAATAGTATTACAATGAAGGGAAAGTAATTGCTCTTTTTGCATGGTCATGTTGTTGGATAAGCAGGAATTGTATTGTCTTGACGCGGGTATTTTTATTTTTCCAATTTATTAATTAATAGTAATTAAAACAAATAAAATTAAACAATGTTTAACGAGCCTTTATAGAGCGAAGTCATGGTGTATGGATAAAGTGTGTTTTTTAAACTTATTTTATTTTTAACTATTTAAAACAGCAGATGAATTATAAACTGGAAATAACAAAATATCCAAAAACGCCATGGGCCGATTGTGTCGGTCAGTAGATTTTTTTTACTATGGTAACTTTTTACTAACACCCGTGGTTAAAATTGTTTGCTGGTTGTTCAAACGTTAAATTAACTATTGTCAAAGCATAGATGGATATGGAGGCGCGACAAATAATCATGATATATGCTTTATTTTATGCATTTTCTTTGTATTATGTACTAATGTATATTAAACGAGATCATTATCGGACGAACTCCCATCCCTCCATCATATTTAACTATCGATTCTAGTTTTTACTATCGGATATCGGAGAGTAAAATGAGTTTACTACGGGATGTAATTTCGAGGAATATTTATTTTTTACCACTGATCAAACAACCCGTTTTCGCATTTTTTTTTACTTTAGTAACATTTTACAAAAGTAAAAAGTTACTACTGATCACACAACCGGCCCTATAAGATTCCTGCACACTATACAACATTACTATGTTAAAAAAATGCGTTTTTTTAAAAATCAAATTTTAAACACATCAAATTGTTAAAAAAATTACACTAGAAAATGTAAGTGGGTGTTAAAATGTACGGCAAAACCACGCATTGTTTCAATTTTCGGGTACAAAAAGGTTTTATGTTGCTGATCCAACAGTGGCGTGGAATAAGTCCTTGTTATTTTGAAAATCGTACAACGTACAGTAGAGCAAAGTGCCCTTGTGTTGTAAATGGTGCTCCCATCACTATATAATAATACGAAGTTAAAATATATTGAGCGCACATAACTTGCAATCATTTTTATTTTATGTATTCACTTACAGGGACAAAAATGGAGTCTTGTACTTATACAGGTTGTAACATACCTAGTCCACAATATTTTACGAGTGGATACGTGACTATATTACGAGTATAAAATGTTCAAAGGATATGTGCCTAATTTCAGTCACGTCAGAGATATAAGTATTTAAAAAAAAAAACGAAATTTTGTGATTATTTCGATTAATTGAAATATTTTATTAATTTAAAATGATATACTGAATACAAAAAATAAAGATCATCAAATTTAGTATGGCCAGACTATTTTTTGTTAGATGATTTAGTGCCTGAAGCAAAAATACAGATTAATTAACATTTTCGAATCGTTAATTAGGCAGGTTACATTTACGCATAAAGTATTTGGACTAGGTCTGTTACACTTGTATAGTTGAATTTGAAACTGATCAGTATTATGAATTTGATTTGGTTATACACATATTTTTTTATTATTCTCGCACAAATAAACGTCATTTAATGAAGCTGTCGAAACATGTTTTTAGATCATATCAACGCTGTTAAAGATAAAACAGATTTATGTAGATTAACAAATTAACTTAGAGATGATTATCGGCCCTTAAGGGAAAGCAGTTATTTTATGACTATCGACGGTAGTTTCATTTTATAAATTGAGATGGCGCTGAGAGGTGTGTCAGAATGCTATTTTATGATGGTTGTCGACCATCCCTGCGCAACTTCGTCGATGGTACATTACATACGAAGCGCGTTTTTTAAGTTAGTACCAGAATTTTTTTTATAAATAAACACAACATAATTTTTACAACACTTTACTTTCTTCGGACGTTACACATCTTCAACATAATCGCCACCATTATTAAGTCACTTATTATGACGAGGTACCGATTTTTGCATATTTTCGTCATAGAACGACGCCACCTGGAATGAAAACCATGTCTGTAATCATGTTTCGTCATCAAAACGCTTGCCACCAAGGGACCGCTTCAGATGAAGAGAAAAAAGATAGAAATCACTTGGCGCCAAATCAAGACACACTTGGAATCACGGACCGCACCTTACACATGGCGGCCTGTTATATTATCTTGAACGTTTCAACCACTCGCTGCATGTTGGCCACACTATGTGAATATCTCTAATGTTGCACGCGGTGAGTCAACAGATGAAGGAAACCATTGCGCATGCGCAACATCGCAACCGCAGCGCTACGCCGGGCATATCCGGCAATGGTACCGACTTAAAAAACGAGCCTCGTAAATATATATCTAACGTAAGATAAAACAAATTTTTATAGACGTTTTAATTCAAATTTCCGCTGTATTGGTTCATAAAATAAAGCAATTTTTTTTCTAATTTACATCAAATGGAAAAACCTGATATTTTCCCGCGACAGCGGTTATTTATAAAAGTTGATATATAAAAGCGTAACCTGAATATTTTTAGGTTAACATTTCCTATTAAAAAGGTCGCATGTACATATCTGCGGTTCCAATTTCCAGATGGCATGCTGGCGCGGAGGTTGTACGTATATGTATATATTGTGTAGTCATATCTGTGTAGGATTTCCATATGAAAAACATCTCGAATAACATCGTGGGAAACTCCTTTTCCAAGAATCCACTTCATGTGAAAATCGACCAAATGTCACAATCTTTTCTTGACGTTATTATTATTTTAAATTATGAAGTTATATAATTAAATATTATTTATCTTCTTTGAGAACGAGAGTCGGAATAATTTTATTAAGTAATATTTTCAGATAAATAATCATAATTTAATAAGGTCACAAATCGTGGTGAAATGTTTACGGATCGGTCGTCGTCCATTGATGTGACTGGTGATTGACGTAGCGAGCACTTATCCGAGTATTGGATCTCGTGCCGCACTCGCTTATTTGAGATATTTTTTCATTAATTTAAAATAAAAAAAAATCCAGCGAATCTCGAAATGGGAAAGAACCTTCGGATATGTGAACCGGAAAAGAACCACTCGAAAAAGAAAAACTCGAAACGGAGAAGAACCTTCGGATGATGGTTCAATTAAATTATTTTTTGAGGATACGAACAGATTAGTTTTTTTATATAATAAGTATGATATATCCAGTACAACTTAAAAATAATTTTCATCACTCTCGTCGGTCCTTCACCAATCTTTGCCATGTCACTGCCAATGCTCTGATAATCAAGTTTATCCTCGAGTCATTTTTGTATCATTTTTGTCTCATATATAATAAATAACCATACAAGAAAATGAAATTGAAATATGGTCCCGCATATTGGTATTTACGCATTTTAGCAGTGGTAATAATATTCGGACATGGGAAATATGTCTGATAGAAACGAAACGGCTGAGAATGATATCGAAAGGAGGGTGACTGCAGGGAATAAAGTGAACGGCGCTTTGAATGGAATTATATCTAACGGGAATTTGCGGTGCACAATAGAGTCCTGGTACCGACACTGATGTATGGAAGTGAGGCCTGAAGCTGGTAGAAGAGGAACGAAAGTTAACTGAATGCAGTGGAAATGAGATTACTTAGGCGTATATGTGGCAAATATATTTATGACAGTAAAGAAATAAGGAAATAATGTAAAGCTGATGTTAGTATAATAAGTAAGATTAATAAAGGATCTCTTAAGTGGTTTGGTTATATGGAACAGATGAATGAGAAGAGAATGGTAAGAAATATATATATATAATGCAAGTGTTGATGGCACCAGAAATAGAGAACGTCTGCGGAAGACTTGGCACGACCAGGAAAACCAGATAATGAAAAATGGTTCTGTTAGAAGCCTCAACAGTCGGCGAGCTTGTATGAAACAATATGTAAATGTGAATGAGGCGAGAATTGTGTCAGGTCAGAGGAGTGCGGCGCTCTATACTCTCTACCCTCTTTGCCTACCCCCGCAGTGAAACGGCGTGATGGTAAGTTAGATAGTTAATAAGATTCATGACCTTCATTTTCTAGCTCATCATCAGTTTCTGAGTTAGCTTAGTATTCAGAATCCAGATTTAACTATATAGAACAGTTTTTACTACGAATCGAATATAAAAAAATAGATACAAGCTTTTTTCCTTTAGGTTTACAGCGTCATCGTTTATCAACAACGGTAGAATAATTCTCGCCGTTAGTACGTCTGTCACATTTTTAACAACCTAAAATAAATATTTATGTAGTCATCTAGCACTTTATCATTCGACTGCATATAAAAAAATATAACTCTCTGGATATTCCATTTTGTCAAATAAATCAACTGAGCATTGCGTGTCCAATCTAGACAAGTTCCTACTTCCATGTGTTGATTAATAATTTTATTCGAACACCATCGATGTTCCATTTAAATCTGAAAATATAATTTGATCTGAACACAAAAAAGATCGGTTGTAATTCTATCACGTGAAAGTGTGCGGTTATCGCATCAGACAAAGAAAAATATTTTACTATTGCAAATTTATGCTATATTTTAGTTGATTTTTTAAAGAAATTAAGATTATAATAATTATTAATTTCCGTTCTTTACGTACTGATGGATCATTCTTAGTTATAATATAATTTATAAAACTGATTATAATAAATGGTTAAAGCATAAATCTATGTTTATAAGTAAAGACGTAGGAAAAGTCTAAATATAAAATTTGCGGAAGTAAAGTTATTGCGATTTTAATATGATAGGTGAAATAAACGTTGAATAGGGATTTTATGTTATTTAAATTAGGTCAGTTAATTTTTATTAAATCGTATATTGAATCGTAATTGAGGCAGTGAGAGCAAAAGTGGACTAATTCACACATTTTCCATACGTGAATAATGACAATGAATTTGAAATGGTGGACCAGCCCTGGTTTTAAAAATGAACACTAGATGGCAATGTTTAACCCTTCCCAAACCATGCAGTAACACAGGTCTACCATCATAATTAAACCTGTAATATTTAGGCAAATACATGCAACATAAAATTCATATTTTAGATAGTCCTGAAGAAAATATTAGCGCTTAGGAATGACTAGTGAAAAACCAATTATGAAAAGGGAATCGTACAAAAACAATTATTTTTCCATTCAATCCATTGTAAAATTAATACGTTGGTAAAAATACAATTTGTGATATGAAAGACAGAGATCACACACTATTTTCACAGTGAAAAGAACACCAAACATACAAATATAATTGTCTCTTTCTCACTAATTAAATGAAGAGAGATAAGAAGGAAGGATACATTATATACGACTCAATGAAAGCTCTAAGTTATGTTATTAATCATTTTTTCAAAATTGAATGCTTTATATTTAGAATAAATTCGTGCCATTAAAGCTATTTAATCTAATAAAAACATTTTGTTTACTGTTATTTACGGTAACACGAGTTGACAGCATGGCTGCGTTCGGGTATTTTATATCATGGTATGGTAAAGGTTAATGAACAGCTCTTGCATTTATTTTATTGTTATTGTATTTAAATCGCTACTATTTAAAACAAAGCCTCTCGGGGTTAGTCCACTCTCACTGCCTCAATTATGATTATACAATGTAAACGGCTGCGCTGCTCTGCATTTAGTGTTTATCTTGACTTACAAAGAAAGAAAGCTAGTGCGCGTGTTTTATTTTCTACAAAATCTATTGGCCAATAAAATGCAAAAAAGCCAGCGCATATGTAAGTGCGCCGATTGACATTTCACAGGCATTGAAACTATTAATTCTATTTATTATTTCTCTCCACCCTTCACATTAAATTCGCCATAATTCCACTTCCTTTTGGTTACTGCAACTTAATATTTTATATTTAGACGTTTCCAACCAGTCTTTACTTAAAAACATAAATTTTAGCTTTTTAAAACACCTTCTTGTGAAACACAATCCAGCCAATTAAAGAAAAATTACCTATTATTGTAAGTTGATTGAATTAGATTGCGCTATCGATTCATTATCGAGATTACTGCCGTGTAGATTCATGAGAATTGCAGCTATTTCGAAGAACACTTTTTACATATTCTGCCATTCATTTGTTTGAAATAACGGCGTCATCATAACCTCACTTTTACTAGAGACATTCCGCATCAGCGTCAAACGAAAAGGAAACGTGGGAACCGATCACAGATGACAACAATGGCGAAGTTAATGAACTGAGAATACAGAACGGCCAGCCAGTAGATATGAATAACAAAGATATTGTGAAGTGATAATGGCAATTCAATCGCGAGGTATCTGCCTATTAGATAATTGTTCGTCATTTTTGAAAACGAGTCGTCACTGATCGGCCATAACGAAAATGTCCTACTTAATCTCAAGTTGTTTCTTCATACCCTTGCAGTTTGAGCACTTCGCACAAAGACTGCTCAATCGTCTAATATAAGTCGTTCAGGGGTCAACGATAAATCATATTTTGTGGATCCGAAAAGTTACATTTCAATATTTATTTTATTTTATTTATTTACATTACGCACATACATAAGACACTACATAATTATATTAATCAGATAACATTTCTAAATGATGTTTGCATTGTCCCACTAGGCAAGCCTGCTTTGGGGCAAGTTGGTATTTATATATTAAAGTAATAAAAAGCAGTATAATCAACATACGTATAGGATAGATATCAATTATGCACAGGGCTAAAAACAATGTATGTACTTAGATATGTCGACTATACCCAAAATACGCACGTATCAAATACATGCATAAACACATGTTTTTTTCGCAAACTTATTGTTATCCCAGACCACGTAATGCAGTTACAAAGAGTTATATCATAATACACAATAGTTTAATTTCAGTATCAGCTCCACCTAATTTTAACAACCACATTTAGTTACTCTCAACACAAAAGTGTTAGGGTGGAATGGTTTAAATTACTAACATCGCAAAATTGATAAGTTTTGATGAAATATGTCTACAAAATTACCAATTTTAATAATGGTGAGTGAATGTGGTAGTTTGTCCTATATTCTCATAATACATCATTATATTACGTTTTAAACACCATTAGTGGTGATATATATTCTGTATTGCCGGCAAAAATAATATCAAGTAAACCGACGATGGTCTACACCAGAGGTTCCCAAACTTTTTTGTGTCGTAGACCCCTTGCCATGTTTTACGGTTTTTGGTAGACCCACTACTTACCTGATATTGATTTTTTGTAAATTTCTAATTGTAGTGAAGTTTAGTGTTAAAAACTTAAACCACAAAGCGAATGCCTACATCCTACAACTTACACAATTTTATAAACATATATAATAATTTTTTTACTTCATAGGTACTTTTATAAATAATGTATATGTCTTTATATTATAAGATTATAATGTAAGTAAATAGGTACTATCAGTGTATGTTGAGATCCACTATCGTGGACCCCCATTTTCATTTCATGGACCCCCAAATTTTTTTTTCGCTGACGTATACCCCTTGCAGGTTATCATAGACCCCTGGGGGTCGATATAGACCACTTTGGGAATCACTGGTCTACACAATCTATTGTAAGGCATGACGGCAACATGGCAATCGCACATTGGAAATGAATGTAGCGGACATGTATCACCGTCGGAAGGGTACATTACGTATTTAAATAATTTAATGATTAATTGAGTATTTATTTGTATTAATTGGTTAAGTTAAGATGTGCTATGGAAGACCACTTCCTTTTATATTAATAATACATCATATTTATAATATTAATTAAATGTATTCATTTCATTAATCAATTTTATCAACAAATATTGTTTCTGCTACGGGGATTCGAACCTGGATCCAAATATTAACTATATATAACTTTACAATAGGAATGTGTTCTCCTTAATAGTTATATTTCAACGTTGAAAAATTAGTTAGAGAGAAAACATTGGTTGTAGCCATGAAGCGGCCATACAAACAATCGGTGCCAGATGACGGCAATAGCTAATTCTTTTTTGATAGTCAAATTTAGTAAATCATTTACATATTTGTATTCATAAAAGAAGAACGGGGCTGCTGCAGGGATAGTAGGGATTGGGGATGATAGAATTCTTCATTGAACGTCTAGAAAAATAACACAATTGTGTACATTCCATCCTATCAGTTATTGGTTCGGTTTAATTCTCCGATACTTTGGTAATCATATTACACTGGCCAACAATTTTATTTTTTTGGCTGTTTCCTTAATAAAAATATATATTCTAGACTAATTTGATGGCGTTGATTCCAAAAATCAAGACCCTTTTTCTCTATCGCGTACCGTTTTTGGAATATCACTACTCATTTTTCTCTATTCAGTATATTTAGTTCACATAACAGTACACCTTAAAAAATAAAGATTTGTCAATTTTCTTGATTAAGATGTGCGTTCTATATTAATTTGATGGGGTTTATTTAAAAAATCAAAACTATATTTTTCTAGCACATACAGTTTTTGAAATTCACCGTTCAACATATTACGCATTTGTGTAACAGTTCACCTTATAATAATGGTACAATTGCTTTGTGATTTTCTTTTATAGCTTACACTCTTATTGTTTCTCCCTAATGTCCAGCAACAGTCAACTAGCATTCTTGGACTCCAGGTTCCTCGTTATATTTTTTCCATTGCGCTGATATCCTGATGAAATCGTTCTCCGTGTTCATCGCCGACATTACCGAGATTTGGAGGGAAAAAATCTAAATATATTTTGAGAGAAATGCTACACTCCATTGTCTTGTAGGTCTACAGAAGCTTCTCAACATGTCCATCATAGTCAGGAGATCGCCCATTTCCTATAAAATTCTTGCATATGAACTGGAACACATTCCAAGCTCGAAGCTTTATGACGTTATGGTCCTCAAATTCTTCATCATTCAAGATTTCTTGAATCTGAGGGCCAACGAAAATACTCTCTTTAATTTTAGCCTCACTGATTCTTGGAAACTTGTTCTGAAGGTACCTAAAGCCATCGCCAGTTCTGTTCACGGCATTGACAAAGTTTTTCATCTATCATATGTAGAAACAGCTCTATCGTATGTATTTTATAATTTTTGTAAAAAATAAACATATTTTAGACCATGACAAAAGAATGAAAGTAGAAAGATATTTGTGAGGAAGGTTAAGCATTACATGGCTTACCACATATTGCCAAAAGTGCAATCAAATAAGAATATTATATTTGCGAATATCTGACGTGATAGAGAAAAAAAAAGCACAGATTTGGAATCGGCTCACAAAAATCTATTCCAGGATTTCAGATTCCAGGAAGCAAAACTTTGTTTACCAGTGTTATATAATAATACTTATAGATCAAGCATTTTCCAATCACTTTTCGGAAACAAACCATTCTTTTGATATTAACAAGGGTTTAGAAATTATACATACAAATACTAGGGGTTTATAATTAGATAAATTAGAAATTTTAGAAATAAGAAAGTGTTAATAGCAATCTAAATATTATAAATAAAATTGTTTTCATATTAGTTCTTACTTATTCACCACTTTATAGTTTTCTTTTTATCTATGCTTGTATTTTTAATTTTAGTATACATTGTTTCCTGAAAAAGATATCATAGGTATCGAAACGTTGAATAATCAATAAATAGTAGTTTAAACAAAGTATTTTGTATAATTATTTATAAAAATAACATTATTTCGCGGTATAAGCGTGCATTTTATAACATTACTTCTTGCATTTCAATAATGCTATGTCCTTTTTATTTAATCTATGTAGGTACCGTTTTATCGAAATGTATCTTAGAACATTGCCTATAGAAAAGCGCAAGACTGTTGTGAAAAATAAAATTAACGCCACGTACATTTTACAGAATTTAATTGTAAAGATGTATTAGTTGAGAATATTATACCAAGTTAAGAAAAATCATAATATAATATGAATGTATATAATTAGTGCATCCCAAAGCGCATTGATTTCATGGCCAATAATGTCAAACACGTGTTAGAGGGTAGCGTTCTGTAAGGCGTGCTATGTCGCGAACACGTATTACACAGTTACACGCTCACGTAAAAGTGCAATAAAATATCGCTTATAAACAGAAACTATGATATAAAGAAGATCTTTGCATACCTTGTAGTACTTAGCATAACATTGAAGCCCTTTATAGGGTGGTTAGATTATATTAAGCAATTTATTGGGCAAACAACACCTTGCACTTGAACGTTTTAATTTTTTAATTTTATTCTTCTTCTGCTGATCTGAGTCCAGTATTGAATATCGGGTTCCCTTTTCCTACATTCCGCAAATCCCTGTCTCTTTGCATCCAATTTTTCCCAATGACTTGTTTGATATTATCTAACCATCGCGACTTAGGACATACGTTTTTACAGAACCTACATTAAAAGAGGAAGCTTTAAAAAAAATACTAACATAATTTTCAGTTCACAGTAAGGTTATAATTATGATGTTATATAATCCGGAAACAAATTCAAGTTTTTGAATTTTAATATTTATACAAATTCATGTACAAAGAAAACATGGTTACTAATTACATAACATATTAATAATTAATGTGTATTTGATAAGTTTGTTTGATGGAAACGGAAAGGCTTAAAAAGATATCGAAAGGAAGGTGACTGCAGGGAATAAAGTGAACGGCGCTTTGAATGGAATTATATCCAACGGGAACTTGTCAACTGAGGCAAGACTGGCGGTACACAATGGAGTCCTGGCGCCGACACTGATGTATGGAAGTGAGGCCCGAAGCTGTTAGAAGAGTAAACTGAATGCAGTGGAAATTCGATCACTTATGTCAGATCTATTTATGACAGAGAGAATAATGATGAAATAAGTAAGTAAGATTAAGAAAGGATCACTTAGATGGTTTGGTCATATGAAACGGATGAATGAGTAGAGAATGATAAGAAAGACATTTGACGCAAGTGTTGATGGCACCAGAAATAGAGGACGTCCGCGGAAGACTTGGCACGACCAGGTAAACCAGATATTGGAGTATTGTCCTATTAGAAGCCTCAATAATCGGCGAGCTTGTATACGAAGATGTATGAATGTGGATGAGGCGAAAATTGTGCGCCAGGACAGAAAAGTGTGGCGATGGTAAGTTAGTTAATAGTGAATTAATCTTAACCATTCATTAATAATTTGATCCAGTCTAGAAAGCTAGCTAGCCGGGTGTCAGCTCCAGCTTCATTAGATACGAAATAATACGAAATTAAATAAGTGTGAAATTACCTTTCTATTTCATAATCATAATTCTATGGGGTTATAAGCATCACTTAAATTGTGAATTGTTTAAACAAGAAATATTTCCCATGTTAATCATTGTTAAGCCACGTTCTCACAGACCCAGCGGCCCACATTCGTAACAAGTGACATTCTGCCGGCCCTTCAGGCTGCCGTATAAAGTCAAATCAATTTAGAAACAACTGTAATCTAAAATCAATCTATTTTATAGCTTTGCATATACACAAACATACCGGCATTTCATTAATTGATGTAGCATTTTATGGTGGAACTAAACCTCGTACTAAACATATTACTAATAGTATCGAAAAGTGCAGATCCCGATGAATCTGATAACATTTGTTGACGAGAGAGAGTGCACTTCTGAAACTGCAATAATGACAAAATATTCCAACGTGTATGTTATTTTGTTGTTGTACAAAGTAGAGTTAATTAATTAATAAATTATTTAAAATATGTTTTTACGTTTTTGTCAACATTTATAATGGTGTAGGAGAGATACAATTCTGTGATTATTTAATCGACTTAACACCGAGAGTTATTATAACAGAGAAAACTTTTTTTTTCATTCATTACGCCTGTGCGCGTCTCGGTATGTTTGTCATATATTTTTTATTTTATTTAATTACAAATGTGTCGTGACGCTTTATTTGTTTTCGTTCTCGTGTAATATTTTTGAGGTTAAATACGCTTATATTATGGGTTTAACAATTATTATGCACCTTGTTATACTTGCATAAACTCGGCAATTGTAATGATATGTACGTTAGTCTTTTTTTTTAAATGATATTTAATACCTACTTTAAGTGGTCATTTTAGATTTCTTACATTTTTAAATAATGTTTTTATCAAGTTTTGCTGTGAAGTTACATTTTAAGAATACAGTTCTGTGGTATTTTAATACAAATTAAATTAATCAACTAGAAAGATACACAGAATAAATCTATATATCTAGTATTCGATTGCTATAGCAAAATCGTAGAATGTATTTCCCCAGGTTCGAATCCTAGTAGCGATTAAATATTTTTTCGACAGATATATTTTTTCTGTATATCTTTCTAGTTGATTAATTTAATTTGTATTAATGTTTTTATTTTTATTTTAAGAAATGAATTCATTTCTGTGTTAAAAAAGCAGTGCGATAAAATAATATTATAAATTTTAAAAATGTACAACTTACTGATTTAAAAGTAGACAAAAAGTGTTTTAATTATTTTCACGTTCATCTACAAAGTGATAGTTAAAGAAATCAAAACATTTCAGAATGGAAATCTATTGCAAAAGTTCATTTTTAATTCTTGCGTCTGTGATTTTGGCCGCGTTCTGTCGCTTGTCGGCGTCATCGGAGTCGGCATCACCAGAGAAATACCTCCTGCCTAGGAATTACAATCCACATCCATACAGGAAGACTCCTGGCGAAGGCGTTAATGAAGCAGAGGCGGCGACCATATTCGTGCAACGATTTGTTAAAAGGCAAAAGGCTGACAGTGGACGGTGAGTTTTTTATTTTTTGTTCTTCCTATAAGAAAACCTAGTTGGTGTCGATCTATCTGATGTGAAATGTAGAAGAAAGCAATATTTACAATTCACTTAAGTATTTTTATTCTATACACCTAGTGGACAATCAGCGCCGGCGTTACGCACAAGCGGAGCAGGCGCCTGCCTCTGGCGGCAAATAAAGGTGCGGCCGAAAAATATGAAAAACAAAATGTTAAGTTGTAAAACGATAATAGTGCGTAATAAAAATAATCCGGGTGTAAAGAATCCACGAAAGCAAATCTAATAAATAACATTATAGTTATTTTCTAATAAAGCAGTAATTTGTAGTCAACACTAGTGTCCAGTACGTCTTTTGTTAAAAAGCCGCCCTTGGGCAAATTTCAAAATACCGGCCTAACAAAATACCGCTCCTAACGTGTGTGGCACGCGGGCGGCCGATTAAGGGGGCCGCCAATTTATGAGAATGGTTTTACTATATTTGAAAACATCATCGGAAGAAAACAATCTTGCTTGTGGCGGCAAAAAGTCTAGCGCCGGCACTGTGGTCAATATTTTAGGGGTACATATATATTAAATAGAGATGTTCAAGCCGCGTGTGCCTAATCTCACCATGGCAGAGATATAAGCATTTGAAAAACGTCGTAGTTACGCGATTATTTCGACTAATTGAAATATTTTATTAATTTCAAATTATATATTGAATACAAAAAATAAAATATCATCGATCTTCGAGCGCCCACACTAGTTTTTGTAAGATGATTTGGGACCTGAAGCAAATACATAGAATTATAATGGGTAATTCAGTCACCCCATAAAATATTGTGGAATGTATGGTGTACCTACACAAGTCACTAACTAACTAACTTGCTATTATGCCGTTTTTCTGCGGGGCTAGACAGAGAGGATAGGATGGTTTCAACATTTTAAACTGGATGAAAATACTAAATTGATTATTTATATGATTATATTACATATCAGAATATTTTTTAGTAAACTAATACTATATATGAACGACATTTATTAAAATCCTAACAATTTTAATATTTTCTTTACAGAAAAGGACCTGTACTATTTCCAAATAACGCGCCTCAGTCAACAAACAACCCACTAATAGTAACATCGCGCCCATTGGCGGAGGAAATTGCTAGAAAAAATCAAAAATCCACAATATTGACTCCGACCCCACCGACGATCGACGACAACCTCCAACAAATTGTCTCCAACGCTTACCAAAACACAGCTGAGAATCCCGCCCAAAACTACGCCATAAATCAAAATGGCTACCTCGTACAGCCGAGAACATTCCAAAGTTTGATCGGTCAGTATCGGAATCAAGACGCTAGTCAACTCGGCACGCAGGCGGAGTATTATCTAAAACGAGTGGCCAATCCACAGTTCAGTCAGTCTAACAGAAATCCCGAGGCGACTAGATCAGAAGAGCCTGGCTACAATATTGTCGACGCCAATGGTAATGTGAGAGTTGTGGACTATAAAAATTTGCAGATATTGCAAAGGCACGGGTATGTGACTCTGCAAAATGGATACCAAAATGCTAGGAGTAATAGCACAGTTTCAAAGCAGCATCCGTACGCAGCAGTAGTCAGAAAAACGCAACAATCGGTGACCACTTCTGCTCGGCCTCGGTACGACGCCGTTGAGGTAAGACTTTTACTAATTTTTAAAAAATATTTAACAAAAACACGTGGTTATTTTAAATTATTATTATTTTTTATTAAGGGATTTTGACAGTGAAAACATATTGAAATAAACATAATAATTATTTAACATACATAGCGGTACTAATAAAGAAAATTCACAGAAAATATTTGGATACAAAGTATGTTTAGATAAAAGAAGGAGAAGGGTGGGGAGGTTGCAACTAACGTTGCGGTAAAGGGAGAGCAACATGAGTTTTTATAGGTATAGTGAATGGCCAAAGTTTAGATTGTAGTGGTTCTTAAGAAGAACCCTCTGAGCTTAATGTTGAACAAATAAATTTCTGTAAATTTCCCATTATGATATTTGTATGACCGGTGAATGAATGAATTTTGTATGTAAGATGTTCTACTTCTGGGAATGTGGAAGAGTACGGATTGCCGGGTTGATCTAGATGGCACATGGAGAGATATTAACTCCAATTGGCTGGGACAATCAATGTGGCCTTGCAGTAGTTTGAAGAGAAGTATTAGGTCAGCACGTGTTCGTCGATGTTCTAGGGTCTTCATATTGTGGAAGTTTGCTGCATCTAAATAGGAGCCGAATGATAGATTAGATCTAACATTCAGATATCGAATAAACCTATTTTGTATTCGTTCTAATCTCGCAATATATGTAATCTGCCATGGGTTCCAGATTTGAGAAGCGTACTCAAAGTGACTACGAACGAATGCGTAATACAGTATTATTTTTAATTAATTAATTAATAATGTTTTTAACAACTGAATTAATTATATTCACCAACCGGTTTCGGAAAATAATGAATAGTGAATATATTTTTACGGAGAACACATTGTTGGAGTTTTTTAGAATATAGTTCTGTGGTATTTTTAATATAAATTAAATTAATCAACTAGAAAGATATTCAGAAAAAAATCTATTAATCAACAAAATATTTTAGTTGCTACTGGGATCGAACCTGGATCTTTTCCTATCCTGGGAAATGCGTTATTCAATTTTGCCATACCAACCAAGTAGGCTTACTACAAATTTTTGAACTTATATTCTTCAGCTCTTTCAAATATGTTCAACATATGTTATTCCATTTTTAATCAACTCGGTGGTTAAAAACGAAAATAATGAATTATTTATTATTCCTTTACTATTATTAGTTCATTAATGACTTACGAGGTATGTGGTTGCATGTCACCCGTTATGGGTGTTAGGTTCTGAAGGATCAATCAGATGGTTAGAAGGTGTGTGGTTTGTGTGAAGGGATGAATGTTCACCCTCGTGTTCTTGTGTATCGAAGGGTGTAGTGTATTGTTTATAATATGTGTGGATATAAATTTGTAATAGGTGGTAGGTTAAAAGAACAGAAACTATGGATGGACACACTGAATTTGATGAAATTAAATTGTACAAAGGTAGAAGAGGTCAACACTAGATGCGCGAACCAAGAACGAAGGCGGCTCCTGGAGCTGCCGCTCGGGAGACGTCGGTAGGTAGGTGATAGTATAGGCTTGTAAAGTGTATGTGTGTGAAATCAGATAAGAGTTTGTGATTGACTTCCAAAGGTCTGATTGAGGGGCTGAGGTAGCGGGCGTACTGATGAGTTTTCGCACCTTTATACCTATACTTAATATAGTTCAGCGTAAATTTGGTATTTCTAGAGTGAAGACAATACCCTAGTTATTGTATAAGACCAAAGTAGCACACGGAACGGTCACTCAAATATGAGAAGTTGTTTAGAAAATTTCGAGTGTTGCGGTATTGCAATATTCGTGTATTTTTTTATCTAAGCTTTTGAATAACTAGATTCGTAGTTTAAAATTACATGCTATTAAATTTTACAATGTTGTCAGATATACATCTCGTAATAATCTCCCGTTTCGCACACCGCGCGATTAAATATACATCCGCCTTCTTCCTTCATTAAGAAATATTTGATGACAGTGCAGTCTTTAAAAATAAATTTATGAAAAAAAAATCGTGAGAGACCCCATTTCTCATGACAGATCGATGTGAAACATCTCGCTAGTTGAGTTCTGTGAACGCGTGTGAAGCGCAATTGGTGATTGGTGTGATGTCACCTCCGTAACGAAATTTCGTTTCGTTTGTCGGTTTTCGATGATTTACTATAATTGTTCTACAAGTGGGTGATCGGATCCCCCGGAACTATGATTTATTAAAAAATGAAAGGAATCTCGGACATTTCCGGGTATTTGTTAAAGTGTGGGTCTCCCGCTGGGGTTTGCTGGGATGGGCGATGCCTGGAAGAGCAGTGGCTAGAGAGATCTAACGGAGCATTTAAATGTCGCTCCCTCGCACTCTTGCGACCTGGACAGGGTGAGTTTCTGCTGGACTTGTCTACTCTCCCCTTTTGGGGGTGTGTGATTTCTATAGCTTCTTTCTGGCTACCTTTTGAAATTTATGTGACAACAAATCTCTCATATTGTACAGGTGTGGCTCTGGCACGACGATACCGGAGCCAACCTATGATGGTGTTATGATGATATGACTGAATGTAATAAAATAAATAAATAAATATATGTAATTATGACGAATCGAAACGAGGGTAAATAACTCTCAAAATGATTCGGGATTGGGTGTAAATAAATTAAAATAAGTGGGTGCACCCTAAGATGTTTGTATTAAAATATTTGTACTTTAATGCATTCTGTTTGTCTAAGTTTTAGTATAAATAGTTGCAGGTATTAATGGTTTTATGCGAAGTTCCGCTGTTAAATCGAACGTGAATTCGGACTTGAGTTTTAGTCTTTTTCTACAAATCTCAATCTGATCTCTGTTTATCTCCAGATAAAAATCTCAACACGTGTAAATGATATTGAGATTTTTGTCATCGTGTCTCATGCCGTGGATATAGGCCATATTAAAGGGATAGCCCGATAAATTAAATGTTGGTTTAATAGGCATTTTTAATAATTTTAAAAAACAATGGCGAGAAAATTCCACACAGATTCAACATATATCTATATCATTCATTCGCGCTCTTTAACTTCAGGAGTTATAATTTCATAGAAAAGGTAGAATTTTATTAGGTTACGAGTATACCTTGTGTTATTTCATTGTGTTAGAAAAATATCTGAGCCGGGTGGACGGTCTAAGCCAACCGGAACGAAACCATTCCGAAATAAGAACATCAATTCAAACGGCGGGGTCCAAAGCGAATGCCAGGGGCGGTGCATTAATACGGAAATGCAATGTAAATAACTGAAATTGTCTGCGAACTCCCTCCTCCCTCCTCCCACCTTCTCGAGGTACGTGGACCATTATGTTGTTCTAAATGGACGGAAAAAGTAAATGTATCGTACTACCATTTTTAAAAAAATCGAAAAATAATATTATAAATCTAAGATAACTGCCAACTATTTTTCTTCTGCTTTGTTTATATTTGTGAGCACAAGGTCGATACAAAAATTAAGTCTTCATACTTCTCCATTCGTTTCTATCGATACTGAGGAGCGTGACCCTCTGGTTGTGACCTTGACAGTTCTCGCCCACTTTCCTGAAGTCAGAAGTGGGGACGGGTATCTATACTACTGACCAGATTATAGACGCTACTGGCTCTCCCAGCTATGGCGGAATAAATGCAAGTAATCTAATAGTTGTAAGTTTGGTGCGCACGTGTCGATTCTCGCTGTCAAATCGAATATCGTGTATGTGTGTTTGAGTTTGAGTTTTTGCCTCTTTTTATCAATCTCAAGTTGATCTCTGAGTTTATCTCTAGATTTAAATCGCAACACATGTACATGTTGCTGAGGAATTTGTTATCAATTAATTCTGGTGTCTCCTATCGGATTTTACTCAAAGGTGTTTGAGATTCTGTAAATATAAAGAAAGATGGCTTTCAAATAATGGAACGACAGATGTATCAATTTGAAAGTGCAAAACATTAATTCGTAAATTTGATTGTGGCCCCTGTGTGTCACTATCAAAATGAAGGAGAAATGAAAGTGATAGCTATATAATACATTTAACATTTATTGTATACAATGTCATTTGCTGCTTCAAGCATTTTTATAAATGTCATTCCAAATTATAAACAAACGAAGTTAAATGTTATTGTACTAGACTCCATGTCGAAAATCTACGTGATTTTCAGTTAGACTAGTTCGTCCAAACTATTAAACAAATCTTTATAATAGACAAAACAAACCATTAGATGAAACTAGACAAAGCAAAATATTGAATTTGACAAAACAAATCAACAAACATCAAATCATTTGCAATTATTGACTGCTTGCAAATATAAAACAAAATATAGCTAGTGAACTGGACGACATGGTCACCCCACTCGAGATGGTATTTACATACGAAATTTCACAAAGCTGTCGCAACTCTAAATTGAATTTAGTCGACATTTTGGTAGTTGGCACGTTTTCTGCGAGCCGTTGTTGTGCGCTGCGGACTGGGCAACCCAGCCGGTAGCGTTCTTAAAATAGGGAACGATGCGCGGAAGGGAGCACTGCCTGTGGTAGAATTATTGATGACCAACTCGCTTCGTGCCTATATATACACATTACCATTGTTATCACGGTAATGAACTCTTATTACGAAGCTAACGTGGAAGCTTAGTAAAGAAGGCACAGCGCAGTATAGTTGGAAGTGTGCTGGGAATCACTGGAAGTGACTGAAAAAAAGTCACGTAGATCAAAGCGTAATGTAAATGGTAATGGGCACGTGTATCTAAGAGATAAAAACAATCTAGAAGACGCCAAAAATCTGGAACAGTGAGAGTGACATGGCAAAGATTAGTACAGGACCGAAGAGAGTAGCAAATTTATGGATAGACTTTCATCCAGCAGTGAAGTGGTGATAACTTTTTATTTTATTTTTATTCCATACATATTATGTATATTATAATTTTAAATTTGATGATGATGATGATATTATTTACTACTTAATTACTGTATTTCCTTGAAGAGGCAAGAGCCCCGAGGGCACTGATTATGTTTGTGTTTCTATCCCTTATAAGTCTCAAAATGTTAATTTTAACATCATGTTTATATTTTTTGTAAACTCTTTTTATTTTCTTAGGGCAATTTTTTTTATCGCTTTTGTTTATTGTTTTTGTATAATAGATTGTGAATTTTTTGGTATTCTATTCCAGAATTATAATATTCTGCTGCGAAAAGAATTGCAAAAGAAAAGTAGTGTTACAGTTAATCAAAGGAAAACAGTGTTTTTATTGATTTTCTCACTGCAATATGTGGGAAGAATTCGTGTAGTTTTTTATAAATGTTCATTTGTCGTATTTGTTTAAAATACGTAGCCACCCTTTGGTATTTTATTTTTCTATTTGTGCGTTACTTAATTTATGAACAATATGAAAATAATACATTTTAAATAGATTATTAACTTAATATAACGCGATGACCATAATTTAAAGTTCAGTAGTGTAATGGGAAACGTCACATTTATTTTATTTATTTCTTGCTCCGGGTCTGATGAATATTATATATAATATATAAACACACTGTTATAATATAACAATATAATAAATATATGCGAACAAATTTTTTATTTTATTTATAATTTTTCATCACAAAGAATTTAATATTAATTTATCAACACTGAATTTTTTTTTATAGAGCTAAAATAAATTATTTTTATCATATTAATTTATAGGAGTTGATATTTAATAATCGTTTGACAGAATTTGATTAAATTCTTAAATAATTTGCAATTTTTGTGTTTGCAATTTCTCGTCTAACAGAATTGTGTATATTGTTATCCCCCCCGCTTTTGAGTAATTCATTTTAAAACCAGCAGAAAACAATCGGCTATTGCCGATAGCTGTTGTTAGGCTCTACCAGCTGTTTTATCTTTGCAATTGATAAAACAGTAAAGAGAGCAATCTATGTTGTGTCCCGAGCTCCTTATCTAAATTTGCGGGAAGAAATTGTCACAACACAAATGGTACTAAAAATTTATTTCAGGTAAGATTGTATTTATCTGTCGAGGACTGTGTGACATACAATGAATCACATTGTTGAAGTATTCGTTACGTAAAGTCCAGATTACGCAGTAATCTTGATCAAACCGATATATTAATCTTACCATAATATTATTTTTACTATCCGAAAGAATAGTCTATACATCGCACACCTAGATGAAAACTACGACAACTTAAAAAAACCAAAATATTTGTGTAATTATTGTATTCGGATACTCTGTCATATACGCAACTAACTTAGTGTCATTTTAGGATACAATTGTGACCTAAAATATTATTTAGTTTCATAACTTAAGTAACAAAAAATGTTTGTTTACTGAAAAATGACTTTTTTTCAGTTGTCTTAGTTTTGATCTAGGTGTGCGATATTTTATAATAATTTCATCTCTCAATTTACACTGGTTTATCACAAAATATTATGTCTATCCTCACACACTTTAAAAAGTTATTTGTTAATAATTTTGAAAGAAAATGGTCACCATGTCACATTTCTAAACTTGTTAGTTAATGGCTAAGTGTAATGAAAACTATCGTCCGTGGCGCGTCTCGATTGAAAATCAACATAGAAAGTTCTACTATATATGTATCCAATACCGAACAAAGCATGGTGTCAATCATCAAAAGATTACAGATGTTTCTATAAAAATATAAAAGCAATAAGACTCACGCAAATGAATTATTATATACTGGTATGATAATGTTGAAAACTCGTTATCCCTCGTGCTATGAGAAAAAGATTACCTCGGACGACCGCTAGCGGGGTCGAACCCTCGACCTTCAGTGCCCAGGCGTTTTAACCACCCTGCAGGAGCTAGATCGCTAGGCAGCCATTAGAAAAAGGTGTAATTTCGTTTTAATTAAGATTTTTCATCAATTTTTTAAACTCCCACCGGTAAATTATTTAATAATCTGGGTCCAAAGAGGCTGCGGTGCGTCTCTGCCGAGGGCGGTTCGCCAAAAGGGTGCCGAGGGGAAAGGGGGTTTAATTAAGTTAATCGTTCTTCTAATTTGTTTGTATGCGCGATTGATTCGGTGAATTACCGTGGATTTCCATTATAATTGTGTGCTGGGGGTCCGAAACCCGACGAAGTTTCGAAAATTGGTGGATGATGGCCTCCTCGATATTTTTTTTCTATTGATATTTATTACACGCCGTACTGGATTTTTAAAACACATGTATGTCTTTAAGGACATTTTTTTTAATGCAGCTGTCTTCTCGTATAATTTTTACACATTGTATTAGTTTATTAGCAGTCAAACGTAGTTCTTTTTATTGTAAAATGATCATTCAAAATCGGTGTTAGTTGCAAAATCAGGCGTTTTTGCCCACTGCCATTTTTATTTGAATTCAACCAATAGCAGTCTTCGTCACACTGAATTTTAAATAGACACCTATATGGAAACTAATTTGTTTTTAGAAAAAGGTGTTGTATTTACTTTGTATTCTAAACCTGATTGTAAGATTGAAGAGTACAATTATTACAAAAAACGCGTATTTCGTTTTTTTGTTACGAATGGGGTTACATTGCCCAACCAGATGCACATCGTCCATTCCAACAGGCATGTGACTAATTGATCAATTAATTAATTAACATTTTTTTTTTTTTTTAAATTTATTATCCACTTAATTGAGTTTAAATACATCTGCCGGTTTCGAAAAATACCATTTTCTTCTTCAGGATGCCATAACACAAAAAAAAAATTTTAACCACAAAGTTAATATTGCTAATTTTAAAAGTAACATTACTTTTATTGCAATGAAGTAATATTACATGTAAACATTTTAACATAACCACTCATATTTCGATGTGTCATTTTTACAAATATGACAGTAATAAGTATCATTTGTGGAATTAATTAATTAATAATAAGTATTATTTGAATTAATAATAAGTATTATGTTAATATATCATGTTACAGTGCGGGCTGGCTCCTGCGTATAGAACGCCAGAGCACCGCCACCGGCCAGACAGTGGTTACATGAGAAATGTGGCGTCGGCTGGAATAGAGCCGACGACCTTTCCTTCATCTGTGGTGAATTTATTTCAGTGTTGTGTAATTCGGACAAGGAATCGAGCTATTAATAATAAAGAGGTTAATTTACAACAATATTGTTTAATACAAAATAAATATAAATTAATCGATCTGTACTCAGACCATGACAAGGATGTGGAACAATAACACATTCAATATTGTAAGCACGATTCCTGGGGCAAGCTGCTCGGATAAGGCGCAAGGCTAATCATCTCGGTCAAGTTGATTCCACATCCATAATAGATAATCAATAATAGCAGTGATTGGAAACTGTGACTGTGATCACAGTTTCATTACTAATACGCGTGCGCCGCACGATATTTACTTATATTATTCAAACTTATTTTGCGTAAAAAATATATTCCAGCATATATATCTAATCTAATTCAATATAATTACAAAGAGAATGAAAACCCGTAAAAAATACGAATTTATTTTTCGGGTCAAATTCTCAGCATTTCGGGTCAAATACGTAAAACGTTTTTGCAGAATCTACTAGATGGCGCTTATCACGAATTATAACGTCATTCCTTCATGAATATTTTTGTTTTATATGCACATGCGCTAAATCACGGTTCACAACCAAATATAAATATAATTAAAAAAATGAATCACGAATCACGATATTCCCAGATTTTCACTGATAGTGAGTGGGACTCAAAGATATCAATGATTGACTCACAGTTCGTGATTTTTAGCTCATCACTACCCGTGACGCCAACTCCAGAGTAAAACCGGATACCCTTAGCCCGAGGCCCGAAAAAGGAAATTGATAATTCTGCATAGGAAGAGAGTACAACGCAAATTAAATAACAATATTCTACAGATGATGCACTAGTATTAACAATAACTAAATTTTACCCCGTTATTCCCTCGATCGTGTATGAATGGATCCGGGACCGCGGAGACGCAACGCGCCGCCTCGTGCATCTGTGAGCCAAGTGGCCGCGCGCGGTAGTACTAACACTACTTATCTCTAATTTAGTGTTTAACACTACTTATCTCTAATTCAGTGTTTAACACTACTTATCTCTAATTCTGTGTTTAACTCGTGTAAATGTGGCGAGTTGTAAAAATGACAACTTTAGGGATTAAATTCAAACGTGACAATCATCTGCTGTAATGTCAACAAATTCGAGATACGGGTCTTTGAAAAATAACAACGTATTTATAGCGATTTTATCCAACATTACACTTTTCTTTCTTTGCTAGATAACCAACTGGTCAATAGATGATGCGAAATTAATAATTTTCATTTTTTTTTCTAATATTTAAATTAATATGATATATTATATGTTTTTATTTCGTATATGAATTGTGATAGCTAAAAAAATATACAATACCCAATTACCTGGGTTAGATTTTAACGTAATATGTGAATTAATTTTCAGGAACAGACTGTAGTGCCACCCCTGTATACGGCGCTGGACAGGTACGCCAAGAGTAAAGCTCTCGACGGGAAGGGTAAGCAAACATCGCAGTGGCATCGGCCGCACCAAGCGACCAACACCGTGGACAGCCAGACAGCAGAAGACGAGTACTACAGCGACGATGCGGGGAATGTGAGTACCTACTTTCTATACTCTCCAAAATAGTGGAATACCGCGTTCATTAACCGTCCAGAGGTGGCGCAGCACGTCATTTCGCGCTTATTGGGTTTCGTTTTATTTGTAATTTACAATGTTAAAAAAATATATATTGTACAAACCTATATATATTCATATTTAATAAAATCTTAAAATCAAAGAATGGAATTAAAAATCGTATTTGAAATCGAAAACGTCTATTGATTCTGTTTACACAAAGGGTGGGGAAATGGGATGCAGAAAAGGTGGTAGGAATTTGGTATATGGACAGGACAGTAAAGATTCGAGAAGCAACCAGGAAGCACGATCTACCTGAATTTTCTCTAATGTAATCGCAACTCTTCTGAACTTCAGGAAACTTCTTCGCTGATTCGCACGAAGCGCTGTGTATCACCCACAATAATAATTGTAATCTTAGGCACGCACAGCGAGAAACCGAGTATACAATAATAATTCGAGCTCGTAGTAGGACATTCACACTCCTTGACAATTAAAAATTCACGCACTAGGTGACCGGCGATCTGGTCCTGTCATAAATACCGAACAGATTTCATGACGTCATCAAATATGGCGTGATGAGAGGTTCAATAGTCATTCTAGTAGATCTGTACCATCAGTAGCCATTTACCAGATCGCTTCAGAATACACAATTTCAGATCTAATCACTTCAGCAAAGAATAGCTTTACGTAGGTAATATAGAGATATCGCAGATCCCATAGAAACATCTAGTAAGTAAAAATATTCTGATTTACCTACGTTGTATTCCGAATTAATGAAGTAAACATGATTCTCCATGCCCCGTGAAAACTGCATGTAGCACGTTCACCCCTTCTTTGCGAACGGTGTCTGGTGTCTCTTGTCAACTTGCAGTAAACAGTACAATTTGCAATTTCTACGGAGAAACGCGTGTCGATTCCGTTCATATATAAATTTACTAATTTTATCAATAAAAAAATTAAGATTCTGTGATACACAAGTATAGTAGTTCCGTTATTAAAATTAAAATATGGTACAATTTTGTTTTTGCCCTCCTGTACAATTTACAATTTTTTAACTTAAGTTACTTTTCTACGGAATGTGACATATATCAAAAAATAATATTCGAAAGTTAAGATTGTTACTGTTGACGCAAAGTTAATTGTTAGATCGCGGTCTCTTTAGTAAACTCGTCTGTTGCGGGCATCGGACTGGGAGGCGGCTTGCGCAGTGGCGCGGCGGCCCCCTCACTACCGTAGAGGATTTGATGGGCAGAACCATGACTGTGATGTACAAAGAAGGCAGTATGACAACCTTGAAGGTGTTTTATAGCGAAAGTGTAGATAATTTTTGATACGCCCTCGTATATGTATCCCAATCATTGATCTTCAGATGTCGGGATAGTCTGTGTATTTTATTCACGAAATTGTGATGTATCTATGGTGACGAATGCGTAGACGCACGCGAGGTTGGTACGAATCAGCGCGTGAAAGAGATAAATGATGTTGCGCCGCGATCGTGCTACCGTATACATATAACATTGACTTGTATAATATTGTATAGAAGCATCGGGAATACATAATTTTGTTATCAAGAACTGGATATTATTTCGAGATATTATCCCGCACACGAGGACACTGCATCCTCCGCATAACTAAAGATATTGCAGTAATGAACGACCGAAAAAATAATTTAAATATCTATATATTATTTTAAAATACACGTGTAAATTAAATACTTTGTTATTAAAAATAAAAATACACTTTTATTTTTCGATAATTATTTTATGTTTAGTAAAATGAACAAGCTTGTTGGAACCTGATATATTCATTCTATTCGTACTCAAGTAACTGAGCGAGTACCGCAGGTGAGAGAAAATTATGTAAACTCCAAACATCGAAATAATTTAACATATCTGATATCGTAACGTATCAATAACTGATTTTTGTTTATTAAGTTTCCTTGAAATGGTCCATTTTGTTATATTTTATGTGAATGTGTCAAACGGAAAAGTCATACAAATTTTATCTATGACGTAAAATCAAGTTAAGCTTATTTAAAAAAAAAATGTAAGAATTTTTTCAGTGACATCAATTTAAATTGAATTTTTTTAAACCACTTAATGAATTAAATCAGTGTCGAAAAATATCAATAACTTCTTCAGAATGTCATCAACTAATCAAAAACATATCTTATATTGCTTCTTTAATAGAATCTATTTTTTTTTTAATTAAATTTTTAGTGTCTTCACGAATATCTGTTATTCTAATATAATAATAATTCATTTTTAAATATTCTTTCAGACCACGCACGTCACATTCAATTTTTTTTTGGTAACACAATATAAGAAAGTTGCAAGTTCCTCCTTTCTAATGATGTTTGACGTCAGCGCTGGTGACTTGTCCGGAGTCATCAAATAAATAAATAGAATAAAAACATATACAAGATAGATAAGTAGACTGTTCATATCTAAAATTTCGTTTTCAAAATTTTGATTTTTGAAAATAACACAGATAGGAGCATTGAACATAGACAAAAAGATGTTGAAATTTTACTTATGTCTTAACATATGGACAAGAAAACATTGCAAACAGACGATGTAAAATAGTTATGAACACAAAAATAAAAACAAGAAAAAATCATTAACGTATTTAAAAATGTAGGAATTCTGACATTTCTCCATTATGCTCTATAAAGTTGAAAAGTTATTAAAAATGCAAACGATCAATAATTGCGAAAAAACAGAGTTCCTGCCGAGATTCGAATCCGGGATTTTTTTATTGAGTCGTGTCCAGCCATTCCAGCTGAGCTACGAGTATTTCACAATTTTTTAATTTTTTATTATATATTTTTCTATTTTTTCCAGTAGACAGCCGCAATCCTTTTTTCAATTTTTTTTTTCTCAGAATTTTAAAAGAAACAAACTAGGTGACGCCAGTTTGCTTTAATAACAGCGATAAACTCTGGACTCCCCGGACTGGAAGTTCCGGCTGGACCTGTAAACATTGCTCTCGCGTCTTCAAGATTTAACTTAAAGAGTATATGTGCATCGGTTGGTCATTCTAATCTGCGTTCAAAATACAATAAACAACTAATAGCTTTATTCATATTGACGCAAACTTACAGCTAATTGTTAAATGGCGTATTTTAGTACTGAGAATGATAAGTTTCATTAAAAGCGTCTCAAATAAACGCTTATCCCTATCCTCGTTAATCCATAAACCGTCAATTATCCGAGATTCGAATCAATTACAAAATATTACATTTTTAAACTATTTTAATCCACCCCTAAAGCGAAGCTCTATTCGAAACAATGTCGCCATTTTGACGATTTGACAGTTCAATGACAGCTGACAGATAAATTTATTCGAATTTCCGAAACTCGAAAGTTTCAAACTTGGAACTCTGCCTCCGGTTAACGTCCCCGAAATTCGATTGGTTAATCTGCAATTGATTCGAATTTTGAATATCCTGCGGTGAAATTAAATTTTGCGGGTAGGTACTTACGAGTTTACCTGGCGGATTAATCGCCTAAGTGACCTGTCAATGTGACAATCTCGGGTTTGAGTTGACACGCGTTAAAAACACTTTAATTCGCTGATTTTCATAATTTTTTTTTTTTTGTTGTTGTGATATTTGTACACGTCATCGTGTAAAGGTGTTTCATCTGTGTGTGAGAAATTTTGATTGCTATAAAAATAAGCTTATAGCCATGTAATCAGTATTAAAAAATATATCCATTTTAACGTATTATGTCTTTTGCAATCGGCATTTGCCGACATTTGAATGTCGCGCGTGATGTAATTGAATCGAAAATAATTATTACAATTTTTTTTAAATAATAAAAGTAGTCTCTTTCATTAAAATTAACTTTTAATATTTTTGTTTGATTATTTTATGTATCTGAAAATACTAAAAATATTTTCAATTATAATTGATTCCACTCGCTTGTCATGCCTGGTATTTCAATTATAGTACAAATATTCGCAGATTTTGTAAAATAATATCGTTTTTTATAAATGATCATTTTCGATGGCAACCACTTGAATATTTATCCGATAAATAACTACAAATACCTACATATGTCGAGAGCGACTCGGCCAGAAATTTGAGCTTTGAAATTCAACATTAAATTAATAATCCGTTGTTTTTGATAAACGTATTTCTCAGTACGGCTTTTGAAGTTGTTACGGCTGATGGATTGGCATGTTAATTGGGATAATGTATTTAAATATTCGTTTGTATCGACATTGTTTAACTCAAATCGACAATTTTATTACTATTTTTAATACGAAAAGTATGAAATATCTACAAAGTTATTTTGTATTATTTGAAAATATTTTGATGAAGTTGATAATTACTTTTGATAATCTATTATTTTCAATTAATATGTCATTAATTATCACTGTATCATAATTTGATAGCTTTTAATTAATGTTTAAATTATAGGCTTTCTTTAAGGATCGCCAACACACTCTGTCTGCAGCCCTCCTCATCCTCATTTTCCGATACCTTCTGATGTCGTTGCTCCGTCTAAGGATAACACAAACTTTTATCACTGCGAGACCTTCACTCCAACTCCTTCACTGAATATCATCTCTTCTACAGATACGTACTGCAAGATGTCATTTAAGCATGTCAATTTTTTGGTCAACATCTGTTTCCTTGGATAGCGCAAATTTTCTATGTTTGGTCCTCGACATCTTAAAAATATTCCAAGTACTGCTTTTTGGAGAACGTTTAATTTGTGTAAAACATTAACGATGTGAGGCCATGGTCCAGGATCTACGTATTAAGTACTGAGAGCTTGCAATGGTGAAGGATTTATTATTAAAATATTGTGATATGTTGACTTTGAGCTGAATGTGCCTTTAAATTTTATCCCCTTGATTATGTCTCTCCTTTTGTATTTAATTATTGTTTAGTTAATATTTATTGTTAATGAGACAAAAACTCTAGTCATTGTGAATCAAAATGAATCATGAGCTCGAAAGTTTGATTGAGCAAAAAACAATTATAAGATTCTGTAGGTCTCAAAGACTGCGATGGGTTGGCCATGTCGAAATAATGGCAGATAACAGGACAAAGAGGACTGGAGCAGGATGAGAGGGTCTGGAAACTGGATAAGAATCGCCAGAGATAGGAGTCGGTAAAAAGCACTTGTGGAGCAGGTCAATTCTCATCCTGCGATGTAGTGCCGTGGAAGAAGAAGATTTAGTACAAATTTTGGTTAACTTTAAAAGTTAAATAATCATGTAATCATTTTTTTTTGTTGCAGGGAAATAAACATTACGCGTTTTCCTACTCCGTAAAAGACCATCATACGGGAGATGACTTCTCCCATTCACAGAGGCACACTGGCTCCGGTACAAACGGAGAATACAGAGTCAAACTACCTGACGGAAGAACGCAAATAGTTTCTTACACAGCAGACAACGGAGGGTACAAAGCAGACGTCAGATATCAAGAAGACCCGAAGACAGTATCGACAAAACAAACAGATGAAACTCAACATCAAAATCAAAATGTAGACTATCAAAAGGTTCTACCACAAAACGCAGCAACAACAACCGATCCTAACAATGCGTACTTTCAAAATGAACAGACTAAACTAGGTAGGATTGTTGTACCTAGCCAGGAAGAAACAGACTATCAAGATGTATATTACTACGACCATGAAGCCAATAAACCAAAGTCAGCACAAGCTTACAACAGAGGATACGTAACAAATGATGCGAAAGAAGTTCTAATAACAAGCAGACCGGGTTACTTGTATACCCCATCAGCGACTCCATCACACTTATTGTATAAACAGTTTACTTACCACGCGGACAACGATATCAACAGTTATACAGCATCGCCAAGAGCCATCGTATACCTGCAGCCAGCAGAAAGCAATGTTGAACAACAAAGAAGAAATCAGCCAAATCACTATAGCTCGACTACGGCCTCTCCTCAAGATGCAAGCAGAACTTACTCACATTTTTATAATGCTGAATCTGTTAAATTCATCAGTACGACTCCGAAATATCCAGAAATTTTGAGAAATTCTATCGCAGCAAGGAGCAACGGAATCACAAGCACCACGCCCTCCACTCTCGGACATTATTTAAACCCTGCAAAACACAATTCCGAGTTTCTACCCGTGTCGAGCACTGTTGCACCTGGCTTGGATAACTACGATCACTTGGACAGCCCAGATGTTGTCAAAATTGAACCGAGACCGAAAACTAACGTCAGGTATACAAGTTTGGCCCCAGTTTTGTACAATTCGGAGTCCAATGGTCAAAATAATGCGTCTCCTACAGCTGTTTATCCTCAAACTGGAGGAGGGAATTCTAATCAAGACAGCTTAAGTTTGGGGAGGTACTTGGGAAGCGCTGCTGCTATTGATCTGAGGAAATATTTCACATTTAAGAAACGATAGGAATTAGATACCATTGTCATTTATACTATGTGCTGTCAGTCAAATTAAATATTTTAATAAAAATATCAATGTGCTAATATTATTTTATTTAATCAAGAAGCGTAAATATGAAAAATAAAAGCTTTCCATGATGAACATTTAAGTAATATTAATTATTTTAAATATTTCCATTATGTTGTCAAAGTAAATTAAAAATCACTCACTCGTACCTTTCTAAATTGCCTTCTTACATTAATATTAAAGGTTTTTGATATGTTTTTATTTTATTTGGAATTTTTACAGTATTTAATACAGCATTCATTAAAATTATATAACATAAGAGTGAAATAATTTACTGAAACATCTTAGTAATATATGAACCTATTTAGTACAATTATATATTAATATCATTATTATAATTATATCAACATTAATATATTAAAGAGAACGCATTTTATGCTGTAAAGTTAAATTTTCAAAACATAGTTCTATTTTATTTTAATACAAATTAAATTAATCAATTAAAAAAATCTATCTATATTTGAAGAAAACCCGGTAGATAGATTTTTTTTGTATATCTTTCTAATATATTAATTTAATTTGTATTAAAATACCATAGTACTATCTATGTTTTTAATGTGCAATTTCACACGAAAAAATGTATTTTTATTAATGTTTCCAAATTTAAAAAAAAGGAATTAATTAATTTAATTCTGGCGTCTCCTATCGGGTTTAACTCAACAACAGTTGAGATTCTCTATAATATAAGTGGATTGCTTTTAAAAATGGAATAATAAATGTATCAATTTGAAATATATAAGTTCAAAAATTTGTCTTTAATGTATACGGTTGCTACAGCGAAATCGGTGATCGCGCTTTCTCGCATAGGAAAAAGTTCAGGTTCGAATCCTAGTAGCAACTTAATATTTTTTCGATAGATAGATTTTCCTAATTAATTATAATTATATTAATTAGAAAGATATACATATAAAATCAATTTTATAGAAAAATATTGTTGTTGCGCCATCGGGATTCGAACCTGGATCTCTTTCCTAACCGGGGAAGGTGCATTATCCAACTATGCTACAGCGACAATATTTTTAGCGACAATTTTCGAACCTATAACCTACTTCCCTGTGTTCAATAGTAATATGTGTGCGATGCCATTATTGTGAAGTTGCAGTTTGCAGTTTTGCGATTTTTTAATACAAATAATGGAATGACAGATGTATCGTTCCATTATTAATTCTGGCGTCTCCTATCGAAGTACTTAAAGGTATTTGAGATTCTGTAAAAATAAAGAAGATGGCTTTCAAATAATGGAACGACATATGTATCAATTTGAAAGTGTAACATATAAGTTAATGCATAGTTAAATGTAGTATAATCGCATAAATGCATTTCCCCTGATAGGAAGAGATCCAGGTTCGAATCCCGGTAGCAACAACAATAATCAATTGATTTTATATGTATAGAATGTTTTCTTTAGTGGTATAGAACTTTAAAATGAAATAAAACATAAAAATCACGGTAATGGCCATGGTATTGGCTTTATTAGAAAGATAATTTTATGCCATTAGTGTCTAAATATTAATTTAGCGTATACGGGCGCTGCGGCTGGCTCGAAAAAAGCGCAATCTGGAAGTCCAATTTTCGACCACTTTTTGGAACAGCAGGGGTCGTATATCGGCAATAATGCGACAAATATTGGCTTCCAAGTCGTCTATTGTCTCTGGTTTATCGGCGTAGACTAGCGACTTCACATATCCCCACAGAAAATAATCCAAAAGTGTTAAATCACACGATCTTGGAGGCCAATTTACAGGTCCATTACGCGAAATTATGCGCTCATCGAATGTTTCCTTTAATAAATTGATTGTGGCACACGCTGTGTGGCATGTTGCGCTGTTTTATTGAAACCGCAGCTCTTCCACATTAATGCTATTCAATTGGGGGACGAAAAAGGCAGTAATCATGGATCTATTGCTGTGCACGATGGCAAATCGATTCATTCGGGTCCTCCTCAATACTACGCCCCATTACAGCAACAGATTTTTCAGTGCTCACTGCATGGCGTCTCTGTGAATGCGTATTGTTAATTAGAGTATGCATGGTGCTAAAACAATCCATGGTTATTCTAAATATTTACTCGGATGGACGATTATTAGCGCACGGTAAGTTTCGCGAAATGAAACACGATTTTCGAAATAAATTTGCACAATTCACAAGTCTATTCACGGTAAAATGGCAAACCAAACTGAACACAAATCAGCTGTCAAATTGGCTGTCTCTGGAAAAAGAGTTGCCAAATCTAAAAACTAACTTCTAAAAAAACACCCTTTATGTCTGCGTTAATTGGTTATGTAAACGAAAAAATATTGTGGCTATAAAAAAATGAGAAAATAGAAATTGAAACTATCATGTAATCAGATTGACACATCTTGAAATATATGCCTAATAAAAAAACTTAATTTGGTTTTGAGGGGTTCTGCCTATCTTCTATCTCCGCCCAAGATGTCTCGCGAAACATTATAATACTTATTATATATTACTTGTTTGCGTACATTTTCTTCGACATTGCGAAGGTTTCGTGTATTTATTTACGTTCAGTGTGACAGTATTTTGGTTTAAGATTAGGACGGAACTCCGGGTAGAAGTAGAACACTCATAAATCTCGGCTGTCACATTAATTAAATCAGTGTTAAGCAAACACTAAACAATAACGTACACACTTTCTCTTGAATTTAGTCCTGTACAAATAAATGTTGACTTCGTCCTTTACGTGATTAATTGGATGGAGATATATCCCCGTCTGGAAATCTCGACAAGTGCATAATCAAAAATATTTATTCGACCACATTCGGAATTTACTGAATAAGTCATTTTTTACTTCTGACATTGTGTTCCTGTGTATTGTATCACGTCAATGGGCGTTTTGTTCCAAGTGTTGTAAAAAGTAAATCTAATCCTGAGAAAAAAATGCAATCCAATTTTAATGATCCTGGAATCAATCTAGGGATTAGATAATGTAATCTTTGAATGAATAATAACGTGTGTAATAATTTAATATTGAAAAAAAAAACAATTTGGATTTGCAATAATTATGGTCCTGCGCATTTTTGGAACCACGAATGTAATTTAACATATTAATCCCGAGATTCATAAATACTATAAGCTGGGCCGGGATAATACTAAGGGTGATACCTTAAATCAGTGGCGTAACTACAAAAGTGGGGCTCCAATGCAGAAGGAATAAAGGCCCCCCTAAATAAGTATTATTACAGTAAATGTACGAAAATTATTACTGCGTAGTTTTTCCATTAAATAGTAAGAACAAAATTATATAATATAATATTCACACTGATATATATATATATATAATATAATATTTAGCGCCTAATTCCAAAACCCCCTAAAACGAATTTCAGTTAAATATGAAGTTTTGTGGATTTTTTTTGTCAGCATGTTGCACAACACATTTTTTCTCACAAAAGCCACTTAAATTCATTGAAATTGTATATTCTAAATCAGGGTTAGTTCCAAAATACCCCAAAGCTGACAGAGTATAAGTTGATATTCCCCCTAAAATAAAATCAGCCAATCACAACGCTTGTTGATGATCACGTGATTTAAAATCCAGTACAGCTGCCAGAACGGTATACACAAAAAAATTACATTACAGAATTGTCTCTTTAAAAAATGCTGATGTAAAAACAAACATTTTGTATATTTGCTTTCAAAATATTTCTTTTCATCCATAACTGAAAAACACAAAGTAATTTTAGAGGGTTTTAAAATTAGGCGCGACATTTATAAACACTTGTAATTTCAAAAATATTGCTTAGCTTTATGGCGATTTTCACTTGCGATGGATTTTAAGGCAATGGTGTGTCCCTAACCCGATATACAAAAATTAACGGGATTCTGCTGCTGTCTTCATCGATAATGTTATCAAGTGCTTTTGCAATACTCGTAAGAAAAGATTTAAATCTCAATGCCAAATGGATTGCGAGGCGCGAATCTTGGGCCCTGTCTAACGTGGGTCCTAATGCACTACAGGGGATGTATTGCCATAGTTACGCCACTGCCCCAAATGAAAGGTTTGTATAATATTTTGTTCTATGAGGATGAACTTCAGATTAATGTGGAAATATAGTTATTTTCTATATACACCACGTGGTGAAAAGTCCCTATTTTATGTATTACATTATTTTAAAACTATATATATATATATTAGTAAAATTAAATAGGAGGAGGAGAGATACTGAGTAAACTCTTTTTAAAATAAAGACACTAATTTCTTTAAGAATTGTATTTATATTTAATTTTATTTAAACCACTGTGGTTTGAACAAATACAAATACAATTTTAAATTATGTCAAAACAAAAAGTTATCGCTACAAACATCAACAATAATCTAATCTCTTCTTACACGCAACATTTTTTTTTTAAAATAATGAATAAAAGTATTGTTTTTACAAACTTACATGTCTTGAACTACGAGTAAAGTGCACATTATTTTTTCTTAAATTAAATTAAATTGTGAGACCAGAAATTATTAATTATTGTCGTTCACAATTCATTGTTTTTTTTTTAAATTTATCATCGATTTATACTTGCATTCTGGTTAGGCGAACGATAATTTTAACATAGAATATTTTTTACAGCTAGCATTTTGTGGAAATCTATTACAGCATTACATTTGATTCGGTTGTTTAATTTGTTGTCACGTATAGAAATCGTAGATTCAAATACAATTTTTTTTGCTTTTACTGAAATATAAGGCGTGAAATGACATGTATGAAATATGAAATAAAGTACAAATAAATATTTTAGTAAATCATTTTATTTTTTTTACAAAATTGTAATAATTTAGTATTCTATGCAGAATTGATGTAATATATTTGTCCGACATATGTAACTTTTGACGACGTTGAAGAGGAATTTAAAGGGTTTTAGAATACAATTAGAAGACTTTTAACTGTCTACCTACTGTAACTGTAGCCCCCTATTAAATAATTAAACACATCCACATATTAAAATAATTAAAACTAAAGGTCAAGATTGTTTACATTTTTATTTAAAAACCCTTTCTACTCCGAATTATTAAATTTGTGCCTAGCAAATGTATATTTTTTGTAGTTTTCTTCGAAACATAAAATAAGCAAATCGTTTTGAAAATTTAAATTAAAATCTAGGAATACAAATATTATTAATTATAATTCGTGACACTTCTAAGTATAGTAAGACCTTACATGTCGTTAGCAAAAAATAAAATTATATAACATAGTACAATACATATGAAAGAAATATTCTAAAATATTAAAATAATAGTTGAAAACTAAGAAAAAAAAATTTGTTCAAAATAACTATTAATAATCACAAGAAATATAATCGCGACAAATCTAACCTTGTAACAATGAGCAAATGATATAACAAAAAAATAATGTTTGTAGTCTAAATTAAACGAGTAGACTATTATTTATGTAGACTTAATAGTATCGTCAGAGAATTAACACCGCAGTAAGATATATGACTAGATAAAGTTGATGGTACTATAAAGTACAGTCAGGGAATGATAGAAAAGGTTAACAGTAACCTGTGCATTAATGAATTTGGTAAATTTACATACAATTTATAAGGAAAAAAAATTGAATTCAAATTATAATTTATAAAAAAAATATTAGATATCTCATAGAGACAAAGCAATTTTTTATTATATTTAATAGAAAATATATGAAAGTATGAGGTAATTACAGGGCTTACGACCTGTATTCGGCCGGCTTAAGTGATCACTTTATATATATATATATACTCGCTTCAAGTACCACCATTGCCATCTATGGACCAAATTTGATAATTCATTTTTTCCTTTTTTTTAAACAGCATATATGTCATCACTATGAGAATTAGATTTTTTTTTAAATTATTTTAAATCAATATTCTTTATCTGTAGAATGTTTTGTTAACATAGCCGTGTAGTTACCCCATAAATCCATATATTTTTCATTAAATGTAATAAAAAATAGCTTTGTCTCTATGAGTTATCTGATATTTGTTTAATGACAGTGTCTTTGTAGGTAAAAATCCAGTAATTGTGTGTTCTTGGACATATTCAAGTATTGTTAATACAATTTATATGTTAGATTTCCGTCATTCTGTTCCTTTTTCACCCGATCTCTGTAATTTATAAATCCATCGCAGGATCCGTACGGAAGGCGGAGAATTAAACAAGTTTGTGCATTATCATACACTGCGCCGAGGGTGGAACTAGCTCCCGAAATATATCCCCATTGGAAAATGCATTTTCACGAAGGGCGTCGAATGTCAGAGCCAGAAATTGGATATCCAGCAGAAGAAAAACGAGGAGTTCACCGCACACGCTTCCGCTCTACATGCTGCATCCTGCTCCCTCATTGTACCTGCTATACTAATACAATATCTCCTGCCGATCGTCACTATACCACCTTCCGCACTTGGCGAGGGTTTGTACTGGAAAACGGAGGGATTAGATGCTTCGGATAACAAATTAACTTGCGGGAATTCATACAATATTTCAGAATTCCGCAACACCACAGACATTCATTTACATAAATGGGGACTGAATGCGAAATTCGTGCGCAAAAAGCTTTCTGTAATATTAAAACTTTATAATGGTCCATATCCATGAATGAATCACGATGATCTCAGAGATTTAGATAAATCTCAATATCGATCTGGAGATAAATTCAAAGTCATCTTGAGATTCGATTATGATTTGAGGTCTGCGCTAAAGGAGACAGATCTTACAGTGAGATCTAAACAATTTATAAACTAAATATATATTTTTTAAATATTGTTTTAATATCCCCGCGCTCCGTGAATGATGAATAAATTATATACTATTTTAAACGTTCTAAATTATTTTTTTTAACACAAATTAAATGTAAATAGGTCAGTCCGTATGTTCGTGCGCTTTCGCGTCATGTGCATGTTTCGCTACGGCTAATTTCGTTGAATAGCACACTTGTAAACAAGTCGTACCTGTTTCGGTTTGTACACACAAGTGGTCAGTTTGTCGTTGGTTTTTGTGAAGATCGTGAAGAAGCAGAGCCGCTAGAAAATGAATATAACTTTTCATTTTGAAGTGATGAAAGTGAAATTTCCGCAGCGGAAAAATCAACAATGCTCATAGTGAGAATGCTAATAGTGTAAGGATTGCTCAGAAATGGTTTCAAAGATTCATATATGAGCAAAGCAACATTAACGATGAACATCGGTCAGGACGTCCCGTTAAATTTCATCTTCCGAATCAAACAACTAATGCAGATGTCTAATGTCAATAGTTTTAATGTTTAAACTCAGTGTTGATTTAAAAACGCCCACGATTAGTGAGTATCAAAAAGGTATTGTTCCACTACGACACTGGACCACATCTAACATAAAAAAATTTAGATCATCCTCATCCCTCTTACTCGCCAGATATTATTACACCTAGTGATTTTCATTTATTTTTAACTCTTTTAAAAAGATGATGTCAATAATGAAGATTAAAAATTACCCATATGATGATAAGAAATTATTGATAATATATATGTGAGGTATAAAATCAAAATCAGACGTGTCCAATTTTTATGGATTTTGAGTTAAGTATGTACAATGAATGTCTACAAGACTAGCCTATCGAAATTAGATAAATGTTACCGAATTTCGTATAAAAACGCAATTAAAAATGGCTTGTTACTTCAATCGCAGACATGTCCAAAAGATGATTAATTCAAACTCAGACAGATATGTTTTCAGCCAATAAGACGACAGTATTCGGTCATGTAACCTGTTATTTTCAATATTATTCCAAATGGTTATGGTACAATGGTTTTTTGGATTTTACTCGAAAACAGGTAAAGTAACAATGCCTGCTTTTGATTCTGGAACTCACATATATTGTAGATAAAAAAAAATAATTTGGTTTTATTTGCATTGTTTCAAAAATACGCACAAATGTATAAAATTGATTGCTTTTAAAAATGGAATAATACATGTATCAATTAGAAAGACTATAGATATATGTACAAAAAATTTGTCGAAAACGTGTTCGGCTAACATAGCGAAATTGATAACGCGTTTCCCTGGATAAAAAAAAGGTCAAGGTTCTAATGTCGGTAGCAATCAAATATTTATTTTAATTTGTTAAATTTGTTTTATCAACCACTTATTGAATTAAAATACATTACCGGTATCGAAAAATATAATTTTCTTCTTCAGGATTTCAATAACTAATCAAAAACATATGTTATTGTTTCTTTAACAGAATCTATTTTTAAAAAACAATAATTATTAATAAAAATTATTTAGTACCTAACTTAAATTGTTACTCGATGATATAAGATTAGTAGAATAATTTTAAGTAAAAAAATTTAGAACGGGACTTGTGGTTTAAATTTAAATGGTTGTTTATAATTTTTTGATTAATTTTACACGCTTTATTTATCTCCAACGATTACAAATTATTTAGTTTATGACCAACACCCAACCAACAACACAAGCAAAATTGACAATCCCTATTTTTTATCAAAACCATGACTATTTTCTATGAAATGATTAGAAAATTCTGAAAACCCACTATTGTTCAAACATCTCAAATGCTCATTTACTCTAAATATTAAAATATCGTTTTACCAATATAAAATGCAGCACAATCGTAGCAACTAAGTTTATAGACACCAGAATTGTTAAATTTACCATCTTTGTCTTTAGAATTTTTTTTTTCGAAACCGTTAGATGTATTTTAATTCAGTAAGTGGTTAATAAAACAAAGTTATCTAATTGAAATAGTTTTGCCAATTTTAAAAATCATATATTTTTTTAATACATTGATTTTTCCTGTATATTTTTTTAATTGATGTTAAAAATATCACAGAACAACAAATTTGCTGCCAAAATGTTGGATTTTATAATGAGAAATACCAAAAACGTTAGCTCTATTTGTACTCTCAAGTATAGTGCAGTTTAGGCGCGTAAGTGAGTTAGAGAATAGATCTTCAATGTGGTCAAAACATTATCATATTCATATAAATTCCATTGAAACAGTACGACATGCAATATGATTTTAGCATCTCAGTTAGAGACTTGGGTAATAATAATGTTTTGTCTGGTTTGAACATGTAATGTACACCACGCCATCGTCCACCACACCATCGTCTAACCAGGTTTGTTAGCTAAGATAAATTGTCATATTCTATTAAGTCAGATTTAATACGACATAAATTATACATACATATTCTGTATGGATTATTAAATTTCATATTCACTAATTCCCATATTGTACACAGGTGATAATTATTATTCTGAACTAATTTATTTATAAAACTAGACAATTAACCATATTCATTAGGAGAACACATTCTTATTGTGAAGTTGTAATTATTCAGAACATAAGTCTGTGATATTTTAAATATGAATTAAATATATTAATTAGAAAGATATACATATAAAATCAATTTTATCGAAAAATATTGTTGTTGCGCTACCGGGATTCGAACCTGGATCTCTTTCCAAACCGGGGAAGGTGCATTATCCAAATAAATAAATAAATATAGGTTCGAAAATTTTTCGCTAAAAATATCATCGCTGTAGCATAAAAAAATAAATAATTAAGTTATGTATATACAATACAGGTATAATAAAATAAGGTAATATAAATTTCAATAAAAAAAAAATGTTACCATGTAGAAACATGTTAGGCTAGTTTAGTATCTTGTTTTAGTGTGCTCGATTACACTTGTTTTAGTGTGCACGGCGATTTTTTACTTGTGGAAAAAATCAAACAAAGAATTTGCATTAAATTTTGTTTTAATACTAAAATAAAGTGAACACCATATTGGAAATGTTGAATGTTGCTTTTGGTGAGTCTCCTATGAATAAAACAAACGTTTCCAAGAGGGTTATGAAGACCCCTGCATATTAACAACCGATGATAACGTCAAAAAAGTGAATACAATGATTATGGAAAATCGCAGAATCACTATCAAAGGGGCTGTTGATGATGTTGATACATTTGGCTCATTTGGCTAATTTTTTCGAATGTTTTGGGCATGAGATGTGTGGCAGCAAAATTTGTTACGAAATTGTTGAATTTCGACCGTGCTGAATGGACATTGCTCGAGTTGCTGAATGGACATTGCTCGAGTTGCTGAATGGACATTGCTCGAGTTGCTTAATGAAGTTAATGACGATCCAGAACTGCGCTCAAACGAGTCATAACTGATGATGAAACACAGTTGTATGGATATGACGTCGAAACTAAGGCCCAATCGTCCCAATGGAAGCTTTCTGAAGAGCCATAACCGAATAAAGCTCGTCAAGTTCGATCGAATGTAATGATTTTTCTCGTTGTTTTCTTCGATTTCAACGGTATAGAGGACAATGAGTTCTTTCCGCCTGGTCGTATACTACTACCTGGAAGTTCTACGCCGTTTGCGTGAATCAACTCATTACAATTGTACCACGGTAATGCACCTGCTCGCACTTCACTGCATGTTCGTGAATTTATGGCCAAAAACATCGCTGTTATGATGTCTCAGCCTTCGTATTTACCAGACATGACCCCGTGCGACTTCTTCTTATTCACAAAGACAAAAAAAACACGAAAGGACGACGTTTTGCCAACATTGAGAATGTTATGTCTACGGTTTGTTGTAGATAGCGCACGAGCGAATGTTATGTCTACGGTTTGTTGTAGATAGCGCACGAGCGAACGAAAGGGTCGGTATGTCTGTGCGCGTGGGTGAATCGGATATGTGTGCGCGCTGGAGATCGCGCTCTCTTCGCTTCGAGTCGTCAACCCAGTTAGATCATTTGTATTATATTGTAATCCGTACTTATTGTGACCATGAATAAATACTGTATTGTTACCTGAAGCCGAGTATTATTCCCGTCACCGATCCACCGACATTCTTCAGAAGAAGAAACAATCGTCCGGTGCAGCGGTAAATAGCCGGCACCAAAAAGACACCACAATCGGCGCAGTCAGATAATTAGAACATTGGGACGGGGGTCGGCAGATGCGGCTTTTCTCATGGACGTTTGCGGCTCTTCAGACATAAACTCCAATTTAACCTCATCTCAAACAGCCTTGTAACTTTTGAGTGAATACTTATCACGTTGTTTTGCAATTTTTTGAAGTTTTTAGTAACAAGGGCAAACCCACGAAAAATACTTTTTTTAATTTACTCATATCACTTTAGATTTCAGAAGAAATATTTCCGTAATATTTTAGCATAAGAACGTTCATAAAAAGTTATCATAGACACGGTTCTTATAACAGACTAGAAATTATCTTCCACACCTACCATATTAATTTCAATTTTTTCAGATTGTGGTTTATTCAAATTTATACGACTCAATCCATGGATAAAATGGCTTCGGCTATATCTAAAAAGAAGAGAAAAATAGTTGATGAAAATCGTGACTTTAAAAATATTGATGGTCTTGAGAGGAGACTTGTCTCATCTGTCACGAAAAGATCGTAAATAATAAGAAATCAAACTTAGAGAGACATTTCTCAACAAAACATAGTACATTCGCGAACAAATATCCGGCAGGTGATGCACGAAAGAGGGCTGTTACAGAACTTCAGCGTCGAAATCAGAAGTCGAGTTCCGTATTTGACAACTGGACACAGTGCAATCATGTTAGCTTTGCGATCTCTTTGGAAATCTCTGAAAGAGGAAAACCGTCCACAGATGGTAATTACACGAATGAGTGCTTTGTGAAAGTATCCGAAGAGCTTTTTTACGAGTTTAAAAATAAAGAAACGATAATGAAAAGAATTGTCAAAATATCTTCGAATGTAACAGTGCAGCAAGTCGAAGGTATTAAGCTGGCTTCCGCAATATCAAGTGCAACTGGTGAGTGATGAGTCGTGTGATATTGGTGATACGGCACAAGTTGCCCTGCGTGTGCGATATATGGCGGCACAAGGTCTCAAAAGTTACCGACCGTCTTGCCGACTCAGCCGCTCAAGGGACAAACACGCGAAGAAGATATTGCGAATGCTATAGAAACATTTCTGGAAAACACTGGAATTGACCTAAATAAAGTATTTTTCATTACTACTGATGGAGTTAAAAGTATGACGGGCGTAAACAATGGAGTAGATTCAATTTTAAGGAGAAAAATTGACCATGAAAATCTCACGTTCCACATCAACTGCTACGTTATTACTGCAAACATTTTCCTAAGAAATGGATGCAGTAATGAACTTCGTTATCAAAGTAACTAACAGCATCTTGGCTAAACCACTCTATCATCGCCGATTTAAGGTAATCTTGGACGAAATGGATAGTGAATACCTAGATTTACTTCTGCACAATAAGGTTCGCTGGATTTCTAGAGGCAACGTTCTAAAACGCTTTGCTTCGTGTTTAGAAGAAATAAAATTATTCCTACACCAAGAATTGGAAGAAGACACATGGCTACAAAAATTACGTTTCATGGTCGATATTACTTCACATCTTACTGCTTTAAATATACTAATGCAAGGGAAAGGAAACATCGCGTATACATTATTGGAAGAAGTAGAATGCTCTGAAAAAAAACAACAAGTTCTCACCGAAGATATAGAGAGGGGTGAATTATTTCACTTCCAGAATTTAAGACAGTATCGTAATGAAAAAAGCACTTTTTTGATGCGATTTATTTCGAAAAAATGAAAAATAATTTTGGTGAACGTTTTCAACAATTCAGACTAAATAAGACTAGCTTTAATCGTACGTCTTCTCAAAACAAATATCATTGAACTTAACACCGTTCGATACAGATGCTAGTTCACTCCAGATGCAGCCAATACATTTGAAAAGCGAGGAACGGTGGAGCAACAAATTCATAGAAAGAGAGAGATTCAATTTGATTTCTCAGCACGAGTGGACGGCTATAAAAGGACTGCTTAAAATAGAAACAATAATATTTGATACATGCAATAGTTTGTCTGAAACATATGACGCATTCAAAAAACTAGCTTTTGGTATTCTCACAATCTTTGGCTCTATATATATATATGCAAACAAACATTCTCAATTCAAAAAAATTTTACAATCATGTAGCTATTTGCCAGATATAGTGAACCTATCAAAAGCGATACATGGACGCCGTTCTAATTAACTTTTTAAATAAAAAATCTCAAACTTTTTTTTCACTACAAATCTATATACAAATGTATTATATTCCATATGTGCGGCTCTCTAGTACCTTTGTTATCCTGTTTCCTTGACAATTTGGCTCTACTCACTTGACAAACTGCCGACCCCTGCACTAGGAGATAAAGACAACAGCGCTGAAGGTGTTAAATGCCTTACTGAAAATTGTGTTCCAGAAGTGCTTCGAAGATTGGAAAAAGCTCTAGCAAAAGTATATAATATCTGATGGGGACTACTCTAAAGGGAACAAAATGAATATTGAAGAATAAATAAAGATTTAAAAAAAAACGAAAATTCCGCTTATTTTTTGATCTGGATATTGTACATATAAATTTAGCTTTTTATTAAATAGATAGGTATTAAAAATAAATACAATTTTTAATGAAATATTATATAAATAATAAAAAACATGATTAAATTTGTAATTTTGAATTTTGTCAAGCGGTAATAATTTTAAGACCAAATAAGTTCCTTGTGAAAATCCCCTGACTTGGCGGAACTTCAAACTAGCCCGAAACCGCTCAAGGGAAAAGGATTATGTTGGACAGTGAGTTTAAGATGTAAAAAGTACACGTAAGAAATTCAGCCATTAATATGACGCTGCACAAAGAGTTCTGGTGCTAAGTCTTGTGGACGCGAAGCGAAGCCTGGAGCTGGCAGAAGAAATGGAAATAAAAAATAAGAAATGTTTGCTCGTATACAAAGAATAAATGTGGACAGCAAGGTACATTAACCGATAGCTTGTTGCTGACTACTAATTCATTAAACAGAAAAAATAACAATTTATTAAACTAAGCCTATATAAGCTTCAAAAATGTATTTATAAGATGCTGTTGGGCCAGCTTCTCTGGCCACAGCACCTGGGCCGAGGCTGCATAATGCGTTTTACGAATTTAATATATATATACATGTATATATGTCTGTCTGTTCTCTACACAATCCTAGATCAATTGACCGATCTCTGATCTGAACCAAATTTTGCACGATTTTTCTTTAGCCTGTACAAAACATAGATATATTCAACATCACCACGGCCCCCAAAAACCAAGAGTAATTTTAAATTTTAATGATAATACTTCTGCCACGGCGGACAGCCGACGAGCATCCGACCTTTCTACGACCTGACTAAGGATGAGGGAGAAATCGAATAAACAGAAATACCAATAAATTATTATATTATTTGTAGGATATTATATTACAACAGCTAGCCATTCTGCGAATTGAGCCAACCAATGGCGTCTTGTCCTCCAAACAAAAATTCAAGAAATCTTTATTACCTAGACATAACACAGTAAAACTTCAAAGATTTCCATTTGATTAGACAAATTCAAAATTTGGTAATTGAAAAATAACAACAATAACTAACTGTTTCCGAGGTAAGTTTGTAGAACTCCAAAATCACGTGTGTGAAAATTAAACACTTGAGATTGATAATGTCCTTACAAGGTGAAACGCGTCTCAAGTAAATTTAACGAGTAGAATAAAAATTTGTTTTATTTTCACATATGTGATATATAACTAACTTCAGTAGACTGATCTGGAGTTGAGTCTGATTAAAGAACGTAACAGAATATGAAGAAAATGATTGAATTTATTACCAGACAGTGCCGCCTATGTGTCCGAACACGCTTCTAAGGCTTCACTTGTATAATACTTCGTTTTAATATTAATTCCTTCATACAGAAGTTACTCTACTTTAAGGCTTCTACGGTTTGTGAAATAATTAGTTCACGTTGCTGTCTCCGATTTATTGTACCATCCTTGCTCATCTTATTTCTAGTATGTACATAAATCACCATCCTTACTTCAATATGGTCCGTGCCCACTATTGCGATTTTTAAGAGAATCAATCTCTGAGTTCGCTCCCATGAGATTCTTTGGACACAACTCTCAGCGCTCGTAATCCCAACGTGTCTCAGAGTTTCGCCGTCTCGCGCCTTATTTCACGCTCATCGCGTATGTCAAACGTCAAATGTCATTGTCGTTTGTCAGTTGAGTAATCTTACCAGTTGACAAAAAGGTCATATATAGTATATTTTTAAGAAGAACTCATTCTTATAGTGAAGTTGCAATTTTTCAGAATATAGGTCTGTGACATTTTTCATACATATTAAATGTATTCATTAGAAAGATATACATAAAAAATCAATTTATTGAAAAAATATTGTTATTGCTGCCGGGACTCGATCTTGGATTTCTTCCTATCTGGGGAAATGCATTAACCGATTATGCTACACCAACACAGTAAGTTGACGACAAATTTAAGAATAAGATTAGACAAAAATAAGAATTAATTGATAAGTAATTTTTATTAAATTTTGAAAACAATAATACAACTTGTATATTTTTAAGGAGAACACATTCTTATTTTATCATTATTCGGATTCCGTAAATATAAAGAAGATTGCTTTTTAAATAATGGAACGACAGATGTATCAATTTGAAAGTGTAACGAATGTTCGTGTCCGAAAATTTGTCGTCAACTTACTGTGTCGGTGTAGCAAAATCGGTTATTGCATTTCCCCGGGTAGAAAGAGATCCAGTTTCAAATCTCGGTAGCAATAACAATATTTTTTCGATAAATTTATTTTATATGTAAATCTTTCTGATTAATACATTTAATTTATATTAAATATAGTATAATTATAGAAGAGATGATAAATAATGTGAATATGAATACTGACCCTCACCATAGCCGTTGCACCACATTGTCAGGTCGAACCATGAGAGTACCGGTCGCGAGCAATGTGTACGGCGAGAGAACGAGAGAATATATTGTGCCACGAGTGTTTAATAAAATCAATATAGACATATTAAATATCATGGAAAATAAAGAGACCTCAGTGACCACCCTAAAATAAAATTAAAATAAAAGAAAATATTATTGTTGCATTTCACTTAAAAAAAAAAGTTGTTGACAAACACTGTTAATTACTGTACGAAGAGCAGTCCTTGTCGTAAAACTGTTCTGCAGTTTGGCAAATATTGAATATTATAATATATATGTATGTAATAAAGTTGGAATAAAAAAAAAAATCTCCCCAGTATGTCAAAAAGTAGTGATATTGACAGGCCACCTCGATCGCCTGATTTGACGACTCCCGACTATTTTCTGTAGAGTTACTTAAAAGGAAAGGTCTACGCCAATAAGCCAACAACAATTCCGATGCTACGGGACAATATTGGAATTTAAATTTCTAAAATAACACGTGAAGTGTGTGAGAATATTATGAAAAATATGGTTAAAATATCACGCATCTGTTGTGCTGCTGCCAGAGGCGGCCTCTTGGCCGATCTCATATTTCACACATAATTGTAATGAACGAAATGATCGATAAATTAAAATTAAATTTATAAAATGTGTTTAATTTATTAGTTAATCAAAAACAACATCGGCCTGGAACATCATCTTCACCATGCAGTTGCTGACAAACTAGACAGCTGCATGTATTCTGCCAGCTTCTAAATTACAAGTAGAATAATACAAGATTCCAGAAGCTCATTGGATATAAAAAAAAGATTTGTAATGGAAAAATAAACAAAAAATCATCGAATCAGAAATAAAATAAAATACATAAAAATCCATATTGAGGGATTACTATACGAAAATTAAACCTGGAGAGAGAAGAGCCTTCGAGTTGAAGATGGATGAGTGGATGAGAAGTGTAAGTTGGACTGAGAGAATTACAATTAGTTCTGAGCAAGATAAGAGGTCCATAATACATACCATCAGAAATCAAAACGGCGGGTAGGACTCATTCTTAGATACCATACTTACCTCGGAAATATAATTGAGAGAAATATTGAGGGAAAATGACATGGGATGGCCAAGATAAAAATATATTCACCAAATTAATAAGAAAGGCGAACCTATAGATAGATAGAGACGTATGCCAAGAACACATTACTTTTACATAAAAGAAGAGAAATAAATGGGAACATTTGGGAAGGCCTTTATTTAACAATATATAGAAAATGACTGAAAATGATTATTGTATACATTAATAATGTTTTTATGTGTTTCCGTAATACACGCTAAAAATCAATAGTATAAATTATTAATAACTTTGTTTTTACCAAATCCTATCCTAAAAAAATTTCCTAACAAATATTTACAAAAATTTTGTATCCTTAAGTCAATTTCCACATTTTTCATCATCGTCAATTTTAGTTAGGTGCTAGATTTATTTTTGAAATAATAATAACATATGGTTTAGTTAGCTTATTTGACATCCTGATGAAGGAAATCGTATTTTCCGAAACCGGTTAGTGTTTCAGTTTTTAAAATTTAACTCATAAAAGTCGTTAAATACAAAGTAATAAATAATTTATATTAAAATGAATAAAATACACATTGTAAAGTTTGCAATAAATATTAAAAATATTGATGTGACACGTATTCAGCGTAGGTGCTCCTCTTTATTTAAAAAATATATGTATATATCAGTTCATAGTAGCTCTAGTAAAATAATAATTAAATTCGCAAAAATATCGTCACTAAAAGTATTGTAGGGCGTGAACATTTTATACCTATATTTAATATGGGCCCAATGTGACGCTTTGGCCTGCAAAGGTGTAATTAAGCAATTGTTGAGAAGCTTTCATTCACCGGGGGATTGACAAACACTGACGAAGATGTTAAAGAAGACTGGATTTTATGGAATCCATCTTCTTCAAGTACAAGTATTTGTGGTAAAAAAAAAAAAAACTAATCTATCATTTATATTACTTTCAATTTAATTTTAATAAATTTTGCAAATAGCCAATAAAATTTGTATGAAAAATAATGTTCAGAAAACAAAAAAATCTGATTTTTGTTGCATAAAAACCATTCAAATAGCCATGTTTTTTGGCGTTCTTCATTGTTATTATTTCATGGTAATTGTAACTTTTAAAACCGTCACTCTTGGCCCAGAAAAGAGCAATCAATAGCCTTAAAAGGTCCTTTTAGATATGTAGATTCAAAGCAAAGGGATTAAACTTCAACACATCTTCATAGCCTCCCTGCAGTGGCAAGTTTTGAAAGGAAGACTTATTATAATATCGTCGCTATTCAAGAAATTCGTTCCATTCCAAATTCAAATGGGACTCAACTATCGGGGGGTGGGGGAAGGGTACGATTATATGGTAAGTTTGGAAATTAAGTGACATCTATGGTGTGAATGGGATATTAATAACCGTCATTCATTTGCGGGAAAAGATAACTCTGAGAATTGAATGTGTTGATATCACAAGCGCCAGCGACGGCTGCTGGTGAATGTACCAGAGAGAATATTTGATTTAATTAATTAGTACCATGTTGGCAGCATTGCTTTTACATACATACATACATATATACAAATAGTCATAACATGTTTGATTATTTCACTTGTTGGGTCATTATGATCAGGAGGGATTTACAAAGGAAATACAATTAGAAGTGGATTATTTCAGGCATTATCACCATTATCAAGATTCTGCCTTCTTTGCCACATCACTTCAATTATTTCGTCTTGACTTTGGACGACCTCTAGATTTTTTATCGCATGGGTGTCATTCAAGAAGAAAAAAATTCTACGTCTGGAAATGAAATAATGAAATTTAAATAAAATATATTCCAACTTTATTGCATACATATCTTATATTATAATTTACAACTTTTGCCAAATCGCTAAATAGTTTCACGATAAAGATTGCCTTTCACATAGTAAACTATAAAAGAAAATTAAAGTAAATACAATATATATATAAAGTATTATTAGGAGAATACATACTCATTGCGAAGTTGTAATTATTCACAACACACGGTCTGTGATATTTTAAATATTAATTAAAATGTATTAATTAGACAAATATACATATAAAATCTAATTTATGGAAAAATATTGTTGTTGCGCCACCGGGATTCGAACCTGGTTCTCTTTCCAAACCGGGTAAGTTACATTATCCAACCTATATGTTTCGAATTTTCGAACCTATGTGTTACACCTTTTCAAATTAATACATCTATAAAGTTGATGGCTTTCAAATAATAGAACGATAGATGATGTTCGAAAATTTGTCGTCAAAAATGATGTCGCTATAGCATAGTCGGATAATGCACCTTCTCCAGTTTGGAAAGAGATCCAGATTCGAATCCCGGTGGCGCAACAATAATATTTTTCGATAAAGTTGATTTTACGTGTATATCTTTCTAATTTATACATTTTAATTAGTGTTTAATATATAAAGTGTACGAATAATGTATTCTTTCACTTTACATTTTAGAGTGGTCACTGAGGTCTCTTTATTTTGTATGATATATAATGTTTTTATTTAGCTTATTAAATATTTGTGACAACCCTTGCACGTCCATTAACATAATGACATCCTTCATCTAATTATTTTTCTAACCCACGTGATTATTTTTCTGAATCTTATAGCGATTTCCAGCATACTTATTTTATATACTAAGCTGTAGCTTAGTTAGATAAAGCACCTCCCCCGGTTAGGGAAGAGATCCAGGTTCGAATCCCGGTAGCGCAACAACAATATTTTTCGATAAAATTGATTTTATATGTATATTTTTATAATTAATATATTTAATTCATATTTAAAAATACTTATTTTCATACTATGTTGTGACTGAAGCTTCTAACATAGCTTAATATTCAGTGTAGTTTCATAAGGATTGGATTTGGCTGATATCGACACGCAGCGATCGGAATTCAAATCCACCGCCATCTCAGTCGGCATCGACGCTAGCGACAGCGCTGCCGGCTGCTGCTACAAGCCTGGCTCGATCATTCACCGCCAGGCAGTCTCTTCAGTTTCATCGTTTCACAACGGCGGTCTTGCCGGCTCGCGCTCGCCGAGCAAGACCGCCAACTCGCTTCATAAGACACGTGCACCTTCTACATCTTCATTCATCATTTCTTCATTTCTATCTGTCTTCCTTGTTTTAATCATACTGTCATAATAAACCTCAACACACGCCAAACAACATTTATTTCATTTAACCACCGTCCTAACCCCCAAATTGCTGACAACTGACATGAGTTAAATTGACACGTGGGGAACAACGGTGGTTAAAACACGCGACAGACATCTGCAGATTTAACATGGACTACTAAAAGGACAAACAAGACTGGCTGGGACATCAAGCCATGCATTTCAACATCGACGACTTTTATCCACACCAACGCCGACTCACTGAGCGTTTTTCACGCGTACTCCACACGCCAATCACATTTATTTTATTTAACCACCGTTCTAACCCCCAAAGAAATATATTTACATTAGATAAAAATAGATTAATGGAGATGAAAATGCGTCACGGGTTCTCTTCATACACTTTAGTTGTACCAGGCGCTTGTCCGGGTTGGTAGTGGCTGGTACGCGTGATACGTTATCGTCTCCAACGCTGTGTAGTATAACGATTTAAAAAAAAAAACAGATAATTTAAAAAAAAAAACAAAATTTACCTCTATGAAATAACACAAGTTAACATTTTAATGATTTGCTACCAGCTACGATGCTAATATTATTTTCTCTCAATTTTAACCGTTAAAATGGGATACTTTTAAAGGCATCCCTGTTCGACAAATCGTAAGGAGGTTCGTTATTTGTGTCGACAAGAAGTGATTAAATACACAGCTGTCATCTTGAGTGCTCATCCAATGCGGGGGGATTTCCCTGAAGCCTGAAGAGACTGCACACATTGGGGCAAGTTTTTATTTTTTTTTCAAAATATATTTAATTTTCAAAAATGTTGAGGCCCTCGATCAACTTCAATTTGATTTTTTTTTATAATGAAACGGGGACGTTATGACTACTAGACATTATGTCGAATTATATTATAATTACGAGGCTGTGTTTTACAGAATAACTCACCACACTATATGTCACGTAGGATATGTGCTCGGAGTTACAAATTCAAATCGACTGAAAAATGAATAGGTATGCACAGTACGTAAATGACAAGAGGTACATACATCGTTATATTGCACGTTATTTGACTCTTCTAGGTTAGATAGCGTTTTTTGTAGATGGTTTCCTTGAGGAAACCTGGGTCGACGTTTCGGCTCGGTAACACGTGCCATTATCAAGGCGTTGCCTGAAAAAGTTACGGTACAACCTTTAGTATTACATTAATAGTGATATCCCCAAACAGAGCCTGCTGTTAGAGGACATCACTAGCATCCCAATTAGTTATTCGAACTTTTGTGATTTTCAGATGATATCTCCTACGAGCAAGTACGATTGTAATTTTTTTGGCAAAATCTCGACAATGGCATATGTTACCGTGCCGAAACATTAACCTAGGTTTCCTTAAGGCAACCATCTACAAACAACGAGAACTAGCCCAGAAGAGACATCAATTCCATGTATAAATATATGTACATATATTCACCTTTGTACGAGAGCGAGTCAAAAATGATCTAAACTTTCGCCATAACACACCTTCAAGGTTGTCATATTATCTTATGCGCATGCGTGCTTAGAGTTAGTACGATTGCGGTCACGTGAGCGAAATTTGATCCCGATCGTGTCATTTGCCTTCCAGATATTAGAGTATAAACTTGTCCGCTCTGCTAGCAGTTTGCACCGAGAAGTAACAACGAGCGGTGATCCGATTTCTCTGGTCGGAGGGTGTGAAAGGGGCTGAAATACATCGTAGACTTGTATCACAATACGGGGACAGTGCTTTATCACGTAAAAATGTTTTTTTTGGATCGAGAAGTTTAAAAGTGGCCGGACGAGTGTGACGCACGAAGGGGGAGCAAGACACCCGTCAACCTCCACCACGGACTACAAGATTCAGAAAGCTCGAGAGATGGTTCTAGAGAATAGGCGAGTTACCATCGGAGAGGTGGCGTCTTCATTGAACATCCGTCATGGTTTTGCTCATCAAACGAAAACAACGAAAAATGTAGACTTGCCCTAGAAGACAATGGTGGGTTGATTTGTTTCCAAAGTATACAAACTATGGCCAAATTTTTATTGTGACTAAGTGTCAACAGTATTAGAAAATGTTGAACAAAAAAAAAACAGATTTAGAATATTGATTTTACAGCATAATTTTGCACGACCAGCAAAAGCGGCTGCCGATATTGGACGGCGGACTTCAAATATTGGACCCTAATAAACCTCCTTGTCTCGGGACATTATTCCTAAATAAACATATTAAACTTTAAAATTTTCATTCAATGCTTCTGCATTGTCGAAAAGGGACCATTTTGTAGATACAATTATGTTTAGATTTAGTTTTATACCGCCCTGTTGGTGTTAAACAATAAAACTCATAAAAGCGGTTAAATAGATAGTTATTTTGTTATTCAAACCCACTGTCAACTATTTAAATATTACATTTGCGAAATGAAAATTCAGATATTAACTTTTCATTTTTGTTGAGTGTGGGGTCGTTAGGTTCGATACGTAATTAAGGTTTACTAGATAGCGATTGCAATAGATGTTTATTTTGCAATACTGTGTATAAAATAAACCACGCATTGATGGTAACAATTAAAAAAGTAATATTATGTGTTTCGGAAAGTTTTTTTTGTATTTAAAATAGAAAATATTTTTATTATTAGGAGAACACATTCTTATTGTGAAGTTGTAATTATTCAGAACAGATGGTCTGTGATATTTTAAATACTAATTGAATGTAATGATATACATATAAAATCAATTTAATCGAAAAATATTGTTGTTGCGCCACTGGGATTCGAACCTGGATCTCTTTCCAAACCGGGGAAGGTGCATTATTTAACTATGCTACAGCGACATTATTTTTGACGATGTTAATTCTGGCTTCTGCTATCGGTTTACTCAAAGGTATTTGAGATTTCATAGAATTAAAGTAGATGGCTCTTTCAAATAATGGAACGATAAATGTGATGGTGTAACATATAGGTTCGAAAATTTGTCGTCAAAAATAATGTGGCTGTAGCATAGTTGGACAATGCACCTTACCCAATTTAGAAAGAGATCCAGGTTCTAATCCCGGTGGCGCAACAGCACTATTTTTTGATAAAATTTATTTTATATGTATATCTTTATAATTAATACATTAAATTGCTATATAAAAATATTTTTGTTGAACACAATAAATATAATTAAATATCAGTCTCCAATATAATTTCCAATGTTAGTAACAACCCTTCATCATCTTACTGGTAGGCTGTCAATCCCTTCGTTGTAGATTTTGTCATATTTTGATTGAAGAAAATCAGCTCCTTTAATAATTGTTATGAAATATTTTACTACTTAAAATGATCTAAGGTGTTTGAAACAAATAATGATCGAGGTGTGGTGAATACGGAGGGTGACTTAAAACTTAACTTAGAATAGTCATCATTACTGTATGAGATATTATATTATCATGGAGACCTGGTTTGGATGTGAGAGGAACCGATGACGATACTTGGGGCCTCCCAATTTTAAACCGTTATTTAAACTGTTATCTAGATAGTTTTGTTAACCGTTATGTAAAACATTCTTTAAACCGTTATTGTAAAGGTGATTGGTAATTGGTTATTCGTAATTCTTCGAATAATGACTGTTACATTAGAAAGTAAACCTTCAACAGTTGAATCATCGTTAAATCTCAACTTCACACATAACGGTTCACCATCACTGCCTAGCACATCGGATAGCCTCTTTACAATACAAATATAAAGCAGACAAATATTTTACGGGTATGCTATGTATCGCAAGAGTGTAGGGTGTAAATAGGTACCCGAAATATTGTAAAGTTTTCAGAGCGAAAATGCGGGATTGAAAGTTTGGCGGCGCTCTCTGATGTGTCGGAAAAGTCCTCGGCGGCGAGAAACGGGGCAGAGGGCGGACGGGGTAGGTCGGCTGCTGAATTTCACGAATGGAAACACCAGCCAGCAAATGTGAAGCAATATTTTGTGTGGCCCAGAAAAAGAACAAGCTGTTGTATTTAGAGATAATAGGGTTATAACTCGCCACCCCGAGAGCAGACTCAGAACTCCGCCAGTGTCGCTGTTTCTCGTATTTATGTTCTCTTATGTTTCTGCAAATTACAACATATTTAATAAATAAAAAAATCATAACGTAATACAGGGTGTGACAGACCTGCTCCACAATATTTCGCCTGACTAAATTACCAATCGAAAATGTGTACAAATTTTGTACTGTTACTTAGAATATTATTGTATGAGTTTTTTACAAAATCATGCTAAGCTTTAAGTCTATGTATTTCGAAATTTAAATGATCCTCCATGGAAATGAATGCCGCATTAAGAAAGCTTTATCCGCACGAAAAAGATGTTCTGTAGCCATGATCTCAACCATAGACTACGAATGCGAGTGTTCAGATGCTATGTGTTCTCGATGTTATTTTATGGAATGGAAGCATGGACACTTACCGATGAAACGCTAACGCGACTAGAAGCATTTGAGATGTGGATCTACAGAAAAATGCTCAAAATAAACTGGACGGATAGAGTTACGAATGAAGATGTTATGGTTCGGATGAATAACATGTAATGAGACATTCGCAGAAGTGCGAGATCTTCTTCAATCGTTCTTTTTTTAAAACTGTTTTACGCAGAACACGCGTTGTTCCCTCGCGAAGCGATCTATTGCGACTAAATTTTCAAGGGCCAAAATCCCGCGCGCTGTCCCCCGCGTGCCCCGAAAGTGTAAAAATTTATGGCCCGCCCACGATAATCATTTCAATATATATATTTTTTGTAATTGTAATGCATCGCCATCATCACTATTAGCCCTACAACCCTTCAAAAATTTTCCACCATTGACCTCTGTTACACATCGTTTTTCTCCATTCCTGGATTTTTGATATGTTTTTGAAGACAACACTCCATCTTAGCTTTGCCGTGTTGGTCATGTGTTCAGTGATTGGTGTTCCGTCATCTTCTCCATGTCCCAACTACTGAAGTCTTCTATTGTAACAAATCTTGAGACGCTTATCTCATTATACAAATTATAAAGCTAATTGTTGTAGCGCTTACGCCAAAATTCATTTTCTATAACCGATTCAAAAATACATCTCAAAATTTTCCTTTCAAAAACGTCCATTCTCATTTTCAGTCAGTACTCATGTCTCATACGCATACACCAACACTAGTCTGATAATCGTTTTGTATACTAAAACTCTTGATATTTCTGAACAGTCGGAATTTTATTAAATTTTGGAGGTAGAAATTTATTTATTTACGGTAGAAAGACCTTTTACATATAATTTTTCAGTTAACACTGTAATAATACAAAACGAACAAAAAATGAAACCAATTAAACATTGCAAACAAATCAAATTAAAAATTAATAAAGAGAAAGTAAACAAGATGTGAAAAACAATAATGTTTACGCGCCTTGTTACTTCGATTGGCACCACTGGGTTTCCTGGTTTATAATAATGTATTGTACATGTGTGTGTTTAAGTATTGCCACCCTTTTTTCGGAGAGCAAAGAAAACGGTAACCGACAGGTGTCTTTCAATTACATTCCGTGCTTTGACCAGCACAGCGGTCCAAATAAACCACCAGTGCGCGCTTCGCAGACAACCTAGCTAAAAAAACAACATGACAGCAAAAATAAAAGGTTGTTAATAAAAAATCTGGGAACCAACTATCGAAGGCATTTAAATAAACAAATAATATACATTACGTCTTCAATTTATATTTAACACAAACGAATGGATCGCAACTTCGTATACTATAAACATATTTTTTTAAATTGCGCCCGTACTATTTGAATTATTATTAGTAGCATGCACCATTAATAACATAACAATATATAAAAACAATAACAGCCTTAACACAAAAGTAAAAAAATAAACAAAAGAAATAGAGAAGAAAAACAAAATGATAGTAAATGCCTTACATTATGTCAAAACATTTATAAAATAACAATAGTGTATGACCGTGCAACTTGCATTGGTCTCAAATCAGTCCATCCGATCTGCCAGTCATAAACAAACGTGTAAAAATCTCTCTGCATTTCAGTAATGTTATATTCCATACATCAGCAACATCGCGTACTAGTTTTTAATTCTGTGTAATGGAGAATTAAACTGAGCAACCGTGCCAGTATTGTTACAGTAATATGGTTAAATAATTCTAGTATTAGCCGAAATAAATTAGGGCTATCAAATTTTAAAAAGACATAATAGATCTATATAATAACAATCCGTGTTTAGTATGCGTTTTGAAATACCTTCTGTAATTGTTATTACCGTACATAAATATTTGTAAAATATGTCTGTTCCAATGCAGATATTTCTAGTGAGACAGATATAGTCCAATATCAACTTTATAATTTAATCTGTGTAATAAATAAATAAATAAAATAGTGGACAATGGCAAAAACGACTACACGAGAAGTCAATAATACCGATGATGAATTACTAGGTGTTTCTTCAATTATACTCACCTTCGCTTTCTTTAATTATAATTACTCTTTTTTTTTATTATGTATTATTTTTTTCTCCAACTACCTCAGATTGAATTAAATTTTTTCACGCACTTTTCTAACCAGATTTATTAGCGACGAAAGGTGTTCCGTCAGCACGCGTCAATCGAGCCATTCACCATTGTTAAAAATATTACACGATAGCCCCGAAAAATACGATGCATTTCAATCCATCCCTTGAGATACGACGCCATCCCCTTTTGTATTGTATAAAAATCTACGACAATTTCTCCAATTTGTTCTCTGGGGTTGTGAAACATGAAAAGGGGTACCCCAAGGAAAACATTTGAGACCCTGTAAAGTTATGACTTTTTATACACGGTTTTGTTAAACACGATTTCTTGTGCTTGAAATCTTGGCGTATTTAACATAGAATTTGTTTTATTCCTAACCAGAGAATGGACAAACAGCAAGAGCGGTATGTCGCCTCAGATATATAATGAGGCTGCAGTGGGCGGGACATATTTTGACAGTAGATGAATTCCGCAACGCGCACAAAGCCTTCATACATAAGCCAAAAAAATGGAGACCGAGGGAAAGACCGAAACCTAGATGGGCGGGTAATGTCGAGATTTAGTGAAAAACTTATACGATTTCAATTTTTACAATTCTTTAAAGTTTATCAATTAAATTGGAAAGAGTTCAAAATAAATTATTATCGTTTATTAACTTCAACTTTAAACAAATCAATTACGATTTTTAATGAGCTTTCTTAGTTTAACTAACTTGTGTTGAAGTACTTGAAGAGATTTATTATTGTTATTCTAAATTGTTAAAGGCAAGCTGGGTCGTCCTCGATCTGACTGAATTGATTTCGTACCATGTTATCGAGGCGGTCAAGTTGTTAATTCAGAACTTTCAACGGTTTACCGCAATCCCGCAAAATTGTTCAATTCTCGAGTTTCGACTAAAATATAAATTTGTAATGAAAATAATGTAAAAAATATGCTTATACTGTATTTTAAGTTCCCATTAAAATATTTGTTTCACACAAACCTATTAATTTCCTCATCTAAAGCGTCCACTGTCGCCACATTTATATTTTGACATTTGACAGACCATTTTTGTTCTCTCCCTCTCATTCAAATATTACACCGATCTATAATCATATACCATCTATTTTTGAGGATAGCTGTGACAATCACCTTCATTACAATATTGCAATTTTGAAAATAGGCATGATAATATATTAACGCATCTATACAAAGACTTCACAGGCTTGGGAACAATTTTGGTTTTGTCGATGTTCAATATTTAAACATAAAATTAATATTTTTAATACTTTTGATGGTATAATTGATCAAGTTCTGTGTTTAACATAAAAACAATATACATTTTTGGTTTAATTTTTTTTCAATTTAAAATCTTTTTTATTTTCTCTTCTACTGTGTTGTATTTAAAATCTGTTTTTTGAACAAGCTGCAATTTGTTGATATTATATATAGACATACTTATATACTGGACTACAAAGGTGACGAAACCTGCTTTGGAAACAGCGCGTTAGAAGATTTGATAACATTTTTATATAATACTTTAAGTTTTATATTCAGCTTTACCAGTATCGCTATCGACGTCTGGCGCTTACAAAACCTTTTTGAAATTAAAAAGATTTCGATGTCAGTGTCTCTCAAATGGTATGGCAATGCTCTGCCATTTTAGCTATTTCATTATTAAACTGAGGTGTGTACATGTATGAGTATACTAATATGTATATTATGTAGATCATTTTATTATAATTTAATGCATTAATTAAAAATTTTGATATATATATATTTATACATTAATGTTGATTTTTAAGGAGAACACATTTTGATGTGTATTTTAATACAAATTAAATTAATCAACTACAAAGATATTTAAATAATAAGACAAAACACATGTTTCGATACGTATGGTATCTTCTTCAGGAAACAATGTATAGTAAAATTAAAAATACAAGCATAGATAAAAACAAAACTATAAAAGTATAAGTGGTGGGTAACCAAGTAGGAACTACTATGAAAACAGAATGTTTTGTCTTATTATTTATATAATATGTGGCTACAAAGTAATATTGCTAATATTGAAGAAATGAGAAAGATATTTAGTTTTTATATATTAGATACCGGTAGCAACTAATAGATATATATATATATATATATAACTATATAATTCGATAGATACATTTTTCTGTATGTCTTTCTAGTTGATTCATTTAATTTGTATTAAATTTTAATGCAAACATTTAATTATATTCAAAAAGGAGTTACTGGATTTTTGTAGCAAGCAGGTGAATCTTTACGTGCGTTTATATAGATAGACCTTACAAATACAGCTGGCTGATAGCGCGTGATTTGAGTAATTTAAAGTACATATATTATATGTATTATTTTCCTCCTAACTTCTTTTACTTCTTCGTTTTACTCCTAGTGAGAGTTGTGATGATGATCTTGAGGTTGGCTATTGCAGATGACGGCGTGGATGATCTATCATTATAAATTCCAGTCTAGGAACTCTTCATTAGAGTCTTGATCGGTCCAACATATTAACGATCTTCCACAAGATATGGTTCCTTCTAATTCCACCCCCCCTCCCACCTTGAACCACCAAGTTATCCATGATCTCTTCGTCTCTAGTGGCACGAGCATATATCTGAGGATTTAGGGCCGTAAAGTTGGGGATAGACGTTGCTAGATAGTTTTTGTTCTGCACGCATTGCCAGCACCACATTTTCAGAGAATCTATCCTTACCTTCCGGCTCTTTCTGAGATAGTGTTTATTTTATTTTCGTTATTATCATAAAGAGTAACTATGCAAAATTAAGAACGGATGACTTTCTATATATTATACATTGGTATTGGGAGAAGGGAGTAGCGTACACAGAGGGTAGAAACAATTATCTCGAACTATTGCTTAAGTTTTGCACAGGGTCCTAAAGAGTAGCTGTGCAAAACTTGGTTAAGATCGGTCAAAGGGTTTAGGAGTTTATCGAGAAGACAGATGACATTCTTATCTTCTTCTTCCACGGCACTACATCTCAGGGTAAGATCTGGTCTCCTCCTCAAGTGCTCTCTACTGGCTTCCCATTCTGCTCCAGTCTTCTTCCACACAGTCAGCCTACCTCTTCCTCGATCACTTCTACTGAGGTATCCACTTAATTTTGATTTTTGATGTCCTGTCATCTGATATTCTTTCAATATGACCGGCCCATCGCAGTCTTTGGAACATACAGAATCTTATATTTGTTTCTTGTTCAATTAAATTTTCGAACTCATGAATCATTTTTATTCTGTAAGTTCCATTATCTAGTGCACGTTCATAAATTGTCAAATTGTTTTTTGTGCTCAAAGACTGCTCATTTATTTTCATCGATTTCGCAATCATAAGTTAAGGCCTTATTACAGTTAGTAATAATAAGACAGACAGATTATTGGCTTCGGTCTTTGTCTTCGCGTGATGCGGATTCCCCTTCCGCTATACGTTTCAGTAGTGCGGATTCGCGTTACACGGCGAGACGCTGCGTATTGCTTTCTTCCATTTATGACACAAGAAATGACGCAAAACAAGTGTTTATGTTTCTAAATTGCGACGCTTCCCAACGAGACAATTCGTATAAATTATTTTGAAACAGCACGAGAGAAACGTTAAGGCTTTTTACATTTTGGCACACACCGTAAAGCCGCGTCGCGATCTCGTCAACCAAGCCAGGCGGAATGAAAATATTAAAATTTTTAAAATAAGTCATTTGGTAATTATAGATACACAAGTGTCGAAAATAATATCTAATAGCGTTATATTAAATATATCACGTACGTAGGTATAATAAGTGTATTATTTTTTTATTAAAAACATCATGAAAAATGTGTTTTAATTACACAAGATTCAGATTACGTTATAATTTAAAATAAATGGTGGAATATCGATTTTTATACAAAAGCCTTTTATATTATTGTATGTATTTGGGGAAAATGTAAGTTAATCGGGGATTGGAGTGGGTTACATTATCTTTGAATCGCATGGTTTACAGTAGTGATGAGCACAAAATCACGAACCGTGAGTCAATCACTGATATATCTGAGTCACACTCACTATCAGAGATTGAATATCTGGAAATATCGTGATTAGGGATTAATTTTTTTGTTTTATTTCTTGATTTATGCTTCGTCGTATGTGCAAATGAATGAAAATATTCATGAAAAAATAACGTTGTTATTTGTGAAAAGCGCCATTTAGTAGACTCTGCCAAAAAGTTTTACGCATTTGAGCCGAAATGCTGAGAATTTGAGCCGAAAAATAAACTCACATTTTCTAAGGATTTTCACTATCTTTGTGACGATATGAAACAAGATATATATTAATTATACATGCTAGAATATGATTTTTACATATATTAAGTTTGAATAATATAAGTAAATACCCTCCAAATTAGGTTTTTTTATTTATTTCGTGTATTGTGATATCGCAGTCACAGTTTTCAATCACTGATATTATCGAATATCAGTCACAATCACACCAGTGAGTCTTCTTATTCTTCTTCTTTTAAACAAGGAAATCCACCCTTAATACTAGTGAGTCAAAAGTAGCATTGTTTCTCATCACTTGTTTTCAGTATAATGAGTAGCTTGTTAGTATAGTGGTTAAGACGCTGGCCTATTGATCTAGTGATCAGCTCAGACATCAGCAAGTTAGTCATATGTTCACAGTACAAACGTTTAGCTTAGTTTGAAAATAGTAAGAATATTTATGCGACACGTATTCCGTGTACGAATTTCTATTTTAAAAAAAATTATTATAACGGGTAAGTAGGTGGAAGGAGGGAAGGGGAGGTCAAGAAGAAAGATGGGGAGAATGTCTATGTTATGCGCAAGGACATAAAGACTAGGTAACTAATTAAATAGGAATTTATAGACAACTAACAGACATTTATAAATCTTTTTTTTTTTTTAATAATGCAATTCCTACAATTTTTTTGAAACCAATTCATCTATTTAAATGCACGATTGCTTATTGATAGACGTGTGTAATCACAATCATACCAGACTAAACTTGTATCAATTTGCTTTTAAAATATTGTGTGTGCCAAGCACGCGTGCTCTGAGTGAAACTTATTAGAGTTTTCTCATTTTGTGACGAAAATGCGTCACGGAAATTATTACATCATCGGTTTCCATAGTTGATTCTGTTCTTACTCTTGTAGATATGTATATGCAAAACTAATGTGCGACCCGGGTGGTAGAAAATGTAGCATGTGACACATTATCATCTCCAGTTCTGTCTCTCTAAAAATTAAAACAAAATGGATTACTACCGTTTCGATTGATAAAAGAGAATTGCAGTAATTATATACAATTGATTTCACGTGATCGAAATACAGTAAATGGTTACTTTTTTTATTTTTGAAAATACAAACATACATATTTCTAGGAGAACACATTCTTATTGTGAAGTTGTAATTATTCAGAACATAGGTCTGTGATATTTTAAATATGAATTAAATATATTAATTAGAAAGATATACATATAAAATTAATTTTATCGAAAAATATTGTTGTTGCACCACCGGGATTTGAACCTGGATCTCTTTCCTAACCGGGGAAGGTGCATTATCCAACTATGCTACAGCGACAATTTTCGAACCTATATGTTGCCTTTTTGATATTAATACATTTAATCGTTCCATTATTTGAAAGAGCCATCTACCTTATTTTTACAGAATCTCAAATACCTTTGAGTAAACTGATAGTAGACGCCAGAATTATCAATTCATTTTTATATAAGGTAGATGGCTCTTTCAAATAATGGAACGATTAAATGTATTAATATCAAAAGGTAACATATAGGTTCGAATGTTGTCGCTATAGCATAGTTGGATAATGCACCTTCCCCGGTTAGGAAAGAGGTCCAGGTTCGAATCCCGGTGGCGCAACAACAATATTTTTCGATAAAATTGATTTTATATGTATATCTTTCTAATTAATATATTTAATTCATATTTCGTCCACATACATGTTTGTCCACTAGAAACATTATTTAAAAAAAAAAAACACCGAAGGTAATTTATCTATGTACTCGTATTGTTATTAATAATTTAACAATCACTAAATTGAGTCTCTTTGAATATTCTTACTCTGTTATATAATTAGGCATATATATTTAATACCTGATGTTTAAAAATTCGAGTGAGTACAATTACTTCTCCTATGGTCATATGTTTATCGTGCGTGTGCGAGTATGTGTTATGTGTGCAGTTTATTAGGTAGGAAGGTATGAAATTTTATTACATTTATATTTAACATTTAAAAATTTTAGTTGGCAGAAAATAGTTTCTTGGCATTTTACTTTGTCTATATACTAGATATGCTTAATTATTTTAATTCAAATTTTCAATTGGGTATCGTACAGGCTCTGAATTTGTAAATATTATTTACCTACCCAACGAAAGGATATAATATTTTAATTTTCAAACATGTGAATCTCTAAAATGTGTAAAAAGTCACAAGTTATCCATTTATGAAAACTAAATAAAATGTGTAATCACCATGGTAAACAGTATGACGTATTTGTTTGGTCACTTTTTTTAGTTGAGAATTGAGTTATGATACTGAGTGTAATTTTCTTTTATATAAAATTGTATATTATGTTAAAATAATATTTGGACCCGCAAACAAGCGTGTCTAGAGAAATGCATTGTAAGGTAATGTAAAAAAAATAATAAAAATTAAAAAACGCAAGTTTATGTTATTCTTAAAAGCGTGTGCACGGTATGTAACGCAGTTTTATTCTCCAAAAGAATCAATCTTACGTTTCAGGATCAATATACACCCCATGAAATAAATATCACCACTGAAAGATACCTAGCCATTCGGCACGAATTGTTCCCGTCTACTACCGCTGCGCCACTGGATAGGCACTGACAAATCTTATTCCCGAGATCCCCACTTACGTACTCCCGCCAAAAATTCAAATTCAGAACACACTACAATCCAAAAGCTGTCAAAAATATGCACTCATTCAATATTCTACGGGCGCTCGCGCGTCTCTATTGGGCCGCCTGACCCTCCCCCCTCCCTGTACCAGGAGCTGCCGCCACCCCTTGGTGTGCAGCCCGCGAAGAGCACCGGCTGACTGCCTCAGGGGCCAAATAAATGCACAAAAACAAATTATTAAAATGTCAGTTAAAATACTTTGTTATTAAGGAGAACACATTCTTATTGTGAAGTTGTAATTATTCAGAACAGACGGTCTGTGATTTTTTAAATACTAATTAAATATATTAATTAGAAAGATATACAAATAAAATCAATTTCATCGAGAAATATTGTTGTTACGCTACCGGGATTCGAACCTGGATCTCTTTTCCAATCCGGAGAAGGTGGATTACCAACTATGCTACAGTGACAGTATTTTTGACGACAAATTTTCGAACCCATACACTTTTAAAATTAATACACCTATCTTTGTTTTTACGGAATCTCAATAAATACGGATTGGAAAAGAGATTCGAATCCCGGTAGTGCAACGACAATATTTTTCGATAAAATTGATTTTATATGTATATCTTTCTAATTACTTTGTGGTGCAATTTTTTAAAAATAAAATTAACATACGTTTTTGCTATATTTTTGTCACGACTATAGTTTTGAGAGGTACAGTTCCATTCATCAACAGCTGTACCCGAGTGTCACTTAACATATGTATTTTAGATGAAATAAAGTGACGTCTGTATAGGGTGTATAGGGCTATATTAATCTCCTTTTTTTAATGAAACTCATTTTTACTGTGAAGTTACAATTTCAAAACATAGTTCTGCAAAAGGAGATTGCTTTATAAAAATATACAGATATAAATTTGACCTAATCATAATCGATCGCTGTAGGATAGGAAGAGGCCAGGTTCGAGTTCCGATAGCAACCAAATATTTTTTCGATAAATTGACTTTTTCTGTCTATTATTCTGATTGATTCATTTATCTATATTAATCGGTTAAAGCTTCCTACTGGCCACGTAAGGTTCTGGATTCGAGTTCCAGTGACGGCTAAATTTTTCAATCGATAGATTTTTCACTGCGTCTCTTTTTAAAGTGATCTAAATGTGTTTAAATAATCATCACAATCGTAATCACACTAAAGAAATTATATTATCGAATTGAATCAACTCTTTTTCATATATAAAGGTTTTGTAAATACTACAAGTCTTTAAAAATGAGCAGAGGATAGACACCATCCCAATTATCGGCATTCATCTTAAAAGATCAAACTTTTGAATTCGTTAAACAGTATAAACATCTGAGAACGATCTGACAAGGAGCAATATTATCCAATAGTTAATAAATAGAGGAATAAAATCGGGAAACACGTGTTAATTTGCTTTATAGCAATTGATGTCGTCCAGGCTGTTTTCACAAAAATTAAAGATTAAACAATGCTGATACACGCGATCGTTTTGTATGAGTCTGAAGTTTGGTTTCTCACTTTAGTACAAGAGAACAGATTGTGGCAGTGGCGTAACTACAAAAATTGAGCCCAAACGCAGAATAGAAAAAGGCCCCACTTAAGAAATATTATTAAGGAGAACACATTCTTATTGTGAAGATGTAATTATACAGAACAGACGGTCTGTGGTGTATTAAATACTAATTTTAATGTATTAATTACAAATATATACATATAAAATTAATAAGAATGTGTGTCTCTTTAATAATATAAGTTATATCAATGTATCCAAAATGTAATAAAAATGAATTAATAATTCTGGCGTCTAAAGTCGGTTTACTCAAAGGTATTTGAAATTCCGTAAAAACAATGTAGATGGCTTTCAAATAATGGAACGATAGATGTATTAATTTTAATAAGTGTAACATATAGGTTCGAAAATTTGTCATGAAAAATACTTGCGCTATAACACAATTGGTAGTGTACTTCCCCGGATTGAAAATAGAGATCCAGGTTCGAATCCCGGTAGCGCAAAAATAATATTTTTCTAAAAAATTGATTTTATATGTATATATTTATAATTAATACATTAAAATTAGTATTTAAATAAATATTGTATTTAAGATATACGAATATTAGTACTGCGTAGTTTATCCATCAAATCCTCTAAAGATTAACGAACATTCGATTTACGATCATTCACTGTAACGTACATGGCAGGATTGGCAATGTTTGAAGAACGGGACTCGAATATGGAGAGAATTACGGTATTTACGATTTACTGACATATGAGTCATTTACTTCCAAACCTTTCTATAATCAAAAATGAAATAAATATATATTTGAATGCAGTTTTACTAGGAAAAAATTATACTTGCAATTGATTCAAATACAGTACTAAAAATAAAATAGAACTAACAAAAGTAAGTTTAATTTTTGTGTCAAAACCCTCTATAATTGAGTAGTTAACCTTCAAACGACTCAATAATGAAACTAACCATTCGTTTTTAGTGGTATTCCACTCACTGGCTTGTACCTAAAAATATCAAATAATGTAAGCGACAAACACCTAAAATATGCGCGGTGAGTTTCAAACACCTCTATAAATGGCAAAATAAATTTTGTATTTTTTTTTGCATTTCCCGTAGCATTGATACATACACTGTATCTTCAAAATATCTATTGAAGTATTTAGATGAAAATTATCTTTTTAAACGTTTTTGTGATTTCTGGGTTTTATTAAAAATCCGTTGTTGAGGGGTTTGGAATTAAATGACTCATTATAATGAGATTTTTAATGAAAAATATAAACTAACTATGCAAGTTAAAATTTCAACGAATAAAAGTTGAATGTACAATATACAACATGTACATATAGGTATAAAATATAATTTTGTTTATCTTAATTAAAATTAACTATTACTATACATCTTGTGTTATTTTAGTATTTTTTCAACTTATTATACGTTAGTAGCGTATCGTTGTACACAATCGATGTTTAATACAATGCTTTTCATATGTAAAAATGAACGTTAACTTATACGATTGCATCTGTTTGGGACATATATTTATTTGTTAATTACTTATTTATTCTTGATCGAAAATAATATACTGTGTCTTCCTCTCTCCTCCCTCTTCTCACGCGGCACGCCGCCGTCAGTCGAACGGCAACCTTGAAGCTATGCGGTAATTCGTGAATCGAAGAATATTATTCAATTGAGACGTCGCGTTTATACAGTGTATTCTGAAGGATGCTAGACGAAGACAGTAATAAATTCACAGTCCACCTTGGAGGTGTCTGAAGAACTGGATTGTGGTGAGTGGAAACCTCCTTCCGTATATCCTGTTTTCTTCCTGCATCTATACTTTTACGTAACAGCATCGTATACCCAAATAATGCATATGTAGGTGTTTTGACGCATAACGAACAAAAATATGTAAAACAAGGAACGGAACTCGTTCGTAAATTGAGAACTGTCTGTAATAAGAACAAAATTAGTATGTTGTGTCCTATAATATTCACACTTTTACGAAAATTAAAACACGAGTGTTTTTAGACATTTATATACATCTGCGATTGGACTAATATTTGCTTTGGCAATTTTCGCTTTATATCAATGGTATAATTTTTTTCACATGTTTTAATGATTAACGATTTTTTAAATTTTATGATTACATTTTTTGCATTCTTGCTCATTATCTGTCCATATCAACACTAGAAAATGTATCGATATTTGCAGAAATATCGATGCCAATTGGCTTGTAGGGCGCGAACTTTTTGGGGCCCTATCTAACGTGAGACCTAATGACGACTTGCGCAAGATTTACGGCCCAATGCATGTTAACCTAACCGGAGAATGAGGGAGATTAAAGAACCTGAACTTCGGGAACGGTATACCGCCCCAGATACCTTGACTTTGTGTCCCGTGAGACTAATTTGAAGGTATTTTCATTAGGTGAGATTTAGTGCAGTAGTTTCTTTTTGTTTTTTGCACCGCAGTACCATATAGCCATTTCCGCTGTTATAGCTGTGCATATAGTAATCAAAAATCATTCTTCCTACGTTTTGTTTCAGTACTACTCGTTACTGCTGCCCTCTAGCGGTGGCTCTCTCTTAGTCTGATTCCTCATCTGCGACCTGTCTGGCATGGTTACACTACCGCCAGGATAGGTCTCAAAATCCCTGGAATGCGCCGAGCCTCCTCACCACGGCTAGGTGGAGATCCCGTCGAGGAAGATGCAAGTAAGTAACGATAAATTGCTTCCCTTTAAAATTAAACTACGTCAACTTTTTAATAACTATTAACATAAATTGTATATACATGCGTGTATGCGTATAAATATATATATATTAAAAAAAATATATTGCATCCCATTTCCCTCCCCTCCACACCCTTTCTACTTTATACATTCAGTGTAAAAACACTCTTCCGTTTATCAGTTTTTTTAATATGTACTATTTTTAAATCAATTATGTTTATTTTAGTGTAAAATACTTTTTGTTTATCAGTATGTTAAAATGTACTATTCTTTAGTGTGTATTATAATAGTATTCCTTGTTTAATCCCCCACGTCGAAGGACGAAGAGGAAGAGAAATATCCCCCACCCGTTGGACCGATCAAGTAAAGAAAGGCACTTCTCTGATGACAGCTCTTAGGACTGCAGGCTGCCATGAAAAGTGGAGGAGCATAGTTAAGAAATCGATAGTTCATATGGAGATCGCAATCCTCAGTCACGAGGGACCGACGTGGATGAGACTACTAAAGAAGAAGAAAAAAAAAGTTTATTCAGCAGGTTTCCCAGTAAAATTTTACACAAAAATTGCATTAGAAAATATCGTAACATTTTTATGTATTTTCACCATTACCGGTATCCGGGATCGATATCAGGCGTCTCCGAAACTGTTTTGAAATCAATTTTGGAAGCATCGAGTATCTATGCCGGTATCTCTCGCAGTCTAAGCCAGTGCTCTGCCATCTTATCTATTCCACAATTTTTGAGTTACAATTTAATGCATTGATTTACATTTATTATATACTATTATTTATATATTCTAAACATTAATTTTTTTGTGTGTATAACGTAAGATTCCGACCTAAAATCTAGGCGCGCTTCGTTTAATAAACGATTTTTTCCCCTTCAAACAGTCCTCCGCAAATATTTGTAGCAATAAAATATAATATATCTCGAGTACGGAGAATTTTCTCCTATGCGGGTTTATGAATTTTTAACAGTTTTTAGAGTGACGTGTTGCTCTGTACTTGGTTCGGATCCGGGCTGGCTTATTGGATCAAGTACAGATGCGTTACGCGTTACATCGTGAATAAAAGAAGAAGCGTGAAGAATAGAAGGGTAGGAGGGTAGGAGGGTAGGAGGCGGACCCCGTACGTCACAATAACTGCCTACCTATAGTACCTTCAAGTGTTCACGGAATCAAAAATATATATTTTTTGTTATATAAACTTAACACACGTGTGGTGTCACGTGTGGACTATTGTAACAGCATCTATGCTGACCTGCCAATGTTTCAGCTAGATAGTTAATAATCCGTTTAGATTGAGAGACAAAATTTATGTTCCAAAACTAAAATATACCGCAACCCAAAATCACTATATTTATCAAGGCATCAAATTTTTTAATAATCTTCCCATCACAATTAGAACAATTACAGACTACTATCAATTTGTATCTGAAGTTAAAAAATATATACACAGACTAATTGAAACATAAATAATCTCGTATATACCCCTTCTTTATACACGAGTCCTACTCTCATAGAGAAGAAATAAATGTTAAATGAAATATATATATATCTTACTGATAATTCTAAATGTATTATATTTTCTGATATTAAAATTTAAAAAAATAATTAAAAAATGTGGCAGCACAGATAATATATGGAGTTTCGAAATTCTCTTATATAACATCCCTTCTATATGAACTACATTGGTTCCGGTTCCTCGAAAGAATTGAATTTAAATTAAGCTGTTTGATGTACAAGGCGACGCATAACATGGCGTCTCTGTACCTTCAAGAGCTTTGTATACCAGACAATTTTGATGGTAGACGTTAAACTCTCAGATCAGTCTCTACTTCAAACGCAGGAAGGGTTGTAGAACCGACCAGCCGTTGCCAGAAGTCTTAGAGCATTTGCGGTGGCAGGCCCAAAAGCGTGGAACTCTTTGCCCTCCGTCATAAGAAACAGTGCATCAGAGACTTTATTTAAGAAGAGACTAAAAGAGCACCTTTTTAAAAAATCATTTCCATAAGTTCAAATAACAATTTTTAATTTTAAAAACAAAGATAATGTAGGACTACAACACTTTATGTGATTTATATTTATATTTATATTTTTGATCTAGAACTACAGATTAGTGTGAATAACGTCATGGATGATCTGTCGCCAACGTTTTAACCAGATCGGTCCATCGTGTTGATGACCTTTCATGAGACTTGATTCCCTCCACTCTCCCTTGGATGAACAATTTTTCAACGGTGTCCTTGTATCATATTTTTAATATATGCATATAATGTATTATTTATTCATTTCTAAACACCAAGTTTTAATACTGATATTTTATTTTATGTAAAAATAATTACCACTGTGAACTTTTAGCGAGCTAAATTCGCATTCGTCGGTAGTGTAATGGTTAACATCGCCGCCTATCACGCGAAAACCAGTATAATGTAAAAGGTCGCCTTGTATCATATTAAAGCTTATACACTATGTATTTGATTTACTAATCTGACCTTCCGTTTTTTCCCTGTAAACTTATGTAATATTCATGTACATCGGTAGTGGCTGTCATTGAGCTTATTTCGCAAAAAAGTGATTTAGGTCTCATTTTGTGATAACCTAGGGGTGTGTTTCTACCGAGAAAGGGGTCCACAAAATTCGCCACACGTTGCTTAGATTTATTTGTCAAGCCCTTATTTTAGGAAGCACACACACATAATAAATATATAGTTATGTACTGTAGAACAAATTTTGTTTTCGTTAACTCGGAAAAATCTCAACACTGTGGTAGGTTATCACGGAGAAAATATTAGAAAATATGTTTCCCAATTTTGTAAGTATGCTCCATAGACTACCAAATATATTATATAGACATGAACTAACACAAATTCCTTGTTTCAATATTTTCAATTTGGTGTCACCCACGTGATCACTTTGGTACCGCTTACGCAATTAAATAGCTCAGCGACTTTTTTGAAATATATTTCTCGGTTGAAACGAAAATTTAAACGCTGACAATATAATATGCAATAATGTAAAAAATACGTCTTATTTACACAAAGATTAAATTTTCGAAAAGTAAATACTTACACAGTTGCATAAATGTATCAAATTTATGTTTCCACAAAGAATGTGTGTAGAATGCCCCTCATCCCGCAACTAATGGTCCCCTTTCTTATATGTACACTTTATTTCGTGTCTATTCATTTACTGGTATACACGGATTAGAGAAGAGAGTAAGAATAAAAAAAATACTTATACAAAAGCTTTTTTTCTTTTCGAGTTTTGGAAATTGACAGCAAAAGATATTCATGTATTAAGGTATGATTTTGTCATTCTTCATGTTGATCCTACTCACCAATATCATCATGGCTCTACATGCTGGGATGGCCCTTGGAAGCTTCAAGGAAACGCTTCCACTTCTCTCTCGTCGTCTATCAGAGATTCAAGTCGTGTAAATAACAGTATTGAGTTCAGCGTGAATCGGTCTACGAATCATCAACGCATGTGTTTTTCACTCGGATTAGAACGATGCATCCAAAACAAACGTATCTTTACTGAGTCAATAAATCACTATCACTATTCTCTGGTCCTCAAATCTTCGGTATGCCAAAAAAAGTGGAAGAGTCAAGAAGGCGGGAATTCAGGAGGATGATGATGTATCACCGGTCACAATAAACTCAGATTAATTACACTTTTCTGATTATTTTATATTAATATCAAAAAGATATCAGGTTTGAAAATTTGTCGCTAAAATATTGTCACTGTAGCATAGTTGGATAATGCACCTTCCCCGGTTAGGAAAGAGATCCAGGTTCGAATCCCGGTGGCGCAACAACAATACTTTTCGACAAAATTGATTTTATATGTATATCTTTATAATTAATATATTTAATTCATATTTTCAAAAAAAAATATTTTATCCACATTTTTATTGTGAAGTTGTAATTCTAGAACATAGTTAATTGTTTTGCTCAAATAAAATCACGTAGAAAGATATTCAAAACAATGTATTTATCGAAAAAATATATAGTTATCATCGGTATCGGTTTCTCGCCGAGAGAATGAGAGAAATTTTCAAGGAGTTTAATTATCTTGGTTCTATGATTACTAACAATAGTAGCTGCGAACTAGAAATCAAACGTCGCTGGAGTATGCCGAAAAGATTCAAACACAGATTTTACAACGCATTAAAATACCGCAATGTATCAAAAACATTTTATGTTAGGTTATCATTATTTAAGTAGATCTCCTCGTAATAACTAAATCATTAGCATAGACACACAATTCGTAATGCTAACTTTATAAGCTTTTTGCCTCCACTACTACTAACACTAGATAAAATACCATAGTATAGAGTGTATCACCCTGTCTTATTTCATCTAACCATATCAAGTGTCACCAATGAACAGTCACTGATCACTAATCAACGTACAACTCTCACCTGTGCACGTGTCACCTCTCAGGCGTCAAATCACCGCTCAGACTGACGCTACTCTAATTTATTTAACCTCTTTAATTGTTTCCATCTGGCATCCATCACCAATACACTCACGTCACATATCGCTCTCTCGCCGTCTTTCACAGAAACGTATGTTACCAAAGGATAAGAAAGCAGAATGATTTCTAACATTTTTATATATACACGTGTGTGTGATAATAATCATATTGTGTCAAACTAGGGCTTGTAAGACAAAGTCAAGTTGAGGTCTTTTAAAAACTTATTTAATCGCACAGCACGGGATTGTTTGACAAAAACCCACCTCGGCATGAACCGTAAACAAAACAAATCAAGAAAGCGTCTCCAGTCTCGCGGTATTAAAAAAAAAAAACTTTAATAAAAATGATTTTCGTGAAAAAACGCAACAACAAAGGCATTCGCGAAGATCTACATATACGTTTTCACGGAATTCACACAATAAGATTTTTGGTCTTTTAAATACACAAAACATATTATTATACAGGTGGTTCGAAATATGCAGACGGGAGATATTAAGGTACCGCATCAGAAATAATGATTACGAAATATTATTTAAATATATAATAACTTAATAATATTCTGATGAGAACTTTACAATCTTTATATTATATTTTAGAAGCAATGTATAACTCTTTAAACTCCTAGAAAATGTCACCAATGAAATAATTAATATCTTACGAAGTTGAAGCGCGGGTAGGTTGGATTGGGCTCAACCCTTGAAACCCTTGTTAAATTTGACTTTGATCAGTGAGCACTTTGTTAAATTAATAAAAAATACATATCGTCACCGTCAGCAGCAACACCACATATCTTGTGCACTTCACAGAGAGAGACAGAACTAGTTTTAAATGATTTTTTGTAGAATTACTCAAGTATTACTTGCCTTTCTAGAGTTGTAAAGAGGGGCAGATTCTTTCTAAACTGAAACTGAACTAAACTTAGGTACGATTCCCTTGACTTGTGCGCAGTTGACAGGGAGGTTACAGATACGTGGTGATTACATTTCTTTGATTTGCACGCCTCTAGCGGACGCTATCGTGAAACTAGTGATGTGAAACGATTCCCCGCGAAAATACAAATCCAATGATATAAATATCTTAATTTGCCTAAAGATTGAGATATGCAATGTGACGATATACTTATACGAAACCTACTAAAACTATTTCAACTATTAATATTATGAAAATATCTTGTAACACAAGACCTCTACGCGTTTTCGCGTTTTTGAAATTCTCCTTTAAATATGATACTTTATTTATTGCGTGTGTAAATAATCAATTTTCTGGAACAACTCCCCCCTTGCGAGCCCCTTGTTAAAATATGAGTGGGCCACCTCAAGGTTGATGAGCTAGGAGTGAAGTTCACGTTACATCGAAGGCAATCAACTAGTACTATAAAATAATCTACCAGTAAAAACAGCGTTAATAATATACGAGTAGATAGGATTTAAAATTTGAACATAACACACATTTCAAATATTAATGTAAGAGGACTGGAGCTGAATGGGAGGGTCTGGGAACTGGATAAAAATGGCCAGGGATACGAGTCGGTGGAGAGCACTTGTAGAGGAGGTCAAATCCCACCCTGGGATGTACAGGTCGATTTTTTAGTCATGGCATTTCAAGAATGTGTCGTGTATCGATACATGTCAATATATGTGATTAATATTATATTATTTCCTATCCATAAAATAATTAAACATTTAACAAATCTATGTACTTATTATATTGTAATAATTCGTACAGATTCGTCAGTGTAGTGCCATGAGTAAAAAATCGACCTATAGTGCCGTAGAAGAAAAAGAAGACGATATTCAAATTATGAATTATTTCATTTTTTCAGGGTGGTCAGGTATAAGAATAAAACAAATTAGACGAATCAATTAGAAAAATATACTGAAAATCTATCTGTTGCATACAAGCATAGATGTCGGAAGAATCTCAGGACACGGAAGAAATTTGGCACTCACCACAACCCGGATTCTGCTGGCACCTCCAAAGATGTGGACTGTATATTTTTCGCTCGCTATTTCGTCAAGGTTCTGACACAAAGCATAGACACGGAGTATAAAGATTGTATAACAGTATTAACTGTTTCGTACACGTTGTGACGTTCAACGTTACAACTGAACCGACTGGTCGGCGGCGCGTGCGGCGATACGAACCCGGATTTTTTTCTAAGAATCACTGTTGATATTCAATCGTATTTTGCTTAGTGCTTAGCTTCTTTCTGACCGATATTGATTTTTTAACTATAATTTTCTTACAACTTTTCATCTTCGGATCGTTTCATCGGTACGCATGTTTGATAAACTAAGTAATGATGATTAGTATCTGTATAATATCACTCGCCGATGTGTGTATGTATGTAACATCCGTCACACACTCACAGTGTGTCTCGTCAGTACTATCTGCTGTGTCACACACCTTGTCAGTAATGTTCCCTCTGAGCTGAGCGATTGGCATCATAATACACATAATATATTTTTTCTTTTTCATGTGCCGTCTTCTATCAAAGGTTGGCGACCAAGTTGCGGTATGCTGATTTATACTCTATAATATCACCGGCATCTTGGACATTGAACCACTCACTGGGGTTACGTAATCACCTCTTTCTACTTATATCTCTTCTGTCTTCCATCTTCTACAATATCATATTTATTATTGCGAAGAATTTCAAATGCGGGGACAGTGATTTAAATTTACTGCCGGTATCGCCACTCTTATCCGACGAACGACGTGAGCAACACCTGGATTGAGGACGCGGGCGGCAGCAGAGGTGGCCGCCTCGGTCTGGCCCGATCACTCGCCGACGATACATCATCATCATCACGACAGAGACCGAACACCGCCGACTCGCTCGTCTACTCTTCGCACGTCTCCTTTCTTCGACACAATAAACGAGTCTTCACCAACTGCGCGTGCCATTAATCGCCAACCCTCACAAAAGTATGTAGATTTCTTTGTTTGATAATTGTTATTAGTTCTCCTAGACTTGTTCATACGTCTTAGTACCCCTTCATTAGTATAATGCGGTTAACCCAGGAGATCACTATCATACGTCAATATAACCACAAGATACTAACTTCTTATTAATGCTTTGTAAACACACAATTAAAAGTTATATCGTAATGTCCTAACTTGCCAAAATATGGCAAGACCGCAGTATTTCCAAAACAACGAAGATCAGACTTGTACAGAGTTTGGTGTATTCTATATTTTTATATGGGGTAGATTTATGGATTTTGAAAGCAAGGGAGAAAAAACGGATTGATGTCTTTTAGATGTGGTGCTAGAGACACATGTCGCGCATGATGTGAGCGATATAGTAATTCTATATAAAATTATCAATAGCATGTTGGACTGCCCTGAGTTAACACAAATGGTTTCGTATAAAGTACCAACTCAAACGAGACAACATGAAGTGTTCTTTGTAGGCATCCCTGGAAATAATTATGTTGTTAACTCGCCAATATCGCGGATGCGTCGGCTTGGTAACAATTTTCGTTGCAGGAGCATACCTGAATTGAATAAATATTTGTATGTGAATTATACTTAGTTTTTAAAATGATGTTATATTTAAATTAAATAAATTATTATTGTTATGTAAAAGCCTACGAGGGCGTTGATGGAAATAAATAAATAAATACCATGGATGGCGTGACGCACACATGTCTCCATTCTGCAGGACAGACTCTCAATCATTTGCCTGAGATGAGTTCTTCAATTTTTTGGGCATCTTGCGAGAAGGGAAGATAGCTTGGAGAAGCTTGATGTGGTAGGCCACGTCAAAGAACGAAGAGGAAGAGGAAGATCCCCACCCATTGGATCGACCGAGTGACAGCCCTAAGGATGCCGAAAAAGTGGAGGAGGTGGAAGAGGTGGTGGAATCAAACATGATAGCATGTCTTACAAACTACCTTCACCATGACCGATGACCATCAATTTTGGATACTGACGGAGAGGAATCGGTCGAGTATCCAGGCTGCAGAGATGAGACACTTAAGAGTGACGTTAAGAGATCCTATCCATGGCAATTCTTGTCCAGTCCCCAGACCCACCCATCCGGCTCCAGTCCTCCTTCACACAGTCAGCCCACCTCTTCCTTGCTCGCGTCCACTGAGGTATCCACGTGGTTATGATCTTTGATGTCCTATCATCTGGCATTCTTCAACATAGCCAGCCCATCGCAGTATTTGGGAGCTACAGAATCTTACGATACTGGTCTTATTATTGTTTTGGTATTATATTTTCGACCCCAACATTTTTTTACAGGCATAAAACCTTCTATTGCCAGTTAGAAGGCGGATTTTGAATTCGTTCGTTGTCCTATTTTTAACGTGTTCAAGTTAGAGGCCAGATAAATAAATTTAACAACTCCTTCATATACACGGTGTCCTAAGCAAACATCTCGGGGTGCGTCCTGTTTACATACAGTCCAACTATTTCCGTTTCCTTTTACAGGGTTTTCGGTTCATCACGGGATCAACCCGCTGCTGCTCTAAATAGAAAAATCTCAACTAATTTGGTTAGGAGATATCCTCCGCACGGAAAATATTGCCTAAACAGATTTTCCCATCAGTGCCAGAAGAATCCCATGAAGGATTACCCAAGAGAACATGGAGAAGATAAACGGAGAGACTCTGCGAAGAAAGTTGGAACTATCAGTGGCACAGCGCAGGACAGAGAGCGGTGGAAGAGTGCTGTCCAAGCGTTAGTCCCCCGATCCCATAGGATAAAGATAATAAAGTAGAAGAAGATGTCATATATTATAGATACGAACGCCCTGTACATCAAATTGGCTCACTTTACCATAGAAAAATGGATGAAAAAATGTACAAATACCCAGTTTTCGTCCCCAATTTTAAACAAATAATATGATATATCGGGGATTCGCGAGGCTTTCCGCGAACTTTTCTCGCGGAATTTTCCATTTTACAAAGATGTTATTTCTGCGAAAGTCACCCCGCCACATCGGAGGCTTCGGGGGTGGATAAACTGGATGTAGATAATATTATACGGGTTGAGGCTGGGGCACTTTGCATTCTTAAGGTTTTCTTTTATTCCCGCACCAGCTGTATCCGGCGGCGCGGGAGGAGGGATAGCCTGTTGTCTCGTAAGCCAAAATACTAATCAGATGGTTGATTGACTCGGTGGCTGAATGGGTGCAAAATTAACTACTGACTCAACATTTTCAAAACTTTTTTGAAATATATTTTAAGTTACGTTCTTGCAGTTAGATACCAAAACCTTGTGACTTTCCTTCATAGTTAACTTTTTTCTTTTCTTTTATTCAATTTTTATTACACTTTTATAATGATTTTTTTTATATCGATTAACTGTCTGGTTAATACAATAAAATAAAATAATATAAAAAAATTAAAAAGTCTAGCTTTGTGGCTAATGCTTTTTTATATAGGCAAATTTGAAAGGAATCTGTTACATTACATCAAAGTGAAGTACGAATCAAATTGACATGAAAAAAAAATTCAAAAATAAAATATTACTCATTTTTCCAAAGATTAAATTTATCGTCACCGAATTTGGCTTACGGTAAGCTTGTATTACATGCTCGAATATCTATTAACTATGTGTATTACAGTTTCTCTTATAAACTGAGCATGTGTCATGAAGAATAATATATGCATGTTATCGAAAATGAATGAGATCTTTTTATTAATTGAATATTATAGATAACATGTTAGAAAAACTTGTGTGAAAAAGGGTCGGAAATCTCAGTGATTGGACAGGAATATTTTAATTTTCAGGGTTATTGGATTGATTACAATTCTCAGAATCAGAGCTGAGCTGCACAGAGAACCTGTCTCCACTCTCCCATATATAATTCTCGCTTCTGGGGGGTGCATTGAAAATTCCAACCTGGAAAAGAATTATCGTCAACTTGCTTTAAATTGGTCAGAGACCATTGTGCATAGTCCATGTGACACCAACCATGGCTGATGCAGCGGGAGAATGGGTTGAATGGACCACGTAAGGCGCTCAGATTATTCCCTTCACTAGTATCTCTATTTCAACTAAGGATTGTTTTACCTGTTTATTTCTCATCAAGAGCAAACCATAAATTAATGTTTAGTAACGGCGCTTAAAAACGCAGTATAGCTTAAAATACAGCGTTAATGATTGATCAGTTTCGGTAATTCGCTTTTCGTATGCCCGCCTCAACACAGAAATGCCCGCCTCAACACAGAAATGCTCGCCTCAACACAGAAATGCCCGCCTCAACACAGAAATGCCTGTCTTAACACAAAATTTCTCTAGTGAGACGGGCACAGTACAAACGTATGTTTACATTTATATTATATAGTTACCGATAAATTTAATTTTATATCTACATCAATGAGCGATTTTCACAAATACATGTTATATGAGAAATAAAATTATAAATAATCTAAATATATTAATTAGAAAGATATACATATAAAATCAATTCTATCGAAAAATATTGTTGTTGCGCCACCGGGATTCGAACCTGGATCTCGTTCCTAACCGGAAAAGGTGCATTATCCAACTATGCTACAGCGACAATATTTTTAGCGACAATTTTCGAACCTATATGTTACCTTTTTGATATTAATATATTTAATCGTTCCATTATTTGACAGAGCCATCTACCTTATTTTTACAGAATCTCAAATACCTTTGAGTAAACTGATAGCAGACGCCAGAATTATCAATTCATTTTTATTAAATTTTGGACACATTTATACAACTTTACTATTTTTAGTAATAATAAACTAAAAATAATAATAAAAAAATTATAAATAATCAACTAAATCTAACAATTAATGTCACCGTCCGATAGCTAATTTATTTTATGGATTAATCAATGTGCATCCGTCCTGACGAAGATGCAGAGATATCTAAATACGTCGAGGTCAAAGTAATCAACCTGGGCTTAAATTAAAAAGATATTTTTTTATATTATGGAGGCTCGTTATGCTAAGAGAATATCAGAAAGATAACTAGAGTGACGACAGTCTGCCTCCACAATTCAAACTAATTATGGTGACATGAGTAAAAATGTACTCACATGCAAACACGTGATTTATTCAAAAATACTACAATAAATAAACCATTCTAGATACAAAAAAAAAATGGAGTTTGGAAGTACGGTGGAGAAGTGTAGCGTTGAACAGAATGCGCTGGCGAAACGCTCGGGCTAATCGTGACGATACGCGACGGAAGTCACGGAGCCATTTTGTCTTTGTATTACTCGATGTTGCCCTATGTGTATAATGAATATTGTTGAATAATGTTTATAATTATTCAAAAAAATTTAATTTTATAAGTCATACTTTTACATCGCTTTGTATACTCACATTTTACATAATAAATCGATTTTCCTACATACACAAAATGCTTTATTACTCGCTAATTAATTAACGGCTGGTGGAGTACCCACTTCAGCCAACTGATGTATTATATTACGTTGCATACATACATTGTTCATAAAACTGCTGAATAAAACCAGCGTTCATAATTATGGAGCTACGAGCTACACCACAAGTGTGTTTATTTTTATTCACTTCGATGATTTATTTTATATTAATGTAATACGTAATGTGGCTTACAATGTACGTACATGGCGTGATGATTGAAGTGTCCCAGCGCTATCGGTGATTAGGCAAGCGACGCTTACTCATCGATCAATTCTTAAGAGATTATAGGTTCGAGTTATGGGATGATGTGGCCAAAAAACTTGCAAAATTAGACGAAATGCCGAGAAAAACGCCATCTTCTCTGATCGAGAAATTTCTGCAATTTTTATATACGTCATTTTTTAATAATTTTTGCTTATATTCCAGATTATAACTCTTTTATATCTTTCTCCAACTTTGTCTATTATTTTTATTAATATTAATATATTACTTTATCCTTCCCCGGGACCGGTTTATAAGCTAGTTCTTCTTTGTCGGTCCCATCTTCAAGGCTAATAAAAAATACGCGACTTAAATTCAATTGCATTTTAACAATTACAAAACGAAAAAGGAGAAAGAATTCAAGATGTTGGCAATTTTTTTTTTAACCCTCCAGCGTCCCCTTAAGTGCTGTATTTATTCATAAATAATCATATTACAAAATCCATTAAAAAAACATACTATTACATGCAGATGGAAAATTAAGGTGCAGTTGTTTAAGGCAGACACTCACGGATCAATTCATCAAAAACACTCCCAAAAGATAGTAGTCACACGAACAGACTAACGGAGTTGAAAAAAACACGAGACATAGAGAGTGAGAAGTAGGTGCGTAGATGGAGCCCACCCACACAGGCCGGCCTGACTACCCACCTAAGAAGCTCCAACGAGTCACCCATACCCGAATAAATCCTTATTTAGAACAAGGTTCGTCCCATTACTAATTAGGTCTGCATTCCTGGGCGGGCGGTGTCTAAATCCAGTCAAGCCACCAATCATACGTTCACGTGCATTCTCCCACGTGTACACCACGAAGCATCCACAAGTCTAAACTCAAACAGTTTACTCCGAAATTGACCATGTCCCGTAATCATCTGCCATTCAAAATGATTCAGGTCTGGAGGTTTCATTATGCCTTTCAACTTGATAGTCAGCAGGTGCGTGCAATGCACACAAGCAAAAAAGCTGTGCATTACTAAGAATTCTTGGAAACAAATATAAATTAAATAATTTATAATATGGATCGTGAACGTATATTTACGAATTTATTACAATTAGCACCATCTATCTGTGTACCAGTAGAAACTTTAATGGCTTAGTTCTAAAAACTACCACGACAACCCACCACTACAGCTAGCTATTTACATTACTATCTCCTATTTTTAAGCCAGTTGATAGTCATACAATTGGCTATTTACTGAATTGAAAATTCCTTTCAGTTGATGTTACTTATGCTGTTTTTTAACAAAATAATATTTAAAAGCCTTACAACTGTATGCAAATCATTAAATAATCTACTTCCTCTTTTACTAATTCACGAATTTTACTCTTACTGATTTTAACGTGTTGATTTAATGATCATTTTTTGCATTTGATGCATGGATTTGTTTTTGATTTGGGAAAAACAAAAAGCAGAATTATTTTCTAAACCTTAATGAAAATAATTATTTCCTTTATTTATTATGTGAAGGATTTTTACACAATAAAAATCATGTTCAGTCATAGAAAGTGTTCTAAAAAACGTCCATACATTTTTTATATTGACTTTTATATGGGTAAGAAAATATTATTTTTACATTTAAACTTAAGCTTTAAAAACACTATTAATAGTACTCTAAAACTACAAATAAATACATGGTAGGGTCGTATAAACGACGGATTTATTTTGTCTAAAGACGTTAGTTAAACGAAAGTTCATAATCCTATGTACAACAAATATTGCATTACATATACTATGTATGATTGTATAATATCATTGGTAACAGTATAACCAAAATCTATACCTACTGCATGGCACTGGTAGTCAGGAATGTTGTGTGTTATGGCAATAGAAAAAGATATGGCGAGCAATATAAGTAGCCATAAGTGTAATAGATGAAATTTTAAGGTTGTGCAAATCACAGGGAAGATGGGAGAAGCCAGCCTGAGTATAGTCACGGGTTGGGTAGACACGACGGTTATACTGTCATCGTGTGTTCGATCGTTACGACTATCCAACTTTCGCCGGTCGCCATGTGCCTGCAATATGAACGCGGCATATAATGGTTCCTGTCTATATCCACTACCAGAACACCATCTTATCTGTGGTTGTGTTCTCTATGGTTTTTGTTGTTGCTATGTGTTGTAAGTTGTCAAGTAAGCGTTTACCATTAGGTGCGTTTATTGCCGCCAAGTTCGTCCTGCTGTGGGAACGAATTATTGGTTTGAATTATCATCCTGCTGTGTGTGTTTTGGTTTCTCGCTACCGTGCGTGCCGAAACCTGTACATATTTCGATTATGCAAAGTGTTGTTTGATACTTTTGCGCCATCACCGAAAGTGTACATTTAAGTGTACCTGGCTCTGAACAGCGTTCTATGTGTTCTGGAGCCGGAAGATCCTTGGATCCAGTGGAAGAAGATACCGAAAGGAGCATTTCACAGGTAGATCGTGTTTTCTGGTTCTGGGTGGTTCTTCAGCCAGCCCCTGTTCCCTATTCCTGTTCCTCTCCCGAATTCCTTCCACCTTTTCTGCATCCCTTATTTTCCCCACCCTCTCGTATAAACACAGTACATATTTAGAATAAATAATAGCAGAAGATCTCAAGAAAACTAGTGGTTAAACATTGAGAAGGAAATGAAGGATGTCCGCATAAGTAAGAAGACCATCCAGAACACAGTGTCCTGGAATTTCCACGTAAATGGGAAAGAGTAAGGTGAAGATGGGGATATCAGCTGAAACAACTAACTTAATTAACCTACCACTAGAACATTCCTTCGGTGCCGGTATACCGTAATGTGACAGATGTAACTAAGATTAAGTTGGAGGTTTACTTTCTAGTGTACCGGTCATTGCTCAAATAATTACGAATAATCAATTACCAATCATCGTTACAATCGAACACAATCACAATCACAGTAATAACAGTTTAAAAAACGATTTTACCATCACTACCCTGGAGGAATAAGTAGAAAGGCTCTTATTAATTTTTATACATATTTAAATGCACATTCGCTGATCGTTAAAGATTCTAATAGGGCTGTTTTACAATATCTGTCAGTGATTCGTGAATTCAACAATAAATAATAATCAGTAGACAAAGTAATTCAAAGCATACTTTTTCACAATCAAAACACAGTTATATTACATGTCTTAATATTATACACGTGTTTTGAAATTACGCTCTTTGAATAGAAATTTATCATCAAGTTGCAGGCAATTTGTTAACTTCGCCGGAAAATAATCACATGCTGGGATTTCGGTCCTCATCTGAATTAAAATCTGTACTCGTTTATAAATTACACCAAATTGCTTTCAACCTCGTCGTTTTATCTGCGGCCACCGCGGATAGAACAGAAAAACAATCTAAGTAATAAAAAATATGAATAATTACTTTTTAGTGATAGTAACAATATCGTGTAATAAATACGTCACTAGCAGTAAGCAATCGGCTGCCGCGGATTGCTTACTACTAGGCCCTGCGGGCAGCTATTACCTATAAGTATATAATCCTGAAAGTTAGCTGTCTACACGAACAAAAATAACATCTAAATAATGCAAGAATCAGTTTTGTCTGCAGATTTTGACAAATTTTAGGTCGCAAACATAACCTAAAATCGTTATTTTGACATTGCGGAAAGTGCTTTATTCTATGGTACACCATAGAAAGTATAGATAAGAAAAGATGACAGATGTCATGTTTGTTTTTTCTTACTAGTAATACAGACAATGTACACTTCATTTCAAATTGAATATATATTTTCGTACTGTTATTGAATTTATAAAAGACGTAATCTTAACCTAGAGATATTAAAAATGCTCGCGTCTCACAGACCTGGCCGTTTAAGCAAGCACTTTACAGACACAAATAACATTACCGAAGCCGTCGTATCCAGATAGTCATAGATATAGATAAAGAAGCGTAATATTATTATGGAAAAACAAATTTTACCCAAGGATTTCAGAACCAAAACAAAAAAACCAAGCCAAATCAAAACCTGAAAATTGAGTGCAAAATACGCTAATTTTCTACGATGCACCGTGAATTCAATACCCTTTTTTGTTAAAATTATTTAATATTATAGAAATCGAAGTGTAGTGTGTAAACATATACCATCATCTAGCGACATGTACATGCAGCAGGTACCGGCCGAGCAGAGAAGTATATGCGGGCCAGCAGAGAGTTGCTCAATGGTGGAGCAGATTGCAGGTCCAATCACAAAAATTAGTTCGTTTTGTCAGAAATATTACTGTTACTTCTTCAAAATTATCAAAATTACTTTGTGACTACATATTATATAAATAATAAGGCAAAATATTTTGTTTAAACCACTATTTATTGATTATTCAACATGTTTCGATACCTATGGTATCTTCTTCAGGAAACAATGCATACTGAAATTAAAAATACAAGCATAGATAAAAACAAAACTATTGGTGGGTAACTAAGTAGGATCTAATATGATAACAAATGTAAAAGGTGAATATTTGCAAAGAGGATTTGCTTATTTATAATATTTAGCTTGCTATTAACATTTTTTCTTTTTTCTAAAATTTCAAATTTATCTAACTGTAAGCCCCTAGTATTTGTATGCATTATTTATTAACCCGTGTTAATGACAAAATAATGTTTTGTTTCCAAAAGGGGATTGGAAAATCAGAATAGTTGTTGCTATTTAGGCATCTAAAGTGCTCCTTAATTTTAATATCGTCCTTATCCTTGTTATTCAATATTTAATTCTTTAATTTGTTATTAGTGTATAAAGCTGGTTGTATAGAATTTGGGATATTTTTTTATAATTGAATTTGAAGTATGATTATTTAAAAATACGATAAATAGTGGTTTAAACAAAGTATTTTGTCTAATTATTTATATAACTGTTAATTTAAATAATTATCTACCTATAGCATAGTAGCATTACAGTGCTCCAAATTTAAAATTCCTGACAATAGACTTGTTTGTTAACTATTTTGAAAAATGTATCTTCTAAATAAGAGTAAGTTTTAAAGGAAATTGATATTACATTACGATAAACTGTATTAACTTTCCTACGCATGATACACAAAAATACGTGATTTTATATGATTCGATTAAGTAAGCCGAGAAAATAAAATAGCAACGGACAGGCTACATAATTAGAAGGATGGACAAACGTTGGAAAAACATAGTAATCCAGTGGTACCCAGAGGAATCAAGCCGCCCTAAAACCCACTGAACTGATGAAATAATCAAACTCTGCGGAACATGGTAGTAACACAATGGACAAAAAAATAGGGTTCGCTTGGGGAGGTCTTCATCCAGCAGTGATTATAAAACGGCTGATAATGACGATGTTGACGATTTAAGATTAAAAATTAAAAATAAATTTGCGTTTTCCGAAGAAAGCGTACCTATATTATAGAAAACAAACTATATTAATATAAAATATTTTTTAAATATATAAATAAAGATATATAAGTATCTTATTATAACATTCCAGAATAATATACAATTAAATATAAAAGGAAAAATCAAGTATCACAAACCATGTAAAATTCTCAGAAATTTAATTTATTTCAATTATTCAAAAACATATTTTCTAACTACGCTATGACTGTAATAAATGTAAAACGTTTTCTGAACCGTGAGTCATTCTCGGACCTAAGAATTAGTCAATTTTATACTATGTACGTTTAAAATAAGTCAGGCGTGTGTAAACATTTTAGATATAAATTCATAACCTTACAAACGGTAGCGTGTTTTTAATATTTTTAAAACTTATTTTTCTATTTAATATAATTTATAAATCAAAATTCTTAAGTGGTTAGTAACGGACAAATGTCTGTATTTCGACAGCTTTCAAATTATTCGACAATATATTTAAAAAAAACAAAACAGGACGTACAGACCGAAGTCTCTATCGTTGGGTAGGCGAATTCATCGAAGCATTGGGAGTAAATCGTAGGCAACCTATCTTGAATCCAGTGTGCATTGCTGTCCAAAGGATTCTTAGCATTATTTTACGGTATCACATCTCAAAGGCGTCAAGTTTATTTCTCTCTCTTGCTCTCAATATCTATATTTTTACACCGCAAAGACAAATTTAAAAAAAGGACATCCAAAATAGTTATGGATCTATTTATCCAAATATAAAATAATTAATATTTCAAAAATAATTATACAAATTAAATTAATCAATTAGAAATATATACAAAAAAAAAATTTCTTCGAAAAAATATTTGTTTACTACCGGGATTCGAACGTGGATCCTTTCCTATTCGGAAAAATGCGTTACCATTTTCGCTATTAATTACGCAAGTTTTTCTGTTTGATTTGTATTAAAAATGCCACTGAACTATGTTTTGAAATTACAAGTTCACAACAACTATTTCTAATCACAAAAATGATTAGAAATAGCCAGTCAAATAATGATGAGATTTTAATATTTTTTATCACCTTCATATTTTTTTAATATAACACAATAATTTAATAATCGGACGATTTCATATCATTGAATTGACTATAGATTCTGTAAAATAACATAAAAACTAAAAGTTAATATTTTAAATATTTAAAGTAAATACATTATGGTTAATTTTAATAATTAATAGTGTATTAACTTTGTTTTATAAACCACTGTGAGTTATTTATATTTAACAGATTTCAGGAAAATGTATTTTCCTTCATCAGGATGAAAAAGCTAACCTAACTAATTAATTATTGATTATTAATTAATGAAGAAAAATGTATTTTTTCCGAAATCGGTTAAATATAAATAACTCACAGTGGTTTATAACACAAAGTTAATAAACTATTAATTATTAAATGTTAAGACAATAAATAAATTAATTTAAAATTATCAAAATTACTTTGTGGCCAAATATTATGTAAATAATAAGACAAAATACTATAACCTCTATGTAATTGTATAATTTGTATAATTGTATAATTTCTAAACGTTTGTTTCCAAAAGGTGATTGGAGAATTCAGAATAGTTGTTGCTATTTAGGGGTTTACGGTTAGATAAATTTGAAATTTTAAGAATAATAAAAAGTATAAACAACCAAATTTTTTTTGCAAATAGTCACCTTTTAAATTTGTTTTCATAGTTGTTCCTGATTAGTTACCCACCATTTATACTTTTGTTTTTATCTATGCTTGTATTTTTAATTTTAGTATACATTGTTTCCTGAAATAGATACCATAGGTATCGAAACATGTTGATTTCTCAATAAATAGTGGTTTAAACAGAGTGCTTTATCTAATTATTTAAATAAAATACTATTTATACAATATAAATTCTTGTCATGGAATATTTAAATTTCAGTGACTGCTGACGGCTGTTGTAGATCGCCCGCGGCTAGATGTTGTGGAAAATTAATAGAGTTTTCCAAAGAACGGAAAAATTCTAAAACATTCGATCATTCTGGACAATATACTATCAGAATAAAGCCAGCGGTTGGTCCGCCCCGTCGGGGTCCGTAGGCGATACAGTAGTTTTGGGATACCTCAATGTTTGGCAGACTATCTGCAGCGGCCGAACATTAAATGAAAGGATACAAACAATACGCGCTGCTTGTCGGCCCGGTTGAAACGGTGCGGCCCGTTTCACTTGGTTTCGCCGCTATTTGTATCATGAAGCTGGCATTTTGTGAATTAACTAATTACTGAATAAAGTTTTTGACGATGTTGAAATAATTATTAAATATTATTATAGTAATGCATCAATACAAAGACTTCACATGCTCGAGAACGATTTTAGTCTTGCCGAAATATTTTAATGTTTAATGATGAAATATATGTGTAATGTTTTTGATGCCGTAGTAAAACAACAGTAAAATTGATTAAAAAAATTATCTTCCTTACTTACTTACTTACCATCACGCCGTTTCTCCGCGGGGGTAGGCAGAGAGGATAGAGCGCCACACTTTTCTGTCCTGACACACAATTCTCGCCTCATCCATATTCATACATCTTCTCATACAAGCTCGCCGATTGTTGAGGCTTCTAACTCTTATCCTCCATTAACTGGTTTACCTGGTCGTGCCAAGTAAATGACTTGCGTCATATATCATTCTTACCATTCTCTCCTCATTCATCCGTTCCATATGACCAAACCACCTAAGTTATCCTTTCTTAATCTTACTCACTATACTAACATCAGCTTTACATTCTTTCCTAATGACAGTATATGTACTTCTAATATAGATACTGTATATAAAATCAATTTTAATATATATTTATTTATTAGGCTTTATTAACATACATGTTTTTGTTGTAACAGAAGAGAATATATTATAATATAACATGATAAACATAAGATACAATTATATTTCAATTAAGTATAAAACGTTTAGTGTGTGGGATGGAGTAGACTCCACCTCTGATATATACAGCATTATCCTAGCTGCTTTGATAGACTGTCGTCTGTGTTAAAGAACCCAGTTTTTTTCATGCTGTTATGGTATTATCTAATTGAAAAAAGATAAAAATTCGACAGGAATAAAAAAAAATAGAGATAAAAATAATATATGTAGTGAGAGTGTTGTAGAACTAGTGAATTATTAGTGTTTGTATTGCATTATGATTATGTTAGAATGTTGGATAGCGATGCTTCTGATTGATCTCTACCCAATTGGATCATATATTGAACGATTTCCAGTTGGTGTTGAGAGTGTTGTACAGTTTCGGAGCTAAGAACATGTAGAATCTTTGATAAAATGTCGTTGTTGTTCTCGGAACTGGTGTGTAGATGTTCGTTGTTTGTCTTGTGTTGTGTCCATGATTTATTGCTTGGGGTGAGTTGTTGTTAGCATGGAAATATTGAACGAGTCTCAATATATAGTTTTTGAGATTCTTTGGGGAATAAAAAGAAATTTACACGTTCGACGTAACTACAATGTGTCTCAAAAGTATTTTTTATTTGGGTTCATTTGCTGCACTTACGTAACGAGCAGGGAAAGGGCGAGGGGTATGTCGATCGCTAGCCGCGTCCTTGTGAATTCAGTCGCTATGGAGCGTGTCTTTACCAATTGGTCGTGAAATTTTTCCTGGAAAATTGATACCCCGATGAGGTGATATAAACTGGCCTCCACGTAGCCCTGACTTGACACCAATTGACTTGTTCCTCTAGGGTTACCTTAAATCAAAGGTATGCAATAACAATCCCCCCACTCTGGACCAATTAAAAGAAGATATTCGAGAAGAAATGGCAGCGATCACGGAGAATATGTGCCGAGCAGTCTCAGAAATTTTGCCTTTGTTTAGAAGAGTGCCAGCGAAATAACGGATTACATTTAGAAAACATAATTTTTAAGTCTTAAGACTGCACTTAAAAGCAAAATAAACATTTTTTTATTAAACCCATCCATTATTTTATTACATAATTTTTATTATGGAAAAGTATTTTTTCATTTATCAAATTTTTAAAATTATAGAATTATTTGAAAAATTAACGAGATTAATGAAATTAATAAGACCAATTAACTTTCACCCCTTTCCTCAATTGTTCAAAGAAACATTCGAACATTTTATTTTTAAAGAGATACCAATCATAGTCGTACCTACTGCAGTTGACAGTTGGCACTTCATTTTAGAGTTTATCACAATTCTTGGCACTGTGACCAGCGGGCCTGACAATTTGTGCCATATATAATAATACATGCATGAAAATTTTACATGGCTCTTTTTTTAAAAAATATTTTGAAAAAATACAAAGACCCAATAAAAATTTGTATCCAAGAATTTTTGACTAGCTGTGTTGAAAATTGTCGAAATACCTGTATCTCAAACGACGAACAGAACTATTAAGGTTTATTGAAGAGAGTGAGTAAGAATGTCGAAGACTGGACAATCACTGGGGAAAGAAAATAATGGCGTAGAGTTTCCGAACAATAAGTGTAGGAATATACGAAACGTGTTTTTTAAATACGTACCGGTTTTTTTTATTAAAGAAATACAACATAATTTTCACAACACTTTACTTTCTTCGAACGGTACACACCGTAAACTATTTCTCAACATAGTTGCAACCATTATAAGGCACATGTCATTTAATCTTGTGCTCTGCTTTGTCATATGGTGGGAGTATATTTTGGAGCGGGCACGTATATATATTGTGCGTACAGTGGAACACAATTTAAAAAAAAAAAATTCAATTACGATACCGTACATGATTAGCGAGGGGAGTTATACGACTTCTAATTTAAAAAGAACAATTGATTAGTGCTATAATACCATACGTAATGTGTACATTATAACAGTGTGTTGATTCCGCTCTGCGTTTTAATTGGTCAGCGTTTGAAATTAGTTAAAAACACGGCATCCACAAAAAATATGAATTCTGTTTGAATTTTGTTGTAACATTACAAATTACTTGAATTATTTGTTACTTAATATAATTTAAGAATTAAAGACCATTGGGAGTAATCGTTGTCAGGTACCAATCTGCCGACGCACGGAGCGCTGACGAGCATTCACCACTAGATGAGGGAGGCGGCTACCCACGCGTTTTGCGTGCGGCAGCAGCCAGCGCAAAGATGGCCGATTTTGTAAATCGCAAAGCATTTGAATTTATTATTTAACAAATGGGTAAGAAAAATGTCATAATTACTAGTGCGTCGATTTTCTATCAATCTTGTAATAAATACATGAAATAAATAAATAAACATATTTTTGAGTGTATTTACTTATATTATTCAAACTTCATTAGCGTAAAAAATGTTTTCTAGCATATATAATTAATATATATCTAATCTAATTTAATATCATTACAATAATAATGAAAACCCTTAAAAAAGTGAGTTTATTTATCGGGTCAAATAATCTGGATTCCAGGTCAAATGCGTAAAATGTTTTTGCAGAATCTACTAGATGGCGCTTATCACGAATTATAACGTCATTCATTCGTGAATATTTTCGTTTTATATGCACATGCGCTGAATCACGGTTCACAACCAAATATAAATATAATAAATAAAAAAAATCACGATATTCCCAGATATTCAATCACTGATAGTGGGTGTGACTCAAAAACTCTTGACACTTGACTCACGGTTCGTGATTTTGAGCTCATAGTACAGGATTTTACGCACAAGCGTAAGCCATTTTGCCCACGTTTACCAAACAAAAGTGTCACGTGTGCCTGTCCCATTGTTGGACACGAAACACCAGAGCAGTTGCAGACCTGTATTGAATGTTCAATGTGCAATTGGAATGTATGTTGTTCCGCGTTTTGTGATAATGAGTAATAATTTAATTATTTAAATACGGTTCATCGCACCGGTGTCAAAGGATGTGCATGTGTTTGGGTGTTACCCTAGATTTTCAATTGTACTCGTGTACTAACTTTTTTTTTATATCAATCCATTCATCCACCCGTATCGTATAGCAATAAAATACAATAAATACCTGCTGTCAATTATTTATTGATTTATTAGGCGAACACATTCTTATTGTGAAGTTATTCAGTTATTCAGAACATTGGTATGTGATATTTAAAACACTAATAAAATGTATTAATTAGAAAGATATACATATAAAATCTATTTTATCGAAAAATATTGTTGTTGCACTACCGCAATTGATTTTACATGTATATCTTTCTAATTAATACATTTAATTAGTATTAAATCGATTTATTTACTTATTTTTTGAGGAATCTTAACAATGTTTTAAATTAGAACATAACCTCATCGTCATAATGATCAGTCTGTCTGTCTCACCGAGAGCTCTTTCCATTGATCTTTGGGCAACTTTGAATTTGTATATGACATATATTTATTATTTCTAATTTGGAAATTGTGGAATTACATTTTAATGATTTAATTAAAATACTCTTACTTTTTTCTACTATTTACCTATTACCGGTTTCAGCCTGTCACGGCTCTCTTACGCTAGGATATTTATACATTTTAATACAAGGGTTTTTACAGTGAGTCTATATAATATTTATGCAATAGTGAGTATTTAATCATTCTATATAATTTGAGAAGTTGCTGATAATTTGAATCTAATGTTGGAATGTTGGGAAAATTAATAGAAGCACTCAACCAATAAATGAAAATTTACTTTAATAGTTCAGTAACTATCAAAACTGTAAAAATACCCGCAATAATAATTATCAACATATAAGGGAAAATCCCAACATTAGATTTATCTTATCACCAACCTTTATTTATTTATTTATTTATTTTATTGTGTGATTTACATGAACGGTGAATGAAAGAATATCGCCTGAGAATGTGCGGTTATCGCGTCACACTGCACGCATGTGTACGCGCCCTCGCAAATACTTGACCCGACCGACGGGACACACTCATTAGCTAACCCGAGCGCCCGTTCCGTGAACAATTTTAAAACGTAACTTCATGTATAATAATTCATGTGAGTAATCTCGATAAATTCTTTTCACAATGCGATTTATGTTATAGAGGTGTGATTTACGAGTTATGTGAGATGATATCAGATGGATCGGATGTGAATGGCAAGCCACCTCGGTTTACTGATCGTGTTTGTCTATACCGCGGTATTCACCTTAGTTTGCTGTGAGGATGAGGTAGATATTAATGACAGTAAAAGAGCAATTGAATTGAAAAGTTTTCTTTCATGATGACACTGAACATTTTGATACAATAAAAGTACAATATTGTTACGATGTGGTCTGGCTCCTGCGGACAGGGCGCCAGGGCGCCAGGGCGCCAGGGCGCCAGAACACCGCCACCGGCTAAACAGTGGTCGCATGAGACATGCGGGTTCGGCTGAAAATAGAGTCCGAGTCGGCCGACGACCCTTCTTTTACCTGTTGTAAATTTGTAGTGTTGTGTAGTTCGGACTAGGAATGAATGCTAAGTAATAAAAGGGTTTGATTTTACAACAGCTTTGTTTAATTTAACATAGAAGGATCATAGCGGGCATAATGTGCCCCAAAGACAAGCGTCGCAAACAAGAAATACATTACAACTCGGTAGATAACAATAACGATGGTAAGCCCCTCGGACCCGAAGTTGACTGTATGGAGCTAATCCTGGCGATGCTCTGAAGTACAAATTGAAGTGAGACCCTCCTCCATGGTGGTAAATCGGTCGTTCCACTTGGCCCTGATCAAATAATAATAATGTCACATAACCTTCGATTTCGGTGCGTACTAACTAACGCATTCTTCCGATCCGCCTCGACGCAGCTTCTTGATCGTCAGGCTGGATGTACCCGGTGTTCGATAGCAGAGAACACCTCGTCGCTCCATCGCACATCACCGCACCTCCCGGCTCTTCGTGACGCCGACCTCCATACTAGCGGCTGCTTCTACCCCGAGCCAGGATAGGAAATTGTATTTCCTTTCGCTTGAACGAGTACGTCTCCCACTACGGCCGCCCACCGTGCCGTTTCGCAGCTCTCCCGGACTCAAGTGACGTCATCAGCCGCGTCGCCGCGCGCTACAGTACCGACCGACCTACTTAACCCTCTTTCAGTGTTTACCTTTGTGAATGTGGCGAGTTGTCAAAATTGCAACATGAGAGATTAAATACTAATGTAACAATATATACAGGGGCGTGTTGTGCATACAAGCAAAAAGCTGTGCACTAATAAAAATTCTGGGAAAGAAATATAAATTAAAAAATTGGATTAACATTAACGAAATCATTATTTTGCAATTAGTGTCATCTGTGTACCGGTAAAGACTTTAATTGCTTATTTCTAAAAACTCACCACTGTAATCATGGGGTTCGCGCTATTTACATTACTCAGTTCTGTCTTAAAGCTAGTGAATTACTCAAGTCATATAAATGAATATTTACTAAATTGAAAATTCCTTTCGGTTGATCCGTTCTGTATGGAGTCGTTACCTATGCTGTTTATTAACAGAATAACATTAGAATAGGTTACAACTGCATGCAAATCTTTGACGTGTCTACTTCCTCTTTTACTAATTCACGAATTTTACTATGTTACTGTTTTTAACCTGTTGATTACATGATTGTTCTTCAAATATGGAGCATGGATTGGTTTTTAATTTGAGAAAAACAAAAAGTCATTAGCATAACTATTTCCTACGTTAACCTTTAATAAAAATAATTATTTCCTTTAGTTATTACGTGAAGTATTTTCAAATAATAAATGAATCATGTTCAGTTATAGAAAGTGTTCTTAAAAACGTCCATACATTTTTTATATGCGTAAGAAGATATTATTTTACGTTAAAACTTAAACTTTAAAAACACTATTAACAGTACTCTCAAATTATAAATAAATACATAATAAGATCGATTAAACGAAGGATTTATTTTGTCGAAAGACGTTGGTTGAACGAAAGTCATATATTATATATAATTGTATAATATCATTGATAACAGCATAATGTAAATCTATAATTACTGCACACCACTGAATGTATATACACATATAACATTTTTCTGTAACACCTGTTACCGTATTGCCATACCCCACAATATGCCTGATCATCGCGTCTTATGTTAGTAATATTATAGTATGTAGTACGTACTACGCGTGTAGAATCTACATGGTGAGATCTAATACGGAGTGTAGCTGTATTTAGCCTGTGGGTTGGCGCCCCACAGTGGTGCAACTTCCACAAATCTTGCTCCCATCCTTCTCAAGATAATCCTCTCATCCGGGGTCTCGGCTCGTACGAGCACAACATCAGCTTAATGCCTTTCAGATACAAACACAGATTGCCCAGGCACTATTTCCTGCAGCGAAGTAACGCGCTCGATCCTCCGGACTGAGACGCACATAGAAGCGGACAGCGTCGACTGAACTCTCCAATTTATGATCTGTAAAAACAATAAAACAATATATTTTTAAGTTTAGTAGTTATTTATTTTAGTTTAAATATTTAAGGATTATGCTAGAATAAGGCGGCACTGTACATAAAGTGTCGCGCCTAATTAATTTGAAATACTTAACTTCCAGTAAATTGTTTAGAGGGTTTTTTATCAGAATTTTTTACCCTTCCAATTCATGTATTAATATAAAACACATATGATGTTTATTATAATAAGGTAGTTAGAAAAAGTGTCAAAGCGATTAGCGCTGATGCACTTGTAGTAGTAGATTTGGCGGTCTAGCCGCATGTAGAGTATAAGAGATTGGAAAAAAAAAAAACCCACAGTGGTGTTCAGAACTGTGTCCCGATCACTAACAACACGTAGATGCGATTTAAATAGAAGTGTAAATAAATACTCAACACTTACCACCTTTTTTATGAGGGCTTAACAATCCTGAGCTTGTGATGCTAGTCAACTAATTGGTGAATATATAATAGAATCTACTGACCGCCAAAGGTTCGGTCCGCTCTGTCCGCTCTGTCCGCTCTGTCCACACTGTCCACCCCCGTGGAATTACGGAATGTATGAAAAATGTGAACATGAAACAAAAATGGTAGTTGTCCGGCCGATGTAATGAATGTCGGTTAATATTAATATGAATAATGCAAATGGCTGTGTGTCCTTTGAACGCAAACAGACGAGGCTGAAAGTTGAGCAGCAAACAGCCCGCGCGGGTTTGCCTTTTAACTTGGGTGCTGCTGAACAAACGTGTTAACAGCAAAATGGACAAACAAAATTATTTCTCAACTAATTAAAAGTCTACAGAGCCGATCGTGGCTCGCGGGTCGGGGGCAGCCGATATCAACACCCATCGATTACACGATAATATTATGCCTGGCACACTAATTATATTAAAATTAAATAAATACATTTTCAATTTTATTCTGTTTATATTGAATTAGCGGAATCGAAGAGTGCTTAATTATTTGAAATGCACGAGCTTGACCAATCTTTGATAAATTTATTTTCTGACCATTAGAAACCAAATAGTAATTTATAAATATTCTTTATGATGAGCTGGATACTGTCCACAGCTACGCGCGCCACTCTTCTGCTGCTTCCGAACCGATCAGCAGCGTTTCGCTCCGACCTCCGTATTAGCATTCCACAGCATAAATATTAACCGTAATTATTGTAAAACATAATTCTATATACGCAGTGCTTCTCATGAATTCAAGTGCAGTTTGATTCAATTGTTCACGCCACTGTCTGAATACCTTTCTCTTCCTATCAAGGAAGGTGAATATAATTATATGTGAACACGAACGATAAGACGGTTTGGTGGCAGATTCCTCATTTTTAATCCTTCTGATCTAAACATACATTGTTGACGTTGGATAGAAAAGCTCTACAGTACTGGTCAAACTACTACTTACTTTTGATATCAAATAATTCACACACACACATATATATATATATAGATTATTTAGAAGATTTATTTTCTTTACCACTTAATTAAATTAAATACAATAAATTAACTTAATTAAATACGATTTTAGAAAATTCCATTTGCTTCTCCAGGATTACACATTAACTAACTTACATCATATTATTCTAATGTTTTTAAAAAAAATCCAGTACCTAACTCAAATTGTAACGACGATGAAAGGTGTAGAAATTGACTTAATCTATTTCTAACATTTTATTTTTCCTAAATATAATAATTTTAATTGAATCGATTTCCACATCTTTCATCATCGGTACAATTTGAGTTAGGTACTAGATTTATTTTTTAAATAATATTAGCAAAATTACTTTGTGGCCTCATTTTATATAAATTATTACACAAAATACTTTGTTTCCTTGAAGAAGATACCATAGGTATCAAAAAATGTATAATAATCAATAAATAATGGTTTAAACAAAGTATTTTGTCTAATTATTTAAATATATATATTTTTTAAATCATTTTGTTTAGTAAATGTGGCATCGTGAAGAAAGAAATGGACTTGTCTAAAACTGGTTGATGTATTTAATTTAATTAAGTGGTTAAAAACACAAAGTTAAACAATCTAAAAACGAATTTTAACCACAACGTTAATTTTACAAATATTAAAATTATTATTAAATATATTTTTTTAGTACGTTTTCTGCTTTATAAAATGTTTTATGCTGTGCCAACTGCGCGAGGTTTTGATGGTATGGTGATGTATAAGGCAGCATAAAAAATAAGCTATGGTAAAGAAATGTTCGTTATTTAATCAATTTCTTTATGCTTATCAGAAGTTACACAATAAATAATTGTAAGTGTCTATGGTTCTAGGTAACGTTTATGAGCACGTATCGAGCGTCGCTGTCAGATTGAAAGTCGTGTACGCGAGTTAGTCTCTTTCTACCAATATCGTGGTGATTTCTTGGAGTTTAAAACCTTAACACATATGAATAGTACTGAGATTTATCTCATCGTGGACACGAGCCATAAGGGTTACCGGTAAGCAGACACCCGCCACCCCCTTTGCTCGCTACGAGAATATTTCAACCCTCGCCGGGACCCTCTCGACAGATCCCGAAACATAATATTATAATAAATTAATCGATTTGAATTGTTAATGAAATCCTTTTCCACTAAGCGATAAGATTGACTTCGACTAAATTTCCACCGGCCGACATGATATTCAATCAGAAGTTCAGACATTATTTATTGGACATCCCCCAATACATACATATTCTGCCTGCCCTCTCGCGGACACGGCGTGATGGTGAGTTAATTAGCATAGATATTAGACGGGATTTACGCGCACTTTGTTATGCAGAACACCCGAGCAGGGTGGGATTCGTGAAACACTCCTTTGACATAATTTAACACCCTGACTAAAGATTCTGGAACAGCTTCATATTTCTGCGGTCACAATTTCGAACCCCCTTTGAATAAAAACTAAACCGCTTTTCTAAAGAAAATCTGTTTGCTTTTAGGTCCGAGTGTTCGTTAAGTTTGAGCTGTCAAAAGAATCAGCTTGCAAAATTAAAATTCCTCGCTGCAGCGTGAATCTACTGCATCCGTTGCTAACCTCACAGATGCTGCATGAGAGATAATTATTGTAAAACTTGTAAGAAAACTGCAAGTCGATTATGTTAAGCTGTTAACTTTGTCGATCAATTACACAAACTAACTTTTTTAATATATTGCATGTCATTCACAGTTTACAGAAAATATTTTTAATCTTCTGAAAATGGGTCCACCTTTTTAACGGCGGTAAAATAAAGTAGATAGCTTTCAAATAATAAGAAATCCAAGTTCGAATCTCGGTAGCAATAACAATTGATTTTATATGTATATCTTTCTAATTGATACATTTAATTTGTATTTAAATACCTATTGTTTAAAATCATTAGAATCAATTGACAGATTGACGAAAGACGGATTGATGCCTTTGGAAGATAGTGAAAACTAAAATACTTAGAACGTATCAGGCTAAGCTGGGACAGTGAATGAGACCCATTACTTACCCAGAACCGTTCCATGAGCAAAAGCTTCCATATCGGTCCTTCCCATTCGCCGCTAGGTTGGCATTTTTTAATACTACAAAAACGTGTTACATCTCAGAGCTACACAGCAAGACATCACCATTCACTGTCCAATTCAGCGCTCACATCCTTGAGAATTTATTAATATTGTACATATGTATTTATTATAGATACATATGTAAAGATGGAAACATTTAACAGTACACAAAAAAAGAACAGTAAAGGTGAAAAACACAAATCACCCCCCTAAAGAGAAAAGAAAAAAGTGGACTAAGCAAAAAAATAAATACATTTACTTCCGGCTAGGAAACCAGAACCGGCAGATATCTGATCAAAAGAAGACAGGAAGGGTAGATTACCCTCACCCTCAATCGCATCATTTGTACGCCTCAAAATCGCCCAGCGGGTCACCCACACACCCACAAACAATCGAAATCACATCTAATTCCGCAATCATAACATTCCTAGCGTCCTTCATAATATCACATTCCCAGAGAATATGTTCAAGGGTCTATCGTACACGGTCACAGATGTCCAGCGCGTCCCAGGTCAAAAAGTTTTGCCCGTGGCCTCAACCTCACCATGGCCAACCAAACCATCTGCACGGTGCAGTAGTTAAATCCCGGAAAATATCCTCCACCATTTTCTCTCACGGACACTCGAAGGAGTAAAGAACTGGAACAGCAGCAAAGGCTCTATAGAGACAGATTATTGGTCTTGACTGTTCAACAAGAACTGAAGCAGCCCATGACAGATGAAGATAGAAGCGTATTGTCCAGACTTTGGGCCCCCAACCTTCCTATGAAAATATAATAAAAATGATGATACTGAAAATTAAAAATTAGTATTTTAATTTATAAAGCAACATTCATAATCAACATGTTTACCTTATTACGGACTTAGTTCGGCAAGGCTGGTTTTATGAAAACAATTGTGTATAATAATGTTATATTTTATCAAATTCAAAGATCAGATGGCCGTATAAAGGCCAACATACGGCCACACAATGGCCACAACAGCCGTCCGCAGGATCGAGCAACAGCAATTGATATTAGCCAATGTTGACCATATTGCCGGTATTAGTTTTCGTACTGAGTGTAATTATAATCTAATATAATATTTTCGATAAAAAGCATAGTTTTTAAATGATATTACATAATATGTGTCGTAATTTGATTTGATCAGTATTTCATTTTACGGTATTGGATTGGTATATGTTTCTTCAAATAACAAAATATCGCAACTCCTTTAAAGATTTTATTAATTACTCTCAACAATAGATGGTGTTTAGGACGTATTGAGTCATTCAATAAATAATGCGGTATTGTCAATTACATGAACTAAAAGTCGGGTAGGAGGGGAGGGGAAACTATCTGCGTTAGTGTCAAGTCAGCTGTGAAAAGTCAGCATATTCAGTCAACGGGTTCCTCACATTTTTAAGTCTAATTGCGTGCAGAGTGTATGTGTTCTTCTTTTCTATTACGTCTCAGGATTGAACCTTTTTTGGAAATGTGCCCCATCCACATTGCTCTACCTGATTATCATTTATTCCGCAGTTTTCAAAATTATTTCGATGAAAAAAATATGTATGCTGTATACGAGGTCAGAACAATACTGGAGGAGTATTTTCGTGACGGACAAATGAAGAGGGGCCTTGCAAGTCTACCAGTATAAAAGTATAAAAATACCGCATTATTTATGGGATGATCTTGGACGAACTAATGTTCAGTGCCTCCCACCTTTCCTTCCCTTCACCGCCGCTAGCTGGCGGTTAGTCGATCGGCGACCTTGAATCGGAAGAATTACACGCTGTTATCAACCTCGAAGGACTCTATCAGTCAATGTATCGTCCTTTGGCGAAATATTCTATCTATACTGCATCCGAAGATGATCGAGATACCCAAAAGAAGTGGAATTTTTCCTATATCGGTGTTCCTGGCACCTAAGGTGCGATTGCGCCAGATGCCACCCTGATGCCAAAAATAGTCGTGTCAAAAAGAGAACCGCAACGAATATATATATTTTTGCTTAAATTAAAATGTTTTCAATTCCACCTGTAATTGAATGTACACAAAAAAATAAAATTGCCTAAATGATAAATAAAGTTCGTTTGACGTTTGACACTTCATTTACATTTTTCACAGCCGCGCAAAGGTTATGAAGGGCAGCTGTCACAAAATCCCGCCACGCGGAGGTTATTTATTTGAACTTGAGAAATATTTTTCATTTCAACCATCCAACTTGAGAAATATTAATCATTTGTCAAAGTTTCCCACCCCCGGCGGGGGGATTAAGGCTGCACTGTGCTCGGTGTCGCCATTTTCAAATCTGGCCACAAACACGAGCCTCACTTTGTTACGGTCTTTATAGTGTACCGTAATGTTGGTACTTGTTGATTATGCGTAAGTGCACCAATAACACGTTTACGTGTATTACTACGTTGGCACTAGTCTCCAATGTACCCTAATTTTTTTTTACTTGCAGCGCGGAATCAATTATTTATATGCGGCAAAGATTTTAACCGTTTTTTCTTCGCAAATGAGAGTCCCCCTGCAACAACAATGTATATGCGTTTTTTACAAATGTTGATAGAAGACGGGGTGTCGGCCATCTTGAATGATATACAGTGTTATTGCACTTATAAATTGTGTGTAATAGTATTATTATTTATTTGATATGGTTGTTTAATATATCATTTGATGCTTAAGAAGATATACGATGTTGTGGCATTCATAACTCAGATCTGTTCAAAACCGATATACAGTATCGTTGTAGGGGTAGTCTCAAGTCTCAAATTAACTTTGAACATTTTGGGGGTGGTTTTAACATATCAATAAAAATAAACAATAGATATTGTTAGGTATCGAACCTCTATATTTTTATATTTTTCAAATACACGGATGTCACGTGATGACGCTAGTGCCAATTATTTCAGTCCAGGGTCAAGATACTCGTACCTAGTATTGAATTACTTTGTCAGAATTAATCATCATCATCATCATCATCATCAGCCTGTATCTCTCCACTGCCGAATACAGTCCTCCACCAAGGATCGCCAATTCTCACTCTATTTCACTCCAGAACCTTCCTACCCCATCATACATCGTCTGTTCAATAAATATTTATATTAGAGATACTATACAAAATCAGTTTTACTTAGGCTCTCTGGCGAATTTACACGTTAGCTACTCGATCTCCCAGATATTACAGAATTCTTAAAATGAATGCAGACTGGCGTCTATTTAATGAAACGTATATTATAATTTATAAATAAATACATTTTTATAAGTAACTACGGTATACAGTTATACACCCTAGATGGGGACGACCTAATATTGCAAACAAAAACAGAAATTAAAATTTCATTTAAAAATTAACATATTAGTTGCGTTTGTGTTTTCTGAATTCCTGGCGCCATCTTGTAGAATTTGAGAATCATTATAACAAAAAGATTGTCGCTTTTAACGGAAAATATAGATGTTTCACTAAAAAGTTACGTATTTTCTAGATTCAAATTTGACTGCAATTTAAACGGTTAGTATGACTTAATTGGTAAATGAGTTTATCGTTACAAAAAATTCCGGTATATTTTTACGATAGATAGATTTCTTATGAGATATTATAATATTTTACTCGTTCAGTTCGCGAATTAATATTAAATACTTAAAATTTTCGTAAATAAAAAGTAGTCGGAACATGTTTCAAAATGGATACCATTAACGCACTTGCAATAATGTTTTCAATCACGATAACGATGTTCGTCTCTACCACGAAACTCACAATAAGTCTGCTGGTGTAATGTTCTATTACGATTAACTATACCACTCAGTTATGACTAAATTTCTTTATTTCAAATATAGTGCCTCACTAACATAACAGTAAAACCAATACTAAAAATACTTTGGTTAGGTTATGTTTCAGTAAAGAAAAATATTTTTTAAATACTAATTAAATGTTAAAAATTAGAAAGATATACATATAAAATCAATTTTATCGAAAAATATTGTTGATATGCTTCCGGGATTCGAACCTGGATCTCTTTCCAAACCATTATTCAACTATGCTACAGCAACAGTACTTTTGACGACAAATTTTCGAACTTGTATGTTACACATTTCAAATGAATACATATATCGTTCCATTATGTGTTCTCCTTAATAATACATAAGTTGTATCAATGTGTCCAAAATTTAATAAAAATGAATTGTTAATTCTGGCGTCTGCTATCGTATTCCGTAGAAATAAAGAAGATGGCTTTCAAATAATGGAACGATAGAGGAATTAATTTGAAAAGTGTAACATATAGGTCCGAAAATACTGTCGCTGTAGCACAGTTGGATAATGCATCTTGCCCGGTTTGGAAAGAGATCCAGGTTGGAATCCCGGTAGCATAACAACAAAATTGATTTTATATGTATATCTTTCTAAATTAATAAATTTAATTAGTATTTAAAATATCACAGACCGTCTGTTCTGAATAATTACAACTTCACAATAAGAGTGTGTTCTCCTTAATAATAAATATATTTTCACTTAAATCCATTCAAACATTAGTATACAAAATATACACAATTTTTTATGGTCAGAGTATAAGCGCTCAACCAGCCCGAGAGTACATTTCTAAATCCTAGTGTACGTATATTTTTGATCTCTCGATTGAGCATCTGATTTTCATATTTTTAATTATACACAATAGTGTATGTAATGGGTACAATAGGAAGTTTCTACCATATCTCCATGTCAATATTGGTATATGGGGCGTTGATTCAAATCCACCGTCGCCGTCGTCGTCCCCAGATGACCGACGATGCGGGCGACATCTACACCCGGGATTCAAGGCTTCTGCTCATAAACGAGTATGCAAACACGCGCTTTTCGTTCAACTACTAAGTTTTTAAATATTACATTACTTATCATAATTATTATTACTTCTAAAGTACGATGATCTATAGGAAACCCGCTCCCACGGCACGGGTTTGAACCCTGCATCCCGGGATAATGTTTATGGACCTACATTTATATAATAATAATTTATTAAATAAAATGCGCAATTTATTAGTTTTTTGATCAATTTAAGTTTAAAATAGATGTAACATAGGTACTATGCGAAAATATGGTAAAATACAAGTCTATCCCTGTCTGAAATATGGTTGTGCGAGTTCACAATAATTTACTATGGTAAGGGCGAACTGGTATTTCTGTGGAATTATCTAGAATGATATATGGCACAAAGCTATGCAAATACAGGCGAGGATCGGATCCCGACACTTCACGAGTCGAATATATTCTCTCGCTGTTCTCCCACGGTAGAGAACATTCCACACATTATGTTATTATCGAGAGGATTGTGAAATCGGTCCCACGATTACAAATATTGTATTATTACGCAACAAGCCGGGTTCAAACAAGTAAGAGACGTAGTTTTTGATATTGTATTATTTTTTTGTTTTATTTTTGAAACTTTAAACACGTTGACTTGAAAAGAAAATTACATAGATTTTGTAAAACTTTGTTTAAAAACAAAGCGCCTGTGGAATGCAAATCGTTAGCGCAATTGTTCTATAGATTGCAAATACAAATAGTTTAAGGCGCATGTCATTTATACGTAATAAACTTCTACGTAAATATTAATCCACATATTCTGGCTTTACATTTTAAATTACGGAACCACGAAATGAAAATAAAAATGAGTTTTCTTAACCCTTCCCAAACCAAGCAGTAACACAGGTCTACCATCATAATTAAACCTGTAATATTTCTGTAAATACATGCAACATAAAATTCATATTTTAGATAATCCTAAAGAAAATATTAGCGCTCAGGAATGACTTGTGAAAAACCAATTATGGAAAGGCAATCGTACAAAAACAATTATTTTTTCCATTCAATCCGTTGTAAAATTAATATGTTGTTAAAAATACAATTTGTGATATAAAAGACAGAGATCACACACTATTTTCACAGTGAAAAGAACAACAAACATACAAATATAATTATCTCTTTCTTACTACTTAAATGATAATAAGAAGGATGGATACATTGTATAGGATTTAATGAATGCTCTAAATAATGTTATTAATCATTTTTTCAAAATTGAATGCTCAATATTTAGAGTAAATTCGTGCCATTAAAGCCATTTAAGCTAATAAAAATATTTTTTCTAACTGTTATTTACGGTAACACGAGTTGACAGCATGGCTGCGTTCGGGTATTTTATATCATGGTATGGTAAAGGTTAATTTATTAGCTTACTTTAAAAAATATATATATGTCAAACGCTCATTTCTAAATTAAATTATTGTATCGAAAACGTCTGCTGGTGTATTTTAAATATATATTATATGTTATTAACAGTAAAATGACCTTGATTAAGATCACCAAGACCTACATTTGAAGTTGATGGTTGATTGCTAGCTCTGCGGATGGAACACTTATCTTTCGTCTCAAGGTTTGCTCGAGGTTCGACTCAATATATGCTTTTATGGTCAGGGTATCGAAATAAAAGGTTTATGTACATTTACTACGGAATGACATATATTCAGTTAAAAAAGATATGAACAGAACAAAGACAACATAAAAGTGAAATGTAGTGGTGGCGAAAAATAGAATAAAATAAAAGGTTTACATGGGAAGATCACATATCGTAATATAAAAAAATACCATAGAAAGACTTGGTGTTTCTGCGTGTGCGGTATTGAGGCAGGCACATCACATTTGACAAATTATAATGTATCTTAGATAACTTCCCATAATCGATGACTGATTTATACAAGATTAATTCTCTACTCGGATACTGTGGAGACACCGAATGGATATTAAGATCATACTCGACCGAGTCTAATTATTTTTTAATAAATAGTAGCCTGTATTATCAATAAATAATGAAACGAGATGTTTATTTAGCTAGAGCTGGTCGGGTATGATTTTATTATGTGGGCAAGTTTGATCAGAACTTGCTCGTTGGTAAGAGCTCCGGTTTATGAATAATTCTAATAATAAAATCTTATGGAGAAGTAAAGTGACAAATAGTTATACACAATCAAGATTTACGATAGCAATGAAATGTATTACAATACAAATAAAGTTAGATGGAGTAATTCGAGGTTATTATAATCTATACGGTGGTCGAGGATAATTTTATATTGTCAGTGGAGTTTCAAACGGAGAAAACTGGAGGGATCACTTTCGGCGAGAGCGGGAATGTTCAGAATATACATTTCGAGGAGTTGTAGGTTTATATAAATGCGGAACACTGATGAGCGCACGGTACCTTAGTTATAAATGAGGAACATGGTGACGGCGTATCTATTGAGACGCGTACTCTGGAGTCGTCAGGTGGGCAGAGGCGATCTTCCTGGATCTTCCTGGAAGCTGATGGAAGGCGTAGGCGATGACTTCTTGGTGAATGCGAGGTCTTCAGGAGCAGTTAGGCGATGGAGAAAGTAGTTGTAAATGTACCTAGGATCTAGATAATACGGCGGTGTTCACAAAGAGGCGTCAAATTCGTTTGAATGAATGCAAAATTTGTTTATAATCTCACACGGCAAAATTCTTATCCGATTTTGTATATTACTTTTTGGAATTTGGAAAAGTACACTGTGACATGCCGAGTAAATTATTATTTCACATAGATATCGATATTACACTGGTAAAGATTATTCTTGAAATAAATCATTTTGCCGCGACTGATATATTTTACAAGATATGACCGGGAAAGATCGTAAATCAATAAATTCTCGGACGCGCGCCTATAGATGGTTATAGATGTTGATTTTTTTTGCTCTCGGGGCTAAACGGGGGTCGTTTATATAGCCATTCTAGCAACGGTGTTCAGCTATTTCTAGGGAGGGGGAAAAACGATAACTACACAACATCTTTAAAAATATGTATTTCTGGACAATAATTTCTATATAGCACGAGCTCGTGACGCGTTCATCCTGGTTTTGTTGGAATAGCACGTGTGCCCTTGAATAGTCTATTTTTAGAAAGTACTTTCTGTGTACGTGCGATTTTAAACGGTTGTCTGACGAAATTGCGCGTAATATTATTATTCATGCGGAGTCAAATTTGAAGATATTTAAAAAATGGTTATAAAATTAATTTTTCTTCTACAAATTCCTGATTATTTATATCGTAATGGTGGCATGTTATACAAGGTGTTTCTTTTACGAAGATTTAATAATTAGGATCAAAGAATTTAAAACACGAGTATATTGACTGTGGCGAAATAATATACATGACAATTTTTTGACATTTGTGTTTTGATGAATTTTTATTGTTTATAAATGTATCATAGAATCCAGAAATACAATTTGTGGACAAATTGGTTAGCTTATATTGTATGTTTTATTAACTCTGAATCCATGCTGTACAAAATAATGACGTCTGATAAACATAATTTATTATTAATTATATTTTGAATCTTCCGTTTATCAATATTTAACGCTGTAAATTTATTTCTTTATTTATTTTATTCATTCGTTATTACATGTTTTTTTTTCCTTTGTTATGTCTTTCTCACTGCATCAAAGTCCGTATCGAGGTGACCAGATCTATAGATAAGCAGGTAAGTGTACGTATTTATTTAAGACACCGCGAGATTAGTGGAATATATTGTACATCGGTTGGTTCAATCTTCTCTCCATAAAATGCAATAGACAACATTTAAATGAATGATTGAATGACCGCAATTCTTAAGGAGGCCAAAATCCAACACGGTTTATATATATAAATATATTTACAGAGTGTAACAGACCTAGTCCACAATATTTTATGAGTGGACACCTGACTAAGTTATGAATAGAAAATGTTCAAGGAATATGTGCAAATTTTACACCGTTACGAAAAATATAATTATTTGAAATTTAAAAAAAATCAGGTTAAGCTGTTAGTCTACATATTTCTAAATAAATGTTTGCGAAATTTATCCGTTATTAATCTACATCTTTGCTTCAGGCCCTAAATTATTTGACAAAAAATAATCTTGCCGCTTGAAATTTCTTGATCAAATAATTATTTGTATTAAATATATCATTTGGAATCAATAAAATATTTCAATTAATCGAAATTACGTTTTTTTTAAATGACAAGATTGAGATTAGGCACATATTTCTTGTACATTTTGACTCGTAATTTAATCAGGTATCCACCCATAAAATATTGTGGATTAGGTCTGTTACATCCTGTATATACAGATATATGGAGGGAATTTTTTGAAATTAAATTATCCCAGTAGTAACTAGATATTTTTTCGGTAAATAGATTTTTTCTATTTATCTTTAATATAATTTATATTAATTTATATCAACTTTTTGTTGACTATAAGGACTTATCACGAAATGAAAGTAAATGTGAATGATGTAATCTCTTTAATATTGACAAGTACATATTTTTTAAACCAACATTATTACTAAGAATTTCCCATCTGATATAAGGCATAATAATAAAAAATAATTATTTTAATATCTTCACATCTAGTTTCAGCTTAAACTCATTTTAATTGCGCCCATTCCAAACATTATCCCATTCACATCGCGTACGAAAAGGTGATTTGGAATGTGTTGTTATGGCGGATACAGGCTTAAAGAGCTTTTGTTCCAAAAAGCCTTTTCGGGACTAATTGAAAAATCTATAAATGTCGTTTGGGTTTTTTTTTTAATTCAAGGCAAAAAGTTTAATTGCAATCGACATTTTGTGAAAAGCAATTTTTTTTTCTGTAAAGTTTCATCTTTTTTGTGCGATTTTTTTAAATACATCAATTAATAATTATTACATTCTACCGTAATTGGATGGCGAAACAAATATTGCGTCAGCACCACAACAAACGCTGAATTGTAGGAATCTCCCTTATCATTTCGGCAGACCCCATATTACAGGTATATAGATAAACAAACCAATTTTAGTTTGATTAAAAATTGTTGTAATTCAAAATAAAAGTAACCTTACAATATAATATCCACATATACTCGTACACACGTGTGTATGTATTGGGTTGACGCATAAGTTTGAAGCGTTTTTCTTAGCCTTGTGATTTATCGGGAAAAATTGCATACTTGTCAATTTCATTTTAATCCCATAGCATTGAATTATTGAATACGACATAAATTTTTCAATCTGTAGAAAGTTTGCGATGTTTGTTGGCTTGAGAAAATGAAGTGTCAAGTACGTTTTTTGAGTTTATGTAGTCAGTGTTTAAGTCAAGAACATTTCCAATATAGCCTTTTGTTTGAGTTAAAAAGTGTATGAATTAAATACTTCTATGAATTGCATACGATGAATGTGACCATCACTTCTGAGGAATACTTTCAACAATTGTATCTAGGTAATTCAAGAAAAATGACCAGGAAGACGACATCATTTGATTTTTCAGCGTGACACTGCCCGTCCGTATAATGCTGATATTACAAAAGCGGCTATTTAAAAACTCGGTTTGGTGGTTATTCCACATTTGCCCTATTCTCCTGATCTTGCTCCATAAGATTTTCTTCTATTCCGATCTCTGATAAATCACTTTTAATAACGATAATGCTCTTCAAAATTGGCTTGACGACTTCTTCATCACCAAACCATCGAATTTCTTCAGGCATGAATGTTGAGAGTAAATCTCAAATAATGCAAGAGATTATATTATGTTGTTTGTTTGTTCTAGAGCTGTGTATGAGGTGGCACCGTCCTGTTGAAACCGCACGTGTTGCAGACCCAATCGACCTAATTGAGCCACAAATAAGTTTTTACATCATTGCCTCTTGTGCATCCTGAAAGAAATTGGGCTCAATGATTCCACTGGCCCACATGGCACACCAAACAGTAACTCTGTGTGGGTGTAAAGATCGTTGGTGGATCCATTGAGGATTTTTATTGCCTCAATAACAGCTGTTTTGTTTAGTAACAAAACCTATTATGTCGAAATGAGCTTCGTCGCTCATTATGATTTTTTTTTAAAAGTATAATTTGTGTTTTTTTTAATATTTTTAACACATTATAGACTCGTTAGATAATTTTAAATAATTTGTAATCAACTACTCTTTACGATTTTTAAATGCAAACTAAGAATTGTTTGCCAAACCAAAATAGAACTCAAACAAAATCGGCCTGGAACATAATATTCACCCTGTATTTTGTTGGTTAAAACAAATAATTTAAACGCAACGAACTTATGTAATAACCTAATATATGATTAAGAAGTACGATACAATTTAATACAGAAATGTCTTTACGAACTATTTATGAAAGCTAATTTGATTCAAACATACCAAATACTTTTTTCATTTCATTCTTTATATAAATTTATTGCAAATTGTTTTTTTCTCTATCAAATTACTTGCATTGTAATGAAAACTAATTAATTAAGACAAGTGCTTGTGAGCTTTGCTGGCCTCAACATAGATTTATAAAAACTAAATGGGTACACCAACTAACTTATAAAGTATCTGTAAATCTTATTTGTCAAGTAAAAGTTTGATTAGATTTTTTTGAAAAAGGAATTTAAAACATCAGAAAAAATCCTCAAATGACCAATTTGAGTAAAAAAATTTAAAGAAATGTTATATTTTATTACATACATTCAATTTTTTTTTAGATGTAACAGTTAATTAAATTTTTATAAACACAGTCAAAATTATATTATTTTATTTCCAAAGTCTGCGTTTGTATTAGGGTGTACATATTCTTATTTTATAATATTATAAATAATTAAAATATAGTGTTTTCATATCTATTTTTAATAAAATGTATATATTACAAATTGTAGAGCAGAGCATCACTGGCGACGATCTCTCAAACTATTAAAGTAGTTTGCACCGATATAATGAATGTATTTTATAGATTTTTTCCCTAGATGTCACTGACGATCAAAAATTTGAAATTTTGTTCAACAATGACGTCGACCTGTAGTTCTTTTTAATACGTGAAATTATATATTTAGCATTCAATATAAAAGTAAACAATGACACCTAAGCTCTTTGTTAATCAAATTAAAAGTGTAATATATAGATAGTAAATAGATATATAAAAATTTTATGTATGTCTATATAGTCCTACACTTTAAATCAAATTTTGCATGGTTACTTTTTAAAACCCTGCGTAAAACATGGCACCACCCCCCACCCCTGGTCCAACGTCTCCAAATTTTGCTCATTACAATATAGAATCCTGAGTAAAATATATTCACCCTACCCCCGACATAGTTCACCATTTTCCTGTCTGAACATAATTTTACATATATCGTTACATTTTAGGGCGTGCGCAAAACAAAGCCGCCCCCCTTCCCCCAACCCCTAACGACCACACTGAATCTCGGCCTATGTCGGGCGCAAATATAGACAACAAATAGTTGTCTATATTTGTACATTACCAGATCTTCGCGAAAGGAAGAAACAACTTTTCGAAAAGATCCAAAAATGTACTAATAAAGGAGCAATTGTGTATCAGATAAGTCACGAGTGCTGTAGTATTTAATAGGGAGATAAGTAATTAAATCAATATCAGATATCTTATAGAGACGAAGCAACTTTTATTATATTTTTAATGGAAATGGTACAATTTTGAATGGTTTTAATGGTAATTACAGGGCTTACAACCTGTTTTCATCTGGTTTAAGTGGTTACTTTATATATATAAATATAACGTTCACCAATTCTCACCCCTCAATCACCATATTTATCAAATTTTTGAGATTGTATATATCTTATTACATTGCCTCGCTTCGAGTACCAGTAGACCATAGTACACCATAGTACATTAGTGGAAAGAAAATTAAAATGATGCGAGCATAGTTTGAAACACATGTAATTTATACATTTTTTAACATTTTGCGTAAATTACTTGTTATACATGTCAAGAAAATAAAATAGCGATGGGCAAGTCACATCGCTCAGAGGACGGGCAATCGTTGTACGAATGCAGTCATCCAGTTGTACTTGAGAGGAATAAAGAAAGGAATAAGTCCTAAAATCCGCTGATTTGACGAAATTATAAAAATACGTGGCAAAGAATAACAATGTCAGACCCTTGGGGAGGTTTTCATCCAGTAGTAGATTGAAAACGACTGACAATGATGACTTGTTATTTGGTAATAATTGTTTTTGATACATTTTTACGCCAGCAAAAGAAAGGTAATGTTGAATTATGCACATCAATAATTTAAATTAATAAAAAAAATCTTTTTTTTTTTCACAAATTCAAATATGTCACATATAAGTGGTAATTTCTTGCGTTGGTCAGAGACCAGAGAATGTCCACCAACAGGACACTCGTGATTGAAATATGCCTACCTCGAGATTAGTAAGCGAGGGTTAGGGTCGGGACTCCCTTTCAGATGAGACCACAGGCCGCACGGGACCCACACACGTGAACGATTTTGCCATATTTCAGAGATTAGGTAGAAGTTAACGAATAGCGTTTAGAATGCCACTAATTAGATATTAAGTTTGTACTCGGATTAGAAAGGACATTTCTTGCTTGAGAATATCAAAGGAAAATACATCGTGCAAATGCTGCAATCTGAGTAAAGACGATGTACCTTGTAAATAATTATGAAACAAATTAAGATGAAAATGTTTACTAATATTTTACATTCCTAATTACTCAGGATTTCAAATTCAGTTTTGAGACAACATATATTTAGCAATATTTGAATATGTCCAAGAACACACTATTACTAGATTTTTTACCTACGAAGGCACTGTTATCAAACAAATATCAGATATCTCATAGAGACAATGCTATTTTTTATTATATTTAATGGAAAATATAGGGTAATTACAGGACTTACGAAAATTTGATAAATGTGGAAATTGAGGGGTAGGAATTGGTGAACATTATATATATAAATACATACATATATATCACTTAAGCTAGTCGAAGACAGGTCGTAAGTCCTGTAATTACCCCATATTTTCCATTAAATATAATAAAAAATAGCTTTGTCTCTATAAGATATCTGATATTTGATCATCACATATTTATTTATTATTATTTATCGTACTATAATATTTTACATCACATAATTATCAAAGCGAAACATTAGGTCATAAATATCCTAATTATACAAAGTAAGGATTAGTAATTTCACTTAGCACTGAACTGCCGACATGAAAAAACGTGTTCCACGATCATTTCAAAGCGATACTTCATCGATTAGGCGTCTCTTGAATATGGGTAATGAGATTTACCACAAACATTGGGACAACAATGATCCTTATATATATATATCCAAGAAACTTCCCTTCCAATATTATACTCAACTCATGAAAACCTAAAATGTACATACAGGTATATGGTTTAGCTAATCACTCCAAGATTTACTTTTAAAAATTTGCAATGTTTGAGTTCCTGTTACGCGTTTGTAAAAATACGTTAGTATTTAAATGTCACCGTACTTTTAAGCAGTGAGCGTTAATGGCTCAAATAGACTGAAATTTATAATTTTAGGAAATATTGTTTGAACAAATCTATGATTTTTAGGTTACGTGCTTTGCTTATTTTTAATATTCGATTATATTGTCCAATTTCAGATTTTCCTCGTTTACATACAAAATAAACAATTCCAAATTTATTCAAATTTTATAGAAATAACTAGTCAAAAATTAAGGGAAATTATTTGTAGCAATAACTATTCGCTCTCGCGTGATGGAATTGACAGCAAGCATTTTAAAAATTTTAAATAAATACAATATATTTTTAAATATACTTTATATAATTCAATGATCTCTTTATGATTTTTTATTTTGTGTTGCCATGTGACATAGATAGCTAATAAGTTTAATTTAGTTTTTTTAATATTGTCATGTTACGCAATAACCGCACACTTCCACGTAATAGAATTGACTGCAGATATTAATTGTTTTATCCAGATATTAATTTTGATATTTGCATCTACAACATGTACGGACGGATTAAAATAAAATTTCTAATAAATGATTCGTAAAATGTTTTTTTTTTTGTTATTATTTAAGTTATTAATATGTCACCACAAAGTTTCAAATATTATAAAACATACCTATTAGCTTCTAGATCTCAACATACACACAATCAAATATGTAGATTTATCGTTATAATGTTCGCTTACTTAGTTGTCTACCGAGATAAAAATTAAAGTTAAGCAATATTGTGTAAGAATTATGAAAAAATATAGAAATAAAATAATAATACGTAGCTTGATGTTCTAGTGGTGCCAATAGTTTTACTGTGCATCTTTCAGAGTATATCTCAATTTATTTTAATTATCAAAAAACAAATCAATTTAATATCATTATAATTAATATTTTAGTAAAAAGATCGTTTGATAATTATATTTTTTAAATGTTTAATGTTGAAATTTTACTAACACAAAAAAATTTTCACAAGTTGTTCTAGAAAATTCATAAAACACAATAATATTTTTTTCCGTAATTTCAGACGAATTAATAATGTTAATGTATGTCTAATTAACTAATTCAAGTTTACAGGCATTGGAGTGAAAACGTCCTGGCACACAAATCTCACCACATTCACGTTCATATATCTTCTAAGGCAAGTTTTCGGCTTTTATCAGTCATACTACGTTTTATGAACCACTACATTTTCAATTTGAACCAATCATTCTACCTATAAACACATTTTGCTCTACCTTTACCACAATAATAGTTTCAACCTCCCCATCCTTTCTCCCACCAGTTTTAATCTTCTTCTACTAATATTATATTACCTAATATAGTAAACTGCTCTATTACTTTATATTATGTACTTCACTACTACTTTGCCTGAACATATTTGTGGATTATCATAATTAGTTTCATGTGCTATATAATTTTTAATTAATTAAATAAATTATGTTTCGCGGGCGTCCTCTATTTCTAGTGTCATCGACACTTGCGTCATATATCTTTCTTACCATCCTTTCCTCATTTATCTGTTTCATTTTCATTCATATGACGAAACTATTTTCTTAATCTTGCGCACCACGTTTAACTTTCACTCCTAATTTATATATTATTTACAATATTTTGACTTCCATACTTCTCATATAAAAATAATAGCTTCGTCTCTGTGAGACATCTTTATCTTGATGACAATCCCTCGGGGGATAAAACCCAGTAATTAGTTCCTACAAAGGTTTGGACATACTCAAAATATTGTAAAAAATATACTGGCCTAAAAATATGAAGTTAAAAAAATTGAAAAAGACGTATTCTAGTATATGTTAATAATTCGAATGAATTTCCTATACACATAAAGAATATCGCCTCCACTTCAAATTAAGTCTCAGCATCAGCGACATCTATACTATTTATTACATGAGAAAGAATATCAAATTTTCAAAAAAAAAAAAATAATGTCAATAGACAGCATAATTGGTAATAAATAAGTGAAATGTTCCATCTTGTATTAATACATACAACTTCCAAAAATTTGATAGATGTGGTAGCGTGGGTAAATCGGTGAACGTTACATTGTGTAAAGTGATCACTTAAGCCAGACGATGACAGGTCGTAAGTCCTGTAATGCTCAAGACTTCCATACTTCTCATATAAAAATAATAGCGTGAAACATCTTAATCTATATATTATTTATTCTATCATAAATGGATTCCATTTTCTACTTTTGTTTATCTTTTGCCAATTCCAGGCTGCACTTGTATACATCATAATATTGTTTACATTTAATTTATTTAATCTTCGTAAGTTAATTGAAATAATGTACCTGAAGATAAATGTCTAGTAAGGCCCTCTGTGGGTCTATTTAAAAAAAAGATTATGTAAAAAATAGTAATTAATCTAATTAATAAACTTATACATGCATTATTAAGAACACATTCTTATTGTGATGTTGTAATTATTCAGAACATAGGTTTATGATATTTTAAATACTAATTAAATGTATTAATTAAAAAGATATACTTATAAAATCAATTTTATCGAAAAATATTGTTGTTGCGCTACCGGGAAGTCGAGCCTGGATCTTTTTTCAAAACGGGGAAAGTGCAAAATCCAACTATGCTACAGCGACAGTACTTTTGACGACAAATTTTCGAACCTATATGTTACACGTTTCAAATTAATACATCTATCGTTACATTATTACTACATCATTATAATTAATACATTTAATTAGTATTCATATTATATTAATTTGAAACAATGTGACACGAAATAATAGATAAGTCATTTTCTTCAATTTCTTGACTTAGATCACTTTCATAATAATGGGCATAATTGTACAACAAGCCCAATTTACGTATTTTAATTTTTGTATATATATTACGTATACTACTTGGTACATTTTCCAAATATGTACATTAAATAACCGCTTCGTCCGTTGTCGAGCAGCAACTCACCAACTACACAGACACTTCGTAAATACTTAGAAACTATGAAAACCTTAATTACCAATACACACACACACACCACACACACACACGTATACACATCGCGTGTAATATTCATATATGTCCGTTAAAGCCTCTATAAACAGTTGTTCCGTATTCAAAACGCTCCGAACGAATTCCGACCAATCACGGCGCGGGATCCCATTGCACCTGTTCAAAAATAAACCAATCAAAAAACGCGGTCCGGAATTGTCCAACCCGTTCTTCGTACAAATCGTATTAAAAAACGACCAGCCACTTTGTGATAGTCGTTTGACAGGTATATAACCCGTTTATTGACGAAACTTTTAAGATTTTTTTTATTGTTAGCGGGGTTAATACTGTAATTTAAAAATATATATTCGCGACGATAGCATTAATGATAAAATAATATTAAATACATTGATAGAGTTGTGATTCTTCAGAACTTATTGATTTTTGACAGTTACTAAAAAGAAAAATATTCTTTTATGAACGTTGAAGAACTGCCATGATATTCTTATGTAATATACTTATATACACTTAATATACACATCATGTATAATTAAAAAAATTAGTTTTTATGAATTTCAGATAACCCCCAGGAGAGTAGCATTATAGGTCGTCTTGTAGAGACTGGCAGATCTTCAAACGGGCATGCAGGGATACCTCAGAAATGTTTTAGCATCCAAAAAGTCCAGTTGCATGCCAGTATACATTTAAAAGGGACCCACCCTTACCCGGAAATGTTATGGCAATAGTTACTCTCATGCCAGATTCTCTCTATAAAGCAAAGCAACGCGGGGCCATTGTAACAATTATTTGACAACGGTAATAATTTACTCATTTAAGTAAATCGGTACTGGGTGCGTTTTTACGACTGTTAAGAGCTCTGTTTTATGCTCCAGTATAAGCAAAATGCATTCAGAGTCATCGGCGATGATGATGACAATGGAAGCGATAGACCTTTTCAGAACTAATAATGATATTGACATAGCATAGTTTGGAGAATAGTCTACCGGCAATATTAATATAAAGGATCCAGGTTTGGTAAAAATAACGTGTGTTCTTTTCATTTTATAGGTCATATATTTATTCCATTAATAATTGATAATAATAATTTATTGTTGTGTTTTGTTTAATATTTTTCTTACAAGAAAGACTATATTTGAAAAAGGCTCACATAAACTGCCTTACACGTATAGCGAATTCTCAAAAAAATAGAATAAATGGCAGATAATTATTTGTAACCGTCGGGCACGATAGGGTTGACTGCCTGGTCAACTTTATAAGGAAGCGCTTACAATTTCGACGAATTTAAGTTCACCGTAAGTTCTCGGGCATAAACGGAAATAGCATTCAGTCGGTTGTGCAACTCGCGGAACTTTATCAATTGTGCAGTCAATTGTTTCGCAAACTATTATCGACCAGCTCCAGTATGCTGAGAAGGCGGCGATCAACAGACCGTGCTGCCGGCGATGAATTTGTTCAAATAGTGAAAATTAGGCAGTACAGGTTGACCGGTGGGAGTTTATTTATTTTTTTAGCCAGAGACAAACTGCCACTTCTGATGTTTATTGCCGTATGATTGATGAGTTTTCGGTACCGCAATTGCAAATGTTTTCTGAATACAACAACAGAACGCAGTTTCAACAAGACGTGGCACCTCCACACATTGCTAGGGTTTCGATTTTCCCAAGAAAATCGACATACCCTGGCCATCTCGGTCGACAAATTTAACGCCTTGTAATCTTTCTTGTGAGGATACCTGAAATCTAATGTGTACAGTAAGAATCCTGAAATAATACAGGCCCTACAAGAAAACATCCGGCGTTGAATCGCCGCCATTAACCTAGCATTTTTTTTCTCGCGTATTCGCCAACATGACGGTTCGGTTCAAAGAGTACATTGTAAGAAGTGGACGTCATTTAGACGATATTTTCTTTAAAAAGTAAAATCCGCAGATCTATATTATCTGTTAAAACTAAAATATATATAATATACCGAGTTTGATTAAGCTTCATCAGACGGGAAGACCACTTTGATAGGTTGCCATATCCGTCAATCCGTTACCCCAAGTGGAAGATGACCCTGAGTGGATGATAGACCGCATCCTAGACTTGACCGCCGGAGCCTCGCTACACGTCGCATTAAACGAGGCTCAAGATCACGAAGAGCAGAGGGAAGGGAACAACAATGCTCAGTCATGAGTGTATCAACCGGGAGACGAAATACCGTAACGTCGTTTGCTTGCACCACTTTTAAAATGTTTTAAGCATTACTTCTCCTCTACTTTCATTAACTTATCACGCCATTTCTCCGCAGAGAGGATATAACACCATTCTTCTGTCTCTTGCCTTGTTCACTTCTATGCACCTTCTCATGCAAGTCGATTGTTGAAGCTTCTGACAGAATCGCTTTTTGTTCCTGTTTTCTTCAACATTTGCATCAAATATTTTAGCGTGTTCATTCAGTATCCATAGTACAATCAATAGCTCAAACTGGCAGAATTTTAACGAATCAGTACCATAAGCTCCACAAATACCCCGATGGTTTAATCTTTTGTTCTGGCTGTATAGTTTCATCTCTGTAGTGAATATATATAACACAGCATGTGCAGATTCACGAGTACTGCGCGTTTCACTTGATAAATGGAAAACTGCATCATCGTTTTCAAAATTAATGTGGCTTTATTCCGGCTTTTGTTTGTGAAACAATAAGGCTTTAATCCGTCGAGCCACTTTGTCAACTGCCTCTTTTACCAATCGTAGCAAGAGCATCACAATTCAATATTTATTTTAAATTATTATTTAAATTGTAATAAATAACACTCGGTTTAAGCGGTAAAATAAATTCGATTACATTTTTACATCGCATCGTGTTAAATTTTCAAGAGAGTAAAAAAAGTTTTTTTTCAAGAATTAAGGATTCATTTTCAGTTTACAAAAAGTACTCGGCAAATTAAATTTTGTCAAATATATTGCAACCGATATGATAATTATTGCGTTATTTTGTTAATTTTTTTAACTTGTATTTAATTTGATACATTTTAATTAAATAATACAATATTTTGTTTTAAACCACTATATTACGTTCATACGCTAGTTTCGGTTGGACCCAACCTTCTTAAAAACAATAAAGTATAAACTACATTACCCTGAAGAATGTTGGGTTTAACCGAATCTACTAGACATATTAGTGTATGTATCTAATAAAGGGGTTTAATTATATAATGTCAAGCCACAACATGTTTGCGATCTTTGAAAAAAAAAAAATTAACATTTTAGATTTTTTTATTTTTTTATTTTTTTTATTTTTTTTTTTTTATCTTAAAAAAGTACATTTTAGATTATTTGTCTTTTTACACATGTTTTTATATTACGGATAGAATTGTTATTCTGAGTAACTAACTCAATCTGTATAATTATCCGAAAATCGCATTATTATAGAAAAGTATTAATGTTATTATGAGCCATCGAATTATTACTAATGTGCTCAGAAAAATATAGAGAAATAGCGAAGTGAGGATAACCATGGAAATAATGCTAGTCCAAGGTAAGGCGAGGTACGAAGGAACCAGATCTCGTAAGAAGTCACCGACGCGATGGATCGATCCGGTTAGGACTTCAATCGGTGGCGACTAGCGACGGATAATCCACGTCGTTATCCGCAAATCTTGGCGTAAGACTTATGATCATGACTATTCCCACTGAGAGTAAAATTAAAAAGACGATAGTTTTTTCTCACGAGTCCTGCCAATGTAGTTCATCACAAAAAATATATATTAGATAGAGAAGTCATTAAGAGGTCGTTCTACCTAGCTGACGGCCAGAAAGTCGAGTTTTATGAGATATTTTTTGACAATTATTTTTCTTCTGCACCGCCCTAAATTACACTCTTCAATAAATTGTTATATTCCTGTCGATGTTCGAGACACACCCCATCCCACAGAAAAATGTAAACCGAAGCCGCTATGAATTTACCTTCAATCGTACGTTTCTTTACAAAATGTATAAAAATTTAGAATTTAATACCAATTTACCTTACCAATTTAATAAGTTTAAAAATTTATACATCAATTGGTAAGATTACAGAATAATACGTATTCGATTGCTATAACGCAAATGGTAACGCGCTTTCGAATCCCGGTAGTAATTAAATATTTTTTGATAAATAGATTTTAGTTGGATAATGCACCTTCCCCGGTTAGGAAAGAGATCCAGGTTCGAATCCCGGTTTATTTATTTAATGTTTATTTTCTTGCATTTTTCATGAAATGTCCAAATAAGTTATATCACGAGCACGGCTCATGTAATGTCCAAATAAGTTATATCACGAGCACGGTTCATGAAATGTCCAAATAAGTTATATCACGAGCACGGTTCATGTAATGTCCAAATAAGTTATATCACGAGCACGGTTCATGAAATGTCCAAATAAGTTATATCACGAGCACGGTTCATGTAATGTCCAAATAAGTTATATCGCGAGCACGGTGTCGTCGCCGCCGACTGACGTTTCCGTTTAATTTACTAACCAAAAGTCAGAAGACGAGCCGAAGAACGCCATCCAGTGGATCACCGAGATAAGCCCGAATGTCAGACATAAACCGCGGGATTTATCTGAGGACGCCGGCCACCTGATACGTCACGAAATTCACAATAATAAGTGTTGTACAACTTCACGGCACAGTCGACAGTTGGAATACGACACAATTTATTAAATCTGGCCCATCATGTGTCGTGGTGAAATTATGTTAATCCCGACCGCCTCGATGTCAAAATATTGTGCAACACCAGACACCACTTCATACCAAGGCCCTGCCCACGCATTTTGACGTAAGTTTTTCATAGGCAAATAATTACTTATTGTGAAATAAACTAATCTTGACGTCCAATTAAATTTTAGTATGACCGCATACATGAACTAACACAAATTCCTTGTTTCAATATTTATATTTTTGTATCACCTACTTGATCATTTTAGTGCCGCTTACGCAATAAAATAGCTCCGCGACTTTTTTTTAAATATATGATTCGATTGCAACGAAAATATATGTAATATGCATTAATGTAAAAGATACGTCTTGTTTACACAAAGATCTAATTTTTGAACATTAAATACTTTTACTGTCGCATAAATGTGTCATAAACTATCGGATTTATGTTTTCACAAAGAATGTGTGTAGAATGCCTAATGAACTAATGTTCAAAACTCCTCTCTTATATGTACACTTTATTTCATGTATATTTATTTACTTGTCTGATAGTATTATATAATAACTATTTGAACTGAGAACTTGCATAATATATAAATTGTTGAAAGTGGCCAACTTTATCTTCTTCATTAGCTGTTTTGCATCCACCTTTGAGTATGAGGAGTGACCAGACGTACAGATTTTTAAATAGTGTCAAAATTTGCACTGATTTTCAGATCCCGTAAAAAAGTGTCGTAAGTCAAAAAAAGTCAATTTTGCAGAAGAGTAAAAACGAAAATAAATAATTTTATAATCTAAAAACTGTAAAAATTCAATAGCCTCCCTACAGAAATTAAAGAGATAAAGGATATAAAATTACTAAAAAAGTAATTAAATGAACACTTCAGAAGCACACAATTAGATAATAAATAATATTATAGATTAAAAATAATGTATAATTTCTAACTCTACAGTGTAAGTCTCTCCAAGCACAAAAGTTAGTCTTTTTTTTTGGAGAAGTAAGCGGTTCACAAAAATACTTAACTTTAGTTTTGTAATAGATTCAAGTAACTCATATTGGTATTATATAAAATTGAATCTCTGTGAGATTCTTGATATTGCTGGTTTCATAGCAATTTGTGTCGCAGTCAGTTTCAATACAATCTTCTCTGTAAGAGTCCATGTCTGTCTTCAGGAAGATTGCTCTAGGCATATTTGGTTCTAAACATATGAGTAAGCTTTTCAAAAACTACCCATTTAAATCTTCTCTAGCAAATTAACTGTAAAACAAACGATGGAACACCTTATAAAGCAGTTTCATTATATTATCTCCTGCATAAGAATAGACGAAAGTCCATTCACACCTCGAAGAGTTGTGATAACTTCAGACGAAAAAAAGAAAAATGACACAAAGCCACGTGATTAATGAATGTGTGAAGGAGGCTGTTTCAGAAGGTCGCTATCCGCCACCCCTCTCTAGGCAGCGCTGTAAATAGGAATATATCGCACATAATATTGTGAGCTATCGGAAGTTTCGATTGATGGCCGATTTTATCAAGTATCTTCACTATTTTTAACGGTATTTTAAACACATACATATGTAGGAACGAGTACATATAGTCTTATCAGATCCATCGAGATAGGCGGATAATATTTACGCACCCTCCAAATGCTTGCATCATCTTTTTAATCAACGTTTTTAAGGCTTTAGTTTATTTACAAAACCAATTTTTCAATACCAGGTTTTAAATTAGATACCCTTGAATTTTTCTTCACGTTAATACTCTTCTTATGAGCACTTCCCCTTACTTATAACAACATTTTTCTTTCACTGTCTGTCATCGTGTTTTTACAATATTTCATTTCGTTATTTTACATATTCTTCGAAACAGTAAAACTATTGAATTTGATAAATATTTTTTACAAAATTTACAGGTGCAGCACAATATAATTAATCCGACAAATATTTAATTTAAAAAAAGATAGTTATTTTCTACTGGAAAAAATAGATTCATTTACATAGTGTCACTGAAGTAAGAAAAATAGAACAAATCTGACGAGCTGTGAGAGTAGTCTCCGACTATAGAAATGTCCCAAACTATTTGTATTTTGCCTATTTTCTGCGATTTCTGATATTTTAATTTAATTTTTAATAACTTGTAAATGTTTTTAAGGAGAACACATTAATAATGTAAAGATGCAGTTTTTTCAGAACATAGTTCTGTGATATTAATTTTTTTCGAAAATTTGTCATTAACTTACTATGTTGACATGGTCAGCGTATTTCCCTGGATAAGAAAGGTTCCTGGTTCGAATTCCGGTGGCAACAAAATATTTTTTCGATAAATTGATTTTATCTGTATATTTTGCTAATTGATACATTTAATTTGTATTAAAACTTACAAATGATCTAAAAATAAACAAACGAATGGATGAATGTAAAATAAAGTAAGTAATTTTGAACCTGTTATTTTATAATTAAATCTGTATCTACGGACCGCCACTGTGTTGTGACCCAATTAAAAATTTGTACGGATAATTAAATAAGAATGTTTCCATCAATGGGGTCCGCTACTGTGCCCCCAAAGTAACAGCGGTTTCTCCAAAACGTTACAATCACTTTAAGCATGCCTCGGATAGACAGACACGACCAAAGCTGACCCGGCCGACCCGACCGACTTCCGATTGCGATCTCCTGAACCCTGAACCCAAGTGGCCAACTGCCGATCGCGTACCTTTGTCCACCGGGTCGCCGCCATTTTGACAAGATCCTTTCGATGGTCCGTCAGATAGCGCCCCCGGCCTCCGGTTATCATTTTCTTCGTCCGCTTTAAACCTTTTCCAACCTTTCTCCAGCCCCGACAGATAACAATGGCTGCTGACATGTCGACCCGCTTCCGGTCTCTTTTCGGCAAAAGGGGATTTATGACCGCCATCCATTGTCGCGACGTCCGGTTAAAAGATGTCAATAAATAATATTGATATCCACTGGTGCAATAGATCAGAAACTATGATAATGTGTACCTAGGAGACGGGCACAACGGAACAGTTCACTTTAAAAGGACGCTTTATTTAATATAAACTGCTGGTTTTATATTAAATATAACACACAACCTTTTTGCAAAAGTACTTTAATTTTTTAATCACTGCAATCTAGTAATATTAACTATTTTTATTTATTTACTTATTTAGAACATGTTGATTTGAATCCAAATATAATGTACGAGATGTATATGTAACCCAGAAACCAGTTACGTACACTAGTGCTCGCGGAAACTTTAAATTAAATACATATACAGGGTGTAACAGGCCTAGTTCACAATATTTTATGGTGGTTACCTGACTAAATTACGAGTTAAAAATATTTAAGGTATATGTCCAAAATCTGCACCGTTCCGGAAAACATTGTTTGAATTTTTTACATAATCGTGTTAAAATATTTTAAATAATCGTATAATTACGATTTTTTTGAAATGCTTATATCTCTGACATGGTTGAGATTAGGCACATATTCCTTGAACATTTTCGACTAGTAATTTAGTCAGGTATCCACCTACAATACATTGTGGACTAGGTCTGTTATACCCTGTATATATACATTCAACAGCATAATCAGTGACGTACCTATGCCAATGCAGTGCATTGAGGCCTATGTTGGGTAGAGACCCAAAAAGTTCGCGTCCTATAATCCATTAGCATTGATATTTTTGCGAGTATTAATACCTTTCCTAACTTAAATGTAGAAATGGAATTATAAAATGTATAAAATCGTTTCTCATCATGTATATTACGAAAACTTTATCTATGTATACGGTGGCAGTACCTCACTACTATATCGGGTTAGGGACCCCAGACCATCGCCGTAAATTGAAAGCCGCTTTAAAGCGAAGCAAGTATTTTTAAAATTACATGTGTTTATAAATGTCTAACAATACGTATGTTTTTTTCATGAAAGTTTGAATACTATGTGAGACAAGAGACTAATATTAATTGTAATTAATTATTTACTGGATGAACCGCGCAGTTCTAATTTTCGTATATGTTATATTTATATTCCATTCCGCACTGGGGTCCAATTTTTGTAGTTACGCCACTGAACATAACACAACAATAGAGTTATGCACCCCCGAATAACAAAGTCCTCGAATTATGGGGGTGGCCATCGACATTTATATAAAAACAAGATCTATAATAATACAATGTGATATTTCATAACGAATAATACTTTATAAAAAAGAAGTATTCCTACTCTTAGTATCGATAAATTTTTATATAATATATGTTTAATGTCGCATGTCCACGATGATTTCTGAGATCAGATGCGTAGCTAGGGAGGATTATGGGGGGGAGGCTTATGTCCCCGGGAGCCAGACTAGGAAGGGACGCCAAAACGGGATAAGAAATTATTGATTTGAATAATTACAATTTAATTCACATATTCAATAATTGTTTTAATTTTTCATATTTAAATATATTATTCAGAACAGATTTTTATGTGTGTAAATATATTTTACTTCCCTCTATTTTAATTTTACATAATTGGACAATTGTTTTTATTACGACCCTTCCAGGTAGACGGACTAAGCTTAATACGATTCGAAAGTGACTGCTCGTGGCTTAAATAGCTATAAATTGTAACTTTCAAATAGTGGCAATGCAAAAAATAAATCGTTACAATTTATGACGTAGTGTTTTTATCAAGAACAGATTTAAACATACAACCATCGCAATACAAATATTTTTACTAGGAAAACAACCAACAAAATATAAGCCTAAAATTGAAAGGGTAAAATTAGTAAATTCAGTAATAAAATATAAAATAATGGTTGTTTGGATAGTTCGCCCCGGGCGCCAAATATCCTAGATACGCCTCTGTCTGAGACTTTGATATCTGAGAGTCAGTAAAAATACGTGCGTACTAGATGCGTCATTTTAATCCGCGCCCAAAACATATGAGGTGAAGATTCCGCTGACGCTGAATGTTGAACAGTCCTCTATTCGAACTCGAGTTAAATCTCTGAGAGAAATCTAATGCATGGACATGGGTCATAAGAAATAAGGGTCCGGCTTCATTAACATTTTAGAGAAACACAATTACGGTACCTACTTATTTCAGTGAATTTTTTTTTTTTGAAATTCAACCCCGGAATTGCGGGGAATAAAGCGGCGGATGGGGCGGTTGAATATTAGAAATTCCTCGCCCCCTACCTTTCCTCACCACCCTTCCCGCCACTCCCGCCGGTAGCGGGGGGGTGTATTGAATTTCAAAAGAATTTCACGCCGATTATTGCAAATCCGATTAGAATATTGGCGATATCCAAAACCAACTCGTTCACGCGTAAATATCACAAAAATAAAAGCCTGAATTGAAAACTACAGTACACTATTTCAGGAATTCAGCTAGGGAACGCGAACACATTTTATACATCTATTTTAAGAGGCTTTTTATATATCTATTTTTAGAGGTATTTTAACACATCGGTATCATTATATTTACCAACTGATTTTATTTATATCTAAAAAAAAAAATTAAAAAAATGTTTGTGTTAATAAAATATCACTAGTTATCACACTTTTTCTGCAAAATTATGATTAAATAAAAAACTGATCTTAGCATAGTTCATAGGATTAAAATAGGATCGCTTAGGTGGTTTGATCATGTTGAACGAATGAATGGGGAGAGAATGGTAAGAAATGTTATGGTACCAGAGACAGAGGACATCCGCGGAAACCTTGGCATGACCAGGTAAACCAGATACTGGAAGATAGTCCTGTTAGAAGCCTCAACAATCGACGATCTAGCATGAGAATATGTGTAAATGTGGATGATGCAATGATTTCAAGATAAAAAAAATTGTAGCTCTATCCTTTCTGCCTATCTATCCTGTTAATGGTAGTAATTAACAAATAGTTTGGTCATGTGGAACATATGAGCGAGGAGAGGATGGTAAAGAAAGTATATGAGATGAGTGTTGAATGCAATAGGAACAGAGGGCATCAGTGATAGTCCTGGTATAATCAGATATACTAAATATTGGAGGACGAATGTGTTGAAAGCTTCGACAACAAGAATATGTATGAAAGTGGACGAGGTAAGAGTGATATGCCAGGAGGGAATAGTGTGTCATTCTATCCTCTCTGCCTACCTCCACGGGAAAACAGCGTGATTGTAAGTAACTAAATTACGATGTATTGCCTCACTATTTAATATTTATTATACAACACACAAAATCTCTCTAAAGTACGTACATAGCTCTGTTGTTCGGAATTTACAATAGAAACTGAATGTAATATGTACAACTATGGACTGTATGGAAAAGTTGCAAAACAAATTTCATGTCAATAATCGGGCAGGAATCAAATTTGCCAGTTACGTTGTTTGGGCTCTGTACCTGTAACTTTATATTAAACGTTACGGATATAATATTTAATTATAATATTCTAAATATTTTAAAAGACTTAGCCATTCGGAAGAATACGTATATCCAGTGTCCAAGGGTGAATCTATTGTACAATAATGCGGTTTTAATTTTTGTAGTTAATAATAGTTTTTATTCAAAACGTATATAAGATTTTTTTACAGTAATAATACGGTTTACAACAAAAAGCTTATTCTTCTTCTTCTTCTTTTAAATCGACAATCCACCCTTCAAGAGTGATTTGTGCCATTAATCAAGTTAAAAACTTTGTTTTATTGAAAAAAGTACAATAATATTATAGAATAAGAAATACAATATTATAAGTCAATACCACTGTCGTTCAAAAAACTTGCTATTATATAGATTAAACCTGGCGAGTTAAGGGAAAGAAGATGACACAAGTTAACCGGGAGCAGAAAATTACCATTGACGAGACCTCTGTAAAAAAAACCTGTGATCCGCAATAGACAGGCAAAAAAGACATTTATTTTTTATTTATCAACACCCTTATAAGCTTTTACAAAATAGGTTTGGTATAAAACATTATAAAAAACACATGAGCAGCTACATAAGTAGCATATATATATATATATATAGAATATAAAAAATATTAATTAAAAATAAGCAAAAAAATAAGCAAAACAAACTATAAAAAATAAAGATTCAAGACAGAAAAAATAATAAATTTTAAGTTTGACACAGAATGGCTGAATATCAAAATCAGTTATATCCTTGACTCAGAATAGCATCAAAAACATCATAAGAGTGATGTTCTTAAATATTTAAACATAGAATATCGGAATACATCTACAAGATCAAAATCGTTCCCAAGCCTGTGATGTCTTTGTGTGGGTGCATTCCTGTTCCGTATTCGTAAAACACATTTTTGGCGCGCTTTTCGTTACGGTAGATCCTATTCGGTGCGGGATCTACGATTTCTTTTCAATTCCTATAAAAATTAGTAAATGATGAACTTACATGGAAAAACACCGACGATCTGGTACTCCGCGCAAGAACGTGATATACAATCAGTTCAGTTAAATTAGTGGCGCCCGGTATGCAATTTACGATAGTATAATTTATGCCAGTGCTCATTAGAAAATCATAATTCAATTGTTCAGCGGGTATATACAGTTTGAAGTTAATAAACCTTAAAAATTGATGCCCTTTCTAATTTTAATTCGTGCACTTTATAGAATGGAAACCAAATAGTTGAATTGAATTCTAAATTGCTACGAACTACAGCCGTATATAAAACATTAAGCGATTTAAGTGGATTGATATTTTTCACCGTTCTTAATACAAAATCGAGACATTTCATACCTTTATTGGTGATTTCGTTAATGTGTGGAACGAATGATAGTTTTTCATCAACCGAGTTCTTTAATTTGAGATATTTTTTTAAAAGTAACGTTTTTAAGAGTAATGAGAGAGTTTTAAATATGAATTAAATGTATTAATTATAAAGAAATACATACAAAATCAATATTATCGAAAAATAAAAACATTGTTGTTGCGCTACCGGGATTCGAACCTGGATCTCTTCCCTAACCGGGGGAGGTGCTTTATCCAACTAAGCTACAGCGGCACTATTTTTATCGACAATTTTTCGACCTTATATGTTACCTTTTTGATATCAATACATTTAATCGTTCCATCATCAAAGTTGTATCAATGTGTCCAAAATTTAATAAAAATGAATTTAATAACTCTAGCGTCTGCTATCAGATTCACTCAAAGGTATTTGAGATTCTGTAAAAATAAGGTAGATGGCTCTGTCAAATGATGGAACGATTAAATGTATTGATATCAAAAAGGTAACATATAAGGTCGAAAAATTGTCGATAAAAATAGTGCCGCTGTAGCTTAGTTGGATAAAGCACCTCCCCCGGTTAGGGAAGAGATCCAGGTTCGAATCCCGGTAGCGCAACAACAATGTTTTTATTTTTCGATAATATTGATTTTGTATGTATATCTTTATAATTAATACATTTAATTCATATTTAAAATATCACAGAACTATGTTCTGAATAATTACAACTTCACAATAAGAATGTGTTCTCCTAAAAATAATGAGAGAGTAATGAAAAATAATGGATTTTTAGATTCTGCAAAACGTTATAGATTGGCATTTATCTATATTTAAAAAAAGTTTGTTGTGTATACGCAATTCGCGTAATTTGTTAAGGTTAGATTGAAGAATAAGGCAGTCATGTATCAATATGTCGACTTTATCAAATGTACCAACAACATCGTTAATAAATAATAAATGGTCAAGGGTTTCCTCTTCGGCACCACACTCTTACATTGGGGAATCTATTACGTTCAATCTGAACAAATGAGAGGCCACCTGGCAAAACAAAGAGCTTAAACTGTATTATTTTGTACATCACTACAAAAAAATGGTCTTGAGTTAAGGGGTGGCATTGATGTTGATTGTAAACCGTAAAAAAATAAACATAAAATCTAATTAACCTTAAAACAGAAAACAATATTTAATATTTGCTTTTAATAATTTAAAAAAATTGGTTATATAGTCTAAAGTTAGTGTATGAAGTATACTTCTGTTCTAGACTTTTTTTAGAATTACACGCTCATTGATTTTGTTCTTAGTCTAATAATTGTAAAATTGAATTTAAAATAATTACAAGCACTCGTACAAAAGACAATAAACAAAGATTTAATTACTGTATGCAGTTCTCACGGTACTCGTGAGCCATATTAAATACTATAATAAATTCTCTGAAGATGGCATCGTGCAGTAGTAAAAAGTTATTTCATGGTTCTTGAATATTGCTCAACAATGTTTCAGAGAAATGTCGTGAAACAGATTGAGACATGTGCATTGTCCACAACGACGCAAATGCATATTTAATTTATGTTTAAAAATATCTATACGAAAACATGATTTCGTACAATGCTGTTTTGGGTGCAATATGATACGTAATGTTACAACATTAAAGATAATATTAGAATGAGAAAGAAAGAAACGTGCTACACGCCCTTGAGATGTGGTGTTGGCATCGTATGCCACGTGTTAATTATGGATTATAGTGATGACAGTATTATTGATTGTGCTACCTATTACATATGCACATTAAAAATGATTTGTTTATTTACATACATGATACTTTAAACATACATTATTGCGACTTTTTAGTTTTTTCAATCTTATTTCGGTTACGTTTCTAGTTACGGGTAATGTTTATATTAAATGTAAATAACTAATTGAAATGTAACATTAAATTTAGACAACATATAAAATTTTATTAATTACTAATTGTTGAAATATGTTTTGCCATTCATTTTTTATTATTATTACCGGTTGATTTCTTAGAGATTTTTTATAATATACACGTCCTTTTTTATAACTGTTAATAATTGGAAGAAAAAAACACTATCTGAACATCATTAATTTAATACATAATATGTCCAATATGATATTCTAATTTTTTTTTTAATTTATACACTATAAATATTAAAATATTCTCGTAGCCGAAAAAAATCGTGCATTTCCTGAATTGCGTAATATAAAGAATACGACGAAACAAGTTTTGACTCCCAGGTGACTCGAAATACGTAGCTCCCCCTCTTTGTTGCGTATTGTCCTCACTGCTTACTCTCGAAGGGGAAATTTCCCGTGTTTAATGGTGAGAAAATAACTTATCGTGAAATATTTCATCAAAGGTTTTAACGCAATAAATAGACTGGCTCGGTATGGCGGTAGTTGGTTACAATATTTAAGATAAACTTAGGTAACAGTAATTAAGATATTGTCAGAAAAGTTTCTTTTGAAAAATTAAAATGGCCCATTTTACATTAAAAAAATAATCCATATTAATCAATTAATCATTTTAAAAATCTCAATATATATTTTTTAAATCAAAGAAAATATAATTAAATAAAATTGATGTATGCAATTTATTATTGTATTGTTTTTTAATTTCTCGACAAATTAAACATTTTTCTTTTTCTACAAATACGTTTTAAAAAGTATTCAAGTGCCTACTTGTTTAGTGTGAAGTTGATCAACGATATCTTATATTTTAATTTTTTTTTGAGACAGATTCGAAGTCTGTTTTTGTTTATAGGATTTATTGAGATGTATTATTTTGCCGTTTTCTGATATGTTTGTTTCATATTTACATAGTATCTTGATCTTTTAAAAGACAACAATACCAAATAGATAAGTGACATATGGAAATTTTGTATGTATTATCTCTATTTTCTAAAGTATTCCGTAATGCTTTTATTACACAGATTTTTTTATTCTCCTTCAACTGTTATTTTATTTTTATGTGAATAATTATGGTAGCTAATGATATTCTGTTACTGCACACCCTTGTCACGTACAATATAAGAGTGTGCTTGAAATACGTATGAAACTGTTACAGAAACGGAATTAGTACGTATGAAACTGTTACAGAAATGGAATTAGTACGTATGAAACTGTTACAGAAACGGAATTAGTACGTATGAAACTGTTACAGAAACGGAATTAGTACGTATGAAACTGTTACAGAAACGGAATTAGTACGTATTAAACTGATACAGAAACGGAATTAGTACGGAGCGAGCTGTCATACGTTGTGTATTGTATTTTGTATCCAGATCCGAATGACCAATGCAATCGACTGGACTCATTGAATAATAAATAATATATCGTTTTACTATATTTTTAAAGAGAACATAATATTATTGTTAATCCAGGTTCGAATCTCGGTAGCAACTAAAATATTTATTCGATAAATAGATTTTTTTTAATACCCTTCTAGCTGATTTGTAGTTGACATTTAATTTGTATCGTATTATTTTTCTTCGTATCGCGTCAACGCGTATCGATTACTGTGATTTCGTCAACTCATGGCTTGTGTAGGTACTTGATTATACTTGAGTACCAGTCACCTACGACATCCTCCACCTTACGCACGAAGGTTGTGTTACCGATCCACCTGATTGGCCGTGCAGCGTCGGAGGTTGCGTCCGTCACGGACACTTCACGGGGGAAACTGACGATAAACGTGTACAGGATCTGGTTTCTTTCCAATTCTTAGTGGGTTTTATTTACGTTAATCCACAAATGTTAATATTAATAATGTAATTGAATGAAAATGCTAGTTGATATATGTATCGTATAATGTATCAACTAGAAAGATATACAGGAAAATACAATCTATCGAAAAAATATTTTTGTTGCTACCGGAATTCGAACCTGAATCGTTTCCTATCTGAAGAAATGCGTCAACCGATTACACTACACCATAATAGAAAGTTGACAATAAATTTTCGAACTCATAGGCTATAATTATTTTTTATTTTATTTTATTAAGGGATTGTGACAATGTAAACTTAATATAACTAACATAATAAATATTTAACTTGTGATACTATTTATGAAAATTCACAGAAATGTTTAGGTACATAAGATAAATAAAAAGAAAAAAGATGGGATAAAGGGTGGGGAGGTTGCAACTATTGTTGCGGTAAAGGGAGAGCAACATGTGTTAATATGTAGAATGATTGGCCAAAATTGAGATTATGATGGTTCATAAAAAAACTCTTTAAGTGTAGTAAGGCTAATGTTGAAAAAGTCAATTTCTGTGAATTTCTCATTATGGTATTTGCATGACTGGTGAATGAATGAATTTTGTATGTAAGATGTTCTACTTCTAGGAATGTGGAAGAGTGCGGATTTCCGGGTCGATCTAGATGGTATGTGGAGAGATATTAATTATAATTGGCTGGGACAGTCAATATGGCCTTGCAGTAGTTTGAAGAGAAGTCAGCATGTGTTCTTCGACATTCTAGGGTTTTCATATTGTAGAAGTTTGCTGCATCTAAATAGGAGTTGAATGATAGATTAGATCTAACATTAAGATGTTGAAGAAACCTATTTTGTATTTGTTCTAATCTCGCAATGTTTTTTTAATTGATACGTGTAGCGACTAATTCCAAAACCCCTTAAAATGACTTTATGAGTTTTTGAGTTATAAATGAAATCGTATATTTTGAAAGCAAATGTACAAAATGTTTGTTTTTAGATCAGAAATTTTTAAAGAGACAATTCTGTAATGTATTTTTTTCCTGTATATATCGTTCTGCAATTATACCGGATTTTAGATCACATGATCATCAACAAGTGTTGTGATTAGCTGATTTAGTTTTAGGTGGAATAGGAATAGGAACTTATACTCTGTCTTCTTTGGGGTATTTTAAATTTTTTTAAATATATAGATAGCGTAGACGTTATAACCAGAACTTTTAACTGTATGATGAGTCGAAAGACACAAAATTAAATTAAATTAAGGGGTATTTGATGGCTGTGCCAAGAGAGTGATCGGCAAGCCTCAAAATGGCTGAATAGCAAACCTGGAGACGAAGAATACGTAGACCCAGAATAAGGTGGCAGGACGATATATGATGAATAAAGATGTATTCATTCTTGGCGACAGCAGTTAGCAGGAAGCAGCCCAGTGCAGAGACAGATGACGACGATGACGATGATGCCGACTAAACATCATACGTATTCTCATGAATAAATATTTTATTATGTTTCAGTCCCCTGTAAGGCATTCATCACCAGAGAATAAAAGCTGCGCAGCACAAAAAGATAAACTAAAAATTGATTCACCTAAATATAATATATTTGTGTTTTTACTGTTCCAGATGTCGGAAAAATTTGAAATTATTGAGATTTACGCGAATGGGGAATATCGTTTTGTAAACTGTCTTGAAAAATTCATGACTGCTTTTTATATTTCTGTAAAAATAAAACAAGTGTATTTGTGTATACAAAATAAATAAAAAATATTTTTTCCATCCTTCCTAGAAACGTTATATTTATTTATGCTCTCGTATCCGTTAAATTATCGTCTGTCAAAAATGATTGCTTACTTACTTGTGAAATGTTTTATTTTTAGTAATTAATGGCGTAATAAATCCACACTTTTATGGATCCTTTTTCAAGGGTTGATCCTTTTTATTTTTGTTCCCAATTGATACTTGGTTATTTTGGTAAACATTAAAATATTTATATTCTAATTTGTTAAAAGATATTAAATATAATATTAACACTTTAGTGAATCCAATTCCGAGCTTAAACTACAATCCTGGGAATTCGGGATTGGATATAATTTTATATTTATAAAAATGCCTCCAGAAAGAATAAATACAAATTAGAAAGATATACATATAAAATCAAATTTTATAGAAAAATATTTTTTTGTTGCTACCGGGATTCGAATCTGGATCTCTTTCCAATCCGGGGAAGGTGCATTATACCTTAAATAATATTTGTAAATAAACGAAAAAATATTTTTTAGTATGTTTTCAACTTTAATTCGATAATTGTTTATGCTGTCCAAGATCATCATCTCAAAGGGACGGCGAGAATAAAGTCGGGGTAAACATTGTATACAATGTAATTTCACGATTAAGTCGCAGAACCGATTAACTCCACGCTCCCCTGTGAGACTGGTTTTTCAAGTCTAACAACTAGTATATATATATATTTATAGTACCTACCTCGAGTGCGCTGAGAATGGTACCACTGTACCGAACTGCGAGTGCGAATGCTGCATCGCGATCTGGAATGCACGCTGCACTATTGTCACATACTGTGCGCTATTATTTAATGTCTGCCCAAGAAGGAGACCTATATAATTTTTGAAATGGCAATGACCACGTCACATGGAGGATGGACAATCGTTGAACAAACGTAGTCATCAAGTGATATCAGAGGGGGATCGAGAGGCCACCAGGACAGAAAGTGTGGCGTTCTATTCTGGAGAAACGGGGTGACGATAAGTTAGTTAGTTAGTTATTAGACAGAACAATGACTGAAGATAAATAGACTTACAAAGACGTATCAGCTTAAATTACAGAGTAAAAAAAGATCATACAAAAATATAGTTATATTAAGTAAAATAACTATAACTTTGTATGAACCGGTCGACGTATATTTTTTACAATTTTTTCAATAAAATTGATTTTATATGTATATCTTTCTAATTAATATAGTTAATTCATATTTAAAATATCACAGACCTATGTTCTGAATAATTACAACTTCACAATAAGAATGTGTTCTCCTAATAATAAAGTTGTATCAATGTGTCCAAAATTTAATAAAAATGAATTGATTATTCTGGCGTCTGCTATCAGATTATTCAAAGGTATTTGAGATTCTGTAAAAATAAGGTAGATGGTTCTTTCAAATAATGGAACGATTAAATGTATTAATATCAAAAAAGGTAACATATCGGTTCGAAAATTTGTTGCTAAAAGTATCGTCGTTGTGGCATAGTTGGATAATGCACCTTTCCCGGTTAGGAAAGAGATCCAGGTTCGAACCCCGGTGGCGCAACAACAATATTTTTTGATAAAATTGATTTTATATGTATATCTTTTTAATTAATAATATTTAATTCATATTTAAAAATATATAGTTGTAAAATGGAATTTAGGTACAACATACAAAATACACTAAAACTTTTAAATGAATTGAAAGTTTAGAACCGTTAATGAAGTGAAGCCAACAATATCGAGGGTAAGACCAAGACGAAGGTGGGCGGATAATATCAAGCTAGATCGAGTCCGCTGAAGAAAAAGAGAATAAATTTACAATTGAGGAGAAATAACAAAACATCTTAAATTTTATTTGTGCAATATAAAGCGCATGGCTTCCAAAATCAACGACATCGAAACACGTCACACGTGACGTTTGCTATGTGTATTTATAAAGTTACTTGGGTGTACAATTAGAATGTTATTATACGGTCGAGTGATGTCAAGCAAGTGCAATGCAATTTCGCTTCTAAACTGCGACTGTGTCATGAAGAATATGTATTAGTTAGTTAATGGGCGAGACCTGGATATAATAATGGAACATTCTAGGCACAGTATGGCAGTACTGTCACTGAAAGTAACCAAGGTATCCAAACACTCAAAACTACAAGTATAAACATAATTCATACACAAAGAACATATTTCGAACTAAATAATCCTACAGTCATCTGGCACTTCGTCACTTGATTGAATACGAAAAAAATATTTATTTCTGGATGTTTCATTTTTAGAAAGAAAAAAAAATTAACTGAGCTTTGCGTATCCAATCTAAGTAGGTACCTATATCCCATGTATTCAGTAATAACTTAATTTGATACCAGAAGGTATCTATTCTGTGTAAATATTTTTATCACATTATTGACAGACTATATGCGTATAAAACTAAATGTATGTCTGCTTTTCTTTATACAATCCTACACTCTTTATTCGATCTAAACTCAATTTTGCATAGTTACTCTTTAGAACCCTGCGCAAAACATAGCCAACCTTCCCTCCCTGACCACCCCCACCTCTTTCTACCGATAAAAATATCTACTAAATTATATTCGTTCCAATACGTTTCAAATTTTGCATTAGACATAGGCAAATAAGTACACATAGAAAGGTATTTCATTCAAATTTTGTTCAGTTGCACACTAGGATCCTGAGGAAAATATAGTTATCCCACTCCATTCTCTCGGATACCTCCCGCACCTCGCGTTATTACATATTTAGGGCCTTCGCAAAACAAGAGGCACCCCCTTCCCTTAAATCCCTACTTTCAATTATAACTTGACTTGAATTCCAGGCAATGCCGGATACTGACTGCTAGTATAATAAAGTATGTTTTTTTAGAGGTATAGAGCTTTAAAATGAAATAAAACACATAAAAATCGTGGTAACGGCTATGGTATTGGCTTTATTGGAAAGATAATTTTATGCCATTAGAGTTTAAATATAATTACACGCATATGGGCGCCGCGGCTGACTCAAATAAAGTGCAATCTGGAAATACAATTTTCGACCACATTTTGGAGCAGCTGGGACCGAATATCGGCAATAACACGACGAATGTTAGTTTCCAAGTCGTCTATCGTCTTTAGTTTATTGGCGTAGACTAGCAACTTCACATATCACCACAGAAAATAATCCAAAGATGTAAAATCACACGATTTTGGAGGTCAATTCACAGATCTATTACGCGAAATTATGCGCACATCGAATGTTTCCTTCGATAAATTGATTATGGCGCCCGCTGTGTGGCATGTTGCGTCTCTTTCACATTAACGCCATCATTGGGAAACGAAAAAGCCAGTAATCACGGATCTATCTATATATATAACGTTCTGGCCGGTATCATTTTTGAAGAAACAACAGCTTCTTCGGTGCGTACTATACGACGTCTCTGCGGATGCGTATTATCAATTAGAGTGTGCGTGGTGCTAAAACGATCCATGGTTATTCGAATTATTTGCTCGGATGGACGATTATGTCGACCGTAAAATGGACGTAAGGCCCGGTAAGTTTCGCGAAGTGAATCACGATTTTCTAAATAAATTTACACAATTTGTAAGCGTTGTTCTGGCGTAAGTGTATTCACGGTGAAATGGCAAACCAAATCAGCTGTCAAATTGGCTGTCGTTGGAAAAAGTGTTGCCAATACGAAAAACAAACCTCTAAAAAAGACACCTTTATAAACAAAAGTAAAATAATTCAATAAATATATTTTAATATACAAGATTCGTGTAATCTCCAAGTTGTTCTGAATTAAAATTAAACATATACAGGAAACATAAAAAGAGATAAGTGTCGGTTTGATGCGGAGGTCAAAGTTGAGATTAGATACTGGATTCGGAAAATGGCTAAATGTGAAATACTATTAACATATCTTACATTATTAAATAAATCTTTTTTATGGCTTAATAAAGATTCCGAATAATTTATTCATTTTCTATTTTTTATTGTCGACTAAATATAATAAATTAACTTTAATATTATTGATTAAACTCTTATAAAATGATGTCGAAAAAATAATGTTAAATAACTCATTTTTTAAATAATAAAAATATTAAGGTTGTTAAAATAAATGTATCTATATGAAAATTTTGAAATAATTCATTAGCTGACAATTAATAAATATTTTTATCGCCGTGCTTGCAATACTATTACATCTATGTACATAATAATGGATGAAACGTTGAACAGTTATTGTGACCGACGGAGTCGCTGATCAGAGTGGTGGGTGATGGAATCGGAAAGGGTGGGGTTAGTGGAAAATAAGGAATCGGAAATTAAGGAAATGATGAGGGTAATGGGAATCCTTCAATAGCGGATCAGGATGGACTCACGAAACCACAAGGACAGCTCGACTCACCTGTTTGATGACGCCGTCTCTATGATCTTCCGGGAAGTTCACCCAACGTACGAAACTGCACAAAAAACTTTGATGAGTTTCAACGTTCACAACACACCAAAATCACAGCGGTATATAAAGTAGTGATCCAACACGAATAATCACATGAGAATACTTCCTCTCCTCGAATTCAAGAACAACAGTCGAGCCAAAGGAACAATATGTACTGATCGGGAATGGGCTAAGAGGTAGGAACAAAACTAAAAAATAGTGACAATAACACTAAATTTTACAATAACATTTATTTCAAGTTATGGAAGTATATGCGTTCACCAATCAAAAAAATTATAATTACGAATACTGAATATCTAATAATATGATTTTTAAAACACCGCTAACGGTTGACAGTACTAGAGAATAAGAATATTTATGTAGATCTATTATACGTACAATACAGTAAATCCTCAACAACTGCGATCTTGCTAACTGCGGTTTTAAAATAACACGATTAACTGTATTGAATTTTTAGAAGGTCTAGCTGACATGCAGCCAACTGATGTTGAGATGGTTTTGGAATCTCAGGTGGAAGAATCGACAAGAGAACCTGAAAAACTTCATTCAATTACAGACTTACGGAGATGAAACTAAAAATGTGGATGTACAGTTACGGCCATAAAACAAAAGCCAGTTTTGACTCTCAACAATATTATCGAGGCTCTAAATAAGAAACATCAATTTGTAAACAGTTTTTAGGAAATTGATTCACACAAAGATATGCTGGAAGTTATTTTGTAGCCATATATAGAAATATCACAATTACAATTAAAATAGAAAGATATACGAAACAACCAATGAATAAGTAAAAATGTTTTGAGATGATGCATTTTGAATGCTTATTTACGTTAAATAATTTACAATCGGTTTTTGTAAATTGACGCACGATTAAATTTAATATTTGGTGCATTATATTATACAAAGTTCAAGTTAAACATAGTTCCCTGACGGCGGTACCGAGGTGCGTGCGAAAAGATGTGCCCGAGGAGCCGGCTGGAAGAAGAGTGAGTAGTTCTGGTTCTACCGAGCGGACTGTATGGCTGTTAAGTGTTTATTTATGCTGATCTGTGAAGCGCGAGCAGGGCCACCACACTATGTATGTTAGATATCATCATTCAAAAGAGTGTGTTAAGCATTCTAGCACTAGTGCTACATACATAATACATTGTTTACATAAAAAATGAGTTTTGCAAAATGTGTCATTTATCAAGGTACGAGTAGCTAAATTTTTACCTTTTTAAAAATATAAAATATATATACTAATTTAATGTATTTAATTTAAAAATAAAATTGATTTTATATTTATAATTAATACATTAAATTAGTATTTAAAACATCGCAGACCGTCTGTTCTGAATAATTACAACTCCACAATAAGAATGTGTTCTCATTAATAAAATATATATTTAAATTCCACTAATCCCCCTATTTTCAACGATCGCCTAGTCTCGCCAACCGCGGTTTTGCCAACCGCGGCGTTGTTAAAAATCGTATCTCCGGCGGTCGGCGAGGTACTGCTGTTCACACTGGAAATTTGTAAATTGAATAATTTAAAAAGTACATCAATCAAATGAGACAGGCTTTCCCATCTCTATCTGGCTGATATGAAACTGACACTTTGTAAGTAATGGCGCGGTTTTATTTTTTTAATTATAAAACACTCAAAAAATGTGCGAAACTATTTAAAATTTAATACCGTTAAAAATGTGAGCATACAATACTATGATAATTCTTAGATCACCACCGGATTCCTTTTTGGGGTTCTATCCTCTGATTACTGTCTTATTACTTGGGTCTCAATTCTTCGTAAGTGAAACTCAGTTTTTCTAGGTAACAATATTATACGTTTATTACAACACGTTATACAGTAACTATAAATTACACATTCAGAGATAGACTAGTTATTCAGAAAAAGCTGTGATGGAAGAGAGCTGTTCCCTCAGAGACGGCCTTTTATAAGGTTCGTCTCCCATCATTCATCTACTCACTTTCATGACACACACACACATATACATTTACAAAGTGACAGTTCTCACAAACGCAAAGTATAAAAATTATATGGAAGAACGTTGCGCTGGATTATAACTCAATTATCTATCACTAAAGTATATTTTTCTTCTTTATGTACGTCTTTGTGGCAACCATGTTGCAGTATGCTGATTTATCTTGTGCAAGATGTATAAGATCACCGGCATTTTGCAACATCTTTTGATGTTACGCAGCCAAGATAAAACCTTTCTGCCTTCTATTTTGCACAATGAGTTTTAAAGAGATTATATTTCTCATTGCGGAGAACGTGTCTGAAGTATGCAGTTGTCCTTCGTTTAATAGTTAATATTACATGTATTTTCTCTTAACATATATAAAAATCTTAGTACCTCATACATCGATACAACCATATCTTAAAAGCCTCCAGTTCTTTAACGACTTGCTCGATATCTAATAGTTAAGATACTCACATAGTGATCCAGTGATCGGAGGTTCGAGCCTCATTCCAGAAGACCAGAAAATTAGTCTTCTTTTAATAGCACAAACTTAGTTTGAAAATAGTAATTGCCCGTGTCCAGATAGCTTAGGAATGCTTATCATGGTGGGGAAGAAGAAGAAAGAACCCTTTGGACTGACCAAGTGAGAAAGGAAACAGGCACTTTTCCGGTGACAGCTTTTAGATCTGCAAGATGCCGAAAAATGTGGAGGAGCATAGTCAAAAGGGCGGGAGTTCATGTAAATCGTGATCCTCAATCATGAGGGACTATAATGGATGTGTCCACGATGATCTCTCAATGAGACTTTGATCCATGAGAGTCAGTAAAGCTATATATGTGTCATTCTAATCCTCATTCGCTTCACGCTGAATTCTGTATTGTCCTTAAGGCATACTCGAATAGAATTTCCGAGAGAAATCTCATCAGCAATATTGATGTGACACGTATTCCATGTACGTATTACTAATATATTTTTAATGCAAATAAAAACGTCCAAACCTAGACTCCGTAGAGCAGCATGACGTAACATTAGCCCTCCAAAGGGTGCTCGGGTTTGTGTCTCATTGCAGAAGATCTCATCATTTTCACAAAAGTCTGAATCCTAGTCCTCCCGCAGTTAAGCAAAGGGATGCACTAGGCATGGCCATAGGTTATGCTGTTAATATCAATGCTGTAAAAGTATCTTACTAAAGATTGTGTTCATCTGAAAGAATATATATATATATATTTTAAATACCATTCAATACACACTTGCGGTGTTTTGCAACATGCCTATTCAAACGAAGACGTGTATTCAGAATAGTTTGTATTCATTTGGGGCAGATTTTGAGAACAATTATCCGAAATACACGTTCAACTGTACTTGATATTTCTAAATTCTTCCGCTAGCATGAGAAGCTTAATACATAATTTACATAAATATTCAATTTAGATTAATTTTGCAGAAGTTGTAGTTATGCATAGGTTTACGCCTACCACCCAACGTATTTAATGTTTTCTACCATAACAAAAATGTTTATTTTTACGCTCGACGGGATTCGACCCCGAACTTCGCAACAAGACATTGACAAGACCTGCACCTCTACATCGCGCTGGCCTTCCGAGGTTACTATAAATCCTTCGGTTACCAGAATCAGAACGGCAGAGAGATTACGAATGAATAATAAATACATTTAGCCGGAACGCAACACATTTCGAATGAGGTTTCATTCATTCATTCATAATAACGAAGTAATACAAGTCGTGAACTTTCAAGGGCGACTACAGACTATTATAAAGGAGTGCCAGTTCATCTGAGTATTCGTACAGTTTAAGTTTTCCAGTGTTGCCCGGGGGGGGGGGGAGACAAACGGAACGAAGTAATAAACGGAGAGAGATGAATTTCACTTATTTCTATTTTAAACCAAAGTATGTTGGTCTCTGGTTTTATTGGATCAAAAAATATTCTTCGTAAATTCAATTAAATAAAAATACCCGGTGGAGAATCGAACCCCGTTTACCGCGTGACCGGTGGGGATACTAACACTGCCGATGTATACAAATGAGACGTGAAAATATACTTTTAAATATATCTTAAGTTCTTCAGGTGCAGGTAATTATTTTTCAAATATACCTAATTCAATATTAGTATTATTTTTTGTAAAACATTAAGAAAATTTAAAAAAAAACAGTTTTTTTAAATATGTGCACGTCTTAGTGCGCTTGTCACTTATTTTATAAACCTGACAGTGTTCAGTTGTCTTGTCTGTTGTGGTGTGTATAAAGTATATTCAAATATAAAAAGTCATCATTTTATACTTATATGGCAATTTGACACCACAGTTTGACGAGGTAGTAGCAAGATAGCAGTGAGCTCGCTTAGCATATGAGAGATAACGGGATCGGCGTATCTAAAATAATTTTCTACCAATCCCGGTACCGGTAAAGGTGAAAATGAAAGTATATAAAATATTATGAAAATTTATACAACGCTGTTTCTGACAGATTTTAACAGAAGAAACATATTCTATATTTAAAAAAAAAAACACTTTTATTTTGCTTATAAAACCTTGTTAGTCAACCACGTTTCGCATGTCAGTCTTATTCACTACTCAAGTGCTACCATCTTGTGGCGGAGTGAAAAATTTTGAAATATGTAGGAGGACCGCCAGTCATTTTTCTTGCGATAGGTTCTGCAGCCGACCGAGCGCAAATCACCATTAACCTTGTCTCCGCCAGCCACTCGCGACTCAATAATATAATCTTCTCTCCCGCCCGTGGACGTCTTGAATGGTAACAGTGAATCGCTAGCATTGCAGATAAAAAAAAGACGCAACTCTATCAGCATAACCAGTTTCTTTCTTTATATTTCAGGCTTTTACAAGAGGAAAAAAAAGAAAAAACGAATTACGGAGGATAAGCAGGATGTTTAAATTACTCATCCATTCATCAAAACGCGGGAACCGCATGCTGTTCTGGCTACAGCTCGCAATTTCGTTAGATCATTATTCTCCGCGCCGTCTCTGTCCCGCGCGGGGGGAGGCCGGCGCCCGCGAGCGAGCGAGACGGGACACGGACAAAGGATAATCGATGTTAAGCACAAAAGCTGTTGTGAGGTGAGGTTATATTAAACGAATTAATCATTCTCCCCTTTTTATGTGGCGGCGCATTTGTTTCGGAAATTATCTGCTGACTTTTCTGTACCGCGATTTTGTTTAACCAGTATTTTATTAAAGGGCCAACACGGTACTCCACTAAGCCCGGCACTAATCACTGGCCGGCCACTAATCATGATGGAAATATCCATAATTTGTGATTCTCATTTAAAATCCTCTGTTTTATTAAGCTATCCACATAGCCTCCCTGTTATTCCATGTCCATATTACCTTCATTATACATCCTAGAATCTTATATATAAAATTACAATGTCTTTCACGGTATCGCGGATGTGTGTCACGCGTAGGGAAACTTGAAAGGAAATATTTATGTACGGTGTGAAGTGTCAATTACTTTTGACACAATACGTGGATATGTGATATTTTTGTTCTCAGGAAATACTTTTCAATTACTATTATCAGAAATTTGAATATTTATTGAAGAAAATAAAAGTAGGTTATTTAGTCATATTATCTACCTACGTGATTTTAAACTACGTTTTTTTTTTAAATGTCCTGTTCATAAACATCGCCATTCAAAGTTTAAACGTCAAACTACTGTTAAAGACTGAAGTTAGTCAAGGTGATACGTATTACAAACAAACAAAAAAATTAATGTTCAAATACGGTGCTCATATCAAAGAAAAGGTCAACAGATCGTCATCTTGGGTGCATTAATACATATATAGGTGGACCCGAAAGTATTCGCGTATTTTTTTTAAAAACTTCAAATTTACAAGTAAATTATAAAACATAAGCTCCATCAATATTCAACACATCTTCCCATCGTTTTGGCAGATCTTCGATCCCTTTCTTGAAAAAATCTTCCGATTTGGATGCAAAAAACGATTTTAAGTGCGTGTCCACGTCAGCTGCATTTCTAAATTGTTTTTCTCTCAGGCTATGCTCCATGGACCTGAAAAGATGGAAATCTGTCGGGGCGAGGTCCGGCGAATAAGGAGGGTGTGGTAACACCTCCCAGTTTAACTCCCGTATTTTGTCCTGAGTCAATTTTGCTTTATGGGGGCGCGCATTATCATGAAGCAGTATCGTACTTTTTCGATTGAATAAATATGGACGTTTTTCTTTCAATTCTATTCGTTTTACCGATGAGTTTTAAATGTGTTTGTACAGTAGTCCATGGGGATCTGAGTCTCAGCGACAATTCCTCGATTGTTTGTCGTGGATCCGACTCGATTAGAGATTTCAGCGCCTCATTGTCAAAATTTGAAGGCCTTCCGCATCTCGGCTCGTCAATTAAACTTCTGTTGCCCGATTTAAATTTTTGAAACCAATATTGACATCTGCGAGCTGTAACCACTTCACCATAAAGATCTTTGAGCGTTTTAGTAGTTTTTGTGGCATTCCAACCCAAATCAAAAAAAACCAGCATACAATGCCGGATGTGAACTTCGCTGGTTTCGGGTCTAAACATCTTACCCTTAACAATAAAAAAAAAAATTATGCACGAAAATAATGTTAAACCATAGTTCTACAAAAAAAAAAACTTACACAGATGTTGCCGTCACCGTGTCCAGACACGAACTGAGGTAAACATATGGTCTCAAAAATACGCGAATACTTTCGGGTCCCCCCTAATATTTACAAAATAATTTATTTATGCTATTTAACAACGTTCTTGCTTTTTTTATTCTGAGGATCCTGTTTAAATCGTTCTTCACCGGCATGTATGTCTGCTAGCTCTGGTCGAAATACAAGCAAGTAACATACCACCGTCTCTACACAAACATATCTTGCTCTCAGATGGAAGAAATTAAGTCGAATTTATTATCAGAAACATTATAATGCTATTATATTTTATTATTATTACACAAAATTTAATCTTTCTTTTTCTTTTATTATTTTTTTACTCCTTCAATAGAAGAAATAGTTGTCACTCTTTTCATTATCTTCTACACTGTTTAACATTAATCTTTGTTATCAAACCCACACTGTATCGTGTGAGTGTATTTAATAATTCAGAGAAAACATGTAATTGGTTAAATTTACTATTATTTTTGTCACTATCTTAACCATTGTTGATTTACAAAATACTGCATGTTTTACAAAAAAAAAACTTCTATTTTAGGTTTGAACGGACGATTTTACAGAACCAAATAATTTTTATTTTAGGCCATCATCCTTATTATAGATTTCGTGTTCCTCTTTGATGACCCTTGGATTATCCTATTTGAATCGTGAAATGATGTCTAGTTTCCATAAAGTGCTCAACTGATACAGATTTTCCTGGATGGTCAATTTTGCACGCCCGCTTAAGCTCATCATCCCTTCGGAAGATTATAATCTAAGTATTCATTTAAACGAGTAGACAAATTTAAAAACTCTTTTATCACCGTAGATTAAAAGACATTCTTGAGAATTATAAAATAACACCCGACCTGAGGTCTTAAATAAGAATTTTGCGAAAAATATTCCGCGCTGAAGATCCGCACAAGATGTACTCGAACATCATAATTTGTCGTAAAAGTTGGCGAACTTTCAATATTTCGTGTCAAATTTTACAAATTCAATAAACGACATTTTGTAATCCTATTACAAATAGCGATAAAATTAAATAATTATTAATTGTGGAATACTCACGTTAAATAGTGGGATTCGTTTTTATTCTGAATACTGCACTTTGAACTTTATTATAATGGAAATCTCGAACATATGCTATAAATATTTTGAAACTCAAATAATTAATGAAAAGATTTTGCTTGTATTAGGGCTTCTTTAACCCTTCCCAAACCATGCTGTAACACAGGTCTACCATCATAATTAAACCTGTAATATTTCGGTAAATACATGCAACATAAAATTAATATTTTAGATAATCTTAAAGAAAATATTAACGCTTAAGAATGACTAGTGAAAAATCAATTATGAAAAGGGAATCGTACAAAAACAATATTTTTTTCTATTCAATCCATTGTAAAGTTATACGTTGGTAAAAATACAATTTGTGTTATAAAAGACAGAGATCACACACTATTTTCACAGTGAAAAGAACAACAAACATACAAATATAATTGTCTCTTTCTCACTAATTAAATGAAGAGAGATAAGAAGGAAGGACACGTTGTATACGACTTAATGAATGCTCTAAATTATGTTATTAATTATTTTATCAAAATTGAATGCTCAATATTTTGAGTAAATTCGTGCCATTAAAGCCATTTAAGCTAATAATTATTTTTTTTATAAATTTTATTTACGGTAACACGAGTTGACAGCATGGCTGCGTTCGGGTATTTTATGTCATGGTATAGTAAAGGTTAAAATGTACTTTTCCATGTTGAATACATCAACTGTTATAAAATACGGGGAACCATAGCACAACTTAACTTAACACAAATACCAAATCAGACATATTATAAAATCTATTTATATACGCAGTGTACCATTCCGGCTGTAACACAACACGCGCACTCCACATTTCATGGCCAAAGGCCGACTACCGATACCTCCTATTGACAGATATTACATGGACCGTCGTGCGCTCATACGATTTGGAATATTATTCTTATATTACCTTAGATAAAACTTTTGGATTTTAGTTACACTGATAGTATTCTTTAATATTCATCATGTTAGTCAATCTGTAATGGTTAATTGAGTTGGAAAAATAATTTATTAAAATTTTAAGCTGATGAAATCTAATAATTTATGAAAATTTACCGTGTCACGTTCAAAAGTTTTCTTTGTATAAATAATTACATACCAGAAACTTAGAATGAAAGGATGGTTTTTCTTTTTTAATTGCACTCCCTGCAATATTTTATAAGTTCGCTTACGGCTAAGTGAGTATGTACATACTTCCAGGGGCGTGCATTGCATACAAGCAAAAAAGCTGCGCATTACTTAAAATTCTAGGAAATAAAAATAAATTAAATAATCTCTTTATATTATGAAAAGACCCTATAAAATTCTAGTCGTTATTATCGGATAGGGTAACCTCGTCTATGACGTAATCTATGTCTGGCCGTGGGTTATTTGCGAACCATTTGTAACAACTTCATATGCATTCTGCTCCGCGATTTGCTAGAACTTAGGTCTGGAATGAACACAACTTATTTTTTCAATTCTTATAATAACGATACCGAGCAATAAAAGAAATTGCCTATTTTAAAGTAATAAATTTACAATTGTAGTCTATTTTGAAATTTTTGTCTATTTTGTTATCAAAATTACGAAAAAAACCTAACATTTTTTTGATACGTAGTATACCCACCTATTGTATACTTAGTTAGTATCGTCAGTAACAGCATAACCTAAGTTTGTGCCTGCTGCACCCATTTAACCATTTTGCACATTTTATTATTACTAGATATTATCAAGCTAGTAAACCTTCTTGAATCGGAAGGGGGAAAATCTTACTGAACCTTTCTAAACTTATATTTATGTTACGTTAGAGATTTTAACTAGGGCGTGCATAAAAGACGTAACTGTTTGAACATCCTGGCCTCATTCTGGAAGACCACCAAGTTATTACCATTTTTGAAAAACTTTTAAGAAACGCTCAGTTTGAAAATAAGTAATGTTAGGTTATTTCTTCATTCTAGCCTAACTGGTTCTTTTTTAAATATTGACAAGTCAAATGGTTATGAAATGAAAGAATATTTTTATATAAGAAAATTTATTATCTATATTTTATGATACTTGCATGTGTTAAAAGTGGAAAATGAGCATTTTACTTTAATACTTATTGATAAGGCTATTCAAAAATAATTACAATAAAATTAACATTAAATATTTGTGTTCATCATGCCAGCATAAAGTTCTCTACCAAATTGTTTATGTTGACGCTTGTCTGATGTAGATTATGCAGGTCCCTCACGTAAGGAATTACCTCTTAGGATGGTCCTGGATCCTGGACGTGAAGTGTGGTCAGATCCTTGTGGTGCCAGCGTAGGGTGACTGAGTGTGAGTTCAGGCTTGTAGTTGATTGACCACAAGACGATGCCCAATTATCCAGGCAAACCGCGACTCTGGACGCGATATTCTTATGCAATAGCGACAATCTATTCTCGCTACACCAAATTATATTGATCAACTTTTTATAGATCTACCGGGACCCTTTTTGATACTTTCACATCAACGATTAAACGCAGAGTACATCACAGTCTAAGCTTAAACTCGAGACGCACAGTTTAAATTTTCCCCGGAATAACAATCTATAAAGCGCTTGCTTGATACTTTTAGAGACGACATTGATTCTATTTTCTAATTGAAAATAAAATCTCGTCTTTGTGGAGCGAGTTCTCTCCAGACTGGCCCGCCTAAGGTGGTGCATCCCTTATGGTGCATTTGCCTACGTGACTTTAGTCACGTACACCGCACTCCTTATTACTGTACCCACGCTGTGTCGGTCCATCTGCGTCTAACAATACCTAGTTTTATTAGCCTCCGTCCCTTACTTCGACTAAGTGTTTTTGTATCCTTGAACAAAATATTATCTTGGGTAATTTTGCATTCCAACAGTAATAAACATTTATGTAACATGTACGAATCCGTATTCAAAATATTAAAAAAAAAATCTTGTTTAAAAATATGTACAAATATAGTAAGAATGTAGTCTTCTTCTTCTAATCCTTGTATACTTTAACGAAGGTGTTGTACTTCGTCCTTCAAAACCTATTCTGCTAGCAATTTTGCCTTAAATGTTGTAATTTTAGAGTTTTTAATCGGCCATTGTCATGATTGTTCTAAATTATTTAAGGCATATTACTGACAAACCATGATTAATTTGTTCACATATCAAATATTTATTTTTTTAACCCACAATATATAGTTTACTTCAAAAATAATTCTAAAAAATATTATAATTTTTATTATCGTAACTCTTTGAAATGTCATTGCCAAACTGTGATCTTAATCTAATTAACATAACATAATTTTGATTAATATAAATTTTTTATTTGTTGATGTCTAATTATTATTATATATAACACCTATTTATAGTGCAGATAAATTAATTAAAAGAATTTCCGATTAAACGAAAAATTATTTTCTTAATTTTGATCTAATACAGATTAAATGTATTAATTAGGAAGATATACATATAATATAAGTTATATTAATGTTTCCAAAATTTAGTGAAAATGAATTATTAATTAATTCTGGCGTGTTTTATCGGATTAATCAAAGGTGTTTGAGATTCAGCAAATACAAAGAAGATGGCTTTCAAATAATGGAACGACAGATCTATTAATTTGAAAGTACAACATATTATTTCGTAAATTTGTTGTCAACTCACTGTGTTGGTGTAGCGTAATCGGTTAATGCATTTCCTTGGATAGGAAGAGATCCAGATTTAAATCCCGGTAGCAACAACAATATTTTTTTGATTAATTGATTTTTTATGTATATTTTTCTAATTAATACATTTAATATGTATTAAAAATATCACAGACCTATGATCTGATAAATTGCAGTTTAACAATAAGAATGTGTTCACTTTATAAAAAAAAATCCTTTATATTATCAATTTTCATTGTAGAGTTAAAGTTTTTAATTTTAAAATAATGAATTGGTTTTTATTTGATTTTGAATGTATTTTAAATTATTAATAAACAATATAGTAGCTTATTGGTGTATTGGTTAAGACACTGGCCTAGTGATCTAGTGGTTAGGAGTTTAATCTTCGTTCCAGGACACCAGCAAGTTAGTCTTATTTTTATAGTACAAGCATTTAGCTTCGTTTGAAAATGGTAAAAATATTGACGTGACATGTATTCTGTCTACGCATCTCTATTTAAAAAATATATATCTCTTAAATATAAAACACTAACCTTAGAATGGAAAAAGCCCAGTACAGTGCGGTCAACATTAAAAACAAACGCATGTTTGTAAGCATTTCAAATAATTTTTAAATGAGTGAAATGAAAATAAGATGTAAAATGTTTTTATCGGTCATATTTATAGGTACGTAGTTTTTTAGTAGTTAATTTAAGTAGTTCACGGGATGTCTGTTTATATCAAAAAATATGTACACCCCTAAAAGGGTTTCTTTTAGTAAAGAGGGAGGGAAGATATGTACTGTGTAATTGTGGTCATCTTGTGGTTTACTTTTTAAGGTCCTCTTCGAAAGCGGTGCACGAATAAACTACACATGTACCTGGCTTTGTCTGGTATTACTCGTTGGGTGTATTTTGTTTGTGTACCAGGCTGTGGACAGGCTCTGGCGGGCACGGTGAAACCGCACTGTGGCTAGGGTGTCCAGCCCTTGTCGCGTGTGGCAAGTCAGCCTTACTCGTTAAGTAGGGGTTGTATTTGTCAAAACCTTGCAAACCCTCGACATATTTTAGCAGATACCAAATATTAAAGAATATTTATACTTAATTACGTACTGATTTTCAGGGAAATGGTTACAAACCGGTATCTAGATTGCTTAAAAATATTAAGGGATATGATTCTCACAAAATGGACAACGTCCATTATTATACTAACTCTACAAATATCACCGGTAGTGGTGTACACTTAGCCAAAACGCATAAATATACGACACTTCCAATAAAACCAGCCGTTGAAGGCGTCTGACAAGAAATTCGTTTTTGAAATATTACCTAAGACTCCTCTAACTTTGGTTGTTATTCGCGAGTTATTTATTTTTTTACGAAAATGGAGCTATAAAAAATAAGCAATATTTCAATTCATCTTTTAACAAGAAAAAATATATGTCTTAATAAAAAATAACATCTTCATTATCAGTAGTTGTATATCCACTACTGAATGAAGGCTTCCCCAAGTGACATATAATGATCAAATTTGACAAAACGCAATATAAAATTCCCTCTCAGTAGCAACTATATTTGTTCTATGTAAGTGATAGGTAAATATATTAGTTTTAATAAAAACATACGAGTACAATATTATGTGTGAAAAAACAAAAGTGTAATAATGACACGCTAGTCACATTCTACCCTTACCTAAGGGTAGTCCATAAAAGACAACATTTTTTCAGTAATGTTGTTTAAAATTAAATTTATTTATTTCATATACAGTATGTCCCAAAAAATGTATGCACTGTTTAACTGGTCATAACTTTTTGCTTTTGCTTTCTTTTCAGGGTGTAATTAATTGGAAATAATGAGTGGACCAAGATTAACTTTTGAAAAAAGAAAAATTATTTTTAAATGCTATTGAAATTATGAAAATGTAGCAGAAGTACAACATTGCAGGGAGTTTCGGGCAGATCCACCTACGCGACGCGATAAAAGATAAGTTTTAAATGGATGGAACTGTTCAGGATGTTCATAAACAACGTTCCGGAAGACAAAGATTTCTTTATTTAGCGAAGAAAGGTACTGGAAAGTTATTGCGAAATATTCAAAGTATCTGTAAAACAAACAAATCGTGAGATTGGCATTAGCAAATCAAATGCTTATCGTATTTTTAAACGATGTAAATGAAAAAGTAACATTCCAACAATGAAGATGATCCGGACAGGACGGAGCACCTCCACACTATCGTCGTGATGTAAGAGCATGTCTTGATGAGAATCTTTCAAACATATGGCTTGGATGAAGAGGTCTCACAGAATACCCTGCCCGTTCCCTAGACCTGACGCCACTCGACATTTTCTTGTAGGGACACCTTAAAAATAAAGTGTATGACGGAAAACTGACGACACTGGAAGAATTAAAAGCCGCAATTGACCAAAAATGCGCCACAATACCAAATGAAATGTTTGTTGAAGTATGTGAATCAATAGCCCACCTTTATCAGCAGTGTATTGACCAGAACGGTAATAATTTTGAACATCTGGGGTCGGAGGAAAAGTTATACATTTTATGTAGATTCTTTTGCAATATTAATTATATGTGAATAAAAACTGAAGTTATAATAATTTATACTGCGTATAGACTTTTTGGGACATTTTGTATAATGTAGCTGTAACTTAAAATCTATTATAATAAAAGACTATTTTTTTTCAAACAAATTAGATAATTGATGACTTAGATGATGAAAATATCTACATATCTATAAAAAAAAAATTTACTAAATAAATATGTAACTTCTCTTGCCGGGAGAAGGAGTTATCAATTATACCACGGTAACCATTTTCTTTCTTGTCAACTTTTTAACATATATGTTATTTCTTATATTTTATTGAAGATATAAGTGAATATGTTCTAAAATTATAACTTCGTAATAAAAATGTATTTTCATTACAATGTTTATTTTTTAATGTAAAAATTCAGTAATAAAATAATGTATGGATTTAATAAAAAAAATCAGAGAACTGCTCGGCATGTATTCTCCGTGATCGCTGCCATTTATTCTCGAGTATTTTTTTTTAATTGGTCCAGAGAGGAAGGATTTTTATTATATACCTTCGATTTAAGGTAACAAATCGGGACTACGTGGAGGCCAGTTTATATCACCTCGTCGGGATATCAGTTTTCTTCTTCTTTTTCTTTTCTTTTCTTTTTCTTCAAAAAGACTTCTGGGACACACCGTATATGATATTAATACTATACGTTCGTAGAAATTATGTTAAAGTTCAGCTCAGTTAAAATATATCAGTATTAGAGAAGACCCTTGTGTAACTGAAGTAACCTGGTCTCGCTCCCCAGGCATTCTCAATTTTCAAATTAGTTCTGGAGAGTTGAACGGTCGGTGCTGTCAGGCTCTTGCTAAATTATCCGGGACGTAACACGGAATGCACTCCGAGAAGCTGGGATTACGAATCGGGCCACTCAGAATACAAGGCAGCTTTCCTTCTTTGAACCAAACTCACAATCCTGAGAGAAAAACAAATGGAAATAAACATAGAAAGTGCCTAAATTCACTCATTTACACGTGAATGAGAAATTTTCTGTTAGTCGATAGCCTGTGATGAACCTCCACTGTGGGGACACAACAAACTTTTCAGTACAGAATTTAAGGAGGATTTTTTTGTATTTTAGTTTATATTAAACGATTTCATTTTGTTAGCAATATTTGAATATGTCTAAGAACACACAAATACTGGATTTTTACCTACAAAAGCACTGTTATTAAACAAATATCAGATATCTCATAAGGACAAAGTTATTTTTTTATCATATTTAATGGAAAATATATGGACATATAGGATAATTACAGGACTTACGACCTGTATAAGGCTGGCTTAATTTATCACTTTATATAAATATAACGTTCACTAATTCTCATCTCTCCATCTACACATTTATCAAATTTTTGAAAGTTGTACATATGTTAATATATGGACTCGCTTCGAGTACCACTACACCATCGCCATCTATGGACCAAATTTAATTATTCATTTTTCCCTTCTTTTAAACAACATATATGTCATCACTATGAGAATCTGATTTTTTTGAAATTATTTTAAAGCAATATTATTTATCTGTAAAATGTTTTTTTAACATATTATACTAGAATACGCCTGAAAAATCAATATTTCTCAATTTTTATTTTTTTATATATTATCTATATCACTTAAGCCAGCCGAAGACAGGTCGTAAGCCCTGTCACTATCCCATACTTCCATATATTTTTCATTAAATATAATAAATAAAAAAAATTGTCTCTACGAGATATCTGATATTTGTTTGATTTCATTTTTATTAGATCAAAACTTTTTATCAATTTTTAGAAATTCATTACACGTTTTAATCACATATGGGAAAATAAAATACATAGACACCTATATAATTTGTAGAAAAGGACAGCTAAACAAATTACCCATGATATTAAACCATCATTAGTGTTGTTGAAACTGAATGGTTACTTAGAATAATTAGAAGCATTCCAAATTTATGGAAATCCTCAGAATGCCAATGAATGATGTTGTCCCTCTTCAACTTATGCAAATAAAATGGTATAGCTGTCCCTTATTATAGTTATAAATACAAGTTGTTGAGTTAAATTGTTAGATTGATAATGCCCTTGAAAGCGAAACGCGCCTCAAGTAGAAAAAAAAAATATGTGTTTTATTTTCACATATGTGATTATGGAGTTCTATAAACTCACCCCGGAAACAGTAAACGTGTTTTAATACAAACTTTAATAATGCTGGCATATTCTTATATTTAAGGTACAATTTTTTTAATTATGATATTCAGAAGGAGCCAGTCGGCATATTATTTTAAAAGAGGAGGAGGAAATAATATCGAATGTTTTCGATATTATTTAATGGAATGGAAGCATGGACACTTAACTAAGAAAGATATGTGAATTTACATATAAATGCTCAAAACAAGCTTGATGGGTTGAGTTATGAACGAAGATGTTTATAACATGAACGGTTCGGATGTATAAATCCGAAATCTTCAATATCTCGGACATGTGATGAGACAGAGATGTACGAGATCTTGCAGGAAAATATTGCTGAGTATAAGTTGAGAAGTAGACCATCATGGCTGAAGAAACTATCGTAATACAAACAATCTCTCTAATTGATACATTGCTCCACGAAATGGGGAGAAATTATTCCCAAGAACTTTCAGGTTTTAAGTTTTATTCTCAGGTTCAAACCTGAGAATAAAACGGCTACAACGGTATATTGAATTACCTAATTGCATCTCTTGTTTAACTGTTTATATATATATATATTTTTTGTACATTGTTCATTGCACTTTGCTTACTGCTATATCGGAGGAACACTGTCTGCTATAATACAGTAAATTACTAGTGTAGCAGGCAGGGTACCCAAATATATGTCTTACTTTCTTACTGATATGTTGTATTTACTTTGCCAAATGTTATATGTATACCCTCGGTACATTTGTCTGATATTTGAAATATCACGCAACACTCATAGTAATTAACTAGGTGAAAATGTATACTTAATGAATATTAATTTAGAAGAGTAATACGTTAGACCGTTAGACATTATTTATCAATGTAAGTACACAATACATGTCAATAGTGAACGTAATAAATGTATTATTATTATTTTGTATTGTGCGTTATTTATGACATTTTGCCAAATTATATACATTCCAACCAAGATTCCGAAAATTGTGTAGCCAGCTTAATTGCGTGCATGTAAATTGAGCAAAAAGATAGCGCGCTCATTTTCCCATAATATTTGTGCAGACGATGGCGCCCATGCAACACGAAAAATAATTATTACAAGAATGCTAAGTAAAGCTTGTCTACCAGACCGGTTCGGGCGGACATAGTAGGCCTATAAGAAACTAGGAATCGTAATGCAAGCTTTAATAATATCTAGAAAAAAATAAAAACAATATGGCGGACATCCGGTGATCGTTTTGTGCAGTCTCCGATTCGCTGTGGTGTGACCACGCGATCTGGAATTCAGATTAAAAATCTGTTCAGATTGTTAATAATTTTTATTTACAGAAAAAGAGTTTAGAGGTCTCACGAAATTATTTCAAAGGTCGTGAGAAAAATGCGATATCAACAAGCAATCTAATTGAGCTAAAAACAATTCACGCTGTAGTTGCCGCGGCGGGTAGGTGCATCTATACTTTGCATTAAAACGTAACGAGATAGTCGTTAAGGGTCGTATAAAGATGAGAAATTTTTTATTCAGGAATAGTAGTTTTATTTTATTTGATAAATTAAATAAATTAAAATATGAATTAACTAATAGAGAATAACTAATAATCATTAATAAAGAATCAAAACAGAGCAATAAGAATTATTTTAAGATAAACAAAAAATTCTACAAAATGTCCTAATATGTTTGATATACAAAATCAAAAAACGATTTTTGCCATCATACGTGAATAAAAATATAAAATATAATTTTGAATTTCACACTTAATCTATAGAAGTCGGTGAGATTTTAGAATTCCACAAACAAATCTGGCAAGAACATAAAATAGTTTATACTATAACTATTACAAATTGTTCAATGAACTGCCAGCAACTCTAAAGGAAGCAAGTAATCTTACTACTTCTCGTAGGGTAAATGCAGAATATGTATATCTAAGTTCAATAACTGTATAATAATCATTTTTCATGAGTAATGACGTAATTTCATAAAATTAAAAAATGTTTTCAAGAGTGTTACAAACTAGATGTAAGAATATTATAATTTGTTCCACTAAATAAAAATATACATACATACAATATCTTACTTATTAAAAATATAATACAGGTATTTAAATATTCAAGCAAATTTAAACAAATATTTTCTATCATTTCAAGACCAAACTGACTGTTAAGATGTGTAATTTATTTCCAAGCCCATTTATAACGGATTTTTAACAAAACTAAGAAATCACTAAAACGTTTAAAAATTCCATTTTCATCTAAGTGCTTCAATAGATATTTTTAACATACGGTGTATGCATCAATGCAAAAAAAAATGCAAGAAAATCACTAATATATTGCGGATTTTATGAAATTACGAAATTTATCATTTTTATGGAGATTTGTCACTCTATGCCATTTATAGAGGTTTTTGAAACTCAACACGCGTATTTTAGAGGTGTTTATCGCTCACATTATTTGATCTTCCTTGGTACATGCCAGTGGCATACACTAAATCTATTGGTCAGTTTCATTATTGAGCCATTTGGAAGTTAGGTACTCATTGATAGAGGATTTTGACAGAATCATAAACATATTTTTATTTTTCAATTACTTACATTATTTAAATAATGAGATAAAACACTTTTTTTATACTTTTATGCATACGGTATATAGTACCATTGAATTTTTTTTAAATAAACAAATAATTATCTTTAGGGCTGGTTGTGTGATCAGTTGTAACTTTTTACTAACGCCCGTAGTAAAAATTCTTTGTGAGTTGTTGATACACCAAATTTACTATTCTCAAACATAGACGAAGATGTCTATAGGCGCGAAAAATAATTATGATTAATTTTATGAATTATCTATGGATTTTTTCGCTTAGGTGTTCGAAATCTGTCACTTTGGCGGTAAATTTTTTTCGTATTATGTGCTAATGAATATTAAACAACGAGATCATCATCGGACGAACTCTCATCACTAAAATAGCAGGATATTGGATGATTAATTGTCGTATACTTTCAAAGTATCTATGTGTCAGATGAGTTTTGGAACAGTTATAAAGAGTCCGCCATATTTAACTATCGGATATCGGAGAGTAAAATGAGTTTACTACGGGATGTACTTTCGAGAAGTAAATATTTTTTAACTAACGATCAAACAATCGGTTTTCGCAAAAATTTGTACTTGTAAAAACTGATCACACAACCGGTCCTAACAGATTAATTAAATTTTACAAAAATATACAAATAAAATAAAATCAAAATAATAATATTAGAAAGTAATATAGTCAAAATATTTAGAAGTAACTCAATAACATATAATTTTTTTTTTTTTTTTGTAAACAAATCAAAATAACAAAAGTTATCACAAGGCTACCAAAATTTCAGAATCAATCGGAGGTATCTCTTAAAAATGGAATATATCTACAAAGTCACTCATTGCGCAATCTCTCGACGGTGAAAAGTGAATTTTGGTAGTTAGTTCTCGTATTATCCTAGTCAAATATATCTTTTGAACGCGTTGACATGGGGACCCTGAGACATATTTCGGCGAGAAGATCAGTGCAGATCAGTGAGAAATGATAATTTTGTACAGAAACATTAACTCGATTAATTTCCTTCTATCTGACTAACTTACGATATTGAGTTGCTTCATAAGCGTGTTGTAAAATTAACTGATGAAATGGATAAATTCATTTAAAGTTGACAAATCTTAATAATTTATGTATGGACTGTACATGTAGGTACATTACATACTCGTATATGCAGAATATCTGTGTTGTTCAAAAAAAAAAGGTGTTGAATGGTTAAGAAACCACGAGGAAGAGTTGCTTCAGTGCTTATATACCAAAGTGATTTGAAAGGAAAGAACACCATAGTTACTGTTATTGTTATTGCTGTCAATGTTTTTATTAAAATTTATTCCAACTGTATTTATATTTTTACAATTTTTCTATACTGCATTATAAAACGCGAGACGGTTTTCCTAGATCAACTTCCATACACAAAAAAAAAGTTTAAAATAAATCAAAGTCTTTTCTATGTATAATGTATTATAAAAGTTATGGTCACATTGGAAACATCAAAGTAGGTACGTCAAATTGCAAAAGTAGTAAAACAGGTTATCAGCGGAGATGACGATCATCTTTGGATAGAAGATGCCGGCCAGTCAGGATTGGTACAACTGATTTTATACGGGATCAATGGCTCGGATGCTGCGAAGGGTAATCGTATCGAGACAGTCTGGTAATGACAATATGTAAGGTCGTGTTTTAAATATTAAACCGTGATATATTTTTGTTTTAATTATTACTTTAGACAATTTAGATTTCTTACAGATATTAATAATTAATAAGATGAGTTTGTGGGATAACTAGGACAGATGATGTAGTTATGGTAATATAGACGGAGTTGACCCCATATAACCAGATACGCAGAGTACAAAACATAAAAAAAAAATTATTGATAAATTATTTTAGTTACTACCAATTCCTTTCATTTATATTTTTAATACCACAGGACTATATTTTGAAAAACTGCAACAGCAATTACACAACAATAATGTGTTTTTCGTAAAAATATAATATTCTTATGTACATTAAATAAAGGTAGTACATAGAGGCTACATTTTTCCATTTTGCATTGGGGCCCAGTTATTTTGATTACACAACTGATTATATACTGTTTGTTCTAACTGATATTATTTATTTAGAAAAACAAACATTTTTTTGATATTAACAAGGGTTTAAAAATGTAACATATAAATACAAGTGGTTTACAGTGAACTATTAGAAATAAGAAAAAATATTAATAGCAAATTAAATAATATAAATAACAATTATCTATGCTTGCATTTTTAATTTTAGTATACACTGTTTCCTGAAGAAGGTAGTGTTGACAAATAGTGTTTTTCTTATTATTTAAATAACTAATAACTTAACCTGTAAATGGAAGAGATTAATGAACTTGAAAGCTTACAATGAAAGCCAAGAATAGTATGCCGCCCTAGATATCCTGAAGACGGTGAAAGCAAGGAAACTACTATGGGCGGGACATGTAGCGAGGATAGATGAGTCCAGTAACACGCACGAAGCCTTCTTACTTACTTACTTCTTAATAAATCAACCGGATGAAGAATAATGTCAAGATAGTCCTGCAAGAGGTATCCAGCGGACTAGATCACAAGGACAGGGAATGGATGATGACTGCGGTCTTGGATTTTCAAGCACAATATAGCGGAAGAACGTTAAAAACAATTATATTATTTATATTTATTATTATTTAATTTTTTTCACTGTTTTCTTTCATAAAAATTATTACTATATTAATTATTAGATAATTATTTTGAACATATATTTTTTTTAAATATTCTAAATGTACATTTTTTTTCCTTATTAATGCAAATTGATTTAGGCTTGTGGAAGGTGTGAGTAAGGAGAGGACGATGTTGTTGACGAGTGTTGAAAGCGACAAGAATGCGAGATGTTTGTAAAAGACCTGGCACATTTAACTAGATATTGGTAAATGACCCTAATAAAAGGTTCAACAGTTGACATGCGTGTATGAGAAGTTGTATTAAAGTGAACAAAGCAAAAGTGGTAAATCACAATAGTTTTTAAAAAAAGATTTTTTGTGATTTTTGAATTATTTTCTATCATTGGTCGGGTTTCATCGTAACCAACCAATGGCAGAATAACCCAGAGAAAATACGAAAATGAAATATCTAATACTGAGAAATTAAAATACTATCACTGACAGCAACCTAAAAGGAGAAATAAAAAAAAACGAATGTATTATTTTTAATATCTAAAAAAAAAAACTATTCGTAGTCATTCCGTCGGATAAACGTGTAATCGGTGCACCGTGGTTGCAGTGCATACTGTGAACCGCTCTTGGTGAGAGGTATGACGTCATATTCGCAATAAGATTTTCAATTTTCGGATTTAATCAAAAATTAATTATCATCTGACAGTCGAAAAAACTTGCGAGTGTAAAAAAAATAAAAAATAATAATGGTTTAAAATAGACTGAGGTCATGCAGTTATTTTTACATACAAGGACTGTGTTTACGCATATGCTGAGGGCACTCGAGAGCTGTGTAAAGGAAATGACAAATGACCTATCATACAAACAGACCTTCACCATTAAATAAAACTTTTCACACCCACTCTTTGGTTTTGGAACCTACTGTCATGACCTTCTTTCAAAATGTTGTGTTTGATTCGGACGACTATTTATGTAATAGATTGGTGCACAAGTTCATAGTATTTTTTCATTCGTTTTCAAGGATTTTTTTTTAATTACATGTAATTTTAATGCAATACTATTGTTTTATAGAACACGTCTTAAATTTTTCAATTTGCAATAAAAATATGTTAATTATTAGCTAAACAAAATGGAGTTATTAAGTATAAAATACAAAATTCTAGTTCGAATGTCAAGTAAATAAATCAAAAACTAGTGTCTATCTATGCAAGATAATATTATGGGACAAAGAAGACGTGATTACTATGAATTGCTTCCAAGGTTTGTAAATATCACTTACGGTATTTATTGCCAACAGTTCGGCATCAAGTGATTTTTCAGCATGACAACACCCGTACGCATACTGATAACATTACAATAACAGCTATTCAAGAGCTCAGTTGTGAGATTTTTTTTTTGCCCTATTTTTCATATCATGCTCTATCGCATTTTCACTATCAGCAATTCATTTTTTATCTATCCGTCTATTCAACAATCTCCGAGGAATTTCTTTTGATAACAATGCTTTTCTTCAAATTTGAGTTGAGGACTTTTCCACTCTCCAAACTATCAGATTTATTCAGGAGTGGAAACGAAAAACCGTCAGAATAGTTAGAATATATTTTAAAGTTAGATCAGTAAATTATGTTCAGGCAGTTAGTTACTAATACATTGTGGCTTTCCTTCATAGTTAATTTTTTTTCATTATTTATTATATGCAAAATTACTACATTCTGTCATTACTGATGGAGGTTGGCTCCTGTGTCATCGTACTAAAGCCTTACCTGTATAATATTATCCGTACTGTATTTAATTTGGCGTGAGACTCGTTATCATATTGATTTCAGAAGACAGTCAGAGATAAGCTATGGAAGTCATGCACCCCCAAAATGGGGGGGAGGGGGGGTAAACATCACATTTATGTGTTAAAGTCGCAGAACTCGGTCACAGTCCGGTAAAAATTCACCCTGTCCAGGTCCCAAGAGGGTGCGAGAGAGAGCCAGTGGAATTCTCCGCTAGGTCTTCTTAGCCATCGCTCTTCCCGGCATCGTCCATCCCAGCAACTCCCAGCGGGATACCCATACCCTAATAAATCCGACAGAATAGTTTGATAAAATCGCAACGAACTTATACGTCAATCCAATATGTATCTTCTAAGTTCATCTTGTGCATTCGTTGTACTATGTATTACCACCTTGGTTTACGTTTCTTTAATGTATATACTATGCATCAGGATGAAGTCTTTCCTTGCAAACTCTCACAATCTGCTTCCGCGCATTTATCAATTTGTTTCTGACAGAAAAATAAAACTATTTGGTTTGTTCGGCCACCGTGATATTTCACCGACAGCAATGAACAGGTGAGATACAAACTGGTACTGGAGATGAATAATGTAACCCAGAGTACCTCTTTGCTGCCTGCTACTTCTAACTAGCATGAAATATATCAATATAATTATGCTGCCTGCTACTTACTAGCATTAAATATATTGATATAATTAATGATCGCACTTTCAGTTTTAATGTAGATTATTTCCTTATTTTATTTAGGTTATATTTAATGATCTACCCTGCAATTAGTATCACTTTATTTTATTATATTAATTCATTTAATTCAATTTTGCATGGGTACAAAATACATAAACGTGCATATGAAATTTTACAATTAAAGCCGGGAGATATAAAGGTAAAATATACAAAATAATTATGGCTAACAGTGATTAGCAAACCGTTATTTTAACCATGATTGAAAGATTTGTGTTCGTTGGTAAAGATGTTTGGTAACTAATTATTCGTAATTCGGTGAGAAATCACTGGTACCTACACTAGAAACTAAACCTACAACAGATAAATCATCGTTAAAATAACAGTTTAGCTCATCACTAGGGTCTTACGGTGTCTTTAAAACAATAAAGAAATCTTAAATACTAATTATATGCATTAATTGTAAAAATATACATATAAAATCAATTTTATCGAAAAATATTGTTGTTGCGCTACCGAGATACGAACCTGGATCTCTTTTCCAATCCGGGGAAGATGCATTACCAACTATACTACAGCGACAGTATTTTTGACGACAAATTTTCGAACTTATATTTACACTTTTTTAAATTAATACATCTATTGTTCCATTATTTGAAAGCCATCTACATTGTTTTTACGGAATCTCAAATACATTTGAGTAAACCGATAGCGGACGCTTAAATTAATAATGCATTTTTATTACATTTTGGACACATTGATACAACTTATATATTATTAAGGAGAACATATTCTATGTTCTGTATAATTACAACTTCACAATAAGAATGTGTTCTCTTTAATAATAAAGAAATCCTTAAAACAATAAAATCTTAAAAATAACTATATTTTGGCAAATATATGAGACATCCGGAAATATATCAGATCAAGCATCTCAAATTTGTTGTCAGACAAGGCCGTGGAAGATGGAGGACACTATCTGGAGAATCTAAGTTAGCAACCTACGGTCCAATTATTTTAAGCAGCTGCAAATGAAATAATGGTCTTAGATCTATGTTCTGAATAATTACAACTTCACAATAAGAATGTGTTCTCCTAATAATAAAAAAAAAAATAATGATCGCTAAATTCGACAAGCAGATAAGCACTAGAAAAATATGTATAAATTGCATTTTATGTTCTTTTTGTAGTGTTGTAATAAATTTTAGTTGAGTCGGTAAAATATTTTTAAAAAAAACCGTGAAAAATACACATTAATAAGACAGATAAAAATATATTTTAGTAAGAAATTATTATGTTTTTTGATAAACAGGGCTTTAAATAGTATTTAAACAAGTTTATACCTGCCATTAAAGCCCTAGGGCATGTGAGTAAATACAATATGTTTTTTAAATCGCATTTTTACATGAATAGAAAGCATTTCAACACCATCAAAAATTAGAATTGTATCACGCAAATTAAACAATTTATAACTATTAATTTTAAAAAATTTTAAATTTCTTAAGAGCACATTTATCTTCAAAACCTTGACTTACGACATATAATACAAGAAAATACAGTCTGTATATGTATAAATTTCCGTAGGTATTTTTACGTCCCGGTCTTTCAATTAATGCCTATATATTGTCTTAACTATGATAAATAATATTCAGTTAATTGGTTTTACATTAGTATAAAGATTATATCTAAGTAATACTTTATGAAAATATAAAATCTAGTGTATAAATTCTGATATAAATTAATAATAAAAACCCACATTTTCGCAAACAACGAGAATGTGAAGACTAAAATGTTTGTTTTTAAATCTGCGTAGAGATCTGATTTATGACATGATGATGAAATATCTTCATGTCAGAAGGATCTTTTCGTATCTAAGCTTGTTATTAACCTTTCTATCCCAATATTCCCCTTCGTTCTATTTCACTAGACTGATTCTCCTTCCCCAACTACAAATCTTGCCCTAGGTATAAATAAATACTCTCTAACATTTTTTAACACAGCTCCTTAAACCTTTACCGTACCATGATATAAAATACCCGAACGTAGCCATGCTGTCAACTCGTGTTACCATAAATAACAGTGAGAATAAATGATTTTATTAGCTTAAATGGCTTCAATGGCACGAATTTATTCTAAATATTGAGCATTCAATTTTGAAAAAATGATTATTAACATAATTTAGAGCATTCATTTAGTCCTATACAATGTGTTCTTCCTTCTTATCTCTCTTCATTTAATTAGTGAGAAAGAGACAATTATATTTGTATGTTTGTTATTCTTTTCACTGTGAAAATAGTGTGTGATCTCTGTCTTTCATGTCACAAATTGTATTTTTACTAACGTATTAATTTTACAACGGATTGAATTGAAAAAATAATTGTTTTTGTACGATTCCCTTTTCATAATTGGTTTTCCATCAGTCATTCCTAAGCGTTATTATTTTCTTTAGGATTATCTAAAATACGAATTTTATGCTGCATGTATTTACCGAAATATTACAGGTTTAATTATGATGGTAGACTCGTGTTACTGCACGGTTTGGGAAGGGTTAACAATTACATTCTGTGACATTACTATTAATTTATTTTCTTGGCAATGTTTTCTCATTCACTAAAATATATCTGAAATCAAAATTAATTCAAATATTATTTTGCTTCGCTGCAAGCAATAATACATACATTTTAACAGGCAGGAGAGAGGGTATGAATTTATGAATGTGGCCCAATCGATTACGGCAATCAAGTTGTTAATTTGACGCGAGTTTCCGGCCTTGACTGCCTGAGATTTCACACGGCGTTACGTCATGCTATGCTACTCGATATTCTCCACACTCCACACTTTCGGCTCCAGATCCGGATCGACTGTGTACATTCACGAAATCTTTTTGTTTTCAAAAAACTTTTTTTTTTCAGGTTTCGAAGTCATGTTACGCTTTCCGTGGTTAACACGACGTACGAATACCCTAAGCCTGCAACAAATCCAACTACGGCAAGCTTTTACAATAGTAAATCAAAGCATGTTATAATTATTTTTCCACATTATGCGTCAAAGTGACAGCTTTGAAAAGGGGATTATCCTGTGCACATCTTTGGGCCAAAAAATATCTGGAAAAGTGCCACAGCAGTGGATAGATACGTCACATCTGGCTGGAGATGCTCTGGAAAATCGCTACTTTTGGAGGTGTATTGTGAAGAGCCAAGGTTCATCTGAATAAGGCCACTATATTTTAATACTCACATGAAGGAGGAAAGAAGAAAAAAATGTTATCTTTTCGAACTGCACGAGTGGCAACAGCCTGTCAAAATAATATTTATTTATTTATTTGACCACCTCTTCAGCAAAATACGTGTTCACCAGTGGCGGCCGGTGGCATTTTGTAGAAGGGACGCTGAAAAACAAGTTACCATCAATACCATCAAATATAACATATCATCGAGGGATTTTCAATGTTTCAATAATTCGGCATCAAATATTCAAGCTAATCTGTCAGAAATACGTCATGTAAACAAATTTCTCAAAACAATCCGCTCGCTTCGTAATATGTATGCTATTTTGTGCATTATACCCATAAGTATTAAAGTCGTATTTTACGTATACAGTATTCGAAGACGTTGACAGGCGTCACTGAATGCGCATGCGCGAAAGTCGAATACTTTCAAACTCTCTGGATACGGAAAGAATGATAGAATCCACTGTTGCTGGTATGTATATGTATGCTGTTGAGAATGTATATGTATTTAGACTCGCTCCGTGTCGTGGTGTGTTATATTACTGGTATCTAAAATATTTATATGCAGCAGTGCAGTTTTCGGCTAGAAACAAAAAGTCCATAGTTTGTTAACTCTAGAACACAAGGGATGTGGAGCATCCAAAGCACGTATGAAGCGACCGCGCCTAGTGTTTATATGTCAATATGTGTAGTTAAATTGCATTGTTTTTGGCAAAAACAAAAACTTCATATTATTGATAGAATCGGCGTTAAGATTGTAGAGTTTCATCATCAAAATGGATGAATATAAATAAAACAATGTTATAACTCTACTTGAATTTATTAGCACTACTCTATAATACAAATGTAAAAATATATTTGAACTGTGCTCGTCTCACTAAAAAATTTCTGTGTTGAAACGGACATAGTATACAAGCAATTATACAAATATATTAGTCTTACAAGTAGCAGATCGAATTAACGTTTATTACCTTTGCATTAACCTTATATATATATTCAAAGTGGACTTACAAATAAATTATTTTGAAGAAATTTGTGACAATAATTATTAAAGGTTTGAATCAATATGTTGGGTGAGTGCACCAATACAAGCTATATACATATTGCGAATCCAAGTTTTTATTTTCAGTTTCATGTTATTGGTTTAATACGAGTACTTCACCCGTCGATGCGGGTTACTGTTTCTCTCGAAACTCGAGTAGTGCTAATAAACTCAAGTAGAGTTATAACATTATTTTATTTATATCCATCCATTTTTAAAGTAAACTTCATTCGTTTCCCTGTTTCCTACAATGATTTTTTGTTGTATAACAGCAGAAGATAACGAAAATCTAAAGAAATATATTTATTATTTCCTTTACTCCAAAAAATTATTCTGTACCATCTGTGAATAACTCGGAAAGTTAAAATGGTAATTTTACGCTAGACTTATTTTAAATATGTTTAATGTTAATTTTTGTAGACATAATTTTTGCGGAATATTTGAAATTTCATATTCATCAAAGTCGTCAGCGCGCGCAATGGCGGCTGTTGCTTGAAATGATAGAAGGGTAGTAAATACCAAGGCTCTTGGATAAAAAGTAATCATTTAAACGTAATAACCACAAATTCTAAAAGGTTGATTCAAAAATGGCTACAAAATGATTTTTATAACAGTTTTTACAAAAATATTTTTACATGAATTTTTGTATTCATTGCTTTATTTATTACTTCCCTCATTTGGTACGCCACTCATCACGATTTACTCCTATCTTCAACGCAATGTACCTAGTGTTCCAACGAAAATATGCATCAACTGGATTTTAATGTATTTTCATCGATCTTCAAAAATCGTATAATTTTTGGTTTCATTATAATTTTTTTTAAATACTCAAATCGGAAGATCGAAAATCAATCACCACTGAGTTAACAGGACTTTAATTGCATCACTTTATTACTGTCAGAAATGTTTTTGGTTGACACAGTTACGTCATTGCCTTTACGACATTCATAAAGTAAATGAACTCAATGCATCGCTATTTAAAAAAATCAAAAACCCGTTACTATTCAATCACTAGGACGAACCTGATTAGAATGTGATGGAGTATTTGATCAAGTGTTTGAAGCGTTTAGTATCCGTAAAAAAAAAAATTAACTTTACTTAACTTTAAACTTTTATATCAAACATTTTTGTCACCACTGGTCACACTGTACCTCGTATATAAATAATATTACATATGTATGCACACCCAACATACTAATTAAATGACCTTATTCATACTACATTTAAAATATAGTAAATTAATATAAGCAACCTGCGCAGTACAAATTATGTACTATTTATTATACAGCTTGTAACAGACCTAGTCCACGTCACTTCCAGTAAATTGTTTAGAGGCTTTTTTATCAGTAATTTTTTACCCTTCCAATTCATGTATTAATATAAACACTTATGATGTTTATAATAATAAGGTAGTTTGTAAAAGTGTCAAAGTGATTAGCGCTGATGCACTTGTAGTTGTAGATTAGGCGGTCTAGCCGCATGTAGAGTACTCAGAGTATCGTAGACTCTAAGGAATTGGAAAAAAAAAAAAAAAGACCTAGTCCACAATTCTTTGTGTGCCTAATCTCAACTATGTCAAAAATGTTAATATGTGATTATTTAAATTAATTTAAATATTTTATTGATTTCAAATTTTATATTGAATACAAAAAATTAAAGGTCATAGAATTTCGAATGTCTAGACTATTTCTTGTTAGACGATTTAGGGCCTGAAGCAAAGATTTATATTAATAATTGAATAATTTCGCAAATATTTAATTCGACCTTAACATGATTTTGTAAAAATTTCAAATAATAGTATTTTCCGTAACAGTGCAGAATGTGCACATACTTCTTAAACATTTTTGACTCATAATATAGTCAGGTATCCACCAATAAAATATTGTGGATTAGATTTGTTACACCCTGTATAGACGTATAATATATATTTTTATTTTTTATTGATTTAGAAACAGAAGATGACATTTAAATAGCACAAAAAAAACTGTCACTTTAACATAGACTAAAGTCTATCACATTTAAATAGGTAACTTATTTCGGCTCTGCTTCGTGACTTGAAAGTAGTGGGGGATTATGAATGAAACCAGAATACACCAACACATGCACATTGGTTGTGAACGTGCAGTACACACAACCAATGCGTTGTTTTATGAATGTATTTTTATATTCAAAATAATACTCAACTTTGAATATATTAATATTGTATTACAGAGTTCAAATAATTTAATTGGACCATAAATTACAACAGATTATAAAAATAGCCGAAATGTGTATTTATGATCGAATATTAATAAAAATTAATATTGCGTACATCCTTATAGATTATACAATAATTATAAGCACAAAAATATCCTATTAATAAAGACGGAAAATTAATATTTTTTATATCGTTAACTTATTTGTAAAAAAAAAACGAATATACAATATCGAAGATATTTTCAAATTGAAATATGTATTATGTTGAATAAAATATTACTATTCTTTTGTGTAATATTATTGACGTAACATGCGATATATACGTGTGACTTTTTATTCAAATATTTGAATAAAATTCATACAATATATTATTTAAAATCTGTCAGTGATACAATGCTACGATTTATTAAAAATTATATGAAAAATACAGTAATTTTTTTTATTATTTATTATCTTTGTTTTATTAACCACTAAATTGAGTTTAATACATCTACCGGTAGATGTATTTAAACTCAATTTAGTGGTTAATAAAACAAAGATAATAAATAAAAATATGAATTTTAACCACAAAAATAATATTGCTAATTTTAAAAGTACAGTAAAAATAGCTGGTAAACTCTAATTTAACGTTTTAATTGTCAACCGTATTTTACATGAGGTAGGGTAAATTATAGGCTTTAAGATTGGTGACTTATGTAATAAAGATGATGTCCATATATCTGTCCACACGCGATGTCTGGTTAAGATACAATAAATAAGGGCTACTAGTCTCTTTTCATGTCGAATAACATACCTGACAGGTGTGTTATATTGATTTCTTTGATTGATTTAAATTTTCTACTCAATGCTTCAACATCAGTCCACCACATCACTCAAAAACTGTGTAAGTAGCTTTTTTTACGGTTTAATCAATCTTTTGTTAGAAAGCCCAGAGGCGCCTAAGGTTCGAGTCCTCGGGCCACGGCAGCCCCGGTCACCCTTTACCATACATTTATTTAATTTCTCTTCAAATATCATTTGTACACACACACATATATAACCCACGCACACTCGGTAATGTTATGCAAGAGGAGAGCATCAAAAGTTTTTCCCTTTCTTGCGCGCGTTACGGCAGCACTATTATACGGATATAAAAAATTATGGTGAGGTACTATTTAGTTTCGGTCCAGATGCTGATTCACTCTCGAGATGAAGTGCACAGACAACCAACCACCATCTTGCTTTCGAAGAAACGATTGAACTTTATGGAGTCTACTTTGGATCCAGCATCCGGTAATTATTTTAAAAAGGTTACAAATTTTAATTCTGTTTCTAATATTCTCATTTTTAATTTTATCGATACATTTAAGTACTTTGTGCAGATCTAACATTCTAAATATATTTTTTTTGTGATACCTGCATTCTAATACATCATATTATTATAGAGAACATAATTTTTAATTAAATTGTAATAACGCAAAAACAACAATCATCCTTAAATGCTAAGGATATAACTTTAATTTTAATTGGATATATGTCGTATATATTCTGAGCTCTCTCGTGCTCCATTGTGAATACTCTACATGACCGACTAGGACGCATTTCAAGAAATATCCTGAGCACCCGTTCCGTATTATGTTTGATATATTTTTGTGTATTTTAAGATGTGATTTACTCGATTAAACTGAATGCTGAATAATTACCTCCATTGATTTCTGTTTTACCTAACCTGCCCCTCGCTTAGCTATCCTAAAATATATTATAATTTAATATTTATTTTTTAGTCTAATTAATTGATGAATGTAGAATCTACTGATTGCGAAATATATTATACAGAGTGTAACAGACCTAGTCCACAATATTTTATGGGTGGATGCCTGACTAAATTACGAGTCGAAAATGTTCAAGGAATATGTGCAAATTTTACACCGTTACGGAAAACATTATTATTTGAATTTTTTACAAAATCGTGTTAAGCTTTAAGTCTACGCATCTGTTATTCATTATTAATCCATACTTTTGTAAATAAATTATTTAACAAAATATAGTCTTGGCGCTTGGAATTTGATTTCTTGTATTTAATATATAATACAAATTGATAAAATATTTTAATTAATCGAGATAATTGTGATTATTTTTAAATGCTTATATCTTTGATTTAAAATTAATCATATATTACTAAAACATTTTCGACTCATAATTAAGTTAGGTATTCATCCATAAAATATTGTGGACTAGATTTGTTACACCCTGTATATACATATTTCAATATTCCATATTGAAAAAACACAAATAAAATTACACATATATATACACATATCGGTGGGCGGAGCAGGAAGACAGAAATATATAGGATGTGGAAAGTTGGTTGAGTTTTGAGTTTCCATCGAAAATGAACTGAAAAGACCAGACTGTTAGGAACCACGGAAGAACAGAATAGACTCACCCAATGACGACGCTGACTCCTCTAAATCTCCCGAAGCACCCACAACACAAACTTGGTTGACGATGATTGATTGCTCCTCGGACGGTGTGATCGATCCCGCACTTTACTTATACCGTGACGAGGATAGCGTCCACAGAATACAAGGTTAATATCCACACTTGAACTGCGCAAAGATCCGATAATACTACAAAAGATCGACTTCAATTCAAATCACTAATTCACAAGAAGACCAAATACGCACTCAACGCTTGGCAATCTTCAATTGTTCACAAATTGCACAAAGGCCGATTAATACACAAGATTGACGCCTTCAAATCTTATAGCTAACTTATCATGTCGAGAGGTTATTGAGAACTAACGGGAGGGAAAAACAAAAGGTGCCAATAATAATTCACCCACGCATCAGAATAGATGTCAAATTATCGCGAATATTTAACAACATACTCTTTATTCCCTTCAAAATCAATGTAAATATTTTAATACATATAATAACATTATTAATTTTAATTTTGTAAATTGAGTTAAAACAGTGTTTTATTCCACTATATTTTATTGTGTTAAACGTTAGAACGTTTTCGGGAACATCTTCCCATTATTAAAATTATAATTCAACTAAAATTAAAAACACTTTCAGACAGTAATATATGGTGTGTTTGGAGTTAACGGAGGTAGGGGTGGGGGTGGAGTTAAATGGATAAGAGAGGGGATGTAATGGGCGGTATTTTTTTAACTCAATTTACAAAATAATCATGGAATTCTACAAAGTTTCACCAAAAACCTTTGTACAGTTATTTATTTTAAATACTAATTAAACGTATTAATTAGAAAGATATACGGATAAAATCGATTTTAAAATTTTATCGAAAAACATTGTTGTTGCTACCCGGAATCGAGCCTGGATCTCTTTTCAATCCGCGGAAGGCGCATTAACCGACTATGCTACAGCAGATTACTTCTAACGACAAATTTTTGAACCCATATGTTACACTTTTCAAATTAATACATTTATGAAAGCCATTTACTTTATTTTACTTAATTAGTATTTAAAATATCACAGACCGTCTGTTCTGAATAATTACAACTTCACAATACGAATGTGTTCTCCTTAATAATTATTTATTTTTAAAATATTGGAATTATAGGTCATTCGGATTAGATACTTATCTCAGCAATATTACGTTCTTCAATTCAACATCACGACTGTGTATATTGTAGAATGACATTAACACAGTAAATGGGTTGGACATATATAATTCGTGACAAAAACTACATTATACATTTTACAAAAAACTATTACACAACATATTTTCTTGAAACTACGAGTATGTTTGTAAATAATAATAATAATAATAATAATAATAATAATAATAATAATAATGTGTTTATTCCAGCGTGATCAGGTTTTTTTTTTAACCCGATTCGCCATAGAGATAATACATATTATGTTATACATTAAGGTTATGAAATAAATATAATGCTATGAAAAAGAAAACTAAGGAAAATATAAATATAACATATATAACTATACTCAGTCACGATCATTATTGTATATGTAGCTATTTTGTAGGCGTTGCTATTCTCTGGTCAGGGAACCAGCTTTCCATGAGAGCGCCGCTTGCACCAGAGAGTTGGTGCTAAATATTTGTACATGATTTTTTTTTCTGTATGTTACTATGTATTATATTTCGCTTTCATGTATTTTGAATTATAATTTTTTCATATATATAGGTACTACATCTCATTTTTATAATTATGATAAATAAATATATTAAATAATTTTTATGGCGCCATTTACGTATAAAAATTTCACCTCAAGGGCGCTTTACACATAAAACTGTACTATATTTGTATATAAAATTAAAAATTGTTATTTGAATTTATGGAAATGATTTTTTTAGAAGTTGTGTTTTTAGTCTCTTCTTTAAAAAAATCTATATATTATATTTATTGTCAATGCACAATTCATACATATATTATTTATAGGCTACGGAGTATAATAGTGATGTGAAAAAATGCTACTCTTGACTCACTGGCGTGATTGTGATTAATATACGATAATATCAGTGATTGAAAACTGTGACTGTGATCACAGTTTCATTACTAATACGCGTGCACTGCACGATATCACAATACACAAAATAAATTAATAAATAAACATCATTTTTAGTGTATTACTTATAATATTCAAACTTCATTTGCGTAAAAATCATATCTTAACATATGCAATTAATATATTTAATATCATCACAAAGAGAATGAAAACCATTAAAAAAATGTGATTTTTTTTTTCAAATGTCAAATACGTAAAATGTTTTGATAAAATCTACTAGATGGCGCTTATTACGTATTATAACGACATTCCTTCATGAATACTTTTATTTCATATGCACATGCGGCGAATCCGAATCATAAATAAAATAAAAAAATTAATCGCGAATATTCCCAGATCACTGATAGTGAGTGTGACTCAAACATATCAGTGATTGACTCACGGTTCGTGATTTTAAGCTCATTACTAGTGCATAATTACATTACAGTAAACGCATTTTTTAGTAGTTGAATGACCATGTTTATAATTTAAATCGTAATAAAACTATTATTGTTACAAACTTAGAATTGTCTTTTTTATAATTATTTAATCCGCAGATTGGTACTATTAAAATAAAAAAATTTAACGAGGACAGCTGAAAGGGGGGGGACCCACCCTTATCCGGAACCGGCTAGTGCTCTTTTGTTGGTCCCACTATGCAATTATGCAGTATAAGAAAAAAAAAATTGCAATTTCGCAAAAGTTAAAAAATGTAGACCTTTACTACTTTAAATGTAAGTACTGTCTTTATTTATATAAAGCTTATAAACATAAATCCATACAAAAACTTAGTTAGTTTACATAATTATATTCGATTGTAGACATACGAAAAGAACCATAAATATCATATTATATTAAACCAAGGAGAAAAAAAAAAAAAATATATATATATATAGTAACAAAGATGTCATTACATAAGATCCAGCACAAAATAGAGATGTACGTATATATGAATCAAACAAAGACGTAGATGAAAAATAGATGGTAAATTAAGGTGCAGTAGTTCAAAGCAGACACTCATAAATACTCCCAGAAGATGTATAGTGGACGAAACACAAAATATTTTGAGTCAAACTTACGGAGTTGCAAAACACGAGATTTGGATAGAGAGATAGGCGCGTAGGTAGAGATTTCCCTAAGTCTAACTAACTACCTAATGAGCTCCATCATGTCACCCATACCTGAATAAATTCTTTATATAAAACAAGACTATTAAAATACTTGCACTGTTTAAGAACCGACGCTAAAAGTTTCCTTAGCCTCGAAAATAAATTCCCATAATAAATTTTAAAACAATGCTGACTCTGAAGGCGTAACCCTTTGAATAGGCTGGTCCTGCAGGTATCGTAATAAAGGCCCTCCGAGGTTAGGCCCAGAAGTACCGTGGCTCCCCGTGCTCCATTAATGATCTAATGATCGTATAAAAATGAGATCTCGGCAGCTTCACGGCGCTTTTGTTTTTTGTGTATATTATTACTGCGTGCCGGGTAGTGATTCCCCACTGCAGGCGGAGGGAGAGAGCAGATCAATCATTTTCGATTGTTACGTGAAAGCTACGTTGATGCAAGAAGCCATGAAGTATTGAAAAATCTAACCATATAATTCAATCCAAATTAAATTAAATTAATGACAATAATCCGCGGTATATTTTGTCTGTGCGAATGTTAATTTTTTACTTTTTTTCAAAATAATCATAATGGTGGATTTGATTGGTCAACGAATTTAGTCATTTCTATAGCCGAAAAAAGAAAAATTTAATTGATATCTGATAAGAATTTCGGGAGTAAAAAATTTGTTATATCCCATAATCGCATATGTATAAACATTTTAACGGACGCTCGGAAATTAGTAATAGCATTTCACAATACTTGCATTATCGAGGTAAAAATAATATCCTTATTTAAGCGTTAGTCAAAAAATATTAATATTATTCCCGTGTCTCATCCGACTTCGTTTAATGCGGCCCGGAAAAGCTACAGTAAAGTGGCTCAGCCATGATATTCTCCTCCTTTCAGAGCCCCGATCTCCAGCAATCTTCCCTTGCATTGTGAAATACAAGATCTGATATTAGTAAAAATTATTGCGTAAGTGAAGTTTTAAGATTGAAGGTTCTGTTAAAAAAATATCGAACAAGTTTTGTTTTAGTTTTAGAAGATATTTTTCTCTCGATATCATTTCATTCTAAATATCCGATAAGAGTAAAAATTTTGTAAATAAATCCTTCGAGAATCGGATCTTGAGGTCATCGCGAGTCGTTAACAGATCATTACCTCCGGTTTTTCTGTTCTCAAATTAATTTTAAAATAATCTTTTTATTCGATGTAAAAGTGAGACACCATTTCTTCATCAAATTACAGAATGATCAAATCGAGATGGGTGTTTTTTTTAATGTATACATCGAGAAAAGGGGAGATAGGTGTTAATTGAGGAAATTGGAAACCTGAGTCAGGTATGGTCGTTATCTGTATCACGGTAGATGTGAGCAGATTGAACATGGTTTATAAATTACATTTACATAACTTTAATTATAATTATACAACTTTTATTTTTTTATGTGGCTTTTAAAATATTCTGCTACTTGTTAGGACTCCTGATTAAGATGAAATCAAAGTATATTTTTATAAAATAGCCTTTTACCGATCTCAAACCGCGATGGTTGGATAAAATTCGGCACGTCGCTATCGAATGATGAATGAATGTCATAAATTGCACTACAGTAATATATGCATTCAACAACATAATTACAACGATAGAAATGTGCACCCCCAAATAAGAACGTTCTTGAATTATGGGGGAACTATTAATTGAATTAAAAACAAGATCAAAATTAATTAATCAAGTATTTATTGAAATACGTTAAAAAATAAATCAGATTAGAAGTTGTGAATAAGAAAGGTCGGAATACATAATTATTTAATTATTTTGAAAACCTTTTAGCTATTTTAGAACCTCTTTTTTGTACACATTTTGGCAGTTGCTTATACAGTCTAGGAGCAGTGCACGATCCATGTCTCTATCCTATTCACAAATTGAACATTTTAAAAATAACATGTTCATTGGTTTTATTCCGAACACATGTAGTTTAAGAATCAGGATTAACTCCGTCCTAGAGTAAATAAATACAGCTTTAAATTATGAAATCACTGCCATAAAATTAAATCTGCTGATTACTCGATTATATCCTTTTATCCTCTCCTCACTCATACGCTACACGTGCCCAAACCATTTCTGTAACGCTTTCTTAATTCTATCGATAATACAACAAACAAAAACTGAATGTTTTTTAATGAAAATTCTTCGTAAAATATATAGACCAGTGAGAGATAATCAGTTCGGTCAGTGGCGTATTGGCAATAATTCAGAGTTCAAAGGTCTCTATCAAAATCCTTTTTGTTGGTGGTAAAATACAAAGGGTAAGATAGGCAGGACACACAGCTGTGAGCCATATTAATCGAGGGTTCCCAAATGGACGGCGACCTTTAAAATAAGGGTAATTTGTCATATTTATTTATTTATTTAATCTATTTAACAAGATCACCATGAAAAAATTCAGTATCAACATGTTGATTTTGTGTATTATCTTATTTTTGATTGATAATGATTTCACCTACTAATGTTATGTTTCTTTGTAATAAAAACTGTGATATTACTTCAATATTTGTGTGCCTTAATAATTGTTATAATTAGTCTTATATTCTACGTGTTATGTTAGTGAATAACGAAACTATATAATGTTAAAATCCCTTAATTAATTTAATTTAAATTGTCTTACAGTTTTTTTTTTCTGTATGGATCTGAACATGGAACTGAGACAACAAGATGCATGAGAGATGTGGTGCGAATCCCTTTTTGTTCAACAATGAATCAATGTTGAGCAACGCCTACCTTCTAGAATGCAAATTCGCATACTAAAATATTTCGGACATATCACAAGACACACGGGTACAATGAAGGTCGTCGATCAGTTGGACCTGATGAAATCTGTAATCAATGGCTCAGTTGATGATTTTGGCCAGCAATAGATTAGCTTTTGTAAATGATAAAACCATGCATATGTCAAAACAACTATCGAGCTGTAACGTATAAATTTAGAAATGACTTTATTTAAGTTGAGTTCACATATTTCATCTGTCTCCAAGTGTATGTGGTCAATGACTGCAAGAATAGGACATAAATGATTCAATTCTCAAAAATATATAAATTTCTTCGTAATTACTTTTCCGTTTATAAAATACTCCGGTCCTCTATATCCTTTTTGCATTCTTGCACGATATTTGGTTTTCAAAATAATATGCAGAATATTTTGTATCGAAATATTTTTTAATGTACGTTGATATGTGAGAAGAAGAAGTGACGTAATGTGTGTTGACAAGTAAGTTCCGTGTCAAGAAAGTGGCAAGGCGCCGCCCTGGCTCGCCCTGGCCCCGCTACACCGCTGGATCTAACCATTCTTGGCTTCCGCAATTAGCGGAAAGTAACGCAATGCAGAGTCTGGTGGAAGTGTACTTTGGAGAAGGTCAGAACCCATACCGGTGTAGTTTTAAAATCCTCGCTAAGAAAATTGATACAAATCAACATGAGCACGAACATCATACAAGAGGAAAAGACAGAGAAAAGTGTAAACTTCAGAAATCGATGATGCACATTTAGATTTAAAAAGAAACCAAGCAATTATGTTTTTTTTTTATTCCAACTTTATTTCATACATATTACAATTTTTATTATTTTACAAACTGCATAACAGGTTCACGGCAAGTTAAAGTACGCACAAAAAAACATAAAAATTTAAGTAAATAACAAAGTAAAAGTAAACAAAAATTTTATCAGTAACAATTTTTTTTTAATATATTACAATACAAAAATCAAATAATTAGATGAGAATGTGTTTGACTTTATATTTTAATGTTTCTTTATTTTTCATAGTGTTTGATAATTCTTTACTGATTTTATTAAAAATTCTTGGCCCAACACATTCTCTCGTTCTCTCACCGTACACATTATTCGCGATCGGTACTCTCAGGGTCAGTATCCATATTTACACTGTCTATCATCTCTTCTATAATAATATTCCTATTTTATTAACTGGTAAGATTTTGCATAATGTAAATAATTTGTAATAATCATCTTTATAGAAACACTTTGTTCTATTATCTACTATAAGTTTTAATAATCTTAATTGTAACTGTTTAATTTTATCAGTGCATGTTTTAAATGTTAGCTACTCACTCCATAACTGATAACCGAGTCGCCTATCGCAAATTTATGTATAATAATAACGAAATTGAACCTTCCCGTGGCAATCAGTATGTTTTATAAGTTAGTCCATAGCTACTCACTCCATCATTGACAACGTGTGCAAGATAAGTTGTAGTAAAAAGGAACATTACGATCTTATTTATATTAGAGCATATATAAATATACTTATGTATCCACTATATTAAAAATAAGAATAAATAAATAAATAGAGCCAGGGATAATGACTATGATAATGATGAATTTAAATAAATAAAACGACACGTAGGATGTCTGACTCGCAGTCCAGTTTTCCACTGAAACCCAATTTAATTCTTTATGGCGATAAATACCTTGATGAAGCCAGAATTATATTATTTCGTAATGCAAGCAATTACTTAAAAAATAATTCACGAGGCAAATTCTTCATCTTCTGTCAGGATCCCTCTCCGTACAGCCTTCATCTCCGCCCAACAGATAATCCGCCGACTGCTCCGGCGGCCATCTCAGGTTAGATTTAAAGGGGGTAAGTGCGGGGATCAGAAAATATTAGCAGAAGTTATAATGAGAATTCCGGAGGCATTCTAACTCCAAACTTTGATAGGATCGTAGTAGGATAGGGGGGACTTCAGCGATGAACGTAATGCGGGTAAGTTGGTAAATTATTTACACAAAAACAAACGTTTTTCGAAGTATTCGTAGAAACAAAAAAAAATACTTTCACAAAATATCACGACTAAGATATTCTGTCTTTCATTTAAAATATTATTTTCATATGCCTCTGTTTTTCATCACAGTGATTTCTCGTCTTCTATATTATATTATTGTCTTCTTCTATCATATTATAATATTAAGTTTGGAGAAATTTGTTGTGGTGGATGGACCACGTCAAAGGACGAAAAGAAAGAGGAAGAAAAGAAAGAAGGAAGAAGAGGAAGAGAAGATTATCTTGGAATGGTGAAAAATCCATTAATAGTTCCATTGATATACTCCGGCGGCTAGCGACCAGATCTCGACACGGTACTTTCCTATTTTGGTGCCTCGGTGGCCGCCCGGCACCAAAACAGTATATTAAAAACCCGTATTTAAGATTGTTTATCTATCATGACCACACTGCTATTAAATGTTTATTTATAATGTGTAATAATCTGTACTGTAAATATTATCTTTCTTCATACCGAGTAAACACTTATTTACTCTACTTACTTATTACTCTTTGTATACCTTGTAAATAGTTTTGAATGATAAGAAACTAAAGGTTGTGAAAGGTTTAGCCATAGAATCTCAATAATCGAAACATGTACTTCTCTTCTATGAATTTGTTGGATTTCATTTGATGTGTGGAACCGATACGAAAGTTGCATAACTTTCAAAACGGTTCCGAGACCAAGGATACGTCCTTTTAGCTCCGTTGGAATAACAGTTTCTCTCTCTCGTCGTTCTCTCCGCTCTTGAGGGTCGTGAACTTTCGTGTCCTTTTAATGATCTTCCTTTATCCGAATTTATCCTCATGAAAGTCTCGCTTAGAGATGAAGATATGTCCTCCTTTAGTTAGTTCGTCCAGAGCATCCTCTGGTACTAATTCCTCGAGTACTTTCGAATACAATATGCTTAACCATACTTTCACCATGTTGTGAGATGTAGCCAAAAACTGCATTACTAATACTAGCCGGTAATGGATAGGTCTCCTAGTTCAAAAAGTGTATTTTCTTGTAGATTTATTTTTAAAAACTGTTAAATACCCGACTGTATATTCACGTTGAACACACATTCCTGTAGACATAATTTAGCAGGTGTAGCCTAGTACATTATTACTTTTGCTCGAGGGCAGTATTACATTAATTCAACAACATTAATTTCTCATTAAAATTAATCGGCCATTTTTGTGTATTTACGGCAAAGCACGCAGTACGCCGATACACGAATCAAATATAAAACGCAGTGGTGTCATTTAAAGGGAATAATTTCTTATTTATTTTAAATATACATTCACATATAAATATGTAATCTCCAAAAATAATTAGGTTGAACAACCTGCGAACGATCTATGAACATTCTTGCGTACATAAACATGCCATCTTTCTCCAACACACGCAATCCAGTAACACTAATTTAATATAACATACTTTAATACAATCATTTGGAATATGTTCGTTGCATAATCTCTAAAGCAAACTGAATTCGGACTTTTGATCTCATTAGACACATGCGTTAATTAGATCCGTGAATTATTTCGATCTGAGGTCAGGTCCTCGTTTTCTATTTGTAATGTTCACATAGTATGCAATTCCAAATTATGCTGATAATAACCACTAAATCTGGCCTGGCCAGCCTACGACCGATGATGTGTAATTAAGGGCGTTCCAATTGACTGAGGCCGCAAGTTTATAGTATTACCCATATAACAGGAATGTACATACTCATGAATTTTTTTAAATCAGACCTACCAACCGAACCATGCATAACGTCTAAACAGTGCCTGCGTAATTAGACATCTTAGGTGCCCCTTGACTTCAGATAAAATGCCTAAAATATTGATATTAAAACACAATACTACAGCAGCCTATAATATATATAGACGATGTTTTAGATTAAACTGTCAATAATAACAGACTCGGAGCGTACACGTAGTCAGGGATACCCTTCGGCAGCGGGCATCTGATCTGAGAGTACTTTTGGAGTTAAAGAGTGTTCCTAGGTCATAATTTTTAATACTTTCCTTTTTTCGCTTTCCCTGCGAGCGAATTCGTATTGGCACGCAACGTCGGTACTGGGGACGTTTTTACAGCTGTTAGGAGCTCTGTTTTATGCCCCGGTATGCGCAAGGTACGTTTAGGGTCGTCAGCGGTAATGACAGTGAAGGCGATAGACATAGTTGAAAACTGTGATAGATGGAGAATCCACGTATTAGTGAAAAAATCTCTACGTATTTAGGAAGAAGATAAATTTTGCATTCTTTACATAATATGGGACCAAGATTTGACCTTTTCGGTATGTCATATGACAAAAAACAACAGATAAAACAACTAAAAAACATATTAAAACAGTTAATAAAATGAAAAACAATTGATGAAAAAGAACAAAACATCTTAAATATTATTCATACAATATTAAGCTATTGGCTTTTAAGATCAACGATATCGAATCACGTGACACGCGACAGGTGTTGGATGTATAATACGTAATAAAAATAATAAGTAAGAACATGTATTTTTATAGAGAAAAACAACAAATAAATTAAATGTCCCGTCCGGCCTCAGCCTCCTCAATATCTGCAGATTCAAGCATTCGGGAAAGGGAGGGGTGAATTTGTTATGCGAATTTGTCGAAAGTTTGTCGTCCCACACACATACACACACACACACCCCAAACTGAAGAACAAGTTGAATTCTATAACGAAGTAGATGTGGCGCCTCGTGTCACGTGCCGCGCGTCACGGCGTGTCATTTGACGAGTCACTGCTCATTCTGCGGCTCACACGAAAAATGTAAAATTTACAAAATAAATAATTTATTTAATGTATTTTTTTGTGGTGTCTAGTAATATTTAGATGTAAGCTTGGGCATTTGTTTTTATTACCAATCTACACTGCGCCGCACGATATCACTGTACACGAAATAAAACATGGATAATTTTTAGCGTATTTATTTATATTATAATACCTCATTTGCGTAAAAATACTTATTCTAGCGTAAATAATTGATATAAATTTAATTTAATATCATCACAAAGAGAATTAAAATGCTTTAAAAAAATATTTTTCTGGTAAAATTCTCAGCAAAATGCGTAAAACGTTTTGGTATAATCTACTAGATGGCGCTAATCAAATTACATAACAACTGGTCGCTGGATCAAGTGATGATCGATTTAAACAGCGGCGTCAGAAAATCCATTTTTACCAAAAATAATCACGAATCACGATATTCCCAGATATTCAATCACTGACAGTGAGTGTGACTCAAAGATATCAGTGATTGACTCACGGTTCGTAATTTTGAGCTCATCACTAAGAAATACGTTGCGGTCGCAATTTGCACAGGGCTGTACTAATGTATAAAAAATATCTATATATGTTTTTTATAATTACCCTATCATCGTCGTCGTCGATAGGTTTCGTTGAGCTACATTAAGTTAGGTTAGGTTAGGTTAGGTTAGGCTACATTAGGTTGTTTAATACAATGTCACTATGTAGGTATGTGTTAACTACATTATTATTAACTAGGTATATTCAGCTATTGTAACTAATAATACTCAAGCAATGTCGCAAAATTTATTAATTATTTTGCCCGGGGAGATATGAGTGTATTGGTTAATATATTATATACTTATGATCATCTATTAAAAGCTCTCCTTCCGATGACGTACGGAACAATTATTTCTGACATCACTTTTTTGTCTCCCAGCATGTCTTTTACCCAAATGATTGGTAAACATTAATTGATAATCAGTGGCGTAACTATACCAATGAGGTGCATTGGGGTCCATGTTAGATAGGAACCCAAAAAGTTCGCGATATTTTTGTTTGTATCGATACCTTTTCCAGTGTTAATATGGACTGATAATGCCTAAAATTCCCTACAGCAAGTAAAGAAAAAATATATTTTTTAAATCGTGTATTGTGAAAACATTATCGATGTATACAGTGGCAGAACAATCGCTGTAAAACGAAAATCTACTTAAAGCAAAGCAAGTATTTTATGTGTGTTTAAAAACAATTATGTTTTTTTATGAAAGTTTGAATATTGTAATAAACAAGAAACTAATTTTGTTTTTACAATTTAATTAATAAATTACGCAGTACTAATATTTGTATATCTTATATATAATATTCATTTAATGGGCCCTTTTCCATTCTGAATTAGAGTCTAATTTATGTAGCTACGCAACTGTTGATAATATGTTGTTAAAAATATTTTTTAGAATGTTCATTTTATAATTGTGATAATACTAATATGCCCTACAATTTGGATTAGCTTGAGATTGACAAATATTGATTTATAATCCTACTGAAAAAATTAAGTAACTTATAGCAGTACCCATATGATTAAATGGGGATTATTTCAGTAATTTGTAGAGACCCTTGACATGGACATATTGTTTCGGCCAGTTTTTATCAAATTTGTTTAAAATATTTTGTTATCTCGGCACAGCAAAAAAAACAGTATATTTTTATAACCAACTGTTCTTTTTTATTTCCTAACGTTTCCGAGAGATAAAATTTTTTATTTTTATACATACTTCATCTGTCTACTACATATTATGTTTTATAGTAATAAAAAAATGGAGTTCACATAAATTGATTGATTTGGCAGTTACTTCGCGATGTAACATTTTAATTTTAAAAATTAATAACAATAAATAACACACACAATTTTATACCCAAATGTATTTAATTTAGTTCAATTTATACCTATAATTGGAAAGGACTGATCTTTCCAAAACTAGCAGTCATATTAACTCAAAAATTGTATGCGTATAGTACAAATTCAAAATTGAAACTATATTTCACTAAAATTATTTAAAAATACTTGTAAACACGAATTTTATAACAATATTTAAACGCCTTATTCAAAAAAATATAATAAAATCGACAAGACTATAAAATGACACATTTCAAATTTTTTAACGCCATTCCCAAAAATTTTAAGACGGGGTATAGGTGTGTAAATATCCTTCGATAGCTAATTCTTTGGTAATGGGTTTTCTATTGGCAACGTACAATAAAATGTGTCACTCTAGAATTAGGCAGATAACCACTAACCTGTATAACCGGCTGATCTCCCGACTACAATCCGGACTGCTCGGTATGCTGCTGTTCAGCTTGTTGCTGTTCCCGCTGGACGGTCTCCGAAAAAATAAACGATAATTTTTCGCCTTGGATCTCGCGTACCCGCCGTTTAACTCCGTCCTTTGAAGAGCGTTTTTAGGAGCTCCGATCCCGATGGCGAACCGATTTATTCTGGCCACATGGCATACCCACGTAAGACCAAAGGCACACACTTCACACCTTCAAAAAACTTGGGCGGCCGATCGAAGAATATGCAATGCGAAAACAAGGTAAATTACACAAATTTCATATATAACTAGCTATTTAACTAACTTAGTATCACGCCGTTTGTCAGAAAAGGTACACAATGGAGACTACTCATTTCTCGTTCACTTTCATTTGAAACTACTAACAGGCCATCTTCCGATATTATCTGATCATGCCAGATCTATCGGGAGTGCCTTCTACTCCTGTTGCCTGCCACTTCACTTTATATAATACACTTCGCGTGTATTATATCTCATTCTCTTTTATAGAAACAAATGTCGAAAACAATATTACTATTAAAATACATTCATCGCAGAAAAAATTGTGTAAAGTATCTGGGTCCTCATAGTAGACAGACAATTAAAATGGAACGAACAAGTACAGAATCTGGTCACCAGAGTAAGAAAACTTATTTATATATTCATTAGATTAAGAAATATCCTAACATCTAATGTATGAAAAAATTTATTTTATATGCACATCTTTCTAACTAATATATTTAATTAATATTTCAAATATAACAGACCTATGTTCTGAATAATTACAATTTCGCAATAAGAATGTGTTCTCCTAAAAACAATTTATTACTCTTTTGCCTAATCTATTTTACAATACGGTATAATCGGTTTGGAGGGGGACTTACAAGACTAACCTCTTACCTGTAGAAATGATTCAGAGGCTAGTTTTGAAAGTCATCCTTTGAAAATCATAAATATTTCCAACTTCACAGCTGTTTAACTCCTTAAGAGTTCTCAGTTTAAATAAAATCTTCAAAAAGAACGCATCGCTACAAATTCACAAAATCCATTTCAATTCAACAATTTCTACAAAAATATGTAACCGACCAAGATCGCGTGGCAACTTAGAAATCTCCAAATTTAAAACTAATGCTTCTCAACACCATAGGTATAAAAAAATTTAATGCCATCCCATATAAAATCAAAACATAAAAAAATTATAAAACCTTCAAATCACAAATCAAACAATTATTAGAAAACTCCAACAGCAATTATAAGTTCTAATTTCTTTCAATGAATTTGATATAACTCTCGATTATATTTATGTATATGTATTTAATAATTTATATTTTACTTATATATCTATCTTTACATTATTTTAAAACTTAAATACTCCCTAATTCAATTACGACAATTGATTTCTCTGTAATGTGTAAAAAAAAGTATAATTAATTAAGTTATGTCTTTACAATATACGTATGATAAAATAAGTGTAAAATACATTTTAAAAATAAAAATATTTTCTTTACCAACCTCTCCTCGCTCATACGTGACTAACTCATGACGAAACTATCTCAACGACGTGAGTAGTTTATTAAAGAAATCAACAAAATTTAGATATTGAAATTATACTTACATGATGTATATGACTACCAAGTATAGCCAAGTGTACATATTAAATAATTTACTAATGATTACCATCTTTTTCTATTTTTAATTTTATTTTCTATCTATTTAATCCTTTTTCTGCACTGTAATATAATGAGATTCGCCCTTTTTATATAAAAACATATTTTACAATAATATATATACAATAAATTATTTATATTTTTATTTATTTTCTTTGTTTTATTAACCACTAAAATGAGTTTAAATACATCTACCGGTTTCGAAAAATACCATTTTCTTCTTCAGGATGTCATAACTAACTAAAACATATATTGTTTCTTTGACAGTCCTTTGACAGTCCAAATCATTACTAATCAAAAAATTATAAACAACCAACCAAACTTAACTACGAGTCTCATTCAAAATTTTTTTCCTAAAAATTATTTGAGTAAATTTGTATTAAGTAATGATTTGAGTTAGGTATAAAAAAAAATAAAAAAATAAAAAATAATAATAATAAAAAAAAAAATTAAAATAGATTTTTTTAAATAGATTCTGGCAAAGAAACAATATATGTTTTAATTAGTTATGACATCCTGAAGAAGAAAATGGTATTTTTCGAAACCGGTAGATGTATTTAAACTCATTTTAGTGGTTAATAAAACAAAGAAAATAAATAAAAATATGAATCTTAACCACAAAGATAACATTGCTGATTTTAAAAGTATAATTATTTATATCTTAAAAAGGGTACATATGTCTTAATATATCTATCATTAATAGAAATTGTGCAATATTTTAAACTGGAAATAATTCAATTGTTATATTATATTATGAACAAAAAAAAATCTTTTCTTTTATTCGCTCATATGTTATTTTTTTAAGCTTCTGACTTGATCGATTTTTTGTACCATTCACGATCACCATTCGATACAATTGTTTGACCATCTTTTCATCTGTCTGTCGAAGAAAATAATGGTCATTTCTGTCACAATGTCCAGTCCATGCTTTCATTGAAAACCTTTTTTTCCGCTAGCTTGTTTAAGTTTCGCTATATTTGCTAGCATTTGTACACAACTTTCAAAATAATTCATGGTCGAAATATGTGAAAATATATTTTATATCGGGAATAAATGCGTACAAATAATCCCTATTTTCATGTTATTGAAATTTGATGTACCGTTAAAGTACGTACTGCCAAACTTTATTGCAAAAAAGATACAATGATTTCTTTTTGGTGCGCATATTTTATTTAGTCGTCGAAACCATATTTGAATACACAGCGTAAAATAAATATTTCCATAATAGAAAGTCAAATTTTTAAATTATAATTTGTTTCATTATTTATAAGAATTAAAATGTTATTTAAAAAGTATTGTTCTTAGTACGGGCTAATCTTCTACAGGTGATTACAAATTTTAGAATCACGTGACATATATGTAATACAATGTGACCTTTGATTTCATACTGCACATAATTGAAAAATATTTAACTACGTATTAAAAGAAATTGTAATAAATATGACAAAAAAAATCTCTCGTTCTGTGCATCCGCTTCTAACCAAATAACATACCAGATATGACAGAGGATAAAACGCCACACTCTTTTGTCCTGACACACAAGTGTTTCCTAATCTGAATTCATACATACATACATTATGCATGACGTCGATTATTGAGGCATTCGCGTACCTCTATTTCTGGTGCCATTAATTCTCACGTGAACTATAGCACCTGGGTGACTCTTTTGACAAACTTTCAATTTTCCATTCGTTTTGAGGTATTCGATTTAGAAGTTTACGACTACACCTAGCTACGTAAATAGTATATTGCTTAAGAATATAAATCATGATGAAATGCCCTTCTTTATAAACATTAAGCTTTATTTATACGCCACAAAGATCTTCGGAAGCAGTGCCTCAGGATATCTGCCAAATTTATCATCCTTTTATAGGAAAGGGTTCTCCAATTCTAAAACACAACCAGGAAACGTTTTAATTAAAGAAATCGTGCTAAGAATATTCTAGAATGTTTCAAAACGTTCTTTTGAATTTAAGATTGGGTGGGTATAGTCTCATCGCTTTCAGTTTCACGTTCGGCAAACGTCGTGAAAATATACTCATCCTTGTCTTCGACTGCAGTTAAGATCGTGCCTGTGCGAGAAGACAATATTCAAGGCGAAGGTTGTATCAACGCGAAACAGACTGTAGGGAAGCGTTGTCAGTTTTGAACAATAATTCCGAATGATTACGTTTATTCGTTTTGTCGCTCGATAATATCCGGAAAAGTTCGTGGAAATTCGAATAAGGGTTGGTACACTTGACACATCTCTAGAAGGGCCATTTCCCTCCCTTCGATTTGCGTATTGTGTGAGTACCTGACTAACGAACGAGGGATAAAGTCGTGCCAAAGTAAATAATCGATAAATTTTAATTGGTGCTGAAAATCAACCTGATAACTTTTGATCAATTATCGACAGTGTAATTACACAATGTAATATTATATTTGCTATGTGCACTTTATTAAATAAATATTACATAATAAATCGAGTAGGTTAAAAAAGTGTGTTTTACAAGTAGTTATTTTTAAAAGCTAAAATTTATGTTTTAAAGTAAAAACTAGTTGGAACCGCTTAAAAACAAAATATAAAGTTGCGGAAACACTTTTTGGAGTTATAACGATTTTAATATGAAGGGTTGATAAAAGAGAAATAAGCGCTTAATAGGGTTTTTATGATACAGCGAAAAACGTTTAACATGAAAAATCGGTTTACAAAATGATGTGATTTTATTTATTTTCTTTTATCATGAAACAAAAACGCTTAACATGAAAGAATTACGCAGTAGAACAAAATAATATACCAGCTGCCACTTCGCCTATTGCCCTGACTGATATCTAATAATAAACAACAGACACAAGGATGCCGCTTGCCGCACACCACTCTTACTTTTTAAAAATTACATGTCTGCCGCATCGTCACCAAATTGCTTATAATCTATAACTTTACGACATAAGACTGGACTAATGACATCTGGCATCTGTCATTTCATTTTACATGTAATTGGCCCCTATAATTTCTAATGTATTTAAAGGTGAGGTAATTTTCACGTACATATTTATGATAATAAAAAATAAATTTTAATTTAGTGTACATCATGACTAGTATTTTCGACCTATATTATTGTTGGATTTTTCTTCTACAATGTTGGTCTATATATTTTGACTTATTATGGACCTGAAGTATCAACTTTTAATAATCAACAAGGGATGAGTCCCAAAATGCGTAAGAATCATTGTCTTCACAAGAGGGAAACGGGATGTAGAAAGGATGATAGGAATTAGGTATAGGGACAGGACAAAGCTCAAGGACCAACCAGGAAGTACAACTCACCTTAATTTTCTCCCCTGCAGTCACAACTCCTGAACTTCAGGAACCTTCTACGATGGTCAGCACAAAGCACTGTGCGGATTCGGCACGCACACGCGAGTAACCGAATACACTAGCAACAAGTATCTTTACCAAAACTGTAAGTTAGTGACGAGCGCATAGCTGAACATCCACTGTCCATAACAGTTCAAAAATCATAGACAAAAACGCATAAAGAGTCTTGCTCTGAGGGATAGGGTATAGGGAGGGGAAACAGATAAGTAAATTAACCATAATGGAACATCCACACGCGCACGGACATCGGCGATCTGCGGATTTGTCATTAATACTGAACAATCATTATTTCTAATGGAAACATATGAGAAGATGACGTCATACACAAGATAGAAAGTGCCGCAATAAACAAAATATTTATAAAACTTAAAGCGGAGTGTCATATATATTGATAATACATTACTACACAAAGTAACTGTGTGTATATAACTCAGATAATCATTAATTGACATGATTATGCATTATGACATGCATTACATACATGTCGGGTTATTTCATCACAACTACAATTTTGAGATGTGTACTCTCTTTTAACATCAGGAGAAAACTAAACTAAATATAGTTTAGTGTTAACGTTCATGTTGAAAGTTAATGTTAAAATGAACAGTAGGGGTGAAGTATTATGGAACATGGTATTATGCATTAGTCTTTTCTCCGAATTGAGGTGCTCGACTCAATTCAACCTCAATTGGACCTGTTGAAACCGCAATTGCAACGAAATATTGTAACTCAACGTGTTTGTAGTACCTACAATGATTCGTTTATTAAAAAAATATTTACCTGTTGATAAGAGAAACTGCACTAAACTATAATCGTGTTAAAAATAATACTCAGTTGTGTGTGTAGTGTAAAGTTTGATGTGTTTAAAAATGATAATTATCACGTTGTACCGCAAAGTAAAATAATAAATTGGATATGGTTGTATAACCTTATAATATTATAATGTTTCATTTCAAACACAGAGAAACACAAATACCTACTTCACGTAGATATATAATATATGTAACTTGGTTTGTGTGACAGTGTAGACAACAGAGCGTCTATAAATAGTAGCACAACCCCTCTTACAATGTAATACAATATCCTACGTAGCTTAATTCAATTCCAAATTAGACAGTACGTACGTAAGGGCGGGTCCGTACGTGTTTGGAAGTAGAATTTTAACTTGGCAACACTGAAATGCTCAACTGTCTCGGTTGCAGAGTTGTGGGTTGCCATTAGGGAGGAAATGGTTGCTACATAGGTTAGAGCGTAACATGTTTAAAAATACATAAATTGACTGCGCAAACTGGAGTCTTTGTGCAAATTAAATTGTATGGAAGTAATGCGCGATATGGCGTAGTTAATTCAAACTGCTAGCTCCAAACCAGAGGCGCATCGGCGCGGGATGTGATACCCGGGGCGTTAAAATTGACCGCCACCCAGTTTCCTATTAAAAATAAATATTATACAACACTATTGCGAAGATTCAAATAATTTTCTAATACACACCATTATATTTAGGCTTTATTTAATTAAATTAGGAGTTTAGGGGTTGTATTGATTGCGTATTGTGAAAGTCACTCGGATGGAGTGACTGATGTTTGTAGGTTACGAATATCAGAATATATTGTGAAGGCCCTAATCTTCCTTAGATTCTCACGCGTGTGTATGAATGTCGCAATGTATATTAATGTTACGGAGCGTACATGTGAGTTGGTGTTGCGGCTAGAGCAGGTTGATGAAATGAAAAACAGAACTTACAATCGGTTTGCGCATATTGTCGAATGATGCACAAATAAATTTAGACTGTTTGGAGGTTAAATTGCAAGTTAAAGTTCGTGACTAGCGAAGCTCACTGAAGAGATGCATCCGAGAAGAGGAAAAAAGAAGGGGAAAAGTGATCGCTTCAGCTGGCTTCACAAGCCGGGTGCGTTGCGACGTATTGTCGTCTTAATTTTTGGGCGGTACTAGGCGGCGAGGAATACCTGCAAAGTGGTTTGACAGCCAGGTCTGAGAGCCGCGCGAGTAGGGCCTCCACAGTAGAAACATGAATATGATTGATAGAGTAGTTTACAAAATTGAAAGAGAATCTTATGAAATTTAAAAGTATGCAAACATAATGATAATGCGATGCGAATGTCAGAAGAACATTAAATGGTTGCAAAATACACCGCAAAATCAAAATCAAGTAAACAAGATATTTGAAGATCCATTCTGATACAAATCACTGTCAAGTTGATTACCTACATATCCACACGAAGAATGTCAGTATATTTTTATTTCCATACATGAGTATACATATAATTTCAATCTACAATTAATTACAATATTTTAAATTGACAATTAGGTACAGATATTTTTTAAACCTATGCATGTTCATTTCACTGTAGGACTAGCATGCCAGACCGATGTTATGTCCGAATATTTAGTTCAGAATCTTTATTACCTAGAATAGTTCAGAATCCTTAGTACCAAGATTTATTAGCCATACTGTTATGGACTTTATCTTTCTAAGCCATTGCAAATTAATTAAATCTTTATAATTTTTCTTCATTTTTTGTGTTTTTTACCATATTCACAATTTTTTGTAAAATGAAATATATTCTTTTTTTCATTCCGTTTTTGGATAAATACATTAAAATAAAATAGGCCCTTAGAGGCTTTAATAATTAATGAGCGTGCAAGAGACAAAATACGTATAAAAGTAGACAAGGAAAATGCTCTAAACTATATAGAAGTGTATAGAATTTAATCCTCTCTATCTTACAGAGGAACAGCACGATAGTACACCAGGTCTTTATGTAGAGATTCGTTTATCCCCGTATATTCCTTTTCCATAATACCTTAGAGATGGTAATCAATTGTTTACGCCTTAGATAAGGACTCTCCACAAACAACAATGCATACTGAAGGTTACCTAAGACAGGATTTTACCTAAAATGGGACATGTCTAGTTCTCCGATACTATAATAGATGGCGCACTTTGCCTATTCAGAAATGTAAGTGGCCTACACACAGTTTTGTGATTTCTGTATTTTAAAATCAATATTTATCGTTGCCGATATCGTTGCGAGGTAAGTTTTATATGTTAACGTATAACTATTACAATATTTAAATATGTCCAAGAACACACAATTAGGGAATTTTCACTTACAAAGGCACTGTTATTAAACAAATAATAGATATCTCATAGAGACGAAGCTATTTTTTATTATATTTAATGGAAAATATATGGAATTATGGATGAGAATAGTGAACATTATACTTATATAAGGTGATCACTTAAGCCAGCCGAAGACAGGTTGTAAGCCCTGTAATTACCAATACTTCCATATACTTTCCATTAAATATAATAAAAAATAGCTTCGTCTCTGTTATCATATATTATTTGTTTAATATTGAAACGTTTATTGATAAATTTGGATGAAAGAGGAGCACGGTAAATTTTATTTTTTTTGACACGGATACTTAAAACGAAACAAATACTATTTACCTAGTATGGGACATGTCCCGTCTTGAGTAACTCGTACATTTTATTTATTTATAAGAAATTAACGGTAACAAGCTTATGATTCTTGTATAAAAAATATATTATTATAAATTCTAGTTCTTTACAAGATTTGTACCGAGAAAATGTTAATTTATTGTGTATATAATTAGGAATGAACCAAAATATTTTAGTACTGCTTTTTTAGCTATAGTTGCATCTTTGGTTCTTTTTTCATTTCAGATCGTATAAACTATACGAGGTAAAACACAATTTACTAATGTCGTTTGATTAACAGCTAAATAAAGATTAATATTGAATGAAAATATTTTGAAAAAACCTTCCCCAATATGTTTCTAAATATCCATTTAGAACATCCATTTAGCACACACAAAACATCAATTTAGCACACCGCATATCCATTTAGCATACAAAAAACACTTGTTATTGCATTTCTCAAGTCAACGAAGTATGCAATTAGGTAAATTCACATTAAAACTTTTTATATTCCTAATCAATTCTGCATAAAGCCCGAAAAGCCCGGAAAGTCGCTACGCCCCTGTCGTAGAAAAGACTGTAACGCTTATAATTATTATGAACTGGCATAAAACTAACAATTGTGTGTATGATCTAACGAAAGTAGAGTATTCTAGAATAGCTTAATTTATTTTTAATTACAGTATTAAATCAGCACATTGAACTGATCGCTGGTTCCCAGGTTTCCGATGAATAATAGGTGCACATATGATACATGAACTGCACTAACCTGTTAACTTTATTGTCGTTAGATTTCGGCTGTTTTAGGACAGCTCGACTGGTCGAAGCATCGGAGGTAATGAAAATCACACCTTCGTCACCGCCTTTATTTGATTCCGACAATGGGCGGCAATAATCTCACACGCACATTATTATACCAGGAAACGCAGTGGTGCCAACCGAAGTAATAAGGCCCGTAAACACTATATATAATCAATAACTAATAAATATCCATTCTAATTGTTGAGTGTGTGATCGCTGAATCATGAATACGCGGACTCGTAAACAAAAACAAAATAATGTGTCCGCCATCTATTGCAATGACAGTGAAAACGCAACACAAACATGTCAATTATTTTTGTAAGACAGATCTTACAGAGTAAAAATGACACAGATCAAGATGCTGCCGACAAATGTATCATTAGCCATATAGATAATCCTGGTAAATAATTAAAATTATAGATATACAATGTTCACGTGATAGTATTGTTAAATAAATAAATATTTATCATTATATAAATATAAATTGAAATAACCAACTAGAAAGATATACAAAAAAATCAATTCATGAAAAAATATTTTACATGAATACTAGTATAATATATTCTATCTATATCTTTTTAGTTGATTAATTTAATTTGTATTAAAAACACCACAAAACTATGTTCTGAAATACCAACCTCAAAAAAAAAACGTTTTCCTTAATAAAAAAAAAATTATTGATCATAAAATTCCAAAAAATCTAAACCTGTCTGATAATAATAATTTATAAAATGCATGATATAGTCAAATGTATGGTAAGTAGTTCATTATAGTGCCCTTAGAATAAGAAGGTATCATCTGACATTTACTTCTAACTGAGATACTGAACAAGTTTTGAATACTAATTTTCCAATTTCTTCGGCAAAGTTTGGTTCATCGTCTATGAGATGAAGTTTTTACAAAAATGTCGCTCCTGATTGCAGGCAGATTATAAAATAAATGTATATCCACATATTAATGAACTTTCGTGAAACCTCGAGATTCATGTCATTCCGTAATATGTCATCGATCGGAAGGGAAAGGGGGACCTATTCTTCATAAACCCTTTATCATATACCTACAAAACCGCACAAAACTAGAGGACATGCTCCGGCGTCTATTACACCCAGCTGTAAATCTACCAGGAGTCAGCAGCAAGTCCAAGATCAAAGAGTTATGAATCCATGTAAATTGAGCAATGATCAAACGCCGGAGAATGTCAACAAACCTTTCGTTCTACAGCCACCGGGAGGTTTTAATGATTGGGTTCGATAGACCGTTTATCAAGTTTTTGGTGATAAATCTATTCGAATAAAACAGATTCTTCTTTGATGAGTTTTTACTACTTAGCTAATTTAAATGGGACATATCATATGTATTTTTATTTCTTAACGTTGTTTTATTAACCACTTAATTGAGTTTAAATACATCTACCGGTTTTGAAAAATACCATTTTCTTCTTCAGGGTGTCAATACAACTAAAAATATATATTATTGTTTCTTTACCAGAATCTATTTAAAAACAACAATTATTTAAAAAATAAATTTAGTACTAATTTAATGTATTAATTATAAATATATACATATAAAATCAATTTTGTCGAAAAATATTGTTTTCGCGCTACCGGGATTCGAACCTGGATCCCTATTTCCAATCCGGGGAAGTACACTACTAATTATGTTATAGCGCCAGTATTTTTCATGACAAATTTTCGAACGTATATGTTACACTTTTTCAAATTAATACATCTGTCGTTCCATTATTTTTGAAAGCCATCTACGGAATCAAAAAAACCTTTGAGTAAATCGACTGCAGACGCCAGAATTATCAATTCATTTTTATTAAATTTTGGACACATTGATACAAATACAAATTGTTCTCCTTAATAATAATAAATTTAGTACTTAACTCTAATACTTAACCTTAATCCTTACTTAATACAAATTTACTCGAATAATTTTTAGGAAAAAAAATTATAATGGGACTCGTAGTTAAATTTAGTTGGTTGTTTATAATTTTTTGATTAGTTTTACACGCTTTATTTATCTCCAACGATTCCAAATTATTTAATTTGTGACCAACACCGTTTATATGCAAAATTGACAATCCCAATTTTTTATCAAAACCATTAACATTTTCCATCAAATGATTAGAAAATTCTGAAAACCCACTATGGTTCAAACATCTCAAGTACTCCCTTACTCTTATATTAAAATTTCTACCCGTTTTACTTATATAAAATACAGCACAATCCTTGCAACTAAGTTTATAGACACCAGAATTGTTAAATTTATCATCTTTGTCTTTAGAATTTATGAGTAAATTTCCTATATTATTATTTGTATAAAATTCCAGTCTAATGTTTCGTGGTAGGTTTTTAAAACAACGTTAACAAATAAAAATATGAATTTTAACCACAAAGTTAAATTTGCTAATTTCAAAAGTAGAAATATCTTACGTTCTTTTTTACAAAAGGTACTCATCTGGTCAAAGAAATGCAGTCCATCTATAATAGAAGCTAACTACTATGATTTTTTGCAATTCCATAGAATCTAATATACTCTATTTATGGCCATACTGTTCTCGTACGAGTGCATAAGTGCTATCCATGTAGACATCTTTACCAACTACCTACAAACATCTTAAGTATTTAATACCTGAAAAAATTAGAGGAGAAAAGAAAATTACAGGAATTTGTATAATAGATGAATGTGAAGAAATCTTGACATACTTGGGGCTACAGAAATTAATTTTAATTACTTTAAAGTAATTCGAATTATTTTTTACAGCAGTTTAAGAATTACATTTGAGTTGTATTTACTCGTATAGGTTAAGTTTACGAATGATACCAGCCGTAAATAAATGTGGATGCATGGGAAATAGTTCCCAACTTTAAAAAAACGTTCATATAAAATGATTATTTTGTTTATTATTCCTTTGGATTCATAAATTAACACAAATCAATATATTTTTAAGATTTACGTTTCTTTGAGTTTCCTCGCTTGCTAAGGCGTTAAAATCGTTTCAATAGAAAATTTCAGCACTTTTCTTATCTCACATCGGTGTAATGCACGCAACCCGACCGAATGAGTAATTATTATATTTTAGCAAGGAAACGATTTTAGAAATTTTATATTACATACCTAACTATTCAAAATTAAAAAAATATATTTTTTTAAATTGGTTTATCCAAATGTACATGGTTGATTAAGTTGAGTGGGATTCAAATTTACATAGATAGTTATTTTATTTATCTTAGAGGCACGGTCATGTACAAGAAATAAATTAATAATCACAGAGAAATATCGTGCTCTTAATAAAATATATCTGATATCATATTACTTATAATTACTTTTGTGCGTTTTGGTCTTGTATATTTACATCTACCTTATATATGCTTAAATAATTGTTATTATTATTATTTATTTTTTTTCTTCTCTCTTTTTTATTCACTTTTTTATATTTTATATATATACCTTTTTTTTCTCTCTCCTTAAACATTTTCACATTATATGCTATGTATGTATTCGATCTTACTGTGTTTTGCCTTCGATGAGTTTTGGTTTTATAAAATATATTAATTTATCAATTTGCCCTAAAACAGGCTTGCCTAGTTGGGCAATGTATTTAAATGTGTGTAAATATGATACATTTTGAAAGAAAAGATCAGCTACAATACTATTATATTATATTAATGATAACAGAGGAATAATCAATGCTATCAAAAAATACTTTAAAGATTAACATGTATCCCGAAATTCATAATATTTTTGTATTGTTGTGTTAAATATATTTATTTATATTTTATTTTATTACAACCTAGTGATTGTAAACAATAATTATTAATGTGTAATCCTCTTCTCTGCATTGTATTGTATCATTGTAATTATAACAGATTAATTAATAAAATAAAATCAACATCACAATCAGATAGAGAAATTAAATGTTTTGAATATTAATTTGTCAGTTTCTCTGCGAAGTGTATTTTATCATGAGGTGAAATTTTTTACAAAAAATGCGTTTTATAATTTAGAGTATTAAAAAAAATATATTTCTGTTATTGAGCACGTTCTATACCATAACTCATGCATTTAATTTGCATTTTTAGATTTTAATGTGCGAATAAAAAATCATTTGTGAAATTTTTAAATGCTAATTATTTGTGCACTGGAGGAGAAAATAATAAAACATTATCACACCAGTATAAGGCTACTGGCGGGGCATGGGTTGACTACATTACTAATGAAAAAGTATTAAGACGTATAAATAAGTCAATAGAACTTAAACAACTGTCAAAGAAAGCTGCATACTTCGGACATATTTTACCCAACGAAAAATTTGATCTTTTACAATTAAATAAAACGGAAATAACTTAGCATCACGCTGTTTCGCCGCTGGGGTAGGTAGAGAGCATCGAGCGCCACACTTTTATGTCTTGATACACATTTTTCGCCTCATCGACATTCATACATCTTCTCATACAAGCTCCCCGATTATCGATATTGGTGAGGTTTGTTGTGTCAAGTCTTCCGCGAACGTCCTCTTTTTATGGTGCCATCAACATCATACCTGTAGTTGCGTCATATCTTTCTTGCCATTCTCTCCTCATTCATTTATTCCATATGACCAAATAACCTAAGTGCTCCTTTCTTAATTTTATTCATTATACTAAGATCAGCTTTACATTTCTACATTCTTCACTCTGTCATAAATTGATCTGCCACATAGATCTCATTTTCACTGCATTCAGTCTACTTTCGTTCCTCTTCTGCCAGCTCCAGGTCTCACTTCTATACATCAGTATCGGTGCCAGGACTCCAATGGAGAAAATAGAAGGAAGAAGAAAGAGCTTAACTTGGCTGTGACCTCAGTAAGTCATTCAATATCCAAAATGTGGGTGATTGGCAATATCCAATATACTGCAACATGGTCGCCAATCTTCGATAGAAGGCGACACAGAAAGAAGTCTTAATAAAAATTGTGTGCACGCTATATTTTTTTGTGTAGTGTACGCGCGCGCACACCCGCTTACCTTGGAGGGAACGTTATTTGTATTAAAATATTGTAATTGATTTAAAAAATATTACAAGTGCCATTAAAATATAACTTTATTTACTTGTTATCTGTTAAACTATTATGAAATGAGACATGTTTACAATGCAGTTTTAAATAAAAATTATTGTGAGAGTTTTGTTACAAATAATTCATTTATGTAAAAAAAAAAAAAGTACTACTATCAATGAAAGTTTATATAATTTTGCTCTATGTAGTCGATAAATTGAAGTAATCCAACTCGATAAACTAAACTAATTCAGCTTTAAAAATAATCAGTTTGATCTTGACAAATAACTAGGTTTTTTAATGTAAATTACTAGTTTCAAGATTAGTTTATAATTGAGACTAATCGCGTTTAAAATTGCAGCATCTTTTGCGATTGAATCTAGACATGCACACGTTTGCTATATAATCGAGTTTCATAGCGCACACTCCTCCTGGGAGACGACTAACTTTGGATATAATTTTGCACTACAAAATAACAAGAGATGTTGGAGCCATAATCTCGCTAACCTGGAGACCCCGGATGTTGAGAAAAGTTAAACCAAACTACTTAACTGACAGGAAAAACTTTCATCCTTACAATCCTGGCTCTCAATAGCGCTTTAAACAGGTTTCAGATTCAACGGAAGACTGTGCGATATAGCATCGAACAGTGGAAAAGTTTTCTTTCATTTTACTAAGGGTGTTTAAGCACACGTTTGAAGACCTTGCTAGACTAGTTGCGATTGCAGCGAGGGATGAACCAAGAGATTTAAGGGCAGCTTTCAGAGCTTGAATGTAGGTTGGCCTCTAAACTGCAACAACATTTATTTTTAATATCGTTTCTCTGATTAACTAGCTGATATATTCTCGGATAAAATCCGTCACGAAATTGAGTTTAAAAAAGTGCGTAGTATTTTATCGGAGATTCGCGGGTAAGACTGTAATATACAAGAAAATTGTTACGGGTATTTAGTATATTTTCCGACACCGACGAGAAAAAACAAAATGAGTAGCATGTTGGTCTAGTGGTTAAGAAACTGATCTAGTGATCAAGTGGTCGAGGGTTCACCCCTCGTTGCAGGAGACCGGCAAGATAGTTCTACTTTCATAGTAATAATATTGATGTGACACGTATTCCGTGTAAGCATCTCTATTTTAAAAATAATATATTTTTACAAAATAAAGCGCAATACCTGAACTTGAAAGTAAAATTCATACGATGTTTGAAAAGATCAATACATAATACATTGACCTGTATATGAGATGACGTAGGGGTAATTCTAGTACTATATATTTTCAATGTGGATGGTGTGGTGGGAGTGTGGGGCAAGGGGGGATTATTTTTAAGATGATTTTCAAATTATTTAGAAGTTAACGATTTACTATCAATAACGCCGGATTATCATCACGATGGTATGGGTCCTGTCTCTTCACTTGGGTGGTTTCCTCAAAATTTTGACGCCAAAAATTGATAGGTCTGTACGAATATTGTCCTGCTACATCATTTTGTGCTTCTTCTTTCAGATTTATTACTGCTAACACATACGTTATCAAAGCGTCCTCCCTAATCTTATAAATTTTATGACTTTATGCTCATAATATAGGTTGTAATCTTATGAAAAGATCCTGTAAAATTATAGCCGTTTTTACCCAGATTAGCGTAACCTTGTGTTTGGTGTAACCCATGACTTTTGTTTAGCCGTGAGTTATTCAGAAAAATCGCGAATCATTTTTGAACAACTCCATGTTGGTGCTTATAGACAATTTGTTAGCAAGTTAGTTCGTTATTCATTTAACTTGGCATATTTACGTCTGCTAATTTTCTGCGTTTTTCAAACAATTTATGCTTAATTCTGATGTATTCGAAAGAGATTAATCCTCAATGAAAACTGCATGCAATGATACCTTCTACATGTTTCCAAATTTGATTTGAAAACAGATTAAAAGTTTTGTTTTCATGGTGTATTCCAACCAAGTCCAAAATCATAGATAAAAGTTACTGGTTAAAATGTATTATGTGTCAAGCAAGCGAGTTTGCATTAGAAAGATAATTAAATGAAATAAATTTATTTCTGTTATGAGTTTCAGCAGTGGTAATTAATAATGTTAGTTATTTAAATATATGTTATTGAGTACTGTTAATAAAACAATTTGAATTCGTTGTCCGAATGAGAAATTGTAGATAATATTTTAAGCGAAATCGAAAGCATACGATACCGAGCAATAAAAGAATTGCCTTTTTTAAAGTAATGAATTCACAATTATATTCTAAATTTAAATTGTTCTGAATATTAAATAGTCTTTCTAATATCTTTGATACCAATTGAATATTTAGTAAGCATCTTCGGTAACAGCATAACCTAAGTTTGCGCCTACTACACGCCACTGTATATTAGCTACTTATTTATAAATATGGAGCTCTCCAATGGGATTCGTTTAAATAATCTATACAAGTGAAAATACTACATATAGCTATTGTAGTCAAGAGTACCTACCGTGGAGTCAGTGAGAAGCCAAAGGTAATAATTCCCACATTTCGATAGGAATAGGAGAAATCTCTGAGACCTTTTATGGATTCTCTCCAGAACGTATGCGATTTTATGAAGCTTACGTATCAAGGTAACAAACACAATATTGCTTCGAGCGAATAAATTGAACACGTGTTCCAATACTTTTAAAGAACTGTCCGCGTGAAGAAATTTCTTCAAAATCTTTGCATGACGAATGGTCTCACGGTCAATATGAGTTGATAATACTGGATAATATGAGTGTATGGTAGGAATTTGTTATAGGGACAGAACAATAAGAGCTCTAGGACCAACCAGAAAGAACACGACTTACCTGGATTTTCTCTCTTGTAGTCGCAGCTCCTGAACTTCAGGAACCTTCTTGGATCGTCAGCTCTGTAATACACAATAGCCGATTCCGTACGCACTGCGAGAAAACCGAAACACAATAGCACCACTAACTTAACAATAACTCCAAGTCGGCAACGAGCACAAGCAGGACGTTCACTCTTCCTGACATTTTACAAGTATATATACTTGATAGATCACACACAAAAAAAGTATTTTTAATAAGTTAACTATTTTTTTATTGTTAACCTTTACCATACCATGATATAAAATACCCGAACGCAGCCATGCTGTCAACTAGTGTTACCGTAAATAACTATTAGAAAAAATGTTTTTATTAGCATAAATGACTTTAATAGCACGAATTTACTCTAAATATTGAGCATACAATCTTGAAAAAATGATTAATAACATAATTTAGAGCATTCATTAAGTCGTATATAATGTGTCCTTCCTTCTTATTTCTCTTAATTTAATTAGTGAGAAAGAGACAATTATATTTGTATGTTTCTTGTTCTTTTCACTGTGAAAATAGTGTGTGATCTCTGTCTTTCATATCACAAATGGTATTTTTACCAACGTATTAATTTTACAATGGATTGAATGGAAAAAATAATTATTTTTGTACAATTCCCTTTTCATAATTGGTTTTTCACTAGTCATTGCTAAGCGCTAATATTTTCTTTAAGATTATCTAAAATATGAATTATATGTTTCATGTATTTACAGAAATATTACCGGTTTAATTATGATGGTAGACCTGTGTTACTGCTAGGGTTAAACTAAATTCCCGTTTTCAGCATACAGAAATATTAAAATAGAAATGTAAAAATGGTGCCTAACTACCTCTCCATCTGACTTAGTTCACAAAGAAACCACGGCTCGGCTAAAAATGTTTCAAGCAGCAAGATGACGGAGAGACTCAATACACCATCCCGCCGGTCGCGGTAGAACATAGATACAGCTTCCACATCTATTGACCATTAAAAAAAACCTGCTTCACAACTAAATCCACATTTGATATAACCGAATGGATTGTTTGTTTTGAACAGGTTCTGTGAAACGGCCTAATCAATACGTTCGATCAGTATGACATAAGTAATGGTGGTTTCCTGCCTGCTTCTTCATTACCATGCATCGTAACCTCTTTCCCACGATGGCTCCTAATTGCTTGTCAGCGTATTTCCTAATATATTATCAAAAAATCTTCCGTGCACTGTGGTACAGATTTTAATACACAAATTATTTAAATTACTGAAAATAATTTGTTATTAAGGAGGTTATAGTTATTAACACATTCTTATTGTGAAATTGTAATTATTCAGAACGTAGGTCTGTGATATTTTAAATACTAATTAAATGTATTAATTAGAAAGATACACATATAAAACCAATTTTATCGAAAAATATTGTTATTGCGCTACCGGGATTCGAACCTGGATCTCTTTTCTAATCCGGGGAAGGTGCTTTAACAACTATGCTACAGCGACAGTATTTTTGACGAAAAATTTTAACCTACACGTTACGCTTTTTCAAATTAATACATGTATCGTTCCATTATTTGAAAGCCATCAACATTGTTTTCATGGAATCTCAAATACCTTTGAGTAAACCGATAGCAGACGCCAGAATCGACCTTCCGCCTATTGGAAAAGAGATCCAGGTTCGAATCCCGGTAGCGTAACAATAACATTTTTCGATGAAATTGATTTTATATGTATATCTTTAAAATTAATACATTTAAAAGGCAGTTGGGAGATTATGCATTTTAATCACTATTAAATTAAATATTGAAGACAAATAGGGGAGGGCAGAGAGCACAGAAGATATAACGCGGTCGCCTAAATAGTGGTCGTCGAGAAAATTACACAGGTCTGCAGAGAAATGTGGACATTATTTGCATTTTTTAATCGCCAGAAAAATAATTGACTTGCACGGATGAACGATGCAAGATGCACGAAATCATCTCAATTTCGTAAGACATGTGCATAATAAACAAAGTAATAATTATAAATAATAAGATAAAACATATTTTTTTCCCGAAGAAGATACCATAGGTATCGAAACATGTTGATTTATCAATAAATAGTGGCTCAAACAACGTATTATTATTATTTATATAATATGTGGCCACAAAGTAATTTAGCTAATCATTATCAGAAAAGTAATAATTCTTCTGAGCGATTTTTATTGTTTAATGTTGAATTATATACTAATAATAATTACAGACAGTTTTATTCGATAGATCTTAACGGAATAAATTTATCGATCGTTAATTTATCGTTTTCGAGTCGTTAAGACAACAATAAAAGATTTCAAGCCAAACTTGAGAAATTGTAATTACATCTTCTTCTTCTTCTTGTTGTGCCCTATTCGTTCAATGGACATTGGCTATCATGTTGGCAATCATGACTTTATTTACTGCGACCCGGAAAAGCTCTACAATAGACTGGACAAACCATTGTCTCAGGTTCTTCAGCCACGATGTTCTCTTTCTACCAGGGCCCCGACTTCCAGCAATCTTTCCCTGCATTATGAGGTGCAAGATCTCATACTTCTTCAGATGTCTCATCACATGTCCGAGATATTGAATTATCGGATTTTTATTGTTTTAATTACTTATTTTTCTTTATTCATTCGAACCATAATATCTTCATTCGTAATTGTATCTATCCAGATTATTTTAAGCATTTTTTGCAGATCCACATCTCAAATGCTTCAAGTCGCCTTATAATTATAAGTCCATTCCATAAAATAAAATCGAGAACACATAGCATCTGACCATTTAAGGTTGTGATCATGACTGCAGAATATCTTATTCATGCGGATAAAGGTTGCACGACCTTGCTCAATGCGGCATTTGATTTCAACAGAAGGATCCCATCTTTCATTTATATTGCAACCCAGGTATGTAAAACTTTGTATCTTTTCCAATTTATTTCGTTATATTAAGTTACCCAAAAATCTCACACGTGTTCACTATTTGATTCAGCAAACCTCGGTACCTGCAATATCTTACATCTGTACCTGCAATATTATCTCGTCATAAAATGCATACGTTTTACAGTGTTGACGCAAAAACAATTTACCATCACAGGTATTATCTGTTGTGAAGACATTCATCGGATTTTTTAAAACAAATTAGACGATGTGTGCTGGCAATACTTCAGGTGCGCCTTTTTTAAGAGGACTGAACGCGCGCGCACGTGCGCAGCTTAGTGATGATTGGCTTCTGAGATTATCCTTCTTTACAATTTATTTAATTTGGTTATGCTGTGGTTCCCCTCGACTTATTGCGTAACTATTCTTTCATTCTTATTTCATAATTTCATTTATTTTATATGAATAAAGTATTCTAACTATATAACTTCCTTTACTGAACACTGCCATGAAACCCCTGTCTGCTGTAATACAAACTTAGATCTAGCTCAGCTGACAGGCTAAAACAATATAATATTATTTATGTAATTTATATCATACACGTTGTATGGACCCGATGTATAATATTTTATATTCGTGTGTAATATTTAATATTATGTTGCATTTACTTTTAATGTTTATTAATGTGATATTGATGTTTTATTTATCTGAAATGTAAAACATCTCAATACCTCTATTATGTAACATGACTACGGCATTTAAAATCTTAATACGGTTTTGTGAAAATAACATCTACGAATCTTTTATACCCTTAATCACGTAACCTATATATTTCAAATAACCAAAAAAGTGTACAAAATATTGTGATAACTGGCATAAAACATCTAAAACCTTTCAATTGTTCCTTCCTCATAACAATGGGAGCAAAAACGACGTTTGTAAATCATAAAAGATAATTTAACTACGAAAACTTAAATAGCATTATTTAATATTCTCTCAGCTGTTATAATTAATTAGATATAAGCCGTTAATAATTAAGTGAAATATTCATTTTTATAAACATAATAACTTTAAAAATTAACAAAAATACAAAAGCAAATAACGTATTTGTTTATTATGCGAGGCGGACAAATCAAAGGACAAAGACAAGTAAATTATAAACACTTGCAAGAATGTTTTTCATTCCCAATACAATAGTAATACTTTTTTAAACTAAGTTTTTAAAATTATTTTCGAGTTGTAAAGTCTCATTCACTACTGCGATTTTTTTTTTGTAAATGTATGTTACAGTAAGTCCTCTACAACATTCTACTTGCGAACTTCACAGATACTAACATCCATCTCCAATTATTTAAATTTATTTAAATAAGTGCAAAATTTGAAATTGTTACAGAATATCAATTTTGGCGGCAGAGCATAAAGTTAGTTCGTGCCTCTGTCGCTTGGTGGCGTGCAAGACCCACGCTTTCAGTAATGTTTACAATTGTCACGTGCGATTTTTTTTTAACAATAGTGTATGCTGATTAATGCAGTTGCATTACTGTACAATTAATATTAACCCCTACACTGCACGAAGTCGGATGTTAAGCGCAAGAATACTCGCGTTAATTACAGTAAATGATGGATGTCGAAGGTAACTTTGTTCGAATTGCGAACATATTCAACCTGCGAACGAGCTCTCGGAATGGAACTCGTTCGTAAGTAGAGGACTTAAAGGCGACGGAATTAAGTTAATAATAATGTATTGTGACGTACAAAAGGAAATAGTGAATTTATAAGCACCATTTCGTGTGATGAATTCATTGGGGTGGCAAAAAATAGAGGTTTACCGAGGGTAAATATTAACAAAAAATAGGCTACGCGGGGGGTAAAACATTGAGCGATCTCCACGTGGCTGTCAATAGAAAGGCAATTTTGATCAAGTTGTAATATTTCACGGAGAAAAGAATGGTAGTCCCAATCCCACGGTAACAGATTTAATAAATTTCAGAACAATTTCTCGTTTGTGTAAACACCTCAGCCCTGCCAGCAGCCAAATTAATATTTCGCAGTCTGTACATCAAACAGGTCGGCCCCGACAGGTATAAATGAGATCCCGACATTCAGCTCACACAATTTCGTTACAGTGAATTAAAGATCTGTCAAATCAAATCAAATCAAAGCAGATAAGTCATATAGAAAATTCAAATTTTTTTTTTCTGATAATATGAAGTACTAACTGAGATTTAATCCCGGAGCAGACTGTAACTATGCTACCAGCACTACTAACCAGAACTATGCTACTAGTGATACAAACCAGAACTATGCTACCAGTGATACTAACCAGAACTATGCTACCAGTGATACTAACCAGAAATCAAACGACCCATGGGTATGGCGAAATGTTCTATGTCTTGATAAGGAATGGAAAGACCGCGATACATCCAAACAATGAAAACCAGGCTTAGGTCAGGGGTCTTATTAGAATTTATATTTCAATGCACGTACGAACAAAACATCCACGTCACATTTGACAGTGACATAGATAAGGAAATAAACAATAGAGTGCGACGCGATATGACCATAACATCAGGGGCGCGCAGTGCATACAAGCAAAAAAGCTGGGCTTTAATAAAAATTCAGGGAAACAAATATAAATGAAATAATTTATAATATGGACCGCGCACGTATATTTACGTATTTATTACAATTAGTGCCATCTGTGTACCAGTAGAAACTTTAATGGCTTAGTTCTAAAAAACTACCACGACAACCCACTGCTTTTTAAAAGAAAAACATTAGAATGGCTTAAAACTACATGCAAATCATTGAAGTGTTTAACTACCTCTTTTACTAATTCGCGAATTTTACTATCGTACTGTTTTTAACGTGTTGATTTCATGGTCGTTCTTTGCGTTCGATGTGCATTTGGCGCATGAATTTGCTTTTAATTTGGGAAAAAGAGAAAGCAATTGGCAGAACTATTTCCTACGTTAACTTTTAATAAAACCAATTATTTCCTTTAGTTATTCAGTGAAGGATTTTCAAACAATAAAATAATCATGTTCAGTCATAAAAAGTGTTCTTAAAAATGTCCATATATTTTTTATATTGATTTTAATATGGGTAAGAAGGTATTTTTTACGTTAAAACTTAAACTTTAAAAACACTCCAAAATTACAAATAAATACACGGTAGGGTCGTATAAACGACGGATTCATTTTGTCTAAAGACATTGGTTAAACGAATGTTCATAATCCTATGTACAACATATATTGTAGTACATATATATTATATATGATTGTATAATATCATTGGTAACAGCATAACCTAAATCTATACCTACTGCACGCCACTGCATAACATAGATGAGATGGTAAGGTGCTTTTCTTATCTATGACTGAAGTCTCACAGACCTGGCCGTTTAAGCAAATACTTTACATCCTACTAAGCGAAATATTATTAAGGATAATACAATTATTTAATGTTAAAATAATTAAATAAATATCTGTTATCTCATAGAGACGAAACTATTTTTATTATATTTTAATGGAAAATATGGGGTAATTACTGGGCTGTCTTCGGTTGACTTAAATGATCACTTTATATAAATATAACGTTCACCATTTTCACCCCATCAATCTCCACACCTATCAAATTTTTTAAAGTTGTATATATGTTAATATATGGACTCGCTTCGAGTACCACTATACCATCGCCATCTATGGACCAAGTTTGATAATTAATCCTTGAAATGGCATATATGTTAATTCAATGAGAATCTGATTTTGGACATATTCAAATATTGTTCAATTTTACAAAAAATATTAACGTTTTTTTTTGTTCGACGATTCCTTACTTGTACACTTAAACATCACTTGTACATATTTATTATTTCAGGCCTTATTAATAAAAAAGTGACATTAATTAAAAAATTAGCAATTTTTACTCTCGGGACATCAGTAATGACAGAAAACGAATAGTTTTTAAAATATAAATTTATTTAAATAATGAAAATTTAATTTATTGCATAATTATATTGTGCAATATGTGAGTAATATGGAACGAATGAATAAGGAGAGAATGGTAAGAAAGATATATGACGCAAGTGTTGATGGCACCAGAAGTAGAGGACGTCCGCGGAAGACTTGGTACGATCAGGTAAACCAGATACTGGAGGATGGTCCTGTTAGAAGCCTCAATAATCGTCGAGCTTGTATGAGAAGATGTATGAATGTGGATTAGGCGAGAATTGTGTGTCAGGACAGAAGAGTGTGACGCTCTATCCTATCTGCCTACCCCCACGGAGAAACGGCGTGATGGTAAGTAAGTAAGTAAGTATTATATTGCTTATAAATTTCCCCACAATTTTAATTTAATTATGCAAGTATCTACTTATATATAATATTATGCCGATCAACCATATTCTACTTTCAAATTTATTAACAGATTCGAAGCCTGTTTTTATTTAAAATTATTTATTGAAAAATTATTGTTGTAAAATTTCGTTGTTATGCAATACATGCATGTATATTGATGTGTATAAAAGTATGTCATTTTCGATGCATTAGTCTATGTTTTTAATAGCTACAAGTGTATACAGCATGTACAATAATACTGTTAGTGAGATACTATAAGATGGTCATAAGACCTGACCAGAGAATGGCAACGCCTACAGAATAGCTACATATACAATGGCCGTGACTGAAGTAGCTATATACGTAATATTTATATTTTATGTGTATATATGTGTGCACTTTTTACTATTTATTAACATTTTTTTATTTATTAATATTTTCCTTAGTTTTCTTTTTCAAAGCATTATATTTATTTCATAACCTTAATGTATAACATAATATGTTTTATCTCCATGGCGAATCGGGTTAAAAAAATAAACCTGATCACGCTGGAATAAACACATTATTATTATTATTATTATTATAGAAGCCGGAACAATCGTCCACCTTGCGTAAGACGACGTATGAATGTGGATGAGGCGAGAGTTGTCTGTCGAAACAGAAATAGTGTGAAGCACTATCCACTCTTCTTAGCCTTGCGGGGAAAAGGCATGTGGTTAGACAGTTAGTTTTTCTAATGAACAAATTGTGAGAGAGCTGAGGAACTAGTTAGCAGGGTGAGAAACTAAACCCAGGAGCGCTTGATCTTGAGTTCACAACAGCATCTACTTGCACCGTATAAATTCTCAACCAGGAAGCTGAACATTCCAACTGGTATGCACCATGCACCTGTTCAATATAATCAAAACGAATATAGCCGAAATGTATAATCCAACTGTTCCAAATCACGTTTTTGGGCTGCGCTTCATTGAAAAGATTTTTTTTAAGGCCGTTCGTGCGCAAACCTATTTAGTATCTTATGTTCATCTTAAATTGCATTATTATTTGTATATCTAGCATTTAATTAGTTCCAAGACGCGAAGATCAGACAATTTGTTGGACACGGTAAAAGAAAAAGAATTATTATATCAATCACAATTATATTAATCAAATTTTTGAAAACATAAGAAGTTTTAAATATATTAATTAGAAAGATATACATATAAAATCAATTTTATCGAAAAATATTGTTGTTGCGCCACCGGAATTCGAACCTGGATCTCTTTCCAAACAGGAGAAGGTGCATTATCCAACTATGCTACAGCGACGATATCTTTAGCGACAAATTTTCGGACCTATATGTTACCTTTTTGATATTAATACATTTAATCGTTCCATTATTTGAAAGAGCCATCTACCTTATTTTTACGGAATCTCAAATACCTTTGAGTAATCTGATAGCAGACGCCAGAATTATCAAATAATTTTTATTAAATTTTAGACACATTGATACAACTTTTAAGATAACAAGAAGTTTTTTATTTCACAGCAAAAGCATAAAAACATGTGTCACAGAAAAAGAAAATGCAGCGGATCTATCGCCAACATTTTAAAACACAAAAAATGCTTAATCTCACAGAGTAAAGCCATAAAAACAGGTGTTACATGTATGATCTATATAATATATCGCTAAATACCTCATAATATTACACCCAGGTTATATAAATATTATTCATTATAAATAACTAATCAAGCCGTGTCCCCCGCGAAGTAGACAGAGAGGATAGCTAAGATAGAATCTTTTTTCGCTGATCTCTTGTCTCTCTTTGATCTCTCGTCTCACCCACATTCATACATTTTATAATGCCCGTCTTTTATTGACACTTTTAATAGGACCATCTTCTGGATTACCTGGTTACGCTAAGTCTTCCGCAGATGTTCCCGTTCTTGTGCCATTCACACTCGCGTCATATATATTTCACATCATCATTTCGTTAATTTCGTTCTACATGACTGAACCACCTAAACCATTTGTTAATTATGCTTACTATGCTGAGATCAGCTTTAGATTTACTGCTAAGTTGTTAATAGTTTACTTTATTGAGGCTCACTTAAATTCAGGATACTGCATTGTAGATGACAACTCATCACACACCTGTCGTTATCGCCTGAGTACAATGACCAGTACAATGTGGAAACAGAACCATCGGCGGATATAGATAATGTAATAACTTTCGTGACACATTTTTGTCTTCACAAATGAGATGTGGCCGTATGGGAATATTATGCAGAATCAGTGAAATCTGTTTTGCTTAAAAAAAGTCATGTATCCATATATATGTAAAATAATTAAAATATTTGGCAATATAACTAAAGATTACTGTACTCTTGAAAGGTGAACGCCTGTCACTCCATAGAAATCGTCTATATTATTTTTGTCTGCCATCAAACAGTATAATATTTAATTATTGCGTTTCCTGTACATTTTACACATTTATCGCTTTTTAAGTACTAATTTGCGTTAAATATGCCACAACGGCGCAGTGCTACAATAAACCAACCCAATCATTAATAATAATCGGTCTAATAAAAAATGGCTTCCACAACACTCGCCATGAGAAAAGATGGAGAGACTTGTCTTTTATTATTTCATTGTGTGAACAAATATAAAGCACAAACTAGTTTAGCTCAGTTGTAGGCTTTCCTGTTCAAAACATCGCCACTGTACACGACGTGTCGTTAAAACCTGCAAAATCAAACCACATTGTAAAAAGAAACGACATATCTGACGAGAAATACAAAATCATCAAAGTATCATTAATAGTTTTCGAAAAATACCATCCCGCCTTCCATCTTTTGCCGCGTAAAACTTCACTTAAATACCATCTTGAAGCTGTTAAACTACAAGCTAAAAACACATATTATCGCAAAAAGATACAAAGCGTACATATTATCAAACGATTAAACTCAACGTAATAATGTACTCTTATTGCACGCACGGCGACTCGAAACATTATTTGAATCCGTCCAGTCAAAAGGCCACAACATAACCTCTATGTTTGATCTCGTCGCACGTCGGCCACACTTCGTGGCGTGTTCGGGAAGCTTCGAGCGCGCGTTCGGCAAACTTCGGGTGATCTCGGAAAACTCCCTTAGTGCTCGGAGGCGCTCGGACGTGTCCGGAACAGTTCGGGTCGTAAGCCTGGCGGGATGTCATTCCGGTTTTGGGAGCGCTGGGCGCGAGTGGGAATTGTCAAGATGGCCGACGCATTTTTTTACACCGGGGAAACGAGTATGTTTAATTAATCATAATTTGACAGCATTGGAGTTTATTTAATTATAATATATGCCGAATGTTAAGACGGTAGTCATTACATGCTGTAAAATTCAATTTTTTCTTTCTTTACGCCATATCAGACAACAAAAGTATTTTATTATTTAACGAATCACGGTAATATTTGCATTCATAGTTTTGGTCGATACCAAATTATGTTATCTTTTTTTAAAGTTGTTTACTTACACTTCAATATTTTTCCTTTTGTACAAACTCATCCAACTTTTTGTGCTACGAAAAGTAAAACAAACGTGGCTATGTTTAGGATCAGGAAAAATCTCCCACCACTTGGTTATTAGGAGAATAGAATAGAATAGCTAGACCAAGCAAGTACGTTACTCTCTACGTTTAATTAAAAACGTAACGCGGTTTTAATATTTTATTTGTTTTTAACAATATTTGTTTAACACAATAAAACATCCAAGAGAAGTTCACACTGTGAGATAGTAAAATATTAAAAAGTACTATAAAAAACGAAATAATCAAATTCATAAATTGACGTTCGCAATAATATCATCATTAATAAAAATATATTTCTAACCATTAGTAATGCAGATATGAGATCTGGAGCGTCTATGTCGACGTGCGTTGCAGCATCCGTTCGTGTTTGTCCGTAGCATCTCGGCAGTAGTCGGCCCCGCTTCTGTGCTAGCCTCCCACATTAGGGCTGCCAACTGCTCTCGGATATACGGCCAATTTGTATTTATATCAGATTGTAATTGGATTCTCGTACGAATCAGGGCGAAAAAATATTACATAACTACATTTTGTTTTCCACGCAATGGTGATAAAATAATTATTCTATTTAATTGAGTAACTGAAGGAGGTATATTTTATAAAATGATGATACTATATGAAATATAATACTTCATTCACACTTAGAAATTGTTTAATTGGTCTCTTATAATGTGGGTGGTAATTAGTCAAAAGTGACTACCTACATAAGTTGTTTAATAGTTTAGTATATAATAATAAAATTTTCAACTGCGGTTAAATTATAAAGGCAAAAACTAACTTTAATAAGATATTTGAAAATAATTATTTCTAACAATCAATAATGAAATTATATTAAAAATAATATTATTTTATCAATCTTTTGAGACAGAAAATAATAAGTATACATATACATATTTCTTGCCTTTTTCGTGTAATATCTGACATAATGATCTAATTTTTATTCTGTTCTGCGATAACTTTATTGCTGACAGCATGATTTTTTCACGATAGTCGCAGCATAGTAAGATTAAGAAAAGGTCACATAGGTGGTTTGGTCATATGTAACGGATAAATGAGGAGAGAATGGTAAGAAAGATATATGACGCAAGTGTTGATGGCACCAGAAATAGAGAACGTCCGCGGAAGACTTGGCACGACCAAGTAAACCAGATAATGGAGGATGGTTCTGTTAGAAGCCTCAAAAATCGGCGAGCTTGTATGAGAAGATGTATGAATGTGTAAGAGAGAATTGTATGTCAGGACAGAAGAGTGTAGCGCTCTATCCTCTCTGCCTACCTCCGCGGGGAAACGGCGTGATGGTAAGTAAGTAAGTAAATAAGTAGTCGCAGAAAGTCAACATAATTTATTTCAAATTTATTATTATCGCCAGTAATATGGCTAAAGTTTTGTTGTGTTGGTAGTGACTGTGGCCTAATTTGTTGCAAAAATAAAGCGTTTGATCATCTTTCTATCCGTGATGTACTAAGCATCCTTCAATAAGACAGTTTGAATTCTCTCTTTTCTCTTTTTTTCTGCCTCTGCTATTGATTATTCAGGTTTTTACTATATACATATATATTGGAATAACCATGTATTAATTAATAATAGCAATAGGCATATCACAAGAGCCCTCCGAAGAATTCAATTCAATATGTGAAAATAAAATACCTGTATTTTGATTCTACTCTTTTAATTTATTTGAGATGCGTTTCGCCTTGCAAGGGCATTATCAATTTTGCTTCAGCCTGCAAGGCAAAACGCGAAGTAAAATAAAACGAGTAGAATCAAAAATTGAAAGAAAAGAAAAAAAGAATCAAATGTTTTATTTTCACAATATGTGGTTATGGCGTTTTAAAAACTTACCTCGGAAACAATAAATGAATTCAATTCAAATCTGAAATTATCAGTTATCGACAATTCTTGAAAATATTATTTAACATAATGTCTAATTATTGACTGGAAACATTTATAAGGTTGCAAAAGATTCCATCTATCTATTAAAACTTTCAAACAATTATAACCACGCGCAGGAATTACACATGTATTATATTTTTAACTATATTTTAAATTTTCAGCAAAAATAATATAATATTGCAAACATTACGAACAAATATTAGAAGTAAAAACAATTGTATTTAGTCATTTTTCATAGAAAGTCACAGTACAGCTAAATGACAAACATACGTTTATTCATAATCTGACTTACTCTGACATGAAAATTATTTGTCCTAGAAATGATTTGGTTTAGCTGGGCAATAGCTATTCCATTGTGTATAATTATTGGCAGGTTGATCCAGCCTAAGATAAACAACTTTAATAAAAAAGTACACAACATTTATCTATTACTTCTTCTTCGCATGCCATCTTTAGTCGAAGGTTGGCGACCGAGTTACAATATGCTGATTTATTCTTTGCGAGAAGTATAAGATCTCCGGCATTATGGACATTAAACCATTTTCTGAGGTTATGCAGCCAAGATAACATCTTTCTTCTCTCTACTGACTTCTACATTCCCAAATATACTTCCTAGCACTAATATAAGTATAACAAATCTTTAATTATTATTAATGATTATTTTAGTTAAAATTTATAAAAATCATCCGTATAAAATGTTGGTTTTTCAAAATAATTATATTTGTGTATAAACTTTTTCAAATTTTTGTTTCGCCTTTCTGATAAACTATCATAATAGAAATGGCTATAAATCTTGTAGACTTTAATAAACACCGGGATATGTTCAATAACAGTGTTTTTTGTTTTTCAAGATGATGTTTCCAACTTCGACAGCAAACATGACATTCTTGTTTACCAAAGAGTAATGTTTACCATTTACATTTATTAAACATTCGTGTTATCATTTTCACAGGAAATCAAAAGCAAACTTCAGAGTGATTGATTTCTCTCTCATAATTCAGAACATAGATCCGTTACTCAAATTTTTCCAGGTAAATAGTTTGTTGAGTTGCTAACGCTCAATTGTACGTGTATTAAGACATTGAACAAAGTTATGAATCTATGGGCTGGTGACCAATAGAGGCGATTGGTTACTTATTAATAATTAATAGTGCATCTATTGATAACCGATAGGTTACTCAATGATAGCAGATAGTAGTATAATACATAAATCGGTGGCATTGAATTTAAATATTTAAAAATATTTACGAGTTCAATAATTTCATACAATTTTATTATACACAATACACATTTTATTACACAATATTCTTAATGAAAAATATAATGTGTATTTTTATAAATATTCACGCGGCATCCTATGCGCTATTTAACTGTGAAGGCTGCATAAAAACGTGAACAGGATCTTCAAATGTCCATTTCTGTGAGAACCTGCCTCTTTACAAAATTTAAGCTTCCAGTTACTCTCCCTTCATCAATGAATTGTAGAAATACTGATAGATACAGTTTTATTATTGAGACTGTTTTTTTTGCAAATATATGATATCATTTCCCCTTCATTTAATGAGACTGACTATTTGAAATGTTATTTCAAGATCGCCGACATGCAGATATTTCGGCATTAAAGTCTTGATATAAATTGTTAAATTCAATTCCCACCATAGATGCATGTACCCGGCAAAGAAGAGACAAAACAAAAACCGCTTTTTCATTTCTAAAAATATTCGCGTTAAAATTTTGATATTAAACTAATTAAATTTTTATATTGGACGGATTAATTTCATTCCGTTGCCAACCCTACGCGCCGTCCGGGAGTCACTTTGTCCCTCTCTGGCGCGCGGAAACAAGAGGGACGGCGCGAGACAAAAATCGAAGCTGCTTGCTCGAGGCCTCCGCTTCTCTGGATGGAGCCCCGCCGCCAGTTCTAGAAAGCCCTCCGCGGGGTGAGTTTAACGTTGCGTCGTGCCGGAGACGTCTTCTCCGCTGTCGTGTCGCGAAAAATCCATATTCTTGTGTTAAAATCCACCAAAACAATGCCGAAATCGCCGCTAGACAATACCCACTGTCAACACGCGTTGTCTACGGCTAGATACTCGTAGTTTTCGACGAACGTTTCGGATTTAAAAAATGCCGCCTTGTTTACAATCTCACCCGGCTCCGCGCGCTACAAGAAAAATACGTAAGATTCTGTTTTTCTGTTAATTTTATCAAGTGAATTACCCCAATTTTCTTGTGTTTGGTTTTGCGTTTTAATTCGTTTGTTATTTTTTTTAAACGGTGCGACAAAAATTGGGTGAAATGTGTTGTTACTGAACCTACAGTACGCAAAATGACAGTTGCCAAATGGTTCGCAAAAGTTTTAGACGAAATATTATAATATATAATGTGTGCTCTAATTTAATATATACATATATAATAAGCATTGTGAATTGTTAAAACTACGCAAATAAAACAATAGTTTGTCAGGGTGTGATTTTGTGACAATTTAAACATAATATAATCTTCCATCTACGGCCAAATTTTTAATAGTTTTAAAATCTAAATGTTTTTTATGAGTATTCTCCGTGTTTGGAAATATTCAAACCGCTTACGCGTAATTGACACGAGATAATTAATATGTATTGTGGATAATAAATGTTTTCGGTTGCTTTGTGGGTATACAATTTGTTTTGGTCGATTGTGACAAATCAGTGGGCGTCACGTTCTCAAATGACAACATCCAAAACTGTAGATAATTTCGTAATTAACATACAGATATAATCAAAACGGACTCACCAAATGAATAGAAATGTTCCGAATGCCAATAAATTGAGAGTTTTATGTCACATCTTTATTAATTAATTGCCATTTTCGTAGTACGTTAACGAAATACCGCAGATGGTTGTCAAAAATATTCAAATACTTTTATAAATTGAAACTAATGCGGTTTTAGACCAGTGACAGATGCAAAATGGTGATTTATGTTTGACAGCTTTCGATTTCAAAAAAAGTGTTGTAAATTCAGATTCACACTCGGTTTTAAACCAGTGAAATTTTACTGAATTCGAGTGCTCTTCGCAAGTGTGACGATATTTCTGGTGTTTTATGTAAAGTTATGTACATGTGATTATCCTGTTGGATTTCTCGCCTTGAAGAAGCCTCGTTATTTGGACATCCGGCCAAGATGTCTGCTCGCAGAAGCGGGGGACCGCTGGTCGTATCCCTTCTACTCATAACAGGTGAGTTTCAACCAGTTTTTTTTTCATTATCACTCAACTTTTACGCTCACTCGGTCCGCCCTGTCGGTTCTCCCTCGTGAAGGGTCGAACCCTCCTTTTTTATATAATGACTGCCTTTTTATAAAGGTATTCAGCCGGCTACCAGCTACCACTTGGGATTGCGGGAGATCCGTATCGCAGATAGCTTCATATAAGAACGAGACAGTACAAAATTAAGTTCCCATTGGAAACTATAATTTTTTTGAACCAAACGCAAACAGTTTTAAACCGGTGTATAAAACGTGCGATAATTTCATTTCAAATTAGGCATCTTTAATAAAAAAGGTCGCAAAATTTTGAATGCATAATAAATATTCGTAACAAAAAAAAGAAATATCGAAATCCAATATGTATGACTGTGTATCCTATTACATACAACAGTTTTTGAATATGCTCATCTTCAGTTGTAATAAAAACCATCTACATAGATACATATAATTCTAGCCGTTTGTATGTGCCACTTTTAATAATTCTATAATCGTCCGTCACTCCACTGAGTAAGAAATAATATTGCTCTCTGGACGTTCCATTTTTTTAAATAATGTGAATGAACTAAGGTTTGCGTATCCAACCTAGGTAGGTAACTACTTCTAATGTGTTCAACTATAATTTAATTCAATACCAGAAGGTAGGTAAGGTACCTAGCAACTATTCCGTGTTAATAAAAAAAAATTTCTTCTAATAAATACTTTCTTTACTTCTAATAAACAAAATGATCTGTCACTAATCGTTGACTGTGTATTTTTTAACTATCAAAATTCGTAGACGGAAGAAAAACTATGTGATATATGGAGAAGTTCTTCTTCTTCTTCTTTTAAATAGGCAATCCACCCTTCAAGAGTGATTTGTGCCATTGATCAAGTTAAAAACTTTATTTTATAGAAAAAAGTACAATAATATTATAGAATGCTATATTACAAATCAATACCATTGTCGTTCAAAAAACTTGCTATTATATAGATTAAATGTGGCGAGTTAAGGGGAAAGAAGATGACATAATTTAACCGGGAGTTGAAAATTACCATTGACGAGATTACTGTAAAAAAAACCTGTGATCCGCAATGGACAGGAAAAAAGTTTCCTCCTCGGCACCACACTCACACATTGGGGAATCTATCAAGTTCAATCTGAACAAATGAGAGGCCACCTATATGGAGAAATTGATAAACAATTTGAGTACCTACTTATTTACTCAATTTAAATATTTAAATTATTTTGCTACTGAGTTTTCGTTGATCTTTTAAATTATGAAAAATAATTAATTTTCCATCGTTATTAACGAACGGGTTAATGAATACATGTTAATGTTAATGGATATATGACTTATTGAGTTTAGAGAACTCGGCATGTAGATTAAAAGTAATTCCATCATAATATCAAAATATTATCAAGTTATAAATTCCTTCTTCAACTCTTCGACGTAACCCCATGTTTTGACCTTTAGGATGTGTAATTGGCGCAAACTTGTCCCGTGCATACGTTGAAGTTTCATTACAAATTTACCTGTCCTTCCAGCCGGGACGGCAGAGTTTCAAACATCTTTAGACTATACTCCAAACAAAGCGATGACAATGTGCACCGCAAAACGTTCCAAAAGATGACAGAATTTAGATTTATTTGACGTTTTGATGTCTATGCTGTTTTGCACCAGAATATTGGATTGTGGTGGGCGTTCTTTTGTTTCAACGAATATCTAATCGACTAACGGTGAAGAAATTAAAATATCAAAGCAAATACGCAATTTCTTCTAATGTGATGTAAAATAATAGGCTGAGGAGGAACGTAAAAAATATTAAAGCATGCGATCCGTTGTAGGTACATTTTCATTGAAATACTACTTATTGCAGGGTGTTACATGGCGCAATTTCATCATGATCAGGAGGCACGTCAACTAACATAATTAATATTTCATTTCGATCAATTTTGTGAATAAATGACCTGGTAAATATTTCGGTTAAGTTCGTTAATCAGCTAGCGGTTGTTCAAAAAATAAAAAAAATCCTAACTCCGTTAATATTAGACGTAGAGAAAAATGTAAATAATACACTTTCGCTGACAGATGAAATCTATCTGATTCTTGCTGTCAGTGCAGGAAAAGTTTATTTAAACTTTTAACTATGATTTTTTTATGCTAATTGATCTAAAAATTGTTATTAATACAAATAAAATACCTATTTATTTAAATGATGTTTGGTTACTACCGGTTCCATCCAAATATTTTTTGATTTTGAGTTGATTCATTTAGTTTGCTTTGAGAATACCACACAACACAGAACTTTGTTCTTTAATTGCAGGATTCACAACTAAAATGTATTTCCATTTAAAAAAAAAGATATTTTTGATTTCTCTGTTGTACGCAAATCGGACGAGTTTGACTCTTTAGAACATGGTCGATCTCCTAAGCTCGCTAAGATGTGAACGCTTTTTTCAATTTAAAAATTTAATTGTAAAACCATAATTTTTGCACTCATTTTATACACCTAAGATAAATAATAAAAATAATAATACATTAGGCAACATTCACAATCTTTGTAACACATCTTATACTACATAAATAAAGCTGTTGTAATCTCTATCAGATCAGCCAAGTGTTTTGTAAGCGAGTACCGACTCGCCCACGATATATATATATTATATTATTATTATTTTTTATTTTTTTTAATATTGTCTCTCGTGTGCGCAATGTCAACACACCAATTTGTCTGTGTCTAATTTTCGTATGACATCATTTTTTCATGTTTCTTTACTTTACATTCACCTAAAAGCCCACGTGATTTCGTTGTAAAATTATTGATGTTTGTCTCCTTACCGACCAATGGTAACGTTATGATATTTTATTTTATTTACATACATAAAATATTTTCACATCTCGGCGGTGGAAAGAGGAAACAGTGTATGTTTATTCAGCGGGTACGCTAGTAAAATTTGTCACGAAATCGATCCCACTACCTTACACGTGTTAAGCGAGCGGACACATTTTTTTTTTTTACTATTTCTCCATTAAATTGTGATGTCAAATTGTTGTAAGAAAATGTAATGCGTTGATTTATATTTTGATATATGTATATAATAATAATAATAAAAGCCAAAATATAAAAGTTAACGGAGTTAAAAAATTTACCAAGATATATATATTTTTTTAATTCTTTGTATACTGGTAATTCGTTTTATTAATAAGTAAAATTAAATGAGATAAAAAAATAATAAAGTAATGTTGAAATATTTACTATGTTTTCTTAGTTACATAGTAACGGGTAGTATTACATTCATTTTAATGATATAATTGAAATTTTTTCGAAAAATAGTAACACATGGTGATTTTTCTAACAAGCTTTGGATATTAATAAACCTCTATTCACGACTTATTCGTATCCGTCGGTAGACCAGTGGTTAGTAAAACCCACCTGTTACACGGGAGACCGGGGTTCAGTTCTCTATCGGCGAGATGTTAATTTTAATTTTAATTTTATAAGTTTTTTTCAAACCAAAAACGTTTATTTATTCACTTATTATATATTTCTTCACATACATTTTATTTCTGACAGTGATGTAGAATAGAAACAAATTATAAATAAATCTATCTTCAGTAAAACGTTTTTAAAAAATGAGTTAACTCTTTTATAATTATTTATGTATTTTCTTCGCTTTTGATTCAGACGATTAAAATATTTATGTATTATATATGTTAAAACTACCAACAAGGTTTTTGATAGGTCCTGAGAGCGGCTGTTTCGGGGCCACGTTCATTGTTTCCATAAAATCTATTTTTCAATGTTGATTAAAAAAAAAGAATAATAAAAGAAATGGTGTACCACAGTACAATAAATTAGCGCAATATTACCCAATACGCCATTTTCTTAAAACGATTTACATCTGGAATGTCCATGTCCGGCGGTGACACATTCACGCACAATATCGAAAAGGTAACCATTATTCTGCTGCGGAAAGCCGCCTGGAAAAAGATTATATGGACCATCGTCGTTTGTACTTAGTTTTATTCCCGCTGGTATTATAGAATGTAAACCCCACTGGTTCTGGCGTTTGTGGCGTAATATAATTAAGAATGTAATGTACACAAAAAATAAACGTCAAATATTAATTTTATTTAATACGTTTTATTATGTAAAACAAGACATAAAAATTTGGTAGTTATTTGATTATTTGAATAATTGAGGTTGTGGCGTCACGCGCCGTTCACGGAAAATATAAATATTGTTAATGTACCAGAAGCAGCAAATTTCGGCCCCACTTGTTATCTCGCTTAATAAAACAATTTCATTTTAATTTTAAAGATAAAAACATATTTAGAGCCATTAATTTGTTTTTGGATGGTATCCTATAATAGGCATTCGGTGTTTGTCTTTGTGTCGTAGCAATATTTTTTGAAACGTATATATTAGCAATATGTATTTGAATATGTCCAAGAACACACAATTACTGGATTTTTACCTACAAAGGCACTATTATATTAAAAAAATATCAGATATTTCATGGAGACAAAGCTAGTTTTTATTATATTTAATGGAAAATATATGGAAGTATGGGGGTGATTACAGGGCTTACGACTTGTCTTTAGATAGTGTAGTGGTACTCGAAGCGAGTTCACATACTAACATATATACAACTTTCAAAAATTTGATAAATGTGGAGATTGAGGGGTGAACGTTATATATAAAGTGATCATTTAAGCCCCTAGAAGCCGTAAGCCGTAGGTCGTAAGCACTGTAATTATCCCATACTTTCATATATTTTCCATTAAATATAATAAAAAATAGCTTTGTCTCGATGAGATATATGATATTTCGTATATATTATTTACCTTATTCCTTATTTAATAATAGAAATGCGTACACGGAATACATGTCACATCAATATTCTTACTGTTTTCAAAGTAAGTTAAACGCTTGTGTTATGACAATAGGATTAACTTGCTGGTATCCTGGAAACAGGAGATTTTACATTTTACATTACGTTACATGAGAAAACATCATAAATAGTGGATACAATTTACGAAATATAAAGGGTGACGTATTTGAAAATGATTATTTGGCAATAGTGGCAGTTTTACAATTGATACTTCTCAATTGAATTTTTAAAAATCCTTGTATCAAAAGCACGTCAATTTTTAAATCTCTTCACTGGCTAAAATAATCAATTATCATTTTAATTGGATAGTGGCGGTTTTGTTTCTGAACTTCTCATTTAAGAAATATTCTAGATTGTAAACGTTCGTAAATTATACAAATACATATTAAACATTTGTGAATTACTAGTGTGGTGTCCTTGTTAATTACTTAATTTTATTACGTTATTATTGTTACGATTTTCTATCCTAAACGCACCTACGAAGTCGTCAGTCCGTGTGACGTCAGTGATGCATGTCACGAGAGACATAATTCTCGTTGGTCGAGCAATATTTTAAGAAAGGAAATATATTACATGTCATATATTTGAAATTATTACAATTATAACAAATGAATGTCTCCCCATTCCCTTAAGGTATGTAAAAAAAATTTTTAGAACAATAAATGATCCGATTTTTATTCATAGAACGTTATTCTTATATGCACAAATAATATAATTTTGTTCCATTAATCACGATTAATTTTTTTTATTCAATTCAGCTATTTTCAAAATATTTAAAGAAAATGAAAGTTTCTGTTTCTGAAGTTTTGATTTTTTTTTATTTCCATTGCATATATATTTTCAGATATTATTTAATAACAAGAAATAACATCCAATAATGACGAGAATTTTTTCTGAAAAAATCAATTAAAATTCAATAGCGAGATAAATTATTTTGTTTGACTCGATAATCTAACACGTTGACGTGACAGCTGTCATCATATGTTTGTTTTACACTGCTGTGCGACACGGATAGATAGAAGCTAGGAAATTTTTATAATAATTATTATTTATTATACATTAATTGCCTTGCACAGTCGCGTTCATAATGCTAGTTTCCGGGCCATGCCGGTATTGTGGCAAACATTTTACACATGTGGATGCTAGTCTTACATTGTTTATGTAAATGCCTTCGATAGCTGGTTCCCAGGATTCCGATTAACAATAAGCACACATATGATATATGAACTACACTACCCTTTTATTTTTGCTGTCTTTCTGGTCCGATGTTGGTGTTATTTTAGTTGGGTTGTCTTTGTTAGATTTCGACCGACCGAAGCGCGCACTGGTGGTTTATCTGGACCGCTGGACTGGTCAAAGCACGGGATGTAATAAGAATGACGCCTGTCGGTTACCGTCTTTTTATCCGAAAAAGGGCGGTAATACTCACACACACACACACATGTATATTATTATAAACCAGGAAACCCAGTGGTTCCAATCGAAGTAACAAGACGCGTATACATATATAATTTTACAAAATCTTAAAAATGTACCATTTAAATAATTCATCAAATTACTTAAAACACAGTAAATAAGTTTGGTATTAAAATAAAAATATATATAGATTTATTATTGTTTGGAAATACTAAGATTTTATAAATAATATTCATGTTATGTCAAACAAATGGATGGCAACAAAATCCTATACTAAAAACAAGCTCATAAGATAGTATAAAGGATCATGCAGAGTACTTTGCTTTACTTATTATACTTACATCAGATATCTACTCAGAATTGTCGTCATCATCTTCTTCTTCTTCTTCTTCTTTATCGTGTGCTCAATGTTGAGCGCTGTGGTCCTCTGATCTGTTTGAAACTTGGAGCACAATGCGTCTTCATTCCTCCCAGTCTTGAGCTAAATAAGGGGCTGTCGATGATACGAGAAACTTAAACCAAGAGAGATGCCTGAAGAAATTTCAAGAAAATTGAAATAGTTTCCCCCGCAAATCATGCGCTATAAAAGCGATGTGATTTTTGTTACGTCACAACACAAATTTTAATAATGACCGAGCAGACTTTGATGTGAAATTTTTCGAACGGCGACCATCGATCAATCATTCGCGACATTTTTTGACATTTTAAAACGTGTGAAACAACCCCATCATCCGGCAACATCGCTTATCGGAAAAAGATTTCGGTTAAATAAAAATCGGTAGTTGTAGAAATTCCGATTTTTCATATGAAAATTGAAATCTTTTAGGCGTCGTGAATTTGAATACAAATATAATTTTAAAAAGGTCGCCTAGGAAATCAACTCATTCCCTCTTTTCACTTAGTAACCATTTTAAATATGCGATGACGCTATCGCGCCGATAGGTCGAAAGTTTTTGTGTAACCTGTACACCCCTAAATATATGCCTAAAATTGTGCTGTGTCATGAATTAACAACATATTTCCAACATTGAAACACCAAATTGGATCAAAAAAATTTCTTCCACGATTCTTATGTATTTAATCGGATCCCTTTCAAAGCAACATATTTAAATATATTAATTAGAAAGATATGTATATCTTTCTAATTAATATATTTAATTCATATTTAAAATATCACAGACCTATGTTCTGAATAATTACAACTTCACAATAAGAATGTGTTCTAGCAACATATATTTTTGGGATTACATCTCCGAGATCAGGGAAACCAGAAGAAGAAGAAAGAGAATTTCTAAAATAAGTGAATTAACTGTAGTATATATTTTATTATAAATCATTAATATTACACACACATTATTTCCATCGATTTTATTTATATTCGACACGCGAGCCGTTAAACTAGGACGTCTAGAGTATCGTTCTATTTTTATTATTCAAATATAGTAGATTTTTTTTACAATACATTGCATTATTTTAAATTATAAAATTCATGCATTGTACTTAATTTAGGGTTACAGAAGCAAGTATACACAGAATCTCAGGAATCTGCCCTGGGGCTGGTTGAGTGGTTATATTGAAACTTAAAAAAAAAACATTTTTAGACTACAATGTACCTATTAACAATTTATTAAAAAAAAACTATTTTTTCATTTTATTAGTAATGCTTTATTTGAGCTATAAATTAATGTAAATGATGGACAAATTATTTGACTCGCAATCAAAAACACTATGATTTTATTTAAATATAGATGAATATCCAGTGATGGGATAAGATCCCGTGGACTGTATCGAGTATAATATTAATCAGTGGACGCAACCCGAATTGGAAGTCTGGAGGAACATAAGGGCGGGTGGGTCTGGCCTACCTTGCTTTAAAGTCTTGGGTTGAGCGTCGTCTTCACCTCCGGTTGACGAGCACGTTTGTTGTGCCGAACCGAGAGATCACTGCACTTCCGGAACTATTGAATACATTTCTTCTTCGCGGTCGGTAGGACGGCAGAAAAAAGGCACAAGATCTTGATAGTTCGCGGTCTAAGCGCAATCTGTCCCCCCGTAGGCGAAATCGCAAGTAATGAGTCGGCCAGAGCGGGACAGGTATAGATTATTGGTTTGTATGTAGGATGGACAAAATGGATAAGGAGTGGGTATTCGACTTGCGTCAACATTCAGTTTTTCAATAAATATAGTAACCAAAACAATACATTGCCCTCTAATTCACATCATTGCGTTTTTAGCGAATGATATTGAATACTAGAAAAATCTGCTTCAATATCTAAGACACAATGACACCTGACGAAACGAGACTGTCACAGCCAGAATGATTTTTGATCTCATTTTATTTTGTCCTTTTTAAATTTCATGTAAGGTACATGTTATATTGAATAAGGTATTTTTATATTCTGCGTGGGAATCTTATTATTTTATGTCCATAGCTAGTCTTTACAGAGCGTCGTCAACCATCCCTTGACATCATTGTTGTCCAGTTTACTGGATTCTCATCTACCTTTTACAGTCATTTATTGTTATGGCGGTTACTTTGTGATGTAACATGATTATTTTAATTTTCACAATAAAACTTTGTACTACACATACGTTGGGTTATTTTCACTACATAGATAGTAGTTGCGTGCAGTAGGTATAGATTTAGGTATGGATAGATACAATCATATATAATATATGTAATGCAATATATGTACTTTCGTTTAACCAACGTCTTTGGACAAAATAAATCCGTCGTTTATACGACCCTACCATGTATTTATTAATAGTTTTAGAGTACTGTTAATAGTATTTTTAAAGTTTAAGTTTTAACGTAAAATAATACTTTACCAATATAAAAAACGTATGGACGTTTTTAAGAACACTTTCTATGACTGAACATGATTAATTTATTGTTTGAAAATACTTTACGTAATAACTAATTGTTTTTCTCAAATCAAAAACCAATCCATGCACCAAGTTTAAAGAACAACAATGAAATCAACAGGTTAAAAACAGTAAGATAGTAAAATTCGCATATTAGTAAAAGAGGAAGTAGACACTTCAATGATTTGCACGCAGTTGTAATCCTTTCTAATGTTATTCTGTTAAAAAAATAGCATAGGTAACTACTCCATACAAAACGGATCAACCGAAAAGAATTTTCAATTTAGTAAATAGTCTTTTATATGACTTGAGTAATTCACTAGCTTAAAGACAGAACTGAGTAATGTAAATAGCACGATACGGTGAATAAAAAAAGAGCGCCATAAGTACAGCGGTGAATTTTTAGAACTAAGCAATTTAAGTCTCTACTGGTATACAGAAGGCACTAATTGCAAAATAATGTTTTCGTTAATGTTAATCCAAGTTTTTAATTTATGTTTGTTTCCCAGAATTTTTAGTTATGCATAACTTTTTTTGCTTGTGTGCACTGCACGCCCCTGCTAGATAGTCATATACTAAAACTTCTTCACTCGGTACCTTATAAAGAATAATTTGGAAACCGCTGAAATACAAAAGATTTTAAATTCGGACAAAACACTAATTAACAATCATAACATTCCCTAACACTGCGCTTTTACTGGCCATATTCCCGTTCACGACCGAAACCTCCCGTCTCTTCTTAAGCCCCACCCCATTGTCCTAATAGATTAAAATTTTGTATTTAATTTAGTTATCACATGATGATGAGTCGGACTGCAGCACTGAAAATAACCCAACGTGTGTGTCGTACAAAGTTTTATTGTGAAAATTAAAATAATTCATTTTACAGATCCGTGTTGACATTATCTGCCCATCTACATCTCGGACCCGATGTTGATTTGTGTAAGAGGGTTTCGTTCATCTTCTCATCTTCTATATATCCTGCCAAAGGTTCCAGAAGTTCCAAGAGCTTTAATTGTCTTCATTGTTTAGTTAAATTATCACGTATCGATCTGTAAACCTTGCCCAAGACATTATTTCCGAAGACCTGCTACCACCGAGTAACACACACATAGAATCTATCATCGGTCTACACGGGAATATATAAATATAATGAATAATTATAATTTTTTTTGTTCACGGTTCATAATTATATTTGTAAAACATGTAAGTACGTCATCAGCACGCGCAGTTGGTAGAGGAGGGTCGGGCCACTCCGAGATGGATCTGTCTACCTAAGCAGTGCTTTCAATTAAATTTTAATCACATCAGTAAAACACATCTGTGAAACGAAATAAAAGGCTTGAGTCTTTGACCCGCCCACGAGTTTCCGCCATTTTCTTTACTAATTATGTAGCGACTTAGCCTGCCAGCAGCCAGCAGCCACCAGCCACGTAACGGTCCCGTAGAAAATACCGGGTATTCAAACTTTCCTTCGCCCAACTTGTGTAATTTTACCATAGTGTTATTATAATATTTTATGCTGCATGCGGTGAGGTAGTGAACATTTGGATAATAGTAATATTATATGAATAATTATACGCTATTTATTCTGACAGTATGGCCGCAGGGGTGGGCAAAGAGGATATAACTAAGTATATATACTAACTTCCAATATTTTGTGCATTTGATTGGACTAAGTATGATTCAAACAGGGCCATCTTCCATTATTTTGTACGTTTGATTGGACTAAGTATGATTCAAACAAGGCCATCTTCCAATATTTTGTGCGTTTGATTGGACTAAGTATGATTCAAACAGGGCCATCTTCCAATATTTTGTGCGTTTGATTGGACTAAGTATGATTCAAACAGGGCCATCTTCCAATATTTTGTGCGTTTGATTGGACTATGTATGATTCAAACAGGGCCATCTTCCATTATCTTGTACGTTTGATTGGATTAAATACAGTGAATAAGATTACGATGTTGAAAAATAAAAAAGTGTCGTGTGAATATTATTTTGTAACATCGAATTGATTTATGTTTCCTAATTGAGTCTTGAAAAATATTTAAATAAACATTGTTAACTATGGTGCTGTGGCATCACGCCACACTCTTCTATCATGAAGCAATCTCATGCATCTTCTTATGCATTCTCGTCGATTGTTTAGGCTTCTAATATGACCGTCTTCCAGATTCCAGGTTTATCTGGTCATGCCAAGTATTCCGCTTCTTCGCTAATCTTCGCCTTGTCTCCACCACTGCTCCGTTAATTTCGTTAATTAGACGCAAATGAAAAATTGATAGCAGTAAGGCAAAAACCCACACGGTCTGCGTTAAATTTATCAAAGTGGTTTATGAAAAGTTTGTTATTATTAAAAATTAATATTTTTTTAATGGTTAGTAATGCAGATCTGAACGGATTTCTTCGTGAAAACTAGAGAGATCAATTAGAAGTAAAGAACGTCCAAGTTACCTTTGACAGGATTATAAGAGGCAGCGTACACTTGGCGCACCATTAGTTCAATTATTTTTCAGTGCTGTCACAATTATAATGAGATCAGGCTGTAGTTTGGTCCATCGCAGTGATCACAGAAGTGATCTTGGCTGCGGCCGGCGAAAGCTAAATGTGGGCGTAGCGTGGGCGCTAGAATTGGTCGTGTTTTCGTATAACACGTCTCCTCTTCCGTCCGGAGTGCTGGTGTTGCTCAACTTGGCAAATGTCAGGAGTGCGCTAGACGATAATCCGTCTGCGCTGTTCGGTGAAGTCATTCGGTTACGGATCGTGACAGTTTCAATTATACGGCCATTCACGTGCGTGGAAATTCTCCACAATGCGAGGTGTGACAATTTAATACCCGGAATACACCTTTAAAATAAATACGTGTTGAACTGTACACCGGTGGCTACTGTCATCTTCAAAGTACCCCCGTTGTGAATCTTTATACTGACTTAGACGGCGTTCCCATTTCTGAAAGCAGTTCTGGAACTTATTTTCCTGAATATTTTTGAGTACCGGTCTCATATTCTGATCAATTGTATTAGAAAATGCCAGGTGCTCTAATTGGATAACTATTTTTTTGGTTAAAAGGTATCCTACAGTGAGCGTACTGCGACTTCTCTAAATTTATGGCAAAGTGCACACACAGATATCTGTTACGTTTGCAATTGCTAACTAACAACTGGCGTCAGCTTGAAATTTACGCACGTATTAGTTCTTAACTGTGAATCTAACGCTGATAAATTTGTCGTTTCTTGGAAGGTCGCCCGGCAGAGGGGAGAACACATTCTTATTGTGAAGTTGTAATTATTCAGAACATAGGTCTGCGATATTTTAAATACTAATTAAATGTATTAATTAGAAAGATGTACATAATATTGTTGTTTCGCCACCGGGATTTGAACCTGGATCTCTTTCCAAACCAGAGAAGGTTTATTGTCCAACTGTGCTACAGCGATATTGTTTTTGACCACAAATTTTCGAACCTATGTGTTACACTTTAACCTATGTGTTTAACTTTTTCAAATTCATACATCTATTAATGCACCTTCCCCGGTTTGGACAACAATATATTTCAATAAAATTGATTTTATATGTATATCTTTCTAATTAATACATTTAATTAATATTTTAGATATATTTCCTTTTTTTGGATGGTCTCTCGTGTGCAACGATGTGCGCCATACTCACCATCCTATCTTAGTTGGTCTCTTCAGTGTCGTCTTTGCTTCTACCCCATGTCATGATGTTTCACTTTCAATAGTATTTTTCTTAAAATGGAGCGTAGAATTTGATAGTTTGTTTTTTCATATTTATTTGTAAGAAAAAAAAAATCTATAGTGATGTTTTGCACCATATTAAATTATTTTTAGTTTCTACTAATTGCATCGCCTAAATTTTTTATTTTTTATTTTAATATTTTTTGTGAAAAATATAATTAAAAAAATATTATTTGAGGGCAAAAAGTACATTCGCACATCATGTGTTATATTGTTTTTTAAATTAATACATTGAATTAATTCTCTTCTGCCTGCAAGCGCATGCGTGGAAACTGAAGTTGATTTCAGATGTAGTGTATTTTTACGTATTTTAATTTTTCTAGATTTTAATGTATAATATTTAATAAAATTATATAATTTACTTTGTATTTAATCAGATGAGTTTATTTAAATCAACCGGTTTCGAAAAAATCTTTTTCCTTCAAGAGGGTAATAAAAACTAGACCTAAACAGTAAATTTTTATTTTTTTATTAATGTCTAAACCGCTCGCATAATTTGAGATGATTCTTATTTGGAGGTGTATAGAATTGTTTGGGATATAACTATGTGTTGCAATCGCACCTTTAGGTGCCAGAAAACACAGGATAGGAAGTTAAAATGACTCGTCGAATCGTCTCTCCTGGGTTTCCAGGTCGCCTCCGGATGCAGTGGACTGTATATATAATTATCACACAGTATGTCGCCAAAGGTCGAATGCAAGACAGGCTTACAAAGTCTTTAACACAACAGGCTCACAAAGTCTCCGAGATTGATAACAGCGTTTTGAACTGTTTCGATATAAGGCCGCCGATCGACCGACGATCGCTAGCGGCGGGAGAAGGAAGGGGGGGGGGATAATAATAAGTATAAGTCCTAAACACTATCTTTATTTTTACTAAATATATAGTGCGGTGGTAAAGAATATCGAGTTAAGTGTCGAGACCTAACTGACAGTTTTAAATATGATATAATACAAATCCTTAAAGAGTAAAATCAAGGATCGAAGTTGTCGTGATGAGTTATCGAAGGGAAGTATCACGAGAATAATTATTGAACTGATATAAGGGACAGCATCACAATGGAATCCTTACATCTACGTCTAGAAAAATCTCAATTAAGGTAGCTTTGACATGTCTTGAGAATGCCAGAAGAACGATACGACTACTAAGATGTATCTTTTTGGCAACTCTGGAGGGAGGGCGGACGTTGGTTCACTCCCCCCCAGACTAAGCTGTGATAAATAGAGACATGGACTAAATGAAGACAGATTGGGTCACGATTGGTCGACAAGAACAATGCGGTGCATGAGACTTCACTTAAACGGCAAGTTGTACAGGCAGTAGCTAAAATTATTTTTATTCACTTACAGTAATTCTATAATTTAACATGTGCGAATTACGATAATGCAAACATCGATTTTGAATTAGTAATAAGTATTTTACAAAGCTGAATTGTGTTTAGTTCATCCATAATTTAGGTTTAATGGGAGGGGATTGCAAACAGGATATTGCAGAGCTGTTTTGCACACCGAAAGGGTAACTTTGCATAACCGAATGACAATTTAACTTTGCATTAATTACAACAGTCGAAAAAGTAACTTCATTATTCCCATGTGAAAATGAACTATTTTTGTGTGTCTGAATTTTGGAATGATTTTATTTCAATTTTCTTTTTTTTTTTGTTTTCTTTTTTGAAGATTTTAAAATTAAATTCAGAGCCTTAATTATCATATTAGTCAATTTTTATGAATTTGTTACACCTGCAAGTTTCTGACGCAATAATAGTTGATTAAATTAAAAATAAAAATGTGCATGCATTGCGTATATTTTTAAGCTCTGTTTTATTATTACTCTTATATTATTTTTATCAAATTAATTAATATCGGCAGGTAAAGTTATATTCTTGGATTTATTGTTTTTGAATGTATCGTTGTAGTCATTCCGCGTTCACGTTTGTTCAAGAGGTCAAATAAATGTCGGTTGATTCAATATTCTCTCCACATAAAATGCATAAACAACGTTTAAATTAATAGCTCAGCCGCCTATTATTCGTGGGCCCATATCATTACGTATTGAATTGTCATTTCTTACATCACTTTTTTAACTAAACTTATGGATATTAATGCTGTTACAATTGTTCCATCTTTTTAAACTTCTAAAGTTGTCACCGTTTTTTTACGTGTACTGCTATTTCTGAAATGAATTTAATATTTCGTGGGGTAGTTTCAAAATAAATAAATAATATACCTTATTAAGTACCGAACCCCTAAGATATTTTGTTGGTCCCAAACACATGGATGCCACATGTGATGTCCAGGATACTCGTACTTAAAACTCTTCGCTTATTCTTCGTTAGGTGTCACAGATCTTACGGAAAAATTTTTGGGGAGATGTTTTAATGTTTATTTATTTTGCCAGAATTATTCTGCAGGGCAAAATTCGTAAGGAAACACTGACTAACTCCGTCGGTATCGGTTCATTTAATGAGCACCGTACACTATAAGGAGCATCGGTTTTGTCAAGAATTATTTTTAATGTGTCTTTACGATTTCCATAAGTTTTGTCAACGACCGATCGCGCCATTGAAATAATATTTTTACGGCCGTCGCCGAAAGCTTTTTGGAGTGGCCGCTCCGAAAATGGCTGACGAAATCCGGTGTGGGATCAGGCATTACTCCCGCTGCCGGCGCGCGTGGGACGCGAACCTCGGTCCGGCGGATTGGGAAACTGCCTGCCGCCTATCTCGGTGCGATCTCTTCAAAAGTCTCGTTCTCGTATTACAACAGATAAAACACTAATTTGTGAATACATTTTGTTTACAAGTTCACACTTTTGTGTATTTATTTAGAATATATTTCATACTGTCATAATAAAATAAGATACTAAATCACACATTGGGTGGTAGATTCTTAAATATTGTCAAATTGTCAAATAAATCATTTACATTTTGTTTACTCCCAAGTTTTGTTTGTTCAAAGTTTTTTTTTTTTTTCTTCAACATTTGACGGTTTGTTTGACAAATGTAATAATTTACGAATAAACCAAAATAAATATGAAATTTTGAAAGAAAGCAAACCCGTTGTGGCTTGACATTATAATTAAATAATATAATGTTTAGTTTTAAACCACTTCTTGTGCATACACTAAAGTCAACTAGTTTCAGTTGGAGCCAACCTTTTTCAGGATAACATAGTATAGACTAACCTAGTACGCATTAGATCATGGGTGGCCAACCCGCGGCCCGCCGAGTGTCTACTTGCGGCCCGCGGAGCATATGCACACATTTTTTTCTTTTAGTATACATAAAACCACCAAAAAAACATTCTAACGTGCGTAGTTCGTATCATGTCTCATATATGAAAGTATCTCAGTACATTGATTCAACTATCGTGACAATTTCTTCTATGGATAGCCGTGAGCGTGAATGCGGGGCGGGGTGCGTCGTGCGACCGCCAGCCACCCTGTCTGCAAGCCACCCACCCTGTGGCAAGCTCACAACGCCGTCGTTTGCTTTGAATAATAAAATAAATTTTGTTGTACGGCCCGGTAGAAAATCTCATTTCTAAAATGTGGCCCGGCTGCTGAAAAGGTTGGCCACCCATGCATTAGAGATTAATACATCAATCAATTATAATATCCAGATACTAAATAACCAAATAAATGTATCCAAGAGTACGATTTTAAAGTTGCCCTTGCTCTGTCCTCTTGACCTTCTATTTAATTATCTGTAGGTTAGTCTACACTGTATCGTCCTGAAAAAGGTTGGGTCCAACTGAAACTAGTTGACTTTAGTGTATGTACATAACAAAGCGGTTTAAAACTTAATATTCTATTATTTAATTATAATGAAAAATATGAGATGAAATGAAAAGATTAACATTTTTTTTCAGTGACATTTACATTGGTTTAATTTATCAAGGAAGGATATTTTCATAAACCTGGAAGTTTTCTTTGCCGGGGAACTGCGTTACCAAAAATTAAAGACATAAATCGTGACGTAATTTTTATACTCCTACGTGGTTAATCTAGCGAAGTTTCGGATTCGTATCCCGGTGATAACCAACATTTTAATTCTAGAAAAATAAGTTTGATGGGTAGGTACCTACATAAGAATCATTTATGCATATTGGTAGCTTGTTGGTCTGGTGGTTGAGACACTCGCCTAATGATCTAGTGGTCGGAGGTTCGGGCCTCGTTCCAGGAGACCACCAAGTTTGTCCTATTTTCATAGCACAAGCGTTTAGCTTTATTTAAACATAGTAAGAATATTGATGTGGCTTGTACTCCGTATACGGATCTCTATTTTAAAAAGAAAAAACTTTACGTCTATGAATATTTACATCGCTTCTTTTTTGTTAAAGCTGGTGAAACGGCCTCTCGAATAAACGTCCCTACAAAAGACAATGAATTCTTAATTATAAAATATAATTGCAATAATAAAAATATACCTTTTGGTCACTATAATAAGTATGCGACGTACGTAAAGTAGAATCTATAATTTTCTCTGAAATCAATCATTTCTCTCTGATAATGGACACGATTCAGGATTGATGTTCCGAGTAAAAAACATCGGGAGAACCCACTCGAAATATATAAACACCCGATAAACATCAATAGGGATGATGGCCCAAAATAGAATATTTCTCGGTTCGTGGCCCTGCGAAATCAGTCGAGCTGAAGGTTTCACACACTTGTAGAACCTGCTATTGATGGAAATTACATATAACGCAAACATTGTCATCGACACGGTATTGCTACGAAACACGTGCACCCCGACACACTCTGTTTTCGACACGGTATTGCAATACTTAACATAACACCATCGCTACACCTGATGATGGTGCAACTGCAACGTGATCGGAGGCCGGAGTTACACGGTAAGAATGCTCAGGTTTATATTATTATATATTCGATTTAATTTTAAATGTCAAGTAAAATGAGTGTCTTTAGATTTAAAGATTCTCTGGCCTTCATAACAATTACTTTTATCATAATCTGACTTTTACTGACTAACATGCTAGTGTTCTGGAACGAGGCGTGAACCCCCGACCACTAGATCACTAGGCCAACGTCTTAACCACTACACCAACAAGCTACTGGTTTATTATTCCCGTTGATATAGGTTATTATTTTTTGATCCTATGCCACATTCAACACATCCTTATAAATATATATACTTATACATGTTAACTGCACACAAGATAAGTGCACGCAATCTGCTGCTATTACTTTGAATTATGTAACCTAACCCATCTTCATGTATCCTATTTTAAAGGAACGTAAGCTATCGCGAGGTAACTTATATTAACGTACCTATTACTTTGTGTGCAGTTTTCTACGTATGTGTGGAATTATCTGGTCACCATCTTTATATGTCGCTCTACCGATGACTTGCAGTAGAGGATGAAATATGTTGCTTTTATTTTATTCAATTATCTGAATTTTGTAAGTAGGTTCAATCTATTCAGTTAAGTGGGGCAGGGAAGGGGGGGGAGGCGTTATTGGGAATATGGACAGTAAAGATGAAGTATTAGGGAACGCGGTTATATTTATTAGTGTTTCCTCCTATTACTTTATAAGGTACCGAGTGCAGAAGTTAATAATATGTTGGAAATATGAGGAAGGATAGAAAGGCATTTATTTTTCGTCTGTCGGATGCTGGTTCATTGATAGATTCCTCTCCACCATAAATACAAGCGTTGCGACGTGTATACTAATACTCGCGAAAATGATTATTCTGTATAAGCGGAATTAAGGTAAGATTAATTAAATTGGAGTGAAGCGACGGTAGTTATTTGTACAAAAGTTCGAAGCGCGCTGAACTTGCTGCAGTTGAAAGACTTTTATCACTGTGTCATTTTATTTCTTCCTTGTGCTTAAGGATAGGTGAGGAAAAAAAAGGGAAGGAGATACGCAGATTAAAATTTGGTAAACCGCGAATTGAATGTATGCACGAGGCAACAAGTCAAACGCCAAAAAACTTAGTAGAATTTAATTATTTTTAAACAGCGCTAACAACAATTAATGTAGTTCGTTGCATTTAAAAGGGTTGCGTTCCCAGAATGTATTATATTATGGGTGTTAATGTTCCATTATTTATTTACTTATTTAACATTGCCATGTTTCACGGCTGGCCACCCAGGCGCTCATCTAAATATTAAATCGCCGTAAGATGGCATCTTACAACAATTTTTTACATTTGGAAAGCCAACAGTTAACGTCACGCGGAGGGTATTAAGTGCCGGGCATGTCACGTGATATACAAGATGGTCTTGTATATTTATTGAGAACATTTGAATAAATGTAATTTAGCGTACATCACAGGATTTTAATTTTGGGATCTGGCTATCGGGTCAGTCATCTGCACGGACCCGCGGCCGGCCGCCTTTACATCGCATCATTTGAAAACGGATTAATTACTACAGAGAGGTGGACGAAGAGAAGGAAGCAGAATCACTGAACAGTGTTTAATTACACTATGCTGCATAAGGTTTGATGATCGTATAATTTTAGATGTTTGTAAACTATTTTTTGATTATATTTAAAATGGCCTTTCACAAAATTTCACAAGATATATATTTTTTTGTGCTGGATTAATTTGCATTAAAATACCACAAAAGTATGTTCTAAAAATGCAACTTCACAACAAAAATGTGTTATCATTAAAATAATATATAAGTGTATCCAAATTTAATAAAATTTATTAATCAATTAATTCTGGCGTCTCCTATCGGATTTTGCTCAAAGGTATTTGAGATTTACCGTAATATAAAGTTGCTTGCTATTAAAAATGGAATAATACATGTGTCAATTGGAAAGAACAGAAATTTATCGAAATTGTATTCGATTGCTGCAATAGCGAAATGGTGAACGCTCTTCCCCGGATAGGAAGAGGTCCAGGTTCGAATCCCGATAGCAGCTAAATATTTTTTCGATAGATAGATTTTTTCCGTGTGTCTTTCTAGTTGATTAATTTCATTTGTATTCAGTTCTATCTAGTTGATAATTAGTGTTTTATTTTCATCACTCACAACGATTGGCGCACTTGCCGTTTCACCTTGAGTTTGAAGATGCTCGTGGGCGTGTGTATGAAACACTCGATTTCTTTTCTCTATACAGTCTCCCGCCGGATGTCTTCCTAATATGGAAAATCGTCGAGATGACAAGTAATTTCTAGTTTCTACGCATTCGTGGTTTTGACTCTGCTACTGGACTGGCTGGACCAATAGACGAAGGAGATATTTGTGCAACGCTTGTTAGTAATTACAAACACCACATTATATACATTATACAGGGTGAATATTATGTTCCAGGCCGATGTTGTTTTTGAATAACTAAGAAACGAAGCACAATTTTTTAATTAGGTTTTTATTTATCGATTATTTGGTTTATTACAATTATTTATGAAATATATGGCATCAGCCAAGTGGCCGCATCTGACAGCTGCACAAATGCGTGCTCTTTTAACCATATTTTTCATAACGTATTGTCCTGTAGCGTAGACCTTTCCTTTCAAGTACTCCCACAAAAATAGTCAGTAGCCGTCAAATCAGGTGATCGAGGAGGGAAGTCGATATAACCACTTGATATTATCCAGCCGGGAAAAAATTCGAGCGTAGCTCGAGCTGTGTATGAGGTGGGACCGTCCTGTTGAAACCACATGTGTCACAGGCCCAATCGATTCAATTCGACCACCAATAAGTTTTCCGATATGAGACGATAGCGATCATCATTAATGGTTACAGCATTGCCATTATTATTTAGATAAAATGTTTTAATGCCTTCAACACGTTGTTGAGGCGTTAGATGCTCCATAATAAACTGTAATCAACTATTTTCTACGACTACCAAATATGTACTGATACGGTCTGCCAAACCAAAATGGCAGCCAAACAAAATCAAACATATACTATTCGACGTAAATATAATATTGTTTTTTAATATTATTCCATATTACTATTAACACTGGGAAAGTGTCGATACTCGTAAAAATAACGATTTTAAATAGATTTTAGAACGCGAACTTTTGGGCCCCATTGCATTGCATTGACTGCATTACGTTATTGTTACACCACTGCTCACATTAACCGGGCCAGTAAAAAAATTCGAAATATAATATTACTTAAAATGTAAAAATATTTTTTCTTATGAATACTTAATATATGTTACAAAAAATTAAACTCACGTCATCTGTCATCGAAATTACAAGTGCTCGTTATTTATTATTTTGGCGCTCTTAGCTTCAGTGTTTATTTTAGACATGGGCAATGTTTTTGCGATTTTCTTAGACATGGTTTATCCTATTGTATTTTCCGCTACCACCCCGAATAATTGAGAGTATTAAAACATATTACGATTCATTGTCAAAGATTTAATTTTTGGATTAAATAAAACACAATCATTTTGAATAAAACCACCGCCAACCGGTTTCGCTTACCTTAAGTTTCGCCAGGGCGTATTTAAAACTAACAATAAATACAATAATAGTGCACTTCTATATACATAAAGAGGGAGACAGAATATATGTACAGTTATACAGAACATCAAGGGAGAGGAAAGTACAATGGTGTTGGATATTAAATTGATTTAAAAAAAATAAAAAAATTGTAATTGTATAAAAAAACAATAATTGTCAATTATTGAATTACGTCGATCAATTTCGATACCACTATATCTTCAGAATATACGTACACTGTACATCAGTTGTGACGACTTAATTAGAAAAATCTTATTTAGTAAATAATTAATTGTTAACACTGATTCTAACAGGTTAATTTCTCTAATTACCCCTTCCCCATCTACTCAACCTTAACGTGCCCCCGGCACTAATTACTCGAGTTAAGCATTTCCTGGGTAACGTTTGGAAATGCGAAATCATCGACGTCATTATAATATTCTGCTAAAGTGTAGCGTTACTCTATTAATATACTCACTCTAACCTCAACTGCAAACTTGTAGAAAGGTATTTAAAACTACAATTTTTTTTTTTATTAAATGTTTTATATATTATAATTTATGAAGGATATAGTTTTTATTTTTAGACCTTTCTGATTTACAAATAATAAATGGAAGAAGAACCTAATGGTTCAGGTTTGCAGATGATATAGCAGCAATATACATTATATACATAATAAAAAAAAATTGTTGTTTAAAACCACTATTTATTGATACATCAACATGTTTCGAATACCTATGGTATCTTCTTCAGGAAACAATGTATACTAAAATAAAAAATGCAAGCACAGATAAAAATAAAATAAATCATGGTTTTCTTATTATTTATATGATATGTTGCCAACAAAGTAATTTTGCTAATATTAAAGAAGCAATACACATTGTTAACGTAATCAGCAAAACTCAAAAAATGACAGGTTTTGTACGTCGTACTACCAAACATTTCAAAAATCCTCAAACATACCTTCTATTGCTCCAAACTCTTATATTTTTTCCAACTGCTCCACAACTGGAATACGGGTCCAGCATCTGGAATACTTAATAATATATACGTACGCTAATAAATTGGAATTAGTTCAAAAGAAGTCCAAGTGAACTCTAAACTATAGATTGCAATTACCCCGGTAGCACTATGTAGATTCAATGAATACATTTTAAGTTTAAAGCTCTTGATACATACAAAATCTGTCGTAACTAGTTTAATTCTCCACCCCTTTTGTCATTTATGAATTTTCATGTTCCATTGCGATCTCAATCGCAACTTCTCCTTAGCATTCCTGCAAGTCAAACCAATTAGCCAGGCTTACAATGATTTGTTCACTAATATTGATATATTTTCTGTTTATAACAATATTCTTTAAAGCAGGTTTACCAATTGGCGAGAATGAATGAGAAATTTTAAATCTACCGCACACTTACAAAGCGCATGGGCTCCAAGGTCAACGATCAACGCAAGTGTGAATTTGGCTACATGTTGATTTTTTACTCATGGCATTGTACGTCGGCAACTGAAGAATCTGATACTAATATAATATTTTTTATTATTACAATATTTATTAGTACATAGATTTGTTAAATGTTACATAATTATATGTATAGGGAATAAAATCATATTAATCACATCTTAATACTAATAAATACACAATACAATCTTGAAGTGCCATGACCAAAAAATCGACCTATTTTTGAGCCTGGTGTCATGAAGGACATATCCAGGTTGGTGTTAATGGATGAAATCTCGTTGTAGTACCTAATTAAGCTATCTACGTTATAAAAAAGTGATATATTGGTTCACAACATTAATATTAACGTTTTGGTGAAGAACATCGCATAGTACTTTAGTGGTATACTGCCAGGATGCTAAACGTGACGAAACGAAATTTCGTACTCATAATCAAGAAAAGTTAGATAGTATGACAAAATAATTGAATTAATCATCGAATTGATTGCCGTGTTCCACAAAATACACTAACACACAACACTTTATAACAATTTAAATTTTCGATAGCGACGACGATATAATAGTCGACAAATTTGTGTTAAAAACTAAATAATGTTTTTTACAAAATTACAATTGTGACCATTATTGTGAAAATGGGTATCAAGACATAGAAAAAAAAGAGTTTATCAATTATTTCGCGTCACATTGTTTTAAATTAATATACAATAAATATGATGCAAATTGTAACAATTGTGAAAAATTTGAAGCGTTATATTCAGTGTATTGGTACGACGACGTTTAACGGTATTCCGTTAGTGTTTATTTTGATAATAGAGTAAGTCATTTCAACCTTAAATTTATTATTTCCTTGTAAGCTACATGCAATATTTACATGTCGAAATAAATTATAAATCTAGTAGACTAAATATATTTTGAAACATTGTGTTGTGTAATATAAAAATATTTTTTAATCACAAACGTAAACCTTTAAATATCTCTTTACGAAAGAAACATGACTCAGACCACTTTCACAATAATGGGCACAATGTAAATTATTATATTTCAGAGTCAAAATTACACTTAGTTAAATTAAAACTTTTGTAGTTTAGTTTAGATTACAGAATAATTTACGCCAGTTCTTTAGGATTACTGTTTACCCGAGTGATATTTTATAGGTCAGACCGCAAAGTGACGGTAGAAACGTCAATGGTACGAAAAGCTTTATAGATAAGTACCACCCACTTAGCTACCCCTTTGCAGCGGTGTAATTCCTAAGGTTTCTCTTTAAGATGCCTCCGATTCTATGGAGTGGAGTAAACTGCCAATGAATGTGGACTTTAAAGTGAGCACCTCCTTGAAGTTGAGTCGAGTTATTCAGCGGATAATCTTTAATAATTCAATATCTATAAAATAAAAATTTTGAGGTTGTTTTATTACTTGTGACGATGGCGGTGCAACACCTCTGGAAAATAAGAGCACTTAGACGGCAATACGTAACTAAGAACTATGTATGTACCAAAAAATCCATTTATTTTTATTAATGGGTTCAAGCTTGCTAAAAGCGTATTGTAATTATTCCTTTTTGAGGCGTCGTGTTGTCTTACTTGGACGATCTGATGTGAATTTTTTTGTTTGTTTGAATTCAATGGCACATTTTTTAATTTCATTTTGATACTGTATTAAATTCACAGCACAATATTTTTATTCCATCTTCTTCATGCCGTGTTCTCAGTGCTGAGCGTCGTGGTTCCTCTGATCTGCCTGAAATTTTGTGCACAACACGTCTCCATTCCTCCCGGTCTTGAACCTACATACACGAGTCTTTATTTTTTTGTAAATTTAAACAGTTAACGTAGCGTAATGATAACGCATTTCCCCGGGAAGGAAAAATTCCGAGTTCGTATCTCGGTGGTAAACAAATGTTATTTCACAGCTTAATTATTTATTCCATATTTATCCTATACTTATTTCTAGTGATGACCGAGTCAATCACTGATATCTTTGAGTCACACTCACTATCAGTGATTGAATATCTGCGAATATCGTGATTATTTTATTTGAATTATATTTGAGTGTGAACGGTGATTCGGCGCATGCGCATATGAAACGAAAATATTTATAAAGGAATGACGTTATAATTCGTGATAAGCGCCATCTAGTAGATTCTGCCAAAACGTTTTACGCGAAATGCTTGAATTGTGATAGCGTGCGGCGCACGCGTATTAGTAATGATATTGCGATCACAGTCACAGTTTCCAATCACTGATATTATCGAATATCAATCACAATCACACCAGTGAGTCAAGAGTAGAATTTTTTATCATCACTACTTATTTCACTCCTCAATTTTTTATTCCATATTTGTTACTCAGCTCAATTTTTAATCCTTATTTATCCTGTATTTATTACGCAGCTCTATTTCTTATTCCCTGTTTATCCTGTATTTATTACGCAGCTCTATTTCTTATTCCCTGTTTATCCTGTATTTATTACGCAGCTCAATTTTTTATTTCATATTTATTCAGTATTCATTTCACTTTTTTATTTTAAATTCCATATTTAGCCTGTATTTATTTCACAGTTGAGCTTTTTTATTCCGTATTGCCGCTGTAATTATTTCATGGTGTATTTTTTTTTACATTTCGTTTGAAAATAGTAAAAATATTCATGGGACGTGTTAACATCTTTTATGGCAGTCTTCTGTTATTTATTGCCATAAAGATCAGTTCAATTCAGCGCTTTTTGATTGGCATTCATTTTTCCGATTTATTATGCCAGCTGTTCCACACTGTTCTAGAGCAAGAACGTAATGTTTTTTTGAAGTAAACCCGACTGTGACGGCGCCTACGTATAATTTTCATGTTCGTGGAGATAAACTGCGTCACGAAAGTTATTAAGTCATCTGCATCGGTTTATATTCCCGTTATCCGTGCTGTGCCAAGCACTCCCAGGCGGTAATAATGGAGCGCGGAACGTTCTCGCTTCTAACACCGATTTTGGGTTCTAACGAACCGATTTCGAAAAATCAAATATACTTTTAAAAGTCGTTCATCGAATTAATCGATATATTTTATATAACGTATAATTTTAATTATTTTTATATACTCGTACCTCCTCCTTTTTAAACACGATCAATAATTTTTCGGTTATATACTGTTTATATATATATTGTGAGATGAAGGACGGCGTTTTTCCCTCTCACCGGCTAGTCAGTGGAGAACACAAGAACTCCGGGTTCTTCATCCCAGAAACGCATACCCACCTTGGTTTGTAACATTCTACTTTTATCCTAAACTGGGAAAATGTATTAATAATACCCGGGATAGATAAATGAAAAGATGTTTAACGTTAACTAATAGAATCAAAAAAAGAACACAATTAAAATTAGAATCGAAATACAATTCACATTAACAATCCTAATTTCGTCGGATTTGGCGCGAGTTCTACGTTCTTCAATGCAGGCTGGTGACAACAAGATCAAAATGTTACAACAGATGGCATACTATCTCCATGACTCATCATCGTAGTTGGTTCTCAGCATCCAGGCCGACGCAATAGAATTTGTATACAGAATTGTAGAAAAATCAAATGTAATGTAAACCGAAGTAGTGTGTATCCGAAACCGAAAGGAAACGTCTCGTTTCCCTTCGGTTACGTTGGATGCTCACGGTCACATCTTAGATTCACTGGTCGCAGCAGTGAACCGCGTAATTTTGACAGCTCTGAGCGATGAATTGAAAAATAATCATAGATGGTGACCGTTTTTATAACCTTTAAAACGGATCGCGTTACCAACCTGAGGGCATTACGAGGTACTTGGCATTAAAACTGGTGACAGGGTAATTTAGAACGTGACATCAATTTGCAATGTCACAATATATTTATATATATTTTAGATGGTTCTGTTTAATACATTAAAATATGAACTTATAATTATTTGCGCAGCATTGATTTAAGTGATCGCACAACACCTAATATAATTATTGTGCGTGTCACATATATTTCACGTTTTGTCAAAGTATCGAATCGTAGTATGTAAAATAATTTAATTTTCGTTATTTATAAACCGGTAAAATTGGCAATTATGCAAGCCGGTCAATCAATTCAAGAGCGGGTACACCGGATCTGTCGTGTCGAGATACAAACCGGGACTTGTTTCGTGATTGGGGAGTTTTATTCAATTCAGCCATCGGTCGAACCGCTAACGAACCCAAAAACTTTGTTCCGTCACTCATTAGCGAAGCGGTCCGTCCGATTCCGGATCCGCCGCAGATAATTGAATAAAGTATTCCGTTAACTTCCGTTTCCGCGATTCCGAACTTCGCGGTGTTTTAACGCAAATTCCCAAACAACGTACACCACTATCGCTTCAGCTTCAACCGGGTTTTCAGTTCCAGGAGTTGTACATTTATAGCCTTTATAATGTTCCACGAGCTTTTCTCTCAGAGTTGTCCTCGTCTCTTAAGTATTCTTTGCCGAACTTTAAACAGTTAATAGCCGATGAGTTTAATTGAATCTGCATAATTAAATAGTCCCATGCTTCGATCGTTCGCTAAATGGTAATCTTGGTTAAACCTAGACAGCATTTAACAAGGTGGTCTATATTATTACTGTCGGTTAGTCTGATATTTCTAGGTATCGTCCTGATTAGGGAACCCAATCCCGAGATCCCGACCCAGTTTACTGTATTTATGAATCCCGGGATTAATACGTATAATCCCGAAATTTTCGGGATTAATATTTTGAATTTAATTCGGGTATTACCCGTTACTACGAAATGTGAAAACTTGTAAATTTTTCATATTAATAACCATTATAAAATACATTTTCTTTATCTCAATTAATTTTATTTCTTAATTTATTTATTTTTTAGTATTAAATACATTTTCTTATCTCGATTAATTTTATTTCTTAATTAATTAAATTATTAATATTGCCAAGTATAAGAAGAATTCCTTTTTCAAACATTTATTTTGTTAAATTTTTGAAATCTGTTATATTGTTGTATTTAGGGAACAATTTGACTTAAGCCGAGTTACAACATCACTTGAACACATTTCCGAGTTTTTATTATTATACGATTACAAAATTATTATTTGTCTATCTTGCATTATAATTTAAAAATTCCTTACTATTTATTTACTTACATATAAATGTCTTACACAATTTGTATTTATTCTTTTTGATATTTTTTATAAATGTGTTGTGTCGCGCGCGTGTTGATAAGAATATCTCGATGACGTGACAATAGTATTTTATTATACTAAACTTACAGTTATGACACATTACAAGAGATGCGTTTCGAGCCGCGGCTCCGATGCGAGAGAGCGCGCCCCAGTGCCCGGTGATCTTTTATCCCTTTCACTCGCGTCATTCTTGCCAACATGCCCGTGTCACGTATTCGCTACATTCAGATATATCACATTAAATGTAACGAATACTGGTGACAGTGGACAGGAAATTCGACGAACTAGCTGAAGTTGCTATGATCCAACTGTAGAGAATATGGAAAGATAGTGACATCAAGCAAGCAACTAAAATAATATTGGTTCAAACTCTCTTCAATTTTTAAGTATGCAGTGGAGACTAAAATAGACACCTTCGAAATGTATTGCTGGAGAAGGATGTTACGTAGGTACTCCGTGAACAGCACGATGCACAAATTCCTCAATCCTGCCACAAACACATCAACCGACGACCACGACAAGCTCTATCAACAGTAGATTATTCAATTTTTTAACCACAGTATACGTCAAAGTGACAGCGTTAGATTACCATGATTAAAGAGATTATCATGGACACAACTTTCGGCCGAAGAAGACCTGGAAGAGTACCACAATGGTGGATCTGGCTGGGCTGGTGAGACCCTGGAGCTGGAGTCAGCTGTGAGGGGGGGGACCTGGGACCGACACTTGTGGAGCTGCATTACGAGCAGAGTCTCATCTGATTGAGACTACTGTATGTCAATACCGACACGAAGGAGGAAAGAAGATAACTGTGTCCAATATTATGAAAGTGGTCTAAGTCAAGAAATTGAAAAAAAGAAAAAAGTTTATCAATTATTTCGCGTCAAATTGTTTTAAATTAATATAATATGATTTAAATTGTAACAATTGTGAAACATTTGAAGCGTTATGTTCAGTGTATTGTTACGACATTCAACGGTATTTTGATAATATATAGTAAGTCATTTCAACCTTAAATTTTTTATTTTCACATAAGCTACATGCAACATTTGTGTCGAAAAAAATTATAAATCAAGTAGACAAAATAAATTTTGAATATGTGTAATATTAAAATATTTTTTAATCAATTCCAACGCAAACTTTTATATATCTCGATACGAAAGAAACGTAACTTAGACCACTTTCATAATAATGGGCACAGATATAACATTAATGAGCAAATGAGTGTTTTCTAATCCAAGAATTATTAAATCATCCCAAGTGCAACCACCCTATTTGTTTGTGCGCAAGACTCCAATTACGCGACGTTGTTCTGGAAACATCCCCCGGTTTTTTTTTATCTGTATTCCGAAACCAGTTCATACCGCATCCCCATAGAGACACGAGATAACAGGAATTTATCTAATCAAGAAGAGTGTGCTGTAAATGAATTATGAATTTAAATCCATTTTGTTAATCATATATGTAATATTTTAAACATGTGATCATCAATTAGGGAACGTCGGATGCTGATCCGCGAATGGATTCGGCAGATGAATTATCTAAACCAAAAAAAAAAACATTTGTGTTTTTTTATAGCAAGGAAAATATTTCTTGAGAATCTCCATCGGTCCATAAGAACAGTAAAGAGTAATCATTTTATTTTGACTTTTGCTAGCTGACCTGAATTCGTTGAATTTATCATTTTGGAAAAATTCATAGTATTTTTTACATCAGAATATTATTTTATTAATTAAAGAGAACACACCAAGAACACATTATTAATGTGAAGTTGCAATTTTTCAAAACGTAGTTCTGTGGTATTTTAATACATAGACCAGTAAATGAATGCACGTGAAATAAAGTGTAAATATAGGAGAGGGGCTTAGAACATTAGTTGCAGGATAAGTGGCATTCTACACACATTATTTGTGGAAACATAAATCAGATAGATATTTACGCAACAGTAAAAATGTTTACTCTTAGAAAAATCTTTGTGTAAATCAGACGTATTTCTTACATTAATGCATATTATATTGTCAGTATTTAAATTTTTAATAAAAATCAAAAATGATCTCGTGAGTGACGCCAAATTGAAAATATTGAAACAAGAAATTCGCATTAGTTCATGTCTATATTATATTTGGTAGTTTGTGTTATCAATTAGAAAGATATACAGGAAAATTTAATAAAAGGTGATAGCTTTTGAATTTAGGATAATAGATGTATTCATTTGAAAGAACTACACCGTATAAGTTCGAAAATTTGTCGTCAACTTACTCTATTGGTGAAGTGTAATAGGTTAACGCATTTCCCCGGATAGGAAAGGATCCAGGTTCCAATCCCGGCAGCAACAATAAATATTTTTTCTTTATATATCTTTCTTATTGATTCATTTAATTTGTATTAGAATATTATTTGGTTATTGTTTTGTATTAAGACAATATATCCATTACAATATCTGGATTTCGTTTCCTTGAATCAACCATCACTGCTCCGGGTGAGTTTGACACCTTGATTAGAAATATAGTAGATATTTAATTATGTTGTTGTGGTACTCGAAGCGAGTCCATGTAATAATATGTATAGAATTTTCAAAAATTTGATCAGTATGGAGATTGAGTGAGAATTGGTGAACGTTATATATGTATATAAAGTGATCACTTAAGCCAGTCAAAGACGGTTCGTAAGCCCTGTAATTACCCCCCATATTTCTAAATATCATTATTTTAAAATATAATAAAATAGCTTCGCCTCTATGAGATATCTGATATTTATTTAATAACAGTGCCTTTATAGGTCCAGTAATTGTGTGTTTTTGAACATATTCAAATATTGCTAATACAATTTAGGTTAGTTACCGGTAGTACAAAAATTGTGAACTTTTGGTTCGAAACGGAAATCCGTATGTTTTAATATACATTTTTTTTTAAATTCAGTGCGCGAACTCAATAAATAATTTTTATATAAGCGCTCTTTGGCACTGAATATATTTCAATATGCTTTGACGTATGTATAAATTAATCTTCCATGCTCTGCCATTTGCTAGTTCAGTCCGCCTTCACAGGATACTGTCGAGACATGTCGGATCAAGAAGGGCACTTAAATTAATACACTTTTAATTATTTTAATGACAAAATCACAAAAGATTCTATTTTTTATCAGCCACCTATTTCTGATTTGCGAATTTGTTTTTTTTTTGTTTGAACCATACGGTACATTTGATCGCAAAATTTTTAAATAGTAAAAGTGCCTCTGTTCAATAAAAAGCATTTTTAAATTTCAACAGCATTTATTTATGAATCTATCACATATACACGATGATTCAAACTCAATTGTTATTTTAAAATATTGCTCTATTTTTTTTTTATCTTTCAGAGTTAGAAACGTTAACGAAAATGAGTCGATACACGATTGAGCCGCGCATGGAAATTGTGAAAATTCAGTACAAAAATGGTACAAGTCCTTTATATGGCATTGCTTTATATGTGCAACAGCTCGTGACCATGGAACAACAAGGTATCATCGAACATTTTGGCCAAAATTAATTTTTTGTATTTAAATTCTTACAATAATTTTCTCTTTTAAAACTGTGTTACAAAAATCCTAGTGATTTAGGATTTGTATTACAGATGAATATCTTCTTCTACATGTACCATCTTCTAACGAAGGTTGGCAACCAATTGGCAATGTGCTGATTTATCTTGTACAAGATGTATAAAATCACCGGCATTTTGGACGTTGAGTCACTTTCTGAGGTTACGCAGTCAAGACAACCTCTTTTTATCTACACCTCTGTTACTACACCTTTCTACATTATCTTCCTTATCTACACCTTCCACGGTAGATGAGTTATTAGATTGTATTTTGTCATTGCGTAGGATTTGTTCAAAGTGTGCAGCTTTCCTTCGTCTGTTTGATTTTATATTATATATTACGTGCTGGTGCGTTCAGTCAGTACATTGTACGTAACTATATTTGAGAAATAAAGCGAAATTTATTATTATCTGACGGAATATTACGATATATGAATAATTCATAATAATATTAAGCTTTCCCAACTTTTATCTATATCTTTCTGGATGTATTGGATTGTAGCGTCATTTGCCAGAAAGAAAAAATTCGACATGTTTTTAATATCTCTAGGTTGAGATTACTTAATTGTTTTCTCTTTTATATATTCAATAACAGTACCTAAATATATATTCAATTTAAAATGAAGTGTACGATGTCATTATTACGAGTAAGGGAAAACCTACATTAGCGAAATTGTATTACGACTGGCAAGTATGTTGAGCATTTGTAATCCTGTCATCTCATCTATGTCTCATGGTCTCATCTCGCGTCGCACTCTATGGTTGCTGTTTCTGTCAAATGCGACCGTAGAATCTAATTAATGCGATGCGGGATGATAAATTAATGCTTTGTTCGTATTTTTCAAGAATGTATTTAAGTGGATATATATATTTCAAAGTTAATACGTAAAAACACCGTTTATACAATTCCAGGGAAAGCAATACATAATAGGCTGCTAGGACCTGCGGGCGACTATTGTGGTCGTTTTGCTGCTTGTAGTAGCCGCTACGCGGCTCATGATGACCGCTGCACGGCTAAGGCTTCCGTATAATCTATATTTCATCTAAAGCAATATAATAAGGATGCACAATGCACTATTGTTTAAGCAATATAATAATAGATTTCCGCATTGAAATATAGATTCTACTGAGACCCTGCTAGTATGATAATAATTATGATGAGGAATGTTATGATATATATTTTATTTTATTATATAATTTATTTAAGTACAGCTTATTTCAAAGTACTGACTCAATGTTTCCTCTAAGGTGTGAGGATGTGCGCGCGCACACAATTTACCATCATAGTGCACAAAAAAAAAAAATTTGCTTTCACAATTTTTAACAAGACTGCATCTTCATGTGCCGCCCTCTATCGAAGTTTGACAACTATGGTGCAATCATGTATAAGAACACCAGCACTTTGAATACTGAATCACTTTTTGAGGTTACACAGCCAAGATAATCTCTTTCTACCTACGTCTCTGCTGCCTACAATCTTCTCCTACCTACATAATGAGTTGTATGATGAAATATCATGTTTCTCATTGCGGAGAATATGACAGTTGTTATTGATTCTCTTGACTTATGTATACGTTATAATACATCTTCATTAGTAATATTGTCAACCCAGGCTCTAATAGTAGCCTTATACTGGAATGGTAATGTTTTTCTTATTTTCTCCTACCGCACAAATAATAGCATTGGGCCTTAATATTGCACAATAGATTTTTTATGCGCGCACTCTGATCCAAACATAGAGGGAATATTGCTCACTGCACGCCACTGATTATGTGTGTATTCGGGATCGATTTATTAAGTAAAAAATTTGCTTCACAGGCGATGAACCAAATTGAAAAATTAATATTCAAAACTTTGAAGCTCAAAATGATCGGATGATACCTTGTTATTCTACGGGCGAGAGCTGTCAAGGAATATTTATTTTTAAGGTGGTGGTAACCCATCTAACCCTCTCTGTCTCCCCTCGTACATTGTTAACCGCCCCGTGACCACTAGAAGATTTAGGCGCGCTTGACGCCGTCTCGAAGGGAGCCGGAGGGTGAGAAGATGGATGCGTTAGATGCCGGGAACGGATGTACGCGGCCGTGGATCAGGTAGGTACCTGGTGGCCGCTGGCTGCCCGCGGCTGAGGTACCTACTCCCGCGTAGAGGAACCGGTCGGGTCGCGCGCCGCTTCCGGTTGTCGCCCGTTTGCCGCGCAAACCAGTTTCCCATTCAGCGGGGCCGCCATCTTGCCGGCCGGCCGCGGGAAAACTGCAACACGAGTCAAAACGGCGACTCGAGGCGAGGATGTGACAGAGGGCAGAGAGTCGTGACCGGCTGGACGACTCCTAGTCCTTTAATATTATGTTCTACCAATAAAATCTGCGTGACAATTTAATTCTCGGAATGCACCTTTATACAATAAACGTGTGGAAAGGTACACTTTTGGATATTGTCGCCTTCAAAGTAGACCCTTTGTGCATCTATACTCAGACTTAAACTTTCATTTTCTGGAAGTAGACCTGGAATTCATTTTCCGGAATACTGTCTCACAATTTATAAGATATTAGTTATATTAGAAAATCTGCATTCTTTCGGCGCGGTGTTTAATTATGTAATTAGCCAGAAATCACAGGTGAATTGGTAGGATGATCAAATTGGGTAATCGCATTTTGAAGCGCACTGTGACTGCTCCAAATTTTGATCGCCCATTTTCACGCCGAAGATACCTAATTTTAATTTAATTCAAAGAACAGCTGGAGGGGGGGAGGACCCACCCTTTCCCGGGACCGGTTTAGAAGCTAGGGCTTCCTTGTCGGTCCCGCTCATCAAAGCTAATAAAAAATACGCGACTTTAATTCAATTAAATTTTAACAATTACTAAACGAAAAAGGAGAAGAAATTCAAGATGGTTATTAGCAATTAAGATTTAATATATATATATTTTTTAACCCTTAACCTTAAGTACTGTCTTTATTCATAAAAAAATCATATTACATAAATCCACAAAAACATAGTATTACATGCAGATGGAAATTAAGGTGCAGTTGTTCAAGGCAGATACTCAGGGATCAATTCATCATAAACACTCCCTTAAGAGGGACAGTGGACGAGACACAAAGTGATTGAGTCACACTCATACGGTTAGTCAAAAACACTCTGCATGGAGAGTGAGAGGTAGGTGCGTAGTAAGAGTCCCACCCACGCAGGCCGGCCTGACTACCCACCTAAGGAGCCCCAACGAGTCACCCATATCCGAATAAATACCTTATATAGAACAAGATTCGTCTCATTACTGGTTAGGCCGAAGATACCTGTTACCTTCCCAATAGCTAAAAACTGTCTCTTTCTAAATATAATTAGAAATTTACGCACGTATTAGTTCAAACACGAATACTCATGTGATTTAGATACAATTACATCGCGGACAAGTTCGCGGCCAGTGTCATCAACGTCTCGAAAATAAATTTGACAGTTACATCAAGTTCATCCCTTCAGTATTTTTTTAAACTCCCTGACGTGTGTAGGTATCGGTACCGTGTCCCCATTATGACTGAAGTTTATCTGTTATATTTATGTTAGTATTTTGGGTTTATTTGAAATTTAATAAATCTTTAAATACACTTTAATCGTAGATTATAATTTGTCATTTTTATTGAAGGTCTGCAATTATTAGCTCGTGTTCCAACCGGCTACGGAGTTCGAGCAATTTAATTATTTTCTTCAGCCGATGTTTGAAATCGCTTACTAGACTCTTTCGTTTACGATTCTCGCACGTAGTACTCCCGAAGGACCTAAATTAGTCTGTCTTCAGTCCACCTTCCAATTCGACACTTCAATTTCACACATCAGAATAAATCACTAAATTTTAAAGGTGTAGAAAATGTATTTTTTTAGTTCGGAAGAATACTTGTAATAGGGGCTGGAATTTATAAAATTGTAATTATATGTATTTTTTAGTATACAGAGTAAATAAATGTTCTTTTTTATAATTATTATATTATTTAACCACTTGTCTGCTCGGTACTATATTTATAATTCGCTCCGAGGCAAAAAAACATAAAGCAAAAAACAATCCCGAAATATTGAAAATAAAATCTAAAACAATTTATTTTAAACTCACTTAAATATGTACGTAGCACGTCCGGGGAATATATATTTTTTAGGTGTGTACTTATGACTAGGTAATTAACCAGAAATATATAAAAATTTAAGAGTGCGGATGAGACTTGCCTCTAAAGTCGCGCAAATGTGCTACAGTGTTGAGTGAGGAGCGAGCTGTTATTTGAATGACCAATCGATGCACGAGACCAGAGTAATTATTTATTACAGACAGTTTTATGTTTGTTAAGATAAATTAATAGATATATTTCTAAATTTTATTCACCGCAATATTCTATAAAATATAAAACTCTAGTTCACCTCACGGTTATAAAGAAAGCATAGGTTTTACGGGTACCTAAAACTAGACTATGCTTCAAACACGTTGAATTTACTCACGCATTTCGGCCTGCATTGCGTGACATCTGTATGTAATGTGAACTCGATACGATCACGCTAGCGCCGTCCGGCGCTTCTAAATGAACGCACCCCTGAAGCGTCGATTGTTTACAGACCGCCGCTCTCTTTTATTCGCTACCAGATATCGTGTTGCAGCTCTTTCACTCGCGGACGAATCACGACTCGCCGGTTGTTAGTCAGAATTAATAACATAATAATTCACTCACTTAATAAAAATGTTGATTTATCGTGTGTTTTTTTAAAAGTTCAACACACAATGGAATTGACATTATAAATGAATTCGCTGCGTCCAATCCTGAATGCGACATCCGGTACTTGATCATATCTTCTGTCAGTTGAAAAAGCGGCGGCCATATTGGCGGTTTTTTATCCGGCTGCCGAATGCGCGCGCAGTTTTGAATTCGGGACACGTCCCTGAGAGAAAGGAGTCGAATTTTGTCTTCGCAAAGGTCAACACTCACTTCATTACCTACCTAGAGGTACTCGCTACCTGTACAGGCTGACTGGTACTTGATGAGAAATTATTAAGGTGGTAATCAGCGGCGCAAATAGGGGCGGGGCGGACGAGGGGGGCAGGAGAATTGGAGCTTCGTTCAATGTGCAAAAAATTTTCAAGTTGAGAACCAGAGACAGTTCAGGTTTCTCGGAAGAATATTATAATTCAAATGTGTGCACATTTTTTTTAAAAAACAAAAATATAAAACAGTAGTGTCATGGCACACATTACGTCACAAAAAACTATTCAATTGAAGATATCAGTTATAGAGTCAGCAATCTTTATATTTTTATTTAGAGAGAAACATGAAGAATTGATAAGAGATTGAAAAACAATATACCTGTATAATCTGATTTAAAATACTCAATTTGAATTACACCTTTTTCCAAACAGAAGCTAGATTCCATACTGGCGGCCATTTCAGAGTAGCGAAGACTGCTATTGGTTGAATTCGAATATAAATGGCAGCGCGTAAAAGCAACTGATTTTGCAACTAAAACCGATTTTGAATGACAAATTTCCATCAAAAAGAGTTTAGTTTGGCTGCTAATAAATTAACACAATGTGTAAAAACTGTATGAAAAGACGACTGCATTAAAAGATGGAAATAAAATAAATTATAGAGATTGCTGACTTTACAACTAGAACGTTTAATTCTGAAAGAGCTACACGGGATATCATTTTTGGTGAAATTTCTAACTAATTTGTTAAATAAAGTGATGTTGTACTTAATGATTATTATCCGTACTATATTTTTATAACTTTTAATATGTTTATTGACTTTTATTTTTTATATTCAGTATATTATTTGAAATCTATAAAATACTTAAATTAATCGAAATAATCGGATAACCACGACCTTTTTAATGCTTATATGTAACCTCTGACATGGTTGAGATTAGGCCAATGAAGTTTGATTATTTTCGACTCGTATTTTTAATAGGTATAAAAATACTACTAAAATATAAGTATATTGCACCCTGTATATTTCCTCTATATTAATGTATATACCAGTCACCCTGTACACCTACACTTGTAGAAATACATAATATCTAACACAATACGTGTGAAGCTTTCCAAAAGATATAATATACTTCTTGTATGGAGCGACCTGCCCGGAAGTGACGTCAGACCCGCCTTTTGATTTATAGCGACCAATTATTATTTTGATATTGTGATGTTTTAAGCCGGTTATTTGGTCTGGTCCGGCTATTATCGTATTTAGTTCCAATTGCCAACGAAATATTTATTTTTCATCTTGATTCAATATTGAATTCACAAAGTTGATGTATCAATATTATTTGGTTACTTTTTAGTTGATAAAATTTTTACTTGTTTAAATCGAAGCCAAATTAAAACCAAGGCGTTTGTTTTGTAGATGCTGGAAATGAGGCTATCTTGGATAGTCTGGCATGCAAAGGAAGATATTCAATTTTTAAAAAATGTGTAAATATGTATGTTTTAAATTTAAACTTTTATTTATGTAATATTTGAATAAGTCCAAGAACACACCCATAAATATGGACGTATGGAATTACCCATATTTTTCCATTAATAAAAAATAGCTTCATCTCTATGGGATATCTATTATTTGTTTAATAACAGTGCCTTTGTAGGTGAAATTCTAGTAATAGTGTGTTATTGGACATGTTCAAATATTGCTAATAATATACTTGTCAAATTAAGAAAATATATAAAAATTGAAAGATATTGTTAAAAACATTTTACACATAAAGAATATTGCTAATTTCATAAAAATAATTAGATTCTCATAGCGACATATACGCTGTTTCAGGGAAATGAATATCAAATTTAGTCCATAGATGGCGATGGTGTAGTGGCATTCAAAGTTTCCACATATTAACATATATATAACTTTAAAAAAATTGATAGATATGGAGGTTGATTGTGTGGAATGGCGAACGTAATTATCCATATTTCCATATTTTTCCATAAATAAAAAATATTGTTAAAATTTGTGTGCGCGCTATATTTATTTGTATGCTCTATGATGCCAAATTGTATGCGCGCGCACACCCGCAACACCTTAGAGAGAACATTGGTCCTAAGCACACGGAGGATAGTCATTAAATTAGCAGTTGGTTGTTCAAGAGTTGGCATTGAGAAAAAACATTTCATTTTAGCACATGAAGGGAATGCGACAAACATTTGTGGGGCTGTGATTCAAATCCACCGTCGTCGTCGCCGCTCCCATCTGACTGATGACACAGGCGACATCTGTACCCGGGGACCAGGCGTTTTCCGATCCGACACCAGTCAACTTTTTATATCCACCGTACAAAGTATACCAACCTCCACACATTGTTTTGTAGGAAGCTGTTTAAGAGTAATGAATCTTTCCAACCAATGTTCTTACATTCAATTTTACGATGATATATGAATAGCAGTAAAATGTTTTTGATGCTGTTCTGTTTCTAAAGTGTAATTGATTTTGGTACTTGGCCATTCTATTTATTTTAAAATGTCAAAAATAAATGTAATAAAATTTAATTTTTTTCTTCCTACCCAGCGAACTGTACACCAGTACTAAACACATAAATGTGATTATTAAGAGAACACATTCTTATTGTGAAGTTGTAATTATTCAGAACAGACGGTCTGTGATATTTTAAATACTAATTAATACATTTAAGTAGTGTTTTTTTAAAAAAGAATTTCCTACACGAAGTAGAACAGTTGACAGTAATTTTTAGAATCATCATGAACTTCGTCATCAAGTGTTGAATCTTTTTTATACAAATTTGTCATGGATAATATTTTCACACCAGCAGTACGCGGATACTTAGTAGATGTATAAGTTAGATACCGCATGAAGCATTGTATGTTTTACAGCATCTGATACATCATTTTATCGAATGTAATATTTTATCTCCATGAAATTTGAACCGTGCTGATTTTTCCACAGCATTGTGCTCTTTTACGATCGTGAAAGAGTTGTATTGCAACGTCTGCAACAATTTCTGCATTTACCGATCACACCCAGAAACTAAATAATAATTAAAACAAATTAGGTGAATCGCTTAGAAATATACACAAAAAAAAATCTATCTCTCTAAAATATATCCATTAGTTTTAATTAATTTATATCTAGGTACTTATAATTCATCTTGCATAGTTAGGCGGATACAGCTTCTGTATAAGGTATTTATATATTTTTGTTATTAATAACTTTCAAATGTCTGGTTTAACATAACATAATCTAATCTAATTTTGACTACTTTAACACAGATAAAAGTCTGGCAAAAAAGCCAGAACACAGGTGAATATCTATCAGAGAGGTATCCAACAAAAAATATTATATTCTAATTGTATTTAAATATCTATTAGAATATTTTTATGGAGAACACATTCTTATTGTGAAGATGCAATTTTACAGAACGTAGGTCTGGGATATTTTTAATACAAATTAAACGTATTCATTAGAAAGATATACATATAAAATCAATTTATCGAAAAAATATTGTCGTTGCTACCGGGATTCGAACCGGGAAGATGGCTTTCAAATAATGGAACGACATATGTATTAATTTGAATGTGCAACATATAAGTTCGAAAATTTGTCGTCAACTTACTGTGTTGGTGTAGCATAATCGGTTAATGCATTTCCCCGGATAGGAAAAGATCCAGGTTCGAATCCCTGTAGCAACAACAATATTTTTTCGATAAATTGTTTTTGTATGTATAACTATTTTTTACATTTAATTTGGATTCTAATAGATATGTTATTTGTTGTTTATTTTTCAAGTAAATCATTGTAAAAAAAGTTCAATAAACTATTAATCTATATATATAAAAATATAATTGCTATGTCTTCATTGACTGTTAGTAGATTTATACGTATTCACGGCCATTCAATTATTACAATGGAATTAGATAATGCTTAGGTGGGTTTTTGTCGTATTTAACGTTTCAGGCCCTACTTCATTTGACTTCACCACGAAATTTCACAAAAACTATTCCGCGGCGGAATAACCCAGAAGATACCGCGATATTATTTATTGTTTCAGTTCTTGCGCCTAGATATAATGACTTAAAAATGTTTTTTTTCTTCATACTTTTACTTTTAATAATTTAAGACTGAAAGGCATGGGCGCTCCGTATTTTCTTTTTATTCTCGTGAAAAGAAAATGTATTTTTTTTAGTAATCTTTTCTCATCCCGGGCACCAAACGATTGCTCGGGATCCGGGTGCGCCACTGCCATCCGCCCGTATCCCATCTTCGTATCTTATTATTTCAAATTACCCAATCTTGCACAGCGGTTTAGCCCGGCATAAGAGTTACCCTAAATTTTCCCTAAGCCCTACCCTCCCGAGCGACCCCTTCTAGTTCTTCCCTTGAAAGGAGAATTTACCCAAATTCGAGGTAAAGAGGAATACCGATATCTCAAACGGCGCAAGAACAAAAGAGAACAATAAATGTTTTAACGCTTGGCAGCCTGTTGAGTCAAACCCCGTATTTATTTTACTCAAATCCTGACGAATCACGACCGAGTCTTACGTGGAATCATTGCTGATTTATATTTGGTAGAGAAACTGAAAATGGCTTCGATTTGTTAAAATAGGGAATTTGGGCGCGTCAGCCCATACGTTTAAATAAGCTGTGTAAAAGCAAAATCATTACAGATTAAATGTCTAAGGGCCGGTTGTGTGATCAGTAGTAACTTTTTACTATAGTAAAAAAAAATTACTAAAGTAAAAAAAATTAAACTGGAAATTTGATTATTTACCGACTACAATTTTTTAAATACCTCAAAGTGTTTATTTTATATTGACGTATATTTTTTATAAATTAATTTGTGTATTCGTGTACTATTATATTACACGCCAGTAACGGTGATGTTCACGATATATAAAAATATTTAGCCAAGAAACAAACCGCTTTATTAATATCCGTCGAAAATAGGCTAGCGGCGAGGTTACGTAAAAGGTAGTAACAACGTTATTTGAAAATATGAATACAAATATAACTGTACATAGAAAATGGCACTAGTGAACCACTAGTAGATTAATATTCTGAATATTGAAAGGCGCGCAACTGCGAACGAGTAAAGAACCTTTAAATATAAATATAATATCAAATTTTAGTGTGCAAATGGCGACTTCTCCATTCCGTATCACATTCCAGGGATCCGGCATTATATCTGTATTACACGAGAAGCGAAAGAAGGCTCCCGCCAAATTCGCGCCATTCAATTTTCGAACCCGCCTTCCAAATTTGAATATATTCACCGGCGCACCTGCCGGCCGTCGACCAATAATAAAACACCTGTTCTCGAGGCGCGCGCGTCCCGCTCGCACCCGGGCGGGCCGCGCGGCCGCGTCCCTCTCGCACGCTGAACGGTTTCCGATACAAGCCCGAAAAGATATAAGAAATAATGTCCGGGAATAAGGGAATATATCGCACTGCCGGGTTAAGTTGTTTCGAGTTACGACGTTTTAAAAGTTTCGGTCCAACGACGTTATCCCTGTAATCTTCTCAAACTTTTCCAACAAATTGTTGTAAATTGATTGAATTTTTACTTAAATAAATTTGAAACCATTTAGCATCTGTGATGTAAATTTTAAGATCTATTTATAATATATAATTTAGTGTAGGTATGTTTGAGATACTTTAGAAAATTCCCTTTGACCAAAGCAGTTCTTATAACCCTTACATATGGCGGTGTAACTTTGTCTCCAAATACTAACACGTGGCTTAAAGCATAGACCGAGGTGAAGGTTTTCATTTTCACTGCTATAATGTGTAAAAGGCATTGGGCGGGACACATTTCAAGACGCAGAAACTCAATGGACAAATAATATTATCGAATGGTATTCACGACCTAGAGAACAATCAAAGTCTCAAGGGATTAACGAAATCATCGGAGGAGTGGGAATGACATGGCAAAAATTGACGGAGGTCCGAAGAGATTGGCAATGAATTCTAGAGAGGCCTTCATCCAGGAGCGGATCCATGATGGCTGATGATATTTTAAGAACTCATTGAATCACTAAACTATAAATTATTTTATGTATATGCTTATAGGTAACGTGGTTTAGCGGTTCTCCAAATTTCCAAGCGAATAATACTTTTTACTAATTAAACTTACAAAGGGACTGCTTTGTCATCTTTAAAATAATCTATAAATATTGAATTGAATCTATGTGATTTGGAAGACCTAGACGACATTATCGAATTATCTACTAATTTCTTCTTCGGAACTTCTCCGTAGAAATAAAGAAGATAAGTAGAACTGAACCAAAGTCACGATTGCCGATCGAACTGGATGACTACCGACAAACAGTACGCAGTATGGAGCAGATCATGATGAACTTCATTTATCTCGGATTCTGTATAACTGATGACGGTGGCTGCGTAGCTCAAGTTAAGAGAAGAACTGGAATGGTAAAAAAATGCGACGTCCAAGCTGGATACAGTGTGAATAAACAGATCCATGACCATAATTACAAATATTTGTTTAGTTAAGTCTCTTGTTTTTTCCACATTTTACTTTACTCTCTAGAGCAGTCATCGGCAACCTTTTTTGGCCGCGGGTCACAATCAACCAAAATGTGACTATTAAGAAGACGTTTTTTATTTTTATTTATTGTTATTGTGTTTAGTTTGTAGAACTCCATGTTTATTTTGAATGAAATTTAAAAAATCAAATTATAATAAATATTATTATTGAGTTCTGCTAGTTTGCGTAAGCATTATTTCGACATTACAGCTGTTTCGGCAGTTCAGGCGAAACCACGTACAACCGACTTATTTAAATGATTTTAGTTACCTCTTCTTCTATGGGTAAATTAGGTGGTTTTCGGTGGATAATATTGTCAATATTCTTATTCTTAGAGGCACTACACTTATCATTAAAAATTCCCCATTTATGTGTATAATATCTATGTTTTCTGATGGTTTTATTGTTGTAAAGTTTTTATGTTAAGCTTAATAGTCAATTTTCCCGTTTCTGTAAATGATTAGTTGAAATATTCAGTAAGAGGAAGGGGTTAACTAAAATCATTTAAATAAGTCGATTGTACGTGATTTATCCACTGTTTGAAAATGACCTTAACCGCTGAAACAGCTGTAACATCTAAATAATGCTTACGCAAACTACCAGAACTCAATAATAATATTTATTAATTTGATTTTTTTAATTTTATTAAAAAAAGAAGACCGTTCAGGTCCATGGGTATTTTCATTTTAAAACAGTCTGTTAGTGGGTAATAAGATACATTTTGTTGCAAAAACTATTAGGTACAATATGCTTACAAACTGTTTTTAAACTAAAGATAAAAATTAAAATTAAGTGGGTCACTTGAAAGTATCAAATGGGTCACTTGGTGACCCGCGGGTTGCTTGAGCAAGTGTGAGAAAGAAACCCGACTTGACCAAATGTGTGTGTTAGAAGCGAATGTTTAGAGCAGACTATCTGTCCTACGACAGTTCTGTCGTAATGGCGAGTAACTATGGAAATATATGACAATGCTCACAGTGTCAACTGTGTATTATACATATCTCTTACATAGCTTTCGCCCTTGCGACAGAAAGTCTTTGGTGCGCGCTAGTTCTTAGAATCCCTTGGATAGCAATACGCCCTAATACCTTAATTTTGAAACAAATAAAGATTCAAAATAGATTGTACACAACCAGTCTGAAACGCTCCTTTAATTTTTTGGATGATAACCTAGAGAAGCGGGTGATGTTTGGTAAGATTGAAGACAAGAAAGGAAGAGGAATATCTCTTGATGGATAGCAACAGAGAAAGGCGGAAGAGAATCGTAACTTTACGTGTATAAGACAAGTCAATTTGACACTACAGTTTATTAGGGCAATAGCGGGAAGGTAGAACGATATTGGACTCGGCGCTTCCCAAAATCTTTTTGATTTCAAATAAGTTTTGGTTGTGTCTGCTGTCGTTCCCGGCAATGTTCTCTCTAATTTTGGATCACGCTGTGCGCACACAATTTATTTGTGCAATTTTAAGGACCCTTTGCTATTATTTATGTGCTGGGGGAGAAAATAATAAAACCATTACCATACCAGTATAAGGCTACTATGGGTTGACCACATTACTAATGAAGACGTATTAAGACGCATGAATATGTCAAGAGAACTAAAAACAACTACCAAGCTGCTTCGAACACATTCTCTGCATAGAAAAATATGATATTTTAAAACATTTACACCGGCATCAGAAGCATAGGTAGACATATATTTATTATTTTGGCTATGTAACTTCAGAAAGTGGTTCAATGTCTATAATGTCGGTAATCTTATACATGATAAATCAACATGGCGGCACATGAAGAAGAAATCTTGTTAAAAATTATGTGCTCGCTATATTTTTTGTGTGCGCTATAATGCCAAATTGTGTGCACATCTTAGAGCGAACATCGGTTCCCGGTACCGCTAAAGGTGAAATTGAGAGAACGGAAATTCTCTAAAGTAGTTTTTGTGTCTATTTTGACTAGGGTATCCGCTGAACAAACATTTTCTATGTTAAAAAATCACTGATTTAATTTTTCATTCATCCGACGACGTCTGCAGGCGAGGGTGCGGGTCATTTATGTTCCCCAAGGGTGCCATCAACCCCGTCAGGCGGGGGTCCGTTTCTGAAAATCTGTACGTGTATATTTAATAATTTATTTTAAATTATTTTTCGATTCCGAATCGCTCGTCCGTGTAACGAACGCCACAACTCGCGTTTTATTGTTTGCTGCTTTTCGATTATCCCGTATACGTCATACGGCACGCACGTCTGCCGGCGCGTGCCCCCGCTTCTCGTCCGCGTCAGCCCGCAGATGAGGGTTTCATTATTTTTATTTGTGAGGGAATATTTTTCGTTTATTTGTCGGATTTTTAATACCGCTCAAGTGACACTCGCTGGGATATACAAATTCTACTGTATACTGAACAAGACTGCGAAACACGCCAACTTAACATCAATGAAGTAACACAGCCAGATAAATTTGAACACGAGATGGTTAGCGGCGGGATAAAACGAAAGGACATAGAATTACACAAAAGACACGAAATACACCTACGTAAATAAAGCGAAATATTTCTAAATTTATTAACGTTCAATTTCGGTAAATACTAACATAGAACAATCACGGCTCAATTTTCAGACATTAATTACACAATGACCTCTCTTAAAATACAACATTAAAAAAAGAAACGTTACAAACGTACTAAGTCGCGCAACGAGGAATCAAACCCTAAAAAACAATGTTATGATATTAAAGAGAATACATTCTTATTGTGAAGTTGTAATTATTCGGAACATAGGTCTGTGATATTTTAAATTCTAATTAAAGGTATTAATTAGAAAGATATACATATAAAATTAATTTTATCAAAAAATATTGTTGGAAACAGATCCAGGTTCGAATCCCGGTAGCAACAACAATATTTTTCGATAAAATTGATTTTGTATGTATATCTTTCTAATGAATACATTTAATTAGTATTTAAAATATCACAAACTTATGCTATGAATAATTAAAACTTCATAATAAGAATGTGTTCTCCTTGATGAAAATATGTCTCGGGAAGCTCGTGAATACAGCGAGCAAAAAGACGATCTCCTGCAAGATGGATAGATCAAATAAAGGAGTTAATAGGATCCCATTTGAACGCTGCCATCAGTATGGCTGAAGACCGGGAGGATTGGAGACGTACTGTGCACCAAGTTACAGATACTTCAGGAGACCACGATGCTAAGCAGTGAGCCGATGAAGAAGACAAATATTTGGGGAAAGTGGGCAATGGAGAACCGGGTGGAACTGCTAATTTTGTACAAATAATCAGAAGAATAGTGGCAAAATATATATATATATAATTGGCTATCCTTGGAGGAGGCCTATATCCAGCAGTGGCTGATGATGATGAAACTATAACTGTATAAATATAAAATAGACTTCCAACGTCGACAACACTATTAAATCTGAACATGTCACATCACAATCGATGAACGGTTCGATCTTATATAATAAAAATTAAAACATGATTATTTCGATACCGCTAAAAGTTGAGCTATTTTCAGTAAAATAATAGAAATGTCACTGAGGTAATGGAGTGATCTTTTATTATTTTTAAAATGTTATTTCGAAAAATCTCATATAAAAAACTGAAAGAATTTTTTCGATATCTTGAAATACGGCAGAGTCACGGATGTTCAAAGTTGCGTGTTTTAAAAACGATCGGTTTATACTGTTTTATCGTGTGACGTCACATCTTCCGAGTCGGTACTCTACACTATGTACTAATATTGTTAGTAGTGGCCGGTGCGAGCGTATTTCAACAAACCCAACATTGAATATCTCCAAAAGTATTGCACATTTTGAATAATTTAAAAACGCATAGTAATCTGGATTTTTTTTTACACTTACTACGGAAGCTCGTTTCTGACATGCTCCACTATCTCATTTACCAAAAAATGGCGATGAAAATAATAAATACTCTTTGTGTTGATAATATTTTTCAATGGTAGTCTGAAATAGCTCTCCATCTAGTTTTCGATCGCCCCCGATTACGTACACCGTTCACGCTCGACTTCCTGAATGATTGATTTGTTTATTTTATTAGGCAAACTTCGTCCATATAATTACATAGTACTTTATCGAGAATCTAACCGTATTAATTTAATAAGCCCAATAACAAGTTTACACATACATATTATATTAATTATTTCCTACGACTTAATGTACGAAATGAATTTGATTACTTGAATATGAGCGTGGCTGTAAGGGATGATGTGTAGTTTGGAGATAAAATGGAAAATTGAAACCTATGAATATTTTGATTATAATTTAAAATAATATAATTTATAAAATATAGTTAGAATTCATATACGCGTTTACGTATCCTTCATAGCAGGGCTTGCAAAATTACCGAGAAATTACATTACCGGTAAATCGGTAAAATATAAAATTAACAATTTATCGGTAATGGTAAGTATTATGGCACTAAGATATAAAACAACAAATAAATAAAAATACATTTTAATGAAAAAATTTATTTAAATAATTCTCTTTCAGAAGAGGAATTAAAATGAAGGCTTAAAAATATAACATTGTTTTTTAAATGTCTTTCATCATACTAATTTTATATATAATGCAGTCAAAAAAATTATTCTTGCATATAAAAAATAAATTTTAGCACCTTCATCTAGCAATTTAAAAAAATATGTTTATCCTTGTAGATTTTTAGACTCGCGAATGGATTAAGTACCTACCTACGCGAAGCTATAAATGGAACACTTAAGAGGCGTTTATCAGTGATGTTACAAATTATTGTTTCAAATGAAGTGTTGTGAATTTGTATTACGTGAATGATACTATCATACAAATGCATAAAAACAAGAACCTAAATCGAGTTCTCTACTGCTTCTACTTCTTGTTACAGTCTACTCAGGGTATTTTACATTGAGACTTGCGGAACCCTCAGATATTGGTTCGGCGTTCAATGAGACCTGATGCCGAACCTTGTGGGGGAGCCATTTTACAATAAACTCTATGATAGTGCGTCTGTGTTCCAAGTTATATACACACACACACACACACACACGCGCGCGCTTGTATTAAAGTGAAGGCGAGCCTCAGTGTATATTTTGAACTACAGGTGTTCCCGATCAGCAATATGTTTCAGAAAACAATTTATATTTTTTCGACTTTGTTGTACTGACATGACTTTTTATTTTAGGAGCCAGAATGAAAAAGCGAACCAGGGATCCTAGTGTAGTTTCAACAAGCCTTTCTATATTTTATATTTTACAAATCCAAACAGAGTCACATTCCTATATTTATGTATAATAAGTCGTTTAATAAGTCTGCGGTTTTTTTGTAATGTTATTTTCCCGCTATTTTATTTTTTATTGTGATAAAAAATGCTATACCTATTCGATAGCATTTCGAAAAATCTCGATATGGTGCTGAAAGCAGAAGTATTTATTAGACTTTATTGACATACATGTTTTTGTTGTAACACAGGTGAATATATTATAATATAACATGATAAACATAAGATACAATTATATTGCAATTAAGTATAATACTCGTAGTTTATTGTGTGGGATGGAGTAGACTCCACCTCTGATATATACTGCATTGTCCTGGCTACTTTGCTAGACTGAAGTGTGTGTTAAAGTAGCCAGTTTTTTTCGTGCTGTTGTGGTGTTATTTAATTCAAGAAATATAAAGATTCGACAGGAAAATAATAAATATATGTAGTGGGAGTGTTGTAAAACCAGTGAATTATTAGTGTAGGTATTGTATTATGATTATGTTGGAATGTTGTACAGTAATGCTTCTGATTGATCTCTACCCAATTGAATCATATATTGTGTCCATATTTGTGTAATCAGTTTGGAAGTGAACGATTTCCAGTTCGTGTTGGATGTGTTGCACAATTTCCGAGTTAATAACATGTAGAATGTACGATGGAGGTAGTTTTGTTTGCAGCCTCGCTTTCACATTTTCATCTTAGCGTCGTTCGCATTGACATCAAGGTATTCGAATACCACACACAGAGCCTGTTACTTCCAATTCCGCCATTAAACGCCGGATTGTCCGCTTAGCAGGTGCCAAACGGCACGAAAATTGCAAAATTGCAGTACTTACAATTGATCAGCTACTTTCACAAAAAGTAATTGTTGCTGAGCCTTTATCAACTTTCAGAATACACCGCTAGAGAAATGGCGGCATTTTCAAATCGGCCACCTCTCGCCGGACCCATTACCATTACACACATCCATTAACAGTAGCTTATTAAAAATTCATAGTTTAACCTGTTCACTTCTGAAAATTTTCATCAAAAAATCTCTCCCATATCCTGCGGAAGGAATATCCGGAGCTCTGGCGGCGGCTCCCGGTGCGGGCTGGCTTAAGACAGTGGAAAAGTTTTACATGTTTAAATAATTTACGACCCTTCTTGAGATTTCCCCTCACGCATTGTGACAGCGAGCCGAGAACTTTTACCGACTTTGTTTATACGGCGCAAATAAAAAAATATTTTATATCCTCGGCCATCTTTGCGTCGTGAGTCTTGACGCGTTCTACTTTTAATATTGTTTATTTTGATTTTTTTTATGTTTGTTTTGGAATATTTTGTCTCGGATAAATAACGCAATCCATTACTGGGGCATGTTCGCTGGGCCGGCTGACCTGCCTTGTTATTGTAACAATCTTCTAGACGAGTACCAGCTTCTGTAACAACACCATTCACGATTTTGTTTTGTATCAGCAGCTGGATTTACGTTTCTTTTTCCTTCTCTCTTCTTGCTTTTCTTGACAATCTATCGATAGCATTTTCATGATGCTGACGCCAAAGTGTTAGGTATGACCAGCTAAACCACTAAAACTATTGACGAACTTAATCACACTTTACTGGGTAAAAACATTTTAAGACAATTAGGGTAATAACGTGTTACAGAATACCACAGACTACCAATTGTTTCAATATATGATCATTTTGGTACCACTTATGCAATCAAATAGCTCCGCGATTTTTTCTGTATAATGCATTAATGTAAAAAATACTTTTAATTAAATGTGTCATAAACTATCGCATATATGTTTCCACAAATAATGTGTGTAGAATGCCCCTCGTCCCGCAATTAATGTTCCGAACCCTTCTCCTATATGTATTCATTTACTGGTCTGTGCAGAATATACAATTTTATGGATGAGAAATTAAAAACACTTAAATAAGTAAAATTTATGTTACAAATTATCAATTGAGCAAATTAAACAGGATATTGAAAACAACCGCGTAGGTACTGAAGTGCGTGGGTTCCAAAATCAACGAAGTCTTATCGACGTTTATCAGCATATTCATTCCGATGACACATTTGAATCACTATTAACCGTGTATAATACAATTTCGCTTTTAAACAGAGCCTGTGTCATAAAGTATATATCCAGGTTAGAATTATCGCGTAAGATTTCGATGTAGTATCTAAGCATTCGAGGCAAAAGAGAGAAATAACCTAGGTTGATTTTTTAACATAGAGATATTTAAGTCTATTTTAATGTGTCATCAGATCCGTGAATTTTAAATTTTTTTTTGACAGTTTAGATAAAAACTTTCGAGTCTCTCATCGTACGTGTCGATATGTCAGAGAACGCTAATAACAACACCGAGATTATTTAATTTAAAAATTACGTAACGCGTCGTAGATTATACACGCTCACGTGAGCGCCCGCTCGTCGAGATATTATTTGGCGAAATTATTGATATTTTCAAAACACGCGACATGCATCAATTTAGTGTGCGTAATAAATATACGCGTAATCGAATTACGTCCGTGCGCCGAATGAGAGAAGTTTTACGACCGCCGCACCAGTTGGGATGCTTCACTTCGTCCGGCGTTTAATTACATTTCCATGCTACGAATACTGGAACACCCTCGCCTGCTCAGGCCGTCTCACTCGGCAGCATTGTAGCAAATGCTACGAAAAATGTTAATCTCCAGTGATGGTTAAACCGTTATTGTGATCGATTATAACGATGATTTATAATAATTTAATGCTTGTAACTAAACCTCCAACAGTTGAAACGCAGTTACTAATAGTCTGACCAACGTAAATTGGCGAATGGCGGAGGACGACACTGCACTTGCACTTATGAAGAGGGCAACAGTCGCGCGCGGACGTTAGTTCAGAATTTTAGTTCGAAAAGTCACCGTTAGCCAATTTACGTTGGTCGGACTGTAATCGTCGTTACAATCGAACACATCATATGAATATGAAAGTGTTCCTATCGTAATATTCTTGTGTAGCGGTAGTCAGTACTTTGATAGTAAATGAGTTAGACATATTCTTATCCAATTCATTCAATTATCAAAAAGATTTTACACGACACATTTTCTTGATACAATGTTTGTATACCTACATTGGTGGTAAATATTTATATATAATTGTATTGAATTTCCTGTATGTAATTATGTATTATTTTAGGCTTTCATGTATTTTTCATTTTAATTTGTTCAGGTACAGGTGAATATTATGTTCCAGGTCGATTTTGTTTGGCCGCCATTTTGGTTTGGCAGACATTTGTCAGTTCGCATTTAGTAGTATTAGATAGTTATTGATTACAATTTATTATGGACCATCTGACGCCTCAACAACGTGTTGAAGCAATTAATACATTTAATTTAAATAATAATGACAATGCTGTAACCATGGTTGGTGCCACCTCATACACAGCCCGAGCTACGTTTGAAATATTACGAGAAATTTTCCCCGGCCGCGTAAAGTCAAAAAGTGGTGATATCGTCTGGCCTTCTCGATCGCCTGATTTGACGGCTCCCGACTATTTTCTGTGGCGGTACTTGAAAGGAAAGGTCTACGCCAATAAGCCAACAACAATTCCGATGCTACGGGACAATATTCGAAATGAAATTGCTGACAACACGCGACGTGTGCGAGAATGTTATGACAAATGTGGTTAAAAGGGCACGCATTTGTGTCGTAGTCAGATGCGGCCACTTAGCCAATATTGTATTTCATACATAATTGTAATAAATAAAATAGTCAACAAATTAAAAAATTGTGTTTCATTTCCAAGTTATTCAAAAATAACATCGGCCTGGAACATAATATTCACCCTGTATATGCTGTCACTCTAATTTGTATGTAGTACATTGAATTTCATTGTAAATGCACGGATCATAGCCACTCTAATATTTACAGGCTGCGGTGGGTAGTCGCAGTAAATGCATGCGATGAGCGTTTTTAAAAGGTGTATTGTTTTTTTTTGTTTAAATTAACCTTTCCTTTATAGTGCTAAAATAAAAACGCACGTTCCAGTGCTGTAAACTCAGTGTACATGTAGACTTTTGCGATTTTAAAGTCGGATAAATATGAATATTTTACATTTATTACTTATATTAATAAAATTATATATTCAATTATTGTGTAAAAGTGCTAAAAATGAGTTAAAACATTAATCATCATGAACGAAGGCATAAAGACACGTTTAACTCGGCCGGCGCACGCTCTGCTTCTAAAGTGACGATTGGCATCCGGCACCCCACGCCCCGCGCACTACGCCTCCAACACCACTCCAAACGTACGCATACACGTATTGACAAATTCACGTCAGGTTCTTCGAGAAAGCATTTTTTATTGTTGCGTATAATAAATACTTATATATTGTAATTAAAATACTTAAAATATTAACTCTGTATTAAGTATATTTATAGAGGTATTCATACAATTAGAGACATCAATTTTTACATCATCGGAGAGAAAAGGTTCGTGCCTTCTCTGATCCACCCCTGTATGATATGGTGCCACATAGGATTATTTTTATATATGAGTAACAAAAGTCTGATAATATTTATACTTCTTTATTGTGTGAAAATCCTTGGATTCGTTCAATATACTTTTAGTATTTTTTTACTGCCGTATAAAAACACATTGACTGCATCGATCGAATGGTGCCAATCGACGCTTCAGGAGTCGGCCGATATATTATTTGCTGAGTGAATTTCAAAAAAGGCAGTATCCCACGCTTTCGGCCATTTAATTAAAGCATATTCCGAGATCCTTTCACTTTTGGCATTGCACTCGCCGAACTTGTTCGGGCGAAAATTGTAAAACGATTCTCGTCCAGATCGCACTTCATCGATTTATATGTCTTGCAATAATGACAATAGCGGCTCTGTAAAATGTACGAAATATAAATAATAATATTACATATCGTCGTTTTCTTGTAAATAGACTGAAAGTAGTATAACCCTTCCCGAACCATGCTGTAACACAGGTCTACCATCATAATGAAACCTGTAATATTTCGGTAAATACATGCAACATAAAATTCATATTTTAGATAATCCTAAAGAAAATATTAGCACTTAGGAATGACTAGTGAAAAACCAATTATGAAAAGGGAATCATACAAAAACAAATATTTTTTCCATTCAATCCGTTGTAAAGTTAATACGTTGGTAAAAATACAATTTGTGTTATGAAAGACAGAGATCACACACTATTTTCACAGTGAAAAGAACAACAAACATACAAATATAATTGTCTCTTTCTCACTAATTAAATAATATAAATAAGAGAGATAAGAAGGAAGGACACGTTGTATACGACTTAATGAATGCTCTAAATTATGTTATTCATCATTTTTTCAAAATTGAATGCTCAGTATTTAGAGTAAATTCGTGCCATTAAAGCCATTTAAGCTAATAAAAACATTTTAACTAACTGTTATTTACGGTAACACGAGTTGACAGCATGGCTGCGTTCGGGTATTTTATGTCATGGTATGGTAAAGGTTAACCTCGCATAACTCTAGAAATTGAGCATGTAGACAATGCATGGAGCATAATGAAGAGATGTACAGTGTGGTATATTACAGAATTTGAAAAGCAAAGCACTTCTATAAATAATACCTTTAATAACAAACTAACGTACCGGCGATATTGATTTGACAGCCGTAGATGAAATAATAGAATAGATATTGCCAATACGAATTTTCTCGGAAAAATTCAAAATATAAGTATAGGTATTTTGATCTATTTTAATTTTAACTATATCTGAATTCCCGGCAACGCCGTACACAGGCTCCTAACTAAAGTGCAATTTAATTGTATGAAATTGATTTTTTTATTAGTTTTTTTAAATTTTCATAACTTTATCAGAATTTGGGTTGAAAGTGTTCAAAACGTAAATAAAAAATCTCAACCGTTTCGATATTTAAGTGTTATATTAAGTTCATAAATTTTCTAGAGATTTTTTTGATAACTTTAGGCAATATATCGAATATAAAAAAAATAGTAGAATATTTAATTATTATTATTGTATTTTAAGTTTAGTTAGAATTTTAGTGTTAGATAATTTAATCGTGTCGTGGTTGAGTTGCATCACTGATAGTATCGATATTAGTCTATTGCTTCAATAACGGTGCGAATTTTTTATAAACAGCTTAAACATTTTCAACTTTAGGCTGATGTTCGTCCATAAACGAAATCTATTGGGTTATAGCGTTCTTTACAACTTCTGATATAACGCGGGAATAAGGTATGTTACGTAATTGCCAGTGTCGAGAATTGTTTTGTAGTTCGCCCCGTATAATCGTTTTAAAATAAATAAAACAAAGTGGATTGAATGCATTCGGAAGATTGAGATCAATTTTAATTTTATTATAAATGTGGGAGATTATCACATTGTACGACAACTAAATTTATTTTAATGAGCAATTAAATGATTCGCCATTTAAATATTGGGTCAGCAAGAATAAACAACTATTAAATCTTAAATATGAATTAAATATATTAATTAGAAAGATATACATATAAAATCAATTTTATATGTATATTTTTCTAATTAATATATTTAAAATATCACAGACCTATGTTCTGAATAATTACAACTTCACAATAAGAATGTGTTCTCTTAATAACTATTAAATCATTTGGACATCATACTATGTTTTTATAGGCAGTGAAAAAATATCAATTTAAATACATCAATTAGAAAGATATATATAGATATAGCCATCGGGATTTGAACCGGGATATCTTCCTATCCGGGAAGTGCATTATCCAATTACACTACGTCAGCTTTGTAAATAGTCTTCAAAATAATAATGTGCTCTCTTTAAAATATATCATCCTCAATAATACAGTGGTAATGTCAGAACTCATGCACTAGCTAAGTCCTCAGTCCCCAGAATGCATTCTTTGGGGAATGAATATGCGGAAGTAGTCAACATTTTTGCTGTAAATTTAACTCTTTATAGGACTACATTGTTACAATTTTTTGTGTCTCAGATCAATAGCGACGGATAAGTTGGTTTACTCGACATTTTATATTTATTTTTAATTTTGATTATGAAAAACCATGCTGACATATAATTTTTTTCTTTGTGTATTGCACTGCTGATAAAATTTTCTGTTATTGTATTTTACAAATTATGTTAATGCCTGAGTAAGAGGGCGTGTATAATAATAATAATAATAAATACGTTGATAGGTGAGGGTTGGTTAGGATAACTTTAGAGTTGCCTAATATGACATTATTTGCTGATCAATCTACTTGCTGACCACACGTGGCGGCTCAATTGACTATTCTAGAAGACATTTTAGAGCTGACCAAAGCCTCAATATTATTATGTTGACTGTTTAAATCATAGTAATTTATATTCAAGTGATGTATATATTTATAATTATAATTACAAACACGTATAAAAGTAAAGCAACGTATCAAAATTAACTAAGTAAAAAAAATGTATATTTTACTTTATGTATGTAATTGGACGGTTGTTCGTGATTTAATTTACTATATTTTGTAAAAAAAAATTGTTCTCTCTGATATACGATAATATTTTTATTTTGAATAGTCTTTGTCATAACTTTATTATGTATTTTAAAATAACAATGTCAATCTTGTGACTTAATAAGCATACACAAAATTGAAATATTTTTATAAATATTATTCCAAATTACAAAAAATATTTTAATACCAATTATGCAATTTTATTACTGTTCAATTATCTAGTCTAACATTTAATAAATCGAGTGAGTACAATCAGTATTTGCACAGTAATATGTAAACATCGCGAACGTGTGTGTATGTGTTTTATGTGTACAGTTCATTGGGAAGGGAGGAAGGAAAGAAATAAAATGTATTATTACAAATTAAATGTATCAACTAGAAAGATATACAGAAAAAAATCAAATATTTTAGTTGCTACCGGGATTCGAACCTGGTTCTTTTCCTATCTGGGGAAATGTGTTAAAATACTACAAAACTATGTTCTGCTGTAATGTTAAGTGCAACTTCACAATAATAATGTGTTCCACCTTAAAAAATTATTACTTTTTTTTATGACATTTTAAATTTCATTTGTTAGAAAACGATTATTTAACTTTATAATTTATGTAAGTAGGTACTAGGTATGTTTTTATTGATTTTATTTTAAAAATTAGGTAGCTACCGTCTAGATACAATGACGTGCTTTACCTATCTACCGTGATGTGAAGTGACATTATAATTTTAGAACATGTGAATTTGTAAATAGTGTCAAAATGTAAGTGATTATGTAAATGCCTTCGATAGCTGGTTCCCAGGTTTCCGATTAACAATGACACATATGACATATGAACTGCACTAACCTTTTTATTTTGGCTATCTTTCTGGTGCGATGTTGTTGTTCTTTTAGCTGGGTTGTCTTCTTTAGATTTCGACCAACCGAAGCACGTGATGTAATAGAATGACACTTGTCGGTTACCGTCTTCTTAGCTTTCCGAAAAAAGGGCGGAAATACACACACACACACACACATGTACATTCTTATAAATCAAGAAACACAGTGGTGCCAATCGAAGTAACAAGGCGCGTAAACAGTAAGTATGTAATCACCATGTGATGTATTTGTTAGGTCACTTTTTGTAATATATTTTACTCGGATGTCGGACAAATTGAACACTTATTAGACGACACTAGAGCCGGTCACGTTAGGAATAAATCAGACATAAAATTGTTTGAAAATTATAACATCCTTTGTTCTGTTTTTAAACACGGGTGACCAATGAGGTTAATGGATTTTGATGACCAATCTGCTCACATTATTGGTTCTCTTTCGGGCTATAATAATGATTGACATTCGGGAAAACATTTCTCGGAAGCTTCCAGTCGGGTAAATTGGATTAAACTCGTATGGAGACTCGTTTGACGGCTGCGGATAAAGAGATTTATTTATTTTATTTGTAACTATATAATACAATGTAACAATTTGTTTGGACTGTGCCCGTCTCACTAGAGAAATTCTGTGTCGAGACGGGACAGACATTGTACATAATCTGACGTAACATTTCATTATAAATACATGATAAAGTAATTTTGTGGTTACAATTTTTGAAGTATTACTATAAGAAACTTTGTATATTTTATCTTTTGATGTCGACCAGTTTGTGAGCGATCCGATCCTTCGTAATATTTTTATTTTATTTTATTATATCGTGTGTGTGCGGCTTTTTAGTCACCTCAGTAAATACCTCCAGGTGCACATTAATTTTTTTTTTGGTCACTTGAGTTCTCGGTATTGAATTTAGGAAAGACATCACCAAAATAATGAGGTTGTTAATAATCTTTGAAATGAAAGCCTTTACTAAGAAAGTGTACAGGGTCAGAATAAGGAATCAGAAACTTCTTGATTAGATATGTGCGAAGTGGTCTTTTGTCAGGTGGGGAAGACAACTGAGACGTTATTGGCAAGCCCATCTGGAAATGATGGATCATTCAAGATCACTTCGTACGCCATTTTACCAAAGACTTGCTGGTAAAGGTCCTCCAGGAAACTAGTCCTCCAAAATGGAAAAACAGCTGGAAATCAGCGTCCCAAAAACGAGACGACGAAGAGACTAATATTTTTAAGATTAGCAAAATCAACTTTGTGGTTAAAATCCATTATTTTAAATTGTTAACATTGTTTTATTAACCACTTAATGAATTAAAACTAAATCTGCCGGTTTCGAAAAGAAGAGACTAAAGCTAATTTTGTATAAAAATCAGGGCTACACTATATTATACCAATTATTGAGCGTTCATCCCCTGTCTACTGAGTTCATTTACAAATCATTGAATTCCGCCTACGCGCGAGGGATTGTTCGACTGGATAATAATGGAATAGTGTCGAAATAAATATTTTTCGAAATGTTTTAATCCATTCATTTTCGAATCAAAATTATTGTACACATTCAGTTGTTTAGCTGCTTTACTGGTCCGTTAGTATGGGATTACAGGACAGTAGGTAATTTTAAAGGAAAAAAACTACAGCATTCAATATTCGTAAGCATTGTCATACTCGCGCAATACCAAACGACAAATCAACAAATACAACGCGTAAATATTTACTGTTTCCGAGGTAAGTTTGTAGAATTCCATAATCACATATGTGAAAATAAAACGTGTCTTGATCTTATTGGATAATATCCGCAAGCCTTCTAAAGGGCGTATATTGACTTTCGGTGTCTTAGCCCTTACAAGATAATACCACAGGAGACTCAGGTGTGATAGCGGCATTGACAGCTTTGACCCGTCCGTCATCCGACGATACCGTACTGTAACGCAAACAATCTCAATATATTATCAAAGGGCGTATCCTTTTAGCTTTGTTTTTATTTGCATTTAACGTAATATGTTTTTATTTGATTATACATATTTGATGATTATAAAATATTTCAGTTAATCGAAATAATCGCATAACTACAACATTAAAAAAAGCTTATCTCTGACATGGTTGAGATTAGGCACATGCAGCTTGAACATTATTAACTCATATTTTTAATACGTATCTACTCTTAAAATATTGTGTATTAGGTGTTATTACACTTAGTACATATTGCATTTATATGCATATAACTATCTAACGTACCCGATTTGTTTAAATAATAATAATTAAAATTTATGACAAATGGGATGCCATTTCTATTTTATGTATATTTATATGTGTTTACACAAGGGGGTGGTGAAACGGGATGTAGGATGACGGAAATTTGGTATAGGAACACAACAATAAGGGTTCGTGGACCAACCAAGAAGCACGACTTACCTGTATTTTCTCGGTGTACTCACAGCTTTCCTGAACTTCAGGAACAACTTCGCCGATTCACACGAAGCACTCTGAACATAATAGTAGTTTCGACACACGCCGCAATAAAACCAAAATACACAATAGCAACAGTAACTGTACGAAGATTAATATAGCAAGCACATAGCAGAACGTTCACTTCTTGACAGTTCACAGTCATAGACAACACAAAGAAGATTTCGTGCTCTCTGGTTATGGTAAAGGGGTTGGGGGGTGACAGATAGGTAGGTCCTGTCATAAATACCGAACAATATGTATATATTTATTTATTATAAAGTCTGGGGCGAGAGCGAATCATCAATAGTAGATCCGTAAGCATACCGGATACATTCTTTCGCTCTAGCGCATGCAGCTGAACTGATCGGTGCTGCATCTGAGAGCTATTTGAAGAGTGTGTCTTTCTTTGTTTTTCTTCGTACAAATCACTCGGAGTCGACAGATTTTTCAATCTCCGCCCATTTGAATAGTTACGCGAACCACGGAACCACGTATGCGACTCAACGTAGGAGTAAATAATAAATTACACAAATCAACGTTAGTGTGTTTTCCGCACCCACCCCCGCGCAAGGGGTTGGTTACAAGGCTTTTATTTGTCTTCATCGGTGGGCGACGCAATCCCCCGCGGAATTCTTATACATTTATGCGTCTGGCCATTTAAACGCCGGCGAAATTACAGTTTTAGAGAATCCCCGCGGGTTTCCAGTTTATTCGGACGTTTTCTGCGAATTCCTTATTCTTTGTTTCAGCGTTGAGTATTTCCCCGGGGAGCCGGACCCGCCTACCCCGGGCCGACTACCTCTGCTCGCGGCCGACCGGGCGCCGTACATTTTTGCCAGGGCGAAATATTTTTATTCGATTCGGCAAAATGAGTGGAAAATGTGGCGGGGCTACTAAGTACGGAGTCGTTACGGAGAAATTGGCACAGGGTATGAAATAAATTTCATTAGCCCTGTCATCCCGGAATCACTTATTTTTGGTCACTCTGTTGTTAGAAAGAAAATCCGCTCTTTAATAAAATTACTAACTGGTTATTTCTTCCTTTTACGGCCTCGAGGGTCTCGGAAGCCCGTGACGTACCTTATCTATTGCTCTACATCATCATCGTTGCCCGGGTCATCTTTCAGATCCGTCTTGACATTATCAGCCCATCTGCGTTTCGGTCGTGATTCTATTGGCTTGTGTAAGAAGGCTTTGTGAGTGTTACAGGACTCACCTACCTTCTCCTTGCTTTTACAATCCTCCTGAAAGATGTCTGGATCGTTATATCGTTATGGAAGTTCCAAGCTTAGTAACCTTGTCCGTCATTGTATAGCCATAAATCTTGCACTAGACTTTATTTTGTCATTATTTGTATCAGTGTTGTACATACACCTTTTTGACAACAACCTCGACGACAGCTATTTACAAGCATTTCCTGAATTGATCCTTTGTGGATGTCATTGTTCACTATCACATTTGTTCCAGGATGTTCGAACTGTTCGTTCGATTCAAAACTTGTTACCTTAACTACAACACTTAGAAAGTATGACGCTTAAATTCTTCTTCTTCTTTTAAAAAGGCAATCCACCCTTCAAGAGTGATTTGTGCCATTTATCAAGTTAAAACTCCATTTTATAGAAAAAAGTACTAAAATATTATAGAATAGAAAATATTACCTTACAAGTCAATACCATTGTCGTTCAAAAAATTTGCTATTGTATAGATTAAATGTGGCGAGTTAAGGGAAAGAAGATGACACAAGCTAACCGGAAGATTGACGAGATTACTGTAAAAAAAAACCTGTGATCCGCAATGGACAGGCAAAAAAGATATGGTCAAGGGTTTCCTCCTCGGCACCACACTAACACATTAGGGAATCTATTACGTTAAATCTGAATAAATGTGAGGCTACCTGGCAATGCCCAATTCTCATTCTAGAGATATTTGATATAGTTCTTTTGGAGAACCAGGGGGTGCGTGGAATAGATCTTTGAATTATTTTAAGCCGATTATCCTTGTGATTATTTGGATCCATTCATTGTGCAGTTAGTACGTTTTTTTACCATATTTAGTCTGTCATTCATCGGGATATGGAATTGATGGGGGAAAACTCCGGAAAGTGTGGCTTCCTTGGTCGACGCTTAATTTCATTTCCCCTATATTCTCTTTCATCCTCATATCTTTCTACATTTTCAAACTCACTTGAAATATTGTGAGAAAAAAACATATCTCACCATTTGCGTATCACCTCTGCACTCGCAACCATGGGCCAATGTGGGCCTGTGTTCGATCTTAATAATGCCAGTTGGTTCAACACACGATTTGAGAAGCATCATAATGACTGTATTTGAAATACTGATCGTAAGCGCACAGTGCGACGTCTCGCTGCAGTTGAAGGGAGCGGGCTGCGGCTGCTAACTGTTAGTGCGGTGTATTGGTATCGGTGAACGTTGCCAGCACCGACGCCTCGACACACATCTTTAAATAAATCACGTAATTCCGAAAATAGTAAAAATTACTTTGAACAATATTCAGATCGATTACATAGCTGGGATACGATGCAGTTGTGTATTACTTCTACACTCTCAGCTATAATAGGCCAACATGGGCCATTATTTGATATTAACCATACCAACCAACACAGGATTCGGGAATAAGTTAGTCGTTAGTTATCCTTTCCTCCCCGATGATGTAAACTGAGTTAACATAGCCTCTAATTATGTGAATATCTCTGTAAATATACTAAATACAGAGTTCATATTTTAGGTATTCCTCCGTAATATATTTATATATTGGATAAAATAATTACAATATATAAGTATTCACCATACGCAACAATAAAAAATGTTTTCTCGAAGAACCTGTATTTGTACGCAATGCGCGGGGCGCCGGATGTCGATTGTCACTTTAGTGGCGGAGCCTGCGCCGTTCGAGTCAGACGTGTTTTATGCTGTCGTTCATGCTAACCAGGTTTAGCACTTTTATATAATAATTGATATATGTATATCAACTATGATTTGAATGATTAATATGAATGTAAAATATTCATATTTATCCGACTTAAAAATTGCAAAAGTCTACATGTACACTGAGTTTACAGCACCGGTATGCGTGTTTTTATTTTAGTACCGCAAGGGAAAAATTAATGAAGCACAAATTACTTACATCAGTCGAACACATATCTTGTAAAGTAACGTTCTCTGTCCCATTTCTTTCCTTTACCTATTTTTGTGTGACACGTTTCATGTTCACCGTACTTCGTTGTATTTTTCAAATATTGTGAGCCACCTTTTCTCATCCAATCAATTACTTAAATAAACTGACGGTTTTCCAGGCATTACAAATGAGATATTTATTTGTGCGTACTCCGACATTTTTTTTTTTGTACATGTTTTTGAACAAAATATATTCGTACGTGGGCGGCTTTGTTTGCTTTTAATAAGAAAAAGTTCGTTTCATGTATGTATTGGAAATTTTCCGTCATGCCCAATAATTGGCAATTATATATTTTCCTTCGAATAAAGCGTGCCTTAGCGCCTGTTTTTCAATGTGGTACCCGCATACTACATAAAAAAAATGTAAGACATAATATTAAATTATAATTTTTTGCTCGATTTATATGCTGCATATATGAGTATACCATCTTCATCATTACCATTACCAAGCATTTTCTGTCTATTGCTGTATGAAGGCCTCCCCAAGTGTCTCCCACTCTTCGCTGTCCATTGTTATTCGTCGCCACGCTTTTCCGCAGAATTTGATAATTTTGTCGGTCCAGCGGGTTTTGGGACGGTTTCTCAGTCTCTTAATTCTCATTGGCATTATCCTATGATGTTAAAATATCATTAATGTTGAAAAATAATGGTAACTTAGAATAATTAGAAGCATTCAAAAATGTACGAAAATCCTTTGTCCCTTTTCATCTCATGCAAACAAAATTGTATAGCTGTCCTCCACTATAGATATAAATACAAGTTGTTGAGTTAAATTGTTAGATTGGATTCTACAATGTTATTTCGGTATCAGTCAATTATCTTAATGACCATTATCATCCGTGTTCAATCCACTGAAGGCCTCTCCCTCTGTTCATCTTTATTCGCTGCTACATATTTCTGCAGAATTTTATGATACCATCAGCCCAGCCTCTTGATTCCTCCCAGGTACCACTGGTTAACTGCATTCGTCCAACGATTGTTCGTCTTTCGAGCGATGTGGCTTGCCCATTCGTCTTTCATTTTCTTGGCGTATTAAATTATATCAACTTGTGTATATAGTTTTATCTATAGCATGTGAGGAAAAATTTTGGAATCCCGAACCTTTAGCCAGATGTTTATTTTTCATGAATTTATTAGGTTAGGTTATAAAAAATTTATATTAAAAGTTTTGACTCAATCAAGCATGATTAAATCGATTACATTTTGAGTAATATATATTCGTCTTAACCGATGTATCGTTTTAAACATTTACGTTGTATGCAAATTTGAATGAATGTATACAAGTAAAAATTTGGGGAGTTACAGGAGGTAATATATAATATAATGATGGCAAATTACCTTATGACTTGACACGCTGGTATGACACCCACACAACGTATAATACGTTTTAAATTTCATGTAAATAATTTTTTGGATCAGCTTTTAAATTATTCAGTAAAGTGCGTTAAATTTTGTTTTTTAGTTTTTAATTTGAATCAAATTTGGTGTGCTAGAATATTAATGTTTTTTAGTCCACTCCATCCACTATTGGATAAGAGTTCCTCTATTCTCCATATCCAGCTGCTTTCTGTAATCTTTCTTATGTCATCTGCCTAGTGAGCTGAAAGGCAACCTACGCTTCGGTTTGCAGGAAGGGATATTTTTATCCCAGCGGTTGTTACTTCGGTTAAGGTATCCAGTATATTTTAATTTCGATTAGATTTTTTGGTGGACTACTCCATTTCATAACTAGACCTTTTCATAGCTCGCTGGGTCATCTTAAACGGTTGTGGATGAGACCTTTTGTTGGTATTCAAGTTTCAGTTGTAGGTCAGTACAGAAAGGACGCTTTGAGGACTTGTTTTGAGCATTAGTTTAACCAATTGCTTCAGATGCTTATCGATTTCTTTTGTGAGATTTATTTGTTCCAGCCAAGATACTTTCGTTTCATTTCATCTCAATCGTTCTGTTTTCAACTTAATGTGTCAATCGTGTATCCTTATTCAAAGGCCAATAGTTTTGGAGACTTTACTATGGTAAAAGATCTCGCTGTAGTAGTTGAGCATTTTAGAAAGAACAGAGGAATTATCTAGATTGGCGTTGTAAATCTTGGTACGAAATTGAGTTGGAGATATCAACGATCGGACGGAAGTGATAACATCTATTTGCGGTAGTATAGTTATCCGTCTATTCAATGCAGTATATTGTTATCTATTTTATAAATTCGACCACTTAGAATTGTTATGGTGTGAAATGGGTTTCAAATGCATTATTCTTTATTTCTTCCATGTACACCAACTCCATTTAACGGATATTAAAGGAAATAGCAAGGGCTGAAAGTTCCAACTTCAATTTTTTTCATTAATGTTAATTTATAATGTTTTTATTTATTTTTTATTTTCCTCATCTCACAGTGGTCATTGATAATACTGAAAATAAGTTAAAACCTTAAAACTGATGATATTTGCGTACTCAAAATAAAATATACGTGAATATATGTTGAAATTCAATCAACACTTTTGAGCTCATTATTTCAAAACAGTGTCAGATGAAACTTTGTTATTCTGAGGGGTCGAATTGGCATTAGTTCTACGATTTTTCGTTTTGTTCCAAAGAGATGTTTTCGAGACTAATCAAATGTATCAAGAACATCACTTGGGATTTGGCTAGATGAATTTGTTCATGAATTGGGTTAATGAATTTTTGATTTTGACAAATTGCGTTTTTACGCCGGGTTTATGATAGTAAAAACAAATGCGTAACCAAATTTGACTCCACAGTTTAATAGGGCGATAGCAAGAAGGTAGAGTGCTCGTTTAGCACGTGAGACGTAGCGGGATCGATACTCGAAGCCTTTAAAGTCTTTTTGATTTCTAAAATGTTTCGGGGACACCTGGTATCAACCCGGTAAAAATAGTAGAAAAAAACAAAAGGGAGGTAAATTTAAAAAAAAAAATAGAGTTGCGTACACGGAATACGTGTCACATCAATATTCTTACTATTTTAAAACTAAGCTAAACGTTTGTGCCATGAAAATAGGACTAACTTGATGACCTCTTAGAACGAGGCTCGAACCCCCGGCCACTAAAAGTTAAAGCCTATTAGTAATGTGTTACGAAAAAATTGTTAAAAAATACAAATATCTGACTTATTAGCTTATACACTGTTTGTACCGAAAAGTAATTGAAATGTTTTTATTATTTAAGAGAAACCTTATTAATTTCACCCCTAGCTAACCAACCCCACGTGGGAATGGAGCTATATATTAAAAAAGAACACTATACACGATTTCCCCCGAGGTAAACTTTTGTGCCAGGCGTATTTGCCTACACAACATATCATATTTTGAATTTTGTGTATTTAATACATCATCGATTGAATTACCTGCGAGCTCTCGGAGCCCAAAATAAATGGAATATATTCGTGTACTTTTGAATATACTGGCTGCAATATACGATTTTGAACGGGATACTTTATTCATATTAGGTAACTGTATCCAAGGGTACCTACGTGCAAAATTTCATCCATAAAAAATGAAGTAATTTCTCATATCTGGGCTTAATTGTTTTTGTTTTTATAACACTAATTTATTTTAAAAATTCAACAAATTATTTATTTATTAATGTGTGTATACGGTACGTAGTACCATTACAAAAACCACTATCAATAACGACATAGGTGCAATAATTACAAAAATATTCAGATGAATTAAGATTCAGATTTACAAAACACTCGTGAGGTCAGTTCTCACGTGTCCTTAATAATATCGAACTTCATCGCTATTGGATCTGGATATGTTAGTGTAAGAAAAAATACCAAAGTAGTCTTTGAAAAATCCGGTAGATGGTAGTACAAATTATCAAAAAATTATAATGAATATTAATATTCATTTTCTTTACAAATACGTTAGATGGCAGTACATATTAGCATAAAATGATAATTAAAAATAATATTCATTTACAATTTTTCCGCATTGTGCAATATATGTCACTGATTAAGATATCGTATTCACTTAAGACTTTAATATAATTTCTTTTTAACTGTCCATATTAATTCATTTTTTTCATGTTTATGATTTCAATAAAATTCTGACGATAGTCATATCAATTTAAGATAACTCTAACTAACTAACTAACTTCTTCATTCTATACTCTGTCATAAATGTGTTTGTCAATGAGAATGATTGTTTTTCAATGTATTAAACTCGGTTAGGTATTTTTTTGCGATACTCATCTGTTCATTAGATAATAAAAATACGTTTTGGCGAAGTTGTATTACTTGTAGATCAGAATTATTATGATTGGAATTATTAGATTAATTTTACTGGTTAGTATACAATTGTTATATTGTTCATGGGTGAGGGTATAATTCGTATTTATGAGACATCAAAAACTGTAGAGTTTTTTATGTTTTTGTAATTTTTAAATATTTTAGCGGATACTTAAATATTGATTGTTAGATATTTAATATTTAATCTGACAACACGGAAAAATACTGTCGACTTTTTCTGAATTATTGTTGAGTTGGTTGTTAGTAGATCTTATTAGCTACTTTCTAACATTTCAGTGTGACTCTTGTCATCTTTATATAAATCAATATCTATAACGATAAAAAAAAATTGATTCATATTACATTGTAGAAGAAAGCACATATGAAATTTCTTCATTCAAATTCCTTTCTGCATAAATATGCAGAATGCTACGTCGCAATTCTACGTACCGCGTAGCTCCGTCATTATATATTTTTACATTGTCACGAGTGACAACCCTATCCAATTTGTCAATGTATACACTCATCCTTCTCTCGCACGTCTCCTGACACGTATATCCATCTCACCTTCCGTGCCAGGGTCGTCGCAATTAATATTTGACGTGACGGGTGATTGACATGGATTCCTGAGAATCAATCCTCTCGGGAAATATGTTCGTTGTAACTTAGGCTTATTGCCGATATTTTTATTGGATTTAATACCTAAAATATCCAAGTTTTTATCCCTTATTATTTGTTACTATAGATTTTGTCTTGTCGAGTTTAGTTAAGATTGACTGACGCGCTTTTCGGAAATCACTTCAAAACCTCATTATTTATTTACTTGCGTACAAGACAACTGACTTGAGAGAGTCTAAGTGCACTTTAAGGTGATCTTGTTTTGTAAATTGGAGACAAGTTTCTTGCTATCTAATTTAAATCCAGTATATACGTTCATCTATTTTAGAATCGATTTAAAATGTAATATGAAACAGTTCCTTTCTTGACTGATATACATCTATAATCCAGTCAGAGGAAGCGTATATACATTTTAAATATTAAACATGGTTTACCTGTGAACCAAAATAATTTCTTAATAATAATTATATTAAGAAGTATGTTTAAAATACTTTTTTAATTCTCTTCGATTTCAAACTTACTCTTAAACTTTGTATTTGTGATGAGATAAACTGTGATTGGTCTTTATTTGTAATCACGATAAAATCTCGACACTGAATTTCTCTAGTGAGATGGGCACAGTCTAAACGTATTTTTACATTGTATTATATAGTTACAAATAAAATAAATAAACATTTGGTGGTTTAGGTTTCATTGCATATAGTACCTTCAAGAATCCAATACCCTCGCTAGATCAGAGTCTGTATCGAGATGGACAGTGTTTTCTCTATATCATTAACATTTGTTATTGGTTCGTTACATGGCTCAAGCTATATTACAATATATATATATATCGACTATTGAACATGTTAAATAAAAATTAGAAAAGTAGAATAAAAACAACACGTACATAATGAACTTGGTATATAAGGAAAAATAGAAATAAAAAGTACTCAAACAACAAGAATGTGTGTAGTGTGAACTTAAATACTCATCCATAAATCACCTCATAATATCGAAACACAAGTCGCGCGGCTTCCGATGCCGGCGATGTAAAAACACGTGATTAAGTAATATACATTTATCATTGAATATTATTTATTAAATAAAATATGACCATAAAATAAAATAATAAATATGACGCGCACTCTGACGTCACAGCGTGTCTGGAGTGAGTAATGAACACCGTTGATTAAACGCAAAGAATTAACCCCCATTTGTTTATTACAAGAAATATTTCCTTGTCTTCACGAGACCGAGGATAATTCCCGAAATTCCTCTGGTATTTCATTTAATTAAATAAATAAATTCACCCCGCAGCACTTAAACATTTGAGACACCGCGGCTTTAATTGGGGGGTGGCGCGTGAGCTGACTGAAGCCTCGCTCCTGACACGCACACACCGACAGGCCGCTCTCCGCGGCGGCAGGCAGAGGGGTACCCCAGTATTGTCAAACTGTTCTGTCACGCCAGACTCGGTCACGTGGTTATCTCTGGTTTCTCGAACCGTTTGAGATAGTGAGACTAGAAGTAAAACAAGAGATATAAGTGCCTCTTCTTTCTCTGTCTCTTTGCCTTCACTCTTTACGGTCCTGGAACGCGTATTCAAAGCTCCAGACTTGGATCTGTCCGTATTGTTGAAGATCAACCTCTCTAATTTGTCCAGGATGTCTCCATATCTTTTAGTATCATTATACAGCATATGCAGGTATTATTCTCCTGTTACAGAGCTATGGAGAATACCCATACAGAACTTTAGCTAGTCTGACTTTTATATATCTTCAGATGAACTGCTTCTTCTATATTTTCAGTTAACCAGTTTCGACATATCAGACTTGGCCGTACCAATTTTCCTTCGCACCCTTCATTTCTTGAGCTCCCAGTTGCTAACTTCTTCGTAGTCATCGAGAATACATAGTAGTGTCGGTATTTGATCAAAGCGATCTATTCTGAGTATCTTTGTCTTATATTTAATTTATGACCTAGTACTAAGCTTTTTGCTTCAATCTTGTGAATATGTTCTGAAATATGAACCTTCATAGTTGAATTATTGTTTATTCATATAATAATATTCTTCATACTGACAAAACATTATTTAATAACTTTAATTTCTGCCAATATTTTTCTCCAAAAGACACTATATTACATGATAAAATCAATTATACTAGGATGGATATAAATAAAACGATATTATAACTCTACTTGAGTTTAATAGCACTACCCGAGTTTCGAGAGAAACGGTAACTCTCATCGACAGGTGAAGTATTAAACTAACTACACACACAAATATAGGAGACAAGGTTTAGGTGGTACATATACAAGTAATTAGGTACTGACAGATGGTGGCGGAGGGGGCGGAGTTACTGGTGGAAGGTGAAGGGGTGGTTGTAACGGGAATATTTATGTTCATCCAATTGTATGATGAAACTCTACAAAGTTAACGCCGATTCTATCAATAATTCATTGTAATTAGTTATCGGATTTTTATTGTTTTCAATACATAACATCTTCAATCGTAACTCTATCCATCCAGTTTATTTTGAGCATTCTTATGTAAATCCACATCTCAAATGCTTCAAGTCGCCTTATCATTTCTTCGGTAAGTGTCCATGCTTCCATTCCATAAAATAATATCGAGAACACATAGCATCTGATCACTCGCATCCGTAATCTAATGTTGAGATCATGATTGCAGAACATATTTTTCATGTGGATAACGTTTGCACGAGCTTGCCGGTGCTACTTCAGCGGCAAATAATAAACGTGAAATGTTTAAACGAAAAAAAAGAATTACTATGACGAAGAAAATTTTGCCTACCAAAAATGCACTTAACTAATTTTATGACAAAAATTTAACTTGTCTGGCTTTTCTCCTTAGCACCCCATTTGCGCTCGCTTCAATTTTTTCCTCCTACATCGACTCCATATAATGAAACGCGAAACCAGACCCCCGAGTAGATAAAATAAATTAAAATAATAATTTGAGTTAGGCTGACGTCTTCACACATATTACAAAAATAATTAATATCCTTGCTGGGCCAATGGATAACCCAAAGAAACGGGATAAAATTTGTACGTTTATGTTTTTTCTAAATGTATTATATGATATTCTGTTATTCTATTAAATATGGTTAGTGTAATAATAATTTTCTGTTTGTATTATTTTTTTTCATCTAATTTACAGTTTTCTTTCTCCGTATATTATATTATGTAATTTCTAATTATTAAGTTAGAAAAAATACGTGTATAAGTTGCACATTTTCGATATTGTTCTAGACTACCTTCATTATTGTTCCAATTACCTACCTATCTTGCGTTTCACTCGCTATTTTGACGTAAAATGAGGCATATTAGTTTGACCATTCAGCTCTGTTTAGTGTTCATTTTTGAGGCTTCGAATGGTGCACATCGGTTCAACCGTTCGGCTTTGTTTAGAGATCGTTGTGATATTAGTCGTAAGTCGAGTCGTGAGGTTTGGTTGACAAGTTCTTTTGGTCAAGGTTAGTTAATCTTTTCTTCGGATTCTGATCAGACTTTCATGTTCATCATTTCCATTACATTTATTGATATTTTCAAAGTTAGATAGTGCGTACTTTTTGGTTCAACGATTTACTATTCTGGTTATTTAGATGTTTTGTTATTCAAGCACTTAGAATGCCTGTTTTAATCTTTGAGTTTTCACAGCATACTGCGATTTCTTTGTCAAACTTTGACAACGTTCTTCTTGTTTCGCGCGTGTTTGTTGTATGTCGCAGTGTAGGGTGTCTTTTGTAACTAGAGCAGGGTATATAAATGAAAGAGCACTTACAAGGTTTCGTTTATTGAGGTGTAGAATTAATACAATTTAAATGCGCGGTTGAACTTTGGAGTGGCTCGCTGGAGATGCGGTTGAATGGCGATGTTGATGATAGATATGGAGAAGTGATGTTAGTTGCTTGAGCAGTATCCGTCTCTGGTGCTACGTGTTTATTTGCGTCTGCTTATTGGTTGATAGGTGAGGCCTTACACGGCCATGTCTACAGGCGCGTGTAGTCATCACAACGTTTTTCCGTGTGTACTCTTACTACGTTTGTTTCGTGAATAATTCAGCACAGCCACTTTATTAGTTTCTCCGAGGTTCTACAATACTCTTGCACGTGTATAAAACATTAGAAGGGGCACGCAGCGACGATGGACTCTTAAGGTTTTCGCAAGTCACGCCTCGTGATCGACTTCTTTCGAATTTTTGAAAATGTTGGCCCAGCGCCAAAATATAGACGTACGATAACAATCTGGTTTTTGTTCGAATACTCGAATACTTACGTAGTGGACGCACATTAGTTCAAATCCTGATATAATCGTCTTTTTATAATAATACCCTGCGTTATCGTAATTTCCTTCGACAGCTGGTTCCTAGGTTTCCGATTGACAATAAGGACACATGATACATGAATGATTTTTTGGTCCGATGTTATTGTTCTTGTGGCTGGGCAGACTTCGACCGACCGAAGTGCTCCTGACGGTCGGTTTATTTGGACCATCTGTACTGGTCAAAGCGCGGGATGTAATTGATTCGCCTGTCGTTTACCGTTTTCTTGCATTCTCCGAAAAAGGCGGCAATACCCACACACACACATGCTCAATATTATCAACCAGGAAAGCCAGTGGTGCCAATCGGAGTAACAATGCGCGATTTTTCTAACTTTTGTGTTGCAACTTTCAAATTGATACATCTGTCATTCCATTATTTGAAAGCAATCTACCTTATATATGCGGAATCTCTAACACTTACTAGAAAAAATCCGATATAAGTTTGAAAAATTATTTTTAAAACTTTTAGAGCTCTCTCTTTTATGGAAAAAAAATCAAAATCAATGTGTATAAAAGGTGAAAATATTTTGTTTGTTTGATAGCGGAACCTCAACCGAAGCTTGATAAATATATATTTTTTTATATATCTTTGTAGCAGTGGTGCGGAATTAGGTTTTGCTGCTAATAATAATGGCTCTATTACAGCTAATGGTTATATCCATTTGAACTGGAGACGTTCTTCTTGGGAAAAAATATTGTATATATAGATACTTTTCAGTAGTATTTTGTTGTAAAATGTACATCCGATTTTGGGGAAATGTTTATGTTATAAGTAAAGATTAAAAATATTATAATGCAAAAATTTATTAATGTCAATAGAAAGCATGCATTAAAATGCAGATTTGCGCTGTGTAGTTGAAAATTTTTTGAAACGTGTAACGGCGAAGATATGTATTAAAACATCGTGCTACGCGAATGAAGTAATACGTTTAGTGCCATCTAAAACATCACACTCTTTTATTCTGACTTCCTTTGTTCAATTTGATACATTTTCTCATGTTTACTCTTCTAACGGGGTCGTCTACATTTATCTGATCATCAGGGGCGTGCATTGCACACAAGCAAAAAAGTTGTACATTAACAAAAACTCTGGGAGTAGAAATAAATTAAATAATCTTTATATTATGAAAGACCCTATAAAATTCTAGCCGTTATTACCCGAATACCGTAATGACGTAGCGTATGACGTAACCCACTGTCTAGCCGTGGGTTATTTGCGAACCATTTGTACCAACTTCATGTGCTATCTGCTCCACGATTTGTTAGCACTTAGATCTTGAATGAACCTAATATGTTTTTTTATCTTTTGACTAATTGGACCGAATTCAATATTTTGTAAATAATTTAATCTATTAATAATATTGATGTCTGCGGATTTTCTGCATTTTTCAAACAATTTGTGCTTAAAACTGCCGTTTTCGAAAGGAATTAATCCTTATTGAAAACTGCGTAGAATAACATTTATACGTATTTGTTTTACTTAACAGACTAAGCGTTTTATATTCTTATTGCATAATTCCATATTTCGGTGTTTGCGTAGATACAATTTATAGGTTATAATTTATCTTCTGTCAAACGAGTAAATTTGCATTTTTAAGGATATTATTATTAAATTAGAATATTACCAATATTAAATTAAATATCAAAATACAATTATTTCTGTTATGAGTTTCGGCTATGCTAATTTGTAAAGCTAGTTAATTAATTAATTAATTAAATAATTGTTTTTGAACACTGTTAATGAAACATTTTTAATCCGTTGTCAGAAGAAGAAATCGTAGAAAATATTTTATGTGAAATCAAAAGCAGAATTGTACATTTAGTTAGCATCGTCGGTAACAGCATAACCTAAGTTTATGCCTACTGATCATGCTAGGTCTTTCACGGACATCCTCTATGACTTCAAAATTCGCTTCATATATGTATATTATTTATCATTCTCTCATTCATTCTACATTATAATACATAATGTATCAAATAAATATGTAATTTAGGTTTATTTCGTATAAATTATAGTTATTTACTGACCTTTGGGATTTTTTGACTGATATGATGTGTAGAGTGCACGCCTCTGCTTTATAGGACTAACCGCAGAGGTCTGTAAAACTACCCTTTGATAATTAATATAATTGAAAATAAGAAATAAATGAAATTAGCATTTAACCCAATTTGTTAATTGCGTTATATTTGAATTGAATTTGGTACGTTTCAGCCAGCGATACAAATAAGCTCTAATCAGTGGTGTTAAATTAGCTATTTACATAGCGGCTGGATAGCGAGTGCTACCATCTTGTGATGATTAAAGCCGTGTCTCGGATGAGCCAGAATGATGAGAAAGCCAGAATGCAGTAAATTACATCATAACAAGATTTCTGTACAACAATAACAATGAAAATCCAGAATGTTGCGGCATGTTACAGGGTATTTTTTGCGGTATAAATTGAATACAACATACGCAATTTCTTCTATGGCCTCATTCCACGCGAAGCATGCCTAAACACCATCCCTTTGATAATTTCACCCTGCACGCCGTCGGGTAGGGCTGACTCTTGCCTCTGTAATGGGAGTTTGAAATCATCCCTCGCTGTAACTACCGCCCTCTCCTCGTTTTTGCCCGCACTTTGTGCGAAGCCTTCGCTGCGCCACTGTTTTAAAAGGTCGCTTTGATGGCTTAAGGGCCGGGAAATATATAAAATATATATATCTTCGGGGCGGTGTGATGATGTTAACATCCCTTGCACTAAAAGGGTTTGCCTTTTTTGCACATGACGGGAATCAAATCATAAACAGTCATTGAACTTGTGATTCTATTTCGAAAAGTTTTGCCAGAAACTTGTCGAGAATTAAATATTTTTTTGCGTCGTGTCCTGTCAAATATTTATTCATTGGAGATACAAAGTATTTTGAAACTTCAATGTTCACTTTAGACTCCGATTGCGAAAGTATTTGAACCGACTCCGAATATTGATCGACTTTACTGAATTTTCTAACAATAATAATCAAACTCATGAATATCCTGTTTGACACACGCCTCGTGATCAAGCGGTCGCGGGTTCGATCTTTGTTTAATACTATTTTAACATACAGTATGTTGATTCAACGGATAATTGTCACGAAAACTTGGTTAGAAATAGAACGTTAAAAATTTCGTACCATTTTTATATATTTTCTTACCTCGTGTCTTATTTTCCCATTTACCGTTGCCTTTGATCTAAAAGGATTTAGTGTCGATCCCGTTACCTCTTAAATGCTAAGCGAGCGCTCTACCATTTTGCTATTCTCCCATTAGGATGTGGTGCGAAATTTTGGTTAATGAGTAATTATATAATACTGATTTTTTTCATTTATTTATTTGCGTTGATGTATATTTTGATATACTTTATTATTTGTACATTGTTTTCATCAAATTTTAAATAATTGAATCTTTTTTTATGCCTTAATTGTATCCGTTTGTAGTAAGTAATCTCGCATACCATGCGGGGGAGGCCGGGTTTAGTTCTCTGCCGAAATATTTTATTTTTAGTTTTCTTACTGAATTTATGCATATTTTAATGAACAGAATATTCTGTGTATGGGTGGTATGATACATGTGTCAGATATGTAACGATTTTTTTTGTGAGAGCTTATTAAAAAAAAGTGAACAGAGAAAGAGAGAGAGAGAGAGAGGAAATGGGTTATTTTAATACTAAGAAAGTTTGTTAATTAAGTATAATTGAAAATCTCTCCGAAGCTCGTTCTATGCTATTCCGCTTTTCAAAAGTCTTCTTGCAAAGACTAAATAAAATTATTTATAAATTGATGTATTATTGTTATGTTTCTATTTTGAAATTCTAGATTCCCGGGACTTTTCCATACTGAATCCCGGGATGCGAATAAGTGCCCGGATTCACCGAATTGAACCAAGATTACTGCTTCGAATTACATTTTATTCTGGATAGAAGTCGAGGATCAACACAAATTCGTTTTCATTGAAATATCCTTAGACTGTAATTTCGCTTGGAGAATCAGTTTGGCTAATCCTTTGTAAGGTGAAGTTTTACGCAGATTTAGGATAAATCGGATAGGCACAGGTTATCTGGACTAACAGTCAGGGGCGTGTACTCTATACAATGAAAAAAGCTGTGCATGACTATAATTTCTGTGAAATAAATATAAGTTAAACATTTATTTGATACATTATAAATAATTCAAAATTCTCATGTTTATGTAGCTAGTGAAAGAATTTAGAAATGACAAATAATGCTGCGCATGTGTTTTTGCAAAATCTGTCCCAGACGTATAACTACTAAATGCAACTCTTGCGCCGCGCAGTGTTCTGAATGCACGTCTTCGCTTGAACAGACGTGTTGCAAAACGCCGCAAGTGCGTATTTGAACTGGACTTGAATCTATGCGTTTCAATATACTTTAGACGCTGTATTAATTTATATTATTAATTATTTAATCTCTTCACTTAAATCACTAATTTCCTAGGAATAATATAAATATTTTTCTAAACAGAAATTAACTCACAAAGGTGAATCTATCTTCACAAAAAAATGGTTTTGAAAGAATGTATGATGAATACAACTTCTACTGAAAACACCTATCGCTTTTACAGCATCAATATTAGCATCATAACTTAAGTATATGCCTTGTGCACGCCACTGCTAACAGTACACATTATGGATATATTGTGGGAGTAACCGGTGTTCTACTCTCTCGACGGCTAGTCAGTGGTGAACACAAGATACGCGGGTTCTTCACCTCAGAAACACATACCCACCTTAGTATGTCACACTCTGCCTTCATCCTGTGAAAAACTGTGAAAAATTTATAAGTAATACCTGAAAATGATAAATAAAAAGGTGTTATTCATTTTAAAAAATTCATATAATCATAAAAGAAACATGAACAAAGGAAATAAAACAAAGATACAATCCACTGTAACTAATCCTCATTTCGTCGGGTTGGGCGCGATTTCGACGTCCTTCAGGCAGCCAGGTGACAACCAGATGTTCTACTAGATGGCATCCCTCCGGTCCATGCCATCCGAGTATCCCATCTCCATGGCCTATCATCGTAGATGATCCTTAGCATCCAGGCCGACGCGATTGGATTCGTAAGCGGAATTGTAAAAGATCACATCAAAAAATGTGACCTTCAGTGAGGCGAAGAAATCAAAGGGAAACATCTTGTTTCCTGTCAAGATTAGATTAACAAATTATAGTAAATTATGCACCTGTGATTGAATAACATAAAAATATTTACCTTTTGGTCGTACTGCATCGCTCACAGTTACATTTAATAACCGCTGACCGCGCAACTTTGACAGCTCTGCTCGACGATTTGAAAACGAACCATAGACGTTGACCGTTTTTATAATTTTCAAAACAGATAGCGATTTCAACGTAAGGGCAATTATTTGTGATTTCGAGGTGCTAGGCAATAAAACAAGTGACGGGGCAATTTCGAACGTGACCCTAATTTGTAATGTCACAATATATTATAGTGACTGAACCGGTAGCCATTTTGGCTCTGAGATTCGCACAACTGCACACTGAATTTATGTTGCAAAGACGCGTACGTACTCGTAATCTGCTTAGATGGCCACGAGTTCGCTGTGCCAACTTTTCCAAGATTAAGCACTGGTTTGAGACCAACTTTCAGCAAAGCCGCAAGTATAATATACATAATTTATCCGGGATATGAGGCTGCTGTGTATCGTATCTACTCTCGCAACTACAGGTTACTTAGGGCAGTGTTCAATCTTGATAATGCCACTCGGGTCAATACGGGATTTGGGTATACGGTTGGCAAGGTAAGCTAAAGGTTAAAGATATTTACAATAATATTGGTTATTCAGTTTAATGTACATAATTAAGAATTAACGAGAATAGTAGTTTGCTAACTGATATTGAGTCCTGTCTCCCCTCCGCTCGGTTGGTCAATGGCACATCGTTTAATGGTGCACGGCGGCCGCCCCCTTAGAACAGCTATATGACGTCGTCTAGATCAGATCTGAATACCTAGAATTTTGTCTCATTCCTCGTACATTTTCCAATCAGCCCTTACCTCAAATAATATGAAAACAGAATATAAAAAAATTCAGAGGATTATCTTAACGTTACATCTCCTGAACGATTGTTTAGAATTTCGCCTCGAGTTATATTTTCCTTGTTATACTTACTAAGTATTAAAAAAAAAAATCGAATAATTTTTTCTTGAAGATGTATTAATTATTTATATATTATAAGATGTATATATTATTTTTAATATTTATTATTTGATGAAATATAATGCTAGCACATAAAAATTCTATTATCATTTAGCGATCTTAGATATCGGCTACCGAACATCGTGCACCTAGAAACCTTTAAAAGGTATAAAAAATTGAAGTCGACCATGGAAGATTTAAGGTTTAAAACGCTGAATTGCTGATGTAGACATTTTTGTTCGCAAAGATTCCGCGCGTAGTCGAACGGAAAAGCAGTGCGGTTCAATCTTTCAATCATTTTTGTTCCCTATTATTATTATATCTCTGTTGTATATGATCATGGTTAAAATTGTATGCTTTCCACTTTGTGTGTTTGACAGTTGGATGCGAAGCTGAATGCCTTCTTATTTTCAATTCCCTTTAGTCTAGGATACTCCCTGTATTCTATATCGCTTAATCTCCTTGCGCAAGTGAGCCAGTGTTGTCCGCGTACATCTTAATGAGCACATATTTCAAAATAAACCACGGCAAGACAGGCATTTTTGGCGTATTGTTTTCTTATGTTGTAAAATTATATAACTGTATATTTATACATATTACCTACCTATGACATGAAAATAGAATCTTGTCCCTTTTCATCCCATGCAAATAAAATTGTATAGTTGTCCTCCACTATAGATATAAATACAAGTTGTCAAGTTAAATTGTTAGATTGATAATGCCCTTACAAGGCGAAACGCGTCTTAAGTAGATTAAGAAACAAGTGTTTTATTTTCATATATGTGATTATGGAGTTCTACAAACTTATTTCGGAAACAGTCAATTATTCTAATGACCATTCCTCTCCCTTTATTTTTTATTTATTATCTTTATTTTATTAACCACTAAATTGAGTTTAAATACATCTACCGGTTTCGAAAAATACCATTTTCTTCTTCAGAATGTCATAACTAACTAAAACATATATTATCGTTTCTTTGCCAGAATCTATTTTTAAAAAAAAATAGTTTTTTAGTACCTAACTCAAATCATTACTTAATAAGTAATCATTTTAACTCTATTTAGTGGTTAATAAAACAAAGATAATAAATAAAAATTTGAATTTTAACCACAAAGATAATATTGCTAATTTTAAAAGTATCTCCCTTTATTCATCTTTATTCGCTGCTCCCGTATTTCTGCAGAATTTTATGATACCGTCAGTTCAGCCTACCAGGTACCACTGGATGACTGCATTCGTCCAACGATTGTCGGTCCTCAGAGCATATTGGCCTTCCATTTCATTTCCAGTTATATCAACCGTAAGACAACACGTTTTTTTCCCTCTCTTCGTATGGTGTCTAACGTATATTTTTCCATCCTCTGCGATACTTTATGGATTTCTTGTTTATCAATAGTTCTCATTCGCAGTCACTCCAGAGAATACTACTCGTTTTATAGACATTTGAAGACCACTTTTAAAAATCATATACAACTCTTCCTTTCTGATTTTCTCAGACAGGAAAAGTTCCGGGTTCGTATTCCGGTAGCAACCAATTTTCGATAGATAGATTTCTCTAATTAATTAATTTTATTTGTATTAACAAATATCACAGAACGATATTCTAAAGTTGCAAGTTCTCAACAAAAAGATGTATTTAATTGAAGTTAAAAATGGTATTATTTTAAACATTCGCGTAAGCGTTGCAAGCGCTAACGGTGTCGTCTCACCGAAACTGATGTAACTTTTATGAACCGTAGCCAATTTCGTTGCATAAATAATTTAAATGCGTATACTTGATTATTAAAATGGCTCCCATATTGCGCCGCGCGCAGCTAGAATTGTAATTCGGATTCATACATATTACAGCTTAAGGATCCGATGCCGGACCCTCGGAAGGGTATCCCCCGCGATCGTTTGAAGGTCTTCCCCCATCCCCGCGGTGGCCGGTCCCGCCCGAAAGCCGCACCACTTTGCGCCCTGAAGATTATTGCACCCCCGTTCGTACATATCGATTCCGCTTCGACCTACTTGATTGGACCGCATTCATCTTTGATTCTCTGCGTGCCGGATCGTTTGTATGGCTTTTCAAAATAAGACGCAATAGTTTGGATTGTCTGATTGATGTCGGGCGTTCGGATCCATGATTTGGGTGGTCATTATCGAAGTCGCTCCGTCATCCGTCAACAGGTGGCTTCCGATCGAACTCTGCTCACTTGCCGTGGCAAGAACACAGGATGGTGCTTACGAAAGCAGACGCAAGCATTTCAATTGAATTATAGTCCTAGTTTCTTCGTTAAAGAAGTTTGTTCCGTAATTCTGGTGGAAAGCGAGCAGTGGGCGCTGCTATGCCTACCACGATTTGACTTTTATTATGTATGGAGTATAATAATTAAGTATTTCATAATTTTTAATCAAACGAATGGAAATACACCACAAATAAGTACTTGCTCTACCATCTTTACAACAATAATGTCTACTGGTTTTATTTTAACTTTAAACGATATACGTCATTTTATTTATTTATTTATTCTTAATCTAGTTGTAACATATTTAGCCGCGACACTATATTGTCCTTTATACTGTCTGCGCCACGGCAATAATCTAATAATAGTCCCACGTCCAGATATTTTACGATTTATTATTACTTTTACAATCTTGAGAACCGAAGGGTATTGAAAGAGAGTGCAACATATTTCTCCTTCTTTCTTTTGGAATTTCATTGAAAATCTTCATCGCACTTATTCCTGATTTGCAGTCTAATTCTATCTTTTCCTCTTTGTGCTCATGTTGATTTGTCTAATTTTTTCTTAAAAAAACAGTCGATATTATGTTTATTGAGGGTTTAAAAATAAACACAAAACATGAAATATATTTTCTATTTAAAAGTCATCATATTAAGGTCTTTAAACATTTTCCCGGATAGGAAAAGGTCCAGATACGAATCTCGATAGCAACCAAAATTATTTTTTAGATGTATAAATTTTTTCTGTATATCTTTCCAATTAATTAATTTAATTTGTATTAAAAATACTACAGAACTGTGTTCTGAAATTGCAATTTCAAAATAAAAATTACTAATTTTACTCTATCGATTTTTTTAATGTTCTCGGTACTTTTTCTTGACATTAAGTTTATTGTCAGACAATGGCCATTCGTCTGCCTGGCTAATTAATCAATGTTTTGAAGATAAATTTATTCATCACTTTTGGTTCAAGGATGTTCCCGTCCGCCCCAACCCCTGGCGGGGGGGTTGGCAAATTCGGGTCTGCGGAGAAATTAAAACAACCCTGTCCCGGTGACGTCATTGTACTCTCCGGATCCGGACGCCGGTGAAAATTTCATATTGATATTCCGAAAGGACTACGACGGGGGCCATAATTCATGTACGGTTGAAGAATTGGAAGTTGGAGACTCCCGCGGAGGGCATCGCCGGCGGACGGTAAATTCCACTCCAAATCAGAAAGTGGTTGAATATTGGATAACGCACAAATCAGATATTAAAATGGGAATAAATTTTCCATCCTTAACGGTCTTGTGATATCGGAACGAACGCTCGGCGATTCTGCAACTGTGGTCCGCGGAACATCCCGGGATCCGGAAAAAATGTGGAAATAATCTCCTTTGCTAATAGCTAATGTGATGTTTAAATTCCAGAACAGTAGTTCTGTGATATTTTTTATATAATTTAAATAAATCAATCAGTAAGACATACAAAAAAAAAATATCTATCAATAAAATAATTTGGTTGCTACCGGGATTCAAACCTGGACCTTTTTCTATTCGGGGAAATGCGTTACCATTTCGCTACATTACTTTTCCCTTTACTGAATTTATGAAAATGAAAATACAAATCATTATCACCATTCATAATTATAATTTGCTGGATGAAGGTGTTTTATTTTTTATTTTTTTTATTTTTTTATTTTTAGAGAAACAATCAGTGTAACAATAATAACTGATAATTACATAAAATATAAAAATAACACCAGTGAAGTTTCTTCGGAATTAAATACGTAGTACATAATAAACTAAAAAATAGTATACTCAAACAGACTGATAAACAAAAATACTTTTACATAAAAATAAACATAATAAACTAAAAACTAGTATATATTAAAAAAAAATAATAATAAACTGAAAAAAGAAACAAAGGAGTGATTTTAAACTGAACATGCAAAGAGGAATGGGTAAGGAGAGGAGAGAAATGGGATGCAATATATACAATTTATGTTAATAGTTATTGAAAAATTGGCGTAGTTTAAATTTAAAAGGATGCAATTTATCGTTGAAAATGTCCAAGTTATTAGAAAAATTTATGGCATTATATTTTGATGTAGAGCGGATGACAAAACAATTTTTTATGTAATTAGTTCTACCCAAATTTGGGTAAAAAAGATTATTTGATCGGGTTTGTCGCGTTGGACAGTTAAAAGTTATTTGTTCTAATAAATAGGGCGAGTCAACTAAGTTATTAAAAATTTTATAGAGGTAGGATAAATCTTTAGTGTTTCTTCTATTTAAGAGGGGGGGTATTTTATGGTAACACCCACTTTCTGAATGAGATTTAATGTCTAAGCGGGCACGTGAATTTAATATACTAAAAAATTTATGCTGGACATTTTCAAGTCGGTAGCTGTAGGTGGAATAATGTGTGTTCCAAACTACCGATCCGAATTCAAGTTGACTGCGTACAAATAAAAAATATAGAATGATAAGAGTAAAAGGTGATTGGAATGGGTTAGACGCTTTTATTCGTTGCCACGTATTTCCGTAGAGTTTAATTGCATTAGCCCAGCGGGTTTTAGGGCGGTTTGTCGGTTTTTTGATTCCCTTCGGGTACCACTAGATGGCTGTGTTAAACCAACGATTGTTCGTTCTCCGTCTTTGTCATTTCATTTTCTTGGCGTTTTATATAGTCTACTCTTATCTGTTCTTTCATCTGTACGTACTTTTCCCGTATCTACTAAATGATTAATATCCAGTTAATATAATATATACATTTATATTAATAAAATATAATGGTTCTTTTCATTATAGCAGGGTGAGATTTTGTTCTCACCTATCGGAGATTTGGTGGTAAAAATCGGCATAGTCATTTCACTCCGCGTGTAATAGACAACAAATGACAGCAGCTAATATTATATTTTTATTGTAAAATTATTGACCTCTCATCTTCAACGAAAGACGGAGACATCAAACAACCCAACACAAAATGTTTGTTTCCATTCTTGTTTTTCCAATTTTTTTGTATGCAGCAGAGAATTTGTGGATTCTCAATAGCGACAAACGGAAAATGCACGCCTTTAAAATTACTGTTACTGAAAAAGGATTTTTAGGTATCCCGTGGACAGCACGACGTATGAATGCCGCAATTCTGCAGCAGTCTAGAAATTGATTAAATAAAAATAAAATATGGATAAACTGGTGAGGAATCACGACCTATTTTGTATTAGTCCTATCCCGATATTATTTAAAAAAATGTGTGGTTTCGAAACCACTGCTGATTCATACATTAATCAACTTAGTTTGTTTTGATGCCAAATATGCTTGGATTGATTTATTGGCGTTCTACGGAATACGTTGAAAACTATGCCCGTTTTATGGTTAAGGTTGTGTAGTGCTCAGTCTGATTTTATCTTTATCCTCCATCATCTCTATACTGCTGACAAACACAAGCGTTTATACTAGGACTCCGTTATGGATAAGTTTTGTAATACACCAAACAAATATCGTATTTATAGATTCAGTCGTTCAGATTTCGGCTTGTGGCATTGAGATGCAAAAAACATGTATTATTTGTTTTGAATTGAAATTGTTGAACTGACTTCATCTGTGTCTGTTGTAGTCTCAAATAAAGATTATTGTGCATTTTTATGTATAACATGACTGACATGTAAGTATAATATGACTGACATGTAAGTCTGAGAATTTTATAGTAAGTATAATATGACTGACAGTATGACTTAGAATTTTATAAAAAATTAAATGCAACGAGAATGGCGTACAAATATTAAACCAAAACCGATGTAAAAACATATTTTAATTTTGTTTAAAATCATTTTTCATAATTATAGTGAGAATATTTAAATATTCCAAGTTACATAACCAATAAACAAATTGCTTTATTATCTTAACATTAAATATAGTAAAACTATTAATTAAATACAAATTAAATGTATTAATTATAAAGATATACATATAAAATCAATTTTGTGGAAAAATATAGTTGACGCTACCGGGACTCGAACCTGGATCTCTTCCAATTCGGAGAACGTGCATTAACTGATAATGCTACAGCAACACGGCGCATTGACGACAAATTTTCGAACCTATATGTTACACTTTTCATATTGATACATCTATCGTTCCATTATTTGAATCCCAGTAGCAACAACAATATTTTTCGTTAAAATTGATTATATATGTATATCTTTCTAATTAATACATTTAATTAGTATTTAAAACATCACAGACCTATGTTCTGAATAATTACAACTTCACAATAAGAATGTGTTCTCCTTAATAAAACAATTTTTTTTTCATTTTCATTTATTTTTATAACATTCCTTTATAGCTTGCATCAATATAAAAATCTTTAGTATAAATATTAATAATACATTTAATTTATATGCCACCCTGTTGGCCGCTTCCTGCCTCTCTAGGTACATATAAAGTACCCGTTCTGAGGTTGGTAGTCATAAAGTTACATAAGCTAGAATATAAGTTGGAAGTAAGGTAACAAATTAAATTAAATGGTAAAAAACAGAAAAATCAAAATGGAGACAAGTAGAGAATAAATAAAATGAACAAAGTGAAATTTTTGATACAGACTAAAGATATATAAGAAGTAAAATAAAATAAACAAGAAGGGAGCAAACAAAACATGATAAGTACGAGGTAGGATGTAAGGACAAAAAGAATTACATACAATGAGTAGCTTTGATCATTTGAGGAACTCTTCCAGCTGACTTCTTCCAATTTTGAAAAGCCATTCCTTTATAAGCACGCAGCATTGAGGACACGATACGGTTGCCATCTCTTGTGGTGGTAGCTTATTGTATATCCGCATCCTATAAAACACGCATGTCTTTGAGAAAATGAGGTTTTAATTAACGGGACAGCTAGTTCTCTTTGAGTTTTTGCTCGAGTAAACTTAGAATGTGTGATAAGGCGCAGGGCTCTGTTTTCAAGTCTTTAAGCAGAGTCTTTATGAATAATGGGCTGATATGTAGCACCTTGAGTTTTTGATTCATGTTGAAAGGATTTATTGAGAATTATTCTCATTGTGGCTTTTTGCATTTTGATCGAGTATGGTGATAGCGAGTTTATTAAATTTTTAATAATTTAATTTTATGTATACTCTTTTAAATGACTTAATTATTATTAGGAGAACACATTCTTATTGTGAAGTTGTAATTATTCAGAACATAGGTCTGTGATATTTTAAATATGAATTAAATATATTAATTAGAAAGATGTACATATAAAATCAATTTTATCGAAAAATATTGTTGTTGCGCCACCTGGATCTCTTTCCAAACCGGAATGTAATGGTTGGATAATGCACCTTTCCCGGTTTGGAAAGAGATCCAGGTTCGAATCCCGGTGGCGCAACAACAATATTTTTCGATAAAATTGATTTTATATGTACATATTTCTACTTAATATATTTAATTCATATTTAAGACTTAATTATTATTCATTATCATAAAAAACAGATCGTACGAAACAAAAACTTTAATTATCTAGTGCGCCCGCTCGCCGTTTGTTCTATTGTGTCGAGTGCTCTTTCAGACACGCCCCGATATCTAGACAAGTTGTATGGAAAGACGAGCGAGGCTACCAAACATGCGACATGTATATTATGCGTGTCGGTTATTGTAGGTAAATAGGGAAATATGTGGATCATGCCTGTGCCCGCTCTGCCATACTTTTTAAGCGCCAGTCTTGATATCTGTTGGAGTCGTGTTGAATGTGGAAGGATTTTTGTTAATTGGTAGGTTATTATCTCAATACGTACATATATACGTATTCGCAGTGGCGTGAACTAGGCGTGTACTACAGGTGCGCAAATGAAAGAAATACACTCCTTCAAAAGCATGGTTTTGTTTTGTATACCTGTAAATTAATTTCGTTCATGAAAAATATTAATATTATTACATATAAAATAACACTACCGTCAAGCATAAATTCAAGTCCGCTTCAAATGCATACTTGCGGCGTTTTGCAACACGTCTGTTCAAACGAAGACGTGTATTTAGAACACCGTGCGGTGCGAGAGAAATATTATTGTGTTTAGTTGGTATACGTTTGGCAGATTTTGCGAAAAATTATGCGCAGCTTTGTTTGACATTTTTTAATTCTTCAGCTACATGATTCTAGTTAATACATTGCGTGTGGACCTACGTACTTGATACAAAATATATCAAATAATGATGTGTTTGTTAATTTTACTACATAATAAAGAAAAGAAAAACGTATACTGTAAAGGAAAGCCATAAAGTATTAGTTAACTAACTGCCGGAACATAACTAATCGAACTTAAGTTTAAAATATATTCTAATTAAAAAGCTTTGAAGATTTTGTTAATTATTGCATGCGACACTTTGAGTGAAATCGAAGCGGGAGTGCACAACTCTTATATCGATTCTGTGATAGGGTGCGACCCTTTGGGGTTTCCTTCATATCAGAGTCATTCCATGTGAAGCCACAGTTTCTATGTAACTGTAACTTCAAAACCAGCTTCAACTACAAAATGAAACTTACAGATTTTGTTAAGTACCAGTACACGTATCCTTGGGCAAATTAATTTTTTTATCTGATCTCGCATTTGAGATATTTGACCTTGAAGTCAGCATATATTCAATTCAATTCTAACCCAAACTTTAATTCTTCATAACTGGGAACTCTACTACTCATAAAAAACAAAAAAAAAAAACATCGTACAGTTCCAACCTCCAGTCACCTTAAAAGATCATCAAAACTGGTAATTGATTATACGTCCAAATTTGGCATATTTTAAGTTCATTTATGTCATGGCTTATATAATTTTTCTATCATTTCTATACATTTTTTATAACCCTATTATATCTTCTTTATGGTAGTGAAAACCAGAATCTTTTATCTTTTATAGGGGGAAAACAATATTTTTTTTCAAAACTTCTGCAAAGCCCGCAAAGATAAATAAAATAAAAATTGTTTTGAGCTTCACAGTGACATGGTCAAGTAGCCGCACCTAGGTGATTTCACATGGAATGACAAATCAAATTAATACTTAATTCGCAGAAATTTTAGTAATACACATATTTTTTGTTTGTTTAGAGTGCACGTCTCTGGTATTTAGATATAGGATAAATCTTCCCCGAACCAGATCTAAGCTTATTTCCTAAACACACAAATTCCGTTCGCCGTTTGCCCGGCCATTTTTTATCCCGGCGGTCAAATTCAAATATCCCGGCAAATTTAAATAGTTTCGGAGGGTATCCCGTTTTCAAGACGTATTACGTACACAGCGGTCGTTATAATTCCGTTAAACGGCCAGGACGGCGGAGCGTAACGGCGTAACGAAACAAAACGGGCCGAATAAAGCGGCGGTTGTCGCAGCAAAGTTCTGGGGTGGATCCGCCGCCCGCCGCCCGCCCCATCCCCGCATTATCCAGTCGCGGAGGACGGAAGGGTTGATATTTAAATTTCTGGGATTCTGGGACGCTGATGCCCGAAATATGAGGGTACGTCTGTAATTTGTACATTTTATGAACGCGGTACCGTTTTATTTTATAGACCTGGCAAATTAGCAATTTTTTAGCGAATAGCGGAAAAAGGTGTTGAAAATTTTCTGTACCGTAACTCTCGTTTTATTTATAATAATGTCGTACCTCCTTTCACACCGTCGACATTTAAATTGTGCCCACAACGTACCTACCTTTAAAAAATATGCATTTAGATATTTTTTATAACTCTCAAAGAAATATAATATCGAAAAATATCAATATTTATGGGATATAATGGATTTTGCGGATACGAAATTTTTATCAAATTCCGATCAAACTATGCAATATATTTTCTGTTTGTTCTATTCTTGACGCTTTATTTTGCAATACTTACTGACATTTCTTGCATTTCTTCTTCACTGGCCAAAAATAAAATATTGCTACACAATGCTGCTGCAGTAGTTTATATAGGAAGCATCAATAGGGTTGTGTTTTATTTTAAAAGATCCATTACTAATCTTCTAATCCTTACCAAAATATTTTTCTCAATCGTTTTATGTTTTTATGAATTACAAAGGTTGTCCATAACAACGATAATATTTTTTTTCCATTCTCCGTAACAAGCAGAACATCGTCCCGCATTGGTTGATGAGAAAATCAAACCCTTCCTTGAATGACAGTTCGCTTAAAATTTTTTAGATATACTTTTTCCCGTATCCGATCCCCTTTTTTGAAAGAAATGGTCCGTTTTGAATGCCGAACCCTTCACCACTGTTCCCCCGAATCAAACTGAAAATTAGCGACCCTTTCACGTATCGGGTCAAGTGACCTTTGACATTTGACGCCGGGTAGATTTAAACCACCCTTTCATTTTCATACTTATAGGGTTCATAAGAAAAAACTCCACCGTCACTGAGTTTGGCGGAAGTTTTGCCGTTTCACTAAGATAAACTAGCCAAAATATAACAATGGTTACACATCATTATTTTAACATCTGTTGACTTTTGCTGTTGCTGGCTGAACTAATGGTAATTACTTTCATTCATTTTGTGCAGAACATTAGAAACGCAGTAAAAATACATCATAATAAACGTGTTCTTGAGGGGTACACCGAGATAATTAATTCTAGACCTCTAAAAACAAATATAGCCTAAAAGCTAGGATTGGTCTGCAAAGCGCTAGTAAGTCATTCGTGCAATTTATTCATCAACCAACCAGCATACTAATTAAACCAACTAAATCCAATCTAGCTAGCATTTGCAGGTACCGACTACCACCTTACGGTATGCACCGAGGATCTTCGGAAGCCCAAAACTCAGTAAGGACGAGCACAAGCTCTGAGAGTATAAATAGAAATAAGGTCCGAATACTGCTGAGATTTACTCTAGTGTATAATATTCCAATATTCTTCAGTGCATCACGCATAGGGAAATTTATTTTCAAATAGAAAACAAACAAGTTCATTTCTAATTTAAATAAAACACTTTTTTAACTTTTTTCCACTATTTATTATTTTATAACCATTACCGGTCCTGGCATCATTAAAATGGAATTCCACTATGAATTAACAGTTTAAAGATTATAAACAATAAAAAGTTCATTTCTATTGTCCGATATTTGAATATTTATTTTAACAATTATTTCCCCTGCGCATACAAAAATACAATGTATATATTCATATTTTCTTCGTTGAAAAATAGCTTCTCAAAACAAATCACACGTAAATAAAATCTCGATATAATTAAAATTATTCCACCTTTGTAAGTAGCACTGTTAGCTGTCAAAACTAACAAAAATTACATCTAGATGATGATGTTAAGAATCACGGATAGACAATAGTAAACACAAAAATGCTATTTTACATGAATATACAATGAATACATTGAAAAATTTGGTTATTATGAATTATTCCCGTGCAGATTTTGATAAATATTAAGTCGCAAACGTAACCCAAAATTATATTATCCTAACCAACATTATTCACGGCTTCTATGCGTACGACGCGAGAAGACCATAGATAAGAGAGATGACAGCATAGATAAGAAAATAAGATGACAGATGATCAATATACTTGCCAGACGTCAACTGGCCGAGTCCAATACAGTTCAGTAAGTCATAATGGATTGTTACTTTTTTTTTTCACTTCAGTTTAGAAAATATAATGCGAAGGTTTAAAAATAATAACAAAGTGTTATTTATTTTTCGATGGTCCTGTATGTGGCACCAGCCGAACCGTTTTATTGAGGAGAATTTTATGCCCCGAAAACCGGAAAACCCTCAAAGTCACCGCTGACGCCCCCCCCCCCCTTCCCCCCGGCATAAACAATAGGAGAAAGTGTGTAGCAATGTGCGAGGGTCGTAACGTTTCTTCAGTAGTTGCGCCCCGTGGGTTGGGAAGTGTTATTGGGACACTCGGTGCTATGGGCGAGGTGGTAAATAAAGATGAAAGGAATATGCGGTCACTTATGAGAATATATATGGAAAACCTTAAGTTTTTCAAGCTGTCGCCCGGTGCTTGAAATCCTGAACCCGAGCTTATTTCATTACTCGAATCGGCGCTATTATGTCTAAAAGTTTTCCTGAATATTAAAAATATATGTATTTAAATATTATATTTTATTTTAGTGAAATAGATTATCAGTTTGTTATTTAATCACCTTGTTCTTACATAAACATAGAAGATGTTTTTGTCGGCACAATATTCGCCATGCATCTCTGTCCGGCCAGAAGTTGTCTGCGAGTGGGTCTGCGAATGCGCTCCGACATAACTGCTTCGACAAATGCGCCTCGGTAAATGCGCCCCGACAAAACTGCCCCGATTAATGCGCCCCGGCAAATGCGCCCCAACAAATGCGCCCCGACAAAATATTTTTTTGAATCGCATGGTGAGTGGTGAATCTCAATGAAATAATATTTTTACTAATTTTCCATGTACATGTCGCGAGAGTATTTGAATAATTTCTCTAATGAGACAGATATTTTTTTAAAGCTTTTGAGGAAATTTGTACATACCAGCGTTAAAAAAAAGAGTGTTTAGTTAACACGTTAACTGCTGAGAATACGCCAGGCGTGTTCATGATAAAATTGACAATTTATTAAATGATTGGGAAGGTACTTATATCGGAAAAATGAGGCGAAATCTCAGGTCAGTTCCAATGTTTCTTATTAGTGTGTGGAATATGTTTGACAGAGTAAACAGTACGAATAATTCTGTAGAAATAACTGTAGATTGTCATCATCTGTCAGTGTACAAAAGTCGCGACAAAATATTATTTTTAACATTTTAGTCCGGACACATAATTTATTGGAGCGCATATGTCGGGGGCGCTTTTGTCGGGGTGCATTTGTCAGGGCGCATTTATTGGGGCGCAATTGTCGGGTAACCCCGTGAGTGTCTGCATTCGCCATGTTCGTTATTTGATGAATGTATTTTTCTTATCTGCCTTCTTCCTTCAATTACATTTCTAAGATTTATGTTATGTCTGAGAATGCGTTTCCACACATTGGCGGCTCCTTCGATTTTCGATGGGACCTCTTTTCTTGATCTCTCTCTATTTGTAATTCTCTCTGGTGCAATCGCACCTTAGGTGCCAGAAACAGGATAAAGGGACTCACCGAATTTCGCCTCTCCTGGATTTCTCAATCACCTCCGGTTGCAGTGGACTGTATAAAGAATTATCAATATTTCGCCAAAGGTCGACACATTAACTTACTGAGTCCTTCGAGGTTGAAAACCGCGTGTAACTGTTCCGATTCAAGGCCGCTAATCTACTGACCGCCGGCTAACGACGGGGAAGGGAAGGGGCGGTGGGAGGCACTGAACATTAGTTCGTTCAAGGTATATCATAATAAGTATACAAGTCTCAAACACTCTCTGTCCAGTTAATTCTATTTAATACTTCTCCAGTTTAATCTCTGGTTAATTGTAATCAAATTTCTGTCTCTCTCTCTCTGATTGAACTAATTCTGTCTGTACTTTTGCAACATAACACCTTGAATGTTTCTAGATTTCTTTTTGCTTGAATTTCTCTCTCTCTCTTTGGTTAAGCTAAATCTGTCTGTACTTCTCCAACACATCTCTTCTCCAACACATCTTAAATGCTTTTAGATTTCTTTCTCTCTGGTCAATTGTAAAGTTCTATGCTGCAGATGTAGATTTTGATGATTTACATTTTTTAAAGCAATCGTGTCACAATAATATCAACTTAAATGTAAAAAAAAAACATATCAAGGTTCTCAATTATCTTGCAATTACGACATAAAAACTGTTTTGCTGCAAGCTGATGTCTGTCATTTACGTGTTTTCCATTGTTTAACGTTTTCAGTTGTCTAAAATTTGTTTTAACGGATTGTTCTCGATGACTCAGATGGGAAGTCTCATGACTGATTGGACACTTTTATTCAAACTTTGCGATCATTTTTGAGCGACAATTCTTTTCTAAGATGATCGTTAGTGCATACTGTACCCATTGTGTCATTTAATACGTAGACATGCGAAGGAAAACAAAAAATTCAGTAACTCGAGTATATTTTTAATAATTTAATACTATGTAGGGCTGCGACAATCGTGTTGTCAGGTGATTTTGGCTTGTTTGCAAGTACGGTATTCTATATTCGTTTTAAATATGAAGGTACGCATTGCTTAACAATTATTTTTTTTCATCTAATTTATAATGCAGTTGTCTTCTCTCATAGTTTTTACGTATTTTGTTAATTTTTTATTTTTTTTAATACCGTAATTAAAGAAGGCGGACCCACCGCTTACCCAGGACCGATGTAATAAGCTCAAGACTTCTATCTCAGTCCTACACTTTCGCCGCCTGGTTGGAATTATTTTAATGATACTATGGCGGCTGGTCGATGGCGCCTCGCACAGGGCGATACCGCACCACTAACAAAACAAAAATATCATTTTCCCCGGCAGAATCATGAATCAGAATGTGTTATTTTTGAGTATGTCCAAATCTTTGTAGGAACCAATTACTGGGATTTATCTCCTGAGGAATTGTCATCAAGATGTAGATGTCTCACAGAGACGAAGCTATTATTTTTATTTACATGGGAAGTATGGAAGTGTTGTGTATTGCAGGGCTTACGATCTGTCATCGGCTGGCTTAAGTGATCACTTTACACAATGAAACGTTCACCTTTTTACCCATGCTACCACATCTATCAAATTTTTGGAAGTTGTAAATATGTTATCATTATGTTATGTATTATTTCAATTATTGACTTCCATGACCAAGACTTCCATACTTTCCATGTAAATAAAAATAATAGCTTCGTATTTGACCAATAGTAGCCTTTGCTACTCTAAATTTAAATGGCCGCCAGTACAGAAACCAGCTTGTTTTTGGGTTAAGGTATTGCATTTGTTTTGTATTTTAAATCAGGTTTCCATATTAAGAAATGCACTAATAAATATATATTTCTTCAAACTCCTAACAATTTGTTTTTTATTCAAATAAAAAATATGTAGGTAGCTATATATAGGCTGTAACAGACTTAGTCCGCAATACTTTATGGGTGGACACCTGACTAAATTACGAGTTGAAAATGTTCAAGGGATATGTGCCTAATCTCAACCATGTCAAAGAAATAAGCATTTTAAAAAAAAACGTAATTATGCGATTATTTCGAATAATTGAAATATTTATTAATTCTAAATTGTATATTGAATACAAAAAAATAAAAGTCATCGAAATTCGAGCGGTCAGGCTATAAATAGTAAAGATATAGATTACTAATTGAACAATTTCGCAAATATTTATTTCGAAGTACGTGTACTTCAAGCTTAACACGATTTTGTAAATATTTCAAACAATAATTATTTCCGTAACAGAATTCGCACATATTCCTTGAAAATTTTCGACTCGTAATTTAGCCAGGTATCCACCCATAAAATATTGTGGACTAGGTCTGTCACACCCTGTATAGTACGAGAATAAATACATTAGAAGGATGAAAGGAATTGGAAAAGGTTTTGATTAGAGCCAAAGGGGGTCGGATGCGAGAAACCCTCGACTTATCCGATAGTTTCGTCGAGACGTTGGCTCCGTTTCCTCCGGAACTTTGCACTCATTAAGAGAATCTCAGGAGCTCTCCATCCTGGTCAAGAAGTATTCTGAACTAGCACACTCTCTTCGAAACAACACAATGCAAAATACACAAATCAGATTAATAATGGGAAACAATATACACGAAATTCTCTAGTTTTATTGACTTCCCTGGACACTTGAACCAATATAAGTACTCATCAAGCTTTCCTAAGGCCAGACACATATCCGAATAAATTCTTTATATAAAACAAGATTCGTATCATATGAGATTACGCATATTATCGACACGATAGTAGCTCGATAAAAAAATTTAAAAACTATCGATCGACTTTTAACAAAACAGTTAAACAACTATCGGTCGACATCTATGTATATTGCCGTGTATTGGCGTGCGCATACACTCGACTAAAGAGTTGATCCGCAACTAAACCAACAACAATACCGATGCTACGAGACAATATTCGAAATGAAATTGCTAAAATATCACGCGAAGTGTGCGAGAAAAGTATAGTTAAAAAAGCACGCATAATTGCAATAAACCAAATAATCGATAAATAAATACCAAATTAAAATAATGTGTTTCATTTCCTAGTTATTAATAAACATCATCAGCCTGGAACTTAATATTCACCCTGTACCTTGTTGCTTGAATTACTCTCAAGTCGATAAAGCAGTTCACGACATAAGTATTTATGAATAAATAATTTTATCTTTTGAGTTTAAACTGCACAGTTTGCATACGATGGTTGTCTTCATTTAAAAAAAAATTACCACCCCATCGAGGTTAGTTAGCTGCAAGATGCTTACATGCCTCGTGTACTAACAGTGCTCTTCAGTAAAACGTCAAGATGCAAGTTAAGAGTGCTCTTGTTCCGTGCCAGCTCTGACCGTTTTGCTTTTCTCCGAGAGATCTCACTGTCAGCAAGGAGGTCGAGTATCTTGGAAACGTTATCTGCGAAGATCTAAATGACAGAAGAGAATGTCAGAGGCAAGCGCTAAGTGTGAGATCAAATATGCTAGCCATGACATTTTTCCGACGCAGCACATGGGTTAAAACAGCAGCTCTTCCAAACGTACCGCATGAACCTTTAAGGGCCGTACGTGTGATCGGTAGTACATTTTGATCATGGTGAGTTTTTATTATAGTAACTTTTTGCTTAATTGTAGTCAACGATTGCGGGTTGTTGGTACGTCAAATTTGCTATTGTCAAAACAAAGCATAGGTAAGAAATCTCGCCTTACAGTGTGGCAAGACAAATAATCATGAAATATGCTTTGTTTATGGCTTTACTCGCGTCTGCGTTCGACATCGGTTTTTTTTGGATTATGTGCTAATGTATATTAAACAACGGGTTATCATCAGACGACCTCTCATCACTAAAATAGCGCGATATTAAATGATTCAGAGTCGTTTACTGTTCTTTTCAAAGTATCAATCTGATAGATGACTTTTGAAACAGCAGTCCGTCATATTTAATTTACAATTTTCGGTTTGTATCATCTGATAGAGTAAAATTAGTTAACCCTTGCATTTTTTTACCTGCGATCAAACAACCCGTTTTCGCAAAACTTTTACTCTCGTACCGAAAGTTAGCACTTTTTGCGAAAACGGGTTATTCAATCGTTGGTAAAAAATACTTACCTATCGAAAGTATATCCAGTAGTAAACTAATTTTACTCGCCGATATCCGTTGTGTAAAAACCGTGAATCGTTAGTTAAAAATGGCGGATTCTTCACAGCGGTTCCAAAAGTTGCTGTATAAGACACTGAATCATTTAATATTTAATATAGAGTTCGTCCGATGATGATCTTGCTGTTTTATTTATATTACAGAATATTTTTCGCCACCAAAGTGGCCATTTATATGACATGAGTAATTCACTAGCTTTAAGACAGAACAGAGTAATGTGAATAGCTCGACGCGGCGAATACAAAAGAGCGCCATGGGTACAGCGGTGAATTGTCGTGCTAGTTTTTAGAACTAAGCAATTAAAGTCTCTACTGGTACACAGATGGCGCTAATTGTAATATAAGGTTTTGTTTATTTTATTGTATTATTAAATTTATATTTGTTTCCCAGAATTTTTAGTAATGCACAGCTTTTTTGCTTGTATGCACTGCACGCCCCTGCTTTACACCTCAGTAATCGATAAGCGTGCATGAGTGTAGATGAGGCGAGAATTGTGTCGGGACAGAAGAGTGTGGCACTATATCTTCTGCCTAACCGGCGTGGTGATTATTTGCTTAATAGTTAATTATTATTTTGACGATTATACTTAAATTCATCTTGTAGTTAAAGAGCACCTGGACTTCGACTAATCACCTGTCCGTTGTGTGCCTCCCCCACTTGACCTTCTGTCCACGTGTGGGTATCGCACATCTGCCTTCATCAGCGCGTGTCTTCTGCAGGGCAGGTGGCGTGAGTTACGCAATTTTTCGTGACGTCATATTGTCCAGACGTGGAATTCTTTTTGTACATATTTTTTTAATAGATAAATGCGTGCAAACAAAAATTTGAAAGACAGATCTGAATGTGTCATCATTGGGGTTGATGCTGTGGACAAAATTAATAATGAGTGATTTGTAGATATTATACGTGGACGAAATTGTATGGGTATTTGAATATTTTTTTGATTTTTGTTGATTTCTGTTCAAATGTAATCGTTTTGATGACAAGGCAATATAATATAATAAAATGAATTATATTTATTAGTTTATGAATGTGTGTGAATTGAAGATGCAGAGATATTCACGAGCGATTGATGAGCTATTTTTTGGTACAATTATTCTCGATTTACTAATGTAAGTGTGATTGGTTTTCGATAATATCAGTAATTGTTATCACCGCTTCACATCTAAAGCTTTTATAATGCGATATCACAAATGCCAGCTATTAAACGTATTCTTTGTTAAAAGTTTATTATAAATCCTACGCTGAAGTTGCATGCGCGAGCGATATTTTACGTGATACACGTATTAAAAAAATAAAGGAAAGCAATTTTATTCTGTTTCTACTGTTTATTAGTTTTAAATTTCTAGAATATATATATATATAATTCAATTGTTATGTGGTAACTAAAAAATACATGTAAAAATTAATTCGGTCCAGTAGAACGAGTTATAACTAAATAAGGTGATTCCGGTTATTCACTCCACACCCAGGCGATACCAGGCGGAGACCGATGCCGCCTAAATACTGGATTGATTTGTGTTGTATCGCGACTTTTAACCGCGCGTACTTTGCGTAGATGAACAATAAAATACACACAGATGTCTGTTTTTTCAGCTTACTTACTAGATGTATTATATTAAAAATACAATTGCGAATTGTTTATTATTTCTGTAATGCTTCCATAATGTCTTTTCTATAAAAGAGATTTCTCTCGAAGCCAAACCGCGGCGAAAGCAAAATGGACGCAGCTTTTTATTGCTCGCCTCGCGTTATTTATTTTTTAGAATCTGGAATGTTTTAACCCTTCGGGCGTTCGGCCCGTTTGTTAATTAACCCTCTCCGTGCCACCAGATAATGCGGAGGCCGTCCGTAGGTAGGTGGGTACGTACCCACGCTTTCGTACGTTTTTTTTTATTTTTATTGTGTACTCCATTATTCTCGTATTAAACCAGTTACTTGCCTTTTTGATTACACTCAACAATTTTTATTTGCTTCCGTTGGATTGAAAATATTTCGCTTTGCTTTTAAACCGACGGTGGGTGTTACTCGTCAATCTGGAAAACCCAACGATACATTTTTATACCTATGTAGAATTTTAATAAAAACGAAATTTATTTGTTTAATTGAATACTTTATTGTCGAGCGGAAAATAATTGTCGCACTTATTTTTTGAAATATGTGAGGCGTATTAGTTAAGCACAATAAAGATAATTTTTTTACAGTTATATCCTCGTCCTCGTGTTTTTTTTAAGAAAATCCTTAATTCGGTTATCAACCTTTAGACTGCCCAAATACGATATATCGTATTGAATAGATTAGTACAAAATTGACTGATATGATTGCATTTTTGAAGACTGTTCAGATATATTTTCGTTGATTGCAATCACTTTGTGGTTTGACATATTAGATTAAATTATATACAATCACTCTGTATGAAACCACGAAATTTATTATACGTCAACCGGTTTCGCTTATCTCAAGCGTCGTCAGGACGTATTTAAAACTAATACAAAACGAGTGCACTTATATATATATATATATATAAAGAGGGAGATAGAATATAAAATTACATGTGAAAGAGATTTCAACTGATAGTTTCTTTACATTGTGTTATTTCCGAGAAAACCAAGAATTCATCTGAATTTTTTTCCACGGAAGTTTCTAGGTATTGCTCTTACGTATTACTGCTAAAACGCTATGGCTCATATCTCCTGGTAAGCCCTGTCCTTTTGGGAGTGGAAAAACTGAAACCATTCGCTATTACTGTCTCTTAATACCCAACGTGTCCAAGAGTGTGCGAAGTCAATCTCTAACTCTTCAGCCACTATGTTCAATGTACCAACACGGGAATATTAATTAACATTTTAAACTATATGTGGACACCCCTACATGACTGAAAATTTTCTTGTAAAAAGCACACATTATTTCTAACACTAGTTCACTCCAGTATAATCTAATAGCAACTTGAGTTTTTATTTAAATCATTGACATCGTATATCCTTAACTTTCTCGCTACATATCTATCAACTACACGTATCTCTACTAGATTTATTATCATTAATTCTACAATCTCATCGTACCGTATAAATCATACGAAGTTAGGTACATGACAGAATCAGCACCTGAAAATACAGTCTTTGTTCTGTATGTAACAGTAGGTATATAATATTATATATACACACGATGCCCAGATATCTACGTGAGATGGTCAAATGATATTACACCGTTCACACAGTGATGCAGTAACCTCGATTAAATCATCTCAAATAACACGAGATTGAAACATGAAACCGGTCCAGCGAGCTCTGAATTAAAAAACTACGTAGAAGTTCAGAGATGCTGCTAGACTCGGCCGATCTAGTTAATCTCGTGTATTCTTGTCGATCGACGACAATCTGGTCGATTCACTTTTTGTATTTTTGTTTAAACTAACATCACAAACCAGTTTACATTTTTTTTTTTTTTTACATCTTATTTAATTTATCTCTTACGATGAACTATTAAATATGATCTAATACGAGATAATCCAGAAAGTAAAGACCTTTTGGCTATAAAAAATTAAGATAATATTTTATTATTCAATTTTATATTTTTTTAGCTTACTTAATTCCTTCGCATAATCAACTCGTATATATAAGTATTTATATCTGTTCGCGATCTTTAAAGTCCCGCCGCTGTAGTCATCTACAGCCACTCTATTTAATCAATAATTGAGACCATTCCTGCAACAACATTGCACATCGGTTTTACGAATACCACAGTATATTTTCTTTGACCGATAGATAGATTAATAGATCGAATGGTATATTAAAAATCCATATAAAATTAATTCAAATACTATTAAACACGATTTACAAGAGAGATATCTTGCATATTGATTTCCTATCATAAAAATTGTGAAAATCGTTTGAAACAAGGTCCGGACTATAGGGTGGAAGATCGAAAACTTCCCACCCAAAACTGCCCGACAATGCTTGAGTTATATTAATGCCGTTGACTGTGTTACATGTGACTGACGTTTGTTCTCTAGGGTGCCATAAGGCACCCGGCTCCTCGTCACCGGTAACAAATCTGATCGAGAAAATCATCTTTATCTGTGTGATATAGCTGCAAAAATGTCAATGCTGACTGCATTCTGTTCTTAACAGTCGGCGGAATTATGTAAAGTTTATTTTAAAGATGCATTATATTCACATAAATACATTTTAAGACGCGCGACTCTCGGAATACTTAGAAACGGGTCAGGAAGAAGGAACCAACCTTAGGTTGCGAAGAGGGAATGAAATGAATATTGATAATTAATTTGACAATTGAGGAATTTCCTTCTCTTACTACCAATTGGTCAACAACTCATTTGAAAATTATCGAACGTACTCGTGTTTATTAAATACATTGCGGCAAATCAATGTTAACAACGGTAGTCTAATTAGACATTCAGTATGTAGTCACTAGTCAGCGAACTTTCACTAGGTCTTGTTTTCGGATAACCTGTTTTTCAAAGTTTAAAATATAATTTATTATCAATCGCACACATTCTTATAATAATTTAAATATGTAATTAAATTCCGGCGATGACGCGACACACTTGCACTCCTTACATAGCCAATTGTTGACTGTCGAATATGCTGAGATTACCGAGTGAGTGTGTGTACACATGTACCGGAACATGTAGCGTAATATAATAAGAGATTTTTTTTAAATCACGTGGCTATAAGATTTTTGGAAGTATGTTTTTTATATAGATAGGGAATGAATGATGGTAAAATACGGGTTATGATATGATACAGGTCTTAAGAGAAACCAAAATCAAAAATAGAGATACAATTTTGATGGCATTGAAATTGTGTTTACGTTTTACTTTTAGTATAGGTAAGTATTTTAACGGAACAATCTATTAAATTGTCGATTGTAGTATTAAAATTACAAAGTAGTGGCGTGCTGCGCGCTTTCAGTTCTCATTGAATTGAGTTCAGCCGATTGTGTTGTACTATTGTGATACAAAACCACTGTTATTTACATTCTCTCCATTTTTGTTAGAATTATGACTTCATATCTTGACCTCACCCGGCGTGAGGTGTTCACGATGTTTTTGGCTTTTTGTTTTGACTTCTGTGTCTCGCGTATTTTAATATTGACGTCATCTGATCTGACATTACGATTGACTCTTATGTAATAGTGTCGAATGATATATATCGGTTTCTTATAGATATATTATATAATATATATATTTTTCATTTAAAAAAAAAATCTACCTATTAAAAATGTTTTCCAACGGAATACGAACCCAAAACTTTTCATATCCGTGGAAATTCGTTACTATTTCGCTTCGTTAACTATTTAAGTCAAATTTGAGATTTATATTATGTAGTATTTTATAAATGATGCATCTATTATACAGACTATGTATTTAAAAAAAAATAGAGATGCATACACGGAATACGTGTCCCATCAATATTCTTACTATTTTCTATTACTTATTTTAAAATAAACTTGATGGTCTCTTGGAACGAGGCTCGAACCCCCGACCACTAGTATCGTAACCACTAGACCACAGGCACATTTACGTTCTGAAATTGGAATTTCACAATAAAATGTGTTTAAATTAAAATTCGCAATAATATAAGTTACCAATTACAATAATATTAGGTAATTTGTAGTTTATTAATATTTTCATTAAATATAAATTATACATCTAGTCAGTGTTATGTACCTACTTCAAAAATTCTATTGTCACGGTATTATTAAATATTAGGTATATTTATTACAGTACAATTTTATATTCTAGTGTAATAATCACTACTCACTTGTATACATATTTTGCCTTTTGTAGAATATCAGTGGCGTGCAGTGTCCCGAGAGGTAGAGACGAAAATTAAAATCAGTTACATTTGGTCAATAAACAACAACAAATAATATTTATATAATTAGTGTTTATAATCATTTGTAACATTTTTAACCTTTTTTCAACTTATAAAACTCGCTGTAGATTCTGCCGCTGGCCGAGTTTTGTCACAGCCGAAGTGAGTAGCATAGATTGATTGACTGATCAACTTGTTATATGCAAATCCTTTCGTGATCGTAGCCATAACAACATAAATATATACGAAAAGTGTTGATTATACCTATTAAAAATTATTTCTTAAAATATACAATTTTAAAGAATGTTATAACCGGGGTTTGCAAGCCGCCATCCCAACAGGTTTGGAACTAACTCACTTCTGGTTGCCCGAAAACTCGTAGCAATAAAATTTTACGATCTTCTCTTCGTTAAATGCTCCGTCGATAACATAAATAATGTACGGAATAATTAAGACGTATTAAATATAATGGCGGTATTTGTTAAATGTGTTACTTAAACGCCAGTGTCGAAATGTCCAAAAAATTTTTTTGACGTGAAACGTCCTGGGGCGCTCCCCGGATACAGTAAATCATCAAAAACTGACAAATGAAACGTCGTCACGTCTTTCATCAATCGCGTACGCGTTTATCGCTTACACCGATCGCACGTTCGTCTGACGGAGTGACTTCTAGTGTGATGACCAAAAATTTCATCGCAATTAATTTGAATAAAATAAATTATATCCGAGTAAATTTTACGAGATGCCGTCTTAATTTTTCAGTGTTTATTATGCACAGACCCTCCAACTATATCAACCTCGACAACGCCGTGTTCACTGGCGGCTGCTAATTTCCTCTTTCGTATTCGTAGACGACATTGTCCCGTGTGCCTCACGCGTCTAGCAGAAGCATCTATGGAAACCACGAATCAAATAAAAACTATTTTTATTAGATGTCGACCCTTCGACAAATCCGTTTAATTATTTGTTATTTTATAAATACGAGGGTGTATAAAGAAAATCAAATAAATTTATATTTTATATCTTACATTAGCGCGTGTTTTAATTTGCATATTTTCAATTTTAAACATCAGTGTATTTAGAATCTATCACAATTATTTCATTCATAACCGACAAATAACTCGCGAGCATGTATATCAATTTAAATATTACAATTATTTTGCATTTTAGACGAGTTATAAAAAAATTAAATATTATAAACAAAAATGCCATTTTTTATAGTGTCCTCTAGTTTTAACAAAATAAATATTTACAGTTTGTAAATTTGATTTGAAGGTTATATATATATGTGACAGTCTTAGGACATAAGCGCAAACTATTATACGAGGGGGATTAAAGGAGGATTAAGGCAGATTGTTATCAACGGGCGCAACCTACTTTTCGCTGTCCCTGTTTGTCCCTTTTCCTCCCCTTTACAAGATAAGCATTGCATTGTACACGCTTCATATACCCTTTATATTTCCTGAAATATTATTATTATTAAGATACGTTTCACCATCAGCATGTCCTTAGCATTCTTCTTCACGTTATCATCTCGGCAAACTCTCGGTATTCTTATCGTTCTTTACCATCGAGTATTCTTTTTGGGACTCGTGAATCCTGCATTTCTTACATGATCTCAATCGTTGCGTTTTTGAACTCATCTCATTTGTTACATTTTTACCGGCTCCTTATACAGATTGTAAAGTTTTTCATTGTACTGTTTGTTCACACTTCTCTATTATTCACGGGTCCATAGATACGCCGCAAGTTTTTCCTTTCGAAATTATCCAATACCTCTACATTTTTCACCGATACACTTCAGATTTCACTTCTGTAAGATGCCACTGTACGAATGATTGATTTGCATATAATTAGATTTAGGTTGCTTGGGATATGCTGTTGAATAATTGGAAATGAACATCGGAAGAAGTATCATGGAGGCGGAATATTGAGGGCCAATGCACGATTTGGGTTATAGCGCCATTAAAAAAGGGAATTGAGATATGTTTAGTTACAAGAATATATCGTAAATAACTATTTAACCTTCTATTCATGCTAATTTGTTTGCAAGTACCCTACAACAAATATTATTCCATAAATTATCAAATTGACATTTGATTTTCCTTTCTAATTCTTGATCCACTTACTGTCTAGAATGATTTGGTTCCAATAATTTAAAAATTGCTCACCTAAAAAATTGCGAATCTTTATACATTTGTATGGCCTACCTGTAAAGCAAATCGCCTAGTGATCAAGAGGCCAAAGGTTCGGACTTGTCCTGGGAGACCACCAAGTTAACCCTGTTTTAAATGGTATATAGATGCGATGTATTCTTATGCTACTGGTGGCATGTTCAGGCACAGGCGTCTGTCTATTATAGTTGCAGGACCTTGGACGGTATCCACTAGTTGTCCAAACTGATGTCTGTTCTTGACAACTTGGAACAGCTTTTCGACTCAGAGACCGGTTCACTTCCGGAAGTTTGCAACCAAGATAGTCTATTTTCTGTTAGTTTTTTATTTTTTCTTGAATAATTGTTTGAAGAATGCGATATTTGGGTCCATGAATTATATACCCAAAATATTTAATCTTTTTCTTCTCTTATTTCTCGTTCTTTGTGCAGGTTTTCTAGTGCTGTGTTGTTAATAATAAAATCTGTCCATGATATGTTCAACATTCTTCTGTAGCTCTTCATAATCTCGACGTATTTTCTATGTACGCGTATTTATGTAAAATATAAATATAAAATCTCAAAAACTAGACCCATCACCATTAAATATACTCTCGACTAGTGATGGTAAACCGTTACGTGACTGTAATTGTGTCGATAATTGGTAACTGAGATTTAACGATGATTGGTAACTAAGATATAACTGTCGGAGACTTACTTTCTAGTGTACCAGTCATTACGTTAATCAGTTATCAATCATCGTTACAATTGAACACAATCACAGTCACAATAACAGTCAAAATAACGGTTTAAATAACGATTTTACTATCACTACTCTCGACTAGTATTTTTTCATAACAAAGTGAAACGTATGTAGATGTTTTTGTTTATATTAGAAATAATTGTAAATAATCGCTTTTTATGGGCACTTTTTTTTATCTCTTCTCTTCGCATAGTACTCCCCACCGACTCTCTCTCTCTCTCACAACATGACCTGCTCATCTTAGCCTTCTTAACTTCAATATTGCTGAGATATTTAAGATCAGGAATAGCGATTCTGTTTGTTTATATGGTGATATGTGTTTGTTTTTAAATTACGTACCGATTGATTATGTATTTCTTCACTTCTTTATGTATGTTGTTCTATGTATCTTAATTATATTGTATAAATAATATGGCTGGTAAAATAAAACAATTGTTTTTATCCACATTTTGAATGCACCGATTCTAACTTGTTCTACAAAATAAATATGTACATATTTTAATGTTGTTTTTTCGTTTTTTGCAGGTAAGCTTCCTTTCTTGCACCGTACAATGGATTCTCTACGACTTGAAATCCGTGAGTGATTTTACATACATTTTATTGTGTCTAAACTCCACGATTTGTGCATCAATTCACCAAACAATGAGCGTTTAGTTCCGCTGATTCGATATCTTTCAATTCACTGGAAATTATGGTAATATATTACTTGTGAAAGTGAATACATTTTAAAAGGTCAGAGCTATGCGTCATTTTTTTTACACTATCTGGTAACTTAAAGCATTAACTATTTTAAATGTAAGTACCTGCGAAATAAGTAGTGATTTAACAATCTAATTTCGTAACAAAACAATGCTTAAAAATTCACTTAATTTATTTTCCGTAACACGAACATTGTTTTATGTATGTATGTCAATGCTCGTGATTTGAATCTATTATACGTTAGTAAATCAAAGAGATAGTTTTATACGGTCGGAATAATGTGAGTCTGATATTTCGACTCTTAAAAATCTGCTTATGCATAACACGCGTGACGTTGCTTTATGTGAAAATCATCTTTAGAATTCAATTCTTCTGAAATAAATAAAAAAATACTTTTCAACTTCAATGAAGCAATGTACAATTAATTTGTGGTAACATTCCCGTTGAATATTTCAAACCGGTCCTGTAAACTCGAGTTTGTCACAAATTGAGATTACGCCGAATAGTCACTCCACATTAAAGCAGACCAGGCGGAGACTGTAATGCGTTTATAAAGAGTGATCACATCAATTGTCTCGAAGCTCGAAACACCGCCCAGATCCACCTCACGGCGTCTTGTTCACAGGCGCGCATACTGAACGGCGGTTGAAGTAGACAACGCATATATACACCTTCACAATTTCCCATACGCCCAATCAAAGTTGGTTAGAATGTGAATGTTTAGTAATTATACTGACTAACGGATTGTGGAGCCCCTAACATGTTACGAACGTGGAAAGTCTATTTTGAATTGGCAAAAGTTACACTCCGAGTTGTCTATTCAATTAACGCCTGGTCCGCTTCGTTACGGCGTAGAGAGTGAACAGTTAACCTATTCATTTATTATGACTCCCTGGTAACTGACCAAACTAGTAGCTGGTGATGATAGACAACGTCACAAATGACGTTATGAGTTAGTCGAGATGTGGTACTGAATGCGCTGATAAACTGGCCAAGGAGGCCACTCTTTCCGGAGTTTACCCTCATCGATTCCATATCCCGATGTATGACAGACTTAATATAGTAAAAAAACGGATGGATACAAATAATCATAAGGGTAATCAGCTTATAATAATTCAAAGATCTATTCCCCGCACCCCCTGGTTCACCAAAAGAACAATATCAAATATTTCTAGAATGAGAATTAGGCATTGCCAGATAGCCTCATATTTATTAAGGTTGAACTTAATAGATTCCCCAATATGTAAGTGTGGTGCCGAGGAAGAAACCCTTGATCATATCTTTCTTGTCTGTCCATTTTTTTTTAACAGTAATCTCGTCAATGGTAATTTTCAACTCCCGGTTAAATTATGTCATCTTCTTTCCCCTTAATTCGCCATATTTAATCTATATAATAGCAAATTTTTTGAACGACTTGTAATATAATATTTACTATTCCATAATATTATTGTACTTTTTTCTATGAAATAAAGTGTGTTAACTTGATTAATGGCACAAATCACTCTTGAAGGGTGGATTGCCTATTTAATGAAAGAAGAAGAAAAGAAGAGATGTGGTGCTGGAGTATCCCGTGGACCGCTAGGTGGACAAATATCTATCCTCCAGTAGTTAAAAATTAGTGAAATACTTTCGACATCAGGCAGGAGAAGAAGGATCCTTGCATACTTTGCAAGAATTCACATATTGTGGACACGACAACTGCCGTAGTTTCTCATCAGATTTTGATCAAACTTTTCCAAAATACTGTTCAAAATAGTAAAAAAATCGTAACAACGTTAATATTTAATATTTTTATTTATTTTCTTTGTTTATATTTTCACTTTCAAGGCCTTTAATATATAAGTGTCACAGAACTAGTCCTTAATATTTATGGATTACCTGAAAGACTATGCGCAAATTCTATATCGTTACGGACAATATTTATTAATTCATTATAAATATTTGCAAGATTTACCCTTTACTTCCTACGTATTTGCTTCAAACCCTAAATCATCTAATAAAAAAATAGTCAAGCCCCTCGAAGTTCGATAACCTTTAATTTTTTGTATTCAAAATATAATTCGCAAACAATAAAATATTTCAATTAATCGAAGTAATCGCATAATTATGACTTTTTTAAATGCTTATATCTATTATATGGCTATGATATTAGGCACATGAAGCTTTCATATTTTTAATATATATCTGCCCCTAAAATATTGGTGAGTTATACCCCATATATCATGTATCGCGCGGAATAAGACGGCAATCAACTTAACTGCAACCTTTCAGACTCGTGACTTTTAAATACTAATTAAATGTATTAATTAAAAAGAAAAAAATGATTTTATATGTATATCTTTCTAATTAATACATTTAATTAGTATTTAAAATATCACAGACTTATGTTCTGAATAATTACAACTTCACAATAAGAATGTGTTCTCCTTAATCATATTATTTGTATTAAATCAAACGACGATTTGCTTTGACCCAACCTGCCTTTTATTAGCTTTATTCTAAAAAATAAATAGGCATCTATCGGCATAAAAAAAATGTCCCATTTTTGTCAGAAACAATGTTCTGATTTAAGTTTTTTGTATCACTGGTTATTTAGGGGGATGTACAAATGTCGATTAGGGTGGAGACTCGATGGAAGAGTTTGTATTATTTCCTCAGTAGCAGTACGTTTTCAACATGGTAACATTGAAAAACCGCTTTAGAAGGGCTTCATCATCAACTTTAATCTTTTTTATTTTATCTTTAAGTCAGTCAAATTGAATTTATCCACTTTTTCCAATTTTATTTTTAGTAAAACTGATGTTTGTCTGTTCTCTGTAGAATCATTTGCCTGATCTTAATCAAATTTTGCATAGCTGTTCTTTAGGACTCTGTTCAAAACATAGAAACCAATGTTCTGTGAGATAGGCTCTGAATCATTAAGCCGTCCCCTCCTCTAATATAAACATGAGTTGTATTATTAACCATTGTAATCCAGTGGGCAAGGCGCTGGCTTCTAGTACCGGGGGTTCCGGGTTTGATTCCCGGCGAGGTCACAATACATGTGATTTTCTCTGCTTGGGTGTTTATGTGACGTGTTTCGCTACAGTAATTGTACCACGATGTGTTATGGTGTTAAAAAAATATTTGACGATATAGAAATTTTGTCCAGTTGCACTCAAGGATTCTGAAAAAAATAATCACCTCACCGTATTCCCACAGATTACTCACCTTAATTAGAGCCTGCGCAAACAAAGGCACCCAACTCCCACCACCTAAAACTTTTTTTAAATTATAATAAACTCTGAATTCGTTGTATCGCCGGGTAGAGACCGCTAGTACGAGATATAATTGGATTTTATGTTGTTTTTAAGTTTCGCTTTCACCGAGAAGTTCTTACCTACGAACGAGAAGCTTCTACATAAGATAATTATATGTCAGCAACTAGAATTTGGTTTGTCAAAGAGTACTTGCACTCAAGCAGTACAGCGTGTAGACCTGAACTGAAGGGTATCATAGACTACGTGGAAGGAAGTATACATGTCTTTGGAAAGTGCAAAGACGCTAGTCAAAGCCTTCGCGGTTACCCGCGTAGCTCGTTGTAATGTACAAGCTACCCAAAATGTCTAACTAAAATGTAAATAAATAGTATTCAGTCTGTCTTTAATGCAGCAGTGTGGTTCAAACATTGCAGCTGGTTGCACACTGCAGCAATATGCGACAAACAGTATACAACCAAAGCAAACTGTGGAATACTACACAATGGAATATTTTTGTTTTGTTTTGATTAACATCTCTCTAACCAACCTAAGCATAACCTAAGTTAACCAAAATTATATTATGCATTATATAATTTCACGTAATAGTCATTTGAACATGCATGCAGTGTAATGCATGCATTCGCTTTGAAACGCAGAGGACGCTTGCGTGTCACGTGGTTAGACATCGTTCATCATGGAATACACGTACTTGTGTGATAGTTTTTAATATCTTGTTTACTCTTCAATTATTGTCAATTCGTCAACATAGTTTATTTTTATTTTTTCACATTGTTTCTCATTTAATTTCTATATATATTTTGATGCTGACTACTTTTCGAATACTTCCTCTTCATGACGATATTAAAAGAAAAAAAAATATTTAGTCTGTTAATCATGTCCCGAGCATATAATAATTTAAGGTTCGATATCGGTCGGCATAAAAAAAGCATGTCTAAATTTCCCGTATCCTTTTCAAAAGAAAGCTTATTATTGTAGATATAAAATGGTAATTTAGATTTTTTAAGATAAATCTTCATACACGCCGGACATACATTCCATTGTCACAACGAACATTCAGTGAAATAAAGTATTAGTTCAACCCATGTCTGTGAAGCGGGCTTTTCTCATTACACGTGATGTGGTTTATTTTTACCCTAACCTAACATTTCTGCGGTTTTCATCCTACCCTCGCTGGCTCTCAAACAATTCAACACTTTTTACTCGGAACCTGCATAACTTTTTCCAGCATTATTTTCAAATATACCCCCCCTGCATTAGTAATTCCCTTTTGGTCGGAATTTATTAATATTTTTAATTTTTAAGTGAGTTGCGTACGTGGAAAACATTTCACATTAATATTCTAACCATTTTTCAGACTAAGAAATAACATAACACTATCTTCGTGGTTTCCCGGCCAAGGATAGAACTCCATTCTGCTCAGTTACTAGGTGACTAGAACAAACAAGAACGTCACAAGAAAATTATAAATGATTTTTTTTATTAATAAAACTGTATCTTGTTATTCATACTATATATCTATTTATGTATTGGGTTATCCTATAAATCATACGGTTTTTGTACTTCTTTTATTTTTAAAAATATTTATTTATAATACAAATAAAATTAATCAACTGGAAACAATCTCTTTGTCGAAAAAATATTTATTCGCTACCGGGATTCGAACCTGGACCTCTTCCTATCCGGAGAAAGCGCGCTATCATTTTCGTTACAGCAATTGAATACGTTTTGACAAATTTTGAACTAATATTCTGTAATTTTTCCAATTGATTTATCTATTTCTCCATTAGAAGTAATCACAAAACTACGCCTTTTTTTAAAGGCTTATATCTCTGACATGGTTGACATTAAATACATACAGTTTGAATATTTTGGTCGCGTATTTTTAATATATATCTACTTCTTTAGTGTGCACTAGGTGTATTCTACCGAGTATTTACAGTTCTTTTGAGAATATTAAACCTACTTTCACTAAATTGATGTATGTATTTTTAATTTGTTCGAAACATAATACTTGTAAATTATATTTGCAAAATAATAATAATTAAAAACAATAATGCATTTAGAGTATGTTATATTATAGTATTACAACATCTGCCCACCTGGTGAATCAGACCCTCTCGACCCTTTTGTGACAGCAAAAAATAAATAAAAATATTTGTTGTAACCCCCCGAGAGCCTCGCGTTTAACCCCTCCAACGCCACACGGCCACATGTGCAAACGAGTTGAGGGCGATTATTTTCATTTTGTTGTACCTACAGGACAAAACAAAAAGTTTTTTTAACTCTCGACAATCTCGGAGTTTGCACAGCGCTCGAAATACACGCCGGTTAATTTAACCGAACCCTCCATGTGACGAAAACAATGTTGGGTGGAACACACCCTTACATTTTTATTGTATATTACTAAAAATATTTTTCTGCTTTGATGATACTAGTAATAATTAATATCGTAAGCACCCAGATATGTTCGGTACTCTCTAATCATCGTCCGAATTGAAAACAATATTCAAAATCTAACAACAGATCTCATATCCCGATAGCGCACTATTTTCAATTACAATCTAGTTCTGATTTGTAACAATGTCAGACGTCGCAATATTTTCACATTCGTAAATAAAATGATGAAATAATATAATCATTAATTTATTTTTATCTACTTAACGTCTCGACTGTACAGTGGTAAAGTTTAAATACGCAAACTAACTAACTACTACCGAACTCATTAATAATACAATATTTATTAAAAAAATATTAATAAATTAGCGTGGAGTTCTACAAACTTAACACAATAACAATTTTAAATATGAATGAAATATATTAATTAGAAAGATATATATATATATAAAATCAATTTTATCGAAAAATATTGTTGTTGCGCCACCGGGATTCGAACCTGGATCTCCATCAATCAATCAATTCAATCCCGCAACAACAATATTTTTCGATAAAATTGATTTTATATGTATATCTTTCTAATTAATATATTTAATTCATATTTAAAATATCACAAACCTATGTTCTGAATAATTACAACTTCACAATAAGAATGTGTTCTCCTAACAATAACAATTAATAAAGATACAAATAAATTTGATTCGAGAATTACTGTTCCACGATTGACACTTAATTATATGTGGGTACATACAAAATTTTAATTATAAAAATTAAAATAATTGCTCATTGCTGATTAGTATTAAAAAATGTCACTTATTATTGGGTTAAATCGCTTTCATGCTTATACTTATTTTTATCATTCCGGAAGGAATCTATTTAATCGCTGAATCACCCGGATATGGAATGGATGTAATGCTACGAAATTTCTGTATGGTATTGCTATGTTCTATTAATTTCGATATTGTGGGGTTTTCGTTGTTTCTATAAATATTTAAATACTTATGAAAACTTTACGAAGTTATATAAATAATTTAAACCTTTATCCCTGCCATACAGCCGTCCCAGCGGTGCCTTTCCGCGTTTATGTGCTTTACAATCAGGGCTGTGCAAGTCGTTTAAAAATCTACTTCACCGGCTCTGATTTTACTTTACAGTCCGACTCCGACTTCGGACGATTTTATGCGAGCGAAAGAAAAACAAATAACTTCTCTTCAGATGCAACACCGATCAGCTCAGTCACATGCGTCAACGCGATATAATTAGCGAATGAATGGCCGCCCGCTTAAATGTATCAGGATTATGATTCGCTCTCGCCCCAAACTTCTGAAGCATAAACACAAAATAGAAGATATATTTTTATTGCACAGTTTATGGTTATAAAGGTGTCCAGCGGAAAATTTTTAAGTTTAATATTAAATAAAAAAAAAAAACTACAATGTTATTCTCGGTGACAAACTGCACGATTTGCAGTTTGTATGGGTGAAACTGTAGTTTCTTTTTCAAAATAATGTGCACTGTTGTGATTTTTTTATTCCAATACAGGCTGCAATCTTGCTTATCGATTTACACGGATTGCGCATAATTTCACGTCGAAATTGAGCCACATGTTCTGGCGTCGCTGCTGACGTTGATAGTCCCGGAGGAGTTTGGTTAACCATTGCCCATTCTTGTCTGAATTTTTGAACCTAACACCAGATAAGTTGCGTGCTCGGCCCATCACTTACTCGTCGAATATTAAAGTGAGTACAAAAAGCGCGACGCGCACGAATCAATGAATCACCGCACTTTAAATATTGCTCAACCGCGAACGCGCGGTGCGCTGACCAATGACTCATTACGACTGGCAAATCCGCAAATCACGCTCGTCGAACAATACTTCTCTCATTTACCTCACCTTGATGGTTTACGAGCAATTACAATTTAATCTTGAAATTTTTCCGCTGGTCACCCTTTACTTATCAATTTATTATATTTGTTAATTTATTATTTATATTAAATTCATGCCCTTATGGGGTTTTTCAAAATTAATTATTTTTTAAAAAAAAGTGCAGCTACATAAGTAGCATGGAATATACATAACATAAATTGATAAAATTGATTAACAGAAAATAAAATGAAAGTTAAGCAAAAAAAAAACAAAAAAAATGTTGGTTTAAGACAGAATGGCCGAGTACCAAAATCAATTACACCCTTGACTCAGAACAGCACCAAAAACATCACTCTTATATTTAAGCAATTTATGGTTGTACCTTGTTCACCATGCACCATTTTCTAGCTCAACTCCAAAGATTTTTCCAAGGATCTTCCTCATAAAAATATCCAATATCGTCTCATCATTTTTTAGGGCGTCAAAGGTCAATTCCATCCCGACGAGGAATTTATATTATTACATCGTATATGTAAAAGAATTCCATAAAAAGATTCAAAATAAAAATGTTCAAAAGATAGTTCTTATTATTTAATAAATATTACTGTCAAAGCTAAAACATCTAAAAATATGACAAGTTTTTTATAACGGGCGAATTGGAGGGTTAAGGAGAAGGCACCGGTTTCTACAATGGGTGGGTTTTGCACCCCTCACAAAACGTTCCGAGTAGATTAATTGAAAATAAAACGAACCAAATGCAACCCTTTTACATATAGACGAATGTGTAATATCAGAGAATTCCGGATAAATTCTCACTAGAAATTCGACTTTTACATGTTTTTTTGCAACGTGTTTATGAAAGTAATGTAATTATTTTGTCACGTTGTTTGTTTTATTTATTATTGTTGCGTACAAGCGTTATTCAGGATATGAAAAAAATATGCACTCACCATAATCCGGATTCTACAGACATCTCCAAAATGTGGACTGTATGTTTTAATCACTATATAGTATAGACGCAAAGTCTCAAATTATTATATTGTAATTATTTCCGTACACGTACAACCGCATCGGTTCAAGGTCGCCAATCGACTGGTCGGTGGAGCGGCCGAGAATGGGGGGAGGGGAAGCACAGCGCATTATTTTCGTTCAAAAATAAGTATATGTCCCAAGCAATTATCATTCTTCATTCTGCCATCAACACTTGCGTCTCTCTCGTTTATTCGTTCTACATGACCATACATAAGCGACCCTTTCCTAATTCTGTTTACTACGCCACAAAGTGGTGTTTTTCTATATACATTTTTTTGCTGTGTCCCGTCGCGCCAGCTATATTCCGTTACGCCATTTGTTATACCTCTTTCTCGATGAATATCGGTCGAGATTGTGACGTGAATAATAGTCGATAGTGCAGCTAACAATTTGGCATTCATCCACCATCACAATATTATAGATTAGTTCTATTTGCGTTGGAAGATGTGGAGCGAAAAAGAGCGTTGTCCCGCGGTACGTCACACTTAAAAATTCTCCCACTCCATACGCACACATACACACATACCCTTTCATCCCGTACGCGCGTGCGACTGTCATCTGTCCTCATTCCATAGACATCACATTTGTCTTCTAAGATTCCATCAATATATTGGTTCTCAATGAGTGTCTACGTTTGAAATCTATTTAGAAATTTCAGGAGAGAATTGTTTTTTAGTTAACTGAAAGTAATAAGCAAACTAAATTCCAACAGACGTTAAGACAGAAAAACAACATGCGTTGTTATTCCAACATCTTCGGCCATAGTATATGGATCCATACTCTACCGCCGAATCGGCATAAAATTAGTTGTTAGGCGAAGCTGCGTTACAGAATAAACTTTTCTCAATCTCATATTTATTAAGGAGAACACATTCTTATTGTGATGTTGTAATTATTCAGAACATAGGTCCGTGACATTTTTAACACGAATTATACATGTAAAATCAATTTTATTGAAAAATATTATTGTTGAGCGATAGGTGTATTCATTTGAAAAAGTATAACATATAGGTTTGAAAATTTGTCGTCAGAAGTATTGTCGCTGTAACATAGTTGGATAATGCACCTTTACACGTTTTGAAAGAGATCCCGGTAACGCAACAATGATATTTTTGGATAAAATTGATTTTACATGTATATCTTTCTAATTAATACATTTAATTAGTATTTAAAATCTCATATTTAATTACATATTATTCGTAATGATCGAAATGTGCGGCTTTGTATTGCTGCCTGTTCCTTTAAGTACCGACGTGACGGTATATTAGTTATCCATTTAAGTAGACCCACAAATTCAAAGCGTAACCAGTGGCTTAGTTGTTTAGTATCAATTATTCTCTACCTACGAAATCACGAGAGATTTAATGTCGCATGCATATTTTAGTATTTTGTACCCTTTCGTTCTAGCGTGAAAGCCATAAAAATGTGAAATTATACACAACAAAGGATCGATTCCTTTTTATATATTCTCGCATGACGTGCGCAGCAAAGCCTTCTAAGTACACCATCACGGCATATAGGGGTGCAGGGACACAATGGACAAGTCAACAAAACATTTTATTGGTTTCATTCATCGACACAACGGCGACCAGATCTGATATCCGGGGATCGGCATTTCTTTACCAGGTTTCATTTTTATATCATTTTACCTCACTTTTAACACTTTTATAATACATGTATGATTTTTTTATAATAAATGTGTTATGTTTGACGAAATTTTATAAATTTTCTCTACTAAATCTTCTCCATGTACACAGTTTTTAGGTTGACCTATAATACATACCTACCTGATCTCTTTGACCGATATTTCGTGTTTTGTCACAGATCAGGTTATCAGGGATAGCATCGCAGGAATAGCGTACACCACCCAATTTGTTTTAAGAAAGTTCTTGTATTTAATTATTAAATGATTTTATCGTAACGCAAACCGTAAATGTTTACCTTTTCATATATCACTTAATTTAACGTTAATTATAGTAATGAGCTAAACCGTTATTGTGACTGTGATTGTGGAATTGGTATTTGATTGGTAACTGAAGTTTAACTGTTAGAGGTTTAGTTTCTAGTGTACCGGTGATTGCTCGCCGAATTACGTATAATCAGTTATCCTCGTTATAGTCGAACTCAAATCGCAGTCACAATCACAGTTAAAATAACGGTTTAGCTCATCACTTGTTGATGTGATGGCTCTCATCATCTATCTCTTAAGAGAATCACAGGGGGTCGGTACAAAATTGTTATCGCAATGTTGATGAATCGTGAAAAAACTCGTGTTTAATGTTTTTCAAATTAACAATAAAATTTTAAAAATATATATGTGTAAAAGATGATTGTAATAAAGATTTCGATTTTTTATTTTTTAAATAATCAATATACATATGAGTTCCATTTGCTTAGTTTAATATGGTACTCCTCATCTACATAATAGTTATTTCTGGTAGAAGAAGGCCACATATAAATAAAGTTTTTTAAATAATGTTTTCGAACTTTACTAAAATGTGTTGAATACGTTTTGAAATCAATCTAATAAATAAAGATTTCGAACCAACAATTTTCACAATTAATGTTTCTCGGTTAGCGAAATAATTTTGATTTAAAAAAAATAAACTGTAAACGTAAATTAAAACACAATTAGCAACATGACTTGTGCACAATTTTTAAAATAAACTTAATATTACTTTTCATTTTGTGATTTGCACCCTATTGCCCGTGCGCCCGTCATTTTCGTAAACAACTGTCCGGAAAAAACAGGACGGAAGTGCCAATTATACCGGACAAGGGTTTGCGCCTCAGCTAAACTCAACGTCCGGGATTCGAACCCCTGCTTTTATGGCAACGTCGATATTATTATATGGATCGTCAATCACCAGATTTTGTTTTGATGACGTCATAAAATGTGTATCTCCATTTTGGGAATGGTGAAATGCTTTTTTTTATTGTTTTGACTTTCAGGCCATTCACGATCTGAATAGGTTATCAAAATGGAATGAAAATATTAATATTTATTTTATGTTTTCATTTGTATAATATTAACCAGCAGATTTGAACACCCGGCGTTATTCGAGAATTATTAGAAAAGTACTGTTCTAATTGATTTATTCTCAATATCGAGACAGTTCCCTTTTTATTCTTTAAATATTTAATGGCTCCCGTTTTGCGATGTCTTGTAATATTCTCAGCACGGACAAAGCTCAGTGAGGCTGGTATTAAAATATATATACAAACGTGTATAATCAATGTTGCCACATACCGCACCATTCTACGCGCAAAATTCTGACAAAATAAATAAACATCGCCCAAATTTCTCCGAAAGGTTTTTTACTTCACGATAAATAAACGAATTGTTTGCAAGAATTTTAAGCACCAGTATCTTGACCCTGGACCGTAATGCATCAATGTGTTTGGCATTTCGTTTTAGAACGCTCTAGGGATTCGGCACTTAATAAGGTATACTTTGTTGTTAAAAACCATCCTCAAAAATTTTTAAAGTATATTTTAGACTCAGAATTTTAGATAATGTGAACAAAAAAATTAAAATTAAAATTGACGTGCGTAAATATTACAGACATTTTATTATGAACATGTTAAAAGCACTGTAAAAAATCAAAATAATAGTCTTGTCGCAGATTTACTACTAAAGAGAATGAACAATATATTTAAAACTACCGCGTAGAAGTACAAAAGTGCGTGGGTTCAAAGGTCAACGAATTCTAATCACGTGACACGCGACATTCCTATTGTTCTTCTTCTTCTTCTTTCAAATAGGCAATCCACCCTTCAAGAGTGACTTGTGCCATTAAACAAGTCTAAACATTATTTTATAGGAAGCTGTACAACAATACTATAAGTCAATACCATTGACATTCAGGAAATTTGCTATTATATAGCTTAAATGAGGCGAGTTGAGGGAAAGAAGATGACACAAGTTAACCGTAAGTTAATACTAGATGAAACCCGACCGAAAATGTAATATTTTAAAATTTATTCAGAAAAGTAGGAAGTAGGTACTTCGGGTATGAAAATCTCAAATGTTTAATATTTTTTTATATAAGTTAACGTAACAAAAGTACCGAAGATTACAGAATTGCAGGCCACTATTAAAAGTATGACATACAAACGGCGAGAATTATATTTATATAATCTTATGTGTAATACTTTGTTTAACGCGATAACTGCATACTTTCGCGTCACAATTGACAGCGCAGATTGTTTTTTTGATGTTGCCGTGCTACAGCTATGTTTCACAGATTTATATATATATATTCTATTTGACTTTAGATAATATATTATAATTTGCATTATGTGAACCTACATATTTATAACTGAATCTACCAAATCTATATACATTTACGACATATTGACATGCAAATTCAAGCAAAGCACCCAATTGCAGATAAACGTTCCGCGTTTTATTTAATTCCCAAAAATATTCACTAGACAGAAAAGAAAAAAAAATGGGTACAAAAAACTTCAGTTCAAGATGAGAAATCGCAAAAAACCAACTTGGAATTGAAAACGAGAAATAAAAGTTTGCTTTTGAAAGAATTTTATTTTCGTCCCCGGCAGAAATCTCAACTGAATATTTCTCCACCCATACATAACGACTACCCGAAAAAGTTTTTTTTTCACAATCCTGCCCGTCCCAAAAGGGTTAACTTGTTTGAATTAATTTCTGTTATTCGTACAAAAAATATTTGTCGGCAAAACTATGATGGCTCTGACCGTACTCCAGGGTCCGCGACGTCTTCTGCCTTCCGTGCTGCTTGCAGAAGATAGATACTGAATGTGAAATATTTATATATCTAATCAAATAGATTAATAACAAGTCCCCTGTAGATAGTCTCCCGAAGATACATTAAAGTGTAATAATGTATAACAAACAAAAATATAATATTAACGTGATTTGGGCTAAAACATCTAAAAATAAACTGTAACGGTAAAGTGTCATTAATATAATTATTGCAATATAGGGCGCATGGCTTCCTGAATACGCATTGATTAATGTCTTGCAGCAGGTGAAAACAGATTATACCTCTAATGACCATTGTATATACATAATAGAGTATAATGTGAAGATAGAAGAAACAAAAAGATAATATTAAGGTCAAGTCGTCAGTACAGAAGAACCAAGTTGAAGTAAAATTAAAGAAAATATGAAGTATATGTTAAATATATTTATTGCAATACAAAGCGCATGGCTTCCAAGGCTAATGATATCAATATTGCATGGCAGTGCGCGGCGTATGCGAATCTGGCTGTGTGTATGGCAAGCATGTATAATATTGAGAATGAATAAAATTAAGAGCATTAATGGTTGAAACTTCGTTAAGTATTCTAGGCAGGAAAGAGAAATAACCTAGATTGGTTAAATAGAGTTGGAGATCTCAACGGTCGGACGGGAGTTTAAGTATATTGTGATAGTATCGAGAGGGTATACAGTTTATTAACTATTTTATAGTCCGTACCTTGAGGTGTGATAAAATTGAAAAAAAAGCGATATTTCGATTGTAAGATATATCATTATTATCATATATCATATATTATTATCATATATCATTATTCGAGATGAAAATAAAGCATATTTACAATATGTAACAATATCTCGTACTGATGAAATATCCTTTAATATTTTTTTGCTCGTTTAGAAATTGCTCTGTAAATATACGTTTATACGATGAAATTCGTCCAGCTACGTCCAAATATATATTTTTTTATTCAAGTGTCTCAATAAGTGTGGTTTTTGAGCTTCGTGTCACAATCCAAGCGTGCGGATCGCAACTCTCGTAGAGACATTCTGCGACACTATTTGGCTAACGATGAATGAGACGGTTGCTGCCTGCATTGTACGATTGGAATGGTGGTTTGGGATGTTTCCGAAAAATAAAGAGAAATTCTTATTTAATGTGCTTTCGTACCCGGAATATTTTATGGAAAGTTTAAAATTTTACTTGTATTTTCTAATAACATTAACGTAACTATTTAATTACACTCTGATTTTTTCTTTTTTCAATGTAACACGCAAGATAAAACAATTTTTATATAGAAAAAAAGTATTTTTAACTGCTTTTATAATCAGAGTAGAGATTTTAATATTGGTATTCTTTTGATAAAATGATTCTAAAGACATACAACCATGTTTGTAAGGGTAGTTATCAATTATAAAACTGCCACGTCAATCTCTATTTTCGCCTATTGGATAGTGGCGGTTTTACATATAAGCAGTGGCGTGCAGTAGGTATAGACTTAGGTTATGCTGTTACCACGATATTATATAATACTATGTAATGTACTATATGCTACATTGTACATAGGTTTATGAACTTTCGTTTAACCGACGCCTTTAAGCAAAATGAATCCATCATAATAAAAATGCATTATCGCTGAACGCAAAGAATAATCAAGAACAACACGTTTAGTAAATTTTTCGAATTAGTAAATGAGGAAGTAGATGCTTCTATTAGCTCTTAGTCAAGTTCAAAATCTTTCAAATGTCATTGTGTTAGGAAACAGCATAAGTAAGGACTCTCCGTACTACATGAATCAGCTGATTCATTTCTAACTCTGCCGAGTAGAATTTTAAATTCAGTAGGTAGCAATCGTATGGCTTGAATAGAACGATCGATTATAACGGTGGCTAGCAATTGGAGTAGCAATAAGTGAAGAGTAATCCAGTAGAAGACTATAGCGATCCGGTGACGTCGCGCGGTAGCATCCAGAACTACGCAACTAATAATTCTACTGATACACGGTGAGCGCTAGCGTAATTATAACATATGGATTATTTAATTTATATTTGTTTCCTAGAATTTTTAGTAATGCACAACTTTTTTGCTTGTATGCAGTGCACGCTCCTACATATAAGAAATATACAATATTTGTTACATTTTTATTTGCGATAATATGTTGGAAAGATACGTGCAATTTACTCCTGTGTTAAAACAGAGCTTTTCAAATTCCTAACGAATGTTTTATGAGTGTTTGCATATCGCCCCGCTTGGAATAGGATTATATTCGAATATTTTTTTGTCGTCCGGGATTTTTCGCATTTTTCCACTGGAATATTTAACGAATGGTGCAACACTTTCATGAACCCGAATTACTCCATTTGCTCGGGATACACTCACGCTCGGTTCTGTCACGAAATATTGACGTCATTTTTGTTTTATATTGTTGTTCCAAGTGGATATTCGCATATTAAACCATCGCATCGTCTTTTAATTTGATTTGTTTTCATTATTGATACAATACACGATACAAGGATATGGGTTGAAAATTGTGAATAAATTAAAATTTTAAATACTAACTACATGTACTAATTAGAAAGATATACATATTAAATTGCGCTTGTGCTTGCGTTGCTGCGCTACCGGGATTCGAATCTGGATATTTTTGTCCGGTTTGGAAAGTTGATTTTATATGTATATCTTTCTATTTAATACATTTAAGTAGTATTTAAATTATCACAGACTTATGTTCTGAATAATTACAACTTCACAATAAGAATGTATTCTCTTTAATAAATTAAAGTTTCACTATTGTTTTATTAAATAATTAAAACACTTATTTTTAATACAAATTAAATTAGTCAACTAGAAAGATATACAGAAAATATCTATTTATCGAAAAAATATTTTTTTATAGTTTTTAATTTTTTATATAAAGTTTATCAACAGGTCGTTAATGTCTCTGATAGATAGTTCTAATATGACGTTAAGGTGTAATATAAAAACATTTTAAGACAATTAGGGGAAAATATGTTATAGAATGCCCTTTTTAGGGAAGAATGCTCTAGATCTCACGGACAGTAAGCCTCAATCTCAACACAAGCCTCAGTCGTGGAATACCTACATATCCAGGCCCTCCACAATTCGATTGAAACGCATCCTTCAATTTTTTGGTTATATTGTGGGCAGAAAACTTTATTTATTTATTTTAAGTATATATAAATAAGTAAGTGCGTGATAAAAGTTAAAATCATTCAAATAATACACAGTAAAAAAAAATGTACGAAATAAAAATTATATAATGTTTACAAGGTATAGACATTTTGTCAAGCACCACCTTTAAAAATCTATTTCTTATATACATACACCATCGTTAAATATACATAAGAAAAAATCGTCAAATTTTTTATTCATAAATGTAAATATTAAATAAAATTCTTTATAGTTTGTGTTGGTCTCAAATCAGTCCGTTCGATCTGTCAGTCATAAACAAACTTGTTAGAATTTCTCTGTATTTCGGTAATGCTATGTTCATTCACCAGCAACATCCGTATACTCGTTACCCAAGTTTTGAATTCTGCGTAATAGAGTATTAATCTGAGTAACCGTTCAACATTAGTAATAAGGTAAAATGATTCTAGTATTTCTGGCAGGAACATGAAAGTTGAAGGATAACCCACAATAAATCGGGGCATTTTATGATGCATAATTTTAAATAGACATACTAGATGAAAAATAATTCTTCTTTCTCTCAGCTTTAATAAATCCATTGAACATAGGATAAAATCATAATTTAGTTAATAATTTAAAGAGGTTGAATCGTGAAAGTTCCTCGATCTCTTATCTGCTGAACTCAGTAGGTCGATGAAGCCCTAATGGCTCTTCGGATCACGCAATGCAGAAACAGATGGAAAAGGATCGATCTGTAAAAACACAAAAAACAGGATACCACATGGCAGCTATGATTCTCTGCAATCGGAAAGGAAAACCGAGTAAAGAGTTATTATTATCTAGGTACAGGGTACTGTACACATACAGTGGTCAATGTCAGATGTCAGTTTTATCAAATAAGAAAAAAAAGGAGGTACCCTCCTAACAACGTAATACTCCTAACGTAAAAATATAATAACTTACAAGGGTGGGTAGAAAACTGAGTATCTATGTATCTTACTTACTTACTTACCATCACGCCATTTCCCTGAGGGCGTAGGTAGAAAGGACTCTATCCATACTCTTCTGTCCTGACACAATTCTCGCCTCATCCACATTTATACATCTTCTCATATAAGCTCGACGATTATTGAGGCTTTTAACAGGACCGTCCTGCAGTATCTGGATTAACTGGTAGTGCCAAATTTTCCGCGGACGTCCTCTCCTTCTGGTGCCATCAACACTTGCGTCGTATATCTTTCTTATCATTCTCTCCTCATTCATCCGTTCCATATGACAAAACCACCTAAGTGATCCTTTCTTAATCTTACTCACTATACTACGATTAGCTTTACATTATTTCCTTATTTCTTAATTCTTTACTCTGTCATAAATGGATTATGTATCTAAGAACGTAAAAATATAATGACTTACAAGGGTGGGTGGAAAATTGAGTATCTATGTATCTGAGAACGTAAAAATATAATAATTTACAAGAGTGAGTGGAGAATTGAGTATCTATGTATCTTCTTTCTTCTTTCTTTCAAATAGGCAATCCACCCTTCAAGAGTGACTTGTGAATCTATGTATCTAATAACGTAAAAATATAATAATTGACGAGGGAGGGTGGAAAGTTGAGTATCTATGTATCTAATAACGTAAAAATATAATAACTTACAAGGGTAGGTGGAAAATTGAGTATATATGTATCTATGAACGTAAAAATATAACAAGACATTATAACACTTACTTATTACAGATTTGAATGATTCCAAGATGAACTATGATCAAGTTTTTGTTTTTTGATCAACAACTTGTGTTTTAATCAAAACAAAAAAAAAATCTCGCCCACAATAATACGAACAAACGAAAAGCGTCTGGTTCTAACGAACGTTTTTTCAGAACACACTAAATGTAATTTTAATATGCTTTTCATTTGTACGCAAATTGTCATAAAAATTCTGCAAAGTTCTGAAAACTAATAATTTTGAATAAATATTTCGTTAAAATTCGCGGAGAATTCACATCACTAGTCTTTTAAGACATACTTTGCAATTGTTTTGTCGTTTCAATTATTATTTTTCATTATTGTACAACGAAATTGGTTCATCTTTAGACAGCTACAAGATTAAATTGAAATATTAATATTCTTTTATTCTTTAAATATTAATATTTTTCTTATTGTGTTATGTTTGTATGTGTGGTTGCTTGAACCACCCGTCTTGTTAAAACTCCATACTGTTTATTACGTTTTCTTTTCCTAGTAGTATGCTCATGTTTAAGCGTAATCTTGTATCTAGTCGTAGAACACAGACAGTGTCAACCATTTGTCCAAACTGAAGTCAACTTTAAATGCTTGTGCTATAAAAATGGGACTAACTTGCTGATCTGCTGGAACAAGACTAGTATCTCCAACCATAGGATCACTAGACGAATATCTTAACCGCTTGGCCAACAAGCACGTTTTTGATCAGCTCCTGGATTCAGGAAGTTTCTTACTACCCAATCACCGTTCAACTTCTACTTTCCCTTGAATGATTGGTAGTACGAGATGTCCACGAATTATAAGCCCAAGCTATCAACATTTTCGTTATTTGTGTAAATTTTCTGTATTTAATGATATGAGACCCTGCGACAATACTGTATATCGTTTTTGGGCAGATCTGAGTTATGAATGCATATGGGTTGTATATCTTCTTGGGCATCGAATAAAAACATACAATTTATTAGTTATCTTATCTGCAGCAATACTGTATACCGTTCAAGATGGCCGACGCTCCATCTATCTTTTAACATTTCTAAAAACCGATATACAGTGTTGTTGCAGGAAAGGTCTCATATCTTGAGTATTCCTAAAGGATGTGATGTTTGAATCTGGGCAGCCTGTTTTACCGGCCTATGACGCAAGCGGTGATTGGCTGTTTAGAAGGACGAATCAGGGATGAGAATCCGACTGGCAGGCAGTTGAGCAATACGTCACTTTTGGAGAGGACGCTCGGAGAGAGAGTAGCGGGTCAGTAGGGCCGCTCTCCGGATTGAGAATGGCGGCGGCGGGGAGACGAAAGCTGGAGTTCCCGCGGTGGATTCAGAGATGGGCCTGATCCATTCGCAGGATTAGAGAAGACTCCGCTTCAACCAGTGTAGAGGTCGCACGCGAGCGATGGCAGACGGATGGGTTCGACGGAGTCCGCAGTGACGAGATGGCGTCAGGGTAAACTTCCTGGGAAGCTGGGTATAAATCGGTGACATTGTGTGTCTTCGCTAAGAGGAGAGTTGAACCAGAAGAAAGAAGATTTCAAAGACTATTATCGTGCTCACGATGTCGGGATTTGTTATGTTTTATGCAATAATTAGTGTAATGTGTCATTTCAGTGTTCTTCAAACCATTTCCACCCATCCGAGGTAGCGAGCGATACACGAACAACCACACATTCACAGATTCCAGACTGAGCTAGATCGGTGGCGGTACCTCTGGCATCCTATCCTCTAGGGCCAGAAGGCTCGTAGTAAGGTTTCCACCTTGTTGATAGAGTTAACGTTTCACAGAAGTATGTATACCAAACGTAATATCGTAAAGTGCATTAGTGGCAGGCAAAATTTTCGTCAGTTGCGAATGTTCCTCATATTCTTGCCATTTTAATACTCGCTCTCATCACATTTTCAGAGTTTTTGTTGATTCAGGCATCCACGTACATACTTATATTCGACCTAATCGATGTCCTTCCCTCAATGCGTTTATTCCATAGCGTTAATCAATTACTGCGTTAGTGGGATGAGATTTTGACAAAGTTTTGATAGTCTGGTGACACGCAGTGTACGACGTCACTGTTACGTAATCAAGAATATGATTTTTATCACACTTGCTATCCGGTAGTGTAGAAATCAAGTTGCATATTTGGTTTTTTCCATTAATAACTAATAATGTTTTTTTTTAATTCATAGTACAGTGTTATATTATAATCGGATAACATTGCAGCAAAGTAAGATACATATTTAGGTACCCTGCCTGCTACACTTGTATTTTACTGTATTATAGCAGACAGTGCTTTTCCGGTATAGTAGTAAACGAAGTGTAATGTTCAATGTAGAAATATATATATAAAGAGTAAAACAAGATGCGATTAGATACCATATAAATATATTGTAAAAATTAAAGGAACTGTATTGTTTAATGTATAATATATATATATAAATACTACGTAAAACTTATAGTAAATGCAATGTTTAATATATCAAAAATAAAAAAGAGTAAGTAGAGTAAGAATAAATAAGTAAATAAAACAATACAAATATGAAGTCTGAGTGTGTAAAATAAGTAAATAACATTCAAATATGAAGTAAACTTATGTAAAATTGTAATGTTCAATATAAAAAGATTGAAAACTTACTGTTGTCTTCGGTTTTTTAACCAACGGAATTCAATTTTATGTATAATTTTCCTGAGACATTCTTTACCTCCCATAATTTTTGTTTTCTTGTATTTTTTTTTAAAGTTGGCGTTTGTTTATACAATTTACGGAAATCATAAATAGTTCATCGTAGATAATCTTTTTTTAAATTATCTACATCTGTAATCGGGAATTTTTTATTTCCCAGTTGTAGAAAATGAAGTGCTCGCTTCAGAAGTTGTGTCCATTGACCGTTTTTCTTTAAAAACATTCAATAAGCGCACTGATATTCCAATAGCTTCGGCAACTTGTCTGTTAACTTTTGTCAAATCACCAACTTCATTGGCAGCTTCATTAGACATGAACTTGTATACGTTGAATAATATTTCACGCGCTTGCCCTCGTAGTGCTTGTTCGCGTCCCAAAGAAAATGATGAAAACATTATGTAAATATTAAAAATCCCGTAACTATCGATTAGTTTGAGTGTACCTGCACTAAAAAACGATCGGAAACGTTCAAAGCACACAAACCGCTCAAAGGACAAGCGATGACTAATTAGAATGAGAGCTGATTGGTGACACACTGGATTAGGTCACACCGCTTCCCAAAATGCGTTTATGCGCTGATTTTTTGAACTGCAAAATTAGGCTGGTTGTACTCTGTATTATTTTATTGTATTATTTTTCGTATTTAAATCATTTTATGAATATGTCTGATTGGCTATTTACTTTAGTAGGTAGATACTTTGTACTATAGTAGACCACCTCCATTTTTTGGTAATAAAGTATGTTTTTAACACCGAAAAATATACAATAATGAGTGTCATAGTTGATTGCTTGTTGCTACTTTTATTTTACTGAATCAGATTAAAAGTTAATATGAAGGTGAAGTGTTACGATTGAGGTGAAATAACAAAACATCTTAAATTTAATTCGTGCAATGTATAGCGCATGAGTTACAAGGTCAACGATATGAATAAGTGCTATTTTGGTATCTAGAACGTCTTTTAACGAATTAATTTTAATCGGTATATAGTGCACATGTATATAATATTATGTAATTATCCCCAATCTCGACATTTTTGCGAAATAAAAATAGTATTGAAAACACTGTAATAATATTTCCGTCGAATAAATCATTGATAAGACAATGCCGCACAATTTCTTCTCAATACATTTAATCTTATGAGACATTTCTGGTACATTAGTTCCACAAAAAAAAATATATATATATATACAAGCATAAAATGTTCGTAACCTTTTCAGTCGTAAAAGGCAATAATACCTCGCGAACAAGATTGTAAACAAAATCGACCGAGCGTCATCAAAGCGAACATAAATATATACATACTATCACGCAGCATCCGCAGCGGTAGGCAGAGAGAATATAATACTCGTGATACTCGTAAATTATAAATGATGAAATATTAAAAAAATGTATATGTTTCATATTTACTGGTCCGGGTTACTGCGGTTACTGTCAGGTATGATTTTTTGCATATTGTCGGTCGTCGGCTATGCTAATAGGATATGCAATGAACAATGAAACAATGTTATCACTCTACTTGGGTTTATTAGCACTACACGAGTTTCGAGAGAACGGTAACTCTCATCGACAGATGAAGTATTAAATTAATTGTCGTTTAATACTTCATCTGAAACTCGAGTAGTGCTAATAAGCTCAAGTAGAGTTATAACATTGTTTCATTTATATACATCCATTATGATGAAAGTCTACAACGTTAACGCCGATTCTATTAATAATGAAACATTTAATTCTTTAAATACTAATTTAATGTATACATATAAAATCAAATATTGTTTTTTCGCTACCGGAATTCGAACCTGGATCTCTATTTCCAATCCGGGGAAGTACACTATCAATTATGTTATAGCGCCAGTATTTTTCATGACAATTTTTCATACACTTTTTCAAATTAATACATCTATCATTCCATTATTTGAAAGCCATCTACATTGTTTTTACGGTATCTCAAATACCTTTGAGTAAACCGACTGCAGACGCCAGAATTATCAATTCATTTTTATTAATTTTTTGACAAAATGTAATTTAATTCTTTATTGTTCTTAGAATTTATTTTTTTATTAATTTAAAGAAATTCGTAAATTATGCTCTCATTTATTTTATATTTTTTTGTTATTTGTGCATGGATTAGAATTATTAATAGTTTTTGTATTTTGGTACATTGGAAACTACTCGAGTATTTTAAGATTTTACTGCTCGATACTCGTAATTGGAGTCGATGATGTCGCGTAATTGGAGTCTCTAGTTCTGTCACCTCATTTACACTCGTACATCGTATTATGCATGGTCGACGATTTTTGAAGCTCTTAACACGACCATCTTTCAGTACATAGTTTACCTCGTCGTCAAATCTCCTGCGGAAGTCCTCTATTTCTGGTGTCGGGTCGTATATCTTCCTTATCATTCTCTTCTCATTCTTTCGTTCCACATGATCAAACTCCCTCCCCCCCCCTACGACTTCTTATACCATTAACGCTTGTCGTATATTAGAAATAATGGCCGATTTTAATATAATATCATTTGAAATAGTTGTTCGTTTGACAGAGTCTGGAGAGGAATCTGTTATATTTAAAATTAGCAAAATTACGTTGTGACCACATATTATATAAATAATAAGACAAAACACTTTGGTTGAACCACTATTTATTGACAAATCGACATGTTTTTTGCAAATATTCACCTTTTAAATTATTTTCACAGTAGATCGTACTTAGTTATCCACCACTTGTACTTTTATAATTTTGTTTTTATATATGCTTGTATTTTTAATTTTACTATGTTGTTATCTTGTATTTTGTTTCCTGAAGAAGATACCATGTGCATCAAAACATGTTGATTTATCTATAAATAGTGGATTAAACAAAGTATTTTGTACTTTTAAAATAAGCAATGTTATCTTTGTGGTTAAGATTCATATTTTTATTTTTTATCTTTGTTTAATTAAACAAAGATAAAAAAAAAAAAAAAAAGAAAAAAAAAAGTATTTTGTCTTATTATTGATATATTTATGCACATTATGCTTCTCAAACAGCACGCAATGTTAACCTTGCATGGGGTGAAGTAACCACTTCTGAACGAAAGATGTTAATACGTAAATTTCAAACGCGGAACGACGTACATACTGAAACACGTGAAAAACATCAAACATGCGTGTTTAAAAAAATTTTGAATTGTATTCCGCCTGAGTTATATAAACTACTTGAGAATCTCGTTCTATGTACTCGTGTATAAAAATATTTTATAATGTGAATAAATAGGTTCTTATATGTTTAACTAATATGTTTTTTTTTTTTTTTACAAACATTCAATGTTAATATTAAACTTTTCTATGTATCTAATTATAACACATTCCTATTGTGAAGTGGCAATTTTTCAGAACATAGGTCTGTGATATTTTTAATACAAATTGAATGTATTATTAATGGAACGACAGATGTATTAATTTGAAAGTGGAACATGTAAGTTCGAAAATTTATCGTAACTTACTGTGTTGGTGTAGCATAATCGATTAATGCATTTACCCGGATAGGAAGTGATCCAGGTTCGAATCCCCGTACCAACAATATTTTTTCTTTATTAGGACAACATATTCTTATTGTTAAGTTGTAATTATTCAGAACATAGGTTTATGATATTTTAAATATAAATTAAATATATTAATTAGAAAGACATACATTTAAAATCAATTTTATCGAAAAATATTGTTGTTGCGCCACATATTTAATTTATATTTAAAATATCACAGACCGTCTGTTCTGAATAATTACAACTTCACAATAAGAATGTGTTCTCCTAATAATAAAAATGTATCAATGTGTCCAAAATTTAATAAAAATGAATTGATAATTCTGGCGTCTGCTATCAGGTTACACAAAGGTATTTGAGATTCCGTAAAAATAAGGTAGATGGCTCTTTCAAATAATAGAACTATTAAATGTATTAATATCAAAATGGTAATTTATAGGTTCGAAAATTTGTCGCTAAAAATATCGTCGCTGTAGCATAGTTGGATAATGCACCTTCTCCAGTTTGGAAAGAGATCCAGGTTCGAATTAAATATTCCATATATTTTTTCGGTTTCATGGTGTAACGTAAAGACATTACAAGACAATTATAGCATTGCTTGATAAGGGAAGGGAGGATCTCTGTAAGCCCATTAATTGCGAACGGGTGCAATTTGGCTCCGAACGAAACAGGTCGTACCATGTCAATTTGGCGCGATGTATGATGGTTCAAATAAACACTTATAAAAAGCTGAACGCACATCGTGCACCGCCATTGCCAACAAATATATAATATTATTATTATTATCACCCTAGTTTTAATTCTGTCAGCACGCCCGTGCTGCAAGATTCATTCATTAAAATCCTCTGAAATATTGGTGTAAACTTTATTAACCATTATTACGTTAGGTTTCTCAAATGTCATACACCGCCACTGTTAAATTCATTTCTATCTCGTCTAAAAGGTTTGATGTGCATATAGGAAGCGGACAAGGGTGTCTCTAGACCTTTTTAATATACATATCTATCAAAAAAATGTTTTTTTTCGTTGTTCAAAGATATTTTTATTAAGGGGAAGACATGTTAAATTTTAAATACTAATTGAATGTATTAATTAGAAAGATTTACATATAAAATCAATTTTATCAAAAAATATTATTGTTGCAATCGGGATTCGAACCTGGATCTCTTTCGACTATGCTACAGCAGACAGCACTTTTGACGACAAGTTTAATGCACCTTCCCCGGATCGGATAGAGATCCAGTTTTGAATCCCGGTAGCAACAACAATATTTTTCGATATATGTATATCTTTCTAATTAGTATTTCAAACCCACTTAATCATGATTCACTACGTGGCTAAATAATATTTCACTATTGTAACTATAATGCTGCATGCCAAATAGAAGTAATTTAAAAAATATATTATGTAATAATACGGCAATAAGATCAATAGAAGAACCATAAAAAACTTTTTTTCGATAAATGTCTTTGCCGTACAACCACCGATGTATGGAGAATGAGAAACGGACCCGAAATCTGGAATGGTGGAGTAAAAATCAGAGGCAGAAATATTTTCAATTATCGATATATTCAGTTTTCCCAGACGAATATCCTTCCAGATCTTGAAATTGTTGAATAGTGACTATGTTATCTTGTGAATTAGAAATCAAACGAAGCATTGGTATGGCGATAAGTCACTTGTATAGACTTGACAAGATATGGAAAGACCGCAGTATCAACCGAGTTCAAGCTTGTACTTGTAGTATAGAATTATAGACTTTGAAGATAATGGACGAATTGATGCCTTTGAAATGTGCTGGTGAAGCTGCGCATACCATGGACGGCGAGTTGTGAAAATGTCTCCATTCTCAGGAACTGCACATTAAGGATAGACTCTTTCGGATATCTTGCGAGAAGAGAAGATAAATTGGACAAGCAAAAGCTTGTCCAATGATGATCCCTCACACGTTGGATTGACCAACAGGCACTTCTTTGGTGACAGCTCTCAGATCTACCGGATTCCAAGAAGAGTGGAATATAGTCAAGATGGCAGAGTTCATAAAGATCACGATTCTCACGAGAGACCGATGCGGATGGATGGATCTAAAATGTACCTCCATATAAAGTTCTGAAGTCGTTTATTTTTACAACATTAATATATAAGTTGGCAATCTATCGAGAAGGGTGTGTAAAACAAATATCGTCGAGGGATTCTAGAATTAATAATTACCCTTGAATTCTTAATAATGTGAGGAAACTCCAATATAAAGTCCGTAAATTAATTGAAGGGTTGGTTAAAGATTGAGTTATTTAATCCACCGGGTAGTAAGTGCCTAGGCCTATAGCTCGTTATAAGACATATATTTATATCTTTGCATGGATAGATTTTTTTTAAATCTCGTATATGGCTGTCGTGTGAGTATCTCCAGTAATCGGTGTAATACGATTCCATATATTTGAATAAAAGGCAATATAAATTATTCTACCCGAATATTCTTTAAGTGGCAATATGTTCTATAGAGCTTATGGCATGTAAGATCCAATTGTAGACAACAAAAAAAAATCCGATTCGTTCGTACGGCGTATCGGTTTGTCAAATCGGACATTATTTTTTTATTATTATGGTAAAAAAATATTTTAATTTTAATGCTACAAACCGCAGTGTATATTTGAATTATCATAAATATAAATTGTATATTCTGAATTATTATTATCGTTATGATACATTTAACTCGTAATATTCAATTTGAAAATTCGTCGTACGGCAATTGGAATAGTGTTTCTTTAGTTTCGGCAGAACATTTTTTAAACGCGATGAGACCTGACGTTTGTGAAAAATGAAATTGGAAAATTGAATGATTTGGGGATTGTTAAAAAAAAATTCACGGACATTTTTATGTCGCATGTTTTACGCTTCTTTGGTTTCATCAAAGGAAAACTTTTTTCAACGTGTGTACACTACGTTACAATAATTCAATTATTTGCGATTGGACCGGTGTAGTTCGATTTGCCCCTTTCTTCTGTGACATGGAAATAAAATCGATGTTTAAAAAAATTCATTTAAATGTCTCGTCTGTCTATTGTTTTGTTTTTTTTATCTATCGAGTTGGTGTTTCAATGGCCTGAAGTGTCGTGCAGTAGAAGCAGAAGTCAGGCACAAATGCGTTGGGCCGATGTTATGAAGGGAAGTGTTAGATGTGCGTGGTTAAGAAGTAAATAAAATAGAGATCGGAAGACGGCTGCAAAATGGCTAATAATGATATTATCTCTATGGAGACTGAAATAATTAGGTTATGATTGAGATTGTGTGGGTGTGGATGTTTGTGAATCAGAAAGTTCTGCTTATGTGTGAGTAGTGGGTTGCCCCAATAATCACCCATCACTCACTATGTTCGTGGTTGATGATCGCGGAGTGTATTGTATATGTGTGTGTGGCCAGAGCAGGCTAAGAAACCTGACACTATTGACCTATTGTTGAGCGTAGGTTTAGAGAAATACAATAGCCATACAATGAAATGTCTACACGCAAGTGTTGCAGCGCAGTTTATTGGAGATGTTATCTGGAAAGCGGCGGCGAGAAGAGTGAAACCCAATAGCCGGTCTTTTAGACGCTTGCAGGCACATTAGTATTGATACTTGATATCGGTACTCGGTGCGTTGTGTAGCCTCCACAGCTCGATATATTTAGAACAATACTTGCATTGTACGCCTGAAATAGCCAATTATTTATAATTTTTTAATATTTACTACAAAAACGTTGTGGTAAGACATTTTAAATAATATTTCTACAATTAGCTTCGTATTCAGCCACATGAGCTTTGTATTAAAAACCAGCCGGTTTTGGAAAAATCTTATTCCTTCATCATCCCGTCCTCTCTCCAGATAGATCAAATGTACATTTTACAAGACTTGGATAAATCTTATTTTCACCTACACTTCCGAAACAAGAAGTAGACTAGGTTCGATCGTGTGGAAGATCGGGAATCAAAAAATAAGGTTTTGTGTATCAATGAGAACCGATGGAGAAGAATTTTACTGGGAGCCATGACACCCTACGGCCTAGGCTATTAAGTTTACGATGATGATGTCTGTAAACTGGCCTCGTCCATTAAGTCACCTAGCTCCGGATCCGGCATGGTTCCTTAATTTGCTAATTATCTATATAAATTAATTAATTAGTATTTATGTAAAACAATTTATTTTACGCAAACGGGCCTTGTAGATTATGAATGCTCACAAAACAAAGTCTGGTGATATGTAACTCCGTCTAAATGTAATAATTCCATAAGACGGTACCAGCATATAAACTTATATCGTAAAATAGGCAAATGAAACTTCTCTTTAGAGAATACTTAACAGCTACTTTCGGATACCGACCGACGCACATACAGTGTGACAAAGTTTTGCTTAAACTTTCGTCATTTTGAATTTTTGTTACGATGCGTCTTTGACTTGTAAAGGGGTCATAAAAATACTGTCGTCAGACAGTCGTAATGCAAACAGGGGAGGACGGGAACAGATTGAGTTTTGTGGACTAATTCTAGATTGCTCGAAGAATTTAGAACAAAGATCTGTAATATGTGTTGTGTTGTGTTAAGAATATATGAAAATACGGGCCTTCTACAAGTAGTTCATCTAATGAGGGGGATAAGGCGACGCCATAACAGAAATAAGGGATCGGAATCGGCAAGGTCACTAATTATGCTGTATTAATTATAATGAGATTGGTGCTTTGTAAATGGATGATGAGTGCCCCAATAACCACCCATCATTCACATGTTCGTTTAATCATGATTGCGGAGATATATTGTGTCGTGTGGCCAGCGCACGTTGAAGAAGATAAACTATTATACTTACAGTTGACAGAAGTTCATTGTTGAATGAGTTACAGTATAGAAATATGCAATAAAAAGTCTACACCGAAGAGCATTTTTTAAAGATCTTAACGGGAACGCAGCGGCGAAACGAGTCGGTCTTTATTGGTTGCATCGCATATTTTTGACACATGTTGGTATCGGTACCGGGCGTGTTTTTGCGACTGTTAGGAGCTTTGCTTTTATGCACCGGTAAATGAGAGGTGCGTTCCGGGCTCGTCGGCGGTGATGATGATTGTGCATGCGATAGATTTCCACAGGTTTTTTTTTTAATATTGTGAGCTAAGGCAGGTGGGAATTCCAATACCCTGGTGAGAAAATGAAAATACAATAAAATTAAATGCAAAAATATTGCTTTACTAATAAAACACGCTTGTATAAGAATGCTATCATGTTAGTGATTATATAAACTGTAATTGTGTGATTTGTGTCCGTAGATTACTAATTGGGATTGACAGTGAGTCCACACTGAAGACAAAACAATCGTACGATAGTTCATTACACCAACTGTCATCTGAAAATGTAGTCTTCAGTGTGCGCACTGCCATACATTTTCATAGTCCTCGCCATAAAGTTTCTAATGTACTGGTGTTGCAAATAATCACACCTATCAATCATCGTTAGAAATCAATCGAACTATCAAAAATGCATTAATAAAATACATTTTTGATAAAGTAGTGATGTGAAAAAATGCTACTCTTGTTTCACTGGTGTGATTGTGATTGGCATTCGATAGTATCAGTGATTGAAAACCGTGACTGTGATCACAGTTTCATTACTAATACGCACGCGCCCCACAATATCACGATACACGAAATAATTATATTCTAGCATAAATAATTATTATAGATATCTAATTTTATATCATCATAAAGAGAATAAAAATGCTTAAAAAAATGTGAGTTTATTTTTCGGGTTAAATTCTCAGCGTTTCGAATCAAATGCGTAAAACGTTTTGGCAGAATCTATTAGATGGCGCTGATCACGAATTATAACGACACTCCTTCATGAATATTTTCGTTTCAAATGCGCAGGTGCCGTATCACGGTTCACAACAATGACTGCAATAAATAAAATAAATTTAATGAATCACGATATTTACAGATATTTAATCACTGATAGTGAGTGTAACTTAAAGATATCAGCGATTGACTCACGGTTCGTAATTTTGAGCTCATCGCTAATTTAAAGTAGGACATTTGTAATTGAAAATGAATGGTGATTCAAGGTAGACGAAAGGGATCTCTCCCACGTAGAAGGTCTAGAAGGTGACTCAGTCCGCCGGACACCCGACTATCTTTTGCAGTTCTCCGCCGGCGGGGTCATAGGTGCAATGAGGGATGTTTTGGTTGGCGGCCGTGCATCGTTGCTTGGACGCGTATGCGCTGAGTTGCGTTGTACGGTCGTCTGTTGAACATAAAAAATGCCAACCTGGCGATAAACGAGTAGGACCGATATAGGAGCTTTTCCTTATAAACAGTCCTGGGTTAACGGTGGGTCCCTTCATTAGTTCTCCGTCCATCTACGTCTTGGTCTTGCTGTCAGAAATACCACAAAGCGCCAGATAACTTAGACGTAACGTCTTCACTATCGAGATGACTATGATTGCTCTGCCAGGAGAATAATGACGAAGAAGAAGTCGGATTTAATTAGTTGTTTGTTTGTATTGCCAAAACTACTGAGAAATAATTACAAACCAGGTACTTTATATGGAACATAAGAGGCATATTAAAGCCTTTAGCAAGTTTTCGCATACTTATTTAATTATTTCCTGCTTGTTAAACCAACGAAGTAAATTGGGTTAATCGCGGTGAGCGGGTTAACGTGTGTGGTGCGTGTGTGTTGGAGTGGGATTTCTGCATGTGTGTGTGAACTTAAATGAACTCTTAACTAGAAATCGCGTTGTACTTTATTAAAGTATCGAGTCGGGATTAGTCGATCATCGCATTATTATGTACCAGCGGTGTCAGCCGACTTTAACCGATAATTAGTCAAAATACTGAACCGCTAAACATTCGCCAGCAAACTTATTTAACTGATGAATTCAAGAGAGAGAAAGATAGAGATTCGTGTGTGTATTTAATATATGCGGCGTTCGGAGCGCAGCCCTTCTTTTAGCCCTTCGTATTCTTCTTTTTTTTCCTATCTTTCCTTGTATCACTATGGTTACAAATATATCCTGGAGTGTATGTATTTGCATCTGTTAGCTGTCGTCATTAATTATGAATGAAAACGCATATTTTATTTTATTTATATTATATTTATGCCCTTATGGTCTTTTGCATAAGAATACAAATTTAAATATAAGACTTCATTTTTAATTAACATTTTAATATAACAGTTTAAATATAACATAAAAAAATATAAAAACTAAGTATAATTTACGTACAAATATTTCTTCAGTTCAGGTATGCTCCTGTAACGAAAAATGTCAACGAAATTTAACTTGTTACCAAGCCGATGCATCCGCGATATTGGAGAGTTAATAGCATCATTATTTATATGTGTACCTACACAGAACACTTCATGTTGTCTCGTTTTGGTTGGTACTTTATAGGAAACCATTTGTATCAACTCGGGGCAGTTTAACATGCTATCGATCATTTTATAAAGATATACTATGTCGCTCACATCTCTTCTCCAGGCTAAATTATTGCATTGCATTATTGCATATGCATCTCGTACAAAAAATGAAGTATATTTAGTGTAGTATAGTGCAAAATAGTACTGTAAGTATAATTCAGTTGAAGTATACACACACACACATTCAAATATATATATAGGTCCAGGAGTACCAGGTCGTCGGTACTTTTCCATGTAAATTCATCATTTACTAATTTTGATAGGAATGCACCCACACAAAGACATCACAGCTTGGGAACGATTTTGATCTTGTAGATGTATTCCGATATTCTGTGTTTAAATATAAGAGTGATGTTTTTGATGCTGTTCTGAGTCAAAGATACAACTGATTTTGATACTCGGCCATTTTTTTTTTTTTTGTAAAAATAAGGTAGATGGCTCTGTCAAATGATGGAACGATTAAATGTATTGATATCAAAAAGGTAACATATAAGGTCGGAAAATTGTCGCAAAAAATAATGTCGCTGTAGCTTAGTTGGATAAAGCACCTCCCCCGGTTAGGGAAGAGATCCAGGTTCCAATCCCGGTGGCGCAACAACAATATTTTTCGATAAAATTGATTTTATATGTATATCTTTATAATTAATATATTTAATTCATATTTAAAATATTTTTTCTATTCTATTTATATATATATTCCATGCTACTTGTGTAGCTGCTCATGTATTTTTTATTATGTTTTATACCAAACCATATTTTTAAAAGCCCATAAAGGCGTTAATAAATCAATATATATATATAAGCACTCGTCCCATGCCGATAATTTTCAAATAGATCGATAAAATTGTCGCCGCCTCATGCCACTCGTATTTAAATATATAATTAAATAATTTGACAAAATAAGATTTCTTGAAGAAGTACATAATATTAAATTGAGTTGAAGTACACATGTGTACAAGAATAACAATATATTAGTAGCAAATAAGAAGAGAAAATAAAAAATATATATAAATTGACAAAAATAACTAATAAATTGAGTTAATTTTATTGTGAAGTTGCAATTTCAGAACATAGTCGTGCGATATGTTTAATACAAATTTATTTAATTAATTAGAAAGATATAGAAAACTAAAATATATAAAAAAGTTTTCAGAAGTTCCGAATTTGTCGAAAACCTAATCGGTTGACATGACTAACTCGCCGGACTAACTAACCGGATAGAAAAAGTTCTAGGTTCGTATCCCTGTAGTAACCGAGTGTTTTTTCGATAGATATTTTTTTTTATGATTAAATTAATTTGTATTGACTGTATAATTTTTGGACGTTAACGTTTTTGTCCATAATATCGATCACGGCTATTAAATTTATCATTTATGAAAACCGTATTGGACGCGATCGTCCAAAATGCAGTAAGCAAACAGCACATCTGCGACATGTCACTCGGGACGCATTCCAAGCGTCGCGGTTATACATAACGCTAGCGGGATTGCAATGTGAATGTGAACTTCAGCGTGTATCGAGCATGTCACATTCCTATCAATAAATTGTAGGACTGCATGCATGCTGCAGACGATGTGAATGTGATTCCGACATTGTGCAACAGCATTCAATAGCGTCGAGGTCGTATTCCTATGATTGCGTTCTCCGGTTTTCTACGATTTTGGCTTTATTATATTTGAAGATCTCGTGGCAAGGACCACGAATATTTCCGAGCAAAAATAACCCCAAGAAAATCCGACGTAAGGTATATTTTCGCGTGGCGACAAAAGTTACATTACGTTGTTTGGCCATTTGGATGACAAATAAAAATACAAATATTATCTAGTTTCATCAACTCAATTCGAATTCATATATTTTATTATAAAGTATATTGCACTGCATTGTGCATATTATATTTACGTAGTTTGAATTATTTAAATATAAACGTATAGTTTTATGTTTCACGTATATATTTAGTTATATTAATAATAATATTATTGCCGCTATATGGTGCAGTGGCGTAGTACCTCTGCACTCGCAACTACAAGCCCAGTGTTCGATCTTAATCAATAATGTCAGTCGTCTCAATACAGTATTCGCGTATGAGGTACGCAGTCGAAGCAAAAATATATTTACATATTAATTTTTTTTTTGTACACTGAACATTGGACTTACTTTGGGTTTTACGTTTTACGTTGTAATTATATGTTATTAAATTGCATCTTATTTTACTCTTTACATATATATTATATCGTATACATTGAACAATGCATTTACGTTAAGTGTTATAAAGTATGTATCTAATCTAATGACATCTTGTTTAACTGTTTATATATATTTGTACGTTGATCATTGCACTTTGCTTGCTACTATACCGGAGGAACACTGTCTGCTATAATACAGTGTATGTCTTACTTTCGTACTGATATGTTATATTTACTTTGACAAATGTTATATGCATACCTTCGATACATTTGTCTGATATTTGAAATATTACGCAACACTCATAGTAATTAACTAGGTGCATACTAATTTGGAAGAGTAATACGTCAGACCGTTAGACGTTATTTATTAATGTAAGTACCATAATACATGTTAAAAGTGAACCTAATAAATGTATGTTTATTTGGGTTAGACATCAAAATGTTCAAAAGTGAGACTGGCGAGCTGCGACTACAACTGTTAGTGCGTCTGGTCGGTTCGGAAGTAAGTGAAGGTCTAATCCCCGAGCGTCGTGGCCGCGTCACGATTGAAACTCTCCCCTCAACGCGGCTGGTCAATAGGACATCGTTTAATGGCGCTTGGCGGCCGTTCCTTTACCGTTTGGTTACCTGATACCGTTTGGTGTCGTATAATGTTGCCAGTAGTAGCGATATAAAGCGAAGTGTATTGTTTCAATACATACCTAGTAATATGCTCTGGAATATTTCAGTGCTAGGCTAACTTCTAAAAGAACATCACAAGTTGCTAGCGAATTTTAATTGAAGTAGCGTTTTTTAGTCAGCTATATGTGATAGTAGTCCGATTATTATTTGATCTTTTCAAATGCTGTATGGGATAAGAAGAGATGCGGGTATGTAAAAAAGGGAGAACGGGAACGTAAGAGGTGAGATGCTTTGGAAATGTGGTGTTAGTGACGCTCGTTACGAACACAGTCAGTAAACCGAATTCTTCGATTAAAACCAAAAAACGATTTAGTTGACTTACCTAGAAAGAAAAAATCTATCTATCGAAAGAAGAAGAATATACTATGAATCCGGGATATTATCTTGCAGGGAGAATACGGTACTATGCCATTTAAATTTACGACAAATTTTACACTTATATTTCCATTTAAAATCTAACAATTTTATGTTTGAAATGATTAAACATAAAACAGCGTCTGTCTTTAACCATACGGCTCAGAATCCTCAGATATATTGGCCACATCTGTAGTCATGATAACACTTTGTAAAAATTGGTGGTCCAGGGCATGGTAGAAAGAGCCATATTTCATGGAAGGTCGCTAACTCGCTGGACTGACCTGGATATGATCATCGCTGCCAATCGCAATATTCAGCCGCAAGAGCGTGATCATGACTATGACTGTGAGGGTGGTCCCGCTGCATAGCCAGGACCGTTTATAAACAAGAAGACAGAATCAAAATCAAAACGAACTGACCCGTCATCCGAGCACCACTGCCGGCGGCAGATAACAGTCCAGAAACAATTCAAAAGTATTTGATACTGAAAATAACTACTAATACAACAGGCGAGAAAAAAAATTGACAAATGAAAATAATAATAATAATATAATATGGAAACAAAGTAAAGAAAAAGAAAGATATTATAATAAAATAATGTAAGATATTTCTATTTAACGAAGGTATCTGAACAAAATATTATGTTAAATAATTATGCAAAGTTGAGAAATTACAATTTTAATGAGAAACAATTTTATTATTCTCATGAATAATATGCCCAAAGTAATTACAAATCATTGAGTATTTCATCTTGATTTTATTTTAGTATCGCGAAATTAATTCAAAATAAAAATTTCGGACGTGCTGTGTGTTACTAGTATTATTTTTGTTACTATTTTTGCTGTCAGTGCTGCTATGTTTTTATTAAAATTAACAGATTTTTTTTTCATAATTCATTTACACTAATATATAATACAAAGTAAATTAATCAATTAGAAAGATATACAGAAAGAATCTATCTATCGAAAAAAAAAATCATTTCTACCAGGATACGAACCCGGAACTTTTCCTTTCCGGGAACCGCGTTACCATTTCGCAATATCAACCGATTACGGTTTCGATAAATTTGGAACTTATATTCAATCAACTTTATATTATAATGAATCCCATTAACGTTTGAATAGGAGATGCCAGAAATAAATTAATTGAATGTGTTATCATTAAAATAACATTTTTACTATGTTTTTATTAATAATAAGTGTGTGTACAATCAATACATCTATTGATGCTGTATGTAACTATGTATTTAGAGAAATAAAGCGAAATTAAATATTTATCTGACAGAATATTAGGATATATTAAAATCTGTATAATATGTTGATAAACAAATATCAGATATCTCATAAAGACGAAGCTATTTTTTATTATATTTAATGGAAAATATATGGAAGTATGGGTAATTACAAGGCTTACGACGATGTAGTGGTACTCGAAGCGAGTTTACATACTAACATATAAACAACTTTAAAAAATTTGATAAATGTGGAGATTGACGAGTGAGAATTGTTGAACGTTATATATATAAATATAAAGTGATCACTTAAGTCAGCCGATTACAGGTCGTAAGCCCTGTAATTATCCATAATTTCATATATTTTCTTTTAAATATAATAAAAAATATCTTTGTCTCTCTGAGATATCTGATAAATGTATATTTTGTAGGTAAAAATCCAGTAATTGTGTGTTCTTGGACATATTAAAATATTGCTAATATGTTAATAAATTAATTGTGATGGGAATATTACGAGATTATTTCAATTTATTCCTCAGGCTATTTTAAAGTCCTATCTATATGCTATTGCTTTTAACTAAACTGCAGGAGGCATTCAAAAATATCATGCGATTTTTCTAGAGCAAGTCAAGCCTATGAGGAAAATTTTCATAATATCGTTTTTTCTGTGTGTAAAAAAATCTTAAAACTGGACCGGGATCCGGGGATTGAATTCTCTAATAAAATAGTAAATAACTCGTGGGACTAAATAATTTGTCTTGTTTCCAATATCACAACTGTACAATGCAGTCGCTTCATACTCTTCATCTTCTTACTCTTTCTCGCACACAGCCTGTCCGGAGGTATATGCATTAAAAAGCGAGAGTCCTGTTGCATACGACTGGAATAATAGAAACTAAAAAAATACGGCAGGTGCATTTTTACCCGAACACACCTGTCGGACGATATGCACCCTGCAGTCTATATTTAGGATGCACTCTGCGCCGAGCGCATGTGATGTACATTATTATACATTTATGAAAATGCATTCAATTGCTTGTCACGTCTTGCGATTTCAAAATTAAAAGTAATGTTATATTTAGAAATTAGTTTTTTTTCATTTATACTTTATCAACAGGTCGCTGATGATTCTGATAGATAGTTCTAATATGACAATAAGGGTTAATGTAAATACATTTTGAGATAATTAGGGGAATGTAGTAATATGTTAAAGAATACACTTTATTTTATTTATTTATTTTTAGAGAAACAAAAAGTGCAACAATAATAACTGATAATAACATAAAATATAAAAATAACACCAGTGAAGTTTCTTATGTTAAAGAATACACTTTATTTTATTTATTTATTTTTAGAGAAACAAACAGTGTAACAATAATAACTGATAATAACATAATACATAAAAATAACACCAGTAAAGTTTCGTCGGTATTAAATAACTAGTACATAATAAACTAATAAATAGTATACTCAAACAAACTGATAAACAAATAAACTTAAAGTTGGCGTAGTTTAATTTCAAAGGGAAGCAATTTATCGTTGAATTTAAGAAATTAAAAAAATATATATTTTTAAAATTTTAATCACCAAAAATGAAAATAAAATGTTATAATGCAAATTAACAATTTAGTAGCGCGCAATAGTACAGATGTACGTGGATTCCAAGGTCAAAGAAATCTAATCACGTGACATGCGAGAGTTGCACGTGAATGATTATGGTGAGCACGTGATCATGCTTGTTAACGAACAAGGCCGAGATTATTGTCAATACTGAAATCACATAAAACGGGATTTATCGCGTTCACAAAAGTTTTAACGGGCTGTGGTTTCGAGGTCTCTCGGTCATGATTTGTTTTTTTTCTTTTTCTTCAACTATATTACATGCTTATTACATTAAAATTTTTACGGCATATCGCATAGTAAATTAAAGTTAAAGTACGTACAAAAAAAATATAAAGTAATTAAGTGACATAGTAAAAGTAAACTAAAATTTTATTAACAATTTAAAAAAAAATATATATACAACGAAGGAAACAAATAATATAATAAGAATGTGTTATTTCAGTTTATACTTGAGGGTGTTCACTGGCGTATCTTTATTTTTCATAATGTTTTGATAAGTCTTTACTGATTTTATTACATATTCGATACCTTGAATAGTCAATTACGTTTTCAGCCATGTTCGAAACCTACCTATATAGTTATTATTTTGTCAATTCCCTGGTACATGGAAGAACATGTGTCGACATGTGGTACGTCATAGAACATGTGTCGATTAAATATTCTTATTCATCTGCAAGTAGGCACTTACCTATTTAATATTTGATCCCAGAATCGCAGAGATATCGCGTCTAAAATTAATGTTCACGTTGTGTTTGGTTAGGATAGCTTAGGTTAGGTTAGGTTAGGCAGAATATAAAACGTGGTGTAGGATGAACACGCGCGTTCCAAATGAAACACATATTATTATTATTTTTATTTATTATCTTTGTTTTATTAACCACTAAAATGAGTTTAAATACATCTACCGGTTTCGAAAAATACCATTTTCTTCTTCAGGATGTCATAACTAACTAAAACATATATTGTTTCTTTGACAGAATCTATTTTTAAAAAATCTATTTATCTTTAGTACCTAACTCAAATCATTACTTAATACAAATTTACTCGAATAATTTTTAGGAAAAAATTTTAGAATGGGACTCGTAGTTAAATTTAGTTGGTTGTTTATAATTTTTTGATTAGTTTTACAATTGCTGATTTTAAAAGCATGTTATTATTACCTAAATATCAAATTACACGATACATGTTTTATTATTATGGTATTAATACAAATAGTAGCGAGACTTGTATTCAAGGCAGCTTTTTTACATTTTATTTTTTTTATTTATCACAAAGCACGCGAACAGATCAACCAACGCCATCTGTCGTCGCGAGGGTCTGACTTGATGTTTTTTCTCATTCAATTACATTGCTCTGGTATTATCGCAATCCTCGGCTTCTGGCAGACCAACGACAGCCGCTATTAATATGTTTTCATCATACGTAATGCTACTTCATTATAAGGCGATTTGAACCCAAACAGCGTATTGAGGCTGTTATTATCGCGTTGTTTTTTTGTTGTTTTGCGCGAAATTTTTGGTGAGCTGTCAAAATAAACAATGCGAAAATTACGGTCGCTGGTAGACTGGACGTTACATAACTTTTCACCCCGGCTCTAGGGTGACCATGATGTAATATATATATATATGTTATAACTTGGTGTAACCACCAAATATAATATAATAAATAGTATTATACAATTACAAAGATAATTAATAATTCTTTTCATTAGCCTTACTTTATTTGTATTATTTTATTGCCAGTGCTATCTGTAACTGAACCTTTTTATTATTCATATTTTCTATTCACAGTTATAATTTGGTCTATCCATGAAATTAAATAATCCTATTATTTCTTTAATATTTGACAATTAGACAAAATACTTTGTTTAAACCACTATTTATCGTATACATTGTTTCCTGTGTTTAAGATACCACATATGTATTGAAACATGTAGAATAATCAATAAATAATGGTTTAAACAAAGTATTTTGTTTAATTATTTATAGTTCTATTATGTTTTGAAATGGCATTTTAAAATGTACAAAGATAACTGTGGTCAATTTTTTTCAAACAAATTTATATACCTACGAAAAGTTTTCTCGTTAGTCTTATTTTATTTATATTATTTTATTGGCCATGCTATCTGGAACTCACCTCTTTTTACTATTCATATTTTCTATTTACTGTGTATTCGCCAATTATAATAATCCTATTATATTTAGAAATAGCATAACATTATTTCATATTTTTTTTGTCTTCCCGTTTCACTCAGAAACATAGGGACGACACTAGACTTCTTCATTCAAAGCGATTATGAGTAAAAAATAAAGTAGCTCCTTTTTTACATTTTTCAAGAGATGAAGGTGTAGTAATGGTAAGTGTAAACTCATCACAACGCGCAATAAATAGTTATTTTTAATTTCTGGTGATTTAGTTAAGATTTTGAAAATTATTAATTTTTGCAGCACTTCACCAATTGTCGCAGTGAATGCCTAACCTTGTCCTAACTTCATTCATTATGGTCGCCGTATTTAAAAAAAAAAACAAATAAACGTGCATCCACCTCGAAAGTCAGCTGCGTACTGATGCGCGCCGTCTACCAACCACAGGACGGATAGCTACTAACACACTAATGCCCTCTGGGTCGATTGTGTGATCAATCCGTATTAAAAATCTGATGAGAGGACGGTCTGCGGAGAAGTGGTCGCTAGCTGCTTGGGCAGTGTCCGTCATGATGCATATTGTCTGCTGATTGGTTGCTTGGATTTCGGCCCTATATACACGGCCATGTTATGGGGCGTTATTCTGGCGGCGTAACCTCAGAAAGTGGTTCAATGTTCAAAATTTCGGTGATCCTCATGATAAATCAACATGTTGCAACTTTGTCGCCTACCTTCGATGATAGAATATGGCATACGAAGAATGTGTCTTGTTAAAAATTATGTGCGTGCTATATTTTATTGTGTGCGCGCGCACACCCACACAGTTTAGAAGTAACATTGCTGCTGACTACCACACATACAGGCATCGGCGTGCATTAGGCATACTCTTAGATATAGCGCTAGCAATCATACTATGTGGCAAGGTTTTTCAAACAAACTAGTGCTGAAGAACTATAATATAACATCAAATATAAAAACTCTCAGCCGTGGCAACGATCGGCAGATATGCAACCATCTGGGTATAGTTGAGTAATAGTTAAACCGTTATCGTGACTGTGACGATGATTCTTGTGCCCTATCCGTTCAACAGACGTTAGCCATCATCACTTCGTTTACTGCAGCCCGAAAAAAGTATTTGTATGGTTTGTATTTGATGCATTTTTTAAATATCTGACAAATTGTATCCGGCATACATAACAGCGACTCCTGGAAGAATTAAATTTTGAGCAGTGGACTCGTAGTTCTAGAACTTATTTTGGTATTTTTATTTACATACTTTCATAAAATCTATAATAATATATTGATAATTCTGGCGTCTGCTATCAGATTACTCAAAGGTATTTGAGATTCTGTAAAAATAAGGCAGAAAGAGCCTCAAATAATGGAACGATTAAATGAATTAATATCATAAAGGTAACATGTAGGTTCGAGTTTGTCGCTAAAAATATTGTCGCTGTAGCATAGTTGGATAATGCATCTTCCCCGATTAGGAAAGAGATCCAGGTTCGAATCCCGGTGGAGCAACAATAATATTTTTCGACAAAATTGACTTTATGTATATATCTTTTTAATTAATATATTTAATGCATATTTATTTTAATAATATATTACTTTTAATTTATTTCCTAGAATTAATAGTTACGCTCAGGTTTTTTTTTTGCCTTTTTCTGTGTACGCCCCTGCGTAGTATGCCTTTAATAAAGCTTTAAATCTAAAACTGGTTAGATGCTGTGAAACCGAGTTATTCACTGTTAATGGGAAAACAACTTTTATATTACGCTTCTGTTTAATAAGAACGAGGGACAATTTATATTATAAGGGTTATCAAGGGTTCGATCATCTTCGGTAGCCCTCGATGATCGAGAAAAATGTAAGTAAATATAATTTTGCGTGCCCAAGATATATATATATATATATATGATAGTAAATTGTTATATTATCCAGATTTAAATGATTCATCGCTATTCGCTATCTATCGCTCAAGTACTGAGATTGGTCAAACTGTTACTAATTGATTGGTCAGTAATTAACACTGACACCCTTCGCACCGAAATCCTGGCCAATCGCATTACTAACATCCCACTACCATTTAAGATTAAATTAGGGTTGTCAAAAACCTAATTTGTTTCTCCATTACTGAAAGATGAACTAAAAATGGAATCTGAAGGAAATTTTTCAATTTAATTTTTATTAAGGAGAACACATTCATATTGTGAAGTTGTACTTATTCAGGACATAGGTCTGTGATATTTTAAATACAAATTAAATGTATTAATTAGAAAGATATACATGTAAAAACAAAGTAGATGGTTTTCAAATAATGCAACGATAGATGTATTAATTTGAAATGTGTAACGTATAGGTTCGAAAATTTGTCGTCAAAAGTACTGTAGCTGTAGCATAATTGGATAATGAACCTTTCTCGGTTTGGAAAGACATCCAGGTTCGAATCCCTGTAGCCCATTCTATATTTTTTGATAAAATTGATTTTATATGTATATCTTTCTAATTAATACATTTAATTAGTATTTAATATAATTTTTATCTATAATTTTTTGTAATTGTCTCAATACACAAAACGTTTAAATTATTACAGAATATAATATACTTATATTTTTCTTTTGTGGAATATACAGGCTCATTGACATATCAATAAGCATTGGCGATAAATTAAATATGTATATTTTTATTGTCAAGTTAGAGATATTCTTTTAATTATGTTATAGCTATTACCGCAGAAATGATACGGCTATTTGAAGCATCTACAGAACAAAGCTCAAAATAAGTTCGATGGATAGAGTTAGGACGAGTTTCTGGTTGGATGTAAAATGTTATGGTTAGAATGAATAAACAAAAATGAGCATTAAAACAATATAAATCTGAAAACTTCAATTTCTCGAACGGTATTGAGACGTCTAGAGAAGTATTAGATCTTGCATGTCACATTGCAGTGAAAGATTGCTGAAAATCGAAGCCTTGGAAAAAGTAAAACAACTTGGTTGAAGAACGTGAGTCATTGGTTTGGTCAGACTATTAGAACTTTTCCGAGCTGCAGTAAACAAAATGATATTTGCCAACAATTTGAATAGATAAGGCACGAGAAGAAGACGAAGATGAATGGCTAATCAAATATTTCTCGAAAATGGTGAAGAGTACTGTGTTTCTAAAGGAAAACCTTTCGATTACAGACACTCGATTCGCATTACGTATCGAGTGTCTTTATTTATTTCGAATATTTGATTCACAAATGTAGTGAGTTTATTGATGAAAAAACCATTAAATACCTACTTCATTGAATTTATTTAAATTGGCTATGAATATATCTAGCAGAAAACAATATTACCTTAGTCGATTCTGAAGTTTTCAATAATTGAATGATATTTATTATAAATATTTTTACTTCATCAAAATTATTATCTAACACATCGAATGGTAATTCTATTGTTCGATTCGAAATAATGGCCTTCAAAATTACGTTGTTTTGCCGACCCTAATCCGCTCAAACCGCAAATTGGCGGACGGTCAATTGTTGAGTATATCGGCGAGAGGCTTAAATCAAGAAACGCCAATTAACTTTACTAATAATGAGGTCTTTAGTACCAGGAGTGGGCTAAATAGTCTGATAAATTAATCAGGTTGAAATGTTCATCCTACGAATTTTTTAATATTAGTTTTTTATTATTATGCTTACTTATTATTCATTTTGGACTTGCCTGTTAATGTGGGCGCCACTCATATACAAGCATTCTGTGATGCAGCGTTATAGCCAAGACATAACATTAATACGATATCATCAATTTAATATCATTAATTAACATGACAGTTGATTTATAAGTTTAATTTTTTTTAAATGAACCAAATTTTGTACTACACACACACACACCCGAGATTTATTTTGATCACAACTATAGCTTCCCTCTCATCAATAATTGTTATACCCTACCTTAAACTATTGTCGTGGTAAAAATTAAACCCTGTTGCGTATGTAGTGCAAAGGTAGTTTTATTTTTAAAAATCAACCTAATCAATTATTGAATATTTATCAAAAAATTTATTTCATTATTGTTAATATTAAATAATTAAATATCAGTATATTATTAACTACTCTATTTAAATTTTTAAATCAAAAAATTGTGAATTATAATATTTCTTTGTCTTTGCAGGGTTGTATATTAGGGTCATTAACGAATTGTTGATAAATCTCCTTAAAATAACATAAAAGTTATTCTTACTTAATAATGATATTTTGGTAAATACTATATCTAAATCTGATACATGCAGAGCTTTAAGAATTATATTATTTTAGGTTCGGTGATACATGAATGGCTATCATGAGGACGTTTGTCAATTTTCTATAATACATCGAATTGCACAATATTTTCTATAATACATCGAACTGCACAATATTTTCTATAATACATCGAACTGCACAATATTTTCTATAATACATCGAACTGCACAATATTTTTGTTTATTTTGTTTCCTCAACTGGTTCATTCACAATGGTTTTATTTCATATGATTTTTCAGATTAAAAGATATATACGAACGTAGTGGGTAAATATTAATACGAAATGTAAAACATTAGAAAACAGTAGCAAGTTCTTCTTTCAACTGACGTGTTCTAAAAATTTTAAGAAGATGTTCGTGACAATTTAAATTATTCTGATCGAAATACGGAAAAGAACTTCGGTGATCCTTCGTTACGAGGATGGCGTCTGCCATGGTTTCTCGGGTTGGCCACGGCAGAGGCCTGTGCGTGGGATTGTTTAAGGTGCAGGTGGTATTCCACAGTAGGTACCACCCACACGCACTCTTGGAATAATGGAGAAATTTGTATAATGGCAAGGGTAGTCCGAGACGACTGGAGCTCTCCGTTATTTTGCAGCCTTGTTCGTCTATACTGACTACAGTACAGTAGGGTCCCAGATGCGACCCCAGGGCAGCACCGGCGCCGATAGTATACGCGAGATAATGCATCATTTAATGAAGCTAATTACTCATTATATTTCATTTACGAATTACTCATTCGATCAATTGTGTTATGACACCTGACACATGTCACTTGTTGCACTTGAACAAAATACGATTATGACAACACTTTTAGGGCTCCTAATTGGTTGCAACGAAGATTTCTACCTGACTCATATTGGCTGTAGAATTCGCCAATCTCACTCGTGCTCGATGTGACATATTTGTTCGGCTGTCAATTGAATTGGCACTCGCGGTAAGCACTAAATGCACAATGTCTGCACTAAGTTCACTATACGTACAAGAGTCCTAGAACTTCGTTATTTCGCGCCTCACCTCGCTCTTTGGGTACTTATACCGAATCCATACCCAAGGCTGTCTGCCTTGTGCGGGACTACGATCGGACTATTTCGTACGCGTGAACTTACGTTTGAAACATTTCACAATTACAATTTTACAACTGTGGTCGGTATTTATAACGGTAGACGACGTAGATTTTTTAAACGAAAACTGATTTTGTAGATTAATTCAAGATGTATTCTTGTTATCTATGTTAATTTTAATTATGGATGATCTTTGACTGCTTGAATTTACTATTATTAAAACATTCATCATAGTTATCTTCATTCCTTTATTTGTTAGGAGCGTTGGGGGCCGAAAGACTCGACTAGACTCTCCATCTTCACCCCTTGTCTCCTGTCTTGCACCGCTTCCGCACTAGTATATGTGAAATTACTTTTGATAATAGCGTTTCCAGCTTCGTGACTTCGAAACTGAGCATGACGTTAGTCAGTGCATGCTCGTAATACGAGCCTGTCTTTTATATGGTAAAACGTAGAACTTTCTGTGGCAGTACTTTACTGACTCTAAAGACCTGAATATATTAGGATTAAAATTGCAGAAGAGATTTGGGGGGATGAAAATTAATCCCGAAGCTTTTCTTGCGCGGCCTATTTTTCGGTTTCCCGCGAAGCCTCCCAGCCCCCGAGGAATGCCGAAATATCCCACGCGCATACGCATACCTACATGTGTTTCAATTTAACCATACAATCGGCGCAAATAGCAACTGCCATCAATATTGTTTACCGACGACAAACAACCCCGACGTCACAGGGAATAGTGGCGGGCTGTAGAGGGTTAATTTTGTGTAATGCAAACAAAAGCCATGGTGGAATTATTTCCTGTGACGTTTATTGGCAATGGCGTTCGCCGGAACAGATTTTCAAACGTGGTTTGTTTAGCGGAAGTCCATGCTAAATAATTTATTACCATTATACTTTAATCGATAACAAGAGAAATCGAGCGAATTACGCAGTAGATTGACCACGGTATCCGTGGACAGCAATTCCGGACCATTATATAAAAAGGCCAAATCGTGATTTTAAATTATCTTATATATTGCACATCCCGATGAAAATTATCGTAAATCAAAAAAAGTTAGTTTTACAGTAGGGCGATAACAAAAATGAACCATTTTCATAGCTCAATACTGTACTGTTATTGCCGTCGGACATTAATATATTTTTATTGATAAATAGAGTATTGATACAATTTTGAACGGAATCGACACGTGATACTACGTAGGATATTATGCAAATTCTATTGGATGAATAAAAACAAGTGATCCCGTTGAAAAGATACACGGTGGGCCATTCGCAAAAAGGGGTGCAGGTGTTAACTTGTAGTGTAAATAATCATGTTTTCTACATTATTCTGAAATAAAACGTAAATCGGAAAGTTTTTAGTACATATTCACATTTTTGAAACTGTCTTATGCGAAAATTATAGGGAAATTTTTTAAATAGAAAACAGAAACTTTAAAAAATTGTATGTTTTATACATATTTACATGATTTTAAACACAGACTACCAAATGTATAGACATGAACTAACGCAAATTCCTTGTTTCAATATTTTCATTTTGGTATCACCCAAGTGATCATTTTGCTACCACTAACGCAATCAAATAGCTCCGCGATTTTTTTAAATATATGACTCAATTGCATTAAACAAATATGTAATTTTCGAAGAGTAAATACTTTTACTGTTGCATAGATGTGTCATAAACTATCGGATTTATGTTTCCATAAAGAATGTGTGTAGAATGCTCCTCGTCCCGCGACTAATCTTCCAAACTCATCCTATATGTTTGTATTTCATGTCTATTCATTTACTGGCTTGTTCATCATGGTCGTTTTTAAAATTTTAAACATCAAACTATTTTTCTTAGTATTTCGTGATGTTGGTTGCTAAGAAGTGTTTGTGATGTTGTCTGGTCTCCCGCATGGCAGACCACTGCTCTACCGACGATTACGAATGAATCGTGAAAATTGAAGTTTATAAATCTATTTATTAATAAACGCTTGTCGTTAAGTTCACCAGGGGATAGTATTCAAAGTTGATTAATTAAATTAGGATATTGGCTAAGTTGACAGAGCGCTGGTTTAGCGAGAGGCACCGGGATGGATACTCGGCACCTCCAAAATATTTTTCATTTCAAAAAGGTGAAAATTAAATACACGGTAAAAGTGAAATAATATAAAAATGTTAAAATTATTTTCTTTACTGCTGAATAAACATATTTAAAATAAGAAAAATTACATTGATACAAATGTAACTTTATCTTTAATCGTGTCTATCGTAATATAAAAATATTTTTTTTCTATTGAGCTCCGCACGACACGCCACTGAATTTGATCTAATGAAGGGTTGGAATATCTTCGTTATTAACTCCATCCCAATCATGGCTGTCGCAGAATCATGTATGGAGACAAACAAACCTCGATGTATGGGGTGCTAGCTACATACATACATACATATGTATATAAGTTGCATCCAAATGGGTTGGCGTATTGTTGATTTTGAAAATATTACTTAAATCCAAATAACCCATAATTAATTCTGTACCTTCCTTAAATTCTTACATAATACATGTATGTGTATACACATATAATCTGTAATATCAATGTTTGCGTTCCATCTATTTTACAAAGCGCTAAAATTCATTTATATTTATGCATGTTATGTTAACACTTTCTAATAACTACGGTAATATCCACATAACTAGTATAGTAGGCGTCTAACTAAAAATTAGATTTAATCCGGGAGAGAAGTTTTAAAACTTCGCATAAGCATTTATTATTATGTTACGCCATAAGCCAGTAACGCTGGTGTAAATCGTGAATATTTAGCAAATCAATACACAAACCGTTTTATTTATTTATATTTAGAAATATTCGTCAAGTGCTACTGATAAAAGCCCAGATGTAAGATTACCGCATTTTTTGCGAGTGTAAGTCGCATTGTTTTCCAGATTTTTTTGAAAAAAAGTAAACCTGCGACTTATACATTGCAAGTTATAAAATATTCGCACATTGTTTAGGTACTTGTAAAACAAAGTTGTTTTTTTCATCTTTTGTCCTATCTATGATAAACGACTATGGACGGACGTGACACTAGATACTGGTGACATTAGTGTGACGTTTGGGCATACGTATTACGCGTACTGCTGTCGACCTTCATACTTGTGCAAATTTGATCATTTGAAAAAGCTTATTTCTATATATAGCACTGTATTTTTTTAACTATAAATTCACAATAATATATTAGTTTTAACCCAAAATGTTTGAAAAACAATGAAAACTTTTATACACTGCTGGGTTCAAGTTGAAAGTCGTCCACTGTTCAGGACAATGTTCAGTTATAATATTTTTCAATAAAAACTTTTTTTCAAAAAATTTTGTCCATAAATTTAGAATGCGACTTATACTCGTAAAAGTACGGTAACAAAGAACTTAACAATATTATTTAAAAATACGATTCCAAATATAAATGTTTTTGAAAAACCTAAAGGTACATGTAAAAGTACCTAAAGGTAAAGGTATTGCTACATTATAATCGTGGTATTCTTTTATATTATAATAATTTTAACCCATTTTATGTAGTTTCCTAGAATAATGGTAACAACGTTAATGTTTTTTGAAAACAGAAAATAATTCCCACAGGTATACTTTCTACCGCAAAATGCTTTTGAAAGATTATATATCTTCCCAAGTAAAGCGCCTCCAGTTCAGACGATTACAACCTCTAGTGGCAAAACAGTCCATCTTGTAGCACCGCTGTTTTCAACATAACCTAAGTTAATGCTTCACGCACGCCACTGTTAAACGCATTACACAAAAGGGTAGTTAATTTTTGATTTATATATTTAGATACATCAAAGGAAACATGTGGACTTGGAATGTGAAAGATGATGGTTGACCATATTTCACATTCGAAGTCTTTTATATTGAGAAATACGGAAGAACATGGGATAAATTTAGAGGATGGAATGTGTTTGGAAGTGTTGGGTGTTCGAAAATCTAAAGGAGCAGTCCAAATGGGTCGAGATGTAAGCTTCTATCGGACCTCTGTACTCAGTATAAGATTTCATGAGCTTTCAGACATGGTCGTAGATGAATTGTGAGCTGGTCATACGCTCTTCACATATCAAGAGATGTCACAACATACATGAACATATACAGTTTATTTGGCGTTTAAGCACACTCGCTGGGTTCAGAAGGGAATGGAAAAAATATGATTCTAGTGATATCGCTCCATACTGTAGAAGACTCTTGCCCCCAATTTCGTCATCCAGAGGCTGCAGAAAGAAACTGAACGGTACCTACGACACAACTTCCACCAGCCATAACGAAGCAGGATACTGGCCGTGTGCAACAATGTACACGCGGAAACTTGCAAGCAGACGAGCCGAGCCACGATTCATCACTCTACCTATCGACGTCTCCCAAGCGACAGCCAGTAAGAATTTTAACATTTGTACAATTTAGCTTCAATAAATTCAGTGTTCCGTAAGTAGTTTCTGTTCTTATAACAGACATACATACATACACATATACTCCCATATATCTTCATAACATCCAATATAATCCGCGATATAAGAGAACTAAAACAATTCCCCAATATACTATTGTGAAATTCAAACAGAATGGTTGGTATTACGTGTAGTTGTATCCCGCGTAAAAATGAAGCATGGATTATAAAAAAGCGAAACGAAAAAACGATTTGTACGAAAAACTTCCCTAAAAATTATGGTCGCATTTATTTTGCACAGCTTCAACCAAAAATATTTTTCTAGGCTTTTCCATATACGAAAAGTTGAATTTATCGATGTTGGCTTACGATTTTTTGTGCCACAAGAAATCCACAATCACGATGGTCTAAAAAGTGGCCGAATCAAATGCTGAACTTTTATAAAAGATAAACCCTATTTATTTAGAGCCATCGTTAGTAAATTAGAGAAGTTAAAACGGCTGCTTATTTTATCTAGTTTTGTATTTGAGAGGGCGCCGTTACTTTTTGTATTATCTTCTCGGGGTTGCAAGTTACAGCCTGCCAACCTAGCAACAGGGCTGCGAGGGGGTGAGATGATTTGCCGCGCGGCGATATTGTTTAGATATTATATTACTGTAGCGGGGCCCAGCCACAATATATATATATATATATTATATATTACATTGTCACAGAATGTGGCCGTTTCAACTCGGAAATTCGTGACAATTTGCAAAACATCGTGGTACGACAGCGTCCGCGGATAAAAATATGTTCATAGCCTGCGTACGGTAAATGATTTGGCATGTCTCCAAAATATAAAATAAAAAAAACTCTGTTTTGTTTAATACAAATTAAATGAATCAACTAATACTGAATAATCTATTTATCGAAAAAATATTTGGTTGCTACAAGGATTTGAAACTGAACCTTTTAATATCTTAAAAAATCGCGATGACCAATATAAAATGTGCGTCAAAGTTTATCCAAATTTAATCGAATGGATTGATTGGTGGTTGGCGTCTCCTAGCGTGTATTACGCAAAGGTATTTGGGATTCATCGCAATATAAAATTGATTACTTTTAAAAATGTAATAACAGATATATCAGTTATAAAGAACTACAGAATATATGTTAAAAATTTGCCGTAAACGTGATTGGTTGATATATCGAAATTGATCAATGCACAGTTTTGCTCCTGTTTTGAATCCCGGTATTTTTCAAATCAAATATTTTATCGATAATTAAGTTTTTCTGTTTATGTTTCTAGTTGATTAATTTATTTTGTATTAAAAATACCACAGAACTACGTTCTGAAATTACATCTTCACAACAAAAATGTGTTTTCATTAAAAATATTTTATTTACATATAAATTCTCACGCGTCTAAATTTCGTTCTTCTAGATAAAAATGTGTCATCTGTCACCTGTCATCGCTGGTTTTGTTACCACCCTTGTATCAGTATATATCTCAAACTATTGAGATACAAATTATAAAAAATAAATAAAGCAACCTTCAAGTTTGTTTACGCGCCTTGTTACTTTGATTGGCATCACTGGGTTTCCCGGTTTATAATAATGTACACGCGTGTGTGTGGGCATTGTCACCCTTTTTTCGGAAAGCTAAGAAGACGGTAACCGACATGCGTCATTCTTATTACATCCCGTGCTTCGACCAGTTCAGCGGTCCAAATAAACCACCAGTGTACGCTTCGGTCGGTCGAAATCTAAAGAAGACAACTCAGCTAAAAGAACAACAGCATCGGACCAGAAAGACAGCAAAATTAAAGAGGTTAGTGCAGTTCATATATCATATGTGTGCTTATTGTTAATCGGAAACCTGGGAACCAGCTATCGAAGGTATTTACATAAACAAAGTTTTTAATGAATAGTGAACTACTTAATACAGGAATCAATGTCTGCGAATGGTAAATCTGAGGTTGAGGTTGTTGGGCGTGCACATTGATTAAGATCAGGGCATACTTCTATCAACTGAGACAGATTAAAAGTATTCGGAGACATCTTCCTCTTGAGGCAGCCCGTCTGCTTATAAATTCATTTGTGGTGTCATGTGTGGACTATTATAACAGCATCTATGCTGGCCTGTCAATGTTTCATCTGGATAGATTGCAATCCATTCTAAATGCGGCAGCACGGATAATATATGGAGTTTCTAAATTTTCTCATATATTGAAAGAGTTGAATTTAAATTGTGCTGGTTGATGTACAAGGCGACACACAACATGGCGCCATTCCAGACAATTTGAATGGTAGACGTCAAACTCTTAGGTCGGCCCCTACTACAGCCGCAGGAAGAGTTATAGAGCCGACCGACCGTTACCAGAAGTCTCTTGAGGTGAAAGTTTTTACGAAAATGGCGCTATACAAATCCAATATATTGCCCAAATCCAGTATATTGTTGAGTTTAGTGAATACAATTTCGAGCCAAAATTGCAAAAATTTCAAGATTTGATTTTGATGATCCTCCTGTAACTTATTTATTTGGTCTATCCGCTTTGTAGGAGATCGCCCTCTTGCTCGCCTTCCCTCAACTGTTCCTATGATTTCGAATTTATCGAGATTTTTTTTTTCTTTCTTTCTTTCTCCTTATTCTGTACGTTATCGAAAGTCTTTCAGTAATCATTAATTCTTATAGGATAGAGACATCTGCGCATTTTGCGATCCACAGGATGTGTAGCATTCGTCTCCGGCACCACATTTCTAACGCCTCCAGCAAGTTAGTTTTGATATCCTAAAGTTTCGTGATCCCGGAATCTAAACCCGGGATTAGGATTGCTTTTTTGGACGAGGATCTAATTTATATCCACTTGATCACTGCCACCAACCAAAGAAGTCGAATGTGGATAGATCACTGTACCTACTCATATTTTCAGTTTGAGGATATTTCGGTTCGGTCTTTACCAAACTTCATCATCCTGATCCGAGGGTCGAGGGCGTTGATTTGCTGCACGGAGTAGTTCGCTAGATTTACGATTTTATAAAATTTATACCTTTCGGCGGCTAGGCCGCTCGTCGACCCACCGCGAATGTATCACACTCCTTGACGCGGCCCTTCCGTTTCGCGCGGTTTTTGGCCGAGAACGTCCGCACAACTCCGCAGATGTAAATTCTCCTTTTAATTTCCGGATCCCTCCAGCCCTACCTCCGCCAGCAGCTAGGCGGCTTCCGTCTTGTGATGCGCGTCACCGCTAGTTTATTGCTTGCATCTGCGGCTCTCGCGGCTGCAGTTATACATCGGCAAGACGAGGCAATTTGTTGTTCTGACTGCATTTCCAAATTAATTATTAAAACATTTCTTCAACAACATGGCGGAACTCGTGTCTGAGGAACTCTAACGGCTTCCTCATAATATAACGTCTATTTTTAAATATTCTATCATCTATCAGAAGGCATTAGAAGATTTATTAGTACTGAGTCTTGTAAAATAGTATACAACTCTGTTATTATTCCTCAATCGACTACTGCAGCAGTATTTTGTTTTTGACTAACGAAGTGGAATTGCAATAATTGTCAGTGTTGCAACATAAAGCTTTTAGAATAAACTCAGAAAAAATAGATATGCTCGGATCAGTGCAATGCTGGAAGATCTGAATACGAAGCAGAACATATATTTTAATATAATGGTATTTATGTATAAAATCCTGAATAAGAAAATATCAGCGGAATTTACACGAAAAATGGATGCAAATCAACATAAGCACGAGCATCGTACGAGAGTGAGGGAATGACTGAGACTGCCATTCGGGAAGAAGGCCAAATCTCAGAAATCGACGATGTATAGTGCGATGAAGATTTTTAATGAAATGCCAGAAAACATAAGAAAGGAGGAGAAATTAAAAAGATTTAAAATGAAACTGGCTAAATATGTAAAAGATAAGTTTTTTCAATAGAAAATACTTTAATCTTGTTTATAATAGAACATATGTAGGAGTGCTTATGTATGCACTATGTTAAGAATTAAATAAATAATGTAGCTGACGTATTAAGTTATTTCATGGTGTCTGTTACATGTAATACAATATAAGATTAAGAAATAAATAAGGAATCAAATGTAAATGCATCATTTTTGTCTCACAAAGGACATTAATATATATTTTTATTATTATGGTTGGGTTCATGATAATTTTATAATAGTTCCCACAACAATTGATCGGTGATGCTTGTATACACAACAGTGAGGTATGTACTATATATGCTTAATCTATAAATTGTTTTTCTCTTTGTTTGTACATTCAAGTAACCATTTAATTTGCTGGCAAAGTTCGCAATATCAACCCCTCCTACGCGAGAGATCGCAAATAACAAATATATAATTTTTAGTTATTGTAATGTAGTTTTGATTTTTTACGTAGATGGGGTCGATATGTTTATTCACAATTAAATAAGACGTCAGTAAGATCACCATTCACCATATCGCACACCTAGATCAAAACTAAGACAACTCAAAAAGTCATTTTTCAATGGAGAAAAAAATAAAAACAATTTTCTCCATTTTTTGTTACTAAAGTTATGAAATTAAATAACATTTTAGGTCATAATTATATCCTAAAATGATATTAGGGAACTGGGGCTAAGTTAGTTGCGTGTATGACAGAGTATCCGAATACAATAATAACTCAAAATTATTGGGTTTTTTTAGTTGTCTTTACTTACACATCTTACACATCTGTGTGGTTCTTTGTTCTATTTCATTAATTTGTTCATCCTGTCTTTATCGGCGCTTAGAAACAAAAATGAAGCTTTTACATTAATTTCGGTATTCTGTTGTCACGGCTACAGATACACTCTTTCTTCATTTGCCAGGATATTTATTCAACTTTTTATCGAAGTTTTAAAGCAGGATTTTACATTCATTTCGGTCTTATGTTGCTATTATACTTGATAGCGCTACAGACACACATTTCATTACCTAGCTAAGCTTTTTTATTTGGTCTTCTTTATGAAGATGATTCAAATAATGATCAAATAATTAGTTAACATCCTGGTCAGTTTTTAAAAGAGATTAAATGAAGATTAGAAAGACCAGTTTCAATGACTTGACTAGTCTAAGTGATCTTCTCCATTTTAAGTGATTTTTCCGGCCGATGAGGGACGAAGGCTCGCTGCGGCTCGACGATCGGAACCAACCCGCAGGCTCGTACTTGTGTAAGTACCACCTTTCATCGTACCAGTTCGTATGTCATTTAGCCATAATTTTACCTTTATTAATTAATAAATACTGGTTTAATTCGTACCTGAAATACTTGTATATCTGATACCGAAGTAATTACCCGCGCGAATCAGTACAAAGGCATCAGTATTCGGTTTCGCTTTGTAAAGAGTCAATATTGAATATCGTAGGCATCTCGTGTATAAAGGAACAATATTATGGAATAATACATACCGAATTCTCTATTAGTTCGCAAAATTCGTGTTTACCTTTATTAGTTTGAAACTGGAAATTTTCCTCATTGTCGATTGGTTGAAACGGATTTAGCTTTGCCCCGATTGTTGTTATATGTTCTGAATAATAATAATAATAATTAGTATTACTGTAATTAATTCTGTATGGTTGGGATACTCCCCATTGAGCTGAGCGATACCGTCTTTGTGTCCAGGTGAAATGTTTATGAAACGGGTGTTTCGGCGTAACTTTGAATGCAATGCAAACTACCAAAGGAGATAATCTGTTCTCAGAGTTTACTTCAGGGTAATATGGCGATTAGAAAAACGGTTCAAAGACTTCCCGAAAGTGAACTTTCAAAAGATCAATAGCGATACTTGGAGTCTAGCTGCAAGAGACAGGCCTAATTGGAAGGTAAAAGTGGCATTCAATACTTTGAAGCAGAACGCCAACAGAATACTGCAAATAGAAGGAGAAGACGCAAAGCTGGGGGAGAGCAAACGAGGCGAATGTTTTCCCATGATGATGAATGCAATGTGAAAAGGTTTTAGCGAATTGGGAAGGATTTTGGAAACCGTAAGAAAAATGAAAGACCAGTCAAATAAAATCAGATGAATATCGCTCTACTCATCCAATAGCCTAATCGAGATGTTGCGTCAATATTCACCAGATCTTTGGATTCACGACAAGAGTGTGAGGAGCTCTCAGCCCTGGTGGTAGTAGAGTTGTGGACTGGTCCACATGTTCTCACAACATAATAAGAAATATATTATCGAAAAAGTATACATTTTTAACTGACAAAGATTGAATTGACTATGGTTTCGATGAAAGGGGCAGTCCCTCTAATCCCGTCCTTACTGGAAATATTGGAAGTAAGGGTAAAGTTTTAGAAAAATAATATAACATTAAGAAGTGGTTTATTTAATTTCAGTCATTTTTAGATTATTCATTATTAATACTTTATACGGCAGTGCCGTGCAAGTAGGCATGAACGTAGGTTATGCTGTTACCGACGATACTAAGTATCCATGTGTATGGTATCAAAAAAATGTAAGAAAAATTATTCTAATCTTAAGAACAATTTGGTCCATTTTAAATTTAGAAAATAATTGTGAATTCATTATTTCAAAAAGTCTTTTTTTTTTATTGCTCTATATCCATAGACTAGTAAATGAATATACATGATATGAAGTGTTTATATAGGAGAGGGGTTTGGAACATTATTTGCGGAACGAGGGGCATTCTACGCACATTTATCCAACGAAATATAAATTCAATAGATTATGACACATTTATGCAACAGTGAAAGTATTTACTCTTAGAAAATTAAATCTTTGTGTAAAAAATACGTATTTTTTACATTAATGCATATTATATTGTCAGCGTTTAAATTTTTGTTCCAATCGAGTCATATTTAAAAAAAATTGCGGAAATTTTTGATTGCGTGAGAGGCAAAGGAATCACGTGGGTGCACGACCAAAATTAAAATTCTAGGAAGAAAAAAAAATAGCGTTGGTTCTTATCTATTTATTTGGTGGTCTGTATCAACATCGTTCTCCGCTTTCGATTACGTTCAAAATATTATCTTCGATGATTTCTCCTTCGGACAACGGATATTTAGAATTTTTCATTAAGGTAGTGGTCAAAAACTAATATTTAAATAAGTAGTTTTATTACAAATTACCGTAACCGAAACTCATATAACAGAAACAAATATATTTCAATATTAATGGTATTAATCGACCCAAACCGCCCGCTTGGCAGATATTTGACAAACACACTACGAAATGACATTGGAATATACATATCATGAAAGAATATATATCTTTTTAATTAACATATTTAAAATATCACAGACCTATTTTCTGAATAATTACAACTTTACAATAAGAATGTGTTCTCCTAATAATAATGTTGTATCAATGTGACCAAAATTTAATAAAAATGAATTGATAATTCTGGCGTCTGCTATCAGATTACTCAAGGTATTTGAGATTATGTAAAAATAAGGTAGATGGCTCTTTCAAATAATGGAACGATTAAATGTATTAATATCAAAAAGGTAACATATAGGTTCGAAAATTTGTCGCAAATAATATTGTCGCTGTAGCATAGTTGGATAATGCACCTTCCCCGGTTAGGAAAGAGATCCAGTTTCGAATCCCGGTGGCGCAACAACAATATTTTTCGATAAAATTGATTTTATATGTATATCTTTCTAATTAATATATTTAATTCATATTTAAAAAACATTTAGTATGTATGATTAGTACAAGGGTGCCATTGCACGAAGCCTGTCTATCTTTGCCATGAACCAAATCCGCTGTAAAAATAATAATATATACGAGTATATTATTATTTAACACTGATAATTATTATATTATTTTGTACGGTATATTTGTATTTATCTTTTCCTACACACATATAATATATAATATAAAAACATCCATGTACGTGAGTTTGCCTTTATATTAATACAACCTGAGTTCTTGTCCTCCCAGGAGACACCGCAGGTAGCTACCTCTGTAAGGAACCTTTAAGTCTAGCGAAATGCTTCTCTCCCATAAATAAATATTTCTGCTCATAAGACAAGCGGGCTAAGTATGTATTTTATTTTATTAAAAAAGGTATATTTTTTTTTTCTAAGATGTATACATTACGTACTAAAATGAAAAAATATAATTACATAACTTTTTTTTTTCACCCTAAACAAATATGTAAACATAAATAATAACACTTTTTCACATGTCTCAGACCCATACATCGTACCACCTCTGCATATAATATGTTTTTCTGGTTCGTCTCGCTCCACCTCATATACAGATTCTTTTGTTTTGTGCAAAAAAAAAAAGCTGTAAATTTTATACATTTATTGTTTTCATTGCAAATTATTCTATTAAATGTTGCTCACTTTTGAAACGTGATTTTTTAACTTCTTCTTTTAACGGCTTTCTTCTTTAAGTACTTCACCGCCGTCACTACAGACCGCTGTTCGTCGCTTGAGATCGCCGTTGTGGTCTATTTTGTTGGACACTTAACTATTACACAGTGGTGTGTAGTAGGAATAGATTTAGGTTATGCTGTTACAATCATATATAATATATATACTACAATATATGCTATATATATAGGATTAAGAAACTTTCGCTTAACCAACGTCTTTAGAAAAAATGAATCCGTCGTGTATAACTACCCTACCATGTATTTATTTGTAATTTTTGAGTACTATTAATAGTATTTTTAAAGATTAAGTTTTAACGTAAAATAATACCATCTGACCCATATAAAAATCAACACTTTTTATAAGAACATGATTCTTTTATTGTTTGAAAATCCTTCACGTAATAACTAAACGAAATAATTATTTTTATTAAAGGTTAACGTAGGAAATACTTCTACCAATTGATTTTTGTTTTTCCCAAATTAAAAACAAATTCATGCACCAAATGCACCTCGAACGCAAAGAACGACTATAAAATCAACACCTAAAAAACAGTAAGATAGTAAAATTCGCGAATTAGTAAAATAAGTAGTAGACACTTCAATGATTTGCACGCAGTTTTAAGCCTTTCTAATGTTATTTTGTTAAAAAACAGCATAAGTAACGACTCCATATACAATGGATCAACCAAAAGGAATTTTCAATTCAGTAAATAACCAATTATATGACTTGAGTAATTCACTAGCTTATAAGTAGAAGATAGTAATGTGAATAGCTGCAATGCGTCGATTGTAGCTACTAGCGCTACGCTTGCAGCAGTGGGTTGTCGTAGTTGTTTTTAGAACTAAGCCATTAAAGTTTCTACTGGTACACAGATGGCGCTAATTGTTCGTATACGTTCCCGGTCCATACTATAGATTATTTATTTATATTTGTTTCCCAGAATTTTTAGTAATGCACAGCTTTTTTGCTTGTATGCTGTATTACAGATTTATCTTTACATTGTCCGCTCATCTACGTCTCGGTCTTTCCCTTTGTCTTGATCCTGTTGGCTTACATACGAGGGCACTGACACGAAAAAAATACTCCTTGTTGAAAAAAAAACAATTTTTTTACTTTGATCGTTTTGCTAGTCAGCCGCGCTACTTAAACATGGTATATTTTTACATTTCTGTCACGTCGGTTCAGTTCATACAAGTTCTTATGGCGTCGTCCCTCGCGTCCCAATGCCGGAGGATATTACATTACGATTATCATACAACCTTATTTTAATGATATTTTTATTTGCAATGTGCGGACAGCCATTTTACTTTCATAAATTATTTATAGACTCGTAAAGTCTTCCCCGCGAACTCCGCTCAGGATCACATCATACCACTTTAAATAACGTGCTGTAATAAATGTCGAACGGAGAAAATCTCACGGCATCAGCGTTAATGGATTTTTGCGTCTTGGAGATATTCTGACAAAGCCGCTTAGGTTATGTTTGATGGCAGATGACTTTCACATATGATAAAAGATTTGTATAATTTTTTCCAATAGCAACGATGAGTTTTTTGGGTTTAGTTATGTGCGTATAGTTTTCTGGGCTTAGTTTTGTGTTTATAGTTTCTAGGTTTAGTTTTGTGTGTTTAGTATTCTGGGTTTAGTTTTCTGTGTATATGTGTATAGTTTTTTGGGTTTAGTTTACGGATCTCTGACCGACGTTTCGAATTCCATCACTGGTTCCATCGTCAGTGCTGATGTCACGCATAAATAAACGTAGATACCCAGACAAATGAGTAATTTCACGTCAATTTTATATTCAGAGTCGATGAAGGAGTAAGCAACATAGTGGGTGGTTCACCCTCTTGCCTTTCCAATGTTCATGTTAGCTGCGAAGACTTGGACAGTCAAGTGGGAAGTAGACACATTTGAAATGTTGGAGAAGACTATATCCAAAAGATATCAGAAATCACCATCCAACATAAAGCGAAATTGTGTTACATATGATTAATAGTCTTTCATGCATTCGCTTTGGAACGTCAAAAATTGTCAACAGAAACAACAACAAATTGTAACTTTTATTTTTTCACAATATTTCTAATTTCTGAAATACAAAAATAAATTTTCTATGTGAATTTCTCTTTTTACTACTTATACATTAGTTCTTTCATCCTCTCGTTCCCTTCTTATTTTGCACATTTAACATTACACTATTTCATTAATTTTCTTTCTGCACCGCAAGTTGTGCAGTGTACTCTCACAGCGTTCTGCTTAAATTGTAACTGTATAGCCCTTTTGCTCATACAAATGCGCCACAAATGCCAGTCCGGCCCTACGTAGTATAGTAAGTTTGCCATTTGTACAATTAATGAAGAGTCCAATGTAAAGTAACGAGGTTAAATATTTAAATACGGTAATTTAATATTAACTTTTCAGCTGACGAAGCTGGAAGATTGTGTATTTTGCTAATTGTAAGCGAAATACTGAAGTTTTATGCATATAATAATTTAATGAAGGAACCTTTCTTTACCAGTTGGAATGGATGTACACGGAAGTTCAACAACATGTACTGTTATTTCTAGTGCCTCAGTCATGATCAGGAGGCTCCGACACCACCCTCCTTTTAATAGTCGATCTATATGACTGCCTTTATGGACACCATAACTCCTGTAGTTCTCAAAACAGTTCGATGAAACTTTTATGAAAAATTGACCTTGCAACTATCTCGACTGAGATCGTTAGCCAGCCTGGTTCCGCTATTTTATTTCAAAATGGCGACTAATGAAAAAAAACCGTAACACGAAAAAAAGTTAAAATCATACATTCACACACAGACGAAATCTACTCGATTCTTGCTGCCAGCGTCGGAAGGTATTTGTTTTTGCTTACTCATGTTAAAGTACGCTTGAATATAATTGAACTAAGTTAAAATCTCATCCTCATCATCACAATGCCAATCGCGACAGACTAACCCTCCGAGAGCAGCATTGCCGGAGTAATCTAAGGCGGATGATCGTGAATGGATGGAGTTTTTTTTATTTTACGTTTCTTAACAATTTAAATGTCGCACAACGGCAGTTTGCAAACAACAATTGGATGTAGACATAATTTATAACATATGTTTCTTACTTGTTACACAATACCTCGCGGTAATTTAATATTACGTGAGAAATGACATTTTCGATGAACATACTTAGCCAATAATAAACTGTCGTTCAAACGATACTGTTTCGGGTTGTGATTTCGACATTTGTAATTTGCCTACGCCAACTTTTCGTTAATATATTCAAATTTTTAATTCAAATATATGCACATTCGTATTAGGAAAGACATTATTGTTAACCCTCTGTATTCTAAAGGGTTAATTAAATACGTTATTATTCATTCATTCAAAACTGTTGCTCATTTCACTAGGTCCATCCAACTAGTCGGCGATCTTCCACGGGAATAGGGAAGAAAACGATGTCGTAGTAATTAAAAGTCTCCAACTGCAGCAAGTTAAGTGCGCTTAGAACTTTATACGGAAACACTACTGTCGCTTCACTCTGCTTTTAAGTTACTAATCTTACCTTAATTCTGCTTATACTCAATAATCCTTTTATTGCGAGTGTTATTATACATGCCGCAACGCTTGTACTAGTGGTGGAGAGGAATCTATCAATGAATCGGCATCCGGCAGACGAAAAGTAAGTGCCTTCCTATCTTCCTCATATTTCCACCAAAAGTAAGTAGTACAGCACTTTTTTTGCATTTATGTTATCTCTATATAAAAATAAATATCTGCCGGTTTATAGTTTGACGTTTATCGAATTGGCCATACCTACACGGTATATATATTCTCAATTTTCTTAACAAATTACATTTTACACATGCATTTAACTATAAATGTACTGTTACACTTCGTTACTCACCTTTATTTATAATATGGCTATCCAAGTACCTAACTCTTTACAGAATTCAATGTACCAAAAATAATAAACATAATGTACATAAAAAAATTCGATAATCGAAATTTTTAAAATTTAATATTAGAAGCGATTTCCGATCTACAAGATTTAGAGACAAAATTGATATTCCAAAACTTAAATATACTGCAACCCAAAACCACTATATTTATCTAGGCATCAAATTCTTTCATAATCTTTCCCTCATAATTAGAAAAATTACAGACTATTACGTATAAATTTGTATCTGAAACCAAAAAATATGTATTTAGACTAGCAGACACATAAATTATATACTCCTCTATACACGAGTCTCCGACTCTCATAGAAAAGAAAAGATGTAAAAAGATATATATATATATAAATTTACTGATTATGTTTATATAAAATGTATTGTATCTGATTATACATATCTTCTAATAAAAAATAAATATAAATATAACTTAAATATGCATACTTATTTTATATGTATTGTTATTATAAAGTTATTTTAAGTATTGTTTTTACGGTAAAAGTATTAATTATTTATAAATAATCATTGCATACTGCGGTTGCCTTAACGGTACCGAGAAATTAATTATTTAATAATACAAACATTTTATACATAAATCATTTTAATATAAAGAATTCATCTAAAAAAAAAGTAACAAACTTTGTACAAACTACTTTGATTAATTTAATGTAGACCAATTTCGATACTACTGTACCTTCTTCAGGACGGACGCACACTAACTGATCCATGAAATAAAATATGCAAAGAAATGTTCTAAGGGTCCTCAGTCGTGGTGGGATTGCGGGAAGATGACGACAATGAAGTGGGAAGTATATCAAATAACAGGTTACTCGTTAAATCTAATTGATTTTTAATTAATATTAGATTTAGTATTAATGTTATTATTGTGAAGTTGTAATTATTCAGAACACAGGTCTGTGATATTTTTTAAATACAAACTAAATGTATTAATTAATGTAAAATGGAACGACATATAAGTTCGAAAATTTGTTGTCAATACACTGTTGGTGTAGCATTATCGGTTAATGCAATTGACCCGGATATGAAGAGATCCAGGTTCGTATCCCGGTAGCAACAAGAACATTTTTCGATAAAATTGATTATCTATATCTATATTTTTCTAATTAATACATTTAATTTGTATTTAATATTAATGTATTAAAAAATCTTAATCATGAAAAATAATATAGTCGTTTGTTATGTTATATTTCTTATATTAGTATTATGTTACAGTCATCTAGAGGGTTACAATATTACGTAGGAGTTCAGATAGATAAAAAATAAATAAAGCCGATAGTTTAATATAATTACTGTTTTCATAAGGGCCGGACTATCAGCGATTATTTTTTTAAATTATTGCCCAACATTATGGTCGGCGTAGCATGTATATAATTTTCAATACAATTTAGTGCCGACAAATCGGCGTTTATTGGCAAAATAACTTTCTTTTACAGCTTGCATCAATATAAACATTTTTTACATAACTAATACATTAGCAAATACAATAGGTGAAAATATTATTTGTATGCATACCTGCTACCTACCTCGTCGCTAAGTAAACGATGTTAATTAAATAATAAAATATTATGTACATTTTTGTACATTTTAATTAAAATATGCGAAGGAGAGGTTAAAGGAGCGCTACTAAGAAAGCGAAGATCACATCACGGTCTGTCAAGACTCACACGTGCATACCAGCGTGATATGAAGCAGTCGATGGTTAGGTCATATGAAGCGAATTTCAGATAATCAAGAAGACTTGACAAAGAAACTCTTCATTTTTGAAATATCTCATAAATGTTGAGTTGACACTTACTACGAAGATAGATAAATTGCCAGTGTTTTAATATACTAACAAGAAATACAATTTTTAACCATTAATGGTGATCACTACCTTCATATGTTGTAAAAGTTCTTGGTGGCCGTATCGGGTCGATTGGGCCTGCGACACATGCGGTTTCAACAGGACGGTGCCACCTCACACACGCGCTTGTAATTTTGCGGCTGCCCTCCTCGATCACCTGATTTAACGGCTCCCGACTATTTTCTGCGGGGGTACTCGAAAAGAAAGGTCTACGCAAATAAGCCACCAACAATTCCGATGTTACAGGACTAGATTAGAAATGAAATTGCTGAAATAACACGCGAAATGTGTGAGAATGTTATGAAAAATATTATTGGAGGCATTTGCGCCACTGTCAGAGGCGGTCACTTGGCCGATGTCATATTCCATACATAATTATATATATTATGTATAAACCAAATAATCAATAAATAAAAATCAAATGAAAAATTGTATTTTAATTTCCTAATTATTCATAAACGACATCGGTCAGGAAGATAATATTCATCCTATACAAGTATTTATTTGGATCTTTCTATTACTGATTGACTGCTCTTCCAACTCAGCTACGGCAATTAAATTAATATCCGTCAGATTTATTCTCTGCATCCTCTTTAATTGACGCATCTATTTTATTTCCCAGTAGAAAGTTACCAACATTATTAAAATGTGTTTCTCGGATTTACGTTTTAACGAAATTTGATAGATGGCGCCAGCATTCTTAGCCCAATTTTATAACTGGAATGTGTTCAGATTACTGTTGTACGGTGATTGGTGTTTAATTAAATTTTGTTGATGTTACTATTTTCATGGAAAATTATTCCTTAAAAGACACAGTTATATTAGAGCCATGATACAAATTCAATTAAAAATACCGTGTTGCTTTTGTGTATCAATATGAATCATTTATAAAGGTAAACAAAAATGTCTTATCTATCGAAAAATACATATATTTAAACATTTTTGTTGTTAAGTTGCAATTTCAGAATATCGTTCTGTAGTACTTTAAGTATCCCGGTAGCAACTAAAATCTTTCTAGTTGATTAATTTAATTTGTATTAAATAAATAGTTACCGCCTCACATTCGATTTGGAATATTCTCTTACAGGTAGAATGAGTTTCCAATTACACCACGGTAAAATTTTGCTTTGTCGTCGAATTTTTCATTTATATATTATTCTTTATTGGAAACTCATTTTCCCGATAAGATAGTGTTCCGGGTTTGAGTCCTAGTGGTAATTATTTTTTTTTTGTTTAGCAAAATTATCAAATAAATATGTTCTTAAATTGCAAATCTATAAAAAAATGTGTATTTATTAAAAATATAATAACAGTGAGTCTAATATTTTAGAATAATAAGTATATTTTTAAGATTAACAAAATCAACTTTGTGGTTAAAATCCATTATTTTAAATGGTTAACTTTGTTTTATTAACCACTTAATTAATTATAATATATCTACCGGTTTCGAAAATGTAACCTAACAATTTAAATTAGGTAGGTACTAAATTTATTTTTTAAATAATTATTGTTTTTTTAAAAAGAGATTCTGTTAAAGAAACAATAACATATGTTTTTGATTAGTTAATGACATCCTGAAGAAGAAAATGATATTCGATTCGTATTTTAATTCATTAAATGGTTAATAAAACAAGGTTAACAATTAAAAATAATAATAAATGTGTTTATTGTGTTTTCAAATTGTTCCCACCAAAAATTGTTAAGTATACAAATGATCGATGAGACGCTTTTGTAATATGGCTTCGGGGGTTCAGTTTAAAAACCATCGCTAATTCTGCACTGCTCTTCTGATACAAGTTTTTCCGTCGTTTTTTCTAGATCCTCCAGCTTCAATGGCTTTGAATATTAATTCCTCGAGTGTTGAACCTCTCAGTGGAACCGGTTCGGAATCGGGCATCGTTAGAACCATTCACAAACCGAGCCTCATTCATAAAGGCACCCGCGGGGCCGTCGGGCGGCGGGCGGCGGGGGGCGCTGCGCGTGGGTTAATTATTCTTCCGCAACCACGGACTGTTGTCAAATGTTTCTGACTAGTCATGGCGGTCGACTTCTTACAAGGTTTCTGGAGAAAGTAATTACATTTTAAAAACAGTAGATACACTAATTATTAATGTGGATACTTAGAGAATGTTCAAGGAGTATGTACAAATTCTGTACCGTTACGGAAAATTTAAGTCTACGTTCTTCGAAATGAATATTTTTGCGAAATTGACCCATTATTATTCTATATCTTTGCTTCGGTCCCTAAATAATTTATTAATGCATAGTCTGTCCATTTAATACTTAATTTTCAATCAATATAATATTTCAATTAATCAGAATAATCGCGTAATTATGACTTTTAAAATTGCTTACATTTTTGACATGATTGAGATTATTCACATGCCGCTTGAACATTTTCGACTCATATATTTCGACATATTTTTAATTTTTATGTGAGACCATTCCCGCAACAACACTGTATATCGTATTTGAGATGTTCTGCGTTATGAATGTCACAACGTTGTGTATCTTCTTGGGCATCGAATGGTATATTAAACAACCATTTAAAATAACACATAAGTGATCTTGCCTGCAACAACATTGTATATCGTCCAAGATGGCCGAGCTTCGTCTATCTATCGAAATTTGTAAAAATCGATATACAGTGTCGTTGTATGGGGGGAGGTTCATCTATCTAACTTACTACCTCGCGGGAATAGACAGAGGATAGAGCGTCGCACTCCTCTGTAATGATGCACGATTCTCGCCTCATTTAATTTATACATCTTCTCATACAAGTTCGTCGATTATTGAGGCTTCTAACAGGACTATCTTCCAGTATCTGGTTTACCTGGTAGTACCAAGTATTCCACGGACGTCCTCTCGGTTCCATTTGATTTTTATTATTTTTTTCGTGTAGTTTTCTTATCCATGTAAAATATATCAGGATATAAGTTATTTGTCACCATTTATTTTATCTTTGTCCGATACCAACAATATACTTATATCTGTACTGTTTTTAATAAATATAACGTTCTGGGTTGGAGTCCCGGTGGCATATCAGGTGCATTTATTGTACTTATATCTTTTTAAATTATACATATATTTTTTATATTATATAAAAATGAACCAAATAAGTGAGCATTCTAGTTATTCATTAATTCATATAGCATTCAGTTAGAAGCCACCACAAATATTTACAAAACAAACTGAAAATTGTATATATTATTATATTATATATTATTAAGTTAATTTTGCGGATTCTAGAAGAAAGATTAGAGAAGCGAATCCCTGAAAATACTAGCAGACGTCTCGAGGGACGACTCTCCATATTGAGATCCAAGGCAAACAGCTGTGTCAGTACAGACTGGAGCTGCAGAGGACTGAAGCTATACAGAAGACGTAATTGGAAATGTGTTGGTCTTGTAAGTTGTTTTTGATCAGAATAATTAAACAAGACGCTTCAGAAATTACGATTTGTTAAACAAGACGCTTCTGAAATTACGATTAACTAAACAAGACGCTTCAGAAATTACGATTAATTAAACAAGACGCTTCAGAAATTACGATACTTGTGAAATTACGTGCTTGTTCACACTGTGAATGAATTTTTGTGTATTTTTATGGTCGTAAAGAAATTATACTGGGAGTACAATATTTTAGTTAGAAATGTATATAATTTTGATTCTTTCAAATGTTTTCTTTATAATAATTACACGCTTCACATAAACTACTGCAGCAGCATTTTATTTTGGGTAATTTTGAGAAAAAATGGATATACTCGGATCGGTACAATGCAGAAAGATCTTAATATGATGACTTTTGAACAGAAAATATATTTAAAATTAAAATCCTTACAAAAAAATTATGCGCCGTATTTATAAGAAAAATTAAGGCAAATAAACATAACCACGAACATCGTACAAGAGGAAGAGATGGACTAATTGTGATAACTTTGAAAGTACCACTAGATTCCCTTGGGGTTCTATCCTCTCTTTGTACTCTAGAGTTGCTTTAGAGTGAAACTCAGTTGATTCGTGTAACGATATTCGTTTATTACAACAACGGTAATAAACGAATATCGTACAGTAATTTACAATTCTTTAACTTTAATATTTATTAATACTATTGCGAAGTGGAGATGGAAATGAGGCCCGTTCCCCCAGTGACGGCCTCTTATAACCATTGTCCCCCACCACTCATCTAATACACACAGACACACACCCACATATGTCCAAAGTGACAGTTTTCACACTAAGTCTGTCATTCAGGAAGAAGGTTAAATCTCAGAAATCAGTGATGTATAGTGCAATGAAGATTTACAATTAAATGCCAGATAATATAAAAATGGAGGAGAAACTTAAATTTAATTAAGCAAATATGTGCAAGCTAAATTGTAGTGAAACAGAACATTTTGATCTTGTTTATATTAGAGCATATATAAATATACTTGTGCATGCATTATATTAAGAATAAATAAATGGATGCACTATATTATTAATAATAAATAAATAATTCACTCCATATGATCGATTACATCGTCCAATGAGTGATGTTAATTCAATTATTTAAAAGTGGCGTGATGACCACTCCAATGTTTTTTGTGGCAGTCATTTTGATGATGTTTGGTCCAATCTCAAACGGTGAGAGGTCTGGTGTCTAGGCGATTAGATGACGTCATTCGATTTCATCTCGAGCCAACACGGCTGACCCGAGGAAGTAAACTGTACTAAAAGCATCACGACATCGTTCGTTACACAACAATAGCTGGTGGATAATGGGATGGGGTCGCGTCTTAACAGTGAATCGCGCACTGTGCGAGCGAAAGTGGTCTTTATGCGAATAATAATTAGCAAATATAATGCATTCTTTGATTTTGCGACCATTGTTATTGTAATTTTTAATGACTCATAAATGCGTTAGGTATCATTTCGGTAAGGCCTGTTCCATTAAATTTCTTCGATAGCTTGTTATTCCCCGGTTTTCTATTGATAATATGATCACCTATGCTGAATGAAAAATCACCCCTAACCTGGATTGATAGTAGCTGTTTCTCTGCCCGTCGTGGATTGGTCGGACGTATTGTTCTTATTGTGCCCCGATCTCCGGGTATTATTCCAACCGGCTGAGATTTTATATCCACTGGTGGATGAAGGCCTCCCCAAATTTCTCCCACTTTTCAGTATTATTCGCCTCCAATATAGTTATTTCGTTAGTGCACAGGGTTTTAGGGCGGCCTGACGGCTTCTCGATGCCCCTCGGATATCACTGGATGACTGCATTCGTTCAACGATTGCTTGACCTCTGAGCCTATTTTACCGTAAGCAGATATTATTATATCAGAAGATAAAACTGGCAATTGTTTCGTGACGCGCATGGAAATACCTGATGTAATGCGTGGTCCAGATACGCTAGCGTGTTATAAAGCATCGCGCAAACGGTAAAAAAGCATTTAATACGGGTAGCGTGTGACTAAAAAGTCTATCGATTTTGTTATTTTTTACCTACACGAGACTATAACTCAGTTTAAAAATAATAGATTATTATTAAAATATGAATTAAATATATTAATTAGAAAGATATACATATAAAATCAATTTTATCGAAAAACATTGTTGTTGCGCCACCGGGATTCGAACCTAGATCTCTTTCCTAACCGGGGAAGGTGCATTATCCAACTATGTGCAATATCACAGACCTATGTTCTAAATAATTATAACTTCACAATAAGAATGTGTTCTCCTAAAAAAAAAAAAAAAAGATTATTATTAATGTTATTTTTTCTCAAATTCTTTTCAATCGACCTGAGACGTCAGTAATCCTCTTATGTCAACGCTATAATATGTGTGAAAGGGAATTACTTTGCCTTTAGCATGTTGGTGGTACAAATTTTACTCTTTTGTGGGGTTGCCTCTGTGTTGTTAATGGACGCTCTTGCACCCTTTCATATGTACCTACCTGCCTTTAAAGTTGACAAGCTTGAAAACCTAGTTATTACGCGTGCGCCTCCATAGACATAAGGTGGTTTTGACGTTTCTAAACATCAAGTAGATCAATTTATTTCTAACTACTGGTATATTTTGAAAGTGGCGTAAATAGATTCATATTTAATAAAAAATATATATATCATGGTAAAGGAATTAAAATCATTTATTTTTGGTTTAAAACATTGTATTTCATCATGACTCATTACGTGACAAAAGAGTGTCTTACTATTGTAATGATAAACATGATCTTTTCGGATATAAAAAATTAGCATTGGAAAATACAGCAATAGAATCAATAGAAAGACAACAAAAATACGTTTTTTTTTCGATTAATCTTTATATTAAATAAATCAACCGAAATATGTATAATTTAATTTAATTTACTTATTTATTATAATCAGAGTAATAAACAAGAGGTCATTTAGACATAACTGAAGAACTCTTTAAATCCTTTCAAGTTTTGGATATAAGACAACTGTTTACCAGAGAAATTTTAAAACTATTTTAAAAAAAAAAAAAACTTTACGTCCACGATCCGATCCAAAGAAAACCAGGAGCAAAGTCTTAGGATACTATTCAGTGCCAAAATTCAATACCAAATTCGTTCAACGAACTTTTTTCTTTTGTGCTCCGAAAATATTTAACAAATTGCCACTAGATTTTAAAGGGTCTAACTACTTCAAACCAAAAATAGCAAAGTGGTTGCTTGATGTGGGTAAAAAGGAAAATGAAACTAATTTGTCATTTGTGCTAACTTAACTGCCCACACATTTTTGTCTCCTGTATATTACTGACAATAACTTTTTTTCAATATCTTTTTATAACTTTTCATAACGTACAACTTTTTAAAAACTGTACAGGTAATTGCTTTAGGATAGTTTACTTCTAGTAAAGCAATTAGGTACCTTTATTTTTTCATATATACTATTTATGCTACAAAAAAATAAATAAAAGTAAATAAATAACTATGCTACAGCGACATCATTTTTTTTTACTTTCAAATAATGAAACGATAGATTTATTCAATTGAAAAAGTGTAACATATATGTTCGAAAATTTGTCGTCAAAAATGATGTTGCTGTAACGTAGATGGATAATGCACTTCCCCGGTTTGGAAAGTGATCCAGGTTTGAATCCCGGTAGCGTAACAACAATATTTTTCGATAAAATTGATTTAATATGTATATCTTTCTAATTAATACATTTAATTAGTATTTAAAATATCACAGACCTATGTTTTGAATAATTACAACTTCACAATACGAATGTGTTCTCCTAATAATAATATATTATATAAAAATTGAGTTATTTTCTTAATATTTCATAATAATTTCATGATATTTTCAGTTCTAATGTCTTTCAATATACCGTATCTACGGTATTTTCCATCTATTTTTTCAAAATAAATTAGATGAGTCTCTTAGAAAGATATACAAAAAATGTTTCTACCTGGTTTCGAACCTGAAATTTTCTCTGCCGCGAGACGCCTCAGGTCTCTTGCATGAAAATGCGTTACATCGTGTTAACATCATGTTAACAGTTTAATTTTTCGACAGATTAAGACTTTACATGTAACATTTACCAAACGTTTACCACAGAGATGACAAGATGGTATCTGGAATATTTTCTGGGAGACAGTAGTTGGAGAAAGACGTCCCGTCAAAGGATGGGAAAATGGTATGTTCTGTAGTAAGAATAATGATGATGATTTTGCCAACATAATTTATTTTTAGCTACTGGATGAACGTCTTCCAAGTATCTTCTTATGTAATATGTCCACTGTTGTTCGCTGCCACGTACTTCTGAAAATGTTGATGATTTCATCAGTTCGGCAGGTTTTAGTGCGGCCTATTGGCTTCTTTGTGCCCCATCGGCTACCACTGGATTGTCCAACGATTATCCGTGGGAAGGTATGAGTTTTTACAAAATAAATATCTACACACGCTGCATACAAAAAATAGATTATAAATACAATGCAGTAGAAATACATCTATGTTTATAAGAAGAGAAATAAATAAAAAATGTATCACAAATAAATTAATTAAAATACTCCAGATTATATAAGGTTATGGAAGGTTATGTGTATAAGCTAGATGCACAGTCAGGTAAGTTAGGTCACAATAACACACTCAAGAAGCAAAACATGATTGACACAGTAAGAGAAAACAATTAGAAGCTGCCCAAATGTCATTACCTGTCTCAGATTCAAATATGGACAATAAAACCTGTCAATATTAAGTAAAAAATTAAACCAATTACATGTTTTCTCTATATTACAATGGACTAGTGGCGCAGTGTATGTTTAGTGGGAAATTAAATTTACAATTTTAAAACATTTTCTATTAAACGTTCTTCTACATGATGACCGTGTACAATAATATGAATTAAATTACTGATTAGTAAGTCAAATAGATTACTTACATTACCCCCGTAAATTGTGTCACTTTAAAAAAAATCTTCTCTAATTATTTGAACAATGTAAGCAAAACTGAAATATTTTTTTAGTCTTTTTCGGATTTGTTTTTTAAGGACGTCATAAATGTTTTTTTTGCACCCTCATTAAATTTGGATAAAATAAATGTAAAGAATGAAACAAAGCCTACGTCTCCTTTATGGCCTTCTTTATTTACGTTTTTCCTTTCATAACGCTTTTAAATCGAGTTTATGCGAAGATTTTCTCAAGTGAAAGGATATTAAATGTCAACATGAACCAATGTCGCGGGACTTTTTGCTCCGCGTCAGGAAGGCGAGAACATATTTAAAATTCTAGGATATTTTTCATTGGCCTGAATTATCAAATGGCATCGGATAAACTCGGATTTCAAGTGTAGGGCTGTAGGGGTTGTTGTTGTTGAATACTTATTTACTGTGATTTATCAGAAGGTTTTGCGGATGTGAGACTGAAGCCCCTAACATCATCTAGTCTCACGCGTGTTAGTTATGTATCGCAGTGTATACGGTGTGTGCATGTGCGACTATTTATGTATTGTCTAGAGCAAGGTATAAAAATGAAAACAGAGGCGGTGTATAGTTATAATGCGCATATGTGGTTGAACGCTGGAATGGTTCGCTCGAGATGCTGATGAAAGGAAGGCCTGCGGAGAAGTGGTCGCTAGGTCCTAGAGCAATGTCTGATGTATGGTGTCTGCTGATTGATTGATTGGTTTATTGAATTTCGGCCCTATACGGTTGTTAAGTGAGTCCCTGCACGGCCATATCACCACAGGGTTAAAAACAAACAATGAAAAGTGGACGATTGAGTGAAGAATTAACAAATTAAGAGCGAAAGTTGATCCGTTTGGTAGTGTAGTCGAGTGGCATATGTGGTAAATGTCATAAAATGGTGTATGAAGATTTAGACGAGCGACGAAGCGAGAGTGGGCACTCCTGGTCCCCGGGTGCAGATGTCGCCTGCTTCGTCGGTCAGCTGGGAGCGGCGATGGATTTGAATCGCCGCCCCCACTCGTATATAATTGAGACGACATCTGCCGGCCGATAGCGCGCAGCAAGGGTGCCGGCCGAGCAGGACGCACCGGGAACAATCGGAGACGCTGAGCCAACCGTCCGTCATTCTATTCGCGTTAACTATGCCGTGTGCGGTTTCTCATTTAACTCGCGCGATTTATTTTATCTTTTTCTGAGTACATATCTGTACCGATATTACTCAATACTCGTACTTATGTTCTAATAGACTACTAGAAATTATTTGCCGATACAAAAAAATGTCACCGAAGCAACCCTGCAAGTAAGTAAGGTATGTTCAATTACTTTACTTACTACAGTCGATATAATTAATTAATATTATTAGTATTATTATTATTTATTAATTTTCCCACATTTCCATTATCTGAATACTGTATTCGATAATTATATTTGTTCTCTATTTTTTTTTCCAATTTTATATTTAAATATTATTGCCTCAAATTTTAAAATATTAACATTATTTTATGGATACATATCTAGTCCTACATACCATACAATATATATGTCAGAGATACAAGTATTTGAAAAAAGTCGTTTATGTGATTATTTCGATTAATTCAAATATTTAATTGAATTCAAAAAATCAAAGGTCATCGAACTTCGAGCGTCAAAACTGGTTTTTGATGATTTAGGGCCTGAAGCAAATAATGGGTCATTTTCGCAAATATTTATTTAGAAATACGTAGGGTTAAAGCTTTTGTAAGAATCTTTTACAATATTTTCCGAACGGTACGAAATTTGCACTCTGAACGTTTCAGTTTGTAATTTAGTCACCTATATAATACTGTGGATTAATGTGAGAATTGTCACTTTGTAAATGTATGTGTGTGTGTCATTAAAGTGAGTAGATGAGTGGTGGGGGACGAACCTTATAAGAGGCCGTCTCTGGGGGAACAGCTCTCTTCCATCACAGCTTCTTCTGAATAACTATATATCTGAATGTATAATTACAAGGAATTGGGACCCAAGTAATTAGACAGTAATCAAAGGATAGAGCCACGAGGGAATCTGGCTGTAATCAAATAATTATCACAATTAGGTTTGTATACTTACCTATGCATAGATGTGGAATAAAAAATATTTATTAAATTAATTTTTAATCAGATCACGCCTTTTCCTTGTTTCTGTTACGTCGGAACCAAGACTCCATTATGCACCGCCGATCCCGAACTCCGGTCAGGTTTTCCCCGAGAAGGGTGAGTTGAATTATCCCACTGCCTTGGGCCGCTGGGCGGGGTGAGGCGAGGGGTAGTTTCTGTACAAATTAACCCACAATTCAAAAGTTGAGATACCCGCCTCAGCAGAGGGATGTTCAGTCGTGCCAAACTGGGCGTAAAAATTATTGTTCGACTAGGGGTGTCGTTAAGTGCACGCACGTGGAAACAGCGAGAGCCTTATTCTCCTGGCTTTGATTTCTATGGCCTGATGTTGAGTACGTAGAGTCGGATCTTGTGTCATATTTGTCTGGACGGTAGAGATTCAGTTGTTGGTACATTAGAGAGAGAGAGTGATCTTATGTCAAACAAAAAATATCTAAATAAATTACAAGATTGTACGAATAATAGCATTGTAGGGCTACAAGTTTAATGGTTATTGTAACATAACTAGTATAGTTTTTGAACTTATGGGGGTCAACTACCGAGAAAAATGAAAAAAAAACATTTTTCATTTTATTTTTCTAGAGTTTTTTTGTAGAAGAAAATTCAATCCGCACATTTCTACTAAAATTAGAAATGCTTGAAATTTTAGTACAAAGTGGCCAAGGTATGAGCCATCATCGTTAGCGCTGAGACAGTCCGCTGGGGCTCGGCCGTCCGCCGCGCGCTGCATCCCACCCATATCCATTTTTTTTATAAATGTTACATTTTTTTTACTATATACATTAAACACAATAAAACAACAATATAAAACTATCTAAAATAACAACAAAAGTAATAACAGAAAACGGTCAAATTTTTGCTCTAATTGCTCTATTAGTCTGTGTTACCACAAAGTTGTGATACCAATAAAAAAAACATCAGAATTGAACTCAAAGTGAAACTCTTTAGTTTTTCGGCTCTTCTGAAAAGTTTACTTTTTAGTACATTAGTCCCATTATTTTGGAAACCATAAAAGATATTGAGGAATTTTTTTTTAAATGTCCATGACTAATTCAGCTGTTCAATTACCGCCTTTCTTCAAACAGGAAAAAACTATCAAATTTGAAAGCTTCTACAGCTTTTATTTTAATTAATTTTTTTATACCCTTAATGTAATTAACTTATTTAATAATATATCAGTAGTCTGTAAAATTTCATTGAAATCGGATTAGCGGTTGCTGAGAAAATAGGTTTTACTTTTCAACGTAAATGGTCCTCGGTAGTGAATTTACCTTATTTCATATTCTTACAATTGAGAAGATTAACGTACATAAACTAGACAAAGATGGTATATTTTGAAATAATATTATATAACAGCTACAGCAAGTCAACATGTTTAAATATCTCGAAATGGAGACAAGAGGGTAAAATAGAGAGATTTAAAAGAAAAATAGAGATGAATACACGAAATTCTCGTAAATGTCACATCAATAGTTTTTTGGAATCATGCAACTATCAAGTAAATAAATAAAACTCCGCCTCCTTTCGGTTGGCCATCCCTGCCCCGCGCCTCAGGGGTGTAATTTATCCCGAGAGTCTGCGGATGATTTGGGAATATGTACTCGCACCCAGGACACGGTAAGAACAGTCCGAGCTTCACCAGGCGGACTCCTATTTATGGAGGAGATTCGCAACACAGCATGGTGTTCCTGCGTACGTACCCTCATCCCTTAACTCTCTAGGGGTAGGCAGGCACAAGCAGGATATAGTGCCGCACGTCTCCGTGTCTTTCGCCTCTGAAGAGTCCATAGTTAATACAGACAACTGATTCGGTCTCATGGTTTGAGCGCCGTTAAATGGTATTTCGCAATTGGTTGCTAAAAACAGACTTACGAAAATATGGAAAGACATTGACATCAAATAAAATTATGTTGTTAAACAAATACCAGATATTTCATAGAGACAAAGCTATATTTAATTGAAAATATATATGGTCCTTCCAGGTCTTCGGCTGGCGTAAGTGATCACAATATATATATAACGTTCACCAATTCTCACCCCTCAATCTCCACTTCCATAAATTTTTTGAAAGTTGTATATATGTTAAGTATGTCGAGTCGCTTCGAGTACCACTACACTATCGCCATCTGATAATTCGTTTTTACTTTTTTTAAACAGTATATATGTCATCACTATGAGAATCTTTTTTTTTTTAAATTATTTTAAAGCAATATTCTTTATGTGTAAAATGTTTTTTTAACATATTATACTAGAATACGTCTGAAAAAACAATATTTTTCAATTTTTTTTAATATATGTTCTTATTTTGACCAGTATATTATATTAGCAATATTTGAATACGTTCAAGAACACACAATTACTGAATTTTTACCTTTTTTTTATCTTATAAAGAAGACCAAATAGAAAAAACACTGTTATTAAATAAATATCAGATATCTCATAGAGCTAAAGCTATTTTTTTATTATATTTAAGCGAGTCCACATACTAACATATATACAACTTTCAAAATTTTTATATATGTGCAGATTGAGGGGTGAGAATTGGTGAACGTTATATATATATTACCTCATATTTCCATATATATTTTCCATTAAATATAATAAAAAATAGCTTTGTCTCTATGAGATATCTGATATTCGTTTGATAACAGTGCCTTTATAGGTAAAGATCCAGTAATTGTGTGTTCTTGAACATATTCAAATATTGCTAAAATAATGTTGGTTCACACTTTTGTCTTTCCGATTTTCATGTACGCACCAGAGATTTAGATAGTCCGCAATAGCAAAAAAAGTGCAAATAAGCCTTTGAAATGCTGGAGAAGGGATGTTATCTATCCCGTGGACAGCGTGACACACAAATGTCTTAAACCTGCAAATTCAACCGTGTCTGTCATATGATAGCCTAGAAAAATAAGTTATCCTGGGTGCAACTTTAGATCAATGAAGACCTGGAAGGGTGCCGTAACGTTGGATGGTTGCGTTGCATCTGGCTGAAGAAATCCGGAACCGAGACTTGTGGATAAGAATTACGAAACGTGTTTTTTTTTAATGAAGCGTCACTATATGTTAATTGTGACATGAAGAGGAAGAATAAAAAAGAAATGGTATTTGAAGAACGACGACAATATGTGAATAGGTAACCGCGCATTCTTACAGGCGTGCATAAGAAGATAAAGTAACTTTAAAATATAGGAGAAATTAGATTTAATAATTCATACTTTTGATATAATGGTCACAGTTATACCATTTCTAGAACATGAACTTAATTTTGTTTGTACATACATATAATAGATACATTTATGCGTTTAGTTTTTAGTTCATCTTACACAAGAACATTATGTCCTTTACGAACTTGGTAAATGGACCTTTTCTGACATTCCTGATTAAACTTAAACTATTAAGCACCCAGATGACGCAAGATAGTAATTGACGCAAAATTTATATACGCAATAAAATGTCTTGGAATACATTTTCGACGTCGCTAACGTCACTTATTTCAAATTCAAACTATTTTTTAATAGTAGTAGTATATTATGTTCCAGGCCGATTTCGTTTGACCGCCATTTTGGTTTGGTAGACATTTGTCAGTTCGCATTTGGTGGTCATAGACAGTAGTTGATTACAATTTATTATGGAGTGTCTAACGCTTTAACAACATGCAATAGCACGTGTTTTGCAGCTCAATATTGATGACATAGACTTTTGGTAAAAATCATCATGAGCGATGAAAACTCATTTCGACATTTCGGTTAACTGAAAATCCTCAATTGATATACCAATAACCTTTACATCCACGCCGAGTGACTGTATGGTGTACCATGTGGCGTATGTGACTATTTCTTTCAGGATGCAAGAGGTAATGCTGTAACCATTAATGGTGATCGCTATCGTCACATGTTGGAAAACTTATTGGTGGCCAAATTGGGTTGATTGGGCCTGCAACACATGCGGTTTCAACGAGACGGTGCCACCTCAGCCACACAGCCCGAGTTATGCTTGAAATTTTTCCCGGCCGCATAATGTCAAAAAGTAGTGATATCGTCTAGCTTCCTCGATCACCTGATTTGACGGCTCTCGACTATTTTATGTGGGGGTACTTGGCAATAAGCTAACAACAATTCCGATGCTACAAGACAATATTTGAAATGAAATTGCTGAAAGAACACGCGAAGTGTGCGAGAATGTTAAAAGAGCACGCATTTGTGCCGCTGTTAGAAGCGGCCACTTAGCCGATGTCATATTCCATACATAATTGTAATAAACTAAATAATCTATAAATAAAAACCAAATTAAAAAATTAAGTTTTATTTTCTAGTTATTCAAAAACAACATTGGCCTGGAACATAATATTCACCTGTACATAATAAATTATTTTTGTTACAAATTTAGAACGCCTTATACCAAAATGGATGTTGCTTCATGAGACTCTGCAATAAGGTAGCATTTCATGCCAGGTTTTTCCTGACACATGGTTTATCAAGTCTCAAGTTGGAACGATCATTGCTGCACGATAGCTTGCAGCGCAGCTGATACGACCGTCAATGTGATGAAGCGGTCTCCCTTTATCTTCCTTGCACTCCTCGTCGGCGTTAAGGCGCATCCAGACGTATGAACGGATCGTAAATTTCCAGTTAGTTCGAATTTACAGTTCTAGTTTCGTACATAAAGCCCGAAGTCTTTGTCTTAGCAGCCTGTGCTGGTTAATATATTATGCAAGGACGTGTCGGGCGCCCAACACCCCGACAGGGTAGGTGGACGGCGCTTAACAAAACAAACACGGCATTATAACTCTGATTAAAGGGATGCGGAATTTATGTCTACTCTGCCCACAAAACGTTCTACGAATGTTAATCTTTTTTCTGCTTTCATTTAAAGGGATGGGGGTAGTTTTTTTTTTAAAATCAGATGTTGACATTAATTTTCCTCTTATTTTGAACGTCAAGTGTGCAAAATTTCATCAAGATGTACCAAAGTTCTACTTCAAGGGGTGGGAAAGAGGAATGGGGGTGTTTTTTAGAATTGTCATTTAGACAATGACCTTCCTCTTGTTTTGAAGGTCAAATGTGCAAAATTTCATCAAGCTCTGAATAAAACTGTAGATTTATATAAAAACAAACAAACCAACAGACACTTTTCTTTATATTTATAGATAGATAGATTACACCAGCGCAGAGGTCTGTCCCTGGCGTAAATATTTAATTAGAAATTAAAATAGATAACACATTTATTTATTGGGTTTAAATTGCAAGCCTTTTTACTGTAAAAATATGCATTTATTTTATAAACAGGCAGGGTGTGGGTGAGATGTCTGTGGGGGGGTGACTTTATTGTTTAGGAGCCAAGAATGCAACGAAGCAAAATTTGGAATGGACGGTGTTTACGTATTTATATATGGAGAGGGGAGGGATGTCAATGAGGGTGGAAGTGGTGCCTTTGTTTTACGCAGGGTTATAAATAGTAATTATCAAAAAAATGATTCAGATCGATGTACAGACAGACTATAATATGATACATTCATTTAAAAATAATTTAGATATAAGGAATTCAAAACACTTTAATGGTTGGAAGATTATACATGCATATTTTTAACTAGAGAATACATAGCTACCTTCACGTTGAAATACACCTTCTAGTGTTTAATGACCTAAGTTATCGTTTACTTAACAGATCGCGTTTTATCATAAATTTGTGCGTACTATGTAAACTAATAACAAATGCATACATGTAAACTAATAACAAATGCATACATGTAAACTAATAACAAATGCATACATGTAAACTAATAACAAATGCATACATGTAAACTAATAACAAATGCATACATGTAAACTAATAACAAATGCATACATGTAAACTAATAACAAATGCATACATGTAAACTAATAACAAATGCATACATGTAAACTAATAACAAATGCATACATGTAAACTAATAACAAATGCATACATGTAAACTATTAACAAATGCTTATATGTAAACACCACCAACTTCTACAATACTTACATTCGGATATACAGGTTGAAATCCACTATTCAGTAAATGAAACGTTGTTTGAAATGGCTTTTAGTGATCAGATCTAAACATTCCCATTATATTGCCCTTTCTACATTCTTCTGTATCTGTTTCCTTCGCGAAACATATTGACAAATTCGCATTCATCATGTCGTCATGTTTTAATATGTATTATTTATTAATAAGATGACATGTCAAAAATTATCTACATTTTTCGTTTTACGATTTATTAACACAGACTTTACGGAGGCCAACCTCTTCGTGGAGATTTGATGGGCAGAACCATGACTGATGTGTTCAATGAAGACGTTAACTCACCGATGGTAACTGGCCTATTCTCTAGAACCATCTCTCGAACTTTCTGAATTTTGTCGTCCGTGGTGGAGGTTGACGGGCGTCCTGCTCCCTCTTCGTGCGTCACACTCGTCCGGCCACTTTTAAACTTCTCGATCCACAAAAAAAACATTTTATCGTGATAAAGTCTACGATGAATTTCAGCGCCTTTCACATCCTCCGACCAGAGAAATTGGATCACTGCTCGGTCCTCCTTGGTGAAAACTGCTAGCGGAGCGGACTTGTTTACCCAATAATACCCGAAATGCAAATGACGCGATCGGGATCAAGTTTCGCACACGTGACCGCAGTCGTACCAACTCTAATCACGCATGCGCAGAAGGCAGTATATGCACCTTGAAGGTGTGATAATAGCGAAAGTATAGATAATTTTTGATTCGCTCTCGTATTTCACATATGTCGTTTGCTTCTTCCACAACGAATTCATACCCATCGGCTTGCTTATCTCTTATTATAGAATTAATTGCACGTCGGTCGGTCGGTCGGATATCAGGATGGATCGACGGACGAACATAAACTTACAAATAAATCTATATCAATTATGATACTGCCTACTTGAAACCGGCCGACGTTAAATTAATCAAATACAAAGTTTATTAATTGCCTAGTTTCGGACCTGGAGGTAAGTTCTGCAGACAATGAGCCAGTTGCCTCCTCAGCTTAGTGCATAGTAAACCTTCATACTTCTGAGAGAATTTATTACTCTGAGATGGATTTAAGTTCATCTCGATGATTGGGAGGTTGAGAGTCTTGAGATTACTCACACGCTTTATTCACTTTGATATTCAATTTTGAAATTCTCATTTCTGCCGAGTATATTACCTGATGGTATTATCTCCTCACCTGCAGACTGTAAATTTCAAATAATAATAATAATAATGATGAGACTTGTTGCTAACGACGGACAAGGCCTGTATTTCGTGACCTTGCAAATGGTTACAAGATAAAATTACTCAGGAAAAATTACATTGCAAATATTACACATAGAAAAATATACACAAGTAATAAATTTTACACCAGTAATTTCGTATTCTTAAATATCAAAAGCGGAACCATAAATGTGTATTTCTATAAATGAATATAAACCGCAAAATTCCAAAACCGTCTCTCTCACCTTATGGTATGTTCTTTACTACAAAACAATTCTAATTTAAAAATGGCCCTCGTGTTAGAAACATATTTATTTAGGTTATTTTTGTGTTCAGCCCTTGTATATAGTTATTTAATACAATACAAGCAGTGTCGTAGCAACAAATTACCGGGCTCCCGGGCTAATATGTACACCGGACCCTAACCCCACACCTATAATATACCTTTTTTTTTTTTAGCTGTCACCACTACTGGATGTCTTAAAACATCTTCATATAGTTGGATCATGTGTTTACATTATTAATATCACTCAATGATACCGTGAGATTATTTTACATTTAAATTAAAAATATACTCTCATTTAAACACATGGTGTAGGTAATTGTTGCGATTGTTGAAATTGTTCAGCGGTTCCTGGTCCTCCCGTGGGGCCCGACCCCCTGGGCACCTGCCCAAGCTATTCAGACGGTAGCCACGCCACTGAATACGAGATTACTTGTAAAATAATTATTTGCCACGTAATTTAATATTTTTTATATCATCCTTCTCCCTTATTCATCTGGTCCTACAGTTGTTTTAATCAATCACTGATGAGTGTTTTTAAGTGCCGACGACTGCCGAAAAAAATTGGCTAGCTTTTACAGTCTACTTTTTAGTAATTATTTAAAATATATGCGAATAAGGTATAATTTTTTATTTTAAATACTATAAAATTAGCTAGGAACCCTTATAAATTTTAATTAAATAAATCAATGTTTTCATACTTTTTTGGATATTGCAACATAAGAGACCGAACGTAAATTTTAACTTTTTTGAAAACGATAATTTAATAACCAATGTATAGTAATACAAATTAAATGAACTCAATTTATGGAAAAAGTATTTTAGCTGCCACCGGAATTTGAACCGGGATCTCTTCCTAACCGGGGAAGTGCGATAACCAATTACCTACGTCAGACTAAAAAAATATAGGGTTCCGTCATTATATTTTTTTGGTGATAATTGCAATATATTTAGACATTTTTGTGAGAACTGTCACTTTGTAAATATGTGTGTGTGTGTGTGTCAGGAGAGTGAGTAGATGAGTGGTGGGGGACATGCATTATAGGGGAATGGGCCTCTTTCATCTTAGCTTCTCCAGAATAAGTAGTGTATCTCTGAAGTGTATAATTATAATAACTGTAATAAACTTAATACTGTTACAAGGACATACTGATTTTATGTTCCAAAGAACGGGACCCAAAGTAATTAATTCAGTCAGTAAGTAGAGGATAGAACCCCTAAGGAATCTGGTGATACTAGGAAAGTTATCAAAATTACTTTTTAAAGAAATGCTGTAAGATTGAATGGATCTTTCATAATAAAATTGACTGATAGCACGTTTTACTGTAGAATTGTAACTGTAAAATTTTACACTAAATTGTCTCTAAAGAAACAACCGCGTGGATCGTGTCCTGCCCCCTTTTAAGGGTTTTCCATGTGTTTTGAATAATTTTATACGTTTTGGGCCCAAGAAATATATGTCTTGGTCAGATTTATTCCCCTTTTATTTTTGTATTGCCAAATCAGATACAGTATGAAAAGTTTTATAATTGTATCACTAATTAAAAAATCATTTTATAATTAAATTTGAAAAGTAAGAAGACCTTCAACTGATTTAAGTTAAATATTCAAATTAAAGCATTCATTTCCTAACTTAATTTCGCTGTAATATAAAAAGATTCCCGTGACTCAATTTTTTCAACATGTTAACTCCATTCCGCCAAATCTCTTTCTTCACAGCAAACTTCTCTTTGAGAGGAAAAAATAAACAAACTCTTCTGATTAGGGAATTATTAACATAACACAGGGACTGGGAGATAGGCCAAGCGAAAAAGTCCAAAGAAATAATATTCTTTTTGTGCCATTTTAAAAAAAATTTACATCGCAACTTTTGATACCACCCTCACTCCGAGAGCAGTTTATGTAAAGTCTATGAATTTAATTTGAATATTTTTACGGTTTCATATTTTTTACGCTTTTGAGAAAGTATTCTCTGTGTTTATTATTTATTTGTTTCGCGCCAAAATAGCTATATCATTTCTTTTTTTTTCACAGGTATGGTGACCCAACAACACAACAGCCTTGTCGCGCCAACAAGCCGAAAATATGTATAAGGGGAACCCCGTGCCGATGAATTTTTAATGATTTGAGTTGCCAGGTATTTCGTCCTCTCTCTCTAAATTTAAAAACATCCCTTTATTATTATTTTTAATATTTTCCAACAATATGCTTAAAATAAACATAATTTTATATGTTTTGTTTTCGTAAAGTTGTTGATTCGTAAGCTTGGTTTAACACAAATATTTTTTCCTATTTAAGTGTACGATAAATTGTTTGTCTACCATGTTAATGGATATTCATGTTTAAACGATATTATTTTGGGAGTCTATCGCTTCCATAATCATTATCATCGCCGATGGCCCCTGGACGCACTTTGCAGATACCTGGGTGTAAATCTAAGCTCTATATCAGGCGCAAAAACACCCCAACATGTGTCAATTCAATGGGCCCGCAGCCGTCCGGAGGCCGGCCCTTACCCGCCACTCCTCTTGCGGTTGCCTTCCAGTCAAGATCACACTCCTTGTTGTCGACTGTTTATTGTATATTTTTCTAACTATAACTGTATTTTAAGTATCAATATACTTCCGTCAACTGTAAGTAGTTTCTCTTGTTCATTCTGCTCTGGTGGCCACACCCACACATACACTCCGCGATCATATTCAAAGGAACACGTTTATTTGGGTGTAATATATGGGGGTTACCAAGCGCTCACACGCATAACCTTATGAGTCTTACAAAATATGTACCGAGTTTAAAATATACGATCGCCTTGTCTCGTTGTATCCGTGCCGTTAGAATAACAAGATTACATCTGAAATTTACATCAAACTGAAATATTGAGCTTCAAAATTTTTAATATTAATTTTTGGATTTCTTCAGTGGTGTTTACTTCATCGGCAGTTAAATAAAATTTGTACAAAAATGTCGCAATATAATTTAAAGTTATAAATGTAATTCATTCCTGATTTCAGGCACGTTCGATCAATATTTAATAAGTATTCAAATCACGAAATGTTAAAAAAATGTTACAAATGTTACAAAACTTTTACTTTGTTTCCTTGTTATGTTATGTCCTAAATTACTAGGAAATTTTACACGTTTGAATCACACAGTTTGAAAGAGAAGATTACTGTCAAAATTTTGATACTAAAACTTAATACTTTTACCAAATTTTGTTTTTTTTATACAAGGGTTATATAAGACATTTGATTCTCACTGTTAAAAGTGTCTGCAGAATCCTTATTATTATTATTTTTTTCCTCTTGATTAAATATATGTTTTGTATGATATATGCATATTTTGAATAGCTATTGCATTATCTAAAAATAAATATCTTAAATATGAATTAAATATATTAATTATAAAGATATACATATAAAATCAATTTTATCGAAAAATATTGTTGTTGCGCCACCGGTATTCGAACCTGGATCTCTTTCCTAACCGGGGAAGGTGCTTTATCCAACTAAGCTACAGCGACATTATTTTTAGCGACAATTTTATAATATCTTAAATATTATAATAATATTTTTAATATCTTACTAATCCTAAAGTATTGGTAAAAGTTGACCCGGACTACAAAAAAATAATCGAAAAAACGACGTGCTCGCATCAAAAGTAAATACTGAATCATTGCGACCACAAATAATATTTTGCTTACATATTAACAGATTTGTATTCACGTATTAAATACATGTGTGGTCGAATAAAAAATATGTTTTAAATAAAATTACGAAATCTTCGGAAAAAAAAATTCGGACGTTTTGCTAGTCCGGTTAATGTGATCTCAGATAATTGAGAGTCTACTTGTATTCGATTATTTGCGTACGAGAAGGCAGGGTGGCGAACACGTCACATCTATCACAAACACAGGGTGGTTCTGTTTTAATTTGTGAATTAAATTCTCATTAGCTCGCGAGGCGTGTTCCTCTCTACAGGGGTCATGTTAAAGTGGCATATTTTAAATACAATCGTACCTCAAATTTCGCATTTTGTTACAACGGCGAATTCGCCTTAACTTATACTTTCTACAGATATCCACCCTGTGTTTAGGGGGAGCGGTTAGGTACTGAATAAAAAGAGTTTTATTTTTTCTTTTCTCCCTATGTTTTATCTGTCAATTCTTCCAGATTCTGTAAAATATAGATATCACCGTCACGTGATGATTATAGCTCAATTAAAACACATTTGTGTTGCGTTAATTTTCATTCTACGCAACGCGAATATTTAAAATTTTACAATTTTTGCCTTATTTAGTCTAGCCGCGATCTGTTTTTTCTATACATCATGAACATTGCAGGATTTTTTTTATTACGAAAATATTAGTTTGTTATTTAAATAAGTATTTCGATGGCTAGGGTATACAGTACAGGGTGTGAACGATGTGAATGATGCGAGTGGTGATGAATGAATGAACTCCTGAAGTGGCTGCTCAATTATAAACCTGATGGAAGACAAATAATAGACAAAGATCCGATATAAAGTGGCAAGACAGTATAAACTTGCCCATCCTAAACGTCAGCAATTGACGGGAAGCAGCCTAGTGTGACAACGATGGAGATATATTATTGAGGAGTCCAGGACCTGTAGCGGGTTATATAGCCAGGGATGATAATGACGATGATTATTCTAAATCTGCTATTAAATATATATTTTTTAATATTTAATGCAAACACTTTGTGGTTCATTTTAATAATTAATAGTTTTTTAACTTTGTAATAATTTTGAATCATTAAGTCAATTTCCACATCTTTCGTCATCGTAATGATTTAAGTTAGATACTAGATTTATTTTAAAAATTATTTTATAATTTATTTATTGATTTTAATTGAATTTGAAAATATAAGAACTTTTTGACACGTGATTTTAGTTAGTTTTTTTATCATACTGATAAAGGAAAGGGTATTTTTCGAAACTGGTTGGTGAATATAAATAACTCATAAAATGTTTATGAAATATTAATCATATAAACATATTCATTTCTATTAAAAACATACAAATTGTGGGAGAGTTAGGTCATGAATATAAGTAAAAATCTATGAAAAATTATAAAAATATAAAATTGAGCAAACTTTAACGTGAATATATATGATGATAAAGTGTATCGCAATATTTTTTAATTTGTTAATGTAATATAGACCATTTAGTCATTTAAGGACCTCCTTTTTAAATGAGTTTTAATGGTGTTCTAATTTTTTGCAATGGCAATGCATATGTATGTGTAGGAAGGAGCATTTATACGCAGATGCGTCTCATGACGGAAACTCGCGGATCTCTGTTTTATCCGCCTATTTCACGGATGTTTTATGTTGGTGATGTGCTGATATGCTGATGTAAATATAATATATACTCCCGTGTATGTGTAAGAGTTCAGAAATAGATCCGAAGATCTTTCTGACAGGATCCCACGCGAAGTTGCAGCTTCTTTTTTGTAGGCTTGCCCCTTTGTAACTGTCAGCGCGACTCCTCGCGCCCCACACGCTGTTTTCGCGAGCACATGTCGTTTCGTCCGCTTCTTCAGCGGCCTCCGCATCCTCGCCACGTGTTGTCCATGACGCGCTGATCCGATATCGAGCGCATATTTATCTCATTTTACCACAGTTTTTGCACGAGACAAGTTGTATAGTGTGGCTTCGTTCGAGACATTTGAACGTTGATAGATTTTTTTTAAAAGTGACAAACATAGATGTGCACATACAACAAATAACAGTAGCACTTATATTATCTTCTTAAAGTTTAATTATGCAAAAAATTCATTGCACTATTTAAATCATAACTAGAAGACCCCAAAACATAAGAATACCTATATTTCGAGATCTGTTCGTTATTAAACACGAATGATTTAATTATCAAGGACAGATTCTCAAACCGTTTGCCTGAGACGAATCCTTCAATGTTTTGGGCATCTTGCGTGAAGATAGCTCGGAGAAGCTCGTTGTGGTGAGCTACGTCAAAGTACGAAGAGGAAGAGGAAGATCCTCGACAGCTCTAAGATCTGCAGGATGCCGAGAAAAGTGAAGTAGCATAGTTAAGAGGGCAAGAGTTCATGGAGATCGCGATCTTGTGCGCAAGATTGAGCATGCTTGCATCCAATTTTCGCGATCTTGGGCCTAGTTTAGTGCGACATATTGCGATACTCCCGACTTTTATCCGACTGTATGGATATACATATGTTGCGTTTTGTGAACACGATAACTCTCTTAGTTCTAATCAGATTTCGATCAAACTTTTCTAAAAAATTGATCTTGCAGATATCTCGGCTACGTTCGTTAATCAGCATGATCCGCTATCTTGTTTTAAAAAGGCGGCTTTTCAAATAACATAAATCCTTAATATTGGACCTATAGAAAAAAGAAATAAACACATTCACACATACGAAATCTAATTCTAATCTAATTCTTGTGTTTTGTGTAGCCTTCCCATTTTCGTGGAATATTATATAAAAAAATAGCACCAAAAATGCAATCTTATTGAAATATACCGTTTTAGTTTCAGCCGCGAGCAAGCTCGAGTAAAATTTCATAATTTACAGTGGCAATGTTAATCTGTTCGAAGATTTTATAAAATACAGTAATATTAATTAGTATGTTTGTAAGATCTACGGTATTTTAATCTACAAATAATTATCCAATTAATCTTTATAATTTTTGAAATGTAATAATTATCTCTCTTTTTATACGTATAACAATTATAATAATGAAAGAATATAATTGTATCGCGGATTGACCTAGTTTTATATTTTTTTGCCGTCATACATAATGGTTTTTTTACTGGTGTAAGTGTCAATTCGTGCTTCATGATATTTAGTATTAAGTTTTGTTGTTAATATTAATACTATATAATCGAATATATACCCGCAAGAAAATTAAATGCCAATGTCAATGGGCAGGCCACATCGATCGGAGGACGGACAATTGTTGGACGAACGCAGTCTTTCAGTGTATATCTCAAATACCCGAGGTGAATTAAGAGTTCTAAAACCCGCTGGACTGACGAAATCATCAACTCTGCGAAAATATAATAATTCTAAGTCAACTAAGTTTATACATTGTTTAATTGAGTTATTTTATCATAGAATATGTTTAATGGATGGCATCCTGTGAAATCGTAGAATCAAATGCAACATTGTGCTTAATATCGTGAAGATTGTGCGTTGCTGTTAGTAGATAAAGGATATTTCAAATAGTAGAAATAGTATATGAAATAATGTACAAATCAATCAAATATATTTATATTATATATACATATTTAAACATATTCTATTCGGGGGTGATATAACGGCGACCTGCTATTGTAGTATATGTTCCTGCTCCAGTGCAAAATACTAGCCTGAAACAATTGACATATTTTTCACAAATCAATGAATGTTCGTCATGTACAGATGTAATTCTGTAATATTAAATTAACACGAAGTGGTTAAAAATAGTATTTTTTGTTTCTCAAAAAAATGGAACCTTAATTAATATATCTGCTAAGAATGCTGTATTTTTTTTAATACGTATTAGCATTTATGTGTCTTGTCAACAAACAAAAGATTTCGGGCTCCGGAGAAATTCTTTTACAGAAAAAAATATCACCGAAATAAAGTGCTCCCGCATAGATGGGTTATTTAAAAGATTAAACAGGGTTACTGCGAGATAAGTGTACACTATATATATATATTTTTTTTATTTATTTTAGTATTTCACGTTAACAATCTGCAAATATGCTGCGATATGTGAGATTTTTGTTAGGTATAAAATTTAGCTGTTGGGTATTTTGGACAATCACAAAGACAATTGAGGTTAAACGAGCAAGATGTCTCTTACACGATGGACATACCAAATAACGGAGTTATCAAGAGTAAACGCTGCGATCAACATGCCTCAAGACCGGGAGGAATGGAGAAATTCCAGACGTTGAGCACTCGATGAAGATGAGTGTTGTGGGAATTATGACGGGCGTTATGTAAAGTGAAAATAATTTGTTCCGCACAATTCTCGAATAGTTCTATTGAGCTATCTTAATATCATCAGAGACGTTAGCAAAGATGCGAAGAAACTATAGAATGTGGAACGAACCAGACAGGTATATAAATTAACACATTATATAAGGTATAAATTTAAAATTCAAAACGTTTCAAATATTAATATAGTCACGAATGGTCCGATGAACCTTTAACATTTTGAAATGCGCGACAAGGGATACATTAAAAAAATTATCCAGAACCGTCTACTCATAATTTCGATTGACAGCTTAAACGCGCCATCGGGAGATTTAATATAGATGGATCGACGAGATAAAAGCAAAAGGCTTACGAGTCTCCGAAATTATCTTATATATAATACATATATATACATCTAGAACTATCTTAAATTGAAATATTAGACACCAGTGACGTGTATTGCACAATGCGTAAATTGATAGATATGATGAAATATTTGACATTTGTTGCACAATGCGGAAATATTTAGATAAATATTAATATTAATACTATAACGGATAAAATGTACGAGTATACAATAGCGACGAAGCTAAATACACATAAGACCGAAATATTAGACATCAGTGACATTTATTCCCCATTGCGGAAATATTGTAAATGAATATTAACAACCATTATTAATTTTGCTAATACTCGTAGTAATTATTATACTAGTAGACCGGAGCCAACCTCCATCAGTTAATGACCAATTGACAACTCAATTGTTCATATCTATTGTATCTACTGTTTACTCTAAAATTGTATATTCACAAGGTGTAATTTAACTAACTGATGGAATTGATCGAGAAATTATCTTATAATAATCTCCTATTAGGCCTTGTAGATTTTGTTAATTAATGTACGTGTCGCTGTGTTGAGTGGCATTGAAGCGGGAGTGCACAACTCCCATCACGGTTCCGGGATAGGGTGGGACCTTTCGGGGTTTTCTTCATTTAGACAAAATGTGATATTTTGCGAAATTATATTGAGAAATGTAAACATTAATATGAGTTTATCAGTTGAAATATTTGATTGTTTTGCTGTTGAACTATTAGAATAAATAAATTAATTAACCGATCATGCTATAACAAGACAGTGCATTGACGACAAATTTTATAACCTATATATTACACTTTTCAAATTAATACATCTATCGTTCCATTATTTGAAAGCCATCTTCTTTATTTTTACGGAATCTCAAATACCTTTGAGTAATCCGATAGGAGACGCCAGAATTAATAATTAATTTTTATTAAACATTTGGACACATTGATACAACTTATATTTTTATTAAGAACACATTCTTATTGTGAAGTTGTAATTATTCAAAAAATAGTATTACATTGTATTAAAAACATCACAGATCTATTGTAATTATTCAGAACATTGTATTACATTGTGTTAAAAACCTCACAGACCTATGTTCTGAATAATTACAACTTCACAATAAGAATGTGTTCTCCTTAATAAGATTGTTTCTAATTAATTTATAATTAATATAAAATGCCCTATAATATCGTATATTCAAATAACATGAAATATGTGTGATATATATCCAATTTATTTTGTGTTCTTTATTTGTATTTATATCTTTTTTATTTTATTACTTAGATATATTATTTTATAACGTATTGCATATATTTTATTATTAAAGTAATTTTATTTTAATATTCTTTAATTCTTTCCGTTACCCCTGTGTATCATCTTAACGTAATATAATATCGGGTTGGCCAGCACCACATCTCAACCGTTTTTTACCAAACTTTTGTTCAGCGAGTACACGTGTTCGTTATAACCCCTCCACTCCCGGCTAACGCCTTGCATTATTATAGGATACGCGCAATGAGGGCTTCAATGTGCTAAAAAATAATTTAATATTATGGAGATCTATGAATTTTGAGTAGCTACTTAAGGCAATATTTAAAAAAATATATTTTTGTTTTCACGTTGTTATAAACATCTCATTATATATATATATGTAGATAGTAGACATAATCAATATTAATTTCGATGCAACTATTATTATTTTTCAATATCAAATCACCCTTACACAAAAACTCATAAAAAGTAAATGTAAAATAATTTAATTCTGATATACATAACAATTCGAATAATACATATTCATTTTCTAAATATATTTATTGGCCGTTTTTAGTAAAATATGGGAGTTAATTGAGATGTCAATTACTCCATTCTTATACATTTATTTTTCTAATAATTACCACAGGCAAAAACATGGTATAGTTAAATTGAAATACAATATTTATGACCATATATAACAAACATATACGATTAAAAAAATATGTTTAATAATTAATAATAATAATAAGAGTTTACTCGGAGTTTACCAAGTTGGAAATAATAGTCCAAACATAGCGCGATTATATATATATAAATATTATATTTAACAAGTATATCAACATATTCGTTTTTTTTGCTATCTTGTAAAAATATTGTTGAATTTAACTGCTTTTGATCTATTAATGGTTGTATATTAGATCTATTTCAAAATATGAGTATTAAGTAGGCACCCACATATTCTGTATTTTAATACTGGTGAGAAATTTCTTTAATTTATTCAAAAATACGAATATGTTGAAACAATACGTAGGTCCGTGATTATTTTGAAATCGGAAATATTCATTGAATTTATCATCAACAATTCAAATTTGAAATAAAATTACAGTAGTGTGTGTATTTCGATCCACACGCAGACGCCAGCTGACTCAATTTAAATATTGAGCAGGAGGAAATATTATTTTTATCAAATGTTTATGTTGCAGACGAACTGAATTCTTGATACGTGCATCTAGCGAGCGAATCTTCGCAGATGAAGCAAGACATGTGCTCTTTGCGATGTTGAAACACATGCATTTGTATACTGGAGACGTTATATTATTCTGGACCGTTATTTAAGAAACATTGAATAATTGATATTTTCGTGAACAGTTTGTTCATTTGTTTTCATTAAATTTCATTTCAAATAAAGAATTCAAGATACATTAAAATTTCATCCCACCCAATTATACTTTATAAATTAATATTCGTATATAAAATACACGAATAAAAAGACGGTATATTATTAATATAATGAAACAAGTTTGATAAATTTAAGAAATATATAATTTTTCTGTATATTTATATTTGTTTTTGGGTATTTAGGTATGTCCTATTTTATTTCCAGTATTAAATTGTTGAATCTTCTAACAGGGCCATTATCCAATATCTAGTTTATCTGAACATGCTAGACCTTTCGCGTAGCCTTAAACACCCGCGTCATATATTTTCTCAAATATCCTTTTCTCGCTTATACGTTCCACATGTCCTAATCATCTCAGCGATTCTTTCTTAATATTATCGTCTGAGGTACAAATAGATCTACGTTCCTTTCCAATTTGTTCATTTTTCACTCTATCGCGCATTGATATGCGCATTTTTTAAACGATTTTAGATTTTCATCTATGCAGTGAAATATTAGTTGAATTATTTCAAATTTGTGTTTGATTTCTTATGTTGGTACTATCCCATCCCATTCGGAAGTTTCGTTAAGTTTTAAATTACACGTAGCCTTTTTTCAAAAATAAATTTTTCGCTTCTAAATCATCGTCATCAGTTAAAAAAATATATTATTCCTCGAGAACAAATCAATTAAACCACATATAAAAATAAGTCCACGTGTTATATTTCCGCAACACCAATTGCCGTTGATTACTAGCTTTAAATAAACTTACAAGCGTCTGAGTGACCGCAATAATTGAAATGCATTCGAACCACTTCCGCTTCTCCATTCTTGGCACCTCGCCAACTTCCGTTAGCCGACTTCTCCGACAATGCACGCTGCGCACCTATTCTTATACATTTACATAACAGCTGTCTGATGCCTATTTGTCGCGCTTATGTAGAAGCGAACCAACTCGCAAGCTAAACGTATTATGTACTCAGTTCCTTTACTTTCTTTTATACCGTGTTGTTTTCAATATCCCCTTAACCAGCATTTGTTAAGTTTAACAAGGCTAATGCAACTATTCAAACTATGTTAAAATTAAATGACAAACTCGGTAGAATTTCCCCTTTTACGTTGCATTATAGATGAAAATGATACGAGTGAAGAAGAAATAATGAAAATAATAACTATAACAAAATTAGCATTCTAGTTTACAAAATTTTGATTATAAAAATGGACTTGTTTCTTTTCGATTTAAAAAAATGTATTAATAAACCATTTAATTAATATATACCTCACTTCGATCTAATGTTACTTTCAAATTTGCCTACGCATGACACGCAGAAGGATATTGGGATATTATATCGTATGATACTAGTAAATAATATATACATTTTTAATATTTGTTGCAAATTTTTCATTTTTGTTTTTATCCATTTTATATCATATATTATTTAAAATGTTCACCATCGTAACAATTTAAGTTAAGTACTAGATTTATTTTTTTAAATAGAATTTTAAAAACATTATAACAATTTGACATATATGGTTTATGTTAGTTTATTTGACATCCTGATGAAGGTAAATGTATTTTCCGAAACCTGTTGGTGTATAAATTACACTCACAAAGTGGTTAAAAACAATGTTTTAAATAATCCATATTAATATATTAATTAATAAACCTTGAATGTATCCCGCATGACATGCTAAGAAAAACACTGCCGAGAATCAAACAAAATAGTACTTGGAGCACTTTATTAATATATTAATACTGGCTTGTTACAAAGTTCAACAGGGATAAAAAAAAATATGGAAGAAAGATGGAAATCTGTATATAGAAGATTAATTGGTTTATGGAAGATACAAATTGCAGTTATGCTTTAATTCAAAAGTCAGAGGGCTCACAATCTTTTTAACAATGTTAAATTATTTTCTACTTACATGTATATTATTGAGCCACCCTTTTATCCGTCAGTTGTACTATATTTGGGTAGTGAATTTGCGAAGCTGTAGTCGCTTAAGTAGGCAATTTTCCTATGCCTAAGGGAGTAAAAATTGGTTAGACCAGTTTTTTTGCAAAAATATAGTTAAACCTGTTTTATCTGAACCCTCGGCAATCCCTTGTGACATTTAACGGCAGTATCGCTCCTAACGAATCAGTTGAAATACTCCATATCACGATATCAAACCAGCTACCGCAAATTTCAGAGCTAGGGAGAAAAAAGTGCCAGTTTATTCTGCCTCGAATTTGGCAGTTACCTGTGAGTTAGTACCACAAGTATTACACATACTTAGATTCATCAGATATCAACCTACCACATTCTGTGATAAATATAGTGTATTTTGTTCTTGTTATCCTATTATTAAAAGACAATTTGAAATATCTGGAACACAGATATATATATATTTTTATAATTAAATTTATTTTCGGATTATGTAGTGCTCGTCGATAGTTCTCTTTTTATTGTCTCAGTGCGCAGACTACCAAATGTATAGAGATGAACTGACGGAAACTCCTTGTTTCAATATTTATATTTTGGTGTCACCCACGTGATCAATTTGCTACCACTTATTATTATAGTGAATTAATTACAATATGCAAAAACTTACCAGTTGACAAAAAAGTAACACATGCTATTCGAAGAGTTGATAAATATTGAATATATAATTACTGATCCTCACCATAGCTAGTCAACCAGATCGTCGGGTCGAACCACGAGAGTACCGCGAGAGAACAGTGTGTACGGTGGGAGAACGAGAGAATGTGTTGTGCCAAGAATAATTAACAAAATTAATTAAGTAAAGACCTATTAAACATTTTAAAAAATGATGCGACCCCAGTGACGACCACCTTAAAATACAACGTAAATTAACATATTCTTATGTGATTTTTTATTTCCTTATTATATAATATTTATATTCAGGTATCCACCCATAAAATACTGTGGACTAGGTCTGTTACACTCTGTAAAAATTGTTTATCTTTTAGAAAGATTGATTTATTTTTTATATATATTTATATATATTTTATTCTTTATATCTTTCTAAGTAATTCATCTAACATCTCCTTATCTAATTTTTTCCCCTTGTTATATTATATTTATGAAAAAAAAAAGTTTAACTATGTAAAAGGCAATCCTTGACGTGAAACTGCCATGCAGTTTGGCAAAAAATAAAATATAAATTAATAAATATGTAATAAAAAATAAATAAATAAATAGTTCCGCGACTTTTTTTAAATATATGACTCGATTGGAACGAAAATTTAATCGCTGACAATATAATATGCATTCGTGTAAAAATTACGTCTTGTTTACACAATTTTCGAAGAGTAAATCTTTTACTGTTGCATAAATGTGTCATATACTATCTGATTTGTGTTTCCACAAAGAATGTGTGTAGAATGCCCCTCGTCCCACAACTGATGTTCCAAACCTCTCCCCTATAAGTACATTTTATATCATGTCTATTCATGTACTGGTCTGTGTCTTTGTATCCATTCTTTAATCCATTTTGTTCCATTGGTAGTTTGTTGTATAATTTTTAATATTGAATGGTTCTCTGCCCAAATACAATCTTTGTAGACGGTATTTTGTAATTTTTATTTTTGCAATGTCTCGTATATTAATAAATTAGATACATTTAAAATAAGAAAAAGTGTTAATAGCAAGCTAAATATTATAAATAACTAAATCCTCTTTGCGAATAATCACCATTTAAATTTGTTTTCATATTACTTCTTACTTATTCACCCTTTATAGTTTTGTTTTTATCTCTGCTTGTATTTTTAATTTCAGTATACATTATTTTCCGAAGAAGATACCATAGATATCGAAACATATCAATAAATAGTGGTTTAAACAAAGTATTTTGTCTAATTATTTATATAAAATGTATATTGAATATAATATATTGAATTTATAATAATTTTATTCGCTTGAATTTAAACTTGGATATAATGAACCCCAAACTACACGCACGTAGTGAAGGAACTACTTCTGAACGAACAGCGCGAGATTTGTTCGTAAACTTTAGGAATAAATAGGGTCAAAGGCGTCCGACGACGTTGAAAACGACGAATTGAAAGTTCTAGTGGAATAAAACACGTGAACAATTTTTAACAATCGTAACAATTTTTTGTTTTTCTTGTTTGATGTCTCTTATCTTTCCATATTCTTGAAAGTTGATTCATAGTGACTTTAGTTAGTTAGGTTCTTGTTAAAATTCCCAGACCGGCAGTATCCGGTGTTCGTGATCAGCGCGCCCACACCCATTGCCTCTTGAACTACCTCGCATTCTGCCATTTAAGAAGTTTGCCAAGACCAATGTTTTTGTTTTAAAACGGTTTATTACAAACTGCTCGCTCACGGCTGTTGTCTGGGTCGCATCATTTTCTATAATATTATATTACCATGAATTGTTAAGTTACATAAATATTTATCAACCCTCCACAATTGCCGGGAGACGTTGTTTACTCTAAAGGGAGTAGATTCCGCAACTTCATTCATAACAATTCTCCAACTTCCAGCTCGCTGGCGAGACTTGGAAATTAATTCGGTCAGATTGACATGGAATTGCTCGTTAACAGGGCAATTTAAAAGCAGTTGAAACTAATATCGATGTGTTGTAAACATACAATAGCTTATTGTGATCACAGTGATACTTGATTCCAATATCCGGAAATTCTGTTATCCGATTACTACGATATACACAAATGTATAAGCAAATTATTCATTTATTGTGCATACATACATAAAACAAAACAAAAATACTAATTTAATGTATTAATTATAAATATACATATATAAAACCAATTTTGTCGAAAAGTATTGTTTTTGCGCTACCGGGATTCGAACCTGGATCTCTATTTCTAATCCGGGGAAGTACACTACCAATTGTGTAATAGCGCCAGTATTTTTCATGACAAATTTTCGAACCTATATGTTACACTTTTTCAAATGAATACATCTGTCGTTCTATTATTTGAAAGCCATCTACATTGTTTTTACGGAATCACAAATACCTTTGAGTAAATCGACTGCAGACGCCAGAATTATCAATTCATTTTTATTAAATTTTGGACACATTGATACAACTTATATTATTAAGGAGAACAAATTCTTATTGTGAAGTTGTAATTATTCAGAACAACTTCACAATAAGAATGTGTTCTCCTTAACAAAACAAAAATATTTTATAATCATTTCATCTACTTATCTTTGTCAAATTGTAATATAAACAACAAATTAGACACGTCTGACGACAGCTAATGCGACAGTTGATTTCGGATTAAATAATACAGTGCTTTTCACCCCAGCCTGGGCAATATTAAAAATAAATATAAAACAAAAGTAAATATAAAGTTGTCAGATAAGCCTGTATTTTTTTTTATATAATTAAGCGCAAAATGTATTCATCTTCGAGAACAAAATATACTCGTATAATTTTTTAGCGTTCTTTCAGTATTTCTTATATAGATGATAGTATGGTCGAGTCGTAAGTATTTTTTTCAATTAATTTAAATCGATTGTGTCTCAAGAGGTAAAAAAATTTCAGTTTCACTACATTATAGTATTATAGTTTGTTTAATGAAATTTTGGACATGAGCAAATCTTAAGTATTTTTGGTTGCTTCAGAAAAAAAATCTAATACAGTAGAGTTTGCAGACTTCTGAAGGATTTCATTCTCACTATTCCGTAGTAAAATATTTTATTTTATTTTAATTTTATTTATTATCTTTGTTTTATTAACCACTAAAATGAGTTTAAATACATCTACCGGTTTCGAAAAATACCATTTTCTTCTTCAGGATGTCATAACTAACTAAAACATATATTGTTTCTTTGACGCTTGGAATAAAACTGTAGATTTGTATAAAAAACAAACACACCCACCCACAGACACTCTTCTTTATATACGAGTATATAGATCCGATGTATGATAGACTTAATATGGTAAAAAAATCTACGAATTCTATCTGGACTGCACAATGGATGGATCCAAATAATCGTAAGGGTAATCGGCTTAAAATAATTCAAAGATTTATTCCCCGCACCCCCTGGTTCTTTAAAAGGAAAGTCTCCAAAAAAACAATATCAAATATCTCTAGAATGAGAATTGGGCATTGCCAGGTAGCCTCACATTTATTCAGATTGAACTTAATAGTGTGAGTGTGGCGCTGAGGAGGAAACCCTTGACCATATTTTTTTTGCTGTAATCTCGTTAATGGTAATTTTCAACTCTCGGTTAACTTGCGTCATCTTCTTCCCTTAACTCGCCACATTTATTCTACATACTAGCAAGTTTTTTGAACGACAATAGTATTGACTGGTAATATAATATTTCTTATTCTATAATATTATTGTACTTTTTTCTATAAAATAAAGTTTTAATTTTATTAATGGCACAAATCTCTCTTGAAGGGTGGATTGCCTATTTAAAGAAGAAGAGTATATAGATGAAGATTCCAGTTCCATAATATCCTTAAGTGACTGTAGTTATATATGAGTTTAAAACATTTATCACGGAGATGTCTCTCATAATGAGTCTTGGCTAAGCTTAATTGACTCGTACCGTATTTGAGTATGAATTATTTTTGTACCAGCCCTGCCGGCTGTGTTGGAGGGCTTCAGATTGTCGCAGTAATTTATGGCACTCGGAAATCTAGAACCTAAATCTTGCTAATTAATCTATATCTCTGCTATGATTCAAGGAGCACCATTATAATATAATATACGTAGGTTAACGTGCAAGTGACTAAAATTTAAGACAAACATCTGAGCAATCCCGACCTTTTTTTACAATATCGGGTATTTTGAGCCGTGTTTACTAAAATTTCTTCGAAACAAAATATATATCACGCGATGTTCTTATCGCAATTATCATCATTTTATTCAGATTTTAATATTTTATAATATTAAGTCACATTTAATTTCGCTTTATTTTCCAGAATATATAACAGCTTATTTCAATGTACTGACTACATGCCTGATTTTATCGATAGCAATTTTTAAAATAACTGAATTCCCCTGTGTTTCGATATTTAGAGATTTAAAAAATAAACCATTATTTATGTATTACATAAATTTTTCATGTATACGTTACGCAGCAAATAATATTGAATATAATAAATATTTTAATTTTCACAATAAAAACTTTGTACTACACACTCGTTGGGTTATTTTTACTATTCGTTTCGATAAGTGCACTCAGACTTTCGATAGTCATAGACTAAAGCTTCCCCAGTCGGTACTTTATAAAGGATTAATAATGAACAATTTGGAAACCGTTGAAATACAAAAGAATTTAAATTCGGAGAAAACACTAATTAACAACATAACATTCCCTAACACTTCGCCTTTATTGTCCATATTCCCGTTAATGACCGAAACCTCCCCCGTCTTCTCAAGCCCCGCCCCATTGCCTGAATATACTACAATTCTGTATTTCTTCTTTCTTTCTTCTTCTTTCAAATAGGCAATCCACCCTCCAATTCTGTATTTAGTTTAGTTATCACCTGATGATGAGAGTGACTGCTACTCTCTCGAAACTTGTATTGAAAATAACCCAAAAAATGTTTAGTACAAAGTTTTTATTGTGAAAATTAAAATAATCATGTTACACCACAAAATAATCGCCATGTCAATTAATGATAATAAAATCATGCTCTTGTCTCTTTCATTAAAAACTAATAGAAATTTAAATTTTCAGTCATAACATTAATTATTATATATATACAAATTTTAATATGTCTTTCTCATCGTCCTTCAAGTGCGTGCAATATGAAATAAAGATGAAAGAGAGAGAGAGCTTGAGATAAGCGAAACCGGTTGACGTATAATAAATTTCGTGGTTTCGTACTAAGTGATTATTATTTTATTTAATATAATAAAATTTGGGTATCGAATCTATATATTGACTTTGCGGTATTTGAATTCCGGAATTAGAAGTGCATGAAATAGGCCGTTGTTTCGGTATTCCGGAATTCCAGTATTTACGCTCCATGGTTTGATAGTGATGGCATTAAAGTCGCCATCCACCAACTATGATGCACTCAATTTAAATATAAGTTTGAAAATTTGTCGTCAACTTACTATGTTGATATAGTGTAATCGGTTAATGCATTAAGACGGATAGGAAATGATCCAGGTTCGAATCCCGGTAGCAATAATTTTTTTTTTCTATAAATTGATTTTATCTGTATATCTTTGTAATTGATACATTTAATTTGTATTAAATATCACAGATCTATATTCTGAAAAATTACGACTTTACAATAAGAATGTGTTCTTCTTAAAAAATAATAATAATAAAGTTCCATCCATAAAACCTCTCTCTTACTGCTTCGATCAAAATCCTAATTCTCCATCCATTTCACTGTATCATGAGTGGCTTTGTGAACCTCACCTGGTCCCTTAGGAAAGGGAAAAAAGAGGAAACCACGTGATCCATGGTCTAGATTTCATAAAAGGGATTCTGCCAGCCCCCGTGCATCCGTCATCATTGCACAGCATCCACATCTCAACGCGTTCAGTGGTAGGGAGAGACCTAGTAAAATGAATTGATCGTGTTAAAAGTTTTTCTATTGTATGTATTCATGCCTTCACTTCACTCAGTATTATAATTATTAAATATTATAAATATATAATACACGTTCGTGCGATTTTGATAACTAGAAAGAAAAAGAGTCAAGTTGTAGATTGTTTTTCGAAATTCGAACACATTTTTATTTGTTATATATATATATTTTTTTCTCTCGGATAGGAAAAGTTTTGGGTTCGTATGCTGGTGGTAATTTTTTTTACGATTTTTTGCGTATATCTTTAAGTATAATTGATCAATTTAATTTAAAAAGAAAAAAAATTAAGCTTACTAAAGTTAACAGAAAAAACAGCTTACTAAGCTTAGAGTACATAAAATTTCATTAAATGACCTAAAACCCACCAGTTGGTTATTAAATTATCATAAAAAATAAAATAGTGCGTATAGTATATAGCAGTCAAGAACGGGTTGACAATTTGTTTGATTTGATTAGATTTATGCGGTCCTGAGAGGGAGCGCTTTGCTTCTGAGCCGGTCGGCGTCGAAAAATGAAATATGAGTGGTTGAATACAAAGTTTATTCTGGTTGAATGTATGTGCGCAAGTCACCCTGGTGATTGAATGTGCGAATTAGTCCCCCGAGGGAGGCGGGCGTATAAGGCTGCTGTGTGTTCGCGGCGGTTCCGAAAGCCCCCCGTACATAATATGTTCGATAAATTACGATACATTTATAAAGACGACGGCATAACAGTGTAAAAAGGAAATGTGAAATATGGCCGCCATAAACCGCCCTCGCTGCTCTGCTCCACTCCGGAACGGGAGGTTGTTTACAAAACATCCCGGAATCGGACACTAGACCGCGTACGTATGTCCGTATGTACGTGTTAAACGGACAATCTTGACCTGACATACGAAAATATTGTCAACAGTGCGACATCTTAAATTATCGTTATTAATATAATTAGTAAAAATGAATTTCCGCTACGTCAATACAGAACCGTATTTGGATTACCGCCTGACACAACTATTCAAAATGTGCTGTACAAATTTTAGTTTATTGTAAAAAATGTGTTAATCATGTTACACCACAAATTAACTGCCATGTCAGTCAGGAAGTTCGGAATCTTGTTGGGTGGATGATATTATCAGAGCAGTCGAAGTGACATGGCAGTCATGAGAATCGTTCGTCTAATGGCGGATTGGTGGCAATGTTTGATTATAATTTTTAAAATTTAATTTAATTAATTAATTAAGGGGATATCAACAGTACAAATATTCGTAATATATAGCTTATCATACTAATTATAAATATCCATAGATATGTTCAGCCAAAGTAGTAATCAAGTAGATACTATAAGGTAATGTAGCAGTTTACTATATTAGGTAATATCATATTAGTAGAAGAAGTTAAGTTAAACTTGTGGGAGAAAGTGTGAAAAGGTTGTGGTTAAGAGAGAGCATGTAGATTGTAGGTAAGTAGGTAGAATTATTGGTTCAAATTGATAATGTAGTGGTTCATAAAAAAAACTCTTTTAGTGTAGTAAGGCTGATGTTGAAAAAGTCAATTTCTGTTAACTTCTCATTATGGTATTGAACATATACATGAACGGTGAATGAATGAGTTTTGTATGTAAGATATTCTACTTCTAGGAATATGGAAGGATATTAATTCTAGTTGGCTGGGACTGTCAATATGGCCTTGCAGTAGTTTAAAGAGACGTATTAGGTCAGCACGTGTTGTTCGATATTCTAGGGTGTTCATATTGTAGAAGTTAGCGTCTCGGTCGCCCATGCGGACGATGACCTGAGGCTGAGAGGTCGATAGATTTGATAGTGGATTGGTGTGCAAGGAACACGTTGACTCCTCACAAGACGATAGCCTAATGATGCTAAAAGGGACACTAAGCAGAAGAAGGAACCCGATAGTACGTAAATGGTGTGAACATCAGGTTTGAATGACAGGTGAAATATTTGGGTGTTATTATTAATATCTCTGGTTCCTTTCTGGCCCATGTCAAGGTTGGCTCAGAAAAGATAGCGGACTATTTTTTGGCACTTAAAAGGATGCGCCTCGTATACAATGCAACATGTGCGGCGCAAGTCACGTACGCTGCAGAGATATGGGCGCATAGACTGTCGACTTTGGTTTTCTCATCCGCCCTAAACAGGGGGCAGAGAGTACTTCTGCTGGCCTTGACGGGAGCGTATCGGACAGTGTCCGGTGCGGCCCTGACGATGCTGGCAGGGGTGCTCCCTGCCGACCCGGTGATGGAGGCGAGTGCCCGCCGCCTTTCGAGGAAGGGTCTGGAGGCGTATCACTTAGGACATACCCTCGGGCCCTCGGATGCCGACTACAGGGTAATTGTGTGTGCGTTTTAGGAATATTAGTTTGTACAAGTGGCAGGAAAGATGGGACGCCGCCCCGTTGGGGAGGTGGACTTATTCCTTTCTCCCCTCCGTGGGCGTCAGAGAGGGTGGTCGGGAGGGTCCCCCAGCTTTTGACCATTTATCGGTGCAGCTAGTCTCGGGTCACGGTGAATTCCGTAGCAAGTTACACGATTTAGGGCTTGCTCCGGACCCATGATATACCTGCAGTCCGTTGAGGCAAACGATGGAGCACATCCTCTGGTATCGCGGGATTCTGCTGGCAGGGTATGCTAGAAGGTTTGGAGGAAGTAGATCGAGGTTCCGTCAGGAACTCCGATCTGCTCAAGCGTGGCAGGAATCTGGAGTTGTTAAGGGTATTTATGGGAGATCCTCCGGAGAACTGCTGAGTAGCTTCATTATTATTATATTGTTTTTTTTTCTACCTTCTGCTCAAACACGATCTGCGATGTACTGTTCTTGTGCGTTAAATCTGCCGGCAGTGGTGCGTGGAGGGTGAGTGGTCAATATGCGGGGCGCTATCGAACAGCTGCCTATTAGCATTTAAAAATGACAACCAGGCGGCGAATGAGTAGGACCAAGATAGGATATTGCATAGGTCCTGGGTAAGCGGTGGGTCCGCCTTCATTGTTGTTTGTGGAAGTTTATTGCATCTAAATAGGAGTTGAATCATAGATTAGATCTAATATTAACATGATGCGATGGCAATGGCTGACTCGTCATATTATGATCCATATTTTCAAATATTAGTTTCGCTCTTGCCGCATATCTCTTTTTTATTCTTCTTCTTCTCGTGCCCCATCCGTTCATCGGACATTGGTTATTATCATTTTGTTCACTGCGACCCGGAAAAACTCTACAGTAGACTGGCCTAACCATTGCTCTAGGTCCTTCGGCCATGGTGCTCCTAATTCTAGGGCCCCGACTTTTAACAATCTTTCTATTAAAGTTTTTAGAATTTCATCGTTTTAAATATATAGGATAAAAGTTTATCACATGATATGAGTTGTAATGCGTGCGCTTTAAGTTGTCGAGTCACTCGGATGGAGTTGCTGATGTTTAAAGGTTATGTGTTTCGGATCAGAAGGTTTTGTACATGGTGAGACTGAAGGACCTATCTCAGCTCAGATCTCACGCGTGTTGTATATCGCAGTGCATATGAATGTGGAATGTGCGACTGAGTATATATGCTGTAACTACAGCAAGGTATTTAATTAAAGCAGGACTTACAAAAGCTTATTCATAATCGTCGACGTACACCAATTAAAATAATAATTTGCACAAATAAAGTTCATAACTGGCGATGACGGGCCGGGCTGGTTTCTCGTAGGTGTCCGTTTTTATGTATTGTTATCCGCATTGGGTTGGTACGCTTCGGCACTAAATTGCTGTAGAGTGCTTGAATAAACGGCTGGGAATTATGCGGCGCGTTCAGGCCTCTACAAATACTTATTTTTCTTTATTCATTCGAGTCATAATATCTTCCGCTCAACTCTTTACCTCTATCCATCCAACTTATTTTGAGCATTCTTCATTTATGTTTGTAAATGTTCCTTAAACGTGGAGAAAGAATTCCCCCTTTCTTGGTCCGCTGCTGAATAATCAAGATTAAGTTCGTTCCACTACCTGGAATAAAAAAAATTAAAACACTATTTTAAGTTTGGCCAGGCCAAGAGTGATCAATACTCGGATGGTTTTTTTACGCAGAACACGTCCGCAACTGTTACAAGACTTCCCGCACCGAAACTGCGTAGGCTTTGGTAACTCGCCCCGAGGTTTATGGCTGTTTTCCCCCGTACGTTTATTTTTTTCCTCCCCTATAAGAATAAAGCCAAAAATTGCCAGTTTCGTGCGAATGCATTGATTTGGCTTGGGATACTCGTACTTTAAGCCAATATCGTATCTTTATTTTCGTGTAAGGTATACAAATTTAAAACGTAATTGAAAAATACGGTTAGGCTTAACGCTGTAATACCAAATACTGTCGAAGTGATGATAAAGTTACAATTTTTGTCATTTCATAATCGATAAATTATTCTTGTTATATGGTACATAGATGACACATAGTGTACTATAGAGTAGGGGTGGCTTTTATTTATTTGTAATATAGTGCATACATATATAAATATATATGGGTATGCTCTAATGCTCTAATATAAACGAGACAACATGAAGTGTTCTCTGTAGGTATACATAGAAATAATGATGCTATTAACTCTCCAATATCGCGGATGCATCGGCTTGGTAACAAGATGCATTTCGTTGACATTTTTCGTAGTAGGACCATACCTGAATTGAAGAAATATTTATACTTGGAATATAGGTACTTAGTTTTAATACTATGTATTGTAAATAAAATAAAATAAAATATTATTGTTTATGTAAAAGCCCACAAAGCCATTGATGGTAATAAAATAAAATAAGATCAAAATGTTACTTTTTTTACTAAAACTTATCCACCGTATATTTGTTTAGGTTAACTTTGAATCTATGTGGTTTATTTTTATATTGGTATAGTACAATACATGCGTGAGGCTGTAGTGGGCGGGACATGCAGCAATAGCAGGTGAATTTCGTAACACGTACATAGTCCTTATACACAAGCTAACAGGATCGAGACTGAGGAGAAGACCAAGACGTAGATGGTTAGATATCGTCAAGATAGACCTGTAAGAGATAGGTGCCCGGCGGACTAGATCATGGAGGCGATGTATGGCCCTCCGTTGTGACTGTAATCATGGACATCCGAGTCCCATGAGACCGTTGAAGAAGGGAAGAACGTTTTTCAAAAGTATAATTACAATTTTACGTACCTACCAATCACATGCACCACGCAATGTACATTGGACATTGTTCAGATCTACGCTAAAAATATTCTATATAATATTAATACGGACATCTGAGGTTTCCATGAAAATGCCAAAAATACCAGAATCTCAGAGGAGAACAATTTAGTAATTCCTAGGACGTGCACCATATACCGGCAAAAAATATGTTTTTGTAGCACCCAAATTGTATAATTCTCTCCCTAAATATGTAAAAATATTGAGCAATAGAGACAGTTCAAAGGCGCAATAAAATTCTCGTTAAAAAACCCAGATCGAATGAATGTTCATATCATGGTCACCCCTTCAATATGAACACACAACGATCTGGAACATATATCATTAACTAAACTGTTTAAATTGAATTGTAACTGTGTTATTTAAACTCTTTGAAAACAAATGTGTATTATCTTTACAAATTTCAGGTAGTTAATTGTCTTATATATTTATTTTGTTATTCACAATTTTTATTTCCCTTCTTTTTTTAAAATATTTTAAATTTATATTTGCTAAACCAATTATGTATAATAATATTGATTAATTAACAATGAAAAATATTTGCCTCAGCGCGAACGAAGCCCAGTGAGGCAGATATGAAAATACTAAATGTACACACAACATATGATATGAAATAAATAATTATAATAAGGTAAAAATAATATCTCAAAGTAAATTCTGTAGTGTAGGTGTTTGTGAACGAGTAAGTAAGTAATACAACGTAGAGAGGCACACGTGACGGAGGTCTACCAATAAAATATAACCACGACAATACCAAATATACTTGTACGTACTTATTATAATAAAATAATAATATCTACGACAAGCGTAGACATCAGGTTAGTTCAATCATCATTTAGAATATTGAACCTTTCTTGACTACCATGTAGAATAGTCTAAAACCTAAACATCATCATCATTTTCATCCCCTTATCTTCGGGCTCGGGGGCCCAACGTTTCGACAGGGCGTTTCATCTTCCCCTTTTGACCAATCAATACCCAATCTGTCTTTATGCAGTATTTGTTGCTGTTCATCTCAGGTTAGTCTGGGGCGACTCACCCCCCTCCCCTGGGCCGCCTTCTCTTCAAGAGTTACCAAGAAGACGCATCTTGGTAGTCATCCCTCTTGCATTCTCAAGAGGTGCTCAGCTCAACCCACCTCAAAAAAGATTTATCTATGTCAAATATAAGATTCACCCTGTATTAATGTAGGCACTGCTTTAAAAACAGCTTATGTATTGACACACTTCAGATATCTAATAACAAATATAGTCATTTTCAAATGTAATTATACTGCTTAAAGAGTGGGATCATGAAAGAAAGAAAAATTATATAAACCGAGTAATTAATTTAGTTCTGCAGTTATTATTGTGTTGGAGAATTTATAAATGAGCTGACTATCTTCTGACTGAAAATCTTCGTCGCCTGAATCATCTCTGCTTATGATCTTGTTGAACCGTGATAGTTTTTTCAAACGTACACAATATTTTATCATACGCCCAAATCCCGGAGAGAATAACTGCACATTTTATATTTCGCGCGGAAATCCCCCCGCCCATGTAGGGCCCTGTCGAGATCCCTGCGGTACCCCGGGACACGCGTGACGTGTCGCCAGCGAAGGTGGCATTTGTCACTCGAGGCTCGGAACGTGATTGTGGGAATACGGCTGGAAGAAACTTTGATTCTAGGCGTAGTAACATGTCGTGGATTTGAATTTATGGAGTATTACTTATGTGCTCGTATAATATAATAATATGCAGAAAAACTGAGCTTCTTACCCAAATTCTTACTTCGATACTTCGAGCAGTAAATTATTTGCATTAAGATATTAATATTTTGTGTGTTCGTGTTTTCGTGGAATCTGTTTAATTAATTAACTAAATCTCCGATGGTCGATTGCGTCAGATATTGTTTTGTTTTTTTATAAGGCTGGCCAGGTCAGTGAATGCGGGAGCTCATCTTTTAAAAATCATGCATAGACAAAGGGTAGATGATTGATCTTGTGAATAATATGTACTAATTTACCTCTGTAATGACTGAACCAATCGAACACGTTGAAAATAATGTTCTAGCCTTCATTGGTTGGATTATTAGACTATTTCAACGCAGTTCCCATTATCGTTTTCATATACGATAATCTAACTTAAGCTCTGATTACCATTTTCATACTATTTTTTTAGCGCGAGCAATTACCTCTGTTTCGATAGTTAGAGTGTTAATTTGAGATTTATTCCGTGTTTATTTCTCTGTTTTGAATGAGTGGTCTCGCTACAGCGTAGAAATAACTTTATGGTCATTTCCTTCACTGCTGGGTATAATCTTTTTCCCAAGGATTGCCAATTCTCTCTGTCTCAGTCCTTTTTATCCATTTATTGCCCGCTATTCTTCTGATGTCGTCTCTCCATCGTGCTTCCTCCGTGCCCCCAACACTTCTTCTGCCTGTACACTCTAGCAGCTTCTTTCTTCGCCATCCATCATCTTTTCTATATAGATACAGAGAATGCGGTAGATCAGTGTAGTCGATAGGTTTTTCCACTTCGTGATGTACAATGTGTTAAGAAATTGATGCGTATACATTTGTTTTATTTGTTCATTTCTATATTGGAATTAGTTAACGGATGCGTGGCCAGTTAGATGACAATGTGGATTAATAGATGAATACTAAAATTAAACTGTTGAAAAAAAATGTTCTGATTCGGATGCAATAGGGAATAGAAATCCTTACGGCGATAAATTCTGGATATTTTGGCCATATCTGGAGGCATTAAGAAAAGCATAAGATTTCAAGGCAAAATTGGTTGTTGAAGAGTCCCGGAAGAAAGAAAGCGAACATCCTTGACTGACAGAAAATTCGGAAACATTCCGACTGCGTTCAGAATGGCTGAAAATAAAATCAGTTAAGTGGACAGTCCAGAAACTATTTTAATTAATTTTAATATTCGTTTATACTTATAGATTTAGTTGGGTGTTTTCTGTCGTATACTTTGTGCATTAAGTTTATTTTTTGGTATTTCTTTTTCAGATTAAAGTCATGACGTTTTTGGTAATATATTGCACCAATTAATATTTTTAACATTCATTATCTTCATCAATTTATCTTAATTTCATTACGATAATTATTACCAATGGCCCGGCCCCGAGCTCCGCAATTCTTCCCCGCTAATGGCGGTGTTCATCCCTTTCTATGGAATTTAATACGTCATTCCGCCTCTTCTCTTTGATCCCCTATTTCCCCTCCCCTACCTTACCCCCGCCTCGCCAGCCTTCCGTTTGACCTTTGCAGGTGAGCGAGCTTCGTGCAAAGCTCCAGGTAAGTTTATACTGACGTTAGTGGAATCATATATTTAATTACCTTATAGAAACAATGCGAATCGGTCGTATTTCTCGAAGGAAAATTCAGGCTATACTAAAGCATACAATTTACGGACGCAAACTGTTGTTTCAAATAAAGGCAATAGAGTGCAACTTATTTACAAATATTATTTCTGTTTATTATTTATGGATATGTAGGTGTTAACTACTCAACGCTGTTCTCTATAGTATCTGATCCTGTGTATTTGTTTACCAGTAACAATTGAAGGTATCCTGAATTTTTGTGAAAGTGTCTACGAATGTGCGGATGTAAAAGGGTCTACGAATGTGCGGATGTAAAAGGGTCTACGAATGTGCGGATGTAAAAGGGTCTACGAATGTGCGGATGTAAAAAGGTCTACGAATGTGCGGATGTAAAAAGGTCTGCGAATGTGCAGATGTAAAAGTGTTCATGAATGTGCTTTTCCTTTTCTCTACCTACCTTCTTATCTACTTCATTTTACTACACTTTTCAGTCCACACTTCAACGGTAACGAATAGCTTGTTGATCTATAGACACTCGCCTACCGATCTAGTGGTCGGGGGTTCGAGCATCATTCTAGGATACCACCAAGATTGTCATATTTTCACGACACGTATTCCGTGTATGTATCTCCATTTAAAAAATAAAATTCTTTTCAAAAAAACGTATACTTATACGCATTTCTGGCGCATTCTTGGAATAAATTGGTGGAAGCTTTTAACCTTGAACCATCAATCTTTATCAATAATCCAGATGATATAGTTTTATGAATCTTCCTCGCGTCTGTGATGTCGCCAATGTTCAATTTAAAAATTGAGAAATCTGTCGAATCTAATTTTAGTCGGTATGGTCTTTCCTACCTTGGCATATTTTATTAATATTGACATTGCATTTTTTCTCTTAATTTCTCCCCTTTATTTGATATTGTAGAACCCGAGCAGAAATTACATTACTTTCAATAATGCAAATAATTTATTTTTACCAGCGAAGAGCAGCTCTTCTGCGCTGAGTTTTTTGAGTTATTCGACCTCTTTGACTGACTTTCTGATTAATATCACTGAAGATCAGCAAAATAGATATGACTAGTAGGAAGCAATCACACATTTCCAATACTTAGGTAAAACGTATTTTTCAAAGTTGAAAATGTAATTTATTATCTTAAAATTGGAAGCGGCCCATTACAGTAACTAACTAAACAAATCTGATTTTTTTATGATTTAAATACCCGATGTACCGTTGTGGCGGTGACATAAGTTTGCCATATTTCATGTCAAAGGGGCAACAACCGCCCTGCCGTGCGACGTCGCTTGGCGACATATTGGAAATACAGAGTATATACCACCACCGGTGTTACCGTTATTGTTATTGTGCCGTAATACAATTAACGATGTTAGACCCTGCAATGGGGTCCGAAATGTTGGCCAGAAAGGTCGGAGACACGCGGCAGAAAATTGAACGGGCGTGAGAACCTTTTAAAGAGAGACCCCCTGTCCATGCGCCGGTGATAGCCGCGTTTCAAAATTCCACTCGATCATATCGTCGGGTTGTTTGCAAACATCCCCACTGAAAATCTTTATTTGTGTCCCGTCCCTATTGAAGTGTCCCAAATTCCCTTTTACTGCTTACGCCGGCGCGCCCTTTTTGGAATTTCGGCACTCCCGCCGGCAGACCCATTTTCGCCGGAGCATTTCAGGAAGAGCAATTTGCCCTTTTTCGCTTAACCAGGTAAATTGGTTTTATGTGTATTGAAACATATCTTCTGTCACATAATGTTCTCAGGCTTCCCTCTCACACCTCCGTCCGTCTCGCATTGTTTCAAGAGGTAATGGTGTACAAGTCGACAGTCTTTTTTTATTGAAATGGTGAGAGATTGAATAGTTTTTTTTTTCATACTACCTTCACGGTCTTTTCCCCCAGTTACGAGTTCTGGTAGAATATATTTTAGAAAATTATCAACACACGTACTGTGTGTCATTGTTTAACTAATTGAGATGAATTTAAAAACAAGACTATAGGTTTAGGTGAAGAGTTGCGTCAAAAAATTAAAGTATTTGGCCAATGAGTACATGTAAAAATCGATAAAAGTGGAGTCTACGGAAAAATCTGGTCGAGACGAATCCAACGAATCGCCGCGGCAGAAACGGCAGAATTAAAGAGCATGCGGCCGAGGCAAAATGCTCCCCTAGAACCTATTACAACACCTAGTGTCGCAGCGGATATGCCATTCACAAATTATTGCCGATACTTGTTTAGTTATTAATTAAAAAAATAATTACCAAATTAAAAAAATACACATAAAAACATGCCTATCGAAAAATATCGATATCACCGGGACTCTAACCTGGATTTTAATATTTCAGGTAGACTCTTTTACCTATTACGTCATAGCACCCGATAAATTATCTGATATATCTTACCCTTTTAGTGAGACATCTGTTTTTCCTGTTCGAAGCAACTATTCATAATAGGACTAAACTCCGGAACATTTTTTTCCACCGTCTAGTCAGCATACAGATTTTTGAGGCTTGGTTCTGCATAGGTCGATCATGTATGACGTTGACAGTGAGGTCTTGTTAGGTACAACAACTTATTTATATATGCTCTAATATAAACAAGATCAAAATGTTTGATTTTACTACAACTTATCTTGCACATATTTGTTTAGTTTCATTTAAAATCTATGTAGTTTCTCCTCCTTTCTTATATCTTCAGGCATTTCATTAAAAATCTTCATCGCACCGTACATCATAGATTTCTGATATTTAGTCTTCCTACTGAATGGCAGTCTCAGTCTATATTTTCCTTTTGTATGATGTTCGTGCTCATGTTGATTTGCATCAATTTTTCTTATAAATTCTGGCGACATCTTCTTAGTGTGTTGTGAAAATTAACGAGAAAACTATTCAGCATTAACGTTCGCACACCGAATCCGCACCAACTTCTTCTTGTGTAAATTTCCGATCTTACGGATACCGTGTATCAAGCCGCACGCCTTATTACACGTGAAATATGCGAGTTGGTTCAACTATTTTATATAAGTCAGCGCCACCGCTATTTCATAGTTCCGACACGTCTGGCAGTGCCATCCCAACAATTGCTTCCAGAAACATTAAACACACCTCGTATTCCACTCTGTTCTGTTTCCTGAGCCAGCGCAGTCCTCCACAGGAAGTGGTCCACAACAGATCAGACGAGCCACTTGTTTTGACAACTGTATATTTAAACATCAGTTTTAAATTTATTTTTTTAACCACTTCAATTTATTAATACAAATTAAATGTATTAGTTAGAAAGATATACATATAACATCAATTTATCGAAAAAATATTGTTGTTGCTACCAAAATTCGAACTTGGATCCGGGGAAATGCATTAACCGATTAGGCTACGCCAACACAGTGAGTTAACGACTAATTTTCGAATGTTGCGCTTTCAAGTTGACACATCTGTCATTCCATTACTTGAAAGTCTCTTTTATATTTACGGAATCTCAAATACCAAATTATCTTTCTAATTAATACTAATTTGTATTAAAAATATCACAGACCTATGTTCTGTAAAATTGCAACTTCACACTAACGATATGTTCTTATTAAATTTTTAAAATTATTTCACTAATCGATTTCGGAAACAACCATTTCCTTCTTCGGGATTTGAAATTAACTAATCAAAAATATAATCATTACATTTTAATGTTTTTAAACAGAGTCTATTGAAAAAAAAAACTTAAAATAATAAATATTTAAAAATATATCTAGTACTTAACTTAAATTGTGTAAATTGACTTTGATATAAAATTATTAGAATTTTTTTTAGAATAGTTGTGGTTAAATTTTGTTGGTAATTTATAATATTTTGGTTAATTTTACACGCTTTCTTGGAAAATCATTAAATGCTATTTGACTCTTATGTTAAAAAAACGACATGTTTTACCAATATTGAAAGCAGTACAATATTTACAGCTAAGTTTATAAACATCGGAATTATTAAATATATCATCTTTATCTTTGGAATTCTTGGGTAATTTTCCTATATTATTATTTGTATAAAATGCCAGTCTAATATTTTGTGGTAGGTTTTCAGATATTTGATTCGAAAATTTATTTGTGAATAGAATTCCACGCTATTATTTATTATTTCATTTTTAGTATTTTATTTTTAAGTTAATTTTTTCGTTTATTATCAACTAATACAAATACAAATTAAATTAATCAATTAAAAAAATAAACAAAAAAAAATGTATATGTCTAAAAATATTTGGTTACTACCGGGATATATTTTTTCTGTGTATCTTTCTAATTGATTTATTTATTTATTAAAAACTATCACAGTACCTACTGTGTTCTAAAATTGCAACCTCATTAAAAGTTTTATCAACTAATTTATATGTGTGATATCACATCAAATAATTGTAATATATTACAGTAATATAATTTGGTAGTGTTTGAAAGTGATATAAGTGTAACTAATTTTAATGTAATGTAGTTAATGAACGCTTAGAACAAATGAGTGACTTTGTATAAATATGCTCTATAATAAGTAGGTTAAATAAATAAATAAGTCTGTGCAGTGATTTGGCGCCCGGGCTGTGCAAATAAATATCGGATTAGCGTATGTTGATCAGTCATCAATGATGCACCTTTTTAAGTGGTTCAATTATTCAAAATTGTGACTTGTGCTGTTATATTTGTTAACAGTACAATTCACCATTGTAACTCGACTCTCTTTCTTCATCTCCACAACCGGCTTCAATGTTTCGCTGCGTACGAGAGCTGAATTCACTTCTAGTTCATCGAAAGGAGAGAGATCGTTGGGAATAAAATGAATGCTGCTCTAGACACAGTTACTTTCAATATGAACTTGATATTCGAAGTAAGAGTAAGGTTGCACAGGAAAATTTTAGTGCCAACACTAATTGTGAAATTGGAACAAAAATAACGAAAATTTTAATGCGGTTGCCAGGCGCTTGTGTGAAAAATCTTTTTACTTTATTTATTTATTTAGACACATATAAAATATAAGCATTGTTCAGCTTTAAAAAAAAAAGACAGTTTGTTGTTGTTGACAATTGACAGTTTGTTGATGCATTGCCCAACTAGGCAAGCCTGTTTTAGGGCAAATTGGCAAACAAATTACATTACACAAAACCAAATGACTCACTGAAGGCAAAACACAATCAAATAAAATACGAAACATATAAGGTAAGTAAACGTGAAAATATAAATATATAAGGTAAAGGGAAATATGCTAGATAGAGAAATAGTTAAGAATTAACAAACTAGAAGCGAATGTAGATCTGTTTGCAGTATAGTCAATAGAATTAAGAAATGGTCGCTGAGATGGTTTGGGCGCGTGGAATGTACGAGAAGAGAGGATGTTGAAGGCAGTAGGAACAGAGGACGTCCGCAAAAGACCTGGTGTGAACAGTTAGTGTGCCAGACGGTGTGATAAAAGAGTGCGAGGGGGTCTATTTTGTCTACCTAAGGAAACAGCGTGATATTAATTAAGTAAAGTTTTGATTTGGAGACTTGGTTGTCTGATTTTTGTGCATTTCCCGGTGCCGCATCGATGCATGTCTGTATTATTCCGGTGTTTAATTATTTTATTTTATCTATCTACGATATAGACGACTAGATTGGCTATATTGAAGATAGAAATAACGCACCATAGATACGGATAAACAGTATTTTTAAAATTGTATTTAAACATTGAATTAAATTTGTTCTTTTGATAACCATTTCCATTTTGCTGACTTATTGCACCTACGAAGTTGCAATTCAGAACATAGTCCTGTGATATTTTAAAACAAATTTGATTAATTAGATAGATGTACAGGAAAATCTATCTATTGAAAAAATATATGATTGATACCGAAATACGAACCCGGATATATCTTTCTAATCGAAAAACACTATTATTTGTACTTGTATTTTAAGAAAGATTACATTTTAAGTTATGTTTAAATTTTTTTAGAAGATTATTACACTACAGATCCAACATAATAGTGAGATTATTAAATAATAATATTCTAGATTACTTCTGGAATCCACCCCGTAACTGCTCACCTGTCATTCTACTCTTTACTCCTACTCCACTCGAGATCAACGATGATGATTCTCTATCATGACTGCTGCTCGACTCAGTGACAAACAACAAAGGTTTCGTCATTCACTTTGGCGACCCGGAACACACGGTAGCCTACAGGGTGTCAGGGCACGGGACTGTTACATTTAAAGTTGTATACATGAAGTGTCTATTTAAAAATCGTGCATATAGTATACTTTGTCCAACATATTTATTTCATGTTGATGTCTACAAAGATATTCAATACCCGTAACACAGTTCTTGTATATTATTATTGTATTACACTAATTTTGAATGCGCTATTTTACTCGGGAAGCCTCCGAAAATACTTACACTATGTTAAAAACAATGTTCGCAAGCCACGCTGGTAAAGGCTCGTGGCCACCGATCAAATGTGGTCGTGTTCTAATGGTTACGATACTCGCCTAGTGATCTAGTAGCCGGGGGTTCGATCTTCGTTCCAGAAGGCCCTCAAGTTATTATCTTATTGTTGTCATACCTAGCACAAACGTTTAACTTATTTTGAAAATATGTATTAAAAATATTGATGCGATACGTATTTCGTGTACGCATCTCTATTGTTTTTAAATAATAAAGGTATATTTTCAAATATTATATACCGAAAGCGTACACCAAAAACCATTAAACTACCTCTTAGGTCTTGCAGTAAGCTATTGCTTATTCAAGTGGTCAGGAGTCAGAAGTTCGAATTTCGTCCCAAGAGACCACAAAGTTGGACGTTATTTCTTTTGATATGATTTGTATTCCGTGTATTTAAATAGTCAACGGGATATCATAATTTTGTTGATTTTCTGTTGATTTTATTCACATCTGAATCTTTAAAGTGGTATACAAGTAAAGAGAATAAACTTAATGCTGTGAAAATGCGAGTATTCTTTCTTTAATATGTTATACTTAACATAAAGAGTCACGAAATTACGACATTTTTCTTTTTTTATATACTCGGATATAACACTTTCTCAAATTATTACTTTACCTCGCTGGAGCACCCTATATAATATGTATGTGTGTATTAAATGAAAAATGTTTTCTCTTTCTTTCATCCGTCACGTACTTCGCGGGGGTGTGAGGGAGAAGAAAAATATCAAATGGCCCGCGAAGGGTTGTGGATATTCGTTTCGCATTCATGCCGCGGCGCCAGCGTCGTTTGGCAACGTGTGAGTGTTCTTCACACCGCGTCTCGCGGCCGGTTTCGGATTACTTAGGGGGTGTGACCGCTTGGAAAGGGGGCAATGTCAGGACCTCTAAAACCGAAGGTTTCTTGTAAGATGGATGCGGAAGAAGCGATGGATGCATGTTATATCTCGTCTGCTTCTATCTGTCTTCTGATGGACGTGACGTGGTTATAATGTTGTAATATTTAGTTCCATATTTTTGTAAAAGAGTGCGACTTTGAGAAATGATAGTAATTACTACAATTGAAACATTCTGTTTAAAAAAAAAACGTCATTAAAAGTTGTAATACTGGTTTGGACATACACGTGGTGTATAAGGTGTGATATGTATATGAATATTAAAAGAATTAGATAGGAATGGTTATCTGCTTCAAGTCAGTTTACCATTATGCTCATGTGGGTGGGTTGTGTGCTAGGATGACAGAAAATCTAAATACAACAGAAATGCACACGATTTCACACTGAATTGATTTAATGTTACATAATAATGGTTGAAATATACTGATTGTTTGCGATGGAAACGGGGTGAGTATCAGAAGCTGTTAACGAGTTCCAATCTACAGAAAAATACCGAAGTTGGGGAGCTCTCGGCGGCCGTCGGTAGCCGACGGCGCATGCGGCCTGTGCATGGTGGTGGGACGCGCTTTAGTTGAATTCGCACTTCGCAGCCTTGCTTGCAGCAGAAAACCGGGAGAAATAGAAAAGTATTATAATGGCAGATACGGGATGACATCCGGGACCATAACGCCTAGTATTAGACAACGGATTGCGAATATAAAGATAAATGAAAATATGTTCCAAAAATAATAAAATAGTTATGTTTGCCAAAACAGAAAAGTGAGGCGTTATATCTTAGCTGATAGTGATAGTGATGGTGAGATAGTTAATTAGTTAGTTAGTTAGATCGTCGCTGCTAACTAACGAGTTAGTGTATTCCAGTACCCACTATAATATTCAGAACACCTGTTGAAATTTAGCTGCTGGAATATTACTCGGCAGTGCCATTAAATACGGAAGGCAGATGGTTAAATTTATGTTGTCTCGTTGATCAAAATACATAAATAGTGTACTAAAGTTAATAACGCGTTTCACGACTCTGGTCAGCCTGTCTACATTAACTTGTCCTCGAGGACAGCACAATATTAGAAAATATATCAACATAAAAATAACGGGCTTTCGGGTAGTACCGGGTGTCTTAATTATTTAAAAACAAGGAGTCTATTTTAAAAATTTATTGTATTAATGAAAAATTTTATAATTATTCAAAAAACAGATTAGCAATGGTAAAACAAGCATTTTAAACATAAAAACAAATATAAATTATTTATAACTTTGTTTTTAATCACTTTATGAGTTAAATTTAATACACCAACCGGTTTCGGAAAATACATTTTTCTTCATCAGGATGTCAAAAAAATTTTGTACATGTCAAATTGTTTTTAAATTCAATTTAAAAAAATGGTTTTAGTTACATTTTTGATATATTTAAGATTTATATTAGCAGAATTAACTTTGTGGTTAAAATCCATTATTATAGATTGTTAACTATGTATTTTCTTCTTCAGGATATCATTAACTAATCAAAAACATACGTTATATTGTTTCTTTAATAGAATCTATTTTTAAAAAACAATAATTATTTAAAAAAAAAAATAGTTCTTAACTTCAATGGTTACTTGATGATACAAAATTATTAGAATAATTTTTAGGAAAATAGTTTAGAATTGGACTTGTAGTTAAATTTAGTTGGTTGTTTGTAATATATTGGTTAGTTACAAATTCCATTCCAAATTATTTCATTTAAGACCAACACCGTTTACATGTAAAATAGACAATCCCAAATTTTTATCAAAAGGATGATCATTTTCTAACAAATGATTAGAAAATTTTGAAAAACCTATTCAAATATCTCAAATGCTTTTTTAATTTTATATTAAAATTTCGACCTGTTTTACCAATTTAGAGTTTATTTGACATCCTGATGAAAGAATAGGGATTTTTCGAAACCGGTTAGTGCATTAAATTTAACTCATTAAAATGGTTAAAAACAATTTATATTAAAATGAATAACTACAATCTAAAGTTTGTAATAAATATTAAATATATTAAAATAAATCTTCCTGTCACAAATAAACAGAAAATAATTAATTAAAACTTATATCTGCAGTGTAACACTGTTCGTAAGTCAAACCTGGACAAATAACCAGAGAGAGGGGAATAAGTGGGAAGCATTCGAGATACAAGGCTGAAGAAGAAAGGAAATAAAAAAAAGAGACACCAATGAAACTTGTAGGGTCCAATGAACAGACAAAATGAATACTTAGGAATATAACTGAGAGAAGAATATAGCCTGAAAGGTCCAGACAAAAATATATCCACCAAATATGAGCAAGGTGAAACAGGTGCACCATAGACAATTTCTGGAATGTTTTCAGGATCGAGGCGCATCACAAGCATTGTGAAATCTGGTTTATGGAAACTGATCAAAATGCGGATGAACCGCTTCATCTAAAGAAACACTAAATTAAATAGGAACGTCTTATATACGTTAAGAGAACTAATATTTAGTGATCTTATACAGGATAAATCAACATAATGGGACGTGAACGCCAACCTTGCCTTAGAATGAACATTGCCTGTAGGTAATGGATAGAAAGAACATTGCCTGTAGGTATTCGTGATCAGGACGAAGAACGAGGGGTCTATCTTGAAAGAGAAGGGCAGAACGTATCCGAGAAATAATCGGGCCTCGCTACACGTCGCAATAAACACGGCCTATGATTGGAGGCAAGCAGTTTGCGTTGTAGAAGCATATTAAAAGATTACTATGCTTACGCATGAGTACATCAACTGAGAGTGTAATCTAATAATAAATATCGGATAATAATATTACATTAGTATCATTCTAAACGATTCCTACAAAAATAAAGCATTAAAAGATAAGCCGAGCACCTAAACCTATACATCCGCGCGATCTTTGTATAATATTTTAACATTTCAAAACAAACTATCGTATTGATGTATTTCCAATACTATCAAACCTGTGCACAGCACAATTGTAGAAATATTAAAAAACGAGTAAAGAGTTACCTAATGTCCTCTTCGCACATTTTGTCACTTACAGTATTCGTGGCATTGCGTACGAGTATTCGGTTATCTATTAATACACTCGTATCTGATGGACCAGACAACGTTGAGGCTTAGTCCCGACGAACGGCCTTCTAAAACCTTCCATACTGCATGCGCTGAGATAGGGTAAACTTGTTCCGGACCCCTTCTCAACATGCGTTTTTGCACCGGAAACTGAGCGGAATCGCCTGACGCTTCCTGCCTTAACCGTTTCCGGGATCCGCGTGTTTCCGGTTATTATACACACGGTTTTTTGCCTTATTCTAACCCTTTTCTATTCCTACTATTAGAAGGCTCCCGAGCTCCCCTTAGTATTTGTTTGTTCCAGATTTTAAGTGGTCAGCTCCCCTACCCTTATCCCATCATCGTTTATCTTATCTTGAGTAATCCCTTCCTAATCATCATTTTACGTAGAGTGTCAGTACTCTATATCTGATGATTTCAGTACTATCCATTCTAGGAAGAGTAAGTTGAATTGAAGAGACAGTAGAATTTTTAATGACACTTGGGAAACACTGCGAGGCAGAGATCAAGAGAAGAAGTGTCGTGACACGGTTTTCTATGGATATGCTCGAAAAAAGAAAAAAATGAAATTTAGCAATATTTGAATATGTCCAAAAACACACTGAAAGGCACTGTTATTAAACAAATATTAGATATCTTATAGAGATGAAAATATTTTTTAATAATGGAAAAGCATTGAAGTATAGGTAATTACAGGGCTCACGACCTGTCTTCGGCTGGGTTAAGTGATCACTTTACACAATGTAACGTTCACCATTCCACCCAATCAACTTCTATACCTATCAAATTCTTGAAAGTTGTTTATATGTTAATAAGTGGAATCACTTCGAATACCACTACACTATCGCCATCTATGGACTAAATTTGATGTTCATTTTCCCAATCCACATCAATTGGATGGAATTGATGTCTGTTAGGTTAAATCGCGCTTTTGTAGATGGCTTCCTTAAGGAAACCTAGGCCGATCTTTTGGCGCGGTAACGCGTGCCACTGTCAAGATTTTGGTTCAGAAAGTTACGGTACACCACATGAGATAAGGTTCCATACACTAGTGCTCGCGGAAACCTTAATTTAAATATAGGCCCTACAGACGTTTAACATGAATATATTAATATTAACACTTCCCACCAACACCCTCCATACAGCAGATTCGAACACAGAGTCGCGAGTCTCCGAGCTGATTGCTGCTTCACCACTGCATACCCAGCGCGTGATGTGACGAGATTTATAACCGTTACTTAGGATATTATTCACCCTGTTAACCTAAGGGTGCGGTTGACTTTATGGCGGTAGTTTCCGTTAAAAACACACCCTTCGGCTATTAGGATCATATTGTGGGTAATGTACGGCTAAACATGTTAATTTAAGGAGACATTAACTTTATTTATTGGCGATAACTTATGTCAACTTGATTACAATACAGAAAAAATTAAATACTGATACACAAAGATGTATTACGTGAAACATTATGCATTTAGTTATTTCACTAATATCTATAAATCAATTGATTGTCTTAAAATTGTGTATGACGCACATACTAGTAAATGAATAGACATGATATGAAGTGTTTATATAGGAGAAGGGTTTGGCACATTATTTGCGAGATGAGGAGCATTGTATACAAATGTATCCAATGAAACAACGACTACAGAATAGCTACAGATACAATAATGGCCGTGACTGAAGTATTTATATTTTGTTTATATTTGTATATATGTGTGAACATTTTAATTATTTATATTTTCTTTTCATAATATAAATATTTATTAAATTATTATTATTATAAATCCGATAGATTATGAAACATTTAAGCAACATGTTTACACTTCGATAATTAAATTTTTGTGTAAACACGACGTATTTTTTTCATTAATGCATATATATTGTCAGCGTTTAAATTTTAGTTCCAATCGAGTCATATTTTTTAAATAAATTGCGGAGCTCTTTGATTGCGTGAGCGGTAAAAAAGTGATCACCATGGGTGCCACCAAAATGAAAGTTTTGGGACAAGGAATATACGTTAGTTCATGTCTATTTATTTGGCGGTCTGCGGTATGACGTCAATAGTGCTCACACTGTACAAACGTTTGAAACACTGTGTATGGGCGCAGACTCAGCGGGACGATTTGATCTCGTTCTTTATGACGCAAAATTTCATATTTAAAACTAGTTATTCATGTGTAATATTTTTGTTACAGATCTCATCATAAATGCATATTATTGATGTAAAAATAAGTTATCAAATTGAAAAGACAACTTCATCTTAGCAAAAAATGTTGCTTTGTGCATTGCATCAGTTTGCTAACCTTGCGATCACGTTTCGCGGAGCTTGTGTAGTGCTTCATTCAAGGGCGGATTTACGATGCAAGGGTAAGAAGCCCCAAAATGATATCACAATGTGATCTACTAACCTCAACACAGACGTAGGGATAATATTTTAGGTTAAAGACTGAGCGTACACGAATTCATGAATACCGGACGGCAGCCGAGCACAATCGGATCTATTAGTATTTTTGGAGCTTATACAATGTTTGTAGTTCTTTTGTTTCCGCTTTCTAAGTTGCTCCTGGTTTGACATGCCTTTTTTCTCTCATATATATATGTTCCGAATTCGAATCAGCCGCAACCGTTGTTATTAACACAATTCCGCATCCAAATTCCCATCCATGCATTTCCTCGTGCTCGTCTTGTCAGTGTGAATTGTGACCTTGACGTCAGCAGACGTCAACTTGACCAATATTTGTTCGATCTCGACATCGCGATAACAATCGCACTGTGGAATTTCAGCTGCAGTGCACCAGCACTGTATTTTGTGATATTGTATTTGGATCACGCATTGTTTGTTGTTTGTGTGCCGTGGGTGAACTTGTGATATCGCCGCATTGGGATCAATTGGGATCAATTGGGATTGGTGTCACTGTGTGATCTCGGCGGTGACAGCGGGGATTACGGAGACGCCATATACGGTTCCCGAGATCAATGGTCCTTCGACTAGAACCCTTATCCCCTCATCGACTTCATCTTGTACCAAGGTTTCCCTACTTCCTTCCCATACCTGGCGGTGATTCCGATTTACGACCGGAATTGTCGTATTCCTTTCCGTGGGACGCGCGACCTGGAGTTGGCGCAATTTATTCAGTTAGATCCGGATTTATATATCATCTGGTCTCACGCACGACAGCCACTTCCAAACAATGCCTTACTCACCACGCACTTGCAATCGTAAGAAATTTGGACTCTGCAACAATCTGCCCCAATACCTACAATACCGTGATATGCTGCAAGCCATCATCCTATCTTGTCCTTATTTATTTCATTTTAGATTTATTATTTTTTTGTTTTAATATATTTCTATTATATTTAATGTATTTCTACTATTTCGCATACGATCAAAGTTTATCTATACATAACCCTTATTAGAACGGTGTTATTATATGGAGCAGAAGCCTGGACTCTGAGCTCTGTCCACTGTCTAAAATTACAAGTGTTTGGTCGCTAAATTCCGAGAAAGGTCTTTGATCCGATTTGCCAAGATTATATTTGGCGTCACCGCTACAATTTTGAAATTTATGTGCCCTATGATAATCCCTGCATCGTCATATTTATTTAATATAATATTTATTTAATATAATATTTATTTAATATAATATTTATTTAATATAATATTTATTTGATATAATATTTATTTAATATAATATTTATTTAATATAATATTTATTTGATATAATATTTATTTAATATAATTACATACGCATCCAACATTTCGTAAACCATAGTGGGGACCACGGCTTGGCTAAATTACACCCTCGCTATCAAGATCGACTGTTGAACCAAGGTGCTGAACAGACAAGAATGGGAAGATTTTACAGGAATGGAATGGTTGCCACTTACTGAGTAAGTGTGTGATGCCATCAAAATGAGGATGGTAAAATATAAATGGTTATCCGTCTCTATAGTCGGTTTACCATTATGTGTTCGATTAGGTATGTACATAGATCCACCCGACAGGTGCTAAGCGGTCGTTCACGCGGGTCGTCTGATGTGCCCAGCATGTCTCAGCTGCGGTCAGGCACCGCGTCGCCGGGTGCGTTTAGCGATGTCGGCGATCGTTCGGAACCGTTCACTTTGGCCAGTACTACAATGATGATGATGATTTTTTAAATTAAATCGGAGACCTTGAATCGGAACGGTTAAACGCTGTTATCAACCTCGAAGGCTCCGTAAGTCTATGTGTCGACCTTTGGCGAAATAGTAATATTAAATGTATTATTTAAAAAGATATACATATAAAATCAATTTTATTGAAAAACATTGTTGTTGCTACCGGGATTAATTAATTCTGGCGTCTCCTATCGGATTACTCAAAGGTATTTATTTGAGATTCTGTAAAAATAAAGTAGATGGCTTTCAAATAATGGAACGATAGATTTATTAATTTGAATAGTGTAACATGTAGATTCGAAAAATTGTCGTCAATGTACTGTGTGCTGTAGCATAATAGGAAGGAGATTCAGGTTTGTATCCCGGTAGCAACAACAATATTTTTCGATAAAATTTATTTTATATGTATATCTTTCTGATTAATACATTTCATTTGTATTTAAAATATCACAGACCTATGTTCTGAATAATTACAACTTCAGAATAAGAATGTGTTCTCCTTAATAATAAAATAGTAATATAATTCCATACAATCCACTGCATCCGGAGGTGATCGAGAGACCCAATTCAGTGAGTCCTTTTTACCTGTTCCTGTATTTCTGGCATCTAAGGTGCGGTTGCACTAGTATAGTATTTTCTCTCTGTCTCTTCTTGTATCGCAAACTATTCTGTGAAAATTTTACACTACATAATACTAGAATAAAATTACTATATTTGTTTTTTTTTTTAACTAAGGTTCAGCTGGTGGTCGGTAAATAGTAAAGGAGTAATGTTTGACCCATTCACATAAACCTTACGCAGATGCTTCAGAAACACTCAGTAAATTAAAATCAAACCTAATTTCTGGATGAGTAGCCAACTAAACGAATTAAGGCTTTATATTCACACTGCTTTGCCCCACCTGCTACGTAACAAGCGAGGCACTGGAACATTTTTTTTATCTGTCGGGTTTAGAAAATACACGAGGTAAATTAAATATGCTCAACAATTTAGATTTTTTTACCATTATTTAATTAAACCTTAATTCAATTTTCAGTTGGATTTGGTCAGCGGTCGGGCTGTGGTATAATATTATGCAGGAAGTGTGTAATGCAATGTTATGTATCTACATATAAAAAAAAAAATCAAAACACATTTAATATATTACAAAAATGAATCCTGTGGAGGCGGAAAATATTTAAACCATAATTATAAGTGGAGAAATAACCCATTCATTGATTGTTATGATTTAGGATTTGATTCTCAGAACACTCAGTGGTGGAAATAATGGAAGATAGGAGGCACTTACTTTTTCGGTCTACCTGATGCTGGATGCTGTTTCAATTGTTTCTCTCCTTTCCAACCACAAGACAAGCGATGCAGAATGTGTAAACACTGTTAACACTCGCGTAATAAGGATTGTTTTTATGTATTAGCGGGATATAATATTTATTTTAAGCGTTAGCGGTTAATTATTATAGACGACAGTTAATCTGTAAGGTTCTAAATGTAAACAGTTCTAAAAGCACACTGAACTCATTGCAGTTCGAGAGTGTTGATTGCATCGACCTCTTTCCTTCTTCCAGGGAAAAGAAAGTGAATGAGATACTAGGTTTAAATTTAGATAATCGCGAATATAAAATATATACTAGTGAGTGTGCATGTGAGTGGGTACGTTAAATGGCGCTAACGCTCAGTCTAACCTGGTGACGCATATAGCAGCCACCACTTTTGCAAATTATCTTCAATGTATGTAGTTCTATTAGGCTTATTTATGTGTATTTCATTACACTAAGTCCTCTCTATATACGAACATTCAACTTGCGAACTTTCAAGGATACGAACGTCCGGGTCCAATAATTTAAATACATTTAAATATGTGTAAAATTCAAAATTGCACCGGAATTTTATAATTGGTTGCAGCGTGTAAGATTAGTTCGTATCTCTGCCGCTTGGCGGTGTGCAGGACTTACGTTTTCAGTAATGTTTACAGTAGTCAAGTAGTAGTACACAGCAATGCGGTTTTGTTTAACAAGTATTTTTTTTAGCAACGTTTTGTTCAATTACCGTGCGATTAATTTAATCGCGTCGAGTATTAATCGCAAGAACGGTGGTGATTAGTATAGTGAATGCTGAATGCATAGGAAGGCCTACCTTGTTCGACTTGCGACCAAGCTCCCGAAACGGCACTCTTTCGTATGTAGAGAACTCACTATACATTATAAAAGTGGCATTATTTTATTTCTCTAGAGAAACAATATTAATATTTTTTTAGAACAGAAACAACTCCCGCAAGTAAAATTTTTACAAGAAAATGTTTCGGAAAAATGGTATTTCTTACCAGGCAAAGCGCCTCGCCTGTTCAGATTAATACAACCTCTAGTACTTACACAGCCCATCGTGCTTCTGCAATATCGTTATTTGCAGCGTAACCTCTAACCTTCGTAAGTCTTTGCCTAGTACACCCTAAAAATAAGATTTCAGGTTTTCATGGTATAATTTCAGAAAGCCAGAATTTTCAGTGATATTCAGCAAAATAGTCCAGTAAATAACACACAAATATAATTCCATTGACTACTTAAATTAGTTTACTTTATTTTCTGTATTATAAAATAGGAACAAGTTTTGCACCGTATTGGATTGTGGAGAAAATAGTCTCCGCGTAACTCTATGTGTAGAAAGTAATGTACATACTTTTCGTTAAGTTTTTTTTGTCGGCTGTGCCCTTTCACGGCGAGAAATCTTATTTAACTCCCCCAGCATTATCTGCGAGCGGGTTAATTTGCGCGCCGCCCCCGACTTGAGTTATGCAATAATTAGGGGTGGGAAGATTTATATCGCTCCCTCCTTTCTTACCGCCGCCCGCCGCTGGCAAAGGGTTGCTGCCCTTTTAAGCTCGATTAAGTATCTTCCCTATAATAAAAAATCAGAAACACAGTGCCACTGGATTTTCCGGATAAAATATATTTTAACCCTTTGCAATATATTTTGTTGGTTTTTGTATATCTTGCGCGTGTAGTGTGCTAATTTTTATGTTTGTTTTAATTATAAATGTATGTTTTAGTTTATTTTAATAGTAAAATAAATTGTTTTTTTTTATCAAAATTTTTGACATTTTTATGAAAATTCATCGCGAAACTATTCTATATTTTTACGTTTTTTAAACTAAGATAAGCCATTTAAAATATAAGAATCAGTATTTGTTCTCTAGGGACGAGGCTGGAACCACCTACCATGTGTTCAGTAAGCGATCGTCTTACCGCTAGGCCAAAGAAGCATTAAATTTATTTATTAATAATTTTTATCATTTTGTATCCTAACGACAACAAATTTTATGAGTTTATTATTATTGTAAGATTAATTAAAAAAAATATAGTCATAAATCCGCTTATAATTGTTTACGACATACCATGATAATTCGATAAGTTTACACGCACATAGATATTCGGCACACTAGCAATGGAAATATAAGTCATCATTATCTCACGAAAGCTTTATCCAAAATTATCGGAGCAGTGGGAGTGACGTGGCAAAGATTGGGGAAGTATCGGAGCTCGAGTGCGTATAGAAGATTAAATATGGTCTTACAAGCAACATATCACAGTATTTTAAGAAGAATCTTTCTTTGATCAGTGAATTCTTCCGATCCTTAGGTACGGTAGTGAAACCGACATCTGATACTTTCTACTTTCTATTATAGAATAAAACGTTGAACAATCATTCAGAAAGTTTAGTTTGTAATACTACAATATATATATTAATGAAAACACATTTTATTGTGAGGTTGCAATTCGAACATTGTTCTTAAATTGGATATGGACATAATATATGCCTCATTTAACATTTCCTCTCCGGTGATGTAAACTGAGTTGACATTGCTTTTAATTATGTGAATATCTCTGTAAATATACTAAATACAGGGTTCACATTTTAGGTATTCCTCCGTAATATATTTATATATAGGGAAAATATTTACAATATATAAGTATTTACCATACGCAAAAATAAATAATGTTTTCTCGAAGATCCTGACGTGAACGTGAAATTGTATGTACATGCGGAGAAGTGCGAAAGGCGCAGTGCGCGGGGTGCCGGATGCCGGATGCCGATCGTCACTTTAGTTAGTAGCAGAGCGTACGCTGGACGAGTTAGACATGTCTTATGCATTTCTCATTCTTAGCATATATATCAACTATTATTTTAATGATGAATATAAGTAATAAATGTAAAATATTCATATTTATCTGACTTAAAAATCGCAAATGTCTCCATGTACACCGAGTTTGCAGTACCGGAGTGCGCGTTATTATTTTAGCACCGTGTGGGAAAGGTTAAACAGATTACCTATTTAAGTCTAAAATTTGTCGAAAATTTAAATGGTTATCATGACGCAGTGGTAACGCATTCTCCCAGCTATAGAAATTTCCGAGTTAGTATCCCGGTGGTAACCAAATATTTTACGATAGATTTTTTTTGTATGTCTTTTTATTTGATTAATTTCTGTTGATTTAGTTACACAGTACACTTTCCTCCATTCAATTATTTCACAAATAGACCTAATCCCTGTCCAATCACCGAGTTCCCCAACCCTATTTCACATCAAGATTTACAATACCAATCTAAGGTATTTTCTCCCCAGTCTAGAATGCTTGATTACAACATCCATTAACTCTAACCTGGATACATTTAACATGACACAGGTTCATTTTAAAATCGAAATTGTATTTATTGCAACTTGGTTGATATTCGTTCGAGTGTGTAATACATGCTTACCATATAGTAAAGTTTGCACTATTCACTCGCAAACGCAGAGTACTGCCGCGCGTCACGTGTTCCGACATAATTGACCTTGAAAGCCACGCGCTTTGTACATATAAGATAGATTTAAAATATAATATCTCATTCATTCTTCCCATTAATATCGATCTAGCTTTAACCGCAAAAAAGGTAATTTGTAATATTTAATTCTGTCTTAAATGTCTTAAACGTTTGTAATATTTTCATTTGGACATTGCATTTTAATTAATATTAGGATAATTAACGAAAGTGAAATCACATAAACAAAAATATTAAAACAAATCAGATGAATCACTTAGAAAGATACACAGAAAAAAATCCATCTATCTTATAATTATATAGTTGCCACCGGGACTGGAACCCGAAACATTCACTTATCTGGAGAATTAGTTACTTATTACAATGTTAACTTTCACGTCGTATTTTCGACATGTGTTCTTCCTTCTATTTTAATGAGATTTAATCTTTTTTTACAACGTATTTCGAAACCTTTACTAATACATGCTAGATGATGCTAGGACTTGTATTTCATTAATAATTCATACAATTTCAATTTCACTATATATATATATTTTATATTATAAATATAAAAATACTATTAAAATCGCAGCTAAATCAAACACACATAAATACGAACCGAAAACGATGTGGTTATTTTTTACATAAAAAAAAAATTACATGCACACCTGAACCACAGTTATGTATTATTTTGAAAAATAACGGATTAGCTCATCTCCAGTGTACTGTAACTTACCCAATGAAATTTAGGGGTCTATTCCCTAAACTGGCATTCCACGCACTCATTATTCTTAATGTTTTTTACTGCTTAAAATTTCACGAACCCCTGTGCTTAGACAACACCTCGAAATCGCATCCCAGAGACGGCCGAATTAGCGACATGGCAACTTGAACTGTAGCGACATCTCGGCGTGCCCCGTTTGAGGTGGGAACCTATGAAAAACAAACGAAATATGGAAAAATTATTGCGACCGTTTCACAAATAAATATTTATATTCAAAAGTCTTTCTGGAAATTTCTGTATGCGAAGCGATAAAAAGGCTTTGTTATTGGCGCAAAAAAGGCGGCAAAAACGCTCGGAATATCGAACGGGAGAGGGGGGCATCACTCGATCCGGGGGGCTGTTTTTGTTTTTAGGCAAGTTGCTTTGTGTTGGGAAATTTAAAGATTACTTTTCCTTCCGCCCGGCGCTGGTGGACAGCTTCCTTCACGTGATAAATCTACAGTTCGAATACGGTATAAATTAGTGATGAGATAAATCGCTGGTTTAACTGTGATTGTGAGATTTGTGCTCGATTGTAACGGTGATTGGTAACTGATTATTCGGAACCGACCGCAGGTACGCTAGAAAGCAAACTTTCAATAGTTCAATCTCAATTACCAATCATGGTTTTAATAGAATACCAGTTTCACAATCACAGTCACTAGCTCATCACTAAATTCATAAAATGACTAATATTATCGTCATCCGCGTCGGTCTTGACTATGCTCTTCCACTCTCAATATCCTGCAGATCTTAAGGCTGTCTCCAGAGAAGTGGCTGTTGCCTTATTTCTTTTCCTCTTCGTCCTTGGACGTGGCCCACAACCACAATTAGCTTCTCCAAGCTATCTTCCCTTCTCGCAAGATGGCCAAAAAATTTAAGGATTCATCTCAGGCTGTAGGTTGAAAGTCTGTCCTGCAGAATAGAGACATGAGTGCATCTCGTCATTCATGGTATACCCAACATGTGCCTCCAACACCAAACCTCAAGGCATCATTCCGTCTTTACTATAAGTACCCTTTTTCATTAATCTTTTGTGTTTTGATAACCACGTGTTGATACTTTTTTCCTAATGTGTCGTAAAAGGTGTTTTTTTTTAATATGTTGTGTTCAATATAACATAATAGTTTAATTAAATTGCTCTCATTTGATATATGCAGTGCTTATTTAAAAAAAAAGAAGTTGCCGGAACTCAAACCACGAGAGCGCCAGTGTAGAATCCATCCATATATCATCTGGTTCATAAAAACATCATATTTTATCATTTGTGCGAGTTATATAAATATGGATTGTAATTATGTACGCGGGAATATTGTTTTACCTAATTGCTTTTGAAACATTAAAAATATCGTTAAAAAAGGTTCCGGAGCCGTTTCACCTCGTTACATGACAAATGAAGCACTGAATATATGTGCCCATTATTATGAAAGTGGTCTACGGTAAGTCGTGTTTCTTTCGTTTCGAGATATTTAGAGGTCTGCAATTGAATTGATTCAAAAATCAATGCTTCAAAATTTATTTAGACTATTAGATTTACCATCTGCCTTCAGATTACTCAAAGGTATTTGAGATACTGTAAAAATAAGGTAGATGGCTCTTTCAAATAATGGAACGATTAAATGTATTAATATCAAAAATGTAACATATATGTTCAAAAATTTGTCGCTGTAGCATTGTTGGATAGTGCACCTTCCCCGGTTAGGAAAGAGATCCATGTTCGAATCCCGGTGGCGCAACAACAATATTTTTCGATAAAATTGATTTTATATGTATATCTTTCTAATTAATACATTTAATTAGTATTTAAAATATCACAGACCGTCTGTTCTGAATAATTTCAACTTTACAATAAGAATGCGTTCTCCTTATTATAATAGTTTAAGTAGAAGGGGTCTTTGTGTTGTATAAGATGATTGGACGCGGTTCTCATAAAAAGAGACTTCTTCAACCAACAAAATTATCATTATTAAGAAAATGCATTTTATAGTTGAAGAGTTAATACAATAACTCTTCAGTTGTTGAGTTTCATTGCGTCGTCGACGCTGGGTCCAGTAGGCGAAGATACCTTCGCCATTCACCGCCCTTTACGGTTCGTTTTTTTCCGCCAATCATGATCTTTTCGAAGAGTAGATCGATTCGTGACGCGCAAGTCACGTGTCCCTATGCGGTGCTGTTGATTGGCCATGGCGCGCAAGGTCGCGTCTCGCTGCTCGTTTATTTCGCGTCTAGCCACTACAACACCGAGGACATATGTATATTCTTCAAACTCCCGCGATCTTTAGCCTCCTTATACTGAGAACACCTTCAAAACTGATGAAATTGATTTTCGTGTTTTTATGATACACTAAAAATAAGAAAGAATTTATCATGGCTGCATTATCTCAGACAGTGGGTCAATATCCATAATGCCGAAGATCTGCTCAATTTTGCACATGATCAGTGGCGTAACTAAAAATATTGGGCCCCAATGAAAAATGATAAAAAAGGCCCTGTGTAATATGTACTGTTAAAGAAATATAAGAATATTATGTGGTTTTATCCATTAAATAATAACATCATAATTTATCTTTTTTCGAAATAAAAATTTAAAGGCATTTATGAAAAACTGGCAGCTGAAAAAAAATTACTTGCATGGATTTACGGTTATTTTCACTTTTCGGCGATGATCTGGTCCCTATCCGACATATTAGCAGGATACTACTACTACTGTACACATCGAAAATGTTATTACGTAGTAACGTAATACATATGAGAAATTATTTTTAAAAAAAATATTTCCATTTCTTGTCATGTCTGTTTTTAAATAAATATAAGTCCACATTATCACTGGGAAAAGTATCGGCCTCAATGCACCGAATTTGCTGCATTCGTATAGTTACACCACTGCCCAGGATTAATCATCATACTGAACTTCGTCGTCATTAGCATCGCATTGTGGTAGCATATGGTGAACTGAACAACTTGATAACTGTCACATCAACTCCTAACCATCGCCATGTGTCCGCCGTTAGAAGCGGTATACCGAAGCCGGTGGCGCCACATAGCGAGCCGGCCGCGCACAACGCTGAGGTCCTCGCTGCAGCAGTTACTTGCTCAACATCTTTCATCCTAATTTTCCACTTCGTTCGTCAATTATAATTATGATCTCTTTTATTGAATTAATTTTAACTGTTCTCACTATACTTGGCGATGGTCGACTCGGTTATCAGTTATGGAGTGAGTAGCTATGGACTAACATTTAAAACATATACTGATAAAATTAAACAGTTACAATTAAGATTTAAAAAAATTATAGTAGATAACAAAACGAAGTGTTTGTATAAAGATGATTATTATAAAATATTTATAATATTTCAAAATCTTACCAGTTGACATAAAAGTAACATATAGTATATTATTCGAAGAGTTGATAAATAATGTAAATATAAATACTGACCCCCCTCGCCATAGCTATTCTACCAGATCACCGGGTCGAATTATGAGAGTACCAATCGCGAACAAAATGTGTACGGTGAGAGAACGAGAGACTGTTGTGCCAAAAAAAAAAAATCAATAAAGAATTATTAAACATTATGAAAAATAATGAGACCACCCTAAAATATAAAGTAAAAGAACACATTCAAATCAAATTTTTTGTTTCCTTTCTTGTATTTCATTAAAATAATATATTAAAATACTAATAAATGTATTAATTAGAAATATATACATATAAAATCAATTTTATCGAAAACTATTGTTGTTGCTACGGGGGTTTGAACCTGGATCTCTTTCCAATCCGGGGAATGTGCATTAATCAACTATGCTACAGCGGACAGTACTTTTGACGACAAATTTTCGAACCCATATGTTATACTTTTCAAATGAATACATCTATCGTTCCATTATAATGGCATATAAAATTGATTTTATATGTATATCTTTCGAATTAATACATTTAATTAGTATTTAAAATATCACAGAGCTGTGTTCTGAATAATTACAACTTCACAATAAGAATGTGTTTTCCTTAATAAAATAATATATGTTGTTGATAAAAATTCTTTAATTACTACGTGAAAGGCAATCCTCGCCTTAAAACTTTTATGTTGTTTGGCAAATAAAAAAAATTATAATGTATCTTATATGTAATAAAGTTGAAATAAAAAATGTAGGTATTCTCAAGTAACTAATATTTCTTTGCGCCATTGCCACTGTACCCAAGGTGAATAATGAAATATCCGAAATCGAATGAAGGTCCGAAGTATTCTTTTAATCGTAACCTGTGTACCTCCATAAAGCTATATATCAAGATATCTCTACTATGTCACATTAGAGATATCTTTAGAGCTTAATAAATTTTCGTTCCGAAGATTTTTCTGATCAGCGGATTTTATTTTCTTTACACCTCTTTGACAATCACCCTTTTCTGCTGTCGTCTTCACTGCCCCTCTGTTCCTCCCCCGGTGCAGGCCTTCCCTGTATTGTTTCACTGTAAACAAAGGAACGGATAATTCCACGACATCCCTTAAGATCAACCGGAGCAGGAGAGAGCCCGTAGAATTGAGAGATAAATGTACCAAGTAGGTTTGAAGCTTAGTACTGGGACATTACGAATTTACTAAGCTTTATTTATATGAAGTAAATATCCAACTAGGTCCAAATGGTACACTGTTATTGTTAATTTTAGCACCACCAGATGGGAGTTTAATAAGCCCTCTGTATGGACAATAAAGAATAAGACGGGTGGATTTTTTTTTTGTACAGGCATACATTTATTCTTGTTCCTAAATTAAATTACTCAATTCTGTACATTACTGAGTATTAAGTTAGTCGGTAATGAAGACTTTATGGAGCGTGGTTACGTAAATAGTGAATGATAATTTCAAACCATCACTCGTGTTCAAATAATTATTTATTCAATTTCGTTTACAGTAAGGTCCGGAATCGGACGTCGGGTGTGAGCAAAATATTACTAACGGTTGTATCACAAATCTATTGAGTAATTGTGGTAGATAAACGAAGCACCGAACGGAACGTCCGCTCAATGGCGCGATAGTTACTTTGGCTATGTATCCGTATATGTCATCTTGTGTCCAGCTCACCATGAGCTCAAGGAATGTACATAAAGTAATAAAAACATAATTATTTAGGAGAACACATTCGTATTGTGAAGTTGTAATTATTCAGAACATAGGTCTGTGATATTTTAAATATGAATTAAATATATTAATTAGAAAGATATACATATAAAATCAATTTTATCAAAAAATATAATATATATTTTATATATATTAATATATATATATAATATCATATTTAAAATATCACAGACCTCTGTTCTGAATAATTACAACTTCACAATAAGAATGTGTTCTCCTAAATAATAAAGTTGTATCAATGTGTCCAAAATTTAATTAAAATGAATTGATAATTCTGGCGTCTGCTTTCAGTTTACTCAAAGGTATTTGAGATTCTGTAAAAATAAGGTAGATGGCTCTATCAAATAATGGAACGATTAAATGTATTAATATCAAAAAGGTAACATATAGGTTCGAAAATTGTCGCTGTAGCATAGGTGGATAATGCATCTTCCCCGGTTAGGAAAGAGATCCAGGTTCGAATCCCGGTGGCGTAACAACAATATTTTTCGATAAAATTGATTTTATTTGTATATCTTTCTAATTAATATATTTAATTCATAATTATTAAAACAAGAATAAATTGTAAAACAATAAATTCTTTAATTTATTATTTTAAATTTAATACTGTACTACATCTCAACACTTATTCGATTTACAATTAAAATAGATAATTCAATAATCGTCTATAGTTCCAAACGATGTAATAATGTCACACATTGTTGTTATTTTAAAAAAAATATTCTAATTATTAAAGAGTAAATGATAATAAATATATTTATATATTTAGTTATCGCGAGTGATGATAGCTTGGCACGATATGCACTCAACACGACCAGGCAAACCAGGTCCTGGAAGATGATCTTGTTAGAAGCGTCAACAATTGAAGATGTATAAATATGGATGAAGCGAAAGTTGTGTGTCAGGATAAGTGTGTTTACTGGTGTACTATGGCGAGAACATTTCTGAGAGAATTTATCAGTTTTTCAAGTATTTATATCTACTTGATGTGGTTTACTTCTGTTATGATTTATCTGATTTCTTTTGGATTATTTTATATCTTTAAGCATAGTTATTTTGTGCTCTGATTGCGATATTTTTTTCAGTTTCATCTTGTTCTTGGCCTTCGTTTACCAATCTCCAAAACGACATTATTAATAATATGATATATAATATGTTTACCTTTTTGAAAGATAGTTTCAATTACACATACGATCTGTATTTTTCGTAATAAAGAAAATGTTTTTTTTTCGTATCTTCTTTTAACCCACCTTCCGAATTTTCTCTCCCTTCGAACACAACCCTCGAATTCCCTAAATAAACTTCGGCGAGGGTGTCAAAGAGGACAAATAGATTGATGAATATGTACCCAAACACTATCCACTGTGTTTACTGATTGCTTCGATTCCTTATTTATAGTAAAAACACTAGAAAAAAACTTAAAATTACATTATATATTTTTAAAGAGAACCCATTTTCAAAAAAAAAATGAATTAATTAATTAAATTCTGGCGTCTCCAATCGGGTTTTACTCGAAAGTATTTGAGATTCACTGCAATATAAAGTTGATTACTTTAAAAAATTGAATAATAGATTTATCCATTAAAAAGATTGCTGACTATAAGATAAAAAATTGTCGAAAATGTGTTCGATTGCTGTAGTGAAATGAATACATTTTCCAGCATTTTGATGCATAGATATGAAGAGATCCAGGTTCAAATTCCGGTAGCAACTAAATATTTTTTTCGATAGATTTGTGTTAAAATGCATAATATAATTATTTTTTTATAACATGTTGTTAAAATTACTCTATGATCATTAACGTCGCTAGTGTTGGTGAAAAGAATAGATTTAATAAATGTTTGTAGTGTTAACTTTGTGGTTAAATCTAATTAATAATTTAGACAAATAACTTACCACTAGATTCCCTTGGGGTTCTATCCTTTGATTACTGTATAATTACTTGGGTCCCAATTCCTTGTAAGTGAAACTCAGTCTTTCCAGGTAACAATATTATACGTTTATTGCCAAACGTTATATAGTAAATATAAATTATACATTTAGAGATAGACTAGTTATTCAGAAGAAGTTTGTCCCCCACCACTCATCTACTCACTTTCATGACACACACACACACATACATTTACAAAGTGACAGTTCTCACAAAAATAATCAATGGGCCAAGATTGAGAGCGATACCTTGAAACTAAGTGCAGGAGATAGGCATATTATTGCATACAGCGTGCTAGTGTATTTTGGTAGTCATCGGAGCAGAATGAGTCAATCGATTCTTATGTGATAAAGAGTTGTATTACGTTTTACAATTATTACACGGGTAATATTTATGCGGTGAAATGCTAATACAGAAGTCGGAGCCGAACGCTGTTGACCGGCATAAAAACCATATCATTCGCAGTATTATCTGTCTGTGCCATTAAGAACTGCTAAACTGTCGAACCCAATGGGTACGATGTAATAGTGCATTAAAATAAATACTTTGTTTCATAAAAATAATTATTTGTGCGTTACAACAATATGCTACCTAACCAAAACTTACTAAATTTTTATTATTTTATTGCACGAATGATTCGTTCTAAGGAACAAAGTATTGGCTTTAATATATATACGTATTAATTGTAATAGTAATTCTTTTTTCTTTAAGACCCCAACCTTTTGACAAAACATTTAATATCCATCCTCATTATGTGAAGCGACAGGAGATGTTATTTATATAGATTAAAACTAATTAATTAACACACACCTCACACAAATATTCCATTATTGTATCATAATAGAATCAGAATTTAAATAAAAATAACATGTCTCCGATACATATATCGTACCACCCCTGCATATTATATTTTTTTATGGTTTTAAATAATATTCGTAAATTCAGTTAAATAATTAATTTAATTAAAAATTCTCCCGCATGACGAGCGGGGATACTAACTATAACATCTCTTGATAGTCCTGCATACTTCTTGACGTTATTCGCACATCTACGTCTTGATCTTCCCTTCGGTCTGCTGGGTTGCGTGTGATGGCTTTGGGACCCATATGCTCTCGCTACAGTATTTTAGTATCAATACATTATATTAAAATAAGCACATATACTTATACAGTATATTAGGAAAACACCAACATAAGACCGTACACTCTTTCCTATTTTTGTGCGGTAGTTGAGTTCCACAAGATAACGCATTAAAAAATATGTTTATGTTGATAAATTAGAGATACATACCATAATTTTCCCAAACAGCATAACTCTAAACTGAGTCAAAATATACTCAGAATCGCATTCAAAAAGTTTATGAAAAATCAAGAAACAAATTTAGCCTACATAATTTCTTTTAAATCTTTATTCATTTAAGTTTATTTGAAAGTAACATTTTTTATTAATAATTAGATAAAATACTTTGTTTAAACTACTATTTGTTAATTATTCTACATGTTTCGATACCTATGGTATCTTCTTCGGGAAACAATGTATACTGAAATTAAAAAATGCAAGCATAGATAAAAACAAAACTATAAAATGGTGAATAAGTAAGGACTAATATGAAAACAAATTTAAATGGTGACTCTTTGCAAAGAGGATTTGGTTATTTATAATAACACTTTTTCTCATTTCTAAAATTTCAAATTTATCTAACTGTATTTGTATGTATAATTTCTAAACCCTTGTTAATATCCAAAGAATGGTTTGTTTCCAAAAGGTGATTGGCATTTTTAAAATTTCAGTATACATTGTTTCCTGAAGAAGATACCATAGGTATCGAAACATGTAGAATAATTTAAAAAATAGTGGTTTAAACAAAGTATTTTGTCTAATTATTAATATAAAATGAGGCCACAAAGTAATTTTGCAAATATTGAAGAAGTTTTCTTATGCAGTTCGTGATATCCAGACATACAATTTCAAACTGAAATTTGAAGGTTTGTTCAGAATTGGTCGTTCAGTCATTAAGAAGAAAATATTTTTTTAATTTTCTGCAAAGTTAAAGAAAGCCCTTCTCGAATTATATTTGCAGTGAAGTGGACTGGATTTTCTTCCCGTTTCACCATCGTTTTCTGGCTCTTTGTCGATATTTTAAGTTATATCAATAATATCATCATCATTTAAAGCATTATCTATAAGTAATATATCATTTTGGTTAAAGGTATCTAAACCTTCGTCACCAACTTCACGAGCCAAAGTTGACTGTGAGAGTTATTGGTATCAATACTCGGCTTCCTACTCTGTGAATTCATTTTTCTGTTAAAGGTGAAAAGAAAAAAATTGTAAAAATAAGAGTATGCATATTATTAAAAAAAATTGTATCAATTTTTGCTATTCATATTTTCGTAGAAAGTAATCACGTTGTGGTTTGACATATTATATTAAATAAAATAAATCACTTTGTATAAAATCACGAATTTTATTATACGCCAACATGTTTCGCTTTGCTCAAGCTTCGTCAGGACGTATTTAAAACTAACAATAAATATAAAATATACATAAAGAGAGACAGAATACATATACAGTTGATAGAACAAGGGAGACAATGTAAAATTATCTCCCACTTTATGTATATATTTAGGCTATCGACATTGAATTGAATTGAAATCGTCAGGAATTTTCGACTACCACGACAAACCCCACGTTCCTACTTGTTCATTTATTTGTACACAAATATCCCCACTAATCTGGCCGTGCCGCTTAGTGCTTTCTTACAAATCGGCACACAAATGTCCCATTTCAGTTTGTATTTATTACCTGCCACTCTGCGAACGGGATCGCGGATTGAAAACCCATTTTCGCAAGGGTGGGGGTGAAATGTTTTTCTCTTACAACGGCCAACTAGCCCGCCACCTCCCCCTTCCGCGCTCCGTATAATGTTACAGGCTGTAAGGCATCCCTGAAAGGTTACATTAGCTGGATGTGTTTCTCTTTATACCTTCTTCAGGGGTAAGTTTTTTATCCCCCCAGAATCCAACCCTTAAAAATTGTATTAAGTCTTACTCCTTGCGTACCTGCTTGTATCTAATCACGTACATATATATACAAGTATATCTTATATACGTGCGATTATATGTCTGTTCTCCTACTTATATATTACATAAAGCGTCTACTTGAACTATGGTCTAACGGTAAGACGCTCGTTTGGCGAAAAAAGTTTAGGGGTACGACCTTGGCCAAAGTGATTAACGAGTTAGTACTATTTTTATTCTTAATATAGTGCATACATAAGTACATATATAAGCTCTAATATAAACAAGATCAAAATATTAATTTTTACTATTACTTATCTTGCACATTTTGCTTAGTTTTATTTTGAATCTATATAGTTTCTCTTCTTTTCTTATATCATCTGGCATTTCATTCAAAGTCTTCATCTATTCATTATAACTGAAAAAAATATAGATGAATAAATTTCTTTCAGAGAATGTACGCGTTATTTAAAGTATAACTGGATAGTAAAAAATATGTATTGCATATTTAGCTTGGTATTACATCTCCGACGTTGTATTTGTGATATACAGATTCATGCTATTTGTTCTCCGAGCTAATGTACGCCACCCAAGATACGATCATAAAAATACGGTATAAATCTGAGAGAAACATCCCTCTGTCGGGGAAATATTTAAATAAGGATCACAAGGCGATGTATTCTTGTGCAACCCTCAACATAAAAATGTACGTTCATATTCAATATTTAATACGTAAATTAGATCAATTTTAGTTGGAATTATATTACTCCTATATTTTACGTGTTCAATTTGTATGCATATTACGAAATTTTCTTATAATAGTTTCTAAAAATCAACATCGGTAAAACGCAGACTAGTTAAAAAATAACAATATACTATTTCTGTTAAGATGAGCAATGAAATCATTTAATAATAATTAGAGTTTTTAAATATCTTTGAAGCGTAATAATTCAGGAAGATAGAAGTGTTGCATTTAAAGCACGAATTGAAAGGAAAAATAGATGTTCAACAAAATAAAAATGGTCTTTATCATAAAATAAACAGAAAAACTATAAAACCAGTCCGTGAAATTATTCATCTAGAGCAGAGGCATAATTAGACTATAATCTAACGAAAGGCATATACTCGAGCCATTTGAGATAGTATCCAAGGTTAAAGGAAATAGTTACAAGGAATGGGGAAATACTTGAAAGGTTAGTAGAAAAACGGACAATGTATCAAAAACATAATACATATATTAAGACACAACAGCTGGATAATATGAAGAGGTCGAGGAGCGAGTCGGCGGCGTTTTGTCTCAGACCCGCCGTGGCGGAGCGAACGAACGATCATCGGCGAGCGAGCGGGACGTTTTCCAGCAACCTGGGTACAGATGTCGCTGGTATCGATGTCGGCTGGGGACGGCGGTGAATTTGAATCGCCATCCTCACTCAAATAATGAGAAAGGTAAGCGTGGTTTCTTACCAGAAATCTTAAGATATGATAAGGAATATGAAAATAAATTAACGAAGGTACACCGATGCTTAAATATCAGAGATGTTATCGATCATACTTACTCCATTATGCTGTATTTTCAGAGTAGACGCAGAGATAGTCATTTCTATCCTTTGTCATTGTAAAGGTGAACCCTGTCATCAAGGGGTTGTTTCTGTCGGAATAAATGAACGCTTTAAATAACTCTTCTACACGCTTACGCATACATCATAAACCACGTACATAACTACAAAATTATTGCATTTTGCTTTGCATTTTCTCTCCTCCTATAAAGCACACGTTTTTATATTTTTACAAAAAAAAGTTGTTTTTTTTTGCATTTTGATCTTATTTTTGGCCACGATATTATTCTAATTTATTTTGTGCGCATGCAGATTTAGCCTCAACCACAAAGCCAAACTGTCTGATTTGAAAAACATTGGTCTATCAAATATATTTTAGAATTTTTCTTACCGAAACCAATTCCGACCTTCATCAAACACGATAGCGTTGAATCAACATATTTGATCCTTCGAATATCGAAAACTCGTTGGTTAAAGTGCCCCATCCGCTTTATCTTTGACGTTTGATACGTTCAAATTATCGGATCCGCGGCGTTTCAGTAAAAAATAACACGTTTTCACTAAAATGCTCTATAAGATTCCATACTGGTGCCCTTTGAGCGTTCCCCGAAACGTACGGAAAATGTCAATCGGCTGGTTTAGTGTGACGTGAAAATGTGATTAAAAATCTCATTAGCATTTTTTTGTGCCATTGAAATTAAATGTTTTACGAAAAGAAGCGTGATTTTCTTTCGCAGGAAAGATTAAACTCCCCGAGATTGACTTCTTGGGAATTTCCTTCAGCGCTTGAAATGGTTCGATATCTCTTTTATACGGAATTGCTTACTGATTGATAACACTTGGAATCTTTTTTGAAGAATCATAATTCCTTAGATTACCGATGCTGAGTACGACCGATTGAGGTGAAACCGGATATTTTCTTAGACTGGAAACAGTTAATGTAATGTAAGCTTTGTGGAAAATAAAATAAAGGTAATAAATTATAGTCTACTGAAAATGCACCCGAAGATATAAATTACACATTATTGATTGATTTATTACCTAGTTCATTGTTTAATGCTATTATCGATGACATTCAAAGTATTTTGGTATTGCTGTTAATGGCAATATTGGCAATGTCTTAATTAATAATCCTTCTTAAATCCACCACACCGTTTAGTTTCCACGTCCTTTAATCCATAGGCTTTCAATTCATTTGCGTCTAAAAATGATAACAGTATCTTGAATATAGTATTTTTTAAAATAGAGATGGATAAATACGTATCACATTAATATTCTTACTATCGCATTAATATTCAAACTAAGATAAACGCTTGTGCTATGAAAATATGACTAACTTGCTGGTCTCCTGGAACGAGGCTCGAACACCCGACTACCAGATCACCCGGTGAGTGTCTTAACCACTAGACTATCGAGCACTTAAGTAAGCTGGCATTATGTATTGAGAGTACGGTCTTTGAAGAGTGAAACTTGGACTCTGAATATTAGCCTGCTTTTCCAAACTCACACACAATACCTTTTGTCAATTTTACTAGTCGCAGAAAAAAATATTACAGTCCGTACGCTTTCAGGCAGCTCTGACTATGTGAAAGGAGAGAACTAGTCTTCCGATCAAGGGTCACAGGTTCAATTCATTGTTCAGTTTGAACAAAAAAAACATTTCTTTTGTTCAGCTCAATCTCGAGTGCATCCACAGCGAGTATTGTCGTGTTCCAGCTAAGCCCAATTTAGCATGTTGGTAAAACAGCAAAATCTCGTACACAAAAAATTTGAAATACACACATAGATTTTAAATTGTTACTTATAACATAGGGTCGTTTTTATAAATGTGTCAGAATGGATTAATTAGGTTTTTTCACAATTAGTATATTTTTTAAACGGTGTTATTTCAAATTTATATTCTATAGCTTTATATATATGTATATTCCTAGTTAGCGTATATCTCTTCATTGATGGATACAGACCTCCCCCAAGGATCGACAGTTCGCTCTGTCTTCCGTCCTTCTCATTCATTCGTTGCCCGTCACTTTAGTGATATCATCGCTCCATCGAGCTTGGGGCAAGTCTTGTTTCTGATAGTCTTCTCCGTGTGCTTCTGGCTGGTCGGTCTCCGACACTAAACCGGTAACAAAATAGAATATCTATCCGCTGTTAAACACATATGTTACCGAGGGCGATCCGAATAGCTCCGCTGTTTAAATAAATCTGTCTCCGAGGGCGGTCTGAATAGCTCGCAAGATTTTTTGGTGTACCCACACAAAACTAGAAGTATATACTCCGTATTTTTAAAACCCAAGATTGCCAACTGTAACACGTATAATGCGCAAAAACCTTTGTTTTCTTTCGAATTTACACCTTAGGTACTCGGTCTCTCAAAGATATTCCATGTTTAGCTCTTCCCATTGCTCTTTATCTGTGTATATCATTAACAGAGAGGGTCCACGTCATATAGATATTATCATCATCCTTAGCTCTACAATACCGGTCTTTGCACTGGACTACTTTCCAATAATTGCTGACGCCAATAGTGGGATTATTTTGTCTTGCCGCCTCATTGTGGATCCACCGATTCTTCGTCTGACTTCAGGTTTACTTTAAGGTTGCACATTATCCATATCTACTATATGACCCAGCCATCGAAGCCTCGTAAGTTCGAATTTTTTAATTGTATAATAATATTAATGTCATATAGATACATAACCATTCATTTAATTTATGCCAGGCATAATAAAATAAAATATTTTATTAATAATAATAAAGAAAACTTTGTTTAAACCACTATTTATTGATAAATTAACATGTTTCAAGACCAATGGTCCCTTCTTCAGGATACAATGTATACTAAAATTCAAAATACAAGCATAGACAAAAACAAACGTATAAATATAAGTAATGGGTAATGGAAACAAAATTAAAAGGTAACTATTTGTAAAAGAATTTGGTTATTTATAATGTTTAATTTATTATTAACACTTTTTCTTATTTCTAAAATTTCTAACTGTTTGATTCCAAAAGTTGATTGCAAAATTCAGAATCGTTATTGCTATTTAGACATCTCAAATGCTCCTTAATATGTTGCCGTAAAGCAAATTTGCAAAATTGAAGAAATAATAAATTATACACCAAATTTAAAAATCTGTATAATGTATTTTTCATTCAATTTTTTCCCCATCATCGCGGAAAAGCACTCAATCAAGTCGGCTAATTTACCTGTCTATATTTTCTACGGCATTAATGGCACACACATGGAGCAAGGAATTAAGTGTTTTTTTACTGCATAAAAATCACTTTTACATTTAATATTGTATATTAAATGTATATTACCATCACGCTGTTTCCTCGGAGGGTAAGCAGAGAGGCTAGAGCGCCACACTCTTCTGTCCTTATACACAATTCTCGCCCCATTCACATTCATGCATTTTCTCATACAAGCTCGCCGATTATTGAGGCTTCTAACAGGAGCTCCAGAACTCCAGTATCTGGTTTACCTGGTTCTCAGTCTCTAGTGCTATCAAAACTTGCCTCATATATCTTTCTTACCATTCTCTTCTCATTCATCCGTTCCATATTACCAAACCACCTGAGTGATCCTTTCTTAATTTTACTTGCTGTACTAAGACCAGCTTTGAATTATTTTCTTCTTGTAACATAATCTCGTCCATAATGAGAAAACATAAATAGTGATAATTCTATTTTGATAAGATGTTGTGAACTTACTACCACTCAATCAGGTACTTTAATCGCAAATACCAACGATTAGATTCAAAATTAATTGACACTCACTATTGTTTGACTTTAAACACTGGTTAAACTGTCGCCCGAGTTCGCAATTTCGCAAGGTTTGTTCGTTAAACTTATAACTTGACTTTACATTCTGATACTCTGTGTAGGTTTCGCTTCGTTCGCTTACCGAAAACTCCATGAAGCGTTTGTATATGTGCTGGATATTTCACATTGGTTAATTTACTAACACCCACACACATGGGCATAAAGAGTATGACATATTTTGTCTACTGTGGTTTAAAAGCGCCATGGCAAATTGTATAAAAGTTGACATCTAGTGTAATTGTGGAGATTTTGGTGGGGGCAATGAAACGCAGGTTTTGTGTAAACTCGTTTATTGAGTAAGCAATAGGAATGGAAGAGTACAGAAGATGAAGAAGTATGAAGATTGAGGGAAGCGAGTTGTGCGGCGAGGGGTAGAACTGTTGTAGGGTGGAGCGATCGAGCCAGACTGAGCGTCGGTCGTTCGCGTCGTCGGTGGCGGTGAATTCGAATCGCTGAAGATGACATCTGTATCGCACAGGATTGATAATTCGTCGAGGTGACGCCAACTAACTATTGTAAAAGACACGAGGCAGTGATTTGGAAGTATAACCATCATAGATTTCGGTAAACAAACACTTGTCATTTTTGATGAAATACGTCAGGCGGTGCCCGACGCTGTCTACTCGCTGAAATGGTATGAAAATATAAATCAATTGTATTATCGTATGTAGCTAAATAAAATGAGGTATTCTGCGGGCGGGATCGCATTCTCGATTCTGTCGCCGTAGTGTATCTAGATTGAACATTGTTTGTGTTTCATAATCATCATCACCATCATCGCCAGTTGTAAGAAGCGAAGATTGGCGAACAATTGTTAACATCTCTCGTTTCCTGTACGGAACAACATATTAATAATATTTATGCTCACTAATTAATAATTATGTCGCCTGAAATTATAATTCCAACTTTCTCCCTCCCCGCCTCGTATGCTCAATTTACGCCAATCGCAATTTGGTGAACCCGCAGATCGCTCACATTTGATTTGTGTACCTGAACTTCACATGAACTGGACCTGATTCGTGTGTATCGCGCATTGTGTTGTTATGTGAATTAGTCCACAACACTTCTAGAGCCCTTCACATTCTCATTGCGAGTCCAAAAGTCTGGTGGATGTTGATCAACGTCTCAACGAGACTTTCGGGTAAGTCAAGCGTGTTGGTATTCTTCAGAATAATATATAGTCGGGGCATAGCTCGTCTACCAAAATGTTGGAAGTTCAAGTTTCAGTGGCAACTTATCTTTTTCGCTCAAAGATTCATCATTTTTTTAATGATGTATTTACTTAAAGTTATAAATTGTATAATATTTTATTAGCAGGTGTATTCATCATTTAGGAATAAATGATTGGACATGGCTCATTGAATCTTCGATCGATGGAGCGAGTCGCTCTCCGCAGCACGGCGTGTTCAGCCCCTAAACCAACACGGGCCGCAGATTAAGCGTGCATATGGGGAACACTGAATATATATTCCTTCAAATGAAAACCAAACACGTTATGCCCTGTTTATTTAACTTCAGAATCTTAGGAGAAGTTTATCGTCATCGCAGCGGACACAGCTTATATTATTGTATATCCACAACTAGTTGCCGCATGGCATGGCGCAACTTGAAGGTATTATTTTTACAAGTTATTGCTGCCGGCATTTGAACCTTTCCACTACCTCCACGGCTAATATTTGCTACCGTGTTCGGCCGTAACAGACAGACGTAGCATAGGAGAACCAACACCATAAAGCGATTTGTGCACCATCATACGATGGGATGTTACTGACGTACGTAATATAACGAGGACCAACTTTGTGGATCGTACTCTTTGATAATCTTGTCGCTTGTGCAGATGATCTACTGCTCTTGGTATCTGGCAAGAGTCGGCAAGAAATTTAGTATAGAAGTAAAAGGTCGCTAGAAATGATAACAGAATGGTGTAGTAAGAACATGCTGACTCTTGCGCCTCATAAGACCGTGGCCACGATGTTGAAAGGGAGATTTTCTAGACGCCCGACGGTGCGATTGTGTAATATAAGTGTAAAGTTTGAAAATAATGTGAAATACTTTGGGGTAACTTTGGATCCGGCGGGTTCTTACTTGTCTCACGTCAAGGCCGTCTCTGAACGAGTGGGGGGTCTTTTTATGAAACTGCGCCAATTACAACGGGCAGAATGGAGACTACGATCTCCTGCGGTACGCCTAATATACTTGGCCACATACGTGTCGCAAATCACATACGCTGCCGAGGTATGGGCGCACAGAATCAGAATTATCTCTATCGCCACGGTACTGATCCGAGGCCAGCGGTTCCCTCTGCTAGCTATGACGGGAGCCTATTGAACCGTCTACAATATGGCACTTCCAGTTTTGGCTGGCGTCCTCCCGGCTGACCTTGAAGTAATGGAATTTTAGCCCGCCGTTCCCTGAAGAATGGTCTGGAGGTTGATCATTTTGGAACGACTCTCAGGCTCTCAGATGACCGATTCCAGGCTCTGGTTGCTCGAATGCGAATAGTCACATTGAGAAAGTGGCAAGAAAGGTGGACGCTGCCACGCAAGGCAGATGGACTTACACCTTTCTCCCTTTCGTGGAGGTGAAAATAAAAGGTGGAGGTGATCCACCGGCACTGGGCTACTACGAGATGCAGATGATCTCGGGTCATGGACATTTCATGAGTAAATTCTTCGACTTAGGACTTGTCCGTGAACCGTGGTGTGTTTGCGCTCAGGTGAGGCAGACGCCGGAGCACATTCTCTGGGACTGTGTGATTATGAATGATGCACGTGAGATCATGATTGCCGGATTAGAAGGAATAGGTGATCGGATCCCCCGGAATGATGACCTATTGAGAAATGAAACGAATCTCGGATATTTCCGGGTAATTATTAAGGTGTGGGTTTCCCGCTGGGGGTTGCTAAGATGGGCGATGCCTGGAAGAGCAGTGGCTAGAGAGACCTAACGGAGCATTCAATTGTCTCTCCCTCGCACTCTTACGACCTGGACAGAGTGAATTTCTGCGAGTTCTGCGACTGAAACACATAAATGTGACGTCTACCCTCCCCTTTTGGGGGTGTGTGATTTCTATAGATTCTTTCTGGCTGCCTTTTGAAATTAATGTGACAAAACAAATCTCTCATGGCTCTGGTACGACGATACCGGAGCCAACCTATGGTGGTGTTATGATGATATGACTGAATATAATAAAATAAATAAATAAATATATGTAATTATGACGAATCGAAACGAGGGTAAACAACTCTCAAAACGATTCGGGATTAGGTGTAAATAAAATTAAAAAAAAATATATATATATTATGAACCTACTATTAATTAAATTAGAAATATTTGAATATGTCCAAGAACACACAATTACTGGATTTTTACCTACAAAGGCACTGCTATTAAACAAATAATAGATATCTCATAGAGACGAAGCTATTTTTTATTATATTTAATGAAAATGTTTGAATGTAAATAATTAGATTCTCGTTGTGACAATACATACAACTTTCGAAAATTTGATTAATGGGTGAGAATGGTGAATTTATATAAAATGATCACTTAAGCCAGCCGAAGACAGGTCGTAAGCCTTGTAATTACCCATATTTCTATTAAATATAATAAAAAATTGCTTCGTCTCTATGAGATATCTATTATTTGTTTATTATTAAATTAGTTGGCAATATAGAATGAGGAGAAAGAAGTGAGCTAGTTGCTGTAATGAAGTAGATGTAGAAGTTACGTAAAAAATACCAAGTTCCAAAATTTAATCCTCCAATTTTTATTGATTTTCAGTAGATTTTGTACGATTCAGCTTCGTCTATCTATCAATGATGAACATACTATACTATACTACATATTTTAAAATTGTATCTATCTTTAACTTTGTTTAGACCACAGTGAGTTATTTATACGTTAGTATCGAAACCGGTTGACGTGTGGTCTAAACAAAGTTTAATATAGATACAATTTAAAATTATGTTTAACCACAGAGTAAACGCTACAAACATCAACAATATACTACATATTTATTATTCTTCCTTCTTTAAGTCAGGATTGAGATAATTCCTCAATCGTTCTATGTAGCTCCTGAATCTCTCCAGCTGGAAGCTATCCATCCCTTCACCTTTATAGTACTTTTTCAAGTCTTCTAGGTTTAAATTTGGGCCCTAGATAATAAAACTTTCCCAAGTCATCATAATGATGCCAAAAAATTGCCCAAAAAGTAGATTTGGATTTGTTGCACTTTTGAAAAATTGAAAAGAAGAAAGAGTGTAGACCAACATTATTTTGGTCGCTGTTTAATGTCCCTTTCTATCCATAATCTCGTGAGTTGGTGGGTGGCTACTTCAGTTAGTTTCATTCGTCTTTGAATTATTTATTACAAAATATTTATTTATGAGTCTTTCTAGTTGTATGATTGCTAACTGTTCGTATGTATAATCGATTATTTATTATTACTCATTAAAATAATTTAATACCTTGCTAATTTTATTTATATCTAGCTTTATTTCTCAAAAATACTACACCCTTTTTTAGCGAACAAATGCGGAATACATCATACGTATATTCTGTACTCCAAGAGGGTTGGTAATTACTGAATATTCAATGCGGAATATAAGTGTCCGCTGAGTGAAGTTTCACTTTAAGGGTTGTGTAAAAGCGTAAAATATAAATATACAAAGTTTGTATTTTGGTGAAAGTTTAAATAAAGGGAATTGGAATTATGCTTAAATGTAATGAAACTCGCTATGTGTGTATACAACGTAATATAATATTATGAGCCATATAATTTCAAATTCTGTGAACCACGCTTTTGTCTGTTCCATCTTACTTATGATTTATATAATAACCAGTACTTAAAACCTGCCGTAGGACGGTATCGTAAAAAATTCGAAATTGTTTACACAATTGTTTTTTTTATAAATGTATATTAATTTTTTTTAAATACTAATTAAATGTATTAATTAGAAAGATATACATATATAATCAATTTTATCGAAAAATATATTGTTGTTGCTACCGGTATTCGAACCTGGATCACTTTCCAATCCGGGGAAGGTGCATTATCCAACTATGCTACACCAGACAGTACCTTTGTTGACAAATTTTCGAACCTATATGTTACACTTTTCAAATTAATACATCTATCGTTCCATTATTTGAAAGATCCAGGTTCGAATCCCGGCAGCACAACAACAATATTTTTCTATAAAATTGATTTTTTATGCATATCTTCCTAATTAATACATTTAATTAGTATTTAAAATATCTCAGATCGTCTGTTCTGAATAATTACATCTTCACAATAAGAATGTGTTCTCCTTAACATACATACTCATTTAATCGTCATTAATTTTTTTATATCTCTCCTATAATTGATGCGATTATTGAACTCGGGTTTCCAGGACCCGAGTGACTATGCCATGGAATGAACCACAGAGAGAATGTAAATTTTTAACGCGTCTATGAAAATAAATTACAAAAATAAAGTTTTTTTTGAGAAAATTTATATATTTTGTAATAATAAATTAAACAAATCGTATCTCGTCTCCACCGGGATACACAGAGATAAGATCCCATACCTTTGTCGAGATTTTACGGCATTCTCGGTCGTTTGACGTCGTGTGAAAAGTTTCTTATCTTTGACGGAAAACAGATAGATAAACCCTTACGAAATCCAGGGCACATTCTGTACTTTACACGTGACTGGGGAAGTTTTCAGTTTCAATATTGAGCAAACCTAACAAAGTTACAACTTTCACTGTACAAGAATCTAACACATTTAATGACTTGACAAAATTATAACAAAATAAAAGACGTCTCTACCTAAAAAATAAATAGGAAGATTGAATTATTCATCTGGAGTTAAGGAAGTGAATTGTAGACCAAGAACCAATAGGAAACAATTAAACAGAAATAAAGAAATGTTAATAGAAGAAGAAATAAATGGATAGGGTATATAATGAACTTAACACTAATATTACTCTACATAAATTTTGTTTATTTTAATTCATACTTAAATGAACTAGACATTTTCAAACTCCAGTTACATCAATTAAATCTAAATTCAACACTTAAACCTTAATGGTGTTTATTAACTATCCCATTTTTCTTTACCTTACCCATCACCTTCCTGTTCCTCTGGTAATTTTTCTTATTTTTAACTTTTATCTCTGTTTATATTTTCATTTTTTACCTTTTCTTTCACTTCTCCTAATTATATTGTTATTTTTTGTATTTCTACAATAGAGGAGAATGTTCTCATTCCTTTATCATTTGTTTACAGCGTAAAATACGTTTTCTATTATAAAGTCTTAATAAGCTATTTATCTATTTAATAAGTCCTTTTCAAGTAATTGTCTTCAATTTCAGAGAAAATATGTAATTAGTTAAATTTTTGTTACAATTATTATTATGATGTTTGTTTTTCAAATGAAATAATATAAAATAACACGAGTGTATCTTTTTAGTTGATTTATCTAATTTGTATTAAAAACAGAAAACTGCAACGTCATAATATGTTCTCCTTAAAATAAAAAATATTTTAACGTGAAAGCACCTAACAATTCCGTGTAAGTACATCAGTCTTCCTGACAGTCTTTAACCTTGAACTTGCAAATCTGCTTTTTTACTTAGTCGGTAACGGTTTGATTTTATTTCGTAGTTTGTAATACAGTCGATACATTTAAAAAAGGGGCTTTTGTCATGTAAATCAGCATAATATTAGCGAGAAGATCGTTAAGAAAATATATGAAGCGAGAGCTGAATAAAACAGGGACAGAAAGCGTCTTCGAAAGCTTTGGCACAATCAGATAAACTAAACATTAGAAAGCGGCCATGTTAAAAACTTCAAGAGCATGTGTGATATGATGTATGAAAGTGAACGAGGCAAGACTAGAGTATCAGAACGTAAAAATGTGGCGGTCTATCCTCCCTGATTATGCGAGGAGACGGCTTAAGTTAGTTAGTTAATTTGCTCGTCATTGACATTTTCTTGGCATAGGTATTGCTACATACAGAACAATGACTGTATTTCCGTTTTTCGTAATTTTTTTCAGGTGCCGGTTTTACCTTAATATAATTTTGTAGGATTTAATGATAGTAAACGCGGTATAGAGATGTGTAAGGGTAGATATTTATCAAGTTGAAAAAGACACGAGATGAAGACAAGAATGCTTTGATCATGTACGCTTGTCTAGACATTTTGATCTATCTTCTTGTACGTGCTTAAGCTTTCCAAAGACTGCTCATCTCAATCTTCTTCACTCAACTTCGCCGGTCTGGTTCTCCTTCCCCAACTTTAGGACTTCTAATTCCATAATTATTACATTTTTTATTATATCTTTTGCACTACGAATTGTTGCCTCATCCATTATATTTTACAGATTTATTTATTTTGCGCCATGCGATTTCTTTTTGTTTCCAAACATTAAAAAAATGGTTTACCGGATAGTGGCTCACGTCATACGAAGAACTCATCGCCGAAACAGAGGCCTATTTTGCCGAGTTCGTAAAATCCTATTTTTGTGGATGGCTTAAAATAAGTAATAGTTGGTGTATCGCTGAACTAAGTGTATCGAGCTGAATGTTGAGAAATATAATAATTTTTTTAAACGCATTTTTTTCTCTAATACACGGGTACTTATCATACAGTCCACGTACTATAAAATATTTTAAGCTTTTCATTTAATAACTTGAAGAATTTCTCAAAAATATGAGTACTATAAATAACTAACAAGAAAAGAAATTAACAGACACAGGTATACTTTCACAAAAATGTATTTCTTGCATATAAATACAAACTCTAGTGACAATACAGCCTAACGTATTTTTACACCGTCGATATTAGCAGCATAACCTAACTCCATGCCTATTTCACGCCACTGAAGGCATGCCCTTTCGCCATTTTCGCCGTAAGGCAATAAACGGCAACTGTCAGTAAATATTTGCTGCTGCAGTAATGAAATATTAATTACTAAGGTAATTGTCCGTGTACAATGTTTGTGAGCGCAAAACATGGACGCGTTGTATAAATTATGCGCGCCAGGTATAATATCCTCGTATTTTTATCTGACATTTAAAAAATGGCGCGCAGCAAAAAAAATGTTAATTGCATTTTCCCACACTTTTATTAATGCATGCATATATTTACATACTATCGCGTTCCTTGTTCACGAGTATGCATAGAAAAACGCAAATCAACACACTGTCGATGGTTTTAAGTCCTCTCTTCCATTTAGTAATTAAAATAAATAATAATTAACTTTTTTTTTATAATGTTAATTTTTGTAATGGATACATAACTCCTCCCAAGCATAGTAATATGAGTTAATTTAAAAAATACTTTGTGTTTAAAACCTGTCCTAGGACTGTGAAAATAATGTAGTAATTTAAATAATAACCTACCTATAGTAAATATGAATTAGCGTTGAAATGGATTTTTTGATTGGGATGACAAAAATTACCATTAGAATATAAAGTTCACACAGCCAACTAATTTGTACATTTTAAAGGAAATATCATCTTATATAATGTATTAAACAGAAGGGCAATGGCTTACAAACAAACAAATTTACCATTACGGCGTTCGTCATCGTTTTCGCGGGGGTAGGCAGAGATAATTCACAATCAAACAGCTTTTCATAAAAACTCGTCTTTGAGGCTTCTAACAGGATCATCTTCCAGTAACTGGTTTACCTGGTCGTGCCAAGTCTTTCGTCTCCTTTTTCTGGTGCTATATTTCTTACTGTTCTTTCCTCATTCATATGGCCTAACTACCTAAGCGATCCTTTTTTAAAATTATCAAAATCAACTTTGTGGTTAAAATCCATTATTTTGTTTTATCAACCACTTAATGAATTAAAATACATCTACCGGTTTCGAAAAATATCATTTTCTTCTTTTGGATGTCATTAACTATTCAAAAACATATGTTATTGTTTCTTTAACAAAATCTATTTTTAAAAAACAATAATTATTTAAAAAATAAATTTATACGTAACTTAAATTGTTACTTGATGATATAAAATTACTAGAATAATTTTTAGGAAAAAAATTTAGAATTGGACTTGTGGTTAAATTTAGTTAGTTGTTTATAATATTAAGATTAGATTTACACTGTTTATTTATCTCTGACGATTCAAAATTATTTAATTTGTGACCAACACCGTTTACATGCAAAATAGACAATCCCAACTTTTGATCAAAACCATGACCATTTTCTATCAATTGATTAGAAAATTCTGAAAACCCATTATTATTCAAACATCTCAAATGCTTATGCAATCTATTTTCTTGCGTTAGTATGAGAGGCCATAACTTCACACAAATATAACGATCGGTTGTATCAGTGTTGTATACAGTTTAATAATTACATTTTGTGTCAACAATCTCGATGACAGCAATTGAACACTTTGTTTTATTATTTTTATAAAAATCAGGAACGCCAATTACGTTCTTCATTCGTGGGCTTATTTGAAATAGTAAATATAATAGTAAAAGTTTAGACATACCTGCAAGAATTGCCCACTCAATATATTATGGTTAAAAGTCAATAAGTACCTTATCGAGGTAATGTGCTCACATAGATTCCTCGGAGACACGAAAGTGTTCGAGATATGTTATTTTTGACACGCACCACAAACTTTTTCGACATAAAATTCTGTACTACGTTTAACAGTCTACATGGACGATAAGATAAAAAAAAATATACTCCAACGTTGATAGCACTCCGCGATCGAATACAAACCGTTGGCGAAATAGTCGTAAGGGATATTTTGCCGTGTTTTTGAAGATTGATTTGAAGGGGCTGTTGCAGCTGCTTCATCGGTATTCAATATTCTTCTCCACCCTCCGATAAATAAAAATTCTTCACGCGTTATTAAACACCCCCTTACGTGAGTTCGGCAATCTTCGGCCCCTTCCGAAAGCCGAGAGTCGCTGAATCGAGACGGAGAATTTGAATAACAAGAATGTTATGATTTCTTGCTAACTGGGTCGAGTCGCCAATCTCAAGGTTTCCTGCTTTACCGACAACTGCTTCCTTTTAAAAATTATAGAGGATGTGAAAAACTTGGTTTAATTCCACCTGTAAAGGTAGTTTCAAATCCGCTGTACACATAAGGTAAAATAATGTGCATCTTATACACTTGTATAATATTGCAACGTCATTTGTGTGTCACGTGTAGTTTGAAGTGTAATGAAATTTTCTTTGAAATTTACGAATATACCTCGATACGGACTCTGATCTAGTGAGGTGGGTAGGAAACGCATTAAAAACATGTAATAATGAATGTATTAAATAAATTAAATTAATAAATTGTGTCTTATCACTTTTTAAAAGAAATTTGAAAATTAAAACACCGGCTTATGTACTCATTCGCGCCCGTCTTATGACGGGATTTGAATGCTAGTTATATTATATAAATGTACGTTTTGAATCATGATTAAAATATGTTCCTCCATAGTGGCCAACCACTATACATATCCATATTACTATAAAAACAGTTTCTAAGTGCGTATACTTACATTTATATTAACTTTTATACTAGATATTTCGTTGAAAATGCAGGTTACAATTAAATTTAAATACTTTAATGTTATAATTTGTATACGTTTGGGTTCACTGGCATTCAAACAATTTTTGCAAACATATAGAGATTTCGAAAAAAAAGTGTCAATAAATGTATTTTTCTTGGGCCGTCGATTCTGGTCACATTTCAGTGACCACCGGCAAGACCGATGTGATCGGAAATGAAGTGATATGTCACTATGTATGAAATACCGTGTTGCGAGCGCGTCCGGCTATTGATGTGGGTACTAACGGGCTATACCGTGGCTATAAGTCTCACACTTTTCATATTTCGAATTTCACTGAAGCGCAGGCCAAATCGTTTACTGAAGCTTTGAGTCGATCAAGTTGATGTTATCTGGATGGATATAAATCTCCAGTGCTTTACAAGTTCGTGGGACGATAACCGATACACGGCACAATAGCCCACATTATTATTATCTGATGTGAAAACCTTTGTAATAATATACACGTGCACACCGACGTTAAAGATAAAATTATTAAAAACAAATAGCCAAGGTATTAAAGTACCTAGCTTGTTGGTGAGCAGTGGTGGCTGGCGCGAAGCCGTGGCCAGCGCTTCCGTCTAATTTCGTATTTTTAATGATAATAATATAATTTATCATCAATAAAAAATGGTTTCCCACAGCATAACTTATAAAGTGCGCGGATATCCAAGGAAACATATTATTAAAATGGTTGCCGCCTGTGTCACCTACCTAGACATTGGGCAACGGTGCCGAAAGAACCGACATCAAGTGTACACTACTGGCGTTTTTGGTGTAACATAATTAAGGATAATTTAAAATATATATATACGATGTACAATAATTATCCAATCTGCTCACTAAATCAAGAGACTGGCTTCAGTATAGATCAAGATGGAATATATTTCATCTTAATTTTTTTATTTAAATATATCCAATTTGGAGAATTTGTTAGTTCGTCCATATTAATTGCTCACGGAGTTGTAATATTAACGGAGTACTTTGTTCTTGTTTAAGTTATCGCCGGCTCGTGGGGGCGCTTTCGTTTGCTAACTCTTTTTTAAAAATATTGTTTATTAAAATTTTTAATTACCAGCTCTACCTCTACCGTTGAAAAATGTATTTGATTTATTTTATTTTCTGTGAATTGACAGTGTCGCAGTATGTTTGACTGGCTTTCAAGTTAATTAAAGTTTGCTCGCAAATTTACCGAGACCTTGGCTACTTCGTAAATAAATATAAATTAAGTATGAAATATGGTAGATTCCTTCATTGTCTTTTATTTATTCTGTGTTTCTCGAAAAATTAACTAGGAATTTTAATTTTCATGGCTTTTTTATCATAAAGGTAGCACAGTCGAGCAATTCGTATTTTTTAAATTAATTTGTTTGAATCACAGACCAGTTTATGAAGAGACATCAAATAAAGTGTACATATGGGAGAGGGGTTTGGAACATTACTTGCGGGACGAGGGGCATTCTACAAACATTCTTTGTGGAAACATTAATCTATGACACATTTATGCAACAGTAAAAGTATTTACTCTTCGAAAATTATATCTTTATGTAAACAAGACGTATTTTTTACATTAATGCATATTATATTGTCACAGTTTACATTTTCGTTTTAATCGAGTCATATATTTAAAAAATGTCTCGGAGCTATTTGATTGCGTAAGTGGTACCAAAATGATCACCTGGGTGACACCAAAATGCAAATATTGAAATAAGGAATTTGCGTTAGTTCATGTCTATATTTTTGTGGCACCCACGCAATTAAAGAGCTCCGCGACTTTTTTTAAAAATATGACTCGATTGGAACGAAAATTAAAAACGCTGACAATTAAAAATTAAACATTAATGTAAAAAATTCGTCTTGTTTACACAAAGATTACTGTTACACAAACGTGTCATAATCTATCGGATTTATGTTGTATACATTTCATATCATGTCTATTCATTTAGTAGGCTGTGTACGATCCGAATGAAATTTTACATTTTTAATCATTATCACTATATTTTGAATGATATATTCTGCGGTAAAGTTGATTTGTGGAGTGACTAGTAGTGATCAGTGACCACCACTGCTCTGGTAAGCGCATGACAAAGAAGAAAAAGAATAAGCTTTTGAAACATGGTATGGCAGCATGTATTGTGGATACTGCGAACAGCTACTCACAATAAATCCATCTTAGAAAAATGTTAATGACGTATATAATATGTCTTCATATTTTTAATAATTCACGTAATGTTACATGCAGTCTTGAAATGTCAATTTTAAGAAACTGCGAAAAATGAAAGACAGATGAAGCAGATAAATCTCCATGACGATGGACCGATTAAAGATTAATATTGGGGGCCGCCTATGAAGAAAATTCTATAAATACAAATAGGTCGTTTTATATTTAATCAACCTGTATTGAATGGCCTTCGCCTGAATTACCGTATTTTGGAATCGAGAATATATCTTCTTTAATTAACCTATTAATCGACCTTCGTCCTGTCCTTTGATTCCAGTTATAAATATCGAGGTTCTTCCCTAAGCAATGGTTAAAAGGTCTTATTTTTAAACGAGGGTTGTTCATTTTTCGCCTCGGGCTGCGAATTTTCTCGAATAATCAACAATATACCTAACCTTTGATATATAAGTATATTTTCTTTTAGATGTTTCCCAGGGAAAACCTTTCTATATCTCTTCAAAGAATTCGGCGGAATTTCAAATTGGGTTCATGTCTTTCTCTCCGCGCGAATTTCCCAGAAATTTTCATACTTTTTTCTATCATTTCCCTCAATTCGCTCAAATTAATTATTACTGAGGAAAATTCCATTTGTTCGACTAATGTTTGAACTTAGGGTCTAATAATTCAATTTCTGGAATTAATTGCTACAATTTTTAAAGGACAAAGACCATTTAGGATCCTCCAAGGGGACCATCAACATTTGGACGTTTCCATCATCGCTGGAAATGACTTCAAGTCTCGTATTAAAGCATATTCCATTTTACAGACCCGTGGTAACATTTTTATTCAAGACTTGTGATAAAATGATTGTCTTACTAAATTGGCAATGGCAAATTTCTTCTATCTCATCTCTTTTAAAACATGATATTCTAATATTAAAAAATTTCAGAGCCTCTCAGACATTCCACGTGTATGATCGAATAATCTTGAGAATCGAACAATATCATTCGAATCGATAAATGACAGCAGTTGTTTCTAGAAATTTCGATTGCTTGATACGACTGCTAACGTCTAATGCCGTATACTCTATATCATTTTTGGTTACACCAGATCAAGTGAAATTATTATTTGAACCGTGATTAAGTAATAAGTGACTGGGATTAATATAATACAATATATGGTCAATTTGACTGTTTTAGTGCTATAATTTATTATATCAAAAATTAAAACCAAATATCAATTAGAAAGATACACAGATAAAATCAATTTATCGAAAAAACATTTTTGTTGCTACCGGGATTCGAACCTGGATCCTTTCCTATCTAGGGAAATGCGTAAACCGATTACATTGCACGAACACGTTAAGTTGACGACAATTTTTTTATTACATATGTTGCACTTTCAAATTGATACATCTGTCGTTCCATTATTTAAAAGCAATCTACTTTATATTTATTATATTTACGGAATCTCAAACACCTTTGAGTAAAATCCGATAGAAGACGTCAGAATTAATTCATTTTTATTAACTTTTGGAAATAGTAATACAACTTATATATTTTTAAGAAGAACACATTATTATTTTTTCGATAAATTGATTATATCTTTCCAATGAATATTTTTAATTTCTATTAAAATATCATAGAAAAATGTACCGAAAACATTGCGTCTTCGCAATAATAATGTGTTCTCTTTAATAATAATAAGAAAAATATTAAAGGTATAGTTTAAAAACAAATTAACAATCAGTAAACAATTTTAAATAAGTGTAAGCAGGTTTATAGTTTTTTACTTAAATAACCTAAAACCTACCAGAAAACTGTACATTAAATTAATAAAAAACGATTATATATTTTAAATCGATTTTGTATAACTTTTGCATCTTGTGTATTGTTGAGATGTTGAAATAATAAATAATATCGATAAAACGGGACATTTCGTTTAAAAATTACAGATATTTGTTATCGAAATGCACCATCTTACTTTTAACACACTCGTGCCAAGAGAAGTGTACAAAGGTTGGAAAGAACAATTTTTAAAGTAATTTTAAATTGTATTCTGCTATCTCTGGGCACAGTTCCAATCAACTGATAATGTTGAGTGCAGTTTTCTGTATTACCACAAAATTGGTTCGTGTCTAAGTAAATTCTATTTTTTATAAATTAACGTTTTGTATATAGTGTATCAAATACTTTACTGAATATATTTCAATGATATCACACAGACCACCATTCTACTGTTCCTTCCGTGTTTCAATATTTTTATTTTGGTGTCATATAGCTCCGCAACTTTTTTTAAATATATGACTCGATTGGAATGAATTTTTAAACGCTGACAATATAATACGCATTAATGTAAAAAATACATCAGGTTTACACAAAGATTAAACTTTTAAAGAGTAAATACTTTTACTGTTGTATATGGGCCGGTTGTGTGATCAGTAACTTTTTACTATAATAAAAAAAGTTATAAAAGTTTTTTTTTTTGCGAAAACGGGTTGTTTGATCGTTCAAAGTACATACCGTAGTAAACTCATTTTACTTTCCGATATCCGATACTAAAAACAAGAATCGATAGTTATTAAATATGGTGGACTTTTCACAGCTGTTCCAAAAGTCATCTGACACATTGATACTTTGAAAGTTGCAGCATACGATAATTAATCATTCAATATCGCGCTATTTCAGTGTTGATAGTTCATATGATGATCTCGTTGTTTAATATACATTAGCACATAATTCTAAAAAAATTCACCACTAAAGTGACAGATTTCGAATGCCTAAGCGTAAAAATCCATAGATAATGGATAAAATAAAGCATTTTTCATGATTATTTATCACGCCTATAGACATCTCCATCAGTTGTAAATTAATTTGATCTACCAATACCCCGATAAAGATTTCTACTACGAGCGTTAGTAAAAAATTACTACTAATCGTATAACCGGCTCTAAATGTGGTATAAACTATCGGATTTATGTTTCTACCAAGAATGTGTGTAGAATGCCCCTCGTCCCGCAATATTTTTTTTAAACCTCTCCTATATGTACCTTCATTTTATTTCACATCTATTCATTTACTGGTCCGTGACACATTTTATATTAGAAACTCAAAAGTTAAATAATTAAAAAAAAATTGTAACTTTGTTATCTGTTTTGTTTGGCGGTAAGTGCTCGCCACTGTGACCCAGTGGGCGGGGGCTCGAGCGTCGTACCGAGAGACCACTGCGTTAGTTATTTTTTAATAGCATAATAAATTAATTTATCTTGTTTTTTAAATATTAATTTTACACATATTTTGTGAACACACAGCTATTTTATAGAAAAAACGCGTTAATTGTTTCGGATACTTGTACATAGACCCTTCCATAGAATATGAATTTTTCTTCCTTCAAAATTTTTCCATACGTACGTCTTTCGCAGCCTCTCCCGCGAAACTCCTATAGAATGTAACGACATTTTATAACGTGCTATTATTAACCTAGTTTTCTTGATACTGGAGAATGGGCATTTTGTTCCGATTGTTGTAACACGAGTGAGAACGGTATTTTGTTTTTCGTGGATGAAATCTTAATCAACTTGTTCACATAAATGAACTCCAAATCATCGACAAATTCACATAATTATTACAAACTTGGCGTGGGTTTCATTCTAAAATGAGCATTTTTAATTATTTATCTATACAGGGTGTAATAGACCTAGTCCACAATATTTGATAATTACGGGTTACGGAAAATATTATTGTTTGATTTTTTTATAAAATCGTGTTAAGCTTGAAGTCTATTTCTATCAATTTAACGTATCATTTACTGTACAGGGTTATTCAACATGATAGACTCAATTTCGTAACTCTATATTTTAAACTGTTTAATGTGACCCTTTTTGGTTGCACGGTAAACATATAATGGGTAGCTGAACTCGTTACCCACCCGATGAAGCATGTCTCGCGTTATTGAGTTCACCGCAGCTGTGATACGGTTCCGCAGGTCGGCCAGAGGTGTTGGTAGAGGTGGTACATCAACTGCTTCTTTTACGAACATTTTTAAGTGCCGGTGAGGTGTAGCTCCGTTCTGTTGTCCTGATGAAGTCTTCTGAATCGTTGAATTGCGGAAGAAGCCAGTTTTCCAGCATGCGGAGATACCAGTACGTGCAACGCATAACTCAGGAAATATAGCAGTATGAAATTGAGTCCATCATTTTGAATAACTCTGTATAACGTTATACGTTAGCACAAATAACTGGAGAAAATACCCTTTTAAGTCTCATACATAAGTTTTAGCGTTTGGGGTCGTCAAAATCACATATTTTTGCTGAAATCACAAATCACATTCGCGGTCCCGACCGACATTTTCATAAAAAATCACTCGGAACGAATGTGTTAAGAGGACAACATAAATTCCCCTTTTATTTGGTACAATCGTGTCCAGAATCTTGAAGCTGGAGTTCTGGACCACGCATCACGGGAGAGTGAGATAAATCGTGTGTATTTTTTTATGTGCATCCCTACACGCCCATTCGGTGTGAGGGTGTGGTCTGAGTCACCCGCGGCGCGAATGTTGCGCGGAATGGTAGAAGAGGGATGACTGAACTTTAACCCGAATTTTAAACTTTTTTTATTTCTGCAAAGACCAAAAAAAATGCTCTAATGCTTACAGATCATATGATTGATATTAACGTAATTGAAATTCTAATACCCCTATTTTTCACTCGTTCGCCAATAAATCAATTTTTATATAACGTATTCGCGAGCCACTAGGGATCCATGTCAAAGGAAATTTCAATTTCAATTTAGTGCCCCAGCCTCACGATAGATTTCTTTAGACATTTTATATAATGGATCAATTAGTGTGCGTCCGTTCCGATGAAGCTACATCAGAATTAAAGTTAAATCAACCAATGTGGTTTATACATTTTTGTTTTGTTTTTAAAATTAATTAAACTTTTGTTTTTAACTTTGGGTCCTTTATATTAATACAAATTAAATGTATAAATTAGAGAGATAAAATCAATATTTATTGAATAAATATTTTTGTTGCTACCTGGCAATGTGTTTGCTGTTTATCCCTTTATTTGATACATTTAATTTGTATAAAAAATATCACAGAACTATGTTTCAAAAAAACTATAACTTCACAATAATAATGCGTTCTTCTTTAAAAAAAACCTTTATAATGTAGAAAAATAATAATCATAAAAAATCATGCGATTAATGAGTTATTTACTCTCGAATTTGGAGATAATATTGTAATTTTCGCCTTATTATTTTCCGCCGCTCCTTGAAATATCTCCTCTTCAATTTTATTACAATCAGTCATTTCAGAAACGATGTAAGTCACTTATTTATTCGATTATAAATTGAACAATAGTTTCTAGACGTTTGCATCGTTCCTACAAGAAAAACACTAACTGGTACACATGTTGATTTTTAAAATCCTCTTACTAATTTACTTTATTAAAAGCAATATAATAGGTCGTTTGCACATCTGTATGACCAATGTCGCCTTCATTTACTTTACTTAATTTTAATCTGTTACTAATTTCTTAGGAACATCGAAAATATCAAGTAATTTTTAGATGAAAACATTTGTTTTATTTAGTCGTTCTTCTTCTTTTAAATAGGTGATCCACCCTTCAAGAGTGATTTGTGCCACTTATCAAGTTAAAACTTTATTTTATGGAAATATTATATTACAAGTCAATATAATTGCCATTCAAAAAATTTCCTATTATATAGATTAAATGTGGCGAGCTAAGGGAAAGAAGACGATACAAGTTAACCGGGTGTTGAAAATTACCATTGAAGAGATTACTGCAAAAAAAACCTGTGATCCGCAATGAACAGGCAAAAAAGATATGGTCAAGGTTTCCTCCTCGGCATCACACTCACTCATTGGGGAATCTGTTAAGTTCGGGATATGGAATTGATGATGGAAAACTCCGGAAAGAGTGGCCTTCTTGGCACATTTATTTCCATGAATTCCCTTATGTGCAGAAGCCAAACGAATGACACCTGTTTATTGTTGCTCTCTAAATATTTAGTCGTTCAGATTTTAATTTTTTTAATTAATGTCCCATTATCTTCATCGTCATCCTACCAATATTATAATTGTTTTAGTATGCCTTCATCCTCAGTGAGAAAAATGTAGTCTTCCGAAGATGAGCCTCCATATTATTATTGTGATCGGAAATTCATTATATGATGATAAATATCAAATAAATCGAGCCAAGCCATTCGCATTCGAACATATTGTGCGGACAATGTCAACGACAGCAGTCATCATCACCTAGCAATTAACTAGCACGTTAAGATATCTCACTTGGCGGACATTTTCATCAAAATGATTTGTATTATGGTGAAGATAATACTTAATGATAAACGAGTGTAAATTGAGAGGTACAGGTAATATAAAATGTTTGTATATCATCAGATTGAACTTTTGGACAGTCAAAATAATGATAATACGTGGATAAAGGTGAGGTTTATATAAACTTTGATGACAACTCAAGTTTTTTGATAATGCAATGTGATTCGTTGTGTGTCACACAGTACTCGATATATTTGTTATTTAATCTTTATCTTTTTTTGCAATTAATCACAAAGTTCCACAGGATTTTGTACAGCGGATACAGGACACCGCACACTATTTTACCGGGTCTCTTTGATGTCTTTTTTTATCAATTTCAAAGACAGCGGTCGTGTTGCAAAAAACCCGTCCGCTGAGTCCAACAAGCTTTCTGCTAGTTTGTAACGACTCTTTCTATCTGACTCGGGACAAAATAATACAGTTTTTTTTTAATTGATATGTATTTTCAAGTTTTGCATTTTTGACCAGTTTCGTTTCTATAACGATGGACTCAGTTGTTATTATTGTTTCGTCGAGTTTGATAATATTTAGCTTAATTCTCGAGGGATGAATCCTTCCGCAAATGGGGTAGGGTTCTGCGAAGCACCGAAGACAAAACAACCCCCTTTGAGCATTAACAGTTGAACATCTCGATCCTTTTGATTTCATTACGAATTCTGATGACGATTTGTGACGCCGTTACGATTTTAGAAAGGGGAACCTGGCTGTTCAATAATTAGGTTGTTGATTCACTGAAGTGGCTGAGTTGAAGCAAACTGTTTTCGGAACTAGTCTAACGAATGGAAGCAATAAATAAGTATCATTGTTATACTTAAACAAAAACGTGATCATTTTTACTAAATCTGCGTACTTTATATTTAGGATCAGGTATTTAAAAATATATTTATTTTAGACTTTAAAATATATTTTAAAGATAAATATATTTATTTTAACTTTATTCAACTTTAGTTTTTGAAAATATTCATCATTACAACACCTAAAATATTAATCGTGATGACAACGGATTAGATGACATGGTTGCAAAAGGGACAGGTGGCTTAAAAGATAACATACGAAGTTGTGAGTATATTAACAATATTATAAATCTATTATAATTTATATATTATGTTTTGGCGCACCTATATCTGGGGAGACTGTTGACGATATCGAATGAATAGATGATGTAAGAGTGTGCGTGTGGGTATATGTTGTATCAGAAGAATTTTGTAGGTTATGTTTGGAATGTGATCAATGGGAGAAGTAGTGGATGCCCCAATATTCATCCGCCACTCTCGTGTCCGTTTGATAGTGGCGGGATGTATCGCGTATATGTAGTGTATGTCGCCAAAGGAGGTCATGAAAACGATAAAGTACTTATGGTTAAAACTTGAATTATTATTGCGCACAGTTTTAAATATGGAGAAGTTAAGCTGGAAGGATCCACCGTTATAGGAGTATAAATAACTCCCTTGTCGGTTCCACTCAACAATGCTAATGTAAACCGCGACTTGAGCGAGAAGTTAAGCTGTTCAGAGTAGTTACTGCGTGTGAATAGTTTTCGGAGGCTATTCTTGGAGCTGATGATAGGAAGATAGTGGCAGAAAGAGTGACGCTCGATGAACGTTCGTTCCGGCCGCCGCTAGCCGCAATGGTGCTGTTGCATGGCGTCGGTCTTGGGTGTCTTTACGGCTGATGGAAGATTCGTTTCGCGCACTGATATTTGAAGGATGCGTTCAGTATCGCCGGGCGGTGATGATAAGAGTAGAGACAATATACATTCACAATGTCAAAAACGCAAGTGACCCGTTCGATATTATATTAAATGATACCTAGCCAAGACCATTGCCTGTTTAAAAGCAGGCTTTTAAATAATCACTGCCAAGGCGGTGAGACAGAGGTCTATACTCAGGGGTCACCAAGTGGCACGTGAAGTTATTATTATACATAAATTTGCGATGGGCGACTCGGTTATCAGCTATGGGGTGAGTAGCTATAAACTAACATTTAAAACATGCACTGATAAAATTAAACAATTACAATTAAGATTATTAAAACTTATAGTAGATAACAGAACAAAGTGATGGATAAAGATGATTATTACAAATTATTTACAATATGCGAAATCTTACCAGTTGACAAAAAAGTAACATGTGGTATAATTTTAGATGAGATGATAAACAATGTAAATATGATTAGTGAATCTCACCATAGCTATTCTACCAGATCCTCGGGACGAACCATGCGAATACCAGTCTCGAACAATGTGTACGGCGAGAGAACGAGAGAATGTGCTGTGCCAAGAATTTTAGTAAAATCAGTTAAGAATTATCAAACACTATGGAAAATACAGAGACATCAGTGAACACTATCTAATTATTTGATTTTTCTATTCTATTAAATTTTTTAATATATCACATTTAAAAACATTTTTAAACACACTAAAATTGAAAGTCAAACACATTCTTATCTAATTATTTGATTTCTTTATTGTATTACATTCTAAAAAAAATTGTTGCTAATAAAATTTTAATTTAATTTATTAATTACTTTAATTAAACGGAAATCCTTGCCGTAAAACTGTTACGCCGTGGAAACAAATATATATATATATATAAAATATGTATAAAATAATATATATTTTTTTTTTAATAATATGTGAAAACGTTTTTTTTGCGTTAATTTGGTATTCTACTACAGTAGACCACTTTTCTATTTTTGATGATCATACATTATATTTTCAAAATAAATAGATTTTACGAAAACATTGGTCGCGCAGCAGCCTCATTTATATAATATAATTTTCTTAAAATAATTTATAAACTAATCTACATTATATTTTATGGAAATAATAGTTGTTTCGAATAATGTGGCATATTTTATATTTATTATAAAAAAAAATCTCTATTTTCTGGTGTCTTTGAGATCCACAATGAACTATTTTCGACATGTATTTATTAGTGAGATATTTTACATATTAAATAAATTTACAAACAACATTTGGGTGGTGTTCAGGATAGATACGCTTGGGAAATTTTGCACAGACAAGAACACAGTTCTTTTATATATAAATAAATAATCAGTTTAATATATAAATAATATACGAGACAAATAATTTTTTTAGCTACCTACGGGAACAAGATGCTAATCTTTAAGAGAGGTATGAATTTGTAAAATGATTCAAGAGAGAGAAATAAAATATAAGAATTCTTGTACTTTTGGTGTACACGTATTGGAAATTATATACGAATAACGAGCTCTAGGGAGTTCTTGAAAATGTTATAAAGTTTATTGTAATAGATAACTTTTAAGAACATTCGGGAAGTTTTTAGATGCTTGTACAAATTTCTATAACACGGCAGAATATTGTAGAACACCAATAAGCAAAGAACACGGTCGAACTTTCTGGAACATTGCAGACATTTTAAATTTCTCAAACAAAGACCATTTTAAGAAAACAAATAAATATGAGGAGGCACAGCCGAAAGTCGATTGGATTTACACAAATAATGATACAGAAGACTTACTTGCAAAGGGCGCACCGAAGTAGAAAGGGAATTCGTGATTTGTCACTTTCTTACGACACTTTTCTAACAATATTGGCAAGTCGGGCGTTAGCCTGTCACGATGAGAACGTATGTCGGCTGCAAATATTCGCCATGAAGCTTTGCATCAAGTATGTCTAACCGATTGGTATAGTACAATAAAATATATTAAGGAAATCACTCATAAATACATTAGTCGGCCGAATAACTTACTTATCGTACTTAATACTATTGCAAAACCTAAATTTAGTGATAATCCTATAATATTTTTTATTGAATTCAAAATAACGAGCATGGTCTGTAATTGAAATTATATCATAAGCCGAAGCTATATATGTGAGAATTTCCAAAAACTAGAACTATATTTGTAAAATTTTCCAAAAACTGGAACTATATTTGCGGGAATCCCGCGAATTGAAGCGACGTTCCGGTTTGCTCCAGTCAATTATGAGCCCTGATAAAAATTAAATTAAGTTTAAGTACTGCATAGTAATGTTAAAAATTGTAAGATATCGAATGGCTAATATTGATGTACGAAAATATATCCAAAATTATTTTTATATTTATTAATTTTGATACTAGATAATTAGTAATAGGTACGTCTTTTTTCTGTGTTCATCAGTTCAATTACAATTCATTGCTCAGTACAATTCATTGCTTACAAGTAAGACAGGTTATTATCGATAAACCACTTTTTTTATCATTTCCTCCAAATTGGCAGAAAGCGTACTATTTTGTAAAGATCCAGGTAGTTTATTTTTTAGTGTAGGAACAACACATTCTAATGTTCTCGATCCATATTTATTGGTTATTTTGGGAATTGTTAAATTAAAATAAGCTGTTAAATTATTATTTTTTAATGTTATTTTTTTACTGTTAAAAAATTAATTGTTAATTTTTTTTTCCGTGTGAAGCCACCCACCCCTATTTAGAGCATCGTTGTTATAATTTTATTTTATTAAAAGGAACAGTAACAGCCCGTGTACAGAAATAACGTTACGGAAGAATATAACAATTTTAGATTATGCCTCAATTTAAATGCTTCCAGGCTTACAATTTTTTTCATTATTGCTGTTTGAAAATTTTGTATTTGTTTTATATTTTAGTTACATGATGTATAACGCCTGCTATACATACGTGTTTTAATAATTATTTAGTTATGTAATTTAGCATCAAAACACTTATATATATATAAAGTGTTGTCTTCTTTTTGTTATTTTATTAATAAATATTTTTTTATTTTGTTACAGGTAACCCTTTTTCTGAATGTGTATCTTTCTGGAGATCTAGTTGAAAATCTTCTAAAGGTTAGTCAAAAAATTATTAAAAAACATGTTAGTAACATTTTAATTTTGTATGTATGTACCTATTTCATCATTGACCACATTAGGGGTAGATCGACATAATAATTTTCTTAGCCCAAAAATATAATTGAAAAATTAGTTAATCTCCGTCTGTTTGAAGTTCCTGAGCATATGATATTAATATTTTCAAGATGTTTAATTGTTAAGGTCTTTATTTACGTATGTATTATAATTTGCGATACTTTTACAATTTAGATATACACTCGAATATGTGTAAAATACAACAAAGTGAGAAGTAATTAAATAAAATATGCATTTAATGTGTGGAAATATTTTCTCGTGCGTTATGTGGTATCTAAGGGTAGACTGTCTTTCATCCCTCCATCCGTTTTGTACCTTTCATTTAGAAGTTAGTTGAACCGGTGGTCTGCGACGGACGTTTCTTATCGTACCGCATAAGACCTTTTCTAGAACTTTCCAAAATTCTAACTAAATGTATTTTCATTTTAACTTGCTTGATTTAAATTTTATTCCGGTGTTAACAACACGTTGGATGGTTAGAAATGCATGCTTATTACTTACAAACATTCGACGGTTTGATTGTCGTACACGACAGTGACATTTATATATTGACTATATTACGACTGTTATCTAATGCAGTGTATAAATTTATCTGCGATTTCCACGAAGCCAAGAATTGCAAAAATTTCGTTTGTATTTAACGAAGACTCAAAATATAATTATTAACATATAATTTAAAAAAAAAACAAATTAAATTAATGATTTAGAAATATATACAGAAAATATATATATATCGATAAAATATTTGGTTGCTATCCTATTCGGTGAAATGCGTTACAATTTCACCACGTTCACCATTTCTACTTCTTCCACGGTACTTCGTCCCAGGGTGGGATTTGGTCTCCTCCACAAGTGTGGAGGAGACCAAATCCTCACCTCTTTCTCGGTCTCGGTCTGCTTCTAGATTGCTTCCACTAGGGTGTGCACTTAGTCATGATCTTTGGTGTCCTGTTATCTGGCATTCTTTCGACATGGCCAGCCCGTGGCAGTCTTTGGGACCTACAAAACCTTACAATAATTGTTTCACGCTCAATCAAATTGTTTTCGTCGACCATTAGATAGATTTTATTCTGTGTATATTTCTAATCGATTCATTTAATTAATTTTAAAATATCACACGACTATGTTCTGAAATTTTAACTTCATAATAAAAATGTGTTTTAATTAAAAAATTAAGATATTATTTTAAATCTTTCATTAGTCTAAAAAAAATTTGTATTTTCGCTAATAAATTAATAATTGTCATCAGGTATTTTAATCCACTGCTGGACGAAGGCCCCCCGTGACTAATTTTCTCTTCAGTTTTCTGCCAATATTTGTCATTTAACTTCAATGCTCTGATAATTTTTTCTATCCATCGAGGCTTTTGATTTCCTTTATGTCGTTTTTTGCCTCGTGGATATTCTTTGACAATTGATAAGGTATCTATGCACTGTGCAATTGTGGTCCGCAAATTGCCATTTACGCTTTTAAATAGTGATAATGGTCACCTTGGTGTGTTTTTCATATTATGTCTCTTATATTGATAATGTATTATTATAATCTCATTAGTTGTAAATTTTAAATACATTTTTTAGGAGAACACATTCTTATTGTGAAGTAATTATTCAGAACATAGGTCTGTGATATATTAAATATTAATTAAATATAATAATTAGAAAGATATACTCAATTATAATCATCAAGGTGCATTATCCAACTATGCTACAGCGACAATATTTTTAGCGACTAATTTTCGAACCTATATGTTACCTTTTTGATATTTATACATTTAATTTAATTTAAATTTAAGGTTGATGGCTCTTTCAAATAATGGAACGATTAAATGTATTAATATTAAAAAGGTAACATATAGGTTCGAAAATTTGTCGCTGAAGCATAGTTGTATAATGCACCTTCCCCGGTTAGGAAAAAGATCCAGGTTCGAATCCCGGTGGCGCAACATTATTTTTCGATAAAATTGATTATTTAAGTATAGTGTCCTTGTAGTGGAGGTGCGTTATTTGCTGATGATATTGTTTATGTCGGTAATTTTTTTTTAGTATAGGTATACTAGGTTAGTATGTACATTTGACGGATGTTTAAAGCGTTACATTATTTGAAGAGAAGGATAGCGAATAATATAATAACCAGATACTAAATAACCAAATAAATGTATTCAATAGTCCGATTTTAAAGTTGTTCCTGTGTAATCCCAACCCTTCTCTCCCACTCCCCTACCTACTCTGTCTCACTCTAATATGCTGTTGCTTTGTCTTCTTAACCTCCTATTTAAATATCTGTACTAGTAATTTACTATATCTGTACTAGTAATATAATAATATATTACTATAGAAACTAGTTGAGTTTAGTATATGCGCATGATTAAGTGGTTTACAAATAAACATTGCCACAGCGTGTTTGTTTTCTTTAAAAATTAATATTATAGTTCCGTTTTATGTGTATTAAAATTATTTATTTATTTATTCTCAATCTGGTGTATGTTTGCTCTAATTCAAACGTAATCAATATTCTCCCTTTTACTATAACTTACGAGTATCTTTCACATATTTGATTAGTTTAATTTGGAATCTATGTCATCTGGCATTTTATTGAAAATTTTCAAAAGCGCTGTACATCACAGATTTATTTATTTATTATGACATTTATATATATTTTTAGTGAGGATATTAAAAATGAACACTAATATCATCACCATACTCGTATAATGTCTTTCAGCATTGTACAATACCGAGTATATATGTATATAAAAATTTTTTCAATATTATTCTCAAAGATTTATTTTGCAGTACTGATAAGTCGTGTATTTTTTCTTCGTTAGCCAAAAATAAAATGCCGCTGCAGTAGTTTATATGACGAATATGAATAGAGTTGTATATTATTTTACAAGATTCGGTACTAATGAATTCTTCCCAGAAGTGAGATGTTTGATGAGAGCGATTAATTTTTAAAGGTGTAATCGCTCAAGAGCTAAGTCGTTAGCGATCGTGTAAAATGATGGTTAATATACATGAGTGATGATGTGGCACTGCGTATGTAGTCGGTATCGCAGCCGAAAAACAGTTTCTGAGCCCGTGACGCCCGCGGGTCTGATACTCGCTAATGGATTTGTGTTGTTCTGAATTCGTCAGAGGCAAGTTGTGTACAATAACATTGTTATAATATATATTAATAATATACTATACAATATTATGATAGGATCCGAGCGTCGTGTAAAATGATATTGTTACCATTTTTGCGTGGTGATCATAAATTCCCGACAATTGAAATATATTCCCTGTCGCGCAACTCCTGAACTCCTGAAACAATTTTGAAATGATTTCTTCAGAATAATAATAACACACGTATTGTGAATTGTGAATGCACCTTGCAGTGGTACTTTTTTATTATCTAGTATTATTAGGTTCCTATTATTATTCGCTTCTCCGAGGCTTGGAGGTGAATATTATGTTTCAGGCCGATGTTATTTTTGAATAATTAAGAAATGAAACATAATTTTTAATTTTTTTATTTATTTATCGATTATATGGTTTATTACAATTCTGTTTAAAATATAACGTCTATATCATTCTCGCACACTTTGCGTGTTATTTCTACAATTTCATTTCGAATATTGTCCTGTAGCATCGGATTTGTTGTTGGCTTATTAGTGTAAATCTGTCCTTTAAAGTATCCTTACAGAAAATAGTCGGGAGCCGTCAAATCGGGTGATCGAGGAGACCGAGTCGATATCACCACCCTTTGACATAATACGGCCAGAAAAAATTTCAAGCATAGCTCGGGCTGTGTGTGAGGAAGCACCGTCCTGTTGAAGCCACATGTGTTGCAGGCCCAATCGACCCAATTCGGCCATCAATAAGTTTTACAACATGTGACGATAGCGATCACCTGTAATGCTTACAGCATTGCCGTTATTATTTAGATAAAATGTTTAAATGCGGTCCATAACAAGTTGTTATCGACTACTCTCTACGACTATCAAATGGCGGCCAAACATAATTGGTCTGGAACATAATATTCACCCTGTAGAGGATTCTACATTTGTCCACGGATTTCAACAAAACGCCAAACGTTGGATTTATTATTCTGGACCACTACCGTGTTATCCCAATGCCCTGTGACCTTCATTCCCTATAAATAGCATATTCAGTCTTTACCCTTCAGGAATTAGGTTAGGTTTATTTTTCAGTACTGAAGAGTTTCATCTTGATGAGTAATTCCTGTTGATTAGAGACTTTTGTTGTCCATGGTGTGTACGACAGCATAAATTCGTCTTCTCTCACTTACCTTCAGCATGCATAAAACCATTGTAGGTTCGAATACCTAATTTAAATCCCAAAGTACAAAATTAGTCACTCTACATTTTGGTAAAATTAGATATTGAGCTGTTGTTACCGACTCATTAAACTCTAATCATTCTGTAGATTATAGTTGTTTACGCGTCTTGTTACTTCGAATGGCACCACCGCGTTTTTTGGTTTATAATAATGTACACGTGTATGTGTGAGTATTGCCGCCCTTTTTTCGGAAAGCTAAGAAGACGGTAACCGACAGGCGTCACTCTTATTACATGCCGTGTTTCGACTAGTCCAGCGGTCCAAATAAACTACCAGTGCGCGCTTCAGTCGGTCGATATCTAAAATAGATAACCCAGCTAAAAGAACAACATCGGACCAGAGAGACAGCAAAAATAAAAAGATTAGTGCAGTTCATATGTCATATGTGCGTTTATTGTTAATTAATCGGAAACCTGGGAATCAGCTATCGAAGGTATTCACATAAACGATAGTAGTTTTTACGATGTACGACAATATATGCTCTCTCCAGTAGATCACGCGGACATAATAATTACTTTATCAAGTGTTTACCTTCTTTGTGATTACATATTAATTTTCGAACTAATCAAGTTCTGAATTCATGTTATAAATTGGGTTTAAGTAATTGAATACTTGAGTTGGTGGTTAAGCAAACGTTTGAACGTTCGACGTTAAGATAAATAGAGCGTTTCGTGTGAACATCTACTTACTACTTTATAGTTTGGCGAAAAATGATCGGAGTGCTATTTTCGTTAATGCTGTTAGCTCGTTTCACTTTTCAGTTACGATGCACGTTAACGCAGTTACCTCAGACGTAAATATCACGTTATATTTTATTCGTTGAATGAAATTATTAATCTTTTCGAAAGATAGATTGTTTTTTCTTTATATACATTTATTTATATATATTCTTTATATATTTTTAGTATTTCATCTAACATCTAAATTTTTTTACCCTAAATTTATCTGTTTAACTAGGTAAAAGGCAATCCTTGCCGTTAAAAAAAAAAAAAAAATATATATATATATATATATACGTATTTTGCGTAAAAACTATTAATAAAATTAAATCGTTATATAATATTCAGCGATAATTTTATGTTACACATTTTAAAAATAAATATTTACTAATTTTGTAAATAATCACCTAGATTTTATTATTGAAAATGTATGATAAACGATTTATCCAATTTTAATAAAAATCACATTTTTATTTGTGTATAGTTTTAGTACGGATTTCCAGAACGTAATTTCTTAATCGTTAAGTAATTTAGATGAATTAATTAGAATATTAACTTATTTAATAATATTGATACTTTAAGTCCTGGCGCCATCGAGCAGGTTCTACTTAAAAAAATTGAAAAAATTAATAAAATAGTCTCATATGTAGATGGAATCTGACATTATATAGAGACAATATCGTTAGATGTGTGCATACTGGTCTATCTAGGGAATATAAAATTCCAGGTTTGAGTCCCATTGGTAACATTGGTGGTACCCAGTGGTACATATCGATTTATCTTAATTAAAACTTTATTAACAATATTTGAATATGTCCAAGAACACACAATCACTTAAGCCAGCCGAAGACACGTCGTAAGCCCTGTAATTACCCATACTTCCATATATTTTCCATTAAATATAATAAAAACGAGCTTCGTCTTTATGAGATATCTATTATTTGTTTAAAATTGTATTGTTTGCCTGTAAAACAGGCGCTTCAATTATTATTTTAGATTAATTATCGAAATAAATAATAAACCCTCCGAATCGGTAAATCGATGGAACAAAGTTGATGGTAAATGCTACATTTCTCAGATTGTAAACAAACATCTTATATTCTTGCTGCTGTTTTGACAAAATTTCTCAAAAACAATTCCTCACTGCCTTAAATTAAGTTTTGAATCAATGCGTCCTCCCAGACCTGACCCAAGGTGTCGAAACTTGGACCCTTTCAAGTTACCCCAAGTTTGATCAACAACAAAGTTATCACTTCGAATATTACGAATAGATCATTTAATCAGGCAGTGGTCCCCCATAGGTCGGTGTATAGCAGTGATGGCGAACCTATGACACGCGTGTCAAAGGCGACACGCTACAGCGTTTTAGGCGACACGCCAGCGTTCACTAATATCAGAATTATCTAAGAACACGTGTCGTGGACCACGTTTATCACTACGTACATATTACATGTACATCTCTTTTGGGTCTTACTTTTTGAAGAAAAACAATTAATTGAATTAAGCAAGCAAGTAATTAATTGACATCAAATCAAATACTATTGGTTCCATATTTTTTTCCAGTTAAATTTAAATTAAAAATATATAAATGAGTATGTAATTTTTTTATGTATATAATTAAACACCTATGTAAAAAAAGGTTTTTTTTGGGGGGAGGGACACGGCAGCAAAGTTAAGTTAGATTTTCTGAATTTTTGACACCCCGAGCCCAAAAGGTTCGCCATCACTGGTGTGTAGTATCTATTGATTTGTTCATTCAAGAAAATTTCAAATGGAAATGGTCTTGGCCAGTTGTGTAATTAAAAAATTGGGCCCTAATTCAAAACACAAAAAGGGCTCTCTGTGTGTTATAAGATGTAATAATATTAAATACTACATGGTTTATACATTATAAACAGTAATAACAAAATTTCACTCTTTTTTCACTGCACTGCATCCCAAGGTGGAATCATCACAGGTGCATCACAGGTGCTCTCCCTAGCCATTCTAGTCCAGTTCCCAGACCCTCCTATCCTGCTCCAGTCCTCTTCCTCACAGTCAGCCCACCTCTTCCTTGGCCTGCCTCTAGGTATCCAGTTGATCATGATCTTTGGTGTCCTGTTATGTGGCATTCTTTCGACAATCTTACAATTTTACAAAATTTTCGAGCTCATGATTCATTTTTGTTCTGTAATTTCTATTTTCTAGTGTAGGTCTATATATTTCTCTTAACGTTTTTTGCTCAAAGACTGCTAATTTGTTTTCTTCAATCTGGGTAAGGCGCCACGTTTCACAACGATACGTGAATACTGGTCTTACTGTAGTTTTTTATACCAGCAGTTTGCTTCGACGACTATAATATTCACCTCCGATAATGTCATGGGGAATAAAAGAAATGGTCTATTTTAAGCAATGTTCTTACAACTGGAAAAAATCATTGCTTCGCTCTCCCAACCGACGTATTACGTAGTACGTTGATAATGTTTTCGTAACACATGATTTCTTCAATTTTGTAATTTTATTTCTTGCTGTGGTGACTTTAGCGACGGGAAAAGTATCGATTCTCGCAAAATTATTGATATCAAAAGTTGTTTCTGGGTCGCCGATCGCCGTCTCACGCTAATATGAACGCGACATGTAGAATAGTTCCTGTCTATTACCCCTTCCCCTATAACAGAACACGATTTTTTTCTGTGGTTGTGTTCTCTATGGTTTTTTGGACCAGTTGAAGTTAAACCTTTGAACTGACAGTTATCGTTTACCAGTGTGGTACGATAGGCTGTGAAACTGTGTTAATTACCGTCCTGCTGTGTGAGGTTGATATTGTTTATGTGTGTTTCGGTTTCTCGCTACCGTGCGTGCCGAATCCTGTATTTTGCATTGTGCTTGTTGTATCACACTTCGAAGTGTATGCCCGTGAGAACTTAGCGCGGAATAACGGAGTACGTGTTCTGGAGCCAGAAGATCTGTGAATTCAGTGGAAGAAGATCCAGGTACCGAAAGGAGCATTTCATAAGTGGGTCGTATTTTCTGGTTTTGGGTGGTCCTTCATTCCTGTTCCGCTCCCAAATTCCTTTCACCCTTCATACATCTCGTATTTCCCTAACCCTCCTTGTTCAGACAAAAGAATTGTGGGGCGGACTTTTGAGGCATATATCTAACATGGGCACCAATGCACTGCATCGGTTGCATTGGCGTATTTACGCAGCTGGTCTAGAAACTTATTCTTCTTAATCGAAAGCTTAATGTTGAGTGTGAAATTTCGGAAACTTGGTGCACAGTTCGTCGTGTTTAAAAATTACATTGTTAACTCATCATTTTTTCTAATATGACAACAGTATATAAGAATCCTTCTTCTGCATCTTGTTAAAAGTCTTTGTGTAATTCTTAACGTCTGGAGGTTACATTTGTGCGTCTTGCGGTCTACGGGATACGCGGCATCTGACTCCAGCACCACATCTTGATGGCAACCGAAATATTTTTTCCTCTTCTTTTTCTCCAGAAGTTTTCGATTTCTCCACATTTTTGTCACATTGATTATCTCTGATTTCGCTATAGTTTAGTTATAAAACGTTCGGTAGGTTTTTAGAATTGTGCACCCCTATTGTTTTGTGTCTACCCCACGGCTTCTGGATTACCCGGCCGATTTTAATTATAGAACATAATTGAATTTAATTGGTTAATCTCGCGTTTATCTTATCCGTGAGATACTGCGGCGTGGGTGGCGACAGGGTGGTATCGGTCGGAAGAGGATGAAATTTGAATCTGCATGGTTTCGACACAGAAGCTGCGAGCTATATTCCGTTCACCCTGTACATACTATCGGCACGTACTGCCTTGAATCCATTACTTTGCTGGTGACGTATAATAATAATAATAAGCTGATTGGGTTTCATTGACATCTATATTTTATTTATCTACATTTAATGGAAAATAACTAGTTTCACAAAGCTTTAAGCAAAGCGTTCGTTTGTTTATTCTACAAATTTTTGCATCTATTATATCCATAATAATTCAATTCAATTAAACAAATTATAGATATCTCATAGAGACGAAGCTATTTATATTATATTAAATGGGAAAAATTGAAGTATGAAAATATGAAGGGTTTAAGACCTGTCTTCGGCTGGCTTAAGTGGTCACTTTACACAATGCAACGATCACCATTCCACCTATTAATCAACCTCCATATCTATCTAATTTTTGAAAGTTGTATATATGTTACCATGTAGAAACACTTCGAGTATTAAAAACAACTCATCAAATTTAAAACTAGCGCTTCTCAACACCATTCCGCATATCAAGGTATAATATTTTTTAATGCCCTCCCATATAAAATCAAAACAGAAAAAAAAATGAAACCTTCAAATCGCAAATTAAATAAATATTAAAAAACTTCGATAGCATTTACAAGTTCTAATTTGATTTTGTTTATGTATATGCATTTAATAAATTAATTCTATATTTATATCTTACTTGTATACCTACCATTACATTATTTTAAAACTTAAATACTCCCCAATTCAAACACGAGAATTGATTTCTCTATTAGGTAATTTTGTGCAAAAAAAATTATAATTAATTATGTACAAGTGTAACATAGGAATTAAATAATAAAAATAAATTTCACTGTCTCTATCTATGGTCTGAAATTTGATATTCATTTCTCTGAAACAGCATAGATGTCACTAATGATAATCTAATTGTAATTGTTTGTTCTTGGACTTACCAAATATTAGTTTTTCTTCAACGGAAAAAAACACAGGTCTCACTAAAAATCAAAATAAGACCATGATGGTTACTATGGCGTAATTCGTAAAACACTCTATCGGCAAAATAATGTTCCTAATTTGAATCCTGATGGTAACAATATTTTCTTGATGGATATGTTTTTCCTGAGATTAAATCTTTTTAACGATTTATTTCATTCCAATTTAGCAACAAGTTTATTATTTATTTAAAAATATATAATTTGCAATTTCCGTTAAAAATAATACAATTATGGCCAGGTATAATTTAACTACTTCATTTGAAAGAAAAAAAACATGTATTAATACGGTATCTTAAATAAATATCAAAAATCAACATTTTTATGCCTTTTTAAGGTTTGGTTTCATATTCGTCTTAAATGTACAGTTCGTTGTTTAAAAGAATGGTTGTGTCAGATGCTTGCCAAAATGCTTGGCATAAATATAAATGCTTGGCTCGACCCAGAATTGCTTTCAACAGAATTTTCTCTTATTTTCCAATCACATTAAAAAAATAAATAATATTTATACGTATTTTAAACGAATACTCGTAGCACCACGCAATATAATATATGTATTTAGTACCTGTTTTACAACAGTGATGCAGTATCAGTGGCGAATGATGAATAAGAATTACCGAGGCTAGTGAGTAGAATGTATGAGGTATGCAAGGAAAGCGACCTTATTTTGAATGTAAACAAGTCGAAAGTGATGGTATTCGAAAAAGAGAGAACAAGACGACATGCAGAATACTTGTAGGTAATGAATATTTGGAATAAGTAGATGAGTTTGTGTATTTGGGAAGTATGTTCGATAGAAACGGAAAGACAGAGAAAGATATCGATATATAAAGTGAACGGTGCTTTGAATGGAATTATAGCTAATGAGAACTTGTCAACTGAGGCAAGACCAGCGGTTCACAATGGAGTTCTGGTACCGACACTGATGTATGGAAGTGAGTCCTGGAGCTGGCTGAAAAGGAACGAAAGTAGACTGAATGCAGTGGAAATGAGATCCATTTATGACAGAGTAAAGAATGAAGAAATAAAAAATTAATGTAAAGCTGATCTTAGTTTAGTGAGTAAGATTAAGAAAAGATCACTTAGGTGATTCGGTCATATGGAACAGATGAATCAGGAGAGAATGGTAAGAAAAATATATGATGCAAGTGTTGATGGCACTAGAAGTAGAGGACGTCCGCGGAAGATTTGGCACGACCAGGTTAACTAGATACTGGGGGATGGTCCTGTTAGAAGCCTCAATATTCGTCGAGCCTGTATGAGAAGATTTGATGAGGCGAAAATTGTGTGTCAAGACAGAATAGTGTGGCGCTCTATCCTCTCTGCGTATCCCCGCGGGAAAACAGCGTGATGGTAAGTAATGTAAGTAGATTGAGGTTTCTTAGATACGATGGATTCTCTTTAAAGGATGGTTTCATGTTTGCTGACCGAGTGATGTTAGTAAAAGCATTGTGATGGCAGGATCACCTTTTGTCTTGTGGGGTCTCTAATACCATCATCCGCCGCAAGATTTCTTTCATTCTCAATTCTGTTTAAAGGGTTCGCTTTAATATTGAATGCTCCCTTAATATCATCGGTCAATCGCCGTGAATGTCTCCATTCAATGACTTTCTTACAACTACAAATGTGTAAATCCATTTGTACTTTATTTATTTATTGACATACATATTTTTGTTATAACAGAGGTGAATATATTATAATATAACGTTGTAATATGTTTATTGTGTGGAATGGAGTAGACTCTACCTCTGATATATACAGCGTTGTCCTGGCTACTTTGCTAGACTGAAGTCTGTGTTAAATTAGGACCTAAATTGGACCTAACAATTACTTTGTCGGGTTTATTTTTGGTCCTCTTTTTCGTTTACCTTTCTCATTCTTCTAACTCATCTCTTTCATCATCTTGCATCCTTTCTGCATCGTATTAGTTGATACAAATGAGTGCCGAATTGAGAAACCGCCGATGTGCAGTTTTGCTTTGAAAGGAAACATTCCCCTCGTGTGTTTCAATATAAATTGGGAACTTTATTGTATTATGTTTAGATTTTGATAATTTCTGCCTCTTGCCACACCGCCTACAGATCGGCCGGATAGATATGTCACAATAAATCTGGGTGAGCTAAATTCAATTACAAAGGTCGAGTTTCAAAATTTAACTGGATGCTGCTCGTTAGGGTTAAGTATCAGTTTAAAAGCCATAAGTGACGCGTCACTTCTCATCCCTCTGTATAGGATATGGTAGTCCGTGGGCACATGTTATCACCCTGACTGTGCATATAAATAATATTTTTGTTTAATGTTTGAAACGCGAATAACCTTCACTGGTATACGTTTGTATATTTACACTTCATAGCTAAAATGCAAACCACTTTACTCTATTACTATAATCTTCAACAATTCGCTAGGCACTTGACGCCGTTCGGCAATCAGGCGTTTGTTAGTCACGGGGAGCACGTGTGTCGCGTTAGCGCTGGAATGATACATTATGCAAATATCTGATTGGGTATTTGTTTGTGTTAATTGGTTAAGTTAGGTTGTGCTGTGATAGATCATATTTTTTCGATAATTCATTGTATTTTTAACGCCGGTCGTCGCAGCGCAGTAGAGAACATTTGCCGCGAAGCGACCGGCCCATTAACAAGCCATCGGCGATAGTCGATTACTTTCTGCTAGTCGTTTTAAAATGTGTGATTTGGGCGTTTCTGCCGATTACGAACTCGGTAAAAAACAGTTTACGTGACCAGTCTACGCCGAACGTACAGCGTTTGGACTGCTTCACGCTACTGTCAACTCTGCGCCTAGAATAAGGCCTCTGGGAATATCTGAACTACGAATAAAGATATTCCGTTTTCGTAATGCAGACTCGTGTAGAGAGCAGAACAGGGATGCTGACGTAGCTACTTGGAAATTTTTTAAATCACCACGATTTTTATTTTCTTTGTTTTATGTATTTTAAGACACTCGCATTTGTCATATTGGGAATGAGGAAATTCGAAGAGTGAATGTTTGCACAATTTTCCAAGTCTTTTTATCAGTATAAGTGTTAATATATTACTATTATATATGAAAGCATATCAATATTACAAGAAAAAATATATCAAAATTTACACTTGTTAAAATAGTTGATAGGTACCTATCTAAGTTAGATATGCAGAGATTAGTTGATTCATTTGAAAAAATGGAACGCCCAGATAGCAATATTTTTTCATATCCATTTATGTGATCTATGTTATGTTATCTAATTATTTTACTCAAAACATGCGTGCATATTGCTTGATTATCAAAAAAATTTCCGACTTACAAACAACGAAAATTATTTTAATCGTAATAAAACTATGTATAATTGTTAGTCATATTAAGCCTTGCATTTGTTAAATTATTTGTTATTAAAATAATTGTGGTATCTTTAGAAGTACCACCAGATTCCCTTGGGGTTCTATCCTCCCTTTGTACTCTCGAGTTGCTTTGAAGTAAAACTCAGTAAATTCATGTAAAAATATTCATTTAGTAATTAAGAATTATATTGTTCAGATATAGACTACTAACTAGTGTGAAGTGGCGATGGAAAAAAGACCCGTTCCCCCAGTGACGGCCTCTTATATCTCTTCTCCCCCACCACTCATCTAACACACACATACACACACACACACACATGTCCAAAGTGACAGTTCTCACAATAATGTTATGGTTCTGGCTTAATTTATGTTTTCTCTACTATCGGAAATATGGCTGGATAGTCCATAGCAGTATATCGTTTAGTCTGTTCGTTCAATTTTATATCTTGTCCTCTATTATATCTAGTTTTAATGTATTTATTTTATTTTTATTTATTTTTTGTTCGATTATTTCTTTCTGATTTATAATAGTAATTTAATTCTTAATTAGCATTTATTAACTAGACGTATAACCACATGGATTTAATTTTTTTACCAACAACTGGTTTCGAAGCAACGTATTTCTTAGCAACGAATGAAATCAAATCTAAATTAATGAAGAAAACTCCAAATCTCACTGTGAACCCAAATTCTTCATTCACGTAAAGAAAAAAATTTTTCATTGTATGAAAATAATTTTTATTTTTAGGCTGTGTATTTAAGATGTCATTACTTTTTTAAATTTTCTTACATAATATAAGATATACTCATTTTTCTTGTAGAATTATTTTCCGTATATACACAACACGATTATTACAAGAAAATCGTTACATAATTTCAAATACAGCCGACCTCATTATAAAATGTGTTACCTTATAACAATACCAATGTGAAGGGGATGAAAAAACCAATTAACCGAAATGTATGCTACGCCCCTTCAGCTATGAATAAATTAATATTAATTTTTACTAAATTATAAATAAGTAAATACGCTAGTGTTCTGTTCACACAATTATTAAACAAAATTGATTTCACGTTTGATTTAATCAAACAAATAAATTATTTGAAAATAATATCAGTGTATCACCAGAGGTTCCGCATTTTCTCGTTTCGCTGAGGTTGTTTTTTTCTTAATTCTTTAAAATATCGTCATGTAATAAATGACAAAATTTAAAATTTTCTTTCAGCAATTTAGATTGTGTTTTTAAGATAATTATCTTTTCAGTGTACCTACTAAAAGTTATTTTGTTAAGAATGTAATTTTAATTGTTTTTCCAAAAATTTGTTTTCTAGATAATAAATGTTTGTACTTTTTTTAATGTTTTATTTTAAGATTAAGCGAGACAATTTGGCATTTGGATATCTAAGAAATAATAGAAATTAAATTTTGTTATTATCTAATACAATGGTTACCATTTTTGATAAAATAATTTTCTGTTAATATTGATAATAATTCTAAAACAGTCTTTAGATATAAACGTTTACTTACTTAGAGATGAACGACATACCCCTATAGGAACGTCCGCTGTTTTGTTTGTATTTATTAATAGATATTTTTCTCGGATCGGGGTTGACCCCCGCATCCCGCAATCAAATTGCAATCGCCGAGGCATTGTGCCGTCTCACCTATTAATTGAATAGCATAATCATTCCGTCCTTTCATACCTCGAACGAACCGAATCTCGCGTCAAAATCTGGTCCATTCAGTGCTGCATGATCTCGCCATCTCTGCCCTCACAAAAGATCCGATTCTCCATTGTTTTGTCCCGGTAACCACCCTCCCCCAGCTCTGCTTCGCTCCGTAACTGAGGGTAATTATTCCACAGATCCAAAGAATAATGAATGGGGGTGCCGTAGCTGTTCCACTGTTCCGTCTATCTGCTTGTCCCTTTGTTTCGAGGATTCCACAAAACCTTCGCACGTCTACTCAGATCCGATTTGTGCAAATCGGTTTTCTAAACATCCAGATGAAATTAATATCTGATTTGGAAAATGCTAGCGTGACCATCCAGCCAGCTAACATTTATGAATTAAAAAATAAACTGAAATAATTATAAATACTAATTAGAAGGATATACATATAAAATCAATTTTATAGAAAAATATTGTTATTGCGACACCGGGATTCGAACCTGGATCTCTTTCCAAACCAGGGAAGGTGCATTATCCAACTATGCTACAACGACATTATTTTTGTCGACAAATTTTCGAACCTATGTGTTACACTTTTTCAAATTAATACACCTATCGTACCTTTATTTGAAAGCCATCTACTTTATTTTTACAGAATCTCAAAAACCTTTGAGTAAACCGATAGCAGACGCTTAAATTTTCGATACATAAACAAAGTAGATGGTTTTCAAATAATGGAACGGTAGATGTATTAATTTGAAAAACTGTAACATATAGGTTCGAAAATTTGTCGTCAAAAATAGTGTTGGATAATTGGAAAGAGATCCAGGTTCGAATTCCGGTGGCGCAACAACTATATTTTTAGATAAAATTGATTTCATATGTATATTTTTCTAATTAATACATTTAATTAGTATTTAAAATATCACAGACCGTCTGTTCTTCTAATGAAATAATTCTCTTATCAATTACTTGAACAACATCGCGGCGTCGATAGAAAAACATTCGCTAAGTTTATAGAATATTTTTTATACTGTAGAGAATTGCGTGGTTTACAGCTTATGTTTAATAAAAACTTCCCCTAGCCCCGTGCAAGGGCAGAGAGTGAAGGAGGCTGTACGTGTACAATATGTGAACAATAAATACGGAAAATCTTTCAATATTCACAAACATACAAATAAAAGAGAAAGGTATCGTTCTTAAGTGACTGATGTCAACTATAAATGAACGCTAGGGATGATTCGTCGCTCTTTCTTGATATCCCAATGATATCCCAATGTCCTTCTAGGTGTCACACGTAGGGAAATTTGTAAAGGAACTGATAAATTACATTGAAGTGAAGTGTCACTTTTCATTATAACGAGAATTAAGTGGAAACAAACAAGTCCATTTCTGTTGTCAGAAATTTAAAAAAATAGAATACAGTATTGCTGCTGTATCATAGGCAGACAATTATTTAAATTATTCTATTTTTTCATTTGAAACTAAGACGAGTTTTAAACACTAGTCTCAAAATAGCGTAGGAGTCACTGTAAACAATTCTCTCTGTATTGCAAATATTTAAAAACAAATCATTCAGTACATGTTTTACTGTAATAGATTTTTCTAATACTTTTTTATTCTCTTTTTATACGAACACATAAAAATTCATACTATAACTTGACGACCTACTGGAAAAAGGCTCGAACCCCCGACCACCAGATCACTAGGCGTGTAACGTAACCACTAGACCACAAGCACGTCATCAGCACTATTGGATCCACAACCAGGCTTCCATCGTCTCCTCAAAATGTTTTTCTTCATTAATAGAGATTAATGGTTTTGCGCCGTTTCTGTTCAGTTTTGTATCTCTTAGGTAGATATATCTTTGAGGTCGTTACTCCATCTTGGATTAAGTCTTCTCAAGCATCCTGATGGTCTGGAGTTCAGCAGTAAATTTGGTGTTTGCTGTTCAGTCAACCTCTGCACGTAGCCCAACCGCCGAAGCCTATTTATTTTCAAAATTTTTGAAATGCTTTAGCTCTTTAAACCTAATTTTCTCATTGCCATATCTTCTACGTCAAAATATATTTTCTAACTGTTCAAAGGTTTTTGGTGAAACTTTGTGGAATTCCATGGTTATTTTGTAAATTGAGTCAAACTCTGTTTTATTCCACTACATTTTTCATTGTGTTAAATGATGTATAACGTTTTTGGAAACATCTTCCCATTATCAATATTATAGATCAACTAAAATTAAAAGTATTTTTAGACTAATATATGGTGTGTTTGGAGTTAACGGTGGTTTGGGTGGGGTGAGGTTAAAATGTATAAGAGAGGGGATGTAATGGGCGGTATTTGAATATTTATTGTTTTTATTGCTATTTTTATAATAACATGTTTCTAAATTTTCTAAAATGTCTAATTTTCGTCCTTTGGCGCAACTGTGTATGAGTTGTAAATTACTGTTATCAAATGAATGGCCCACCATTCTTGCATGCTCAGCCATTTTGGAATGTAGACTGAAGTTTTTTATGGCTTTCATGGGTCCTTCCAATCTTTTTCTTATTCTTTCGCTCTGTCCAATGTAAAATGCATCACAATCCTTGCAACTCCGCTTTTTTCTTCTTGGGGTATTTTGGATTTATTATTCAAGATATATTTTTTAATAATATTTTTTGTATAGAAGGCAGGGTTAAATTTTTTATTTTTATAGGAATTTAATAAATTTGTTATAAGTTTCTTATTTTTATATTCTCTAATAGCTCCCCAAAGGTACACCTCAAAATTTTAATTCCATAAACTTCTCCGCTCGCTCGCAAATAATTTTTGTTTTCGTGCATTTATTTACATTAATATTTTTCGGTATTTCGCGAGCCGGTTTATTTTTTTTTAAATCGTGTAGCGTTTATTACAACCCATTTCATGTCGAAATAACCGGTGCCGCTGAGTCTCACCCTCCTTATTAAAAGGTTCATCGGTAGTACATTGAAATCACATACGTGTGTCATTCAAACCGCATAAGGATTATAGACTTAATGGGTAAACTGCTATTTTATATGAAATGTACAAATATTATAATCCATCTTATAATTTGACAAACAGAATAGTTGGCACGTAAGCCAGAAAATTCATTTGGGACGAAGTCAGTTTGCTCAAAGGACGTACAATAAATGTATATATTTCTATTACTTTTCCATTTATTTCATTTCCATAACATGTATTCAACTTAAGGAAAATACTATTTTAACTATTCTGTAATAATTGCAAAAAATAATTAAATATACACATAAAATACACATTTATATAAAAAAAATTAGCACCCCAAATAAGAATAATCTCTAATTATGGGGGTAAATCTATTCTTTATAAAATAATGTAATTAGAATATATTTTGATTTGTTTAATTTTTCCCAAAACGCCACTGTCGTAAGTGACCATCCCACATACAAAGTAGAAGTAACTGCTTCCATAAAATTTAGCATTCTACAAGACGCGTTTTTAAGTACTGTTGCCGGATATTCCCGGTGTAGCGCTGTGGTTGCGATGTTGACTCACTACACGTTAGAGACATTCATATAGTGTGGCCATTTTGTAGTGAGCTGTTGAAATGTTCAAGACAATAGATCACCTCGCCGACTCTGAGATACGATCCGTGATTTGTTCTTGAATGCACGAAACATGAAACTAGCTGAAATTCATCGCCAAGTGTATCCTGTTTTGGCACCAAGTGATTTCCATACTTTCCTTCATTTGAAGCGGTTCCTTGATGGTAAGCGTTTTGATGACGATGATGAATTTAAAGACGGAGTTCAGACATGTTTTTCATCGCAGGTGGCGTCGTTCTATGACGAAGGTATATAAAAATTGTTGCCCCGTCGTGACACCTAATAATGGTGGCGACTATGTTGAGAAGTAGTTTAAGGTGTGTAGCATAGTTGTAAAAATTATATATTTAAAAAAAAAAAACGGTACTTGAAAAACGCGCTTCGTATTAAAAATAAAATATATAAAAAGTCATTGACGAAAAGTTAATAGAAATGTTATAACTATTATCACCAGGATGTCTTTCCGCTGCTGCCGGATATATGGCTCCGCCAAGGAGCACCATTCATCTCTTGTTATTCTTTTTATATAGTCGCTTCCTCATGCTTGTAATACGAGTATATAAAAAAAGAAAAACAATGATTTATCTAAAAAAATGCCTAAATTTTGAATAAGTAATCATATTTGATTTACTTCACTTTTAAATTAAATAAACACTGATCTTTGCGATATGATGATTTGAAAAATATATTTAACTCGCTTCACCGAACCCCACTCTAATATAATATATCACACGAACTCCATTTCGCAAAATCCACCTTTTTTATCAAGAAAATAGTAAATCAGTCCCATCATCCGATAACATACGCTCACCCCACGCGGGTACAGTCGGTTCAATAGATATAATCCGATTTGCCCGCACATTTGAATATGAATTCTCAACACACTTGTCCCGTCGCTTCTCCTTTGACTACAAAGGTGCTGTGTCCCCATTGTAAAGGGTTACTACAGGACGCGCCGTAAAGATTTATATTGCATTTTAGGAATTTGTCAATCGAACAGCTTAACACCGTCTTTGTAGATTTCCTTTTTATTTCAAGTGTGTAGAACTATCCCTACATCATTTCCGCAAAATATTCGAGGACACCGTAGCAATTTCAATTTTAATTAAATTGTCGTCGGTTGGCTTACATGTGATAAAGGTAAAAAAAAATATATTTTGATTTAGAATTTTAAATGATGTTTTTAACTGCCGGCTATCTTTGATGTAGAGTATACCTGTAGGCCATTTTTGTGTTTTATCGGCCGTTCGGCTTATCTCCCTTATGACCTAGCGTAACATGTAATGTTTAGACATTGTGGCTAACAGTAGCCGCTATGCGACCAATGGTGTCTACTTCCGTAGAATCTATATTTCAATGCGAAAATTAACATAATTAATATAAATTTATTATAATGCTTTAACAATGCACCACGTAGTGTACTTTGTCTTTATTTCCAGTAAGAAAAAAGATAATATTAGTAATATGTAATGTACCTATTGTAAATTGAATTGTCAGAATGTTAAGAAATTTCAGAATGAACTTAAATAAATTAGTATTATGAACTGGTAAAAAAATTAACTTAAAATTTCTAATGAGTACGATAATTTGTGTAAAACCATTTTGAACTGTAATGCAGAATTATCAACTAATTATATCTAAGAATTATTCACAGCAGTCTTAACAAATAATAGACGTGGGTATATATATATATTAAATAGAGATGCGCATACAAAATTCCCAGTTCCTAAAATAGAAAACATTTACAAAAAAATCTCAATTAATTAAAGAAAATAACACTGTAAACTTTGAAACAAGCACATCATTAAAGTTTAAAAATAACTTTAAAATCCCTAAATGTAACACCAAACACTATCAGCAAAATTTTATATACTTAGGGATAAAAAAATTAAATTGCTTCCCTACGCAAATTAAAGAAATAAATACATAAAAAAGTTTTGAAAGAAATTAAATGACCACTTTAGAAGCACATAATTAGAAAATAAATAATTTATAGAACACTTCAGAAGCACACAAATAGACAATAAATAATTATAGACTATAAATGTATAATTCTCTATATAAAATTATTATAGTGTAACTCCCTCTCCAAGCACAAGAACTAGTCTCTTTTTTGGAGAGGTAAGCGAAAAACAAACATGTAATTTTAATAATGTAAAATACTTAATTCATGTTATAAAAAAATTTGTAAAAATGTCAAATAAATAAAAATGTCACATCAATATTCTTACTATTTTCAAACTAAGCTAAACGCTTGTGCTATGAAAATAGGACTAACTTGCTGGTGTCCTGGAACGAGGCGCGAACCCCCGACCAGTAGATCAGTAGGCCAACGTCTTGACCCATACACCAACAAGTTACTCAATCTCATGAAAAAGTATTGCTACCGGGACACGAACACAAAACATAATAAACTATGACAACCTATATATTCATAACATGTTAAATTTGATATTGATAGTATGTTACTTATTTTAGTGAGGTAGGTATATATTTTCTATTTACCGGCAGCAAGTATATTTTATCGATAGATTTGTTCTTTATATATTAGTCTTAAATAAATATTTTGTACAAAATATAATTTAAAAACAAAAAAAATTAATAAAAACTGTCTCATTGTATTTGTTTAATTTAATTTAATTATCATTTTGTTATCGGAGCCAAATAAATAAAAACGCATAGATAAACATATATTTTCAACTCATTTTTTTTTCTATCTTCATATATCTTTCCACAAGCACATTTTCCATTTATATCTATATGGAGAAAGTCAAGAATGACGGGAATTCAATTTGTACCTGCCAGCATTTTTCGGTCACTATTTTCCGCTATAGCCTCCCAGCGGAGACATTCCTCAAATTCTTATTTGGCCAGCGACGCAGCGCACCTGATGTCACAACACCGGGTGACATCTTTTGTTCACTGCTGAAACTATAGATGGTATTTAGGTTTGGTACTAGGCTCTTTTTCCACCTAGGTAAAATTTCCACGTCGACAACAAAAGATCAAACTTCTCAATACAAATAAACATCTTAGATTTTCCAGATGACGGTGGCTGTTTGTAGATCAATAAAAAAGACCGACAACTCAACATGTCTGAGTTTTTGCACAAAGGGTGGAGAAACGGGATGTGGGAAGGGTGGTAGGAATTTGGAAGCATGACTAACCTGAATTTTCTCTCCTGTAGTCACAGCTCCTGAACTTCAGGTAACTTCTTCGATGATCAGCACGAAGCACTGTGATCCACAGTAGCGGTTTCGGCACGCACACACGAGGAACCGAATACACTAGGAACAAGTAAACTTTACCAAAACTGTAAGTTAGTGACGAGCATATAGCAAAGCATTCACTCTCCTTGACAGTTCAAAAGTCATGACAATACACAGAAAATTTCTAGTAAAATTTTAATAAGTGTTTTACCCAATATGTACATGTTTAAATCATTATTTCAATCGAACCAAAAAGTAAGTTATAATAATAAAAGTAAGATATTATATTTCTCAATAAAAACTTAGAGAATCAACTAGAAAAATAAAATTATCGATAACGTAAATGCTTGAAGTAGCGAAATTAATGCGTTTCCCCGGATAGGAAAAGGTCCAGATTTGAATCCCTTTAGTAACCAAATATTTTATTGATGAATATTTTTTTCTGTATAACTTTCTTGTTGATTAATTTAACTTGTATTAAAAAATATCACTGACTATGTTCTGAAATTGCAATTTCACAACAAAGATAGGTTTTCATTAAAAAATATATTTCTTATTTATTTCTTTTCTTCATAAATAAATACACTACGGTTGGTAGTTTTATGTAGTGTTGACTTATTTTTCTTGTGTATTTGAATTTTCTACATATTATATCAATTTTTAAGATAGATTATTGTGTATTTCAATTTGTTTTTTTACAGAATTTCACTTACTTACGCTCACGAGTACTCATATTTTTTTTCTAGAACGTTATATAAAGGGTGTTCAGCGGAAAAATTTCAAGATCAAATTGTAATTGCTCGTAAACCATCAGGGTGAGGTAAGTGGGAGGCGTATTGTTCGACGCGCGTGACTTACGGATTTTCCAGTCGCAATGAGTCACTGGTTGGGAGCGCACCGTGCGTTCGCGGTTGAGCAATATTTAAAGTGTGGTGATTCATTGGTTCGTGCGCGTCGCGCTTTTTGTACTTACTTTAATATTCGACGAGTAAGTGATCGGCCGAGCACGCAACTTATCTGGTGGTGGGTTCAAAAGTTCAGACAAGAAGGGACAGTGGTTAACTAAACCACTTCGGGATCATCAAAGCCAGCAGCGACGTCAGAATATGCGGCTCAAGTTCGACGTAAAATTATGCGTAAATCGATAAGGAAGATTACAGCCTGTACTGGAATAAAATAATCAACAGAAAAAGAAACTACTGTTTTACCCATACAAACGCTTGGAAACATAATGTTTACTGACGAAGCACATTTTCATATCGATGGCTATGTTAATAAACGGAACATGAGTTACTGGTGCCCCGACAACCCAAGGGAACGTCATCAAAAACGTTTGCATTGTCCAAAAACGACAGTGTGGTGTGCAATTTCTGCCCGAATGATAATTGGACCTTATCTTTTTAACCAGCGAGAGACAGTTACTGCCGACGCGATCGACGAGTTCTTAGTACCGCAACTGCAGCTGTTTCTCGGGTTCAACAACAGAACACAATTTCGGCAAGACGGGGCCACTCCACACACAGCTTGACTTTCAATGGAGAAGCTGAGGGGATTAGCAAGTATGGAGACGTACCTTGGGCACTTCGGTCACGGACCTTACACTGTGTGACTTTGTTTTGTGGGGATACCTTGAGTCGAGAGTGTACATCAACAATTCAGACCCTATAAGAAAATATCCGCCGTGAAGTTGTTGCCATTGAATCGACGCTTTACTCTCACGTGTTCGCAAATTTAAGAGTTCTATTGCAAGTGTCTTGAGAGAAATGGACGGAATTTAGACGATGTTGTTTATAAAACGTAAAATCCGCATCGTTAAACTTTTTTTTGTAAAAATAAAATATGAAATAAAAATTTAATATTAAACTTGTACATTTTTCGCTGGACACCCTTTACGTACACCAAGTCTGTAAAGAACGTAAACATGTTTTTGCATGAATAGTTTACATAAAGCGGCAATACACTTAGTAAAATTACAAACAGAATTATATTCCAAAAACCGATACATCAAAGTTATGAATTATTTAAACTTGTTTTGTTTCTCTTCTGTTTTTTCTCCTTAGTTAAAATTTCTGTCGTCAACGTGTAGGGAAGAGTCAATACATACGAAGACGCTAATCTTGGATTAATTCGATGGCTTAATAACACAAAAAAATATGTACAAAAATTGCTTTATTGAGTTAAGTATGCAGAATTATTCAGAAAAAAAACGATTCTTTATGTAACACAAAGAAATATTTTCATTTAGTACGAAGTTAAAAAATTAAAACAAGTACACATGAATGAATTAAAAGAGAAAATACAATTTATGTGTATATCTTTTATAAATAGGTTTTCTTATTACTTTTATTCAGCTGAAAATCAAAACTCAATTTTGAAAAAATCTGATTTTAGTGTTATTTTAATTAACTTTTAATAACTTTTTTTTAAAAATTAATTATTATTAAAATAAAACACAACGTTGTTTACTTCCCACAACATATTAATTAAAACGTTTTCGACGCTTACTGCGTCATCGTCAATTATAAACTACAGCTTAAACTAGACTACATGGTGGTAGAGAAGGGGGGGGGTGTTATTTATTGTTTTATGTTATCTGTGTTATTAAGCCGTCGAATTATTACTGCAAACGATACATATTTATACAAATTCACAAATCGAAAACTGTACATTTATCTATTGATGTAAATTCAATAATAAAACAAAAGGAGACTCAAAATATGTTATCCGGGAAACTAAAGTATTAAATGGAATTAGGGCGAAGAGGTCGAAAATTTTGCGTAGAAAAATTGTTTGGAATTCCAGTGTTTCCGTGGAACAGGCAAATGAACAATGGGTTGTATCAGAAATAAACTACTCTGTGGAAGGAACCTCTTGTTGTAGGTGTTCGTGAACCATTCCCGCGGGACCTTTTGCGGGCCTGCCCCGCGGTGGCCGGCGATCTAACCTAACCTGACAGACGGCAAAATATTTTTTAGCAGCTTCTTTTATATTGGAGTGTTTTAAGTTGAGAAAAGTATATGTTTGGTTTTTATATAAAGAATCACCATGTAACGTGGAATCCGATAATTTTAATTGCACATGAAATCTGTGGACTTCCCACGTGATAGAAAGTTTTTATGCAAATCTAAATTTTTTAATTTTTTTACATCAATATTCTGATCGATAATCAAATATTGACGAACATTTTTGTGTGTCGAGGCAATACTAGCGCTTCATGGTTGTTTTGGTGCCGACACTAGTGTATGGAAGTGAAGCGAGCTGGCATATAGAAACGAGCACAAAAAGTAGACTGAATACAGTGAAAAATGTGAATTCAGTAAAATTGCATTGCAACAAAATTCAAGGACCGTCAAAAATATATCATTATACTGAAATTACGTTATACTGGGTATGGGAGAGAAACATATTTCATTATTCTAGAAATTTTGTTATTTCGGTATTCGTTTCAGCTGAATTTGACCTATATGTGATAAATTCACAGACCAGTAAATAAATAAACATGAAATAAAGTGTACATATATGAGCGGGGGTTTGGAATATTAGTTGCGGGACGAGGGGCATTCTACACATATTCTTGGTATTATGCAACAGTAAAAGTATTTACTCTTCGAAAATTAAATCTTTTACATTGATGCATATTATATTGTCAGCGTTTAAATTTTCGTTCCAATAGAGTTATATTTTTAAAAAAAAGTCGCGTAGCTATATGATTGCACAAGTAGTACCAAAGTAATCACGAGGGTGACACCAAATGAAAATGTTAGGACAAGTAATTTCCGTTAGTTCAAGTCTATATATTTAGTAGTTTGTGGGTAAATCCAATTATCATGGAATAAACAGATCAAATTAAAAGACAATGTAAAGCCGATTAAGAACATTATTTAAAAAGAGTAGCTTCAACATCAGAAGCGTGTGAAAGACCTGGCACGACCGAGTCAAGTAAAGTTGTCCTGTTTGAAGGCTCTGCAACGGACGAACATTCTTGAGAAGAAATATGAGTGCGAAGTTGTGATAGCCTACCCTGTCTGACAACGCCCGTGGAAAAAATGTATGATGGTTAGTTAATAAGTTAGGTATCTGGAGCAGAAGTAGGCAAGAGATTCAGTGAACGCCTACAGGAGTGGGATGGTGTGTGTGTGTGTGTTTAGTGTGCGTACTTATAGTGTGATAGTATTCGTAGTTTGTCATGAAGGGTACCTACCCCGGAGTCACGTGATTTTTCATGAATAAATATTGACTACAGGAGAGGCTGTAAATCTTTCTCATTAATACCGGTCGGCCAATAATTATTCAACGGAAACTTTATGTTTGTTCAGGACAGGGCCGGCGGACGTAATGTGCTAAAATCGCCGTACAGCCGAGGGTCACATTATTTCGTATCCAGAAAAAATGTTTTAGTTTGTTTTAATTACATTGAAATTTTAATTTTCTCGGTAATTATGACGGGCGTATCTCATCACATTGGCTAATGAAATGCAACCTTTAAAATTTGTTTTCATCAGCCGTTTTGCGCCTATACTCTGCTACCGATCTCAGTCTTGTGCAGTTCTCATAATTTTTCTTCAGATTTCATTCTATCTCTCTCTCTCTCTTTCCCTGCATCCAAAAATCAAATGAAACGATTCAATTAAAAAGAGATACTCATAAATAAATTATCAGTCGCAAAAAATATATTATAGTTATCACCCGTTTATATTCGATCATTTCATCTATATTGTTTTAATTATCAATATGTTTTAAAATTACAACTTCACAAAAAATATTTAATTTAAAAAATACGTTGTTTACTTCCCATTACACTTTCTTTCAAAACGTTTTCTTCGCTTACTGTGTCATCTTCAGTAATAAACTAAAACCTAGACCAGAAGATATTTTATCAATATTAAGGGAAACACATTCTTATTGTGAAGTTGTAATTATTCAGAACAGACGGTCTGTCATATTTGAAATACTAATTAAATGTATTAATTAGAAAAATATTCATATAAAATCAATTGTATTGAAAAACATTGTTGTTGCGCTATCCGAATTCGAACCTGGATCTCTTTCCAATCCGGAAAAGGTGCATTAACCAACTATGCTACAGCGACAGTACTTTTGACGACAAATTTTCGAATTCATATGTTACACTTTTCAAATGAATACATCTGTCGTTCCATTATTTGAAAGCCATCTACATTGTTTTTACGGAATCTCAAATTCCTTTAAATAAACCGATACCAGACGCCAGAATTAACAATTCATTTTAATTTTGGACACATTGATATCGAATCCCGATAGCGCACCAACAATATTTTTCGATATAATTTATTTGAATACATTTAATTAGTTAATATGAGTGTCGGAGGGGGGGGGGGGGTAGTGAAAAGTGAAAGTGGTTGTGGGCGGGGGCTAGTATGCTAATAAATATTTGACTTAATTTGACATTTAAAAAATAAAGTTAATAATATACTGCGTTAGTTTTCAACCCTCCGTCTGTATCCGTGTGTTCTGTATATGAAAATAAATGTTCGTAAATGCTAGCTAAGTTATTTTTTTTGCCAAGGTTAAATATTTGAAAGTCCGGCGGTGCTGTTTGCTAATGGTGATGCCGACAAAGTACCCACGACGGTGGTGCGCGCACAGGACCCGCCCCGCGAGTGTGTACATACTATACACCGTATTACGTGTTCTCGCATTAGTGTGGGTCGGGGTTAAAATTTCAGTAAGCTAGGTGTAGTTTAAATTACACAGGTTCGGTTTAGTTAGGTCCGAGGAACAAATATGAATACGCAGGATTTAATCATGTATAAGGAATCGTATGTTTATATAATGTATCAGATATATAGGATAAAATGTGAATACATATATACGAATTAATAATTATATATTTTTATTTATTATCTTTGTTTTATTAACCACTAAAATGAGTTTAAATACATATACCGGTTTCGAAAAATACCATTTTCTTCTTCAGGATGTCATAACTAACTAAAACATATATTGTTTCTTTGACAGAATCTATTTAAATTTAATTTAAAAAAATTTTTTAGTGCCTAACTCAAATCATTACTTAATACAAATTTACTCGAATAATCTTTAGGAAAAAATTTTAGAATGGGACTCGTAGTTAAATTTAGTTGGTTGTTTATAATTTTTTGATTAGTTTTACACGCTTTATTTATCTCCAACGATTCCAAATTATTTAATTTGTGACCAACACCGTTTATATGCAAAATTGAGAATCCCAATTTTTTATCAAAATCATGACCATTTTCTATCAAATGATTAGCAAATTCTGAAAACCCACTATTGTTCAAACATCTCAAATGCTCCCTTACTCTTATATTAAAATTTCTACCCGTTTTACCAATATAAAATGCAGCACAATCCGTGCAACTAAGTTTATAGGCACCAGAATTGTTAAATTTATCATCTTCGTCTTTAGAATTTATGAGTAAATTTCCTATACTATTATTTGTATAAAATGCCGGTCTAATGTTTCGTGGTAGGTGTTTAGATATTTGATTCGAAAAGTTATCTATGTATAAAATCCTACGCCAATAATCATTATGTTTTATCTGTGATTTATATAAAAATTGATTATTATATTCTTTTAATTTATTTTTTAAAATAGTGTCTATCAAACCTGTAGTATACCCGTATTATTAATAATTTGTCATGTAAAACAGAAAAGTAATCAATTTCTATATTAAGAACAAAAAGAAAATTCATTGTCAAGATTAACGAATTAGATGAGAAGGAAAAGGCTGCCTCCGAACTAAATTTTCGTATCAGGCCTGCCCCCACTCCTATTGTACAAAATGTCGGCCAGCGTCAACACGGTATTATAATCTGTAAAGTTATGATTACCGTGAAAATCAAAGATTGTGTATTGTATTATATGTTTTAAATCAGCGGTCGCCTAACTTTAAAACCTCGCGGAACACTAATAGGATTTTTTTAAATGTTCAATATTAGTTAATAGAATAAAACTTTTAATTGTAACCAAATTATAAAGGCTTTATTAATAAAATAATAATTGTAAAAACAAAACCATTATTAGATGGTTTAATTATATTAAACTTTTAGCATTATATATATATCTTTCTTACCATTCTCTCCTCATTCATCCGTTCTATATATATGACCAAACCACCTAAGTGATCCTTTTTTAACCGTACTCACTATAGTAAGATCAGCTTTACAATATTTTACTATTTCTTCATTCATTACTCTGTTATAAATGGATCTGCCACATATACGCTTAAGTGATCTCATTTCTACTGCATTCAGATTACTTTCGTTACTCTTCTGTCAGCTCCAGGCCTCACTTCCATACATCAGTAAGAAAGACATATGACGCAAGTGTTGATGGCACCAGAAGTAGAGGACGTCCGCGGAAGACTTGGCACGACCAGGTAAACCAGATACTGGAGGATGCTCCTGTTAGAAGCCTGTATGAGAGGATGTATGAATGTGGATGAGGCGAGAATTGTTTGTCAGGACAGAAGAGCGTGGAGCCCTATCCTGTCTGCCTACCCCCGCGGAGAAACGGCGCGATGGTAAGTAAGTAAGTATGTAGCATTATGCATTTCTTATGTGATGGATGTTTCGGTTTTTTAAAAATAAGATTATGGTTATTTGGCTCCAACGATGTTACTGCAAGACAGAGAACAGCATTTATTTCAAGCCGAGATCGGTACCTACCGTGTTTTGATTGCTGTGGCAGATGAAAAGGCCTTTTCGCATAAATAAGTTGTGAAGAATTGAATCAAAGTTTTCATCGCCTTTTCTTCACTAAGCAAAGGGTGTTCACTTTTTATGGAAAGACAAAACTGAGGTCTTGATAAGGATGAATGATGAATTTAACTTTGAGACTTGTCAGACTATAGATCGATGAGGCTTTCTTTAGATTCATGCTTAAATTACTGTCTTGAATGTTCGCTGCAAACGGATCAATTACCCACATATTAGAATGGATCAAAACGATGTGGATTAAAAAATGCATATTATGTCCACATTTAGGCGACCGCTATTTTAAATTATCATGATTTATTTTTCTACCAGGATTTTTGGTTCTGTTCTGAGGCTTCTCAATATATTCAGTTAAAATAAATGTATTCATTCCTTAATCTACGTTGTTTTAAAAGTCAGGAAGAATAAATCGCTTTGATCATATACTGTGAACTTATATAGATTACTAATAAGTTAGTCACCAGTTATATGATGAGCAATATGTGTTGTGGTGAAAGAAAGAATGGTTATGATTGATGATCAAAAGGATCGATGCACGGTGCCAGGGCCCTACATCTCCCAGCCTTCCACTGTGTTCAAATGCGGAAGATATCACGGAGTGTGGGTGTGGGCTAGAGCTGGTGGAACTAATAAGTAACTTCTAGTTGATTTTTATTGAACATAGTTGCACAATTACAGGTAAATAATAGACACAGTAAGGACGTGAAGCGTTTTCTGGTTTGTGGTCTGTACGGAAAGCCGACCGCGAGAGAAGTGACTGGCGCGATGTATCGTCGTCGGTTAGCGGGACGGTACTTGGTGTACCTTTAAGGTTGATGCGAGCCTAGTTTACCAACCAAGTAACTGATAATGTTAATCAAAATATCAGATTGATGCCTTATTGTTCCAAGGTCACGAAATGCCGATGGAATGCGGTCGATCGACCAGATGGAAGCTGGCGTAATAATTAACAATCAGATCTACGCTAGTGATAACAATTAATAGTCGCGTTTGTGGCCCGTTGCGAGGGTGATTGTCTACAATGGTTGTATATTATGCTGCGTTACGTGACTGAGGAGCCCTATCCTGGCACCACACAACACACCCTTCATCCGCTAGGCAGAAAAATTCTAAGCGAAAGATCTTTCTTCTATTCCGTTCTTGTTTTTACAAGATTTTTGATATTATTAACTTTCCACCAGAATGTTCTCAGAACGTAAGCCTCGGTTATAGAGAAAAAATTCAACATCGAACAGCGTTTACCAACTATCATCCATCATCCACATCAGTCCCTCATAACTGAGGATCGTGATATTCATGAACTTCCGCCCTCTCAACTATTCTTCTCCGCTTTACTCGGTATCCTGCAGACCTTATGGCTGTCACCAGAGCAGTGCCTGTTGCCTTTTGCATGCTTTTCAATGTATCGTCATCTTCCTCGTCTTCCTTCGATATGGCCCACCGCAACAAGCTTCTCCAAGATATCTTCCCTTCTAGCAAAACTCCCAAAAAATTTATGGATTCGCAATAATTGACATAAAATATTGAATTTTTGTAAGGTGTTATTAATATATTAGATGAAAGGTCTCTCTAACGACATGACTCTCGACATTAAGCTTGTTGATTTGAGTTTCAACATGGGCTTTATATTATTTCGAATACTCGACATTTTTTGTATTTTGTATTAAGTGTCGTCCTGAAAGCTTTGCCTTACTCTTCCTCTTCGTCCTTCGGCGTGACCCACCGCAATAAGCTTCTCTAAGCTTCTTCTCTTTCCTTCTCACAAGATGCCCAAAAAATGAAGGATTCATCTCAGGCTACAGGTTATTAATATTAATATTCAGTTCCTGCAGAATGGAGACGTCCATGGTATGCCCAAAATGTGTCGCATCACAACACAAGGCAAACAATGAACATCAACACACTAGTTCCGAGGGCAACAACGACATTTTATCAAATATTCATCATGTTCTTAGTTCCGATACTGTACAACACACTCAGTACCATCTGGAAATCGTTTACTTCCAATAAGATTACACAAATATGGACCCAATATATGATCCAATTGGGTAGAGATCAATCAGAAGCATCGCTATCCAACATTCTAACATAATCATCATACAGTGTCTACACTAATAATTCACTAGTTCTAGTACGAGTATTATACTTAATTACTATATTAAATATGAATTAAATATATTAATTAGAAAGGTGCATTATCCAACTATAACTATCCATAGTTGGATAATGCACCTTCCCCGGTTAGGAAAGAGATCCAGGTTCGAATCCCGGTGGCACAACAACAATATTTTTCGATAAAATTGATTTTATATGTATATCTTTGTAATTAATATATTTAATTCATATTTAAAATATCACAGACCTGTGTTCTGAATAATTACAACTTCACAATAAGAATGTGTTTTCCTAATAATTGCTATATAATTGTGTCTTATGTTTATCATGTTATATTATAATATATTCACCTCTGTTACAACAAAAACATGTATGTCAATAAAGTCTAATAAATAAAATTACATCTCAAAGGCTATCAACTCTGAATCCTGAAAATTGGTGATCAAAGGAAGCGTGGAAGGAATCATATTTGCGGAAGATGCAGAGCGCATTCCTGAAATGCATTAAACACGTCACGGACCGAAATAGATGGCTACAGAATATTCAAGCTGTCGTCTGCAATTATCCGCAGTTCAATAATCACGACTGCTCTTATTGAGAGTAAGAACGATTAAGAAAGAAATGTTGCTTTTGTTGTATCGATCTTATGTAAATGATTTTATATCATACTTAAAACTCAGGATAGCCAATTTAAGTGGGCGAATAATGTACGTACTTGTATACGAAGAGCTTTTGACGATATTCTTGTTTAAGCAACACTGACTCTTCTCAGTTCAAACTCATTCTACTTACTTAACACTAACACACACGCCGCTTCGTGGCGCTCTGTTAACTTTTAACACATTCAGTCTTCTTGCAAATAAAACCGACATCCGACCTTGTAACGCATTCATGCCGGCAGAAATAAAGGTAGTTTATTTTTACTTAAATAACATAACAATATTAAACAAAGAGTATAAGCATAATTTTAGTATATTCTAGGTATCCATATCCGACATATAAAACATGAATGCATATTTATAGTCAATGATGACGTTATTACTAAAGCAAAAATAAATATGATTAAAATACAGATCAGTAACGCTCCAAACTTCGTCCGAACTGAAAACTAATATTACAAAATTTCGAAAATCGCTGAACAGACATTCACTTAATAGAGCATTTTTGTTGATAATAATCGATTGTCCTGATTTCTAATAATAACACATGTCGCGTTATTTTCATTTTTGTAAATGCAATTATTTATTTATTTATTATTATACACACCATATTCGGGCATTAACATACTTTGTAAATGTGTTGTGCACAAAGAAAAAAATTACATAATGTCTCAGCATGTCCTTTCACAATCAAAATTAAAAATTAATGCAAAATGTGAAGTAAAGCAATCTATCCGTCGCTACTGAGTTGAGACACAAAAAAATGTAATAATGCAGTCCCATAAAGAGTTAAACTTACAGCAAAAATGTCGATTACCTCCGCATATTCATTCCATAAATAATGCATTCTGTGGACTGCGGCGTTAGCTAATGCATGAGTTCTGACATTACCACTGTAATAGAACAATGAATTGCGTCTCGATGACCTCAATGGTGCGTGAAAGTCAAGCAGACCAACAATCTGGGCGCAGTCTAGCATACCATTGATGATCCAGTATAGAAATATAAGGTCGGTCATCGTACGTCTCACTGATAATTTTAACAATTAGTTAGAAAGTATTAAATCTTTTTTCATGTATCCAAAGTATTACCAGTAGTGTGGGTATATATAAAATTATTTTCGGAAAATGAAAAATCGTGAGTCAGAAAGATGTATTTCTCAATAGTTTATTTATTTTTACTTAAATTATGTAACTTATTTTGTGCATAGTGAGACTGAAGGCCCTAACCCTCTTCAATGTCTCATATGTGTGGGGGCATAAAGTTGAAGACTGGAGTAGTTCGCTTGAGGTGTTGACTAAAGAAACATCTGCGGAGAAGTGGCTGGCTAACTCCTAGGTCCGTCACGATGTAATAACAGTTGCTATTAGTCGGTGCGTTTCGGCACTATATGGCTGTCAGGTGATTTCTTATGCAGCCATGTCTGTGGGGCGCGAGCAGGGGACCACCATAATTATATTCATTATTATTTCGAGTAAGCGTAACACCCTCAAGATTGAATTAGAAAATTCAGAATAACAGCCGCAATTAATGAAGCACGGTCTGAAAGGGTTCGGGAGCGGGGCGGTGCGGACGAGGGGCTGAAGATAGGTAGTGGGAGTGGGACAAAGAGAGTACAAACACAGAATAGAGAGAAAGCAGCGTGTACACATCCAATTAAAAGTTACACACTCCGTTTGCGAAACTTTTCCTTGGGACATGCCGTATCTTAAATCTCTTAACGAAATTCCGAATCCTCATCCCCTATTTTCTCTTGCCGTCTATTCCCGCAGTCGGTCTGCTCCTTCCCTCGTTGCGGAGGCTGTATTGACGATGTGGAGTCATCCATACATCCATAGTCGGTACACCAGACGATAAGTGCAAAGATGCCATCAAATTCCAACCACCTTGTTTCTTACGCGATACGAACTGTCAATTTATTTATTAAACTTTATTGACATACATGTTTTTGTTGTAAAAGAGGTGAATATAAAATATAATAGAACATGATAAACTTATTACAATTATATTGATATAAAGTATTATACTAGTAGTTTATTATGTGGGATGCAATAGGACTCCACCTCTGATATATACAGCATTGTCCTGGTTAGACTGCCGTCTATGTTAAAGTAGTCAGTTTTTTTTCGTGCTCTTATGGTGTTATTTAATTAAAATTAGAAAGAAAAGATTAGACAGAAATATATATTTTTTAAATGTAGTGTGTGTTGTAAAACTAAAGTAAATTATTAGTAAATATGAATTAAATATATTAATTAGAAAGATATACATATAAAATCAATTTGATTGAAAAATATTGTTGTTGCGCCACCGGGATTCAAACCTGGATCTCTTTCCTAACCGGGGAAGGTGCATTATCCAACTATGCTACAGCGACAATATTTTTAGTGACAAATTTTCGAACCTATATGTTACCTTTTTGATATTAATACATTTAATCGTTCCATTATTTGAAAGAGCCATCTACCTAATTTTTACAGAAACTCAAATACCTTATTAAATTATTGGTGTAGGTATTGTGTTGTGAGTATGTCGGAACGTTGGACAGTGATACTTCTGATTGATATCTACCCAGTTAAATCATACATCGAGTCCATATTTGTATAATCTTATTGGAAGTGAATGATTTTCAGTTAGTATTAAGAGTGTTGTAAATAATAGTTTTTAAATAATTCATTGGGTCAGCATTTAAAAATGTACATTTTTATTAATATTTAAATAGATTTATAAAATATCAGTACGTATGTAAAAAATCAGCACTAAAACTTACATTATACATAAGTGTTTTAAAAATATGCTTAGTATTTAAAATAAAATATTATGTTTATTATGTCAACTTTATTTAACCTAGTAAATAAAATATAGTGATTTAAAAAATTTCACTGATTAAAAATTAGATTTGATACTGATACTAAATAATTTATTGTGATCAAAATCCCAAATCATTTATTTTACAAAATACTGACTAAATTAAGTGATATTATATAAAAATAACTTAAATATTTAAATTGATAGGCGTTTTGTTTATCAGTTACAGATTTCTTCTTCCATGTATGCATTAGTTCATGTACAAAAAATATACGAATATGTTCCCTATTATTTTATCGATCAACGATGTTCCACTTTCAAAACTATTGTGACAGATTCAAAATCTGCTTTGGTATAAAATTAGTTTTTGGACTAGCTAATTTACTATCGCGCTGTTTCGATAGATAGAGGGCCACACTCTTTTGTCCTGATACACAATTCTCGCCTCATCCACATTCATACATCTTCTCATACAAGCTCGCCGATTGTTGAGGCGTATAACAGGATTATTCTCCAGTATCAGTCGTGCCAAGTCGCGGTCGCAGATATACGTAAGGCTTTATATTATAATGTGAAGAATAAGTTTAATTAGGGAAAAGTATTGTGAAAATAAAAATTATCTTCTCCTACGACTATTTATATTTTATTATGTATGTATGTATGTATGTAAAAACCTAAATAATCAGTTGGAACAAAAATACAATAAATGTATTAAGAAAGTCAATACCACATACGCTGCCTAATAATATGGATATTATTTATAGCTATATATATGTTATTAATATTATAAAGCTATAGCATTTAAAATGACGTTATGTAAATGTTATAGGGTCGGTTTATACCGAAGATGGGCTAATATATATAATAGTTGAAGATTCTTAATTATACGATCACGCGATAGAAACCAGTGCAGAAGGGAAGGAGTCTTGGATTTTTCTTGAAATGATGTTGTTAATTATCATCATTACCATCCTCAGCCTGTGTCTCTCCACTGTTGGATAAAGCCCTCTCTCAAAAATTGCCAAATCTTTCTGCCTTCAGCCCTTCTCATCCACAGTGTTAATTATATCTGTGATAATTTTCTTTGTTTTCCGGGAGTTTTAAAAATAACACAAAGTTCAAAATTAAAATCACAACTCTTGATTTATTTTTTCCTGCTGCTAAACCATCCATCATCGCCGCTTACCCCTTTGAGTGTCCTTCAACTGTCAAAATTGCCGTCCATTTTGCCATTGTGGACGATTTGTCATCCCCTAATTGACATCTGCAAGGGTGGTTTTGCAAAAGTTTTTGGAAATATCGGGTTCAGTACACAATGAGGCATCCAAAATCTGATAACTTTCCTTTTATTCTTTTTAATGTTATTTTATGTGTCTGATGGCACAGTATTAACTCAACTTTAATATTAATTTGTCGCTTGTAGCCAACTTGCAGCATGTATCTATCTTGCCATTTTGCAGCCTATAGCCAACTCACCACTCTTAATTCTACCGCCTTAACCATCTAACCGTATTTTATCAACAATAATTTTAGAACCACAATTCAGTTTAGTTAGAAAATATTTTAACTAAAATTTTATTATTGTATTTTTAGAACATGCATAATTTGAACTTTTTTTATCTAGGTAAATCGACTTAAAATTAGTGAAAGAATGTAGGTAATACGCGGTAATAGGCCCCTTCAACAATTTAAAATATCACAAGAAATATTATACACGCATTTATTTTTATCCATAATATGCTTGTATTTAGTTTTAATTCTTATATATTATATTTTGTATTCATTCCTTTAACTTAATTTAAGTTACTATATTTCATATGTTTTCTACATTTATTTATTATTATCCCTCCATATTGGTTTGACAGTTCATTTCGCGCGAAATTCATATAAAGATGTCTGACACCACCGATAAATCGGTGAAAACTGTAGCTCGTTCGCTCGCTCGTGAATGAAACGTTTATTTTTCTCTTTTTTGTATTGCAGAAAATTGTTTTGTAAATTTTTTAACGTCGGAAAAATAAGGTAATATCTCGTTATCATTTATAAATATAATGTTAGCTCTTTGTCAGATTCGTAAATTAATCTGTATCATAGGCGACTGCTACCGATGCTTTGATGAAATATCCTCGTGATAGCTTGCATAATTAAATCCCTTTTGTTCTAGAGAAACGTGGTCAGCATATCGACTGAGCACACTAACGTCCATGCAATTGTTTTGTAGTTTGGTTCTTTGTGATAGATTTTATTGTTACTCCATTTTAACCGAGTCCTTATTCAAGATATGGGTTGATAAATTAATTCTCATTCACAACCCTTCTTTCCAGCGTCCGTCCAGCAGATGAATTCGGCCCGCATTCCTAACCTATCTTGCATAATATATTCTAGAACTGATGGTTTCCATAGATCACGTCGAAAAAAAGCTACGTATTTGTCGACAAAAACTAAACTATTAACATTTTTGCTTCTACTGTTTTCCAGATACTTCACAATAATATTAAAAAAATATTGATTTGTCAGGTTTAGACAGCATCTTGTAGAAAGATTTAACCGGTTGTCTGCCTACAAACGTTAAATTTGGCCCAAACCGAATATTTTTTTTTAAATTCAAAAAATTGTAAAAATTAAATCTATAACATTCAGAAGTCAATAATAAACCAGCAAGAGTTATTATTTTAATGGGATAACAAATTTTTTAAACTTGGAAAGTACTTAATTCATTTTTATATTTCAGTGTACTTTATTTATAGGTATTTAATGCAATGAGTATTATACTCGTATTATCGATATATTAAAAACAATTTGAATTTCTTCAAAACTTCAAACATAATTCTTAAAAGTATTAAATATATTTCTTTGATAATGTCAATGATAAAAGGTACCCTTTGACAATTTAAAAGTATTTTTCACATGAACAAATTTTCATATTTATATTTATCATTGTGTACATAACATCATTTTATTATTTTCAATTCCAATTAGCCCATCTTATAAATAAAATTGTTAAGTTATACTTTAAATGTCTGTTAGTCGTAATTGAAAAATTGTTTGCGAAATTCATACATTTCATTGAAGTGTCGTTTGTCGAGAAATTGGTTTATACGTCCTCTTTGTTCTGAAGTTAATTTTTTCAAAATAGTAAACAAAATATATACTGTATATACAATATATATATAAATATATATATTGATTTATATTGTCAAAAATTCGAACTACAACAGTAATATTTCTGATACGAGAATATTTTGTAGGTAGGTAATTTTTATTTAATATGTTTTAGAAATTCCTGCTTATATACATCATTTTTCAATGATAACAAGTCAAAACATTTTTCTCGACATTTAAATGAAATAGTCCTTAAAAGGTGGTATTTAATGAATATGGATGAAGATCCAATTCAGAAAAAGCTACACTTGAATGACATCCAAGGACAGATTTTAATTCTAGTTATTGATTAACAATATAAAATGTTTTCAACAGCACGGGCCAAGCCCAGTGAGACTGGTATTGTAATATACATGCCTATAATATTTCAAATAAATTATTATATCTCTATTATTATTATTCTTAAAATATATCAAATTTACAACGTGCGTTATAAATAAAATATATATTTGGCAAAAGTTAATTAATAGTCTCACCCTGACCACCCTATTTCCGCAAAGAAACTTGTTTACCAAACTCAACTATCCAATAGTGAGTTATACGAGGGCCGACCCTAATAACACGGCGTTCCCGAAATATCTGTCCGATGTTAATTGTTTGTTTTGTTGGAGACATCTAAATCCCAAGGATCATTAATCTATTTCACTTCCTCTTCTGCCCTAATTCGGAAACATTCACTTTTCTTTATTTTGTCATTTATAATTAACAGCCGAAGCTAATTTATTATTTATTTTACTGCCTTATTTTTACGGCGAGCTTTGGCGACTCGCCGCTGGGGGCGCATTACCGCCGCTCTTTTCTTCGTTATCGGAAATCGGAGCACCAGACCGTGACGCTTGTCCGCAACGCTGTCGCCCAATGCCAGCCTCACTGTGCTACGCTCGTGCCGAACATTTTACACTTGTGAGTTTTAAAAATAGTACATTACATTTTTAATTAAAAATGTACCATTTTCCGTTTATTCGGATGATTAAGAATTTTGCTGTTAATAAAATTGGTTTTTTGAACATACAAACCAATTATATGTGCTTAGTGAAAACCCGTCCATATTGACGGAAAAAATCATATTTTCAATTTTTCACAGAATAGCTAGTAGCTAAATACTAGGGATTCTGTATTTTCGCCTTTTTTCAACATTTTCAATATTTTCAAGTCCCGAGTATTCCCGGGAATAGAGACCATGAATTTTATTTAATTAAAAATAAAATATATTTTAATAAATATTCGTATGTATGTTGTACCTACAGTAGCTATTAAGGATATTATCTGTGTAAATAAACATACGTTAATATTAATTCCATTAATAAATAAAAAATGTTTTACGAAATGTACCTGCCGCATGAAAAGTTAAGTCTCGAGTTTTTTTTTTAAAGTCCCGGGACTCGAGACAGCGCAAAACCACGAAATTCTCGGGAATTTGTTCTCGGATTGTCTCAACTCAGAATCCCTAGTACCTACCTACACCTACATTTTCGTATAGAATTACATAATTATTGAACGCATGTGAAGTAGGTACCCACATACCTCATGGTATCGAATTACATTGTTATTGAATGCGTGAGTAGTACATATTTTTTGTTGTATTACAATTTATTTCTGATCATTAAAAAGTCTATTGTATTTTGCTTAATATCAATCATTGAATTTTTATATACGAGTATGATTTAAAACTGACTGATGATAAACAAATCAAAAATAATCAAAAGCAACTAGGTTATTTTCTACCAAATTCGGAAAAACTTGGTTACTTAACCTAATCTACCTCTGCAAAATCCGAGACACACTTGACTGCAATTATTTATTTATATTTAGCTTCTGTATGCGACTAATTCCTACTTTGGCCTACGAAAATAGCTGTATTCGAATACGATGTCCATAGTGTAGTGTAAGGTAATACTGTATGATACTTTGGTAAGACCATTGCATGCCAATTAGTTAAATTATCATTTAAGCCGACATATATATTTTGAAAATGATTGCGTTCGATTGTAACTATGATTAGTAACTGATTAGTTGTTCCGATCGCCAATCATCGTCAAATCTCTGTTACCGATCATCATCACAATCGCAGTCACAAAATGGTTTACAATCACAAATGCCTGCCTACACGTCAGAAACCCTGACTCTAACTAAGAGAGATAAAACAACCCTGGATATATTTGAAAGAAGGATCCTGAGAAAAATTTTCGGAGCTGTTAAAGGAAACGGATAGGATTCTTCCTATTTTCATGTGTAGGCATTATACGACCTGTATTATGAGCCAAAAGTTGCAAAGTTTATACAATTAAGGAGGCTTACCCCCCAAATTGTTACATAATAATAAACCTGAAGAAAGACAGAATAGTAGTCCCAAAATGACGTGGTAAGACAATTACCTTTCATGCAAAGAATTCCACCAGGTAACGTTGGGCAGAAGTGTACGTTTTGCTTTAGTGTTCTCGACAGTACCACTAGAGGGTAGTGCTCCTGAAATCACCTGATTAAATCCTAGTGCGTCCCCACACCCAGCGTCACCGGCCGAGTGATCGATTAGTTTTTAACCTCTTCCTCGAGGGTCGGTCAGCCCGCTCGACCGACTAGACTCAGTTGACCTTGAGTCAACAACACTTCCGTCAGAAGGAGAGTTTTCTATTCAACGAAATACCTTGTACCTTCGTCACTTTTGTCCGATGTTTTGACCTCTCGGTCCTTGGACCTGGAGCGGAAATTCCAACAAAATGTGTCACCGACGGGTGAACTGGGCGACCCGACGGTGCCGTGCGCAAACACTGTGAATACTGTCTTCATTTTTTTCATATCAACGTCCGATCTATTTCATCTGTCAAAGCGCCACGTGAGAAAAGTGCAAAGGATGGGTAAATGGAATAGATTCGTTTAGTTTGGTCAAGGATTTATATTTGCTGAGTATATGCCGAGCACGTGCATTCTAAGGAAAAATTCTTCTTTACGTTTTTTTATACAGTGGAACATCGGTTTTTGAATTTACTTCATTCTAGAAGGCTGTTCGAAAATCGAATCAATTTCTATCATTTTAATTAAGATTGGATTCATGCGTTTCAGACCCTCAAAAATACACATTGTGGTAACACAATAATTAAATAACTTTAAATTTATTTGAATTTTGTTTCTGCTTGTACTTTAACCCCTTTTGCAACGACAGAGCTAATTTGAAGGCCTTACGAAGGGCTATTGCCTCCACTCTCGTCATTCAATTTGAATGCACCCATTACGGCGGTACCTACAACCGAACTTCCACCAGCCACAAAGACGCAGGATACTGGCCGTGTGTAATAATATACACGTAACAGCCTGCGCCTGGACGGGTCGAGCCACTATTCATCACTCTGCCTACAGACGTCTCACGAGCGGCAGCTTCAGAGGGTTTTTTATCAGTAATTTTTTACCCTTCCAATTCATGTATTAATATAAAACACTTATGATGTTTATAATAATAAGGTAGTTTGTAAAAGTGTCAAAGTGATTAGCGCTGATGCACTTGTAGTTGTAGATTAGGCGGTCTAGCCGCATGTAGAGCACTCAGAGTATCGTAGACTCTAAGGAATTGGAAAAAAAAAAGAGCGGCAGCTTCAGGAGCCGCCTCTGATCTTAGTTCGTGCAATCTTTGTATAATTTAGCTTCGATAAATTCAGTGTAACCATAAGTACTTTCACATATTTTCCCACATACACTCCGCGATACAAAAGAACATGAGGGTGTTAGTTCAACATTGGGGCAATCACATCTTACATAATCTTAAAACCTTGCGATCGCTCCATCCGACCGCAAACATTCTTCAAATAGGTGACCTTAATTATCAATCCCCTAAAGCCTCTTTACTTCTGATAATGGTTTCAGATTGAAGACATCGACATACCGAACTTCTTAGTAAGATCAGATACGCGAACACAACCATTATACATAGCTATTAGATCGTTTTTCATTTCTATCCATGTTCTAACAATTTTTCTTTTTGGTTCACTGTATATCACTAACGAGTAACGGTCGGGTATTCGAGAACCGAAGGTACGTTCGACAACCTAGACAATTTTTTTTCAAACAACATGTTCTAGAACCGAGGTCCTCCTACTGTATTGTTTTTTGAACTGTATCTCAGATTGTATTTTACTAATTTAATAATCGTAAATAATTAGTATCGGTAAAATGTATAAGTTGTACAGTCTTACTACAAATCCAATTATTCAAGATACGTTATTTTGTTACTCTTTCATTTTATATTCAAATTTTCAAACTATAAAATATTCGAGAAGATTCTGGTATTGTTGAAACATGCTGTTTCATGAAAGAAAAGCTATTTCCATCTTGAAACCACATAATAATTCTGCAAAAGAAAACATTACAAAAGTACGCAGTGCACGCCTGGAGCGACGGTACAGCCTGATTTTCTCATCCCTCGGTACTTAATGCATCATATGTCGTCAACAAATGTTTTCTGAGATATTTATCATTTTTGTGTATTTTTTCTCAATCAAATTAAGAATTTATATCTTCAGTATCCTCAGGATAATTCTCAGAGGTGTCAAAGAAAATAAAGCATGGCATAGGCGTTACAACCACGAACTTTAAGATCTGTACGATGAGGGAAAGTTACAAAATTCATATAATTAGGGTGGCTTTAATGGCCAATGTCTTGAAATGGCTACTTAATAATAAACCTGAAGAAAGACGAAGAATACGCAGACCCAAAACAGGGTGGTCATACAATATAAATAAGGACATATCAATATTGCCATTGTGGTGACATTACTCGCGCCCGTAGACATGGCCAGGTAAGGGCTCACCTATCAACCTCAACCACTAGGGCCCGAACCAGAGCGACCAATTAGCACCAGAGACGGTTTCTGTCAAGCAACTAGCGATCATTTTTCCGCAGGCGTCCTAACACCAGTATCTCCAGCGAGCCACTCCAGAGTATTGTACCTCAATAAACCCTCGTAAGTGCTCTTTTATTTATATACCCTGCACTAGTTACGATAAACACCCTACACTGCGACACACAACCAACATGCGTGAGACAAGAATAAGTTAGGAGCTTCTGTCTCACAGCATCTTAACCTTCTGAAACAATCTCGAGTCAATCATAGTTTCAATAACTTACACACACCTCGACTCCTACGCCATCAACAATTGGCGAGAAGCAGTCCATTCTTGAGGAGTCCAGGACCCATACCGGGTTGTAAAGCCAGGGAAGATGATTATGATGAGGATGTCAGTCCTCAATTGCCACTCTTAGTTAATTGATTGAATTACCACATTGTCAGATTTGATGTTTTTAGTTTTGTTTAAAATTTATTAAACTTTTGAAAAATATTATATATTTATTATTAATTAACATTGTTTTTAAATCACTATGTGTTAATTATATTCACCAACCGGTTTCAGAAAATGCTTATTTTTTTTTGGATTTTGCATTTTTCATTTGGATAACGAAAAACCGAAACTGGTGGTGAATATATTAACTCATAGTGGTTTAAAAACAAATTTAATAAACGATTAATTATTAAAATAAATAACCACACGTTTGTATTAGATACTAAAAACATTTAATTTTCTTAAGTACTCATTAATTTTGTATTAACTCTGTGCAGTCTTGCATATTACAGGTAATCGTTTGATAAAAAACCGTACCACAATCTTGCGGTTTTTCTTATATTTATCACGCCCTTAAGCTTCATCCCCCGTGTCTAGGTGTTATTTTAAACTACCCCGTCTGGCTCTCGACCTTTCAACCCCTGCACGACGCGCGAAGAAAGTCGGTGTCACTTTTCTCTATTTTCTCTTTTACAAATGTCAAAGTTACCCTTTTGATTTTTTCAAGACACACGTTTTTATGAGCTTACAGTTGCAAACTCACCAGCTTTGTCTCCAGAGGTGGTGAGTGTTTCACACCTTTCTGTCCTGACACGAGTCATCGCCTTCTCTCGCGACCACCGCCAAGTCTGACAATAATGTTGAAATAACATATATGAAATAGAATATCGCAAATATGTTGACCCCTTAACGATCTATATGAATCAGAAATATATTTAGGCTCATGGTTCGTTTTCCACGATAGTTGATTTAATATTCACTTCGGTTTTTAATTTTTTTTTTTATTGAGGAACATGGACATTAAATTTTTACATATTAATACAAAACTAAATTTATACTTATTAATATACAAAAGTATACAAAAAAGGCGAACAAGCTTCATAATGTAAGAGATCTTCACTGTCTCCTTAACTAGACCGAAATCTGTACTAAAGGAGACAGGTTCATCCGTTGTCTGTCATACAAATATGAAAACCATAATTATTATTGATATATATATATTTTTTATCTACACCAAACATATTAGGAATGAGGTAAACAAGGTTTTAAAAGAATTCTAATAACATAATAAATAAGTAAAATACTCTTACTATTCCATGATTGAAACACTATGCAAAACAGAAAAATGAATCTAAAGAAATGATCATTTCCATGAATCTTTGCTCAGTTTCCTTTCTGCCAACACCCAATAACCAGCTCCTGAGATGGTGTTTGAGTTTGTCCATCGAGAATTGTTTCATACTGCTCGGCAAAATGTTATAGGCTTTGGGGGCCAGGTTTGATCACTAGAAATATGTATTTCGACAATGATTAGTTAGGTGTGACCAAAGAAATACGGTACTTACTTAAAATACACTAAATTTATTTACCACAGTTTAACATTATATTAAGTGGATATGAGTAATTATGAGGCAGAATGCAAATACATAGTTGTAGCGAACGATGCTGACAGGCTCTATCTAGTTCGGCAGAAGTCAGCGGGGCGCTCGGTATTATGGCCCGCTGATAGCGGTAGCTGTATCTGCTGTGTCGTCATACGTACTGTGGCTATCGATAGTGTGTCCGTTTCACCACAGACCAGTGATTTAAGTATTTTTTTTGGAATCCGTCTATAATAAAGGATGCATATTATATTGATGGGCGAGAGAACGATGTAAGTAATATTAATGGTACATTTTTAAGAAACCTAATATCACTTGAAAAGGAAGGAAACGAATGACTACGAAGAAGATATGTAGCGTTTAATTCCGAAACCCCCTATAGCGACTATGTGTTTTAGAGTTATGTATGAAAACGTATATTTTGAAAGCAAATGTACAAAATGTTAGTTTTTACATCAGAATTTTTTTTAAATACAATTCTGTAATGTAATTTTTTTTTGTATCGTTCTGGCAGCCAAACTGGATTTTAGATCACGTGATTATCAACAAGCGTTGTGATTGACTGATTTCATTTTAGGGGAAATAGCAACTTATAATCTGTCTGCTTTGGGGTATTTTGGAACTTACCCAGATTTAGAACACACAATACCAATGGATTTAAGTGGCTTTTGCGAGAAACAATGTGTTCTGTATGTAGCTGACAATAAAATCTACAAAACTGCATATTTAACTCTAATTATCCCAAGTCCGTTTTAGGGGGTTTTGGAGTTAGTCGCTACATATGTCGTAAAATTGGTAGTCAAGAAATGATCTTCATACGCGCTAAGATAACTGAAGGGTCCAATAAACAAATTATTCGAACGACCTTGATCGAGTCCTGCGATGCTTCAGCCGCATCCCTCGAAATGCTGACCCGATGGAGTGGTGTGGAGTTGAGTGTACCTGGTGACGGGTACCTATTAGAAATTCCGCAAACCGTAGAAGATGGAAGTGACAAAGGATCGCTCAGGTGTTTTAGGTATGTGGAAGACACGAGTGACAAGAAGATGAAGTTGAAGAGAGCGGGAAGGGCATTCGCAAAACATGTGGCACAATCGATTTCTAAATATTGGAGGACGGCTTCAACAATCGATAAACTTTCAAGAGTCTGTATGAAGGTGAACGAGACAAGAACTGTAAGCCAGGATACAAGAGTGTGGCGTTCTATTATTCCTGCCTGCCCTTGAGGGAGCTTTATGATTAGTTTATTAACTGACATGCCAATTACTTTGTATTGCTACTAGATTATTTAAATAAATCAAACTTTTTCTAGTTCTATTTTAGTCACTAGTTTCGTGAGGTGCAGTTATAGTTGGTTGTCATTTACACATGTTGAGGAAAAGGACTGCACACGACAATAATTAAAATTGTAGTATTTTATTGTAATTAGTATAAGATGGAGACTGTATCATGATCACTACCGACACATCGAGAGTGAAACGGAATTTATACGAATAAGAAGGCGATCTCTTCGCAATATTATCTGCGGCAGTGTAGTACGTCCAACTGAAACCATCAATCATTAGCAGTTGCAATTTTTACGATCAAAATCGTTGAATAAACTTCTAATAAGAGTAAGCGAACAATGTTGAAGAACAAAAGAGTTATTTATGTCATGAAGATGTGTAATAGCAAATAGAAATTTAAAAAAAAAGAACACATTTTCTTCTCTAAAAATGGTTCGTTTTCCAGAAATGGCGTATTCAGTGCAATATATTCCTTTCTACCTAGTGCTAGTCACCTTTGCGCAGACTTCTCATTTAAAAGTGCTCTTACATGGAGATTGCTAAAACAAAAAGAATCTTATTACTCGAGTATCTTTCTTGTCGGCCCTAACTTGGTACTGCCTCGCTTCATGCGCTACAAAGAAGATTTCATGGTAATTTATGCATATAAAACATAAAATGTTTGCTTATATGTGAAAATAAGCACGTTATACAGATGCATCGTGAATGGAAGATTTGTGTGCTGGAACTAGACTAGAATATTTAGATGAGGCAGTGTAAAAGGATTTTGTTTAAATTTTTCCACGCTAGAAGAATATTTGCTCTTCAACTATCGTTATTTCTTTTGCATTTAATTAAAAAGACTGTTAACCTTCTCCATAATTGAGGATACCAGTTGCATAGTCAGAAACTTGTATCGGTGTAACAAATCTAGTCCAAAATACTTTATGGATGGACACCTAACTAAATTATGAGTTAAAAATATGTGTAAATTCTACACCGTTACGGAAAATAGTATTGTCTGAAAGTCTTCTTCGAAATAAATATTTGCGAAATTTATTCATTATTAATCTATATGTTTGCTTCTGTCCCTAAATCATCCAACAAAAAATAGTCTGGCTTTTTGAAATTCAATGATCTTTAATTTTTGTTTTCAATCTGTAATTTGGAATCAATAATTTTTTTTTTTAATTGAAATAATCGCATATTATACAATTCTTTTGGGACACTTTTTTGCTCTGCGACTCAATTTAAGATTTACATTCGTTATTCAATAAATAAAAAAACATCCAATAGTATTACCAGTTCATCTAATTATTGATTACGCACGCTCTTAGTGGTCAAATTTCTGTCCGCTTAACTCTGCTCCTTTTCATTTAATTTTATTCAAAAAAATGTTAATAAAAGCGGCATTGTCGCTTGACACACCCCCGTTCCCGTACATCCGCGAGGAGCCCGGCGTCAAACTGGCCTCAGATCCGCGCAGGCGGTTCAATTTGTAAGGCCGTGTCGTAAATCAATTATCGGACGATTTAACTTTATAGAGACGTTTAGCCTTTTATTTGCACGGGCCGGCCCGTCTGCTCGGTCGATATGGCCATTTGTCTCCCAGTGTTGACATTTATACTCTCGCTTAAAAAAATAAAAGTTTTATGTCCGCCTACGCACTTCGATCTCGCTGGGAAAATTGACTTTCAATTTGTGTAGTTCCGTACCGCTGTGGGGTCTTCGGTCGGATGTCGTTATTTTGGAGTGGTTCATTGATCTTGATGGGTACGTATTAAGTACAATATTTTCATTCAGCCCTATTACATATATACAAAAAAAAAAATTGATATGTATTATATTTAACGCAGTATTACAGAATTCATGATACTTGTTTGTTTTATTAGCTTTCTCGCTATGAGGAATGCGGCGTACGTGACCAAAGTCACGTCAGCAAATGCACCATAAGGAATGCATCACCTTATGCGTGAGTCTTCCCAAAATCTCGGCCGGGAGAACTCGCTCCACAAAGACGGGATTTTATTTTGAATTAGAAAATAAAATCAATATCGTCTCTGAAATATTAAGCAAGCGCTTTGTAGATTGTGATTCCGGGGAAAGTCTAAACTGTGCGCCTCGAGTTTTAGCTTAGACTGTGATGTACTCTGCGTTTAATCGTTGATGTGAAAGTATCAAAAAGGGTCCCAGTGGATCTATAAAAAGTTGATCAACATAATTTGGTGTAGCGAGAACAGACTGTCGCTATTGCATAAGAACATCGCGTCCAGAGTCCCGGTTTGCCTGGATAATTGGGCATCGTCTTGTGGTCAATAAACTACAAGCCTGAACTCCGTCACCCTACGCTGGCATCACAAGCAGCTTGCCGCACTTCACGTCCAGGATCCAGGACCACCCTAAGAGGTAATCCCTTACGTGAGGGACCTGCATAATCTACATTAGACAAGCGTCAACATAGACAATTTGGTAGAGAACTTTATGCTGGTACGATGAACACAAATATTTAATGTTATTTCAATATAATTATGTAAGAATAGCCTTACTAATAAGTGTTCAAGTAAAATACTCATTTTACACTTTTAACACATGCAAGTATCATAAAATATAGATAATAAACTTCCTTATAAAAAAATATTCTTTCATTTTATAACCATTTGACTTGTCAATATTTAAAAAAGAACCAGTTAGGCTAGATCCCTCCCCCCTGAACATGAAGCCGAGGCAGAAAGAAGAAGAAATAACCTAACACTAACCGCGTGTCCCTAAATAATTACACCTGGCTCTCACAGGTTCTTTTGATTAAATATCGCGGAGTGTGGTGCGTGCCTGTGTGTGACACCAGTGCACAAATTATGGTATTGGTCCTTCAAATTGCACAAAAAACAATTGAATGCGCACAACATCATCCAAAATTAGAGGGACCGTTGGCCAAGAACTCAATGAGTTGTATAGATGATTATAATAATATTTTTTCTACCCTTATATAGGGGCTGTGCGACGGTGTGCGAGATATTGATCTAATTTTCTCTGATAACTATAATGCGGTGACATTTGTAATTTCAATTTAATGTCATCTAGTCTCAACCATCTCCATTCGATGTGTAATAAAATACCCCAAGCATTTTTAAGGCTTCCATCTCCGATATATTTTTATAGTCCTTTATCCACCCTTTGTTAAAATATTTTCTAAAGGGAAGAATGCTAGAAAAGAAATTCTCCTTTGTTAAAAATTAAAATGGAAGTACTTAGAATATTCCATCATTATTCAGTTCGCAGAATTAAGTATTGGTAGCTATATTATTAATAATTTAGCGGTATTATTTGGAATTGAATTCATAATTTTCTTGTTTTTTAAGTAGACTTTCGCTCTTTTTTAGAGAGTTTTGGTCACACGTGTCTTGATTGAATTTCTTGTTGAAGTAACCTTATATATTACATTTATTTTGCAGTAAAGGGGTGAAAGTTACAATGTTGTGAACGTTTTAACCATGTTGGCACTGTCTTCGGGGAAATTTTATGTTACTTGTCATGTCAGAAAAATATTAATTTTTGTGCTATGCGACTTAAAATTCTTGTAAGATTCAATATCAATTATATATAATGTGTCAAAACTTTGCAAGTATCCATTTTGGTTGATTTTAATTTGAATGAAGAATCAGGTTGCAATCGATTGGTAATTTCGAACATAATACTAACACTAAGCGTAGGAAGATTAATGTCCGCCTTTTTTTTTTTTATGTATTGATTTTTATTTATTATTATTATTTATTTTTTATGTTTTATTTTATATTTCTATGTATTGGTTTCTTAAAATAACGCACACTGATAGTGTCGTCACCAAAGGCGATAGATTCTCCTCCATTTTTTATATCACAAAGAGTGTTTGTGTTTGATGAGAAAAAAAGGTGGGTTTTGAAACGCTTCAAACGTAATATACTAAAAACAATGAAATTCGTTTAAATTTCAATAATCTCTCCCTGTTTTTTATCGTTTCTATAATTAAGCAATATTTGTCATTAAAATTGAGCAAATTTAATAATATTTTAAAATTACATTTTGGTTGCTTGTAATCTGCCAAAAGAAATTATTACACTTTAACTACATATAACACAAATATTGCGGTGAATGTTTATACCGCCCTGTAAAATATTGAATATGTCAATTACAACAAATTAACTTTCACCGTTTGATATATTTCTAGTATATTCTATGTAATTTCTTCATTTGTATAATATATCATTATTAATAGTTTATGTGTTAATTAACTTGGCCAGGAGTGTAAGTTAATTGGAAAGTTTAGTTAAAGATTTAGGAGGCTTTAGATGAATTATTGTTCTGGGGTGGGTCGAAAACGACTATTTAAACAAATTTATATTTGAAAATATATTAATTTTAAACAGATTATACAGTTGCTCTGTCACAGAAGTAATCTGATCTCACACGAACGTTCGTAGATATTTCTTTTCATCTCTATGATCGAATATGTGTATTAATGGCGTACGGTTATTACTGCGTTAAAACTTGTCTAATATTGTTCTTTTTTTGTGTCAATTTAAAAGAAGTTTTATAAATCTCAATCCCGTATATATATCTTTTATATGTAAGTGAATTTGATTCAGCAATAAAAAATTTAAGATTTTTAGAACACATTCTTATTGAGAAGTTGTAACTATTCAGAACAGACGGTCTGTGATATTTTATGTACTTTTTAATTGTGGCGTCTGATATCGGTTTATTCAAAGGTATTTGATATTCTGTAAAAAGAAAGTAGGTGGCTTTCAAATTATGAAACGATAAATGTGTTAATTTTAAAAAGTGTAACATATAGGTTCGAAAATTTGTCGTCAAAAATAATGTCGCTGTAGCATAGTTGGATAATGCACCTTCCCCGGTTTGGAAAGAGATGTTCGAATCCCAGTGGCGCAATAACAATATTTTTCAATAAATTGATTTAATATATTTAATTGATATATATCTTTCTAATTAATACATTTAATTAGTATTTAATAATAAGATTATTTGTAAATATATATTTTTTTCTTTTACACAGTACAATGTCGATACTTTACTGTATTGTGCATTTTGATTGTGGTAAGAAACACGCAGTTTGGGTAGAGTCGTTTATTGTTGAGTATAAAATATAGTAAAGTAAAAAAATAGTGGTTGCGCGGCGAATTGGGCACCGAGACGAGATGGCGTAGGGCCGAGTGAGAGCGATCTGGCGCGGTTCCTTTTGCAGATGTCGCCCTTGTCGTCAGCCAAGAGCGACAGATTTGAATACACACAAAATTATTTTGCTTTTTTCCTTATCACTTTAAAAAAAAAATGAAATCCGTAGTAGGATCTTAATAGTAGAATAACACTCTGAGAAAGAACTAAGAGAAGGTAGAAAAAAGTAAAATTGATCCCATACTCAGTACGTACATATAAATGAGTCTTTCATGCATTGCCAGGACAGGAAGAACTTCTCCGTAGGTACAACAAAATACCAATTATCATAAATTACGAGAAACTTCGTATTGCGAAGGACCGTGCGCAGGTCTTAAATTGTTTTTAAGTTTAGGGCCCGGTAATTAAGGACCTCTAGGTCGAATTTAATTGTTCGTAAAGTATTAAAAAAGGATTATTTGCAACGCGGGCAGCGCACCGCCACCCGCGTTCCGTCGGCCGTAAATTAGTTTTAGGAATGTTAACTGCTTTTCAGATTCGCCCTGCATGATTCATCATTGTGCAATAAAATCTGGAACACCCTGTGTTATTCACTTGCCAACTCTGCGCGTTTGTCATGTCCTTAGTTGAGTTACAATTTCGCAACTAGTGCTGGTTCAACTATAATACAACGCGATGTTGTTTCGATGCCGTGCGTAAATAAATAAATGCATGCTAACCATAGAGAAATAGGTCCATTTTAAAAAGAACCAAAATATGTGTGCTGAAATCTCAAGTATCCTACATAGCACTGTATGGAATAGATACAAAAATATTAATAAAGAAGGAAAGCAATATATTGGATGCCTCTGAGATGTGGTCCTGGGGACGGATGCTGCACGTTCCGTGGACTGCAAGGCGCACAAATGTTTATCCTCCAGAAGTTAACGATCACCGAAAGACTTTCGACAACATGCAGGAGAACAATGTAAAGACTATTCAGAGAAAGCGAGGACGGTCTTCTACGAGATGGATATACCAAATAAAGGAGGTAACAGTGTCCTCTTTAAACGCTGCGATCAATATAGCTTAAGACCGAGAGGAATGTAGACGTATTGCGCACCAAGTTCTAGATACTTCAGGGGACTGCAACGCTCAATATTGAGCATACAATGAAGAAGAAGAAGAAGACTATGCATTACCTGGAATGAAAACTGGGGTACAAATACTCTTTAAAAAAAATTCTCCTAATACGGAATAAAAGTTGCCTTTTGGGATTTGTTTTATGATTAAAGTTTTAAAACTATATACATTTTTTTTGTGGTGCCGCAAGATCATTATAAAATGAACTTACATATAACATAAGTGTACTCACTCGATTTTTTAACGCTTCGTGACACACTTATAAGGATTGGAAGAACCAACACCGAGAGAAATGTTGGTTATTTATCGATGATTGAACGGTAATCGTAGGAATGTGTGTCGATGTAGATGTGTGCATGTGGGTTTACGTTGAAATCGAATTAGAAGGATTTTGAATGTGATGTGCTAAATGTGATAGTAATGGATGCCCCAATATTTCATCCCCAACTCTCGTGCTCATCATATTATGTGTGTGTTAGTGGGACAGGCTGAAGGTCATGAAAACAAAAGCTACTTAGTGTTTGTACTGAGTTTATTATTGTCAAACATTACAAATGTAGAAGTTAACCCGTACAATCAAGCTACCGCGTAAATTGTTATCGGAGGCGGTTTCTGAAGCTGTCGACTGAAAGATGGCGATTGGAAGAGTGAAGCTCGCGAGACGGCTTTCCCTCTTCCTGCTGGCCACGTTGGTATTGTTGCACGCCGTCTGTACTGCCGCTGATGGGAGTCGCGTTTCATGCACCGTCACTTGCTGAGTGTGTTCAGTTCAGTTATAAGAGTGAAGTCGATAACCTTCCACACACTTTATTCTTCAAACTTCTGAACAAACATATGTGAAAATAAAACTTATTTTTTTATTCTACTCGTTTAATTTACTCGAGACGCTTTTCGCCTTGTAAGGGTGTTATCAATCTAAGAATTTAACTCAACAGCTTGTATTAATAACTGTAATGGGGGACAGCTATACAATTTTATTTACATGTGATGAAAAGGGACATTATTCATTGGAATTCTGAGGATTTTCATACATTTTGAATGCTTGTAATTATTCAAAGTAACCATTCAGTTTCAAAAAACAAGTGCTTTATTTTTTTACACATGTGATTATGGAGTTCTATAAACTTACCATGCTATAACTTTATTTGCTCGTATATTATTTAAAGTAAATCTCGATTATATTATCGAACATTTAACGTGAGCAAGTCGCTATTATTTATATTATTATACAATTATTATTAATAAATAATAAAGGAGGAAATATTACTCAATGACGTCTTGTGTTTTTTCCGAGAAAATCCTCGACAGACCCCTCGCAGTAATTATTCTGGAGCAGAGATTAAAGTCGAGCTACATCCCATTGACGTACACATAAATAGCGCTTAAAACATCACCAGTCAGGAAATATTAGCCGGTTATTTGTATCATGGGCCCGTAGCCTTTTCTTACACATTTCCAATTATGATTACCGACCCACTTTATGGGTATTATAAAATATCGTTTGCTTTTATTAAAATGCCTCTCAATAATTAATTTCTCGTCGAATGAAAGTACGTAGCCACATGATTGCTCTCGATATCTACAATAGCACCTATCTAATAATAATGGCGGTCTAGATTTAAAATATTATTTCGTAGCGGTTTCAAATATGTATTTGTCAAACCTTCTTAAATCCGCTTCTTATTTATTATTTAATTGTAGCACTTAAGACTGAGGATGCTGATTAGGGAATCCGATCTCGGGATCCCGACCCAGTTTACGGTATTTATGAATTTCGGGATAAATCCATGTAATCCCGAAAGTTACGGGATTATAATTTTAGATTAATTTCGGGGTACCAAAATTATATAAATGAGACTCAATAATGAAATATTAGATGCTTCGTTATTGCTTCACGCTTATTATCCATAAAATAGTTAGTTATTTTTTTTATAATTAAAAGCAATTCACTTTGGTTGAACACCATTTTATTTTTACTAACACCAACTGTTACGGAACCGCCGTTCCTTCTTCAGGGTGTACAAGATACTAACATAGTGTTACAGAATATGGGTAAATATACATTAGTGGGAAGACAGATGATATGGTGAAAGGAAACATATTTAAGATAGGACTGTAGGTTAGATTATTTTGTTGTTAATTATGCATTCATGATTATTTATGGAGTTCTTGATTTCGTTGACCTTTATTATCAATATAGAGAATATTAACTCTTGTATTTTTATCGAAGCTATGGTTATTTTCTATAATGTGATTGTCAAATTAGGAAAAACTATTATTATTATTAAAGATAAGGATCATTTAAGGGTTTAATAAATTAGCATTAATGATCTAATAATCATTTTCTAATACTGCGAGATTTCTGTAGTTCATTAAAAATGTATTGCGGAATTACAGTAAAATTCTATCGTCGAGCAGGTCCGCTTAATTCTTAATTATGTTGCGCTACAACACCGCGGTGTACATTTTCACTATCTAGCTATGACACGAACCGATTTGCATTGCCATAGTCAGGAATAGTACTCGCTTCTCGCCTACTCAGGTACTCGGCAGACATGACGGAGTACGTGTGTCGTATTATATATTTTTAACATTGGTTCTAAAATAAAGGTTTTACGTAAAAACTGGCCGTGACAGCGTAATGGTCACAATCTAGCAAAGCCAATTGCTTTTTGCTAGTAATAATTAAATTTATTAAAACCTCATTTTGTATTAATTTTTAAATTTGCGAAATAATCCCCTTATTCGAATGTTCTTAGTTTAAAATTCAGTCAATCGAAGCGTATTAGTAATTTTATAAATTTTTCACCCCTCAGGGGAAAAATGCGTCGTCTCAATTCATGGATTTATTTAAAATTTCTACGGTTTTGGCTTTTTGCGTTAATTAATTATCGGAAAAATAAACAGTGATTATATACAGTATGTACATTTAGTATATATTTGAGTGACTCGTTGAAATGAGAATTTTAAAAAAATGATCTAAATTTTTTTCACATGCGATACAATGGGTACAGAAAAATAAAAACATAAATTCATTCCTAATTTGTCTTTCGCTGACATGAAGTAATCCGTCTTCGAAGCGATTCGGTTGTGCAAAGCAGTGGTCGGATAAGAAGTAGTTGAGGATAGCATTCAGGAATAGTTGCTGGAGAGGGGCAAGCGCAGAAACTACAGAGAAGTATAAGACCTTAAGTAGAATAGAATAGTAGCGATCGATGAAACGATAAAGGAATGCCATTTAAGAAGAAGAAGATGCATTGTTATAAATATAACGTAAGTGCATATATAAAAAAATGAATAAAGGAACAAGTAACTTATATATATATATATATAACGGATTATTTTCTAGAGGAACCCGCGTCAAATATTCCAGAGAAGGACTTTTATACTCACGACGTTTTGAGTAAATATCATTACTCATTCTCGAGAGCCTTTTAGCCTGAATCCTGCTCTAAATTGACGAGTAAACTCGACCGTTCGATACAAGAACCAAAATAAAAGTGAGTTAAAATCTTAGTAGTTACTTAATATTATTAGTTGACGTCACGGTTAACTGTATCTAATGGTAGCGAAAGGTGACTAATTTAGTTATTTATTTAATAGCCGGCTTTGTGCACGCGTAATTATCTTGCTAAGTGGTTCTTTGATTATTAATGCTGATTTTTTTTGAAAGGATGTATTTTTATGGACGATATTTATCCAGCTGTGTGGAATTATTATGGAGTCATTTCTACTATTACTGGAGACGCGTTTCGTCTTGTAAGGGTATTATCATTATCATTATCTTGCCCTTACAAGACATAATGCGTCCCAAGTAAATAAAACGATTAAAATAAAATAAACAAGTGTTTTATTTTCATACATGTGATTATGGAGTATTATAAACTCACCTCGGAGACTGTAAATATAGAAACATTTATTATTGTAGCTAGGCCGCTGTGATGCTGAGCACGTTCGCCTCCGCAAAATATGTTCGGAAACTTTTTGAATTAAGGTTTTTACAATATGCGTAATAAATTTCAATCAAATCGTTATGGAGCGGCCGTACAGCGGCACCGAAGATGTGCAAGGTATACAACACTCGTTTACATTTTTTTGCATCTTTATAAATTACTTAAAACAAAATAGAACGCAACTTTAAAGGAGTAAGTGTCCGTAATAATTAAGATTTATGGAGGGTATAAAACCGTAGAAAATAAATCTTTTTGTTGCTTGTCCAAATACCCACACATTAATTACACGCAATAATTTGGAACGGACAAATACATATATTAAAAATTTCAAATAGATAGACTACAATATGCGTAACATCGTAATCATATATTAAGTACCTACGTAACAAGTAACGTAAGTAATTCGTGTTTTATTTTTTTATTCATAGAAAAAACTGTTATATAACCTTGATATTTTAAATGATTTAGGTGGTCTTAAAGACTAGGTAAGTAGTCAATTCTACCATACGGAATATAGGTTGGGGAGGAGCCGGTCCACCAAACTATTAAGCACTAAAGGTAACATAAAAAAAACAATAACCTATGAACCTGGTGTTTAATAATTATTAAATTATAATAAATTAGCTTTTTTCATTGCTCTTTGGGCAACTTTTAATTTGTGTATGATATTAACGATGTGGGTCCACGTCTTGGCTCCGTATTTAAGTACTGTAAGCACGCACTGGATGGCTGAAGGCTTTAGTCTTCAGATATTGTGGTATTTTGATTTTCAGGATATACTCTAGCTTGCCTAATGCTACCCAGCCCTGAATGCCTATCTTTATTTCGTCTTAATTTTACAGTTACATTGTTGGACCAAAGTATAAAAACTCATCGTTGTCGTCTAATATCCTTCTTCATTTTCTTTTAGTTTGTTCGGTTGCTATACATAATTTTGGTCACGTCAAAATTCCTTATTAAGCTAATAAATTTCGGTACATCACTAAGATCTTAAAGATTCTTTTAAGTCTTCATAAATGCCTACAATAATTAAAATATCATATAAAAATCAGGGGTGTGTTATTTGTTCTCCATTTATGTTCAATCTGTATGACCTGTCCCTTAGGCAAACTAGAAAATACCGCCCTTATATTTCTCATCATCCACTATGGTCCCTCATGACTAAAGATTGTGATCTTCATGAACTCCCTCCCTTTTGACTATACTACTCCACTTTTGCAGATCTTATAGCTGTCACCAGAGCAGTGACTGTTGCTTTTTTCACTTAGTCGGTGTTCAACGTATTGTCATCTTCCTCGTCTTTCTTCGACGTGGCCCACCACAACATGTTTCTGCAGGCTATCTTCCCTTCTCGCAAGATGCCCAAAAAACTTAAGGGTTCGTTTCAGGCAAATAGTTAAGCGTACTTATATTTCTACAACCTCAATAATTGCCATAAAATATTGAATTTTTGTAAGCTGTTATTAAAGTATTAGATAAAAAGTCTCTCGATCGACACGACTCTCGATATTAAGTTTATTGCTTTGAGTTTTAACATATACGTAATAATTTTTTTGATAGGTGAACACATCATTTCTACATCTCGAATCAAAATCATTATTTTTAAATGTAGTATTATTGTCACCGGCTTTGTTTTGTCTCACCCCTTAGCCCATTCCCAATTCAGGCTACACCTGTTCCCCAGCTCGACTAGTTCGTTTTTGTATGTGTGAAATTCGACGAGATTTTGGAAAGGAAGTGGTGTTCTCGCGGGATCATTCGTTGGATCCAGTGGAATAACGGACGATTTGTGTTTGTGGAATTCGGCGAATACTGTACGGCAGATTCATCAGAATCGCCGGCTCGAGCCGTTCAAGTTCTCATGGTGAGCTTCAGGATAAGCCAGGGAGCGTCATCATCAGGTGAGTCGAGCTTTCCTCCTTATCCCATAAGCCATCCTTGCCCGCTATCGAAGGACTCCCTAACCCTCATCCCATGCTTCCCTCATTTCTAATACCTTATTCCATTCCTTACTTTATCCATCTACCCATCCACCCGTTTCCTCTTTCCATTCCGTCCCGTCCGATTCCATCATCACCCACTACTTGCGTCGGTCACACTAGTTATTTTTTGCATTTTGCACAAAGTGTCGTCGTGAAAACTCCTGTGTATGTGACGATCCCGTGTACGACTCTCAGTTCCCATATTCTACGAGTATTGTCACAAAAATATTGTAATAGAGCAAAGACAGTAGTTTTTTGAAATATTCCCTCGGGTGCTTTTACATAGGTAGCATATTTCACAGCGGCCAAGAAACGCGAACACAGCTCAAATCGTTCTCCTTTGCCTGAATCGTCCCCTGTCATCCCGGCAGCGTGTATTTTCGTTCTTTTGTGATTCACAAACGCGAAATCCTTTTGTGCAGCTTCAAAGCGCCGCTTCCCGATTGTTTCCGGCGGGCTCGCTCCCGGACCAGACGCATCGGGCGACAAATTTCAATCGGATCAAGCCACCGCCGCCCGCGACCGCCGCGGAAATATCGCACCGGTCGATAAAGTAGGGAACTTCGCTAAAAGGTTTATTTTTAACCAAAAATATCGTTTTTGTGTTTACTTCCTTAACTGGATGATGCGTTAAGAAGGCACACTAAATTCACAGTTAGATATTTGACGTTAAATCTTATTTTTTGAAAATATAAGTGCAGGCTTCACTGTGCAGTAATGCACGGATGAGAAAATTGTTTAAACAGTGAAATAAAGTGTAATAATATTACACACTTGTCATATTTTGCAATTACACCTTGAGCTTCATAAACTAACTTTCCTAACTATGTTCTTTTGGACTATGTTCTAAACTATGTTCCTTTGGACGATTATTGGTCAACTTTTGAACACTTAAAGCTGCTTATAATGTTGTTGCAAATAAAAAATATTACTTTTCGTACAAAAATCTGTATTTTTTTTCAATTTTAAGAGTTATCACATTATTGCAGAATCTGACCAATTAATAATCATCTTTCTACAGACGATTGTATCATAGTTAGTCGTACATTAGAGTAAAATCAATGCAAAGAGAAAGAAAATTATTTCAAAAAGTTAATAGAAATCGCCACGACACTAAAAAATATTCCATCCGGCACTAGCCGTAAAAATCAAACGGATTTCGTCTGTGTGTAAAAGCATATTTTAATTTTAATTAATTTAATATCGCCTAAATATTCTTACTGTTACAATTTTCAAACCAAGTTAAATGCTTGTGCTATGAAAATAGGACTAACTCGATGGCCTCCTGGGACGAGGCTCGAACCACCGACTACTGCATCACTAGTATCTTAACGACAGGGTCAACGAGCATAACGAAGTTACGATTTTTTAAAGTTTTTGAGCATATCTGTCATTTTTAAACACGATGGCGGGTCAGGCAGATAGGTCATAAAATTAGGTCAAAAAACTTAGGTCATAAAATTCTATAATATTATATTAACTTGGAATCGCAGACTATCAAGTGCATAGACATGAACTAACGCATATTCCTTGTGTCAATATTTTCAATTTGATGTCACTCACATGATCACTTTGGTACCACTAACGCATGAAAATAGCTCCGCGACTTTTTTTAAAATATATGACTCGATTGGAACAAAAATTTAAACGCTGACAATATAATATGTATTAATGTAAAAATTACGTTTTGCGTACATGAAAATTAAATTTTCGAAGAGTAAATACTTTTACTGTTGCATATCTATCGGATTTATGTTTCCACAAATAATGTGTGTAGAAAGCCCTTCGTCCCGTAACTAATGTTCCAAACCTCTCCATTATGTACACTTTATTTCTTGTCTATTCATTTACTGGTCTGTGCTCGGAATGTATTTTATGAAGATTATGTAAAAGGTAGACAGAGAGATGTCTTAGAATAATTGTTGAATTTTAGGTATAAAATGCTGTAAAAATTTAAAATAAAATATTGTTAGTCTTGCTCCATGTTGAGCTACAATGGTTTTACTACTATGTATTATTAAAATTTCGTAGTCGCAATTGAATAAAAAAACATACATTTTTAAGATATTAAAATTTCAGATTTAGGATTTTTCTGAATAATATTGGATAGACTACCTTTGAAGCGAATATTGTCCGTTCTCATTACTTTGTGCCAAAGGGAGAATTACATATTTTGACTGCTTGCGAGTATAACAGAATTCCTTGTTCTAAATAGAACCACGAGAAATGAAATACCATTCTGCACGGTTCATCTTAGGAGTAATTATTACAGTTTTAACTGCCTGGTATCTACATTCCACAAGCTTGGCAACAATGGCGCACGGAGTATTCAAAGGGTACATTTATTTTTGACTTATTTAATAAAACGCACAAAAATATTCTGAAACCATATTTTTAATTAAGATTTATTTTGTATACGCGAAAATTCCGCTTTATTTTACACACTTTTGTAATATTATTTTTAATTTACCTCTGCGTTCCACTGCCTTAAATCTAGTTCTGTCTATGGCAGTGAACATAAAAGCATTTGAGATGTGGATCTGCAGAAGAATGCTCAAATAAAGCTGGATGGATTGAGTCATAAAATGAAGATGTGTTTCGGATGAATAAAGAAAAATGAGTATTTAAAACAATAAAAATCCAAAAACTTAAATGCCTTTGACGTGTAATGAGACATAAAGCATACATTTATTGAAATAATTAAAATTTAAATGATTTTCATTGAATCTAAAATCAGGAATAAGAGCTGTTATTGAAATTGAAAGGATATAACTGCAACAGTTTATATTTGTGAGGATCTCTCGAACCGGAGCGGTGTTCTTATTTGTTCCGGTTCATTGCGAGCTCCGTTCTTAATGACATACATTTTCGTATGCCTGTTTGTTTTGTATTTAAAAGATTAATTTAATATGCGGATTTTTATATATAATATACGTACACTAATAATAATAGTTTGGCGTATTAATCCCACTCGTTAATATTAAGAAAGCCTGGCTTGAGACAGGTATTCACCTAGTGAGGCGGTCGTGGGGCTAATGTAGATATGTGGCTGTATCATTTGCATATTATGGAAACTACTAAGTACATACTACAAAAAAAACACACTGTACATAAATAAATGATATTATTGAAATTATGTTCAGATATTATATTTTTATTAGGACATACGGGTATTTACTAAGTATAATACTTCTCATAACAGTTGGCTACACACAGACGCACACGTTATATTATCGGTATCACATTACGTTTTTTGTGGATACCAAGAATAACAAAATCATAGATAGCAAAGAAAAATCTTTTATTTAAATTTGACGTTGAATATAGACGAGTTTTGTGCAAGGCGAAATTATATTACATTGTTAAAGGAAAATCTACGGAAAAGACAAAGGAAACGAGAGTACAATTCTTAGATATTATAATTCTACCGTATAATTTATAATTTATATAAAGCTTTAAAAAAATACCGTGGGTCAAAAGTCAGTTTACCATTTTAAATTTAAATAACTTTTTTGATATTATATATTAATTTATTTCACTTTCAGATTCTAAAAATAAAGACTTTCGAAATATATGATGGAAATATTTACAACGCAACAACTTGTAAAACTTATTAAATTATATTTTGAATGATCTCTTCTTGACCTGAAGAACAAAATTCGTAGAGAAATTCGATAGATACATTGAAAGAGCTCGCATTTGTGAAGACGAAAATATGTCATTTAAAATAAATTATTCTTCATATATTTTATAAAAGATTTCTATGTTAAGTAGAATGTCATTTAAAAGAAAAATGAAAAATATAATAAAAATACAAAAAGTTTTCAAATTGTAAAGTTACTTATGGCCAACTTGTGTCTACATAATACGTAAATAAAATATTTCACAATCATTTCGTAGCCATTCTCGAGCACTGAAAGTATGCGTTGATTGTACACGATTCGTTTCAATCACAGTGGAAGACTACTTTTGAAAATCAAATTCAACTACTACTATTATTTGATGGTCTGTGATTCGAACGCATTTTGATCTGCATTCTTCGGATATGCCTCCTGTCATAAAAATATGTTGTCTTAGGCAGGCATAATTATCGAATTGTTCAAACTGAGTTCCATTAACATGAGTATGGAGTCAACAAAGCAGTACCCAGTGCCCTAGACATAAGACAAATCTATGTGTTGAGACTCGTCCAATATTTCCATGCTAATAACAACTCACCACAAGCAATAAATCATCAACACAACACAAGACAAACAACGAACATCTCCACACCAGTTCCGAGAGCAACAACGACATTTTATCAAAGATTCTACATGTTCTTAGCTCCGAAACTGTACAACACACTTAGCACCAACTGGAAATCGTTCACTTCCAATAATGCACAAATATGGACCCAATATATGATCCAATATTCTAACATAATCATTATACAGTGTCTACACTAATAACTCACTCGTTCTACAACACTCACTACATTTTTTTTTCTCTATTTTTATTTTTATTTCTGTTGAATATTTATCTTTCTTGAATTAAATAACACCACAACACGAAAAAAACTGGCTGCTTTAATACAGATGGCAGTCTAGCAAAGTAGCCAGGACAATGCTGTTTATATCAGAGGTGGAGTCTACTTCATCCTATACAATACACTACGAGTATATACTTATTTGCAATATAATTGTGTCTTATCTTTATCATGTTATCACCTCTGTTACAACAAAAACATGTATGTCAATAAAGTCTAATAAATTAATTACTTTAGTCTTTTCGTTCATCTTCAATCTTACTCTGCCACTGACTTCCTGAAAGTTCTTGCATTCTATTTTGAAGGTCTTCCAGATCTTTTGAGAAGTTCACAATATCATCTGCAAAGTGTGGATGGTTTAAATATTCGACATTTATGCAAATACCTTTCTCCTCCCAGTCTAGTTGCCTAAATATATTTTCGAGAGTAGCTGTTAACAGATGCTTTCGTTAATTTCGATACATATATTACTGGATGTTCACTAAATTAGTGCTATTTTAATAGCAAAAGCACTTTGCTCATTTAGAAAATAGTAAAAATATTGATGTGATACGCATTCCATGTACACGTGTATTTTGATAATATACATATATGTATGTACCTTTTATAATATATACAAATACAACAACGTAAATAATTAATCATAAATGAAAGCTGTTTTTTAAAAAAGTGTTTATATATTTAATATGCACAAAAAATAAAGCACATATGTTCAGAATATCGTATCCTCGGAACAAGTGTATATAACTTATAAAGCCACCATTTCGCAATATCTGTAATTTAAAATGTTTCATCTTAAGTGTATTATTACGATTACTGTTACGTGTTGTCATGGCGGGGGCGGAAGGGCGGAAGGGTGGAAGGGCGGAAGTGAGACGTTCGTAACAGATACAATAAAACACTGGTTGCTCTGTGAGAGATGCGATGGTTTCTGCGATTTGTTTGTCTTGTTTTAATTTTTCAAGGATGTTTATGGGGGGTGCGAGTACCTACCCGCTGTTCGTAATTCAAAATTAATATTTACAAGACGAACACCTCATCCGAAACAAAGATTAAATTTCGGGCCTAGCGAGATATTAAAACAAGGAATTATAATACATCGGGAGCAGTTTGGAGGTGGCACGTACATTTTATTTACACCCAGAGTTGTACGTTACATTACGTACCAATTCTTAACGAACAAATTTCCTTACAAGCAGCGCTCGTGGCGGTAAAATTATGAACTACAAGGGGAATCTAATGATACGATAATTAAATGCGGGTGGAGTAAAAGTAACGTCGCTTCGCAGTAGACGCCGCTGTACGGGGCCGCCGCGGCCCCGGGTACCGCCCGCTCGGCGGGATGGGGCAAGTTTGGGGATGAACAGCGGCATATTACACCATTGTAGTTCGTGCTCGAGTTCTAAGTGTAAAATCACGTTCAGTCAATGTCTTCGTCGGTTCACTTGGACGCGTCGGTATCGCGCCGGGGATTGCGGAAAGTGACGTGAAAACACCCGGGGAATACAAATACGTACGATGTCACACAAACATTATTTAAAAGTAATACCAGAACTATTCGGTGCTTTATGCTAAGTCAACTTTAGTGACGTTCTTGTGAAAGTGGTCAAGTCAAGAAATTGAAAATAAATGACTATCAATTATTTCGCGTCACATTGTTTTAAATTAATATACAATAATATGATGCAAATTGTGAAAAATTTGAAGCGTTATATTCAGTGTATTGTTACGACGCTCAACGGTATTCCGTTAATGCTCATTTTGATAATAGAGTAAGTCATTTCAACCATAAATTTTTTATTTTCTTATAAGCTACATGCGACATTTATATGTCGAAATAAATTATAAATCTTGTAGACCAAATAAATTTTGCAATATTGTGTTGTGTGTTATATTAATATTTTTAATCAATTCAAACGCAAACCTTTAAATATCTCTTTACGAAAGAAACATGACTTAGACCACTTTCATAATAATAGGCACATTTAATATATAAATGTATTGAATTATTTATTACTTTGTTTTTAATCCACTTTCGTGAGTTCATTATAAACCAAAGTAATAAATAATTAATTATTAAAATAAATAACCACAATGTATAGTTTGCGTTAAATATTAAAAATGTATAAAAATGTCTCTATCGTGTAGGAGTTAAAGGTCACAGAAAGACTCTCGATAACACACGTGTTACCAGAAGAAGCGGTGAGGGTCAACAGTTACAGGGAGAGTTGGAGGAACACGAGGAAGATGGAGTTAACAGGGTCTTCTTTAAATGCTGCGATCGACATGGAGGAACTCAAATCGGGGGGAATGGAGACGTATGCGCATCAAATTTCATAAATATCACAGAACCGCGATGAAGGAGAAGAAGAAGACAAAATATATTGTCACATGCAGCCCGGGCTGGCCTGGTATCATCAGATCCCTGGGCCTCATGTCACCAGCTAGCCTAGCTAGGTAGTCACTCTGCGTGGGTTTTCACCAAGTCAGGGCCATGGACCTCTACATATTAGCTCTCTTTTGTCTGCAAGGGAAGGGAGAATGTACAAATACACGAACACGTAAAATATTATAATTTCACTTCAACTGACAGCCACTGTCCTATCTAACCTCACTTATGTCATTCGATTCTCATGTCCATTGCACTTTTTCTTTCTTCATCATCCTTCTTATCCAAGACCCTGAATATTCAGTCGTGAGAGTGCCAGAGTGGAATTGGTTCACCAAGTCGTCATTGATCTATCTGAGCTAAGGACGCCGGGCAACTCGCCTTGGCTCCTGCGATCTGCCGTCCTCTGATTCTCGCTCCTTTTCTTCGTCGTGGCCCGCACGCCGAACAACGGACCGCGCGACTTGTGCGTCTCCACCAGAAAAAGTGACAGATGGTCATCTTGCTCTTCACCATAGAGTGCTGCCGTATACCGGGCGTGTGATTGGCCATCCAGAAGAACACACGTTGAAACCCGCCTGTTTCTGTTGACGAAAATGGTTCACAAACTAGGGGATGTGACAATATGTGAGAAGTATTAAGATGTAAAGAAGCGAAAAGGAAATGGTGGCATGAGATTTGGAAACGTATAAGGAAATTTGAACGATCAGATTCAACGAGAATCCTATGTGAGGAATTCTGGACTTACCCCCTCATCGAGATATTGCGTCGGCTTCCATTATTCACTGTGAAAAGTTAGAAGCTCTCAGTCTTGCTGACAGGAGCTGTGGGCTGGTCCACGCTTCTTCACAAATACAAAATATATACGAGAATACGAATCGGGTTAAAAAAATATGGGTTAACAATAATATTTTTTATAACATAACTCGTTTTTAAACATCCTGCTTTTTTAAATTTCTGTATAAATTAACCCAGAAAAGTGTATTACGAGTTAAGTTATTATTAACAGGAGGTACACGGAAACAAATAATAATAATTGTTAAAGAACTGAACATGGTTCTGACGAACCTTTGCGTACATAAACAGCTGTACTTCAAATTAATGTTCTTTTTAAATAACAAAATTAACAAGTTTACCAGAAATATGAAATTTTAAGAATAAACATTCTCATTTATGTTAATTTTAATTACTGGGGGGTGGTTCAAGGTAATTTTTATATAATTTTTGCATTCCCTTGCAAATAACAGTTATCCTTATAATATAGAAATAAATATTAAAGGGTATGTATTGCATTTAAACGTCAAGTGCAAATTGGTTTATGTAAATTATTATTTAGCGGTTGCGTAATCCGTCACGCTCACGATGGACGATTACATTATGGGCGCGTGCCGCTTAGATTTAAACGTGGTTATATGTATGAAAATTATTCAAATTATTATTACACGCTAAATGAGAGTCGACGTTTCTAGTAAATCGTGGAAATCAGTCGCTGAGAGCTTCGTCACTTGCATTCTTCATCTTTGTCGCGTCACTCTGGACAGAGTGACCGTAGTCATTGTGGTTGCTTATTCTCACTTTAGCGTGGTTGACGGCAATCCTGAGGCAATTTTATTGGTCTAGTCTAGCTCTAGCAGTCTTGCGCAAATCAACTCATATTGTAGATATACCCAGGACTGCCAATATTCAACTTTTTCTAGCACAATTTCATTCTTTCAACGTATAAATATGTTTTTTATCATCCCTATTTGGGGGTGTATGGCTTTCATAGCTTCTCTCTAGCTGCCTTCTGGAATCAGTATTGATTCTCACCTCAAATTGATACCATACGTTATTACGAAGATCGTACAGGTATGGCTTCGGTGTGATACATGAGCCAACCTACATCAGTAAATTCTCAATTGATAACACAATTATTTATGCATATTGTGACTACTTTCTTCATAAAATTATATATCTATAAGCTATGTAATAACGAAAAAACTGTAGATAAACTGTGAAGAAAAGCCTCAACGCATCATTTAACTAACTGACGGAACAGAACTAATCAAGAACAATATCTATAACTTTTATAATAAAAATCACCTAATAAGATTAGACTATTTTGATAATTAATGCACGCGTTGTGTTGCTGAGTGGAGTCGAAGCGGGAGTGCACAACTTTCTTAAAAAAACTATCACAAAAATACATTAATTGCTATCGGGATTAGGTTAGGTGCTAGAAGCAGCTGTCACACAACTATGCTACCAAAATTATTAGGAAGTAAGTAATTAATGAATTCGGGAGTATGATCAATCATTATGTGAGTACGATGGACACAAAGAAAAACCATGTTTTTTTTTAAATGAGTATAATTTTTAAATCAGTATAGTACCTACATACTGAATATATAAGTTTTATAAAAGAGAACACATTATTATTGTTAACTTGCAGTTTTTCAGAACATAGTTTTGCTATATTTAGATAGGAAGAGTTCCTAGTTCGAGTCCGGTGGCAACAAAAATATTTTGTCGATAAAAAGATTTTATCTGTATATCTATCTTTCTTATTGATACAATTCTCTCTCCATGCGCAGAAGTTAGTCTCTTTTTTGGAGAGAAATAATGTTTAACATTAGTTTTGTAACAGATTCAAGTAACTCGTATATTATATAAAATTGTAAATATTTCAAAATAATAAAATATATATATATAAGTTGTAATAAGTTTGTATCATGAATCGTTTTAGAAAATTTTTGCCAATACCGCTGTCACCGCGAAGTTGCCAATATGTTATTTGCGCTGCGCCAGCTCGAAGGCGGTCGAGGACTTATCATTTTTCACAGAAGACGACATTCTTTTGTTGAAATTAATTTCGAGTTGTTGTGTAAGTATAACCTAAGCCAATGCCGAGACTCGCATCGCAGTTTAAACAACGAAATCATAAATGTTCGGGGCGGGGGTGGTTTGCGCCCCCCGGCCATCTTGTTTTGTTCCCGAAATAGGCGGAAAGCTGCGAACGAACGCCGCAAAGAAGTTCGCGCCATATTTCTCCCGGTAATACATTATCTGTAGCCGGATGTAAGCAAAAGTCCACCACCGCCGCCAACCCTGGAACAACCGGAGAACTGTTATTAGTGCCTTGTCAATATGGTTTTAGTATCGTTTATAGTTGGGTAAATCCTATTAGCTTTGCAAACTTTTCGATTACTCGGATAAGAACCTTTTTAGTAGGGTAGTTTTGTGTCTAGCTTTAGAGAATTTGATGTGTACCCTCGTGTCCGCCCTAGAAGAATGTTGATTCTACCTAGAAAATAGGAACTTGAACATTTTTCTAGGAGTACCCTAGATTTCACACGAATTCTTACAAAATATAATCATGTTTGATGAATACGCAATTTTTTCAATTGATTTGTAAAAATACTAATTTAATGTATAAATTATAAATATATACATAAAATATTGTTTTTGCGCTATCTCGGGATTCGAACCTGGTTCTCTATTTCCAATCCGGGGGAGTACACTACCGATTGTGTTACAGCGCCAGTATTTTTCATGACAAATTTTCGAACCTATATGTTACACTTTTTCAAATGAATACATCTGTCGTTCCATTATTTGAAAGCCATCTACATTGTTTTTACGGAATCTCAAATTCCTTAGAGTTAACCGACTGCAGACGCCATACCATATAGTTGCAATACCTTGTATCTGAAGAAATGCCAATATATTGAGAGCCTTTTTTGATGACATTCGCGTGAGTTCTTGCAAAATATTGCCATGTTGATAAATACATAATCTTTTATTTTTTTGCTCGCATATTTTGTATGTGTAGAAATACCAATATATTATATTAACAGCCTTCAAGAATTAATACACATATATGGTTCTTGTTTTTATTTTCTTCTAGCTTAGATTATATCACATTATACATAATCCTCTTAAGCTTTCTGTCATGCCCTAGTAAATTAATAAACTTCTAAATAAATTCGAAAAATGAATCAATTAAATTGACTTCTTCAATAATTGCAAAATTACTTTGTGAAAACATATACTACGAGTAATAATGATAAAACTACTTTGTTTATAGTTTTGTTTTTGTCTATGCTTTCATTTTTAATTTTAGTATACATTGTATCCTGAAGAAAGAAATCTTGATTTATCAATAAACAGTGGTATGAACAAAGTGTTTTTATTATTATTAATTAAATTAACAGTTAATCAATCAAACATTCAGTTATATTGATTTTTAATAAAAGCTATTTTAATCTTTACTTATTAAACAGCAGAGACCAATTGCCAATGCGTAGCCGCGGTCCCTTTTGCAAAACGATACAACAATTTGACAAATCTATTGTATTTGGAATCTTAAATAATAATCGTTTCGTAATTAATACACTCTTGGATATTTTTCATTCATTTTTAAATATTTCAGAAATTATAACAGAATTTGATATGAGCCTAATTTAATAATACTGGGTGAATATTATGTTCCACGCCGATGTTGTTTTTGAATAACTAGGAAATGAAATACATTTTTTTTAATTTGGTTTTTATTTATCGATTATTTGGTTTATTACAATTTTGTGTGAAATGTGACATCGGCTAACTGGTCGCCTCTGGCAGCGGCACAAATGTGTGCTCTTTTAACCATATTTTTCATAATATTTTTTTCGCACACTTCGCGTGTTACTTCAACAATTTCACTTCGAATATTGTCATGTGGCATCGGAATTGTTGGCTTATTGGCGTAGACCTTTCCTTTCAAGTACACCCACAGAAAATAGTCGGGAGCCATCAAACCAGGTGATCCATGCTGCTGGGTAAAATTTCTCGCAAAATTTCAAGCGAAGTTCGAGCTGTGTATGGGATGGCACCGTCCTATCACCGTCCTAATGGTTACTTGACTTGACTTGGTTTATTGACTTCAACACGTTATTGAGGCGTTAAATGTTCCATAATAAATTGTAATCAACTGCACTCTACAACTACCAAATGCTAACTGACAAACGTATGCCAAATAACGGCCAAACAAAATCGGCCTGTAACATAATCTTCAGCCTGTACAATACAACATGTGAATATGTAAAGCAGTTTCACTTCTAAGTCAGGGTTTGTTGCACTGTGTGCTTCACAGATATATTATGTAACAGATCGCCTTTAAGTCTCACGTGCAGCGTATTAACTGCCTGCCCAAGCTGTTCCATTTTAGTTTTTTTGCCACCTTCAGGGTTAACTAAAATATGAAGTGGAGAAAGCTTAATGGAAAATAATAATAATTCAAATACGTAAAATTTATGTTAGATGATATCTGTAAGTAGTATTTAGGTAGAATATACAGCAAACCAGCTGTGTTACAAATAAATTCGACTTGTCCTCGGTCGTTCGCCCTGAGGGCAGAACGGCCTAAGGACCAGAGCCATTTTGTCCTCTACAATATATCTTATTTTTGTTAAAACGTTAATGATTTTTCTTCATTTTTTTTGTAGGGGCATTTTTAATACAAAACCTAATCTATTAATCAATACAACCTTGGTGGTAAGATATCATTTAAAATTATATTTATATTTAACTTTGTTTAGACCACTGTGAGTTACTTATACTTCAACCGGTTTCGAAACTAACATATCTTCGTCAGGACTGGCGCACAAATGAACTATTCCATAAAATTTAAACGACATACATTACGGGGTATAGGCGGAGTCTTGGTAAGAGTGTGGAGGTGATCGACAGGGAGACATTAAAATAGGGAATATATAAAATACAAACAACATGCTATTTAATTTTTTATCCATTCGATTCACTCATATTAATATTAAGTACTAATGATGTTCATAAGTTATAATTTTATTATTTAAGGTCAAACCTGATGCAATTGTAGTAGAGTATCCTCATGAAGAGTAGGTACTGGTCATAAGGAATTAAAATAAATCGACACCAGCCCTGATGATAGATACTGCACTGGGATCGGAAACTTCGGTCAGAGGTTGGGAATATACACGGCAGAATAGCCCAGAAAATTGCGTTAATTATTTAAAAAATTCCCTTGTAACCAAAATATTCCATCATGCGGACACTCCAACATTTGAGCGAATCGATACTGTTAATCGCAAAGTGTTAATGCTAGAACGGGAGCCCTTCATAAATCTACTGACCCTTAACCCTTTCACTGCGGCCCTCACAATCACACGCAAAAGTGAAATCTATTTAAAATTCGCAAAAGCAATTATTCCTCCACCCTCTAGCAGGCGCTAGTCGCATTAATTCGAGGGTTTCGATTAGGGGAAGCAATTTGCGGGGAACACTCGGAAAAAAAGTTTATAAATTATTATTAAATGTCACTAATTTTTGCTAGGACAATTTTAACAGGTATATTGAGTTACCTGGTGTCTAAAGTCACCATTCCATATTGACATAAATCAGCTGATAATAATCGTTGTAGAATTAAATGGAGAATTCTAGAACAACTCAATCAAAATTATTTTCGATGATTAAAATCGCTTGATGTTTTTCAATGCAGAAGAACACAAATATTTGCATATATACGAACGTTTGTCAGGTACATGACGATTTGCATCCGCAGCGAGATATCTACACAGATGCAATTCGCTGCTATTATACATTCCGCTATAACCTTTCTTTTACGGTGCTAAAATAAAAACGCGCGTTCCGGTACTATAAACTCAGTGTACCTGTAGACTTTTGCAATTTTTAAGTTGGATTAATATGAATATTTTACATTTATTACTTATATTAATCATTCAAATAATAGTTGATAAGTGAATATATATATATAAATTATTATGTAAAAGTGCTAAAATGAGATAAAACATTGATTATCACGAACGACAGCATAAATACGCATAAGACACGTCTAACTCGGCCAGCGCACACTTTGCCAATAAAGTGACGATCGGCGCCGTCATTATCTCTCCGCACGTACATATACACGTATTGACAAATTCACGTCAGGTTCTCCGAGAAAACATTTTTTTATTGTTGCATATAGTAAATACTTATATATTGTAATTATTTTATCCAATACATAATTATATTACGGAGGAATATCTAAAATATGAACTCCGTATTTAGTATATTTATATAGATATTTACATAATTAGAGGCTATGTCAACTCAGTTTACACCATCGGAGAGAAAAGATTAATGTACCACAAAAGATAAATTTATTTTAGATCTCGCTTGAATACAGAGATGTCATGGGAGAGCTCCCATCAGATTCGAAACTTACCAAAATTTGTATTGTTTTAAATAATTTAAAATTAGTATTTATATTGCGTATATATAGTGGCGTGACTGGGCATGTATTTAGGATATTTTTTTTATTTTTATATCTACGTCTTCATATATATTTACAATATGAATATACACTACTGTACAAGTATATATATATAACATTTAGTCACTTTTAATAGAAAATAATTATGCAAAAAATAAAACTTCAGCCACATCACATATCGCCACATTCCTGAAGAAATGTAATCTATCAGAAGCATCTTGATGTGTTCCTGAGGGAATTATTTTGTGCTCTTAAAAAATATTTATATTATAATTATTACAATGCATACATTCAAGTTTTGTTTAAATACAAATTAACGATCTATGGTTGAAAATATTTTGTAACGCGTTTGTGTGCGAAGACATGTGATTCAGTACACTGCGCAGCGCGAACGACATAAGTATTGCATTCAGTTCATATAAATTTGGCATAGATTCTGAATTTTTTTTTTTTAAAACACATGCACAGCTTTATTTGTTATTTTTAAATTCTATGTTTCTAGTTAACACATCAACATTTTTTGCACGTGGACTTAAAATATAATATGTTACAAAAATATTTTATTTAAATTTATTTCGCAAAATTTTTAATTGTAGTTATGCTCAGCTTTTTTGATTATACGGAGTGCGCGTCTCTGTGTTCGTGTAGTATTCGTAATGAAAAAAAAAAGTAATATGCTAATTCTATTGTAAATTCACATTTTTAATTCTTTTTACAAATACATACACTGCTATCATAATTCAGTATCGCAAATCCCTGTACAATATTACATTTATAATCTTATCTGACGAAGACGAACTAAGCCTAAGCCACTCAAATATCTAATAGGGAAATATCACGTGAATAATATAACACAGAGTTAAGTTAGCAGATTTTATCCCGTATTATTATCTCCCTCTTTTACCATAATTTGGATTGTCTAAATGAGAGTAGACAGATAGGGAGGTTGTCCCCAGTGTGGCATCTACTCGCTATGTCATGTTTACTTCGTCAATGTATATAACCGCGTATTTATCATATTTTTTATTTTATTAGAATGTTCTTAAACGCGGTGGGTATCAATTATCTAAAAATTAGCAAAAAAAACCAATTATTTTAGATGTGTCATTAAAAGTAGAAATGATAATTTTTTTCGAAAATAAACTGAACTACCACCGGGACCTTCATTTGGACCCTATCTACTATATTAATATATTTATATTAAATTATATAGGATTGATATACTCTATATTTAAATATATACGCTATTCATTAATTTTAAATTAAATATACGCTCTGAGGATATCAATTATGATTATCTCCTTAGCCGTCTGAAATTGTTAAAACGATCAGTGAGACGTACGATGACCGACCTTATATTTCTATACAGGATCATCAATGATATGCTAGACTGCGCCCAGGTTGTTGGTCTGCTTGACTTTCACGCACCATTGAAGTCATCGCAACACAAGCCATTGTTCTATTACAGTGGTAATGTCAAAACTAATGCTTAACTAACTCCGCAGTCCCCAGAATGCATTCTTTGAGGAATGAATATGCTGAGATAGTCGACATTTTTGCTGTAAATTAAACTCTTTATAGGACTACATTAAGACTATTTTTGTGTCCCAATTTAATGATGACGGATACATTGCTTTACTTCACATTTTATATTTAATTTTAATTTTACAAATTATGTCTGAATACAGCGTGTATAATAATAATAATAATAAATTTTAAAAAATCATCTTCATTAACAAGTTGATTGTAATGTCATTAGTCATTTAAAAAATATATACATTCATTTAAAATTTTGGAAGGTCGAATAATGAAAAAGACTGAAACCTACTTTCCAACAAAAATATAATTTAGTATAAAAAATGGTACTTATAGGTATACCTATAAATGTATAACAAATATAGCACAATAGTATGATATATAAAATTAATAATCCTATTAATAAAACAAAGGTCTAATGAATGAACTTAACCTAACTTAACCATTATAAAAAGAAGAAGAAAAAATATATATATGGAATAGCTTTGGACAAATGTAAAACGGTCCATATTAAATTCTAAAAAAAGCACATTTATTTCAAATGTTTTTTTTGTTATATTCGGAGAAGAATTGTGGAATAACATTTGAAACAGTTGTGGGCGAACAATATTCCGGACACCGCGTAAGATGAAAAAATGTATTATAATACAGGAGTATACATCTAATTTGTATACTTCAAAGGAAATTGACACTTCACTCTAACGTAATATATCACTGTCCTTTCAAACACCTACACGCGACACACGGAAGGGTATTGAAATATTATGTATAAAATACCGAATGCTACAGAATATATTTTGGATATATATTTTTAGATATCTGAGAATTTTGTTATTTTTTTGTTGTTTAACGAGAATCGCAACCAATAAGAAATCGTTTATTTATAAAAAAATATACATATTACTATTTTATACATGATTTATACTGAGCGTACCTGTTATTGGGGCTTCAACATTTTTATATACCTTTCTATTTCGTCAGTCAAAGCTCCAAAAATCTCCTAATTCTATGTGGAGTTTTCTGCGAAGCCACCCCCGCTCCTAGAGCAGCTTCACAATTCCTCAAACTTTCGAGAAACATGTCAAAAAAAGCCTTAACATTTGGAGCTGGACTTATAATAGACCAAATTAAAATCTGGATAATTTTGCTGACGTCGTTACATTTTAATTTTTCCTTGCTCATTAGCTAACTGCCGGCGTTTCAAGAGTTGAAATACAATTACGCTGAGTGTTTTTGGGATTCTAGTGACGTCACAACTATCAAGAATTATTTTGAAAGTATTTAAATAATCTCTTGTCTTTTTTTGACTTTCATGATTTTATAAATTTTATTTTTGATTTTTTTGGTTTCTCTTCATCATAATTTTTTTTCTCCTGTTTAGGGAGGGTCGGGGGCTCGACGTCTCGACAAGGCGCTTCCATCTACCCCTGTCTTGTTGACCAATCAGGACTCAATTTGTTTTCATACAGTCTTTATTTTAGCTGTTTATTGAGTCTCCAAGAAATAATTCGTCTGGCATTCTCACATGTCCAGACTACCCTAATTAATTAAGTTTTTTTAACCTTTACCATATCGTGATATAAAATACCCATATGCAGCCATGCTGTCAACTCGTGTTACCGTAAGAAATTTTTAACATTTTAAATGTGAAGAAAGTTTTTATTAGTTAAAATGGCAATAAAAATATTAATCCTATAAACTTTCTCTAAATATTGAGCATTAATTACGAAAATGGGATCAACATCGTAATATAATTCGGAGCATTTATTAATTCCTATACAACACGACCTTTTTTCTTATCTTTCTTCATTAAATTAGTGAAAAAGAGAGATCATATATTTGTCTTTTTGTTATTATTTTTATTGTGAAATTAATGTACCATCTCTATTTGTCTTACCACAAAGGGTTATTTTTTCCAGCATATTAATTTTACAACTGACTGAATTGAAAAATAATTATTTTTGTAAGATTCGCTTTACACAACTGGTTTTTCACTAGTCAGTTCTAAGCATAAACATTTTCCTTAGAAATAACTAAAATATGAATTTTATGTTGCATATATTAACCAAAATATTACACTTTTAATTGGGGCGGTAGACCAATGTTACTGCACAGTTTTGGAAGGGTTAAATATATATAAAAGTATGGGTTCCATTCAATGAGGGCCTATGTATAGTTTTTTAAACAGTCCTTTGGTTTTGATACTTAAATTTTTTTTTTAGTCACTATACTATAAAGGGAACGTAAAGCATTTCGTAAGATTTTCTTGGTACCTTAAATTTTATTTTTATTGTGATAGTTTATAATTCTTATTTAATTGTATATTTCCATATTAACCTGGTTAAACTGCACTAGGTGGTAAAAGCATCGTGATAATGTGTTGAACAAATGTTGCAACAAAAAAAGCAAACTGATTGGAAGGGGTTATAACTCGATCTATAAGGGATCGATCACATTGATGTAAACTACATCTTGTTTATGAAATATAACTGATTTTAAACATCCATATTTGTATTTCTAAAAAAAAAAACTTTTGAATTATGAATAATGAAAGCAGGGATAGTTGTACCTTGGGGCCGAAGGGGTGTAGGTTATCTTGACTGAGGGTGTAGATTTTCTTGATTCGCTAATTTGGGGCCAGTGTTGGCCACTGCACCGCTTCGGCTAACTGCCGATTGCCTAGTATTACGCCAAGTTTTGTTTCGATTATGGTAATGTCGTGGTTATAAAGTGAATCTCGGCTAAAATGTACACCATCGTACGATGGAACGTGATGGTGATTACCTACCTCTGTAGCGCAGTATAATTAAGGATGCACAACTTATTAGAATCTATGGATTAAAAAACATTGTAGGACTGAGAGGAATTGTGAAACAGGCTCCGTTCGAGAGCCTCCGTTCAGCCACCCCACACTTATCCTTTAGCCTAAAATCTCCGAACCCCGCTTACCTATTCTCTTTTCTCAGCTAATGGACGCTGCCGACTCCGGGCCGCGTGAATAATTGAACGGGGATCAAATGAAAACATGGTGGTATTCTTTACTGAGGAAATACTTTATCCTCCTTCTCCCCACCCTCCCAGCTTGCGCCGAGCCGGCCGGCTCGAATTGCAAGACAAAAGTCATACCCACATGTTCTGAAAGGTAATGGTCAAATATGTTCAAATTATATATACACTTGCAGATTCACGAATCACGTAACATGTAATCTGCTGTGGAATAAAGTTCGATGTTACCAGAATAAACATATGTATAGCTCATGACATTTCTAGGGTGTTGAATATATTGAAATTCGCATTTCATCATGAAAATGAAACCGCAAAGCCTGCAGGAACCTCCAGCCTCCGCGTGTGCGCCTCGTATTAAACTTTACGACCACCAAAATAAGTGCTGTTTGCCTTAATTACCTTCACATTCATGGATGCTGTATATCCATAGTCTCACGTAGATTAAAAAGTAGACCAACATTGTGGATATTATTTGAAATATATTTTGTTTGTTTAAAAAACTCTTACAATGAACAATTCCTTAAGAAACTACGAAGAGTTGTTTTCTCAAACTCAACTTTATACTACTACTACTACTATCAATAGTCACTATTATAGTTTCGAGAGATATAGTCCCTCGTCATCAAATGATACTAAACTAAATATAGTTTAATACAAATTAAATGTATCAATTAGAAAGATATACAGAAAAATTCAATTGTTTTTGTTGCTACCGGCATTCGTACCTGAATCCTTTCCTATCCGAGAAAATGCATTAACCAATTACAATACACCAACATAGTAAGTTCATTAATTTAAGTAAGTATTTTCGAGCTTATATGCTATTGTTCTTTCAAATTGAAACATCTATTATTTTAAAATTAAAAGCTATCATTTTTTTATTACGAAAATCTCAAATACCTTTAAGTAATATTCGTTAGGAGACGCCAGAAATAAAATCAATTTCTATTTATTAATTTTGTTTTTTCCCCGTATAAGAAAGGATCCAGGTTCGAATCGAACAGTTGAGGAGAAGTGAGCATAAAGACGGTCTCCTGCAATATGGATAGACCAAAAAAGGAGTTAAAAGTGTCCCGGGTTTCCTATTGATAATATGGTCATGCATGCAGTATGAACACTACCACTAACTTTTGATTGACGGTAGCTGTTTCTCTGGCGTGGTGGCTAGTTTTATGTTATTGTTTATCTCATCTCTGGGTAGTTTTCCAACCGACCGAAATGTGTACTCCCGACGCTCGGATTATTGAGAGCTCTTTACCGGACGATAAACTAATCGCAATTACGCTCCGCTAGTCGTTTAACCGCGATCCTTCAATCTCCGAAAAGCGACAATATTCACACAACATAAAATGACCAATATCAATCGACAAGAAATCCCAGGGGTGCCAATCGAAGGAACAGAAGGTGCGTAAACAAAAAGGGTCCTCTTTAAATGCTGCGATTGACTTGGCTCAAAACCGGGAGGAATCGAAAAGTATTGCGCACCAAGTTTCAGATACTTCAGGAGACCACGTCGCTCAGCATTGACCATACGTTGAAGAAGAAAAATATGCTAATCATGTTGAATATTATGAATTATAAACACGAGAAACGAAAACGCCTCGACCTTCATTGGCATGCTTGACGATAGTATGAAAATAACGTAATGCGATAGTTTAGACTCGATTTATACTCTTACGTCATTTGCTATAAAATATATAGAACCACCTTTAATTATCCATTTCTCGTGTCGTGGAACACCTCAATTTTTTTTTCCCTTTTTCTAAAATAAATCATTAATGATTCGAAAAAGATATAAAATATTATAGATATAAATACCCTCATACGAAATATTATTTTTTCGTTTTGAATACGTTACGACCCACCTGCCTTAACTTGGCGCACACGAGATACGGAGCGTGCAGAATATTTTTCGCACGTTTTTGTAATTTGCGCTGGACCGATACGCCACTAATCCGTTTCGTATGGAGAGACCTGTTTAAACTTTTGGATGTAAAAGGATTTTAGCTAGAAGTTGCCGTGCATTTGCTTGTTTACATTCAAAGTCTAAATTATTTGTAAACATTGAATCTTTGTCATTACGTTTGTCTTACATATGAATTGATTCAAGCTGTTCAATTACGAAAAGACTTCAAATGAAATATTTAAACCAAAATAGTTATTGGTTGCACTGAAAAAATTTAGTGTGTCCTATTAATAGCTACTGTCGTGGTTATGTGCATAGTTCACTGGGAAGGAAGGAAGGTTTTTTTTTTTTTTAAATATATAACATTTAAAAAAAGATTTATTTAGAAAACGGTTGCTCGGAATTATATATACGTAACAAATGTGTATTATTTTTTACTTCAATTTTTTAGGTAGTTACCGTATATAATTCACATTAACGTTTTAAAAAAGTATTTTCGATCTTGCGAATTTCTTAAACACGTTTATGGTACTGAATAAAATGTGCAGACACCACGGTACCCAGTATGACCACTACTTGTTTGGTATTTTTTCTTATATTACTTATAGTACGAAAGTTTTATGTGGGGGGCAGGGAGCAAGGAGGGACATATCAAAAACAAATCTGCCATCCAGTCTTGAACCCGGGACCTTTCAATGTGCGATAACTTTGAAGTTTACGACTTCTACGATGAGCATGACGTCGTCAAAAATGTCCAACGATTTTGATGGGCTCGGATGGAAAAATCTTCGTTATGGGCGTACCATTTCATGAACCGAAGCAGAGTCGGAATATCGGTAGACCGCGACTCCGTCGGTTAGGTGAGATCTGTGCTTCAAACGTCTACAATTGGCGAACCATATCGCAAAACAGAGAGGACTACAGGTTTCTCTTTGAGACGGCTAAATCCCACCCTGAGCTGTAGAGCCTCGATGACGATAAGGATGATGATAATTATCAAGGAACGACATGTTCTTAAGAATCGCAACATTACCTATAAAACATAAATTTATCATTTAATTAAATATTTAACTAAAATATGATATTTTTATTTTAATGAAAACATGTTTTACTATTTTTAATATTTACAAATTCAACCTTGTCGTTAATGTTCATTTTTATATAGATTTTTTAACTTTTTAAATTAATTAATACACCAACCAGTTTCGTAAAATACAATTTCTTTCGTCAGGATGTCAAATTAACTAACCAAAACCACATATTTCACGTTATTGTAATGTTTTTAAAAATTAAATTAAATAATTATTATTTCTAAGTAATTTTAGTACTCAACTTAAATTGTTACGATGATCAAAGATCTGAAAATTGACTTAATAATACAAAATTGTGAAAAAATTTTAGAATATGACTTGTGGTTAAATTTAGTTGGTCATTTGTAATATGTTGGTTAATTTTACACGTTTTATTTATTTCTAACGATTCTAAATTATTCAATTTAAGACCAACATTGTTTGTATGGAAAACAGACAATCCCAAATTTTTATCAAAAGTTTGATCATTCTCTAATAAATGATTGGAAAATTCTGAAAATTAATTAATTTAAATTCTGACTTTAATGTTATAATTTCGATCTGTTTTACTAATATAGAAAGCATTACAATCTTTACAGCTAAGTTTATAAACACCGGCATTATTAAATTTATTAAGGAAAACACATTCTTATTGTGAAGTTGTAATTACTCAGAAACTAATTTAATGTATTAATTATAAATATATACATATAAAATCAATTTTGTCGAAAAATATTGTTTTTGCGCTACCGAGATTCGAACCTGGATCTCTATTTCCAATCCGAAATAATGGTACGACAAATGTATTAATTTAAAAAAGTATAACAATAGGTTCGAAAATTTGACATGAAAAATACTGGCGCTATAACACAACATTGATTTTATATGTATATATTTATAATTAATACATTAAATTAGTATTAAATTTATCATCTTCGTCTTTGGAATTTACGAGTAATTTTCTTATGTTATTATTTGTATAAAATTCCGGTCCAATGCTTTGTAGTAGGTGTTTAGAACATGTATTTATAAATAAAATCCTACGCCAATAATAATAATTATTATTATGTTTTATATGTTAGTTATATAAAAATGAACTGTATTACATTTGAATGTGATGTTATTTTAGATCATAGTTTTACGATATTTAAAACATGTTAGATGAATGAATTAGAAAAATATGCAGAAAAAATAAATCTATCGAAAATTTTATTAAATGAATGGCTAGTCACTTAGTGAGCAGGGTGTTATTGCTAAAAACTCTCTCTCATCCGGTACTCAAATAACTGCAACATTCAAGCAACTAGTATCCGAACGGTGGATTTCCTATAATTCATCTTATTTAACGCAGTTAGGTAAAAAAATTCTTAGTTTAAATCATTTTATTTGACTTGACTTTACGTGCCTCGACATTATAATTAAATTACAGGATATTTAGTTTTAAACCACTTTATTATACTACACCAATTGTGTATTATACTGTTTTGTCTTGAAGAAGGTTAAGTCCAACCGAAACTAGTCGACATTTATATATGTATATCACTTAGGTGTTTAATTTATATTTTATGTATTACATTAATAAAACTTGTTATTTACTTAATTAATTAACATTTTTATTTCTTCACCATCAGCAGGTATATAGAGTTTTAATGAGCCTTGTACGGTGGTGTGGTAATTTGAAGTGTGTTGATCAGTTTTCTGGAAAATTCTGTTATTCAGCAACTGTGTGAAGCCAGAATGAGTTAGTTTACTATAATTTGTTTAAAATATGATCTTGAAGCCATATTGCGTAATTTATTTAGCTAACGAGCTATTTCTCTCCTAAACCTGGCGATCATTTGAAACCTCCAAATATCGCACGGGTATCGTGACTATCAAACTTCAAATTCGGATTTTCTTAAACAGGTAGACGTCGTATAGTTTCCAGGTTCACTTAAGCTCCCCCTAAAAAGACAGCTTCCTTAAAACAGCCTCCGAAATCCACCCTTGCCAGTGTCGTATTATCTACCCCCGTGCGAGGGAGAGGGATGGACTATTGATCTAAGACTGATGTTTGGGTTTACCTGGAAAGAAGGCATTTTCTTGTGTTTTTCTCTTATTTAGAAGGGAATTTATCCAGGTGGGGTGGTACGGAGAATAGGGGTAATACTTGAAAGGTTTTCGGAATCCGAGGAGATGTATGTCCTTAAATACATTTCATAGAACCGGTTTTCAAAATTAAGTTAGGCTTAACCTTCTGGGGGCCAAGTGATTCGAATAAGATTATTCCAATTACTCTAAAATTCGATTGTCCCGAATTTTCAGACTTTTTTTTTTTGCTGTGTTATTTGTCTACACAATCTTTCTACAGAAAAGCACGTTTAACATGAATAAACGGTTAACATGAAGAAATATTCTAGTCACGACTAAATGCTGTGTGATTTTATACATTTATTTTCTTTTAACATGAAAAGTTACACATTTTAGAACACAAAACACTCAAAAAATATATCGGCGGCTGCGTCGTCACTAAATTTGTGATTTTCACTTGACAGATTGGCCCATTCCATAGCATTTTAAATAGCCGGCCGCACCGTCTGAACTTTTATGGCTCAACTTTGTATTGAGTCGGCCGACATCTGATTAATAATTAGCATTGCCCAGATTGCTCGCCATTTTAAATATTACCCGAATTACCTATCGACCGCGACAACACCAAATTTTTTATTAATAATTTATGACTACGATTTTCTTTTTATTGATTATAGCAACTTGCCGCACACTACTGTAATATTTTTAAAAAACTGTGATTGGCCGTCGGCGAACTAAACATTTCATCGACAGTCATGTGAATAAAGTTCAAAAAACATCATTGAAAACAACATAAAAAATATCGGTGAGATTTTTTTTTATTACGTTTTACATAAAATACTTATAACACTAAAAATAATTAAAACGTACTTTACGTGTTAAGTACTTACCTGAAACTTATTTTTCATTTCTAAAGTTTAATCTCGTATTTTCTAACAAATAAAGATAAATTTTCGAATACGAATTTATAATCTCAATACAAAACAGAGTTTAAATGATTTAGTTAGAAATTAAATATTTTCCCAGAAATGTTTTTTTTAGTCTAGGCTAAAATTAATTTAATCCTTTAAGGAAGGTTGTATTTGTACGACTGCATTACATTTTATAAATAAAAAATAAAAATAAAATTACGCTAAATTTTACCAAAAGGTACAAATATTTGACAACTGACAACAAGGTAAAATCATTATTCTAAACGAAGTATGTTTATGTGGTATCTTTTCCATTTCTATTATCCAGATACTGTTTCTAGCATTTTTATAGTGCTAAGATTTAAACCAACTATTACTATCATTGTTACGCTAATTTCGTAGTTTTTATAAGTTTCATAAGCGAAAGAAGTTCACCCAAACCTCACCTGAAACCTAGTAAATTCATGTTATATATATATCTATTTCGGAAATGAAATCATTTTTTGAACTGAATATTATTTTTAATTTATGTAAAACTGAGTGGTTTCTTGCTAAACGAAGGTATATGAAAGATTTTTCATTAATCATAAGGTATGTAAAAATACGGTTTGAATAGTCATTATGTCATTAGGTATAAAAAAGTACTGTTTAAATAGTCATTACGTACCTATGTAAAACACGGTTTAAAGTGTCTAAATGTATGTAAAAGATATATTTTAAATAGTCACTACGTCATTAGGTATGTAAAAGATATATTTTAAATAGTCACTACGTCATTAGGTATGTAAAAGATATATTTTAAATAGTCACTACGTCATTAGGTATGTAAAAATAGCCTTTTAAAATGTATCTACCCTTTTTTATATTGTCCACACACAATGCTTATTAAAATGATTTATTAAGTAGCCATAGCCTCTTTGTTAAAAAAAACATTATCTGTATAAAACATCTAATTGTATTAGTTAAAATATAATTTAAGGTTTCATCGGCAGGCACAAAAGCGCCGAGGGATGTTAGGGAATACCGATTAATTATTCGCTTTTGACATTCATTTGCACGATTAAATATTAATTTCTTTATGGACCGACTTCATTACGGCCGCACAACAATTCAGACAAATCTTTTGCACGAATAAAAAATATTGTAAATCCCCCCGTCTAATTTAATTGCAAAAATATAATAGCTATCTTTTTGCCCGCTCCTGAAACTCCAAAATGTTCCTAAATACGTCTTCTTTGGCATCGGACGTTGTGGTTAGAATTTTTTAATAAAAGTATGTAATAACAATATTGAGTTTTCATTCAAAAACCGTCCGGTTTCGTAAAAAAAATCCTTTTTGATCACGCTGTTGAAGGAAATTATTTTTTTCAAAATTGATTAGGTTTTCAAAGAAATCTCACGTATTTATAGTTACTCCACATATTTATTAAAAATGTCGAATCACAACGTTTTTGCGGTAAATATTAAAAAAAAAAAAATAATGTATAATTTTCTTAAATAAGTATAAGTGTAATTTATACATTATACTGACTTTTAAGTAGATTTTGGTTATAGAAATACTACCAATTGCAGAATGTTTGCTCATGACGCAACAGTATTCGGAAAATTTCAATACACTTTTTTCGATCACGACCTAGAGCCCCTAAACCACCCCCAGTTATGTGGGATTTAACGAAATTTATGGACTCAATAAATCCTATAGTTTTTTTTTAGATTCCTATCAGTTTTCTATAAAACTCTAATATCATTGATTGATATGGCAGTTACTTCGTGGTGTAACATTTTAATTTAAAAATATATCATTTTTATATTAACTACACACACAATTTTTGAGTTAATATCACTACTAGCTTCCAAGAAACAATAACGCCACACCCACCCTTACGGCCCCCACAGCCAACTGTACTTCATTTTGTTCAATTTACGCCTGTAGATGGAAAGGACTGCTCTTCCCGAAACTAGTAGCGATAATAACTCAAAAATGTGTAGTAAAAAGTCAATATAAAAATGATATATATTTTAAATGTAAACAACTCGACTAAGTTCGTTGGCTAGTCTGATCCGCTATCTTTTTTTAAATATCCTCTATTTTCACACACACAGACGAAATGTACCTGATTCTTGCGGGCATATTTTTTGCGGTAATATTACTAGCAGAAAATAGCCCGGCGTTACTCGGCATTGAATAACATTACGTCCTTTTCCTGATGAGACGGCGATGGTGAATATAAATACATATGTCCGTCCAGAGGGCAAACCACACTACATCTGTATTTCAGCTTCGTATCTCTCTCCCAGCATTCGTTAATCGAAGGCCTAGTGACGTGACGTACGTAAAACACGTACACAGACACAGCTTTATTTGAGAACTAAAAGTAAGAGGCTATAAATCTCGATAATAAATTATCGAATTGTTTTTTTTTAATTATTTGGTTGATGGCGTTCGCATTACTACATAGCCTTACGCAAATGATATAAACTAGATGACATATAAGAATTGTGGATAGACAATTTCTACGGTAAGTAAGATTTCTCCCTTACCATAGAAAGAAAAAAAGATGACAGATGTCAATATATGATTTCGCTAAAATACTAAAATAAAATCTTTTTTTTTCTTACTCGTATAAAGACATTGTACACTTCAAATTGAATATACATTAACGTACTGTTATTAAATATAAAAAAGAGAAAACATTCAAGTTATCTTAACCTCGAGATATTAAAAACACGTTCGTTGTCTCACAGACCTGGCCGTTTAATCAAACACTATACAGCCATAATGACACTACTGAAACCGCCACATCCAGAAAGTCATAGATATAGATGGGGAAACATAGTATTATTATGGATACCGAGGCTTTAGCAATATTAGTAGAAACAGATCGGCTCGGTAGAATAACTGAGTGGGCGTGAGGTCGGCTACAGATCCGACACACAACATCCGTTAGGCAATCTTATTTTAATTGCACGGAATCTTGAAATGATCGTTCATTAATTCGACCAATTAAATTTAACACCACATCGTGTATTCGTGGAATGTAACATACACGTTTTTTTTTTTTTATTTAATATTATTTTGAATTTTTTTCTAAAGAGATCCATTTTAGAGATAAAACAAATATAATAAAAATATTTCAGATTTCGTTTATAAATAATAGATTTACCTACGTTGAATTCAAAAACAAAATAAAACATAATTTGCGGTTTTAAAGCAATTCTCGCGCTGTTCGTCATCATCATCTTCACTATTGACCCATGGTAGGTTTCGGACTCCTCAAGAATTTTTCTTCATTGGTCTCCATTACGAGTTATTTCTCTTCAGCTCTGTATTTCTAAGACAGGTATGTCTTTGAAAGCATTATCGCTCCATCTTAGTTTTGACCTTCCCACGCTTCAGCGCCCTGGTGGTCATGTTTTTAGCAATCACTTGGGTGGTGTTCTTATTCCTTCAACGGCACATCTGATTTTTCTTTTCGGTATGACATTCGTCGCGGCTTTCGGCGACCGAAGAATCGCTGTCAAACTACGGTCAGAGCACAATTGCGGTTGATACCTCGCCAAATAAACATCACCTGATAAGTTTCACCGGGAGTGCGTCATTTCGGTCGGTCGGAATGATACCTGGAGATCTGGGTACATGAAGAACATTACATCGGACCAACTACTATCAATCTAGGTTAGTGGTGATTTTTCATTCTGCATACGTGATCATATTATCAATAGGAAACCCGGGAATAACAAGCTGTCGTTCCCTTTACGGGAACAGTGGTCATCCTCTTCACATATCCCGACCATCTAAGTCTTACTATTTTAATAAACCTTGAAACGCGTATCTCACTACATGCAATATTACGTATCTCATTGTTGTAGCGTCTAAACCAAAATTCTTTTTTTAAAAGCGGTCCAAAGATACGCACAAACATTTTCCATTCAAAACGGTTCATTAGAATAGTGTCTCAATAATTGCTACAGAACACTAACCCAATTTCCTTGAATTGGTCGTAGCTGTCAGTCGCAGTTGTGGATTTGTTAACCTTCGCTAAAACCAACTAACTAGAAATATTGTTTATAACAACGTTTTCATTACATTACAATTGTAATGTAAATTATTGACAATACCTTAAATTATTGTAATATAGGGGGTGATCTCAGTTATGAACACTTTCCCGGATTAAGCTACATTACGTGTTTAAAGTATGAGCAGAGTCGAACTATGAATAAAAATGGCATTCTTTAATTTTTATACCTATTACTATGTAAAAGAGTATGTAAAACAAAAATAAGTAAAGGATTCAAAATAATAACTGGATTTAGCCCAGCTTTCCCTGTTTCGACTGCCATTATGTGGGATTTAGCGCGTTTTAAGCTCTATCTATTTGATCATTTTATAGGTCCTCTATAATACTATACAACTGCTTCAAAACCTCTCTTCACTCATAAAAGGGGGTCCATGGATGAAAAGCTATTTTTCCCTGATCCCTTCAATTGCACTTTGCATAATACTCGCAGTAACCATGAAACCGTGATGTCGATATCTGCACAGCATGTGTGAAAAGAAAGTGAATTAATTGTGAATAAAACCGAAAATAGATTTAATTAACGAGTAAACATCCTAGTATTGTTTTTGATTTCAAAAACCTTCATTTATGCTACTCCAAGCCCCCAAATAAATTCACTCGAATAAATACTCGAATGATATATAATATTATTATTTTAGAAAGTTTGTTTGATGCGAGTGTTTTTCGAGTTTTTTTTTCTTAAGATTTGTTAGTGGGTATTAAATCTAGACGACTCTCGATGTGGCCAATGGTATAAACGGTCACTTCGTGCGCCCTGATATTTAATAAAATCCTCATTTCCTTTCTGGCCTCCCTCATCCCTCAAATGTCTCCAACCCTTGTCAAGGCCCGTATTCAAATCCGGGATTTCTGCATCTTAGCGCGGTCGGGGTTCCATACATGTACGTGTGTGTGTGTGTGCCTGTATACCATCTATTCATGTGTACATATAGGTAGGAACTTTGATGTTTTGACTTATATATAATACCCTTAGAGATCTCGCGCTATTTTTGTTGGAAGGTTTCCACACAATAATATTATATTATGTATATTCGAGGGGTAGGTATTTAACCCTTAAAAGGAACGGGACGGATTAAAGGAAGATGTTAGAGTTTCTGGAAATGTATTCCGAGATGTTGCAAGGGGAAAACGGTTTTATTTCTGCCACATTATATATTATAGGACTTTTTAAATTAAGAATTAAAAGGAAACATAATAGACAAAATTACTAATATTAAGAAATAATCTAAATACGTTTAATGTCTTACTTTATTACAGCATCGAAAATAGTTTGAAATAAATATCTCGTACTTTATGATTTGTACGGTCTTTTCTTCCCTTAGTTTTTTCATTTTATTAATCTATTATATTTTATTTAAAATTGATAAAACAGTTCAGAGAGACACCTATATTGTACTTTGTATTTCTTATATATATATATATATAAAATATAAATACATATATATATATATATGTATTTTCTATTTCTAACAACACATCGAAATAATCATAATATTTTATAGGATACGCTAATCACTTTAATGGATTATGTATACTTTTTTCTTTCTTTATTAAAAATAAATAGAGGTGCGTGCACAGAATACATGTCACATTAATAGTCGTACTATTTTCAAACTAAGCTAAACGCTTGTGCTTTGAAAATAGGAGTAATTTGATGACCTCCTGGGACGAGGCTCGAACCCCCGAATACTAGATATCTAGGTGAGTATCGTAACCACTAGACCACAAGCTGTTTTCTACTTGTTTTTAATATCCTGTTTATAAATAATTTTTACTATGCTTATTCAATAATATGTCTGTATAATAAAGATATTATTATTTTATGACATTCTTATTGGAACCTTATAATAATGTACTGTAAAGACTTGTGCGATAAGGCAGAAAAATAATAACCAAAAATTTATATAGTATATTTATTAAATTTCATATCTGTCGAACACTGCGTAACGTACAACGAATCACATTGTTGACGTATGATCACGTACGGGTGGGTACTGACCAAAAAAATAATCTTTACGAAGTGATTTGCTTACGTCTTCGCTAGGGCTGTACAATGCACGACCGACGGTGCGGTTTGTTTGTGAAGGTTAGGCTGTTGCTGGCGTAGCGTCTTAAAACAATACACAAGTCAAACAGCACGAGATACGTACGGCGGTAGGTCCGTCTGTCTGTCTGTTTGTTTGTTTGTTTATTTGTTTGTTTGTTTATTTGTCTGTCGAGTGTGTTTGTTCAACGGCCGAGGGCGCGGACGGACGGTCGCACGACGATAGTGCTCAGTATTGCGGTGCAAACCAACCGCCGGTTATTGCGATCACGATTATTAATACTGATTACATTATCCGATATCTATTTGAATTATAATTAAGTTAATTTAAAATTTTAGTAATTGCAATTATTCAATAAAATTAATATTCATGCAGAAATAAAACTGGGATGAAAGTTAAATTGTCGTAAATAACACTTTTGACGAATGTGTTTTCTATTAGAGAAAAATGTTACATATCCCATGGACAGCACGACGCAGCAAATTCAACCGCGAAAAGCTCCATCGACGACAATTCACAAAAAAAATCCATTTTTTTTGTTCACATTATTCGTTTATGTTATATCCTGGGCATAACTTAACGACTTGTTTGTGTAACCTATGTCGTTGGTTATAAAGTTGACTCAGAATTGAGACATAGGAAGATGCATTACTAGCTGTGTCTCAACTGATTGATGCCACCGTGTGTCGGAAGAATGGTACAAAAGTAATCTTTAAGACAATTGATAAATCAATCATCTTAGTGCTAATTAACCTTTTAAATGTCGTGAGCGCATTAACACGCCAAATTTTGCATTTCACGCTAAGCTATAACCGTGATAATACGTACTTTTTGACCATGCAGGCTGGTGGGATAAGATCCCGTGGACTGTATCGATTACAATAATGATTAGTTGACGAAATCCGAATTGGATTCAAGAGAGGAATATTGGCAAATGGATCTGGCCTACCTTGATCTCGATCCTGGATTGGACGTCGTTTTCATCTATGCTATTGCTATTTTTAAATAATTCTGCCATCTGTGGACGACAGTTCCAAGCTTTTGATAGATTCCGTATCAAAAGTCATGACCCTATATGATGTCTTTAATTTCAAATACGGTTGGCATTTAAAAGGTTAATAATAAAAATAATATAAACGTGTCATGTTCGGTAATCGACCTGCTACAAGACCACTTTGATGAATTTATTAACTGCTCACCGCAATAATTAAATGGTATCTTATGTTTTTTTTTCCAGTACGGGGACATCCGTAATTTGCAAATAAAAAAACGTCAAATAATTTTGCTTTCTTGTCAGCGTCACACGCAATAGATAAACTCGTCACATTATTTATTCAAACTTGTAATGGAATGTTTTCTTCCTTTAGATTGGTTCAAATTCAATTTGCCAACTGATTTGGTTGACAACCGATACCTTAGGTCGGTGCCGACTGACGTTTATCCTGACAAAACAGTAGAGTTACATTCGACACTTGTAGAGCGATATATCCATCTGAGAGTATCATATATTTTTTTTATATACGGATTATGTGAGATATTTTTGCGAATTAATTGATTTAACATTTGTTCTTTGAAGTTTCTACACACCAGACCCTCCTGCAATAACACTATATGAAGATTTTTTACAAATATTGATTGACGGAGCTTCGACCATCTTGGAAGATATACAGTGTTGTTGCAGGGAAGCTCACTTAAAAATGATGTATTACTTAATATTTATTTATTTTATATGGTTGCTTAATATACCATTCGATGCTCAAGAAAATATATAACGTTGCGGCATTCTTAACTCAGATCTGCTCAAAACAGATATACCGATGTGGTGTTGATGATTCTGTCTTGGTCTTTATACAGGTCATGGGTCAAACAGGCATTGACGATAAGTTATTGATTATACTGCAGGAAATTAAATTATCCTTGACAGCTCCTCCCTATCTGATTATGCCGTATTGTAAAAGATAGGGATGCAACAGATGTCAGACCTGTCAGATAAAAAAATTATTGACAGCTCTTTTTGACCAGATTGTGCTGTATTGTAGAACACAGTTGATGCATCAGATATTCGACCTATCTGACAATTTTTTTGTTGACGGTAACATACACAAGAATTATGTACTCTATAGTATTTTCAAGATTAAATAAAAATACAAGTTCATCAATCAAAAATATTCGTCGCTAAATGATTCATCTCTGTCTATTGTGTTAATGTTATCTCCGCCTGTTCAACATCTATTCACTTCCTCACTCGTATCCGACAGATAACGTTGTTATTTCGGCAATTCCGTCGTCTTTAAAAATGATTTCAACTACCTAACCTCACTTCCCCCGATAAAGCCCGAGCGTACATCTTCCATTTCCCCGCCAAATTTCCCGATAAGACTCGCCCCGGAAGTGACGGGGCTATTGTTTCGTCCGCCATTGTGATTAATGACCATTAGCGCCATCAGCGCGAAGCGGCCAAACTCGCAAACACCGCGGACAAAAGAGGGAAGCATGTCGGCCTCTCGCTCGCTCGGGGACGTCTTCTCACTCGTGTAATTCGGAGGGTCGTTAAGAAGTGTGTGATTCTTGGGTGTTTGGTTTTTTATCTAGTTAAGTACTCATTATGTTTTTCGGCTTCCCATTATTTATTTATATATCGTTTAATTGGTAATATCCGTAGACCAAAGAGGAAAACTTTTATATAATTAATTTATATTATTAATAACATTTTTCATAGTAGTTATTAAATAGTGTATTTTGGCAAAACATAAATAAAAAATTAGATTAACTTTGACGAGGTTTGTATACTCTAGCAGCAGAACACATAGTGGCCAATTTTCGTTCCCATAGCGCCTACAAGCCCTCGACTTAGTTTTTAAACTATTGATGCGTTCTACTTAATTGTGTGTGTTTATTTGGTACCTAAGTAACACTCTATGACAAATATATTCTAAACACTTCCGTTCCACCGTTGACATCTCCAACTCTATTTCACGCCAATATTTACAATACTAATCTCGGTAATTTTTTCCGAAAACAAGATTTGATCCAAAGTTATGTGTATTTTCAATGTGGCAGGCTTAGGTTAAAAATTATACCTTGTATGTTACACACCTAGTGCACAATATTTTAGGGGAAGATACAAAAATATGAGTCTAAAATATTTAAGCGGCACATGCCTAATCTCAACCATGTCAGAGATATATGCATTTTAAAAATGTTGTAGATACAAGATTATTTTGATTAATATAAATATTTAATTAATTCCAATTTATATATTAAACTCTGCAAGCGATGTCCCTTGTATTACAATAATATTTTTATAAGGTATTTCATTTATTATATATTGGTCTCGCTTTTCAATACTAATTGTAAGATATTTGAGATATGTCAAAGTTCTATGTATTTGTGTGTGGCAGCTTGGTGATAGATGGGAGAGTGTGTGAGAAGGCTGACCGGTGCCAAGTAGGCGCGCGGAGTGGGGAGCCGGGAAGCGTTAGAAGACGCTGGTAGCGCAGTTGCGCTCTCGTTCAATACTCTTCGGTTCTCAAGATAACATATCATATTATATTGTTGTACGTTGGACTCTTATTTCTACTACCGAATCTGTAAGTTTATTACCGTGGCACAGACGATATAGAGAACAATACAGTGTCGCGGTTAAATACGTTACACTAATATATAACATTTTTTCTCTACTTGGTTCAATTACGCTCTTCTTTCTCTCTATACAGAATGATCTATAATTGTGCTTACAGGATGAGTCAAAACATATACACTCTTTAATTAATGTTTACTCTTATGTATGAATGTGTGTACACAATTTAACATATTAACATATATATCACAAGATGACGCCAACATCAAATTTAATATTCTATGTGTGTGTGTGTCGGCGCGCCAGCACCGCCGGTTCTAGATATATGTGGGTGTGTGTGTGTCGGACTTAAAAGGAGGACGCGCGCAGAGCGCGGCCTCTTTTCTCTATCGTTAAGTCTCTGCGAATAGTTGTATACTCTGTACCACAACAGTATTATTACAATAACTACCAACAATCTTCGGTCAGGTATACTACTTGGATAGACTGTTCACGAAAGTACGTAACACTATGAGATTGTGGCAAAATTATAATTCCGTCTTATTTTTCCAACATTTTTCCCTCACGGACGCAAAAGATTGATTAAAACATCTGTATATTTATAAAACGCAAGTCACCCCGAGCGCAAGGGTGGTTATTGTATTGTGTTTGAATTCTTATTGTTGCACAATCTCACACCCCGTCCAAATTGACCTCCTCCCTCGCGAAAGCTGACTTTGCACTTTGCGAATCGGGGGCTGAAATCCACAAGAAACCTGTTCCATGGTATTCAACTGAAGTGAAAGTGTTATAAAATCCTACATATTTTTATTTACGTTAAACAATGTCGTGCAATAGTCATGCTTAAATCATTAATCTTATTTTTTAGTTCACTCTTTTGATTTTACGCCTTCAGACTTTTAGTTTATACTATTTCGCTGGCTGAAGCTTCTTTGAAGACGAATACCGAGCGTTTTAGTGATTAAGGTCTTCGCTTTCTTTTACTCAGCCCGCTAGTGCACCACTTCAAAGAGACTATATTTCGGTTATCCGCACTGCTTTGCCTTAAGAGTTACCGCAGCGGGATTACGTTGATGTCGAGGGACTTTATGCGAACTAATATGAAATACACAATGAATATACTCGGTTCATGTAATTATTGGTACACATTAAAAATGTATTTATTTTAAATCAGATACTCGTAGAGGACGGGAATATATGTGTCACCAGTTTAGGTGTTAGCGGTATGATTTAGCAATTATGATGTTGTGAAAGAAAGTGTGGATTGTGTCGATATCGCGACGTAATAATAATTAATTAAGTAATATTTTTGTTGAACTTTTTCGTCTAATGTTCAAACATATTTAATGTCTCGTCTAAAAAATGAATAAACCTAAATATTACTATTAACATTAAAATTAATATTTTGTCATAAAAAGGTTTCTTGGCTATATTGAATACTTTCTCATGATGTTATGGATATTAGGCCCTAGTTAATTGTCCATATACAAGCCGTGACTTTTTTTAAATGTTATTATTTTAATGTCGGCTTTACTTGTGCCCTTTTATTTATATAAATATTTTTAAATAATCAATTTTTTTTTTAAATAAGTAAATACCTGCAGGTCAAGTTTTCGTATTTTTGATTTTATTTAGATGATTTTTGTATTTTTGACACAAAACTTCGTTTTAAATAGTAGTGAAAGCCGTAAAGTATGTGAGTAAATAAAAAAAAAACTGGCGTAAAAGACTGACTGATAATGTCGTTAAAATTTAATAGTATAAAACTATAGTAATCTTGGAAATTCATTAATAGTTTTAAGGGTTGCGCGAAAATATTTAAATAACATGAAATAAATACAGCGGAGAAATAGTCACCCAGACAATAGCGAACGATGTGAGAACTAAAATTGTAGCATTCAATTTTAATAAAAATGGACCTACAAGTAGTAGATGAGTTGTGATTTCAATAATGGGATGGCGCTTATGGATTTTCGAGTCTCATAAAGTCGTTAAAGAAGACGAACTTATTATATTTGATACAAGCACACACGATATAAAAATATTTAATTTGTCCAAATATTAGTTACGTTTCATGTTACACATATTGATTTTCGTATCAATATTTGTAATTATTCTAGAGAGGCAATATTAAAAATAAACTGCCTGTCTGATCCATATCCTCGCGAGAATCTGAATATAATGTAAACAGACAAGCCCTCAATATTTCAGAAAGTTCAACGTAATTTGGTTCAAAGCAAACAGAATTCAGTATAAATACGCTACACAGCAAACGGCATTTCGTAAAAAAATTCATAAAACAAGTGCGTGTAATCGGGGAATATCGTCGTTGGAATTACTTAATGCTATCCGTTTGTTATTTAGATATTCTGTATTATAATGGGGTACGCGTTCTTTCTTTCTCAGTGCTCCGTAGCACTCTATGGAATGGATACGTGAACATTAAGAAAGAAGGAAAATAATATTCTGGATGCCTTCGAAATGTGGTGCTACAAATGATAGACGGGATACTTCAGTTGAAATCAAATGCCGCACTGAGCAAGCTCATGCAACCTTTATCCGCATGAAAAATACGTTCTGAAGTCGTGACCTCAGCCTTAGGTTACGAATGCGAATGATTAGATACAATGTGTTCTCGGTATTATTTTACACTTACCGAAGAAATGATAAAGCAACTTGATGTTGATCTACAGAAGAATGCTCAAAATAAGCTGGACGTTGACGAATGAAGATATTATTATCTAAGTATTTGAATCAATAACTTCAGTATGAGATCTTGCACCTCATAATACAAGGAAAGATTGCTGTAAGAAGAAGAACATCACGGTTGAAGAGTCTATATAGTCTACTTTAGAGCTTATCCGGGTCGCAGTAAATAAAGTGATGATAATCATCATGTTGATTAATCCGTTTCCATTACAATCCCGTAAATCGCGAGGCACGCGAATATCTCTGTTCTGTGTTAATTAATGATTACGAATTCTGCAACATTCAGGAGAAGGATTACTTTAGATGTGTTTTCAGAAAGCACGATGAACGTCTCGAGAAATACATAATCACGGGAACAGTCGCGAGAGAGCGACTATGAGGACGGTCTCCAACGTGATGATTTAACCAAGTAAAGGAATTAATAGTGACCTCATTAAATGTTGCAATAGTCACGTCTCAAGAGAGACGCATTGTATCTAGACAGACCAGGGGACTGCGCTGCTCAGCCGCTCAGCATTGAGTATTTGTGTCTAACCTCTGCTCTATTGCCTCGCAACGAGTGTATCGAGGCTACTTAACTAATTGCAAAGTTGGCCTCGGTCGCAAAGCCTTAATTTTTTTTCTAATTTTTAATGCAGTTGTCTTCTCATATACTTTTTACGTGTTGTGTTAACTCATTATCAATCAAATTTAACTCTTTTTGACGAAAATTGCTCATTCAAAATCAATTTTAGTTTCAAAATCAGTTACCTTTACCCGTCGACATTTATATTAAGATTCGATTAATAGCAGTCTTCGCTTCACTGAAATTTAAATGGCCACCAGTATGGAAACTTGGAAGCTTGCTTTTGGAAGAAGGTATTGTATTTATTTTGTGTTTTAAACCAGATTACAGGGATAATCATTCATAATTAGAAGTGCATTAATAAATATATTATCCTTCAAGCTCATATCAGTTTTTCATATTTTTCTTCAAATAAAATAATATTTACTCTTATAATAACATTTTCAGAATGATACAAATTATAAGAATATTGATATTTTTTGAAGCTGATGGCACTAATGTGGTCTAACCCAATTAAATTGAGTTAATTCTTAAAGAAATCAATGCCAAAATGGAGAAACATTTTCACCAATATTTTTGGTATTAATATTCCATCAACACTTTTGGAGTTTCATTTTAATTGTGCCTCACAATATGATTTTAATTTGAAAGTTTGCCAATTTATTCCTATTGTAATGAAAATTGGATCAATTTTCATAAAAATTACTTTGTGAATTACCACTAATACTTTTCATATTGAAAATTGCTTTTATCTGATGAATGTGTATGAGTTAGGCCTCTTTTGTGATGATAATTAGACTTATTTGGTCCGCCTGTCTAAGCGGCGCGTCGTCACAATATATTTTTTATACATTTGTATTATTTAAATTCAAAATTTATATTACAAATAGAAAATAATATGTAATGAATGGTATAAGAAATTCGGGGCGACCCTAAAACAGATGGAATTATCAATTAGAACCTTAATGTATCTTAAGAATCAACGAACGTGTGGAAAAAGGTATTAATGCGAAAAACGAGAATAGCTAAGACAGTAGGTACGTTTATTTTTTGTCTATGATAATGATATTTGTACCTATTTTGTTCCCAAATTGAATGTCACATTTATTTAATTATTATTTAGAAAAATTTATCATTTATTTTAAAATATTGAATTCAATACTTTCGTAGAAGTTTTAAAACTTTTTTTTTTTTGTTAAATACAATGAATGAATTACGAGGGATGTAGTGCATGTGCAAAAATTAATGGGTCATTCTCATTAAAGCAAAACTAGCAGTCCATGATTGAGTTCGAGTTCTTGTACTGACACATATCTTATCGATGAATGTAGTGCGTGTGTAAGAATTGATATTTTATTAAAGCGTGACTAGGAGTGCATGATGGAGTTCTGGTGCTAACATCAGTGTACGGAAGTGAAGCCTGGAATTGGCACATGAATAACGAAAGTACGCTTATACAGAAGAATAATATATATTAATGTCATTGTCTTATGATAGTTATATGTTATTTAAAAAGTTTTATTAAGACAAAAGCAAACTATCTGAAACTCTTTTCGATGGTTGTATTTTTTCTCCTTCAAAACACGCGCCACCTTTCTTGGGCCGCCCTGTATAAAAAGCGGTGCTTACTGAAAACAGAGTTAAAGGTTCAATATCCTTTTGTGATTCGCCCCTAAATCCCGTAGACGAAATTGATACAAGGAAAAAGCGAGTCGCAGGAAATGGCTGATTAGATTTCAAGGCGGAGTCGAGACAAACTGTTGCTCTCCGTGTAAGACTATTTTTTGGGATATATTTTCATCGAGACAACATTTGATTTCATCCGTATCGAATGTCAATCGACTCGTTATTTATTTCGATCAGCGTTGTTTATTTGAAATGTGTAAAAGAGTAGGCTTATCCTATTGCTTGTCTTTTTATCTTAGAATTTTTTCAAAAATAACATTAATTTTTTTAAATACTAATTTAATGTATTAATTATAAATATATACATATAAAATCAATTTTGTCGAAAAATATTGTTTTTGCGCTACCGGGATTCGAACCTGGATCTCTATTTCCAATCCGGGGAAGTATATTTATATTTAATACATTAAATTACTATTTAAAAACAAAAAAACATCACAGACCGTCTGTTCTGAATAATTACAACTTCACAATAAGAATGTGTTCTCTTTAATAATTAAATTTTTCGTTTAATTTAAAAAAGGTTTTATTCAATAATGACTCCGATCGGGTTTCATTTTTGATACTTACTACTTTAAAATGATTATCTCTGCGGAGTCGGTAACCGACTTTTGGATCTACTCTAGAGACAAAAGTTTCTTAATGGGCTTTAGGCGTAGATTGTCACCGAGGACGGAAAAGTGTTGGTTAGCCTCAATTCGAGTGGTGGCTTTTTTATCATTTCCTTTTGAGTCCACTATACTTTGAGTACTTTACATGCGACTATTTCTACCTAGTCTTACACACTCAGTCACGTAGATATAAATCTACGAAATTCTTAATTATATCATATTAACAAGCACAAGGCAGTCGACTGACTAACCCAGTAAAAGCGTTTTGTAAAATATACTTTTCAAATATAAATTAAATATATCAATTTTAATGATATACATATAAAATCAATTTAATAAAAATGAATTAATGATTCTGGCGTCTGCTATCAGATTACTCAAAGGTTTTTGAGATTCTGTAAAAATAAGATAGATGGCTCTTTCAAATAATGGAACGATTAAATGTATTAATATCAAAAAGGTAACATATAGTTTCGAAAATTTGTCACTAAAAATATTGTCGCTGTAGCGTAGTTGGATAATGCACCTTCCCCGGTTAGGAAAGAGATCTAAGTTCGAATTCCGGTGGCGCAACAACAATATTTTTTGATAAAATTATTTTTTTATGTATATCTTTCTAATTAATATATTTAAAATATCACAGACTTATGTTGTGAATAATTACAACTACACAATCATAATGTGTTCTTTTAATATATTTTTCAATGCAGAAAATATAACTTAATTTATAAATTCATATAATCTGCCGTTATGGTGGTGACATATGTGTGCTATTTTCCATAGGTCATCATGTTAACTGCCGAATTTCCATGGCGTCTGCATCTAAGTTCGAAGGATCGAGCTCCTTCTTTCTACGAGGCGAACTATGCCTGCATCCTAATTATCTAATGTCAGATTCTAATGCTATTCTCTATAATTAAATTCTTAACTTTAGAAAAATCGATTCATCGATTGTATTAACAATTTATTATGTATTGTATAATTATGTCAGGTAGGTATTTCAATTTTTTTTGTCATTTTTTACAACATTTTAAATAATTATATTATTTATATGTTCACATTTCTTTTAGTAGTCTATTCAAAATAATATTGTAATTACTAGGTTTAATGTTTTTTTTACGATAATTTCTTAAATTTCAAAGCATTTAATAGTTTAACTATAAAGAAATGAGGTTTCTTCAAAACAGCTTACTGCAGAACCTGCCATAATTTGATTTATTTATGTATGTATGTATAAATAATTAAATCCATCTAGAATATCAGGTCTTATAAAGAACATTAATATCTTAAACATTTAACATGTATCGATGTTTCCATAGTTATTAACCGTCCTTATATATTTACAGTTTTTTCTAAATAAATCAAATATGCGAAAAAATTCTTTTGATTTTGTTTACATGTCAACAATTCCACGACTCGGTAATCATACGTACGGTGTACTCAATAGCTGAGTCAACATTGTAATATTTTTTCACTGATTTACTCATTCAAATTTACTTTATGATGAAGTATTGTTTGCACATCTAAAGCTATTACAAAAAATAAAAAAATCTTATTATTTTTTTGTATGATTTCACTAATATTGGATATTTCGCCCACGTGATATTCTCAATAATTTTTTGTATTATATCGTCGTTTTCAAATATGTAATTGAAGTAAACAACTCTTGATATTAATGTTTAGTGTTATTATGTTTGCCGGTGTGTATAATGCGGCTATGTAATATATTTGTCGGGATATTAGATCATTTATACGTTTCGTTTTTCTTTATGGTTGTAATTATTTTGAACAGAGCCCGCGGGGAGGAGCGGAAATGAAAAATGAAAGAAGATAAAAATGGAGAAACAGACAGAAACGTATGAATTTGGGAAATTGAATTTTTATTACGATTCGTAAAGAGTTCATTGTTTTCCGTACACCGTATACCGTGACACAGGGCGTTCGTTCTGCGGCGAAACACTAACATTAAACTTGCGTATATAATAATAGAAATTCTTTTGGGTTATTCTTCCGTGGCCCGAAAGTCGGCTACAATAAAAATTACTGACGATCATAAAAACCTGATACTATAAAAAACAGAGTAAACAAAAGTTGAACTTTATGGCTAATGCTTTCTTTATAGACAAATTTATACGGAACTGATACATTCGCATTGGAGTCAAGTTGCAACTGATTAACTTACCATCCACATTCATACATCTTCTCATGCAATGTCATCGATTGTTGAAGCTTCTTACAGAACCACCTTCCAGTACCTGTTTAGCTGGTCGTGCCAAGTCTTCCACGAACGTCCTCTATTTCTAGCGCCATCACACTTGCGTAAGAATATATTTCTGAGCATTCTTTCCTCATGACCAAGCCACTTAAGCCACCCTTTTTTAATCCTATTCACTATGCTAAGATCAACTTTACATTCTTTCCTAATTTGTAAATTTTTTACTCTATCATAAATAGATTTGCTACATTACGCCTAGGCGATCTTATTTCTACTGCATTGAGTCTACTACCAGTTCCAGGATTCACTGCTATCTACCTGTGTAAGTACCAGGATTCTATTGCAGACCGCTAGTCATGAGATCATTATGTGTTCACTTCAGTGGGCAACTGGTATATAATATAGATTTACTTATCTGTTTTATTGTTTCGAAGAAAGAATTTTTTTTTTGGATTTAGTTCGAAAACACCATCTAAAGTATTTGGAACACAGACTAGTAAATGAATAGGCATGAAGGGTTTGGAACATTATCTGTGGGGCGAGAGGCATTCGATGGATTATGACACATTTATGCAACAGTAAAAGTATTTACTCTTCGAAAATTAAATATTTGTGTAAACGAGGCGTATTTTTTACATTAATGCATATTATATTGTCAGCGTTTAAATTTTCGTTCCAATCGAGTCATATTTTGAAAAAGTATTCACGTGGATGCCACCAAAATGAAAATGTTCATGTCTATTTATTTGTGGTCGGTGATTTTTAAGATACTTTTTGAATACATTAAGGAATACACCTATACCTATATAACTATCCCAACTGCCGATTTTAGGCGAAGTACGTCGTCAAAATTTAAACACGCGGTATACAACTTTTTAACAAATTGCACGCAGTAAACTAATGTGTATGTAATATTATTGTATGTTCACTTCTGATGTACAAAAAAATGATATCAAATGTCAAATAAATAAATCTAAATCTTTTTTTTTTTTTCGTAATTCCACATTCTCAAATAAATTCCGCGTCTGTTTGAACAGCCTGTAGCCTTGTGTTCTGCGAAATAAGTATTTGTGTTATTTTCACATAATAAACGATGAAATACAAACGTGCGAGGCATAAATGTCAACATGAAACTATCTCTACACGGTACCTAACTGCGGAACTGGCGAGAAAACAAAATAATAACATATATTTCGTCGGGTCGTGTGGTCGAGTGGTTAGGTCTTCCACATACTGCGAAAAGTCGCGATCGATGTTGCCAGCGACCATCCATGTTAGCCTCTTTTTATAACTATTAGGTCATCTCATACGTAATGTGTTTTTTTTTCAATTACATGAACTAAATGTCGGAAGGGGGCAGGATAAACTACCTGCATCAAGTTTAATTACTTCGTACAAGTATTGAAGAGTGCAATTTGATTTTAACAGTTATTTTTTCAAAGCTATAATGAAAGTGATAAAGGAGCATATTTTGCTTTATGAATTCAGTAAAGGCAACAAAGGGCGAGGAATATTAATGCAGTATATGGGGTTCTATGAATTCCGAGCCGGAAACTACAACTAGAAGACGAGCCTCGTTCTGGAAGATCTGTAGAGCTCGACGAGGACGTCCTGCAAACTCTGGTGGAACACAATCCTATAATAACTGTTGAGGAACTAGTAGAGACAACCATTCATCGCCACCTGTGTGCCATCAAAAAAGTCAACAAATTGGGCTCAATGAGTTCCTTACAAACTATCAGAGGCTAATCGCGTGCATATAGTAAATGTGTGCTCTTCTTTGCTGTCATGTCTCAGGAATGAACCTTTTTTGTAAACGATGCCCCACCCACTGTATTCGCCGGACATTGCCCCATCTGATTATCGTTTATTCCGCAGTCTTCAAAATTATTTGGATGGAAAGAATTCTATAGACGAAGAACAGTACTGGAGGGGTATTTTTCCTCACGGACAAGTGGATTTTGGAAGAGGGGCCTTGCAAGTCTACCAGAAAGATAGAAGAGCACTGTAAAAAATAAAGGAGAGTATATTTTAGATTAAAAAAGAACTTTGTTTATCTTAATTTTGAAAAATAAAAGATGTATAAAAAACCGCATTTTTTATGGGATGATCCAATTCTTTTGGTTTAGTTTGAAAATAATAAATATTGTAACATAGAATATGTTTAATGGCTGGCGTCCTTTCAGGAAATCCATCTTGATACCATGAAGATAGTATGCTTTTGCAAGTGTATATTTATATAAGAGTCGAAATGACATCTATGAAATAATGTACAAGTACAACATTTTTTTTACAAAATTGAAAAAAGTCTATCCATTAAACATATTCTATGCAAGGGTGATATAAACATATGTAACGCACAATTCCCTAAAACGACTTTATGTGTTTTTGAGGTATGGATGAAAACGTATATTTTGGAAGCAAACGTACAAAATATTTGTTTTTACATCAGCATTTTTTAAAGAGACAATTCTGTTAATTTCTGTGTATATCGTTCTGGCAGCCAAACTGGATTTTAAATCACGTGATCATCAACAAGCGTTGCGATTAGCTGATTTCATTTTATGAGGAATAGAAATTTATACTTTGTCTGATTTGGGGTATTTTGAAACTAACTCTGATTTTAAACATGCAATATCAATAGATTTAAGTGACTTTTGCGAGAAACAATATGTTATGTATGTAGTTTACAAAAAAATGTACAATACTGCATATTTAACTCAAATTATTCGAAATCTGTTTCAAGGGGTTTTGGAATTAGGCGCTGAAACCGTTTTTGGTACATACAATTTTGTTTTTCAATATTTTATTTTAACGAAACAGATTATCAAAAGGTCCCTTAATTACACTTATAGTCCCACATCCAATAACGTACATTTAGTAAGTAAAGATAGATTACATAAAAATTAACAAGAATTTCAGTATATTGGCGTAAAAGAGCAAATTTGAGGAAAACATTAAAAATGCATTAAAACAGTGTAGAAAATAAAAGTGTAGTTAAAGAGAAAATACAATTATTGCAATGCAAGGCTAATGATATCGAAATACGCGATACGTGACACGATTTTCATAACAATTATATGTATTCTTACATAAGTGCAAACTTGACTGTATGCTAAACAACACATGTCACCCTTACAATTGTCACATTAAAGAGAAGAGTTTCCTTTTAACTTCCCTTTTAAATTGAGCCTGTGTCGTGACGAATATTTCCATATTAGCTTTAATTGATGAAATGTTGTTATTATAGTTAAAAACTCTAGCAAACGGTAGAAATATCTAAGATTTTACATATATTAGTAATTATTTTATTAAAAAAATTCAAAGTATTGACGATGAAGAAGTTATTTAATAAGTAAAATATTATGTTTTTTTAGCAATAGTAAATTAAAAATATTGGCAAATTATATTGTGCAATTTGACTTAATTAAATCTTTTCTCATTTCTTCGAAGCCTAAATATCCGACGAGCGGGAGTGAAAATGAATTGAGACGAAGGTAAATGGATATGGAGGGTATATGTACGTCATACGAATGTGCGACGTTCTATTCTGAGAGAGTCAAGTTTGCTTATATGCACGATGTATTTCTACATTTTTTTTATTACTTGTGTTGCTGTAATTATGTCTGTTTATAGTGCAGAAAAAAAAAAAAAAAATCCGAGTTAAGCGTTAAGACCGACTGACGCACTTAAATATATGATCACCAAATTGGACCAAGTGAGAAGTTCTAAGATACGGGATACCACTGGCAAGGAGTCCCTACTTTAAAATTTGGGTAGCTTGGATAAGTCTTGCGAATGCCAAAGGAACGATTACCAAGATATAGAACTCCAGAGGGGGAGGCAGCCAGCGGGTCACCTCAGACTATGCTAGGATAAAAAGACTAGTAAGACAGATCGGGTCATGGTTGTTCAAAAAGAACCGAAGCGGTACAAAATAGAGGAGGATGAAAGCGCCCTGTCGAAACTTCGGCCCCCCGATCCTCATAAAATAAGGACAAGTGTGGACTGGAGGGGTCGCGAGCCCCTTTTTAAATTAAGAAAAAAGAATATTTTCAGATCAAATCTGTACCTAACTGCAATATCTGTAGATGGTTTAAATGTACTATGAAACATTTATAGCCTTTTGAAAAGTTTGTTTGCCTTCTCGTAAAATTTATTTCGGATGCTTAATGAAAGAGAGCTTGCCGTATTTTTGTCTATGGTCTAACAATGCTTACAATCGCCGATATTTTATATATTGCTTCCAGATGTTCTTAGATGTTCAACGCAATATTTTCTGTGAATGATGCTTTGAACGATTATCCTTCATACTTCACACGTGCACATTTTTTTCCCTTTACCGTAATTGTGCACAATTTTGAGAAGGACAGTTCCTAATATAAAGTAATACACTTTATACCATCAGAACTTCAGTTTCAATCTAGTGTTCAGTTTTGAAACATGGAATTGAAGCGAAAAGAATAGCACCTATTTCTGCGTCAGTCTTGGAACTCTTCACTCTTCACTCTTCACTCTTGCAATCTAAGGTAGTACATTTTTCAACTATTGCTATTATTTATTTTACGGTATATTGCGTATTGTTACATAATATAAGTATATTAATAACATTCGATTGGTTTAATAATTATTGCGTATAATTGTATAAGAGTGATAAAAAAATCCACCCCTTCCCCGAAACACCGCGAATAGCTCTGAGATTAAGCGAGCCCCTTGTTATTAACGTATTGGCACCCCACCGCTGGATAAGGGGGCGACAGTGATTTTGATGACATATATTATATGAATACAGTTATTTCATATTATATTAATATAGTCGAGGTAATGTATGTAGATTCGCCACAAGAATAAAGAGGTAAGAAATTTAAAATGTAGTCTGACAGGCGGCCCGTAAGTAGCTACCTGCCATCCTGTTTTAGAATTTTCGCCTTTGCCCTTTTTGCAACTATCCCCTTGCCGAGGCGCAGCCCCTATAAGAGGGGAAGGGAGGATTCTCTCTTCCAAGTTGCGAGACCGGTAATGGATTCTGAGGCAGCTATCGGATACGAGTGACAGATTAGGAATACCAACATTTGAAGAAACTTTTCGGAACAAATTAACTCCTATTTATTTCATTTGATAAATGATTTGGAACGGTGTAAAATTGTTACCTAAAAACATTTAACTCCCTCTAATGTGAGAGAAAATCTTTTGATTCTGTATTCGCATGGTTTCTCTTGTTGTCAATATTAAGTGCCTATGACTGAACACGAATTCTATTGTATCTTGTATTTGACATTTGGTTAATTGTATCTTTAAGGGTTGGTAGGAAAGTAATTACGTTTTATTACAAGGTTATGTTGTAGGTATAATTAACAAAAATATTATTTTTGTTACGAAATACATGTGTTCGATATTTATGACAGATACACGGATCGCCGCGCGCGTATATGGATGCTCCACTATGTTAACTGTACCTATCTGTCCTCCTCTTATACCCTATATCTCAGAGCACGACTTTTTCTCTGTGTATTGACTATGACTTTTGAACTGTTAAGGAAAGTGCTCGTCACTAACTTGAAGTTAATTGTAAAGTTACTTATTGCTAGTATGTATTCGGTTCCATGCATGTGCGTGTCGAAACCGCTATTATTGGATCGGCGAATTTGTTCCTGAAATTTAGAAGAGCCGTGACTACAACGGAGAAAATCCAGGTATGTCGTGTTCTTCCACGTTAGTCCTTATTATCCTGTCCCTATACCAAATTCCTATCATCCTTCGTACATACCGTTTCCCCACACCTTGTGTAAACAACATGTCACATCTATATTCTTTCTGTTTTCAAACTAAGCTAAACGCTTGTGCTATGAAAAGAGGATTAACTTGGCTCGGACCCCGGACTACTAGATAACTAGGCGAGTGTCTTAACTACTACACCACCAGAACGTCTTCAATCACGTCAATCTTATAGTGTTTTTCATATATTTCTTATTTCCAGTTAATGACTCATCTGTTCAATTTACACCGTTTTAAAATTTGTAAAGTTTTACAAAGGCGTTCTAAACATTGTTTAATTTTACTTGACTTGGTGACGCATACCATTCGATACAAGTCAGGTAAAATAACGCAATTTCGTACCAACCTAATATTTATATAGATTTGTACTCTACGTTCTATAATGTACCTACATAGTTGTAAATAGTATAATGCAATTATTTTTTCTTGAATAAAATTGCAAACAATCTAGTTAAAAGTACACTCGTATCTCAAATCAAGCTCATGTACCAAATCGCTAAGGAGCTATGAAACGTTTAGTCTTGACACTTATCGCAGCGATATTGCGTCGTATAATCTCGTGTCACGTATGTGTAGATGGTATAATATAATGTTAATGGCGCGTGTCCATGGATGACATTTATCCCTAGAGATATAAACCAAGGAGAGTCGTTATACACCGGTTAGTTCCATCTGCTCTCTATCAAAGTGCATAGACAAGTTTAACTGAAAGACTCTACACTGACTCTTTACCGATTTTTAAGCGTTAGTCCGTTTCGTAGAAAAAAATTGTATTCCATGTCCACATAATGTTCTAATACATTATTCAGATGAAAACAAAGAAAACCTTTGGAAATGAAACTTAGACACTCACTAGGCACATCATCCATAGACTACTAGTCGCCCAATGAGCAATAGTATTATCAATGCTCGATATATCCCTCAGAAATCGTTAACGAAATGATTTGATCCATGGAAAAGCCTAAGTGACTGATATTGCTCTCATTGTGGCCAAATGGAAATGACAATAGACAATATAGGATAATAAAGAGGATACCATGAACGGATAGAATAAATTGATCAAGATCTAGAACTACGAACTCGAATATATTACGCGTTTGTACAGTCACATTTACAATACGGTATTATTGGATGGGGAGGAGCATATAAAACTTCAATGTCACAATTAAAAATCACCCAAAAAAAAAGACTATTCAAGTATACAACTTTTCACAAATTTCAAAGTACCAAAAATAATTAAAAATCAATTAAACTTTAGAAGCGAATTCCGATCTACGAGATTCAGAGACCAAATTGATATTCCATTACTAAAGTGTACCGCAACCCAAAATCACTATATTTATCAAGACATCAAATTTGTTAACAAACCTCCCATCACAATTAAAACAATTACAGACTACTATCAATTTGTATCTGAAATAAAAAAATATATACACAGACTAACTGAAACATAAATTATCTTGCATATACTCCTTCTTTATACACGTGTCCTACAAAAAAAAAACTAGATGGGAAGGATGACATTGTGAAGATAGAAGGGCGACAATCGACAATACTGCTTATAGGGACAAGTTAAGAGGATTCTGAGATGACTGGATATGGACAGATAATGGCTAATAATAAGAAGAAAAAAACATTTTTTCACAAAATCATATGTGTCTTGTGTATATATTATACAGATTTAGTCCACAATACTCTATGGTTGGATACCTGACTAAAATACAAGTCGAAAATGTTCAAATGATCCATGTCTAATTTCAACCATGTCAGAGATATAAATAAGCATTTTCAAAAAATCGTAATTATGCAATTATTTCGATTAATTTAAATATTTTATTGATTCCAAATTATATATTGAATACAAAAATTAAAGGTCATCGAATTTTGAGGGGCTAGATTATTTTTTATCAGGTGGTTTAGGGCCTGAAGCAAAGATATAGATTAATAATTGAACAAATTCGTAAATATTTATTCCGAAGTACGTGTAGACTTCAAGCTTAACACGATTTTGTAAAATAATTAAAAAATAATGTTTTTCATAACAGTGCAGAATTTTCACATATTCCTTGAACATTTTCAACTCGCTATATAGTCAGATATCCACCCATAAAATATTGTGCACTAGATCTATTACACCCTGTAAATATGAGACTCATCCCCTCTATACAACGACATCAGTTTTTACAAATGTTTATATATAAGCGGAGCGTCGGTCATCTTTGACGATATACAATGTCGTTGCAGGGAAACTCACGTAGAATTTGCGTTAAGTAGTGTTTTTATTTTATAATTTAAAACAATTCACTTTGTTTAAACACCACTTTATTTTTGCTATTATCAACCGGTTTCGGAACCACCGTTCCTTCTTCAGTCTGTACAAAATACTAGGAAAGAGACAGATGATTTGGTGAAATAGAACATGTTTAAGGTAGGACTGTAGGTGTGAGTTTTTGGTTGTTAATTATGCAGTTATTATTTATGAACTTCTTGATTTCTAGGTCCTCTTCGTTACTCTAAGCGTTTACCTTTAATATTCATTTGGAGAATATTTTATATGGTTATTTAATATAACATTCAATGGCCAAGAAGATATACAACTTTGTGGTATTCATAACTCAGATCTACCCAAAACCGATGTACAGTGTTGATGCAGGGGTGGTCTCATATTTAGATTGCACCCGTCCGTGCAAAATATGTCTTTTAAAATTTACATGTCCGACACTCGTAAAAAGTAAAGTATCGTAAATAAAAAATTGATCAATTTAATTATTCTGGTATTTCATTAGTGACACAGTAACTAACTAACTTACCATCACGCCGTTTCCCTGCGCATGTATCCTGACACACAATTCTCGCCTCATCCACTTTCATATGTCTTCTCACACAAGCTTGCCGATTGTTGAGGCTTCTAACAGAACCATCCTCCAGTATCTGATTCACCTGATCGTGCCAAGTCGATACAGTATACAAACAAAAATTTATTTTCACCACAGACTAGTAAATTAATAGATATGAAATAAAGTGTACATATTGGAGAGGGATTTGGAACATTATTTGCGGGACGAGGGGCATTCTACACACATTATTTATGGAAACATATTTATGCAACAGTAAAAGTATTTAATCTTTAAAAATAAATCTTTATGTAAACAAGACGTATACGTAACGCATTAGTTTATGTCTATATATTTGCTAGTCTGTGATTTGACCCTTAAAAATATATATATAAAATATTTTTTTTAGGAGAACACATTCTTATTGTGAAGTTGTAATTATTCAGAACATAGGTCTGTGATATTTTAAATATGAATTAAATATATTAATTATAAAGATACACATATAAAATCAATTTTATCGAAAAATATTGTTGTTGCGCTACCGGGATTCGAACCTGGATCTCTTCCCTAACTTTAGTTGGATAAAGCACCTCCCCCATCCAGGTTCGAATCCCGGTAGCGCAACAACAATATTTTTCGATAAAATTGATTTTATATGTGTATCTTTATAATTAATATATTTAATTCATATTTATATAAAATACATTCGAAACTGTAGAATAACTAAAAATGTTAATTTTGCCGATTTAAAAAAAATGATCTAGTTGTTTCGTGGTTAGTGTAACTTTACTTAGGACAGGTCAAATGTGGTTCTACAAAAAATGATAATTTGTGATTTATATTCATCAGAGCTTTACATTTTATTGGGTTTGTCAAATTGTGATTCATATACGTGGTGAGCATTATTTGTAAGCGGTTTGACAATTGCATATAACAAATATTTTATCTATTTTTTTTTAATTATCAAGGAACTAATTACGCTATAAAAATCGTAACTTCGCAAATAGAATGACATTCGTTAAAATTAATATAATTAGTTACATGAAATGTTTCCTGTTAATTAAATGGACTGAAAGTCCTGGTGATTCATGTAATTTTAATTTCTTTCATAAAAATTTTAATATTCTGAAAAATTAAAAATAAATATTATTAATATCGCCGAACGATTTCACACTTGCGTGTTCCCCGTCACACCGTGTCAACGCTTCGAGACGAAGCGACGCTTGCTCAAAGCTGATGATTGATTACAGCGGCTTCCAAACTTTACCGGGAACTTTCCCAGTCGCCCTAATTCTTCGGGGTACTTTTCAAGCATCCCCTCACCCCCACCACGGACGCCCAGGTCTCACTTTCGTGACGTCACGTATCCGTCCCGAAATTGATATTTGATAATGATTGCTGGTTGGTTGGACGCATCTGATCGATTCTATCTCGATGGTATTAATTCATCGGGAATCATTTATTTATGGTGTAACTTGTTTGCGCGCATTTTAAGTTCGCAAAATCTCGAAAATATTTTGAATAATTCATATTTTTTTCTCCCAATAGCATATTATTGTAGATATGATTTCTATCTAAACAATAACAGATGTCGCACTATTTTCATTTAAATATAACATTTCAATCTTTTATTTTCTTCGACCTACGTTCCGATGTAGTCTTAATAAATAATAATTGCGAGTGAAGATCATATAATTATATTGATGTGTTGGGGAGATACCGTTATATTTAATGTTTTGAATATTGAAACCGTACATGGCGCAAGTTAATCATTTATTTTTTACAAGTTGATTAAAATAATTATTGTGTGTACAAATCAATAACTAGATTTATTTTGATATTTCTAAAGATGTTAATTAAAATAAATGTTAAGGTTCTTTCTGGTATACAATTACTTTTTAAATATTCTAAAACGTCAGAAGAGTATTAGATTTAATTTTAAATCAATTAAAATTATTAATGAATAAATTCATTATTTAGGTGTGTTAATGGTGTTGTAAATTCGGTTAATTATACCTTTTTCGTTATAAAGGTAAATAATTCGGTTATATTTCTATTTTGATACGGGACATTATAATAATTTGATATGTTAATAATGTTGTTAATTATGCTATGTAAATATGTAAAATTATGGTAATCACACTATTTTGAAAAAAAAAAATTCTTGATGTTTTTATATCCAACTTATATGTCATCTTCTACAAGTTTGAAAAGTAATTATTGAAATCGTTTTTTCGTAAATATCTGAGGTTATATGAGATGAAGCAACGATTGATTGGGTTACCTTTTGTATTTATTTATTTATTTTTAATACATGTTCCTTTTTACTAAAACTTATGTTGCACATATTGACTTAGTTTCATTTTGAATCTATGTTGTTGATTCTTGCATTTCATTAAAGATCTTCATCGCACTGTACATGATTGATTTCTGAAATTTACCTTTCTTCCTGAATGGCAGTCTCAAGTCTATATTTTCTTCTTGTCTGATGTTCGTGTTTATAATGATTTACACCAATTCTTCTTATTAATTCTGCAGATGATTTTAGTGAGAATTTTAAAAATACATGTATTTTCTACTTAAAGGTCATCATTTTAAAATCTTTCAGCATTGCATTGATCTGATTATATCTATTTTTCTGAGTATTATTCTCAACGTTTTACTATGCAGTACTGGTAATTGTTACATTTTTTCCTCATTAGCCAAAATATAAAATGCTCCTGCATTTTAAAATTCATCAAATACAACAACTTTTAATGAGTGTGTCATGGAGAAACATGAATTATATTAGGAAAATTAGGTGATTAACGATATTATTCTCTTCTGTTGCAGGTACGAAGGCTTTACTTCATTTTATTTGAAGTCATGGTGGACTCGATGCTCGATGTGCATATATTATATGCAGAGTTTAAAATATCCAAAATGGTAAGTAGTTTGATTTTATTTACGTGACAAAATTAGTAAAATAATATTGCAATCACTATACAATTTAACATTGCAATTAAACCTAAAAGGTCGGTGAACAAGACGCAATGCACCAGACTGAAAGGGGAATTAGTTGAACTGTGATCGCACCAGACTGAAAGGGGAATTAGTTGAACTATGATTCAATAGCGATGGATTTATTTAGAATCACAATAAATTGGTCAAATTATGACATTGTTTTATGCGTGTTATAGTACAAGTAGACATTAACGGAAATCTAACTTCTTTTAACTAGCTTGTGGAAGTTAACTGCACGATAACGTTCACTTATAAAAATATGTGATCCGACTGGGTAGAGATCAGTCGCAAGCAATACTGTTCAATATTCATTATTAAACTCAGCACAATTCATTAATAATTCATTTTAGATTTGCAACGTATTTATAACATTTTTTATTGCATCTCTATCAATTTACTAGTTTTAATCAAATGACATATCAAATGCATGAAAAAAAACTAGCTACTCTAACACAGACGGCAGTCTAGCATTAAATAGCATTATTAAACTCAGGACAATTCATTAATAATTCATTTTAGATTTGCAACGTATTTATAATATTTTTTATTGCATCTCTATCAATTTACTAGTTTTAATCAAATGACACATCAAATGCATGAAAAAAAACTAGCTACTCTAACACAGACGGCAGTCTAGCAAAGTAGCCAGGACAAGGCTGTATCTATCAGAATTGGATGCATACTGCATCCAACTTAATACATTATTAGTAAGCTTAAAGCGATTGTATTATATTACTGTATGTGCACCTCTGATATTAAATTCTGTTGTATTCCGTTGTACTGCTTGATATAGGTTTCTTTAACTCAATTCCTTCCACTGAGGTCGCTCCTTTGAGATTCCTGCATCCAATTCAGTCTGGTTGTTCTTTTTATGGTTGACATATTATTTTGTCCTTTGGATCATATTAATAATAATAATTATCACAGCTAGAGCGGTGAGATTCTCCGGAATTATAATCTTTTTCTAAGTGGCACGTGTATTGCGGGAATTTTAATTTAAATATAAATTCTTCAATATTAGCAAAATTACTTTATGACCACATATTATATTAATAATAATATAAAACACTTTACTTAAACCAATATTTATTGATAAATCAACATGTTTCGATACCTATGGTATCTGCTTCAGGAAACAATGTACCTTTACTAAAATTAATAATACAAGCATACTTAAAAACAAAACTATAAGTGATGGGTAGGAACTACTATGAAAACAAATTTAAAAGGTTTGCAAAAAGGATTTGGTTATTTATAATATTTAACTTGCTATTAACACTTTTTCTTGTTTCTAAAATTTCATATATATCTACGTGTAAATCCCTAGTGTTTGTATGTATAATTTATAAACCCTTGTTAATTTCAAAAGAATGGTTTGTTTCCAAAAGATGATTGGCGAATTCAGAATAGTTGTTGCTATTTAGACATCTCAAGTGTCGTTAATTCTAATATCAAAACTAGTAGATACCATAGGTATCAAAACATGTTGATTTATCAATAAATAGTGGTTTAAACAAAGTAGTTTATCTTGATATTTAAATATACACGATTGGATATTTGTTTGCGGATATTTACATAAGTTAGGTTGTACGGTGGTACCATTTTTTTATCTTCTAGTACATATTTATGTTACGCTAATTTCTCTATTTATATTTTTTTTGGTGTCTATTAATTTTACTGCTCTTATGCTGCGCTAGTTGGAATTCGGCAAATAACAATGTGACTAACAAGAATATATTGCCGTATGGCAATGAGTTTGCCTTTTAGTATAATTTGTAAATAATCCCATTTACATTAACCTTTCCTGTACCATAGTTTTGTAAATTCGATGCGTTTCAATTATTATGGGGTAATTCGGTTACCGAAAAGAGTATCATATTACATATCAACTAAAGGAAAACTTTATTTTATTTTATTTCAATACTATTTATATTACATATAATAATATATACCGTGACATTTGTTCAAATGATTTGAGTATTTAATTTTTTTTAGATATACCTATGGATTGCATTCGGTCAAGTCCTGTTATAATTCATTGAATTTATTCAATTAATTAAATATTGAAAATACATTGATGATCTCTATCAAGAACTTGGGCATTTAATGAAAAAGCAATAAATAAGATGTTTATAAAAATTGTATCAATGTGTCCAAAAAATTAATTTAAATGAATTGTTAATTCTGACACTATCGGTTTACTTAAAGATATTTGAGATTCCGTAAAAATAAAGTAGATGGTTTTCAAATAATGGAACGATAGATGTATTAATTTGAAAAGTGTAAATTGTGGGTTCGAAAATTAGTCGTCAAAAGTACTTTCACTGTAGTATAGTTGGATAATGCAATTTACCCGGATTGGAAAGAGATCCAGATTCGAATGCCGGTAGCACAGCATCGATAAAATTGATTTTATTTGTTTATCTTTCTAATTAATACATTTAATTTGTATTTAATATGATGTTTTTAAGTAGCACTGTAGGGGATGATGCATCTCGCCGCTATTATATAGTTCTCATTATTTCCAACCTTTATAAAAGGGTGAATCTTTGACGAAAATGTATAATGAAATATTACAAGATATTTGTGTTTGAAAAAATTCTGCGGATCTGCAATATAATGAATTTGTTAAAATTAAAAATTCAGTTTAAAATACTGCGATAATTTATGTTTAAAAATGTTATTTTTCTATCTATTTGTAACATCATTTTTCCGGACTGGCGGATATTCATCGCTCCGTCAAAGGAAACCTGCAGACTTGTACTGTCAAAATAAAGGAAGCAATGGCCAATACGCGATATTTATGCGTTGTTACATTTCCTTATTTCTTCTGTATTTTCAATCATATTTTTGTGATCGCAATGCGAATTATTTTTCTTTATTGTTTACTTAACATCAAACAAAGGGCGGGCCCCGTTTTCGAGTGATATAAACAAGGGACTAACGGAAAAATGAAAGCGTGTCCTTTTGAAATGTGATTATTGTGTAAATGGAAAACCGAAAACAAATTCCGTAGTAAATAACGGATGTGTATTTACAAAACAAACATCGTCTTGATTTATGAACGCGCAGATAGATGATATTCGTCCAAAATCGTTTGTAGCTTTTTGAATAATGCGGTAGGATTACGATCGCCCGTTCCGAATTGTACATTAAAACCTCGTATATGCGTCCGGGCGTCCGTGTATGAATACGCAAAATGCGCGGCGGTCTGTGCGACCGCAATGGGGGTTCAACCTAAAATAGTAACAACACATAATGGCACCGTTTAAAACGTTTCAAAAAAAGGACATGCGTCATTTGAGCCGTTGCGACGCGGACCAAATAAGTGTGTGACGGTGGATAATAAAATTCCGGGCAAAACATTCGAATGCCACTGAATATTGTTGACATTTACGAATATCATAAATACAGTTGGAAATCTGTATTCGTATGTTCTTAATTCGTGACCAAAGGGAGATGGATATTTAGCTTAGATATCTTGTGTACTGTCGGTGAATTAAAACTATAAAATATATTAAATGTATTAATTAGAAAGATATACATATAAAATCAATTTTATCGAAAAGTATTGTTATTGCGCTACCGGGATTCGAACCTGGATCTCTTTCCAAAACGGGGATGGTGCATCATCGAACTATGCTACAGCGACAGTACTTTTGACGTTACACTTTTTCAAATTAATACATCTATCGTTCCATTATTTGAAAGTCATCTACTTTGTTTTATCTATATATATAATTAGCATTTAAAATATCACAGGTCTATGTTCTGAATAATTACAATTTCACAATGAAAATATGTTCTCCTTAATAATTAATGTAAAATATATGTTAATAATAATTATGCAACTAAATTCAGATACGGTTGGATATTCTAGAATGAATGTCATTGAATGTTTTAGCGTACTTTGACATTTAGGGGTAATCCCTTCTAGGCAGTACAGTCCCAAATTATCATTCAACACCATTTTGTTAGGAAAAATATTACACAAAAACAAAATCATAAATGTAATAATAATAATTCATTTATTTATTTAACATTTATATAAAAAATACAAAAACAATATTTTCCTAATGAAAATACAAACAAACCATTTGTAATAAAAAGTCCCTAACACGTTCACACGTTATTCGCAAGCGCGTTCTACGTCAGCCAATAATATTCCACGCGGTTCGTTGTAACAACTTGGTTTTATAGGTACAGACTATTGGTTGTGGTATCCTGGTTTTATAGGTAGAGACTATTCGTTGTAGCATCCTGGTTTTATAGGTAGAGACTATTCGTTGTAGCATCCTGGTTTTATAGGTAGAGACTATTCGTTGTAGCATCCTGGTTTTATAGGTAGAGACTATTCGTTGTAGCATCCTGGTTTTATAGGTAGAGACTATTCGTTGTAGCATCCTGGTTTTATAGGTAGAGACTATTCGTTGTAGCATCCTGGTTTTATAGGTAGAGACTATTCGTTGTAGCATCCTGGTTTTATAGGTAGAGACTATTCGTTGTAGCATCCTGGTTTTATAGGTACAGACTATTCGTTGTAGCATCCTGGTTTTATAGGTAGAGACTATTCGTTGTAGCATCCTGGTTTTATAGGTACTGACTATTCGTTGTAGCATCGCTCGTCGTTGCATACCCAAATAAACATAAAATAAATCTAAATAGATTAACAAGGCTGCTGTAGCTCAACTGGAAGATAATTTTATAGAAAAAAAATGTAATTTATTTATATTAAGCATATTACAAATAGACAATACATTATAAATAATACCACGCATATAATAAATCTAACATTATATTATATAATAAATCTAACATTTAAACACACCCATTATTTTCATAATGTAATATATAATACATGTTTGCTGTCTCCTTAACTAGACTGAAGTCTGTGCTAAAGGAGACACTCGAAATGAAACCGTTAAAAACAACACAAATATGAAAAAAATAATTTCAATCTAAACCAGTTCTAGTAACATTTTTTCAGTTATTCTAGTAACATTTTTTTAACAAGACAATAACATTCTCGTTTGCCCATGATTGGAATACAATATAAAGAAAGTAGTTTGAAATAAAACAAAAATAAATAAATAGAAAGGGAGATTTGTTATTTGCATTTTTCAAATGACATTTACTTTAGTTTGATTATTTGCGTAATTTAGAGGCTGATATATTGTGTTCAACATTTTTAAATCCCTCCAACCAATGTTTCTTCTAAAGGCCGGTTGTAAAGTAAAAAAAATTGCGAAAACGGGTTGTTTGATCGTTAGTGAAAAAATATTTACTATTCGAAAGTACATCCCGTAGTAAATTCATTTTACACTGCGATATCCGATAGTAAAAACGAGAATCGATAGTTAAATATGGCGGATTTATCACAGCTGTTTCAAAAGTCATCCGACACATAGATACTTGAAATGTTACAGTACACGACAATTAATCATTCAATATTCCGCTATTTTAGTGATGACAGTTCGCCCGATGATGATATCTCGTTGTTTAATATACATTATTGCACATAATACGAAAAAATTTCACCACCAAAGTGACAGATATCGAACGCCTAGGCGAAAAAATCCATAGATAATGCATAAAATAAAGCATATTTCATGATTATGTGTCGCGCCTGTAGACATTTCCATCTATGCTTTGACAATAGTAGATTTGACGTTTGAACAACCCGCAAACGATTTTAACCACTGGCGTTAGTAAAAAGTTACTAATGATCACACAACCGGCCCTAAGTTTGGATTACAGTGTGCGCATAAAACATATTTTGTACAATTTTTTGCTATTAATTGTATGCTATGGGGGATGAAATACTAAAAACATTACCATACCAGTATAAGGCTACTGGTAGGGCCTGGGATGACCACATTACCATTACTAGCATAAATACTGAAACGCATATACAAGTCGAGAGAACTACTTTTTTAAATATTTTTTTTTTTTGTTATCTGATATAAGTACAATGGAAAGCTGCATACTTCGGACACATTATCCGCAATGAAAAAAAAAATTACAACTCATTATATATATTATGTAGGGGAAGATAAAAGGTAACTGAGGCGTAGATAGAAAGATCTTGGTTGTGTAACCTCAAAAAGTGGTTCAGTGTTAAAAATGTTGATAATCTTATACAGGATAAATCAACATACTTGAACATGGTCGCCAACTTTCGATAGAAGGCGGCACATGAAGAAGAAGCCTTGCTAAATCGTGTGCGCGCGCACACCAGCACACCTTAGAGAGAACAATACTCGCAACCATTTCACACAATCAAAAGACGTTTTTTAATTCCTTTCATGTACGAGCGCCTACTGGATATTTTCAGCATCATAAAAAACACACACTAGCAGGCTTCAATTTATTATCGATATCAATATGGGCCTTTTTATTTTCACTGGCAACATCTGACATAACTTGGAATTTTCGTTCACTTTAATAGCTGTATTAATTTTTTGTGTTTGACATTTTTATAATTAAAGAGGCCTTGGACATCTGCGTACTTCGGAAAGTCAATAGGCTGTTATATTCTCCGACTCGCAAGCAGCTCTTAAATCCCTCTCTGCTAATATGAAAGTTTAGCTAGACAATGAGATAATGTGTTCCATCAAAAGATATTTATTTAATTTGGACAGCAACAATAAACAGGTGTCATTCGTTTGGATTCCCGCACATAAGTAAATTCATGTAAATGAATATGCTTATAAACTGGCCAAGGAGGGCAACTCTTTCCGGTGTTTTCCCTTATCAATTCCATATCCCGATGTATGATAGACTTAATATGGTAAAAAAACGTACGAATTTTATTTGGTCTGCACAATGGATGGATCCAAATAATGATAAGGGCTTAAAATAATTCAAAGATCTATTTCCCGCACCCCCTCGTCAATGGTAATTTTCAACTCCCGGTTAACTTGTGTCATCTTTTCGTTAACTCGCCACATTTAATCTATACAATAGCAAATTTTTTGAACGACAATGGTATTGATTTGTAATATAATATTTCCTATTCTCACGCACAAATCACTATTGAAAGGTGGATTGCCTATTTAAAAGAAGAAGAGGATATTTTTATATTGAAATGTAAAAATGTTTCGTACCATACTATAATCTATTTCTTTCGGGGCTGCAAATTTTTCACCCCATCCTAATAACTGCGTAAGTATAATAGTATACTTCAACTCGAGCATCTGGAGGTAGCCAAGGTCGGCTACGTTACCGAACAAATGCGTTCATATTCCCAGCTGTGGTTCGACCCCCAGCACATTACGTACGGGTAATTTTGCACCGTGTCAAACGCGGGTTAACCCCATGTGACGTCATAACGATTTACGGAAAAATGGCGGAAACATAAACACGGAGAATAAATCTCCACCCCGCAGGTGTCGTCAAACATTAATTAGAGTTAATGATTTGTTTCTACTTCCCTGTCAAGTACCAAGGCCAAAGATAAATAACTTATTCGATTTAATTCAAATGACATGACAGATTTTTTGTGGTGCAACATGGCGAATAAGCTAATCTTTGTATTACACATATTACTGAGTTTAATTTTTGTCACGACTACGAAGTATTTTTTACAATATTTTACTTATTACTTACTTATTAGTTTACTGTGTGGGGTGCAGTAGGTCTGATGCATATAGAATTGTCCTGGCTACTTTGATAGACTATCGCCTGTGTTAGAGTAGCAAGTTTTTTTTTTCATGCAGTTGAGATGTCATTTGATTAAAACGAGTAAATTGATAGAGGTGCCAAAAAAAAAGTTATGAATGCGTTGTAAATCTAAAATAAATAATTATGTATTGTACTGAGTTTAATTATGTGAAAAGTATTGCTTTCCACTGATCTCTACCCAGTTAGATCACACGGTATCATGCAGTTATTTTTCACAAGCTGGTTAAAAGAAAATAGATTTCCGTTAATGTCTGCTTGTACGCACGCACGCATAAAACAATGTCATAATTCATTGTAATTCTGAATAAATCCATCGCCATTGAATCATTAGTTCAACTAATTCCACTTTTAGTCTGGCTACTTTAGCCAGTTTTTTTCGTGCTGTTGTGGTGTTATTTAATTAGAATCAGAAAGAAAAGATTCCGATAGAAATGTAAAAAAAATAGAGAAAATAAAAAAATGTAGAGAATGTGTTATAAAAGTAAAGTGAATTATTAGTGTAGGTATTGTAATGTGATTTAATTGGAATGTTGGACAGTGATGCTTCTGACTGATCTCTACCCAAATTAATTATGTATTGAGTCCATATTTGCGTAAGTGAACGATTTTTAGTTAGTGTTAAGGTGTGTTGTACAGTTTCGGAACTAAAAACATGGACATGACAGAATGTGTTGTTGCTCTCGGAACAGGTATGTAGATGTTCATGCGTTGTTTTGTGTTGTGACCAAAGTGTGTTGGTTTGGAAAAAGATCCAGGTTCTAATCCCGGTGGCAACAACAATATTTTTCGATAAAATTGTTTTTGTATGTATATCATTATAATTAATACATTTAATTAGTATTTAAAATACATTTCATCCGCAGCCGCTCATTGGCGAGCCCTGTCTGATGGCCGGTCAAAAAACAATATTAATTATACTCTCCACGTGAAAATGTTTTTTCAAAATGTGTGGATATTACTCATCTGGAAATTACGCGTGTTCACGTACGTGAATAATTATTCCAGTGCTTTTTGGAAACTTTTTTCTGTTTTTGTTCGGATTTGTTATTTTTGATAAACCCCGCCGTCAATATCACCCCTAATAGTGATTCAGTTTTGTCCTGGATGTTTTGCTAGTCTTTAGTATGTGTTGATGTAGCCTGTACGGGTAGCTGGAGTTTCATAATCGGATCGAACGAGAAGTACCGAAATAAGGGAGACCTTCGCCATGGAGCCGTTACATCTGTCTCAAATCTCAATATTAGATATATCTTCTTGGCAACTCCGGGATGAAAGCGGCCGGGAGGGTCGCTCCACACTAAGCTAAGAAAAAATAGCAGCAAAGACTGTATGAATGCAGGAGAGTATGTTATCTATGTGTTGTTTTAATTAAAATAATATCTTTTTATTACTTATTAAATACGAGACGCGCTTTTTAAATAAGTACCTATAAGTAGCGCTGCAGTTGCGATGTTGCGCATGCGCCGCAATGGTTACCTTAATCTGTTGATTCACCGCATGCAACGTTATAGACATTAACATAGTGTGGCCGTCTTGTGGCGAGTGGTTGAAATGTTCAAGACAATAGATGTGTGATACGGTCCGTGATTCGTTTCTTGAATGCACGAAACATGAATCCAGCTGACATTCTGTCCTGAATTGGCGCCAAGTGATATCCATATTTTCCTTCATCTGAAGCGGTTTCTTGGTGGCGAGCGCTTTGGATGACGATGATGAACTCAAATAGTACAGACATGATTTTACACTATGTTTTTATAAACAATGTAACAAATTTTGGATTTCCTAATTGCCTTATTTTTTTGACTCAACTTATTATTAACATTTCCATATGCTTAATATTTTCTTACACTCATATACTTTCTTTCTAATTGTTTGCTTAATCATAACTGTTAGCATTAAAAAATGAGTAGGACCATACAGGAGATTCTGCTCCCTCACAGTTTTCATACCAGACGGCGTCATTCTATGACGAAGTTATATAAAAATTGGTGTCCCGTTATGACAAGTGCCTTAATAATGGTGGCGACTATGCTGAGAACTAGTTTAAGGTGTGTAGCATCCGAAGAAAGTAAAGTGTTGTCAAAATTATGTTTTTCTTTAAAAAAAAAAAACGGTACTTAAAGACGCTCCTCATTTTTTCACATTGAACTATTTTTATATCATTCCATTGTTAAGCTTACCTCATTGCGTAATATTTTAGTATGAACGACACCGTTCCGTGAAAGAATATATATTTATACTATTAGATAAGGACACTCATCCTCGTAAAACCAACGAATTTATTTAAATTTTTGTGATAGATTTTATTTCAGCCATAAATTATCCTTCAAGTGAGCCCATGGACCAGAAAGATTTAGGTTTTTCTTTTTATTTTACAAGGAGTTTTTTTACAAAGTTGACGTAATTTATATAAACTTTTTGCAAAGCTTGCAAAAAGTATCACATCGCCCAAGTCATATAAATCAATTGATATTCTCAAGAAATTTTCAAAAAAATTGTTTTTAATTTGCTTCCGCACGTCGGGAATCGAACCCGTGACCCTTGCTGTAGCTTACAAAATTTTCTAGATTTTAGTTTTCTTGTTAGGACAACGCGATATTTGCAATAATACGTATTACTTACAATATTTCGCTACCGAAATGTATTAATATATCGAGCTGACCCGTGGACCCCAGTCGACCGTTCTAGAAGTTATTTTCACAAAAAAAATTATTAAAACAAAGTACACAGTTATCCGAATTGTCAAAAAAAAATTTTTTGAAATGAATTTTATTTTGAAAGAGTCACGTTTAGCGTTTCATCATAGTTTCTTTAAGTAAGCAAAAAATCGAGAATACAGACAAAATATTTTATTTTCATTTCCATGGTTCCGTGATCTTAAATGCAAAGTCAGTCTGTAAGAATGAAAAGGACATAGTAGTTTATTACTTATAAATGGCTTGCGTCAACTGTTGTTCGTATTTGTAATCTGTAGAACACTTGTATTAGTGATTTCTCTTCCGTTGGCAATTTGCTAATACTAGTAGAAAAATGTTAACATTTTAGTTTTTGGTGCTTTATTACATATATTGAAGAGTCATGTCATTTTGTTAGCTGTAGAAGTGCAAAGCTGTGCCTGGTTAAACAAAAAAAAATATTTTCTGTAAACTTATTTTAAATTTTGTACTGACAATTAGTTCATCAAATAAATAAGACTTGGATGGTAATCGATATTGTCCTGTTTGTATGTACTGAAATTTGTTGCAAGAATGTGCATGGTAGGTTGTTTTTCCTACTTGTACGGCCAGTCCGTACTTTCAGGTCGTAAAACGAATTGGTCGATATACGAACACGTCACTATTTTATTTTAATAAAACTTTTGTTCGGTATTTATGACAGGATCGGATCGTTGGTCGCCGTTCGCGTGTGAGTAGATGTTCCATTAAGTTTACTATACCTATCTGTCCCCCCTCCTCCCTTTACCCTCACCACAGAGCACGACATTTTATATGTGTGATTTATGACTTTTGAACTGTCAAGAAGTGAACGTCCCACTGATCTGGTTTTAAGAGTGCTTCATGTGAGTCGACGAAGTTGTTCCTGAAGTTCAGGAGAACTATGAGTACAGCAAGAAAATTTAGGTAAGTCGTGCTTCCTGGTTGATGCTTGAGTCGTTATTGTTCTGTCCCTATATTCCTATCACCCTTCCTACACCCCGTTTCCCCACGCCTTGTGTAAACAACTTGCATTCCTTCTGTGGTGAATACTGGCTTAATACAATTACAAGCAACCCGCACCGGGTGCTAAATTAAGGAAGGGGGTCCCTGACGTCATCAACAAGGTTCGACGGCCGCTCATTTGTCGCTAGAAGTACGACACATCTTATGTAACATTAAGTGTCTCTTCCCTGCTGACGACGATGGGACGCAAAGATTTGATGGTTCTCGTACAGAGGGCGTAGTGTTGTTAGGCGTACGATAACGGCCGTAAGTGTGAACGGTCGTTAAACGAGACGGCCGTTAAGCGAGGAGAGTATTATCAACTGGAGTACTCAACAGTTGCCGAGTACTTGTATCCGAGTACCAGTTGAGCTGAAATTGGACAGCAGTTTATTAATGTTTTGCATTTTTATTCAAAAATAGAGCCCAGAGATTAAATTACGAGTGGGTAAGTACATTAAAAACAAATAATAAGTTGTACCCTTAAGCCAGTGGCGCGCCGAGTGCTCGAGTCTGAAAAGTCGCCCGGTCGCGCAGATTGGAAGCAATTATTTCGTAGAAATAAAACGATACGTCAATTTAAATTTCAGATGTTTAAATAATGTTGGAACACTCAGAAGTGGTTGTTTAGTCTGGCGATGAGACTCGCCCAGTGATTAAGTGGTCAGGGTTATAGCTTCGTCCCAGAAAACCATCTAGATAGATAGTCGTGGTTTTATAGCGCAGGCGCTTGGATTTGATTCAAAATAGTACGAATATTTTTGAGACGGTTGCATGTCGTGAATTGTTTTCTTATTTAACTATCAATTTTCTATTTGTGTCGTTATACGGATACTCTTGTTTTATATTTGTTCGTCTACCTCGTTATATTTTTAACCTAAATTATCTACACTGATTTTGGTACATTGCACATTTTCTTTATATATATATTTTTATATTGCATTTTCATTACTAAATCGTAATCGGTTGCTGTAGTGGAATTGTTAACATATATCCCCGGATAGGAAGAGGTCCAGGTTCCAATCCCAGTAGCAACTAAATATTTTTTCGATAAATACATTTTTTTTGTGTATCTTTCTACTTGATTAATTTAATTTGTATTAAATTATATCATGTTCTATTTCTTTATTCTACTTACTTTACGTTTAATATTTTTATTTGTTTTACTTATTTCGTCATTTAAACGATATCTCTTTCTAAACACGAGATTTTTCTTCTATAGAGAGTTAGCGCATTTAAAAATAATGTATATATAAATATTTACAATATGTATACGCGACATATATTATACGTAAGCATCTCTTTAATTAAAGAAAATAATTTCATATTAATTTTAAACAATCATTTAAGTAGGACTATAGTATTTTTATTAACTAATTAGTTATGTTAATGGATTTAGTTCCATTCTTTGCTAATTCATCAGACCACACACTTGTCTATGGGAGAAAATGTTTGTACAAAGCACAATTTGAAAGGAAACTGCTGTATTACGTTGGAGCTAAATGTAAATTTCATTTGAAATACAATTAGATACAAGCCACATTTCTTAAAGAAAAACAAATAACTTAATTATTTCCGTAAAATATCAAAATTAGAATTTGTTTCTGGATCTTTTACACATTCATATTATTGTGAACTGTATCAAATATTTTAATAATTTTAACATTATAAATTATTGTGTTAAATATATCTGACGATGTGTAAAGTGGAAGCTCAAGCTGTACACTTTTTCCCGTCTTTAGACGGACATGCTGCGTTTACTCTAATTTTTAAGTTGTAACAATTTTTTTATTGTGCGTTTAAAGTCATTATAACCTTTATATATTTTAATCTTCATCTATAGATCTGCGTCCAGTGTATAATATATGCCTCTATTTTTTCCCCTTTCCTAACTCCTACATCTTCCACTTATACATATAATAAATAATATGTTCCACGATCACCAGATATAAGATATAAGAAATATTCCGAATGCCAGATTACGCCTTCCGTTTTTCAATGCATTTTGTATATTCCTTAAAACACTTCCATTATTATTTTCCCAGTGACGTCATACCCCTCCCCCCCCTATCGGGCAGATTTACGACCGCAGGGGTGACAGACGTAGTCCGTAAAAATAATGGCCGATTTTTTATGTCCCAGCCCCAATAATAAAAATAGCCTCCGCTCTGTCATGCATTCAGTTGTGTGTTTCACATACGTTTTCCGATCGGGCTCCGGAGGCTCTGCCCCCTGCCGCACCGTCCGCTCCAACCTGCTCGTTTTGCTCAATAATCATACTTATTACTAATATTAACTAACATCACAAAACATTAAACTATATATTTACCCTTGGTGAACTTTATAACAAGCAAGTATTTTCATATACTGCTAATTTTGCACGTAGCATATACGAGTAGTTAAGTAATCCCGCTTGTCACGCGACGTGGAGATTTTTTACTATTTTCATCTGGATTTATTATATTCCTATTTTCAGGTTCTTTTATTTACCTCACTCTTATCCATCTTCATACAACACACAAACTTTTACCATTTTTCTCGTTTTTTTTTAATTTGTACTCAGTTTTAACATACAAAACTTATTGAAATAAATAAAAACCCGGTTTGAATTCTGTGTAGGCGAATTTAAAAATAAAAGATGCATTCTATCTGAGAATCAATTGCTTTGCAATTCGAATTAGGTGAATATGTGACCTTTTGGTTCAAAACATATATTTTTCACAAAAAAAAAATATTCGACTTTTATTTCTACTGTCATATATTTCAGAATTGTTTCTAGATTTTAAAACTACATTATATAATGGTTATTGAAGTACTTTAAAGTGATGTTTGTGTTCGTATTTATACGTAATTATTTTAATAACCAATCATGTTTTAAATGTTTGACAATGTGTATCAGTAACTATTAGGTAATACAGTGAAACCTCTATCCATCGTTTTTGAAGGGACCTACTAAAATAAACTATGAATGCGGGAAAATAGAAAAAAGTTACATTCATACATCATATTCTAAAAGAGATACATATTTCACACGTAAATTAATGTGTTTAAATACTATTAAAATAAAAAAGCTGCACCGAAACATAAAAAAATAAATTAAACTTTATATCATACATAATCCTTTATCATAATTATTTTTTTGGGTATTGCATTATTGCCGTAAGAAAACAGTATTTTGTCGGTGTTGTAAATGACATTTTTTTCGACATTGAATGTGCATAAAAAAAAAGGATTCAATTTTTCGAAGGCCGTGCATGCTTCTGAAAAGAGAGGTACAGGCGATAGATTCTCTTCACCGACTCCTTGTGCTGTCTCCTTCGACTCTAGAATCACTTGGGTGCATCACAATAAAATATTTCGTTGTATTACGCGCATTTCTGTGTCAAGGTCCCTTAAAAACAAATTTAAAATATTCGTAGACATCCATGCCTTTTTGTTTACGTAATATTATACGGGTAAAGTTTTAGTACTCTTAAAACGAAATATGCTGCGTAATTTAAATTATTAATGTGGTAAAATGATATGTAGAAAAACGATCGATGCGATCTATTTTTTCGTGTTTTGTATGAGATTAATTCGGGACGAATAAATAAACGACATATGCGGGAAAACGATTATTCGAGGAACGATCGATCGAGATTTCACTGTAATTAACAATATTTAAAAAAAATTCACTCATCTTTAGCAATGCACATTAATATTAATTACTAAACTTACACTGTCATCATTAATTTATTGGTAATTCAGATAAAACGCGTAATTAATTTAGTTTATTATTATTACTGTTTTGCTCATTATCGATTAACTATATGTTTTTTAAATATAAAAAAATATATATAGTTTTAAAATATTTTAAGGATAGTCACCTACAGGGTGAACCTATATATCTAACTGTAGTAATATAAATATAGTATAACATGTATAAAACTATCGTGTCAATTCCTGACAATGATTTTTCTTTTTGTTCATTCAATTATTTGAATAAAATTTAAAATAATTCGGTTAAGTTTTTCACCACAATGACGGTTTTTACGATACCATTTTCGTAATATGCGTAGCTATAGCCGAAGTAGGAACAGGCCGTGGCGAAATGGAATATCCCCATCTAATTATTACTATTTACTCAGAGGGGATCACTCTAAGAAGACTTTGTACACTCTACGATTACACTAAGACTGTCATTTTCAATAATTGCACGGATGTAACGACCATTTTGTGATACGCTCCCGCCATTTTGCTCATCTCAACCGACGCTTTGAACCGCCATTTTGAGTTCCGCGTCCGCCATCTTGCCGTTAGCAGTTACCGCTCCCCGGCGCGCCGTTATCGCCAGTCCGTTATCTGCTTAATCGCCCGTTATTAACGGAACATCGGACGCTACACACTCCACGGCCGCAATCGGTAATCACTTATGGGTTCCTAGTTCCCGGATCCCAGTCGCACGCTGTATACATTAGCCGAAAGTCCTTTAACGCGATGCATACTGTCGCTGATGACCCATCGTCCTCGGGGCTGCATTGTGCGTGATAAATTAGATATTTCCCTCATTTTAACATAGAATATATTTTTTTATAAATGTGTCATAAAAACTGTATTAGAAATAGCACATTAAAAAAATTCGAAACATTTTTTCTTTTCGCCCTTATTTCAAAAATATTTTTTCTGTTAACCAAAATCAGACTTGCGCTTCTACTAAAAACGTAATCTCAACTGCTAAAACAACCGTCAATTATATCCACTTTTATTTGTATAAATCTAATCCCGAAATAAACTTTTATTGTATTTGTTGTCCGAATTTAACGCATTGTTTTATGTATTTAGTATTAATATATAATTTTATTTAAAATATATTTACCCCTAGTAAACTTTATAACAAGCCGATATTAATAAACAGGCTAATATTTTTGTAAATCCCCGAGTGTCTGTCTGCCTTGAATAACTGCACCTTAACTTTCCATTAATTTTCCATCTGCATGTAATACTAAGTTTTTTTTATGGATTTATGTAATATGATTTTTTATAAATAAAGACAGCACTTAAGGGACGCTGTAGGGTTAATTTTTTTAAAATTAAATCTGAATTGCTAATAACCATCTTAAATTTCTTCTCCTTTTTCATTTTGTAATTGTTAAAATGTAATTGAATTAAAGTCGCGTATTATTTATTAGCCTTGATGGGTGGGATCGACAAGGAAGCCCTAGTTTCTAAACCAGTCCCGGGAAATGGTGGGTCCCCCCCTTCCTCCAGCTGTTCTTTCTCAAGGGCAGAGTGAACTAAAGTACAACATCAACAAAATAACGAAACAAAAAGAGGCCAAAACTAGTTTACTAAAATACACGCGTTCGCAAAAAACATGTTCGATGGATTAATGATTTGGATAAGGAGAAATAATTTATGATCCCAGAGTGTCGATAACAATAAGGGGTGAGCAGCCCATCCATAAAAAAAATGTACATAACTAAAATTTCTGGAAATGAAATAACAATGAAATATTTCTAGCACAGTTGTCTATTGCTAACAATTTAATATACATCACATAAATCATTTAATATTTTCCCCCTAAAATTCTGGTTATGAATGTTTCTAATATTTATTTAGTATAATATTAAGAATTTTTCAAAATTAAATTTTACCGGAGAGTGAAAACAAAAATGATAAATTTTTAATGTTTAATATTGGAAATATTATTTATCGTAAGGCTTCATTTTTTTATTGTAATAGTAAATTTGATACATTTTTGAACGGAATCGATGTGTTATTAATGCTACTTACTGTTTACAGAGGATAATGACGAACAAGCGGTCCCGTATAAAAGAGACGTTACCGGCCGCTTGCGAAAAATGAGTGAAAAGGTTTTTAACCTTTCCTCTTCGATGATGTAAACTGAGTTGACATTGCCTCTACTTATGTGAATATCTCTGTAAATATATTAAATACAGAGATCATATTTTAGGTATTCCTCCGTATTATATTAATGTATTGGATACAATTATTACAATATATAAGTATTTACCATAAGCAACAGTAAAAATGTTTTCTCGGAGAACATGCAGTCAGTACTTACTACATAGTTTATGAAGTTTGTTTCACGTTAGTGTCATACAAATAAGCTCATAAGTGTTTGTTTTTTATTTGTCTTTAATTTGTATCGAACGAAATGCGTACGCAGAGTACAAGTTGGTACATTTTGAAAATATGTTTTTAAAAATCAATAATAAAGAATTCTCTTCTCAAATGCTTCACGTTTACGAGACTAGACGTCATTAAAGTTAACTTAACATGTCCATAACCATTTGTCATTCGCAAAATTTGGTCATGCCTTTTAAAGTGTTGATCTAAATTGAATGTAATACTAGTATTGACTTAGATTATCTCAAGGAAGACCTCAAGGAGTTGGCGAGTACCTGCCTAGAGTAGTGCAAGACTGGTCCACAGAGGATAGCGTTATATTGTAACTGCGATTATGGACTTCTGAGAAGATTAGTATTGACTTCAAAAGTTTAAAAATAAAGTTATATTCTTATTAGACCTTGTATAGCAGTGCATTATTTGATGAACTGGTATTTACACATGATTATTAGTATCATCAGGCCGTAACACGAGCAGAAGAGAGACATGGCGATTGCTGTCTGCATCAGGAAGTTGAGGCACTTGACGCTCTTCAAGGGGGTGTATATCGGAGTGGACGGTCCAACGGTGGTGGGCGTGGTGGTCACCGTGGTCCGCTCTCGCAGCTTGGGCTTGGCGAACACGCCCACATAATCTATCAGCATGCTGAATCCCTTAGTGCCATTCATCGATATCTTTATCTACAAAAGTTTATTATTAGTTACTGGCAAAGGGATCCATTTTGAGCTTATAGTTTTCAAAAAGAGACAGCCTAACGACTCATCCAGCCCAAAAACTACACGGCACTATTACTTAACGCGGATATTAGGATTGTTTTTCATTCTCTTCAGAATTTTCACTCTCCCAAATACGACAGATGTGAAGGTACTTGATACTGGATGCTTGCTAACAGTATCGCTGTAATGTTTGATTTTTTGAAAAAATAATCTCGTCACAAATTGCTCAGGTTCGTTTTACATGTTTCCAAATTTCACCATTATAATTTATGACTTATGAAACGCTTTATCTATGGTTAACTTATCAGATTTCTTCAAAATGTTTCCAATTAACTACAGTGTCCTACTTCAAAATAAGCAATAATGACACTTAAGTCGAAAGTATTAGTGTTTCGTGAAAAACCATAATCCATAATAGTCTCCCCGTTTATTTTCTATGACGACTTTCTGAACGTCTAGGGTGTAGCGTCATTATGGCTATATAATGCTTGATTAAACGGACAGGTCTGTGAAACGCAGGCAGCGCAAAAACGAACGTGTTTTATAAGTAAGTTTAAGATCGTGTCCGCTACGTGGCCCATGGCTCCTATAGAATCTATATTTCATCCAAAGAAATATAATAACACGCGAAGCATCCAGAAGAGCCGTCCGCAGAGCCTAGCAGTAAGCAATCGGCGGAGCCAATTGTTTACTATTGTAATAATACAATATACCATATATTAAATAAAAAAATTAAAAAAACACACACTATCATCATCGAATTATAAAATTAAACTTACTAACCAATTTAACGTAAATTGTATAAACATTAAATTTTATTATAAAACCTACATTTTGTAAAAAAAATTACAGAATTTAGTATGTGTTCATAATGTTTTAACTTGTCTATGATTTTAGTGACTTCGTCATGTTCGCAGATAAAACATTTCATATGTCATAATGTATGGTGAAAATTCGATATTTTCTTTAAAGTATAATAAATTTTAAATACTTTCGATTAAATAAAATATTTTCAATTTTTGAAATCACGCCCGTACTTAATTCTATAGGAAAATATATTTTTTGAAAAATCCGAGAAAACACCATATTCTCAATATTAGCCGATAAAGGTAGTTGATACCGGATACTTACTATTTTATCAGCCATGATATCGGATTTTTTGAAGAGAATAATGTTATCATTCCAGCAGCCCTTGTCAATTTGGTGACGCTGATCCAACTCGATTCCTCCATCCTGCGTCGTCACGTTGAACGTGACCCTGGGAGTCTCGGTCCGGGTGTATATAGACACGTAGTTCCGATCATCGTCTAAATACAGGTACCTGTCGTTAATGGCTAGATCTATGCACAAATCCCCCGGCTTATCGACTCTGACGCCGTAATGATTGGTGAACTTGTAATTGTCATCGGTGGGTAAAATTTCTTCTTTGTACTCTATAATTTTAAATGTTGGGCTACACGCCTTTTTGAACCATCCCAGGCTGTTATTACAGAACGATTCCAGCCACAAGTATTCCCTGCCCCTCGGGCTCACCGGATCGCCTCGGCACAGGGATAACGCCAACAGGAAACATAACACTTTAAATAAATTCATATTTCAATATGAGATTCAAAGATCAGTGAAACTTGTTCGTAGAAATGTCATTTCTTTCGAGAAATTTTGTTATTATTTATTCGTTATTCAAAAATGGTAGCGATCATGTATTAAGACCGTGGTTCTTTTTTTGTTTTTAATTTTTCTCGTTTTTAACAAATTTGATAATGTTAATTGTTTTTTTTTCTTCGGGTGAGATTGGCACGGTGTTACATTTTATTAGTCGTGCTATGTGATGTAAAGAGTTAGACCCTCGCTGAAGCTGTGTTGAAGAAACAAAAGAAATAAATCTCCTCGATGGTGATTTGTGTTCCGAGTTTGTTGTATGAAGCCGGTCGGTGAAGTAAAAAAACTCGGATTGCGTACAACAATTTCACAATTTATTGAAGGAATATTACCATAATACACTTAATCTGGGAGATCCGGGAATTAAGAGAGCGCTTCTCTGTTTGTCACACCTTTTTAACCGTTCGGGTTCCCCCCGCTGCGGCGCACTCCAAGCCCGGCAACCTTATCGGTCTTCGCACACACACTTCCTTATGTCGGTCAATTATGCCGCGCCCTCGTTCACCCACACATACATCGTTGACAGATTTAAAGAATATTACAGTTATACAAATATGCTGGACTAATAGTATAAGAACTGATACCGTATTAATGATGATTATTACATGTCATGAGACACGAGCAATGTTTCTTCTAAATTTGGACCACCTTATGAGCATAAAAAGTCTTTTGTGCAATTTTAAGGACCGATTCTATTATTAGTGCGCTGGATGAGAAAATTCTTATTGTATAGAAGAAGATAGAAGGCACTAGAGGCATAGATAACAATGGATTATTTTGGCTATATAATTTCAGATAGTGATTCAATGTCCAGCATGTCAGTGATCTTATACAGAATAAATAAACGTACTGCAACATGGTCGAGGCGCATGGCACATGAAGAAGTCTTGTTAAAAATCGTGTGCATGATCGCAAACAACCACCAAAGAAAAGAAAAAAACCCTTCATATATAACTACATATATATCAAATATCATCAGAGGACATACGTCTTTTCCCAATCCTCTCTACATATTCAGTCCTCAGATATTTTCATCTATTTGGTCCAGCTGTTCACTTGGTCTTTTCATTGCCTCCATTCTAGGACTTCCAACCGGCCGTGACTTGTAGTGTTTCTGACCTATGCTTCTAGAGCTTGACGGTACAATAAGCTTCTACTTAAGATTTTCGACGAATGACTTAATTTTTGGTCAATCGCAGACACTATTTTCAACATTGAATTCTCCATCGTTCACTGTGCAACACTGATTTCAAAATTTAAGAAAATATGGTGTGTGTGAAATCAGTACTGGATGTGATCATGGATACTTTTTTAACTTCCTAGTATTTTCATACTGGCAGATTCCAGAAAGTAACAATAAATGGACACTCACCAAAGAAATGATGAGGCGACTTGAAGCATTTGATGTGGATCCACAGAAGAATGCTCAAAATAAGCTGAATAGATAGAGTTACGAATGAAGATGTTATGATTCGGATGAATAAAGAAAAATAAGTATTTATAACTCAGACATGTAATGAGACACCACGACAAGTACGAGATTTTACATCTCATAATGCAGCGAAAGATTCCTGAAAAAGAAGGAGAACGTCACGTCTATGAGGGCAGGGTAGACCCACCGCTTACCCAGGACCGTTTATAAGCAAAAGCTTTTATGTGGTCCTGCTCATTCGCCGCCAGGTTGGCATTTATTTAATGCTACTATGACAACTGTGCAACAACGCCCCGCACACAGAGACAGGACGGTGCCGCCCACCAGTCAACACAGAATTGCCCTCATAGACCCCGACAACATTAATTTTATTGAGGTATATTCAAAAACATATCAAATAAATACATTTCAATACAATATATATATATATATATAAATAAAAAAGTAAAAGCACAAATAACACATAAAAGTAACACTAAAATAAAAGAAGAGAAATAAATAACATTAGTAGAAACAAATAAACATATTTGTTATTAAGGAGAACACATTCTTATTGTGAAGTTGTAATTATTCAGAACATAGGTCTGTTATATTTTAAAAACTAATTAATTAAGTGTAACATATGGGTTCGAAAATTTGTCGTCAAAAGTACTGTCGCTGTAGCATACGGATTGGAAAGGTTTGAATCCCGGTAGCGCAACAACAATATTTATATGTATATCTTTCTAATTAATACATTTAATTAGTATTTAAAACATATTTGTCTTTAGGCGGGGAGTAGGGGGGAAGATGAAAACACACTCCCGATATGGGAAAAACGACAAAACAAAAAAAACCACAATCTGACTTGCAAAGGAAAAACAAGAAACTACAAAAAACATTACAAATTGATACATATGAAAAACAAACATAAATAAAAATTTAAAAAAACACTGGGAGACCCGACCCTATCGTTGGGGCTCTTATGAATCACCAAGCTTCGCAAGAGTTTCCGTATGGACATCCATACTCACACAATCATTCTGAACAATTCCAAATTCCTTTTACAACCGAGTAGATCATAATTTCTGATAGAAACCCGATCCACTCCCACCAGACCTTCAATCAAATCATCTCTAACATCCGTCAGCATGGCACGATGCCACAAGACGTGATCATCACGTCTGAAGAACCCGAGGCAATGGTTTGGCTAGTCTACTGTATAGGTTTTCCGGGCAGCAGTAAATTAAAATTAAGTGATGACGGGCAACATGACAGCCAACGTCCGTTGAGCGGATAGAACGCAACAACAAGAAAGAAGAACGATAAATATTAGGTACTTACTCACGTGACGTTATTTCAATCTTATTTTTTGAATATCTGCAAATGATGTACATATATTAATAGTGAATCTTATATACCTATATTGTTTTGTTATGATTTTAAATCTTCGACGTCAGTGCAAAAATAATAAGAGCGTGTGTTGTATTGAGATGCCTCGGTGCATCCTCAAATTATAATTGGTTCCATGTTTCCATTGTACTCCCCGTACCTCTGTAATCTCTATGAAATTGAAATATCAAGCGGACCATAGAAAACTGTTCCAGAAAAATGACTATATCTGTACAAGCCTCCTTCTGTTCCTTGTATTTCAGTGGAGTAATGAGTTCTCCAAATTGTTTTTCCACAAAGATGATTACCTCTTCCGCCTCGTCCCACCTGTCCCCTCCCTCGCCGCCCCCGGCGGTGGGTTCCTCTCCCGGAGCCTTCGTAAGTAGGTTTCTCGGCTCCTGCGGGGGACGGTGCGCACCCCAGTCTTTTAATTTACTGCGGAACTCCCAACATTTCCAATGTAATTGTGATCTTTTGAATGTTCGTGAAATCAGGAAGATTATTAATTTTTTAATAAAAATAATTCTATTTTCACTTTTAGAACATTCAACTATCTTGCCGGGGAACCGCGATACTAATTTCGCTATTTAACCATGTATGGTTCCGAAAAATTTGAGATGACTTGTAAATGATATATCCGTTATTTCGTTTCAATTAGCAATCAATTTTATGCAATAAATCCTAAAAACCTTCGAGTAATACACACTAGATGACGCCAGGATAAATCAATCCACTTTTAATCTGGAAAATCTTAGATACACAATTTTTTTTTACTTTGTTCTAGAATTATAACTTCACAATAAAAAATATATTTTGATCAGTGTGTGATGCAGTCCTAAATATACTCTCCCGCTAATGTTTTTTTAATACAATTGCTGAACACAAACGCCATTCGTCGCTCATCAGTCTAGTGCATTTGTGGTCGGCCTCTACTTATTTTGTCCAACCATGGAAGCCACTGCAGACTTGCACCATTTCAATATTATTGGCCAGTCTTGCTACGTGTCCGTCATTGTCCCATTTCAGTTTCGCGACAGTTTGTACAAAATATCTTGGATTTTCTGTGTCTTAAATGTCAATTTTGACCTTATTAAACATGTATGAGTCTATGTTTGTCCTTTACATGTCAGAACCTGCAGAATACACTAGTCATAATTTGGATCTTATTATTCTTTCTCGCTCATTTAATTTTCCTTACCTAATTTTTAACATTATTCTAGGTACAAATACTTTTGAACATTTTCTATGGATAAAATAATATGCGATTATAAAATTATTCAAACCTAACTACGCTATGAAGTGTTGATATATTCGTGGGGTATATCAAAAACTCCCTTACGACACGTGGTACATGTATTTTCTGATACTGCGTTCTATTTGAGTATTATACATATTAGCATAATTTCAAAAAAATCGAAATCTGCCTGAAAATTTACAGTTCACAAATGTAAATTGAATAAATTTTGGTCGGTGTAAAAAAATATTTTCGCTACGTACACCTGCTGTCGATACTGCGTTCCATTAGAGTGCAATACGTAAACGCAGAATTTCCAAATTTTAACCATTATTATTCGAATGTACTCCGAGAGAATTACAATGATGTGTTGCGTGCGTAATTTTGATGAAAATGTATTCCCAAAATAATCCCGAGCCAGTGACGTCATACCAGTGGAGATTTCGCGAATTAGTTCCGTTCCAGTGGCGTCTGAGATGGGCTGATTACTGCGCAAGAGTGCAAATATTATAACGGAAATCAAAGAGGACTGCAGAAAAAATATCCGATGTGTTCCTCCCTGAAGTGTTTATTTTCTTTGAGCGGGATCTTTTTGAGCCAGAGATGAATTAAGACTGAAAATTTATACCTTTTTTAACACATTTTGAAATACCTCTTTAATGCATAGGTCAAAAAATCTTTTATATTAAATAAAAGTATTCTTTTTTAAACCAACAAATATGTAAATACATTGAATTTGTATACGTATGTAAGTTTAGCATGGATTAATGCCAGAAGTGAACATTATAAGAATAGGCTTATAATTTTGTGAATCTCCATTTGTTAGAACAAATTTAATGTAGAACCGCCGCTGTCATAAAACATACTATTGAATAACGATGACATATGTGTGAATGTTCACTGTTTGCTAAATAATTCAATTTTATATAATTTAATCAATTATAATTTTGTAATGATTCATGAAATCATTGAATAATAAATGTTGGATATGACTTACGCTAAACAGACCTGCGAATATATAATCATCTTACCATTTATACCATTATTATATTAATTCACAAACGAATGTAATGATGTAATTAGTGAAGACACAAACCTCTGTCGAATTATTTAAAAGCAGACTATCAAATAATCCCCGCCGGGCAGAGCGTATCACCGGAATAATATCGATATGTATTAAAATCGTTTTTAACATCGAATGACCTACTTTACCTAGAAAAGTATTTTCAGAAATAGTATTGTCCTTTGTCGCGTAACGTTCATCTAACAATTGGCTACTATGTAACAATTAGCTTGGCCAATTAATTTCTGGTAGTAGAGTATATTATGTTTTATTAGTGTAAACACCATCAAAGTGTAATTTTGAAAATTTGTCGTTAAATTAGTCTTGTGTACACTGAATACCTTCGTCACTTATCCTTTAAATGTGATAATATAATTGTAAACCAGACAGTATAGACAAAACAATGAAGAATACGGAGTGTAGAGTGTGTACGGGCTAAGCCAGTTATTCGATAAGTCCAAGGGTGGTGGCGAAGTCGAGCGAAAACAATAAGAAGGCAAATAGTTGTTAGTCCTACGAGATTATGATTCCCCTCTTATTTATTTTAGTTTTCAGTACTTTTTAGCCGCGCGCCTCCAATCAACTAGCTCACGACAATCGATGCGCATGCGGATGAGACACAGTGCGACTCGTGGAGAATGGGTTATTTGTATTATTAAATTGTCTAAATCAGCTGTTTTCTATCGGTTGCTGGATGAAGGCTACCCCAAGTGTATCTTACTTTTCTCTTTATTGCTTTTCGTTGTTTCCGTAAATTTTGATGATTTCATCAGTCTGGCCTGTTATCAATCATCAATATCAACTTTTCTCGACTTCTCATTTCCAAACATTTTGTTTCCTGTCTCTTCGTGCGGTGCCCAGCATACATCTTCTGATGCTTAGATTTTTGAACCTTTGTTTTGTTGAGAATTCAAGTTTCGTAGCATATATGTAATTCTTGGAAGTTTGCTACGCTTACCTTATTGTTTTCTTAAAGACACATTTTTTAAATCAATTAACACGAATACTGATTAGAAAATAACGTTTCTAACAATAGTTGCATAATTTAATTTTGTTTATGTAATAATAATATTATTTTCAAGACAAATTATAGACATCTCATAGAGACGGAGCTATTTTATATTATATTATATGGGAAGTATGTAAGTATAGGTAATACAGGGCTTACTACCTGTCTTCGGCTGGCTTATGTGATCACTTTACACAATGTAACGTCCACCATTCTACCTCCATATCTATCAAATTTTTGTAAATTGTATATATGTTACCATGTAGAAACACTTCACGTATTTAACTACAACATTTATTACATTCTCATTGTGATGTATTTGCTGTTTCAAGGAAATTAATGATCAAATTATGTCCATAGATGGCGATAGTGTAGTGGTACTCGAAGTGAGTCCACATATATACAAAAATTTGATAAATATGGAGATTGATGGGTGAGAATTGGTGAACGTTATATTTATATAAAGTGATCACATAGGCCAGCGGAAGACAGGTCGTAAGCCCTGTAACACCCAGGTTTGGAGGTAAAAATCCAGTAATTGTGTGTTCTTGGACATACTCAAATATTATTTTCATTTAAATACTTTTAATGCACATAATTATGTGAAGCTTATTATCTATTCTACATAACTGTGGCAATGTGAGATGGTGGAGAGGATACTTTACTTAGGATAGCTCTTTAAACCATTCGTCTCTCTTTTATTCACATACATCTATGTCGCTCGTAAATACCACCCGAAACAAAATTAATTTAGGGTGTATTAATCACCCGTAAGATGGTCTTCTGTCTCTCATCCCCTCACCGTCTCCACCAGGAGGATCTTCTCCCGTCTATTCTCCACATCTATTACGGTTTCGTAGTATCGCTCAATCTTGGCGTTTCTTAAATATATTTCTTTCCCTCTCTAACTCAAGACTTACTGGCTTTTAAAGGCCAAGTAATATATTGTATATTAGATGTCTCAAGCGCATGAATGCGTGCTCGGTATGCAATGTACTCGAACTTGAGTATGTGTCACCGTCCATTTTTCGATTACGATTGTAGGTACCACGGTCACACATCTCGGGAAGGAGGACTAAGAATCTACGACTATTATTATAAATATTAATATAAATTAAATATTTGTTTTGAACACGATCAGTGTAATATAATTGGAAACAAAAAAATTTGTATGGATATTAAGTACAGTTATTTATAAACATTATTTTGTGGTTTTATTTTTAACATTATTTGATGTTAACTACATGATTCATCATTCTCTGGATACACTAATGAGACTTGTTTCGCAGTCTCGTTTCGAAAGGATGGTAGGAAAGTTGAGTGTGGAGCAAACCGTGACCCAGTTTGTATCAATATTTATTAAATCTTATTTAATTTTATCTGAATTACACGATTTCGTTTTTGCGCTGGACTATATGTCTGCTGCCTATTATCTAAAATTTTAAAACTAAATTATGTAAAGTTACTTATTAGGACCCTACGCAAATAAAATACTTTCCCCTCTCCATCTCGTTCAAAATATTTCAATTCAATTGAATTTTAGGTCCTAGAAGAAAATAAAAACACCCCACCCCACTCCCTTGAACATCTCATTCTCTGCCTGAAGAAAATTTGGCATATTTCGTTACTTTGAATTATAATTATTATTTGAATTGAATTATCATTCGAGAATTTTCGACTTGATCATAAATTAATTATACACAAAACTGGCTGGGATGTAAACTATAACAATATTTAAGTCCCGTGCAACGCCGGGCACGGACGCTAGTATTTTATAATTTTCTCATTTAAATTTACAAGTGTTTTTTACATTTTTTCTTTCCACAATACATTTGTGCAGTTTTTGCATGCATAATGTTTTATTAACTTGCAGAGCCATCTATCTCTTCAGAAGCTCCTTCCGTTATGCAGGAACCATTGTTCGTCCCCTTTCCGGTCCGGAAGTACTTTTGTACTTATTGCTTATTCATGAGTATCGCTGCCTCAGTTAAGAAATGAATTGTTTTCTCGACGTCACAGCATCTCTTTATGCTCCAACTCGCTTTTAATTATTCATCAATAGTCATTTTTACACCTCCTTCTTTTGTTCCTTTGCGTGTATAATGCATTTTTATAATAAGATTCTGATTTACTTATGATTTAAAATAGTGAGTTAAGGGGTGAGGGAAAGAACTTGGCTTTATTTTGCCAATCCCAAAGAGTAATGACGTATCTTCTTCTCCTCCATCATTCCTTTTATTCTAATCGGGTCGGGGGGGCTTAACACTTGGACACCCCTTTCCCAATCCTGCGCTGTGTCGATTACATGTCTCTCCATTTCTGTCATGTTCTCCTGGATCATTATTCAGGTCTTCTTCTAGCATTGATGAAAATAAATAGTAGGCAATCCTTTGTTTTTCATGCGGAGGATATGTACAAGTCAACTTAACTTAGATTTTTCTATATCGTCCCAAGATTCTCTCGGATGATATCGTTTCTGATTTGATATCTTAACGTCACTCCCGCTATTTCATATGTGCAACCTGAATGTTTGACTGATTCCTCTCCGTCAGTATCCGTAAATCAGGCCGAGGGCGTAAATTGACTTCAAAATGACCAGTTTTGTCTTAACGCTGCAGCTGAGCCTCTCGTGTTATCAATTTCCTTGTCCTGTCGCGCTTTCTTTGAAAACAGTACTCCCAGATACTGATACAGAAGGTGTCAACTTGCTTCAGTCTAGCACCACGAGTCTAGACTATGCATTGCTGTCTCTCATTTCTGGCGATCGCTATAATATCAGTTTCAGCTGTGCAGTCATGCCTGCCTGTATGGTCTCTTCGCTAAAGCAACTTAACCACTCCCGCAGGTCCTCATGTGTACTTGATAGTTTGACAACGTCGTCTGCAAATAGAAGAGTGTCACTTTCATATCGCCTATTGACGTATCCAAATATATTTTTCTTCAGAAATTTGGAACTGACAGCACAATATACGCGTCCTGGGGCAGAGATGAAAGTGACGGCCAGAGGCTATATTTTGCACAGGGTCCCAAAGAGTCCCAAAAAAAATAGGTTTATACTGTTTTGGGATGGTACCTTTTGGGCTTTTGTTGCCAAATGAATTTGTGTTCGCGATTTCTCTTCCCTTCAGTTGGATGCCTTATCCTCTGCGTGCATCCTGGGTAATAAATCAAAGAGTATATGAGTATAAATTTTGCTGTATTCACGTTTTCTTACATTTTTAATTTTATTAAGGGATTTTCACACTGTAAACATAATAGTACTAACGTAATAAATATTGCACATGTGATACTAATTATGAAAATCCACAGAAATGTTAGGGTACATAATATAGTAGAAGATAAAGAAAAAGAAAAAAGGTGAGAGAAAGGGTGGGGAGGTTGCAACTATTGTTGTGGTAAAAGGAGAGCAACATGTGTTTGTAGGTAAAATGATTGGTCAAAATGGAGATTGTGGTGGTTCATAAAAAGAACTCTTTAAGCGTAGTAAGGCTAATGTTGAAAAAGTCAATTTCTTTATATTTCTCATTATGGTATTTGCGTGACCGGTGAATGAATGAATTTTGTATGTAAGATGTTCTACTTCTAAGAATATGGAAGAGTGCGGACTGCCGGGTCGATCTAGATGGTATGTGGAATAATATTTATTCTAATTGGCTGGGACAGTCAATATGGCCTTGCAGTAGCTTAAACAGAAGTATTTGGTCAGCATATATTGTTCTATATTCTAGGGTTTTCATATTGTCGAAGTTTCCTGCATCTAAATAGGAGTTAAGGTTAAATGAGTTCGATACAAAATTTAGATACTTGATTCACTCGCGTGAGAGTATAAAGGAATCTTCGAACTTCCGTGATGCTATAAGTTACACCATTAGAAGAGTTTTATGAAAGTCGAACAACCGCCGCGTGCTGGAGACGAACACAGAGTGGTCAGCTTGTCCAGTTGTTGCAGAGTGGTCCCGGCAGGTGCTCTATTGCGCCTCTAGCAGCTATTTCAGAAACCCAGGTTTAGACGTATTGCTGCATCCTTTACCGATCTAAAATAATTTTGCGTAATTACTCTTTAAAATATATGCCTCCCTCTTCTAATTGGCTGTCTCACTCCGATGTAAATGTGTATTATATTGAATGTAATCCGTTACATTTTGCTCAGTTGCACTCTAGAAATTTGATAAATATTTAGTCACCTATGACGATGCATTCAACGTGTGGTCTAGTAGGGGACAGTAAAACAAAGGCAATCTCCTCCTCCTTATCCTTAACAAACCTATTTTAAATTGTAATTAAATTTGAATTTCGCGAAAAATAATTCAGAAAATGCACACGGGTGTAGTCCAAAACATGTTTTTTTTAATACAAAACGCTGCAACGAATGCTCATTTCGAAGCGGATGGTTTATTTTTATGAAAATGACTCAATTGCAGAGTTTCGACCACAATTTTATTAAATTTTCCGTAATGTTTGTTAAAAGGGATAGAAATTTTAAAACATCCTTTTTACAATTTGGCTTAATCGCGGGACTAAAGCATTTAAGCTTAATTTTTTAACACAAAAACATCCAAAACAAGTCATTAGTATGTGTCCACCGTCGCCATTAATGTCGGGGAAACAAGTGTTTATCGCGCGCGCACTCTCCGTATACCCGCTGTCCGTTTTCAGCTCTTCCCCCTATTTGGGATTTTTTTAAAGTGACTGTGAAGTCAGCCTTATATTGTTTTTCATTTGAATAACAGTGGTTCACTCCCCGACGGCTGGATGACTCCAGAATCCATCTTGTTTCAACAGTCCACATCGTGGCTTGCTAAACCTCATGGATACCAAGCAAAACTGGATAGAATATATCATTTGATGAATTTTAACTTCCTGTCAAAAATTTGTTTTTATTTCGCGTAGTCTCTGAAAAATAAATGATGTAATAAAACTTAATCAATTTTAAATATATACAGAAAACGACTATCTGTCTAAAAAATATTTAGTTGCTATCGGGATTCATATCTGGACCTTTTCCTATTGTTTACGCGTTTTTATACTTCGATAGGTAGGCCTGGTATAAATTTTGAATATGTTTATTCTATTTGTGTGGATTCAAAATAGCAAACAAAAGGAAAACTGCTACTAATGAGAGACAGTTTCGGAATCGGACGGATATATTTTACGGCGGTGATACAAAAATATTTGGTCTATTATTATTTTTGGTTGTGATAAAGTTTTGGAGTTTCGGAGTTGCAAGAAGAGCGACCATCGGCGTCTACCAACCCAGTTTCATAACGTTGGTGTATTTGAGATTTGTATGGATTGAATGAAGGTATTCACCATTACCAATAGAAAACCCAGAACTAGCTATCGAAGGGTGCATACGGCGACACCTATCTCGGGAAACGATATTCTCTATATCAACCGAACACGTTTTCATCAAATTTTGAACTTCGTGATCGTGTTGGTGACTTTCTGGTTCTTTACACCCTCCTTAGATCACCAATTTTTCCCTGGTGTCCTCATGTCGGGTAATATGTCCAAATTATCTCAAATATCGAGGCAGTATAGTTCATATGTTATATAAGCAAATGGCATTTGGAAGCAATGAACGACGAGAGGCACCAATCATCTTATCCAATTATGAGTATAAATGTGGAGTTCTATCCTATCTGCCTACTCTAGGATCGACTGTAATAATAGTAAGTTAGTTATTTACAATCAAAACTTATGCATTTAAAACACCAAAATAAAATTGTTATCTTTAAAAAATGTCCAATTACTTCAAACAAAAAGATTAACTAAAGTTGAGATCTGTCACACGATTGTGAACCAGAGTTAAGTTGATAGTGAAGGGAATAAAAATGTTTTTTATAACTTTTTGTTTTGTATTCATTGAAGAGAGTTCGGAATTACTCTGGTCTGGGAGTACCCTTAATTAACTTAATATTTTTATAGAAATTTAAATCCCGCTGGGAAAATCACGCACTTTTCGGATTGTTATCATGCTTTTTTCTAACTAAAAAATTTGTTCAGATTTGTAACTATTAAACGGTTAGATTTATTAGTGCAATAGTTTCAGACATGTATTTTCAATGCTCCTGGTGTTTTTAACCCCGTAATATGTATATGAATGATGACTGGTAACTTAACGATATAAATCTGATAAATTTAAGCTATTTTGATCGTTTTAATCACATGCTACTATCACTATCTGGCTATCACATCGTAACTATAGTATTATGACGTCATCATGCGCCGAAAGGCCACAGTTTGTATGATAACACAGCAGACGTAGCCAGCGCCATTAGCGGGCCCGTAACGCCGAGCGCCCCGCCAAACAAGATTGTTTCAATATTGTACTTTCCGCCTCGTAATCATTTCCACCCGCTCAATCTATTGTAAACTATTGGTCAATAAAAACTATAAATACCATATTCTCTTCTTACACTTCATGTTCAAATACCTATCTATACCTTGTAAATCAACACATATATACGGTGTTCTTTTTTTAAAAATTTGTTTTTCGAATTGACAACACTTTTTACAGCGACAGCCAATTTGACACCTGATAGCTGATTTGCGCTTAGTTTGGTTTGTCGTTTCATTTTAAATAAACTTACGCCAGAATAACGCTTGAAAATTGTGCAAATTTATTTTGAAAATCGTGGTTCAGTTCGCAAAACTTACCGTACGCTACGTCCATTTTACGGTCGACATAATCGTCCATCCGAGCAAGTAATTTGAATAACCACGAATACACTAATTAATAATACGCATCCGTAGAGACGTCGTACAGTGCGCACCGAAGAAGCTGTTGTTGCAGTGGAGCGTAGTATTGAGGAGGACCCGAATGAGTCGACTCACCATCGTGCACTGCAATTAGACCTGTGTCCATCCATTCTATGGAAGAATTTGCCAAAAAAGACAAGATCTAGCTCGTGCAAGAATTGAAGTCGCTCGACTAAGTACGTTCGGCGAATGGGCCGAAAACTAGATTGCTCTTGATAATTTCGCGCAATGGACCTATGAACCTTTAACAACTTTGGATTATTTTCTGCGGAGATATGTGAAGTTCCTAGTCTACGCCGATAGATCAGAAACGATAGACGACTTAGAAGCCAACATGTGTCGCGTTGTTGCCGATTTACGGTTCCAGCTGCTCCAGAAAGTGGTCGAAAATTGGACTTCCAGATTGCGCTTTATTCGAGCCAGCCGCGGCGTCCATATGCGCGAAATTATATTTAAATATTAATGGCATAAAATTATCTTTCCAATACCGTGGCCATTACCACGATGTTTATGTTTTATTTCATTTTAAAATTCTTTGCTCTAAAAAAACACATTTTATATGATTTACATATTATATAACTACCGTCATATAATATTTTTGCATATCCTTGAAGCCTTAAGACAAGGTGGGGTAGAAATGAAATTCGATATACATCGTTTGGTTCAATATTCTTTCCATATAAAATACACATACAATATTGAAATTAATGACACGGCCGCTGTCTATGTATTACAATGTAATAGTAGGCTTTATTTGGAATAATGAGATGTTTAATGAAAATTACATACATAGATAAAATATTCGCTTTTAATGATGCCCTGCGAGCGTCCGCCATTTGCGCACATTTCAAATAAAATAATTCTATAATCACTTTGTCACTTGACTGTATATAAGAAAAATATTCTGCACTATCCATTTTTAAAAATAAATTATTTAGTTTTGCATATCTAACTTAGGTAAGTACCTACTTCCCATGCGTTTATTAATTCGATACCAAAAGGTAAGGTACACAAAATTTTCTACGTAAATTTGTTTTTAACCACTTATATAATTAGTTATTTTAATACACCAACCGGTTTCGGAAAATACCATTTCCTTCACCAGGATGTCAAATTAATTGGTGTATTAAAATAACTAATTAAGTGGTTAAAAACAAACTTAAATCTATATATAAATAAACATTAACTACAAAGTTCCATTTGTAAATATTAAAATTTGTTTTAAATATTAATTTAATGTAAATATATACATATAAAATCAATTTTGTCGAAAAATATTGTTTTTGCGCTACCGGGATAAGAATTTATTCTCTTTAATAATATTAAAATTTGTGTTGGCTATCTTATTACCCCAGTGAGCAATGCGCTGGTTTTCTATAACGGGAATTACGGGTTCGATTCTCGGTGAATTCGTAATACATCTATGTGATTTTTCTCAGGTCTGGATATTTTTATGATACGCTTCACTGATTGGGTTAGTTGTAGTGTTAAAAATATGTATTTTTTCCTACCGTTGGTCAGGGATTTCACTCAGTTAAATAATAATAGTTTCTAGCAGATAAGTAATCGGCTATGCAATCGCCGATTTCTTACTGCTAGGCCCTGCGGGCGGCTAATGTAGCCGCTTCGCGACCATGACCATGGTCTCAATAGAATCTATATTTCAATGATAGTTCTTTCTCCAAGACAAACCACACGTAATTAAAATGTCGATGTAAAATTATTCCACCATTGTAAGTTGTTGTTTGTTGTTAAAACGGACAAAAGTGACATAAGATGACTTAAGAATCGCGGATAGACAATTTCTATTGTAAGATTTCCCCCGTACCATAGATAGAAGAAGAGATGACAGATGTCAGTATACGATTTCGCTAAAATATGTTTTTTTCGTAATAAAGGCAATGTACACTTCATTTCAAAGGGTATATATATATTAACGGACTGTTATTGAATATATAAAAGAGAAAACATTTAAGTAATCTTCCCTGCTCGCGTCTCACAGACTTGTCCGTTTAATCAAGCACTACCATAATGACACTACTGAAGCCACATCCAGAAAGTCATAGATGGGAAAGCGTAAAAATATTATGTATTATATGGTATTTAAAACATTTTGCATTATTTTATTATTCATTTTTTTCTTTTTTTCTTCATATATTTACTTGCACTTGACGTGCTCGTTGGCCTAGCGTCTAGTGGTTAGACACTCGCTTAGTGAACGGGGGTTTGAGGCTCGTTCTACCAATTTAGTTTGTAGATAGGAATATTGACGCGATATGAGAACATCCACGTGCACATATTCCGTGTACGCATCTCTGCTTAAAAAATAAATGTCCATCTCAGGTTTGTCGATAAAGATGTTTGGAGGGCAGTAGAAACTAAAAAATATTTTTCTCGTACAAAATTAAATATGTAATATTAAATTTTTTGACACCAGTTGTGGCTAGCGGACGTACCGTCCTCAGCCATATTTATAAGCTATTAATTTTTGCAGCCCTCAAAGCCACGCTCGGTCGACATTTTATAAATAAGCGAATAGAACCCTTTGAACTACGGGGTACAAAAAACGCCACTAACATTTCACTCCAATTAAATATGGGGGCGTTAATTTGTGACTGCGCCACTGCGCAAATTGAGATGGAAAATGTTAATGGGCGAGACGGAACATTCGGATTTGCCGTTTCAGCGAGAGAGACAGAGATGTCGTGGTTTTGTCGATGTGTGTGTGGTGGAAATTCGCACATGGGTGCATCTGTAATTATTATTACGGCATACTGTTTTCTTACACGTTAGTAATAATATATACAGATGAATTTAACAGTGAAGGCTCGTGGGTGGGTATTTTTCTAACTCAAATTACACCAAAATAAACATTGACAAATTTCTGTTTTAATTTTAATCCTAATGACTTCATACATATCAAATATATTTTTATAACTAGTTTAAATTTTAAATTATTTTTTTTAATTTATTCAAATTCGAATGACTCCGCTATTGCTAATAAATTAGGGTTGTCATTTTTTGCACCCTGCTTGAATTCTATACTTTTTCATAGCGGTCTTTGTACCTAACCTAAATAATATAATTAATTACTATTATACATTTTCACAAATATCATTCCATTTGCCAAGACAATTGGGGCGTATTCAGATTTAATAGTATTGGAACCAATGTTGCTGCCTTCACGATTTCGAAATGTTTAAATAGAAACATGATTAAATCACATAACTTAAGACATAGACTTAACAATGTGTATTGTAGTTTTCAGCATATGTACAGATAAAAGAAAACTTCTGCTTCCTCCCTCCAAATATGCATTTTCGTTGAGCGTTCCACTTTTGAAAACTGTTTAGGGGAATGGTGACGTCACGCGTGCAATACAATGACGTCATTTGCCGACAAATTGGCCCGTATCTTTCGCTCTCTCGCGCGTCCCGCGCCTTGGAGCGGGACGGCGTTATATTATGCAGTCGTACTAACTTAAATGTCGCACACGCGGCTTAATGCGGTTTTATACAGGATGTGTAAAAACTCATTAGCTGTTCAATTTTACAATATTATTTACCTCTCTCGAGAAAGGGTAGGATGGATCAAAATATAATATTACGATTACCTACCTCCGTGTTGTTTCAAATTAATTTTAAATACAGATTAAATGTATTAATTAGAAAGATATACTAATAATTATACAAAATACTTTGTTTATTATTTATTAATTATTCTATATGTTTCGATACCGATGGTATCATATTCAAGAAAAAATGTATACGAAAATTAAAAATACAAGTATAGACAAAAACAAAACTATAAAATGGTGAATAATAATTTTATATAATTATTAATTTAAATTGAGGCCACAAAGTAATTTTGCAAATATTGAAGAAGAAAGATATTCATAAAAAATCAATTTATCGAAAAATATTGTTGTTGCTACCAGGATTCGATCCTAGATCTTTTCCAATCCAATCCAAACCTATATCTTTCACTTTTAAAATTAATACATCTGTCATTCCATTATTTGAAAGCCATCTACTTAATTTTTACGGTTAACAATTCATTTTTATTATATTTTGGACACATTGATACAACCTTATTATTAGGAGAACACATTCTTATTGTGAAGTTGTAATTATTCAGAACATAGGTCTGTGTTATTTTAAACACTAATAAAATGTATTAATTAGAAAGATATACATATAAAACCAATTTTATGGAAACATATTGTTGCGCCACCGGGATTCGAACCTGGATCTCTTTCCTAACCAACAACAAAATTTTTCTATAAAATTGATTTTATATGTATATCTTTCTAATTAATATATTTAATTCATATTTAAAATATCACAGACCTATGTTCTGAATAATTACAACTTCACAATAAGAATGTGTTCTCCTAATACTATTACACGTCAAAACCATTGTCGTTCAAAAAATTTGTTATTATATAGATTAAATGTGGCGAGCTGAGGGAAACAAGATGACGATGATGAAATTACCATTGACGAGATTACTGTAAAAAAAAATCTGTGATCCGCAATGGACAGGCAAAAAAGATATGGTCAAGGGTTTCCTCCTCGGCACCACACTCACACATTGGGGAATCTATTAAATTCAATCTGAATAAATGTGAGGCCACCTGGCAATGCCCAATTTTACGTGGGGTTTGATGAGGTGTATTATATGATCGTACAATATAAACATATATTAGTTATTCCAGGAAAGTGACAATTAATTAATTAGTTTTATGAGCATATCGATCAGACAATTTTCATTATATTCTCAAACTTAGTTTCTAAATCAGTGCACATTGTAGACAGCCATTGGAATCAGGTGAGCGAAGTGTATCATGTGACACAAACGTACACGCTTCATCCAAGGATGCAATTAAATTATGCAATCAGGCGGATACAGCGCCAATTGGACGCACTGTTCCGAATGATTCTATAGCTCGTATTTTTTAATTCAGTAAACTCAATTATCCGGTAATGCAATTTAAGAGGGACAGTAAAAATTGGAATTTTACAAATACTTTTTGAAATATTATAAGTTAAAGTATCTGAAAATTAAATTGATAATAATATTATTTTAATTATTTTAAATTGTTAACTTTGTTTTGTTAACCACAAAGTTGATTTTGCTATCCTTAAAAAAATGATAATAAAATGTCACAATGTAATATAAAATAGGTGAAATCGCGAACACGATTTTGGCCGGAGAGCCCGGGCAATTTAAGTTATTATATGGGCGCGCTTATGATTCAGTGTTTATTTTAGACGCTCGAATTATACGGGTTGATTATTTTCTGTACCACCTAGGATAATAGATAGTCTACTGTATTTATTTATTTAATTTATTAATTATTTTACATAACATCGTATATATGAAGGAAGTTCTGCGTGTGTAAGAATCAATGGATCATTCACACCATGGTTTGACATCACAAAGGGTGTCAAACAGGGTTGTGTAATGTCTCCATGTTTGTTTAACTCGTATATGGATAATTGTGTGAAAGAACTGGAATACTCGTATATGAATATCGGAGTGAAAATGGGCGATTTGATTGTATGCTGTTTATTGTACGCAGATGATGCAGTACTAATGGTGAACAAGAATTACAGAGTCTAGTGAATAGAATGTGCGATGTATGCAAGGAAAACGACCTTATTATGAATGAGAACAAGTCGAAAGTGGTAGTATTCGAGAAAGAGGAAAGCAAGACACCGTGCAAAATACTTGTAGGTAATGAATGTTTGGAACAAGTAGATGAGTTTGTGTATTTGAGAAGTATGTTCGATGGACACGCAAAGACAGAGAAATATATCGAAAGGGAGGTGACTGCAGGGAATAAAGTGAACGGCGCTTTGAATGCAATTATAGCTAATGGGAACTTGTCTACTGAGGCAAGACTAGTGGTTCACAGTGGAGTCTTGGTACCGACACCTACATATGGAAGTGAGGCCTGGAGCAGGCAGAAGATGAACGAAAGTAGACTGAATGCAGTGAAAATGAGATCACTTAGGTGTATATGTGGCAGATCCATTTATGACAGAGTATAAAATGAAGAAATAAGAAAATAATGTAAAGTAGATCTTAGTATAGTGAGGTAGATTAAGAAAGGATCACTTAGGTGGTTTGGTCATATAGAACGGATGAATGAGGAGAGAATGGTAAGAAATATATATGACGTAAGTGGCACCAGAAATAGAGGACGTCCGTGGAAGACTTGGCACAACCAGGTAAACCAGATACTGGAGGATTGTCCTATTAGAAGCCTTAATAATCGTCGAGGTCTTATGAGAAGATGTATGAATGTGGATGAGGCGAGAATTGTGTGTCAGGACAGAAGAGTGTGGCGCTCTATCATCTCTGCCTACCCCTGCGGAGAATCGGCGTGATGGTAAATAAGTAAGTAAGTAACATCGTATCCCTACTCATCTCACTAAATCAAGGGCTGTATCGAAGTTGGTAGTACTTTTCTATATATAATTTACAAACATAAAACATAGGTATTATATAAGATAACCTAATTTAAAATAGCTTATATATTCGATACACCGACAAACATAAACGTAGTCGAAATGTCGTAACATTTTCGTCGACAACAAAAGCCGTCGGCTTAAATCCCACCAGAACCAATCCATTCACGTCCTGCTGTTTTACGAAGTATTTTAACTAAGTGTGAAAAAAATATTTAAATAATATTTTTTCGTCTCTCTATAGGCCGTGTTTATTCTAAAAAAAACTTTTACTGGAGGCGATTTGAATACCGTGTAAAGCCGAGGACTCTCGGTACGTATGACATGTCGTACCAGCTGTGCAATTGTTGGTTGAGCATGACAAGTCAATATTTTTTGATTTTCACGATTAAGTATTTATCTTTTTTTTTTACATGTTTATTCATACCCGGTTTTTTAAAAATGACATAATGTGATTCTATAGTTTGCGTTTACTTGTCATCATCATCATCATCATCATCATCGCTCTACTATCCTAGGAAGTCATCACGCACGGGCATTAAATTATTAAGTCAACATATTAAATAGAAATCTATTTTATATATATATATATATATACAGGGTTAAATTAGGTTAGATAATAAAATGTGAAAACAAACCTTAAAAATAAAACAGTGTTATAACTCTACTACAGTTTTTTTACACCACTCGAGTTTCGAGAGTTACTTTAATACCTTCACCTCAGTTTAACACTTCACCTGTCGATGAGAGTTGCTGTTTCTCTCGAAAGTCGAATAGTGCTAATAAACTCAAGTAGAGTTATAACATTGTTTTATTTATATACATGTATTTTGATGATAAAACTCTAGAAAGATAAACGGCAATTCAAACAATAATAAAATTTCATTTCAATACTACACGATTGCATTGATTCATAAATAAGTGCTGTTATTTCTTCTGAATAATTGATTTTTTTTCATAGCCTGTAGTTAGGTGTTCGTCAGTAGTATTTGTTTTATAAACATTGTTATATAAAGGAATTAAATTCAAATTAGTGATGGTAAACCGTGTGACTGTGATTGTACCGATGATTGTTAACTAAAATTTAACTATATTTTTAAAATTGGCAAAATTAACTTTTTGGTCAAAATTCATCAATTTTTATTTTTATTTTTTTTAATGTTATTAACCACTTATTGAGTAAAAATACACTTACCGGATTCAAAAAATGTAATTTTCTTCTTCAGGATATTAATAACTAATAAAAAACATATGTTATTGTTTCTTTAACTGAATCTATTTTTAAAAATAATAATTATTCTAGTAATTCTGTATCATCAAGTGACAATTTGAGTTAGGTACTAAATTTATTGATTTTAAAAATAAATCCTGTTAAAGAAACAATAACGTATGTTTTTTATTAGTTATTAACATCCCGGAGAAGAAATTGATATTTTTCGAAACCGGTAGATGTATTTTACTCAATAAGTCGTAAATAAAACAAAGTTAAAAGTAAAAATAATAAGATTTAAGTATTGGAGATTTACTTTCTAGAATACTAGCCATTACTTGAAGAATTACAAATATTCAGTTACCAATCATCGTTGCAATCAAATACAATCAGTCATAATAACGGTTTAAATAACGATTTAACATCACTAAAAATTTAACCCCATAATGAAACTTCTAAGAGTGCACCTTCGTTATGTAATGTTTATGATTTCAAATATACCACGTAATGTTGAGTCTTTCGTGGTCAATTTTATCGCACCCTTCTTATTCTCCGGTCCTTGTCTCAACTGTAAAATGCAAAACGAATTGAAAGGGAAAACTCTTTGAAATCATCTTCGTGACTTGTGAATACTTTTTCTTATCAAAACTTCCAAAATTCTTTGAGGAAGAAATTGATAAATTATTCAGTGCGAACATAATAATAAACATATCATTTATTAAAATGATTTTATAAATATTTTTTTTATTTCATTTGTAAAACAGTACTAATTTATGAATCAACCTAATAATATATAATTGCAGTATTGCACAATAGCGATACTAAATACAATCACCTGTGTAGATTAAAAAAAAATTCAGGTTGATATAATTACACGGATGAAAAAGACATAGCCGGATTGTATGTTGGAATTGATGAATATTCCCATAGTTCAATCCTCCATCTGATGCAGATGACGCGGTGTGCAGACATTGGCGGCCACGCGCAGCAGTGCGCCAAATTTAACGATTACGTCATTGCGCATTTTGAATTTGGAATTAGTTTCCAGAATGGTGGAGGGGCAAGTTTGTTCGAAAGCAAACTTTATATGCTCTGAATACACCCATGTGGACTTTATACAGGTAAATGCCTGTTGCTGATTTCGTGCAGCATGTTATTTATTTATTTTTTGAATAAATAAATAAGTAAATACAGATGTGAGGTAATTAATCTGAGCTCTTCAAACATGCCAATCTCGCGAGTTTATCGTCATGAAAATATTTTGATTTACGGCCGTCAGTAGAACAAGTCGTGATTTAGACGATCTGTGGTGTGTCTTCAGTTTACGGTCGCATGGTGGGTTATTGGTGTGTCTGGAGGGGGCTCGCTGACATAATTAATTAAATTAATTACTTTTTGGTTTATGGTATGAGATAGGAATGTGTTGGAAGGTAAAGGGGTGGGAAAAGGGTTTTTTATGCCTGGCAACCTAGCTTTTGATACCAGTTTTTTTTTAAAAATTAAATAAATGACCTCTACATAGGATGTTAATAATTCGTGGTGACAAAAAGTTATATAAAATATGAATTCAACATTATGTTAATTTTGTGAAATGTAAATATTCATATTTTATAGCTTATCAAAGAATGGCAGTGCCGGGGAGGGGGTATTGAAAATACACGATTCTAGAAGGAGTACAAGGTTCGTGACATTTTTATATGATTCTCAAAGGTTCTGGAGGTTAATATTTTCTATCCTTGCAACTCATGCATGCGCCTAGCATGCGTGACAGACCTGAAACAAATGCGTATTGTATATTTAGCACCCTGTCAGAGCATGATAGGATATGGTATAGTTGGCTGGGGTGGAGCTGCTATCACAATACTCGACCCACTGATTAAAATGCAAAAAGCCATAATGAGAATAATTCTCAATTTTTCCCTTTCAACATGAATTAGAGCCGCTATTCCAAGAACTCAAGGTGCTGAATATCAGGAAATTATTCATAAAGACTCTGCTTAAAGACAGATATGAAAACATAATCTTGGGCCTTATCACACATTCTAAGTTTACTCGGGCAAAACTAGCTGTCCCGTTAATGAAAACCTAATTTGCTCAAAAACATGGGTGTTTTATAGGACAGCCGATAAACAATAAGCTACCACAAGAGGTGGCAAAGGTATCGTATCCTCAATTATATGTGCTTATAAAGGAATGGTTTTTCAAAATTGGAAGAAGTTAGCTGGAAGAGTTTCTTAAATGATCAAAGCTACTCATCTTATGTAATATTTTTTGTCCTTGCATCCTACCTCGTGCTTATGTTTGCTCCCTGCTTGTTTCTTTTTTTTTACCTCTTACATATCTTTAGTCTGTGTCAATAAATTTACTTTGTTCAATTTACTTATTATCTCTACTTGTCTCCTTTTGATTTTTCTGTTTTTCACCATTTAATTTAATTTGTTACCTTACTTCCAACTTATATTATAGCTTATGAATCCTTTTGGCTACCTACTTCAAAACAGGTACTCTATATGTACCTAACAGGCTTGCATGTAAATGAAATGAATTATAATATTTGTACTGAGGATTTTTATATTGATGCAAGCTATAAAAAGAATGTTGGTATTAAAATAAACTTCGATTTATCGACACTGAAATGAAATGAGTATCTACGAGGGCAAGTCAAAAATTATCTATATTCTTTTTTCTACAATTTATTTATATTGACTTAATGGAAGCCAAGCTCGTCGTGGATGATTTGATGGGTAGAACTGTGACTGATGTTCAAAGAAGATGCTACTTCACCGATGGTAACACGCCTATTCGCTAGAATCATCTTCGAGCTTGCTGAATCTTGTCGTCCGTGGTGGAGGTTGACGGGCGTCCTGTTTCCTCTTCGTCGCATCACACTCGTCCGGTCACTTTTAAACTTCTCGATCCACAAAAAAACACTTTTACGTGATAAAGCACTGTCCCCATATCGTGATAAATGTCTACGATGAATTTCAGCCCCTTTCACACCCTCCGACCAGAGAAATCGGATTACTGTTCATTGTTCATCCTTGGTGCAAACTGCTATTGGAGCGGACATGCTTACACTTTAATAGCAGGAAGGTAAATGACGCAATCGAGATCAAATTTCGCGCACGTGTATGCATTCCTACCAACATTAAGCTCGCATGCGCAGAAGACAGAATTACAACCTTGAAGGTGTATTATGACGAAAGTGTAGATATTTTTTGACATTAATCACAGTGCTATCTTGGACATTGTTTAGTGCAACGTGTAGAGAGGTTTGAGGTCAAGTCTCAGACACTTATTGTCCATTTTATTTAAGATAAATCTCTCGCTCACTATTTTTGTACGTTCTCTTGGTCACCAATTTCTCTAGACTACCTCCTCTCTTCTAGCAACTTGTCTAATGCATGAAATAATTATTTTCCTGCATGTTATTGAAGAGCCTTTCTTTAGCCTTTTTCATGTTGTACGCAGCGTGCGAAGCCACCAGCACATCTCGAAAGCATCTAGTATAATATATTCCTTTCTTTTCTTCTCAGGATCCATGTGTCAGCTTCGTGCAGAGCTATGATTATTAAGTTTAAATTAAGAGTCAGCATTAAGCACCCTGTAAGCACCCTTAACTGTAGAAAGGCATAAATATAAAAAAAACATCATCTTAGATAGATATTTCCCATGTATGAAGAAAGCTTATTTTGTTTACGACCCCCGCGATTAAGTGCCCATTTCTTGAGCAGCCCCTCGTAAAGTTGATGGACCGTCTTGAATTTTTTTCGACTTTTCGGTCTTCCCGAATGACTGGTGGGTCATTTCAGATAATCTGAAGGAGATAGGAACTACGGATAGTATTTTGAAGGGAAAAAGGGGCCTCAGATATTACATTATTCTAGAGAAAAAATATTTTTAAGTAAGAAGAGTATAATATACGATTGCGGCTTTGCTGCTATTATCTCCAATTAAATTAATTCGCTTGAATATGGCTTATGCACAGACTACCAAATATATGGACGTGAACTAACGCAAATTCCTTGTTTCAATATTTTTAATTTGGTGTCACCCACGTGATCACTTTGGTACCACTTACGCAATCATATAGCTCCGTGACGTTTTTAAATATATGACTCGATTGGAAAGACAATACCGCATTGATGTAAAAAATATGTACGTCTTGTGTAACACAATGATTTAATTTTCAAAGAGTAAATATTTTTACTTTTGCATAAATGTGTCATAAACTATCGGATTTATGTTTTCACAAATAATGTGCGAAGAATGCTCCTCATCCCTCAACTAATGTTGTAAACTCCTCTCCTATATGTATACTTTATTTCATGTCTATTCATTTGCTGGTCTGTGGGCTTACGTCATTAAAATTGTGACCGACGTTCAACAACGGGAAACCTTTCAATGTTGAATCTTTTGTAAGATTAATGTATTGCGTTGAAGGAGCATAAATCGGTAAATAAATAGATTTATTAATGAACTTGAGCAATAATTTTCGACTATTAAATTTATTGCAATTACAGAACATACCTATTCGTTATCTGGTTCACGATCCACTCTAAAATAGTCCTTTTCTAAAGTAATTCAACTGGTCATAGGAATTAGTACACAGCTATTTAGAGTACGCCTCGTAATCCGTTCCACCTCCGCTCTTTACCCCCAATGATGATCTTTTTTTGTCTTTCTTGGTTTTGAGAAATATAAAAAGGTTAGAGGGAACCATTTCGGGCGGGTTTTCTGACACGGTTATTTGATTTGGAGCTATTGGCAGAATGCGTAGTACGTCTATTTTAGAATATTCACGTCTTGAAAGTTTCTAATATTTCTAAAAGGTACACGAAAGAAATATGCAATATTTATATTTCTTCCATCTACAAGATGTCATGCGAAAGCATTTTTCTCATGTTTATGCATTGTGCTTCTTCCATTGTAAAGGAAAATAAAATAAGATGTTTTGATATGTATAAATAAAATGTCACCCCCATTTTCGATGGTCCCCCCCCCCTTCCCCTCTTTCTGCCCCTCGGGCGGTGTCACGGAGGGAAATGTTCAGGAAGTGCAATATCAAAGATAACGTGTAAAAAGCAATCCAGTTATATTAATATTTCTGCCATACATTTTTTTCTCTTTTGTATGCGGAAGACATTTGAATAAAATATGCTCTCGCGGGTTTTGTCATATTTTTTGCGCATGCAGGATGGCGAAATGAAATTCAAGAGACTGTGTTTATTTTTTAGATTTTAAAAACTTGTTTATTTAACGCCAGCGGTCGGGTTTAAAAATACATTAAGAATGTGTGAAAAGGGCCGGACCGTCAAACCGGTAAAGCGTTAACTGTTTAAAACGAAATCCGCCAAAAGTGATAAAAAAATTTATTCTTTTTTTCAGATTTTCAACAGGTCTGATAGATAGTCCTAGTAGGATATTAAGGTAGAATGTAAAAATATTTTATGATAATAATAATATTATGTTACACAATACATTTTTTTATGGATAAGAAATGGAAAACACCGTATAAAATAAAATAAATACGTGTTTGAAGAGAGTTAACAAGATGTTGAAAACTACCGCGGAAATACAGAAGCGTGTGGATTTCAAGGTCAAAGCAGTGTAACCAAGTCTACCATATTGTTATTTTTATATAAGACTGTAGTGTTTAATTGTCATGAAAGTATATAATGCAATTTTTTTTGTTATAATTGAATGAATTTAAACATATTATTATGAAATTTTAATATTAATATCGGATTATTTTTCAAAAATTGTTGTATTTGATTAACTAAAAACAATCTTCATTTTTGTGGAGCTTTTTTGTAAACGCCTATTATTTATATTTGTGATGGTTAAATCGTTGTTTAAACCGTTATTTTAACCGTCGATGTGACTGTGATTATGTTCAATTGTAACGCTGATTGGTAACTGATTATTCTTAATTCTTCAAGCAATGAGTGGTACGCTAGATAGTAAACCAACAACAGTTAAATTTTAGTTACCAATCATCGTCACAATCACAGTCACGTAACGGTTTACCATCACTAATTCGTATCCGATGACAGCGCAGTGGTTAGTATCCCCGCCTGTCATACGGGAAATAGGGGTTTGTTTCTCCACCAAGAAGCTTGATATTTGTATTTTATTTATTTAACTGAATTTTTGAATATATTTTCAAATTATGTGTAGAGATGGTACGATATATGTATTGATATATTATAAATATCTATGATATATAGCGCTTTTTTCTGAGAAATACAATATTATAATGCTAACGAAAAAGCTCTCAAAGAATATTTTTGACTCTAGTAATTAAGTTTTTTTTTAAAATTATTTTCTCATTGGTTTCATTTTTTTTTCAGGTAAGGCGAATATTCTGATACCAGTAACGAAGACAACCGCGAGGTAAGTGCCTGCGTGCGTTTATAATACCGTGTTACAATGCTTTCCGATATCTAATTTCATACACATCACAATTGTTACTTACTTCAAGTGGATTGTACCACATTACTTAGCAGAAGCCCGTTCGAATGTGTTGCATCAACCGCTAACACTGGAAGAGCTCAAGCGTAGCCCAATACCATTTCAGGCTGCGGAGCCTGCTACTCCTGAACACGGTTTCATCGATTTTATTGAGATCTCGTTTGAGATTAACATCTTTGTTGACTGTCTTCAACTCGGGCGAAGCGAGGATGCAATGCTCGAATGTGTAATCCGATGGAATTCCATGCTTGGCTTTGAGCGTTTCGTACATAGTTTAACTGCAGTCTTCTAGACACTTGGAGTGCAGATCGAGAATACGATAAGAATGGTGTGAAATTCCGGAATTGAGTCACGTTGCAGCGATATGTAATATCACGAAAAACACAAACAAAAGAACTAAACAACATATTAATGAAAATATTGTTCAATGATTTATTGTAATGTTGTTAATCATTGTTATAATCTCATTATTGTTATAGAAACAATAGTCCAAATCGAGCCTACAGTTAGGGACATCATTAGCGACCCATTGAGCGTTAAATAGAATTATCCGATATTCAACGGTTTAGAAGAAGTTCACAGTTGAATTTCACAAAAAAAAAAAAAGTTTTTTTAATTAGCTGTAAACTAAATTTGGTAGCTTAATTATCACGGCATAAGTGTACCAAATTTCATAATGATAGGTTGAGTATTTATGACACACGCTTGTTTTTGTAAAGAAGGTTGCAAATTTCCTAAAAATCACAAAATTTTGAATAACTTCTAAAGAGTTAAGTTTCGGTTAAACCTATTCAATTATTAAGGAGAACACATTCTTATTGTGAAGTTGTAGTTATTCAGAACAGACGGTCTGTGAAATTTTAAATACTAATTAAATGCATAAATTATAAAAATATACATATAAAATCAATTGTATCGAAAAATATTGCTGTTGCGCTAACGGGATTCGAACCTAGATCTCTTTTCCAATCCGGGGAAGGTGCATTACCAACTATGCTACAACGACAGTATTTTTGACGACAAATTTTCGAACCTATATGTTACACTTTCTCAAATTAATATATGTATCGTTCCATTTAAATTGGTCGTCAAAAATACTGTTGCTGTAGCATAGTTGGTAATGCAACATCCCCGAATTGAAAAAGACATCCAGGTTCGAATCATGGTAGCGGGACAACAATATTTTTCGATAAAATTGATTTTATATGTATATCTTTATATGTACATTTAATTAGTATTTAATCCTATTTGACTCTCAATATGTTACTAGTGATGTTCCCTAACCCCTACAACGTCCTTCTGTGAGTCACACGTAGGTAAATTTGAAAGAAAACCGTTGTCGCTTTTGAGTGTTGTGTCAATTTCCTTTGAAAAATACGAATTAGGCGGATATGTGACACTTTTTTACTGGGGGTACATTTTTTAAAAACTTTTAGCGTAACAAATTGCGCCAATTTTTATTGTACTATATCAAAAAATCTATTTGTTCTGTTGTCAAACAATATATATGTATGTATAATATATAAAAAATACATATATTTATTTTATCAAACATTTGAAAATTGGAACATTTTATGCTGTACTGTTAATAGATATTTGTTAAAAAATATTTCGCAGAAACCTTTTCACGTAGGTGGGTTTTTAAAACTGGTTTATATATTTGTATAAATAACGAAAACCTTTAATATCGTTGCACAATTGGTAAATTTCACACAATATAATGTGAATACCTGCATTCATACTGTGTAGAATGGACGTGAGGCTAACTGCGGGACACGGAAATTGGACGCATTTATCAATGGACGACAATTAAAACTGTATTGTCATTATAGCTGGCCATTCCATTATTAATATATTATTTTGACAAACGCCAAATTTGACATTTAACAATCTGATAAATTAAATTTGTGTAACTCGATGGGGAAATCGCTCCGCAAAATTGAAATGACGCGATTTGACTCGCGCGATTCTGTGTTATACATATTACGCGAGAGTCGAGCTACTCGCGCGGCAATTGTTGCATTCAGCACTCGCGTGATTTTCGGTTTGTTGTGTCTCACATACGACACGGTTAACTCGCGCGTAAAACGCTACTTGAATGCAACGTACAATTGGTGTGGTATGAGACAAATCGCGATGAGAAAGCTTTAAGAGTTTAGATGGAACCTTCTTAACTGTTAAGTAGCACGAAAGTAGGTAGAGGTATAAATATTTCCTTTTGGTTATTAATAACTGATCATTGGATATCGAAAGGACCCCATCCTTTCCCGAAATCGTAGATATAAGTTTTCACTTATGTACCGGTTCCTCTCAACACAAGCAAGGAAAGTTAAGATGTATTATACATATAAAGAAAAAGACTAGATGTTAGTTTTGGGAATTTAAAAACTACACCTTTCGATGCCCCAATGTGCTTTCTTTATTAGTAGCAACATATATATATAAACATAAAAACAATATTCAATACATTGTATTACATACATTGCATACATGTTATTACATAAATAAGGCAATCATAGGAGTGACAATTTGCGATACACTCCCTAAGCGGGAGAAAGAACAACACACGTCACAGTCACACGGTGTACTTAAACACATTAATATGTCAATTTGACAGTGCTAAGATAGATAAGGAAAGAAATTATAGAAGGCGACGCGATATGACTATGAGACATATGTAGATAAGATGACAGGATGCTTTTCTTATCTATGATAGGATGACAGATGCTCAATATATTTGCCAGCCGTAATACGATTTCGTTGGTTATTTAATATATAAAAGAGAAAACATTTATGTAATCATAACTACACGTTTGTTTTTGCTGTATTCGCGTCTCGCAGACCTGCACGTTTAACCAAACACTTTACAGCTACAAATGACTATACGTCCGAAGCCATCACATCCAGAAAGACATAGACAATAGACGGGGAAGCGCTATATTATTTTGAATTGTTCTTCAAGCAGTGTTTCGCATTTTTCTCCAAATAAAAAAATATGGATGTTGCTGAGTTTGTAACTAGTATCCCCCAGTTTTTAAAAGTACGAGCAAAGTACTTATACTGTAGATAATAACGTAACATTTAAAGGGTAAGGGTACAGTATCTTGACGGTACCCTCCTTGTCCAGACTCCTTGGAGCTGTAAGTGCTAGCGGCATCCCCGTCCAAGATCCGCCTCGCCCGGTGTTCATCATCCGAGGCATAAACAACCCGCGAATTACTTAGCTCCATCCCCCGAAACCGCCGGTTGCCACCATTTTCCGGCCCTTTCCGCCCCTTTCCGTCAGTTTCCGGTCAAGCAAGAGCGGCGGCCATCTTGCTTCCGGTGAAATCGCGGACGCGCAACAGCAGCGCTCACGGTTAATGGAAAAACAAACGTTTTAACAACTTCCATTGTTTTATCTGTAGTTGCCACTTAGGGGATGAACACATAAGGTGAAATTATTTCTAGGGTATTTTGAAAACTTTTCGGAAGTTGCAAATCATTTATTTTTTTGCTGTCATTTAAATGAAAACAAAAATCAAGAAGTCGCATTAATATTTTCGAGGACATTTACCAAAAACAATGACGAATTATGACAATTGAATGTCAATACCAGAACAAGATATGTTAGATTTTTATTAGCTCTCGTAATAAATTCTATATTCTTAAACTCGTAGAATTTCTAGTTGGTGAATGAAGAGTATAAAGAAATATCTATATTGCTCCGGTTTCTATACTAATCAATTTTTTATATTTTTTTTCTTACAAATTCCTCGACAGTGCGCTTCCATCTTCCCCTGTCTTGCGCCGCTTCGGTACTTGTTGACCAATCACGACACAAACTGTCTTTATACAGTATTTTTTGCTGTTTATCTTAGCTTAGCCTGTGGCGATTCATCAGTCGCTTTCCCTCCGTACTTGCTAAAAAGACATATCTTATTGGGCGATTTTCTGGCATTCACAAGACGTATCCAAGCCACCTTAATTGAGGACTTCTATTCGTAGAAGTAGAGATTTCATGCCGAGGGCCTCCTTTATCTCGTTCCATTAATGTTACTCCTTTTGCTCCCTTAAGATAACTCATTTCGGCAGATTAGATTTTTTATCACACTCACTCCTTCAGTATCCATATTTGGTGACCGTATATTGAAGAAGATTTTCCGATACACATTTTTAAAAATAGTATGGTCTGGACACTTAACTCCAACACCGCACTATAAAGGGAGCATACAATTCCTCCAGTAATCCCTTTGTAATGTTAAATAATATTCTGTTTAATTACGCAATACGTTACCAATATCTTGTTATATAATAAATGTATTAAATTTGTTAAAAAAAATTAAAGATATCCTTTTGAACTGATACAATCTGATATAAAATATAGAATATTTGTATACCGTTACATTATATACCTTTACATTAATACAAAATATAAAACATTTCTATACCATTACACGAATATACAGTTAAATCAGTCAGTAAAACACTCATATCGCGCACAACATAAATTCATGAAATGACCTGTCGGGTTTGCGAAGTTGCCGATTAAATTTCACGAAGGCTTTAGTTAAAAAACAAAAAGGATTCTCAAAAAAAAAAAATCACGCCTTTGTTAAGCTGAGTCTTGAGCCCTGAACCCTGACCCGACTTGTATAGGTGAGGTTTTCTTTGCTGTTTTTTTCACCACACTTCCTTTTTCTCCACTTCCGCTCTTCCGGATAGCGTCTGTATCGGATTTTCCCGGAATTCTTCCCTAGCATTCTTTCAAAGCGATACGCTTAAAAGAAATCTGAAGACTGCTGTTCAAATTTTCAGGAAAGCGTGTTTAAGATTGTATTTGTGGCATCCCTTATTGGTGAGCTTAATTCAATATGTTAAATTTAAATGCTGCCCTGTTTAAAGATATTTTACAAAATGTTTGCGGCTGTTTACTGTGTTAACAGATTTTATTAAATCTCTAGTATTCAGGGGTCAGTTTATCATCGTAGTTTCGAACGACACATCCAACACACGTATGTATAATGTTTCATCTGTAAAAATTTTCTTCCACTGTATCACTGTAGGTAGGTAAGTAGATACCTAAGCTTACATTAATTATTCTTTATGTTTTTATTTTTAAACTTTTTCCCGTCACTGTAGCCTACCTTACAATTTTTTTTCTTAACATTTTTTTGTGTTTAGAATTTTACCCACTACTGTAGGTAGGTAGGTACTTAAGTTAATATTAATTTTTGTTTCCAGAATTTTACCCATCACTGAATGGACTTAGTTTTACATTAATTTTTCATTACATGTTTTTGTCTCCAGAATTTAACCTATCACTGTAGAGGTACGAGTACCTAGGCTTATATTAACTTTTATTATATATTTTAGTCTACTTTTTTTACCCATCACTGTGGGTAGATGTAGATAGTAGGTACCCAAGCTTAAAATAATTTTTCAAAATTTCGATATTTCAGAAATCGCCTCATCTCCCTCCGACTATATCTCGCGGTAGCTGCAAAATTAATGACAACGCGTAACAATGTTGTATTACTTTTTTGTGCTGTACACACGCATTGGTTCGCCCCTTTTTGAAAATTCGCCTATTTTATTTCCCACGTGGTGGCCACTGTCGTCTTCGGAATATGGGATGAATTAACGCGACGCGTGAGATAAATTACAATTACGAACAATATTAATGAAAAATTAGGCACGGAAAGCAAATACGTCACTGGGCGGTCGGGATAGTGTTAGAAAATACGATTATTTTCTCATTTTAATGACGCCGTCGGCTATTAAATATTTACCTTACCCCAGCAGCCAATATACCCTTCGAGATACTTTCGTGAAAGACCACTATTCAGTATCGTAATGGTGCTTTTAAAAAAATATCTTATTTTAATAGTACATAAAAATTTATATTATAATTTAGCTTATTCAGCTGCGACGGGAGAGCAGAGATTCTCGGATTTATCTAATGGATTTTTGGGTATATGAAAGACTGCTTTTGTGGGTGTGTGTGTTGAAGATGTATCATACGGATTTTTAAGGTTATATTTTAAATGATGTGATCAATGTGAGAATAGCGGACGGCCCAATATTTCATCTCTCACTCCCACGCTCGTTTGAAACTCGCGGAATATATTGTGTACATGTAGAAATAAACCACTGTTTTAACTGAGTTTGTTGAAGTAGAATTTAACCCGTACAATTAATGTTATCGTATACGGTTTCTGGAGCTGTTGACTGAAAGGTGGCGATAGGTAGAGTGACGCTCATGAGACACCCTTCCCGGCCGCCGGTGGCCGCGGTGGTATTGCTGCATGGAGTCGATACTATTTTTAGAGCCGAGGGGAGCTTCGTTTCATGCCCCGTTTCTTGCTTCACCGGGCGGTGATAAAAGTGGAGACAAGAAGAAAAAGCAGGCGTGATCATGGAACTGCGATTATTGGCAAGCAGTTGCTACTTATTCAGTCGTACATTCTGGGAGTGTATTCTATATCGAAGTTGTAGCCAAATCGGTCCATGGTGTTGATGTTTTTCCACCAATAGATCTGAACTAGAGTCCCTTCCTTCTTCTATTGGATCACCGACCTTTCCACGGTGTCCTCATATCTGGTAATATGGCCAAAATATCTGAGGATTCGGATCCGTATGGTTAAGAACAGATGTTGCTCGACGTTTAATTTACCTTTGATCCACGGTGTGCGAAGCATACTTCGCTAGCACCAGATTTCCACTGGATTGGGTAACTAGATATATTTAGAAATAAAAAAAAATATTATTTGAAATTAATCACTTTTTGAAATACGCTTGTTCTTTGACAACTATATGTTACCCTTTTGAAATTATCTCATTAAGCGAATAAAAAATATTTTTATAACATTATTTATAGATGACTCAACCTTTTGCCTGCGAGGGGTTAATCTTATGGATTCGAGTCTACGGAATTGTGTATATATGTATAGGTATAAGTTCAAGTTACTGAAGATAAAAAAGAGATAAGTTACTTTAAAGCACTCAAGTTTCACTTAATCACAGAAGGATTTACAATAAAAAAGTTATTAAATTAGAATCACAGTTGAAAGAATTGGAGAAAACGACACTTAAAAAGTAAAAAACAAACTTTCTCCATGGAGAACTTTTCCGCCCTTAATTACTTTTTCATTCGCCATTGACGCCATCGTGTGGCTCAAGAATATCCGCTTTGCTATTTCATTGATTGTATTACGGAAAGTTTGCAGCAGTGGGCTCTTGAAATTATTATAGAAAAAAATTAGAGACAGACATAATTATGACAGTCTATTCTGTTATTGAACCCCTTTTAATATTTATCAGTTATTGAACCCCTTTTAAAAATTTAACAACGTCTAGCTGGAGATCTAACGTCTGGCAATGGTGCGATCTAGTTTGAGCGTGACCTTTATTGCTTATGAAGTTTCTCATACGTACAATTTCAAATTTCAAGGAATGTCCTTAAAGACATATTAACTAGAAAAATAAAAAAAAACTGGAGGGCGGCGCAAAACAGGTATCATTGGAAGTCCTGAGGCCTACGAGGGGATGAAAAACTAATAGTCGTAATGAGTAAATTTAAAAGAGAATCACATTTTGAAGATGAATTTTTTTAATATAACAAATTACTGAGTCTACAAATCACGTACAATGGATCCCTACTCCATCCATCCAAAAACACATTGCGTTTTCCTTTTTTTAATTGAAATGTAATTTTTGTGTAAATATTATTATATGTATATTTATATTAACGTCTTTAATTTTTTTATTATTAGATACGTACCTTTAAAATAGTTAATGCAAGGTACAAACAGCTGTTTATACTACTGCTGTCCTAAAACGGGTAGATACTGATTAAACGTTTAAAATTTAATGCTCTTAAAGTTTAACTCTTCAATGATTGATATATTTAAATTTAAGATATACCTCAGTCACCGCCTACTTTTTCTCACTCGTGTAAAATTCTAAATGAAAATATATTTATTTTTTACCTTTTTTTCATTAACCACTTATTGAGTTTAAATACATCTACCGGTTTCGAAAAATACCATTTCCTTCTACAGGATGTCAATACTAACTAAATACTAAATAAAAATAATGAATTTTAACCATAATGTTAATTTTGCTAATTTCAAAAGGAAAATATCTTTATATGCATGTTTGAATATGAATTTTTGTTTTTAATATTTAAATGTCCAAAATGATACCTTACAGATTGTCACTTAATTGCTGGCTCGGAAATTTAACACAATCTGAAAACTGAGTACTTAACATTTGTATTTATATAATAAGAAGATATTACATAAAACTAGTGATGGGAAAAAATGCTACTCTTAACTCACTGGTGTATTTGTAATTGATATTCGATAATATCAGTGATTGAAAACTGTGACTGTGATCACAGTATCATTACTAATACGCATGTGCCGCACGGTATCACAACACACGAAATAAATTTAAAAAAACATAATTTTGAGCGTATTTACTTATATTATTAAACTTCATTCGCGTAAAAAACATTCTAGCATATTATATATAATATAGTATCATCATAAAAAAATGAAAACCCTTTAAAGATGTGAGTTTATTTTTCGGGTCAAATTCTCAGCATTTCGGACCAACTGCGTAAAACGTTTTAGCAGAATCTACTAGATGGCGCTTATCACAAATTATAACGTCATTCCTTCATGAATATTATCGTTTCATATGCACATGCGTCGAATCACGGTTCACAACTTAATATAAATAAAAAAATCACGAATCACGATATTCCCAGATATTCAATCACTGATAGTGAGTGAGTGTGACTCAAGTATCAATGATCGACTCACAGTTCGTGATTTTAAGCTCATTATTACATAAAACTCTTAGTCAATCTAGCGTGATTTGTATCCACGAAGCTTCAGCTGTCATCCTGTATTGGCTGTCTATAGAATCCTGTCAGTTTTTGCGAATCAATCCTTAGATGAAATCTTCATTTATTTTTATTTCAGTTCAGTGAGTAGTCTGATACAGATGCTGGATGCAGTATACGTTCTACTCTAGTGCAATAGCACTTTAAAGAGAGCTTTTCGCCGGACTCCCCGTGAGCGGGTGAGGTTAGGTCGGGTAGGGGATGGGCGGCACTCCTCGGCTAATGAAGCAGACTGAGAATAATCCAATCTAAGCCCGTGTATCGGCCGTCTAATAGAATCAACCCCCATTTGCAGTTCAAGCCAGCGATCTCGTGTCGTGTTTGGTAAATCCAAATTGATACACCCTATTATCTCGGGGTGCGGGTGCGGGCGCGGGCTGCCGCGCGGAGCGCGACGATTGCCTCCCTCGGACCGCATGTTTGCAAAATTCATTCCCCATTCTCGTGTCAGTGTGCCTATTTTTTCCATACAAGATCCTTTATCATATTACGTCAGAAACCCAAGTAGTACCAGTGTTGTACGTTTATTTATTTTACCATGGCACAAACCTTATACATGTTATATTTAAATCATTTAAAAATATGTTTTACGGAAACACAATCTTCCACTTGACATTCATAGATATATATATATGCTAACTATATTTGATGTTAATCATCGAGTACGTTTACTCTGGACAACAACTTTATCAAAAACATTGTTCACTTTGCAATTCGAAATATTTACGACTTGATTATTATTTACTCAATTTTCGATAGTACTTCTTTATTTTTATTGCTTAAATTTAAGCTGACTGAATGTTTTGTAAATGTGACTGATACCATTCCGACGCAGTATAACAAGGATTTACACCATTCATGTCTCCGATCTAATATATGTGTCACAAATTTGAGTTTTATATATATATAATTTGATTCGGAATTAATTTTTTAATTTAAAAATGTATGTTTCATTTTATAAATACGCTTTATTAGCTAGCAATATTAAGTATAATGTTAGAGTGAGCAAAACTCGGCATAACGTGAAATGACTTTTAAAACCTATCATGTTTTTTTTTTATCACACTGATATACATATTTGAGTAATACAATAATTAACGTATATACATAATAATTTTATTTTAGATGAAAGTAATTATTAATAAATTTTCTAAATAAGTAATAATGCCTGTCATTAAAGTGTTGCGGTTTAGCTTGATTTTCTCGATATTATGAAAACGTGTTATGGCGGGTTTTGAAAGTCAGCGACTTTATAGTAAATATCACTGTCAAAAATGACATATTTCACAACCGAAAAAAAACCAGTATTTATCAAATATTATTTTTAATATTGCAACACACTCTGAATCACAATTTGCGAAAAGTACACTAAATTAACTAATTATTTGCTCGAGTGGGATAATTATTAAGTCGAAAATAGTTGTTACATTTATATTTGTGACATTTACGACAGTGTATTAGAGTGACTTTGTAATACAGGGTTAAAAAGGTCATCTTAAATATTCGAAGAGAAATTTCCTTTTCCGGCTGTCTTTCATTTTTTACGCTTCTTATTTCGGCAGTAATAAAACGTCCTGAATGACGTACATAAACATTCGCAAATGGAAAATTCTTTTAACCATACATATCTAAGTCAACCGTTTGTGTAAATCTTCTTGGATTTTATTGATGTTGTAAATGTGCTCTGTTTTTTTTTCCTCCATACATTATACGTGCAAATATGTTGGTATGTGTATATCCGGCTCCGTGTATGATATGGTTTTGAATGTACGGAAAGAAATATTGTTATCGGGAGATTGTGTGCATGGGGATAAAAATTCTAAAGCCTTTTGTTTATCGGGTAAACAAAAATGCATTTTTACTTTTATGATACTTCAGCGCCGGGGGTATAAAATTGTTTAGATCGTCCAAACAAATATGGTGACGTGTAGAAAAATATTATTTGTTTTATTTTTAACGTTTATTGCATTCACTTTATGATTGAAAAAGGTTATAAATTTAAAAACGTAACTAACTTTTTTAATATAAGATTTTCTGTATAAATTATTCCACAAATAAGTAAAAAAATAAAAGATCGTATATATAAAAGTATAAACAAACAAATATCGATAAACAATGGTTATGATACTAACCTTATTAGTACAATTCTTAATAAAAAGCTTAAACAGATATGTAGCTACTAATAAAAGTAATTGGTAAGTTACCAATGGCGTAGAGTTCTATATATTAATAATTTTTCTTCCCTGTGCGTGAATGATCTTCTTTCTAATGTCAGGCACGCGTTATACACAAACATTTTTAATAAACTCAAAAGTTAAAGATAATAATGAAGCCACTCAGGTATATATTAATTAACTTTCAATAACTGTCCCTCATTCTATATAGGCAAAACTACTTGTTATGTTAATATTCGTGTAAAAAAATATCTTAAATGTTTAAACAGTAATGGTATCTCAGAATTTTCCATCCGTATTATTGAAAAGGACCATTCTTTTAATAATACTACTGGGATCAATATCCTCCATAAAAATGGGTTTGGCCTCCGGTTGGACAATTTAGAAACCCTTGAAATAAAAAAGGCATTGAATAGTGGTACGCCAATTTTTAATAATCAAATTAATTTATCCATAAGCCCCATATTAGGTATATTTCCTTTATATTCAATTTAATATCCATCAACGCTGTATTTTTCCCCTCCGTTCCGTTGTGTTCAGTCTATCTGTATATGTATTCTGTCTCTCTCTTTCACATGTAATTTTATATTCTTATATTTATCTCCCTGTTTATGTATATATAAGTATACTCTTTTTATATTTATGATTAGTTTCAAATACGTCCTGATGAAGCTTGAGGTAAGCGAAACCGATTGACATGTATACATTTCGTGGTTTCATACAAAATGATTGTTATTTTATTTAGTATAAAAAATGTGTAACATGGGATAGAATAGTATATAATTGTATATGGTTTTTATTTTCCATTAAACAAAAGAACACCAACTGTACTTGAAATAACATTCATGTCCATACAGTGTTTAAGAATACCAAAACAAAATATAATGGTTTTTATACGAGGTTTACATAATCTGTACCAAGAAGGCGTTGCGCGATAGGAAGGCAGCATGGCAGTCGCCTTATGAGTTTGAAACGTGGCGGACATACATATGTCTCAGCCGGAACTGTACATTACGTATTTAAATCATTTAAAAATTATATCTGATTTGATATTTATTTTTGTTAATTAGTTAACTTAAGTTGTATTGTGGTAGACAATTGATAATAAATTATGCTGTATTTTTAACATTCAAATATAGGTTTTACGGAAACCCGACACTTACGGTACAAATAAATAACAACACTCATATTTTACCTCACAAAATTATCAGAAGCCAAAAATGAGGTCGTAAACATCCTAATCGTACAATGTAAAGATTAGTGATTTCATTTTACGCTGTACTTGCTAGCCTGAAAAGACTTGTTATATTATGTTTTTACAAATATCCACTTCGTTGCGAAGCACTCTGGCGGGTCGCGACACAGTAAGAAGGTCGAAGTTCATATACTGATCATTTCTAGACATTTTATAATTAATAAAATACGTTTTTTTGATTATGAATTCAACCACTTTATTATCCTGGGTTTGTTTATACATATACTAGAGAATGGTAGCATTAAGAGAGATATAAAGGAGAGTTTTATCTCATTTCGCGATGTCTACCAGTAGATTTACATTTAATCGTTTTGGCATAGAAATATCGTATCTGGAGATAATCCAGCGAAGAACAGATCCATTTTGTGTAGGAATGTGATTACGTCATAGAGCAGAATTTCCGGACTGTACAATAGACTATCCATTTCTCTCCGATATAACTGAATCAAAAACATATATGTCTTTAAAATTTTGAATGTACTTCTTCTTTTTCATTCTCGCAGACGATATTGAAATTCCAGTCCAGAAATTAAATAAATAGTTTAAATACGAGTAACGATTTAATATTAATACATAATTTATAAGGTTAAAAAAATTATAGTGTTACTCTTATTTAATACAAATTAAATGTATTAATTAGAAAGATATACATATAGAATCAATTTTATCAAAAAAATTTCTTATTGCTACCGGGATTCGAACCTGGATCTCTTCCAATCTGGGGAACGTGCATTATCCGATTATACTATACCAACACAGTGGATTGACGACAAATGTTGATGCCATGGAAACATATATATGTTTCTGATTAATTAGTATTTAAAATATCACAGACCGTCTGTTCTGAATATTAACAACTTCACAATAAGAATGTGTTCTTAATAAATAAATAGTTGCTTAACCATATTTTTTGTGCAATACCCATTATTTTAATTTTTTGGTTTTTGCGTGACGGCCATATTTGTTTTACAGGACGTAGCATATTTTGCAATAAATGATTTGCAGAAACTGACATCTCTCAGCTCTTGTTTATCTTATTAACATGGAGTTAAAAGCAATTTGTTCAGAAAAACACAACTACCGGGCTACAAGAATGCTGTTACACATTTTCACCTACATGCATTCCCACATCGTGAGATTTCAGCCATAATTCTTAGCTTTATTTTTAAAAAAGTCACATCTTCACGGAGATGTTATTGCAGGAAGGGTTAGAGTCTACAAGTTTGTTTTACAAAGAGGTGGGAACTAGTTGTGCTCACACACAGATATTCGTTTTACCAGCTGTTTCACGGGTTCGTATACGGAGCTTGCATCGCCAACACAGCATTACCAAAGCGTCTATCCTTTTGCGTTCTCCTTCTCTCAGAATTCATGGTCCAGCACCATAGAGAAAGATCTTTACTTTAGACATCCTATAATCCTTCAGAAATGACTGGAAGCTTGAAATAATTAATCTCATTGATCTCTACTCTTATCTAAGACACTAGTAGTAGTTGAATCGGATTCTTCATGTCTAATTTAAATGAACTATCAAATTGGTAATGATATAAAACAATATTTATGAATATGTATCACTTCTTTACTTAAACCCATAATCGGCACTCCAATTTGTCTCTCAATTTTTCCCGTTACTCTCAGGAATGGAAATAATCACCCGATCAATAAAACTATCCTTGTATTATACTGCTATTTAAGTTAGTCACATCTGTATCACGTGTCGGGGGTTACTCTTCTTCTCCTTTTTAGTTTTCCCGATCTTACCTTTGTTCCCGGTTCCGCTCCCCGACCCCTGACCCCGATAGATAATTCCCCAACTGCCTCTCGGAACAATTTCCACCCCTATTCGGTAAGCGAAGTGAATTCTTCAACCCCTGTCTCGATTAATACGCTTATCAATTGTTAGTATCGGCCCACATGTGACAGGCCTTCAATCTATGTTTTACAGGGTTAACATTATTTAGTTTTAAAAATAATTTCTTAAGCTGTTCTGATTTCTTTAATTCAGTATTTTCTGAGCTAATTTTCCGCTCGTATCTTTTGGAATCTATTTTATGGCGGTTTGCTGATGGAATCTTTATACATTCAAATGATTTTTTTATCGTGAAATGCTACTTAAATTTGACCATGAATTAAAACTGGATTTTATATGTAATGTCAGATCTTTCTTAAAATCTGGCTCTATTAACACATTAATAGTAGTTTAAATACCTTAAAAGATATGTAGTATTTAGTTTTTGAGAACAGTTTCTGTATTATTTTTATCTTTAATTTGTTGTTCTCCTATCTTGTTTTAAATAATAATATACGGTTTTTATATCTTAATTATAAGATAATATATAAATAAGATTTTTCTTAATCCTGATGTCTGCTTTGAGTTGGTATTTAAACCTACGTTATATGACCAATATACATAGTTACAAATAATTACAAAATTTGTTATTTTTAAATAATTTATTATTATTATTGAAGAGTTAGTACAATATCTGCTGATGAAATTTTCGGTTGGTTCATATAGTTTGCTTTAATTTTTTTCTTAGCTTGATTTGCTTTTATGGTTAGGCTCCCAATGAATCAAGATACTATTTATGAAATAAATATTTTTAAAACATAGTTTATTTGCTGCCGATAGTATGTTAAACTTAATTAATTAATTAGTTCGTGGAAATATATCTCTCATAACTACAAAATTATTAAAAATTGTAAATTCAATAATGTTAAATAATAAACAAAAACAACCTAACAGTTGATCTACGGTAACTAAATATTTCATAATTACAAGTATTATACACAACTATTTTAAATTCAGTATTTTTGGCATTTTACGGATATACCACGTATCTTTTTAGTTTCTAAATGGATGGATATAAATAAACCAATGTTATAACTCTACTTGAGTTTATTTGCACTACTCGAGTTTCGAGATAAACGGTAACTCTCATCGACAGGTGAAGTATTAAACTAAGTACACACAAATGTAGTAGTATAGAGAATCTCGAGTAGTGCAAATAAATTCAAGTAGAGTTATAACATTGTTTTATTTATATGTATTCATATTGATGATGAAACTCTACAAAATACAAGCCGATTCTATCAATAATATAATTTTCAGTTTCTTTTTGGGTGTATAATTGTTTTTTTATTAGCATAATATTATACAGTTATCAAATTAGATAGTCTCAGATATTTAAATATATTTATACGTTCCTGATTTTGGTTAACTTGCATATTGATGTAATTTTCAAGAATCTTGGAATTTTTGTCGGTTACAATTAATACAGCAAGATTAAAACCATCTCGTTTTTTTTTAATCTAAAATTATTTGAACCAATGTCGAGAAAGTGCCGAGCCTCATAACACATAACAAATGGATTGCAAAAAGGACAAACATATTACTGATAAATAATTTAAACAATCTTTAATAAAATTATTGCAGCATTCAATCGTAGCGTATGGTTTTGTTTTTGAAAATGAGAACTCTATTCTTTAATTTTAATAATGAATTGTCTTTATGTTATATTATATTATTTATTTTATAGTCCACATACTAACATATTTACAACTTTCAAAAATTTAATAAATATGGAGATTGAGGGGTGAGAATTGGTGAATGGTTATATATATATATATAAAGTGATCACTTAAAACAGCTGAAGGCAGATCGTAAGCCCTGTAATTCCCGCATACTTCCATATATATTGACCATTAAATATAATAAAAATTGTCGTTTATTAGATGTTTTTTAATCTCCAAATAACATGGTTTAAGCGGATACTGTCTGCTGTAGCACAGTTTAGTATTAACGCCTTCCCCGGATTGGAAAGAGATCTATGTTTGAATCCCGGTAACAACAATAATATTTATCGATAAAATTGATTTTGTATATCTTTCTAATTAATACATTTAATTAATATTTAAAATATCACAGACCGTCTGTTCTGAATAATTACAACTTCACAATACCAATATGTTCCCCTTAATAAGATACATATCTATTGGTTACGGATTAAATTGAGTATTTGCTAGGAGATTATGACACTTATTTTTACTCCCTAGGTATTTAGTAAAATATAAACAAATTCATCGAGTAGGTTTAAAATTTATGTATTGTATATTCATTCTGTAATAAATTCATACCATAACAACATTGTTGCAATGAGAAAGTTCGAAAATTAGTTCTCAGCAGAGAATGATAAAATAAATGAACTTGTTTCGAAAGTATTTTATGTAATGATAAAATATAAATACCGTATTCGGCATATATACCGTTTCAAACGACTCGCGAATTCCTCAATTCTGCAATAAATCCAATAACATCAAACTCTGTCTACGATAATGCGCGAAAGATTCTTAGAATATGACAGTCTAGAAAAAGAAATTATCCTGAAAGCAACTTTAGGAAGAAAAAGAGCTGGAAGAGTACCATAACGTCACATGTGGCCGGTCAGGGCCGAGACTTGTGGAGTCGAAACTCATCTGATTTGAGGCCACTACACATCAAAACTGACATGAATAAATAATGATCGTTTCAAACATCGAAAATCAGAGCAACACTGAGTACATAGTTATTTTAAAATGTATTATATAAAATGGATTCGAATTTTGAGAAAAAAATAATGTAATGTACACTTAAATGTGTATTTTTCTCTTGTCATTACATTTTAGATTTTGCAACAGATTTTTTATTGTATTCAAGGCGCTTATTAAATTATTAAAAAAAAATTCCGTCTTTTTCATTTTTCTTCACTTACTTTTAATAATTTCTAAGACTCGCAGAAATAAATGAACGTTTTATTTCATGAAATATACGAGCGAAATCCCGCGGGTAAAAATCTTTACCTAGTGAAAAAGTATTTGAGAATTTAATTAAATAGCTCATTTTTCTCTACAACCTCACCGCTTAATCTTCAGATTATTTATTTTTATTGTACGAGCATTAAGCGGTGCATGATAAAAAATCAAATTAAGCTGCAATCAAAATTTCCTATTTAAAATTAATCGACCGTAGCCCGAAGCTTTCCAAAGCTACCCTTATATCTCCATATTATATAACATAAGCATATCCTTATTCTCGAGTGCCAGCCCCATTCCTCCCTGCATACGTTTTCATCCCTTACAGCTGGCAGTTTCTCTCTTTACATGCAAATCCAATTTGGCCACCGCGGGCCTATTACAATAAATTACCGGCAACCCTTATACCTTGTGCCCATTCGAACAATATGTGAAGTGGATCCTCAATTTTTGGGGATTCAAATGGCATTTGGGCTTGCCTCGACTCCACGCCCATGATTACTTTTTTTCTCTCAGTGTTGATACCATTTCAAAACACATACATGTGTGTATTGATTAATAATTTTTGTGAGATTTTGAATCTTTATTTGATAGTCTAATAATTCATATGTAATGATTGATAACCGCCAATATACTCGATGCACCTAAATGCCCGAAGTATTCAAAGGCTTGTCTCAGAATTTTTTTCTAATAATAAAAAAGTTCGTATGGTCTCGTCTCTGGCAGCAATTTTATTTAACAAGTTAGTTATTTGTCATCAGCGGATCAGCTAATATAATTTAAACTTTAATTATGTAAAATATCTAGCGTTACGCCGACTGTCACGTATCACAGTTTAGGTATTTTTAGTTAAAGGAGAATAACAAAGTTTAAACTAAATTATCATAATTTTTAATAATTATCACAATATTATAACTATTATATAATTAATACTAGTAACTAGTGTCCGACCGAAGGTCAGTTTTTGGCCGAATCGTACTTATAAATTTTAGAATTCCGACTAAAAAGTATAAGTACAGTAAGTAATTCTACACTGTTACTTAGTTTTCCGCGTTATGGTGTTGATAATAATTGTAAATACATCCATTCAATAAATAAATTGCAGTATTCCAGAAATGATACACAGAATTTTATTCGATTCGTAATAGTTCGTGCGTTTTCGGCAGCTACGGCTTCGGCCAAACCCGAAGGTGTATTTTTTGACCGAAGGTGGCTGAAGTCGAAGCTGAATCCGAAGCGAAACCCGAAGTCGCAGAAACAGATATTGTGTATAATGTACCTACTCATAGATCAAATGTAAGCATTTAAAAAATATCTACCATCAATATCATCTGTCTGGTCAGTTCGAATTAGTGGTTTTAGTGGGTTTTTTATACATAATCAAATTAGATTTTATAACATAGATACAACGTTTTATGACGGACTAATTAATCCCTAAGTTAGTTTGTGTAGTTGGTGTTGAAATAACCGTTTAATAGGAATTTTAATATCTAAATAATTTTTTGAAAAAATTGTAATTCAAAAATCTTTTTAAAAAAATGATATCCAAAGGGTTTAGGAATGTACACAATACAACAAAGTTGCTTAATCTTTCTCAACGGTGCCCACATTTGTGTGAGGAGTTATGTATACTGAATAATGAACTATTTTAAAGCAATAAACTACAGAACGCAATAAAGTAATTTATGTGACGGGCGGCAATACAGCAACGACGAATGTCAACTAATTTAGTTTTGTATGTTTTAGACAGGGTGAACAAAAGAAGTATGCATCTTCCAGTTGAAAATAATTTCATTATAAATTTGACATCTCCCAAAAAAATTAAATCAAAAGTTATATTATTTTTTATACATGCCGTGGTAGTGTAGTAGTATCAGTAGTACATTCACTTTAGCATTTGAGCATCGTACCGTCCACGGGATACGTAACATTTTTTTTCAGCAATATATTTGGAAGGCGTCTATTTTAGCCATTATTTAATCATAATCAAGCCGGCAGAAGTGTCCAATCTTCTAGCCATTAATTAATTACAATCAAGCCAGCAGAAGTGTCCAATTTTCCAGCCATTACCTGATTACAATCAAGCCAGCAGAAATGTCCAATCTTCTAGCCATTATTTAATTATAATCAAGCCGGCAGAAGTGTCCAATCTTCTAGCCATTAATTAATTACAATCCAGCCAGCAGAAATGTCCAATCTTCTAGCCAATGTCTTATTACAATCAAGCCAGCAGAAGTGTTCAATTTTCTAGCCATTATCTAATTACAATCAAGGCAGTAGAAATGTCCAATCTTCCATCCTAGAAGTTCACTCTTGCCTCGTTCACGTTCTTTCATCTTCTCATTTACAATCGTGTTTGAGATGCATTATATTAAAATGTATTTATGTTTATTTAAAAATACTAGATCTTTAGCGAATATACTCTATACTTGGCACCTTCAATGTATGCTTAAAACAGAATGATAATTTTAATAATGTTTAATTAAACGATAAATGAATCCAGACGCTTATCTTTTAAAAACAGGTACAAAAATTACAATGCTTTTAGTATATGTCGGATAGCAAATAATTAAAAAAATGGAAATGATATACAATTAGTACGTTATATATCACTGCTTCAAATAAATTTGGCCAACACTGCACTATTATACAACAATGCATTTGTTTACTGGACAATAAATTTTAATGCATACTACGTAATGCACTTAACCAGATCCGGCGTGTCGGCTTCCTAGGACCATTTCCTTCTTCAAATACCGAACGATAAATTGCATCATGCATTGTTCTAGGGTTAAACATTAACGATGGAACCGGGGTCTCCAATATACAACAATTAAAAAATTATTCAAAACAAATTCTATATCAGATACGCCTGAATATTATTACTTTGATTAAAAAATATTGTACGATGAAAACTTCAAATGACAGCGGATTTTATGTAATCCATTACAACTTTAATGGTTTCATAAAGAATTATGTTTCTGTACAATAATGGCGCAAACATTCACAACAATATATTTCCATCGTACATAAAACATATTAATGACGTCATAACTCAGAGAAGCGTTGTCAAAAAAAAACTTCGGTAAATCGTTGATTTCACTGAAAAACATCCGATATTTTTTTGATAAGGTGATTCATAACCATCCAGGACCTCTTAAGAGGTGAATTTTATCATAACAAAATAATTATTTACTAATAAAACAACTCACGCATATAAAATCTACATTAAATTGAATGTTAGTGTGTCTGCCTATTCTGTATACATTCCTACGCGCTTTGGCCTTTCTAAACAAAATTTTGCGCAGTCACTCTTTAGGATCCTGCGTAAACCATAAGTCTGAATGTTACCACTCTACTATCCCGTACGCTTAGTATAAAAAAATGATCAGAATACAGAGCACTAATGATTGAATAGCCAATTAAGTATTTACCCTTATATCATTTTGATTTCCAATACCGACCCGCTCGCCCGCAGGTGGCAGCCTAAGCATGTACTTGGCACAGCTGTTGAGGGAAATGTGTCGACTTCGATCGCCCGGCGAGATCTCGCGAATATACCACAGAAAAGTACCGACCCAATCACTGCGAAGATCACGCGTATTGCAAAATGTACTGCTGTTCATAACAGTAACGTCGTTGGCATAAAATAATTTGACGGGGTAATTTAGAACATGACATCACTTTTGTAATGTCAATATATATATATACTGAACAGGTTGAATTGATATTATTTAAATTAGATAAAACAATGGTCCGTATAGTAAAAATCATTAAATAAATTTGACCCCGCGACTGCGAGTTTCGCCAAAATATTATATATTATTATTAGTACGAGTGGATATCTGTATGCTCGGGCGAATAATACTATGATTATTATTGTCTCCTCGGAGAGTATTATAACATGAAAGCGTTTTGTTATAGAACAGATCTAGAATGGGACGCTTTGTTTGAGAGGGTTTAAATCATAACCATCTGCGCTCCGGGAATTGTGAATAGAGGATTATAATTGTACGAGAAAATGGTCATTATTATACAAGATAAATTGATTAAGGATATAATATTTCATAAAATCATCACCTTCATTGTGCACTATAAACTCTTTCTTTTGGAATTATACATGAATCAAATACCTTGTGTTCTTGTTATTTTCCTCGATATAGGCGAAATCTATCTTCTATTACAAAATATATTGTTTCGCTGCGATCTGGCTCCGGTGGATCGAACGTCAAGGGCAACGCCATCGGCTAATCTCAGTCTGTTAGTGCTGTGTGATGTCGAAATGGCTGCGTATAACTTCTAATATTAAATATAATTCTGGTTCTACATTAAAATGCCCGACAAATATAATGAACGAAAAGAGTTCCATCTTCTGTTTTAGTCGCAAGTACTTCCAAATAACGTTCGCCACTTCTCAGAGTGACAGGGAGACATTTCACAAATACGTTACTCATCCAAATGGGGTGTGGTGGCGGCCGTCCTCAAGCCGACACGCGCGCGGGACAGCATTTCATCTCGCCTCTGATTGACATCAAAGGCACGCCACGCCACCTTGTATGAGGCCAAGTTGGAAGGCCTCGACTCGTTCACACGGCTGCTAGCAAGGAATCTCCTCACGAATCCCACCAAGAGGTCCTTTCTGGACGCGGGTGAAACGGGGCCCACATATCTCCCGAACTCACCGAGACTCCTTGTTCCGTTAAACTGTCTCCATTTCTCCGGCGCACGCTCAACCTACGCCGCCAGCCACGTGCGAAAGTCTCTGCAATCTCTGGTTTCTCATTCGACCAGTCCTCCAGCCAATGACTGCTTGTGCTGGATGTCGGTAAAACAGGCGGCCGACGGTGCTGCCGCGTGAATTCATATATAACGTAGTATTATATTTTTTGGATAATAAATCTAAATTAGATATTTTTATCTGATACAGTAGACTCTCGATTATTCGGGATCTGATTATCCGAGATGTTTCGAATTTCGAAAGTCATTGAATATTTTTTTATTAAAACCAAAATGTTCCACGTGCTCATAAGGGCTAAACACGTGTTTAGAGTCAAGCACATCAGCTGTCATCGTGTCTGAAAACATTTTTTGTTATTATGTAGCTTTCAGTTTGTTTTAGAGCTTTATTGGGGTTGGTTATGTCCGGTTGTGCCATTAAGCCACTTATTACAATATTAACCTGCTCACAATAGAGTGCGGGTAAATGAACGAAAGCGGTATTGCGTTTTCTCCATAAACTATTATCAGGGGTGTCACAGGTTTTTTTTTATTGTAAAAAAATGTTTTAATTTAGTAATGGATAAACGAGTTGTGCTTTCAATTGAACAAAAGCTATAAATTATTCAAAAGTTCGAAAACGGTGCTCTTAGTGTTCTATCATATAAGGTATCATCTTATATTTACATCAAACGGATACTGAGAAGTCACTCTTGAAGGGTGGATTGCCTATTTGAAAGAAGAAGAAGAAGGATACTGAGAAGTCTTGAATATTAATATTTTATTATTAGGAAAACACATTCTTATTGTGAAGTTGTAATTATTCAGAACATAGGTCTGTGATATTTTAAATATGAATTAAATATATTAATTAGAAAGATCACGACGAACGATTAAATGTATTAATATCAAAATGGTAACATATAGGTTCGAAAATTTGTAGCTAAAAATATTGTCGCTGTAGCATAGTTGGATAGTGCACCTTCCCCGGTTAGGAAAGAGATCCAGGCTCGAATCCCGGTGGCGCAACAACAATATTTTTCGATAAAATTGATTTTATATGTATATCTTTCTAATTAATATATTTAATTTATATTTATTAATATTTCGATTTCTTTGGCAGTGTTTGGCTCGTTGCCCATGAGGTGAAATATCTATTAAAATGTTGCTTTATAATTTAGAGTAATAAAATGAACTTCTTTCTTTCGGGCACCTTATATTAGATTATAACTCATACATTTAATTTGTATTCAAATAAACAGTTCATGTTCAAATGTTTAAAATGCTAGAAGTGGTCTTAATATGGGCAGTGGCCCAATTATGGGCTAGTAGTACACGCTTGTGTGTTCAGTGTTGAGGAATACTTTGTGTGGTGAAAATCACGCTGTCTAATCTTTTGAATTTACTTAAAAATATATATTTAAAAATACAAGCATAGATAAATTCATTTTAGTATACATTGTTTCCTGAAGAAGATACCATAGGTATCGAAACATGTTGATTTATAAATAAATAACAAAGTGTTTTATCTTACTATTTATATAATATGTGGCCGTAAAGTAATTTTGCTAATATTGAAAAAGTAAAAATAATATCGTTTTGAAACGTATTGAGGTTAATTTTTTTTTTTTTTGTCATTTATAGTTTTCATGGCGGTTGGTCTAAATATGCGCTACCGCGTGATTTTTGTAAAAAAAAAATCTTTTGTGTGTTTCAGTAATAAAATTTTCAAATGTGTATGGTAAAATATGTTATGAAATAAGTGAACCTTTTACTACTACTATTATTTTATTTTTTTATTAAAAAACCTAAAGTTTACATATCATTTTTAAAAAACTAAATGATTAAATAGAAACCAAATAGTGTTGACTATATTTGAAGGAAAAAACTCAATATTAAAAGCGGTAGCTCATGTTTAGACCACTTCCTCTACTAAGTCTTTTTGCTATTTCCTAAACTACAATTCATACATCTTCTCATACTCGTCGACAATAATGAGGCTTTTAACGCGACCATCTTCCAGTATCTGGTTTACTTGGTCGTGTCAAGTTTTTCGCGGACGGCCACTATTTGTAATACAGTTTTACAAAGTAGTAAATTGTGATCAAAATGTCAGATAATACCCCGTTGTTCCAAGGTCACGATATTACATGTATTACTATGTATTATATGATGATAACACAAATTAAAATAATCAATTAGAAAGATATGAAGAAAAAATTTATCTATTTATCGAAAAAATATTTTTTTTGCTACTTTTCCTATCCGGGGAAACGCGTTTACTTTCGCCTTATCAACAATTACGTTTTAAACAAATTTTGAACATATATTTTGTAGTCTTAGTTTATAATTGATACATGTATTATTTCATTTTTAAAGCATTTAACATTTAATTCGTATTAAAACAATAACAACGATGGTCTGAAATTGCAACAACATAATGATTTTCATTTAAAATATGATAAATTTCACCAGATAAACAGTAATTTCTAATTAGTAATATATTTATGAAAAAATCTAACCGAGAATAGCTAATTTAAATGTACATTTGCTGTGAATATGTAGGTGTTATAAACAGAATGTAAGTATGAAGTAGAAGCGAACGATAACTAAATATTTTTTTATTAACACTATCTGCTGGGTTAAATTAACTCTGGTGCTAACAGCTAAGTCTGGTAGCAGCCAGCCTTGCAAGCGGATCACCACTAATGCGGATCTGGACCCTGCACATTTAAGGCTTCGCTTCGTCTTTTATCTAGGTACCTGTAAATTTCTGGTTAAACCACCACGCCAACTATCTATGTACCCGTCGACATTTCTATGATTTTTTCCCTCTAAAACTACTTATACTACCTGACCAGTCTTTTTATACTGACGCCAGATATTTTCTGGATAAGCATACATTTTATTTACAAATACATACTCAATATCAACCAAAAAAAATTTAATGGCAAAATAAATGGCAGAAAATACAAATTGCCAATCTCTGGTATAATTACCTATCCAACATATATTTGTATATTTATAAACTGAATGTCTCTGATGCACATGTAGGATTTCACGATATGATGGTTTTTTGTCGTAGTCGACGTTTCGAATTAAATTTCAGTGGCCTTGGTCAATAACTTTACGCCCGATTTTTGACGATACAGCAATATGAAATTTATCACTTAATTTTAAATTTTCTTCACATCATTCCTGATATATAGAAATATATCATGCAAAGTGATTGTATTATCAATGAATATGTTCGTTTTATATCTACATATTTTTTTCTATACTTACGAAACCTTTTCATCGAGCAATTTATGATGTTATCATGTTTCATAATAAAATGGTATGATTTGTTTTGTCTACAAATATATTTTTTATGTAAAACATACGAGCATTACACGTTTTATGGTGCGGCGCTTCGCTAATGTGGCTCTTTGAAAAAATTATTTCACAATTATTATTTTTGTAGTTGTATCACTCTTACGGCGCAATGTTAACATTGCGGCGCACATCACGTGACTCGAAAGGAGTCACCTGATGTGCGCGTCAACTTTGCGCATTTTTTCGGTGTCTTTATGGTATCTCGCGCTCAGTTTGTTTACTTACACCTCGTGTCTCGTATATATTCTAACTATAGGATTTATTTATTATTCGTTTACGTAGATACATCGATTTTTTAGACATATAACTATTGCACAAGTAATGCATTATAGTTTCCAGGTTTTTATATATCCTGACAAGTCAAAAAAAATTGTGATTTGCTTTCTGGTACGTAAGCCACCGTGTATGTGAGATATGCCTGTTCACATATGCGCACAATTTTTAATCCCAGTCTCCGGATGAAAATAACGGCGAAAAGTGATGGCATATTACAACTTAAACATATTTTAGATTACGATTCAGCATCGTAAATTCTTGTTCATTCGATCATTCTATTTCTCCATTAATCTCGCGTCGGCAGTCTGATTCATTCATTTGTTTAGTGCCATAATCCCTTGCGAGAATAACGCGTCTTTTATAGTCATCGTAAAACAGGACCGAGCGTTTGTTCGCGCCAATATGTGCCTTGGGTACCATGACAAAATCCAATAGTCAATATTACCAATATCTATGCAAAATACATTTTCATACGTTATATATTATACATTGTTTTCGCAAATTTGCAATGTTTATGCGCGCTGTATTCAGGCAGAGGTCGAAAACTCGTAGTACAGTGGTTAAAGAAATATTATACATATCATTTTCGCTAGTGGGTTTTAAGACCCCTTTAAAGTATGATGATAAAAAATTTCGAATTAAATGCTAAGACCAAATTGACAGTTTTTAAAGTAACGTGACCATTTATTTTTTTAGCAGATATTTCTGTTCGAAGCTAAGCAAATAAATACGTTTATTTTCAACCCGTCAATATGAATTATTTTTATTATATTTATTTCTTCAGTTCATACAAGTCTACTTTTTTCACATTAATATGTATTGAAAAGAAATAAAGGATAGGGTTGGAGGACCAGAGTCAAAGTGTATGTATGTATATTTTTTATTCAGTTGTAAAAAATATTATATTCTTTCATTTAGTATGCAACACTAACATTTAAAAAGAAAAATTATATCGTATATCAATTAACATTAGGTGAAGAGATTTTACAAAAGAAACATGAACACTGATCAGTTATTAAACTTAGATACTACCAATTCTACACTTAACCTACGAAAAATAGCAAGACTAGTCGCTTCCTTCATATTTGCTAGCAGTTCATTGAACAATTTGAAACCTTTATGATACAAACTATTTTGTGTTCCTGCCCGATTTGTTTGTGGAAGTCTAAAATCCCACCGACTTCTCGTAGGTGTATCTGAACGTGAGAATCACGTCTAACTAGTAGCCTCGTTGGTACGATACATCAGCTTCAAATGAGACCTATAAGGGCTCGTCTTAATTAGTTATTATAAACTCGAAAGGGTCACCAGTATGAAAATTGTATTTATGATGTATCACAAGGATGTGTGCGGTGAGAATCGAGGGCTCTATACCTCCTCGAATTCTCCCGTATGTATATAAAATGTTACCAATGTTAATACTGGTATTTGTGTGAGTGTTTGTGGCTAGAGCGGGCGTATTATGAATGAAACAGTAGAAGCATAATTGAATTTAATCTGTTTGTTACATTATACAACGAAGTTCACTGGAGGCGGTGCCAAGATGCGCGCTCTCGCATCTCCGTAGAGGCGGCCAGGAGAAGAGAGAGGCTAGCTTCTAGGATTCGTCCATCGCGGTTTATTGTTGCTTGCAATTTGGCGGGTACCAGGTGGACTGTATGACTGTTATGTGACTTTTGAACGTAGTCCGAAGAATGTCAGGTGTCAGCTTGATCAGAGAAGAGTTGTGTGCCGATCTTCACGTTCTTCACGATCACAATTCAATACGCGTAATAAACGCAAACGTTTTATCCTTCCATCCATTTTGATTTCGGAGGTGTTTTAAAAAAGCAATAGTTTAGTGTCTAAATAGAATGTTTTGTTCCGCGTAATTTGTAGGTTTTCATTATAAAATATGACTTGTGTTTATTACCCGCAAGGGTTATCCGAATAGTTACAAGTGTACGAGCTCCCACCCTCCACCCTCGAGGTGAAGAACTCGAGCATCCCCCATTTAATCCACATACTAAGGCCTAACGGACATTCATTGTCGATTTATGTAATTTATTTCCTTTCGCATTATTTATAAACAAACATTTATATATGTAAGGGTTTGCTTTATTTGTTTTTAATATATTTTTCATCGGCACCTGCCCGCTTCCATTGTTGTATTCAATTGTTTTTTTCCCACTTCACTCCGCATTCGACCAATGAAATAGACAATAATAATTAATCACAGATTTCTGTTTTTCGCCTCTCGCATTTTTCCAAATGATAAATCATATTTTCCTCTCTTATATATTGTTACACGTTTCCTCTCCCACTTCTACACGGGTCTGTTGTTCCACCCCTTCGACAGTCACAATATTGATCCCATCCCCGCGCGGCGGGCAGCAGTCAATCACGCGTCAAGAACACTCGCTGGAGCCATTCACTAGTACCATCGTGTGGTAAAAAATAAAAATGGATGATGATGTAAGGAACAGTCTCATTTTCGGATATCCACATATTGTGGACATACAGGAAGCACTTTGAGTATTCTTCCACGCCACTGCATCGAATCTGTTGACAATCCTGAGCCAAAATCGCAATCCCAGTATTTCAAAATTTGATTTTGATTAGTCCCGGATTTAGAAAATATTCAGATCTCTTGAATGACATATGTATAAACTTCAGTCTAGGCATATTGTCATTATCGTCGTTATCAACCGGATTAGAGTATTTCCACGATTCTACCACTCTTTTCGGTCCTTCGCCAAATTTCGCCATGTCACTCCTTCTGCTCCAATAATTTCGTTTAACTCTCGGACGACCTCTTATTCGTTTTAAAGCTCGTAAAAATCGTTCCAGAATATTATTTGTCCATCGTTTATGGTCTATGGAAATATTTCAAAAATATTGGTGATTAACTTTGTGGAGGTCCATTGTAATTAACTTTTAACAAAATTATTATTATTAATAGTGTGTTATTATAAAGCTTATTACGTCTACCTAAATTAAAAGTTTGAACTTATGGAAATGATTTTTTGAAATTGTGCGTTTTTAGTATTTTTAAAAAAAATGTCTGACGCACTGTTTCTTATGACGGAAGGCAGAGTTTCACGCTTTTGAGTCCGCCACCTCAAATGCCCTTAGACTTCTGGCAACGGCTACGTTCTACAACCCTTCCTGCGGCTGATGTAGAAGCTGACCTGAGAGTTTGACGACTATTATGAATAAATTGTCCGGGATACAAAGCTCTTGAAGATACAGAGGCGCCATGTTATGTGTCGCCTTGTATATCAACCAGAATCATTTTAATTCAACTGTTTTAGAGAACTGGAGTCAATGTAGCTCATGCAAATGGATGTTAAATGAAAATTTAGAAACTCCATATGTTATCCATACTGAATAGCTTAGAACCAAACAAAAAACAGTAATATTTAAAGAATGCACTGGTCAAAGTGAGTTAACGCTTTTTAATATTTTCATTCGGAAGACGAAACGTTTTCCCTCCTACCACAAAAAACGAGCACGACAGTGACTTACTGTTTAGGCACCATCCTGAGGTCACCCTGGTTCAATGAGTCAAGATACAGAATTAGTGCGGAACCGGCTAATTTATTCGTTGACTATTGTATTTTATATGCAGAACAGAATAACCAATTGATGCCCATAGATTTTTTCCGACAATCTCTGAGATTCGAGGGTAAAGTAACATACTTATATGTGCACTCTTAATGATAAGAGTGTAAATAAAACTTTTTTTGTTTTTATTTACATAAACAAATATATATGTAAGATTAGATTTTTTTTAAAACATTTGGTTTCTGTAGCCCTAAGTTTTTCTCTGTATCTAGATAAAAAAATATATATGTACCAAAGAGACTGATCTACAAACGGAATCCTTTTTTTGAATACCCTTTTATTTATTTCACTTTTTTATAGAGAAAATTTCCGGATCGATGGTCGAGGAAATAAACTTCTAAATGTAATAAAATGAAGAAATATTTATTTTCTTTTCTTTGATCCTATTTATTGCGTGATTTATGAGCACAATTTCTCAAACAATTACTCGGAATTATAAAACCTGTTTGTTGACGGAGTCTGAAAAAAGAATGTAAAAATGTTTTTTAAAAGGTAATTTTCCTTACAGATTGCTGGAAGCTTTCCCATGATGTTTCTGTGTAAGAATAAGAATTACATTTTGTTAAGGGTGGGGCTCGAATTACGAGAAATTTTCCGATACGGGTCTGTAGGTACTGGCCGTCATCAAATCTTAAACATTTTCTCATTCTTAAAATATTATTATTTGACTGTATAGCTAGCGCTTAACTTTATATTGAAATTGTTTACATTTTTAAGATTTTTTTAGTCGTTATATATCTTCACCATCCCATCCCGACGATGCAACCACCATACGATAGTAAACTTCTTATCCCGATGAAGATACAGTGGTATCGAAATCGATCAAGATATTTTTTAAATACATAATTTATTTCTTTTATACGTAATTACTATTTTATCACCATTTTTTGTTAGATCTAATCATCCGGTTATTTGTAAAATATTGACATTTGGTTTTCGGGAGGAGGGATCTAACCCACGACATGTTTGCTATCACTATGCCAATTGTAATTAAGTGAATTTAATAGTATCTTTGAAGTTTTATAATGGGTGTAATTATTGGTAACTTGAAACAGCTCCTTGACTCTGAAGCTGGTCCATTTCTATTATATAATGAGAATTTGAGAGAAAATCAACAAAATGATTACAGGTATCCTAATTAATTTATTGAAGTATAACTTTACATAATCTTCTACTAATTACTTAAATTGATACAAACAATAATACTAAAATTTCAACCAAAAATTGTGTATATATTTTGGAATCATTGATGAATGGGTGCGAATTTACGTACAGCTCCAATAGTCCAATGAATTTTCCTCCCGAAAGTCATATATTTATTCTATTTTAGAAAATATGTAACGATAGTTTTAAATTGCAATAATAATTAAAATAAGAGTTATTTATTCGAGTCTTGATGTATTGCAAATAATGTCACATTTTTTGATAATGGTGACCGATTCACTAAGGCATCGAAATACATTTAAAAAAAAATTAAATTTGACATAAAATTGATAACAAAACAATAACAAAGTTTTCTTCCAGGTTAGTAATATTATTCCTATTTTCACATGATAATATTGATCTGTCATGCCTTTCGCTATCATATATTTATATTTTTTAATTCACTTTGGACAATTTCTTTGGCTTTGATGATTCAATTGACGATTGGACATTTCAACATCGAAAGCGTCGCTAAGTTTGTATCTTTTGTTGCCTAATCTCACTAAGGCGCGTCTCGTGATTTGGCCTCGGGACTCTATTGTAATATTCTGTGTAAAATTGTATTATATCTCGTCATGCGTGGTCCATATTTTACGTCAAAGAAAAATGGTTTCAAGTCACAGCAAAGTTCTTACCCGCTACCGCTTCCCTGGGGTTCCATTATCCGGATAATATTGTTTCACGAGTACACGCCACACGGACCCCCGCAGGTGTGGGCAGAGACAATCTGCATCCCTGTGACTTGTTTAAGTGCAATTTGGGTTTTTTCAATTCACTAGTCTTGCGATACTCTTAAGTACACGATACTGTACTGCTTAATAACATTTGTACTGCTTTTTAAGGGTGCAATGGTGGCACTTTTAACTGTACTTTTTTTAAAAACGATAAAAAAATTTAGGAGTTTATTATTGTGAAGTTGCAGTTTTTCAGAACATAATTCTGTGATATTTTAATACAAATTAAATGTATCGATAAGAAAGATTTACAGATAACATAATTTTATCGAAATAATGTTTTTGTTGTCATCCACTCCGACAAAAATTATTTTTTTACATTGCAGGTGAACTACAACGACAATAATATTCTACTCATATAATCAAATGACACATCCATTATATATAAATTGCCATTTAAGATTACTTTCTTTTTTGTGTGGAATTTTTTTGGTACATAATTTTTTCTGTATATATTTCTAATTGATTAATTTATTTTGTATTAAAAATATCACTAAACTGGCTTCTAAAATTGCAACTCCATAACAAAAACGTGTTTTTATTCAAAATCATTTTTACTTTTTTATCTCTCTTAAAGCAATTAGTGTTTTTTGTACTGTTTAAATAATGTATTTTTTTTTAATAGATAATTTGTAACTACATAATAAAACTGATGTTTACGACTGATGTATACCCAATTGAATCATATATTGGGTCCATAATATAATTATTTTTCTATTAGTGAACGATTTCCAATTAGTGTTAAATGTATTTGTATGTTGTTATATAAACCATGAACATATAGAAGCGTTAATTCTGATGTACATACATATAATATATTTAAAAAGTGTAACATATAAGTTCGAAAGGATAGGAAGAGATCCGAGTTTGAATCCCGGTAGTAACAGCAATATTTTTCATTAAAATTGATTTTATATGTATATCTATCTAATTAATACATTTACTTTGTATTTAAAAAAAGATATAGTATTTCTATATAAAATTATCAATAGCATGTTGGACTGCCCTGAGTTAACGCCAATAGTTTCGTATAAAGTAGCAACTGGAACGAGACAACATGAAGTGTTCTCTGTAGGTACACATATAATTAATGATGCTATTAACTCTCCAATATCGCGGATGCATCGGCTTGGTAACAAGATGAATTTCGTTGAGATTTTTCGTTGTACGAGCATACATGAATTGAAGAAATATTTGTACGTAAATTATATTAGTTTTTAAAATAATATTATATGTAAACTGTTAAACTGCGCTGTTATATTTAAATTAAATTAAATAATAAATAAGATTAATTATTAAGGAGAACGCATTCTTATTGTGAAGTTGTAATTATTCAAAACACAGGTCTGTGATGTTTTATACATATAAAATCAATATTTGTTATTGAGCCACCGGGATTCCGAACCTGGATCTCTTCCAATCCGGAGTTCTAACATATAGGTTCGAAAATGTCTCGTCAATGCACACTGTAGTACTATAGTTAATGCACGTTCCGCGGATTGGAAGAGATCCCGGTAGCAACAACAATATTTTTCTATAAAATTGATTTTATACGTATATCTTTCTAATTCGTATTAAATAATAGAAACACTATACATTTTTTAACCTTACAAATTATGTATTAATATTACATTTTAGTTACTCAAATACGTATAGAGCACCTAGAACACAAATACGTTCGTGCGCCAGAATGTCAGCATTGACAGCTAGGCGCCAGTACGAAATTGAAATTCCCTTTCAAAGATAATATTTCGTCAACGTGGTGGTGGGGATTATTTTCCTGCCACACTTTTGCGCAAACCGACCGGCGTGAAAGGTCGTCAAATCCGTGTACAGTGCGCGAGTCACACGTCATACTGACGCACGGGGACGTCAGCACGTGGAGACTGCCGAAGGGTGGCGTACATGTGCCGTAATTTTTTTTCAGACTGCCACAATACTCGCATGTCTTCCAAACGACATCTGGCGGTCAAGTGGAGTATTTCCACATCTGGAATGGTGTACAAAATAAGAACAATGCAAACTTTCACATTAAAAAATTTAACATTATTTAGGCGACATGTGGATGGCTCAAAGGTAGAACGGTGTAAGTTGTTTTTTTGTATTTTTATATCTTAAACGCACTTCATTGTTATTATTATTATTATACACGCCCTATTCAGGCATTAACATAATTTGTAAAATAACAGAAAATCATATCAGAAGTGCAATACACAAAGAAAAAAATTGAGTAGTGTCAGCATGTTTTTACATAATCAAAATTAACAATAAATATAAAATGTGAAGTAAAGCATTGTATTCATCACCATTGAGTTGAGAAACAAAAATTGTTATAATGTAGTCCTATAAAGAGTCAAATTTACAGCAAAAATGTCGACTACCTCCGCATATTCATTCCCCAAAGAATGCATTCTGGAGTTAGCTAATGCATGAGTTCTGACATTACCACTGTAATAAAACAATGAATTGTCTAGATGACCTCAATGGTGCGCTCAATGAACAATGAAAATATGTGACTATCTACCTCACCATTCATGCAGGAGTACGCAGAGAATAGAACACCACACTATTCTGTTCTGGCACACCATTCTTGCCCAGTTCTCTATTTTTGAATCACTTTGAACAATGCTGTTATTTGTGTACTGAGGAAGAAAATTACGTTAATTACCTTACGATTATAAATCTATTGGTAGCGTAATGTGAGTATCTTATAGTTCTATCGACGTACAATAAAAAATATTATACTTTACAACTCGTGACATGCCGGAAAATAGAAGGCAGCAGAGGTGTTGGTAGAAAGAGATTATTGTCTTGGCTGTGTTACCTCAGAAAGTGATTCAATGTCCAAAATTTTGGTGATTTTATACATAATAAATTAACTGTTCTAGAGAATTCCTTCGATAGCTTGTTGTTCCCCGAGTTTCCTATTGATACCTGATATTAAAGATGCTTGTTTCTTTGCTCGTCATGGATTGTATTGTTTTTCCTTGTGCTCCGATCAATTTGTGCCGGATGCTCCGACTGCTGACTCCACGTATTGCTTTGACCGGCTGAATCATTTAACTACCGTGGTGTGTTTGTATGTTCTTATCTGACGGAAGGCCGACTGCGATTGATACTCGCAGAAACAGCGGCAACCTTACACTCGCACGGACAATCATAGATACCAACATGCGAAACCGTGGGCTGCCAACCGAAGGAATAAAAATGTGCGTAAACTGCAACATGATCGCCAACTTCGATAGAATGCGGCGCATGAAGAAGTGTCGTTGAAAATTGTGTGCGCGCAATTTTTATTTTAATTTCAATTTCAAATTGTAGTCTATGTATTATAAAATGAAAACACACATTATCTGTAATTATTTTAGTACAGCAATTTTTATTGTACATCCGTCTGCACGTGCGAAATCGTTTTAAGGTTGATTAAATTTCAATGCGAACGCGTAAAAGCCTCGGAATTCAATTGAAAAAAGCAATATATATTCACTAAGCCTAATAAACAATGGCCGACGGTACCAATCACCGCATTCCTAGTTTTTATTGACTTGCTCCATTATAATAATACTCCCGGCATTATGCCGGCTGGTGTACATACCTCCGACGTTTTCTCAACAAGAAAGCTCTGCAATCCGGACCAAATTGCATTTAGGAATTCAGTTTCATTCTCATCTGTAAAGATCTTTATTACAAAAGAGAACTGAATAAATTATGCATTTTTCTTGTTCTATTAAACATTCCGAGGCTACACTTGTAGAAATAATTACTCGATCCACAGCGAAATTTGAATGCAATGAACCGTACTTCTGAATTGTTTTTCTGTGTGCAACTATTGTACTGTACCATTCAAACGATAAATAAATTACAATAGACTGAAAGGAAGGAAAACTTGCATACTTTAAAGCAATGTTTCATCGTATTTTGGATCACGGTGTTTGCGTATAAAAAATCAATTATGCCATTTTAAGGACCCTTGTAAGAGCTGGGGGTGAAAACGAATTTGTATTTGTATTTTAAGAGCTGGGAGAGAAAACGAGAAAAACATTATCATACCAGTTTAAGGCTTGACTACATTATTAATGAAGACGCATAAGAGAACTACTAGGAACTATCAAGGAAAGGAATGAAATCATAATTTCTTTCTTTGCATTGAAAAATATTAGATAGAAAGCGATTATCTTGGTTGCGTAACCTCAGAGAGTAGTTCTTCTTTCAAATAGGCAATCCACCTTTCAAGAGTGATTTGTGCCGTTAAACAAGTTTAAACATTATTTCATAGAAAGCAGTACAACAATATTATAGAATAGGGAATATTGCGTAACAAGTTAATACCATTGACATTCAAGAAATTTGCTATTATTTAGCTTAAATGTGGCGAGTTGAGGGAAAGAAGATGACAAAAGTTAACCGGGAGTTGAAAATTACCATTGACAAGATTATTGTAAAAAAAACCTGTGATCCGCAATGGACAGGCAAAAAAGACATGGTCAAGGGTTTCCTCCTCGGCACCACATTCACACATTGGGGAGTCTATTATGTTCATTCTGAACAAATGTGAGGCCACCTGGCAATGCCCAATTCTCATTCTAGAGATATTTGCTACTGTTCTTTTTGAGACTTTCCTGTTGGAGAACCAAGGGGAGCGGGGAATATATCTTTGGATTATTTTAAGACGATTACCCTTGTGATTGTTTGGATCCATCCATTGTGCAGACCAGATAGAATTCGTATGTTTTTTTTACAATATTAAGTCTGTCATACATCGGGATATGGAATTGATGGGGAAGAACTCCGGAAAGAGTAGCCTTCTTGGCCAGTTTATCAGCACATTCATTTCCCTGAATTCCCTGATGTGCAGGGATCCAAACGAATGACACCCGTTTATTATCAGAGAGTAGTTAAATGACTAAGATGTTGCTGTTTCTATACAGGATAAATCAACATGGTCGCCACCCTTAAGTCGTATTAAAAATTGTATGCGCGCTATATTTTTTAGTGCTCGCTGTGATACCAAATCGTGTGCGCGCGCTCACCCGAACATTAATAATAAGTTACCTGGATATATTTTTTTTTATTTGTATAAACAGATTATCAATAGTTTTTTTTATAGACTCTTGTAGAGTGCATCAAATGCAAGTACAAAATGAACAGAATGTTAATATAATTATTGCTCTATCGAGCGCATGGTTTTCAATAGCAATGCCACTGAAGTACCTGGCGGTACGCGGTGTGCCGTGTCCGGTAACGTGATTGTATGTCACGAGCAATGCTTCCTCTAATTTTGGATCACGGCATCAAAAAATATTTGGTGCAATTTTAAGTAGCAATGCTGTCATTTGTGCGCTAGGGGAGAAAATAATAAAAACATTACCTTATCGGTATAACGCTACTAGAAGGGTCACATTATTATTGTGTTAAGACGCGTACATAAGTTAAGAGAACTAATAACAACTATTAAGAAAAACTGCATACGAGTACTTCAGTCATACTATGAAAAATGTGATATTTTACAACTCATTGTGCAGGTGAAGATAGAAGGTAGCAGAGGTAGTAGTGTACCTTCACCTACCTAGAAAGAGATTATCATGTGTGTGTAACCTCAGAAAGTGGTTCAATGTCTAAAATATTGCTGATCTTATGCACGATAAATCAACATGATCGCAAAATTGTGTGCGCGCTATGTTTTTTTGTGAGCGCTATGATGCGAATTTGTGCGCGCGCGTACATTCACACACCTTAGAGGGAACATTGGTCGCAAGTAAATACTACTAGTAATTTATAATTTAATTTTGCATTAATGCTAACTAATTAGCTTCTATGGAGCGTCATATTCTTCTGTCCTAATACGCAACTCTCGCCTCATCCACATTCATACATCTTCTCATCCAAGTTCGTCGATTGTTGAAGCTTCTAAAAGGGTCATCTGGTTTACCTGGTCATGCCAAGTCTTTCGTAGCCGTCATCTATTTCTGGTGCATAAACACAAGCGTCATATATCTTTCTTACCATTTTCTCACGTATCGTTGCACATGACCATGCCACCTATATGACATCAGCTTCGCTAATGCAGAATACTATTTATGTTGGCGCGTTATTATAGCGCATCTACAATGTTTGCCGAAAGCCTTGTGCATGGATTTGTTCCGCTTCTGAGACATCGAGTTACTGCGGCTGGAGCTCAGCACTCAACACCAACTATCTAAAGCAAGCGGCGTTCTCATGGAAGGCTGGCTCCCTGACCAGAGACCTGAATGTCATCGACTGCAGAGTAGCTACAGATACAATAATAGCCGTGACTGAGATTTAGTATTTATATTTTGTTTATATTTGTGTGAACTTTTTTGCTTTTCTTTTCATGACATAATTTTTTTTTTTTCTTGAATGTATTATTTTTATGGCGAATCGCGTCTTGCATAAACAATCCGATCACGCCAGAATAAACACATTATTATTATTTACATTCTCTTCTAATCATACCTTTCTCCTCATGATCTCATTTACACTGCATTCAGTGTAATGTTACTTACATTCCTCTTCTGCCAGCTCCTGGCTTCCTTTCCATACATCAGTGTGGAACATGAATACTGTCTTATAATACGTGCTTAATAGTTTAGCGGTCTAACGGTAAGATACTCGCCTAAGTGATCTAGTGATCGGGAGTTCGAGCCTCGTTCCAGGACACTAGCAAGTTAGTCTTATTTTTAAAGCACAAGCGTTTAGCTTAGTTTAAAAATAGTTAGAATGTTGTTGTGACGCGTATTCCGTATATACGTCTCCTTTATTTTAACTTTGTATAAAAGCACCAATTTTATTAAACGCCAACCGGTTTCGCTCTATTTAAAACTAATAATAAATACAAGAAGAGTGCACTTATATATACATAAAGAGGGAGACAGAATCTAATATTACATGCGAAAGAGAGAGAGACAGAATACATATACATTTAGACAGAACATCAAGGGAAGGGAAAGAACAATGTTGATGGATATTAAATTGATTTAAAAGGAAACATACATAATATGGGGCTAATGGATAAATTAATTTGGTTATTATGAATTTCACTACCTTTTACCTTAATTGTCCAACTGGATGCCAAACCCAATTTTATGGAGGAAAAAATATATATATACAGTCGAACTCGGTTATATCGAGCACTGTTATAATGAGGAAATACTTATTATTATTTTGATTCAGCCCTGTTTTCATACAACTCTTCACTATTATAGTGAGCTTGCTTCACTGATATAACGTACAAAAATATTGTTAACAAGTGAACAAAATACACTATACGGTCTAAAAACCCTAATTCGTCTGCCGACGAGGTTCCTTATTGTTTACGATTCCTTTCAGGTTTGTGAATTCTTAGATAAAAACAATGGGTGTTTATTTTGTGTGCATAGTAAGTAGTAATACGTTTTAAACTTTAAAACAGAGCAGTATTTTGAATTTTGTTTAGAAATAATGTGATTGAATTGTTTAATACGTTTTTGTTCATATAATTGTAGATTTTTGATTTTTCGTATGTATTTGACTTTCTTTTGATTTTATTGTATATTAAATATCTTTTGTAATAACGATTACATAACGAGTAACGGTTATAATGAGCAAATTTAGCTGGTCCCTTCGTTCTCGTTATAACCGAGTTCGACTGTATATTAATTATTTGCCCTTAGCCAATTCCTCACCCCCGAGACTCAGTATATTTGTGGTAGTTACATTGTTGGTCAATGTCGCCGGATATAGAAGCTATGTTTTGTTTGCCAGGTGTGGTATTTCTTTCTACATTCTCGGTTAAACCTAAACATACAATTTATATTCCATACAAGCCCGAGTCAATAATTACAAAAGGTTGATTTCTAAATGAGACCCTCGGAATAATTGGCTTGGAAAATGGTCGCAGAAAATATAATGTACTAAGTATATTGAATAGGCAACCAAAATTATTGAAAGTTTAATTGTAGCATATTTGGTCGGCAAGGGTTAATATAGTTAGTTAATAAAGTTGGACGTTATTGGAAACAACGATAACTGTTTATTTTGCTTAATGTTTTGTTTGTTTTCGGAGTTAAAATATGTTATATTTATGCGTATTGTTGGCGGAGTAAATTAATTAACACAGTAGGGCCTTCAAAAATCACGCACCTTGAAATTATATGAATATTAAAATTTTTAACATACATTCGTAATACTGTCTTAATTCAAGAAAAAAATAATATTATCTGTATATTAATATTTTTAAATTTAAAAAAAAATGTATTAACTTTTATTTTTTGAATGCGGATGGTATTCATTTTATAGAACTCCATTGTTAATCAACACCATAAATATAGAACCAAAAAAAATCGTGTTTGATTTATTGTGTTGACTAAATGTATAAACATTTTACACATCAATAATATTGAGAAATCTCATAAAAATATATAACGATGAAGTATCTAAATAAATATATGATACTCGTTACGATGGCGACTACATATTTTATACAGTATCTATAAACGTGAAACCTAGGTTTTGACACTTTTTAGATATTCACATATTCCAAATAACACAACACACAAAAAAAACTTATTTGCGAATCCAGTACCTGAATGGTATCTACCAAAAAAAATAGAATAATAAAACAAACATACTTAGTATCTACCTACTAACAGTACAATATTGAATGTTATCTAACAAATTATATTTTAACGTACCAAAAATAAATGTAAATCCTTCCTTCCCAGTGAACTGTAAACACTCACAGTGTACACACACACACGCGCGCGTTCGATGTTTTTACACATCACCATGAGTGTAATAATAGTACTCGATTTTTCTAAATATTACTCATTAATAATTTAATATTTTAACTAAATTGCCCGTCCGCAGCTCTCCCACACGGAAGCAAACGTACCTTGCAGAGACGCAGTAATCTGTTGTCAATCTTCAGATTAAAAAAATAATTTAATATTTTAATATATCTTATATATCATATATTTTAATATATATGTGTTGCTGTGTGAAAAAATATGAAAATGATACAAGAAATGTTTTGATACAAAATTGTCACGATGATACTAAGTATTTTCTACTCGGCACATCGAACTTGTCAGTACATCTACGTACATGTCATAATTTCACATGCATCTTTCGTTTGATTTACAGTAGTTGATTTCTGTTTCTCTAAAATTTGATAAAAAAATTAATAATATTATTTTTAATGTATTGATTACCTTGTGACAACTTTTAATGAAGGGGTGTATTTATAAACGGTCATAAACTTTTGTCACCACGTATTATGTTAACAATGAAGATAATTATGCGCACAAAGGGATGTAATCGATAAGGGTATTAATTCTGTCTCTGAGGGTATTAGTAAACATTAAGTGGAGCTAAAAATACATTAATACAATTATATTATTGCACGGCGTGTTATATTATGTTCGACTTGATTTTAAATATATTTTTTTACGTCATTGCGTTTTTTTTTTAATAGATGGACACATTTAAATGTCTTGAAATCATTTTAAATTAATTATAAACCGCAAATTCATCATGTTCAGCTGATAGTTTAAGCTTTTTTTAAAAAAATAAAGTGTGGGATTTTGTTAACAACTGTTTGTTTGCCATTGATTTGAAAATGGACTGGCATTCAGGAAGAAGACTAAATTTCAGAAATCGATGATGTATTTAATGAAATGCCAGAAGATATAAGAAAGGAATCTTAACATGTCAAAATATAGCCTTGAAAAACTGAATAAATTAAATAATATTATGTGTTAGCAAGATAACGCTAGAAAAACATACAAGTTTAGTCACTCGCCAAAAATGGTTGCAGCTTAGATGAGATGTGTTATTACATACACCATATTCCACATACCTGACACTATCAGACTACCATTTGTTTCGTTCTGCGCAAAACGCCTTGAACCATAAACGCTTTACTGCTGAATCACAAAGTTGCCTGAAAGATGGTAACGGATAAATAATCGAATAAAATGGGAATTATTATATATTTATACGTGTCTTCTGGGTTAGATTGCGATTTTTGTAAATGGTTTCCTTTGGGGAAACCTAGACCGACATTTCGGCACAGTAACACGTGCTATTGTCAAGGCGTTGCCTCAAAAAAATACGGTATCTATCACCGTACTTTTTTGCAGAAGATAAAAATCACCCACAGTTGAGTAGGTTTCCCCAAGGAAACCATACACAAAGAGCGCGAACTAACCGACAAGAGACGTCAGTTGCATACACTAGTGCTCGCAAAAAACTTAAATTAAAAATACGTCAATATCTAATTTGTTATTAGTGGGAACCTAATTACCCACACATTTTTGTCTCCCACTATTGTATATTACTGACAATAATATTTTTATAACTTTTTTTCAATATCTTTTTATAACTTCTGATTATACTTTTTTCACATAAGTTTTCATAATGTACTTACCACTATACATACTTACTTCTTAACATTTACAACTTTTTAAAACTGTACAGGTAATTGCTTTAGAACAGAATACGTCTAGTAAAGTAATTATTTATATTTTTTCATATGTACTATTTATACTACAAAAAAATAAATATATATATATATATATATATAATAAAGTTGTATCCCATAAAAAAAAATGTATTTCATTTATATAAAAAACGTAAATACTTTCCATATCTTTTTTCAATAGCCACAATTTACGACTAAAATAAAAAAATATTTAATTTCATAAAAAAATAGTTTATATATTAACATCAAATATATTAATAAAAAAGTGATGACAGTATTTCACGGTACTGGGTATATTGATTTAAACCGTGGGCTTATTCGTTGGCTTTATATTGGCGGCATTTTTCAAAAGCGGCGAGGAAAACGATTTTTCATCAGTTTTCCATCACGAGTCCCCCTCCCCCCCACCTCCCGGGGGTACATGCGAGGGTAGGTGGTACGTGGTACCCACCTACCTGGCTCCGAGTACTATCACAAAACACTTTTAACATCAATATTTCAGGGCTATAAGAGGTTTCGCCATTCGCTGCTGCCCTTGAGAGAACCTATTCTCGGCTGTGATCACAGATCAGTCTCGTCTTCCTCACTTTCAACGTTCGTCTCTTTTTTATTCGCTCTCGTCTTTGTCACTCTTGAAAATTTCAATTTTGACAGGCAGAAATGGAGTACCTCGTTCTCCCTTTTTCTCATTTAAGAGCCCATTACAGCAGATTAAAAATAGCCAAAATATTTTTTATACCTTTTGATTCATCTCCTTTTAGTTGATAACTAAGCGTCGTCGTTAGATTGACAATATATATATATATAAATAAATTATATTTTAAGGTTATGCACCTCTCGTGCCAAACTTTACTCACTGTACTTTGCGATGGTCGATTCGGTTATCAGTTATGAAGTGAGTAGCTATGGACTACTTATACAACATATACTGATAAAATTAAACAGTTACTATAAAAATTTAAAAAAATTATATTAGATAACAAAACGAAGTGTTTGTATAAAGATGATTATTATAAATTACTTACAATATGCAAAATCTTACCAGTGGACAAAAAAGTAACATATAGTAATAGAAGAGATGACAAATAATGTATGTTTGAACACTGACCCTTAGCACAGCTATTCTACCAGATCGTCGGGTCGCACCGAGAGTACCGATCGCGTATAATGTATATTGTGAGAGATCGAAAGAAAGTCGTGTCGTGTTTCGAATATTTAATAAAATCAATAAAAACTTATTAAACATCATAAAAAATAATGAGACACGCCAGTGACCACCCTAAAATATAAACCGAAAGAACACATTCTCATCTAATTGTTTTCTTTGTTGTTTTACATTTAAAAAAATAAAAAATGTTGATAGAAATGTTTAATTACTATGTGAAGGGCAAACATTGCCGTTAAAATTATTAACTGAACCTGAACCACTAAGTAAGGTGCCGGTCATCTTTGATCAGCTCATTGGCCGGTCTAATCGTCTTTACGGAGACCGACTTCTTGTTCGCCGTCTTCTACCACTATCTTATCTATATAGTGACTATTTAGTAACCACTTTCTTTTCTAGACTGCTTCCATCTCTTTCCACAATGTGTCAGAAATAAGAACGAAACATTATCTTTCGATAATAGATATTTTTGATTCCTGGAGAATGTAGATAGATTACATATCTTCACCCTACTTATAATCGCTTTAATCACATACGTTTTCTCATTTTATTAAGAATAATTATACCAATCTAGTATTGCATTGTTATCAATTTAAGAAAATCAGAAACGGATCAAATTCATAAAAAAATATTTTAATTTTACCCTGTGGAAATATCACAATATCAGATATTTATATCCTAGTACCTCTTCACTGTCTGACATATTGACTAAATCACATCGCTAATCAATCAATTTTCTTGAAATAACATCTTATTTGAAAAGTAAATATTTTTTCAGAACATACTTCCGTAATAATTAAAACAAATTAGATAAAAAAAATTACTACAGAATAATTCATGTATTAAACAATTTAATACATCTCCGGGATTCGAACCCAGAACATTGTATTACTAATAAACAGCTGTAACAATTAAGCTACAAAGACCATTCTTAATGGCGCCATATTTCATTTTAATTTACCTAGGTACTACTCGAATAATATTTAAATATAAAAATAACGTAAAATTTGGTGACTTTGAATATTTTAAATATGAATTAAATATATTAATTAGAAAGATATACATATAAAATCAATTTTATCGAAAAATATTGTTGTTGCGCAACCGGGATGCGAACCTGGATCTCTTTCCTAATCGGGGAAGGTGCATTATCCAACTATGCTACAGCGACAATATTTTTAGCGACAATTTTCGAACCTATATGTTACCTATTATTTGAAAGAGCCATCTACCTTATTTTTGCAGAATCTCAAATACCTTTGAGTTATACTTTGAATATGTTGCTTGTAGCTTAATTGTTAAGTGATCTACCGTCATGTTTTGAGTTCGTAGCCGGTGATGAATATATTTTTTTGAGATACACGCGAACGGAAAAGGGCTGCCGCAATAACCGAGAAAAGGAGAAAGAGAATGAAATGGAAGAAGATCCTGTACTTGGAAAACATGTAGAAAAATATGCGACACATAAATCATGTAACGCTCGCAACGAAGATTTTTTCGACGGATGGATTTATCTAAATTTGTTTTAATTAACTAATCAAAATACATAATCTTCTGCTGAGACAACCCTCCTGACACCGTATACTACGTAGGCACAAAAAATTGTAGGCAGGTAATATATTAAGTGAAATTTAAAAATAAAAAAAATAGCTTTGTAAAACATACCGCCACGGTGACATATTTTTGACGGGTGCTGAACGGGGAATTTTAGCTTCTGGTATAATTTCACTAAGTGCCACCCTTATTTCACACCACCCTCGCCGGTGATACTCCCCTGGGCGAGAATTTGTACATCCATCCCCCCAGAATAACGCGAAAGAAGTCTCCGTGAAGGGAGCGACGACATAAAACCGCGTTGTTTGAAACGAAATTTGTTTCAGAGACGAGGTAACCTGTCTAAAGTGTAGGTCTTAGGCTGGCTATCTTCCAGGTTTCCGCGTAGTCTGAAGGGTAGATGGAGGCTGGAAAAATATAAAACTATCAGTGGACACGACGTTATAGCAGCCTGGTTTTAAAACTACCCTAGAGGTAGTATGAGTTGCATCCAAAGATGCAAAAGCCAATGTGCATATCTAATGCAATCTTCGTTTACCTGGAATGGGGGACTCAGAAATATATAAGAAAATTCAAAAATGTTGAACAGTATACGAACCCTTTGCTTATGTGATAACCTTTTGCCATATGAAGAAAAATAATATGAGATTATCTAATAATATGATTGATTGCATTTCATCGTTATCGCTGTTGTATCTATATTTGGATATGTAATTGTATGCCAGTAAGAAAAATTTTTAAAATATAAAATATGTCTAACGTATTTTTAATATTTCTAGTTTGTAATAAAATCAGTAATAAAATATTATTTGTTTGTATGAGCGATATCCTCTCAGTCTCAGTAAGATCGCAATATTTTTACATGAGTTTTTCGTAATATTCTGAAGATCAAAAATACCTCGATATAATGATAAATACTAATTAAAACTTTCGATATTGATCGAACATTTTTAATTTAGCTGCGAATGTACAATCGCACATGTGCGGACAACAGCAATGACAGCCTTCATCACTATTCAATAACTTACCCATAAATAAAACTAATCATTTTAAGTTTACATTTAGGTCTGCATAATATACATAGATATTACATTAATGAAATATATATCAGATTGAACTTTCAAGTAATAAAAATTATGAGGATACCGAGGTGAAAGTTTTTATGACAGCTGAATACAGCTAGTATACGTCAACAATGTGGAACCTTGTAATTCACATTATTTGTAATGCTCGAAAGATTTAAAATGTAATAAATCCAATGTTATTAAAGAGAACACATTCTTATTGTGAAGTTGTAATTATTCAGAACATTTGTCAGTGATATTTTTTAAATACAAATTAAATGTATTAATTAGAAAGATATACATATAAAATTGATTTTTCTAATTAATACATTTAATTTGTATTTTAAAAAAATCCAATGTTACCTGCAATAACATTGTGATATTTTTTTTACTTTACATATATATATAACCGATTACCTTCCGAGTAATAAGGACTGAAATATTTTGGGATGAATTACTTCAGTGTGTGAAACTTACTAAATAGAGTTATATATAAGTGGCAACATTGTATAAAAGTCGGAGGTCGGCTTATTTCGAAAAATAAACATGAAAGTCGGCATATTTCCCTGAAACTTCTCTATCACACTGTAACCCTAGATCGACAGAGTAAAGAATGAAGAGACTACGATTAGAAATGCTGACTCTAGCAATATTGGCAAGATACCAAAGTTTGGCGTACGCAGTTTGGATATGTGTATCTAGGAAAACAGAAGCGCGCTTATTTATATAAATATTTCTTATATTGTGATTTATGTTTATTTTAATTATTTATTTATTTAGATTATTTAACTTTTTTAAACCATTTAATGAGTTATTATAATACACCAACCGATACAATTTTCTTCATAATTAAAAATAGCACTTAATAACGGGTACAATACAGAATTAATAGACACGATTTTAAAAACCAAATTAAAAGAATATATACAATTTGTGCATAGCTCATAAAACTAAATAATAAAATTGGTGTATAGAATTTTAATCATTAATAAATTTTCAAATCAAATATCTAAACATTTAAATACCCCAAAACATTAGACTGGCATTTTATATAACTAATAATAAAGATGATAAATTTAATAATTCCGGTTTTTATAAATTAAGCTGTAGATTGTACTGCTTTCTATATTGGTAAAACAAGTAGAAATTTTATCATAAGAGTTTAAGAGCATTTAAAATGTTTAAATAGTAATGATTTTTCAGAATTTTCTGTTTTATTAGAAAATTATTATACTCTTGATAAAAAATTGTTTTACATGTAAACAATATTGGTCTTAAATTGAACAATTTAGAATTATTAGAAATAAATAAACCGTGTAAAATTAAACAAAATATAAATAATCAACTTAATTTAATCACAATATCTATACTATTTTCCTCATCTCAGTCAATTTCCACATCTACCATCATCGTAACGATTTCAATTGGGCACCTACTAGATTTATTTTTAAATAAAGATTATTTTAATTATTTTTTTTTAAATACATTTTTAAAAACATTAAAATACGTGGTACATATAATTTTAGTTAGTTAATTTGATGTTTTGATGAAGGAAATGGTATTTTACAAAAATGGTAGGTGTATTAAAATATATATATTTAATTATTTATTCTTTATAACAACCTCTATAAAGCGGCTTTCATTATTTTAAATTCAAATCTTGTATAAACATATACATAAGTATTCCACCTAATACTCTCCAATTAATTAAAAAGTGAGACCGTATAGATTTTCAAAAAATCCGATACGACGTTGTGACTTGCCTGTATCATTTTGACATTGACGATTTATTGTGTTATCATCTATTAGTTTCAATTTTAATATATTTATAAAATTTAATAAATGCATGCGCCATCCTATACCGATGATGGCAGTCTGTATTATTATATTTTAATGTAATATTCATCGGTTTTTCTTACTGTGCTAATTACTTACTGTGTGTTATTCAAATACGTGTTAATAGAGGGATTCTTGTATACATAGGTTTACGGGTACGTATATATATATATATATATACATCAATGGGGAGAAACGCACCCTTAGATTTTTAAGAACGTGTTCGCGTGGCAGGTGTTGTGTACTAGCAAGGGTGTGATTTGAGTGTAGGGCAATTAAATATAAAATGACTTTCTTTTTTAAATTATGTGTATTATTATATTTTTTTCCATCTCTTTGTTAAAGGCTGTTTGTCACGGAATTCTTCTAAACGAGTATTGGCAACAATTATACCTTCAGCAGTATTTTTGATTTGTAACGTCATGGAAGGTAACAGAATATTTTCAGCACACTATAATTACATACTTTGAAGAGAACCCATTTTTGTTGTGAAGTTGCATTTTCAGAACATAATTCTGTGTTATTTTTAATACAAATTCAATGCATTAACTAGAAAGATATTCAGAAAAAAAATCTATCGAATAATATTTTGTTGCTACCGAGATTCGAACCTGTACCTCTTCCTATCCGGGGATGCGCGTTTACTATTTTCGCTATAGCAATCAAAATTTGTCGAAAATGTGTTCTATTGCTTTAACAAAAAATAGTCTATACACTTTCCCAGATAAGACGAGGTTCAGGTTCTAATCCTGATAGCAACTAAATGTTTTTATTTGTTTATAATTGATTAATTTAATTTGTATAAATATATTTTGTAATTCGTTAGTTTTCTGACATTGACGTCCTTTCAAATTTCGTATTTCACGCGGTCACCCCGACTCTTGTCCCCCTTCGCTCCCTTTATACCTACCTAATTATCCCTTCCTCAGACATTAGCTCCGCGTATCCGATATATCTAAGCGAACCATTCTTCATCTTATCTATCACATTTATCTCGCCTTGTATGCTCACCGTCTCGGTGATTGAATTTCCATTTCACTGGTAAAGAATGAATAGATACTCCAGTCATTCTTTACCTATTCAATATACGAGGCTCTACTTCTTTATATTATTATCATGTCAAATACAACCCAGTTCGCAATTCTTAGATATCCTGTGTCTCCACTACCAAAACTTATAAAATCTTTGTTTGATGAGAATGAAATGCATCAAGCACATTTTTCATTTTCTTCGATCTTTATAATTGTGTGTGTTGTGCATCCAACTATTTTGCATGGTGTTGTTTGACACTTTCGCGCTATCACCGAAAATGTATGTCCAGGTGTACTTCATGCTGAACAACGTTGTACGTGTCCTAGAGCCAGAAGACTCGTGGACCCAGTGAAAAAAGAGACAGATACCGAGAGGAGTGTTTCACAGGTGGGTTGTGTTTTCTGTTTCTGGGTGGTCTTTCAGCCGCCCCCTGTTCCATATTCCTGTTCTTATCCCGAATTCTTTTCATCCTTTTCGCATGCAATATTTCCCCACCCCCCGTTTTCAGACACATTTTAACTCTACAAGATCTCAGGCTACCAAGTTCTAAAACGATCTTCAACACTCTCACGTATTGCCTAGCCCAGATCACTTATGATGATACATTTTAAAACTGTTCTAACTAATGTAGCACTGAATCAAAACAGTCATAATATTTCAGGAACTGAAAGTCGTATTGTACTTGCAAGATAGATGGCGTCCCCTGTTAGTTGAAATTCTGTCTCATTTATAAAAGCATCTCTGAAGTTTCTTCTCGATCATTGTGCTTTTGTCGTTAGTGTTGTGATTATTGTGATATTGAGGTCATCTCAGATACAGCTATCCATCACCATCCCTTCAGATCAACGAAATTTCTAATCGCTTCTTGAATATTATAAAATTGTCTGAATTAGTTAATTATTTTTATTAGTTAATTTCACAATTGGTAGTGTACTTCACCGGATTGAAAATAGAGATCCAGGTTCGAATCCCGGTAGCGCAAAAACAATATTTTTCGACAAAATTGATTTTATATGTGTATATTTATAATTAATACATTAAATTAGTATTTAAAACATCACAGATCTATGTTTTGAATAATTACAACTTCACAATAAGAACGTGTTCTCCTTAATAATTATTTTATTACTTTTGAGTGAAAAATGGTGCCATGATCTAAAGTCCTCGAGAAATTTCACAAGAGATGATTGAGGAACATCTTATAAAGGGTGTCAAAATAGGGGTGCCCTTTTTAAATTTTTTAATTAAACACATTATTTATTCGATAAGTAATAATATTTTTATTTCGTTGTAATGTACAAATGTTCCGATTATGTATGGAATAAAATGTCAGATAAATGCGCACCACGGCTCCTTGCAAACTCTTGCTGGAATTTAAGATAACATCTTTGCATAATTGAGGCGTTATTGTAGCAATAACACGTTGGATCTCCGCCTTAAGCGCTCTCTGATTGTTTATGGCTTATTGGCATACACATGTGACTTCAAAATCCCCAAAGAAAAAAGTCGTACGGTTTCAAATCACACGATCTCAGTGATTTTAGAAAAAATTTCATTTACTTGCTGATGTTCAATCGAACAATTAATTAATACTTAAATGGTCTTCTGGTTTGAGTTCTTGAGTCAATTGAATCTTATGATATAAATTAATAATAAAATACCCACATTTTCGTAAAAAAAAATGCGAAAAGATAAATTATTATTAAAAGGGCTGCATTAACGTAAAAGTTGTCATCGAGATAGTGTGGACTTAATATTTACGTACATTTAGGTGTTTCCGAACTTCCACCATTCACCTTTGCCAGTGATCTTACAGATATTATAAAACTGTCTGAAGTAATTGGTTATCTTAATGCTCTTGCAGACAGGTCGTGCCGCAGTGAACTATTATAAAGATAAAACGCTGCCCCATTTACGAAAGCATCACTTTACTAAGCCCTATCACCATATTGCCAGAATGAATTGGGTGTTTCGGTGAACTTGTAAGCCAGATCAACCCGCTTGTTTGGGCTGTTACAAAGTTTGTTATACTAAATCATGGCCGAATCTCGCAAGTTTTTGATGCGATTTTATTATGAAATTTTGGAAAACGGCTCGCTGCTGAAAATGTATTTAATTAAAATTAAGCACGAAGGAAACCTCCCGCGCTAAAGTTTTAATTAATTTCAAATCTAATACGCCCTTTGTTCTTCTAGGTATTTGGTAAGTAGAAAAACGTTTTACTCCGTGCAAAAATGCCCCGATTAATAAGACAGTCGGCCTGCGGCTAAATTACTTCAAATAAAGAATTTCATGAGAGATTGATTGAAATAGGAGGTCGTTTCTATCTAGGCAACGTTCACATTTTACTGAGTCGGAATTTTAATGTTGGCCTGTTTGTTGTGTAGTCGATGGATTTAGTAAAGAAAGAAAATATACGAGGCGAGTGCTATAAGCGACAGAAACGGAGGTCGTCCGAAAAATTTGGCATGGTCAGAAAAAACCTTTGACAACCGAAGAAAAAAAAATGAGGCCAGAATGGTGTGCGAGTCCACAACAGCATGGAGCTCCATCATCTACGACTATCCCTGTAGGGAATCGGCGTGATGATAAAATAGTTAATTAATTTTAGAATTTTAATATTTAAATATAGACATTTTAACCAGTTAACTAGAATAAAGTATTTTTTTAACCGCCATCACATAAATTTCTTTTAGGTCCAATATTTTCCAATTTTAAAACGGTACATCAGACTGGCTAACAAACTTACCCGAGATATTAACAGGTTGTGGTGATAGACGAATTATTTTTAATTATAATATTCAATACATTTATTTTTTCATGTTTTTATTATTCTCTGTCTCTCTGTTCCCACGGGACGCTCTCGCGTATTGGAAGACAAACATAGTTTCGTCAAACAATTTTGACGGTCTTCAATTCGGCGTTAAAAAGAGTCCTAAATTTAAAAATATCTAGAATGGAACGAAATTGTAAATATGTTTTTTGTCTTTCAGAATTGCATTTAGCCAAATCCCAGTGGGCCGTCCTTAACCGTTCTTTTATTTGTTTTTTTTTTAAATTTGTAAAATGTATTTTTTGAATATTTTGCGAGACATTTAAATCATAGTTCTTTATTAAAATGCTGAAATGGTAGTTTAAGCCCAGGGGAGAAAAGTTTGTTGTGAAGTTGCAATTTCAAAACAATATGTACAAATCAAATGAATTAACTGAAAAAATTTAATAATATTACGTATCAATTAGAAAGAACTAGAGTATATGTTCAATATTTGTCGAACTTGATAATAGTAAACGCACTTCCTTGGATATGAAAAGGTCCAGGTTCGAATTCCGATAGCAAACAAATATTCTTCAAAAAAATAGATTTTTTCTAGTTGATTCATTAAATTTGTATGAATGATTAAATTGACTCTATTTCATGAGTTGCATATTTACAAAATTGGTATCTGGTCCATGACGAATGGAAATAACTGGGACGGTATATTTTTTAGAGAGTTCTTGATTTGCTTATTGTATGCAGATTCCGAATGGAGTGTGAGAATCTACTGCAGGTGTTTTTACGTAAGATGTATGATGCGTGTATCCAAGTCTATACACGTAGGTGTCATTATCACTAACTATCTAGTGCTTATTAACGCAATTATTTTTCTCCTGTTTGCTATGCTAAGCCTAGCTCTAAATCTATTCCTAATTTATTCATTCTCTACCACGTCTATATGTCCAAGATGCATGTTTATATTTTTCGGACATATCGCCCTATGAAGGGATGATAACCTGAAGAAACTTACGGTGAGTGGAGTGGAACGGGCTGAACTCCAACTCGATGGACCGATCGGATCAAAGACGCTACTGGTTGCCCAATCTGCTGGCTGCAGAGAAAGGTGAAGGAAATCGTCAAGGATATCAGCAACGAAGAAACTGTCTGAAGGAGATGTTCAAAAAAATAATAAATGATTTAACAGTAAATGTAATAGAATAATAAGCATTGATATTTATAAACAAAAACCATTTACATGTCCCAGACACGTGTATTTGACCACCCCTGCATGTTATATGTTTTTCTAGTTCGAAATATCTTAAGTTCTTTATTAATATTACATTGCTGTAAAGTCCACCAGGGGTAAATATTTTTTAAATAAAATTAAGCATTCGTATTTAAAGCAGATGTGAAAATACAAATCAATGCATTATGTTCTAATACAAACATCAGCAACATACTTATTTGACACCACAGCCTATTGGGCAGGTAGCTAAGATGGTGGAGCAGTCACTTAGCATATGAAAGGTACAGGGAATCGATACTCTGTGCATTCAAAAATCTTTTTGATTTTCAAAAGATGTGTAAATGTGAAAATAAAAATGAGATATTTTACAAATGTCGTAAAATTTTCCAACGCACTATTTCCGATATAATTTTCACGACATATTTTATTAAAATACCAGCTGAATATACATATTATTTAATGATTTTTTTTTCACTTATTTACATCGAAACATTGTTTTGATATACTTACCTTACAACAAAAGATCTTAATATAAAGTTTTTTTTTCACAGACAAAATTTTTCTCAAGACGATTATGTTTTTTTAATCTCGTGTCTCGAAATATGACACGTGAGAAACGAAATACGACACGAGTTCGAGTTCGAATGTGATTTTATAAACGAGAAAAATTTCATAAATTATTTGCTAATATATTTTTTAAATAATAAAAATAAGCAGTGAATTATTATTGATACCTCACATCAAATTATTATTATTTTTTAATTTGTATCTACAGTTTATCAACAGGTCGTTAAAGACTCTAATAGATAATACAGGTATATAACATTAAAATAGAATTTAAATACATTTAAGACAATTAGGGATGTAATCTATATATATATATATATATAGAAGAGTGTCTGTTTGTTTGTTTTTTATACAAATTTACAGTTTTATTCTGAGCTTGATGAAATTTTGCACACTTGACCTTCAAAACAAGAGAAAAATTACTATCTAGATGAGATTTTGATAAACTACCCCCATCCCTCTTTACCACCCATTAAAGTAGAATTTTGGTACATCATGATGAAATTTTGCACACTTGACGTCTAAAATAAGAGGAAAATTACTGTCTACATCTAATTTCGAAAAAAAAATAACCTCATCCCCTTAAATGAAGTCTCTTCACTCCGCGTAAAGCCCGGACAACGTCGGGTACTTCTGCTAGTATGTTATAAAATACACTTTTATATTGGAAAAAAATAAAATTACAGTAATGTCGCAAACCGATGGTTAAGAAGAACAATATTTGCGATAGTTTTAAATATAATATGAAAAATATATTTAACTGCACATACGTGCATGGCTTGCAAGGTAAACAAAATGTATTTCCGTGAAGCCGAAAGAATCGCGGGTGTCGAAAAATGTCGACACCTTTGTTTAACAGTGATACTTCTTCAAAACAACTGGGAGACTTATCGATGTAGACTGAATACTTATATACTGACACTGAATATTTTGGTTTCTGTTGAAGGGACCAACACTATAAAGTGATTTATGCTCATTCATGATACAGTACTAAAAATACAAAAGGACTTTGAATATTTTATATCAATTGGTAAATGTATTATTTTATTAAGGCGAACACATTCTTATTGTGAAGTTGTAATTATTCTGAACATAGGTCAGCGATATTTTAAATACAAATTAAATGTATTAATTAAAAAGAAATACATATAAAATCAATTTAATAAAAATGAATTGTTAATTCTGGCGCCTCCTATTTGAGATTCCGTAAAAATAAAGCAGATGGCTTTCAAATTATGAAACGATAGATGTATTAATTTGAAAAGTGTAACATATGGGTTCGAAAATTTGTGTGAAAAGTACTGTGTGCTGTAGCATAATCGGTTAATGCACGTTCCTCGGATTGGAAGACATCCAGGTTCGAGTCCCGGTAGCAACAACAATATTTTTCGATAAAATTGATTTTATGTGTATATCTTTTTAATGAATTCATTTAATTTGTATTAAAGTATATTGCACGGTGTCATATATTTATATAGTTAGATTGCATTTTTTACAGTTGGTTTAAACTTGCCTTTGTCAAGACTTTGCTTCAAAAGTTTCTTTATAACCGTACTTGTGAATAAGGGACATAAGTCTTTCACAGTTGAGAGTACCATATATATTCTTATATATTTATCAATTCTTAATTAATGCCCCGAAAATATCCACAGTTGATTCTAAACTGTGTTGAAAAGCTAATAACTTATTTTCTCCCGTATATTTCCCACATTCCCGTTTTCACTTCGGCGAGCCCACATTACGGTCCTTGCGGGACCCCATTTGTAAAACACCCCGTGACGTCACTATTGCGAAAGACAGCAGTGTGCTTCCCGATGCTTGAAATATTATCCGCCATCTCCCCCGACCTTCCCTGCAATGCAGTAGATGAGGGTGGAAATTTGGCTTTGGGCAATTTTCGTGTAACTACGATCCATCCCCTGTGATCAAGTTCAATAATATAGAAATGTTCCGTATAGTTAGAGAGTTGTCGCTTCTTTGGGATCAAACGGTAAAATATTCTTGCAAAACTTTAAAAATGCCATCCATTTTTTACACCGCAGTGAATTAAAATACAAAGGAATTTCAATTCAATCGCCTTGCAGCTATCCTGACAACAAACAAGATAGGTTCTTTTAGACCCTCCTTTTCTTACTTGGAGTAGGTAAATTTAGATTAACTTTCAACTGCTTAGGTGGCGTCTGAAAGACGTAAGGCAAAAGTTATAATTAAAGATCACTTGAATGACGAAATCCTACAAGGTAGTATAATGTAATGACTATCGATAAAGATTTTATATTAGAAAGAGAAGACTGCATCGACTAATGTGTTTCCAAAGAGGAGGAACAAAGAAATGATTTGCATTTATACGAACGGGATAGATGTGAATAAATTTTTATGGAAAAAAATATTAATGGGTCTACAAAATTACTGCAACGTGCGGAGAATTCGTGAAAGAGTGACGAGTGAGATTTGGAGGACTGTACGTTTTATCAATAAAAATAATTATTTGTAATATGTTTTATGTAAAGCATTTATTTAAGTTTGTGAACAATGTAGTTTCACTAGTTTTTATAAGAACAAATGTTTAAAAATTCACCATTGATTTTTTTATAAATTTAACATAAAGATATTACATTTATGTTTATATTTTTAACACATAAACATGTAGTTTTTAAGTATTTATGAAGTAAATAAAATAATTGTTTATTAATACCATATATATATATATATATTTATTTATATGGCCATCATTTAAAATAAAACATTATTAAAACAATATAAAATTTATTAAAAATATAAGTATATCTTATGCACGTTTGTACTATCAACGTATTTTTAATTTATTATCACTTTAACTCCAGTTTATAATCATCAAATATCTTCAAATACTAACTTGATTAATATTGATTCAGTATAGTATTTAAAACAAATTACTTATTTTTATGCCTCGAGTTTTTTAAAATTGAATATAATCCTATATTATTATATTACTCTACATACAGCGTACCAGTAACTCCAAATATACATATATTTGTTTTGCAATTAAGTTAACTCAATTAAGTGGTTAATAAAACAAAGATAATAAATAAAAATATGAATTTTAACCACAAAGTTAATATTGCTAATTTTAAAAACAAACTAATTCAATTTTTTGATGATAAATTGTGTTTGGGACATATTCGTGTAAATACATATTTATTTTGAACGAAAATAATACACTGTGCATTCCCCCCCATTTCCTTCCCCTCCCGGCACGCTGCAGAATAGTCGATTGGCGACCTTGAACGAGTGCGGTATACGTGAATCGAAAGAATTACAATATTATACATTTGAGACTTAACGTCTATACAGTGTCGGAACTAAAGAATCCTTTTAAGGAATAGTGATTAATACATACAGTCCACATTTTTGAGATGCCAGCAGAATCCGGATTGTAGTGAGAGCCAAACTCCTTCCGTATCCTGAATTCTTTCGGCATCTATACTTCTATGCTACGCGACAAATTGTATTTTCAACATTGACAAATAGGTTCAAAAAGGAAACAATGGCTGTGGTCGCTATGTGGCTTGCTCGCCGCTTACCATTTTCGCTGCGACGTATTATTATCTTACTTAAAAAGATTTTAATTTGTTGGTTTTTAATGATCTACACTCTACCTGTCGGTTTTTATTTAGATGTTCATACAATGCGTTGTCTGCGAATAATATTCCAGAGAAAAAAATACATTTTCTAGATCCGAATACATTTTTATCTACAATTAAAAATCCTGAACAAATGGACACTTAACCACATTTTTCAGATCCGTATATATTTTTACACATTTATCACTTCTTGTATTTTAGACCTTGACCCTTTTTAAATATCGTGGGCTATTTTTGGATTACCAATTGAAAAACGATAGTCCTCTGCCAAGATCAGAAGCACACCCCTCCAGCCATTATTCAAATTCCCCTACCACCCCTATTGGAAAAACCTCGCTCACTGTATCTGTCTCTTTCTCTTTATGGAGCAGCAATCGAATTAGTCCCCTTTTATAAACTAATTGATTGCCTGTACGACAAGTTTCTCAGTCTGTCGGTCCCTCTCAGTTTCTTCCAGGTAAAATATGTCGCCAGTATTCCTGCAGTACCGCGATAATAATTATTCCCCGCCTTATAAACCTAATAGTATTTTCCTCGTAATCCGTAACTTTTTTTGTCACACTTGATCATAATCCATAAAATGTATCCACAAAAAAATACTATTAGATTAAAGTTTAATAGTATTTTTGTGGGTAAATACAAAAAGTATTTGATTTAGTTATTTTTCATCTTTTTAATACACATTCTCTTATCGTTGTAGCTTTTGTCTAACGTTTTCAATTTTGCACCATTTGCTTTCTTTTCATGATACTTTCCGCATTTACTCCATTCTTGCAACTGGTTCAAGAACGTTGCCTTCTCCTTCTTTTTCTTCCTTCTCAAGATCCTTCTTATCACTGTAGTCACAAACAATGTTTCCTCTATGTTCGGATCTTGGTGTGCGTGTCAAACATATTTTATGCAATTTTAAAAACCAATGCTATTATTATTTGTACGCTGGGGGAGAAAATTAAAAAATCATGACCATACCAGTACAGGAATAAGGCTACTGGTAGGACTTGGGTTGACCTCATTACTAATAAACATGTAAGACGCATGAATAAATCAAAAGAACTAATGACAACTATCATGGAAGGCTATATACTTCGGACTCATTCTCCGCAATAAAAATTATGCCATTTTAAATACAAATTAAATGTAATAATTAGAAATATATACATATTGGTGCAAATATGAGGAAGAACGGAAGGCACTTACTTTTCGTCTGCCGGATGCTGATTCATTTGTTTATTCCTTCTCCACCACAAGAACAAGCGTTTGAGCGGGCCGTATACTGACACTCGCGTAAAAGGATTATTGAGTTTAAGTGGAATTAAGATAAGATTATTAACTAAAAAGCGGAGTGAAGCGATGATAGTGTTTCCGTATAAAGTTCTAAGCGCACTGAACTTGCTGCAGTTGGAACAATTTTAATTACCGCGACATCTTGTTTCTTTCGTGTTCTTAAGGATAGGTTAAGAAATAAAGGGACGGATTTCGAATCGCGAATTGAATGAGTGAGGCAAAAAGTCAAATGCCAAAAAACTTAATAGAATTTAATTTTTTTTTTTTTTTAGGAGAACACATTCTTATTGTGAAGTTGTAATTATTCAGAACATAATAAATATTATTATTAACATATTAAATATGAATTAAATGTATTAATTATAAAGATATACATATAAAATCAATATCATCGAAAAATAAAAACATTTTTAAAAATGAATTAATAATTCTAGCTTCTACTATCAGATTCACTCAAAGGTATTTGAGATTCTGTAAAAATAAGGTAGATGGCTCTGTCAAATGATGGAAAGATTAAATGTATTGATATCAAAAAGGTAACATATAAGGCCGAAAAATTGTCGATAAAAATAGTGCCGCTGTAGCTTAGTTGGATAAAGCACCTCCCCCGGTTAGGGAAGAGATCCAGGTTCGAATCCCGGTAGCGCAACAACAATGTTTTTATTTTTCGATGATATTGATTTTATATGTATATCTTTATAATTAATATATTTAATTCATATTAGAATTTAATTTATTTTAAAAAGGCACTAACACGTATAAAATCAATTTATGAAAAAAAATATATTTGTTGCTACCGGAACTCGAACCTGGATCTCTTCCCATTATGCTACACCAACACAGTAAGTTGACGAGAAATTTTCGAACTTACATGTTACACTTTCAAATTGATACATCTATCGTTCCATTAATTGAAAGCTATCTTCTTCACGTTTACGGAAACACCTTTGAGTAAAAAATTAATATTGATTATTAAAAATGTCACAGGTCTATGTTCTGAAAAATACGGATGTGCTCTCCTTATTAAAACAAAAATGATATTTTACAACTCATGCAGGGGAAGATAGAAGGCAGCAGAGGCATAGATAAATAGAGATATCGGCAGTTTAACGTCAGAAAGTAGTTCGATGTACAGGAAGAATCGACAAACTGCAACATGATCGCCAAACTTGGAGTGAAAACTTATTGAAAATTGTGTGCGCTGTGATGGCAAATCGTGTGCGCGGACACACCCGCACACCGGAGAGGGAACATTGGTTACAAGTATTTTTTGCCAGAGATATGATACCCAATTGTTTCCGTGTCTGTTCACTATTGTTCTCAGAATAAGTCTGTTTTAATCTATTTCTTTACATTTGAATTAATTAATGGATACCATAATATTAACGTAAGACTTCCGGAAGAATATCAGTTCCTGCATCCCATCATTCAAGGCAAAATTGCTGACAGAAAAGGCCCAACATTACAACTAATTCGGGCTGCTGTAAAAAAAATAATTATCAGGAAAACACATTCTTATTGTGAATTTAGAACATAGGTCTGTGATAATATTTTAAATATATTAATTAGAAAGATATACATATTCACATTCTCCTAATAATAAAGTTGTATGAATGTGTCCAAAATTTAATAAAAATGAATTGATAATTCTGGCGTCTGCTATCAGATTACTCAAAGGTATTTGAAATTCTGTGAAAATAAGATAGATGGCTCTTTCAAATAATGGAACCATTAAATGTATTAATATCAGGAAGGGTAACATATGGGTTCGAAAATTTGTCGCTGTAGGATAGTTCGATAATAAGAAAGAGATCCAGGTTCGAGTTTCGGTGGCGCAACAATATTTTACAATAAAATTGAATTTATATGTATATCTTTCTAATTCATATATTTAATTCATTTTTAAAAAAATAATTATTGACAACATGATCGTTAATCGGACAAGCTTAGAAGAAGTAAAACTATGATCTAAAAATTATAATTTTTACTATCTACGGAAATTATAGTTGAGTTTTCGCTAATACCCATTAGTCAATTTATGTAATTCTAAATTATTAGCATACTGTGTTTTATTTAAAAACCTGCTTTTAAACCGGACTGTAATCTTTTTTGACATCGGTTTGACACATTCGACACTGCTGACGCCTTTAACAATTTCGAATTTTTATTAATATTCTTCAATTCTAAAACATTTTTTATCCAGCACAATATAAAAATGTATCTTATACCATACATATCTCGTGTTTTGTCTGATGTAGTTTCCGCCTTAAGAAAACAGAAATGCTTAATGAAATTCCTCGTTATAAGGAACATTCCTAAAACTTTACCAACTCTATAATAATACGAGTTCTTGCGTACGGAAAGTTTCTCGTTTTTTAGAGTTTATTTTACTTCATGGTTACTTCAACCACTGAAAATATTTAAAAAAATATATTTTTTATATATAATATGTAATCTTTTTTAACAAATAAATATACTACACAATTACCTAAATATTAACCTAACATAGTTAAATCTACTAGAGACTTACAAATAAATATTTTAGTTCACGTTTCAGTGACAAAAACTTGTGGATGCAGCCAAGTAGGTCGTGTTTTTATTCGTGTGCTGATTTATATTAGTTTAATTCAAATAATTATTCTAAACAAAATGTAAAAGAGTCTAGCGGAAAAATTACAAGGAATAGATAATTATTACTGGACTATCAGCAGATCGTAATGCGGTGAATGACACACGTGAGCCTAGATAATAGTATTGGCAGCAGTTCGGCGCTCGATTCTTATAAGGTTATCTTTATTATCGCCTGTCCTTCACGATTGTGAATCATCAAATTGCCGAAGAGTTTAATCCTAAATCCATAAGTTCCGAGGCATCTTGAAAATGGAAGGACATCGACTGTTAGCTGACTTCTACATCTATTTTGCTTTTATTTTGTTTTTTCATGGATATTGTTGGCGTTCTGTTTTGTTTAGTCTATATCTCCATTTGTTTTGTTTAGCCTATATCACCATTTATTTTATTTAGCCTATGTCACTATTTTTTTTGTTTAGCCTATATCACCATTTACTTTATTTAGCCTATATCATCATTTGTTTTGTTTAGCTTATATCACCATTTAGCTTGGGATAACTAAGAGTACACAATCTTCTTTAAGTTTTCTGACTACGTGGCTAACTCAAGCTATCACTGATCAACGATAGTAGCTTCGAATCTCAATTAATTTGGTACGTTTTTTGGCTTCTTTAAGCACGTTATTATTTGTTAGTGAATCTAACCATTCAGTTTCATGACACTTTTCCAGATCCTTAATGTACGATATCCATATTTCGAAATCTTCGTATATTTCTTTAGATCGCGGTAGTCGAAGATTATTTTTTTCCGAAAAAGAAATATCCAAATTTATCGTATGCCGAGTTGATATGATGCTGTAGGTATTTCTTTATTGCCTTGAAGAAAAATAATTATCAATGTACACAGGGATATTGGGGAATAATTTTTAGTGGAGAAGTATTCAACGTATGCAAATTTCTGTGAAGGTTGAGGTGCAACCACGGCAGGCTTTTGTAACTTTGCTTGAGTTTTTGGTTGTGCGTAGTTAATATCTAAACCAAATAAAATTAACCAACTAAAAAGATATACAGAAAAAAATCCATCTATTGACGAAACATTTTGGTAGCAACTAAATATGATTCTGTAGTATTTGTATTAAGTGCCACAGAACTGTGTTCTGAAAATAGAACAAAAATGTGTTTTTGTTAATCTCTAAATCAAATAAAATTAATCAACTAGAAAGATATACAGAAAAAAATCTATCTATTGACGAAACATTCTGGTAGCAACTAAATATGCTTCTGAAAATATAAAAAAATTCTGTGTTCTGAAAATATAAAAAAAAGTGTTTTTTTTAATCGTTAAATCATTTATTTCCAAGGGTTATTTCTGATACAGCATTTTATTAATACGTTGTTGCTTAAAAAATCTAATGTATGTACGTAATCGTTACGTTTTGTTACGTAAAGTGTTCTCGGAACTATATATAAATTATTATCATAATATTATTACCCCTTCCGACAGGTGACACAATAGGCTACAGCCCGGGTCGTTACCTTCCATGGTTAGGTAATGTTAAAAACTTACCCTCCATGGTTAGTTAACGAGATTTAAACTTTCCATCACAATCGGGGGGCGGGTTTAATAATACAAGGAATTAGTCAACTGCTCGTGTGGAGTTTCATCCCTCGGTAGCTTAATTCCTCCCAAATGAGGGATGGCTATTCTCTGTGTGGCCAGGGCGATAATTATTATTGCAACGTCCAGAAGTGGCCTCACGTTGGCCGCGAATACGGGAATCGCGACCCTAAAAAATAATTAAAATGTATTCAAGCGAGTAATGTTGTTTATATTATATTTTGAATATTCCGAAAACTTTGTAATTAAAATGGATTATATTTTGGTACAATAATTATAATTGCCATAATAATTATGGTGCACTTTTCAATTAGGTGAAAGATGATGTTATAACTCAGCAACTATATATATTATGACAATATCAGTACAAACTACCACATTCACCCGTCAATATCCATCGTATGGAGCTCCAGTGAATACGATGAATTTTTCACATATATTTATCTGAATTTATTAAATTTTAAAACATATTATTTATTTTGTGGAAACAATTTTCTTAGCGTATTTATTTCTCTTGCTGTTTTATTTTCACTGCTATTATGACTTATTTTGTACATTTGTATCTTTCATTTATAACATCAGCAAAAGACAGCTGTACGTTATTTCTTAATTTGTTTATTCCTTACTATATCATAAATGGATTTTCTATGTATACGCCTAAGTGACCTCATTTCTATTGCATTCAGTGTATTTTCTTTCATTACACACATCAATGTCAGTACCAAGACTTATCCAAGACTGACAAGTTTTCATTAGAAATCATTGCATTCAAAGTGCCGTTCACATTATTCTCTGCAGTCATCCTCTTTTCGATGTTTCTCAGCCTTTTCGTACTTATCAAACATGTTCCAAATACACTAACTCATCTACTTATTCCAAACATTAATTATTTACTGTTATTTTACATGTTATCGTACGTTTCTTCTTTTAAAATACCATCACATTCGACTTTTCTTGCATGCATGCTTGATGGTCTAGTGGTTAATACACTCGCCTTGGGATCCAATGGTCCGGTATTCGAGCCTTATTCCAGGAGACCAGCAAGATAATTTTATTTTTATAGTATAAACGTTTTAAAAATAAATAATACTACATCATTTTTATTAGCTTCCACTCACAGACCACCAAATAAATAGACATGAACTAAAGCAAATTCCTTATCCCAAAATTTTCATTTTGGTGATACGCACGTGATCACTTTGGAGCCACTCACGCAATCAAAGAGTTCCGCGACTTTTTTTTTTAAATATGACTAAATATTAATGTAAAAAGTACGCAAAGATTAAATTTTCGAAGAGTAAATAGTTTTAGTGTTCCATAAATGTGTCATAATCTATGCAATCGTCTTGCAAATAATGTTCCAAACCCCTATTCTATATATACATTTACTAGTCTGTGCTTTCACCAGTACTTAACTTCTTACAAATACCACCGTGTTTCAGCGTGTCATAATGTGACACGCTAAAACACTGTATTTTTTTACAATCAATCTTTCCAGTTAAGTCTCGAAACATCGCGATAGACGCGAGCGCCAAATACGTGCAAGTCGAGTTGTCGGTCTATCTCCGTTTTTATTCAGCCGTGTATTTCCGACGTTTCGTTATCTGGGAGCGCCACGCGAGCTCCTCTCGCGAAAAAATGCGAAAAAGAAACCGAAAATATACAAGTTGATGTATTCTCGCAAGGGCGGTAAACGGCGCGTCGCAAGCTCCGATAACATTTCTTAGAATTCCGAAGCTTTTCTAATAACAATAATACAATCTTAGCAACTCCAATATAATAATAAAACACTCGTGTGGCTTACGAAGATTAGGCAACGAACACAAAAGGCTTCTTGATGAGCTGTAAACAGGAAGGGTGTGCACTATAATATTAGGGGCTGGTGGTCAACTTTCCCAACGAGACGGGATGATTAGTGTACGCTAAGTAAAGAGAATTGAGCAAAGTAAATTCTATCGACATCATTTTTTTAATGTTGTGAATTATGTATATATTATAACTATACATTATGTTGTTTAATATAAACATATATAGGTTATAACAGATCTAGTAGAATAATTGACTAAACTACGGAAAATATTGTTTTATGAAATTTTAGAGATTAGGGTGACATTCAATATAATAAACAATAATATGATAAGGTCAGTGGGGTAGTACCTATGTTTTGTGCTGGATTTTAATTAGTAATGCAAAGTATGTAAAATTTGCTTTAAATCAAAGGTAAAAATAGAGAACATATTGAATTGTATATATATTTATAATTGCTGGTCGCATGGTTATTAAGGCTATGGTACCGGGTATGTTTTTAGGGCTGTTAGGAGCTCTGGTTTTACGCACCGGTAAATGCAAGGTGCGTTCAGGCAATAGACCTCCACATATTCATTAAATACGCTTTGCAACTAGGTGAAAAAAGATGTCATATCTCGATAAATGTACATATTTTATTACGACAGTGTCAGGAAAAAATACCACATTTACTCGCCATCATTACCTGGGTACAGACTGGGTAATAAATACAGTGAATTTATTGACATATTTTATCAAATCTTTAACTTTTAAGATACAGCTGCAAATAATTTAGAGATGTTAATTATTTTAGAAGCTATTTTTGTTTATATTGTTTATTTATTTACTGATAAAAAAATACGATGTTATTTTTTTTTCCGTATAAATCTTTTATAAGCCGAGATGAAACTCCTCAGGGGAGTGTTGGGGAGTGAGAAGTTGCACAATTAGAGAGAATCTCTTTATGGAAAACCTGTTTATTATGATAAAGAAATCCCAGTTGAGCTGGCTTGGACACGTAATGAGAATGCCAGTGGAAAGATTATCTCTGCGGATTTTCTCGGCAATATTGGAATGAAGGCGCCCAGTGGACCGCCTCAGGCAAAGCTGGCGAAAACTGACTTACAGATAGCCTACATTTGGCTGCGATCACCGGTATATTGAAGAATAGCGACACGTAAGGTGTTTATTAAGCCTATGGAGTCCGAACCCTTTTAGGATAATGGTAGAAACTTAGCAATTCTTTTTCTTCTTCGGCGGTCCCTCATTACGAGGATGATGTCTGCCACGGGTTTTTGGGTTGGCCACGGCATAGGCCTAAGCGTAGGATTGTTTAAGTTGTAGGTGGTATTACACAGTAGGTACCACCCACACGCACTTTTGGAATAATGGAGAGCTTGGTCCACTGGCAAAGGTGGTCCGAGACGACTGGACCTCTCCTTTATTTTTCAACCTTTTCCGTCTATGCACAGGGCTTTGTACAGACTACAGTACAGCAGGGTCCCAGATGCGACCCCAGGGCAGCACCGGCACCGATAGCATACGCGCATAATACATCGTTTAATGAGGCTATTACTCATTACATTTCATTCATGAATTAGTCATTCGGTCGATTGTGTTCTGACACCTCACGCCTGTCACTTGTCACATAAATTTGTCAATTTCTGTGTAGGTACTCGGTTGAATAAAATACGGTTATGACAACACTATTGGGGCTCCTATTTGGTTGAAGCGAAAATTTCTACTTGACTCTTATTGGCTGTAGAATTCGCCAACCTCACTCGTGCTCGATGTGATATATTTGTTCGGCTGTCAATTGACTTGGTATTTGTCGAGTAACAATTAAAAACTGGCATATTTAATTTGTTTACATGCACTCGCGATAAGTACTAAATGCACAATATCTGCACTAAGTTCACCATGTAAACAACAAGTACTGGAACTTTGTCATTTTGCGCCTCACCTCGCGTCTTACTTAGCAATTACCAGGATGAGAACTGCATAGGTCAAAGAAGCAACTTTTTTGTTACTCTCAAAAGTGTTGTGAAACAAAACCATTTCAAGAATGCATAGAGAATGAATGGAAGTATGCATATTTTGGCGTCTCTATTAAGGGTCTTATAACAAATAAATATCTAAATTCCTGTGTATAATTATGTTCTTATTTATTATTTTATGCTTTCATGTATTTTTCATTTTTATATACATTGTATTTCATTGTTAATGCACTGCTCATACCCACTGTAGTTCATGGTGATATGTCGCAAGCCGATGTTGTGTTTAAATGACTAAGAAATGAAACACAATTTTTTAATTTGGTTTATTACAATTATGTATAGAATATGAAATCGGCCAAGTGGCCGCGTCCGGCAGCGGCAGAAATGCGTGCTCATTTAATAATATTTTTCATAACATTCTCGCACACTTCGCGTGTTATTTCAGCAATTTTATTTAGAATATTGTCCTGTAGCATCGGAATTATTGTTGGCTTATTAGCTTATACATTTTCTTTCAAGTACCCCAACAGAAAATAGTCAGATAATGCTGTAAACATTAATAATAAAAATTAAATGTATCAATTAGAAAGCTATACATATAAAATCAATTTATCGAATTAATATTTTTATTAATACATTTAATTTGAAAAATTACAACTTCACAATATGAATGTGTTTTCTTTAAAAATTTAATTAATCTCACTCGGTCACTGCTCACACACTTCGGCACAAATGCAACGAAAAATTGTATAAAAATCTCAGATTGGGAATACGTCCAATGAATGGTCACCCCTCCGCGATACATGTCCAGAGTTAGAGTAGTGTGTGTGCGAGTACAGGTACTAAAATACCACAACACAGCTGTCAGGTGACAACATACTGCCTAAGTGTTGTTTCTGAACTACCCACCAGATGACAACGTATACTCGTGCGTGGAGTGTTGTGGATTCTTAACACCCTTTCAATCTATCTATATTTTTTAACCGATTCAAAAAATTTGTCTTCAGCCATATATATAATGCAGTATTTTCCACTTCCTAAACGTTTATTGTGTTTTCATTTTTATATCAAATTCTTTGTGCTTTAATTAATTTGACAAATGATTTAAATTGTGCATTTTTAAATCTGTGTGTAATTATTTTATTAAACTAGCATCTACATATACAAAGTTTTCATAAGCACGGGCATATCATATTGATACTTGTATTATAAATATGTATAATATGTAACTATGTGACGATTATTGTCCTAGTACTTGTAGAAGTAATTACTCGTAATTATGAATAAAAATTATTCATTATATACAATATAATGATCAGTATAGAATTAGAGCTACGAGTGTGGTTGCCGAAGGAAAATAAAAAGAGAGCGCCTTCAGCGCGCATCGTCCCTTTTATAGCCTCGGACTTAGCTGATGTGCACCCTGACCATGGTCACCAGAATTTCCCGGTGTTTGATGCATAGACTATTCGCGAGTCATCCGCTTGCTGTTTGTCTCTTGGGCCAACGTTTATTTAGACAATGGTACCGGGTACAATAAATGAAGCCGAATGAACTGGAATTTACTATGGAACTGATGTGGAATATTGCTAGTTCTTTCAATCAGTTACTAGAAAATTTAAACGAGTGTGTATATATTAAATGTTTAATCAATCCATGATATTTAATCAATATATTTTTATAAATATTTGCATTTTTTTTTGTCTGCCTTTGGCAATTCCAATCGTATAATTTGGAATAAAAACGAATGCTATCAGTGTATTTAAAAATATGTTTGAATCGATCGACGCGCATTCTAAGTGAAACTTAAACATGAATTAAATGTATTAATTAAAAAGATATACATATAAAATCAATTTTATCGAAAAAAATTGTTGTCGCGTCGTATATTAGATCTCTTTCCAAACCGGGGAAGGTGCATTATCCAACTATGCTACAGCGACGATATTTTTAGCGACAAATTTTCGAACCTTACCTTTTTGATATTAATACATTTAATCGTTCCATTATTTGAAAGAGCCATCTACCTTATTTTTACGGAATCTAAAATACCTTTGAGTAATCTGATAGCAGACGCCAAAATTATCAATTCATTTTTATTAAATTTTGGACAGTGAAGTTGTAATTATTGAATCCCGGTGGCGCAACAACAATATTTTTCGATAATATTGATTTTATATGTATATCTTTCTAATTAATATATTTAATTAATGTTTAAAATATGACAGACCCATGTACTGAATAATTTACAACTTCACAATAAGAATGTGTTCTCCTAATAAGTGAAACTCATTTGGAATTGTATTTACGATTATATTTTAATTATGTCTGACTACAAAGTTAACTCTACGAACATCAATAATATACGAAATTTCTTGGTTTATGGTTTTTTATCGTTGGTAAATGAAAAAGGCTTTTGTTTGTAACTCATAAGGTGATAACTAAACTAAATAACCCAACGTTGTGCAGTAAAATACATAGTTAGTTTTAATACAAGTTAATTGTATAAATTAGAAAGATATACAGATAAAATCAATCAATATACAATCAGCAAATATTTCCTTCCCCGGATAGGAGGGTTCCTCGTTCGTGTCCGAGTGGCAACAAGTATATTTTTTCGATAAATAAATTTTATTTGTATATCTTTCTAATTGATACATTTAAAATGTATAAAAAATATCACAGAACTATGTTCTGAAAACCTACAACTACACAATAATAACGTGTTCTCCTTAAAAACATATTTAGTTTATAGAAGAAAAAAAAACGTTGTAGGTTTCGATTGCGGAGAAGCGGTTTTATTTTTAAAAAGGTCCCTACAAATACTAAAATAACTCCACAAATCAAATGTATTCTTCGTGTCGGAAAATAAAATGTGATATTTTTCGAAAAATATCTATCTTTTTGTGAGTAATAAATCATATAGATGCCATTCATCGCCACATCTTTCGTATTGGGAAGATGTCATATCGATTTATATCAATTGAAATACTGAGTACTTCTCAGTAGAACACCGAGAGGTCCAGTATAATATGTCGTATCTCCGAAGGAAATCCAATCTAATTTTACAAAGTAAAATTATACCATTTGAAAAAAGAATTATGTTGCTGAGGATTGAGACAGCAAAATAAACACTTGCTCTTTTGCTAGACTAGTTTTCTAATGTATTTCAATACATTGGGTTGTCTGACAAATCTTAGCGGTTTTGTTCATTTATTATTTATTATAAAATCAAATTTTTAAACAAAAATTACAACATCAATGAGATATCCCATTTTGTAACCAATTTGTCGATGCCTTTCCATAAATATCGGCTGGTCTGGTATCGAGCCAATTTCTGGCGTCATCTTCGTTGTTGAACGCAACGCCACGCATTTGATTGGAGAGCGACAGAAAAAGGTCATAATCAGACTGAGCGGGGTGAGGTTCTGTCTTATCATTTTAACCATGATTAAAGGCGAATAGAAGTATGTGAAGAAAATGTGCGTTTGTCTCAGTGTGACACTTCATTATTTGTTCCCATAAATGATTAGATACAGAAAAATGGCAACCCTGACGTTTTAAGACTGAAAAAGTGTTATCGAATAGTATCTATGCTATTTTTTATCACAAAAAAACAAAATAGCATTTCAAAAAATACCGCAATACTTGCGTCATATATGTATTTCTTGCCATTCATCCGTTACATATGACCAAACCACCTAAGTGATCCTTTTTTTATCTTTCTCAGGAGTTGCCAATAAAATACATCTCGGTAGTCGTTCCTCTGGCATTCTCAAGATGTGTCTAAACCATCTTAATTTAGATTTTTTTATACGTTGTAGGAGCTTAATGCCGAGGGTATATATTCTCCCTTACTCAATATTGATACTCCTGTTACTCCTCTACGTTAACTCATTTCGGCAGCCTGGAAATCTGCAGCTCTTCTTAGTGGCTAAATGTTAAGTATGTAGGTATTTATGTTGTAAAAGTCCGCAAGGGCGTAGATATAAATTATATAAATATTTTTAAAGAAAACACATTAAATGTATCAACTAGGTACTTTTCCTATCCGGGGAAATGCGCTGACCACTACACCATGTCAACCTAATAATTTAACGACAAATTTTCGAACCTATATATTGCAGTTCTTTATTCAAATTGATTGTTCCATTTACAAGCAATCTACTTCATATTACGGAGACTGTCAAACATTTCAATCTGTATTAAAATAAATGTTGTCTAATTTAAGACATTTACTAAAGCGTTTTATGATAATCCTAAAATTGTAGCTTCTCATGAAGCAAGCGTTAACGTCACAACACAATAAAACGCTGACCTGCCGACACTTGGCTCGCTGACTCCTCGAATGGAGTAGCGGCTATAGTAGTAGGTACTGTCATTTTCTGCTAAGCAGAGCGTTAAAAACATTTATAACCTTTTTAATATCCAGCTCTGCGAAAAATTTTCAGCATTTTGGTTAGAAAAAATATATTTATTACAAAAAGAAACTCGTACATGTAAACAGAAACGCGAAAAAATAATTCTGATTGTGGAATGCGTAGTACACACTATCGCGAAAGTTTCCTACCCACCGCGAGTATTATATAGAAAATGTTTGTGCAGGAATTTATTTGTAAAAATAAGAAATTAATGCCTTCCGGCATGTTCTGAAAGTTGACACAAACAAACCCTAACACCGGTGAAGCTCGATACAAGACTCAACTTGCAAAGTTTCTGAAGTTTTAAAAATAAGATATAGAATGCAAATGTCCAGTAGGTGTCAAACTTTTAACATTATCATCATCGTTATCTTCAGAAATTTTGCGTCCAGTACGGGATATGCGTCGCTCAACTGGAGAGTAATCACTAGATAGGCCTTTATCCAACAGCGAATGGACATGCACTGAAGAAAAACAAGACGGAAGAATTAAAAAATATGTTAATGAAAAAAATTTAACGCTTCTATGATGAGAAAGAGAAATGGAGAAATTATTAACAATCGTAAATGGAAATATTTTATATATTAGAATATCAATTTATTTTACTTATAATGGTTGAAATATGTAATACATAAACATATGATGGACGTCATGTAGCGCCTGAAGAGAATTATTACTAATACAGATTCAACATAAAATAATATTTGAATATGTCCAAGAACACACAATTACTGGATTTTCACCTACATTTTTATTATATTTAATGAAAAAATATGGAAGTATGGGTAATTACAGGGCTTACGAACTGTCTTCGTCTGGCTTAAGTGATCATTTTATACAAATATAACGTTCACCATTCTCAACAATTAATCAATCTCTATATCAGTATATAATAGCATTTATGTACTGTTTCAAGGAACTGAATATAAAATTTACTCCATAAATGACGATAGTGTAGTGGTAATCGAGTATTTCCACATATTAACATATATACAACTTCCAAAAATTTGATATATATGGATATTGATTAATAGGTGACAATGGTGAACGTTATATTTGTGTAAAGTGATCACTTTAGCCAGCCGTAGATAGGTCGTAAGCCCTGGAATTACCCATACTTCCATATCTATTGTTTGTTTATTAACATAAAACGTTGTTTAGAACGTTTTGAAATAACTATTTGTTTACAATTTTAAAATGAAACTATTGTTTTATGATAACTGAAATAAGTGATCTATATACGTATAAAATAATCCACCAATCGTTATCCCTGATTGATATTGTTAGATCATTATTGATTTCCAATTTTGAATTCGTATCCGAAAATCCAACCAATGTCTGTCTGTCTGTATCCGGAGAAGCGAAATTGACATTGAAAATTCTAGATGTTCGGTCCTCCAACCTCCCTTCACTGATTCTGAAAGTGTAACGCTCTACCCGTCTCGCCGGTTTCGGGCGCCGAACTAGTCGTGTCACTATTAGAGCAATTTGGTTGCCGTTTCACTTTTTGTTACACAACCAGTGATTAAACTTTCCCTAATAAATTTCATTTCATAATGGATGTATATAAATGAAACAATGTTATTACTCTACTTGAGTTTATTAGCACTACTCGAGTTTCGAAAGAAACAGTAACTCTCATCGACAGGTGAAGTATTAAACTAAATAAACATAAATATAGGAGACAAGGCTTTGGTGGTAAACATACAAGTAATGTGGTAGTGACAGATGATGGAAGGGGTGGTTTTAACGGGAATATTGAGAGAAGAGGAGATGAGTTAGAAAATGTAATATTGTTCAAATTAATATCCGAGTTCAAATTCCTTTTTGATGAAACTCAACAAAGTTAACGCCGACTCTATCAATAAAATTTCATTTCATAAAGCCACTGTTTACTACATACTTACATTAAACAAACATATACGCAATATATTACTATATTTATGTACCTAGCAGAATAGATTGAATGCCAAGAAAACATCCAAATATTTTAGATTAGGATGAGTAAATACATCGTTGCTGAAATTAAGATTGTGTATGTAGTATGATCCTTACAAACATATTAAATTAATTGAAAATGGTAGAAATGTTTGTCTTTCTCATGTTCTTTGGTGTATCATATTATATTACATACATATATATATATATATGTTTCAGTTAATCTGGATGTGGCTGTGCTCGCATGGGGGAGACGCTTTAGCCATCACTATCTACAATATTTAGTATCGCTGTCTCTCAATTTCGGCGGAGTTGACTACCTCTGACGGCCGCGTGTTGACATTTGAGCACGCTTGGAAACAAGATAGCGATAAGGCATTAAACGACGAAAGAATTCACAAGAAAACAGGCGACAAATTAAGTCTAATCTGGAAAAGTGTTAAGCGGAAACGGGAAACGGGGGACGTTTTATCTTCCCGTGATTTTTGCCCGGGAAAAAAAGGGACGAGATTAAATCTAGATGTCGGTTCCGGTTCAGCCCGCCCGCATCAGCCGGGACCGCCGGCTATTTGGACTTCATCAAAGGAATTTCAGTTACATACATATAGGTGTGAAGCCGTTATGGTTTCCCTTGGGTTGCCAGCGAAATAAGGCTCGATGTTAAAGAGAACTAATCATTCCTAATGATTTAAAGACTTCTAAGTTCATTTATATTCACGATGAAATAATTTTGTTTTGATTTCTGTAATTGTTAATATATCTTATAAACTCATTATTGTCATTAAACTATTATTATATTATAAAACTATTAATTAAACGTCAATGTCATTAAAATGATGGGAAGAGCAGTGCTCTTAACCAGAGCGCGCACCTCGAGATGGGCAATAAATAAAATATGTCCATGAATGTCTTCAGTCTTGAAATCTTTTATGCGTGTACGACATTACTACCTTACCGGCTCAAAAAATATCTGTTACGTACTAAAATTATTTTTGGTATATTTATTAATTATGATCAATCAATTATAATTGTTATTAATATGTACATAAGTCAACGGTAATTTTTTTTAAGCAAAAATCTCTCGTAAGGTTTTTTACTTTTTAACTCACTTAACTTATTACTAGTACCGCTGTCTTGGAGGGAAAGTTTGCTGAGAAACAGTGCACCTTTCTCTTTCTCTCCGACTTTAGACTGTGTCCCACCCCAAAAAGCGTGCCATGAACTATTGTTATATTTTTAGCAGTGGCTCGACGCATAGCGCGTGAATTCTTAACAAAGTAAGCTCAAGTGGCTTAACGCTTAATTAGGTTTTTCGATTGATTAGGTCCGGAGGAGATTACTCCTCCATTATAAACTCACTTTCCTGATATTTGATTACTCGCTGGGTTTAACTTTGGCTTTGGGTAACTTTTTACATTATCGAGCATGTGATTAAATTTGGTTTCTCAAACGCCACAATGTGCTTGACGCGACCTATAAATAATATTTGTTTTGGAAATCCAATGTGGATAATGTAATGTTCCAGATCTGTTGATAAGTCTTTAATGAGAGCTTCATTCATTGATAAATATATACTAAAACGAAATTCAATAAGCATTTAACATTATTATTGTTTTTTTTACTAAATATGAAATTTTTTAATCAATTATTTTGTTGTAAAAATGCATCAAATATAAGTAATATTTTAGCAATATTTGAATACGTCCAAGAACACACAAATACTGGATTTTTACCTAGAAAGGCACTGTTAATAAATAAATATCAGATATCTCATAGAGACGAAACTATTTTTATTATATTTAATGGAAAATATATAGAAATATGAGGTAATTACAGGGTTTACGACCTGTCTTCGGCTGGCTTAAGTGAGATAAATATAACGTTCACCATTCTCACCCCATCAAGTTGTATATATGTTAATATGTGGACTCGCTTCGAGTACCACTACGCCATAATTATATTACCCCGTATTTCTTTATATTTTCCATTAAATATAATAAAAATAGCTTCGTCTCTATGAGATTTCTGATATTTATTTAATTAAGTAGTATTTATAGCCAGTTAGAAAAAGCATCTAAGTAGCGAACATAAATACTTTTATATCTCAACAATATTATACGAACATCCATCAAAATGACAAGATTCAAATTCAAAACTTCGAAATTATAGCTCAATAATTATATTATTATAAGTTTATCTTAGATATTAATTAACCGAAAGTGATTTTAATATTATAATATAACGATTTTTTTACTAATTCACAATTACGTATTCAAACCTATTTCGCTCAAGTAATTATGGATTTTAATACTGTATAATGTATTATATTGTATTTTTCTTAAGAATAAATATATTTTATTAAAGAGAACACATTTTTATTTTGAAATTTAATTTTCAGAACATAGTTCTGTGGTATTTTAATACAAATTAAATTCATCAACTAGAAAGATAAACAGAAAGAATCTATCTACCAAAATTTTTTTTTTTTTCTCTTTATTATGGCCTTCGCCAATTAGGCGTAACTAGCCATTACAAGTATATACAAATGAAATAATACAATTTTTTAAATATATAAACAATTAACAAAAATAAATAACTATGGGAATATTATTAATTAATATTAGTAAAAGTATTTGATTTTTGAAATCTAATTAACACATTAACATACATTGATTTTTAAAATTTATTTTTTTATACATTACATAACATAGTAAGAAGAACATTTATATTGGAAAGTAAAAATTAATATATAAATTATAACTGTTGTTAAGTGAAGGATAAATTCAAAAATATATATAACTTAAATAAAAAAACAATGTGACATTTCAATTCATATAAAGTATTAATTTAATTTATTAAGAAAATTGTACAAATATATATAATACTTGCACATTTCTCTCAATTTGAACAATATAACGTAACCAAACATAACAGACCAAAACCGCAAAAAACAACTAAAATTAATTTTACAAAACTTCACAACATTAATATTTCCAAAGATAAAAAGAATCGGTTCTTTTATAATAATTGTAATATAATAATATTTTTAAACATCAAGACAATATTGTGAATGTATGAAATTATATATTCATAACATAAAATATATTTGTAATAAATTAACTAATTATAAAAATCACCAAAGGAAGTAATAAATAAAAACTTAAACAAAATAATCAGCATTGTAATTGAGATTCCCTTATATAAAGATAATCAAGAAAATTGTGAGGGTCAAAAAATATTTAAACCCATATTAATTTAAATCATTGCAATGTTCCAATTTTTTTTAAATCTCTTTCGGTATATTTATTTATTTATGTGAAAAAAATATACTATCGAAAAAATATATAGTTGCTACCGGACTAGTCGAACCTTGACCTCTTCCTATCCGTTCATACTAGTTCAAAATTTGTATAGCGAAAGTGGAGAACTCGCTACCCGGGATAGGAAGAAGTTCAAGTTCGAATCCCGGTAGCAACTAAATATTTTTTGATAGATAGATTTCTTCTGTATATTTTTCAAGTTGATTAATTTATTTTGATTCCATAATTATTAATACTATATTTATGTGTTAATTAATGTATATTCGTTTAGAGGTACGCCTTAATCGCTATTAAATTGTTATTATATAAAATGCAAAAAAAAAATTTAAGTTCTCTTTTTTTAAGTATGTTGACGACAAATTTTCGAACGAACCTCAAAGAAGATGTTGCACTTTCAATATTTGATGAGAATGAATTTATCAATTAATTCTGGCGTTTCCTATCAGATTTTACTCAAAGGTGTTTGAGATTCCGTAAATATAAAGAAGATGGCTTTCAAATAATGGAACGACAGATGTATCAAGTTCAAAAATTTGTCGTCAACTTACTATGTTGGTGTAGCAAAATCGGTTAATGCATTTCCCCGAATAGGAAGAGATCCAAGTTCGAATCCCGGTAGCAACAAAAATATTTTTTCGATTATGTACTGAAACCTATGTACTGAAAATTTGTAAATTCACAATCAGAATATGTTCTCCGTAATACATAACGAATTATTAGCTTGGAATGACATAGCGATCAGGACATAGTGATATTGATACTTAATGACGATCAATGATAAAAGAAAATGTGTGTTGCAAATAGTGGGTAATTATGTAAAACAATGAAATAATACAGTGAATTTGGGATAAAGAGAAATTCTTCGAAAATGTTATGAGAAGTAATTCAAATTTCTTAATCGTGTTATTTCCCCCTCTCTCCCCCGTTTTAATATAAATTGTCTGAAAATTAACGAACAATCTCTTCAAACGGTCTCCCATCGTTTTATTTAACTGCAGTAGGTATGTTTTACCACGTTTTTTGCAATGTTTAACAATGTTTCTGTTGAGAAAATCTCCCTTTCTCCGCAATAAGGACCAATTTACTTTACACCATCACCGAGATACGCCGCACGGCGGGTACGGCGCGGGCGCAATTCAGCTCAAACAATTTTGTCTCTTATGATTAAGCTTTTCGTGCGAAGAGCCTCGCTATCACATCCCAAGCGACGCTTCCGCGAACGCCGCCGTGTCATTAGCGATGCGAATGTGAATACCCCGACTAAACATCCTGAGTAAATCTTCCAAACGCGGTTTCAAACAAAATTCGTGTGCCATTAATTCGATGTGAATGTTACACCGGGGAATGTGTACACTACAGGAAAAGTTCTGGTGCACTCCAAACGCCGCAGGCCCGAGTTTTGCGAAGCGGAGTCGATTGGATTGTGCCTTTGTGTGTTTAAACCGAGTTTCTTCATATTTCTGACCCGTCTCAAAGGGCTTATGTTTCGGACCCATCCTCATCGCGCGAGCTTATGAAAATTTGCCAGCTCGTTCGTTAGGATTTTTATTTGTCGAAATAATTTCCTCGGCGCGTTCTCAAAGAGCCTCCCATCCCGAGCGCCCCCAGCCGGCGACTCCGCCAGAAACGTCGGTTAGATTGTGACTGTTTGTTCCGATACAGTTTCGGTGCGCGCATTATTTTACTTAATTAATTTCGCATTCACATTCTTATCGCGCTTTGTTCGGGCGCGCGGCGGTGCCGTCGGTTAGAATGGGATGTTGTCGAATGTAACTTTGTAAGTACGTATTGTAATTTTTTTTGCTCGCTTCTTATAAATATTCAACGTGGTAACTTGTTGTGGGACGGTTGCCGCTTGATATTAGCCCCGAAGCACGTATTCTTGAACGCTAAGCGAATGTTGATGGTACTCGAGAGATATGCTGAATGTGTTTTTATTATTTTTGCCGAGGAGTACACCAACTCCTCGGGGGGATGGTGTTGGCTTTTCTTTCTTGATTTACAATTCGTTTCTTAAGTATTATGTAAATTTAATTATGTATTTTCAAATAAAATCATCGTGAAATAATTTAATATGATCGAGGATTTTTTTTCTTTTTTGAAATTCTATTATTTATTCTCTTCGCGCTCTAACTGAATGGGTCGAGATATTATCACTGACGTGCGGCCTTATCCTTCACTTGGTATTTTACTGCCAGCAGTACTGACTTCCACTGCAGATGAGGCTTTCCTCGCATTAATTCCTCAGCTCTAACCAGTGGCGTTACTACAAAAATTGCCCCACAATATGAAGTGGAAAAGGAGTCCCCCATTTTTTCATTAATTTGATATTTTTAATCAGAGTACAATAATACAATACAGTAAAAAAAAAATAATGCTACACTTCTCTTGAAAGCATATGCTTGTGTAGAGAAGTGGACTGTATACTAATAAAAATTATACAATAATATTTTCCGTTACAGTGTAGATTTAGACATATTCCTTGAACATTTTTGACTGATAATTTAGTCAGGTAAAAATATTGTGGACTGGGTTTGTTACACCTTGTATATAGATTAGTCCATGTGAGCGCTAGGAATACTACCAATAACACAAGTACTGCAGGACGCGGATCTTTTGGGCCTCGTCAAACGTGGGCTCTAATAGCTGCATTGGCATAATTACGCCACCGGCTCCGAGTATGTTAGGCATCCAATCGGTTATACATGTTTTTTCGGCTATCCGAGTGATGTGTCACGAAACTGCGTTAAAAAATGCGCAACATTTTATTGAATAATATGCAATGTATGAAATAAAATTTACATGGTTTTTATTTTTAACAAAACAAAAGAAAACGATCTAATCTAGAAATAATATTCGGACAATATTTTTGTAAAAACTAAAACAAAATATAATAATCTTTTTATGAGGTAGGATGGAGACAACTGGAAAAATCTATTAGAGGCAGGGCTGGCATGATACCGCGTTTTTTAAAATATAATTGGGCCAGGGCGTGAACAAAATTGATTTTTCTCCTATGTTTCTAAATCTTGTTCAGCCTGGTTACGACACTCTTCCGCGATACCTGTTTTACAAATTATTTGTAATTTGTGTACAAATCCAATTCATCGTTTTATGCCTTCCCAAATACAGTTGTTTCCCATGTGTAAAAAATCACAAAATTACTCCGAGCATAATTACCCATAGTATTCTGTATTCTCTTCACCAACATCTTGGCTATCCATCACCTTCCAAATCTGCCTATCAAAGCTTTTATGCATTGTTCAACAAGGGTTAACAATGGGCCCAATTTCGTGTGAACTCTACCACAGCAATTAAAACTGAAGAGTGAAGTTGTGAAGTGTGATCCAGAAGCGAAATTCGTCACGATGTGCAGAAATAAAAAAAAATGTTTTTTTTAACCTGGATCTTTTCCTATCCGGGGAACATGCATTCACCGATTATGCTACACCGACACAGTACATTGATGACAAATTTTCGAAATTATATGTTACACTTTTCAAATTAATACATCTGTCGTTCCATTATTTGAAAGCCATCTTCTTTATTTTTACGGAATCTCATATATTTGAGTAATGCGATAGAAAACGCCAGAATCAATAATTAATTTTTATTAAATTTTGGACACATTGATACAACTTATATATTATTCGGATGCATCCTATCTTTATCTATCTCAATAGTAGGTCAGATAGATAAAGATAGGCTGATTTTAACGTGTCGGTGATACTGTGAAATGGTGAAACTGAAGGCCCTATCTCTCATCAGCTCTCACGTGTGTTGATGTGTATTGCAGTATATATGAATGTGGACTGTGCGAGTGAGTATATGTGCTGTGATTAGAGCATGGTATTTAATTAAAACGTGACTTATAAAAGTGGGCGTTTGTTCCGGGTCGAATTACGATTGAAAGTACTAGTTGATTTGCACAAATAATAGAGATGCTCGCTTGAGGTGTTTCCAAAAGGAAGGAGAAGTGAATGGTTTTCACAGGCTTTTCAGATGTGTCCGTCTCGATGTATTGTTATCCGCATTGGGTCAATACGGTCAGGAATTATGCGGCGCGCTCAGACCTCTACAACTCAGATTCCAAAAGTTTATCATCATCAGAGTTCTTTACTCCTCTCTGTTTCTCATTTTGGTTCATCAGCCGACGAACTCGATAGCACGTTGCCAACTATTTTGTGGTCTACCTGTAGTCCTTCTCCCGCCTTATTGAAGACTTTCATCCGAGCCAGATGTCCATGGTCCCGGTCCATGGAAGTCGAAATTTTTTTATTTTTTTGTAATTTACATCTAGATCTCAACTATATCGTAAATTGACATTGTATGGAAAGCGATACAGCTATCAGTAATGCGTTGAAACTGATTCATTCCGTCTCAGTACAATAACATCACACTTCATCATCGATAATGTTCTCTTGACACACTGTGACCAGTGACTAGCACACCACTATCATTCTGTCCATCATATCTCACATACTTCACATATGTTATTACTTGCTGTATTGAAATATATTTATTTGTATATATATTTTTTTAAACACTTTATTATTTGTGAAGTTGTAATTATTTCAGAACATGGTGATTCTGTGGTTTAATACAAATTAAATTCATCAATTAATTCTAATTTATTGAAAAAATATTTTAGCTTCTATCGGGAAGTGCGATAACCAATTACATTACGTCATCCTCGTAAATGGACAACAAAATTTCGAACTTATATGCTGTAGCTATTTCAAATTGAAACTGGTTCGAATTCTTATTGATGCATTTAATTTGTATAATTTTATTTATAGCTGTTAACACATTTTGATGATTTTTCCATTTTATTTCTGGTCTTGGATTTGCAGTCTCTTTCATCTGTCTAACCTTCCAAATCAATTTAATTACTCTAGTATACCAATAATGTTATTAACAATTATTCGTATCTCAACTTGACCTATCTCCTCGGTTGCTTGTCAAGCTATTTAAATATTTCCGAGAAATTCAACGCACGGTATTATGCATTATATCTTACGTTAAACATTTCTTCCGGTGTTCTACTTGATGTCAGACCTCGAACACCACAACTTCGATAAGCTCCTGGTCCTGGGTTCTGCGACGTAAATTTTACACATTGAGTTCAGTCCACTAGTCAAGGTTTCTTATCCAGGAAAGGATTTTCTGATCAATTCACTTCTTCCCTTTAATTTTTCTCATTATTTTGCTCACAATTTTGCTCAATTTGCTCGTCAAACGAAATGTTACGTATTTGGGTCCTCTAAAAGTACTAAGCCGTTTTAAAGCCGTTTCATGTGAACTGAGTGAGCTGTTAATCTCAAAAACAAATTATTATTCTCGTCAAAACAAAGATTCAACAGACTCGGGAATTAGTTAAATCTTGTCTATATTTTCTTTTGTTCAACAATAAACAGACAATAGTGTAATTTATTAGAGTGTTTAAACCATTATGTGTTTAATTTAAAAAAATATCAGATTAAATAAAACACAATCACTTCGGGTGATACCACGAATTTAATTACACGCCAACCGGTTTCGCTTAGCTCAAGCTTTGTCAGGGCGTATTTAAAACTAATAATAGACACAAAAAAGTGCACTTATATATACATAAAGAAGGAGATAGAATATAAAATTACACGCGAAAGAGAGAGACAGAATACATATACAGTTAAATAGAACATCAAGGGAGACATAATATAAATTTATATGCGAAATAGAGAGACAGAATATATACACAGTTAGACGGAACATTACGGAAGGGGAAAGTACAGTGTTGATATAGATATTAAATAAATTTAAAAGGAAACATACCTAATATGGAGCTAATGGATACATTATTATTTAATTTAAATGTTATACATTTTTTACATTTAATTAGGTTTTAGTTTTACTATGCTTGTCTCGCCATAAAACTCTGTATTGAGACAGGCGAAGGTTACAATGATGACTTAAGTTGATGCAAGTACATAAAATACAAATATATTAAATAAAAAACTGATGATTCGTCGACTACATTTTACCACAAATATACATATCATACTTGGAATACGAGTATATAAACGGTATGTCTGCCTTTATAAATAAATAATTAACCTTCAAGCAAAAAATATATTTAATATAATGGTATTTATTTATAAAATTCTCAATAAGAAAATATCGGCGAATTTTATACGAAAAATTGATGCAAATCAACATGAGTACAAGGGGAAGGGATATACTGAGACTGCCATTCAGGAAGATGGCCAAATTTCAGAAATCGATGATGTATATTGCGATGAAGATTTTTAATGAAATGCCAGAAAGCATAAGAAAGAAGCAGATTAGTTTTAGTAAAAGAAAGCTCTTTAAACCTGTTTATATTATAGCATATATAGGAGTTCTTATGTATGCACTATGTTAAGAATTAAATAAATAAATACCAATATTTGAATATGTCCAAGAACACACAATTACTGGATTTTTACCTACAAAGACACTTATTAAACCACTACACCATCGCCATCTATAGCACAAACTTTGATAATTAATTTTTCTCTTTTTTTAAACAGCATATATGTTATCACTATGAGAATCTGTTTTTTTTAAAATTATTTTAATAATAAAATTCTTTATCTGTAAAATGTTTTTTTAACATATATAAATATGTTGTAATGATATATAAAGTTATCACTTAAGCCAGCCGAAGACAGTTCGTAAGCTTTGTAATTACCCCATACTTCCATATATTTTCCCTTAAATATAATTTAATAAATAGCTTTGTCTCTATGAGATATCTGATATTTGTTTAATTCACTATTCACTATTTGACCTAATACTTGGTGACATATTTCAGAACGTTTCACATATAATATTATGCCAGATATTTAGTCTGTAGTTTATTTGTCTATTCATACTCAAGATATCATCGCGTTTTCCAGAGCTTATCAGATCTAACCACAATACAATCCAACGCCGTTACGGAATGATGTCTTGATGTGCTCTTGAACACTGACGTGTTCTTGTAACAGGGTGATACTGAACGTAAATCTACTCTAACGTCTCATAAATATGTAAATTGAAGCCGACCGATACACCCACTGCGCCGTTCAAGTGGCGCTCCCGATATATCGCCGCGGCGATAAAGCCCGCAAAACAATGGACAAGTAGACCCCATCTGTTCTATGGGAAACCTCTACAGCCATGGGAAAGTTCCCACGAAACCTCGAGTCGTACAGTCTCGTGTATGTTCATTTAAAAACGCTATGATTATACTTTACTCACACACGAGTATACACGCTTATGGCACTTGAGATGCCATCAAAAAACATGAACCTCGGTGCGTACCTATTGGCTCAAAAGAACGTAAGAAATGTGCATGAAATATTTAAGTCTGAGTACCTACTTTGGAAATATAATTACAAAATGCATTTATTACTCACTAGAAAAAATCAATCTGCTTCGCTAATTTCTTTTGCCGCGACTAATGTTTCCTATAGAGTGGAAGGGCTGCCATTAAGAAAAGCCTTTATTATGAACGTGGACCGAAGAAGAAAATAATCATTACAAAATACCGTCTACAAAAACTACTCTTGGGCAGAGAACCAGTTTATAACAAACAACAAATGGAACTATATTTGCGATACTTATTATACAATGGATTAAAGAATTAGACAACGAGATGATGAGAAGGGAACCAGCAACGAGAACTACACAAAAAGAACGAAGTCGTCAATTTTAATTGGAAATATCAAAAAAAATACTAATTTTATCGAAATATATTGTTGTTGCTAAAGGGATTCTAACCTGGATCTTTTTCCAATCCAATTATGGTGCATTAACCGACTATGCTACAGCAGACAGAACTTTTGAAGACAAATTTTCGAACCCATATGTTACACTTTACAAACTAATACATCTATCGTTCCATTATTTGAAAGTTATCTACTTTATTTATATCACAGACCTATGTTCTGAATAACTACAGCTTCATATTAAGAATGTGTTCTCATTAATATCGAGTATTATTAACAATAGCTGTTAAAATATTATTACATAGAAATGAAAAATAATATTTTTGATTTATAAATGTTAGCATTGCTACATTTGCTCCCGAAATACAAGAATTGGTTATTAATTATATTGGACTTAGTGTCGAGTGATTTATTAATTTATAGACTTTCTAAGTTATCCAATCTACGGCCTTTATTATTAACCTTAACCTTAACAACCCGCTATTTAATATATTTTCTATTTCAGTGCCCCCCTGTCAATCATCTCCCCACTATTATCAAGACTCCGCCTAAACCCCGTAATGGATGTCGTTTAAATTTTATGGAATAGTTCAGTTGTACGCCAGTCCTGACGAAGATACGTTAGTATCGAAACCGTTAGATGTGAAACAACATAGTAGTTTTAAGAAAACTAAATATAAATACAATTTTTAATTATTCTAATCACAAAGTTAATTCTACAAACATCAACAATATTTTTAAAACGTGTTTGTTTCAAATGTAGCAGTCATTTTTTGTACCACACGGTACGTGTTGTTTGTGATCCAGATTCAATTAAGAATCATGAATGAAACGGTGTACGGGTCTGGTGTGCTGCTGGGAGGGGCTGCACACGTGGACAACTTCTGCATTGAATGAGTCCCCATTTCAATTTTTGTATAGATTTTTATTTTCAAACTTTTGATTTTAATTAAAACTTTCCGAGAATACAGGGTGAATATTATGTTCCAGACCGATTTTGTTTACCCGCCATTTTGGTTTGGCATTAGGTTATCGTAGAAAGTAGTCGATTCCAATTTATTTTAGAGCATCCAACGCCTGAACAACGTGTTGAAGTCATTAAAACATTTTATGTAAATAATAATGGTAATGCTGTAACCATTAATGGTGATCGTTATTGTGACATGTTGGGAAATTTCTTGGTGGCCGAATTTGGTCGATTGAGCATACAGCACATGTGGTTTCAACAGAACGGTGCCACCTCATACACAACATGAACTACGCTTAAAATTTTGCGAGAAATTTTTTCCGGTCGCATAATGTCAAAAAGTGGTGATATCACCTGATTTGACGGTTCCCGACTATTTTCTATGTGGGTACTTGAAAGGAAAGGTCTACGCCAGTAAACCAACAACAATTCCGATTCTACAGGACAATATTCGAATTGTAATTGCTGAAATAATACGCCAAGTGTGCGAGAATGTTATGAAAAATATGATTAATGGAGCACTCATCTGTGCCGCTGCCAGAAGCGGCCATCTGGCCGATGTCATATTTTGAGCATAATTGTAATAAACCAAATTATAAAATTATTTTTCATTTCTTAGTTATTCAAAAACAACATCGGCCTGGAACATAATATTCACCCTGTATAAAAAATATTTTTTCTTTCAAAACTTTTATTACGTTAAACAATAAGATCGTTATACGACGAAACAATAACGCGACACAAATTATTTAATTGTTATAAATCTTAACCGTAACGATGATTGTGAAGGTTTTATTTTAAATTTTTACAGCCTCAAAATTGAATAAAATTATTTAATCTAGAGTCAGGTACGATATTTAGCTAAATTACACGTATATTTTTACAATATCTACAATCAATTAGAATGAGACCATTCAGGAAAAAAGGCTAAATCTCAGTGATTAACGATGCATAGTGCGATGAAGATTTTTAGTGAAATGCCAGATGATATATTCAAAATTAAACTGTGCAAATTATAGTAAACAGAAAAATATTGATATTGTTTGTATAAGAACAATAATACAAAATTTTAATTATTGCAGAAAAAGATTTTAAAATTTGTGTTTTTATATTTTTATTTGTGACTGCGTTAGGGTAAATAAAAAAATCGTTAAATTAGTTTTCAAAATACCCTACTGTAAGAATTGTATTATTTATAATTTTCACCGTTTTACTAGAAACTACACCACTATCGCATAAAATATAATTATTAGGCGAACACATTCTTATTGTGAAGTTGTAATTATTCAGAAAAGACGGTCTGTGATATTTTAAATATGAATTAAATATATTAATTAGAAAGATATACATATAAAATCAATTCTATCAAAAAATATTGTTGTTGCGCCACCGGGATTCGAACCTGGATCTCTTTCCTAACCGGGGAAGGTGCATTATCCAACTATGCTACAGCGATAATATTTTTAGCGACAATTTTCGAACCCATATGTTACCTTTTACACAATAAGAATGTGTTCGCCTAATAATAAAGTTGTATCAATGTGTCCAAAATTTAATAAAAATGAATTGATAATTCTGGCGTCTGCTATCAGTTTACTCAAAGGTATTTGAGATTCTGTAAAAATAAGGTAGATGGCTCTTTCAAATAATGAAACGATTAAATGTATTAATATCAAAAAGGTAACATATGGGTTCGAAAATTGTCGCTAAAAATATTGTCGCTGTAGCATAGTTGGATAATGCACCTTCCCCGGTTAGGAAAGAGATCCAGGTTCGAATCCCGGTGGCGCAACAACAATATTTTTCGATAGAATTGATTTTATATGTATATCTTTCTAATTAATATATTTAATTCATATTTAAAATATAATTATCAATCACCATTATCTTTAGAACACCAATTATACAATCACAGTTTACTTCATTCCAATTTTAAAACCAATACACGTTGCAACATTAATCATTATATTACTCTAACCAAGTTAATGTAAATTGTCTTTATTGCCAATAAGAAAAATACATCGAAGTAGCGTATATTTCTGTCAAATCAGTTAGTAGATTATTACTGCCGTATTGGTAATATTCTAACTCAACCATAGATAGTATAAACTACAGACATTTGTCAAGATTGAAGGATGATTCCAATTCTATACTTACAGCTCATTAATTATTATAAATTTATCCTAGATTCTAGATAATAATTAAACGAAAATGCTTTTAGTATAATTAATACCAATTTTTTTCTGCTAATTCCCAGTTACATATTACATATTTATTTCGCTTATATCATTACGGATACTCCAGCGAAACACTCGTTAGTACATTACTTACATTGCAATTTTTTTTACTATAATTCTTCGGTAGTTATTTTTGATTAAGTTCGGCTGTACTATGTTAGGCCACTTCCCTTTTTTGGTAATAAATTATATTTTCAATATTAAAAATAAGTTTTATGGAAAAATCTGAAAAAGCCGTTTTTTAGCTACTTTGCTGTTATTTTTATAGATTTATCATTATTATGAACTTGGTAAATCAAAAATATCTGCCCGTCACGAAAATTTGCTGGAATTATTTCCGACTAGACATTTCACTTCGATTTATTTTACAGAAATTCTAGTAGATAAAGTGTAAAATACACGCCGAATAATAATATTTTTTCACTTCTTCAATATTTGCATAATTACTTTGTGCCAATATATTATATAAATAATAAAATGAAAAAATACTCCGTTCAGACCATTATATATTGTAATTTGTTTTAAAAGAGGACACATTATTATTTGTGAAGTTGTAATTTTTTTTGATATAAATGAAATGCATCAATTAGAAAGGTAAACTCAATTTATCGAAAAAATATTTTAGCTGCCACCGGGATTTGAACCAGGGTCTCTTCCTATCTAGGGAAGTGCCATAACCAATTACACTACATCGACTTCGTAAATAGTCGACAAATTTATATATTGGTCATTATATATTGGTTTTTTTAAGGATAACACATTTTTATTATGAAGTTGCAATTTTTCGGAACATTGGTCTGTGACATTTTTAATACAATTTAAATGTATCAATTAGAAAGCTATATATATATATATATAATCAATTTATCTAAAAATATATTTGTTGCTACCGGAATTCGAACCTGGATCTTTTCCTATCTGGGGAAATGCATTAACCGATTACACTACACCAACATAGTAAGTTGATGACAAATTTTACTCAACAGTTAATGTTTGAGATTCCGTAAATATAAAGAAGATTGCTTTCAAATAATGGAACGACAGATGTATCAATTTGAAAGTATATGTTCGAAAATTTGTCGTCAACGTCGAAGTATTTTATCCCAGTCGATTTTATTCCTAACCCTCTAAAATATACTGTCTTTATTAGTGACGTTACGCGTGTCAGAACTTAAATCGCGGCCGCGGACGCTTCACTCGCCCTTTATTCTTCTTCTTCTTCGTGTCTCTTATCATCCCCTTCCTTTTCCTGCCTCACAGTGCCCGAGTCATAAATCTGCCACAGTCTTATGAAGACGTGATTAATAGTCTGTTTTTTTATATATATATATTCCATCGCAAATTTCCTCGTCACTATCTTCGGTTTCTCGGTCCGGTGAGAAGAAAGTATTGGCGATTGAAAATTTAGCATATTATTCTGTAACACTCAATTTAAAAAAAAATTATCTGAAGTCTAAAAATTCCCTCTTCCGAAATCCTCTTCAGCGAAACCAACTTTAATATGATCAGAAATAACCCGTCAATAATGACGGAAAATTACTAGTATACGTGGCTTTGTTTTTATTTTTAAAATCAACGATAATAGCTAATTTAAATTACATATGTAATATAACGTAAATTATATAAATACGCATGTTACACGTTCAAAATTATTCGCTTCTGTTAAAAATAATCAACCTAAATATAAATAATTCCTTATTTAGGAGAACACATTCTTATTGTGAAGTTGTAATTATTCAGAACATAGGTCTGTGAAGGAATAAGGTAGATGGCTCTGTCAAATGATGGAACGATTAAATGTATTAATATCAAAAAGGTAACATATAGGGTCGAAAATTGTCGCTAAAAATATTGTCGCTGTAGCTTAGTTGGATAAAGCACCTTCTCCGGTTAGGAAAGAGATCCAGGTTCGAATCCCGGTGGCGCAACAACAATATTTTTCGATAAAATTGATTTTATTTGTATATCTTTATAATTAATATATTTAATTCATATTTATAAATAATTACGTTTTCTGATAAATTTGTTTCATATTTACACTTTAATTTGCTCTTTTTAAAGTCAACAATGCCAAATTGAACGTAGATCTTATTTGTTTAATGTTGCTACGCACTTCGGACGAGAATTGAACAAATTATTCTAATATAACATATTTTTAAAAATAATTGTGCAAATTGCATAAATTGATTTTGTGTACATCTGTATATTTATTGGTAATATCATGTTATTTCCTAGTAACGTCATATAATTTGTATATATTATTTAATGACCGAGTGTATAGTGTATATGTTTGTGAAGTAGGTATATGAGGAGGACTAATTGAAGTGAGACTTAAATAAAATAAAAATTATTTTCCTACTGTAAAAAATGTTCATAAAGAAAAGTAATGATTTTTCCGTTGTATATACATTATTATTACGAATACAACGTTGAATAATATATTTTGAATATTTATATTAGGTTTATTTGTGATTACCAGGGGCGTGCAGTGCATACAAGCAAAAAAGTTGTACAATACTAAAAATTCTGGGAAACGAATATAAATTAAATAATTAGATTAACGTAGTATTATTTTACAATTAGCGCGATTTGTATACCAGTAGAGACTTTAATTGCTTAGTTCTAAAAACTACCACGATAACTCACCGCTGTACCCATGGCGCTTTTGTGCATTTGCCGTATTGAGCTATTCATATTACTCTGTTCTATCTTTAAGCTAGTGAATTACTCAAGTCATATAATTGGCTATTTACCGAATTGAAAATTCTTTTCGGTTGATCCGTTTTGTATGGAGTCTTTACCTATGCTGTTTTTAACAGATTAACATTAGAAAGGCTTACAACTGCGTGCAAATCATTCAAGTGTCTACTTCTTCTTTTACTAATTCGCAAATTTTACTCTTACTGTTTTTAACGTGTTGATTTCGAGGTGCAATTGGTGCATGAATTTGTTTTTGATTTGGGAAAAACAAATATATTGATAGAACTATTTCCTACGTTAACCTTTAATAAAAATAATTATTTCGTTTAGTTGTTACGTGAAGGATTTTTAAACAATAAAAGAATCATGTTCAGTCACACAAAGTGTTCTTAAAAACGTCTATACATTTTTATATGGGTAAGAAGGTATTATTTTTCGTTAAAAATTAAACATGAAAAACACTATTAATAGTACTTTAAAATTACAAATAAATACATGGTAGGGTCGTATAAACGACGGATTCATTTTATTTAAAGACGTGGATTAAACGAAAGTTCATAATCCTATGTACAACTTATATTGTAGTACGTATATTATATATGATTGTATAATATCACTAGTAACAGCATAACCTAAATCAATATCTACTGCACGTCACTGGTGATTACCCAGACAATGCAAGAGAAACTATGCAATTCAGTGCAGTGCCAATAAATTGGCGTTAATTGCTAAAAAAACATTTTCATGCACAGTTTATATACCTACATATATATATTAATATAGCGAATTTAATATTTGTAAGCCTATCAGTCACTACCTGCCTCTCTAGGTACATATGAAATACCTATTATGAGGGAAGTACCAATTTTTGTGTTCATGATTTTCTTTAACAATTAAAATTATTGTCTCAAAGATATATTGTTATTAAATACAAAAATGGAGGATAAAAATCCATAAAAATTATGCTGTTGATTAAAATAAGAATTTGAATCTACTAGTACAGCAGTCCGCCAATTTAAGCCATATTAGAAATCATATTAATTATTGTAAATAAGAAATAAAAGGTAAGAATAGAATAAAACAAATAAAATTAGGAACATAATAAAAACCGACGTTAGAACTAAATCATGACAAAGTATTAAATCATTATCTGTTATTTAAGAAAGTCAAGTCACGACCACATTGTTTTTTTTTTTTTCAATTTTCAGCCGAAAATTAAGCCAAAGTTCCACTTGTGTTATGTCGCGGTGTGCCTATAGATTCTTGGCACTTTATCAGTTTGAGTTATGTTTCCATTGTCAGGGGGCATCTTCCCTTTTGATATCTCAAAAGTAAGTTAAAAAAACAGCGTGAAAATTTATTATACTAAATGTGTTATTATCGTGACGCCAGATATAATAATTCACATTTTTTACACAGAGAACATGTCACATTTGTGTGTTCTGCATATTTCGAAATTAATTTAAGTCCGGGTTGGAAATTTTATTAAGAATATACTCGTGCAAATTTATTGTGTATCTTTCTTTACTTGTAATTTATTTATGAACTAGTATTTAAAACCCGTCCTAGGGCGGTTTTTTTTAGATAAAATGCAACAAAAAATTAATTAAATGTATTAATTATAAAGATATGCATATAAAATCAATTTTATCGAAAAATATTGTTGTTGCTACCGGGATTCGAACCTGGATCTCTTCCAATCCGGGGAACGTGCATTAATCGATTATGTTATACCAACACAGTAGATTGACGACAAATTTTCGAATTTTTCAATCCACTGTGTTGGTATAGCATAATCGGATAATGCACGTACCCTGGATTGGAAGAGATCCAGGTTCGAATCTCGGTAGGAACAACACTATTATTCGATAAAATTGATTGTATATGTATATCTTTATAATTAATACATTGAATTAGTATTTAAAATATCACACACCTATGTTCTGAATAATTACAACTTCACAATAAGAATGTGGTCTCATTAATAATATAAAATAAATTCTTGACATTTATTATTAATACAAATTAAATTAATTAATTAGGAACATATACAGAAAAAAATTTATCGATTTTTTTTTTGTTTGCTACCGGAATACGAACCTGGAACATTTCGTATCAGGGGAAACGCGTTACCATTTCACCATATCAACCAATTATGTTTGCGAAAAATTTTGATCATAATTAAATTCTGTGGTCCTTTTTCAAAATTGAAACATCTATGATTCATTCAATTTATTAAAGTGATAGATTTTATATTGCTATGAATCCCAAATACCTTTGAGTAATACACAGTTTAATTTGTTTCAAACAATATTTTTCTTTAACATTGGTTTTTTAAAATGTGATAGTATATTATTTTTGAAAATACTTTTAAATTTTTATATTGTGAATTTGTACTTTTCAAAACATAGTTCCTCACCAAGAAAAAGTTCTGGGTTCGTATTCTGGTGGTAAACAAATATTGTTTTGATAGATAGATCTTTTCTGTATGTTTTTCTATTTTTGATATTTTGCATTATAATTATTATTACATATTACGCAACGCCAGTATCATTAGGGAACACTCTGTATATAGCCAAGACACAAACCACTTTAAAAATATTAATATTCGTCTAGTGCTGCGGATGAAATCTTGGCGGCTGGAATGTAACATGGCATGTAACAATATTATTTGATAATTGATTCCACATATAATTACATGCGTTTGCGTTTTTCATATTTTCTTTTAGCGACAAAGTGAGAGTCACTAAAAAAAATATAAAATAGCAAAACCTAAATGAAATTTCGTGTATATTTATATATTTCTAAAATATTTTTCTACACGAACAATCACTAGTTATTTCTTCTCAAGAAAACTCGTAAATATCTTTCTCGTGTACCTTTAAAAGCTTTCATTGGGGTTCGTATCGTAGGCAAATATTATGTCACCGTTTTCGAGATCGTTGCTCTAAGAACTTTTTAATGGTTTCCCTTTTTGTATTTTTATTCCCAGCTGAGGTGAGGGTAATTTATTATATACATGCCGGGTAGAACGAAAAACAGGTTAGTAAGACAGATGATATTGTACAAGCCGAGTTAGAAAGTATAAAATATCGAGGCAACACCCAGCGTGACCACGTGCAATTAATTGTAAACAATAGAAAAGGGACACGTGTTGCTTATAATAAGCAATATCATGTTGCCCGCGTACGTGTGTGTGTGTGCATAGCAATCATTTCGCTCATTGCCTGCTATTGGTTGTTTATAGCTCTTGTGTGAGACATACATATCTCCCGGGTTGTGCCACATTGCCAATTAAGTACTAAGATGCGTGAATAAGTTAAGAGAATTGATAACAACTGTCTAGTGAAGGAATTCTACATTTTTTTACTGTTTCCGAGTTAAGTTTGTAGAACTCTGTAATCACATATGTGAAAATAGAACGCTTGTTTTTTATTAAGGAGAACACATTATTATTGTGAAGTTATTATTATTCAGAACATAGGTCTGTGATATTTAAATACTAATTAAATGTATTAATTAGAAAGATATACATATAAAATCAAGTTTATTGAAAAATTTTGTTGTTGCACTACAGGGATTTTCGAACCCATATGTTACACTTTTCAAATTAATACATCTATCGTTCCACTATTGTTTTTTAATCTAATCGTTTTAATTGTGGCGTGTTTTGCCTTGTAAGAGCATTATCAAACTGATTGATAATGCCCTGACAATCAGCCTTCGGTTGACTGATACACGAGAGGATATTCTCGAGGATATGGAAGGAGCAACTCGTAGTTCTGTAAAGAACTCCGAACGTGGAACTGTGTGTTATTACTTATTGGGATGTTTTGGTTGGCGGGTTTAACGGCGGGTCCTCCTCATTAGCCATGATGTTCTCCTTCCAGGGCACAGACTTCCAGCAATCTTTCCCTGCATGATGAGGTGCAAGATCTCCTACTTTTCTAGATATCTCATCACTTGTCCGAGATATTAAAGTTTTGTATTTTTAACGTTTTAAATACATTTTGTTTTATTCATCCGAACCATAACATCTTCAGCAATATTTGAATATGTCCAAGAACACACAATTACTGGATTTTTACCTACAAAGGCACTGTTATTAAACAAATTTCAGATATATTTTTAAAATTGGCAAAAGTAACTTTGTGGTTTAAATTGACTATTTTTATTTGTTAACTACTTATTGAATTAAAATACATCTACCGGTTTCGAAAAATATCATTTTCTTCTTCAGGATGTCAATAACTAATCAAAAACATATGTTATTGTTTCATTAGCAGAATATATTTTTAAAAATCAATAATTTAAAAAATAAATTTAGTACCTAACTCAAATTGTTACTCGATGATACAAAATTACTAGAATTATTTTTAGAATGGGACTTGTAGTTACATTTAGTTGGTTTTTTATAATTTTTTGATTAGTTTTACACGTTTTCTTTATCTCCAACGATTCCGAATTATTTAATTTATGACCAACACCGTTTACATGCAAAATTGACAATCCCAATTTTTTATCAAAACCATGACCATTTTATATCAAATAATTAGAAATTCCGAAAACCCACTATTGTTCAAACATCTCAAATGCTCTTTTATATTATAATTTCTACCCATTTTACCAATATAAAATTCAGCACAATCCTTGCAACTAAGTTTATAGACACCAGAATTGTTAAATTGATCATCTTTGACTTTAGAGTTTATTCTTATTATTATTTTATTATTAGATTCTGTTAAAGAAACAATAGCATATAATTTTGATTACTTATTGACATCCTGAAGAAGAAAATGATATTTTTCTAAACCGGTATATGTATTTTAATTCAATAAGCGATTAATAAAACAAAGTTAACAAATAAAAATAATAAATATCAGATATCTCAAAGATACAAAGCTATTTATAAGGGCTTACGACCTCTCTTCGGTTGGCGAGTCCACATACTAACACATATACAACTTTAAAAAATTTGTTAAATGCGGAGATTGAGGGGTGAGAATTGGTGAACATATATATATAAGGTGATCACTTACTCCAGCCGAAGACAGGTAATTACCCCATACTTCTATATATTTTCAATTAAATATAATAAAAAATAGCTTTGTCTCTATGAGATATCTGATATTTGTTTCATAACATCTTCATTCGTAACTCTATTCATCCAGCTTATTTTGAGCATTATTTATATAAATAAAATATGTAGTACAAAGAAAATAGATGTTTACTATATTTATTAAACCTTTTCCCATGATTCAGAGATAGGACCAGTTTCCCCCGTTCCCCTGCCCCGCCGTTCGTCCCCCCCCCCGTGTTACCCATCGCTCTCGACGTCTTGATCACATTAATGTATGCCGCGGTGCTCCTACTTTGTTTCGCTCGCGCGCCGGAGCGTGAAATTCTCATAAATATATTTTGTGCCCACAAGACCAGGGGAGCGCGGTGGGGGTTGGGTGCTGGTAATACGTATTCGTCGTGGGAACTGATGGGAGACAGAGATAACGTCACAAGAACTTAGATAATTGACTTCTATCCTATGTATCTTGGAAGCGGTGAATACATTAAACTTGAAAAATTCTCGTTGCGTGGACAGAAGCGAACCACCCGGTTACGTAGAACGAGCAATGAATCCAATCCGATCCGATCCTGGAATTAAAAAATGCCCATTTACTAACGTTACATTTATTTAGAAAAAAATAGATATGTGTAACAAATTCAGTTTTATCTTTAAAACAAATCAAATGACCCCATTAGAAAGCCATACATAAAAATCAATCTATCGAAAAAAATATTCGATTGCCGCCGGAGTACGGACTCGAGAAGTCCACAAAATCACATGTTCTGATATTACAACTTCACAATAAAAATGTGTTTTCATTAAAAAACTATTTTATTTTTAACATACATTTTATCAACAGGTCGTTAATGACTCTGATAGATAAGATTCATCCTGTGCCATGAAAAATATATCTAGGTTAGCGTTAACGGAAGAGATCTCGTTATAGTACTCGTAATTGAGCATTCTTAGCGAATAGAAAATAGCCTAGATTGGTTTTTTAAGATATTTATATTTAAGTAAAAGATCTTTGAGCATAAATATATCGTAAATAATGATGCAAGATTGACAATGTGAAACCTTCGATGCAATAGTGAAGCGTCCAAGGTTTTGTCATTTAGTCTTGATCTGATTTTGGAAAACAAGAAACCTGTTTGGTTTTACATTTAGTCTTGATCTAATTTAGGTACACGAAAAACCCGCTAATTTTGGTAAACAAGAAATCTACTGGGCTTTATCATTTAGTATTGGTGTAATTTTGGTAAACAAGAAACCTGCTAGGTTCTGACACGAGCCTCTATTTTAATTTTTTTTTTTACACATGAAGTTTGACGAAGAATGTTTATTTTTTGGTTCAATAGTCAGTGTCATTTTTCGTGCGTTCCATTGTTGTATAACTGCTGTTTCATTTGTTTCAACGTTTGTTTTAAAACTTCGGGAATTTGATCTGTCTAGGAATTGGTCTTTCGAAAAGTTTTTCGGCATCCCTCTTATCGATATGGAATATAATAAATATACCGTAGCTTTCAGAATTATACGTACTAATCCCGGGATACATGGGTAGGTACTGTATATTAAACCCGGATTCTGGAATTGGATTCCCTGCTGCCGAGAGATGATATCTTTATTGCAGGCTTTACGTTTACTTCGTTAAATCTATCAGGATTGATTCTTAGAAAGAGATCGAAGAGCTGCGTTAAAATACACAATACAGTTGCGTTACTGTAAGCAGACGGAATATTGCTCTCTCGTCTCGAAGTATGAATTAGTTGACCATTCCGTTATGCATACAAAATACAATACATAACGAATCACTGACTCTGTACTGTCCCTGACGCAAGTTTCGAGACAAAAGTTTGATCCTTGTACCTCATTAAAATATCTTGCGAGTTCAGCGACATCGGATGGAATCAGCATTCGAATAGTTCGCTGCAGTTCGACAGGCTGACCTATATATTAATATATCAATCTGTTTTCCTGAATAAATAATTAAAATGAATTAATTAGATTTGTTTGATAATCGTTTTTAATGTAAATATATTCAATATTCAAATTATTTCACGGTTCATTAGGGAGTATAAATATATAATAATAATAATATCCAGCTAGTGGTTAAAATTAATATAAAACAATATACAAATGGCATAAAATAATTATTATAGTTTCCCTAACCGTCAAACATTTTTCATATTGCTCACATTAATTAACAGTTCACAGTTAGTGAATAAGATTAAAATATAATCACTTGGGCGGTTTGGTCATATTGAATGGATGAACAAGGAGAGAATGGTAAGAAAGATATATGACGCAAGTGTTGATGACACCAAAAGTAGAGGACGTCCGCGGAAGACTTGGCATGACCAGGTAAACCAGATGTCGTGGAATGGTTCTGTTAGAAGCTTCAATAATCGTCGAGCTTGTATGAGAAGATGTATGAATGTGGATGAGGTGAGAATTGTGTGCCAGGACAGAAGAGTGTGGCGCTCTATCCTCTCTGCCTATCCCCGTGGAGAAATGGCGTGATGGTAAATGAGTTAGTTAGTAATTAACTAACCTACGATCACGCCGTTTTCCCGCGGGGATAAAAAGAGGATAGAGCGCCATACTCTTCTGATCTAACACACAATACTCGCCTCATCTACATTCATACATCTTATGAGGCTTCTAACAGGACAATCTTCCAGTATCTGGTTTACCTGGTCTTCCGCGGACGTCATCTATTTCTAGCGCCATCAACATTTTCGTAATACACCTTTCTTACTATCCTACTTACTTACTTACCTACTTACTTATCTCCTCATTCATCCGTTCCATATGACGAAATCTCCTAAGCGATCATTTTTTTATCCTTTTCTTCATAATTTGCCACCTGAAATACGAGTTAATACAAATAAATGAGCGAATATTTCTTTGTAGGGGGTGGATATAAATTAAATAATGTTATAACTCTACTTGAGTTTATTAGCACTACTCGAGTTTCGAAAGAAACAGTAACTCTCATCGACAGGTGAAGTATTAAACTAACTACACATAAATATAGGAAACAAGGCTGAGACGAGTAGTGCTAATAAACTCAAGTAGAGTAATAACATTGATTCATTTATACCCATCCATTATGATGAAAGTCCGCAAATTTAACTTTAGAATATTTCTTTATTCGACTGAAATTTTCGATAATCTTATAAAATCGTTTAGAACAGCGGTTCCCAACCTGTGGTACGCGTACCACCGGTGGTACGCGAAAAATAATCAATAATGGCGTACATAAAAAGTAAAAAAAAAATCAGTCATAAAAATATAATTTAAACTATTGTATTTTTCCTATAATTTTTATTTTTAATTAATAATATACAGTTGTTAATATGTACAGTCGATGATTGAAAATCATCAGAAGAATTCTTACATTTACCGTGTTTAATTAGTTTTATATACATATATTTTCTATTAATATCGGTAATTTTTGATAAAAAATTGTCTGCGGCGCATTTCATTTTGTTTTATACAAATAATTTAATTTAATTCTATGTATTTTTTAAAAATAAAAATTAGTTAAAAAAATACTTCTTTAAATGTCCTGGTTGTGAATTTCGACAAGAAATGAGCATCGGCACCTTTTATTTAAAAAAAAAAACATTGTGATATGTAAAGTTCAAATGTCTCATTTTTATCAGAAAAAATAAAACCTTTGGTATTTTTTATAAACTTAAACAAATTGAGTTCTGGGAAATATAGTCACCCTATAAAATTTATAATGCAAATAGAATAACAAATTTCTCGAAATACAATCATTTTTACGAAGTGGTACAATTAAGCGGTGTACGCGAGCCAAAAAAGGTTGGGAAACGCCGGTTTAGAAACATTTTAAATATTAGTATCAGAATCAACAATTGTATTTGAATATATAAAAATAATACTAATTTGTTTTTTTTTTTTTGTTTCAGGTATGTCCTCACAATTTAGTCCGCTCTCGAAACTGAGCACCGAAGCTGGTATTTATAATTAAATAAATTTACTACACGTTATTTAAATGAATTAAAGACTCTTTAATTACAGTCAAATCCTTTTGTCTGTCGTCACGAACCCCGAAAGGCGCAAAACCCGCGCAATTATTAATTTTTGCATAATGCTTTCATAGTCTCAACTGGTCTGTTCATCAGAACGGAAATATCGCCTTGAGATAAAATTTTGAATGAGGTTTTTTTTTGTGAGGATGTAGACAGAGGATTTTGTTCCATTCCAACTATCCTTTTAAGTAGATTTCGATAGAGAACACTACCATGCAGAAGGTCTCGTGCCGCATTATTTGGGTTTCAAAATACTTCGAAATAAATAGATGTATTTATATTTTCAAGGTTAGTGGATCAGTAAGTGAGAGATTCAATAACTCGTTATTTTCGTCTCCAAAATATAATGGAATACTGACTAGTCCATAAACACAATGTCAATTCGGCGTAAAGTTATTTTAAGAATTAAATATAGGTACGCACTAAATGGTAAACCGTTACGTGACTTTGATTGGTAACTAAAATTTAATGATGATTAGTAACTAGGATTTAACTGTTGGATGTTTACCAGTCATTTGCTGTAAGAATTACGAATCATAGTTACAATCAAACATAATCATAGTCGCGATACAATCGTGGTTTAAATAACTATTTAACCCTTCCCAAACCATGCTGTAACACAGTTCTACCATCATAATTAAACCTGTAATATTTTGGTAAATACATGCAACATAAAATTCATATTTTAGATAATCCTAAAGAAAATATTAACGCTTAAGAACAACTATTGAAAAACCAATTATGAAAAGGGAATCGTACAAAAACAATTATTTTTTCCATTTAATCCGTTGTAAAGTTAATACGTTGATAAAAATACAATTTGTGATATGAAAGATAGAGATCACATACTATTTTCACAGTGAAAAGAACAACAAACATACTAATATAATTGTCTCTTTCTCACTAATTAAATGAAAAGCGATAAGAAGGAAGGAAACATTGTATACGACTTAATGAATGCTCTAAATTATGTTATTAATCATTTTTTCAAAATTTAATGCTCAATATTTAAAGTGAATTCGTGCCATTAAAGCCATTTAAGCTAATAAAAACATTTTTTCTAATTGTTATTTACGGTAACACGAGTTGACAGCATGGCTGCGTTCGGGTATTTTATATCATGGTATGGTAAAGGTTAACCATGACAACACACAACTAGCTTGCATTATTTGTTCGAATTAAGACAAATGTTTTGATGAACGATCAATATTTTCATATGTCTTTGGAATATTTGTGGTATAAGTATTGTATTAGTATGGGTTTAGGAAAATCAGATGTGTAAATGATTATCCGTCCCATAACTCGGGCTTATTATTCGTGTGCGTATATTGATATACACATTGATTTACTATATTTGAATGAATTTAGTGTATATGATAAAACGATAATTAATTTAATGTTTGTCAGATAAATTTACCGTGTAAATATATCGGCTAAGCTTAGCTGGCTTGATGCGCAATCCTGTTTTAAGATGACGGCTATTAAAAAATCATAATTCCATTAATATCAGTCCTAGAGAAATAAAATATTATTTCTATTACTATGAAATAAGACGAGTTTTTCCTACGCCACCCACCACAACCAATTACTCCGTATTGAAAATATTTTTAGTTTTTTTTGGAGTCTCGCGCTGAATTTTACGACTTGCAGCTCCGGGATGTTTTCAAATGTCTCTTAGTTTTAAAACCCGTCTGGTTGGTCGCGCCGCTCTCGGCTCGCAGCGGCCGAGAGCAGAAGAAACTAATTTTATTACTGGTGTCTTGGAATTAATTAGTGCATTAACAGGGGCGCTCGGCTGCGTTTTGCACTCGAAAGGGTTTCAAGTTTTATCGCGTTGCATGTTTGGACAAGTGCCATCTGCCGGGGGGCGGTAGTAACAATAATGGTTAAAACGAATCCCTCACAATTTCAGAATTTGATGAAAATTCAGTCTAACTCTTTTTTTGTCGTACCACTCTCATTTTTAATAAGCTATTTTCAGCAATGTGATGATCCCTTCTTATTTTTTAATTAAAATTTTTAATAAAGAATGAGAATTTTGACTACTCTGATTTTTCGGTTCACACAGAGTGTTCTAAACGCAAAGTGCATAGCTTTGACGTTAGGTACAGTGGCGTATGCCAATGCAGTCAATGCGATGCATTGGGGCTCACGTTAGACAGGGGACCAAAAACTTATTCTGTTAAAAAACAGCATTGGTAACAACTCCATAGAAAACGGATCACCGAAAGAAATTTTCAATTTAGTAAATAACCAATTATATGACTTGAGTAATTCACTAGCTTAAAAACAGACCAGAGTAATGTGAATAGTTCGATGCTTCGAATACACAAGCTATAGGTACAGCGGTGAGTTGTCGTGGTAGTTTTTAGAACTAAGCAATTCTCTACTGACACACAGATGACGCTAATTGTAAAATAATGTTTTCGTCTATGTTAATCCAATTATTTAATTTATATTTGTTTCCCAAAATTTTTAGTAATGCACAGCTTTTTGGCTTGTGTGCACTGCACGCCCCTCGATGTATAGTGTAACAGTACCCTGGTAATGTCTAAGGTTAGTGATCAGACAATCTCCTTAAAGCGAAGCAAGTATTAGATATATCACGCAGTACTAAACTTTTTATATTTTATGTATAATACTCATTTAGTGGGCCTTTTTTTCATTCTGCATTGGGTCTCAATGTTTGTAGTTACGCCACTGGTTAGGTACAACGTGTCCTTGGTCGTTTTTATCGTCGAGGTCTCCATAATCTCCATGAACTCCATCCTGCAGATCTGAGGGCTGTCACCAGAGAAGTGCATGTCACTTGTTTCACTTGGTCGGTCTAACGGGCACCACCGCAACAATATTCTCCAAGCTATCTTCTCACAAAATATTTGATGATTAGGCAAATGGTTGAGAGCCTATCCTTGATGTTCAGTTCCTGCAGAATGAAGATTTTGATGCGTTTCGCGTTCTCGCCAACAAGAAGGTATAATTCGACATTTACATCAGTCTGAAATGTCAGTAGATAATAGTGAGTAAAATGTACGATGTATGCAAGGAAAACGACCTTAATATGAATGTAAACAAGTCAAAAGTGATGGTATTCGAGGAGCAAAGCAAGACACCACGTAAAATACTTGTAGGTAATGAATGTTTGGAACAAGTAGATGAGTTTGTGTATTTGGGAAGTATGTTTGATAGAAACGAAAAGGCTAAGAAAGATATCGAAAAGAGGGTGACTGCAGGGAATAAAGTGAACAGGGCATTGAATGGAATTATAGCTAACGGGAACTTATCAACCGAGGTAAGACTAGCGGTACACAATGGAGTCCTGGTACCGATATATGGTAACGATATATGGAAGAGAGGCTTGGATCTGACAGAAGAGGAACTAGACTGAATGCAATGGAAATGTGATCACTTAGGCGTATATGTGGCAGATCTATTTATGACAGAGTAAAGAATGAAGAAATGAGGAAAGAGTGCAAAGCTGATCTTAGCATAGTGAGTAAGATTAAAAAAGTATTACTTAGGTGGTTTGGTCTTATGAAGCTGACGAATGAAAAGAGTATAGTAAGAAAGATATATGACGCAAGTGTGTTTCAGGACAGAAGAGCGAACGAGGGGAAACGGCGCGATGGTAAGCTAATTTGTTAGTTTGAGATATTGAGCTTCAAAGTATTGAATATTAATTTTTCAATTTCTTCAGCGGAGTTTGATTTATCGCCCATGAGGTGAAATTTAAAAAAAAAGGCGTTATTCGCGATTCCTGATTTCGGCCACGTTGTATTATACAACACGCACATAATTTACATTTATTTCAAAAGTTGTTGTTTTGAACAATATTACAAGTACTATTAAAATACAACTTTGTTTTCTTGTTATCTTCTAAACCACTAGGAATTTTGATATGTAACATGGTTCTAAAGAGAATATTATTGTTAGAATATTGATACAAAATTCTGGCATTTATAATTTTAGAATAAAAATGAAACCTTGTTATTCCAAGGTAATAATAATATAAAATTCTGAACAAAGAAATGCTGCATTGCTGAGATGTAACAATAAAATATTTGTGTGGTCGAAAAAAATAATGTCATTACTTCGAATCATTTTTTGCAGCAATCACCAATTGAATTTCGTACCCTAGGCATCTTTTCTCATCAAATCTTATTTGCATGCATGCGATAAATAAGAAATGACAAAGATAGTTTTATTTTAACATGCTGATCAATTCTTCTTTTAAAATCACTACATTTTAATAAAAAAAAAAAAGTAACATAATTTTGTTCATTTAAACATATTTTTCAGTAGTTTATCTTATATCTACGCGTGTTTCGTTAAGAACATTCTGTATATGGAGAGATTTACGAAAAAAATCACGAACACCTTTTATACATTTTTTACCCTCTGTAAAAAGTTTTTGTTTAAATTGATTTAAAACAAAAACTCTTTTAATTAAGAATAAATTAATTTAGTCGAGCATGTGCTGTCGCCAAAGGCGAGGACACCATGCATTAAAGAATAGCTTACGTAACTAGAATTTATAAAAAGTTTATCAATATTTGATATTTATTTAATAATATTCCATGCATGTATTATTTATATTTTATCTATCATTATATAAAATTTTGATTTATTTCCAAGAAATTCTCTTTATGCCTAGCTTATAGCGATAAACAAAAGAGAGGGAGGCTATTTACTCAATTTTGTGTATTGAATTATGGTACGTACAATATGTATGTGTGATTTATGAATTAAATCCAAAGTACGTACTGAAGAGAAGTGTCAAATTCATTTGAAAGTGTATATAGGACCTTATTGTTCTGAAAGTATATTTTTTTCACAATAATAAACAAATAAATCTACCGCCAGATATTAAAAAAAATTGGAACATTGCATTACTGCTGTAGGGGTGATATAAAGGAATATGCGTTCAAATATTTTTTTGTTGGATAGATTTTTTCTATATATCTTTCTAGTTGATTAATTTAATTTGTATTAAAATACCATAGAACAATGTTTTGAAAATGCAACTTCACAACAAAATGTGCTGACAAGAAATTAAAAATAATTATTTTAATTACATATTTCAAGTTATTTTTCTGAATATTTCATTCGTTTCAATTGATGTTGGATATTAAAAAGTTTTTATGGTGTTTTAATTTGTGATATTTCATTAATATGGAAGACCATAGATGGTGAGCTTGATAATGTAATGACATCAAACAGAGTAGGGAAAATGGTAAGTAGTAATGAGCAGGAATAATTTAATCAAACGCAAAGTAGACAATCCGTACACGAACGATCCTATTTACGTTTAAGGCTCTCGTCCAAGGGTAAACACTAGTATGTGTAATAAGAGTATTTATTATTGTATTGGCTGTTCTTCTTCTTCAACGTTTCGGTACCCTATGGTAGTAAATCATTCCTGCTGTTTATTATTTAAAACAGACATATGGTGCTCAGTATATATCATAGTCGTTATTATCATCGTTATATGTCAGGATTTATACTATAAATAAGTTGTTAAATAATATACAAATGATTTATACTTTACTATTAAAATAGATCACTCCATCCGATGCCTTAACAATAGTCCAATGTCTTCGCCCAGCCGTGCTCACGCTAGGCAACATGTCCTACAACGTAAAGTAAGACGTCGCACGACTACCGAAATTCTCGACGTATTTCTGACGTCACACCCAACATAGCGGTGGGCGAGTGCTCTTGGGTCGCTCTCTTTTGAGACATTTTCAAAATTGGAGCAGACGGAATTTTCCGGCTCGCAGTCCAACTAATCCGAGCAAGAAAGTAAATTTAAAACCGTTTATAAATTCGCAGAATGAATATCTAAACATCTTTCGAGACAACATTCATCGACAACCCTTCCTCCCAACTTCGTGAGGTTCGTTTTTCAATTCGTGTTACGTGTTTCGTATTTTAATTTTAAAATGTCACATTATCTGTGCAATAAGTTCCTTTTTATCCTTCTTGGTTCGCATAGCCGCAGGATCTAATAGTGAACTGTCAAATCGATATAGATTTTTCCGCAAATTTGTTTGTATTATAGTTTGTTGGTGTATTTATTTTCTTTCATCAAATAAATGACTTGTGCTACTTTAAAAGATCATGAGCTCTCCTCTAATCAAAGTATTAGAGTATAATTTCTAAAAGTTATCAAAATTCTAGAGAATTTATACATCCATTTATGGAACTTCTCCCTTCTTTGGTTCTGCTTACTCGATTACCTTAAAATACAAAACGAATGACTGTTGAAGATTATAGAAAAACATCATCGTCCTCTTTCCCTTATCTTCGCGATTTGGGGCTGATATTGTTAGATTTTTTTTACGTATAGTTTTTATTATCATATGTTTGTATTTTTTTTCATTAATATGAACCGATTACCCTAGAAATGCAAGTTACTAGTATTTAATAATATATAGAGTTGTTATCGCTTAATTGGACATAATAGATATCTCACTTAAGGGTTTACATATAAAGTCTAAATTTGTCGTAAAATTAAGTAGTTAAAATACAATTATTTTGTATTTGTATTAAAGATAGAGTTTTTTTGCAAATCTTTCTAAGTAATTAGTTTAAATATCATATAAAAACATGTGAAATATATTTTTCTTAACTATAAGTGTAAAACAGTAATTCCTATACCGGGGTATATTGGAGCAAATCTCATTAGGGGGTTAATTTAGTATCTTCCCTTCATTGTCTATCCGCTCCTACTCTCTTCCCTCACTTCTCCTGCAGTCCCATCCTAATCCCTCTACCCTTTAGAAAGCGAATTACTTAAATCTATGGACCATTTGCAAAGCTTTAATGCTGGAGATCGTGACTCTTTTGAAAATCTCATTTCATTTGTAGAAAAATTAGATTAATTCAGCCAACAAGTCACATTTTTCTTTTCCAAAAATTATTGCAATGTGTGTGCGTTTTTTTTCTATTTTTAAGCCAGATTGCTCTAGATGCCTATTTCCGTCTAATTTTCAAATAACTAAATAAATATAGGGGTGCATTTTCAGAACATAACCGAGGGGGTAGACATACAAATTAACGTTTTATTATTTATTTTGATACATTTACTAGCTGTTATTTACATGTTTATTTATTTAATTCTTGACATATTGCATGCATAAGCACTCCTATATATGCTCTAATATAAACAAGATTAAAGTATTTTCTTTTAATAAAACTTATCTTTTACATAATTGATCAGTTTCATTTTAAATCAATTCAATTTCTCTTCCTTTCTTTTGTTTTCTGGCATTTCATTAAAAATCTTCATCGCACTATACATCATCGATTTCTGAGATTTGGCCTTCTTCCTGAATGGCAGTCTCAGTCTAACACAGTACTATAAATAAAGGTTGGTATGTTATTTGATACCTACATGAATTAGAAGAGAAAAATATTTCATTTTATAATTATTCACTGTCATCTATTTAACTATTTAACGTAAATACTAGTAATTTTCGTTTAAATATTATGTTTTTATTAACTTATACTTTAAGGCTTTCACTTATTTATTTATTTGGAAAAAACAAATGGCGGGGAATTTTTTTATAATATAATGAAAATAAATAAATACAAATTTAAGGAAAACACACTTTTGTCGTGAAATTGCATTTTCAGCACATAGTTATGTAGTATTTTAATACAATCCTATCTTATCTTCCTATTCCGATTTATTATTTAATTCTGGCGTCTCCTAGCGTGTTTTACTCAAAGGTTTGAGATTGACATTTGAGATTCACCGAAATATAAAGTTGATTGCTTTTAAACATGAAATTATACATGTATCAATTGGAAAGATTACAGAATGCAAGTTCAAAATTTGTCTAAAATGTATTCAATTGCTATAGCGAAATGGTAAATGCGCTTTCCTGGATAGGAAGAGGTAACAACTAGATATTTTTTCGGTAAATAGATTTTTTCTTTATATCTTTCAAGTCGATTAATATAATTTGTATGGAAATAAATAAAAGTCACGACACATCCTAGACAGAGGGTTATCAAATTTTAAGTTTTCATAGTAGACTGGTAGATGGAAAGCAATGAATTTCTCAGTGGATTGCAGTATCTTATATAACCTCCGTGACACTTTCATGTTTTCTTATTTTTTTTTTAAATTGTGTTACGTATTTATTTTTTCTATATAAATTAGGTAATCTTAACACATTATAGATATGTAATACAAGAAATAGAGAAGATGTCTATCTGCATATTTATTTCGATTAATTGGTTATGGCGTCACACCGGTCTCTTGGTAAAATAAAATAGTTTTGGAGTTATTATAATATTATTTTTATCAGTGGTTAAATTTGAAGAATTTATGTTTTAAGAATTAAAATAAAAACTAAATCTTATGTTTGTCTTCCTTGCGAAAAGTTTGAAATAACTTATTTTATCTTCGCAATAACTATAAATAATAGAACGCCACATATTTACCACCCATGCAAAATTTTCTTTTTTGTCATACATTAAATACTCTCACACTCGCTCAGAGGAAAGAAAACCGTAAAAATATGACTTTCTCTCGTATCGCATATAAAAGAATATTATTGTATGCACAAGAGGCACAAAAGTCTAAGAATAATTCTTTTACCTACTACATTAAAAAGCATTTTAAAAAATGCGGAAAAGATTTTAGTGCCTCGTTTCGCCCTAGTTTACCCTTAACAATAGCCATATTTTATTACGGATATCTTCCTCCTCTCTTCCGATCCTCGGGGGTTTTCCACCCCTAGCAACCTACCCCAGCCACCCGCTTCTCCCGCCCACCCCCGCGTATAATTTCGTTTTATAATTACTACCGGAGTTCAAAACGGGGAGGCTGGGGTGTGATTGCCACGGCGGCAAGATGGCTGCTAATTGTTGGAAAATTCACATTTTCCAAAGTGGAGTGTTTTAAAGATGATGGGAATTATAGGAATTGCGTCATTATGTGATTGGCGTCTTCGAGGTAGTCCTTAATTATTATCGATATCGGGATAAATTAGTAATAAACTTCCCAAGCTTATTGATCGGGAGCTGTGATGGTAGTATACTCACACATACAAATTGTTATACACGGAACCATTTAATAGATAATATAATAATATCTCGATTGTTTAACTTGGTCACGCGACATTAATGAATTTTTGTAAAATAGTAATTTTAAAAAGTATTATAATAGTCCTGGCTTGCGATATGAATGAAAGATGGGGTCTTTCTGTTGAAACCAAATGCCGCATTGAACAAGCTCGCGCAACATTTATCCACATAAAAAAGATATTCTGCAGTCATGATTTCTAACATAGATTACAAATGCGAATGGCCAGATTCTATTTGTTCTTGATATTATTTTATGGAATGGAAGCATGGAGACATACCAAAGAAATGATAAGGCGACTTGAAGCGTTTGAGATGTGGATCTACAGAAGAATGCTCAAAATCAGCTGGATGGATAGAGTTACGAATGAAGATGTCACGGTTCGGATGAATAAAGAAAAATAACTAATTAGTACAATAAACATCCGCAAACTTCAATATCTCGGACATGTAATGAGACATTCGGAGAAGTGCGAGGTCTTGCACATCATTCACTGTCTCCAACATCATGGCTGAAGAACCTAAGACAATGGTTTGGCCAGTCTATTGTAAAGCTTTTCCTGGACGCAGTGAACAAAGTGATGATAGCCAATGTCCGTTGAACGGATAGGGCACAAGAAGAAGAAGTAAAATAGATGAAACTCAACACAAAAATCGTGTGAAAAAAGCATAATTTTCACTGACTTTGAGTAATATAGATATATCGTTTGTTCTAATAATAGTTTTTTTTCCATTCTAAACCTTCTCACTTTTTTGTGGTTGATTGGGTTAGTATCCGTATTTGAATCCCGAACCTGAAGAAATACTGAAAAGACATAACACCATGAAATATGCAAAATACAATTTTAAATACTAATTAAATGTATTAATTTGAAAGATATAGATATAAAATCAATTTTATCAAAAAATATTGTTGTTGCTACCGGGATTTGAACATGGATCTCTTTTCAATCCGGGGAAGGCGCATTAACCGACTATGCTACAGCACACAGTACTTTTGACGACAAATTTTTGAACTTGTATGTTACACTTTTCAAATTAATACATCTATCGTTCCATTATTTAAAAGCCATATATTTCAATTTTATGGTATCTCAAATACCTTTGAGTAGTCCGATAGGAGACGCCAGAATTAACAATTCATTTTTATTAAATTTTGGACACATTGTTACAACTTATATATGATTAAGGAGAGCACATTCTTATTCTGAAGTTGTAATTATTCATCAAAGGTAAATTAATATACCTTACCCGGATTGGAAAGAGCTCCAGGTTCGAATCCCGGTAACAACAGCAATATTTTTCGATAAAATTGATTTTATATGTATATCTTTCTAATTCATATATTTAATTAGTATTTAAAATATCACATACTTATGTTCTGATTAATTACAACTTTGTAATGAGAATGTGTTCTCCTTAATAAAATATAATTTGAATTTAAATTAGAAAAAATATATTTAGACATCGTCTAAAGCGAGTTTGATGCTGTTAGTATTATATATTTGTTTGTTTTCGAAAACTAAACTGGCGTGCGTAGTAATCCAACATAAACGCGATCTATTTGATCTATCAACATGTTGATGGAGGGAATAGGGAAGGAGAGCTATCACAACCTTGTGGGGGGATCTGACGTCTAAACAAATAAGACTAGAATCTCATTTCAGTATTACATTGCGTGTATCATAATATATTATTATCAATAGTTCCCACTCCAGTTTCATCTCGCATTACTTCAATTTGAAATTTCATTTATTTTTATTTATTCATTTATTTTATCTTGCTTGTATAATTTTCTTATTTTCGTCCGTTTGTTCGTTTTGTATAACTGTATACAACAAACATAAATTGAGTGTTTGCTTCGCATGTATGCAATTCCATAAAAAATATTATTTATTTATTTATTTAGAAAAACATCTTTTGATTTGAATACAAATAAAATGTGTGATTATTAAGGAGAACACGTTCTTATTGTGAAATTTTAATTATTCAGAACATAGGTTTGTAATATTTTAAATACTAATTAGATGTTTTAATTAGAAAGATATACATTAAAATCAATTTTATCAAAAAATATTGTTGTTGCTACCGGGATTCGAACCTGGATTTCTTTCCAATCCGGGGAAGGTGCATTAACCTATGATGAATAATTATAACCTCACAATATGAATGTGTTCTCCTTTATAATATATAAGTTATATAAATGTGTTCAAAATTTAATAAAAATGAATTGTTAATCCTATCGGGCTACTCAAAGGTATTTGAGATTCTGTATAAATTAAACAAAGTAGATGGCTTTCAAATAATGGAACGATAGATGTGTTAATTTGAAAAGTGTAACATACAAAAGTACTGTGTGCTGTAGCATAGTCGATAATGCGCCTTCCCCGGATTGGAAAGAGATCCAGGTTCGAATCCCGGTAGTAACAACAATATTATTCGATAAAATTGATTTTATACGTACATATTTGTGATGAATACATTTAATTAGTATTTAAAATGTATGAGTTATATATGTATATACATTAAAAAAAAAATGCAACAATAGAGTTATGCGCATCCAAACCATTTATCTATCAACATTTTTGTTTAATACATAATTATTTATCTATATATTTTGAAGACCTTTAAGCCTTTTTTGTAAACGTTTATATTTTCTGCTAAATGAATTGATTTTGGCAGTTGGTTAGTTGTCTAGGAGCAATGTATGAGGCATGTTTCTGTCCTCATCCTAATTTGGACATTTTTAGAATAACATGCTCATTAGTTTAGTTCCGAGTCTAAGAGTTGTGATGGATTTTTATCTTGACGTCTTTAAATAATTAAATAAAACAGTATTTGTATGATTGGATAATCTTTAGCCTTTTTTAAATTAAAATAATTTTTATTTTTATCTCTTTAGTTGTAATTATCGGTTTGAGATGTAGTTGAAATTAACATATAGTTACATACATCGCTTCAAACAATGTAAATAATATTTTTATTTATTATCTTTGTTTTATTAACCACTTAATTAATAATTAAGATAATAAATAAAAATATGATTTTTAATCACAAAGTTAATATTGCTAATTTTAAAAGTAAATATAATAAATAGGTATTTTTGACAGTTTGTTTTTCGTTAATTAATATTTATATTAAAATATGAATTACAAAGATATACATATAAAATCAATTTTATCGAAAAATCTTGTTGTTGCGCTACTGGGGTTCGAACCTGGATCTCTTTCCTAACCGGGGAAGGTGCATTATCCAACTATGCTACAGCGACAATTTTTCGAACCTATATGTTACCTTTTTGATATTAATACATTTATTTGTTCCATTATTTGAAAGAGCCATCTACCTTATTTTTACAGAATTTCAAATACCTTTGAGTAATCTGATAGCAGATGCCGGAATTATCAATTCATTTTTATTAAATTTTGGACACATTGTAACATATTGGTTCGAAAAATTGTCGCTAAAAATATTGTCGCTATAGCATAGTTGGATAATGCACCTTCTCCGGTTAAGAAAGAGATCCAGGCTCGAATCCCGGTGGCGCAACAACAATGTTTTTCGATAGAATTGATTTTATAAGTATATCTTTCTAATTAATGTATTTAATTCATATTTAAAATATCACAGACCCATGTTCTGAATAATTACAACTTCACAATAAGAATGTGTTCTCCTAATAATATTTGTATTTTTAATATTTATTAAAAAAATATTTCGCATTATGTGTCATACTTTTTGATTGTATTAGTGTACACGCACCTGGTGACCAGGCTCTGTATTTAATTGGCGTCAGTCTGAAATGAACCGTGATTTATATCATCCTATTACAGATTTTCCGTGTTTGAGCTTATTATTCATTCCTACCCAAGTTGAACTTCTCTTTCATCTTCTTGTTCAAAACCCATCCCACGTAGAACACGGACCCCATCCAACTCACGATGGATCTTTTGTGTAGATATTTTCTCTAAATTACAGCTTAAGCAATATTATTTTGATATAACAAGGTTTATGCTATGTTATCGACCAGATAAGATTAAATTATATCAAGGCTTCATACCTACGTAGGTGGGGAGAGGTGATCTTCGCTCAAGGGGAGTATTTTTTAGTGTACATCATAGGATATTACACAATATAAATCGCTTACATCACTTTTAGCAAATTTTTTGACAATATACATTAAATATCACCAAATTTTCTAAATTTAAATCAATGCCTTCTTCTTTTCGGTTCCCTCAACACTTTTATATACAGAGTGAATATTATGTTCCAGGCCGATGTTGTTTTTTAATAACTAGAAAATCAAACACCATCTTACAATTTGGTTTTTATTTATTGGTTATTTCGTTTGTTACAATTATATATGGAATATGGCATCGGCCAAGTGTGGCCACCTCTGGCAGCGGCGCAAATGCTTGTTCTTTTATCCATACCTTTCATAACATTCTCGCATATTTCGTGTTATTTCAGCAATTTCATTTCGAATATTGTCCTGCAGCATCGGAATGATTGTTGGCTTATTGACGTAGACCTTTCCTTTTAAATACCCCCGCAGAAAATGGTCGAAAGCCATCAAATCAGGTGATCGAGGAGGCATTATGCACTTTTTGACTTTTGATATGTAAAATTTCAGGCGTAGCTCGGGCTGTGTATAAGATGGCACCGTACTATTGAAATTGTTGTATACCCAATCGACTCTATTCGGCCACCAAGAAGTTTTCCAACATGTAACGATAGCGATCACAATTAATGATTACAGCATTACCATTATAATTTAGATAAAATGTTTTAATGACTTCAACACGTTGTTGAGGCGTTAAATGCTCTAAAATAAATTGTAATTAAGTACTCTTTACTTTTAACAAATTTGAACTGACAAATGCCTTTCAAACCAAAATGGCGGCCAAAAAAAATCGGCCTGGAATATAATATTCACCTGTACATCATCAGTGAAAAGTCAGGTTGAGTATAACTCGACTGTACCTTACCTTTTTACAATGTGCATTCTCACACAATTGAAAGAATATTAAATAAATTTCTGAGATTAGTCAATCATAAACTAAATATACCACGAGAGCAATTAATTTATGATTGTCTCATATGTTCAATGAAGTTATTAAAGCTGAGCGAAAGAAGAATTATTTTCGATCTAGTATGTCTATTTAAAATTTTGCATCATAAAATTGATTGCGTTGATTTATTGCGGCTAGTCGTACTTCCATGTACCTGCTCGAAATACTAGAATCTGTTTACCTTATTACTGTAACAATATTGGGCTGGTTGCTCAGTTTAATTCTCCATTACACTGAATTCAATACTCGGGTAACGAGTATGCGGATGTTGCTGATATATGGAATGGTGCATTACCGGAATATAGAGGAATTCTAAATGTTTTGTTTATGACAGACAGATCGGACGGACTGATTTGAGACAATGAATGTTATTTAATATTTACGTTTATAAATAAAAATTTGACGAATTTTTCTTATGCATATTTAATTATGATGTATAAATAATTTTTTAAAGGTGTTGCTTGACACAATTTCTATACTAATATTAAAGGATGAGAATGGCAACAAAATATAGTCAGTGTAATTGGAGAAGACAACATTGATATTATTGGCATGCACATGTGAAAATGTGGAAGAAGGATTCGAGGTTGTCACGGAAGGCCCCCCAAATGCTGAAGAGCATTTCAAGAATGAGACGAGCTCGAAGAGAGAACAGAATGACGTCTATAAGATGAGAAAGAAAAAAATTACATTCATTAGAGGGAATCAGAAAAGGACTAATTTTCAAAATATTATTTTTTTAGACAAAGTTTGCGACACAAATTGTAAAATAAGTATATATGAGAATTCAAATAAACTACCGTGAAAAACGTTTAACATGTAACCATTGAAACAGAAATGTTTTTTCATGTTAAAAAATATGACAGATAATGTTTAAAATACTAAGTGTGCGACAAGTGGTATCCTTCTTTATTATCAAATGTCGGCCTAGTCAATAGAAATTGAGTAATAAACTCACAATCCGTTAACATTTTGGTGACGATGTGGCGACCCATTATTTTGTTCTTCTAAGATACTTTTGATATTAAGCGTATTTTGATTAATGTTAAAAGAAAATAAACAATGAAATTACATATAATTTTGTCAGATCATGCCGAAGGACCAAATATGCTGTAACGTAATTGTAATAATAATATACTATAATAATAATACTGTCTGTGCCACGGTAATATCTTACAGATTCCCCGAGGTTCGATGTGACATCGGTAGTAGTATAATAATTCCGAGTCTTGATATAGTTAACATTTTATTACTACTGAACAACCGTACAACAATATAATATATACAAATCTGAGATCGTGTCCGGTCAGCCTTCTCACATCTGTCACCGAGCGGTCGTACATGCACACATACATACACTTTGACAGATATCAAATATCTCACATATGCCTTGGGGCACATGCGACACTACATTTGCAATGAACTGTACAAGGTAGTTAATTAGGGCGAAATTGCCTACGATGAAGCTCCACTTGATGCACGACATTTCGATGTAGTCACTAGTTTGTCACACCTATGATTACGCAGCTCTCTTACTCTAGTTAAAATGAATAAAAGAGTATTAAAATTAAAGTAAAAAAGATAACACACGCATAAATTATTTAAAAAATTCTACATGTATTAAATTTATATGTTTAGTAAATATGGACACTACTTGGCACTTAGGCTGACATATTATATTACACCTCCTTGTTTTTATACCTATACAAATATGAAACTATATATAATTTAAAAAAATGCGGGTACTTACATATTGCCTTCGCTGTAAATGTAGATAGTTGTAAACGACAAAAATATTTTTTTACAGACATTATTTAAAAAAATCTCAAATTTTATGTCGGAATTTTTCCCAATTTTTTGGTATATTAATGTATTTATAATATGATTTATGGTGTGTTGCTGCTGTTCGTGGAAATCATTAGCACATCAAGTGTGTGTTCTGAACACTCTTGGTAAATATTCTTTTTTTGAATAATGTTTGTGATGTAAATTGTAAAATAAGTATATATGAAGATTAAAATAAACTACCGTGAAAATCGTTTAACATGAAACCATGGAAACCGAAATGTTTTTTCGTGTTAAAATATAAACATGAATCATTCCGGAGACGACGAAACCGATAGATAATCAGGATAATTATGGAATAATTGGTTGGGGAGAAGCATACAAAAACATAATGAACTCGGTAAAAATACTACAGAAAACAATCATCAAAATAATATTTAAAAAAAAAGATCAACTTTCTTTAATACAAACACTTTTTTCGAAATCTCAACTAATCAATTACTTAAAGAAAATAACACTGTAAAATTTGAAACAAGCACATCATTAAGATTTAAAAATAACTTTAAAATTCCTAAATGTAACACCATAAACTATCAGCAAAATTGTATATGCTTAGTGATAAAAAAAATTCAATACCCTCCCTTAGCAAATTAAAGAGATACAATATATAATAGAGCTTAAAAATAAATTTAATGAACAGTTCAAAAGCACAAAATTAGAAAATAAATAATATTATAGAACATTTCAGAAGGACACAAATAGATAATTAATAATTATAGACTACAAATGTATAACTCTCTATATAAAATTATTACAGTGTAACTCTCTATCCAAGCACAAGAGCTAGTCTCTATTTTGGAGAGGTAAGCGAATAAAAAACATGTAATTTAAATAATGTAAAATACTTAATTGAATAATGTACAATACTCGTAAAATAATTTCAAATAAATTTAAAAAGAATAATAATGTTGAAAAAACTAAGCGTTATCCTTATTTATTATCAAATATCGGGCCTAGTCAATAGAAATTGAATGAAAACTCACAATCCAAACTGACGATGTGGCGGCCCATTATTTTGTTATTCTACGATTATTTTGTTACATGTTCAAAGATAATAAACAATGAAATTATATAGGATTTTGTAGGGACCGAAATATTTTATATGTTAACCGATTTTTGATGATAAACGATTTCCACTGTATTCACTAAATAGCCAACTATGAAGATATTATCCATTTTTAATACACATTTTTTCTAGAACAAATATTTAGTTATCAAAAGGGAGAGAAATTGAAAGTGAATTAATCAAATCTGGATTAAAATGTCAGAATATTTTACCCATTTAGAAATAATTATTTTACCGTCGTTAGTTTAGTTTTAATTTTTTTTTAACTAAAAAAAACCATCAATATTGACGGGAAAATAATATTTTTATAATTTTAATTTGTTTAAAAATCCCTAAAAATACAATAGCGAAATAATTTGCTTCGTTTGAGACGATAACCACATATTTAATACGATAACCACGATAACACGATATTTCTTGTGGTAGAATTGACCTTGTCTGTTTTGTGTTGCCACGCGACACTTACAGCTGTCACTGTATGTATGGGGTGTTCCATCAAAATATAGCTAAATTACTTTTATAATGGCCATTGGCATTAATTGTCGGACTAATTGGATTTTATACGTTGCCTTTGGATCCTAGAGGATAGGAAGTCGCCACCGATCTAGCTCAGTCTGGGTTCTCAAGTGTGTGTGTGTATGTGTGTGTGCTCTGGTGTCGCCTGCTATCTTAAATGGGATGATAATGGATTCAAGATCAAACTTTGATTGTCACAATACACATTTTATTCACAATAACACAATTTATCCCGACATTGAATGGACGTAAAATATTTTTTCTTTTTCTCCTTTCTTGAGGTCAACTTTCCTCTGAGGGAGGTCACTTAGGTTTCTCATTTGGTACAATATTAGCCAAGACTGCCACACGCCCGCGCCAGAATTCATCTCCTGCTCCAGGTGATTGCCCGAACGCCATCCCATCTGATGCATGTCCAGGTCGCCCATCCATCGGTCATCACTCACACGCCGCCTCTTTCCTCGTTGCAACGGCGTCTCTCCTCAACCCGCGGGTGGACCAGGACCATACCTGCACGTCGGTAAAACAGACCATCCAGGCGTCGGCGCGCAAATGCAAACATCACAACGCGTATAAATGAAGGTCTTTCGACAATATTCTATGTAATGTGATGTCCGAGAGGTTAAGTTGTTGCATACGGCGTCTGACAAATATAGTGTTATCTGCAGCCACGCTTTAATGCACATCGTGTAAGTATTTGTATAATGCACACAGTGCCTGTTCTTCCAATTTTGCCATTAAATACTGAATATTCCGTTTAGCAAGTGGCAAATGTCCGTCGAAAAATGAACGCAATATTTTTTCAGTAGGTACCATAATTGATTAGTTTTCCTAATATCCTCTCACAATAAGCGATCGCTGTTCTTGTTGTGTAATTCTTTTGTAATGGCATACTGTCTACATGATAGCTGTCAAGTATCAACTTCCAAAAAGCACCTGTACAGAAATGACGGTTATTTCAAATTGTCTGCTTCTTGTTGAACATCCATTTTTTTTATAAAATGCATAAGACGGACGATATGACAATATAAATGTAGTATACGTTAGTGTTAGTCTATGCTTAAAACACTCGCCGAGCAACTAAAATGATTGTGGTTCACACTCAATTTGCTTGTATAGAGCGGAGACAGTAGCGACATTCGTGAAATCTTGGAAACGTATTGCCGGGGAAGCATGTTACGGCATCCTGTAGACGGCGCGATGCACGATGCACGAAGGCCACAATTTTGCGCCGAATCCAATTATTTGGCCACATCTTGCGTCAAAATGCCAGCCTAGAGAAGAAGATTATTCTAAGCACAACTTTGTACCGAAAAAGACCTGAAAGAGTGTCATAACGATGAATAGATTCCTTGCGTCTGGCTGGAGATACTCTGAAATCAGTTGTGAGGGCGACCCAAGACCGGAATGTATAAAGAAGTATTACGAGCCTAGTATTATTTATCATTATTTGAATACGTTCAAGAACACACAATTACTAGATTTTTACCTACAAAGGCACTGTTATTAAACAAATATCATATATCTCATAAAGACAAAGCTATTTTTAATGATCACTTTATATATATATATATAACGTTCACCAATTCTCACCCCTCAATCTCCACATTTATCAAATTTTTGAAAGTTGTATATATGTTAATATGTGGACTGGCTTCATGTACCACTACACCATCGCTATCTATGGACCAAATTTGATAATTCATTTTTCCCTTTTTTTTAAACAGCATATATGTCATCACTATGAGAATCTGATTTTTTTAAAAATTATTTTAAAGTAATATTCTTTATCTGTAAAATGTTTTTTAACATATTAATACTAGAATATGCCCGAAAAATCAATAATTTTCACATTTTTATATATTTTCTTATTTTGACCTGTATATTATCAACAACACTGTATATTATCAGAGGTGGAGTCTACTCCATCCCACACAATAAACTATGAGTATTTAATTGCAATATAATTGTATCTTATGTTTATCATGTTATATTATAATATATTCACCTGTGTTACAACAAAAATATGTATGTCAATAAAGTCTAAATAAATAAATTATATTAGCAGTATTAGAATATGTCCAAGAACACATAATTACTGGATTTGTACCTACAAAGGTACTGTAATTATTTATTTATTATTATTATATGCATTAACATAATTTGTAAAATAACAAAAAATTTCATCACAAGTGCTGTACACAAAAAAAAATAATTACATAATGTCAGCATGTCTTTTCACAATCAATATTAAAAATAAATACAAAATGTGAAGTGAAGCATTCTATTCGTCGCCGCTGAGTTGAGACACAAAAAATTATAATAATATAAAGAGTTAAATTTACAGTAAATATGTCGACTACCTCCGCATATTCATTCCCCAAAGAATGCATTCTGGGGGCTGAGGAGATCATCTGATTGATGCCGCTATATGTCAGAACTAACATGAAGGAGAAAAGACGGAAGAGTGTCACGACGGTGAATAGATTCATATAGATGCATCTGGCTTGAAAGGCCCTGGAGTCAGCTGAGAGGGCGACTCGGGACCGGGACTCGCGGTGTATGTCGACACCGACACGAAGGACAAAAGCAGAAACTGCTTACCGCGTTCTGCGGTAGGCGGGTCGTGCAAGAAAAATTGAATTCTCGAGACAAATGCCGGGAGATTTCGCTTCCGAAAAATATTTTCGACTGTGAACATTTTCATAAATACACGCACAAAATGATTGATGAGAAAGCGATCCTACAAATAATGTCTTCGGCAAAGGGGGTAATCCATCACGATTTTTCCAACACTCTGGCGCGCTGCACGAGATACGCCGCTGCAGGGATGTGTGACTCCGTCTCACTCCTCATTCTCTCGGAGGTGTGTTCCGCCCGGGGAAGGAGAAACACACTATCTATTTTGTACGAATTTCCTTATCTACGAAAGGAAAGGCAAATTGAGATAAAGGTAATATGTGTACTTCGTATCGAAAAGCGAACACTGACAAAACGTACGACTCAAGTGTGGAATACCGGGTACGATTTTTTTTTAACATAGAAATTTGTTATTAATAATTAGACAAAATAATTTGTTTAAACCATTATTTATTGATTATTCAACATGTTTCGATACCTATGGTATCTTCTTCAGAAAACAATGTATACTGAAATTAAAAAATACAAGCATAGATAAAAGCAAAACTATAAAATGGTGAATAAGTAAGATCTAATATGAAAACAAATTTAAAAGGTGACTATGTGCAAACAAGATTTGGTTATTTATAATATTTAGCTTGCTATTACACGTTTTCTTATTTATAAAATTTCAGTGGGTTTTCAGAATTTGCTAATCATTTGATAGAAAATGGTCATGATTTTGATAAAAAATTGGGATTATCAATATTGCATATAAACGGTGTTGGTCACAAATTAAATAATTTGGAATCGTTGGAGATAAATAAAGCGTGTAAAACTAATCAAAAACTTATAAACAACCAATTATATTTAACTACGAGTCCCATTCTAAAATTTTTTTCCTAAAAATTATTCGAGTAAATTTGTATTAGGTAATGATTTGAGTTAGGTACTAAAATTTTTTTTTTTTTTTAAAATTGATTCTGTCAAAGAAACAATATATGTTTTAGTTAGTTATGACATCCTGAAGAAGAAAATGGTATTTTTTTAAATCGGTAGATGTATTTAAACTCATTTTAGTGGTTAATAAAACAAAGATAATAAATAAAAATATGAATCTTAACCACAAAGATAATATTGCTGATTTTAAAAGTATACAAAATTTCTGATTTATCTAACTGTAAACCCTTAGTATTTGTATGTATAATTTATATACCCTTATTAATATCAAAATAATGATTTATTTCCAAAAAGTGATTGTTAAATTCTAAATAGTTGTTATTTAAGTGCTCCTTAATTCTAATATCAAAATGTTATTCATGTAGAATAATCAATAAATAGTGGTTTAAACAAAGTATTTTGACTAATTATTTATATAAAATGAGGCCACTAAGTAATTTTACAAATATTGAAGGAGAAATTTTTTGTTTACCCTAGTAAAATTTGTTACAAAAACTGCGTTAGAAATAACACGTTGGAAAATTTCGTAATACTTTTATTTATCATTGAATGAGAACACATTATTATTGTGATGTTGCAGTTTTTCAGAACATAGTTCTGTGATATTTTAGTACAAATTAATACAAAAGATATCGACCCCTCCTACGTAAAGTATCGTTAGTAAAAAATTTAATTTTTAATCATTCTAGTATTTTGCGCGTATTTGATACATTTTTAAATAACTATAATTATTTTAATAGTATGTTTATTTATACCTACATCATAAAATGCAATATATATATATATATTTTTTTAAATCTGCCACGTAAATAAGTATCAAATACATTCAAAATGTCATTTTTTACTTACGATACTTTATGTGGATACACAGATAAAATCAATTTATTGAATAAATATTTTTGTTGCCACCTGGACTCGAACCAGCAACCCTTCAGATGTCAAGTATCGATCCCGATACCTCTTACATGCTCAGCGAGCACTTTAGGCTTGATCAATTTGACATATAGGTATATAATGCTGATATTTTGTGTTAGACATTGATTTATATTTAGTTATACATAATTATTTATATATTTTTAATACCAATACATTACAATCCATTCTAAATGCGACAGCATAGATAATATATGGAGTTTCCAGATTCTCTCATATAACATACATTGGCTCCGGTTCCCTGAAAGAGTTGAATTTAAATTGTGCTGGATGAACAATGCGACACATAACATGGCGTCTTTGTATCTTCAGGAGCTTTGTCTCTAATTTGAATGGTAGACGTCAAACTCTCAGGTCAACCTCTACTTCAGCCGTAGGAAGGTATGTAGAACCGACCAACCGTTAAATTTAGTGAACGGACATTTGCGGTGGCAGGCCTAAAAGCGTGGAACTCTTTGCCCATAAGAAGCAGTGAATCAGATATTTCATTTAAGAAGGGACTAAAAACACACATTTAAAAAAAATCATTTCCGTAAGTGAAAATTGCAATTTTTAATTTTAAAAACCAAAATAATGTTGAACCATAAACAGTTTATTTGTAAAGCGCCCTTGAAATTAAAGTTTTTACGAAAATGGCGCTATAGAAATTATCAAATATTATTCTTATTTTAAAAATTATTATTTGTGAAGTTGTAATTTTTGCAGAAAATAGATCTGTGATATTTTAATACAAATTAAATGGATCAATTAGAAAGATATGCATACAAATAAACTCATTTTATCGAAAAAATATTTTAGCTGCAACCAGGATCTCTTCCTGTCCGCGGAAGTGCGATAATTAATTACACTACGTCAGCCTCGAAAATAGTCAACAAATTTTCGAACTTATTACAGCTATTTCAAAAATTAATGCATATTACGTTCCATTTATTTAAAAGCCTATCACCTTTTTATTGCGAATACCTTTGAGAATTATTTATTTTTATTTTATTATTTGAAAAACTAATCATCTTAACATAGGAATTAAGATGTTAGATTTACAAGGAAAATTATAAGCCAGTTACAAATATTCACAGATTATTAGTTTTTTTTTCACATAAGTGATTTACGGTGTATTAGCAGACAGATGGATCACGATAATCAGTCATGAGTGCGTCGACTCAGAGAAAGTGAGAGTAAAATCTATGTACAGTGTCAAAAGAATGAACTCAATTTCATATTGCTATATTTCTTGAATTATACGTTCCATATGAATGATCTACATAGACTTACCGAGGTTCATGTGTTCAAATTATTTCTATCATATTTATAAATAATGGTCAGTAATTTTGTCAGTTTTAAGTTATATAAAAAAAAATTAATCGTGTTTTGAATTATTTAATTGAAAGTTCGAAATATTTTTACTTTGCTTAAAAGCATAAAATAATTATATTTTTAACTTTCTTTAGAATGTGAATAATAAATTAAGACGTTAAAACTAATTTTTCTGAAAGAGGTTTTTTTATTTATATTTATGAAGAATTTCTTTCCCTTTTTAATATCTAAATTTTTTACAACCTGTCATATACAGTATAACAGACCTAGTCCAAAATAGTTTTTGGGTGAATAAGGTGTTCAAGAAGTAGGTATGTACAAATTCCATACCGTTAAGAAATATATTATTGATTCTTACAGAATTATTTTAAATTGTGTATTTGAAAATAAAAATTGACCCGTTTTTATTCCATACCTTTTTGCTTTAGACCCTAAATCATATAGACAGCCCTCTCGAAGTTCAACGTGTTTTCTTTCTGTGTAAAATTATTATTATTATTGCAGAAAGACTTTTGACAACATTCCTACATACTTGGGACGTGTTGCCAAAAGAAATTATGAGAGTCTTGAGCAGTTCGTGATCACTGATACTAAATAAAGTAGTTAACGTGGTCCTCTTTAAACGGTGCAGTCATGACCCGGAGGAATGGAGACGTATTGTGCACAAAACTCCAGATATTTCAGTAAACCATGACGCTGAGCAGTGGGCATACGATGAAGAAGAAGAAGAAGAAGAAGAGATGTTATTATGTTTATGCGCCCTTGGATTCTGGTTTTCCTACCACTCTTACCTCTTACCTCCGTATTTATAGTGCTGATCTTTATGCCTATCGTGCAAAAGAACCTACCCACTCTAGTGAGTCTTCTCTATACATTAAAAATGTTTATATATAATACCATCACGCATATAACTTGATACTAACATCGTACTACCATTGTACAGTCATAATCGACGCTGATTGGTTCCACTAAATTTCGTCGATTAAACAACATATTTACATAATTTATTCAAAATTAAAACAATAAGTCAATTAAAGAAAAATGTATTTATTTTTAATGGATTATGTCGGGCTTGATAGCTTAACGGCAATACATTTACACACATACAAATGTAAAAATAACGTTCTAGACCTCGTTGTAACGCTCAATACGCTCGTGTAACGCAGACTGAGCGCACGACCTAGAAATTAGTGTGCTCGCACATCGTGTAGATGAGTGGTGCCGGCGTCGTATTATCGGGGCGTCGAATACCGATGTATGACTGTATTAAATAATAAAAATGTGTACTCTAGCGGAAATATAAAGAAACAAGATAGTCTGACGATGCAATAATTGTCGAAGTAGAACATAATAAGTTTTCTTTCCAAATTCCCATTCGAAGAGATCACAAATGGTTTCTTCATTTTAATTGCGTACACGAAGCAAGTTTGGCTGTGTAGATAATGCAGGAACACTGGGGAAAACTTTTAATTTCAACTCATACATATATTCCTACCCAGGTATCTATATTTTCAGATAATGAGTTCGCAAACTTTCGCGAAGGAGTACCAAAGAGTATTTCAATAATTTTCCGGCGAATTGTGTATAACAGACGGTTCCAAATATCCGGAAGACGTTCTCAGCTTATTAAACTACAAAAGTATAAGTATTTATTTTCTATAAACAATACACAGGATGTTGACATCCTAATAATATGTCGATGCATGAGAAGATTAATATTCTGTCTAATACTTCAAATTTGCGAAACAAATTAACGTTTAATTTATAGAAATGTAATTTTTTTTTTACTTTATCTCATTTGGAGTATTTTAAAACTATGCTTTATGAAAATAGGACTAACTTGGTGATCTCCTGAAATTAGGCTCGAACTTCCGACCATTGGATTACTAAGCGAGTGTCTAAACCACAGGCCCATAAAGCACGTATTACCTATCTACTTATCTATTAATATGTGGAGGCCCTGCTCACGCCTCACACATCCGCATAAATTAACACTCAACAGCCATACAGTCCGTCTGGTACCCGCCAAATTGCAGACAACTATACACCGCGATCTAACCAGTCCGAGAAGCCATAGAACCGACCACCCTTCTCCTGGCCACCTTCTCGGACACACTTTCTTGCACGTATCTCGTCGTTTGTCTTGAACTTTGTATAATGTAACAAACAGTTTAATTTGAATTGTTCTTCTTCTCTAAATAAACGCAACTACCGTAAGTACTGTTTCACTTAGAATTTGCTCGCTCTAGCCACAAACACACAAATATCAGCCTCTATATTGGTAACATTAAATATACATACGGGAAAATTCGAGGAGGTATTGGGCTCTCTATTCTCACTATACACATCCGTCTGACACATCCGATAATGGCGATAATCTGACGGAGCGAGTTCGAGTGGATGCGGCAAAATTTCCCAGTTGAGCTCCTGGATGACCATTTTAACTTTAAAGGCAAAAATTAGTGTTTGTCGAAAATGTTCATTTTTTTCAACTTGACACTCCATTATACAAGCCAAATAATTAATAAATATTATAAGATACAAGAACACGGAGACACTGACGTTTTGAAGCAGAAAAAAGTCATATTTGTCACAAAATATCATATAGCATTTTTAAAAAAACCGCTAAGACTTATTAGACGACCAAAAGGACGTCTAGAATGTCTAAAATGTCTAGAATGTAGTGTCATTATGGCTATATAATGCTTGATTATACGGCCAGGTCTGTAAGACGCCAGCAGTGAAAACACGGACGTTTTTTTAACTAATGATTTCGAACTGTAAATCCGGATCGATAGGATCTAAATGAACGAATTGCGCGATCTCCAAGTCGCGCGTCCTTCGGAATGAAATACTACAATTCCGGTAGTAAATCAGAATCACCGCATAATAGTAGAGGGAAGTAGGGAAACCTTGGTACAGGATGAGGTCGGTGAGAGGATAGGGGTTCTAGTCGAAGGACCAGTGATCTCGGGAACTGGGATTCGGAAGGACCGCTCGACTTACCTTGTTTATGACGTCTCCGTTATCCCCGCAATCGCCGCCGAGATCACACAATGGCACGCGGATGAGCTGATCTCCGATCAAAACACAATTTCATAAAACACAGTGTTGGTGCACTGGAGCTGAAATGCTCACACCGCGAATGCTATCGTGATGCCGAGATTTAACTAATATCGATCAAGTTGACGTCTGCTGACGTCAAGGTCACAATTCATACTGACAAGACGAGCATGAGGAAATGTATGAATGGTAATTTGGATGCGAAATTTTGTCAATAACAACGGTTGCGGCTGAATCAAAAGACGCGCCAAAATTATATTTTACGAATTCAGAATGGTTAAGATAAGTTAAATGTTTTCTCTTTTATATTTTCAATAACAGTACGTAAATATATGGATATATAAGATATGTAGATGCGAAATCGCATTACGGCTGGCAAATATATTGAGCATCTGTCGTCCTTTCATCTCATCTATGTCTGATGGTCATATCGTGTTGCACTCTATGGTCAGTTTCTTTCTATAATAGAACTGTCAAATTATAGCAATATTAATGTTTTGTTTGTATTTTTCAAGAATGTTTTTAAGTGGATACCTATTATGAAACTATGGAACCTATTATCTCGTGATTGTGTATAGAACCTGGCACATTATTTCGTTATTCGTTGCAATTTTAATGCACCTCTTGTATACGACGTACCGGGAAAAAATAAAAATGCAAATTTGACAACGGCCATAAATATTTTCGCGCAAGTTTCTGCCGGACGCCCCGTAAAATTGGGCGCGCGGGTCGGCGGAATAAATTATAAGGCTCCACGTACTACTGTACTACTACCTTCAGGCGAGTAATGAGTGTCCCCAAAAGCCTTTCTTTGTAACTCTGTAACGTAATAATGCCGAGCTGGGGGTCGTTAGGGCGGCGCACACGGCACTCACATTAGTGGCCGGACTTTTATATATTTTGAAATAAGTACACCACTATTAAACTGAACTTTAAACACATCTCTCTCTGTCTCACTTATGTACGAGTATAATGAACGCACCTGTATCACGATGTACCTAAAAGTGACACCATTTAAAGTTGGTCAAAAAAAAATTACGAATTCGAAACAATGTCAGTCTTAACATAACGCGAACTTTATGTAGGTAATGTATAATAGAAAACCATATATACGATATTTATAACTATCCAACGATCATCGGTCGCTGTGTGCGCGCAATATACCCTCTTCCCCTACACCAGAACACGATATTTTTTGTGAATGTATTCTCTATGGTTTTGGACCGGTTAAAGTTGAACCTTTGAATTGACAATTATCGTTTATCAGTGGTACGATAGGCTTTGAAATTGTTAATTATCGTCCTGCTACGTGAAGCTGATAGTGTATTGTTGATGTGTGTTTCGGTTTCTCGCTACCGTGCATGCTGAAACTGTTCATCTTGCTATTGTGCATTGTGTTTGCTCTGTCACACTTCGCGCCATCACTGAAATATATGAACAAGAGTTCTTCGTGCGGATCAGTGGAGTACGTATCCTGGAGCCAGAGATCTGTGGATCCAGTGAAGAATCCAGATTCCTAAAGTACCATTTCACAGATGGGTCGTATTTTCTGGTTCTGGGTGGTACTTCAACCCACCCTATTCCCTAATCCTGTCCTTCCTAAATTCTTTCCACCCTTCCTACATCTCGTATTTCCCCAATCCCTCATTCAGACACCATATATTGCAGAAGTTTTCTGTTAAGGTCACGATAAGTCCTGTAGTTCTCATCAGATCTGTATCAAATTTTTCTGAAAATTCATAAGGTAAATATCTCGACTAATCAGTCATCTTGTTTTAAAATGATGATTGTTCTAAAGCTTTGAACAATAAACGAAATATAAAACCTGTAAAAAATGAAAAAATATATGTAGAGACAGAAATCTAGCTGATTCTTGCAGCCAGTGCCGGAAGAGGTCTCATTCTCTAGGTAACAGAAAGATAGTTTTTTTTTCTACTGATTAATATAGGTAATTTGTTTTTATTACTATCAAAGAACTATGTTCTAAAATTATGTATTTTCATCGAAATAATATAAATAAATATATTAGTATATAATTAATTAAAATATTTTATTCTTTTGGAACCTTTTTCCTTACTGTCTTCTAAAGACTCCAATTACTCGACATCAACTAATTGAGTATAGAGTAGTAAAATCTTAAAACACTTTAGTACTCGAGTATACTCGAGAAGTTTCCAATGTATCTAAATCATCAAAAAATCTTACTTGACAGTAACTGTTCTAATCCGGCTAGTAAATGCCGAACGCATGACGCAGCTAACTAAATATGTAACATATTTTTTTAAATCATTTATAATTTAAAATACTCGATTATCGGGTACTTAAAAAGTGGTCGAACTCGAGTACTTGAATTGTAGACTCTACTGTCTTCCTTACGGCATCTTCTGAATATGTTCACCTTCCGTGTTAATCTTGTTTGATTAATCTTTTTTAAAAATTAATCTGGGATTGCCTCAGTACCGATAATTAAAGGCTTGTATTCCGTAATCCCTCCCTTCCCACCAGACAGCTTCCAAGATATATGAGCCCTCTGGCCGACGCGGTGAAATCTCCGGGGGCCGAGAGATGTCGCCTAATGTACTGGCATTTTTTTTCCACCCCTAAGACATTAACATACCGAGGTACTTTTCGGCATTATCGCAGCCCCAAATGACACGAAATCGACCGAAAAAGCGGCAATTGTATAATTCCAACAGGCTATTACATATTAATTAAAGAAAATTGTCGGCTAAAATGTGGTTTTGATATTTTTAGAGAGGACTGAAGAATATTTTTTGAGAGAATTTATTTTTATTTTTTCTTTTCTGGTGTAGGGGTCGTGGTTGTGAGGATTTTAATTATGTGATCGTATCATAAGGTTTTGCGCATGGTGAGACTGAAGACCCTAACCTCTTATAGTCTCACGCATGTTGGTGCATGTCGCAGTGTATATTAATCTGCGTGTGTGCTTATTTATGCTGTGTCTAGAACAAGATATTTTAATAAAAATAACTTACAAAAGTTGGCATTTATTGCGGGAAGATTTACAATGGCGGTATAACGAGTATAAAGTTAAATGCGCGTGTGAGTGGCTCGCTTGAGATGTCGCCGAAAGAACGGTCTGCGGAGAAGTGGTCGGCTAGCTTTTATGACTCGCCCGTCACAATGTATTGGCATCTGCTGATTGGTCAGTTCGCTTCGGCCCTAGATGGTTCTCAGGTGAGTCCCTACACAGTCGTTCAGGATTACACTGAAATAATTTTTTTCTTCGTGTATTTAATATTAAGTGTCGTGGTCTTCTGATATATCTGGAGCTTGGTGCAAATTTCATCCATGTTGATGACAGGTCTTTGAATGTTTAAAGATACCCTGTTAACTCTTTTGTTTAGTCTATTCATCTTGCAGGAAACCATCCCCTTCCCCTTGCTAGCTTCCCCTCAACTGTCTCTGTGATCTCGAGCTTCTCGCATCGTTTCATCTAGAACACGTTCACCGGATGCATTATACTTTTAATACAAATTAAATTAAATGTGTCAACTAGAAAGATATACAGAAAAAATCAATTTATAAAAAATATTTTAATTGCTACCGGGATACGAACCTGTATAGACACCACACCAATCGAGGAAGTTGACGACAAATTTTCGAACCTATATGCTGCAGCTCTTTTGAATCGATGCATCTGAAATTCCTCAAATACCCTTTAGATATACGCTAGGGGACGCCAGAAATTAAATCAATTCATTTTTCTTAAAATTTGGATAAACTTCAATACAATATATATATATTTAAGGAGAACACATTATTATTGTGAAGTTGTGGTTTTTTCAGAATATAGTTCTGTGGTATTTTAATACAAATGTATTTTAATTTAATAATAATAGTATTTTAATAAAATTATGAACTATCAATTAAAAGTCAATTTATCGAAAAAATATTTTAGTTGCTACCGGAATAAATAATAATAGTCATACAAAATTTTCTAATGCGCTGTTTTTAATGCCGTCTCCGTAACAAACTTTACTGGGAAAGTCTCTGAATAAACATGTGCTATGTTAATAAACTCTCTCCTTTTCTATTTTGAAATTATATTTTTTTTGTATTTATTAAAAATCCTCTCAGATACTACATTATTTCATCTGCCTACTTTTATGTCCTTCTAAATTCAATCTTTACTTTATTTATTATTTAATTAAATTACATTTAATCCATTATTTACCTTACCTATGTGATTAAATTTCATACATTTCATAATCAATTTTCCCAGACGAATTCTACGAGATCTTTTCTAAAGTAAACATAACATAGTTCGATATTTTCCACAAGAAACCACTTAACATTGGAGAACGTTACAAACATGCCGTCGTAATAAAACACTTCTTACTTTTATCAGTAACATTATTTTCAGTTTACACACTAAGCTGCTTTTTATATTTTTTCTCTATGTGTACTTACTAGAACGAGCTTACTTTATGGAATTCCAGTCAATTTACAGGGTGTTTGAAAGGTTCTCTTGTGTTTGGTGCAGATTGACGAAGGGTCTAGGTGTAAGCCTCGATAATCCCGCGTTTTAACGAAGGACGCAGAGCAAATATTGACAATATTCCCCAATTAATTTCTTCGGGTGTCCCGCAGGGATCTCGAGTTGTCACCGCAGATCACGAGATCTGGTGGATTTTGAAAAATCATTTTATAATTTATGACTCACGTGAGCGGCCCCTGCGGCATATGGAAAGAACACTTGGCTTTATGTCGCAAAGAAAAATACTTGATTATTATTGAAAAAAAGATAATATCGTCTCTCTTTTTATCTTGTCTTTATCTATCCCAGACATCATTTCACTCTTAAATGCATCCTGTCTTCTTGTGGATACAAAATGCATAAACACATATATTCGCCAAGCAGATTCATTTTTTCAGCATTGACTCAAACTCATTTAAAAAGATTCGCGCTTTGCACTAGTACTAATTTTACCCCAAGAAATGTAAATGTATTAAAGTAATCAAATTATATTTGATGTTTATAAATGTAAATATCTTTTTTGTTATTTATTTTATTATTAGAAAATATAATACATTTATATATATATATATATATATATCTTTTAACATTTATTTCTTCTCTAAGAGAGTAAGACTCGTGTATAGAGAAGGAGTATATACAAGAGTTTATGTTTCAGTTAGTCTGTGTACATACTGTTTTACTTCAGATACAAATTTATTGTAGTTTGTAATTTTTCTAATTATGATGGTAAGATTGTTAAAAAAATTTGATGCCTTGATAAATATAGTGATTTTGGGCTGCGCTGTATTTTAATTTTGAAATATCAATTGTTCTCTAAATCTTGTTATTTAGTACTTTGAAATCTGTGAAGATTTATTTGTATACTTGGATAATCTTTTTTTTTTAAAATAATTTTTGTTATCATTTCTAATTGTGACATTCAAGTTTTATATGCTCCTCCCCATCTAATAATACCCCGTTGCAAATGTGACTGTACAAACGCGTAATATATTATTTTCTAATTTGTAAGTCATAAGATGTTTGAGTCTTAAAAATATGTAGGCAGTTTTCCTTATTTTGTGTTAGATAGGTAATATGTTCTTTCCATTCGAGTTTGTTGTCTATTATGATTCCTAGGTAGTTAATACAGTATTTTTCTTCAATTGATGAACATCGGTCACAAGAGTCTTCTTGAGTACAGGCTTTGGTGTGAATTTTAATATTAATTTCAGTGTTATCTTTCTGTTGAATAGCAAATCGTAGAAAGTATGTTTTATCAGTATTAATTAATAGTAGGTTATCATCCATCCACTTTTTATGGTATTAACATCCTCATTTGCAGACATATTAGCGTCAGTTTAAAGCAGTTTGATTATTCTTTGTTTCAGTAAAATAAATTATGGCTTTTAATTATTCCATACATATATTTGATAACATAAATATAAAAATACGATTGTTTAATGCTTAGGTACGTCAATATATGAGTATGAGGTGTTTTTCTAATAAAGTGAACGTTATTTTTTTCACATATTCAACAATACTAAAAACATCAAATCAAAATATTTGAATTTTAAAAAAACATGCATTTCAAGGATTAAGGCATTTTGAAAAGAGTACATAATTACGAATAAGAGTATCTAGTTAGGGAACGTGCCATTTGTCTGAAATTATAAAGACGTCAATATATTCTAGACGGTTCTACGCCAGCGGGATTACCAACGTATGATAATCATTTTTATAGAAAAGCATAATATCCAATATCAAAATGTTTCAAGAAAACTTCTGGTGTGGCTAACCAATGACTATATACCGTATATATACGAATTATTTATTGGCTTTTTCACTTTGGATTCGAAACGTCGGGAGTGTAAAAGTCCTACTCAGGACTATTTGACGCAGGTTCTCTCAGAAAATAATTCGTTATCTTTTAGCCGTGAATATCTTAAATATAACATATATAGTAAAACCTCTCTTGTGCGCGTGGGACATGAATCTTCCACAGTTGAGTTAGTTTAGTTCGAAGTTAATCCATTATAAATACAGGATGTCCCAAAAAAATATATACACAGTTTGAATAATTATAACTTAAATTTTTATTCACATATAATTAATATTTATATTGAAAAAGAATCTACATAAAATGTATAACTTTTCCTCTTACCGCAGATATTCAAAATTATTACCGTTCTGGTCAATACACTGCTGATAAGGGTGGACTATTAATTCACATACATCAAATATTTCATTTAGTATTGTGGCGCATTCTTCCTCAATTGCGGCTTTTAATTCTTTCAGTTTCGTCGGTTTTCTGGCATACACTTTATTTTTAAGGTATCCCCACAAGAAAAAGTCGTGTGTCTGGGGAACGGGCAGAGTATTCTGTGAGGCTTTTTCGTCCATGCCATCAAGACATGCTCTTACATCACGATGACAGTGTGGAGGTGCTCCGCCCTGACCGGATCACCTTAATTCATAGGAATGTACATTTTTTCCATTTACAACGTCTTAAATTGCGATGAACACTTGATTTGCTAATGTCAATCTCACGACTTGTTGGTCTTACAAATTTTTTGGATGTTTCTCAATAATTTTCCAGTACTCTTTCTTGGCTGGCGAAGCTCATTAATGTTCTTGGTCTTCCGGAACGTTGTCTATGAACATCCTGAACAGTTCAATTAATTTCAAACTTATCTTTTTTCCGATCAATTGTAAGTCGCGTAGGTGGATCCGCCTGAAACTCCCTGCGATATTGTTTTTGTACTTAAGCTACATTTTAATATTTTTACATAAATTTTCTTTTTTCTAGTGTTAATCTTGGTCCACTCATTATTTCCAATCAATTACACCCTGAAAAGAAAGAAAAATCAGAAAGTTATGACCCGTTATACATTTTTTTGGGACACCTTATATATTCACACTTTGGATATTATTTAATGTACTTCTACACCGGCTGCGTCGTGTGTGATATTTTCGGTTAACTGCTTGCTACTGTCCTTATTGTGTGCGGGATTGGGTGGCACAAAAATAACCGGACGTGGTAACAATAGTTTTTATTGTACAACGCTATGCAGTTACAAGTCAAATACAAGAGATGCGTTTCGACCAACGGCTCAGATGCGAGAGACCGCGCCCGACAGCCGGACGGTCTTTTATCCCTTTCGCACGCGTGTCATTCAGGCTTCATTGCGCCCATACACTCATCCATAGATACATCATATTTAATATTTAATAACTTTGTAATTTACTTCATAAATTATTTATTATTTTAATGTTTAATTTTTGTTTTTACTTTTTTCTCGGTAACTTTTCTCAATGTTTTATATATTTTATTTTTACAACGTGTTCTATTGTTCCTCTGTATTCAAATAATATTATTAAGAGCGAGCTTTCATTTTTCCAGTTTGAAATTCGAAAAATTCTACCCGAATTGAATATGCTTTCAAGATGAGGCTAATAGTTAAATTCTTATAAGTATCAGATAAATAATTAATGACGTTATTTGTTACGTAAATCATACGAGAGAGGATTTAAATAGAAAAAGACGACAATAAAATTGTTGATTTTCTCGCATTCAATACAGTTATCAAAAAAAAATTTCATATTAATATTATGGAATGAGTGTTGTCATTAGAATTAATCTATTGAAAATTAAATAATTTATCGAAGTACCCAATTCATATACATTAATATGTGTTGAAGTCAGACAAAGTATCTACATATATTTAGATGGTCGCTTAAATCAATGTTCTAAATTTTCAAACGGCTCACGATTTATTATTTTGTTTAATATTGTCGATTCAAAACGCCATGTTGCCGTCTTGGTGATGGTTTGTTTCATAATTACATAGTATTTATGGAACAGATAGCTAGTGTTTAAAAGACAATATTGTTATATATAAACGAAATATTTCATTGTGACTTACAATAAAAATAACGCACATAAAATATTTACTTTGTTCAAGAAACGTAGTAAAAAACATTTCATTTATCCGTAATATTGGCTTCAAGATTATAAAAAAATATATATCATTTGTGCTAGAATTTTCCATATTAAGATAATGTTGTGGCACGCGGAAAATGCATGTAATGGTCGCGGTCTTTCTTATAATGCTTGTATTGTCTTAATTGTAGCAAATAACATTCGGTATATTAGTTTTAAATGGCCGTAAAGGTTCTATCTAAGTAATAGTTTTAAAAAAAGTCAAATCATCAGATATAAATGAATAATAAAAACTCACATTTTCGTAAGTAACACGAAATTTTAAATTATCTTTGAAAGTAGCGCCTTAATATTATAATGCCCTAAATAGATGTATGATTGTATAACTGTATTTTTACCGTAATTAAATTCACAATTATAAATGATCTCTTTCTTTAAGCACAAGATTTATATCCTATGAAGTGGTAGGATGTCTTGTAACAGTATTGGTTAATGAATATTCATTTTTATACACATTATATTATGTTAGATCTTCTGAATATTAATTCATGACAATATTTTGCACCCTTTATTTTATGACGTATGTAACAATTTTTTTAAATGTATCCATACAATTTTGGTATTTTTAATATCAGCTTAACCCCATTCTTCGTCAGTTTTCTCACCGTCTTCTCTCACAACATCAGCCCCGAGAGTCACTTGAAGAATTCTCTCTATTCTACTATCTTTTTAATATCGCAAAAATATCTGACTTCGTATTGCATTGTCTTCAGTTTGTTGAATGTGAAGGAGCGCTGCGTAATGTAAGCACAGCCGGGTTAATGGAATGTTTGTCGGTAATTACTCAGAATCCATCACCGTGGCCCACTTATTCGGGAGTCCCTCTAACTCTACATTGTTAGGGGTCACTTAAACACACCTGACCACCCCTGGTGGATCAGGGCAGGCGCGGCCGAGGGCATTTCTCACCAAATATTGGCTGTCTTGTTTATTATTATTTTATGGATCCAATTACGTAAGTGAATTTGTAAATTAACTCGCGTTACTTAAATTATTTTAAGCGTTAGTAGTATAATATACGATATTATATGACATATGTGTTTTTAACAAATTAGATTATAATTATTTATAAATATACTAGCAGATAACCATTACTGCTAGGCCCTGCGTGCGGCAATAGAATCTATATTTCATTGATAGAACTTTCCCCAAAACAAACCACACTCCACCTTTGTTCGCGGATAGATAATAATGAACTCAAAAATGCTATTTGTATTTGGAAAAAAAAACATAACAAAAATCGTTATTTTGACATTTCGGAAAGTGCTCAATTTTATGGTACATCATAGACACTAGATAAGAAAAGATGACAGATGTCATTATTATTGAATATATATAAGAGAAAACATTTACCTCGCCGTTTAATCAAGCACTATACAGCTATAATGACACTACATCCAAGACCTCCAGAAAGTCGTAGATATAGACGGGGAGACGTAATATTATTATGGATGAGAGGATGAAATATGGACTCTCAACAAAATAAAAGTTCAAAAACTTGTTGGGCATCAAGTTTTGATATAATTGAATACGCCAAGGAAATGAAATGGTATTGAGCAAGCCGCATCGCTCGGATGACGGACAATCGTTGGACGAATGCAGCCATCCAGTGGTACTGGAAAAGCTAACAATCCTCTCCAAAATCCACTAAACTGACGAAATCATCATATACTGCGATGGAGGACAGAAATCGACTCATAATGATACTGATGATGGCTTAGAAAAATATTCAGAAAAATCTTCATTTCGAGAAGCATGTCGTTACCACCGGGACTCGAAACCGAAGTTTTGTCTTGCCGGGAGAACCGTTATACCATGTTAACCATCTATGTATTTGACCACGAATTTAGATTTTATATGTAAATTCTTAAGTGAGACATATATTAATTAACCCAATGTAGCAATAATTGAATCGAGTATTGAAAAGTGTTCATCTATACCGACGTATTGTTACCTACACTTACCATCTGTCGTGACCAGCTTCGAAATCCTGTCAGAAATAGCGAAGATGGCGCCTGATAATTATCGATTTAATTTCTTCACTAACGCGAAGACTCGGTTAAAAGTGTACCGATGATAAACAGTGGACTAGCAATATTTACGCCCGCACACATTATGTACAGTAGCCGAGTCCAGCCCTGACCTCCCTGTGATGGAGCGGAGTGGTCCGCGCCGAGATTGGGCAATGAATAATTGATGCAAACCGGGGCAATCTGCCGGGGCAAACACGTCATGCCTTCTCCCTCGCGAGCGGCTTGCGGTGGTCGCACCAGCGCGAGAGAGACGGGGTATAATTGCTTCAGAGACAACGGTTAATATTGCAGTTGACGTATAGTCCGTTCGTCCGAGCTTGAGCCGTCGGTTAGTCCCTGTTAATGGTTAATGCATTTAGACTCGGTAGTGTTACTGCGGTAAGCATTTTATCTCAGCTTTAATTAGTTTAACTACTCTGCTTTACGATGCAAACCTTTTATAAATATTTTATCTAACCTGTGTATGGTAACAAAGCTAGTGCAAAAACAGGCAAATAAAAAAAACACCACTTATTTTCTTAGTGAATTCGAAACGTAAATCCTGCACCGATAGGATCTAAATGAACGAATTGGAATGGAATACGACAATTCTGATCATAAATCGGAATCACCGCAGGGTAGTGGAGGGATGAGGATTGGTACGGGATGAGGGCGGTGAGGGGATAAAGGTTCCAGTCGAAAGACCAGTGATCCCGGAAACCGGGATTCGAAAGGACTGCTCGCCTTACCTTGTATATGATCACACAGTGGCACGCGGATGAGCAGATCTCCGTTTCCAATTGAAGACGACGATATCACAACTTTACAAACAACAAATAATACGTGCTCAAAATATAATATCACAAAATACAGTGCTGGTGCACTGGAGCTGACAAGTCCACACCGCGAATGCTATCGCAATGTCGAGATCGAACAAATGTCGGTTAAGTTGACGTCTGCTGACATCAAGGACACAATTCACACTGACAAGACGAGCATGAGGAAATCTACAGATGGGAATTTGGACGGGGAAATGTGTCAAATGACCGATTCGAAAAGACGCGCCAAAAAGGTGTTTGCGAATTCGGAACACTTAGCATTAATCTTTATCGTCTTCAAATGTCCAACATTCATTGATCTTTAAATCTCAGATATTCTTCTTCTTCATCTTCTTTTAGACTTTATCCATTTCAGGCTTGCTTCATTCTTGAGATGCTGACTTCCAACCGTTCTATTAGTGTTTAGAGGGCCTTTCAAGAGGACGATCTAAAGACGGGAAAAATCAACAGCTCGTTTAATTCTTCTTCTTCTTTTTTCACGGTACTACATCCCAGGGTAGGATTTTGCGTCCTTCGCAAGTTTTCTCCATCGACTCCTATCCAAGTCATTTTGTCCCGTTCCCAGACTCTCTCATCCTGCTTCAGTCCTCTTTCACACAGTCGGCCCATCCCTTCCTTGGTCGCTTCCACCGGGGTGTCCACTTGATCATGATCTTTGGTGACCTGTTATTTTGCATTCTTCTGACATGGCCAGCCTATCGCAGTCTTTGGAACCTACAGAATCTTACAATTGTTTCTTGTTCAATCAAATTTTCGGCCTCATGATTCAGTTTTTCAATTCATTCAAAGATTGCTAATTTGTTTTCTTCGATTTGGGTTAGGCACCACATTTCACAACAACGTGACTACCGGTCTTACGATACTTTTGTTAGTTATATATCTCGTATAATATCCTGGCATTAATCTTCATCATGTTAAAATATCCAACTTTCATTGGTTTTCCATCTCTGAATATTTTTCTTTATATTTTTATAATGGTTAATCCATACCCTTTTCAGACTCGCCTCATTCTTGAGACTAGCTGTTTTTCTAGTGTTTATAAGGCCTTACAATAGGACGATGCCACCTAAAAGTCAACAGCTTGTTTAAATCCTGGCATTAACCTTCATGACGTTCAAATGTCCAACTTTTTTCTTATGATCGGCAGTCTCTATCTTCGAGCTCGCTTCGTTCTTGAGACGCTGCGCTCCGATAGTCTTAGGGAGCCTTCCATGAGAACGATTGTCAGGCCAAATGTAACGGCTCGTCTAATATACCTATAACTATATATATATAAATATATTATATTTGTATTACACAATAATTTAAAATGACATATTGACAAAACATAAATACGAGAAAGTCAACAGCAAGCGTGAAAAAATAGTTATTTTACAAAATTATCTCGTCTTTTATATTATCAACCCCTTGAGTGCGGGTTTCAATTATGTAAATGATCCGTTGTGCTCCGCGCGCGCGGGGTTATTATAACATGACACATGGCGACACCTCTCTATGGGGCTCCATAAGATAAAATTAATTCTTCCCCTCCGTCGGCGTCGTAACGGCAGGTGATACAGCAATTAGTAGGCTGTTTGTGTGTTGCCATATTTTAACGGAACCCGCAATCATTTTGTGCCCGTGGGGATGAGCAAAGGCGGTGCTCGGATTTAAGCAAGGTATATTTCGCACTGGGCCGTCTGTATCGCAATTTGGACAAATTAAATATGGTGGTTCTAGAATTAATGTAGCAGTAAATCTTATTAAACTAAACTGCTGAAATCCAAAACATGACATATGGCGATACAATGGACCATAATCTCACAGATATACGGGATTTCATCTTCGGTGACTCTTTTTCAGATATTTTATTTTGTACAAGTATTTGTATTAAAATAGACTTTATTTATTAACTACCCTTATCCGTCTTAAAGCCATGGCCAGGCAGGTTGTTGGGCAAATTTAAGGGTAAGGAACTGTATATATAAATCATTACATGAAAGCTATCGAAAAAGAGTCGCTTATATTCAACACTGTTTTTAAGATTTAACAATGAAAATTAGAATAATTTAAAATTTCAACCACTTTTTAGCAGTACTAAACAAATTAAATTTATTTTATTAAAATAGTCGATACAGTATGTACCTACATGTATAAAATATACAAATATAAATTTCTGGCTGACATAATATAATATAATAAACATTAAGTTTTGGTGTAGTATGTACTTATATTTCAAATGATTCCATCTGTTTTTTTAATTTATCGCATAATACTGAAAAATCTAATGTTAAGCTGTTTAAAAGCAGCATTACTTTCAACCAAAAGGTACTTTAAAGGTTAAGTCAAAATATTTTAAAAATTACCACTTTATAATTTTTATTTACACCAGACTTTCTGTTATGTATAAATAAATATTGTATATATTAACATCATCTTTTTAAGATTTTGTTTTTATTTATTATATTCCACTAAATTTTATTTCATTTCTTTATGTGGTGGATTTAAAAAATATATGAATCCATGCTAGCGCTGGGAAAGGATCGATACAAAAAATAATGTAGGGCGCGGACCTTTTGTGCTCCTATCATTGGCTGCATTGGCATAATTACGCCACTGTCCGCCAGACTATTATATTTATATTTTATGGTCTTTTTCATTTTGTTCTCACCCGTTTATTACAGAGGTTACGTTACCATTACTATTAACTCTTTTTCCAAGTACTTGTTTAGTTGATAAATGAATGAAAGTAATTGATTTTAATTTCTCTCGGTGGGATGGTAAATTGTATTGTGCGATGGGCACCACGGTAATTCGTACTGTGCTATGGACAACGCGGTAAAACGTACTGTGCTATGGGAACCACGGTAATACGTACCTTGCTATGGGCATCATGGTAATACGTACTATGCTATGGGCACCACGGTAACACGCACTGTGCGATGGGCACCATGGAAATACGTACCGTGCTGTGGGCATCATTGTAATACGCACTGTGTTACGGGCACCACGGTAATACGGACCGTGCTATGGGCATCATGGTAATACGTACTGTACTATAGGCACCACGGTAATACGTACCGTGCTATGGGTATCATGGTAATACGTACTGTGCTATGGGCACCATGGTAATACGTACTGTACTATGGGCACCACGGAAATGCGTACTGTGCTATGGGCATCATGGTAATACGTACTATGCTACGGGCACTACGGTAAAACGTGCTATACTATGGGCCCCACGGTAACACGTATTACAGTGCGATGAGTATTACGTAAATAAGTAGTGTACAAATTAATAGAAAATATTTCTGATAAATCGCCTTACCTGAATTATTTCCTTAAGGGTATCTGTTAACTATAGCAGCGTTCGCTCCAGTAATCACATTATGCTAAATCAAATCATTTTATTAATTTACTTACTCGATCGCCCACCAATTCTGAATTCACAAAGTCTTAATTAATCATGAAATAAATCAAGCTTCACGATTTCCTGAAACAGTAAAGTAGTTTTATATTAAATATTAATATTAAATTCCGAGATTGTTTATAATTAAAGTAATTTTTAACAATCTTTGTAAATGCAAACATTTATATGATTAGGTTGAATTTTTTTATATAAACTATATATTCAGAGTGTATTGGATAATACGTCCAAAGCAAAAGCCAAGTATCGAGTCTTAATCTAATTTTGGTACTCCGAAATTACCCCAAAATAATAACCCCGAATGTTTCGGGATTACACATATGTACTAATCCCGAAGTGCTGCTTTATGAAGTCGAGATCTGGGCGTTATAATAAGCCATCATTAAAATGCTTGAGGCACTTGATATATGGTTATATAGACGTATGCTAAAGATCTCCTAGGTTAACCACATTACCAATAAAGAGGTACTAAGACGAATGAATAAGTTGAAAGAATGAAGGAAAGCTGCATACTTAGGACACATTGTCAGCAATAAGAAATACGATCTCTCATAACTTATTATGCAGGGGAAGATAGACCTTAGAAAGTGGCTCAATATCCAAAATCTCAGAGATCTTATACATCTTCCACAAAATAAATCAGCATACAGATCTTGGTCACCTTCCATAGAAGACGCCGTATGAAGAATAAGACTTATACAGGGATTCATAAATACTGTAAACTGGACTGGAATTCCTAATATTTTTTTTTTCGTTCAGACACCCTGTAGATGTATTTCACTGAGGTCTTTTTCAACTAAATAGTATAGTGCTTACGTTCTACTGGAAGTTAGTTTCGCAACCTCATTAAACGCCAACGTATTTTGTGAAAGTTCCTTTTCCAAGGGTGTTCTGAAACTCTTTGACCTGGAAGGGTAGGACTCGCATTCACGGGCTGCGCTTTATTCGCATTAACCCCGCTTCAACTTCGACTGCATTCTTTTTTTTTTTTAGATTTGCGTACGCAATTTATTTTTCGCCAAAGGAAATGAGAAATTTTATCGCACGCATTTTACGCGCGCGTGTGTGATGCCTTTGACGCGATTTTGTAAGCCATGCTTTATGTCGTTAATTTTTCACATTAATTTATTTAGTCATGAATTGAAAAACTGTTGAGTCTTATAAACTGTACAAGCTCATTAATATTAAACATTTATCAAATGATAAGTATGTTTAAAATAAACACTTTGACTAACTTAATCTTATGTCAAATATAAAGTAAGCGATTCTAGGAATTTTATGTCAATATTTAAATAACGGAAAATTATACTCCAGTATTTATATGCCCAGCATGAGGCGTCAGCAAAGAAGTTGCCACACTTTTCTATCCTGAAATAATTCTCGCCTCATCCACAATCATACATCTTCTCATGCAAGGCTTCTAACTAATCTTATCATCCAGCGTCTGGTTTGCCTGATCATACCAAGTCTTCCTTGGATATTCTGGTGCCATTAACATTTGCGTCATATTTCTATCTTACCATTCTCTCCTCATTCATTCAACATGACCAAACCACCTAAGCAATCCTCTTTTAATCCTATTTACAGTGCTAAGATCAGATTTACATTATCTAATAATTTTTCATTCTTTATATTTTTAATAGTGTGTATGTACCTAATTGTGAGGTCCACGAGTTGTTATATATGTGTGTGTGTCGCGCGGCGAGAAGAATGAGTGGAACATCTGTGTGTATAGGTATGGGCAAGGTTTATAAGCGGGCGCGCTTGTTGGGCGAGCTCTCTTGCTTCTGGTCTCCGACGCGATCTAGTACTATCTTTAAGTGTACTATACTGTTGTAAATACTCTTCACTCACCTGACAAAGGAGTTTGATTCAACTACCACAGCACAACTCGTTAAGACATTACACTAATAGTAAAATAATTAAATAGGAACATTATTTTCAATTAAACAATATAATGCGAGCTTTTTTGGGTAGTATAAGGGTATAAGGGGACTAGTTATTTATTGATACGCCACTGAGACAAGCGCAATTTTTCCCCGTTGCGGTCCAAGATGTCCGTCAGATCGGACGAGTGACGAGAGCGGTCTACCCCCGACACAAAAACAGTCGTGAAATGTACGAAGGGCTGAGAGATATTATTACGATCGGTCTCCGCCCACTTGTCGCCCGGCGTCCCTTCGCTGGACGACATTAAGGGCCAGAGAATAATTAGTGAAATAATTCCAACCGCCCCCTTTGTCCGGGCATTTTACTGTCGGGTCAGTTCGACACGGTTTACGACGCGGCTATGGTCAAAGTCTCTGTCGCGTCTTGAAGAAGACCGCGAAAGGCGAACCACGAATTCAAGTAGAAGAGTTTATATGTAGTACTGGCACATTACCCATCCCGAGACATGATGCTCTGGCAAGTTGTGGAATATGGCAACAGAAGAATATGCGGTAGAGTTTTATCTCTCATTAAAAATTTTAAAACAGAAAATATGCTTAATCTCACAGAAAAAAAGTACCAAAACAGGTGACAGTAAAATGTTACGTATGATGATGGTAAATTACCCGTTACCACCTAAATAAGAAAACTTATTTACTCTAGTTACTTAATTTACTGATGCCGCCGAACAAGTACAGTCGTACCGTCACGCCATAACAATGCCACGCTTTTTCATGCTAAAATGTCGGTCTAGGTTTCTTAAATTTCAATCTACAAAAAACGCAATCTAACCTAGAAGAGATGACAATTCAATGTTGATACACGGAGCAGAAAACTGGACTCAACTCTGCCGACTATGAAATTACAGATTCTGAGAAGGATCTTATGTCTGATTTGCGATGACAACAATATTTTTCCATAAAATTGATTTTATATGTACATCTTTCTAATTAATATATTTAATTCATATTTAAAATATCACAGACCATTTGTTCTGAATAATTACAACTTCACAATAAGAATGTGTTCCCCTTAATAAGATACATATCTATTGGTTACGGATTAAATTGAGTATTTGCTAGGAGATTATGACACTTATTTTTACTCCCTAGGTATTTAGTAAAATACATATAGAGATACCAATTCATTCATCATATAATATAATATCTATGATATAATATCTATTTTTCTTCTTTTCAATTTCTACTGCTGCCTCATGGAACTCAAATATCCACGAGTTACATATATGTGTTTATATTCCCATTGTCTCTGCTGAACACTCGCCCACCTCTTGTAGATTCATCTAAACATCACCCTTCTACTTGCGTCTCGGCCTTCCAATCATTCTTAATCCTGTTGGCTTGTGTAAGAGGGCTTTCTACTGTTTCTACATGCTTTGTCCATTGCGGCTTCCTTGCATACCTTCATCAGGATATCTGGGTCGTTATTCATTCCCGAAGCTCCAAGTTCGTTAACCTATTCTAATCCCCAATTAATTGATCATATATTAGGTAACACATAACATAACTTTTTCTGAATCTCGTTCATATTCTGGGTCAGGGCTGTTTTGCCGAGAGTACCGACAATGTGTGTTGAAACCAGACGCGAAACCGCGGTACGCAAACCTCCCCGAGTCGAGGGTCTACTGAATTCACCCTTCGAGCCCTGCGAATAAATTTTATTATATTTGTATAATTATTTGTGCGACGGGCACGCGTATTGCAGGGGGGTGGGGATCTGTATTCAAATTTTAATTAGTTTTTACTGCCCCAGTGTTGTTGGGGCGTAAAATTTTATGATAACTATTCAGGATCTAAGTTATGACGTTGACGCTTTGTTGTTGAAGCATTTTTTTATGACTAATGACGCCTCACGAATAATCGGCTGGTGTTACCAGTTCAAGAATTCTGTCAACGCTGCAGAATATTTTAGGACGCTTTGATGTGAAGAAAAGCCACAGGAGGGTATGAAATCTCAAATTTTCATTTCTGTCCTATTTTATCGATATCTTTTCTTTGATGTGAGACATATTTTAACCGCGTAAATTTTGTTCTTGATTGTAAACGACGTTTTCCTTAATTCAGAGACTTAAACTGCTACTTAGCAGGCAACACTACTCTCGTTTCGCTGACGTCACCCCCTGCTAACGCGGCCCGGCTCTTAGTCGCCGCATGACTGTAGTGTTGTGAGTTACGAGAAGCGTAACTCTTAAAACATTGCGAAGTGATGTTGAACACTGGAACCACCTAAATAAACTGATATTTTATTTTCTATCTAATACATTTGCTACGGATTTATATTATTTTCTTATCTCTTATTACCTTGCTCGACCATTCACTTTTTCCTAACGATTGGATCAGTATACTCACCTTTCTCCCACCCGTAATACCTACAGTGGATTTATGTTTATTTTCCAAGATACCCCTAATTACCTAATTCAAAATACCGCTCTCATCAAAACGATGGTAATCTCCTACTGATGCGCACTTGGTCTGCGGTAAATATGTAAATTACTCAAATTTTCCCTTTAGAAAGTTAAACAAAGAAAAATCAACCCCTGATTGAAAGTATCGATTTGATTATAGCGTTAATTCGATAAAAATACCTGAAAACGACGCCTCAATATAATATAAAATGTCGCAGAAAAATAAAGAAGAAAGCGCGGGAAGGAAAAGAGAACAATAAAAGAAAAGAGTATCCTAATTGACACTTAACTCTATAATAATCCACCCGTCTCACTCTATCACGTCTACCGCGCCATCGGCGCGAGAGAGACGTCTCACCGCGGAAAATGAAGTTGAAAATTAACGACGTGTCTGACAAAATATTTGCATTTCGCTCAAGCTCGTTGGTATCGCCATTATGAGAGAGCGAGAGGCTCTTTTACTCTTTAAGGTTAAGTTTTTGGGGTGGATAAATGTTATATCCGTGGCTTCGGGGAGATCCCCATTCGAGGATCGGGCGATGCGCTCGGCTTAGAAGCGAATTTGTACTAGTAAAGCGGGGACTAGCGCGGTGTTAGCGGCCACCTTGAATGCGGCGCGCGCCAAGACGGCACTTGAATATCGAATAAGGGAGCTGTTCCATATTCAAATTTCATAAAGAGCGGGAAATTCTCCCGCGGAAATTCGCTTTATATTATAATTTACTCAAAAAAACGTTTCTTCGGCGAAATTCTGCTTTGTTTTAAAATGTAAATATATATTAGTGCGGAGTTTTGGAGTAATTTATTCGGTTTTAATTCTTATTGAGGCAATGAATTTTAATATAAAAATCTTTGTTTTTTGCCTAGAGCGCAAACAAAGTGAGATTTACGACTTGTCTCACATTTTTGTTCATTTATTTTTGAATTTATCAGACTTCATTCATATTCAGCGACATTTTGTGGCCTTTACGAGAGCCCTCGACTCTATCTCGACCGTATTTTAGGTAATTGTCTGTCTGGTTGGTATTAATATGACTAATTAAAATATCGAAACCTAATTTTTAACTGTTTTATCATTATATATTATTACATAATTGCTGGTATTACTTCAAATAAATCGATGTTCGAAATGGCTTACACTCTGTCATGACATTATTTAGTTTTTTATGACCGATGACAGTGGCGTAACTACGCCAATGCAGACAACGCTGTACATTGGGACTGACGCTAGACAGGTCCCCACAAGGTTCGCGTTTAATACTACCAATATTTTTGTTCTGTATTCCTAAAAACACTTACAAACACTTACACACGTATAAACACTTTTAGCGCGCGTTAATATCGGTCAATATTTATTTAATCTCGACATCGAGATACCATTCGCGGTGTGGACAATTACCTCCAGTGCGGCGGAGTACTGTTTTGTGTGATTGTAGTGTATATTATTTGTGTGTGCCTTGGGTGAACAGTGACACCACCGTCTTCAGTCGGGAGCGAAGGTCGGTAACTATCCTCGTGCACGTAGTGTGTGATTTTGGCTGCCCCATCAGGATTTTCGGTGGCGTCATACTTGTGGTATGGCCTTCTAAATGCTGGTCCTCGAGATCGCTGGTCCTTCAAAAAATCCTTTTCTTTTCATCAATCTCTTCCTATATCTGTCCCCACCTTGCGGTAATTCCGACGTACAACCGGAATTATCGTGATCCATTCCGCGAGAAGTGCTAGCCGGAGATCGCACATTTTTTTTAAAAATCACAGTAATAAATGGAATATTAAATACTTAAAAAAACATTATATTACAAAAACACGTGAAAACATTATATTTTTGATGTTTACAACTGTACACCTACCTGCTCTGCTCATGTGTCGAGATGGCGATCAGAGATCAGATCGTTTTACGGATGCGCGTGCTCTTTATTAAGATTCTATTGTTTAAAACTATTGTTTCAAAACACTAGTATTTTTATTCATGAAAGTGTGAAAATTATAGAAGACCGATTTTGTTCATACTATTTAATGGATAAAATTCGCAGTAATTATATTCTTATATTGTACATCTAATACATTTAGACCCAATGTGTTTTTTCATTTTTTCAAGTTACGACAATGTCACAGTGTTAAAAACTAACTATAAAACGTACTGGCATATTTAATAATCGCAATATTCAACTACGGTTGTAGAAATATACCGAATGTTATAAACATATCAAACCAGAGAATACATATACACATCACTGCTTTAAGGTTATATTTAAAATTAACGGCATGATATTCCATAAATGAGATGTTGTTGCCAATTACCTGTCAATAATATATTAAAATAAATATAAATCAAGGAAAATTTATACCAACTTTTCCCGACAATACCAAGCATGACTGAGCACGCAGAGTTTTTGAGTTATGGCACTTCAAATATTTCAAACCCGATAATAACTTTTAATGCCTATATGTACTTGTATGTACTTCCATACTCTCTATCGTGCGAAAGAGATAGATGATAATTAAGTTCGATATGTGGTGCTGAAGAAGGATTGAAAGAAGAAACTGGACTGAAAGAAATAAAAATGAGGATGCTATACTTCTATGCGATTTCCTCAAGTGAGGTGTTTTTGTAATGTGTTTCACAACAGTAATTGGACATCGTGGTATGTTGCAATGTTTAAAAAATAAAATTAAAAGATGTTATATTATTGATAGTTTCAACGTTAACTTTGTAGAGTGTCATCATAATGAATGGATATAAATGAAACAATGTTATAACTCTACTTAGCACTACTCGAGTTTCGAGAGAAACAGTAACTCTCATCGATAGGTGAAGTTTTAAACTAAATACATACAAATATAGGAAACAGGGCTTAATTAGGTACTGACAGATGGAGGGGGAGAGGGCGGAGTTACTGGTAGTAGGTGGAGTTTAATACTTCACCTGTGGATGAGAGTTCTTGTTTATCTCGAAACTCGAGTAGTGCTAATACCCCAAATAGATATGGTTTTACACAAAATATCGTATTCATTAAAGTGGCCACATTGGCATACTGCAATTATTATAAAAGACAGCTGAAGGGGGGGGGGGGGAGACCCACCCTATCCCGGGACCGGTTTAGAAGCTAGGACCTCCTTGTCGGTTCCACTCGTTAAAGGTAATAAAAATACGCAACTTTAATTCAATTACATATTTAAGTATAAACTAAACGAAAAAGGAGAAGAAATTCAATGTGGTTATTAGCATTAAGATTTAAAATGTAGACCCTCCAGAGTCCCTTAAGAACTCAAGAATCCATAGAACATAGTTTTACATACAGATGAAAAATTAATGGAAAATGAATGTGCAGTAGTTAAAGGCAGACACTCGGGGATCCATTCATCAAAAACATGTAGATAACTATAATAAATAAAGTAAAATAATTTAAATGTAATACAAATTAAATGAATGAATTGCTGAAGGGAATATTTTTTCTGTATATCTTTCTAATTGATTTATATTAAAAATGCCGCATAAATATCTTCTGAAGTTGAAACATCACAACAAAAAACTAATTTCATTAAAAATAAGTAAAAATATATATTTCGGTCGCCCACTTCTTCAGAAAAGTTCACATCCGCATCTCGACCCTGCTCCAAGTCTGCTCCGAGTCTGCACAGAAGTCTGTATCCCGCCATCTTCACTTTTGTCGTCTCCCCCGCCAAATACTACAGGGCGCGGATCATATTCCATCTTTCATCCCCAATTTCGCGCCGATTCAGGCGAAAAGCCCGCGAAAAATTGGCGGTAAACCGCCCGCGCCCCTACCCCCCGCCCTCTGCCGCCCTCCCGGCCCGTCGGCGGAAGCGCCCGCGGCCGGAAGTCCCGCGGCAACCGGAAGTCAGGTTGGAGAAAGCGCGGGAAATTGAACGCTGTCTGTGTGTCGTTCATCTTTCGAAATGCGATAAATTCTTATTGATATTTCTCGGTTGAATAATGCTTTTTTTGCCATATTTTCATTCCGACTATTTTATTTTTTTGTTTCTCGTTTTCGGCGAATCGTAAATCACGCGGGCTGCTCGCGAGCGTATCGCCGTCCGCGGGGTTCGAAAACTGGATTTTGTTTGCGCTTCATTTCTAAATAAAAAGTGGATCGAAACAATAAGTACTCGGGTTATTTTCTTCTCGTGATCGAGGTCATGATGCTGTTCTGATCAGATAATTGAGATTCTCCTTGCAGCTAGTCTATATTTACAAATGTTGATATGTAGATGGAGCGTCGGCCATCTTGGATGACATACGAAGCTCACTTAGAAATTGTTTTTAATAATATTTTTATTTATTTTACAGGCGGACCTCGACTTTTGTTCGTTCTACCTTCGTACAATTCGCCATTTCGTACATTTTCTTTCCGAATTTAAAAAAGCGCACACGATCGGTTCGTGTTTAGAAGTTGGTATTTAGACACATGTTGCCAACCTACTAAAGGTTGGCAACATGTGTAGATGTTCGATAACGATCCTTTATAATTACACTGAGAACATTGAAATAGTTTCTATCCAGCACATGACTTTTTAGACTTCTAAGGAATAATTTTTCACCCCAGAATGTGAAAGCCCGTGACATTTTAACGATGTTTTCTGATTGCAAGAATAATTGAATTGTGAACTTGAAAATAGTTAGTGTGCCTATTTAAGTCTCCTTTCCGACTGCACGAATAATTAATTACACTGAGATAAAAATAAGAAATATATGTTACAATCAACTCTCGATACATTTATTAAGAAATATATTCTCTTTCATATACTTTTTACTGTGTGTTTTTATTCCCTCTTCTTTCGTACATTTTTGATGTACGAAAGTTGAGGTCCGCCTGTATACGGTTGTTTAAGATACCACTCAATGCCGTTGCAGATATACAACGCTGTGGCATTCATTGGCATGGCGTAACTACTTTACCCCAATTTTTCAATATTATTCCACTCACTTTAACCATGTGAACACAAACACATCACAGCTCTCTGTCACGTCCTCTCCAAAAAAATCGTATTAAAGTTATCTCTAAGAAATATGTAACCAAATAAATACACCATAATCGTTAGCATTGTGACTAACAAAATATAAACATCAAACGTTTTGGCATTTTTTAGAATTTTACAAGTTTGAAAATTAAAATATATCCTATGGCTGGCAGGTTTAAAACTTTTTCTGTATATCTTTTTAGTAGTTTAATTTTATTTAACCTTAGGATACTTTTTAGTTCCAAAAATAGATACCAAGTTTGGTTAACGAACTTTCTTGTTTTGTGCACCGCGTATATTTAATAAATTGCCGCTAGACTTTAAAGGGTCTAAAGTGATTAACGATTTTAAACTAAAAATAATAAAAAGTGGTTGCTTGATGTCGCTAGAAATCAAAATGTGACAAATTTGTCATTTGTGCTAACCTAACTACCAGGGGCGTGCCGTGATGCGTCGACACATCGTTCTATTTATATTACTCGAGTCATATAAATGGCTATTTACTGGATTCATAATTTTTTTCGGTTGATCCGTTTTATATGGAGTCATTACTTATGCTGTTTATTAGCAGAATAACATTAGAAAGGGTTACAACTGCGTGCAAATCATTGTCTACTTCCTCTTTTAATAATTCGCGAATTTTACTATCTTACTGGTTTAACGTGTTAATTTCATGATTGTTCTTTAAATTTGGTGCATGGATTGGTTTTTGATTTGAGAAAAACAAAAAATAATTGGAATAACTATTTCCTACATTAACATTTATTACGTGAAGTATTTTCAATCAATAAATTAATCATGTTCAGTTATAGAAAGTAAATAAATAAAATAAATACATGATAGGGTCGTATAAACGACGGGTATATTGTATTACATATATTATATATGATTGGATAATGTCATTGGTAACAGCGTAACCTAAATCTATACCTACTGCACGCCACTGCTAACTACCTACTCATTTTGTCTCCAACTATAATATATTTTAGACAATTTTTTTTTATAACTTCTGATTGTACCTTGACAATATACAACGTATAAAAACTGTACAGGTTTTGAACAGACCACGTCTAGTAAAGTAATTACCTTTATTTAAAAAAATATTATTTTATGCTAAAAAAATAAAATATTTAGTTTTATTTATCATATGTCGTTAAGTGCATTTCGTATTTTAATATCTGTCTTATTTGTATTAAAAATACCACAGAACTATGTTCTGAAAACTGCAACTTCACAAGAATGTTTTCATATTTTTACATCATTTTAATGGCGATTCAAAATATAGTAATATTATATAGTAGCACTATGTTCATAGGCTTTTTAAAAATATCGGATTACCAGAATGTAATAAAATTTATACAATTAACTTTATATTTAACCACAATGATTTTACTGTGAATATTAACATTGTATAATATACGTATACATTGTGGTGAAAATCAACAAAGCTTAATAAATTTCTATGCTTTGTTTATATATTCATCAAATTTCTTTCCATAAATATATATAAACTGTTTTGTTTGATGTAAAACATACTCCAACGTTTAATCGAAACATTTTCTCTTTCCAGGTATGTCAACCCACCAATTTCAACATTGAAAGATCACTTAAAGCACGACCCACTTTGCTTTACCGAGAAATCTCGGAAGGTGTTCTGCAGTGTTTATGTGAGCAATATTTTTTTCCTTTTCCGTATCTATAACAAATTGTCGGAATTTAATTTTAATACGATCAATCTCGAGAAAATGATCTCAAGCGTTTAGTTTTTTCGTCTATTTCTTGTTCCTGATCCTCCTCTTACTCCAGAACTGATTGTTAATTTATCTAATAGTCGACCTCCGGTCTCAATCAACAAAACACAGCGCCTCAAAATATTATTTGAAATTCATTGAAGTTCACCGATTTATTTTAATCTTATTATAAGTTATCAAAATATCCATCGTTAATATACTTTATGTATATTTTTTGCATCAAACCTCTTAAGAGCCATTTCATGTGAAATCACCTAATTTAAAAATAAACGGTTGCTTAACTATTTAAGATATTTATTATTTTTTTACCATAGGTGTGTAGCTCAAACCAATTTTTTTTTTATATACCACCATCTTGGATCTAGGCTCAATTTTCTTCGCAATGACAGGAAAAAAAAGAGGTTTGCAGAGGTTTTAAAAAAAATATATTGTTCTTCCCCTATGAAAGATTCTGGTTTTCAACAACATAAAAAATATATAATGGGGTTACAGAAAATGTAGATATATAAATAATAGAAAATTTATATATAAACAATGATTTAAATGACCTTGAAATATGCCAAATTTAGAAGCATAATCATCAGTTTTGATGTCCTTTAAAGGTGACTGAGAGGGTTGAAACCGCAAGATGGATTTTTTTTTGTTAAAACCATGGTTGGTTAGTTTCCAGCTATGAAGAACTAAAGTTTGTGTTAGGAACCCTTCCTGCCTTTTTTGGCATCAAAGTTACAAAATTGTCAATTTTTGCTGATTTCAAGGTCAAATATCTCAAATGGGGGACCTTACCCAACGATACATATACTGGTATTTAACAAAACCTGTATGTTTCATTTTGTGGTTCAAGCTGGTTTAAAAGTTGCAGTTTCCATACATTTGTACATTACTGTAACCTACGTACTTATTTAAAACGCGCTATTTCATCATTTTATTTTTAAGGTTTTGATCATAAAATTATACATTTATATCGTCATGTTTTTATTTATCACTAAATCATTCATCTGACAGTTTGCTATCTGGGGGCGTAGCCAATTTTTTAAGATTTCCTTGATATCAAGGTGAAAATAAAATACACGTGTTTTTTTAACGTTTTTAATGCGCTATTTCTAACACAGTTTAAAATTCAATGGAAGAATCCTAATAATTTCTGTATGAAAAAATTCACAGTACACAGTACTGCTTCACCGCTGATGACAATTAATCGCAGACTGATTCATCATTGAATGACTGCTTTTTTTTTAAAGCTTCAGATAATGAAATACCACTTTTGTGGTCTCTCTGGCTGTGGGTTGCGTAGAAAGTTATCATTTTTCCATTTGTTTATTCTTTTCGACCCTTAGGGCTTTTTAGGTCCACGAGCACTTCACACGATCTGTCCAAGGAATCTTCGAAAGACCCTCATCTCAAACTCTTCGATACGGCGCGATGTTTTCTATTTCAACTTTTTGTTTAAATTTCACGTTTTCATTCTCTATAGCATGATTGACGATCGATAGGGAAGATCATTTTTAGAAATGCACTTATCTTTTCAATCTCTTTTTCATCCAACAATTTGACAGATTTTTTCGAATATTCCTGATATATTTTAAAAAACGGGGTTATTTCTTTTATTTAAAGAGGAATATTTATTATAGGAATGTATTTTTTTAAATATCTCAATAGTTGCTGATATTATTATTTTCGTTTAGATATTATATATTCACAACGTATTATAAAATCTTAGTAATCGAAATATTTTTTTAAGTTTCTACATAAAAAAGGAATTGTGTTTTTTTTTCGCCTCCACTTTTTTTCTATTTTTTTTTTCTAGATACTTTTTTAATTCTGCATAATTTTTAATAAATATTATGTTCATTTTTATTTTTATTTTTAAATATCTATCATATTTTCTAGTTTGTTTTAAATTTTATATATAAAGTAATTACGTACATGGATAATATTAAGATTATTAATTTTTTGTATGATTTTAATATGTTTATGTAATTTTTTATAATAATCTTTGTCGTATTTAATAATCTGTAAGGATTTGATTTTTATTTGTTCAGAATGAACATAATAGACTCCCCAATGTGTGAATGTGGTGCCGAGGAGGAAACCCTTGACCATGTCTTTTTTGCCTGTCCATTGCGGATCACAGGTTTTTTTTACAATAATCTTGTCAATGGTAATTTTCAACTCCCGGTTAACTTGTGTCATCTTCTTTCCCTCAACTCGCCACATTTAAGCTATATAATAGCAAATTTCTTGAATGTCAATGGTGTTAACTTGTAACGCAATATTCCCTATTCTATAATATTGTTGTACTGCTTTCTATGAAATAATGTTTAAACTTGTTTAATGGCACAAATCACTCTTGAATGGTGGATTGCCTGTTTGAAAATAGAAGAAGAAGAAGATTTGATTTTTTTATTACATTTTTGTTAATATAATATAATAAGTACCGTATAAATATAAAAAATAATAAATAAACTGTGTACAGCTCAGCTGGAAGAGTTTATTTTTTTGTTGCACTTTTTCAATGATACGTACATGTGTTACTTTGCTTTAAACGTGTGGCTGTTGGATAGTATCTATATAAATTTGAAGATGCTAAATTCTCCTAAAAGCTTAATTTTTTCTTCTAGACTGTTTTATTTCATCTTGTTTTTAAAAGTATAATAATAATTGTTTAATAACACAACGTATTGGAGCACGGGGAGACTTTTCTGTTTTTATTACACGCTGTACGTATTCCGTGGCCTTTTACGATTCAGCCGGATTGTGAACTGAGCTTTATCCACTGCACAGTAATAATTCAGCCGTTCGCTACAGCCAAACAGGATTATTCACACGTCGCCTTTTTATTTTGGCGCTTGCCTCATTTTCCTCTTTTAAAGGGAATACATTCGTTATTTGAATGCCGTATACGTTACGGAGGAAATTGGATAGAATAGGAGACTTAACCGAAAAATAGAAACAAAATAAAAACACAGTGTTCTACATCCGTATCGCGTAATCAAATTTTAACGTAGATAGGCAGTCCTCAAAATGAACACATAATAAAATACACCCGAGACAGCGAATGAAGCAATCGATTTAGAATCAGAGAACTTGAGAAGTGCTTATAAATACTTAGAATAGTTAAGGATACCTAAAGGACTTTCATTTCATTACCAGTAAATAAATATTCATATTGACCAATTGAACATATTGAAAATAATCCAGCCTTTTCATTTTACATATTCCTATTCTTCTTCTTCTTCTTCTTCCCTCCTTTCTTTCTTATGAGACACGTAATGTTCATTTCGCACCTCCACAAGTCTTAGTCCCTGGTCGACCATACAGCTGACATCAGGGTCTCTCTAACCAGATATAACGTATGTATCCACTGTAGTGTTCTTCTATCTAAGGTTGCCTGTCACATTGCCGTATAGTATACGTCTTTTTAACGCTTGCCGCTATTGCGGACTGACGAATACAGGTTGCAAAGACATTTTTAAAAATTATGACGTCTATGGGTAACTAGGATTGGCGCGTTATTGCAGCGCGTCTACAATGTTTGCCGAAGGCCGTATACGTGGATTCGTTCCGCTTCTGAGATATCGAGTTGCGTAAAGCTGCGGCTGGAGCTCTAGCTAAGCGGCACTCTCATGGAAAGCTACTTCCCCGACCAGAGAATGGCAACGACTACAGAATAGCTACAGATATAATAATGGCCGTGACTTAAGTATTTATATTTATATATATGTGTGAACTTTTTATTTATTTATATTTTCCTTGGTTTTCTTTTCATAACATAAATAATGTTTCGTAACTTTAAAGTATTATATAATATGTATTATCTTTATGGCAGATCGGGTCTTCATGAAAAGAAAAAAAACCCGTTCACGCTGAAATAAACGCATTATTATTGTTAGGATCATAACGAAGGTACATGATAAGGGTGAATTCAAGATAATGGCGTCCGTCACGCAGTCAAGAAACGTTCGATGTTTTATGATGCTAATGCTGAATTACAACGCGCTACAATCACAACAGACAAAGCTGCAACAAGAGACATATTGTTTGTTAAAAAATCTTCCAAAATGTTCTTCCTGTACGCGGGCTGTCACTGTTCCTTTTAATAAAATACAATTATAACAACGATGCTCTAAATAAGATGGCTTCACGCGGAAAAATAACGTGTAGCTAATCTGAATTTAACAATTTCCAAAATCACCAATTAGCATGGATCGAGGACATTAGAATTTGTTGTTCCTACACTAAAAAATAAACTACCTGGGTTTTTACAAAAGAGTACGCTTTCTCCCAATTTGGAAGAAATTATGAAAAAAATGGCTCATCGATAATAACATGTCTTACCTGTGAGCATGAAATGAATTGTTTAAACTGTGACAATGATTAGTTATTATGTTTTGATTATATTAAATATAATAAAATGGATATAAATGTATCTGCTGACAAACGTCTAGCAAGACGTTTTGTGGGTCTAGTTTTAATTTAAAAAACTAATATTAAAAACACATTATGCATACTGATTTTTAAAATGAATATAATTGCGATTATGTCTATTGTTTTAACAATTTGTACCAATCTATTTTTTATAGCGTTAATTTTTTTTTTAACAATCTCCTACATCAATAATTCATGTTTAATTAGTTTTTTGTAAACGGCAATGAAACAATTTTTCCCGTTTATAAAATAGATTAATTCCATACTGGACCATAAAACAAGTACAGTAATAATATTATTTGAAGGCGTGCGTTTGACAAGGTATGTTACAATTTTTTTTTTTAAATATAATTCCTAATGTAACTGTTGATACAAGACATTAAAGCGCACGGCGCTAGTACTGTAGGTATACTATTTTTAGTATACGATGCACTTTGCTAACGCTACGGAAATCCACCGCTGCAACGCGCCGCGACAAGCTCGCCCGCCTCCCCACGCAAGCTGTCATTCCATTTGTATATTAGGTTACATTGTGAAACTGCAATACGATGCCTCGTGAGACAAAACATCACTTCTCCGGTGTACTTTGATGTCTTTTAAGTTAGCAATATTTAAATATGTCCAAGAACACACAATTACTGGATTTTCACCTACAAAGAGCCACTGTTATTAAACAAATAATAGATATCTCATAGAGACGAAGCTAATTTTTATTAATGGAAAAATATTAAAGTATTGGTAATTTATTACATTTTTTTTTGTAGCATAAATAGTACATATGAAAAATAAAGGTAATTGTTTTACTAGACGTAGTCTGTTCTAAAACAATTAATTACCTGTACAGTTTTTAAAAGTTGTAAATGTTAAGATGTGAGTGAGTTATAAAAAGTTATGTGAAAAAAAGTATAATCAGAAGTTATAAAAAGATCTTGAAAAAAAAAGTAATGAAAATATTATTTTCTGTAATATACAATAGTCAAATGTTTCATTTTGCTTTCTATCCACATCAAGTAATCACTTTGTTATTTTTGGTTTGAAGTCATTAATCATTTTAGACCCTTTAAGGTCTAGAAAAAGTTATGTGAAAAAAGTATAATCAGAAGTTATAATAAAAAGATATTGAAAAAAAGTTATAAAAATATTATTGTCAGTAATATACAATAGTCGGTGACAAGAATGTGTGGGTAGTTAGGTTAGCACAAATTACAAATGTTTCATTACTAAATTTTTACCTACAAAGGCACTGTTATTAAACAAATATCACATTTCTCATGGAGACAAATCTATGTTTTATTAAATTTAATATATAAATAAATAAATAATAACAGTGCCTTTGTAGGTAAGAATCCGGCAATTGTGTATTCTTGGACATATTCAAATATTGCTACCGGTCAAAATAAAAAAATATATAAAAAATTGAAAATTATTGATTTTTCAGGCGTATTATATGTTTAAAAACATTTTACAGAGAAAGAATATTGGTTTAAAATAATTTAAAAAAAACAGATTTTCATAGTTATGACATATATGCTGTTTAAAAAAAGGGGAAAAATGAATATCAAATTTGGTCCATAGATGGCGACGGTGTAGTGGTACTCGAGGCGAGTCCACATACTGACATATTATATATACAACTTTCAAATATTTAATAAATGTGGAGATTAAGGGGTGAAAATTAGTGAACGTTATATATATTATATAAAGTGACCACTTAGGCCAGCTGAAGACAGGTCGCAAGCCCTGTATTTCCCCCAAACAAACCCCATATTTCCATATATTTTCCATTAAATATAATAAGAAATAGCTTTGTCTCTATGAGGTATTTGATATTTGTTTAAGTATTTATGTTTTTATGGTCATTATGATTTTATTTGGTGCTGCTCGTCGTAGCAATCTGTCAAGTTTCACCTCTAATACTTTAAATTGCTTTAGCATTGTTACTGTGAGTTCCACAATTCCATTATATACAAGACTACGGAGAACACGTACACCGCATATTTCTCATTCGAAAATAAAAATTTAAATCACTGCTATACAACACTGTTTTTATTCGGAAAGATGTCATTCGCTTGCTCAAGGCAGCATTTAATTTAGACAGAAATATCCCTGTTTATATTGAACCTGAATTCGTATTCCAGATATGTTAATGTTAGTATGAAGTAAGCAATATTTACGCGTATAAGAATTGTATATCCTAAGTGAAATATTTTGTGGTCCGATCTCATACGAGGCGCGTTTTTTAAGTAAGTACCGTTGCCAAATTCCCAGTGTAGCGCTGCGGTTGTTGATTCACCGCGTGCAACGTTAGAGACATTCACATAGTGTGGCCATCTTGTAGTGAGTGGTTTAAATGTTCAGGACAATAGATCAGCCCGCCGACTGTGAGATACGGTCCGTGATTCGTTTCTTGAATGCACGAAACATGAAACCAGCTGATATTCATCGCCAAGTGTGTCCTGATTTGGTGCCAAGTGATTTCCATATTTTCCTTCATCTGAAGCGGTTCCTTGGTGGCAAGCGTTTTGATGACGATGATGAACTCAAAGACGAAGTACAGACATGGTTTTTATTCCAGGTGGCGTCGTTCTATGACGAAGGTATACAAAAATTGGTGCCCCATTATGACAAGTGCCTTAGGTGGCGACTGTTGAGAAGTAATTTAAGGTGTACAGCATCCGAAGAAAGTAAAGTGTTTAAAAAAAAAAATCGCTACTTGTTTAAATAAGGCACCTTGTATTTTCTAAAATATATCTGTATTTTCAAAATATTGTCAATTTTTTATTAATGATACTAAAATTTATTACTAAATAAAGCCCTACCTTTCCGAGAAGGTCCTGTACATCATTCTATCACAATAATTCTTACTGTCCGTTACTTCCGACGTAAAACACGATTATCCGATTCGTCCCAACTTCCTTGAAACGACCCCAAAACTGGCGAATCTTCCCCCTTCCCGCCCGGAACTTCACGACCGCCCATTAACCGAACACCTGTTAGGGGAAGATGACGTCAAACGGTACCCCGTGGGACTTTGTGCATTTTTAATGGTATTTTTATCTTGTTACGTAGTCTAGAGGTTTATTTATGGGATTCTCCGGTCAAAGAGGTGCGGTGGATGTTACGAAGGTAATATATTTTAGCAGGTACATAAAGAAGTTATCAAAAATTAAGTTTTTCTGAGTCTTTTGGAAAAACGTTTCTCTTTTGGCGTATATTTTTAAAGAAAAATATGCGTGTTGTAAGAATGTTTTTTTTAACTGTTATTTTAAATGAAAAGTGCGTTCGAAATAAGTTTAATTTTAAATAGCAAGTAAATTTTCTACTACATATAATAAATAATACTCACGAAGCTACAAAAAGTTCGGTGTGGGCTGCGTTCAAATATTTTCCCTCTTTTAACCTTCGGGTACCGGAAGTTCGAAAATAGGATGGCGGGGTACAAAGTGACCCCATTCAAATTAGCGTTTTAATGAAGTATAATGGTTTGAGCATGTTCTATCATATTTTTAATTAAATTTCTTATACAATGCGAACAAGATACTACTAAATATGTTTTCATTTTATAAGAAACCGTAGTATTTTGAAGTATCATCACTCATAAGCGTCCGGCCGTCGGGAGCTACGCGAGCAGAAAGACGTGTTGCGTTCGCGAACACACCGCGCACATGCATGTCCTAAGTCAGCGAAGATATCTAAGACGCGACTCATTCAAATACGTACGTTATGTCTGCCGTTACCTAATAAGGGGAATTAATTTATAAAATGGTCGTGTTTGTTTATGGAAAAACATAATTTTCTTGACTTTTTACTGTCTTACATTACATAGTTGTTGTTTTTTTTGCGCGTTGCATTTTTTGGGATATTTATGAGAAATACAATGAGTACTAGCTCAATATCATTAATATTTAATAAATAGTTCTAAAAATAAGATTTTTGGGGTTATGTTGTGACCCGTTTCGGAACGGGAGTGTTAAATTCACAGCTTCATTGACAATTTCGCACGAATCGTCCATTTGACTGCTACCGTTAAACTTTCTTTCCATCTGGACGGGCGATCCTTCATTGCCGCTCTAAAGAAACACAAAGAAGACTACTGCACGTATTCTTATAAACCCAACGATTAAACCAATCGTTCGAAGTCTATTTTTTTTAACCTTAAAACATTACCTTTTGTATTCTAGTACTGAGAATGTCTGCTTTTACAGAGAGTATGTTATGTCTATTAAAATGCCTATAGTGTGATAAAAGAGTTTGTCCTAGAATTTATTATATAAAAGTTATAACTTTCGGACTTTATTGATTTTTTTGTAATCTAAAAATATAAATTCATTAGTATTAGTATTTGTGAGCATTATTTTAAGATTTATCATAAATATGTTTTATATTGTCTCCACCGTATGAAGAAAAAGTAGGTTAATAATTCTATTAATTAACTCCCTGAGAAGCAGTGATCTACGTTCAGGTGAAGTTGGGGTTGATAAAAACCCATAAAATATTTATTTTCCATTATTATTGCCTGATGTGTTAATTCCAGGTGTATATTTTATCATTATTTCGAAATACATAGGTTAAATTACAGATTTGTTCTTGTACATTTTTGATTTTTTTTTTCTACCTTTTTTTCAAATATGATTTGCGATATACTGTTTTTGTGGGTTAAATCTTCCGGCAGTGGTGCATGGAGGGTGAGTCTTCTGTATGTTTTCTTTTGTGCCATCTCTTTTCCCGGAAGGGAGTGCCTCTTCACTTCCTTTCTGCTCCCCTGTCTTGTTACACCTTATTTATCTCGCTGTCAACTATTCTATCCATGTTATTATATTTTAATTGTATTATTTATATTATCACTTTTATATATAAACATGTTTTGTTCTTTATTTAAATTTATTGTAAATATCTTATTTACTAATAAAGTGACAATGAGGGATAATTTTGTTTTGGCAGCTGTGCGTAATCGCCCTGTCATATATGCGGGGCGCTATCGATCAGCTGCTTAGTAGTATTCAAAAATGCCAACCAGGCGGCGAATGAGTAGGACCGAGATAGGAGCCTTGAGCTTATTGCATCGGTCCTGGGTTAGCGGTGGGTACGCCCTCATTATACATGTGATTACTTGTCATTATTCTGTGTGTTCAAAATATTAATGTAGTATCGTAAAATTTTTTTTTTTTTACATAATCAAGTATATTTTCAAGGAGAACACATTTTTGCTGTGAAGTTGCATTTTCAGAATAGTTTCATGGTATGTTAATACAAATTAAATTAATCAACTAAAAAAATATACAGAAAAAATCAATTTTGTTTCGATAGATAGATTTTTCTGTATATCTTTCTAGTTGATTAATTTAATTAGTATATTATCTTGTTTGCATTATCTTTTTGGATTGTTTTTTTACGTTTTATTTGATTACTTTCATCTTATTTTCCTGATAATTCGCTCCCATATCTCTCTTCTTTATTTATATTTCTCTTTTTAATTTTTTATACTCGATTTATAATTTACCCCGCACTATTATGACCCGACATGATACCTTACTCTCTTACCTTATTTATTTTCATACATTTTCTCCCGTTGAATTCCTTCGGTTATTGTAGCTTCTGTCGGATGGAGTATTTTCACGAACTTTTAATATACCATATAGGGAAACTTATAAGTTTGTTTACTTTTGTTAATCACTAATAAATTTGTATTGGAATATTTATTCGTGTGCCTTTTTTATCGTTAATACAATTTATCTTTCACCCTTCGATATACTATTACACTTTTCATAATATTAAGTATAGTTCGATATTACTTTTAATCACAATTTATTGTCATACACGCACACATACACACATTAAGTACCGAAAAGCTCTTCATGTTCGCTACACATCAATATTATTTATCGCTTCTTCCTCGCTATTTTTCATCCATCTTGTACATTATTGGTCTCTCATGCTCCTATTTCTTGTGAAAACACCTATAATGTAAAGAAAACATTTTAAAAATCAAATAGGCAGTACGCTAAAGTGACACTTAATGGTTCCATAAATATCGAACGCTTTTCCTTGTACTGAGGTGATAAGCTGAAATATAAAATACATGGTGTCCCAAAAGTCTTTTTTGTTATAAAAATTGTGTAATAAAATAATAGATGGGTTTAATAAAAACATGATTATTTTGCATTTGAGTAAAGTCCCTGTGAATTTATTTCTTAAAAAATATGTGTGTGTGTGGGTTGATGTCATGTCGATCAGAAGGATTTATTTATGTGTGAGTGTGAGTGCTACATTAATCACCCATCACTCACACGTCCGTGTGATGATGATCGCGGAGTGGGTATATAAGTGTGTGTAATTTATTTGTTAGATTAGAGATATAAAATAGCCGTTAAATGAAAATGTTATACAGAAGACATTCCTGGAGATGTTATCTGGAAAGCGGCAGCGAGAAGAGTGGCGCTCTTGAGCCGGCCTCCCGGACGCATAGTTATTGTAGCGTCGGTACCAGGTATGTTTTTACGACTCTTAAGAGCTCTGGTTTATGGTGGGTTAACCCTTCCCAAACCATGCAGTAACACATGTCTACCATGCCAATTGAACCTATAATATTTCGGTAATTACACGCTACATAAAATTCATATTTTATTTAACCCTAAGGAAATCATTCGCTCTTAGAAATGGCTAGTGAAAAACCAATTTTGAAAAGAGAATCCTACAAAAATAATTAAATAAATTCAATCCGTTGTAAAATTAATACATTGACAAAAATACAATTTGTGCCAATCACACTTTAATTTCACAGTGAAAAGAATAACAAACATACGAATATAATTATATCTTTTTCACTAATTGAATTAAGAGAAAAAAGAAGAAAGGTTGCATTGTGTAGAACTTGATGAATATTTCAAATTACATATTTAATCCTTTTTTCATATTTAATGGTCAATATTTAGACAATAATCATTTAAGCTAATAAAAACATTTTTTCTCATTTAGAATGATAAAACACTCAATTTTCTTACGGTAACACGCATTGACAGCATAGCTGCGTAAGGGTATTTTATATCACGTTATGGTAACGGTTAAGGGGTCGTTGGCGGCGATAGACCTCCACAGTATAAATGGAGGAAAATTGTTGAAGAGGGCCAATACGCACCAGGAGTTGCAGAACCAGTAGAGGTGACGCGTCTACCTGAGATAATTGAACAAGTTTATATGACTTATTTCTGTACCTAAGATATGTTGAAAATTTAAATTGGAGGAATGAGAAAAACACGGCAAAGACCTTTCCCTGCAAATTAAGGTCTTGTATACGAACATGATAAAGCTATTACATCGGCTTCGAGCTTTTGTCTTATCTCGGGGCTTGTCGCTCGAGTTATTTTGATAAAATATCAGAATGCCTTTCAAATCTTTCCTTTTTACGGATCGTATTTTTTTAGATTTTGACAAAAAAAGAATACGCATCAAAAATGAAGCAAAAATACAGAGAATTCTTGGAAAAAGAACGTGGGCCATTAGAAAAGTGCTGATGTAACATATTTGCTTTGACATGGTGATTATTTTTCATCAAAATCCTCCAAAATTGTATTATAAAACGTAGTTGAAAACGTTCAAATTGCTCAGAATCTTATTTCTGTATTACCTAAATCATCTTAGGAATATTATAAATCTGAACTTAAGTGGATTATATTAAAAATATACGGTTCTGTAAGTTAGCAAATTAAAACCATTTTTTTTTAAATGGAGATGATCATTAGATCATATATATAATACATTAGTGTTATGTGTATATTATATAGTATCTTTGTAGATATTGACGAGGAGTAAATATGTAGGATAAAACATATTTTATACAGGTAACGACGTAACAAGATTTTTTAACGAGAGTCAAAGAGAAAGTAATTATGCGAACACACTTTTTCCGTCTAGTCCATATTATTGTCTATCTTATTTATTTATTTATTTATAAGGGAACTAACAGTAGAATTAAAAGTGAATATATATCAAATGAGACAAAGATCATCTTACAAGTTTCTACAGATTTGATAAATAATATAAATCGTTGCACAATAACAGATGGGCAGAATCAAAAAATAAAATGCATCATAGGATTAGGGGTAGAGTCGTTTATTGAGTAATGGGTAGGAAAGGAAGAGTGTAGAAGACAGCGCAGCGTGAAGTATGAAGATTGGGGCGAACAATCTGACCAGACTGAGCGCGGCTTTTCTCCGTGGAAACCTGGACCCTGGATGTAGATGTTGCTCGTGTCGTCGGTCAGCTGGAAATGGTGACAATGGCGGTGAATTTGAATAGCCGCCCCCACAAAGGGAGAATTCGGATCTAACTGGTAAAGAGAAAGAGATATATATATATATATAGCATAAAGATTAATTTAAAGTAAATAAGTATATATAATGATGCGCACGAGATCATGATTGCGATTATAAGGAATACGTCACCGGATCCCCCGGAACGATGACCTACTAAGGAATTAAAGGAATCTCGGACATTTCCGGGTATTTATTAGGGTGTGGGTCTCCCGCTGGGGGTTGCTGGGATGGACGAAGCCGGGAAGAGCGGTAGCTAGAGAAAACTATCGGAGCATTCTACTGACTATCCCTCGCACCTATCGCGACCCGGACAGGGTGAATTTCTGCCGGACTGTGACCGAGTTCTGCGACTGCAACACATAAATGTGACGTCTACCCTTCCCTTTTGAGGATGAATAATTTATATATCTCTGGCTGCCTTCTGAATTCAATATGATAACGAGTCTCACTTCAAATTAATTGATTTATTTATTCTGCACATATTCTTAATATACGTACATATTATACATTATAAACATTCTTATAAATATACAAAAAAGGCGAACAAGCTTCATAATGTAAGAGATTTTCACTGCCTCCTTAACTAGACCGAAGTCTGTACTAAAGGAGACAGGTTCATCCGTTGTCTGTCATACATATATGAAAACCATTATTAATATTAATGTTTTTTTTTTATCTTATCCAAAAATATTAGGCATGAGGTAAACAGGGTTTTAAAATAATTCTAATAACATAATAAATAAGTAAAATACTCTCGCTATCCCATGATTGAAACACTATGCTGAACAGAAAAATGAATATACAGAAATGATGTTCTGTTTATATGATCATTTCCATGAATCTTTGCCCAGTTTCCTTTCTGCCAACACCCAATAACCAGCTTCTGAGATGGTGTTTGAGTTTGTTGGTATGGTTCTGGTACAGTGATACTAGAGCCAACCTATGATGATATTAAGATGTTAATAACTGAATGTAGTAAAAATAATGCCATAAGGTTTTAGTAACTAACTGTCGAAATTTAACCAACTGCTCTTACTTTAAAATATAGTCCAAAAACAAGCATTTAAGATTTTGTAAAATATTGCACGCGTTGCTTTGTTGAGTGGGATCGATACGAGGGTAAACAACTCTCAAAACGATTCCGGGTCACCTTCAAGTATATGTATAACATTTACATGGCTTTGTAAAGATGATAATGTTATTAAGTTTTAAGATTGAGATCAATACACAAGAGATGTAAGGAAGAGCCTCGAGGTTTCAGTTGATCTTGTGGGACCTTCCAGGTACTCTTAAAGGAATTATCAGTTTATTTTATTATTTGTGGATATTTTGTTTATACTTGGAATTTTCTCCGTCACTGATTTATTATTAACATTTCTTATTTCAACATAATATAACAATGATGGTTCCTAAAAATATAAAAATCTTAAAAAGTAAGATAACAATAATATTTTGTATTAAAGTATTTCGTAAGAAAAACACGAAAGCTCACATAATTCTGGAAATGGCCCGGGGATATTGATCGTGTTTGGCAAAGTATTTTTATTTTTTATATATTTTATTTGTAATCCATTTTGTATTTCAACTTCATTTTTATGTATTAATTATATCTCGTTTCTTTTCGTTGCTTTTTTCTCTCCTTCTATTTATTTTTCGTCGTTCTAGGAATCTTTACAAGCGAACTGCCCCTTGGTTCACTTTGCACACCGTCTCGGAACCAACCGGCCGTGCCACTTCAATACAGACTTTATTATAATTAATGTAATATTAAATAAAATTCATAGGTACGGAAAACAACTAACTGAAAAGTGTAGTTGGTTTTGTTTTTACAATCGTATGACATTAACATCAATATAAAAATATTTTTTCGCCGTTTGTACGTCGGTCACATTTTTTAAGAATGTTGCTATATTCACGCATAGTTAAAACAAAATTATTCTACAATCATCTTGCACTTTGTTACTTAACTGTATGTGAAAAAATGTGTAGATATTTTTTAAAGAAAAAATGACCTATTCCACAATATTTCGAGGCGAAAATGTTGAAGTGATATGTGCCTAATCTCAACCATGTCAGATATATAAGGATTTATAAAAAATCGTAATTATGCGATTATTTCGATTAATTAGATGATTTAAGGCTTGTAGCAAAGATATAGATTAATAATTGAACAATTTCTCAAATATGTATTTCGAAGTACGTAGATTTCAAGCTCAACATGTTTTGTAAAAATTTAATTCAATAATATTTTCCGTAACAGTGCAAAATTTGCACACATTCCTTGAACATTTTCGACTCATAATCCGCCCATACAATATTTTTGACTAGATCTGTTACATCCTGTATATAACTTAATACTTGTGGCGTGTACGCCACACCCCGTTTTCATTTTTGGCACCAATATATTTTGGCACCGTATTTAGTAGAATCAACCTATTGTAAAAATTATGACAAAATCTAAATCTCCTTGTAGACAGGTTTTGCTCTTCACCTACACATGTACACGTAGGTGAACTTTTGACCTGCTTTTTTTTCCTTTTTCTTTTCCAATACGAAATACATTTCTCCCCTACACGGCCCAGCTTTCAGCGCGCTCCGTGCACACACTATCTTCGGCTAAATTCACTTGCAAGCAGATGGATCGCGGAAGGCACCCCCATACATCTCCAGTTACACCGCCTGCGAGGAATGCGAGGGAATCACTTCCAGAATCCGAGCGCTTGTGCCGCGATCCGTCTCCCGGTGTATATTGGAATAGTTGAAGTGACGCAGGAATGACGTAGGCATCTTTTGTTAGGTAAGACTCTTCGATCTGAAAATAATTGTATTTATTCAAGAAATGCGAGTAATACGGTACGGAATTATAGTTTGGGGTAAACGTTGCAAGGATCGAAAGTTGTCATCATCATCATCATAATCATCATCCAGCTTGGGGAGAGAATAAATAAATCTCTCTCTCATAGTCAATGTACTCATGTCTGAATATTGTCGTCTTTTATTCTGATTCTACAACGCGGACTATTTACTTCCGCTCAAATACGCTCAAAGTGAATTGCTTTGTATTGGTTTCATTCAATGTGGAACACAGACCACCAAATATATTGACATAAACTAACGCATATTTCTTGTCCCAATATTTTCAATTTGGTGTCACCCATATGATAAATTTGGCGCCACTTACGCAATGCAAAATGGCTCAGCGGCTCTTTTTAAAAATATGAATTTGAAAGGAACGAAAATTTAAACGCTGACAATATAATATGCATTAATGTAAAAATTACGTCTTGTTTGCATAAAGATTTAATTTTCGAAGAGTAAATACTTTTACTGTTGCATAAATGTGTCATACACTATCGGATTTAGGTTTCCTCCAAGAATGTGTGTAGAATGCCCCTCGTCCCGCAACTAATGTTCCAAACCCCTCTCCTATATATACACTTTTCAATTTCGTATTTTCAATCACTTGCAGGGATGTCCCGTGGCTGTAGGCTTGTAACTCGGTACCTAAGGGCGGCAAATTTTAAAGGGAGGCAATGTGGCCGCGGAATGTAAATATTAGATCTAATTTAAATATTCAAATTACTGTCTCGTACAAAAAAAAAACTCTAAAAGTAATTAAAGTACATTATTTCTCAGAATCGTGTGAAAACAATTCGATATTTACACTTAACATATTATGTTTAGAAAATATCAACGAACCAAAGGCTATTAAAGTAAGATGTAAAAAATTGGAAAAGTGCCGCAGCTTGTTGTTAATTGTATCCCGAAAGATAATTACCCGGGTCATTAAACAATACAATTTCAAAGGACAACATGCATTTAAAGAAACACAAATGGCCGAAGAAAGGTTAAATATGGTTTCTATATCTACTATTGAATCTAAAGGCATATTATTTCGGTTTCGAAAAAACTGTTAGTGACATATGTGAAAATAAAATATGAATTAAATATATTAATTAGAAAGATATACATATAAAATCAATTTTATCGAAAAATATTGTTGTTGCGCCAACGGGATTCGAACCTGGATCTTTTTTTGAACCGGGGAAGGTGCATTAAAATTGATTTTATATATATCTTTCTAATTAATATATTTAATTCATATTTAAAATATCACAGACCTATGTTCTGAATAATTACAACTTCACAATAAGAATGTGTTCTAATGAAAATAAAACTTGATACACGTTTCGCCTTGTAAGGGCATTATCAATCTAACAGTTTTATATGTTTAGTTATAAATAACGAAAACTACTTCGAAAACAGCAAAAATTGTTAGTGATTTTACGGCAAAAAGGCAATAATATATCATTTTATATAATCTTTACAAAAATGCCGCTATATAAATTATCTAATCTTCTTTTTATTATAATTTATAATTTATTGACCGCTTTTATTAATACTATATTGTTGATCAACTTATAAACATTGCAATTTTTCAATTAAATTTACCAGAAGACAAAAATACAGCGATATTTTTCTCTTTAAATATTTATCTTGTAAAATTTTTCTTTCTCTTAGTTCAAACAGTATTAGATGAATGTTAAATTAGGTTAAGAAGTTTCAAATCTGTTTTCTCGATTATCATTTTATATTACCATTTTTATACAAAGATATTTTGGTCAAATAAAAATGAAAACTCACGAGTGGAAAAATATTTTTTTCGTATTTATTTTTGCTTTAATTAATTCAATTTAAACAATGTACACTTTTTTACACTTGGGGAAGAGAAGAGAAGAGACGAATCCAGTGGAAAATTTATTATAGCTTAAAAAATGTAATATCTATGTATATGCAAATAAAAAACGCATTCATCTCTCAGTATCGAATAGAATATTTTTTTCTACTTTTTTCTTCCACGTTGATGTCTATAAAGATATTATGTAATAACATTCTTATATTAAAGTTTACGAGTCTGCCCAAGAACCTCCTATAAAAATTTTCTAAACTCTATTTTAAAGCCTCCATTTTAATTGTTCATGTTAAAATATTTTTATATTCTAAGAGAGGCCTCGATAAAACATTTTATATTTCAGAGAAAAACACATTTTTAAACTTATTTATCAATTCATTCTTATACAATAATTTAGCATATGTAGCTAACTGGGAACATAGCTCAGACGGTAGAAGGCTCGCTTAGCATATGCGAGAGATATTGGGTTCGTTACCTGGCACCTTCAAAATATTTTAAATTTTTTGTGAATTAATGAACATCTTTGGAATAAAAATGAATACATGTAGATCTATTAATACATTATGTAACTTAAATAATGTAAAAAAAAACGTTTTTTTATTAAAATTAATTCCGCCTCGAAACTCATTTTACTGGCGACTGAGTGATATATTGCGCTGTCTCTAACGTTATTTTAGTGTCCAAGTTTACTGAGGAAACCTCTGAAAATATATTATATAAAAATAAACAATGTTTGAAATATTAATTTAATGCATTAATTTTAAATATACACATATAAAATCAATTTTGTCGAAAAATATTGTTTTTGCGCTACCGTGATAATATATTTAAAATGAATACATTAAATTAGTATTTAAAACATCGCAGACCGTCTGTTCTGAATAATTACAACTTCACAATAAGGATGTGCTCTCCTTAATAAACAATGTATATTATTATCTCAAAATTGAATTTTATTAATTGTGTGATGAACAATCGTGGTATAAATACATACAATACATAAATAAACAAATAAATACAAATAAATGTGAATGGTTTCGTAATAAAAAAATATTATGAGCATTAATTATTAATATTAATAATAACACGATTAATTCATTTAACTTCTTGTTATGTTATTTTTATACCATTCGATCCAAGAAAAAGATCAATTTATCGAACAGCGAAAATTTTTCCAAGGAAAATGGTATAGATGTAAAAAGTAAATGAAACTCGTACCGGAAAAGAAACTTGGATTAACACTGAGCTCGATTCTTCAGCGGTTGGCGGATACGAACCGAGGTAATTTTTCAACGTGTCCGCCACATTTTTCAATCGACCACAAGTCGGCTACACTGCCGCGCAAAGTAACGTGAACGGTTTGCGGTTGCAATAAAAATTTTAAAACCGAAAAGGTTTTGAAATTTACTTTTGCCAATAAATCGTGATAATGTTTGGAGCTAGAATGTACAAAACTGAAACAGAAATATTTGTCTTACTTTGCAAACAACAATTGATATAAAATTTGTCCAGCTCGCGCTGTGAAGTTATGGTTATGCATTATTGTTCATTTTATTTACATGGTACTTGTATAAGTTATCAAATTTCCCTTCATAGTAACTACTTGGATAAGGTTTTAGTACTACTTGTATAAGTTATCAAAATTTTCCTTCATAGTAAACTGTTGGATATGGTTTTAGTACTATTGAATAAGGATCAAATTTTTTTTTTTATCCCCCCCCCCCCCCATACCCCCCTCTTATAGTAAATTACTTGGATAAGGTTTTAGTACTACTTGTATAAGTTATCCCAACATTTCCTTCATAGTAAACTTCTTGGATAAGGTTTTACGTACTTATAAAATTCACTTGTTTAAGTTTCAAATTTTTCCCTTCATAGTAACTACTTGGATAAGTTTTAGTACTACTTGTATAAGTTATCAAATTTCCCTTCATAGTAACTACTTGGATAAGGTTTTAGTACTACTTGTATAAGTTATCAAAATTTCCACTTCATAGTTAAATATCTTGGATAAGGTTTTTAGTACTACTTGTTATAAGTTATCAAATTTTCGCACAGCTGTTGAAGTTATGGTTATGCATTCTTGTTCATTTTATTTTCATGGTAACTGGTATAAGGGGTTATCATATTTCTTCTAGTAACTGCTAGGATAAGGTTTTAGTACTACTTGTTATAAGTTATAAATTTTCCCTTCATAGAACAACTTGGATAGGTTTTCGTAATACTTGTATAAGTTATCAAATTTCCCTTCATAGTAACTACTTGGATAAGGTTTTAGTACTACTTGTATAAGTTATCAAATTTTCGCGCTGTGAAGTTATGGTTATGCATTATTGTTCATTTTATTTACATGGTACTTGTATAAGTTATCAAATTTCCCTTCATAGTAACTACTTGGATAAGGTTTTAGTACTACTTGTATAAGTTATCAAATTTCCATTCATAGTAACTGCTTGGATATGGTTTTAGTTACTACTTGAGATAAGTTATCAAATTTCCCTTCATAGTAACTACTTGGATAAGGTTTTAGTACTACTTGTATAAGTTATCAAATTTTCGCGCTGTGAAGTTATGGTTATGCATTATTGTTCATTTTATTTACATGGTACTTGTATAAGTTATCAAATTTCCCTTTATAGTAACTATTTGGATAAGGTTTTAGTCAGAAGTTTGATAATTTTTTTTATTTATTTTCATTTTTATTACGGACAAGATGGGCAGAGTGGAAAAAATATTACATATGATTTTCCGGATATCGCTTCATTTATACTCTATTTATTAGAGTATTAATGAAGTATAAATGACTGTGATTGTGTCACTGATTGGTAACTGAGATTTAACGATGATTAGTAACTAAGATTTAACTGTTGGAGGTTTACTTTTTAGTGCACCAGTTATCAATAATCGTTACAATCGAACACAATCACAGTCACAATAACGGTTTAAATAACGATTTTAACATCACTACTATTTATACACTGTAAGGTGTAGAGCCAGGGCACGTCTCCACCGATTAGCACAGTAATAAACATGAGTGATGTGAGTTCTAATGAGACAAAAACCTATCGGTATTTCTTACCTACCAACTGTCCACCAAATCTGCATTCGTCATTTGATGATAAATGATAATTAAAAATAACAAAATATGAAGGTAGGTTGTTCATAAAAAAAGAACTTGATAGTTAAAATGAACAAATTGAATATAATATTATTTAACTAAACTAACTTGATGGAATTAGAAGGGAATTTCACATACAAAAATCAAGTCTAGGGTAGTATTCACATCAATCAAACAGAGATATCATTATTTACAGACAAAATCACACGTCGTCGTTCTATTCCACGTATCATGGAAGTAGATGGTCCATTCCCATAGACTGGTGCTCGCCTCCTCATCAAATGTCGCGCCGAGATACAAAACTCAGTGATCATTGGTACGACATCAGTCTAGCGCGTCAAACTTTAAATTTATGGCCTGGCAGGACCAAACCTTCTGTCAGTCAGGAAATATCTAATATTGCGGGTCTCCATACTATATGCGCAAAACATCTCCCAGGCATTCCCCCATCTGGCCGGATCCGATAATCTTCTCGCCCAAGACTGATATGACAACAACAATCACATGTCCTGGTATCGGATACTCTTTTAGATTTTAAAATTCTCGCCACACCTGCGTGGTCGGCGAAAACGTCGCCGCTCAGCTGGGTTATCAGTACTCGTCTGGCGCGGGAGACTAAAATGTAGTATTTGGTGATCCCATATGCAGAAAAAATTTATCCCATATATTGTTTCTCTAAGGTACCTATTTATAACGTAACAGCGCATATTGTTATTTAACTAAAAACAATAGTTTAGTGTGTAGTTTCAGTATTATTTTTACTTATTAAAAACAAATACAAAAACACTCGTTACGGAAATGTCACAATAAAAGACTAAAACAATACACTATTTAGCATTGTTTCTACTACGACAGTGCAAGCAATGTACAAACGAGGTCAAAGCAAAGAAAATTTAAATAAAAGAAGAATATATTTGTACGTGAGAAATAAAATACATTTTTCTGTTTTCCTCAGACTTATCACAAAGCTTATTTAAATTGTATTGTCTGGTTGTCTCTCAGTTCGCACTAAGTGCTCAGATCAAAATTAAGCTTACAATCCACTTTGTCTCCTGAAAGGTTTAAATATAAAATCTTTAACACTTCCATACATCTTACTACATTTCTCTCCGGGTTCCTTTATTTTCTTCACCTTCAGTATCAAACTCTTGCTCGTTGGTCAAGTGGTTCATGAGACCAGCAAGTTAGTGCTATTTCATAGTACAAGCGTGTAGCTTAGTTTGAAAATAGTACAAATATTAATATGACATTTATTCGGTATACGCTATTTAAAAATATCTTATCTCGTGTCACTAGTTTTCTACACATGTATTAATATAGTTTATTTACTAATTAGATTTAATTATGCCGCATCTTTATTTTCATTATAACACGTCTGTATCCGAACATTAGTACGCTACTGTACAAGTCTACCAATGAAATACACCAACCGGCTTTGACGTTTGTTCGTGGTGACGTCACGCCGTTTGCGGTTCCTGATTGGTCGCCAGAAATCCAATTGTAACAAGCTTGTGCTATCGGACGCTGGAGGTAACTTGAAAACGTATTTGCACTTCAAACCGAATGAAAACCGCGTTTTGATGTGTTTTATTTTGGTTTTTGGCGCATTCTCCCAACGGCGTCTGTTCAAACTATTTTCTCTTTAATTATTTTTCTTTAAAAAGTGCAAATAAAACAATAAGTCAGTCACCAGACTTTTGCACGCAGGTGTATCAATCAATCAGCTGTCCTGTGTTGATGGTACTACTAAGTTGTTGTAACTATGTCTGAATAGTCGGATTGTATTCTACTTTTCTGCAACATTATTTTTCTCCTTCTAACACGCACAGTTTTACGAATTTAATCATTCCCTATAGATTAATTAATTGTAGAAGTGAAATTCTTATTTCCGAATGTTGCATCTTGAGTTGATGAGTATTAAATTAATAACTTATTTTTGTTACATTAAGATAAATTAATATTTATAACGTTTTCTTTGTCATTTTGATTTAAATATTAAAATCACATTATTTGATGTTATACCCTAAAACGCAAGTACCCATCACCACTTGTCGTATGTCACACGAATATACAATAATATCGGAAAATATTATATTATTACGCCAGATCTACTTACTATTTATTAGCCAAGACACAGACTGGTTTATTTTTCAAAATCTCGAATATAATCCGTTCTAAAAGTTGTGCGCTGGAACGGTAAATTACATATTTGAATCATTTAAAAAATAAGCATGTAGTTCTAATTTGATATGGCTGATTGCTCGCTGGCTCCCTGACCAGAGAATGCTAACTAGTACAGAATAGCTACATTACGACTACAGAATACATGCAATAATAGCCGTGATTGAAATTTAATATTTATATTTTGTTTATATATTAGATATGTGAACTTTTTTATGTTTTTTTTTTCATAATATTAATATTATTTTGTTACTTAAATGTATTCTATATATAATATGTATTATCTTTATGGTAAAACGAGTCTTCATAAAAAAAAACTGATCACGCCAAATCGGGTTATAATCGCATTATTAATTAGTTGTTCTGTGGAAAGCGTCATTAAGTTTCAGGAAAACTCGTTATAATTTAAAGACAATGTAATTTTCACAAAACTGTCTCTGATAGTAATCATTTACGCGAGGTATCCCTTGTGACGGCATTGTCGCCCGCAAACGACCAACCAATGAAACGCCGGGACAGTGTAGTTTATTGCGCTGGTCGATGTCACAGCTCTCGCGGTCCGTGATTGGTCACCTGGCACCGGATGCGATTTACCATCGGCTTTTCCCGTTGGTCGACCGGATGTCGCGTCTTCTGCATTCTAGTCTACCATGATACATACATTTTATACGTATACTTACACAAGAATCCGTGGTCAGCTCATCTATTGAGATTCAGTCCGTCTGTATCTGACAGCTTGATGTATGTATGTGTCTATACTTTTACCTTGAGCTACACGACAGAATGTAAGTAAATCTGAATATAGGCACGCTTAATAAGACGCAATGTAATTTCATATTACATTTGACAATTTACTGAAAAGGAACATCTTCAAAGAACAGTCAGATTTATAAATTTTTAAATAAATACTCACTGATTCTTTCCAAATTTATTATCTTAATTGAATTTGCTGTGTTATCACCATTTTGACTTGGTTAACAGTTTTTTGTCATTCCTGAAAAGTTTGGTATTTTTAATATATAGCCTATTGCATTTAATACGACGATATGTACAAATAGCTCCTTAATAATGATGTGAAATGAATTGTTTTTAATATGATTATTTTAAAAATGCACAAAAATACAACGCTAAATTAATTTATATTAATATTGTTTTATACTAACTTTTAATTAGATATTTTTTCTTCCCTTTATCAATATATTTCACGTGATCAGAAGTATGCTAGTGCATACTTAGATAGTGTGATGTCGATCAACGATGTTCCATATTCAAAAAGAATGTGGCGGATTCTAGGTTTGAATTGTTTCATAATTACTTAGTATTATATTTTGCTCTCGTTAATACACAGCGATACCAAATGTACAGGCGTTGTTTGGATGCTACGGATGGACAAACGTAAGGAAATTATATATATATAGGTTTAAAACATTAAACAAAATATTAAATCTTAAAAATACTGGGAAACCCTGTTTACTTGCATATGTAATATTAATAATATTTCATTATTAATAAAAGATTGACATTTTAAACCGTTTCAATGAATTTTACCAGTTCAACGATTTGTAGCGATTTTGAGACTTTGACAAACTTTTAACACTGCCGACTTCGGCAATCAATTTCTTTTCACCCGGTTCAAAGGGTTAAACAGGGTCATAAGGGAGACACTGAATCTTATTGAGACATTCCAATCGAGTGTTGGGGCTATAATTCTTTGGAAACACCACTTGGAATTGCGGTCTAAGTATTGTCTAAGTCAATAAATACACAACAGTTCAAATACAATTTAAAATGTGCTTCTGTGTATCAGATTTACTGCGTCTTGACTTTCGCCGTCCCCGAATCGTATTGTACTTTATATAAATATTTTTAAAATTAATCTGAATTAGTCATATGATTAAAAATTGAATAAGGAGCCTAGGATGGGCGTGAAAAACGTACAGAAATAGTCCTGTTTTTGTGAAAAAATGTAGTTATTTAAATATTATACACCTATACATATTTTATACCTACCTACAGTATAAATCGTGGATCCTGAAGACAATGGAGAAGATGAATAGACGCCTTTGAGATGTGGATGGCGAGACGCACGATGTCTCCATTCTGCAAAAGTTGAACATCAAGGACATGCTTTCAACCATTCAAACTAAGACGATCCACAATTATTTGGGAATCTTGCGAGAAAATAAGCTTGTTGTGGTGGGCCACGTCGAAAGACGGAGAGAAAGGAAGGAGGAGATAAAAGAAAACTGGCACTTCTCTGGTGGAGGAGCAGAGTCAAGAGAGCCGAACCGCTTGGAGATCACGATTCTCAGGCATGAGGGAAAGTCGTGGATGTTGACCTACAATACAACATGACGGTGTTACATTTTTCAAACTTCTAACCAAAATAATGTATTGGTTTGTTAGTAAAATGTACATTCAACACAAAAATGCCATTATTACAAGGCAGGTGTTATACGTTCGAACAGCTGTCCCACATGAAAGATGTAATTTCGTTTTTGAATTAAAGAATATATCTATGTTTGTGCTAATCGATACGATCTCTTTGTAGTCATTTTGTATTCTAAGCGGGGTAGAGAAATAGTCTAGTTTGGTAAAATTTGTTGTGAAATAGGGTCAGAGATCTTTGTGATAAGACAGGGATATAGAAAATAAATAATCAAAATATGTGATTTTGAAGTGAGTAAAAAATTACAGTAAAATAAAGTAATAAACGTATTATTATATTTTTTGTTGCAGGCGTAAAAAAAATAATCGACGTATTAATTGGTTGATGCATAATTATTCGCTGTTTTTTCGCTACGTTTTTTGGCACTGCTACTGGTGGAATGACATTGATGAGTGTCAGAAGTCAGGAGAGGCGAATCCTGAACAGAAATGGTCAAAGGCAATACGGCATCAACAGCAACGTGCATCTGGTCCGGCTTGATCACCTTTATACTGCCATTCAGCTGAAAAGACCGCGCAAAAAAACCAAATCGTTTTCCACCACGACAACGCTCGCCCTCATGTCGTACGCCATGTGATCAAATCCATCGCAAGCGAGAAATAGGATTAACTTCCCCATCCGCCCCACTCTCCCACCGAGGCTCCCACGGACTACCACATCGACCGCTCTCTGAAAAATTGGCAGGTTGGCCAAGTCCACGACGATTTGGAGGAGTTGATGGAGGATGTCAAATCGTGGACTGCCGCAAAAAACCAGTGCTTCTTCGCCATCGTCTTCCAAGCAAGTGGGAAGCGGTACTTGACGTCGATGGTGATTACGCCCCCGTATGACAATTGTACATGATATGTTTTGAGTTTGTTTTCGTCTTTGGTTATGTTACAATATATATATATATATATATTTAAAACGGCGGATAATAATGGATAATATATTAGGATGATGCAAAACTCCTCCGAAACTATACAACACATTCAGTACCAACTGAAAATCGTTTAATTCCAATAAGATTACACAAATATGGACCCAATATATGATCCAATCAGGTAGAGATGAATCAGAAGCATGGCTATCCAACATTCTCATATAATTTATACAATACCTACACTAATAATTCTCTAGTCCTACAACACTCCCACTACATATATTTTTAATTTAATTTTACTTTTTTATACATATTTTTATTCCTGTCGATGATTTAAATAACACCACAACAGCACGAAAAAAAAACTGGCTACTTTAACACAGACTTCAGTCTAGCAAAGTAGCCAGGACAACGCTATATATATCAGAGGTGAAGTCCACTCCATCCCAAACAACAAACTACGAGTATTAATTGTGTCTTATATTTATTATGTTATAATATATTCACCTCTGTTAGAACAAAAATATGTATGTCATCTAATAAATAAATATTAATTTCCCAAAAAAATAAAGATTACGTTACAGGTCTTCGAAAATAAAGTCTTGTGCAAGATTTACGGTCCAATGCGTGATAACTTAACCGGAAAATGGAGGAGATTAAAGGGAACTTCTGGAACATTATACCGCCTCAGATATCCTGAGAAAGGTGAAAGTAAGGGGGCTGCAGTGGAGACACACGGCGGTGAGTTTTGTAACACGCATAAAGCTCTCATACACAATCCAAAAGGATCCGAAGAAAACACCAAGATCAAGTAGATGAGTATATATCTGGAGTTGTTTAGGGTCTTTGTTCGAGTGTGGGTCTCCAGAAGGGAGATCCTCCGGAGAACTGCTTCATCATTATTATTTTGTTTTTTTTTTATACTTTCTGCCCAAATATGATCTGCGAAGTACTGTTCTTGTGGGTTAAATCTGACGGCAGTGGTGCGTGGAGAGTGAGTCTCTTATATGTTTTTCTTTTGTCCCGTCTCGTTTCCCGGAAGGGAGTGCCTCTTTACTTACCCTCTGCACCCCGGTCTTGTTAATAGTATTATTGTATTATTTTATTATTTTATATTATCTTTATGTTATGTATTGTAAATATTATTTATTTATTTACTAATAAAGTGAGTCAACCGGGGACAATGAGGGCAAATTTTGTTTTGGCAGCTCTGCGGTTTTGCCATCGAACAGCTGCCTATTAGCATTACAAAATGCCAAACAGGCGGCGAATTAGTAGGACCGAGGTAGGAGTCTTAATTTTATTGGATACTGTCAAGATAGACCTGCATGTGGTCGGCGGGTGCTCCGCTGACTGGATCACGGAGGCGATGGCAAAGGATTGTGACTGCGGTCATGAAGTTTCAAGTCCCATAAGAAGAAGATAAATTTCACAGCACATATACATTTTAATAATTTATACATCGAAAACTATTTTTCCCGTTGCGCAACGTCTGTTTATCTTGATAATATCCGAAAGCAGCTTCGGCAAACGTCGGCCATCCCCGACCCCGCAGCACGGCATTGTATTGGCCAGCATCCAGATCGAGATACTCGCGGATTGCAGCAAAATAGCGAATCACAAAACAACAAAATAAGCAATAGTCCGGGTCAATAAACCAAACGGCCGAAACAGTGCGACGCCAATCGGGCGAGGGTAGATGTTTCATCAGCAGATGATATAAACTGGAACACGACAAAAAAAGATGGGAAAAATGAACAACAAACAGACGTTGTTGTAGACAGAAATACACACTCGCCCTGCCCAAGATTTCTCAAAATCTGTGGGTCTAGAGTAGGACTCACGAAAGACAATCTTCCTTAGGGACAACTGGTGACGATGACGCTTCAACACAATTATATGTAAATTAATTAATTCTTCTACTTTACCAACGTAGATGTAAAGGACAAGTATTTTTGTGTTTCTGAGAACAGCTCATTCAAACTCATTTAAAAATATATTATACTAGAATTAAATATATGAATCTGTATAGTAGTCATTTTCCAATCGTATACGTATGAACAGTAACATCAATAGATTAATTAATGCATGAGAATATTTGAGCGAGCAGAAAATGTGTACCGATAAGGAATAGCAAGAAACGTTAATAAGAAGCCAGTGGCGTGCACCATGCATTATTATTAATATTTTTATTTATTTATTTAAAATATCTACTAATGTTGTTTATCCGCAGTACTATAAAACATGCATATCTTTGAGCAAATGAGGTTTTCACACTAAATCACAGTAAATCAAAATGACATATTTACTTTATAATATTAATAGTGTAATTAGCATTGTATGGTTTGCATTTATTTACCATAATAATCCATTTTGATTTATATCCAAATTTATAATTATGCACGGCCTTTTTGAACGTATGGCGTGCACCCCCGAGCGTGTTGTACATCACATTATGTAAGCAATAATTAACAAATAAAACGTAATTAGTTATTTTAGTTCTCATAAATATGTTTTACAGCGAGTTCATATTCCCGGATCGGGGGGTAGTTACGGATTTAGTTAGAACTCTCGCAAAACGGCTAATAACCTGCGTTGAGAAAGTAGTTAAATATATAAATAATGAGGGTTCAGAGTTCCGCCCCGGCCGTGACGCGGGTTCCAGCGCCGCCCTTAAATTCGGATTCCAGCCAGATCGATTGGACATAAATAAAAGTGGCGTCTCTTGTGCGGGAGGCGGCATAAATAAAAGAACGGCGATCTTCCTCCCAGACGTGCTTGGACTTGGATTAACCTTTTTTTATACGCTTTTACTATTCCCAATTTAGTTCTAAATGTACCCACGCAACCCTTTCTTTCATTTTTTCCCTCTCAGATGGATTGCCTCCACTGCAAATTTTACGAAGAGATGAGGAATAATGTGCCAAGTATAATTCCACTTGTTCTCTTTTTGTTTGAGTTGTATGGCGAAAGTGCACTCTGAAAAATGTTTATTTTTTCTAGATGAAAAATTCGCCTCGATCCAGAGTTTTATGTACGCGAAAACGACTGGTTCTGACTTGATATTTTTTAAGTGGAAAATGAAAATATCATATGTACCTAATACACATAAATTTTTTCTCATTTCTTACACTGTATTTAATTTGTTAACCCTTCACAAACCATGCAGTAATACAGGTCTACCATCATAATAAAACCTGTAATATTTCGGTAAATACATGCAACATAAAATTCATATTTTAGATAATTCTAAAGAAAATATTAGCGCACAGAAATGACTGATGAAAAACCAATTATGAAACGGGAATCGTACAAAAATAATTATTTTTTCCATTGAATCCGTTGTAAAATTAATCGTTAGTAAAAATACAATTTGTGATATGATAGACAGAAATCACACACTATTTTTACAGTGAAAAGAACAAATAAACTAATGTAATGGTCTCTTTCTCACTCTCAATGAAGAGAGATAAGAAGGAAGGACACATTGTATACGACTTAATGAATGCTCTAAATTATATATTTAGTAATATAATATTTAGAGTAAATTCGTGCCATTAAAGCCATTTAAACTAATTAAAACACATTTTCTAACTGTTATTTACGGGTATCACGAGTTGACAGCATTGCTGCGTTCGGGTATTTAATATCATGGTATGGTAAAGGTTAACAATAAAAAAATTGTATTTTTGTATCCTATATAAAATAATGTATGATCCAATTGGGTAGACATCAGTATATTATTTTATTAAAGTATGTATTACATTACGATATAAGTTTACACAATGTGATATATATATTGTAATGAATTATTTATTATATTTACAATCTGTTCACAGTAAACTCAAATTTTTAACGCTGTTATTCCATAATTTTACATAATTATGGAATAAACGTTAAAGGTTCACGATAATACAATACTATTCCATAAACCTAGATCGAGATAATTAGCATGTTCGCCGTACTAGTTAAAATCCTGTATCAATGCAGACTTTGTGAATACTAATTCTGCATGAATAATGAGCCAAACCATCATTATTCAATATTGGAGTATAAAATTTGACAGAATATACAAAGAACAAAGAATTTTTTTAAAGTGCGACAAAAAATGCAACAAATAATAAATTTCGCGAAATAGTTTTGCATCAAGGTGGCAAAATTAAAAAAAATCGTAATTTACCAATATTATTCAGTTAATTTTAACAATACTTTTATAATCGAAATGTGGTAAAAAATATAAAACATTATTTCACGTACTAAAAATTCCACGTCATGTTCCATGCAGTCCATTTCGTGAGGTAGTCAGAGAGGATAGAACGCCACACTCTTGTTTCTTCAATATTTGTACATTTTTTCACACATGTTCTTCGATTCTTTGGAAACATGCACAGACTATCAAATATATAGACATAAACTAACGAAAATTCCTTGTTTCAATATTTAATATATAATAATTTAAAATATATAACTCTATTGGATTGAAAATTTAAACGCTGACAATATAATGTGCATATATGTAAAAATTACATCTTGTTTGTAGAATGCCCCTCGTCCCGCAACTAATGTTCCAAACCTTTCTCTTATATGTACAGTTTATTTCATGTCTATTCATTTACTGGTCTGTGGGCTCATGATATTAATTATCTTCTACGTCATGTCCTATAGGGGTTGAGACTCACTATCTCAACTAGGCACCTCATGAATACATCCTTTTTTTCCGGTGGCTGCTGCTGCCCACGGTAGGCTTCTGACGCTGCGCACCAGAATTGATTTACTCGTATTTAATTCAGAATTACTTCTTAAATAAATAAATCCTTCTGATTTTCTTTTAATATGACGCGCGTTCTATATGCCCCAACCATCCGAACACCCCTTTATACATTTTATCTAATGGTCTTCTTAGAAAGGGAGACTAACTCGTTCAAAATGAATGTTTTTGAACTTTTGGAAAGAGATTGTATTGAAGAAATAATATCGTTAGTAATAATGTCACGCCGCAATACGTGGAATAAAAATAATCTTCTTAACGTGGGGGCTACCAAATCATGACATAATGTTCGATTTTACGGTTCATAAGACAAATATTAAAAACATGTAAGTACCCTTGTGTTTGAATTACGAGTATCTATAAAAACAGGATTAAGAAAGGTTCGCTTAGGTTGTTCGACCATGTGAAATGGATGAATGATGAGAGAAATATATCACGCGAGTTTCGATGGCACCAAAAACAGAAGATGTGTTTGACGTATGAATCTAGAATGTCAGGATAGAAGTGTGGTGAACAAAGGTGTGGCGCTCTATCCTTTCTCATATCTTATTGAGGAATCGGCGTGATGGTCAATTAGTTTGTTATAAAAACTGTAACACTTCCATGGTTTGCATTTTTAGTTTCCTGTATTATTAATCTAATTTTGACAAATCAATTAGAAAGATGTACAGAAAAAAAATAATTATTTAACAAATATTTTAGTTGCTACCTGAATTTCGAACTTATATTTTGTATCTCTTTAAAATTATTACATTTGTTATTATATTTTTAAAAGCAATCAACTTTAAAGAGATTCAGAATATATGATAAGTATAAAAATTTGTTGTTAACTTACTTGGTTGATATGGAAGAACTGAGTAACGCGTTTTCAGGATAGGAAAAGGTCCGGGCTCGAATACCGGTAGACACCTAAATATTTTACCGTTAAGTAGATTTATTATTTATGTATTTTTTAATAAATTCATTTAATTTGTATTAAAAATACCACAGAACTACATTCACAACAAAAATGTGTTTTCATTAAAAATTCTGTATTATTGATTTTAAATCACTTTTTTCATAATGTTTTTTTATGTATTAATAAAGTTTTAAATGTATTAAATTCCTTTTTTACATTCACATCATTATCGCTATTGGCTCTTTGACCCCTGGTAGGTCTTTGCGTCCTCAAAATATTACCTCCATTAATCTCTATTTCGCAACGTTTCTCTTCAGTTTTGGAACTCTAATGCATATAAGTCTTTGAGGACGTTGTCCCTCCACCTTCCCAATTTCCCATGTCCCTGTGGCCTGTTGGTCTTTGGTTCAGCAGTGACTTTAGTGTTTGTTGTTCGTTCATTCGCTCCCCATAGTCCAACCACCGAAGTCTTCCTACTTTAACAAACTTTGAGACGCTTAGCTCATTAAATAAAGTATAGAACTCGTTAAAGTGTGTAGCAACTACACACAAACACGCTTTCTAAAATCGGCCTAAAGATATCTCTTTTATATAAATAATATGTTAATAATTATACTATTTAATAATAACTATAAAAAGAAAAAGATTTATAATCTGGCTTGCAATACCATGTCGAAGAGTCCGCACAGATGGTGTTCCGATAGTAAATGGAACTCACACGTAACACAACACTACTCATTTCGCACAACACTTGATACCTCAGCAGAGTTCAGAACCCGTGCGCTCGCCCCCGTGTGAAAATATCCGAAGCACTCAATAACACGGTAGTCGGGCTACGCGGCTTTGCACAGGACATACCACCACAATTCGCTAGATGGCGTTTTGTTTTGGAGCTAGATTTGGTACACCTCCTACCTAGTTCGTTAATTCGGATGTATAGCGCCTTTCTTTGTGGCTCGATTTCGGCATACCATAATTGTAAAGTTCTTACGTCATTGATATATGACATTTGACACAAATTTTTTGGAATAGATTATATTTTGTTCGAAGACTTTATCATGTCTCGTGATTAGACTTCGTTGACCTTGAATCTCCCGCACCTTTGTACCTGTGTGGTAGTTATAAAATTTTGTTTAGGTACTCCTACATTATCAGTTTGTAACTTAAATGTTGTCTTTATTTTTTCGCACTGTTTCTTAACCATAAAAAAATGTATTTTAGGACATGTTATTCCTAAAATTATTTTAATTTATTTGCATTTTGCCTTAATATTATACTCCAACTATAAAATAATATAATACAGTTTATAAAATCAACATTTTAGAATAAAGAAAAAACTAACATGCGTTTCTAGAGACGTTAAATTACTAGTTTTACTAGTTACTAATCAAAGAAAACAAAGAAAAAGGCGGAAGTCAATTTAAATTATATTAAAAGAGATGATAAACCAGATAAAATATTTCCTTTTTCATATATATATATATAAATGAAACGAATAAATAATGATTAAGTATTAAAGTAAGATGAATGAGTAAGTTTCATTTAAATCAATCAAAACTTTAATTAGTTTCTTTGCTGCATCAAATATTAGTCCAGTGATAGCAACTATTGTCAAAAATGATACGATACACGTTGGTAACAACTAAACCGTCATCATTATTCATTAGGTTTATGTATTTAATCATTAAGGAGAACACATTCTTATTGTGAAGTTGTAATTATTCAGAACAGACGGTCTGTGATATTTTAAATACTAATTAAATGTATTAATTAGAAAGATATACATATAAAATTAATTTTATCGAAAAATATTATTGTTTCGCCACCGGGATTCGAACCTGGATCTCTTTCCTAACCGGGGAAGGTGCATTATCCAACTATGCTACAGCGACAATATTTTTAGCGACAATTTTCGAACCTATATGTTACATTTTTGATATTAATACATTTAATCGTTCCATTATTTGAAAGAGCCATCTACCTTATTTTTACAGAATCTCAAATACCTTTGAGTAATCTGATAGCAGACGCCAGAGTTATCAATTCATTTTTATTAAATTTTGTATCATAGTTGGATAATGCACCTTCCCCGGTTAGGAAAGAGATCCAGGTTCGAATCGCGGTGGCGCAACAACAATATTTTTCGATAAAATTGATTTTATATGTATATCTTTCCAATTAATATATTTAATTCATATTTAAAATATCACAGACCTATGTTCTGAATAATTACAACTTCACAATAGGAATGTGTTCTCCTAATATATCTTTTATTGTGTAACCATTTGAATGTGCCAAAAATAATAATGTTCTCATATGTGGCTCCAGAAAATATTTTTATTATATTCTGAAACATTTCTGACATGTCGTGAATATACGTCAAGCGGATATTCTTTCACGGCGTTCTGCTTTAGTCCTCACATTGCCATTTTCCAGTGTTGTGGAGACGTCATATTGAGTTACTAGCAACGATGCTAATCGAAGTAAATGGTGTTCTATCCGTAGATTATATTTCACGATGGTTTAAAATGGACTTCATTTTTTTCTTATAGTTTTGATATTAACACGCACTCCGGTAAAGCCATTTAAACCAGTGGTGTAACATTACTTTAGACACTTACCTCGCAGTCACAACTTTGGAATATTGTTTGTTTTATAAAACTATGTATTGCTACTAATACTGTAATAACACATCTTGGTGATGTAAAACTGTAATACAAATAGTTAAAAAAAACAGTAATATAATAATAAGTATTTCAATTCAACTACAAAATGATCAATTATATAAAAATAATATTTAACTATATCTGGAGAAGTGCTGATGTGATGCATATTATTTTCCATCAATGACACAGATTATTAACCTACCAGTTAATAAATATAATTTTTAGTGTGAGAAATGGAAATCAAAAATGTTGAAATAGTATTTGGGTTGAGGGAAGTTTCTTTTTGCGCCTTTTCAACCTTTCGCCTGGAATAACCTGCTCCAACTGCTCCTCGGTGGTTGCGCCCGTGGTTTCAACCCCCTCGTCACGTGTGTACGGTTTTCCGCGTTTATTCAAATGTGTGGAATCGTTTCACGACTTTAAAAGAATTTTCTCTTCGTATTGTATCACTTTTTCTTTTTTTTTACTTTCTCATATACTAAATGCCTAGTTCTAATATAAAATTATTTATGTGTTTTTTAGTGGATGCGTTGTTTAGGCTTAATCACTGAAAATTTTGTACTTTAAAAAAATACCTTAACTTTAAATGCAAGCGTCTGGTGTGATCTGGGCCGTTTTAGGATGGTCGTAGGCCCGCTTTTTCAAAATATTGCAAACAAACATCGCGAATACAATGCTTGTAATTTTTTATTTGCAACACTAATTCAATTTGTGGTTTTGGTCGCAAAATTAATATCACCTAACTTATACTTAACCGTTTTTTTTTATTACAAAAGTTATTAAATATGTTTTTATATTTAAAATTTCATTTACAGACTTCCGTAGACCCTTTATAGGTTCGTAGGCGCTAGGCACAGTGCCTACTGGGCCCAATGGATAAGATGGATCTGGGTGTGATACGTTTAAAGTCAATCATACACCAGCCATAGTTAAGTTTGTATATAGTGCACCGACTTCTGCTAGGTGAAATCTGATAAACTTATAAAAATCACTGAATTTCATAGCCTCAAGTTTTTCCCTTGACTTATCCACGAGTCATAGCACATTTCATAAATATTAAATTCAACTATTCTGAATTCGCCAATCATCTTTTGGAAACAATCCGTTATGTTGATATTAATAATAGTTTAGAAATTTTACCTACACATACTAGGGGTTTACAGTTAGATAAATTAAAAATTTTAGAAGTAAGAAAATATGTTAAAAGCAAATTAAATATTATAACTAACCAAATCCTTTTTGCAAATAGTGGCCTTTCAAATTTGTTTTCACAGTAGTTCTTAAATAGTTACCCATCACTTATACTTTTATAGTTTTGTTTTTATCTATGCTTGTATTTTTAATTTTAGTATATATACATTGTTTCCTGAAGTGTCGATACATGTTGATGTATCAATAAATAGTGATTTTAAACAGAGTGTTTTTCTTATTATTTATATTTCATAATTGTTGGTTAAAAACTGTCCTCGATATATACACGAGTATGTATGGTAGTAAAGTATCACATTATATATAATAATTCATTTATGTATATATTTTTAAATCCTTTATATATGAGTTTTTGATGTAATTTAGTAATAATGCCGAAATAAAGCTCGACCTGCACAGGTGTTCAAATTTGGAAATACATTATCCTGTCAAAGTAAATCCTCGGTAAGAAGCTAGGCAGACCCCTATTACTTGAATTATTAAAATAATTTATTTTAATTATCATCACTGGAGCAACACTCCGGTGTAGGCCCTTGCATTGTCGAGCAACTTTCGCCTCTCCGAGCTGTCTTTTTCGTGTTTATGATGCCGACTACATACATCTTGGGAAATGCCGTTCAACCATCGCTGCATGACCCTACCAACACTCTTTCGGTCAATGTGTTTTGCATCAAACACTTTCTTGGTTGGTCGTTCTGGATTCATGCGTTGAACCGTTGACCAGCCCACCTCAGGCGCACCAATTCTACTTCCGCGTCGTGGTTATTCGCCTAGCTGTTCATAAATTATGTGGACATGTGAAACAACATGCGACATGCTAAATGCCTCGCTTGGCAAATATGTTCCGTGATTATGATAAGTTCTCTAGACACCAGTCTGTTGCGCTCGCTCGGCTCCCCTATCCCCAGATTAAGATACCCGTACGCCTGGTGCCTATTCGCGGTAGACGACGGGTGCTTAACCCGAGCCCTCTCACCCAACGCGTTCAAAAGGTAATGATGATGATGATGGTCCAAAATTTAGATTCGGCCGATGTCTCAGTGAACAATATCATTTGTTATGACTCATCCAAGATGCACGGCCGAGGTCCTTGTATCTCCAATATGCTGCTGTTCAGTATCGGTAGGAAAATGGCCAATCCGTGGCCGCGTCCACCACTGAAGGTAATTAATTGTGATTGATTGTGACATGTCAGTACGATTCTCAGGAAAATTACCATCCTTTAGGTGCGTCTGAGGGCATACGACATGTGACAGTGATGAATAGTTTAGTTTAATGATCCTCGGTGTCTCGAACAATGCATCTCGAATAGAGCCAGGAACAAATAGTTAGAATTGTTATCTCTGCATGCTGGTGCGTGTGTGTGTGTGTGTATTTGCGTAATTGTAGCTCGTTTCAGGAACACTGTCTCTGGGTATTAACCACTAGAGATCCTACTATCATCCTCTTCAACTATACTGAGGTACGGGGTGTTCGGAAAATCCTACAGAAACCCACCTGATACGCTCGTAAGCTACATACAGTTTGTGGCGCACATGACGTATGTTGAGAGAACCGAAACCGCCGCGGAATCGTCACCTTAGCCTGTAGCCTCTTGTAGGTGACGACAAGGCATAGTAGCGGATCTAAATTCTCTCAGCGATTGGTCGCGAAATCAACGCGACTCGCCCATATATCAGTGCCAAACTATACTTCACCATCGGTACCAGACGTCCTGAAGGTCAGCCTAAACCCTTTCGCTCACGTTCGAAATCCTTCAAGCAGGCTTACATATCAAAATATTCGGTTCAGCTCGCTGGCCGAAGGAAGTAAATAAATAAATATATAAATGCAGCTCCTCATTTTGTGGTGTGTAATATCTCCGAAGTCATTCAACAATGGTAGTAGCTGGTTAATTCCTTTTGTGGGTTAATCGTGCAATATATAATATAACAAATGGCTAAAATACATATTGATACTTTGGTTCTCCATGATTATACCAGTTTATATTATTTCAAGACCGAGTTCTGCAGCAACCAAGGTAGTTATCGTTCAATTATAATTTTGAGTAATCATAAAGAGTCAAAACATATATTACAAATGCGATAAAATAGTATGATAATCAACAAAGGCATGCAAAAGAAACTCATCAAGATCCAAGCAGGTCCTCGCTGCTGACGTCCTTCTGGGCACCAACACACGTCTCTCGCGATAATATCCGGATCGAATAAATGGTCCGCCAACACTTTCGCGACGATCGTAAGGTCCTTGATTAACACTTTAACACATTAGATCAACTCCGACAATCCGGCGTAACACCCTGTTTCCACTATTGTCTCAAAATTACTTAATAGTAGTACGTTCGAAGACTGGCAATTAATTAAAATAATTTATTTTACCCGATCAGAAAGCATTTAAAAAAAATAATTGATGTTTATTTTCTTATGGTTGTGAAACTCATCTAGTAATTCAGTGGTCAGTCTTGTTTTCATAGCACAAGCGCTTATGGTTAGTTTGAAAATAGTAAGAATATTGATTTGACATCTCTATTTAATAAAAATATGTATATTATTAAGAAGAACACATTCTTATTGTGAAGTTGTAATTATTCGGAACGTAGGTCTGTGATATTTTATATACTAATTAAATGTATTAATTAGAAAGATACACATATAAAATCAATTTTATCGAAAAATATTATTATTGCTACCAGGATTTGAACCTGGATCTCTTCCAATCCGGGGAACGTGCATTAACCGATTATGCTACAGCACACAGTACTTTGACGACAAATTTTCAAACCTATATGTTACACTCTTCAAATGAATACATCTATCGTTCCATTATTTGAAAGCCATCTACTTTATTTTTACGGAATGTTTTTTTTGTTGCTATCGTGATTCGAACCTGGAACCTTTTCCTATCCGGGGAAATGTGTTAAACAATTGATTCACTTAATTTGTATTAAAATATCGCAGAAATATGTTTTGAAATTGCAGCTTCACGATAAAAATGTGTTCTCCTCAAAAAAAAAATTAGAAAGTCACGATTCGTTCACAGACTTTTTGCATATTCTTCAAAGGCTTTGTGACGACAAATTGTGTTTATTTCTTTACCCGGAGGAGTAAATAGCACGGAGCATCTTCCTTTGTCGGGAATTCTGTGCCAATACTTCATCTCTTATCCACCTCTCCGACATATACATTTCAAGAATTCAATTATATTCCTCCAATAGCACACATCATATCAATTCAGCCATCCCCCCTCCCTCCCGCATGTGCACACCCGAGCACCGCTCCGACTTCACACAATTCTGGTTCTTATTCTGCTCTAAATGGCCCCGGGATTGGTATTATTCGCTAGAAAAGCAACTACTCTAATTAACGTACCAGATATGTAAATTCCTTCACAAGTGTAAAATAAATTAGCGTACGTTATACAGTTCTCGCTGACTGATTGTTAGATTTCAGAGTCGGCGGACATAAACACTTAAGTTAGTTTTGGGGTTGAAAACGAAGTTTTGTCAGCATAACCATAATGAACCAAAATAAATACTTATCTCTCTTGATGCTGCATCTAGTGCATTGATATTAATAAAAAATATTTCATTAATTTTGTTTTTAATTAAAGTTTTTAAAAATATTATAAAAATAAATCTAGCATCTGATTAAAATTATTATGATGGTGAACGATGTGAAAATTGGCGTAATAATCCGAAATTATTGAAAAAATATTTTATGAAAATTGCGTGATGAAAACCAAGTTAATGAATTATTTATTAAACAAATATCAGATATTAGGAGAACACATTCTTATTGTGAAGTTGTAATTATTCAGAACAGACGGTCTGTGATGTTTTGAATACTAATTTAATGTATTAATTATAAATGTATACATATAAAATCAATTTTATCGAAAAATATTATTTTTTCTACCGGAATTCGAACCTGGATCTCTTCCGATCCGGGGAACGTGCATTATCCGATTATGCTATACCAACACAATTGATTGACAACAAATTTCATACGGTAGCGCAAAAATAATATTTTTCGACAAAATTGATTTTATATGTATATATTTATAATTAATTCTTATGCGCTTATTGCGCTACCGTATGCAAAAACAATATCTTTCGACGAAATTGATTTTATATGTTTATATTTATAATTAACACATTAAATTAGTATTTGAAATATAATTTTATTGAAATGTGCACCACGACTACGTTTGATACAATGCATTCTTCGGATCCAACTTACAATCACCCTTTCATACAAATGTGGTGCAATATCAGCTATAAAACGAGTTACGTTGTTTTTTTTAATTGTTCAATTGTTATTGGTTTATAAGTGACTTTACATATCTGTACAGAAAATAGTCTAACGGATCTGATCTAGGCGGCAAATTGACAGCTCGACCATAAGATAATAGTTACGACAATTTTTACAAGATTATGTCTTGTATTGAACTGTTCTTTCAATTTACAAGTTTCTTCGAGAGACAAAGTGTGGGCACCAAGCCGCGTAGCTGAGAGCTAACCGGTAGAAAGGTCATATTTATTATTTGAAAGCGGAAATGTGATTACAAAAGAAACTCGAAAGAAGTCATCCCCCCCCCCCACCCCCCTCACCGGGGAAAATAAAAGAGGTCACGCGATTAAAAGTGCGACTCGAATCGGAGTAAAACGCGGAGGAAGCGAGCTATGATTGTCAGGATGTAACAGAGAGGTTTTGTGAACTCTGCTCCACAATTGCCGGAAGCGGATGGTCTCATAGTGGAATGACCGTCTCATCCTGGAGCGAAACTGTCTTTATTATAAGAAAAAATTACAACTTCATTTATTTTGAATTATACTAATTCATTTAAATATAGTATTGATGCTAGGGCATATTAACATTTTACGGAAAATACTTATATGAATATTGTATACTTTATCAAGAAGACTTAAATTGAGAAAAGGGCAAAACAAATAAACATTTCTAAGGAAAATAAATATTAAAAAATACGTTGTATATCTCAGATACTAAAAAATATTCATAAATTCAGTAAAATAAATAAAAACGAAATCTCCCTGGCGAAGGGTGGGGAGTGCTTTAGAAATGTGTTAAGCTCCTTATTAGTACGTGTAATATTATTTTGACAAGCTTGTGGTCTATTGGTTAAGACACTCGCCGTATCGTAATCGAGTGGTCGGAGGTTCGAGTATTAGCCTTGTTTGAAAATAGTAAGAATATTGAAGTAATACGTATTCCGTATCTCTATTCAAAAAATGATAATTAAAGATACAAGCTTGCTACAATTTTCCCAGTGTCCCAGAGAATGTATGAAGGTGGTAATAACATACACGACGTATTTAGATGGTTCAGATATATGTAGCTTATGACTTATATATATATATGTTGGATGGAACAAGAAGTCAGGGACAATAATTATGAAAGATATGGCTGGATTAAATATATCAAATTTTTGAAAGAAGATAGTGAGGTCGAGGCGTGGAAGAATTGAAAGACGAACCTTCCCATGGGAACACTGAAAGATGTTAAAGACTTTATATCATGTAATATATTTTAAACGGCGTATAAAAAGACCACGTGGTCCAGAGTAAAGATTGGTTCAGAATTGACAGCCTATATTTCCAGTTCCAGTTCATCAGGAGCGGGCTGTAATGATTTAATGACACCCCTATACGAATTACGGTATTAATCGCCTTGCCGGTCTGCAGTCACTGTTCTACCCCGTGAGAATTGTCGTCGATAAAACACGTTGAAGGTTTAACTTGTGTCGATAATTTAATTTAGCGGGAAGAAATCAACATTATGACAATTTGACAACAAAACAGTAAAATGGTGGATTAGTATGAAAGATGGTGGATTAGTATGCTTAGAAGGCGTATTAATTGCTCGCACATATAATAGTCATTAATAACTTTAACGAATTTGAAACAAGCCTTTCCAACCCACATGGATATTATTGTATAAGGATATTTGCGCAAGCTCTAGAATTACTGTTTCAGATATTAAATATAATAAATAATATTAAGGAATTACTTACTCCACTAAAAGTTATCCCTTGTATTTATGTATTATTGTCGGTTTTACTTAATTTAATAATATTTTTTATTTATCCGTTATATAAATGTTAGTTCTAGGTACCTACTGCGTTATGATTATTTTTAATTTCATCTGTATAATTTTTTTATTTTTTTTATTAACGCCCTTATGGGCTTTTACAAAATAGGTTTGGTATAAAACATAATAACAAAATACCTGAGCAGCTACAGAAGTAGCATGGAATATATAAATATATATATAATTTGAATAGAAAAAATTAAAGTTAAAAAATAAGCAAAAAATAATTAATTTTAGATTTGACACAAAATTGCTGAGTATCAAAATCAGTTGCATCTTTGACTCAGAACAGCATCAAAAACATCACATTTATATTTAAACATAGAATATCGGAATACAAGACCAAAATCGTTCCCAAGCCTGTGAAGTCTTTGTGTGGGTGCATTTCTATCAAAATTAGTAAATGATGAATTTACATGGTGAAGCACCGAAGACCTGGTACTCCGCGCAGGAGCGTGCTATACAATTGTTCTTACCCCGGATATCTTTATGTCATTGTTTGTTCCCTAGATATCTATCTATAAATTGAAATTACTCATAATTATATAAAAATATCATACATATTATATATATCTTCATCATCATGGTAATGAGTTTCCCCTGATACGAAAAGTTCCATTAGTGACCAAATATTTTTCGATAGATAGATTTTCTGTATTTAGATAAAGTTAAGTAAAGTAAAGATAAAGTTTAAAATATCACAACAATTTTATGAAATTGCAACTTCTCAACGAAAATGTATTTTCATTAAAATCCATAATAATGTTGAGCTTCCTCATCTTTTATCTATGACTTTCTGAATGTATTGGATTCGGACGTAGTATCATTTGCCAGCAAAGAAAAATTCAACATGTTTTTAATATCTTTAATATATTCAATAACAGTGCGTAAATATATATTCTATTTAAAATGATGTGCACATTGTATATTTATTACGAGTAAGAAAAAACATACATTAGCGAAATCGTACGAGACGACTGGCAAGTATATTGACCATCTCTTATATTTTCTTATTTATGCTGTCTATGGTACAAGAGATTTCTTACTGTAGGAGTTGACTGTGTGGATGTTGTGATTATTTAAATATGATTGATTCGTGATTGTGTGGGAAGATTTTGTTGCTGTGAGACAGAAGCTCCTAATATCTTCTAGTCTCACGCGTGTTGTTTATATGTCGCAGTGTAGGGTGTCTGTTGTTGTAACTAGAGCAGGGTGTAGACATGAAAGAGCACTTACAATATTTCCTTTATTGATGTGATGAATTATACAGTTAAATTCGCGATTAACTTTGGAATGGCTCGCTCGAGATGCGGTTGAATGGAAATGTCTATGAGAGGACAGTCTGCGGAAGAGTGATCTCGGTTTCGGCCATGTCTATAGAATAAATGTCATGTCTACCTTAGAATAAAACACATTTTAGCCGCAATGTCAATGACGCGAAATGTTATGTTATTGTTGGTTATGATAATATAATGTTTGCCACCTAATTTTTGTTAAAATCTCTTGAAAACCTATTCATCTCATTCCAATGCACATTATACTGATCATAATAATTTGTTTCTATTATTGTCTATCTGCGATTATTATATCATCATCTAGATGTAATTTTTGTTCATTTTGACAGCTAACTGTGCTACTTACAAAGGTGGAATAATTTTAATTACATCGAGATTTACGTGGTTTGTTTTGTTTCGGAGAAAGCTCTATCATTGATGTATAGATTTTATTGAGACACAGACCCAATATATTTAATTGTTTGTTACGTAGATATAATATAATAGATTATAATTAAATATTTCATAAAACTACCTGTCTATGTAAAATATTCATTAAACTCGAATCGTTAAAACAGTCTGTCGGCGAAATTTTACGGGCTACAAATTTGTCAAGTATAAAACTTATATTGTGACATGCCCTTGTGATAAGTATGTTTTCGTTGTGTCACTAAAATATTTAGCATTTGTCTTGTCCACAGTATTGCTCACGGCCAGAGCCCGAGCACACCCTCGGGCTGACGTCTTGTAGTGATTCCGGAATAATGACACTACAGCCTCTCGCTCCGTCGGCCACACTGAATATATTATTAAATAGCCTGGACCGGTTGCCGGTCACACGATCAGGTAACCGCTCGGACGGTTCGCGGGTGACATATAATAATTATTAAGATGCAACTTGTCTTGGAAGCTGTGGTGCGCAGATTCCGACGATCCAAATTAGGCGAGAAGATACATAGATTTTTAACTTTCCTTACATAGTTTTAAGTAGTTTAAGAAACAGGCGTACTGATAAGAAAATTCTAAACTCTTTTCAATGTTCATGTATGCAGTATACAGTGTGTAACAGACCTAGTCCACAATATTAATTTCCTCCAAATATCCTCCTGATTATCATTGTCCATAGTTACTATTCCTCGTGTTCGTGCGCAACCAAAATAAGTTCCAAATAGTCTATTATTTAACTGTATTGTTATTATTTATCTTTAGAATTAACGAGCCCGGTTGAATTGCGGCGTTATTAACTACGTTCAGTTATCTGTTAGTTAACCTCGTTGTTAAATAGATTCACCTTGTTTTATTATTGTTTCCGAACTTATTTCAACTGTGGAAACCATTTGGGAACGTATTACGTAATCACTGTGAAATATATTCGTGTGTCTGCCGAACAATAACTTGAATGATTTAGGTAGATGAATCTCTATACATTGAATCACCCTCTTGTCACTGAAGCACGTTTTATCTATAAAATATCACTGTCATTAGTTCGATTTAGATTTAATGAATAAAGTTTTAATACAAAAATTGTTTTATTTTCAACAAATATCACATATCTCATAGGGACGAAGTTAATATTTAATGGAAAATATATGGAAGTATGGGGTAATTACAGGGCTTACGACCTGTATTCGGTTGGCTTAAGTGATCACTTTATACATATATACATAACGAATACAAATTTTTGAAAGTTGTATATATGTTAGTACTAGTCCACATACAAACATATATTCAACTTTCAAAAATTTGATAAATGTGAAGATTGATGTCGTAAGTCCTGTAATTACCCCATACTTCCATATATTTTCCATTAAATATAATGAAAAATAGCTTTGCCTCTATGAGATATCTGTTTAATAACAGTACCTTTGTAGATAAAAATCTAGTAATTGTGTGTTGTTGGACATATTCAAATATTGCTAATGTTTTGTCTTCTTTCTTCCTTCGTGTCGGTATTGACATATAGTGGCCTCAATCAGATGCAACAATCGTGACGAGACCTAAGGTTATTTCTTAAATCCTTTCTGATATTTAGAGTACACCAAATTGGATTGTTCCGAACCGATCTATTGTGTTAAAATGCCGTTTCAAAAATGAAATGACACACGACTGTTAATACCGGCTCGGGCGAGTGCGAACAATAATATTTTTTCAAAGCTTTAACAATTTTTTCCCCATTGATCTTTAAACGGTTTCTAACTTTTCAATATGATTTAAATTTCTCGACGAATGCTATTCCATATAATTTATGTATGGAATAGTATGTGAAATATGGCACCTACGCAGCGCGAACGAGTGAACGCATTTGAAACCAATAAAGGAGGTCGTTTATCTTTCTTTTATTCATTGAAAACTCTTTGTCAACTGCTCGCACGCGCACAGTGGTACGAATACAGGAAAAGCTCGAATTATTTTACACAAATTCCCGTATGGTCGTACATTCTGTCTATGTTCTACATTTACGTTTTCCTCTTAATTCTAGTATTAAGATTTGGTTAAGCATATCTATGTGTATTGTGGTGTCTATTTTGAAAAATGGAATGGATAATATTTTAAGAATATAATTCAGTACCCAAATATGGTTTGCTACAAACAATAGAATATCACTGATCCGGCTCTATTTAAAATTGGATGAAGCCGGATTACTAAAATATATGGAAAACTGTAAAATAAAAAATATGTAAATATTTACGCTTATATCTTTTATTTTATTTTATACTGTACAGAGCATCAATAGTTTAAAAAACTGAACTAGTGATGGTTTAATCATTATATAGATTGTTATAGTGACTCTGATTGTATTCCATTCTAATGATTATTGGTATGCTAATTATTCGGGTAATGATAGGTACACTTGAAAGTAAATCTCCAACAGTTAAAAATGGTGTCCAGCGTAAAAATTTCAAGATTAAATTGTAATTGCTCGTAAATTATCAGGGTGAGGTAAGTGGGAGGAGTATTGTTCGACGCGCGTGATTTGCGGATTTGCCAGTCGCAAGGAGTCACTGGTCGGGAGCGCACCGCGCGTTCGCGGTTGAGCAATATTTAAAGTGCGGTGATTCATTGGTTCGTGCGCGTCGCGCTTTTTGTACTCACTTTAATATTCGACGAGTAAGTTTTTTTTTCCGCTGAACACCCTTTATTATAATGCAAAATAAAATGATACCTGAAAGCATTATACGTATGAACTATAATTTAGCACTTACATAATTTAAAGAAAAAGTGGCCTGTAAAAGTATTTCGTAGCTTAGTAAATGAATCGTAGAATATGTTCAATTAATAAAATAAAGTTATCAAATAAAAAATAAAAAATATATTTTTATTTTTTATCTTTGTTTAATTAACCACTAAAATGAGTTTAAATACATCTACCGGTTTCGAAAAATACCATTTTCTTCTTCAGGATGTCATAACTAACTAAAACATACATTGTTTCTTTGACAGAATCTATATTTAAAAATCTATTTTTAAAAGAAATTTTTTTTTTTTTTTTTTCTTCTAAAATTTTTTCCTAAAAATTATTCGAGTAAATTTGTATTAAGTAATGATTTGAGTTAGGTACTAAAAAAAAAATAAAATTATTTTAAAAATAGATTTTTAAATATAGATTCTGTCAAAGAAACAATGTATGTTTTAGTTAGTTATGACATCCTGAAGAAGAAAATGGTATTTTTCGAAACCGGTAGATGTATTTAAACTCATTTTAGTGGTTAATTAAACAAAGATAAAAAATAAAAATATGAATCTTAACCACAAAGATAACATTGCTTATTTTAAAAGTATAATAAAAAATATGTTAATGTCGTTGTACAATCGACATAGTCGTAAAATTGCATTAAAATACGCGATATTGCTATGGTAGGCTTAATAAGCTAGATTGTCGCTGTAGGTTTATTTAAGATTTCCTTCATATGACTAAAAAATTTGTCAAATTTTCTGAGTAGCTGCACAGTTATGGCTTTTTTTATTTGTTGCCAAAATAATCGGGGCTAAAACTAGTCGCGAGACACGATCACCTGTCTCACCTCGGCTCATATAGTGCCGGATCACTGGACGTGCCGGATCTCCAACGTGCCGGATTATTGAAATTATACGGATTCAATTCAAAATATCTAAAAAGTTAACAGTTCTGTTAATTGAAAGAAACTGTTCTGGTTAAGAAACATTTCTTCGATCTTCGAATCTAGAAGCTTCTCCAAAACCCATATTTTTTCAATAACTCCCACTTCATTCAAAATATCTAAAAAGTTAACAGTTCTGTTAATTGAAAGAAACTGTTCTGGTTAAGAAACATTTCTTCGATCTTCGAATCTAGAAGCTTCTCCAAAACCCATATTTTTTCAATAACTCCCACTTCATTCAAAATATCTAGAAGGCTAATTAGTGGATGGGTTGAGGGAAACTATCCTGGTTAAGAGACATTAGAGAAGTTGACCGATTTCCGAGTCTGGAAACTTCTCCAAAAAGCATGTTTTTTCAATAACCACGCAACTAGCCACCGACTTTCTGAGTTGCAACAAAATTATACAACAGTATTATACAATTTAATAAATATTAAACGTATACCTTTCTAATTAATACATTTAATTTGCATTTAAAATATCACCGACCTGTGTTCAAAAAAATTGCAACTTCACAATAAGAACGTGTTTTCCTTAAAAATATACAAGTTGTATTAATGTTTCCAAAAATGAATTATCAATTAATTCTGGCGTCTCCTGTCGGATTACTCATAGGTGTTTGAGATTCCGTAAATATAAAGAAGATGGCTTGCAAATAATGGAACGACAGATGTACCAATTTGAAAGTGCAACATACATAGTTTGAAAATTTGCCCTCAACTTACTGTGTTGGTGTAACATAATCGGTTAATGCATTTCTCCGGATAGGAAGAGATCCAGGTTCGAATCCCGGTAGCAACGACAATATTTTTTCGATAAATTGATTTTATACGTATATCTTTCCAATTTATACATTTAATTTGTATTATTAAAAATATCACAGACCTATACTCTGAAAAATTGTAACTTCATAATAAGAATGTGTTCCCCTTAAAAATATACATATCGATCATTGATTGACATAATAAATAAATATCTACTTCCATACTTATTCACTGTTGAAATTCACAGATGAAACAAAAAATGTGTAATTTATGGGTTGTAATAATATTTAAATGATTTTGCTATTGTATGTTCGTGACTTTATACTATAATTTTTTCGTAATATCTACTATCTATAATATAAAAGTATAATAAAACGAATTATTGTAAATGATGTGTGATTTGATATGCCCGCCTAGCTAGGCGCATGTACAATTTCACGTATTTACAATGTACAAACATTGTTATGGGACAATTAGCGAAGGAATAAGTAATGTAACGGAAAATAAATTGGCACTGAATTTGATATGAATAATTCTAGAGGTTATATAATATGGATGTGTGGTTGGCTCGGGTAATATTACATATTGTTTCTCTGTAGCTGATGTTAGGATACAGTGACTTAAATAGCAAGGTCGGGCGGATATTGATATTTTCGGAATACACATCAGAAAATGTACATTGTACATGTATTGTGTATGGAATAATATTTTCTTGTATTACAAGATTACACAAAGGTAATAAAAACTGTCGTTTCGTATACGGAGATTTTCGGTTAAATTTAATATTGCTTGGTAATTTAATTATTTCAATAACATCATGATCAGATGAAAAACAGAACACGTGATATAATTAAACTTTTCTTCTTTGTCCTCGCTTTCGTCGGATACTGTAATCATTTTGCCCAGCATTGTTCAGTCCTGGGCATACTACTGATATGATGAAGTGTACTACTGACTAAAATTATCCGTTAGTTGTTAACCACGCAATTTTTCTCCTTTCGCTTCACACTTTCATACCACCTGGATCGGCCTTCTTTTATTATTTCAAGAATAAAAGTCTTCCCAACAGAAAAATCCCATATAAACATTTTGTACTCCTTCCAATATAGGGAATCTACCAGCCCATCACAGAATTTCCATCCCTGCTACATGCATATAACCCTATTGATACATGATATTATGATTAAACTAATTAATTATTAAGAATTACACATTCTTCTTATTGCGAAATTCAGATCATAGGTCTATGATATTTTAAATACTAATTAAATGTATTAATTAGAAAGATATATATATATATATATGTAAAATCAATTTTATCGAAAAATATTGTTATTGCTACGGGATTGTTAACTAGGAAACCAAATAATTATAATATAAGTGAAATTACATTTAATAGAACGAATCTGACTAGATTAACAAAGCTGATACAGCTCAGCTGTGAGCGCATTCTAATTCCCGGGTGCAAAACCAGGTAAATCTCGGATTTTTCGAAAGAATCCTTTGCATTTTCCCAGTAACTACTTTGATTTGAAAACATATTTTTTATTTTTTTTGTTTTTTTAATTTTGTATTATAAGATAATGAACTTAGCAAAAAAAAAATAAGAAGTAACTTATGTACTAACATGTTTCACATAATAATAAAAATAACGCGTTATTGAGAATAATTTAGAGTTAAAGGTTTAAGAAAAATAACTAAAAAACTAAACTAATTAAAACCTTATAGGTATGTCAAATTGTTCTAATGTTTTTAAAAATATTATTTAAAAAATAAATCCAGTACCTAATTTATTTTTTATTTTAATATTAGAAAATATAATACACGTTAAAAATAATCAGTAGTTTATGTATATATATATCATTTCTTCTAACATTTATTGCTTTTCTATGAGAGTAATACTAAATTAATTAATTAATAACTAAATTAATAGTATTAAATTATTACGATGATAAAAGATGTAGAAATTGACTTAATGATACAAAATGATTGTAAAAAAAATAGGAATTTTTTTGGATATGACATGTGGTTAAATTTAGTTGATTATTTATAATGTTTTTGTTAATTCTACACGTTTTGCTCATTTCTCATTAGAAATAATAATTAATTCAGAATAAATTAATAATTTAGAATCATTATTCAATGTAAGACTAACATTGTTTACATTTAAAACAATCGAAATTTTTTATCAAAAGTATGATATTTTTCTAATAAATGATTGGAAAGTTTTGAAAAATCAGTTTATGTTTTAGTTTAGTTTATTTGACATCCTGATTAAGGAAATGGTATTTTCTGAAACCGGTTGGTGTATTCAATTCAACTCGTAAAGTGGTTAAAAACAAAGTTTTAAATAATATATATTTAAATATATATCAATGTCGGTGAACAAATCATCGTAAGCTCGGCACATTTTCCCCAATGTGTGAACGTGGTGCCGAGGAGGAAACCCTTGACCATGTCTTTTTTGCCTGTCCATTGCAGATCACGGTTTTTTTACAGTGGTCTCGTCAATAGTAATTTTCAGCTCCCGGTTAACTTGTGTCATCTTCTTTCCCTTAACTCGCCCCGTTTAATCTGTATAATATCGGGTTTTTTTAACGACAATCGTATTGACCTGTAATATAGTATTTCCTATTCTATAATATTATTGCACTATTTTCTATAATATAAAGTTTGTAACTTGATTAATGGCACAAATCACGCTTGAAGGGTGGATTGCCTATTAAATAGAAGAAGAAGAAGAAGAGTAATCCAGAATTGGGAATCAGGAGTGTGATTGTGATAATATTTTCAACTTTACTAGAAGTTTATTAGCGACAATAATAAGTGCATTTTAGTTATGTAAAAATATTCAACTCCTATATTTGTAATTTATTTATTTAACGATGTATTTTATGATATGAACAATAAATTAAAAATAGTTTTATAAAACTTCAGTGATCCAAAGGTATTTAAATTTAACTATGCGACTAAGTGATTAAGTTCAAAATTATTTTTGTTTATTTATATAAAATATCCAACCGCAAATTTAATGTTGTACGATTATTTATACGTAATAAAGTAATTAACTCGGATTACAAATAGAACATTGCTGCAAAAACAGGAATAATATTTCACTTAAAACTAACAAACCACTATGCATATTCTCAACATTTTCAAATAAAACATTATTATATTTTATTTTGTTTGTTTTGCGCTATATCTAGTTAAATTTAGTAAATTTTGCAGATATAAAGTTTTACTAACCAAAACAGCAAAATAAATTATACTTTTGTGTATCTAACGGGTAGTTAAAATGACGACAACAACTATGTATTAGGTAAACTATATTTTTATGTTATGAATAATTTATATTGTGATTAAATAATAAATAAGCGTTTTATTTGTGATATTGTGATTCTTTAGAACACATAGTTCCTTGATCATTAAATTATTTTCTTTGGTTTAATTTGTATTATACGAGGCGCGTTTTTTAAGTAAATGCCGTAATTTTTTTTTAAAGAAACATCATTTTTTACAACACTTTACTTTCTTCGGACGCTACACATCTTAAACTACTTCTCAACATAGTCGCCACCATTATTAAGGCACTTGTCATAACAGGACACCATTTTTTGTATACCTTCGTCATAGAACGACGCTGCCTGGAATGAAAGTAATGTCTGTTACTACGTCTTTGAGTTCATCATCGTCATCAAAACGCTTGCCACCAAGAAACCGCTTCAGATGAAGGTAAAGATAGAAATCACTTCGCGCCAAATCAGGAGGAAACAGCTACAGTTGCGGTACCAAAAACTCGTCGATCATTCGGTAATACACATCAGCAGTGACTGTCTCTCGCTGGTTAAAAAAATAAGAGCCAATTATCCCTCGGGCAGAATTGCACACCACACTGTCATTTTTGGACAATGCAAACGTTTTTTATGGCGTTCCCTTGGATTGTCGGGGCACCAGTATCTCATAGCCATCGATATTAAAATGTGCTTCGTCAGTAAACATCATGTTCCCAAGCATTCGTGCTGTTCCTAAACATTCCAGCGTCGTTCTCGCTAAGGTTTCACGTAAAGAATAGTCATTTTCGTTGAGAAACTGCACGATTTGCAGTTTGTATGGGTGAAACTGTAGTTTATTTTTCAAAATAACGTGCACTGTTGATTTTTTTACATTTGCAATATATCTCAGCAATCCCTCTGTGAAACTGATGTTATTTTTCATACCTCATGTTGTACAGAATGTTAACAAGGGTTGATAGAAAATCTAGGAGCCTTCAAATTGAATACTCTTTTACCCATAGTAATAAAAGCAGGTAGAATAGATATACATAATGAAAACATTAAATGGTTTTTAATATAGTTTATTTAAAGATCCCTAAGGCATTTATTTACACTATGTTAAAATCGGATATAAAATGTTATGTGAGGTAATGATTTGAATACCAATAAAATTAATGAATATTCAACATTACATTGTATATTCTTCTCTCCTTCACATAAAAGATCTGAATGTGCCAAAAAATAAAACATATCTCTTTTTTCTATTTGGTTTTTAAATCAGATCAATGATTTCAGTGAATTATTAAAAAATATACAGACGAACAATCGCCGATACATGACATAATAAAATAAAATCAATTCTGTTCATTTTTATCTCAGAAGCATGTTAATAATTAACCTATTATCTGCATAGCTGTGACATAACTAAACTCCCTATAGCAGAGAGTCTTATGCCACAACTTGCCGAAAATTTTTATATGCTTTTTTTAATCGTGATCAGTGAACCCCTAAAACACCCTCTGTCAAAAAATATGTAAACGTATTTATGCATGTATGGTAATATATAAAGATTTTTTTTTTTAAATTAATATAACTCGTAGTTCTTATCGAATTTCTATACGTACTATACGAGTATGTTCAGTTCATTAGCCAGTCTGATTCACCGTCTCGTTTCAAAACGGCAGTTGTTCAATAATGAAAAAATCTTAACTATGTTATATTGTACTATATTGTGTCCTGGTCCATATTCCGCACGTGATTAGTTCTCTTTTCTCGCAACTTGTTAACGTCTAGAAAATCTTCGATTTGAACATTTCTTATTTCAGTTTAGTCCGTGTTGCCTCTTTTTCTTTACTTGGAGCCAACCGAACAAAAAAAAGCACCTTTCCACGCACAAACGAAATCTACGTGGTTTTCCAGCCAGTGTCGAAAAGCCTTTTTAATCACTATTAAAGGTAGTTGAAAGGGTAGCCGTTCACTCGGAAAATTGCACGAGTTTTGTGCGTATTCCAATATTTATAATATATTCGTTCATAGTTAACCCCATTAGTAATTATCTTCCAGCGCCCCTTGGTTTAATTAAAACCCTAAACAATATTAAAATGTTGGGTTATACAGCGGCAGCATCTGATCAAGCAGGCAGACACTAAAAAGGAATTTATGGCCGAAGTTTCGGTAATATTTTTATTAATAACTATCAAAAATGTCGAAAGCTTCTCCTAATGACCCCCGCACGAGCGTCTATAATAAATCCACCAACTTGAGCACAAGTTCTAGTCAATAAATTAAGTTAGTTTGCGTAGCGCAATTCCTTTATGGAGGATCTGGATATATTTGCGTAATTTATTGGACTTAGAATATAATGCACACTTGAGTTGGGGAGTTCGATGAATAAGAATGAAATATTATACTCCTCGATTAAGAGCAAAACTCATGTAACACATCGCCATGTGAATAACTTCTGTAATACTTCAAACTAATCTCCAAATTTATTATTAAAAAAAATTAAAGAAGAAAAACGGATAAGCGACGAAGTTTTGCGGAATATTATACTGAAGTGAAGAATGTTTTCATACACGATAATAAGAATGTTTCCGTTAGGGATGGTTGATTGGAATCTCTTAGCAACCCCCTGCCTTCCATTCCACTGCAAGTAGAATTATTAACTCAGAATTAAGAATTGGGTGGTCAATTTCAAAAAATCCTTAATTCCATATTTCCACAATATTCGCAGTTGGATAGAATTTTTATTTCTCTTAATCTTAAACAAAATCACATATTCAGTCACCCGTATTATGAATTTAAAAAAATAAGAAATAGTAAACAGTTTTTAATGATTTTAGTGGACATAAGAAGTTTTAATAGTGGGAAAAGTGAGAATAGAACGCAGAAATTATATATTTATACATATATATCATATGCATTGAATGTTATGGACATAGAGATATTTAAAAAAAAAAGTAAATGATATAAAAAAAGTGTTTCATAATTAAAAATGGGGCATAGTAATTTTTAAAATGTTAACTGCGCAATTAGTTTCATAGAGCAGAAAATTACGAATAGTGTTGCTAACTTCAAACAAATTATAGATAACTAAAGGGATGTTTTTTAATTCACCACCTGATTAAATGATCCATCGATATCATCGAGAAGAGCAGTTGTAGAGGATGTTAAATTACGCCATGGGTTGTAACGTTGTGGAAGAAGAAGTATTTTACACAGTTATAAAAAATAAAAATAAATTAACTTAATTTCATAATGTGTACTGTTTTTTTTTTCCCGAAATCAAGCTTAATCGTACTTTTTCATGAATTCAATTGTCTCGATGGCAGTTTCCTGTCAGCAGAGTGCCATCTGTTGGACGCATCGTAAATTAAAATACTCATAATTGCGTTCTTACTACCGATTTAATTATCGTTCATAATGTTTTTAATTGCCCCCGGTTCACTCCCATAGCTCCAGTTTTCCCATGACCCCTCTATTGTTAGGCAGCTTTGTGTTTCCGTCTCACCCCATGAGAAATCCTCCGCCAGAGGCCTAGGCTCTCGGCTATCTCTCGTTAGATTCGATCTTCATCCGCGAGTGTTTCTACGATCTTGCTCTACAACTTTGTAATTGAATTTTAATTACAGTAAGATGAAAACTAGCACGGTGTACCTTGTACGCACTTTCTACCGCTTACATCTTGTCGTTGCACTCGTAGCCCTTACTGTACGTATTACACATCTTTTTATTAATATTATTTTGTTATATACCTTGTTTCATTCTTGTCGCAGAATTATATGGGCCGATCAGCACTTGGCCGATATTTAGAAAAATGAATAAAGCGATTAGTATCGTCGCTAAATATAAATTGTATATTGGCATTACTTTCGTACATAATAATACACACTAGCAGATGAGCAATCGGCTATCGTCGAAAAACTGTCATGCAGTTTGACAAAAAATAAAATTATAATGTGACATTTATTCCGTGTACGCATCTAAAATTTAAAAAAAAAAACTTTGTATGAAACCACGAAATTTCTTATACGTCAACCGGTTTCGCTTATCGCAAGCTTCATCAGGACGAATTTAAAACTGATCATAATTACAAAAAGAGAGTACATAAAGAGGAAGATAGAATATAAAATTACACGTGAAAGAGAGACATAATACATGTATTGTTAAATAGAAAATCAAGGGAGACAGAATATAAAATTATATGCGAAAGAAAGAGATAGAATACATATACAGATAGACGGAATATTAAGGGAGGGGCAAATACAGTGTACAGATGAATATTAAATTGATTTTAAAGGAAACATACCTAATATGGGGCTAATGGATTAATTAATTTGATTATTAAGAATTGGCGTACCACTATTTATAGCTTTTTTTATTTCGAGGGCTTCTAAATTGTCCAACTGGAGGCCAAACCCGTTTTTATGGAGGATATTGACCCCTGTGGTATTATTAAAAGAATTTCCACAAACTATTCAAACTTACTGTTCAAACATTTAAGATGTTCTTTGATACGAATATTGACATTACGAGCAGTTTTGCCTATATGGAATGAGGGATAGTTATTGCAAGATATTTTATATATACACATATATATGTAATATAGATGAAATAAAAAAATAAAAAAGGCCATTGCTGACCGCTGCGCGGGTTCAATGCGGAAATCACATACTATATATATCCAATAGTGCATTGTGCATCCTTATTATATTGCTTTAGATGAAATATAGATTCTACGAAAGCCCTGGCATGCGCATAAATCACGTTGCGGCCACAATAGGCGTACGAAGACCCTAGCAGCAAAAATCAATCGGCTGTCGCTTGCTTTGTACTGCTTACTACTGGAATTGTACAAACGGTGTTACATATTAACTTTGATATATATATATATATATATATATATCCACTTAAAGATATTCTTGAAAAATACGAACAAAGCATTCATGTCATATTTGACAGTTCTACAATAGATGGGGAAGTGTAATATTCTTATGGATGTATATTATTACAGAAATTAAATATCAAAATGACTAAATGAACGCTAACATTTTTTAAATGTTTGCAGCCGAGAAAATATGATTTCCAGTCATTCGTCTTAACGACTCTTTTGCAACGGATGTAAATTATACAACGACTGACCGCAACAGACAAGACAACTGTAAGTACATATTTAAAAATAAGTGGCAAACATACTGCGATGTATGCGCACACACAGCAAATACAAATAACTGTATTTAAAAAAAAATCTGAATGTTTATATGTCCATTGACTTCCCGGGTCTCATATTTAATAATAAATAAATAAAAATGGATATGCCATGCAGTGATTCGAGTTATGTGGATATTACAGTATTCATTAGAAAGTATTGACATAATGATTTTAGAGCTTTTTGAAATTAATGTTAATTACGTGACAATATTGCTAATCGTTTCGCGCCATCGATCCCGCAGCTTCCACTTTGTTGGATATTCGTTTATCTCTTGCGGGACCGTCTTTATATTATCCATTCATCTTCGCTTGTTCTAAATCTTGTTGGCTCATGTGAGAGGGTCTTGCGGTGTCACCGGACTCGTCTATTCTATCTGTAACCTCCCCCTATACCACCCTACATACCTACGTACATACTAAGAATCTTGTATTTAAGTTTTCTATACCAACAGGATTCTCCGGCTGACTTCAAGGTGTCAGTGTATTTGTTAATTATTCTTATCTCAAAAATATCTGTTAATCCTTACAAGCAATGTTCCCTCTAATTTTGGATCGCGATGTGGGCATAAAAAATAATTTGTGCTCTTTTAAAGACCTGTATTTGTGCGCTGGGGGGAACAATAAGATAAATATTACCCTACCAGTATGAGGTTACTGGGAAGGCCTGGGCTGACCACATTACTAATGATGGTGTATAAAGACGCAGTCAAGATAACTGATAATAACTATCAAGGAATAGAATGATTTGAATGACATTTGCATTCTTCCCTAGCAAAAGTGCAGCTATCGAAGGAAAAAAAAGAGTACTCCATACCGTAGAGTTTTTATGCACGGGGTTCCTATTCCATGAGTCGATACTGTGAAATATCTTAGACTTACATTTCACAAAAAACTTCGCTAGACACAACGCATTAACAACATTCGCGACAGAGCCCAAATCTCCTACAACAGACTATACCCCCTCCTAAATTCCTACAAACAAATGACTCTTGTACAAAGCAATCATCCGTTCTACACTCACATATACGAGCCCTTTCGGAGGTTCAAGTAACACAACATTTTTAGAATCCATCCAAAACTACATCCTTAGGAGAATCACAAACTCACCCTGGTCACAATCATTCACAGAGACTCAAACATACACTCACTCAATCGACACATACACGATTTATCTTCTAAATTAATTTATATCCTAAACCCTTTCATAAACTTCCTATCCCTACATGATCCCTCATCCGATCCCCACCATCTTCGTCCCATTTCACGTCTTTACCCTGTTAAAAACAGTTCCCTGAACAAAATTTATCAAACGATTCTATAAAAACTTTCGCTAAAAGTATAGAAATTTGTAAAAAATTCATCAAAATGAAACAAAAAAAGAATTTACAAAATATAAAATAAATAATAATGTATTGTATAAAAAACATTACCCATTTTTGCTACTACTTTATACAAAGTTAAAATTACCTAAAATTTAAAAAAAATATTTTCACCGTGTTCCTCGTTCAATAGGGTGGGTGCCCCAAAAAAATCTTAAGCCATTACTGTTACCTCATATGTCGGAGACAAGAGAGGTCAGCCCTTATATCTCCCCTTTTTAACATTCTTCAAAAAATATGATCTTTTGCAGGGGAAGACAGAAGGCAGCAGAGCAGAAATAGGCAGAAATAGATTATTTTGGCTTTGTAACCTCAGAAAGTAGTTCAATGTCCAAAATATTGATGATTCTATACTGGATAAATCAACATCGTAGCCAACATTCGATGAAAGGCAGCATATGAAGAAGAAGTCGTGTTTAAAAATTGTGTGCGCGCTGTATTTTTTAGTGTGCGCTATGATACCAAATTATGAGTTCGCGCACACCCTCACCTTAGAGGGAACATTGCATACGAGACCTGCTTGCATTTTGTTAAGATTTCAAAATAAAAACTACCATGCATCTTACAGTTACCTGAGTGTTAAGCCAGGCTCTCGTGGCGATATGCCACAATAATATAAAGCGGCAACCACCGTTAAGACCGACGTAAGCGTCACTCGCCTACCTGCCGTCTTCCCGACCACCTAAATCTGATGACCCCAAATCTGGCAACACACATAATACTTATTTGATCCTGGTTAAACATGCAAAAAAAAAACTAACCCTCTGTACTATCTATTGCATGATACATCTTTCAGAAAACGTCAATGCAATTTCTTCGATCATGACCAAAACCATCTACTGTTAAAAAGTTTATTGATTTACGGAATATAACGGATTTTGTGAACACGAAAACATCCGTAGTTTTTATCGGATTACGATCAAACTTTATGAAAAATAGACTTGGTAAATATCTCTGCTGAGTTTGATAGCCAGCGCAAAACCTAAAATAATATAACTCTTAATTTTAAACCTAGAGAAAAAATATAAAGTACTGATTCTTGTGGCCATAGCCGGAGGGGATTTTTTATACGTACGAACATTTTTAGTTGTTTTTTTTTATATGTAGTCATTTGTTCTGGCCTATTTTATGTATTTTGTTTGGTTTGTACTAGTTGATGGATGCGTTTAACAGATTTTATTTTTATTTATTACTTATTATAGTTTTTCGGACATCTCACTGTTTTAAATTTAATATTGTGCATCAGTAGTAGGGCATGCAGCGTCGGTTTACAGTAAACCGGTTTACCGGTTAATATTGCTAAATTCCATTAGAAAATCACTGGTATATTATCAAGCTTTGCCATTAACTATGTTTAATAAATATAGTTTCCGCTTTGAGAACTTAGTTTCTCCACAGAACTGCCACTTGATTCGTCAGCGGGAGGGATTCTAATAACTTGTGTTTAATGCACGACATATCTTAATGCTATAAAAATCACATATAAAAATATCCATAATTTTCAATAAAATATCGGCCAGTATCATCATTTTTTTACCAATTTACCGGTAATGTTATTTTTTGATAATTTTGCATGCCCTATCTATCAGTGGGTAATTTTTTGTCTTGTGTTAGTTAAAAGTCACACTTTCAGCAATACTCACTGATATGGTGCAGTAAATTGCGACTCCCCCATACCCAGGACCGTGCTATGAGCTAAAACTCCCGTATCAGTTAAATTCAATCACTGCTAGCCTGGTGGCATGGCCCGGTTGCCTTGTAGACATGGCAACCGGGCATACTACGCAGCAATGAAATACGGCACGAGCAATTCACTGTCCCTCCAGGGTAGATTGTGCCTTTATTTATTTAAATTAAAATACAAAAATATTCAAATTATTGTACAGACACAGGAATACATTGATGAACCAAGAAACCCACGATAGATTATGGTGCAGTGTCAACCCTTGTGAAACGTATGATTCATGGATAAGTGGCTATTATTTTGAGTACTTTTAAACGATGCAAGCACTCCTCGCGCAGCCTCCTGGTACTAATCTGCTCAGGTATTATAATAAGCAGATTTTCACTTTTAATTACGGTAACTGTTTCTTCTGTCTGTTCTAAGTAAGTGCTAAATTACTTAAACAAATTTCCGTAAGTCACGTGGAGATAAGATCTCCGTTATTACCGCTTCGGAGGGACGCTTAGCTTTACACAACTCGGAGTCTCAGTGCTAATTGAATTTATATACTTAAAACGTATTTACGTGACTTTACTTTCTAAGTTTACAGTGTTAAGTTGCTAATGCTTTTTGTAAGAAATCGGGGTTGTTCGGTTGCAACCTGAATATAATAAGTTCGCCATTTCGTGATCTTAAAACAACAATCTATTATCTGAAATTTTGTCAAAATTGACATTTTTATATAAATAAACAATCATTTTATTTAATGTGTCAATTAGAAAGATATGCAGGAGAATTAAATTTATCAAAAAAATATTTTTGTTGCTACCGAGATTCGAGCCTGGATCTTTTCCTAAACGGGGAAATGCGTTAACCGATTACACTACACCAGCATAATAAGTTGAAGACAAATTTTTTAACTTATATGCTGTAAGTTCCATTATTGCGAAAATCTCAAATACCTTTGATTAATATTCGCTAGGAGACGCCAGAAATTGAATCAATTTATTTCTTATTAAATTTTGTATAAACTTTGATACAACTAATATATTAAAGATAACATATTATTATTGTGAAGTTAACGCCTTTTCCCGGAGAGGAATGGATCCAGGTTCGAATCCCGGGAGCAACAAAAATATTATTTCGATAAATTTAATTTTCCTGTGTATCTTTTGTAATTGATACATTTAATTTGTATTATAATTAATTTATATATATTTATTTAGACTTTATTAACATACATATTTTTGTTGTAACAGAGATGAATATATTATAATATAACATGATAAACATAAGATAACATTATATTGCAATTAAATACTTATAGTTTATTGTGTGGGATGGAGTAGACTCCATCTCTGATATATACAACGATGTCCTGGCTATTTTGCTAGACTGAAGTCTGTGTTAAAGTAGCCAGTTTTTTTCGTGCTGTTTTGGTGTTATTTTAGATAAAAATCCGACAGAAATAAAATAGAGATATAAAAAAAATATATATATATACATATATAAATGTAGTGGGAGCGTTGTAGAACTAGTGAATTATTAGTGTAGTCATTGTATAATGATTATGTTAGAATGTTGGATAGCCATGCTTCTGATTACTCTCTACCCAATTGGATCATATATAGAATATATAAGTTGAACAAGTTAAATACAATATCGGAAGAAGTGAAATAGGTAGATGTGGTCCGACTGCGTGGAAGAGGACTGGAGTAGAATATGAAGATCCAGTAACTGGAGAAGAATGGCTAGGGATATGAATCGGTGAAGAGCATTTGTGAAAGAGGAGAAATCACAACCTGGAAGGTAATGCCATAGAAGAAGAAAAAAATATATAACTTATATTCTATAACGTGTGTATGAATATAGTGACATTTTTGAATATCGTATTACATATCTGACAAGCAGTCAAAAATAATCCTACTAAAATAGTAAAGGCTGGTTTCTTTTGAATATTCAGAGAGAAAAAAAAGTAAGACTAATAATACATTTAAATTGCAAGAAAAACGTAAAGTTAAAAAAGCAACTAGTGCAAGAATAAAAATAAAACAAGTCGGTCTTTGTATTTATATCGGTCTTTTGTGTAGAGTTTTGCAGCCTTCCATTTCCTATTCTTCCTCACGGTATCTTAATTAGCTTGAAGCCATTATGGACACCATAAGTCTTCATGTTCCCGACAATTCGTGCCCTTGGAACCACCAGGTAGCATCAGACATTTTTACATCAGAGTGAAATATTGATCTTCCATTTTTTTAATATTCGATTTCTTCGGCGGAGTTTTTTTTAATCGCCCGTGAGATGAAATTTTTACGAAATTGTCGCTCAATAATTTAAGAATTATAAAGTAAATTGATTTCTGATGTCGGGCACGTTATATAATATAACGCATACATTTTATTTGTATTTAAATCAACGGTAGAACTTCTAAAAAAAAAAATACAAATATTGCAAAAATATTATATTGTTTTTTTGCTATCTTTTAATTTACTAGAAAATTTGATATACATATTCGTAACACAATTCGTCGTCCATCTTTCAAAGGGAAAGTTTTCGAATTTGTCAATTTTACAGCAGACGATATATTAATTAATTGTTTGGTATTTTTCATTGTTGAAAAATGATAAAAAAATGAACTTACCAATTTCTATGGATATTTTTTGATTTTAAGACAGTGTGGGGTGTATTTATTCCATAAATATTACTGTCATTTGTAAGAATGACACATCGAAATAAGGGTGGTTACGTCAAAAATAAATTATGAAAATTACTTTATTAGAATAAAATTCAGATACGACTGTTTGAATGGATTAATGTAACCCCAGACGTAACTCAATTTTAACCATTCCTCACCGATGATATAAACGGAGTTGACATTTCCTCTAATTATGTGAATATCTCTGTAAATATACTAAATACAGAGTTCATATTTTAGGTATTCCTCCTTAATATATTTATGTATTGGATAAAATAATTATAAAAAAAATGTTTTCTCAAAGAACCTGATGTGAATTAGTTAATACATGCATGTATGTGTACGTGCGGAGTTGTGCAGACGGCGCAGTGCGCGGGGTGCCGTCACTTCAGTTAGTGGCAAGAGCGTGCGCTGGCCGAGTTAGACCTGTCTTATGCGTCTTTATGCTGTCCTTCGTGATGACCAATGTTTTTTCTAATTTTTAGCACTTTTACACGACAATTTATATATATATATATATATATCAGTATTAAATGTTTAATATAAGTAATAAATGTAAAATATTTATATTTATGTGACTTAAAAATCGCAAAAGTCTTCATCTACACTATGTTTACAGCACCGGAACGCGCGTTTTAATTTCAACACTGTATGGGAAACGTTAACAAAAAAATGAGGCACGTCTTTTTGAAAGATGGACGACGAATTTTAAGAAGAAAATTATTTTCCGAATTTAAATACAAAAAAATCAATTTTGTTCAAAATTTCAGATGGAACCTTGTTGTTCCAAGGTCACGAATTATGTTGGGCAACATTGGCACAGGCTGTTCCATCTCCCGCTGTGCAGGACCATCCCGCCAATGGTCATACTATACTACGGTGGGAATTGCTGCTCTTCTCGACATAATCGCTTCAGAGACAGATATTTTCCATAATAAAAAGAAGATTGGATAGATAAATAAAAGATATATAGTTTAGAATAATCTAATGATTCTCACCTACAGTTGTTCGGTATCTTCTATAAGAAATATATGCGATTAATTAACTCTCAGTTATACTTCGTAAAGTCAATGTATTTTATATGTAATATATTTATTTTGCCAATAAATTGAATTGTAAAAAAATTGTACCAACAAATAAAATAGTTCGAATCTCGCAATAATAATTCTCTCGAGAAGTTTGCTTTTTTAATTCGGTGACTAAATTCAGCTTCACACTTGAAGTGGAAATAATAATGTATAATAAATTAAAAAATTTATCCTTAATAAATCGAGTGAGTACAATTATCACTCACGTGGTATCTATTATTATACATCGCTTGTGAATGTGTTATGTATACAGTTCACTGGGAAGGAATGAAGGAAGGAAGGAATGAACACATTAGAATTTATTAAAAAACAGTTGCTTAGTATTCAATTTTGTATAGGTAAATACTAGGTATGTAATATTTTTTCAATTTTCGAACATATGAATTTCTAAAGTGTCCAAAACGTAAGACGTAATATGTAGTCGCCATGGTAACAAGTATGACGTATAGACTGATATACTCTTTGGCCAGCAAGGGAATACAATCTATGTGAATTATACCCACATTGTAAAATCGATTTTTAAAGCAAATTTCTAACAATTATTCAAAAATGAATTTTTTAATGCTATTTTCGTCCGGTACGCCTCCGTCCTCTTCACTCGCGTTAAAAAAACAACTATCCCCCTCGCGTCATTACTTTTTTAACTCGACGGCCGACCCACGAGACGGCGCTGGCGCCTCGATTCGGAGTCCGGACCAGGTATCGTTAAGAATTTGATTTGGGCACGGCCCCGCGCTCGGTGGCGTAGTTCAACCCCTGGCAGCATCCTTTCATCTTTTGATCCAGGAAATGTATTTTTCTCTCTTGATACTTTATAACGATCATTATTGCGTAAACTTTTAACCCCCCCCCCCCCCCCTTCCGGGCGAACGGCCCCACTTTGAAGTTACACATTAAACGGTCGGATTGTTAGTACACTCCGTCACAAATAATAATAATAAAATGTCGTTTACTTTGCGAACGTCTCGCTGTCACCGGCTGCGGTCAAATCTTTCGAATGGATTTTTGAAACGTCTTTAAACTTTCCCTTGAGGTGCTAAAATAAAAACGCGCTTTCCGGTGCTGTCAACTCAGTGTGCATAGTTGATAAAAATGAAAAAAAAACATTGGTCATCACGAACGACAGCATAAAGACGCATAAGGCATATCTGACTCGGCCTGCGCACGCTCTGCCACTAATGTGACGATCGGCATCCGACTCCGCAAGCCCAACGCACTGCGCCTTCCGCACCACTCCACGCGTACACATACACGTATTGACAAATTCTCGTCAAGTTCTTCGAGAAAACATTTTTTATTGTTGCGTATGGTAAATACATATAAATTTTAATTATTTTATCCAATACATAAATATATCACGTTCCTATATACCTAAAATATAAACTCTGTATTTAATATATTTACAGAGATATTCACATAATTAGACAATGTTAACTCAGTTTACCTCATCGGAGAGGAAAGGTTAAGAAGCGAAATACTTGACGGCATAAAAGTCTACCAACGAGATTAAGATGCTATGCAGGAGTTGTGACAAGACTGGACCATAAAAGAATCGAACATGTCAGATTTAGTTTCAAGGTAGCGCCCATTATTGACATGATGATTTAAAATTTTCACTAATTTTTTAGTACTGCATATTTTTTTGCAAATATTAAAACATATTATATTTAGCTTCAATTCACTTACATCGCACTTTCCACTACAAATATGTGCTGAATATATTAACTAGCTTTCATAAGAAAATAAACTCTCCATCTGTGAGGACTCAAAGATATCCCACAAGAGTAAATAATCTTAAAATCGTTCCAAAAATAAAAACTACATTTGGTTAAAGATTATTCACTTTTCAGGCTCCCAGAAAATATAATCAAATTGGAAATAATATTAAAACTTTAAATAACATTGAAGCTTTTAAAATGAATGTTTTGAATTGGTTATTAAAATTAGGTAGAGCAGATACTGAGTGTAAACTTTTGTATATTATGAAATAAGTCTTATAATTTTATTTATTTATACATATTATAGTGCATATTAGTATTTTTATTCTCTGATTTTATATATTTTCACATTTTCTTTGCCTTGTCTGTCCTTTCATTTCATTTGAAAAACCTGGACCTCGTAATGTCCACTTGAGTAGCAGTAATAATAATAATTCGTAGTCAGGAAAATGTTGGCATGTTTTGCTCTTTGACCCATGTTGAATGTCGCAAAAGAAAAATATTTTGTACAAAGATAGACATTAAATTAATGTGTACCGTAATATGTATATTGTTGGGTTTAATCTATAAGGAAGAATTTTTATGAGACCTTTAAGAAATTCTTTGCATTGTGTTGTGGGTAGTTGAGCAAATCGTGCTAAGTATTTTTTCTTTAAAATAATTTTGAACGACAACTGTAACACTGACTGCAGTGTTAAAATGAAATTGTGAGCAATTTTGTCATGTCAGATGTGACAAGAATAATGTACACTCATTCAATGAATTTTAGAGGGCTCTGATAAAAGTATCCAGATTTTAAATGTGTTGAGTGATTGTACAATTTTGAAAAATTTAACGATAAAACTGACGATACACCTAAAAACATTGCAATTAGTTTACAATTCCATTGTCACTCCGCATATAAATTATTGTTTAACAGTACTACTTTTGGGAAATAAAACTGAGAAGAAAAAAATTCTAATAATTAAAAACAGACCAATGAGGACTATTTAAAGATGTAAACAACTAAAATTAATGACGGCTAAGCAAAAAATTATACAAAATGTTTTAATATTGGTATATAAAATTAAAAATGTACTATTCCATCATACACGAATAAAAATATAATGTTGAGGTCCACACGTATCCTACGAGAATTCGGTGGGATTTCAGACTTCCACAAACAAATCTGGCCGGAACACTAAATAGTTTATACTATATAGGTTTCAAATTATTCAATAAACTCCCAGCAAATGTGAAGGAAGCAACTAGTTGTGCTACTTTTCGTAGGTTAAGCGCAGAATGTGTAGTATTTAAGTTTCATAACTGATCATTTCATGTGTTTATTTTTTTTTGTATTTATAACTCTTTAATACTAAATCTCGGTACATGTAATAAAATAAATACATATTGTAATATACTTTTCCACCAGAAATATAATAACAAGAAGTGTGTCTTACGGTTTATTTTGTAAATATATTTACCTCATTGTGGTTGGCTCATTGAAAACAAAATCCTATGTTATTTTTTCGCTTTTTCGCACATTTTTTCCTCTCAAACTCAAAGGTCAGAGGCCATCGATCCGAGCGGCGAACATTTCCATTTGGGTTTCCTCTCATGCGTTTTCGATATACGCGTTTTTATACAGCCACTGTGTCAAATCAACATAACCTTCAAATGAAACTGATCAGTAAAATCAATCAGTTATAGTAATCAACGCACTCGTCGCCAAATTTCTACAAATAGCAATTGTTTCGGACATGCCGATGGTGTAATATAATATGCAAAAACAACAACAATTAATAATAAATTTGTGCTCGACTTATCTGTTTTCAAAGTTAACACGTTTGAAGACATGCATCGTTTGGCAGTAAATTGGCAATAAATATTTATTTTATTTTTAAAATTAAAATAGACCCACAAAACATCTTGCTAGACGTTTGTCTGTAGGTATATTCATATCAATTATTACATTTAATATAATCAAACATAAAATCTAATCAGTTTCACAGTTCAATAATCCATGTAATGCTTACAAGTAAGACAAAACTTTATTGATAAGTCACTTATTTTTCACATTTTCCAAATTGGCAGAAAGCGTACTATTTCGTAAATTCCCAGGGAGTTTATTTTTCAGCGTAAGAACAACAAATTCTAATGTCCTCGATCTATACTAAGTGGTGATTTTGAGAATTATTAATTTCAAATTAGCTACACCTCTTGTATTTTTTCCTTGTGAAGCCACCCACCCCTATTTAGAGGTTCGTTGTTATAATTTTATTTTATTAAAAATAACAGTAACAGCCCCCGTGTACAAGAAGAACGTTTACGGAAGAATATAACAGTTTTAGATTATGCCTCAATTTAAATGCTACCTGGCTTACAATTTTTTACAAATGATAGCATTGATTGAAAAATGTGACTATTATATAATATATTCAACACTATTATTTCATCATCATCTTTTATCCTCGACAAGAGGCTTCCACATTCGGCTGAGTTGTGTCGCTTCGGTACTAGTTGACTTGTCAAGATCCTGTTTTGCTGTTTATCTCAGTTTAGTCTGGGGCGACCCACCAACTGACTTTTGCAAGTTTCCAAAAAGATACATCTTGGTAATCATTCCTCTGGATTTCGCAAGACATGTCCAAGCCACCTTAAGTGTATGTATTATATGAAAAATAAAAAGATATTTAGTATTTATATTTGAGACTCGTATTAGCAAGCTATAAAACAGTTGTATGTTCGTTTCTTTTGCACGTTCAAGAACACGAAACTTCCGAAAACAAGCCTCAAATAAAAAATACCAATTGCATTGCCAGTAATTATAAATACCTACATATTTTTATAGATTCTTCTAGACGGGGGCTATTTTTAAGTACTCAATCACTGTCAGCGATTATGACTTAAAGATTTCAATAATTGATTCACAGTTCGTGATTTCGATCTTCAGTTTAAGGATATGCAGTACTTGAAGAGAATAAAATACGCGATGTAATGACGAAGATTACGTATGTACCTTATAACAAATACTTTGTTCTTTAGAACGAATTAATAGTGCAATAAAATAATAAAAAAATAGTAAGGTTATAGGTTGTTAGATTAGGTTAAGTAAGGTAAGATTATTTATTTAATGTTAATTTTTTATTCTTGTAATGCATACTTCGTTTTATGGAACCGAATATTTATTTGAATGCACATGTCTCTCAAAATAATTTCCTGTTGAATCGTACCCAATATTAAATAGAATGACGAAACGCTAGACAACTTCGGAGGAATGAAAAATAAAGTACTTTAAAGCCAGCAAGAGGAGCACATTTGAGAAAATCAAATCACGTGCAACGCACGTATCAATCACAACATGACGTGCGCCACGTTCGCGGCACGCTTCTGTGCGAATCGGGAGCGTTTCTACGGTGTGCGGGTGTGCGGTATGTCGTTATCGTTCGCTGACACGGCAAAAAGTTCTTTGGGGATATGTGCTGAAATTGCAATACTCCGTATCGATACAATGTGTTTGAAATATCGCTTTTGATATTTCTCTCTCTGTAATAATTGTTTTTTTACGATCGGGCCCCGAGAATAAATTGCCCGAGCTACGTTTGCCTATACCGCAGATGTGGGGGAACCGTTCGACATCCACGGACATCTTCCACTGAAAACGTAATTATTTTTGCCTGAACCGCGTGAGCAGAATTCATCATTTTGTTTTATGTAACCAACTGTCATATTATCTACTCTATAAAGCGCTTAATGTATATATATATATATATATATATATATATATATAATATCACTTTCTTACGTAGATGACTCTTGACTTGGTATTTAGTTTGCGTCCATGGTGAAAATGGTTGGTTTATATTTTTTAATTTGTGTATAGTATTGCTTGTTAATCTAGTGGTTAATACGCCGGTCTAGTGATTTAGTTGTCGGGGGTTCGAGCCTCGTTTCAGGAGACCAGAAACTTAGTCCTATTTTCATTACATTTACTGAAAAAAAAAATGATCACGTTTATACAAATAATTATTGAACAAACGTAAACATTACGAACATATACTTGACAATGCGACGCGAGATGAGAGTCGTGAAAATTCGTACGATTTCGCTAATGTATGTTTTTTTTACTCGTAATAAAGATAATGTACACTTTATTTCAAATTTAATTTATATTTGCGTTTGAATATATAAAATATATTTTTTTTAATAATCTTAACCTAGAGATAATCGTAATAGTTCGATATATTATTCGCTACTTTAGACAATACGTAGAATTTTTATTTATTAACAATGACACTAACATGGGTGATGGGCGGCAACAGTAATGGAGGATGCGACTTAATTATATTATATACAAAGATTAGCTTATTATGCGATCATATCTTATATCTACGTTACACCCTTTACTATTTCAAAAGTATGATTCGATTAATAAATAAATTAGTGCGTTGTAAATTTCAACCCCCGATTCGAGTCTTTTATTTGAAATCCCCATTCAATTTACCTTTTGAAGGTTGAAATAAACCCTCGGTATAATCTAAAAAGCTTGCCATTCCATCAATAAACTATGCTCTGATAATGTTTAGGGGGTTTAAGGCAGGGGACGGATATTTATGCGAATTTGCTAAGTCTGTGAGCGATTTCGCTTAGATTATCGCAATTCAATACAAAAAGTATGGCATATTTATTGGAGATTTTATCGCCCAATCCACGCTGTGAACAAGGGTCCCTTTCAAAAGAAATTTTCGCAAAAGGGGAATTTTACTCCCAAGTAAAAATGTAAATATATTTATTGAAGACTTATGTACTGGAATATAAAATGGTTGACGGATTTGTCAGCGAAGTGACTTTCGATTCGAATGATTCGATGTTTGCGTAATACTTTGAATATTTTGAATCCTGCTTTTATTTTAAACTTGTATTTAAAATTCATCATAAGACGCTTTTCAAGTGATCTGAAATAGATCTTCCTAATTAATTAAACAACAAATATTTTTTTATTATTAAAGTATTGAAACATTTAGAAAAATCGTTTTACGTTTTATCTTTGAAGAAGGATCATTGTGTAGAGAATAATTCTAAAAATAAACGAGGAATGAAATAATAATTATCTACCTGCAAAATATTCGTTTCAGAAAATTTGAAAATTGTTGTAATTCCAATTAACAAATTTTTGACAATATAAATTAACATTTTTGTTTACTGGTTTTCAGAACAAAAACGTCGTATAAACCAATTTGACACTTCCCTTCAATGAAATATTTAATTAAATATATTAATTAGAAAAATATACATATAAAATCAATTTTATCGAAAAATATTGTTGTTGCGCCACCGGGATTCGAACCTGGATCTCTTTCCTAACCGGGGTAGGTGCATTATTCAACTATGCTACAGCGACAATATTTTTAGCAACAAATTGATTTTATATGTATATTTTTCTAATTAATATTTAAAATATCACAGACCGTCTGTTCTGAATAATTACAACTTCACAATAAGAATGTGTTCTCCTAATTGAAATATTTAATCGATTTGTGACGAACAGACATTTCAATACTTTAGGTTTTTATTTATTACTTACCATCAGGCCGTTACTCCGCAGGGGTAGGCAGAGCGGATAGAGCACCACACTCTTCTGTCCTGACACACAATTCTCGCCTCATCCACATTTATACATCTTCTCATACAAGCTCGCCGATTATTGAGGTTTTTACCTGGTTTACCTGGCACTGGAGAACGGTCATATATATTTCGTAGTATTCTCTCCTCATTCATTCGTTCCATATGATGAAACCACTCAAGTGATGCTTTCTTAATCTTACTCACTATACTAAGATCAGCATTACAGTATTTCTTTATTTCTTTATTTTTTACTCAGTTATAAATGGATCTGCCACATATACGCTTAAGTGATCTCCTTTCCACTACATTCAGTCTATTTTCGTTCCTCTTCTGCCAGTTCCAGGCCTCACTTCCACACATAAGTGTAGGTACCAGGATTTCATTGTGTACCGCTAGTCTTGTCTTAGTTAACAAGTTCCCATTAGCTATAATTGCATTCAATGCGCCGTCCGCTCGGTTCGCTGTTGTTTTTATTTATAAGATAATTTACTAACAAATAATATGTACATGTAATGGTTGACATTCTGTAAAAAATTGTTATATGCATACTTTGAGTTAATTTAATTGTTACATTATTAATTGTATTAGAAGAGTTCCTTAAATGATCAAAGCTACTCATTTGATGTAATTCTTTTTGTTATTACATCCTACCTCGTACTTATCATGTTTTGTTTGCTCCCTTTCTTTCACTTCTTACATATCTTCAGTCTGTATCAAAAATTTACTTTGTTCAATTTACTTATTATCTCTACTTTTCTCCGTTTGATTTTTTTGTTTCTTAACATTTAATTTAATTTATTACCTTACTTCCAACTTGTATTCTAACTTATGGAATCATATGGCTACCTATCTTCGAACAGGTACTTTCTATGTACCTAGTGAGGTGAGATTGATGCAAGCTATAAAAATAATGTTGTTATAAAAATAAACGCCGAACGGCACTGAAATGTCCTGTATAGAGAATATAAAGAATATAATGAGATAGATATAAAGAATCGTAGCATAAAGGGTGAATTGACATGTATGATATATACAGGATACAGGTGTCCTCAAAGTCAACGTCATCCCTTGGGCGGCTGATAGGCCTGAATAATCCTGCTATTGATACCAGTCCAAACAAAAACTAATAGTGTATATATAGCTAGCTATACCTTTGGGAAAAATGGCATTAATTTTTTTTATTGTACACCCTGTATAGATTTTGAATGTGACTAAAGTTTAAACTAATTTGTAATAATATATTTAAGAAACATTGTATTCTCTGAAACTGGTCGGCATTAGAAACAATCTTCTTGAATTGAAAATATTAGCGGTTTCCGTAAAACTATTTGTGAATTATTTGCCTGTTGTCATCCCGTCGGCACTCTGCTCCAGCAGCGAGATGCGGAGTCACCAGAATATCAACCAGAGGTCTGCGGCAGAGGCTGTTTTGGTGTTGCGATGTAAAAGAAATCCCGCGACACGGTTCCGGCTCGCGCCCGCGCGGTCACCGTGACGGCTGCGGCGCCCTGGTTCGCTACCCGCTGTGGGAAAACCTCCGAGCGTGACCACCTACCACCTACCACCTCGGCGGTGAGGTCATAGGTGCCTGCATGCGAGGCGTACGGACTCATTCCGTGTTTTCTTTCATTTTGAAATCCACAGAACGGAAACATATTTTTAAGTTTACACTCCCGGACGTCGTGTTTCTGCTCGAACGAAGGCGGGCCGGGCCTACTGCGTACGTCACATTTTAATTTAATAGTGCTCATTGTTAACCTAATTTTCGGAATAACCGTTCATTTTTTAGTTACATATAAATATTTATTACATTATTGATAGAATCGGCGTTGACTATGTAGAGTTTCGTCATCAAATTGAATGGATATAAATAAAACAATGTTATAACTCTATTTGAGTGTATTTAAAGAGGCTAGTGAGTAGAATACACGATCTATGGAAGGAAAACGAGTCGAAAGTGATGGTATTCGAGAAGGAGGAAAGCAGGACACCGCGCTAAATACTTGGAGGTAATGAATGTTTGGAACAAGTACATGAGTTTGTGTATTTGGGAAGATAATAAGAGAAAGATATCGGAAGGAGAGTGAATGCTGGGAATAAAGTGAACGGCGCTTTGAATGAAATTATATCTAATGGGAACTTGTCAACTGAGGCAAGACTAGCGGTTCACAATGCAGTCCTGGTACCGACACTGATGTCAGAAGAGGAACGAAAGTAGACTAAATGCAGTGGAAATGAGATAATAATAATAATAATAATAACGGATAATTTGTATTGCGCCATTTTCGTAAAAACTGTCACCTAAAGAGCGCTTTACAGATAAATTGATTATAGTTCTACAACTATTTATGTTTTTTAAAATTAAAAAATCGTTATTTTCACTTATAGAATGATTTTTTCATAAAATGAGATCACTTAGTCGTATATGTGGTGAATCCATTTATGACAGAGTAAAGAATGAAGAAATAAGGAAATATTGTAAAGTTGATTTTAGTATAGTGAGTAAGATTCGGAAAGGATCACTTGAAAGGTTTGGTCATATGGAACGGATGAATGAGGAGAGAATGGTAAGAAAGATATATGACGCAAGTGTTGATGGCACCAGAAGTAGAGGACGTCTGCGGAAGACTTGGAACGACCAGGTAAACCAGATGCTGGAAGATGGTCCTATTAAAAGCCTCAATAATCGTCAAGCTTGTATGAGAAAATGTATGAATGTGGGTGAGGTGAGAATTGTGTGTCAGGACAGAAGAGTGTGGCGCTCTATCTTCTCTGCCTACCCACCCCTGCGGGGAAACGGCATGATGGTAAGTAAGAGTTTATTTTCACTACACGAGTTTCGAGAGAAACAGTAACTCTCATCGACAGGTCAAGTATTAAACTAACTACACACAAATGTAGAAAATAAGGCTTAGGTGGTAGATATACAATACTGACAGATGGAGGGGGAAGGGGCAGAGTTACTGGTGGAAGGTGGGGGAGTGGTTGTAATGGGAATATTGAGAGGAGATGAGATGAATCAGAGAATGTAATATTGTTTAACAAATTAGTTCGAGTTCAAATTACTTTATATTTCTAAATTCATTTCAAAATTATTCATTTTAGTACCTTTACGCGTGACGGAATGGAGAAATTTAATGGTACATGAAAGTATATAATGATTATTATCCATGATGTGGTTCGCGAATTCTGAAAAGTTGTTACTAGTTAGACAACAACGATGCTCTTTTAATCTTATGTTGAGATTTGTCCGATATTTTTACTATTGCAATCTTCGCATGAAATTTCGTTAAAATAGTGCAAATAAATTCAAGTAGAGTTATAACATTGTTTTGTTTATATCCATCCATTTTAAATATTTTTTATTTATTACATGATAAACAAACTTTTTTTTCCAATTCCTTGAAGTCTTTCGTACTCTCGAGTACAATGCATCAGCACTGTTCATTTTGCCACTTTTACTAATTATCTTATTATTATTATCACCTTTTATAAGCAAAGTACATAACATGTAATTTTTTAATAATAATAATATAATACATTTATTTGGTTCACTTTTGACATGATAATTTAATAATTTCTAACGGTCTGACGTATTACTCTTCCAAATTAATATTCATTATGTATACATTTTCACCTAGTTTAATTACCATGAGTGTTGCGTAATATTTAAAATATCAGACAAATGTACCGAGGGTATGCATATAAAATTTGGCAAAGTAAATACAACATATCAGTAAGAAAGTAAGACGTGTATTTGGATGCCCTGCCTGGTACACTAGTGATTGACTGTATTATAGCAGACAGTGTTCCTCCGGTATGGCAGCAAGCAAAGTGCAATAATCAATGTACAAAAAATGTATATATAAACAGTTAATCAAGAGGTGCAATGTGACTAAAAATATTGCTGAAAAAATCTATGTTCTAGGAAGGGTTAGTACCGAATCTTGTAAAATAATATAAAACTCTATTCATATTCATCATATAAACTACTGCAGCATCATTTTATTTTCGGCTAATGAAGAAAAAATGCAACAGTTTTTATTACTGTAAAAAAAAATTTTTTATACGTGTCACATCATTTACTATTTTCAAACTAAGCTAAACACTTGTACTATGAAAATAGGACTAACTTGATGGCCTCCTGGAACGAGGCTCGAACCAGACCACAAGCACGTCAAATTTTATTTCACGTCACCTTGAGAATAATATCACTCGGATCAGCACAGCGCTGAAAGATGATATGGTGGCTTTTAAACGGTAAATATATTTATAAGAAAAATTGTATTGTAATTTCATATCATCGTGAGCGCGAATGATCATACAAGAGGAAGCGATAGAATGTGAGCCGTTCAGGAAGATGGTCAAATCTCAAATCTATGATGTCAGGGTGATAAATATTTTCAATGAGATTCCAGACATATACATTCAAAATTAAGATTAGTGCAATATACGTTATAGTCGCGTTTGAAAACGGGATATATTTATATTTAAATATTTATATTAGAGCATATTGCATATTATATTATAAGCCAATCAGTTTCAGAACGAACCAGTAATATTTTAATTACTTTTATTTATTGCAAACTAGAATGTTAAAATCTATTTAAAACTATATTCTAAAAATGGAACATCACAACAAAAATGTGCTCTCCTTGAAAACTTTTATTGAATGCTTAAAAGAGTTTAATTACCTTTGTACGTGAGTAGAGAAAAATTAAACTACGTGAATAAAACTTTTTCTCTGTTGGTTAATTATGAATGTTTAATTACGTGTAAAAAAATATTAGGCAAGTTTATTTTTAAATAATTGTGAGAGTAAACCCAGATATAATATGAAAATTAACATTATTAAATTACATGAATCAACTAGAACGGTACAAAAAAAAATCTATCTATCGAAAAACTAGTTAATTACTACCGGGATACACAGAATACCACAGAACTTTGATCTGAAAATGCAACTTCACAACTAAAATGTGTTCTCTTTAAGATGTTTTTTAATTTTCGGTAGGTTCATTGGCTGACGATATCCGCCGTATTGTTCCAAAATAGCAAAACATAATTTCCATGTGCATATAAACGAAATCTACTTGATTCCCGTGGTTAGTGCCGGAAAACATTTATTTTTAAATTAATATTTGAGCGTAACAACAAATCGTTATGTTATTTTAAAACTTTGCCGAAGTCTTTTTCCATGAATATATTACTATAAATTATATGACTGCAAGTGGAACAGAACTATCAACCGCTGTTTCTAAAGGCGGACGATTGAATCACTCAATCACACAAGCTTGACAATAGAGTTAAAAAGCAATCTCAACATTGAAAACTTGGTTCCGTTTCTTGGCTAGTTCCACAAATTTTCAAACACCGTATGTGTATGCAAAGCACAGACGTTATTATTTTATTTCTTATTTTGTCATTTTTTGTGATTTAATTATCGTTGTATGTATCATGTAACCGTTATAGGAATATAAAAAATATGTTATTGTTTTCTGATGGTAAACCGTTATGTGATTGTGACAATGATTGGTAACTGAGATTTAACAATGATTGGTAACTAAAATTAAATTTTATTACAAATTATTTATAATTTTATTTTTAACCACTTTTATGTGTTACATTTAATACACCAACTGGTTTCGGAACATTTAATTTCCTTCATCGGGAAAAATATTAAAACATTTAATTTAACTGTTGGAGGTTTATTTTCTGGTATTCCAGTCATTTCTTGAAGAATTACGAATAAAATCAGTTACAATCGAACACAATAACGATTTTATAAATGATTTAACCATTACTACTCGTAACTCACCTATGTACAAGTATTAGGTCACCGATATACAATCATTATTTTAAACTTATCGAGCATATGTCCAAAATATCTATAAATAGGTAACAGGTCAATAAGAGACTTTGATATGTTTAGACATGCCATCATGATTAGAAACTCTGATCGAGCGTGTGTTCAAAGTTTGGTCACCCCACCAATATATATATTTATGAACAGAGTATAGAGTGTGTAAGACTCACGAGATACCACTGCAGGTAACTATTAGGAAGCCATCATGTGACAAAAACTTTACCAATACTGCTTATTCTGTGAATAATTATTTCGAATTTATTTATGACTGATGAATCTTGAATTACAAAATAATGCATTAATTAATAATTAAGATAATCTATATTATTTCTATTCTTACGAATTGTAAGTTTAACGTATAAATAAATTTTTGATACTAGAACATCATTTCACGTGACTTAAGCACTAATTAAAATTATCCGGCGATTAGCTATTCACCAGATTATCCGGTGTCACACCTTTTATTAAAAAAGTACATTATAAATTCGTTTATAGCACATCTGTTGTGTATTTTCATAATGATAAAAATCTTAGTCTTGTGGTCTAATGGTTACGATACTCGCCTAGTGATCTAGTGGTCGGGGGATTCGAGCCTCGTTCCAAGAGGCGTTTCAAGTTTTTTATTTTAAATTATATTCTTAAAAATTTTTGACTAGCCGTTATAAAATATCTTACATAATGTTTAAGTATTGAACGTAAATCAGTTTAAATGAAGTATTCCTTAATAATATTTTATATAGGTACGCAATACTCAACAACGGGATATTTCATAAGACTATTTCAGATGAATTTAAGACATTCCAACTAATTAAGTACAAATAGTTTGGTATCATATGCGTCTTCTATTCAATATGTCTGAGAAACACAGCAGCCTCGATTTTCTCACTGATAATTCAACGCCTCTGTGTGTTGGTAATCCGATACGAGTCTTGAGATCCCTTACATCGTGAGAAGGACCTGATGGGCCATTCGGAGATCATCAGTTGCTAAGGGCGAGTGTGAGAGTGTCACACTACGCCCTTCATTGTACATTACGCCCGTCTAATGGTTTCTTCGGTCCAATGATGTCTCAGATATCAATTATACAGAATAAAACTGTATTCCACTGATCAGCAACTGAATGTTTTTTTTTTTATGTGTTATCAAACATCTCAACATTTTATACTAGAGTATTAACAGAAAAATACGTGACGACAAAAATACATCATATACCATATTAAGGTGATTACATATTTTATTCAATACTCGTAAACGTCTAACTTAGGTTTTGATATTTTTTTGAAATTATTTTTTTAGAAATAATACAGAGAACAATTATTAAAGTAATTATTTTTTAAATATTAACCTTTTCAACAAAAACGCTTTTTTCAAAATTCCCAGTTCCTAAAATAGAAAATATTTATAAAAAATCTAAATAACACAATTAATCAAAGAAATTAACACTGTAAAACTTGAAACAAGTACATCCATAAGATTTTAAAATTACTTTAAAATCTCAAAATGTAACACCAAACACTACCAAAAAAATATCATAAATTAAGATGTTAAAGGATATAAAATAAATAAAAATTATATTAAACGAACACTAGATAGATAGATGGCAATAAAAAAACTACTGGCTCTTTTAAAATTACAGTGTCAGTCTCTCTCTAAGTACAAGAGCTAGTCTCTTTATTGGAATGATACAGCGATATATATAAAAATATGTAACTTTTAGTTTTAGTTTCTAATAGAATCCAGTAAACCAAATATAAAATTGAAAAAAAAAATCATGGTCCCACTATTATTTACGAGTCTCGGTAGATAGGTAAAGAATTTATTTGTGAATTCAGTACCTGCATGATAACTATGTAAACAAATAATTTAAAAAATAATACATAATGTACAACCGTTTTCAAAGTCACGATTTTTAAAAATGTCAATAATGAACGGAATAAATTTTAATGTTTACACACGACCGTGGAAGTTCTTATTACTCACACGTTTTTTTTTATTTCTGTTAGATTGGCAGGAAACAACAGGTTTCTCCGGCTGGTACAGCTGTGCCCCGTAGCGGCCTGACCGCACTTTTGATGACGCTTGAGCGGTCCGGTCCAATTTTAGAAAATTTATTATTTCTCCCCGAATTCATTCAACCGCTAAGTTTTATTTTCTTACCTGAAGTCCAAATTTTAACCAGAGTCAGCTCTCCCATCTTATCACTACCACATCCGTTTTAATAATTATTTTAACAAATATGTTCCTTTCTAATAATAAAATAAAATAATTAAAAAAATATTTTTTAAATGTGATTAAAATAGTACACATCATTTTCTCAATTATTACAATTGTTATACAATAATTCTTATTACGGTTAATAAATGGGTTAAACCTGAGCAATGTGTAACAATTGTTATTTAAATACAAATTAAATATATTAATTAGAAAGATATACATATAAAATCAGTTTTATCCATAAATATTATTGTTGTTACCGGGATTCGAACCTGGAACCCTTCCAATCCGGGGAACGTATATTATCCGATTATGCTACACCAACACAGTGGATTGACGACATATTTTCGAACCTCTATGTATTACACTTTTCAAATCAATACATCTATCGTTCCATTATATCAAAGCCATCTACTTTGTTTTTACCTATCTCAAATACCTTTGAGTGAACCGATAGGAAACGCCACAATTAACAATTCGTTTTTAAACATTTTGAAAAACAATGTAGATGGCTTTAACATAATGATATATATAGATGTATTAATTTGAAAAGTGTAACATATATAGATTGGAAAATTTGTTGTCAATCAATTGTGTTGGTATATCATAATCGGATAATGCACGTTTCCCGGATTGGAAGAGATCCAGGTTCGAATCCCGATAGCAAAAATAATATTTTTAGATAAAATTGATTTTATATATCTTTCTAATTAATACATTTAATTAGTATTTAAAATATCACTGACCTATGTTCTGAATAATTACAACTTCATAATAAAAATGTGTTCTCCTTAATAATTGTTATTTATTTTTATGATTAATTAGCTTCTATAGTTATGAAAAAACATTTATACATGAACCTTGAGATATCCCCCACACTTAATCCTGTTTCAGATTATGTTCTAATAAAACCTTTTTACGTTGAAAATGTATTTATATATAAAAAATACAATTCTAAGTATCACCGTAAAATGTATTACTTAAATTTTCTAGGAAAGAATGAATAACGTAAAAATATAATATCAAATAAGGCTTCTTACAAAAAATAATATCATTAAAAGTGATACAAAATAAATAAACAAGAGTAAAAAATATTATATTTAGAGTAAATTTTAAAAATGTATTTCAACTTTCAACCCCATGACAGTCTGCTTATTGAGTTACAAAATTTTAATGTTTTATCGTGCTAGGCAGTTTTCGACTTGTATTTCACAATTCTTTGCACTTTTTTCAATCTCAATTTCAATCTCACCCTTCGGTTAAAAGTGCATGTCTTTATATACAGGGTATAAGAATTTTTGTTTTTATCAGACTTCAATCAAACTTTTATGAAAAATGGACCAATTAACCTTTGTTAATCAGCTATCATATTTTAAAAAGGCTGTTGAAAATTATTAAAAATTCGTAACTCCGTTAATATTGGACCTTGGAAAAAATATTTAAATGACCACTTATGGCCGGTTATGTGATCAGTAGTATAACTTGTTATTATGGTAACTTTTTACTATAGTAACATTCAACCATTGGTATGTCAAATTTACTATTGTCAAAGTATAGATAAGAAATCTCGCCTCACAGCGTGGCAAGATAAATAATCATGAAATATGCTTTATCTATGGTTTTATTCGCCTCTGCGTTCGACACCTGTCACTTTGGTGTCGAAAATTTTTTTCAGATTATGTGCTAATGTATACCAAACAACGAGATCATCATCGGACGAACTCTCATCACTAAAATAGCGGGATATTGAATGATTAATTGTCGAATACTGCAACTTTCAAAGTATCAATGTGATGTCTTATGAAACAGCTGTGAATCAACCATCCGATATTCGAGAGTAAAATTAGTTAACCATTTCCTTTTTAACCAACGATCAAACAATCGTTTTCGCAACAAAAAAAACATAAGTAACTTTCTTTACCATAGTATAAAGTTACTACTACTGATTACATAACCGGCCCTTACACGCTTAGACCAAATCTTTGCGATTCTTGCAGCTTGTGTCGAAAGGGATTTTTATAATAAAAATAAAAATCGTAAACTCTTAATAGCCTTTTTAGGTTGTACAAAAAATTTGAGTTATAAAATGAATTTCTAGAAGAACGAACGTATTACAGAGATACACTCGTATGACTGTGAAAGAAACAAGGGTAAAGATACACTCTTATGATTTTAAATAATCAAGGGTAATGATTTTTGTTTTTGGATATTTGGTCACGTGTCTGCGTATGTATGTAGCGTTGTACAAAAGACAGCTGTGTCCCGCGCACAAAATAAAATAAATTGTTCAAAAGTAACATTTGCACTCGAGCATATTTACCGGCATTTCCATACTATTTCCGCTTTACATTATTTACATGGACTGGAACATTTCTTGTTTCTTCCATTTTTGTTTGATTCCATTCTCCGCCGATAGGGGAATGTTTGTTTTCATCAGATTCTTCGCCATACACTCACACACATGCACGTGGAGTTTCGAGAGAGGAAAACTCTTGGGACAAACCAATTTCGAGACCTTCCATTGGCTTAAAGTTTCAATCGCATTCTGTGTTGTTATAGAAAATATTTGACCGATAGGAAATGCATTTTCGATTCCACAAGCGAACACGTCCGATTGAAATTGAAGTTATCATCCAATTGACTTTTTGATGCTTTCGATGTTTGTCTCCTCGGACCTCGGACCTTGGGCGTGCTCATCTCCGGGCATGTTTTACGAATGAAGTTACGATTGGTAAAATTAAATTATACAAATTCATGTTTAATTTGTTAAGAATTGTTAAGAACATATTGTACCTTGATAGTTAAATCAGTTATGTAAATATCGTTGACGATCGATAGTAAAAAACGAAAAAATTTAATATTACTGATATCAGCTGACTAAAGTTAGGAATTTAATTATATTATTTATTTTACTTTTTTGTATGGCTGTTTTGAATTCCAATATTTCAATAAATACACATTTTTTACTGGATCAAAAGCATTTTAATTGCGACAAAAATGATCAAATTGAGGACATTTCTAACAATATTTTACTATGTGTAATTTTTATAGATAACAATTCCAATAGAAATGTTAAATAATAGTAAAATCTTTAAATCGAAAGAGGATAAGAAAATACTTTGTCATTCTCGTGCTGATCTATGGGTTGAGATCTGATGTTAAAACTTTAAAATAAGCCATCAGTATAAGGATTGAGCCATTGGAGTTGTGTCTGTATTGACGTGTGCTAAAGATCTTCTGGGTTGACCACATTACCGATAAAGAAGTTCTAAGACACATGAATAAATCAAAAGAAATATTAACAGCTATTAAACCATACTTTGGACACATTCTCCAAAATTAAAATACGATATCTTACAAGTCATAGAGTAGAGGCATATGTAGAAAGATAATATTTGACGTAAACTTAGAATGTAACTCAATGTAAAATGCTAGTAATTTTAGACATCTTGCACAGGGTAAATTAGCTTACTGCAACTTGGTCATCAATTTTCGATAAAGACTTTATCGAAAATATTAGTCATTATAGATTCGAAAGGGTCACCAGTATAAGGATTGTATTTATGATGTGTACGGTGAGAATCGAGGACTCTATATCTTCTCGAATTCTTCAGTATGTACATGAAATGCTACCATTACAGTGTTTGTAGTTGTGTGTGTGTATGCGGCTAGAGCGGGCGTATTATGAACGTGACCGTACTTACGATAGTTGCGTTTATTGAATATTAAAAGAAGCACAATTGATCAAGCATCAAACTATTTGTCACATTATAAAAAGTTTAATATAAACGAAGTTCACTGAAGTAGGTGCCGAAATGCGCCCAGGAGAAGAGTGAGCGGTTATGGTGGTTTCTCAGACTGGTCGCATCGCGGTGTATTGTTATTTGCATTTCGTGGGTACCAGGCGGACTGTATAGCTGTTAAATGTTTATTTAAATGAATCTGTGAGGCGTGAGTACGGCCTCCACAACAGCACATGAAGAATAATACAAAGATATATGTCACTTAAAATATACTAGAAACTTTGTTTTTCAAAAAAAAAAAAAAAAAGCATTTATAATGTTAGCCCAACTCGGCTAGAAAGTAGTCTACCGGTTCTAAAAAGACCTTGGGTTCTAGTCGAATTTTTTCGCTTAATCCATTACATCATTAAATAAATATTCATAAATATGTTTATTTTTAATTTATTTATATCTTAGCAACTTTGTACACATAATTGGACTCTTCCAATCTCTCCAGAATAATTTGAACTGTCACAGACAAAGTTTATAAGTAGTTCTTATGGATAATTATTTTATGATTATAAAGTAATTACATAACTAAGTAAAAGTAAAATACAGAAAGTAATAAAAGTTAAATAAATTAGATTTCACAAATGACCGGGTTTTAAACATGAACTTATTAAACAGTCTTAATAGTTAGGTTTTAAGCATTTTCGGTATTTTGAACGTAATATCGTCCGTACCAGCATTATTGGTATGTTTTCAACAAGTTAATTTCTCTTTCAATATTAACAATTTCTACGTTTTACATAATATAGATATCCTAAATCCCGGTAGCAAATCTTCGCTTTAGTATACTCGAAGAGCATCAATACCTTGTATGTATTGAATGTGCAACTTATTTAATATTTAAAATTATACATTTTACTGAATTTTTGCATCTCAAATTCACTATTTTGCTCGTTTTAAAATAATTAAAATAATCATCGACTAGAGATTGTAATATTTAATATTCTTCATGAATGATACGAATAAAACAATTATGTAAATTTGTCCTTGGTGCGCCGAAGGTCAAAGTGCACCATAAACAATTTAATCTCCTTTGTTCCCACGCTACCAATTAGGTGCACTATTTTGCATAAATTATATCAGACATGGCTAGCTTAAATAGCTTAAACTACAACTCAACAACACAAAACTTCATGAAGGACGCTAAAACCTTTTTCTACTGTCATTTTATGCAGACTATGTACTCGTATATATGTATTTATTATTCCAAACTAAATATGAGTATGTATAATATATACAAATAGCGCCTTTTTGTTTATAGATTTTTTTTCTTTGTGTTATTGATGGCTTAAATAAAATACTTTAATTCAGATCTTCCACAGTCGTGCTAATTAAAACAATAATTAAGTATCTTTAAAAAAAATGGGGTCAAAATACATCTAAAAAATGGAATTAAATGGCTAATATTTATTGACGCAGTTAATAAAATAAATTTGTAATTTAAATTGAAAGCAATTTTTGTCCTTTTTTATTTACCATTATATTGTAAATTTACATAGCTAAATTCGGAAAGAAGGTAACAATAATTTGTGGAGCCCACTCAATGTTAAGAAGAGCGTAATGGAGTTGTTAGTTAATTTGATTTTTCTTTTCAAAATTAGTCAGAACATTATTATCTTTATTCGTTTAAAAAATCGTTACTTAACTTAGACACACATATCCGTAACAACCCTGCATATAATAGGTTTTATCCTACATATTTCTTTGTTGATGTCTACAAGCATACATACCCTTAACAAGGTTCTTATTATAGAGATACCCCGCCGTTCATCCGCTAACTATTTCAAATGAAATTCGACCCAGTATTCGTTTGTTTGTCCAGAATTCGCACCACCCGATCCGATTCGTGTGGTCCACGTCGCGTTGGCTCTCGTTAGCTACGAATTATTTGTACAAGCCGCGGGTGAGCCGTGTTTTATTGCTATTCTTGTTTTTTTTTTTTTTTTAATATTTTCATTGAAAACAAATATAATCATAAGTCCAAAAAAGTTGAAAAAAAAAAACTCATTACGAATTTCGAAAATGGAACTCGTGTCTCGGACCTGACCACTCCGTAATCAATTATTAAGGTTTAAATAAACTGGAGATCTGAAATGGATCAATCCAATTATTTCTTCAAAGTTGATTCGACATTCGTATAATGTTATTCGAATAGCTTCCTAGATCGAACTGTGTACGAATGGCGGGGTTCCGCTATATTTCATTCCACCGGCGAATCACCTATCTAAGGTTACGAAATTTTTAACAGTATTTCAAATGCTATTTCTGACACATATGTGAAAATAAAACGCGTTTCGCCTTATGAGGGCATTATCAATCTAACAATTGAATTCAGCAATTTGAATTTATGTTTAGTGGGGGACAGCTATACAATTTTATTAGTATGAGATGAAAGGGGACAACATTATTCATTAGAATTCTGAGGATTTCCATAAATTTGTGAATGCTTTAAATTATTCTAATTAACCATTCTGTTTCAACACTAATATCTTTTTTTACAAGGTGAAACGCATCTAATGTAAATTAAACGAGCAGAACAAGTGTTTTAATTTCACATATGTGATTATGGAATTCTACAAACTTACCTCGGAAACAGTAAATACGCCAGTTCTAACATTATATTTTTGAACGTTCTGGGGAAGTCTCTAACATATTCAAACCGCCGACACATTATTACCCGATAATATTGAAATGATTGACTTAAAAGATAATACTTATATTTTTTAAAACATCAAAAATAGTACACAGCGGGATAGTGGTCGTTCGGGTGATAAACATTAATAATAATGTCAGCTGCTCAAAGCTTGAGTAGATCTCACAGGCTACTAAGGATACATGTACTCTAAGCAGCTGAGCCATTAACACTGTCGCTCTGCGTGATTCGGGTATTGACCAATAAGTCACGTTCTGATAAAGAAAACACACCAATACTGAATACGCTCGTAGGTCAACGAATTATGGCAATTTTCTTTGTCTCAAGTGAACTCTTACTACCTCACGTGCACAGAGAGTACTTCATTAGCTTATTCAAATTTCTTTATCTAGATTGTGCATAAAATAAAGGACATTTTGCGAATAAATCGGTGTCTAACAAAGTAATAAACTGGTAGTTTTTATTTTTTACTTCATTTGAACTCCTCGCTGCGGTATCTCTACTCCGTTCGAGGTCTTTCAAATAAAACAATAGCTTTCGAAATTTAAGAATCTTACTTTTTTTCTACCCTTCTTTCAACCGTAATATTATTTGTAGAAAATAATGATCATAATCAACCATTTTATCGCGCCCCCCATCCATCACGATAATGGAGCCCTTCGCTGTAGGGTGTCACCTCGACACGCGCCGGTGGCAACTCAACACCTCCATCACCACACACTTCTCAACACTTGATCCATAAAAAAAAAAAACAAATACACCCTTCGTCCACAGGACACCGCCCAATTATTATATTTTCGATTCACCCCTTGCTCTGTCCATTTTTTTGTAGCTGGGTTTCATTACAACGCAGACAAGACCCCTTTGTAAAATAAAAATCAGTTTTTCTCTTCTGTTATTAAATATAATATTTTATTACTCTAACCAAAATTATGTAAAATCCCTGATTTCAAGGATTCTGTATAATTTTGAGTTGTTTTTGCGTAATTTCGAGCTATACTAACATATTATAATTACATTATTGGTCTATTACTTTAATTACCCATCGGTATATTACTTCTATTAAATAATTACTTTAATTATCGTATTCGGGAGATCTCAAGACGAATTCCTGCCTTATATATTTAGTGAAATATCATCATTATGTAATTTCGTAGATTTAAAACTCCATCTTTACTTTTATGTTCTTCTTCGGGTACTTAGGTACTGATTTTTAGCGATAATGATGATTCTTTTCATTGTGGATAGGAGCGCGAATTTTGTGATGTATAAATAAATAAAATAAATAATCGCACTTTAGGTGTTTATCAGTGAGATTGAATTGTTTTGGAAAAATTTAAACAAAATTTAAAGTTCTTCAATGTTGTTAGTCAAATATTTTTAAAATATACTAACGTTTAATACCAGCCCTGGAACTCTGTTAAAGCGTCGTTTTTTCTGAACTGATTCTTCTCACATATTAGTTAAACACCACAAATCAATCGTTTAAACTTTGAAAAACAATTGATTTGTGAAAAACGAAATATACGTAATAATTTCAATAATTATATACCTAATCTTACCTATAATTAATAACCATATATTCTCCACTTCAATGTCTTCTATCCCTACCCTTCCACCCGCCGACAATTGATTTCTTTGCATATTTTATTTTATGGATTAGTTAGTGTGTTTTGACGTAGATACAGTAATATCGAAATCGGTCTACGTTAAATGAATCTAGGTGGTATATATAAAGATTGTTAGTTTCCAAAATTAATAATTATGTCTTACCACAAAATTAACGCTGTTAACATCAAAAATACAAGGAAACAGCTAGCCGTGTACAAAATCAGTTTTTTTGACTAATCCCGAATTGAAATGTTGTCCATTCGTTATAATGAGGTAGACGAGGGATGTCTCTCCGGGGTTAAAATACTTGCCGAACATAATTAATCATTGTAGCACAAAAACAAGGGGTCGCGGCTGTGGAAGAACGCTGAAAAGCTGACGTTTCAAGTTTTGCCGGTTAGATTCGCCGCGTCGGTAAAGTACTGCGAAGAATTTTCCATTCCGCGCGTCTGCCGGTTCGTGAATTGAAAAGTAAACACTTTTACTAACTTTTCAACCCGATTTTTGATGACGGCTTTATGGGGGTCTCCGAATATAGACGATCTAGCAAAAGCTTGCTAAATCTGATGGACTGATATGAAGAAGCCGAGTTCGGAGTACCGATAATCAACATGAATATAATCTACTCCGTAATCGCTAAACGGTGGAACTCTATCGTACTAAAGCTGTGATATCTTTGTAATATATTGGATTAATTTAATTTTTTTTTTTAAACTAACAAAATACATAATCTAATCGCTATTATGGTCTATAAAAGTCTTAGCTGCATACTGAAAAGTAGCAGTGGATAAGCAGTAAAGATTTGGACAGGATTGAAAAGATCAGTTATTTTTGACTAAAATTAATATTTAGAAATAATGCATTACCCACAAATTGTCAATATATCGATAAGATTGGTTCCAAGATTATTAAATCAGAGTTGAATGATGAATCTGAGAGAATGTTGAAACTTATATAACAAGCCACGATTCGTCGGTATTTGTGAAAATCTCTCTTATCTAAGTATCTTACCCTTATTATGCACATCTTTTTTTCGTTTCCCTAAAAATTATGCTTCATATTAAGCGGAACCTTACAAGGCAGGCTTATTGAAAGATTGCGAAGATTTGGAAGGGGATTAAAATAATATCGGTTAAGGGAGCGAATTGCGCGGATTAATTTCTTGTTATGCGATCAATTTTAGATTAAAGCTCCAGTCGCTAGTTTCTTTACGGCTTACATTTTGTGTTCGGTTTTTCTCCCTTTTATTTTCTCTATCAATAATATTCAAGGAGAAGGTCAAGAAAAATAAAAAATATAATTTAATCATCACAATACTTAAAATTGTGTATCTAAAGTTTTTATAACAAGTAATAACATTCTCATTAAATAACAATACATACAAGTATTTTATTTTAATAACAATGAAATATTTAATATTCTTGTTACTAGACTGTGCGTTGTGTAAGCGAATTCGAATAAAGGTATTTCGTAATTGGAAAAATACAGACATTTAAAAAAAAATGTGATGTATTACGCCGTTAGGTTTAATGTTATTCAAAGAATATTTCGGTAGAATTCTTTGTATTCTTCTTTATATAAATATAGGATCATATCACTCTGAATGTGTGGGGTAAATGTTGCCCACGTCGCGTGTTTCAGGTATCATTGACCTAAAAATGCGCCTTGTGTTGCAATAATTATATTGTTGTCTTGTTCTTTTACTTTAAAATACTGTAACATCTTTTTAATTGTCTTAATGTTCTTTTAATTGATTTTCTGAACATAGCCTAACTATGCTTACAGTTTGACTGTTATAATATATTTTTTTTTATGATTATTTAAATGTTTAAGAAAAAATACACAACGATTGTAGATTTTCAGTAATTCTTCTGCAATGGGTAAATTTAAAAAAATATTTTTAATTCGTCTAGACTTGTGCATATATTATTCGTAAGCCTAAAAATGTATTATGAATTTTTGTATCCGCCTGTTTATAATTTATTTCTCTAACAAAAATGAATTAATTGTTTATTTCTGTAATTTCTAGGTGTCCTGGTTACGGCATCAGGTCAACAGCAGTCCTTCAGAGTGAAACCCAAGAACGCCAAAGTCCTAGAAGGTGGAGAGGCGGTTCTGGAGTGTGAGATCACAAATTTGGCCGGTCAGGTGCAGTGGGCCAAAGATGGCTTCGCTTTGGGTATGTTTATTTTAACCATATGTAATGTCTGTTTTAAAATATGGCCTTTTGATGGTCGCACACTCATCACATTACATATCAAAAATTACTTGATATATGATACATTAGGTAATGTTGGAAAATTATAATAAAAACTCAAGCGATCGATTCTAGCGTAAGGTAAACTAAAATAAATTTTAAAATACTCCAAATTTTTGCTTCACAGGATGGTTACATGATATATATATATAATAATGTATTGAGTTTCTTGAGAAATATAAATGGAATATAAACTCTCCGTATGCGAGGTGTGACAATCTAATTCCTAGAATGGACGCGTGGTCGCCCGTGTCGCCCATGACGTAATTGAATCATAATCGTCAAGTAGTCGTATTTGAACTAATACGTGCGTAAATTTCATGCTGATGGAGCCAATTATTAGTTAGCTACTGGGAAAAGTAACAGATATCTGCGTGTGACGTGTGACTTTCTTAAATAAAGGCATAAAGGGCATTACCCAATTGATATCTGTCTGTTTCCAAAATTAACAGCTGTGCTGAAGGGACGAATATTTTCTAATACAGCTGATGTCCAACAGAATATGTGGCAAGTACTCGACAGTTCCAGGCCTGCTTCCAGAAATGCAAACACCGTCTAAGTTAGTGTATAGATACGCAAAAGGAAGTACATATTTTAAGGGCGACATTCGCCACTAATTATTCAGTTTCACACTTAAAGTGCATTCCGGGAATTAAATTGTCAGTTCGTACTTTGCTCAACGTATATTATTTTAATATTTAATATAAGTTAAGTAGACTTCAAAATGTTGTCCAGGCTTTTCTCCCAGCAGCAATTTAACACTTGAAACCCTCCGGATCCGGATTCGACTCCCTCCGGATGCCGACCACGTCGCCCCTATTACATTACAAGCTCGGTTACTTTACAAAAAAATTTGAATATGTATTACCTATTATATTTGTTATGACGTTAATATTTGAAAAAACCCTATTTTAATGTGTTTTTCCATAAAAATGTGTATATGTCTGACTGATATTGAAATTCGTGACATTGACGACAAAAAAGAAAAATCTAAAAATCTTTATTTGCTCTCGTTGTATTTTAATATTAAATTCTTGTACAGTAAGCAAACACAAGACTATTTTTCTAGGTTTTTCTCAATTCCATTCGCGTCTAGACATTTTTCAAATTTAAATACAAAATCAATGAACGATTTAATTGCGTAATTTTTTCCCCGAATCATGTTCACAACATATTTCCGAGGCCTATAAAAGGGGCTTCGTTTCGGCCAATTCTTTTTGTATTCTTTGACTCGGGTAACATTTTTTTTATTAAATGTGTGGCACCTTCACAAAGGTCAAAAGTCCTTTATTATTTCAGTCTTTTTACAACGCTAACAAGCGCGTTTTTCAGTGCAATAAATAACCCCCAGGTTTAATGCCCCCACATCTTGAACAAAGCTGCATGACAAGATGTATAGATATCACCTGCTTCTCGTTGAATTCGGACATCTTTGAATTATGCTTTAAAATACGAAAGCAATTTGTTTTTATATTATTTTGTAGTTATTTTTACCCTTTCTTTTTCATCTCGTTTATCCTAATCGGGTCGGGAGCCTAACGCTCGGACAACACTCTTCCACCGCTCTCTGTCCTGCGCTGTGTCGATTACTTGGGGCCACTGATAGTTCCACCTTTCTTCGCAGAGTCTCTCCATTTGCCTTTTTCATATTCTCCTAGTTCGTTTTACAATTATTCTTCCCTCTGACACTTTGAAAAAATCTGTTTAAGCAGTCTTTGGTTTTCCATGCGGAAGATATGTCTAAGCCAACTTAACTGAGATTTTTCTTATTAAAGTAGCAGCGGGTTCATACCAAGATCCTTTCGGATGATATCGTTCCTGATTTGATATCTTAACGTCACTCCATTACATTAAGATCTACGGCGAACTGGATACAGTGTGGCACATGTGAGGTCAATTAATAACTATTAATTAACAATATTGGGCGGGCAACGCCCAGCGCCTTGTTACACGAGCTTCTTCTCTAACTCTTCTCCTCGTTTGTAAATTGTAACCACGCATTGTTCATTCATTGTAACCTCTATTCAAGTGAGTAATTTCATTTGCTCACAGCATTGTCTCAATACTTTTTATTCCTCACTATAGCCAAGATGAATATTTAAATATCCGAACACGAATGATGGTCCGAAGTATCACGGCGAATCATCATCATCATTGCATATCTTTCTGATCGTAACCTACCTTCAAAGGTCCTCCGTTGCTTTTTTATATCTTTGCTTATGTTTATTTATTCTCATGATTGAATATTCAGTCGTTAGAATGTTAGTCGGAATATTTATCGGATACTTAACATTATTTGATCGCTGTTTGTGTCTCCCACTGGAACGTTTCCTTATCGGGAGAGACAGGTCCACAGCTGTTTCGGCTATTATGAAAATGTACCTACATTTATCTATTACGCAAAGAAAACAACTTTAACAGTAGATTGTACATTGTTTAAAATAATCGATACGTCAGTATTGTATTCTGAAATAAAAACATGATTAAAAAATAATATATTTTAAGTCTCTAAACCAGCGATGGTAAACCTTCCTTCACAAGTAGATCAAATTATATCCCCTATTAAAAAATTGTGTGTCAAATAAAATGTATATTTTTCATTTAAAAATATATTTTACATCGAAAATCACAATACTTTTTTACAAATAACACAATCATCATCATTATCGTCTACCCTCACAACTGAGGATCGCGATCTTCATGAATTTTCTCCTTCTTAACTATGCTCCTCCACTTTTCTCGGCATCCTATAGATCTTAGGGCTGTCACCAAAGAAGTGCCTGTTACCTTGTCCACTTGGTCGGTCCAACGTGTTTAGGAACTTCCTATTCATCTTTCGACGTGGCCCACCGCAACAATTTTTCCAAGCTATCTTCCCTCATCGCAAGATGCTCAAAAAAATTCATTTTAGGCTGCAGGTTGAGTGAGTGTCCTTGATTTTAAGCTCCTGCCGAATGAAGATATTCGCGCGTCTCGCCATCCATGCTACATGTAACATTTCAAAGGGGTTAATTCATCCTCTCTTCCTTGTCTTCGGAGTCCATGATTCCACACCATATAAAATATAGAATATATAAGTCTGTTCTTCATTGTCTTGGGAATACCGCGATTTTCACATATTTTAACAAGTCGTGACACGTAACAAAAAATACACAATTATGTTTTCAATAACACTGTAATTACGAAATCATTCTTCTTAATAGGATTGTGGTTATAGAATATTATTGATTGTGATTGGTTTTGTGGATGGTGAGACTGAAGCCCCTAACTATCTTCTAGTCTCACGCGTATTGGTGTATATCGCATTGTATATTGAGTGCGTCTGTGATTATTTATATTGTGTCTAGAGCAAGATATTTAAATAAAATAACACTTATACTTACGGTCTGCGGAAAAGTGGTCAGCTAGCTCCGAGAACTCGTCCGTCGCGATGTGTTGGCATCTGTTTATTGATCAGTTCGCTTCGGCCATATATATCTGTTAGGTGAGACCCTACACGGCCATGTCTGTGGGGTGCGCGCGGACCACCACAATATAATCATTTACCTCCTCTTGGTTTAATACTCATTTAATGTTCCTAATTCACAGACATTTTGATGAGACATTAATCTCTTCGGACGCCGACAATGCAAGTTACAACAAGGTACTGTCAAAATATGAAAATACACTAACACCTCCATCTGTCCCACCCCTGGCAAAATTCACTGTATTGTATTAAAATATTAATGATTTACGCGTAATGCAAATCATATATTTACATAGTTCTCGCAGTACAAAGCGACCAGCGGTCGACGAGGCTCCTGTCTTATTCATAATTTGTACTTAAAGAAATTCTGGAGTCATTGTCACCAGTTTTAGTTTTGTTCCTACCCCTTAGCCCACTCCCAATCGGTATACATTGTTCCTTTGGCTCGGACTGGTTGTTTTTGAATTCGTAAAATTCGTCCAGATTGGTATAGGAAGTGTCCTCGTGTGATCATTGGATCACTAGTTCATATACCGCTGGCATTTTGGTGTATAAGCACAGTTTTCTGTGCCGTAGTTGTTTCGTACATTGGATGAACTTCCGGAAGATCATAGAGAGGGCATCATCAACCAGGTGAGTCGAGCTGTACTTTGGTTCCGTGAGTCAATCCTGGTCCGCTATCGAAGGAATCCCTTTCCGTTATCATTCCCTCATTTCTGACTCCATCACCCACCATTTTGATTGACGAAATTTTATTAAATTTAAATATGATTTACAAACAAAATGTGAACATTCCCGCGTATCATAGATTCGCCATCTCTGCTCTAAACATTCTTCATTAACTAATCTCCAGTGCAATAAAAATGCATACATTTCATATCACGGTTTTAAAAGTCATTAATTGAAAATAACCCCAATGCATCAATAATGCGTTTTTATTTAATTCATTTATTCAAACGACAGAACTGCGAGTTTTAAATAAATAAATTGATTTTTAATGTGTGATAAAATACGTGATTGACATTAAATTATTTTTTTATGAATAACTTAAATATGTTATTAGAAATGATAATGATTTAAATTCAGTTTTACTTATAATATTTTTCATTTTAACACCGTCGAATCAAATAATGTCACACATTTATGCGGCGAGGATGGAATTAGAAATTTAAAAAAAATTACAAAACAATATATTGCAACACCAAAAAGAAACGAACAAATTATGATATTAAAATTTGGGTAAGGCAGGTTCATCGTACGAGTTGGGAGCTAAAGGTCAGACTGACACGTGGGAGGTCGGCCTTATTAGGGTCCAGACAGTCAGCAATCGATTAGTCGCAAGAAGAGACTTGAATATTCAACGTCATAATTTTATTATTCGAGGCGAGACTCGCGGTACACAATAGTACCGACACTGATGTATGGAAGGAACGAAAGTAGACTGAATGGAGTGAAAATGAGATCGCTTATGCGTATATGTGGCAAATCTATTTATGACAAAGTAAAAATGAAGAAATAAGGAAAAAATGTAAAGTTGATCTTAGTATAGTGAGTAAGTTTAGGAAACGATCACTTAGTTGGTTATATTGAACGGATGAATGGGGAGAGAACGGTAAAGAAGATATATGACGCATGTGTTGGTGGCGCCAGAAGTAGAGGACCTCCGCGGAAGATTTGGCACGACCAGGTGAACCAGATATTGTATGTATAAATATAGATAAATGTATGAATGTGAATGAGGCTAGAATTGTCTGCCAGGACAGAAGAGTGTGACGCTCTATCTTCTCTGCCTACCCCCCGTGGGGAAACGGCGTGACCATATTTCAGTATCTGGTTTACCTGGTCGTGCCAAGTCTTCCGCGGACACCTCTATTTCTGGTGCCATCAACACTAGTGCGACGTATCATTCTTACCATTCTCTCCTCATTCATCCGTTCTATATCTTCAATCTTTACTCTGTCATAAATGGATCTGCTACATATACGCCTAGAATATTTCATTTCTACTGCATTCAGTCTATGCCAACTCTTGTATTTTTAAATAGAGTTCAAATGAACACAATTGAAGGTTTAATACTAGATTGTGCACAAATTAGTATTGATCTACATCTTCTATTCTTCCTTTAATACAATCTATCGTCTTCTAGGTTTCTCGTCGGTGATTCAAGGCCTACCGCGATACAACGTCATCGGCGATAAGCGCCATGGCATCTACAACCTTAGGATATCCAACGCGTCCCTGGACGATGACGCCGAGTACCAGTGCCAGGTGGGGCCGGCCAAAGGACACAAGGTCATCAGGGCCAACGCCGAACTTCATGTCATATGTAAGTCCTTGCATATTTATATATATGTATATATTGGGTTGCGCCTACTTGGCGTGGTGTATTAATGAATAGTATTTCATTTAGTACATATTGACAAATCGTTCAAAATAGGAATAAATATACAGCTTTTCTGTTAGGTCGTACACAACACCAAAATAGGTTGTACAATTAGCACGACAGATTTTAATCAAATGTGTTTATTATTTTTTATTAATGAATTTTATAATGTAATTAGTTAAATTAAGGTTCGAGCCGCATCCACGGAGACCGCAGTTAGTCTTGTTTTTATAGCACAAGCGGATTGCTTATTTTATTTATATTTTAGTATAATATTTTATATTGGTATAATAAAATTGGATTATTAGTTTAAGCGTAATTGTAATAACACGCACTACACAATGTCATAGTATAGTAACATCATAGATTGAGTGTGTGATGTATTGTTGAAGTGTGAACTTGTTTGGGTGAAACATTGTTTTTTTAGTTTGAAAAATAGAAGGTATGTATATTGATTTTAAAAATATTTAAATTAATTCTAATATCAACAAACAATAATCAAATTGAGTACTCATTACGGTACGGAAATTCGGTTCGATCAAGTGACAAATTAAATAAATATGCCATATTTGAAAATAAAACATTTATTTTTTTTATTCTACTCGTTTAATTTACTTGAGACGCGTTTCGCCTTGCAAGGGCATTATTAATCTAACAATTAACTCAACAACTTATGTTTATATCTTTGAGGGTTAGGACGGTGGTTAAATGAAAGAAATGTGATTTTGGCGTGTGTTGGCGTTTATTATGACAGTGTGATAAAAACAAAAAAGACAGATAGAATGAATACAGTGAATGAAGATGTAGAAGGTGCACGTGTCTTATGAAATTAAATGAAGCGAGTTGGCGGCATTGCTCGGCGAGCCCGGGCCGGCAAGACCGCCGTTGTGAAACGATGAAACTGGAGAGACTGCTTGGCGGTAAAATATCGAGCGAGGCTTGTAGCAGCAGCCGGCACAGCGCTGTCGCTAGCGTCGATGCCGACTGAGATGGCGGTGAATTTGAATTCCGATCGCTACATATCTATACAATTTTATTACATAAGATGAAAAGGGACAACATTATAATTAACTGATAATTTTTAAATTTCACCTTTTATATAGTGTATTTAATATCTTGGATTATGCTGAGATGTTGAGAATGTGTCAGAATAATACCCAGTTCGTGGTAACCAGCTTCTATACAACAATATTAGATATATACGGTATCACGGTCCGGAGCTAAGAGAGAGCGCCAACCGCGGCACAACCTCATTTATCTCTTTCACACGGTCATTTGTACCAACCTCGTGCGCGTTTAATCATCACATTTAATTTAATTCAATACATCACATTTAATCAATAACCTAATAATAATTAGAACCAGACCCTCGCTGCTAAACGAAAATTGAACATAGTAAAGCGATGCAATTATTATTTTCAGTTACCTAAAACCACATTTTTATTTATTTTTGATTGAAATGTGATTATGGTTAATTTTGTTTTCACTGCGTATTTTTAATTACGCCACTGTAGACAATTCTCTGATGGCGGCTCTCAGATCAAATCAGCGGGATGCCGAGAGAAAATGGAGCGAGAGCTCACGAAGATCGCGAACTTGATGAGGAAAATAAGAAAATTTGTCGGATCCGCACATGTTTCGACATGTTATATATTAATTCATTTCCTACCCTCAAAACCTAAACGCCACTCTTCATTCTCTCGCAGTGCGTCGTTTTTCTTTCGCGGTGAATTATGTTGATGAATATTTCACGCCACGTGTATTCCTAATGCGGAGGTGTCTGCCAGGTCGATAAGGGCTATTTTCCCTAATCAAACACGCGAGCACACACACACGTTCGGGGTAATTGTTTTCGGCCGGGAGGCGTGTGATTTCACAGTCTGGCGATTCTCGACCTTCGGGACCAGCGAATCGCAAAACGCTTAATGTGTTTGATTTCGTTTAAGACGGATGAAATAGTCTATTTAAACTGCTTTAATTAAACATATTTGAGAAACTGAAACGCGATGAAGTTATATTTATTATACTACTTTTACATGTGTTATTTTTTATATTGGGTTTATGTATAGCAAATACGTACAAAGAATGAACAAATTTAAAGTAAATAGCTGATCATAATTTAGTTAACGTCGCGTGTAACGTATATTATATATAAGAGTACTAGTTACAATCTCAGTAACCTCTATATATATAATATATTATTTGAAGAATAATATAAATCAAATATCGGATATCTCATAGAGACAAAGCTATTTTTTAAATTATATTTTTAATGAAAAATGTATGCAAGTATGGGGTAATTACAGGGCTTACGACCTGCCTTCGGCTGGCTTAAGTGATCACATTAAAGTGTAGTGGTACTCGAAGCGAGTCCACACACTAACATATATACAACTTTCAAAAATTAGATATATGTGGTTATTGAGGGGTAAGAACTGGTGAACGTTATATATATATATATATTTTTTTAAAATTATTTAAAGCAATATTCTTTATCTGTAAAATGTTTTTAATACATTATATTAGAATACGCCTGAAAAATCAATATTTTTCAATTTTATATATTTTCTTATTTTGACCAGTATATATTTGAATATGTCCAAGAACACACAATTACTGGATTTTCACCTACAAAGGCACTGTTATTAAACATATGAAAGTATGGGTAATTACAGAGCGTAAATATATATTTTTTTAAATAGTTTCATCACTATGAGATATCTATTATTTGTTTAATGACAGTGCCTTTGTAGGTAAAAATCCAGTAATTGTGTGTATGGAAATGAATGCGGGGATGAAGTTAGATTTGTAAGTAGATTTGGACATATTCAAATATTGTTTATAATATAATTGTATGTTCAAAAAAATAAATGTCAATAAAGGTTTAAATAAATAAACAAATTCATGAAAATGAATGCGGGGATGAAGCTAGATTTGTACGTCATGACAAAATTTTGTGACAGTCTATCCTCACAAGTTGACTTGTCGATAGCATGTAGCGCTTAACGAACGCGCGTGGCCATCTATTTAAATTCTGTCTAGGCCCGACACAAAGCTTGAAATATTGTTCAGCTAGCATTAAAACCGTAGGGCCATATATACAGTTGTTGTCATAGTACACGCTGCGCCATACGGTATTACAAATGTTATTACATTTTAGCAAAGGCAGTGTTGGAGCTTCCAAAATCAGCGATAATTATGCATAGGGGTGAGTTTAAACAAATATGTACTCGATGCTACAATTTCATAATGCCTATAAACAAGGTGTTCAGTCAATGCACCTTTCATCCCACAACGGTACAGAATTTTAACACATTCAACAACCCTCATTTAAAAGTTTGAGGTGATAGATAGGAATGTTCTGGAGGTAGATTTAAAAATAGATATATGTAGCGCCTAAATCCAGAACCCCCTAAAACGACTTTCGAATTGTATTTTTGAGTTGATGATGAAAACTTATATTTTAAAAGCAAATGTACAAAATATTTGTTTTTACATCAACATATTTTGAAGAGACAATTATGTAATGTTATTTTTTTTCTGTATGTATCGTTCTGGCAGCCATACTGAATTAAAGATCACGTGATCATCAACAAGCGTTGTTATTGGCTCATTTCATTTTAGTGGGAATAGCAACTTTTATACTCTGTCTGCTTTGGGGTATTTTGGAACAAACCCTGATTTTGAACATACAATATCAATGGATTTGAGTAGCTTTTGCGAGAAACAATATGTTCTGCATGTCGCTGATAAAAAATCTACAAAACTACATATTTAACTCGAATTATCCAAAATCCGCTTTAAGAAGTATTGGAATTAGGCGCTACATATTTTAAATAAAACACATTTTTACAATGAATCTATTTGAGAACATAGTCCTGTGATGTTTTAAACAAATTAACTTAATCAATAAGAATAATGAAAAATGGTCGCCACCGGAATACGAATCCGGAACCCTTGCCTATCCGGGAAAACGCGTTACTATTTCTCGATAAATTTGGAACTAGTATCCTGTTATCTCGATAAATGATACATCTATTATTCCATTTTTAAAAGCAATTAACTTTATATTACGATGAATTCCAAAAAGCTTTGAATAATACACGCTATGAGATGCCCGATTAAATCAATCAATTTTTATTAAATTTAATATATTCTTTATCCGAAAGTGGAAAGACATTGATATACGAAAAATTTGGTCAAGTCTGAAATTCACCCTCAACTGATAATTAAAATGATGAAATATTTGAGAATGTGTGACTGCTAATAGTGTCATCCTCACCATTACCAAAATTAAATTTCGATCGATTTAAATTTGCGCAAGAAAATCAAATTACATCCCCCCTCCCCTTCTAAATCAGCTGGGGTGAATTTGTTCTTCAAATCATTTCTACATTTTATAAAAGTTACACAAACTAAATCGGGTTGTTTCATGTATCCTACGTGTACCTGCACAGTCAGAATTTTCGTAAAAACTATTTTTCAGAAATGATTTAAATACGTAATGTATCTTAACACACAACTGCGACGCCGGTATGTCTGTCAGGGAGTGGACCAGACTCCGGAGCATGTCTTGTGGAACTGCGATAATAAAGTGATGAACGTGATCGCATACTTGGTGGTTTAACTGGTTTAAATGGTCGGATGCCCGTAAATATCGAATAATTGATATATCAAATTTGTATTAGATAACAATCTGTTATTTAGACGACAAACTTCCCAAATAGCAGAATGTGAGGTAGATTAAGAAGTAATCTATTTGGGTGCACTGATCACGAACAATGTTAACGGTGGGCAAGAAATTGCAGGACGCAAACAAGTAGATAAAGTTGCTGTAAATCAACTTACGAGAATATGGAAAGACAGTGACGTATCGACCCCTTAGAATAACAAGTTTCTAACTAACATTTTGAGATAATTTGCAATATTATTTATTTCAAATACTAATTAAACGCATTAAATAGATAGACATAAAATCAATTTTATCGAAAAATATTGTAGTCGCGCTACACGGATTCGAACCTGGATCTCTTTCCAATCCGGGGAAGGTGCATTATCCTACGATACAGCGACAGTACTTTTGACAACAAATTTTCGAACCCATATGTATATCTTTCTAATTAATACATTTAATTAGTATTTAAAATATCACAGACCTATATTCTGAATTATTACAACTGTACAATAAGAATATGTTCTCCTTAATAATTCTTTATTTCTTCCATGCACACCAACTCTTTTTAACAGATATTAAAGGAAATAACAAAAGCCGAAAGTTCCAACTGCATCAGTTATGTATTTCAATTTACGGATCATTATCGTTAATTTACAATGTTTTTTAATATTTTTAATTTCCCTCGTCTTGCAATGGTCATTGAATATATGTTGAAATTCAATCAACACTTTTGAGCTCATTATCTTAAAACAGTGTCAGTGTCAGATGGAACCTTGTTATTCTGAGGGGTCGATGTAGCAAGCAACTAAAATTAAGTTGATTCACACTCTTGTCTTTCCAATCTTCATTTATGTAGCGGAGACCTGGACAGTCCGCAAAACTATAAGGTTAAATTAGATGCCTTCCAAATATATTGTAGCCTTATTTTCAACAGTGAACAAAAGGTTCTTCCAATTCTTTGGTCACATTAGGCTTGACGCCTAAGTTTAGACAGTTTATAAAATAAGATTATCCTGGGAATAACCTTGGGCTTAAGAAAACCTGGACGAGTGCCACAATGGTGGATAGATACATTGTATCCGGCTGTAGAGACCCTGAAGCTGGAGTCAGCTGCGAGAGTTATCCAGGATCGGGATTTGTGGAGGTACATTTCGAGCCGAATCTCGTCTGTAACATAAAGGATATGTCAATAATTTTTTTTTTTAATTAACACTTGATCCATAAAACGTCTTGATAGACGTTTGTCTGCATATACATTTATATTCATTTGTTACATTTAATAAACTCAAAAACCTAACAATGAATCAGTCACCGTTTATACAATACATATCATTCTTACAGTAAAGAAAGGTTATTTTCTATAAACCAATTTTTTAATAATTTCTTCTAAATTAGGAGAAAGCGTGCTCCTTTGTAAAGACCCAAACATTTTATTTTTTATTGTAGGAAAAACAAATTCTATTATCCTCGATAATGACATGGAGAAAAGAAAAAGAAGATTTAGAAATACACTGAATGTTGAACTGAATAATTTTTCGTAAATTAAATTATAATTAAAACAATTTTTTGAAAATGAATAGTGTCTGTATGACAGGAATTGGAAATATAATATTATTTACTTCGCTTCGCTTATGTTTACAAAAAATATAATATTTACGTAAATAATTATTGAACAAAGGTAAACATTATGAACATATATTTGACAGTGCAACACGAGATTACAGATGGTCAATACACTCGCCAGTCGTAAAAATTCGTACAATTTCGCTGATGTATGTTTTTTCATACTCGTAATAAAGACTGGTCACTTCATTTCAAATTAAATATATATCTGCGTACTGTTATTGAATATATAAAAGAGAAAACATTTAAGTAATCTGAACCCAGAGGCATAAAAACACTTTATTTTGTGCCATGATCGCGTCTCACAGACCTAGCCGTTTAATCAAAAGTCGACACCCATAAAGTCACAGATGTAAACGGGGAAGCGTAGTAATATTATTATGGATTCCTGAACGAAACCCACTGTCAAGTGAGAGGTGTCAAAAGGGCGGTTTGTTGGCTTTAATATATAATTTAACATATTTAAGCTACGATTGAATAACCAGACACGCCTAGGATTTTTCATCAATATTGACATGGTTCCGATTCAGGATATGGCTATTGTCACATTTTTTCTCGTCGAGTGGTTTTTCGTTTCGGTTCAGAGTTCAAACGCGGGCAAACAATATTTGTATTGCGAAATATTACAGATAGGTAGGCAGCTCTTATTCTCGCTATCATATGTAGGCATGTTCGCGTAACAATGGAAAATACATAGATATAAAAATAAACGTACATCTGTGATCTGTGAAGAAAAAAATGTCCGTTCAGTGACGCAATAGAATCTGTAAATGTATTATATATATTTTATTATTTTTGTACACATTTATATGTCAGTATAAAATTTATACTCGCACAGAATATTACAATTATTAAGGGTATATAAGCTGGAGTATTTCACAAATATAAGATGATGAAGATGAAGATGATATTTTAAAATGTTTAAACCTCATGTGGAAGATATTCAAAAACGTCACACCTCATGTATGGTGCTATTGCAGGATAGATCCGGTTTCCATGGACTGCTCGACGAACATAATTATCCAGGAACTCTATTTAAAATAACGCCTACGAATTAATGACACCAAATTCACTTACTATAGGTGAAAATGCGATTAATAATTAAACCAAAGAAAATATGTGACTACAACAGACAAGTCTTTCGAAAAATACGAGGCTGCTACTAAAGCATTTGGCAATAGAAATATCCGGGGTTCGAGTCTTGGATAATAGCGTTAACAATATACTTAAGGAGTGTATTATAATTTTTTCGGCGTATAGTATGCCATGTCAATAAGAGACCTGGAGAAATTGGAGGTCTTGGAAGTATTCCGAGAAAGTGAGCAAGACGACGAGATGAGGTTATCACTACGATGGAATGTTCGAGTGAAGGAGCTGACTACGAGCAGCGTGGATGACCTTTATTCGGAGAATTATGTCATTTTAGAGGTCACAATCCTCAGCCAGCGATGGAGAAGAATATGAAAGGCATTAAGATGACCATACATCATATTTGCGCATTTATTTCATCCGTTTGTAAAGAAAGAGAATTAAACGAATCCGTTCCAGCGGTGAAACCAAGGGGTCTGGGATTCGATACTTGTGCCGAAAAACTAGCGTGTTAGATAATTTTTGATAGCAGTAATAATATTGATGAAACGTGTATTTTTTAAATCATGTATGTCAGTTCGTCTACTCGGCGGAAGCCTGGATAGAGTGCCATTAAACAATTCTTAACTTTTTCATCTTCCTGCGAAGTTTTTTGGAAATAAATACATATTTATTCAATGTTCTTAATCTAATAATTTATGCTACAGGTGATACTAAAATCTCGACAATGGCAATACTCCAATGATTTGTGCTACAGTTCCATAAATCTTGTTCTTTGAAAATATGAGCATTTATTTTTATTTGTCTATTTTCATATCGAACTTCTTTCATATCATTTGAACATTTATTTTTATTTGTTTTTTTCATATGAATGTTATATATACAGGAACGTATTGAATACTCTATAATATCGTAAGAAATTGATTTCTCGCCCTTTATGTACTAGAGAGGGGGGGAGCACCCCCGTTTTATTTATTTCCATCATCCCCTTACAGAGTAAGGTGCTTAGGCACATCAAATATTAGGTAGGTACTAGATACGATTTTTTTTTAAATTCCATAAGAGTCGTGTTATATTATTTTATTAAATACAAGTCATGAATACACACGTGAATATGACGTGGCATTAGATGAGTTTTAAGCAAACATTTGCGTGGCTTACGTTGGAGTAAACTCACATTGTCATAATTCTTTGTTAGATTCTTTAAATCATTTACCAATTAGATTGCTAATTTATAGCATCTAAAATAAAACCCTTTTTGGTTATTATTATTTAGATTCAAAGCACTTTAACTTGAAACACTGCACTTTAAAAAAAAATTAAATAGAGATGCGTACACGGAATACATATGACATCATATTTTCAAACAATGTTAAACTTTTGTACCATTAAAATAGGACTAACTTGCTGGTCTCTTGAAACTACGTGCGAACCCCCGACCACTATATCGCTCGGTCTTAACCACTAGACCAACAAGCTGCTTTGTAATATATGGTGTAAATTCAACGGACGACGAGGTCCTAGCAAAATGGGAACTACATAACCTTAAAAACGTAGGCAACGGTTCGACCAGACTTCCAGGCAACTGTAAACAAAGATCGAATAGCCAACATAAAAATGTTTGGATTGTTTTATTCGTATTTTAATGAATTAATTCTTTATACACTAATAACGTTGAGTGTTTAATATAAAATGAATACCTTTTTATGGTGTTTTTGAACAATTCTTTACAGCGTCATGTAGCTAATTCACATCTCCCCGCAAGTATCACTGCGAAGGCTGTTGGGGTACCTATTTCGACGATTTAGCCTTCCCAAACCGAAAGGTCAAGTACCTTAGAATAAATTTAGAGAAGGACACCCATGCAATTCCAGAGCGGATGCTGTATAATGTAATGGAGAGTTTTATAAGACAGTTAGAACACCATTACGGAGAAGGATGTATACCCTCCTCACGTGCTTAATGTACATACATACTACTAGAACAAAAATATTCCTCGTTTCTGTGCACCGTGTGTGTAGACCTGGTTGGCGGTAAATGTAACAGATGTACATTAAATAAATTAAATATAGGAGGATTCTTTTGATATCTTCTACTTCTTCTTATTTAGCTTGTTTGAGTCCATTGCTGGAAAGCTTTTCCTCGTCCAATCGCCTTCCTTCCCCATTATTCCCCACAGCATTCTTAATATCGTCAGTCCAGTGCATTTGTGGTCCCTGACCATGGACGCTACTAAAAGATATTATCATTCCAACGTTCATCAATTAGTCTCGCCACGTGTCGACGTGTCCGGCATTGTCCCGCTTCAGTTTCACGACAGTTTTGTACAATGTCGGCAACCTTGCCAATGTTGAATTATAAATATATACACTATTTTTATTTTACATTATTAATTTGTTTTAATTTTATATATTTTTATACTTATTTTTGTAAAATCTAAATAATTTTAAGAAACAATTAATAAAATATATTATTTCTTAGAAGTTTATTTGGAACTGGAAGAAAATAACTATAAAAAGTCACAAACTTAACAAATAATAAAGAAATATATTATGTCAAGGGGAGGGTCAAAGGAAGGCACTTACTTTTCGTCTGTTGGATGCTGGATCATTCATAGATTCCTCTCCATCAAAAGTAACAAGCGTCGCGGCGTGTATCTTAATACTCGCGAAAAAATGATTATTGAGTATAAGCGGAATTAATAAGCGATAGCGGAATGAAATGACTGTACTATTTCCGTGCACTGAACTTACTGCAGTTTGAAGACTTTAATCACTGCGACTTATTCTCTCTTCCTTATGCTTAGGGATAGGGATAGGTAAGAGAGGGAAGGATATACGCAGATTAAAAATTAGGTAAATAGCGATTTGAATGTACGATACATCAAGTCAAATTGCCGAAAACGAAATTTTAAATGGCGCTAACAGCATACATTTGATACAAATTTTAATTAGCAGTATTTATTTATGTATATTATATTCAACTACATTCGGTTGATCTTAACATATATTAAAAATTACTATCACTTAAAAATAGATGAAATAATGCAAAATACTAAAATTTACGATACGCATTTATTATTGTAAAATTTATTAATTGTTTAATATAGAAGCACCTGCCTAGTCCAGTCAGCATCTACTCATGTATTATAACTTAATTTGAAACACGATTTAATAAATAAATAAAAATAAAATATTTGATAAATCTGCCTGCCCTGTTTGCGCCGTATGACATCGGCACCTTCATATTCCGCAACTTCAAAAGAAATATATAAATGCTCCTTTTGTATTTTTCATGTATTTTGGATGCCAATATTCCCGTAACAAAATGGATACCGATATTGAGACGGAATCCATTTTACGCGTCGTCACTTCTCGACGAGATTTGTTGGGAAGTGTCACAATAGGGCGCACGCACGCGGCATCGCTCTGCGCCAGCCCCGTAATCCATAATCGTAAATCAATCAGACGATTCCTAATCGAAGCCGGTCAGAATATGTGAGTAATTACTCGGCAACAAAGAATACCAGCCCTCGCTTAGGCCGTATCAATAGATCCCTTCAATCTACTCTAGAGATGAATACAAATTGTTCATACATAGTCTCAAAAAAAATCTTGTTGTATTTTATATGAAAACATCCTTGCCTTAGGGTAGGATATTTATTTAATAACAGTGCCTTTGTAGATAAAAATCCAGTAATTGTGTGTTCTTGGACGTATTCAAATATTGCTGAAAAGTGTTATTTCAAAAAAAAGTTATTTGTTGTTCATTCAATTCGATAATAGATAAAAAATCGTGTTAATTTTTCGAATCGAATCTCAAAAAAATCTATTGTTTTATTTTATACGAAAATATCCTTGGCTTAGATGAGATTTAAAGGTTTTTGGAATGAAATAAAACAAAAAGCTATGTTTTTCGTTGTACATTTTTTAACTGGTTCTTTTATACCGGTCCTCGGTTGTTTTGGTAATATTTTTTTACATGTTACGCTTGTTTTAATTTCATTTATGCAATTCGATAGTAGACCATGAAATAAAATAAAATTGTATACATTTTTCGAATCTAACGGCTGGAATCGAAGTTGTGAGCGATGTAACGTTTTGTTGCTTTATTGCCCTAAGCTTATTTTGTCAAATCAACATTAAAAACAAGCAAAACAGCTAATTCACGGTTTTACTTTATTTTGAAAAGCTTAATTAATTTATAATAAAGTTAAATGTTTCTAAATGTAGTCAAATTTGTGTCATGCATATGGGGGGGTTTCTGTTTGGATCTATTGTATATCTAGACAAAATAAAAATAAAACATAATGTATAATTCTTAACTTACGAGCCGCATCGACGCATCCCTGCCTCACCGTGCACATAAATCTCACCAAATCCCGCGCAACGGTCGCCATATTTTGAACAGTATCCGGGATAATCTGTTGGGATATCCCCCCTCCCCGCGGCCCAGCCAAGTGGATAATAAAATTGCTTTTATATTCAAATACCCCCTCGCTCCGCACCCTCCGCCGACCGGCCCATTCGCCGATCCAATCGCTTCCGATTGCTTATTGGATCTTACTACAGACCTGAAATTTGAATTTCGAACGTATACACATAAAATCACTGCGAGAATGTCGCGCAAATATGGACAGGCTATAAACAGGGTTGTGAAAAGTAACGTTATGAAAATAATGCGTTATACGCCAGAATGTCGTTAACCCGTATTCGTGATTTTTTTCTTGTTTTATTTCTTTTTTTATGCTGTTTTCAGTGATCGATAGTAGTTTGGAATCGGATCGTAAATAGTTAATCTATATATCAAATATTTGATTAGTTCATATTACGATTGTAGAATTATTATTTTATTAAGATTTTGGATAATTTACGCTATAACTTCTAAACTATTCATCGTAAATGGTAGTTAAATTTTATCTGATGGAAATGTGTAAAGTTCTGTCCATCTTTAAAATAGTATGCAAAAAAATCTGAACCATATGCGGAGAAATAACGTAAAATTAAAATAAAAGTAGCACAAAGCAAGGTATCTAGACAGTAGCTGCTTCGCGGCCATGGCCAAGTTTCTGAAATTGATAAAGCAAAAAAAATATATATTATTTCATTAACATCTAACAAATTTGGAAGCTTATTATATATTCTGAATGATTCATGTCTTTCCGGCATAAAGTGGTTTGTGTTTCGGCTGAATATACAAAGCGTAAATAATGTTGAAAAAAGACTGGCAAGCTAGGGATTTGAGCCTGCGTTCATTCGTACAGGGAAAATCAGACTTGACCCGATCACCCACGGTCGATAATACGATACGTGTCGTTATTTATTACTGTACTGTATAAAAATGTATAATTAAATAAAATTACTTATATATGTTGGTTTCTGGTGTTTTAAATATATATATATATAATTCTCAAAATTTTTTTTTTTTGCGGAAAATATTTTCACATAACATCGTACTACGATTGTATTGTGTATATATATTTTTGTACACGAAATAAAAGTAAATATCAGCATCGTCAATATTATTACTATTTTCTAACGTTGGTATCTCTCGTTTTATGCCTTTTTCGAACGTACACTCATAATTATTAAATAAAAAAGTACTACAGAAAATGGATAGAAAAGTATAAAATATTACTATATAATATTAGCTTTAGTTTCGTTGTTACCAAGAATTGACTATTTTTATATAAGTTTGGACTGACAATATATACTATATTATTACAATATATACTATATATACAATATATACTATATTATTAACAGTAGTATCGCACATTTCATTGTACGAAGAATTCTCTCTTGCATTAGTGTCCTGTTTTTTAACCTTTAATAATATGTAAACAAGAACTAACTTTATTATTAACTAATTTGTTTTATATATTTTACTACGGAGCGATGGCTCCTTTGCCAAGGAATAAAAGGTACGAGAAATAATACCGTCGGGTCCCAACGAGGATTGCTGTAGTGCCACGAATTTATAAACTTTTCGTAGATATATCAACTTTAAATAATTTCGCTGTGAATAAGGTTATCGGTTGTGTTTTACAATTTTATTCTTTTACGATTGACTATATTCTTTAGATATTCTCATTTTAATGTCATTCTCTCACCAATACATGTGTTGACATGTTATGTAATATTTAGATATTACATGACATGTCAATTCGTATGCGTAATGCTTCATCTTCATCAGTGCCATCTTCTATCAGAAATTGGTGACACAGTTGCTCTATCTCTGTCGATGTGCTCATGCCTAAGCATCTTCGCGATCTTGGGCCTTGTTTAGTGCGAGTGTGTAGCGAGTCTCCGGTTTTTTTATTTTTCTTTCAAATTCTTTTACTGTATATTGTGGGCAGTCTTTCTTTAGTGACAAGTTCGTGAAGTATGGATACATTCGATTGTTTCGCACCCCACGATATACGCAGCGTGCCATCTCGAAGGCATCGAGCATGATCCTTTATTTCCTTTTCAGGATTCATTTTTTGACTCCATACAGAATTACGGAGAACACAAAGGATCTGCGGCGAACCAAGTTGCAGGGTATTAATTTATCAAGATTTATTATGATGATTAATATACAAGATGTATTAAATTACCGAACTGAGCCACTTTCTGATTCTAGTCATAATTAAATTCTACCTACACATCTACTGCCTTCTGTTTTCTCTCACTTATAAGATCATATTTTTCATTGATTCAGTGATTTTTTAAATTAAGTATATAAAATATAAAATTACCTCATACGTACATGGAAAACATATTACATTCTTATTACTTTTAAAACTTTGAACATTTTGTATGTATGTATATACAGGGTGGCGCAAAATTAATCATCCAATTTTGTTTTTGAATAACATATTTACTAAATAAAAAAATAATGTTTTGAATGATTGAAATTAGATCAGATAATATCCGTCAAGTGGCTGTCGCCAGAGCTCTTTTCCACTTAACAGAAACAATTTTAAAGGTCTAAATAAAGATTTCCATCACTCAAAATATTTTTTTTTATTTAGTAAAAAAGTTATTCAAAAACAAAATTGGATGATTAGTTTTGCGCCACCTGTATGTTAAAAAAGCATGTCATGTCAAAGTTCGGACATGCTCTAATAAAAATAGCATGCAGCTTTCTCTTTTGACAGTTTTTATTATTAGTTATCTTAACTTATTAACCTACCACTTCATTGGTGATGTGGTCTCCTGGGTTGGCCATCTTTAGCAAACGTTGTTTCAGCCATATCTCAAATGTTCCAGCTTTTTAATGGTGGCTTATTTTAACGGCCAGACCTCGTTTCCTCACAATGGGACTGGTATAACATCAAAAATTATTGCCTTCTAACGGGTGTTCATGCTTGCAGTAGAAGAGATTTTTAATTTATCAATGATATATTCGACAACATAATACAACAATAGAGTTATGCACCCCCAAATAGGTAAGATTTTGAATTATGGGGGTAGCTATCTTTCTACATTTTAAAAATAACATTTTTATTAGTTTTGCTCCGAGTCTAATAGTTGTGAGTAATTTTTATTTTATTGTGAAGTTGTAATTATTCAGAACAGACGGTCCGCGATATTTCAAATACTAATTAAATGTATTAATTAGAAATCAAAATTTAATTATAAATATATAAATTCCGTAAAATAAAGTAAATGGCTTTCAAATAATGGAACGATAGATTCACTCAAAGGTATTAGAGATAGATAAAAACAAAGTAGATGGCTTTGATATAATGGAACGATAGATGTATTAATTTGAAAAGTGTAATATATAGGTTCGAAAATTTGTCGTCAATCCACTGTGTTGGTGTAGCATAATCGGATAATTCACGTTCCCCGGATAGAAAGAGATCCAGGTTCGAATCCCGGTAGCAACAATATTTTTTAGATAAAATTGATTTTATATGTATATATTTCTAATTAATACATTTTAGCCTATTTTAAAATTATTATCTTTTGAGTTGTAATTTTTGGTGTGAGATGTATGAAATAAGTTCCTCCCCAACCTGTTATTCCGAATTGTAATATTGATTCAACCAATGCATGGTATATCATTTTAGAGTCTGCAAATTATAATATTATCTAAAGATGTAGAAATAGAATAAAAATTTACGTAATTTGAATTTTTGGTCAGTTTTAAAATTTAATACCCCAATAGTTATAAATAAAACAAATCATTATTTTTTTGTATTCAGTTATGAGGATATAAATTCATATCAAAATTTCATATTGATTAGATGATATTATCGTATAGCAAACTAAGCTCAATGGATATGTTCGTTATAGATATATGAAGATATATGACGAAAGTGTTGGTAGCATCAGAAATAGAGGACGTCCGCGGAAGACTTGGCGCGACCAGGTAAACCAGATACCGGAGGATGGTTCTGTTAGAAACCACAATAACCGGCGAGCTCGTATGAGAATATATATTAATGTGGATGAGGCGAGAATCGTGTGTCAGTACAGAAGAGTGTCGCGCTCTATCATCTCTGTCTAAGGAATATTAATGTGATACGTGTTCCGTGTAAACATCTCTATTTTATTTACACACCTACGCCTAATGAAATGATAGTAATGTAGGTAGGTAGGCACCCATCTTCCGGAAGGTACGACCACAGAGCCTAGTATTTTACTGTTTGAGATAGGTATACTAAAATGAAATGTCCAAAATATGTCTTAAAATATATAAATAAATTCTACTTCAACACTATTCTTCCAAAGCTGCCAGGTCCATGTTTTATTTATGTATTCCATTTAATTCACTGGCAAGCAAATTTAAAATGGTGACTAAACTATTACTATTTTTTAAAGTTGAGTATTTTCATTTATAACGCTCTAACGTCGGTTGGTCCAGCGGCCGGAACACCGCGTGACCTTAATATATGCAAGGCCAATGGGCTCATATTAATACGCTGACTCCCCGGAATACGTGATCGCCCTCGAGCCCGCCGACGGCACCACGAGGGGGTGTATTATGCAAACAGGCCGATTACACAACATGGATTTTAAGTGTCAATTTTGCATTTTATATTCACTAACAGGGCTACGAAAACACGAAGGACTATAATATGCCGTTTATAAATTGTATTACACGCGGTCGGTTGTCACTCCAACGTCCAATACATGCTTACTATACAGGGTGTAAGAGAACTAGTCCACAATACTTTACGTGTCGATACTTGACTAAATCGCGAGTCGAAAATGTTCAAGGGATATGTACCTAATCTCAACCACTTCAGAGATAGAAGCATTTAAAAAAAAATCATAATTATGCGATTATTTCGATCAATTGAAATATTATATTGATTCCAAATTACATATTGAATACAAAAAATTAAAGATCATCAAATTTCGAACGGCTAAACATTTAAGATTAATAATTGATCAATTTTGTCAATATTTTTTTCGAAGTATGTACACTAAGGCTTAATATAATTTTGTAAAAATTTCAAACAATAGTATTTTTTCGTAACAGTACAGAATTTGCACATATTCCTTGAACGTTTTCGATTCGTTATTCAGTCACGTATCCACCCATCAAATATTATGGACTATGTCTGTTACACCTGTATAAAAAAATTCGAACTATGGATTCTATCGTTGATCTTAGAACCCATGCCCTTCTGTATTTGTGCGATACTTTTTATATTATTTTCCACATATTATTTCATACATTATACTATTTTTTATATATATTTTTATTTATCTTATTTTATTTGCAAAACATACAGAAGAATTGTTTAAGGTGATAACCGAGGGCCCTAATCCTCCTCGGAATCTCATGCTTGCATATAAATGTCGCAGTGTATATTAATCTTACGGGGCGAGCGTGTGAGTTAGTATTGCGGCTAGAGCAGGTTGATAAAATGAAAAAGACCTTACAATTGGTTTCGTTTATTGTCGAATGATGTACAAATAAATTTACACTGTTTGCATGTTAAATTGTAAGTTAAAGTTCGTGACTAGCGAAGGGCCAGGTGAAAAGTGATCGCTTCAGCTGACTTCTCGGACCGATTGCGTAGTGATGTATTATCATCCAAATTCTGTCGGTATTTGGCGACGTGGAATGGCTGTAAAATGTCTGTTTACATGGCCAGGTCTGTGAGGCGCGAGCAGGGCCTCCACATGCTTTAATAGTGGATTCAATCATAAGTATTTTTTGATAACATGAAGAAATGTAGTCATTTTTAAATAACATTTATGTTACTTCATGTTACTTTTTTTTGTATACCTCGCAGTTCACGTTACACACATAATATAAAATCACATCATGTAATTAAAAAATATCGTTACCACGCACTTCCTCCCCAGCAACATGTTCTTGATGTCGCGTACCGTAATAAATATTTATCACCCATCTCCTGCATGCGCGCACTCCACGTGTCCAAACCATCGAAACCCCCTCCCCTCGTTTCAATCAAAACCCAAATAATTGACTAATTTAAAAAAAAAACATTCGTCGATCGCTTTAATTGTCGTCCTGTATAATTGCTTAACAAATCTCGGAACTCGACGCGGAATAATTAAATCCACTTAACATCAAAGGTACGGTTAAACCTAAACGTCTGTTAACACAACTTAAGTGATTTAATCTCCCCCCTTTAAAAAAACAACAAAGCGTGTCGTGCCATATGGCATTATTTCAATCGGTCTTTATTTCAACGGGCACACGGCCATATCAAAGGAACTCGTTTTCAGTAAAAATATTTTTTCTTTTCTGAAAATTAAAGTGTGAAAATATATATCACCTGAATAATTAGTACTAGTGCATAGAAACATTTTAATTAATCAAATCAAATTATTATATATTTAATTTTTAAATCTTAATGTAAATCTGATACTACAGATACATATGATACTAGCCGTAATTTAATCTGAATTACAAGTGTAATTTTTAAGTATTATGTACTTTTTAGAAGTATTGAAATAACTTTGTACACCTACTCAATAATTATACCCTCATTCTATTCTTCTTTTGTGTATAATAATGAATATGAATTAGTTTATGTCTAATATAATTTCAATGGCGGATCGAATCTTAAACATATAACTTAATTATGCTGGAATAAACTAATTATTATTGTAATATTTTATATATATATATTTAAATAGCGTTATACGAGTACTGTACTAAGAAAGTGTTTTTTCATGATTTTAACTTAGAGTATTGTATTTAATAATGTTGATATTATTATCCTTTAACCTTAAAATGTATTCTAATTTAGTAATAGGATCTAACAAATGTAATTTTATTTTATTTGCATTTAATTACGGTGAATAATGAAAAAATCAGATGGGAATGAAGAGCTACCTATAGCAATTTATTTAATTCTTACCATAGTGCATACATAAGCACCCTTATATATGCTCTAATATAAACAATATTAGAATATTTTCTTTTATTAAAACTTGTCTTTTACATATCTAGTCAGTTTCACTTTAAATCTATTCAATTTCTCCTCCTTTCTTATGTTTTCTGGCATTCCATTAAAAATTTTCATCGCACTATACATGATCGATTTCTGATATTTGGCCTTCTTCCCGAATGGCAGTCTCGGTCTATCCCTTCCTCTTGTATGATGCTCGTGCTCATGTTGATTTGCATCAATTTTTCGTATAAATTCCGCTGATATTTTCTTATTGAGAATTCTATAAATAAATACTATTATATTAAAATATTTTTTCTGTTTGAAGGTCATCATATTCAGATCTTTCAGCATTGCACTGATCCGAGTGTATATATATTTTCTGAGTATTATTCTCAAAGCTTTATTTTGCAACACTGATAGTTATTTAATTTCTTCTACATTAGCCAAAAACAGAATGCTGCTGCAGTAGTTGATGTGAGGAATAATAACCGAGTTGTATACTATTTTATAAGAATCGATACTAATGAATCTTCTGATCCTTCCCAGAAGTGAGATTTTTTTAGCAATATTTTTAGTCACGTGTCTTGTATTTTGTGATAGATTCAATTTTGAATCTATTTTGATTCCCAAATATTTTATTTCAGTCACTTCCTTCAGACTTTCACCATCTATGATAATTGCTGGTGTGATTGGTATTAGGAAAGGATCATCGTTGAGATAGTTTGATCATGTGGAACGTACGAGCAAGGATAGTAAAGAAAATATATGAGGTGAAGAAGGCAAAGAAACAGAGTGCGTTCTCAAAATACCTGGTATGATCAGATATTGGAGCATCAATACCCAAAATTGTATGAACGTGGATGAGACGAGAGTGTTATGCCAGTATAGAAGACTGTGGCATTATATCATCTCTGTCTACCCCCGCGTCAACGGCGTGGTAAGGTAGTCAATTGTTTTTATGTTTAAATAAATATCAACAAATTAACAATCTTATGTTACTATTAAAAAGAACACATTATTATTGTGAAGTTTCAGTATTTCAGAACATAAATTTGATTTTATCTGTATATCTTTCTTATTGATACATTTAATTTGTATTAAAAATCGTATATTAATTAAAAAAAAAAAATTAAATCAAAGCGCTTATGTATCAATGTTATTAATTTTATCTAAATATTCAACCATCTGCCAATTTGGTTTAATTAAGAGTTTATTTTACTGAAACAGATTATAAACGGGTCATTGAATGACGGCTTTAGGTAGCCCTGCAAATGGATAAATAAAATAATGTCAAAAATTAATAAATAAAACTCAGTTACTATCGCTTTCGTGCGCGCTGCTTATTCAAGATGGTTTTCAGCGATAGCATAAACGTTCACACTAGTTTATTCATGTTGCACGATAATTCACCTCCCGTTTATAACGAATAACGACGGATCATATCGCGCCGTTTAACGAACAGCGTCGGCCGCGCCGTAATGATTCACTAGCGCCGCTTCACGTCACGTCGGCCGTCCATCCGTTGGAGCGTCCGATCCGTCGGAACCGCTGGTCGAGTCGTTAGCTTCGTTAGCAGGGGGTTTCAAATTATTGAACCGAGATTATCTCAGAAACTCTCCATTGATTTTTGGCGACAGCACTTGTACTGGCGCTCTCGCTTTGATGTGTTGAAGTACAACTCGGGATACTCAATGAGATGAATCTCTGAGTACTGAGATTTAATACATATTTTAAAGCACCCATAAAAGGAAAAAATGTGCATTATATCGTAATTTAGGTCGTAGATTATGCATGAATTAAGTTTTACTGGAGAAGGATGAATGGAATATTCTATCAGCAAACAGAACAGCTACATACAAGTGACTTACAGTTATATAAATTTCAAATTTTATAAATTATTATAAATTAGAAAAAGTGTTAATAGCAAATTAAATATAATAACCAAATCCTGTTTGCTTATAGTCACCTTTTAAATTCCTAATTAGTTACCCACCACTTATACATTTATAGTTTTGTTTTTATCAATGGTTGTATTTTTAATTTTAGTTAACACTGTTTCTTGAAGAATATTCCACAGGTATCGAAACATATTGATCTATCAATATGTTTAAATAAAGAGTTTTTTAAAATTCTTTTTATATGTTGCCACAAATAATTTTGCTAATATTGAAGATAATTTCATTGAAATATGCACCACGACTATGATTGATACGATGCATTCTTTGAATCCAATTTTTAACTACTCTTTCACATAAATCTGGTGCGATTTCACCGATAACACGAATTATGTTATTTTTTAATTGTTTTATTGTTATTGGTTTATCAGCATAAACAATACACATATGAAATACTAATTTAATGTATTAATTATAAAATATATCAAATTAATTTTGTCGAAAAATATTGTTTTTGCGCTACCGGGATAATTACAACTTCACAATAAGAATGTGTTCTCCTTTACATATCCACACAGTAGTCTAACGGAGAGATATCACATGATATAGGCGGACAATTAACAGGTTCATTTCTGGAATTAATAAAATCGACCATAAAATTCACGAAGTCCACGTTGAGTTTGCCGAGTCGAAGACTGATTTTGATAATACGTTTAAATAACTTTTTAATGTTGTTCCAATGTGAAATGCTCCATGATAAAATAGCAGACTGAATTAAAATAACAATGACAGTTGTCAAAATATTAATAAACATGGCTACTATTTTTATTCGAAATTCTATCACATTTATTGGATAACTCTATAGATCAAATATATTGGCGGATTCGTAAAGAACAACGGCAGGATAACTTTTGAACAACTTGACTGAAAATTTAATTAAAAAATGTACTATTTTCGTAGAAAGCAATCACTTTGTAGTTTGACATATTATATTAAATAAAATAATAATAACTTTGTATGAAACCACTAAATTTATTATACGTCAACCGGTTTCGATTATCTCAAGCTTCATCAGGACGTATTTAAAACTGATCATGAATACAAAAAGTGTACTTATATATACATAAAGAAGGAGATAGAATATAAAATTATACGTGAAAGAGAGAGACATATACAGTTAAAGGGAAACAGAATATAAAATTATATGCGAAAGAAAGAGATCGAATACATATGCAGATAAATGGAACATTAAGAGTTGGGAAAAGACAGTGTTGATAAATATTACATTGATTTTAAAGGAAATATACGTAATATGTGTAAACATACCTAATATGTTCCCATCCCTTATTGTTACGTTTATCTGTATATATATTCTGTCTCTCTCTTTCACATATAATTTTATATTCTGTCTCCTTTGATTTTCTATTTAACTGTATATGTATTCTGTCTCTCTCTTTCACATATAATTTTATATTCTATCTCCTTTTTTATGTATATATAAGTGCACTCTTTTTATATTTATGATCAGTTATAAATATGCCCTGATGAAGCTTGAGATAAGCGAATCCGGTTGACGTATAATAATTTTATTGGTTTCATATAAAGTTATTGTTATTTTATTTAATATAAAAAATATACGTTTTCTAATTTAGTGCATTATTTTCAAGTATGTTAACTATTATTTGTATTCGATTTTTGTTTTACTGTTTTACTGTCGTACCAGTTTATTATTTACATGTTAAAGATTTGATCAGGTGTTGTCGCAGTAAACTTTCAGCGTCTCTGCCTTCAATATGCCAGCCGGCTGACAACTAACGTCGATTGTGCGGCTTGCGGTCGACAAGTTGACAATTTCCCCCGGCCGGGTGTAAAATATTGTGAAGCTCAACTGTCAGGGTGACAGATGGGAAAATATGACAGTTCATAGCCGGGCCGGCTCTGGAAATTATTCGCCAACCTTCCTGCACTTTCGTACTATTTGAATCATTTAAAAAAAACACTTTTTATGAATTCCTTTGATTCTTAAATTTTGAAATTAAGGGATGCAGTATGTGTCATCCAGTAATTCTGTAATTGTCATTATTATATAATATTTTATGTACCCTTAAAGATTTTGTAAGTCTTTAAATCATTTTGTGATTTTTTTTATTGTAGCTGAAATCGTACTCCGGTTTATGCGATGGCTAAAAAATGAAGACAAATCTAAAACAAGAACATAAAAATTAAAAGTTGCATTGAGAATTAAGCAAATATGATGTATATGTTACTGCACACGTGGGTAGTACGTACCTACTTTTCCTGTGATAATATAATATTGAAATTAGAATGAAAAGTATCTAATCTCTTACCGTGAGACACGTACAAACATTATTGTGCTATAATTAAATTGTTTTTAATATGTAATTAGCTCTTTTAGAATGGAACGAATACATCCATGTGTGACCCTGAAATTATTTAAGGTCATTGCATACTTCTATTGTTTGTTAAATGAGATACGAACGGATGGACATAAGGAAATTATATTTGTAGTAATAAGAAATGCGGTAATGTATATTTTTGACGATGTATATTATGACAATCAAAGTGTTTTAAACCTAATTAGGCTCTGTTTAAAGGCAAAAGTGATTGAACTAACTCTTCTTCGTGATTTGTGGGTGAATTTCGAGAGATGTGATAAATTGACATTGTTAGTATGACAATTTGCAAGATGAAATCAATTCGATTTTATGGTTATTTTGGAACGTTTCTAAAATTCGTTGCAAAGGGAATCGAAAACATTTATTGTGAAGTTTATAACTTTGTAATTTCCTTGTTCTTAACCGGATGAAGAGTTAATAATCTATCGAGTTTCAAATATACACTGTTGAAAGTTAAAAACAAACAATTTCAAAAACCTCAATATCACTTACTTATAAGTAATTAATATTCAGTTTCTCATTAACCATGTTTCTTGTATAATTAATTATTCTCGTGAATGCCCATCCCTCTTCTAGTAACTGCGCATTTTATGGAAGTATTTGTGTAACGGATAAACCCAAGTAATACTCAGTTAATTAACAAATTAAATAAGTGACCTAATTTTTTTTTAAAGTTTTTCACTACTGTAATTTCGAGATGTTCATCGTCAGGTATAAATGATGGTGTAGACTTATTCTGGTAAAGTAGGAAAGGGCGAGGAAGAGAGATTGGTTATTTTTGGTTGGGAATATGTGTGTGTTTGAGACATATATCGCGTATTTTTTTTTTGTATTTGCATCGTACTCGTATATGAACTCTAATATAAACATGACCAAAAAAATTTACTTTTTCAATTAATGCAAATTTATTTTGTGGTAACATTTTATATTAATATTGAAAACACACTTTATTTATACCACTGTGTATTGATTACTCAAAATGTTTCGGGACCAATGGTCCGTTCTTCAGGATAAAGTTCAGGATTAAAGGATTCAGTATACATTGTATCCTGAAGAAGGGAGCATTGGTCCTGAAACATGTTGAGTAATCAATTAAAAGTGGTATAAACAAAGTGTGTTTTCATTATTAATATATTTTTTTATTACAGTCACAGACCAGTAAATGAATAGACATGAAATAAAGTATAAATATAGGAGAGGGGTTTGCAACATTAGGCATTCTACGAACGTTCTTTGTGAAAACATTAATCCAATAGTTTATGACACATTTATGCAACAGTAAAAGTATTTACTCTTCAAAAATTAAATCTTTGTGTAAACGAGACGTATTTTTTACATTGATGCATATTATTTGTCAGCGTTTAAATTTTCATTCCGATGGAGTCATATATTTACGAAAAATCTCGGAGCTATTATATTGCGTAAGTGGTATTAAAATTATTACGTGGGTGACACCAAAATGTTAATTCGTTAATTCTCATATTACGCTTATTAAAAATGACATATTAATTGTCTGATTGCAACCTATCGGACTATTACTTAATTGATTGAAAGTTTCGTTTCTTGTGCAATAAAAGCTTTCGCGAGTTGTTTGAGTTTTTCTCTCTTCTTCTTCTTCTTCACCCTTCAAGAGTGATTTGTGCCATTTATCAAGTTAAAACTCCATTTTATAGAAAAAAAGTACTATAATATTATAGTATACGAAATATTACATTACAATTCAATACCATTGTCGTTCAAAAAATTTGATATTATATAGATTAAATGTGGCGAGTTAAGGGGAAAAGGATGACACAAGTTAACCGGGAGTTGAAAATTACCATGGGCGAGATTACTGAAAGAAAAATGGACAGGCAAAAATATATGGTCAAGGGTTTCCTCCTCGGCACCACACTCGCACATTGGGAAATCTATCAAGTTCAATCTGAACAAATGTAAGGCTACCTGGCAATGCCCAATTCTCATTCTATAGATATTCGATATTGTTCTTTTGGAGGCTTTCCTTTTGGAAGTCCAGAGGGAGCAGGGAATAGATCCTTGAATTAATTTAAGCCGATCACCCTTATGTTTATTTGGATCTATCCATTGTGCAGTCCAGACAGAATTCGTACGTTTTTTTACCATATTTAGTCTGTCATACGTCGGGATATGGAATTGACGGGGGAAAACTCCAGAAAGAGTGGCCTCCTTGGCCAGTTTATCAGCAGATTAATTTCCATGAATTCCCTTATGTGCAGGAATCCAAACGAATGACACCTGTTTATTGTTGCTATTCAAATTAAATAGACATCTTCTAATGGAACAGATTATCTCATTGTCTAGCTAAACTTTCATATTAGCGGAGAGAGATTCAAGGGCTGTTTGCGAGTCTGAGAATATAACAGCCTTATCGACGTTCCGGAGTACGCAGATGTCCAAGGCCTCTTTAATTGCCCAACTTTCTGCTGAAAAAACGATTTTCTCTCAGTACATATAATATACACCTCAGGTAGCTACCAGTCTTTCCTCTTATAAATTAATTTAATTAGATTGATCGATGGCGGTTCCCAGTTAAGAGACATCACCGAAGCGTGTTTCCAGTGAGTGATCTCTGTCGCAGGCAAACAAACGGAGTAATCTCATTAACGGGGTAATCAATAAGTTAGTTTTCGATGTGACAACTAATTATTTATGTTAGTGACTGTTTGCGCGTGAAATTGCTCGTTAGGCAGAGGTGGGATCGAATAAATTATCACTTGGATATTTAAATTAAATAATATTTGTCTCAAGAGTATGAATTTTTTAAATGCTATTCCTAGCCAGATATAGTTACTAGAGACTCCAATTACTAGAATATTGAGTAATAATATCTTAAAATACTTGAGTAGTTTCCAGTGTACCAAAAAAGCTTTAATTAAAATTCATGCACATATAATAAATAAATATAAAACAAATTAAATAGTAAACATTTATTTTAATTTTAAAAACAATATATAATTAAATGTCTCATATTTTACATTTGTGCGTAGTTTTGCTTTAATAATTCTCGCTGTTGAGAAACTCTCTCAGTTGCTATTGACGTCAGTCTTATTCTTAGCAGTGAGTTAAATAATACATCTAATTTTTCCGTTCGCTTTTTAAACTTATCCAATTTCTTAAAATCCTCCTACAAATTTCCTTCTTTACGGCATTTAGCAATTGTTTTTTTTTCCGATATTTTCTATTGTTTGTTGCTATTGATAAGACACGTCAGGAGGACACGAAGACATAAAGGAAATTGTTCCATCGTATCTTATTAGCATAGACGACGCAGATAAATATGTATCTTCTTTTTTTTAAATTTATTTTATAATCGAGTATTTTTCAAAATACTCGATTATCGATTTATCAAAATACTCAAATTGAAGACTCTAATAGTCACTAAACGTTGTATCTCATTAAGATTTTTTTTAATCAGTTTTGTTTGATTAGTCACTAAAATATTTAACGTTCATAATTCTAGACGCCTGTCGTAGTTTCATCCTTATCAGAATAAGGGCTTAGTTCTGCAATAAATAAGTAAAAGTGTTTAATTACTCAAGCCCTTGTCGAGTAATCTATTTTAAATCTAATGACCTCCCTCGATCAGCTGTCACAGTCTCGGGATATTAAAATTTTATTATAAATTATCTCATAATAATTGTTTTTATTGTCTTTATTCCAGATTATTAATAGATGTAGATAAATCAAATTATAAAAATGGCGATTAATGTTAATTTTTTAATTAAAATATATTCAAAGATAAATTTTTATTTTTGACACAGTGCTAAGGTATTAATATTTATGTATGAAAATAATACTAACGTACATAAGTATTAAGGAATATGGGAATGTGAAAATATAAAAGAATTATTATCAATAAATTAGAATTTTAATTAACACACTGAAAATAACTCAAATTGTGAGTGTAAAGTATTTTTTTATTTATGTCCGCTACATAATTAAGTATACTCTATATTACTACTATTGAATATTTTCTTATGATTTGCTATCAAATTTGGCCAATTCACCGATTGACGGATATTGACCGAGACTAATAAAGAAAGTAATGACGCAGTGTTCGAACTGACACGACGCTAACTGGACTCTGCTTGCTCTGGACTGTCGATTAGCACCCACGCCCAGTGTCACGCACTTAATGTGTGCTACCTTGCAGCTAAAGGAAACCTGTCGAGCTAGCTTGGCAACACAGAGTACTGATGAGCTCAAAATCACGAACTGCGAGTCAATCACTGATATCTTCGAGTCACACTCACTGTTAGTGATTGAATATGTGGGAATATCGTGATCCGTGATATTTTATTTACTCATATTTGTGAACTGTGATTCGCCGTATGTGCATATGAAACGAAAATATTCATATAGAAATTACGTTATAATTCGTGATAGGCGCCATCTAGTAGATTCTGCCAAAACGTTTCACGCATTTGACCCGAAAAATAAACTCACATTTTTACACGCTAGAATATGTTTTTTACGCAAATGAAGTTTGAATAATATAATTAAATGTTGCTAGATAGCTTGGAGAAATTGGTGTTCACAAGGAACGTACACGAGACATGACCAGAGCCTCGCTATACGTCGCACTAAACAAAGTCCAAGATCGCGAAAAGCGAAGGTAAGTAGTTGATACTGTGGAAACGGAATACAGGACTACGATCCACAGTTGTGAGCACATCGACCGAGAACGAGATTGTGAAAAGTGACGGAAGAGGCGATCTTTTGGAACGGTATTTTGATCTGATAATATCTAACTATTCCATTTGATAATTTGTAATATCTTCATCGTGTTTATTGAATTAATCTCCGATGATGTAACGGAGATGCTGATGAATGTGCGCACAGGCGAGCGTGTCGCGCGGCGCGTGGCGCGCGGCGCGCGGCGCGACACGAGTCGAGTGTGATCCGCTTAATTATTTATGGATCGACGCTCGGCAAACGTGTTCGGCGTGATCCAATAAACACAAATATTTGTAACGCAGTCTCAATTTCGAGGATTTATGCGAACCTAATACGGAATCGTACCGAGTTGAATGCGGTTAAGAGCTTAATTGTATAAACGGTCTTCAATTTATTTCGCTTCCGACCTGATTGCGCCCTCATTAATAATGTGTGAAGAAAAACAATTCGGTCATGAAGGGACAATTGGACAATTCGATCATTAAATAACGAGTAGTTGAGAGGTTGAAATTGTTGGTAGACTATCATCGCAAATAATTATATATTAAAAGAAAGGATTTATATTTGTTCTGAAACAATTTAGATTTTAACAAATTTAGCATATGTGAATTGTGCTATCTTCGGATCACACGTTCCGCGGAATGGAATACGAAAATTTTGCTCGTAAATCGGAATCATCGCAAGATGTGGGGGGGAAGTAAGGAAATGTGGTACATGATGAGGTCTGTGAGGAGATAGGGGCTCTAGTCGAAGGAAAAGTAATCTCGGGAACTGGGATTCGGAAGAACTGCACGCCTCACCTGGTATATAACGCCTCCATAATCCCTGCAGTCGCCGCCGAGATTATACAATAAATGGTACGCGGATGAGCCGATCTCCGCTTCCAAATGAAGATATCACTGTGCACACAAATCACAGGATCATAAACAATACAGTGCTGGTGCACTGGAGCTGAAATGTCCACACCGCGAATGCTATCGCGATGTCGAGATCGAACACACAAAAAAATATAGTCGTCCATTGCCAGTAGACAGATTTATCAATTACACTCACATATTATTATTCAAATTTTGATGTATATATGTTACTTTTTGGTGAGACATCTATTTTTCTATAATATGTAAAAACACATCGAATACCACTACACTATCGCCATCTATGGACTAAATTTGATGTTCGTTTCCCCGAAAACAGTATATATGTCACAATGAGTATAAACTTTTTTTTTAAAATTATTTAAAGCAATATTCTTTGTGTAAAATGTTTTTAACCCATTATACTAGAATACGCCTGAAAAATCAATATTTTTCAATTTTATATATTTTTTATAATAGTAATCAAAATTTTGTTAAAATACCACAAACGGTTGAGAATTTTATATGTTTTTTTTGTTTTCAATTATTTTCAGGTCGCACTTTGTTTATCAACTACCCCTATTACTATTTTAATCAACACCCCAAATAACTACATGTCTTTCGGTCCGTTTTATCCTGCGCCCCATCTCCAGAAATAATAGTGAGGATGCCTTTTTGTTTGGGGAAAATCTTTGAATTCGTACAAGCCAAAAAAGCGGAAACGAAGACCTTTGCATAACGTACAAAGGTTTTAAAGGGAAGGCAACTCTAAATATTGATTATGTTATGTGGCCGGGAGGGGGGGTAATGGAAACGGTTCCCCGCGAAACTTTGAAATCGTGAAACGTCACGGATGCAAAAGGAACTTGATACCCGAAGGGCTCTAGATGTGAGTTCGAGCCCGCTACCAATTTGACACGTAATTTAAATAAAAAAACTCTTACTTTCTCCCTCTCGCCGCCTGAGAGGCTTCGCTCTAACCCTAACCGGTACGCCTCTTGACCTTTACATTCATAGAAAGATAGAAAAGTGAATATATGTTATGTATGTCGCCTGTGTGGATGTGCTGTGTGTACACTTCACTGGAAAGGACGGAAAGAATTAAAATTCATCATACTTTTGAAATTTTGAAATTATTTTTTTTTGTAAACGGTTGTACTTTGTGTAGATAGATAGATATTCATTATTCTCGTCGGTTCCTCATGACTGAGGATCGTGATCTCGATGAACTCCCGCCCTATTGACTGTGCGCCTCCACTTTTCTCGGCATCCTGCAGATCTGAGGGCTGTCTGTCACCAGAGAAGTTCCATTAATATTTGGTGCTAATTTAATTGTTTTTGGCAGTGTACGATGCATGTCTCTGTCTTATTTCTATTTTGGTTATGGTCTATGATCATTAGTTTTACTTCCAGTTGTGGCAGATTTTTATTTTGTCTTATTTAAAAATGAAATAATAATTTTCATTATACAGGGAAGATAAATTTAAAAGTGGAAAATCTTTACAATGTTGATTGTTAAGGTCATCTTTAGCTTTTTTATAATTATTTTTATTATAATCTTTTGAGTCGTAATTCTAAGTTTGTGATGCATGGGGCAACTTTCTCCCCAGTCTAGTTTTAATTTCAGTGCCGATAAATCGGCGTTTATTTTCAAAATAACTTTCTTTTGAAGCTAGCACAATATACTTAATTTTAAGTAATTAATACATTAAGTATTAAATATTACATTTTATTTATATGCAAGCCTGTTAGCCGCTTTCTGCCTTACTAGGTACATATAAAGTGCCTATTCTGAGATAGGTAATTACCAGAACACTGTTTGTATTCCCTCACAATGACAGTGCAGAGACTTTTTGAAAAGAAAACTCGCAATGCTGCCGAATCCGTTTACAAATACGTCAGCCCAGAAAATCAAAATCAATCGTCGCTTTATGTTTCAACAGTATTGTTGCTCTGACAATTTGACAGCGTGACTGGCAGGTGAAGGAAGACTACACTACTTCGTATCATTGCCAAATTTACACATAATTTCAGCTTCAAACGAGAAATTAAGCTTGTTACTGTACGCTTCAAATAGGTACACTAATTCCGATTTATCATGAAATCATTATCCTTTATTCATAGTGTTCGTAAAATGTAACAAAGCATTTCGTTGCCCAGCGCTGTCCTAAAATTTATATTTATTTATTTGTTAAAAATATATACGCAGTTCTCGAATAACGAACGTTCGCTTACGAACATTCGCCGCAAAGAACATCACCATTTTAAGATTTTTTTTATTTAAATAGGTACGTAACGCACGAAGTTGTTGAACAGGATAATAAAATGGAACTCGAGCTTGACTCAGTTGATGTAAAAGAGTTGCTGAACTCATTTGAGCAATTGACGACTGAGTTAATAAAAATATTAGCCAAATTTAAACGCAGAAGAAGTGCGAGAAAATGTTGAAATTTTACATTCCAGAACATATTTAAAAACGTCTTAAGGCGTTTATGATTCACTGACATTTTAAATTAATTTTTTAATGAAAAATAAAACTAACTCTTTAATGATCCATCAAGTCACATTTTAAAATAAATCAGACGTTTCGTCGGAAGTTCAACCGTCTATTTCGAGTGCGTTAAGTGAACCTACATATATAACGTATAATTTTGTTTATATTTTTAATAAAACTTAACTATTACAATACATATCTTGTGTTCTCTTTGTATTTTTTTAAACTAATTTATCGTTATAATAAAACGTACATATTTGATGTTAAATACATTGCTTTCAAAACGTAAAAATAACCGCTAACTTATATGATTGTATCGTATATGTAACAAGCGCATATTTAGGTATTTTGTTACAACGAATAAAAACATATAACGAACGACCTCAAGGAATAGAACTCGTTCGTAAATAAAACTGCCTGTATGTATAATAAAAAAATAGAAATATGTAAGGCTGTATATATGTCACATATTTTTAAAATGCATTAATATTTATTAAGAAATAATTAAGTACACACATAAAATACATTTTTTGTAACATATATTATTATTAGACTACAATAGAGTTGTGTAGCCCTAAGTAAGAATGATCTTGAATTATGGTTCGCTATGGTAACCGTTCACCATTTGCTAGGTGGCTGCCACTACTTTGTTTTCCTTAAAACATATTTTTCATTATTGAAAATGATTTAAATACATAATGTGCCGTGATATAGAACGCGACAATATCTGATTTCATTAAATGAAGTGGTTCATGTCTTGACTTTTTTTTTAAATCTTTTCAGTTTTAATCTAATTCTAATTTCTTAAGTGGCGTCTTAACTCGCTCAGCTACTACCTGTAATTCTAAACGCCTTGATATTATTGTATTTATATTAATATTGACTGTTCAACATCATCAGCGACGTACGACGCTTGCACGTTACTTTTGTAACATAATATTAGGAATTCAGATATTTAGCGCATCATTTTCAATTAATGAAATTTAAAACGTATTTGTAACTGATTTTATTGCTGTAGTACTTTTGATAAAACGCTTCTAAAACTTCAAAAATATCTAAAACATCATAAAAATTCAAACAGTCTTTAATTATCATAAAACTACCACTATTGTCCGATAATCATTTTAAAACGTATTACACACTATTTTTCGTTAATTGTACAATGGAGACTTTGTTTATGAACCTCTCATATTGTTCCATATTCGTAAAAACACTCTTTTGGCGCATTTTTTAATATCGGACGCGCATAATGTTGTTATAACATGTGAATTGTAAGCCTGACGCCACCAGTTGTCACTTGATCAATATTGTTTGTGAACAATTACCTCCAGTGCAGTGGAGCACTGTTTTGTGTGATCTTGGGTTGTGATTATGATGTTTGTTTTTTGTGTGTGCCGTGGGTGCCCGTCTTCAGTCGGGAGTGGAGATCGTCGACTATCCTCGTGCAGTGTGTGATTGCGGCGGCGTCTCCCGATTTCCTTTCCCACCTTACTGTAATTCCGACTTACAACCGGAATTATCGTAATCCATTCGACGGGAAGTGTGACCCGGAGAACGCACACACGTAATTTCAAAACGCATCTCGCAATGTATATTATTAATATTTTACGATATAATCTTATTCGTACACCTTTTTCGTACAAATAATGTGTATATTTATATTTTCTTTAAATTTAATAACATTTTATATATTTTTTAAATGTATTTTTTACAAGCATCCTGTGTTTATAATTCATATGTGAATTTTCGTAATTATTTTCCGCACCAAACTCAAGCGAAGAAGTCGCTCGTGTTGCCTGGCAACGGACAAAGCATGCTCGCGTGAATACAACAGTTGATTCGGTTGAATGCTAAGAAAAGGTAAAATTACTAAAGAACACCAAACACTACACACGTTTTGCCATGTCTCGGGTACTTGAAAAACGGTTTAATCATTCTTGTGTAATATATTAATCAATTTCGACGTGTTTCAAAATTAACGGCTTTTTCTGCGAATCTTTTTAAGTGTCTATCTATTTTTTTTAAATATCAAAGAACTATGTTATATATAATATCAACTTCACAATTAAAATGTGATTTAATTAAAAATCAGTTCATAATTATACCTTTCGCTGTACTGAGGTAAAGCTTTAGGTAGGGGTAGGTAAGCGGTGTCTTAATTAAGGGAAGATGTTCAGTTGAGCACAGAAAGTGATGGAGCGTTAATTAACAGTTCAGGTCACCAGATAACCAGCGAAATAGCTCTCTCCGGTGCAAGTGTACTTACTCCCAAGTTCGCACGTCTAATGCGATATATATTGTCTCAGCTGCTCTAAAAACATTAATTATCAAACCATTATTTTATATAATTTGTACTTTATATATGAGTATAAATGTGTGAAACTGACATGAAATTGTCAAGGCTTTGCCTCAAATTTTACTGTACAACCTTATTTATCGGCCTAGGTTAGATCTCATTTAACCTTTCCTCTCCGAAGATGTAAACTGAGTTGATTTTGCCTCTAATTATATGAATATCTCTGTAGATATACTAAATACAGAGTTCATATTTTAGGAATTCCTCCGTAATATATTTACGTATTGGATAAAGTTATTACAATATATAAGTATTTACCATACGCAACAATATAAAATGGTTTCTCAAAGAACCTGAAGTGAATTTGTCAATACGTGTATGTATACGTGCAAAAGGCGCAGTATGCGGAGTATCGGATGCCGATCATAATTTTAGTGGCAGAGCGTGTGCTGGTCGAGTTAGACGTATCTTTTCTCATTTTTAGCACTTTTACACATTAAATGTTATATATATATTTATTCACATATGTAAACTATTATTTTAATGATTTATGTAAGTAATAAATATAAAATGTTCGTATTTATCCGATTTATTAAATCGCATGAGTCACATGTACACTGAGTTTACAACACGGGAATGCAGGTTTTTATTTTAGTACCGTAACGAAAAGGTTAATGATTATTATTAAGCAAGAAATAAAAGATTATAATTTATACATAGAAAAATAATATTGTGCCTAAATCAGTATGCACAGAAATAATTTATATTATATCATGGTTAAAGTATACAAATAATGAGTCATGATTTTTTCTTAAAATGAGTTTTATTTCTTATGAAAATGGAACTCGTTGAAATATTTCAAACCCGCATATTTGTGATGGTGCCGAGCCGTGGTAGTTTTTATCTTATGGATTTTTAATAATTCATTAATTCTCCCTGAATTTAGGTAATATTACGATTTATTTATTTGTAATGTATAATACAGTACAATGGATGCATTTCGTCAGATTCCTTTTGATTGATTGACTTATAAAACTGTATAAGATAAAGATTTGAAGACGCGTCCCATTTTTTACCGAAAATCAGAAAAAATATGCATTTTTAAGGCCCCGTTTATAAGACGACATGCAATTTTCATAAAAAAAACATTTTTTTGCATTTATTAAAGAAAAACCTTTTTAATCGCCAAATATTTCACCGGTAGCATCATCCTCATCAGCAATGTCATCACTGATCACATCTTAAGGTACACTTGAGTCAACATCACCAGTATTTTTTTAGCCACAAAATAGCATCTTCCGTGCCATTCATGAATTCTTTTTAAGCCCATTAATGCTTCGTGCGTCAGTTTTCTAAATTTAACCGTGTGATTTGCGTCACATCGTGCGGTACATTTTAAAAGTCGTTCCTTGCAAAACATGATGAAAATGTCCTATGATCGAAAGGTTCGAATATCTTGTCTTATATGACTTCAATGAAGTGCTTGTGGTTTAGTGATTACGATACTCGCCTAATGATCTGGTGGTCAGAGGATCGAGCCTCGTTTCAGGAGGCCATCAAGTTAGTCCTATTTTCGTAGCACAAGCATACGCTTAGTTTGAAAATAGTAAGAATATTAATGTGACGTGTATTTCGTGTACGCATCTCTATTTAAAAATATCTATATTAGTTACCTAGTGTAGAAATTTTAATTTACGGCTATCGAGTAAATGGTTAGTTTCAATTATGCGATTAGAAATTCCAAGAAGTTACCGCCCCTCTATTTGTATTTTTTTTTAGAAAAAAAAGGAATGATTTATGGACGATACGGAAGCAAAAGGTGATAGTGAGGAGACAAATGAAAAAAAAAATGATGCATCATCAGATATTTTTTTGAGATGAGCAGTATTGCATAGCATTAGCGCCATTTGGAGCTGCAACCTATTTGTTCATTCGCCTGAGAATTAGTTGGTTATACGTCCAAATTCACAATTGATACCGGTCTAGGATCTCTCGCCCATCGGGATGCTCGGGTGTGGAAGGAGAAAATATTTGATTCATTACAATTAGTTTGATCGTTTAAATATTTTAAATTATACGATTACAATCTCTCCTAGCATTTCTATCAATTTTTGTGTCACTTTGTTTAAAATATTTGGTTTTGATAGAAATTGTGAAATTTTATAAATTTTGGCCAATTATAGGGGTAGTCATATAATCTATCTTATATCTAATAAAATAAAGATGTTATTAGTTATTACACACAAAAATACTTTATTGAACATATAATATTTATTTTATTTTTAATTCACAAATTATTTATCAATTGGTATTTCATGATCCTTATAGATGATAGATAGATCTATAATGATATTAAAGTACAATATTTTATAAAAATATAAGAGAATATTTTTTTGTGGTTTAAAAATTAGAAGCACTAAAAAAGTATACGAACAGGGTGAATATTATTATATTCCAGGCCGATGTTGTTTTAGAATAACTCTGAAATGAAACATAAATTTTTAATTTACTTTTTATTTATCAATTATTTGATTTATTACTATTATGTTCGGTCAAGTGGCCGCCTCTGGCAGGGGGAAAAATTCGTGCTTTTTTAACTATATTTTTCAAAACATTCTTGAACACTTCACGTGTTATTTCAGCACTTTCACTTCGAATATTGTCCTGTAGCATCGGAATTGGTATCGGCTTATTGGCGTAGACCTTTCCTTACAGAGGCCAGTCGATATCACCACTTTTTGACATTATGCGACCAGGAAAAATTTCTCGCAAAATATCAAGCGTAGCTCGGGCTGTATATGAGGTGGCATCGTCCTGTTGAAATCACATGTGTTGCAGGCCTAATCGACCCAATTCGGCTACCAAGAAGTTTTCCAACATGTGACGAAAGCGATCACTAATAATGGTTACAACATTACCTCTTTCATCCTGAATAAAATAGGGCCCAATGATCGTTGGTGTATCAATTAACGATTTTGAGTGCCTCAATAACGGCTGTTTTGTTTATTAATAAAACCCGCCAAGTCGAAATGAGCTTCGTCACTCATGATGATTTTTTACAAATGACGAAAATTCGTGTATTCACAATTAAATGGTTATTTATATAAAATGTTTTAATAACTTCAACACTTTTTTGATGCGTTAAATAATTCATAATGAATTGTAATCAACTACTCTTTATGACTATCAAATGCGTACTGATAAATGTTTGCCAAACCAAAATTGCGGTCAAACAAAATCGGCCTGGAACATAATATTCGTTCTGTACTTAAAGTACCGCCATGACCTCGACGTTCGAAAGCAAAATACAAAGTGCAAATTTATCGTATGATAAGCGTGTATTGCACTTTGAACGACTGTTGTTGTTAAGTACACAGGAACCGGATGGATAAAACTATATGATCCTTCTGAGCCATAAACCCTCTTCAAGCGAGATGATCACAGTTTGCTTTTCCTTAACCGGTTATCCAACCCAACACTGTTTCTTGCATGTCTTCACGTTTGTATTAAAATTGAAAGTCAATTTTTTATTTTTCATCTTAAAATATATTTTCGTGAGTTTTATCGGCGGGAATCTGGTCGCTGGAATTGAATTTAAAACTGTTTAACCCAATAAACCGTCTTGATATAATATGATGCGCGTAGCTGGGCCCGAAATTACTTTTTTTTCTTCTAGAAAGTTCTCGTCTCGAAATTCGTTCTACCGTAAGTTGATCTGACTTGGAAAATATGATTTCCATTTGTTATTTCGGCAAATAAAAATATAAATTTATTGCTTCCTCGATAACGTCTGCGAAATATTCAAATAATTTCGCTAAACAACTTTGAAATATTTATAATTAAAAACCTTTTATATTAAATAAATATGACTTCGCTAACTGAGCTGGGATTTATTGTACGTTTAATTATTATTTCATTATTATAAGTTCGAATTGTCTGTGTAAATAAAATTATTACATAAATTGCCCTTTTACTGCGTATATAACATATTTCATTTATTCAAGTACACATATAAGTTCACTGTAATAAATTATATATGTACTTGTAGCCGTAAATACTTCGATAGCTAGTCCTGGGTTTTCTATAGGTAATGTTTAATACAGTAATTCAATCTATGCAAATCCAAAATACACCAACCTTTGTGAACCTGGGCTGGTAGACGCCGATGGTCGCTCTCCTTGTAGTCTGGTGGTCCTTAACTCTGCTGGCCAGCCTCCGAAACTTTCTCACAACCGATAATCCGAAAATATATAATACAAAATGTTTTTATATCGCCACCGTAAATATGTTCGTCCGAACCGAAAAACTGTCTCTTTCAGATGCAGTTTCGCTTTTTTTTCTGTTTTTAAATCTACACAAATAGAATACACATATTAAACATTTTATACCAGGCCTACCCTACCTATCGAAGTATAAAAGCGCGTAAACAGTACGTCTGAGAAATAATCGCTATTCATTGTTTATTTTACATTCATTATTTTATCAATATTATAGTTTTCGCACTGGTAAAATTATATTGCTGAATTTGACTTGAAATTAGCAGCAGTTTAATCACAATCGATTGAGTAGAGTGTTGTTAGTATAAAAAAATTTTGATAGAAATTTTTTTACTATCACGAGTAATTTTAAAATAGAACGATCCTTTCTCAGAAATATATAATTTTTTACAGCAAATCTAATAAATAATTAATCAAATAAATAATCAAGTAAATATATATATATATATATTTTAAATAATTCAGGTGATACATGGTGAATATTATGTTCGTTCATCATAATTTTAAACATATCTCGGGCTGTGCGTGACGTGGTACCGTTCTATTGAAACCACGTGTTTCAGGTCCAATCGACCCAATTCAGCCACCAAGAAGTTTTTACAGCATTGCCTCTTGCATCCTAGGGGCCCAATGATTCCGCTGACTCACATGGCACACCATACAGTAACTCTGCGTGGGTGTAAAGATTGTTTGTATATCAATTGAGGATTTTCAGTGCCCCAATAATGGCTGTTTTGTTTATTAACAAAACCCAAACCAAAACCACAAACTTGTGTTCAGTATTTCAAACTCAGTCATTTTAGTGAATTAACTACTGAGGACTGATTCTTCCTTCAGTTATTTACTAAGAAAGGTACTAAGTAATCTTTCCTTAGTTACTTTGTTGCTTCACTTGTCTACCTTATTCACGAATCATGTTTTGAACCAACTGGCATTATTAAGATTAAAGACTAACTATGACTATTATTACGTAATTATAATTACATTAAATAATGTTAATTTATTTTAAGAAATCAATTAAAAAGCAGATTTTTTTTAACGCTGTAGTAAACTACAATTTTTCACGTGATATGCATTAGTAACTAACTAATTTACCATCACGCCGTAGGCACAGATGATAGAGCGCCACACTCTTATATCCTGACTCACAATTCTCGCCTCATCCACATTCATCATGGTCGTAACGCAAGACAACGAATGAGCACACACCAGTTCCGAGAGCAACAACGACATTCTTTCAAATTTTCTACGTATTTAGCTATGAAACTGTACAACACACTTAACACTAACTGGCAATATTTCACTTCCAAAAAGAATACGCAAATATGGACTCAATTTCGATCCAATTGGGTAGACATCAGTCCGAAGCATCGCTGTCCAACATTCCAACTTAACCACACTACAATACCTACACCAATAATTCACTTAATTCACTACATTTTTTTAATGTCTCTATTTTTTTATTTAGATCTCTGTCGAATTTTAGTCTTTCTTTTTAATTTTAATTAAATAACACCACAACAGCACGAAAAAAAACCTGGCTACTGTCACACAGACGGTCGTTTAGCAAAGTAGCCAGGACAATTCTTTATATCAGAGGTAGATATCGACTGCATTCCACACACTACTAATAAGTGTATATATAATTATTTTAGATTGTTAATTTAGTACCTTACTTAAATCTAACCACAAGTCCCATTCTAAAATATTTTCCTAAAAATTATTCTAATAATTTTGTATCAAGTAAAAAAAATGTATATCAATGAAGTTTTATCTTATCTTGTCTATATATCTCCTCATATAAGCTTACCGGTTTACCTGGTCGAGCCAAGTCTTCCGCGGACGTCCTCTATTTCTGGTGCCACCAACGCTTGTGTCATGTATCTTTAGCATGTGTTTCTTTTTGTTCCTACATAATTTGGACGAACGTGAATAAGAAAATTATTATATTTTAATAGTGATTATAATAATAGTTTATTTTTTGTTTTGTTTATTATATCCTGTTAATCGTGGGTTTATAAATGAACGAGAAATAACACAGACGCCAGTTGCCACTTCTTTACAGTATTTTATATAAAGCTTTAAATTTTCAATTACTCGCGTGTGGGGCCCGGGACCGCCGTGCGAGAAGTAATAAGAATGGAAAAATCAGGAGCAAGAAAAAAGGGAGAAGATGGACGATTGTATGATGACTGGGAAGGTCGGGATGAAGAATAATGAAGAGTTTCAGGGCTCCTCTTGCAATATCACGGTGCGCCCTTAGCGCAAAGTGAAATCGGCCACCCCCTCGCCCCGGCGTCCCGGCGTCCCGGCGCCCTTCCACTCCCGCAACACTGCGGCAGTGAAATAATACACTTTTCCCTTTGTCAGGGATGTTTAAGGCAGTATTATAAGGGGTGAAAATTAGAATTTCTTTAAAATCATTGAGTAATTTATTTACGTTGCCTTAAAGTATTTTTCTTCTTTTTCCCAGCATAAAGCCTTCTTTAATTTGCATTTTCTGATGCTTTTCTTTTTACTATTAATATTTAATATCTTTTTCATATCTTTTTAGTTTACGTATTTCATTTTAATGCGTATTATCTCTCTGGGCATATACTGTACCGAGAAGATACACTTTTATTACATGCTCTTAAATAAAATTAATTTTTGCGTCTTTAACTAAGTAAATTTATCTTTTGAAATTTAATACATGATGTGTACTCTTAGGTGATGCAAAGTCGAATAATTTTTTGATTAGTATTATTACCATTTATCAAAGTCAAAGTGATGTTTAATATATAATTTATTTGGTATTATCCCGACAACTACTGTACCAAACTGTTTTTGTTAGATGTTTATAAATGTTATACAATTTTATTTATGCTTCTAATATTACTTAATAGTATTTTAAATTGCAACATATCCTGTCAAATATCATTAATTATTGAATAGTGGTGTACAAATTCCGGTTATAAATAACGGATTAGAATCCCGGCGCCATTGAGTAAATTTTGTTCACAGTGAATTTAAGAAACATTGCATTCAATAAAGTTCGTAGCATTTTACTAAAAAAAAAAATAATAATAGATACATTATAACTGTTCAAAAGTTTTTCGTGATATTATATATATTATTGATATAGTTGAATTATATTATTGATAATGGGAAGATGTTCCCGAAAACGTTCTAACGTTTAACTCAATAAAATATAGTGAAATAAAACAGTGTTTTAACTCAATTTACAAAATAGATCAATTATTATCCATATTAATTGAGTAGCTGTGACCCACTTCGAACAGCAGAAAAACTTCCGCACAGCAGTGGAGAAACATACAGTGATGGTGACTTTTCATTACATTTTTTTATATAACCTTAAATTGGACCTACAAAGCGTATCTCTAGACGCAGGCATCGGTATATATTAAATAAATTTAAATTAAAACTATATTAATAAGTATATAATGCAATATATTAAATGAACAATACGATAACTTACTCAGTTTCTAAATTCAACATTAAATTACATATTTAAAGGGAAGCTATATCATTTATTATAAACCGCTTGTTTATTTTTGCTTCAAGGTTCGAATTTAGCCTACAAGAGCATAAGGATACCGGTATTTTATTATTAAACATGGGAAAAAAATTCCAGTTTCCTCGATCCATACTTGTTGATGATTTTAGAAACTGCGGACTATAAACGTTTATATCTCTGAAATTATACATCGCAGGTGGAAGTTATTCATGCCAATAGATTGAAGACAGATGTAAGATTTCTTTATATTGCATCTGTCGCGCCAGATTCTCCTCCGCATTCCAAATTCAATAACACCCCACTCACCTTGGCAGAAACGATCAGGGTCTACAGATAAAAATCCTTCGCTAGTACTACAGTGCTTAGTGTCGCCGCGGATATGCCGTCCACGAGTGGTTTGCAGTTAGAATGAATGCAATGAACAATGGAGCGATGATATTGTGTCAAGTTAGAATGACTGAAATGTATTCAGTTTCACGACCCCAAACGTAGCCCCCAAGAATTAAATGCGAATAGGGTGGTTTTTTTTATGGCTGTCTTTAGGTTTTGGATTCTGATTAGATGACTACTTGGCTAGTTATGTGTTTCACACAAAATAAATATAAATACCTGAAAGCACGTACTATTGCTGTACCTGCGCTTCTATTCGATCACCCTGTGAAAGATGATAGTAAACGTACCCCAACCCCCGAGTAAATGACGCTGGTGCGGGGTTGGGGCACCTGGTGGGGGCAGGGACATAGGTGCCTCCTCCCATATTTCAATTCCAGAAATTTCTCATTTCTCGCTTTCTTTGTTTCGCGATCTCTTGTTTCTCCTCCTCCCAGGGCTCTATTTCCGAAAGTTGGAAGCCGCCCTCGCGGAAAATCCCCCGAGAAATTAAAAACACAAATAAGATGTAAATGCTCCGGAAACTCTAACGAATGTTGAAGTTTAACAGAATCGGGTCGCGCACAAATTTTACGCCTTACACATATATATATATATACACATATAACGGTATTATAATAAATGTACACGGCTATCCAATTAAAATGTCAATTATCATATAGGTCTTTGATAATAAAATAAATTAAATCGCCTAAGTAGGAAATAATACGTGTAACACAAAAAAAGTTATTTATGTATGATAGATACAATCTGATTTTGCGGTAACCCATTTTACCGGCAATCAAAGGTTTTGATTCAAGTTCTGTTAGTAACTACATTTTTTCGGTAGATATATTATCTTCAACATATATTTCTCAGTGAAATATCTAATTTGTTTTCAATATTTTTTAATACTGAAGATATTTTTAAGTACAGCGATACAATTCAAATAGCGTACATTTTGTTGCGAAAATCATGCACATTTTTTATTTTTAATTAATTCATTTTACGCTGTATTTGTAGGAATCTCTACACGTAAAAAATATTTTATATTTTTAATATATCTGTTTCTACTCACAATTATAAAAGAAAAGTAAAAATACAATTATTTGATTAAATATTTAGTTAGATTAGATATCGTGTTAAAAGTAAAAGTTTGAGATGTTCTCGAATAATTGAGATTCTCATTGGCAAAGAACAATATTTTAGTCTCAGTTTGATTCCAATCGTATAATTTTGTTACATTCTATTCGTCTAAGAATATATTTTTTTACCGTCCTAAAACATCGAAATATTTAATTCAATCGTGTGGTTTCTGCCGGCGAAGATGCACAGTGACAGGTTGGTTTAAAAACAAAACATTCTCTCAAGAAACGGCGTGACGTTGAGTTACTTAGTTAATTTCAAATTTCACCTCGTCATTCTTTTTTTCTGTTAATGAAAGAGAGCCTTCTATTTTTGCTTATTTTCCTATTTATTTCCTTTGCATGAAAAGTGCTGATCATGCAGCCGATACCTTATTGTTGTCTGGTGTGCTCGTGTCCCTGTCTGTGGGTGTGCGTGGACTCTACGGCCCCCACCCTAGCAGGGGTCTTTAAGGGGTGATATTTTCTGTTTGTTTTTAACACTTTTCACAGAAATTAAAAAAACGTAATAATATGATCCCGCCTTATCTTGTACATACGTGTTCTCTCTCATATGTTAGATTATTTCGTAGTATAAGAATTAAATACAAATTATTATTTTCTGACATGTTTATCTAGTCTCCATGACAAAACTGTGAAATATATCGATAATGAAAGGTAGTCTCGCACCATACCATACCCAGATTAAATATATAATGCACTATTACGACGTATTTTTTCAAAGATATCATAGAGACGGATATAATGTTTCCACACCCTTCTATTCTCACAAATTATCCTTGTCCGTTCGTTCATCCATGTCGCATATCAACACAAAACAAACATCAACTTAAAACATACAAGATCTGCGGTCATTTATACCACATAAAGTGTGCGAAAATCGCATCAAACAAATTTTGATATAAATTTTTTAAACTGTTTTTAACCAATTTATGAGTTAAATTTAATACACCAACCGGTTTCGAAAAAAAAATACCATTTACTTTATCAGGATGTCGAATAAAGTAACTAAAACTATATGTTAAATTATTCTAACGTTTTTAAAATTCGATTTAAAAAAAAAAAAATTTCAAAAATATATACATATTTAAAAAATAAATCGAGTATATACCTAACTTAAATTGTTACGATAATGAAAAATGTAGAAATCGTCTTGATAATACAAAAAGTTTTAGGATAGGACTTGTGGTTAAATTTAGTTGGTTGCTTATAATATTTTAGTTAATTTTACTTATTTCTAATGATTCTAAATTATTCAATTTGAGATCAACATTTTTTTATTTGTAAAACAAACAATCTCAATTTTTTTCAAAAGTATGATCATTTTGTAATAAAATTCTGAAAATCCAGTACTATTTAAACATCTCAAAGGCTCTTTGACTCTTATAAATAATACAAATAATGTTAATTAACTGAAAGAAAGCTTATCATGATTCTGTAAAAATTTTGAACAATAATATTTTCTTCTTCAATAATTGCAAAGTTACTTTGTGGCAACATTTTATATTAATAATAAGAAAACACTTTGTTTATACCACTGTTTATTGATAACTCAACATGTTATTGTTATTGATAACTCAACATGTTACTGTTATTGATAACTCAACACTAACCTTCATCTTTCTTATCCTCTCCCACCATTTATATTTACAGTTTTGTTTATATCTATACTTGCAATTTTAATTTTAGTAAATATCGTATCCTGAAGAAGGGACCATTGGTCCTGATACATATTGAGTTATCAATAAAAAGTGGTATAAAAACAAAGTATTTAGTAAGTACGGTGCAGAATTTGCACTAATTCTTTAAATATTTTCGACTTGTAATTTAGTTAGGTAAAGTATTGTAAACTGGTCTGTTACACCCTGTATGCGTGAGAAAGCGAAAGTAAAAAAAACAATCCTGACAGACCATTATTTATAATTAATATATCTAGTTATTATTTTGTCAACAGATCTTGGTATATTATAAAAATGATCTCATCACGGCCCACACATTAACGCGCACGGGTGTCAAGCGGTCACGGGGGTGCACAATAAAATGTCACCCTGTAGGCCTACCCCTAATCCCCGCCCGGCGGGGAGGGACTGGATTTGGAGAAACTCCATTATAATTCGGTATCGTGATTAATCATCAATAGGCACCGCCAGGAATACGGAACCTTTTGATACGAAATTAATTTAGTTTTGATCAAGTGTCTTGATCGCAAATTTTGCCCTGTAACTTTTTTGATTTGTCGATATTAAATTATTCCTATAAGTCTTTGTCCTTAAAAACGTAAGTCTTTATAAGTCTTTGATAAGTCTATTGAATCAAAAACACTTTAATATTATATTAAACGTACCTATACCTTATAACTCAGCTTATTTTGTTCGGTATTAGTAATTTTTTCTATTTTCAGTAGATGTTCTTAAGTTATGAGACACATTTTTTTACAGATATAACTTGTATACCTACATTCTGTTTAAATGGACTAACAAGGGCTTAGTATTCAGTTGTCATTGTATTATTTACACGGAATCCAATATTAAATCAATCATCCCATTAAGTTCTTTTCAGTTGTGATATAATTAGATACTGTGTAAGAATATTTAAAACAGTATTTGACATCGTGCAAAAAAATATATCATTCTGCAGTCTAGAAAGATAAGCTTAGTAACTAACTTACCATCACGCGATTTCCTCACGGGGGTAGGCACAGAAGATAGAGCGCCACACTGCTCTGTCTTGACACAATTTTTGCCTCACCCACACTCACACATCTTCTCATACAAGCTCGCCGATTGTTGAGGCTTCTAACAGAACCATCCTCCAGTATTTGGTTAACCTGGTCATTTACCTCTACTTCTGGTGTCATCAATACTTGCGTCATATATCTTTCTTACCATTCTCTCCTCATACATCCGTTCCGTATAACCAAACCACCTTAGTGATCCTTTCTTAATCCCACTCGTTATACTAACATCAGCATTACATTATTTTCTTAGTTCTTCATTCTTTACTCTTGTCATAAATAGATTTGCCAAATCTCGATAATCTCATTTCCACTGCATTCAGTCCACTTACGTTAAACTTAATATAATATTGCATATAAGTTTTATTTTATTTTAATGAGATATATTATCAATAGATATTATTAAATTTGAGTTATGTATTATATATCATTGGATTCGGATTTTTTTTTTAAAAAGTATATTTCATTTAGGTATAATGTTTCATTAGGTATAATGTTTCATTAGGTATAATGTTTCATTAGGTATAATGTTTCATTAGGTATAATGTTTCATTAGGTATAATGTTTCATTAGGTATAATGTTTCATTAGGTATAATGTTTCATTAGGTATAATGTTTCATTAGGTATAATGTTTCATTAGGTATAATGTTTTATTAGGTACAATGTTTCATTAGGTACAATGTGTCATTATGTATAATGTTTCATTTGGTATAATGTTTCATTTGGTATAATGTTAAGGTGAGCAAAACCTGGTGTAACGTGAAATGACTTTCAAAACGTGCAATTTTTTTTATCTTACTGAAATTCATATTTATGTTCAAATTAATACAATAATTAACGTAAAAGTATAATAATTTTATTTTAATTAATTGAAAATAATTAATACATTTTATAAAAATAGTATTAATGACTGGAATTAAAGCGTGACTATTATAGCGGGTATTGAAAGTCAAATAATAAATTAATTTCTTATACGTTCAAACCAAATGTGTGATTATAATCGATCGTTTTAATGTGTGAGAAAATAATCATAAATAACTGGACCTCAGGGCTTTCAGCACCAGAGCTCCGGACCAAACGACACGTCTCCAGTCTTCCTTCTCTTCGAATTAGTTTGCAGGGACGTGTTCTCATAACTGTATTACAAAAAATATAATTCGCGTCACTTTTTGTCTTGTCTTTCATCTCGCGATAATTAACTTGATCCCGAGTGAGAAGTGTCAAGTTTCTTTGCAAAAATGTTGTCATCTTCTGTTGCTCTGTTTTTCTTCCATTGTCAACATCAATTTTGCGATATATATTTTTCGCAGAGCGAGAGAAAGCCCGTGGAAAACTTCTGGATATTTTCACCATCGTGATACTTTCTCAAAAAAAAAAAAATTATTGTAATTAAATTTAATGTTTAAAATAACGTTCTTCTATTCAAGAATGATGTCTGCAAACTTTGCGATGTATATAAATTACGAAAATAAACTTTGGACGCGATGAAGTTTTGTATGTTAAAAGAAAATTTACATATATAAATTGAATTTATAATTTTTGTTTGATATTACCTTTACGAGAATATTTCAAACACGATTCATGCGTGAATAAAAATATCAAATCTATTCTTCTTCTTTTTCAATAGTACTACTGCTCAAATCGAGCCTTGACTTTCTTACTCTCTCTTCTTCTTCTGACGCCTTTTTCCAATTATTCACCAACGAAACCTTGGTCTTCCAATCAGTCTTTCCCCCCTGTATTTCTATCATTAATCATACATTTGTAGGAGTTGACGTGTGTTGAAATTATTCAAATATATGTTTGACTCGAGGTTGTGTCAGAAGGTTCATATGCTTTGAGACAGGATCTACTAACTTCTTGTCTCACTCGTGTCAGTTGTGTGTCGCAATGTAATGTGTCTGTTGTAAATAAAGTAGGGTATATAAATGAAAGTGTACTTATAAGGTTTCGTTTATTGAGGGGATGAATTGCTACAATTTAAATACGCGGTTTGAACTCTGTAGTGGCTTGCTGGAGATGCTGGTGAGTGGCGATCCTGGTGTTGCGATGGCCTGCGAAGAAGTGGTCGGTAGATGCTTGGCAGTACCCATCTCTGGTACTTAATATAAAATTGCGTCTGCTGATTGGTTGTTCTGGTTCTGCCCTATATGGTTGATGGGTGCGTTCTAATACGGCCATGTCAGTGTGGCTCGTGCAGGGTCAACACGCATCTCAGTCAAATCATTTTAATTTGTATTGGGTTCCTTGTACAGCAGTCTGTACAGTTCGTCATTGTGCCGAATTATCCACACTTCTCTATCATTGACGGATCCGTTGGCACGCCGCAAGATTATCCTTTCGATGTTCAACAGTTAAACCTATGTTCTTACTTATTCACTTACCATCGAGCGCCACAATCTTCTGTTCTGACACACAATTCTCGCCTCATCCACATTCATACATCTTCTCATACAAGTTCGCCAGTTATTTTGGCTTCTAACAGGACCATCTTCCAGTACCTACTTCACATGGTCGTGCCAAGTCTTCCGTGGATGTCATCTATATCTGGTGCCATCAACACTTGCGTTTTCACCATTTTATCCTCATTCAACCGTTCCATATGACCAAACCACTTAAGTGATCTTTTATTAATCTTACTCATTATACTAACATCAGATTTCTTTATTTCTTCATTCTTTACTCTATCATAAATGGATCTGCCACATATACGCCAAAGTGATCTCATTTCCACTGCATTCAGTCTACTTTCGTTCCTCTCCTGACATCAGTGTCGGTACCAGAACTCCATTGTGAATCGCTAGTCTTGCCTCAGTTGACAAGTACCCATTAGTTATAATTCCATTCAAAGCGCCATTCACTTAATTCCCTGCATTCACTTCCTTCCGATATCTTTCTCTGTTTTTCCGTTTTTATCACACTTCCCAAATACACAATCTCATCTACTTGTTCCGAACATTCATTACCTACAAGTATTTTGCACGTTGTTTTACTTAAACCTATGTAGGTGTTAAGAATATTGTTTGTAAAATGATTTTGAAATTCATTTATTTAACACAACACTAGGTATCAAGAGGTGCATAGGTGAACTTTTTTCACTGACATAAAAATGCTGATTTTAAAATTATATATATATAATTATTTCAAGTATGATACGTTAAAAAAGGCATTTGGGTGGACTATTCTCACGAAAATAAAAATACCTTTCTAATAATAAAAAAATAAAATTTTGATTCACAGTACATTGTGTTATATTGTTATAATCGGATAACATTGCAACAAAGTAAGACATATATTTGGGTACCCTGCCTGCTACACTAGTAGCATACTGTATATATGTACAGACAGTGCTTTTCCGGTATAGTAGTAAATACGTAATATTCAATGTACAAAAATATATATATATATAAAGAGTAAAACAAGATGCGATTAGATAACATATAAATACATTGTAAAAACATTGTACACTACACCTAACACAGGTGTGTATTACATATAAAATGTTATTGTAGATGGGATGTGTGCATTTATACATGTTTATAAAAATGCTTATTGGTCTAGTAATCTAGTACTCGGACACTTGCCTAGTAATCTAGTACTCGGAGGTGCGAGCCTCGTTTCAGGAGACCAGCAAGTTAGTCCTATTTTCATGGCACTACAAAATAGTAATAATATTGATGTAACACGTATTCCATACAAAAAAAGAACGAATTAAATTTAATATGCGTTAAAAATACATAATTATATGGTTGTAAAATTTTTAATTAAATATAATATGTTCCCCTTCATGGTGGAATTATTTATTTTTAAGGTTTTCCGGAGAAAGTAACGTGAAGGTAACTGCGTGTTGTTCTTCCGCCGCCCTCACTTGTCTCGGTGACTGACAGAACTTGAAATTAATTACTATTAATCTTTTGAAGGAAACAAGGTCCGTACCGTTCGCCTCCTTTCTTTCAATCGTTCCTTACTTTCTTTCACGGAATAATATCATCCGAAACTGTTATTAATCTCAGAGTTTTAATTATTTCATTTAATTCATGGCTCAGTTTGGCAAACTGGATGGACAGGGACAGGCATCCATCGCTTTGTGTTTTTGATTTCTGACTCGATCTATTCTGTTCTGTTTCCGATGCTTTCATTGTTTTTCAGCTCAAGTTAATAATGGTTGAAGGCTTTTGGGCGAGGGCGTAACAAACTTTTCGAAAAACCAATCACCGGTGAGCTTCCGCTGTTTGAGCAATTGTTTCTCGCTTATTTAGTAACCGTCATTTTCTTGTATCGGGGTAGGCAGATAGGTTACCACAATATTCTGTCGGTGTGCTTAGTTTCACATTTATCTAGTCCTCTATTTCTGGTGCCATCAACAATGCATATCTTTTTTACAATCCTCACTTGTTTGTTCCACTTAACCAAACCACCTTAGCAACGAATTTTCACTGTTGCTCACTCAGCTGCACGTTTTGAATTCTCTCGTAATTAATTAATCACTATACCATGAATGAATTGTCACAAAAAACTTTTCTAGATTTTTTCCCATGAAATTAAATAAAATTAAAATATAAACATACACGTATCTCATATGCAAACATTTATCTGTGCAAAAAGAATACATACACTAACAGATTGGTAGATTCTATGAGCGGCAATGTGGCTACAGGTTTCCGTAAGACATATTTTTCAATTTTGAAAATATAATTTATACCACATTACATATTCAATTAAGGCAAACAAATACTCAATCAGAAGTATTCTTAAAATGATTTAAATACCTAAATAAATTGTGATATACCGTTCCGGTGGTGACACGTTTTATATGCGACTCCGCCTGGCGACAAACTATATGGACTGCCGTAAATAACTCTTGATTTGCGTTTATTTGCAAAATAACTTTCTTTTGAAGTTTGCATCGATATACATATTTTTAAAGTAATTAATACACTAGTAAGTGCATTGAGTATTAAATATTACATTTTATTTATATGCAAGCCTATTATTGTTTCTTTGCCAGAATCTATTTAAAAAAAAAAAATTTTTTTTGTACCTAACTCAAATCATTACTTAATACAAATTTACTCGAATAATTTTTAGGAAAAATTTTAGAATGGGACTCGTAGTTAAATTTTTTAAATTTTTTAAAAATTCTGATTCTGGCAAAGAAACAATATTATATGTTTTAGTTAGTTATGACATCCTGAAGAAGAAAATGGTATTTTTCGAAACCGGTAGATGTATTTAAACTCAATTTAGTGGTTAATAAAACAAAGATAATAAATAAAAATATGAATTTTAACCACAAAGTTAATATTGCTAATTTTAAAAGTATAATTGTGTTTGTTCATGTGTGTATATGTATCAATACATTAATGTTCTGAATAATTAATTGTAAACAATATTGTAAGCCTGAGTGACGTCATTTCCACTGCATTCAGTCTGCTTCAACCCATTTCTTTCCAGCCCTAGACTGTGCCTCCGCACGTCAGTGATCATAAAAAAAAACTCTTGCAAAACAAAATGGCCGACTAATTGCTACAACACGATGCATTATAAAAGGAATCAATCGTAAAAATATTGATTACGCGATATTAAACCAACGCGTCAAGTAGATATCGCAGCGAACAGTAGAATTGAGATGAAATTTTCTCTCGCGAAAACATCGGCGTATTTTTTAGCTTCGCCCCAGTTCTGTAACAAATCTAAGTGGCAAAGATCCAGAAAATCGGCTGACCGCTCGATCTTAGTCAGAATCCACGATGAGGCAACTCCAAAATGCGCAGTGATGTGCAATGATTCAGCTTCGAGTCCCGGTGAAATTATTGTATGTAGTGGAGCATGTCAGAAATGAACTTTGGTAGTATGTTAAAAAAATCTAAATAACAATGCTTTTCAAAATGTCCTATATTTACAGAGATATTGACGTTTAAAATTAGGCTTGTTTAAAAACGCTCCGATTACTGTGTGACGTCACATTTCTCGTACGTACGTCAATACCCGCTGGAATGTCGAGTATGTACCGACTTGTTGACTCGTAAGATGTGACGTCACACGATAAAACGGTATAAACCGATCTTTTTTAAAACACGCAACTTTGAACATCTGTGACTCTGCCGTATTTCAAGATATCAAAAAAATTCTTTCAGTTCTGTAGATGAGATTTTTGGAATATATTTTTTTTTAGAAATGACTCCACTATCTCATTATCCAGACCACTTATGACGCATGTACAATAATAATGTTGTTCGGAATATAATGCCTTTCTGTAAAGTACAATAATATTCCGAGATTTGATCAAGTCCGAGATTCAGAATTTCTCCCACCATAAACAATAAAATATTTCGAAAAAATCTCTCCATTTTTTCTTCGTTTTTTAATCATCCCTTCATTGCGGCTTACACTCGTATTCTTCAGCCCCTATTTTCGTGGAGCATCTTAGCAACCGGGGGTCGGTCGGTAGCTTTATTCAGACAGGGTGGTTGCCAACGTTCAGCCATGCGAATTTCACTCCGAATATTAAAGAGCAGTTTCGTTCGCCTCATCCCCCGCCGCCAAACCGCCCTAAAATCTTAACCCGCTACCGAAATATGTTGGTACGTCTTTACAGGGAATTTCTGCTTACTTTTGCTGTATATTAATACATATTGTTACGCAAATGTATTTATCTCCCCTTTAACGATAACAGGTGTTATAATATACCCCTCAATATAACAGAGGTAAGATAATTGTGTTCATGTTTGAATTAAATGTATCTCAGAAAATACCTGAAAATTTTGAAATCCCAATATCTTTTCGAGATGTAATCTCTATCGTCTTGGTTACTTGAATCTTGATATATCTACTGACAACTATTTTCATTTAATCTTACATGTAATCAATGTTTCTGGACCATCTGTCTCTGGTGATATTCACTTATTATGTTTTCATATCACTATGATTATTGTTTGATACCAATTGAAGAACTTTGAAGAATATTACAAAATGATTTTTAGGGGAGTGTGAAAATTATTGAATATCGTGTTCTGACTGAGCTATTAATTATTATACTATATAATGATTATTTTATCATCTAATATATTGTGCATTTTTTATAATTTTTCTATATAATTAGTTAAAAAAGTGTTAAGTATGTAAGTAATATTCTTAAATAAACTACTTTGAATTTCAATTTATTAAATGTAATGCCACATGATGGTACAAACGTCTAATTCTATTTTCATGCAAAACTTATGATTACTGTTATTTCAACACATGTATTTGTAGTACGATTTGAAGGATGTATATATATATATTTAAAAATATATATATTATACTCGGTTGGACCTAATCATAGACAAGGCATGATTGAATTCTATTAAATAAAATTGACATTGGGTTTTTTGTCAGATTCTTCAGTCCTTGAATTGTGCATAGTTTTCCTCTTTTATGTTGTTTTTTTGATCCTATTATTATTACTAATAATGTAAACAAACATAAAATGTATTACTCTTGAGGTTAATTTACAAACGATTAAGGCTATATCTGTATCTGGGTAAACCCAGGGTTTTGTCGCGAGTTGCGACACGATAATTGTATTAAATTAATAATTATTGTAATGATAATTACTAATTAGTACTGTTAACCAATATACACCTGTTTTTTGAGAATATCTTTTCAATACTTAATAACCATAAAGTGCATATTTGTATAAGTAAGTTGTTTTAGATATAAATTGTGGCGTTGAATTCTATGTGTGTGTGTGTGTGTGTATAAATAAAACACTAATGTAATATGACGTATATAACAGTATGTATTATGTATTTTTTGTTATAGAACCGTATTATCGCTTGTCCACGTATTCGGTTGGCATTTGAGGGTTATGAGCCCTGTCTTCGAATCAGAAGAACAGTGAATACTAAATGTTCTTGTCTAAACTATGTGATGGGGTGGTTTGTTTATCTCGGCCACAAGGGCTGAGTTCAATCCCAGGGCGGGCGTGAGCGCAAAACCGCAAGAAACAAGGTTGCCAAAATCTAAGAAGTGAAATATAAACAGGATTCATTACATATATAAATTCAGTCATTTGATAGAAATATAAATGACAATCAAAAAATATAATCAAAGTACATGATAAAAGTCACCATTCGATATCAAAATGTTGTTTGATACGAGCTTGTATATTTATCGATCAGATCTGAATTACCTTTAATAAATTATTAATTTCTATATTCTAATTTCATCTCATCTCCGCTAACACAGCATCTTAATAAATTACCCCTTCCAAATACCCTTTAATTCTATAATTAGAAAATTATTTATTTTTTTAAATTCGGTCAAAAAACTATTCGTATTATAGTAAATATGTTCTGAAAATTTTCGATAATACCTTTCAGGTACACTTCGCCGAAACTATTTCAGGAACTATTGCTCCCATATCAATGTTCATAAAAAATATTCAACCGACAAAATAATATGATAACATTTATTTTCGTTCATTGTCTCCAAACCAAAATACCAATTTACATCATAATAAAAAAATTGACAATTCGTAGATAAATTGATAGTTTAATAGTAAGATGTCTTTTTTTAAGATGACATGATGACTCTCAAAGAATGCATCGAATAAGTAATATTTAGTTTCGGGCAAAGCATAGTAAACCTATATATCTATGTATCACATTATATTTTATCATTAGTTCTCGTATTGCTTGTTTCGATACAAACTCTAATCTATTAATTAATATGTCTATAATGGAGATATTATATTTAAAAGTTTTTCGTGTGTTTTAGTATTTTTTCAATGTATTTCAGATTAGATTTTGCCAACCTTGTTTTGATTCCAATTTCCCTGAAGGCTCTGTTGTTGCATCCAGTCGTGAGGTTAAACCCTCTTCTTATTATGTATTCGGGACCTCAAAGTTTGAAGTTCAGGCCCCGGGCCGAATAGTTGGAAGACTTGGCCATACTTGAAAACTGGACTATAAGATCTTTTCACCATAAATTGTTTAGTGTTTTCAGAATGGGCGTACAACTAGCTTGACCTCTTTGTCTATTATTGCATTACTGTCTTATTTTATGGTTTGAATCATGGTTATTATATACTTTTGAAAGGGTCGTTGAAGAATCGTCCATACGACAGTTAATTTATCTACATGAATTTTTGTTTGGGGTTGAAGTTTTTTAATAACTGCAGTAGGGTTTAACTCCATAGACGTGTAATACCCGGTAAAACCATATTGAACTAATTAACAATTCTTTATTTCATATCACATTGCTGTACCGTGTTGTCACTGATTACAATTTTTTACAAATTTTACTAACTTTTCAACTAATTTAACCATCTATAGTTTCATGTCGGATATACATCTTATTTACCCGATAGACTTTCAGGTGTCTTTTTTTATTATTATGAAGCATTCATAGGTTTATAATAAATCTGTATTGTTTAATAATTTTACATATTTAGCTTCTAACTTGAACACGTTAAATAGAACAATAGATGAATTGAAGATCCGACTTCTAGTATCTAATTTGCTATTATTGTGTTTTTATTATAAATGGCATGCTGGACGCCCTTAATTTAACTGAACTGATTGTGTACCACGTGTCGGCGCTATTTCATGTTAATGCATCATATACAATTTTTGCACCTACACAAAGACTTCACAGGCTTAGGAACGATTTTGGTCTTGTAAATATATTCTGATATTCAATGTTTAAATATAAGAGTGATTTTTTTGATGTTTTCTCTGAGTCAAAGGTGTAATTGATTTTGGTACTCGGCCATTCTGTGTTATTTATTTAAATCAATTTTTAAAACAATTTTTCTGTTATATATATTTCATGCTACTTGTGTAGCTAGGTGCACACCTTTTTTATTTTATTTTATTTTTAAATAATTCATTTTTTAAAACTCATAAGAGCGTGAATACAATATAAATTTAAAAAATATAAAACTTTCCCACAAAATAAATTAAAGTTTGATTCTATTGCACGCTCTTTCCGGTAGAATCATTCTAATATCAGCATAAAATCAATATTTTAGAGAATGGAGGTAGAGTCGCATCATCGGCACCAAAACGAATGTTCAGAAATCATAAATATGAAGTAGTGTTCTCCAAGAGTTCAGGTAAAGAAACCAACTAAGCATGACTATAAATATGCCGTTCTGACGCCCGTTTTATACAGGAGCTCCGGGCAAGCTCAACCCAGATCCTCACTGATAGAACATCGCGGAAGATACACTGGCTGCAGTATTTTTACTGCAAATCAGAAAACGCGATTGTAAACATAGAACCAGGTATTGAATATGTTAATAATATTTCCTATTCTCTCTGGTGCCATGACGTCAGAATGCTGCATATAAAATTTATTGAGGTGTTTGTGAAGGTAAAATGTTATTTGGAATTCAAAGACTTTTTTAAGTTACAAGGAATCCTCGTTATTTTTATTTGATTAGTGATGGAGTGTTTTGTATACAAATACTTTTGCTACTTTAAATATAACGTTAGTTTTGTGGTATTATTATACTATATTATCATGTTGAATTTTAACTATTATATTATTATTATTTCCTACCGTCCGTCCGTGTTTCGTAGCAATGTACAACAAACATATTTTGACAGCTATGCGTAATCATGTCAAAAAACAACAAACCTATTCTGCTATCAATTTTATCACTCGAAAGTGTGCGGTTATCACGTCAAAGAAAGTAAATTATTTTGCTATTGTATTTTCTTAAGGTTATAAATTTTTTAAATTCTTAAATGATTTCCCATTCTTGTGGACGGATTGTTTCTAGTTTATTTTGTATATATGTGTACCTGGGAGGAACAGGATATCATAGTCATTTCGACAACTTTACAGGAGAGTAATATTTTTTTTCAGCCAAACCAAAAAATTTGAATAAACTGTTTTTATTTATTTTTTCATAGAACGATATGTGGGTAATGACCTCACTGGATAATAATATAATTAAGGGGGTACAGTTTATACCTACTGTTTATGCTCCTGGACGGAAATGAAGGTAGTGCTAGGATACACCACTACATCTATTATCATACCGAATTGGAGATAATGTAGAATGAAAACTACTTTTGGTCAAAGGTTATTAACTTTTCAAGTTCCCAAAATATTCAATCAAATTGAAAATAAAATTAGAACTTTAACTGACATTAAGGCTTTTAAAAGGGATGTTTCAAATTGGTTGTTGAAATTAGGAAGAGCAGGTACTGAGAGTGAACTATTTTTATATAATGAAATAATTCTTATAACTGCATTTTGTGTGTTTTGATCATGCATATTTCCCTTTACCTTATGTGCGCTTACATTCTTACATATTGTATTGCACATTGGTATTTTTCTCTCTTTTTTATATCTTCACATTTACTTGCCTTGTATGCCTATTCTATTTGATTGTTTTTTGCCTTCAATGAGTTAGCTTGTGATTGTTGATTGCCAATTTGTCCTAAAACAGACTTGCCTAGTTGGACAATGTATTTTAAAATCTGTGTACAATATATGTAAAAGAACTGCCTTTTTTGTAGCTATACAATGATAATACGAGTATGTTATAAATATCTTAATAAATTAAATTAAATAATAATATGTAAAAAAAAAGTACATTTATTTTGTGTTTAAATGTACGTGATATTTTATGCCTATAAATACGTAAAAGTATTTTTCAAATACCGCAAAATAGAAGAGTTTTTAATTGGTTCAATCAATTTGTTTTAAAAATGCTATAGAACTATTGTTCATCCAGAAATTCACAATAAAAAGTGTTTTCATTAAAAAAAAAAAAATGGAAGTATGTTTTAGGGTGGCAGAATAAAAAATGTATAATACACGTCGATTACGTAAGATAAAAAAAATGCAAACACATAATACCATCCGGCATCGTCATATTTTCCAAGCTAAGCTCGCATTGAAGCAAACATTCATTTTATCCTTTCTGTCTCTTTATCATTTTGTTTTTCAACAGTGCTCACTAAAATACTGCTCTCGACTTAAAATCAAATAATAATTCAATTAATTTAATTGCACTATGCCGATTGCCTTTTAAGTGATCACTCGCATCTACCTTTTTCGTGCTTAGAAATTATTGAACTGATTAGATAAACAGGGTGACATACATTATGTTCTAGGCCGATGTTGTTTCATTCATAAAAATTTCAAGCGTAGCTCGGGATGTGTGTGAGGTGGCACCATTCTGTTGAAACCACATGTGTTGTAGGCCCAATGGGTCCAATTCGGCCACCAAGAAGATTTTACGGCATTGCCTCTTGCATCCTGAAAGAAATAGGACCCAATGATTCCGTGCAACATACAGTAACTCTACGTGGGTGTAAAGGTCGTTGGTGTATCAATTGAGAATTTTTATTACCCCCATAACGGCTGTTTTGTTTATTAACAAAAGTCCTCATTTCGTAATGATCTTCGTGGCTCGTGGTGATTTTTTTTCCAAAAGGCTGATTTGTGTTTGTTTTAATGTTTTAATAAATTCAATACATTGTTGAGGCGTTAGATGATCCATAATAAATTGTAATCAACTTCTCTCCACGACTACTAAATGTGAACTGACAAATGTATGCCAAACCACAATGGCGACCAAACAAAATCGGTCTGGAACATAATATTCACTCTATATCTGCATGATATCTAGTAATATCTATTATACGTTCAACAAAAACTTTGCCGTATTCCGTAAAGAAACGGTTGGTAAACAATGATCATGAATACGATATTATCGCATATTTTGATTTTAACAACGTTTACCGAAAACTGTTATAGAATATCTGAACCATTATTTTTAATGTTGACTCTCGTGGTTAGATGCCGACGCTACACCTTTTATTACCTCTTTCTACGATGTTTCCATATACACCTACGGTACCACCTTTTTAATTTTAATTATTTTACATATTTTTTGAACACCCAATATTTCTCAACCTAATTATCTCTTGCATTAAATTTTTTATGACTGGTCTTAGGTTATTCATTATGTAAATGGAAAACTCGGTTGACTCAGGTGGACCAGACACAGAAATAATTATTTGACTCTAATATTCAGAATGAACTTACGATATAAATAAGCATACTCTAGGTCTTGTCGTCAAGTTTATTGAAATCTCCTGGTTATGCACAAATGAAGTTACAGGTAGTTGGTAAATTTAAATATAAGAAATCACAATATAGCAAGAGACACTTTAGGAGATGCTGCTATTCACATTCACACCGAGCCACGGAAGTAGAATGGCTTGCGATCGTCATCTCGCGTCCCCTCTGTGCCTTCCTCTGTCTATCGAGCTACAAAGCTATCGGCCTCGCCTCTGTTAGCGCTCGCTCGCGACCTGCTGCCATAGATGTGTGTCGCGGCTACTGCGCTTATGCCGCGCGGTGCCGGATGCCGCTCTCTGTCCTCCTCACATTTATCATATATTTTCAAGAGCTTTAACATCCCATCAATTGCCAGTCCATGTAACCAATTGCAAGCTGCAATTCACCATCACTTTATTACCCAGAAGTTGAAAATTTTTGAAGCATGGTCCAAACTACGGAGTAGATGATCTAAAACCTCCCAACCAAAACTGCACAACAAATCTTGGTTATAGCGGGCCTGTGGACTATGAACATGAGGCTGATGCTAGATCTCTGAGGAAAAATAACTTGTCATCAGTAACAATCTGATCGAGATGATATAGCTGCAAAATCGTCAGAGCTGACTCCATCCGTTCTTCACAGTGGGTGGGATTTTATATATAATAGTATGGTTAATTTTCATAACGTTTACAAAAATACGTGACTCCCGGAACACTAAGAAAATAGATTAAGGTTTTTACCTACTTACCATGGATTAACCATGGAGTTAGTTTATCTGTCAGGTTATATAGAATATCGTATGGTTCGATTTAACAAAATAAACATAATATTTTATACATTATGACTCATATAGTTCTTAAACACTCAATCACATTTCTTTGCGTTGTCGTTGTAAAAAACTTCACGTATTTTTAATTTACTAAGTGTACAAGCAAACACGCATTTTTATACCATTTATGTGAAAAACTGAAAAACAAAAAGTTATGAAATTGAACATGTTATAAAAATATCCAGTTTGAAAAAAATAATATAATTGCCGCTTTTGTCAAACTAAAACCTCCTTTGCAAACCACCCCGTCTCCCTTCCCTCGCCGCACCCGCACCACCTCGTCTGTCACTTGTACCGGGTGACACGCCCTTAGTGGCGCACTACGTCCCGAGTGCCCTCAGACACCGTCATCCTCCGTCACATTTGTGACGCCACTAAAAGTATCCGCGGGCATGCGGTTTGAATATATTATGCAAAATATAAAATGGGTTAAAAAAAAAAATTTCGTGTAACAAAGAAAAATACCGTTAGACGCGCCCCTGCCGCCTTTCAAGACTCTTGACAATGCTGTCAGTAGTTTTATTTTAATTTCTTGCACCATCCGTGCTTGCTTACGTTACTGTCCAACTATCGCTGTCTGCCACACCTTATAATATATAATGTTTATGTATTTCATGTCAGTGGCACCACTAAATAATTTGCAAAATTTTCGTCACAATTCTTTGAAATAAATAAATAACTGTATTCAGCTGCCGCCGGTTTTTACTCCCCCTATCAATAGACGAAGTTATTTCTGAGAGTGATATGGCGAATTGACGGAAGATTAAAGAAAATGAGTCATGGGTAGGCCTCCAATCAGCACTGGTCAATGGCTGAAAGCGATGATGAATATGAAAATTCAAATCTTGAGAAACAGAAATGTCACGTCGTTTGTTAACGCGAATAGTTTTAATGGTTTTAATGCGACCATTTATATTTAAAACTCTTTATATCATAGACTTTTTAGCTGAATTAAATCACTTAAATTCCGCACAAGTTTGTAGGGAATTTTTTGTCTTGTGTACGTCAAATACAAATACATATATTTGAACATTTTTATGCGTGGTTCAACTACGCATCATTTAGTAAGTTTATTACTGTAAAAAGCATAGTTTTAACATGGAATAATTTAATATATCTGGTGGAATTCTATTACATGCATTTACATTTGACGTTAAATTCGCTCCTTAAATTTGTTGTCACTTTAGATGTCACATGTAGATTCGTAGAATCAAATCTAAAATTATTCTTTATGTCGTAAAGTTTGTGTGCTTTTACTAGTATATAAAGGGTGAAATGACATATAATATGAAATAAAGTACATATCAAAAAAGTTACGTTCCACTACCGCCGTACAGTGAATCACAGAATTTTTACTTGCCAGTACATATTAACGCCTAAAAACATGTTTAATCTATCATCTATTAATTGTGTAATAGCTACAGGTCTACAAAAATCTAGTATATATAGAAAAAATATTAAATAAATACTGACATTAGGATATACACGAGACACGAAGTACAACATTTTTGTATGTAAACAAACAAAGACGATGAACAATTGCGCAGCGTTGACGTGCACATCATTTAACTCCATTCGAGTCACGTGATGTGTGCCGCAGCGTCAACACTGTGTAGTGGTACTCGAAGCAAGTCCACATATTAACATATATACAACTTTCAAAAATTTGATAGATATGGATATTGATGGGTGAGAATAGTGAACGTTATATTTATATAAAGTGATCACTTATGCCAGCCGAAGACAAGTCATAAACCCATACTTCCATATATTTTCCCATAAATATAATTAAAAAAATAGCTTCGTCTCTATGAGATATCTATTATTTGTTCGATAACAGTGCATTTGTAGGTGAAAATCCAGTAATTGTGTGTTCTTGGACATATTCCAATATTGCTAAAAATTTAAATTTAGCGAAGCGAGTTATGCCTGAGTTTTATTTTTTTACAAAATTGCTAAAACCCATTAAAAAGTTTCTATGTGGGGGTGTTCTATGTGTCTGATATACACACTTTATTTTATATTATATTAGAATAATGTTGTCATCAGCTCTACATATTATATGACCATATCAATGGAAACTGGACTGTTTAAGCATGTCTATAATGGGCGCTACCTTGAAACTACCTCTGACATGCCCGTTTCTTATGTGGTCCAGTCTCATCACAACTCCTGCATAGCATCTTCATCTCGCTTGTACCCATGCGTTGTTGGTAGACTTTTATGCCGTCAAGTATTTCGCTTCTTAACCTTTCCTCTCCGATGAGGTAAACGTAGTTGACATTGTCTCTAATTATGCGATATATTTATGTATTGGATAAAATAATTACAATTTATAAGTATTTACCATACGCAACAATAAAAAATGTTTTCTCAAAGAACCTGACGTGAATTTGTCAATACGTGTATATGTACGTGCGGAGTGGTGCGATAGGCGTAGTGCGCTGGGCGCGGGTTGCCGGATGCCGATCGTCATATTAATGGCAGAGCGTGCGCTGGCCGAGTTAGATGCATCTTTATGCTGTCATTCTTGGTAATTAATGTTTTTTCTCTTTTTTAACACTTTTACACAATAATTGATATATATATGTTCATAACAATTATTTTTGTTTATGTAAACGTCTTTGACAGCTGATTCCCTGCTTTACGATTAACAATAAGTACACATATGGTATATGAACTGTACTAACCTCTTTAATTTTGCTGTCTTTTTAGTCCGATATTGTTTTTTTAGCTAGGTTGTCTTCTTTACGATCGAAACGCACACTGGTGATTTATTTGGACCGCTGGACTGGTCGAAGTACGGGATGTTATAATAATGACGCCTGTCGGTTACCGTCTTCTTAGCTTCCGAAAAATAGCGGCAATACTCACACATACATATGTACATTATTATAAACCAAGAAACCCAGTGGTGCCAATCGAAGTTACAAGCCGCGTAAATATGATATCTTTAATGATTAATATAGGTAATAAATGTAAAATATTCATATTTATCCGACTTAATCGCAAAAGTCTACATGTGCACTGAGTTTACAGCACCGGAACGCGCGTTTTTATTTTAGCACCGTAAAGGAAAGGTTAATTAATACAAGGCATGGCTGACTGCGGTCTTATATGTTTTGACTTTGTGTTTTATCAGCATTTTTGGGTCGCATAGTACAGCAGAAAGTGATCGCCACTAAAGCCATTATATCAAAACATTAGATTTGTTTCATTTTTAATGAAATGAAATGTAAACATTGGCATCAGTACAGGTAATAAAATAAATTAACGTTTTTATTTACATACTTTACGTTGTGGAACGCCCGAAAATGTTTATTTATTATATATACATAAAAATTTTGACGAATTAATCAAACAAAAAGCCTTACATTCGCCTTCCTACCCCCCCGGTACATTTGTCGGGACTGGGACTTAATATTCAAAATGGACTGCACTGTTGTTGTTTTTTTCCGCGTATTTTCTGCTTCCACCTGTGAAAATTCGCCGCCAGTGCCGGCGAGTGGTTTACGCGAAAGCGAACAAAATAAAAACACAAAAGAAAAAAATGTTTTCCTGAAAACTCAACGATACGATACAGGGAGGCGGGCGAAACTGATACTACGCGAAATTTACTTGAAATGTGCGCTACAATTTTTTATTAAAATTACGTGTGATTTCACCCAACATGCTGGCATTTCTAGAGCTCACTGAAAATTATTAATTTTCATTTTTTTTATGACAATTACAGCCGTAGTCAAATTTAAGAATATGTGTGAATCAGGTTAGAAAAGTGTGGCGCTCTCTCTTCCCTGTCTATTAATTAGTTAGATAATTAAAACTGAGTACACAAAAAAAACATATTTTGAAATAAGGTACATGATATATTAAAGGTTTTAATATCTATGCACAAAAAAATTAATCATTTATTTATTAATAATACAAGTATATACGTATTTTAGAAACGTAAAAAAATATATATCCATTGATACAAAAATACTTTACTTACACTTGGATGAAATATGAGATAATAAAAAAAAACAAATTGAGACCCAACTAATATAATTTGATTTTTTTGTAGGTGAAATGGGGCTTTTTAAGATTATATTAGACTTGGCAGTCTTAGCATATAGATTATACTTTTTTTTTTAAATATAATATATGTTCAAAATGTTTTTTTTTTAATGGAGATGCGAACATGAAATACGTGTCACATCAATATTCTTACTACAATATTTTCAAACTAACTGCTATAAACATAGAACTAACTTGCTGGTCTCCTGGAACGAGGTTCGAACACTCAAAGGGAGTGTCTCAACCATAAGACTAATACGTTTCTGTTCTACTCTTTATTTGTACATTTATAAATTGATCCATTTCTTTCCTTAAAATCGTCAATCATTGTCAATTTATTGCTGGATGAAAGACCCCTAAGACTCTATTCGTTTCTCCGTCAATCTTTTCCATGTCAATTCCTCCACAACGATAAATATAATTGTATACACGCATAATAATTAAATGAAAATATTTTAAATATTGATTTTTCACAGAGACCAAGCTATTATTTATTAACTTGAGAAGGTAAGAATGAAAGTCTCGGGGCATTACAGGGCTTACGACCTGTCATCGGCTGGCTCAAGTGATCGCTTTACACAATGTGACGTTCACCAATTTACCCATGCTACCACACCTATGCTTCAGCGACATTTATACTGTTACACGAGAATAAATATCAAATTTTCAAACCATAGATGGCGACAGCGCAGTTGGTAATAAATAGTTGAAAGGTTTCCACACGATAACATATATATATATATATCTTCCAATTTGATAGGTGTGGTAGCATGGGTTAATTGGTTAACGTCACGTTGTGTAAAGTGATCACTTAAGCCAGCCAATGACAGGTTGTAAGCTCTGTAATGCCCAAGACTTCCATACTTACCTTCCCATGTAAATAAATAATATCTTCGTTTCTGTGAGACATCTATATCTTGATGATCCCTACAAAGATTTGGACATACTCAAAATATTTTGAATATCTTTGATTTGAACGTAATAATACATGTATCATTTATAAAGACTAAAAAATATAAATTTAAAATTTGTCGAAAACTTAAACGGTGGTGAAATGGTAATTAATTCGTTTCCTCTGATAGTAAACGAATAACAACTGAGTATTTTGTCGAGGTTGATTTTTTCTGTATATCTTTCAAATTGATTAATTAAATTTGTTTTGAAAAATATCTAGCCAACTACTGAATATTTTACCGTTACAAGTTTATTGTATTTTTTAGTCATTCTGTAAGTTTTATCGACAATTCTCTCAGACTGAACATTTATAATAAAGTACATTTCTATAAGACTCAACATCTGTAAGGATACATAGCTAAGATATAATACCGATTAAACCCGAATATATTTCTGTCACAATGTCCAAAATTTTACCTTTAAATCTTTCTGAGAAATGTAATTGACCCATGGTTCGAAGTCTTACCTTTGATGTGTACACAAAAGTAAAAATAAAAATCTGCTTTATTCAGCATTTAATTAAGTTCTTTGGTTTGTTTTGACCTTTTAGCTAAGTGGAACAGTAATATAATTAAAAATGATTGTAATAATAAAAATTACATTTTTAAGAAAAACCTTAACATTCAATGCGAAGACAAAAAATGTTTTTTTTTCGTGTCTTAGTTCGCGCCCCCTTTCTCTCAAAATTTTTTCTAGAGTAATATCAGAAAAATATAAAAATGACGTAAAAGTGACTTCAAACGTCAATCTTACGTTTTAACACTATTAAAACATAAAATTTCAAAGATGTATGTTGGGCATCACATACAAAGACGAGAAAAGTAACGTAAGATGATATACGACAGAACGTGCCAAAAAATAAATAGAAATGGGCAGGCCACATTGTTCAGAGGACGGACGGACCCGAAGATAATCAAGAGGCTAACGTGCAATCCTAGATGAAATACGTGGAGCGAATGACGATGGGCAAAGAAAAGTGAGACATTTGGGGAGGCCTTCATCCAGATGGTGATATTTTACTCTAATGAATGAATAATACATATAAAAATAATTCATTTGCGTTTCGTATATTTTTATTTAAAAGCTGTAAAAATAACCTATACGAAATATATCAATTATATTTTTGGCAAATTTGTGTCTCTGTGTATCCACACGAGTACACATGACGGCACACCAGCGACGTCTGGCGGCTGCTACCGAAAGTTTTTAATGTGATTGCTGTTAGGTACCTAGCGAAATCCATGGGGTTTATTGAAAAACGTTGCTGGATTATTTCCTCCCTCGCGTTCTCCGAACTAATGGATAAACTTCTAATCATCATTTCACTCTGGATTATTTGACATTCGATCACCATATTGGATTCACAAATTATCAAGATTAATATTTTTAATTAGTAATACTGCGTAAAGAGTACATATTATTATTATATGATTATACGCACGTACTTGAGTCGAGTGAAAAATAATGTTGTTATTTATTTAACTAAAGCGCGTAATCGTCAAGCATATTCATTCACTGAATGATTAAATATTTTTAAAGGTGTTCTCTAGCTTGGAAATTATAAAATATAAACATTAAACACTTGTATGTATTATTTTTTTAAATGTTTTTTAATTAAATTTTATTGTATATATAAAGTATTCCCATCTACATATAATAATTCATATTAAAAATTCCGAACACAAGGCATTATGGTATAACTAATTTTTAAAATTAACGTACTAAATAATTGAACCTTTACATCGAATACATTGAAGCTCTAAATAAATAGCAAATACATTAAATTGGAATAAAAATGTAATTATGTTAATAAGTCTAATAACTTAAATCTTTCCGATAAGAAAATCAGTATATATTATATATATTAAATGAAATGAAAAATGAAGAAGAAATATAGAGTTATATTATGTTATTCCGCACGTAAACTACTTCAGCAGCATTTTATTTTTGGCTAATGAAAAACAAATTATCAGTACGATACTGAAAGATCATAATATCATGACCTTTTAATAGAAATATATTTCAATGTTATGTTTATTTTTAAAATTCTCATTAAAAAAATATCAACAGAATTTATAAGAAAAATTGATACAAATCAATATCAACACGAACATCATACAAGATACAATAGATATATAAAATGCCATTCAGAAAGAAGGCGAAATCACAGAAATCGGTGATGTACAGTGCGATGAAGATTTTCAATGAAATGCCAGATGATATAAGAAAGGAGGCGAAATTACATAGATTCAAAATTAAACTGAGCAAATTTGTGCAAAATAGGTTATAGTAAAAATAAATATTATTTATATTAGAAAATATATATATACTTATATATGCACTATATTAAAAATAAATAAATATATAGAAAAATGGAGTATATTCTTTGTTACATATACGATTAGTGAGCGTCTATAAAATAGAGTTAAAAGCAAAATCAAAAAGAATTGTAAAGAGTTTTTGCGTGGGATAGTTAGTACGTACAATAAAATAAGTTCTGGTTGTAATATTTATAAATGTACTTCTTTAATAATTAAATAAAAGTGCATATAGTTAGATTAGTTCTTACTTACTAGTACGTTACGTAAAATATTGTATATATTGATAAATTAGTAGGTAGTAACGAATTTCTCTCCATCTAAATTTCACTCTATTCAAATAGGATGGTTTTCTGACCAAGATCCTCAACAAGGTTGGTTGTGTTTCTGCCCCGAAATCCGAGAGGGTTGTTAAATTTGTGCCCTTGCTAGCCCGGGGAATATTTGTTGGCTGTGATCCATTTATTTTATTACAAAAACCGCATTTCCGCGTCTACCTAGTGATGGTCTCGCTACCCTCTCCACAGCAGCCCTCGGCCCGGCCGCCCGGCCGCCCGGCCGCAGTCATGTTGCGAATGTCTGTGAATTCGTCGGTCCGAGAATTTGTTGGGCATTTAAAAAAATACGGATTTGTACACGGAATTCACATCGTATCAAAAATGATTGATTTGTGTACATTAGCGGTCCAATTAATCCTTTTAAATTACACACCTGACCGGGAGCTACGCCAAATTACGCAAATATTCCTGGATGGATGGTACGCTTACGTCACAGTTGAACTTCAAACAGCGTATAGCAATTTAAAAATTGTATGATCTATATGAGCTGAAAGTCGCAAATTTCATATAATTATGATATTATTAAAGTATTTAAGTATGAATGACATACAATCTTTGAATGGCTGCTCAATAATAAATCTGAAAGAAGACGAAATAGTAGACCTGAAATGAGGTAGCAGAACAATATACATACAGATCTATCCATTCTTAGCCATACAAGGCCAATGGTGTTATATTTTTAAACGATTAATTATATAGTATAATTTTGAGAAAAGTATTAGTAAATAGTACGGCTTTTTCAAATATATGAAATACGTCCTGCAAACCATGGTGGAACAAAATCCCATCATAACTGTTGATGAACCAGGTGAGAAGCTTGTATTTGGTCATTCAACCATTCATCGACACCTGCGTGCCATCGGAAAAGTCAGCAAATTGCGTCGATGGGTTCCTTACAAATTTTCAGAACCTAATCGCGTGCAGAGTGAATGTGTGCTCTTCTTTGCTGTCACGTCTCAGGAATAAACCTTTTTTAAACAGAATAGTAACTGGTTCTCTATAAAAATGTCAAACGTCGAAGACAGTGGGTAAGGAAAGGAGAAATACCAGCACTCCAGGCTAAAAAAGGTCTTTACCCACGTAACGTATTGTTATCTGTTTCGTGGGATATGAAAAGTTCAGTCCATTTTGATCTTTTACACCCAAACCAAACTATAAACAAAGGAGTTCTACTGCGAGCAGCTTGAGCGGCTTAAGTCAGCGCTTGAAGAAAAACTACCATCTTTGGTTTGAAGACGAAAGGTGTTCTTCCACCAGGATAATGCTCGGCCCCATACAGCGAGGATAACATTACAAAGGGCTGGAGCAGTTTAAATGAAACACGATACTTCGCTCATCATATTCGCAAGACATTACTCCATCTGATTATCATTTATTCCGCAGTCTTCAAAATCATTTAGACGGAAAAAATAATGATTCTGTAGATGAGGTCAGACCAGTACTGGAGCAGTATTTTTCGTTACGGACAAGTGAATTTTGAAATATGGGCCTTGCAAGTCTTACCAGAAGAGCATTGTAGAAAATGAAGAAGAGTGTATTTTAGACTAAAAAAAAAACTTTGAAAAACAAAAGATTTATGAAAAAACCACATTATTTAAGAATGACCCAATATTTACGTAGATTTTTATAATTAATGGTGCTTCATTGGTTCAGCCGTAAGACTCGGTGTTAGAGGTTTGAGCGTAGATTCGGAAAATCGAGTTAAATCTCAAACCACGTTAGCCTCAGTTTTCATTACTTCAAAAGCTTAGTTTGAAAAATTGAAAGAATATAACTGAGACATGAACATCAAGAAAAAACCAGCGAAAAACAACTATTTCTGAATATTTTCGCTTGCTTTATAATACACATTAATAATTTAATGTCTAGGTAACCGAAAATTGTATTTAAATTGTAATTGCATTTAGTCCCATGTCTTGCCTTTTGTAGGATTAGTATTTATGGTTTGTAAAACGTATTGTAGATTTAGAAACACAAATGCTTTGGTTATTTTATTAAATTTACTACATATTCTGTTCTGTATATACATGTTCTGAAATTGCAACTCCACAACAATATTGAGTTTTCTTTAAAAATAAACATATTACTAAGTTACGAAAATTTGATATGTTGCGTGCATTTTTTGGTAAAATCGATTATTCTATCTATAATAGCAAAAAGCAATTGGCTATCGCTATTCGCCTGTTACTAGGCTAGCCGCTGTGCGGTTACGGCCAGTGTTTTCGTAAAACCTATTTTTCAACGTTAATAACATTAATATTATGACAAGGGTAGTTGCTTACTACAGTATTAAACGTAAATATATACGGAATCAGACATATTCTAGACATAAAATAATCTTAAAATAATTCACTTATTCAGAAAATGTATTTGTATGTTAGTAACTATATGTGTGTGAATGAATGATAAAAGAATAACCTATTTTAAATACAAATTAAATGTATTAATTAGAAAGATATACATATAAAATCAATTTTGTAGAAAAATATTGTTATTGCTACTGGAATTCGAACCTATATAGGTTCGAAAATTTGTCGTCAATGCACTGTGTGCTGTAGCATAATCGGTTTATGCACATTCTCCGGATTCCATGAGCTTCAGGTTCGAATTCCGGTAGCAACAACAATATTTCTAATAAATATATTTAATTTGTATTTAAAATATTATTTTATAATTGAATTTTTGAAACAAACGATACTAGTTCATTTTTTTTTAAACCGGTTGATTTTTGATGAAACTCATGTGGTTAAACACAATGTTAATTGTATTTAATAATGATGCCACTAATCAGTAAAGCACCACATTTGAACATTTTTGAAGTAATAATTTTTCAAACAACTTCTACGATAAGTTTTCAATAGTATGTACGTACTGGTGAGAAGATTTATAGTCCAGAGTCAAGTTGAATGGAGATGGCTAGTGTAACACTTGCAATGGCAGGAGGTCACGATTCTCACTAATGAGGGACCGACTGTGCAGAGTGATGCCGGGTCCGATGTTGAGGAGATGTATTGTGAGGGATTCTTTTTTAAATACCGTACTTTTTATTTGATGTAAAAATTTTAAATCCACACGAATTTTAATGAAGACACCACCTTTTGAAATTATATTTAATTAAAAATGTTTTTATAGCTCAAATTGAATTGCAATAAGTTGGTTGTACACATATTAAATACATGTCCTACTACTCATTTAGAACTTTTAATTTCTAAATTCAACTATAAATATGGAACTATCTTGAACACTTAAAATGCATTGTTGCCACGTTGGTCAATAAATTATGTACGAGATAAATTAACTTATGCACTTGAAAGCTAAGGCAAATTTTGATCGTTTTGGTTTTATGTTAAGTATACAATATTATGTTAGCGTAGTCGTTGTCGTATTAAAACCTGATTAACGCTGTTGTGCTGTTTCAGGGAAATGAATATCAAATTTCAGTCCATAGATGGCGACATCGAAGTTGTAGTTAATACTCTAAGTGTTTCTACATGGTAGCATATATACAACTTCCAAAAATTAGATAGATATGAAGATTGATTGGGTAGAATTGTGAACGTTGCATTATGTAAAGTGATCACTTAAGCCAGCCGAAGACAGGTCGTGAGCCCTGTAATACCAGTACTTCCATACTTCCCATATAATATAATAGCTTCGTGTCTATGAAAAATCTATAATTTGTCTTAACAATGTTTTTGGAGGTAAAAATCGAATAATTGTGTGTTCTTGGACATACTCAAATATTTTTAACATTATAAATTATTTGTTGACATAATTTTGACTCAATAAAATATTTCAATTAATCGAAATAATTACATGACTACGACTCCCTTTATATGTTTATATTTCTGACATTAGGCACATGCAGCTTGGACATTTTTTCCTTATATTTTTAATACGTATCTACCCCTAAAATATGAAAAATAATAACGTATATGACAGCCCTTGCTGCATGAATAAATTAATGCAATACTATTCCCGTCTTCTTTGAATTGGAATAAAGTATATCAAGCAGAGCAATCCGCTCAAATGCAATATTGCAAAATGCACCGGTCCGACTGCAGTCATAATACTTGATGAATGTGCAGTGTGCAGTGTGCAGTTCCCGGCTCGCCGGACGGGAGACGGACGCAGATTTAGTGCAGCGGGGGTCTGTGCATCCCTTTTGATTTATACGGGGGAGGATTTGCCGGGCGGGCTGGATGCAAATTGGATGTCGCGGGACACTGATAAAACGTTGTATGATTGTTCGTATTATTGCTGACGTATCGGAAGCACCGCAGGGGATGACCAATCACCACGTGTCTTTGGTCTCGTGATTTGTATTTATTTATTTCGTTTTATAAGCAAAGGTAAAATTATCTAATTTACTGACTACATCTTAATTAATTAAAACCATTCACAGAAAATTAAAATCATTATTATCATCTGTTTTATATCCACTGATGTTATTGTTAGGGCGACATCTAACGAATGTGCCTTTAATTATTTATTAATTGTATTAGACGAAACTGGTGCCATGTTGACGGAAGGAAGAAACAATAAAGTAACTGAAGGAGAAGCATCTCTTTCATTCCATTAAACCTTGCGACTTATTGTGACCAATCATGATCAAAGATAAAGTATCTTTCTTCAAGTGAGATGCCGCGATCTTTCGTGAGCAAAGAGGGATCATCCTTCTCATTTACCTAAACCAGACCATCCCCAATCAGATAACAGTTATTCGTTGCCTTGTATTACCGCGGAATTTGATGTTTTCCTCAGTCCATTGGGTTTTAAAGCGGCCCGCATGCCTCTTGGTTACCACTGGGTATGACTGTCTTTCTGTCCACTGAGCGATCATTACCTTTTAATTTTCTTGACATGTCTTCGGCGCTCCCTTCTTACGAGGTTGACATTTGCTATGATTTCTTAAAGTTGGCCGTGACAGAGATCTGTGCGTGTAATTGTTTAAGGTGTAGATAATACTGCACAGCACCCACACGTACTTTTAGAATAATGGAGCGCTTGGTCCAGTGAGAATAGTGTTCCGAGATGACTGGAGCTCTTTGTTTTTTTGCAGTCTTTTCCATCTATGCACAGGGCTTTCTACAGACTACAATACCGTATGAACCCAGATGCGACTCCAGGGCAGCACCGGCGCCGATAGCATATGCTGGATTATGCATCATTCAATGAAGCTAATTACACATTATATGATTATGAATTAGTCATTTATTTTTATTTATTTAGACATATAACATTTGTACAGCTGCAAAAAAATAAAAAAGACGGTTTGTAACATATATTTTGCACACATTTTAAATGCATTGCCCAACTAGGCAAGCCTATTTTAGGTCAAATTGGTAAACAAATACATTTTACAAAACCAAAACTTATTGAAGGCAAAACACAATAAGATCGAATCCATAACATGTATGGCATATATATATTAAAAATATATAAAACAGAAAAAAAAAATACCGATGTGCAATGTGGGTCAATTGTGTTCAGACACCTGACATCTGTCACATCAATTTGTCAATTTTTGTATGTAGGCAATCGGTTGAACAAAATACGATTATGACAACACTTTTAGGGTTTCCAATTGGTTGCAGTGAAGATTTCTACTTTACTCCTATTGGCTGTAGAATTCCATCAACCTCACTCGTGCTAGAGTTTGCAACTATCTTGCCTGTTATTTTATCCAAACGTTTATTTTTCCCTTCTCTTCGTGTGATGACCAACGTATATATGCGTTACTGTAAATTTTTAGACCTCTCTTTTATTTTTAAATCCGCGTTCCTGTGCCATACATTAATAAATAATAAATAAAACAAAATAATAAGTTGCGATCACATTTAATAACTAATAAATAACTAAAAGAAAGCAATCGCCAAAGTTAACCAATTAACATAAATATGTACATGTATTCCGTATTTCGCAGCCTTAGTAGGTATATATAATACAATGGTTCAAATTTATTATACCGTTAAAATAAAAAAAATATCACATCTACATTTTTATATAATGATAATTGCATTTATCGTTCCGCGATTCTTCTTAATTCATTGCATTATATCATTTCTCGTAATTTGATTATCGAAAAACGACATTCTTGTGTCACTTATGACAATTCTAACTTAATTGTACAATTCCGTTAAAACATGTTCGATACACTCATGTCAGAAATTATCAAGGAATTGATTAATATATTTGCCAGTAGGAAAGTAATCTATATAATACAAGTAATAATAAGTCATTATTATGATTTTTTTGTTGTTGTATATTTATAACAATTATAATAATAATTAACTTATAATAATTATTTCTGGATTCGTACTCGTAATATCACCGATTCAAAACGGTTAAAAAAACAATAAAAATAACACGTTCATAGGACTTATAATTATTGTTGTTTTAGTGCAGAATATAGTTTTGAATACTAGTTAAAGCGCTAAAGCGTCTAAGTACATATAATAAATTAATTATGATATACAGGCCTATTCTCAAAATTGCAATATTGAAATGAAGGTGATTGTTACACCAACCCTCAAAAATAGTGTTATATTTGAATGAGAGAGAGGGAGAGAGAGTGATGGAGTGAGGGAGATAAACGTACCATAATCTGTCAAAACTATCTGTCTATTTTGAGGATTGGTGTAACAATCACCTTCATTTCAATATTGCAATTTTGAGAATAGGCCTGATTATCACTAGTGATGAGCTCTAAATCACGAACCGTGAATCAATCACGGATATCTTTAAGTCACATTCACTATCAGTGATTGAATATCTGGGAATATCGTGCTTTAATTTTTTATTTTATTCTGTTGATTTTCTAACTCCGCCGTTTAAATCGATTGTCACTTGAATCAGCGGATTTTCCGTAATTTGACTAGCGCCATCTATAGGAATCTGTTTTTGTTGGTAATGTTTATGCTAGCTTGCTGGTAACTTAATTTTATTATGTTCGTATTTTTATTTTACATTTTGTAGGTATTTGTGTTTATATAATATGTGCAGTAATTTTCTACAAATTATTTATGCTAGAATATGTTTTTTAAAGTTATAAAGTTTTAATAATATAAATAAATATGCTTATGTTTTTTAAATTTATTTAAAGTGATATCAGATACTGTGATCACAGTCACAGTTTACAATCACTGATATTATCGAATACCAATCACAATCACACCAGTGAGTCAAGAGTTTTTTTTCTCATCACTAATAATCACTTTATGATATAATTAATTTATGTTTTACGAATGATTATTATGTTAATGTTTTTAGTATAGATATATTTTCGTTATCTTGACTTTGGATCCACAAGAAGAAAAAATACACGGTCCTCCCCCCTATATATTATTTGTATATATACAAGGGCGTGTACGCTATACAATCAAAAATGCTGCGCATAACTATAATCTTTGCAAAATAAATGTAAATTAAATATATATTTGATATATTATGTAATAAATATTTGTAGATCAATACGAAAATAATTCAGTTCTAATATTAATAAACTTCCGAAGAATAATATACTCATACAGGTATATTTACACAAAAACATGCTTCTGAAAAAGTAAATGATGAATACAACCTTTATCAACCTCGACCTCAATCCACCGCTTTTACACTATCAATATTAGCAACATAAGCTAAGTCAATACTTAGTGCACTCAGCTGTGTATATTTATAAATTTATTTTAACAAGAGAATTTTCTGGCACACTAAAAACGAATTTAATGGTCACGAATGAATTCAAAAGCCAACATTTTCGTAAAAAAATACACAAAAATGAATTACTATCGAATATCTTAGAAACAGTTACACAATCATTTACCTAATTAATGAAAACAATCAATAAAATTTGGAAAATAGTTCATATCAGTAGGCCATTTTGTTTGGACATTTTACTGGTTTTTTTTAAAAATCGTATGTTATCATACACCTGGCGCCAATTCACAGATCGAATTCACCGGCTTATTAGGCAAGACTGCGATGCTACATCAATACAGATCGGTTCATTTCGCGCTGGACCCGGAGAGAATAAACATACAAAATAATATATATTTTTACCGGTTTGCTTTCCATATTTTCCAGTGGTCAAGCTCAATCCAATATACACTCAAAAAGTCCGGCAATATCAACATGTCACCCGTCACCCTTACATTATGCAAAACCCCCCTCATCTGACTGGAAGAATACTGCCCATCTTCGCCGAGGGTTCGCTTTCCCCCGCCGGAGGATGATTTCGAACTTTACGACCGCCTTCGTCTTCCCCGCTTCCTTTCCCGGTCGGAGGAATTCCACTTAATCATGGTAATCACGTATGCCGACAACGAGGTTCGCAAACCTCGCCGCAAGAGCCTTAAAACCCCTTCACGGCGGGATGCTGATATTTGGACTTCTCGCCATTCAACTCACTTTTTCGATAATAAAAAAAACAGTTTTGTCAATTTCTTATAAAGAAACATTTATCATACAAATTAAATGTATTAATTAGAAAGTATAAAACGTATAAAATCAATTTTATCAAAAAATATTGTTGTTGCTGGCGGGATTTGAACCTGGATCTCTTCCAATACAGAGAACGTACATCAACCGATTATGCTACAGCGCACAGTGTATTGACGACAAATTTTCGAACCTATATGTTACACTTTTCAAATGCATACATCTATCTTTCTATTATTTGAAAGCCATCTACTTAGATTTTACGTAATCTCAAATACTTTTGAGTAAACCGATAGGAGACGCCTGAATTAACAATTATTTTTTATTAAATTTTGGGCACATTGACACAACTTATATATTATTAAGAAGAACATATTCTTATTGTGACGTTGTAATTATTCAACACATAGGACTATTATATTTTAAATAAAAATTACATTTATTAATTATAAAGATAATATAGATTCGAATCCCGGTAGCAACAACAATATTTTTCGATAAAATTGATTTAATATGTATATCTTTCTAATTAATATATTTAATTAGTATTTAAAATATCACTGACCGTCTGTTCTGAATAATTACAACTTCACAATAAGAATGTGTTCTCCTTAATAAATATTTATCTATTTTTACAGGCAACATACTAGGTAGGAAGATTAAAACAAAATTGGTTCGACTACTACTTCTTAGTGTCATCTTTATCAGGACCCCTCGAGGTATTCGAGCACCTTGACATAGGCATCTTTCCAATTTGCATGTAAGCAGCGGAGACCGTTTGGAGTAGCGACATGCGTAAAATATATGCCTTAGAAATGTAATGCTAGAAAAGGCTCCAATTCTTTGATCGCATTTTGCGTAAAACTTTCAGAGATTATCCTGGGCACAACCTTGGGCCGAAAAAGAGTGTCACAACGGTGGATAGATACATTACATCTGGCTGAATAGACCCTGGAACTGTGATACTTGTGGAGGCGCATTACAAACCGAGTCTCGTCTGATTAAGGCCACTATATGTCTGTAATGATCTGATGGAAGAAGAAGAAGAAACTGTTAAATTTTGTTATCGATTATTAGTAATTTTACAAGCAATCATTGGTATACTAAAAACTAAACCCCGCAATGTTAAATCTCAGTTACTATTACAATCAGACACGATTACATTCACAATAACGGTTTACCATCACCTATTGCGATCCTGTCACAGATGTTCCACATCTAAGATGTCCATCTTCTGCCAACTTCCCTACGTCCCTTGATCCTTTTAAAATCAGGTATAGTGGTACCAAAATCATGTCATCCGACCTATGTACATGTAAAATCTTGCCACTTTGACACGAGACAGCGACTTACATACTTGTCTAAAGCTTACCTCTAAGTTTTCCACTTCAGCTTCAAAAGAAAACTTAAAATTTAATCTACTTGCAAAAGTTTTGTCGTTCCATCGCCAAGACAATTTTTTCAAACATTATTACACTACATTATATTAAATGTTATTTACTTTGCTAAAATATATTGTAAAACTATTAACACTTAATGACTAGAAAATCTCGAAAAAATTTAATATTTCCTTCACAACCATTATCACAAGAACATGACATCAAAGACATTTCATCTAGTCTCAGAATCGGTACCAGCTGAAGGGTTCTTTGGCTGTCTTAGAGTGATGTTTGTTAAATCGTGGCGACTGTTCACGTTGCCCTACGATTATTGTGGATATCATTTTTTGTAGTATTTAAAAAATAATAATTAAATAATGTAGCAATTATTAGAAGAACACATTCTTATTGTGAAGTTGTCCGTGATATTTTAAATACTAATCCATGGTTTTTATTAGAAAGATATACAAACAAAATCAATTTTATCGAAAAATATTGTTGTTGCGCTACCGGGATTCGAACCTGGATCTCTTTCCAAACCGGGGACGGTGCATTATCCAACTGTGCTACAGCGACATTATTTTTGACGACAAATTTTCGAACCCATATGTTACACTTTTTCAAATGAATACATCTATCGTTCCATTATTTGAAAGCCATCTACTTTGTTTTTACGGAATCTCAAATACTTTTGAGTAAACCGATTACAGACGCTAGAATTAAGAATACATTTTTATTAAATATTTGGACACATTGATACAACTTATATATTATTAGGAGAGCACATTCTTATTGTGAAGTTGTAATTATTCAGAACAGGTCTTTTCGATAAAATTGATTTTATATATATATATTTTAATGAATACATTTAATTAGTATTTAAAATATCATCGACCTATTTTCTGAATAATTACAATATGTCTAAAAATTTTATAAAAATGAATTGTTAATTCTGGCATTTGAGATTCCGTAAATATAAAGTAGATGGCTATCAAATAATGGAACGATAGAAGTATTAATTTTGAAAAAGTGTAACATATAGGTTCGAAAATTTGTCGTCAAAAATAATGTAGCTGTAGCATAGTTGTATAATGCACCTTCCCGGGTTTGGAAAGAGATCCAGGTTCGAATCCCGGTAGCGCAACAACAATATTTTTCGATAAAATTGATTTTATATGTACATTTTTCTAATTAATTAATTTAATGTAGTAATTAATTAATCAATTTGATCCTTTTAGGTAGTCCTAAAAGACTAATAAAAATGAAGAAGAGGCTAAACGTAATAGGTCTTTAAATCATAAAATATCTCTAATATAATTATACCGCAATGTAAAGCACATGGCTTTTAAGGTCAGCGATATCAGATATATATTTGACACATTATAGTTTGCAACGTGTGGCAAACATGTTAATGTTAATAGATGAAATCTCATTATAATATTACAGCATTATAGGCAGAGAGAAATAACCTACATTCGTGTTGTAAATCTCGATATGAAATATGGCTGGAGACGTCAACAGTCGCACGGGGGTGCGTTCTAGCTTTTTAACTATTTTTTAAAACTTCATCGTTGCTAGATATTTATCTTCATCAAATATTAGTGACGTTCGCAGTTTTGAATGGCTCACATAGCTTTGCAGAACCAATGATATTCGCAAGGTATAGTAATTATTTTTATTTAACAGTAATGGATCCTTTAAGCCAGCAAGTACCTTAAGAATTATATTACGTCTTGTGAGGTTGAAAGGGTTAAGGTCTGCCCGCTATTATGTTTGTAGAGGAGCCCTTGTCCTATCGACGGGTTCAAGCCTCCGCTGTGAGATCTTCTGTAAGAAAGGTTGCGTAACGAATTACTGATTTCTCTCTTGAAATTAAATATTTTCTTTTAAGATTATTCGACATACTTTATTCCTGCTGTAGTCAAGATTCAATGAGTCTTAAATTTAAATTGTCATTTAATTATTTCCTTTATATCTTATCTAATTTTATATTTAGATTATAATCAATGAACACCTGAAAATCTTAAATCACTTAAATCACAGTAATGGATCATTTTTTGATAAAAGTTTGGGAAGCAAGTGTCGTTTTAATTTTGGCAACATAATTTTTTTAGAAATGAACAAAGTGCATATTATAAACAAAAAACAAAATATCACTTGACAATTTTACAATTAGCATGTTTCTAGTGATTCTCAGAATTTTCATTCCATGCTTAGTAGATTAGTTAATGTCCATTTATCCATAAATAACTTCAATGTAGAATTAAATATTATTATACAGATTGCAATTAATAATGGTTATAATATTAAATTAATAGATAATTTGTTAAACAAAAAGTACAAGAAAAAGTTTATCAGATCATGTGTTTACCCACCAAAATTGTGTTTTTAAATATCTTACTTCAAATTCAATTATAAAAAATAACCCAAATTCTATACAACCAGCTTTTTACACTAATAACAAATTAAAGAATTGTATATTAAATAACAAGGGTAAGGACGATATTTAAAAAAAATTGGGGGTCTATAAATTAATTTGCAATGATTGCAATTATTTTTATATAGGTAAAACTGGCAGAAATGTTGATATTAGAATTAAGGAACATTTGAGATGCCTAAATAACAATAACTATTTAGAATTTTCCAATCACCTTTTGGAAACAAACTATTCCTTTAATATTAATAAGGGTTTAGAAATTATACATACATGAATTAGAAATTTTAGAAATAAGAAGAAGTGTTAATAGCAAGCTTAATATTATAAATAACCAAATCCTTTTTGCAAATAGTCACCTTTTAATTTCGTATTAGTTCTTACTTATTCACCATTTTATAGTTTTGTTTTTATCTATGCTTGTATTTTTTAAATTTCAGTGTAAATTGTTTCCTGAATAAGATACCATAGGTATCGAAACATGTAGAATAATTAATAAATAGTGGTTTAAACAAAGTATTTTGTCTTATTATTAACATTCCCAGAATACTTATTTTACCCCCCTGATTACTGGATTACTTAGCGAGTATCTTAACCATTAGAATAACAAGCACGTTAAATATTATGATTGTTCAGTTTTATTAGTTATATAATATTAAACTTTCGCAGCTGGGTATTGATTTCTCGTGAACCACTCTCAGCGCTCAGCGTGTCAAGATTTCCGTTTCATTTTATTTTGGCTTTCTTTAAATTTTCCAAAGCGTTCGGTTCCCCGCGACCCCTCCCCTAGAGCATGTGGGATATTCAATGGTTTTCCTCGACTCCCGGCGCCACGTCGAGCTGAATGAGGAACCCGAACTCTTGAATGGGTGATCGATTGGTGACTTAACGTCCCGGCTGATGGCTAAGTACCAGATCCAGATCTCGGTCACCGATGACTTATCGATTATTCTGTAATCGAGACTTAACCTGAAAATGTATTTTAATACTACTGACGTTGCGTGTAGACTTTAGACATCCATATTGCTAGCAGCCTGGCAGAGCCTTTTCATCTCATGAAGATTCGACCACTTTTCACTAAATATAACATACTAGCAAAAGTTCAGATTGATATTGAAAAAAAATTATTGATAATAATTTTACGAGTGTTTATTACAATATACATATTTTACTTTTGAAAAAATAATGAAAATCAGTGTATACAAGAATAATTTATATTGTATAGTGGTTAAAGTATACATATTATATAATAAGTTAGAAGAATAAGTAGAAAACAAGGAACAGTAAAGTATTAAGTTAATACATAAGTTTTAATTATCCTCTTCAATATATGCAAATTTACTTTGTTGCAACATTTTATATTAATAATGAAAATACACTTGGTTTATACCACTGTTTATTGACCACATGTTTCGGGACCGATGGTGTCTTCTTCAGAATATAGTGTATACTAAAATTAAAATTGCATAAGGTATAGGCATAAATATAAGTGCTGGGAGTGGATAAGAAGGGCGCGTGGGGAGGGGAGAAGGGTGGGTAACTAATTAGGAACTACTGTGAAAATTAATTTATGAGGTGGCTATTTGCAAAAAGGATTTGTTTATTAATAATGTTTAATTTGCTATTAATACTTTTTTTTATTTCTACATTTTCTAATTTATCTTACTGTAAATTTGTCAAACTTGTTAATGTCAATATAATGGTTTGTTTCCAAAAGATTTACAAGAAATTATCCGCCGTTTTTTAAAAATTATATTGTAACATAAATGATATTGTATTATTATATAGTAAAAAAAAAAAAAAACTCTAAATATGTTATGTACAATTATCATTAGTCACCATCAACGTCAATTACTGTTTCTCATTTGCTTAGAAGACGATCGGATACGCAAACGAGGAAACACTGGTATTTTGGCGTCCTCCATCAAGTCCTCCAAATCGTCGTAGACTTTGCCAACCTACCAATTTTTCAGAAAGCGGTTGATGTGGTAGTACGCGGGGTGCCTCGGTGAGAGAGTAAGGCAGATGCAAATCTCATCTATTGCTAGCGATGGATTCGATCACACAGGGTTCGGCATGAGGGCGAACGTTGTGGTGAATGGCAGTATAAAGGAGATCAAGCTGGGCCAGGTACACGTCGCTGTTGATGCTGTATTTCTGTCCGGGATTCGCCACTCCTGACGTTCATCATGGTAGTTTCAAAGACGGCGCATAATTATGCATCAACCTATTAATATAATTCATCAAAAAATCAAAAAAAAAAAATCAAAAACTTGACTCGAGATTGTGTCAGAAGGTTAAGTTGCTGTGAGACAGAAGCTCCTAACTTCTTCTTGTCTCACGCGTGTTGGTTGTGTGTCGCAGTGTAGGGTGTCTATTGTAACTATATAAATGAAAGAGCACTTACAAGGTTTCGTTTATTGAGGAGATGAATTGCTATCGCGGTTTGAACTCTCGAGTGGCTCGCTGGAATTGCTGACGAGTAGCGATGCTGGTGTTCGGTCGATGCTTGGCAATACCCGTCTCTAGGGCCTAATGTTAAATTGCGTTTGCTGATTGGTTGTTCTGGTTCGGACCCTATGTGGTTGATGGGTGCGTCCCAATACGACCATGTCAGTGTGGCGCGCGCAGGGTCACACGTATAACCACACATGTAACCAAATAAAATAAGGGTGGGTGGGGGACTTTATTATTTATTATTATTATAAAAACATTTTGACATTGTTTCGTATTTCTTATAATGAAGTAACTTCAATCCTTCTGGCAGTGGGATGTTTGCTGGAATATTCCACACCCGCAAAACTATAGTGGTGCTTAAACTATGGTAATATTTATAATACCTTAGGGGATTTTAACGATCCATATGTTCTTGGACGATAATTAATGGCGTATCCGTCTTCATGAATATCTAACAGCGCATCTTCTTGTAGATGGATTTCACCTTCAATACTAATGAGTCCTTCGAAATTTATACGAGTTGTAAATTGTTCTATAAACTTTTAAATTAAATTTATTCATTTTTATTCTGTGAAATAAAAATCCTTCGTAATAGCTGTATGAATTTGTATTCTAACGCATAATATTACTTATACAAATTAAATTAATCAACTCGAAATATATATAGAAAAAATTAATTTATCGAAAAAATATTTTAGTTACTGCCGGGATTCGAACTTGGACCTTTTCCTATTCGAGGAAATGCGTTATCCAGTTTTGCCACATCGACAAGTTGACGACGAATTTTAGAACTTGTATAGCTCTTATAAATTGATACATCTGTTATTCCATTTTTATAAAGTAATTACCTTTATATTGCGACAAAACTCAAATACCTTTGAGTGATGTACACTAGGAGACGCTAGAATGAAATATTTTTTTCAATATACCTTTTTTTTTACTCATTTTTTAATATATTACTATTATGTATTAAAATCCCACAGACGATGTTCTGAAAAACTGCAACTCACAATAATAATGTGTTCTCCTTAAAAACATAATATTACTGCTTATTTTTTGCCATATATCCTTATTGTGTACGTAGCCTACTACAGTCGCCTCGGACCTATTATTCTATCGTTTGCCGAAGGCAACGCATTCAAGTGTACCAACTTTGCAATATTTAATATTTGCTGAAGTACCCAGCGATGTCCGGGCTTTACGCAGAGTGAAAAGACTTCATTTAGAGGCATTAGTTTTTTTTTTTAATCAGATGCAGACAGTAATTTTCCTCTTATTTTGAACGTCAAGTGTGCAATATTGTATTAAGAAGTACCAAAATTGGGGAAGGGGGATGGGGGTGATTTTTTGAAATCTCACTTTCCTCTTGTTTTTAAGATCGAGTGTGCAAAATTTCATCAAGTATGGAAGAAAACTGTAGATTTGTGTTAAAAACAAACACACCCACCCACAGACACTCTTCTTTATATATATTGTTTATACTATTTCACATAATATTTTAAGTGACAGTATTTTTAAAAATTGCTTTTTAGTATAATATATATATATATAATTATATTATATCTATTGAACACAATATATATTATAAAAAAATCACTACCGCTTAAAATGTATCAAATATACGAAATACTAGAGCAACTCAAAATGACCTATTTGATAGTTACGATACTTTAGGAATAAGAGGTGGGAGTCAATTATTATATATACTTTTTTTTTCACGCTCTTACTTCAGCCAATAACTTCAAAAACAATGAGTAATGGTCTAAAAATCGCAATACTTTACTCACGGCACCGGCCGTAGATAAGAGCCCTGTCAGTTTTGTCTTAAAAATATACATAAATCAAATAACTATATAAAGTTTATTTATCAAATTATGTAAATAAAATTACCTTTTTAAAAAAAAATACATGATGCTATCTTGCAGTAATTACAAAAATATTATAATTTCGTTTCTTTTTTTGTCTGCATTTGGTGATATTGATATTAGTGGACCATGGATACCTGTGAGGAGACCCGTCGCTTACCCAGGACCGTTTATAAGTAAAAAGCTTCTATTAGGTCGTACTCATTCGCCGCCTGGTTGGCATTTTTGTAATGCTATTCATAGTGACAGGACTTACTCTCGCACATAGTGACAGGACGGATTCGAACAGCAGCCATCTCAAAACTCTCACAATACCCGACCCTTTTTTATTTTCATTATTCAATAATACAAATTGAATAAAACAACTAGAAAGATATGTGGCGGACTCAAAGTGCCACCTGGCGATGGTTCGCGGAAGCACGATGACACGCCGAGTATCATCACTGTACCTTTTAACTAATACCATCACTACCCAAAGATATACAAAATATATTTATCGAAAAATATTTTAGTTGCTTCATAAAAATATAAATAATTATGATAACATGAAAATAATTTAACAATGTATTTGAAGCATATTGATTGCATGAATACGCAATTGATCGACGGGTTCGACACTTTATACCAAAAGGGATTCATCCGCAATTTAATTAGTACGCTAATTGATTATAAATTTGTTAATGTTCATAGGGTTAACTTTGTGGTTAGACATGATTTAAAATTTGTACTGGCGTATGTTAGTCCTGATAAAGATGCGTTGGTATTTGAGAACATGCATAATTCTAACATTTTGACAAAACGTAAAAAATTGTGTAATATTTTATTCATTAAGGCAAAAAGCACACATAAGAGAGAAATGAACTTACTCCCAATTCAATTGTGAAAATTATAAATAAATACAATATACACAAAATAGCCAGCTATGTGAGTAACAGATAGCAATTTGTAAAAATAAATAGAAAAGCGAGCTACGTCCCAAAATCGAATTTCTGGAATTCAACTTTAGTATTCGCAACTTATTCTTCCATCACATATGTAAATCAAATGCTGGAACTACCATTCGTCGGAAAAATAATATAACATTCTACGCCGACTATATATTTCTTATAATTGATGAGAAATTATGGGAAACGAGCTATTGCTAAGCTATTAAGTATTGTAGTTATTATAAATGCCGTTAGACGTCAACTACTTAACAATAAAAAATATACTAAGTTTTAAACATGATAAATTCTTTAAACTTGTTTTTTTATAAAACACATTTTTGTTATCAAGTTGCAATATCGGAACGTAGTTATTAAATTGCTCAAAGGTAAAAGAGAAGAATTACCGAATATAAGTTCAAAATTTGTCGGAAACGTAATTGATTGATACACAAAAAAAAATCAATTGTAGGATGCGAACCTGCCTCCGAGTGAGGCTGGACGTTCCTCTCCGGCTAGACAGGGAAGAGCATGAAATTTAACGTGAGTTCAATAAGAGATTCAGATCATCTACTCACCTCTTACTTCATCTGCTGGTCATCATCGGAGGAATGTGTATTTTTGTTATCTGTAGAAGAAAGGTTATTCTAGAATGAAAGCGGACTTTAATTTCAAAACAATTATTATTTATTTTATACAAATTTCAAATGTCAAGTCATAATAGATTGTAGAAAAATCATCGATATTATTCACACTATTTCATTTTAAAAGTAATCAATTTTATATTACGGCGAATCTCAAATACCTTTATATATTATATATACATATATCTTTCTAGTTGATTCATTTTAATTTGTATTAAAATATCACAGAATCTATCTATCTATTTATCTGAAAATGCAACTTCACAATAAAAATGTGTTCCTTAATATTGTGGGAGTAAAAACCTGCGGTCCTCCCTTTCACCGGCTAGTCAGTGGTGAACACAAGATCTGTGGGTTCTTTACCTCAGCAACTCATATCTAACTTATTTTTCACATTCTGTCTTCATCCTAAACAAGGAAAAATTTTTAAGTAATACCTGGAGGTGATAAATAAAAAGATGTTATTCATTATAAAAGAGGTTTCTAATCAGAAAAGAAACATTAACAAAATAAATAAAATCTAAATTCAATCCACTTTAACTAATCCTCATTTCGTCGGGTTGGGCGCGATTACGACGTTCTTCAGGCAGACAGGTAACAACCAGATGTTCCACTAGATGGCATCACTCCGGTCCATGCCATCCGAGCATCCCACCTCCTTGGCCTATCATCGTAGATGATCCTTAGCAATCAGGCCGACGCGATGAGATCCGTAAGCGGAATTGTAGATGATCACATAACATCAAAATGTAGCCTACAGTGAGGCGAAGAAACCCAAGGGAGAAACTAAAATGAAACATCTTGTTTCCTGTAAAGATTATTCACCATGCGATTAGATTAACAAATTATATAGTAAATTATGCCCTAGTGATTGAATAACATAAAATATTTACCCTCTGGTTATACTAAATCGCACACGGCTACATCTTAGTAACGCTGGTCGCTGCTATTGAACCGCCAAATCTGACAGCTCTCTCGATGATTTGAAAACGAACCATAGACGGAGACCGTTTTTATAACATTCGAAACAGATTGCGTTACCAACGTAAGGGCAATTATTTGTCATTTCGAGGATCTTGGCAATAAGAAAAGAGACGGCGCAATTTCGAACATGACCCTAATTTATAATGTCACAATAAATATATATATTTAATTCGTGAAAACTTTTTGTTATTTCATTAATCTGAACTTTGCTATTGAAAATCTCAGTGTAACTGCAAACTATAGCCTTGTATATAAATCATTCAAAACCAGTCCATAGTATACAAATAATTTGTATGAAATTTACGAAACATTAATATATATTTTGATAAATAAGCATAATTAAAACGCAACTCCGAGTAATTTTGTTCACAAACTAATCTCGATGAAATTAATATGGGTTCTTGATATGACGTATTCATTTCATTTCTCTTTATAGAAGCTTTCACAGAGCGTACATTATAATTATTAGCTTTCACAGGGAGTACATTTAGACTAGTATGTAAGTTTACATATGAATATTTAGATACCTACATAACTACATACAGATTGTGTAAAAGGTGATCTTATTTAATTACAGAGTTTTAGGAGAGAACGATTTTCTAAATTGGCGATTAATTGTGCAGATAATCGATATGAATCGAAATTCGTGACAATTTTGTTTTTACCATTAGAGCATTGCATTTTAAAATATTCGAGACCCTCATCCGATCATATTAAATTTGGACGATTCCGTTGAGCTCACCACGTGGCAAGAAAGGATCTGACCACCGGAGAGGCTCTTTGACAATAAGCCTGCAAGACGAAGACGTATCGGGCAGCCTAAATTAATATTGCTAGAAGGTGTAACTCATAATGGATTATTTGAAATCGGATAAATTGCCCGTTTACTTGCTTCAAAAGAAAATACTGAATAATAACACGTCATAGACCAGAATTTCAAGTCGATGATCTGATTTCGGAAATCTTAATCCGGTTAATACAACCCCGAATAATTGAGAATCTTTTGTTATTAAATAAATTACTGGAAGATCGTGTGTCTGTGAGCATGTTTACGGTATATTAATCGTTTGACCTTGGATTAGTAAAAAAAAATTTAATGTCTGAATTTTTTCACATATTTATAAAATTGAGTGTAACGTATTTGGCCGTGACACTTTACTGTCACCAATCTTACAGACTTCCTGGATGTTCGGTGTGATGTCGGTAGTAGAAATAAGAATCCGACGTCGAGATATTTAACAATTTATTACTACATTACAATATATACACAATAAGATATGTTATCTTGAGAACCGAGGAGTATTGAAAGAGAGTGTAACTGCGCTTCCAGCGTCTTTTAACGTTTCCCGGCTCCCCACTCCGCGCGCCCACTTGACACCGGTTAGCCTTCTCACATACTTTCACATCTGTCACCAAGCTGCCACACACACACACACACATACAACTTTGACAGATGTCAAATATCTCACATTTAATATAATTGAATATAAAATAATTATTAATAACACTGTTATTTAATTTAATTCAAAATTGTAGTTACGTTGGTATTAGTATGAACGTTTTCGCATTCTTTCACACTGCATTCCTGTCGTGTTGAGCGTTGGGCAGGGGGGGTGGGGGTGGGTGTCACGTATCATGTACGTTTATGTTCTGCTTCTGCTGATATAGTGAAAGGAGCTAAAGATTTGTTCTGGCTGACACATATGAGACGCTCCATTCTGTCTAGTTACCCCTCTGGAAATGCGGGTAATGGTAAGTTCACACTTTACATGCCTGTCTTGTCATTATTTTATGATATATTTATGTAATATCGTTTTCGCATCCTTAAAATAATAATCACACTGAATATTGTTGCGTATAATTAAATTTAATATATTACAGCGTGAATTTACATAATGATAATTCCAGTTAGATTGCGTATTTTAGTTTGAAATAAATATAACGACATTTTATTTTGTAAAAGATAAATTTTTAATCACGTGAACTCAATATACAATACTGCAGTCGATAACTGTTCGCGCTCCAGTCGCTACCATCCGGGATGACTATAGAAATAGGTACGACATAATAGCTCGCTTCCCACGGTTGATTTATTTTAGTTGTTATTTGAAGAGCCTAGCGATAGCTCACTTTGGTTCTAATATCCTGGAACGTCGAAAAAACTAGGCATATTCGTGTATATTGTGACCCATATCTTGTTAATCTGATTCTTGTATAGTGCATTGTATAGTGAGTACAAAGGTTCGGTGAAACGTCTCGCCAAGGTCATCAAGTGCACTCTTGATATCTGGTCCTTCAGATTACAAAATTTTTAACGCAACCATCCCGTCCGCCAAAGTCCGTCCCAATTTCTGAATGAGAATGTATCCGAAGTTTGCAGCTTTCCTTCGTTTAATAATTGTTATTAGTTCTCTTGATTTATTGATGCGACTTAGTGCCTTAGTGGTTATGTGGTCAATCTAGGCGACCTTTACCATAGGTCAATAGTCACAAAACACTAACCACTTATTTATACTTTATATATATACAAACTCAAATAAATAGTATTTTATTGTTAAGCTAATGTTTTTATTAATTTCTCCCCCAGCACACAAATCATAGCTTACACAAACGATTTTTACATGAGTACACAATGATTTAAAAATTGAAGGAATATTAATCATAATGTGTTGTGGTATACTGGATAATTAGATCTATGAAGATCTATCGCCCCCACAATCATCAACATCGTCGACGACCCCTATAAAACTAGGCTCTCATCAGCCGCAAAACACACCGCTAACAACACGCGCCTACAACCTCCGTTAACTACTTGCGCGTTACTTTATTGTACGATCTAATTTCTTCACATTTCCTGTGTCATTCCATCCTGTGTCAATTTTAAATAATCTTTCTTGTCTCCAACACATATATATAGATCTAAACTAACACAAATACCCAGTTTCAATATTTTCCACATACGCAATCAAATAGCTCAGCGACTTTTTTCAAATATATGACTCGATTGGAACGAAAATTTAAACGCTGACAATATAATATGCATTAATGTAAAACATACGTCTTGTTTACACAAAGATTTAATTTTTGAAGAGTAAATAATTTTGCTGTCGCATAAATGTGTAAACTATCGGATTTATGTTTCCACAAAGAATATGTGTAGAATCCCCTTCGTCCCGCAATTAATGTTCCGAAACCCTCTCCTGTATGTACGCTTTATTTCGTATCTATTCATTTACTGGTCTGCAGTCTCCAATCTGCTCTAGCTACATACGTACCCGTACACGTACACACACAATACATATCCGCGAGCATGATCGCTGGATCCACACGATACACCGATTCACAACAGCCATAGATCTGTGAGCATATTTCTACCTGCTTATCCACCGTGCCTAGATCAATTTCGTAATACCGCTCAACTATAAATTGTATTACGCATTATAACGCTATTATTGACGCGAATTGAGTGATTAAAGTTAGTATTCTCCGACAGGTGCTATTACTGTTTGGGTTTCGTATTATTTGTTGGTCCCTTATTCATCGCGGGCCATCCCGCAGGGGACCCGAATAATTGATAAATCGTTCAATAACCCGGTGTCTACTGAACTTACATTGCTCCAAGCCTCGGAAATGATTACTCCAACACCATCCAAATAGCGTGATATACGAGTCCTACATTACCCCCATTATAGCAGGGGTTTGCGCCCTGAAACTCGACAGCCAGTTTTATGTTTTGCTTTTTTCATATTGTACTAGTACAGCCTACCGTGCACACATTCCATCACGCCGTAAAGACCAAATGATAGATAGCTACTCATTTCTATTCTCATTCGCATCAATTTTATTTTATATTGTTTTTAAATTAAAATATCAACAACTAAAATAGCAATATGTTTAAATAATGTAAGTTTAGTTAATATTACTTCCTGTACATGTTTACGCTTTTCCTCTAATTATTGCCAACATTTACTGAATCACGTTTTTAAAAAATAGTTCACTTTAACTAGTTAATGTAAATAATATACAATAATACGTGATAATATACATTAATTAGGATAGAGCATATACGTTCGAAATTTTTTTTTAAATATCACAGATCTATGTTCTGAATAATTACAACTTCACAATAATAATCTGTTCTCCTTAATAAAATATTATTTAGTTATTATTATTCTCTGTAGTATGTTAATGCTTTCCTCTTATTATTATTAATATTAACTAAATTACATTGTTTTATGCCCAACAGCAATATATGTTTTATACTTTATTATCAATATTTTTTGCCCGATTTTTTTACTACGTAAAATTTATTTACCAGCAATGATGGGGTGTTACGGTGTTTTAATTTATAACATATCTAGTTCACTCTAGACTGATTTAAAACATGCCATTTTATCTAGACCGTTGTAAAACTTGACTTTTATCTGAGACCGATTTAAAACACGTCGCTTTCTCTAGACCGATGTTAAACTTGACTTTTATCTGAGACTGTTCAAAAAGTTGGCGTTTGAGTTGTCAGATGTGTACTAGAGTTAGAATAATAATTTACGAATATCACATCTGTAGATGGCCCCGCTGGAGATATTCACCTAGCCGTTCCGATCCGGCAGTCATAACTCAATAAACGACCTATCCGCATTTCAGTTGTGGCGCTAATAACCTAACACGTGCGCTTCGCCGGACCGGCATATTGTGCACGCGGTAATATGTAGATCGACTTAATAGGGCTTCTAAAGGAAATATACCAATTATCTGAAAATAAATAAGTACCATGAAATAAAGAACCAAATAATTTGCGTATCTAGTTTATTCGTTTTGTATAGTGACCTAATATGTCATTTTGTGAACCAAAAGGATCGAAGAAAAAACATCGAAGAACACGTGCTGACCAAATACGTCTCTTCAAACTACTACAAGGCCATATTGTTTATCCCAGCTGATTAGAATTAATATCTCTCCATGTACCATCTAGATCGACCCGGCAATCCGCACTCTTCCACATTCCTAGAAGTAGAACATCTTACATACAAAATTCATTCATTCACCAGTCATGCAAATACCATAATGAGAAATTTACAGAAATTGACTTTTTCAACATTCTTATGAACCACCACAATCTCAATTTTGGCCATTCATTCTACCTATAAAAACACATGTTGCTCTCCCTTTACCGCAACAATAGTTGCAACCTCCCCACCCTTCTCCCTCTTTTTTTCTTTTAATAATTTTCTGCATCTAAACATACTTATGTATCTAAATATTTTTGTAGATTTTCATTATTAGTATCACATGTTATATAGTTATTATGTTTGTTATAATATGTTTACACTGTCAAAATCCCTCAATAAAAATAAAATTAAAAGTACAAAAATATGTATTAATTATCAGAAAACTTGTCGCTGGACTTCGAGGGGGACTATAGTGACAGTTTCGTGGCCAATGGTGATGCGCGCCAACGGACAGTGTCACGTATGTATTACAGCGAAATCACGACATATATACGACGGCCAACTGCCGAGTTTGACTTATTATTATATATGAAATATTTCTAAAAAAATCGTCAAACTTCAAAATGTGGTTAATTCTTCAAATTATATATTCATGAAATAAGTAGGTACCCAATTAAACGGCTAGAAATTCTTAATAGAGTCTATTTTTTATATATGAAATTTAATTTCATTATGTAAATAATAATAGGATATTAAGAAAAACATTAATGCACCTTCCCCGAATTGGAAAGAGATCCAGGTTCGAATCCCGGTAGCGACAACAAAAGCGAATGGTTTTGAATGGAATAATATCCATTGGCAATTTGTCAACCGAGGCAAGACTAGCGATACATAATATCTTGGTACTGACACTGATGTATGGAGTGAGGCCTGGAGTTCGCTGAAGAAGATCGGAAGTAGACTAAATGCAGTGGAAATGAGATCACTTCGTTTTATATGTAGCAAATATATTTATTCTAGAGTAAAGAAAGAAGACTTTAGAAGATAATGTGAAGCTAATCTTAGCATAGTGAATAGGATTAAAAAATCATCGCTTATGTGGTTTCGTCATGTGGAACAGATGAATGAGGAGAAATAGTAAGAAAGATATATTTAAAGATTACAGAATATAGCTATATCGAAAATGGTAAACGCGCTACCCCGGATAGGAAGAAGTATAGATTTGTATCCCGGTAGCAACTAAATATTTTTTTGATAAGTAGATTTTTTCTGTATATCTTTCTAGTTGATTTATTTAATTTGTAAGCCGCAAGTGTTGATGACACCATAAATAGAGGACGTCTGTGGAAGACTTGGTAAGACCAGGTAAACTAGATACTGATGGTCCTTATAGAAGCCTCAATAATCGACGAGCCCGCGTGGGAATACGTATAAATGTGGATGAGGCGAGAATTGTATGTCTGGACAAGAATGTGGCTCTCTATCATCTATCGATACCCTCGAGTGTTAATAGGGCATTAATTTTCATCGTTTATTAAAATTCAGTATTTTTATATACGTAATATTTAAAACTCTTATTTATAAAACAAAGCTATGAGTCTATTAATTAAAATTATTTGAATCATTATCGAAACAAAACAATGCTGTCCCATTCAATTTATCTTTGTGAACCTGCCTTGTGTCCCGCGGCTCCTGGCTCATGGCTCCGCAGTCTTCGCTCCAGCTCCGGAGAGGACGCAAAAAATCCTAACAAATGACCAACTAGAGTTCAAGCAACCCCGTTTTAGTTATCCAATTGTGAAGTTTTCGAATCGAAAACTCTTTGATTCGAACGCGACCGATTCAGAATTGGGGACAAATAGCGGATCGAAAGCGGAGGGGAGACAGGGAGGACAAGGCGGAGGCGAACTTCGGAGTAATTGTTAGACGACGCCGGTCAGCGAGTAACGGCCTTTTTATTATTTGCGACTATCTATCAGCCGCTCAGAAGCGAGCTGAACCGTCTGTAGAAAGCATTTTTCACAACGTTACACGAAAACGTTCGATAAATGCAATATTTATTTTTAACGTATCCTTCTCGGTCTTCAAGAAAACTATCTACAAAATGCATTCTGATCTAGAAGAACTACTACTCGCATACATCTGTACTTACGGAAACCGTAAATTAAATATATGTACATACACACATATATGTGCCAATTATTTAGAATGTAGTTATGTTTCTTTCGTTTCGTGATATTTAAAGGTTTGCGATTGTATTGGGAAAATTATTTTTTTCATATTACACACCGCAATGTTTCAAAATGTATTTAGTCTACTAGATTTGTAATTTATTTTGACATATAACTTGAGTATTTACCAAGAAAATATTCGATTTTTATTTTTATTATTTCCTTTAGTATTGTGTTTAATTTCTTCGATATTAACGGAATTAATACGTTATAAGTATTGCACGTAAACTATAAGGAAATAAAAAAATTTATGTTAAAATGACTTATTTATACTATATTATCAAAATAAAAACTAGCGGAATTCTGTTGAACGTTGTTACAATATAATGAATATAATGCTTCAAATTTTTCACAATTGTTACAATTTGCATCATATTATATTCATTTAAAACAATGTGACGCGAAATAATTTATACATTAATTTTCTTCAATTTCTTGAGTTAGACCACTTTCAAATGTATATATTACTCAACTGTGACAGAGTTATATCCACCACACATAAGTACATTAGAATGTTTGTAGCTTTTCACTGATAAGAGTAGATATGAGATATGAATGGAAAATACAAATTTTTAATGGAATTACTGTAGTTGTATTATAATATTAAATACGTACGTACTAATTAAAAAATAACAATTATTTTAATAAGTAACTTAATTCGGTATTGTCTTTCTTGTAACAGAAATATAACAACATACAAATTCGAATATAAGGCGGTCTAAGGTAATTTTTTAAGGTTTTAGTCAGAATTTCACCGAATCCCTGCGTATTCAACCGGCTATTTTCATCTTAAAATCAGTTTCATGTGACATTCATGTAATTTCTAGTGCCTTCATTGTAATAATTAATATTTTAGAAAAAATACTGAAAAACACGACACACGGCAGGTTTTGTGCGAGTCGGGTAGACTGTAAGTCGAAATTAATATTTATTGTTTCAGAATAACATATTTCTTGGCTTATACTTGAGTATACAGGGTAGTTGTATATTTATGAACTGTATCTAAAACCGAATTGCTTCGGAAATCGACATTTTCCACGTCAGTAAAAACAGTTTAGGAATGGGATTTCATCTCCTGGCTGTCTGGTGGCTTTCCTGTGAGCTGAATCTTTAATAAAAAATTTAGTCTATTTTTTACCATTTTAAGATTTTAACAAAAATATTTTGTCAAATGTATATATTGCGGTAAGCGGTTGAGTAATTGTAATTGAAAGAGTATATAACTAGATTATTATTATCGATATATACATACGTTTGACGATGAGTCATATTAATAGTCGGTAGGACTATAATATAATTACTCAAATTATTACGTATTATTTAATTAAATAACGATCATTTTCGAACGTATAATTTTACTAAATACTTTAGTATAACTAATAGCTATTAGATAATCAATCTTCATGGACACTCGATGTAAAACAAGTAGCACAAAAGCGGAGAATATTATTACCAGGAGAGTGCAGTTCATACGAGCAAAAAATTCTGGGAAACAAAAATAAATTAAATAATTTGATTAACATAAACGACAGTAGAGACTTTAATTGCTTAGTTCCAAAAACTACCACGACACCTCACCCCTGTACCCATGGCGCTCTTTTGTATTCGCCGCATCGAGCTATTTACATTGCTCCGTTCTGTCTTTAAGCTTGTGAATCACTCGAGTCATATAATTGGTTATTTACTAAATATAAAATTTCTTTCGGTTGATCCGTTTTGTATGGAGTCGTTATCTATGCTGTTTTTTTTTAACAGAATAACATTAGAAAGGCTTACAACTGCGTGGAAATCATTGAAGTGTTTTACTATCTTACTGTTTTTAACGTGTTGATTTCATGATTGTTCTTTAAATTTAGTGCACGGATTGGTTTTTGATTTGGGAAAAACAAAAATCAACTGGCAGAACTATTTCCTACGTTAACCTTTAATATAAATAAATATTTCCTTTAGTTATTACGCGAAGGATTTTCAAACAATAAATTAATCATGTTCAGTCACACAAAGTGTTTTTAAAAACGTCTATACATTTTTATATGGGTAAGAAGGTATTATTTTTCGTTAAAAATTAAACATTAAAAACACTTTTAATAGAACTTTAAAATTACAAATAAATACCTGGTAGGGTCGTATAAACGACGGTTTTATTTTGTCTAATGAAGTTGGTTAAACGAAAGTACATATATTATATATGATTATATAATGTCATTGGTAACAGCATAACCTAAATCGATACCTACTGCACGCCACTGACTATTACTATACTAAATATTTTATAAGTTTTACATAATACATCTGCTTTCGTTTGTTTATTTCTGTCAAGAGAGGGAGAAAGAGGATGGGGCACAGGTGTACCCGTATAAGTTCTTGACTATAATGTACCTACCCCAGCATCCGCACACATGTGATATTCTTTTTTATAAATGTATTTTCAATCAATTTTAATTACAGATTAGAATTTTCTAATATATGTTAAATTAATTACGAAATCTACCAGCAATTCAAAGTTTTGGTTGATACTTAAATACTTAATATTTAAATTAATTCATTTAAAAAAATAGTTATTCTCGTTGAACTTTGTAAGAAGCTAGATTTAATAAACTAACTATCAGGCCGTTTACACGTGGGGAGTAGGCAGAGAGGATAGAGCACCACATTTTTTTATATTGACACACAATTCTCGCCTCATCCACATTCATGCATCTTCTCATACAAGCTCGCCAATTATTGAGGCTTCTAACAGGACCATCCTCTAGTATTTAGTTTTCCTCTACTTCTGATGCCATCAATACTTGCGTCATATATCTTTCTTACCATTCTCTCCTCATTCATCCGTTCCATATAACCAAACCACCTTAGTGATCCTTTCTTAATATTACTTACTTACTTTCCTTATTTCATAATTCTTTACTCTGTCATAAATAGATCTGCTACATATACGTCTAAGTGATATCATTTCCACTGCATTCAGTCTATTTTCGTTCCTTTTCTGCCTGCTCCAGGCCCCACATCCAAACATTAGTGTCAGTACCAGGACTTAATTATGTACCGCTAGTCTTGCCTCGGTTAACAAGTTTTCGTTAGATATAATTCCATTTAAAGCGCCGTTCACTTTATTTCCTGCAATATTAATAAAGAGCCTAATAAAACTATTTTATTTATTTTATGCTGTCGTTGGGAACTGAACTCAATACTCTCAGATTATTTAGCCGCCCTACTGCGCTCATCGTCAAATCATTCTCTAGGTTACAAAAAATGTTAACTTTTTAATCAAAATCTCCAAAAGTTAAAACAAAACTCTCAAAACAAGAGTCCTTTTATTAAAATATTCTATTGGAACAAGTAATAATACAAATGTTGAAGAATCTTCGAATCTTCTTAACCGATTTTCTACAATAGATTCCGTGGTGATGGGGCTAATAACGCCATGTCAATACGCACGAATTCCATTATGCTCCCCCTCCATCCCTGTGCCCTCCCCGGCAACCACCCTCAGGAGCGCCCCCTCCTTAAAACAACCCCCTCGTCGAGTGTGAAATCAGATCTCAACATTTAGGAGTTTTGCAGTAATTGAATTGTAGTGGTGGTGAGACGCTATTCTTTTTTTCACTGCGATTTAATTCTTGATATTTGGATAATGGGTCTTGATAATGGGTCTTGATAATAAAATATAAATGACAAAAAAATCTCTAAATTAAAATATGTCTCAACATCAAAAATTAATAGAAAAATGTCGTAATATTTTTAATATCGTAACTTTTTTTTTCTCGTTTGTATCTGCGAAGATACTAAATATCCGTAATAACGTTCTTATATATTACATATTCACCTGCGAACCTAACCTAACTCTATTATTATCGCTCAATTTTTAACATTCTGGGAGAGCTTCCGACAAAATATATTGCATGATAAAAATAAACCAACGTTAAACAGTTGAACTGGAGCGTGGAATATATACTAACAGAAGAAGCATTTGAGATGTGGTTCTGGAGAATAAGTAAACACGAATAGTAATCTACATTATTCTTGAAAGAAGGGTGTTTCTATTTACAAATAATACAATAATAGATAGATAATTACATAATATAAATGTTAATGTAAGTAAAATATAACATAAAATAGATGAAATGATCATAATAGTGAGTCGTAATGAGTCGGTAGTTGAGCAGATCTTTGATATTGTATATACACGTGTAACAGATCTAGTCCACAATATTTTATAGGTGGATACCTGACTAAATTACAAGTCGAAAATGTTCATGGAATATGTGCAAATTCTCTACTGTTTTGTTTTAATTTTTTACAAAATCGTGTTAAGCTTGATGTTTACGTACTTCGAAATAAATGTTTGTGAAATTGTTATATTATTAATCTATATCTTAATGTTAACTAACTAACTCACCATCATGCTGTTTCGCAGGGGTAGGCAGAGAGGATAGAATGCTACATTATTCTGTCCTGGCACACCATTCTTGTATCTTCCGCTTTCATGCTTGATGTTGCATTTCTCTCGGTTATCGAAACTTTTAACAGAGCTGTCCTCCTGTACTTGATTTATCTGGTGTCAGATGCCAGGTATTCCGCTGGCACCTTCTGTTTTTGTTGTTTTCAACACTCGTCTCATTTTTTTTTTCTACCATCCTCTCTTCGCTCATACGTTCCTCATGACCAAACCATCTCCGCGGCCCTTTTTTTAAACAGAGATACGTATACAGAATACATATAATATCAATATTCTTACTGTGGTGGGTAGACAGCGACATCTGTAGCCCGTGCGGCGAACCTAGGTTAGCCGCGACACTAGAGCCAGAAGCAGTATATGGAGAGCTGGCCATAGAGATCACCCATCACGGCGACCTCAACCGGCCGGTTGGAGATGGAAGGTCGCGGATTGGGAGGAAGGACTTGCGGCTGCGTGAAGAAAACGAGCGACATTCTACACTCGTGGCTCCAATAGCTTGGCAGCATTTATTAAAGTGTATTTTAACTGTGTTGATCTGTACGTAGAACTTATAACCTACCTGACTTATTTTTTACTCAACTCAATAAACAAGGCAAGACCCGAGGTATAATTATTTACTGTTACCTGGTATTTGGAGTCACCAGTCACGAGTGACCAGCTACATTACTATTTCCAAACTAAGCTAAACAATTGTGCTATAAAAATAGAACAAACTTGCTATGCAAACTTTATTTTATCGTCTACACTGAAAACAGCTCTTGTCTCTTGGTAAGCCCAAAATCTCAATTTTGTGGTGTGAAAAATTTAATTGTGGGTCCTTACTACACGGCCGTACGCCAAAGTTTAGAATTTTCCGATAAATTGTCACCGCGAAAGAATTTCAAGTGAGAAATATTGATTTCGTGTCTGTTGAGTTTCGCAATATGAATAACAATCAAAATTTGCGACTCCGGCGAGTGGGGTGAAACTTTTGCCCAGCCCTGTGTATGAAAATTTACAAACTGGTGTATTTACGACATTTGAAGAGAGATTTATCTCCCGCGGACACCAACACTGGCTTGTCAACGGGAATCTGGAAGAAAGTTGGAGTAAACGCCCAACCTTCCAACTGCAAATTCAGAAAAATATTATGCAGAGAGAAATTTATTTTTTTGTTTTGTCTTTATATTTCCGGCCAGAGGTTATTGGATTTATTCATAGCTTTTATTATAACTGAAGACGTATTCTTAGACGCATTCTTAGCGAATTAATATATTAATGGCCAATGTATGAAATATTAGAAAAATTTGTATTTTTATTGTGAGGTCCGAGTGTTACTGAGGTCCGAGTGTGTATGTGTGTCCGCGGGCGCATGGTATGGGAAGTGGTAGGTGTGTGTGTCTGTGTGTGTGTGTGTGTGTGTGTGTGTGTGTAGGGAGAATGTCATATTATATAAGTGAGCCGCTCCTATCAGAGTGCGTTCTTACTGCTCCTACTGCTCTTGTTGCTCCTGCTTACTGCTGAAGGTGGGAGGCACTGAACATTAGTTCGTTCAAAATATATCATATATAAATATAAGTCCCAAACAATTATGTTAAATATTTTTTAAATAATCCTTACAGGATTTCAGTTCAAAGTTGTTACAAAGATCATAATAATATAATACTATAAAATTTGGAAACAATTTGCTATTGTTGAAATTTTTAACAGTAGAAATGAAGTCGTTGAAGTTTTTGAAAAATGTATCTTTAGATCAAAAAGATCACATGTCTAACTAATTCGTATTTCAAAATAATTTTAAAATCTCTCCGTTGCATTGTTTCAGTTTTCGTTCAAATTCGTCCAGCATTGCGTTATAATAAAAAGTTGAATGTAAAATTATTATATATCATTAAACTCTCTCTAGGTCGATGTGACGACAGAATCGTGATCGTCCATTCTGCTCTGCTTTTCGCGATCTTTGGGGTTGTTTAGAGCGATTTGTGCATGTTGTGGAGAACTTTTCTTTAGCACGAATTTCCTAAAGAATGAAGATTTTCGTTCGTTTGTTTATTTCGTTCATTTCATTCATATTTCGACATTTGTCTAAACAATTTTACAATTTATTATCCTCGTCTCAAATTTAGAAAATCTCATCGTGTTAGGAAACATGCAATAGACAATGCCCACGAAAGGAGCAACTAGATGTTATTTCAGAGTGTAATCAAACTCTTATGTAACTTGAAAATTAATATATATTTTATTTTATTGTAATATATGATTTTATAGAGCGTTCCTTACAACCCTATTGCAATGTACGTGTATTAAGTGTATGATAAACCTGCGCCGTTTAACAAAATGAAAAATTATCAACGTGTACAACTGTATGCTTTGTGTATTTTCAGAAACATTTTTCATTTTGTGCAAATTTATCAAAGGCATAAAACAAATATAATATCGCGACCCAGTTAACTTTCAGCATGCTAAACTGGTAGATATTCCCTATGGCTAGATGTTTTCCGTTTGTACATTTTATAAAACGAAATTAATGTACTGAACATGTAGAAACTAAACTAATAAACAGTAAACTATTTTTTTTTAAATTAAGTGGATGAAAACAAAGTTAAATTATCCATATATATATTGTACGAAGAAACATATAGATTGATTTATGCAGATGATGTTGTATTATGATATAAACTAATTTATAAAGACCGTATTTTATCGATTATAAAACACCATGTATCTACCGTTTTTTTTTCAAAACATGATGAACGCTTTAATATTTTTAACATTTACTGCAAAAACATAGTAATTAGTCGTTTTAATAAAATATTTGTACCAACCGTTTTATAAAAAAAAAATTCTTCATCATGGTGATAAATCAAATTATTGTCGAAAAATAAAATGTTTTTAAATTTAAGAAATTATTCTAGTATCTGAATGCATATTTTTTTAATGATAATCGAAGGTGTGGAAAATGACATAATTATCTAAAACTATTTTTTTAAGATATGACCTATGGTTAAATTTAATTGGTTATAGATAACCAAAAAAATTGTCAAAACATATGATAAATTTAATTAGTTTTTAAACACGATTTCCTTATTTCTGGCGATTTTAAATGATCCAATTTAAGACTGACATTATTTATATGTAAAATCAATAATACCAAAGTTTTATCAAAAGTATTATCATTTTCTAGTAAATGATTCGAAAATTCTGAAAAAAAACCTCTATGGTAAAATTTCGACATATTTTCCACAGATATAAAGCGGTGAGTTTCTGTATAATTTTATTAAGAAAACTTTATTATTACAAATGAAGTCATATAACGATAATATAAAGCATTTAAAGTAGATATACTTTTTATGTACTTTCTTTTATAGTATCACATTTCGACTCGTTATCTACGTCTTCTCATAAAAGATCATATTTTGTGTCATCAAGGTCTCCAGGTTTTTTTCCCAAGCAGCTGACACCTATTTTGCAATTTTTTATGCTTTTTTTATTTCACCAGAAGGTGTCAACGGAGGTCCACAACCATGATTCATATTCCTTCCTTAAATAACCCTTAAATGATTTGTTAACTGAAAGGTCTACGGATTGCAATTGGCTATACATGCCACCAAGAATATCAATCAATTCACTGCGCAACTGGGCGAAATTATTTTTTATCTATTCAGTTAAATTTTCACATAAATCTACATTGATATTTTGACAGCGATTTTAATACACCACCCATTATAAGATCCATCCCGAATTCATAAACACCAAAATAGGACAAAATACGTGTCTTAAAATCAACAAAATACGGTAATACATATATTTGTAACATATGTACATAAGTTAACGAAAATTATTTTGATTGAAGAATCATCACTGATGATCTGTGATCTTGGTTGACAAGGTCGACAATAATCTAAATATAAATTGGACCATAATATTATTCATACATTTGTCGAATACATTTGGCATTTGTTAACAGAAACCCACACAAAATGTCATTGTACAATTCTTACATACATTCTAACTATCGGATATTAGTCGATAAAAATAGAAAAAATATCATTCAACAATAATATAATTTACACATTTGTCGTTCATTTTGGAAACTATACTAAGGCAGAATTGCTGGGATGGGATTTTGGATCAAAGTTGTAATCAAATTTGATCATCCAAACAGGTTTCATTTCTCAATTTTTTTTATGATGTATAGAAGATAATTTAATAATAATATTTTTTTGTGTTTAAAATATGTAGAATATAGATGTATATTTATTTTTAAAATCAGTATTTTGTATTATAATTTAACTGTGGTTTGTTTACGTTCTCATTCATTTTGAACCATTAAAGAACAGCCGCTTTTAATCTACATCGTTGTTTCGTAATCAGCACTCAACTCGCTAAGCAGTTGGATGAGTAGGTACATATTTTATTTTATATCATTATAATTATACATCTTTAACTTATGAAATACCACAAGCGTATATTAAGTTGATAAATGACATAACTTGCGAATATTTTTATGTTGCGTTAATGCGAATGAAACTCTTGAATCGAAACTCGCGTATAAGACAGTACACTATTGAGCGCGGAGAGAGTTGTCACGAGTTGTAATTTATACGTAGAAAAGAATGACCAACCATACCGACAGTAAAGTTTCATCTGATGATATTTTTAGTAAATGTAATTATTAAAGAGTTAAGGAATTTGTAAAAGTTTATATTCGTTTTAGATTTGTACCCATCGACAGTGCAGTGATTGGTATCCCTGGTTGTCTTGCGAAAGACCGGGGTTTAGTTCCCCACCGGGGATATTTATATTTTATTTAACTGAATAATTGATTAATTTTTAAACCACAAAAACACACGTGTCTGGGCCATTTAGGATATTTACGAAGATTCTTGATTTATGGTTATTAATTCGACGTATCAAATGTTTCAATAATCCCAGTGACGTGCGCCCTGCGGTGAAATATTTTCCTAACAAGACTGCGCCCCCTACGGGCCCCGGGATCAAAGCTCGACGGCCGTTATTTTGTTTTTTTTTTATCTCGCTCTCTCCTCTCTTTCCGGATTTTCCAGCCTCGTTACTCTCCGATTTCCAGGCGTTAAGGCGAAAATTAACGGCGTGCGATGCGGGCTAGTGCTTAATGAATTATTTATTGTCTGGCGCCCCCCCCTCCCCCCCTTCCCTCCTGACAGCGGCGGCCCATTAGGCGCCACCTTCCCCTGTAAGAATTAGCGGAAGGAAAAGTCGTAGAGAGAATGATTGTGGGCCTTTAATTTCTGACCACCCGATTGAATACGTCATTGTTATAGGGGAACAAAGGAATAAACGAACATTTTTATCTTTCGACAGTTTTTTTATGAATTTTTACGATTATTTATATCAATGTATGTTTTTTTTTTAACATAGAGGTGCATTCTTCACCATCAACGATTTTCTATTCTGCTTCTACAGCGCGAACTACTTGCCTGCACTCTCCACTTCTTGGACCTATATGCGAGTACGTATTGATATATACGCAGCATCATACAGCATGTTAAAAAAAAAAAACTCCCGTTAAAAAATGTATTATTTCCATTCTGGATATATATATTATTTGAGAATATGATTCCAAATACAATTATACATACGAAACGTAATGGCACGCGGTTCCACAAATTTTGAAGGTCTTCGGTGAGAAAGTGAAGATTTTTTATCAGCATGACCACAAAGATAAATAACGTCAAACAGAATTGAATAAGCTCTTTATATAAGTGTTCAAATGCTTCAATACGTGGAACTTATACCATTATGAGATTTGTATAATTGAAAAACTTTGGATTTTTTAAAATATATTCCTCGTTTCATTATTTAACCGTCCCCATATTATGACTGATTCGTGTTATAAGAAAAAAAAATCTTTTTATTTTTAGGATCTAATGATTAGTTTTTTTTTTTTCAATGAGAACATATTTTTGTTAAAGTTGAATATTCAGAACATGAGTAGTTCTGTGGTATTTTTAATATAAATTTACTAGAAACTAGAAAGATTTACAGAAAAACTGTATTTATCGAAAAACTATTTTTTACGTGATGGATTACGTCCAGAGTAGAAAGAGCTCCAGGTTTTTCTGTGTATCTTTAATGTGTAATAAATTATTAGAATCATTTTTAAAATTGTTATTTTCTTTATATATATATAAACGCTCAGATCAGTTTAAAAATAGTAAGAATGTCGATTTGGGCTATATTCCTTTTATACATGTATATTATTGATGTCAGGGGCAGGGACCTGTCTCACTGGAAATTTTGGGGCCCCTTGAATTGCGACATTAGGCTCCAAAATTACAAACATTACAACACAACGTGAACTACGAACAGCAACGCACAGTTGACGATGTTTTAGATTAAACTATCAATAATAACAGACCTATAGCCGACGTACCAACGACCGAACGCACACGAAGTGACGAATACTTGACGGCGACCGAGCACAATTAGATCTGCCATTATTATGACAGTTTGTTTTTTTGTCGTTTTATTTCTCTGTTACCCTTTTCTCAGTGATTCGTTTTCCCTCCGGAAAGCAGTCTCTTTTAACTGCGTCTTGCGCGATTGTAAATACACACTGCGGGATGTGTAACAAATGTCTTCACGTTATCTCATCTTACACTTTAATTTTTTTAATTAAAATATTGTATATTTTGTGTGAAAATCATTTTTTAATTTAAAAAAACAAAAACACCTTTGTGTTAATTATAATAATTACAAAATACGTTGATATCTCTTCGGAATAGCGATGGACGATGAAAGTTGTAAGATGAATGGTACCAAATTAGTTTCAATAATGCTAGTTCGTACCCAACTGAAAACAGACGAACAAATAATATTAAATGTCGAGAGCAGTTATAAATCTGAAATGAAATAAAATTGAATCTCGCAATTAGTCCAACAACTGCTCTTCAATATCGTAATTAAGAAATAATAGTCGGATTAACTGTCGGAAGGGGTTGTAATACAATATTTTTTTGTAAACACAATTTTTCTTAATTATTTTATCTTTAATTCAGCACGCCAATTTGACGTCTCGAATCACTTGTGCTGCGCCAATTAGACGCCAATTTTTAATGTGAAAACATCCTCGGAGGTACGTAATAAATTTAGCGCACGGAAACGCTTAAAGCATTCCTAAGTAGTCTCTTACCATGAACTGGCTTGTCTAGTACCAAGCCGCCTCGTTTCTATTAACGTCGATTCTGTAGAGTTTGTAACGGGCGTGAACATAATAACTTTCATCCTAGATATTGCTAGTTTATCATATTACATCGAATTTATTTGTATTTGTTTTCTATTGTGCAATGTCTAAAAATGAAACTGCTATAAATATTAAATGAAGCTGATATAACTGTTAAATGAAACAGCTAGTCGAAATAATGTTTTTTATTAAACACAGTAATCAGAATGTTAAATAAAATTTGCCCTTCAATTCTGAAGACTCGACATGATTTGTAAGGTGTCGATTTTATACTTCACAGTATATGACTATTGTTAAATTTAGTTGATTATTTTAATATTTTTGTTAATTTTACACGCTTTATTTATTTCTAATGATAACATTGTTTATTTGTAAAACACACAATCCCAAATTTGTATCAAAAGTAGATAATTCTCTAATAAATTATTGAAAAATGGTGAAAAAACATTAGTATTTAAACGTCTTAAATGCTTTCTGATTTGTCACAATTCTTTATTTCTCAAATGCACACATATCTCTGCACAGTTTACTAAGTTTATCTGTTATAGATAATTAAGGCAACCACGACAGAACAAATTTTTATAACCTGGTTTTAGAAATAGGCCAAACGGTGAAATGATAAAAATATATAATAATAATAAAATAACATTTATTTTCATTCATATTACTATAAAATAGTATTACGTAATTTGGTGGCCAGCCTGCTACACCACTATTTTACTGTATTATAGCAGACAGTGATTTTACGGTATACGAGTATACACACACTAGTAAAAGAATAGACAAAATTAATGTCATGTTTGAAATCGTCCCGTCGGTATTTTTTAATGCCAACCACATTGAAAATTATAAACAACGCGCTAAGGTTGGCAATACGTGCGATCTTCACGGTTTAAAATCGATGGACGTCGCTAGGCGGTGGGAACGAGAGTTGTCAGTAGACACGGCCGCTGCCATTTATAAAAGAATCCAAGATGTAACCAATGGGTAAATGCTTTAAATTATTCAATCACTAGTGCACTATTTATTGTAATTTGTTTTAACCTAATTGCATGATGAACGATCTTTTCAGGTGTTACGTACTTACGTATTTGTACGTGTTCGTGGTACACTTCGGTGCTGTTGAAGGTCTGAGCAAAACTCTCGATGACAATTATGTATTTATTACAGTAATATACGATTGATATACAAGATGTACCACTTATAACGAGACGAACATACACACGCATTCACACACATACACACGTCCCGCGTGGGCGGTGAGGCTCACATGCACACACATACACACGTCCCGCGTGGGCGGTGAGGCTCACATGCACACACATACATTGATACAATCCAAGGACATCACATCAGGAAATAAGATATTTCCCTTCTTTCGCTTGCCGCATATTTATTGCTACCAAACTTCTCGCTGTGGAATTTCATGGAACCAGTATTCTTTCCACCGACAAACTTCTACCTTTACTTATTTCGTCGGCTTGGGAATAGGAGAGCATACCGATGTGACGATGGCGTCTCTGCGAGGCTTCAGCTCGGACGACTAGAGAAACCAGATTTGAGTGACGACGACATCTGGCCCGCAAGGACGATGTAGACTTCTACCTTCATGTAATCCGTGGTATACAATGACACGTTACACGGACGAGCTTGGATTTTAAGGTTACTCCGTATTTTATTATAATATATAGGAGAGGAGTTTGGAACATTATTTGCGGGACGAGGGGCATTCTACACACATTTATCCAACGAAATATAAATACATTTATGCAAGAGTAAAAGTATTTACTCTTCGAAAATTAAATCTTTGTGTAAACAAGACGTATTTTTTTACATAAATGCATATTTATATTCAATGTTTAAATTTTCGTTTCAATCGAGTCATATTTCGTTTCAATCGATCACGTGGGTGCCACCAAAATAAAAATTTTGTGTCAAGGAATTTGCGTTAGTTCATGTCTATTTATTTGGTGGTCTGTGGGTATATAGTAGTTGGTCCTATGAAATTAAAACAAAATTGAAATAAAGAAAAATAAAAAAAGTAAAACAAAATTCACAATATGACGCGAGGGTTGATAGCACCAGAGATAGAGGACGTCCCTCAGAAGACTTGATACGACCAGGTAAACCAGATTACTGGAAAATGATCCTGTTTGAAGCCTCAACAATCGACGCGCTTGCATGTATAAATGTGGATGTATCCTTGAATTACTTCCATAGCCACTAACCTCCTTAATCTGGCCTGCAATCTGCTGGGCGGTATCCGCTCTATGCAGTCTCCTTGACGGTCCTTCATGGACCTCCAGCCTCCGACGCATGATCTGATCCGATAACGATACGCGATCTGCATTTCGCGCTCACCGCCATAATAGATGCGTAACCGAGGGCGTCCTATTCGGCTCTGACCCGCCGCAAGTTTGTAATATTACCCGCATAACAGGAAGGTACACACTCGTGTACATTTTGAAAATTAGGCCTAGCAACCAAACCATGTATTACGCCTAAACATTGGATGAGGCTAGAATTGTGTGGCATTCTATCCACTCTGCGTATCCCCGCGGTGATAGTTAGTTTGGTTAATCGCTCGCTGAGTGAGTATTCGCCGGGATGGGTGCTGTCTGGTCCCCGTGACGCGAAGAACAATTTTGTTATTTGATCGTTAGAAACAAGAATCGACGGAATTGTTTCAGTAACAAAGCAAAGGGGATTGGCCGGGTATTTCGGCTGCTCGATAATCGTTTTCTATTGTGCAGATTCAATTATTATTGAGTAGCCAATAGACACGCATCTCTTTGTGGGCGCGATTTAATACACATCCCGTTTCCCCGATGGACCATATTCCGCGGTTACACTGTTCAATGTGTTATTGTCCGTGCGATTCCATAGAAGCCTGAGGATGAACAGAAAATAATGTGTTTTAGGATTCAACCTATTTGTGGATGTCACTTTTCTACCGCTCGCAGTTACACAATACTGAGAATTCGTCAAGTGATCAATTGCTACTCTTGACTAACCGTTGCGAGTGTTATTTGAGTGTATTTAATGATATCAGTGATTGAAAGCAGTGATTCACCGTTTTCAAAATAATATTATAATATACGAATAATTAGCGCCTTAATAGTAGGTATTCAATTATACTATTAATGTAGCAAACCACAAACATTTTTTTTTTTGATTAAATAATATATTATATTTAATTCACAATATTTTCACTATTTTTTCAGAAATTCAATCATTGTTAGTGATTGTCACTTTGAGATATCAGTGATCGACTCACAGTTCGTGATTTTGAGCTCATCGACATTAGTATCCATAAACCAAAACGAATTTAAATTAATATATTTTAGTATCTCTGATCCATGTGACCATGGGTGTAGTATTTTATTAAATTTAACAATAATTTCTGTTTTTTTATTGCATAAACATCTTAGCTCGAGCCTTTTAAAAATTCTAAAGTAATCTCAAAGAGATATATATATATAGAAAACACTAATATGTTATGCTCGTTACCATGGTGACTACATATTTTATTCAGTATCGGAAGGAATAAAACTTGCGTTTTGACACTTCACATATTCAAAAAACACCTAGTACCTACCCACACAAAGTACAATTCTAAGCAACCGATTTAAAACGAATAAAAATTTTAAATGTCAAAAATAAATATAATAAAATTTCATTCCTTCCTTCTTTCCCAGTGAACTAATACCCACGAACGCGATGTTTATACTTAACCGTGTGAATACTAATAATTATACTAATTGATTTTTTTAACTTTTTTCTGTCATCTTTTCATTTAGAAGGATGATAAAATTTCGATTTTTATCAACAATTTTTTTATTAATGGAAAAAGGATTGAAATTTTTTTATACAATCATTACTCATTAACTGCTTAAATTTTTAAAAATGTTGTCATAAAAATTAATAAAACATTCACTGTGTTATATTTTTTTATATACGTTGTAATTTATTATCTTATACAAATAGTCTCTCCTTAAAAAGATACGATCTAAATAGGTATTTTTATGAACCCGGTACCACACCGAAAATTACCCAATTATTTTTATAGTAACAAGGATCATTTATGAAGTAAAAAACCAGTGCTTGCTTTTAAAGGTACAATCACAATCTCGTAATTGTTTTGCAAAGAAAAAGATTATCGCTGGAAAAATACTGCTCTTCGAATTAACTGCTGCTGAATTAACGAGTACTTGAGTTTGTTTACAGTTCGCAACCATGATCTGATTTCTCCTCTGAATATTCATCTGAAATTACGAAATCATGTCCATAAAACCAAAACTTCTGATTGTCAATTTATAGTGTTACGTGTGGACTACTGTGATAGCATTTATGCAGGCCTGCCAATGCTTCAGCTAGATAGATTACAGTCTATTCTAAATGCGGCAACACGGATAATATATGGAGTTTTTAAATTATCTCACATAACATATCTTTTGCGTGAACTATATTTGCTCCGTTTCTCTGAAAGAGTAGTGTACAAGGCGATACATAATAGGGCGTCTCTGTATCTTCAAGAGCTCTGCATCTCAAACGTCTTGAATGGGAGACGTCAAACTCTCAGGTCAGCCCCTACTTCAGCCGCAGGAAAGATTGTAGAACCGACCAGCCGTTGCCAGAATTCTAGTGAAAGAACAGCCCTACGTCGTAAGGAACAGTGCATCAGAGACTTTATTTAAAAATATGCTAAAAACGCACCTTTTAAAAAAATCGTATCCATTCATTTAAAAAAAAAATTAACAATTTTTAATTTCAAATACAAAAATATTCTAGGATAAAACAGTTCGCAATGGTAGCAACTAAAATATTTTTACATAAATTGATTTTTTTCTGTAATGCCACAGAACTATGCTCCGAAAATGCAACTTCACAATAATAATGTGTTCTTTAAAATTAAAAAAAAAAATAGACTCACATTTATACCTAAGTGGAAAATCTATGTACGACCGAGTAATGAATGAACAATTATTCTAAATACTAATTTAATGTATTAATTATATGTATGTGTATATATTTATAATTAATACATTAAATTAGTATTTAAAACATCACAGACCTATGTTCTGCATAATTACAACTTCACAATAATAATGTATTCCCTTAATAATATAAGTTGTATCAATGTGTCCAAAATTTAATAAAAAATTAATTGATAATTCGGGCGTCTGCAGTCAGTTTACTCAAAGGTATTTGAGATTCCGTAAAAACAATGTAGATGGCTTTCAAATAATGGAACGACATATGTATTAATTTGAAAAAGTGTAACATATAGGTTCGAAAATTTGTCATGAAAAATACTGGCGCTGTAACACAATTGATGGTGTACTTCCCCGGATTGGAAATATAAATTCAGGTTCATATCCCGGTAGCACAAAAACAATATTTTTTGACAAAAATATGTATATATTTATAATTAATACATTAAATTACTATTTAAAACATCACAGACCGTCTGTTCTGAGTAATTACAACTTCACAATAAGAATGTGTTCTCTTTAATAACAATTATTCATTATCTACAGTCTGTTATTTTACGTTTTAAAATTTAAGAATTTGTGGTCGTCAGTCTAGTTAAGATATACGGGTAACCGAATTAATCGCCACGCTACGAGTCGAGATAAATGAGGCGGCCGGTCCGTGGTCCATTCTATCCTCTACTATCTTCGCTGGTTTGGAATAATTAAGGTTCGCGCGGCAGTCACGCGTCACGTTATAATAAAAGTCTCTTCTTCGGAAAGAAATGAGAAAAATACGGGAACTGTTTAATTATTCCGAGGAATTCGATTTTCAAAATTCTTTTCGGGGTTCGATTAATTACAAAGAACATAAATTCTGTGTACAATTACAAAGGGGCTTTGCCATTTTGCCAAGGAGAAGAAATATCTGCTGGCGCTTCCAATTTCATCCGATCTTATTGGATTCTTTGCAAACTTACAGCAATTTAAATTCTAATGAAATCCAATATTTACCATTTAAAAATATGTTTTTATTAAAATGAAAAAAATCAGAGTGGTTCCTACTCGGTGTTCGAGTTGTACCGCACCCTAGTACCTAGTACCCGCGTAAGGGTAGAATAGGTTTTCGTCATGATGTGACGAAAAAGTGACCAAATAAAATATTATCACGATGACCACATATTTTATTCAGTACAAATAAACATCTCGTTCTTACACTCGTTTGAGTTTTGCGTGTTCAAAAAGTCACAACACTCGCATGTTCGCAATTTAAAATATATCCCGGTAGGTGGGTTAATAAGATTATCACAATTTAATTATAATACACCAAGCAACAGTTTGTCATAAATTGAACATGAAATAATCAAAATAAAAGTTTCTTTTCTTCCTTTTTTCCCAGTAAACTGTTCACATAACATGACATTGTTGATGTTTGCACACAACCATGAGAGTATTATTTTATTTTATTTTAAAATATATAGAGATTCGTATGTAAATGTGAGCCGTTGAATATCAAATTAGGTTTTATCTATGAATGCATGTTGTGCACCTGGGTGATACAGGAGTACTATCTGCTAATATAAAAAATAATTCAATAAATATATCACGATGTTTTGGGGATTTAAAAAATACAATAATTCATTAACGGCATCGGGCAATAAAAATTTGACGACTTTGTTGCTAGCGATACTTTCGTCAAATCTCGTTATCGAGAAAGCAAGAACAATATGGGCTCATTTACATTTATAACAAGGGCCGGGGAGAAAGTGTATCATTTATTTAACAGCAGAAGCATCGCTTCAATTTATATCGAACGTGACTTTTGTCCTACTGTTTTTTTTTTTAAAGTATAATTCCGGTCGTAATTTCAATGCGCTGTGTGTATTGGAATTTTGAAAGCTTGATTGTATTTACATTAAACTTTATTGTCACAACTTGATAAGAATTTTCTATTTGGGTCATTCCACGCCGGCGGGCAGCCGGGCGAACTTGGAGACTTCCGTTATTATTATTTTTACCCACCGCTGTTAGAAATATTCTTCTTCTTTTAAATATTCAATCCACTTTTCAAGAGTGATTTGTGCGTGAGAATAGGAAATATTATATTACAAGTCAATACCATTGTCGTTCAAAAAATTTGCTATTATATAGATTAAATGTGGCGAGTTAAGGGAAAGAAGATGACACAAGTTAACCGGGAGTTGAAAATTACCATTGACGAGATTACTATAAAAAAAAAACCTATGATCCGCAATGGACAGGCAAAAATGATACGGTCAAGGTTTCCTCCTCGGCGCCACACTCGCACATTGGGGAATCTATTAAGTTCAATCTGAATAGATGTGAGGCTACCTGGCAATGCCCAAATCTCACTCTAGAGATATTTAATATTGTTCTTTTAGAGGACCAGGGAGTGCGGGGAATAGATTTTTGAATTATTTTAAGCCGATTACCCTTATGATTATTTGGATCAATTCATTGTGCAGTACGTTTTTTTTTCTGTCATATATCGGAATATGGAATTGATGAGGGAAAACTCCGGAAAGAGTGTCCTCCTTGGCCAGTTTATCAGCACATTAATTTCCATGAATTCCCTTATGTGCAGGAATCCAAACGAATGACACCTATTTATTGTTGCTGTCCAAATTAAATAGACATCTTGTGATGGAACAGATTATCTCATTGTCTAGTCAGACTTGACTTTCATATTAGCAGAGAGGGATTCAAGAGCTGCTTGCGAGTCGGAGAATATAACAGCCTTATCGATGTTCCGGAGTACGCAGATGTCCAAGGCTTCTTTAAGCTGTAAGAAATCATCACATCTCGAAAGATATGAAATTGAACGTATGTCCACTGCAAACAATTTAATGTAATAACATTTTATTTGTGAAGTTACGATTTTAAGAACCTCGGTTACGTTAATTAAATCAAATTTAGTTATGCCGACGGACGGTTTTACCGATTAAATAACTAAGATTTTCAAAAGTGATCTTCCACATTTTGATTGTGGAGTTGCAATTTCAGAACACAGTTTTCGAAACACGGTATATTTAGTACAAATTAAATTAATCAATTAGAAAGATGTACAGAAAGAAAAAAATTTTCAACATATTTTCTGATTGATTAATTTAATCAATTAATTAATTAATCCATACATGAAAATATGTACGAGGCAAAAATTATCTACATTTTTCATTCTATAATTTACTTATACAGAATTTATGAAATCCAAGCTCATCGACGATGAATTGATAGACAGAACCGTGAGTAATGTTCAAAGAAGACGCTTCCTTACCGATGGTAACTCGCCTATTTTCTAAAACCATCTTCCGGGCTTGCTGAATCTTGTCGTCCGTGGTGGAGGTTGACAGGCGTCCTGCTCTGCTGAAACTTCTCGATCCACAAAAAAACACTTTCACAACCTTGCCTAATTGGGAAATACATTTTAAAATGTATGTAAAATATGTGTATAAAACTGTGTTTTTTTTTTGCTTCTGTACAAATGTTATTTATGTATAAATAAATAACTTGCGTCCCTGTATTGCGATAAAACTCTACGATGAATTTCAACCCCTTTCACACCCTCCGACCAGAGAAATTGGATCACTCCCCGTTGTTCCTCCTTGGTGCAAACTACTTGCGAAGCGGACATATTTATACTGGAAGGCAAATTACGCGATCGGGATCAAATTTTTCATACGCATACACAGAAGGCTGTATGACAACCTTAAATGTGTGTTATGGCGAAAGTGTAGATATTTTTTTACTCGCCTGTTAGGCGTCACAAGAAGAGATAGAAAATAGAACATACATGTGTAGTAGTAAATTAAATGTCGGTGGGTAAGCCACATCACTAAGAGTAATTTAGTGGTTGGTACTCAAGGAAATCTAGAGGCCGACACGCCGCCCTAAAACTTGCTGACCTGGTAAAATCATCAAACTCTGTAGAAATACATGGAAGCGAAAAACAATGAAGAGAAAAGTGTGAGACTTCTTCCTAAAGTTGTGATGATTTAAAAAAATATATTTAACTGAGGCAATTTCAAAATTTAGCCAAGCTCCGCAAGTGCGCGGGGTTTATTGCAATTTATTATGCTAATGAATATGGGAATAGTAATTTCCAGTGTCTTCGCTTATTCTACTTATTCGGGATTATTGAAATTTAAGAGAGTTCCGAATTAGTCGAGTGGAAATGTTTATCATGTCATTTTTGCAATTCTTGATTTATACAAAATAAAAATAAGAAATGAACTAGTTGAATTCAAATACTTGTGGGAATATTTTTTTATCGATAGCACCGCTATCACAATACTGATTTTCTAGGTATTCCCACTCTAATTGCCCCATTTTTGGACGTGGTCAGCCTTTCATAGATAATTGCCCATCCAGTCTGTGGTTCTCTATGTTTTCAGGAAATACCTATGTAATTAAGAGATCTGTCAATCATTATTAACAACTTATACGAGAGTTTTGTGTAACGATCTCTAAGGAGATGGAACTATTGTGGGCGGATTCGATTTATTAGAGATGATATCTGAAGTACATCTGAAACGTATCCTAAATATACTTTTAAATCATTTGTTTATTTATAAGACTATTTTTATGACCATACCTAGTACCATCAACATTTTGGACATTTCTGTGACCAAGATTGATCCATTACACAATGATCCAAAGTGAGCGGCTGTGTGAAGTTTTGCTTCTCTTTTCGCATCACGTGAATAATTTCTTTTGGTGGACACAGAAGGTGGACTTTTTCAAGACTGTTACTAATAACTCACTCTAGGAATGCCATGAGAATTGAGACTGATAAATAATTCAAGAAGCCTCCAACTAGAATATGATCTTGCAGCATGACCACAATAACCAAGAGCGTTAAAAAGTGTGGGAATTTAAGAATTAAATGTAAAATAATGAAATTATGGTATAGATGATTGATGGTATTAACCAAAATAAAAGGTGATCGATCTCACCAAAAATGAAATTCTGGAGAAATCAAAGACCAGAAGGGAAAAGTCCAAGTTCGAATAACGCTAACAACTATATATTCTTTCGCTAAATACATTTTTCTTTATATCTTTTTAGTTGATCAATAAATGTATTAGGAGAACACATTCTTATTGTGAAGTTGTAATTATTCAGAACAGACGGTCTGTGATATTTTACAATTTACAATTTTCATATAACATATGGGTTCGAAAATTGTCACTAAAAATATTGTCGCTGTAGCATAGTTAGATAATGCACCTTTCCCGGTTAGGAAAGAGATCCAGGTTCGAATACCGGAGGCGCGACAACAATATTTTTTGATAAAATTGATTTTATATGTATGTCTTTCTAATTAATATATTTAATTCATATTTAAGATTAATAAATGTGTTTCCCTTAAAATATTTTTTTTATACTTGTTACGTAGTAATAAAAAAAAGTGTTATATTTTTAAAAAATTCAGGCAGCGATCCGTCCAGTACAATAATGTTCTTATCCCCTATAAATAATACCTTTCTTCTCTTATTTTTCCCGAGACCCGGACGGCCACGGAATACAAAGCGAAATTCCGAATCGAATCATTGTCAATTTTCATGTGATGAATCTTGAAATATCGACACACATTTTATTTTGACTTCCTACAGCACTTGCATATTATATTCTTGAACGCGTGACAGCTCAACTCATTCTTTGATCAATCTTCTAGACAAATAATAGAGGTGACAAGTTAAAATGTAAGTAAAAAATATTACTTAAAATTACCATTCATTCTCATTATCAACTGGTCAAATTACTTATATTTTATTTCATTACACAGTACAGAAAACAGTTTATTTAAATTATTTATATTATGGTACATTAAATGATAATAACGAATGAAGTATTGTATTCAGTTTCGGCAAAATATATCAAAGTTGATATCATAATACGCTAAAAATAAATGACAAACCATACAAACAGTTCGGTTGCTAAAGTATAGATAGTGACAGGTATTTTAGAAGTTGACGTACTCAATGAGAAAATATCGATATCTTTATTTAAAATTGTATTGAAATTCGGGCACACACTAGACATAGGGTTGTAGATTGGTGGATGAAAAATACGTATACGATTCGGCGCAACAAAATTAGACCTTTCTGGCATGTAGAAGTGTCGATACAATTCTGGATTATGTTCTAAACGGATTAATAAATGATTTATATAATATAATAGGAGAACATTGTAATTATTCAGAACGTTGGTCTGTGATATTTTAAATATATAAATTAGAAAGATATACATATAAAATCAATTTTATCGAAAAATATTGTTGTTGCACCACCGGGATTCGAACCTGGATCTCTTTCACAACTATGCTACAGCGACAAATTTTCGAGCCTATATGTTACCTTTCTGATATTAATACATTTATGCATTCCATTATCAGAAAGGTAACATATTAGGCTCGAAAATTTGTCGCTAAAAATATTGTTATTCGATAAAATTGATTTTATATGTATATCTTTCTAATTTATATATATTTTTTATATTTAAAATATCACAGACCTATGTTTTGAATAATTACAACTTCACAATAAGAATGTGTTCTCCTAATAATAAAGTTGTATCAATGTGTCCAAAATTTAATAAAAATGAGTTGATAATTCTGACGTCTGCTATCAGATTACTCAAAGGTATTTGAGATTCTGTAAAAATAAGGTAGATAGCTCTTTCAAATAATGGAACGATTAAATGTATTAATATCAGATAGGTAACATATGTGCTCGAAAATTTGTCGCTAAAAATATTGTCGCTGTAGCATAATTGGATAATGCACCTTCCCCGGTTAGGAAAGAGATCCAGGTTCGAATCCCGATGGCGCAACAACAATATTTTTCGATAAAATTGATTTTATATGTATATCTTTCTAATTTATATATTTAATTCATATTTAAAATATAATATATATTTATAAGAGAGCAACACAGAAAGTAGTGCGAAGAAGAACACTCGTTTAGATAAACAAAATAACTTTTCAGCGTATACATTGGTGCATTTATAAGTAAATAATTAGGTATCAATAAAAAGATCCAAGAAAGGTCTTGATGGGGATCCGCCGCCTACTTTTTGGAGTTCATTGGGACGTTTCAAAGACAACAGGGTCTGCTTCCTCCTTCGGCAGTGTGGTGTCACTTCCTCCGATTGTTCCGTGCTCGACTCCCGTCATGGCAGGTGACCGAGGTGTGGCGTCACCAGGGTTGCCAAACTAAAATTATATTAAACTTCTAAAGAAATTAGTCTCTCTTTTATGTAAGAAAATATATTTTTTTACAATAATATAATGGCAATTATAACTGCACTGAAAACTGAAACTGCTGCACATTTTAAAATATTTTCTGTTGTTTAAAAAATACATTAAGAAACAAAGAAATTCAAATAGAGAATACAGATTGTAGTAGCACAAATAAAAATGTATCCTTCCCTTTCAAATCCCTCTAATATATGAGCTCGGAGCAACCCTTCCTCGTGGTTTCTGAGCCATTCAATATCTATATTTTTGAAAAGCGCAGGTAATAAAATGTTATTTGTGTTGGAGTCAAAAATGTTATAAAGTTTGGAAGCAAAGGTATCTGTCAAGATAAATGCCTCTGTCCAAATGTTGTCTTCAATGTGTAAGTTTGTAATACGTTTTGTGTTGTTGTTCTTGATTATTACCTTATTTTAACTGACACTAAAATGTAAATAATATTTTGTTTTTAAACAAATACTTTTTTTTAATCATATTTATAAATTTATCTTTAAGAGTTTATAATTTGAAATGAGTTTTAATAATAGTATATCAAGTTTAAATATCAAGCTTATAGCACAAATCACTCTTGAAGGGTGGATTGCCTATTTAAAAGAAGAAGAAGAAATATCAAGCTATTTCAGTAAAAAGATTCTTTGAAATTATAAAGTAATAAAGGCTGCGAAGATAGTTTGTTTGTGAAAAATTAATTTAATTAGCAGAGAAATGTTGAATTCTTCCTTATTTGTGGCGTGTTGCGGTAGCCCTACTGTAGTTGAGTTCTAATACAGGCGATGACCTGTTTTTCTTTGCTCACCAAATTGGTCACAACCTGCTCTAGCCGACCGACCGTGTGATGGTAATCTTGGTGCAAAAGAGCTCACAGACTGACTCATCACTGTGCAATCATACTTTCTGACTCATGAGACGACCCATTAGCCTTCTTCAAGAGCGTCGTTTTAAATTTCCATCTAAAACCATATTTTTAAAGTGAATTGTAACCCTTTTAATTTTTCCCTTAAAGTTCCGTCTTTTTTATTATAGTAATCGAGTTAAAAATACATTAAGTAAATGATTTATGTCATAAATGAATTTTCAAAAAACATTGTTTTGGCACAAAGACAAAACGCGGAACTTTGTAAGAATATCTTGGATGTAAAATACAAAATAATTTTATTATCTAAAGGTTATTTAAATTAAACACTGTAAAATAACTCTATCTAAGATATTTCCATTTAAATTTGAGAATTTAAAAATAATGTTAATAATTATCTTCGTGGAATAATTTTTAGGAATAATATGCCACACATACCTACATAAATATATATGGAACTGGCGTCACAAACAAAAATAGTTACATCTTTCAATCAATGTAGTTTATATTCCTGTCCATTCGAATTACGCAACTTACGACAAGTGAAGAGAAAAATCGTCAGCAAGGTGAGTTCTGAGTTCCGTACCCACATTTTATGTTTCTACACTGAACTAACCGGTGAGTGTGGAGGAGACTCGGGCCAAGTACGTCACATATTTATATATGTATGTATATATATATATTCTATAAATTTTCTATTTTTATATATTTATATTTCATGCCACTTGTGTAACTACTCAAGTTCTTTTATATTTACCTAAAACTTTGCAAAAGCCCACAAAGGTTTAAATTAAAAAATAAATTGGATTTTTGTTATCACATAATGATCTTTTTATACGTCATCTATTTTTGTTTTGTAGATTTTAATTATAATACGGTTATGTATTAGAAAAACCAATTTGCTTATTTTTAATACCTCGCAATCTTTATAAGTCGAGTGATATATTAAAACTAGCATTAGTAGCAACCGTACTAAAACATTATTTGCAATATCGATACGTATCTAAAAATAATTAAAACACAGCGATAAGTATTTCACATGTATAGTCATCTTCGATCTGCCGCCGGGTTGGTGACCGGTCGCATCAGAAACACGTCGATCTAAAGCGCAATGAAACGTTGCACAGATCTTCGATTAATTACTCTTTGAGAACTTTCATTCCCCGTCTGTAGAGTTGAGAGCTCGTCTTTCTGGGCATCGCGTGGCAATATCGGCATGTTGTCTTTCCATCGGCTCTGCTTCTGCACGAACTGTTTCAAGAAGACTATTTACTGAGCCCAGACACCCTCACAACACTGGGGTGTAGTTTTTCAATCCGTATTCATTAATATAGGGTGTTTTTTTTAGAAGTATAGAACTTTAAAATGAAATAAAACACATAAAAATAGTGGTAATAGCCATGGTATTGACTTTATTCGAAAGATAATTTTATGTCATTATTGTTTAAATATGATTTCACGCATATGGACGCCGCGGCTGGCTCGAATAAAGCGCAATCTGGAAGTCCAATTTTCGACCACTTTTTGGAGCAGCTGGGGTGCGTATATCAGCAATAACGCGACGAATGTTAGCTTTCAAAGGGCCTATCATCTCTGGTTTATCAGCGTAGACTAGCGATTTCACATATCCCCACAGAAAATAATTTTAAGGTGTAAATCACACGATCTTGGATCAAATGTTTCCTTCAATAAATTGATTGTAGAGCGTGCTGTGTACCATGTTGCGCCGTTTTGATGAAACCACAGTTCTTCTACAATAATGCCAATCAATTGGAGAACGAAAAAGTCAGTAATCATAGATCTATAGCGCTCTCCATTGACTGTAACGTTCTAGCCGGTACAATTTTGAAGAAACAATAGCTTCTTCGGTGCGCACTGTACAACGTGTCTGCGGATGCGTATTATCAATTAGAGTATGCGTGGTGCGAAAACGATTCATGGTTATTCGAATTACTTGCTCGGATGGACGATTATCTCTACCGTAAAATGGACGTAGCGCACGGTAAGTTTCGCGAACTGAACCACGATTTTCGAAATAAATTTGCAAGCGTTGTTGCATGGTGTAATGGCAAACCAAACTGAGCACAAATCATCTGTCAGCTGTTAAATTGGCTGTCGCTGGAACAAGAAAATATCCGCCGTGAAGTTGCTGCCATTAAACCAACGCTTTGCTCTCGCGTGATCGTAAATTTAAGAGTCCGATTGCAAGAGTGTCTGTCTTGAGAAAAATGGACTGCAATTAGACGATATTGTTTATAAAACGTTAAATTCGCATCGTTAAACTCAATTTTGTATAAATAAAATATAAGAATAACATTGTAGATTTTATTTTTTATTTAATATTAAGCTTAAAAATTTTCCGCTGGGCACCGTTTATATAAAAAAATAGAAATAAAAGTAAAGTAAATTCATGGATACATTAGTTATAAACGCAAACAATAAAAATGTAGATACATGGTTTAAAATCTTATCCACCAGTCACCTCGTAATGTGAGTCAATGGTAGCTCCGAACACTCTCGACCTACTTCTATTAGCCATTTACATCACACGCACATCTTTTTCTACGAAAATAAAGGCAAACAATAATTGTGTACACGTATATATTTATGAACTTCTCTGTTTAATATCTTCAATATAGTTAGTTGTAACGACACACTCAGAGGTCCTAGTCAGTTCAACGCCTCGGGGGTTGAGTTTTGAACTTGATATGCCCTCGGGAGAAATGTAAATTGGACGTGTATCCACGAATGTTCATTTGTTTGGAGGACCCACACTCCTTGAAATCCCATTATGCATCAGATAATGTTTTGCCAGCTTCAGAAGCGATTCACCCCGGTCTCGAAAAGATGAAGACCAATTGCTCTGCCGCCTGGCACACGAGTTCTTATTTTTTTTATGTATGCGATCTTCTTTTTCCTTCTTCACCTGTTTAGTCTTTCGTAGGTATCCGTACAGGGGATAAATTACAACAGGTAAATAAGTTTTTTAAAGATGGAAGTAGTCCGTCTCTCTATTAGTGAGAGTTCCGACTTTAGTGTTTTTTCCTGTGCCAAGTTAATGCTTAAAAGTATTTTTTAATAAAAATAAAACGTCAATTATTGTTCTCAGTTCAGATGAATTTGAATTTAAATTAACTTACTACATATTTCACCAAAATTGACTCAACAATAGATTTATTGACATATTTTTTCTTGCCCGCCATTCCTGGTCCCCTGGGGTGAATATTTACCAGGCTAATGAGCAAGCGTATCATTCAACCACTGGATTTAGACTTAATCTAAAAACCTTGTTGTAAACAAAGTTTGAATAAATTGCTGGCACCTTGAGAGTATCCTGGGGATGATGAAATTGATTGGGGAATTGACTAACAACAGACTCCTCAGAAAATGAGACTGCTGACCGACCGAAAGAGATAAAATAGTAAAATATTTCTTCAAAATAGAAAATGTTTATTCAGCTGGTAGGTACTGTTCTAAATAATATGTTGAATATTTCGATTCTCCCAGAAATTCTAAATATTATATGTAATATCATGATATTTTCGTGGTATCTAAAATGATAAATATTTTAAATACTGTTAACTTTACTTGCCGCTAGAATAGAATTTTGTGAATTTGAAATGTCAAACTACTCAAAATAGCTTTGAGGTTACTTTAACAAGAATTGCGTTCAGTAGCGTTTCCGCTCGATTGTCGAGATCGAAAATGTATGAACGGGACCATTTAAATTTATTCCGTTAATCTGCGAATTAAAATAAAACTAATTCGGGATAAGCCGTTTTGAAAGAAAAGTTGGATGAACTTGTTTTTGAAAGGAATTTTAAATTAATAGAATTTTAAATTAATTTAATAATTTGTTGCTATTTAAATAACATCAGACGCTTCCGGGCAGGGTCGGCTCCAGCAGATGCGGGCCCGATTGGAGTATTCTCTCTCTATCATCTATAATCTTTTCGAAAAATATGTTAAGCTATTTGCCTGCAACATCTGTAACCGTGGTTCTTCGGTGTGTTCGTGTTCAACTATAGATGTTCCAAGCTTAGCACTTTTCATTGCTCTTTGGGCATCATTTAATTTGTGCTTGACGTTGACGGTGAGGGTCTACATCTCGGTTTCATATGAAAAAATTACTAGGTGTACGCACTGGTTGTAAGCTTTAGTGATGACCAATCAATGCCCAATATGTCTTCATCTCGGGGATTACCCTTCTTCTTCTTATGCCCTATCCATTCAACGTACGTTAGCTATCATCACTTTGTTCACTGCATTCAGGAAAACCATTACAGCAGACTGGGCAAACAATTGCCTTAGATTCTTCAGCCGGATAGAGAATCATATCTTTTATTTTTATGCCCGTCTTGTTTCTCGTGAGTTGAGTGTTTTTGCGTTCTCCCCTAGTTGCCCCTCTTTCCCCCAGCTTTTGTGCATTGTATATTTTACACAATAAAGATTTCTATATGGGGTCGTAGGTGAGGGATGAGGGATGTTTTGGTCGGCAGCCGTCCGCTGTTGCGCTGACCTGCGTTACACGGTCGCCTGTTTACCATCAAATATATGCCAACCAGGACCAGGACCACATGGGAGCTTTTGCTTATAAATGGTCCTGGGCAAACGGTGGGTCTGCCCTCGTAGTCATGATGTTTTCCTTCATCCAGACTTCATCAGACTTGCAACAGCAATCTTTCCTTGCATTGTGAAATACAAGATCTCACACTTCTCTGGATGTCTAATCACACGTTCGAAATATTGAAGTTTTAGGATTTTTATTGTTTTAAATACCTATTTTTTTTTGTTCATCCGAACCGCAACATCTTCATAGATCTCCGGCTTTATCTATTGTAGATCCACATCTCAAGTCGCCGTATCGTTTCTTCGGTAAGTGTACATGCTTCCATTTCATAACATTTCTAAAACACAGCATCTGATCATTCGAATTCGTAATCTAAGGTTGAGATCATGCCTGCAGAAGATGCGGATAAAGGTTGCACAAGCTTGCTCAATGCGGCATTTGATTTTAACGGAATGATCCTATCTTTCATTTACATTATATTTATGCCTACCAGTTGCCTTTCTTTTCGAATTACCAAATAAGTACTTATTCTTCTGGCATTTACAAGACGTATCCAAGTCACTTCAATTAAAATCTTTCTGTATAAATGTGTTTTCTCTTCTACTTTATTATTATTTCCTGTCATGCCCTTAATCGGCCCAAGTGCCATACTCAGTGACTATCCTCTGCTAAGCAGAATATTTTCACCGTGGTACTCTTTCTAGTTTTTTCAATTCATCTCCATAAACCACTTATTTTCTCACCATCACATTCTTGAATTCTTGGATTCCTCTTATTTCACCAGCATCCTAGCTAGCCTCTCAAAGTTGCATCCTCGTGGGATATTACTTAACCTCTTGAAAGGTCACATCCGGGTGCGATAAAAAAAGCTAAAGCTGAGATTTGAAAACCCTTATTTATAAACTCTCCTCGGCCCTCCAACTTTGCCTCATTAATATGTTAAGCCAGATCTTTATTCGGCAGCGCGGGGGGTGTGGGGGGTGCGGAACGGCCGGCGAAGGGTCGTGCTGCGAAATTTGCGAAATCTCGTATAATTTTGACTTCTCCTCCCAGGGCGAGACGGTGGATTGACATAATTGAATGTAAAACTAAAAGTTTCTTCGAATCGAGAAGTGATTAAGTCTCGCCGACAGATTATATTCATTGCGTCCGAAGGAGGGCTCCCTGTGGAAGAGATTACTATTTTTTAAATTTAATCCTCGACAAGTGCTCTGTGATAAAAATGACATCATATTTTTGGATCATCGTACAAACATCCTACAAGCGTCATCGCATTATATTGAATTATTTTAATGTTTGGATTATCACACAATCATCATCAAACATTTAAATAAACAAATTTAATTATTTAAACTTTTAGATCATGAGTGTCAAATAGGATAATGACAATGTTTGCACATATTAAACAAGTTTTATAAACTGCTGCACAGTAAAAGACAGAGAGAATCATTGAATAAAAGGTAGGAAAAGGGGTAGAGGGTTAAAAGAAGAGGGGAAAATCGGATGTAACTGGTGAAAAGAAAGAGAAAAAATATATAGCATAAGGATAGATTTAAAGGATCATCTGCAGAATCATTATACAAACATTAAAACAATGAAATGTATTATTAGGAGAACACATTCTTATTGTGAAGTTGTAATTATTCAGTGATATTTTAAATATATTAATTATTTTTGCGACAAATTTTCGAACCTATATGTTACCTTTTTGATATTAATACATTTAATCGTTCCATTATTTGAAAGAGCCATCTACGTTATTTTTACGGAATCTCAAATACCTTTGAGTAGTCTGATAGCAGACACCAGAATTATCAATTCATTTTTATTAAATTTTTGACACATTGATACAACTTTATTATTAGGAGAATACATTCTTATTGTTAAATTGTAATTATTCAGAACATAGGTCTGTGATATTTTAAATATGAATTAAATATATAATTAGAAAGATATACATATTCCCCGGTTTGGAAAGAGATCCAGGTTCGAATCCTGGTGGCGCAACAACAATATTTTTCGATAAAATTGATTTTATATGTATGTCTTTCTAATTAATATATTTAATTAATATTTGAAATGTATTAATTACATTGAAATTTAGGCACAATTTAAGTCATTTTAAAAATATTACTAATTCTAGATCTAAACCTTTTACCTATACTAAGAACATCATCGATTTTCATTTCATACTTCTTAGCATTCTGTATCAACACTCTGAATGTGAATTCTAACCTGTTATCTCATATCTATTATAAATATACTGTTTCTAACAAGGTTACCCTTTTAGACTAACATTTTTTTAGAATTATATTTACAATTCCAAAACTGGAATTAATAAATTTGTAATTATAAATAGTAGCTACTCAGTACTTAAGAGAAAGTTTTTAATATTTGAGAATTTTGAATAATCCTTTCATCGGATTAATATATTCAAAGCAGTAAAAATTTTAAATTGACGCAAATCTTTTATTTATCTTATTAATTACATTATCGGTTTCTATTTAAAATTCTAAAATTCTCAATTATATTTTGGTTCAACATGAAATATCGCGCGCCGACTGCGGAACCAGATCTTCAGATTTTTAAAAAATATCGTCGTCTCGTTCCGCACTGGTTTATATATATATATCCTTACTGGTGACTGCGTGATAAGAATGTTAAATAAAATTACAGAGATAAATCTTATATCATTCCTTTAAATCCCTAGACATTTATTTTTTTACATTTACATAAATAAAACACATATAAAACACCAAGAACGTGTCAAAACTAACATATAAATCTGGCTAGAATAAAAACAAGGCTTTCCCGGCCAATTTGCCGTTGATTAAAATTAGACATTTATAACAAAATCAACGACAGTTTAAAAAATAATTTACAAACATACTTAAGACTTGCACAAACGTAAAAAACATAAATAAGCTGTAATACCTATTTTTGTTTTTTTAATCTTCCATTCTCTTTATTCTATTTCGCTTCTCCAGCTTGAACTACTTGCTGGTGGCTCCGGTCATGTCTCGGACATGATTTGTTCATCTTATTGGAGATCGACCTTTCGCGTCCTTGTTCTTTCCTTGTGATCACCAATTTCTCCATCTCTTCTGGCAACATGCCCAAAGTATGAAAGAATTATTTTCTTGCATGTTATGAAGAGCCTTTTATTAGTGCGGTGTACAGGTTTTCTGGCTCCATAAAACCACACTTCGTTGATATTATGAAGTGGGATGACAAATACTATGCACAATAGCAGTGGTGGGAAAAGATCTCGAGGACTGTATCGATTATAATAATGATTAGTTGTCGCAACCCGAATTGGATTCAGGAAGGAAAATAATGGCAGATGGATCTGGCCTACCTTGCTCTAAAGTCCTGGCTTGGACGTCGTTTTCACCTCCAGTTGACTCGCACCTTTCGAGTGAAGAACCGAGATATCACTGCACTTCTGGAGCTGTTTACAACACCGCATCTTCATGGTCCTAGCGTTACGCACGGCGCTGCTTTCAGACGCTCAAAAAAACCACAGATCTTGACGGTTAGGTGTCCAAAAAGCAATTTATTAGTTGGCTAAAGCGGGACAGGTATATATTAGAAGGACAAAATACACTGAGAGTAGGTACTCGGCAAATTGTAAGTTTTTTTGCGTTAAAAATTGAGACAAATTTATCGAGATAATATTGCAGGAGTATAATGGAGAAGTCAAAGAAAAATGGTCAATAAATCGATAAATGTATGTTACATAAGTCAAATTAAGTTATATTTATTAAAAAAATAATAGATATCTCATAGAGACCAAGCTATTTTTTTATTATATTTAATGGAAATATATGGAAGTATGGGTAATTACAGGGCTTACGACCTGTCTTCGGCTGACTTTAGTGATCACTTTATATAAATATAATGTTCATCATTCTCACCCATTAATCAATCTCCATATCTATCAAATTTTTTAAAGTTGTATATATGTTGATATGTGAAAACACTTCGAGTACCACTACACAATCGCCGTCTATGGACTAAATTTGATAATTCATTTCCCTGAAACAGCATATATGTCACAATAAGAGTCTAATTATTTTTTTGAAATTATTTAAAGCAATATTTATATATATATATATATATTTAACACATTATACTAGAGTATGCCTGAAATATTAATATTTTTCAAATTTTATATATTTTATTATTTTGACCAGTATATTATTAGCAATATTTGAATATGTCCAAGAACTCATAATGATGAGATCCGAAACGTCGGCCAGAAAGGTCTGATATACACGGCAGATTAGCCCAGAAAACTATACGCAAAAGATTCTGAACGGCCATGAAAACCCAAGAACATCATAAAATTGTGTCGAAAAAAATCGCTCGTGAGAATTTTTACTTTGCTTTACTTTCGATTTAGAGGAAACGTTGGCAGGAAGTGATGGAAGCGTTGCTGTGTCGGATCAATAGGCTCCAGCTACACGAGTTCTAAAGAATGCCTACAGTCTGATATTCGTGTAAATTTACTGCCAAAAAAACAATCGTCGGCCTGTCCGGTTTAATTTTCCTATTTCAGTTTTATTGCTAATTAAAGAAAGGCAAGATAGTAATAATAGCCCTTAATAAGCAGTCAAGAGTGGTATCTCAGACTTCCACAGAAAGCGTGCTGCACCCACCGAAGTAATTTTAATTTCCACAAACTTTTGCCGCTCGCTTCTTATGAATAGCATTAAGGAGCTCCCGCCTCGAGAGGGAGCGACTTTTTTCCCCCTATTTTCTGTGTTTATATATTTTTTCCAGCGATTTGAATACAATTAGCCGTCTGTGGAAATGGGAGAAAAAGTACTCGGCAATTAGTGGAAACTTTGCGGTGAAAATACACTCCGGATTATTCGGGGCAGCGGCGCGGCGTCTGCGGCGACCAATTTTGTGGAATCGAAAAAAAGAGTTTTTTTTTTTACTGATGTGAACTTGAAGCGTCTTCTGCCGTAGCGTGAAAACAGAAAACGTGGCTTTCATTCAGGTTGAATTGTCGAAACTCAGTATTAGCCCAATTGTCACCGGTAGATCCTCCCACTGCTGTCACAGTTTACACGCCTGTTAAGTAATATTAAATTAAGTATCGTTTATGTGGCATTTCAATAAATGGTCATGTGTATTCCACGAAGACAGTCTTCCGTGCATGAATCCTCATCGAAGATACATGCCAATTACTGTTGCATCCCAAAATCAAAAAAAGCGATATAATTTTTATAAAAATATTTTTTAATGAAATGAAATCTTGTTTCCAATATTTTATGTAAAAATCATCTATTAGTCATCATCATCATCATTGGACGTCCTCCCTGCCCGAGATTAATCTTATTAATATTTTAATACAAATTAAATTAATCAACTAGAGAGATATACAGAAAAATCAATCTATCGAAAAAATATTTTGGTTGCTACAGAGATTCCTATCCGAGCAAACGCGGTATCCTGTTTCGCCACATCAACTAAGTAGGTTAACGACATCTTTTTGAACTTATGTGCTGTAGTTCTTTCAAATTGACACATCTGTTATTTTATTTTTAAAAGCAATCACCGTTATATTGCGACAAATCTCAAATGCCTTTGAGTAATATACGCTTAAAGACGCCAGTATTAAATCATTTCATTTTAAGGAGAACACATTTTTTCAGAACTAAATGCAACGTCACAATAATAATAATGTGTTCTCGTTAAAAATATTAATATTTTATAAATTTTTAATTTTAATTCGAAAGAAATGTTGCTCGAATATATTTTATTCGGAACCTTCTTCGTCTTTGCATGACGCAAGTGTTGTTAAATTGACACAACAATGCTTTTGTATAATTGCCAATAAATATATCTGTAATTGGCCATGAAAACCTAACATCCCCTTTATATTGCTGGGTACTTCCATTTCTTCTTCTCTCACTTCCTCTTCTGCTCACGTCGTATCCGGTTACCGGATGTTAGCTACAATTGTTTTGCTGTCTGTCCAAACCATTGTCTTAGTTTCATCAGCCGTGAGGTTCAACGTCTTGCAGGGCCACTCTGTCCAACAATCTTTTCTTGAATTGTGAGATATAGGATCTGATATTCTTCTGGAATCATCTGTCTATTCAGCTAATATTAAACATTCTTCTGTAAGACATTTCAAATGCTTCAAGTCGCCTTAGTAATGCTCCACCCTTCCGTTCTACAGTACCTCTTCCATAATTTCTTCTCACAGTCACATTAACAAAGAAAAGTTCCTACGTCGCACATGTAACCTTGAAAAAGCCAATATGCTAAAGGTCATTGAGAAGCTGAATCAGCAAAGTTGTAAATGAAACCACCACTGAAACGACACTGTATATCAGTTTTGGGCGGATCTTCTTGGTCATCGAATTTAAACAACCATTTAAAATTATTTCTGATTTTGAAACTGATAATTCTTGGTGGAATTCCATTTCAATGATTTAATTGAAACACTTTTTAACTTTTTTCCACTATTTATTGATTTTTTTACCATTACCGGTTACAGCCATCTTCAGACCCTAACTTAAGAGAAAAATGTAAATAACCTTATAATTAATAAAAAAAACACTTTTAAACACAATTTCTAAGTGAGCTTCCCCGCAACAGCACTGTATATCATCTGACAATATATCAACATTTGTAAAAACCGATACACAGTGTTGTTGCAAGGGGTGTCTCAAATGATATACAGATATCCCGAACATAACTCGATAATATTTTTATTTTGTTCATAAATCTATCTTCAAAAATCTGTGGTGGAGGGGATGGGAAACCCCTTCTAAAAATAAACATTTAATATGGAAATCACTCGACCTTGCATTCATCTTTTAGGGTCCATTACTTTTTTATTACATTTTTAGGGTTACAGTTCCATTACTGAGCCTTTTTGTACGGAGATTTATATCTAGGGTCCTGTCGGAAAGCCAAAAGTCATTTGGTAATGCGGGATTAAGGCAAAGAATGCATTCAATTGTAATATTTATGCAAACAGAAAATGTTAGAATAAAATCTAAAGACAACTTTTATATATTTTCTTCAGAAGTTAGTCGAGTGTAGTTTCTTAAAACTGTCCCACATTATTGTAATATTTTCACAACTAATTCTGAATTATAGCACTTTTATTGAATCGTATTTTGTAGAGATTTTCTTCAGTACGGAGTTCTAAAATTTAATTTCGCAGTCAGTACACGCAGAATACGACGCCGTCGCTACATCTCAAAGGTATCGAGCTCTTTCTTGAATTTCTTTATCTGGATGCATGTTTTAACTCCATATAGATCTATAGAGAATACTGTGACTAATTAATCGGATTTTTATGTTCCTTGAGATGAAGCAGCTCCACCACATTTCGGCAATGCTAATTCTCCTTCGGATCGAAAACGATCTACTCGACTATTTTTTTCCTTACTTATGATTCTTGTACTGACATTGTCGGAGCAGTTGTAAATGTTGAGAATGAGCTAATGGATGCTGCCGAAATTGGATCCGCACTAAGACAAGACAATGCACTCTCTACTGTGGTCTTCAATCTGGTGCAGGAGGCGATAACTCGTAAGGTTAGCATTACGGACTGTATTAACTACAATACATCGCAGATGATTTAGTTGTCACGAGACGATCTAAAAAATAAATGATTGACCATGCTGTTACCCTGAAAAAGAAAGCGGAAAAATTTAAACTACATGTAAACGCCTCAAAAACGAACAAGAAGCACCCCAAGATGTGTGCGTAGATTACCATGTATATGAAGGGGTTGATAATTTACATATCTGAGCTCAAATTTAAACACGGTACATAGGATAACTGATGAATTGAAGATCCGACTTCTAGCTGAAAATAGAAGCTTCTATGCGTGGGGTCGAAAATACTGAGTCAACGAAGCAAACTGTTAATATACAAAACTATAGTAAGACCAGTGGTCACTTTTGGTTACGAAATGTGGTACTTAACACAAATCAAAGAAAACAAATTAGCAGAACTTAATATAAATTAATCATGAGCTGGATAATTTAATAGAGCAAGAAACAGTTGTAAGATTCTGTAGGTCCCAAAGACTGCGATGGGCTGAAAGAATGCCAGATAACAGGACACCAAAGATCGTGACAAAGTGGACTCCCCAGTGGAAGCGACCTAGAGGCAGGCCAAGAAAAAGGTGGGCTGACTGTGGGAAAGAAGACTGGAGCAAGATGGGAGGGTCTGGGAAATGGACTAGAATAACCAGGGAGAGCACCTGTGAAGGAGGCCAAATCCCACTCTGAAGAAGAAAAAGAAGAAGACTTATGATTGTTTCAAGATCTTGGAGGGAGCTCTTCGTCGTGGAACGTGGCATTCATTCCAAGAAATCATAGCAAAATATAGTCAATTTCACTGTTCATATTTACAGAGCAGACGATCAAAGATAAAACGATTTAAAAGGCGCAAGAATCAGAAGCAGATATCAAATGTTTTTAGGATTGTAATAATTCTCCACGAGTGCTGTGAAAACAGAATCAATGCTAAGTAAAATATTCCAAGAAATACAGACCATCCGAGTCGGCGCGTCTCAGTTTGAAGAGCCTTGAATAATACATTTCGCAAAATTCAATAAGTGCTTTTATAACATTATTCCGCCTGTGTTTGTTTAATTTATTAACATCTGTGATATTGAGTGTAAGAAGGCGCGCAAGGATTAAACATAATCCCGTTTAATTCCCTTCATCCCATTTTATTCCGGATGCTTTTGTGCTCCTCATTCCGCATAATCCTTCCGAATCGTATGCCCAAGGATTTAGGGGATTGTGCTCAGCCGCGGTTGAAATATTCAGATGTTCATATTTGCATTCGGCCTAACTTCCCGACTACTTATCGCCGGCTCGCTGCAAATTTGCCGGATATAATATTACTGTTTTAAATCTTTTCATATTTATCCAGGTCTGTTGTTACATTACTTTCACGAGTTTTTTTTCGGACCGATATTGAGTCCATGTATTTGCGGTTTCAAAATTTTGGAATTGGTATTGCAGTGTTTCAGAAATATGCGTTTTCAAAACCACTACAAATGTGGACCTAGTAATTTATTCTCTTACAAGTGTTCTTGCGCACTTGTGATATTAAGCCAAATTTCGAAAATATTTGGTTTACTGCTAATTAGATTCTTAGACGGTGTTGATTTTAAATGAGATGGAATACTTTTTGTAGAAGGTGATAATCGTTTATGAGATAGCATATTTAATGACATTAGAATGTGAAAAAAAAACATTTTTAGGTCAAATGTATAACTGATAAATTTATAATATACTGGGTTAATAACTATTACTATATGTATAATATATATTAGTATATGTATAATATATGTTATTATATACAGAATGTACAGACCTAGTTCACAATATTTTATGGGTCGAATATATTACGTATATTACGAGTCGAAAATGTTCAAGGAATATGTGCAAAATCTGCACTGTTACGGAAAATATTATTGTATAATCGTGTTAAGCTTGAAGTATACGTAGGTACTTAAAAATAAATATTTGCGAAATTGTTCAATTATAAGGCCCTAAATCATCTAACAAAAAAAGTGTAACCGCTCGAAATTCGATGACCTTTAAATTTTTGTATTCAATATATAATTTGGAATTAATAAAATATTTTAATTAATCGAAATAATCGCATTATTACTATTTTTTTTAAATGCTTATATCTATGACATGGTTGAGAATAGGCGCAGTTCCCATAAATATTTTCGACTCGTAATTTAGTCAGGTATCCACCCATAAAATATTGTGGACTGGATCTGTTACACCCTGTATAATATCAAATATTATTAATCTGAAATTGAGTGAAGATTAAGAAAATAGGATTTAACTGTTGGGATGCATGTACGCGGATAATTTTTTTATCTCTGAAATTTGCTTAAAGAACATTGTAGAGTTGAGCGCGGAGCGAGCTGTCATTCATTGTCTATTGTATTTTGTACGCCGATCAAAATGACTAATGCACACTAATTTTTATCAGATTTTTTAATATTTACTCTATTAAAATTTAATGCATACTTTGTAAATCGCTTAATTAATTAATTTTTTTTTAATAATTATACAAAATACTTTGTTTAAACCACTATTTATTAATTATTTTACATGCTTCGATACCTATGGTATCTTCTTCAGGAAACATTGTATACTGAAATTAAAAATAAATTTGAAATTTTAGAAATAAGAAAAAGTGTTAATAGCAAGCTTAATATTATAAATAACCAAATCCTCTTTGCAAATAGTCACCTTTTAAATTTGTTTTCATAATAGTTCTTACTTATTTACCATATTATAGTTTTGTTTTTATCTATACTTGTATATTTAATTTCAATATACATATTGTTTCCTGAAGAAGATACCATAGGTATCGATACATGTTGAATAGTTAATATATAGTGGTTTAAACAAAGTATTTTGTATAATTATTAATATAAAATGAGGCCCCAAAGTAATTTTGCAAATATTGAAGAAGATTTTTTTTGTTTATGTCATGACGAGCTTCCATAAAACGAGGTATTTAGATTCCAGAGTAGGGCTTCGCTCAACGTCCACTACACATTAATGTCAAGTGTGATGTTGAAAACTTGTAAAAATGCATTTTTAAATTGCTTGAAAACCGGTCTGCAAGATCGGGTACCCTGAGCAGCGTGTTGCTGCAACTCCTCCCTTTTTCTGATGTAAAAACTGATTGCATCCGGTCTGTGAGGGAAGATGATATTGATCGTTCTTGCTAAGTTTCGCATAAATTACTACACATTATGCGAGTTTTTTAAAACAAACGTGAATACATTTGAAAGAAGATAAAAATATAAATAGAATAGTATATAAATACTTTGTAAGATCCTGCACACATAAATACATGCACACACAATATATTACAAATTAGATTAATAATAAATCACACAAAAAAATATCGAACCTGGAACATTATCTTACTGAGTTATTCTAATTTTCAAAATCTTGTAGTAGTAATGCTACTAAAAGACACTTGGATTATTCAATCCATTTTTTTAATTTTAATTTTAGAAAATATAATACATTTTTAGAATAATCAGTAGGATATATATATATATATATATTTCTTTTAACATTTATTTCTTCTCTATGAGAGTAAGATTCGTGTATAGAGAAGGAGTATATACGAGAGTGTATGTTTCAGTTAGTCACATATTTTTTTTATTTCAGATACAAATTTATAGTAGTCTGTAATTTTTCTAATTGTGATGAGGTCTTAAATTAATCTGGAAACTTCATTACATTGTGATTTTGCATCTGAATTACAAGATGAGCTTTCTATAATGTCTGTCTGTTCATATAAATTTAAAAAATATATATTAGTTTATCATTAGTCCTACAACCCCTGTGGTTCCTCCTTATTGCGAGGCATTTCACACCAGTTCTAAATTTCTAAAGCAGATATGTCTTCAAAGGCATTATTATATACTGGACTTTTATTTTACAAAATATTTACTGTAATTTAAACATATAAATAATCAAATAAATACATTTATTTAAAAACATTTTTTGATGTTTTGTTCTAAAATTTCAACAAATATCTCGCCATCTCTGTAACATTTCCAATTGATACTTCTATTATTCCATTTTTAAAAGCAATCAACTTTATTTATTATCTATAGTTTATCACCATACTGTTGCCGTAATTACCTTCGATAGGATCCTGGGTTTTCTAATTGGTTTGATGAATATAATCATTCAACCTATGTAAATGAAATAACACCAACCTTTGCGAAACTGTGCTGTTACTCGCCGATTCTTCTCTGCTGTCTTGAATCTTCTGAAGACTCGGCTGGCTAGCCTCCGAAACTATATCACAACCGATAATTTGAAAAATATAATACAAAATGTTTTTACATATCACCGCCGTAAAATATATGACTGACTCCGAAAATGTATCTTAACAGAAGCCGTTTTGCTTTCGTGTTCTGTTTTAAATGTAATAACTACAATACCAGGCCTATCCATCGATGTATAGAACACTTAAACACAAACTAACGCCTTTTACAATCCCCCGATGTATATCGAAGTTTTGAATAGTTATCACCATAATAATAGTTTATTTATTTTAGACCCTCAGTATTACATAGCAACGTAAAACAAACATATATTGACATAAGTCCGTAAATATAATTTACTTTGCTGTTGTATTTTAGTACATTTTTAAATAAGATTCCTGTTATTTATATAATATTAATCGATTCTTAATCATGATTTTGTTTGTTTCAGCCCCTCCAACCTCGGTGGATATAGTCGGACATAGTCCAAATTCGAAGATAGAAATCCAAGAGAACCAGGACCTCAGTTTGGAGTGCAAAGCCCAGAGTGCCAAGCCTGCCGCCAAGCTCGTATGGTACAGGGGAAAGGAAGAACTAAAACTGGGTAAGTGACTGTATTAAAATAAGAATTCCGCGAAATTGTGAAGAGACGAAGAATATGATAAAATTGGAATAAATCCTTTCAAAAAATATGTTGGTGCAATATTAATGTCTGAATAAATCTAACTGATTAGATTCCGGTCAAAATCCTGACAATCCAAAATATTGTGTTGAAATTGAAAATTATATTTAAAAAATATAATATTATTAATTACTACTTCTTTTCATTTAGGTGGCGTTTTATTAATAATAAAAATATTAATAAAGTGATTAACTTCTGCATAATTTCGAAAAGTTTTCCAAATCCATGCATTTTGTCGTGAACTGAACAGGTCTAAATCTATATTATTGATAGAATCGGCGTTAACTTTTTAGAGTTTCATCATCAAAATGGATGTATATAAATAAAACAATGTTATAACTCTACTTGAGTTTATTAGCACTACTCGAGTTTTGAATGAAACAGTAACTCTCATCGACAGGTGAAGTATTAAATTTAATAATATTTTTTCTTAAAAAAAAATCTAATAAGGTTGTATCATCAAATCAATTTATATATATCTTTCATCATCATAACAATTTAATTTAGGAACTTAATTTATTTTTTAAATAATTATTTTAGTTATATTTTTTTAATGTTAGAATAATGTGACATATGTTTTTTGGTTAGTTAATCCGACATCCTGAAAAAGGAAATGATTAAATGACTCATTTAGTGGTTTTAATAAACAAAGTTAAATAATCTACAACAATTAACATAATAAACCACAAAATACAATTTTGAAATATTAAAAATGTTGGAATATTGGGAGCCAAACCCTTGTACTTTTAAAACTGGTCAAATTTTAGGTGGAGTTAACGCAACACGGAGTTTCAACATAATTTGTTTTGTTATACTTTCGTCGACTAAGGAGTTTTAATTATAAGTAAATCAAACCAAGGTTTACTTGCTTTCATTCAAATTGATCTTTAATTATCATCAGCAATTTTAATTCACTGCTGGATGAAGACCTCGCTATGACTGACACTCTTCTGCCCTCCACCAACTTCTGCTCCGGTTGATTTTTGTCACGTGAATAGCATTTGAAAGTATTATTTGTCCATCGATCGATTAGCTGTGCCTTCAGTGATAATGATATATATCATTCACCTTAACCTAACCTACGTGTTTCCTTTACTGTCTCTTCTGTTGATTCCCAGTATACTTCTTTCTGTACTACGTGGTATCGTCTAGAGTTTCTGCTTTAGCTTAACTGTTCTAGTGAATCCTTCGACAGATCGTTATTCCCGGGTTTTCTATTGATAATATTATCACTTGTGCAGAGTGAAAAATCACCACTAACCTGGACTGATAGTTGCGTTTTCTCTGCCCATCGTAGGTTGGTCCGAAGTATTGTTCTTCCTGTACTCCGATCTCCAGGTATTATTCCGATTGGCCGAAATAATGCACTCCCGCAGCTACTTATTAGATGTTTATCTGGCGAGGTACTAACCGCAATTGTCGATTCTCCGATTGCAGAAAACGGCGACCTTCACACTACAAATATCAATCATACAAAGAAATCAGAGTGCCAGTCGAAGAAACAAGAAAGTGCGTAAATATTAGAATCCAGATATCACTATCATATGCAAGAATTATAATAATTTACTGGTCAAAAATTGATCTCATAATGCACAGAGGCATTGAGAGAAATGTACTGAAACATAGAACATTTAGAGCATATTTTCCCTTGTTACTTCCTTCTGAAACCTTCCGTTTAGGAGGTACCGTTGTCCTAGATATGTACGAGTATACCAATTCACACCATTCACCGCAATATTCCTGACTTGGGTTATTCTTTAATGCTGTATAATATTATGTAATGGTTGCGGCGAGGGTGTATCCGTGTAATGTAAAGTTTTATTTTTTTGTTCATTTATAGCGGGTTCTTCCTTGGCAAACATAAAAACAGCTATATAATACCTCTTACCTACACCGCAGCGAGAGTTATAAATTATATTTATTTATTTATATAGTAGAAATAAGTCACAGATAAAACAGCATGTTTCTTTACGTTTTGTACTTCCAATTGTATTTGAAATCATAATTTTTAATAATATGTACCTACCTTTTGATATGGAAATAATCTATTTTGTTAATGGAAAAAGCATTAAACTTTATAAAAAATATGTACTTCATACATCATAGATGTCTCTACTTCCTGATTTACTGAATAGTCATCATCAGTGGCGCAACAGCCCAGTGAGTCTCTGGCCTCCTTAGAAAGGACCCACCCTTACCCGGAACTGTTATGGGAGTGGTTACTCTCGTGCTATTTCTTTTCGACAAAGCAAAGCGACGCGGGTCTTATGTAACCATAATTTAAATGCGTTATAGATTAATTATTTAACTCAAAGTTAAATGTTTATTACTCCTATATATAGGATTATCCAGCAAGCGCGATAGAACTTCAAAATGGAATAAAAAAAATTAAATCAAGTATGATATCTGTTCCGAATTCGTAAACACCCTTTTGGCGCGTGTTTCCGAATCGGTCGCGACCATATTATTGACACATTTTCGCATCCAAATTCTCATCCATATATTTCCTAATGCTCGTCTTTTTAGTGTGAAGTGTGACCTTGACGTCAGCAGACGTCAACTTGACCGATATTTATTCGATTTCGACATCGCGATAGCATTCGCGGTGTGGGCATTTCAGCTCCATTGCACAATATCACCAAATACAGTGATTGTATTTTTGATCACGTGTTTGTTGTTTGTGTGCCGTGGGTGAACTTGTGATATCGCCGTATTCAAGTGGGATCGGAGATCTGCTCATCCGCGTGCCATTACGTGATCTCGGCGGCGACTTGAAGGGATAACGGAGGCGTCATATACAAGGTAAGGCGAGGAATCCTTTCGAATCTCGGTTCCCGAGATCACTGGTCCTTCAACTGGAACCCTTGTCCCCTTATCGACCTCATCCTGTACCAAGGTTTCCCTACTTCCCTCCACTACACTGCGGTGATTACGATTTACGACCGCAATTCTCGTATTCCATTCCAATTCGTTCATTTAGATCCTATCGATTCGAATTTACGTTACGAATTCAATATCAATGATTTTATTTTATTTAAAAGATCATTTGATGTCATTAACAGTAGAATATAATTGCATTCAAACGTGCACCACAACTACGTTTGATACAATGCATTCTTAGTTCATCTGGCGCTATTACACCAATAACACGAATTATGTTATTTTTTAATTATTTTAGATTGTTAACTTTGTTTTATTAACCAATTAATGAATTAAATATATCTACCGGTTTCGAAAAATATGATTTTCTTCAGGAAGTCATTAACTAATCAAAAACATATGTTATATTGTTTCTTTGATAGAATCTATTTTTGAAATACAATAATTATTTAAAAAATAAATAAATACCTAACTTAATTCGGTACTTGATTATACAAAATTATTAGAATCAGTATTATCACAATAAACATGTAACTTTACATATCCCCACAAAAAATATTCAAACAGAGAGATATCACATGATCTAGGCGGTTAATTAACAGGTCCATTCCATGTTGTTTTCAATAAATCGATCTTCTCAGTTTATATGTTTTAATAACGTGTGAACGTTGCTCCAATATGAATTGCTTCATGATAAAATTGCCGACTATACTAAATAAAAATAACAATAACAAAAATAAAATAAACATGGCTACCATTCTTATTTGTAATTCTATCCCATTTATTGGATAACCCTGTACTGATTTTTAGTGGCATTTTGGTGGTGTTTATTAAGAAACAAATAGTACAGCCTAGTGAAAGTTAATAACAAACATTAGGTTAAAGTTGAAAGCATATTGAGATATCAATTAGTAACATATATTAAAATATAATAATTATAATTACAACTAGCTATTAAATATTAATTAACAAGGTGTAATTATAGTTACAAGAGAGAGAGAGAGATGTTGCCATAGTGTTTGTAGGTTATCATGGAGACGCACCTTGTAGGGAGATTTAGACAGAACATGGGCATGAAGACCCTCAGTTTCTCCACTCCAATCTATCCTCCGCTTATCTTTTCCAGTTCACGATACCGACTGTATGAGCATCCTGGGAAGCATTTTTTCGGCCAACATTTTTTGATTAAAGCACTTTATTCGCTGATCTTCTGGGCTCGTTCATTAAGCGTGACTTCATCCATGGTATCTTGATAAACTGGACTGGTTGGATTTACCAAATTCTGCGTCTAATTCGTGGTTGTGGCGTATACGTCACACCCAGTTTTAATTTTTGGCACCAAATATTCTTCTTAGTAGTGAATAGTTAAAAGCAGTATTGAATTTTCATATTTCTTACTGTTTTGTAAATCTCAATATTAGTTTTCTGGTCAGCTTGACATCCGTCATTAAAAGCATTCTTTTAAATTTTTCGACGTCGTATTATTGAAATGAACATTATTATGTCAGATAGCACTGATACCGATTCTTCTGACGATCAAATAATTGTTCAATACATCCTTAACAAGAAGAGCAAAATCTTTTAGGCCACAAAGTGATCATTTTATATGGGAAGATATAGATTTTATTGTAAGATTCCGCCTGTCCAAAATTATGGTTAGGTAACTGGTCTTGCTTATTTCAGACAATATAATGTCATCTAAAGTTATCTACTTCATAGGTATATAATAATATTTTTGATAAAGATCAGAAATCACGCAGTTCGTCCTGTAAACCAGGTCTCGATAACTTTGCATTTCTATGCCACAGGATCAATGCAAAGATGCACGGGTGATATATCTGGTGTACACAAGAGCACTATTTCACGGATTGCGAATAAAGTGAGCAGAGTAATAGCCGCTCTCAGATCACAATTTATGTATACCTGTATCTACCAAAGAAATTCAGCAATATCTGAATCAATTCTTCAACATTATAAAATTTCCAAAAACGATCGGTGCAATAGATTGCACTCATGTGGAAATCCTATTTCCAGGAGGAAATAATGCGAAATACTATTAAAATATAAAGGATTATTTCTCCATTAATGTGCAGGCAGTAATAGATGCCACAATGAAATACACAGATGTAGGCAAGGTAGCCAGGCTCAACACACGATAGTATTCTAGTCATTCTACATTAAAAGGGCAACTACATGATGGTATTTTTAATGAGAAACATCTCATTGGTGACCGTGGTTATCTACTCAAACCATACTTACTTACTCCATTTACAAATCCAATATCTGTGGCAGAAAAACTATATAACGAGAGCCAAATCAGGACTGGGAATGTTGTAGAAAGAACATTTGGGGTGTGGAAAAGGCGTTTCCCCGCAATAGGTATGAAACTCAGGCGGAGTATTGAAAGAGTGGAAGCAGTCATTGTAGCCACAGCAGTGCTGCATAATGTTACCGAGTCACCAGACTTTGTGACAATATTATATGAAATTGACTCTGAACCTGCACAGGATGGAAATAATGTAAGACGAGATCTAATAAATGGCTATTTTTCCCAATTATTAAACCAGCCATAGCATTTCATTTATTTATTCTTAATATTGTGCGTACAAATGTAAATATATATGTTCTAATATAAATAAGATCAAACTTATCTTACACATATTGGCTTAGTTTCATTTTGAATCTATGAAGTATCTTCATCTGGCATTTCATTAAAGATCTTCATCGCTCTGTACATCATTCATTTCTGAGATTTAGCCTAAATTGTTGTCACATTTATTTTACAATAATATTGGATCTATAATAAAACAATTCTTCCTCTGTAAAAACTCTTTTATTATATTTATATATATACCTTTTAACATAAATCACATACAGAAATTACCATCATAAATTGAGTAAAGTCAAGTAAGTAAAATTAAAGTCAATAATTAGAAACTGTAAAGCCATACGACATAACTACACATTATTATTTTAGTAAATAGAAAAACGGTTTATGTTAATACCTTAAAATGAAAGGGGGTGAAACCACATTAGCTAAATACAGCAGAGGCAGTAAACATTTAAAAATAGAGAAATTGTTAATGTTTATAAAATTAAAGAAGTAAATTATTTAATTAATTACATATTATTTTTTTCTTTGACTAATTTAAAATTTAGTTGGGCCAAATATCTCTCAGCTTGACTACATGCAGTTCTTGTGTATTGTCTATTTGTTCATTTGGGGTGATTGAATTCATTTTGCGTTTTGATTTATCTGCGAACAAAGAAAGGGTATATATTATAAATGAAATAATTAAACTAAATAAAAGCATTATCGATATCTAATATTTATATTTTATTACATTATGTAAGTGTGCATACACCAGAAAATTAATTAATTATATTGTGAATTATCATTCTGTGCATTTTTTTGAGGTGATGCCATGAGTTGGTATTTGAATGCAATGCCAAGATATTTAGACTTGAGGCCTGTGCTCAACATCTTCCACCTATGAACATACAAACATATTACATTTGTATAATTGATCTGCTTACAATTGGGGTGTGCATTATTTATTTGTTTTTAAAAGGTAGCATATTAAATGCAAAATGAGTGATAAGATTTGCATTGCAAGGCCTTGCAGAGTACTTACAGTTAGAATCTGTATCATCATCAAATACCGAAACCCGCTATCCATTCACATCTGCATCATACCTCGTATCCATTCTGCTGTTTCTTGCTTCGTCTTGGATTCTCTGAATAAATATTAAAAATAATGTTTACTAATACGTAATTTACAACATAAACTTTTAAATATAGTTAAAATACAAGAATACTTACTTTATATTGACATTCATCGTTCAAAAACGGTCAATTGCTCATTTCGGGAAAGCAAACACACCAATTTAACGTAAACGTCAAATGTCAAATGAAGCGTTCTACACGTGTTGCCATAAGCAAAATTACTCGCGCGGCATTAAGTAGATTTTTAGATGTTAAAGTAACATTTGTTGGCCGCCTGTTGCCTTTTTGTACTTTATTTATTACTAAACAGTAGAAAAATGTTAATGTTTATATATTTTAGCGCTTTTAAAGATACTGCAAAAATGTGCATTGCGTAAAATAAAAAACTCGTGTATTATAATTATTTTTTAAATGGTGTTTATAATAATAATGGTTTGTGGCTGGTAAATCTTCTCAAAGACTTATCTACCGGAGGTTGGCAATCATCTTTGCGATGTTCACTTTAGATGCTGTGGCGTGAAGCAGCTCAATGAAAATGCATCTGAACCATTATTTTTAAGTCTTTTGACTCGACTTCTAATGTGCTCTTCTAAAGTCTGGAAAATTAATACGTTTAAAGTTGCGAGCTTCAATCACTCCGATCAGTGTAGAATTGAGTCCCAACGTGTAGGGTTGATTATACTGCGTGTTCATACACTGTTTGAAATTCGTTCACACAACTTTTAATCGGATAATTTGCATTTTTAATATCCCGATATTGCATAGTACTGTATATTTATAGCTTGCTGCCGTAATTGTGGTCAGCCGAGTTCCGAACCCGTGAACTGTCCTTTCTCGTCACTGGTCTTCACTCGCCATCACAATGCTGTGTGTCTGTCATAAAATTATACAAATAACTACAATAAAATACTTTCTTTACATTTGTATAAATTTTGCTGGGGAAATTTTTTGCAATACCTAAAATAATTTTAAAAACTTTCTATTTAATTATAATTTTTTTTTTTTTCGAAAATGAATTATTTTATACTGTATTGTACTATGAATGCAAGTAACTTGCGATGTTGTACAATGCTTACAACCGGCAAGAAAAAATACTGTGATAGTGTTTTTATCTAATGATTAGCTTAGGCACAAATCGCTCTATCGGATTATTTAAAAGCAGACTAATAATGATACCTACAATATAATCCTGCCATGCAGCACGTGTCGCGGGAGTGGTAAATTACGTTATTATTTAATTTCTTATATGAATATGTTTGATTGGATATTTGTTTACGTTAGCTGGTTAAATTAAGCTGTTCGTCTGTATAATGCAATGCGAAATTTTTTAATGCGGGCTTATATCAAAATATGAAAAATCGATCGAGTATCTATTTTATTCTCTCTCTTTTTAATCTATCCTTTACCAGAATACTCTCAGGTAAAGCGCAGACTCATTTCCCAGCGGCACCAACTCGCAAATCACGCTTACATTAAATTTAATGGATTGCATAATATCCCTTTGCCGGTAACAAACGGAAATTTAAAAAATGCTTATTTAAACTTCAATTATTTCTGTATTCCTCCGCGCGGGCGTCCGCCTCATTATGCAATGTATATTAGACCAAGAAAACAAAAGCGTCTCGGCTTTTTTCTCCCGCCCAACTTTCATGGCATATTTTTATGCCGTCCGCATTAAATGGAATAAAAATTGCGGAATTTCCTCTGCAGCGGTTCGACTTTTGATAGGATAATACACCGCAGGGCGCATCGCGATGGACGACCACTTTATACCACCATTTTTAAGTTAGAATTGTTTCATTGTAAACTGAACAATTTATGTTAACTCTCTAAAAAGTTTTATTTGCGCAAGGGGGGTGATTAAACGGGATGTAGGAAGGGTGGAAGGAATTTGGTGTAGGGACAGAACAGTAAGGGTTCAACGACCAACCAGGATGAACACGACTTACCTGGATTTTCTCTTCATGTCTCCCGAACGTCCGGAGTAGATTGCTGGTTCGCACGGAGCACTGGAAACATAATAGCAGTTTTGGCACGCACCGCGAGAAACCGAAGACGCGCTAGCAACTGTAACAGAAAAGTGTAACGAGCAGTTCACACTTCTTGACAGTTCAAAGATCACAAACGACACACACAGAAAAAGTCGTACTCTGTGGTATAGTAAACATCTATAGATAGGTATAGTAAACATAATGGAGCATTTACAAGCGCACGGCGATCTGTGGACCTGTCATAAATATGGAACAAGTTTATTTATCGAAAAAGTATTTGGTTGCTACGGTTGATATAAATTCCAAATTTGTCGTAAACGTAATCGATTTATTTAGTGAAATGATAGCAGGAAAAGCCCGATAGCAACCAAATATTTTTTCGATGAATAGATTTTTTCTGTACAGCTTTCTAATTGCTTCATTTAATTGTAACAACATTCGCATTCAAAATTTACCTGAACAAAGACAATGTATATGCAGTTTTAAAGTGTACAAAAACAAAGGTTATACATATTTTCAAATGACAAGCAATAAATAAAGAAATAATATTAAAAATTATAACATATTATTAATTTTTTAAAGATATGTCAAAACTTTAAAGAATAAAATGATAAACTTAATCAGTGTTAATATGTATTACGTTCAATTTAATAATAATATGAGTGCGATTATAATGGACCCAATTATACTCATGCGACTTATGTGAATACAAAAAATGTTACACTGCACAGTAACTTTTGAGACACACTGTAGCATATAAAGCATCTCTTCACTGTGAGATAGTCAACCAGGTTCGGCAGGAAGTAGTAATGTTATTCCTAATGGGTCACGCTGACCACGTTCGGTGAAAAAGTGAACATTTGGACTGAAATAACCATAAAACTATCATAATAACGAAATTCGATTTATGACATGGTAATCTATGAATCGTCCGGTATTGCTGAAGATTTCGTATGCTCATTTGGTATTTAACATTTCCAACGATTAGCATATTAAAAATTTATGTGTCTTTTAAATTATTGTTATTGTTGCTGCGTTACTAGCGAATTTAATTAAATAAGATAAAATGTGTTATTATTTTTGTTTACGTGGAAGATGAACTACAATAACAATGATCTAATCAAATTATATATGTATTTGAAATAAATTACCATTTTAAGTTACGAATTTTTTTTTTGTGTGGGATGAGTAGGTATCACTTCTGACAATAATTCAGAATTGTTCCGACTACTTTATTAGACTCTCGTTTGTGTTAAAGTAGCCATTTTTTTTCGTGCTGTTTTGATGATATAATTTTTTTTTAAATAATTAATTTATAAATACCTAAAATGTGTTGATATTTACTGTTTCCTAGATAAGTTTGTAGAATTCCGTAATCACATACCTATGTCAAAATAACACTTATTTTTTTATTCAACTTGTTTAATTTAGTTGAGACGCGTTTCGCCTTGTGAGGGCATTATCAATCTCTGAGATTTGTAATGCCCTTACAAAGCGATAGGAAAGTAAATTAAACGAGTGGAATAAAAAATCAATAGTTTTATTTTCACATATGGAAAATGAGTTGAATCTTTAAATATAGACTAGATTGCCCGCAGCTCCCGTACGAGAGCAAATACGTTAAAAGACTAAAGAGTAAGAACAAAAAAGTGAAAAATATGAAGAATTTTTTTTCAAAATTGAAGTATCATAAAAACTGAATTTCATATAAAAAAGACTAAGATATAAAGATGACGATATGATAAAAACGACTTAATTAAACGCAGTACACTTTTGTTAATCTCCAGTAGTTTTTAAAACATAAATAGTGCCTAAACTCACAGAGAAAATTATAATGTGTCCACGGGATGTCTCTTTAATTCAAATAATAAGCAATGCGCCTGTGAAATACAAATCAGCAACGCTAGATGGTATACAGACAGCGTGAAATATGTGTCAGCCCATTATACTCACAAAAAAATATTTTATTCATAAAATCAGGTTTTATAGATAAAAAGATATGATGAAGACTTGTAAGACAGACACAGTGCACTTTTGTCAATCTCCAGAAGTTTCTAAAACATAAATAGTGCCTAAACTCACAAAGAAAAGCATAATGTATCCACGGTATATCTTTTTAATTCAAAATAAAATAAACAATGCGCCTGTGAAATACAAATCACCAACGCTAGATTGCGTGAAATAGGCGCCAGCCATTTATACTAAAAAATTGAATTTAAAAGATGAAATTTTAATGATGGGAGTTATTTACAATCTCAAGAATAATTTTTAAATGTGGATGATTCACGTGTTTTAGTTTTGTTTTGCATTACGTTCATTAAAAGATTTTTTCAATGTCAATAAACGTATGGAGTAACGTATTTTTTAAATAAAATAAATATATAAATATTTCTTCAATATTAGCAAAATTACTTTTTGGCCACATATTATATAAATTATAAGACAAAACACTTTGTTTAAACTACTATTTATTGATAAATTAGTATTAATAATAGTTACATAAATTTGAAATTTTAGAAATAAGAAAAAGTGTTAAGAAGCTAAATATTATAAATAACCTAATGCTTTTTGCAAACAGTCATATTTTTTATTTGTTTTCATAGTAGTTCCTACTTAGTTACCCACCACATATACTTTATAGTTTTGTTTTTATCTATGCTTGCATTTTTTAATTTTAGTATACAGTGTTTCCTGAAAAAGATACCATAGGTATTGAAACATGTTGATTTATCAATAAATAATGTTTTGTCTTATTATTTATATATAAATATTTATTTATAAAAGTGATTCCGTAAATATCAGCGGAAGTGTAGTCGAGTAATGTACACCTAGTTTATTTTAGGAGTTTTCGCATAACCTCGTATATACTACTAAATAAACTCCGCAGTTGTTGCATTCAAATGCGGTGTTTTTTTTTTTATCATGGTTAATGTATTTTTTGTTTCTGTGTTAGCGTAAATAAATTATGTACCCACTACTCTTATGTTCTGCTTGCCATTACGTAGCTTTCGCATAATAAAAAATAAATAAAGTAGACTCCATATTTAGCAAAAAGGCATAGGTACATATAAAGCTTGGAACATAAAAAGAGTTTTTATGTTTTTGATGTTTTTGTTTGGGTACGTTGTTTCATATTACTGAAACCTGCCAATACTCCTGGGTACATTTATTTTAAAAAGTAAACATTGTAAAAGTATCAGTTAATGGCTCTGTATTTTATTCTTTACTTAGAATTTAATTTATTTGTAATTGTAAACTTTATCTGTCTCAACACAGATTTTTTACGATATAGGTATAATTTTTTTTAGATATAGGTGTCCTCTATTTCAAAGATTCAAAATAGACCGGTGGAAACCGGCACGCCACACCAGTTTGGGGGGTTTCGTGCAAATATAGTTCCGGTTCGTGATATTCTTTCAATTATAATCTTTCGAGAGTTCCTCTATTTATATATGTTAGTAATATATATATATGTTTTATTTACGGTTTCTGTAACCGCTAGGGTAGCGGAACTGGTGTCTCTTGTAGGTTATATCGCGTTTTTTGGAGATGATTAGTCTAACGTTTCGGCACGGTAACTCTCGACTGGGGAATATTAATATCTCCTGCGTAAAAGTACGGTTGTGCTGTACTAAAATCAAAAAATATATGTATATATCGTACTAAATAACGATATATACATATATGAAACTGGCGTCTTTTCCAGTACTCGCGGAAACCTCAAATCTAACATTGTATTATATATATTATCAGTAACGGTTAGTTAGAGACACAGAAGTAAATAACAGAGAAATCGAACAAAAAAAATTAAGGCATTCCAAAAATATTGGCGATCCAATTGTACTCGGCTGCCGTCAGTACGTGCACGGTATTATGTTATTGATAGTTTAACCTAAAAATCGTCTCTGTGTCTGTGTTGACGCTTTGTAGTTCACATTATGTTGTAGGTAATATTATCATTTATCTCAAAACGAGAGCCTCTCAAAATGTCCACTGACACAGGCCCCTTTACTATAAATCGTTAGTTCGCCTTTTTAAAATGATCAAAAATAACGCAAATTTTTATACGAAAACTTTCGCCAAATGAACCAATATCACCAACCGATTAATGTACGACTGTTGAAGGGGCGAGGGGCGAGGGGCGAAGCTCGGCGGGGCGGGGGAAGATGCTCCGCAAGGGATGCGGAAAACATCCGGAAAACAATGAAATAGTAGCAATAATAATAATTCTTTTGATTTATTACCTGCTGTGGCTTGGAAAAGAAAAAACAACTCGTTCAACTAGAAGAAAGTCGATAGGAATATTGTTCACATCGGAAACTTGGATTATTTCGAAAATATTGCATCCCCTATTCGCGAGACCACTCGAAATACTGCAACCCCTATTCTTAAGACCAGTCGAAATATTGCTGGGCCACAAAATAACACAAAGAGAGAATCAAATGTAGAAAATAACTGGAACATGTTTATTTGTTGTTTTTTTAAACATTTCTCTCACGATTTAGCATCGCGGTTTCCACAAAGAGAACTGCTTGCCTTCAATCTCCGCGATCTTGGGCCTTGTTCAGTGCGACGTGTAGCGAGGCTCCGGTTATATCTCGGACTTCGTCCATCCATCTTATTCAAACACTACCAAATATTTAGACATGAACTATTTGCATTTTGGAGTCACACACGTATTCAATTTGGTACCACTGACGCAATCAAATAACTCCGCGACTTTTTTTAAATATATGACTCGATTAGAATGAAAGTTTAAACGCTGACAATATAATATGCATTAATGTAAAAAATAGGCCTTGTTTATACAACAGAGATTTAATTTTCGAAGAGTAAATACTTTTACTGTTACATAAATGTGTCATAATCTATCGGATTAATGTTTCTACAAATAATGTTTATAGAATGCCCCTCGTTCCGTAACTAATCTTCCAAACCTCTCTCCTATATGTACACTTTATTTCATGTCTATTCATTTACTAGTTAGTGATCTTACTTGAGATCCACCTTGCTTTCTGAACTTGTGCGTTCCATGTTATGACAATTTTTCTATGCCATCTAAAATTCTTTTAACAACATGCCCAAAGTATGAAGTAAATCTGTTTCTGCATGTTGAAGAGTACCTTTTTTAGTACGGAACTTCTGAAGAATTAAGATATTCGTTCGTTTTGCAGTCCATGATATAGACGGCATCGTACCACATCTTAAAGGCGTTTTAACATGAAATATGTTGAACATCATTAATTGACATGGCGGTTACTTTGTGGTGTAACATGATTATTACAATTTTCACAATAAAACTTTGTACTACACACACGTGGGGTTATTTTCACTATTAGTTCGAGAGGTGCAGTAGTAAACTAAACTAAATACAGATTTGTAGTCTATTCGGGCAATAGGGCGAGGATTGAGAAAAAGGGGGGAGGTTTCAAGGGGGGAACAATAAAGACGAAGTGTTAGGGAATGTTATGTTATTAATTGTTGTCATTTCAACGGTTTCTAAATTGTTTATTATTAATCCTTTATGAGGTATCGAGTGAAGAAGCTTTGCTAACCACATAATTGAATCAAACCACTCTTTCAATAGTCAAAGACTAAAACTTTTCCACTCGGTAGATACCTAGTTACTGTATAAGAAAGGCTAAATAAATTAATATTAGAATAAAGATTCAGTTCAATAAAAGCGACGCCTAAACAACGACCTAAAACAGGTTTTAATGAAACACTAGTTGAGTTGAAACAAGACGGTCGGCCCAGGTATGGCAAATGTTCTGCGCTATTATTCCGACCTCCGCCGCGGTCCGAGTAGTTCACCACGTGGTTTACAATGGATGGTTTAGTAATAACAATGTTGAGAGGGGATTGAATGATTAAACCCCCTCCCCGCAGAGCGCTTCCTCCCACAAAAACTTTTAATCCCGACTAATTGGGGATCGCCCTCGAGTTATATTGTGGATCAACTTTGTTCTCATTTCAAACACTTTTCGCTCTTTTTCAACTTTCTTGTTTATCGGCGCCGGCAGGGCTATCGGAAGGTCTGCGGGATGTAACTTTTTTTTTAATTAGCAGATTAGATGGATGGGATGATTACCTAAGAGCGGAATCTCGACATAAATCTTAAAACTTAATAAATGTACTTCCCTCGAGACCCGAGGTCCGGTAGACATTTCGCGAACTTGATGAAAATTCGGTATATTTTGGAGAGGCTCTGACAAATATGACACGAATTTAATAAATACCGTCTTTTTCCAATAAAGGCAGGTAGATACGCCACGAACTTAGAATAAATATTGTCTTTTCTCAGAATTGAGGTATAAGTATATGTTTAGACAAGAAACGCGATCAATACCACCATTTTGCGAGAAATTCTGTAATAAATTATACGATACAAGCTTTCATAATGCTTTCAGGACGTGAATACGTCACAAAGTATTACTCTCTTTTTCAAAAAAGACCAAAAAATGTACCACGAACTTAATCAATACTCGTTTTCTCAAGAACGCTCCCAGGAATGGTGAATACGCCACGCAGTATTACTTCCTTTCTCAAAAATGTCTACAAAATATTATACGAACTTAATTAGTCTTCAGGAACGGCTCAGATTAAAATGAACTTAATAAATATCATTATTTTATTTTTCGACGGTAACTTTACGATAGTTTATATTATTCACCGCAGACTTAACTCATTTAAAGTGTTTAGTTTAAATTATTAAATACCTATGAATCATTGCTCGTTTTAAAATCACATCTCTCTCACGACCGCGTCATATGATCACATCTCTCTCACCACCGCGTCATATGATCACATCTCTCTCACGACCGCGTCATATAATCCACACGTTATTAAATCATTGGCGGATTGAAAACACTAACAGACGATTGAAAGGCGTATGATATATTCAATAAGTGAACTTTTAAAAATTATATTAAGATGATTAATAAATTTTTTTTTTGAGTAAGTAAAGGTTACCCAGGAGTACCAAAAACTCTCCAAATTTTCACTTTCCCCAGAGAGGCACACTCCAGCTTGCTCCAAAGGCTCATTTATAATAGAACGTTACCCGCATCGTGAATTTAAACACCGTTCAAGCTAGGCACAGAAAGGATATTGTAGTATACGTATAAGTTCTAATAAATGTATGATAAAAGAAGGCTGTTATAATGATTTGGACCTGATGTACTGCTACTAGGACGCTTTCCTAAGATACGCTGGATGGATCAAGTGAAGTGTGACATATCTCCATCTCTACACACACGAGACTTCCTGACGAGGACATATCTATATCCAGGCAGACCATTAAAAGGATTCACACGAAAGATCACGACCCTCGGCAACGGGATAATGACCGACTTATTTTATATATATTTTTTAAATAAAAAGAAACTAGACAACCATGAAGCAAAGTATCTCTTGGAGTGGATCAGGTAATCAACAGCAAACTATTTTAAAATCGAAAAACAAGACAGAGCATTCGAATAATGAATTATAAGTGGACTAAACCTTTAAATTTAGAGGTAATTATATTTGGCAGGAGTTGTAATTATCACTGAAGTGTTTTGAAGCTCAACATTATCTAGTAAATAAATACATTTTATAAATCTCTACATTTACGTTTTTATTGGAAGCCACGGAAGCCACTAAAGAAAAACTGAGATATGATCTTTATTCTTTATTCTTCTTATACCAGTATACACCTATTATATATGTACTTCTACAAAAGCTTTTATTAACTTTTTTTTCTTGTAAAGAATAAAGTACACATACATATATATACAGGGTGTAACAGACCTAGTCCATAATATGTCATGGTTGAAAATATTAAAATATTCAAGGTATATGTGTCTAATCTCAACCATGTCATACATACAAGCATATCAAAAATATCGAAATTGTGCGATTATTTCGATATTTTATTTATTTATTGAAGCAAAGATACATATTGGTAATGGATAAATTTCGCAAATATTTACTTCGAAGTGCGTAGACTTAAAGGTTAACATGATTTTCTAAAAATTTCAAACAATAATATTTTCCGTAACAGTGCAGAATTTCCACATATTCCTTGAATATTTTCGACTCGTAAATTAGTTAGGTATCCACCCATAAATTATTGTGGACTAGGATCCTAACAGCCTGTATATATATATATATATATACATGTACATACTTCAATTATTATTCCTATATTTACATTTACTGTATTGTATTTAAAATGTGTCTTATTTTATACAAGCTGCTTATGTTAATTTTTTATCAATTACTTGTAAAAGACCTTAAATAAATAATGATTTAATAAATTTTTTAGATATATTAATAATATATTGATATTTTTTATATTCTATTTAGATTTTTTTTATATATTCTTTTATTATTCTGTAATTATTTTAAAAAATGACAATTTAGTTCTTCATGCACATTCTTTTCTCCGTTACAATTTTATATTAAAATGACATTTTTCATTGTAGTAATAGTTTGAATTTTTCTATTATCCGTTTGCGATGAGCGGCGTTCTCTTCTTTACCGACAGACAACTTCCTCTGGGAAATTGCAATTTCGTTTTCCATCCTTTGAGAACACAGTTGCATTCATTTGTACGGCGTTCACCACTCCACGAAAAAAACTACTTTACTATTGCCATTTTGTAAATACTATTTAAGTTTTTATTATTTTGTATTATTTATCCATCTGGCAATTTTTGCAATGTACTTCTCTAAATAAGAACCGTGTATACATTAACATGCATACAACATGCAACCGGAAATTTTATTACACCTAATGATGTTAAAACATATTGCATACATCACATAGAAAGATACACAGAAAAAAATGTTTCGATATAAACTGTTCATCACCGGGACTCGTACTCGAAATATTATATTGTCGGTGAATAGCTTTAACCAATTAAGTTACCGTGACATTATACAATTTTATCAGTTTCCATTTATGTTCATATATTACCTTATTAGTGACATCGCTAAGACATCTAGACAATTTTGTTAATTGATAACATTTAAACTATTTAACTAAATATATTAATTATAATATATTCATATTTTATTTGTAAAGCTATAATTTTGCAGAACAAGTTTATTAATAGTAATTATTTGTTTTAATTAGCTAAGTTCTGATAAATCGTAAGTTAAATAAATGTGGTATCATTAAAACTAATAATAATGTTGAATTCGCTTTTTCATTAGTAAAGTTGCGATTTTTTTAAATATATCGTACATAAATATATTATGTCAATGAAAGAATGAAAAGGCAAAAATTTTGATAAATCCGGGACCTTTCAATTATTTAATTCAATGCGTTACGTTTCAGTAACAGATTCTGATTCCTTTATCACAGACTTTACTATAGTTAAAGTGATAGAGAACATATATTTTACATATTTACCCAAATCATAATGATTGTAAATTTTTCACTTATTAGTTAAAAATAATTATAATTAATTTTTCCAGTAGAAAGATTGGATTTAACTATTGTTAACGAAGCTTTACTTTACATACTATTACCAAATAATTTTATAACTAATGATATTAATCCGTAGAATGGATTAAAATCACTGTATAGTTCAGTAATAAGGAAGGTAGAGCTCAACATTTTTTTTTACACCCTATCTTATTACATCAACATTAAGACAAAACTGGCGATTTTCGAGTCAGTTTACGCCTCCAACCTAATCTATGGCCACGATGGAGAGGAATCGGTCGAGAATCCAGGATGATATATGATATATCCAGGAGATGAGATATCTAAGAGGCGTAGCGGGAGTGACATTTAGAGTTCAAACCAGGAACGATATCATCCGAGAGCATCATGCTGTGAACCTAATGCGGACCAAAAGCGGTATCTGGCGCCGCGCGGCAGGAGCGCAGCTCGACCGACATTGGTGAGCGCAGAGGGAATGCGAGATGACGAGCGCGAGCATTCTACTTCCGTGGCTTGGTGTGAATAGCGGCATCTTCCAAAGTGTTTCTTGCTACACTGTGATACTCTATAATATTTTATACTTAAATTTATCAACTACCCGTAATCTTATTTTTGTACGACCAGGAGACTTCAATAAACTTGACGACAAGATCCAAGGTATGCTTGTTTATATTATCACATCTCTGATGTTAGCTTCACCGTAAATTCATTCTGTATATTGGAGACAAATAATTATTTCTGTGTTTCGTCCAGCTGAGTTAACCGAGTTTTCCATTTATATTATAATCAACATAAAACCAGCCATAAACCCATAATTGACTGAATTTATTTATATATATATATATATATATATACAGCGGTACAGGGCAGCACCGCCGCTGATAAAAACCGCGGGATAATGCATGGTTAAGTAAATTCAGTCAGTTATGGGTTTATGACTGGTTTTAAGTTGATTATAATATATATATTTAGGAACCTACTATATTAAGGTGTACAAGTTCTGTGCATAGACCGGAAAAGTCTCAGCTAAGTTGGTTTAGACATAGTCTCCGCATAGGAAATGAAACAGTCAAAGGTGAAGTTATATAGGACGATCCAGGAGAACATGAAAATTCAAATGGAGAGACCCTACCACCTGCGACCTCAAGTAATCGACACAGCATAGGCCATAGAGCGTTGGAAGAGTGCTGATCAAGCATTAGGATAAACAGGATGAAAAAGAAGAAGAAGATAGTAATCGCACTTTGTATAGGTTATTTACCATTCTTCATAATTCATCGTTCATTGATTATCGAACCAAAGTAAGTGTGTCTAGACTAATTTTCAAATGGAATATTTTACACACTGTAGTCACGTGTTGCTTATTTGAATGTCGGAAAGTGTCAGCTCCGAAGCACACCCCCAGTATCCAACCATCCGCAAATATTTCATTGTCGTTACGTATGGCATTCTCTCATTATCAACCTGTTATGTTTCGAGAGAATTTTTCATATATGTTCCTTCGCTCAAATATCTAGCGATAAATGTACACGAGGAGGTTCACAGTATATGGAAAAATTTTTCCTCCTAGCGACATTATTTGAAAACACGAACTACATACAAATAGCAATGAAAGGTAGTATCATATTACATAGAGCGACTCCTTTAAAAAATGATATTCAAACATATTTATTTATTTCTTGAAAATAACACATATAACGGCATCGGACAGAGAAAAAAATGCTGTCAAATAACTTACATCTTATCGTATTTTACATGGGAAAAATGTTATGAATACCAAATCAAAAAAAAAGAAAAATCATTTAAGTACATATTGCATGGAAGAATTTGTTGATTAGGTTTTTGAAATATTGGAAACGAAACAGAAAATATATTAATGTCGGTGAACAAATCTCTCTAGGAGAGTGAAATGCACAATTGGTTCGTCTTATAGGAAGGCTGAAGAGATGTTGAGATCGCGATACTCGCGATGGGATATGGAAATTTATTAATGACCATAGAAGTTGATAATTAATCTGATTTCTACAGATTTTTTATATAAGTTTAAAGTATAAAATGCTATTCGTCTGTTTTTTTCGGAGTAATTGCAATCTATAGTTTAGTGTTTGCATAAACTTCTTTTGAACGTGTACCATTTTATCAGCGTATATGTTGTCATAAAGATTCCAGATGCCGAGCGCGTATTCGAGTTAAGGTCGGATAAAGGTTTGGAACAATACAATATATTAACGAGCAAAATAAAAAAACACAAGTATTTTATTTTCATATATGTTCTACAAACAGTAAGTAGAATGAATGTATGTTTGAGGATTTTTGAAATATTTGGTAGTATTATCATACTTGTTAGTATTTCTTTCGCGCATTCTGTTATATTCACGCGATAACCGAGCATTTAGCACGTGATAAACACAAAATAGCTGTAACAGAAAACAAATTATTTCTAATTCCTTCAAATGAGGGCGATGCTAGAATCGTTCAAGTTGGCGAGGAAGTGGTCCACCCAACCTGCGAGTGTGAGTGTTTTGGCACTACCCTCGATTTTCGTGCACATGCACATGTAAGCTGTTGGCCAAACTTTGGAAGCTGATGCATGGAGACAGGTCTTGGGGAAAATATCATCAGATAATGCATTTTGGAAGTACGGACTCGGTTCAAAGTAGCGTGGACATTAAGGTCGAGTAGAAAATTCGCTACCTACCTAAATGTGATATTTATATACCTAAATGTGATGAAAATTCGCTACCTACCTAAATGTGATATTTATATACCTAAATGTGATGAAAATTCGCTACCTACCTAAATGTGATATTTATATACCTAAATGTGATGAAAATTCGCTACCTACCTAAAACTGATGATGGTTCCTTTATGTGCGGTATTGTGTCGTCAGAATAATACCCAATTCGTGATGACAAAAATATTTATTCCAGATGCTTCTGTACAAGGCAATATTCGATGTTTACAGTTTCGCGGTTCGGAGCTAAGAGGGCGCGCCAACCGTGGCGCGACACATTTATCTCTTTCACGCACCACCAATCGTACCAAACTCGCGCGCGTCTACGAATTCGTACCATAGATACATCACACTAAAATTCGGACATTTTAATTTTCGTCACATTAAATTACTGTCAATATAATTTTAGATGTTTCTTTTACGTCACTGTATTTTCATATACTCTACAGGTGAATCATAACAACTTTAGCTAATTGTATGCGTCTTCGAATTTCCTGCCCACTGTCATCAGTATTTGTGATCAGTGCTCCCAAATAAATTACTTCCACACATTCCGCTATTTGGAAAGTTTTTTCATGCATTAGCACGATTCACAATTCACAACTAGGATTTTCGTTTTAGAGCAAATTTTTTATAATCTAATATCATTTTCTTTATTATTTATTTACTATTTGTACACCATAAAAATAGTCTAAAACAGCTGTTAACTTTACAGTTCCGATACAGGTGTGTCGTTTCGGAAATAAAAACCATGTATAAGTAAAAAAAAATTGTAGAAATGTAAATTTCATAATTTTTTTTTAATTTCACAGCCCTTGCGATATAATAAATTCTTTAAAGTGTTTTGTTTTCTATTGGATCACCCTGCTGGAGCAATAAGGTAGGGGTCCTGAGGGATGAGATTATTTGTGAGATGAACCCTTCTGCAAAGGTTCTCTTGGGACGTTTCAACCGAGTATTCGGCTCCCTGTACGCTTCTACTGTGCTAACTTTGTTCTCAATCGACTTATATAAAATAATGACTATTTATATAGTACATATACACTAATACCTATTGTGTTTATTATGAGTATATTCTGGTCTTGTGTGTCTTTATCGGGTGCATTTGTTTGAAATTTTGTTAATTAAATATCTTACTTTAGTCTAATCCTGTTTTTGGTTTTTTGCAATCGGTAATGCTTATTCATCAATCAGTATTAGTTACGTCAAATCTAGACACATATCCTCCTGATTTTATAGCATTATAGTACAAGATCTTTTAAAACAGAATATGATAATTCAACCCCCTCTAAATAGTGTTTTAAAAAATCGTAAAAATTCTCTCCCTACTATCTTGTATTTTATTTTCACCTTTATCGGTACGGTAAATTCTACTTTTTATGTATGTGTATAAATATACGTCTTATATATATATATATCTTTTATCCGCTTGACTGTGGTGTCAAATAAGTATTTAATGCAGATTTTTTTTAGTAAAATATATCGCGATGATTATATTTTTGATATAGGTACATTATTATTTATACATTATTAATATTAAATTATAATATAAGTATTTAATTTTTTATTTCTCGTTACTTTTCATATTCTTCTGCGGAAACTAGAAGCTTTGGGTATTAGATGAATAGCTCTAGATCGATTTAAAAGTTATCTAATGGAAAGACAACAAGCAGTAAGAATTGATAATGAAACGAGTCAGTATTCTAAAATCACTTTTGGAGTCCCGCAAGGGAGTGTTCTAGGTCCCACCCTTTCCTGTTATATATAAATGATTTGTGTGAATTGTGATACTGCTTTATTGTTTCGTGGAAAAACATGGGACGGAGTTTAGGGATGCTGGTATTGTATTACAAAAGGTCAAATCGTGGCTTGAAATTAATCTTCTCACATTAAATATTGACAAAAGTAAATACATAGTTTCAGTATCAATAAGGCTCGTAGTCTAAATCTCAATAATTCATTTAAACTTCATAATTGTAACACTAACACTACTCTACTTTTATCACACTCATCATACATAGCATGCAAATGTAAGGAGCTAGAGAGAGTAAAAAGTATTAATTACCTTGGCATTTGGATTGTCCAACTCTTAAACTGGTCTGAGCATTTCAATAAACTTTGCGTTAAATTAAGAAAGCTGATAGTCTTCTTCAGATGTCTTAGGAATGTTCTAGAGAAACGTATTCTGAGAACAATATACATTGCTCTCTGCCAATCCCTTCTTAGCTACACGATCTTAAATTGGGATGGAGTTGGGAAAACTGCCTTTAACCATTTAGTAATTACACAAAAATTCGTTCTCAGAATCATCTACAGAAAACCATATAGGTTTCCCTCTGACTCACTGTTTGATAAATGTCAGCTTCTTGATATTCGACAACTGTATGTAAAAAGACTAATCCTTTATTCTCATTCCAATACAGAGCTTCATCAATATCCATCTCATAATTATGTCACGAGAGCAAAAAATAATAGAATCACCGTGAAGCCTAAAATGAAAACAAGCTTTGGTCAATCCTTCCATATGTTTCTAGCCCCCAAAGTCTGTTACATTTTGCCGAGCAGTATGAAACAATTTTCGATGGACAAACTCAAACACCATCTCAGGAGCTGGTTATTGGGTGCTGGCAGAAAGAAAACTGAGCAAAGATTCATGGAAATGATCACATGAGCAGAACATCATTTCTTTGCATTCATTTTTCTCTTTAGCATAGTGTTTCAATCATGGGATAGCGAGAGTATTTTACTTAATTATTATGTTATTAGAATTCTTTTAAAACCCTGTTTACATTATTCCTAATATTTTTGGTTTAGATAAAAAAAAAACATTAATAATAATAATGGTTTTCATATATATATAACAGACAACGGATGAACCTGTCTCCTTTAGTACAGACTTCGGTCTAGTTAAGGAGACAGTGAACATCTCTTACATTATGAAGCTTGTTCGCCTTTTTTGTATATTTATAAGAATGTTTATAATGTATAATATGTACGTATATTAAGAACATGAACAGAATAAATAAATAAATAAATAAAATTTATGAACATTTTTTTCGAATCAGTCAAACATATTCTATGCAAGGGTTATATGATATATATATATTTTATTAAGGAGAACACATTCACATTGTGAAGTTGTAAATATTCAGAACAGACGGTCTCTGATATATATTTTTTAATACAAATTAAATGTATTAATTAGAAAGATATACATATAAAATCAATTTTATCGAAAAATAATGTTGTTGCTACCAGGATTCGAACCTGAATCTTTTCCTATCCGGGGAAAATGCATTAACCGATTATGATATGTTACACTTTTCAAATTGATACATCTATCTTTCCATTATTTGAAAGCCATTTGTTTTGTTTTTTTTACGGAATCTCAAATACTTTTTAGTAAACCGATAGGAGACGCCAGAATTAACAATTCATACAATCCTTAATAATATATATATTTGACTATTCTATGGGATACTTACTGAAGTTATATTTCAGCTAATTTGTATATTATTTTGTTACAGATCGACGGCAAGATGAGGTGGTTGAAATAGACGCTCCCAATGGAAACGTGAAAGCAAAACGTTACACCGTGAAATCGAGGTAAGAAAGAACTCAACAATTCAAATTTCTTCTATTCACGCACTAATTAATGTTTTAGTAACCTTTCAAGAGGATTATTTTTCCACGAGCGTAAAAATATTGCACTAAAGCCAGTTCAATTATCTTCTCGTTACGCTTTAGATGATGCTACATTTTCTGTGAAAATTGGTATAACCTTAGAGAATATTTTTGTGTGGGCGTAGTAAAGTCGCAACATCTGACATATTGTCTGGAAGATATACATGTCTTATGACCCTACGGTATCACGTGATTTATCTTTTGTTTATCTTATCCGTGGATTCTTGTATTGGGTTTAGTATTTCTTAGTTTCTTAATTACTAATGTACTGAAGAACTATAGAAAAAATCTCATTTTATAAATAATTTAATTAACCCATCGGTTTTATCTCACTCGAATCGGATGGATACCTGATTTTTTTATTGTGAGATCCCATTATAAATATTAATACCTACCTAAAATGTGTTTTATAACATTTTCAAAATTAAACCGTTTGAAAATTTGTGCCATTTTACGCGGATGAATATAATTAACTCTAAAATGTTAATCTAGATACAGTGTGGTTAAAAAACATTAAAATGCTTGTAATAAATATTTTTGTTTCAAATTCAGAAGTTCTGTATTCCTCGTATTTCGGCTTGTGTTACTAATATGTTTTTTCTTTAAAATTAATTATCCATAATAAATGACCAATTAAAAATAAATAATAATTAATAAGATTTTTAATTAAAGTAACGTCGTAGTACTCCGCCAATTTTTAATAATTTTAACCAATATAATAATTAATAGTGAACAAATATTAAACTGAAAATATTGACAATATATATTCCGTGTACAAAACTAAAAATAAATTCTTCAATCCCTGCTCCCCATGCGTAGAAATTAGTTAAATAAAAATATATAAAAAGAAAAAAATATTTATACTTGAAATTTTAATAAGTTACAGAAGCAATACTATAAAATGATATATAAATTAAATTAATAATACCAGTCAGGTTTGTATTGTTCCTGTCTGTGAAATCTTTAGCGATGCTTTCGCTTACCGCCGTTTCGGGTTTTGTTCCTGATTTAAGACGTTTTTATTTTGTTGATATCATTTTGAAACGTGGACAATAAATCATAAATAATTAAATTACAAAAAATGCAGATTCCTTGTTTTTCCATAAATGAATCGTTCCGTGTGACAGTTTGAAAGATTATCGCGAAATGGCCATAAACCAAATGCCATATTCAAAGCCCTATAGATATTTTCGTGCCTTTAATAACAAATAGTTTTTGTACATACCCTTATACAGGATGTCTAAGAAATAAACGCTGCCTGAGATTAGGAGACATCACTATCAATCCGTTAAACGTGATTTTCGAAAAATTTGCAACCTTTTATGTTTACATAAATGAGCACTGTGCTATAAATAGTCGAGTTATCTTAATGAAATTTTGCACAAGTATGCTGTAATAATGTAGCTACCATAAAAGTTACAACGACATTTTTTACGGCTATTGAAAAAAAACCTATTTTAACTTTTTGTTGAAAATTTCAAAATTTCGAGTAACTTCTAAACCGTTGAATTTCGCTTAGCCCTGTTTAGACTACTGTTTCTGGTACATTCTGTAGATAGTTTCTTAAGTCATGTTAGAGTTTATCAATGCAGATAGAAAAGAACAAAAAAAACTGTCATAAATGAAATGCTACTACAGTAAGTCCCCTACATACGAACGGATTCTATTCCGAAAGCTCGTTCGCAAGTCGAACAAAGTTAGCCTTGGCATCCAATATTTACTGTAATAAATACCACTGTTCTTGAGCTTATTATCCGACATCATGCAGTGCTAGAGTTTTACTTAATCACACAGTAATTGAGTAATCTTCACTGAAGAGCACACATTCTACCACACATGACTATTGTAAACATTACTGAAAGCGTGGGTCATGCACACAGCCAAGCGGCAGTGATACAAACTAACCTTACGCACTGCCGCCAAATTTGAAAATTCGGTACAATTTTTAATTTTATGCTTTTTTTAGACACTGACGTTCATGTCTTTAAAAGTTCGCATGTAGAGGTTTGCATATATCTATAATTATGAAGAAAAAAAGATATAAAACGTCTTAAATATTATTATTATTACAAGGTGCGTGGCTTCTAAGACCAATGATATCAAAACATGTATTAAAGGGTCACACGCGCATATCAACCAAGTTCAATATAATTTAATTTACGTTATCAGATTAAATCTATTTGTTTTATTTATTTGCTTAGGATTCCGGAATGTCTCCAACGATGCGCCGAGTTTTTCCATCTAACCTAACTTTTACAACATTATTTGAATTTGGAATAAAAATGTCCTCGCGTGTTCAATTGACCGTCGCGAGAGGACCGACGTTATTTTCAAAACTGGAATATCTGATATCGCATTCATATGGGGGGACTGAACGTTGCTGCCACCATAAATTTTAGCCATCTGAATCTTTTTGGCATAAATATTACATTTTGCCGCTCGGCTCTTCCGCCTGCCGCCAGCCCCCGACCTGAACCACCCCCTGACCTTTTTGGGCGGGAAAAATTGAATAACGCTCAATTTATTGTGTTCTTTTTTCATTCCGCTTTGTTTTTTTGACAATTTTTTGTGCTTAAAATGTAACATTTTTTTTATTGTACTACAACGGATCAGTTCATGTTTATCTACGATTAACCCATCTTGTAGTTATCCCCTCCCCCCGAACATTTAGTATCGGACTTAGCTATAACTTAATACATATACAGTGGAAACTCTATATTCGTCTGGTTCGATATTCGTCACATTTTGATAACAAACAAATGTTTCCATATTCGTTAATATTTGTCACTTCCATCGCCCGGCAATGCTGTCTGCCATAACTGTGCCAAAACGCAGAGTATAGTCGAAAAGTGGCACCCGAATGTTGCCATAGTCAACCAAAACATAAATGGATTCAATGGTAATGTGATTGACTACTTCATGAAGGTTTTAAAAAACCAGACAGAAGCAGGCAACACTGGGCGAGTTCTTTGTTAAATCGAGTGCTACTGAATCATCGGCGAAACGTAAACCACCGCCAGAATTACAGTTACCTAATTTTTATATTGTTTCCTCCTAAATATTAGTAGTTTTTCATTTAATTCCATTGAATATTGTACACGCCGATTTTCGTTGAAAAGAACGCACTGTACGTATCTACTGCAATATGATTTTTGTTTATCTGAAAAATAATATGGTTTTTTTTACATACACTACGATTTTACTTTATATTTATTATTTACGCTAATTTTTGATACATCAATATTTAACAATGATTTGATTGAATTTGAAGAGGTTAGACATGACAGTTCTTGAATAGACTTTATTATTTATTTTTATTACTGATTAGTCTATGTTGACGTCTAAACTATAAACACAATCTTTGTAATAATAATTATTATTATTATTCATATATTTTCTTAATAATTCTAGATGCAAAATATGATTACTGGCGTGCTAGTTAGAAATTTGATTTCATCTTCAAATTTAAAATATTATATTTTAGTAATAACGCTTGGCTACGGCATTTTTATTTAATCTTGGTGAAAGGAAATTAAAATTATAAAAGAGCTTAGCAAGTTTTCACTCTTCTTTAACGAATAAATATCTAACAGAGCTAAGTATTTTTTAAGTAAATTGTGTGAAATGTACGTATTTTGTTGCTATGTTCAGTTTAATCCGTTAAAATTGTAATGAAAATAAGTTATTGTCTGTTGTTTTCAAAAACGTGCATTTTGATCACTGTATTACTCAAACCAGCCATTAATGGACGACAGTATGTCGCTTTGAATAGTTCCAACATTTCGGTAGAGCTTTGCTGATTTTCACATAAAATTTGATGTCAAAATTTAACGTTGCTCTGAATTTCGATCGCCATTTTGATGCCAAAGTGCACACGCCAATATTACTAGCATAAGATACACAACTAACAACCGGCTCTGTTAGCTTAACATTTACGCACGTATTAGTTCAAACACTTACCTGATTTCGGTACAATTACCTCATTGGCAACCCTGCGCGGCCTATTCTGGGAATATTGTCCAACCTTGTATATAATATTTATAAAGAATTTTAATACTCGTCTTTACACAGTATACTTAGATAATTCCATCAAGTTATCAATTATAACCTGCCTGCCTGGCCTGCCTATTTTGAGAGGTATTTTTTATATTTCATTTTATTATTAACCCGATCAACGGAATGGATCTAGGAATTTTCGACCGACTGCAATTCACCGACGTAATGTTCACCGACTGGAAAATTCACCGGCACACAATTCGTCGAATGGAAAATTCACCGATTCTAAAAATGATCACCGATGATTTGTTTATTAAAAATCTTGAAAAGTGGAAAACTTTTTTTAGACACATTAATTTATTTCGTATCATAAAGTGAATCATTTTTTTTATGAAACAGAATAAGCGACAAAAATTGGTGAAATGAATTCCATTTTTATTTTTTGAAAGTGTGCCGATGTTCTGTCAAAAAATAGAACTTGTACCAATCCATGTTCTTCACACATTAAATTGATACTCTGAAAATCGGGTTTCTTTAAAAAACTGATCATGTTCGTTGTTTTGTTTCTTAATTAAATACGATTTTGATATACGTGAAACACCGGAATTATAAAAAATTTCATACCAGCATACAATAGTCGGTAAAGTTAAGTAGTGAAAATAATCACTTTTCGGTACTTTCTTATGACTACAAGCAAAACATTTATTTACCAAACTATAATACCTGTAAAATAAATATTTAATTTCCGTCAATTGTCACATTTGCGTGGAGAAATTTATGTTGCATTTTTTTATCACGAACGACTGGCCATTGAAGGGCCAAATGAAATATGTTATCTTCTACTCAAGTACATACAGAAATATAAATTACATTTGTAGAATTTTCCTTTTTTCAGTCGGTGAATTGTTGTCGGTGAACTTACCGGATGCCCTACGAAATATTTGAACCCTGATAGAGACACCAACAATGATAAACAGATGGAGACCGAAATTTTGGCACGAAACAATTTTCAAATTTACTTCACGCGTTATCCTGGACGCGCTCTACGACGGTTTATCAGATTACCTACATATGTGGAAAAAGGAAATACCTGCCCAAACCTTCGTGGCTAGTTACCGCTAGTCAGGGTCGGACTGTCCGCTGTTAAGCTAGGAAAATCCAGAACTCTTCTCACGGTGTGTCAAACGGCTCACTCGAAATCTCATTAGTATTATCTAACTTATAAAAGCTCTTGACTGAAACAAAAAAATCATAAACTGGTTACAAAATTTGCGTCAAGCGAAGAGAAAGCTATAATACTTTAGTATGTAATATATCGCCCTATTTTTATTATAATCTGCCACTCTTTTTGATACTGTGTTAATCTTTGCCATGTCACTCCCACTGATCTGATAATTTCATCTATCCATCGAGACTTTGGTACTCTAGGTCGTTTGTTGTTCTGTGGATACCGTTTATATTACCAGATAAAAATATTCTTTGTCCATAGACTATTTATTTATTTTTAATATAATGTATATATAATAAGTATACAATTATTTGCTCTAATATGAAAAATATCAATATTTCCCTTTTTTAGTTTGACTTATTTTACACATATTTACTTAGTTTAATTTTGAATTGATGTAATTTCTCCTCCTTTCTTATATCATCTAGCATTTCATTGAAAATCTTCATCGCACTGTAGATATATCTGATATTTAGCCATCTTTCTAAATGGCAATTTTATTCTATCTCATTCTCTTATGTTTGTTCGTGGTTATGTTGATTTACCACAATGTTTCTTTTAAATGTTGCCGATATTTGTTCAGTTAAGACTTCAAAAACAAACACCATCATATTGAAATATTTTTTCTATATAAACGTCATCATATTAAGGTCTTTCAGCACTGTACTGATCCGAGTATATCTATTTTTTCTCAGTATTATTCTCAAAGATTTATTTTGCAGTACTCTTCATTAGCAAAAAATAAAATGCTGCTGCATTAGTTTCTATTTATTTATGCGTCTTGATATATGAACCACCCATTCCATTCACCTTGGATTATGCTCTAACCCACGTATTTCTTTTTAACCTATAATATTGTTTTATATTTTTAATTTCTGGTGTACATTAATTAGTTAATTAATTTCGTTAACAGCAAGATATATTGAAGTGAATTATTTATAAAAGGTGTTCAAACAAGAGTGGAAAATTTAAATTTTAAATTAAACTTAGTTTTTTGAGAAAATACCATTATTTTGATTTAATCATAAAGTAGACATTTGGGAATTATGTATTTATTTTTATTGTTTTTAATTTTAAAAATCTCAATAAAGCTTGTGAATACTGATAGGACTAACTTGCTGGAGTCCTGGAACGAGGCGCGAACCACCGACCACTAGATCACTAGGCCAGCGTCTTGACCACTACACCAACAAGCTACTCGATATGGATATATTATGGAACAATACATCTGATAAATGCTCTCCTCGGCTTTACTGGCACATTTGCGTTCTTTTGACAAAATTTTCAATCATGGTTTGGCATAACTGTAGCTGAATTTCAGTAGTATAACGTCTAATCTCCTCCTTTAAGAAGGGGCGTGCAGTACATACAACCAAAAAAGCTGTGCATTACTAAAAATTCTGGGAAACAAATATAAATTAAATAGTTAAATTAACATTAACGAAAACATTATTTTACAATTAGCGCCATCCGTGTACCATATGAGACTTTAATTGCTTAGTTCTAAAAACTACCACGACAACTCACTACTGTACCGCCGTATTCACCGCATCGAGCTATTCACATAACTCTCTTCTGTCTTTAAGCTAGTGAATTACTCAAGACGTATAAATGGCTATTTACTGAATTGAAAGTTCCTTTCGGTTGATCCGTTTTGTATGGAGTCGTTACCTATGCTGTTTTTTTAACAGAATGACATTAAAAAGACTTACAACTGCATGCAAATCATTAAAGTGTCTACTTCCTCTTATACTAATTCTCTAATTTTACTATCTTACTATTTTTAACGTGTTGATTTCATGATTATTCCCTAAATTTAGTGCATGGATTGGTTTTTGATTTGGGAATAACAAAAAGCAATTGGCGGAACTATTTCCTACGGTAACCTCCAATAAAAATAATTATTTCCTTTAGTTATTACATGAAGAATTTTCAAACAATAAATTAATCATGTTCAGTCATAGAAAGTATTCTTAAAAACATTCATACATTTTTATATAGGTAAGAAGGCATTATTTTACGTTAAAACTTAAACTTTAAAAACATTATTAATAGTACTCTAAAATTATAAATAAATACATAGTATGGTCGTATAGACGACGGATTTATTTTGTCTAAATACGTTGGTTAAACGAAAGTACATATATTATATATAATTGTATAATATCATTGGTAACAGCGTAATCTAAGTCTACACCTACTGCACGCCACTGCCTTCAATGCTTGGGTGGTTGTTGATGTAAACTCTTGACTTCAAAAACCCCAGAGAGAGTAGTCCAAAGGGCAATTCTGGTCGCCTGAATGGTAGATTACACGATGATGAACTCTCGTCCTCGTGTATAATCTGTAAGCTTGCGTCGTTGAGTCAGTTGAATTTTGTTGGCATGAAAACGTGAATCTTTCGTGAAAATATGCTGCATAGCGCTTCTTGCCCGGACACTCGGCCACACTCTGGCGAACAGCCGTGATGTTTTCTGCTGAACGACCTGGACGACCTGGACGAACACGTGTCGATGGTCTGACATCAGTGGTCGACCCAGTCTCCTAGAATTTGTCAATTATTCTTTTCACAGTTGATGAACTTGGAACATTTAAATGACCAAAAATTGGACTCAAAACTACCGAATCGTGGCAGTCAAACATTTATCATTTTTGAAATAATGTTTAACAATAATAATTCATTATTGTGTCGAATAGCGATCCATTTTTTAATAATAACGGACTGTCAAACTGTCATAATGGTTTGACTGTCAAAGCACAACAGCATAAATTTTTGCTCTTGTTGGGACACCCTTTTTCGTTATTGAAATATATCGAAACGTGTACAGTTCAAATGATATTATCTGTCGAGATGTAATATATATAAAATAAATTAGATCACATAAATTACGATAATCACATTAAATGATGTCTAGTGCGCTTTGATCGGAGAATTTATTTAGTTAGGTATTCAAAGCAACTATAATAGATGTTTATAAAGCCAAATAATTATCATAATTCTATTAAAAATCATTAAAACTCAGTAATAAGAGCCGAGACTATGATCGGGCCCTCCCGACGGTGTGCTTGTCCGGGCCTGCCCCTAATATTTCAAACGCAGAACTTTTTGGTGGGCGGGAAAATGATTTTCCCGCCATATTCGCAAAAAAGTTACTCGGTGGTTATCACACGACTTTCTTGTACATTTTTTTTTTAATTTTTAAAAAATAATAATTTTTTTATTTTATTTTATTTACTATTATTATTGGCACCAATGCAGAGACTCTTTAATATTACGACGTTTACGAAGACAGTAGTTGTCTAGTACTGATTAACGACAATATATATATATATATATTTTTTTTTTTTTCAATCATTTAATTTTACCGGTACGGGTTTTTAAGATACATTGTGGCCATTTATTTATTTAACCCATTTTGCAGTTTCAAATATTCATGTCGAGCGTGTAATACATGCTCACCATATAGCCAAATTAGCACTACTCTGTTCACATCCATTGCATACACCGCGCAGTGTCGCGCGTCACGTATTTCAACATCGTTGACATTAGAATTTAATTCTTTATCAATTTTGACGTATCCTTTTCTCATTAACTATTGTAATTTATTTTTAGGTGTTTTACTTTATTCATCAATAAGGCGAGATCCCTAGCTTTCTTAAGTGTCTCCATTCCGATATATTCTTCGCTATCCATTTCCAGTTCGGGATAGTGATTGCACGATTGTTCTGGGTGACGCCATCCAATCGCGTCGGAATCTTCCAACATTCCTTCAGCCAATAGGTTTTGTCGTATTACCCACATAGCAAATCTATTTTTTCACCTTCGTTGCCATTATTGATATCGCTTCGAAATTACACACAATTTTCTTAATATGCGACAATTCAAAATATCACTTCTCTTTCAACTTCTTGTTCCATATACCTGTAACAAAACTGTCCCTAAGACTATCCTCCAATCTTTTACAAAATACGCATATATTTCTGAAAAAATACAGCAATATAAAATATTGAAAAAATTTAATATAACAACAAAATCTCTAACGGATTCATATTCACCTTGTTAAATTGTAAAAAAATTCTCCCGTTCATGAAAAATAAAAACTATCTCGACACAATATCTATCTTATAATTCAAATAATGGTTCTAATTTGAAATCCGCTAATTTCTTGGGAATACATTAATTTTGAAACGTTTGTTTTGTTTACCTATTGTATACAGAGATGTGAGAAAAATTGCCTTTTTTTCTCAATTCTGACATCTTCTCATCATCGATCAGTAAAAACTGCTCAAAACGGCCTGTTGACCTACCCTGAGTACCTACTCCCTGCGCATTTGTCCTTCCAATATAAACCTTAATATACCTGTCCCGCTCTGGCCAACCAATGACAGGGATTTCGCTGACGGGGGAACAGATTGCCTTCTGACACCGAACTGTCAAGACCTTGTTATTTTTTTTGCCGTCCGAGAGTAGCGCCGTACGTAACGCTCGGACCACCAAGAAGCTGTGTTCTCAACAGTTCCGGAAGTGCAGTGATAACTCGGTTCTTCACAAAAAACGTGCTAGTCGACTGGAGGTGAAAACGACGTCCAACCCAGGACTTTAGAATAAAGTAGGCCAGATCCTTCTACTATTATTTTCCTTTTTGAATCCACTTGAGGTTGCGTCAACTAATCATTATTATAATCGATACAGTCCACGGGATCTTATCCCACCAAGGCCCTTAAAAAATGGTCAAGAGTCACTCTCGTGACAAAACGAAAGTGTCCTCCTATCCATGCTACCTCGTGGCACACCCTAGACTGAAGGATTCAAGGTACTTAGCTCTGTCCCTCATGTCACGATCCTTTCAGCCTGCGACTGCTGCTCTCCTGGCCTCTGCTTCAGAAAGTCTTTCCGCCGTCAAGCATCGGGCATTTTCAGTCCATTTGCTAAATGTGACTAGCCCACTTCAGCCGTGCTATCTTGATAATTTGAATAATGTTGGGTTCACCAAATTTTGTGTCTAATTTGTTATTTGTAGCGTATACGCCACACTCCGTTTTCATTTTTGGCACATAATGTCATTTTTTTAAATCTTACATTTAAGTTCAGTACTGAATTTTCATTTTTCTTACTGAGTTTACAGCATTCATATATGTGAGAACCGGCCTCAGGAGTATATTGTAAATTTGAATCTTGTGATACTTTGGGATCCCAAAGTAATATATTTTGGCTGCCCGCAGTCCTTGCTTTTTTACCTTAGGCCGGTGCTTTTACAATGATCTCGTACATCTTTACATTGTTCCTTAATATGTTATTTTCAGAACTTTCTATAAGAGCCTTTAAATTATTTGATGAGTAATTTATTTTATTAAAATAAAATAAAATGTATTTTATATGTTATAAATATATTTTTCACTCAAGCACTTAGTTTTTTTTAAATTTTTTCTATAATAGATCGTTGAGGACCCTTATATATAATCCTAGGTATAACATTAATGTACAATGTACGAATATTTAAGACTATTGTTATAAGAAAACATATTATGTTTAAGAAAATATAAAATAAATGTAAAATATGAGAATAAAAGTTATGTAAAATTAATATTTTAAAAAATCAATACATTTAAAACTACCGCACAGAAGTACACAAGCGCGTGGGAACCAAGGTCAACGAAATCAATTCCCGTTATACGCCTATGCCGACAGTTCTAGACGTTAAAAACGTTGAAAGCGAAAACATATACCACTGTCGCGTGATATCGAATGATTTGAAACATTTATTTGTAAACCTCGATAGTGTTGATATTGCACTCAGACACGCGCATCGATCATAATAAAACTACCCTTAAAACAAAACCGCCCCCTCTCTCGCGGGCTGTCTGAGAAAGCGAAAATGAATCTATGGCCCCGAAAACTTTTTGCATTTATTTATTTTTCAATTACCCTCTTATGTATGCCGCGGCCCGAATAAACATTTTTTACGCTCGTGGAATGTGTTTTATGTATGGCAAAACAAAAAAATACTTTGCAATCTTTGAGAAGTTCGGCACTTTTGTTTCCAAACAATGTTCCGCGCGTCAAGAGTGAAATTATTTGTCTGTGCCGTACCTGTGGCGCACGGTGAAAGTAACACAGCTGTTATGTCGACTCGCAATCATAGATATTATATATGAGTTGGTGATTGTTAAAACACTTAATATGCCATTAAAAATGGTGGACTCTTTACAGCTGTTTCAAAAGTAGCTTGTTGGTGTAGTGGTTGAAACGCTGGTCCAGTGATCTAGTGGACGGGGGTTCGCGCCTCGTTCCAGAACACCAGCAAGTTAGTCCTATTTTCATAGTACAAGCGTTTAACTTAGTTTAAAAATAGTAAGAATATTGATATGACATGTATTCCGTGTACGCATCTATATTTTTAAAAAAAAGTCATCTGTCACATTGATACTCTGAAAGTTGCAGTATACAGCAATGAATCATTCAATACCCCGCTATTTTAGTGATGAGAGTTCGTCCAGTGATGATCTCGTTGTTTAATTTATATTACTGAAGATGCAGGGTAAAGCCATAAAGCATAAAATTGTATGTTTTGCCAATGGTGAATATTAAAAATAAAACAATTTTGGTAAAAATTATGTGATTATTTTGCCTCACTATTAGGCATGATTGACTTCGAGAGTATTAAATTTGATTTACGAACTACTATAGTAAAAAATTTGTACTGATCACATAACCGGCCCTTAGCAAATGTATGAGTTATTTATGAATATCCTGATTCCAATAACCGATTTCTAAAGCGATGATAAAATATGTAGGGTGTGTTTATGATGTTTGATTTCGTTCATTGAAAATTGGGCATAATGTGATAGACTGCCCCCAGATTGTTGGTCTGCTTGACTTTCACGCACCATTGAGATCATCGAGACACAATTCATTGTTCTATTACAGTGGTAATGTCAGAACTCATGCATTAGCTAACTCCGCAGTCCCCAGAATGTATTCTTTGGGGAATGACTATGTGGAGGTAGTCGACATTTTTATTGTAAATCTAACTCTTTATGATACGACTATATAATTACAATTTATTAATGCGCTTAATATGCATTAATTATGGGATCTTAATATATAGACATGAACTTACGCAAATTCTTTGTTTCAATATTTTCAATTTAGTGTCACCCGCGTGATTATTTTGGTACCATTTACGCAATGAAATGGCTCCGCGATTTTTTTTTAATATCTGACTCGATTGTAACGAAAATTTAAACGCTGAAAATATAATATGCATTTACATTTACACAAAAATTTAATTTTTTTAGAATTTAATTTACTGTTGCATAAATGTGTAAACTATCGGATTTATATTTCGACCAAGAATGTGTGTAGAATGCTCCTCATCCCGCAATTAATGTTCCTAACCCCTCTCTTATATATACACTTTATTTCATGTCTATTCATTTACTGGTCTGTGTTCCTTTTTCAATATAATTTTAAAAATATACATAGTCTATATTTTCCAAATCTTATATAATCTACAAAATATTTTATTACTTTAGTTTAGTTGTCTATGTGTGCACATGTCTTATGTGCTGTTGTTATGTGTAATATCCGTACATGCAGTTGTTCAGTGTTCACTACCCTAAAAGTGATGAATCGAATAGATGCATTTGAAATGTACTTTTATACACACGTATATATTGTACAGTACAAATTGCATAAACGCCGATTTATTACCGTAGGGAAATATGTAGTGAACAAAGGTTAGAATAATGCAGTATACATGCAACGTCAGATTAAAAGTAGAGGGAGATATAATACCAACAAGGTTTTTAGTTTGTAAAATACATCAAATGCCAAAACGATATACAATTTTAATAGTGTATTCATTATTTATCATTTCTGTGAAAACCTTAATCATGTCCTGTATTATATTACTGCAAAACGGTTACTTATATAAATATTTTTAATTTATTTTTATTTTTATAAGACTAGTGAGTAGAGGACAAATCGATATCTTCTCGAAGGACAATAAGATTTTTAAGTAAGTTCAAAATTCATATTTTTATTTATTATCTTTGTTTTATTAACCACTAAATTGAGTTTAAATACGTCTACCGGTTTCGAAAAATACCATTTTCTTCTTCAGGATGTCATAACTAACTAAAACATATATTATTGCTTCTTTGTCAGAATCTATTTTTAAAAAAATAAATAAATTTTTTTAGTACCTAACTCAAATCATTACTTAATACAAATTTATTCGAATAATTTTTAAGAAAAAATTTTAGAATGGGACTCGTAGTTAAATTTAATTGGTTGTTTATAATTTTTTTGATTAGTTTTACACGCTTTATTTATCTCCAACGATTCCAAATTATTTAATTTGTGACCAACACCGTTTACATGCAAAATTGACAATCCCAATTTTTTATCAAAACCATGACCATTTTCTATCAAATGATTAGAAAATTCTGAAAACCCACTATTGTTCAAACATTTCAATGTAGTGGTTAATAAAACAAAGATGATAAATAAAAATATGAATTTTAACCACAAAGATAATATTGCTAATTTTAAAAGTAAAATTATCAATGCATAAATTGCTTCATAGTATTTGAATTTTTGTTACAAATTATGAATGTTAATACTGTTACATTAACGTTGAACATTGAGATATGAGTCAGCAGGTATTACTTGTATTAGCCTCTTCGAGAATGTGTACCTACTCCGTTATATTGTACTCTCTTAGATGTAAAATTTAGCCATGTTACAACATATAAATTTTCAAGGAAAATTATTAAAGAAGTAAAATACTTAATTTTAAAGACAGATTGAAAGAAAATATTAACAAAAAAAAAGGTTCTCGTTTAGATCTAGATATGATATTAGTAATGTTTGTAATGTAGTTTGAAATATGGCACAATGAAGAACTCGGAGCATATTTTCCTTGTGAACGGTGGAAAACTTACGCTCATAATATACGAGTTAATGCTTTGTTCTCATAATGTCAAATGAATAAAAGTCCGATAAGTAATTTTCTTGGTGTTAGCAGAACTGCGAAAAAAAAAACAATTTAGTGGTGCTCTTTTTTATTCATTAGTTTCTAATGATTTTTTTACATCACTCATTTATTTAACTAATTTTTAACTTTTTGTAAAAAATAATTACTCAATTATGTAAATAAAATACAACGTTGTTTACTTCACACGACACTTCAATTAAAACTTTTTTCGATGCTTACTGCGTCATCTTCAGTAATAAACTATAACTTTAATTTATTTATTTAATTGATCTTGGAATGCATCCACTGTATATTGTATTTATTACCAATGAGAAAAAAAACTGAAGTAGCGTGTTTTTCTATCAAATGTAATGAATCGTATGTCTTACATGTAGATTATTTTATAAAATATTTTACTTATTATCCTTTCATTGAAGTTCATCCAATAGCCATTTAAAGAAGGGGTTTTCTTTTTACTGGCAAATATCAAAAAACAATTGGATTAGAACTGTCAAAAGTGACACAATGTCGTCTCTCAATAATCATATCATGAGAAATGCTTTAAGTGTAGTAATTTAAGGAGAATCTTAAAAATATAATTGTTATTATATAACGTTGCAAAAATTATTATTATATTTTATTTTCTCTTTTAAAATATTTTCCCCCTCTATTTTGATGAATTTCAGGGCCAAATTGATATTGACGTTATTGAAATGAAAAACTGTCATAGAAAAATACATTTACCTTACTCAACAATAATTTTATGCGAAATACTGAATTATTATGTAGGATTGCGTAATTCTGAATTATTGTATTTGCGTTAATTGCTTATGTTAGGTTGATTTGATAATAAATAATACTTTTAACATTAAACATTGGCCACTAATTAGCGACAACAATCGACTTCGTCAATTGTTTTCTGCTAATGTTAAAAAATGTTTTGCGTAATATTTATTAACAACAAATTTAAACAGAATGAATGGCAACCTTTTGAAATAAACAGAACTAGGATTAACTATAGAAGAGAAGCTCCTCTTCAATTCGCAAATTGACTCAACTGTCGATAGAGCTTAAAGGAATTTAGGATTCGTTCGTAGCACAAAACGATTTAGATATATCGATTCTCTTTGGATATTTATAATACCTACTTGTACGTAAATGTTTAGAGTTCGTAACTCTTTATGCTCAACGTGCATTGCTGGACATTGAAAGGATTTAAAATAAATTGAAAATTTTCAATTATCGGTTTCGAAAACCAAACGAATAAAGTTGTGAATTCGACGATGGTAAGATTTTCTTTTGTGTTTATATGAAATAATCTCTAATTGATTTCCCCTACTTCTTATTTTTCTTTCTTTACAGTCTCGTAGGACTTGAATATCTATGAACACAGTCAGTAATCATTACAGAGCGCCATCCATCCGTTGTCATTACCGTTGTAGTCCAGTGTTTTCTACATTCACCTACCCCTTCAGGTACAGCCCTCCTGGTTTACTCGTTTATACACTTCCAACATTCCACGTAGCATATTTCAAGTCATTATATTTTTGCGTTGGTCGTTTCGTTTGACATCATCTAGCCGGTTGTTTCTCTGTTATATCTGCTTCATGATGTTTAAATTTTTACGTTTTTTATTATTATTACGTAGTTCCACCATTTCCGTTATAAGTATGTAAATTAATAGATTTCCCATATCAAGAAAAATTCAATAATTGTGAATATATGTCCATATTCAGATCCTTAATATGTATTATTAATTATTTTCTTTAATCTGTACATTCCTACTTATATTTCTATAACTAACTCCGAGCATTCTACAAGCCTGCCCATAATTTAAAACATTCATTTGCATTAAATTTGTATTGCCAACCATTAAATATTATTACAGCAAATAAGTTTCTTCATAAAAAATAGCTCCAGGGCAAGATATTATTTCTTCCAAAGTCTTTGGATATAGGTATCTCAAAATGCTTATTGTAAATCTACTAACCAGATTTTCAATATAGTTACTTAAAAAAATTTCCATTACTTCCAGTTTAAAAACCATACCTAAAAGTTATTAACATAAAATCACATTATATTATTAAGATGCAATTTTACAACATATGTAGCTATTTCTTTGATAATTAAAACATCAAACATGTAAAATTCAAAGGTTACTTAAAAAGGTGATTGATTTTAATCAGAATTATCACAAAAAAAGGATTCATATAGTCCAAATTTAATATTATTGTGTGGGATTGTATACAATGAAGCATTCTACCAGCGATGGAAAGTTGTAGGCACGAGTCTTGGTTGTACTTTATATTTTTACTGTGACCTTTGTCACGAGTCATCTTTCTAAGTAATTCATCTTATTTGTTTTAATTGTGTATTTTTAATAAAAACACATTTTTGTTGTAAAATTGCTATCTCAGAAAGTAATTTTGTGGTATTTTTAATACAAACTAAATTAATCAATTAGAAAGATGTACAGAAAAAAATCTATCAACGTAAGTATAACGTTAAGCAACACTATTAAAATACTTTTTTCGAAAAGGTGGCCGAAATTAGGCTAAACAAATGCCTTATTGAAAACAATATTATTATTCGTGTGATACTTTCGTAAGGTAAATTGGGTCAAGTCATTTAATACCTCCTATCTCATACTCTGCTAAAGTCATTTAGAAATAAGAGCAAACGGAAAAGCTCTCAAATGAATCCAAAAACATTTTGCTGACAGAACCAAAACGATAATAAATTACAAATACAGCTTTACTTAAACATCTCGACCAAACATCGAGAGAGATGTGTCTCATATTTGCTGATCTCTAATAGCCTGTGTTCTTAAAAGAAATTTTACGGATTTCGCTCCCATGAGATGTTTTGGAGACAACTCTCGGCTTTCGTATTCACCATGTCTCAGAAATTCTCCGTCTCACACCTTATTTCACGCTCGTATGTTAAACGTCAAATGTCAATGTCGTCATGCTCGTCATTTAAATGATTTAAAACGCTATAAACATTTGTAATTTAACCACCTTATGTTAATGTTTAATGACTTATTTCTAACATTGAAAATAGATATTTGTAGGGATCTATGGTGGTTTTATGTGCACGTATCAAATCTCGCTGTCAAAACTTACATATGTTTGAGTTTACGTCTCTTTCTAACAATCTCAAGCTGATCTCCGGTCAAAATCTCATTACATGTACACGGTAATGAAATGTATCTGAGTAATGTATATGTAATCTGAGATTGTCTTCTTCCGTGGACACGAATCTTTAGAGAAAGAACCAGCATGAATATGAACCAGGATATTTTTCTAATTTGTAATATATTTTCAGCTGCATTTATTCCGACAGAAGATGAAATATCACACGAAATAAAGAAGACTCACGAGTAGAAAAATGTTAAATAACTGACCGAAATATTCATTTTATCTGTAGATACTTTCGTGTAATTCTAAGATATACAGAAATTCATTTCTAAAGCTTGTGTGCGAAACATATTACGTACATATAACAGATCTATTCAGCCAGAATTTACCGTCGTTCCGCTAGAGTGTACAAAGTACTATGACGGCTTAGTGACCATTCCGCGTCTTTTCTCTCACACTATTTCATCTTCCTTTTTGCCCCTATTATTATTATTCCTGCCTTCCGCATCCCTTTATTGATTTGTTTACAACAAAATACATATTTCAGTGTTCTTCGTTTATTTACTGTTGCGGATTTTTATTTATAACTAGTGTTTAATCCTCGTTCTAGAATGGATATAGGACATTTGGGGAGGTTGATAATATCAGCTGTATAATTTTAATCTACAATATTTTAATTTATTTTGTTTCTTTAGAGCAAGGAATAATTAAATAATTAATGATGATTTCTAATCTCCATATAATAGTGACGCTTTAAAGAAGAACAACCAGTAAAATAATAAATTCTCTACTATACAAACAGTATTTTAAAAGCAGGATAAAATACATTACGTTCTGCACGTTTAATTTTCATTTGTTCCCATCTTTCTTGCGCGTTTATCATTCTATATTCCCTAATGTTTAATGTCTTCACTTTATCGAGCTCGCCGTCTTTCTCTATCTAAGTGCCGCTTTTTCTGAAATGGATCGTCTTTCATAATAACGAAACCTCAAAAACTAAACATCGCGAATAGGTTTTAATAACCAATCTCATAAATCAATCGGCCAATGAAACGAATGAAACTTGACGTTTTCATTTTGAAAACCGATCGTAATTAAATAATTACAATTAGTATCTAGGTACACACCTAAAATTTACATAACCTTATTATTTTAAAGCCACAATAATTTAAATTGCAGTGTTCAATATTTTCAAATTTCTACTGTCAGATATCTTTTACTATTTTTAAAAAAAAAATAGTACTTTCAGAATAAAAGCCTTCCACTTAGCATTTGACACTTTTTTCCTATGAAATGTTTTAATTGACCATTTAATTTTCATATACGATGAACAGACTTTAGAAATTTATTTATAAAACTAGCTAAAAACAATTGATCAAAAAATGTAAAATCTACTACAGTAAAAATTAACGCAAATACCCAATCAGATATATTCTTTAAATGATTTAAATGCGTAATTTACTGTGCACACGGCTAACTGCAACACAGGCTACTGGCGACAAATATTATTCAGGGTCTCGCCGCTAAGCTTTTAAATAAGACGGTTTGTGTCTTGGTTAAGTACGTATAAAACGTGGGATATGGATATGCGCTCCCAGGTTTTTGGGATTTTGTATTAATTGATTCAAACTTTAAGACACCATAATTAAAAAAGTCACAACCGATAAAATTTGATTGTATTAATTATTATATTATATTGAATTATTATTATAAGTGATTCCATATTTTTTTGGTCTAGTAGATTAGCGTGTAAACTTTTAAAATAATTTATATGTACGTACTTTTTAATGATGAACATGTATATAGAACATGAGACCTTTATGATAATGATTATATACCGATCATCAGCATCCATCATAAACTATTATTTTTGTTTACATATACGAGTAGGTACACAACAAACTAATTTGCCTACCAAATTTAATTGGATGCAAAGTCAACAGACGATGGATAAGTCGCCGGTCCGTGGCGAATGTCGAATGAAAACAATGGAGAGTACCGAGACGATATTATTATAAACTTAGTAAGCCGCGCACTAATTTTAAATTTTGGAAAAAAATCTTTCAGTCATTAGCGTCACATCGTGGGTTGGGGAGGTTAATCACTCCGAACTTATTCATCATTACTCAAAAATTAATTCTTCAAATTTAAATAAGATTCGTCTCAAGTGACCTTCCAGCCTACGTAGAACTTTGTACCAATGAACTTTTGATCATACATTTGAAACAAAGGTTCACCAAAATGTGCTCAACAAATTATATTTAAATATAAATAACACGGTGGCTAGAAACAGGCCCCGGTACTCTCCACTGAGTTTATTGACTAATTTTTAATTACACTATCATCTGTCACTTTTCATTAAACAATGTGTGTGTGTATATATATATTGTGTAAATCTGTTCGAATGAAGTAATTTATATAAAATATACAAAATTAAATATCAAAGTCAGATTTTGCAAAAAAAAAAATGTAAAATGTCGATGAATGAATTTCGATAAAGTAAAATCTTTTTAATACAAATTAAACGTATCAATTGAAATATTTCATTTATTGAAAAAATATTTTTGTTGCAGTTTTGTATGAATAATATGATTATTTATATGAAAAACACTTTTATCATAATTCTGAAACTTTTGCCGCTCGACATGAGTCAATTATATTATATTGGTAAAGTTCTAGTATTTATAGAAATGAAAAACTACTAAATTAATAAATGTAAAATATGTTAATAAATTCGGAAAATATTATGTACTTAACATACCGCCATAAAAAATGTTGGTGCCGCGACTTTATTCTTTCATATTCTATCCTGATTAAACTTCCTTCTCTTTATATGATGTATATTTATGATATTATATTGTGTTTTTGAAATTTGTAATATTGTCAAAATGTGCGTATTCAACTGAAATTCGTTACACACGTTGTATCTTCTCTGCTTATCCCCACGGAATGGAGTGTAAGGTTGTGCGATAAAAAAAGCAAATATTTATGTCCTTTCATTTCCCCTCGCCCAGATATATCCTATGTGACACACTAACAAAACACCGATCCGCACTCCTGAATCGAATATACTCTACGCCTGACAGTAAAGTAGCCCGACCGCCGCGCGCGAGGCTCCTCCCCCGCGGAACAATTTGAATATTTAGCAGGGCTCTCTGCATTTTGCTGTCGCACCAGCCGAAAGGAGTATATTCCCCGCTGAATGAGATATCGGGTTCACTCGAATACCTTATAAATAATATATTTTCCGCGCTCCGCATAACCTTGTTCGCACGAGCGGCATATCCCGGTTTACATATATATCTTGTAACACGAATAAACAAGCTGCGAAAATGCCCTAAATCAAATGTTCATATCTCTCTCGCATACATTTCTTATTAGAATTCCTTTATCATTGAGACGTTTTATCAATACGGTCTCTTCGTTTTGTTATTTTGAAATAATAAAATCGCCGCGCCGTGCTGTACCTACAAGTACAGCTGTGTTTTATATTCGATTTAGGAAATTCGTGGTCCTGAGGAAAAGGGAAGAATCCACACCACATATTGAATGTTCAATTTTATTTAAATATTTTTAAAGAGAACACATTCTTATTGTGAAGTTGTAATCATTCAGAACATTGGTCTGTGATGTTTTAAATACTAATTAAATGTATTAATTAGATAGATATACATATAAAACAAATTATATCAAATGTTGTTGTTGCGCTACCAACATGCTACGCTACAACGACAGTACTTTTGACGACAAATTTTCGAACCCGTATTTTACACTTTTCAAATTAATTCACATTTTTACGGAATTTCAAACAAAAAACATAGTAGATGGCTTTCAAATAATGGAACGATAGATGTATTAATTTGAGATGTGTAACATATGGGTTCGAAAGTTTGTCGTCAAAAGTACTGTCGCTGTAGCATAGTTGGATAATGAGCCTTCCCCGGATTAGAAAGAGATTCAGGTTCGAATGCCGATAGCGCAACAACAATATTATTCGATAAAATTGATTTTATATGTACATATTTCTAATTAATACATTTAATTAGTATTTAAATATTATTTTTCTAAATAAACACTTTATGTATTCATATCATAACTTTTAGAACATCAGGTGTTTAACCTATTGTAAGATTAGATCTTGAGAGGACAGATTAAAAAAATGATTCCATAACTGTACATAAGACATAGATAATTGCACACATAGACAACTCATTACTTAGCTTGTTTAAATAACCTAATCTAACTTAACGTAACCAATAAAAGAAAAGTAATCTATCTCATATTAATCTACCCAATATTTTAATACTTGTGTGCAGTTGTCTACGTATGCACCCATCTTGTGTGAATTTTCCGTGTGTGCAGTTATCCTGTGTGCATTTATCTGGTAACCAAAAAAAAAAGCGCATTCAACAGTCGTATATTTGTTGATTTTACACCAGCCGATGTATTAACAAATTGTGTGTAATTTTTTATTGTTGAAAAATGATAACAAAATGAATCTACTGATTTCTGCGAATATTTTTTATTTAAAAAAAAATGAGAGGTGTATTTATTTCATAAATATAATTCTACTTTGAAATAAGAGTGTATTTACTATTTCCGAGATAAATTTGTATAACTCCATTATCACATATGTGAAAGAAAATTTTTTGATTCTCGAAATCCTCAGAATTCCAATGAACAATGTTGTCCCTTTTCATATCGTGTAAATAAAATTGTATAGCTGTCCCCCACTAGATATAAATACAAGTTGTTGAGTTAAATTGTTAGATTGATAATGCCCTTACAAGGCGAAACGTGTCTTAATGAAATTAAACGAGTAGAATAAAAAAAAAACAAGTGTATTTTCACATATGTGAAATAAGAGTGATGCGTTAAAATGTTTTTAATGTAATATTATTTTATTGGAATAAAATTCAGATATGCCTTTTTGAATAGATTATGGGCATGTGTTTGGGCAGTGTAACCCCAGTCGTAGCTCAATTGTAACGAAATACGAGATACGCCTTTTAGAAAGATGGACGACGATTTGGTAATCCAATTTCGCAAAAAATATTAAAATATCGACCACAAACAAAATTATTGCCATCTTTTCGTATTCTCTCATTGATCATGTTTCATACCAGTATATATTATATATAGAAGATGTCCATGAAACTATGGAAATATTAAAATATTGATTATGAAAACAAGCATAGTTTATTCATTCAATTGAAGGATAAATGAGTACATATTATAAAAGAAGCCTCAAAACCTTAAACTTATGATAAATAATGCTGGATCCCTGCTGTAGCTAAAATCGATATCAGAGTACACACAAATTGTGAACGACTATGTATCATATGTAGCTGGCTACATATGATACAATCTACGATGTTCTTCTCCGAATTTCCCGGACTTTCGTGTTTCTTATGCGACGATACATTTGCCCGGGAATAAATGGGCCGAAAAAATGATATAAAATATGGGATAGCAGAGGGACACGGGATACAGAATATTTCGTTTTGACTCCAGTGCCGGATTTAGGCGTGAGATACTAAAACGCCAGAAGGCTGATGCTTATTTTCAAACACCGGACCACTGACAGTACCGTCATTTTTATCTGACAAGATGTTTTATCGGCAAAGAATTATTAGAATTATCGTATTAGCCCGAATATAACGCGACCTATATATATATGAAGCAGGAATGAAAGAAAAAATTCAAATATAAAACAAAAATTAATTAGGTAAATTGCAGGAACGTGCAATGCATACAAGCGAAAAAGCTGTGCAATACTAAGAATTCTGGAAAACAAATATAGATTAAATAATTGGATTAGCATTAACGGAAACATTATTTTACAGTACCAGTAGAGACTTTAATTGCTTAAAAACTACCACGACAATTCACCGCTGTACCCATGGCGTTCTTATGCATTCGCCGCCGTGACCTATTCATAGTACTCTGTTCTATCTTTAAGCTAGTGAATTACTCGAGTCATATAATTGGTTATTTACTGAATTGAAAATTTCTTTCGGTTGATGTGTTTTGTATAGAGTCGTTAGAATAACATTAGAAAGAGTTACAACTGCGTGCAAATCATTGAAGTGTCTACTTCCTTTTTTACTAATTTGCGAATTTGACTATCGTACTGTTTTTAATGTATTGATTTCATGGCCGTTCTTTGCGTTCAAGGTGCATTTGGTTCATGATTATTATTTCGTTTAGTTATTACGTAAAAGATTTTCAAACAATAAATGAATCCAGTCATAAAAAATGTTCTTAAAAACGTCCATACATTTTTTATATTGATTTTTATATGGGTAAGAAGGTATTATTATCAAACTTTAAAAACACTATTAATAGTACTCTAAAATTATAAATATATACATGGTAGGGTCGTATAAACGACGGATTAAATACGTTGGTTAAACGAAAATTCATAATCTTATATACAACATATATTGTAGTACATATATTATATATGATTGTATAATATCATCGGTAACAGCATAACCTAAATCTATACCTACTGCACGCCACTGGTAAATTGTATTTAAAAAATATATGTTTGAATGATTACTACTCGATGCATCATTTATGGCATCTTCCTCTTCCCATCAAACGTCATCCTCACTCCCATCCAGATTGTTGGAAATGCAACATTTCTTAAAACCTTTTTCAACAGACGTGTCACTGATTTTCTGTCAGGCGGTCATGATCCATTCCCCTAAGACTGGAATTTATGGTTTCTTTATTTTCCCTGTAAGGGTCAGAGAATGACTTCCAGCTAAGAGCCAATTGCTGTACTCCTTTCGTAAATTGTCTTTGAATGATTTATTGGCAGCTACATCTAAAACTTGCATCTGAACTTGGCTGTGTGCGCTGCGCTCAAAATATTTTGAGTAAAAAAATATCGCGTTATATTCGGACTAATACGGTATTCATATTTGTGAAGCGGTTACTTTGGTTTTACATTTTCATAATCGGTATAAATTATTTTTGTATATTATACGACCACTCGGGTTTATTATTTAAAATGTGAGTTGTGATTTTATATATAATAATAACGGGTATAGACGCGCATAGAAAGCCTAGTAAAGTTTAATAATTTACTAGTTTACAAAGTTATATTGAATAACCACAATATTTTTATGATTGCTTTCGAACAAAATTTGGGGTCACCAAGGAATTATGTAATAATATTTCAAATTAACAATATGTGTTGTCGATAGTTAGTTATTAACGCTGTTAGTAATAATTTAACTAAAATAACTTTGTTTTAAATTACCCAGATTACATTATTTGATATCAACCGATTTTGGAGTGACCGCATTTGTTATATGGACTTTGATCCTATATATATATATATATATCTAATTAAGGGCGCGCTTTCAAAAATAAATAACATTTTCGCGTTTTTTAAGAAAATGTGGATTTTATTATTCATTTATATCAGAAGTTACACTAAATTTGGCTTTTTTAAAAACTATTACTTAGATAAGACTTTTAAACTTATCTAAAACAAATAAACTGAATGTTATTTGCCATAATTCAGATAAGCATCATAAGCATTATAAAAAAGGCCGCGATCATTAAATTTCTTTTCGGCGTGCCATAAAATTGTTTTAACATAGTAAAATCTTGCATATACGAAATATATTTTCTTTTAATCTTGAAGCCAAGATTACGGAGACAAATTTACATTGAACTAAATTAGCAAAATGTTAAAAATTAATAGAATTATAAACCATTCAATTTGCAGTACATATGATCAATTTTCGACGTTTTCAAAACATTTTGTGTTAGTGAATGTAAATTACTTTAAATAATATATTTTTTTATTTACATGTTTTGAGGCAGCTACTATTTAAAATCAAATTTTATATCTAAAATACAATAATTTCTTACTAAATAATGTTTATATTTATCCTATTAATGTGTGTTTTTTAATCGGCTATTAGAAATAAAAAATCTCAATGTACAAGTATACAATAGCAACGAAGTGTAATAATATATATATATAGATAATAGAGAAGTAAAATATTTTTAAAATGTAATGAAAATTTGTTTAAAAAATCTTAACTTAACGAGCATGCATCCAAAGAATGTCATCCCTCCATGATACGTGTCAAGAATCAAAGTAGTGTATATGTGATGGGAGTGCAGGTACTGAAGTGACAGCATATGGTATAGCCTAATGAAGCTGGCATTACGAATACTACTATGTATAATGTATGTATAATTAAATGATAATAATATGGATCAGGACTATAGAGATGGGCTGAAGTATCTTGATAATTAGGAACATTTTTAGAATTTCACAAACAAATTCAAATTGTATTATTTAAAATGCCTCTTTAAAATTGTACTGCTAAGTAAAACAAAAAATAGTAATTATTTAATTTTTTTGTGTCCTTAAGATAACGGTTTACCGTGTGAATTGAAAGCGATAGGAACAGATATTCTCGAAAAAATCGAATATTGGAGGAGGGACCTGTTAAAAGCTTTAACAACCGAAGTACATTCATAAGAAGACATTGTAAGAAAGTGGACGAGGCAAGAATGGTGTGCCAAGACAGAAGGGTGTGGCGTTATATCCTCTCTGCAGTAGTTGCGGTAGTTACGAGCAGTAACGAGTTAGTTAATTTATTATAATAAACTTTATATAAAACATTAATAGATTAAAGTAAAACTTGTCAAGAATAACATAAATATGCTGGTATTTTTTTATTTTTAACGTAAGATAAACACCTAGTTAGTTAGGTTGGAGTTAGTGGGTTTTTTGTTCTTTGTGACTTAATTTTTTTTCGTTCCAAGCAGTTTTCGGTCGGGCCCGTACACATTTTATTCCAAGTCCGCCACTGTTTGAGTTATCTTTTTTTTTGCCGGCAGCGGAAAATACCTTCATAAAGTACGGTAAAAAATAACAGTAGTATGTAGTAACGTAATAAAGTGAATGCGAACAAAAAATCGGAGAGTGCGAAAATTTGAATAATCGTAATGTCCCGCAGTAAATCATATTTTTTTTCTCAAATCCTCGCCGCCATGCAGAGCGTACATATGTTAGTACATTTTTATGCGGGGGCGTTCGCTGTCCAAAATGGGGTTATAAAAAGTCGTCAGCCGTACTGGAATAGCGGCTAGAACGCTCGTTAGCGACTACTACACGTGTACCAGCAGTTTGTGATGTATTAGCAAGAGGTTTCATTGTGTAATTATTGCTTAAGTTGTTGCTCAATACACCAGTTGTCTATGAAAATTTAAAAAAAAAAAACGTTTTTTTGTTGTCTATTATTTGAATACTTGTTCTAGTACACTAGAAAAATAAATTTTATAGTCATTTTATGATACATAAAAAGTATCTTAGAATGCTGTTTTAAATCCTCCTCGATACCGTACAAGTATTGAGTTAACCTTTCCTCTCCGATGATTTAAACTGAGTTGACATTGCCTCTAATTATGTGAACATCTCTGTAAATATACTAAATACTGAGTTCACATTTTAGGTATTCCTCCGTAATATATTTATGTATATGATAAAATAATTACAATATATTAATATTTACCATACGCAATAATAAAAAATGTTTTCTCGAAGATCCTGACGTGATTTGTATGTGTACGTTAGGAGGGGTGCGGAAGGCCCAGTGCTCGGGGCGCGGGGTGCCGGATGCCGATCGTCACTTTAGTTAGTGGCAGAGCGAGAGCGTTCGCTGGCCGAGTTAGGCGTGTCTTGTGTCATTGTGCTGTCGTTCCGTATGACCAATATTTTTTCTCATTCTTAGCACTTTTTCACAATAATTGATATATATATATATCTACTATTATTTTAATGATTAATATAAGTAATACATGTAAAATATTCATATTTATCCGACTTAAAAATCGTAAAAGTGCGCGTAATTATTTTAGCACTGTATGGGAATTGTTAAGGCGCCACTTTCAATAATTATTCAAATTTTCGCGTTTTTTACGAAAATGTGGATTTTTATTATTCATTTATATCAGAAATTATACACTAGATTTGACTTATTTAAAACTATTACTTAAATAGGATCTTTACACTGATGTAAGACTAATAAACTGAATGGTATTTGCCATAATTAAGAAAATACATATATTATAAGAAAGACCGCGACCATTGAATTCATTTACAGCGTGCCATAAAATTGCCTCAAATATAGTAAATTCTTGCATATACAAAATATATTTTAATTAAATTTTATATCAGTTTCAAATGAGTAATTTTAGCCAATAGAAGCTAACCTCCTTAGTCACGTGCGTAATGGTGTCAGGAGTGTTTATTTCGAGAGTTATTTGCAAAAATTGATTTATCCAAAGGGATTAGACACTAATATGGTTTATTCCACTTGTCATTTACAAATTTGGCTCGATTCATTCAAATAATAAACACATTCGAATATCTTACTTATTGACAACTATTGTCGTCAGGTGTTTACATCTGTTGATAAAAGGGATTATATATTATTAAGGAGAACACATTCTTATTGTGAAGTTGTAATTATTCAGAACAGACGGTCTGTGATATTTTTAATTCAAATTAAATATATTAATCAGAAAGATATACATATAATATCAATTTTATCGAAAGATATTTTTATTGCTACCTGGGTTAGAACCTGGATCTCTTCCAATCCGGGTAACTTGCGTTAACCGATTATGCTATACCAACACAGTAGATTGAAAATTTTCGAACTTATATGTTACACTTTACAAAATTTATACATCTATCGTTCCATTGTTTGAAAGCCATCGTCTATATTTTTACGGAATCTCAAATACCTTTGAGTAATCCGATAGAATCCAGAATTATTAATATGTAAGTTATATCAATGTGTCCAAAATTTAATAAAAATTAATGTATATCTTTCTATGTAATACATTTAATTTATATTACGGATTATATATACAAATTAAATCACTACCGGGATTCGAACCTGGATCTCTTCCAATCCGGGGAACGTGCATTATCTAATTATGCTATTCCAACACAGTATCTTTCTAATGAATACATTTAAATTGTATTTAAAATATCACAGACCTATGTTCTAAATAATTAGAACTTCACAATATTAATGTGTACTCCTTAATGATTATATATACCTCTCAAATCTGTAGTTGTGGCAAAAGTTAAACAAAGTTGTGCATATAGTATGAATTTTAGTTTATTTTTAATAAATCATTGAAGGTTATTATCTAGTATATACATATATACTAGTATACAATAGTTTAGTGTCAACAATTGCCAGAATACTATGTTCAGTGTATGGGTATTTACTGTGACTGATCAAAAGCGTGGAACACTTTGCCCTCTATAGTAAAAAATAGTGCGTCAGTGACTTTGTTTAAGAAAAGACTTTCACAAAGTCAAACTTAATTTTATAAGACTAAAGGCTGTATCTGTAAAGTGCCCTTGAGGTGAAATTTTTACGAAAATGGTGCTGTATAAATTATTCAACCTTATTATATACTAATGGTCCGTATCAACGGAATGAGACATGATGAGATTGATCAGCTTGAGATTGGTTGATGGTGATAAAAACTCAAACTCATACTTGCCGCTTGATTTTACAGCGATAAACGTACCCAAGAACCACAGATACCTACATGTATATATACTGAAAGTTAGACAAACAGAAGGTATCAAATTACAAACATTTGTTCTGTTTTAACTGCTGCTAGGGAGATTCGAATTCATACAACTTAATGTGTACACGATGAGCTTCGAAAGCCGAGATTTGTTTCATAGATTGTCTCATGTCGAAAATCTCTTAAGACTTTGATTGTTTTATATCTGTGACTTCATATAGCAGTCATAAGATGGCGTCAACCATAATGTTTATGATGAAAGTTTTCAAAATATTTTTTTTTCTAGGATCCAGTTGAAGCCGACGTTCGAAGACGATTACGCCGACCTGACGTGCGAGGCCAAGCACGAGGCTCTCCCGCGGGACCTGCCCATGCGCACCACGGTCCAGCTCAGCGTCCTATGTAAGTTCTCTGTTATGACTCGGATCGAATTATCACTGCAGACTCGGTTAATGTTATGCAGAGAGAACGTCGATTGTCACACTTAAATGTCGTTACTTTAACGAGCTGGCCATTTCTGATATCTTTCTCTATCTATGTGTCGCCTTTTAAAAAGTTTTTGTCACTTAATTTATATCGAATATTCTTCTTACATACCATCTTCTTAGAAACGTTGCTCGGTTCTTCCGGCTTCTGGAACAACCCTCTTTAAAAAAGTCTCAAAAGTATTTATATATTTATTTTCTATAATATCGTTAGCCGCAATATGTTGCAACGTTCAACATAACTATGTAAACCATTTAAACTATATATGATTTTAAGTTTGCTCTTCCAATTATATTTGTTTATTTATTCTTAATATAGTATTCTTAATATAATTTATTTATTTATATATGCTCTAATATAAACTTCAAAATATTCCTTTTAACTACAACTTATCTTTGTAATTTCTCCTTCTTTTTTATATCTCATTTCATTAAATATCTTCATCGCACTGTACATCATCGATTTCTGAGATTTATCCTTTTTTCTTCAGGCAGTCTCAGTCTATCTTTTCTTCTTGTATGATGTTCGTGCTCATGTTGATTTCCATAAAAAAAATTTATAAATTCTGCCGATACTTTCTTAGTGAGGATTTTAAAAATGTAAACCATAACATTGAAATATTTTTTCTGCTTAAAGGTCATCATATTCAGATCTTTCAGCATAGCACTGATCCAAATATATCTATTTTTTCTGAATATTATTCTCAAAGCTTTATGACTCTTTATACATTCTTATAAGCAGTAGCATGCAGTAGGTATAGATTTAGGTTATGCTGTTACCAATGATATTATACAATCATATATAATATATATACTACAATATATGTTGTACATAGGATTATGAACTTTCGTTTAACCAACGTCTTTAGACAAAATTAATTCGTCGTTTATACGACCCTACCATGTATGTATTTGTAATTTTAGAGTACTATTAATAGTGTTTTTAAAGTTTATGTTTTAACGTAAAATAATGCCTTTTTACCCATATAAAAATCAATATAAATAATGTATGGACATTTTTAAGAACACTTTTTATGACTAAACATTATTATTTTATTGTTTGAAAATCTTTATAAGAGGAAACACTTCAGGACACTTTAATGATTTACACGCAGCTGTAAGCCTTTCTAAACTTATTCTGTTAAAAAACAGCATAAGTAACGACTCCATACAAAACGGATCAACCGTAAGAAATTTTTAATTCAGTGAATAGCCAATTGTATGACTTGAGTAATTCATTAGCTTAAAAGTAGACGATAGTAATGTAAATACCTACAATGCGTCGATTATGGCTACTAGTGCTATGCTAAGCCACTATAGTTTATAATAGTACACAGATGGCGCTATTTGTAATTAATCCGTAAATATACGTTCACGGTCCATATTATAGATTATTTCATTTATATTTTTTTCCCAGAATTTTTGGTAATACACAGCTTTTTTGCTTGTATGCACTGCATGACCCTGCTTATAAGCATAGTCTTTTTAACTTTGTAACCATCGCTGGATTCTAAAGACATTACTATGATAACGGACATAAATCGATTTTTTAAATCTTCAATATTATTCTTTATTTAGAACTGTTTCCGCGACATATTTAAAATTTACATTTAATCAATTAGATGTCTTATAAATTCAATCATTATTCTGATCTAAATAATGATATAATTTTCTCACTTCCTCATAACTTCCTTTTCAGTCCTCTTCTCGCACATAGACTGTGCAGAATACATAATATTATATTCCAGGATCTCCCCTCCACCCCGGGGGAATCCTGTCGACTCGGTGCAGTCCTCTCTTGCGAGGATCATTATTTCGTATTTTAATAATAGGATTATTTATTAAAAATACTTAATGTAATTATTTTTAATTAAGCCACATTTTTGTTGTAAAGTTGAAATTTCAGAACATAGTTCCATAATATTTTTTAATACAAATTAAATAAATCAATTAGAAATATATACAGAAAAAATATATTTATCGAAAAAATATTTTGGTTGCTACCGGGGGTATTTTTTATTTAATTCTTAACATAGTGCATACATAATCACTCCTATATAAGCTTTAATATAAACAAGATTAAAATATTTTCTTTAATAAAACTTATCTTTTACACATTTGGTCAGTTTAATTTTAAATCTATTCAATTAACCTGGAACTTCTCCTAATAAGGAAACGCGTTAACGTTTCGCCATATCATACCTATATTTTCGCATCTCCTAGCGTATATTACTCAAAGGTGTTTTGGATTCAATGCAATATAAAATTGATTGTTTTTAAATATGGAATAACAGATGTATGCCCATTATTATGAAAGTGGAAAGCCATATTTCTTTCGTTTTGAGATATTTAATGGTTTGCGTTTGAATTGATTAAAAAATATTTTTATATTACATAACACAATGTTTCAAAATTTATTTAATCTACTAGATTTATAATATATTTCGACATATTAATGTTGCATGTAGTTTATAAGGAAATAAAAAATTTAATGTTGAAACGACTCTATTATCAAAGTAAACACTAGCGGAATACCGTGGAACGTCTTTACAATACACTGAATATAGGGCTAAAAATTTTCACAATTGTTATTTGCGTCATATTATGATAATTTTAAAAAATGTGCCGCGAAATAATTGATAAATTTTTTTTTTAAATTTATTGACTTACACCACTTTCAAAATAATGGATACATGTATCAATTACAAAAAAATTACAATCAATTGATATGGCGAAATATTAATACACTTCTCCGGATGGAAAAAGTTTCGGGTTCGATAAATAGTTTTTTTTCTGTACATCTTTCTAATTGATTTATTTAATTTGTATTACAAAAATCATATTATTATAAAATTCTTATATTACTGAAGAGGTCGGGGGGGGTTCGATCTTTCTTCCCGGGAGACTTAAATTAATTATATTTTACATACCACTAGCGATAAATAGTTCACAAAATTGTATCGTCCATATATATATTTATGAACCAAAAATATAATATGCGTAATATATGAAGCAGTCGTAAGCAATAAAAGTAAAGTACTTTTATTTCAACCGTTGGGGATACACTTTTTTCAGTTTTGGGTTGAAATAAAACATTAGCTATGAAAAATAAAACTATTTAATACAAATAATAGTTTTAAAAAGAGTAACATATTAAAAAATTTATATAATTTAAAATTTATTGGTATTCTTTTTACCCAAAAACCGTTTTCATGAGAGATTAATCAATATTTGTAGGTGCATAATAATACAGTGTGTCCCGAAAGTCTTTTTCATTTTGGTTCATTCGCTGCACCAACGCAACGAGCTGGAGACAAGCTGGGGATATGCCGATCGCTAGCCGCGTCCTTGGGAATTCAGTCGCTATGGAGCAGTTGTTCGTGAAATTTTCTCTGCAAAATTGATATCATGACGAGGTGATATAAACTGGCCTCCACGTAGCTCCAACTTGACACCAATGGACTTTTTTCTAACTTAAATCAAATGTATACAGTAACAATCCTCCCTCTCTGGACCAATTAAAATAAATATTCGAGAAGAAATGGCAGCGATCGCGGAGAATACGTGCCGAGCTGTTCTCAGAAATTTTGCCTCCCGTTTAGAAGAGTGCCAGCGAAATAACGGATCACATTTTGAAAACATAATTTTTAAGAAATATAATCCCAGGGATTGTGCTTAAACACAAAATAAACATTTTTTTATTAAACCCATCTATTATTTTATTACAGAATTTATATTTTATTAAGATTTTTGGGACACATTGTACATAAATAACTATGTAGTATATAGTATTTCATTCCAAGCCTATGAATGCCATTGTGTTTTTTTTTTTACTTTAACTTGTATTTCATTTAACTGATTTTTTCGCAAATACACTTTATGTATGTCCAAAACTGAGCTTATAAGAAAATTATTATATATGGCTAATAAGTTAACAGAGTGTAATTAGAATATCATAAATGATAAAATGAATGTATAATAAACAGCAGCCACTATAAATATGAAATCCTTTTATATCGCTATAATTTAATTATGAAATGTCTTTATTACAAGTGCGAAAGCCCCTAAATAAAGTGTCCGTAAAAGCTGACATTTTTCCGTTTCCCCCGCGTCAAGTTGGCGCAGTGTGTCACGTTTCAGAGCAATTTGAAAATTTAAAGTTTCTCGTCCTGGTGGGATCCCCCGTCTTTATTGGGTGTTTATTTAACAGCAGACATCTACAACAGTAACCCCCCTCCCGGCAGTTAAATTATACACCCGCTCTCCCCAAACATTTTGACCGTTTGTACCGTCTGGATCCAAAGGTTTTTTGCTCAAGTTTTATGTTACGATCAACATACTTGTTTTTTAAAGGAGAATAATGTATTATATCGAAAAAAATAACTCGTATATCTTCCGCTCGGAATTGAACAGCAATTCTCAATATAATGAAACATATATGTATTTCCTTCTAAAATAAGCAATATTTGTGGTTAAAATTCATATTTTTATTTATTTATGTTATGACATCCTGAAGAAGAAAATGGTATTTTTCGAAACCGGTAGATGTATTTAAACTAAATTAAGTGGTTAATAAAACAAAGATAATAAATAAGAATATATCTGTATTTATTTATTTATTTATTTGACATTTGTATGACATAAATTTTTTATACATCAGTAGTAGACATATAATGATATAATACACTTATTAATTTTCTGTGTGGGATGCAGTATGTATCCACTTCTTATATATAAAGCATTGTCCTGGCTACTTTGCTAAACTACCGTCTATGTTAAAGTAGACAGTTATTTCCGTGCTGTTGTGGTGTTATTTAATTCGAAGGGAAGAGAATTATTCGATAGAGATATATAAAAAAATAAAAATAGAGACAATAAAAATGTGCAGTGAATGTGTTTATACATGTAAAGTGAATCATTTGTGAATTGTATTGTGATTAAGCTGGAATGTTTAACAGCGATGCTTCTGACTGATCTCTACCCAATTGAATCATGTATCGAGTCCATATTTGCGTATTTTTTTTTTTGTATGTGAGCTATTTTCAGTCAGTGTCCAGTGTGTTGTACAGTTTCGGAGCTAATAACGTATAGAAACGTTGAAAGAACGTCGCTGTTGCTCTCGGAACAGGTGTGTAGATGTTTATTCGTTGTCTTGTGTTGTGGCCATGATTTATTGCTAAGGGTGAGTTATTGTTTGAATGGAAATATTATACGAGCCTCAACATATAAATTTGTCTTGCGTCTAGAACATTCTACTCTTTAAATAGAAGATCATATGGCCATTTATTACCCTCTAATATTGTTTTTGCTGCTCCTCCCCAAACTAAAATCGCATAGTCAATTAAATAGTATCCGAGTTTATTTGATTTTATTGTAAATATTCAACAACAAACTGTTCGTCGACAGGTTTCCGTTTCTAACAAACAATTTAGCGAGAGGTTTCCAATTCTAACGATCGGTTCGGTGATAGGTTTTTATTTCTGACAATCAGTTCGGTAAGAGGTTTCCAATTTTAACAACTAATTCGATGAATGATTTCAAAGTCTAACAAATGGTCGCGCGAACTGGTGCGAATACCGTATTCAGTCTCATTTCACCGTTCCTCTATCATTTCCAAGATTCACTGGCGTATATAAACTATGCTCATCTACTTGTACAACTACTTCTTCCCAGTTCTTTTATCTTGAAGTCAAGACATACTATCCTGATTACCCTGTTTCTACTAATATAATTATTTTTAGCTCTTTTATGATTGTTAAGATTCTAAGCTTAGTCCTCTGTCTTCTTTATTTATACCACTTTATTATTATTACCCTCGTACTTTTACGCATTATTTTAACAAGTGTCGTCACATCACCAACTAATTTTAATACCTAATAAAATTATACAAAAAAACTATGTATTTGACCACGTGAGGTGACAAAAAACTATACGTAATCATTAAAATATTGTCTTTTGTTTTAAAAATATATATTAATCACAGACCATCAAATAAATAGACACGAATGAACGAACGCAAATTCCTTGTTCCAAAATTTTAATTTTGGTGGTACCCACGTGATCACTTTGGTGCCACTCATGCAATCAAAGAGCTCCGACCCGAGCTCAAAATTCAAATGCTGACAATATAATATGCATTAAGGTAAAAAATACGTCTTGTTAACACAAAGATTTAATAAGAGTAAATACTTTTACTGTTGGATAAATGTGTTATAATCTATCGTATTTATGTTTCGTTGGATATATAATATATGTGTAGAACGCCCCTCGCCCCGCAAATAATTTCCCAAACCCCTATCCTATACAATATGACACTTAATATCATATCTATTCATTTACTTTTCTGTGATATTAATAAAATTAGTATGAACATTAAACATATGGGAAAATGACTTTAATGATCCGAAATTAATGAAAACATTTTTAAGTAGGACTGGTGATTAAATTTAGTTATTTTTTTATGATTATGATTTTTATGATTAAATTTAGTTATATTTTGGTTGATTTTTTATTTAAATTCACACAAAATGTATTGCATCATTTTATTAAAAATTACTATAAACAACGTTTTTACAATAGTAAATATTAAAAACATTTTTTTTTAATAGTTAATTTCCCCACTTATTATTTAAAGTTATCGTAAACAACGCGTAATTAAAACGGTAAACAACTCAGAATTGATTTTAAAGACATTTTATTTTGGTACAACGTTTGATATTCCGCAGATTTTACAACAGTACCGTACTGAAAGTTTTCCTAGCGTCCGGAGCAGCTGTTACTGAAAGATATCTCTACTTCGATAAATAAAATATTACACATGAAACTCAATAATGGTGTTGTTAGCGGTGAAGATTGCTCTTAGTTATTAAAGTCCTACATCTTTATAGATCCGGGATTTTGAAAATGTTTTTTAAAAAAACGTATAAATGGGGATACGAAAAGTAAAGCTTTAAATAATAAACGTATAAAGCGGGAATTGTTAGGTAATGTATTAAAAATTGGGATGTTTCACCACGAGAAATCAAATTTTTAAACAAAAATTATAACATTTCAATCAATAATGCATTCTCCATTATTGCTCAGGACTTCATCCCATATTTCAACCGATTTGTCAATACCTTTTCTATAAAAATCGAGTAGTCAATTTCTCGGGTCATCGTCGTTGATGAAAGTAACGCCACGCATTTGATTGGAGAGCGACAGAAAATTGTGATAATCTGACGGAGCGTGGTCAGGACTGCAGGGTGAATACGGAAAAATTTCCCTTTGGAAGTATTGGAACCTTGATTAAAAACAAAAGTATGTGTTGAATGTTCGTTTTTCTTAAATTGACACTCCATTATTTATTTTAAAAATTAGAAAATCGGCGACACTGACGTTTTAGAGTAGAAATAATGTCATATTCGATGACGTTTCATTTTTTGTCACAAAAAAAACAAAATAGCGGGAAAATAGCATTTAAAAAAAACCGCGAAGATTTATTTGATGACCCATTACATGAATATGAAATATTTTACTTCTGCTATTCATTCTAACTTATTTATTTTCACGGTCACTCTTATTACTCTTTTATTTAAATTTGTATCTATTTTTCTCTTCTGAACAAAGCTATAGAGCTGAAATTACAATACGACAGTGGATTTTCTGTCGGTGATAGAAATTTTATACCAAGTACAGATTTACTTCGCTTTACATCATTTTTAAAATTTTAAGTCACAATTATTAGTCGCTCTTACGGCGCAGTGTTGCCGTTGCGGCGCACATCTCGGAAAGAAAACCGCGACAAAAGTGGTGTAAAGCTTCAAGATTACTGTAATTATTTAATAATGAATGGCTCAGATTTATACAGTTCATTAAAATCTTCCACAATTACGCTTTTCTTGCGAGACGTCATTTATTCGAACTACGCAACACGACCTTTCCCTGCGCGGTGGGCGGAACAACTGAGAGAAACACGCACGCTCAGGTTTGCCTGAAGTTAGCACATACCTACAGGTAGAAAATATAAATTTTCAATTGTTGTCAGGTCGCATGCACGGGTGGGGATACCTGCCATTTTTGTCACATTCGCGTTACGGTTTCCCTGTAAAAGGCGACCTGAACAGGTATGCCTGTCAGGTATACCGTCGCGTGTAAGGCTGGCTTAAAGCCTGTATGTGTATACGAAAATACACTTGTAAATAGTTTTCTGATTACACAGTTCTCACAGAATCACGCGACGGCTGAGCGAAACGTGCGCCCGGCGTCATATTATAGCAATTATCGCGGTAAATACAAATCTTCGATATCGTCAAGTGTACCATGATCGCATTCTTCATCTGCTAAGTGACTTTAGGTAGTCTTTCAACACTGGCTGAATCTATTTCCCTCATGTACGGTTGCATGCGGAACTCGGGCGGTCGCAATATTTGTCTGCTTCCTTGCGAGAAGTGCACCGGGCGTGTTTGTTTTGGGGCGCTGTTTTTTTTCCGAAATTGCCCCCACCCAGCCAGCTCCCTGCGGCTAAACTCACGTAAGCAAACAGTTCGTGACTTTCAGACTAACGCTCCGTTCGATCGTAGATTACTTGGCCAAGTTTCATAAAAACCTCCAGGTCCTCAAACATCTTTAGGCGAGCGCCTTTTTACCTATGACATTTATTACCTTTCTACATTAGCGAGAAGCTTGTCGCTTGTTAAATTATTTAATATTATATTCTTTTTTTCGTCAACTTGGGTCATTAACTTAACAAAAAACAAGTTTTCGTCCTATGCCTGAAAATAAGTTTGGTTAATTTTGTAGCCATTTTTAAAACGATAATTAATTAAGTATACTAAGACTATATATATTTTTTTTAATATTCAGAATTTTCCAATCAACTTTTGGTAACTAACCATTCTTTTGATATTAACAAGGGTTTAGAAATTATATATACAAATACTAGGGGTTTACAGTTAGATAAATTTGAAATTTTTAAAAATAAGAAAAAGTATTAATAGCAAGCTAAATAAATTAATTGCCTAAATAAATTACCAAATACTCTTTGCTATTTGTCACCTTTTGAATTTGTTTTCATATTAGTTCTTACTTATTAACCAATTTATAGTTTTGTTTTTATCTATGCTTTTATTTTTAATTTCAGTCATTGTTTTCTGAAGAAGATACCACAGGTATCGAAACATGTTGAATAATCAATAAACAGTGGTTTAAATAAAGTATCTTCTGTAATTATTTAAGACTATTTTACTTAATTACTGTTAATTCAATATTATACCGTTTTAAAGTGTGCTATTATTTTATTTTTCGTATATAGATCAACAGATCGTTAATGACCCAGATATATAGTCCTAGTATGACACTAAAGTACAATTATACATATCATTACTTTTATTTAACAAACGAAGTGCTTGTGCTATGAAAATTAGAGTAACTTGGTAGTCTTTCGGCTATAAGGCTCGAATCATAGACCACTTAATTACCAGAAGAGTGTCTTACCGCTTAACCAATCAAGCATGTCGCTTTGTCGTGCATACGTGTGCTCAATAAATAATTATTTATTTAAATACCAGAAAATTGGTAGTACCTATAAACTATTCTGTATCGCTAATTTATTTTGATTTCGTGAATATGTTTTTGATAATTAAAAATATTAAATTATATAGCTATAAAAACATTTAAAATCTAGTTTATTAGTTTTTATGATGGTTAAAAATAATCATAAATGTTCATAAATATTTTTACAACTACTTTAATAAAATCGATCATTTATTTATCACACTTTTATTTGTTTTTTTATTTACATTTTTTTCTAAGTAAACTTGTCGTTTTGAAGTGAACTTTTAAATAAATAAATTCTACTGTGTTGTCACATATAATTTTGTTATCAAATAAGTCTCAATAAATCGCAACGATTTCAATCAAAACAATATTCATGTTTCTTTATATACACCTTTATTTCGTAGAAAGCATTGACATTCTACCAATAAAGGTATAATAAAATGCATCCTTATTCATCCACCATTACCGGGAACTACACTTTGAGAAACACTGAAACTTTTATAGTCCCGATAGTAGAGTAGCAAGTAGAATGTATAACCTAAGACACACATGCTATTCGGAAGATATCCGTTGCGGTAACCCGCGGGCACTGCAGTACCTTCAACTGGCTTTAAATTAACTTGAGTCAAGTTAATTTCATCCAAGTCCACTTGATTCAAGTAAACGTGTAATTTTTTAACAAAATTTCGAGTTACACAATTAGCTGATCGATATAAGAAGATTAAACTGTGATAGGGTACTTTATAATGATTTTAAATACACAATAATAAAAAAGTCCATCCCACGACGGGGTAACTTTAGCTTCCACTTTAATTGTTTTTATAAATGTTATTTAAGTACGGAAAGGTTGGTACCAAAAAAAACGTTTTTTACTTTTAACAATATTTCAGCGTTACATATTATCAGACATACTAACTTCATCATTAAAAATATTTGTTGTAATCGTTAAAACATTCCGTATAATATTAAAAAATACATTAAAAAAAATTCACATCACAGTAGGTACAGAGATTGTAATAATATGATGTGAAATCCAGAATCAAATTTTCTTTTAGAACAAAAACGTCACATATTCGAGTAATTCATATTTCAAAGAAAATTGACATTTCACTTCAATGTAATATATCAGTTTACTTTAAAAAATTTCTACAGAGATAGAATCGTCAGACGCAAAACTGTTAAATACTATACATGTAATTGCAATGCTAATAACTACTATACATATTTGTTGAATTTGTTTGTTCCACGTAGAAATTATTATTTTTTATATTTAATACTAATTAAATATATTAATTAGATAGATATACATATAAAATCAATTTTATCGAAAAATATTGTTGTTGCGCCATCAGGATTCGAATCTGGATCTCTTTCCAAACCGGGGAGGGTGCATTATCCAACTATACTACAGCGACATTATTTTTGACGACAAATTTTCGAATCTATATATTACACTTTTTCAAATTAATACATCTATCGTTCCGTTATTTGAAAGTAATCTACTTTGTTTTTTCCGAATTTCAAATACTTTTGAGTAAACCGATAGCAGACGCCAGAATTAACAATTCATTTTTATTAAATTTTTAGACACACTGATACAACTTACATATTATTTGGAGAACACATTCTTTTTGTGAAGTATAATAAAATAATGTCGCTGTAGCATATTTGGATAATACACCTTTCCCCGGTTTGGAAAGATATCCAGGTTCGAATCCCAGTAGCGCAACAACAATATTTTTCGATAAAATTGATTTTATATGTATATCTTTCTAATTAATACATTTAATTAATATTTTTAAAAATATCACAGACCTATGTTCTGAATAATTACAACTTCACAATAAGAATGTGTTCTAATAAAAAAATTTAGATAATTTTATTCTTAAACTTTTTTTTAAATCCAAGTAATTGAAAATGGAATGGCTTTCAAAGACCACCCTAAATGACTTGACACTTCGAAAGAGCGTTCAACATTCAATGGAACCTTATCCATAAAAAATCTGTGATTTATGATGATAGTTTTAAAGTGTTTCGCCTTATTACCGAAAGCCGCTTTTAATGTACCTTCACTCTTTATCTTAATGTAGGACAAATTCTTCCGAAGTTTAGTTTTTTCTGTAATTTAAAATGCCTCCCTTTCTTGCGCTCTTCGTGTAAAAGGGACATAGATTTTAATCGCCTGAGGGCCGCGCCCCTGACCTGCGTACTGCGCCAACATTACACATCGCTCGCTGGGCTATTTTGCGAGAATTGTGACATTAACTGTTTTCTTTGCATTAGTATTCATAACTCTGTTTAAAATTATTTCAGGTATTTTTTTATTATTTTAATATTAGAAAATATAATACATTTTATAATTATCAGTAGAACATATATATATATATATGTCATTTGACATTTATTTCTTATCTATGAGAGTAGGACTCGTATATAGGTAAGGAGTATATACGAGATAATTTATGTTTTAGTTAGTCTGTGTATATATTTTTTTTACTTCTAATACAAATTGATAGTAGTCTGTAATTTTTCTAATTGTGATGGGAAGATTATTAAAAAAAATGATGCCTTGATAAATATAGTTTTTTTGGTTTGCGGTATATTTTAGTTTTGAAATATCAATCTGGTATCTGAATCTTGTAGATCGGAATTCGCTTCTAAAGTTTAATTGGTTTTTAATTTTGAATATTTGGATTATTGAAATTTTTTTTATGTCTATTATTTTTGGTACTTTGAAATCTGTGAAAAGTTGTATACTTGGTTAGTCTTTTTTTTAGAATAATTTTTATTATAATTTTTTGAGCAATTTCTAATTATGACATTGAAGTTTTATATGCTCCTCCCCATCCAATAATACTGTATTGCAAATGTGACTGTACAAACGCGTAATATATTATTTTCAGTTTTGTAAGTGATGATGTTTTTGAGTCTTAAAAATATGTAGGCAGTTTTCCTTATTTTGTTAGTAAGATTATAATTTATCCGTTACACAATGGATAAAATTGATAATTCACGGATGGATATAATTAAAACAATGTTATTACTCTAATTGAGTTTATTAGCACTACTCGTGTTTCGAGAGAAACGGTAACTCTCATCGACAGGTGAAGTACTAAATGTATTTAATGCGTATTTAACTATCTTTAAGTATTTAATAAAGTTTATTACTTCACCTTTTGTAATATTTTTGATTATTAACGTGTATCATAAATAACTAGAAATCAAAATATTACCTAAAGTCACGAACTTCACCTTAATTTTCTCGAATAGATTCTCAATAACAACATTGCATTATATATGCTATACAACATTGAATCTGAATTGATTTTATTAAATCTATCAGATAATGCAATTACATTTCGCGCGCATATTAACGAAAAAAAATATGATAAAATTGCTTTCATATATTATAATAATAAATTGTGTTTTATTGCGGTTTTATGGTGAAATGTAGCCACATAGGCTTTCTGTCGCCAATTCGAAAGGTGCCACTATCTCCTGTAAATGCATATTTCACGTATAAAAACGCTATTTACCCTTATAGGGATACGTTATCAAGTGCTGCGGAATGCAGATAGAAGAATGTTCTGGAACAAAACATGTAAAAAAAATAACCATAACTCTAACAATACTATTAAACCATTAAGAATGTATAATAAAATATCGTTTACCTTGTTTTCCTATCCCGGTGAGTTTAATTGCGATTGGCCCACGCACAAAATACATTTTACGTTAATCTGTCAGTTGCTTAAATGTTTTATCTGAGATAAGGAGATGAAATCCAACTATTCCTTCCACAAATACATGCGAAACAAAGTATCTTTTATTGAGAACCAGAGATAGATTTAATATATTATCAATTCTGGAGACTTGTAGCCCCGTTGCTGTTTATACAAATACTGTCTGATAATACTTAACTTGAAATATGGTTTAGCGAATGTTCAAATATTATAAAATATTAAAATAGTGGCAATACTAGATGTTACTAAGGAGAACACATTCTTATTGTGAAGTTGTAATTATTCAGAACAGACGGTCTGTGATATTTTAAATGTATTAATTAGAAAGATATATATATACATAAAACAAAGTAGATGACTTTCAAATAATAGAACGATACATGCATTAATTTGAACAATGTATCATATAGATTCGAAAATTTCTCTTCAAAGCACTATGTTGGTATAGTATAATCGGTTAATACACGTTCCCCGGATTGGAAGAGATCCAGGCTTAAATCCCGGTAGCAACAACAATATTTTTCGATAAAATTGATTTTATATGTATATCTTTCTAATTAAAACATTTAATTAGTATTAATGCTGGATGTATTTCAAAGAAGGATCCCCCAGAAAATTTTCGTATCTATCAAAGAAAATGGAATGTGGAGTATGCATTATAATTAGGAACTTTACTACCTTTATGATGGGTTTTGAGTAACAATTAATTATGAAGTTTTCGATAGCGAGGTCATTTTGAGGACCATATGAAAGAAGACGAATAATTGATGGATCCAAAATTAGGTGACAGGTCAATATAAATAAAAAACTGTCCATTCTTGGTGTCAGCAATTCGTGGGAATCAGCTCAGTGCCAAGACTGGACCCGCACTGTGTTGCAAAGATAACGATGATGATCTTTAGTGATTAAAAATTGCATCATCAGAGTCACCTGCTCCACCATATGACAGGAAAAACATTGAACACGTGTCCAACACTCGCACACGTGTTACATCAGGAATGAGTCGATTCTCAGATACGTTTGACTTCTTGTGGGCGTATTTTCATTTTCGTCTCTTGAATTCCTTCTCTTTTCAGTGAGGACTCACTCTAATTCAAATGCTGCGCTGTCTAGAGTGGAAACATTATTTTAACAAGACTCTAACAAAAATAATAATTTTAATACTAATTAAATGTGTTGTCATGGTAGTTTTTAGAACTAAGCAATTAAAGTCTCTACTGTTGATGGCGCTAATTGTAACTAATTTATATTTGTTTCCTAGAATTTTTAGTAATGCATAGCATTATTGCTCGTATGCACTGCACGCTCCCGATTGCTACTTACCAAGGTTTCTCTCTACAATCTTCTCCATCGTAATACATAAAAAATACAATGTTGTAATATGATATATTACAAAATAATTTGGCCATTATTTTGTATAGCTATAAATCACACTCGAATACAAACGCGTTATCAGCGCACGAATGAGGCCGCGCACAGTACGCGGTGATAAATTGGCGACAACGCATTCAGCAAACATCCGCACAAAACGATTTAAACATTTCAAATTTCGAACGACACTTAATTCAAAAATATTCCGCGACATTGCTTGTCGCTTTAGTTCGATGAAGCGAAGTATTGCCCCATTATTTTAGATTGCGTATAACCGTCCCCTTCTAGCAAACGTCTCCCGCGCGGAGAGACCGAGACGGCGTTCGTTTGTATTTCGAACGAATATTTTTAAATATAATAGCGCCAATTTGTTTCGGCAGGGGCGCATCCTGGAGGGTGGACCGTGGGGGTGCGGGGGCGACAAGATGATACCTTCTCGTCAAATTCTCTGAAGAATATAAATTTTATTGATGAATTAAATACGAAGATATTTTTTTAAGGTCCTGAACAAATTTTTGCTGATTTAATTTCTCAGGGGTCTGATTGCTTGCTTATCCTTAGTGAATTCACAAGGTAATTTAAATAATGTAGTCTTAAATACCTTTAAATGAGGAAAAATGTTATTCTCTTAAGACAATATTTAGATTTCCAATCGTTCGTATTTCCCTACGTTTATCTCAATTAATTTTTTTTTGTGCTTTTTATACACGCGCATTTTTCTTGATTTATGTTCCTAACTTTCTTCTTCATACTAATAAAAAAATGTAAAATACCTGTAAATAAAACTTCGTTTATAAATAGACTTGAAAATGCGATAAGTATGATTTAAATGTTTGTTCTTATATTTACTAAAATATTAACTTCTTTAATATATGCAAAATTACTTTGTGGTCACATATTATATAAATAATTTAAAAAACCCGCTATGTTTAAACCACTATTTATTGACAAATCATCATATTTCGATATCTACAGCATCTTCTTCAGGAAACAATGTATAGTAAAATTAAAAATACAAGCATAGATAAAAACAAAACTATAAAAGTATAAGTGGTGGGTAACTAGCTATAGCAATAGTAAGCTAAATATTATATATAACCAAATCCTTTTTGCAAATAGTCACCTTTTAAATTTGTTTTCATAGTAGCTCTTATTTAATTACGTATATCCCCATAATTCAAGAACGTTCTTATTTGGGGGTGCATATGTCTATTATTGTTATTATGTTGTTATATATATTAACTCATACATTATATTTCTATATATACTTATGTATAATATTGATTAAAAATAAGCATTTCAAAAAAATAGCAATTATGCGATTTTGTAGATTAATTTAAATATTTTATTGAATACCAAAAATTAAAGGTCATCAAATTATTAGCGGCTAGACTATTTTTTGTTAGATGATTTAAGGCCTGAATCAAAGATATAGATTAATAATGGATACATTTCACAAAAATTTATTTCAAAGTAAGTAGACTTAAAGCTTAACATGATTTTGTAAATACTTCAAACAATAATATTTTCCGTAACGGTGCAGAATTCGCACATATTCCATGAACATTTTCGACTCGTAATCTACTCAGGTATTCCATAAAATATTGTGGACTAGGTCTGTTACATTAAACCGATTTATTTTATCATTACTAGCTTTATTATTTAAATAGTACTTAGGCCATGGAAACATAAATAGATTCCATATTTTTGTTAGTTGTATAAAAATGTGGAAACAAATTTGTATTTTAAATAATTATTTTAATACATAAAATAGATATAACTGTGTAATTTCCAAGGGATTTTTAATAATACAAGCTATGTGTCATTATCTTGTCTAATGTGTTTCCTGGTATTTTCTACCCTTCAACATTTACTAGGGTGACCGCATTTCAGGGGCATCCGCCCTTCTGCAAATTATAATATATTTATTTCCCTTTGTTGCTTCTAAGAAACCATTTTGCACACCTCTCCGCAGTTCTCTCGATGTTGATGTGCTTGAATTCTCAATAATTAATTTCAAGATAGCAGACTCCCCTCTCCGCCTTTAATACATCCTCCCCTACTTGCTTAACTAAACACCAAAATATAAATTATTTGTTTGATACCGGAGTAGATAAGAACAGTATACATAAATTATGATCTGAAATTGTAATCAAAGTATTTAAAAGATGGTGTAATGGTTGAAATATCGGCACGCATACAGAATTCTCCGCGCGTCATTCTGAGGAAAAAAAAGACTTTAAATCATCTCCCAAAATATTTATATGACACTCAACATTGGGATGATGTTTTAAAATATTCTATAGGTTCTGTACCAAATAAAATATGTCTTTTATTTTGTTGGTATGTTGAAAATCAGTACTAAAATATTTAGTTCATTTTAGAATAGAGCATGCAAATTTCTTGTCCCAGAATTTTTATTTTGGTGGCACTCACGTAATCACTCACGCAATCAAAGAGCTCCGCGACTTCTTTTAAAAATATGACTCGATTGGAATGAAAATTTAAACGCTGACAATATAATATGCATTAATGTAATAAATTCATAATGCTTACCTTACACAAAGATTTAATTTTAATAAATACTTTTACTGTTGCATAAATGTGTCATAATCTATCGGATTTATGTTTCGTTGAATATATGTGTGTAGAATACCCCTCGCCATTAAAGAGGCCTTGGACACCTGCGTACTCCGGAACGTCGATAAGGCTATTATATTCTCTGACTCCCAAATAGCTCTTGAATCCCTCTCTGCTAATATGAAAGTTTGGATAGACAATGAGATAATCTGTTCCATCAGAAGATGTCTATTTAATTTGGACAGCAACAATAAACAGGTGTCATTCGTTTGGATTCCTGCACATAAGGGAATTCATGGAAATGAATGTGCTGATAAACTGGCCAAGGAGGCCACTCTTTACGAAGTTTTCCCTCATCAATTCCATATTCCGATGTATGACAGATTTAATATGGTAAAAAAATGTACGAATTTTATTTGGACTGCACAGTGGATGGATCCAAATAATTATAAGAGTAATTAGCTTAAAATAATTCAAAGATCTATTCCCCGCACTCCCTGGTCCTCCAAAATAAAAGTTTCCAAAAGAACCATATCAAATATCTCTAGAATGAGAATCGGGCATTGCCAGGTAGCCTCACATTTATTCAGATTGAACTTAATAGATTCCCCAATGTGCGAGTGTGGCGCCGAGGAGGAAACCTTGACCGTATCTTTTTTGCCTGTCCATTGCGGATCACAGGTTTTTTTTTTACAGTAATCTCGTCAATGGTAATTTTCAACTCCCGGTTAACTTATGTCATTTTCTTTCCCTTAACTCGCCACATTTAATCTATATAATACCAAATTTTTTGAACGACAATGGTATCGACTTATAATATAAAATTTCTTATTCTATAATATTATTGTACTTTCTATAAAATAATGTTTTAACTTGATTAATGGCACAAATCGCTCTTGAAGGGTGGATTGCCTATTAAATAAAAGAAGAAGAAGAATGTCCCCCGCCCCGCAAATAATGTTCCAAACCCCTCTCCTTTATAAACATTGCCGCATGTAAAAATATTATATACAACAAATATTACATTAACTGTCCAGTGTGAAGATAACAGCACATTTTTGTTGTTGTTTTTCAAATTTACAAATCGTGGTATGTATTGGTAATCTTGAATACGCCCTCAGCCATATACTTAACATTGTCGGGAAAATGTTGTATAAGCTATTAGAGAAATTGAATCCTTATCAAATAAAAGCGAGCATTTTATTCGATCGGAATAAATTTACTGATTGAATGCGTTTGGAAGTATCCCGTTCTCGGTACTGACAGTGATTACTACATTTGGGGTAATTTTACTTTTGGAAAACATTATTGGTTGGTATATATAAAAATTTTAGCACTGAAATAAAATCTTTTTGTGTAGAAAATTCTAAACTGAAATACATCTCTCCCAACAAGTTTCTAATCTAGAACTGGATATTTTTTACGACTCTATTTCGTTTCTATAACTTTAATTTGGTAGTATAAGTAGAGAACGTGAGCAAATTACATTAAACGCTCACAAGCTCTTTAATTTCATAATTTTATACAGTTTTGATTTTGTTTTTCATCTTCTATTAAATAATGAAAATATCAAATTTTATTTCAAGTGTTGTATCAAGTTACTTACCATAAGAATAATATCTTCAAAGCTATGAAAATTTTAAAATATAATTTGCTCTCGTGTGCATGTGTCGCACCAATAGTCTTACTTTTTTTCATCTAAGATAAGTTCTTGTAAAATTAAAATAAGGATAATTTGGCGGTCTTTTGGGACGAGGCTAGAATCCCCGATCACTGTGAGAGTGTCATACCGCTAGACCAACAAGCATGTCAATGATTAATTTACGCTTTTATGATTATTTTCATTTCTAAAACCCTATTAAAATAAAACATTTTTTAACTAATTAATTAACTTACTATCACGCCGTTTCTCTGCGGGGGGGTAAGCAGAGAGAATAGAGACTTACACTCTTCTGTCCTGATACATAATTATCGCCTCATCCACATTCATACATATTCTCATACAACCTTGCCGATTATTGTGGCTTCTAACAGGACCATCTTCCAGTGTCTGGTTTACCTGGTCATGCCAAGTCTTCCGCGGACGTTCTCTATTTCTAGTGCCATCAACACTTGCGTCATATATCTTTCTTGCTATTCTCTCCTGATTCATCCGTTTCACATAACCAAACCACCCAAGAGATCTTTTCTAAATCTTACTCACTATTTTAATATTCGCATTTTTCGTGCTATTTTAATATGCGTAAATCTGTTTTTTTTAAATTTTCATGTTGTATAATGTTACGTTTTATTGTATATAATGCTTGACAATATAATCTCCAGTTGCTACTATCCGTTCGTATTGTACAACATACAGTTCACTTCCTGTATCGCATTGTTGCAAAATGACCATTTAGTATCAAAATGTTGCCATATTGTTAGTTTGTGATCAGCTCTGAATAAACAGGTTTTGACCTTTTCCTTGTGCAAGGTTTTAATTTTTTTATTAAAAATATGTTCCTTGATTTCTAATGAAAATTAAATGTGAAAATTTTATCAAATTACCTATATCATTTCCACTGTGACATCGGGCGTTTGTCCGAATTAAGATAAATGTGGTTCCTAACCTCTTTTCAAATCGAACAAAATTCCAAAGCAATATTGGGGTTGGCTTTGAAATGTCAAAGAAATAAGTGAAATGGCGGGCGGGGGTAGAGCAGGGGGAGGGTTCTTTGAATCGCGATGAAAAAAACTTAAATCGTCCTGTCAAATTAGGCCAACTGTCAACGGCAGACATCCGAGCCCCCCCAATTCGACGGAAATCTTTTAATTGCCGTGCCGGCGGTTTTTGTCGGGTGGGGGGATGGGGTCGGGGATAAAACACGCCACTGGATAAATCGGAAATCATCGAGATCATGGTGAGTATTTGCACCGATCGGTTTTTAACTAACCCCGTGTTTTTTCAATTAAAATTGTCAAAACGATCTACACCGTGACCAGTGGCGGCTGGAGATAAAAAGATACGGCATACCGAAAATTTATATTACTTAGCGCTTTTATATTGTTTGCCAAACGGGGGTGTGCTAGTGGATGAGAAATAGTTACAAGATTTGTGCCGCGCGTCGCATATTTCAAACTTACGTGACATTGTTTTCATTCAGGATGGATTATTGAACTTGGATCGGTACACGAGCTAAATACTCATGTGTTACTCATTTTTCTAAACAACTTCTTTTATATATGAGAACGGACCGCAAGCTGTAGTGCTTTTAGATATATTTCATTGAATATGTTAAATGTTTTAAATAATAACTAGTTTATTTAAAACATGATTACATAATGTATTTAAACTAGTGTGTGAATGTACATAGGACGGTATGCGTGGTAGAGAACATCGGCTGTACGTCTAGTTTGCGTTTGTTCCCATCTTTCACACGTGACGATTTACTCATTTTTATATATTTATTTACTCTATTAAACTCGCGCAATCTATGCGCCGCCTTCTCTGGAGACACGTTTTGCTTTGCAAGGACAGAGATTGACAATGCCCTTGCAAGGTGAAACGCGTCTCGAGTAGAATAAAAAAACAAGTTTTTTATTTTCACATATGAACTTCACAATAATTGAATTAGAAAGATATACATATATAGATATACATTGTTGCGCTACCAGGATTCGAACATGGATCTCTTCCAATCTAAGGAATTAAATTAAATTAAAATAGATTATATATATATATATCTTTCTAATTAATACATTTTATTTGTATTTTAAATATCACAGACCTATGTTCTGAATAATTACAACTTCACAATATGAATGTGTTTTCCTTAATAATATATAAGTTGTATCAATTTATCCAAAATTTAACAAAAATGAATTGTTATTTCTGGCGTCTCCTATCTGTTTACTCAAAGGTTTTTGAGATTCCGTAAAAAAAAAGTAGATTGCTTTCAAACAATGGAACGATAGTATGATGATAAATACTAATACTAAAACGATAAATAATGAACGATGTATTAATTTGAAAAGTGTAATAAAATTCGTTGTGTAACAAGGTTCGAAAATTTATCGTCAATCACGTTTTCCGGATTGGAAGAGATCCAGGTTCGAATCCCGGTAGCAACAACCATATTATTCGATAAAATTGATTTTATGTATATATCTTTCTAATTAATACATTGAATTTGTATTTATTATATAAGAACTTGTACGTTAATCTATACAAAAACATTCTAATGAGTTGCATGTACGATTATGTTTTCTTTGTATTGAGTTTATGTCCTTTATATGTTCGCTTCTTTCGTAAACGCATAAATGTGTGTCTATACATATATATTAGCGCTATCAACGAAGTTATCAGAAAATTAGTTTTATATGATACGGTAAATGTTCCGCCCACAAATTGAGGCTTTACTTTCTCCCAGTTCCTAACTCACGTAACGTGTTCATATTTTTCTTACCCTTCTCACGATAACTTACTTATCCACATCGTCCTCGATAAGGCAGTAACGCCACGGTTTTCTTTTTATGGACGAAATTTCAACAATAAACAAATATTGTGTATTTTTATTGTCACCCCTTATACTTTATACATTTGTCAGACTTGGTAATACAAATGATAGCTTCTCTGATATTTATATTAAATACAATTTTTTTTTCTGAAATTTATTTGTTCATTAAACATGAAGACATTAAGAAATTAATGGTGCCAGAGAATTGGTATGGCCAAGTCTAAGTTATCGTAGTTGACTAAAATTTTAATCAATAACTGTATCTCATGAAACGTTAAAGTGCGATTGGTTAAAACCTTGGTGATCTCTATATTTTTATTTAATATAAATATTTATTTACACCCTGTCCCGAATCGTTTTGAGAGTTGTTTACCCTCGTTTCGATTCGTCATAATTACATATATTTATTTATTTTATTACATTCAGTCATTATTAACATTATCATCATAATACCATTATAGGTTGACTCCGGTATCATCGTACCAGAGCCATACCTGTACAATTTGACGTGAGATCACATTGAACTCAGAAGGCAGCCTGAAAGAAGCTATAAAGAAATCATACACTCCCAAAAGGAGAGGGTAGACTTCACATTTATGTGTTAACAGTGACAGAACTTGGTCACAGTCCGGCAGAAATTCACCCTTTTCAGGTCGCAAGAGGTGCGAGGGTGCCCAGTAGAATGCTCTTTTAGGTCTCTCTAGCCACTGCTCTTCCCAGTATCGTCCATCCCAGCAACCTCCAGCGAAAGACCCACACCATAATAAATACCCAAATATGTCAGATATTACTTTCATTTCTTAATAGGTCATCGTTCCGGGGGATCTGATGACCTATTCCATAATAATATATAAGTGCACTCTTTTTGTATTTATGATTAGTGGTTGACGTATAATTAATTTCGTGGTTTCAAATACAAAGTGATTGTATTTTATTTAAACAAATAATTAATAAAATTATGGTTGAAAGACGTTTATTGAGGTATGATGCATAATACAGGTAAAATATAAGCAGTAGATACAAGAAGTATCTGCTGCTAGTCGAACTGTACGGGAAGCCGGCCGAGAGATGAGTGATTCTAAATGGTCGGTTTGCGGGATGGTACCAGGAGAGATTATACAGCCGTTCAGTCATTCAAATTCACACTCAGGTATGCGCGTTCAGGACCTGTCGGCGGTGTTGCTATTTGTGGAGGCGACAGACCTTTACAAACGCATCGACTAAGAGAGAGATTTAACACACACCTAAATAAAATATGGGCATATTTATGATCCCTGAATACTCCTTAATTAACATAAATTATATTAATTTTACTCTAAATGATGTTTTAATTGATTTGATCCTTGCTTGCGAGCATGATATTAATGTAAATATTTTTCCCTTGCAGATCCTCCAGGAGCGCCCTACATTGAGGGCTACACCAGCGGGGAGATGGTCCGCCGAGGACAGACGGTGGAGCTAGTTTGCAGCAGTAGAGGTGGCAACCCTCCAGCCCAGCTGGTCTGGTACAAAAACTCTGAGCAGATTCAGATGACTTACAGGTAAGACAATTTTTTTTCAACATTTATAAATCTTCGCGAGAGATAAATTAAATAGAATACGTGTCACCAGAATGGGATGGCTTCGATTAAAGTATATATAATATATGTAGGCTACTGTTAAAAATGAAATATAATACGTCGTCCATCTTTGACTGGGCTTTACATTGCCTAAACACATGCCCATAATTTTTTCAAACACTAAGTAATATTTCTTACTGGAAAGAAATATTACTTAAAAACATGTTAACATAACCATTCTTATTTCGATGTGTTAAAAATGACAATAATAAGTAATATTTATGGAATAAATACACCTCACACTGTCTTTGAAATTATTATTTTTCAACAGTGAAAAATTCCACACAATTAGTTAATATATAAAGTCAACAAATTAGAAATACGCCTCTTCGAAAGATGGACAACAAATAGTGTGCAAATCATTTAAAGATGTTGGGGGCGCGTTCATCATGTTTTCATCGTATCGGATGGAATCTGTGACGTAAATCCTCATCATTCACTGAAATATGTACTGATAAATTTTATTGATGCATTTCGGAATGCAAATAATCATTTTTTCCTATAAGTCTGTTAAACGAAAGAATTGCTATACATAAATTGATTAGACTATACACAGCACTGACACAACAGATTGATCTATAATGGTGTTAAGTCTGGTCTCTTATTTTAGTGTAAGATAGGTTGGAAGTTTTCAAGATTTAAGACTCAATAAGTGACAGCGTGACCGAATAATAGAAAATATTAAAGAACGGAATTTCGGGAATAGTGCACCTTTTTTTTTAAGGAAAACAAATTTTTATTGTTGCAAGTTGCAATTTTTCAGAACAAACGTCTAACAAAAAATAAATTTAAGTTGTATTAATGTTTCCAAAATATAATAAAAATAAATTATTAATTAATTCTGTCGTCTTCTATTGGATTTTACTCAAAGGTGTTTGAGATTCCGTAAATATAAAGAAGATTGCTTTCAAATAATGGAAGACAGATGTATCAATTTGAAAGTGCAACATATAAGTTAGAAAATTTGTCGTCAACTTACTATGTTAGTGAAGTGTAATCGGTTAATGGTTCAAATCCCTGTAGCAGCAAAAATATTATTTTGATAAATTTATTTTACCTGTATATCTTTGTAATTGATACATTTAATAGTGGACCACCTCAGATAGCCCGAAAAAGAAAAAGCAAGGAGGCCGCAGTGCGCGTGATATGCAGCGAGAATAGATTAGGTTAGGTTAGGTGAGTCCTACAATACACAAGGCAACAGTATCGAGATCGAGACGTAGATGGGCGAATAATGTCAAGATAGACCTTCAAGAGGTAGACGAGTACCCAGCAAACTGTACCTCAAAGGCGATGGATGACGCTCTATTGTGACTGTGGTCATTCACTTCCGACTTCCGTGAGGCCACTAATGAAGAAGAACAGAAAGAGTCACATTAATACATTAATACAAATTAAAATGAATCAATTAGAAAAATATACAGAAAAAAACAATTTATCGAAAAAATATCTTAGTTACTACCGAGATTCGAACCGGGATCTTTTTCTTTCCTGGGAAATGCGTTATCCAGTTTCGCCACACCAACTGAGTAAGTCGACGGCAAATTTTGGAACTTGCATGCCACAGCTCTATCAAATTAATACATCAAAACCATCACCTCTACATTGCGATAAATCTCAAAATACCTTTGAGTAATATACGGTAGGAGACAAATTAAATCAATTATTTTTTATTACTTTGATATATCTTATATATTTTTAAGGAGAACATAACTGTTTGCACCTAGTCAATCGAGTATTATTAGAAGTATCCATTGACTTCTGAAGATATTTTGAAAGATTGATGTCACGAACCTTGAAAACTGTCTAACCATTTTATTAGCTATCGGAAGCTTTTCCCACCCCTGTCGAATCATGGGGTAAATAATTGTAAATGTATACAAGTAATTTTAAATCATTTATTGTCATGTCCCACCTGCAGTGTACTCACGCCGTGTTAATTAATAGCGCATTAATAATCTGTATAAGAGTAGAATGTTGTGATCCAAGTTAGATTAATAACATATTCTAAATATGAATTAAATATATTAATTATAAAGATACACATATAAAATCAATTTTATATGTGTATCTAATTACAGATCTATGTTCTGAATAATTACAACTTCACAATAAGAATGTGTTCTCCTAAAAAATAACATATTCATAACGTTAACGTAGTATTTCCATTCATTTTCATTCACACTCGCACTCATATCACATGTATTAAAATATTGTTCATTATGATTTATGATGAATATGATCTTTAATTCTAGAGATAATATGAAAACTGACAATATCTAATAACACCTAAAAATTTTCCATTTAATATCCTAACCTAACCTAACAATCAAGCCGTAATTTCTAAAGAGATAAATCTGTTATTGTATTTTTATTTATTTATTATTTGTTAACATTGTTTCATTAACCACTTATTAAGTTTAATTAAATACATCAACCGGTTTCGAAAAATACCATTTTCTTGTTCAGGATGTCAATATTAATCATAAACACACGTTGTTTCTTTACCAGAATCTATTTATAAAAAACTCTAATTGTTACTTGATACAAATTTACTCGAATAATTTTGAGGAAAAAAATTTAGAATGGGACTCGTAGTTAAATTTAAATGATTGTTTATAATTTTTTTGATTAGTTTTACACGCTTTATTTATCTCCAATGATTCCAAATGATTTAATTTATGACCAACACCGTTTACATGCAAAATTGACAATCCCTTTTTTTTTCAATTTTGCATGTAAACGGTGTTGGTCATAAATTAAATAATTTGGATAACCGTTGGAATTAAAAATTATTCGAGTAAATTTGTATTAAGTTACAATTTAAATTAGGTACTAAATTTATTTTTTAAATAATTATTATTTTTTTAAAATAGATTCTGTTAAAGAAACAACATATGTTTTTGATTAGTATTGACATCTATTTGAAGAAAATTGTATTTTTCGAAACCGGTAGATGTACGTAATAAGTGGTTAATGTAACAAAGTTAACAAATAAGAATAATTAATTTTAACCACAAAGTTAATTTTGGTAATTTCAAAAGTGTTATAGTATTGCCTGTGTATTTGTTTATAATTATGATTAAACTGTTGGAGATTTAGTTTCTAGTATGGCAGCGATTTGAAAATATTTAATTACCAAATTACTAATACTCAGTTGCCAATCATCGTTACAAATAAAATATGAGCTTCGTTCTGTTTTCCAAAAGTCGAGTTTGTGGTTGTTTTAATGTTTTAATAACTCCAACACGTTGTTGAAACGTTCGATGCTACATAATAAATTGTAATCAACTACTCTCTACGACTATTAAATGCGAACTGATGAATGTCTGCCAAACCAAAATGGTGTTCAAACAATGTCGGCCCGGAACATAATATTTTATTGCCCTGTATTTTATTTATTTAATTTAATATTTTTTTAATTTTTATAAAAATGCTACGAACTTATGCGTCAATCCAATATATAATGTATACTACCTGATACTGTACGGGTCCGTCCATCCTGCTGGAATATTTAAAACACTTTTCGTAAAATCTCAATTTAGGTATGCAGAATGTCTGTCTGGTTTTTCAATTAAAATCTCTTGTTTCTCGGCGTGGAAGTTTTGCAGAATCTTCGCCTTAAGAACAATTTGCCGGCAAATCTCTGTAGACGCGATCGCACCATTTAGCAAAGTTATGGAGGAATTAATCCGAGACATCTTAGTCTGTTTACATACGGAGTTATAACTTATGTTACTCCTAATTCGGTTTTGATACTGCACAACGTGGGACTTGATCTTGGGCTGACTCCTTATTCGTCGAGTTGATATTACCTCACATTAATCTGCACCTATATTGGTTCTTTTGATTTTTGCCATCAATTCAATTATTAATTTGCATGTTTTAATTCAGAATCTATTTTAATTACAAGAGCTTTTTCTTTAAAGAACCAAAAGGCGGAAAGGATCCACCGTGTCGATTCCACTCAACGAAGAATTTTAATTTTTTAAAATTTTTATATACTAATGCATTAAATTGAATAACAATTACTGTCAAACCGAGTTCTTTAACAGAAAGAACAGACAAGTTTAATAAATTAGTTTTTTTGTGTGTCGTTTTCTATTTATATATTTATTGGTAACTATATAATGCATATGTAAAAATGCGGTTGGACTGTCCCGTCTCACTAGAGAAATTCTGTGTTGAGACGGGCATAGTTTACATGCGATTGTACTAATAAATTAGTATTACAAGTATAAAAAACAATTACGAAGCGGACTTTCAAATAAATTATTTTGAAGAGTTTTGTGACAACAATTATTAAAGTTTTGAATCAATATGTTTGGGTGAGTGAACCTAGCTCTACCCATATTATTATATATTATCCAAGTTTTTATTTTCAGTTTCATGTTATTGGGACAATTCAATTGGGTCAATAGTTTAGGCCCAAAATATTTGTAGTTCTTTTGGCCATATGTTGTATGTGCTCTTGGGGCTTGGAGGTTGATGACCATATTGCAGTATGTATACTGATGTATTCTGTGCAAGATATATAAGATCACTAGCATTTCGGACATTTAAAATCATTTTCTATGTTTACACAACTAAGATAACTTATATCTAGCCGCTAATGGGTGGGCTGGAGGGGTTCGGCGGAACTCGCGCGAGTCCCTTGTTAAATTAAGAAAAAAACAATATTCTCATATCAAATCAGTGCCTAACTTCTTTTTCTGTAGATAGTTTAAATGTATTATGAAACATGAAACGTTATTGCCTTTTGAAATTTTTTATGACGTACATTTATTTCGGGTGTGTAATAAAAGAAACCTAGCCATTTTTTTGTCTACAGTCTAATAATACTTAAAAACGTCGTTGTTTGACATATTGCTTCCAGATGTTCAACGCAATATTTTTGTGAACTATTTTATCCTTCATACGTACCGTAATTGTGCTCAATTGTGTGAAGGACACTTCCTAATATTTATTACTTTGTACCATCATTTATTAAGGAGAACTTCAGTTTCAATCCAATGTTCTGTTTTGAAACATGGAATTGGAGCGAAAAGAATAGTACATATTTCTGCGTCAATCGTGGAACTTGTCACTCTTTCAATCTAAGGTAGGTAAGTACATTTTTCAGCTATTGATTAATTTATCTAAGTACCTTCAAGTAACATTCGATTGCTTTATTAATTTTAACAATATTTGAATATGTCCAAGAACACACAATTAGTATATTTTTACCTACAAAGGCAATGTTATTAAATAAATATCAGATATCTCATAGAGACGAGGCTATTTTTATTATATTTAATGGAAAATATATAAAAATATGGGGTAATTACAGGGCCTATGACCTGTCTTCGGCTGGTTAAATGATCACTTTATATATATATAACGTTCACTAATTCTCACCCCTCAATCTCCATATTTATCAAATTTTTGAAAGTTATATATATGTTAGTACGTGGACTCGCTTCGAGTACCGCTACACCATCGTCATCTATGGACCAAGTTTGATAATTCATTTTTCCTTAAAACAGCACATATGCCAACTCAATGAGATACAGTTTTTTTTTTTGAAAATTATTTAAAGCAATATTCTTTATCTGTAAAATATTTCTACTACATTATACTAAAATACGCCTGAAAAATCAATATTTTTCAATTTTTATATATTTTCCATTAAATATAATAAAAATAGCTTCGTCTCTATAAGATATCTAATATTTATAGCTTTAATAATTATTGCGTATAATTATATAAGAGTGATAAAAGAATCCGTCCCTTCCCCGGAACACCGCGAATAGCACTGAGATTAAGCGAGCCCCTTGTTATCGCATTGGCAGCTCGCCGCTGGACAGGGGCCTTAAGAGATAATATTTCTCATTACCAGAATGTGTCCGAAGTATGTAACTTTCCTTTTTTTGACAGTTGATATTAGTTCTCTTGAGTCGTTGGTCACATGGTTAATCCAAGAGATCAGAAAGTTAGACGAATTACTTAATGTAGATCTTTTTTTCTTTGAATTCACTGTTAAAATACTTGATTCATGGCTTCTTCCACAAGCCACTGCGGAACAATTCAATCCACATTCATTGAGCAGTTCGAACGAGTCTATCTATTTTTTGCCCCTGCTTTGAATCCAGGTTTAGATAGACCAGAAATTACTAGCATTTTATTTCTTACAATTACAGCGCCACGCGCTCTAGTTAATATGTCCGGTAAAATCTTTTTCCAAACACTATAAGAATTAAGATACGTGTGACTAGTACATTCTGTGATGCATTTCCGTCTCTGCGATGATGCAAAAAAAAATATTTATATTTTTAAAAAGCATTCAATATAATAATATATTTTTGGGTAGGCAAGTACTTATTTAAAAATATATATTTAATTGAGTGAAAAGGAAATTTCTCGTATACTTATAATTACATGGACGAATTTAGTAGCTTTGTTCATAAAAGGCCGAGGTCTGCTACGACTCTTAATTAAATTAATTAATCCTAACAAGTTAACTTAGTAGGGTCAGATAGGAGCACAAAGGAACCCAGAAATAGTTTACAAAAATTATTGTGTCTTTATTAAATCATGCTAGCGCAAGATTTCCCATTCCGAGGCCTTGCGTACAGCTATGGTGATACAGTAGTGTTTCCGTAAAACCTATTTTTCAGCGTTGAAATCATAATACATTGTCAAAAAAAGGTTGAAAGGTCTACCACGGTGCAGTCTATTTTAACCATTAACGCAAACGAATACCAAAAAAAACATATTCTTGTACTGTTCCGGCGGTAATACAATACAAATTCGCCACGTTTCATGACCAAAAGCCGACTTCCGAGAGTGCCAAAGAGGCGACTAATTACATAGACCGTCGAACACTTATGGATATATCATATATTCGATATTTGTGACAGATCCGCGGATCGTCGGCCGCCGTGCACGTTTGTGGATGCTCCTTTATGTTGACTTTACCTATCTGTCCCTCCCCCCTCCACCTATACCCAATACCTCAGAGCACAATTTTTCTGTATCTTTTTTATGAACTTTGAACTGTCAAGAAGTATAATCGTCCAGCAACGAACTCGTTTCACTGTTCTATTATTTGTTACTGTTGCTATTGTGTGTTTCGGTTTCTCACGGTGCGTGCCGAAGCTACTATCGTGTTCAGAGTGCTTCGTGCGAATTGGCGAATTCGGGAGAACTGTAAGAATCCAGGTAAGTCGTGCTTTCTGGTCGGTCATCGAGTCTTTACTGTCCTGTCCTTATACCAAATTATTATACACCATCTAATGGAGAATGTCACACATTCCATGACACACTTTCATTTCTTTCATTTCTAACAACTACGTATTTACCCTCCTTCAAAATAAGTGTTAGGACAAGTTTTTCATGGTCGCCTTTATTTCTTGCACCATCCTTGTCCGCTTTATACATTCGTTAGTCATGTGTAGACGCTCCATGTGCCTGGACCATCTATGTACGCTTTTCTTCTTTCGACTTATTTATTACCTTGGCATTACATTATTTCCTTATTTATAACTTTATTCATTTCGCGCATTCTAATGCAGTCTTCTTTTTTTGGCTTTTTTAAATTTCGTAATCTACATAAATGTATTTCTCACCGTTTATACATCTCGGCCTTTAATAAATTTCGACTAAAATAATTATATATTTGTCTGATACGTTGTCACTTGACTAGATATGTAAAAATATCGCTCTCTGGACGTTTCATTTTTTCTGATAAATTAATTAACCGCGTCTTGCGTATCGAGTAGGTACCTACTTTCCAAGTGTTCAAAAATAACGACAAAAGTAAATTTTAAAAAAAAATCTGGTCGTTATTGCTAGCTTTTTACTTAGTTATTAATTATTTAAATTAAAGAATATATTATCTGAATTATTACATTCTAGGAATATTATTTGTTAATGTGAAAATTTTGAACCGAAGTTAAATTGAAATCTTAAACTTATGCTCAGTTGAAATTGTAAACTTTCGTCGGACCGACGCTGTAAATTAATATTATTCGTGTAATTATGGTATCACAATGTAAACAAAAACTTATACACTTGAATGTTAATTTGTGTAAAGATCTTTGTACAACACTCGCAACTTATTAACAATTGTAATTATAAAAACTAACTTTATCGTGATAATTCTTTACGAGTCGCGAATCATTATCGTGCTGGATAATAATTTTTGCCCTAATGTAGAAAATTCATATAATAACCATCACCCACGTCACGCATGGTTTCAATGTTTAAATACGTTTTATTGTGGTTGGTTCTCGAGTGTCTCTATTCTCGACAATCTGTATTGTCCTGTCTCTGTACCAAATTCCTATCACCCTTCCTGCATACCGTTTCCCCACCCCTTGTGCATACTCTATTATATTGTAGTAATATAAAAATTAATACTAGCAACAGATTCGTCAGTGGCCGCGACTGTACAGTGCCATGAGTAAAAAAATCAAGCTGTATATATATATATACTTACTTTCTTACTTACCTACCATCATGCTGTTTCCCCGCGGAGGTAGGCAGAGAGGATAGAGAGCCCCACTCTTGTGTCCTGACACACAATTCTCGCCTCATCCACATTCATACATCTTCTCACACAAGCTCGACGATTATTGAGACTTGTAACAGGACCATCCTCCAGTATCTAGTCTCGGACGTCAATCACACTTGCGTCATATATCTTTCTTATCATTATCTCCTCATTCATCCGTTCCATATGACCAAACCACTTAAGTGATCCTTTCTTAATCTTACTCACTATACTAAGATCAGCTTTACATTCTTTCCTTATTTCTTAATTTTTTACTCTGTCATAAATGGATCTGCCAAATATACGCATAGGCGATCTCATTTCCACTGCATTCAGTCTACTTTCGTTCCTCTTCTGCCAGCTCCAGGCCTCACTTCCATACATCAGTGTCGGTACCAGGACTCCATTGTGAACCCCCAGTCTTGCCACAGTTGACAAGTTCCCATTAGCTATAATTCAGTTCAAAGCGCCGTTCACTTTAATCCCTGCAGTCACCCTCCTTTCGATATCTTTTTCTGTCTTTCCGTTTCTATCAAACATGCTTCTCAAATACACAAACTAATCTACTTGTTCCAAACATTAATTATCTACAAGTATTTTGCACGTTATCTTGCTTTCCTCTTTCTCAAATACCATCACTTTCGACTTGTTGACATTCATAATAAGGTCGCTTTCCTTGCATACATCGTACATTCTACTCAATAGACTGTAATTCTTTTCATTATTCGCCATTAATACTGCATCATCGGCGTACAATAAACAGCATACAATCAAATCGCCCATTTTCGCTCCTACATTCATATATAGTCGATTACGCTTAATTGGGACACAATTAAGCGGCTTCCCCAATTAACCGAAGCGAGCTTAAAATCAAATGATGAATATTATCTTTAAATACGTAGGGCTCCCTTCATTGCCTTCCTGCATAAAATAACGCTGTAATCCGGCTATAATTTTTTTTTCTCTTGGTTACTTACAGGCACAGTTGGATATTAATCATCAACGTCTTTTTCATCTAATTTTTGATGTTTCGATTTAATACATCAACAATTGCGACGTCATTCTTTGTTTTCATCGTAACATGGTAAATTGTTATCTATTGTTGAAAACCTAGATAATTAACAATATAACTTCTAACATGTCCTCACTTCCCTCATTGCTCAAAATTTCAGAAATATCTAAAGGTTTGAATATTTTAAATGATATTGGCTTTTATAGCTCGCCAACTGTCAGCGACAAACTGTATTGCTTGCAATAGGAAAATTTTTGCACTATCTCTCTGGCTTTGTTTTTTAAACTTATATATTGTAATCTTATATTTACTGTCCCGATTACGCGGAATTTCGTCCCAATTAAACGATGTAAATTACTATAAGATCCTTGGTTTGGTTTTCGTTCCTTGAAATTTGGCCCAAATAAGCGGCCCAATTAAGCGAAATCGACTGTGTATCAGTTCTTTCGCACAATTATCCATATACAAGTTGAACAGCCATGGAAACATTACACAACCCTGCTTGACACCCTTTATAATGTCAAACCATGGTGTGAATGATCCATTGATTCTTACACACGCAGAACTTTCTTCATATAGGGATGCGATTGCGTGTATGAATTTTCTATTCACCCTGTGATCAGAGAGTATCTTCCCGTATATATGTATATATATACACATTTAAATAAGACCCTTATACTGGTAAGGTAATGTTTTTCTTTATTTTGCTATTTTTACGTTTTTTTTTTGCATTATGTTCACTGTATAACGGATCTGGATGGGTGTTTATTTTATTGATAGTTTGATAACATTTAAGTCGCCCTTGAAACCAGCAGCGTAGCTCTTCCGCAAAGATGCGCTCTTCATCTAGGCTTATTTCGTTTTGTGCGATTTCCCAAAATACGGTCGTTCCACGGAGCACATTTAGCGTATAATTAGTCTTTCGGTATAAGCACGAGGAGTTAACATTCTGGAGCACTTCTCCCGCGAAATAAGTCCGGAGTACACCCAGTCCCCCGGTACCCCAGTACCCCTGGTACCCCCTTGTACTCCTGGTACCTCCCTTGTACCCCTGATACCCTGGCAGCCCAGCCCCCGCCGTTCGCCCTTTTCAACTTTAGAAGTTTGAGATATTTCAGTTTAATGTGATTGTTAAACTTTCCTCGTATCTAAATTGTAATTTCCAACGTCTAATTTATTCTTGCATTATAACCGACAATATTATCCGAAAGTCTCGACGTGACGTCACGCCGCATTCTCTCGGAGATGGTTATAGAGAATAGAGTGCCTCACACTTCTTTCCTGACCCGATCACACGACCTTCCCTGTCATCAGTTATTTCATGAAATGATCCAAGGGTACATTTCTCCAACCTTGTCCAACATTATTTATTTACTATCATTAAAGGCGCGCCCTAGAACGAGCGCGAAAAACGCACATAGGACTGCTTCGAAAAATAAAATGGAAAACATAAATTATTAATACTTCAGTCCAATTTTAAATTTCTTTAGGTGTGACACGGTTGGACATTTTAGGAATATGTATACTATGGTTTAAATGGATGATTTCTATGAAAATTATAATAATTTAATTAATTACCACATATTTATATATATTTTCGTAGAAACCATTCTCTGCGGTTTGACATATTATATGAAATAAAACACAATCACTTTGTACAAAATCACGAATTTTATTAAACGCCAACTTGTTTCGCTTAAATCAAGCTTCGTCAGGGCGCATTTAAAACTAAAAATAAATACATAAAGACTGCACTTTTATATACATAAAGAGGGTGACAGAATATAAAATTACTTACGAAAGAGAGACACAGAATATATATACATTTAGACAGAACATCAAGAGAGAGGAAAGTACAAGGTTGTACAATGTTGTACAAGCTTGAGCTAAGCAAAACTGGTTGGTGTTTAATAAAATTCAGGGTTTTATTCAAAGTGATTGTGTTTTAAAATCTACGCTATTTTAATTTTCAAATTTCTGTCAATAAATTGAATTGTTTGTTTCGCACGTTTTCAAATCTCAGTCATAATAATGAAAGACGATTCATTAAATCAATAATATTCCTAAATATACGGTTAATCATATTTAGAACAATTGTTCATATAATTTAAACAAACTCAGACAATTATTACTCGATACTTAAATAGTTTTAATTAATTAATTAAGTTAGTTTTTCTTCTTTTTTTCTTCGCGTTATTTTTTTCCTTATTTCGTATTACTAACATTAATATAATTGTCACCGTTTGTACGCAGGTCTAACTTTTTACAACGTACGCCATTACGCATAGATATTTCAAAATAAAATAATTATTCTATAATCGTCCGCCACTCTGTCACATGACTGGATATGAGAAAATATTTCTCCCAGGGCGTTCCTTTTATCAAATGAATCAACCGAGCTTTGCGTAATCCAACCTAGATACAAAGGTACCCACTTCCCATCTATTCAGTAATATTACATTTAAATTCGATGGCGGAAGGTTGGTACCTACCTACTGTTGTGTGTAAATTAGAAATTATAATTTTTACCTAATTATTATCATTAAAATAATCTTATATTCTTTGTTATGTACTCCAAAAAATATCTTAAGGTCTAGCATATTGTTTCTGCAAATTAATGGTAACAAACTCTGATTTCAGTCCAGTATTGACGTAGTCAAGAGGACATGGGACCTTATGCTTGTTTGATCGCTTTGTTATCAAACCTCGTCCAGGGACACCAAGTAAACACTAATTTCATTACTTGATGTTCCGTTTAGGCATCTCTATTTCAAAATAAATCTAAATGTCATTATATAAAATAAAATTTATATTTATTTATTTATTAACGCCCTTGTGGCTTTTACAAAAATGATTTGGTATATTTAAAAAAAACAAAAATATGAGCAGCTACACAAGTAGCATGAAAATTGATAAAACATACATATATAGCTTTAAAAAAAATTTAAAGTAAACAAAACAAACAATAAAATTTAGGGTTTTGGGTTAGGATGGCGCCACCTCGCATACAACCCGATCTACGCTTGAAATTTTGCGAGAAATTTTTCCCGGCCGCATAATGTCAAAAAGTGGTGATATCGACTGGCCTCCTCGATCACCTGATTTGACGGCTCCCGACTATTTTCTGTAGGGATACTTGAGAGGAAAGGTCTACGCCAATAAGCCAACAACAATTCCGATGCTACGGGACAATATTCGAAATGAAATTGCTGAAATAACACGCCAAGTGTGCGCGAATGTTATAAAAAATATGATTAAAAGAGCACATATTTGTGCCGCTGCCAGAGTTATATTCCATACATAATTGTAATAAATTACATAATCGGTAAAAATAAACCAAATTACAAAAATTTTGTTTCATTTTTTAGTTATTCAAAAACAACATCGACCTAGAACATAATATTCACCCTATACGTAGACTTAAAACTTAACATGATTTTGTGAAAATCTCACACAGTAACATGTTTTGTAACTATACAGATTTCGTACGTACTCCTTGAACATTTTCGACTCGAAATTCGAGGTATCCAAGGAAGATCGTCAGGTATCCGCCCATAAAATATTGTGAACTGGATCTCTTATCCCTGTATATATCACCCTACCAAATGGCATTAAATTGATTAAAGTTAAACAATACATTTATCCATTCTATCTGCATGTGCCGATTGCTCGCGCGCAATATTCCCGGTAGGTAGAAATCTCGGATGAAATAAAACTCTTGATAAAGTGGATAATTCGACATACATTAATACAGGCGCACAGCGAAATGGTTCGGATCTCGGATCCATTAAGACGAACCTAGGAGATTTACCACGTGACTAATGTTGCCCATATATTCCCGGTTTAAATAGGAAAAATATCCTTCCTTGGGCCCGGGAGTTTATTTATTACAGACCTCCTCCCATCCTCCCCTGCGCGGGTCCACGCGAAATAGTCATTGATTGTTGAATGGAACTGTTTCAAATGATTCATTAAACATCCAAATTGTAATAAAATAACGGTTTGTTATTTTAACTTCCTCAATATATCGGCATCGTATTTTTAGTTTTTTTCATTAATATTTGTGTATTCCTCCATTGAATCTATAAAAAATAAAAACCACTCAATTTGTTTGAATTGTGTTTTTTTTTTATTATTTTCCGAACCGCGGCAGTATTTGATTTAATAGAACTTTAGCTGTCAGAAGAAGTTTTGGGACTCTTAAACTTTTCACACAAAGTAATCTCCGTTCCGTCCATATCTTCTGTATCGCTTCACAAATATTGTTTAAATTATTAGGTTTGCTTATTTTTAATGTCTGACGTCGTGGAGAGTTTCAACATTTAATTTAAAATATATATTTTTACCCACTGTACGAATTATTTATTTATTCTGCGTATATTATGTATCGCTTAAATCGAATTGTACTTGAGACATTAGTTCTCATGAACTTAAAAAATGTATTTTTTATTCTTTAACCCAATTTAGTTATACTGGTAGAAAAACTTGTTGCTAAGCCCTGTGAACGGCTTTTACGGCCGGCCAGGGTTTCCGTACAATCCATATTTCAATGCGCAAGTCTCTTATATTGCTTTAACAATTCACCACGTAGTGTAAATAAAATATTAGTAAAATGATACATGCTATATACATATGTACACCTAGAGCTATCTTAAATCGATATGATTATTATCAGAATGATATTGAAAGCATAAACATGAAGGATATAGTAAACTTAAAGAAATGAAATAATATGGACAGGTAAAAAAATTAACTTAAAATCTTATGTGAATTCGATATTTTAATCAGTGACATCTATTGTACAATGCGGAAATATTGTAAATAAATATTAATATTCATTATCACTTTTTGCTAATCTGTACCGTCATCTAGCAAATTTTCAATGACTACTTTGGTATTTTTAAAGGTTACTTTGGTATTTGGCAATGACACTAACATATACAACAGATCCAGATTCAATAGCGACTAAGTGCAATATATTATACATTACTTAGAAAGTTACAAAGAACAAATCCGTCTTTCTCAAAAACATATTGCCTGTATATTGTTATATCGCTTCTCTGAAACTATGGTGACCTTATAGAACGCGTCAAATTTGTTCTTTATAATGTTACTTCTTGGTGAGACATTGAAATTCAACGCCATCGATGGGTCGGGCACCTTTCTTGAACGGTATTCAGTCTTTGGAAGAATCAAATAATAGCAATTTTTGTTCGAATTCAAAACGGGTGGTTAAGCGGTTGACGTGCTTGTGGTCTAGCGGTTACTTTACTCGCCTAGTGATCGGGGGAGGATTCTTCGAGCCTCGTTCCAGGAGGCCGTCGAGTTTATTTCTATTTTCATAGAACGAGCGTTTAGCTTAGTTTGAAAATAGTAAGAATATATATATATATATTTTTTAGATTGTTCACTTTGTTTTATTAACCACTTAATGAATTAAATACATCTACCGGTTTTGACAAATATCATTTTCTTCTTCAGGATGTCGTCAACTAATCAAAAACATATGTTATATTGTTTCTTTAACAAAATCTATTTATAAAAAAACAATAATTATTTAAAAATGAATTTAGTACTTAACTTAAATTATTACTTGATGATACAAAATTATTAAAATAATTTTGAGGAAAAAACTTTAGAATGGGACTTGTGGTTACATTTTGTTGGTTGTTTATAATATTTTGGTTAGTTTTACATACTTTATTTATTTCTAAAGATTTTAAATTATTTCATGTAAGACCAACATTTTTTATATGTAAAATAGACAATCCCAAATTTTTATCAAAAGTTTGATCATTTTCTAACAAATGATTGGAAAATTCTGAAAAACCATTATTATTCAATCACTTGATCTTATGTTAACATTTTAACCTGTTTTACCAATCTAGAAAGCAGTACAATGTTTACAGGTAAATTTTACCAGAATTATTATTTTTTTCATTTTTGTCTTTGGAATTTATTGGTATTTCCTACATAATTACTTGTTTAAAATGCCAGTCTCATGTTTCACGGTAGGTATTTAGATATTTGATTCGAAAATTTATTTATGTTTAAAATCTTACGCCAATAATCATTATTATGTTTTATCTGTGATTTATATAAAAAAATACTAACATATTTTTAAAATTTATTTTTTTAAAGAGTATTTATTAAACCTGTGTTATACACATTATTAACTGCTATTTTTTTCATTGTATTTAATTCAATATTGAAATTGGATATTGACATAGGAATGTTGACTTAACGATGTATCATGGATTGGAACCCTGAATGCTTGTGTGATAATGGATGATTAGATTTACGATGTATGATAATATCTATAAAAGTTGGTATTCTAAAAATGTATATAATTTTATTATTATTTTTAATTATTGTTAGATCTTAAAAATTTTATGTCGAATTATTTTATATTTCTAATGTAAATTGTATTTCAGTATTAAATGAATTAAAGAGATTTTAAAATGTTGTTCAACATACCTTTTTCACAACAAAACATTTTTTACTAAAGAAGAATCACAATCAAAAATATTTTCTCTAAATTGTCTACATAAATATTTGCAATTAATGGACTTGTGGGTGCTCCCATAGGAACACCCTTTGTTTGATTGTACATGATATTATTAAATTGAAAATAATTTTGGTTCATAAAGGGTGTTCAGCGGAAAATTTTCAAGTTTAATATTAAATAGAAAAAAAAATACATTGTTATTCTCATATTTTATTTATACAAAATGGAGTTTAGCGATGCAGATTTTACATTTCGAGGATTCGAGGTTCGAGGATTGTTGCTTTAAACTCTATTTAAAGTATCTCCAGAAAAAAAATCGCATGGTGTAATTTCCGGTGACCGAGGTGCCCAGGATGTCTCCGTACTTGCTGATTAATTTATTGGCATAAATTCCTCTCAGCTTCTCCATTGAAACTCTCGCTGTGTGTGGAGTGGCCCCGTCTTGCTGAAATTGTGTTCTGTTATTGAACCCGGGAAACAGCTGCAGTCGCAGTAATAAAAACTTGTCGATCATTCGGCAATACACATCAGCAGTGACTGTCTCTCGCTGATTATCCCTCGGGCAGAAATTGCACACCCACACTGTCGTTTTTGGATAATGTAAACGTTTTTGATAGCGTTCCCTCGGGTTGTCGGTATCTCATGTTCTGTTTATTAACTTAGCCATCGATATGAAAATGTGCTTCGTCAGTAAACAATGTGTTTCCAAGCATTCGTGCTGTTCCAAAACGTTCCAGCATCGTTCTCGCTAAGGTTTCGCGTAAAGAATGGTCATTTTCGTTGAGAAACTGCATGATTTGCAGTTTGTATGCAATCTTCCTTATAGATTTACACGGATTGCGCATAATTTCACGTCGAACTTGAGCCACATGTTCTGGTGTCGCTACTAACGTTGATGGTCCCAGAGGAATTAGGTTAACCATTGTCCCTTCTTGTCTAAACTTTTGAACCCAACACCAGATAAGTTACGTGCTCGACTCATCACTTACTCGTCGAATATTAAAGTGAGTACAAAAAGCGCGACGTGCACGAACTAATGAATCACCGCACTTTAAATATTGCTCAACCGCGAACGCGCAGTGCGCTTCCGACCAGTGACTCTTTGCGACTGGCAAATCAGCAAATCACACGCGTCGAACAATACCCCTCCCACCTACCTCACCATGACGGTTTACGAGTAATTACAATTTAATATTTAAATTTTTCCGCTGGACACCCTATACAAAGGTTAACAAACGACATAGATTTTTAACCAAATTATTAGGTAAATTGGATTAATTTAGTAAATCAGAAATTAAAATTTTACTTTCATTAATAGGTACATTAGTAAACAAATTAACAATATTAAAAGAAACATTGTTGAGAAGACCCATACATATCCTTTAACGTATCCACTAATTGCAACGATTTTTGTATAGTGTGTTTATGTTGAAATATATTCAGTCTATTTATAGTTTTTGTAATAAATTAACACAAAGTTAGAGCGTTATAATAAGAAACCACCTTTCTTATTGGAATATTTATTATGTAAATTTTTAATTGGGAATACAATTTTGGATGTTTAGGGTTCATTAAAATAAGATCTGATAACACTGTATTATGAGTAAATATATCATCTTCTTTTAAAGCACTTTTAATATTAATTTGATATTTCTGAATTGGATCCTTTAGAAGAAATCTTCAGTTTTCGATATGTAATCAACTGTATTATTTAAAATTTCTCGTATGTTTTAGCATGTATTATATCTTGATTGTTATTTTTTGATTTTATCGGAATTTGATGATTATTTTTAAAATCTGCAACTTTGTAATACAATGTTTTTGGTTTTTTGTATAATGCTGTTTCAATATCTACTGCCAAATTTTCAATTACACTATTTATATTATTATTATTATATTGTTAATAATATTTTATTTGAAACCTTTTGAAGGAAATTCAATTTCTTCTGGAAGAAAAACATGAGATGAAATTTTTTTAAAACGATCATAAAATGATTCAAAATCAATATTATTTTCTTTAAGTAATATTGATTTATTATCACAAGAGAATTTTAAGTTTCTTGTCAAGTACCACTCTTTTTTGAAAGACTCTTTTAGATACAAATTCTCGGATATAATAAATCCCATTCTATGGCATGAAGTTCAAGTACTAATTATGTATGTAATAACTTTAGGTCAAGATTGATTTTATTACGATTTTTAAATGCATTTTATAAATCTTCTTTTAGCCACGCTTGTTTAGCTTTAATAACAGAAATATTATAATTTTTTAGTAATTAAACATTTCACATATATATTTAGATATAACTTTATATTTTAAACAATTTAGATAAAAATAAACTTAGCTGTAAATATTGTACTGCTTTCTATATTGATAAACAGGTCAAAATTTTAACATAAGGGTCAATGAGCATTTGAGATGTTTGAATAATAATGGTTTTTCAGAATTTTTCAATCATTTGTTAGAAAATGATCAAACCTTTGATAAAAATTTGGAATCGTCTGTTTTACATATAAACATTGTTGGTCTTAAATTGAATAATTTAGAATCATTAGAAAAAAATAAAGCATGTAAAATTAACCAAAATATTATAAACAACCATCTAAATGTAACCACAAGTCCCACATTCTAAAATTATTATTTTTTTAGATAGGTTAAATTTAGTTGGTTATTTGTAATATTTTGGTTAATTTTACATACTTTATTTATTTATAATGAATTATTATAAACGAAGTTAAATAATCTATATTAAAAAAATAACTATAATAAATCACAAAGTTTATTTTGCAAATATTAAAAATACGTCGTTTCTATTGGTGCTCATTTCGATTATTAATGTAAATTATTAACGAGAAAAATATATTTGAATTTTGAAGGTCATACATAAACCGTGATTATTTTGTATACATAAATTCTTTATGTATAAACAGTCACGATTTAGCTTTCTTATATATCATATATCCGCGTATCTTCCTGTCATGCCGTGGCTGTTCAGAAATGATAAGTACATAACTGGCTGACAGACGCAAGGGTGGAAAATAGTGGCTCACATTAAACCTGCATAAAACTAATATTCGCCGTACCGTAAACGTGGAGAAAGTTCGGGGGTGGCGCAAAATATATTTTGACTCTCATCAGAAAACTTTTTGCATAAAACAAAACAAGCACGTTTATGAGTTGAGAAATTCAGTAATAAATTCACTTTTCTGTATTTAAATTCATGGCTGTTTCTTAATTTCGGCCCAAAACTTGGTTTAAGCCCGCTTTTGAAATTTCTGAAACATGACATAAATTTTAATCACTTTTAAACCAAAAAATCCGTATCCATCATTAATTATTTATATTTTTTATGGCCCCCGTACAGAGAGGATTGATCACCGTACATGTCAGTCTGTTATTTATTTAGTAGTTAGCCTTTTTCAATCATTGATTACCATCATTTAATCAAATCATCATACTTGTTTCTCTATCGTAGATGTATTGGAGTAGAGGTTACCTCTTCTAGTGGTCGTCGAACACTTGTCGGACGTTGCTTGTGTACTTCCAAAACCGTTGCTTCAATTTCTTCACCCAGGATGTTCTTCACCTTCCAGGACCTCTTCTGCTAACAATACTAGCTTGAATGATAAATATATATATATTTTTCTCCAAATATAATTTTTCACAAATATTCTACGCTGTTTGGGACTTGTACTTATATGATATACTTTGAACGAACTAATGTTCGGTGCCTCCCTCCTTCCCTTCCTTTCCCCGTCGCTAACATCAGTCAGTCGATCGGTGACCTTGAATCGGAACGGTTAAATACTGTTATCAACCTCGTAGACTCTGTGAGTCTGTGTATCGATCTTAGGCTAAATAGTGATATAATTATAGTAAATAAAATAACAATAACTTTGTATGAAACCACGAAATTTATTATACACCAACCGGTTTCGCTTATCTCAGGCTTCATCAGGGTGTATTTAAAACTGATTATAAATACAAAAAGTGCACTTATATATACATAAATAGAGAGATTGAATATAAAATTATATGCGAAATAGAGAGACAGAATACATATACAGATAAACAGAACATTAAGAGATGGTAAAATACAGTGTTGATGGATATTAAATTTATTTTAAAGGAAATATACCTTATATGGTGCTAATAGATAAATTAACTTGGTTATGAATTAGCGTACCACTATTTATTGCCTTTTTTATTTCAAGGACTTCTAAATTGTCCAACCCCGTTTTTATGGAGGACCCCTGTGGTATTATTAAAATAATAGTCTTTCTCAATTATATGGTTGGAAAATTCTGAGAAACCATCACTGTTTAAACATTCAAGATGTTCTTTGACATGAATATTGACATTACGAGCGGTAATTGAGAGACCCGGGAAAGCGGTGAGTCTCTTTTCGAGTTCTCGTGTTTCTGGCACCTGAGGTGCGATTCCACCATACGTTATGACACTCCTTCGATTTCATGATATGAAGAGATGATGCTATATATTATGTAGTATCATGTCTATCACTCATCTTATGTAAGTGATGTGTAGCGAGGGTATAAAAATTGCGGGCCATTTTCCATTCATCCGACATTATTGTAGTATTGTAGTACTATTAAAAGTAACGTAGAGGTCTAAGATGGGATCACTTTTCAACGTGTCGTTTTGGCTACCAGGAGCACAGCTGGGTGATGAGAGCAAAGCCCCAGATCGTCGAACGACTTACATAGAAAGTGCTACGTCAGTTTGCCGGGTGACCTAGGAGTAAAGTTTGAAGAGGTAAAATGTATTATATATATATATTCATTAACACTATTCGGGAAATATATCTTATATGAAACTTGACATGGGTCAAGATTAATGTTGTGTTCACCACCTATTACGCTCCAGCGAGTCTTTATTACAACAAATGTAATTAAATGTACATAGCACAAAATTTATACATAAATTGTGGAATATTTTTCAATTATAAAAGTATTATATTAAAATTTATCAAAAATAACATGCTGTATTGAAAATTCTAAAAGAATAATACCTCGAGAATAATTTATCGCGATGTCGTTTTAGCAGTAGACAAAAATCTGTTTTATTTTTAATACAAATTAAATTAATCAACTTGAAAAATATGAAAATAATATCTATAATAATAATAAAAATCTATTTATCGAAAAAATCTTTTCCTGTTCGGGAAAACGCGTAATCCAGTAAAAATATATAACTTGTATGAAAGTTTATCTAAATTTGCTACGTTACATTTTTTTAAAATATGACTAGATTGGATTTTTTGATTTGGAAATTTAAACGCTGACTTTTACTGTTGCATAAATGTGTCATAAACTATTAGATTAATGTTTCTACAAATAATGTTTATACAATAGAATGCCCCTCGTCCCGCAACTAATGTTCCAAACCCCTCTCCTATATTACACTTTATTCCATGTCTATTCATTTACTGGTCTGTGATTTGGAGCGTTAATACGCTCAATCTGCTCGCATAGGTACGTGATAGTGGTTGAGTTTTCAACGTACAATTATTGACGTAATTTTTTCCTAGTTCTTTTAAAAAAGTTAACCAATTTCTAACTTTTAAAATGAATAATATTGAGAATAATGTCCAGATTTGAAATTTAAATGTACAATTTAATTAATTTAACTATTGAAAAACGTGTTCTTGTATCTCCTCTGCATACTATTATAAGTTAGTATACTTTACGAATAGTGCGCGCGTATGCGTGCTCAGTTTATTACGCAGGCCCCGTCTTCACCTTAGCTAATATTTGAACCTTAATATTTTTGGAAAAACTTTTAAATTGGACTTTAAATCTTGTTATATTGTACAATAAGTGTCTCGCACTCTGCGAATTATGGACGATTCTGTGCGTAAATTTAAATAAAAGTGCCAAAAATATATATTCTCAGCGGGGAAATAATAAAAAGGGAGGCCTCCGCGAATTTGGAAATGGAAAATTCCAGAAGGACTAGAAAAAATTACGCTGCCGACCGCAATAGAGGAGTGGTAATTTGCTCCCTGCGTTGTTACGGTACCGGGTACGATTTCGGGAACGATGTAACATACCGTATTTTCTCGCAAACGCACACTGGAAATCTTATTTTATTCCCGTCGCCCGCGCGCGTCAGATGCGCCTCTGTGCGGTTCCACGGTTAGTTAGGAAGGGCACTCCAATCTGCGCATGCTAATACCACGGCGTCTTAGCAGTGGCGTAACTTTTTTTTCTTATATATATATCATTAAATATAATCAATTAAAATTAAATACACAAAATAGGTACTTGTTGTAGATGGTTTTTTACAGTCGATTAATTTTACATTTTGTGCAGTTTTATGGGCTTATTCTGACGTCTTTTCGACCTCTATGGCTGGCTTTTTCGAATATCAATCCACATCTGTATCAGTAACATCAGTCCCGATAATGGACCTTATAAATGGAATCGGGACGACGGCAAGAGAGGTCGAAGATAGCCCAGAAAACTGCATAGAAGATTTAGCATGTTTTATTTGTATAATATATAATTAATTACTAACATTTTTAACCCTTTCTCTGCGGGTGACTCGAATATGAGTCGCCGTGTTTCGCCAGCCGCTAATGCGTACAAACGCACTGAGGAGCGCTGAAAATTGTACCAAAATTATTTGTAATCTTTATCCCACCGCCATCTGTCAATATTTGTCAAGGATTATTAGCCATCTTATAATCAAACACGAAATAATGAAAGTCCTCGTATCATCCAACATCACTCAGTTATTCAAATTCTCGCTCTCAGTTTATGCGTCTAGACTGTAATGCGTTTCAAAATATAGAGTTCAATTTAATGTCAGTATTTAAAAACTTGTAAATAGTGTGCATTAGTCTCAGAAATCAGCGCCTGCGCAGATCACTACTTCACTCTAGTACGTATGACCACAGATGGCGCTAGTGTAGCGATGGTTCTCGTGGATAATTTTATTTACGTTATTTTGTAATTATGGTTCTGATTTCTGTATTTGTTTATGTTCGTGAGTATACTTGAGTACCTTTGCTCTCAATTTCTTAAAAACAAATCATAAATTTATTGCATTATCGTAGTGTAAAGTCGTAAATTATAATGCCACCAAAGAGCGCCGCGTACGAAAGATGTCATTCGTATTTATGAACGCGATCAATGGGTTAACAAAATAAATATGCTACTGTTGTCAATATCTAGACAATATTTATAATTATATTCAATCATATAAATATTACATTCAGTGACGTAACTACGCCAATGCGGTGCATTAGGACCCACGTTAGGTAGGGGCACAATAATCCGCTCCTTACATAACATTTGGTAGGTATAATATGGACAAATTTTGAAAATTTACAATACCATTTCGCGCGTGTGCCGGCTACTAAAACATATAAGAACATTTATAACTATATGTTGTAAAGTGAAAATCGTCATAAAATAAAGCAAAAAACAACTACACTGTTATATATATTTTTCAGGTTTGAATATTCACATATAATGTAATATTATAGAAGACAAGAGAACAATTATGTCCTTAATGAGGTAGTGGAGTCATTGTTTTCATTTTTTTTTTAATTCTTTGAAAAGTCTCATTTACAAAACTGAAATAATTTTTTCGATGCCGAAAAAATTCGGTCAGCTTTTACAGGCTCCTTTCTAGTAATTATTTAAAATATATGCTCATAAGGTATAATTTTATTTTATTTTAAATCCTACACATTCTCTAGGTACTCTTATAAATTTTAAGTAAATAATTCAATGATTTCATACTTTTTTGGATATATAGATGGTTCCCAGGTTTCCGATTAACAATAAGCACACATATGATATATGAACTGCACCAATCTTTTAATTTAGCTGTCTTTCTGGTCCAATGTTCTTGTTCTTTTAGCTGGGTTGTCTTCTTTAGATTTCGACCGATCAAAGCGCGCACTGGTGGACCGCTGGACTGGTCGCGAAGCACGGGATGTAATAAGAATGACGCCTATCGATTTCCGTCTTCTTAGCTTTCTAAAAAAGGGCGGCAATACTCTTTCACACACACACACATACACGTGTACATTATTATAAACCAGGAAACCCAGTGGTGCCAATCGAAGTAACAAAGCGCGTAAACAATATTTAATAACCATTGCAAAAATATTTATTTGTGAAAGGCAATAATTTTCGTTTAAATCATAAAATTTGTTTATAAAGGCCATAAAATTTGTTTATAATCAATTTATAAACAAATTTTATGGCCTTTATATGGAAGTATTTCGAGATTCGGTGTACCAAAAATAATTCTATTGCTAAAAAAATATTGAATAGGGCTCCTCCATTATATTTTTTTGGTGATAATTACAGTATACTTGGACATTCTTTTTTAAAGAAATGCTTTAAGATTTAATAGATATTTCATAATAAAATTGGCTGAAAGCACGTATTGCTGTAGTTTTTGCAAAAAGATTCGTAAACTTTACACTTAATTGACTCTCCCAAAAAAAACACGTGGATGGTGTCCTGTCGCCTCTCAAGTGTTATCTATTTCTGAACAACGTCATTGTATCCTTTATTTTCTCTTCATTCGCCTTTTTCAACCATTTTTCATCTACCATCAGCTTCGGTCCACCCGTACTCCTGCACCTTGCGCATCACTGAACAAAACTTGTTTTATTTTTAATATTTGCAAAAAATAATTTTAGCTGGTCTTCCGTGCGATTCATCCAGCGTGGTTTCTCAATTTTAATTGATTTCACCGCACTGGCGTCTCCACACATATTTCGTATTATATCTTCGTTTCCAGACACCATTGTCGTATATAGTGTCGTAAATTCTACAAAGAATTCCTTTTTCAAAGGTGTGTAGATGTCTCATCGTGTTGTGTCATGGGTGTTTTACGAGTGTACAGGGTAGACTTCATTCTTTTTGAGTGTAGACGTGACTGGAGTTGACGATTAGGGTTGAAATATTATCTGTTCACTAACAGTACCCTTCTGTTTATCTCTTCATGATCCAAGATATACCCTCAACAAAATTAAACTTATGATCAATTTCTTCACCAGTTTCTTATCATCATTAGCCCGTGTCAGGATAAAAGCCTCCCCAAATGTTTTCACCATTTTTTTTCCTTATCGCCCTGTTACCAGGCCACTCCAGAATGATGTCTTTCTACCTTGTGGAACCGTTCATAACTCTGCACGTATTTCTCGCTCATTTCCATTTCTACTTTTTCACAATCTTGATAATGTTTTTAAATTTAATTTGGTTGCGTATCCACGCATAGTGGTTCCGATCTAATTTAGTATATACCAGCATGCATGTTCCGTACAGGAGACAAGAATGGTTCGCCGATCTCCGCTTCTCTCAACTGGAGACGATGATGATGATTATGAGATCGAAAGAAATGAGACACAAAAGTTGTTCACTGTAGGCACGACGATAGAAACAAGAATGCCTTCTCGTCCGCAGAATGTCGTGTTTTATTTCAGGTACAAACAGTACATTCATTTATTCATACTTCTCTTACCGTATTAGCAAGTAGACAGCAACGGGCGCCGTCCTGACGTATTTTATGAAAAATGATACTCTTTGTTTACTGATATCTATCCCATGTCTATCCGGCGCCACGCCGATGATTATACCTTTTAATTACTGACTCGTGTCTTATCATATCATTTCATTGGCGTCACCGCAGCGACCTCGCAATTCTGTGCGATACAATGCATCTTTCTATACTTCACTGTGTCTATCTCGATGCAAGCATTGAAAAAGAAACAAGGTGTTCCGCCACGCTTGTATTCAAACCAATATTTTATGGTAGTCATCGAAGGTGCATGATCCTTATAAACGGCATACAACTTCACTTTGATTTCCTCACACGTCTTCCCATCCAAAAAAAGGAATGGATTCACTGACCGATATTTTGCTATTTTTCCATGGTTGCGTACAAACACAATCTTGCCCACTTTTAACATCTATCAAAAGAAAACTACTCTATAAATCTGTCTGAAATTTTGACTGGCGTTGTTAGAAAGATGGCGTTAAACGGTATACAGATTTTGTATCAGTGGCGCCATCAGTCGCTAAACACGGGTACTTATCATAAAGTCCTCGTGTGCACTAATTTTAAACACCTTTGATTGAATACATACTACATACAAATATGTACTAGGCGGCAATCGCGCAAAACACGGCTCTATGAGGAGTCGCACGAGATGCGGAACACGGGAAACATCATTATAAATAAGACAAAGCTTTGATAAAATATATTATTTAAATAGCCCGTCACTCCTGACGGCTAAGTTCACACGGTTCCCGGAATAATTACGCCAACAGCTTTGTAATCGCTTCTCCTTGAATTATAATAACTCATTTGATGTTGGAGATAATATTAGACAAGTTACAAATTGGAGAAGACATGTGCTTTCATATTTGATACGCAGATAGCGCCCCACTGAAATGGAAATATCTCGTAACAAATGCTCGCCTATTAAACATCGTAATATTAATTATTTTATTGTGACTCTTCGCACATTTACAAAGAAAAATACGCGATATTAGTCCACATATTTATAAAATAAATTAGATAAATCAATTAGATGCATATACAAAAAAAATCTATTTATCGAAAAAGTATTTGACTACCCGAAACTTTTCCTGAAAATGCCAAAAATATATTGCTTTATAGATTTTATTCACAATCGCAGTTAGTGTTTCTAACGAAGAAAGCAGTTAAATTAATAAAAAAATTATCTGGACTATCTGTTTTGTCCATTGATTTGAGGTTTTGCAAACATAAAAGCAAGAATTCTTTATAATTTTTATGTTATATTACTAATGTGAATAATGTTATTACTATATTTTTTATATTATATTTACGCATAGAATACTTAATGCATATGTTTTCTGTTATTGCGCTTAATTGAAATTTTTGTTACAATTAATCGTTAAGTTTTCTAAAATGTCTAGTTTATTTCCTTTTTTACAAATATGTACTAATTCTACGCTATCACTGTCGAAGTGAAGTGATGTCGAACATCATCAATATTCAAACACCTTTTATTAAGTTCCCTCTCCTGCGCTTGTTGACCACGCCCCTACACCCACCCAACGCTAATCCCCCCCTCCACTCCTCAACCCTGAGCAGCACGTAGTCCTTTAGTTTTAAGTTAAGTAAGTTAAGATTACTAAAGATGATGCTTCAGCATTGAAAACGTTATAATAAATAACAAATTAACGAAAGTAATGTGTTTTTATTTAAAATATAATTCGAATTATTTATTTTATAACACTTTCATTCCTAATATAATATATACCAGTGCCGTGGAGTCATTACTATGAAATAAGATATACTTAATCATAATTTCTGCGAAATAAAATATGTATCTCGTAATATTCTTATTTCTACATCACAATAATTATTATCATATTTTATTTTATCCTAATTATATCCTTTTATTAAATCCTAATATCCTTTTATTATATCAGATAAATATTTAATTTCGCTTTATTTATCTAAATATATAATTTCGTACAGCTTTTCTCAACGTACTGACTGCACATAATGTACTGCATTACGAGACTACAGTGACTATATGCACATCCCGCATTGGAAATTGCACACGAAGATTTCTTTTAGATCCCATCATGTTTAACTAAGGCATAAAATGCATTCTTGCCTAAGGTGGGTACTGCGGTCGGATTAAATAACAAAATAGTTATAGCTAACACGGTAGCCAACCTACTGATGAGAAGAAGAAGAAAAATATCCCACTTTAGAAGAAATACTCAGTATATAAATGTACGTAACTTTTGACATCGGGAGTCAGTTAACAAACCGTCAGTTGGGGGTGCGATAAAATCACATTTTAATATTATTTAACCTAACGTATATAAGAAATAGACGAGGGTTGATTCCAAGAAGAAAATATTTTAACGTAACGTGTATACAGAGCGGCTGAGTTTGTATATTTTGTATCTTTTTTTTCTCCTCCTAATTTTGTCTGAGAAACTTTTGAAATGTAAAAAAAATCGCCATAACACTTTCGGGCTTGATTAAAAAACTTTGCGGCCGGACTTGAAGGCGCTCGGAATTACAATGCTCCAGGTTGCCGCCGAGCGATGCGGCAACATGTACCCTATAAACACCCGCAATAACGCTCAGTTTACCTTGAAAAATATTTTCGTTTATTAGTTTTGTACGAAAAGATGACAATATGTCAGAAAATAGTGGAGTAATATTATTATTTTGAAATGAAAGAAAAAGCGTTCAGTAAAGTTTCGGCCTGACGGTGATGAGGTCGTTACGTCATTTTGGTGCTTTTATGCCGCGCTTCGGGCCCACCGTGGACCATATTTTAACTCGTGAAGTTGAGTGGATTATTTTGAGATAGACAGACACAAATTTACATGGAAAAATGTACCGAAAATATGACGTACCATTTTTTTGCAAGACTATAACCGCAACTAAATCCGCTATAATTTTCAGTCGTATAATTTTAAGGTCACGCTTGCTTCGTAGACATGCGTTGCAAACGCTGCGGTTTGTGTTTCGATATCGTAGACCTTGGTAGCTGTGCGCTTTACATTGTACAAATTATATTGAAGATATTTTGTTACTTCTTCCCAATTGTAGTGCTTTATTATTTTAACTGTTTATTATATTATAAGATGTTTTATCCCAACAGGCTTTTTATTTGTTATTTCTTTACATTGTTTATAGAACTATTTATTAGGGTAATTAATTCATTTTTAGTTTATGTTTTCATGTCTATAACATCGTTATCATAATCATCAGCTATTTTAGGTCCACGAATGGATGAAGGCCTTTGTCTATGGTTCGCTTATTGCTGTTTACGTTTTTTTGTCTACATTTTTATACACGTCTTTTTTTGTGTCTTCTAGTAATTGCTAGCATACTTAATAATAATAATAATAATACAAATGTTATAAATGTAAATACACTGTGGAGATAAATTGTAATCAGAAGGATTAGCAATCCTGACGATTAACCACTTTCATACTTTGGTCCATCATTCGTGTTCAGAGTGCTTCAATACTCAACTTGGTTTAACAGTTAAGAAATGCATTGAGGAAATGGCGTGGTGTGAATACATGAAAGTACTAACATAAGAACAACTGGTTTATTCAATACTTATTAAACGTATCATTATAATTTACGTTATTTTGTGAAAGAGATGTGATCGACAAAGAAGCCGAGCGGGTTGCTGCAAAGGCCGCTCGGTACTAGCTTGATGTTGCTCCGAAAGATGTCACCTTGTGTCCGCTCCACCGTAACATGTTTATGATTCGAAGTATAAACATTTACCTAAGATTTATGTTCCTGACCGAATTCCTGAACAGTAATAAAATAACTGAGTATTGACTCTGCAATAAATGTGACCTTTCTTGGAAATGTTGGGTCAAAGTTAACGCGTTTACTATTCGCTGCTGCCAAGCGTGATGACCATTACTTATGCAGTATCGTTTTGTGCAACCATCAGACGCTGTCGAAATAACAACAGCCACAACCGCGCCGCATTTTGTGAAAAGCTGGGCTTGTTTCTGTTTCCAAATAATTAGTGAATAGATGGAAATCATTCATGAGTTAGAATGCGGAATAAATAATTCGTCAGGGTTTGACCAATTTTAAAATTTAACCAGTCCGCAATTCATTGCATTTTTAAGTATTTAAAAACGTAAATTCATTTCAACTGTAGACGTCGAGTGTAAACGTAGAGTCTGCCTTTGAAGATACACAATTTTTTAGAAGCTTTTTGTGTAAAATATATACCTATGAGAGGTATTTTCTGTTCTTGAAAAGTATGTATATAATATATACTTTAAAGAATAAAGAGCTGGTCTCTTTTTTGGAGAGGTAAGCGAAAGAAAAACCATGTAATTTAAAAAAAATGTAAAATACTTTATTCACGCTATAAAAAAATTGTAAAAAATGTCAAATAAAGAAAAAAATACAATAAAAATTATAAAATATACCGCACAAATATATATTGATTTTGCACTGTTATTATAATTAAAATCATTTTGAAAGAAGACGTGTATTCGGAATACCGCGCGGTGTGAGCAAGACAAGTATTGCATTTAGTTCATATACGTTTGGGGTAGAATTTGCAAAAAAATTACAATCTTTTTTTAATTTTTCCGCTAGGTGGTCCTAGTTAACATGTTAATATGCGAACTTTTAAGACTTAAAAGTATTTAAAATATTAAATGAATTTGGTTACTTTTGTTCTACTATATATTACAGAAAAACGCACGGGTACATATGTGTTGTAAATAAAAACAAAACTAAGTGATATTATTGATAGAATCGGTGTTAACTTTGTAGAGTTTCATCATCAAAATGGATGAATATAAATAAAACAGTGTTATATCTCTACTTGAGTAGTGCAAATAAACTCAAGTAAAGTTATAACATTGTTTTATTTATATCCATCCATTTTGATAACTTAGTGAATTGTATATTTTTAAAAATTTTAATAAATTTTATTAATTACTTGATCTTCTCAAATCATAAATATTATTTTCACGTATAAATAAAAAATAAACAGAGATCATTAGCAATATTTTAATATGTCCAAGAATACACAATTACTGGATTTTCACCTGCAAAGGCACTGTTATTAAAGAAATAATAGATATCATAGACGTAAGCTCTGTAATTACCCATTCCTTCATATAGCTTCGTCTCTATGAGATATCTATTATTTCTTTAGAGAATTATTAAATTACAAATGTAAAATTTGCTCATCTGGATACGGGTTAAACCCAGTGGGACGAATAATTAAATTAGTTCTGTACAATTTCACTGAAAAATAAATATTTATTTAAAAAATTGACTACTCTAAAAACGAAAAAAGTGACAGTTTCATTTGAATATCGCAAAATCTGGTTGACATTTCATTATCAAATCGTTCTCGAACGCGATTCGAACGAAATAAAATTATTCAATTTGAAACGTTCTGTTTTCGAATAAGGTGCGTTCCTATTTTAAACCGGCAGCGTTCCTTTTTCAAAGTTGGGTAATTTTTTCCGTACGCGCGATACGACCGCCATAAAGACGTGATCTTGGACCTTTCTTGACAGACGTTCGACGGTGCTCCAGGCCAAACTATTATCTTCCTACTTTTCCTTTCTCGTGGGGAGGCGCTGAAGAGAAAGTATTTTAGGGATGATTTTTTAACATCGTAGAACTGACGCTCAGCCAGTTTCCAATGCTATCCCACGGTCCCACTGCGAAGTAACTGAATTAACAGTTTTTATAATTTAATTCAATTAATTTATTTAATAATTAATAATAATTAATTAATTTAATTTAGTAATAATTAATTAATTTAATTTAGTAATAATTAATTAATTTAATTTATTTCAAAATCATTGAAAATACAGTAACAACATAATTAAAATATTAAAATTAATATACCCATACTCAAATAAGTGTAGTATTTATAATCGTATACGAGTATTTAAATATATAAAATTCAATGTCCGTCTGTTTTCTACACCTTTCGACCGATCTAAACAATATTTTGTATAGTTACTCTTTACGACCTTACACAAAATATAGGGACCCTACCTTTGACAACCTCACACTCTCCCCCGATATAAATAAGAATAACAAATAACTTCTAGCAAGTTAGTCTTATTTTCATAGTACTAGCGTTTAGATTCGTTTTAAAATGGTAAGAATATTGATGTAACATGTATTCCGTGTACGCATCTCTATTTTTATTAAAAAGCCATCCGTTCTAAACTTGGCAAAGTTATTCTTTAGGATCCAACATCCCCCCTTCATGTCAGTGTTGACATATAGTGACCTCAATCAGTTGAGTCTCGGCTCGTAATGCACCTCCACAAGCCGCAATCCTCGGTTGCCCTCACAGCTGACTCCATAGTCTCTCCAGCTACTTGCAACGCTCCGCTGTGGCACTCTTCCAGGTCTTTTTCGACTCATAGTTGTACCCGGAATAGTCTCCTTTTATAGACTGAATCTTTGTAGATAGAGTTTATTATTGTTGAATTTTATATATTACCAATTTTGCTTAGATGCGGTCTAGGATCCTGAATTGTTACCCCACCACAGACATTTCACCTTCTCTTTATCCATACCAAATTTATCATACATCGTTGCTTTTTAGGTCCTGGTATAACTTGATCAGAATTCCGGACAATCATTTAAAAGATTTTAGCAATATTTGAATATGTCCAAGAACACACAATTACTAGATTTTTACATACAAAGGCACTGTTATTAAATATATATCAGATATCTCATAGAGACGAAGCTATTTTTATTATATTTAATGGAAAATATATAGAAATATGGGGTAATTACTGGGCTTATGACCTGTCTTCGGCTTGTATTTTTTAAATATAAAAAAATAGTTTCGTCTCTATGAGATTTCTGATATTTATTTAAAAGATTAGTTCATTTTTGACACTTATCCCCTCTCTACCCTTTTTGGGTGGTGATATTTGGCAGACTGCCGAGGTGGTGAGCCAGGATGAAATTGTTCAACCGTCGGCTATGAATGTGTCACCTATCGACGATTGAAGAAGTCGCGTGACACCCACCCTCAGTTTTTACGCATCAGCTAGATGCGGGAGCTTTACGACGCCGGTTTTTACAGCTGCGCATAAAACGAAAGATGTACAGAAGCAACCCTCCAGGGACGATTTAAAAATTCCCGATTCAATTTGAATTTTACATTTATTCGGTGTTGATGACGCTCGCAACCCACCCCCCGCCCTCTTCAATTAAAATTATTGCAACCATTGTGTATTAAACTTGTTGATTTCAATGCTTGTATAATAATTTTGTCCTGGTGTACCTGCTCTTATTCATCCTTTGAGTTACTCATTCCACTAGCCTTATCTGTGGATCTTTTTTAAAATACAGACTTTTACTACCCCCTGCAGAGAAATGACGTCAAAGTGAGTAGGTAATATTTCACACGGCAAATGTGTTATTTGGTAAAGAGTATGTTTTAAAACACGCACAGTGGTGGTCCATGTTTTATATGTAAGCATATCGATGATTTTAGTGTTTTAAATACAAACACAACCATGAATTCAATATTTTAAATACAAGCATTTTGGTGGTCCTAGTGTCATATAAATACAAGTGTAATACAAATATAAATATGTACATAGTGTTACGAATATGTTTTTAATGCGAGTATAGGAATATAACGATTATTGGAGTGTTTTAAATAAAAACAAAGCTATGTTTTAAATATAAGCAAATCGGCGATCCAAGTGTTTTTTTAGCCTTGTAATTATATAAAATTGTGAGAATTTTGATCATTTACCATATAGAGTCGAACGAAAAAATATAACTCTCTGCAGCACATATACAATTATGTGCGTAAGATGCTAAAAAGTACGATAGACTGTATAAAATAGCGTGTATAATGTAAATTATAATTATTTTATTTTATTTTCCGTATACAATATTTTTTCGGTAATAAAATATCTCTTAATAGATTAACTATGTATTCAAGCACGATAATTATTGTAAAATTCAATGTACCGAATGTCGTATTATTTATTTATGATGAAATTGATTTCTAATAATTATCATTTACAATTCTAAAGCTGTGAAACGACTGAATACAAAACTAATTTGATCAAAAATCGCAGAAAACATAATGCAGAACTTCGCGTGTTTGGGACTTCTTTTCAAAATATTTTATGCCTTACAAAGTATATTGTCTATTTTATGGGTGAGCTGAAAATCTCAAAAAATTCAATTCATTTCGTACCCCGAATAAATAATATGTATTATTCCGCGAACCAAGTAAAGGAAATAGATGAAACATTGAATTTAACTGTTGTGTTTTGCCGGTGTTCTTATTGTACATTAATGACGTTGTTTGCAGAAGGTTGACAAAAAAATATTTGTATTTTTTTTTTTAAATATATCAGCCTAATTTTCACGTAATGTCAATTATTAGAATGATTTTTCTTTTACCCGTAGTATGCGATCGCTTAGGCGCATGTGAGGAAATCTATATGTGACAGTATGAAGAATGAACAAATCCGAAGCAAATGTAGGTCTATCTGCAGTATAGTCGATTGAATTATCAAAGGGTTGGGTTTAAGCATGTGGAACGTGTGTATATGGGGAGAATGCTACAGAAAATATATCTGGCGAGTGTTGAAGGCAACGGGAACACAAAGTGATAGTTAGTCATTGCATCATCCCTTTTGGTAAAATTAATTATTAATATTCGATTGACCTACTATTCGACATGCTTATAAACCGGTGAACTAATGAATCTTGCTTTTGGAATACCAAGGTATCACCTGAGATATTGAGTTTCAAAGTTTTGAATATTAATTTTTCGATTCGGCAGAGTTTTGTTCATCGCTCAGGAAGTGAATATTTTTACAAAAATAACTAACTAGGATAATATCCTATTAATAATATAATATTATATAATACAACACAAATATTTTATTTGTATTCAAACGAACAGTTGTTCTTTTAAAAATACTAAATAAAATATAAATTTGTTTTCTTGTTACTTCCTAAACTATTAAAAAATTTGACATGTGTAGCGCCTAATTCCAAAACCCCCTAAAACGGATTTCGGATAATTAATGCGCAGTTTTGTAGATTTTTTTATCAACTACATGCAAAAGCCACTTAAATCCATTGATATTGCATCTTCAAAATCAGCTTAGTTCCAAAAAATCCCAAAGCAGACATAGTATAAGTTGCTATTGCCCCTAAAATCAGCCAATCACAACACTTGTTGATGATCACTTGATCTTAAATCCAGTATGGCTACCAAAACGATATATACAGAAAAAAAAAATATTACACATTACAGAAATGTCTCTTTAAAAATGTTGATGTAAAAACAAACATTTTGTACATTTGCTTTCAAAATATATTAATAGTGTGATCAATAGTAACTTTTTAGTATGGTAACTTTTTACTATAGTAAGTTTTTACTAGCGCTCATCGTAAAAATCCTTTGCGGGTTGTTAATACATCAAATTTACTACTGTCAAAACATAGATGGAGATGTCTAGAGGCGCGACAAATAATCATGAAATATGCTTTATTTTATGCATTACTTTTGAATTTTTTCGCCTAGGTGTTAGAATTCTGTCACTTTGGTGGTGAAATTTTTTCATATTATGTGCTCATGTATATATTTATATATTAAACAACATCGGACGAACTCTCATCACTAAAATAGCGGGATATAGAATGATTAATCGTTATATACCGCAACTTTCAAAGTATCAATGTGTCAGGTGACTTTTGGAGCAGCTGTGAAAAGTCCGCCATATTTAACTATCGATTCTCGTTTTTACTATCGGACATCGGAGAGTAAAATGAGTTTACTACGGGATGTAATTTCGAGAAGTAAATATTTTTTTTACTATCAAACTATATTAACTATAGAAAGTTACAATTTATCACACAACCGGCCCATGAAGTCGTTTAAAGGGAATTTTGAATTAGGCGTTACATATTTTAAAGAGAAAATTACTATCAGAATTTGGACCGAAATTTCAAATGATACCATATTATTCCAACATCACGAAATGGTGCAGTCACTTGAGATTCAGCACGCAAAATATCACGCAAAAATGCCGATTTCTTGACAAACGCTCATTTTTGACGTCCACGTAGCTACCCCCGCCTGCAGGGTTAAGATCCGGCAACATCGGAGCGTATTTGCGCCCCGGCGTCGCTAAACGGAGGCTGTAAACTCACCCCATCGGATGAGAGGAATTTTTAAACTCGCATCACTCTGCAGGCAAATTCTCCAACTAATTTACGGAGACGACCTCCGCCGGCTCGGGAGGCCTAGCCTAACCACATGTTAATCTGATACGAGACTCGGTTACTCGGATATTTTATACCCTTAGTTAACTTTGTTACGTATTATGGAACACTCTGGAATGGGGAACGATGATCGTACTTGCTCCGCGCTGGAGAATTGCTCTTCTTTTCAAAAACCTTGGCTGTAAACCCACAAATGTACTTACTACTCTAATCCCTGGGCTATAAATCTTCTCACCAGTACATACATACTACTGAAAACTTATCGTAGAAGTTGTTTGAAAAATTATTACTTCAAAAATGTTCAAATATGGTGCTTTACTGATTAGTGGCATCATTAATTAGCATTTTATCAAATCAACCGGTTTCGAAAAAAAATTATCTAAACATAAAACTATGTAGTATCGTTTGTTTCAAAAATTCAATTGAAAAATAATAATTTTAATACAAATGTATTTATTAGAAAAATATATATATAAAATTAATTTTATCTAAAAATATTATTGTTGCTACTGAGATTTGAACCTGGATGTCTTCCAATCCGGAGAACGTGCATTAAGCGATTATGCTACAGCACACAGTACATTGACGACATAATTTTCGAATACCTTTGAGTAATCCGATAGGAGATATCAGAATTAACATTTCATTTTTATTAAATTTTGGACACATATATTATTAACTTATATATTATTAAGTAGAACATATTATTATTGTGAATTTATTTGAGATTTATTGAGATTGAAGTAGATGACTTTCAGTGAAGAATGTCATATAGGTTCGAAAATTTGTCATCAATGTACTGTGTGCTGTAGCATAATCGGTTAATGCATGCTCCCCGGATTGGAAGAGATCCAGGTTCGAATCCTGATAGCAACAACAATATTTATTGATAAAATTGATTTTATATCTGTTCTAATTCATACATTTAATTAATATTTAAAATATCACAGACCGTCTGTTCTGAATAATTACAACTTCACAATAAGAATGTGTTCTCCTTAATAAAATAATAATTCTTTATAAATATTAAATTAGTTATACATTCTAGACATGAACTAACGCAAATTTCTTGTTTCAATATTTTAATTATGGTGTCACCCACGTTATCACTTTGGTATTACTTATGCAATCAAATAGCTGCGCGACTTTTTTTAAAAATATAACTCGATTGGAACGAAAAATTAAACGCTGAAAATATAAGTAATATGCATTAATGTAAAAAATACGTATTTTTTACACAAAAGTTTACTTTTCGATGAGTAAATACTTCTACTGATTTATGTTTCCATAAAGAATGTGTGTAGAATGTCCTTCGTCCAGCAACTAATCTCCAAACCCCTCTCCTATATATACACTTTATTTCATGTCTATTCATTTACTGGTCTGTGAGGTACCTACCAGAATACTTATGATTATTTTAATATATGAAACAATAGATAATAATATTATATTAAGGTTTAGTTTTTATTAAAAATGACTAACCATAGTATTTTTGTCCTAAATATTAAAAATAGTTAATTATTTTTTATTTGTCATACCTACTACATATTTTAATTCTTTTTTATATTTTTTATATGAATTAAGTGTCTAAAAATAAAACATCAATTATAACGGGAAATGAACAAATTTTTTATGAGTATTTTATTATAAATAAAACAGATATGTACAAGGGCATCGGTTATAGAAAATAAATTAGTAATAAATAAAATTTACTTGCATTATAATTATAACATATATCACATGGACAAGTTTATTATATATGTAGGATACGATGAGATCTAGTGAAAGGAATTGCGTTTTTTTTTTTACCTTTTATGGTTTTTAAAAGAGAGAAATCCACAAAGGGAATGTTTGAAAAACAATTATTATATATGTATATATCAGAAAGCGACTGTACTCGTATTATGTAGTGATAATATGTCTAGCTCTACATATAATAATAAGTATAAAATCCCTCCATTAAATCTCGTGAAATCCTTTTGAAAGAGCGTCGCTCAAAGATAATTCTATGGATTTTACACAGCCTCTGTGTCGAGTCTAGTTAGTTAGTTCTAGCTCAGGAACGCAGTCAGGGTTTCTCAAATTGGGAGTCTTCATCCAAGTCTGTTTATTTGCGTCTACCTGGCGCACCTGTTGACATCTCACGTCACCGACACTGTGCTGAGCTTCGCCAACAGAACTATAGGGGGCAAACGTCAGACATTGGGATGGGGGGATAATTATGACGGAAAGGGTAGAAATCTTGGATTATCGCGTCTGCACTAGAGTGCCATTGAAGGTATCTCCCACACAAGTGAATTTTGAGTAGATTTCGATAGAAATACAACCAAATGTGACACGTTTCCAGAAAATGTCAATGAATTTTTTTCGACATGATCCGGAGACTCCGAAACCACCCTCCGTTAGAAAATTTTAGGGTCTTATATTAATTTAGATAACTCCTGTATTACTTATCAGATTTTTATCAAACTTTTTTGAAAAATTGACCTTCTAATCATCTGAACTAAGTTCGTTAGCCAACTTGATCCACCATCTTGTTTCAAAATGGCGGCTGTTCAAAAATAAAAATTCTTAACTCCGTTAATTTTGGTCCTAGAGAAAAAAGTAAAAGCGCGCAAAATCTGATTAATTTAAAAGATAGGACGTAATTGTCAGGTTCTCATTTTTCTCATCAAATCAAATGTTGTGCCATTATATTTAGTAGTGGTGGTAAAATCGTTATTTAAACCGTTATTTTAACTGTTATTGTAACGATGATTGATAACTGATTAACGTAATTCTTCGAGCAATAATAATAATAATAAATAATAATACGTTTATTTCAGCGTCATCAGGTTTTTTAGACCCGATTCGCCATAAAGATAATACATTAAATCTTAGTTACCAATCATCGTTAAATCTCAGTTACCAATCACCGTCACAATCACAGTCACGTAACGGTTTACCATCACTAATATTTAGAGTACATACGCATGTAAAGCTAATACTAGGTTTCCTCATTCTTATCCATCTAGGCCTTTCTCTTGCGTAATCAATTCCATACATTATAATTCAAAACTATCAATAACTAATTTTAATTATTGTGAGAACTGTTACTTTGTAAATGTATGTGTGTGTGTATCATGCAAGTGAGTAGATGAGTGATGGGGGTCGAACCTTATAAGAGGCCGTCTCTGGGGGAACAGCTCTCTTCCATCACAGCTTTCTCTTAATAACTAGTCTATCACTGAATGTGTAATTTATATGTACTGTATAACGTGTTGTAATAAACATATAATATTATTACCTGGAAAGACTGAGTTTCACTTACAAGGAATTGGGACCCAAGTAATTATAGAGGATAGAACCCCAAGGGAATCTGGTGGTAATCTAAGATTTATCACAATTATCCTTCTACTTATTCTTCATTCTAACCTTGACTATATTCAGTGTATCCATGAATTGGTTCCGTTAATGAATATCAAATTCCCATTTTGGACATCTTTTTAGTGAAAACCATGTATAAGGCTTTAAATTCCTCACGTTTTGATAATCCCCGATCCGCCAGCATCTGTTTCTGTGGGGGAGGATGTAACGTTTGGTTCTACATGCTCCGAAACTTTTTGGTTTGGTTCAGAAAACTGGTACACACGCGAGCCCCTGCACGGGTGAACAAACAAGGTATGACAACATTTCTAATTGTCAAAGCGTCATATTTCGATACTGCGACGCGAAGGTGTTTCTTTTGTTTTAGTTCTGCATTACATCTGTCGTTTCTACACGGTACTCACATATGCTTTGGTGACACGTGAAGTACAATAAATAATAAAAAATAAATATTCCAATAATGTTGAATATACGAGGCACATTTTTTAAGTACCGAATTTTTTTTTAAACAAACACATCATTTTTACAACACTTTACTTTCTTCGGACGCTACACACCTACTTCTCAACATAGTTGTCACCATTATTAAGGCACTTGTCAGAACGACGCCGCCTGGGATGAAAACCATGTCTGTACTTCATCTTTGAGCTCATCATCGTCATCAAAACGCTTGCCACTAAGGAATCGTTTCAGATGAAGGATAAGATGGAAATCACTTGACGCCACATCAGGACAAAACAGGACACACTTGGCGGTGAATGTCGGCTGGTTTCATGTTTCGTGCAATCACGGACCGTATCTCACAGTCGGCGGGTTGATCTATTGCCTTGAACATTTCATCCACTTGCTACAAGATGACCACACTACGAAATGTCTCTAACGTTGCATGCGGTGAGTCAAGAGATGAAGGAAACCATTGCGCATGCGCAACATCACAACCGCAGCACTACATCGGGGATATCCGGCAACGGTACATACTTAAAAAATCGCCTCGTATTATTAGGTTGTTTTGAAAATAATTATCTATTTTAATCTAAATTAAACAAAATACTGTAGTAAAATTATCGGGAAAAGGTTTGAAACAATAATGAATAAATTATGTATAAAAAATATATTGTTAATTGCATCTAATTACCAGTGGCGTGCAGTAGGCATAAACTTAAGTAATGCTGTTACCTACGATGTTTACTAAGTATTCAATAGGTATAAAAAAAATATTGAAAAATTATTCTAATTTTCAGAACAATTCAATCAATTTAAATTTAGAATATAATTGTGAATTTATTATTTTTGAAAAGGCATGTTCTTTTATTGTTCGGTACCGTACTATTATTTAATTATTTAATTTATTTTTATTCTGCTTGTTTGCAGTACATGCTCCTGGTAATCACCAATACTCAACACAACCAAACAATCTAAACCTTAATCCCATTTGCTAGGCAAAGATAAGCTTTACGTTTACTTCTAGTTTATTCATTATTTACTCTAACATAAGTCAACACCATGAAAAGATTGTACTTTTCATAGTATCTTAGAATAAGCCTTCCAAGTCTGGAATCCAATATATATTACATACATCAATAGAATTGAAAAAATACACTGGCTTCTTAACCAACTGAACCTTAACCAGCATTACAGAGTCATTAATTATTTAAAAAATTCTATCACCACAAATTCTAAGAGACATGGCCGATATCATTTTCCTACACAAAATAGCCAACTCCAAAGTAGACTATTCTGATTTACTCAGACGCATATCCATTCGAGTGCCATCTTGGTCAACCAGAAATAATATCACATTCAACCTTTCACACTGTAACACTGATGGCAAACAAAGCTCATTTTTTCTACCGAGCCTCCTTTTTTTTCAACTTTCTTAAATGAATTAGACATTTTCAATACTTCAGTTGGCACAATTAAATTAAAATAGTATACAACTCTGCTATTATTCCTCACATCAATTGCTGCAGCAGCATTCTGTTTCTGGCTAATGATGAAGAAATGCAACAATTATCAGTGTTGCAAAATAAAGCTTTGAGAATAATACTTATAAAAAATATATATACTCGGATCAGTGCAATGCTGAAAGATCTGTATATGACTAATAAATTAATTTCAATATAATGATATTTATTTATAAAATCCTCACTAAGAAAATATCAGCAGAATTTATACGAAAAATTGATGCAAATCAACATGAGCGCGAACATCATACAAGAGGAAAAGATAGACTGAGACTGCCATTCAGGAAGAAGGCTAAATCTCAGAAATCGACAATGTACAGTGCGATGAAGATTTCTAATGAAATGCCAGAAAACATAAGAAAGAAGGAAAAACTAAGTTGATTCAAAATGAAACTAAGCAAATATATGAATGATAAGTTGTTAAAGAAACAATTTTGATCTTGTTTATATTAGAGCATATATAAAAATACTTATGTATATACTATATCAAGAATAAATAAATAAATTATTTTTATTTTATTTATTATCACGCAGATTTTATTTCCTATCCCATTTTCCTTCCCCCTCACCCTCCCGTTCCACTGGAAAATTTTCTTCTTTTTAACTTTTATCTGGTTTTTTTTCAAATAAAATAAAATAAATGGATTAGTCATCTATATGAGTGACTTCATTTCCATTGCATATAGTCCACTTTTATTCTGCATTTGCCAGATCCAGGCTTTATTTCTATACATTTCTCATATTAGAATCATCCATTATCAATTTATGGCTTAACCTAGCTAGATCTATTAATATTCTTGGAGCTATAGTGTGTTTCTAGACTTTATTTTTTCTTTTCGCTTTTTCTATTGCTCTTAGTTTCACTTACTTTGTCTCAATTATTCGGGGGCTCTATAGATTCGCCGTTGTCAAAGGCTGACTGAAATATGCGTCATCTTTTTACCATCTCGAAGGACCACGGGTCCTACAAGACACGTACCGAGCTGTGCCGAACTTAACAAACCTGGTTATCCGTCTCCCCAAGTAACAAAGTTAGTCAAATAACCCGACTCCATCTATGAACAAGTTACAAAAGCTGACTGAAGCGAGCGAGGATGAAAGCCATGTGGTTGGACAAGCGGTCCGTTTGTTAAGGAAATTTGTATCTATTATGTGGTTTCATCACTTTGACGAAGTTGTTTCTATTATATTTTCCGGCGATGTTTTGAAAATAACTATAATCATAATAAAATATTCCAATTTCAATAACCTTCTTACAGAAATTAAGAAAATAAAGGATATAAAACTTATTAAGGAGAACACATTCTTATTGTGAAGTTGTAATTATTCAGAACAGACGGTCTGTGATATTTTTTTAAATACAAAATATATACATATACATACATATATACATATAAAATCAATTTTATCCAAAAATATTGTTGTTGCTACCAGTATTCGAACTCTCTTCATATCCAGGGAACATGCATTAACCGATTGTGCTACACCAACACAGTGCATTGATGACAAATTTTCGAACTTATATATTACACTTTTCAAATCCAGGTAGCAACAACAATATTTTTCGATAAAATTGATTTTATATGTATATCTTTCTAATTAATACATTTAATTTGGATATGAAACAACTAAAAAAGAAATTAAATACTTCAAAAATACACAATTAGACGATAAATAATATTATATATAGACATGAACTAACGCAAATTCCTTATCCCAATATTTCACCCACGTGATCACTTTGGTACCACTTACGCAATTAAATAGTTCCTCGACTTTTTTTTTAAATATGACTAGATTGGAACGAAAATTTAAACGCTGACAATATAATATGCATTCACATAAAAAATACGTCTTGTTTACATAAAAATTTAAGTTTAGAAGAATAAATACTTTTACTGTTGCATAAATATGATATAATCTATCGAATTTATGTTTCCACCAAGAATGTGTGCAGAATGCTTCTTGTCCCGCTACTTATGTTCCAAACCACTCTCCTATATATAATATACACTAGTGATGGTAAACCGTTAAGTGACTGTGATTATGTCGATGATTGATAAGTGAGATTTAACGATGATTGGTAACTAAGATTTAACTGTCGGAGACTTACTTTCTAGTGTACCAGTTATTGCTCGAAGAATTACGTTAATGAGTTATCAATCATCATTACAATCGAATAAAATCACAGTCACAATAACAGTTAAAATAACGGTTTAAATAACGTTTCACTAATATACACTTTATTTCATGTCTACTAATTTACTGGTCTGTGACTCTTTTGAATATACCTACAGTGTAAGTCCCTCTCCAAGCACAAGAGCTAGTCTCTTTATTGGAATGGTACAGCGATATATAAAAAACGTGTAACTTTAGTTAGTAATAGAATCAAGTAATTCATAAATAAATTGTAAAAATTAAAAAAAATATATATATATATTAATTTTTTATTTTTTTTAAATCTCTTTGATGGTACCGCCTATTAAAAAGTGTTTACGTCACAACCAGAACAATACCAATTAAATTTTCAATTCAAATAAAATTCATAATTGCGTTTGTGTCAGGCAATGTAATTATTAGGCCTGTGTGCAACTGTAGAGTAAGTAATAAACCATAACGGACCGTAAAATTTTAAAAATATACACCCTTTCTGATTAGAATTAATGATCAACTATGATGAATTAAAACGCATAAATGTTAAACATTACTTAGCACTTAAATTTTTTTAACGTGAAGTAGTTTTAATTCATTTAAAAAAAATATTGCAATTAAAATTAAAGCAGCATGTTTTACGACTATTTACGTAATGTAGATGACATTCAGGACACTAGCAGAAAGCGACGCATGCGCAGCCACGTCTGTTTTATCCAATAAATCTTGCTTTTTAAATGTTGAAAATATAATTTATTACCAAAAAAGGGGTCCATCACAGTAGGTACAACTTAACTTAACCAATTAACTACTAATTTAATGTATTAATTATAAATATATACATATAAAATCAATTTTGTCGAAAAATATTGTTTTTGCGCTACCGGGATTCGAACCTGGATCTCTATTTCCAATCCGGGGAAGTACACTACCAATTGTGTTATAGCGCCAATATTTTTCATGACAAATTTTCGAACCTATGTGTTACACTTTTTCAAATGAATACATCTGTCATTCCATTATTTGAAAGCCATCTATATTGCTTTACGGAATCTCAAATACCTTTGAGTAAGCCGATAGCAGACGCCAGAATTATCAAATCATTTTTATTAAATTTTGGACACATTGACACAACTTATATTATTAAGGAGAACACATTCTTATTGTGAAGTTGTAATTATTCATTCTCCATTCATTATGTGTTCTCCTCAATAACCAATTAACATTAATAAATATCAAATTAGACATATTTTAAAAATTATTTAAATAATAAAGTAACTAACAATTGTGCCTGGCGACAGAATATCTCCAAATCTCGCCACCCTAGTGGCGATAATCATTATTACGAATAGGTTCAAAAGGTTTGTGGCTTCGATAAATTTCGCGTAGTTTATTTCTGACAGATATTCAAATTACTTAAGAAGATTTTAATGTATAATTGATGAAACTTTATAATATGTCGAGTTACATTCTCATTTAATGGCTCTTCTTGGAAGAGAAATATTATATTACAAGTCAATATCAATGTCGTTCAAAAATTTTCTATTATACAAATTAAATGTGGCGAGTTAAGGGAAAGAAGACGACACAAGTTAACCGGGAGTTGAAAATTACCATTGACGAAATTAATGTAAAAAAAACTTTTAATCCCCCAATGGACAGGCAAAAAAGATATGGTCGAGGGTTTCCTCCTCGGCACAACGCTCACACATTGTGGAATCTATTAAGTTCAATCTGAATAAATGTGAGGCTACCTGGCAATGGCTAATTCTCATTCTAGAGATATTTGATATTGTTCTTTCGGAGACTTGAATTATTTTAAGCCGATTACCCTTATGGTTATTTGGATGGGTGGAAGTCAATAAACATATAATAGTTCATATTTTACTACATTTAAAAAATATTCTGCATAAGTATATAACTCGTATATTATATTTGTATTTAAATCAACAGTTGTTGTTCTAAATAAATACGATTCCATTAGATTCGGCAATGAAACCTTTACACGCGTTACTTTATGATGATTGGTTCTTGCATTTGTAGCGTATTCAAGTAAATAGATAACTAATATTACTACTGTCACGTGGTACCAAAAACAATTATTTTATTACACATGAAATAAAAATTAAATATTATTATAATTTGATAAAGATGAATTGGAATTAACAAAAAATGTCTTCACAGCTGAGATAGAAGTCAATCTTATTTCCATGACTATTTACGGTAAGACTTACTGAATATTCCATGGTCCAGCTGCCAAGTTAATAAAGTGATATTTGATCTCTGATCACACCTAATCATTAACTAAACGACCGTAAGATATTAGTTAACACTGACGGACTACCGTTGCGTAGTACTAACTGCACGGCAACACCATTATTAACATCTTAAGTTCAACTTCGTAATTATTTTGATATAAATCTTTCGCACGTGCACCGCTGCCTTAGGCCAGGCGCGTGTGTGAGTGTGTGTGATAATTGTTTAATAAATCTTCACCAGATGCCTCTAAGTGCCCCTGTACCCTGTACAGCCTACAGCGAGAAATGGGGTGTCGAGGTTTACATATACACAAGTTCCGACCTCACCAAACCTCACAGCCCTCCAAAAAGTACTAATTTACAACACTCAATAATTTAATTATTACATACAAATTATAATTAGAAAAATGTACATATAAAATCAATTTTAACGAAAAATATTGTTGTTGCTACTGGGATTATAATCGGTTCCTCGGATTGGAAGAGATCCAGGTTCGAATCCCGGTAATAACAACAATATTTTTCGATAAAATTGATTTTTTATGTATATCATTCTAAATAATACATTTAATTAGTATTTAAAATATCACAGACCTTTGTTCTGAATAATTACTACTTTACAATAAGAATGTGTTCTTCTTAATAAGTTTTATATCCTTTATTTACTTCATAATTTCTGTAGGGAGGCTATTGAAATTTTAATATTTTATTATGATTATAGATATTTATATTTTGATTATAGGATTTGAAAAGTGTAACATATATGTTCGAAAATTTATCGTCAGTGCACTGTGTTGGTGTAGCATAATCAATTAATGCATGTTCCCCGGATAAGAAGAGATCCAGGTTCGAATCCCGGTAGCAACAACAATATTTTTCGATAAAATTGATTTAATATGTATATCTTTCTAAATAATACATTTAATTAGTATTTAAAATACCACAGACCTATGTTCTGAATAATTACAATTTCACAACGAGAATGTGTTCTCCTTAATAATTAATTTTTACTTTTAATTTATGTCTGAAAAATGTTTTTTTTATTTTATTTTACTTTTAGCAGTTTCATACTTTTGCTTTTTATCTATTTATATATTCACTAATATAAAAATAATTTAATTATGGAACCAATACATGATCCAATTGGGTAGAGATCAATCGGAAGCGACGGTGTATAATATTCCTAGTTAAATTCAACACAAATACTATAATACACCATCTGAGCAGCAAGAAAAAATTGGCTACTTTAACACAGATAAAATTTTAGCAAAATAGCTAAACCATAGATATGGTAAGAAATAATAAATTTGTGATTTAATAATAGCAATTTGTAATAAGTGTATTATTTTATTATTATTTGTTCACCTCTAATGTAAAAAAAATTCATAAAAATGTCAATAAAGCTTATTATATCGATAAATTAATTACAATAATATCATATTTTTATTTGTGTATATTGCAAACGAGGTTACTGGTGGCAACAATTGCAAACTCAGCAACCTCCATATATTTTTATTTGTAGATATACGTGAAAAACTGATAGGAACTTGAAGAATAATATATCACATTTATTGATATATTATTAATAATAATACGGTTTAAAATACAAAATAAACATAACATCTTCTTTCAAAAACAAGCTAGTTTCCGTATACTAGGCGTCCATTTAAATTTCAGTGTAACGACGACTGCTATTGGTAGAATTCTAATATAGATAGCAGCGGGCAAAAGCGACTGATTTTGCAACTAACACCGGTTTTGAATGACCTATTTACAGCAAATAGAGCTATTTCAATCAATTAACACAATGTGTAAAAACTATATGAGATGATAATTGCATTAAAAGTTGGAAAAAAATAATATAAGTCTTTGACAATTTGTACCCTCAAATAAGAGTTTCAGAAGCAAACGCATAAAATCCAATTGACAAAATTGAGTTAAACGTATTTGTAACTAATTTTATATTCCAGAGCGGAGATTTTAAAATTGATATGCATGTAAACATACAAACGTGTTTTCATGAGCGGTTACCCTGCCACCCGTCGCCCTTTATTTTCGTCAATTAGATAATGGCGGTTTTGTTTCTTATCACGCTAAATATAGTATTTTTTGACAGATGACAATATTGGCAAGGGTTGAAAAATCTCTCCCATAAAATGTATTTGTTTTGAATTCTAGTAAAAACGTTAATCACTCTATGCTTAGTGTTGGAGGATTTTTATGTGTTAAAAATGTTGTTTTTTAGTCTAGTTAAACTGGATAATATTACAATACCATATCTTTTCATTTAAGTGGAAGTGTTTAAATATTATTCATCATCATCGTCGTTATCACATGATTGTGATGATGAGCATATCATGTCTCCATAGGCTGAAAATAACTAGCGTGGTCGACTAACTTCCGTTGGTTGGACCACGCTAATGTTATCATACATAATACTGCATTATATTTGAAATATATTATTCGATCAAATTAGGTAAACTAAACATGTAAAAAGATACAAAAGTCGCTTCCAAATTTAAAAAAAAATAGATGTCTCACTAATAACATAACATAGATGAAATCTGACAATATTTTGTAGTATCACTATGGTTTAATTGGTTAAAACTGTCTGCCGACAATGAGAAAGCTCCTGGTTCGAGTCCCGGCGGTGAAAATATATTTACGATAGTTAGATATTTTTGCATCTTTCTCAGTGATTCATTTAATTTGTTTTAATTACCAAGTAACCGTGTTCTGAAATACCGTTAGGTACTTCACAAATAAAATGCGACATCATTCAAAAGTAATATTATATTATCGTTTAATATTTTTAATTATTTACACATACATTTATTTTAATAATTAAAATCCACTTTACATTTACATACTTTAGTATTCACAACAAGCTTATTTATTTATTTCATATTAATAATTAAAGATTCAGAATATTCAATCATTTAGTAAAAACTTTGTAGGTACGATGCGAAAGCACTCATTGTCTAGGAATAATATAATAATTTATACTGCGAAAAAAATATATAAATAAAATAAAGATACTCTTTCTTGTCTTTTTACGTTTTAACTATTTTTATTCAACGTTTATTTCAGTAAAATAAAATTGAAAATGTTAGCCAAAGCGAAAAAAAATAATGTCCACAAAAGTTTCATGTCTTGTTTCCCTCGAGATAGGAGAAAGTTCTGTGTTCTAATTCAGTAACTAAAAAGAATAAATAAATTTGTTGTCTTAGTGAGTTTTAAAATACACCCGGATTTAACTGTAGTATATAATATAATATGCTATTTAGCGTTGTTTTGTAATTTAAAATCGCTGTTCTGGAACAAATATTAATTCCCATTTTCATTGTTTTTCTGCAAAGCTTTCACTCAATGTGTTTTATTAATTAACCATTTTGTAAATTCAATTAATAAATTCATACATCAATTAATAATCGCATCAATTCGTTAGTCGCTAGTAGTGACAAATAAATACTATGAAATCGCGCGCTCTATATTTCAAATATTATTCCACGCGTATGATTTCATTTTGTTACGTAAAGTGAAAATACATAATAATTCAAATGTTCCATTACAATTGGATGATATTCTGCAACAGTGCGCTGCTAGACATACACAAACTGAGATATTTGACGTTAAAGATTTTTTACCATTATTATAAAAAATATGAGTGCGTTCGCCACTGTGCAGTATTAACTTGTTTAAATGTTATGTATTAACTTGTTTTTTTTTACTATTTATTTATAAGTATTTCTGTATTTAATCAAGGACAATTGTTGTTTTTCTTTTTTTGAAAATTTAAGTTACTATTTAAAAATGAGTAATATGTTTTATTTCCGCTATATATAATATTATATGCGTTTCTTATTATTCACCCTCTGTTTTTTACTTCTTTATATTTTAATATCTTTATGTAGTTTTCTATAAATAAATAATCTTTACCATGCTTGTTCAATAACCTGTCTATTGTAATTATAACAATTTTGTTAATTTGTAAATAAATAATTAAACAAGATGATATATTTAAATACTAATTTAATGTATATATTTATGAGGTTAAATTCATAAAATTCCAATTCATTCAATTAAAAACATCACAGACCGTCTGTTCCTAATAATTATAACTTCACAATAAGAATGTGTTCTCGTTAATAAGATGATATATTTTTAGAACACATTTATCCTAATTTGCAATAACATACAAACCTTCTTAAACTAATGTTACATAATTGTATACTCTTTTGGACAAATATTGGTTAACTTATTAACACTTTGTATTAAGGATACTTTACAAACGTCTAAGCTGCTTAAACTATTTTTGAAAATACAGAATTTTTTTTTTTAGCTTTAGAACACCATCCAAATGAGACATGTTGCAAAAAACGTGATGTATTTACATAAGATCGCTGTTAAACCATAATTCATATCTAATAAGTGAATAATTGAGTGGCACGATGGCAGAGTGGGTGCAAACGTGTCTACGAACCCAAAGGTCGAGGGTTAAATTTCGTATCGTTCACTACCATAAATCAGCCGTAAATCAATTCGGTTTTAATGGCGCGGGACCCTTCATTAAATCCGGCTTGAAAATAGTAAAAGAGATTGTAATATTCGCATTACCTACGTATATGTTTCAAAAGTCTGTTTTTTTATCTGCGTATTTTTTTTTTATATTTCATTTATGAAATTATTGAACTGCTTTTCTATAAAATAGTGATATTAAATTGCTAACTATTTTTTCCTAAAATATATTTGCACTTTCATCGATTTTGACTAGGAGACCCCGAAACCTCCCTCCGTTAAATTTTTTATCTATATATTGACACCGACCCCTTTCTACTTGTATAATAGAATACAATATATAAAAGAAAATACTACCACTTAAATAAATATAAGTAAAATATAATACTAGAATAATTTCAAATGACCTGCAATCTATATACAATATATATAAACACTTTGTTTATTTAAAAATAAGTGGGATTAAAATAAATATTAACAAATATACTTTTAACTGATTTGCTAATAATGCAATTTTCATAGATCATAATATTTATGTATAAAGTATATATGATTTTAAAATCCACCCTTAGACGGGGGCGACAGGTGTATTTTGTGAAAAAATTGATAAAAATAATTATCTACCAGCATCCAGCGGCATTAAGTTTTCCAATTTTCAAATTTCTGACAATATAAATGGACCTTTTTGTTTTCTGTTTGAAACAAATAAAAAAAGGGTCACATACATGTGCGGGTGTGCATCATAGCGCACACAAAAAAATATAGCGCGCATGTTTTATTCCGGCTGCCTACTTGCTTTACGGCTTACCAAAGTAGACGCAATTTATATTTAGAAGTTAAATTCATACTTACGTATTCTTATTGTATTCATTTCTGTTTTTACTTTGAGTAACATGTCAGGCCAACGAACGCGGTTACTTGAAAGCCCACATGAGATTCTAAGGGTTAGTGTTTTGTTTAACCGGCTGGTTCAATGAACAGGTTGCTACTAAAATCTTCCCTTAAAACAAAAAAATGTTTATATTAACCAAGAACAAAGGATTATAGATTGTAAAGGTTTCATGAGAAGTTCTTCTTAAATAAATTCAATAATTTCTCTTGCAAAGTGTACTTTTTTAAATTCGACACTACGCCGGTACGAGAAATACGATCCGCACACAATTTTTAACAAGACTTCTTCATGCGTCGCTTTCTATCGGAGGTTGACTGGCGACAATATTGCAGTATGTTGATTTATCATGTATAAGATGATCAACATTTTGGACATTGAACCACTTTCTGAGGTTACACAGCCAAAATAATTTTCATCTACCTACGCCTCCGCCACCCTCTATCTACCCCTATATAATGAGTTGTAAAATATCGTATTTTTCATATTTTCTCCCCCATTCCCGTGGGTCTTTAAAATTGCACAAAAGATTTTTTATGCGATCCAAACTTAAGAGGAACGTTGGCCACACATCCAGCTAATTCTTATATTTCAAAGAAAATTCACTCCAATATAATTTATCGTTACCTTTCATATTATCTTACACGCGTGGCGCACAAAAGCCATTGGGATATTATATTATATTATAAATAAGAAGATAGAGAAAAATTCTTTGTTTAAAAATCTACGTTCTGCCTTCCTGTATCCCTGTATCCTGTGTTATTATTAAAATATACACCAAGCCGTAGAATAAGCTTTTTTATATCTTATATCACCCCTTCGGTCGTGATTCTTGTTTCCGATGACACGTTATAAAGAACCATTATCCGTTGTTGGGGTCTGTCCCTCCGATCTGGTCTTCGGGGAGTTTATGACCCTGGGTTTGCTTCTTAATCTGGATATTGAAACCTGGCTTCCTTGTGTCCCGGATTTAATAGCACGCTTTTAACAAATGATGTAGTACGGCCTGCTACATCAAAGCCGAGCACAAAGAATCCGGTTGATCCTTCTCTTTTTATTACATGCGGAGAATACGAGATGCAAGACTCGAAAACAAAATCGACTGTCCAGTAGTTACAAAGACAATTTAATATTGTTTTAGAGTCCCCAGTTCACATACGAGAAACATATTTACGTTTCATTCTTCCAAGTCGAATACAAATTAATATCAGAATTCAATTACATGCGTACACAATTTGTAACACATAAGTAATTTTATATGTAAAATCAATTTATCGAAAAAATATTATTGTTGCTACCGGGACTCGAACCTGGATCTCTTTTTATCCGGGTAAATGCAATAAGCGATGTTTGAGATTCCGTAAGATGGCTTTCAAGTAATTTAGCGACAGATGTATCAATTTGAAAGCGCAACATATTAGTTCGAAAATTTGTCGTCAACTTACTGTGCTGGTGTAACATAATCGGTTAATGCATTTCCCCGGATAGGAAGAGATCCAGGTTCAAATCCCGGTAATAACAATAATATTTTTTCGATAAATTGATTTTATATGTATATCTTTCTAATTAATACATTTAATTTGTATTAAAAATATCACAGACCTGTGTTCTGAAAAATTGGAACTTCACTATAAGAATGTGTTCTTCTTAGAAAATATATAAGTTATTACTTCACATTCATATTTGTCTTCAAATATCTTGAGTACTTATACTATGTTGATTATAGAAGTTGTATAATTTGTTCGTAATGTGTAGGATGATGTCAAAAGGATGAGATGGAAGTGGTTATCCACCTCCAAGTCGGTTTACCATTCTATTTTTGCGCAGTCGCTGAGTCTGCCTCGGTACTGTATGAGATGATTGCAGACGTAAAGATAAATTTAATGGAAACGTGTATTTATGATTTTACACTGAATTTATTTCAGTTAAATTACAATGGTTGAAATATACCGGTGTGCACTGGTTTTTCTTAGAGAGAGAGAGAGAGAGAGAGAGAGAGAGAGTGTTTTATTTTCACATATGTGATTATGGAGTTCTATAAACTTACCTCGGAAACAGTAAAAAAAAATATTGATTTGTTCAAAAATATCTGATAATAATAACCGACATTAATATTTTACCATTTTGAACGTTCTGTGTTAGGAAATATGTCAAATATGAATTAAATATATTAATTATAAAGACATACATATAAAATCAATTTTATCGAAAAGTATTGTTGTTGGATAAAGCACCTTCCCCGGTTAGGAAAGAGATCCAGGTTCGAATCCCGGTGGCGCAACAACAATATAAAAAATAACTGTTTCGTTAAAGGTTCGATCACGCCGATCTTAAAATACCAGTATCTGCAGTCTCCCAATACCAGGATTCACCCTCCCATCGCTAACCTTGAGGCGAGTCAACAAAAACAGCGATTCTTGAAACAACACCTCAAACTTTTGGCCATCCGCGTGTTTTATGACGCATGGAAAAGTAATAGCTATATTTCCCGTTCGCGTTATGACCCAGAGCCAGAACGCGAAACTTTTCTCCCTTTCCGACGTTTTTCCGCCCGCCGGCCAAGTTGGTAGCGGAAAAACTGTCACGTGTACGCAAACAGTCGGACGGTCAATCGCTCCAATAAGTCTTGGATGTTGCTAATGTCGTTCGCCCGATGAAATAGCGCCCCATAATATTTACATTATTCATTCTAAAGGAAAAATAAAAAAGCTGGAAATCCGTAACGTTCGGTAAACTTCCCCAATTTATAAACCATACTTCCAAAGCGAAACAGTTTGTTGTTTTATTGCTGAGTAAATGTCTACACGTATCGATGTTACTTTCTGCAAATATAGACACAGGTGATGAAAACTATTTTTTTTCCTAACGTACACTTTTCGCCTGTTTCACATGCGTTAATTAGTTTTTAATATTTCTGACTGTCCAATCTATTTTATTGAGTTTTTCAGTAGTTTTTTTAACACCCTTCGTTTTTCAGTTTTTCACCGTCCACAGTCATCTTATTACATATCTTATTTTGGAAAATCACTTTAAAAATAATTTATTAGAACGTGGATATTTATTTTTATAAAGATGCGTTCACGGAATACGTGTCATATAAATATTTTTACTCTTTTTCCAACTAAGCTAAACACCTGTGCTATGAAAATAGATCTAACTAGCTGGTCTCTTGAAAGATCAACAAGTACTTTGAATTATTAGCGTATTTTTGTTTTTAGTTTCTTTTTTTAAGTTAACTACTACCTTATACTCTTTTATTATATTTTTGGGCGAATCTTTTTGATTTTATCTTACTTTCTCCTCTGTTTCTACTATTTCTTTCCCGTTTCTAAATGCACACGTGTGTCATCATTACATTTTACTGCCTTGAGGAATGGCAAAGAGAATCACAAATAATTAAATAGTACAATAATCCAGACACTTTCTTTTGACCGACTTTATTTGTAATCTTTGGTTCCTAATATTTTAGAAATTAACCTTATCAAGATAATTTTTCTACAGACGAAGATCGCCGAGTAACCCTTGCATGATTGATTTGTGAATATCGATTTAGATAACCGCATGAATTGTACTATGCAAAAATGTCTCGATAAGGAACGATGCAATAACTCAGAAATACAGAAGTTGAAACTATCCAACATTATTCTTTTGTCTGACCCGTAAAAATATTATCCTATAAAGATTGAACAATAATCATTATTTATTTTTTACAGGACGGCTGGCCGCCACTCCGAGAACACCTATACCTTCACGGCAGACGCTTCCGACAACAAAGCGAGGTACAAATGTGAAGCCAGGAACACCATGATCACAACTCCGCTCAAGGCTGAGGTGGACCTCACCGTATACTGTAAGTGATTCTCCCCGATTACAACCTACACTTAGATTTAAGTCTATCGATCCTAAAATCACGTTTCAGAAATAATATACGGGATTGTCTAACATAACGTAGGTCACACACGTGTAGAATTTTAAATTCAATCTAATTTAAAGATGATACATATAGATGTCAAACAATTATATTACTTCAAATAAATAATGAAACATTATGAAGGCGAAAAGATAATTGTGAAATAAAGCCACAGAACTCGTCAGATCACAAATAGACAACTCAATGTGCCAATTTCTTCGGAGACAGAACAATCAAAATCACCATTCCACGGCTCTTCAACAAACTGCCGGATTATATCAAGACCCATCACCCAACCGGCAAAGAGATCAAAAGAACTACGGAAATTCTTATTAAATAATACTATCTTTAGAATATAGGAATAATTACATGTTATTACTAATGTAAGAATTGATTAAGAAACGTGCCGATAAGCCACAACGGCTTAGAATAATTAAACAGTGTAAAAAATTAATAATCATAAAAATAAATATATATCTTTTTTTAGGATACCACAAGTTTTGTTACTGATGGCTAATTGGGTCCAGGCATCGTTGATAACGCTAGTCAATGAAATTGCAAATTATTCAAAGTAGTATTTGGCCGCATTCTACGTCAAAAGATGCCTTTAATGCTCTAATTGTTGCTGATTTCATCAATCATCAATCACATCTTTGACGGGCACCTATCAAAAGAGTCCCAAATCAGTGGTGGACATCCAATCTTACCTCTTCGTCCAGTCCATCTGTTCAGTAATGTTCATCAAAGTAGGCCCTTACATGATGACGGTAATAGGGAAAACTTTTCTAAAAACCGCGCTTCAAATGCAATAGATACTCGATTTTGGAATTCTTGTATTACGTGTAGACAGGGGCGTGCAGTGCATACAAGCAAAAAAGCTGTACATTACTAAAAATTCTGGGAAACAAATATAAATTAAATAATTAGATTAACATAAACGAAAACATTATTTTACAATTAGCGCTATCTGTGTTCCAGTAAAAACTACCACGACAACTCACCGCTATAACCTTGGCGCTTTTGTATATTCGCCGCAACGAGCTATTCACATTACTCTGTTTTGTCTTTAAGCTAGTGAATTACTCAAGTCATATAATTGTCTATTTATTGATTTGAAATTTCTTTCGGTTGACCCGTTTTGTATGGAGTCGTTACCTATGCTGTTTTTTTAACAGAATAACATTAGAAAGGCTTATAACTGCGTACAAATCGTTTAAATGTCTTCCTCTTTTACTAATTCGCGAATTTTCCTATCTTACTGTTTTTAACGTGTTGATTTCATGATTGTTCTTTAAATTTGGTGCATGGATTGGTTTTTGATTTTGGAAAAATAAAAAGCAATTGACAGAACTATTTCCTACGTTAACCTTTAATAATTATTATTTTCTTTAGTTATTACGTGAAGGATTTTCAAACAATAAACCAATCGTTTTCATCCATGCATTTTTTATATGGGTAAGAAGGTATTATTCTACGTTAAAACTTAAACTTTAAAAACACTATTAATAGTATTCTAAAATTACAAATAAATACATGGTTGGATCGTATAAACGACGGATTTATTTTGTCGTTGGTTATACGATAGTACATATATTGTATTACATATGTTATATATGATTGTATTACCTAAATCTATACCTACTTCACGCCACTGCACGTTGGTACACCTTTATTAGAACACTCTGTAACATGCTTGAAATGTTATTTCTTTAATACGTTGTCTCAATTAATATCATAGGCAATTCAATAAAAAATCTATTGTATTATATTTAAAAATATAAAATTTTCTTATATTTAAAAAATTAAAGAATGTGTAATAATGATTATATCGCTTTGTCCTTTAGTCGCCCCTGAGCACGTGTCTATATCCGGGCCCACGGAGGCCAGGGTCGGCGAAGCAGTACCTCTGGTATGCAGCACCGCGCCGTCCAACCCTGCCGCGGAGATCAGATGGACCGTCACGGGGAAGCAGTACAAAGACGCCACCACCGTCACTAACATGTCCCCTGAAGGTAATGTATACGCCTGAAATTCACTAAGCATAATTATATTTTTAATCACATTTTTTTATTATTTGGTTATTCCGAAAATAATGGGCGATTTTAACGTCCTAAATAAATTAACCATAATTAGAACAAGTACACTTTATCAAAGTAAGAGCCATTTAATTCTACTCGTACACATTTTTGCCAACGAATTACAAAATTATTTATAGTTAATAAAAACTCATTAGTATTAGAATCCATAAAGTAAGTAAGCAATTTACTAGTACGTCCACATCTTATTTTTAATGAAATTTTAAAAATCTAATTATAATAACTATTATTATTGAGTTCTGCTAGCTTGCGTAAGCATTATTTAGATGTTATAGCAGATTTAACTTTAATCAATAGCCAACAAAAAAGTATTTTCTCCCCGCTTAAATGTGTTCAAAAAACTTAAAATCAAGACAAAATAACCAATCACAATGTGGTAATCTGGGTAGTTAAAATAAATAGAGGCACTTACAGAATATTTTAACTAATCATTTACAGAAATGGGAAAATTGACAATTAAGCTTTACATAAAAACTTTACAACAATAAAACCATTAGTAAACATAGATATTATAAACATAAATGGGAAATTTTTAATGATAAGTGTAGTGCCTCTGAGAATAAGAATATTAAAATTCATGGGTTTCACCGAAACCACCTAATTACTCATAGAGTAAGGGCATTTAAATCATTTAAATAAGTCTCTTGTACGTGATTTATCCACTGTTTGAAAATGGCCGAAACAGCTGTAACATCTAAATAATGCTTATGCAAACTTGCAGAACTCGATAATAATATTTATTACAATTAGATTTTTTAAATTTCATTAACATTAAACATGGAGTTCTACAAATTAAACACAATAACAATAAATACATACCCATCTTGTTTGTTCGATCCGTTAATAATTTAATAATTAATTAATTATACTGAACTAGCAGATTTTCGGCTTCTCGGATATAGATTTTTTTTCCCGGTTTATATTGTTATCGAGGTGCTTAATGTTACCATGAAACAGGGTGGTTTTCTCTTCGACCAATCGGTGCTGATTGTTTTTCGCTTGTTTTCTTCCACTAACACTTTCGACTCGTCGTTTTCCCCGTCGACCCCTTGAGCCTCGAGACTTGCGTCTCTGTTCCTGAACTTTTCAAACCAACGCAGCACAATTAGTTCAGAATCGGTTGCTTCACCCCGTGCTTGGTCAACATTACGCGTTGTTTGAGATGCATAATGTTCAAATCATATTCTTATTTTTACAATTTCATTTTTGAATCATTAAAGTAATGAATATTAATATATTGCCCGACTCGATAAATAAATATAACCGATTCGTGTCTGTCAAACAGAAACAAATGAACACATATTTCCTATTAGGAGAACACATTATTAATTAATTATTCAGAACATAGGTCTGTGATATTTTAAATATGAATTAAATATATTAATTAGAAAGATATACATATAAAGTCAATTCGAGGTAGAAGGCTCTTTCAAATAATGGATCGATTAAATGTATTAAAATCAAAAAGCTAACATATAGGTTCGAAAATTTGTCGCTAAAAATATTGTCGCTGTAGCATAGTTGGATAATGCACCTTCCCTTGTTAGGAAAGAGATCCAGATTCGAATCCCGGTGGCGCAACAATATTTTTCGATAAAATTGATTTTATATGTATATCTTTCTAATTAATATATTTAATTCATATTTGACATATTTCCTAACACAGAACGTTCAAAATGGTAAAATATTAATGTCGGTTATTATTATCAGATATTTTTGAACAAATCAATATTTTTTTTTACTGTTTCCGAGGTAAGTTTATAGAACTCCATAATCACATATGTGAAAATAAAACACTTGTTTTTTTTAATTCTACTCGTTTAATTTACTTGAGATGAGACGCATTTCGCCTTGTAAGGGCGTTATCAGTCTAATAATTTAACTCAACAACTTGTATTTATAACTATAATAGCTATAAATACATGTTGTAAATTAAATTGTAAATTGTAAAGTAAATTAAATGAGTAGAATAAAAAAACAAGTGGTTTATTTTCATATATGAAATCAATATTAAGAGAAATCTATCATGCTCAATATTTGGAACCAAATTGTTCCGAACAAATATAGTATAATAACAAATACTCCTCTTCTTATCACGAATATTGATACAAATAAATGAAATATGGGGGGAGGCACACTCGCCAATTGATACATTTCTAAAAACAGATGTCGCCCCGATAGACATGGTTGTCGATAATAATATACATAGTTCTGATAAAAAAAAAACATTTTTATAAATAAAATGAGGCGAGCGCTGTAATAATTTAATTATAAAATTGAAATCATTTATTTTATCTTTCTATCTTACTAGCTGATTAGTCCTGACGTGATGTGTTTTGATATGTTAATTAATTAAATTAATAAATAATGGTGTATATTAAATATTTTATTATTTTAATTTTTTTTCGATACATTTATTTGTTTACCCCCAAGCATATATAACAGTTCAGGAACGTGATTAATAATAATTTAAAACGGTGCATGGCACGGGTTAATCGTGCAGTATTAATATGTTGCTGTTTTATACTCGACTGAAATTTTAATTTTTAAATAAAAATTGGTTGACTGAAATATGAATATATTTTTCAAATAATTCAGACATATTTGCCAATAAAAAAATTCAATTTTCCGAAGTACCTCTTACATTGAAAAATTTACTTCCATCTGCTGCACACGATGTGGGTTTTATTTTTATAAAATATCAACATATTTTTTCAATTGTTTTTTTCTTATATTTTATAACACACATGGCGATTATTTAGGGTGGTTTAATTCATCATATTTATTTATATAACTTGCTTTACTAAAATTAAAATTAAAGTTATTATTTGTGCTGCGGTCGAGTGTGAAACTAACAGTTTTTACCATTTCAGGAGGAGAAATCACGACGTCGAATATTACAGTTGTGGTCGAAGCCAACCGAAGATCCATAGTGGTTGTCTGCCATGGACTAAACATGCAGCTAACTGAAAATGTCGTCTCAACACACACCATCAACGTTCTTTGTAAGTCATATTGTTATTATATAAACACTACTTATATCATCATTATAGTATAGTAGAAAAGATAATACAGTAATTCCTCGCGATTCGACCATCTCATATTTTGTCATACCCCGCTATTCGACTTAGACGATTCAATTAACCGACGCCGGCGCTGATATTCTATATGATGTGCGCGCATACTGATTTCGAGGTTATGCACTCAGTCTGCGTTACACGAGCGTATCGGCTTGACATATCGGCCCCTTAGAATTACAAGGTTCCAACTAACATTTTAGGCTAATTTGAGTTATTGCGTGAAATGGGTTCTAAATGCATTATTCTTTATTTCTTCCATACATACCAACTCTATTTAATGTATATTAAAGGAAATAGTAAGAGCTGATAGTTCGAACTACTTCAGTCATTTATTTCAATTGGTTTACAATTTAATTAATTAATTAAGTTAATTTACAATTTTTTTATTTTATTTTTAATTTCCCTCATATCACAGTTGTCATTAATAATACTGAAAATAAGTGAAGACCTTAAAACTGATCATATTTCCATACTCAATACAAAATATACATGAATATATGTTTAAATTCAATCAACACTTTTGAGCTCATTATCTCGAAAAAAAGGGTCAGTGTGAGATGGAACCTTGTTATTCTGAGAGGTCGATATGTTACTGTTGAATTTATTTATATTTAATATAGCACCTAACGCTAAAATAGCAAAGAGGCCTAGATTTGTGTTAATTGTGTCTAGAACGTTATTTTTACATTAGTATGTATACCATATATGTGTATGTATGTAAGGTGCATTGCCGTTAAGCTATTAAGCCCTACACAATTCATTATAAATAAATACATTTTTATTAAGTATATTAGCAATTAGCGTTGATTGTCGGAGTATAACTGTACAAAAATATTCCAAAAATGACTACACAAAGTTGCGCTGTCTCTTTTGAGCGTATTATAGTTATAAAACTTATCTATAATTCTAAAATATCCCTTCCGGCAATGGCCGCAAGAATTAGTTAGATATCGTCTATATATGAAAGTGTATTAAACAGTAATAGACAATCTATATGTGATATAACGAATTATTTTTATATTTTCTGTAAAATTGGTTTAGTAAATATCTCGGCTAAGTTCGTTAGCCAGCCTGATCCGTCAACTTGTTTTAAACTGCCTGCTACTCCAAAATTTGTAACTCGTCAATATTGGATATAGAGGAAAACGTAAAAAAAAAATTTCACACTCATACAAAATTCACCTGATTCTTGCAGCCAGTGCCGAATGGAATTTTTATCACACTTAGATGATGTAAACAATGCCGAAAACACAGTGATATTTTGATTTCGGCCGTCTTATTTTATATTTCAAAATCTTGTACAAAACAAAATGATTTCGCAGGTTTTAATGTATTTTTAAACGCAGCAAAAATCAACGGCTCGCAACAAAATTAGCAAATACGCAAAAAAGCGACACTATTCCTTACATTAAATTATCTGTCGTGACAAAGAAAAACCTTCCCTTAATATAAATAGGGTGGAACATCGGCCATCTCTTGCGAGGCCTGAATTGATTAGATTTTTATGGCTTGTTTAATTAATGGGGCGGAAAAATAAAATTTCACCCGGGCCCGAGGCCCTGAATCATACAGTTAAAGTTATGGCGAACCTTTTGAGATAGCGCCCTGAAATATTGCGTTTTATAAATTAAGTAAAATGTGCTGAAGAATATTTCTTTATGCTGGGAATCGTAATTATTCTAATTACGCCGTTTAGCCGCGGAGGCTGGCCCGGGCCGCGGGGCGAGCGGTGGGCGGCGAGGGCACTGCGTTAAGATATATATATATATATATTATTATTTTCCTTGAACGCATTGTAATTATAATACAACATCGCAACAAGATGTTCATTTAAAGAAATTATTCGCTATTTTTTTCTCTGAACGAACTGTTATAAAAATGTACACTTTTAAAGCTCCCGTGTCCATGGAGGGAGAGGCGATGAGATTATCTCAGAGATTTAGTTAGAGATACGTCTAAATACCATGTACAATATAGTACAATATTTCTATTCAAAAAATAACTCACCCCTAGTAATGAATCATGTTCACAACACGAGACAATGAATAAGTATCTACCCGTCAGTTCCGAGAGCAACAACGACATACTTTCAAAGTTTTTACATGTTTTTAGTTTTGAAACTGTACAACACGCTTAACACTAACTAAAAATCGTTCACTCACGCAAATATGGACTCAATACATGATTCGTTTGGGTAGAGATCAGTCAGAAGCATCGCTGTCCAACATACCAACTTAATCACACTATTTTATTGTCTCTGTTTATTTTTCTAAATCTCTGTCAAATCTGACTCTTTCTTTTTCATTTTTATTAAATAACACCGCAACAGCACGGAAAAAACTGGCTACTTTAACACAGACGGTAGTCTAGCAAAGTAACCAGGACAATATTTTATATCAGATGTGGATACCTACTGGATCCCATACATTAAACTAATTGTGTTATATTATTGTATGTTCACTTCTAATGTACAAAACATTTGTCAAATGTCAAATAAAATAAAATTAAAATTAAATTAACGTGTTGAGATTTGATTTGATTTTGATCTGATGATAAACTTAGAGATCTGCCTAAGATTGGTAGAAAGTGATAAAAAATTAATTTAACCGGTGTACTTACATTAAGATTCGACGTACATACACAAACACATTAGAAATAATTCATTAAACATTTACATTAATATAAATTAACTGTTGTTGTGGAGATTCAAAATCACTCAATTGACGAACGACAACTATTATTATTAATGTCAAGTACTACGAAATAATATTTGACGTTTGACGTACGCGACGAGCGTGAAGTAAGGCGCGAGGCGGCGAATCTCTGAGACATGGTGTGTACACGGGTACTACTAAAGCTGAGAATTGTCTCCGATGAATCTTATTACAGCGAAATCCGTATCTCTTGTCAAGATTGTATTGAGTCTAAAATCTCATTCATGGACCCGGAGCATAAAACAGTCTAGAGCTCACCCAGTGGCATAACTAAGTCAATGCAGCCAATATGGTACATATGTTATCGATGCTTTTCCCATCGCTAATATTGGCTAATAATTTTAAAAATCTATCACAGTAAGATTGGGAATTATACAATTTTAAAAATCATTTCTCACGTACGAAAACTCGTGTATTATCGATATAAACTATAGTATCCCGCTGATACGTTGATTTATAGACCAGACTCACTGCAAAGTAAAAATCACCATTAAACGAATCAAATGTCTTAATTACGCATGTGATTCAAAAATTCTAAAGTAAAAATATTAAAAACAAAATTCGTCTGTTTTGAAAAATAAAATGTTGCCAACTTCTTTTTTTTTTTTTCTTCAATTCTGGAAACTTGTTCATGTTGTTTTTCATACTTTTCTCAAAGGTAATTAAATAATATAATTTCCCGTCCAAAAGTAATTTAGCCTTCTTTTACGGACATTATTTTTCTTTCTTGTCAAATATCAATAATTCCTACTCTCTCAGTTCTTCGCAACATTTTCTTCGTGAGATTATTAAAATACCCGACGACTGTAAAAGTGGTTTTTTTTTTATGTTTTAAGAAGCCATTTTCCTGTTTATTGTTTGCTAAACAAGGGAGTGTTTTTAAACGAGTTGTTTTTTTTAAATGGATCTCCTACAAACTCATCTGACAAAATAAAAATATTGAATTGTTTTTTTTTTATATTTAGAAAATGGAACGGACGGAAGGTTTTGTAGCTGGGCAGCGGAGCAGACACCAATTTGGTGGACTTCAAATATTAGAAAGAATTTAAGAAATAACTCAAACCTTGAGTTTTGTCTTTATTATTTATTAAGTCGCTCCTGGTTGTACAATATATTACTGGTAGGTTGTTAGTTCAATACAAGTAGGCATACAGTTAAAAGAACACTATGAAATGCGAGCTCCTCTCCCCACTCCGCGACGTTCCCCCTCCAGGCCGCCGCGAGTGCGCGACCTCTCTTGGTCGCTCGCCACACGCTGCTACGGGCCTCAGCGTCGCGGCTAAAGCAAGTTCACCGCGCGGCCCAAAGATGGTGTTGCCTATCCTCCATAGTTTTTTATTTTGAAGTTGCAAAAGTTTTGCCTCGCGTGCCATGTTCGAGGCTCGAGGCATTTGAGGAAACCATAATAATCTCTCAAGTCGTTTATTCACTGTCTCCAATTTTTTTTTTTTAGATATTTTATATAATTTTTCGGTGGCTTCCCGGGTAAAACTTGTCACGAAAGTAGGTTAAAACTATTTCGCACTATTGCGCAAGAAAATTTCTAAATATTTTGTGTTCTCACCTTCTCTTATATGTTCATCTTTACCAGTGCCGGAATAAATATTGAGCATCTCCAAAATCATATTAAAATCAAAAATATTTTGCATCGATCCCGGTACTTCTCACAAACTGACCCGATGCTCTGCCATCTTAGCTAACCGCCTAGTACTCTTCGATGTCAAATGATCATATACAGTGGAACCTCCATATTCGTCATTAATCCGTTCCTGAGGGTCTGAAGAATATATAAACAGTTTATCCCATAACAAATAACTGAAATTCAATGAATTCGTTCCCAGCCCCCAAAAATGAATAAATTTTATGTCAAAACATTACCTTTATTGTACTGAGGAAACATGATGGTAGAAGCGGAAGAGAAGGAAAGTTACTAATATTCAGAAGGAATTCTGGTGATGATTTTCGTTTGCCGATGATTTAGTAGCACCCTATTTAACAAAGAACTTGCCCAATTTTGCCAGTTTCTGTCTGTTTTATAAAACCTTCCTGAAGTAGTCAATCATATTACCATTGAATCCATTTATGTTTTAGTTGATTATCACAACATTTAGGTGCCGCTTTTCGACCATATTCTGTGTTTTGGCCCAGTTAGACAGCATTGCCGGGCAGTGGAAGTGACAAATATAGAAAATATTAACGAATATGGAAACATTTGTTTGTTATCAAAATGTGACGATTATAGAACCAGACGAATATAGAGGTTCCATTGTAAATATATAATGCTATTTTTTTGTATCAAAATTTAATGCACTAATCTTAAAAAATATTTACTCCCGGTGAACTTTGTTACAAGCTAGTATTAATAAAGGCGGCTATTTTCACGTCTTACTTGTAATCTTCGGCAGTGTAGTTGTAAATATTCCCGCCTATCATGCGAGAGGTCGAAGTTTGTTTCCCCGCCAGGGAAATTTTAATTTGTTTAATTATATTTACGAATATTTTTACAAACCAGATAACATATTTTATGTAGTGATGGTACGATACCTACATGTGATATTTTTTTAATGTGCCCGTGTTAAAGCGTAAATTCGATCAGCAAAATTCTTTCTAAAATGGCTCCGGGATTTGCCAGAATTGAGTTTCCATATTATTTTCCAGATCCTCCCTCGTCACCTATTATCACGGGCTACATGCAGGGCAGCATTCTGGCCGCGGGGACGGTCCAACGGATGCTGTGCATCTCCACGGGGGGGAATCCGCTCGCCACGCTGACGTGGTACAAGAACGACAAAAAAGTAAGTATTACCCCGAATTATTAAATTTATGTGCCTAGCGACATTATATTTTTTGTAGTATTCTTCAAACATAAAATAATCAAGTTGTAATAATACGTATATAAATATTATTAATTATAATTTGCAGTACTTCTAATTACAATCAGACCTTACATGACTTACACAAAAAATACAAATACACACCATAGTACAAAACATTAATAGTTGAAAATTAAAGAGAGAAAAAAAATTATGTCAAAATAACTATTAATAGTCCAGTATAAAGTAAGTAAGTACTCGTAAGTGGCCTGAATATAACATGGAGACCTATTTTTCACGCATACTTTGGGTCAAAATTGTACCATATCATAAAGTAATTATTTTCGCATTATTAATTCTATAATATAATTATATAATAATTTATCAATTTGTATAATTGACCTGTGTATGATAATTTTAATCTTTCGAATTATATTTCCAGACAAATTATACAATTCTTCCTAATCCAATATCGGAACACTTATCAAAAAATTATTCCATAAATTAATTTAAAAACACAAATTCTACAATCTGTTTTTTTCGTAATATAAGACCGTTCGCCTAATTAATAATAAAAATTCAATAAATCGCTGCTGAAAAATTCACTTTGCCTTTTTGATTGAAAATTCAAATCGTAAGATTTTGTAATTTCCCTTTGAGTTGCGAATTTATAGCAAAGATTCCAAAAAAAGACTAAATATTCAAAGAGAAAGTTTAATTTAATCTGGCCAGTAAACAGAATTAATACCTCCTCATTTAATTAATCAGCTCCTTTTGATGTTGTGAAAAATACTTGCACTTTAATATTACATTTTATGGGTGAGTTAGTGTATTTCGTGACTTCTTGATACTCGCTACATTGTTCACAGCATAGTGTGTTGTGCTGTAACTAATTAGGTTACCATCGTGCCGTTTCTCCGCACATATTGGCAGAGAGGATAAAATGACACACCCTTTTGTTTTGGTACATGACTCTCGCCTCTTCCACTTTCATACATCCAGTGGCGTGCACTAGGCACAGACCTAGATTATGCTGCTAACATTGATGTTGTAAAAGCAATGGGTATTGTCACTGGAGGTTCTATATGAAATATATTCTTTCAGAAGCGTGTTTCTGTGTGAATTTATTTTTGTTCTTTAACAATATTAATATTATTACTGCGTTAAATTATTAAGTTAAGGACTTAAATTTTTTAGTTTAAAGTGTATTATAACGCACGCGTTCAAGTCAGATTCAAATATAGACTTGTGGTGTTTTGCAACACGTCTGCTTAAGCGATGGCGTGTATTCTGAACACCGCGCGGCGCGAGAGTTGAGCTTAGTTCGTGTGCGTTTGGGGCAGATTTGGCGAAAAAGCACAAGCTTTGTTTGTCATTTACAAATTCTTTTGTAAAATGGTTTTAGTTAGCGCATTAACATGAGAACTTTGAATTATTTGTGCGTGAACCTACACACATTAATGCATCAGATAAATATTTAATTTATTTCGCAGAAATTCACAGAAAGATTAATTGTAAGGAGTGCACGCCCCTGTATACATTTCCATTCACGCTCTTCGGTTGTTGAAGCTTTTATTTGATTTATCTGATCATGCCAGATCAAATTTTCTTTATCATCCTCTTCTCGCTCATACGTTCCACCTGACCAAACCACCTTTTGAAAGTGAGTCCTTCCTTGCCTTATATCTACAAGTACCTACGTACAAATATACCTCTACTGGGTGAGGTTTATGTCAACTGGTAGTCAGATGTTGTGTAAGGGTGGATTGGATAGTAATAATGTACTTACTTATTTTTTTATATTACATATAACTAACTGTGTATAGCTTTTATAGTAAAATATTACATTTAAATATAAAGGCTATTGATATGCAATACATTTTCTTATAACGTGAAATAACATTCTCTTTTATAAGTTTTATGTTTGGATATTTAAAATATTTAAAGAAATTTTAATATTTTTGTTGGTCTATATTTACCGTACATTAATATTTATCTAGCCTCAGTCAACTGGTATAATGTAAACCATACATTTTATAACAATTTAAGTCCATGCTTTGTAATTTTCAAAACGTAAAAAAAAATCGTGATACTAAGGATCACGTTTAATCCAATTTTGTAGTATCCGTTGCTCTGTATAAACGTGTATGCGTGTGTACGAACGTGTGTTCATTGACAGATGATGGATGTGTGTGGGAATGCCGGCCGTGGGGGGGAGAGGGGCAGAGAAGAGAGCCTCTTAATTCTCGGTCTTCTCCTAGTAATTTAAGTTTAAGGTGTAATTATTGTAATATTTGTGTAACAATTGTTCGTGTATTAAATAGTGAATTATTGTTGTAAAGCAATCAGAGTTTAGTTGCCGCACCGTCCAATCTAATACACGAGACAAAGTAGTAAAGTAAATCATCACCAAGATTTGCTACACATTTCTTGTACAGAACTATGTGTTATACCTATTTTAAAACTTACGCGCGTTTCATTCAGAACACCCTGTATATAGCCCAGCCTGCAACTTAGTCTGCTGTATGTCACAATGAATAATGTAAATTTGAGCTGTCAATTATTCTTCTCGGGTTACCCTGTACATTTTCGTACAAAATTTCTCTGAAATCTCCCAAATAATGAGATTTCGAGATCAATTCCCCCCGCCGATATCTTGCATATTAATCTCGCCGCGAATTTGTAATAAAACTCCGGAATCATAAAACGACCACTAAGTTCATTACATTCTGACAGATGTATTTCTGTAATTTGTCTACTTTATCATTGGGAATATTGATGAAGATATTTGAGCCATATTTATCAGAATTTTCCCCGTTTTACGAGACCACAGAATAATTAAAACCCAGCTCTATTCAGGGGCGGATGGGCCCGATGGGACGGAGTGATTTATGGCACAGGGCCCCGTCTCACTGGACATTTTGGGGGGCCAAAATGATGATATCACAACACCACATGAACTACGATATATTATTAATATTTGTAACAGTATTTCTGGAGATGAAAATCTTACTTCGATTGCGATAATTGCGACTTGCGCCATTCTATAAAGCCGCCAATGCTCGGCGCTACTGAGGACTAACTTTTATTGTATCCTGAAATAAATCATTTATTTTTTCATAAAATATATTGCGACAAATCTACTATTAGTGACAATAGACTACAAGCTTTTATGTTAATGTTGTATGTATGTATGTATTGAAATTATTTAAATAATGATCGATTCGAGATTGTGTCAGAAGGTTATGATACTGTGAGACAAAAGCTCCTAATCTCTTGTCTCACGCGTGTTGGTTGTATGTCGCAGTGTAAGGTGTCAGTTGTAACTTGAGCAGGGTATATAAATGAAATAGCACTTACAAAGTTTCGTTTATTGGGGTGATGAATTAATACAATTAAGTGCGCGGTTGAACTTTGTAGTGACTCGCTGGAAATGCGATTGAATGGCGGTGTTGATGTTAGGACGGCCTGCAAAGAAGTGAAGTTAGTTGCTTGAGCTGTATCCGTCGTTCTGGTTCGGGCCCTAATGGTTGATTGGTAAGCCCTTACACGGCCATGTCTACGGGCGCATGTAGGGTCACCACAATGTCAATAGAGACAGACACTGTAGTGGCTGTGGTTGTAGACTGTGATTGACTCATGAGGATTTTAATTGTGTGATCGTGTCAGAAGGCTTCGTGTATGATGAGACTGAAGCTCCTAACTCTTCTAGTCTCACGCGTGTTGGTGCATATCACAGTGTATATGAATATACATGTGTGATTATTTATGCTGTGTCTAGAGCGAAATATTTAAATAAAAGAGAACTTACAAAAGTTGGCGTTTATTGCGGCAACAGTTACAATGGCGGGTACGACATGTATAAAGTTAATTGTGCGTATGAAGTTGAAGACTGGAGTGGCTCACTCGAAATGTTAACGAAGTGGTCGGTTAGCTCTTAAAACTCGTCCGTCACGATGTATTGGCATCTGCTTATTGGTCAGTTCGTTTCGGCCCTATATGGCTGTCAGGTGATTCCTTGCACGGCCACCACCGTCACGTGCAAAACCATCACAACACACTAAATGAGATTTATATCGATGTAAAATTATACATCTGATTGTGTTATAAAATATCATAGGAAAATAATTATTTGAAATTGTAAAAATGAGTTTTTGAATCAATAAATATGTTGTTAAATTTTATAAGCGTTTTATTTTTCAGTCACGTTACAAAAAATATCAATTAAAATATATATAATTTGAAATTTGAAACGATTTTATAAATTTCGATTGAACCAGTCGCCCGAAAATTTGGCCAGGTCGCCAATCCGTCTCTGACTATTTTATCAAATATCGCCGTCTGTCATTTTACTATTTAATCGGTTTTCTAATTAGGAGAATTTTGAGAAAATTGTATTTCAAAAATGTTGGAATTATTTAATACATTTTTTTAATTTAATTAAAATGAACTCTTAATTAAAGCGTTGCAATGTCACCTTTGCAGACCTCCAGTACAAACAGCTGATAGTCCAGCCGTGCTCTATTCGTGAAGCTAATGAATTAGTCTGGACCACTCTATTCAACGTCAGATTTGATTTAGTTTCACTTTGCAAAGTGCTGAAATAATATGAAGCAATATTCATTTCTTTAGTGTTTCTTAATATATTTCAATTTATATTTTAATTATTCTCATCTATTACGTACTCACTCATATTTAGCTATTCATGTTACAACTATGTTAATAATTCTTTAAATATTGAGAATTCGATACAATGTGAATTCTCGTATTATTATACTTATAGAAGTACAATGTGAATTCTCGTATTGTACTTCTATATGATAGGATAGAATATGTTTATTCGGCGGGTATCCCAGTAAAGTTTTGTCACGAAAACAGAATTAGAAAATGTCATAACATTATACCTTGTGTTTTTATTTTCACCTTTATCGGTACCGGAATCAATACCAGGCAGTTCCAAAACCTTTTTGAAATAAAAAAGATTTTATAGGAGACGAGTGTCGATCCCGCTACCTCTCACATGCTAAGCGAGCGCTCTACCATCTTACTATTCCTCAATTTCACTGTGGTGTCAAATTGTCATATAAGTAATATATTGATTTATATTTTTAATATGTACCCCCTGGTGAACTTTGTAACAAGCTAGTATTAAAGCTTAAGAATATTTATAAATGGCTATTATCACGTCTTACTTGTATTTTTCGGCTGGGTTCAGTTCTCCTCGAGAGAGATTTTAAATTAATTTTTATTTATTTAATTGAATTTATGAATATTTTTCCCATCCCTGTGCAGGGGTGGTATGATACATGCATCTTGATACATGTAACACATTTTTATTTCTAGACAATTCATGTTTATAAAATAATTCTAAAATATATTGCATAAACTAGTATAAATATTGCAAACATATTTATTTTAGTCAGAATTCTAATTTTAATTCACTCGAAATAATATTAACTTTTGCATTTTATATTGAGACAAGATTGAACTAATTAGTATGAATCAACTTTTATAGTCACCTCGATATAAATGTGTATTCTTGGAGAAACACCTTCAGAGCGAGCGCACACCGAGGACAAAACAGTTGTACGACAGTTCACCACCGACTGTTTTATCGTTTGAAAATTTTGTCATAGTCTTCGCCATCACGACAGAACTGTCGTACAGCAGAAAATCATCAGTGTGCACTCGCACTTATTTGATATTTTAATTGCCAGCCGTATTTAATACAACTAGAACAAACTGGTTCTAAAAAACATGATTTCAATGATCTAATAAAAAAAATGATACATATACCGTTTTCATAATTTAATGTTGCTTTTCAGATCCATTCTGTTACCAAGACAACAGACAAGCAGGTGACATCTGAAGTGACAGTTTTATCCAACGTGACGGACAATAATGCGCAGTATCGGTGCGAAGCGCACAACAGTGCCACAGACATTCCACTCTTCGAAAGTGTCACTCTTGCGGTACACTGTGAGTAAAAAATATTTATATCATTTTATTTTGTTTGCTTCGACACTGTACAAGGACTGACAGTATTACCACATAATGCACATGAAAAATATTCTATGAACTTAATTAATTAATTAGCCCTCATATATATCTTCCAAAAATGCACTGTTCTTCCCTATCAAATATCCAGGAAATTGCGACTCGCAGAGCCTTGCACAACCCGTTAATCATTTAAAAAAATTGCAAAAAAATACTTATCATAGTACTCTTGCTGTGTCGATGGTCAAATATCAAACACAATTATAAACTAATGAATTTTTAGTCAATATTATGCATATTTATTTTAACACAATGCATTGTTTGATTTTTAAATAATGTATAGCAAACCAAAATAGATTTCTAACTGAGTTAATATTGTTTCTAGTTGCACCAGAGGCCGTGAGGGTGGTTGTGGAACCCAAAGACTTGAAGCCAGGAGTCGAGGCCAAGCTGACGTGCGATGGTGCCTCCAGCAATCCGCCCGCCATCCTTTCTTGGTGGCGAGATGGCATCGCTGTGCAAGGTTTGTATATGTTTGTGAATTTATCAATTTAATAACATTTATTTATTCCAAAATTTGATCCAAATTTTGAAAGGTTTCAATGTAACTCTTTACTAAATGTATTTTTTCTTTTATAATAGATTTTGCATATTATAATACTTATTTATCTACTAAATAAAGAGTACATTTGATCTTCATCTCCAATTGATCTATAGTTTCAGGCGGTTGTTCTAATTAAGATTCTAAACAGGATTATATCCAACACAGGCTGCAGATGACTGACAATAGAAATTCTGTAATCTGACACGAAAAAGACAAATTTGATAGACAACTTAATTGACCTCTGGGGCTCTTTTCCAAAGCTAGGGTGTGATTAAATTTTCTCCGGGTAATCTTTCATCATTCTTTTGAAGTGTAACAAAGGAAAATATGTTGTTTCCGTATTAAAATATAAAACATCATTTGATAACGGGTTTGTTAATTTTAATGATCTAATCTAAAAAACCTATTTTAACCCTTTTTTATATATGTATTTTAATTTCTTCTTTTCTGAAACACTTATTTAATAGAATGAATATAATATTTTACCACACTGTCAAAATTGATTCTTTTTTTAGAAGTTATTACATAATAATATTTTTTTATTGTTATGGTTACAGGCTATAGCAATTCTTCGAAAGCTGGTCTTCATGGTGGGACTGTCTCTTCTATTGAACTTCTACTCAACATTACTAGAGACATGAACGGTTAGTTAATTACTTTTCAATTAATTTTTTTCTTCACTCCATAAGAAGTAAACATTAATTATCACTAGAATATAAGTTGAGTTCTTTAAAGATTTATATTTTATGGCAAAAAAATATGTTTTCAGGAATGGTGTATACGTGCCAAGCTATGAATGAAGCTCTTCAAAGAAGTGTACACGATGCACACACTCTAAAAGTTTTATGTAAGTAAATATTGATAACATACATTTTTCAGGTGTTTTTTTATCTCAATATTTCACTTTATTCCTTCTCCTTAGACTCTTAGATCGTTTTCTGTCATTACTTCTGCCGTTCCCTCATGTGTATTTGAGTAAATAAATAATTACAGATAATTTTTAAATATATACATTTTATAATTTGATATACTTACCTATACGTATTATATACAGGTGGCCCAAAAAAAGTGAGAACATTTCGTAAAATGTGATATAATTACATCAAAATTAGTTTAAATAGTTTACTAATTTACTTACTTACCTATTTACCTATATTACGTTTTATTTCGACAATTTCCGGTCGCCATCTTTGATTATTAATTTTCCCATTGTTTATATTTGGTTTTTTCAAATTGTTGCCCAGAATGACAAAAATCACTGCAGAAAACCGTATTTTGATCAAAAATTTGTAAATTGAAAAACGTCAGGGTGCTAGGAAAATGATCAAAAAATTTCAAAACAATGTCTAGACATTACAGCATAACTGGACATTACAGCAGGGCGGAGCTCCATCTCATACAGCCAGAAATACAATCAACTTTCTTCGTTGTGAGAATGTTAATTTCATCGAGCCAGGCACGTGGCCACCAAACAGCCCAGATTTAAACCCAGTAGATTATGCAATATGGGGTGTTTTGATGACTTCTGATTAGCTAAATATTGTACAAAAAAAATTACATTAAGAATTATAATTAATTATATTATGTTTTGAAATAACTCATGTGTTACGAGATGTTCTCACTTTTTTTGGGCCACCCTGTAGATTTATGTACATATATGTAAAACTACTTACTGAGTAAAATCAGAAAATCTTCACCTTACTTATCATTAAATACATTTTTTTTATTTTCAGATCCACCATTCTTCGATTCGGTGACTCCCGAAATGGCAACGGGAATTGAAAACGAGTCTTTAATGATCATGGTCAAAGCTGACGGAAATCCAACCAGCCTGGCCTACACGTGGACCAAAGACGGACTACCCATAACACAAGCATCTTACAGTCAAGCGGGTATTTCACTTTTTTTCCTAGCCTGATTAATATTTCATCAATTGGCTGATTAATTTGCATTTTTATTACCAATCCATTTATATTTTGGTACATCGTAAGTAATATTACAAAAAAAGCTAAAAAATATAGTTATTTTATGAGAAAAGTATTTCCGTTAGTAAAGAATTTTACTTGCCGTATAAAATCACAACAAAAATATTTTATGATGATGTAGTATAGTGGTTCCCTCGTCCTAAAGTGAGTCATAAAAACATATATGTGCATAGAATGTGCAATCATTTTCACATGTCTTAAAATGTGTCTGTATATATTACGCTTATTCCTTTTCGCCTTTCTTGAGGCAGAGTTGTGAGGGGGCTTTTGTTACAATTTTTTATGCTTCCAATTCATTATCAAATAAAAAGTTTTATATATTATAAAGCAGTATTTTTGTGTGCCAATGTGACCAAGTAAATGGCGCAATGTCATAAAATTCAGCACAATCTACCGGTATGACCGCAGGTAGAGTATTCTGAAAATAGTAAGTTTTCAAAATATGTAAAAAAACATTCTTCAAAGATGTGTAAATTTATTTAATGATACAAAATGATTTTTTTTGACAGAACTTGTGATTTAAATTTAGATGGTTATTTATAATATTTTGATTAGTTTTACATGCTTTACTTAGTTCCAACTATTTTAAATTATTCAATTTAAGACCAACATTGTTTACATGTAAAACAGACAATCCCAAATTTTTATGCATATCATTATCATTTTCTAATAAATGATTGGAAAATTCTGAAAAACTAAAAAAATAACCCACCACCACTGTTTATAAAATAAAACAATGTTAATAAACTATTAATTATATAATATTGTATTAAAACCAAACAAAAGTTAACAGAGCGTTTGTAAAATACATAATTTTGTTGAAAACAGCACCAATGGACCATAATATTTCCAAAATTCATTATTAAATTAAAAACAAATATTTACAAATTTAAACTATAATTCATCATTATGTGCAAAATTAAACACCTTTACAATATCTCTCTTCTCTCACAGGTGATAGAATACTCTCTGACGGTCCAGCGCTAAACATATCTCGACTGTCGAGACTGGATGCTGGGGTGTACTCTTGCGAAGCTGTCAATTCTCAAGGATCGGTGACTGTCAATATCACTGTCAATGTACAATGTAAGTTAATTTTTGTCTATGCTCCACAGAAATACTATGTAATGTCTTTAATTACTATGTGTGTATTGCCTTTTTTAAGAATTTTCATAACTTCATTATTATTAATGAATATTGGTTACGGTAAACTATTATGTGACTGCGATTGTGATGATGATTGGTAACTGAGATTTAACAATGATTGGTAACTTAGATTTATATGTTGGAGGTTTACTTTTTAGTATACCAGTCATTGCTCGAAGAATTACAATTTTTTTATTTTATTTACCGATCATCATTACAATAGAACACAATCATAGTCACAATAACGGTTTCTATAACGATTTAACCATCACTGACGAATGTCATTTAACAGATCCAGCTGCTATCAAATCTGTCTCCAAGGATGTTTTGGTCAGTCCGAATGAGGAAGGAAAAATTTCTTGCGCTGTTACCGGTAAGCCACCACTTGTAACTTATTATTAATTTGTATCTAATGCATTTATCTAACCCGTGAAATAATGTATAATTTCGGTATATGGTATTTTTTAAATGTTAAAGACATTCAGTAACAAATGCATTAGTGAATTGAATTATCATGGCAGTAAATACTCTTGAAATTTTAATTCTAAAATGAATTTGCCAGTCATTCTCCGAAACATGTTTTTATAGGTCAATTTAATTTATTTCTAAACATGTAATCGTACATTCATAAGTAATACAGTTTACATGAGATTTATTACTAACCTAACATAACCTGACCTAACCTTACTTATAATTGGTTGAAAGTCTCATGTTGATAATAATAATGTATTGATTATTAATTTTAATATGGATTATTTAATTTTATTTTTAACCACATAATAAGTTTGTTTAAAAGACCAACCGGTTTCGAAAAAGTACATTTTCCTTCATCAGAATGTCAAATTAATGTCAAGTCATTATAATGTTATTTAAAATCTATTATAAAAAAATAATAATTAGAATAACGAATATTTAAAAATAAATCTAGTACCTATCTTAAATTGTTACGATGATGAACGATGTGGAAATTGACTTAATGATACAAAATTATAAGAAAAAATTTTTAGGAAAGTACTTATTAAATTATTTAGTTATTTATAATATTTTGGTTAATTTTATACGCTTTATTTATTTCTTATGATTCTAAAGGCCGGTTGTGTGATCAGTAGTATCAGTAGTAAAGTAAAAAATTTTGCAAAAGCGGATTGTTTGATCGTTAGTAAAAAATATTTACTTCTCGAAAGTACATCCCATAGTAAACTCATTTTACTCTGCGATATCCGATAGTAAAAATGAGAATCGATGGTTAAATATGGCGGACTTTTCACAGCTGTTCCAAAAATTATCTGTCACATTGATACTTTGAAAGTTGCAGTATACAACAATTAATCATTCAATATCCCGCTATTTTAGTGATGAGTATTCGTCCAATGATGATCTCATTGTTTAATTGTACATAAAATTCTGAAATGCTCTTTAACTCTTATGATAATTTTTTATTAATTTGCTTGTCTTTCTCTAGGGAATCCGATTTTGGAAGAGCACGTGACTTGGAGTCGTAAAGGCTATGAAGACTTTGATATCAAGACCTTCATATCCTTTGACAAAAACACCAGCACAAGTTATCTTCACGTCAGAAATGCTGTGAGAGAAGATGCTGGGGCTTTTGTGTGTTCCGTGGACAATGAACTACACAACAAGACTCAGGAGGAAGTTTGGTTGTTGGTCAAATTTAAACCGGAGATGGACACAAGTCCAAGTTTCTTGAAAGCAGCTGCTAATATGGGTGACGCAGCAGAGTTAGTTTGCAGGTACGATTATAATAATATTTTTAAAGAAAACACATTTTTGTTGTGAAATTGCATTTTCAGAACATAGTTCTCAACTAGGTATACAGAAAAAAAAACTATTTTTGATTTAAACCTGGACGTTTTCCTATTCGGGGAAGCGCGTTCACCATTTCGCTTTCATTAATTTGTATTTTTAAATATTTTTTATTTTCTCATCATTAATTTAGGGTCTAAAGTTTTGTTTAAAAAATTGAGGTTAAGCAGAATGATTTGATTTTGTAAATCTTATATTTGCTATTGCTAAACACAATACCAATGGAGCGCAGTAGCTTGGAAAGGCCAAAGTTAAGGTGAAGTGACAATCAGAAGTTCAAAGAAGTGTCTGTCTTCAAAATCCAAGACTGAAGAGATACTGCCAGTAGAATCAATGGAGGAAAATTCTTTAGCCAGTAGTGATGATAATGATGAAATCTTGTATTATTTCTGCCTGGTTAAATTTTTCTTGGACAGTTTTAAAATACATTTAAAAAATTCAGATTTCAAAAGACCAGAGATACAAAACTTTATTTATAAGAAATCATTTATATTTTGACCGACTCCTTGACTCCGGGCTTCCAAGTTTCCATCAGAAATAGTATTTGACTTATTGTTTACCTTATTAATAATCTTGCCTTTTAGATGTCAGGCTGCCCCTGAGCCCACCTGGAGCTGGTCTCGATCTGGCGCGAGCATCCCGTGGAATGCGACCAATGGGCGCTACCAATCGTCTGGCAAACGACTCGGCCCAATGTTGTACGAAGCTAGGCTGCGTGTGGACCGCGTGAGCTCGGCTGATTACGGGCGGTACGAGTGTGCAGCCAGGAATACTCGGGGCTTCACAGCACATACGGTGACACTGGACGTCACTAGCGTACCGGGTATGTAAATTTATTGTAGTTTCCCAAAGACATCATTATTATAGTGTTTTTTTCAACCTTCTAATATACATTTTATCATTTTCCTTATTTTTCTGAACTTGAATGCACTGAAAAATTGATCGTATGATTCAAATTTAAGGCAACTACGTATTTAAACTAAATATATAAATTATTAACCATTTTTTTTTTGCTATCAAGTATTTATTACTGTTTGTTATTTTCTCTTTACTTTAAAATTTTAGTAGCAGATCTTTTTCATGATTTCTATAAGTTTCCTACATGTATAGTTAATATTCTTTTGTTTTCAGACCAAGTGCAATCATTGTTAGTTGCAAATGTGACGCACGATTCGGTGACGTTGTCTTGGGTACCAGGATTCGATGGTGGTCTGCCAGCTACATACAGAATAAGATACAGGTAAGAAACTACTTTATCTTTTTAATACTATAAAACAAAAATCATATTAAAAATATTATAGAATCTTTTGGTGTGTATACACGGATGAGAATAGACAAGAGAATATAAAGTACAGTGTTGAACTCGGAGCGAGCTATTATTTTTCCATTATAATTTATATGCTGAATAGACAGACACATTGATACATCCAACCTTTACGTCAAAAAATTCATGATAAGACCTCAAAGTCTCACACACCATAATAATAAGATCTTACTGACATTATTTATTCAATTCCTTGCACTGTTCTTACTCAATTTTATACTTATTTTATAGAAATGAATATTAAAAAATGTACATTCAGTAATAGTTTACATAAAAATGTCTTGTTTTCATAAATAACATTTGTACAGTAAATATTTAGTGCATTCACTTGTCATCCAGAAGCAAGAGAAAGAAGTAAAAGCAAAGCAAGTAAAAAAAGCAAAAGTAAGATAAATTGAGGGGATGGCTCTAGAAGGGGTGAAACAAGACACAGAACTTAGTGATAAATGTTTCCCTTATACCAAATGTCTTTACCATAAATAATATTTGTTCTCAGGACGATTTACGAAGAGTTATACAAGTATGAAGATGTCGCTCCAAGTAAGCCCGTCAACAACATCACGGACAGAGACAATCAGTGGACGATTCGAGGTCTGCAGTTGGCGACTGACTATCTCTTCTCCATCATGGCCCTGAATCGCCTGGGCCAGTCTAAGTACAGACCAGATGATGTAAAGGCTACAACTTCAAGTGAGTTTTGAAGAGTTTTACAAAGATTACAATATGATAATTTTGCAATACAAATTTAATTCAAAATGATAAAATAAAGAAACAAAATTTAGATCACATACCAATAATCTAATATATTATTTCAGTTTATGTATAATAGATTTTATTAAATAACAATAGCTACCTGTCATGTAACATTCCTTTCTGTATGCATATATATTGTCAATTACTATTACGTATTATTACATTTGCGTAATTATTACGTAATGCGTATACATTGATACAATTGACATCTTAAATTGCACAATTTAAAATAATCTTATGTACCTATTTATTAATTTATTATATCTTCAAACGAATTCAAAATCGTCTTGCTAACTCATAATCTTTTCTTTCATGCAACCCTCAAATTGGACAACGGTTTGGTTTCAACACTTACTAACACATTTGTCTACATTTAAATAACTATCTAATTTCATTATTAATTATATAATTCTGCTACTAACCTATCCTCCGACTGTCATAAACTGACCTAAACTCAAAACAAAACATCAGAAGTGCCGCCGTCTTTTCATTCCCCGAGCTCAGATAATGAACTGGGATCCTACTCCTTCGGTAGCTATCCCGGGATGTTGATCATCACCGGAACCATTGTCGGAACAGCCCTGATCCTCCTGAATGTTCTGATTATAGGATTCTGCCTGCACAGGCGTGCCAATAAGAGAATAAGAGGCGTTATAGGTAATAAAAATGGTACGACAACAGGATGAGTTCCGTTTGATCATAAATTCAGTTTGTTCTGATGTTTTGTGCTATTAAATTTATCTTGTATGAAATCCACTCCTTTTCTTTATATTTTGTATTTATTTATTTTTCTTCCTTTAGTAAACCTAATTATTATTTTTAAATTGTTTTTTATAAGGTTATTTTGAAACATTTTTTATTGATTAATTTATTTTTTTATCAACCATTGAAATAATCGTTTAATGTTGTATATCTTCCACATTGTGTGAGTTTTGAAATATCACATTTTCTTAAAATCTCAAAATCTAAACTTTAGATTTAGATTAATTTAGCAAGGGAGGCTTTAAAGATAAAGGTTGGGTTGATAGAATTTATTTCACTTACAAACAATAGAAACAAATATGGAATATTAGCATTGAATGATTATTTCATCTTTCTTTTTTTGAATTTTATTTTCTAATAAAGTTTTTTTTTTTAACCCTTTACCAAAACTCCCTTCCACTTTGATGGATCCGCCAAACAGAATCTCCATCATTAGTCGGTGAATTGAACGAAGTACCCGATGAGTTACTGGAGAAAGGTGACTTGCCGAGAATGGTCATCATTGGTGTATCCGTCAGTGGAGTAATCTTGCTACTGATAAACGTAGCTCTAGTCGCTTGTTTCATATACAGAAAGCGTGCTAAAAGATTGAGAGGTAATGTAGATTTGATTTTTTTAAATATTAAATGTATTAAAAAATGTTTTTTCCAAATAATGAAATATTGTTATTGTTTTTACATGCTACACTGAATTTCTTTCATGAGATCAAAGTTATAATATTTTATTTGATCAATTTATTCATGAAATGAAGAGAGGGGATAATAAAAAATACCACTACCGGACTAGCATATTATTTATTAGTCCGGTAGACTACCAACCAGCATATTACTCTACATTATAGAATTTTGAATCGGTAGATGGATGCATAGTATTCGGCTGGAGATATCTTGCAGTCAAATGTGAATGTGACCTGAGACAGGAGCTTGTGGATGAGCTGTTTCTCAAAGACTGACGAATCAGTAGAATCTTATCCATAATCTTAATCAGAAATCTTATTGAAATATGTTGTATTAGACACAAAACTTCATGAATCTCTATTAAAATTAACATTCTTTATTTTATATTAATTTTTAAATAATGTTTAAAATTCTTTCAACAGAACAAGCGGGACAATCTTCCAAATCAGCAACTATAGAAATGTATGCCCCATCATCATACAATGACACCATGACCGGAGAAACATTGAGTTCTGTCAGTGAAAAATCAGAAACTTACTCAAACGAGGATGAGGCTGGGAGTGAACAGGGTGTGGACCAACCGAGCATGATGCACGGAACCCTTGTGGGCCAGGTTAGTTGCATTACCTTAATGATATTAATATTTAATTGTAATTCCATTCTAACCTAGAATCTTTTACTTTCATATACACGTGTAATATATTTTGCTGTCATTTTTCCAGGGTGTCAGTACCTATTTAACTGATGGAGACGGTTTGGGTCTAGCCCCTCCACCACTGGAGTACGCACCGCCAAGATACCAGGAGGCTCACAACACCCTACCGCATCCCAGACATCATCACAACACCCTCAACAGGAATTCCAGTAAGTCAAAGAATTGCCAACATCAGAATATGAATAAACTAATTATTTCTTCAAATATATTCAATCAATATAATGTTTTATTTATTACAGTAAACTTACCCAGTTCTTAGTTCCAATTGAATAACACCAAACTATAATACTATTTAAGTAACTCTAAGTAATGTACTTTAAATATTGACCTCAATAATTATCTCAGAGTAGCTCCAAAAAATGATAATTACTTCAATATGTATTTGTTTCTTAATCATAGATGTGATAAAAGATTTGATTTCTTTCAAATCCTAGCATTGAAATTCAAACATTCAAGCTGTTTAAGGACAGGCTTAATATTTGATTTTGGATTATAATCAAATAATAATAAATAAATAATAAAATATTGTATTCTCTACTACGTAACAAACAAGTGAATTAAATGTTAAAATTATTTTCACAGTGAAGGCCGGTTACACCAATGCACCCAGTCCGATGCCCCCCTTGGATGGTTCCTACTACAATATGTGCTCTGACAGATACCTGTCATATCCACCAGTGCTGCAACAACACCCTGTAAGTAATTTATTTCACTGAGTCTTTTATTAATGTAATTTTAATTGAACAAATGTTTGAGCGCTCTCTCTAAGCAAGGAGATAAATGTAAAATTATTTTAGCGGCTAAATAGCATATAAATTGAGTTGCCACATGTCTAACTAAGATTATTTTTCCACATTTTCAATCATCAGTAATGATTAGAATCAAGTTAACGTTATCACAATACTAATTTATCTTTTGCATATGTAGGGTATGATCGCACGGGTGCCAACCCCGCCCCAGCAGTACGGCCACCCACCCATCCCGAGCCTGCCGCCCATGATGGCCTCCAACATGGCCACTGCGAACATCAAGATGGCTGCTGCCAGCAATCCCAATATGATGGCCGGTTATGGAACCCACGGCTCACCTATCCACGGCCAAGGAGGCTCTCCTCCTCCCAATTACATGATTAACCATCAGGACAGACAAGGTATGTAAATAACCCGATGTAAAATCACTGTGTATGTTGATTTGTATAATATTTTTAATTATTAACTCAAATGACCTAATTCTTCAAATTTGATTTATAGTACCCACCCCTAACTACATGGACCGACCATCTGGCGGTACGCTGAGACGACAAAGGGGAGAAAACAAAATGGTGGTCCACCCGCAGAATCCTGGCAACCCAAACACGGTCCCCCCAGACGTTACTGTATTGCATGGCAACTGTAATCAGGTATATAATTGTCATGTATTTGTATTAATTTTAAATAAATTTGCACCAAACAACTTGCTTTCACTTTACTAATAAAATCGTTGTCAAGCAATATCTTCAGATGTGTATAATAATATAACAAAAACCATATTTTTATTTTTACTCTTATTTTCTTAAATATAAGTGCATATAATGATAAAATTAAATTGTTTCACAAGTTGAAACATTTTACATATTTAACTATAATTTTCATTTAAAGGTGAAAAATAATCTCAGCAAATTTTGTTTTGTTCTAGAACCATCCGAGATCACCACCTCCCTGCATCAACCAGCCTCAGTCCATCTTGAAAGACCCATCACGTCATCGGCAACATTCCAGCCCGATGAGCAACAGTCCCATCAACACCAGTCAAATACTGACTGTGCAAAATTTGGCAGCCAACGAATCCATGCACCAGCAGTCAGTGGTACCGACCTATGGGACAATAAAGCGGGAGAACAAGACCGCAAACAAGATGGCCGCCAGTAACAATGATTCTGGAATCATGATGAACAACTCGAGCATGCATAGCGGGAATAATGTAAACATGAGAGGTGAAATTGACACCAACGCAGTGTAATTTCAGTCAGAATTATTGACCTTGGGACAATCCTTTATTGATTGCATTGACATTCGCTTTGACGTAAAGAGACACTGAATAATGTGAAATTTTATTTTGTTTTGGAAAGCGATCTCACTAATGTGATGGTGTGTCTGTTTTTGATTCAATCAAATAATTTTAAAAATTAATTGAATTTGTGAGTTTGAACACTTCATGGATCTTAGTGAGGAATCGAGTTTTGAATTAACAGGCAACGATGACTAAATGACTGAAGATGTCAACCATGTTGAATTTGATAGATAAATGATGTTATTAAAAATACATAGTGTTTTAAGTAAGATTTCAATGTTTCCATAATAATTGTGATACAAGATAAAATCTCATTGATGTGGTGTTTATAAATATTTCCAACGGCATCTTTAAATAATGATAGTTTTTTTAAAACATTTGTGGATGTTACTGCATATTTTTTTGGTATATTAAAAATCATCTAATGTTAAGGTCATTCAATGAGTTGTTAGGTTACAATGTTTTTGAATTCCTAAGACGTTTATTGTATCTTCAAATATATGTGTAAGCTGTGTTTTTAACAAATGTTTAATTGTGAAATATTAAGTAAGTTATAACAGGTTATATTTGAGAAAGGCTAACAAAATTATGATGGTGCTTTACATAATATTATATTTCTTTTTGAAAGACATTTGATTCTGTCCCATGAGCGTAGTCTTTAAAAAAAAAGAAGTTTTTTTAAGCAAAATTATCTGAATGTAATTTTTTCTATAGTCGTAAAGTGTAAAAATAATTGTGACTGATTTAAACAATTTTACTTTACATTAAAATGTAGATACACCAGATTGTAAATAAATTAAATGTAAATCATCATTTAATATTAGATAGTACTTTTTAAAAAATCTGTAAATCCAATGTGTAGGCTATAAAGTATTCTTCCTTTTAATTCTTTTTTTTTAATTGACTTTAAAGCCAATGGATTACATTGTATAATTTTTTTACATTTTATTTAGGGCCAAGGTACCCAAGACTTTTTTGTTTATATTTAATATTTTGAATCAACAAACTTTTTTTTAACTTTCAAACGTCAATAATAATAATAATAATAAGCTGTGTTTTATTAGGTACTTTTCATATATGTTATGATTTTTTTAAAACAATTCAATAATTACTTTGCCACAAATATTGTAAACCAGATGAAACGAAGTGAAGAAAGATCGTTGTGTTGGGTATTCTTGAATTACAGAAATATTTATTTATCGAATGGACCGTTTTAAAAGTTCTTCAAATCCTGTATCTCCGAGTAACTGAAATTTTAAATATAAATATTAATATCTCTATCTTAAATTTATTTCATGGCCGCCCATATATTAAATGATAATAGCTTTAAATATTAATGAAGTCGATATGAAGACGTAGATAGGAATTATTGTACATACATACAACATTGGTTGATATTGCACAGCGACATTATACCAAAAGTTTTATTTCTTTAACAATGACTAAAAATTATTAATAGTTAGATAAATTAAAAAATCTTTGCTTTTTCTTGTTCTTTTTAAATTTTTTTTTTTAATATCAAACTACGTGGCGATTTATACTTTTAGCTACCAAACTCGACATGTTTTGTTTTAGGATTTCGAAAATATTTTTTAAGTTAATTTAAGGAGACACCCACCATGATATCGTACTCAAATTAAAAATAATTATTTTTCGTTTATTTACAATAATCATCTTTATTTAGTTTGTTTATTTAAGTTTAGTTTAGTGCTTTTTAAGTTCTAATGACAATAACTAATTATAAATTCAATTTGAATGAATGCGTAAGTACGTTTTATAACTACAATGTTTTATTTAAATGTATACCAAAGTTATTACATTAATCTATAAATAATTACATTTAATATTACTTCTTTTTTTTTTTTAAATATAAATATGTTTTTTTTGTTTCATTAGGGTGATATGTACATTTTTTTTGTTTTGAAATTTTTGTTTCTTACTAACAATTTAAAAAGATAAAATATTATTTAAATACGCACATTCCGAATGGAAAAAACATCTCTTCATTAATTAAGGTGACAGGATCATTTGCAAAAGCAATGTCACTGCAGAGAGGAAACTTCTTTTTTAAAATAAGTATACTTCAATATCTTTTACGAGATTGTTAATTTTTTCTTTTGTAATATTATTTTACTCGTTTATTTGCTTTTAAAATTGTTCTTCAATAGCACTTTTCTTAAATAAAAGTTAATTCTCATAACGTGAAAGACTGTTTTTACTTTTTTTCATAATTTGCTTGCAGAATAAGCATTACTGTATTATTAAAAAATATGCTGCCTGTTTTTTGATTTTTGTATATGAGCATATTTGTATTCACTAGTCCTTTTAAAGTTGATCATTAATTTACAAGACAAATTATGATGAATATGACATTTCACATGTCATTAAGAAAAAAAGTTAAATTCAACAATTACATAATAAGTTCAGTAAAAAAATACTGTTGTTTTTTAATATCAGTATTTCACCTCAGGCAATCTCAAACTGGAAATCAAGGTATTTATAATACAATTCAATTCAAATGTAAGAAATGCATTCATCCTTTATTTCAACACTTGTTAACTAAGCATTTGTAATATATCTTTTATATTTATTTACATAATAAATATTTAATTTATTTTCTTTTAAAATCATCACATTTTTAAAAATCAGTTCCCTAATTATTTTTGTTTGTTTTTTGTGTTATTTTTAATGTTGAGAGGAATTGATAAATATTTTACTAAACTGACGGAATTAAAAAATAGAAATTAAAACATTACCTCACCTTGTTTTGCTTATTTTCTTAATTTTTAGATGTAAGTATTATTTTTCTACAAAATGTTTTAACGAGAAAATCTTTAAGACATTTGGAATCCAATTATTTGTCAACCTAATGATGCATTTAGTTAACTGGTTTCAATAAATATTTTCTTAAAAATTTTGGTTTTTTTATTTTATTTTATTATTATTTATTTATTCACTTATGTTTTTATAAATCTGTACCAAATGCTCGAGAGTTGTGCTAGGTTTACTGTTAACAATCTGAAGAATACTTCATTCATTTTTTCCACACATTTTACCATTTTCATGACTTCCTCAATTTTTTTCAACTGTTAATAGTTTAATGGAATTGACTTATCGAAGGAATTTTCGCTTTTTGTTATCTCAATCAAGAAGTAAGTATATATTTAATAAATATCGCAGGTGATTAATAAAACTAGCGAGAATCACTGTATACATTTTGTGTCTAGCTCCAAAATTGTAGAACTAATTGAAAAGTTTGAGCGTGTAGTCTTTTTATTTATTTATTTACACCTAAAGATAAAAACAAAGGTGAAAAAAAAAAAAGTATTATTTTTGATGTTTATAATATTAACATTATTGCTGAACATAATTATTAATTTAAAAAGACCAGCAAACTTTGTATAAATTATATTGATTAATTTAACGTTGAATAGTTTCCATATTACTGTACTGTCTTCATAGGGACGGATACACACTAACTGATTCATGAAATAAAATATGCAAAGAAATCAATTTCCAGGCCATTATTGGTCTCAATCGTGGTGGGTGTGGGGGGTAGGAGATAACGACATTGCAACATTAATTGGTCATTAAATTTATTATAAATGAATTTTTAATTTTTAACATTTCTAAATAATCTAATGTAAGGTTTTTTTTTTTTATTTGTAAAATTTCAATGTCATTTTCTTTATCAAAAGTGTGGCGTGTCTCTAAAAATCTATTTTACTATAATATTGAACTACATGCCGTTCTATTTATATAAAATGCCAAACAGTCATTGCAATTGAGTTTATAATGATTTAAAGGATCGATATGTCTTTGGAGTTTATTATGAATTCATCCTTAGGTAATAACTTATTATTACTAATATAAAATGCAGATTTAATATAACTTAGTAAATTATTAGTTATTTTATCCTCTGTTTTATGGTTCTCTGTTTTCTTTTCAAGATTGTGTTTATAAAATCGGGGGGCATTATTAGCAGCTATTTATTTTAATATTTTTAATTCCATGTAAAAATTGTTATTTAACATTGGAATATTTATTTATTAATCATTGTATGGAAAGCTAAATGCTTGTAAGAGATGGGATAGTTTGAGAAGTTGTGAATAACCGTATCCTTGTATGTAGATTTATGAAAATTGCTGAAAACTATTTTGTTTTATTAATTCATTTTATTTTGTTATAAAAGTAATTAAGAAAGGGGTGATTTTAGTTGACGTTTTAGTACCTGTCCATATACAATAAATATCGTCAACATATCTCTTTCAAAATAGTATTATATATCATTTGATTTACTATGAAAAAGTTTATTTTCTATGTTATTCATAAACATATCCACATATATGCTTATTGAGGATCTCTTTGATATACCTATATGATTATAAGCTCATATATTAAACCTTAAAGTAAAGATAAATAATAAGGATAAATCATTCACAAGATCTAACGAATCTGATGCTTTTAAAATATCTAGAATCAGTGGTCTGCTTTCCTGGACAGGTACAATGGTAAAAAAAACTAACAATGTCAAAAAATATTACTTTGCATAAGTCAAAAGGATAACATCTTTTAAACCAGATGAATGGAATTCTTCAAATGTAACTCTTTAAAAGCAGTAAAATATTAATTATTTTTATGATAAACGAAGCTATTTTAAACATTGGGGAATTACATGACGATACTACTAACCTAACAGGGGATTATCATTATAAATGTTATGAAAGCCATATAGTTTAGCTATTTTCATATTCATTAGCATTATTTTTATTTTATTTTATCATATTACAAAAAATTCCTCAATTCTCAATTGATTATAATTTAATAAATAACCCATTATGTATATATATATATATATATATTCCCCATTTTATTATATGGATCAGTTAGTGTGCGTCCGTCCTGATGAAGATACAGTAGTATCGAAAACAGTTGACATTAAATTAATCAAAGTGGTTTATGCAAACTTTGTAGATTTTCTAAAAATAAAAATCAAGACATGAATATTTTCATACATAAAAAACAATGTTAAATTTAGTTGAAATGTACTTATTTATTTCACTAAAATACTGTCATGAATGGATGTTGCAATACGTTGAGCGTATAATAATGTTATGAACAAGCTCTATCACTTCCCGATCACTTTTGAATTAGGTAGAAACCGAATAAATCAGAAAAACTACGTGCTTTTCTTTATTTATCCGTTACGAGTACGGGACCTCACTAAACGCAGAGTTAAGGGCGGTTGCGCCCTTTACACCTACATTAAGCCGGCCCCGCAAGTTCTTATCCTGAAAATTGATTGACCCTGAGATGAAAGGTTATTTAAATAGACATATTATGTACTTGATAATACAAATGTTTTAAATTTTAAATTGTAATTAATTTAATATCCTTCGAATAGAATTATCAGGTAGGTGAACATTTAACCATTAGATATAATTTAATCAATGTTACATAGCACATTTTATTTAAAAAATAAATTAACAATATTCGTTAAAAACCATTATCTTTACTTACAGAATTTTATTTTAGAGAGCACATATTATTTAACCAAATTTGGTGTATTTATATTATTTTTTATATCACTAGGTAATTTTTTATTCTATTATTTTAGCTACCTAGGTATAAGACAATTGCCAAATGATTGATGTATAACACAACATTTGTGTTAAAGTGCAGAAATTGTAAGTATTAATATGTATTATTATAGAATACATTCTGTAATAATTTACAATTTACCCGCCGATAAAAATAACTACGTAATAATTGATGTAAGTGTAATGAAATCAAAATAAATCAGTCCCTTCCATTTTTGCTAATTCTTCCTGAACAACATCTTCTATCTAAGTAACTCGAATCTACTTGAGAAGAAAGAAGTCTCACGTGTGGTCACTGTACAATTGTTAAAAAATTATTAATCCCTAAAATGTTAGACAGAGAGCTTAACAAAAACTATTCCTTATGCATTAATAGAGATTATTATGCTTGACAAATCATGTATTGTTATTTTTTTGAGTTACATGTTGCCCTATCCGAAACCTACCTCAGAGATTTAACAAGACAATGCCATTCCAATAAACTTGCCAAATTTTAAGAATGTTTTACACAAAATAAATGCTTTTTTAATGGTTGTCTTTAACCAGAAGTAACACTGAATTAAAATTTTAGAATCTATGAGTCTGGGTTTCTAATGTGTAGCTATATAAGTTATTTTATAATTACAGTCATTCCTCACTCAACGACCATCTTGTTTACAACTGTTATTGTACGCTCTGTATGAGAACTGTCAAAATTCTGTGACACATTGTCGTCACCAAGGAAAAGACACTTCAATTCTATAAGATGTGTCTCGTAGTCTACCTCTAGCACCAAGTGAGCAGCCGTCGAACTATGTTATTGATCAATTTACAGTGAATGTTGCCTAGTCCATAAGTCAATATTCAGTGTGTCAGTCGATTGAATGCTGAGTACAAATTATAAAACATTACATATTTAATAAAAATAAAATATTAAGGAATTTGTTTTCTGACCAATTCACTTTGTGACCATGTCAACAGAACGGAACCTGGTCGTTAAGTAAGGACTGACTATATCATAATTGGTGCATCCACTGAAATTTAATAACTTATGTGAAGAAATTCCGAACTAAATGTTTTCGTATTATTTAAATACTTTTTATTAAATCTCTTTTCTATTATTCTGTTAGGGATTTTTTTAATCTATGATTTATATAAAAACTTAAATATTATTATTTTTTATTAATTTATATATCCCACTAAATGGGAATAATAATTATCGTGCTCTCCCCATATTTCTTTGTTTGTAATTTTTTAAATTGCTCAAAATTCCGATGTTCTTTCATATTTATTGACCCGGTTATAATTAGTACATAGAAATTTAATAACATTTTCAATATATCCAAAGAAGATTGTTAAATTCCTGTAAAATACAAAAATATTGCCAATATTCCAATTAAAAGTTTTAGACACTGTTGCCAAACTCCATTATTTTAGGGTTGTGATAAAATCAATTTAAGTTTATATTTTAGTTCTAGAATGTCATTATATTATAATATTACAAATATTTATTAATATTGTATCATTTTATAAAATATATTGTAAATACGTTTTATAAAGTTTACTTTCTAAAAAAGTGCCTTATTATAAATTAGTATCTAACTGTATATAGTACTCATGATCCCTGGAAGAATTTGAATGTAACAAATTAAAACAGTCTCCCAAACCCCCGAGAGTAAATAATTTTTGTATTTAGTATTTTCTCTGATTTTTGTATAATAAGATGAGAGAAGAGATTCGCCCAGGAAGTGTAAAGAACCCATCATATTTACTTCCGTAAGAACAATACAGAACCATGATGAACCAAAATATATTAGTAAAGAATCATAGAAAACCTGAGTTAACTTAGATAAGATATGTCACTCAGATCAATACACAAATGATTAACATCTTTGTTATTTATTTCTGTATTCAGTTTAATGGTCTAAAATCATCATAGAAATCTATTATGTTTATCAAAATGAATTAAAAATATTTCATAGACTCATATAAATACTGCACGCATCAATATTAACTTTGTCAAGTGAATTCCGAAATGCTGCTAATTTGATTTGATAAATTATGATTATGGCCTTAAGTAAAAAAAAAAAATGTAAGAAATACGATAATATAACAATCATAACACGCAAAGTGATATCAAGTAAGAACCCATTGATTAGTTAAACTCTCATTGATAGTTTTAAGTGTACATTGATGAACATTTTTGAATGTTTTATGTGATAAATGTTTCATTCAATATGTGTAATTTAAAAATGTAAACTTCATCATGTTGTTGTGATAAAGCATAATTCTCTCTTTGTAACATCGTAAGTAACATTTCTTATATGACACCCCATGTTGTATATCATATGTAAATTTTTCACAAACTTGTAAATGAAAGTCTCAAAGAAATATCATTATTTAAACTTCACTTCTCTATGAGATACATAAAGAGGATAAAATTTCATGTCTTGTTCTGTTCTGTTCCATCTAGACTCTCCTGTATCTGGAGTTCCTGAGCAGTTATTTTAATTCCTTGCAACATTAATATGACTTAGTACATAATGCATAAGGCGACTTGAATCATTTGAGATGTGGATCTACAGAAGAATGCACAAAATAAGCTGGTAGGATAGAGTTACAAATGAAGATGTTAGGTATTTTAAAGAATAAAAATCTAAAAACATCAATATCTCGGACACGTGATGAGTAATCCAGAGAAATATGAAGTATGAGATCTTGAACCTCATAATGCAGGGAAAGATTACTGGAAATTGGAGCCATGGAAGGAAAACATTATGGCTGAAGAACCTGCAGGCCATGGTTTAGTCAGCTTGGCATTGAACAAAATGATAGCCAATGTTCGTTCAACGAGAAGATGAAGATGAATTCATAAAACTAAAGTGTGAATGATTAATATGCTAAACAGTTAAGAAATTGAAGACAATCATGAATTATGATACAAGACGTTAGAGATGACCAAACGGACGTGACAAATAGGTTTTTTTAAAAAAAAAACAATGCCCATTGCATTATGTTGGTGATGGTACATGAATGTGAGAAAAGCAAATATAAATCTATTTTATGTGAGGTGGGATTCATTTTAAAAAGCTTGCAAAGACACCGTTGAATTCAAAAATGACAATTTTAATAGAATAGCTATGTGACCAGACAAGTTAGTTGTAAGATGTAATAAACCTCAGACTATTAGTTAGTCAAGAGCGGTGTTTTATCCTCTTTGTAAATCATAGTAATGGAGATGTGTAAATGTTTTTCAAGAAATTGTATACTTCAAATGGAGTGCAATTAAATTATGATTTTTTAAAAAACCCTTCATTACATTCTTTGTAATTTCATCCCCAAAGAATCATTCATTAGGTTATGACATTTAAATAAATCGAAAAATTTGAAATACCTCTTTAAAATAAATATTTAATCATTTAACAATTTCAAGATGGTGTAAATAAATTAAAATTTTTCATGTTTTGGCTTAGGATAGAATACAACATTCCTAATTTAAATTTTGACGCTGAATTCGGCGCATTTTGGCTTCCTTTTCTTTTTTAACTGTTAAACTTCCTCTGAAAAACGTTTGATTGTATCTGAAAATGTAACAAAACATGAATTTTTCTTCTTTTAAATGCAATGTTAGTGTGAGACTTTTAAAATCTATTAATGATTGATAGAAAAGAATAATAATAATTAAGAAATGAATAACATGAAATAAAAATGAGTATCCATGGATACAGCACTGTATAAATATTTTACATTGTAAGCCATCACGGTGAAAGCTACGCAGAAAACAATGCATGAACTTCAAGACTGAAAATGTTGTCTCATAATGTGTTTTCTGGTTCACCCCGCCCGTGAAATGCAAAATGTTACACTTCTTAATGCGCTTTTTTTACTGCAGTTTTGTGACACATTGTGCCCGGGAAGTCTCCGTAAAAATATAAAAAGAAACTTAAATGTTATAAGATGTATCTCATAGTCCACCTATAGCACCAAGTGATCGGCCATCAAACTATGTTGATGTCAGAAAGCATTTCCATACCCTTCCTTCTTTTACATTGAACATTGTCTAGTCAATAAGTCAATGTTCAGTGTGTCGATGCACACCGAGTACAAATTATAAAACTTTACATCTATCATTAAAAATAAATTATATAGTCTGTACATCCGACTATACAAAATTGTGATATAATATATGAGTATGGAATCTGTTTTACCAGCATTTTCCAATGTCAAAACCAAAATCTTTTTCAAGATGGACAGAAGTCATTTTTATTAGGTTCCGTTTGATTGTGTCACGTGAATGCTCATCTCTCACCTCGCTCCTTAAATTAGTCTCTCTCTCTCATCAGTCTTTTTCAATCGACTACAGGGTGAAGACATTTCCGAGTGTCTTCCACTTTTCTATGTCCATTTATTTGCTGCTAAGTATTTCGGCAATATCGCAAGTAGGTAGTAATCTCAAAGAAATAAGTTAGTACATGTCAAAATTAAGAATACCAGTCTCGCACTACAACAAGGAGTAGCTTATTTCATTACGACATTTTAAATTATTAGAAGATAAAATAACATGAGAGAATTTTTTTTAACAATTATGTTTTTTTAACTAATTGATCTTAAATAACCTATAAATAACTATATTTATCATATTCAGTATGTGTAGCAACATGTTAATTGGAAATTGTAAGAGATTTAAAAGTACTTTTAATTCAACAATAGTTTTATGTGTATCAGAAAATAGATCACCCCATTTTTTAATGATCTTCAATGAACTCCAAATGATTTAACTGAGAAAAAAGAATATTTAAAAACACATCAATACTAAGCAGGAAATGTTATGTTGTCTATGGAATTGATATCAAATTAATTTAAAGATATTTGTCAGGGTCTAACCCTGACCATAGTATCTATTTATAAAGAACCTACTATTCTAAAACAGGCTACTCTAGAACATCCATGTTCATCAGATAAATATTGTGTCACTATGGAGTCAGTATTCCATAGGTGTCCCATATATAATTTACCATCAATGACATCAATATGCTAAACTATACAATACTTGGTTATTTGAACTATGTAATTATTTTTCGAGGAGGTCTAACAGTTAAAGAATTTTTTATTTAATTATTTTCCTAATTTTAATCTTGGAATCCTTATTGACTGTTGTGTACGCAAGAATTTATTTATACATATATATATATATTAATGTTTGCATTGATACCAATGTCTTATGATTACAAAAATACATGTTTATATTAATATACATATAATAAACTTTTTAAAAAATATGCCAAATTGAATTAAAGAATATTTATTAATCATCCATCAATTCGCTCAGTAAATGTAAAATATAGTTAATCAATCATTTGAAATCAGGGATTCGATCACGTATTATATTGGGTAAGGTAATTACTATATATGCTCATTAATGTATATTATAATTTAATAAAATCAAATAAACTGTTGAATAATAATAATTTGTTTCCTTTCAAATAGATTAATTAAGCTCCACGGTTTCCCAGTATCCAACCAATAGTTCATTTTTGGTCGTACTAAATACAAGGCGGGCCATAAGTATTCCCAATTTAGTAAAATAAATATATTTATACGATCTGTAGTATTTTTTTTTGTGGAATTTACAAATGTGCAAACACTTTTATGGCCCCACCCATACCGAACAAACACATAAGAATCGTTGTTTTTGTAAAATTGTTTTTTACAAAAGCGCATTGTTCCTCCGTGAAGCGTTCCATCGTGACTAAATTTCCAAGAACCATACTCACGCGCACTGTGATAATAAATTAAAATATGAATTTTAACCACAAAGTTAATATTGCTAATTTTAAAAGTAAAAATACTATTACATATATGTGGCGGCTCGTGCGCATCATCCGGATGTTCCTCATTCTGTCATTTCTTGGTATTGTGCCAAACAACGCGAACAAAGCATGATCGCTCGAGGGAGGCCAAGCTACGCCGTCCGGCGGGCATGACACACATGCACCACAGATGTACACCAACACGTGCACCAGAGGAGGCAGTCTGTACTAGCAATCTGCAACCAGTACCCGAACCGATCGGACCGTGGATGCTCATCCCGACTCTGCCTTTCCATTAACCGTGCATTGTTTTTCCATTCTGTCATTCATGTATTCTGTGTCGTTCTTGCTTTCAGTGACTTCTCCCCGATGAGAATAAACAAGTCTGGATTACAATGGTTTTTACTTGAACACAACCAACCTTCCCACATATAATTTCTAAGTGACCTGTAACAACACTGTATATCATCCAAGATAAGATCTATCTATCAACTTTATTTAAAAAAACGATATACAGTGTTATTACAGAGAGGGTCTCATATATAGAGGATTTCTGCATATTTTTCAATAACAGATGCACATATTATGAACGCTTCGACAAGATGTTGATGTCGTGTCATATTATTGCCAACACCTGAGGTGCCAGCAAAGGACACTGGTCAAAATACTGAGAGAGAACTATTGGCAACCCTAGATATTGCTGTTGACGATTTCCATAATGATGATGTTGACACTGTTTCAGTAAGTATTGCAGTCTACCTGGTGTAAATTACTATGATCATTATCATAAATAAGGACATTTTTTTTATTATTTAGTTGACCAGATACGGGTGTCTAAAAAAAATACTCTCAAATTTTTTACATCTTTTTAAATATACATTTATTCCAATTACAACCAATATCTTAGGGAAACATTTCGTATCAAAACTTTACTATATATAATAGGATAAAATATTATTAAATAATATTTTCACAGCTTTTTTCAATTTGTTTGTGCAATCTGCTTTTAAAAGGAAAAATCCATTTTTTCAAATCATTTATTCATATTTGAAAAAAAATACAAAACACTGTTCTTAAATAAAATTTCAAATCCTGTTTAACAAAATAAGAAACATGGCAAATATTAAGATAATTCTGAATAAGTCCATAATATTATTGCGCTTCCCCATCTTTTATCTATGACTTTTATGTAGATATGTATGTCATTTTCCAGTAAGAAAAAAATCGACATATTTGCTACTAACATGTTTTTAATATCTCTAGGTTAAGATTACTTAAATGTTTTCTCTTTTATATATTCAATAACAGTACATTTTGTCTTTATTACGAATAAGAAAAGCATACATTAGCAAAATCATACTAATTTTTACGACTGGCAAGTATATTGACCATCTGTCATCTCGCATCGCAGACCGTCATTTAACAATGTGACCATAGATAAAAAAGAAAGTCTGCGACGCGAGATGACAAATGAATATTGACATTTGATCGTAATGTTTACGTTTGTTCAATAAATCATAGTTTTTTCAAGAATGTATTTAAGTGGATATATATATTTCAAAGTTGATATGTAAGAACACCGTATGTACAATTTTAGGGAGGACAATATAAAATGCACTAGCAAAAAAGCAATCGGCAGTAGCTGATTGAAACCCTGGCTGCATCGGCCGCGAAGCGGTCATAATAGCCGCCCGCACCTCCTAGCACCAAGCAATCAGCAACAGCCGAATGGTCTGGAGTATTAATCAGCAAAAGCAGTAACTTTCAGATTCACAATCTGGTTTTCAATTCATTATTGTTTATTATACTCTAACATGTGACTCGAGCACAGAAGCATCCAGTCAAATAAAGGATGCTTATTATTTAATAATAAAATCTGCTTTCATAGGTAAATAATTGATTTATCACCAATTTTTTACATTTTATTGAAGACATGGGTACAGGGCGTATCTGCAAAAATCCCAATCTGAGAAAACAGCCTTCAACTTGACAAATCAATTATTTGTACTATTAATACAATGTTAGTGTTTGTATATCTAATATGTAGATATTCTAATAAAATTTTGGTGTGTAATGTTATATGTTATTTTCACAATAAATATGAAATGTCTTTATATCATATAATGTAAATTACTATCTTTTTTACTTTTTACTGGTTTTGATTTATCGTCTTCTGATCATCCAGCAAAGCCTCAAAATCAATAATATTTTTTAACCTCTCTACACTTTTTTCTGCTTATTGCCACAATCGGAACTGTTACTTGAACTGGACAGCATTTTAAATCACATCTAAACTTCTATGGGACAACGGCTTATTACAAAATTACTCTGTATGTTGCCATCTGTTATCATTATTAAAAATAAATTAAACTCGTACTCAAAAATAGCATATCATGTCTGCAATTATTATCAAACGGCAAGTAAACTTTATTATTTTAATTAAAATTATTCAAAATATTATAGAAGATGTTCTGGCTTAAGCGATTGGGTATGTAAGATAAAACTATTCACAGTAGGACTGTTTTCTCAACTGTATTAATAATAATATGATTATTTCAACCTTCAGAGCTGGTAATCTCCCTGATTTCTAATTCTGTCAAAGAGGATCTGAACTAAATAATTACATCTTAAAAAATCTCAAACAGATTAATAACAATACAAATATACAACTTCTGTAAGACGCTGTTAAACTTTGTCCTCCGTTTTCAATTTTGGGTGAGGATGATGATGACACCTTTTCATTTTCTATAGAACCTGTGGTAGCGTACAAATCTGTAGAATTAGTTTTCAATACTTCTTTTTCAACAAATCCTTCTTCAACTGGTGAAAAAATTGGAGACTTATTTTCTGAAACTGAGAATGGTAAATATTTATGATGAAACATGGCTTGTTGAAATTAAATTAGTTTGATAAAATAAAAACAACTAAAGCTTTAGAAATTTCAGTCATTTGAGATTGACAAACACAACTGGATATTTATTTTAACAATTAGAAATGTTTTCAGTATATTTTTCGGTATCTTCTGCTAATAATTGCAACTTAAAACAGATTTCCACAACCATTATTTTCTCAACATTCTGTTTGGTGTTTTCTGGATTATTATGCCTTGTGTATTATATATACTTTTTTGGTCAATATTTCAAACCCATTGCAGTGTGCATGACTTTAATCAGCATAACATCCCGGTTGCAGATATTAAATAAACAAATTTTTGAAAACAATTTTAGGCAAACATAGTATGTAATTGTGTTTTGAATTTCATAGCGATTTTTTTAATAAACTATCTGGTATATTTTTATACGTCAATTGAGCACTAACCTTGCTTATAAAATAACTTAACCATCTTTGTAAAATACATTTATAATTTTGGAGCCCAGTCCCAACCTGATTATAGTTTTCATCAAACACTTAATGTTAATCTTAAAAAGTCATAGTGACCATCAATATGCCCCCTAATTTTGGAACGCGGTGTTTGCATAAAAAATTAATTGTAAGAACCCGTGCTATTATTTGTGCGCTGGGGGAGAAAATAAGAAAAACATTACCATACCAGTATGAGGCTACTGGGAGGGCCTGGGCTAACCACATTACTAATGAAGAAGTATTAAGACGCACACAGTCAAGAGAACTAATAACAAAAATCAAAAAAAGCTGCATACGTGAGACACATTCTCTGCAATTAAAAATATTATCAAATACTAATTAAATATATTAATTAGAAAGATATACATATAAAATCAATTTTATCGAAAAATATTGTTGTTGCACTACAGGGATTCGAAACTGGATCTCTTTCCAAACCAGGGAAGGTGCATTATCCAACTATACAATAAGAATGTGTTCTCCTTAATAATATATAAGTTGAATCAATGTGTCCAAAATTTTATAAAAATGAATTTTAATTCTGGCGTCTGCTATCGGTTTACTCAAAGGTATTTGAGATTTCGTAAAAATAAAGTAGATGGCTTTCAAATAATGGAATGATAGATGTATTAATTTCAAAAAGTGTAACATATAGGTTTGAAAATTTGTCATCAAAAGTACTGTCGCTGTAGCATAGTTGGTTAATGCACCTTCCCCGGTTTGAAAAAGATCCAGGTTCGAATCCCGGTAGCAACAACAATATTTTTCGAAAAGATTAATTTTATATGTATATCTTTCTAATTAATACATTTAATTAGTATTTAAAATATCACAGACCTATGTTCTGAATACAACTTCACAATAAGAATGAGTTCTCCTTAATAAAAATATTATCTTTTACAAGTCATTATGCAAACGAAGATAGAAAGCAGCAGAGCAGAAGAGCTAGTAGTGTAGGTAGAAAGAGAATATCTTGGCTGTAACTTCAAAAAATTGTTCAATGTCCGGAATGTTATTGATCTTATATACGATAAATCAACATACTTCAACATGGTTGCCATTCGATGGAAGGCGACACATGAAGAAGAAGTCTTGTTTTGTTGTTTGTTGTGTGCACTATGATGCCAAATTGTGTGCGTGCGCACACCCGCACACCTTAGAGGGAACATTCGTGACCATCAGAGTGAGTTAATCATTTATTTTAGTGGGAAAACAGTAACAAGTTTTTTTTTAATAATATATATAGAGGTATATTTCTTTCTTACCACATCGCAAACCAAATCACATAATGAGGGTTAAGTTATTTACAAGACAGACAATATATGAGAGATTAGTGTGCTGCTGAAATTCTTCTCGGAGACTAATCTCAATAGAATAATACAGAATTGACAATTGATTAGAAAGTCTCATCGTGTACACACACCATTATTAAAAAATTTATTCAGACTGAAAATAATTTTAAATTATTAATTATAATGAGAACATATTATTAATTGTGATGTAGTTTTTCAGAACATAATATTTTAATACAAATTAAATGTATCAATAAGAAAGATATACAAATAAAATCAATTTATCGAAAACATATTTTTGTTGCCACCCGGACTCGGGGAAGTGTGCTAATCTATTACACCATTAGTTAGGAAGGATTCCTGGTTCATGTCCGGGTTGTAAAAAAAATATTTTTTCGATAAATTAATTTTATCTGTATATCTTTCTAATTAATACATTTAATTTGTATTATAATTTTAAATGATTATGAATTTTGTAACTCACCACCATCTCGAGTGAAGAAATGGAATATAGATGATGGCTTGCTCCAACCATACCTGAAATGATTTATTAAAATTAATCCTTACATTTATTTACATTTTTTTTATACATATCAGAACTTTAATTTATGTAAATATATGTATATCTCACCTGTTTCTTGAAATAAGTTGAGCTTCGTAGGCAGTTGCCGGTGTTAAGCCTGTTAAAACATAGAATGCTGTGTGCACCGGACCTGAAAAACAGAACAAAAAATTTACTTAAAGACAAAAATGCTTAGCGCTCTATTCTCTCTGAAAACCTTTTCTCTGAATCTCGTCTCGAAAATATGAGGATAATATGAGATGTATACGAAGAAAGCATTGCCGGAGAGTAGAATGACACAACTCATAGACACCACCTTTATCAACAAATTTCTGAGACAAGCTCATAGTGGACACACTATTACAAAAATATATCGACAGATATATTTTTTTTATTTTTCAAATTACGATACAATATTTTTTTTTTCCATACTACGCTTGAAAGACAATGCTTGTGTAGAGAAGTGGAGTGAATATAAATAAAAATTATTGTTTACAATAATGTCATATTAGTGATATAAATAAGTTTTAGGGATACATGTTTCTTTTTGAGTTCACTTTGAAGTGTTTTTTAATAGCATTTGATAGTTCTTTATCATCACTTATACTGTGTGTGTGCATTACAGTGTTAAGCAATGCCTCATGTTATTCATTTCAATAATACCGGTGCCATCTTCTGGAATTCATATCTGTCAAATCCGATTTTCATTAGGTTATATATAACCAATTTGTTTCTACATAGATGATGAGTCTCAACTAATTCATTCATTCTCCATCCATTTTATTAATAGTCTATTCTCCACCTTGAAACACAACATGATATAAAGAGATTGCGAAACAAAATTATTAATATTTTCATTAGAAGTAACGATAACATGAACAGATTGATACTTACATACTTCTCTTCTAAACTAAAGTTATTTGTGTATGTATCAAAATCTAACAAAATCGGATTAATATCTCTACCTTCATTATTCTCTCCGGGTATTGTCAACTTGGTCCAAGTGTCATCTTTTTCTTTAATCATAACTACGCCATCTTTAGGTGGAGGTCTTGGTTTATAGGGCCTGAACCACAAATTGTATTCTGAAAGATCAAAAATGTAACTATGTATTTCTTCATATACATTTCTTTATCTAACAACCATAAAATGTTTTTTTTATTTGAGATTTCATCTTACCTTGAATTTGTCAGATTTAAAATGAGGCATTTTAAATAAAGAAATCTTTTTAAACAAGCGAAATTTAAGTGACTGATATGTAATTATAGAAAATATATTGAAAGATTACCAATGATGGGTGAGTAAGAGTCAACTTCCCAAATAAGAGTGAAAGTTGTCGGAGATTTGTCATTCTTAGATTTGTCCGTCTTGAAAACTGCTACATTGGCTACACCTATAAAATTAATTCATAATTGTTATAGTTATGGACAATAATATTTGACAACAAGGCTCACATTTCTAAAGCCTAGCAGTTTTTCAATAGAGAAGAAACAATATTTTGAAATTGTATCATGCTACGTTTCACGTCAGGTAATCTATCCTCAACACTAATTATTTTGTTCCATTTCAGAGACATTTATCTTGGGCTGACAAAAATGGATGTTCGAAGAGACCTAAAACGTGTTGAAAATCCAAATAATGAGCTTAATGTTGAGAGTCATATTGTTATATCGTCGAGAGGCTTTTTATAGAATGTTTTCATTATGTTGTATCAATTAATATATTACACCAATATATTATTATCTTAAATACTAATTAAATGTATTAATTAGAAAGATATATGTACATATAAAATCAATTTTATCGAAAAATATTGTTGTTGCTACCTAGATTTGAAAAGTGTAACATATAGGTTCAAAGTGCTGTGTGCTGTAGCATAATCGGCTAATGCATGTTACCCAGGTTGAAAGAGATCCAGGTTCGCATCATGATATTTTTCAATAAATTGATTTTATATGTATATCTTTCTAATTAATAAATATATATAATTAGTATTTAAAATATCACAGACCTGGGTTCTGAATAATTATAACTTCACAATAAGAATGTGTTCTCCTTAATAATATTATTATCTGTCTTAAAAACATCTCTAATTCTATTTTACAATTGACTCACCACTCAGAAAGATCTTAGCCTCCGCCATGCCTAGTCTATTCTCTGCTTTACAGGTGTACATCCCGAGGTCGGCATCCTTCACGCTGCGTATGATCAGCTGGTGTCTATCTCCTCTGGTGTGGGCCACGGCTCTCGCTGCCCCCCCTGTCCTCAAAGGATCCTGTCCGTGAAACCAGTGCACGCGGGCAGCCGGGGCTGCGGACACATGGCACTCCAGTTGGGAGCTCAGACCGATGGTGGTGTGAACCCAAGGGGTTGTGGACCACACTATTGGGGGATCTAAATAAGATATAAAAAAGATATGTTAGTCCAAGAAAAAATAAATTAATCCTTAAAATCTGAATCTGTACTATTCACAGTGTATTATATACCATGGTTTAATAACTAACCAAATTAACAAATTTAATAGTAGGACTTAAAACTTTTTTATTTCTTATTGTCTTAAAAAAAACCTGGTGTGAGATTAAAAAATATGGACATAATTTACTGGACCTTGAGACTTTCATCGCGTTTAATGAGATGAATGTCGCACACTTTTTTTGAAATACAGCCAGTTCTCGATTTACGAACATTCGCTATAACAAACATTACAATTTTAAGATATTTTGTATTTATTTACAAAACGCATGAAGCTGTTGAACTTGACTAAGCTGATGTAAAAGAGTTATTGGACTCATATTCTGAGGAATTGACAACTCGACTCCTTAGAATAACAAGGTTCCAACTAATATTTTGGGCTAATTTGAGTCATTGCGTGAAAAGGGTTCCAAATGCATTATTCTTTATTTCTTCCATAGACACCAACTCTATTTAATTGATATTAAAGGAAATAGCATGAGCTGCAGTTCCAACTGCATCAGTAATTTATTTCAATTTATGGATCATTAATGTTAATTTACAATGTTTTAATTTATTTTTTATTTTCCTCATCTCACAGTGGTCATTGATAATACTGAAAATAAGTGAAGACCTTAAAACAGATCATATTTGCATACTCAAAACAAAATAAACATGAATATATGTTGAAATTCAATAAATACTTTTGAGCTCATTATCTCAAAACTGTGTCAGTATCAGATGGAACCTTTTTATTCTGAGGGGTTGAACTGATGAGTTAATAAAAATATAAACCAATTTAAACACAGAGGTACAAGTTTAAATTTCACATTCCAGAACATTTACGATGCAGAAAATGGCTGCAGCTTTTAAATTGAAAACAGGCATTTATGATTCACTAACATGTTGTAATGAGATTTTTAATGATGATTTTTAATGAAAAGATGTAGCTAACTGTGCAGTCTTCTATCAAGTCATATTTTAAAATGAACACTGATGAATCCAAATCTGGGGAAAAAAGTTGTCTAATAATGGTGGAAGGAAAACTCTTGAGAAGGCCAAGACCGACCAGGGATTGTAGACAATGTTTCCTGTAAGGTGTGCGGGTGTACGCGCGCACACGATTAGGCATCACAGCACACACAAAAAACAATAGCGCGCACACAATCTATAACGAGACTTCTTCATGTGTCGCCTTCTATCGAATGGCGACCATGTTGCAGTATGCTGATTTATCTTATATAAAATCACTAACATTTCGGACATTGAATCATAATGAATGATAATTTCTTTCTACCTATGCCTTTGCTGCCTTCTCTCTTCCCCTGCATGATGAGTTGTAAAAGATAATATTTCTCATTGCGGAGAATGTGTCTCAAGTATGCAGCTTTTTTTGATTTTTGTTATTAGTTCTCTTGACTTATTTGTGCATATTAATGCAAATTCATTAGTAATGTGGTCAACCCAAGCCTTATCCTTATACTGGTATGGTAATGCTTTTCTTATTTTGTCCCTTAGCACGCAAATAATAGTACTGATTTATAAAATTGCACAAAAGATTTTTAATGCACACACTGTCTTTAGAGGGACCGTTGGTTGTAGAGCCAATGGTGATAATCAAATATCAAGTTATTTTGTAAATAATCATATGTGTTGAATAACTGAATTAAGTTAATATTAATCAATTATTTAATGATTAACAAATATTAATTTTAATCTATTGTTGTTTAGAGTTGATTAATATATATAATGTTCAATATGAATATCATTTTTATATGAAATGTCATATTGGTCCTCTGATGTACCCACCAAATTCACCTACTATCTATGTAAATACATAGTCGACTTTTAATCTAAATGAAACCAAAAAGTTTAAACTTGTTATTAATTAATGCTTTGGAATTAGAAAGACGCTATTGCAGTAATTAAAATTTGATTGAATAATTTACGTGTCATTAATGCACTATTCAATTTTTTACACAAAATCATTTTTTAAATGTGAACATAATACACCATTATGAGTGTTGGAATATCCGTACCAATTTTAGATCACCAAGTTGCAGGACAACACTCTATATCGTTTTTGGGCAGATCTGAGTTGTGATTGCATATCTTATTGGGCATCGAATGGTATATTAAACATCCACATAAAATAAAATAAAAATACTATTACACACAATTTCTAACCTGTTACAACACTATATATAATCCATGATGGCTGATGTTCCGTTTATCTATCAACATTTATAAAATCAATATACAGTGTTGATGCATGGGGGGGTCTCAGTTAGTGAATTTTATTTGCAGACCGCGTAGATAACTTACGCATTACAATCAGTTGTATGGCAGCTCTTGCCGGATCCCTGACACCATTAGTGGCTACGCACTCGTACGTCCCGCTCAAGTGTCGATTGGTGGCGTTGAACTTCAGCCTGGCCCTATTAACCAGGAGCTCCATCGGCTGTCCCTGGAGAAAAAGTAATTAAAATTGTTAATCAAAAGAATTCAGTCAATATATAAATAGTAAATACCTGCTGCATGTAAGGAGTTGTCTTTGAGTGGATAAAAAAATAAATTAGTATCTTTGACAGCGCAGAAATGTTTGCATCAATTTTAAAATCAGATATACTGACCCCTTAGAACAGCCATACTCAACATCATAGCCATATCCCCGTCTGAACTTGTTGATTGGAGCCTATAATTTAGGCTTATAAGCCATATAGACATGTGATGTGCTATTTCAGGCCATTATCACAACATTTACTAATATAAATTAGATTACACTCATACAAATTAGATTACCTCACTAAAAATTGAATTTGCCAATTTTACCCTTATTATAAATAATGGTATTAGAAGTATTATAAATTACGCTACCTAAACTAAACTGTAGAAGTAATATTACCTTAGCCAATTCAGAATTGTATAACTAATAAATGGTATTGTTTTAAATACTAATTAAATGTATTAATTAGAAATCAATTTTATCAAAAAATATATTGTTGTAGCTACCGGGATTCGAACCTGGATCTCTTTCCAATCCGGGGAAGGTGCATTATCCAACTATGCTACACCGACGATATTTTTAGCCTCAAATTTTCGAACCTATATGTTACACTTTTTCAAATTAATACATCTGTCATTCCATTATTTGAAAGAAATTTTTTACGGAATCTCAAATAGCTTTGAGTAAGCCGATAGCAGACGCCAGAATTAACAATTCATTTTTATTAAATTTTTAACATATTGATACAACTTTATTAAATTTAAACACAATACAATTATTAAGGAAAACACATTCTTATTGTGAAGATTAGTTGGATAATGCACGTTCCCCGGATTGGAAAGAAATCCAGATTCGAATCCCAATATATTTTTCGATAAAATTTATTATATATGTATATCTAATACATTTGATTCATATTTAAAATATCACAGACCGTCTGTTCTGGATAATTACAACTTCACAATAAGAATGTGTTCTCTTTAATAATTGTATTGTGTATCGCTTACTGCGTGTAAGTTCACTGGATTGCAAATATTTAGGTGTTCTATACAAACCAAGCGCAATATAAGCGCATGACATAAATTTTATTTTGGCTTATCTAAAATAATAAATCATCCACTTTTTTGTAATACAGCGAAACTCTCTTAAAGATAGTTTCCAAAGGTACAATAATTAAAACTTATTAAAGTGGATTGCAATATTCTTATATCTAATTTAACATTTTTTTCGCTTTCTAATGAGTGGATGATTGTTTTTAAAACGCTATTTTTATACTTTATTTTTTATTTAAATGCAACAATTGTATCAGTCCATATTAAATTGCTTCATACTAAAATATAATTTCAATTTATTTTAGAATAATATATCTTAAATAATCAATTTCCATATTGTGCTCGCAAAATATATTTAAAGAGGAATATTGACAAGGGTAAATGGAGTTAGGGTACGTATCATCAAATTTCTCAGGTGGGAAACTATACTATGCAGAAAATGTATTAGGAGTACATGATTCACGTGTTTATTATCTGGAGAGTCAATTCAGTGTAAAGTTTTCCAATCTTTTTGCAAAATCTACAGCAATGCGTGCTTTCAATTAATTTTATTAGATCTATTAAATCTTAAGGCATTTCTTTAAAAAATAATGTTTAAATATACAAAAATATATAATGACGAAACCTATTTAATCTTTTTCCCAATACTTATCTTCGGTTCACCGAATCTCGAAATATTTCCATATAATGACAATACATTCTGTTCATAAATTGATTGAAAAAGATTCAAACTGTAATTATTGCCTACGATAGAGTAAATTATGAAGAAATAAAGCTAAAAGTACAGTGAGTAAGATTAAGAAATGATTAGTTAAGTGGTTAGGACGATATAGGACGTCCGCGGAAGACTTGGCACGACCACATAAAACAGATACTGGGGAATGGTGCTGTTAGATGCCTCAATAATCAGCGAGCTTGTATGAGAACATGTATGAATGTGGACGAGGCGAGAATTGTGTATCAGAAATAAATATTTTTACATTGGTTATAAAATATATCGTTTTCAAAAAAGGAAAAATTCACGTTTTCAAAAAAGTATGAAAACATTAAACTATTTAATTCAAATTTATATGGTTACCTAGAGAATTTTATAGTATTTGATATTAAAAAAGTAATTAAACTATACCTTATGCGTATATATTTTAAATAATTACTTAAATGTGTGATATTCTTGGCGGAAATCATTACAATGGAAACATCTTAAGCAGGTGTCACTATATGTACTATGCTGTTATTGAAGATTTCGTGAAACTTTCGACCATTTTAGACATTAATCACTACATAGGTTAAGTTAAATTTTTAGACAATATGCAGTAGAGCGAGAAAATATTATTACACCGTCTTGCTCGCCGCCACAACTGGGTCAATCGGACCGTCACAATTACTAAATCGTTGCTACAACTTAAGTAAAGAGACGATGAAAAAAAGCTACAGTCAACAATGAAAGATGAAGCAACACTGGATGTATTTGAAAAAAGAATCCTCAGCAGAATTTTTGGTGCGTGACGTAGACGTTATAACCAAAAACTTTACGACCTGTATGATGAGCAGAAAGTCACAAAATGTATAAAATTAGGGATGCTTCAATGGCTAGACCTTAGAGCATTGGTGGCCAACCTGCGGCCCGCCGAGTATCTACTTGTGACCCGCGGAGCATATGCACACATTATTTTCTTTTAGTGTAGTTCGTATCATATCTCATATATGGAAGTATCTCAGTACATTGATTCAAATATCGGGACAATTTCTTCTATGGTATATTCGTATTAACAAACAATCACAACGTTAAGCTGATTTCAAAAAGCGCGCACGCCACTGAGCACGCCGTGAGCGTGAATGCGGGGCGGGGTGCGTCGTGCGACCGCCAGCCAGCCACCCTGTCTGCAAGCCAGCCACCCTGTGGCAAGCTCGCAACGCCGTCGTTTGCTTTGAATACTAAAATAAGTTTTGTTGTACGCCGGGAAAATCTCATTTCTAAAATCTGGCCCGGCTGCTGAAAAGGTTGCCCACTATGCCTTAGAGAGTACATGAATAATGCGCAATCTCCAAAATGGCTGCTCAATAATAAACCTTTAGGAAGACGAAAAATAAATAGACCCAATACGAAGTAGCAGAATAATATATTGGACGTTATAAACCTAGTGCACATTATTTTAGAGTTAGACACATATTAAAAATACGAGTTAAAAATGTTCAGGCTACATGTGCCTAATCTCAACCATATCAAAAATTATTTATTAGACTTTATTGACATACATGTTTTTGTTGTAACAGAGGTGAATATATTATAATTTAACATGATAAACATAAAATATAATTATATTGCTATTAAGTATAATACTCGTAGTTTATTGTGTGGGATGGAGTAGACTCCACCTCTGATATATACAACATTGTCCTGGCTACTTTGCTAGACTGCCGTCTTTTTTTTCTGACAGTTTTTTTCGTACTGTTGTGGTGTTATTTAATTCAAGAAAGATAAAGATTCGACAGGAATAAAAAATATGCAGTGAGAGTTGTAAAACTAGTGAATTATTAGTGTAGATTCCAAATTATGTATTAAATACAAAAAATAAAAGGTCATCGAACTTCGAATGGCCAGACTATTTTTTATTAGATGATTTAATACATGAAGCAAAAATGTCGAATAATAATGGATCAATTTCGAAGTACATAGACTTGAAGCTTAATTTGTAAAAATCTCATGCACATAACAGTTTCAACTCTTAATGTAAGTCAGGAGCTAGATCTGTTACACTGTGTACATAAAGACGTCAACATTCATTATTGACAGTGCAGAGATCCGTTGGCCAGGAATAGAGATATGGTGCAGGGGCCTATTTTACTTAACACTTTAGGGGCCCCTTGTCTTGAAATAAGTACTACTCCCCTACCAAATGATCTATCAGTGTTTTTGAAGTTTAAATACAGGGTGAATATTATGTTCTAGGTTGATGTTGTTTTTAAATAACTTGAAAATAAAACATATTTTTTTATTTTGGTATTTATTTGTCAATTATTTGGTTTATTACAATTATGTATAGAATATGACATCAGCCAAGTGGCCGCCTCTGGTAGCGGCACAAATGCGTGCTCTTTTAACCATATTTTCATTCTCGCACACTTCGCGTGTTATTTCAGCAATTTCATTTCGTATATTGTCCTGTAGCTTCGGAATTGTTGTTGACTTATTGACGTAGACCATTCCTTTCAAGTATCTTCACATAAAATAGTCTGGAGCCGTCAAATCAGGTGATCAAGGAGACCAGTCGATATCACGACATTATGCGGCCGGGAAAAATTACTCGCAAAATTTCAAACGTAGCTCGAGCTGTGTATGAGGTGGCACCGTCCTATTGAAACCACATGTGTTGCAGGCCCAATCGACCCAAATCGGCCACTAAAAAATGTTCAAACATGTAACGATAGCGATCACCATTAATGGTTACAGCATTGACATTATTATTTAGATAAAATGTTTTAATAACTTCAACACGCTTTTGAGGCGTCAGATACTCAATAATAAATTGTAATCAACTACTATCTACAACTACCAAATGCAAACTGACAAATATCTACCAAACCAAAATGGCGGCTAAACAAAATCGGCCTGGAACATAATATCCTTATATAGTGATTGAGAGGCCTACTGGTGAGTGGGTCCTCACAATTGCTACATGCACGACTATAAGTCCACCACTACCGATGGTGGTATATTCTTGAAGTGGCCAGGTTTCATACCAGGTTGTGGAGCTAAGGATAGTGATGATGGTGAAAGTGAAAAGTTAATAACATTATGCTTACGTTGTACATCCAGGTGACGATGGGTTGTGGAACTCCCGTCGCTTTGCACGCCATATCAACTTCTTCCCCGATCCTCACCTGAACCAGCCCTATCTCGGGCACAGCCGTCACTTCCGCCGGATCTGAAAATATGTATTTAATTCAACCGTTATTATGTATTCAAATCCTATTTATTTTAAGAATAAGTTATTGTTTCATTGCTTTAAATTCTGCCACGAAAAATTATCGCTACTTAAAAACGTCCCTTAACTATTCTATCAATCCTGCAAGAACAAAAACGGGGCAATCGCGACTCATTTGCAACAGATTAAAATTATACAACGACTTATCACAACATATAAGACAATTAAAAATTGATAGATTAAAATAGAAGTGACAAGCACATTAAAACGTGCAAGCTTACTGAAACTGTGCACAATTTTCTGTAATATAAAAATTTCTAACAAAATTGTGTAACAAAAAAAAATATTTTGTAAAATCAATAGCTCAAATCGACGCAATTACTTCAAGGGCTTTTTGTTCTGGCCGTGTTTTTACGTCAACCGTGTAGTTAAATAACTAATCATTTTTAATTTTTTTAATATGTTAAGATATCCTTACACAAAACTTCGATTGCGTGCACTTGGCGGATCACAGACCATGGCTTAGGTCGCACAACCTGCAAAAACAAACGTCATGTTAATAATAATAACCTCCGGAGTAATTCACTAAATTATAAAGTACCGTACCGTGCACCACACTGGACGGTGTTGACTCGGTGTGATTTACGTCTCAATGATTTGTAATTGAGGTGGAATTGATGCTGGAAAAATATCACTTAATTTTGTTAATATTGTTCATGATCTATTTCATTCAGAATCTGTGAGATCCAAATAGTAGATCTCTTAATTCTTAATCTAAGATAGACTAAAAACAGTGGCGTATTTAAAAATGTGAGCCCCAGTGTAAAATGAATATGTATTGTATATGAGATGATTTATTCATTAAATAGTAAGAACAACATTCTTTTCTTGTCTTTTGTAATAATATAAAAAAATATGGTTCAAAAAATCTCTTTCTTTTCGTAAAATCTATCCATTGACACTTGTTTTTGCCTCTTTTTGAGGATTTCATGAAAATGTGACTTCGCATTGTCGTTGAAAAGATTAATCGCTCGCTAATCCATAACCAACTCAACGAACAAACTACGAGTGACCCGAGCCTTGCTGTTGGACCTCCGCATAATATTTAACTGGCTTTTCTGTACCTCGAATCTCTTGAAGGCTCGTGGATTCTCGGATCGGATCGAATGATGCACGAACAATGGCTTAACTTTCAAATTACCGCTTGCATTAGCACACTTCAAAAGGATGAGACGGTCTTTCATGGATTAATATCAGGCATTTTTTTTTAAAGTTACGCGATACTTTTTTTTGTTCGTATATCGAAACATCGCTTGTATGTCGAGTCAAATTTAAAAAAAATCTCATATCTCGAAATACTCGTAAGTCGAGGTTCCACTGTATTATGAGACGAGAGACCAATTGTGTTTTTATAATTTATATTGGGCTTTTTAACAATTCTGCATTGGGGTCAATATTTTTAGTTACATTACTGCATATGCATTATATACAATATAAAGTATATAATGATTGTTGACATCTTGGCTACTTTAGCGTAGACGAGAATCTAGCAAAGTAGCCAGGGCACGATGGAATCCAGAGGAACCTTCGTGCGCTCGAGGTCAACGGCTGGTGAACCAAAGCCCAGACCAGAAAGGAATGGAGGGATCTCTTTGAGGAGGCCTAAGCCCTCCCGGGGCGTAGTGCCATAATGAATATATTTTTTAAATCATTACGAGAGATGGACCACCGTATAGATACATTAACCATATTTCTTTGATAAACAATATAAATTTGTTGATACAAGAATTCAATAGATTTTTTATATTTACAAATTATATTAAGATTGACAGCCAAAAGTGTCCGCGATTCCAGACCGTGGGATGATATGGGCATACGAGGCAGACAACAAAAATCTACACAAAATTTAATTTCAACAAATTTTTGAATCTATATGTTGCAACTCGCTCAAATTGATACATCTATTATTCCATTTATAAACAATCCACTTTATATTATGGAGAATCTCAAATACCTTTGAGTAAAATCCGATAGGGGCCGCCAAAATTAAATTAATTAATCCGTTTTATTAAATTTGGATACATTAATACAACTTATATATTTTTAAGGAAAACATAATAATTATTGTGAAGTTGCAGTTTTTCAGAACAACTTCACAAATAATAATGTATTTTCATTAAAAATATTTTCCACATTAAAAAATAGATTTTAGTTATATACCGCACCATCACCAAAGACGATTGCTTTCTGCTGGTAGTGAAAAATAATGGTTAAAGAATAAGGAGAATATAATAAAAATGATTAATGGTTCATATATTTTTTAGCGATTTTTTTTTAAAATTCCAATAATTATAAGATCGCTATGAAATTAATAGCGTGCCTACAGATAAGCGGCTTCGATACGCCATTTCGTTCGGATGGCTGGCCATAGTGCATTCAATTTCACCAATTACTCACCATGGCCAAGAACACTTTCGCCCCATGCCCAAAAAAAGATATGCTTTCAATTTTTTCATTTTCTTTGTTTTTTACATCTTCAAAAGTAAATTTATCTTACACCATAAACTGAAATTAATCAATTAACAAGAAATTATTTAAAAACTTGTACACGACCAGCTTCATTTTTAAATTTAATACATAATTTCATACGTTTTAATGTTAACTGGTGTACACACGAATAACAAGTCTCGAAAACGCGTAAAAAAGCAGTGCAGAGTATAGCGCGATTCGACCTATTTTGTATTTTGTAGGCAGAGTAGAAAAAAAATAAATTTATCCTAGGCCTAATCGGGTGCAATCACTGGATCCGATTCTTACATAAAATATTGTGTACAAAGGAATATTCTGCATCTAAATATTTTGAAGTGAAACTTCTTTGGGCACGGTGTGGTAAATTCAATTGGCTGCCACCATCGCACATATTTAAAAAAAAAAATTCCAACGTGTGCCCAGTAGTGTATTGGAGCCGTAATGCGCCGGAAAATTGTTCCGGTACGATTTGTGGACTGATTTTTGTGAGAGTGATACCAGCGTATTTATTGATATACGAATAAATATCCAACCATCTTCGAGAAAAGTGAACAAACGTTATTTTTATTTAGTAAGAGTAAACTTAGTAGGAGTAGCGTTTCGCTACTTCTTTTTTTAGAACTACACCACTGCCTGTGTCTGTGCACGCGAAAGAGATTCCTTACACATTTTGTAGTTGGTACATCACGACCCCTCAGAATAACAAGGTTCCATCTGACACTGACACTGTTTTGAGATGATGAGCGCAAAAGTGTTGATTGAATTTCAACATATATATGCATGTATATTTTGTTGTAAGTATGCAAATATGATCCGTTTTAAGTTAGCATAAGTCATTAAACATTAACATTAATATAGGTAAGGTGTTAAATTGCAAACCTTTATTCAGTTGTAACTGCTGCTGGGGAGATTCAAAACAACTCAAATGACTAATGCAATGACGTACGTGACGAGCGTGAACTAAGAGTGGCACGAGACGGCGAATCTTAGACATGGTGTATACACGGGGACCACGAAAGCTGAGAGATGTCTCCTAAAAATCTCAGAGATTATCTCGAATTAAAAATCTCTTTCGCGGACACGGGTCATTTTTAACAAACATTCCTTTAATTCATAAGTTTTGTTTTCACACATTCTTGGACGGACTTTCCAACTGGTTAGTAATAATAATATTGACGCAGTACATACAGGTAGGAATTGTTATTTTTCAAGTTCAAATGAAATATTTGGTACAGGGTCACGTTCATTAGCCACAAAACTGACTGTTTTTAAATCACTTAAACTGCTGTTTATCACATTTGACATGTCGACACTTGAATGGTAATCTCCGACAATACGGAATGAGTTGAGATCATAACCGCTTTGGAATGTTACACACACGCCATCATCTATTAACCTCGGCGGTCTACCTCCATCTACACCGATGAATCCAATTAAATCAAGTTAACAGAAAAATGTCGCTGGAGATCAAAGTTGAACAGTTGAACGGGCGGGCTGGTGGATTATCAAGAATTTATAGTCTTTCGATCAGACGATCAATGTAATCAATTATTCAAACAATGCGGTGCTGTGTCAAGGGTAGGACCTAGAACAGGAGTCGGAAAATTGCGGCACCCGAGCAGCAAGATGCTCTTTGGAAGTATTGGGCTTGAAAATAAATATAAAGAGTGGAACCTTAATTTATCCTATTAAAGTATATGAAATTAAAACATACGTAGTTTTGTGATATTAAAGCAAATTAAATTGTTATTTATTTACCTACGTTCTGAACCAATATTCTTATATTTTAGTTTATCAACCAACCATCTTTTAGTTATGATTTGGAACCATTATTTTTAATAGTTTTGTCTAATCGTGAATTATTTCATTTAAAATGTGGTCGAGTTATTGTATCATATTAATTTATATTATTTGTAAACGGACATGTATTGAGACAATACTTATTGATGTCATTCAATTCATTACTTTACCTACCCGGCGCGGAACCCGGAATTAAAATAATCTACTTATTATACCCAGAGGAACATTATCTCCAAAACTATGTTTATAAACAGTAGCAAGACATTTCAGTGATTAGACCGTATCTGAAGTTCAAGTGAGAAAGAACTGAAAGTCTGACGGTTTCAATACACCTCCGTGAACAAATTACACCTGTATCATACCAATAAACGAACTTATCACAAGTACCGAGTCGTGATTTGAAAATCTCCTTGCTGGAACATAAAAAAATTAATCAATTAGAAAGATATACAGAAAAAATCTATTTATCGAAAAATTGTTTGGTTGCCACCGGGATACAATCCCGAAACTTTTCCGGTGGAAATGCGTTACCATTTCGCCACGTTAACCATTTAAGTTTCTGACAAATTTAGGACTTTTTTGGGATTCATTGCAATATAATAGACGTATTTATAAAGATTACGTAATATTTCATTTATTATTTGATTAGGCCTGATCTAAGGAAATCGCCTCAAATTTTAAAATAATTAAAAATAGAAACTTAAGAAATGACGTCTTACGTATTAACATATTTTTTATTGTTTAAAAAAAACATAAAAATACACATTAAAAACGGATTTAAAAAAAATATAGTATATATAAATTAAAAATAGAAACATAATACTACTAATAAGCCCAAATTTGTTGTTCCTCGGATAGAAAAAGTTCCCAGTTTAGTATTACAACATATAATTTTTCGAGAGACAGATTTTTTCCGAACAATCTTTTAAATAACTAATTGATTTATTTCAGGATATATTCATTAATAATTGGCATATTTCAGGAGAACGATAATAAAAAATATGTAATTATTTCTGAGACGGTTCCAAGAATTCAGAAATAATACACCTTGTCTCCGGAACATTTTTTTCCCGCAATATTTATTGGCTATATTGAAAAACACATTTTTTATAAATTTGACTTTACATAAATATATAATGGCATTTTTGCTTTTTTGTTTGCTTTAATTTAGAATGGATTGTTTTATAGTTCCAAGCTTATTTTTATAATGGTTAGGGTCCGATTAGATTAGATTATGTTAGGTTAAAATCATATATTTTATGAAGTACACATTTATTTCAAATATATTTTTTCACTATATGTGGCGAACAATTTTTCAGGCAAAGGATTAAGGGCGAGCAATGTTTCTAGATCCTATAAAAGTGTATACAGTAGACTCTCAATTATCCAAAATGATCCCATTAAAAACGTCAGGTTATCTCCCGCAAAGAATACAATTTACCACAATGCACCTGTCTTGTCTCACAATAAAACACGGAATAAATATGGTCGAAGATCACCCCCAGCCCTCAAATCACAATTAGTCTTTTTTTTTAAGTGTCGCAACTTTCGTTCAATAACGCGCTTTCAATCTGCTAGTATTAATTTATATTATTCTGCACATTTGACTGCAAAATTATGTTTATACATTGCTTTTAATTTTAATTGCACTTTATTTAAGAGCTTCGGATACATAATGAATAATACAGTATCAAAGCGTAATTTATTTTCGACTTTAAGGTATATATTTTTCCGCGATATTTTATTGACACGTTTAGTTTTACTAGACTTTATAGGCCTCCAAACAAATATATTATTGCGAAATATACTATATCGAAGCGTGTCGAGCGGGCTTTCAAATAAAATTTTGAAATTTTAACAAATAATATTTTGAAATGTTATACAAATTTTTTTAAAACAGAATACTATAATAATTCGTAATATTCGTTTTATCTTCCCGGTTAGTCCGCCAATTCAAACATATTTTGCTTATTACTATTGATTTCATAAATATATATATATATGTATGTACTCGTATAGTACAAAAATCAGTTTCTAAATTTAATACACGGTCCGTGTATAGTAAAGTGATGTCATATATGCGCCTTGAACTCAACTGACGTCACATGACCCACGGCTATTTTGTTTAAATTAGACAGAAAAACTCTGCAATTTATATTATTATACATTTAATCTTTGATCTATTTAACAAGGAACGATATGTTATAAGAATAGCAAATTAACCAATAAAAACACTTCCACATAAAAAATAATGGGCCGGAATCCTGGCGCCACCTAGCGGATGCAGCTCAAAGTTTTATCCGAGAAACATTGCACTTTTAAAAGACGGCTGCTTTCTACTTGATAAAATGTGCCACTAAAGTGAGATGTATATATGATATGTATAAACTGAATAGATTAACAAGACTGAAGATTTGTCCTTTCAGGGATATTGATATATATTTTTCATATATGTAATAATAATAAATTATTTAACTTTTTTTTTAACAGATAACGTAATATTTTTATTTACAATTTTAATGACATGTTATACATAAAACAATTGCGTTATGTGTATTTTATACACATGGCTAAATCAATAAAAAATAAAATGTATGAGCGAGGTATTTTCATTTTCGTGAGAATAATCCGCCCAAAAGTTATTTGATTTAGTTAAGACAGTGTTTTTATGTTTATATGACATTGAATATGTCTATTTTGTAAGTTTTTTTTTTTTTAAATTGGCGTTTCACCCCTATGGAGTGTTCTTGCCATTACCGAGTAATTTTACTTAATGTGAAGTTTTTTTTGGATACATTTAATTTTTACAGGTTTATTTCATTGCCGTTTAGGGACCTCGTTAATATTTTTAAAATGGTTTGATTGTTAGATGATAACAAAGTTGGGATGTTGATGGGGATGGAATTTATATTTTGGAAGTGAAATCATTTGCGATACGAGGAACAGTGGAATGTGTAGAAATTTGAATTGATTTAATAACAATTTACGCTTGATTGTGTGTTTGTACGGAGCATACCTAAATTTCAATAAAATAGTATTAGGGTGTCGGGTAGTATATAATATAAATTTGAAAGTCTTTAAAAATAATTACACATTTTCATAAAATGAATTGAAAATGAAATGAATTTTTTTCACTTGTCCATATCTCGCATCAGTAGAGACAATATGTGTAGGTAGGATGTATGTGAATTTAGAGAAGATATTTATCGTAACTTTACAACAATTAAGTTAATTAACGAGATCAATTGTTTAATTGCATCTAATTCGCTCGGCAAGCTATACGATCATTTCTTTTATAGATACGCCAAGAGCGTGTATACCCGGCGATCGGTTGAAAGAAATTAAAATAATTTTGTTTCATTTACGGTTGCGGTCCGTCCCCGCGGAAATGATGAAATAAGGTCTCGGGAATTTAAAATTAATGTCCGTACCCATGTTGAGATGTTAATCTGGAGATCGACTCTGAGATTTCCCATCTAACTTTTTATTCTAATAGTTGGACAAACGGAAAGCATTAAATTACAAATAGGTATTCTGTTTTAACAGCTACGGAGGAAATTTAAAATTCAAAATGGAATTGAGTATTGTATACATTATTAAAATTACATATTTTTTAATCGCTTACCTCTCCAAAAAAGAGACCAGCTCTTGTGCTTGGAGAGGGAGTTACCCTGTAATAATTTATATAGAGAATTTATACATTTGTAATCTATAATATTATTTATTATCTAATTGATATATAACAAGCCCCGCTATTGGCGGTAAGTGGCGTTGCTCGAATGACTACGAAAGCCGAAGGTTGTCTCCAAAAAATTTAACGGATGCATAATCTCTGTATCAAATATTGTCTCGAAACATAAATCTCACACGTGGACACGGGCCATTAGATTCCGAAGACATCCTAATAATTGGAGCTACCGGTTATCAGCTGCGTGTGAAGACGTCCCGTGGACGTAAGCAGGTAAGTCGGTGCCTAAGGGTGGAAAATTTTAAGAGACGGCAAATATTAGCTAAGATGAACATTTAAATTACTGTCTCGTACAAAAAAAAACTCTAAAAGAAATTTAAATGGCACTATGAAAGTTCATTTCTCAGTGCGAGAACAACATACAATAAGTACATCTAACATAAGTGACATGTGTTTTGAAAATATCAATGTGCCAAAATATGGTATTTGCTCTCTCTGGTTCGATTGTTAAAGGGGGGAGGAATAAGGGTTGAGCCTTCGTGTCTCCGACATATGAGGTAACAATAATAGCGTAAGATTTGTTGGGGGACCCTATTCAGGGAGCATGGCGAAATTGTTATATTTTAACTTTGTGTATAATTGTATAAAGTAGTAGCAAAAATGGGTAAAGTTTTATATATATATTATATTTTGTTAATTATTTTTTTTATTAGTGAAATTTTTTAATCTGTTTATAAATTATGTTCAATAGGGTCAAGAACAGGGTAAAGAAGTGAAATGGGACGAAGATGTTGAGCATCGGATGAGGGATCATATAGGCCGAGGGAGTTTGTGGAGGGGTTTGGGATAGAAATTCATTTAGAATAAAATTTTGATGATAAATCATGTATGTGTCGTTTGAGTGAGGGTATGTTTGTATTCCTGACAAACGTGGGTGAGTTTGTGATTCTCCTAAGGATGTAGTTTTGTTTGGATTCTAAAATTGTTGTGTTACTTGAACCCCAGATGGATGATAGCTTTATACAAAAGTAATTTGTTTTTCAGGGATAGTGCATTTTACTCCGAAAGAAAATTATCCGGGCTATAAAACAATACAATTTCAAAGGACATGATGCATTTAAAACATACATGGATAGCACAAACTAGTAAAGGGGTTTGGAACATTATTTGTGGGGCGAGGGGTATTCTACACACATTTATCCAACAAAACATAAATTCGATAGATTTTACGTTTATGCAACAGGGAAAGTATTTACTGTCAGAAAATTAAATCTTTGTGTAAACAAAACGTATTTTTTACATTAATACATATTATATTGTCAGCGTTTAAATTTTCGTTCCAATCGAGTCATATTTTTTTAAAAAGTCGCAGAGCTCATTGATTGATGTACGTGGGTGCTACCAAAATAACATTTTGGGACAAGGAATTTACGTTAATTCATGTCTATTTATTTGGTGATCCGTCATGAGTAGGTAGTTCTTTTAAAAAAATTTGTTAACTTTAGTTGTAATTCAGTGTTTTAGTTGTATTCAGATTACAGCCAAATTATTGCCAAAACGCGATGATTGTGGGTGAGTTTATTATTTTTTTCTAATTTAGCCACATTTCAACTTATATTATGTATTGAATTTATTGAATATTTTTAATAATAGTATAGGGGAAGCACTTTACCTACGGACGTCACTGGCTACATGTTCTGCATCCGTCTTATGTGATACCTGCACTAGTAGGTAATGCGTAATATATTTACCTCACAGACGTACTCTCCAGTGTCGTTAGGCGTAAGCCTCGTAACTTGGATGCTGTGGTTGGCGTACAGCCTCACTCTGTCCGGAGGGATGAGGTCGTGGTCGGCGCTGTCGGCTATCAGCTGCTTGTCTTTCAGCCATCTCACGCTGTAAGTCACGCCTGTAACCAAAAATAATTTCATTCCATAAATACTAAGTAAAAATAAATATAGCTAAAAAGCGTATACAGGGTGTAACAGACCTAGGTCACAATACTTTATGGGTTGAAATCTGACTAAATTACGAGTCGAAAATGTTCCCATAAAATATCGATTTCAACAAAATATTGGATAATATTCAACGTTAAAAATATATAAACAAAAAAGTTTTTTTTTTTCAGCCCCTCGGGGCAGATTTTTTTCAAACTCTTTCTAATCTAGTGGTTAAGTAGTTACGATACTGGCCTAGTGATGTATTAGTAGGGAGTTCGAGCCTCGTTCCAGGAGGCCATCAAGTTAGTTATATTTTTACAAATAAATAAAAAATCTTTTTTACAAAATTTGATTGGATTAAGTTGGCTAACCATGTATTGTATATTATATATTTTTTTACATGACTATTATTGCTTTATTAAGCTTAATTTTTTCTGTATGATTTAAGCATGAGTTATTTTAAGCATTTAAGAATGAGTTATTTTATTGGGTTTCGTAACGAAGCTTGTTTTAATTGAATTGAAGGAGGTGGCTCGAAGGGGAGATTTGAGAGAGATATCACAGGCAAAAGGAAATGGCGACTGGCTCGCCCTAGGTTGCGGCGCTTCTAATTATGATGAAGTAGATTAGAGAGAGATAGTGGACATGGACGAGTATGGTATCGAATGAGAACATTTAATTGAATGAGATTAGAATCGGATAATTGAGTAGAATGAGAGAGTGGATTCTATCACGAAATTTTTTCGGAAGATAGGCTCCAATAATGGGCTCGACTCGGCCACCGATTGGACCATAGAGCTGCCATACACATTGTGTTCTGTGACTGGTTCAAATATTACTTGGTCTTGCTCATTGCTCTCTAGCAAATATTTATCTGTTTACTGCGGCCTGGAAAAACTCCGCAATAGACTGGCTAAACCATTACTACGGGTTCTTCAGTCACGATGTTCCCCTTCTTCTGATACTTATCTGAACATCTCATTAGATATCCGAGATATTAAAGATTTTTGATTTTTACTATTTTAAATATTTATTTGTATCTTCGTAACTCTATCCAGTCAGCTGATTTCGAACATTCTTTTGTAAATCCACATCTCAAATGCTTCCATTACATAAAATAATATCGAGAACACATAGCGTCTTGAGAGTCTTGGCCATCTGGTGAGACTTTGATCTCTCGTCTCAGAGATTTGATGGTAAAGATAGGTATGTATCAGTTGCTCATCCTATTCTACGTATAAATTACAACAAGCGATGAATCATAATTCGTCACGCACTCAACTCTATACCATCTTAAAAAGAATTTCGAAACGTGTATCTGAAACAAGTCTCATCCGTATACACGTGCCACAGATCTCATGATTCTATAAGACAGCTGGAGGGGGTGCGAACCACCCTTTTCCGTGACCGGTTTAGAAGCCAGGGCTGCCTTGTCGGTCCCACTCATCAAAGCTAATAAAAATACGCGATTTTAATTCAATAACATATTTAAGTATATGCAAAGTATATATACTCAAAAAGATAAGAAATTCAACGTGGTTATTAGCAATTATCGCAAAGATTTTAAAATTTAGACCCTCCAGCGTCCCTTAAGTGCTGTCTTTATTCATAAAAATCATATAACATAAATTTCAGCAATATATGGACTACGTAGGCGTATTTCTGACAGTACATTAATAATAATTCGTGTAAACGCGCTATGATGTATCACGTGACTGAAGACAAGACGCCGACAGCTGACCGAGATTACTGTCCGACACGAGAGGACGACATCCGCACCTTGCCATTATTTTAAAACACGACTTTTACCAATTAAAATTCATTAAAACGGTGAGTCAGTTGGCTGGAACAAGACGTACGGCGGTGGAAACATGGTCTATCAGGAGGTCAGAAAATCGAAGAAGTTAAATTTATTTCAAACCTATCCATGAGCGTCTGTCATCCCACGCCTGTTTGTTTCCAAGTGTTTCTACTGATTGTTGACGGCACATTTGATAACACTAAAAGTGACATCAATTTGTACTATTTTAGAGTTAAGTTTTTAATAATTGATACTGAATTATTACTACAACTATTTGAGTGTGTTACATTATAAAGACTATTTTGAAATAACAGAAAATATTATTTTCTATTATAGCACCTATTTTCGACAAATTTTGTGAAGTGAATTTTTATTTTAATTCTGCAAATATTCATTAAATCATCAAACAAACAAAAAACATTTTTACTATGCGCTATTTTTTTTAAATATTTGGGTAATAAATATTTTTTTGTGAAAAGATATAACGTTCCTGCATACATAAGGCTCTCTGGATAATGATGCTATGTAATATTTCTTTATTAATATCTACAGAATAACATTTGTTGTTTGTTTTAAAATACATCAATGATAAAAAATCTTAAATGAAAGATATTCATATAAAATCAATTTTATCGAAAAATATTATTGTTGCGCCACCGGGATTCGAACCTGGATCTCTTTCCAAACCGGGGAAGGTGCATTATCCAATTATGCTACAGCGACGATATTTTTAGCGACAAATTTTCAAACCTATATGTTACCTTTTTGGTATTAATATATATATTATTTGAAAGAGCCATCTACCTTATTTTTACGGAATCTCAAATACCTTTGAGTAATCTGTTAGCAGACACCAGAATTATCAATTCATTTTTATTCAATTTTGGATACATTGATACAACTTTATTATTAGGAGAACACATTCTTATTGCGAAGTTGTAATACAATAAGAATGTGTTCTCCTAATGATAAAAATTGTAGTAGTCGATATTTATAAAATTACAAAATATTCCCCAATACCTAAATTTAAAAAAATATAAGTCAGTTTAACACATACGAAAAATAAATTATGCTTAAATTTAAGAATAAAATTAATAAATAAAATTATTTTATTTATATTATTCGAAATAATATTTTTTTGTTAGACAATTTAAATAAATAAATTATCTATACCACATGGGTTTTTTTTATCTTATTCTATAGGCATGTATAATATATACATAATAATAAAAACCCAAGTACTTAAACACAAATTTATTTGAATTATTAAATAATTTTATCAAAACAAACAAAATATACCATTATTATATTAATGGTAAAAATAGATAAAATTTTAATTAATACAGAGTTAATGAATAGATGTGAGGTATAGAATCAAAATTAGACATGTCCAGTTTATATGGGTTTTGAGTTAAGTATGTACAAATATAAAGTAAATTAATGTCTACACGACTAGCCTATCGAAATACAACATATATTGCTGAATTTCGTATAAAAACGCATTTAAAATATGTTCGTTACTTCAATCGCAGATATGTCCAATATATAATTATTTCAAATCCAGACAAATATGTTTTCAGCCAATAATAGTCATGTAACCTGTGTTTACTGGTCATGTTTAATATGTTCCCAAATGTGACCGTTGTGGTAAAATGTTTTTTTTTGCATTTTACTCAAAAACAGGTAAAATACACGTGTCTGCTTTTGATTCTGGACCTCACATATGTTGTATAAATGATACACTGTAGTTCAAACTATCCCAAAAGTCTTTGCGTTTTTTTTTTCTTGCATTTGCTTGAATGCATAACTGTTTATAAACTAAAGATATTTCCAGTGTTGCTTCGGTGTTCGTCAACAGTGGTCGTGTCTTAGGTCGTGGTTAGGGTTAGTGACGGGATATTTTTTTGGTGTGATATTTTCGACCTTAAAACAACAATGGCACATGAAAGAAATCCAGTTACGCTATATGATGCTTTACAAGTTTCATCTTGGACATAATGCGAGAATATCAGGTAAAAACATGTGTAATGCAATGGGTAGAGATGCAATTAAATTAAGAAAGTGTCAAATGTAAAAAAAATGTAAATATAAAAAACGACATCGACTTATTTTGTAGTGACCCACAAGCTTGGATACTAGGATATCCAACTGGCGTCCAAGACTTGGGCAATCAGGATGATAACGGTGGGGGTCTTTTGTGGAGGACAAGAACACACTGTTATCACAATAGACTTCTGCAACGATTTATTTATGATATAACTTTGGGGGTTAGGATGGTGTTTAAATGAAATAAATGAATGAAGATGTAGAAGGTGCACGTGTATTATGAACTGAAATGAAGCGAGTCGGCGGTCTCGCTCGGCGCGCGCGGGCCGGCAAGACCGCCGTTGGCCACGAATGATTGAACCAGACTTGTAGCAGCAGCCGGCAGCGCTGACGCTAGCGTCGATGCCGACTGAGATGGCAGTGAATATGAATTCTGATCGCTACATAATGAATGTACGTATAGAGACAGAATAACAGTGGTGACGAGTTCTGATTTGTTCCGTATAAATATGAAAAGATAGTATAGTAATAAATATTTAATTAATTAAGAAAATAACCAACATTTACTAGGTTAATTAATGATATGGTCGGGCTCCATGGCTGGTATAAGATTACTACAAGGTAGTAATATTTACTTTATTAACATTGGTAAGTGAAGTTAAATAATAACTAACATGTACTCTGGTTTGTAGATAATCAAGATGCAGTTTATAGTTATTAATTAAATATATTTTAAGTTTTAAAGATAGATAATGAGTGAAAATGAAGTATACGTTAGGATTTTTTATACTAATCATAATTATTCTAGTTTTATCAATTTATAGCCCATTCTTACTAGAGTGAGTTGACGATATGACGTAGGACCTTTATATGTCTTTTCGAATCAGGTATCAATAAACTAATTGACAGGTAGAGAATGATTCTAGAAAAAGATGGAGAATATGTAATTGATTAAAATTATTTTTATTTTTTTAATTATTCAACTGAACATAAAAAAACGCAAAGACTTATGGAACACCCTATTACATTATCTAATGTACAACCCGAAAATTGACCATCTAACGTTGTATTGCGCTGTGTTCGTAAAATTGTCTCCGATTTGCCCACATTAATGTTTTTGCCGCATTCAAATTCCATGTCCATTCTGAATCAATGAGTTATTTGTGCAGTGGCGTAACTTGCCAATGCAGCCAATGCGTTGCATCGGGGCCTGAAAGGTCATCAATATTTTCCACAGCGCTAATATAGGCTAATAATTTTCTAAAATCTACTACAGTAAGAAAATAATTATAAAATGTTAAAAATCATTTCTCAAGTTTGTTTCGGAAACTTGTGAAAACATTATCGATGTGTACGGTAGTGTCGCGCTAGTGTGTCGGGTTAGGGACCAGCAAATTAAGGATTTTTTTGGTTTTGTGTGCGAATAAATTCATAAAAACACAAAGTGTGACTATTATAAAAGACAAGAGACCAATTTTGTTCTTATAACTCTTTGACGTGCTTGTGGTCTAGTGGTTACGATACTCGCCTAGTGAATCTAATGGTCGGGGGGTTCGAGCCTCATAAGCTTATTAATGTGACACGTGTACCCATCGTTATTTTTTTATATAATAATAATAAAATAAAACCATAGTCTTTAATATTCTTATATCTCTATTATTGTTATTTTATTTTACAAGGTGCCCTTTTTTCCTTTTTACGTTGGATCTAATTTGAGCAGTTACATTATATTTATGACAGAGATACATAGTTTTGTGTCAAACTCACCTGCAAAGGTAGATACTATAATATATTGGTCGGCTCAATATCCGGTGCATGTAAAAAAACAATTAACAAGTTCAAGTGAATGACTCAGCGAAGACTGTGTGCTGACATTTGAAAAAAATAATATTAAATTAAAATACTTTCAGGTATTAAAGGTTTTCAATGTTATTGTGTCTTACCAGCATTGTCCAGATAGCACGGAAGTAAAACTGTATCATTTTCGAAGGTCTTCACAGTAGTCGGTACACTTTTGAACTTTGAAGTGCTGACATCCTCAGGATCTGAAGTATCCTCCTCCGTGTTCACAGAACTGGACAGTAACAACACGAAACAGCAAGTGGAAATATACCAAATCATTATTATCACAAAATATAAATATTTTTACACTTTGTTTCTTTTTAAAATTGCAACTTAACTTCTTTGTAAACTTCTAAATAAAAATAACAAATTTCGATTAAAATAAAATCGTTAAAAGTTTTTATTGATATCACATAAATCTTGTGTCAATTTCAAAATAAATAGCCTGCATGCCTAATCGAATTTACAAGTCAGATCCCGATAAGCCAATTTATGAAGCCCCCTATATACACTGATTAATTCACAATGGCCAAGCGGTCCCCACAGCAGCAGTGTGGCGCGGACTGTTAGTTCTTTGTGTGGCAATAAGATGTCGCTTTGTTGTACTATTGGAGCTTTTATTATTAAATTGAAAAACATTTTAAGCTGTTGTCGCACCGCTGACGTTTTCGGGTCCAGCTGTGACGTGACGCGCGAGTGTAAGACGTGGTCTTCAAATCAGTCTATAATCAAACCTACGATATGTTTGCCATCACAGGATTAATATCTAACAAAAGCGGCTGCAAGTACTCAAGGGTGGGCTGGGGGGAGCTCGTAGGGGCTCGCGCGAGCCTCTTGTTAAGTTTAAAACTGCAATTTCTATATAATAAAAGAGACATAGCTAGTTTTTTTGTCTTTAATTTAACAACCCTGATGTTTGATATATATTGCTTCCAGATGTTATTAAATGTTCAACGCAACATTTTTGTGAACGATACTTTGAAAGATTATCCTTCATACTTCACAAGTGCACATTTTTTCCCTTTACTGTAATTGTGAACAGTTTTTTTCAATTTCAATCCAATGTTCTGTTTTGAAACATGGAATTGTCACGAAAAGAAAAGTACCTATTTTTGCGTCAATTTTGGAAATCTTCACTGTTGCAATCTGAAGTAGATAAGTACATTTTACACCTATTAATCTTAACTATTGTATGGTATATTGAGTATTGTTACATAATATAAGTATATTAAGTAACATTCCATTGGTTTAATAATTATTGCGTATAATTGTATAAGAGTGATAAAAAAATCCACCCCTTCCCCGAAATACCGCGAATAGCTCTGAGATTAAGCGAGCCCCTTGTTAACGTATTGGCAACCCACCGGTGCAATTACTCGTTTTACTCATTTCGCTTAGTTACGGAACACGGTGGCTCATTATTTTAATAGAAATAAATCAAAGAAAGATATACAGAAAAAATATATTTATTGAAAAAATATTTGGTTTGCTACCATAATACGAACCTGGACCTCTTCCTATTATTTAAATATTTTTCTATAAATAGATTTTTTCTGTATATCTTTCTAATTGATTCATTAAATTTTTATTAAAAATGTCACAGAACTACGTTCAGAAATTGCAATATCACAATAAAAAAGTATAAGTTGAACGTTCTCGCCGTTTGTACGTCGGTCTCAATATTAATAATGAAAGCTATATGCACGCGAATTTCGAACAAAATTATTAGGTATACAGTGTGTACGACTTTAATATACATCATATATTGATATACAGAATATAACAGGGCAAGTCCACAATATTTAATGGATAACTGACTAAATTACGAGTCGAAAATGTTCAAGGGATATGGACCTAATCACAACCATGTCAGAGATATAAGCATTAAAAAAAAATCATAATAATGCGACTATTTTGATTATTTGAAATATATATTTTATATGTATTGAATACGAGAAATTAAAGGTCATCGAATTTCGAGCGGCTACACTATTTTTGTTAGATGATTTAGGAACTGAACCAAAGATATAGATTGATAATTAAACAATTTCGCAAATATTTATTTCAAATTACGTAGACTTCTAGCTTAAAACGATTTTGTAAAATTTTCATATTTTCCGTAACACAATATATAATGCGATGCAATAATGTACTTATAATTATATAATGCAATAAAATTTGCGCATATTACTTGAACATTTTCGACACGTAATATAGTCAGGTATCCCACCCATGAAATATTGTGGACTAGGTCTTGTATAATCGTCTTCTACTATGTCACTTGACTGTCGTGTGATTGATATGAAAAAATATTTCTATTAGGACGTTCTATTTATTAAAATGGATCAACTGAGCTCAATAATAATTCAATATTCTGTCTAAATTTTAAAATATGTTATTTTTCTGTCATTTTTTGAGAAAACAACACGTTTGATGGTTGGTAAAAAATGCAATAATAAATTTATTTTACTCTCGAATATCAAATGGTAAAAACTGAAAATTGTTAGTTAAAAATAGCCGACTCTTCACAGCTGATTCGAAAGACATCATGTCACTCTTTGAAAGTTGCAGTATACGACAGTTAATCATTCAATATCCCGTTACTTTAGTGACGAGAGTTCATCCGATGGTGATCTCGTTGTTTAATATACATTAGCACATAATTTGAAAAAATTTCGCCACCAAAGTGACAGGTTCCGCGATCTGCAGAGGCGAATAAAACATAAAACAGAGCACATTTCATGATTATTTGTTTTGCCACACTGTGAGGCGAGATTTCTTATCTATGCTTTGACAATTTTATACGTTTTGACAAATAAACGTTTTTTACCACGGGCGATGGTAAAAAGTCACTATAGTAAAATCTTACCATAGTAAAAATTTACTACTGACTACACAACCGGCCTAAACGCATAAAATGAATTATTTTGTATTAGCTTCATTTCATGTGCAGCGATATATAGAAGCATTATTTATAATAATTATAATAAATAAAAATATGAAGTTTTGTCGCCTTTTCAATTCCTTGTATCTCCATTTGATCACTTTGCAGACGGGCAACTCCGCCGCTGTGCGGCTCGTTATTAATTTAAGTTATGGCTGCGAAACACTTTCTACACGCGACATTTTCCCGAATACGAAATTTAAACTCAATGAGGCAAAATTATGAGGCGTAACAAAACTGAGCCTATCCTGATATTGTCGGGTACCTCCGTCGGCTTATTCGTGTGACCTTTGTGTGAGCAAGCTGACCATTATACGAATCCTCAATGGGCGTGGACTGTGTAGACTCGCAGACTCGATCGCCCAGCAGCTTAGTCCGTGACATAAAATTATTCCGAGGATTAACTCTTATTACGACCGTTATTTGATCTGTTAGGACCGGACGCTAATAAAGTCTTTTGTCCAACGCTGGGCATTTATTCTGTGAGCTGTGTCGAGTTTTATTAACACGTCGTTGAATAGAATGAAGAGGTGAGCTGTGCGCGCGAGGGTCAACAATTTTGTTAGTGCCGTGTTAAAATGACTTTTCAAAACAACTTCGGATAGCCATTCGTAATGGCTCTCGTCCACGAAACGAGACACGATCGGTTGAGCCAAATCTTACCACCTATCGCGTACGCACGTGTTGAGATTTAATATCTGGAAATAAACTCGGACATCGGTTTGAAATTTGCAGAAAGAAACAAATGGCATTTGACAGCGAGACTTCACATGCACGCGCATACATTAAATTAAATTACAAACATTTATTCAATTTTAACTGATGCTGGTACGATTCAAATTCACCCACATAATGGTCTATTGACTGACATTTGACGTACAACAGAGTCTCACGATATCCGTATCTCAGAGAATGTAATCTCACAGAAATCTCATCACTGTCTACGGACCGCATAATGATTTTTATATTTCTTATTAGAAGATATAGTATATTTTATATAAACAGAATCCGATAATATTTACATTTTTTTCTTCTCTATGATAGTGGGAGACTCGTGTTAATTTTTTATTTTACATTTTTTTTTACATTTTTGAACAGCCGGCCTTTTGAAACAAGTGGGCAGATCAGGCGCTGGCTAACGAAGTTAGTCGAAGGTCAAAGTGCATGGAAATTTTTAGGAAATTACGTCGCGAAACCTTTTGCAATAAATAGTATTTATATCGAAATCTATCTAAAAATAAAATATATACATTATTTCTTAGTTAGGTTTTAGAAAATCTCTAATAATTAATATAAATCGGTTTGATCTAAGAGTCGCGGATTCGATATTCCCGACAGGTACAAATATAAAAGATATTAAATAAATAGATAAATCTGTGTAATTATGGTTATTGTCTATGTCGTGTTTAATAAAAATAGTCTCACTTTAATGGCTTGACAGCTGTGTACTGTGAATTACTTGGAAAATACATAAATGGTACGAAAACGAATATTTAAATTATTTTATTTTGTAATTTTGCATAATAATGATTATCTGTTGAAATTACAACTTAGCAGATATAGAAATTGTTTCAAGATGGTTTCAAACCTATGAAGTTGTTTATTACATGTTATCATTTATCCCTGGACCAAGGAAAAGGTTCAAAGATTCATTAAGGGCGAATCTGAAGAAACGTCACATAAACCCTGAATACTGGAAAACCGTGGCGCTAACAAGTACAATGCAAACAGAAGAGGGCTGAAAAAAGTACGAAAATAATGAAGATCCTCCACTTAGAACACCCTTGCCTGTGCGGTTCAGAAATATGGCTCTTCAGCCATACGAGGACACATAGCAGGCATCATTCTCGCAACAAGGAACCTCCGACGAAGAAGATATGTAATATCTAAAAATAAAATGTGTACTCGTATACATAACTTAATTCACCCTTAAAAAAAGGTGTTTGTTAATTTTATCGACAGTTGATTATTTAAATAAATTAAAAAATAATATTTAATACGAATTAAACTAATCAACTTGAAAAAACGTTTTCCAATCCGTTTTACATTTTTAGAACTTATATTCTATAGCTCTTTCAAATTGATACATCTGCTATTCCATTTTTAAAAGCGATCAACTTTATATTGCGACGAAACTTTAATACTTTTGAGCTACTTTAATACGCTAGGAGACGCCAGAATTAAATTAATTCATTTTTATAACTTGGATAAACATTGTCACAACTTACATGGGATGACAAAAGCTCCACAACTAGGGAGAACCCCGGTAAGAAATCTCTGCTTATTTTCACAGAGATATCAAATGTGGGCCGACGTCCAGAATGCCAGTGGAACGATTACAACCTCGGAAAGAAGGAGGATCGCCCCAGGTAAAACTGGTGAAAACATATATGCAGAACCTATATTATGAAAGGTTTGGCCTACAATGGGCTGCATAAAAATGCGATGGGGCCATTACCTTACCAGTATGAGGCTACTGTTAGGTCCTGGGTTGACCATATTACTAATGAAGTTGTATTAAATCAAGAGGACTAATAAAAACTATCAGGAATATATACATATGCATATTTCAGACACATTTTCCACAGTGAAAAATACGATATTTTACAACTTATTATGCAGGGGAAAATAAAGGGTGGGCCAATTTGGCCTGACTGTTTTTAAAAATGTATAACTTTGGTGGGGTTTATTTTTAATTATATAATTTTTTGCAGATAATAAATAATTTATTCAAGTTTATAATACCTACATACCCAGTGCAAAAGCGCGTTAAAATTATTATGTTTCGCGACGATCTATTTTCGGTGACCGGCTAATTTCAAAAAATGCAGAGTTTGCTTGGCCTCCCCGTTCCCCAGATTTGACGGCGCCTGATTTTTTTTTGTGGGGCTACTTAAAAGGCCGAGTTTACATGAACAAGCCGACAACAATTCAGGAGCATAAATAAAATATTCGTGCAGAAATAACAAATTTGAAGACATAAACGTTGCGTAATGTAATGCAAAATACTTTAGAAAGAGCAATTATTTGTCAACAAGAAAATGGAGGTCATTTAAATGGTGTTATTTTCCCCACACATAGATTAAAAAAAGTTTACAAAGTACACTTTCAAGTAATAATAAATTTTAAAATTACAAAAGTTATATGCATTTTACATCAGTCAGTCCAAGTTGGCCCACTCTGTAGGTGGCAGCAAAGGTGTAAGTAGAAAGAGATTATCTTGGCTGTGTAACCTCAGAAAATGGTTCAATGTCCAATATACAGATCTTATACAGAATACATCAACATACTGCAACATGGTGGCCAACATTCGATAGAAGGTAGTACATGAAGAAATTTTGTTAAAAATTGTGTGCACGGTATATTTTTTTGTGTGCGCTATGATGTTAAATTATGTGTGCACGCACAGCCGGCACATCTCAGATGGAACAGTAAAAGATCAAGATAACGTGACTGTTTAATATCAAAAAAATATTTTATCAAGATGTTGAAAACTGTATACTACATATTTAATTCGTAAAACTAAGAAAAATTGTGATAATTGAATATAAATAATTCACTGTATCAACTTTCTACGCCTATGAAACGTCAAACCTACGAAACTTGAGTAGCGCCGAAGATCACCTTACAAATTGTTAAATCCAATGCTCGTTTGTGGTTGCACTTGTGACAAGACGTGTGTCAATTTGAGACCCGCATAGTGTATTAATTTCTGTTTACACAACTTTAACCGAACTGGAAACAATTGTAGCATTTCATATATATTTAATGAATTTACTATATTTTAAATATTACCTAGATAAACGCTAAAATTACACTCATGGATAAACACATAATATTTAATCCGGGACCGTATTCTTCATTACCAAAAACTATTTAATTCTCAAATAATTGTGCTATATTATTTTTTTAATGAAAACTTATAAATACAATCTTAAATAATTGTTACAAACGATTTTATTTTTCACTTTGTCTCTTTCAAAAATTTTCAATCACTCGATTTTTATTTCAAAATAAAAGCCCGCGAAATTCAGAAACCGAACGAGGATGCGTCTACCAATGGCGATCGCGGACAACTGAGTTAACGATTCACATGTCGGACAATGTTTTGGTCTCGTAACATCGGGTGCGCGCAGCGAGGCGCCACCGTTACCGAACATCTGTTTCTGATAATATTTTCGATATACGTATTGGAAAAGTTTTATTACGTTGGTAGATCTCGTTTGATGATATCGCCCGACTCGTCAAGTTAGTTATATTTTCATATTTAATGCCACGATGTCAAGTTTAAAGCACATGTCTTTATTTTTTTATTATTGTTAATTTTTCAGTCATCTGTTTATGATATTGTAGTAAAAAAAATCCTGGTGACGCTGGTAACGAGGATTTCTTTGTAATGTATTGTATTTGTAAAGAGGACAAAACAATTGTACAACAGTTCACCGAAGCCGCCCTGTACCACTGTACACATCTGGGAACCTACTATATAGAGGTCTGTACAAAGTCCTGTGCATAGATCGGAAAAGGCTGCAAAATAACGGAGAGCTCCAGTCGTCTCGGATCACCTTGTCACTGGACCAAGCTCCATTATTCCAAGAGTGCGTGTTGGTGGTACTGTGCAATAACAGTTCCACGCGCAGGCCTCTGCCATGCAATGCTCAGGCAATGCGCTCAGCAGGATCACTCCACTCCTATGCAGTCACCAGATCCGTCGCTCTGAACCACCCTGCCCGGCAAATGCACGCGTTCTATATGATGTGGATGGGTATTCGGTTCAAGAATAGGACTCCTCAGCCACAATCGTGAACCGTGACAGACGCCATCATCGTAACGAAGGACCGCCGAAAAAGAAGAAGATGACAGTTTGCCACCAACTTTTTATCATTAGAAAATTTAGTCTATAGTGTGCGCACTGCCATACATTCTCATAGCCTTCGTCATCACGACAGAACTGTCGTACGACAGAAAGTCGTCGGTCGCGCTCGAATCAGCACATTAATAACACAACATGTATTTTTTCCACTACAACTAAAGCAAGTCGACAATTTTAAACACCTCCGAATTGAAGCAACGAGAGACAGGAGATCCGGAGCTAAAGAAATCAGAGTTGAGTGTCAAAACCAAAATCCAGACTGCCGAAATGAGATATCTCAGGGGGGTAATATTAGGAAAACCTCGGCATGGAGCATGTTGAAAGATCTGTAATAAGGTGGCTTGGATATATCTTGCGAATTCTGGAAAAATGATTACCAAAATGCATCTTCTTCAGGACTTCAGGGAAGGTAGCCGGTGGGTCAACCCAGATTAGATGGACTTTCCCTGATATCTGCCCGCTCGGCTCAGTATACATTATATCTATTGTTCTCGTTCTAATACGATTATCAATTGTTTTTATACTCATTCGAGTTCAAAAGTTCATTTACTTAGCTTGGTATATTTTTTCTCATAAAATTACAGTTTTCATTTTTTATTTCAAAATTAATAAGTTCAATTTTATAGACAAAATCTTTATGAAGACAGATTGGGACTTTATTGGTCTTCAAATATTGAAACAGCGCAAGACTGAGGTGACTTGTTAAGACTATCCCACCGACCGTCCTTGGGTTGGGTAAAAGGATGAAAATGATCATCTCGACATCGCCATCTTATTTTTAGTTCAATTTTTAATATAATTTAGTCATAAAAAAATATTTAACGAATTACTCGATATTAATTCGATGAATTATTATTTTTTTTTAATTGTACAACTCGTGTTTTTTTTAAATTTAATTTTAGCTATTTTTGTAACATTTTTGAAAACGGACGATACACAATGCAGAACGTCAAGAATCATGTATAAATAGCTTCGTCATTGACCCGCTATGCGCCAGCTAGGATCTCAGTTGTCAGGCTACTGATTTCAAAACGCTATTTACACATCGTATCCATGCTCAATTTATACGTACCGACATACATGAGCGTCGAGAATATTCTCAGATTGCGTGGTATACTTATATCCGTAGATTGGACGGTTCATATAAAACATCTAATTTGATGCACTTGATTCTAAGATTAGTTCGTCAAACGACTGCTTCAAATCAAAGCAATAGACAATTGAGTAAAAGGTAGAATCATTTAATATTGAATAAGAGTTAACACCGTATCTGTGCTATAACTTTTTAATATACATACATACATCTGAACTTTTCTTACTGTTTATTTGATTGTTGCTTGCAGTCAAGCGATACGAGACACAATTTAATCTAGGTATTTATATTGACAGAGGTGTTCCTGTCAACACGCAATAGTCACGAAGGGTAATTTGTAGAAAGGTACGAGTAAGCGGCGAGGATCACACCTTTAGGGCAGTTTTTATTACAACTCTGCTTTTCAGATTTAATTACGATATTTCATCGAATATATATATCGCATGTTTCATCCTATTTTGTTGTCTCTTGTCAATCGCCAGTGCGTCTTACAATCGTTGACAAAATGTCAATGTCGCTTTTCGTGGCCATTTTTATTTTATTGTTATTCCTGGTGACATAAGTAGCCAACTGTAATCTCTTGACGTTTCAGTTAACAAACCGTTTAATAATTGTTTAAAAGAAAAAAATATGAGTCCTGGTTGTGGACTGACACCTTCTAGTAAGATAAAAAAAAGCGCCTGCATCAAAAATTGCAGTATTGGTTGTCAGCTGCTTAATACTGCTATAAGAAATATTTATTTATTTATTTCATATCATATGTTGTGAGTACATTTGATATTTTAATATCTGCCTCACTAGGCTTCGCCCAGGCAAACATTTAAATGTTTAATCAACAATCATATTATACATAATTATTTTATCAACTATAAATTTAACATAAGAAAAAAATAAAAAATGTGGGTAACAAAATATGATGCAATATTTGATCTTGAGAAATTTATAACATACCTAAAATTTATAAGGATTCATTTTCAACAAGTTTAAATAATACAATACAACTTAATTTATCGGCTGTTCACTCATTGGTGTTGGGTCTGAAGTCTTGACTCTGCGTGTGTTCATATATATATAAACATACGTTCGGTCTGAGTTTTTTTTAGTCAGAATTTTATTGTGCCTTTGAATCACTAATGCCTTTGATGGCACAGAATATGATATTTGGTGGGAAGAGGCAGACAACAACGACTAATCTTACTTTGAATCTGAAAAAGTATCATATTCTGATGGTGACAATAAAGTATCTACTTTAAATGCTTTTTACTGTCATTGCATAACTTCGTATGTTATAATAACAATTTTATTAATATTTAAAAATAAGGGTGCGACTATAATCAATGAAATGCGGCACTGAAGAGAAACTGTCAAAACATCTCATCATGTCGACACAAGTTGTGGCATCATTACGCATCTTCACAAAATCGGTTTTGTAATTAATTGTCAACAAAATAATTAATATCTGTCAAGTGACAAGTGTTACATATGTAAGTACACGTTTCATGTCAGACTTTTTCTCAATACAGTTGAAGCTGGAGTTCAACTCTATTTTAAGAATAACTAACTGCCGTGAAATACGGCGCGTGCAGACAGTACATTAAAATACGTTGTGTGTATATTTTGGGAAAAAAAGCGATATTAAATATTTATCTGACAAAATATTACTTCTTCTTCTTCTTCTTTTAAATAGGCAATCCATCCTTCAAGAATGATTTGTGCCATTAATCAAGTCTAAATTTTATTATATAAAAAAATTTACAATAATATTATGTAAATATTATATTACAAGTCAATACCATTGTCGTCAAAAAAATGGCTATTATTTAGATTAAATGTGGCGAGTTAAGGGAAAGAAGATGACACAAGTTAACCGGGAGTTGAAAATTACTATTGACGAGATTACTGTAAAAAAAAACCTGTGATCCGCAATGGACAGGCAAAAAATATATAGTCAGGGGTTTCCTCCTCGGTACCACACTCACACTTACTGGTTACTTGGCAATGCCCAATTCTCATTTTAGAGATATTTGATATTGTTCTTTTGGAGTACCAGGGAGTGCGGGGAATAGATCTTTGAATTATTTTAAGCCGATTACCCTTATGATTATTTAGATCCATTCATTGTGCAGTCCAGATAGAATTCGTACGTTTTTTTACCATATTAAGTCTGTCATACATCGGGATATGGAATTGATGGGGGAAAACTCCGGAAAGAGTGGCATTTTTGGCCAGTTTATCAGCACATTTATTTCTCCCTTATGTGCAGGAATTCAAACGAATGACACATGTTTATTGTTGCTGTCCAAATTAAATAGGCATCTTCTGATGGAACAGATTATTTCATTATCTAGCCAAACTTTCATATTAGCAGAGAGGGATTCAAGAGCTGCTTGCGAGTCAGAGAATATAACAGCCTTATCGTTCAGGAGTATGCAGGTGTCCGCAAGGCCTCTTCAATGGCGAGGAGTATGCCCAAGACCTCTTTAATTTACGATATATTAAACATGTGAATAAAATACTAATAATTACATCACGAAATATATTTCGCAGAAATTCTAGTTATGTATATCTTATTTCAAAGCGCTGACTACACGCCGCTGCTAACTGCAGTGGCGTAACTACGCCAATGTTGCTGATGCAGTACATTGGGGCCCACGTTACATAGGGGTTTAAAAAAATTACGACGAAGAATATTTTTGATATCGATACTTTTGCATGTATTTTTATTTTTATCAAAGCTAATAAATATGGACTAAAAAAAAATATAATTCACCACAGCAATAAATGGAATTTTAAAAATATAAAAAAATGTGTTAAAATATGATCGATGCATACAGTAATATCCCGCTAATGTCTGAAAATTGCCGCGAAATGATGCAAAGATATTTTTATTTGCGAATGCATGTAAATGCAATACAATTTTTTTCATGAAAATATAAATATTATAATAATAATTTGTACAGCGCCATTTTCGTAAAAAAATTCACCTCAAGGGCGTTTTACACAAAAACTGTTTATAGTCCTTTATTTATTGTATTTAAAATCATAGAGATGACTTTTTGAATTGGTGCGTTTTTAGTCTCTTCTTCACTGTTTCTTACGCCGGAGGGCAAAGAGTTCCACACTTTTGGGCCTGCCACTGCAAATGCCCGTTCACTAACGCCTGGTCGGTTCTACAACTTCCTGCGGCTGAAGTAGAGGTGACCTGAGAATTTAACGTCTACTATTAAAATTGTCTTGAAGATACAGAGGAGCCATGTTATTTGTCGCCTTGTATATCAACCAGCACAATTTAAATTCAACTTTTTCAAGGAACCGGAGCCGATGTAAAAGATATGTTAAAAGGGATGTTATATGAGAGTTTTGAAACTCCATATATTATCCGTGCTGCCGCATTTAGAATGGATTGTAATCTATCCAGCTGAAACATTGGCTGGCCAGCAAAGATGCTGTTCGAGACAAGAAACCGTATAGTTAATTTTCTTATAACTTATACACACTACATTTCAGTATATTTTCTAACTACTCAAATAATAATGTATACAACTGAACATATTTTTATTATTACGGAAACTTCTTAGTAAGGAGCAGGGGCGTGCAGAGCATTACAAACAATAAAATGTATTATGATTTCTTGTACGTGTATGAGTCGTTACTGCTTTTTAACAATACTAGAAGGTCAACTTAGAAATCATTGAATTGTGTACTTCCTCTTTTACTAATTCGCGAATTTTACTATCTTACTGTTTTTAACCTGATGAATTCATAATTGTTCTTTAAAGTTTGTGCATGTATTGGATTTTAATTTGAAAAAAACAAAAAACAATTGGTATAACTATTTTTTACGTTAACCTTTAATAAAAAAAATTATTTCCTTTAGTTATTACGTGAAGGATTTTCAAACAATAAAAGAATCATGTTCAGTCATAGAAAGTGTTCTTAAAAACGTCCATAAATTTTTTATATGGATAAGAAAGTATTATTTCACGATAAAACTTAAACTTTAAAAACACTATTAATAGTACTCTAAAATTATAAATAAATACATGGTAGGATCGTATAAACGACGGATTTATTTTGTCCAAAGACGTTGATTAAACGAAAGTACATATATTGTATTACATACGATTGTATAATATCATTGATAACAGCATAACCTAAATCTATACCTACTGCACGCCACTGGTAAGGAGAGTATTACTCACTCAATTATGTAAACATTACTATTTTATTTGTAGATATTTGATGCAACTTCTTTGTAGTTAGACATTTTAATTAAACTAAAATAAATATATATATATATATAGACATTACATTAATAAATCTAGTGTTCTCATGGAGACATATATCAGATAGAGCGCCCTTGACCACAGAAATCACCTTTCTCCGTGCTACTGTTTTAAGGCCCGGCTATCCCATTCCGCAGAAATCCTTCCTTCATTTCACTTCTTACATACGATTCGACCATCTTGTCCTTTGTCCTTACTTTTCTGTCATTCTAGACCGCCACCGATGGTCGGTCCACCGGGAAAGATGGTACTGCTGATTCCTAGAGATCAACGGACTCATGATTTATAAGGTTAATTGGCTTAAGAGCTGTAATTAACCGGAGGAAGTAACAATTACACGGCTTAACTACACAATCAATATTTATTACCTTTGTTCATATACATTAGATTTTTAGAATTGTAAATACGACAAAACTTTCTATTGCACGACATCTAAAAAGAAAATATATGCTAATGAATGTTTAAACATGCCAAGTTTGACGCCATTACGCTGAATGTTTAAATTATTTAGCGTTACATATTTATGGCCTAATATCCAAACTAAAAATTGCATATTTCCATTCATCTAGTTCACTATGCCAATGCACATTGGTCCCGGCCGTTGCGGGTGCAGTGCGCGAGCTTCCTCGCTTACGCCGACAGTTTGCGCTAATCACATGCAGTGTAATCATGTTTCGGTAAGGTGACGTAGCAGTGCGCAATTAATCTACTTAATTAAGTTCAGCTTTTCACCTAAACCTTTTTAAATTGTGTTAAAAATGCCGAAAAAAATTATAAATTTACGAATGAACAGCAAAAATACTACCCATTTATAAAAAAGCTTTCTGGTGAGGACAGAAAAGTGAAGTGCCAGCAATGTTTCTCAGGATTTTCTGTTGCACACGGTGGGCGAGCGGACATTGAAGATCATCAAAATGATTTAGTTATTCCGGCCAAAGAGGCCACACACAGCATTGCATGATATGAGCTTCAAAACTTCTGACTGTACGTCCAAAATGATCTCAAAAATCATTGAACGAAAATTTGATGCTTAGAGAACTAAATGCCAAGCGATAATTATTGTCCCGGTTTAGAATTATCTAAATTATTAAATGTCCCGATTTAGAGCTTAATAATTATGGTAAGTCTAATTATAAAATTTGTAATATTATTTCTCGCGTATATTACGAAGACACGTGAAAACATTATCGATATATACACTAACTGTCTCGCTACAAACCATCGCTGTAATATGAAAATCGCGTTAAAGCGAAGCAAACATTTTGAAAATTATTAAAGCAAACATTTTGAATATAAATGTCTAAGAATACGTATGTTTTTTTCATAAAAGTGTTAATATTATATGAAACAAGAGACTAATTTTGTTCATACTATTTATTGGATAAACTACACAGAACTAATATTCGTATACCTTATATATAATACTTATTTAGGGGTTTCTTTTCTCCAATTTCGCATTGAAGCACAATTTTTGTAGTTACGCCACTGTTTAAAGTCAAACGGTGTGTTGATAGACAAAATATATTAAATTGAACTTGATTTTTAGAAGCAACTCCGCTATGACGACCCCTGAATGATATATACATATATCATAAAATGCATTCAAAGTCGAGTTTTTAAAACGTCACTTATTAATTTGATGGATGTCCTTTTCCTTCTTCAGTATGTGTTCGCTAGATGGCGCCATCGGTAATTTATAAATAGCAACATGATGTATTTTTGTACGTTGTTTGAGGTTGTATTATTTACTGTCTTTATTAATTTATTTCATTAATCCGTATAGATGTAGAAGTACACGCATGTAGAAAATATTACTATTTTAAGGTTATTAATGTTGACAGCCGAAAGAAACTAAACAAATTCAGATTTGTATCGGCCATACTTATTCATCTTGTAACCGGTCGTCCTCCACAAACTACCGGCTATCTCTATCACGCCATTATTATAATTTGAAATTAACTATTAATAAAATAAAAGCATAATCTCTGTCATGTGAAGGTGTACCTCTGAACTGGGTCAACAAAACCCATCCATTCATTAATAGCTACATATGTAATATTTATATTTTGTGTGTATATGAACTTTTTACTTTTTATTAACTTTTTTTATTTATTTATATTTTCCCTGGTTTTCTTTTTCATAGCATTATATTTATTTCATAACCTTAATGTTTAATATAATATGTATTATCTTTATGGCGAATCGGGTTAAAAAAAACCTGATCACGCTGGAATAAACACATTATTATTATTATTAACTTTTCGAAATAAATCATTTATAATCAACTTATAAATTTTGACATAGACATATTGGGCAAACCTCCGCCGGCAATGGAGGCACAAATATTGCCCTAAAGTAGGTACTTCTCTACACGGTGGTCCAATGTCCAATTATACTCAAATTATCACATAACAAATCGGGTACTTACTCGCCACTCGCAGCGCATTATAAAACTAATCAATGAAAGAGAGCCAAATTCTACATAAACATGAGATGAAATCGATAATCTTGATCAAGATGGCGAATGGGCGAAGAAATAAAGTAAGAACTTAAGTTAGATTATAGTAATCGCCCACGGAGCATGAGACAGGCCGTGAGTAAAGTTAGATCACATCGGTCGGTTTAATCTTCTCACCACATTAATTATCAAATTAACAGCTCTCCTCTCCTTGCAAAAGTACGAGTCAACGCGTTTGTAAGATATATTTTATAAGGAAAATGTCATGACAACCTACCATATTCATTCACCATTACCCAGGCTGCATTAAGAGCGAGCTTTCATTTTTCCAGTTTGAAATTCTACACGAATTAGATGGCACGATTAGAGAATACTTTCAATATGAGGTTAATAGTTAAATTCTTATAAGTTTTTATCAAAGAAATAATTAATGACGTTATTTGTTACGACAAATCATGCGAGAGAGGAAGGTTTGAATAGAAACGACAATAAAAATGACGATTTTTCTCGCATTTGATACAAGTGTTAAAAACAACTCGTATCTGGAGCATTGTCCATTTTTATATATGAAATTAAATAAAAACGTGTTGTTATTTGAATTAATTCATCGAAAATTAAATAATTTATTGAATACCTAATTCATATATATGAATATATTTTGAAATCAAATAAAGTACCTACATATATTTAGATGATCGCTTAAATCAATGTTCTAAATTTAAAATTATTATGACAGCTTCAATTTATTATTTTGTTTAATATTATCGATTTAAAATGCCACGTTGGCGTTTTGGTGATACGCCTGTTTCATAATTATATACTATTTATGAAACAGACAGCTTGTGTTTAAAATACAACAGTGTTATATATAAACGAAATATTTAATAGCGACATACATAAAAATAACGTACATAAAATGTTTACTTTGTTCAAGAAAATGTTGTTTTCCCTTAAAATCGGTAAGAAAACATCTAATTTATAAAATTTGCTAATGTTGTGAATAAGTTCAATATTAATTCATACCGTGGGTAAAATATGCGTGAAAATATATATTTTCGGTATTTTTTAACGAAAATTACGAGAACGCGGACTAGACGTCATTACGGCTATTATCGGCGATCTGACGCTAATAAAGAAAATAAAAAATATACATTAGAATCGATATAAATATTATTTTGTAAGAAATTATTGCGTTTTTGATATCTTGATTTAAAATAGTAGCTGAAGCCTCAAAGCATGCGAGTAAATACAATACATACGTTTTCACTAAAACAAATTATTTAAAACGTCGAAAGTTGATAATATGTCCTGCAAATTGAATGTTTATTAATTTTTAATATTTTGTTAATTTATCTTAATCGAGACTTGATTCGTAATCTTGACTTCAATATTATAAGAAAATATATTTCGTATACCTAACAATTTTCCATATTAAGGTAATTCTGTGACACACGGATAATGTATTTAATCGTCACCGTCTTTCTTATAATGGTTATATTTTCTTAATTATGGCAAATAACATTCAGTTTATTAGTTTTATATTTGTGTAAAAGTCCAATCTAAGTAATTCTAAAAAAAAAGTCAAATCTAGTAATTACTTTTGATATAAATGAGTAATAAAAACCAGCGTTTTCGTATAAAACACGAAAATATTCATTATTGTTGAAAGCGCGCTCTTAATTAAGTATTGAATATAATTTGTTGACATACATCGTTAAAACTTGTCAACCTTTGGAGACACCCGCAATAAATTTAGATATTTTTTTTTTGTGATAACAATTCTCAAAGCCAATATGTTTTACTGTTTATTTATTTACTGACAATTATTTTTTTACATGTACCTTTATTTTATTTAATATTTGTTATTTATAATATTTGACTATAATAATATTATTGCTTTTTTGTTAATGACACTAATTACATGCGTAATATGCATGTCGTATATATAAATAATTATAAAAGGCTAAAGGTAATGTTTTAATTAATTACTTATTGCATACTGACTTTTAACTTTTTATTTTTATCGCTAACTTTTTAATGCTTATCCCACATAATACACTTATATCATTTATGTTATAATGGGGAAGTGTGTAAACGGATTTTTACTATTATAAAAATCGACAAATACCAACTCTACACAACCCTAAATTCGCGACGTAGAATAACAAATATTCTCGACATGAGCTTGAAAGAAAACTTACCACTAAATAATAGATTCCTGTACAGAAAGAGAAGTATAATATAACTTAATTATATCTGTATGTTGTATATAAAGCAGCGTGACCGCCGAGTAAACAATAAAATACAGAATTTTTATAACTTAATGACCAGTTCACGATTTGACCATAAATTGCATCGTTCTCAATTTTAAAAGAATATTTGTTACAAATTGGACCCCTCTAATTGGTTGTTGAAACCGAAAAAATTATACTGTAACATTAAGGCGACGTCTCATAATGGGAATTTAATTAAATAATCGTCAAGTACCTACTTGAAACTCAACAACGACTTATTCATTATCTCTTTCAGGTCCAGACAAAACTTGATTCAGAAAACAATACTTTTACAAAATGATTTCAACATTTTAATTTAAAGTTAAATTTAGACTTTTGAGAAAAGAGTGCTGATCACAATGGAATAAAATTAGGTATATCACCTTTATAAATAGTTTAATATATAGCATTACAATACATTCATCGAATACAAATATTGATTTGTGTATCTGATAGGTAATGAGAATGTAAGGAAAATTTTTAAAGAAGCGAGCGTGTTATTGAAACGAACGAAGCTGGAATCGAAACCCTTCGTTTAGTTAGTTAGGTAATATTTTTTTGTTACCCGTTTTCAACGGGTTTGAACGGGGACTAATAACGAATTTTGCCAATTAAAACATGAGCGACAGCTTGGCATCATTAGTTTTTGAAAATAATATTTAATCATTTTTAGAAATTGGAGGCACATTTACAAAAAAAAAAACATTTTAGTTAAATGCTACGTTTTTTGCACATCTCTCTGTTCTGTGAGTCTAATATAAATAGGAATACACAATATGACCTAACCTCTATGTACCTTTAAAATAATATGATCCGATTATAGACGACAAAGTATTTTGTGTATTTTATTAATTAAAAAGAATAACAATGTTATGTTTGATTTAATTATCTTAATTGTATATTTATAATATTCCTTAACTTTGACTTAACACAAATGAAAATAATTATGTATCATAAAGATTTTATTATAATTTTTCCATAAGATAAAATCGGTAATTCGATCGAAATATATACATACATTGTGCGAATGGACGCGTTCGTATTTTTTTTGTACACTCCGTCATAAAAATCAAGCGGATTTCTGAACGCAATTGCTGATCGTTATTTCCTCGCTGTTCCCGATCAATTTTTTAAACATAGAATACGTTTTTTCGGAGGCTTCCCAAATAAAATGTCACGAAATGCGTTATTAAATAATTAAATAAATACATATTCTTTTTAATTTTCACAAAAGAAAAGAACGCCATCAGAACTTGAATTAAAATTCAGACAAGAGACTGAAATAAAATACAATTATCTTGTACGATGCTGGGCGGAGCAAACCAGAAAAATATGTTGTAAGAAGAGGTGGTATGATACATATGTTAGAGACATATAACGCATTTCTCTCTCGACTAATAATATTACATTCAATTGATTCATTGTTGTCATTTTTCGCGTTTTGGTAGTTGACTGAACCAATTGTGATTCGAATGTTAAAGGAGAGAGTTATGAAAGCTGAGCCCTTTTGTCTCCGACATATATGATGTAATTTTTTTTAGATGGAACCCTATTGGATGGGGTGTAATATTGAGATTTGTGTTTTTTAATCGCATTACATACAAATTAAATATATTTTTAAAATATCACAGACCTATGTTCTGTAAAATTGCAACTTCACAATAAGAATGTATTCTCCTTTAAAATGCAGTATATATTTTTATTTTGTATATAATTGTATAAAGTAGTAGCAAAAATTGATAAATTTATATAAAATAAACACCCGATTTGAAATGTCAGCCTTATATAGTCGGTATGGTATCGTCCCAATACGTTCACTATTGACATTAAAGTTCATCTATGTTAAACCCATTTTTAAAGTTCAAATGCTTACAAACAATACAGGAATTATAAAACATTGATTTGATTACATGCAAAAATAATCATATAACGCCAAAAAATAAAATCTGTGTTTCTTTTCATCGGTAAGTACAAGAATACATATGTTATTTCAATAACTCAAAACTACAGAAAATTTTAACGAACACTCCCGCTAGTATAATTTGTTTTAGTGTATAGTGATCAGTAGTTTAATCATCAAATATGAACATTTTTTACCTACATAATAAGAAAAGGTTGCGGGCTCGTAACGTTAACCTCAAACCAATTGACTAGCTTGACATATAATATTTCGTTCAACAAACTGAGCACTGAGCACACATGTTGGGGGACTATGATCATATGAACTTATCTATGGGATGAACGAATCACAATGTTGACGTCAGTTCGCCACTTGACGTTTTTCGATATTCTCGATAACATTGAACGTTTCATAATTTGACACTTCTGATTTCTTCTGACGCGTACGTGCTCTTTTCGGGTTTGTTTACTTTTATTTGAGAATTTATACCGTTACTCGAAACACTTAAACATCTGCTGTGTAGTAACTGTTCATATTTTGCTGATAAATATATTTCAAGATACTAATAATGCTACGAGATAATTGTTGTGCTTTTGATCTAGTTCTATGAATCACATTTGCTGGTATCAGACTTGCAATTTACCACTATCTGTCGACCTGCGCATTAATTTATTGTGATCTCTTTATAATTCGAATTGTTTTACCAAGTTTTATTGTTTTTTTTTAGCGGGAACGACAAAAGTTCGAAGTGATTTATTTGTTAAAAGCTACGATGCCTCAGGAAATGAAACGAAACGGCGAGAGAAGGTCGTCATTGGTAAGCTTTGTATGTGTATCCACTGTTTTAGTAACTGGGTTGGTATTTATTTACTTTAAATATTCAATATCTATTATTTCTATGATTCAATTTATTAAGTAGAAATGTTACATATTAACATACACACAAGACACAAGATGGTTGGCAAGAATGTGGTTCTATCTCATCATTTCCTACTCGTCAACCGTTTTAGCAAGCCTTTCTCCATAATGTTTTCATTTTCACTTCATTTTTGATTGATGTTCGTGGGAATGTGGTTTTTCACACTGCCTCTACCATATTTCTACTATATTCAATTTTGCTTACATACTTTCCATGTGAAGATTGTTCTTAAATATACTTTTAATTTATTGGTTATCCTATTTAATAACTTCTACATTTTCTTTCAGCCACCATTGTCACCGTCAGTGTGTGCAGACATAAGCGATGGAGAACTGGTCTCCGTAAGTGTTCGAGAATTGAACCGGAGACTCAAACAGCGCGGACTCACCAGGGAGCAGGTAGCCCGCATGAAACAAAGGAGAAGAACTTTAAAGAATAGAGGTTATGCGGCATCGTGCAGAGTGAAGAGGATAGAACAGAAAGATGAATTGGAAACAGAGAAGACACAGGTCAGATGATAAAAAGTATTTAATATTAAAAATATCCATAGACATTATGACTACAATTGTCAATATTTGATCTCTTACTTGAAAAATGACATTTATAACCGTCTGTCAAATAAAGTAATGTCATAAAAATATATAGTCACCGTGAAATACATGCAAATGTATAGAGTTGAGATTATGTGTTCCCATATATATAGCTTTATAACCATATACATGTATAACTTTATCTAAGTTGGCCTGTACATGGGGCGATCTCAACTATTTATTTGTTGACTGTGGGTTTCCAATCTTGTAAAATATTTTAAAAAGGATAATGTCTGCAAATATGTTAATTAATATTTTAAGTACCGTATTATCCCAAATATAATGTGACCTATATATTTGGAGCAGGAATGAAAAAAAATTCAAATATAAAACAAAAATTAATTAGGTAAATTGTATTATAAAAAATATGAATTTTTATTCTGACATGCTTGAATTATCATCAGTGTCGCTTGATTACTACTCAATGCATCATTTATGACATCTTCCTCTTTCCATAAAATGTCATCCTCACTCCCATCCAGATTGTTGGAAATGCAATATTTCTTAAAACCTTTTTCAATAGACGCATCACTAATCTTCTGCCAGGTGATCATGATCCATTCCCCTAAGATTGGAATAGATGGTTTCTTTATTTTCCCTGTAGGGGTCAGAGAATGATTTCCAGCTAAATAGGCGATAGGTGAAAAGACTTGGCTGTGTGCGCTGCGCTCATCTGGACACAACCTAAACCCCAAATATAATGCAAATGTTTTTTTAGAAAAATATTGCATTATAATCAGGCTAATATGGTGATGAATAAACAAACCCATTAGTGCATTTCATAAACTTGATGGTAAATTGATTGATATGTTTAGGAAAGTTTACCTGCTAAGTGAAATATACAACACAAGTTAAACCCGGTATGTGTTCCAATATGGCCCGTGTCCACAGATATTTTTATATTTCCACATAAAAAACGGTACAGAGTTCAGTACGAAGTAATCTAAAAATCATCACTGCATGTGTTTTGCGCGCGAGTTTGAATGACATAACCGGTACATACATAACTTTACTGAATCTTAGAGATCCAAGTCATGGACACAGATCTTTACATATGTATGTATTTCAGAACAGTATAATTTTCTTTACATATTAATGGTTAAACCCTCTTCTAGGGTGTCGTTCAAGTGTCACTTTTCTGAATTAGATACTCTTCCATATTAATTAAACACCACAAACGTTTTTGGATAACTAATATTTTGAAAGTTGAGAAAAATGATTTGACTTTGAGAAATGATTATTATTTACAGGATAATTCTAATAAAGAAGGTATTAAATGATAATTACCTGCCTACAAAATATTTGTTTCAGAAATATTACTGTTACAATTCCAATATTCAAATTTTTCACAATATAAATGGACATTTTTGTTTACTACTTTGAAAAAAAAATGTAACTTCAGGACAAAAAAGTCTCGTTAGCCAATTTGACACTTTTCTCCAACAAAATGTATGAATTTCACATTTAATTTTCGATTTATGACAAACAGACATTAGATTTAGGATTTTCTGTACATATTAAATATCAAACAATTTTGGTTTACTTGGTTCATTAGAAATCTCTAACAATAAATTGACAAACATATCCCCGTAATTACAAATATATCTTAACATAGATATTCATTCTTCATATTCCACAAATCTGGAATGTGTCATCAAATACCTTAACAACTCACTTTATACTTCTCTCCAGGAATGGCGAGACATGGAAGTGATGCAGGATGACAACAACAGAATGAGAGATGAAATATCGGCACTGAGAGCCAAATACGAAGCCCTAAAGAGATTCGCCATGCACAAGAATATTCCCCTGCCGCCCGAGCTACAAGTGATGCCTTGAAATACATTTGATTTAATGGGATGCCAGCAAATGGAATGGTTTACTTAGTGTACCTTTATAACTGTGAATAATGAATGAACTGTACAATATATACTCAACAATCACACAGAATAAATAATCAATGTGATATGACACAATTATCTGAGTAGTAATTATGAACTGGCCAAATATCACATATTTGGAAGGTATTTGCTACGAAAATAGTTACAAATAATATTTTGTCAATGAACATATTATTTTATATAGTTTAACAATATCAGTCTCGGCGCCAAGTATATTTATCTAGATTCCTAAATTAATTAGTTGACTTGAATACATGCAGCAGTGGCGCCAATTTCCATCTTGTATTGAAAACCTGATAGCATCGAGGGATATTTGTTTCAATACAAATTTAAGAAAAAACCTACTCTGATGTAAATTTGTTAACTGATCGAATAAAAATGTGAAAAATAGATTTTAAGCTTCTATATTTATGTTATATTAATATTACTAATTGCGATGTTGGTAATCTTAAAAATGAGTGTATGTAGGGAGGTATATAGATGTAAAAGGAGACGTGTTTGAGGTATGTAATTATTCTATCATAAGTATTTGCCAGTAGGTTTCTTTAGTTTTGTCAATATTGAGACTCGTGGAATTTTACCTTTACCTACTTACAGTACGAACCGTTGACTTTGAAGGTTATTTTTTGAAGGAATAACTTAATATATTCATCACCAATATATTTGTGGAGATGTGAGATGTAAATCTTATTTACTTTACAAATGTTACTTTTATCATTCTCTCTTTGTGTTCTTTAAATGCTAATTTGATATTAATCTTTCTTGCCACATAAGGCTATCATATCTAACTATAATTGAGTACCTACTAAATTTAATTTTTAATCTGTCATCCAGTATCTGACATATTTGATAAAGAAAATTTATTTAATTGATGTATCAAAGCAATATAAAATGTATTCTTAATTTTTATCATTATTTTTAAGCTTTGAATTACGCTCTATGAGTTACAGATTAGTAGTAAGTGAGCAGATTTAATCACGCTTTTGCCATCAAACAAGTTGACACGTACGCAGTTGCAATTTTCCAAATTACAAAACCGCATTTAGGATGTTACCGCGTACAGTTAGTGTAATGCACTGAAACTGCATTGTTTTCTCTAGGACATTGTACTTATATAATTACACATTCAACCTAATACATATGTATATATTTACTGCACATCCGTAAGCAATGAGTTAACAATTTAAATTATGGACCAATTTACAGATCCCAAACCAGTGTTAAGAGTTCAATCGCTTTATAACTTCCAGCATGGCTTTTGTACTGCTTTACTTACTGCCAATGCTATAAATGATGACATACTCAGTATGGTCATACAAATATTGCAGATCTTAAATATTATTATTACAAGAGGCAATGCTTGTAAGGAGGCATTTATTAAAAAATGTGGTCATTATTCATATAATTATCATTTTTTAATTTGTAAAATTGTGTAAATTCTTCCCATTAATATCCTTTTTTCAATACTATCTTACGTCATGCTATTAATTACTGAACCCATTTCTTCCAACATTGATTTATTCAAGAATTTAATCTTATTCTTAATTCTGAGCAATGAATGTACAACCGATTGGATATTTTATCGACTATCGGATTGTTAAATTTGTTCTCACCGTGCGTCATTTTATATACATTAATCATTGTAGCGTATTTAGGTTGTGTTTATTTACATATTTTTTAGTTATGTAAATGTTCAGTTGCACCCATATAGATGATATTTTAAATTAAATAAAAATATGTGTACAAAATAGTAAAAATATTTATGTAGTTTTTTCTGGGAAAACAACTCCAATACATATGTATATTATAATTCTATAATATATTTACACTCAAATAAATTTTATTTTAGTAAACTAGTGTTCTTATTTTCCATACAGAAATCCCTTTTATGAGGATATATTTCCGAAGGACAATTTAAAAATAACTAACATACCGGCGTGTCAGAGACAGGGGTTGCACACTCTTCTATTGTCAATTGTTGAAGCCATCCTCCGTCGGTCAGGCCATGTCTTTCGCGGACATCTGCTCCTACATCTAATACTAATTTCATATATTTTCTTCATCCTTTCCTCATTCATATATTCCACATCTCCAAATCACCTTAGTGAACCTTACTTAATTCTATCTATATGCTGCAAACGTTTGTTTGCCAATCTCTACATTTACTCGTAATTTATTCATTATTTGAAACCAACACTGTCTATCGGCTTTGGGCAGATCCGACTTATGAAATGCCACAATGTTGTATATCTTCTTGGGCATCAAATGTTATATTAAACGACCATATTAAATAAATAAAAATACTATTACTCACAATTTCTGAATGATCTTCGCTGCAACAACACTATATCTATCTATCAACATTTGTAAAAACGGATATACAGTGTTGTTGCAGGGGGAGGGGGGTTTCATTTGTATGTAGATTTTCTTCACCGAGTTACTGCATTTCCACATTATTATTTTTGAAATTGTAGGCTTTATACATTAGTACTATAACTTCTATTTCTGATGATCACCCTTGTTTCTAAATTAAAAATTCACTAAAATGTGAATATAAATTAAAACTGTTTTATCTTTTTCATCAAATCCCAGTACGACTCTTCTAGTGGGATTTTCAATAATCATTTATGAATCATGCAAATAAATAAATACATACATGGAAAATGATTAAAACAAAATAAATACATTGTAAATATTATTTTATTACCAGTATACATGTGTTACTATAAAAAATAATAAATTCATCATTTTATTTGGTTAATAATATAAAAAAATAATGCAGATTAAATAAACTTCAATAATGAAATGTTATCGATTTTAAAATACACATGTTTTGTCTTAAACAAAATAAATAATAATTTATCTTTGTTTTATAAATACGCTCTATTCATCACCAATTCATGTAGATTTTTAGATTCTTCCACATTTGTATATTGTTTTCACAGTATACTATAATCACCTTAAACTATGTGCATCCGGTGAAAAGAAATATAAGTCGATTTGAAAGAAGAATACTTTCAATTCAAGAGTATTTTGAACAGCTGTAAATATTCATAACAATAAACCTTTTTTTTACATAAAACTTTAATTCACTCAACTTATACTTCTTTCGAATGGACCCTAAGTTTTTAAAATATATTTTAAAGTCCGCTTTCAAATTCGGTCAATAATCTTCCTTCATTCATTAATTTATTTTTTAAAGTTTCGATTGTTTTCTTAAAAGGTGATATAGTTTTCATTCAACCATTTGTAATTTTTATATTTTTTAAATAATATAGTACATACGTTTTTCAATGGAAGTTCTACTCCCTAAGAACAATATATTTTTATATTTACTTTAGGTAGGTACTTACATATATTACATAAAATGTTAAATAACTTATGACAATTTTTGGCTTGTTAAATCCTTTTTTTTTTGCCAAAGATGAGGAACGACAAGTTAAAATTGGATTACAATCATGCATGACAATTCAACTAAAAAGGATACTGCAAATTTAACAACTTACCTAGAAGTAAATCGTAGTTCAGATGATAAAGATATAAACACCGAGCTGGTTACGAATACAACATGACATTAAATATTCAATTCGATTTAGCTTTGATCTAGTGTTAGGGTGGAACCTGACATCTCATATAATGAATGTAAATCAGGGAAATTATTTGCTGATAAAATCAAATTTATAATACTCATATATCCCATTTTATCACATTTAAATACATTCAACATGTGGATAAAAATTTAAGGGTGCAATGTCAATTTATTGTGATATCGAACACTCCTCTAGTGAATTAATATATTTTTGTTTGCCAACTTCATAATGACTTTTACCATATATTATTAAGAATGTTATTACATTATTTTTTTTGATAAATACCATCAGCCTATACACTATGGTTTATACATTCTATGTTTCAATATTTGGAGAAGACACCTACATATCTAAAAGTATCTACTATTTAAAATTTAGAGCAGCACTCTTTAGCAATACTATGATAGATTTTTTTTGGTTGTCACATTTTGAAATGGTGATTTACAATAATGAGTATATAATATGTAGGTATACGATAGCTTCACAAAATATTTTGTGAATTATTCAATTTGAATAGTATAGAAAGTTATAGTAAAAACATACCTTCAAATGCAAATAAAATTCTCGTGAGCGGTGGAAACGACAGTCTTAAATACAGGGTCTACAAAGTTATCTCCAAAATAAGAATTTGAGCAAAAGCCAACAAAGTCTCACTTTATGTCGATGTAATTATGAACGTATATTTCTTAAAAATTTAGAAAACTTATTTATTTTCCAATTTTTTGAGCCTTAATGTTGGTAAAAATAAATTAATTTACAAATATTCCACTATCTTATAATGCAACTTAAACATGCTTTCTTACTTAGTACACTTTGGCAATGGTTTATACAAATACATACACATAATAAATGAACTATTAAGAGTTAGTTTAATAAAACAGACAGCAAATGCAATTTATTTTAAATTGAGTTTTTGTACAATAAGATTTTTTTAGAATAATGAAAGCATTTACTAAAGTGAAACCCCCTCCATACTTCTCTTTGTCATAAAATTGAGGTAAAAATGTATTGTAAACTTTTGTCTATAAATTTTACTAGATTCACCACTGCATTTGGAAGAACATAATCTCTATTGTTAAGCTCGTTTTTAGTATCATTGACATTAATAAATAGTTATTATTATTATTAATTCTATATACGTACTGACTTCATTATCATAAAATGATAAAAAAACATAAGATTATTTGCACATTGATAATTAAAATACATTTGTATATACACACTTTAGAATCATTTTGACTAATTAGCTACAATTACCTGATTCTTCATTATATTTTATAAGAAGAATAGTTATTCAGTACATCGAAACCCCCTATGTAAAATATTATAACTAACAAATAGGTCATTTTAATTATTCTAGTGTATCGCATGCATTTGAAACATATTTTGGCAGTAAAAAATCTTCAATGAAACTTTGGAAGAGTCGATACATTGATATAAGTATTTATTTCAATATTTTTGTTTTTTAAAATTTCGTAGCAAAACTGATTTAAAATGGTTCAAAATTTATTATCATCAGTGTAAATTAACATTTCTAGTATATCATCCGCTAACAAATTTCTAGGGGCAAAATTTTATGTACGTACATCAATTTGGCATAATATGACTTATATAAATTTGGTTTAAATAAGTTTATGACCTTTTTCTATGCACATGCATGTATTTAATATTTGGCTGTGATAAAATCTAGTGAATTTTGAATGAATTGAAGAAAATTATTTAACATGAAATCTTAATAAAACATAGCCCGACAAACCTAACAATGCAGATGGCAAAAGTTAAATCCGCATCAAGATGTAAAAAAGAAAAATATTAAAGTAGCAATATATGTACATATTGTATAATCTGACAGAAAATAACTTATCTTTATCGACTGACAATGTCTCATCTGTTCATTAATATTTGTTGTATTTTGCATAGAATAAGTTATAAAATTAATCTCCTTTCAACACCATGATAGTAAATCACTGAAAACCAAACAAATTCTTCCAGAATTTGTTTAAATTAAATATTTTATTGTTTATTCATTTCCTTAAATTGTACATTTCTCTTATTCATCTTTCCTGGAGAATTCCATCTTCTGTTGTTCTTTTATTTTCTTCATTTTGGCGTAAATCGAGGCTTGTTTGTAGTCTATGGGGCCGTAGTCTTTCAAATCTGCGTCAGCGTAGATAAGTTGATCATTTATGTCGGGTTTGTACGGCTGTTAATGGATAAACAATATTTTGTTACAATATTTTTGAGTATGTCAGAATAAAAATTATGACCACATGACACATTGAAGATACCTTCATACTATGAAAAGTGATGGCAGATTTTAGAAATATATGAAATGATTGAGAAATATTGATTTGTAACAATTTAAAAACAAAGTCAACAATGACAACTTACCTCCCGCTACAAAATCAAATGCTAACATCATCAAATTTAAGTGTTGCATATGGTGTTCTTTGCCTGATTTTAATGTTAGTCTCTTCGTTTTTGTTATCCTTATTATTTGTTAGTCTGTTAGTGGCATCTTTTGAGAAGAGTTGTCTGTTAGAATTCACCTTGTCGTTATACTTTTTGTTATGGTCTTCTAGATCCAAATCTGCATACACCAAACGTTTTTGCACAACGTTTTTCTCTGTTTTGGAATTTTCCGCTTTTGGTATATATTTGTGCTTGTTCAAGGAAGCCAGTGAGTATGTTGTCACTGCTGGTTTTTTCTGATTTGTTGTCGGTTTATTTGTTTGTGAATCTCGCATTAACAACTCGTGAAGTCTGCTCATAGTTTCTCTATGGGCAGGGTCTAAATCTTTTTCTAATTTATATGTGTTATGTTCTCTTAAATCTCTAAAAGAGTTTTTTCTCTGACTATCCACCATTTTTGGTTCACTACTATCCTCAACTTCGTGGTCAAATCTATTACCTGTATTTTGTACACTATCTTGTGTTATATTTGTAAAGATGCGGGGTTTATAAATCAATGGACCGATGGGTTCTTCGCTTAAGTCATCATCATTGATTGATTTTCGATCCATTTCGGTCTCTTTTGCAGAATGAATTGGTTGGAAGTAGCAGAAACTGTGGTGTTTTTGTAACGGTAGATACATTGGTCTTGACATACTGGGATGGGTTTGGTTAAGATTTTGGTTCATATCATGCCAGGATCCTAGCGTATTAGTGTTCTGAAAATATTAGCATGTGTTTAATTAAACTATGTTAATAATTTCCAGAGTTGACTTAAGAGAGATTTATTTAAACTGTTCAAAAATGCTGTGCTTTTCATATTAAACTATTTTGCAATTAATATAGTACATTTGAAAAGCATAACAACGCAATGTTTTTAATGATTCAATGGAGAGAAAATTAATATTTTCATTTATTGATTAACCAAGATGAGAAAATAAAAATTGTTCATCCATTTTAAAATATCAAACAAATACCTGTCTAAAATTCAATTCCCTAATTTTTGCCTTGACTAGTGATCCGTCATTCACGCTAGCCGTTTCCTTGAACTGCTGCCTATATTGGGAAGTCCCTTTTGAACTCATACTGCTTTGACTTCTCCTGATTGAAACATTATGTGCCGGTATTTTAGGTATCGGTTTCGGCAGCAAATTTGGAATTTGCAACGGAGTTGCGTCTGGTTTAATAACCATCTGTTGTTTTGGTAAAACTTTACCCACCGTTTTCAAATCAGTTTGATAATTTGAAAAACTTTCTGGTTTTTGAGTAGATTGATATTCTGAATTGTCAGTGAATCTTTTAATATTTTTGCTACTTGATTGTTTTTCCGCTTTCTTGTCGAGACTCTCAAATAGTTTTTGTGTGTTTGAACCAAATTTCAGGTCCATCTTTTTGACTTGCGTGTTATCTAAAGGTTTTAAAACTTTTGTACCAAATCCTCCAGTTTGCTTGGTGTTATGAATGGTAGGGCTGAATTTAAATGTTGCATGACCATCTTTGTTGTTTACGAAGAAAGATTTAATTTTGGGCGTTGCGTCAACAATACTAGGAGAAATTTTTGTGATGTCTTTTCGATCGGATTTATTAATTCTTTGTAGTTCATATTGAAAGACTGTTTTCATTTCTGCGCTGTTTTGTTTTATTTGATTTGTAACATTAAAAGAATGATTTCTAGACATTTTGCTGCTTTTCAATTTTCCCTCCTTCATTGATCCAGTCTTCTTACCTTCAATTGGTTTTTCGTCTGCAGTGTCTAATAAAATACCACTTTTTGTTGTTCTCTTTGGAAATGTCAAAGAACAGAACTGTGGGTGTACCGGTTTTTGAGTTTCTTTGGTAGTTGATTGTTTAATTTCTTTATCAGTGTGTGTCTTTCTTGGCAATGTTTTAGGCGTTTCTCCAATTGCAATAAAGGCCCTCATTGCTCTCCCATCAGGAACATCAACAGTTTGTTTAAAACTAGGTGACATTTTAATTTTACTATTTGATCTTTTAACTGGTATCCCTAAAGTCTGTGCGTTAAGTAAACCAATTTGAGAAGACAGATTTGCGTACACGTGTTCTCTGGGAGATTTTCTCGAAGGACGTTCTACTTTTCCAGGCGATTTCACAGTTCTTGGTGCAGGAGTCGGAGTTTTACTATCACTTCTGTTTGGCCTGTTCTTTTTCGATGTATCCAAAGGACTATTTTCATAAATTTGGATAGAATCAGTCAAATTTTGAAATGTAGCATTCATGGTATCCATTAACAAACTGTTACTTGGTAATTCACTTCCTGCAGACGAAACTGTGTAATATAGACTAGGAAAGTTTGCATAAATAACATCATCGTTTTGCACCAGCTCTTTGAATATCTTATCATTTTTATCAACAAGCACATAATCTATTTTGTGAGTATCATCTGGATAAAATCTATCCAGCTTCCTCTTTCTAACAATTTTCATTGAACTGAAATGAAGTTCGTTTCTTTGATCTTTTTTAACATTCAGTGAATTGAATTTTTGGTCAAATTCGTCTCCCGAATTAGATGTATCACCGTTTGATTCACCGATCTGATTCAAGTTGCTATTGTACATTGTCGAGTTACCACATTGCGGTATGAATTGCAACGAAGATTTAACCCCGACACTCAGATTGAAATACTGACTCTCCATCACGTTATTCTGCGTAAGTGTTTGCGTAGACACGGACGGAACCAATGTGTTGATGGATGTGTTTGATTTTGCAAGATTAGAGAAGCTGAGATGGGGGGGATTATGCGAATATGGAGGGCAGGAAATTATTCTGGGCGTAAAGGACGGATTGCATTCCAATTGTTTCTCCAAGATTGCTTCGGGAGTTTTAGCAGATTTCTGCAAGACCAACGCTCTTACCACTCGGGGTTGAATTACTTGCACAGGCTATTTCACCACCCCAAATTTATTTATATGAATTTCATTATTATTTTCAATGATCCATTTTATTTTTAAATTGACATTAAATTTCCAACAATACATTGTGTCACAATTATTGAATTGTATCCATTATTAATTCCAGTAATTTATAATTATATTCCAGTGATGTGTTGTGTTGTTCCAGTGTATTAGAGTGCAAAACATACACACATAAAAACAGCATCAAATACATGCAGAGCGTGAAAGAAAAACAACAAAAAAATTAGAAAAAAGCAAAAGAAAACACACTCTACACATAAAATGGGATGATAAAAATGACACAAAACATCGAATGTGAATTAATTGTCAAAAATATACTCATATAACTAAAACATTTAACTTACTAGAACACAACAGTTGTAGTTACAGAAAAACATCAATTTTATCAAAATTAAAATAAAATTATACTTTGTAGAAAAACCTGTAAAAACAGGATTGATTAAGTTGGTGATTTTATTTCAAATAAATATAATAATCAATTAAAATAAAGGCACTTTTGATAATAATTTGTTCATTTTATTAAACATTAAACAAATTAAACAGGTACACGGCTAAAAAAATGATGAAGAATTTACATCCTTCAGTGGTCAACTGGTTAATATTACAAATATTATTTAAAAAAGCAAAACAAAACAGAAATCTTTGGTTATAACATTAATGGTTTTTGTGCCACTATTACTGCAGACGTCTTCTATATTTATATGTCGGCGAAATTTAAATCCACAAATAAATTAGCACAAAGGGGTTATAATATTCATAAAAATGATTTGATTTGCTATGAAATATATACAGTTTTCTCTCCATTATTCAAACTACATATGTATATATATTAATTGTTCTCTTACATCATCACAAAATATTGTATTCCCACAAAAGGAAGAATCTAATTTTATACACAACTGTTATTAAATCTTAAATACAGTCAAATTAATGTGCTTCTTGGATAAACTCATCAGAAAATGATCAACAAAGAAATAGTCCCCGTGGACTATCAGAAAAGAGACAAATGCCGGCTACAACTATTCTCCATCATAACCTATATGTACGTACTGAGTAAGTATTGTCAAGGAAAAATGTCTAAATAATAATAAAATAATGTTACTAATAATAGAATCTTGATAGAGCCTCTTCATCAATGGTATTAGTAATTTTTTTGATTCTCATTGATGGATTAATGGGTCCATTATTAAGGCCTTCATTAAGCATGGTACAGCTATGCACCGTGCAAGCTATAGAGCTCTTTTGAATCTTTGACTACATGCTGTAAATTATTAAATAATTATTTTAACTTTGACAATCTGTAGTTAACGTAATGTGATTAACTTTTTAATTGTTTTTAATCACGAAACAGTTGAAATATATTGTGTAAAATTTCCCAAATTTATTTTATAACCTTAAAAGCTTGTTATTTCGCACTTGAATAATTGAGAGTTGCTGTATGTGCGTAGTTTTAAATATATAATTATATGTACATGTGTGTTTATATGTATGAATTCACACTAACCTTATTGGGGGCCTGTTGCAATCCGTGGAAGGGCAGATTCTCATACACCCCGGGGTTGTCTATTCCAGCTGCCTCATCTGCAGCACCATTCATTGGAGCTGAAAGTGACAAGAACATAATTTAATAAAATTAATATTTATTTATTCATTTAGTAAAGTAGATGTGGATATTTTTGTAAAACTTAGACTTGCTTAGTTTGTTTTTTTTATATATGTATGTGTGTGGTTATCACTTTATTATAACAGAAAAACAGTACACATTAATATGTAGTTGAGAAGTTAAATTAATCAATCTTAATTTATATGTAAATTTAGATTCCCATCTCTTTATCTGGTTTATGGAATTTCTTTTATACAAATTACCTTCATTCCTTTCTAAGATTTTCCAATCTAACTAACAATCAATTGATTTTTAAAAATATACCATTTTCACTTTGAAATACACACACATAAATTTTTGAGTAATATCACAACTAGTTTCGGGAAGAGCAATCCTTCCCATCTACAGATGTAAATTGAAGCCTGTTTGAAGGTGTAAATTGAGCAGTCCTTAATGTTATATGTGTGTAGTACAAAGTGAAAATAAAAATTATGTATTTTTATAAATTAAAATGTTACACCACAAAGTAACTCAAATCAATCAATGGTATTAACAATCAATTGTTTTCTAAATGCATGCCATGTGTCATTTACCATATAAATTCATCAATCATTCTTTCAATTAGAAACCATAATTACAACATAGTGTATTCTATTATGTATATACATATATAACTTGCCTAAGTGTGTTTGAAAGTGGTATATTGTTACACGAATAAAAATATTTTTAGATACATATAAAATCAATTTTATTGAAAAATATTGTTGTTGCGCTACCGGGATTCGAACCTGGATCTCTTCCCTAACCGGGGGAGGTGCTTTATCCAACTAAGCTACAGCGGCACTATTTTTAGCGACAATTTTTCGACCCTATATGTTACCTTTTTGAAATCAATACATTTAATCGTTCCATCATTTGACAGAGCCATCTACCTTATTTTTACAGAATCTCAAAATACCTTTAAGTAAATCTGATAGTAGACGCCAGAATTATCAATTCATTTTTATTAAATTTTGGACAAATTGATACAACTTATATTTTTCGATAAAATTGATTTTATATGTATGTCTTTATAATTAATATATTTAATTCATATTTAAAATATCACAGACCTATGTTCTGAATAATTACAAAAAAATATATATATATATATTTTTCACTAATTCTGTTTTATTGACTAATTATTAAGTTCAATAAAATATTACTTAATATTAATTCATAGTTAGATTCTGTAATTTATCTCAAAAAATTATTATTATTAATTCATTTTACAAAACCTCCTCTCTACGTTACTCACCGTCACCGGGCTTTTTTCTTTTTCTGGAATTGGAACTGCTTCGAGATTGGTTGGAATTGTCTAAGTTACCAGAGTTAGTATTGGAAGTATTCAACGCATTGCTATTATCGTTTGAGTTATTATTTTCACCGACTGGTGTTTTTGGAGGTCTTCTAAATGTTACAACTAAAAAAAAACATCAAATAAAACAAAACATAAAAAGAAGTTATTTAAAAAAATCATGCAAAGCGAACTGAGGGGTGGTTTTATCATTATTTTTAGTATATAAAGTATTTTTTTTATAGAAGTGTTAGAAGTGTTGTGCTTTTTTTTCAACTTCTCATTCATACTCTAGTACCCGTACACATATTCAATGCAACTGTGATTGATGATTTTCATGTATCAACAATAAATTCTCAAACATATTCATTTGTTCAGAAGATTAGTTAGCAATCAGAAGTAATAACTAAACTAAAAAAGAATCAAAGTGATGGCAAACTTTTACCAAGTCGTAAAGTATTATCACGCAAGATGCTGATATATACTGATGTAAAAGTCATAGAATTTATGAAGTAATATTAAGAGTTAACTGTTCGAAGAATTATATTCACACTTCACATTTACAAGTCTTCCCAAATGTACTGTTTTATTTATTTATTTATTAACGCCGCCCTTATGGGCCTTTATAAAATAATTTTGGTATAAAAGATAATAAAAAACACATGAGCAGCTATACAAGTAGCATGGAATATATATATAAATAGAATAGAAATTAAAAAATATGCAAAACAAACTATAAAAAATAAACGTTTAAGACAGAAAAAATAAAAAATTTTAGGTTTGACACAGAATGGCTGAGTATCAAAATCACTTGTATCTTTGACTCAGAACAGCATCATAAACATCACTCTTATATTTAAACATAGAATATCGGAATATATCTACAAGACCAAGCCTGTGAAGTCTCTGTGTGGGTGCATTCCTATAAAAATTAGTAAATGATGAATTTATATGGAAAAGCACTGACGACCTGGTACCCCGCGCAGGAACGTGGTATACAATCAGTTCAGTTAAATTAGGGGCGTCTAGTATGCCATTTACTATTTTAAATAAAAATAATAAATTAAATTTTCGAGGCGAGTTAATATAACTCCATAATCACATATCGATACCGTAATCTGTAAAGCAGCTAACTCCACCCATGGTCAAAAAACCGTTTTTAATGCCATTATTTTCTTCTTTTATGGTTCTATGATACACTAAAAGTCAAAAATTCCCATCAATTTAATGTTTTAAAATAATAAATAAATACTATGTGCTGAAAAACCTTATTAAATTAATTCTTGCAAAAACCTTAAATGTTAACCTGACACAAGTGTCGATGCCACCAGAAATAGAGGACGTCCGCAGAAATCATAATCACTACATCACTACATTATCATGGAAAATCACCCAACTCCCAATAATATTTTATAATTTTAGTAAAGAAATTCAGAAAAACTCCAAATATTCCCTATAAGTATGAAATAAATCAAAATATCAATAATATTTCTCAACCACCCTATTTCTGCATAAATAATCTATCAAAGTGTGTTTTGGAATTTTTCTAATCTGTTTAATTACAAAATTAAACAGTTTTTGGTTGCTTCTGAACATTTTAGAAAAATGGAATTAGCTACTTTGTAAATTAAGGTATCGATATATGAAAATAAAACAATTGTTTTTTGATTCTACACATTTAATATTCTTAAAATGCATTTCGCCTTAAAGATTGATAATGCCCTTACAAGGCAAAATGCATCTAAACAAGTAGAATCAAAAAACAAGTGTTTTATTTTCATACAAGTTTTCCCAAATTCTATGGTTCATTTACAAACGTACTATCATTTCTCATTCTGTTATCATAGAAGGAAATATATTTCTGACATACATTTTTAACTAGTCCACTGTCCACTTTTTCTAAACTCTCAAACTGGTTAAAATGTTATGTTTCTACTTCTCTCAATCACAAACGGTTAATAGCGACACTTCATTAGATTATATACTAGCGGTCTGTGCCCCGGGAACTAACAATGTACACAAAATTTTGTTCAGGCAGGATGATATGTCCGGAGAGGTGCAGTGGGGTGAATATATTTCCCAAGGTCCTAGAGTGCAACTGAGCAAAATTTATAATGAATGACTTTCAAAATAATACACATTTTGGAGAGGAGGGTGCCAATGTTTTATGCAGGGTCCTAAAGTATAATTGTGAAATTTGGTTTAGATATGTCAAAAGGACATTTTATGAATGTGACAAAGTAATTTCTTATGCTCTAGTTTTTAGTATCTCAAATAAAATGTACCTCCTTCTGAAGGAACAACAACAGGCTGTGCTCCTTGAAATATGGCTCTTAATCTACTTCTTGGACCACTTTTCTTATCTACCTTTCCATCCTTCAGAGAAAACCCCACTAGACTCAACGCTCTTTTATTGGATTTGGTCCTTTTTTCTCTTCTCAAACTGTCCCGTGCTCCATCACTATCGCTTATGCATTCATCCTCGTCACTTTTCAAATTCTTTCCCATTCTCATTTTTTTGAATATACGAGAAAATCTGGACTTCTTTCTTGAAGCCCTCTCCGATTTCATTATATTCTTGCATTTGTCTTTATCAAATTTGATAGACTGATCCCTATTATCTTCTTGTATAATTATTTCTTGAACGTCCCTTTCCAATATACCGAGCTTTGTGAAATCTTTCAGTTCATTTTGATTGCTTCTTTCCTCAGTTCCATTTGCATCGTCTGCATTACTAACCTCTTCTAAATTGATATCAAGTTCTCCCGTTGATTTCACTGCGATTCTCCCCAATTTTTTTGGACTCAATGAATGGTTTGAGTTCACATGAACTAAAACTCCTGGTTTTAGAGGCCATTTATTGCCAATTCCTGTTAAATTTCTATTTGCTGACTTTGAATCAATATCATCTTTAGATTTAAGCACTTCATTATCGTCCGTCAAAACATCATTATTATTATCATTTTGAACAAAAGTTTCATTACTTTCCAAATTTGGGCCGTCTTTTACTGTAGAAATATTTCTTCCCAAAGTTGGATTGGACATACAACTCGTATTCTGCTTCTCGTTGTAGATACTTACACTCGTGTCCGTTATTCTATTGAGACTAACATTAGATCTAGCAATTTGTTTCGCTTGCAAGCCTGCTTGATAACTAGCTTCCAACTGGCTCAAATCTGCTTGAAGTCTACCAGAATTTGGATGATTGGCCAGCGGATTCAAGTTGGAGCCATTTTTTCCTTGTGGAATAATAAATTGTCCCTGAATTGGAACCAATCTGGATTTCTCGTTGTACTGAACTGGCGTAGTCGGTAAACAGATTCTGGGAGATAATCCAGGAATACTTTGTGACACTATGGCTTGTACTATTGAAGATTCATTTTGAGCTGTGAAAGCAGCACTGTTTTTGTATTGATTTTAGTAATGGAATTGCATGCCACAAAAAAAGCAGAAGCGATGATAAATTTACATGAAAAGAAAATAAAAACAATCATGAATTAAATTAATAAGTATTCAATAATTAACTAATAACGAATATCAAAAATATCTACTAGTGTTGTTCAAAATGATCACCAAAAGTATCTTAAAAAAAAGAAAAAGTTACTAACTTCTATTGTATTCTGACAACAAACAAGTCTACAGTTTTTTATTTTTTTTAAATATATTGGATTTTCTATATACATACATACTTAGCATTTTTGATACTATATACATTTTTGATAAGGTACATAATAAAAGCATTTAAAATCCATGCAAAAACTTTTTCTTACCTTTCGTCCATAGGAACAGGACTGTTGTCTGTTTTCATCAATCATTTGTTAGGATGAAACAGAAGATTCAAATTATTCAATATTAGAGCATGCACATGACAAGGATGCAGCATTTGGTTTGTTATTTCAGCACATTCAAAGTTAAATATGAAAAAAAAAATGTAAAAAATGTATGAAAATAAAACAAGTTACAAAAATTGTTTCATCCAAGCATATCACAAATTATTCTCTGAATTTCAAATGATTTAGTTAAATTATCGATTCTCAAATTTCATAGGACAATTTAATTTCTATGCAGACATTGAAAATTCAAACAATACAAGATGTTAAGATGGCAGGTAGTAAAAAATACAATAAATTCACAACATTTTATAATTATCCGCATTGTAACGTCATTCTAAATTTATATCCTAGAAATTGCCACATATCAATTTTACATTTTAAATGGAAAAAGCATTGTTTCTATAAAAAGTTTTCTCAAACACATTAATTAATTTCACTAATTTCAAGATAATGTAATTTTTCAATCATAGTTCTACAAACGACTCCGCAGTAAGTTAATCCTATTTTCACACCACAAGAATCTAGGCTTGGTTTGAAAATAGTAAGAATATCAATGTGATACGTATTTCGCGTAAAAAATTAAAAAATTGTATTGAAAATAAATTACTAGCATCATTTTTTTCATAACACTCATTCCAGATTATATTTAGCTAGATATCATAAAATATTTGTATTATTGTTTTTTTTTTAAATTGTTATATTCATTTCGATCCAACATAGTGAAAATAAGTTATATGGATGCTATTGACTTCTTCTTGAACAAGCTGATCACTTTTAACAATAAATGTTAATATTTGTAATGTTTGAAACGGCAACTTTGCGGTTAAAGATTTAAAATGATTGAAAAGGGTTTATTTTATAACTGGTTTTTTTATATTTTGATTCTGACCAGTAACTTTTTCATGTAAAATCAGTATCAAAATATATCTCAGTGGTTAAAAATAAAAATACTTTTAAAAGTTAATTAATATCAATTTTTTTTATCAAAGGGTTAGCAATATTAAAATTATAACTTTAGAATACTTACATTTGGATGCCTTCCTCTTTCTTCGGCAGACGCACAATATGATGATGCACAGCAATAACACCAGCAAAAGTAATATCCCGATACCTGCGGCTACAATTAAAGCGGTTCGACTCCACCAACGCCACCATGGTAGAGTACCTGTAATATATTTTAAAGTTTTTTGTGTTTATTATCATTGTTACCAGAGATCTCTAGTTAATTGTTAAGTTATTAAAAATGAATCCTTAGAATAACAAATATTAAAAGTAAATATTCTATTGCTAATTATTTTACCAAAATCAGTATTGAAGAAAAGAAACTTCAAAGTTGAAAATGACAGTTTTGTGTTCACAGGTTATCAAATCGATAAAAAGTATCTCGACAATGCGTAAGTCATAAGGATAGAAAACCCACAAAAGTTTTGTCTGTGCTATATTTTCTTTGTGAAGTAAGGTGAGTATACCAGGAATTTCAAAGGGGGTCATCATTCAAATAAATATGATACGTACATTAATATTTCTACATCAGTTTTCTTTATCTTAATAATAATATAATTGGTCAAACAAACTATGAATTACAGTGTATGTCTACTACAATCTTATACATATGGGGATATTAGTACATACATATTGTGACGTGACAAATTAATCACTAAAAAAATTTGTAGGGTCCATCGACCAGGCCGACAGCCCCCACGCGTCTTGGCATGATCGTGTCTCTCGAACGAAGTTGGAGAGTGCATCGCTAATGATAAATGTCTATGATTGACGGTGCCAGATTACACATGCACAAATCTAGTGTTTTCATTTATTAAATATGGCTAAGATGAGAAATTAATTTTTTAATGATTAATTTGTTATGTCAATATGTATATAGAGCTGTTAATTGTTTAATGAAAAATACCTAAGCACGCTTTGTAAACAATTTTATCATAAATGTTAGATATTTTATAATAGAAAGTACTAAAAACTAGAAAAATCCCTCTGTCATCCTCACTTATTTGAAAAATAAGCATTTATAATGTCAAACAAATATTATGTTCAGAACTGATGGATTGTGAAAGAAAGTAAGGTACTTAAAAAAAGGTGTCTGGTTAATAACAGTATTTTTGTTATTAACCTTGAACGATCAGCATACACGGCGCTGACGACCCTACAGAGTTGTTGGCCATGCAGACAAATGTTCTCGGGCCATCAACGCTTGTGACAAGATCCAGCCTCAGGGTGCTTTGGGAGCCACGGTGTTTGATGGCTTCCTCTTCTATCGTGTCATTCTCGTCCTTTAGCGACCAGTCAAATGTCACCTAGAAATAAATATTCATTAATTAAATTAAATTATATAGTTACCAGTTAATATTGACCTCCGTTAATCATTCATAATTAATTCATTCACACAAGGAGAAAAGTATGCTAAGATAAATGATTTAAATGTAGTTATGAGTGTTTGTTATCTGTAATTTTTTTAAGTCACAAAAATAGATATTTTCAAAAATCATAGACGTAGATTTGAATATCTCACTGTTCCAACATAAGAGATGAAATGAGAGGCTGGCGGTAGAAACATGGTGTGTATTCCTCAAAATGAGAAGTTGAAATAATTGCGACTTATGAATTTTAAGTTTGTTAGATACCATCGCTACAACTGTCTATCGCTGAAGATTGAGAACTTTTTATTAGAGATGTGGCACAGTATTACATCAGACTGTTAAACTTGTTTTTGACATTTTGTGGGACGCCATGTTTTTACTGCCAGCACCTCAAATTATGATCATTTTTGGCAAACTATAATATTTTATCAACAAACCTCTGTAGGGTTGGCATTGGCCGTGCAAATGAGAACTTTTTCATCTTCTACGTCTGCCTGAGTTATTATGCACTCTGGTTTATCTGAAATCAGGAAAATTACAGAATCAATACTCTGCACATTTAATCTTCTAAAACATAATAATTAAGCACCCAAATCTTACAAATCCAAGTACATACCCGTATACATTTATAAATATACTGATAAAATCGATTTTAATTGTGAATCTACGTTTAATTTTTTTAATGTTTGATTATTATTATTCATCATCACATAGAACTGTGGCTTCTGGCGGATGACAGCATGATCTGCCATCACCTATTTCGGTCCGTGGCATTATATTTTGGTTATTTTTATCATTTAATTACTTCTGAGCAAAGGACATACATTCTTAAAAATCAATCATGAATAGATATAATAGATATTTGTGAACTTCAGTGAAATGTTTAACTTAAATCATGCCCTCTCTTCATAGATCTTACCTATCTTATCCAGTGAATTATTGATACATATTGTGTTATAAGGTATTTCAAATATGTTGAAGATATGCATAGTCATGATATTTTATTACATATTGTGAACATAATTTCTTACTGAAAGGATGAAAAGTTGAATAAAGAAGCAATCATTAAACTGATTGTGCATATTGTGGTCATATATTTCCTTTTTCACAAAATGTAGTGCTACTAGATGTGTATAGTGTTCCTTCTAATTATTGTATTATTATGTGTATATGATGATTACTTTAGATGGTGATTGATTTCATAGTACGGTTATAAAAATGTGCACAACTCCCTTAACAGTAGTCGCGACCGAGGTTCAAGATTATTTGATCCATCTATAACTAGTGCAGGTTAAAAATAAAACAAAATCGATCCATTATACTTACACATGACATTAAGGTACGTTGTAATCTGTACAGTTCCATGTTTGTTAGTGGCTTCGCACACTAAATCTCCACTCTCTGTTCTCTGCACTCCCCTCTTCAACACCAAGGCGTAACCGTTGCTCAATATCTCCTTGGTGGGCTCTGCCGGCTCCGACCCTTCAGTCTTCTTGCTGGGGTCAACGCTATGTTTGAACTTGGAGGTGTTGTAACGAAGCCACACATATGTTGGTTCAGGTTTTCCTCTGAACAGAAATAAATTAAACATAAATTTTATTAAATAAATGAATTTATTTTTAACAGTGTACATAAATAGTAAAAAATATTTCAATTAAATTATTTGATGTAATATTAATAAAAGACATGTAAATTCACTATTTAAAAGGGCTCCATTGTCAATACAATATTAAAAAGTGCATCACAGACTGGTAAATGAATAGACATGATATGAAGTGTATACATACATAGGAGAGAGGTTTGGAACATTATTTGCGGTGTGAGGGGCATTCTACACACATATATTCAATGAAACATAAGTCTGATAAATTATGACACATTTATGCAACAGAAAAAGTATTTACTCTTCAAAAATTAAATCTTTCTGTAAATAAGACGTATTTTTTACATTAATGCGTATTATATTGTCAGCGTTTACATTTTCGTTCCATAGAGACATATTTTTAAAAAAAGTCACGGAGCTCCACGGGGCACCAACTTTGATCATGCGGGTGCCACAAAAATGAAAATTTTGGAACAAGGAATTTACGTTAGTTCATGTCTATTTATTTGGTGGTCAGTGAAGTACATTAATAAGTGTTAGATAAAAAATGAAGAGTTGGAGTTAATATTTAGTTTATAGATTTTGCTAAACTTGGTAATAACATATAATATGTAATATCGTGTTGTTGATTTGTCTAATGTCATTTTCATATTGATTTGAAACCGAATCTGAGAGATATAAAATAAAAATAATAAATGCTTACTTTGCCGAACAGATAACTTTCTCGGGAACATGGTCTTCATTGACTGACACAACCTTATTTGACACAGTCATGTTCTCCGGTGGAACTGGAAAAGATAATATAAAACATGTGTGTAGAAAAATTTTGCTATCTTTGTTCAACAATAATTGCCCGCAAAAAAAAATTTCAAATAAAAATAAATATTTTAATATGAATGTCCTATATATATATAAGAAAATGTGAGTAAGCTCTCAAAAGAATTACTGAAAATATGTAATGAAGTTTTTTTTAACACTAGTTCAATAAATGTATTTATTATTTCAGTTGTGGTTTAGATTTTTCATCTTTTGGATAATATAAAAAACTTACACACAAACAATATATTTACATATTTTTTACCATCTCTATAAATTTATTTTCATGAATACTGTATAAATAAATACAACAAACTTACATTCAACTGAGAATGTAGTTGAAGAGTTGACAGCTGGTCCAATACCATTTTCCTGAGAAATGCAGGTGTAAACGGCATTGTCTAACAGGCGATCCAATACCTGATCTGGCCAGTTAGTCATGTTGAATACCTGCAATGTTATATATTACTATGAAACTGCTCCTTGCACATTGGTGTATCTGTTTCAATTTTATCTCTGTATTAAAAATGTACAAATACGTATTTCTCTCTCTGAAAGTGAAATTCTCTCACACGGGTCTCACTTTTCTGACATCCCACCATTGAAACATTATTCACCTAACACTCACCAATTGCGACTGAGTGGACTCAAAGTAATTGTTGTTGGACTCTGGAGACAGGGGCGTATTCACCACGGTGTACAAAGACTGACTGGAGTTCAATAGCGTTCCATTCTTCATCCACGTGACCCCACAGAGCGGAGAGCACTCCACACGACACATTAAAGATATTTCCTGAAATTTAAATGGTTAACATCTTATACATATTGTCATGAGCAGACCACATTACAATTAACCACAATTCAAGATTTGCTTTGTGAATTTGGTTCTGCAGTCTCTTTGCAATGTTGCTTGAAATTAATTTATTGCGCTAATAGTTTTTGAATACCCAAAGAACTTAACTTCACTATAAATAATTATGCACATGCGCACTCCTTAAATGGAACATTACTCATCACTGTTCAAGAAAACAGCTATACGCATCCTGAACATCAAAAGTTAATGAGTATATGTTTCTTCTCTGAATTTGGCATTGTAGCTCGTATACTTAATATATTATATGAAATTCTAGGGATAATTACCAAGATATTAATTTATCCACTATCAAATAAATGAAGATACTTCACATTAATCAGGAAGTTCTTAATGTTTATATAATATACACACTTTCATAACAAAGTGCTAAAAACTTATTTACATGTTTAAGTACTAAAAATACTTACAGATGAATTATACTGAACTCCCGTGTCTTGTGGGAGACTTTTGATGAAAACGGGGGGAGCTGGAATTGAATTAAAATTTCAGTCTGTTTAGATATATTATACCACATTCAATAGATATGTTCTCCTAATAATAAAGTTATATCAATGTGTCCAAAATTTAATAAAAATGAATTGATAATTCTGAAGTCTGCTATCAGATCACTCAAAGGTATTTGAGATTCCGTAAAAATAAGGTAGATGGCTCTTTCAAATAATGGAACGATTAAATGTATTAATATCAAAAAGGTAACATATAGGTTCGAAAATTTATCGCTAAAAATATTGTCGCTGTAGTATAGTTGGATAATGCACCTTCCCCGGTTTGGAAAGAGATCCAGGTTCGAATCCCAGTGGTGCAACAACAATATTTTTTGAGAAAATTGATTTTATATGTATATCTTTCTAATTAATATTTTTAATTCATATTTGATATATTATATCATTACACCACATTCACTGTATTTATGTATATATTATATCATCACACAACATTGTTGTACCATCATACCGCATTCTTGACCTGTATATTTTTTCTACACTCAATTATCTTCATATATAAAACATATCTGTTGATTTTTAAGGGTCTCATCCTATTTTAAATTCTATTTGGTCGAGACAAGTATCATTCAGATGCCCTGAACATATTTTCATCATCTGCATGCCTTATACATAAAACATTAAGTGTATAAATTAATAACCATGAGTAGAATTTCACTATATTATTCACTATATAGGTTTAATGTCTAAACCTTTATCTTTGATAAAATGTAACTCTCGCTTCAAAATGAAAAGAAGCTCTACTTCGATTTCTATTTTCCACCAGCTCTTTCATTTCTCAATAGCTTTTATGTCTACTGCATTCCAGCAACCGGCTCACAAACATTTTCTTTGACCTTCTTGTTCTTCCATCTGTCTTTTCCTCTAATGCTATGGCTAAAAATGTGTACCGGAGAATATACTCTGGGTAATTATGTTTTCATCTATCTTTTCCAAAATGTTGTCATTAATTAACCACTACTATTGCGTCAATATTTATAATTAATAATCATACAAGAAATACTATCTTTTCCTAATCTAATTGAACACATTTATTATTCTAGACGAATAGAATAGAAATTTATTTTTATATTGCAAGTCTTACCCATAACATCAACATAAACAATAGCCGGCAACCCTGCACCGGCTTCGTTAACAGCTCTGCATGTGAAATTAGCCTCTGTTTCTAATGTCACGGGGTCTATTCTCCACTGCGGTGTGTCCACGGTTGATATCAACTGAGTACCTCGATACCACTGGTAACTAGGAAGAAAGATGTACATAATAAATTTAATAGCATTTGATTAACCATTTTCTATTTTATCTATAGGTACATATTTTAAACAGTCATTCATGAGGCAATGTGTCACAGTTCTTTAATGGTATTTCGGACTCCGCAAGCTAATTTACGACATCACAATTCAGAATGAGCCCAACAGAGTTGATGAACCACAAAATCTTTCAACGATTCAACGAAAGCATTCAAAAGCATTCAGGGATTTAACAAATATATACATGCTACTGCAGCTCTATCAGTAGAAGAAATATCTTAGAATATGCGTATAAACTGCTCTTTAATTTTTAGAAAATTTTAATACATTTTTATTATAGCAATTATTTTGATTTTATTAATATGTATCTCTTTATAATGAAATATGAGTTTGATGTAGTAGCTCCAACAATATTTCTAGTCCCTATATAGATAGTATCTAGTCACTAAAGCTAAGATGAATCTTCAATATAGCATATTATGTATTTTTAATTGTGTTTCTGGCTATCATAATAAACAGTAAAATATCTATAAATGTACTCACATAATAATTTAATGGTAGTAGATAACAATTTCTCATTTTACTAAAAATCTGTAAATCCATGCAACATTTAAAAAAATTACCTTATTGGTAAAGGCCTGCCAGGATCCTCGATAGAGCACATGAGGGTTACAGACAGTCCCTTGACTACATCCAACGGGGCGTACACTAATTTAGCTGGTCCAGGTTCATCTGAAAACACAGAAAACTTTTAACATAATTCACATATTGAACTTATTGTAGTGTCCATTTCATATCATAAGAATGTATTTGTTATAATGTCCAACAAGTCAAATATTTTTTTTTTTAAACTAATTGCAACAGTTTATTCTATTAATAACGTGACTGTAATGTAACATGACTGTAATAACGTGACTGATATAAAAATGAGAAAGATATAATTTATAATAAACACCATTTTCATCATAAACATATTTCAATTATTAATACAAGTATAATGTGAATTTTTAAAGTTGTTATCGAAGCCCCGAGATTGATAAACAATATGGTTTGAAAATACGCTCAGTAAGATAGATTGTCTGGTACTTACAGTACACAATGAGCTCGGTGTCATTGCTCCTTGGTCCCCAGCCAGCCAAGCTCTTCCCTTGACATGAATAGTTCCCATGGAATGATCTGGCCACCTCCTGCAGAAGTAGTCTGCTGGGCTCAACATCCGAACACATGTCCACTGTGGAATTATGAACTGATTATTGCACAGCTTTTCATAATACTTTTCAACATCGCTTCATCTTGTTATTCAAATTTTAAAATATTTTTTGCAATTTAGTAATTTTTGCATTCTTCATAAAGTCTTTCACATTATGTTTTTACCCTCAAATGCATTTATTCACAATAAATGCTGACTAAATATTTGTAATTGTACCATGTACTACCTGAAGAGGTATCAGTGCTATTGCAATGAGGCAGCTGCTTGAGCAATTCACCATCCAAGAACCACTTCACTGATAGCAATTGCGTTGGGTTGCCCTTCACTACCCCGCACTCTAGGGTCACGTTCTGCGCTGCTGACTCCACTACATGCTCCTCGGAATCCATCATCAGCTGCACTTCCGGCTTGACTAAAATTAATATAAAAAACTATTGAAAAAAGTGTTTTCTTATCAATCAATCAATTTGTTCATACCATCAACCGACACGTTTTACAATTAATGTAGGACGATTGGTACTGTCAACTCATAAATATCCTCCAAATTAGATTTATTGAGAAGTTTATTTATATTGCTAAAGAATGACAACATTAGACAGATGAATTCTTGGTGCGTTTATAGTTCAATATTATTGTTGGATCATATAATTATATTTTTGGTTCTAAAGAAATCAGAATAGAGTAAGAACTCACAATGAACATCCACATAAACACTCTTCTGGCTTACAGAGCTTCCTACAGAGTTCTCCAGCTTGCACACATAGTTGCCGATGTCTTCTTCAGAGGAATTCTTGATGAGGAGACCTTGCTGCTCCAGGTCGCCACCCTCATAGTGATCGGGCTCTGCTTTGATGTCCAGTTCCACATCATTTTGGAGCCTGGTAAATAGAAAATACAATACGGATTAATGAATATAGATTTATTTATATAATTAATGGAGAATAAAAATATCTTTATCATATCTGGTTTGAAAACTATTTGTCTATATAAATATTACCAAGTGTGGTTATTAAAAATAATCACAAATAAATACATTCCAATTCAAGTCAAATTCAACATTTTGATGTTTATAATATTACTTATAAATGGAAAATCAAATATCATTTAGACTGTATATGTCCAACCTTTTAAGTTATCTGATTTCATATTGAGCCCTCAAAAATTTGTCTTGAGTGGTACATAAAATTTAACATTTATTTATATGTATATGTATTACCCACAATAAAACTGCATTTAGTTCTATTATAAGTAATAACGGCAGGATGAGTGCATACATTTTTTGTTCTGAACAATTCCGTTTTTACATTCTGTGTACAAGGTAGCAAAAATATCATTACATCCGTGAGCTGCACAGATAATGAGGGCCACGGTTTGGACATGTATGATTAGAAAAATAACATTGCATTATATCGTAATATACATGACTAATTGTAAAAAGAAATACTATATTTTTAACATAATCCGACCCAAACAGCGATAGCAAAAGCTATTGGCTCATCAGGTTTAAAGATTTATTAATAATATTAGAGAAAAATAAAGAATGAATAAGAGAGAAAATTTAATTTATTGTAAATAAACTTTACTAGTGCAAAATTACTGGCTGTTAATTTACGTGTAAGCAGCAATCTAAGAATAAACTCCATACAAGTTTGATAAAAGATAAAAGAACTTAAATACAATAAACAATAAGCAATATCAATTATTATAGAAATAAAAGTAACATGTAACATACCAAGTGACGCTTATTAATTCTGTAGGGTTGGCTTTGTATTCACAGAAGAGAAGAATATCGGTAGTCTCATTAACGGTGATTTGCTCCGGAGTCACGGACACCACTGGTGGATCTGAATACATTTTCAGTGTGATTGAAATGATAGTACGAGAGTTTGGATGAAGTAAGTGTTGTATAATAAGAAAAGTAATTAAAATATTTATTATTATAACAGAAAATAAGCATTCTTTCATGTTCAATTTAAACTTCTATTGATACAAATATATTTTATGACAATGTTTGGCAAATATGGCAGGAGAGTCTTCAAAATAGGTGACACGCATGAAGTTTCTGTAGATTGATTGAAACAAAAGTATATTATGTTTAAAAATGTCTGTTTGTTTATTTACCTTATCAAAATCAAATATTGAAATAATAATGTGTAACAAAAGTCATATATGTCGGAAAAGAAATAATATACATATAAACATTTATTATCATTTCATTTTTTGTTTGAAATCAATTATTAAATATTGAATGTGATATAAATAATACAGTGATTTAAGCAGAAACACAGCTATTTTTAATCCACTTTATAGGTCTCTAGATGTTTCTTATAAATAATGAATTTGTCATCATAATTTAAATATAAAATCAATATGCTGTATTCATATTAGTGATATCAACAAATATTAAATATTTTGTGTTCTCCTTAATAATATATAAGTTGTATCAATGTGTCTAAAATTTAATAAAAATTTATTGTTAATTCTGGCGTCTCCTATCGGATTACTCAAAGGTATTTGAGATTCTGTAAAAATAAAGGCTTTCAAATAACGGAATGATAGATGTATCAATTTGAAAAGTGTAACATACATGTTTGAAAATTTGTCGTCAATGCACTGTGTGCTGTAGCATAATCAGTTAATGCACGTTCCCCGAATTGGAAGAGATCCAGGTTCGTATCCCGGTAGTAACAACAATATTTTTCGATAAAATTGATTTTATATATTATGGTTTCATTTAATTGGTATTTAAAATATTAAATATGTTTTATATGTAATATAATGTGGAACAAATAGTTTCAAAATACATAAAAATATATAAAATGTACACATAAAAAATCAGGCTTATAATATTATTCTGTGAACTCACAATGCACGTCCAATGTTTGAGAAGCATTGAGCATGGAGTCCCCTTGTTCAGTGGGCGCTGCCAGCTGTCGCCCCTCACAGTTGAATGATCGTCCGTGCTCCCATCTTGTAGCCCAAAATGAAAGGCGAGAAAGTGTTGTATATGTTCCGTCATCCTTTAAAAATGTTTTAAAATAAAACTTCTACTTAGTATTATTATTTTATTTTTTACAGCACATCATAATATTATGTCAACGTGCAATCAATTTCAACTGTTAACACTGAACATTGAATGGTCCCACCACTCTTCTAAAACTGTTTCAGGTACTGATACGAACGGTGACATGATCCTCCTTCTAAGCTAATACCACAGTACATAAATACATTGTAAAAATATATTGGGTAAAATCTGCCTCTAGAAAATGATTTTATACGGACTCCAACTCACTCAACTCTATTCCTTCAACTTCGTCTTTTCGAGTTATCGAAGCGACACCACACTGGAAATTATTCTTCAACAACTTACCTGCAACTCTGTAGAAGTGAGTGCCTGGTCGGCTGGCACTGCTTGAGTTCCGTTGCTCCAGGACACGGCAGCCGGTGGTCTGGCTCCTGAGGTCTTGCACTCCAGCGTGACCTTACTACCCTGGACCACATGATGTTCCACACCTGATATGCCGATCTCTGTAGGAAGCACTGGAAACAAATAGGTTATTAGAGTAAATAATTATTCACTTGCTATACAAATAAAGAATGTTATAAAAGATTTTAGAATTAGAAAAATAGATTTTTGATTTATAATAATTATTATTCAGCCAATGTTTTGTCTTGAAGAAAATATTGAGAATGAATACTTTAATATGAATATATTTATCATTATAAGATAAATATATAACAGATTAAAAGTGATCGGAACCGCCCGGGTCATAAAACTTACAGGTAGGCGCAATGCCCCTCAAATAGTTATATTATGGCATTGTCTAGGGGCCACCAGATGAAAATAAGTCAAAACAAATAACAATATAAATCTGTACAATAATTGGACTAGCTCACAATGCATGGATGCATACTTGGTATCCTTTGTCTACCCGCCGTAAAAAATATGCTAAAAATATTGACAATATATGTTTCGGCGTAAGCACTGAAATTCAATCCCGTAAAAGCGAATGTCTTAGGTCAGTTTTTGAGCATTTTTTAACATTTTTATCAATAACTTTGAATCTCGTCCGATAACATTAATTTATATCTCAAATTATTTGGAAATATTTAATAAAAGATTAGCTAGAAGGAAAACAGCATTAAACTAATATTTGAAGCGTAATTCATATTTTTACAAACACCCGGGTAGATCTGACCCACCACCATAGAGGATGTGTTAACTCCATCTCCCCCTCACACAGGTTGATATATTAATGTTGCATGTTGTATATATGCCCGTCTCGACACAGAATTTCTCTAGTGAGATGGGTGCAGTCCAAACAGATTTTTACATTGTATTATATAGTTACAAATAAAAATAAATAAATAAATATAAGAAAGATAACAAAGAAGAAACAATGGATGTAAAACAGTCAGAAATGGATAACATTCTATTTTTCTCTTTCCTAATACATATGTATATATATTCTTACAAATAAGATCCAGCTGCAACTCCAAAACCATGGGTTGTGGAAGAGCCTCTGAGTTAGCAGAACATTTAAGTATCTTCCCCTGAAACTCTCGCTCCACTTCCAGAAGTAAGCGGTTTGTCGTCACCGCTTCAGCACCTTCTCCAGAAGTTGACGTGTCTCCTGGAAATCAATGAAAATCTGCATAATTTACTTTGAAGTATAAAAAGAATAATATACAATATTGAAAGCTCTTCAATATTGTATTACCAATTGTGAAAATAAATAATGCATTCCTTTGTCTATTAAAGTAACAAAAATATAGACAGCTTGTAATCTAGTAATAATTATTAAAAATAGTTTCATTATTCAACATCTGTGACAAGGTATAAAGAGCCTCAAGATTTTTTCAGAGACTCATAATGTACAAAATGAACCAGACTCAATATACAATAGAATGTCACTTCTTTATTTTAACAATGGAGACACCTCTGGACTAAGAGTTATTTATTATTATTATAAAATCATTTCTGTATGTCAGACGTTGGGAATTTCATTGATGTGAAGTGTCAATTTCATTTGAAATGTGATTATGTGACCTTTATGTTTTGAAGATACATTTTTCAAAATATGTATTAAGCAAAGAAGTCTTGTCAAAAATTTGAAAATTAGAACACCTGAATGTTGCCATAATATGTATATATAGGTAATTAATTCAACTAATAGTAATGTTTCTGATACAAATATTATGAAGGTAAGTAGATAATTTTATTTCATAACTATCATTTTTTAAAGTTAAAATATTAAACTATTTTTTTTGACGTTGGTTGTTAAAAAGTGTGGTGTTTAATTATGGAAGTACACCTAGTTCAGAAAATGCAACACTTAACAATATCCTAAGACATTAGTTTTATTTGTATATATGAACTCAATTCATATAAATAATGACACTTCTTAAATTGGTTCCTATACATTAATTATTTTATCATATGATTAGAAAAATTAAAATAATTTTTATTTTTTTCTTCACTTCTTGACAAGTCAAAATTGTTTTTATTATTTTGATAACACATATTTTTAATTGTAATATCACAACACTGTTTTAATTTTTATTTTAACCTGCAATATCCTCTTCTCCGATGGTCCAGAGCAACTGGGGAGCTGGTCTTCCCCCCTTCGCCTGACACTCAATGGACACTTGAGTTCCTTCCAGCAACCCCCCCAGGGCAGATCCCTGCTTCACCTCGTTTCCTGCCTGGTCCACGATATTTAGGGCTGTCGGCTTCACTAGAATATAAAAGCAATCAATATTAGTAACAGTATATCAAGAAATTTAGCCCCAATGCTAAATGGTAAAAGGGTCCTCATGTATAATTATCTATTGTATATAAAATAACAATATTAAGCTCTTCACTATCTAATATATTAAATAATAAGAACTAAATTGGCCTGTTGTTTCTTACAATATACACACTTTCATGAAAGCAACTAAAAAATTGTTGCTTCAAAGTCATTCCTAAGATTTTAACACATTTATGAAATTTTCCCGATCTCTCAATAATTAATCAGTAATATAACCGCTATCCATTATAAATGTGTTCTAAACATCTATCTATTATAATGGAACAAAATATATGTACATTTAGATTCTCGATAGGGTGGTTAGACACTTGGATAATCTACACCAAAAAAATTAACGCGACCAAATAATAATTTTATGTATTAACATAATTATATACAATCAATAAAATAAAAAAATTGTAAATACAATAAAGTTTCATTCATGTTTGTACCTATTTATAATTCTTTATTATATATGGAAAAATTGACACGAGTTAAAATTATTCGACATCTGGGAGTACTGATCGATGATCATCGTAATTGGAAAGAACATATATCGAACCTAGCTAAATGCATAAGAAAACTAATTTACTTTTTTAAAGATATACAATATATAATTGACTACAAACTCTTAAGATTAGTGTACTTTGAGGGGCAGCAAAAACAATATTAGAGTCGACTAAAAGACCACAAAAGACAATTCTTAGGGTAATAAATGCTCGTCCCTTTAGATATCCATCAGATCTTATATTTAAAGTGTACAACACCCAAGACATAAGACAAATCTATATGTTGAGACTCGTTCAATATTTCCATGCTAACAACAACTCACGCCAAGCAATAAATCATGGACACAACACAAGATAAACAATGAACATCTACACACCAGTTCCGAGAGCAACAATGACATTTTATCAAAGATTCTACACGTTTTTAGCTCCGAAACTGTACAACACACTCAACACCAATTGAAAATCGTTCACTTCCAATAAGATTACACAAATATGGACCCAATATACGATCCAATTGGGTAGAGATCAATCAGAAGCATGGCTATCCAACATTCTAACATAATCATCATACTGTGCCTACACTCATAATTCACTAGTTCTACAACACTCTCACTACATATATATTTTTTTCTCTATTTTTATTTATATTCCTGTTGAATCTTTATTGAATCTTGAATTAAATAACACCACAACAGCATGAAAAAAACTGGCTACTTTAGCACAATCTAGCAAAGTAGCCAGGACAATGCTGTATAAATCAGAGGTGGAGTCTACTCCAACCCACACAACAAACTACGAGTATATACAGGATGGCCCAAAAAAAGTGATAACATACTGTAAAATGTTGTATAATTCCATCAAAATTAGTCTATTACTATATCAGTATTAGTGTTATTACTATATCAGCAATACCTTAAACAGTTTACTAATTTACTTACTTACCTATTTACCTATGTTTTATTTCGACAATTTCCGGTCGCCATCTTTGATTATTCATTTTCTCATTGTTTATATTTGGTTTTTTCAAATTGTTGCCCAGAATTACAAAATACTGCAGAAGGCTGTATTCTGATCAAAAATTTGCGAATTGAAAAACGTTAGGGTACTAGGAAAATGATCAAAAAGTTTCAAAACAAAGTCTGGAGTATAGCTAGACATTACAGCAGGACGAAGCTCCATCTTACTTTCACAATCAACTTTCTTTGTCGTGAGAATGTTAATTTCATCGAGCCAGGCATGTGGCCGCCGAACAGCCCAGATTTAAGCCCAGTAAATTGTGCAATATGGGGTGTTTTGATGAAATAATTATTTCACTGTTTTTATAAGTCAATTTCAATAATTTGATTATTCTGTTCTAAGATTTGAATATGCAAATTAATGCATTTTTCATATGTACCTAACGGAATTTGGAAAAAAACATGTTATATACTTTCATTCGTCTGTTATGAACTGTATGAACTATTATTTTGATCATTTATTTTTATTTAATGTGTTTGATGTATTTAATAATATTTATTTTAGATTTGCTATTTTTTATAAAATTAAATTGATTATTATTATTATTATTTATTAGACTTTATTGGCATACATGTTTTTGTTGTAACACAGGTGAATATATTATAATATAACATGATAAACATAAGATACAATTATATTGCAATTAAGTAAACAAGTGAGAACATCTCGTAACACATGAGTTATTTCAAAACATAATATAATTAATTATAATTCTTAATGTATTTTTTTTTACACAATTTTAAGTTAGTCTAAATTACAATTCTCTTTCAATATTCAATGGTAATGACATTTTAATGTCATATTAATGGTAATATATAGAAAAGGACACCTAATAATAATTTTATAACATAAGTGGAGACGGATGACAAAAAAGGCAAGAGAGATATATTTTTAATTCTGGGGTTTTTATTAATGTTTGCATGATTCTAGGTAATAATTATCCTCAACACTAATGATATTATGCCGATCTATGAGCTTATTGAGAATCGTTACTTAGAATAAATTAGAATCTTGCAAAAAATTATATAAACCCTCTGAATTTTGTTTCTTTGTATCTCATGTAAATAAAATTATACAGCTGTCTTTTAATTAAATTGTTAGATTGATAATACCATCACAAAGCGAAACGCGTCTCAAGTAAATTAAAGGAGTAGAATCAAAAACAAGTGTTTTATTTTCATACATTTGATTATGAAATTCTACAAACTTACCTCGGAAACAGTACACAACTAGTTTATTCCTAAATTCGCGTAAGAGTGTGTACCCACGGATGAGATTTTGGTCTTTCATCTCAGAGATATATCGGTAAAGGTCGGTATATATCGATATATATTGGTTGAGTAATTCAACTACAAAATCCGAGGCGAATCTTATCTGTGTTCATGCGCAACAATGCTTTAGTGCTAAACAATTTTCGATTTTCTTTGTAGGCTTGTATACCGTCCTGTTTTTTGTTTAGTTTAATATTCAGAGCGGCGGAGTGTCGGCAGGAAAATACGAACATGGACGAAAACATTAACAAAACACCGAATCTCTGGAAGCCGGTCCCAGCTGCTTACAAAGATGATTGACAGGAAAACAAATTTATCGGATTTCTAAGTGCTTTTTCGGCGCCTCCTTTTTGACCTTCTCGGGATATTATAGATTATTCATCTCGCTGAAACAAACGACCAAGTACTCAGTCTCTCAAAAATATTAAAATATCCAAATCAAATCATGTCAGCGGTAAATGGTCCGGAGACTGAGTGCTCAACGAGATTAAACGTTTTTAAAATGAATGAATCCCATATTTTATTAGTGCCCAGATTTTTGCGAATACGTTTCAGATCAATCTATCCAAATTTTTAGTGGTACAGAGTGTAACAAATGGTCCATAATATTTGATAGGTGGAATGTAATATAATACACGTGAAAATTCTATACAGATATTCAACGATTATGGGTAATTATCTTATTTGTGAGGTATAGAATCAAAATCAGACGTGTCTAATTTTTATGGTTTTTGAGTTACGTATGTACAAATATAAAGTAAATTAATATATACAAAACTAGCCAATTGAAATCAGACAAATATTGCCAAATTTCGTATAAAAACGCATTTAAAAATTGCTTGTCACTTCAATTGCAGACATGTCCGATAGATGATTAATTCAAACCCAGACAAATATGTTTTTAATTAATAAGATGACAGTATTTCGTCATGTGACCTGTGGTCACTGGTCATGTTCAATATGATTCCAAATGTGACAGCTGTGGTACAATGGTTTTTTGCATTTTACTCGAAAACACGTAAAATGGACATGTCTGCTTTTGACACCGGACCTCACATTTATCAATTATTTCAACAAATACACCAAGGCATAAAAATACATCGTATCAAAAATTACTGGAAACTTCCAATTGAAAATATAACATGTATTTATTTAATACGCGTTTGATTAGCGCTGTGATATATACATATGGAAGTCAAGTCTTGAGCTGGCAGAAGAGGAACGAAAGCAGACTGAATTTAGTGGAAATGAAATCACTTTCCATTTATAATAGTGTAAAATGTGAAGAAATTAGGAGAGAAAGTATAGCTAATCTTAGCGAAATGAATAGAATTAAAAAAGAATCGGTTTGGTGGTGTAATCGTGTGAAATGGGCGAAAGATATATGACGCAAGCGTTGATACCGCGTTTTTTTATGCATATTTACGTCAACGGATTACTCAAAGGATTCCGTAAAATATAAAGTAGATGGCTTTCAAATAATGGAACGATAGATGTATTAATTTGAAAAGTGTAACATATAGGTTCGAAAATTTGTCATTAATGTCGTGTTGGTGTAGCATAATCGTTTAAAGCATTTTCCCAAGATAGGAAGAAATCCAGGTTTGAATCCCGGTAGCAACAACAATATTTTTCGATAAAATTTATTTTATATGTATATCTCTCTAATTAATACAACTTCACAATAAGAATGTGTTCTCCTTAATAATGATTATATAATTATTTTATTTGACTCGCGCTATTAAAAGTGAGACCGACGTACATACGGCGAGAATTATTTTAAAGTTGACATATATTCAGGCCTATTCTCAAAATTGCAATATTGAAATGAAGGTGATAGTGTTATATTTGAATGAGAGAGAGGGAGAGAGAGTGAGGGAGATAAACGTACCATAATCTGTCAAAACTATCTGTCTATTTTTAGGTTGGTGTAACAATCACCTTCATTTCAATATTGCAATTTTGAGAATAGGCCTGATTTTCATAAAATATCTAACGCAAAATTTAAAATTCTCAGTATTGGAAATAGTTTCGCAAAATGTAATAAAATTTATGATAACAAATTTTCTGCATTTTTTTTTGTCGCTTTGGAATTATTGTACTTATTTTTTTGTTTGTTATTTTATTGTTAAAACTATCGGAAAGTTTGAACAGCATCAGATACAAAATGAAATATGTATCTCAAATTATGTACATTCTCTCAAATAATAATACATACATTCAACATTCTCTCTGGTAAACGCATTCAGTAGCAGTATGTAAACGATATTGTGATTCCGAGTTGTTGACTTACTTAACGTTCTGAGATGAATGGCGGTGACCGTGTTGCAGCTCTCCAACGGTTGGATGTACGTCAGTTCGCACTTGTAAACGTCTTCGTCCTCTAGCTGAGTTGGGAATATCCGCAGTTCCCCGGGGACCGTCAGAGACACTTGCAACCTGGAAAAATAAAAGGACAAAAGCTTAATAACTCGTAAACTGTCAAGATTCAGCAAAACTGGTTGATGGTTTAGACGCGTCTTGCAAATGCCAGAGGAATGACTACCAAGATGTATCTTCAAAGGCGGCTGAGCTGGCTAAGCTGAGATAATTACCAACAATGAATGTATGAATATAGATCGCCAGAAATACAGGACCAGTAAAAAAGGACTCCGCTTCTCTTGGGTCTCTCGACATCTCCGGATGCAGTGGACTGTATAAAATTATATCACTATTTCGCCTAAGGTCCCTCGAGGTTGATAACAGCGTGTATCCTTTCCGATTCAAGACCGCCAACTGACTGACCGCTAGCTATCAGCGGAGGAGAGGAGGCACTGAATATTAGTTCGTTCAAAATATGTCATGTAAGTATAAACCCCAAACAAATGATTACGATTTTCCAATCATTGAAAAATAAATTATCATCGTCATTTTATACAAACAAGTAACGTACAAATTCAATATATGAACTCATACAGAATACTATTCGGGTTGGTCCGTTATTGTAGCACATCTACAATGTTTGCCGAAGGCCGTGTGCATTGATTCACTTCTGAGACAGCGAGTTGCTGGCGTAAAGCTGCGGCTGGAGCTCGGCACTCAGCACCAACTCTAGTGCAAGCGGCGCTCTCATGACCAGAGAATGGCATCGACTGCAGAGTAGTTACAGATACAATAATACCCGTAATTGTAATAGATTTAATACTTTCGTTTTGTTTGTGTACCTATATGTGTATTTTTCATCATTTTTTTACATCTATTAGCATAAATATTATTTTTTATAACCTGTATTTGTTATTTATATGGCGGATATAACCACCGCATGAAAACCACATCTTCTCCACCAGTTCCTGACCAACGTGGATGCTCACCAGTTGTTCTCTCTCATGTTAGTGAAGTCCGCTACGACATTATCTTGCTAGCGCAGTTCTCCGTCCCAGTCTCCCTTTTCTCTCATACCTCTCTCGCTCGTTAAACTTTATTTGATAGTGTTTGGTCTTCCACGCTATGTGTATGACCTAACCAGCAAAACCTACCAACTTTAATTAACCGGACTACGCTGACGTCATCGTACAAACGTCTTCTACCATCAGGTACCATCACTCTTAACCTTTTAAATGCCATGAGCGCATGTCAAGCCAAGCAATAAGCGTAATTACAAGCAAATTGTGATCTTGTCATATTAGATATTTTAAGTCAATACCCTTAAGGTTCACCCTTACCCTATTTGGTGCCTTCCATTTCAAATACGGTTGGCAGTTAAAAGATTAATTAAGAGCCTTATTTTGTCAAAAATAAATACAAATAAATAATAGGTGGTATTAAAGAATTGAAAAAAATTTCGCGTTAATTTAAACAAATTAATTAGTTTATTATTAACAGATGTCATTTTTCTCCTATGGAAGTCAACTTTATAGGCCGTGTACACGAATGAGATTTCTCTCGGAAATTCGACACGTCTAAAAAACCAGTACAGATGGCAATGGACACGGGCCATTAGGCCAAAAGACAATCTCGCCTCCACAGTATGGCGGTGAATAATCATGAAATGTGGTCTATTTTCTGCTTTATCTGTGGCTTTAACCGCCCCTGCGTTCGAAATATGTCACTTCAGTGATGAAATTTTTTCAATGAATCATGTGCTGATGTATATTAAACAACGAGATCATCATCGGACGAACTGTCACCACTAAAATAGCGGGAAATTAAATGATTAATTGTCGGATACTGCAACTTTCAAAGTATCTGTGTCAGATGACTTTTGGAACAGCTGTGAAGTGTCCGCCATATTTAACTATCGATTCTCGTTTTTACTATCGAATATCGGAGAGTAAAATGAATATGCTGCGGTATGTACTTTAGAGAAGTAAATATTTTTTACCTGCGATCAATCAACTCGTTATCGCAAAAAAAAAAATTGTAACTTTTTTTACTAAAATAAAAAAGTGACTACTGATTGCACAGCCAGCCCTTAATGAAATGGATACACACCTGTCTATCCTGTCTCCCTCTACCTTGGCGAGCCCCGCAGCCTCGGCCACCAGGGCGATCCTCTTCCCGTCCCGGTACCAGCGGACCGAGTGCAGCGCGCCGCACTCCGCGGACACGGCGCACACCAGCACCGCTTCCTGGCCGACCACGACAGCTACATCCGCCGCCCCTGGAAACAGAAAACAATTATCAATCTTCAGTTATACGCACCGCCATACCAGAACAGCCTCGACACGCGTGTGACGGCCCGTGTCCGCTATGTGACACACGATGAGATGTATCACAGAGATGGTAGAAAGAGACAAAACTCAAGCCCGAATACACAACACTCACTCCGACAGCGAAATTACATGTAAAACTAGCGCACAATGAAAAATATGTATAATTAATGTGTTTTTAGCTGAACAACACACTTAACACTGACTGGAAATCGTTCATTGACAAAAAAAAACTACACAAATATGGACTCAATACATGATTCAATTTGGTAAAGATCAGTCAGAAGTATCGCTGTTCAACATTCCAGCTCAATCACAATACAATCTCTGCTGAATCTTACAAAGATAAGTAAAGAAATTTTATTTAAATAACACCGCAACAACACGGAAAAATTGTCTACTTTAACACAGACGGTAGTCTAGCAAAGTAACCAGGACAATGCCTTATATATCAGAGGTGGATACCTTCTGCATCCTGCACAGTAAATTAATAAGTGTATTAAACAAATATTAGATATCTCATAGAGACAAAGCTATGTTTTTATTATATTTAATGGAAAATACATATGGAAGTATGTGGTAATTACAGGGCTATCTACCTATCTTTGGCTGGCTTAAGTGATCACTTTATATATATATTTCCATATTTATTTTATTTATTAGACAGGCCCTGTAATTGCCACATAATTCCATATATATTTTCCATTAAATATAATAAAATAATAGCTTTGTCTCTATGAGATATCTGATATTTGTTTAATAATAGTGCCTTTATAGGTAAAAATCCAGTAATTGTGTGTTCTTGGACACATTCAAATATTGCCAATAAGTATATGTTCACTTCTGATGTATAAAAAATGAATGCCAAATAAATATAATGTATATACATTATAAGAATATTAATCACTATGTGATTTTTAAGCATTCATGAAACACACTTTCATGAAAGAAAGAAAAACGGAAGTGTGTTTTGCACTGAAAAAAATCATTCGCTTTGCAGTGATTTTCACTTTACAACTATATAAGTTTGTAGGTCTGGTCTCTAGCCCGATATATTAGTAAGCTCTACTTTATATGTATTCGAAGTTTTCATTATTTCGTTATACGCGTGAGAAATGACTTAAATTTTTAAATTTCATTTCTCACTGTAATGGTTTTTATAAATTTGTATGTGTCGATATAGTCCATGTTGGCGTTGAGAAATGTATCGATCCTCGTAAAAGGATCGATTTTAAAATAATTGTAAAACACTGATGTTTTGAGCACCCTTTTAACGTGGTATCCAATGTACCGCATTGACTGGTCACTTGGGTCACATTACGCCACTGTCTAAAACCATAAATATACGCAATTATCTATTTTGAATGTTAGACAAACAAAATGTGTTAAATTGCAAACATTCATTCCATCTTAACTGCTTCTGAGAATGTTCAAATCACTCAACTGACGTATGGAACATAAATGGTCAATGAACTAAAATTTGACGTATAATTTCTGATACATGATGTGAACATGAGAGCAAAATCCGAATCCAAAATCTCCTATAAATCTCTTCCGTGAACGCGAGCCATAAATAATATTGTTCTCATACCAGCCTAATTTTTTCCTACGCAACTCATCGAAAACAAAGTTAATAATCAGTTTTATATATTGATTAATAAACTTTTTTCGAGTATTTTGGAGGCCATGTTTGATTAAGTTTTCCGGAAGTTACGTCATGAGACCCTCTGCCAACGAAATCATGTTAGTTTATCTAAAACCATGCATTTAAACCGTTATGTAAAGTAATAATGTATCAACTAGAAATATGTACAGAAAAAAATCTTATTAAGGAAAACAGTTTTTTCAGAACATAGTTCTGTGGTATTTTAATACAAATTAAATGTATCAATTAGAAAAATATACAGGAAAATATTTTTGCGATAAATTGAATTTTCCTGTATATCTTTCTAATTATAATTATTATTATTAATTAATTTAGTTTGTAAATATAATCTATCTACCGAAAAAATATTTAGTTAGCCCGGTAGCATCAATTACTATATCAATTAGATATCTATCTTTGCAGGTAAAAATCCAGTAATTGTGTTCTTGGACACATTCAAATATTGCTAATAATATAGTGGTCAAAATAAGAAAATATATAAAAATGGAAAAATATTGATTTTTCAGACGTATTCTAGTATAATGTGTTAAAACATTTTACAGATAAAGAATATTGCTTTAAATTAATTTTAATAAAAAATTCATTCTTACTGTAGCATATATGCTGTTTCAGGGAAAAATTAATCATCAAATTTAGTCAATAGATGGCGATGGTGTGTTGGTACTCAAAAGGAGTCCACATATACGACTTTCAAACTTTGATAGATTTGGAGATTGATGTGTAAGAATGGTGAACGTTGTATTTATATAAAGTGATGACTTAAGCCAGTCGAAAACAGGTCGTAAGTCCTGTAATTACCCATACTTCCATATATTTTCTATTAAATATAAAAAATGGCTTAGTTTCTATGAGATATCTATAATTTGTTAAATATTTTTTCCATAGATAGCGTTCCGTATTCATAAAACACATTTTTGCCGCGTGTTGCGAATCGGCCGCGACCCGTGTTATTGACGCCTGTCCACGTTCAAATTCCCACCCATCCTTTTTCCTTACTGCTTGTCTTCAGTGTGCATAGTGACCTTGACGTCAGCAGACGTCAACTAGAACGAAATATGTTCGATCTAGACATCGCGAGAGCATTAGTGGTGTGGATTTGTTTTGGATATCCTGTGAATTGTGTGCACAGTGATATGGATTATTGTTTTTGTGTGCCGCGGTGAAGTTTGTGATATCGCCATCATCGATTGGAAGCGGAGATCCACCCGCGTGCCGCTTGTGTGATCTCGTCTGCGACTGCGGGGTGACAGAGGCGTGTCATACACGAGGTAAGGCGATTCCCGATTCCCCGAGATCAGTGGTCCTTCAACTAGAATCCCTACCCATCATCGACCCCCATCCGTTAATCCAGGTCCCCTTCCTTCCTTTACCTTCCCCCCTCCCATTCGGCAAAAGATCTACGACTTCTTTTACAGATAGATTTATTATGTATATCTTTGTAGTTGATTAATTTAATTTATATTAAACGCCACAGAGCTATGTTCTGAAAATGAAATTTAACAAAAAAAAAAATCGTTCTCCTTAATGTACTAGGACTGACAGGATAATTAATTTTTAGTTTTCTTTTTAGCTGACTGCATTATTATCAAATATATTTGTGTTCCAGTGTTTTAAAAAAAAATGTACTGAATGACATCGTCCGAGATTTACTAAATGCTTTAGTTCGTCATCGTTAAAAGCCCTCACCGATGGGATGGCCATCAACCCGACATCAGCAGATCGCTGCAGTGGAATCTGATTAACTTTAGCACTTTGTGAAATTCATAGAATATTATCATAGAAAATGTTTATTCAGCAGTTACTCAAGTAAAATCTGTCAAAAATTATGCATTAGAAAATTTTGTAATATTTTTATATATTTTCACTTTTACGATGTGTTATATTTTCTCCTTTATAGGTACCAGGATCGAAATAACTTCAAAATATTTTTGAAATCAAGAACAAATCTCTTATGCTAAACCAATGCTCTGTCATCTTAGATATTCCCTCACAGACTGCGGTGTTAAATTTTTATAATAGTTTATAAAGCTGTTGTACTATAACATTTATACGTTATTAATATCAAATGTTGATGTTTATATTTTATTTATAGCCAGTATAGGCTAGATATATGTAATGCTATTCACTTATTGATCCGTTAGTAGTGATCATTCGCGCATTTTTGTTTTGTATATTTACTGATTATGATATTTTCGAATAACTATCTGTTAGAACACGTTCGAACTGTACTGTTTTTACAGCGATATAATTTTATGAATTCTTTATTTGTAGATGCTTGCAATTTAGACAAGTACGACATACAAATGAATATTTTTAATTAAATAATAACTAAATATATTAATTGGAATTATATACATATAAAATCAATTTAATCGAAAAATATTGTTGTTGCGCCACCGGGATTCGAACCTGGATCTCTTTCCAAACCGGGGAAGGTGCATTATCCAACTATGCTACAGTGACAACATTTTTAGCGACAAATTTTCGAACCTATATGTTACCTTTTTGATATTAATGCATTAAATCGTTCCATTATTTGAAAGAGACATCTACCTTATTTTTACGGAATCTCAAATACCTTTGAGTAATCTGATATCAGACGCCAGAATTAAAAAATATTTTTTATTAAATTTTGGACACATTGATACAACTTTATTATTAGGATAACACATTCTTATTGTGAAGTTGTAATTTTTCAGAACATAGACTAACCTATGTACAGATATTTAAATAGAAGGTTAATAGGATAGAACAACAGCATATCAGAGCGGGACAGAGTTTCAGGTAGAGAGGGGAGAGGGATTACACAGGAACAACTTTAAAATCGGACTATTGGATCAATTTATTTGGTTGTTTAGTAGCTGGTTATTATTATTGATTGATTTATTAATCTTTAATGCTTCTAAACTATTCCATTTTTATATGCCCGTGTATTATTATTAAAAGTATGGTTAGAATTAATTAAGTGTTCGGCAAATTCTGAAAAACCTATAATTGTTAATCATCTAATGTATTATTTTATTCTACTATTTACGTTCCGAAAGTTGGACAATCTTCGCACTTAAAGTTATAGATGCCAAGACAATATCGTCTACTCTTGTTTACGCGCCTTGTTACTTCGATTGGCACCACTGTGTTTCTTGGTTTATAATAATATGGGAGAATAGGGGGAATGTGGAAGCAAATCCCATATCTTGCTAGCGATGAATTCAATCACGCGCCGTTTGACTTGACACCGAGAGTTGTCGTGGTAGAAAACGATTTGGTTCTTTTTGCGCGGTCTTTTCAAATGAATGGCCAGGTGTACACGTTGATGTTGATGTTGTACTGCCTTTGGCCATTTCTGTCCGGGATTCGTCACTCCTGACGCTCATCATGTCGTTCATTGTCAACAATACGTCGCAAAAAAACGGGGGATAATTATGCATTAACCTAATAATATTTTTTTAATTCCCATTATTTACGCATCTCGTTACTTCGATCGGCACCACTGGGTTTGCTAGTTTATAATAATGTATATGTGTGTGTGATTATTGCCGCCCTTTTTTTCGGAAAGCTAAGAAGACGGTAATCGACAGGCGTCATTCAATTACATCCCGTGCTTTGACCAGTCTAGGGGTCCAAATAAATCACCAGTGTGCGCTTCGGTCGGTCGAAATCTGAAGAAGACAACCCAGCTAAAAGAAGAACAACATCGGACTAGAAAGACAACAAAAATAAAAGGTTACTACAGTTCATATATCATATATGTCTTCATTGTTAATCGGAAACCTAGGAACCAGCTATCTAAGGCATTTACATAAACAATACTATATTGTCCTGAAGATGGTTGGGTCCAACTGAAACTAGTCGACTTTAGTGTATTTACATAATAAAGTGGTTTAAAACTATACATTATATTATTTACTTATAATGTCAAGCCACAATGTGTTTATTTTCTTTGAAAATTGAATTTTTTTATTTTGTAAGTCCACCGTCATTCAAATTATCCAAATAATAAATGAAAAAATGTGATTCCATTTTTTTGTACCAGATACGTAAGTATACAGTAGCTTCATACACTGGCCACACTGCGCTGTCGCTTCGACTTCCTCTCTGAAAAAACTCTAATGCCGTGTAACTGAAAATGTCGTCACACACGTACGTGCTCACGTGCCCTGGTGTTATTGGCCAGCTGCAATGGTCACGGCCGTGCAGACAACAATTTCCGGCCAATGATTAGAAACACAATTCACTCTGTTCTACGAATAATCAACGTACACGTGCAAATGAACATGTTTTCGTTAAAATTCAGGAAGTTCGCAGACTATCCAGATATTCTGCAGATTAACTGAGTATTTCAATCAGAATGTTAAATAAACGTAAAAATCTTAACTAGTTATTGCATAAACTGACTCGGATATACCGCGAGTCTTATTTTTGCCATTTTTGTTTTAAGGTGCCCAGCGTAAAAAATATATACAAGTACGGTAAAGTAAATTAAAATCGATCTTAAAAGTAAAATTAAAAAAGAAACTAAATTAATTTATTATCAAGAATTGTCCCGCCCCACTTTCTATATTAATCATTGTATTTTATTATGGTCTATTTGTCTGATATTTATCCGAATTTTATTTCAAATTCAGATAGTGTTCTTTTGTTTTAAAGACGATAAACATATATTTTATACACTTTATTTTATTCTTTGCGCGTTATTGTATAAACTATTACCTTCTATTTTACCCAGGAAGCCTCTTTTCAGCCCTAAAACTTACGCTAATAAGATAATGTTACGTCCGTTTCCGTTTGCATTTCAGACTAATCGCCGGTTGGACGAGCGCCTAATGTGACGTAAACCCAGATCACTAGTGACAAGTAAATTGCATAGTTTATCTCCAACAGGCGCTTAGTGAAATTGTAAAAACTAATAATAAAAACAAAATGTTTATCTATTTGTATTCTACACATAATTTTGTTGGTTTATAATAAATTTGTAAAATATTGGTACATAATTTTAAACAATCTTCCGGATTTTTTTACAGGATAATGTGTTATGTATTGTAGTCTAATTTATTTGTATTATTATTAGGTGCATTTTTCGTCTGTCCGTCCGTCCGTCATACACGATACATATTAAAAATTAAACTGTATTGTAAAATCAGTTTGGAGTGGCAAGACTCTACATGCGTGCAGTACATATGTATTTATTTCAATTCTGGCATAATATATCATTACATAATATATTATCAACGTTAATTCGTTGATTTGGTCCACAAGTTGCGATCGGGGGTTAGATCATCGTCCCAGGAGAACAGAGAGATCTACTTTATTTATAGAATATGAGCATAGGTTTGTAGGTGATTTCATATTTATAGATTATTTTATAATATTGTACTTCAATATTATCATAGATGTTATGTTTATTTCATTATCATGATGTGTGGGTCTTTCTAATCTTAAAAAAAATATATTTAATCCATTCGCTTACTATTTAATTATTAATTATTTAATTCATTCACAAATAAATAGCCACACTTTCCTAATTTATTAGCAATGTAAATTTAAGAAAACACTTTAATAGATCAAATCAGTAAAAAATATTAACCGATGTATTTTTCTTAAATGGGATTACAATATAAACAGACACAAAAATAAACAGCAATTAAAAAAACTCTAATAAATTATAAACTATACACAGAAATTTCCGAATGGCCGTGAAAATCTACGAACATTTTTAATAACTTTATTAAAATTTTTTTTTAATCCAAACTTTAACTAATTTATAATCGAGTATTTTAAAAGAAAATTTTGAGAGTTGCTCTATTAGAATTACAGGTTATAATGTATAGACAAATGCAAGATATACGTATTGACTTTAACTTGCCATCGCGCCGTTTCCCAGCAGTGATAGGCAGAGAGGATAGAATGCCACATTATTGTCTCATACATATTCGTCCGATGTCTAATCATGCCAGGACTTTCGCAGACGTTGGTCTATGTTGCTTTCATCACTCCCCTTATATATTTTCATTATTTTCCTCCCCTCACTCAAATGTACCACATTTCCATACCACCTCGGCAACCTTTTTTTAATTCTATCGACAATGCTACAAATAGATCTATATTTTAAATACTAATTAAATGTATTTATTAGAAAGATATACATATAAAATCAATTTTATGGAAAAATATTGTTGTTGCACTACCGGGATTCAAACCAAACCGGTGAAGCTGCATTATCCAACTATGCTACAGCGACAGTACTCTTGACGATAAATTTTCGAACCTATATGTTACACATTTTCAAATTAATACATCTATCGTTCCATTATTTGAAAGCCATCAGTTTTCCACCAAGCAGATTTTACATGTATATATTTTTAATTAATACATTAAAATTAGTATTTAAAATATCACGACCGATTTTCCACCGCATTCAATCCACTTTCTTTCTTCGCCAATTCTAATTGCTTGACTTCCCTATATTAGTGTCGGCGCCAGAACTTCACTACCCACATTGTCTTGCTTTTTCCACTGGAGAGAGCTACATTCCAAGCGTCACTCACGTTATTTCCATCCCTCGAAAACAAACTTCCCAAATACACATCATTCAATGGGTCTTCTGATATTCGGAGAAAAAATGTTTTCCGATGATCTTGCAGAATAATTCCAAAAATGTCAGCAGGTATGCTTTTCAGGGACCAATACGGCGATCGTATTATATGATATGATCCAAGTATTTGCTGGTCGCTGGCCGAATACATACCGCAAATTATCCTCGAATACCGCAATACCAAGCAGGCTACATACTCACTCTGCCGGCACCTCCGCACCGGCGTTACTGTGGCAGATGTGAGGATTAATCTAAACGATATGTATATTTCTATTTTTTATCTTTGTTTTATTAACCACTAAAATGAGTTTAAATACATCTACCGGTTTAAATGTAGTTAGTTGACGTTGTGAACCTGACCAAATACATAATATATCATCGACATACCTTTTCCACAATAAAACATTTTTTAACAAAGGAGAATCACAATCAAAAATATTCCTCTCCAAATTATCTACAAAAATATCTGCTATTAGTGGACTTGTGGGTGCTCCCATAGGAAGACCCTCTGTTTGATTATATATAATATTATTAAATTGAAAATAATAAATTTTAATATAAGAGTAAGGGAGCATTTGAGATGTTTGAACAATAGTGGGTTTTCAGAATTTGCTAATCATTTGATAGAAAATGGTCATGATTTTGATAAAAAATTGGGATTGTCAATTTTGCATATAAACGGTGTTGGTCACAAATTAAATAATTTGGAATCGTTGGAGATAAATAAAGCGTGTAAAACTAATCAAAAAATTATAAACAACCAACTAAATTTAACTACGAGTCCCATTCTAAAATTTTTTCCTAAAAATTATTCGAGTAAATTTGTATTAAGTAATGATTTGAGTTAGGTACTAAAAAAAAAAAAATTTTTTTTAAAAATAGATTTTTTTAAAATAGATTCTGTCAAAGAAACAATATATGTTTTAGTTAGTTATGACATCCTGAAGAAGAAAATGGTATTTTTCGAAACCGGTAGATGTATTTAAACTCATTTTAGTGGTTAATAAAACAAAGATAAAAAATAAAAATATGAATCTTAACCACAAAGATAACATTGCTGATTTTAAAAGTATAAACGATATGTACTTGAAAATCAGAAAAAATAAAAATTACAAATGTGAATGTTGTTGAAATGTCTTTAATCAATAACAAATCGGCACTGATTGGGTACGTATATACTTATATTTTTTATTTCCGTTATAAGGGCATAGTTAAGGACTTAATAGGAGGAAAAAATACGCTGATAACATTCATCTATCAGTGATTGAGGAGATACGCTGAGGGGAAGGGTTATTATCCGTGTGTCGCTGAGTATCTATCAGCTAGTAATCACTATACTGATGATTTGAGAATCAAAGCATAAAGACGAGGTATATTTATAAAATAAAATTAAGTGTAATGGATATTTTCACAGCTAAAAATTAATTTTAAAACTTATTTTAGAAAACTTTTTTCAAATATTCAATGCATAAATAGCATATAAAACTTTAAAATTTTAATTATTACAGGTAATAATTTAAATTGATAATAACATTTTTATAAAATATCAAAACTAAACACTTGAAGATACGGAATTTTATAATACCGGATTTTTATTGACAAATTATTATTAAATAAATTAATTGTGGTATTGGGGGACAATAATAAAAATAGTTGAATACCGAGAAGCAAAATACCTGCCAGACATGAAAGGGTCGATGTTAAATTTGAGGCTTTCACGAGCAGAGTATAATGTTAGAAAGGAAGTTTCTGAGAAGGACCATTATAGTCTCGTGAAGTGTCACTCTGAAATGATCGTGAAACGCGTATTTTCAGGCCGGCAGTTTAGCGCTAAGTGAAGTCACGAATCTTTACTTTGTACTCACGGATGTTTACGACCTAACGTTTGGTTTCTGTGAGATATGATATTACTGCTGTTATATGTTTGTGCAATACGTATCAGGTTCGGAGAAATTTTTATTAGAAGCCAATCATGTTTTACACAATAAAACATAAAAATAAATTAATCTACCTGATGCTGATCAGAGATGCGGTACAAATTTGTTCATTCTCTAATAGTGTTTAAATATCAGGGGTTCAAAATCTGCCGAATCAGGTAATTCAAGAAAAAATATCTATTCTATATATAATATATAGAAAAAAGTATTTCTATGCCAAGAGTTCACGATGTATCATTGGATAAGGAAACTTTTTTGAGACGTTGCATATTAGAGTAATAGGTAGAAATTACGTATTCCATTCGGCACAAGCTTCTCAAAAGTTTTTGTAATCATTCGTGGTGTTTTGAAATGTACATCTTGGAGAAGACATCGGCGCCATGTGAACGAGTCGAATAGTATTGGAACGCTGAATAAACATTATTTAACATAAATCAATTAACAACAAATGAAAATATTATGTCATATTTTGAATTATTAACGAAGTGCCTTATGAGTCGTGATGTGCTCAAAATCACGAACCGTGAGTCAATCACTGATAGGTTTGTGTCACACTGAAACACTGAGAATTTGACCCGAAAAATAAACTCAGATTTTTTAAAGGTTTTCTATTATTTTTGCGATGATATTAAATTAGTTTGAATTATATAAATAAATACGCTCAAAATTATTTTTTACTTATTTCGTATTTTGTAATATCGTGCGGCGCATGCGCATTAGTAATGAAACAGTGATCAAAGTCACAGTTTCAATCACTGATATTATCGAATACCAATCACAATTACATCAGTGAGTCAAAAGTAGTATTTTTTTCTCATCACTACTTATAAAGTAGACTTAAGAAGTTTTTCAAATACTGTATAGAGTACGTTTTATGGTCCGAAAAAAATACATATAGTAGCTTATTAGTATAGTGATTAAGACGCTGGCCTAGTGATCTGATGGTTGGGGGTTTGCGCCTCGTTCCGGAAAACCAACAAGCTAGTCCTATTTTCATAGCACAAGCGTTTAACTTAGTTTGAAAATAGTAAGAATATTGATGTGACATGTATTCCGTGTAAGCATCTCTGTTTTTGTTTTTATTTCATTTAATTATATGACAATTTGACACCACAGTCTAATGGTTGAATTTCAAAATGTTGAAGCGCTCGCTCAGCATGTGAAAAGTATCGCGATCGATACAGATACTTTCAAAATATTTTTGAGTTTAAAAAAGTTTTGGAGACGCTTGGTACTTGGTACTGATCCCGGTAACGGTAAAAATGAAAGTATAATATAAAATTGTTATGAAATTGTATAATGAATAATCTATTACAGCTATAGAAGTACATCTCAGTTAAATATTCGGTACGAGTGCCGTGTAGAAATAAAAATGAGAAGAAATAAAATTTCAACCCTCAAATAATTTTCGCTGATTTGATATATCAATATTCAAAGGGCCGCGATTCAAAAATGTAATTGTTCTTATACTAGAAGATGAAATAATCTGGGCTGCTGCTGTTTTAAATATCATAAACGTAAAGGCAAGACTGCAAATAGTATTTTGTTCAGTAATCTTGGTTGGCCGAAGTTGAGATGGCTTAACAGTGTGGTGATGAACTAACGAACCCTAGAAACAAATCCTGCAGCCATCTAAGACTCACCCTAGGTTCTAGCGCGCTGACGATGATAGACCAATACTATTTAGAGGTTTGAAGTTTTCCAATGCTCTGCAAATTAGTTTAAATAGCGAGGACAGGAGATCTATCAGACGTGAGAGGACGGAGAAGAATAAAAATGTATGGATATAGAAATGAATTCGTAAGAAAATTTGATTGATATATTGGAGTATTTATAGATTTGCCGTAGTCAATTAGAATTACTTAATGGTAGTTAGAAGAGTTGTCATGGAGAAGCGAGAACTGAGATGAACTCTAAGATGAATTAATTAATGCGTGTCCAACCTTCCTGGACCGCAAATGCTACACTTTTATAACGTAATAATATTTTTAATACAAATTAAATTAATCAACTAAAAATATATACACAATAAATCTATAATCGAAAAAATATTTAGTTGCTACCGGAATATTAAATATATAGATAAACAAATAATAGGATAAATCGATTTATTCTGTATATCTTTCTGGTTGATTAATTTAATCTGTATTTAATGTAACTTCACAACATAAATATATTTTCCTTATAAAATAATATTTGATATAAGATACGGGTAATTTGTATTGTTATATATCTACTGAATATTCCAATGTATTTTTAACACCATCTGACTTTCCCAGTGAATCCCTGAAATTTAATTTTCAAACCACCCACAGTTTTAGTGCCTTCAAATACAATAATTTGAAAAAAGAATTGTGGGAACATCCATAAAGACAAGACAAAAGACAATAGCCCGCCATTTTGACATGAATTCTCACGGACGCTGTCTGGGAACCGAATTGCAAATGGCGACTTGAATTACTTAACAAAGAATCGAGAATGAAAAAAAAAAACGATATAACTCTGCTCGGCTAAGAAATCAAGGGGGCTGTGTCGGCAATGTACTCCGTGCGCCAAACGATTGCGGTCGGAAGAAAACGGCTATTTGATGTATTACAATGTGTTCACAGTTGAGCTAGTATTGTCGCTAGCGATGAGATAAACTGTGATTGTGATTGACGTTCGATTACAACGACGATCGGTTACTGTTGAAGATTAAAGGTTCTATTTGTAGTGTACCGGTGATTGCACACTTACCGTAATTACAGATGAACACCAATCATATAATCGCAGTTAATCATATCACTAGAAATATAAATTATTGTGCTAGTAACATTTTTTGTTACGTTAAATGCGCTTTGGCACTCACTATGAGTTAATTAAATTGGACAGACATTTTAATGAGAAGAATTGAACGCTAAAAATGCCATGATTTTATTTAGAAACTGAAAATAGATACAATGGATCAGAAAAAAGGTGAGAGTGGTTCATAATTCGAGGTCCAAACATCCGAGGGGTTCAGGGAATCATTCTGCGTGACTTTCTCATCACTCGAGGGCGACTTTGTCCGGTTCAGGGAACCGTATATTTTATCAAAATAATATTTTTTAAACGAAGCGTATGCCTTAACGAAACCTGATAAATAGTCTCTTTTAAATAAAAAGATAGCTTAACAGCAATATGTGAATTGTTCACAATATAAGTATTAGTAGACAGATTAACAGTAGCATATAAATTATATTACTTGTTTTTTTTTTAAAATAGCATTCTGATTTTCCAAATGTTCCAAAATAAACGCATCCTAGAGTGGCCTTGCAGTTGGACTGAGTTTTTATGCGATATCAAGGAAACCACTTAAAACAATACTCGCAAAACAGAGTTGTAACAACGAAAACACTCATTATCTCTGGTCTTTTTGATTGCCGGCTTCCTGATTCATCCAATTAGTATTTAGATTCAAGTTGTAAAACACGGACAGAATCAAGTCCATCGCGAAAAGCTGATACATTGTTTCATTTGTCAGCTGCTAAAGGTTGCCTCTTGATTTATGAGTCATATGAGGTCAGCAAGAGGCTCACCCAACAAGACTCGTCTTAACGCGGTGACACGAGATCACAAGTGTGACAAAAGCTCAGAAAGCGCACGTCCAATGTCTGTATATATCTACTGGACGAAAATAATCACATCGGATACACATTAAATTACAAATTATGTACAATGATAATGTGTTAATCATATTTCATATTTGTAATTGTAATGATTAGTCAATTAACTCAAAAACTGACAAATTTTCAAATGCAATGTTAAAAATTCTAGTATTTCGAATTGTCACTTCAACTTGTTTTTGTTAAATTAGTTATATATAGCTTAATAAACGTCAATTAAAAAAAAACTAAAATAACAATATTTTATTGATTTAATTAGTCTGAAATGATGGATTTTTTTCGTATTATTTTTTCAACAGTACGTTAAAGAATACTTTTAAAAACATTAATAATAAGATATTATTTATTTAACGAGAATTTTTATAATTTAATATTATATTACTAGGCAAACCCGCGAATACCGTGTGCACTGCGTATATGTTTGTAATATTAAAATTGATATCATTTTTTTATAATAAAAATCCAATTAATTAGCGTCAGTGATAAATCGTGAGTTCGTCGTCTTAGCACATCACTCCATATACTCGGGAATGCGTGGAATCTTGGTATACAGCCTGCGGCGATCGACAGGACGTGAAACCGAATCCTTTGAGAAAGTACCCAACTGTGTTCCCTTAAGATATCGATACGGGGAGAACGACATGCGGGTAGCGGGTAGTGGGTAGTGGGCGGAGGTGGTGAATACGTTAGATCAGATTATGTCAATCAAATTCAAATTCTCCTTAGATTAATAAATCGTTAAATGACTTAATTGATATTTTAATGCGTTTAAATTTAAATAAAACTGATGAGTCAGTCAACGAAGACATATTTTTTATCAAGAATAGATAAATATAATAAAAACGTATAAAATAGTAATTTATTTCTAATAGTTGTGTTATTTTTTAAATATTTTTATTGTAATAAGCTTTCGAAGCAAATACCTATTCTTAGACCACTTAAGACCCTAAGACGTGACACAAATTTGACCGCCCCCAAGTCCCCGCTCCCTTTGCTTTCCTATTTCCATTTACTGCCTCGAACGATATAAAAATCCCTTAAATTATGAGAGAGCACCCCAGGAATAAACTACGCTTCCTTGCAAAATTTCAGATACTTCTTCGGTCCCCTGCGATCGTGAATCGAAGACATAGTAGAGATTAGGGTTTCTCTATTCCTGGACTTTTTTCATTCCCGGGACTCGATTCGAAGCTCTGGATTATTCCCGGGATCCCGGGTCTCGTGATATGTTAATAAAATAAAATAAAAATATTTATTTTTTATAAACATTGTTAATTTTATTTCAATCAAATTGTTATTATAAATTAAACGTGTATTGACAAAAAAATGCTATTTCTAAATAAAAATACAGATATAATAAATTCTTAATATAAAAAAAACATTAAAAAAATCTAATTTGAATTAAATATACTGAATGTATATATTTACAATCATAAAATTTTGTTTCAGCGAAAGCACTCACTCATGTATATACTCGTATTTTTATTGCATTTCGCCGTCAATTGTCAATGTTAGCAAATTTTCAAAAATTTGTAACTCTATATTTTGCGATTAAATGATTTATTGTTTCCTGATTTATTATTTTCTGGAATCGAAAACAAATTCGAAAAGTATGCTTTTTTGTTTTGACCCGAACATTTATTTTTAACTGCGTTCGTAAGACAAAAAATTTGGACGAAATTATTTTATTTACACTCAATTATTACGAATCCCGGGACTCGATATAAGCATTCCCGGGACTCGATGCATCGAAAACCCTATGTATTCCCGGGTCAACCCGGGACAGAAACCCTAGTAGAGATACAGATACCTTGCTTCATTATTTAAGATATGGTTGAAAATATGATATAACCCTTCCTGCACACAAAATGTTTAAAATCTGGGTCTCTGACATTTTAATACACATTTTATTCATTTGTACAATATTTTATACATGTCATTTCACTCCTTATATACTAGCTATAGCATCCAATTTTTACGATATCATGCATAACGTTGGATTTGATTCTACATGTGACATCTAATGTAACAACAAATTTAACTTCAATTGGGATGTCAGCTGTCAAACAAATTCCATGTTCAAACGTAAGATGGTTGTATGCACCCGGCCAATGACTGTCCATGTTGAATTCTTGACAATTTCTCGAGTATTATATCAAAGTGTTGTCTCTACAGCGTGTCGAGGCGATTTCTTTGTCTGCATTGTCGACACACGATACGGGACATAGTCATTTCATACCCGAGTAATCATCCAGGATAACAATATTGTATTATAATATATAGGGGGGCAATACACAGGAGTTCTTAACAGGAGGGTCTACATTTTTTTTATCACCCTTCAATAAGTCAGTACATTAGATTAGAAAGACAGACTAATCTTCCATATCAAATTATGTTCTAAATAATTACAACTTCACAATAAGAATGTGTTCTCCTAAAAAATAAGAAAGTTGTATCAATGTGTCCAAAATTTAATAAAAATTAATTGATAATTCTGGCGTCTACTATCAGATTTACTTAAAGGTATTTGAGATTCTGATTGTTGATTTCAAAAAAAAAAAAAAAAAGGTAACATATAAGGTCGAAAAATTGTCGCTAAAAAATAATGCCACTGTAGCTTAGTTGGATAAAGCACCTCCCTCGGTTAGGGAAGAGATCCAAGTTCGAATCCCGGTAGCGCAACAACAATATTTTTCGATAAAATTGATTTTATATGTGTATCTTTATAATTAATATATTTAATTCATATTTATTTAACTAATATTATTTACATTTTCCGTAACCATAAAGTAGTTATACTTATACTAAGAATAACTCGTCAATAATGACGGGAAAAATATATTTATTAATCTTAATAAAATACAACAGCAAAATAATATACATATTTAAATTATAATGAATAACACACTTTTTATTCCCTCTACGAATTTTGATAATTATAAAAAATATGCAAATACCTACTAAATTTAGAACGTTTCTACATACTTTAATTTTCCTGGTGACGATCAACGATATTTTACATTTAAAATTATTGAAAAAGATTTATTTATTTTTTGTTCACATATTATTTTTTTTAAATATTATTGTTATATAATTTCGTTGCGACATAATGCTGTATTGCTAGCTTGTTGATCTAATGGTTAAGACACTGGCCTAGTGATGTAGCGGTCGGGGGTTCGCGCCTCGTTGCAGGAGGCCAGCAAGTTAGTCCTATTTTCATAGCACAAGCGTTTAGCGTAGTTTGAAATTAGTAAGACTATTGATGTGACATGTATTCAGTGTACGCATCTCTATTTAAAATATATATATAAGTAGAACTAATTAATTACAATATCTGCGTATGTCCAAGAACACACAATTACTGGATTTTACCTCCAAACGCAATGTTACTTAACACTTCCATACTTCCCGTATAATATAATATAAATGGCTTCGTCTCTATGAGATATCTATAATTTGTCCTAATCAATTACTGTTAGCTTTTGTGGAATGGTTCGATATTGTTTTTAAAACAACTGCTTAATTGATAAATGAGTTACAAAGCTACTCGCAGAAGTTTACTAGTTAATAGAAAAAAATACTAAATGTAAACGATACAGTGAAAGAACAGTGCAGTTTATTTCTTCTGAATTATTGTAATAAAATTTGATGCGCGGTAGGTTTAACTCATCTGAAGACGTCCCTATTCCTTTGTTAACTGGCCAATAAGGAAGTCCGTGTGAGTGGATGCACAAGGTGGAGGCCGCCCGGTAGCCAGGATGTGCATATACGAAAGATAGGAAGTCAGTAAGCCCAAAGGTCGAAGATTTTTGTTGTAAACCAGTAAATTGTTATTATACGATGATAAACAATACGATATTTATTGCAGCGTCCATTAAAATCATAGTCCTAAATGAATGTATTAATTTAAACAGAGGAATTCTAAAAAAAAATCCACATTTTTGTGGTTAAAAATCACGCAGTATACGGAAGAATAATGGGTGTACAGAGATGAGACATCCGTGTCTCATCTCAGAGATGATTCGTTAAATATCAGTTGCGTCATTGTAATTTACGTACAAAATACTTACAATACAAATTTACAAATTAAAATATAAACAAGAAGAAAATATATTAAGTTGATCTTAAATTTACAAAACTCTATTATAACGGTTACAAACTAAATTTTTCTCTGTTAGATTTGACGGTAAAGTTCAATATATGTCATTTGGCCAGTCTGTTCTACGTACAAAATACAATAGACATCACCACAGCATGCTCAGCACTAATTCTTCTTCTTTTAAATAGGCAATCCACCCTTCAAGAGTGATTTGCGCCATTAATCAAGTTAAAACTTTATTTTATAGAAAAAAGTACAATAATATTATAAAATAGGAAATATTATATTACAAGTTAAAACCATTGCCGTTCAAAAAATTTGTTATTGTATAGATTAAATGTGGCGAGCTGAGGGAAAGAAGATGACATAAGTTAACCGGGAGTTGAAAATTACCGTTGACGAGATTACTGTAAAAAAAACCTGTGATCCGCAATGGACAGGCAAAATAGATATGGTCAAGGGTTTCCTCCTCGGCACCACACTCACACATTGGGGAATCTGTTAAGTTCAATCTGAATAAATGTGGGGCTACCTGGCAATGCCCAATTCTCATTCTAGAGATATTTGATATTGTTTTTTTGGGGACTATCCTTTTGGAGAACCAGGGGATGCGGGGAATAGATCTTTGAATTATTTTAAGCCGATTACCCTTATGATTATTTGTATCCATCCATTGTGCAGTCCAGATAGAATTCGTACGTTTTTTTACCATGTCTGTCATATATGAAATTGATGAGGGAAAACTCCGGAAAGAGTGGCCTCCGTTTATCATTTTGTCAGCACATTTATTTCCATGAATTCCTTTATGTGCAGGAATCCAAACGAATGACACCTGTTTATTGTTGCTGTACAAATTAAATAGACATCTTCTGATGGAACAGATTATCTCGTTGTCTAGCCAAAATTTCATATTAGCAGAGGATTCAAGAGCTGCTTGCGAGTCGGAGAATATAACAGCCTTATTGTTATTCCGGAGGGCGCAAATGTCCAAGGACTCTTCGGCACTGATTCAGTATTGTCCTTTAGGCGAGTTTCGAGAGCAAAATACGCCCTCTTACGATCTGCGTACCCGGCGCGCGCGATACATTGAGAGCGGCGGTAAAATGAGTTCATAGTCACAGCTGACTTATTCGTTTAAACGTTGTCTATTACATTTTATGCGGAGAGATAAATGAACTAACCAATTTGTACCTACAATTTCTCGACGCACGTCACACATCCTTAATTAGTAAGTTACTATTCTGTCAACAGTTTGGAATTTTTAATTGATTTCATTCATTTAAATCATCAATAATAAAAATTGCATGTCCTTCATTTCTTAATAACTCACATCACACAAAAAGGATATTTAAAAAAATATGTCTGATGCGGCTACCGCCTGCCCGTCCGGCCCTTTAGGGCGATCTTAATAAGGTTACTTCCTGCTACCAATTAGGTATGAGATTGACTCACTGTGAATCCGCCGGTACAAAGAAAAAGGGTCCATTCTTCCTTACAAAAGATGGACAAAATACTTTGGATGGTACAAGTAATACGAGAGGTGATTCAAAACCCTGCTCAGTGGTCAATATTGTGACTTAAGCACAAGGTTAATATCAAATAACAACTAATATTATTATAATGTCAAAACATTTTAAATTATTAAAGAAAAAATCTGCAATTTCACAATAAAAATGTCTCCTGAATAATATATAAGTTGTATTAATGTTTCCAAAATTTAATTAAAATTATTTAATTCTGGCGTCTCCTATCGGATTTTACTCAAAGGTGTTTGAAATTTTCCGTAAAATATAAAGTAGATTGCTTTCAAATAATGGAATAACAGATGTATCAATGAAAGTGCTACATATAAGTTCGAAAATTTGTCGTTAACTTACAGTGTTGACGTTATGTAATATATCAGCGAACTTCCTCGGATATTAAGTGTTCCTGGTTCGAGTCTGGATGGCAACAAAAATGTTTTTTCAATAAATTAATTTTATCTTTGTATTAAAATATCGCAGAACTATGTTGTGAAAAACTGCAACTTCACAATAACAATGTGTTATCCTTAATTAGAAATCGCCTATGTCAGTAAATGTATTTAAATAATTAGGGCGACTTTAAATGCTGACACTTGTACTAATTATATTACTATATTGGTTCTTAATGAAGGCTTAGCATCACGTAAATGTCGATCAAAACTAAATACAAAAACAAAACGGTATCACGGTATGGTGCTAAAAGCTGAACGATGAAGAAATCACATGATAAAAAATGAGCACCAACGTATTCTAAGTGCTCAGGATGGAAAATTGACAAAACGGAATAGTCTGGAATGAATATGTCAGAGACATCTTTAAAGTTGCACCCATCATAGGTAAGATGAACGGAGTGTCTTGGCGCTTTCGTGCGAGAAATGCTGACACCGAGTCGTTGAGAAAATTAAAAAGAAGTACCTAGTGAAGGTTTCGCATAAAAATTCATACTGACTCAACGTTTTGCATTTAAATTTTGCAGAGTAGCTGGGTCATGTTTAACGACCTACTAATAAATTATCAGCACATTATTATATGTCATAGTTCATTTCTAATAAGTCTGAATTAATAAATATATAAATACTAATTTAATGTATTAATTATAAATATATACATATAAAATCAATTTTGTCGAAAAATATATATTTTTTTTTTTTGTTTGCGCTACTGGGATTCGAATCTGGATCTCTATTTCCAATCCGAGGAAGTACACTACCAATTGTGTTATAGCGCCAGTATTTTTCATGACAAATTTTCGAACCTATATGTTACACTTTTTCAATTTAATACATCTGTCGTTCCATTATTTGAAAGCCATCTATATTGTTTTTACGGAATCTCAAATACCTTTGAGTAAACCGACTGCAGACGCCAGAATTATCGATTCAATTTTATTAAATTTTGGACACATTGATACAACTTATATTATTAAGGAGAACACATTCTTATTGTGAAGTTGTAATTATTCAGAACATAGGTCTGTGATGTTTTAAATACTAATTTTATGTATTAATTAGAAATATATACATATAAAATCAATTTTCTCGAAAAATACTTGTACTGTAGTGTAGTGTGCTTTCCCGGATTGGAAATAGAGATCCAGGTTCGAAACCCGGTAGCGCAAAAACAATATTTCTAATTAAAATTAAAAATAAATTTAAAATATGTACAGGTAGACATATGTTTTAAGTAAAATACAAGCGTTCAGAACTTAAAAAATAATTTTCCTTTTAACCGTGAATGTATTACGTAAACCGACTCGATCTTTTACCGGAGACTAATTAGAATTACGCATAAGATTAACATTATTTGCATTTACAGGGATAAAAACAAATTTACATTAATTAATATGCAGCTGAAAACAATCTGCACCTAAATTTAATGCGATTACTTAACTAGTTTTTCTGACAGAGGCATGTTTAGGCTAAAGGAGTTCAACAGTAATGAAACAAAATTTAAAATATTTCAACGTTAAAAGGGTGGCATCGCCATTACAATATTACAGAATATAAAAAGGTTTAGGTTGATAAAATCAAAGAAAAAAGTCCTGGTTAATATGATTAATATACACACTTACCTGCATTTGGTACATGTTTATGTAAATGTATATTTTTAATATCCATTTTTTTTTTCTTTTTTTATATTAATATTAAAAATATAATACAATTTCAATAATCAGTGGATATATATATATTTTAACATTGGTTTCTTCTCTATGAGAGTAAGACTCGTGTTTAGAGAAGGAGTATATTCGAGTTAATTAATGTTTCAGTTAGTCTGTGTACATATTTTTTTTAACTTCAGTTACAAATTTATGATAGTCCGTAATTTTTCTAATTGTGATGAGGAGATTGTTAAAAAATTTGATACCTTGATAAATATATTGATTTTGAGTTGCGGTATATTTTAGTTTTGGGATATCAATTTGATCTCTATATCTGTGAAAAGTTGTATACTTGGATAGACTTTTCATTTTTTTTTTAATAATTTTTATTCTCATTTTTTGAGTGATTTCTAATTGTGACATTGAAGTTTTATATGCACCTCCCCATCCAATAATACCGTATTGCAAATGTGACTGTACAAACGCGTAATATATTATTTTCAGATATGTAGGTGATAAGATGTTTCCTAGACTAAAAAATATGTAGGCAGTTTTCCTTATTTTGTTTGTGAAATTAGTAATATGTTCTTTCCGTTTAAAATTGTTATCTATTATCTATTGTTCTTGCTTTTTTAAATAAAATGTTCACGTTAGAGTTGATTTTTTTATAATTATCTTTTGTGGTGGATTAGTGCCGTGCTGAACTAGTGGTCAGTTTGGGTATCGTAATATACTATATTTAACTAACTAGTTATAATTTTAATCAATTTATTTAATAATTTATGGTTCAAAATTGACGATTATACGTCGCAACCCTGGTACAGGACTGTCGAATGTAACTTAACACTTATTTTTTAATGCAAATAAAATCATCTCACTCGCCCTATCGCTGTGAGGGTAGAAATACGATCGAAAGACTCTTTGAATAAACGACAATTAAAAAACTATGTAAAATCAAATAGCAAGAGCGAATACTTCCAAGACGAGGATTTGCGATTCCAATCTTTGCGGTCACCGGTCTAACACATGAAACAATGGCTTATATGCACGTGAGATCTGTATGTTCAATGTTAAACCCGAGTTCCGCTCCTTGGCTCGCGGTCACCTATACCTACCGATCGTTTGATTACTCAGGTATTTTTAATTCTTTATTAGATTATATAAAAATAAAAAGAACGAAAAAAATACAATCAAAAGGTTATCGCATATTAATAAAACTCAGGTTCGCGTCTAACGCAACTGATACATTACATTGGAGTGAACGATCAATTAAGTGAAAAGGTTAGGAATGACCTATTTGTTCTTCAGATACATCTTTTAAATAGAAAAACGAACGAAACGACTCCTTTTCATTTGTCAGAAATATCAAAATTAGAAATTGTTTCTGAATTTTACAGCTTTATTTTATTATGATTATTGGTGTGCTTTTTACGGAAATATGTAAACGACCAACACATTTTTGGCGCTATGGCGAATTGCGCACAGGCCGAACAAATTTCAATAAATTTCAGACGTAAATTGCGGGAAAGACAAACGTAAAATAGGGTTTGTATTGTACTAAAATAAATGACACGGGACTGCAGAAATAACACGCAAATGGAGGTAAAACGCGAATTCAAGCCATGTAAAATCGGGGTTCCACTATAGAATGTATATAATAAGTTTACATAAAATATATAGGAATAAAACTTAAAGGCGCGTCATAAACACGTATGTGTATAATTTTGATTAATTACCCAGAAATACTAGCTGTGCTTAGCTTGGCGGTATAATACTGGAAGAGGGGAGGGAGGCTATAGGATGGGAAAGATTATTCCGAGTCTTATAAAAACACCCCAGTTCGTTCTTGTAAGAAAGAGGAAACACAAAAACAAAAGCACCATGTCTCTACCGTGTATGGATTGCCAACTTTTACCGAATCAGAACTAGAATTGTAATCGTATTTCCAAAACGAATAAAATAAACACGCATGTCTTTCCGGAACGCTCTGAACTTTCAAAATTTCCAAAAACCTAAAAGCAAATGTCGCCCTGATAAGTAATGTTAGTAATGTTGAAAATAATTTAAATAACTTTGATCGCTTATGTCAATAAAATGAGGCGCTCGCTGTAATAATTTAATTAACAAATTGAAGTCATTTATTTTTTCTAAACGTGTTCTGATGTAGTGTTGAATAAGTATCATATTTGTTGCAAATGAAAGTTTCAAAGTCATTTAATTTGTCATCCGCTGTTAGTTATTGGAGTAGGAACGGTATTTTTGTATTTAATGGGGAGATGTTATTATCTCCCTTCCAATGTTTACTGCCTCACTTTACAGTGATATCTTAGATTTTCATTCCAGTGTGGATTCGTTCATTTACTTATTAGACTTTATTGACAGACATGTTTTTGTTGTAACACAGGTGAATATATTATAATATAGCATGGTAAACATAAGATTCAATTATATTGTAATTAAACACTCGTAGTTTATTGTGTGGGATGGAGAGATGTTGCTAGAGTGCAGTCTGTGTTAAAGTAGCCAGTTTTGTAGTCAGTTTAATGATCCATCTAGATTGGTTATGTTAGGTTAGGTTCGGTTAAAACAAATGGAATAAAGTATAATTTTATATATCAATCAGATATATATATATACAGATATTCAATCACAGATAGTGAATGTGACTCAAAAATATCAGTGATTAACTTTTGAGCTCTTCGCTATTCCACGAACATTTTCGACTCTTAATTTAGTCAGGTATCCACCCATAAAATATTGTGGATTAGGTCTCTTACACCCCCCTGGATACGTGTCAACCTACCCGATGTTCGTACAAGACATAGTGCTGCCGCCCGGCGGGCAAAGCAACAGTTGAAAGTTGACTCAACATTCCAAATTAACCCCTCGCGGCCGCCGGCACGGGAAGTGCGCTCGGCCGCGCACGCCGCCGTGGGACCGAGAGGGTCAGCGCCCGGCCGAGCGAGACGGGGCTAGTTCCCACACCCCCCCTGGAGCCCGGTGCCTCGGTGGTCTCGGTCGGCCCGATGCGCTTATAAGATAATTAAAAATAAATACATCGATTACGTAATTGAAAATATGTAAATCACTCAATTTATTAAGAGAAAAATTGGAATATTATTTGAATAAGAACAATTAAAATTATTGCGCGATAAATTGCATCCAGAATATATTCAACAATTCTGACTAGAGTTTCGTCAATTCATAGAATCTGTTCAACAAGTGAATTATGAATCGACCGTGAGAGTAATGTGAGAGAAAAAAAAAGTGAAATAGACCGGGGCTATTCCAAATTTTTTTTTCCCAATTCCTAAGAATCTACGATTCTCTGACTAGACCGCATAATCTACTACTATAAGTGCATCAACCCTAATCATTTCGACACTTTTTAAAACTCCCTTATTATGTATGAATAAATATCATAAGTGTTTTATACACAGTGAACTATAAGTTTTTGCACTTTTTAAATCGCTTCTGCGCGGGGACAACGCAAAGGAGGGGCACGCGGACGACAGCGCGCGGATCCTTGAAAATTTAGTCGAAATTGATCGCTTCCCGGAGAATCAACGGTTTTACAAAAACAACGATTGTGTTTTATAATCACCTTTACCGGCACCGGGATCGATAGCAGGCGCCCCCCAAACCTTTTTGAAATCAGAAACATTTTAGAGTTGCCGAGTGCCAATCCCGCTACTTGTCAAGCGAGCGCTCTACCATCGTACTATTCCCCCATTGGACTGTGGTGTCAAATTGTCATACAAGTGTATAATGCTGATTACTTTTATGTTACAATTGATTTATATACTGATATATTTCATTACTTATACACTATTAACATAAAATTTTAATAAATTCTAGATAATATTGAATTTTGTTTTAAATTATTACACCTGGTTAACTTTGTAATTAACTTAACTATTAAAGAGCTCAAGATATTTGTAAACATCTATTCTCACCGTCAGCAGTGCAGTGGTTAGTATGCCCACCTGTCACATGGAAGACCGGGGTTCGGTTCCTCGCCAGGTTGAATTTAAATTATTTTATTTAACTGAATTTATAAATACTTTTGCAAAGCAGAAAAACATTATATTCAGGAGTGGTGTGATACTAGATACTAGACTAATCGTAGTCTAGTCGAAATCTAGTTTTAGTGAGATCTATGACGCTTTTAAAAGCTTTGCTCAAAGTGCATAATATTAGCATACATCAAACTATTATATTTACTGACTTGACTATTTCAAAACTGGACTTATATCATTATTTTAATTTCTTATAACAAAGAAGGGAAAAAATGTAAATTTGAACAAACTTTTACTACTTTTACATTATTATATAATATAGATTATAGTGAATCATTATGGTGAGTCGAAAATAAAAAAAATGTATAAAAGTAGAAAGGCTTCGACGGCTAACCACAAACCTGCCATGAAAACATTAATATATCATAACTTTTAAATAAATACATTTACATTAGTGATGTGGTCAACCTAGGTCTCGCTGCCCTGCTATATGCTCGTCACTAACTCGAAGTTAATTGTAAAGCTACTTGATATTAATGTGTATTCGGTTCGTCGCGTGTGCGTACCGAAACCGCTATTGAGATCACAATGCTTCGTGCTGATTATCGAAGAAGTTTCCAAAAATTCAGGAGCTGTGACTACAGAAGAGAAAATCTAGGTAAGACGTGTTCTTCCCGGTTGGTCCTCTAGTCTTTATTGTCCTGTCCTACATCCCGTTTCCCCACCCCTCGTGTAAGCACTGATGATAACCAACATGATAACAACCAACTTTCAATAGCCAATAAGAAAAATAAGAATGTAAATATTTTCTAAAAGTACAAATTTACAATATTTCAATATGTACATCTTAAAGGGTTCGTGTTCATTTTATAAAAGATAGTAAAAAATCGACTCTACCCTATTCTAAAACAATCTGAGTTGACTTTATATAGCATGTAACACTTTATATATGTAACACGATTATCTGTTAACGGTGGGTGGCTTTTTAAAAAACCTTTCAACCTAATATCACAACCAATTTTCATTTTTCTTAAATGCTGTCAATTTGATTTTATATTTCCCACATATAAAATTTCTACATAAAACGGCATTTACGATCATGGAAAATTTGTAAGTTCGTCTCCGTGAGTTTGGAACTAAAAACGAATTCTTTTTTTTAAATCTCAACATTAATATTCTTTTAAATATGAATTAAATATATTAATTAGAAAGATATACAAAATATACATGCTACAGCGACAATATTTTTAGCGACAAATTTTCGAACCTATATGTTACCTTTTTGATATTAATACATTTAATCGTTCCGTTATTGGATAATGCACCTTCCCCGGTTCGGAAAGAGATCCAGGTTCGAATCCCGGTGGCGCAACAACAATATTTTTCGACAGAATTGATTTTATATGTTTATCTTTATAATTAATATATTTAATTCATATTTAAAATATCACCGATCTATGTTCTGAATAATTACAACTTCACAATAAGAATGTGTTCTCCTAATAATATTCTTTTAAATTTCGTAATAAGTGTGACTTCGATAAACTTGAATGAAATACCTTTAATAAACTTATAAACACTACTTGGTAGGTCAGGGTCAGCTACGCTCGGCAATATCTAGGCTCTGCAGGCAGAATGGGAGGCCATGCTGCCATTGCAGGGTAGTGCTTCGTGCTTACGTAGTTTTTAATACAATGCTTATCCCACCCTTAGCCCGGTCACATTGAGATTATATATTATATAACTATCTAATAGCATAACCATACGTATTAAAATCAAACGCCGTTTACTTAATTATAATAAGTTGATTTTATATATAAACGAAAACGCACCTATTAATATTCTGAGAAATAATTATTATTATTAAGATAATAATAAAATTAAAACTAATATGTATTTAAGACAAATTATAGATATCTCATTAAGACGATCACTTTACACAATGTAACGTTCACCAATTCTAGCCACAATAAACTTCCACAGCTATCAATTTTTTGGAAGTTATATATATGTTACCATGTAGAAATCTTTCAAGTATTTAACTACAACTTCGCTGTCGCCATGGTTTGAAATTTGATATTCATTTCCCTGAGACAACACAGATGTCACGAATAAGAATATTCTTTTTTAGAAATATGAAAGCTATGTTATTTGTATGTATATATAACAAATTATTAACATATTATACTACGTCTGAAAAGTTCATTATCAATTTTGTTTATTTCCTATTTAGATCAGTATATTATATTACGAATATTTGAGTATGTCCAAGAACACACAATTACTTCCATACTTCCCATTTAATATAATATAAATAGCTTCGTATCTATGAGACATCTATAATTTGTCTTAACAGCGATGCCTTTGTTGGTAAAAATCCAGTAATTGTGTGTACTTGGATATACTCAAATATTGTTAAAACATATGTATTTATAAAAATCTCTCAAAATCAACAACTTTTACGACAATTTGACACCACCAGTCTATTGGAAAGTAGTTAAAACAACATAACACCGGTTTAGCACATGAGAGAGCCGGAATCGTTTTTCTTATTTCAAAGTTGAAAATAAATACTTAAGGTAAAAAGTGAGAGTTTATAAAAATATAAACGAACATATTAAAAACACTGATGAAAACATTACATTTTACCAGCATATCGTCCACTAATCTAAAACTTAAGCAAACGACCCATCGGGCAGTCTGTTTCTCTGCCGTCACGCTACGTAACATGGTATTTGTTTTTAATAATTCTTTTGAATATTACTGAATAGTTTATACTCAAAGAAAGCATTAGCATTTTTTGCCGACACGGGACAAAATGGAAGCAAAATTGAGTAGAAAATTAATATTATATTTCAATTAAATTACATTACTAACAAATAACATAAGTTTTGTCATAAACAGCTAAGAGGTGAAATATCAATCATGTGATATGATATTAATAATATTAAAAATATTATAAAATACATTCCTTAAATTAATACAAATTATATTAATCAACTAGAAAGATATACAGAAAATATCTATCTATCGAAAAAGTGTTTTATTGCTACCTTTCCTATCCGGGGATGTACGTTCACCATTTTCACGCTATAGCAATCGAATACATTTTCTATAAATGTTGAACTAATATTTTGTCATTTTTCCAATTAACACATCTATTATTCCGCTTTTAAAAGCAATCAACTTTAGCCCTAGTTTTGAGCAAAATCCACTAGGAGACGCCAGAATTAATTAATTAATCCATTTTATTCAATTTGGAATCATGAAGTTGAATCTCTAATAATGTATTTTTATATTATTAAGGAGAACACTTTCTTATTGTGAAATTGTAATTATTCAGAACATAAGTATGTGATATTTTAAATACTAATTATATGTATTTATTAATTAGAAAGATATACATATTAAATCAATTTTATCGAAAAATATTATTGTTGCTACCGGGAATCGAATCTGGATCTCTTCCAATGGCTTTTAAATAATGGAACGATATATGTATTCATTTGAAAAGTGTAACAAATAGGTACAAAAATTTATCGTCAATGTACTGAGTGCTGTAGCATATCGGATAATACACGTTCCTCGGATTGGAAGAGATCCAGGTTCGAATCCCAGTAGAAACAACAATATTTTTCGATAAAATTGATTTTATATGTGTATCTTTCTAATTAATACATTTAATTTGTGTTTAAGTTGTGTTATATTTAACTAACAACTATATGGGAGTAATCAATTATCGCCATTGAGTTGCATTGTGACCACTACGCGGTTGTTACCGCAAAGGTTTCCATAAAACCTATTTTTCAATGATGCAAATATAATTAATAATAAAATAAATGAAGTGGTCTATGACAGCGCAATTTAAATTGACCAATTAATGCAAAAAAAAAAAAAATTCAGTTAGACTTATTCATAAAACGATTTTAATACTTCTTTAAATTCACGTTGTACCGTTCCGGCGATGATACATGTCCGCAACGTTGCCGTCTTATCGTGCGACAGATTGGCAATACAATATAACACTGGCGTTTGTAGAGTAATATAGTTAAGGTTGCCTTTCTAACTAATCACTGGTCATGTGTATTAATATGTACAAGTATATATGTTTGATTTACAACCACCTTTCTGGAATATTCTCTTATACAAATTCGTCGCTTTATCAATCTAATGTGAAATATTTTTTACCTAATATTTCTAAAATAATATTTTTTTTATGTATATGAATTATCGCTTTAGTTTCCAATAATAAGTATAGATGGTATTTTGTTTTTGCAGTAGACCGCCGACTGTTCTCGGCAGAGATTTGTGTACCTTATATTATATTTAGATTTCAATCCGAGCAGCGTAATCTAATTTAAGGAAAAGAAATTGGAAAAATCTTTCCGCGTCTCCATGAAATATAATATTATTTTACGTACGCATTTTCACTAAAATAACAAAGGTAATAAAATAAGAAAACTTAGTCATAAATCATGAACTAGTGGTATTTATTTCGAGTTCACTCATTAAAAAGACTTCTCAAGTTACTATCAAAGAATAATAATTGAATTTTGCCCAATAAAGCTATCGGATATATTTGGCTTGGCAACATACATATCTGTATGTACGTTTGCTCCTTCTGCACACAATCCTACATCGTTTGATTCATCTAAACCAAAATTGTGGATCCTTCAGAATCCTCTGCAAAACGAAAGCATTCTCCCCTTTTGGCAATTTAAATAATAATAACAATTTATTTTAAATATGAATTAGAAAGATATACATATAAAATCAATCTTATCGAAAAATATTGTCGTTGCGGGATTCGAACCTGGATCTCTTTCCTAACCGGGGAAGGTGCATTATCCAACTATGCTACAGCGACAATATAAAGTAATAATCCCTCTCTGGATCAATTTAAAGAAAATATCCGAGAAGAAATGGCAGCGATCACGGAGAATACGTGCCGAGCAGTTCTCAGAAACGTTGCCTCCCGTTTAGAAGAGTACCAACGAAATAGATCACTTTTAGAAAAAATAATGTTTAATATATAAATTCCCAGGGACTATACTTAAATGCAAAATAATTTTTTTTACTACATTTTTATTGTGAAAAAGTATTTTGGGACATTTTGTGCACGACTGTACGAAATGTTCTAAAAGAAATCTGTACTAAAGGACACAAATATATCAATTTAAGCCAGAAATATAAAATAATTGACTAAACAAAGCAATAAAATAATTCAAATAATAATAAAAATATTCTCATCTGTCTACGATTGAAACACAACACAAAGAAGGAAGTTTGAAAGAAAACGGAAAAAAAGAGAAATTTAAAATAGAGACACGATGTTCGGTTCACGTAATATTTTCCATAAATTGTTCCTTTCTGCCAATTCCCAATAACCAGTTCCTGAAATAGTATGCGAGTCTGTCCATCGACGACAAATCTTTTATATTATTCGGAAAATATTGTTGGCTTTAGGGGGCAGAAACACATGGGAGGATTTAACTAAAGCTCGCCCTCATTTTGGGTCTCACGGTGAGCCAATCCTCACTTGCTCTAGTACGATAATTGTACGGCGGCTATTATTTTGAAACTATGTTCTGAAAATGTAACTTCACAACAAAAATGTGTTCGCCTTAAAAAATACATACGTCGTATCAAATTTTATCCAAATTCAATAAAATAAATTATGTAATTAACTAATTTTGGCGTCTCCTAGCGGGTTTTACTAAGAGATATTAGAGATTCACCGCAATAATGCATGTATTGTGTATATTCTTATATACTAATAAAGTAAGTCAGCCAAAGACAATGAGGACAAATTTTGTTTTGGTGGCCGTGCGGTATCGCCCTGTCATGTGTGCGGGGCGCTATCGAACATCTGCCTATTAGAATTAAAAAATGCCAACCAGGCGGCGAATGTGTAGGACCGAGATAGGAGCCTTGAGCTTATTTCATCGATCCTGGGTACGCGGCAGGTCCGCTCTCACTGTTATTGTATCAATTGGAAAGATAAACAGAACATAAATTAAAAATTTGTCGAAAATATTTTCGATTGCTACAGCGAAATGTTGAACGCGCTTCCCCGGATAGGAACAGGTCAAGTTCGAATCCCGGTAACAACTAAATATTTTTATAGATTTTTTCGGTAAATATCTATAGTTAATTCATTTAATTGGTATTGAAAATAAAGGATTAGTATTTTTACATTGAATACTATCCGTTCCAAATTTTTCATTGTTACTCTTTAGGATCCTGCGCAAAACATCATACCCCTGTCCACCCCACCCCTTCCCCGCGATATTAATTATTTATTTTATTATTTTGACGTCAGCCGTTTTCTAAACCACTGATCGTAAATTATATAACACTTATGAGTGTGCATACGTCCTGATGAGTAAACAGTGATATCGAAACTAGTCGACATCAGTTATTTGTTTAAATTAATAATATGTCTAACCGCAAAGTTAAAGCTGTAAATATTAAAAATAATTATTATTTTTAGTATAATTAATATATTCGCAATAAGCATTGATTTTCTCTAAATTATTATCCCCGATTCTTATCGGCAATAAGATTCCATTACGCATCACTAGACCTACCTGCCGTAATCGATTTTCCTCCATGAAGAATGGGGGGAAGCAATTGGCGAGCGGCCAGAGTGGCCGCGATCGGTGCAATGAATGTCATTGTTGGGGACAATCTATTGTACGCTCTCGATCACATGAAAAGATATATAAAGTAGGCACCTATCTAGCTGAGTGGGTGATTCATAAACCGCGAGCCAACCTGCAGGACCTCGCACAAAAATTAATTCTCAAGATGTAAATTATATTTAAAAAATTGGCAAGTTGCAAAAATATGTTTCAGAAAAATCTTTCATTAAACGTTTGCCTTTCAAACGCACTGTGGGATATTACCATCATTTTTAAAATGCTATCTATATCATCAGTTATATTGCGGAAGAATGAAAGAAAATAGCGCGTAGGATAGGGAAGAAACCTGAGTGTGAACAGAGAGGAACAGATGGATCTTATTGGCCCACCTTGGACCGAGTGTCAATGAAAATGAGATGATCAAATGATCATAGGAAACGTATTAAGATATTTTTAATTATCGGTCTTTAATGTAGAAGTACCACAGATTACTTCAATAGGCAGTCGCACTTAGTACAACAGTGTCTTACCACAATATTAATTATTAATACTAGTTAATTATAAATTTACTTAATTTTGTCCAATATATGTAAATCTGTCAATGTACTCGTATATAAATATATGCATCAAAATTACAATCAAAATTTGCATAAACAAAATAGCGCTGATTTTATCAAGATTATTGAAAAAATATAAAATATCTTAGATTTCGTCGGTGTTGAATGTGTTTTACAGACACATATATTATTTATTATCCTTAAGAAAGGCAAAAAAATTATAATATATACTACATGTGACATTATAATATTTTATTTTAACAAGAAGCACACGAAGCTCATCAAATGCAGAACCGACTATATCAACCCCTATCTATGAACCCCCAAAAATAAAGCTGAATATTCTTACACCGACTTATTAATTACACTATATTTCATTGAAATTTTACTCGTTTTAATGTTACCGGCACTTGTGAGGTATCAGAGTATAAGCAAGTTAGAATATTCTAATACGCCGGATGAAAATACAGATACCGGCTGGTACAAAAAAGATACACCACTTTAATCAAGAGATAAACTTTAAAGATTTTTTTAAAAAAAGATAGTAGAATAATAGCAGTATATAAAAATAAACCGAAAAACACCATGTTATCCCAGGGAATATGAGTAAATGTGCCATTTGTAACTATCAAAATAATAAATAATAAAAGGCATTAGGAAAGATACTATTTGATTATTACATGCAAAAAAGATGTGCATTACTAAAAATTCTAGGAAACAAATATAAATTAAATAATTGGATTAATATAAACAGAAACATTATTTTACAATTAGCGCCATCTGTGTATCAGTATAGACTTTAATTGATTGGTTCTACAAACTACCTACTTTATTATATTGAAAATAGTACATATTAACAAACTGATATATATTAATACGTTTACAGTGGCGTGCAGTAGGTATAGATTTAGGTTATGCTGTTACCAATGATATTATACAATCATATATAATATATATGTAATACAATATATGTACTTTCGTTTAACCAACGTCTTTGGACATAATAAATTCGTCGTTTATACGACCCTACCATGTATTTATTTATTATTTTAGAGTAATATTAATAGTGTTTTTAAAGTTTAAGTTTTATCGTGAAATAATACTTTCTTATCCATATAAAAAATGTATGAACGTTTTTAAGAACACTTTCTATGGCTGAACATGAATAATTTATTGTTTGAAAATCCTTCACATAATAACTAAAGTAAATAATTATTTTAATTCAAGGTTAACGTAGGAAATAATTCTACCAATTGCTTTTTCTTTTTCTCAAATCGAAAACCAATCCATGCACCAAATTTAAAGAACGATCATGAAATCAACAAATTAAAAACAGTAAGATAGTAAAATTCGCAAATTAGTAAAAGAGAATGAAGACACTTCAATAATACTTTTAATTTACACGCATTTGTAACCCTTTCTAATGTTATTTTGTTAAAAAACAGCATAGGTACTCCATACAAAACGGATCAACCGAAAGGAATTTTCAATACTGTAAATAGCCATCTATATGAGTTGAGTAATTCACTAGCTTAAAGACAGAACTTAGTAATGTAAATAGCACGATGCGGTGAATAAAAAAGAGCGCCATGAGTACAGCGGTGAGAGTTCGTGAGTTTTCAGAACTAAGCAATTGAAGTCATTACCGGTACACAGATGGCGCTAATTGCAAAATAATATTTTCGCTTATGTTAATCCAATTTTTTAATATATATTTGTTTCACAGAATTTTTAGTTATGCACAGCTTTTTTGCTTGTATACACCGCACGCCCCTGTACATTTATATATGTAACTGGCGTCGCTCTTAAGTAAGGTCGCTTTAAGAAACCTAGGCCGACGTTTTGGTACGGTAACACGTGCTATTGTCGAGGCTGTGTCTACAAATAAACAGTATAACTGCACTTGCACACGGAGGACATACTTAAGAGTAATTCTCCCAAAGTTGTATAAATGTAGTCTGTAATCAACCGCCTATATTAACCAACTCAGTCACTTCCTTCGTATATCAACATGTCTCAACTGTGGGAGATTTTTTATAAGTTCGCCTACACTGTAACTTTTAAGGCAATGTCTTACCGTAACGAATCATCGGCTAGTAGATATTTCCTTGAGGAATATAAACAACATGAATGGCTGATAAAGAAGAAATGCAACAATTCTCAGCGTTGCAAAATAAAGCTGCTTTGAGAATATACTCAGAAGAAATAGATATACTCAAATCAGTGCAATGCTGTAAAATTTATGCAAATCAACTAACAGCCATTCAGGAAGAAGGCTAAATCTCAGAAAGCGATGATGTACATGCGATGAAGATTTTTAATGAAATGCCAGAAAACATAAGAAAGGAGGACAAACTGCATAGATTCAAAATGAAACTAAGCAAATATGTGAAAGGTGAGTTGTAGTAAAAGGGAACGATTTTGATCTTGTATATAAAGCATAAATACAGTGGAATTCGTCATTAATCCGTTCCTGAGGGCCTGACGAATATAGAAAGAGTTTTTCCCATAACTAATAACTGAAATTCAATTAATTCGTTCATAGCCCCAAAAATAGTACACAAATTAATAAATTTTATGTCAAAACTTTACCTTTATTGTATTGTATTTTTTTTATACATGACGGTAGAAGCGGAAGAGGAGGAAAGTTACTAATATTTAGACGGAGACAATTTAAGCATCAGATTACTCTAATTCTGGTGATGATTTTCGTTTGCCAATGATTCTTGCCAGTTTCTGTCTGTTTTTTAAAACCTTCATGAAGTAGTCAATCACACTACCATTGAATCCATTTCTATTTTAGTTGACTATGGCCACATTCGGGTGTCACTGTTCGACCATATTCTGCGTTTTGACCCAGTTAGAACAGCATCACCATTGCCGGGCGGTGAAAGTGACAAATATAGAAAATTATTCTTTTTTAATTAATACGAATATGGAAACATTTGTTTGTTATCAAAATGTGACGAATATCGAACCAGACGGCTGACGAATATAGAGGCTTCACTGTACTTATGTATAAATAAATAAATAAATATGGGTACCTAAAGAATGTTTTCTTAGGCACTGAATACATACAAAATATTGCATATATTTCAATTGATCCGTGTTCCTTGAAAACATATTTTCGTAAGTATTATAATAGAGCCCATTAGACTAAATCACTATAAAAGTTGTGTTTAAAGCGATAATTTTTCGGTGCCACCGAGTACGTTGGTGTGAGTTGATACCTATACTCCAGCACCTGTACAAATACGGCCAATTTCACCTGGGGAAAATTAGATTTTCTCGCGATCACAGCAGCTCCAGTCCCCCGAGGCGAAGCAGAGGAGGACGTGGAAATATGACAAAACTCGACATTTTATATTTTGAGTTCACTGAATAATGTTGCTTTTTGAATAAAAATATCTATATGTATGATGTAGCAAAAGCGCACAAGATACCTATCAATACTCCCTGTACGTTAAAATAACCATTATTGAACCCTATAGCTAGCTGCTACACGAGAAACTGTTATAGGAGATTTTTTCTTTTATGAGATTTTTTCGTAGACCAATAATGTGTATATATATATATATCTTTACAAGCATACTAGTCTATCATAGGAATGGGAAGCGGTATTCATGGTTTAGGGTGTTATCAATGATGGATGATTGTGTGAGTTGTATATGCGGATGTCTTTTTGGACTTTGGTCTCATGTCAAATAGGGTACCGGGTCCGCTGGACCCCTTGCCCCTCCATCGTGATGTTTGCCATACTGGCCTGATAAATTATTATTATTATTCTGCAATAAAAATTTTGAAAATGTTTTAACCGAGCGCCTCCAGGGCTTTAGGAGCCTCCAGGCGAGGACTGTCTTGGGTCGTTTGATTTTAGACGGGACGTTTATATAGTAATTAGAAAGGGTATTAATCATGGGGTTTCGGTGCTCGGGGAGTTCCGCATAGAAACGCTTGGAGATTTGTTTAATGTACTCCATGACGGGGAGTATGCCGGAGTCGCGGTGTAGTTGTGTGACTAATTCATTTTGGGGATTTCAGAGATAGTCTGATGACCTTATTCTGGAAGGTCTGTAGTTTATTAATGTGCGTCTTGACCGCGTGGCCCCGTGATGCGGATGTATGCTAAATCCGTATAAGAAACTGTGAAGATGTAGTGATTTTGCGTGAGGGTATGATTAACGTCCCGTTTTGAACGTGACAATCCCATTTTTTAGATAGTCTACCCATTGCACAATATGTCCCGTTTTCAGAAAGAGAGCAACCCACGGTAATAATTTCTAAAAAAAGCGAGAAAAATCTAAAAATCCAACAGTTGCGCCTTGTAGAGCGGCGATGACGGCAAATGCAATACGTCTCACACATATGTAAGTCGGTCAAAAGCCTGCTAGCTCGCTCGCTCCTCGGTTACGAGTACGTAGAGAAGCTTGCGCATCTTTCTTGACGATTTATTATTGTTTTTTTATCGACGTGCGTTATTGTAATCAATTTAAATTTCTTGTACGTGAATCCTTCATTTTAACAATGCCTAAACGCAAGTGCACTTTTAATGTTAACTTACAAACTAAGTATCCGTTTATAGAGCAAAGAAGTACTCCATCGGACGTCAGATGTGAAAAGTGTCGTACAGAATTTAGCGTAACCCATGGAGTAGGTGTCTTGTTTTGAGGACCTTTAAAATTAGTAAATGTCCTATTTTGAGGACCCTAAAAATTAGAGGAAAAAAATAAATGATCACGTTAGAATGATGCCCCAATATTCAACCAAATACCCTCGTGTTCTTATATACCGCGAAGTGTTGAATATTGTTTGTATTTGTATTGAAATATATGAGGAAATGTATATTCATATGAATGCACGGCAGGTTACAAGAAGATAAACTACATACGGATGCACTGAATTTATTTAAATTAAGTTGTATTGTAAAAAGAAAAAATATATTACTAGGCGTGCGAACTGAGATTCAGTACAGAGGCAGCTTCTAGAGCTTCATCTATCAGTCGGACGAGGTCAATAGACAGACGTGGTTCGGCCCGTTTGTATTGTTGCACGCAGTGGGTACCCTACGTCTTATGGGTGGTGGAAGTTACGTCGCAAGTAGCACCTTGCTTCGCTGTGCGGTCTCTAGATAACGAGATTGGAATATTTTTATTTATTTAAAAGTAAGATAACACAATTAAAAAGGAATAAGTTCACTACATATAAACTTGCGAGAGTAGAATATCGGAAAAACATAAGTTAATCCAAATAACATAAAAAATGGTGCCTAAGAAAATTATTATTTTTGACAGATATAAACTGTTTGATAAAATGACAATCATATTTCATGTTTTAAAAATACGTTGTATAGAATTGTTGGATTTAATTATAAAAAATCTATTTTTTAATAAACTTTCATTTTTTTTTCTTGTAAGACTAAATTCTCGTTTTCAGCATACAAAAATATCAAAATACATCCACATGTGAAAATGATGCCCCTACCTGACTTAGTTCACAAGGAAACTAAGAATGCGCTGTTTTCCAATTTCCAAGCCAAAAATAAATAGTTTAAACTTCTGATATTTTTCTATAATATGTATTATTTCTCTTACGTCGAAATAAAACTTTGGTTTTTTGAAATCAAATGAAGTTAAATCCAATCCGATGAATGTTCACCGTTTTTTACCATGATTCAATTCGATGGATTTTAATGAGTCCTTAGGTACGAATTAAAACATTTTTTTAAATATACATATTTTTTATTTATTTGTAGCATAAATAGTACATATGAAAAAATAAAGGTAATTGCTTTACTGGACGTAGTCTGTTCTAAAGCAATTACCTGTACAGTTTTTAAAAGTTGTAAATATTAAGAGGTAATTAAGTATAATGTTAATTACATTATGAAAAGTTATGTGAAAAAAGTATAATCAGAAGTTATAAAAAGATATAGAAAAAAAAGTTATAAAAATATTATTGTCAGTAATATATAATAGTGGGAGACAAAAATGCGTGGGTAGTTAGGAATTAGTTTCATTTTTCTTTCTATATATCATTTATCCGCGCGAAAAAGATATTATACATGATTTAAATTTCAGATTACAAATGCGAATGGTCAGATGCTATGTGTTCTCAGTATTATTTTATGGAATGGAAGCATGAACACTTACTAAAGAAATGATACGACTTGAAGCATTTGAGATATAATTCTAGAATAGCTAGACGAATGTAGATGTTATGGTTGGAATAAAAAAGAAAATGAATTTTTAAAACAATAAAAGTCCGTTAACTTCAATATCTTGGAAATCCAGAGAAGTATCAGATCTTGCATCTCGTAATGCAGGGAAAGAATGCAAGAAATCATCAAGAGAAGAACATCACGGCTGAAGAACCTGAGACCTGGTCTGGCATGTCTACTGCAAAATAAGCAAAGCGATGACGCCAACGTCAGTTGTATGAATAAAGCGCGAAAAGAAAAAGAAATATAAATAAAAATGTATTTTTATCGTAACGATTTGATGTGTAATATCGAGAAATTACTATTTCAGATTTCGGTGTAACTGCTGCACCTTGCGGAAAATGCGGTCAAAGTTATTTATAAACCGAACTTCACAGAGCAGTCGTGATGTAACGTCCATATAATATAGTGTCACATCAAAGGCACGTTCGCCACCTCCTTTTTTTTTTCATACGAATAAATACAACATTTCAATATGTTCTGAAATCAATCTTAATGCGCAATCGAATTTCAAAACTTGCTAGGGTGCGGGCGCGGGCCAATACTGTCACCATATTATACAATTTTCATATTGTGTATCTATTATGTATAGAGAAGATCTATTGATATATATCGATAGTAATTACCATACGCAACATTATAAAATGTAACGCGAATTTGTCAATACGTGTATGTGTACGTGCGGAGTGGTGCGGAAGGCGCAATACGCGGGACGCGGGATGCCGATCGTCACTTTAGTGGTAGAACATGCGCTGGCCGGGTTAGACGTGTCTTATTCGTCTTTATGCTGTCGTTCGTGATGACCAATGTTTCTTCTCATTTTTACCACTTTTACACAATTGATATATATGTTTAATTTAAGGTTTCCGCGAGCACTAATGTAATAGAACTGACGTCTCATATCAATAATGACAGAGATATAAGCATTTCAAAAATTTTCATTCATTTTATCGATTCTAAACTACATATTGAATACAAAAAATTTAAGGTCATTGAACTTCGAGGGGCAAGACTATTTTTTGTTAGATGATTTAAAACCTGAATCAATGATCTATCTATAGAACAATGGAACAATTTCGCAAATATTTATTTCGAAATATATAAACTTAAAGCTTAACACGATTTTGTAAAAATCAATTACAATAATATTTTCCGTAACGTGCAGATTTTGTACATGGTCTTAAATATTTTCAACTGGTCATTTTGTCAGGTAACCACCCGTTATATATAGTTGACTTAGTGTAGGTTCAATCTCGCCATGTCCCGGGGGCAACAGACACGCACCACCCATCGGTATAATATAATTTCGTTTAATAATTTCAATCTAAGTACCTACCTTAGCAGAAAAGTGCAAAAATTGTTATAAAATTCCTCAAATAAATATACTATTTTCCTTGTCTTTTCTCACTCATTTTCCTATTGGATCAAAGGTCCAACGCTTCAACAAGGTTCCTTTTTTCTTAACATTATAGATATAATAAAATTTCAAATAAAAAGGGTAAGGATATTTACTAAAGATAAAAACAAAATGCCAGGATTACTTGGATAGAGTTTTTGTTTTAAAATAGAACATATTTTTCATATATTATTAGCACTTGTGCTATGAAATATAAGGCTAAAATGATCGAATATAGGACTAGTCTCGAGACTGACCACGTGATTAGTAGTCGAGTGTCTCGCCGCTAGAGCAAACTGCAAACAAAGTTAGCGGAACTCGCATTACGAATTGCTCTCATTACTGCGAGTAGGAATACCCATTAATCTAAATAAAACCATTGCCAAAATTTTAATTAGTATAAAATTAATGGACGGCAACAGTATGCAGATATTGAAAATTATTACAAAATTGGAATTAATATTATTCCATTTAATCAATATCAAAATCTTTTAATGGGACCTATTATTCTAATTTAGTAATGCCTAGCAACAAACTGTGTTTGACAGTACATCATTTTTTTTAACACATAATTTCATATATCTGAGCTCAATTGTCACTGCTAATAACAAAATTGGTATAGAAATTACAAAAAAACTACAGGCGGCCATCAAAGTGTTACTTTGGCATCGAAAAGCATTTGAAGACCTTCTTGTTGACCAAGAAAATTAAGATTTAGATTTGGAAAACACTGCTGAGGCCGGATCTCACATTCGGATGCTGGGTAAGTAAGAAATATGAAAATTAATTACCTAAGATTCTAAGAAGGATATATGGAGCCAATAATTATAAGCTATAATCACGAATTAGATGCAGAGTTTGATGAACTAAAAATTGTCCATTAGGCTAGTCACTCAGAACGACCAGTGAAAAAAGTGTTGGAAGAGCCAAGCTGGGGTGGTTGGGACACCAAGTGGTATTGCGATCTGGAAAAGGACAGCGAAGGGGTGAATGGAAAGGCAAAAGTTGCTTGAATAGGCCAGGGCCTACACTAGGCAATTACGCTATTAATGTTAAAGATAAAATGAATAATACTTAAATAAATAATGAGACAAAATACTTGTTTAAACCACTATTTATTGATTATTCAACATGTTTCGATACCAATGGTATCTTCGTCAAGAAACAATACATACAAGCAAAGATAAAAACAAAACTATAAAGTGGTGGGTAACTAAGTAGGAATTAATATGAAAACAGATTAAAAAGGCGACTATTTGCAAAGAGGATTTGGTTATATATAATATTTAGCTAGCTATTAACATTTTTTCTTATTTCTAAAATTTCAAATTTATCTCACTGTAGACCCATAGTATTTGTATGTATAATTTCTAAATCCTTGTTAATGTCAAAATAATGGTTTGTTTCCAAAAGATGATTGGCGAATTCAGAATAGTTGTTGCTATTTAGGCATCTCAAGTGCTCCTTAATTCTAATATCAAAATTTCTGCAAGTTTTACCTATGCATTATATAAAATATGGCCACAAAGTAATTCTGCTAATATTGAAGAAGGAATCATACTTAATACAAATTTTAAAAAAAAAATTATTCCACGGCACTACATCCCAGGGTGGGATTTGGCCGCCTCCACAAGAGCTCTCCACCGACTTCTATCATTCTTGTCTAGTCCCCAGACCCTCCCATCCTGCTCCATTCCTGCACAGTCAGCCCACCACTTCCTTGGTTGACCTGCCTCTAGGTAGCTTCCACTGGGGTATCTTTGGTATCCTTTCATCTGGCATTCTATCAACATGGCCAGCCCATCGTAGTCTTTGGAACTTACAATTGTTTCATGTTTAATTAAATTTTCGAGCTTATAATTCATTTTTATTCCGTAAGTTCTATTTTCTAGTATATAAATTTTTCTTAATATTTTGCGCTCAAAAACTGCTCATTTGTTTTCATGAAAATTCATCCAAATTCCCTATAATTCATGGACTAGGAACGAAAGAAAAAATCTACTCTACATTTTCTACATTTTTCGACCATTGAAGATATCCCAAATGGTATCTGCATGGACTGCAATCGTGTGTGTGCGTACATCGGTTTACTAGTGACCCTAGTAAACTGTCGTTAAACTTTATGTGCCAAACATTGGCACCACTGCCCAACGGAAATATGCCGTAAATCTCACAGTATAATCGCTAAATTTATACGATTTCGAGATTAGAATGTGAGGATAGTCTGGGATTAAAATAAAAATTACGACTAAGGCCAACGGAAATTTAATAGGTTCAAATTGCACAAACCACATGGAACCGATGCTTTGATCGAGATTTCGTTGCGTGGGCACCGAGTCGAACAAACTTTTACGGATGATTTAATTTTGAACGTTTTCGTAGATTTAACGAGGGGTAATTAAACTCGCTTCAATGCAATACTTGCCAATTATATATCTTCTATTCACGATGTGCGAATGTCGACTGATAATAATGTATAGTTGAGTATTTATAGACCAACATCTTAAGTGGAACGCCCATTCTAGTAATTCATTATAGTCGCTTGACAAATAGAACATTGTTAAACAAATAAACGTTTTTTGGAATATAACAAACATCCGCTACCTTTAATAGTGTATACCATGCACTTGCATAATCGATTATAGAATATGGTATAATGAGATGGGGTAGTGCGAGAAACTGAAATATCTGAAAAAATAAGCCATTACTATTTTATTATTTTATTGGGGGATTTTGACAGTGTAAACATATTGTAATAAACATAATAACTATTTAACATGTGACACTAATAATGAAAATCCACAAAAATATTTAGATACATAAGTATGTTTAGATGTAGAAAATTAATGAAAAGAAGTAAAAAAAGAGGGAGAAGGGTGGGGAGGTTGTAACAATTGTTGCGGTTAAGGGAGAGCAACATGTGTTTTTATAGGTAGAGTGAATGGCCAAAATTGAGATTGTGGTGGTTCATAAGAAGAACTCTTTGAGCGTAGTATGGCCAATGTTGAACAAGTCAATTTTTTTGTAAATTTCTCATGGTATTTGCATGACCGGTGAATGAATGAATTTTGTATGTAAGATGTTCTACTTCTGGGAATGTGGAAGAGTGCGGATCGCCGGGTTGATCTAGATGATACATGGAGAGATATTAATTATAATTATCTAAAATCAATATTTATTATTCGGTTGAGAAAGAATTCTGGAGTGTAATTAATCGCTTCAAAGATAGCCATTAGAAGGAAATTAGAAGTCAAGCTAAGTAAAAATAAGAATATTATGATGACTTTTCTATACCTCAATCGCATAAGTATTCTTTCTTTCATCACAAAATATATTATAGGTTATAAAATAAAATACTCTTACAGAGACTCTACACTGAGACACTTTTGTTCCGAGAACTACTAAAACTGTATTAATTTTATATTTGTATCCCAAATCATATAATTTATTTATGTCCGTCCGTCAGTCCGTCCGTACCCCATAATAACATAAAACAAAAAGTCATAGAGTAAGATAGAACAAACGGGTTCTGCTGTTATCGCATCAAACAAAGTAAATTATTTAGCCGTTGTGTTTTCATTGATTTATGAAATAAATTAAGGCTATACAAATTACTAATTTCACGTCATTATTAATGTGTTATTTTTATTTACCAACACGGTTATAACAAAAAAAATGAAGAATTTCGACAATTTTGAGTTATTTTCTATTCCACTCAAATATAGATTTTTTATTATCTTTGGTATTGCATATCAAACGAAGATATTTTATTTATACGATGTGTACGATTCAATAGCACTGAAACTATGCCCGAAACTGTTGGCAGATTTCTGTATTATTTGCAATTTCCTTCGAGAAGCCGATTTCGCACGAAGGGTAAGCAAACCTGCGAGCCACTGGGCGTGCGATCTATTTCTGCCCGGCACGGGCGTGGGCGCATCGGATAAATCTGGTCATGAAATGTTCAGCGCTCTGCGAGTGTTGGGTGTTGGGCCGTGGCGTCACGCAAAGGTCTCACGTTTAATTGAACCGTAAATACGCGTACAATCATCTCTATATACTCACAATATTTACATTCAGCTTAAGTTTAATGTTTTAAAAATACATCCAGCCGATACTGCGTGGTAGAACTGGGTGAAAAACAATATAACCGTTATTTGACAAATGTTTAATTTACTAAACGACAAGCATTTATATGATACCATATACAAGCACTCATATGATATTGTGGTTTCTGAGTGATAATAAATTTGAATTTCTGTGGTTATCAATGTAATTGCGGGCGTACCAACATAGATTAGTCATTGTATCACCATGACTAATCCGTGCATATTAACAATTTCATATGGTGATAGCGTTTTGGAAGGACTAGCGATTTGATTTAGTGGATTGGTATATTACTGTACAGCATGATCTCATTTCCACTGCATAATAATTCCTCCTTTGCCAGTTCCAGGCTTTATCTACCTACGACACCATGTGTTTGTACCAGGACTCCACTGTGTACTACTAGTCTTACCTAGACTGACAAGTTTCCATTAGAAATTATTAAATTCAAAGTTCCGTTCACTTTATTCCCTTAAGTCTTATTTTCGATATATTTCTTAGCCTTTCCGTTTCTAAAAAATACACTTCCTAAACACAGAAACTCGTCTTCTTGTTCCAAATATTACTCTCTCTATAATAGAGTACTGTTACATTTGACTTAATTAACATTATCATTATATTACTTTCCTTGCCTGCATTCTACCAACTAGATAAAGTATAATAAAATTATTTAAATATATTTATTTATAATGGACGTGCGATATTGTACCTCATATCGCTTTTACGACCTCGCAGGTGAGGTCACATCCCCAGGGTAAATACGGTCCATTCCAAGCACTTAATATTTAAAGGCATCTTCGATACATGTTCCAAAGTTCATAACGACATATACATATTTAATAAGGGGTCAAATCATTTTTGACATTTTTTTTTTGCATTCTTCACTGAGAAGTTCCCGAGCTTTGTCCAACAATATTATTTATCATACATAGGTAGGTATATATATATAATATTCTTACTTCTTGAGCAGCGTTGGTCAGTTCAACAGAACCCTGATTACATCCTACTTAAACCAAGCAAGACGATCCAACCTTTTCTTGGGAATATTACACATACTCATACGCGTGTCTTCGTACGTGAATTTTAAGTCATCTGACCATATTTCAATCAACAACACCCAATTGTTCACTATGTGATGGAGATTATAATTTTAATCAAACGAAAAAAAAAAAATATTTTACTAGTCTGTGCAGATGTCATAGTGTTATTTCATTATTATTATTTTCTATATTTTTTCCACACAACTTTTTTTAAATCATTTTTTAGTTAAATACCGCCTAAGCAATCTGCTTTCTTCTAGTATATTTTTGTTATTTAAGTCTATGCATACATCGTACGGTAGGAACGCTCTGATCAGATTCGGTACGCGGGGTGTATTAGACGATGCTGAAGTCAAGCTGACCTCCAGAAAATATTAATTTAGTATTGGTATCGTGATTTAACACGTGCGCATAGTGATTCGGGAAATATTAGAAATATGAATTAAATGTATTAATTAGAAAGATATACATATAAAATCAATTTTATCGAAAAATATTGTTGTTGCGCTAACGGGATTCGAACCTGGATCTCTTTCCTAACCGGGGAAGGTGATTTATCCAACTATGCTACAGCGACAATATTCGAACCTATATGTTTACATATAGTTGTATATAGTTAGTTTACATACATAGTTGAATAATGCACCTTCCCCAGTTAGGAAAGAGATCCAGATTCGAATCCCGGTGGCGCAACAACAATATTTTTCGATAAAATTGATTTTATATGTATATCTTTCTAATTAATATATTCAATTCATATTTAAAATATCACAGATCGTCTGTTCTGAATAATTACAACTTCACAATAAGAATGTGTTCTAATGGTAAATATTAGAACGAAAAAATATCTATTCCTCTAGGACCAAGATGGAATGCGCATTTTTTCAATTTTTGAACAGCCGTCATTTTGATGTCAGGTGGCTGATGAAGCCGGCTAACGAAAAAGTCGACACATTTTACATGATCAATTTTTCAGAAAAATCTGATACGATCTATGGGAGTTATCGTATCCACAAAATTCGTTATATCCCATGTATTTATTGTATATTCGGGGTCTTTATGTTTCAGTATCTCCTGGTCACGAAATTTTGCAACGGAGATCTTTTGCAATTCGTATTTCTTTGAACTCTATCTAAAATTTCCTAATCACTAAACATCATAGCGATGTTTATATGGCAATCGAGTTAGGGCTTTCGTTTTTCTTTTCGATATCCTAAAATGTTATAATTTTATTGGCTTTCATTAATAATTCAGAATCCAGAACCAAACCTACATCGCAACTTCCACCCGATCGTATAAAAACTACATCGATGTCAAATACTGTTTCGAGGAGAACGACCATAGTACAAACATAATATTAAGAATATTAAAAATAATTTACAACTCACCATTTTCAGCGAGTGCTATATTCTCACGACAGGTGAATAGCAAGAGAAGAACCGTGATAATTCTGCAAGCTGGCGCCATCTTGATGTCCTTCCACAAACCACCGACGATGTCAACACAAAATTCTCACAAATCACTTATTTCACTGGCAACACTTTTTCCTTTGGATCATTTTTGGCTAGTTTTATCGCTTGTGCTGATAAATATATCGATATCATTATAGTCTTTCTAGAATTGTAATATTTATTTTGTCACTCAATTTCCTCTAGCTCCAAAACTTGTCCTGATATATCCAATACTCGTCATTTAATAATTATTTTATTATATTATAATTATAATCACCCCGTAGAGTTTTGATTCTTTCGGAAGGGGTTTGATCACTTTTTTTACAAATCTGAGGAGAAAAAAAAATTTGAATTAGTCAATTTAAAATCACAATTATAGAAGATAGTCATTGTATACATAATTGTAATCCGATTTTCAGTTGGCATGAAAATTTATTATTGTGTCAAATTACATTTAAGATTAATAATTAAATTAATCAATTAGAAAGATATACAGAAAAAATTTATCAATCGAACACATTCTTATTGTGAAGTTGTAATTATTTAGAACAGACGCTCTGTGATATTAAATACTAATTAAATATATTAATTAGAAAGATATACTGTATAAAATCAAAAGTAGATGGCTTTCAAATAATGGAACGATAGATGTTTTAATTTGAAAAGTGTAACATATGGGTTCGAAAATTTGTCGTCAAAAGTACTGTCGCTGTAGCATAGTTTGATAATGCACCTTTCCCGGTTTGGCAATAACAATATTTTTCGATAAAATTAATTTTATATGTATATCTTTCTAATTAATACATTTAATTAGAAAAAATATTTAGTTAACACCGAGATACGTATCCGGAACTTCCAATTAATAGGTTTTTTCCGTAAATTTTTCTAAATGATTGTTTTAAATATCACTTAATTATATTCTTACAACTTAAAATTAAAATATGTTTTCATTAAAAAATATTTATATATTATAGCGAAGATTTTCCAAATGTAATAAAATGGATCGGTTTAATCCTGGCGTCTCCTAGCTTGTTTACTCAAGAGGTTTTTGAGATTCATATTGCAATATAAAGTTGCTTTTAAACATGAAAAAATTAGATGTATAATTTAGAAAGTACATAATAATGATCTCAAATTTATCTAAAATATAAATGGTTAACGAAATGGTAACGCATTTTCCCGAATAGGAATAGGGTTCGTATACCGGCGATAACAAATATTTTTCTATTGAAAAATTTAATTGATATTATTTTAAATATCACATGACTATGTTCAGAAATCGTAACTACACAATTAAAATATGTTTTTATTAAAAACAAACATTTAAAAAAAATACTGCCATTCAAAATATCGAAATACTAGAATGATCTATTGGAGACGAAGCAGAGATCGAATATATTTATAACTGTTACCTAGGTATATTAAATACACATGTATATAATATACACCTAGCGATCTATTTAATCTTTTTTTCTGTAATAATTCATACTGTAAAAATAATTCATGGCCACACTTCCGTCCGATAATTAATTTTGTTTCATATCTATTTTTATGTATGTCCGTCCTGGTGAAGACACAGCGGTATAGAAACCAACCGACATTAAATTAATCAAAGTGGCTAATATAAAATTATTTTTTTTAATGAATTATTTTGTCTAACCGCGAAATTAAAACAGTAAACATCAAAAATATTTTAAATTTTTAATGGATGTTCATAGCGTTAACATTTTTATAACTAACTTTTTTTAATATATCTAAAAGACATGTCGATAGTATTCAAGAGAGGAACAAACAATGAATAGGTATATCGGACTAAACAATTAATTTCCTTCTCAAATTTAGTATGACGACAATATATATATTTAAACAATGTGGTAACCGTAAAATAATGTCTCGCCGATGAGAAATCATTATAAATAAATATGTATTTCCAAGATAATGTCGGACAGAGACTCTCCATTGACGATGGCATCTTCCACCGAACAGGCGGCTGTCACAGCGGCGCCGGTCATCCGGCTACTTGGCAGTCTCCGGCCAAAGCTTCGGCCCAGGGCTGCCAGATGACGCAATGTTCACAGCCGAGAAGTCGGGCGGGAACACGGTTGGAATTTGACGGAAAAAAAGTTTTTTCATCTATTTCCAATAGTTTGATATTTGTTTTTATATTATGGATGGAGGACATCGGTTGGTGGGTTCCGTCATTTCTGAATATCTAGGCCATTTTAATACATAGTAGCTTATTTTCATGTGTAGGCTTCGCGTCCTATTATTTACTATTCTGCTAATAATAAAAGAAAAATAAAATATTTTGAAATTCACACAGAATAGTTGGTAAGTACCTACCTACCTACCTACCTTCAACACGATACGCAAAGCTCAGTTGATTCGTTTATAAAAATAGAACGTCCAGAGAGCAATATTATTTGTGAATAGCTATTCTCTCTTAATTTCAATTCGTAGTTAAAGTTTAGAAATTTATTTACTAAATTTTTCAAATTTTTTTATTGATTTTTATAATTTGTTTTATATTTTGCATGACATGATATTATATTATAAAATTTTACACTGTTAAAATCCTTCAATATATAACTTGGTTTTGATATGGTGAGTAAGATTAAGAAAGGTTCACATAGGTGGTTCGGTCATATGGAGCGGAAGAATTTGAAGAGAATGGTAAGAAAGTTATATGACGCAGGTGTTGATGGCACCATAAATAGAAGACGTCCGCGGAAGACTTGGTACGACCAGGCAAACCAAATACTGGAGGATGGCCCTGTTAGAAGCGACAATGATCGGCGAGCTTGTATGAGAACATGTATGAATGTGAATGAGGCGAAAATTGTGTGTCATGACAGAAGAGTGTGGGGCTCTATCATCTCTGTCTAGTAAGTAAGTACTTTTTTTCATATTCAGTCAAGTAAATATAGTATTACTTTATTCGAAATACGCGCACGTATGGCTTAAGTTATATAAATTGTGACTGACATAATCACGACTAGAATTATGTAAATCGATGCTACCGAAACATGCAAATAGTGAATGGTGAAAAATCTGGAATTTTGTGGAATGCGATCACTAAGGCGAATATATGGCCTTCCGCGGTGAACCACCGAGAAATCAGATGAAATATGGTAAGAACTTAGGCAGATAAGGATTAGATAAGATGAATAGGCTGTCAGTTCAGCCATGTATGTTCAGAAATTGTTACGTAAAACTTGTCTCCACCATATCCAGTGGCGTAACTACGCCAATGCAGTCAATGCGGTGCACGTGGGCCCGAGTTAGTTAGGCGCCCCATAATCGGCTTGTGGACCAAATCGCAGTAAAACGAAAATCGCAGTAAAATAAAACAAGGATTTTTATATTAATTGCAATTGCACACAAATTCCTAAATATACACTTTGGTTATTTTTTTCGCGAACTTACTATTTATTAGCTAAACCGTGTATTAATAATATTATTATACCTTACATATATATATATATATGTGTGTATGTGCAATACTTATTCGGAAGCACTCTTTCATTTTCTTCTTCTTTTAAATAGGCAATCCACCCTTCAAGAGTGATTGATTTGTGCCATTAATCGAGTTAAAAACTTTATTTTATAGAAAAAAGTACAATAATATTATAGAATAGTAAATACTGTATTACAAGTCAATACCACAGTCGTTCAAAAAACTTGCTATTATATAGATTAAACGTGGCGAGTTAAAGGAAAGAAGATGACATAAGTTAACCGGGAGCTGAAAATTACCATTCACGAGACCACTGTAAAAAAACCCTGTGATCTGCAATGGACAGGCAAAAAATACTCACACATTGGGGAATCTATTATATTCAATCTGAAAACTCTTTCATTTTTCATTAGGCCTTTTTTCTATTCTTTCAGTTATACCATTGAGCATACCAACGATTTAATGTACGTATCGCGTTATTTAAACTCAAATTTACATTACTAAATAAATTCTAATCAAAGTTTAATTAAGAGCATTTCAATAATCTATTTTCCGCCTCCATGATACTCGGTCTCCTGCTGCCCATTTCAAATTATTCATCAATAGAAGATGATAATTTGTCTTTCAATCAGTCTTTCCCCTATATTGTTCACATTGAATACGTATTAAACATATTCAACATTTCAAAAATTTTAAATTAATTAATTTTTCCACGAGAATAGTGGGAAAAACATACATTTATTTATTTAAAAAAAAAATTGGTACATATAAAAATAATTAAATAAAATAATTCATCCAAAAAATCTATTTATAGCCAACACTTTTCCACCAGGGTACAGGTAAATATTTGTGTAAATTATCTAATCCACAGGTTTTGAATAAAAGAGTATTATCGAAAAAAGTGATTTTTTATGAAAATAATAATTCTGATGTATTTTATATTTATGAAATTTTAATTTGACCGGGAAGGTCGATACAACCCTACCGTCTGTTGCAGATGGTACGAGTACAATGGACCGATGAGAACTAGATTTTCTCAAGTAATGAGAACGATAGAATTATTCATATCCGGAGTTTAGTACCGATGGGTTCGTACGTGAAGGTGTGGATGGATGCGGAGGAAGTATCGCAAAGCTAAGGAATTATTTTATATTATTAGGAGAACACATTCTTATTGTGAAGTTGTAATTATTCAGAACAGACGGGTCTGTGATATTTTCTCCTAATAATATATAAGTTGTATCAATGTGTCTAAAATTTAATAAAAATTCATTGATAATTTTGGCGCAAAAAAGCTGTTAAACTGAAGCAAATACATAATACTTTTTCCTAAAAAATCGTCCTCCGTATCCGTGTTGGTAGTTGGTCGGAGTTCACGTAATGTTGTGATATTATCACGATGGGGGCCCCAAAATACTCAATAAGACAGGCCCTCGCACCGCAAATCCATCCCTGATTAACGGATGTTTTCACAAGTCTGCACACTCGTATTTCGCAGGAATGTCTCCAATCCACGTCAATACGTCAATTGCAGTTGAATCAGTCGACCAAAATGTTTTCTTCATCGACGTCAGTTTCAATTACATCGACGTTCAACCGTATCTTTTCTAACTGGAATAAACATGTATTTATTTATATCACACTGATGACAAAAACGGATTACAAGTTGGTCGGATTGTAATTGAGTCACTAGGGTTTATTGTGTATGTACTCACCAACCAATTACATCGTCTGTTAATATTTTACTGTATTTTTCCACTAATATGGTGTACATATTTTTTTATTGTACAGAACATTAACTTAATGATGATAGAACACACAGATTTATGAAACGTCACAATAATAATTCAGTCATCAAACTACTTACAAATGTACACCACATTCGTGAATCACAATTTGCCAACCCGCACCAACACTTTCTTACATTGTTCATTTAAAATAAAATGTTACGAAATTGTGTAAAAGTTTTATGTGCCTAAATTCTGTAATGGAAAATATGTTCTTAGCATTTTTTCATACTATTGACATTATAGATCTTTCGTGAAATGGAATTCTAGTATGATATATTGCTATGGTTATTATTTAACTATGTATTATTATTTTCATCGCGTATTTATTACTTCTGACTTATATTTACAGTTGTTATCGTGTACCTATAACTTTTATCATATTTTAATTTAACTTTATGTGCTAACTAATTTAATAATATGTTATATAATTTCGTGTGTAAAACAATCATATGAGGCATTCATTAAAAAATCAATAAATGTACAATATTTTACATGCAACAATGTGATAAAACCAGCCCCATAGCTTATACATGACTGTGATCGCTATAAAAATATTATATGGGGAGATATTTTGCCTGATGAGCCTGGTGAGTTTTCAAATAATATTACAGGCTCTGAACATCGCAAGCGGAAGCTTTTCCTCACCTATCAGGAAAGCCAGGATAGCTTCATCCCTCATCACAGCCCTCGGGCAGATAACGAGGTGCAGAATGCTCCTGTACGGTCGCGTAACACAATATATATTTATATATGTATGCAGGTACTCTCCACCCGTACGAGAAAATTACAAATGTTGTTTAGCAAGGTGAACGTGACTAATTGAAAAATATTTAAATAATAAGATAAAACACGGTTTAAACCACTATTTATTGATAAGTCAACACGTTTCGATACCTATGGTACCCTCTTCGGAAAACAATGTATACTAAAATAAAAAATACAAGCATACATAAAAACAAAACTATAAAGTAGTGGGTAACTAAGCAGGAACTACTATGAAAACAAATTTAAAAGGTGACTACTTGCAACGAGGATTTGACCGTGAGTCAATCACTGATATTTTTGAGTCACACTCACTATCAGTGATTGAATATCTGGGAATATCTTATTCGTGGTTCATTTTTTTATTTTATTTATTGATTTATGATTCGACGCATGTGCAAATGAAATTAAAATATTCATGAAGGGATGACGTTATAATTCGTGATGAGCCCCATCTAGCGTAGATTCTGCCAAAACGTTTTACGCATTTGACTGGAAATACTTAGAATTTGACCCGAAAAATAAACTCAAATATTTGAAGGGTTTTCATTTTCTTTGTAATGATATTAAATAAGATATACCTATATTAATTATACATTCTAAAATATGTTTTTTACGTAAATGAATTTTGAATAATACAAGTACATACGCTCAAAATTATATTTTTTTAGTTATTTATTTTGTGTATTGTGATATCGTGTGGCGTACGCATATTAGTAATGAAACTGTGATCACAGTCACAGTTTACAATCACTGATATTATCGAATATCAATCACAATCACACCAGTGAGTCAAGAGTAGCATTTTCTCTCATCACGAATTTGGTTATTTATAATATTTAACTTGCTATTAACACTATTTCTTATTTCTAAAATTACAAATGTATCTAACTGTAAACCTTATATGTATAATTTCTAAACCCTTGTTAATGTCAAAAATGTTTTGTTTAATTATTCATTTAACATGTGGCCACAAAGTAATTTTGCTAATATTGAAGAAGAAAAAATATTTGGTTAATTTATTACAAAATTAAACTGATTATTATGTACGACTTAATAACGATAAATAAAAACAAAATTACTGTATTATTTGAGAATTATTATCTTTTACTATTACTATTAATAATTATTATTACAATTCATCGGGTATCCGTAAATACGTTAAAATAATCGAAAAATGTTTATTTATTATTATTGTAGTACAAGGGTACAGCATAATTAAATTTCAGAGGTAAAGAGTATCTACCTACTTTAAATGGATAAAGAAATTTCGAAAAATAAATTAGCATTATGTATTCACAGAATGCTTTTATTACGTGTGTTCATGCGTGTAAGCGAAACTGCCATCGAGCAGAAATATCCCGGTAATATTATGCGTTGCTAGACACCGATAGGAGATATTCATTTAAAAATTCAAATTAATCGGTTACCGTTAGTGTAAAGGTATAATAAATATGAATTAAATATATTAATTAGAAAGTTATACATATAAAATCAATATTATCGAAAAATAGTAGAACCTGGATCTCTTCTAATGGCTTTCAAATAATGGAACGATAGATGTATTAATTTGAAAAAGTGTAATAGAAAATTTTCGTCAAAAGTACTGTCGCTGTAGCATAGTTGGATAATGCACCTTCCTCGGTTAGGAAAGAGATCCAGGTTCGAATCCCGGTGGCGCAACAACAATATTTTTCGATAAAATTGATTTTATATGTATATCTTCTAATTAATTTAATTAATATTTAAAATATCACAGACCGTCTGTTCTGAATAATTACAACTTCACAATAAGAATGTGTTCTCCTTAATAAAGGTATAATCACTGATTGTTATTAGATCACAATTAATTTATACAGTTTCCGTCAAGCTAAAAAAAATTGTATCTGGACAGATTGAACGATTTTATTTGGATATATTTTTTTTAGAATAATATTTTTTTAACATTGGTACCAATGTTTTTAAAGTCAATTTCTATCAAAGTCCTTTGCTAAAAGCTTTTTATATAAACTCATTTAGAGCAGTTAGTAATCTCAGCAGTAATTGTATGTACAATCATACTTTCTGTTTCTTATAGAGCCTTATTACTATAACGGCTGAGTAAGATATTGAAAGAAGGGTGACTGCTGAGAATAAAGCGAACGGCGTTTTGAATACAATAACTTATTGTTGCGTTAAGTTTGTGGTTAAACATAATTTAAAATTGTATTTATATTTAACTTTGGTAAGGCGTCTAGAAATCAAAAAATCGCTCAACACTAAGTCTAATATAATTAATAGCCGATTAAACCATACAAACAACCCGCTATTCAATATATTCCCTATTTCAATGTCTCCAAGATCGCTTACACCCCGTAATGGGTGTCGTTTAAATTTTATGGAATAGTTCAGTTGTACGACAGTCCTGACGAAGATACGTTAATATCGAAAACGGTTGACGTAAAAATAACACAGTGGTTTGAATAAAGTTAAATATAAATGCAATCATTTCGAATGGTACGCACGGAGAAGCCTGTATTTGGCAAAAACTGAACGAAAGAAGATCAAATCCATTGAAAATGAAATCACTTCGGCATATACATGTGTGGCAAATTTATTTATGATCAAAATAGTGAATAGACAAATTAAGAAAGTATGTCAAACTGATCTTAGCATAGTGAATAGGATTATAAAAGGGTCGCTTAAGTGTATGTTGAACGAATGAATGAAGAGAAAATATGATAGTAAGAATGATGTATGATGCGAGTGTTGATAGCACCAGAAATAGTTGACTAGATAAACCACACACTGGAAGATGGTCCCGTTAAGAGTCTCAACAATAGACGAGTTTGCATGAGATAATAAATGAATGTGGACGAATTAGATTGATACATAAAATTATATTGTAACATAATGAAAAACGAAAACAAACTCAAAAAATATTTTGTATAATTATCATTCGAAGGCGTAGTCGCCATCAACGTCAATTACTGATGACGAACAATCGTGGACTGATCGATGTTGAAGTTCTCGGCCAGTGTCCTAGTAGTGCAACTTTCGTCCTCTTCCACAGTCGCCAGAAAGGCCTGCTCATCAAAATCCGAAGATCGACCCTTTCCTGACTTATCATCAAAGCTGGTATCGCCAGCTTTGAAGCGAACAAACTACTCATGCATGCCCTTTCGCTAATCGTTCCTTCGATGAAAAAATCGTTGAGATCGCGAAATGACTCAGCAGCTTTCCACCCGTTCTCGAAGTGATACAGCATAATGTGGCGTGGCCAAGAACACACAATTACTGGATTTTCACCTACAAAGGCACTATATTTAAACAAATAGATAGACAGGTCGTAAGCCCTGTAATTATCCATACTTCCGTATTTTTCTATGAATAAAAATTAGCTTCGTTTCTATAAGATATCTAGAAAAGAATACATACAAACCATGGTCACGTTTACGATCTAAGCTCAGGCTGTAAAATCGTTAGTCATATATTAGAGTTGCACGTTCGGATGGACACGGATATGATTCCGCAATAAATTGTATGCACATATTACATATTTCGGTGTGAAAAACCTTGGCAAAAGCTCAAATGTACTTTCTAGTATTTAAAAGTCGGGTTATTTCCGCGATTCAGTTGAAATCTCTTGGCGCGCACGCAAAGAAAGCGGAAATACTCTGCTAGAGGAACATTTAACAACACACGACTTTTCAATAATATTCCTTACAAATCAGATAATACATCAAATTTACCGTCGGCAGTGGTGGTTTTCCAGAAATACAAGAGTGACAATTTTACTCTACACGTGTATTTATAACTAAATAACTAAATAAATTTAAAAGGTTTAAAATAAATCTACATTTATAGGCCCGTGTACATGAATGAGATTTTTATCTCTGAGATATGAATTTCACTCCCGGAAGATTCTTTGGAGACAACTCTCAGCTTTCGTAGTTCCCGTGTACACGCCATGTCGCAGACGTCGTTCGTCAAATGTCATTGTCGTTTTTCAGTTGGGTGATTTTGAATCTACCCAGCAGCAGTAGAAACAAAGTAAATGTTTGTAATATAATTTATCGCCTTATGTTTATGAATAATATGTAACTTTCAAAATAGATAGTTGTAGGGATTTATGGTGATATTGAAGTGACGTATTCGAATTTCGTTGTCAAATTGAAAGCCGTATACACTGTTTTCAGTTTATCTAAGTCTGAACACGTTTATATGGTATTGAGATGTACGAGTATCTCAACTAAATCTCTAAGATTATCTCAGCCCTGACTCATTCCGTGAACATGAGTCTTAAAAATAAAGCGAAACGAGTCCACATACTAACATATATACAACATTCAAAAATTTGATTAATGGTTAATTAATTTGACAGGTCGTAAGCCCCATAATTACCCCATACTTCCATACATTTTCCATTAAATATAATAAAAAAATAGCTTTGTCTCTATGAGATATCTGATATTTGTTTAAAAATAAAGCTTTTACTATCGCAGAATAAGTCTTGATCTACTCAAGTTATAAAAAACATTTTAAAAAGTTTTAAATATGAATTAAATATATTAATTATAAAGATATACATATAAAATCAATTTTATCGGAAAATATTGTTGTTGCGCCACTGGGATTCGAACCTGGATCTCTTTCCTAACCGGGGAAGGTGCTTTATCCAACTAAGCTACAGCGACATTATTTTTAGCGACAATTTTCGACCCTATATGTTACCTTTTTGATATTAATACATTTAATCGTTCCATCATTTGACAGAGGAAAAAAAAAAAAAAAAATTAAAAGGTATTTTATCAACCGTATGTTAGTCTGTAGGGAACCCTACCTTCTTCTTTATTAAGGAACAGTGTTCTCGTCAGTGTAATGCTCTACAGGCGTCTCTATAGAAGACGCCTGGTATCTACTAGTACATTGACCTAGCTCATTATTTAATGAGTGGGCCTTCCGCTATGTTTCCTTCCCTCAATCATTGGCTCAATTATATGTGTCCAAGAATGTCTTCTATCCATTGACCCTTTCAATTTTCGGCGGTATCTATTTTGAACCTCTTGTTTGCATTCTTCTCAGAACCTTCTCATTTATAATTCTCTCGGTCATGCACACGTCTCGAAACTTAACCTAACCTAACCTATTTCTCTCTCACTATTGAAAATAGTCCTGGCTTTACTTCCCTATAGCGCTGTGCTACAGATGTAGGTTTTAACAAATTTTCTTTTCGTCTTTCTATTTATATGTGATTTGTTTTTTTTCTTTAAAACCACGTTTTTCCAATACATACTAATCTGGTTTCAATGAGCTTCTGACATATGTCATGACGTGTTATTCTACTTCCTGAGTTTGTGTTGTTTTCTACTTGCTTTATATTGCTTGGCATTTAAGTTAATCACAAGCCACCTGCCTTGAAAACATCAAAATAACATGACTTTAAAAAAAAATGCATCTTTATTAATAATGTAGTCAAGCCAGGCCCTACCAGTAGCCTTATATTGGTATGGTAATCTTTTTATAATTATCTCTCCTAGCGCGCAATTAATAGCATTGGTCTTTAAAATTATACAAATCACTTTTTATGCACAGCCTGATTAGAGAAAGCATTGCTTGTGATCTGCCTTACAGTTTGTTCTGTACCCTACCCTATATTACATCATGTGACTAATACCTATGCATTCTGTCTTGACTGTTTTCATTTTATATCTCATCTTGTAACATTATCATCACCTTGTGTCTGTTCTATCAAATAATCAAACAGCCGTCCTAAAGCCGGTGGCGGATATAAATTTCCTATTAATTTAATCTTTCTCTCACGGTACTAAAATAAAAACGCGCGTTCCGGTGCTATAAACTTAGTGTACATGTAGACTTTTGCGATTTTTAAGTCTGATAAATATGAATATTTTTACATTACTTATCATTAAAATAATAGTTATTTATATAAATTATTGTATAAAAGTCCTAAAAATGAGAAAAAACATTTCGCACACTTCGCCGTCGACGCAACTCCGCACGTGTACATACACGTATTGATAAATTCACGTCGGATTCTTTGAGAAAATATTATCATTGCGTATGGTAAATACTTATATACATATTGTAATTATTTTATCCAATACATAAATATATTACGGAGGAATACCGAAAATATGAAGTCTGTATTTAGTATATTTACAGAGATATTCACATAATTAGAGACTATGTTAACTCAGTTTACATCATCGGAGAGGAAAAGTCTTATCAAGTACCAATTGAAAATGACGCCCTCCATCAATAATGATGTATGTGTTTTCGTATAATAATTTCAAAATACCTGAAAAATACCATTAACATAATGAACAACATTTTATATTTTCACAAATTTTATTAGGTTATATATTTGTCTATAAAATACAATTCTTTATTTCAAATATAATTTTATACTTGATATGCTTTCATTTTCAAGAATTTCACAATATTAAAAAGTTTTAAACATTTTAAATATATAGGCATTGTACATAATTGTAACTACCTACCATTACGTACTAATCTTCGAGACAAAAAATTAAATTAAATCTAAAACCAGGCCTAGTTTTTTTTTAAATGCTGAAGATAAATTATAAAAAATAATTATTATTTTAAAATTTACATTCTCTTGCAAAAATTTAGAGAGTAAATCGGTGTTGCCAATAAGATTGTTGACATTTTGTGCAAACGACCCACCAATTCCGAGCTGGTGAATGACATTTTCTTTTAAAATGCTGTTTCGTTACCGCCGCCTATTTTAGGATATCCTAAAACGTGCAATGGCCATCGTACAAATATGACGTATAAGCGCTTTTATGATCGTTTGTTAAATAATTAATCAAAGCAATGTGTCGCCATCTTTTGGTGTTGCCATAAAGGCCGACGGCTATCGTGGCTTTATTCACAGCCACCCGGTACATCTGTCCCCACCATCACTATTGTCTTAAGTTATGTATATATAGGTATGGCTTCCTAAGCTGGTTCGGGCTCTGGCGTATGGAACGGATTACTAATGAAAATATCTCTGAAAGGGAATAAGAGAAAAATGGATCGGCGGCAATCATGTAATGGACGTAATGGCTCGTGTTCACGATTGAGATTTTTAAGAAATGTTCCACTCGAGACAACCTCTATGATATGGATTTTATTATTATTGTCTTTGGAGACAGCTCTCAGCTTTCATAGTTCCCGTGTATACATAACGTGACCTATCCTATTGTCCCCAAGCACAGCAATATCAAAAAAGGCGCGATAAATCGAAAAATTTGACGGTAGCGCCTAGTAGCGCAGCGATGACGGCATACGCAATACGTCTCACACGTATGTAATTCGGTCAGAAGCCTGAAAGCTCGCTCGTTCATCGGTTGCGAACACGCGTAGACGGCTCGCGCATCATTCTTAACGATTGAATTTTGTTTTTTATCGACCTTATTGTAGTCAATTTAAATTTCTTGCACGTGAACCCTTCATTTTAACAATGTCCAAACGCAAGTGCTCTTTTAACGTTACCTTACAAACTAAGTATCCGTTTATAGAGCAAAGAAGTACTCCATCGGACGTCAGATGTGAAAAGTGTCGTACAGAATTTAGCGTAGCCCATGGAGTAGATGTCTCGTTTGGAGGACCCTAAAAATTATTAGTTGTCTCCATTTTGAGGAAAAAAATAAATGGTCACGTTATGTATACACCGTGTCTCAGAGATTCACCGTCTCGTGCCGTACTGCACGCTCGGCGTGTACGTCAAACGTTAAATGTCATTGTCGTTTGCCAATTGAATGATTTTGAATCTTCCTAACTGCAGTAAAATCCTAATAAATGTATCTAATTTAACGCCTTATATTAGTGTTAAAGTATAATAACTTATTCTAACTTTACAGAATAGACAGTTGTACGGATATATGGTAATTTTAGATGACGTTTAGGTTTGAGTTTTTATCCCTTTCTACCAATTTCAAGCTGATATTTGAATATTTCTCATAATATAGTGATGTATCTCAACTGAATCTCTGACATTATCTCATCCTGGCTCCACCAGTGGACACGGGCTTGGAGTAAAAATTATTCGTGTCAATTTATCTTACTATTTGCAAGATAAAGCGTGAAGAAATCAAACAACGAAAACCATTATGCCGGACTGTTGCAGCGGCAACCCTGTACTTTTTTTCATATTTAGAACGTGCAAAAGCTCTCACGCACGAATCGAACGCGAATATCCATCCCTTTTTTGTCGACGATAATTTATAACGCTCCTTCTCTCTCTGGCGAATAAATTCGCTGATCTAATAATCGGCACTCGCAACTCCCGCGCTAACGCAAAGCAGGTGGTCGCGCCAAATGTCATTCCAAAATAGATTACCGCAGAGATTTGTATAGTGGGTGCCTACATGGATGAGCAACTTTGACGTTATTTTACAATCACGAGTAGATACCCATTGATTTTTTGTCGAGTTCGCGTCGTTTTGTTGTTGCCACGTGTTTATCAGTGCCATTTCAACTATGCGTAATTAATTTTGGAATTTAAAGAATTTGTGTAGTCGGCTTTTAATAAAAGTCGCTTAAGTACAAAATTGTAACGCTGACGTGTGCTATAATTACTTCGCTAAAAACATCTTATGCACCTATTTTTAACTGGAATCGCTCTACTGAAACTCAAAAGGAACATGTATTAAATAATGGAATGGCGCCAGTGTTTACGGTTGCCCGCTATATGACATTTTATGCCCATCGCGAGGATTCAAACACTCGATATCGCGTGTAATTGTTTATCTATTGGCGTGATTTTATTTTAATAAATTCTCTAAATCAAATAAAACAAATCTAAAAAATTCAATAAAAGAAATGATAAGGCGACGTGAAGCATTCGAGATGTAGCTCTACAGAAAAATACTCAAAATAAGCTGGATAAATAAAGAAAAATAACTAATTAAAACAATAAAAATCGGACAATCATGTGATGATATATCCAGAGAAATATGAGAATAGTATCATAACGCAGGGAAAGATTGCTGGAAGTCGGGGCTCTGAAATAAGGAGAACTTCATGGTTGAAGAACCCAAAATAATGGTTTGGCCAGTCTACTGTAAAGCTTTTTCGGGCCGCAGTGGACAAAGTGACGACAGCCAAAGTCCGTTGATCAAATTCCTATATTCTGTACATCGTGTTATGTCTTGTAATGTTAAAATTTTTCAAATAATTAATGTTTTATTGCCATTAAAAAAATTAACTTCTTTTGTATATTACATTTTTATAAAACTGCTTCAAATGACGGTTTACATTCAAAGTAAATTTAATAAATAATGTAAAATAAATCATTTTCGAACGTTTTTACAAATTCTTACATTTAATAATACAAAAACACTTTCATTTTCAGCATCAGCATGGATACCATAAAAACAAAACAAACAATACAGACCATAGACCATAAAATGACATACTTTATATTACCATTTTTAAAATTCTCTAAGCAGTCAATATTATAATGTCTCAATTTGAGAAAATTGTACTTAATGACATTTTACCGAACACTGGTGTACTCCGTGAGGTATTCTCGGCAGCTATTCAAGTCATCTGTGTTAGGTTAGACTAATCGTTCTGCCAAGATGTCAAGAAGGAGGAGAAATAAAACTTACGTCGTTTTATTATCAGTCTAAAGATGTGCTTATTTTTGTTCAAATGCAAGGTGTCTCAAAAGTCTTTTTCATCTTAAAAATTCTGTTATAAAATAATAATTGATAGTTTTAATTAAAAAATGTTGATTTTGAATTTAAGTACAATCCCTGGGAATTTATTTCTTAAAAATGATGTTTTCTAAATCCTGTGATCCGTTATTACGCTGGCACACTTATTGCTCGCCACGTATTCTCCGTGATCGCCGCCATTTCTTCTCGGATATTTTCTTTTAATTGGTCCAGAGAGGGAGGATTGTTACTGTATACATTTAATTTAAGGTAGCCCGATAGGAAAAAGTCAACTGGTGTCAAGTTAAGGCTACGTGGAGGCCAGTTTATGTCACCTCGTCGGAATGTCAATTTTCCAAGAAAAATTTCACGGACAACTGGTAAGGACACGCTCCATAGCGACTAAATTCCCAAGGACGCGGCTAGCGATCGGCATACCGTTGCGTTGATGCAGCGAATGAACAAAAATGAAAAAGACTTTTGGGACACACTGTATTTTAAATACTTTGACCTAATTTTTTTCATAATCTCTTTTTGTTATATTTAAATTCTGTTTACTAATTAAGAAATACAAAAAATAAATAAAGCTTCGCTTAAATGGTTTGATAATATCGAACGGATGAATGAGGAGAGAATGGTAAGAAAGATACTGAGATAGAACTGGAGGATGGTCCTGTTAGAAGCCTCAATAATCGACCAGCTTGTATGAGAAGATGTGTGAGTATGGACAAGGCGAGAATCGTCTGTCAGGATAGAATAGTGTGGCGCTCTATCCTCTCTGCCTACCGCCGCGGATAAAGGTCGTGATAAGTGTAAGTGAGTACATTAATGTACATAACGTACCACTTTTTGTAATGTTAGAAAAATTCTAGTAGGAAGTGTGAATTACAATGATAATTTTTATTTTATATCTAAAAGGCGTTAAAAATATAAATGACTTCGTTGTGTGTCAAATATTTTAAGAAAAATTGACAATATATTAAAGCAGAATAAACTTCCGAATTCGAGTGAAGATTGTTTGTACTTTTCTGATTTTCTTCTGTGTAGGTATTTAACATTTTAGTTAATTCATTAACGCGTTGTGTTTATGTTTTATATGAAGGGTAGATTGAACCAACCGACTTGAATATATCTTTACTGCCGTTATTCGCACGCACTCTGATACTTTTATGGGTTTGGATGTGGGTTATGTATATGTCAGTAATTACTTCTGTATCGCATCAAAACTATGAAATTTTGAGAAAAAAAAAACAATTTTAACACATTATTAGCTCGCCAAAGGTCAGTTTATTTCTAAAACCGTTACAATTCCAATACATTGTTTTAGAACGTTTTCCTCCTGTGAATTAGCCAAAAATAACCTAAGTTAATGTTACTTTTAAAATTAGCAATAGTAACTTTGTGGTTAAAATTCATATTTTTATTTATTAACTTTGTTTTATTAACCACTTAATTGAGTTTAAATACATCTACCGGTTTGGAAAAATACAATTTTCTTCTTCAGGATGTCATAACTAACTAAAACATATATTATTGTTTCTTTACCAGAAAAACAACAATTATTTAAAAAATAAATTTAGTATCTAACTCAAATTGTTACTTAATACAAATTGAGTTAGGTACTAAAAATTTTTTTCACTTATCAAATAATTCAAAGATCTATTCCCCGCATCCCCTGGTTCTCCAAAAGAAAAGTCCCCAAAAGTACAATATCAAATATCTCTAGAATGAGAATTGGGCCTTGCCAGGTAGCCCCACATTTATTCAGTTTGAACTTAACAGATTCCCCAATGTGTGAGTGTGGTGCCGAGGAGGAAACCCTTGACCATATCTTTGATCACAAGTTTTTTTTACAGTAATCTCGTCAATGGTAATTTTCAACTCCCGGTTAACTTGTGTCATCTTCTTTCCCTTAACTCACCATATTTAATCTATATAATAGGATTTTTTTTATTAGGAGAACACATTCTTATTGTGAAGTTGTAATTATTCAGAACAGACGGTCTGTGATAAAAAGATATACATATAAAATCAATTTTATCGAAAAATACTGTTGTTGCGCTATGCTACATAGCATAGTTAGATAATGCACCTTCCCCGGTTTGGAAAGAGATCCAGGTTCGAATCCCGGTGGCGTAACAAAAATATTTTTCGATAAAATTGATTTTATATGTATATCTTTCTAATTAATATATTTAATTCATATTTAGGAATTTTTTTAAACGGCAATGGTATTGACTTGTAATACAATATTTCATATTCTATAATAATATATCATTGTACTTTTTTCTCTAAAATAAATTTTTAACTTGATTAATGACACAAATCACAGTTGAATGGTGGATTGCCTATATAAAAGAAGAAGAAGTAAATAATTAGTATGAAATATCCGTAGCTGACCGAGGTAGGCATGATTCACATGACCTCAGATAATCGAGCTTCTAAATAAATAATTAGTCTCGTATATCGAGATTTTAGTGTTGACCACTTCTCCGTAACTCTACGGACATTGATCGCAGACTCCACCAGCCTGACGTAACCCAAATAATTCCTCACAGATGTTTCTGAAAATACCGCTAAAACTAGACCTGTTCAGAGAGCCTGTTTAAAATCCATCAGCCTTTCGCCTGGCCTAGCTATAATGCACAAATGTCGCGGAAACAAGGCACGATTGTTAGCGAATCAGTGGATAAACCCATTTATACAGCTGACGTTTTAATGGCCGATGTTTACATTGGACCACATTACGGCTTTACTTCAGATCGTAAAGTTGGACACTTTGGCTCGATACACACATAGATAGGTGCATACCGCTATATGTATATGTACGTATTCAAATGATAAAAAAACATGTCTCATACCACCCCTGCATATTTTTCTTTTTGTTCGAACAAACATTCATCTCTGGCAGAGATACTAACCACTACACTCATGTGAAGACAAGGAAATATATATAATAATGTAATTATTATTTTTAATTAAATTAAAATTTGATGTTAAGAATGTATATCGAATATAATATAATAAGGTATATCAAAAATATTAAAAAATTAATGCATTCATTTGTAAAACAACAACAAAAAATAGCATTTTGTGTTAATTTGCACCACAGTCTACTAGGGGAGTAGCTAAGATGACAGAGCACCCGGCGTCTCTGAAATATGTATGATTTCAAACATATTTTATAATCTGATCCCGGTATCGGTAAAGGTGAAAATAAAATACAAGGTAAAGATGTGATCTTAAAAACGCAATCGTCTAACGCAGTATTCGTGACAAACTTTACTAGGGGACCCGCTGAAAAACATTTTCTATCTCTAATAAATTCCCCAAAATATTTTCGGTATACCTACATAATTCGATTTAAAAAATATTTTATTCACGTATAAAGCGAGTGTGGAATAGAAACGCCACTCTGGCCGGTTTCGTAAAATACGAAAAAGTTGAATAAATTTGAAAGACTAACATTTCAATAGTCTGTCTGCTCTGCCTGTCCCTACGGAATTCGATGGATGGGGTGAATTTTAGTATTTGATGATACCACACATTGCTTGATTAATACAATACTTTTAATAATTGAATGACAACTGGTGCCATAAAGCATAAAGCAATAATTATTCGATTCAATAATATTACTAGGAGAACACATTCTTATTGGGAAGTTGTAATTATTCAGAACATATGTCTGTGATATTTTAAATATTAATTAGAAAAATGTACATATAAAATAAATTTTATCGAAAAATATTGTTGTTGCGCCACCGGGATTCGAACCTAGAACTATAAATGTATTAATTTGAAAAAGGTAACATATAGGTTCGAAAATATGTCGTCAAAAATAATGTCGCTGTAGCATAGTTGGACAATGCACCTTCCCCGGTTTGGAAAGAGATCCAGGTTCGAATTCTGGTGGCGCAAAAACAATATTTTTCGATAAAGTTGATTTTATATGTATATCTTTCTAATTAATACATTTAATTAAGATTCAATAAAAAATTAATATTAATCGTTTCATTATTTCTTACGTGGTTTCTTATTAAAACATAAAATTATAATTATCTATACGGTACAAATCAATGTGTATGTATAAAAACTATTTATATAAATTTTTGGTCAAATTAATGTTTTTACACGACCAATCAAATATTGTCAGAAGAATATATTATAATGTATATGACAAACTCTAAAGATCAAAACAGCATCACTGCGGTCCGCATTGATTGGCGACAGTAGGAATTAAATGGTGTAATTATGTGAGCTTGCGCACACCGAAGTCGATTGACAAATTCATTATTTCCTTTGTTTACTCTCATTACTACGGATGAGAAGGCGCAATCCTCCTAGCGCACTCACTCATCTCAGACTAATGTCATAATATACCGTCGACTCGCTGTGAAAGGTCGCCAACTGTAAATAAACCATTTTGAGTTAGTTGAAATATAATATGTACTTTTTTCATTTATTGAAACAATGGTATACATATATAATACAAAAGTGATTTTTACATATTTCTTTGACATACCACATTACTACACCAATTTCTCAGGGATATTTAACTAGTTTCCGTGAGAGAGGACCAAAAGGGTCTAATAACAGACTTGCTGACCCGGAAAACTAATACTCAGATTTTTAAAACACTCCTGAAGCCAGTTCTCACGTATCCGAATGCTGGGTACTCTGTAAGAAAGATGAAAATTCAATACTGGTCTTTCGTAAGATTCTAAGAAGGATATTGAGTGCCAAAAATAAAAACATAGTTATGATACAAATAGTAGAATTAGACAGAGAATTTATTAAATCCAACATTGTCCAAGTTATCAAGATAGCACTGCTGAAGTGGACTGGTCACATTCAACAACCAACGAAGATGCAAAACCTATCGACCAAAGGAGTGTTGGAAGACCAAGTTAACCTGATGGTCGGATGGTGTTACCCAGGACGCTCATACACTCGGTATTGCGAACTGGTGGAGGACAGCGGACGACAGATTTGAGTGGAGTAACTTATTTAACCAGCCACTACCAGGATTCGAACCCGTGATTCTTGAATCAATTAGCCAAAGTTTAACACTAATCATAACCTTCTTGGTTTAGCTTATTACTAAACTTTTACGTAAATAATAATAATAATAATAATGTGTTTATTCCAGCGTGATCAGGTTTTTTTTTTAACCCGATTAGCCATAGAGATAATACGTATTATGTTATACATTAAGGTTATGAAATAAATATAATGCTGTGAAAAAGAAAACCAAGGAAAATATTAATAAATAAAAAAATCTTACAGAAAATTATTGTAATCATAAACAAACCGTAAAGAAATTATAATAAAAACCATCGTTAAATATATGTCGTTGAAAATTTATCGTCAATCCACAGTGTTGGTATAGCATAATCGGATAATGCACGTTCCCCGGATTGGAAGAGATCCAGGTTCGAATCCCGGTAGCAACAACAATATTTTACGATAAAATTGATTTTGTATGTATATCCTTCCAATTAATACATTTAACTTGTATTTAAAACATCGCAGACCGTCTGTTCTGAATAATTACAACTTCACAATAAGAATGTGTTCTCCTTAATAATTACCATAAATAATAATTAGGGGGTTAATAAAAAAACGCCTCTTTTGCAAATTCACAAAAAAATGATTGTGACCTTTTGACTTCTAACGACAAATAAACTGAATCATCATTTTTATAGCCCCTCTAAATAGATTCATGAATCTATCGTATCTTGTTTTCACACTGTCCTGTTCACGTTGATCTAATTAAGAACGTCGGTGTTATCATTAGATCATTTAAACGATACAGTGTGTTTATAAAGACACGCAGTTACAAAAAAAATACAAAAAAAAAGTAACATAGTTAACCGCCAAGAATATCTATATTCTCTCACGGATGTAGGTAGATAAAAATAAATTATTTATATTTTGTACTTAAATTATTACAGCGCGCGCCTCATTTTATTTGAACTATTTAATATAACAGTAGTAGTATTAGAATAGTGAAAATAATATGACATTTATTACTAGTATTAATCTGAATTATTTAAATTATTATCGACAAAATTGCGGGCGACATCTGTTTTCAGATTTTCAATAGTTTTCAACATGTGTTTTCAGTTCTGACAAAGCAACGGATTCGAATATATGTACTTGCTGGCTTGCTACCATCACGCCGTTTCCCCGCGGGGATAGACAGAGAGGATAGAGCGCCATACTTCTCTGTCCTGACACACAATTCTCGCCTCATCCACATTCATACAAGCTCTCTGATTGTTGAGGCTTTTAGCAGAACCATCCTCCATTATCTGGTTTACCTGGTCGTGCAAAGTCTTCAGCGGACGTCCTCTAATTCTAGTGCCATCAACACTTGCATTTATATATATCTTTCTTACCATTCTCTCCTCATTCATCCGTTCCATATGACCAAACTACCTTTCTTAATCATACTCACTATACTGACATCAACTTTACATTCTTTCCATATTTCTTCATTCTTTTCTCTGTCATAAATAGATTTGCCACATATACGCCTAAGTGATTTCATTTCCACTGCATTCAGTCTACTTTCGTTCCTCTTCTGCCAGCTCCAGGCCTCACTTCCATACATGAGTGTCGGTACCAGGACTCTTATTGTGCACCGCTAATCTTGCCTCGGTTGACAAATTCCCGTTAGATATAATTCGATATCATTCTCAGCCTTTCCGTTTCTATCAAACATACTTCCCAAATACACAAACTCATCTAGTTGTTCCAAACATTCATATTATATAATATTAATGAGAGGGTAGGGAGGGTAAAGAGGGTAGAGAGGGAAGATAGGCACTATTTATATTAGAATTTAAAAAATAATAATTATAGTGTAGTTATACAAAATTCGGTTAGTTTGTTGAGGGGTTTACAATTAATTTTGGCAGCGACCTCACCTTTTACTATGATGTGAAAATAATGCATTAAATGTCACCAGATACCGCAAACCAATAATGATAGAGATGCCCTTAAGGGCCCGCAAGGGGGGGTTCGATATTTGCGATAGGGGGTGAAAAAGGTGTAACGCATCAGTGTGCATCAGGGCGCATCTCGTTTTGATAACGGCTTGCGTATATATAATATTACCATTTAACTGGATCGCGATATCTATACGATGTATTTACGGACAGATGTGTGGATAATTTATATTTTTTAAATGTATATACTAATGGTGGCTCTGGGTCTATTTGTTGCTTCGTGCCACAGATCATTGGATTTTGCCAGCGACGTATATTTTTAACTAATAAAACTCTGACAAAAGTGAATTAGGTCACTTAATATAAACTTACCATCACGTCGTTTTCCGCGGTGGTAGGCAGAGAGGATAGAGCGCCACACTCTTCAAGTCTAACACACGTCATTCACATTCATACATATCATGCAAGCTCGTCAATTATCGAGGCTTCTAACAGGACCGTCTTCCAGTATCTGATTTACTAGATCGTGTCAAGTCTTCCGCGGACGTCCTCTCTTTCTGTTGCCATCAATATTTGCGTCGCATATCTTTCTTACCATTCTTTCCTCATTCATTCGTTTCATATGACCCAACCACCTAAGTGAGTTATTCAATATGTTAAGTTCATATTAATTTCTTTATTCTTTACTCTATCATAAATGTATTTACCACATAAATATAAGTGATCTCATTTCCACTGCATTCTATCTACTTTTGTTCCTCTTCTGCTAGCTCCAGACATCATTCAGGACTCCATCGTGTACCGCTAGTCTTGCCTCGGTTGACAAGTTTCCATTATAAATTAATGCATTCAAAACACCGTTCATTTTATTCCCAGCAGCCACCATCACTTTTGATATCTTTTGTAGCCTTTCCGTTTCTATTCATTAATAATGTTAAACCATTATTGTGTTCGAATGTACCGATGATTGGTAAGTGAGATTTAACTGTTGCGGGTTTAGTTTCTAACGTACCAGTGATTGCTCGAAGACTTACGAATAATCAATTGCCAATCGAACATAATGGCTGTCACAATAACGATTTAAATAACGGTTTAATCATCTTTCCTGAATACACAAACTCATCTTAATACCTACAAGCATTTTGCACGTTGACTTACTTTCTTCCTTACGTACCTTATAATGCGTTGCCTGTGTAAAAATTACAGGTGTGTCCTTTGCAGTTTATCACACGGAGGAAGTCGACCCCTCAACCCTTCGTCTCGCGTCAGCGATCACCACCAGGCCCTCCGCACAGCTGTCATAGTGTAGTCTCCAACACGAGCGCAACAGGCGCACATCGCTGAAGCATACACTTCCATCCGCCGTGCGACCTTTGCGATGTTCGCGATTGAATAAGAGCACAGACCGCTGCGTCATCTTCTCGTCTTGGTCCACAACACTTTCATGATATGTTCAGACTTATAAACCAATAATGACGCGCTGAAGCCAGGCGAGAAACTATTATGTTATTCAAAAATAATGCTGCATATTTTGGAGTAATCATTAAAATGCAATATATTATCTTAAAATACGAAAAAAAAAATTGTCGATTTAAATTTAAAGATTTTGACATATACGCGAAAAATACTATTTATCAAATTTTCGCCATGAAGGTTAATTTATATTTGATTAGTGTCATTATTTTCCTTTGAATATACCTCGCCGACTAAATATACCGATTTTCAGAAATTACTGTATCTACGAGTATCTCAATTGTCTTAATCCTCGGGTACCAATCAAAATTGTTAACATTCGATACTTGTGACTTTTATGGCCAACATCCTTAACTATATTACACTACGAACGCATGTAACGGTAGTGTATAGTCTCTATTTATTATAAATACGATAATGTCTACTTATTATACTTCGAATTTCCATTAATAGATGAGTAGTCTGAGATGTAGATTCAAAAAAAAAAAATTAGTTAAGACAAATCAGTTTGAGAGAATAAAATCTGTCATCGGGTGGCGCGTGTGCGCGTACATCATCAGAACGGTAAATATGTCAGATTGTTTGCATCGACCTTTCCCATACGGTGCTAAAATAATAACGCGCGCTCCGGTGCTGTCTTTATTATTTAATTTATATTTAGTACTTATATTAATCATTAAAATAATAGTAATATCAATTATTGTGAGAAAGTGCTAAGAATGATAAAAAACATTGATCATACGAAACGACAGCATAAAGACGCATACGACACATCTAACTCGGTCAGCGCAACGCTTTGCCACTAACTAAAGTGACCATCGGGCACCCCGCGCCCCGCGCACTACGCCTGACACCTCTCCGCACGTAAACATGCGTGTATGTATTGACAAATTCACGTCAGGTTTTACGAGAAAACATTTTTCATTGTTACGTATTGTAAATACTTATATATTGTAATTATTTTATCCTATACATACATATATTACGGAGGAATACCTAAAATATGAAATCTGTATTTAGTAACTTTACACAGATATTCACATAATTAGCGGCAATGTCAATTCAGTTTACATCACCGGAGAGGAAAGGTTAATTGGTTTAGTTAAATTGTTCTGTGTGATATTAAATTATATTTTCAATATTGTAAATTATTTTTTATTGAATAACTCGTAGCGGCCAACATTGGTAACCAATCGCAAAGCGGCCACCAGTGACAACGAAGCGATGAATCCTTTTGTTTTCTGCTAGTATTATTTTATTTGCTATTTAGTCTTTTTTGAATACAGGAAGATTTCAATGCTCCCCCAGTAGACTTCACAATAGACTACACTGCTGTTTTAAATTAAGATTTTAATAGAATAAAACCTACACTCCCCTAACAATGTTTAAATTCCACGTCAAGAAACGTAAACATAAGAGCTTTAAACAGCTTCACTGCTGTGTATAAAATGCATTATCCAGCATCCGGCACGATCACTCGGTGAAAGATTCAAAATAATAGTGAGTACAAAATTCTCTAAATATAAAAATGTGTTTACGTACAAGTTCTGTGCAGAGACTCGGAGCCAGAATTATAATACATCATAAGAATTTGCCTGGATCACAATTTCGTGTTCATTGTCTGACGCGGAGGCGAGCCGCGGGAGTAATCTGATGTTCTAGAGCTGATCTGCAACTGGACGATAGACAGTAGCTCCAAACAATGAAATATTAATAGTATTTTGATAATTAGAATAAAAATTAATCATTCGCTCGAAAGTTGATTGAGCAAGAAACAATTGTAAGATACTATGTCGAAAGAATGCCAAATAACAGGACACCAAAAATCATGACCAAATGGATACACCGGTGGAAACGACCTAGAGGCAGGCCAAGAAAGAGGTGGGCTGACTGCGTGGAAGAAGACTGGAGCTGGATGGGAGAGTCTGGGAACTGGACAAGAATGACCAGGGATAGGAGTCGGTGGAGACCACTTGTGGAGGAGGCCAAATCCTATTCTCGAATGTATAACGATGTAACAATTGTAAACGATGTACTTACTAGAATATAAAAAAATAACTTAATCAGCCTTAAGGTTGAGGCCTTAACGAGGCAAGGATGGTACGTCAGCATAGAAAATCGTAACGTTCTATTCTCTACGCCTACCCCTGCTGAGAAATGGCGTGATGTTTCATAATTCCGCTACTACAAATTCTACAGACCAAACTAGGAAATAGCATACTGAGAGTGCCATATCTAAATAAGAAATTTGGACCGTCAGACAGCAGACATGAAACCAGCCCTTCCCCTCGAGGAATCGGGACATTACAAGTAATGATCTGGTGTCTGGATCAACGACAACCGACATTAATCCACTCTGGTACCGTTTCTTGCTCCATCACTGTATTCTAGTGTCAGTCCAATAATTTGTTTATATATTCATTTATATAAATAAGGGCAGGATCTGCACTGAAAGGACAGTGATCGAAATTGAAAGATATCACGAGCTATATTTGCGAGAACCCACGAACCGGAGCGGCGTTCCGGTTTGCTGTGCAGGGAATGCGGAGTCGACACTGACAGGAGCGGAGCGGTGACGAGCAGGTCGCCAGGTTCCCAGAAGCCGTGACATGTGGCGAACGGGAACATTGGCGAGCGTGAGACAGAATTCGCCGTGCTATTTCGGTTTCGGGATTGGCCCACATATTGCGCATCAAACATCGCTATTTTGAACGGAAGACGCGCCGATCTACATGTATTATTGTATTATTACATGTATCTGAGAACGCAATCGGTTTTTTTGCACGCCCAATCGGAGAATAGGAATATTAACATACTCTAAATGTGAAAACTGTGATGGTTATTTAATTATTTCGTTCCGATTGTGACATTTGATTTGCTGCGATGCGGCGTTAGACGCTTATCGCGGCGCTCATAATTACACTGCGAGCTACTTTCACAGTGTTCTTATTTTAAAAAGTGCAAGACTTCTGTTAACCGTGACACAATTCTCTTGTAGCCAGCGGCTTAACTTCGGACCCCAATTTTGAAATAGAAAAAATTTTTTGGAAAAATAGGATCCTTTTTTATTGTACAAACAAAATAAAAATATTATTACAACACGATTTATTCATTAAATATTACAAAAAAAAAGATTTTTGTTTCTTATAATATTGACACTTTCGTGAAAAAAAAATGTTTTAGGCATTTCAATACATTAAAAAAATCCTTGTTTCGCTTTATGGGGGACGAGAATCAGAAGATTTTGTAAAATATTGCACGCGTTGCTTTGTTGAATGGAATCGAAGCGAGAGTAAACAACTCTCAAAAACGATTCCGGGATAGGGTGGGACCCTTTGGGGTTTCCTTCATACCAGACAAAACACACCCCTCATTGTCCCCCAGTGACAAACTTCTTAAAAGTATCGATACCTCATGGACCTTTTGGATCCCTATTTAATGCGGGCCCCAATGCACCACAGTTACGCCACTGCTTGTAGCCGTAATTTTTGTTACCGATATATATAAATACGTGTCATAACTTTTTTTAGAGATTCTCATACACGTCGCGTCACGCGTGTGTTTTGTCCATCTTATGTCACCCTGTAATATCACGAAAAGAGGTTTAAATCTTGATGATGTATTCTGTGAACCGTATTTAAAGGTTCGTTGACATTTCATAAACATAAACTTAGTCAATTAATTATGTATATATATATAAAATGTTTGAAAAGAAATACATACAGAAAAATATATACAGAAAAAAATCTATCAGTCGAATAAATATTTTGTTTCTACCGGAATAGGAAAAGATTATGATTTATATTAATACAAATTAAATTAATCAACCAAAAAGATGTATAGAAAAAATCTATCTATCGAAAAAATATTTAGTTGCTACCGGGATTCGAACCTGAAGCGCGTTCTCCACATTCGCCCTAGCAATCGAATACATTGTCAACAAATTTTGAAATTCCGTAATATTTCCAATTGATCATCTACTATTCCAATTTTAAAAGCAATCAACTTTATATTACGTCGAATCTCAAATACCTTTTAGTAAAACCCGATAGTTTACAGTTTTAAAGTTACCAAATTTAATCAAATGAATTAATTAATTTAATTCTGGCGTCTCCTATCGCAGATGTATCGATCGATTGCTATAGCGAAAATGGAGAACGCATTTCTCCGTTTAGGAAGCAACTAAATATTTTTTATATTAATTAGAAAGATATACATATAAAATCAATTTTATCGAAAAACCTGGATCTCTTTCCTAACCGGGGAAGGTGCATTATCCAACTATGCTACAGCGACAATAAAAACAACTTCACAATAAGAATGTGTTCTCCTAAAATAAATATTTTTTCGATAGATAGATTTTTTCCGTATATCTTTCTAGTTGATTAATTTAATTCGTATTAAAATACCACAGAACTCTGTTCTGAAAATACAACTTCATAACAAAAATGTGTTCTCCTTAATAATTTATATTGGCTATCACTGCAATAACACCACATCATCTCCATGAACTAGTCAGGATATAATGAAACAATGAAAATTGAGTTCTTGTCATAATTGAAACATGATCGTGAAATACACATGTATGTACAACATTCCCAAGAAAAAACTTCGTTTTGCTTGGTTTTAAGCGGGGTTTATTAGGGGTTTGTTAAACTAACCAACGCCCTTAAGAAATAATATTATTATAAACACATATTTATTTATTAGACGACATATATATTTTTGTTCTAACAGAGGTGAATACATTATAACATAATAAACATAAAACACAATTAATACTCGAAGTTTGTTGTGTGGGATGGAGTACACGTCACCTCTGATATATACATCGTTGTCCTGGCTACTTTGCTAGACTGAAGTCTGTGTTAAAGTAGCCAGTTTTTTATTCGTGCTGTTGTGGTGTTATTTAAATCATCGATAGGAATAAAAAGAGAAATAAAAAATATGTAGTGGGAGTGTTGTAGGACTAGTGAATTATTAGTGTAGATATTATATAAATTATGTTAGAATGTTGGATAGCCATGCTGCCTGATTGGATCATATATTGGGTCCATATGTGTGTAATCTTATTGGAATTAAACGATTTCCAGTTGGTGCCGGGTGTGTTGTATAGTTTCGGAGCTAAGAACATGTAGAATCTTTGATAAAATGTCGTTGTTGCATCTCGGAACTGACGTGTAGATGTTCGCTGTTTGTCTTGTGTTGTGTCCGTGATTTATCGCTTGGTAGTAATAGTTTCTTAATCAAATTGTGTTCCAAATATTTAAATGAATAATTTAAACCTTATTGTTCTAATGACCTACATTGCGTCTCATGAAAATCAAAAGCGTTGGAAAACTTTAGACACTGCCGCCGCCGCCGCCCGCCCCTCGCCAAGCTTTGATCGGAAAACTCGCTCGTCAGCTAAACAATTATTTAGCGAGCCGATCTGGCGTATCAACAAATACATGGTACGCAGATGAGCGAGCCGTTTAGTTTCAAAACTCCTTAAATGCTTTCGAGATAAACTGACTTCTTGAAAATTCGACAAACTTTACAGAAATCGAGGGATCAAACGTGTATGAAAAGTAAAAAATACATAAATAACTCGTTTCATCAAAAATCTTCATCTTAATTCAAACATAACGATCCATTCTTCTCTTGGGAATGTTATACCTACTCAGATGTAGATTCGTATGTGAATTTCAAGTCATCTTACCGTGTTTCAATTAAGATAAGAACTCAATTGGTCCACATTTTTCATTATGTGATGGTAATAATTTTAGTCGCGTAAAAGTGCTGTGATTAAATCCTGAATAATTAGTGCAGATGACGTAGTGCTATACGTTATTGGCTTTTAGTGTAATATTAAAATCAATCGTTATCGCCGATTGTAACTAAGCAAAAGCCCGACAATAATGACACATGGAAAGTGGGTACCTACCTATAATTGGAAATGTGCTGCAGAAGACCGAGCACATGGAAGCGAAAAAGGTCACGGTCCGAATTCAGCTGTAGCGCCGTTATAAAAGATTCGCGCGTATCGCTCGCATTTCTAAAAGTGTGACGGACGTACAAACGTCGAGAATTATTTTAATATTTGTATCGATCAAAGGAGTTGATAATGGATGAGAGAGAAAAATTATTTTAATTACTAATTAAATGTATTAATTAGAAAGATATATATATATAAAATCAATTTTATCGAAAAATATTTTAAGTCGCTACCGGGGTTCGAACCTGGATTTCTTTGGATTGAACATTCATATTATGTTTTGAATAATTACAACTCCACAATAAGGATGTGTTCTCTTTAATAATTATTATTTTATATTCCTTCAAATTAATAATTTTATGATGATGATTTAATCATTTTTTTATATATTTTACCTGTATATTTTTTTAATATATAATCGATCAGAACGCGTATTAAGTGAAGTAAATTGAGTAATAAACCCAATCGGCTTTGGAAAGTTACGAAACTACGTGACTCAATGTGCAAAAGTTTGTAAAAGTTCAATGCTGTCAGACGGAGCCTCGCCCATTTTCTGCGGTCGGGCTCATGCCCAACTTTCTTCAGGAGTCAAAACACAGGAGAACGAACTTGTAAAAATAAGTTTTTGGAATTATTTTCCCGCTTTAGGTCTGATAGGGGGGGCTATTTCTGATTCCTCGAAGACGGCTGTTGGTAAAGTATGCACTCTTGGGAACCTCCAGAAGGAGTAATATTTGAAAAAATGTTCGAAAAATTACATGTAGTGAGTGACATTATTTCTAGTTTCTAGTTGACAGTAAAGTTGGCAATATTTTCGTGTAAATTTCATTTTACATTGCGTCAACCTAACTAGATTATAGTTTAAATAAAAAAATAACAATTAGGCACCCATATGTATATATATATATATAATATGCTCGACACCTTCGAGATAGCATAAATAAATTAGTATTCATTATAAAATATATATATATACAATTTTTTCCGTAAAAATATCATTGCATTCTGAAAGGAAGAGGGCGATATTACAAATATTTTTATTGTTTAATGATATTGGAATTGATACAATATTTTGTACATCATAATTACCAAGCTAATGTTCAGAATAAAATGTACAAACCTCCTGTGACGTCGTATATAGCGTATTTTTAATGATATTATTATTAGACAGATATCTTACAAGATGAATGATAAAGCTTACGAATCGACTACGACATACGCAAGCAATTAGAACATATTACATATTGCAAAAAAAAAATTGCATCTATTTATGTATGGGTGATAAGGAATGTGATATTATCATCCTACATACGCATATTTTTACGATTCATACGTGACATATAATATATTATTTCACGATATCATCGAAAAGCTTAAACAAGCTCAAACAATTGACGAGATATCATTGAAAAGCTTAAACAGAAGAACGAAAAATTAGTCAGCTCTTGAATTCTAAATTTAAATATGTTCTAACGAAAGATATTTGTTCTAAGTTCGAATGACCGCCGCGTGCCGGTGTCAAATTGTATTCGCGGTATAATTACTATTATATATATTTGTAAACAAATTTTATATTGCTCTGCAATTTTTATACATTGTCAGCGATTGCACACGTGGCAGTTTCATTTTAATAACAATAGTTAATATTAATAACAAAACAGTATTGAATTAAGACTGCGTTACACTTAATATATATAATATAACCTATAAATTTTTGTCGTTTTTCTACGCGAAGTAAATTAAAATTGTAAAAAATATTTCAAATTATAAAACAAGAGAAATATTTGTAATTTGTTTATATTTAGAACGTATGTGTAGCCGGTGACGTTAATAAGTATAACATAAAAAAAAACCGATTAAATGTTAAAAATGAAAAGTATTATTATTATATATTATACTCACATGGCTATTGAATTTTCTGGAAATTTCTAATTGAATATATGTATATTTTATTAATACAACACACTAAAAAAGTTTTAAAAACACATCTCTCAAAAATTACACCATCATTTGTTTATAGAATGTGTTTAAAAATGTTATTTTAGTACCAAAAATTATCGAAAGAAATTAAAATATCGAAATCACATTTTGAGGCTAGCTATCGATAGACAAGCTCTCGGAGAACTAATTACAACTATATTACCCAATTTTTAAAGATTCTAGCAATACTGTTTTCGTTTCGTTTTGTTTAAGAAGTTTTCGTTATTCGACACCGCTAAGTTATGAATTATATTTAGTCCAAAGCGAGACAGGACAACCGACCGCCGCGATATTTTGGAGGGAACTGATCCAAACTTGAATTTGCCGCCAAGGCGTGGCGCTAGTGTGCAGCGGAATATCGTTTAGGTCTTTACACGGAGGGTAGGAAATAGGAAGTTCTCCGTTTCGCTCACCTCAGTAAGGAAATAAGAAACAATTTAGCAGTAATATTACTACGACTACAATTTTATTTTTACACACTTCGTTTTGAGTCGTAGGGACGCGAAAAGGATCATTGATGTCTCTAGATTGTAGCCCGTATCTCGGATAAATATTTGTAAAATAAAAATATTTTAAACAAGGACGGTATCTCGATGTTGAGTCATTCCATGTGAAATCACCTAGGTGCGGTTGCTTGACCAACCCCATCAGTGTGTGACTCAAAACAATTTTTATTTTATCTTGGATCTAGGCTCAATTTTCATCGCAGCAACAGACAAAAGTGGGGCTTTGCAGAGGTTTTGAATAATATATATTGTTCTCCTCCCATAAAAGATAAAAGGTTCTGGTTTTCACTAACACAAAGAAGACACGCATATTTGTACTTAACAAAACCTGTAAGTTTAATTTTGTGATTCGAACGTTTCCTTGGGCAGAAACTTAAATTTTTATCTGGTCCCCCGATTGAGATATATGACAGCATCAAAAAAAATTAAAATTTTGAAACATTTATGCCAAAAAAAGCAAGAAGGGTTCCTAACCCAAACTTTATTTCTTCATAGCTGGGAACTCTACTAACCATGGTTATAACAAAAAAATCTTGTGATTTCAGCCCCCAATCACCTTAAAACGTCAACAAAACTGGTGGATTATGCTTCCAAATTTGGCATATTTCAAAGTCATGATTTATATAATATTTTATATCATTTCTATAACCCTTGGCGCGTGGGATCCAATGTTGTATATGTACCTTATTGGTCTAGTTGTTAAGACGCTGGCCTAGTAATCTAGTGGACAGGGGTTCGCGCCTCGTTCCAGGAACCCAGCAAGTAAGACCTATTTTCATAGCACAAGTGTTTAGCTTAGTTTGAACATAGTAAGAATTTTGATGTGACACGTATTCCGTGAATGCATTTCTACTTAAAAAATTAGACTAATAACAATCCTCTAGTCCATAATCTACGGTACCGGATCAAATACTGCCCCTATCCATGCACACATATCACTGTTAGCTATGAACTGTTGTATTTTATTCGATCAGTCAATGGAACAAACTAATACATATTTTTTAAATTCAAATATGTCATACTTTTAAAATTAACAATATTAACTTTGTGGTTAAAATTCATTTTTTTATTTATTATCTTTATTTTATTAACCACTTCATTGAGTTTAAATACATCTACCGGTTTCTAAAAATACTATTTTCTTCTTCAGGATGTCATAACTAACTAAAACATATATTATTGTTTCTTTATCAGAATCTATTTAAAAAAAAAAAATTTTTTTAGTACCTAACTCAAATCGTTACTTAATACAAATTTACTCGAATAATTTTTAGGAAAAAATTTTAGAATGGGACTCGTAGTTAAATTTAGTTGGTTGTTTATAATTTTTTGATTAGTTTTACACGCTTTATTTATCTCCAACGATTCCAAATTATTTAATTTGTGACCAACACCAAAATTGACAATCCCAATTTTTTATCAAAACCATGACCATTTTCTATCAAATGATTAGAAAATTCTGAAAACCCACTATTGTTCAAACATCTCAAATGCTCCCTTACTCTTATATTTTACCAATATAAAATGCAGCACAATCCTTGCAACTAAGTTTATAGACACCAGAATATGTCATTCTGAAGTAAATAGTATTTACTTCTTCAATATTAGCAATTTAAAAAATTGTGTAGCTACGATGTTATGACTTACGACATAAACAGTACAATTACACGTAAGCTGAAACACGAATCTCGTACAGAGTCAGCGTATAATAAACGGCATTATTTGTGCTGAAGACAAATTCACATTTATGTACTTATGTGGGAAAATGAAAAGGCTATTTTCTCTTAAACCGTTATATTACTATGTTTGGAGCTCATCTATCGAAGGTGTTTAAAATGGAAGTAAACGTATTTTTGTTTTCGTCTGGTTTCTCCGTTTTTACGTAAAATATGTTTTCAATGTAAATTAATTTTGGCTTAAATCCGAAAAAAGGACTCGCCGGAAAGTGGTGTAACTCAGATGGCAGTTGTCTACCAAAAAATCAAGGGCGGATGTTTAAGGTAGTTTTTATCAGGTCCGTGCGCGCGCGTGAGCATCACCTGACTAGAAAGAGATGGAAGGAGATAACTTCACCACACGTGCATAACTGTATAGACTCCCTTTTTAGTTTAGTTTAACGCTTAGTTTCATTCTACAATTATTAGTAAAGAATATAAATAAATTAGATAGTCCTAGTATGATATTAAGGTACAAATTAAAAACAACTTGTTACATAATACACTATTTATGATTGAGTAATTAGAAATACTATAAAAAATTATGTTGCAAATGGATAATTCATGAGAATGAACAAGACATTAAAACTACCGCTCAAGTACAGAAGTGCATGAGTTCCAATGTTAACGAAATCTAATCACGTGAAACGCGTCAGTCCTCGGTGTTCCGAAGCGAATAGTACGAATTTGGATTATGGTAAGCGTGTATTATTGTTTTAATAAGTTGTTTTTAGATTCATACCACACTGTGTTATACAGAATGTAACAGACCTAGTCCACAATACTTTGTGGGTGGACACCTAACTAAATTACGAGTCAAAAATGTTCAAAGGACGTGTGCCTAATCTAAATCATGTCAGAAATATAAGCATTTCAAAAAAATCGTAATTGTATATTGTATATTTTATTGATTTCAAATTACATATTGAATACAAAAAATTAAAGGTCATCGAATTTGGAGCGGCTAGACTATTTTTCATTCCATGATTTCAGGCCTGAGAGCAAAGATATAGATTAATAATTTAACAATTTCGCAAATACTTATTTCGAAGTACGTAGACGATTTTGTAAAAATTTCAAACAATAATATGTTTCGTAACAGTGCAAAATATGCACATATTCCTTGAACATTTTAGTCAGGTATCCACCAATAAAATAGTGTGGACTAGGTCTGTCACACCCTGTATTGTTATAAAAATAAGTATAAAACATTTCAGCAATGTTAGAACACGTAATTCGGTGCCCCGTCTGCTACACTAGTATTTTACTGTATTATAGCAGGCAGTGCTTTTCTGGTATAGTAGTAAACAAGATATGGCAGTAACGTACATAACAAGTCAAAATTAGACTAAAAGTGTTATGTTCAATCTATAATGATAAAAGAGTAAAGCATGATTGAGTTAACCCTTCCCAAACCATGCTGTAACAAAGGTCTACCATCATAATTAAACATGTAATATTTCGGTAAATACATGTAACATAAAATTCATATTTTAGATAATCCTAAAGAAAATATTAGTGCTTAGGAATGACTAAAAACCAGTTATGAAAAGGAAATCGTACAAAAACAATTATTTTTTCCATTCACTCCGTTGTAAAATTAATACGTTGGTAAAAAATACCATTTGTGATATGAAAGACAGAGATCACACACAATTTTCACAGTGAAAAGAACAACAAATATACAAATATAATTATCTTTTTCTCACTAATTAAATGAAGAGAGATAAGAAGGAAGGACACATTGTATAGGACTTTATGAATGCTCTAAATTATGTAATTAATCATTTTTACAAAATTGAGTGCTTAATATTTAAAGTTAATTCTATCCATTAAAGCCATTTAAACTAATAAAAACATTTTTTCTAACTGTTGTTTACGCTAACACGAGTTGACAGCATGGCTGCGTTCGGGTATCTTATATCATGGTACGGTAAAGGTTAAATATACAAAGTTAAAATGTAATGTATAAAAAATAAAAAAAGATGCAAACAATTATATTACATGAAAAGATAATTGTAAAACATAGCCACACAACTCGTTAGATCACAAATGGGCAACTCAAAGTGCCAATTTCTTCGGAGACAGAACAACCAAAATCACCATTCCACGACTCTTCAACTAACTGCCGGATTATATAAAGACCATCGCCCAACCTGCAAAGTACTGAAATTATTATGAAATAATACTTCCTTTGGAATATAGGAACAAGCAAAGGAAAAATATAGAAAGCATTGGGGAAAGAAAGTAAAAATAATTATGAAATATCATGAAAAAAAAAGTGATGGAAAAATCGCTAATTATTACTAACAAATTTGTCAATATATTCAATAACTCAATAGACAGCATTAAAATATCCTGCAACCAAAAATTATTAAATTCAAATGATTACTCCAGCGATGAATCCCAAACAATGTTTGTATACTCGCCACGACCACCGATAAAAATGATAGCTGGAATAATTGACTGGAATACTGTTAGAACACTGAAAGAAAGGAAAATGATGTACCAATATGTAAGAATTGATTAAGAAACGTGCCGACAAGCCATAACGGCTTGGCACGATCAAATTTATTATTATTATTATTACGATTCAATTTATAAAAATAAAAAGAGTATGTAAAGTAAGAGTAAAGAAGTAAACAACATACAAATATGAAGCAAGCTTATGTAAAATTGTAATGTTCTATGTATAAAAATAAAAAGAGTGAAACAAGATTCAGGTAAATAGCATACTGACACAACCACAGTAATAGTAAGAAATGCAATGTTCAATATATAGATACTCCTGTATCAGTTTCAATCTTAAGTTTGGACTTTTAAAAGTTCTCGGGCATAATTTCACCCTTTTTCGTGGAGCCAGAACTGCACCTATCTTAAAAATATGCAAGACTATAGTTGCAATTTTTCACGTTTTCATTTATTGACACAACAAATTGAATTTTTTGTTTAATTTTTGCACAGTGATACTGACCTAGGTCCTTGTTAAGTGAGGGTGCGTTATTTGCTGGTGATATTGTGAATAACTCTCAAAATCATTTTATAAGCTTTACTTACGGAATATAAAATATTACACTATTAATATAGTTATTACACTATTAATTAAGTACCGAGTGGCACAGTGTAAAGTATACAATTCTTCTCAGGGGTGTATCGAATACTTCTCTGACTTCCCTAAAAAATAAACAAGCTTTCTAACTCGATTCATAAGATACTAAATATGATTTCTCCAATTTAGGTGTTAGTCAATTTGTACTCCTACAACAAATATTGTTTCTTATTAGAACATATTCTTATTGTGAAGTTGTAACTATTCAGAACATAGGTCTGTGATAATTAAATATATTAATTAGAAAGATATACATATAAAATCAATTTTATTGAAAAATATTGTTGTTGCGCCACCAGGATTCGAACCTGGATCTCTTTCCTAACCGGGGAAGGTGCATTATCCAACTATGCTACAGCGACAATATTTTTAGCGATAAATTTTCAAACTTACATGTTACCTTTTTGATATTAATACATTTAATCGTTTCATTATTTGAAAGAGCCATTTACCTTATTTTTACAGAATCTCAGATACCTTTGAGTAATCTGATAGCAGACGCCAGAATTATCATTTCATTTTTATTAAATTTTGGACACATTGATACAACTTTATTATTAGAACACATTCTTATTGTATACAAGTTCGAAAATTTGTCGCTAAAAATATTGTCGCTGTAGCATAGTTGAATAGTACACCTTCCCCAGTTAGGAAAGAGATCCCGGTTCTAATCCCGGTGGCGCAACAATAATATTTTTCGATAAAATTGATTTTATATGTATATCTTTCTAATTAATATATTTAAAATATTGTAAATTTGAACGATTTATCGGCGTCTTTATGAACTTCGAATCAACCCAACTTTTTAAAATCTCATGTTGCTTTTCTACTTGAATATTATCTTTAAGCCATTTGTACGTCACACGCACGCATATTTCGAATAAAATAATTCTATAATGGTCCGGCACTTGACTGGATATGAAAAAATGTTGCTCTCTGGACGATTAATTTTTTCAAATAAAAGAACCAACTGAGATTTGCGTATCCAACATAGGTATTGTAATTATCTACTTCAATAATTATTTACTTCGATAGCAGACTGCAGGTAATCTACCAACAATTGTATATGGATTTGAAAATACGATATTTTCATGTCATTATTGGAACCTAGCACTTTCATTTCGGTAGAACTGAGCGATCAGTGCAATTGAGCAGTTAAAGAGATGAATGAATAGAATTAGTATTAGAACGTAGAGTATGTTGTGTAGCAATATGTAATAACAACAAATGAAGGCGAGTTAAGCGTTTTTTAATTATTTTTTTAAATCAATAATTTTTTGTTGATCTCTCCGCCCATCTACGTCTTGATATTCCCCTGGTCTCGATCCTGTTTCTTTCTAAGGGTTTATCTAGTAAACCTCTACTGTGCCCTTAGAACCTTTAATTTTACCATGCGTTGCGTCTATTGCATCTATATAATAGAACAATTTTTTAGGGATATTAAAAATTTTGTAAAAATCGCATGCAATAATATTTTTCGTAACGGTACAGAATTTGTACACACTTCTTGAACATTTTCGACTCGTAATTTAGTCGGGTATCCATAAAATATTGCGGACTTAGTCGGTTACCATACGGTTTAATTCATAAATTATTTTTCACGTTCGGCTTGTATAAGGTTTTATATTTAAAAATTAGTACAAAAATAAACATTCTAACATGAACCATTTGTACACACTCCAAATTCACAACTAAAATTGTACACTCTCCTTGAACATTTTCGACTCGTAATTTAGTTAGGAATCCGGCTATAAAATATTGCTGACTAGGTCTGCTACACTCTGTATTGATAGATGCATATACAGGGTGTAACAGACCTAGTCCACAATATTTTATGAGCAAATACCTGACTAAATCTCGAGTCGAGAATGTTCAAGAAATATGTGCCGATTATTTCGATTATTGAAAAATTTTATTGATTCTAAATTACACATTGAATGCAAAAAATTTAAAGTCATCGAATTTGGAGCGGTCAGACGGTTTAGGACCTGGATTAGTAATGGACAAATTTCGCAAATATTTATTTGAATTTGTAAAAATTTCAAACAATAATATTTTCCGTAACAGTGCAAAATTTGCACATATTCCTTGAACATTTTCGACTCGTAATTTAGTCGGGTATCCGTCCACAAAATATTGTGGACTAGGTCTGTTACACCCTGTATATTGATAAACAATAGAGAAGCAAATTTCCTCTCCTAGAAGCTAGAAGGCACTCGAGCGCGAAGCGGCCCACTCGACGCGCCCCCGAGCCCGACCGACCCATTGTAATTTGATTCGAAAACTTTTTTCATAAAAGGTCACTACTGAGGAATATACCGCTATATAGGACGCCATCTATTACGCGAAAGCAAAACTAATTTGCCACGTGAATACCTAAAACATCCCATCCTAGTGCCGTGTAGGTACCGCAATACTCTTCGTCCCATATCCTCACTCTACTGCCGTCAGTAATCACACACTCCTCCCTGACGCCTCTTCTTTGTACTGCGATACAAATTGCCAGGACGCCCTTCAACACTCGGATATCCTGGAACCAGGGACGTACAAATTTTCAATAACACCATTTTAAACTGAATATAAAGCGACGATTTTTTTTTACTAATATTTCGTATCTCTAAAAAGTGACCAAACACATACGTCACACTCGTTGGCATGACGACAACATATTGTATTCAGTACTAAACAAGTTTTCTAACAAATGAAATTTGAAATGTCTTAAATTAATAATTCGAGATATTTCTTATTTGGGGTAAAAAAATCTTATCAAATAAATACTCGTATCGGTAACTGTGTTTCAAGCACCAATAAACATCTATCGACAATGTAATAAAAGTTCATTTTTAAAACATAACATTCGTGCTCAGAGTTGGTACGACTGCGATATCTAATATATTACATGTCCGTTCCTCTATCAGTTTGCACCGAGGAGGAACAACGATAAGTGATCTGATTTCTCTGATCGGAGGGTGTGAAAGATCCTGACATTCATCGTTGACTTTTATCACAATACAGAAACAGTGCTTTATCACGTAAAAGTGTTTTTTTGTGGATCGAGATGTTAAGACAAGTGACGCCCGAAGAGGGAGCAGGACGCCCGTGAACCTCCACTGCGGACGACAAGATTCAGCAAACTCGAGAGATGGTTCTTCTTTGAACATCGGTCATGGTTCTGCCCATCACATCGTCCCCGACGAGCTCGGCTTCTGTAAAGTGTGTGTAAATAAATTGTAGAACGAAAAATTGAGTTAATTTTTGACTTGCCTTCGTATTGAGGACACCTGTTATATTCCAGGAATAATAAATAATTATTGAAATTATGCCATAAATTCGAGCATTTCTAAATAAACAGGACAACCTATAATCTGTACGTGCATAAATATACAATAGGCACATTTATTCATTGAACACTACTCTCCCTTAAGAGTTCCTTAATTAAAATTAATGGGTCGCGTTATATTCGAGAACGGAAGAAACATCGGCGGTCTAATAATTTCCTATGACACCATTTTACATGATACACAAAATCGACACTTTTGATATTAAAGGCGTTAGGAGCCCGAATAACGAATTTACGACATTCCTCAATGGGATTTACATATTCATTTAAATCGATGGAAATATTTCAGACGTACTGTATAATGACGTCAGAACGTTATGGTAATACCGAGAGCCGAATAAGAGCATTAGGCATTCAACATTAGGAGAATTAGTAAATATAGCAATGCATGAGAAAAAAAATGCAAAGAATGGATATAACGCATTGAATATATTATTGTGTATAAAATATATGAATATTTTACTACGTATCTATTTATCTATTAAATAGCGATGATCTTGTAAGATGCTATTATAGATATGTATATTATAGCAGTAGTCACAGTACTAAATAACCCCCCCCCCCCCCCATATAAATATATTTATATATTTATTTTTTTATATTAGAAGATATAATACATTTATAAAATAATCAGTAAGATTTCTTTTAACATTTATTTCTTCTCTATGAGAGTAAGACTCGCGTATAGAGAAGGAGTATATACGAGTTAATTAATGTTTCAGTTAGTCTGTGTACACATTTTTTTTACTTCAGTTACAAATTTATGATAGTCCGTAATTTTTCTAATTGTTATTGGGAGATTGTTAAAAAATTTGATGCCTCGATAAATATAGTGATTTTGGGTCGCGGTATAGCTATAGGTATAGCTGTCCATGTCACATGGAATCTGATCCGTTGTCAATTGTCAATTATTCAATCATGTGAAAGTGTGTTATCGCATCAGACAAAGTAAATTGTTTTGCTATATATTGTAAGGATCGCTATCTGGAATTAAAATATATTAATGTTTCGCCTATCCTATCGTATTCGAACCTGGATCTCTTTCCTAACCGGGGAAGGTGCATTATCCAACTATGCTACAGCGACAATTTTCGAACCTATATGTTACCTTTTTGATATTAATACATTTAATCGTTCCATTATTTGACAGAGCCATCTACCTTATTTTTACAAAATCTCAAATACCTTTGAGAAACTAATAGCAGACCCTAGAATTATCAATTCATTTTTATTAAATTTTAGACACATTGATACAACTTTATTATTTTTAGGAGAACACAACATAGGTCTGTGATATTTTAAATATGAATTAAATATATTAATTAAAAAGATATACATATAAAATCAATTTTATCGAAAAATATTGTTGCTGCGCCACCGAGATTCGAACCTGGATCTCTTTCCTAACCGGGGAAGGTGCATTATCCAACTATGCTACAGCGACAATATTTTTAGCGACAATTTTCGAACCTATATGTTACCTTTTTGATATTAATACATTTAATCGTTCCATTATTTTAAAATATCACAGACCGTCTGATCTGAATAGTCACAACTTCACAATAAGAATGTGTTCTCCTAATATTCTTATTTTGATACCAAAACCTTACAGGACAATTTTATTAATGACAAGACGTCTTGTGGTCATTTGTATGATTAAGTTGTTTGAAATTTTTAATCCCTAGCCATGACCGAAAATACTTTTTATAAAACCAAAGCGAAAAACAAACTATTAGTAAGTACATACTGAGATAATATTATAATATAAATATTTGTATTCCTGTTTACAATACACACAGAATTTTATATCCCTGCTCTAAAACCAATAATGTTACGTCCCTCAAAATCCCATGTGGGGAGGTACTTGTTTACTTATAGGTCGCAGGGCCGCCTTCAGACATTTCCGGTCCCTACAAGGAATCATTTCTTCAAAATATTTTTAAATGATTTTCTTATGTTTACGTATAACCGTCTCCGAATTCAGTGTTGTACTCATACAGAATACTGTTCAGATTGGCGCGTTATTGCAGCACATCTACAATGTTTACCGAAGGCCGTATACATGGATTCGTTCCGCTTCTGAGACATCGAGTTACTGGCGTAAAGCTGCGGCTGGAGCTCAGCACCAACTCTCTGGTGCAAGCGGCGCTCTCATGGAAAGCTGGTTCCCTGACCAGAGAATGGCAGCGCCTACAAAATAACTACATATACGTTATATATGTAATATTTATATTTTGTGTGAATTTTTTACATTTTATCAACTTTTTTTATTTTTTTTATTTATTGGTTTTCTTTTTCATAGCATTATATTTATTTCATAACCTTTAATGTATAACATAATATGTATTATCTTTATGGAGAATCGCGTTAAAAAAAAAACCCGATCACGCTGGAATAAACACATTATTATTATTATAGCGTTAACTTTGTAGTTGGATATAATTATTAATATTAAAAACTAATAAACTTTGCATAAACCATAATGATGTGTTAATACCAAACTGGTTTATATAAAGTTTGTAAATTTTTAAAATGCATAAATAATATATCCGCGTTTTATAAAATCTCGTATTCAAACAACACAACTAACAAATACACTTTAAATGCATCAAAATAATGTTTTTAGTGTATGGTTATCAGTAGAATTCAACTTATTTCATATCTTAGAATTTAGCTACCTAAAGCTAAATGAGCTTGAATAATTATATTGCAAGTTCAAACCGTTTGAGCCAGGGCAGGTTAGATTAGACTAGGTTAGAATGTTCAAGGAATATGTACATACTTTATTTAGTCAGGTATCTCATAAACTATTGTGGACTAAGTGCGAGCGCACACCGATGACGATGGTGAGAGCAATGAGAACGTATGGCAGTGCATACAATTTTCTAATGATAGAACGATTGGTGGCCAACTGTCGTACGACTGTTTTGCCCTCAGTGTGCGCTCGCTCTAAGGGCCGGCTGTGTGATCTGTGGTAACTTTTTACTATCGTAAAAATGTTACCAAAATAAAAACATTTGCGAAAACGGGTTGATCGCTCGTTGTTAAATAATGCAATGGTTAACTAATTTTACTCTCGAATATCGGATGGTAAAAACCGAAAATCGTTGGTCAAATATGGCAGACTCTTCACAGCTGTTTCAAAAATCCTCCGTCACATTGATACTTTGAAAGTTGCAGTACACGACAATTAATCATTCAATATCCCGCTATTTTAGTGATGACAGTTCGTCCGATGATGATTTTTCCAGCAAAGTGACAGAATTCGAACGCAAAGGCGAATAAAGCATATTTCATGATTATTTGTCTTGCCACACGGTGAGCCGAGATTTCTTATCTGTATCTGTGCTTTGACAGTAGTAAATTTGACGCACCAACAACCTGCAAACGTTTTTTTACCACGGGCGATGGTAAAAAGTTACTACAGTAAAAACTTACCATGGTCAAAATTTACTACCGACCACACAACCGGCCCTTGAGTCTTCTGATGTTTGATTTTGTCCATTGAAAATTGAACACAATATGCGACTGATTCTAATAACCATTAAACACAATAACCAGCATTTGATCCAAGTGTGCTACGGTGATGAGTGAACTGAACGAAATGCCGCCACATATTGGAGCCGGCTCTGATCTGCATACATATCGGGCAGGCCCGACGGTCGGGCACCCAATAATGACGAGAAACTTCTCCAAGCGTGCGTAGCTATCGTTTACTACGCATTTAGTAGGCACGCATTCACATCAAAGAAAAAATGTTTAATTTAGAATACCGCCTTTTGATTTTATTTGAAAGTGTAGATAGGATCTTCGTCCATTTCAAGGGATGATAATATTTATAAAATAAATCTATTTTTATTTCTGACACCAAATCATTTTATAAAAATAATCCACGACACACTGGATTTACACTACTGCACTGACAGGCGGTGTCTTATGTATTAAAAATGAAAACAAAATAAATTCAGTCACTAAAAATCCAATTTTGGGAATGGTTCCGCCGTTCATTCAAATCCATTATCGAAAAAAGTACATTGATATTTTTTTGAAATTGCGTCGTGAAACATGAAACCCTCTGCAACTAAAATAGAATAAGACAGACACTCAATTATCGGAGCTAATACATCTGATAATGGATCCTGTAGTGAGATGCAAAACGTCAGTTAAAGAGACACAAGGCAGTATAGCCCAGAAAACTCTACACAAAATATTTAATAAACATATATATAATGTCAATAAAAATAATAAACAAAATATATAAAAATTTGAATTTGAGTATACATTGTGATATAATAATAATGTAATTAAAATAAAATTGATTAAATTTTAATTAAATTAATGTTGATCTTGTGAAACAATCGGTAATTATTTTACAAATTTTTAAGTAAAAATTTTATTGCAATCTGACTGAGGACGAGAGCGATATCGCTCGTACAGACATACAAACTAACGTTTTTATTATTTTCTTCATGTGCCGTCTTCTATCGAAGGTTGACAACCAAGTTGCAGTATGCTGATATATCCTGTACAAAGGTGTATAAGGCATTTTGGACATTGAGCCAATTTTTAAGATTACGCAGCCAAGACAATCTCTTTCTACCAACATTTCTGCTACCTTCATAACAACGATTTGTAAGAGAGAAGCTTTCCTTTGTTTAATAGTTGTTATTAGTTCTCTTGACTTATTCATGCGTTTCAATGCCTTTTTATTGTGATCAGTGTTGTTTTTATTATATGATGATTATGAAAATTTGGACGAATACCCATGCTGGTACTCTGTCTCGAGTCAGTAGTAAGTACATTTAGGTATCAATAATTGTAATTAGAGTATAGAGAATCTATTGATTTAGCTGTTTTCATACCTGGCAAGTCGTCAAAGGACCCAGGATCCATAATTGACCCTTTCAACGAAGAGCAATTAATACAGTTAATAATAGCGAGACGCCCAAAAGTGGTCTAGTGCCGTCAAATGAGAAATGTTCAACGTGTTCATGGAGAAGGTTCTACAGAGGTACTTATTATTACAAGTCTACAGAGGCGGTAGTGCTAATATACCTACGAGACAGTGGCGTAGCTACCTGGGTCAATTCACCTGGGGTCCTGGAATCGCTGAACAACTCCAACAACCGCAACAATTACAATATGATTAAGGAGAACACATTTTTATTGTGATGTTGTAATTATCCCGGTAGCGCAAAAACAATATTTTTCGACAAAATTGATTTTATATGTATATATTTATAATTAATACATTAAAATTAATATTTAATTACAATATGATTTTTAAAATCTTAGTAACGAATGAATGAGTAGGTATATCGTATATTTAAATATAAAATAATTTCGTGTTGAGTATTATATTAAGTATGAACATCCAAACAATACAGCAAATATTATACATATTTGGGGGTTAGGACGGTGGTTAAATGAAATAAATGTGATTGGCGTGTGTTGAGGTTTATTATTTGAGGTTTATCCCTCAATGGAACCAAAATAACGTGGACTGATTTTTTTTAAAGTTATCTTTTGATTAGTCAATTTGTGTGAGAGTTTTTCAAAAATATTTTCAATTATATCCGTGATCGCTGGATCAATTTTCAAACAGTTTATCTGTCTCTCTTACATTTCAATTAATGTTCGTATTTTATTTGTGACGTTTTCACTTTTTTTTCGGAAACCTAACTGGGGCGCATATTAATGCTTCTCTCAAGTATACTTGCATTTATTTCAAGTACTTTTGAGATTGTAGTTTAATTTAGTTTCAAACTTCACAAAACGCTTCAGAAGTTTTCCGGTGGGTCAACTTTTCCGTGTTTCAAAGTTCTGATCGATATAGGTACTGTAAGAAGTATTAAAATATTAAGAATATTAATATTAATATCTTTGACATTCCTAATGTTATTGTGCTCAGTAATTGGTGTAAAATAGGGGTAGTTATAAAATAAATATAATTGAATGCAACTAAGAGGATACACTAGCACGTATCAACGTTTTATAATTGTTATATTAATATAGTATTTTATTTTATGATTTTCGTGAGAATCTTATCGCGAATTGATTTACTTCTGTGCGAGTAGGTATGTGAGAATTTAGGTGGTCACAATATTACATTTGAATATATAAATAACGCCAAGTAAAACAAATCCATGATTGGTTGAATATTTTATTATCTAAAACACGCATTTTTTAAATAAAAATATCTGTTAATTCTGCACGCTTTTAGCAGAAAATCGTGTACTTAGTCTTTACGTATTTATTATGAAAGGTTTTAAGAGGAGTAAGATAAGAAAGGAACATATTTATTTTTTATAAAAAAAAACAATAGTTTTGAAAGCTAACTATTATTTATCTGTCAACAAGTTAAATGATCCATGTTTTTTATAATTCTTCAAAGACATACCTAAAAAATGATGAATTTTGTAAAAAAGACTACCCATGTTGTTACTTGATGTTTGATTTAATTAGAATAAATATGAAATGAAAGACTAAAATGTAAATAGATTACTTCTCGGTTCTGGAAACCAGAGACTTCTCTTATCTGTGCCGGAAATACAGAAAAAATTAGACTCGTGTGTTGAAGAGACCGTCCGGCGCCCGTGAAACTTTTGCATTCTGCTTCGGGAATAACTTCCACATTCCCAGACAGTGTACAACATTCTCCACTATAAAAATAATGACGCAGATATTTCATTGGAAAATTTCTCGCGTCTATTGCACTTTTCCCGCGCGTTATTTCAAATATCAGAATCTATCATCTGTCAAACTGGGTTTCTGTTCCTTATATTGGAGTTTAATTGACGTCCCAGTTTGTCTCCGAGACAATTAACCTGTAGTAAAAACGAGACTCATCTTTAAATACTGATCATTATCCTGCGAAACGCAACAGCGTGACGAAACAAATGAAGAAAAAATGTAAAAATCACATTTATGTATCATCAGTGTAAACCAGTTTCGATATTTTGTTCACAGGTTTGTTCATCTCGCTCGCGCGCGAGTGATTTTGATATAAATGTGTGCTGTCGTTCCTCTCTGGCGCATTGTGACGGCGCTGAGAAATTGTAGCGTGGGAATAGCGCAAACCACATTATATGGAAATGTTATTATTTATTGTTTTATATTTCACGCGTTCATTAGGGAGGGCTTCGTGAACTCGGGAAACACGGAACAGACGCCGATTAGACTTCTTGAAGCTTTCAATGCGTTTGCATGTCATTTTTATATCAATAAAGGATGTTATCGTAAGATAATTAGAGTTTTATAGATACTTAATGCAAAAACATACTGAAAAATATATAATCTTTGATCGTGATTGAATGAATGAATCCAATATACATTTGAGTAATACACGCTAAGGAGACGCCAATCGCTAAAACATAATCACTAAATCCTAACCGGCTTATGTAGTAGAATGGTAATATGTTTCCCGGGATAGAAAAAGGTCCAGGTAGCAACCAAATTCAATAGATTTTTTTCTGTATGTTATCTTTCTAATTGATTAATTTAATATGTATTACTCATTTATTCCAAAAATAGTCGTATATATTTTCTGAAATTGGAACTTCACAACAAAAATGTGTCTTTTTGTTTGTTTCTTTGTTAAAAAATACTTAACTTTCACAATATAAAATTACTATATTCGTGCACCTTTCACAATGAATGAGCTTGTGAACATGTTACAGCTCCTAGAATAATCTGAAAAATTAAAGAAAGGTATATGTCTCCAAAATAGAAATAACCACTTATCCTTATAGCTAAACAAATAAAGAGGATATTAAAATTCCACAACAATAGTGCAGTGATTGAATGAATTTGGACTAGAATCACGCAGGCCAGCTCGTAAATCAAGGTTAACACAATTAAAAAACACTTAGAATGGGCAAAAAAAATAGAAAATTTTTACTTGGAATAAGGTCTTTAAAATAACAGATATAAGTGCTTTAAAAAATTATTTATTTTTAATTACCTATTTTGGAGTTTTAGGTATGAATCAGTCATTCGAGTTAGGCTCAAATCATTAATACCGATAGTAAAGCGTCCTACTTTGTAGCAGTGTGATTTTTAAAATAAAATTTTAACGAGGACATTATCTTTATTGAAGAGCAATTATGGCAGAAGTTGAAGAGCTTTCTCGGCGATTCACTGGCACTGGATTTAGCAAAAATTAGTCCAACGTTGGTCATTTTTAAATTTTCTTAAAATAGGCAATCGGAATATGATCGAATGAATTTGATTAACTTCGCCAATGATCGTGTGCCATTTCTGCACATTCTGTATTTTGCATTTTGGCCCAATTGGACAGCATTTCTCTAATGTCAGCAAATGGGATGCTTGCTTTACCCTGCTTAATATCCGCACGGGTTGGGTGGCCGCGCGGTCCGCGGATGGCCGTGTGGATGACTGATATCGAAACATGTTTTGCCGAAAAAATGTGACAAATATTGGATTTGACCGATATAAATGTTCCACTGTATTGAATTGGCTTGACAATTCTCTGAACTCAATTAAAAATATTTTGGGACATATATAAAATATTTAAAAAAAATCCATGTTCTATATTATAACTTATAAATGTTTTTTTATATAAATAAATTACATTCAAATATGTATGTTTATTTTAATATGATTTATGTAGGGTAGGTATTATGCTTTTTTAAATGGCTAATAATTTGGCAAGGTACTTTAGTTATATTTTTTTATTAATATTAAAAATATAATACAATATCAATAATCAGTGGATATTAATATTTGTTTATTTTCTATGAAAGTAAGACTCGTGTATAGAGAAGGAGTATATTCGAGTTAATTAATGTTTCAGTTAGTCTGTGTACATATTTTTTTAACTTCAGTTACAAATTTATGATAGTCCGTAATTTTTCTAATTGTGATGGGGAGATTGTTAAAAAATTTGATACCTTGATAAATATATTGATTTTGAGTTGCGGTATATTTTAGTTTTGGGATATCAATTTGATCTCTATATCTTGTAGATCGGAATTCGCTTCTAAAATTTAATTGATTTTTAATTTTGAAAATTTGAATTATTGATTTTTTTTTGTATATGTCTATTATTTTTGGTACTTTAAAATCTGTGAAAAGTTGTATACTTGGATAGTCTTTTTTTTTTTTTTTAGAATAATTTTTATTATCATTTTTTGAGTGATTTCTATTCATTCCGGTTCATTTTTAAAGAAATGATAAACAAATTAATAGTTTTGAATGTAACAAAAATGTATTTAATCATTATTGATTTTCTCAGAGCGCAACTTTCCGACTGTTTAATACAATTTAGATTTAACTTCAACGAATAGACGATAGATGGCAGCTCTGTATTTTTTTCAAAATAAAGATTTGTTTCAGCTTAGTTTCAAAATTAATATGATATGCATTCTATATACTGTGTTCATAATGTTTTATATTATTTTTCCAAATTCACATGAAAATATCTTCATTGTAAACTATCCAGGAGAGTCGTAAATTATAAGTGAGAATTTAGGCGGAATGAGATTAGATATGTACTTATAATTTTTTAAATAAATAAACTAAAAGAAATAATACAATTTTATTTGTTTGTGTGTATACTTTATTTGCATAAACCGAAATATTTTTATATCTGTACATCTGTTTTTAAAAATGCAGTACAGTAAAGTAAAACCTTGTTAATTCGAAATAAAGGAATCAAAATAATAAATTCTAATTACGCAAAACAACTAACTCAAAATTCTAGAGACCATAATTATTTTTTTATCGCACCCGATCGAGTCAATCAAATTAATTTCAGAATTCGCCCAAAAAACACGAAATAATAAAAAATCGCGCGCAAGTTCGTTAAAAATATATAAAACGCTATATTAGTGGTCGAGGCGAGTTCGATTTATTTGAAAATTACCAGCGTACGGCGGTGACCAGTATTCGCCTATTATCATATTGACGCGCGGCGAGTGCTAATATCGATCTATTTGACAATCGGGCTGCGGGGACCGAGACATAAATGAGTTCCCACACGAGCGGGCACGGTCAAAAAACTGCGCGCATTGTCAACTTAAAAAAAAAACAATTATGTGATGTAAAAAGATACTGATTTATACTGCAAAGGTCTCAAAATTAACACGAACTACGAATTACCGAGGTTTTCGAAATAACGTGGAAAATCAACTAAAAAAATTCGATTTATTTCGAATTTCGAATAAAGGTGTTCGAATTATCAGGGTTTTATTGTAATTAACTTTTCACAAATTAAACAAAAACAAAAGAGTTGACACATACTAAAGATACCATCAAAAATACATGTCATTTGTGAAGATGATAATTTAAAAAAAAAAAATTATATCATTTATAATTTCAAATTTTAAAATGACAACTGAAACCGATTATTCCTTGATAGGCTTAAGATGTACATTACAATAATTCCTACTATACATTTTCTTCCACATCTATATCATGCATCGAAAAATCATTCAATGTTTTAAGAGTTGTTGGATGTTAATTGATCATTAAAACTCCTAAAAATAAAGTTTTTGATAAAAACGAACTGGTAGGAATTTTTTCAAACCAATCAAGAAACTTTTGTGTGATGTTCAAATATGCAAAATTCAAACTGTTTTATAAATATGTAATAAAATGTGGCAATACCCTACTAATAAGAACAAAAATAAATATATTGCACAAAATATTGCGTAAATAAATATTGTTTTTGTCAGTCTTCATTCACTTTAGAGTCATTCCATATGAAATTACCTAATTTTAAAATAAATGGTTGTTTGACCATTTCAGATATTTTATTATAGTAACCCCAAGAATGTGAAGTTTAAAACAACTTTTATTTTATTTATATCTGCCACCATCTTGGATCTAGACTCAATTTTCTTCGCAGCAACAGCCAAAAACAGGGCTTTGCAGAGGTTTTGAAAAAAATATTTTACTCTCCTTGCATAAAAGATAAAAGGTTTTGATTTTTCACTAACATAAAGAAGACATGTATGGAAGTGTGGTAGAAGAGGAATGAAAGTAGACTAAATGCAGTGGAAATGAGATCACTTAGGCATATATGTGGCAAATCTATTTATAACAGAGTAAAGAATGAAGAAATAAGGAAAGAATGTAAACCTGATGTTAATATAATGAGTTAGATTAAAAAAGGATCACTTAGATGGTTTGGTCATTTGGAACGGATAAATGAGAAGAGAATGGTAAGAAAGATATATGATATAGAGGATGTCCGCGGAAGACTTGGCACGACCAGGTAAACCAGATAATGGAGGATGATTCTATTAGAAGCCTCAACAATCGGCGAGCTTGTATGAAAAGATGTATGAATGTGGATGATGCGAGAATTGTGTCAGGACAGAGGCACGTGGCGCTCTATTATCTCTGCCTACCCCTGCAGAGAAACGGCGTGATGGTAAGTTAGTTAGTTAAAGAAGACACAATAGGGTTATAGAAAATTTATAGAAATGGTAGAAAATATTATATAAACCATGACTTAATTGACCTTGAAATATGGCAAATTTAGAAACATAATCACCAGTTTTGATGACCTTTTATGGTGACTGGTGGTTGGAACCACAAGATACATATACTAGTACCTGAAAACCTGTAAGTTTCATTTTGTGATTCAAGTTGGTTTAGAAGTTAGTTTCCATACACTTGTAGGTTATAGTTACTCATAGGAATGACTCTTTAATGAAATTGAGTATTAATATAATTTTAATCTCATTTCAGCAATAACTATAAGGCAGAAGACGTGACAATAAATGGAATATGAGTACAGAGGTTGGTGAGATCACTCAATCGTGTGACAGCTAGAAAGTTTGGTGATGATGAACGCCATGCCATTATTTAGGATCCTTATGAGCTGCAATTAGATTTTTACATTACGATGGTATTCTGGACACTGGAAGGATTTTACTTCATACAAAATGGTTTTAACCTTCTTAAAAGAGATAATAATTTCCCGTTCAATAGGGTACCCCCAAAAAAAATCTTACGCCATTGTTGTTATCTCATATGTCGAAGACAAGAGGGATCAGCCCTTATCACTTCCCTCTTTAACAATCCAATCAAAAACAGATAATGATTAATTGAATCAAACATGTAACTCATCAGGCATAAAGGATATAATGCTTTGTAGATTTATTTTATTCAACTTCTGTGAAAATATTTATATTGTGTATGTAAATATATATATGGCCCGAGTCAGAATGAGACTCGATAAGATAAATCTCACGGATTTAGTTGAGATAATTCTCAGTACCGTGTACATGTATATTGAGATTTTGATCTCAGGATGAACTCAGACATCAGTTTGAGATTGATAGAAAGAGAGAAAAATTCAAACCCATATAAATGTTTGATTTAACAGGGCGAGTCAAAACGCATGCATATATGTCACCCAGAACCATAGGTATAACTAATTATTTATTCTGAAAGTTAGACACAAAATTTATTTCATTTCAGCTGCTGCTGGGGAGAGACCGGAACAGAACATCAATGGTCAATAGACTGACATTGTATTATAACAAGCGTGAAGTGAGACAGCGAATTTCTGAGACTTGTTGAGTAGGTGATGGACTGCAAAAGCCAAAAGTTGTCTTGAAATAATCTTCTTTTTTTCTTCATTAAAAGTCAAATTATAATAAATATTATTATTGAGCTCTGCTAGTTTGCGTAAGCATTATTATATGTTACAGCTGTTTCGGCGGTTAAAATAAAAATATTGAAATAATCTCACGGAGTATAAACGCTGTCTCATGTCGAAAAACTCGTCCGTCGACGGGGGTCATTAAGGTTTACAAGTTCAGATTTATAACCTTTGAGGACCTAAATTATACATTTGGTTTTAATTGCAAGAATGCAAATTTTGCCAAAGACATCTCCATAGCATGGCTTGGCTAAATTCTAACTAAAAAATTCCATAGTCAAAGTTATTATCAGGCCCGTATTTTGGATATTTCTGAATACATTATGGTAGATGGATGGTGATGATGATGATGTAATGACTGCAGACATGGACTTCTGAGTCCCATGAGGCAATGAAAACAACAATGTTGAATTCTCAAATCTCACATTATATACATATACGAATGTGTAAAAAATTGTAAATTGCTGGAATGTTTTCAGTGAAATAACTCCCAAGAAAGTTAATGTTAACTGAACTTATGATTGCCTTCTAGCTATTTATATTATTCAACTGCGCGTCAGAGTGATAGGAAAATTCTCCGTCACCAGGTGGTCGTCTTGGAAGATGATCGCCACATTCACTTCGAACTCTGAAAGAATATTTGACTTTGAACACTCATTTTTTTAAGAACCAATCGTAAAAATAATACGATACACAAAACAAATATGTTTTTACAATTTGTACATTACGTAGAACACTTCAGATGAATATTACAAATACAAAATTGAACAACATAATATTTTAACACAAATTAAATTAATCAACTAGAAAGATACAGAAAAAATCTATTTATCAAAAAAAAAATTAATTGCTACTGGGATTCATGTCTGGACCTCTTCTTGTATTAAAATATCAAATGCAACATCACAACAAAAAATGTATTATCCTTAAAAATATTTACCTATTTTAAAGTTTGTAGTAAGAGTGGTGGGACACGTGAACAGTCTTGGCATTAACATGTAAATTGGTATGGGTAAGTTCCGGCACACGTCTCCTTCTCCTATCTGTATATTCTGAATTTCTGTAGCTGTAAAATAAATATATATGTAAATAAAAAAATGATAATATCATTTTTTTTCAAAGAAGAAAGAAGACTAATAATATGTAAATTAATTGCTCAAAATTTATAAATTAATCAATTAAGTGAACATTGAATGATGTGTGTCCCGAGCTGTCTGTTACCAGAATTAATCATGGTGAATGACACGTGTCCCGAGCTGTCTGTCACCAGAATTAATCATGGTGAATAAATGTGTAAATTGATTGTATAAATTTAAATACAGACGTAAGTCAACTTACTTGGCTTCTGACCACTCCTCTATAATTGTACAAAAATAACAAAAATGTAGTTTAAAAGATATGGTTACCATCCCTAGCGTATCCCTCGGCGCATCCGCAGGTTTCCACCCTGACTAGCTGTAGCTCGATAGATTTAATTGGTACAGAGCATTCTTTTACCGTTATCTGAAATGCAATTAACTTATCCAGTGTCATGTTTATTTTACAAAGATGTCCTAAACGCATTTGGTGCTCAGTTCTGCTCATTAAAGACAAATTGCTAGATACACAAAAATTAATTACAAATGTAAGATGAGACAGCAATTCCTTTTTAATGTGAAATAAAGGGTGTCCAGCGGAAAATTTACAAGTTTAAAAAATATAAAAAAATATGTTTCCAAGCGTTCATGCTGTTTCAAAACGTTCCAACATCGTTCTCGCTAAGGTTTCACGTAAAGAATAATTATTTTCATTGAGAAATTGCACAATTTCCAGTTTGCATGGGTTTCTTTTTCAAAATAATGTGCATTGTTGATTTTTTTATTCCAAGAAAGGCTGCGATCTTTCTTATCGATTTACGCAGATTGCACATAATTTCACGTCGAACTTGAGCCACATATTCTAGCGTCAATGCTGACGTTGATGGTCTCAGAGGAGTTTGGTTAACCATTATCCCTTCTTGTCTGAACTTTTGAACACAACACCAGATAAATTGCTCGGCCCATCACTTACTCATCAAATATTAAAGTGAATACAAAAAGCGCGACGCGCACGAACCAATGAATCACCGCACTTTAAATATTGCTCAACCGCGAACGCGCGGTGCGCTCCCGACCAGTGACTCAGTGTGACTGGCAAATCAGCAAATCTACCACCCCCTCAACAATACCCCTCCCACTTACCTCACCCTGATGGTTTACGAGCAATTACAATTTAATCTTGAAATTTTTCCACAGAACACCCTATATTAGTGAAATATATTGAATAATGAATGTATTTCCAAAAATAAATGGAACACTGCAGTAACGCAAGTCCTCATACATTAGAGATGTATCAGAGGCGCACTCTTCTGTCCCGACACACAATTCTCGCCTCGCCCACATCATACATCTTTTCATGCATGCTTAGTGCAGTCTACCAGACCATCTTTCAATATCTGGGTTACCATTAGGTCTTTCACTGATGTCCCTATTTATAATGCCATCAACACTCACATTATATACCATCTTCTCCTCATTCCACATGACGAAATCGCATAAGTGATCCTTTCTTAAACTTATTCACTTTGCTAAGTTCAGTTTTACATTTGTTCCAATTTATTTTGTTTATTATTTGCTTTGCTATAATAATGAATTTACTACATACGCCTCATTTCCACTGCATTCAATCTACTTTTGTTTCTCTTTAGCCAGCTTCACTTCCATATATCAGTATTGAAACAATGGCTCCATTATATTATACAATGCTACTTTTGCCTCCATTGATAAGAGTCCATTGGTAATATCTACGTTCGAAGCACCACTCACTTTACTCTCTACAGTCACCCTCCTTATCTTTTTAATATATTTTTCGGCCTTTCGGAAAAAGATATCTACTCATTTATTTTATGATAATTTTTTTACATACATACTCATATTTATACAAGACGGTATCACTCTCAGTGTAATCTTCGTCATCTTGTAACTATTGCTAAAATGAGGAAAGGGAGCGATTTACTTGTCCAGTGAATGGTTTGTCCAAAGAACACACGGTGGCATCTAGTTCAGCCAGTATGTTGAACTTTGGCATGTTGTGAATTCTGCCCACTTCTCCCTGACTACCCAACAGACTGCGTGCATTTTGAATAGTCTGCGGACTTATGACGCATCTCACAGGTTTAGGCTCGACTTTATCTTTGCACTACAAAAATGAAAATTTAATAATTATAAATTTGTATTTTTATTATTATTATTACATGATTTCTTTAGAACTATTGATTTGAATACAAATAAAATGTATGAGTTATATATGTATACATGCAACAATAGAGTTATGCACCCCCAAATAAGAATAATTTTGAAATATGGGGGTAGCTATCGACATTTATATAAAAACATGATCAAGATCTATAATAGTATTTATTATAGTATGTTTATTTGGAAATACAATATAAGCTAGTGATGGTTAACCATTATGTGACTGATTATAACAATGATTGGTAACTAAGATTTAACTGTTGGAGGTTTACTGTCTGGTGTACCAGTCATTGCTTGAAGAATTACAAATAATCAGTTACCAATCATCGTTAAATCAAGCACAATCGCAGTCATAATAACATTTTTAAATAACCGTTTAAATAATGATTTAACCATCACTAATATAAGCTATCCAAATAAATAAAATGTTCTTTTTCTTCATCCTAACGACAATTTCTAGTAAAAGATCATATTTTCTTTTGGCACTATTTGATTTATATACTTCTGTCTAGGCCTTCCGCATTGTAGAGTATTACTAAAATAAAATTATTTCAACGGCATCCCAAATAATTTGGAAACAAAGCATGATGACAGTATTGAGTCAACTTTTGTTAAAAATATTTATCCATCGTTTTACACTTTTACCAGAAATAATAACCTAAAATAAATCTTCAATATTCCATCTAACAAAAACTCTTGTCTATTGTATACACTACACATATTAAATAACTTCATATTTAGAGTTGATTAACACGACAAAATGAACCCAAAAAACATAACAAAAACATAAGGTGACTTTGAAGAATGAAAATGTCAGGCCTGATAGAATGAATGGAATTAATGAAAACAGCAATTTATTGGTACCAATAGTTTGTACAAGAAAACATCACAATACTTTTGCGCACGCCCATAACTCAAGTACCCAATAGTACAAAATAATGCAAAAATAAATATATAGAACAAAGTTATTCTGTCAAGTAATTTGATTATTATTTCAGAACTTGCCTTTACGGTTGCCTTTTTGGTTAAGATAGTTGGATAATTCAGATTTATTTTCTATCTCAACTTTATGCTAACAAATGGCATTATTATTTAAAAATAACTCAAACATGCATGTGATCTGATGATTGGACAACGCTCTATTTATTTATTAAATTGCATGAAAACCAATCAACTAAATAAATTAGCCTCATCAAATATAATGTAAAAGCAAATAACTAATAAATGAGCATATAAGATATCCATTTAATATTTCAACCGTCCAAATCACAGAAAAAACCAACCTTTCTATACTGTACAATAAATTCGCAGGAAGCCCCCAGATCCTTATTCAGGAAGGACCTTTTCATGGTGCATCTGAGCATGTACGTAATGCTGACAAATACACCGTGGTATGTCTCCAGTAGACAGGATTGTGACTGGGCTTGGGGCACCGTAGCGGACTGTCGGTGTCTCTGTGTCGCCAGAGGAAACTCAAAAGGGATTTCTGTAATGCCCTGTGGAAGTTTTCCTCCCGATTGGAGATCTAGGGTGCAGCTGATCAATGTTATTGGCTGTTGAAAGAAATCACATACGTACAAACAGATGATTAAGAAAAGTTTCAAAAAGTCATTCATTTATCATCTATCTTTTTACATAATGTTCTATTGGAAAATTGAAAAATGTCTGATTGGAAAATTGGCATCAATTCAGATTTCTCACTTTTTAAAAATACAACAGAATTAATAAAATTTTGAAACCAAAAAATATTTCTTATAAGCTCAAATATGAAGCGATTAATCCATTATATTTCTAATTAGAAAATCAGAATAAAAGGCAAAGCTAATCTATATAAATTTTCGGCTTACCTTAACAGAGTTCCGAAAAGCTTCAAACATCCCAATATTCTTATTGCTCAACTGTAAGGACACCACTCCCTCCATCACAAGAGAAATACCATCGTGCCGCACATCTGAGGGGCTCGACACCACCACCAATCCACTAACTATCTCCTGGAAATTTTTCACATGAAAGTTAGAGTATATTATTTTTAAAAATGACTGATAAAAGAAGGTTTAAATAATTGGCGTTTGTCTTGTAGATTTCAAACCTAAATAATCCTTTATTAAATCATAAAAAATAACACTACCTTCTTCAACTACTCTACTTTTTCTATAACATCTGTTTCTATTTTGAATTCTATGCTTATAGTGTTGTACAAGTGAATTAAATTAATGTTAAATGGTCAAAATTATTTACATTTACATCATTGTGGCGTTTGAAATAAAAGATGGGTTATCTGTTTGGAGTAGTCCAGCCACCTACTTTCTGATTTTCTAAACTGCACAGTATATGCCCATGATATTATTGATAGTTAAATCGTTATTTAAACCATTATTATGACCGATTGTGTTCAATTATAACGATGAGTGGTTACTGATTAATGTAATTCTTCAAACAATGACTGGTACACTAGAAAGTAAACCTCCTATAGTCAAATCTTAGTAACCAATAATCATCATAATCACAGTCACATAACGATTTACCATCACTATAAAATATGTATATACCCTAGCAGAAAGAAACGACCGGTCAAGGATTCCAAAAATTAATGGGCCTTAGGCAATTGTTTAGTATACTAGGCCATAAACCTCCCAGCGCAGGAGGCATCTTCACAACAAGGCCAAATTAACTGAATTGCCTACTGTACTATACAGTACATATCCTATTTTTATTATTTATTTTATCATGTTAACAAAGTCAACATAGCTTTCTTTCGCTAAAGGACTCACCCCTTCATGATATATTTTATTCGTTTTCTTCAAATTTATTTCAAGATTTACAGACATTGATAATCTCACTACTTGCCGTCAGATTGCAAACAAACCTGACACATTTGACACTTGTTTCTTTTGACAGCCACAATGAGTGCTACCAGAAAACTAAAAGAATTATACAGATAGAAACTCAGTTTTAAAAAAGATTTATTTTTACTGGTTTAATAGTTTTCAAATAACGTATGTGCTAGTTTAATTTTTATTTTTTTATTTTAAAAAACATCGAGACTCAAATTTACAAAAGAAGTCTAATCCAAATATACGAGAAAAAACAAAATATTTAAGAATGATAAGAGTAGATTAATTTTCTGTAACAAAAATATAAAGAAATTAGATATTGCTAAATGCATATTAATAACTAGATATTTCTAGATGCAATGCAATATAAGTCATGTATCAACACAGCTTCACAAAAACTGAAGACTATGTTTACATTTATAGTTTTCTGAGCTATTCTGCTGTGTGTATCTAACTTCTCTGCCCAACATTTCAGATCCCATTGCAGTGTCCATAATTAGTTCTGACACAGCTAATCAACTTATGATTGCTATGATTAAGTATTGGCCTGCAATATCATGTTGAAAATAGGGTGTGTCATTTAAGTGCTACCGTATTGAAAGCAAGTTGTGTATGAATAAAACATAGCCAGCCAGTCATGACTACTTAAAATATAATAAAATTCATTAATAAAATAATTCTTTTAAACGATTTTATTTGAAAATTTAAGGATAGTCATACTGCGGTAATCATTATTGATCGATTCCACCAAATATCTTAATAACAATATGTACAGACAATATATATACTATTTTTAAAATTAGCAAAATCAATTGTGTGGTTAAAATCCATTATTTTAAATCGTTAATTTTGTTTTATTAACCATTTAATGAATTAAAATACATCTACCGGTTTCAAAAAATATCATTTTCTTCTTCATGATAATTTTATAAAGTCAACCTAGCCAAAAACGGATACATTCAGTAGAACACATTCAGCCAGGAACTTTTATACATGACTCATAGAGTGGTGTATAAAGATATATATATATATATATATATAAATAAATAAATAAAGATATATTATATATATATATATCTTTATACACCCTCATATATATATGAGGGTTGTATGATAAGTACCGTGTTAGGGAAGGAAACGCATTTTAATTTTAATTTTTTTATTTCTCAACAGTCTTCTTTCAGCTCGATACACTTAATCCAACAATATTCCATTTTTTTTAAGCCATCCAAAAAATATGATTTGTCAAACTCAGTAAAATAGCCCTCTCTTTCAGTGATAACTTCCTCATTTGACGTGAACCGCTTTCCGGCAAGCCATTTTTTCATATTAGGAAACAAAAAAAATCACATAGGGCCAAATCTGAAAAATAGGATTGATGAGGCAGCAATTCGTAATATAATTCAGCCAGTTTTGCTGTGGCAATTGCGAATGAGTGAGCTGGTGCATTGTCACAGTGAAAGACCACTTTTTTCTTCACCAAGTGGGACCTTTTTTCATCAATTCAGCATCGAATCGATTGTCCTTTCATTCTACAAAAAGTCGGTGTAGATGATACCTCGCAGATTTAAAAAAATAGTAGCCATGACCTTTCCAATATATCCGACGATATTCCGATGATATCATGAATTTTGTTGACCATATCCTCCATAGTCACCTCAATCGGACGGCCTGGCCGCTCTTCATCAAAAACAGATCTTCGACCACGCTTGAATTCATTAAACCAATATCTAATGGTAGTCATCGAAAGTGCATGAATAAATTATAAGCGGCATGCAACTTCACTTTGATTTCCTAACATGTTGTTATAATTGTACTTTGGTGGATGCAGGGATCTCCATTAAATAACACTTATGTAGGTTCACAAGACTTCTATTGTTGACATTACTCCAATCACCACAAACGGCTCCTAATTCTCGTATATCTTGGACGCCGACCTACTTCGTTCTGCCGCCTAATTCTCCAACACCCCGCTGCAAAAGGCAGCGCTGTTCGCGCGCGTACCTGACACAAAGTATCAGTCTCACACATGTCTTCCCATCCAAAAAAATGAATTAAATCACTGACCCGGTGTTGCTCTTTTCCATGGTTGTAAACAAACACAAACTTACCCACTTTCAACAGCTATCAAAACAAAACTACTCGATAAATCTGTCTGAAATTTTGACAGGTGTTGTTCAAAAGATGGAGTTAAACAATGGTACAGATTCTGTGTCAGTGGCGCCATCAGTCATTAAATATGGGTACTTATCTATTATAGCCCTCGTATACTTGATTTGCTTTATCATATCTACAGAGCCACACAGAATAGCGAGGAAGATTTGTAAAATGATAAAACTGTATACATGATTAATTTACTTTATTTATTTTGAACTGTTTTGCCAATTTTATGAACATACTTCATTTCTATGATGAATACGTATACCTAAAATAAATGTGGATCATGTATATTTTCTTTCATTCAACAGAATTTTTCATATTGATAAAACCTTGTCAAATTTCTATTTTTTAAATCCATTTGCGTACAATGAAATTATTTTGAAATGTACACTGTGAAAACATCCTGCATTTAACAAATGATTTTTAACTTTGAATAAATAGATGGACTTGAACCATGATTATTCTGACCCGCCCATATAGTCGTTCGATGTGGCAAATAACTTACTGATTGTACAGCAGAAAAGTGAAGGAAAGGAAGTAAGGAAGATGAACCATTTCACGAGTTAGAGGTTTGATATATTTTAAAGAATAAAACAATAATACCAGGTAACGGACGATGAAATTTTTCCACCATCTGAAATTTATTAATTTCTTCCCGCCATTCAAGAAAATACAAAAAATTAATAATATTTCCTTGAAAAGAATGAAAGAATCAAACCAACTATATATTGTGTAAACATAACTCCATAGAAAAATTCTCAACACAAGAACAGACCGTTCTTACCTACTTAAAACAAGAAATTATCACCTAAAAAATTTTTATATAATAATAATAACCATATATTTTTTGGCATTTTTATTTTCTTTACTAAATATTGTTATCTTTTTATAAATCTATAAATATTACAAGTTACATAAATATTATATTTATTTTGATATTGACATTTAATTAACATCTTATCAAATAAAACTTTATAATATTACATAGTTTATTCACTATGGAAAAAATGAAATAGGTGAGCTAGGGTGAAATTATACATATAATCTTAAGAGCAAAGAAAATTATGACTCGGGGACTAAGCTAATGCATCGGCTAAAAAATTAAATTTTGCATAATTTTATTTTTCAAGAGACGAGATATTCTATTCTCTTAGTAAATAGTATATTGATAGAATGAATAAAAATAAAAATAGCCATTATCTTTAAAAAAAACTGAATACATTCTAGAAAAAGAATTCTGGAATATTTTTTTAAAGTTTAAGTAAATGATAATAATCGAATAAAGCAGAAAAAATTCAATAGCCCTGCCCTGTAAACATTTTTAAGTATTCTAATCCTGTCAACATTTTTGTTTCATCTATTATTGTAATAAAACTATGTAATAATTAATGAGGAAAGTGGGTACTTATTCATGTGAGAATTAAGGCATTCGATACAATTAATTACATGGGTCCTTGATTTTATTAATTATAAAAATAACTGTTGAAAAAAGACTTTGTTTTTAACTATAAATAAAACTAATAATAATACAATGAAATAGGAAATCTATACACAAATATATTATATTTCAACAATCCAATCCCATTTTCTAAAAATATATCTCATATTTTCCGATTCAACAATTTATTTTACACCATTTGATCTTTACCCAAAATAAAGAAACATTAGTATACCGAGTGTTCTGCAACATTGACACCTCTGATTCTTGAAGTAGGTAAAGATGCATAGTCTAAGAGACAATGTCTACTAACAGAAAAAAGCCAGTCCACCTTTCTGGCTGCTTCAAGAATCACAGCCTTAATAAATCATAAAATGGCAAAACAAAACGCCATTTAGCCTTATAGGAATTAAGATTTCATCAAACAAAAAGAAATTTCCCGGGGGCTTAAATAAAAATAAAAAAACAAACACGAACCCTCACTTAGCAACTAAAAAATATTGCACTTCGTTGTTACCTTCATGGGCCATTTGTGTACTATGTATTACAATAGTATTAACACAATTTTAACCAAAAATAAAAAGACATTTTTATAATAAAGTGTTGAAAATTTATTCAAATTAATCCATACATTTTTTTTCATTGAATTCATGCATTGTTTATAATAAAAATTAATATAAAAGTGAACATTAACGATTAAACATGTTTACACGTGAGAAGTCTTCCGAGCTAACTTCCCTCTTTCAACAAACGTCAACAACAACGTTCAGCAAACAAACATGAAGTGTGTGGCAGAATATCTCAGAAAACTCCCGTGTAGAGTAAGATTATTTTACTGTATGAAAACATGTTCAAATTTTCAGGAAGGCAACTTTCTCAAATGAATCAAAATAAATATGTCACAAGGTTAAAACAAAAATATATGCAGGTATGTATGGAAGAAGCAACCGAGTTAACAAAAGCAAGTACAGTGAAAAATCGTGTTCGTATTGATTCTAAATAAAAATTTCAACCAACACGTTAGTTTAACCTTGGGTTCATCAAAATGTTGCTTTTAAATAAATTATATTAAAAAAACATGCGAGAGTCTAAGGCCACATTCGTTTGACTTACATATGTAAATCATTCTTCGATCAAATTGATTTCGCTTAATATAACTCCCAACTCTCCATCAGAATATAATATGTACACTTTGTTCAAAATCAAACATAACATTGGTTCAAAAGATTTTGAACAGTTTACCCTAAAAGCGATTTGTTTTCGATTCCATCATCAAACACAAGATCCTAAAATTACAATTAAAAATAAATATGTACAGGAAAAAATGAAACTTAAACATTGGGTAACATTTTTAAGAATCGACAGGAAAGAAGAAATTAATTAAATATACAAAATAAAGAGTTCTAAAACATCCATCTTTTTATTTGTGGAATGAATGACATATCAACGCTGTCTGTTAATCAAAATCAACAGACAGCGTTGACTTTGACGAAAATTGCAAATCGGTATTTTTATTTATATTTAGTACTTTAGTGTTATATTTAATAACTGAAAACAGTGGTAATTTCAAAATGGGTTATAAATTGACATATTGAAAAACAAAAGTACCAAATAATAATTATAACTCATTCAAAAAATTAAAATACTTTCACACGTCTCGAGCCAAACAAATTAGGAAAAATGACCCAAAAACGAAAATACTATATTAATATGTAAACAACTAGATAGCTCGAGCTGAAGATCAACATAACTGCTCAAATAACTGGAACCATAAAATTGTATTAGTTTTTGTAGCAAAAGCCTCTCAGGCCTCAACAAGACTGCTCTTGAAATGAACAGAGAATCACTTTCGCCCGTCTGTTCCTAAGGATACCCCAGAACTATAAAAATACGAGCATCACACCACGCAGATTATAGGAGAGTAATTTAATTTGGTTCTTGGTTCCACTAAAAAAAGTATTTAGGACAAAGTATTTGTTTTAATAGAACATTACATCTTTTAACTATTGTTACAATATTTACATTCTTTATATTATATGCACATATGTATGGGGATAAGGCAATTATATATCTGACATCTAACTTCGTGTAATGTAATTTTATCATATCAAAAACAGCAGTATACATGCATTTTTAATTATCAATTTGATTGGCTGGCTAAACTATTGTCTGTGATAAACAATCATTTTGTTTTTTCCAAATTTTAGGTGTCCATTTTGGAAAAATGACAGTTTTAAAAAGAACTACAGTAAAATCTCACTTATCAAATTCTCATATAATCCATTTCATTTCATCTATATCCAGACTATCACCTCTCTAATCACCATTCTTCACAACTATTCAGATTAGCGAGATTTCAGTTTTCTCAAGGATCAGGGCAAGAAAACTCTTAAAGATAATTTATTAAAATCACATGTACATTTCGTAAATTAAAAAAAGTAAATCATTGAATTATCACAAAAGTTAAATTATTATTCAGATAATATTTACGGGTTAAAAAAATACAAGAACATACATATTTCATTACTTTTCTAAGTGCACTTGGAATTGTAACTTCAACAATTGAAAATAATTCTGAAGCAAAAAATACACCAACGTCAGCAAAAATGTTGTACTCTTTTCTTTACTGCATCTAACAATTATTATGCATCTTTACTATGATTAAGCCAAAACCAACATTTTGCAGAAAATTATATTAATTTTGCACTCAATCAGTTAAATTATTTAAAGCCTTTTGGATTACATCTTTTATGGATTTAACATGTTTATATGTGCTGAAGGCAAATACAAATTGTGAATTCTAAAATAGGTTGGGATGATAGTGTAAGACGAGTCTCTTTATAGAATCATCAGTCCCATAATTTAATAAATTCTAAAATTTATTGTTGATGGTAGTGAATTAAATGACGTAATTATCAGTTCAAAAATAGAAATTCACTTGACTAAGAAAATTAAACTGGAACACTGCTGCTCCGTGACTGATTTTGTAAGTGGCCTTTGGCCTCATGATGCCGGATGGAAAGAAATTAAAATATAAGGAAAAATACTATTCACTCAATTCTCCGATAATCGTAAGTTGTGTGTTTATAGAAAATTTATAAGTGGAAAATAAAGTACAATAAAAATCTGAGGTTTGAGTTTTCTGATATCTTCAAATGCCCGTTTGATGTGTAAAACATACAGGGCAAATCTAAAATATTACTTCTATTTTTAAATACATATTGATAATGTTTGAAAGTGTATAAAATAATAATAAACCCAAATTTAATCAATTATTTTGATAGCAGCCATGAATATTTTTATTCATAGTTTTGATAAAGTACAGTAAAACTTCGTTAAAACGAACCCCGTTATACCGAAAAATGACGTATATTAATTTTTTTTTCAAAATTAATTCCCTACAATCAATTTTTCATACAAAAATTAATTTATATAACAAAATCTCGTTAATATGTATAACAAAATTATTTTTATCTCGTACGAAAAAATACCAAAAATACCCGCTGCGCCCTTGTAAAACTTCTTGGGATCATAATAGGCTCTTATGGATTTATTGCCCATTGTCAAAATAGGTTAGAATGGCACCTTTCGTATGCTCTGAAGTGTACACGTGTTCATGCCTCTAAAAATGGGTCTTATCTAGACCAGCTGGAGAAAATAAAAACCCCCAAAATCAAAACCGAAGTCACACTTTAGAGAACACACGAGTCAGCTTTGCGTATGGTATTGCCCGCAATGCTCGAGATGCCTATAATTCTGCGCATTATTATCTTTGATCTTCATTATCATCGTCAACTAATGTCACTTTTTACATTATAACTGAACATTTACATGATTCCAATGAACGGTAATATTGCGTACGACATTTTCGTTAATGTGTTTATTTGACAATTGTTTTTGTGTTTGTTTACCGATATTTATATGTACTAGCATTCCGTAATTTATTCTTTAAAGTACATTTTTTAATATGTTGTGGAACCCCCTAAAATGGCTTCAGGTTGTGATAATTCCCGCAAAATTGAAACCTTTGACAAAAAACTATGATTCTGAATCTCTACGATTTAAAGAAATACGATGATACCACAGTTAAAATTTAATGTTGTTTTATATTTGAATGACATTTTGGAATTTCCAAAAGTATTGCTGAATTTTAGGTTATCTTATATCGTTTCGTAAAATGTTTTTAATTTAATTTCTTAATTATTATCAATTTACTTATCTGTTGAAACAAAACTAAATAGATTATTCAGATATTTCTTTATACAGAAAATCCTCTTTAGTTTGCAGAATGCCTTATTATGTTATATCCCATATTAAACTGACAATGGGTGTCTTGTTTGCGGAACAAACTTTTTTAAAGCTGCGTTACATTTATTTTTACGGCGTATGCGGAATATTCATATATTAGGGAAAAAAAAAATTTCACTATATGCGGGAATTTGTTATTACGAAATTTTATTTTTTGGTCCCTTAGATTTCGCAATAACGAGGTTTTACTGTATTTTAAATCCTCGTAAATAGAATCAAAGGGTTTTTACTGTATATAAGACAAAAAAAATTCAGAATCTTTATCAGGAAAGCATTTAAATTTATAGAATAGACAGAAATTCAGAGTTGTTTCTTTCTGTCAGCTTGCATAGAATATTTAAATAAAAGTGAGACAGTCTTGATTGGTTACCTAGTTCATTACAATAATCACTAATTACAAATAATAATGAATTAAATCCATAATAAAGAAATCAAAACTGTAAAATCAGCTGTACAGATATGCGCGTGCGCAGTTCATAAATTGTAAATCGATTGAAACATACATGCTGAACTGACTCATGCGAATCTACTTTTAAAGTGAACTTAAAATTTGATTTAAATATTAACAATCAGATATTTTTTGACCAAGAATCTGTTCCATAATAAATACAATCTGAAATCGAAATTCAAAATTCCTGCATTTCATCAAAAAGTGTTTCATACTATTGATATTACAAATACGCTATCAGATTTTCCTTTACAAAATTCATTAATTACCCTAAGCGCGCACTTAACCAAAGAAATGAAAAAAAATGAGTATAAACTAAAATAATGAACCATCCAAATCATTATTCATTGCTAGCAAATCCTGTCTTTATTTAAGATGATTTTCAAATTGGAACATCTTTCGAAATGTATTTCTGAAGACTTAAGAAATACATAAAAATAAAATTTTAAAAACTGCTTAAGCTTATTTCAATAATATAAAAATGTAGTCTATTTTCTTAACCACATTAATACAAAAAAATAAAAAAAGGAGAAAACAAAAACAATGTTAAAGCTCCTCCAAATGAGACGAGTTACTTCTTTGGCCAAGATGCGGTGCGCGACAACAATAAAACATAATAACGTACATTAAACATTGTAGCAACAAATCAATAAATTATTTCTTTAATCAAACTGCAGTCAATCAAACACCCTTGGTTTTTTTAAATTATCACTTAAAGTCTTATGCACTAGTACTGCAGGATCAGTGATTCCTTCTCCTCTTGCTGGCACGTGACTTGCTTCGATTCCGCGTCAACACTTTGACCGGTATTGAACCTTTAATATCGCTTGCAGCAGACTTTGCCTTAGCGACACTATTTGATTGTGTTGTTTTGCTACTCCTCGAATTTCTCGACTTCTTGGCCTTGTGGTCTTTTTTAGCCCCGCCCAATTTACTACTTTTGACAACCTTTGAAAAAGGTTTCTTTGTTTTCTTGGTTACTGCTGACTTTTTGTTAATTATTTCCTGTTTCGGAAAGCCCATGAAATCTAAAAGATTTTTTATTTCACGTTCAAGTGTACGTTGCTTCTGCGAATGGCTCTTGGATAAAGGTGTTGCGGAGGGATAATCGTCCTCGGCTTTGATTGCACTCAAAGGCAAAAACTTTGGAGACATCAAGACCGGGCAATCCGGAGGAGTGTTAGGACCGGATAAATGTTTCATGAAGCTCCGAGTGACACGACCCGAAGTTGAAGCGGCCGGCTTTATATCTTTACTAGTATTCTTGGGTGTTTTATCATCTTTAGGTTGAACCTTTGACTTCTTTCCCCTAGTCGTTGCTTTGGGTTTGATATTGATAGTCTTCTTTTTTGATTTCCTTTTACCTTTTTTGGCACTCCTCAAACATCTTTCTTCCTTGATGACCTCTTGCGACTTCCTGTCTGTTCTTTTCTTTTCATCTTCTTTTCTCTTCTTTTCTCGTTCTTTCATGACTTTTTTCTCTTTTGCAATTTCCTCTAATTCATTAACTTCCTTTCTGACCCTTCCGGATCTATTGGGAGTATGTTTTTCTGCATTAGTAGCACTCCTTGTAGATCTCCTTTCTTTCTCCTCGACTTTAATAACTATATCCAAAATTTTTCTCTTTTTCCTTGGTGGGGATTGAACAATCACAGCATCCACACTTGCAGGTGGCAATTCATCTTTTTTCTCAGTCTTGGTGATTTCTACGAACATAAATTCATCTAAGAGACGTTTTCTTCTTGTGTATGTGTTTGTAACATCTCCAACAAAGGTAACTTCATCATCTACGACGCCTGCAACTTTTTCTGCAATTTCATCCGATTCCGTAACAGCGAAAACATCGGAAGCGGATGTTTCAATTTCAGGAATCTTCACATCAGGTTCATCATTGCACAGAGGTGGTGAATCGCCGAGTAAAATAGAATTTTTGGTAGACACTCCTAAGGTATAAGACATGACCTCGATGTCTTCTTCGCAGACAAAGTTCTTGTCCGGAAAATGGGTTTCAGGAAGAGAGGGTATTGTAGCTTCAAGTGGGATGTTTGGTTTGTTAATAGCTTCGGGTACAACAGCTGATGAACCATCATTGTGTGATTTCTGCCGTCTGCGCTGAGCAAGTTTTGCATTAACCACCTCCTGGAAATAAAAATAAATAAACATTTAATAAATAGTATGTATTTGTAGATTCTATATTAGGGATTGAATGCTTCAGCGGACAGAATTCAATATGTTGGAACACTTTGGGAGGATAAGAGCTGAACTTTGAAAATGGTAAACACTAGTGATGAGAAAAAATGCTACTCTTGACTCACTAGTGTGATTGCGATTGATATTCGATAATATCAGTGATTGAAAACTGTGACCGTGATCACAGTTTCATTACTAATACACGTGCGCCACACAATATCACAATACACATAATTTTGAGCGCATTTACTTATATTATTCAAACTTCATTCTAGCATGTATAATTAATTAATATCGTCCAAAAAGAATGAAAACCCTCAAAAATAAGAGTTTATTTTTCAGGTCAAATTCTCAGCATTTCGTGTCAAATGCATTAAACGTTTTAGCAGAATCTACTAGATGGTACTTATCACGAATTATAACGTCATTCCTTCATGAATATTTTCGTTTCATTTGCACATGCGCTGAATCATAAATCAATAAATAAAATGAAAAAAATTAATCACGATATTCCCAGATATTCAAGATATCAGATGATTGACTCACGGTTCATGATTTTAAGCTCATCACTAGTAAACACATTAAAAGAGAAAAGATTAAAAAATTATTAAACGGCATTTAAAAAAACAGCATCCAACATTCAATTTTTTTTAATTTCACTTCTTCACATACCTGTAGGATAATAGGCACCTTGGGTCCATTCCTTCCACTACTCCGCCTGCCTGAGGTACTGGCCGTGGGGTAGTCAACCTTCTGAGAGGTTCCAGAGCAAATCTGTAAAATAATATGTCGTGAACATCTGCTATTTTGTAAGAAAATATCCATTTGTAATAAATAAAAAATACTAAAAAGTATTTTTATTTCCTGATTAAAAAAGGATAAACTTACCCATGGATGTGTCATGACTTCTTCCTTGGAGATACGTCTCTTCGGGTCGACGCAGAGTAGTCTTCGGACGAGTTGCTTGGCAGCCGGAGTGATACGAGCCCAATTTGGACCTGTAATAAATGCAAATCAATGAGGCCATGACATGGTGCAAATCATTGCATTATTATTAATGGTGGCCATCCCACATCCGGGGTGACTCTGCTAAAAGTGCTACATTATATGAAGGTGTTGTGGGAAGAAGGAAGAATATACAAAAGAGAATATGGTCGCTTAACCTAAGTGTAAATATATAGCAAGCTCGGGAAACATATTTTTGACAACCATTTACACCCTTGGACAGTCCACATGATGTTGAAAATGTTGAAGGAACAGATGTCTGCGAAAGACTCGGCATGGTCGAGTAGACCAGATATTGAAGGACGGTCCCCTTAGTAGCTTTAACAATCAACGAGAATGTATGAAAAGAGTGATTGTCAAGATAGAAAAATGTAGCATTTTCGCTGCGTACCCCCCTTGAGGTAACATCCCCAGCATGACATTAGTTAGTAATTTAAATTAAACAAACCATCAAAGCTGATTTGGCCCTCGCGAATTCTGTCAATCAGCTCCACGATAGGCTCCTCACCACTGGTCGGTGCAAAGGGAACATTTCCAGAGAGCATGGAATACTGAAATAAAAATGATTTCATATAATAAGTGGGTTTAAAAGTAGGATAAACTGTAGTAGAGGTGGGTAAATAATTTAAAACAATTAAGATCGAAGGTTAAAGTGGTATTTGTATTTTGTTTTCTATTTGGAGTAAATCAAGAATCAAAAAACAATTTTTTACATCTGGACTTACAAGAATAATTCCTAAACTCCAAAGGTCACAGTTTTCACCGTAACCGTTTTTTCCTCCTCGAACCTGGTCCAGTACTTCGGGGGCAGCATAAGGAAGACTGAAAGAAAAAATACAGCGTTCAATAAAATTCCAATTGTAATCCTGAAATGAAAATCAAAATTCATCTACATATAAAAACAATTCCATTTTCTTTATGAATTATATCAAAATATTTGACACTGCATCTTTAAGCTCAAATAACATCCTTATTCTACACGTGCACTCTTAACTCACCTAAAGCAAGGAGTATGCATCCTCCTCTCATCAGATGCGGAAGAGCTGCTGCCGAGGGTGTCATAGGGAATCAGCCTCGCGAAGCCGAAGTCTACGATCTTAACATCAGCATCGTTGTCATTGCTCACAAATATCAGGTTCTAGAAAATTCAACACACATAAAGTATGATTTGGCCATTCTCTTTGTATAATGAAGTGTCAAAAAAGTTTTCGCAAATTACAAAAATAAATACATATTACATATTGCGCATGCGGCAGTCTTAATAAGTGCCATGCTACAGGACCATTAAGCCAAATTTAAAATAAAAAAGATATTAAATGTTGAAGACGATATTTGTGTTACGCTCACCTCAGGCTTAAGATCTCTGTGTACCACCCTGTTCATATGAAGATGTGTGATGGCAGACAGCAACTGTCTCATGACCCTGGCGGAAGAAGTCTCATCCAGGGGGACACGGTTCAGCAGCTCTCCACCGTTGAGCAATTCCATCACAATATATGTGTGCATCTGAAAATAATACCAATTCATTAAACACTATCAGTCAGTTAAGTATGTACCATATATAGGCTGTTAAAAATACATATTCAGAATTTTTTCAAAAATGTCGGGTGTTTAAAAAGAAACTCCACTTACTGTATCTTCATATGTCTCGTGTACTGTGACAATGTTAGGGTGCCCTTGACAATACTTCAGCAACCGCACTTCCTCATCACACTTTACCACTTTTGAAATGATCTGGAATATCAAATATAAAATTCATTAATAATAATGTTATAATTCAGAGAATAATGGTTTAATTTATATGGTCAGACTAATTATTTTGCAAAATTCAATACTTTGTAACAGATTGCATTTATACAGTACTAAAGTAGTGAGATAAAGTATGATTGTGTGTTCAATTGTAACACTGATTATTATTTGTAATTCAGTGAGCAATCACCAGTACGGTACACTCAAAACTAAACCAATCATTGTTACAATCACACTTTATCTCATCACTATACTAGATGCACATTACCAAGTCGGTCCTAGCAAAAGAAATAATCACCTTGACAGCGTAGGCCTTTTTAGTTTCCTTATGAATGCACTTTCTGCAGACGGAGTAAGATCCATCACCCAAAATAGCCTCTCTCAGGTTCACATCGTAGTTTTTGAAGAACCTTGACTCCTGAAAAGAAAAAAAACATTAATAATAGTATTTTGAGGTACGAACCCTCAGCCACTGGATCACCAGGCAAGTATCGTAACCACTAGACCAATAAGCACATTGATACAAGTATTGGAGAGCCTTGAGGCTGCATATATACAATACAAACGCATTTAAAATTTTTGAAAAAATTTGCTTGTTTATCCCGAAACGTCCTTCGTACGGTTTGAAAGGTCCTTCACACATACGGTTTGAAAGGAAATTGATTAATTACATTGAATTGGAGAATTTAACTGTTAAAACAACTTGTATTTCATTTTATAAAATTGCGTATTTCTCACAGATGGATTTTAAACACTAGTAAATACATCATTTTACTGCCGAGTAGGAAGTTGAAATATTCAAAGTGGAAATCACCAAAATCACCAGTGAGAAATAAAAAGATGAAGAATTAACAAATTAACAGGCACTTGCAAATACTCCGATCACGATTAACAAATTAATGCACTTAATAATATCCTGATCATTGTACAAATCCAACACTTTGGTGACACTATTCTCGACGATTAACCCTGCAATTGGTAAACCTACAATAGATATACACTTTCAGTTTTCATTCCACCAAAGGATAACTTGCGAATACAAGATGCAATTATTGTCGACAAAATTTGTTTTTAACGCACGGGCAGTCTGACGCACAAGCATTTCACTGACGCCATAGCTGATAAATGTTACCAATGTTGTAATAGGGATACACTGAATAAAAATAATTGTATATTTATAAGGTACCAAAATCTAAACAATTAATTGTTTTATCTGAGAGATAATATAAATGTGCTTGGTGTCATATTTAATAACAAACCTTATCTGAAATAATGTTTAAAAATATATCTTTTCTCAGATAGTACCTGCGTAGTACCTGTGAGTATTGTCTGCACAGGTCACTTGCAACACTGGTATCAGGTTTCAAAAAGAGTGCAACACTATTTCACTTTGAACTTAGGCAATTATCATTTGTATTTCAGAAAATTTGTGATATTTTTAAAAAACATTAAACTCTATGCACAATTATTGAAATAAAAGTATATTGATAAAAGTGCTTACAAGTTTTAAAAAAACATGGTTTTAGAAAAATAAGAGGCAAACAGATCGTTTAAGATTAATTTACATTTAAAAAATATCCACTGTTACGGTGCGTTCACAGATGAGATTTGTCACGAAGACTCGCTTCGAAAGAGCAGTACAGAGTTGAGCGCGAAACGAGCTATGATTTATTACCACAATCCCTGGCCTATATGAAGCAACCTTTCTCAGAAATTATAATATAAAATAAAGTCACAAAAAAATATCTTCAATATTGTGTCAAGATGATCAAATTTTAGAAAACACAAAAATACACATCTCGGAATTGTCTAGATTAGGCTTTCGTCAGAAAATTACCTTAAGTTTACACCGGATGAGATTGGTATTCGACGGTTTCTTGTCGCTTGGTTCTACCGGATCCTTGGAATCATCCATGCTGAAGATCTCATCGGAAATAAGGTTTTCCGAGAACAGGATGCTGGGTGCAATGTACGAATAACCTGCACAAAATAAAAAAGAATATAACAATGCATATACTAATTCCGAGTCCGCTAGAAACAAAAATAATGTGTGTACATATTTGTATTTGGAGGCTGAAGTAAGGTTTCCGATAGGTGTCGCTACATGAAGTAAAGATAAAATACTGGCTTGGCCGATATATTCACCGCTGAGCCGTAGAGAAGTTATCCCTGCTAGTCCCAATATTGCAGCAAAGGAAAAACCCTTTATTTATCAACTACTGATGATATTTTTTTAATCATCATTAATTAGAGAAAGATTGTAATCATGTAAGAAAGATACTTGTATATTCATCGCAACAAAGTATCCAGAATATTTAAAGAAAAAAATCTAAAACTACGGCACTTTTGACAAATTTACCCTGAGTTACTTTAACTTTTTCAATTTTTGGAACGTTTGATAGACTTACATGGTATTTTAATAAATTCAAACATTCAATTGATGCAATGATACAACTGCCTCCTCCAAGATGTCTGCCAAGAAGCCCATAGCCTTGTGTGATAAATTTTTTTATCCGTATCACGAAAACAGATTATGACGCAGACAGTAAATAACATTTTTATCAACGTATTAATTTCAGTTACCTCTGAACAGCCGATCGTGATTAAGAGGTGCTTCAGCGGGAGAATCCTCCGGCGGCAGGCGGGTGAACTCCTCGCTGAAGTTGCTCGTGTCCAGCTCACTGGAGATGCGGGGCTTGAAGGGGGCGACGATTTCTTTGCGAGCCAGGGCATCCCAGTCCAAGGACTAGAAAAAAAGGATCATTTTGTAGTTTAAGTATACTTTAAGCAAACTGACTTGAATTTTGATCCATTTTCACCTCTCCTACGTTAAGTATAGGTAAACAAAAAATGTCATATTTAATTATTCTAGTATTTTGTACATATTTGATACATTTTCAAATGGCTGTAATTTTTTTAATATTATGTTTATCAGTACCTACATCATAGAATACAATATATTTTTTTTAAGAAATCTATTATTCAGAACATAGGTTTGTGATATTTTAAATACTAATTAAATGTATTAATTAAAAATATATATTTGTTATCAAAAGTACTGTCACTGTAGCATAGTTGGATAATGCACCTTTCGCGGTTTGGAAAGAGATCCAGGTTCGAATCCCGGTAGCGCAACAATAATATTTTTGATAAAATTGATTTTATATGTATATCTTTCTACAAATATTTATACAAATTATACATACAAATTACTAGAATGATTAAAATTAACACGTTTTACTTACGATACTTTACGTAGAAGGAGTCGATTTGTCTCATTGCAATAAGTGTGCAATAAAAGATTTATAAGATCTGTGAACAAATATCAGATTCTTTAAAAATGATTACCTCAAAGAAAGGATGTCTCTTCAGCTCATTAGCATCATCTTCTCCACCCCCTAATCTCTTCCTCGGATCTTTCACCAACAGTCTGAAAAAAAGAGTATGCTGTCAATAAAGTGAATAAGTATATAAACACAGAAGATCCTCCATGCTCATTTCTACAGCAAATGCGATATATTGCTATAGCAAGGAAAAAAAATGTTATAAAAGCTGCAAGCGATCCTTGCATTTCAACCATGACAGAATGAAGAAATTGGGAGAGAATGTAAAGCTGATCTTAGCATAGTGAATAAGATTTAAAAAGGATAGCTTAGGTGGTTTGGTTGTATGGAACGGATGAATGAGGAGAGAATAGCAAGAAAGATATTATGACGCAAGTGTTGACGTCACCAGAAATATCAAACGTCCACAGAAGACTTGACACGACTAGGTAAACCAGATACTAGAACATAGAAGCCTCAATAATGCTTGTATGATGTATGAATATGGATGAGATGAGAATTGTGCCAGGACAAAAGAGTGTGGCGCTTTATCATTTTTGCCAACGTCCACGGTTAAATAGCGTGATGACAAGATAGTTAATTAAGTATAGTCCCAAAAAAATTTTTCTGTAATAAAATAATGGATGGGTTTAATAAAAATATTATTATTTTGCATTTAAGTTACAGTCCCTGGGAATTTATTTCTTAAAAATTATGTTTTCTAAATGTGATCCGTTATTTCGCTGGCACTCTTCTAAATAGGAGGCAAAAAATTTGAAAACTGCTCAGCACGTATTCTCCGTGATCGCTGCTTCGATTTCTTCTTGGATATTTTATTGTAATTGGTACAGAGAGGGAGGATTGTTACTGTACGTACACCTTTGATTTAAGGATACCGCGTAAGAAAAAGTCCATTGGTGGTCGGGATATCAATTTGCCAGGGAAAATTTCACAAACAACTGATAAGGACATGCTCCATAGCAACTGAATTCCCAAGGACACGGCTAGCCATCAGCATACCCCCCGCCCATCTCCCGCTCGTTGAAGTACATAAGGAAAACATTACCATACCAATATATAAAGAGGTACTGGTAATGCCTGGGTTGCCCATATTACTAATGAACATTTATTAAGACGCATAACTGACAACTATAAGGAATGCTGCATACTGTGGACACATTCATAGTAATGCAAAATATGATATTTTACAACTCATTAACAGGGGTAAATAGAATAGAAAATAGGCAGAGCAGCAGAGCAGCAGAGCAGCAGAGCTAGTAGTCTAAGTAGAAAGAGATCATCTTGCATGCGTAATCTCAGAAAGTGGTTCAATATTTAAAATGTTAGTAATGTTATACAAGATAAATCAACATACATGGTCGCCAACCTTTGATAAAAGACACCACATGAAGAAGAAATCGCACACCTCAGAGGAAACATTGGTTGACACACGTCAAAAAGAAGACAACATGATGACATACATAATGTGTAAAATTTAATGTAAAGTTCCTTGCACCGATTGTTTCGGCTGCAAAGGATGGTGTCTCCTTGTACTTCTCGTGTGCGGGAAATCAGGTAGTCAAGATAACTTGATGTAACAATACAGTTTATTACAGATCTGACAATTATAAGTACAATACATTCAACGTGTTCTGATCTACGATTCCGGAGTGAGAGAGCGGGCGCCCAAGCGCGACGCTCTTTTATCCCTCCCATGCTGCCATTCTTGCCAACATGTGAGTGTCACACATTCACATGATACATTACATTTAATTCTAAAATCTTCTAAAGGCTCAATAAAGATTGCTGTAATGTAGCTGTAATACATAAATGGCATAATATAAATAATCAAACACATTTTAAAATGATTGTTGAGCCACTAACCTATTAATGAAATCAGCCACCCTCGGTTCCAGGCTCTCAGAATTAGGTAGAATTCCTCTCAGTATTCGGCGGCTGATGTCCTGCTGCGTGTTGTTGATCCCGTCCACCGTAAACGGTGAACCTCCAGTCAGTAGCTCGTAGGTAAGGACTCCTACGGACCACCAGTCCACTGCCTGAAAAGACAGATATAGTTATAGATAGCACAAAACTTAAAATAGCAGTACTGAAATATAATTAATACAAACCACTTTACCCAACTCTCTTTTTTATATTTGTATAAAGATGAATATTAAACAAAATACACCCGCCTGTAAATGTCAATACCACGTATGAGCCAAAAGATTCAAAACTTCTTTTGCAAATTTCCATTACACATTAAAAGACGCACCGATTTCTCTATTCAAACTTTAGACATGACCTTCAGAACCAACGTGATTTCTTGTAATCAACTTATCAATACTGCAAAAGAACATACCCCTAAGCAGTTTTTTTATACTTACTGGATGTTTGGGACATATATTTATGCCTGAACGAAACTAGTGTACTGTGCCTTCCACCTCCTCTCCCTTCCTCACCTGCCACCGAGTCAGTTGATCGGCGACCCTGAACCGGTACGGAAACGAGTAAATTTCGCAGAATAACATTGGAGTGAGACGTTGTGTCTAATCCAGTGCAATCTGAAGGACTAGGACCCTGAACGAAGATTGTGTTACAAAACCTAAATTTACAGTCCACGTTGGAGGTGCCAGAAGATCAGGATTGTGGTGAGTGCGAACTTCCTTCCGAATATCCTGTTTCTTCCGGCATCTATGCTTTTACGCAACATTTGGTCCTTCGAGCCGGATATATCGGCAATCACATCATTATTTTCATTCAGGGGTATTTCTATGATTATTATTATATTTATATTATATTATCGTTATTTTTGTCACTCGGTTACAAATAATAAAATTTAGTGGGTAATACAATATTTATCCGGGCTAATATTAACATTGCGCGCGGCAGATGTTACATGGTACCAACGGTATATTATTGAAAATATCCTATAATTTTAATATTGTATATTTCATAGTAATTTTAAATTACGGAATTAACCATGTCGATGCTGTCGGTGGAAAATCTTCTCCAGATCGCCAATCTAGCCAGAGATGGTGATAATAAACCTAAATTTACGGTCCACCTCGGAGGTGCCAGAAGATCGGAATCGTGGTGAGTGTGAACTTCCTTCCGAATATCCTGTTTCTTCCGGCATCTATGCTTTTACGCAACACTGACTATATTTTTACAAATGTTTCATATATGGTATTGCACTTACAGACAATGTATACAATCATAGATTAAAATCTCATATACAACATGGCATAAATTTTTTAAATTTAAAATAAATAATATTGCTGGAAAAATCCTGTTTGTTCTTTCCCCTTTTTAGATACTATTATATTCGAATGTTCCATATAAAAGTAATATTCTAAATGAAAAGCAAAAAAATTTCTTGGATTTACCGGTGGTCCCTTTATGATGAAAATTTTAATTTGTGTTTCATGTTCTGTAGTTATATAGAGGCATGCACTATTTGTTTATTACATACATATTGAATGGACCTACAGTAGACTCAATTATCTTCGGTTGCTTTAACCGGGTTGCGGATAAACCGGGATAGTAAAAAAATCTGATTTTTTTTTTGAACATTTCTGAAATTTTATGTATTTGATACTTATTTACGTGGCATATTTAAAATATATATATATATATATATTGTATTCTATGATGTAGATGTACTAAGAAACATAACATTAAAAAAATTACAGCCATTTATAAATGTATCAAATACGTGCAAAATAAATGATTAAAAATTACATTTTTTACTTAGGATGATACTTTACGTAGGAGGGGTCAATCAATATGTTATTAGTTAGTTTTTTATCACTCTGACGTAAAAAAATACATACTGGTTGGTAAATATAATTAACTCAGCGCGCTTGAAAACAAAATTAATGAATTATTAATATATTGTTTTTCAACATTCAATTTTTTACGAAAACCTACGTAACGGGGTGACTTTGATGAGAAATCGCATATATTTAGAATAATATAATTTAATTGAACAAGCGCTAAAAGTGTTCCGCCATTATTATCGACATCACTTGCATTTTCAAGTGATCTGCAGCATTTTAACGGCGCACATTTCTTCCGTCTAATAATAAATATAACGGTCGCATATTTCAGTACGAGTGGGTGGTTAGCGACGAAACGGCCGCCCGTCCGTTGTCGCATCGGAAGATACACGCTGTAACGGGCCGGCGCTCGTAACAAGCGCAATAATTCAATTATAACAGATGGAATGTGAAAATATAAAACTAACGGGATTTTTGTCATTTTTGAGGACTGGTAAAATGAAACACCAATTAATCGTAATTTAATAGAATAAAATATGATTAGTCGGAATATTACGCCTGTAAAGACGGAGACAGACAAAACTACATCAAGAAAGACAAGAACGTGTAGTTCGATTATTACATAACCTAAAAATAAATATTACGTATACATTATTTCACCAATACTACTACTACTGCTACTGCTACTGCCAGGACCGTCCCTTACTGATAGACAATAGACACGTAAGGGCAAAGGCCGCATTGTGGCGCAAAGGGTGGCGTCGATTGTAAAAATTGAACTTAAAAAACTTAAAAACAGCACAAAAAATAACGAATGTTAAAAGAAATCTAAAACATATGTTAGAATTCAAAATAATCAGGAAGCTTTTTATCTAAAGTTTTATAACAGCTTACAAAAATTCCATATTTTACGTGAATTATTATTGCGTTTGTGAATAGATAAAGGCGGCATCTGCACGCCTAAGTGCGGCACAATGTCTAGGGTCAGCCCTGACTACTGGAATGTTGTTCCTGCGTCATTCCGGAAAAATATGACTAATTCCGGATATCGATCATTTGAGAGATTCTGAATGTCGATCAGTTTAAAAAATTTGTGTCAAAATCGAGGTAAACTTGACGACGCTAAAAAAAAGCGAATTCGTATTTCATAAAGACAACATCGGACAATGGAGCTATAACGAATTCCGGTCGCCTGATTTCTTTGAAAAAATGTATCGTCTGAAATCCGAATTTCCTCGTGTCCGCACTCCTCACATAGTCAGGCGACCGTCAAATGCATTATCATAATAACCCGCAAAGCCTTACAATCGATGTACGCGACCTACGTTCGTTTCGGACAAAAGTACTACGCGACATTTCATAGTTCAAAATTACATTTCAATCATTCATATTTTCTTCCGAATATATTAAACGTCTCTGCACGATTCAACTTGCACAAAATGCTCGCGTTCGTGTGTACGCCATTGACCCAAATAAATGAATAAAATTGAGTCTAGTCCCCGAATGCGCCAACAGATGACTAATTTTCTTTATTTAATAACGCATAAAACTAAAACAAACCTTTGCCGAAAAGATGAACGAAGAAATTACAAAACGCAATGACTTATCTATTGTAATAATAAATTGCTTTCTTGTGACTCACAGTCGTTTTGTTTTCGCGAGATATTGATTGAACTTTTATTTTACAAAACAAAGCTCGAAAAAAAATGTCGCATTACATTTTCAATTCCACGTGACTTCCAAGACAACTTCAGACTGCGAGCTTATTCGTTAATTGACAGATTGATCCCTATTTATCCAAAATATAACTAATAATTGTTGATTTTTTTCCAAAGTCGTGCTTTCGATTTGAATATATGAACTCACTAAAATCTTAAAATTGATTCGGATGACGTTGCAATAATACGCCACGAACAGACCAATCGATCTCTTCAAAGTGACTCTTTATATTTTAGATTGTTGACCCGAGGAACAGCGCATATTTGAAATCACAAACAATTTTTTTTATCTCTATCGGGTAGGTACCTACATACATAAATTAATCGGGTTTACGTCTTTAAAGCGTCCCCTCGATTCAGTAAAAGAAACGTCATTAAACCAGAAGAATTTGAATATTTTAATGTTGTTTGTTGGTTTCGATGCAATAATAGTGTAACAGGAGAGTAAGTATGGCTCTTTATCCTCTGAACCCGTAAAAAGATGACGGAGGCTTCACAAGGCGTACTATGAAGACGATGTATGATCGAGCGTGAAGATGTACATGACGTATACATTCATAGTATATTGGATCGTACGTGTCGAAGCGAGAGAAATATATATTTTACGACAGTTTTCTATTATAATGCCTAACCCTAACGACACGGCTTGGTTTATATAATATAGACATATACGTAATGTGTGCATGAAATACGTCACGGAAAGTATTATGACCTAGAATGCAGTCTGTATGGCGCACTGACAAGTGCATTATTTGACATATTATTGTATAATAGTATTACTATTATAATTAACCGAACGACGAGTATGACGTCATATGTATTGCCATGACCAGTGGCGTGCAGTTAGGTTACGCTATTACAATGATATTATATAATACTATATAATATACTATATCGTCACCTAAGCAGCAACACAATATCTAAGAATTGTGTACTTTACGGGAGAGAGACATAACTAGTTATAAATGATTTTTGTCAAATTACCGAAGTATTACATACATTTCTAGAGTTGTAAAGAGGGGCAGATTCTTTCTAAACTGTAACTGAACTAAACTTAGGTACGAATCCCTTGACTTGTACGCAGTTGACAGGGAGGTTACAGATATGCGGTGATTACATTTCTTTGATTTGCACGCTCCTAGCGGACGCTATCACGAAACTAGTGATATAGAACAATTCCCCGCGAAAATTCAAATTCAATGATATAAAAATCTTAATTTGAGAAAAAAAATGAGATATGGAGTGTTGCCGTTTAGGTGACGATATGCAATATTGTACATAGGTTTATGTACTTTCGTTTAACTGACGTATTTAAGCAAAATTAATCCATCATGATAAAAATGCATTATCCCCGAACGCAAAGAACAATCATGAAAATAACACGTTTAGTAAGGTAGTAAAATTTGCGAATTAGTAAATGAGGAAGTAGATGCTTCGATCAGCTCTAAGATAAGTTCAAAACCTTTTAAATGTCATTCTGTTAGGAAACAGTATAAATAAGGACTCCGTACATGAATCAACTGATCCATTTCTGACTCTGCGGGGTGGAATTTTCAATTCAGTAGTTAGCAATTGTATGGCTTTAATAGAACGATAGATTAAAACAGTGGCTAGCAATTGTAGTAGCAATAATGAATAATAACCCAGTAGAGAATTACAACGCTCCGGTGGCGTCGCGCGGTAGCATCCAAAACTACGCAACTAATTATTCTATTGATACACACACGGTGGGCGCTAGCGTAATTATAAAATATGTATTATTTAATTTATATTTGTTTCCCAGAATTTTTAGTAATGCACAGCTTTTTCGCTCGAATGCAGTGCACGCCCCTGACGGATTGACCGCAATAACTTGACGAAAGATCAGGAGCCATAACAGCAACGATTGTGATGAGTGAAAGAATCAATCTAAATCAAACATTAACCGATTTTTTTACAGTAGTCCACCAATTCAAAAAGCTTGATTGGCTAACTCTTGCCTAGTAACCAAGAAGTATAATGTTGATCCACGACCGGCAAGTTAGTTATATTTCACATAACACAAGCGCATATGTAGCTATACAAAAAAAATCTGAATTATTATAGTTACATATGATAAATGATTGATTTTAACTTAAAAAATATTCCATCAAATTCGATATTTTATGTGAAAATTTCTTTTTTCTGACTATTTCATTTTCGCTTCTTCTAAATTTACAAATATTTTATTTATTTCGAATCGTTCGGAAAAAATCTTATCAATGATAGATTGATGTATCACAAAATGTTACTTTTCTTGTAATAAATATCCAAAATAATATTTGTAGATTCGGGAAATTAACTAGTTAGTTAATAACCTTAAATGATCGCAGGTAAAATTGTACATAATTCAATTGTCTACATATTTGAAATTTAACGATAATTAATATTCGCTTTCGCAATATAACTTAGTTAATAGACTTTGCAATATAAAATGATATAAGAAAATCGAACGCCTCAAACCTAAATTAAATGTGATGTTTAATATGCACTTATAGGTGAGCGCCGTGTACATTCTAGTGCACTAAAATGCAAGCACCAGTTCAGGATGTCACCGTGGCCAGTCGTGCTCATTATGCTAAGGTATAGAATATTTAAAATGAAATTACTTTCAATTCACACAGAGCGGAATTACCGAATTGGAGAAGACTTTCTAAATAAGAATTCGGCGGTGCCATTTGGCTGTGGGAACATTTCAGACATTACTACTTTTCGCTTTCTATACTAAATCCCTTTCACATCGAGGAGTTGGCGCTGCAAGGCCATCGTCAAACTGCCAAAACAAAACACTTTAAACTATCGAGCGTCATCGAACAATATCACGATCAACAGATAAATCAAGTGGTTGTAGCTTGTAGCTACATTGCATACATGCATACATGCACACATGCTAGCTCGAGGCAGACATATTTCCGATAGAAGCCGCTCAGGCTTGATTTTAACCCCTTTATTACCATCCAGATTGGCAATAAATTTCCCAGAAAATCTTTGAGAAACATCTGAATATATTTTGTAATTGACGTTCGCATTAAAACATATACAATAATTCCTTCCATGATTAAAAAAAAATACTACAAAAAATTAAATATTAAAAAAAAATTACATTTATATTTTAAAGAGAACACATTGTCATCTGTAAAGTTGTAATTTTTTCAGAACATATAAATTCGAAAAAATTTATTTACGAGGATGACATCGTGTAATTGGTTATCGCACTTCCCGAGATAGGAAGAGATCCTGGTTCAAATCCCGGTGGCAACTAAAATATTTTTTTGATAAATTGAGTTTATCTGTATATCTTTCTAATTGATGCATTCAATTTGTATTAAAATTAGAGTTGTTAAAAAATAAATTTGACAAATATTTTTGTTTTTTTCATATTATATTTTTTGTTTGTAAAAAATCTTTGTTTATTGTTAGAAAATATATAAAAAAATAATGAATGGATGTTTTAACAGTTCATTAAACATGTTTTCGAAGACGAAAAACATTAAAAAACTGTATAAACACAGTTTTGTACGTATTCAGTTTATTATAAAAGTAATGTTTATTTACTAAATGTATTAAAAATTAGGTTTTATATAAAACTTTTTAGAATGCCGAAATATCGGCCCAAGGGTTAAGAGAAAACATCGTAAATGCCAAATATTCTCGTTTAAATGTTGGCATTGATAAAAATAATAAAATAAAGACATTGCGGACATTCATAATGGACCCCGTAATAGACTGGAACTATTTTTTTTTTGTTCGGCTTGATTTTAATATTCTACTTGATTACAAACGCCATATTTGGTTCGAATAATACAACACCAAAAAATATGTTTTAAATTGTCATTTAACATAGTACTTATTTCAAAATAGTATTGCAAAATATTTCAAATTTGAAATTTACTTGTTTCGAAAACGGTGCGGAAAATTTGACATTCAAGTTTTGAATTGAATTTGATTTGAACACCGGTTATATTAATTTTGCACAAACGTTATGCTCTTCTTGAAATGACATTGTGAATACATTGAATTATATAAGTAACTACCCCGTACCAACTCGGACGCCACAAACATACACGGGACAATTGGTGTGTAGAGAACATCAGCCGCTCGACCAGTTTGTTCCCACCTTTATTTACCATTCTGTCAACATTTTCCCTACGCAGTGTGTTTAATGTTATTACTTTATCGAGCCATTTTTGCCGTAATTCTCTATCAAAGCGTTACCTTTTCTGAACTGGATCGTCTTAATTAATCGTCTAAAATAAACGCCACAAGCACTTTTTAATATAATAAAAGAGCCTCCCAATTAAGTATTGTTTATCCATTAAATAGTAATAATAAATTAGTATCTTTTCTCATATAATATTTCCACTTTTCAAGGTAATTTATATGCGCTTACGATTTAAAAAATACTTTCTATGACTTAAAACGATTTTCACTTTACGGCTATGGTCTGGTCTGGTCCCTAACCCGACATATTAGCAGGACGATGTTTTCACGTGTTTTTGCACTACGCGTGAGAAACTTTTTAATGTTATAATTACATTCCATGCTGTGGATTAACTATTAACGCTGGGGATGGTAACGACACTCGCAAAAATATCGATTTCAAATGGTTTACAGGGCGCGAACTTTTTGGCATAATTTAATTTAGCATAATTTACGCCACTGATCCGACAGTAGATTTCTTTGTTTACAATTTTGAAATAATTAATTTTGACACATTCATAATGAATTTCAACACTTCACTTCGATGAAATATATAAATTTCCCAATTTTCATTTGTGACAAACATTGTAAGAATAGCGTTAAAAAATATGATTTTTATTATTTTATCTAAAAAAAAATATTAGAAAAAAAATTATGTCTAGCACATAATATAACATTATACTGCTGTATCGAGTCTACATATATTAATATCCATGAACAACAAACATTCGCATGCAACATTGTCGACGGTTGCCCCGCAAAAAGGGGGGGGCGAACAGTGGAAGAAATACTGAGGAAGAAAATTCTCTACGCACCTTTCTGATTGATCCCGGAATTGCCGGCTGCAAATAACAATCCAACAAATCATCACATTTCAATACTTCAACCCGACACCCGACTGGACTGCAGATGGACGGACAACAATGATTTAAAACGGCACAGACATTATTCATGAATATGACAAAAACTAGTTTTGCTAACGCGCTTCGTACCATTGAAACGTACATTTTTTTTACCACAGGTGAAATAGAAGGCGATTTTTTTCCTACCGCGAGTTATAAACAGATTCATTGTACGTACACTGCGCTTGTATTAATTCATTAGCTGACTAGATAACCGCACACAGGACAACCGCACGCACGGTCTCGCACAAATTACTTCCTACTAACATTCCTTTATAATATGTTACGTCAAGTTGGTTAGAATATTTAATACAAAATCGTGTGTGCACCTGTCTTGTGTGCAGTTGTCGTGGAACTAATTCATCAGTATTCGTTTTAAAATACATATTGGAATGAGCGAAACAATCAAAATTACTATCGCTGAAACTATTACATTACTTCGGTAGGGTTCGATTCTTGACAAATTAAAAACGTAACAAAAAATACGTACACAGGAAAACATTTCAGAAACAAGTTCCGTGCACCCATTTTGAATTGATATTTGACATTGTATACGTGACATAATTATTATTGTTTGTTACGAGTCATACTAAAGCTATCGTTGGCAGGACGATATGCCTACAGAAATGTATCCAAAATGGAAATCTGCTTTCATCATAAGATTCATTTCACCGATGAATTGACATTTTCCGAAAAAAAATGTAATTTCACGGTATAATTTAAAACATACAAAGGAATGTATATAAAATGGCGATCTTATTATCTTCCCTACATATCCGTGATGCTAATTTTATAATGCACAGTATTAGGACACCACAACATTGTTTTATCTAATGTACGAGTTAACGAGAGTTGAAAACAAAGTGCATCAAATATATTGCATCGCTAAAATACTTAAATAGAAATTTTTCCCTCAAAATAATCGAGAAATTAAATCTTTTTATTTGCCCATGAAATTACAGCGTATCCGTTTTTCTCTCGTATTGACCTAAAAAGAGTCAAACGGGTCGCGGTACGAAACGTCGCGGCCTTCTCGGCTCGGCGTCCGCGCCGTACAGAACGCGGGGCACACGAGGCGGGGGACGTCGAGATCGGTGCCGACTGCCGTGACGTGATCGCGCCCACAGGTAAATCGTACAACGAGACTCGCGCGACCCACTGACCTACATACTTTAGGAGCGTATTGCGGACTTAATAAGCGGGGAATTGTCCCTTTTTACTCGAAGGTCGGTTGCCAACGAGCCTCGGTATAATATATATATATATATAAATGTAATCGAAATAAAGCCAATGAATATAATAAAACTCCAACTTTGTGGCTAACGCTTTTATTGTAGGTAAATTTTAAAGAAACCTAATATATTACATCGGAGTGAAATATCAATATCCTTTTAAATAAATACGAATTAAATTGATATGTAAACCTATAATAGGAAAGTTTTAAAAAATATTTTTGAAAAAAATATAATGTTCAGAAGATTCAAAATACGGAAAATCAAAACGATACAATATTTTCCTTTCACGATCAAAAAATCCAGACCGTGTGAGAGATTCTGGGAGACGTACGACAATTTACAAGTGAATGTTGTAACACTATGAGATGTTTTAAAACGCAAATCTAAATTATCAAAATAAAGTTACTAAACCAAATATAAATTCTATTTTTATTCGATTTACCTATGTTCGCATGTTTTACTATAGATACTAAACGATAGACGTCTTAGGAAGAGAACACATTATTCTGTGAAGTTTTAGTTTTTCAGAACATAGTTCTGTGGTATTTTAATACAAATTAAATCTATCAATTAGAAAAATATATTTACAAGAAAATTCAATTTATCGAAAAAATATTTTTGTTGCTACCGGGATTCCCTGATTCAGGGTGTGTTCCCTTTAATATATTAGTTGTATCAAAGCTTATCTAAAATTGAATAAAAATAATTTTATTTAATTTCTGGCGTCTCCTAGAGAATATTACTCAAAGTATTTGAGATTTACGCAACAAAAGGTAATAGTTTTTAAATTTAGAATAGTAGATGTAACAATTTGATAGAACTACAGCATATAAGTTCGAAAATTTGTCGTTAACTTACTGTGTCGGTGTAGCGCGTACTTCCCGGATAGGAAAGGATCCAGGTTCGAATCCCGGCAGCAACAAAAATATTGTGCAACAAAAAGTGAATTTTCCCGTATATCTTTCTAATTGATACATTTAATTTGTATTCATAAATATTTAGATATAGGTACATGCTTCCGATAGCACTCATCGGTTGACGACAAGAAATAAGTAAATGTGAACTTTATCGAGGAGACAGTATGTATACAAACAAAACTCACAGTCCACATTTGGTAAATATAATATAATGGTATATTTTAATTAAATATTAAATATTTACATTATCCGCATTACAAATAACTGACATTCGAGACGAGCGACACGGGGCCGAGTCCGGTCGCACGTGCAAATGTAAACAACACACGTGACTATTGTCGGTCACACGCAGATTACGAGAGGCAAACCAAATAACATTGATTTGTTTTCAAACATAAACAATGTTGACATCTAACTGCTACGCCATTTTGTTATTAGATCATTCAATTAATTTATTACATTGTATATAAACATATTATTGTAAAAGGTACGCGTACACAATACATAAAAACCAAAAAACATTTCCGAGACAAAATTTCAAATATATCACCTCAACTCTCGTTAAGCTAATCGATTATATTAACCTTAGGTTTGTCGACATCCGACATATTTGTGTCAGTGAATCACTCCTACAGCATGAGACACTGCGGTATAAATAACCTGTACAGCAATATTAAATGCTGGTGGTACCATTTATTATTATACATATAGATAAACATTATCGCATCATTTACACGAGGAATGAGTACCGGTGTTGTTGGTTCTTTCTTCAAATAACATATATTTGTATTGTTTAATGTAAATATACCGACCAGTAGATTCGTTCCAAGATCCGCGTCAGCGAGACAAATGGCAGAGCGCACTATTCACTCTTACTTACGCGATGTTTGGACTGCTCGCGTTAACGATCTCCTAGGCAACGCGTAATCCGGAATAAGCCTGCTGATGTGAATATCTAAGATTTTTCTTGGTATATTTCCAATCTCTAGTGGTGTATTTACGACGCAATATATTTTGTCCCTCGCCCTGTCAAATATAAAATAAAAACGATTTAATTTCTAAAGATTCCACCAGGGAAAATAATATATTTAAAACCGAATTTTCAAATACATTTTACAATTTATTATAGATTACCTTTGCTCTGGAACATCGAACAACGCTATATGTATATTTACATATACATTACCACGATAGTATTAAACACTCTACTCCATTTTATGTTTAATATGACGCGAGACTACACAAAGCAGTTGTGATTGATCGCCCGGGGAAAAACCCAAGATTTGCTTTGAACTCAATCGTCGAAATAACACAGCATATTATCATTTTTTCTTTTAATATTGCGATTAAGTTATGTTTAAGTTACAAAGGCGCATTCACATTTCGATATTTGTAGACGGCACATGTCGGAATAGTCCGAACCATCCGCACATTGGCTTTGCCGCACTTGATGCGTCGTCCTCTTTGCGTATTATGTGTTTGTAGTTATTTCCAGAAGACGTGTGACGTCAGTGACCGCGCGTGTCGCGGCTCGTGACGGCCCGTGACGCGGCCGGTGACGCGTGAGGTATGACGCGCGGCCCTGCTAGGGCGGTGCGCGGCGGCACGGCTGGCCGAGATCCTCGGCGGCTACGAGACCGCGAATGGACGTCTCCACGCATCATCTGACCGAGTCGAACGTCAGTCTTGCCACATTTATCCGACGTTGACATAAACATACGTTTGTTCTATTTATATACCACTTTTGATAACTTGGGATTCAATTTAGACTGAAATCCGAAGGTCAATGGAGACCGTCGTTTATGCACTAAGTAAACATGACTAGTTACTACCTAACTTATTTTAAAAATGTAAGTAATACGAGTTTAAACACAATGAAAGTATCGGAAGACCCAGGCCACGGTGGTTGGGACGCTCGTGCATTCGGTATCGCGAACTAGAAAATGACAGCAGAGGACAGATCGGAGTGACGAAACTCATTGAGGAGACCACGCCACGGCCCACACCGGGATGTTGCACCGTCGATGATGATCAGAGATACTAATAATCTTGATCACAAATTCATCGATTAATGAGAGGGTGATTGTGTTAAGTGGGGAGGGATATGAGAACTGCCACTTTATGTGTATGTGTGCCAAGAGAATGAGTAAAGGAGTGGTGGGTGTAAATCATTATAAGAGGCCGTCTCTGGGGGAACGAGTCTCTTCCATCGCCGATCCTCCTGAAAAACTAGTCTATTACTGAAGTGTGTAATTTATACTTTAAATACGTTGTTGTAATAAACAGAATATTGTCACCAGACATACTGAGCTTAGAATGAAGAACTAAAGAATGAGTCCCTAATCAGGAGAGTTATATGGAAATACCACAATTATTGATTCGATCACGAATTTATTCATATTCTCTTATTATACATGTATATATTGTATATTATGGTTCAAATGTACGGCAGTGAACATCTCTTTTTACTAAATAAATATGGGTTTATCTTTCGGGGTTCGTGATTAGATATTTTTGGTTGGCTCTTGAGCTGAACTGCAACGCACGTTCGCCTGTTCAGCATTTGAAAAAATGCCAACCTGGCAGTGAATGAGTAGGACCTATATGGAAGCTTTTCTCCATAGAACCATCCTGGATAAGTGGTGGGTCCCCCTCTCATATTCTTCAAATGTATTAATCTCGTTGCGATTATTTAATTCCTCTTCGAGCTTTTTTTTACCATTAAAATCCATATAAATTTAAAGCGAGACTCATTTTTTCCACTCTGCCTATAATATACTAAAAGTGGTTCGAATTTTGGTATGAAAAGCCGAACCAAACAAACAGTACTTATCAATGTCGCAATTAACTAGTAAACTGTCGTATTGTTTTACTAAAAATACAACATATTACATTTTACTGTAGAAATGCCGTATACAAAATTAATGACAATGGTCGAGCACAAAACAAAATTGATGACGTTTAAATTTCTACACTGACAGGACTGAACGGATACCGCACTGGAGCGACACGGTCGAGTGCGTAACGACTTTTTCTCGGCAATTCCTACTAAAAAAAAAAGAGCACAATCCGAAACAAATCGGCAGTGCGGAGTTCGCCTGCGGTATCTGGGCTGTTCCGGTTCCGAGCTCGACACCTCCGGGTTAAAGTGGCTCACCACTACATATATATATACCTACCCTGCCTCGACTCTCCGCGGTAAAGTGATATAACTAACGGCATTCCTCATATCAACAAGAACAAGAAATTTATAACGAAAACCGAACGTTTTCAAATATAATATGACTGTATTATCTGACGAATTTAAAATAGGTCAGTATTCGACATTGACGCAAATTGTTTTTTTAACTCGTAAAGAATCAAGATAATATTATTTTATTTTAAAGTTATCCTTAAGTGTACTGATTCTCCTGCACGACTGCAGAAAAACAATTATGTCATAACAGTCTATAATACAAATTGTATAGTCCTCCGAAAAGCGTCGTAACTTGGTAAAAATAACTAACTTGATATGAGTATTTGATCTAAAACATGAAAATTGACATAAAAATATGAGCTGAGAGCGACCGATTTTGATATAGAAATACGTGTGTATAATACATCATTTATTTTTAGTCATTTGTGATATTCTGTTTTAATTTTTGGTATACATACACCACACCTGTAATATGTTTTAAAAAATTCCCAGATAATAGTGTGAATAGTCGCGGAATCATGTAAGTGCTAAGTATTTTGTTTATTCATCAAATTACATAAATAAATCCCTGATTCGTGGAGCCATTATTGTTCACTTTTCACACAATTGAAAGTGCATCGGTGTCGGGCCAATTGCTAACCAACCAGGGGGCAGCCTTGACCTTCTATTCGAACACTCAAATGAATCATCCAGTTACAAAAAACCCTGTTTTATTTGAGCAGAAATTGGGATATTGACAAAAATGGCGTACCTAAATGATCTGATTCCTGTTCATTTCATCGTGAATTGCATTTAAAATATATTTTATACGATACGATGAATAACTTTATCCATTCGCTTTGGAACTTAACAATTTAATTAATATTATACTATGATCATTTTATAACACAACACAACATGACAATGTTAAAATAATGTAATTTGCGAAATATTATCGTCAACTAGTATAATATTTATTAATTAGCAAATGGTGTGTTTTAGTTAGGCAGAATGGAAAACTCAAATACTTCTCCCCCACTTAAACATTTACATTTCCTCCGTCTAATAAATTACACCGAATCTCTTGAGGTACCGAGATTATTAATAAAAAAATTAAAAAAGCGCTGTGCCTTATTGCTGTTAGCCTTGAATACGATCGCTAAAGCGGGGACCAATCGTCAAACACTGGTAGCATAGCAATCATTTCATATATGGCTATATAATAATCAAGTACTTTTGATCTTAGTCAGGGGTGTCTCTAGACTTTATGTCGCTCTTACGCAAGCTAGAAAATGCCGCCCTTATATGTTTACAATGATCATTCATTATATTTCTAAATTGACATAGAATATTAATCATAAAAAGAATTTGAAAAATGAAGAAAGTTTTTTATCCCTGAAATCTAAAAGTTTTCCCCGCACGGCGTAACTTAGTATATTATGCGGCTATCTACCTAGTAGTGTGGGATTATACAGATTAATTTCTTCATAATGTAATTTACCTTCTGTGGTAAATAAAGGTTTGGCAAACGCAATTAGGCAACCTTATTATAAATCTTTTGATATTAAACATTATTCAAATTATTTGCTTTGATCATTAAAATGGAAATAAAAAATTTGTTTGATTTTTATTTTGTTTACTTTTATCTTATGTTTGTCGCCCCCTGGAAGTGCTGCCCCGGGGGGCTTTGCCTTACTTGCCCATCGGTTAGAAATGGCCCTGCCTACACTTGACCACAAGTGAAAAATTTAAAAATAAGCAAAATATTGTTCATTACGGTTTTATATTTTCAATATAATTAATAAAAGCAACAAATCAAGGCGCTCAGTTTCTTCGATGTAGGTAGAGTCGGTGATTATTTTGATATATGTTTGTCTAACGAAATGATAACAAACGAGAAAACTCTCTCACGCTCTCATAATTCCTTCTGCACTCTCCAAATGTAGGCCACCCGAGTAATATGCTTGGAAATTAACAGGACATCATCTGACATAGATTTTGAACAAGACAAGAAAATAGCATGAACCATAATGAACAAGGCTATTTCCGGGGGAGACGATCCTAAGGATTTCCTGCTGTTTGGAGGGATTCAGTTTTAATCTATTTGTAGACATCCTCTCCAAGATAGACACGTTCATCTAAACACTTTGGTTTTCACATTTTCTTAGGTACTCTGTAGACACTGCTTCGTGACATTTTATACCTGGTGGGTACGCACAGGAGCTCTTCGCTCTTCAAAATAAATCTGTCAGTGTTGATCAATTAGAAAGATATACAGAAAAAATCTATTTAGCGAAAAAATATTTGGTGGCTGCCGGGATTCGAATATGGACCTTTTCCTCAGGAAAAACGTGTTACCATTCCCATACATGAACCGATTACATTTGAAACTTATATTCTGTAAATTGATATAATTGGTACATATTATTCCATTTTTAAAAGTAATCAACCAAAAATTATTTTTATTCAAACATTAATTTATGGTTTACTTTTACATCTTTCGACAATATTCTCGTGAGGCGAGCCCAGCTTTTCTTTTTAATAGGAAAAAAAAAACATTTTTATATTGAGTACGAATGATAATGTTTATATATACAATAGATAAAATAGTAAAGACACAAAATCTGGCGACTTTTTGGTATTGAAAATCCCAAATAATTAATGTATAGAATCAGTCCTACTTTACATCACCAGGGGACACCAAAGAGTATTTTTATTTTATTTAAATAAAAAATTTAAATGTCATTATTCAAGGTCCATTTTTACTCATATAAGTTGAATTTAATTGAAAAAAAAACATATATTTGATATGTACATCCATTAGAAGTGTATTTTTACATCCGATTGCCGATTGTATGAATAATATTAATTTCTAACACTATTTTCTACTTTCTAATATTTCATTATTAAGTACTCGCGTAAGGTCACGCAGAGGTTACACGTTGAGAGTAAAAATGAATAGAAATTAAAAATACAACTCATTTTGCAAAATACGTACAAAATTATTATAACAAGTATTAAAAAATGTATTTATCAAAGTATGTATTATAAAATATGTGTCCATTGCCCGTCTTGGTCGTCCTAAATCTAAACAATGGTTCTATATTTGAAATCGCATTGGCCAACATGATCCAATACGAACAAAGCAAACGAACGCAGCGTTCCATATTTGAAATCATTTTAAAAGAAATATATAATTTCATCACAGCGGCAGGCATGAGACACTCACGCGTTGGCTATTTTATGTCAATTTTCCATCCTCATAGAAATTTTCGTGTGTGTATTTTCATATAAACGAAAAATACAGGATATTTTTTACATGTAATTGATATTAAAGCGGTTCGTATGGGTCTTCGGTTGCACATAAAAAAAACTACACAAAATTTTTGAAAAATTGAAATCTGGGAGCACTCTAAAGAATAAGTCAAAAATGCTTCGGCGTTAAATGAAAACTATCGGTAAAATCGCTACCGATATCAACAGGTAAGCGCGAAAGCGACGAAACTAAATAAGCCACGTGATATAGTTAAATTAATTAAATGGCGTACCCTTGATACCTTTGCACTCTTCAGACATCACTTTCAGCACGCGAGAAAGAGAGGTACAACAATAACGTAAGCGTTTTCCAAAAAAAAAAAAAAAAATGTAAAAAACGGACGGCGCCATACGCGCGAAAGAGATGCGAACAGAGGAAAAACACGTGCGGAAAATGTACTGGAACGACGCGGTAAATATACCTTTCTCTTTCAGCACGGGCAACGAGACGCCGACGTGCGCAACAGAGATGCAAACACATAGTGAAATTCTTATCGGAGCACGTTCAATAAAGACGCAATATGAAATTTCTCCGCGCTGCTCTTGCGTAATGCGTCTTCAACGAGAGTGAAAGAGATGATTGCGCGCAATTACGTCGGCCGGGTTAGACACATTTAATAATAGGTCACGGCCTAGCTTCGGCATTAGAAGCCAATAAATAGATCAGATGTTCGTTATTATCGTTATTTTCTACATTCATTAACGGGAATATGAAAAATAAATTGTCGCAGGCGGCCATTGTTATCAATGCGGGCAGCAGGTCAGGTTAGGTACCCAGAAACACGACACGGCCGAAACAAAAATTATTTGCGCCGTGTCGTATCGTGTAAATACTATTTAAGAACGCTCTTACAAGCGTCTGAAAATAAATTGTTCTAATTTAGATATTGAATTTAGTCAAACTGAAAAACAGCTGCCATGTTCAAGCTCAAATAATAAAATTCTCACATCCCAGACACACGCCTACAAGGAAACAAACAATCAATTTTAAACAATTTACATTATATTTGCATTATCAGATCAAACCAATTAATCGACTTGTTCTAAAAGAACTCCAATCTTTCTACTAAAATATCTTCGTTTTTATTTGACAATTTAATAAAAAATATTTATTTTTTGATGAAACATTAAGAAAGAAATTTTGAAATATAAATGTTGATCTTGCGGTATCAACAAAAAAGTGAAATTCAACAGAGTTCACTTTTTAGGGGCGTCACACGATAACTGACATAAATCTAAAAATATGTTTAAGTTAATACTTATCTATACAGCTAAATTGTGAATATCAAGTTCATTGATATCAGCGCTCGGTATATGAGCGATGCCGAATGTGAATCCTAGACATTGAATGTGAATATCAAACTTGGATTACCAAGGATATCCATCACCGACCAGATTATTGATCAACACCAAATGGCACACTTGCATGTGTTAGTTTCGTTTGTATTGTTTTATCTGCGGATAAAAATAATTTAATCGTCTGTCTCACCTGCTACGATGAATGCAAATTTAACGTGTTTATGCAGTGTCACAATATCGTAATAAATAATATTATAATAAATGAATTATTATTCGTATTAATAATTCAGTTTTGTGTTTCTACACGTATCACTGTAATATATTTGTGATTTGTTTAGTTGCCGACAGATGGTACGATCATATTCTATTATAAATTATATATTTGTAGCTTTTTTGGAACGACGTAGCAACAAAAAAATATTAATAATCAGGATGCTATTATATGTTGAAACAAAACAATGTGCAACGTTCGACGCTACGAAGTGGAAAAATACTATAGACCGATGTAGCACGCGTGGTGTGTCGGGGACTTCCCGTTTTTATTATCGTTTAAAAGTTCAGCATTTAACAGCACGTCCATGAGTATCATTTCCCTTGCGAATGGCTTCCTGCTTAACTCTACGTGATTTTTTTCAATTTTTTTTAATTAAAGAAAAATCGTTTTTATTTTCACTAAGTAAATTATATTTGCATTTGTTGTATTGAATGGTATCTTTGCATTACGCTGTAGGCCTGGAATAAATTATCCATAAATGCATACATTTCAATGAATGCTAAAACGTGGTTCGTTGTAGCATTGTAGAACCAACTACATTCGTTTCGGAATACCCGACTGTACAAAAAGCATTAACGATACCGAGAATATCAACGATATTAAATACATCGTATCTCGAACCTTCTGAACGAATTCGAAAAGGACGCGCTCAACATTTCGTTGTTAATTCCGTAAACGCGGTTACGCAAGTCAAATTTGGACACTATTTGCACTCGCGAATATCCAAATAGATTAATTAATTAATTAAAGGCAGGCGCGGGTCCGGTCGCATTCTGGCCTACAGTGATAATATAACTGAGTACCTGCACAACGAGAAGTGCGAATTGAAAAATAAACCCAGTTGCATTTTTCGACTCTAATTAGTGCCATAAAAATGTTGTGAACAGAGCAGAACTAGTGAGTTGAAGTTTACAGTGTTTATTATATACATCACCAAGATTGAACGAAGACAAAATGAAAAATATACAAGGCAAAAGATTACTCACGATATCGTGGCCGTGGCTGTTGCTCCTGACAACCTCCGGAGCCATGTACTCGATGGTGCCGCAAAAGCTGTAGGCGCGGCTCTCGTCGGGCTGGAACTCCTTGGACAGACCGAAGTCCGTGAGCACTACGTGACCGGTGCTGTCCAGCAGGATGTTCTCCAGCTTTACGTCGCGGTAGATGATGCCCAGCTGCGAGAAAACATCATTCCATCAATCATCAACAATATATTAAAGACAATGTATCGAAATGTTTTAGAACTCGCAATATAAAGAAATGTGTCAAAATGATTAACGATTGACAACACTTCAGCATAGAGATGATTCGATGTGGATAAACAATTGTATTAGTGTGAGTAATATGCACATTGAAACAGTGTATTGATGCCGCTTAGCGTTTTAATTGGTCAGCGGGCGGGGTGGAGTTGTCGTTTGAAATTAGTTATAAACACGCTATCCACAAAAAATATGTACGGAATATTTGAATTTTGCAAATTAGGAAAGTTTATGTTTATATCATAATGTATTTGTTGTTTTTTTGTATTCTTATATTATTACCTACATTTGTCTTAGTCGATTTGTTGGTTTTTCCTTTGTTATAAATATATAACTATGTACTTAACTATAAAAGCCGTGTATTTAAAATAAATATTCCAAAAAGCATTATATTTTCCAATTAACAATTTATATTTCTATCACATATATACGGCGACGGAAAACATTAAAAAAATATATGATATAATATATATTGCAAAAAAACGGTGTACATGAAAATTTGAGCTCTGTATGTGTTTTATTTCCTGAGAGTTTTCCGGCACCGTGTATTTATTTAAAATATATATACACTATTATTATTATTATTATATATTTATGAAACGGGCTGCTACACCAATACAATAATTGTATTTTTTAAATGAAAAGTACTTTACGAGTCTCGTAAAATCGCTATAATTTTTAATAACTTTTTAATAACCAAATTAATATTACATATTCGCCATTATTTTTTTCATTAGCTAGAATGGAAATGTATAAACGTCTTATCTCTGTGAGAATCGTCTCTTTACTGTAGACACACCTATGTCTGAATATTATGTCATTTTTAGTAGCTATTTAAACATTCGAATAAGTGCGCAACGTATAATAATAATAATAATAATAAGAATAATAATAATGTTTATTCCAGCGTGATCGGGTTTTTTTTTAACCCGACGAATGACGAACTAAAAAAGATGAATGGATTTCGATGTGGTTTTGCTATGCGTATTGGATATATCTCTGGGAAAGATTTAAGCTACACATTAATACAACAGAAGACTGAGCGCACAAGAAAACTGAAATAATAGGTTAACGGAATATTGTCTAAAGGCTATAAAACTAAACAGTGTTTATTGCAAAACAATGTCTGGTGTATGGAATAAATTGTAAAATAGAAAATTGAACGGAGCCCCTACTTTCAACACATAAAAAGATATACGGTTAAAGTTGCTACGATTGAACCACTTTTGGAATAGTGTTATTTACCACCCGTAATTGATAAAATAAAACCAACCTCTTTGTTTAAACAACTATTTATTGATTATTCTACATGTTTCGATACCTATGGTATCTTCTTCAGGAAACAATGTACACTGAAATTAAAAATACAAGCATAGATAAAAACAAAACTATAAAGTGGTGAATAAGTAAAAACTAATATGAAAACAAATTTATTTATTTGCAAAGAGGATTTGGTTATTTACAATATTTAGCTTGCTATTAACACTTTTTCTTATTTCTAAAATTTCAAATTTATCTAACTGTAAACCCCTAGGTATCGAAACATGTAGAATAATCAATAAATAGTGATTTAAACAAAGTATTTTATCTAATTATTTATATAAAATGAGGCTACAAAGTAATTTTGCTAATATTGAAGATATAATGTATTCCTTATATGATTAGTATGTATACTAAAATCAAGTAAATATAATCATATTTACATTCGATTTAGTTTAATGTCATTATTACACGGTGAGTACAATCAACACATTGATGCATGTTTCACCTTTCTCGTTCACCCTACAAACGGTATGACTGAGATAATGAGTTGTTCGGGGATTGCAATGTTTGCTTCCTAGCGTCACTAACGGTCCAATGATGGCAGCTCTACCCTATGGTGGCTAGAACACGCCTTTCGAATGCCAAAGAAATGACTACCGAGACGTACCTTCTCGGGAAGAAGACGGGTGGTGGGTTATTCAGATATAAAATAAACCCAGCTTAATCTGGGATAAACAGCAAAAAAATACTGAAAATCGAGTTTTGATTGGCCAACAAGAATAAGGCAGGGAAAGATGCGCGTGATAAAAGGCTGAAAATAATGATAATGAGAAAATGTCCAAGGGATTTGTATAAAAGCAATGTCGAGTCAGACCCGATATACGAATGAAAAGAGTGTAATTAATTTAATGCAACTGAGAACACCAGGCCAATACTGAAACAACATCGCAAGCAGATTGTAATTGCGCGTGCAGTTGTGACGCGTCAGCTGGCTCCGCGTAATAAATCGGTCAAGGGTGGATCACATCGATTGAGCGAAATTTTCGCTTTATGCACCGCGACACGACCTACCCCGACCAAACAAGGGACGAGTCTCGCGAAGTTGCCACCGGCGAGAATCTTAATTAACCCTGCTTCGCTCATAAAACTTCTAAATTAGACGACTTCTGAGTTGACGCGAACAAAACTTTCTATTATATATTACTTGTACTTTATTTTTTATGAAATGCTATTTATAATTGTCCGCGATCGCAAAATGAAACATTGTACCGAAACGGGCTGACAATATTACGAGGTCTTTGCTACTTTATTAGAACATCGCCTAAGTAGGCCGTCAGTCTCATTTTGTACTACCTAGTGATCAGTGTACCCGGCGGTGCTAGGGATTCTATTTAATTGTAATTAAAAATAATCCTGATACTGAGCGGTACACATTACAAGGTATTAATTAACCAGAGATGGGAAATATCTGGGAAAAGGATCTAGTGGTCCTTGTTCCAGGACACCAGCAAGTTAGTCCTATTTTCATAGTACAAGCGTTAGCTTTCTTTGAAAATAGTAAGAATATTGATGTGACATGTATTCCGTGTAGGTTGTATTAAAAACGTATTGTGTATATTCTCCAATACATTATTTGTGCACATAAAAGATTTTACATTACATTTTTTCACAAATCTTAGTACCAAAATGCATATAAGTTGATATAATTATTTTTATGTTCCATCTTTCCCAAGTGTTCCGCGATCATTTAATTATGAATTTAAATTAAACTTTTAACGTAACATTACATTTTATACATAAATAACATCACTGCACAATTTCTACTCAATGTTGATGTTTTGGCCAAATTGTGATTTACGCCTTTATTATTATTTTATTCTTTCTACCCCGAATTATTAAATTTAAGTGGCTAGCAGCTGTGTACTTTTTGTAGTATTCTTCAAACATAAAATAAGAAAATTGTGAAAGAAATTTAAAAAAAAAAACTAGGTATATAAATATTATTAATTATAATATAATAAATAAAAATATATAACATACCTTGTGCAGTTGCTCTATGGCCAAAATGACTTCTGCAATGTATATCCTGACGTGCTCCTCGGCGAATCGCTCCTTGGTGTACAGGTGGGTGAACAGTTCACCGCCGCTCACATAATCTGGAACAAAATTACATTATATTACTATCAACATAATTATTATTTGAAAAAAAAATAAGGCGAGTGTTCACGAACGAGACTCGTCTCAACAAAAGTAGCTAAGAACAGTACAGAATTGAGCGCTATGATTTATTGCCAATTTTTTTTTGTGCGCAGAATAGTCTAATAACGCAGATGATACATGCAGATCTTTACCGACAAAATTCTGAGACGTGACGAGATCAGAGCCACGACCGCGTACATGCGTCGTTAAAATAAATTCGATTAGGCCAATTTATTAATGTCGAACTCAAAAGCCACAGGGGGTTGGAAGCAGCATTACCCAGAAATATATATATTTATATCCTGGATATAATATATAATACCTAGTAAGTACATTATTATTGTGAAGTTGTAATACATATTAAATGTATCAATGAGAAAAATATACAGATAAAATCTATTTATTGATAAAATATTTTTCTTGCTACCGGGATTCGAACCTTGAATCCATTACTATCTGGAGAAACGCGTTAACCGATTACACAACACCAACATAATAAGTTGACGACAAATTTTCGAACTTATATCGCACACCTAGATCAAAAACTAATTTTTCGGTAGACAAAAAAATAATAACATTTTTCTCAATTTTTGTAACTAAAGTTATGAAACTAAATATCATTTTAGGTTATACACGTATCCTAAAATGAGACTATTCGATAACTGGGGCTAAGTTAGTTGCGTATCAGTGTCCGAATACAATAACTCAAAATTCTTGTTTTTGTGATTTGTCTCAGTTTTGATCTAGATGTGCGATATGTTGCACTTTCAAATTGATACATGTGTCGTTCCATTAAATCTGCACGTGCTTAATCTCAACCGTGTCTATAAACATTTTCAAAAAGTCGTAGGTGAAAAGTCGTGATTCCAAATTATATAATACATTAAATACAAAAAATAAAAAGTGATCGAACTACTAGCGGCCAGACTATTTACTCAGAAACAACTATTTATTTTGTAAAAATCTCATGCAATAATATTTTCCGTAACGGTACAGATTTTTCACATACTCCTTGGACACGTTCAACTCGTAATTTAGTCGGAGTATCCGTAAAATATTGTGGACTAAGCCGGTTAAACCCGAATAGCAGAAAAACAATACACTAAATACTTATTTTTCACGTTCGGCTTATATATGGCTTTATATTTAAAGATTAGTACAAAAATAATCATCCTAACCTGAATATTAAACCAAACATGTTAAATTATAATTTTAAACTAACTTTATATTAGTTCAGTGTAAAAGGAATCCACGAATCGGAATTACATCGCCAATCTAATTACAAAATTATTATAAAGCGATATTTCGATAATAGTGTTCTAGCGCGATGGCAATACAGATGTGGCTTGCACTCATAATTTAAATAAATTATTGAATTAAAAAATATCTCACCGATTTATTTAAATAGACTAATTACACTTTATATAAATTAGATGTAAATCGGTGTTTAGATTATTTTTTTTATGAAAAATATCCAATTTAATTGAAAACAAAAAACGGTAGTTCGGTTAGAAAGGTCACGATAAGCCGGCCGGCATCAGCAACCGAACTGACAACTTTCTAAAACGTGAGGTTGTGAAAAAGTAAGACCCGCTCACTCGTCGACACTTGCACTAAGTCGTTTTTTCACAACTTTTCTAATTCTTACCTACCGCGCGGACTCTCTTTAACTTACATAAATAGAATAATATCAGCCTAGCAACTAGCGTCTATTGGCCGCCGATGTTGGCCGTTGCGCAGCCAAGGCCAATGTTTCCGCAAATAAATACTATTCGCAAAATAAAATGCTAATATCATTTCACTATTTGTAACAAAATATGTCTGATTTTATAATATTTATTCTCTATTTTGAGATTGACTTGAGATATCTATTGGCGAATTGTATAAACCCTTAATGTGTATAAATGAATATGCAAAATAAAGTAAATGTGTAATTTAAGTTTTCAAGCAGTGGGTAAAGTAAAAAAAAAAAAAGATTTTTAACCGTTTGGGCACTGGGCATAGGAATATCGTATTTACAATCAATTAGCAAAAAAACAATCGGCTATCGCCAATTGCTTGTCACTACCCGGCCAGAATCTATTTTTCAATGTGTAAATTCCTTATTTTATTGCTTTAACAATGGACCGCGTACTGTACTTTGTCTTTATTTCCAAAAAGAAAAAAGAGCTATCTTAAATTGATATGATTATCGTCAGAACGTCAATAAAAATATAAACACGAAGGATATAGTGAATTTAAGAAATAAAAAAATATTAACAGAAAAATTAACTTAAAATCTCAAATGAATACGATATTTTGTGTAAAACCATTTTGAACTGCAATGCAAAAATTATATCTAAGATTTATTCACAGAAATTTTAACAAATATAATACATGAGTGACTTCTATTGCACAATGTGAAAAGATTGTAAATAAACATTATTTGCTAATCTGCCATGTGGCAGATTTTTTAAAGATAATTTTGATATTGTTAAAGCGATAGCCAATACTGTGTACACTACTACGGACGATTGTAGCGCAACATAATTAGAAATTATTGATTATTTGTCTTTGAACATTCCTTTAATCACAGACACAAAACATGAAATAACGCAATTAAACAATGATTGAACGCAAGGCAATTGAATAGGCGGTGAACAGTGCGATCCTACTCAACTTCGACTAAAGGTGAAAATAATATACAATGAGAATAATATTCAGAAGAAATAAGAATACTCGGATCAGTAGAATGTTGAAAGAACTCAATATGATGACCTTCAAACCGATTTTACATTTCAATGTTATGCTCTTTATTTTTAAAAGATAATTTATTAGAAAAATTGCTTCGCATCAACATGAGCAAGAGTACAAACATGATACGGCCGTCTCTTCAGCCAGAGACTGCCCATTCAGGAAGAAGGCCAAATCTCAGAAATCTGTGATGCAAGTGCTATGAAGATTTTTAATGAAATTCCAGAGGAAATAAGAAAGTAGAAAAAAAATCTAAATTTAACGTAGAACTTGTGTTCTAGATTCTAGATGAATTTAAAAATTGATGTATTAAAGCATATGTATACAGAGTGCAACAGACTCGGTCCACAATATTTTGTAGGTGGATGGATATGTGACTAAATTACTAGTCGAAAATGTTCAATATTATGCACAAAATAATATTGTACGAGATTTTTACTTTATTTTAAACATCTAACAAAAAAGGTATCGAAACATGTAGAATAATCAATAAATAGTGGTTTAAACTAAGTATTTTGTCTAATTATTTATAACAAAAAATAGTCTGACCGCTCAAAGTTTGATTGATCTTTAATTGTTTGTATTCAATATATAATTTGGAATTAATAATTTTTTTTAATTAATCGAAATAATCGCATTACCACGACTTTTCTTTAAATGCTTATAATTGACATGGTCGAGATTAGCCCGAACAATTTAGACTCTATTTTCATAATATATAATAAATATCTCTCCCCATAAAATGTAGTGCATTAGCTGTATTGCAACCAGTGTATTTATGTATGCACTATATTAAGAATAATAAATGTAATTCATCTTTAAAAAAAATCGGAATACAGTGTCCAGCCGAAAATCCAAATAGCAAGTAGGTCAATGATGAGGGTAATTAATTAATGATAAAAAATGCCAAATTCTGAACCTGCAATCTCGCGACGAGTTTGGTTTAATTCACCCCTCGGGGTGTATGGGTGGGTGGGGGGGGCGGGGCGCGTTCTGCAGTTGCTCTGACGCAATGGCAATAATGACAGTGGCGAGCGATGACAACAAGAGGAATTGCGAAATAAATATAATCTGAGCCGTTAAATTGCAATGTCGCGACGGTAATTAGAAACCATTGAAGGTTTTGGGTTAATGGGTCACCGTTAGAAAATAATTGAGTGGTTTTCTGGCTACTGCGTTTCAAGCTCCTTTTCATCCGCGCGCGCCCCCAAGGTGAATATTGATTAGCGCACGTCATAATATAAATAAATACATATTATTTACAACATTTCTAATATGATATAAACCGTTAGTACGGGACATAACCGATTCTACCTCCTTTAGCACATACTTCGGTCTAGTTAAGGAGACAGTGAACATCTACATACATGCTTCAAATAAATTAATCAATATCTATTTAAAAAAATGTCAAAATTCACATTTAATAATAAATAAGCTAAGCGACAGAAAAAAAATCATACTTGATGCGAGTTTTATTTTAACTTTTAATATTTTTTTTGTAACATGAATTATTTTTACCCAATCGTTCTCAATTTATTTTACTCAACCATATATTCAGCCCTATTCTCAAAATTGCAATATTGAAATGAAGGTGATTGTTACACCAACCCTCAAAAATAGACAGATAGTTTTGACAGATTATGATACGTTTATCTCCCTCACTCCCTCACTCTCTCTCCCTCTCTCTCATTCAAATATAACACTATTTTTGAGGGTTGGTGTAACAATCACCTTCATTTCAATATTGCAATTTTGAGAATAGGCCTGATTATATTACGTTGCGCCAAAGATTTAGCCAAGACACAAACCGGTTCAATTATTTTTCCAAATATCCGTCAAGTGATGCTGATAAAAGCCTGGCGGCAAGACTCCGAAGCGCCGCGTCGCACGACAGTCGCATAAATTATAATATTTGATTTTATATTTTAAAAAAATATTTATTTTCATGCGATATTTATAAACAAAAATAGTTATAATAAATAAAGATCAGATTTAATTAAACGTTAATTAAAGCAAAAATGAAGAGATGGGGTCACACGAATAGAAAAATAAAACTCCGTTATTTTTTATTTTGTTCGAGACGACCTAATTTTTTATTGTTATTAAAAAACATATTAAAAATTTTGCAAGAACAACGTCGAATGAGCGTGAATTAAAATTGGCTTATTAAGTGTATGTGTGATTTGGCTTGATAAGAGCCTCGACGAACTTGAAAAACTTTCACATTACACGAAACAATTACCGCAGTAAATTTGCAGGTCAGGTGGATTAGACCCACGTCGGTTGTGTCAGTAGAATGAGAACACAAAAAGCAACTCACCGAGGACTAAATGAAGCTTGGATTCTGTCTGGAAGGCGTAGTGTAGTGTCACCAGGAACGGACATTGTCTTATTGCTTCTAGAACCTGAAACAAGATTTATATTAGATATACTCATTTACATAATTCCTCCGATAAAAATAATGCATATAAATTTAAAAAGACTTGAACGACATGGTGAACCCCAGGCTGGGTGGACAAGGGAGCATCTTACATTAAGATGAAAAAATATACGAGGAATATTAAAGCAATGACAGCAAGTCCATATTCCCTACGGTCACTATTCAACGAAATTTCTCTGGAATGTATAGAACGTCCATCTCATTTATGGCAACCTCAGTTTTCATTTTATAGGTGTCTATAAATATATAATTAACTTTTAAATGTGAAGAATGTTGTTTGCTACCAAATAGTGGGATATTGCTGTTTTTGCTATTTGCACAATTGGAGATTACTGTGTTTGCTACAATTTTTAAAACAAATCTGTCGTATTAATTGGGTTAAAAGATAACATTATAATTCATTTAACTTTTTTTTATATTAATCAAAGAGTAAGTTATAATAATATCAACGGAGTAAAAAATAAGATACTGGGAAACAATCTATCTTTAACATACTTTTAACCACTTTAAAATATTTTAGACAAAATCGCAAACTCTCACTTTAGCATGAAGGACTACTTTGTCACGTGACATTCTTGGAAATGAAATGGAGTTGAAATTGAGATTTCTGCGTTTGCTTTTCGGACTATTCAAACTATCTTTGCTCTGAATAGCGATTTGAAAACTTGATTTTGGAACGGACAAAGCTACGTTTGCTACTTGTTTGAATCTTGAATTCGTTACGTTTAAAATTAGTAACTCTCGATGGCTGTACTCGCATCACAACTTTTCAATTTCATTTTTGGACATTGTTACCATTCAGTGCTTTAAAACCATTCATATTTTTTTATATATTTAAATTATGACAAAATAATATTGAGCATACCTGTCTCTCGGTCCTCGTGTGTTCCGCAGTTTTTTTCTTCATAACGATGATTCCCTTCTTCAGGATCTTCATGGCATACAGGCAGCCATTGTCCGCACCCGTCGTCTTCCTCACCAGGAATACTTTGCCGTATGCTGTGAATAAAGAAATATAATCAGTTAATATTCTAAATACAAATTAAATGTATTCATTAGAAAGATATACATATAAAATCAATTTTATCAAAAAAATATTGTTGTTGCTACCGGGATTCGAACCTGGATCTCTTCCAATCCGGGGGACGTGCATTACCCGACGACAAATTTTCGAACCTATACGTTACACTTTTCAAATTAATACATCTGTCGTTCCATTATTTGAAAGCCATCTACTTTGTTTTTACGGAGTCTCAAATACACAACTTTACATTTTCATTATTTCGATTATTATAAAAAGTTAATAAAAAAAAACGTAACTATTCTGTCAAATAATATTGTATCTTATAATATATATTATAATAAATCGATATGTAGAAGCAGTGGCGTAGCCCCCACCTAAGCACCCACCCGAGGGCGGGGAGGATAATTTCAACAATCGTAAAAATTGCAATATACGTTTAAAAATCTTAATAATTAATTAATGATAAGGGTACAACATAAATTTAAATATAAAATAATTTGGTCATAGCATTAACCTTTGACTTCCAACCAGATAAACCCATTTTACAGTAATGACAGTTATTTGCACTTTACATAGTAAAATATATATATAAATGAAAATCAATTTCAATAAAAGGTAACTGTTTTTTTTTTTGTATTCATTTACCAGGGGGACCCGATAATTTGTAGCTATGCCACTGCGTGGGAAATTCTTCAGAAGAGAAGAAGTGCGAATTCGAAAACTCATCGTAGTTTAAAAATAAAATATTTATGTCTGTTTAAAAATAAATAATTATTTAATATAAACCTAAGCGCTTCTTATTACACTCCGAAAAAACACAATCGGGAGCTCTATTCCAAGGATCACATCCAATTAAATTATTACCATGGTATACTTTACGCAAAATAGAATTACCGAGAAATTAGTTCAATTGTGAGAAAAAACAATCATCTAAATTATTATATTAAGAGAAAATAAATACGACGATCTTATTTCATTAATTGTAACGGAGGTCTGCTGGGAATTAAAATTAATTCATTTGAATGTTTCTAAAATGCCTCAACAGTCACTGTCAAAACACAATTGCGTGTTACTTTAACAGCAAAAAATATTCACTCAAAAAACCATTTGATAATATTATGTAAATCCGACGACGAAGACAAGGAACGACAGAGCAATTGTCGTTTTCAAGGTGCCTTCGACATTATTACTAATCCACAAATGTACAAAGCTTCCACACAATGCCTGTGAACCGCGAGGAGTGTATTAATTTAATTCAATATTTTGACGCACTGGCGCCGCGGCGGGGCGGAGCCTGCACGTGTCGCAGGTCTCAAGATGCACGAAGATCACACATCGTACATAATAAATAATAATGGCGTGTCAAGTCAATTTGCGGATGCAGACCAGAGGGCGCGACGCAACATTGTGGAGCAGATGATGGATAGAAATAATATCCGTGCAAATGCAATGTAAATATATTCAAATTGTTATCTTCCATTGGGCAGCAGTAGAATATACTTTTTAAACAGATGCGTACTTTTTCACGGCAGTCAGATTCGATGTTATCTTTTGAGCTATTCTGCCGTTGTATTTTTGTTGACACTTGGGTCACATTTTAGCAGCCATCATAATGAACTGTTGTTGTATCGTGACGCATCCATCGACTACGACAAAAAACCGACTCGCGATAACTCATCGGTGACTACATATACTCAGAAATTTTTCTAACCAAACCTAACTTACCTTCATACCATTTCCCCGGGAGGGTTAGCAGAAAGGATGGAGCGCCACACTCTTCTGTCCTGACACACAACTCATGCTCATGTAAATTGTCGATTGCCGAGTCTTCTGACAGACGCATTTATATACCCGGTCATGCAAAGTCCTTGTCTGGTACCATCAATACTCGCGTCATATATCTTTCTTATCAGTCTCTACTCATTCATTCGCCCCTTTTTTAATCCTATTCATCACACTTTAATTTCTTTTTTCTGTACATCTTTCTAATTGATAAATTTAATTCGTGTTAAAAAAAAAAAAAATACCACAGAACTAGGTTCTGAAATAGCAACTTCACAAAAAAAATATGTTTTTATTAAAAATGTAGTACATACCTACCAAAGAATTCCAAAAGGTGTTGAAATAATATGAGATATTTTAGCAGCATTTATAGATTAGTAGAATAGTTTATTCAACATTATGCTAATGGCTAATGGTTCGCACGTTGTGAAAAGACTTTTCTTCTCCTGGACTTTTTTTAAGACATGGATCGCGTATTGTCGAGCTCGGACCAATTTTAATCCCACCACAGCTGTTGAGTGTTAATACTACGACGCGCATATGCGTCAGCCGAAAATCACAAAGTTCAATACACTCGTGTGGCACTCTAGGACGCGGCCATTTATAGACTCTAGGGCACGGACATAAGTTGACAGATTACCTCCGAGCTAACTTTAGCGCGGTCCAAATATTGTCCCCAACTTTTCAATATCACTCGTTGTCTTCAAAGTCGTGACATTGAACCCCAATCCGCAGACACTCGAACGAAAATAATTTATTCTTGAGCATATTACAATAAAGAGCAGTGGCGTGGGGCCAGACTGAGTCTAAATAAGGGGCGGGGGAGGTAGACAAGCTCGGAGGCCAGCGGCGTGGCGCGTGTAACTGTCTGATGTGACGTGAAGTCGGGTTCGGTGCGTGTTGAAATTTCAGTATGCTTATTCTTAATTTTGATTCAACTCTAATATCTAAGCAATCTAGTAAAAAAAATCCGCTAGATGGCAGCACAGATTAGCGAATAATGAATATTAATGTTCATTTACAATATTTCCACATTATGCAATAGATTTCATCCATGTATAATATTTGTTAAAACTGCTGTGAATAATTCTTAGATATAATTAATATATTCTCGATAATTTTTGCATTGCAGTTCAAAATGATTTTACACAAAATATTGTATTAATTTGAGATTATTTTTTACCTGTTCATATTATTTAATTTCTATAAGTTCACTACATCCTTCGTGCGTATGCTTTTATTAACATTCTGACGATAATTATATCAATTTAAAATAGCTCTAGATGTACATATTACTAATATTTTGTTTTTTCTTATTGGAAATAAAGACAAAGTTCACTACGTGGTGCATTGTTAAAGGAATATACAATAAGGGATTTCTGCATTAAAATAGAGATTCTACGGAAGCCCTGGTCGCGTAGCTCGCAGAGCCTAGCAGTAAGTAATATAACATTTTAATAGACGAAACCGACGAGATTAGTGTAGGGTGTGTAATGTAAGATGTGATTTCTCTCAGAATTTTTATCCTCTACCCAATGTGGTGTCCCCATATTATAGTTATCGTTTAGTAACCTGTAATTATCCATAATTTGTGTATTTTATATATTTATTAATCACAAAAAGGTGGATAGATACTAATTGTATATTTCAATATCGAATATAGCACAATGCACGCAGAATCTCGCAAATCAAATTGAATATCCTGCAACGATTGGGCTCACTGTGAAAAATCGTGTATTTCTAAGAAGCGATCGATATTTAATTTACCAATTACATTGATGCATTTGATCGTAGTCCCAGTTGATAGGAATTTTTTTTCCTTGGAATATTTATAAATTTATGAATGTTGACGATATATATATAAAAAAAAAAACAACGTGAAAAAAATTATATATCATAAATAATTAATTAATTAATTAATAATAATAAAATAAATCGATTGTCTCTCATAAATATATTTATTTTTTACTACAGTGAGTATGATAATTTGGCAATGAGTTGTATAAGAGTACAAAATTATGATTAGCATTCAGATACGAATTTCCAATTTAACATGAAACAAAACCTAAAATATACCCACAGGTATCCTATCCACCGACCGACCGGCCGGCACTGTGCGGAGTGCGGAGACTATTATTAATCGGGGGTCTTCAAACTGCACGAGAACCAACCCACCCACCCATCCGCCCACCCACCTACCCACTGGGTCACAGACCTGCAAGGTCGCGAGCGCTACCGTCCCGAGTTCACCCTCGGCGTCGTCGATCTTGGGATGTTGGGAAGGGGTTTCAAAATGTTTACACAACCAACCACACACACAAACCGTTAAGCTATAATACTACTACTGAAGACGGGTAGAAAGGATACAAAGCCAAACATTATTATCATGACTCATGACACACATTTTCCACTTCTTTTTAAAGCACTCATTACTATCATGGCACATCTATCTCTCACTTATGCACCTTCATAATGACACCTACCACATGGGTGACTTTTATTTGACTATCATTGGAAATATTTTGCAACCCTTCAGGCTACCAGCTCTAGTAAGAGCAAGGTGTATCCTTGAACCGGTCATTTGCAACAACCAAGTAAACCATTATTCATTATTTCCTTCTTCGTAGTCTTACCCCGCGTTCTTCTTAACAATTCCATTTCTTCCGTATTGGTCCGGATACATTCTTCCTCTACCAAATTTCACAAGCATATACATATATCGACACAAACACCCCAAATTGAACCACACTAAACGTAATTCTCTCGAGGGCTTCGCATTTTCAATTTACCTTACATCAATCCCGTGTAAACTCGCTTCCCAGAAACAAAAAATAAACCTCGCTCGCTAAAAACATTCGTCAATCACGCGAAGGAATGAATGTTTCTACATCGATTGCTTAATACATTTTATTTTACACAAAGGGACAGCAAATAGTTCGCTCACAGTTTAATTTTGCGGCCATTTGTTGATAAATGATCGAAGATCAGAATCGAACCTATCATTATGAAGACATCAGATATTATCTTCTTTTCAATGGCAACCTCCACGAGTGAGCCATGACTCGCGCGAAAATACAAGGGTTATCGGTTATCGTAATAACTCTTCAAATCGCTGGATGAGGTCCGGGCTCGAATTGATTAACGGCTACGAGGAAAATGCTTCATTTAAATAACATTATGGAATTTCTGATATATAAATATTATCGTGCCAAACGATTTCTTGTTAAATCCATCCTCAAAGTGACTAACATTAATATATTTTTTTAAATACTAATTAAATGTACTAATTAAAAAGATATACATGTAAAATCTATAAATATAATACTAATTAAATGTATTAACTAGAAAGATATACATATACCGGGATTCGAACCTGGATCTCTTTCCAATCCGGGGAAGGTGAATTATCCAACTATGCTACAGCGGACAGTACCATTGTCGACAAATTTTCGTACCCATATGCTACATTTTTCAAATTAATACATCTACCGTTCCATTGTTCGAAGGCCATCTACTTTGTTTTTACGGAATCTCAAATACCTTTGAGTAAACCGATAGCAGAAATTAAAGATAAACGCCAGAATTAACAATTTATTTTTATCAAATTTTGGACACATTCATACAACTTATATATTATTAAAGAGAACACATTCGTATTGTAAAGTTGTAATTATTCAGAACATAGGTTTGTGATATATTTCGAATTCCGGTAGCAACAATAATATATTTTTCGATAAAACAGACCGTCTGTTCTGAATAATTACAACTTCACAATACGAATGGGTTCTCCTTAATAACATTATTATTACACAAACTTAACTAATAACTTATTTCGCAATGGAATGCAGAAACGGTAAATCGCTACATTTGTTTTATTCGCATCCGTAAGTCATCTTTAATCACACCTGAAACTTCATAAGATGCCATTTAAAAAATATTATTTACTTGCATGTTCCAAACATGCATGTTGCCTACATATCCACAAGCCAAACATAACCAACACTTACTTAACCTCGTCAATTAATTATACTGCATACTTTACATTCATTCATGTACATTAATTAAAACAAAGTAATAATGTACATAATTACCAAAATTAATTTTAATATTATATATACTTTAGGCTTTTAAAATAACAATGATAATATTGCTAGACTAGACCCACGGCGAATGCACAAATCACAAATGCAGTGAATGCCGGAAGGAAGAACCTAGATTGCAAACTATCAGTGACTGTAGCTACATAGAGACGTCAGGAAATCCATTAATGAGACATTGGAACTCCGTGCAAGACAAGGTTTATAAAAAAAAAATATGTGAAAAAAACGATATATATATATATATATATATATGTTTACGTGCACACGAAGTATGAGATGAAAAGTCATTTCCTAATTACCTGAACTTTTTTTATATTACACACAGCAATATTCCACAATTATTGAACTCGGCCGATTTCATTTTCTTCGATTCCGTAATGTAGTTTATGTTTAATCTTTGGCTTCGGCTGAGGTTTGAAAGAGAAAGTTTGAAATGCCAATGAGATACCAAGGACTGAAATGTAATTTGTATTTCGGCAGACGTTAAGTCAATTTCAAGGCTCCCTGAAAACTACGCGCACGCAGCTACTATTCATTTTTACGACAAAGTCCACCAATTAAACTAACTGTTGGGTTAAAACAAGCTATTACAGAATTTTGATTTTAATGGATCGATAAAACTAACACTTTTTAAGGTTGTTTAAAAATAAATTAAATTAAAGGTGTTATGAATTTACTTTTTCAATGTGTTATATGATTTTATGAAAGATAATATTTTCAGCGATATGGGATGGACATTGGCTGTTTTGTGAAATATTTAGTATCTAAATCCCATGAAATATATTTTTTAAATGTATAAAATTGTAACATCGCACATTTATAGATCTGTTATAATTTAATGCACAAGAAACAACATCTGTATTATTATGACAGCCTTTATTATTTTCCGTTTTGATTATCCATACCCAAATTACTTCTTGACATTAAACCTAATGTACCTAAGGGCAAGGGTTAAATTTTTAAGAGCCTTGAAGTTAGACGAGCATGCGCACTCAATCGCACGTGTACGGTGTACACATAAAGAGGCTATCATATTATATTATAATCTATCTACCCCACACGATACAGGTAAGGAATATATTGAAACCAGACAAAACAGAATGAAAATATCACAATACAGAAAATATATAATGCGAGCTGAATCTGAAGCCATGGAGCAAAATCTCCAATACAAAGGAATACTTGGAAAACAAAATGGAGGAAATTTTAGACGTTTTAATGGTATTTCAAATTTGGACTTTAACAATACTTGGAAGCGCGAATGAATATGACGTGCCATTTCTGCCCCTCGAAGCCCGGGTTAGGGGAAGGGAGGCGCGCCTGTGCGAGCGCGAAATAACGTTTTTATACGAAGTTATATGAAGGAGGGGTGGTACCGATTGTACGAAGTCTAGACTCTCGGAATGATAATAGGTTAAGGGGGCAATACACTCGGGAGCTGGAATTAACCGATATCAAGGTCTCGTCGAATATCCAGACGATTAGCGTAACTAATTATTTCATAAGGTTTTATAAAATATTTTTCTGTATTCTGCTATGTTGATTCAGGCCAATGACAAGAGATAATTTATATACGTGCTGCGGAAACACTTTCCCAAGAATTTCCAAATGCCGTGAGAATGTAAAAAATCACATAATAAATTTATAAACTTAACGTAACATTTCGATTTAACTCTCGATTTGGCGGACATAAATTTGAATTGAAGTATGTGCTTCTTACTAGATACGTTAGTTTTCGCTAACTTTACTTTCATTTTGTACTTGACGCATTAAAATGCTTAATTAAATATATTATTTTTCTAATGATAATATTATTTACAATTGTGATCTTTGTAACGAAATAGTCGCCAGTGGGGTCTCAGTACATACATACACGTATATACCAGGGTATCTTGAAAGCAGACGAATAACAATGCTAAAGTGTCTGATGATGTATCATACGTATAACATCCTCACGTCCGTCCGTATCGCGAAGCATCATAAAACAAACAAAAACTGCTACCAATTCTATAACGTGTAAATGTGCGGCTATCGCGTGAAACAAAAGAAAGATTAGGTATGTAAAATGTGTATATGTAGGTAAAAAATACTCGTCCCCTATTGGATAATAAATAATAAAAATGTAAAACATGCCGACGCCCTTGCAGCGACAATTGTACAACTCGAATGTCGCCAAAGTTGCGGAGAAATGTATTATATTAATGTCGCCGAGGCTCGCCGAGCGGTCGTGCACCTCGGCGGTGGATGTCACCTCTCGGAGAGCAAAAAATGGCCGCTCATCACGCCGTAAGGTGACTTTACGGGTGTTATAATGGGACGACAAATAAAAATAATGTAGCCGGCTAAATAGCGCGCCAAGGTCGGGGAAACAGTTGCCGTTGCGCGCAAAATCGCGCAACACGCTTCTCATATTCGCGGAACGCGCCCGAAGGTTGCGAGATATACGGCCGCGGGTGGCGATGCGCGCGATTACTACAGATAATAAAATCGTAATAATTAAAAAGATTATTATATAATAGTTATAATAATTATAACTAACTGTATAACGGATAGTTTATTGAATGTACTCTGATCATCATCACTAGAATCATCAGCAGTTTTTTAACTGGATGAAGGCCTCCCCGAGTGCCTTAAACAGTTCTTAGTCGCTGCCACGTATTTCCGCGGAGTTTAATGTTTTCATCAATCCGCTGTTCATTCCCCTCGAGTATCACTGGATAACTGCATTTGTCTAACGATTGTCTGTCCTCCGAGCGATGCGGCCTGCCAATTCCTTTATAATTTTCTCAGCGTATTTTATTATATCGACTACTCTTGTTCTCTCTCGAATCTAAATGTTTCTTCTATCTATCTCTTCGTGTGCAGCCCCAACGTACATCATTCTATGCCTCTTTTGCCCCTTACTTCATTTTTGGACCTCACTACAGTTGAAAACGTAAATGGTTTAATGTTTGTAAATTGTTTAATCTGTTTTTTTTTTTACAATAGTTTGTAAAAAAAAACACGTCGATAACATGTTGAATGAAAATAAATATTATATAATCGTGGCATTTCAACCCCAGGGTGGGTTCATTTATCCTCCCCATTTCCTACATGTTCTGCAATTTGGTTCTGTTACACCAATGTACCTTTTGTACTATTCTAATTTTAATAGTTACATATATTAAATTTTTGGGCTAAAAGTCTATTTCTATACAAACTTAACAAAACGTATTCTATGATAACAAATTATATACGATATACACTTTTATTATAGACAACGGGGTAAAGGTAGACTTTATAACCTAAAGTATGTATCCAAACCTGTGAACTATCGCTCACAGATGGCAAAATGATTTTTTTAAATATGACTTTAATCCCTGCAAGGGACTTGAGCATCTGCAAGGTCAAAAATTGCACGTCATCACGCCTATGTCTTGGCACTACACGCAAAGTTTGGCGTGTTAACGCGCTCATGCCATTTAAAAGGTTAAGTGCGAAATCTTACTCACTATTTTATTAAGAAAGGAAAAAGATCACTTAAGTGGTTCGGTTACATGGAACAGATAAATGATGAAAGAATGATTAGAAAGATGTAGGACGCAGGTGTTGATAGCACCAGAAACAGAGGACCTCCGCGGAAGACTTAGCACTAACAGGTATACCAGATACTAAAATATGGCTCTGTAGAAGTCCTTGTATGAGTAGATGTATAAAAGTGGATGAGGCGAGAATTGTGTTCCAGGACAGAAGAGTGTGGCACTCTATCCTCTCCGCCTACCACTGCGGGTAATTGCGAAATTGCTTTGATAAAAATGACACCTCTCTGTGGGCTTATAATGTATAATATTTGTAAGATAAACTGTAATTGTGACTGTGATTATGACTGTGATTACTTGTAGAATTACGAATAATAATCAGCATTACAATCGGACACCAATCACACAAACACTTCTCATTAATAATACATATACACAAGATTGAAATAGATTAATATTTTAAAAAAATATCATAATTCTCAGTTTTTAAAACGAATGATAAATTATTATCTTAAGTAGGTACTCTTAATCGTTTTAAAAATGAATTAAGCCGCAGTCCACGCACTCCCGAGCGAGTGGAGAGAGGAGAGAGCACTTCTCGTGTTCACTTCTCCCCGCGAAAAAATTAAGTCATAAGGGAGGCAGATCATCGACCCCGCTACCTTGGGCACCAGCATTTAACACCGACAACTTCGCCGGGTTAGCGCGCCGACTGCCCGCGGGCAGCCGGGGGCGCCTGCCCTGCCAGGGAGACACCCGCACCCGCACCCGCACCCGCACCCGCATCATCACACCTCCCTAACAAATCTAAGCTGAAAAGTTGAAACTAAGTTAAATTACTTATTTATCCCAAAATACTTCATTGCCGACAGTTTATTTAATACAAATCTTTATAATTTGCTGTAAATTGAAAATTATTAACAGATCAATTATACAGGAGATGTAACACCCCTAGTGCGCAATATTTTAGAGGTAGATACAAATTAAAAATATGAGTGGAAAATGTTCAAGCTGCATTTACCACATCTCAACCATGTCAGAGATAGCAATACATAAAATAAAAGGTTATCGAGCTTCGATTTTTTAAATAATTTAAGACTAGAAACAAATATATAAATTAATTATGAGTCCATTTCGCTAATATTTGTTTTTAAGTAAATACGTCAACTTAAGGTTAACATGATTTTGTGAAATACAACAATATTTTCCGCGTCGGTATCAGTGGCGGCCCGTCAATTTTTGTAGAAGGGATGCTGGATAACAAGTTTATACCTACTGTCAAATATGCAATCTATAGACTAGTCCATGAACAAGATGCAAAAATAGTTTTGTCAAATCAGCTCTATAAATCCTTTACGCTCCGTAACATCAATTACAGATTATAGATCCAAATTTTTGTTTTTTAAAACGATGAATTAAATAGATAATTGAAGGACGTTCAATGTTTCAATACGTCGGCATCAAGTATTTAAGCCAAACTGTCAAAAATACGTCACACAAACAAGTTCCTCAAAACAATCCACTCGTTTCGTAACATGTATGCTATTCTGTGCATTATACCCATAAGCATTAAAGTAGTTTTTTGTACGTTGGATGTTGTTAATGAATATACGTATACAGTATTCGAATGAATGAATGCGCATACACGAATTGTAGATAAGGAACGAATAATAGAATCCACTGTTGCTGGTATCCGTATGTATACGCGATTGCTGAGAATGTATATGTATTTCGACTCGATCCGTACGCACGCCGTATCGAAGCGTGCGTTATGACTGGTCTCTAAAGGACAAGATGAATTTATTTGCAGCGGTGCTGTTTTCGGCTAGAAACAAAAAGTTTTCCGACTCTAGAACACAGGGGGTGCGGAGCATCCAAAGCTTATATGAAGCGACCGCGCCTGATCGGTATAGATAAGTACATAGTCCTTGGAAATATTGCGCACACCATGTATAATCTATAATTTTACCAAATATTGGTAAAGGTGGAGAAACGAGAATATGTGAGAAGACTGTGATCGATCGAGTGAGACTCGAAAAGGTGTAAGCTAAAATTTAATATAATTAATAGAATGAAGAAATATTTCATTAAGTTATTTTGTGTAATTGGCTCTAAGGGTCCATCGCCTACCGCACAACCATCCTCCAGGCCTCTCTGCCTCGAGCTACGGTCCCCCCAATAGGAAATATGTTAATTCGCTGCATCTTTTACGACATTGTTCGCTCGACTCGTTCTCCAATTCCAGCTGGCGTTCCTTCACAGCTTTCAGTGCCCTGGAGCCATCACATGCATCTTCACCATTGCTGAGATATTCAGTTGTCGGAGACTTGTTGAAGAGAATGAGAGAAACTTTAAAAATCGACGGGCGCTAATGAGATTCAGAATGAAATGGAAAATATGTGATCTGAAAAGAGTTGTATTAGTTACGTCTGCCGTTTTGCCTGTAGGAATACAACCGAAGGTGTAAACACGATATGCATAAAATAATTGTAAAATGTGCAGTGCGCATTGATCGTCTTTCGAAGGGCACCACGAGCCATTTTATTAATTCTAGGACGTCGCAAGAAGAACTTCTGAAATTATTTCATAATCAATGTAACGTGAACTCAAATTGTTAATTATAATAATTAAATTGCAAATTTCGAAAAGGGCTAATTTGGAATTTTTATCAAAGGGGACTTTTTCGTATCTTTTCATATACAACATATAGACTTTTGTTTTATGAGCGAGATGGTCTCGTTTCTGATTTTCAAAATTTCGAAAAGTTCTCATCTCACCGAGGTATCCTCGGTATGTGTCGAATTTTTTTGAGTTCATATTTAATCCTGAAAAGACGGGTGAAGTCTTGTGCCGTTCCTTCATTGGCAACGAAATTTTTTTTGTTGTGCAAGCATACCCCTAATATTGAAGCATTACCGTGCTACTCCTCAAAAGTGCCAATCGATCCCTTAAAAATGGACGACCTACAAAAGTTGAAACGTTTCGAAAACTTCTACGAAGGCATTTTGCAATGGCCGACAAAAGCGGTATAAAATAATAAAAATTATATTTTCAATAATAAATGTTCTTTAATAATGCCGTTATATTAAAAGAACCCATCTCGGAAAACTGTAACAGCCATTTTTCCCAACACACTTTCATTCTGGGAAATCATTTTAGTATGAAAAAAAACCTCTTAATTCAAACTGTTTAAAATAAATTCAGTTTTTTGTGTCTTCTGTAAAATTTCAAAAATTCGAGATGAGCCGTTTTCGTAATTTGCTATTCGATTTAAGATAATGACATAATGTATGGAGCTTTGTATAAATAAACTTGTTCACTTACATGAGAAAAATGTGTTACAAAAAGGTATGTGTTGAAAAATGTTACTTTGTTACAAAAGGCTACTGTGCAAAGTCGTAATATGGGATACATAGAAGCTCGTAGCAACTAAAGGGGGATAAAATTTATTGAATGGCTTAGAAATCAGCAAATCATTCAAGAACATGGTGTTGACTTAGATAAACTTCAAAAGACAGTGGATTTTGTTTTATACTAAATATACTGCAAGAAAAATATGTTTCAGAAATTTTATAATAAAGAAAAAAGAAAGCGCTTTATACAGCGATTTCCATTTGTTGCTGCACGCATCTTTAGTTATTATTCCCAACCATGTTAATTTGATCGTTTACCCGGATTTGAGGGCCTTGAGGAGGAGAACAACGTTTCAGAAGCTACACTACTGATTTGGAACTACATGTACCAAAACAAACGGCGATAGTAATGATGTGAAAATACCTGTAATGTCAATGCTCGATCTAATTACTAATATTTCGTAACAAACGGTTCTGCCAGGTGTTTTAAATTTTAACTACCGGTTCGCGCGAACCGTTGCAAACCCATAAGGGACATCACTGTATCTATCTGATTAACTACTCAATAAAATGCTATATGCGTTCATTTTTTAATTATTTTTTTTATCTGTACCGAAAACGTAAATGAATTATATTTATTTATTTGCTCGACATTGACGCGCGACTGACTACCACTATAATAAGTATACACACCAAAGTTTGTACAGTTTATTAAAATTATTCAAAAAAAAAAAAAAAAAAACTATTTGGCAAAGAAATAATTCATGTTCATGCGAACTTTTTACCAACAGGCGACCTAATCAATTATTTGGCGGACGGCTGGCACCGCGCCTGGCCATGTCTGGACGGACACTTATCGTGCTGTGACTCCAGAAGGTTCAACGGACCCCGAAATTTTAGGGTCAGTCCGTCCCAACTGTATTTTTCGTTTACGAGCCGCGGATAACTGTAACGTGACGCGGGGAGTGCACTCATACGAGTGCGTGACCTTCTCCCTTCCCTTCTCCCTTCCTCCCTTCCCTTCTCCCTTCCCTTCTCCCAACCCTTCTCGTTTCAATATTTATGGCGGCATAGTGACGTAGGGTATATCTTGCGAACTGATTTAGAGAAGCTTATTTTTTTATATTAGAATTAATGTATGAAATAACAAGCTCGTTCGTCTAATATCTATGACGCAGATCTGAGTGCACACGAACAATTAAATTAACAACAATTTTATAGGCATTACACATACGAGGACTGATAGTTAAGTTTGAAGAAAAATTCATTACAATTACAGAATATATATTACATATATATACAATTTTTCGAAACCGGTAGATGTATTTAAACTCAATTAAGTGGTTAATAAAACAAAAATAATAAATAAAAATATGAATCTTAACCACAAAGATAACATTGCTGATTTTAAAAGTGCAATTACAGAACATTCATTATCTGGAACACGGTCCAATTCAAAATAATTTCCTCCTAAAACAATGCACTCGGTCCAACGCACGCGTCGTAATCCGCTCCACCTCCGCTCATGATCCAAGACCAATAGGGTGGATGTTCCAATATAGTAATTAGATTTTTGGCGAAAAAGTCCTTCACAGCGATGACTGCGTGTTGGAGCATTGTCACAGGTTTTCTCTACATAGAATTTATGAACAAATTTTGAACGCGGTGTTGTTCCACGGCAAACTCGTTGACACATAATTGCGTATGAAAAGTATTCTACGAACTTAATTGTCGGGTAGGCAATCTGACCACACAAACTTTGGTATCTAATAACGGTAACAAAGTAAATAATTATAAATTTAAACATTACCGTATGCACATCAACTTTCTAATACGCAACAGCATAAAATCTAATAATCGCCTATTCAAATCAGACAAGCGATAAATGAAAGAATTTAAAAATCTCAGATGGGGTCAAAACTTTGGGCAACCCTGCAAGTCTCGCTGAACACATGTTGCCGCCGTAGAAAGAGAAAACAACACGAGGTCGAGTCGAGAGTGAAAAGGATGACAATGTAAACGTACGCCAGGTGTTGTTAGAACATAGGCAGGTACGTAATGCCACGGGAGGTATGGAATATACTTAATGCATTATAATATGCGGGCCAACAGAAATAATACCTTCCATACAGCGGTCGAATTACAACTACGCATCGAGGTGGGAATCCGTAGATTTGGCATTTTACAAGACAAAACCTATAGATGATTCCGATATCTGTGCTGCTGCTGCTCCATTATAATAAACATAAATATTTATTGAACAATATACGAGACCCTATGAAAATAACATATAAAATTAAGATATTTGTAATAACAATTATTTGTGCACGTCTTAGTGCGTTTGTCACATCTTTGTTAAATCTGTAAATGTTTTAACTTGTCTTGTCTGTGCGGTGTCGCCGATTGATTCATGATAAATTTTCAACGACACTGTAATAATAAGATAACGAGAACATAAGACTGAGGCGCGAGTGGGTCTATATAATTCGAGTTGAGAATCTACATTTGTTCAGAAGAAAGCAGATGGTGTTTTGTGATTTTTAAATATTTAATTCAACACAATTTGAAACACGCTGAAAAATGTTCGGAAATGTTGAGAAATATTTCAGATGTACCTTTCCCTACATTTGAGTAGTCTTTACTGAGAAATTATTCACACCGGTGTCGGGTGGTCGAATCATTGGTATTGAGATAAAAATTATCTCGTCAATGATCTAGAAGATATATACTTATATTGATAATTATTTATTTGTTTGGAGACAGAATGTCGCCTTTAGATAACGAAACATAAACAAGGCTGTGAGAACATTTATACAACATGCCATTTATGCAAAAGATTAATAGAGATTCATCTCTTGTCCCCTAATTGGGATAATAATATTATGGAATGAAGATGTGAAGGATAAGGATCACGGAATATGAAACATAGGATAAGAGGCGTAGGACGTGGTAAATACGAAATATATGTGTGAAAATTTAATTTAATTAAAAAACGAGAATTTTTGACTCACAGATGCGATTGTGATTTGTCACGTTGTCATGTTCGTCGAATTGTCGATGTGGTGTGATTTCAGCTTTATGATAATATCACAAAATACGAAAAAAATTAACCAATAATTTCACCTAAATGGTATTTAATAATACTAATCCATCATTATATTTACCAAGCAAGCCACGAACATATTAAATGATTTAATCAATTAAAAATGTATTTTAGTTGACAATATCATTAGATATTCAATCACTGATAGTGATTGTGACGTAGTGACCTGAGCTAAATAGGCCCCGCGGGCCACTGAGACATTAGTTTTTTATTTAATCAAATGTAATATTAAAATTCATCTTAAACTATTCCGAATAAACAATATTGCATAATGCCATTTGCCATGTACGTGCAAAAAATCCAATAGATAATTAATTCAATGCCAGACAAATACGTTTTCAGCCAATAAGGCGACAGTATTTGGCCATGTGACCTGCGGTGATTACAAATATGACAGTTGTAGTGCAAGCACAATGGTTTTATGCATTTCACTCGAAAACATGTAATGCGGACACGACTACTTTTGATTCTTGACCTCACAAATGTGTATCCCAGAGCGGATTTTGAATAACTAGCCTTAAACATTTAAATCTTCTAATGCAGACCATTTTCTATATGGACCGCGTAGCAAGGATGAACATTTTTAGGCAGGTCTTGTGATGTCTAGTCCAGGCGATATTCCACGAATGTATTTAGAGCCTACCATTAGCGAAAACCTTCCTTCGGGTCCTCCCCTGACCGCCCCCGCCCCCGCCGCCGCCCGGCGCCGTGAAGAATGCGACGCAGGTAAGCGAAGCGAATGCACGCATATTGTTGGCCGTGCGCTAAGCGGAAATCGATTGTCCATCACCGACAATGTACATTTTTACGCCAAGGCTCTGGGCTCTGTCGTGCCGCAAAAAAGGGTCGCACCCGCGGTCTGGGAACGATACCGATTTCGCTTTAATAATCGATAATGTTATCTTTACTAACCTACGACAAAACACCAAAATTCATGCATAGGAATTATGTAACACACGCCTGGTACACGATATTTTAGATGTAGGTATATATTAAAAAATATGAGTAGAAAATGTTCAAACTGCTTATGCTTAATCTCAAGCAATTTTAAAAAAAGGTAAATAAATTTTAATCGAAATCGAGCGGCAGACTATTTTTTGTTAGATAATTTAGGATATGAAATAAAAAATGTAGAATAATAATAATAAGCATATTAATGTAGACTTAATGCTTATATAATATTGTAAAAACTGTACAGAATTTGTACACGCTTTTTGAACACTCGACTCATGCTGTGGACTAGGTGTAGGACGTGTAATATATCAAATAAGCGATGGCATCTTTATTTACCTTGATCTCGTATATTCGTGTGTTGTTTAATTTCTTTACTTGCAAAACAGATTAGATGAATCACTTAAAAAGATACACAAAAAAAAATTATATATCGAAAAAAATAAATACAGTAACCACCAACGAACTTCATATTTCCGGTAGAATGCGTTGCCGATTACTACATGGCACCCCTACTCGATCACTTCAAATTTGAAAAAAAAAAAACTGTCAAATATACTTCCAATAACTCAAGCTCACTTTGCTTTATAATACATGGCCTACAAATAATGACAGTTAAATCGATATTTAAACCGTTATTGTGTTCGATTGTTAAATGATCACTGGTAATACTTCGCGGAAGGACTGGTACACTAGAAAGTAAACCTAAAATAGTCAAATCTTAGTAATATTTAAATATGTCCAAGAACACACAATTACTGGATTTTCACCTACAAAGGCACTGTTTTTCATTATATTGAGGGTAATTACAGGCTGGCTTAAGTGATCACTTTATATAAATATAACGTTCACCATTCTCACCCATCAATGTCCAAATTGTAATTACCAATCATCGTTAAATCACAGTCACATAACGATTTACCATCACTACCTACAGATCAAACTAAATTTGAAAAAATTAAGATAAACAACGTATCTCGCGTTCCACAATACATAAATAAACAAACTTTTATTTAAAATAAAACACTTGTTGCTACAAAAAAAAACGTGCACACGAGTCAATAAATAAATATACTAATATATCACAGTTGCTACCTATGCGCAAAAAGATTGCGCCGGTTGTGTGATCAGTAGTAACTTTTTACTAACTAAAAAATCCTTTGCGGGTTGTTGATACATCAAATTTACTACCGTCAAAGAATAGATAGAGATGTATATAGGCGCGACAAATAATCACGAAATATGCTTTATTTTATGCATTATCTATGGATTTTTTCGCTTAGGCGTTCGATATCTGTCACTTTGGTGGTGAAATTTTGTGAAATGGTGCACACTAAACAACGAGATGATCATCAGACGAACTGTCATCACTAAAATAGCGGGATATTGAATGATTAGTTGTCGTATACTGCAATTTTCAAAGTATCAATATGTCAGATGACTTTTGGAACAGCTTTACTATCGGAGAATAAAATGAATTTACTACGGAATGTATTTTCGAGAAGTAAATATTTTTTATTATTAAGTAGAACACATTCTTATTCTGAAGTTGTAATTATAATTAAGTATTAATAATAATGTAAGTTATAATTACAACTTCACAATAAGAATGTGTTCTTAATAATATATAAGTTGCATGCATCAATGTGTCCAAAAATGAATTGTTAATTCTGGCGTCTGCTATCGGTTTACTCAAAGGTATTTGAGATTCCGTAAAAACAAAGTAGATGGCTTTCAAATAAAGGAACGATAGATGTATTCATTTGAAAAGTGTAACATATGGGTTCGAAAATTTGTCGTCTAAAGTACTGTCGCTGTAGCACAGTTGGACAATTCACCTTCCCCGGATTTTAGTTATTCGATAAAATTGATTTTGTATGTATATCTTTCTAATTAATACATGTAATTAGTATTTAAATATTTTTTTACCATCAATTTTTTTTTACTAATGTAACAAACGCGAATTCGTGCCTTGCCGACTTTTATGACAGAAAACAGACGGCTGCAGCTGGTAGCCATCCTCGCGTGCAGCCGGCGACATGTTCGTCGAGGCGTGCATGTCAACCCGTGTCCAGAACAATGCGCGTGTCGCCAACGCATCCTAACCCGACGACAAGAACGCACGTCTCTGGCCGTACAGTGACAGTTGGGCACAGCGTATCATCCCGCGAAGAAGAGTTGCAAAATGGCGCAAAATCTAATGATATGAACATGGGCAGACCACATCACTCGGAAGGCGGATAATCGTTGGATGAATGCAGTCGTTAGTGGTACACACGGGGAATCAAGAGGCCGAAAGGTCGTCCTAAAACCAAAACTGACGAAATCATAATAATTTGCGTAAATACCTGGCAACGAATAACAATGGAGAAAGAAAAATGAAAGTGAGAGGACAATCTGGGAAAAGTCTTCATCCAGCAATGCACAGAAAACGGTTGAAAATGATGGTTAAGAAGAATGTAAATCTGATCTTAGTATAGTGAGTAAGATTAAGAACGGATCGCTCAGGTGATTTGGTCACTTGGAACGGATGAATGAGGAGAGAATGGTAAGAAAGATATATGACGCAAGTGTTGATGGCACCAGAGGTAGAGGACGTCCGCGGAAGACTTGGCACGACCAGGTAAACCAGATGGTCCTGTTAGAAACCTCAACAATCGGCGTGCTTGTATGAGAAGATGTATGAACGTGGATGAAGTGTGGCGCTCTATCCTCTCTGCCTACCCCCGCGGGGAAACGGCGTGATGGTGAGTAAGTAAAATTACAAACGTTTTATTCGATTATTTACACAAATTGATTAAACCAAGAGCGCCAAAAAATGCAGTGGCGTAGCATCAAATTACTGGGCTCTACTCCCCCTACCCATCACCCCAGAACACAGCTCATTACATTTTTTTTATTTAGAAATTTTTATTTACCTTTCTATATTTAAAAATTTTGTATTATGGTCATACTTTTTAAATAGTTAACTTTAGGTGAGTACTGATATCTGATAGGACATTCAAAAGTTAACTCATCCATGGTACTAGGAATTTATTTTATATTTAAATTTAAGATATATTGTCACATTACTTCGGAACTTAGATTGTTAAACTATGTGTGCTGTAATTGTTGCTTTGTAAAACATGTTTAACAATTCCGGACCTTCTTGGCGCCCCAGACCACCAGGGAGTGACTACACAACTGGGTAACCGTTATTGATTTTTGGGACAGTGCATGTGGACTTCCTTTTTAACCCTTTCTACCCCGAATTATTAAATTTAAGTGCCTAGCAACGGTATTTTTTTTTTAGTATTCTTCAAACATAAAATAAGCAAATTGTGATTATTAGATATTAAAAAAAAATCTAGGTATATAAATATCATTAATTATAACTTGTACTTTTAAGTACTGTTAGACCTTACACGACGTACACAAAAAATAAAAATATATAGCATAGTACAAAAGAGAGGAAAGAAATATTTTAAAACATTGAAAGAGTTAAAAATTAAAGAAAAAAAATTAGGTCAAAATAAATATTAATAATCACAAGGAATACAAGCGCGTCAAACCTAACCTTGTAACAATGCGCAACTGATATATAACAAAAAAATAACTAATGATAGTAGTCTAAATAAATCGAGTAGATTTACGTAGACTTAGTATCGTCAGAGAATTGACAACACAGTAACCACCCGAAACTTTTTATATAAAAATTGCGATATGTATATTCCATGTTGTCGTGTAAGTGGCGGAGATTTATGGTCCCATAGAAGGTAAGGGTAGAAATAAAAAGAATAACTCACCTCCAGTCCCCAGTACCCTGATCATGTCAAAGTCTGCCATGGACACGGACGCCTTTCCGTTGAGGTTGACTGAAACAATAAAAAAAAAAACACAAAAATCAATAAAATGTGTCACACCAGAGCGGAGAAGGGGTTAATATTATAACGCATGTAAAATATTGTACATTTTATGTTAAGTTATATCACAATGCCCTCTGTGAAGTAATCGAATATAAATGAAAATCCAAGCTTGTGCTCAACATGTATAGGAGTGAAGTATCAATTTCCTTTGATATGCGAATTAAATTGAAATAAAGTGACCCTTTGGTTATGGACATTTGATTTTTTAAAATAGAGATGCGTACAAGGAATACGTATCACATTAATATTCTATTTTCAAACTAAGCTAAACGCTTGACGAGACTCTATATATATATATATGTGTGTATGGGTATAACCCACGGGTGAGATTTGTCAGTAAAGTTCGGTATGTATCAGTTGTATCATTCTACTCTGGGTAGTAAATAAAATCAGCACCAACTCTGGACTCTTGAGACGAGTCTCGGAGATAAGTTCATTGTTAACAGGATCAACATATCCCACGACCAACAATTTCCACTTTTAACTTGCGGCCAGAATAAATCGGGTCCCCATTGGTATAGGAGCTCACCCTCTAGATCCAGGACGATAAATGATCGGTTAATTTTTCGGAGACCGACCAGCGGAACAAACAATAATAAGAATTAGCAGAGTAGTAGGATTGCAGTTGTGAGATTATCTGCCTAATTGTCGAGTGACACATTTTACATTGCCAATAGAAAACCCACAATCGAAGAATGTTAACATATTGCTCAATTTTAACACTTTCTAAATATAAGTGTATGTTTTATCAGTGATATCAATCGCGGCATGTGTGTGGCATTCCTATCCATGATAAATACATAAGCGTGATGGTATGTACACCTTTGTATTACATATCTAATCGATATTTGTTTACTTATTATTTTGAATAATGTGACAAAGGCTAAGGCGGATACGTCAATGTCTTCAAAAACCTATCTACCTTAGGGATCCAAAACTGATGAACGTCAAGAAATTGACATTGATGGAGGAAAACTCTTAAGACCATGACCCACCAGGGATTGTGATAATGATGATGATGATGACAGAACGTGTCAAACTACAATACTACCCTGCAGTGGGTGTCTATTGATATTAATGACATAACATTTTGACTAAACATGTATTATTAAGTCAATACAATATATATATTGCAGCATGTAGTCCCATAGAATTTCACCCTTGTACTTTAATAGACACGTGATCGCTGACGTCATTCCCGCGACCACGTGCCTCCGTGAGGACAATAGGTATCGTGTTCGCTGACCCTGGAAAAAATTATATTAATTTTCGAGGAGTGATGAAAGAAAATAACACACTTTGGCAGGACCTCGAAGCGCATGCACGGAAGAGGCCAATGTCAAGGGTTACATAACCCATCTAAATAACTGAAAACTTTCTTTGAATATTATGTTCCAGGGCGATTTTGTTTGGCCGCCATTTTGGTTTGACATATATTTGTCAGTTAACATTTGGACCACATAAGAATAGTTGATTACAATTTATTAGGAAGTATCTGACGCCTCAACAACGTGTTAAAGTCATTAAAGCAAACAAACCCAACTTTTGGAAAAATTCATCATGAGCGACGAAGCTCATTTCGACTTGGCAAGTTTTGTTAATAAACAAAACAGCCGTTATTGGGACACTGAAAATCCTCAATTTATCCACCAAAAATACTCACACTCACGCGGAGTTACTGCTGTAAATGCTGTAGTTAATGCTGTAAAAACTTCTTGGTGGCAGAGTTGGGTCGATTGGGCATGCAACACATGTGGTTTCAACAGGACGGTACCACCTCACACACAGCCCGAGCTACGCTTGAAATTTTGATGAATGAAACAACATCGGCCTGGAACATGATATTCACCCTATACACATTTAGCTAGCAATTTCAATCATAGTGACAATCGGGAATGTGTGATTCCATATATTCATATAATAAATATGAGCATAATTCAAATTTCTCAGAAATAAATCAATAAAATTTATCTGACATAATACGATAAGATTAGACTGTAAATAATAAGATAAGAAATCAAATATGTGTTTTAAATGGGGATGAATGTATCTTTACATTATTAATTAAGTTAATTAGTGATAATTAGAATGATTTAGAGCTGAATAAAATCTTACAAATGTCCGTTAAGTTAAAAGAAAAAACCACCCTCAGGCTAATCCGTGCAGCACCTACACCAAATGCATTTTTACCAAACTATAAAATGGATTTTCTCTGTTATCTCAGCGGGATACAAAAACTAACATACACAATGCATTAATTTTATCCAGCTTTTACTTAATCACCAGTATTTGTATCAACTCCTCACTAGATTCGTGTTTTCCACCACCACGAATACATGTGTGGCCCAGTTGCAGTTTAAAAATAAACTAAGCCATGTTGCTTAATATTGCTACAAGAACGCGCCGCTGCAGAGATCCCAAGGATGGACATGCGGTAAGTTACGGACCGAGGACTTGTGGCTCCATAAAAATGCCGAAGGTTAATACTACCATGGCTCAGCAGCACAGCAGTTATGCGGGTGTTAAATATTTTAACTAACAAACTGAAAAAATACATTCTTAATAATAAAGATAGCGATATCCCTATCAATCAAAAAAATATCGTATTTTTAAAAATATGTGATTAAGGTGGATTGTCTATTTAAAAGAAGAAAAAGAAAAATATGCGACAAAACAGTGCGCAACAAACACGGGACACTCGTTACCGTGACAACTACACATTTTATTCAGTATCTACACCCGTTAATCGTCATCTTGTGTTAGAAAAGTCACAACTCGCAGTTCGTATATAACAGTGAATTTAGAAAAAACACCTAGTACCTAAACGTTTTCTAACAAGTGAAATATTAAATTGCCAAAAATATCATTCCTTCCTACCCAGTGAACTGTACACATAAAATACATACACACAAACATTTTCCATCATGATTGTACTGACTTGATTCTTTCGGTTCTAATCGTCTACAATTAGTAAAGATTTTCCTCAGTCGGGCTGTTGACGACAATACTGACTACTCCAAATTTATTTTATGTCTATATTAAGCTTTGTTTTGGAGCAATAGGAAAATTAAAAAAAAAAGTGGACTAATTGTGTCTTTAACACTTTAATATTTTATTAAAGGTATTTATTTAAAACACGATGTAAATAAAAGTTGACTGCTGTCCGTCCTAATACATCGTTTAAATGTCACTTTACTAAACAGCAAACTTTTCATATTAATCAAAACACCACAAACACACTTTAAAAACTAACGTCCACGAACAGGACATGTATCGTATGTATATGTAATAATAATTAGCAACCTGCACAATATTCCTTTCCTATTTTCCAATCCCGGTTCACAAATGTCTTGACAATAAAAAATGAATAATTTACGCTTAGCACAAAAAGGTTACCTTCACCCAGTTCCTGTATGTATTTTAAAACGTGTCGACAGTCACTCCAATGTGCATTGAATATTGGGATATTGAAGGTCAAGAGATACGATAGTGCAGAGTGCCGTGTCTAAATGAGGTTCGTCGGGTAGACAAATATTATAATATTTATAAACACTGCTGTGAAATGTTGGGACCGACTACATAAATCCCAGAGGCTACATTATAAAAGAGAAACTTGACAAAGAATAAAGACGAACGTATTAAAAATGACGGGAAAGGTAAGAATTACGTTAATTGTACGACACATTATGGAACCAATTAACCGAAACGAACAAGTACCACACACAACATGAAGTGAAATAGGTTTCGTTATGTTAGCCACACCAAGAGTCAAAAATTCAAAATGACTTTTTAATTGGGCGGTGTATGCAGTAAAGAAATCAATTAATTTCGTAATTTTCGTCTTTTTCCAGATGACAACACTCGTGACGAAATTAAAGCTATATCATCACGACGTCTTTTTAGATGGGTAAGCAAAATGGATAGAACGCCGCACATTCCAATCCCCACACGTCTAAAAACCTCTTGAGGATTCGCAATGACCAAAATATAAAATTGTATTTATATTTAACTTTGTTTAAACCACTATGCTGTTTTTACGTCAACCGGTTTCGATACTGGCGTATCTTCGTCAGGACCAGCGTTCAACTGAACATGTCATTTCAATTTTATGGAATAGTGCGCCAGTCCTGTAGAATATACGTCGGTATCCAAACAGGTTGACGTAAAAACAAAACAGTGAATTAAACCAAGTTAAATATGAATACAATTTTAAATTATGTCTAACCACAAAGCTAACGATACAAACATCAACAAGCAAAATATGATTTTAATTCGCATTGTTTACGTGAATTTTAAAAAACTGCCTCGATAGACATTATTAAAAGTAATAAATCGCTTGTTATGAAAATCAGTCCAAATGATAAGAGGAATATTACGAAGGTAAAAAATAACATTTTCTGCAGAAAATTCGATTCCTTTGTTAATTTAAAAAAAATTCAAAAAATTAACTTTTACTCAAATGAATGGGTTTCTTTGAACGACATGATATATTTCAAATCACAAAGAGCCATATTATTATGCCCCAATTCGCAGGCAGAAAACTCGACGATATGCGCTCTTCAATATCGAAGACACAAAGGGATGGAATACGTGGAAATCTGACGTATTTAATATAATCTTTCAATACAAAATACATTGAGATGGAATAAAATCTGAATTTCTCCGAAACCTTGATTTCGTACACCGTGTACGTTACGTTAATGGCTGTGTTTTGTGGGCAATGGTAATATGTGAGCAGTTATCGGCCCGGCTGATAATGGGAGCCGGTTCAACGTCACTGCACCGCGACGGGGACGGGTGCACCGGACTTGTTTGTCGCCCATCTCACGTCAGGTAATTATCGGCCCATTTCCAAATTGGTTTTGTCTTCTTGAAATCCGCATTCCTCGAGACAGGGGCGACCAGGAGCTCGGAAATTATAACAATTTTTATTCTATTTGTAGCGATAACTAGACCCTTCGAAATGTAGACATTTGTCATGATGACAACTCACTAGGACGTCGAAAGTGCTGTAGGTATAGGTTGAGGTATACAATCCATATATAATATATGTACTACAATATATGTTGGATATATAGAATTATGAACTTTCGTTTAACCAATGTCTTTAGACATAATAAATCCGTCGTTTATACGACCCTACTATGTATATATTTGTAATTTTAGAGTACTATTAATAGTGTTTTTAAAGTTTAAGTTTTAACGTAAAATAAACCTTCTTATCCATATAAAAAATGTATGGATGTTTTTAAGAACACTTTTTATGACTGAACATGATTCAATTATTGTTTGAAAATCCTTCACGTAATAACTAAACGAAATAATAATCATGCACCAAATGCACCTCGAACGCAAATTTCGCGAATTAGTAAAAGAGGAAGTAGACACTTCAATGATTTGCACGCAGTTGTAAGTCTTTCTAATGTTATTCTGTTAAAAAAAAAGCATAGGTAACGACTCCATACAAAACGGATCGACCGAAAGAAATTTTAAATTCAGTAAATAAACAATTATATGACTCGCGTAATTCACTAGCTTAAAAATAAAACAGAGTAATATGAATAGCTCAAGGCGGCGAATGCATAAGAGCGCCATGGGTACAGCGGTAAGTTGTCATGGTAGTTTATATAGTGTCTACTGGTACACAGATGGCGGTAATTGTAAAATAATGCTTGTATGCACTGCACTGCCCCGAGGTTCGGAGCAACAAAAAATAACAATGACATGAATATCGAAACGTATAAATTATATTATTCTGTTTTTGACTATCGCAACTGAAAATGTTAGTCAAAGTGAATTTCAATCATTATATTTAAAATAGACTGAAAAGAAAATCACGAATTTAAAAAAATCGCCTTCCGATGTGGCTTACTCGCAAATTACATTTTTCCATTTGCTAAATGCGAACGAGTGGGTTTTTCTAGGGCCGGTCGCCAAGGTAGTTCAGGCATGAAAATGAAAGACCGAGAAGTAAAAAAAAAACCTAAACGTCTGTAAAAGATCAGATATAATTATATATTGTTGGAAACAATCAACTAGAATACATAACAATGCACATGTATGTTCCATTATCTGTTTGCCTCGTATTCAACATGATATATTGCTTTATTTGGTTTTGTGAAATATAATTTGCCAATTTGCCCTAAAAAAGGCTTGCCTTGTCGGGCAATGCAAAAAATAGTTCTAAATTCTATCTGCCTATGAATCTTTTTTTAAATTACAAATAGTCGGTCGAAATCAAAAGAAGACAACCCAGCTAGATAAAAGAACATCTAACCAGAAAGACAGTAAAAATAAAAAGGTTAGCACAGTCTGTATATCATATGTGTGCTTATTGTTAATCAGAAACCAGCTATCGAAGGTATATGCATAAACAATGACTGTCTACTTTTATGATACAGAAACATTCCGGAACAGGTTCAAACAATTATCCGGGCAGACCAAATTCCGGGTCTACACCGGCGACCGTGAGGCTCATTCGCAACCTGGGGCCTTGTAACGAGAAGGAAAAACCGGAGCCATCCAAGATTTTTCTTTTTAATTTGAAAATAAAGTCCTCCCCAGAATAGTCGACCTGTTAGGGCCATAAATAACGAGTCAGGGGCTTTACTAGTTCTTAAACAACCCCTAACAGTGACTGATGCGAGCAGATGAACTAGTAAATTAGTAAGAAGGGAGAACTCTGACTCCTCATTAGACCGTCGAGGGATCACTCTTCCGCCCAAGAATGAGATGAGCCGGTGCAATTAATAAAGATACAGATGGTACTGCAGGTTTCGGTCTGCAGACATGCGGTTCGAGACGAGAATAATTTAAAATTGAAAAATATTTTCACATTCGAAGGTATAATATTATAGTTCCGTTATTTTTTCAACAAACTCGTATCAAAATGGAACAACGACGATTTATGGACCTACGCCGTCGGTTGACTAAAGAATTTTAAAAAAAAATATTCGAAACTCAAAACAATATACCGCACCTTGGGATAGGTCACTAACCCCATTGTGCATTTTAACGGTCACCTATCGACCAACAATACAAACAAAAAACAATGGCCTCACGGAGAGAATGACGTTATTATAATTATAGGAAACAACCATTTTAAATGAGCCAATTCAACGGTTGCAAGTTGCGGTGTGTACCGAAAAAATAATTATATTTAACATTATTAAGTATCTGCGCCATGAGTAAATGTCCACGTAGTCATCGGCAATACGGGAGGAAAAAAGCGTTTTTGAATTGAGTACCTACTCCTAAAAGCATATATCTGTCACTACACTACAAAGATCTAAATTAAGGTTTCCCTAACTCCTAAACTCCCCCCCGACTGGACCCATCCTCTACCGCTTTGATGCAAATTTAAATTTGGGTAACGGGCCGAGTACATTTTATAAAGATCAAATATTTCTTAAATAACTCGAGCTAAATTTAATGGCGCGTGTACATATGCATATGTACGGGGACGTGGATTGTTTCGAAAATGTGATTTTATATTTTGTACAACTGGACACACACCGAGCTTCACGGACGACAAATCTCTGAGGTAAGAGACCGAGTCTCGTCTGTGTACACACGCCTAAGACAGAAATTGTAATAATTACAAAATAATGAAAACTGAAAATGGAAACGACCCATTCCATCGTAGTTTGAACGAATGAGTGACCGAAGCCATTAAGCGGACTCATCGTTAATTAATTAATTGTATCGCCAGTTAATATCAGATGAGATTGGTCCATGCGAGCGAGGCTTCCTTCCAACAAGCTATATTCTCCATCACGACATGCTGAGGACTAAAAATCGCAGAATTGGCGATACAGAAAAGTTTCCCCGCGCGCGGCTTGAATCATCGCCTGCTAAGCGCGTCCTTGACCTACGCTAGAAATCAACATCTCCAATATGTGACCGATACTATTAGGTTAAATCATAATTATATTAATATAGATAATATTGTATTATTAATTGATTTTGCTCATTTTTCTGGAGCAAATCGGTAAAAATTCTGACTGATCGGTAAAATCTCGGTCGGCCGGCCTTGTGCGGGAACCCTCCGGTCAATTTTCACACCTTGTCAAGTTTTCCGAGATGACAAACAATCGTGGACAGATCGATGAGTTCTCAGCCAACTGTGGTGCAACTTTCGTCCTCTTCCACAACTTTCCTGACTTGTCGCCTAAACTGGCATCACCAGCTTTGAAGCAAACAAACTACTCGGCAGCTTTCCACCCTTCCTCGAAGTGGCGTATATGTGTATGCAAACGTCAAATTCAAAAAACAAAACGGCGGATAATTATACATCAACCTGATAACAAATAATTTGATATTTACCTTTTTTCTTCGTGATCCTGCTGGTAATGCAGAGATCCGAATCTCCTTCGGGCTCCACGAGCTGGACAGAACTGTTCCTCTCGACCTTCGGCTTAACGGCGTCCGTGCTCTGCGTCAGGTCGACCGCCGGCTGGTCGGCCCCGTCCCACGTGATGCTCATCCTCCTGTGATGTTTCGTGTGATTTCCGCCGCTCGTCACATTCTCTTCCTTGATGCCCTTCTTGTCCTGTTCCTCGGGCACCTCGTCGAGGAACTCGACCGGAGACGTCGGGCTGTAGTTGGCCCTGTTGATGACCAATTCCTTTTTGACCCTAATGTTGTTATCTACGATCAGTTTTTTCACCGCCCTCGAGTCCCCCTGTTTGGAGTTAAGTTTGAAGCAGATCTCGTCTTCCTCCAGTTGTCTTTTGGGGAGTTTCTTTTGCCTTCCGTATTTAATGGAACTCTTGGAACTTCTGTCCGAGCTCGCCGACAGGCCCGCGCTGTCTCCGTTCTTGTACCTCTGGTGCTGGTGCATCCTCTCGCCCCTCTTCCCGGTCTCCGCGGCATTGGTTCTAGTCTTCGAACTCCTGGAAGATGTCTCCATGTTGTTGAGCGATTCGTGGTCACTGCCTTCGTAGTAACCGGATTCGTGATCGTGGTTCTTACGTACTCCCATGTCGTCTCTCATTGTACTGTCGTTTCAAACAGTTCCCAAACTTCGCTCCGAAGCTAGCTCCTGTTGTCGGTCGGGCTCGAGTATTCACCTTTGCCGTTGTCTGCATTCATGATAGCGAATCCACTAAGCGAACTTTGCACATTGTTTCAACATAGCTTGTTTTTTTTTTTTTCAAAATATTTTTTCACTTTCACACTTATTAACTCGATAGAGCACGGTAAATCCGATCAAAATGTTGTAGTTTATTAACGAGAACTTAAATAATCTGAAATAAAATAAATATAAATGAAACACGCTTTCGCAAGAAGTGCGGGTGATATACTATTGCGGAGATCACACGAGCGCGCGTCTGTGCGCCAATTCGACGAGACACGAGCGAAGAGTTCATAGTTCGCAACCAAAAAACTGGTCGTACCGCGTCCGCCGAAGCGCTACTTTCAATTTCGAGCCACCATTCAACCGCCACAGCTCGACAAAATGATTGCGAACCACGGAACAAAATAAAAACGAATTCAAGAGTCTCTAGTTACGTTTTGTTGTAGAGGAACTTAGCGACTCCTAAACATGAACGCGGGGCATTTTTTCGTAAGGCGGAAAATTTGATGGCATTCAAAAAATAAACTTTCTCCCGCCAACTTTCTTCGAATCCTTCGTTTTAATTGATCTGAAGAGGGAGACCTGCCGCGGGTGATGTGGGTAAGCGCGGCGCGCGATTGCGCGATGGCCAAGTAGAACGCAATTTGAATATCAGTTACGAAACGAATATTAATTATCGAGTTATTATCATAAACAATATATTTAAGAATCGAATTGAACCTTCAATCAATATACTGATACAAGTATAGTTAAACTATACAGACGCTCGTACAACAGTGGAACCTTGGAAACTGCAAAGGTACGATAACGAATTGACACAAAAAGTCGGGGAAACTTCATACGAGATACGACTGAGTCATTTTTTAAACTTAATAGGACAAATATGTATAAACACTTTCTGATGTATCTGTTTATTATTTTACTAATAAAATGTAATAATGTTTTTATCTTAATTTTCACCTTCGACCCAACTCCCTTTTCACGTTATCATTCCACGCTTCGATCCAAGGCAACACAACAGATGATAACGAAAGGCGAATCATCCATTATCAGTCCCTTGTTTAAATCAGTTTCGTCTAATAAAGACTGAATACGTCAAATATTTTGATTGAATTATGAAACATATGAGAGATCCAACACGCATCAAACAATTACAAATAATAAAAGCGTATCACTTACGAGTAAACAAAGTGGAATAATAATAAAAAAAAACAAACATTAGAAATTCCGGTCGTTTCTCGATAAATCCAAGTTGGAAACCTTGTGAAACTCCCTAAAATTACAATGCAACGCTATTCGTCATCTAAAATAGGAGAAAACAGCGGTCAAGTTTCCTAAATAATAAAGATCATCGATGTTACTACACACTTACGCGAAACAAATGAACAAAACCAATAACCGCAATCACCACATGTCAAAACACTTTATAAAGTCACTTTCATTCGCGCCTCGCGGTCGTTTGGGTCTTTAGCTGACGGAAAATCGGCAAAGTAACGGAAAATTATGATAAACGAATGGAAAATATGGACGGATCTAATAACCCAAGGCACAATTCGGCAGTGAGACGCGCGGCGAACCCCGAAACTAGGCCATGGCTCTATAAAGAATGAAAAAAGTAGGATATGTCGACGTGAAAATAAAGTACTAGGTAGTACTAAAAATCGTGCATAGCGGGCCGAGAACAGTTATTTCACAGCGGCTTGACTTGTTCGAAACCGGGGCCATTTTTCACTTTATTTCTGTAACCGATCAGTACACACTAATCGCCGGTGCATATTTCTAATCGCGTTGGCCTGTTAGGATAGAACTGTACCGAAATCTCAAAACCCAGATTGTAAGAAGATGTTATAAATAACACAGATAACTGTAAGTTTATTAATCAAATTAATTACGAGTTCCTCGCATTTTATATCAATTTAAAACAACCATAAGGGCCACGCCACACAATCATATTAGTTGTAATAGCAGATGCAACATTTACTCGATACACATAAGCAGAAAATCCCTAAAAAATATAAAACCATTTTAAACAAGTATGTATATAATCTGAGAAATTGGTTCAAAATTTAACAATATACAACTTATCAACGTCATACAGATATCGATGTTAAAATTTACGATTCAACGTTGAATTAATATACATGTACACAATTATATAAATCGATAATTTGGTCGAATGTAATGTCGAGTCAATTGAATATAAAATAAACAATTCATTACATCATAGAAAGACTGATTACTCACGCATACGCAATTATTACTATAATACTATTAACATTTATAATATTAAAATATACTAATAAATAGCTATACAATATTAATATAATAATTAAAAAATTAAATCATGCACAATTACGACATGACTTTTCATGAATAGCAAGTTTCGAAAGTGTTACGGGGGTTTGACAGTTCTCAAGTCGAGCGCAAAATGGCCGCCGCTACACTGGCGCCACCGTCCGGATCCGAATAGCAAACTTCACAGCATAATGCAATTTGTAACAAATTATCTTGTAATAAAAACTGTGTAAAATGAATATCATTTATTTTTAAATATAAAAAATACTTCTTGCACTATTACATACACAAATCGTCGACATTTGATAATCATATGGGACGGTAAAATAGTATTCGAACAAAGAAAAACTGGATCTCAAGCGGCATTGCAGTAAATTTGAATAACGGAAACCTTATATATTATATCCATTTTATACCCGAGAGAAGCACCGATTTATAAGAATCGCTGTTGATTTTCGAAGCAGAGTATGTAAATTTTCTTAATACATAATGCAAAGGCACTGTTTTACACGTTTTACGTAAGCTGCCTACCAACTTTCACAACCAGCAAATAATGACAACTGACTGACTTCACAAATGTTTCACTTTTTAACAACCGACTCAACCTTGTAAATTCGCAAACTTATTTATAAATGTTGATATAAATTTCCGACTATTCGCGAACAAACAAGCTGTCAGCGTGATTCATACAGCTTTCAAATTATATACAATTATCATGTGAAAGATGTCATGAATTTGGAGGTTATCTGTGTTATTTGTAAAATTGACAGGCAATTATTGTATTATATTTCGGATATGTCGTAAATAACAACATAAATTTTAAAATATGTAAAATGGGGCACAGTCTCAATTTTACAAGGCCAAATTCGTGGTATTTAAACCTAAATCTGTTTTCAAAATACGTCAAACTTCAGTAAGGAACACGTTTGAACTGAATTCAATTATATAATGTCTAAAATCAGATTCATTTTCCAATAACATTTGCAATGTATGCACACAGAACAACAACTAAAATAACACAATACTTTTGATAATAACCGCACAAACATTACCGTTGCACTTTGTAATCTTGTTCTCCCGTAAACACACTTTTGTTGGAACTGGAATTCCAATTCGGACAACAATTAAATATTCAAAATAATGAAAATAAACATGTCATCTTTAAAGTTTTAAACTAAAGCGATGAATGAAGAAAGAGCTGTTAACGCACAACCGACAACGAGCGGCGTAACAGAGCGACTGAACGCGAATCGTGAATCGGAATGAATTCCATAGAAAATATCGAGGACTATTGCAGGTCTTTGTCTCTCTTTCTAACCCATATCTACATCTCTCTCTGCAAACTACTCGTCAAACTAGGTGGCAGACAAATATTAAAATCTGCATGCAAACTTGATCGTTATGACTAGAGCAAGGAAAATATGTACATATACATATACACTTTTCATATTTCTACAATATCAAACATTTTTTAAAAGTGTGAATAATGCCATGTTACGGAGCTGAAATATGGATGTAGTATTTATTTATATTATATATCATATGTATGTAGGTTTTGAATTTACACATTCAGACGATGTTCAGAAGGAGAGTACGTAATTTTTTCACTTTTTCTACATCCATACTCTATTAAAAATTGTTTATAACCTTTTACATAGCTGTCACCCAAATCTAACAATATTTGTTGAACTGGAATATACATGGTCAATTTCAAATGGCTGATTCACCTTTCGCCATTTTTTACACCTCCGTGTAACATGCACCCGAACAACTTAAAAAATCTTTTTGCATCGTGCTTTAAGCGCTTTTGTGATGAATATTTTTTACGAGAATGGCGCTGTATAAATTATACAATGATATTATTATCAACACTTTTTACCTTTTTTGTCATTACATCTGAACATAAAAGAGTTCATTTATTAAATTCATAAATTATACATTATCACATTACTTATATACAAAACAACAAAATGTTTATCCATAAAAATGTTTCATGGCTTAACAGATAAGCAAACTATAATATATATATTTGATTGCTTAATTTTACAGGACAATTGTTTCACTTAAAACTAGTAATGTAATATTTATTGATGTCTGCAGCCATACTAGGTGAACACCTGTTTTAAGGCAGATATATGATATACTACATTAAATTAATATTATAAATAGTTAATCGTAGATGGGCGATTAATAAAAATATATTAAAGCATTCAATGACCACAAAACATCACCGGTTTAAATACTGCCAGCGACAGGTATGTATAATTATTATATTATATATTAGATTAAAAATTTCAAATACAGGAATGGGCTAAAGACTGATTTAATATACGTTTGTAGTTTTTGCATTAATTTAGATTAGTTTTTGAGTCTGAATCTCAAGTTGTGAAAAAAAACTATTAACTGTTTATATATTAAATGCATCGAGATATACAGAAAAAATCTACTTATCGAAAAAATATTAAGTTGCTACCGGAAATATTTTATTAATAACAAAATATGTTCTTAAAAAAAATATTTTTTTCTTAAATATATGTACAGTAAAAATCCTTTAGCAAACAATTTATATAATAAAAATATTTGCCTGCCACAAGCTGTGACGTGGACTATGAATTCTCCCACCTATAACGGCATCCATGTTCATGATCAGCTGTGTTTGTTGTTACATTACAAAATGAACTGAATTCGAACTTGAATATTTGCGTCTCACTCAAGCGCTATGGGCTCAAATGCGATCGAATGAGATGTAGATAGATAAAGATAATTCTCACTGGTTTATTTAACAAAATCAACTGTTGCATTCCGATTTCTGTTAATTTATTAATAATATATTGTTACAGGAAACATTTATTGTAATTATAGGAAGTTTAAATACTTTTTGATGAATAAAATGATCACATTTCACCTAAAAGGCAAAGCCAATTCCATTATGAAATTTACGATTATCTCATCAATTATTGACCACAAACTTTTTTTATTTCCAGGCTAACAGAACCCATGTCTAAATTATTAATCCAAATAGCTACAAAAATGAATAGCAATAATTTAGATGAGGGGGTCCATACCACAAAGGAATAAACTAAAAACTATGTAAATAAAAATATATGGTAATGTTAAATTAAAGATTCTAATTTTAAGTTATTTTGATAACGTGTCAAGATAGAAAAGTATGGCGCTTCATCCTCTCTACCTACCCCCGCGGAGAAACGGCGTGATGGTAAAATTTGGAAGGATGTATTTGAATATTTTTCTAATGAATAGATTCTGATTTTACGATGGTTTAGAAAGTGCTGATATTATAAATCATAATCCCTTCAACTTCGGGATATTCATTATGAATGCACTTTAATTTTCTTTGTTTATTTTTACCACTGTTCTTGGCATCGTAAATTTAAGACGCATAATTCCGGAATTTTTCAATGACAACATCACTTAGATTTACCCTTTGCACCCTTTAGAAAATTGCCATTGGATTTACCCATTCGCGTAATATATTAAGAAATAATGGAATTTTAATTTGTTTGTTCAAATCTATTCAAAAATACCCATATTCAATTTGGAGACATATTTAGTTAGCTTACTCATATAATTGTTATCTGTAGTGTTCCAAGAAAATAATTATCTTTCGTTTTTGTTGCGACGCAATAGCCGAAATAATTGATATATCAAATTGTTTTTAATAATTATTTCTAATACATATATAACATTTCTACACCCCATATCCAAAGTGGTAGCAGAGAGCATCAAATACGACTCTTCCAAATTCAAATAACTTTGCACACGCGCTCATCATTTATTTCACGTTTTCAATATTTTCACTGTTATAATTTATGTGACTTAATTAATCACTAAACATTCAGCTGCATACAGGTTTTTGTAATAATGTACGAATAAATAAATTGAACGTTTTTGACATTGGTCTCTTTCAGAATCTGATACATATACATATTTGATAACGATAGAGTCTTAGGGGTAATCTCCGATATCTTTACCATTTACACTTGCAATGGAATTATCTATTTGACAATCCTGTCTTCTGACAATCATTCCATTCAATTAAAATAAACTTTTTGTTCACCTCGCTAGTGGAAACTTTAACCCAATTACCGTAAAAGATGGTCTCCAGACCTCATCAATGATCTGATCTGAGTGTGTCCCAAATTCATCTTTATAATGCAATATCTTACTAGGAACCTCTTGTAAGGAATCAAACAAAAACGAATCTTCTTTATTGCTTATATCTTCGATTTTTTCTGGATCATTGATAACTTTTCTCACATTTTTCTTAACTATCGAATTTCCATTACTCTCACTCCGCGACTCAAGTCATATATGAAAATCCACGCGGAACGAAGACACGAATGTGGACGTGACAAATCTTGCTCATCAGATTTAACCTCTTTGTTTTTTTTCGTTTGATGGTATATCAAATCACAAATCTAGAGATTCAGTAAATGCGACCATGGACAGTTTACGTCAAAGTACGCGTAATGCTGCAGATAACATAACTCTCGAAATGTCACAGAATGTGTTGCGAAATGGCGTCGAACAATTTGAGCTTTGCATCATTGAGTCGTCATGATAATTCAACATTTATTACTAATTTTTTACTCTGTAACTTTTTCTGTTTCATTAAAATAGTACCTGACTATACTTTCCACTATGTATATACTAGTACTTATCACGTACGATTTTCTTAGTAGAGATACATATTTATACAAATCACATATTTAAAAATTATGGAATTACAAGGTACTTCATCATAAATCACGATTTATTTGTATTTACATTATCCTCACTAGCCGCATATATAGTCCATTTCGTCTTCCATGTGACTTTATGTAACCTGATTTGATTTACTGTATATTAAGCATACTCCGGTGTATTTTTGTTATCGTATGTATATATAATCACATAGTTTTAGTAATAACTACTTTTTTTAACAAATAAATGCTTTAAGAATGTTGTAAAATATTTTTATTTCAAATAAAGTTATAAAATATACTTTTTATAGATGTAAATTCCTTTTAAATTTTTTTTTTAATGCTATATATATATATACTACTCACAAGCCATACTAATACTAAATTATTTTAAATCTACAAGTTAAGTTTCACTCTTTTTACTATTTATATATTATTATTTCACTATGTTAAAATGAAATTTCATAATACAGATGCTAGTAGTCTAGTGGCACAATACCCAATGTCCATTACTCTATTTTTTAATAATGACCAAGAAGTCAGGGGTTCGATCCTCGTCAATTTATATCAGAAATATAGTAGTAGTTCATATTTGAAAAAAATAAGAACATTAATGTGATATACATTCCATATACGTATATATTTTTATGTATTAGAAACATAATATTCTGTATAGTTAGTTCTGGGTATTAGTTCCAACAGTTGGCGGTGGATCAAAATTTTAAATTGTTGAAACACCAGGTGCGAACACGTCCATAACCGATCATGCTAACGGTCGTCGCGAGGGAAAACAGTGAAAATGGCCGACAATATATTTTTAAAATAATGTATTTCTGTGTTGCCACGCGACATTGCGAAACATGTGGGTAATTAGCGCGTGCAGGAAGATCATGACGAAGACCCAGAGGGCCAACGAGGAGACAACGTGCGTTATTATATGAAATAGAATTGTTTTCTTACTTAGAATAAAACATGTGGCAGCGATTAAGCTAGATACTATGCAGAGCGGTGCCCATCTCGTGGTGGTGCCCTGCGTAACACGATAATAATATTACTTGACATATTATTTCAAATACTTCAACTATTTGAATACAACCCGTGTTATTAGATTTCAAACTAATTTATTTTTGTATGTATATAACCACGCTCGGGTGTTACCTACAATGGATTACATCTCGAGTCCATGACGACGTGAAAAAGGAATTTTTCAACATAATATAAGAAAAAACCTTTTAAAAAAAAATTAATTCTAGAAACAATTTTATGAGTTCCTTTTTTGAAATTATATATTATTGCAAAATGAGTGAATTTGGGATACCAAAGGCCATAAAATGCTACAACTTGGTATCGGCTGCCAGTATTAAAATTTATTTATGTTATTCTCTTCTCCAATGCCGGCCATGTATGTAATTATCTATACTTTACTATAATTATCTATCTTTTTAAAATAAAGCTTAATTAATTTCCCAGTAAGCATCTAGCAATCGAAGTCATGCACTGATAGTCACGTTCGACTGGTGGGATCTATTATGTATACATTGATACAATGTATTAATATTACAATTTTAATTTTAAAAATGGAGAATACATCCCGCATTGAAAATGTCGTTTTAAACTTTGAAATGGATCATTCACATATCATCGACGACTTATATTGAAAAAGATACAGTACAAAATGTTATCAATTGATAGTTTTTTTCACCGTGGTACGCGGAACGATTTTCATATATAAAGAATTATATACAATAGCTTCTAATTTGAGAGTTGTAATAAATACATGTTACAGCCTGCGGCCATTAGCTTCGATTTTCAAAAATATTCAGTTTACAATACTGTTAAACACCATACACGACTATCAATTTTTATGTGAAAATCAATAATCAATTATTATGCGAGCGATTTAATTGTTTAACATTATATTTGATGTTTGAGTAATCACTTTAAATGGGAGATAAGAGAATATGTACGTACTACACGAAGCATATTTTACAAAATAAAACGTAATTTTATTATATAAGAACTTCCTTGCAATGCAATTTTGTAGAGAATATATATACGCATAAATAATTGAAATGCTTTTCAGGCATGGACCAGACCAGTGATTCCCAAAGTGGTCTATATCGACCCCCAGGGGTCTATGATAACCTGCAAGGGGTCTACGTCAGCGAAAAAATAATTTGGGGGTCCATGAAATGAAAATGGGGGTCCACGATAGTGGATCTCAACATACACTGATAGTACCTATTTACTTACATTATAATCTTATAATATAAAGACATATACATTATTTATAAAAGTACCTATAAAGTAAAAAATTGATTATATATGTTTATAAAATTGTGTAAGTTGTAGGATGTAGGCATTCGCTTTGTGGTTTAAGTTTTTAACACTAAACTTCACTACAATTAGAAATTTACAAAAAATCAATATCAGGTAAGTAGTGGGTCTACCAAAAACCGAAAAACATGGCAAGGGGTCTACGACACAAAAAAGTTCGGGAACCTCTGGACCAGACCAATACGTGTTTTTTTATATAAAGGATAGCTTTGGAAAATTTCATTCTACTTCATGGTTATGATTGGTAACGTCCAATACAAGATTAAGCTTGAACATAGTAGAAGATATTGGAAAATACTTCAATTAGATGTCTCTCTGAAGTACTTCTGTAAAATTGATTTTATATGTATATCTTTCTAATTAATACATTTAATTAGTATTTAAAATATCACAGACCTATGTTCTGAATAATTACAATGAATAATAAGAATGTGTTATCTTTAATAGTAAATTAAATATTTATTTTATATATCATTCAGTTATCATGTTAACGTGTTAACTAAAACCGTATAACTAGCGGAAGAATTTAAAATTGATAAATAAAGCTGTGCATGTGTTTTATCGCAAAGATGTATATGAACTAAACGCAAGTCTCGCACGGCGCGGTGTTCTGAATACACGTCTTTGCTTAAACAGACGTGTTGCAAAACGCCATAAGTGTGTCTTTGAAGTCTTCCAATACATTTTAAACGTAGTATTATTTTATATTATAAAATATTTTAGCTCTTTTAGTTAACAACCGCTTATGTTTAATACCCATCGATATTAACAGCATAACCTAAGTCCATATTAAAAACAAAGTTAAATAAACTATATTATAATGAAAGTATTACATTATATACCTACACTTTAAAGTTAAAGAGAAATTTATACAGATAAATTAATGCAGTGTTATTATAACAAATTAATGATATAATAATTTCAAATAATGAAAAAGTAGTATTTCCATACACGGTAGTATCGTGTGTCGCTATTAAAAATATATTTCTTCGCTTTGTCGATAACATCGTTAAATATAAATGTTATCATCTGAACAAATAAACAGATTTTGCCCGAAAATATCATTTTGTTGAAACAAAACAATGTTTTGAATTGCGGAATTTTTAAATTTACAAATATCAGTTATACTTAGTTGTGCTACAAATACTTGGTTGTGATTAAATAATTCGTGTTTCCTTATCGACACCGCGATAGGGCGACATAATATGTGCATTTTAAACATGTTCCGACTCAGATCCGAGGATACTGTGGTCTAGTGAGTGAGACATGTTTGGGTTCATGCGTCTAATTACCAGGGGCGTGCACTGCATACAAGCTAAAAAAACCGTGCATTACTAAAAATTCTGGGAAACAAATATAAATTAAATAATCCCTAATGTAAGTTATAATTACGCTAGCACCCACCATGTATCGGTGGAATCATTAGTTGCGTAGTTCATGATGCTACCGGAGCGCAGTAGTCCTATACTGGGTTATAAATCATTTATAGCTACTAAAATTGCTAGCCACTGTTTTAATATATCGTTTTATTCAAGCCATAAATTGGAAATGCCACTCGGCAGAGTCAGAAATGGATCAGCCGAACCATGTTGTACGGAGTCCTCAAACTGTTTCCTAACAGAATGACGCTTGAGAGGATTCGAACTTGGCTTAGAGCTGATCGAAGCGTCTACTTCCTCATTTATTAATTCTTAAATTTCACTACCTCACTAAACGTGTTGTTTTCATGATCGTTCTTTGCGTTCGAGGATAATGCATTTTTATTATGATGGATTCATCTCGCCTAAAGACGTCGGTTAAACGAAAGTTCATAAGCCTATATATATAGTATATTATATAATATTATGGTAACAGCATAACCTAAATCTACACCTGCAGCACGCCACTGCTAATTAAATATGTAGATATATAAAGGTCAAAACTGTTGGATGTTTATAAATAATGAAACTGTTCCAAAGAGCATTCGAGAGGTTCAGAAATAATAGCGCCACTATCCAATTTACGAAATTGAGACAAACATTTATAAACATAACTGATTTAGAATCCCAAGGGGAGATTTAAAATGCTTCTAAAATATACAAACACGTTATCAATTATAAAACTGTTAATGTTGTCTGATAATTATTGTTCAACTCGTCAATCTCTATTTTTCGTTAGTTTGATAGTGGTGCTTTTGTTTTGAAATCCTTCATCAAAAGAGTGAAGTCTCCATTTAAAATGTTTTATTTAATAATTAAAGTTAACGTGCAAGTTTTTAGTGATGAATTCACATCACTCTGATTTAAATGCAAGGCTGGACAAAAAAATATATATTTAAGCCCGTTGACTTTAAATCAATTTTTTCTCGCACTCGGTTAAAAATGTGCTTTTTTAGAATCTTACGCTCTTAGGCCATTATGAATTTTAATCTCAGCATTTAGATTCACACGTGAGAATCAGCCGCTAAAACAGCGATGAGGTAGTGGAGTCATTTTTTTTTTAATTCTTCAAAACATTTCATTTACAAAATTAAAATAACTTTTTCGATATCTTGAAATATGACAGAGTCGCAGATGTTCAAAGTTGCGTGTTTTAAAAACGATTGGTTTATACCGTTTTATCGTGTGACGTCACATCTTCTGAGTCGGTACTCTACACTTTGTACTAATATTGTTAATTGTCAGTACTGGCCGGTACGTACTAGAGATGTCACACGGTGGATAATGATAATCCGAACGCTTTTCATCAAGCCCAACTTTGAACGCCAATATCTCAGAAAATAAAAAAAACCATGGTATTCTGGATTTTTTTAAACATACATAGTTATTTCTGACATGCTCCACTACCTTAATGTTAGCCGCTTGTGTTAATTTTGTAATTCCTGTAGCGTTGTTGTTAATGAACCCAGAGAAATAACATTTCTTGCTATTTAGGAGCTAGCCTCGATATAAATTTCAACCTGATGCTACATCAGATCCATCGCTTTGGAAGCTATCATATATGAATTTTGTTTTGCTAGAAAAAGCATCCCTCGTAACCGTTTGTGATCTTTCAATAATATTCAGATCATCTGTGAACGCCATCATTTGACACGACTTGTGGAGACTTGGTACCGTTTGTTTTTATTTTGGAATCTCGAGACCATTAAAAGTGTCGAGGGATGGTCATTCGTTGTAAAAAGTATCGACATATTTTTGTATTTTAATCCGGTACACTGTGTTCTTAAATATTAGCATTATAGCGCCGGTGTTACGCACAGGCGGAACAGATCAAATTTGTAAAATGATAATAGTGTGTAAATAACATTTCCTAATAAAGCAGTAATTTGTAGTGAACACTAGTGTATCCAGAACGTCTCCCAGAAAGTTTTAAAATGCCGCCCCTAACCTGTGTGGCCCGCGGGCTGGCGGCTGTTTAGGGCGGCGTGGGGATGGTTTTAAGGGTTACAAAAATTGAACAACAAAATTCACATTAAAAAACGATAACACATACGATTAAAACAATTAATTACTAACGTAATTAATATTATTTATGTATTCTTTATATTATATTTACACATTATAAAATGAATATATAGTTTTTTTGTGTTTATTAATTCTCTAATGTGATATAGATTTGATAATACTCCCACTTTGATAATAAGCACGTGCCGTATTTGAGTTGTTGCCGCAAAAAATTTTAGATCATTATTTATGTTTTACTAGGGGCGGAATAAAATGATCTCGCCTATGGCGGCAAAAAGTCTAGCGCCGGCGCTGTTATCATTCGAACAAGTTTAAAAAAATCACTGCATAGTCTTTGACAGCGTAAGTTTGTCTTAGAAATGTATCTAATAATGATAGTGAAAATGTTATATCTGTGGTCGGAGGGAATAATCACATAAGTAAGTAAAATTGTGTTCCCGATGATATCAGCCGGACTTATTTTTTATAACAATGTGAATATCATTTATCATCAGGAGAACACATTCTCATTGTGAAGTTGTAATTATTCAGAACAGACGGTCTGTGATATTTTAAATATGAATTATATATATTAATTAGAAAGATAAACATATAAAATCAATTTTATCGAAAAACATTGTTGTTGCGCCACCGGGATTCGAATCTGGATCTCTTTCCAAACCGGGGAATTATCCAACCATGCTACAGCGACGACAAACTTTCGAACCTATATGTTATTTATTCACCATTATTTGAAAGAGCCATCTACCTTACTTTTACGGAATCTCAAATACATTTGAGTAATCTGATAGCAGACGCCAGAATTATCAATTCATTTTTATTAAATTTTGGACACATTGATACAACTTTATTATTAGGATAATGCAATCCCGGTGGCGCAACAATAATATTTTTTTGATAAATTTATTTTATATGTATATCTTTCTAATTAATATATTTGACTTAAGTGATTCGGAACATGTTTGAATACTATATAATATTGCAGGCATACCGCGAGATGAACAAGTAAAAAAAAATAGATATTTGTGATCATTCCCTCCACTCATAGATTTATTATTAGATAAGTATAGTGAGAGATGACCCACCACTTGCCCAGGACAGTTCTATGAACGAATGCTCCCATATCGGCACTTCTCATTCGCAGCCGGATTAGCATTTTTTTAATGTTACGCGGCAACCGTGTCCTGCCGCAATGCTGCATAGGTGGGTAACATGGCGGCGATGCAAGGCTACCAGACAAAATATACCCTTCGCTGTCCCTCGGCGATAAATAGAAAAAGTATAATACTTGTATCATAATGCACAATCCAGCATGTCCCTCTCTATGTTTAAGTTTCTTGTGTTTGCCAATTAGCGGTGCAGCCATAAATAAAGAAAAACACGGAGTTTTGTTTATTTGTTCAATCCCAGGCTAATTCGAATAGACGGCATCTAAATCTTGTTGTTTGTGTATTTTGAATTAGTAATGTTCGGGTGATATCAAATTGTGGTGACGTGTTGTTATTATTGTGATTATGAAACACTCGGAAAGTGACAGAGCTCGTGCATTATATGATATATTTATTGCATTCGTGACACTAATTTTATGAAATAAATACGTACATTTTAAATGCTAATGCAGCATAACAAACTACCCAAATAGCAAGATGTCAGTTAGTCGAAGAAATAATTTATTTGGGCGCCGCTGATCACGAACATAGGAAATTCTAAAACGCCAACAACTAACTAAAATTGCTATGAACCAACTTACCGAGAGTATGGAAAGACGGCGACATAAAGCGTGCGGCTAAAATTATGTTGGCAATATTAAAATAATTAGATTCTTTCTAATTGATTAATTTAATTTGTATTAAATAAGAAGTCCAAACTTTACACCGGTTCTCTGATCGTCCACGCCCATTACAAGGATCCGGTCATTTCTTGAATTTGGTGAATCCATGCCAATCATCGATGCCTCTCATCCTAGCACGTATCCTTTGGGGTCATTCTGACGTGGACCATCGTAACCGACGTTTCGGGCATTCGAACTTTCGGCTATCGACCCCAATGATGGCCCAAAATATAATCTTCGATAAGAATATGACTCACAACCGATTGCACAAAAATATATTGTGATATAACTACGTTATTATGTTTAATTAGCTAAATTGCCAATACTTATCAATTAAATGCCAAACATATAGATAAAGGTATATCGGTGATCAATGCCACCAATGCAAGCCAAATACTTGATATAATAATGCCTTATTAAAATAAGAGAGAAATATTCATAAACATAAGCCAGTGTAATTTCGTACATGTGTGAAAGTGTGTTATATATTTCCCTAAAACAGGCTTGCCTAGTTGGGCAATACATTTTAAAATCCATGTAAAATATATGTAACAGACTGTCTTTTTTTTTGTAGCTGTCAATGCCTTATGTTACATGTGTCTAAATAAATAAATATTTTTTTTTTCTAGATTCAATATTAACAGAGTTGCAATTTTTTAACGATTTGAACAGCCGAAATTTTGAAATAAAATGGCGGATCAGGCTGGCTAACGAATTTAGCCGAGATATTTACCAGGTCAATTATTCAGAAAAGTTTGACGATAACTATGAGAGTAAGTTTAATAGCTCCTGCGAGCAAGTAGTTATTCAGTTATTCGTATTGCATTTAACCGTCGTTTACGATCTTTTTTTTTGTAGTCCCTACGTGTATTCAAAGGCGTGCACTCAATACAGTAAACAATCTGTGCAAAACTATAATTTCTGGGAAATAAATCTAATTTACACATTCATTTGACATACCGTGTAGAAAATTCGCATGTTAATATCGCCAAGCGGAAGTATTTAGAAATAACAAATAAAAGTGGGCGTGTTGTGCTTCGCATAATTTCTCCAACGCCTATTCCAAAAGTACACGAACTAAACGCAATACTTGTCCCGCTCGCGCTGCGCCGTGTTGTTCGCACATTTGTCACCGCTTGAACTGATGTATTGCAAAATTTTAACTACACAGCCTGAATGTGTATTTAATATTAATTATTTTATAATATTTTGAAATCTTCACTTAATATAATAATAACAGTATAAATATAAATTTGTTAAGAACACAAAAAAAGAACTACCACAGATTTAAGAAAATTCTTCTAAAGTATTGTATTTCTTTCCAGGCAAAGCGCCTCCTACTTCTAGTGGCATCACAGCCCATCGTACTCATACAGCATATTCTAATATTAATATTCATATTCCATGTCTAGTGCACGCCACTGGGTGTATAATGTAAATACATAAATTATATTTATTCAAGAACGAGAAACATGCATGTACTCGTACATAGAAAAATAAATCATGACATGGAATATTAGCCGATACACTTCTTTTTTTTGTAAAGTTTTTTTCTATTTTAAAATAATAAATATAGCCTAGGCTTAGAAAGCACTAGCACGGGACCAGTACCTCGCCTGGGGTCAGAAATAATCCCTCAAATACTTAATTCAAAACTTTAAATTATGAAAAGATGCCATTATCTTTAAAGAAATGAGTAATAATTTTTTTAATAATGCCAATTAAATTTAATGTACTAATTTGTGTTTACCTCACCTAATTATCGCAGATATTTAATTATTTTAGTATTAAATTTTTAAATGACATTAAGCAACTAAATGTATCTTCTTAGATTGACCATTCACAATTAACTGAATGTGAAAAAAATGTTCTCATATTTCGTTAAATTGAAAATTGAATCGAAATCACTGTAGATAAATAATTTTCCCCCGTCATTATTGACGGGCTTTCAACCTAGTATAATGTAATAAAGACAGAATAAGATTTTTTAAACTTAATATGCATACCTACATGTGTAGACAGTTCCATGATTTTTTTAAATAATTAACTATTTTCAAAAACTATCTGCATGATATGTCGCACTTCCCCCGTCTAAGTAATTTTACTAGACTTTTTTGGAACTCGGCACGTTTTACCAGTCATTAAGGACCAAAATAACCTAGTTCATATTGTCATTAAGCAGATCAGTAGACATTTTTATCATTTTAACAATTTGTCAACTAGATACTCTTACCCCAAATTTGGGATAAGTGCATCTACTCGTTCAATTTTTATAAAATGCTATAAGTATCAGCTATCTTAAAAGGTTGCATTCCGATTTTTAAAGACTCAAATAAGAAAATGGTTATTGATCCTTCTATCAAAGTTTCAAAGTCATAGCATAATCTAATGAAGTTTGAGAACAGTTCAAAGTGTATGTCGAGTGTACACCGATTCAACCTTTTGTTTATATTGGGACAAGTCTCAATTACGTAATTACTATGTATCATTTAAAACTAAAACAAACTCCTAATATCCATCCACCTATCTAAATACTAAATATGTACCAGCCACTCACAAAACAATAACTATAACATATTCAAATGGTGTATTCTTATTTTCGAAGGGTCTGATTTAAAGTCGTACCTGGGACTTGCAATTCTCTTAATGCGACCCTGGGCTTTTATGACACATTTCGGTGGCCATCAGCTGATGGTTGGCTTTTCGAGGAAACGAGCTAAAATGCTGGCTAATCCCAGTATTTACCTAAATAAATTACTTTCAAGGTACTGGAGCTAAATAACTGTCATTAGTATAATGCGTTTATTATCGTCGTAATGGACGCTACGCACAAAGCAACAAATATCTTGGAAACGTATATTTTGAAGTCTTTTCTATAACAATACAAATTTTAATTCATGATTACTCATACTAAATTAATACGTTATCTGTTGAGATCAAACAATGACCATTGGTTTTTAGCCCGATTGTCAAATATTTTTGATATCCAACTTCTATACTTCTTTTTTTTTTTGTCGAAAATGTACACTTGTGAACTGATAATTCCCCAAGCAGTCGACTAAGATTTTTGTTCAATTAAAATATTACAATAATCAAATTATTTGTTTTCAGTTCGGACGATGTTTAGAACGTTCCGGGCAGATTTGGGCGTACATTATATTACTAATTAATTACATATGAATATGTATTGGGAAAGCAAATAACTCTTAAAGTATAATGTTATTTTTTTTAAATCTATCTGAAATATTTGAAAAACAGTCAAAAAGTAATTAATCTGATATGTATAAAGAAATCGTTTTCACAATAGAAAACCAATATGGATTTAAAAAGAATTTGTCCACACGAGAGGCTATCGTTAAATTGATCTAATAAAAAAAAAGGATAATTAAGGAGAACACATTCTTATTGTGAAGTTGTAATTATTCCGAACAGGCGGTCTGCGATGTCGAATTCCGGTAGCGCAACAACAACATTTTACGATAAAATTGATTTTTACATGTATATCTTTATAATCAATACATTTAATTAGTATTTAAAAGATGGTTTAACTATTTTATTTTTACATAGATCACGTCTTCTCATATATTTCATCTGTGACGGTGTGTGAACGAGGGAGACAAACTATCCTGAGGACATTGGTTCTTCTTGCTAACATACATAGCAACATCGTTATCCAGAAACTGTATCGTTATCGGTACTAAATTATTGTAGTATGCGCTATGAACGTTCTCATATTGAGTCAGGTACCGAGTCATATATTTTATTTATTTATTGCAAATATAAGAAATCTGAGAGGCCGTTAAAAATAATGTGGAAGTTTATAAAAATAAAATAAATTTTATTAAGGAGAACACATTCATATTGTGAAGTTGTAATTATTCAGAACAGACGGTATGTGATGTTTTAAATACTTATTTAATGTATTAATTATTAATATATACATATAAAATCAATTTTGTCGAAAAATATTGTTTTTTCGCTACCGGGATTCGAACATGGATGTCCAAAATTTAATAAAAATTAAATGAATTGATAATTCTGGCGTCTGCAGTCGGTTTACTCAAAGGTATTTGAGATTCCGTAAAAACAATGTAGATGCCTTTCAAATAATGGAACGACACATGTATTAATTTGAAAAAGTGTAACATATAGGTTCGAAAATTTGTCATAAAAAACACTGGCGCTATAACACAATTGGTAGTGTACTTCCCCGGATTGGAAATAGAGATCCAGGTTCGAATCCCGGTAGCGCAAATACAATATTTTTCGACAAAATTGATTTTATATGTATATATTAATAATTAATACATTAAATAAGTATTTAAAATAAATTTGATAGGTTATTTGTGTCTATTAAGATACGTGTACGTCTTAGTATGTTTGTCACTTTATTTTTATTCTGTCAATATTCAATTATTTTGTTTGTCGGGGTAAGTTGTTACATAATTTGAATCCACTTTAATGAATCTCGATTGTTCTAGTTTTGTTCTAGCCGGATTGTATTTGTTGATGATTTTCTTGTGTTTTGTGTAATTCGATGCCTCTGTCTTTTCTCTGACCATGAATAACCTTGGCTAGAAGTTTTAGAACGTTTCGTTATTGATATTAAGTCGGTGTGTTGTTTTGTAGACAGCTTAATTCTTAATTTATTATGTTCTACTGTCTTTAAAGACTGTTTACATTTGTTTTATTTCCAGTTCATAACTTTAATATATTTATATACACAAATAAAGTTTTTATGAATGCGAATATGAAATGAGATGAAGGATCCCAAGGCATTAGACATGACTGATTTAAAATTCAACACAGGATAAACTAAAAAATGTCTAACCACTGCCTGATTATATTAAAAACCTTCGATGGCATTCTGTGATTGTTAGTTGTTAGTGCCAAGTAGTCTGTAAGGGAGCTAACTATTATTTTGAGTGAAAATCTACCTAAAGCATTTAAAAAAAAAAACAATGTTTGGGAGAAAAAATCATTTTATTTTTCACACATTTATCACTTCACAAATTATTATCTTCTCAACTCAGCCTATCATCACGCCATGTCTTTACATACCACACTTGCCTCTTTCACTTCTATACATCTTCCCGTGCATGCTCGTCGGTTGTTGAAGCTTCTAACGTGTAGTATATCCTCCTATATCTGACCTAACTGATCATGTCAGGTCTTTTGCGGACGCCCTCTGCTCCTGTTTCCTTCAACACACGCCTCGTACATTTCCTTTACCATCCTCATATTTATTTTATCAATAAAACATAAATACATTCCATAAACATAACTGACTAGACCGGGCGTCGGCAACCTTTTTTTGGTGCGTGTCAAAATGAACCAAAATGTGAAGACCGTTCAGGTTAATTGGTATTTTCATTTTAAAACAGTCCGTAAGTGAATAATAATAATGTATCTTATTGAGAAAACTTTTACAATATGCTTTTAAACTAAACACTAAAATATACCGCAACTCAAAATCAATATATTTATCAAGGTATCAAATTTTTTAACAATCTCCCCATCACAATTAGAAAACTTACGGACTATCATAAATTTGTAACTGAAATTAAAAAAATATGTACACAGACTAACTGAAACATAAATTAACTCGAATATACTCCTTCTCTATACACGAGTCTTACTCTCATAGAGAAGAAACAAATATTAAAATATATACTGATTATTGAAATTGTATTATATTTTTAATATTAAAAAAAAAAAAAAAAAATTCTAATTCTAATTTTTATAAAAATAAATATAATTAAGCGTTCTCTTGCGCCACCGGTTCTTTCTCATTGGTCCACGCCTGACAGATGCGCGCGCACCTTTTAAATAACGGAAAGGATTCAGCCCATACAACACATGTTTGTTTTATAATTTATTTTTATATATTATACTTTATTTACGGAACTCAAGTGGGTCACTTAAAATTATCAAATGGGTCAATTGGTGACCCGCGTCTAAAGTCTGAAAATAGTCAATATATTTAAAAATTTCATATATGTATGTATTATATAATATAAACAATTCTTAATATAATCTTCTTCTTTTGATACCGGGTCCGTGTTCAGGCCTATACATACAGTTGCAGGACTACAGATTGTAGGTATCCACCAGGTGCCCACACCGATGTTTGTCCTGGGTAACTTGGAACAAAAAAAAAGGTTTATTGCAGTGTGCAATAAAAGCTAGTGCTTTAGTTTAGGATAAATTATAAAAATAGATTTTATAAAATAATAACAAAAATCCAAGTCATGGACCCACCGGTATCCCGTTGGGCGTACCAACCCCTGCTCATTATCTATTCTATTTTGTATGCAGAGTATAATGCTGCAACTGATATATACCGACAAATCTTTAAGTACATCACTACTGATAAAGCTCGGTACTCTCTGAGACAAGATATCAAAGTGTCGTCCATGTACACGCACCATAATAAAACATAGAAAGTCTTTAATACCCTACGCCATCATATTATGCTGTGATCATATTTTTTATACAATATCTTATAGCATTATTTGAGTGGATTGTTTAATTAAAACGAAACAAATAATTCATTTTACCTCTATCCAGATGGTATTCTTATTTGAAGAATTATTGTGAAAGGAAATAGACAACATACACCAGACTACTGGGTTATAAATATATTCATTGTCTTTCAATTCGTAGAAACATTAATTACCTGCAACAATTACCCTAGCAAGAAAATACTTTCCAGAAGAGGTCTGTGTGATGGGCGGTTTCACCCATCGGTCATTCCTCGAAAGCGATAAGAAAACCTTCAAAAGGTTAAGGAAGCATCCTGTTTGACATGATTGTCAATCAGATAAGAAGCCAGTGTACGTCGTACATCGTAAAGAAAGTTGTTTCGAAATATTAAGGATTAAATGCAGCGGTGTAACTGCCTAGGTGCAGTAACGCTGAAAGGGTAACAACTTGTCATATTAATTCATATAAGTCATCAATCTTCCAAAGTTTGCACGTATTCTAGACGATAATAATAATAACAGTCATTTGGACCAGGAATTGACTATGGCAATGTTTGATAGCTTAATCTTCAATATGTATTTTTATAAATTCACATTTTCTATTGGCTACATTAATTGCTCAGTACCTATGGTTGTACAGTGCGTATGATTTATTTAACGTCATCACTTAAAAGTACTCATAACAATCAAATTATGTTTTTATTTATCATCGTCTTGAAGGAGGAGACTAAAAAACATTTAAGCAACTGGTTAAATAAAAACGAAATCAAACAAAAAAAAAGTAATATTATATTAGTGTTTACCATCAAGTGGAGTAGAGACCAAAAACAGCTACGCTACTGATTAAATGTAAAATAATTAAATTAAACTATAATATTATGTTTTTATTTATCATCAAGCTAATATCGTGGCGGAGAATACATCAACACCACTGATTAAATGTAAACAAATTTTAATCAAACTATGTATTACCTACATTCACTTTTTTTCATTATTCACATGAAGAAGATTTTAATATTTTTAAGATTAACAAAGTTCACTTTGTGGTTAAAATCCATTATTTTAGATTGTAAACTTTGTTTTATTAACCACTTAATGAATTAAATACATGTACCGGTTTCGAAAAATATCATTTTCTTCTTCAAGATGTCATTAACTAATCAAAGACATATGTTATATTGTTTCATTAACAGAATCTATTTTTATAAATCAAGAATTATTTAAAAAATAAATTTAGTACCTAACTTAAATTGTTGATGATACAAAATTATTAGAAAAAAATTTAGAATGGAACTTGTGGTTAAATTTAGTTGGTTGTTCATAATATTTTGTTTATTTTTACACGCTTTATTTATTTCCAATGATTCCAAATTATTTAATTTAATTAAAAAGAAGTCTGAAATGGATCACGAAAAAATTATTCCAGGAGTACCTACTTCACTTGTCTCAAGGTGGGCAGGTAAAATAATTACTTTTTTATGAAACTTAAGCAAATCATTAAATGGCCCATTCAAAGCAGATTTCTTTAATTATAATTCTGAATAATATCCTTAAATTTAAATTAAATTCGAGCATTTTGTTCATCTCTGAGCCACATATATTTATCCATATATATAAATATATTTTCAATTATCTACTTTGATTTTTAATTACATATTTTCGGTGCATCAATAGTAACAACATTTTATTATTTTTAATGGTATTTTTAATGTAAATCGACCCCTCTTACGGAAAGCACTGTAACTAACAAATATGAATACCATTTTCAATTGTTCTAGCATTTCGCATACATTTGATACATATTGTATGTATTTAATAAAACGTAAAATATTAATCAAATATGCGAAATACTAGAATAACCCATAATGACCTATCTGTTAATTAAGTATGAAATTTTCACGTAGGAAAGGCCGAATGCAGATGATTGGATTGCTCTATTGAGAAATATGCATTATTTGGATTATACATTTCATGTCTATTATATTGGCTGCCATCAGTGCCGTAACAAGACCAATTGAGTCAATGCTGTGTATCGGGGCCCACGTTAAAATCTAAAAGGTTCGTTATTTCGTCCAATTAGTCTACAATAAATTTTGTATCAATACTGTTCCTAGGGCCACAATGGATTAATATTTTTTATAATCAAAAATGAAATTATAAAATATTAATATTTTTAAAATTGCCAAAATTAACTTTGTGGTTAAAATTCATTATATTTATTTTAAACTTTATTTTATTAACCACTTATCGAGTAAAAATACATGTACCGGTTTTGAAAAATATCATTTTCTTCTTCAGGATGTCAATAACTAATCAAAAACATATGTTATAGTTTCTTTAACAGAATCAATTTTAGAAAAACAATAATTATTTAAAAAATAAATTTAGTAGCTAACTCAAATTGTTACTTGATGATACAAAATTACTAGAATAAATTACTAGATAAATTTAGTTGGTTATTAATAATTTTTTGATTACTTTTACACGATTTATTTATTCTCCAACGATTCCAAATTATTTAATTTATGACCAACATCGTTTACATGCAAAATTGACAATCCCAATTTTTTATCGAAAATTCAATTCAAATGTTCAAACATCTCAAATGCTCCTATACTCTTATATTAAAATTTCGACCCGTTTTACCAATATAAAATGCAGCACAACCCTTGCAACTAAGTTTATAGACACCAGAATTATTAAATTTATCATCTTTGTCTTTAGAATTTATAAGTAAATTTATTATTTGTATAAAATCTAATATTTCGTGACAGATGTTTCGATATTTGATTCGAAAATTTATTTATGTAAAAAAACCTACGCTAATAATCATTATGTTTTATCTGTGATGTATTTTTACTCAATCAGTGGTTAATAAAACAAAGTTAAAAATAAAAATACAAAATATTTTTAAAAAATCTCACGTGTATTAGAGAAATGAGAAAACATTATCGTTATATGCAGTAGAACCTCGCCAATATTCGTCGGGTTAGGGAGCAGACCATCGGCGCGAAGCGAAAATCGCCGTAAAGCGAGGAAAATATATTTTTTAAATTGCGAATGCACAAGAATACCTAAAAGGACAAAATTAATATGTACCTAATTTCATGAATGTAAATTGTGTCCTTACTATTCAAAAAATAAAACCGCGTAATATTATTGTATCTCATACGTATCAAAACATATACAGGGGACCTTCCATTTTAAATTGGGGACCAATACCTTTTTTTTTTTTTCATTTTTGCAATGGGGACCAATTTTTTGTTACGCCATTAACTACCTTATTAAATTAAGTAGGGAGAGTACCATTTGAGGGTGCCAGTTGCACAGTCAGCGACCTCCAACTTTTAATGCAGTTTATTTTTCTCACATAGCTATTACGCATTGTGTTAATTTATTAACAATCAAACTTAGCTCTTTTTGATGTAAATTGTTTATTCAAAATTGGTGTTAGCTGCAAAATCAGTTGCTTTTGCCCTCCGCTATTTATTTTAAGAGATTTATACCAACAGAAGACTTTGCTTCTTTGAAATTTAAATAGCTGCCAGTTTGGAAGTTCTTGCATTAATTTTGTATTTTAAACTAAACAATAGCGAATCATTCATAATAATAAGAATATTATTAAATAGTTCTTCAAGCTCCTAAAAGTTTTCCATATTTTCCTCCAAATAAAAACATAAGGAGCCTGCTAAGATTGCAACTAGCACCTTTATTTTACAATAATGCAACACGACGTAGTAATTTTCTCGCAATGTAAAATATAGGACCATTTTAAACGTTTTATCTCTTGAGATTCACGTACGCCCTTTGCCCCATCCAATTAATTGAATAAAAAAGTATACAAGTGAATATCGAAAAAAAAAAATACCATTACAAGACAGTAGTTATGTTTTGAGATAAATCAAATATAAATGGTATAGATGTTCGTTTTAAAACGAAATAAAAAAAACATTAATGAATAAATAGCAGGTACGTACCGTAATTCCGTTGTTTTCGGGCGCAATTCTTGACAGGAGCTGGAGTAGCAAAACCTTCGTTCTCTGCTCTTCCATCGTTGTCACCAGTGTCTTGTCCGAAGAAGGCATTAAATTTCTCACTCCATTTAAAGTCATCTTTTTCACTATTACTTTCAATGTTTTCTCTTACAGAATTCGCATTTGATACGTCCCGATTGTCATTTTTTAAATCAATAAACTTCGCCTGTTGAGGGTTTTCGGTCACCCTGTTGTCATGTTTTAAATAAATTTCGCCGTCCTTCTCTAATGTCTTTGTAATTTGATCAATTTCTTCTTGTTTGTTGTCGTAGCATTTCAACTCGTCATCTTCCATTAATGCCTGGGGCAAAATGTCATTCGCTGAATTGTTCTCCAATGAAATTTTTTCACTCATTTTTACTAGTTTATTTATTATCCATGCACAGATTATCAATAGTCCTAGTACGACATAAAGGTTCAATGTAAAAATGTTCTAAGACAATCAGGGGGAAATGTGGTGCAGAATACGGGTGTACAGTTTTTTATGCTTAAGAAATTAAAAACACTGTAAAAAATGGAAATATAAGTTATTAATGACAATTGAAGAGAATGAACAATATATTTAAAACTACCGCACAGAGGTACAAAAGTACGTGGGTTCCAAGGTCAACGAAGTCTAATCAATAATTTAAATTTTTGCAAATTATTTGCCGAGTATCGAAAATAATAGTCCAAATTCACATTATTTATTCCTTTCTATAAAAAAGTCTATTGTTTTTAATCCATTATATGCAGTACATAAAAATGTTTTAATTTAAATTCTAATTCATTAATTTTATTTGACTTGTATTTAAAGCAAATGCATATCTGAAATTCGATATAAATTAATACGTTGTTCAAAAGATGTGTTCGAACCTATATGTTACCTTTTTGATATTAATACATTTAATCGTTCCATTATTTGAAAAGGTTAGGAAAGAGATCCAGGTTCGAATCCCGGTGGCGCGACAACAATATTTTTCGATAAAATTAATTTTATATGTATATCTTTCTAATTAATATATTTAATTTAATAAGTGATTATCGAAATCTTCTTTTACTAATATGTAAGTAAGTGTATAAATATCATATGTATATATAACACTAGACTCCTTTTTAAAATGTGTTAAAAATCAACAATTACAGACAAAAAAAAAAAAAACAAACTAATGCGAGTGTTTCATTGGGAAAGCATATCTATATCCGGGGGACTTTGTTGTGGTAGTTTTTAATTTTAGATAAGACCCCAAGCCCAAGGTACCAAAATAACTACTACTTCGTGTACTTACTAATATTTATTTTCCGATCCAATATATTCAATAGAAATCAATAATAATTATAGTACATATCGCACAAATCACAAAGTCATTTTTCAGTAAACAAAAAAAATAAAAATATTTTACTCCATTTTTCGTTACTAAAGTTATAAAACTAAATAACAATTAGGTCATTAATGTATCCTAAAATGACATTAATCGAGAACTGGTGCTGAGTTAGTTGCGCATGTGACAAGAGTATCCGAATACAATAATAACTAAAAATTATTGTTATTTTGAGTTGTCTTAGTTTTGATCTAGGTGTGCGATATATTGAAATTATACATATATACACCTATGACCAGTGGTGTGCAGTAGGTATAGATTTAGGTTATGTTGATATTATACAATCATACAATATGTACTACAATATATGTTGTACATAGGATTATAAACTTTCATTTAACCAACGTCTTTAGACAAAATGAATCCGTCGTTTATACGACCCTACCATGCATTTATTTGTAATTTTAGAGTACTATTAATAGTGTTTTTAATGTTTAAATTTTAACGTAAAATAATACCTTCTTACCCATATAAAAATATATAGACATTTTTATGAACACTTTTTATGACTGAACATGATTCTTTTATTCTTTGAAAATCTTTCACGTAATAACTAAACGAAATAATTATTTTTATTAAAGTTTAACGTAGGAAATAGTTTTGTCAATTGCTTTTTGTTTTTCCCAAATCAAAAACAAATTCATGCACCAAATGCACCTCGAACGCAAAGAACGACCATGAAATCAACACGTTAAAAACACTAAGATAGTAAATTCGCGAATTAGTAAAAAAATAAGTAGACACTTCAAAGATTTGCACGCAGTTGTAAGCTTTTCTAATGTTATTCTGGTAAAAACAGCATAAGTAACGTCTCCATACAAAACGGATCAACCGAAAGGAATTTTCAATTCATTAAATAGCCAATTGTATGACTTGAGTAATTCACCAGCTTAAAAGTAGAAGATAGTAATGTGAATGGCTACAATGCATCGATTGTAGCTATTAGCGCTACGGCTGTAGCGATAGGTTGTCGTGGTAGTTTTTAGATCTAAGCCATTAACGTTTGTATTGGTACGCAGATGGCGCTAATTGTAATAAATCCGTAAATATACGTTCATGGTCCATATTATAGATTATTAAATTTATATTTGTTTTCCTGCCTATTACATCATTATCATCAACATTATCAAGCATATATGTATATTAAATAATTTACTTATTATTACTAATTTTCTGCATTATTTATTATTTAATTTCAATCTAATGTTGTTTTGCACTGTAATATTGTATTGCCGATCAGGGCTTATCCATTAGGCCCAGTGGGCCCTGTGCCTAGGGCCTACGAAAGTCTGAAAATGAAATTTTAAATATAAATTCTTGACTTGAACATAACAAAAACATTTTTTTTTAAATATATCGCCCAATCGTTTCATTGTGTGTGTGCGTGCGCGGCGGTGGCTGACATTTTTTCATTATATTTTAGGTATTTTACATGAACAATTTCAAAATCAAACTATGATTATTAAATAACACACATCCCAATGCAGCAGCAGCAGTCTAGATCGCAGAACAAAAATTACTCATTGAATCAGTGTTGCCACTAAAAAAATTATAAGCAGAGTTTTTTTCATAAATTGATGGGGGCCTACGAATGCAATATTATGCTAATGTGCCTAGGGCCTACGACGATCCTAAAACGGGCCTGCCGACAATGCCCCATTTTAAACAATGATTTCTCTTTTAAAAAGGGTATGCATTAATATGTCTGTCTTTAATATATTTTGCAATACATATTTTATAACGAATATTTGAACGACGTCTAAGGTTGTAAGGTTGACACTAGTTGTAATAATATATATATATATATCATGCTATGTAGAAAATAATAAAGAAATAAATCTAATGAAAAACAATAAATAATGTAGGCAGTAATCTTAATAACTCTACATGTAAATGTAGATATTTAATTAGAAATACCTTCTAGAACAGCAATATTATTGCATAATCAAACATTAAATACTTACACAACGACGACCATAAACAAAATGGTATTAATAATAACAATCGATATCTTTCTCAAACACAATAACTGGGCTGGGCGGTGCAGGTATATCTCGAATTAATATACAGGGTGAATATTATTAATAAATGGTAATCGCTATCGTCTCACATGTTGGAAAACTTCTTGGTGTGGTTTCAACAGGACGGTGCCACCTCACACACAGCCGGGCTATGCTTGAAATTTTTCCCGGCCGCATGTCAAAAAGTGGCGATATCGACTGGCCTCCTCGATCACCTGATTTGACAGCCAAGCCGACTATTTTCAATGAGAGTACTTGAAAGGAAAGGTCTACGCCAATAAGTCAACAACAATTCCGATGCTACAGGACAATATTGCTGAAATAACACGTGAAATGTGCCAGAATTTCATGAAAAATATGGTTAAAAGAGCACTCATTTGTGCTGCTGCCAGAGGCGACCACTCGGCCGATGTCATATCCCATACATAATTGTAATAAACCAAATAATCGATAAATAAAAAAAATGTGTTTCATTTCCTAGTTATACAAAAACAACATCTGGAACATAATATTCACCTGTACATAACTAGATGCATTCATTAAAAAAAAAAAAAAAACTATCGTACCGATATAACTTATTTTTGATTTGAAACAATTGTACAGCTTTTCAATGTTCGATCGTGGCAGCCACTAAATAATCTATTATGTTATACTTTTATAATAAACCTATATATACAGATTTGAATCAATCTCTGGTCGATAGACATTCTAGTAGATACACAACTCGTGACCTTGATCGGTATATCCGGTGACCATTTAGAATACCGAATACAAATACAGAACACAATAAAAAAAATCTCTGATTGTGTGGCTAATCTATTTTTTAGATTTATATTTGGGAGAAATGAAAGGGGACTACGTCTTCGCAATCACTAATAGTGATTGAGTATACCTAACTGAAAATATTTAGTGACAGTTTGAAAGTATTATATAACAACTAAATCAAAAATATATTTTTATTAAAGGATAATATTTCATTTGTTTGTAGTTTGCTATATCGTGATTATATATAGTGAAGAATACCTTATTTTACATACATGTATGTATTACGAAAAAAATACAAATTAAATGTATCAATTAGAAACATATACAGAAAAAATTTACAAAAAATTGTAAACGCGTGTCCCCGAATAGGAAAAATTCCGGGTTCGAATGCCGTAGGCGACCAAAATATTTTTTCAGTAAATAGATTTTTTCTATATATCATTTAAATTGTATTAAAAAATATCACAGAAGTATGTTTTGAAATTGCAACTTCACAACAAAAAGGTGTTTTCATTTGAAAATATGAAATTATATTTACTAACACGAAGCATTTGTCTATCGCCGAATGAAAGTTTTTATAAAATTTATTGTTCATTTTAGAATAAAAATAATCAAGTAATTCAGTTTTAATAAATTTTAGACATATGTGACATCTATTGTATAATGAGTAAAGATTGTAAATGAATATTGATTTTCATTATTCGCTAATCTATACTGCCTTTAGCGGATTTTTTTAAGATTACAATGGTTTTTTTTAAAGACTACTTTAAAGGACACTAACAAATCCAATAGTAACCATGTGTAATCATAATAAAGATGTTGCTCATTATCTTTTACAGTTAGTAAATCTCGTTCAGGATGCACAGGTCACGGTGCAACCCATTTGTGAATCGCATCTTCTGACTATCGATTTGTACATATCGCAGTGCAGTGTTAATGATATGAACGCCAGTATGTAGTCCAGTATGCGGCGCAAAGGAAAAGATTTCCGCGCACGAATCAACTTTTTTAAAATTCAAACAACATTCGCAGTGGCATTAATGTATTTTGATTTTATACCCGTTTATCAAATATTATTTACCTTTGCAAAATATAATACAGGTTTGTGGTGAGATACGCGCATACGGACCGAAAAATAATCACAATATGTTTTATTGCATTTTAAAGTTTCTACAGTCGTACAAAACCCACCAAATCACGAACCCCCCCTATTGGACCGTGTTTAGGGATGAAATTTTTTCGAATCGAGACAATCTCTGAGACAGGAATCACGCTCACATAAGTTTTTCACGTCTCATTTCACGCTTGTACGTGAAATGTCTGTCTATTAACAATTGATGTTCCGTTCGGCAGTTGGGTGAATTTGAATCTCCTCAGCAGCAGTTAAATCGGAATAAATGTTTGCAAGTTAATAGCCTTCAGCTGGTCTAACTGTCAAAATAAATAGTTGTAGGTATCTATGGTTCTAGGTATAACATTTGTGCGCACTTGTCGTTCTCGCTGCAAAATTGAAAGTTTAAGTTTTTGTCTCTTTCTACCAATCTCAAGTTGATCTCAGAGTTTATCTCCAGATTAAAATCTCAACATGGTACTGAGATGTATCGCATTGCGTCTCATTCCGTGGACACGGGCCGTAAAAAACGTGATCTAACGCGCACGCCCGGAGTGAACGGACAATTTTGTGTTTTGTTTTTAGTGCGTTTAGACATTTTTTCAATACCCGTTCATAATTTCGAGAAAATCAAGCAAAACTGCAACACTTTAATGACAGGCATTATTACTTTTTTTAGAAAATTTATTAACTACTATAATCCGTAACGAAATTATAATGTATTTACGTTAATAAATTGAAACTAAATATGTATTTCATTATGATTAAAAAAAAACATGGCAAGTTTTGAGAATCACGTCGCGTTATATCGGGTTTTACTCACTCTAATGAAACATACATTTTTAATACAAATTAATCACGTTATGCCACTGAATTACGTAACGAACGAGCAATAATCTTTTTCAAATTCATAATTATAATATATTCGTTCATTTTGTACATGAAGTAAAAATATAGCAAAAAATGCTAAATTTTTACGAGAATCCAAGAAAAATTATTGCACGCATTCACTTTTTTAAAGAAGAAAATTCCAAGCAAGCAAAACTACTGGGTAATAATAATAATGAATAAAAAGAAAAAAACTAATTAGTCTTCTAATATATTATACATATCATGGACTTGTAGTCTATCTCCCCAAAAGGAGGATTTCGGGAGCAAATAACGAGAAAAAACTTTGCTGGAATGGAATGCTATGGAAGATTGAATATGATCTCGCCATTGTGTTGATCAATCAGCACATTCTTGCAATCCTTATACGTGGTAGCGAAACCTGAACTCTGAATACTAAGCTATAAACAAAGCAGACAAACAGACAAAATATGTGAACAAGTAATATATGGAAATCGCTAAAACAGACAGAAAAGGAAACTTTAAAAAATGCAGGAAATGAAGAGTTGACTCGCTTTGGCTTGTGCATTCTTTCAATTCTTGCACACATCAACTTGGACCATAAGCTAATTTAGAAGCTTCAGATGACACAGCGCAGTATGCTTGGGAATCGCTAGAAGATACGGAAAAAATGTGAAGGAACTGGAAGTTACTGGAAGGAGTAAATAGCAATGCGTGGCCATATTTCAAGACGCGCAGAATATTCTTAAATATTATCCACAAGATAAAAAATTACTTAAAGACCTAAGATTAACAGAGGACTGAAAAAAGTGGCAGTCATCGTATGGAGACCTTCACCCAGCAGTGCATCAATATTTATGATACTAAAGTAGTATTTCCACAGGAAAACAGATTAATTTGAAGTAATATTGTATTTGTTATAAATATTAAAGACCTTCTACATTTTTATTATCATATTAAAATATTCTTTACAAATTACTACTACCATAATAGCTATAAAAAACTTTCTGACTATAAATAGTTTGACGTGACCTTGCAAAATGCAAGTAATACAATATTATTGTACTATAATGAACGTTTGTAGTATTGAAACAAAGTTTAGTTAAATAACTACGTCTGTAAAATACACAATAAACGAAATTACATAATAAATCTTTCATTGACTTTGACAACTTTAAATCACGGTAAACATTAATGTAATGTTTAGTTTAAACGATTTTAAAAAGGGACAAATATCATATTTTTAACGAATCATGGATACATATTTAAATAGGAAATCCGACTTTTTTTTTTTGTTTTTACTATCGAGTTATCGGGGGATGAGTTCTGCTCATGGCGATGGAAAATAATCTATTCGATCGAGTCTTATTATCCAGATTGAGATATAAGAATATATAATTAATAATAAGAGATAATCATAAGAGATATATACATGTCAAATCCATATTCTTACTACATATTTTCTAAGCTAAACACTTATGCTATGAAAATAGGACTAACTTGCTGGTCTCCTGGAACTAGGAGCGAACCCTCGACTATCAGATCACTTGACCAACAAGCTACTATTCAGACCTAATCCACAATATTTTATGAGTGAATACCTGACTAAATTACGAGTGGAAAATGTTTAAGGAGTAAATATTATCGTATGAGATTTTCACAAAGTCTACGCATTTCGTAATAAATATTTGCAAAAATGATACATTATCATACAATAAAAAATAGTCTGTCACGAAGTTCGATGACTTTTTATTTATTGTATACAATAAAATATTCCAATCAATTGAAATAATCGAAAAACTACGACTTTTTAAAAATGATTATATATCTGACATGGTTTAGATTAGGCACATGCAGGTTGAAAATTTTCGACTCGTATTTTTAATATGTACGAGTCTAAAATATTTTGCACTAGGTGCTAGGTGTGTTGCACCCGGTATACTTGTAGATCACGATTTTTGAAAAGCTTACATTTCAAAATTCCGTTTATATAATTATTTTGTACCTGCGAAAAACAGACAAAAATTAGTGCCCGAATGTTTTCAAGCATAAAAAACCATTTAAAATGTACTTACGTGTCACAAAAATATTGTCACATGGACGATAATGCAGAAGGTGTTGAACTTTCCGAGTACAATACCGCAGCAACATCAAATCACACACGTCAGCACAATAATATCCGAATAGCATTATTTCAAAATGTACATGATTTAGGGCCGGTCGTGTGATCGTGTGTAACTTTTCAGCCTATATTATCAATTTAAATTCATTTGTTGGTTGTTACATCAAATTTACTGCTGTCAAATCATAGATGGAGATGTCTATAGGCGCGACAAATAATCATGAAATATGCATTATCTATGGATTTTTTCACCTAGACATTCGAAATATGAATGATATATATTAAACAACGAGATCATCATCGGAAGAACTCTCATCACTAAAATAACGGGATATTTAATGATTAATTGTCGAATACTGCAACTTTCAAAGTATCAATGTGTCAGATGACTTTTGGAACAGCTGTTTAATCATATTTAACTACCGATTTTCGTTTTTACTATCGAATATCGGAGAGTAATGTGAGTTTACTACGGGATGTACTTTCGAGAAGTAAATATTTTTTTACGAACGATCAAACAACTTTTCTCACTACTGATCACACAACCTGCCCTTAGAGACCGCTTATTTGAATTGGACTGGAATCGAATAAATTAACAAAACTCCGTTTTTATTTATTTCTATGTTATGAACGCGGCTCCTCAATTACTAGGGGTTAAATACGGATGCACCCTTTGTACCTCCCTCAGGCCGGCCCCGAAGGCAGCCTCGGTACAGTTGGTCATCAAAAATTAATACATACATATGTTACATTGACATTTACAAGTAACAATATTTTATTAGTTTTAAAAAATAATAAACTTTGTATGTACGGACGCATACTAATTCTGTCCTGACGAAGATAATAAATAATAATAATGGATAATTTGTATAGCGCCATTTTCGTAAAAACTTTCACCTCAAGGGCGCTTATATATATATATAAGGGCGGCGATATAGTAATATCGTAACTGGTTGACGTTAAATTAATCAAAGTGGTTCACTTAAAGTTTTTTATTTAATATTTTTTTAAATGAATAATTATGTCTAACCTCAAAACTATAAACGTTATAAAGATAAAAAATAACAATATTTTACCAATGTTAAGGTAAGGTATGTAATAATGGAATAAATAATTTTATTACAAAATTTGTTTTATTATCTTACTACTAATAAAACAAAGTATATATATGCCTGTAATACCGATATCACTCTCATACCCAATCAGACTATAATGATATTTGTAAAGAAAAATAGGTAAAAGCGTGCACGTATATCATTTTGATGGGAAATTTATTATATATTTACAAATTTAATACGGATTAAAAATTCCGATACTCATCCGCAATTTTGATTCGCATTGTTATCCGACGACGACCGCAATAACACATAGTTCCACTTCATTTTGCAACTAGAGTATATCGGAGCCACTTGGCGTCGCGCCAGTAGCCAATCGTGAGTCCGCAAGTAGTCTGCCGTTAGTCTTCAAATGTGATGTACGTTATGTTAGCGAGAACATTGTTTTAATTATTTTTATAACATTGAAAAATAGATTTTATTGATTATTAAATGCATGAAACGTATCTCAGTGTTGTGGCCTCAAATGTGCGTGCGTCATAACTTTGCACAATGAACACGTGTCAGGAGATAACTTTCAAAACAAATAATTCAAATTAAGATAAAATAACTATAACACGCGGTCTCTCTGATCAATTTCAGAAAGATGACGTCTGCCTTTACGATGACGTGATTGGTTGAAATGGATTTGGCGCTGTTTGAAAATAAGCATGTCAAGATTTGTCCACTATTGAAAATTAATCCTAAATTTGAAGGTTTTTTTTAACGATTTGACGTTGAACTTGGCTACATTTGAAAATCACGTAATGTCAAGCTACTAGCCTGTTTTTTTTAAAAATATATCCATTTTTAATATATAATTATCAATTCCGGGAATACTGTTAATGGCCGCGCAGTGACGAATCACATTGCTCCACAAAAATTTACCAATCTATAAATTATACATTTTCCGAACGCATTCAGCAATGATTGGATTATGATTACTTATCACTTATCACCGTATCAGAGCCGACTCTTCCAAAAGATTATAATAATTAGTCTTGCGATATGTGAGTGACTTGTTGGTGTAGTGGTTAAGACGCTGGTCTAGTGATCTAGTGGTCGAGGGTTCGCGCCTCGTTCCAGGGCACCAACAAGTAAGTCCTATTTTCATAGTACGAGCGTTTAGCTTAGTTTGAAAATAGTTACAATATTGATGTGACATGTATTCCGTGTACGCATCTCTACATTGAAAAATTAAATATCTGTAATGTATTTGCATATTTATTTAGATTTCAAACCGTATTTAATTCAAATATAATTTTAAATAAGAGTGTACATATAAATGAGACCACCCCTGCATCAACACTATATCGGTTTTGGGCAGATCTCATTTATGAATGCCACGACGTTGCATATCTTCTTGGGCATCGAATGGTATATTATATATATATATATTGGCGCGACGCCAAGTGGCTCCGATATACTCTAGTTGCAAAATGAAGTGGAACTATGTGTTACTGCGGTCGTCGTCGGATAACAACGCGAATCAACATTGCGAATGAGTATCGGAATTTTTAATCCGTATTAAATTTGTAAATACATAATAAATTTCCTATCAAAATGATATACGTGCACGCTTTTACCTATTTTTCTTTACAAATATCATTATAGTCTGATTGGGTATGAGAGTGATATCGGTATTGCAGGCATATATATATGCCTGTTTAATATACCATTATATATATCTATATGTATAAAGAAGAGTGTATGTTGGTTTGTTTGCTTTTTAAACAAATCTACAGTTTTGTTCCGAGCTTGATGAAATTTTGCACACTTGACGTTCAAAATAGAGGAAATTACAGTCTATATCTGATTCGAAAAAAATATATCCCATCCCCTAATGAACCTTCATTTGCGTAAAACCAACACGCCGGTACTTCAGCTAGTATAAATAATGAATAATCCAATTTCTAAGTGATTTTACCTGCAATAACCGAATTGTTGTTGGAGTTAAGAAATCTTATATTAAATATTGAAATGCAGGTAAAGCAATACCTCGGAGTGGATGTTTCCAGCGATGGGAGGCAGGAAAGTGAAATAGAAAGATGACTCGGAACCGCTGGTGGTGTTTTACTTGCCTTTTATCCTTAAATAAAAGAGTCAAGTACGTGTCAAGATTAAACTGATTGTCTTAAAAGCTGTGTAAGGTCCATTTTAATATATCGCAACCAAATGTGGAACGGAAAAAGAGAATTGAGATCAAAAGCCCAGACTGCCGAAGTGAGTTTTCTTACGGGAGTAACATTACTGAACCGAATAATAAATACCGAGATAAGAAGGGAGACCCTCAGCATGGAGCCCCTACCTCTACATATACAAAGATCGCAATTAAGATGGCTTGGACCATCTTACCAAGATGGGAGCTCCAAAGGGAAGGTAGCCGGTGGATAGCCCCAGACTGAGCTTGAATAAACAGTAACAAAGACTTAATGAAGATAGACTGAGTCTTGATTGGCTAGTACCAAAGCGGCACTAGACAGGGGATGACGAAAGCTCCCTGTCAATTATTTGGGCCCATGACCCTCCTACGATAAGAAGGAGAAAATGATGATGATATTGTGCAGAGAAGTGTATTACATTATACATATGAGACCTCACCTGCAACAATACTGTATGTCAGTTTTTACTAATGTTAGTAGATAGACGGATCTTCGGCCATCTTGGATGATATGCAATGTTGTTGCAGGAAAGGTCACTTAGATTTTATTTATTTTATATGATTGTTTAAAATACCATTCGATGCCCAAGAAAATATACAACGTTGTCTTACATGCATAACGTAATTAAAATAATAATAAAATAAACAAATGTATAGATAATTAAACCGAAAATTTAATTGCCACAATTTTTTTTTCAAGAATATAAAATTGTATTATAGTCAACACTCATGAAAGTGTTTCTTTTATGACTAGTTATATAATATTTGACTTAAAAATACAACGCTACTAAATAATGAATAACTTAAGAAAATAAAAAACCCGCTTAGATAATACAACACTTATAGACAATAAATATTTAATGAATTAAATAATTTTAGCTTCTTTCTAAAAGTAGTCAACATGTTTTTGCACATTCAATCGTTGAATTACCAACAAAACTTCCGCCGGCTGATTTTCTGACCCGCCAAAACGAGAATTGACACCTGGTCACCCTAAATTTAAATGTTAATTTTTATTTTTTAAATGTGATTAGATGGAATCATAGATAAGCATGGAATAAAGTTTATTTAATTTAATATACGTACGCCATAAGCCTAAATAATTATTTAAATTACAGCTGACTCAATTTCAATAAACAAGTAACATTATTTCTTAACTTTGCAAAAGGCTGAAAAAAATATCCTACACGATATACACCCACTCAAAAGCGGAAACAAATCGCAAGTAGTGTCAGCCGACCAGAAATGAATCTCTTATTGAAATGGAAAATAAAATAAATATTAGCGCAATAAGTAACGCTTGGTATTGTTCATGAACCATCATTAACATTGTTTTCGATATTATTTTCTGTATTTACTAACAACATTTGACATTTCTCGTTAGCGTAACGATATAAATAGAAGATCTGTCACAGAAGGCACGGCAGTTTTCACACACGTCGCAGTTTGTTCCTTTTTAATGTCAATATGGCGGCATTACGGCCGAAAAAACGACGCATTGTCTATGTTTTAATCACAATTTTCGCTTTAAAGGATGCCATAGCCATGACAAAACAAACTGAAAACTTTACGGGTACAGCGCGCACACGACCGCGCATTCTATATAATATCATTCATGACAACGTTATACGCACGTACGCCGGCAAACAGCTCCGGTTGGGGCACTGGCATGCGGTGTGTTGTAGATATTATATTGTGTAGTAATATATTTTACATGTATGTAGGCGATGCACATACATACATATACATAGATTGAGATACGAAATTAGCGATACAAAGGTCGAAAAATGCTCGGCAAACCGCTTATTCCGATGATAAATTCGATGTATCTACGTTGATAATTTGTAGTATTTACTCAGGAAGGTGCAATGGCGTTATCGCGGGACGTCGAACGAAATGTCAACGCTATTGTTATTGCATCTTGTAATTTCGGACGCTGTTAGTTTGTTTTGAAATGAACTTTTTTTTAAATTTGTCTAATCGTTATCCAAAAACTTATAATACAATAGATTGATTTAATAAAAAAAAACTACATAATCTACCCGTCATATAATTCTCGTCCACAGGTTTTCATAAGTCAGTTACTGCATCCCAGTTTCTCATTTTATTTTCTGCTGTGCGATAGCTACTACTTACCATGACAGACACATGACCAAATATAAATTATTCTCAATGTCTTCAGTCAATTCTAGTCTCCTAATACCCATGAGATTTAATTTAAAATGTATTAACATCCATCTCTCCTACGTAAAGCATCGTAATTAATAAATAGATTATTTTTATTTGTTCTATTATTTTGCATGTATTTGATACATTTTTTAGTGACAGGTTACTCTCAGTAGATTTTACTCTGTAGTTAATAGTTAGTTGTATGAAACATTACTGGCAAATACCTCATTATAAAGGGAACCTAGGAAAAAATCCTTAATATTCACCAATTCATCGAAAAGTGTAATGAGTTTCAAACACCAGCTGTTCTTTGCTTTATTGACTAGAAAAGCATTTAATTGTGTAAAATGGGAGAATGTATGGATACATGATTGTGTAAAATGCACTCTTGCACACCTCATGAATCTCGTCAGGAACCTTTATGATTAAAACTTTGCAACAGTTAAAGTTAATATATTGTCCAAAAGATATATCTTTTCTCCAGACATATTCAACTTGTATGGAGAGCACATTATGAGAAAGACAAAGACTAGAATGGTGGGATTTCTATTGGCAGTAAAAAGGTATGCTGACGACGCAACACTTATTGCCAAAAAATGGCTGAACTTCTAGTTCAATTCCATAGAGTTGAGGAAGAGAGCAAGCATATGGGACTCAAGGTAAATAGAATCAAAACCAAGGTCACAATTGTCAACCGAGCTGGTGCACTACCCACAAACAGTGTGTAGCATGGTTAGTGAATGACTTCATTTATCTTGGATCATGTATAACTAATAATGGTGAAGATTATGAAAATTGCAATCTCCAGTTCGATGGACCGACTAGATCAGAGGTGCTATCATCTTGGAACGGCTATCCGAACTACGGGCTGCAGAGAAAGGTGGAGGAAAACCGTCAAGGACATGAGCAGGTCACAGTCTGAACTTCATGATTCTCAGTAATGAGAAAGCTGACTAAGAAGCAGCACCAATTTTCAAAATATACTGTGTCGATAGAACATAATAGAAAACAACATATAAAAATAAATACCTCTTAAACTATTATAATGACCTATTTGTTAATTGCAATACTTTATATAAGGTTCGACATGAATGTATATATTTTAAATGAGGACATGCAGAGAAATTTTTTATAATATATTATTTTACATTCAATATGATGTGCAATTATGTAAAAAAAAAGGCATATCAAAAATAAACACAATATATTTACCCTCCAAAATTTTTTTTGTAATTATTCTAGGTGTATTTAGCGGGAGTGGGGGAAGGGATAAATTTGTATGTTAATGCAAAAACTGCAATTATAATAAATTATAAATAATAACTCTATGACAGTTGTTTTTTTATATCACAGAAAATTTATTACATCACGGCTCAATAAGTATTTAAATCAGTATTGTACTGGAACCAAGCATGGAGAGAAAAAGGAAAAAAGCTTCATAACTTAATTGGCATATAAATATCAGTTTTTTAATGTCCTTAAATTGCATTTTTTTCTGAAAACTAAATACAAAATACTTATACACATCGATAGCCACACCGTAACGCCAAAAAGAAGTGGATATTGTAATAGACATTTATTCCACATTTTTACTAAATTCACCCTTAATCTTGTACGTATATTTGTTAGTTTAAAAATTTGTCTACATACTATGCATTCATGTTTTTATTGGTGATGCTAGGTTTTAGAAGTATTCCTCTAACTTCTTGTATTGTGCATCACATCTGATATGACTTGACATTCTATATCTGTTATTCTGTGTCCTTGTACAGGTAGTTCTCGATTTTCAAAAATTCGCTATAACAAACATGACGGAATTGGCAATGTTTGAATAACAAGACTCGAATATGGAGAGAATTGCAAAAGTGAAAAGAAGCATTTATAATACACTAACACGTTATAATGAGATTTTTAGTGAAAAAAAAACAACTAACTGCAGTCTTCCATCAAATAAAAGAGTGGATAAATCAGCTACAGTAGTTTCATCGGAAGTTCAACCATCTACCTAAAGGGTGCAAAGTGACACGCATGTGAAAATAATGAACACTGGTGAAAATTTGAACTAATAAAAGTTGAATGAACAATATATGTAATATATAATTTTGTTTTTAATTAAAATGAACTATTACTATACATATCTTGTGTTCTCTTAGTATTTTTTCAATTTATTTAAGTTTGTAACTTAGCATTTGTAAAAATGACCGCTAACTTATACGATTGAATAATACATATATACAAAAAATGCCTATTTAGGTGTTTTGAAGCATAACAAACAAAAACATATAACGAACGACCTCAAGGAACGGAACTAGTTCGTAAATCGAGAAATGCCCGTATTATGACGTGATATAAATAGGTCCTTATATTATAGGACACATGGTCTTACATACGAATAACGTGGGAATTAGTTGCATGTATGGCTTGGAGGTGTCCTTTTTTTGCCGTTAAAACGGCCCACAGGAAATGTTGTACATGGGGCATAATGTATTTGTTTGTTTGTAGGTAGATATACGTATATGGATTCTCAGGCTTTATTATCCATGTTTGTAACAAGCACATTGTAAGTATAGACATTAAATTACAGTTTAAATTCGAATGACAACGAAGTACTGGAAACGAACATCCAGGCATCAGATCACAACATAAAACGAGAACTGCCTGTACCAAAATTATTTTCTTTAACATTTTTTCCATTACCACTTATTTACAAATAAACTGGTTTCGCCTTTTCAAAATTTATTAATTGTAATTCAATACATTTTGTTTTTCTATACTGATCTTGAGTGAATTTGCATCCTTCTCTAGGCATCTTCAATGTTTCCCGCCAATATTTAATTTAGTTTGACTCGCTTGTGGAAAATTTTTTATGTTAGATATACTCAAATATTTAAAAAATATTATACATTTCGTTAATCTACCCATCGTACGTAGAATTAATTAATTCATAAAAATACACAGAATCACTTTCTTCTGTCACATTCACTTGCTCGACAGGCTTGTGGGCGATCTTCTTGTGTTTCTTCAAAGCGTGCAAATTCATGCAGATGTAATCACACAAGTCACACTCGTGTGCGCTGTCAAGAGTATGGATGACGGCATGAGCTCTCAAATCTCGTAGCTTTCTGAAGCTGCGACTGCACAAATCGCACAGATGAGGTTTGACTGCCATGTGCGTGAGCTGATGCTGTTTCAAATATTTGAAGAGTTTGCAAGTAAACGTACACTTATCGCAGGAGAATGGTTTTTCGACTGTATGACTGCGGAGATGATGTCGGAGATTCACCAGCTTGTTAGAATTGTAAGTGCATTGAGTACAGAAATATTTCTCCTCTTCACTTTTTACTTTTGGTCTATCTTCTATAGGAACGTGAGTCTCTTTGTGAACCTTCAAGTTAGCTGCCCTATTGCTAGTGTAGTCACACAAGTTGCATTTATACATTTTTAAATCGGGCGTATCGCTCTCTTCTTTATCGAGGAACTCAATTACATTCTCTTGGTGAATGTTCTCCATGTGTTTTTTAAACGCAATCATTCTAGTGGTCACGAAGCTGCATTTGTTGCAAGAATATAGTACTTTGGAACGCGAGTGTTGACGCTGGTGCCGTTTTAAATAAATTGGGTACTTGAACCTCAATCCACACTCATCGCAAACATATTTTTTCATTTCTCGGTGGAAATTTTTATGTTCATCCATTTCACCGTTTGTGGATGACAGAAAACCACACTCATCACAAGTGTACATACTTTTAATCCCTTTGTGGGTAAAAAAGTGTCGCTTTAACTGCGTTAAGGATTCAAAGATCTGCTGACATACAGAGCATTTGTATTGTCGGTGGGTTGAAATATGCTGCACTAGAGTACTTTTAGTCTTGAAGCTTGTATTGCATTTTTGGCATTGAAAAGGTCGTTCTTCTGTATGTTTATGCATATGCTTTTTTAAATACGTTAAGACAAATGTAGTGTAATCGCACTGGTCACAGCTGTACTTTGTTTTCATATCAGAATCATTGACAAGATCATGGGTCGTCATGTGAGTTACTAAATTGTTCATGTTAACGGTGATATAGTCACAGCGATCGCAGGACAAAATTGTTTCGTGAAAGTGTACCTTTTGGATGTGCTCTTTGAGCCTGAAGGAATGCTTAAACCGTAGTCCGCAGCTGCATTCATATTTGTTCTCTTCCCCGAGGCACGGTTTGTGCTTTTCAAACGCATCTGCATCAGAAGACATGAAACCACAGCAATCACAAAGCGAGTAATTCTGACTGTTTGAGTGACTTGCATTGTGAACTTTCAACTCGTGCAATAGTTGAAACTTTTCATCGCACAAGGTGCAATGGAATGACGAATTGTGGGTGTTCTCGTGTTGCGTAAGATGGTTTTTCGATTTGAAAATCTTTTCACACTTCTGGCAAGGAAAATTTCTTTCGTTGGAATGTCTAATTTTATGTCTCTTCATGTATGAAGACTTGTGACACACATAAGTGCACTGGTCGCAGACGTACAATTTGATTTCGTGAGTTAATTTATGTTCTTCTAAATCCGAAACAGTCCGGCATCGAATATTGCATTTGTCACAACAGTGTATCATTTGCTTGGATATTTCTTGAATTTTTTGTGACAATTTTGAATTTTCTTGTTTAATTTGATGCACCAGCTGATGTTTTGTAAGGAAACTGGAGTCGATGGTGCGATACGAACATTTATCACAAAAAAATAATGCTTCATTAATATTGGAATTTTTTTGCAAAACTTTATGAGTTAATTTATGCGACAATAATGTATTTTCTTCATTAAAAGATTGTTCACAATCGTTGCAGGCATATTTTCTACATTCTGAGTTTTCTATTGTAGTATTATTTGTGGCATCTGTGTCACAACTCTTAGTTTCGACTATCGTGTAAGTAACATCGGGGCAGTCTGTCAACACTATAAAATCGTTATTATTATCATTTGAGTTCTCAGTGCTATGCCTATTAGCATTTGTATCAGAGATTTCAGGAAGAAAAAAGTTTTCCTCAGATTCATCAATTTCAACAGTTTCATTTTTAATTTCCTCCTCCATATCTAGATTCAAGGAACTTTCTTTAATTTCAATGATATCCACATTTTCTAAAGAAATTATTGTGTTAAGAGACAGAGCATCATGGTCACCCGAAAATATATTCATGCTTTGGTCAGATAATAGTATCATGTTATAATCCATGATGGGTGAATATGTTTCTTCCATCTAAAAGTAAACAAAAAAGCATATTGTTTATCGTACAAAATAGAGATGGTATATGGAATACAGGTCTCATTAATATTATTATGTAATAATTATAAATATATACATATAAAATCAATTTTTATTTTCATATGTATATATTTATAATTAATACATTAAATTAGTATTTAAAACATCACAGACCTATGTTCTGAATAATTACAACTTCACAATAAGAATGTGTTCTCCTTAATAATATTATTATTGTTTGTAAACTAACCTATGTGCTAGTGCAATGTTCTTGGTATTCTTCCGGAACAAGGATTAACCCATTGACTGCCAACTCTTTTTGGAACATTTAACAAATGTCAATTATATATTATTGCTCAAGTACACATCTGCCACAAAAACAAAAGGTTGCGGGGGATGCCAACGACATACTGATGTGAATAAGCATGCAAGGAAATGGTTCGCTTTTGGGCGTTGGCGACACCTAGCAAGACAAAAGTAATAATAATAGTGATCGGCAGTCAATGCATTAAACTCTTGACCGCTTGGTGGCTCAGCTAATCAAGCATAAGATTAATTGAGTGACTGAATAATGAAATTTTCTTTTTTGACTGATCCGACAGTGTGTGTGTTTGTTTACATACTAGTAGATGTATATATATCATGGATTTATTGAAATAGTAAATAAATTAATGATACAAAAACTTTTTTTTAATGCTTTTATTTAAACATTTTATTTTTTATTAATATTAAAAATATAATACAATTTCAATAATCAGTGGATATATATATATATATTTTAACATTTGTTTCTTCTCTATGAGAGTAAGACTCGTGTATAGAGAAGGAATATATTCGAGTCAACTTATGTTTCAGTTAGTCTGTGTACATATTTTTTTAACTTCAGTTATAAATTTATGATAGTCCGTAATTTTTCTAATTGTGATGGGGAGATTGTTAAAAAATTTGATTTGAAACATCAATAAACACTAAGTACTAACTTTTAAAAAAGCGTTCTTCAATTCAACAAGATAATTGAATCGCCGAATTATTAAAGATATTAATGAATGGTTTGTAAATAAGTCAAAAGTGGGCAGCACTTGTAGACGTATACTTTAAATATTGGATCCATTCATCATTGGCCTAATCATTGGCGTAATCAGACCTGAGATTAATGTACTGTATCAATAATAGCAGTGAAATATCAATATCCCGCTTTCATACCATTCTTATCTTATAGTTGAGCTACAAACAGAAATGGTGAAAACTTCAAAATGTGACACTGATGCAGCCTTATTTATCATAGACAGAATGTGTTTAGAATTTAGAGCACTAGGTCAGACAAAAAAAAAGTTAATGTGACAAATTTATGTGTGTACATTTTAATTATTATATTATTTTTATTTTCAGCTAACAATGTAATCTTTGACTGAATAAATTGCTGTTAAAAGACAGTTTTTCTTTTCGAGTGTCTTTTGTATAATTTACTTTACTACAAGTATGGTATGGGTTAAGTTAATTTTGTGGTGTATGCAAATGCAATATAACCACTTAAAATAAACCAATCCATCAACATATGTTTCTCAACTTTCAGCTTTTTTTTTTCTGTCTTTTTTTTTTTTCTCTTTTCTGTTTTTTTATGTTTTCTGGTCAGTTCAAAATGTTGAAAAATAGATGGCCGAAAATTCATCCCACTAAATGTTGTCTTTCAGTCATTCTGCAATTCTAAGATGTAAACTAGTTTCGTTATGGTAAAAATCATAAATAACGCTGATTGCATGGCTAACATTCCCTCTAAATGCGCGGCTGTGCAGCAGTTTTAAAAAACCCGTACAGTGATTACAAACTAGCGCGCACTCTAAAAATAATCAGATCAAACAAAAATTTTAATTAAAATTTATTAAAAAAAAAAATGAAATTCAAAAATAACATCAACTGCGAATGTTGAGTCACCAATGCTGACTCACCATTCATTTTTGGTTATTCGCATAAAAGGTGTCAAGAGTGAGACAATTGCGCACCCTTGCATCCTGTTTGCATTGCACTTGCACATGAAAAGAGAAGAAGAGACTGAATTTCTCAGACTGATAAATTATCAGTATGTATTGTACATATCGATTCCTGGAACGCATTCATCTAAGGATAAGAATAAAATTCCGCACTCCCTTGCTTGCCTCTCTTCGTTTTAGTTGTCAATATTAGCTCGAATTTGAATTGTATTTCGTGGATTTAGCATTTAGGCAATTTAATGAGAATTAAATTATGTGCGCTCGCATATTTGGTGATTTGGTCTGCTCAGCGTTCCGATTTGAGAGCGCAGAGACCCTCTCGGCCTAGAGGGAACGTTGCTCACGACATCTTTATACATGGAATGACGTGCATTATGCGTATTTTTCGTTGTTTGTTAAGAGCAAATCATAATATGTAATAGTTTTCTCAAATAATCGAAACAAACAAATCCTTATATGGTAACAAAATTATTATTTTGTAATGTTAGACCAAGCATAAAAGCAATTACCTTGACAGATGCAGCTCAGGACTCGTCAATATAAATAACAACAGTTTTTTTAGTTTTTGACAGATGTGCAATGTGACCACCCTCAAATAACAATTCACGTACCTACCTTACCTAACAACCCCAATTTGGTTTTAAAAAGGAAACTAACGTTTCAAGCAATTAGCTCTTGGAATTTTACATTCAAACTTGACTTGTAACAATGCATGCTAATAAGTATTGTAATAGCGAGCGCACACTGAGAACAGAACAATCGTACGACAGTTCGGTCGTTGTCAGGCTGGGCATAATTAAACGACATAACACTTTAGTCGTAACCTCCGCACACACTGGCGACAATTCAACAACAGTTCAGTAGATCCTCGATATAACGAAACCCGATGTAACGGACTTCTAATATAACAGAGTGATAAGATCGCATCTCGACGATATAATAACATTGTTTATTGACTTTTCACCAGATAACAAAATTCAGTCATATCACACCCGTTTTCATAATTTTAGAGAGTTAATTATAAAAAAACTGTACTCTGCAAAAGTTCGAACGAAACTTGATGGTTTTTCCAAAATAGGATTACCGAAAGTGAGCGCCTCGATATCGAATATTAACGTCACTCCACAACGGATGTTTTTGGATATGTCATCCGAAGACGAATAAATACGATTTTGTTCGTGTTTTTATATATTTTTTACTTTATATATGTAGGCGACTGGATTTCAAATTCACCGCCATCTTAGCCGGCATCGATACTAGCGACATAAGCTCTGTCGGCTGCCACTACAGGTTTGGCTCGATCCCTCACTGACGATCTCTCTTCCGTTCCACCGCTTCACCACGATGGGTCTTGCCCGGTCCACGGGCGCTGGGCGAGACCGCCGACTTGCTTCGAATATTTCATAGTTCACGCTCACCTTCTGCATCTCTTCATTCTATCCGTAATTTTGTATTATTTGCTCTATTATACTGTCACAATAAACATCAACACGCCAATCATCACTCTTTCATTTAACCACTGACCTAACCCCCAAATATATATATTACCTACACATAATTAATTTGTATTTTTGAAAAAAATGTTTCTATTTGGATAGCAGAATTTTTTGTGAAATTAAGTTTTTATACTTTTCACTTTTTCACTCATCACTTTTTTAAAATCATGTACATGTCATTATATACATGTACTGTGCTGTTTATTTTATTAATAAAAAAATAGCATTCGAAAAACCATATTATTAAACATCGGATTTTCGACTATACAGATACCTCCTCGCCCGCATTTGTTCGTTATATCGAGGTTTTAATTTGGTAAAAACCGTTGTCTTCCCTACTGATCACATGATTAGATTGTGTCGGTGTCGGTATAGAGGAGACCTAGGTTGATTAATACAATTTTACATTTTAGTTTCCACATACACCAACTTTAAACATAGAGCTAAAAAATATATATAAAACTCCACTTGTTCCAACTCTCCTATAGTTAAGGTAAATTGAAACATCTGACAAGGTGAATTGCAACAGGATAAAAAATAAAATAAAATCTTATTCTACTAATGTTTTTAATCACAAACTTTTTGACCGCGCGCGTCCATGTGGAGTGCCTTTTATGTAGCCTATTTTGTGTGAAACTTCCTTTATGTATGTATATAACATGTCATGATCCCTAAAATTGGGAATTCCGTGTACGCCTTCTTCACCTAGCTGCGCTGATAGATGTATTTTTATCTATGTTTTTGCATAGTTGCGTTAATTTCTTGTATTTGGATGCGTTTAAAATTCTTTTTCGCTTGTTTTAAATTCCTCTTAAGGGCGAGCTTTCATTTTTCTAGTTTGAAATTCGAGAAATTGTACCCGAATTACATATGCTTTCAAGATGAAGCTAATAGTTAAATTCTTATAAGTATCAGAGTAATAATTAATAACGTTATTTGTTACGTAAATCATGCGAGAGAAGAGAATGTTTGAATTGAAAGAGACAATAGAATTGTTGATTTTATCGCATTCGATACAAGTGTCAGAAATAACTCGTATCTGGAGTTTTTTCATATTAATATTATGGAATGAGTGTTGTCATTTGAATTAATCTATCGAAAATTAAATAATTTATCGAAGTACCCAATTTATATAGTCACTTCTTGACTTACGACCATTAACACTTACGAGGAAAAAAAATTAATTAATTTTTCACATTTTTGTTATATACTTACTCTATTCCTCTCATACGCCCTCGTCGTAAATCGAAGATAACGCAATCGTTTGCGTCATTTCTAGTTTTGATAATAATTCGCAGTTAGATAAACGGTACGGTACGCGTTTGCGCAGTGTTCAGTTTGGAATTCTATTTTGTTTTACATTCATTTGTAACATTTTAATCCTAAAATAGCTAGTAAAAGTGAGAAAGAAAAGAAAGACTTAGAGATGAAAATAAAATATGGACTCAGACAATGATAGGTTTTCAAAGATACACTGCAAAATTCAACAAGCACTCGCCTGTTATAATGAAAGGAAACAACAAACTGTCAAAACAAAATTGGACAGATTTATAAGAAAAAAAGGACTATCACTACACTCACTGATAAATATCAAGAGTCAGCCATTAGCTAGAAATAAAACCTAATTGGTTAATGAATATGAATGTATATTATTTTGTTTTATTGTATATTCGACTTACGTCCGAAGTTTCGGAACGGTATCCCGTCGTATGTTGAGAAGTGACTATATTAATATGTTTTGAAATCAGACAAAACACCTACATATATTTAGATGATTGCTTAAAATAATGTTCTAAATTAAAAAAAAATATTATAGCTTCAATTTATTATTTTGTTTAATATTATCGATTTAAAACGCCATGTTGTCGTTTTTGTGATATGTCTGTTTCATAATTACATATTATTTATGAAACAGACAGCTAGTGTTTAAAATACAACAGTGTTATATATAAACAAAATATTTTATTGCAAGAGTAGCTTAACACTTTGGTTGACATTATGGCAGAAAAAATTGTGGATATGGAAATGTTACGCAATTTTCGATCTTGTAAATTTTGAACAGTTTGTTTCTTTTGATAACCAGACTTGACAACCTCTGTAATTTGTTACCACAATATTCCCGATGAAACGAAATCTACGACCGCCGGAAGCGACGATGAATCCGAAGAAACCACTGCAGCAAAGCCTTCTAGGGAAGAGATATTCAGTGCATTGGTTATTTTGCAATGGAATTTTTCTAATGATTCCGACACACATGCGTTTATCTTGACAGATAAAATTTATATTGCGAAAGTCTTAAAAAAATTAATTATTAATAACATATGTTTTCAAGTTGAAACATGTGAAAATTAAAAATATTGAATTTGTTATTATTCTTGATAATGTTATAATTTACATTTATTTAGTCATTTCCTGAGATCTATAAGGATTTTTACTTATTATGAGAAATTGATGTAATATTCTAACAGCATAGTTTCATTAGTTATATATAGTATATTACATCAGGATTTTATATTATAATAAAATATTGCATTTTCGGGATGATTTCTTGAAATATGCCAAAATATGTATGCTTTTCACGAAATTAGCGGTCTTTTTAATGACTTTTGCGATTTTATACGTGATCGCATCGCAATTTCCCCCTCCCCCTTGAATTTCGAATTAACGAGGTTCTTCTGTATACTGGGTATTCTCATCATTATTAATCGAGGTAGGTAGAGAGAGTATTTTTTGCTTCTTTCATTTTTCATTTGTTTGATGGTTTACTATTAAATGAACTGTAATATTTTTCTTAATTTCAACTAAAATGTAAATAGTCGTCAGAAACATTCAAATATTACAAAGAGAAGATAGGGCCTCAGCAATCAATAAAATGTTATTACTCATATAAAACTGTATTCATGTTTAACATGTCTAATTAAAGCTATTACATGTAATCCAACTCTCAATATAATTTATGAAGCAATTCAACACCACACTTTCTGATATTGGCGTGAACAGAAAGGAGTAAATAATGCTATGCCTTTATTTCATTTAACTCAATAAATACAAGGGAGTATCACGGATAAATATATACATATATTGTAAATGGTTAAAGCAACGGTAATTTGGAGAAAAAATGTAATATGGATACAGGTCTACAAATTAAAAATGTTTATCTCACTCTGCGATAGTGATAGTAAACCGTTACGTGCATGATTGGTAAATAAGATTTAACTGTTGCGAGGTTTACTTTTTAGTGTACCAGTCATTGCTTGAAGAATTACTATAATCAATTTTATCAATCATCATTACAATCGAACAGTCACAATAATCGTTAAAATAACGATTTCACCATCACTACTCGGTGAATACCTGGCTGCGCAATTTCACTAAGTACTATGTACACTAGAGTATAAGTCGAGACAATTTTCACCATTTTGAAACAATAAATATGAATTTCAGTTTATAGTCAAGTCACAAAATATGCCACGTATCGTGTTTACGTTAATTTTTTCTTAAATTTAAACTAATGTCATTTGAAGCTGATTTTATATTGAAGGTAAATTCAAACATAGGAGTTCAATGTCAGCGAAAAACTTGTTTGTGACAGCCGCAAGATTGCAAAATTATCATTATCAGAAATGCTAAAAACATAACAGGCTCATTGTGGAATCATATTATATTTTAAAACTAATATGATAATGATAATCGACTACATAAAAATAATAGAATCACGATAGTGTACTATAAAAACATCATTTAAAATGAAATGAAATGTTTTTACTTCTGGTGTTTATTTTTTTAACTTCCACCGTCGATTTCTGATACTTGAAAACTGGAAACATGTTAATCTCCTTATATAGTTCCCTAGGTTCGATCCTCGTCCCGGGAAACCAGAAAGTTCATAATACAAGTATTTAGTTTAATTCAAAGTATAATACGAATATTGATGTGATTAGTTTTTTGAAAAAACATCCATGTAAATGTATCATTTCATTCTCTTTGAACGAAAAACCAATGAATTCTTATCAATTGAGGAAATTAATGATTGAAATAATAACTGGTGAACAATATGACTAATTTTATTTTAATAAAGTATGCTAGAATGACCATCCATTGCGAATTTAGCCCTATAAAATAGATACAGTAAAACCGATAATTAAAAATTTTCCTAATACACAAGACCCAAAATGTCAATTTTATAGTTAATTAACATCCGTCAATTCATAATTCAATATAAATTTTGAGCCTTGCGCTATAAATCAATATATTTTTACGTCACATAATAAAAAAAATTTAAGATACGAAAAATTCACAATGCACGTGGCTTTTGGACTTTTGAATTTTGAGTTAACGGAGTTTTGTGTAATTCGAGTTTAATTTTTGGGCCCTTTAATTTCGAATAACAAAGTTTTACTGTAAGATGCGCGGTTTAATTTCTAATTTGGTGATTTGCATGGGTAGGGTTAGTTTTTGGCATGAAGGATTAGGAGTTGATCCTGATTTATTGTTTATGGGTTTTTTTTATTATATAAAACGTTAACAAGAATACTCTTTTGATGCTCTTTGCCCCAAAAACAAAATGAATATGGTGTTGAATAGTAGTCATGTGTCAGTCAAGGCTTGGAAACAAGTGTTGTTATTGAATTGCTTCATCAAAATCACTACACACTAGTTTTATGTTTCACATTATTCAAAATCACTTTCTTTAAAATAGTGAAACTGCAAAGCAGCAAAAATAAATAAATAAACAGGAGCTTTGGAAAGATATTTGCAACGGCATAACAACTATATGTGAAATTATTAATTTAATGATGATTTCTTACACTCGTCCAATAAAAATATTGATTGATATAAACTGCAACGTTTTAAATACACTGCAATAAATAAAATATTAAGTATGCAGTGCAAGATTTACAAAATGTAGGCAAGTTGAAAAATTAAAAGATAAACATAGTTTATTTAATAGTATTTAAATATACAAGAGAAGAATCAGTATGAATGAAAAACCTAATAACACATCATATTTTACAATTTAAAAAAATAATGCAGAAAAGTAACTCTGTAAAAATAAAAAAATTATTTGAATGTTTGAGGCAAACATAAAAATACTAAATATTGCAAAACTGTTTGGCAGCAATGAGGTTTCAATTTGTACTAAAGATTAAATTGTCACACAGCAACAAACTTTATGTATACCAAGGGTCCACGCTCTATCTCTGTTAGTTATTGATATTCTGTGCTGCAGATTGCAAATTGCTTGAATCCTTTGCAATATACATATAAATATACAATATACATATTAAAAAGTGCACTGAAGCGCGGATAATAAATAATTTGCCATCTTAGCGTAGTCTCCTTTGATGCATAAAGAAACCTTGCCGCTGTGGTTTGCAAATGAAAAACAATATATAAAAATGTGGTACTGCATTTTTCAACTACTGCACCTGTTGATTGAAGAAACTATTTATTCCAAAGTATCACGATTTAAAAAAATGCAATCAGTCTTAAGAATGCATCCATTAGCAGGAGAAACCTGGCCTGCTACCATGCTTCTAAAATAGTTCGTAAACAACACCTTGCTCTTTATTCCACATGTTTCCTTCGCATCTTCTTAAATTCGCCGAGGCTCTTGCAACCGTCACGGCAGACGCAATAAGTTACTTTCTCATCGCCAATCTCGCTAAGGGAGGTCTTGTTCAAAATGCGAAGATGCCGCTTAAGGTGTCGGTTCAGTTCTGTAATGTTTCGACAGCGGTGGCAGCAAACTGTGCAAGGATAAAGGCGGACTTTCATATGCGTTAGTTCGTGCTGCCTCAGGTATTTGGGCAATTTGCAGGTGAATGAGCACTGTTGGCAATGGTAAGGTTTTTCATCGGTATGAATGAACATGTGCTTGCGCAGGTTACTCTTGTCCGGGGTGCAGTAATCACATTTATCGCATTGTATTATTTTTCGGTTGGGATCATCGAGGAACTTTGGACGACGGTTGTAGTAGCGTCGCTTACGATCCATCTCGGCTGGATCTGCCACTTGGATGATGTAGAAATCTTCATCGTCATCTTCATCTTCTTCAGTCTCGATGTCGAACATGAGATTCTGTGGGTTAAATCCTTCGTACTGTTCAAAGTCCTCTGGTTCCAACTATAAATGAAAAGATTTCATATGACAACAATAATTACAATTAGATTACAAAGATATGTCAGATAAACAAACAAAATTACATTGATGACTAAATACTGCTGCTAATTTAATTTTTTAAGAAAAATTATTTGTTTATAAGAAATTTATATCAGCATTTATGCACGACTTTAAAAAATTAAGAGCATGAATAAATTTTTATTGGAGACATAAGCAGGCTTGCGCGAGAGCTAGGATTGTACGATGTTACAGTTGAAGATGTGGCAGAAGTTTTAGAGAGCAAGATCAAGAAAAGATCAGCCACTATCCAATGAAGTCTTAGAAGAATTAGCCAAAGAATTAAGTTGTCAATATTCAGAGGAAGAAAAGGAAAATGAAGAAGAACTTCAAAGAGTTATAAAAATGACCGATCTAGCGAATTCTTTCAACCACAGAAGACTTGATTGATGAACTCTGTGAGATAGACGATTGGGAACAAAGTACAAACGTAAAAAAGAGTGTCATCGTATCCGTTGGACCTTATTGTGAACTTCTTAAAAAAATAAAATTTTGACAGTTAACACTCAATACTTTTTTCAAAAAGATACATGATATCCGAAACCAGGAACTTCAATATAGAAATAATACCTTTTTAAATTTATCTTTTTTGGATAAAATTTGTTTTGTTTTTGTTATTGAGAATTTAATATAATTTTTACAATTACATATACATTTAATAAGTAGATTATACATATATTATTTTGTAAACTTCAAATATAGTACATAATATACCTTCATATGTCTATTTTTTGACGATGCAAAACCTAACATATTCATATTACTCCAATTCGCTATATGCCGGTTCTTTTAGGAATGAACTGTGGCGTAAACCGAGGACTACCTGTATACTTATGGATAAAAATAAACACTAAAATACATGGATCTGTCATAATGTCTGTGTAAATTATTTATAACTTTTTAAATGTGTTATAATACATATCAAAACTTTTTGGAATTGTGTGAAAATTTTTTTGGAACGCAGTGGCCGCATTGTATTATACAGATATGAATGTAGTTTGTTTTTAAATTTTCGAAGTTAAGCGTACATGACACCAATGATGCAGAAATGCTACTTTTCTGAGGGAGAAATGATAAATGGCGTACATATATTACGTAGCTATAGAATTTGAAGCCAGCCTTCGAGGATTATTACTGGATGTTGCAGAATGTTAGAAGGTGCGTGGAAATTAAGTTAAAAAATTTTTTTGGTACAATATGTGGGCATTTTACAGGTAAAGTTCAATTTTAACTGCTCAAAAAGTGTTTGAAAAATCAATTATTCATAATACGACGGTAGTCCAAAACCTAACCTACATTATTGTATGTAGACTTACATTATACATACTTGCATTGTAGTACTCGTGACTTTTAAATGCTTATATAAGTGTTAAATATTACAATTCTTCGTGGCTAGGCAGCGGCCACCAAGCTGACCGAGCATCCACCCAAAGGGCCTAGCAACAGTGTGAAAGAGGAATGATCAAATTCTTCAGAGTCAACTTTGAATTTTCTTCAGAAGCAAGCATTATCGAAAAAATAACCATGAGAATGGTTTTCATATGTCGTGTACAAAAATAGGCATCAATTGTTAAATGATTGAGATGATGTCACGCTTGTCTTTTGGATTCTGTTTGAGGAATAAATTAATATATGCACATGGTAAGCTGAAACATAGTTCGTTCAACAATACCGTTGTCATATTTTGTAGTGTGCAGACAGTGTCACATGGTGAGCGTTTATGTATACAGCGGAACCTCGGGTTGCCGCATTGGCGGAAAATAAGAGGTCATTAGTTTCACGGTAGCGTTCAATCAGAATATTCCGCTGTTCGAGTGCATTGTATTTATTGGACTTCAACTCGAGTATTTCTTATTATTTTTCTATACGTTTTGTGTCAAATTTTAATTAACACTCAATTAAATTGTTTTTCCTTTGTAAGATGAAATAAAGCATGTTTTTATGTTTATCCTTTTTGTTTTATTACTTCCAATTCCTTTTTAGTTACGACGGTGAATTTTCATTGTTTTGTATAGGATTTTGAGTATGAAGTAAATAATAAATAATAAAAGATTGATCAATTTTACATTGATTCTTACGGTAATAATTATTTCGGTTACGAATGGTCTTATGGAATGAATTAAGTTCGTAACCTGAGTTTCCACTGTACAGTAATATAATTGAACTACCTTAATAATCTTGTCATCCATATCGTGAGGAACTAATATTGTGATCATTTCTTCCTCCAAATCCTCCGAAATGTACGGCTTGACATCTATTTCCTCCTCCATGTTATCTGATAGGCTAAAAAATGAAATAATGTTTGATGGGACATGCGTAAACATTTGAGATAAAATAAAAAAAACTAGAACATAGTAACTTTCTGAACTTGAACAGTGCAATGATTTCATCTCAAGTAAACCAACTACATACACACTAATTTGAATATGCCAACACATAATATGAATCTGGATGATTCTCTAATATGTGTTTAAATATGATTGGTAGATGACATGATAAGAAAAAATACGATGGAATATTTTGTTCCAACAAGATAGATTTAAGTATCTAAAAATCTTTTCTAAATTCGGTAATATTACAAATATAACCTTAAAAATCTTTCTACACTTACTCCGACATATTCAGTTCACATTTGTAAAGAATTACATTCAATATCTAGAACAAACACAAAATTTCAAACGAAATAAAATGTCAAAACAAACGCACCTGGAATAATATTCAAATTTTATAATTAAGTAGGCACCAATCCTAAATAGATTATTAGGTAGGTGCAAAGTTTATGTGGTAGGTACTAATTCTTATAATGGTTGATTACAACAAACATTGGCGGTAGCGGGAATTTTTCAAAAACAACAGTTAACAGATCACAATTACCTTTCTTCAAGCATATCTCTTAATAAATTTATATTCAATTATATGACCCGAAAAACTTCAGAACTGCTCATAACAATGACATTCCGGCCATCCAATAATAATTCAACTACAAATGTCACCGCAGCGAACGACGGGCGCGCTGGATTCAGTAGAATTTCGATGACGGCTTATGTGAACATTTGCATGCGTACCACTTATCTGTTTTATATAATATCATATTGTTTATTCTTGATAAAACTCACCAATCCATCGTTATTTAGAAGAAAAATGATCCAGATTGATTAATTAGAAAGTTATATCGCCTCTCCAGCTAGTAAAAATAAAAATGCGTTCCTACTCAGGTACGGCGAGCTTATCGGCAGGAAAGTGACTTTTTTCGTCACATTTTTAAAGACAAAATGGCGTCAAAAATCCGGAGATTGCCGAAGCACGATGTTAAACGATTGAAGCAAACATTATTTTTGCCTTCATGCATTTATAAAATGAAGTATTTTGAATTTATTACATCTTAAGCCTTGATGTCCTGGAAATGTTGTTTTAAAATTTAAATTAATTGGAATTGTTTAATTTAATATCGATATACTCGTGATATCTGCTTCGGAAACCTTCGGGCAGCCATGTTTTATATACGACGATGTGCAAACTGCACTCTTGCGTCGCCGCGTCACTTTGTTGGCTTGCGTCGCTTGAGTCCTCGGTAATTTGTCTTTACTGACTATAAAACCGTCACATTTTTTCGCGAAAACTTGCATTATAGCATTATTTTACTACTTGATATCGAATGGTAAGTTCTAATATTCATTTGATTATATATTTATCGAAATACACGGCAGCTAGGTGGGGCTAATTATCGACTAGAAAGTGTTGTTTGGTTGTTGAAAAGTCTGCGCGGTTCGTTCGCCTTGTCAGTACGGGCTATATTTAAAAGAGACCTTTTTACTAAATGTTACGCTACATTCCTCTTTCCTATTATAGATCGGACATAAGCGTACAATAAAATTAATGCTTTGCCAAGTAAATCGCCTTTCCTGATGTTTTTGTTACGTGGAGATAAAAAGTACAATGTTTATTTCTTGCAGATTGTCATAAAAGTGTTAGCGGCGATCGTTTTCGGTGTTTATTGTCTGCTGTTCGAATCCTTCGAAGTAATAAAGTGTAATGTCCTACATTGGACTCTCCCACATAAAATCCTCTTGAGACGGCGCAAGGGAGAAGTACTTCGACACCCACTATAGGCGCCATGAAAATTTTAGTTTGCATCTGAAAATTGTGTATTTCACAACCAAACAATGCATTTTAGGTTTTCTCCCGTGTGTAAACATTCTTCCAGTCGCATTATGTCACTCCCGCAGATAATCAAAACAGCGTGAATCTTTCTTTCGATGACTTAAATGCTATTTTGAGATGTGAGTTTTTTGTTTTAACTTGTTATTTCATTTGTTTAAAATACCTAACCACAAAGTCATTCCTTCGAATATTATACATATTTTATTATATATTAAATGTAGTTTAACTTTAATTGTCATTATATCTTTTTAGCATTTTCTTATTATTTGTTCTTCCTCTAAAATAACTTTTAACAAAATCTTCTAAATTCAAAAGTCTTGAACTCCCTAAATTAGGTAATTTGTCTTTTTGTCACACAAAATCCCATTGGAAATGTGACTTGAATTTGTATGCAATTTTTTGATTTTAATATTTATACAACATAGCTTGACAGTGGCAGTAGGGAAAAGAGGAATAAGCCACAATTTTATATTTTTCAGGTAAAGCATTTTAATATGTGAAATTAAATAGAATCAATTAATAATATATTGTATGATGGCATAAACATTTTATTAAACTTGACATTTTATTTCCATGATAACAAGTCTTAACATAATTTTGAAACTTTGTCATATACACAACTCTTCTAATTGTCACAGAATGACTCTTGAATCTCAATTATTTTCTTTGTCTAAACATTTAGAATGTTTAAAAGTTCCCTGCGAACGTGAGCCATGTGTATGGATATTACTATAAAATAATTTTTTAATCGTCTGGCAAGAATTGGGTTTTGTCATTTGACTGGATATGAAAAATATTTTGCTCGATTATTTTTTTCAAATTTTGTCGTGCTCGATGCCTAAAAGAATGTTTCCATATTTCCTTTAAATTGAAAATTGAGTAAATATTTGTAATTAATTAAAATGGCATCAAGTGAAGTTTTTGATATTTTGAGAAATGTAGATACTTAAAAGGATTGTTGCAGAAAATATACGATGATGGTTTTGTGGTTGGAAGTTGGATTTTAAGACTAACTTTTGAAGTGAAATATTGAAGGATATGAAAATAATTTACGAATATGGAAATTTACTGAAAAACTCGTATTAAAATTTCAAATAATTTTTTTTTTTAAGGTTACATGAATAAAATATATACTTTTATAAGACCAACGGCACCATCTGAGTTGAACTTTCATAAGACTAATGATACCATATGAGCTGACTTTCATAAGACCAATGGCACCATCTGAGCATCCTTTTTAGCAGGGGTGTGCACTCTATACAATCAAAAAAGCTATATGTAACTATAATTTATACAAAATAAATCTAAATGACATTTATTTGATATACAGTGGATCCTCGGTTTACAAACTTAATTCGTTGAGTAAAACTGTTCGAAAACCGAGTTGTTTGTATACCGAAACAATTATTCCCATAAGAATCAATGTCAAATGTATTAATCTGTTTAAGACCCCAAAAAAATGGCCCTTTATCATCTTTATTTTCTATTTCTTGCTTGAAATCCTATATTAAAAGCAATAAAAATTCCTGGTTAAAAGGTATTGGAATTAATAAAATGAAAAGAATAAACATAAAGACAAACTTTATTTTAACTTATCTTACAAAATATGTAGTAAAGTGTTATTGTTTGGAAGGGGACTCCTTCCATGAACACATTGGATGCTTGAAGTTCATCAGTTTTTGAAAATAATATTTCTTCTGTCACCATCTTTTGCTGCTCATTAAGAAGCTGTTCCAGTTCTTCCGTAGTGAGTTCTGAGACTGCCTGCCTGTTCACAAATTGAAGCATTTTTTCATCAGGATTTTTGTTTGTAAACCGAGGTTCCACTGTATTAAGTAGGTATGTATGCTAATGTCCACGTGCAAATAATTCAAAGTTTTATGTGTTAATTAAATCCCTCTAAATGGAAGAATTTAGAAATAACAAATAAAGCTGGACACATGTTTCACAAAATTTATCCTGAATGTACGCCAACTGAACGTAATACTTATCTATCGTGGTTTTTTTGAATAGACATCTTCACTCGTACTGATGTGTTGCGAAATCCTTCTGATAAATTCTTTTTGTTATCTTGTAAAGTGGCTCCACTTCAGATGAATATAACCTCTAGTGGCAAAACAGTCCATCATACTTCTACAGCGTCTTTATTAGCAGTTTAATTAATACTAAATGTACACAACATATTATATAAAATAAATAATAATAATAAATAAAATAATTTATGTCCTTGCCCAGTGCATGCCGTTGCTTTTTAAGTCCGCACTTATGTTGGACATTTCTTTTAAAATTATTTTCCCCTGTCATTATTAACATATTTTCACATAGTGTATTAAATAATGTATTATCGCTTGAAGTACATAATCCTGAAACATCAATATTTTTGATTTATCTGTATTTGTATTCTTTTTAAAATTTAATAATGCAATAAAATAATTATATTGATCAATTTTATAGATTTTTTTTAACAATTCTCACCTAAACGAACGAACCTAAAATAAAAACGAACAAAGCGTTGTCAAGCGGATGGGATCCAAATCGTGATCTTCCATCCTGCTTTGGTCCATGGGCAATCCTCCAGGTCTTTCTTACTAGCCATTACATAGCTAGATGAAGTGATGACACTTGTACAAAATTACAAAATGGCACCCACCCCCCCACCCCCCTTGCGTGGAAGCCCATTGTCAGGAAGGGATTTACATCCTACAATACACCCTTCACATAACACTGACACAAAGTAACAAGGATGCCCAATATTAGTTATAATTATCCTTAACCTTCTTTTAAAATATGGAATCACATTTTTATAATAAATTACTTCCTAGAGATGCAGATCACGCTTCTGCCTCTGTCCGTCAGTGGAAATGCCCAGAGAAAAATCTTTCGTCCGGCAGTGTTGCCATTGTTATGATATGTTAAGCATAGAGATCACTATCGGCGGGTAGGTACTATAACGTAATGTTATAGCATATTATCGAACGAACATAGTAAATTAATAATATTAAAAAATAATAATCATTGTGTAAATATGAAAATTGAATTAAATTATTATTATTTATGTAATATACTTATGCTGTATGCTTTTACAATCTTTTAAAATCTAATCAAGTTTCCTCTTCGAGTAGAAGTATATACATCAAAACATTGTATTTTATTATGATTCATAACACGACAAAAGTGTATTCCACTGTTGTAATGATGAGGCTGATTTTAATGCACTCCAAAGAGATGTTTAAAAAGGTAATGTAATGGCTTACTTACTTACTTACTTACCATCACGCCGTTTCTCCGCGGGGGTAGGCAGAGAGGATAGAGCGCCACACTCTTCTGTCTTGACACAATTCTCGCCTCATCCACATTCATACATCTCATACAAGCTCGCCAATTGTTGAGGCTTCTAACAGAACCATCCTCCATTAATTGGTTTACCTGATCATGCCAAGTCTTCCGCGGATGCCCTCTATTTCTGGTGCTATCAACACTTGCGTCATATATCTTTCTTACCATTCTCTCATTCATCCGTTCCATATGACCAAACCACCCAAGTGATCCTTTCTTAATCTTACTCACTATACTAACATCAGCTTTACATTATTTCCTTATTTCTCTCTTCCAACTCTTCCAAACATTGATTGAAGAGCGTATGAAGCCACAAGATAATGGGCCACCAGCCGTGATATACTCTGCGGCAACAATATCATACCCCACAGCCTTACCATTCTTCATATGTTTTATTACACACTTTATTTCTTCCATACTTATTGCATTTATATCGTTTTCCTCATTCATACTTACCCCAGAGAGCCAGCCTATCAGGTGCTTCCTCATTTGCATTCTCTACACTCTCATACGTTTTCTGGAAATATTTCATCCATCTATCATTTATTTCATCCTCATTCGTTAACATCTCTCCATTTACTGACTTAATAGCTTTCATACTACTGCTTTCAGCACCACATCGGGATTTTTTGACCGCCTTCCAGAAGAATTTTATATTATCCTGAAAATTTTCAGTCATTTTCAGCCGCTTTTTCCTTTCTTTCACACCAGATTTAACTTTTTTCTTACAGGCATTGTACAGGTCTTTTGCTCTCGTGTATTCATCCCCATTTACTGTCAACAGATAGCGCCACGCATTCTTCTTTTCTTTCACAAGTTCCTTTATGCCATCGTCCCACCATGCATCACCTTTCTTCCTTCCTTGGGTAGCTATGCCACAGGTTTCTTTCGCTGATTCGCATAAAGTAACCTTAATGTATTCCCATGCATTGTCTATATTCAGATCACTCGCTCCTTGTTCACTCAGTTTTTCACACAGTTTCCTTTCAAATTTTTCTCTGACATCATCCCTTTGCAGATTCTCAATATTGACTCTAGATGGCACTGATACTGTTTTTTTCATGGACCACCATCCTTGGAATAAATCCTTGTAATGGCAATAGTGTAATTTCATGAATCAGTATAATTATCTTTACAATTTACATAATGTATGTTCCATCTGCTGACTAAAATCCGTACAAATTAGTGTAACAAACAATCTAAACAATGCACCGATTCTTTCTGACTAATATTTCTTTGCATGGCGCTCTACTGTGTTGTAATATAAGAAAATGAATAGGACTTTAACACTCGCACATTGTCAGCTCGGAATGTGTTAAACGATATTGATAAGTGCAGTTATACTATCTATTGCTCATAGGTTTATTTATATATATATTTTTTTAAATATGAAATTTGACACGCTATAAAGAGTTCTTAGTGCTTCCCCTGAAGAGACTTGCCATAAGAGATTCTTAATGCTTCTTTGGAAATGGGATGCGTAGAATTCTCCATAAAATAATAGGGGAGTTTACGCTTTAAAATTTAGCTTTTTTATAATTTGAGGTTATGAAATTTGTCCAACTCTGGACAGAAACCCCAGCTTACCAAGATTTTATTTTATTTTCAGACTGAACCGTCGACAACACTCAACTGGAAATGGATCACCCAATCAACATGGAGCACATCTCCTACCTGCAGTCACATCTGGCTTGCAATGAAGATCCCCTGAACCTCAACACCAACTTCCAGCGTAATCTCTATCTCCAGCGAGGCCAGGAGTCCTACATCCCCCACAAGCCGCAGGAGAATTATATGACCCAGAAGGTCCAGGGCTCGTATATCGCACAGAAAGGCCAAGAGTCTTACATAGCCCAGAAAGGCCATGTCTCTTACATCGCCACTAAGGGCCAAGCGTACATCGCTCAGAAAAGCCAGGAATCCTATATCAACCAGAAAAATCAAGAGGCGGCGTATATCAATCAGAAAAGTCAGGAAGCTTACATCACGCAAAAAAGTCAAGAAGCCTACATTGTACCGAAATTACAAGAAACTTACCTAATACCTAAAGGGCAAGAAACATATTTGATTCCAAAGACCCAAGAATCTTATATTATTCCTAAACCACAAGAATACAATGTTACAAAAACCCAAGATTCATACATCAAAGATCAAGATATTTCATCTAGTACGAGGATCATTTCCACCTCGTACATTCTCCCCAAACAGCAAGAAGACTCTTATTTCCTGACCAAGCCGCAAGAAACCTACCAGCTGATTCCTAAAACACAAGAGTCGTATCTCAACACTAAAGAACAGGAGATTTATATTGTTCCCAAGTCGCAATCGTACATTATACCGAAAACACAAGAGACTTATATTCCACCTAAAAGTCAAGATGCATACATCATTCCCAAGTCGCAGTCTTACATCGTGCCCAAAGATCAAGATACATACATTATCCCCAAACCGCAGGATAGCTACATGAGCAAGGTTCAGGATGCGTACATACAGAAGGATCAGTCCACAGACATGATGCAGAAAGATATTGACGGTCTGTGTAATTATGAACGCCGTCAAGAAGATTACTATCTTATCCAAGTAACTGTCGCTGATCAGGAACAAGTGGAAAAGGTGATGGCCAAACAACCCGAGGAGCAGCAGATGAATATACAACTCCAAGTCCAGCACGGCAAGAAAGTCATGCAGAAGGATGATATTAATTTGGCACAGTTGACCGTGTGCGATAACGATAAGGTTACCCAGACTAAACCCATATCTTGTGACGAGTGTTCTTACAGCTGCCGATATCCAAGCTCCCTGAAGAAACACAAGAAGAATTGTCACACTAAAGGCAACATCTTCGCTTGTAAGGTTTGTAATTATACTTGCGGAAAAAAGAGAGATTTAAAACATCACGAGTTGTCTCACAGGAGGTGGCGTAGGTATGCCTGTGATCAGTGCGACTACAGATTCCAGTCTCAGAGCAAACTGGAGATTCACAAACTTAAACACACGCGAGCTAAACCCTTCACGTGCAGTGTATGCAGCTCGCCCTTTCAGAAGTTAGATGATCTCAAAATTCACAACCTCACTCACTCTCAAGGCAAGGAGGTGGTCACTTGCGAAGAGTGCGGTTATATCTGCGCTCAACCCTACGATCTGGAGAATCACAAGCTGTCTCATGAGCAGGAGAAGAAGTTCGCCTGCAATATCTGCGGTTTGAGATTTCGTTACCAAGTAACCCTGAATGGACATATGAAGAAGCATGAAGAGCGGAAGATATACGGCTGCAATCAGTGCAGCTACACCACTAGCAAAGTGTTCTATCTCAAAAACCATATGAAAGCTCATTTCCTGGGCAAGAAACCGGGAAGTCTGGTCAGACGTAAGAAAGTCTCCTCCTCAAAACACGCCACCAAGATCAAGTCGGCGGATAGGCCCTACGAATGTGATAAATGCGGCTTTGCCAGCAAACGGAAGTTTAATCTGCAGACTCACATGAAGATTCACGACCCGCCTACCGGAGAGACGTTCTTCTGTAATGAGTGTAATTACAGCTCTCCTAAGGAGAGAAACCTGAAGAAGCATCAATTGATTCATAAAGAACAAAATAAACCTATTGTCTGTACCCTCTGTGGATATTCCTGTAAGACTCCCGCTGTTTTGAGAAAACACAAACTCACAATACATGAAATTGAAGAGGAGGAACCGGAGATCGTTGAGAGAGATTCGTCTGATGATCACTTTGGTGATAGGGATGGTGTTCGTCGCAAAGTATCCATTGGTATTCAAACGGATCCTGTCCCAGAGAGCTCAGATGATGATTCCAGCACTAAAGCAGATGAAGTGGAGGAAAAGCCGGTCAAGAAAACTAGAGCCCCAGGACCGCGGATAGTGACGTGCGACGAATGTAACTATTCTTGTAGATATCCCAGCACTCTTAAGCGCCACAAGCGAAGCGTCCACACGCAACAAAACATCTACGGCTGCAAGGTGTGCAGCTACACGTGTGGTAAGAAAAGAGATCTGAAACATCACGAATTGATGCATCGCAGGTTGAGACGGTACGCTTGTGACCAGTGTGACTATAGATTCCAGTCTCAGAGCAAATTGGAGATACACAAACTGAAGCATACTCAGGCTAAGCCTTTCACCTGCAATCTCTGCGGACTCAGCTTCCCCAAACTGGCAGAATTGAAGATGCACAATTTTGTCCACGCACAGGGTAAACAGATCATCTCTTGTGACGAGTGCGGATATATCTGCTCCCAGATATACGATCTGGAGAACCACAAGCTGGTGCATGCGCATGAAAAGAAGTTTGCCTGCCAGGAATGCGGCCTCCGCTTCAGTTATCAAGTCACGCTCAACGGACACATGAAAAAGCATGCCATGAAAAAATTGTACGCATGCAACCTTTGTAGCTTCGTTGGTACAAAGATGTTCTATCTGAAGAAACATGTTCAATCACATTATGAGGAGAAGAAGACGTCTTGTGACGAATGCGGATTCACACCGAAAAATCCGACCCCTACCGCTCTCAAGTTGCACATGCAGACACATTCATCACTCAAACCATTCTCTTGCACCATCTGCCCGTTTAACTGCAGAACCAAATCTAATCTCAGGACACATATGAAGAAGCATAGTCGCCCGCAACCGGAAAAAGCCAAATTATTTGCATGTTCTCAGTGCAAGTACACATCGACAAAATCAAAGAATTTCAAACTACACATGTTGATTCATAGAGAAGATGAGCCTTTTGCTTGCGACGAATGTGGATACACTTGTAAACTTCCAAGTTATTTGAAGTCGCATAAACTAACACACGCAGCCGTTAAGCCATTCCCATGTAACGAGTGCACCAAGAGTTATAGAACGGCATTCGATCTGAAGGTTCATAAAATGATTCATAGACCGGATCCGTTTGCCTGCGACGAATGTGACTTTAACACTAACTGTTTCACAAACTTATATAAGCATAAAAAGTCACACATAGCAGCTGCGAAAGCTCCCAAAACATTGATGGATCCCACGCAAATTGACAACACACATAATGATCATTTAGTGCAAGCCGATGACATGTTGCACGAACACATGCAGGCGGATCATATGCAAGACCACATGCAGACAGATCATATGCACAACGAGCATATGCAGGCGCATGACATGCACGGCAATCCTATACACTTGGAATCTCTCAGCAGCAGTCTGCTACACGGTTGAAGTGCTTTATAAATGGTGTAATTATTCTTATACCTTTTGATTTTATTCCAGACATTTTACATTAAAATCGTCTAGGTGTGTTGCTTTTATTTATAAAAAAGTATAGCAAAATGGTACAGGCTAAAATGTTGTTTATTTCAAATCTGAAATATATTCCTTTAAATACTTAACTACAGTGAAATTTGAATGCCTTGAAATATTATACTTGGTTTATATAAACCAGGCCATATTCCTGTGAATTTTAACTCTCCCTGCCCATCCCGCATGTATTTGGGGTCTCCCTAGGTTTGTGACTGGAAATATGACGCAAACGGATTGATTGAATATACCTTTCCTGAGTATACTTTTTGCGTTGTTCAATGTCTACATTGTTGAGATTAGATATATGTAGTAACTGGTGTGATGGGCAGGTAAAAGGATCAAGTAATATTTTACATTCGTACATTGTATGTTCTTTATCTTAGTTAATAGGGAACTCTCAAGTATTTTTGATCAAAATAAATATCGCTTACGCTAGTTGAACACAAACAACATAAATGTATATACGCAGACTTACTTTTATATGTTTATGCGTATAATAGAATCAGTTTGTGTAACTAAAAGATAAATGACTGTTGAATTTTTTATAAATGGCAATTAGGAAATAAATCTCTTATACCATTTAGACAAACATGTATAATGTGCAGCTGTGAAGACTAGAAGCCTAGAATTTCAGATCAAGGAGTGGATGATATAATCCCCATGGTTAAACCTGAGGAAAACATACTTATAATGTATATGGTGACTTGTATCTTAAATTACAAAATAACACTCAGATTACCAAATGTTTTCTCTAAAATGTGACAATTGCATAGCTTCACTCTGCTCAGCTTCAACTGTTATTGTTTGGAATAGACCAGTTGGATAATATTTATTGTGCCGAGGAACATCACTTGATAATTGAGATCCTCCCAATGTTTTTTACTTGCACAATTATACCTGACATCATTTTAAGTCGAATTCTTTGTAAGATCTTTGAAATCTCAACAGTTTCCTATGACTTTTTCCCCTCAATTTGCAATTCAATATTAAGGAAATTTAGATTTTATCAATATTCAAATATTGTCCATTTAGAAGATAGCTTCGCTGTGAATATAAAAAATATACCGAGTATTTTGAAGCCGGAAATACTCTTATGCGCGAATTTTTTCTTGATTGCTTTGTGACTGTAGACTAAGGATATATTTTTATTTAAGTATCGTAAAGTTAACGTGCAATGAAGTGATGTTAGAAAATTATAGAAATGTTGGATTGATTTTAACGAGATAAAATAGAAAAGAAGTTAACTTGTGTTATAAGTTGACTTGTGTAAATAATTAAATCTTGGCTATTAGACCTAAAATATCACATTTTCAGTAAATTACATTTTATTTTATATTATAGTTATACATTTATTCTCTAGGAATAATTATATCATTTATTATAGACATTAAATTTGATATTGTTTGTTTTAAAGTCATTTTATTATTTTAGTGAATATTTTTTGATATAATTATCGTAATATAAGAATTTTATTCCATAAAATATGTGAGTTTTACTCCCGTAGTTGCTACAAATAAATAGCTGTATTCGAGTACAACCGTCTTTGATTCCAACCAATTTACTTTTACATGGTGCGAGTGGCGATGAGGTCAAAATTACAATCTGTGAGTCAATTATCGATATATCTAATATCATTAGTTGACATAGCGGTTACTTTGTGGTGTAACATGATTCTTTTAATTTACACAACTAAACTTTGTACTACACACATTGATGATGAGAGGGACTGCACCTCTCTAAACTAGTACTGGACAATAACCCAATGTGTGTGTAGTACAAAGTTTAGTTGTGAAAATTAAAATAATATATCGTAATTCACAATCACTAACGGTGATTGAGTATCTGAAAATATTGTGATTGTTACATATGTATTTATTTTATTAAAGAATTTAATTATTTCTTGCTATACATATTTCATTTGATTTTTATTTATAATATAATTAATTGACATGGTCACTTTGTGGTTCACATGATTTTATTTAAAAATAAACTTTTTAACACTAACAACAATATGACAATAGAGATAAAGAGAAACTGCACCTCTCGAAACTATAGTTGTTACAAAAATATAACTCAGTTGTGCGAGCAGTGCAATGTTTAGTTTAAATTAAAATGATTTTTATTTACTTATGTGTGGTGGTAAGCTGTGAATTAAATATGCTTTTACACAATGAAAAGATTTAATATAATAATGCAATAGTACAATCGAATACTGGTAATTTTTAGTTAATTTATTTTGTATATTGTGATATCATAAAACAATTATTGTTTTCAATCGCTGATATCGAATCACACTCGTATAAAGTAGCAATTTATCTCTGTACTAGCTAGTGAGTTGTGCAAATATCTGGAATTAATTCGATATGAGAAAAAGTTTGAAAAAAATCTAGGTATTTTGATACATACTTACATGCTGGAAAAGGGAAGTTTTTGTGTAATAATAAAAAAATTTGGAGCGGTGGTGTCGGTAGTAAGTCGACTGTATCGAGCTTTTAAACTGAAGCATCAGTTTTATTATGAAGACCAAAAGTAATGTTGGCACATATTTATTCTTATATCTATTTAATAATATTGTAATCTTAGCGTATGCCACAAAGTGAAAGTGATGATTCTTGAAGACAAGGCTTGATAAGACCGCCAACCACAAAATTTGGGAGAGTATGTTGAATATGTAAGTAGACTATATTTTGTTATATACATATTTTCAAATTTATTTATTTTAGGTGTATGTTATACGATACAATTTATTTACTCTTTTAAAATATTGTCCTATCAAGTTATATGCTATATGCATAGTTATAAGTTATATGATTTTCTTTATTACCTTGAAAATAAATCGGCTTGCCAAATTAACGTAAATTTTTTGGTAGGCAAGATGAATTTCGTAGTTTTGTCTAAAATAATATAAATATTGAAGGGTAGGGTAGAAAACATATGTGCATATTTAGCAAATGAATGTGGAGAGAGATATCTTCACTTGGTTAGTTGGACAGGCGTGTTAAAATACAATCCACGTGTTTATTTTTTGGAAAGTCAATTTAGTGTAAAGTTTTTGAATCTATTTTGCAAAAACTGCAACAATACATACTTTCAATCAATTTTATTATTATAGTTTTCGTTTTATTCTGTATTTGTTAAGCTGATGAGTCTGCAATTAGTTCAGCAGTTCTTTCTTTGTAAATCCCATTCAATATTCCATGATTATGTTTTAATTTTTATCGAAATGCTGTGAAGATAGTGTTTATATGGCTGTCAGTGGAGGAATAAAATCCTTGACCATTGTAAACAAGCTGCTCGTCTTATCAAGATTGTTGCAAGATGCCTACAATTAATTATTTTGTTAGCACAGCATATGAGATATTTAAAAAAAAAAAAAGTAATATCTATATTTCTATAAAATATCACACATTCATTAAGGAAAAATTAATTTTTTTTACTAGAAAATATACTTTAGAAAACATTCAATTTTATAAAATAAAAGTAATATGTACTATCAATGCATTTAAAAATCAACTCAAATTTTCTAATACATATATACAAACTTTAACATAAAAATACATGCATTGAATTGTCTCTGAATATATGTAGCACTGAAACAGATTGTCTTGCGTTCAATTCTGTTTTAGTCATTTACATGGTTTTGAGACAAATCTCACGCCATAAGAGAAAAAAGTGATGTCATGTATGATTCATTTCTAGCGGAACAGGAAAAACAACCAGTGATTGTTTTTGATTACATACACTCTAGGGTCTCGATTTACATTGGGGTTACATTATGGAAAATTGTGACTCATATCGGAACAATACAAATCGAATTGCACTTTCTCATAAGATCACATAGAAATTTATGAATTCCACAATTGTTGTTAGCACTTTATCAAATGCAAGTCTTATATAATGCTAAAAAAACAAAACTGTTTCAGGCGTCAGTGTTGGGAAGCATTGATTATTTAACAAGTCTGTGGTTTTTTAAATGATATTTTCCCATTATTTGGTTTTTTGGACAAAAATTGACACTATTTGATAGCATTTTTTTCTGCTCTTAAACATTAGTGTCGCCATTTACCTGTATCTTTTTTTCAATTTTTGGGTTTAAATAATGGAGTGTTAAGTTGAGAAAAATTAACATTAACTTCTTTTCGCCGTTTATCAAGGTTAAAATGGTCATTCAGGAGCTTGACTGGGAAATTCTTCCGCATCCACCCTACAGTCCCGACCTCGCTCTTGTCAGATCTTGGTCGCTCTCCAATCAAATGTGCGGCATTACGATACAACAACGATGACCTCAGAAATTGGTTTGATATGTAACTATTTTGATAACAGCCCAGCCGATTTTTATAGAAAAAGTATCGACAAATTGGTTGAAAGACACGATGTAGTGCAGAATACGTCATTGATTGAAATATTGTAATTTTTATTTAAAAATTGATTTTTTTAGTAAATAATTTAACAAAACTGCAAAGATTTATTAAACAACCAAATATTCTAATAAAAGATTCAATCAATCAAATATAATTTTAAAAAAATGAAATATTCTATTAATAAAATATAAACTCGAATAATAAATTATTGGATGTAATAACAAATTCTCGAAAGTTTGCCATTCAGTTCATCACCGCGTGAAGATCTTTATAAATCTGGGCATCTGTCGCAAAGCTCTGGAGATTCAATCGCACGTGTAAGTTAAGGGAATACCCGATTTATTGAATCTGTAAGGACTTGTACGGAATCGTACTGATGCAAACTAGGTTATGTTTTTGATGCAACACAAATCGAGACCATAGTGTATTTACAAGTGAAACAACAGTTTGGACACGGAGCCTTTAAATATTTCACATTGGTAAAAATATTTTATTATTCTTGGGGTCAAATGACACCTTAAATTGTGACAATTATTTTTTTTTCTAATCAGAGAATGAGGACATGTTTTTTATTCATGTTTATACATTGTTTGGCGCATAAATTCTACTCTGAGAAGAATTCAGATGCATCTACTGAGATATTATAACCTCTTGTGACCTAAATATTATTAAATTACCTTTGTAATAAGATATGATATTTTAAAAATATACTTATGTAATTAATTAATGGTGTACTATTAACAATAAATATTTTGTTTTAAAGATACCCATTTCAGAAAAAGGGTTCTATTTTTTGATTTAAAAAAATGCCAATATACTTCTTTAGGAGCTTCAGGTAAGAAGTGAGAATGTAAAAAAATAATTTGGGGAAACAAAGTACATATAAAGTAAAAGTATCCCCAAGTCACAAGAGGCTAATCAAAATGGTAATTTGAATTGGTATATTCTATAAAATTAATATTCTGGATGCAAATTTTTATAGTAACTATCAAATATTATAAATATATATTGAGCAGACACATCTGGGAGTCAATATATAAATAATCCATAATTAAATACTGCTACAGAACAGTGCTTAGAATATTCAGAAACATCATAAACACTAGTGATGGTAAACCGTTACGTGGCTGTGTCGATGATTGATAACTGAGATTTAACGATGATTGGTAACTAAAATTTAACTGTTGGAGACTTACTTTCTAGTGTACCAGTCATTGCTCAAAGAACTACGTTAATTAGTTATCAATCATCGTTACAATCAAACAAAATCATAGTCACAATAACAGTTAAAATCACTAATAGGTACAAGGTAAAGTTTTTTGGCGTGTTTACATGGGTGGGACTTTATCAGCTTCAAAGATTTATGAGTAAGGGTCGATATGTATCGGTTGCATTCTTCTACTTTGCATACAAAATATAACAAGTGATTAATTATAACTTGATACACACTTCTTTACAAAAGTCTTCGAGACAGACTCGTCCGTGTACACGTGCCATTAGATCTCATAATCCTGTACATACATTTTTATACAAAGTATTCCACTTTGTATTATACTGGGTACACACTATTTTAGAGGTAGTTACATATTAAAAATGGGTCGAAAATGTTCAAGCTGCATGTGCGTAATCTTAACCATGTCAGAAATATAAGCATTAAATTTTTTTTTGCAATTAATTTAAATATTTCATTGCTTTCAAATAATATAATAAATACAAAAAATAAAAGGTAATCGAACTTCAAATGGCCAAATTATTTTCTTAATATGATTTATAGGGCCTAAAGCAAAGATATAGAATAATAATGGGTCAATTTGGCAAATATTTATTTTGGAGATACATGGAAATCTCATACAATATTGTCCATAACAATTTAGAATTTGTAGATACTCCTTGAACATGTTCGACTGTCATGTCTTGTCATGTATCCACCCACTAAATATTGTGTACTAGATCTGTATTATTTTTTATTTTGAGCAGATAAATTAAATATAAAACTAATGCACATATAAATAAATCTATGTAGGTGAGTATTAATTTGTTCAGTAAAACACAAAATATTGTGCAATGTAATCAATACAATCTAATTATAATTCAGTTAGATAACTATCTAACTAATAACTCCTATAACTGATTTTATTAATTTTTTTAAATTGTTGGATCTGCTTTGACCAATGCAATATTGATTTTCTTTTGGTGAATTATTAGACATACATATACTCCGTGTATGGAAACCTGAGTCCATACCCAAAAGGGGATTGATACACTGCATGTTGCATCACATTGGTATTAGAAATGTTGTACAACTTGATTTTCACTGTTTTTCAAAGTTTATTTACCTATTGAAAATATTTTCAAAATAATTTGTACAAAACTTTGAAGTATCCATAATAATATTAGGGTTTCTTTATAAATAAGTGTCATAAAAAAAAATTATTAACAGGTTTATGAAAGAAGTGAATTATTTCTTTACAAATGAAAGAACATACGTTAAGTTGAAATAAGGGAAGTTTTTTCTGCATCTGCAAGCATATTGCGGAAGCTTAAGCGAGGAAGACTAAGCGTACTAGTCAACGTTGTGTTAAGTGCGCAATATTTGGACTGCTCCTCATGTTAACAATTTTCCTGGCTAACACAGAACCCAGAATGAGTCTGCTGGTCTATTTGAGATTGACTTTTAACTGCATGTGAATTTAATTATTGTTTATTTGGGTATAATAATATAGTTATTTTAAATTGTATAATGGCTGGAGGAAGAATGACCATTTAATTATGTTTTTCTACAAAGAATACTCTATGGTAGTAACTCTGGTGAATAGTACTTTGCGTGCGTGAGTTTTACTGAATATATTCGGTAGAAGTATTTTGATCTTAAGCTATGTCAGTAAGTAATATGTATTTAATGAGGAGTTGGTTTGTGACCATCTACATAGAAGTTTCGTGTCGCCTGGGGAAGTTGAAGTTCTATACCATCTAATTCCCGTGTTAGAATTATTTGACAACCTGTAAATTAAAGAAAAACTAATGACATTTTTTTATCTAATCATTGAAATACACAATTGTCAACATATATGGTCTGTATTCCTTTATTTTAATAATTAACTGGACAAGGCATGAAGACGGGATGAAGAATTTTCATTGATATTATCAAAGTTACCGCTCAATCCAGAAGGCTATCAAGTTAGTCTTATTTTCATAGCATAAGCATTTAGCTTAGTTTGAAAATAGTAAAAATATTGATGTGACACGTATTCTATGTACATATCATCTCTATTTAAAAAAATATATATAATGTGGTCTGTGATCAAGCTGTTCAATAAATTGCTTGAGCACTATTACGTACAGAATAAATACTCTATTTCCTTATTTTCATATTCTTTCTCAGTTGCTGCTTTTTTCAATCTTCTGGATTTTTAACTTTATAATGATATGTAGAGATATGCGTGAAGGTTATGTACAGGGAGTTTTCCATTTACGAACATTCATTATAACGAACATCACAATTTTAAGATTTCTTTTTACGTAAAGCACAAAGTTGTTGAACTGGGTAATCAAGTGATGAGTTAATAGAAATAAAAGCAAATTTAAACACAGAAAATGTACAAGAAAAACTAAATTTCACATTCAAGAACTTTTACAATGCAGAAAATGGCTGCAGCTTTTAAGTTAATTTCTGAGGGATTGTCAATGTTTGAAGAACAGTACTCGAATATGGAGAGAATTGCGAAAGTGAAAAGAGGTGTTTATGATTCACCGACATGTTATAATGAGATAAAAAAATAAACAACTGTGCAGTCTTTCATCAAGTCATATTTTAAAAGAGTGGACGAACCAGCTGCAGCTGTTTCATCGGAAGTTCAACTATTTACCTCAAGTGCGCAAAGTGACACGCATATGAAAATAATGAACACTGATGAAAATTTGATCAAATAAACGTACAATATATGTACATAACATTTTAATAAAATTAACTATTACTATACACATCTTGTGTTCTATTAGTATTTTTTCAATTTATTTTACGTTTGTAGTGTATCGTTATAACAAAACATACACATTCAATATTTAATACAATGACCGCTACCTTCTACGATTGTATATGCAAAAAAATGCATATTTAAGTGTTTTGACGCATAATAAACAAAAATATATAACAAACGACCTCAAGAAACAGAATTCGTTTGTAAATCGAGAAATGCCTGTATTACGATGTGATATAAATAGGTCCTTATATTATAGAACACATCTTCTTACATACGAATAAAGTGGGAATTATTTGCATGTATGGCTTGCACGTGTCATTTTTTTGCTGTTATAGTGGCCCACAGGAAATGTTGTACATGGGGCATCATGTATTCGATCGTTTGTAGGTAGATGTACGTATATGGATTCTCAGGTATTATTATTATCCACGTTCGTAACAAGCACATTGTAAGTATAGACACTAAATAACAGTTTAAATTCAAATGACAGCAAAGTACTGGAAACGAACATCTAGACATCAGATCACAACTGTTATAAATATTTTTGAATGAAAAGACGTTTTCATTCAGCTGCAAATTCAGAACGAAGTTCTGTGTTCGTATACCGGAGGCAATCAAATTTTTTTTTTAACAGATAGATTTTCTTGTTACCTAATCTAGAATTATCCTTGAGAAAAGGTGCCATGTCTAATAGGTCATCTTCTTGCTCTGTTGATGGAGGCAGCAAGTCGCCGAAGTCTCCCAAAACGTAGCAGTGACATGTAGTGCAGGCTAGGGATGCTTCACATGCTCCTGTACAGTGAACCATAATATCCATATATATATACAAAATCATATAGTCACATTAAAATAATGAGCCGAGTAGCCACAATAAGCATCAGCTTGAAGAACTATTTCAACATTTTTTGCAGCCCTAAATATTGATTGATTGTATCAATTTTTTATCCTTGATGCAATTCTGAATTATCAGTGTTTTGCCTAGTTCAACTTCAACCCCAAACATCTTTGCTATTGTATAATTTAAACAAAGGGGTAATATGTAGGAAATTTTTTTCTTTTTGTTTTAATTTTTTTGCAGTTTTATTTATTCCCAACCAACATTTAATAATTGAAAGTGTATACTTATTCTCTTTTTGCACGGTTGAAGAAAAAGAACCAATTATATTTATACTTTAACACAGGTTAAAAAACTGAGTTAAAAATCTAAAAAGTAGGTATATAACAAGTGTCCATAAAAATATATAATATAAAGCATTTTTAAATATTGTGTCGTACTTTAGCATATATGTATACAACTTTCAAAAATTTGATAGATATGGAGGTTGATTGGGTGGAATGGTGAATATTACATTGTATAAAGTGATCATTTAAGCTAGCCGAAGACAGGTCGTAAGCCCTGTAATACCCATACTTTCCATATAATATAATATAAATAGCTTTGTCTCTATGAGATATCTATAATTTGTTATTCTAATTTAGTTTACAAAGGGAAGAAAATATAATGTCCTTTCTTGATGGTGTCCTTCATTCAGATAAATAAATAAATATAAATAAATGATAAATGTGAGCCAAGGTTTTTTTTAAACAAACAGATAAGATACACAAATCTAAAAATATTAAATCCAATTCTATTAACGGAAAAGACACAAACCTTCCATGTGAACGCCATATCTGTGGGCAAGATAGAGCACATTGTCTCCAATCTTTCCTTTAACTTGATATTTTTTCCCTTCTTTGTCTATGTAGGTTATATTTACGCTAGAAGCAATAAAATGAAATTCTTTGTATCACACACATATCTAACAGACTTTTTAGGTCCCTGCGATTATTTTGTTGCGTGAAATCAGGTCTTTTCAAAATTAAACTAAATACAGAAAAAATATTGCAAAATGGGAAGTGAGCAACCTAATGTTAAATAGTGAATGCTTGCATTTCAATAAATTTTTGTTATTTTTTAAAAAGTAAGCAGTGGTTAATTAAATATAATTTAGGATATCCATTGTCTGCCTGGCTATATATGTGTGCTTGTGATGTTGAGATGAAAAGTTATAAAGGCACAGTAAAGGGCTTATTAGGGATATCTTTTTATGACAGATAACATGGGCCTATCGGGGGAGGTTAGGGAATGTTTGTGTATGTGTCAGGGTGACAGGATTCTGTGTTGAGACAACAATTTTTCTTGAAATTATTAATTTTAAACAAGTTATTTGGGTTAATCCCACCTGACCATTGTCATACAGCAGGTAGTGACCCAGCAATGAGCGGTGCATGTGGAAGTATATTAAAAAAATTGAAAGTTTCCATAGGTTATGTTTTTATGGTCAGACATAAAAATTTGCATTAAGGAGAATTTAGTCCTCAGATATTTACTTACAAAAAAATCTGAAGTAAATGATTTTTGTCAGTTTGTTCAAATAAGGAATTATGTTTCATTGTTTAAATGTGATGTCATCTTTCAAAACAAAATTTGGGTAGGATGAAATTATTTTAATTTTTTATTAGGTGGCTTCACTTGACTTTGGCCAAATACATATGTTATTGTCTTCCAATGTGTTTCTTTATTAATTGTTATTTTCTGTATGTCTTTTACTTTGTTTTTTAATTTTATTCAATTGTTTGTTTAGTCATTTTTATATGTACATATATGTGATTTTGTATTTGATATATGTGTATGTAAACTTAATTTAATTAAATAAAACTACAGCCACATTATGAATCAATAAATATTTCATCAAACAGATTTTATTTATTTTAATAAATTAATATTAATGTATGTTTTCTTACACAGATAATAATCTATACTTAATAGCTACTGTAAATCATACATATGAATATTTATTAAAATATATTTTCTTTTCAATTAAATAAAATTCATGTTCTCGATTCCCGGGACTTGAAAATGTTTTCTCCCTAGTAGGTATCTGTGGTACTGGATGACCATAGCATACAATTGCAAATATATTCAGTATTTCAAGAGTGTAAGGGAGAAAGGAACTGACCACAAATTCAAAATATTTAATTGCATAGGTCCGAATGTCTCATTGGAATGCTTTTTTATCAAAACAAGATAAAAACTGGAGATCAAAAGCTGTAACGAATGCTTGAAGATTGCGTCTTTAATCAATAATGTGATTAAACAATTATCATATGGAGCTTGGACCATTCAGGTCTAATACTAACTGCATAAAAATTCCCCAGGCATTCCTCAAGTCTCATGCAAAATCACCCCAGCCATTAAATAAAGTACAATTAGATCAGTAATATTTAAAAAAAAATTCTAATGAAATAAAATGACTGCAATTATCATTCCATTTTAATGACCTAAGTTTTTTCACAATTCACAAAAAAAAATCATAAAAAGTTATAATTAATTACTAATAATACAAATATCCGGAACAAACCTGGTTATGAGGGAAACTATTATAATATGGGTTTAAGATAACTACGTACATTTCATTTTCAGATTTAGGATCCTGCCATTCATATTCACCGTGAAACAATCCTGAAATTTAAAACGCATTAATTTTGTTTAGTAAAATAAAAAACAAAACATTGTTCAATAATTTATTTGTTAAAATTGAATTGGGTACTAGCTAATGCAAACAATAATTACGATTCGTCGTTGTCAAGCTTCGATGTGTAAACCAAATAGGTCTTCTGTTATTACATCTTGATATTTTAAAATGTTTTGATTGATTTCTGAAACCACTTAATATATATTTCAATCTTAAGGCCATCGTAGCGGCTGTCAAAATTTGAGGTTATATTTACATATTTCACATGATTTCAGCATTATCTATGATTTCAGCTGATAGCAGTGTTACTAGTATGTATAATGATGTTCGTTCTTACTTAAAATAGATGTTTTATCAAAAGCGTAAAATTATTGTGTAATGAAGATTTTAAAGATACTGCGATATTTAAACATATCTTTGCGTAAAGTAAGTGAATTCAGCATAAATTGATTCGAGAATCCCCGTAATGCAATGTGTAAAATGTGGGGACAATTTAAAACGCCAATGCCGACTGAGATGGTATAAACTTATCAAAAAAAATAGAGTTGTTTTAGCTTTATTTAAATCATCGTTTTTGCTTTCTGGGGTGATATAAGACAATAAAACCCAACTGAAAGATATTTATAGAGAAAGAAATAAAATTCTATACAGTAGCTTTCAGAAAACCTTATTTTCATTTTACAAATTAAGTAACTTTAAATAATATGTACCTTAATAACATTAACAAAAAATACATCTTTTCTAAATACATCATCTTAAAAAATATATAATTTCTTCCATTAAAACAACATTTAAAAAAACATCTATTTAATAGTACTTATATAAATACAAGTATACGAGAAAATAAAAATAAATATTCATGAATATGATTTAAAAAAACACATTGCACACAAATGAATTCAAAAATGGACATATCTTATTGCTCCTTGGGGTTTTGTTATCACTTACTTAATTGATGAAAAATACATCCACACATCACAACACCCTGCAAGGAATGGATAATATCAAAACTATCACCGACAGAGGTCACCCGTATAATATCTAAATTATCAAAAAATGAACTTGATTCTAAGTCAGAGTTAAGTCTTTTTAAAAAAAATCATCAGAGATTCTCATACTATTGATTGTCTCATGAGAATAAGTTGTTTTTCTGAGACATTTATGCGCGTTATCAATCAGAAAGGAAACAATACATTGAAGTATCAATTTCCTTCGAAATACATATATTATCTAAGTGAATAAGAAGGCACATTTTTTTCTTTTTTATACTGTCAGAAATTTGAAAACGGAAACAGTAATACTTTTACACAAATATTTAACGTAGGTAGGTTATGGTTACCCACATGATTTTAAACATCTTTATTTAGAAATGTTATTCTGTTTTTTAACAGTTGTTTTTCAAAGTTAGAATGTTAAATTATTTTTTTAACTTTTCAAGGCTTTTTCTAAAATAAAAATAATTTTGATGCTTAAATACAGTACTCATATTAATGAAAAGATCTATGCATCGGAGAATTGGACGTGGGAGAGAATCGCAACATTTTGGATTTCCTCCTTCCCACAACAGAATTTATTTTTAACAATCTCCTTTCTCTCCTATCGCACAACATTCACCAGTGACATGAACTTTTTTCAAACACATGACGTTTCTGGTGTGGATTTATATAAAACAAAAACCCCTGATCTATTTGATAAAACTCAAAACTTCAGATTATATAATACCTGCACAATTAGTGCACCTGTAGTTAAGTACATACTATGTAACCTTGAATACCACCAAATGGAAGGGTAGACACTCACAGAAACAATTCTAAAGAGACTTGAAGCGGATATATAGAACATCAGACCGATCTATAGAACATCGGACCGATTTATAGAATATCAGACCTATAAATGAGGTATGGATTTATAGAATACTAAGAATAAGCTGGGTGGGTAGAATGATAAGTGAATTTTATTTATTTGGAAGCAAAAGGAAAAACTCCCCAAAAAACTACCATAGACTACTAGAAAAAAATTAGATTCTATCATCAAAGTAAAATTGTTAACGGGACCATTTTTTCTAATAATTTTACTTTGATTAAAACATTCTTAGAAAAAAATACTGTGTTAATAAAAAATATTTTTTATTAATTTCAGACATTTACACAACACAAATATACAATTATTTAATTAAATAGTACACAATATAACTACATATATTAATTTTTTATTTAGTATGAATATGTTAATCAAATAATATCAACATTAAAAATTCAATCTTTGTTAGGTGGGTACATACTACATACATGAAGAACTTATTTTTTAAATAATATTCTGTATTGTACATATTGAGCTATTGTAAAATAAATATTTTTATTGTGGGGAGCTTTCAGCTCAGATGAACAGATATACCCCCTATTTCATTAACTGGATCCCTTTAATTCAAGGAGTAACTATTCTCCCTTATAGCTCAAATTCCATTCTCCCATGCCATTTTTATATGAGTTAATATTTAAAAAATGGTACCATAAAAGTTAAAAAACTATGTCATCCCCAACTACAAAACAATAGTGAGACATTTTTGGTAAACTTATATTTGGTGCATTTTCAAAGTCTTAAATTATTCAATTGTTGATAAAAATTGCAGAAAATTAATTATATATGTAAATAAAGCTCTAGAAGCATAATGTATGTATACATAAGTACTTAACACAGGATATAATAATTTTGAATAACATAAAATCACAATAAAAAATGATTTGACTTTACGAATTTGGTGATTATTTTACTCTATTGTACAAATTCTTTGGTAAATTTGAATCATCATAAAAACAAAAAAGGCAACATCATTTTCAGTAATTTTGATGATCAAAATAATTTATAATTCCAAATTGAAAAAAATCATAAAAATAAATTATAAGGCTTTGGTTTTATATCCATAAAACTAAAATATTTTATAATTTTAAAAAAAAGTACACATTAAACAAACATAACCCAGGAATTTTATCATATATGAAAAGTGGTATTAGAATGTTAACATAACGAAAATAACGATTAATTTTCATAAATAAATAAAAAAATTAAATAACTTGAGTACATTATAAAACAATATTTATTACAAACATTTAAACACCCCACAAAAGTTTATTGACTAGAAATACAGAAAAATAAATCAAAACTTTCAATAAATATAATATTTTGAGATCTATAACACTATTCATTTGTAAATATGGCGTATTATATTTCGGTCAGATATGTAGATGAAGAGATTAGTTAAAAAATTTGAATGAAAATTATTACAATAATATCTTTTCAAAGTAAACATTAAAACTATCATTACGCAGAAGTAAACATTGAGACTGAAAAATGAATTATATTAAAAGTGGGCAACATTATAATTAACCAAAATATTAGTTTTTGTGTTACACAGTATTTTTATGTTATAAAACAAAGTTTCTAATTCAGTTTTTTTGTTATTTTTATATGATTATATTAAAAACACTATTAGTAAATAAAATTCTCTGATATTGTTTATCAGATAAATTACATCAATAAAAAAAGTACAGGGACAATATTATAAATGTTTCATGTTAATAAAACATGTCATATTGCTAATTTGGGTTTCTTTTATAAATTATTGTGTATCTGAATAAAATCACGTTTGCACTTGATATTGATCGCTGATGCGACCTAAATTAAGAACAAAAGGTCATTTAAAATATATTAAATATTCTATGGAGAACAACCCTTTGTACATAAATAAATTTAGTCATGTGACCGATTGTCTCAGTTAGAACTAAAATGATTTTCCAGCTAGATATTAGACGGGAAGACAATACATATTAATATTGAAGGACACATTGACTGGACCTTTGCGCCGGACTCAAAGGGTACAGTAAAATCTTAGCTTACAAACTTACTTTCCAATTACAATACAATTTTAAATAACGTAGATTTAAAAGGATTCCATAGATCGTAGAAATTTCCAGACATATTTTTCATCCTTCCCTCAGTTTGTTTACATTATTATTTTGTAAAAAATTTTCATCAGAAGAAATCAGAAGACCACTCTTATAAGCTGCTGATGTTAACTCCATTTTGTTGAGCTTTTCTAAAGGTCGTTGTTCAAACTCAATTTTTTTTTTCTTGATTTGATCCTTTTTTAATTTAATTTTCTTTACGGAACTTTCTTTAGAACTATTGCGAGAGTTGTTATTGCAAGCGACACTTCTAACTTTGTATTTGGAGATTTCGTAACAGTTGATGTAACTTTCTGCATCGTTTATGTCAACAGGCATTTCTACATCCTCTGGTTTTATTTTGATATTCAAGGAACAAGATTTATTCTGGGTAAAATCAGTCACTTTGGACTGCGCATTATCTGGGTTTTTGGATCCAACACCGATTTTATCATTATTTTCAACCAATTCTTTTTCTATATCTTTTATTTGTTTTTCAATAGAGACCTCATTTGGACAATTTAAAGCACTATTGTCATGTGCAAAAATTATTTCTTTCAATTTCAAAATGTCATCAGAGTTTTCAATAGATCTTTCACAATAATTTTTTTCTTCTTCTACAGTTGTATTATTTTGTATGTTATTCAGGTTATGTTTTGCCTTTTGTACTGTTGTATGAAAATTTGTCTCATAGTCTTCTAACATCATTTCATTGAATTGAAATAATCCTCGATTGATTAAAATATTATTATTTTTGGCATCAGACACTAACGGATTTTCACAAACCTTATGAATATCCTTGTGACGTTCCAAATTGAGTTCTCTCTTTGAAGAATATGAACAAACGTCACATTTATATTGGAAATTTCCAGAATGATTCAATTTGTGCTTTCGCATAGATGAAAAATGGTCACTACTGTAGCTACATTCATGGCAAAGGTATTTCTTATTTTTGGAATGACTTACAATATGTTTTTTGAGAGAGTTAAAACACTGACTTTCAAAAGAACATTGGCTGCAACAAAATGATGATTTGACATGAACAGACTTGTGAATTTTTAAATCATTCATAGTATCGGTGTTAAAATCACACCTGTTACAATAAAACAAACTATTTTCAATGAGGTAACAGTTGTGTTGCAGCAAATCAATTGCGTGTCCTGCGAAATATCCGCATTCATCACAAACTAAAGGATTGATTTCCCCGTCTTCCTGTAGTTTAAGTATGTCTTTTCTTTCATGTGATTGTAAATGACGTCTTAAATGAGAGCGTCTGCGGCACCTGTAGTCGCAGCGGTCACAACTGTGAGGTTTCTCTTCAGAGTGAATCAATTTGTGTCTCCGCATGGAACTTTTATCGTTGGTGACATACCCGCATGACGGACAGGTGACCAACTTTTTATTGGAGTGTTCTTGCTTGTGTGCACTGAGGATATTTTTCAAATCGCAGGTGAATTCACATTTGTTACATTCAAACTTTTGTTCTATCAGATGAACTCTTATGTGTCTTTGGAGATGGCTGTTCCTTGTACATTTGTAGTCGCATTTCTCACAAGAGAATGGCTTGTGCCCCGTGTGAGTGTATTTGTGTCTCTTTAGAGTGCTTCCATCGTTGCAGGCAAACGGGCACTGATCACAAACAAACGGCTTCTCTCCAGTATGAGTCCTCTTGTGGGCTTTGAGACTGTAAGATTTTCTCGTGCTGTACTCACACTGGTCACAAGCGTACCTTTTCTCGCTCGTGTGGTGTCGCATGTGTGTGCGCAGCAAGCCTAGATGTTGTGTTTTGTAATCGCAGACAGCGCACTGTCGAAGCTCTCCGCCGGTGCAAATATCTTTACAAAATCCAAAACAGTCCCCGATGCAACAATTCTTTTGACCAAGATTTGTATTTTTTGACACTTGATTTTCTAAACTTATTCTATTTGAATTATATAGGTATTCAAAAAATCTCCTACTTGATTCCTCATATACTGATTCATTTAACACTTCATTTCCCAAAAAATTCCCACTTGATTGAATGTTTCCTGGCACAAAGTCTCCTAGATTTCCCAGATTTGACATCATACCCTCGAGATTTTTCTCAAATAACTCTTGATGAATAGACTTAACAACTTCAGTGATAGTAAGTTCTCCGTTATCAATGTTGGTATGCCACTCATCACCCGATTCTCGCTCACCAGAATTCTGATGACCGAGAACAGACTTACCATTTTGGAATGAGAAATTACTAGTCATAAATTCTTGCAAATTAACAGATTTAAAAACTGCACCATTGCTTCTTGGATTGAGATTCTTTTCAATGATTGTCACGTCTGATATTGGGGAACTTAAAGAAGAATTTTTCATATTTAATTGACTTATTTTAATGTTTTATAGCTATGAAATTCTGAATTAGTCAAAAACTGCATTGGTCAATAATATTGAAAAATCAATATCATTTTTGCTATCACATATTAAGTTTGAAGTTTAGAACCAGCATTCTGAAATATAAACGAACAATAATTAATGACAAAAGAAATACAATTTATTATTATTTGAAATATTGTTTCATTTGAATGACGATAATATGAATGTTTAATAGATCGGTCTAATTTGCTGAATTTTGATGCATATTTTTAGAAGAAAAAAAAAAAGTTTTTTAAACTTTGTTTATGACTTTTAAATTGACAGAAAATATTGTTTTGTCGATAGCCTCCTAGATAATAAATAAATAATATTAGCAAGCAAATTCCTATTTGATGCTGACCGATAACAGGTTTTACGAGCTTGTGAATGTGATCAAAGTGAATAAACGTGATCAAATTGGAAAAGGACAGAATATTACATAAATATAAACAGTGAAGTTAAAGGCTTATTATATTATATAATTAAATAAAATTTGCACTAATTTTGATACATTTGATAGAAAATAATATTGATGCATGATTATTGGAAGTAAAACTTTCAATACTTTTGTTAGTCAGCGAAACTTTGAAAAGATCAATGCATTAAAAAAATTATCACCAAGATGGGAAAATGAGACATGAAGTATGAAGAATAATTTTTTTCAGAGGAAAAACTGAGACCAATTGAGTGTAGTAGACAGACCATTCTGAAATATGTGGCAAGTTTTAATGGTGACTGGAAATCTGGGAGGATCAAGTAATATAAATCATTTTTAAAGAAAACAAATTAAGATAATGCATGGATTTAGCATTTTATAAATTGTGGGTATCCAGCAACCTGTGGACCCTTCATATAAATAAATTAACAACATTTGGAAAAGAAGCGATAATAATATCTGGGCTGTTAGAATACATCCACAAGTCTCAAAATGAGAAACAAAAAAAAAATAATAACTAACTTTGATGGCTTCAGACTATTTAATGGAAAACACATAAGGTTGAATACAAAGTAATATTAGTAAATAAGTAATAAGATTACCAGATACCTACTTAAGTTCTTTGAAAACGATAATTTAATGTTGTGAATTTTAATTTGATAAGGAAAAGACCGCACTTTGTCAATGAAAACATATTGACAAAACTTTAAGATGACAGAAGTGACAGCTGAAAAACTATCACCATCGACAAGGTAAAAAAGACATTATATTCGAAAAATATTTTAGCAGGTAGGAATCATAGATATGAATAATGTAGAAAATTTAAAGTACCTATACTTATTATTACTAACATAAGTTCAGAAAATTTCTTGGAAATTAGAGGTAATTCTGGCTGAAATTGTTTAAAAAGTTTTCAACTTGGTACTAGAGAAAGAGCACCGGAAGCTAGATAAAATGCAAGACTACGAGCCATTCTCATTTGTGCACCAAGTATTTTTCAGTCGTCACAGACTCACCCAAAGGTTTCATTCTGACCTCCAGAATAAGTTGAATTCTTAAAAGGCTAAAGGAATTCTTCAGATCATATCCACACGCTGATAAATTATCCCGAAGACTAAAAAGTATATTAGGCCCTACACCATGCCATTGTAAATCATAAATATAATTAAGAATCGGAATTTTTCGGAATCAAAATGAACTCTCATATTTAAGAAAAATATATGATAAAATAGACGCTTCAAACTAAATCAATTTGGATCGAGTCGATAGTTGACAAATTATTTTAATCGATTTTATTAAAACTCATAAAAATATAACAGCACGTCAATATTAACTCGATCTTAGTAGATGAATATAAATTGTCCGGCGGTCTGCTCAGGCTAGTAAAAATAAACATATGTGGATGAAAAAACTTAAATTATTACGTTGTATATGTATCATGTTAATAAAACTGGCGAGATCGCGAACAAGTAATCGACCGAAAATAGCAATATCCGCTTGTTTATTATACTCATTATTGTTTGTGGGGCAGGGATAAAATTGGCCACATTCATTTTTAAGACCAAGCACGCGGGTGTAACCATTTATATAATATATCTTTATTCTATGGGTGTAACACCCTACTTTGTAAATTACTTTAACTCGCGTTGAAAATCTACGATTATTTGGAGCAAAAAGAATATAGTATGATTTTGCTGAATTTTCGAAAAAATCAACAAAGGGAAAAACAAATTTGCTATAGTGTAATGTTTTAAAATAACTGAAATTTGTTGCTAGACATAACCGCGTCGCACTTAAAATATTTAAAAATCATTCGGAAATTGACTTGGCAGTTCGACGGTTAGCTCTGAAGGAGCTCTAAGGATTTGACTATATAATTTAAAAAAAAACTGTAAAGTGTTTCTTTTTTTACGGACGTCCCCAGTCCCCACTATCCCCACATGCTCCATATGATGCAACCATAGATGCATCTTATAGCGGTGCCATAATAATATTCTCTCTTTTCTATGGATTGTACGCATGGCAGAATCATAGATAATAAGCATACAGGCAGGATCTACACCTTATCTATGATCTACACCACTACACATAGAATTATAGAAGTGTCATAATATTTAATACGCGTGCTGATTACTGGTCGTTGATCTGGAGTCGATGTAAATATAATTGAGTGTCATGGATATAAATGGAAGCAATCTCGATCCCGAGGCTGAAGAGTTTCTACCTGGCTTTAGAAATGTTGGCGACTATGTACAGGTTAGTATTCGCATTAAAGTTCGTAGATTTATCTCCCTGTTTCAGCTTACCATCATTCTAACCTAACATTATTTAGATTCTATTTTATCCTCTGATAGCCGGTCTTTAAAAAAAACATGTCGTACTAAAGTCTGATCATTATAGTTGGTAAAATACGCCTTGTCACAATGCTCAGGATGCTTTTCAGTTTATAACCAGGAAATGGATCCTGTCTTGTGAAAGGCCTTATCATAGAGCTCAAATAATACCTGTTTAATTTTCTCAACCTCCTATTACTGACGTTCGGACTGTTTATATCAAGGCATAGAATTGAAAGACGCGCAGAACAGCGCAATATAATGTGTTTTATAATTGACTGAGATCACTTGGATCGCTACGACCACCTTATCACCTTACCAAAAGAGGACGAGCGGCTTATGTACGTGATTTCTGGATCTGTGTGCTATTCATTCTTAGTAACATCATTTGAAATTCGAAGTAGAGGTTCTCCAGTTGTTATAGCAAACTTGCATTGATTTTTAAATTGCCATGCAACATTTGCATAATACAGTACTTCATGTTTGGATTTTGAATACTCCAGTGAAAAATATGAAATGTTATTACAGACTGATCTACTTCTGCCAAATGTTTAAAACTAGCTAAATAAAGTGAATTGGCTTAGTGGTAGATTGGGTACAAATCTTCTTACGAATCTACAGGTTGACCATTGAATCCTTGAACTAGTTTGGTATTGAATTTTCAATACTGCATAGGTTTCAAATTTTAACCCTTTATAACCCATTTAACTCATTAGCATACCTGTAACCACCTTACGCTAATGAATTAAAATTATTATAATAAAAACGCAAAAAAATGTCCAACAAACGTTGAAGTAGCAGACATGCTAATAACATTGATGTGGATAGTTGCGAAGATGAATTTACTTTTGACATTGACAAAGGTAGTGCTAATAAGAGAAACACTGACAGTGATAATTCCTCCTAGGAGAAGAAAACTACAAGTTAAGAAAGTAATGAAGAAGATGAACATGTGCCATTGTAACAAATAGAGGAGTAATTGAAGATGAAAGGACAAGCGTCACAGATGATATAGGCGTAAATGCAGAAGTAATTGAAGAAGAATGAATAAACGTTACAGAGATTATTCTTAGATCATTCTTTATTATAGGACCACAAATTCACCTACGCCTTATTCTTAGATTATATGACCACAAATTCACTCAAGAGTTAGTGGATGATATTGTGAAAGAAACAAATGTTTATGCCAGGAAGAAAATAGGAGAGATCCAACTAATTAGAAAATCTATTTGACATTCGTGGGTTGATGTGCAAGTTAACGAATTTTTAGCTTATATTGGTGTAATAATCAATATGGGAACGTACATGCACATACAAGAAAGAAATCGAGTGCAAAGGGTTAAACTTCAAAACCATAATAAATTTAATAATTTGGTGGTCAAAATTGATTGTCCTTACTTTTAAGATTTTTTATATGTAATTGTTGACAGAGTGGCTTTGGTCTGCTAATGTCGGCCACGCGCTGGTCCAATGCTCTCCCCCCGGCCCATACCCTGTTCGGGTATGACAATCCCACCTCGGGATACAGGAAAGCCTGTGCTGCTCTGCGTCATAATGCCTCTGAAGTGTTTAAGACAGTTCTCAGCAAAGATAAACTGGACAGGTAAGTTATTATATTAACAAACATCCTCCATACCCTGATGTAATTGCCAGTGGCATGCAGTAGGCACAAACTTAGGTTATGGTTTTACCGATGATACTAAGTATACAATACTAGATATCAAAAAAATGTTAGTAATTTTTTTCTAATTTTTAAAACAATTCTATCAATTTATATTTAGAATATAGCTCATCATATTTAATTAATAAATTCACACATATGATGAAATTACCACGATTTGCAGGTTCAACACATTCATTATGCCCTCGAAAGGGTAATTCCTGAAATGCAAGAAAACTAGTTATATCAATTAGATGTTAAAAATATTACAGTTTCTATCTAATTTTTCATTATGACGAATAATTATATTTCTACTTTCTTTAAATAAGGAAATTTATATACGCTGGTCAGGTCCAAAATTATGCAACGTAATAGCTGACGATAATGACTGTAGAATAGAAATATTGTTTAAGTCATCGTATCCAGATTTCCAAATATGTTCTACTCTTATTTGAAAATAATAAACACATCCAATAAATCATCTTATTCAAATAAACTGATATTGCAATTCATAAAGTTATATAAATACTACTGTGAAAATGTTTAATGTATTTCGAAGACCGTTTATCTATAATTAAATTGGGAATTGGACAACCAATTTGAATTACACATTTCTTTTTACTATGAAACAATTGAGAAAATGGCTTATCAATCAAGTAATTTATAATGTCATCAAAACTGACATCTATATTTGCCGAGGTCATAACTAAAAACTAATTAATAAAAACAGAAACAGATTGAATTTATACTATTCATTGAAATATATATGTCTGTACATACTGATATATTAATTAAAAGTAATAATTGACTTGAATATGTATTACACTCTCTCACACTTTGCAGGTGGCAATTTGACAAGATGAAGCAAATTGGCCATTGGAATACACTGTGGAAAAGAGTTTAGTTAGCGAAGCAAATGTGTAAAAGTGTAATGACACAGAGTTTTTAGTATGGATTAATCCTTTTTGAATTAAGCACAAATTGTTTGAAAAATGCAGAACTTGGCAGCCTTAAGATCCCCAATAGGTTGAGTAAGAAAATATGTAGTTTAGTAGGTTTCTTATATGGTTATTTGTCTAACAATTATATTTGTTTCTTAAACAAGTTAGACGCGACCGACGCGTACGTCCTAGCAAAATGTGTAGAAGAATGGCCATGAAGTTGTACACAAATAATTTGCAATTTTTCAGAATAACGGCTAGACAAACATCTAGCCATGGGTTACGCTAATCCGGGTAATAACAGCTAGAATTTTGTGGGGTCTTTTCATAAGATAAGGATTATTTAATTTATTTTTATTTCTCAGAATCTTTAGTAATGTATAGCTCTTTTGATTATATGCAGTGCACACCCCTGGTAATTGCATACATATTATCAACATCTAGTCTGCTTGTCATATCTTTCTATCTGAGCATTTTAAGTTGAATTGGTTGTTGTATGAAGCATTTTGCTCAGCATTACTAGATACATTTTAATTTGTTCCAGCAACAAGATGGGCAAAGATTTTGAAAACCTCCCAGACATAAATGATGGACTCGTAGATTCTATAAATGCCGACCTCGCACTGTTGGAAGGGGGACCCAAGGCTTCAGAGACTCCCGTGACTATTACCAAGCCAGCCAAACCAGTTAATAATCAACCATCTTGGAATTCATCGCCAGTTGTTTGTTCTTTACAGGTAACACATTCATTGTATGTCTATGTTTGTTTATTCATTTTAGAAAAACTATTACTTAATCTTTTAAATGCCATGAGCCCGTTAACACGTAAAACTTTGTATGTTGCACCAAGCTATAAGCGTGTTAACACACACTTTTGGACCTTGCAAACTTGCAGGTCATATTTTTAAATCATTTTGCAATCTGTGAACGACAAGTCCCAGCTTTTGAAAGATAAGTCAAGACCCTTAAAGCTTACTTAAGTCTTACCCTATGTGGTGTCTTCCATTTCAAATAGAGTTGCCAGTTAAAAGATTAATTATAAACTATAAATTATAAACAAACATAAAAGTTGCAGAAGGCAAAAATATATTTCCATTTTTTTAAAACCCTTTGTTTACAAAATTATTGAAAATGCATAATTAAAGATGATAATTTTTTTTATTTAGAATGAAAATGACAAAAATAACAATAAAATGCGATGCAAAACACACTTTAATATAAAAACACTTCACCCACTATCTTAGATTTATGAATCACTGATTATTTAATATAATTTATTGTTTCCTATTTATGATGAAGCAAATAAGAGAATCAGGCGAAAAGAACCAAGTTCTTAAGAGTGATAACCAGTTGGCTATTCAATGCAAACTTTCTTAATTCGCCCCAAGACCCAAAATCAGTTGCAAAATGCAAAGTTAATTCTAAAATATATCTACTTCGTTCTCACCATAACCCGTTATTATGTTCCGCTTTGTTTTGGATCACATTCAAATCTTTAAAGATAATGATCTGGTCTTGTCCTGAGGTTTTGGTACTCATGATTTTATGAATTGTGATCTTCCATTCGCATCATATATTCATACCATCAGAGTCAACCTTCTCTTATTTTTCCACGAATGGGGGCCACCATTAGAAAACCACGGATATAAACATTTTAAGTTTTGACCAATCTTGTGACTCATTTTCAGCTCATTTTCATCTCAACTACATGTATTTTGTCTGTCTGTTTTTTTATACTCGCCCAACATTTTGACACATATGGCATAATAGTTAATCACTGATTGATAAACTTTGTCTTTATTGGAGTTTTATTATCACACAAGACTCCAGACAAAGACCTCGACCTCCTAAATGTTTGCTCTATATCAAAATCTGTTGTGGCATCTGGCGATATTACAGAGCCAAGGTATTTGAATCCGTTGACACACAGATATCTGTAATAGGAATGGATCTTTCATGGCTATTGTTAAAATAAACACTATGGATTCAGTTTTATCTCTACCAATTTTAAAACATCAAATTCACAAAAATTAAAGAAAATATTTGGCTCAATGATTTTTTCAGGACTTAACTAGTTACCTTGTGATTAAAAATTGTATCTACATACCTATATCAATATTTTAAATACACACATTAGATATTTTTTACACATTTCAATTTTATATATATTTTTCGAATGTTCATTGAAATTTGGATTATAATGAATTCTTGAATGTTTAGCATAGTACACTCAACATTAAGTGTGATGATGATTTTAATAATGTCGTTGACCAGGAGAATTTTACAAACTGCTGTTCAGATTAATCATCAGCTACATTTTCAGTTTTTATATTTTTCAGATGGGAAAAACAAAAATGTTGGCAGCGAAAAATGTTGAACGACCGCAGGTGTCTTTCAAAGACAAGGTGGACAATTCTACCAAGACCCTGTGGATACCTCGACTCACTGAGAAACCTAACAGTCTTAAACCCCTGGCCATAATGCCCCTCTACAATGATAATGGAGATGTTTTTAGGTGAGTTGTGACATGCTAAAAATCAACAATCTAAGTATAACTTTTTTGTATTCTGACGGAATGAAAAACTTTTGAGAGTATATACATTTGTTTGTTATTCTTGTTCAGTTCAATGAAATACAAAGATTGGCGCTTAATTTTTAAAAATCGGTTTGCTAGACTCATTACTCAACACTGAAAACGATAATGCATCGCCCGCGACTGTAATTTTTGAGAGGTGCAATCCCTCATCAAAATCAAGTTAAAAAATGAAAATAATCACGTAGCACCACAAAGCAACTATCGATGAATAAAAACATAGTCATTCAGATTTGATCATTTCCATAGCAAAACTTCATCAAGCAATTTTTTTGGTATTATTGGTTGTCTGACTCCAGTGCAAATCAAAAGTCATTACATTCTCTAGAAGTCCATCTGTTAGTAAATAATTAATTTTGTTGCTCAGACACTCATCAAATCTAACCTAAATTCTATTTATCTTTTAAAGAGTTCTTTGATCAGTTTTCTATTACCAAAAGTGTGCAGAAAATTGAAATATATTACCTTTTGGTATTATAACCGGTTACTTTTAATTTTGAAAAATAGCTTTGCTCATCCCTACGAGGTTGAACTGGAAGCCTTCTCACCGCCAGCCACATGGTTGACAGAAGGTCTCGGCCGTCTGGAGCTTAAGGACGTAGACAAGACACCGCTTACCATGGTCAACTCTGTGGAACAACTTACCAAAATGTTGGAGCATCTCAGGTCTGTGAAGGAAATAGCTGTTGACTTGGAACATCATTCTTACAGGACCTATCAAGGTAATGATTCTAATAAATAGTGCAACACAAAATATATGTAAATTTGTGAGTGAGATCTCATTATCATCGTCTGATGATTTCCACAATATTGTATGCAACATTGTTTTTTCCTGTTTTATATCCTCCTGTTTAATGAAAATAAAATCATGGACATTGTGAAGAGGTCTGGGTTGTGTGATCAGTTGTAAGTTTTTACTACAGTTGGTTGGGTTATTTGATCGTTGGTAAAAAATATTTACTTCTCGATAGTATATCCAGTAGTAAATTAATTTTACTCTTCGATATCTGATGGTAAAACCAACAATCGTTAGTTAAAAATGGCAGATGCTTCATAACTGTTTCAAAAGTCATGTCACATTGATACTTTGAAAGTGCAGTATATGACAATGAATCATTCAATATCTCATTATTTTAGTGATAAAGAGTTAATCCGATGATCTTGCTGTTTAATTTATATTATTGAAGATTTTTCACCAGCAAAGTAATTTCAAATGCAAGGGTGAATAAAGCCATAGAAAAAGCATAAAATTGTATGTATTGCCAATGGTGAATATTTAAAATAAATCGCAGGTATCATATGATTATTCACCTTGCCATACTATTAGGCGGGATTGACTTTGACAGTAGTAAATTTGACATACGAACAACATTTTGTGGCCAAACTGCCAATGCAGCCAACTGAAGAAAGAAGTATAATATATATATACAAGGAGGTTGCACACAAAGTAGGCTCAGACGCGCATTGTGTCGGCAGATATCGCGAAATACATAAAGAACGCTTCACACGGGCGCACGCGCCTTGTTAATTTTTTATAACTTGCTCAAAATTTTCGAATTATGCGACGTAAAAACGTAGGTTGATTAAGTATGACACTGACATTTTGGGTCTTGAAATGTTTGAAAATTTCAAATAAAAGAGGTTCGAGTTAACGCGGTTCTACTGTATATGTGGACATTGTCTAAAACCACAAATGTTAAAAATAAGGAAAATAAATTAAATAAATTGTTATAGTGTGAGGATGTTAATGTTCTATTAATTATTTTCTGTTCAGGTATAACATGCCTCTTGCAGATCAGTACAGAGGAAGGCGGCGACTTTCTAGTGGACACTCTGTCCCTCAGAGAACACCTGCACCAACTCAACGAGAGCTTCACCAATCCCAAGATACTGAAAGTAATATATTATACATACATTTAAAAAAATAGAGATGCATTTGTGAAATACATGTCACATCAATAATCTCACTATATTCAAACTAAGCTAAATGCTTACGAAATGAAAAATAGGAATAAATTGGTGGTCTACCATACCAAAACTTGAACCCCTGACTCGATCTTGGTCTCTAGGTGAGTGTTGTTCCGCTAGACCAAACAAGCACTATGAACAAATACACGCAACGGGAACAAGATGGCTCCAATTATTGTACCCGTTTGAATCTTTAACGCAAGCAGATCTCTTCTTGCTGTATTACAAATAAAAACAAAATATATACTTACTATGTGCTCGTTCATCTGCATATCTCTATCAAAATGTAAGTGCTAACAATGACAATTAATTTTCCATAGGTATTCCATGGAGCAGACATGGACATTATTTGGCTGCAGCGAGACTTGGGTGTGTATGTTGTCGGTATGTTTGATACCCACCAAGCCGCCATCATGTTGGAACAGAATACATTATCCCTACAAGCTTTAATCAATAGATATTGCGAAGTCAGCATGGACAAGAAGTAAGAAAAACTTAACTTTATACAAGTACAGTAAAATCATTGCAAAATTTGTGTCTTCTTTTGGATCTATGTATTAGTATTTACCCTAATTTGTCTACATGCATATATGTATCTGTATTTATTATTGCATTACAAAATTGTAATATTTTATAATCATATGTTTATCGACACACAATGGTTTTTATCATAACCATAACAATTCTTAGGTGAGAACTTTAACAAATTATTTAATTTTCGCTTGATAATTTCAAATGGCAACACTTATGTATTTTAAATGTTGAATAAATGGCCATTTTCTGATAGCTTTATTACCTAGGAATTTAAGAAAACCAACAATTGTATACTTGTCCTTTTCTATTAATACCTTTCACTCTAGCAATATTTACGTAAAAAATAACGCACTTTTATTTTTACTTGATATTGTAAAAGAATTAACTATTAATCTCATCTTGAAAGGGTATGCAAAATGTAAAAATATCTTGAAATTCAAGCTGGAAAAATGAAAGTTGCCTCTTAACAATATACAACTTGTAAAAACAGATCACGTCTAGTAAAGTAATTACCTTTTTTAAAAATGTATTCTTTTATGCTAAAAAAAAAAAAAATGATTCAATGTCAGGCACCAGCTGGCTGACTGGCGAATCCGTCCCCTACCTCAGGAGCTGTGCGATTATGCACGCAGTGACACACACAGCTTGCTGTTCATCTGGAGAATCATGAGAGAGGAACTCCTGGATGCCGCCGGGGGTAAGTCAAACCTCCTGGAAGCAGTCTTCACCAAGAGCAAGCTCGTCTGTCTTAAGGTAATGTTAACACTGGTTACGATGTAATTTTAAACTTTTCACCGTACAAATTGAAAAAATAGCAAATACAAGTATTAATTATTTTGAGTAAATTAGCATACATATTTCCTGGAGTACAAGCTAACACTGATGGTGTTGTCATATTCTTCCAGACATATATGAAACCGGTGACGCACGAAGACTCCTTCATGGACCTTTACTTGAGATCTAAGAAACATTTTAACACAAAACAGCTTGCTGCATTTAAGTTCCTATACCAGTGGAGGGATGGTGTTGCCAGACTGGAGGATGAGAGCACTGGGTAGGTTCATTATTGTTAGAATAATTATGGTAAACTGTACATTTCGTTATTTTTCAGATGCTGTTCATTCTGAAGGCCCGTGTTCACGAAATAAGATGAGATTGAATCTCAGAGACTTAGTTGAGAGCGCGCGCACCTATAACTTTCTGTTGTATGACAGTTTTGTCGTAATGGTGAGGGGTATAGGAATATATGACAATGTGCACACTGACGATTAGATTTCTAAATGAAAGAACTGACGGAAGTGTATTTAAACAGGCCCCCGGTAACTGTCAGGTTCCTTATTAAACTTACGAGTGCGTATGCACAAACAAACGACTAAACTGTTGTACATCGTCGGCACAATATCTAATCTAAATAGTAGCGATTGTGCGTTTGAGCAAGGATAATGTATTTTATTATTATTTTTCTGTGGTACGTTTTAGATACATTGATATGTTGTGTGAAGACAACATAGAAATATGTTGCGTGAAGACAACATAGAAATATGTTGCGTGAAGACAACATAGAAATATGTTGCGTGAAGACAACATAGAAATATGTTGCGTGAAGACAACATAGAAATATGTTGCGTGAAGACAACATAGAAATATGTTGCGTGAAGACAACATAGAAATATGTTGCGTGAAGACAACATAGAAATATGTTGCGTGAAGACAACATAGAAATATGTTGTGTGAAGACATGGTGGAGAAGCGGCCTGAGGAATTCTTAGGACCCAGAAGAGTTGATAAATTTGCAACTTCTTATTCTGAAAGTTAGACAAATAAACATATTAAACTAACATTTATTTCTTAATTTTATCTGCTGCTAAGGAGATTTAAATTCACTCAACTGATAAACAAAACGTTAGTGGTCAGTGGACTGATATACAATACAATAAGCGTGAAGTGGATTATGAAAGCCGAAAGAGTCTTTTGGGAGCATAATCTCTGTCTTAAAGATTGTCTCGAGTCAAAAATACTAATAAAATTTAATACATATTTCAATATCTTTATTAAGCCAATAATTCAATAGTTGAGAGGTATATACCAAACTGGTCTTAGATAATTTTTGCCTGTTTGCAGCTATGTTCTGCCAAACCACATGCTGCTACAAATAGCGGAGACCATTCCCCGGGAAATGCAGGGACTGTTAGCCTGCTGCAATCCTGTCCCACCACTACTAAAGAGACATCTGTTGGCTGTACATCGGATGGTACTGCGTGTATGTAGCCCCATCATTTATTTTAAAATTATACCATCATCATATCATATTAACATCATTACATTGAAAGAGCAAGTCAAGACTGCACATTTGAAAATTGTTATTAATAATGTTGTAATTTTACAGGCTAGAGATACAATGGCTCAGAGGATAGAGATAACAGAAACTCCCTTGGCTATGCCACCTCCCACGCCATCTATCCTGAAGTTTGTGCACGACAAGTTGGAGGACTTCAGGTATTGCATTTACGTTAGTTATGAAAATTTGAGATGCCGCAGAAATGTTTTAAGAAGTGTCATGCTGTTTGTCAATGGTCTAGCAAAACAAATCCCGTTTATTCAAAATTCGCCACAAGCCAAATTTTTGGAGCAGAATGTGATTCTTATGGAAAGTTTTCATACTAAATTGTACTTATAAATCGAATATCATTATTCAAAGCTATTTTTGGAACTTATCAGATTTGTCGATCATTTTGATATTTTACTTTCCTCAGACTTTTCCGTATTACATTAAATTTTAATTAAAACATTTTTATGATTTTGACAGATAATTTTATATTCTCGAAAATAGCATCAATGGAAACACGTACCAAATGACAACATTAAATCAATTTTTGAATTAATAAAGATATTGACAAAAAATATTATCCAAAACAAAATTGACAGAAGAATGCGCGACCCCATTAGTGACGTCAAAAATATTATACATGTTGACAGATAGAACTTTAGTGTTGAAAGGCGAGAAATGTTACGGGAAAAAGACTAAGGAAGTGGAGAATAAAGAAGATAAAGAACATGACGTCACAGGCGAGTGCGAAATACCACCGCGAACACCACAAAACAAAGTTTTAAAAGTCTGGAGCTTTTGTTGCTAACTGCAATACAGCAGAGGAATGGCAGTGTTGACAAGTTCGACGGTTATGTCGTTATTAAAAATAATTTGAAAACATAGTCCATTTTTAATCTAAGGTTTTTTTAAAAATAGTCATTTGTTTAAATTTGTGCTGTAATTATGATTATGTAGGGACTATCTAATGTATTTTTTTTTATATGGACTAAGTGAAAACATTCCATGTGACCAAGTGAAAATAATGTTATATACTATTTATCGTAATTTTTTATTTTTATTGATTTGAACTTTTGAAATTTTTGTTTTCATTATCGTAAGTCATCAATCAAAATTTTTTCTTGATTTTCGGTCCCTTCAACTTCGAATAAACGGGATTTTACTGTAACTTATTTTATGGTACACTAGGGTCTCGTTTTGTAATGGATTCATGTTCTGGGAAAGTGTGATGAACTTCGAAACATCACATTTTCCCATAGAAGTTTTGCAAATCGTAAATTTCTATAATATAAGACTATCAAATGTTAATAAAGTTATTCATTATGCTAAAAAATAACTTTGTAACAAAACAAAAGCAACAGCATTCACAACTCTTCTGCTAATTTTTGGTTTAGTTATTTCTTCTGTATACTCTGTAACATCATCGATTGTAATAGGTTATCAATTGTTATCTTCACCTTGACTTAAAATTTCATATAGGCATGTAGTTTACATTTCTTCAAAATGTATTTCTCATGCATTGTTTGCCAAATCATCTTATTTAACAAATCGCTTTGCGCTTTCAGGGAAGGTCTACCCGTGTACTTGGACGGAGGTGGTGTAATGAAGAGGCAGAGGAAAAGGCATCATAGAAAACCATGGTCTTTAGAAGCACCTCCAGTAATAGCAAAGGTATGTCTATCCCAGTGGCGTACAGTAGGTATAGATTTAGGTTATTCTGTTACTACCTATTGATATTATACAATCATATACAGGGTGTAACAGACCTAGTCCACAATATTTTATGGGTGGATAAAACGTTCAAGGAATATGTGCCCAATATCAAAATTCTGTTATAATTGGTGGCTCCGTATTTTTTGCGGACGGTGGACGAGCTAGAAGTACTTTGATTGGTATTATAGGGCCTTTACATAAATTGCAAGAAATCATAAAATCCATGTTTCATGTATAGAACTTATTGTTATTTAGCTCACTCTGCTGCCATCCTACTACTTGACGCTCTAATTAGTGCAACTGCTCTCGGTAGACCCTTGCTTCGATAATGTCCAAGTGGCTCAGAATGATCTTTATTCATTACAAAAATGCACTTTCTACCCCTCCTACGTAAAGTATCGTAAGTAAAAAATGTAATTTTTAATTATTCTAGTATTTTGCACATATTTGATACATTTTTAAATGGCTGTAATTTTTTAAATATTATGTTTAATACCTACATCATAGAAATACAATATATATATTTTTTAAATCTACCATGTAAATAAGTATCAAATATATACGAAATACTAGAATGATTAAAAATTTGATTTTTTACTTATGATACTTTACATAGGAGGGGTTGATATATTTTTTCACTTCATCCTTACCTTACCTATCAATAAATATATTTTATTTCTACTCGTATCCTACCGATGATTTGTCCTGCAGTTACAGAAATTTGAGTACCCTCCCAACCTTAATTTCCAACTTCAGCAGCGCATCTATAAACATATTGTGTAGAGTTTAATTTTGTTTATTTTAGGATGCCGATTTAGCCAGTGTGAAAATACGATTTGTGCCTCCATACCAAAGGTGTCTCATGGTCAAAGATTATCAGGTAATCCTTATGAAATTAATATTTTCATAATACATATTAAAATACGCATCAACTTTGTTGGTACAGTGTTTTAATTTGGTTCAAGTTGTCAATTCTCATGATTTAATTATTGTCTCAGAAGTTATTCTGATTGAGATCGAGAACAGCGCTTATTTTGAGAGCTTATCTCCAATGTGAGATAACAAACTATATTTTATTCTCTTTTTTTGAGAATGGACAAACCGGAAAAATAGTTAAAATACCGCAAAAGTATTTGAATTTGAGAATAGGCATGAACATCTGTTAAATGAATGGATACCACAGACTACCAAATATATAGACACGAATTAACCCAAATTCCTTGTTTCAAAATTTTCATTTTGGTGTCAGCCTCGTGATCACTTCGGTACCGCTTATGCAATCAAATAATTTTTTTAATTAGACTCAATTGGAACAATAATTTAAACACTGACAATATAACATGCATTAATGTAAAAAATACTTACACAAAGATTTAATTTTCAAAGAGTAAATACTTTAACTGTTGCATAAATGTGTCATAAACTATCGGATTTATGTTTCCACCAAGAATGTGTGTAGAATGCCCATCGTCCCGCAACTAATGTTCCAAACCCCTCTCTTTTATATACACTTTATTTCATGTCTATTCATTTATTAGTCTGTGACATTTTTGAATGATGTTTGTATACACACTTGGAAGCTTATGCCTCTCTGAAAAACTTAATGTTGCAAGAAAAGAAACATGCAATTAGTAACAGTTTATGTTTTTAAGTAATCATATAATTTAATTATATATATGTATACTTATCCACATTTTTTATTTTCCAGGAATCAAGATGATAAAAAATCTAGAGTTATAAACTTCTGACGTCTTCATATTTTTATTATCTGTGCCCCAAAACATGTGAAACATAATTTTAACTAGTTTTTTAAAAGTTAGTTTGGGAAGATTGAAGTGTATAAATTAATAAAATGTATATTTAAAAAAAAATCTCTTCTATTCAACAGATTTTAAAGTTCATTTCAGAAGACAAAAAATAAACTGACTTACGGAACTGAATGTTTTAAAAGTATATCTATCGTCAGAAATATATATTTTTATTATTTGATTTCAACTTCATTTTTATAAATTTATGCTGTTGTGTACTTGTGGTAATGAGAATAAATAAATACATACATACAAACAAATGAGCGCATATTGTAAGCAGTGTTACGGGTGTGGACTGTGTAACCTGCTTTAATAATACTTTTTATCTAAAAATATTTCTGCGACACTATATGTACAGTGAACCGTAAGTGGCGCATGCTGCATGGGATATTAAATATAACAGATATAGAATAAATAAAATCATTGTGATTTAATTTCTCTTTTATTTAATTACGCGTCTTACGTCACATTTTATATCAAAAATATATAATAGTAAGTCTGTGACTCGCAGATTCTTCACATTTGTAAAACCCGAATACATATAAGGCGTTTCTATTTTCTTTTGACTATCTTGTATTTCCATCGAGAAAATCAGGAAAAATATTATTTCAACACTTATATAATTGTCTTTATTTCTCTATTTCAATTTAGGATGTAAATTGATTTTACTAAAGATTTTGTATATCGCTTAAGAACACCGTTTAGAGTAAAATGATAAATAACCCCATATCCTCTACATCCATTTATTTTTATTTTAAACTCTTCTTTTATCACTTCTTTTTTCTCTTTCTTTTAAAATGTTTCAACTGACCGTTGTGAGAGTATTTTTTTCCGAAATAACTAAGCGAAGGTTTTCTAAGAAAATCGACAAAATATTTGTTGCTAATTTTTATTATTTTGAAAACGAAATGTTTAAATGACAAATAAAAGATTAATTCGTAAATCATGCAGTTTTATTTTTTTCACATATATGAGAATGCAAATAATAAAAAACTTGTTTCATAAATCAATTATATTGTCAATACTTAAAATATATAATATCACTTTTTCATATTACTTGAGTACATGTCTTAAAAAATATAGCTTTCAAAATGTTGTCTTAGTCTAAAAAGTATGATTAAAAAAATTGTAAAAAATAAAATGCAAATACTATCTTTTTACATGGCACATTAAATCTATATGTCGACCCTGTATCAACTATCTAACAGATCATTTTCAGTTGTTAGTGAGAGTATTTTAAAAATATATATTGTATTCTTTAATAAATATAAAAAATCTTTTAATATATATCAAAAATACACGCAATTCACTAGAACAGCTAAAAATGATATATTTGTTAGTTACAATACATTTACATAGAGGGGTTAACATGTACAAGGAACATGAAACAATATTTAAAATACTGATTTAAAAATTATAGAGACGGTACAATTATTGCATTACATTTTTTTTTTCTCAAGCTGAGAAATGTTGAGGAATAGATAGGCTTTATGGAGATTGCGATCTTCACTTACGCGGGACCAATGAGGAAGAGAAACTGGCGTTTGTTGTGCTTACTTGATACAACTTTTTAAAGTTAAACAGTATGTCACTGATAATAATTTTAAATGTTTTCAATATTTACACTTTTCGAAGTGAGATGGCAAAGTTACAATAGTTTGTACATTATTTTTCCAAAACTAGGGCATTTTTGATACCATTGGTAAACAATGAAAAGGGTTGTTTTGATTTTACTAAGGTGAGGATATTATATCAGACCAACAATGCATTTTAGTGAAAAAAAAGATTATTTAAGTAGGTATTTGAAGATTTAAAACCTATACCATTGATAATATCATGTGTCTCAAATTAATAATTCAGTGAAAACTGATTTCGCAAGTTAGTTTTCAGTAATATTCTTCGGTTAAACAAGGTATGCATAAATATATCATTTTTGTAGAATTGTTAATTTCCATTTGGCACTAGAATAAAAGAAGAACCTGTTTCATACTTGTGTTAAAAAGAAAACATTAACAATGTATTTGTCCATTATCTGTTACAAAAAATATTTGTAGATTACATTTTCGGAACGTAAAGTTCGCAGGTTTAAACCATATACAAGGTGGTGATTAAAGAGTATTATGACACACAAATGAAAAGGCTTATTTGCAATGTTTCGAGACCTCAGCTCGTTTTCTGGATCAGTTCTTGAGTTAAACGGCTGGAGTTACAAATCGAGTGGACTGTATATTATGTTTCTTCTTCCGGTGGACGTATAGGCCAGATGGATAACCAAACCTGAAATAAAGAACAATCTTCATTATGTACATGTATGAATACACACAATGGCATAATTTCCTCCAAATCTGTATGTGGCAACATTTTTAGAGATGAATAAAAAGGATTACATATATCAAAATGTAATACCGATTCGTCATATCTGTTGTTAAATCAGCAATTATTGTATGTTGGCTAGACCATTTGTAATTAATAATTTGATCAGGATAAATAAAAATATGAATCTAAAATCGGACTAATTATAGGTACATATTGTCACGTATATTTAGGGGAAGAATAAAACTTAATTAAAAATGTATACTTTTAAAATTAGCAATATTAACTTTGTGGTTAAAATTCATATTTAATACAGGTTTGATACACTATTTTAAAAAATAAATTAAAAGAATATAATAATCAATTTTTATATAAATCACAGATAAAACATAATGATAATAATGATTATCGTATTAGGATTTTATACATATATAACTTTTCGAATCAAATATCTAAACACCTACCACGAAACATTAGACCGGCATTTTATACAAATAATAGTATAGGAAATTTACTCTTAAATTCTAAAGACAAAGATGATAAATTTAACAATTCTGGTGTTTATAAACTTAGTTGCAGGGATTGTGCTGCATTTTATATTGGTAAAACGGGTAGAAAATTTAATATAAGAGTAAGGGAGCATTTGAGATGTTTGAACAATAGTGGGTTTTCTGAATTTGCTAATCATTTGATAGAAAATGGTCATAGTTTTGATAAAAAATTGGGATTGTTGGAGATAAATAAAGCGTGTAAAACTAATCAAAAAATTATTAACAACCAACTAAATTTAACTATGAGTCCCATTCTAAATTTTTTTCTTAAAAATTATTTGAGTAAATTTGTATTAAGTAACAATTTGAATTATGTACTAAAAAATTTTTTTTTTTTTTTTAAAATAGATTCTGGTAAAGAAACAATAATATATGTTTTAGTAAGTTATGACATCCTGAAGAAGAAAATGGTATTTTTCGAAACCGGTAGATGTATTTAAACTCAATTAAGTGGTTAATAAAACAAAGATAATAAATAAAAATTAAATTTATTTTGAAAGATAAAACTATTAAATATTGTAAGAAGAGGGTATTTCTTATACATATATTTATGCTTCCGTTGCTCCGGTTAGCTAGAAATGAGCACGGATTCTCCCTCTCAATGTGGACAGTGGGAATCAGAGTCAACTTCGAGGAGAACACTTCAATGAAAGATGTTAAGATTCTATGAACAGTAAATATTTATTCAATACAGCAACACAAAAAGGTACACCAGAATTATTTATATCAAAGTATTGGTTCAAGGAAGGTACAACAGAATTATTTAAAGTAAAGTATCGGTTCACAAGGATGCATGACATGAAATACCAGAAAGAACAAGAAATGCAGGTGACAAGATTATACAAAGGCGCAGATCTAACTGTAATGTATATTAGATCTCCATGTCCATAATCAATCAGCGATATTATCACTGGTATGCTCTGCTGGGCGGATTTCACTTTAAATCAGCGGAACTGATCACACAAGGCGAATTACAAGTATGGATAAGAACAGCTTAATAAAAACCTCATAGCGTACACTGAGAATCACAATACACAATAATATCAACAGAAGTAGGTGAACCTGCACATAGGTCCAGAGAGCGAGAGATGATGAAGGGATGGCCAGCAGGATGAGGCTGGTCGCAGACCCTAGGTGGATGAAGGAGTTCCTTCCAGCAGGCGTGGAGACGAGATGATATAGGAGGCGATGGCGAATAATCAAGGCGGTCGTCATCGGGCGCGTGATAGTTGAATTGTACATGGTTTTGTTGCGAGCGGCAGTTGGAATATTATGTGTGAATATCCCCGAGGGATGGGAGAATACAGATCTAGTGGTCTGTGTGCTCCGATGATGCTCTGCGGCGGAGATTAGGTACGATGATTCACAGAGCGTGATGGAATCTCGTGCGATAGCGTACAAGATGGCGTGCGCATGGGGCCGTTGTACAAGTTTACAGTATGAAAAAAATGTAATCCGGAACTAACGGTACATAGATGTTAGGTCACTATACAGATACGGTCAATAGTAAAGGATTTACGTCCGAAATAAATATCTCACAACTCTTGAATCTCGAGATTGGAAATTTTACTGGTAGAGGGACGGAGCTCGTGCCGAATTCAATGATGTTCGGAGCGTATGCAAAATGAGGGAAACAGAAATGTATAGTTTGCATGGAACGAGTGACTAGACATTCGCGCGGCGTTTTGATTATTTACGAGGGTAGGTACTCAGATTTTTAAAATAGACTCACGACAATATCACAAGAATAAGAAACATAAGTTTTCAAATCGAATTATGAGGTCTCAGTAGTTAGCTGATGATGATAAAAGGTGCTGATTTGGAATGAGATATGTACACCGTGTAAGTGGGATATGCATGCAGTTTGGCAAAAATTAAAATTAAAATGTATATTGATGTAATCTAGATGAAATAAAAAAAATGAATTTTCTAACCTTTGATTGCAAATATCACAAACATAATCCTTGGTCTTGGAATGTATGGCGCGATGGGACACCAGTGAAGATCTGTGCGTAAACCTCCTCCCACATTCCAAGCACTCGTATGAGCGCTCTCCACTGTGGGTGAAGCCGTGACGACGCATGGAATCCTAAACAAGTATGTTAACATAAATGAAATATATGAATGAGACTTAATTCGAAAATCTTACAACAGACAATGCAAAGTGAGCTGTCATTCATTGACTTGTATTTTATATGCAGAATAGAATGATCAATTGATACTATCGACCTTTATCATCAAATCTCTGAGACAAAAGAGCCAAGTCTCATCTGTGTATACGAGGTCTGATCAGCGGAATTTTTGAATTACGCAAGCTGTGTAAGTTCAATTGTCATAGTTTTTTTTTTGTTGTGTTGGTACACTTGTCCCTGATGTATCTTGACATTGGTAGCCATATTGAATGGTTACTTTATTATTGTCAGTCGAAAAGGTTACACGTGTTTTGGTGTGCTCGGCGATTTTTTACTTATGGAAAAAATATGACGAACGTCCTGGATGCCCCAGCACATCAACAATCGATGACAATGTTGAAAAAATGAAGAAAATAATTATGAACAATTGCCGAATCATTATCAGAAAGGTTGCTAATGATGTTGGCATATCATTTGGCTTATGCCAAGCAATTTTTTCTAATATTTTGGGCATGAGATGTGTGTCAGCAAAATTTATTCTGAAATTGTAGAATTTCGACCAAAAGCGGTGCCGAATGGACATTGCTCAGGAGTTGCTGAATGAAGTTAATGACAATCCAGAACTGCTCAAATGGATCACAACTGGTGATGAAACGTGGGTGTACAGATACTCGTATGATATCGAAACTAAAACCCAATTGTCCCAAGAGCCAAGATCGAAAAAAGCTTGTCAAGTTCAATCAAATGTGAAGGTTCTGGTCACTGTTTTCTTTGATTTCAACGACATAGCGTACCATAAGTTTTTGCTACCAGGTTGTTCGGTCAATAAGGAGTACTACCTAGAAGTTCTACACCGTTTGCGTAAAGCAATCCGATGAAACAACTCATGGCAATTGCACCATGATAATGTTCCTGCTCACACTTCACTTCTTGTTGGTGAATTTCTGGCCAAAAACAACACTGCTATGATGTTTCAGTCTCCGTACTCGCCGGATATGGCCCCCTGCGACTTTTTCCTATTCTCGAAGATGAAAATAAACCACGAAAGGACAACATTTTGCCAACTTTTAGGAGATAAAAGACAGAATTGCTGAAGAAGTTAAACGCCATACCGAAAATAGCATTCTAGAAGTGCTTTGAAGATTGGGAAAAGCGCTAGCACAAGTGTATTATATCTGATGGGGACTACTTTGAAAGGGAAAAAATTTATATTGATGAATAAATAAAGATTTTTGAGAAAAACGAAAATTCCGCATATTATTTGATCAAAACTAGTACACACTCTTATTTCTATCTTTATATCTTTAAGATTGCTGACACTTTTTGCATTCAGAATTTATATTCCATGATCAGTCTGCATCCAGGTCCCATCTACATTCCTTTTGTTTTGAATTTTGTCTGTAGTATCTATGTAAACCTTTCTTTATATATTTTCAGGTTCTAAAAAGCCCTATTTTATTAAGTGCACTTTAGTATATTCAGTCCATTGTAAAACCTTCCTCTGCTGTTTCCAAATTTCCCCGGTACAAGGATTACAATTTACATGTTATTGTATTGTTATCATATTACACATAAAAGCATTAGTCGGCACTCACCTTGCTGACAAATGTTTTGGGGCACTGCGGGCATTGAAAGTCCCGCTGTCCTGCGTGTATCTTCATGTGCAGCCGGTGGTTGGATTTGCCTGTGAAGCGCTGCGGGCACAGCGAGCACGCATATGGCCGTTCACCGGTGTGTCGTCTTGCGTGGTCACGCATATCGGACTTTGTGTAGAACAGCTTGCCACAAACCTAAAATAATTTTGTTTGATAAATATATCTGATTGTTTAAAATAACAACAGGTAAGTATCGATACCTTATAAGACATTATTATTTTATAGTAGTTCTGCCTGACTGGCAGTTAAATTAGCATATTTAAATCATTTGTAATAGTACATTGTCTATTAATTTGTAACAATATACATCTGAGAAGAGGCTAATAGACACAATAAAGAATATTTCAAAGTCGAAGCCAGAGTCGGTAGATTTTTAAACGACTCCACAGCCCTGCTTGTAAACTTATCATTTAGGCATTACTCATTTTTGTTTGGTAATTGGATCATTCTACAAATTTGGCAAATCGGAACTAACGGGGCAAGGGTGGCGCTTGTCCCCGGTGTGAATACGCCGGTGTGAGCGTAAGTTGGTCAAGGCTCTGAATGCTCGGCCACAGGTGGGGCAGGTGTAGGGCAGCTCTCCAGTATGCAGGCGTCGGTGGGCTAGCAGTGTGTCCTTGGTGCTGAGCCCCTTTCCACACACATCACACATGAAGCTCTTAGCAGCACCCGTGTGCTGCTTCCGGTGCGTGCGGAGGCCCCCGTCGTGAGCAAAACTGGCTCATGTGGAAATTATAAGATACAGATTCTAAATTAGTAAAGTAAAATGACAAATTTGATACAAGAGTTTAATGTTAAAACTAAATATATTGATGCAACATCAGGAAGCACAGGCGTTGATTGATAAATATTGGAAATATTCTGTTGTTGGAATAAGTATCGTAATGAACATTTTAAATTTGTCAATGCCAATTATTAATGGCGAATAATGGACATGAATTCTAGTAAGTAGAATGCACGATGTATGCAAGGAAAGAGGCCTTATTATGAATGTCAACATGTCGAAAGTGGTGGTATTCGAGAAGGAGGAAAGCAAGACAACGTGCAAAATACTTGCAGGTAATGAATGCCCATCTCAACACAGAATTTCTCTAGTGAGACGGGCACAGTCCAAACATATTTTTACATTTGTATTATATAGTTACTAATAAATAAATAAAGTAGATAAAATTGTGTATTTGGGAAGTATGTTTGATAGAAACGGAAAGGCTGAGAAAGATATCGAAAGGAGGGTGACTGCAGGGAACAAAGTAAACGGCGCTTTGAATAGAATTATAGCTAACGGGAACTTGTCAACCGAGGCGAGACTAGCGGTACATAATGGAGTCCTGGTACCGACACTGATGTATGGAAGTGTGACCTGGTGCTGGCAGAAGAGGAATGAAAGTAGACTAAATGCAATGGAAATGAGATTATTTAGGCGTGTGTATGTGGCAGGTCCATTTATGAAAGAGTAAATGATGTAAAGCTGATTTTAATATAGTGAGTAAGATTAAAAAAGGATCACTCAAGTGGTTTGATCATATGGAACGGATGAATGAGGAGAGAATGGTAAGAAAAACATGACAAGTGTTGTTGGCACCAAAAAAATAGAACGCCCGCGGAAGACTTTGTATGGCCAGGTAAACCAGATATTAGAAGATGGTCCTTTTAGAAGCCACAATAATCGACGAGCTTGTATGAGAATGCGTATGAATGTAGACGAAGCGAGAATTATGTGTCAGGACAGAAGAGTGTGGTGCTTTATCCTCTCTGCTTACCCCCGTGGGGAAACAGCGTGATGGTAAATAAGTGAGTATAGTTTATATTTTCTCCTGTTATATTAATTTTAATCTATTATTTTAATTAAATTTATTCACCATAAAAAGTACAAAATTGTACAAATTTTTATAAAGAATTGAAAAAAAATCTAAGCACCATAATTAGACTTAATAAATTTTAAAATAACGCAGAAAGCTTTACTGATTGCTTTTTTAAATATAATTTTTGAATTTGCAGTAAACTCGAACAAATTTGTTCAATTCTCACTCACCTCTTCCCGCAAGTGTCACATTTATAAGGCTTTTCTCCCGTATGCTTCCTGAAGTGTATGATGAGGTCCCACTTTACCCGGGCGCAGTGTCCACATAAATCGCAGTAGTACTGGCCCTGGTGAAAATATCTCGTCAACAAATATATTAATATTCTAAACAATTCCATACAATATTTTTTCCTACACAGTTATTGTTAACCTTCCCCTTACGGTGCTATAATAAAAACGCGCATTGCGGTGCTGTAAACTCAGTGTACATGTAGTATTTTGTGAGTCGGATAAATATGAATATTTTACATTTATTATTTATATTTATCATTAAAATAATACTTGACATATATATAAGTGAATATACATATCAATTATTGTGTAAGTGCTAAAAATGAGAAAAAATGTTAATCATTGCGACAGCATAAAAACACACAAGACATGTCTAGCTCGGCCAGCGCACGCTCTGCCACTAAAATGAGGATCGGCATCCGGCACCCTGCACCGTTGCATCTCACCGCACGTACACATACACATATTGACAAATTCACATCAGGTGATTTGAGAAAACATTTTTTATTGCTGCGTATAGTTATATATTGTAACTAGTTGGTTGTGAGGTGCCTTTTCAACAGGCGTTGAAAAATGATGAATATAACAAACACTTCAATGTACACAATACACAAAGTATTTATTAAAAATTCCATTTTTTCTTTTAATATTGTGTAAATAAAAATTAATTCTGGTAAACATATATATATATATGAAATGATAAAAAATATTTGACAAAAAAATTGTTTTTAATGTTTGTTTTTATCATCAATCAAATCGATTATCTTCCTATTCATTTCTAATATTTGTGCATTTGTTGGCGCGACAATGACTCGTTTTGAAAGTTTTTGCATTGACATTTGCTGCAAATCGCCAAAAATTGTCTCAATCAAGTCTCCAGTCGATATCATTTCTGTGGGAATTTCAATAATGTCTTCTTCATACATTCCTGCTACCCGAGGCAATTTTGCTGATCCTAATTTGAGAAGCCAATTATTGTGCTCATTTTGACCCTCACTCCGCATGTTTGTTGAAAGAGTTAACTGTTTAGAATCATTCCATAGTGGACTTGATTTAATGCAGCATTCAATAATACCTCTGGGAATGACTGAAAGTGTCTGTCGAAAATCTCCACCGACAACTATTGTTTTGCCTCCAAAAATTGCATCACTTTTCATAATTTCTCTCAAAAGCTTGTCGATGCAATGTAATCCGTTTTTCGGCAACATCGTGATTTCGTCAATTAAAATGAGAGAGGCGTTCCGCAAATTATCAGCTTCAGGTGAATTAAGTCGCATAGATGAGAGTGATATATCAAGCAATGAAACTGGAAGTTTGAAACCGCTGTGAACTGTCCTTCCACCCTTGAGTAATGTTGATGCAATTCCAGTTGTGGCAAATCCCAATGCTATTTCTCCTCGACCTCGAATGAATGCTAAAAGTGTCTCATAGAGAAAAGCTTTTCCAGAGCCAGAGTATTTTTTGAATTGCTCTGATTCAATTAAATGCGTCAAATTGTTCCTCTTCCGATATGTCGAAAGCTTGATCATCGTCGACATGAGCATTTCCTATTGGGACTGGTAAGTCAAGATTTCCACCTTAAGAATATAGTTAATGTTATGGAGAGCTTTGTTGATCGCAACATTTTCTGGATCATTTTTCGAGTAGTCAAGTGTAAAATCAGCGATGTAATTTTCCCATAACGTGATGCGTTATGAGCAACATGATGTGCGGCTAATTGTTTGGGTGTCATTTGATTGATGCGTTCTTGATGAGAGGCAGCATCTAAGGCACGAATTTTCGCACGCGATTCCTGACTTTGATTTGCCCACCACCTCTTCTGTCTTTCATTAGCCAAGCGACGCATTCTAGAAGCAGGATCTTCGTCCTCATTCATTATAACTGTGAATTTTTTTTTTGCATATAAATGTCATACCAATCAAAAAGGAAAGACCATTCAAACACAGAACCTGTCAAATTTTTCTTACGTAATTTTATAGCAATGAAAATCGTTCTTTTATTTGATGCTAATGAATTCTTTTTTTAAATTGATTTTCAGCGATAAATTGAATATTTACTTACTTTGCAAAGTTAATTAATGATTGTAAGTTTTTCTTTAATCTCTAGCGCCATCTTTTAGTGAAAAATTCACATGCACTTCACAACACATATTTTATGAAAGTATGTGTGCATGTAAAATTGATGCGATGCTACAGCGTTAGAGAGTCAGTGATCAGCGTAACTATATATATGTTGATGTTGATTATTTTATCTAACACATTAATATATTAGGGAAGGATACCTAAAATATGAACTCTGTATTTAGTACATATCTGTATCTGTGAGGACTGAAAGATATTATCTCACAAGAGCAAACAAGCTTAAAATAGTTCCAAGAATGAAAACTAGTTTTGGGCAAAGATTATTTACCTTTCAAGCTCCCAGAATATATAATCAAATTGAAAATAAAATTAGAAATTTAACTGACATTAAGACTTTTAAAAAGGATATTTCAAATTGGTTGCAATTAAGAAGAGCAGATACAGAGAGTGAACTCTTTTATATAATGAAATAATTAGTATAACTACTTTTGTGAGTTTTGGTCTTGTATATTTACATCTACCTTATTTCTGCTTACATTATTGGTATTATTAATATTTTTTATTTTTTTCTCTACTCTCTTTTTTATATTTTATATATATACATTTTTTTTTCTTCTTAAATATTTTCACATTATATGTTATGTATGTATTCGATCTTACTGTGTTTTGCCTTCGATGAGTTTTGGTTTTATTAAATATATTAGTTTATTAATTTGCCCTAAAACAGGCTTGCCTGGTTGGGCAATGTATTTAAATGTGTGTAAATATGATGCATTTTGAAAGATAAATTCAGCTACAATACTGTTATATTATATTAATGACAACAAAGAAATAATCAATGCTATTAAAAAATACTTTAAAGATTAACATGTATCCCGAAATTCATAATATTTTTATATCGTTGTTATAAATATATTGCATTTTATTTTATTATAAGCTAGTTATTGTAAACAATAATTATTAATATGTAATCCTCTTCTCTGCATTGTATTGTATCATTGTAATTATAACAAATTAATAAATAAAAAGTATATTTACAGAGACATTCACATAATTAGATGCAATATCAACTCAGTTTACATCATCGGAGAGGAAAGGTTAACAACATACATTTACTACTTTTATTTGATGTTTGATATTTATCTATTTAATAATAATTTCTCAGAATTTTACAGACAGGCCACTATTTTATAAAAGAAAACGGCATCGAAGTTTTACACATTAATAATAAAGGCCTTAGATTAAATAATTTAGAAATTCTAAAAATTAAAAAAATCCCTCAACACTAAGTCTAATATAATTAATGACCAATTGAAAATAACAAAGAACCCGCTATTTAACATATTTCTTATTTCAATGTCTCCCTGTCAATCACCTCCTCACTCCTACCAAGACTCTGCCCCCGCCCCGTAATTGATGTTGTTTTAATAGTTTATTTTTATGGAATAGTTCAGTTGTACGCCAGTCCTAATAAAGATAAGTTAGTATCGAAACCGGTTGATGTAAAAATAACTCACAGTGGTTTATACAAAGTTTAAATATAGATACCATTTTTATCAATTTTTTTACCCCCTCAGAAAACTTGAACCGGATGTTAATGTTAAATCAACTGTTTTGTGTGCAATAATTGCGCACAATGAATGAATGACATATAAAACATATTATTTGTTTATTTATAAAGCTAAAATAAATAGTTTGGCGCCTATTGATTATTTATTATTGGTACGCCAAGGAATATAATAAATACCTTTGATCGAGATCTTGGAATTTTCTTTGTTGGAGCTTTCATTTCTTCAGTGTCGGAACCATAATATAGTTGCTGAAAAAACAGTTAAATTTAATAGACAATAACTTTTTAATGTAAATTTTTTCTTAAATTCAATTCCATGTACTCTGACTTACTCTATACAACCTTATCCATGTTTGGATCTAGAAGGACCCACCCATCTTATAATGATAAAAGTGAATGCGCATACCTCTTAAGATAAAGGATCTAAGAATTATTGGTATAAAGACTTAAAAATAGTATAATATTTACAGAGCACAATGTGTGATAAATTCTTTGAAAATATAAACCTCATTAGACAGACTTAAAAATTCAAAAGTATTTATTTACGAAGAGTATTTCTTACAGTTTGTTTACTCTCGGGCTCACTGCACATTGCGTTAAACAAAAAATAGACTTATAATCAAATGATTAAGCACTCACACCATCAATATTACTGCATTATTTGATAAATATTTTCATAATTCACCTCTATATTTTTTTCGGGTAATTTTGCAGTTTCGACTGCCACAATTTCTTGTTTTATCTCCAAGTGGATGGTTCCATTGCTGATGTTCTTTTTCTTTTTGGAATTCTGTTTTTTTACTTCATTTTCTAACAGTTTTGTTTCATCATCCATCAACTCGGCTTTAATCGTTCTCTGGTCCAACTCTTCCACATTTCCGTTACCAATAACCTTCGACTGTTGGAGTTCATTTTTAATCTGCGACAGTTTCTCCAACTTTTTGATTTTTTTATTCAATTTGTCCAAGTCAACAGTCTTTTTTTTTCTGACCTTAGCCTTGCTAGATTTTTTCTCTGGTTTCTTTTGTTTCTTGGCATTATCGCTATTTGTCTTTTTCTTTTCATATTTGGAGTACTTTAGTTCATTAAGCGGCAAATCTTCTTCATAAAAGTCTCTGTCTTCAAAATCTAACCAGGCATCTTGTAAATTATTTTGAGGATCTATTATATTTTTGGTGTTGAGTAATAAATCAGGTTTTACATCTAAAAATGTTTAATAAGTTATGTAAAAAACAGCTCAAGAGTCAAAAAATTAATAAGGAAATGCATTTTATAAAAATAGTTGTATTTTGATGATGAACGAACGATGGTCGGCGACAGACCAACTATCTACGGAAAGGACTTCACTATGATGTATATTATTTACTTGTATTTTTCTAACCTAATCCATATTTTGCACCATTAAGGACTGGTTGTGATCAGGCGTAAATTTTTACTACAGTAAAATTTTTTTTTGTGAAAATGAGTTGTTCGATCGTTGGTAAAACATATTTACTCATCGAAAGTACATTCAATAGTAAATTAATTTTACCATCCAATATCGGATGGTAATAACCGTAAATCGTTAGTTAAAAATGGTGGATTCTTCACAGTTGTTTCAAAAATCATCCGTCACATTGATACTTTGAAAATTACAGTATACGACAATGAATCATTCAATATCCTGCTATTTTAGTGATGAGAGTTCGTCCGATGATGGTCTCGCTGTTTAATTTATATTAACAAAGATTTTTCACCGGCAAAGTGACAGATTTCGAATGCAGGGACCATAGATAAAGCATAAAATTGTACGTATTGACAATGGTGAATATTTAAAATAAATCCATTTTGGTAAAATTTGCAGATATTTGATGATTATTCGCCTTGTCACATTATTAGGCAAGATTTTTATTGATTTATTTCAATGCTGTACATTTTTTACATTTAATTAAGTTTTAGTTTTATTATGCCTATTTCAGTAGAGAACTCTATACTGCAATATAATTGGGCTAGGAAGAAATATAACAATCTTTTAATATATTTTGAATATTTGCAAATTGTACTTTGTGGTTTATTATGTTCATTTTTATAGATGATTTAATTTTGTTTATTAAAACACCTTAATGAGTCATTTAAAACATTAACCAGTTTCGGATAACATCATTTCCTTCTTCAGGATGTTGGATTGACTAACCAAAAAACATGTTAGATTATTCTTATTTTTAAAAAAAATCTATTTTTAAATTTTTTAACTAAAATAACTATTTAAGAAAAGGTGCAACTTTCAATAATAATTAAAATTTTCGCGTTTTTTACAAAAATGTGGGTTTTTATTATTAATTTATATCAGAAGTTATACACTAGATGTAACTATTACTTAGATAGCACCTTTACACTAATTTAAAACTAATAAACTGAATGTTATTGACCGTGAATTCTATATGATCGGTCCATTTAAGACTAGCATCTATGAAGAGACCTAAGTATTTTATTTTATCGGTGCAAACAATACACAAACACTGACAATTATCGTCGTGGGGGTAGAAGCAAGTGTGGACTTTTATTTTATATTCATAGGAAGGTTAGGTATTTTCTTTTACACAAAAAGTAAGATATTTGGTTTTATTAATATTAGGGTATTATGGTCGAGCCATTTTTTAGAGAAATTGATACCTGTTTGGGCTTTTTTAAATACTGAAGGCCATGATTCAGCTTTGAATTGTAAAACAGTATCATCTGCAAAACATATGACATTTCCATTTGTGAGGATGTTGCAAAGGTCATTGATATAAACTAAAAACAATATTGGACCTACTAATATTTTGTTTACGTCATCTGATTATATTTTTGATTACTAAATTTGACATACAAACAACCCGCAAACATAAAAAGTTACTATAGTAAAAATTGACTACTGATCGCACAACCGGCCCGGCCTTTTTTTTTTATTCTTAAGTTTCTGTATAAAATTCAAGTTATCAGTCTTTTTATTTTAAGATATATGGTATCAATTAATAATAAAAATGGTGATCTTGCGTTGTACTGGCAACACAGAATGCATTTCTCGCCATATTGTAACAATGTAAAAAATGTCAAAATGAATACCGCATACCCAAAGTACTGTTTCTTATTTTGGTTTCGCTACTCAAGCACTGGCCACGGAAAAGGAAAGCATCTCGTAATCTGCAGATGCAGATACCGCAGATCTGATCTGGACCAGTTTCTCCAGCTAGTAACTGAAATAATAGTAAATATTTTTTTAGTTTCATAATTCTCTGTGTGATACATTGCAGAAATTAGGAGCATTGTTGCTGAGAATTTTGGCAGCAAACTTAGTTAAGTATAGCAATGTAATGAAATTAAATAAAAAATATCAGTGACGAACATAAAAATAATAAACCACCTAATTAAAAGTAAAGATGAAAATAAGAACAAAGTAAAAATATTAATATTCAATGTGGGGGCAATAATAACTCGTGACAGTTGTATTTGTGTCTTAATTGACTTTGTTTTTATAATTTAAATTATTTATCTTTAATAAGATTTTCATATTTTTGGTTATCTAGACTTTTTTTAATTGAATTAATTTATTGTTACATTTTTTTATTTTGATATTTGCCAGAAACTATTCTTAGTTTTAATTTCTGAGAATGAAGGAATTAAAACCTCCAGATCCTCTTGACTCTCTTCCTCCTTTCGCGTTTCCCAATACCCCTCTCAGAAGATGCAGAATCTTCAGATGATTCCTCCTTTTCAATATTTAAGAAAAGGAAGATTTATCTCTTCCTATCACTCCTACTTCACCCCCATCCATGACCTCTGATCTGCCTTCTGCTTCTCCTGATAATATAACCCGTCCCCAACTATTGTACCCAAATTCGGCTGTCTCCCCTTTCCTTATTTGTGTTTAAAGAACAGAGCAGAGAACTATCCATTCGATTGATTTTGTAAAATTTATTTTCCAACAGAACACACCTGGCATCTATCTGCCCAGGTGGTATCAAAGCAGGAGGCGGATATAAAATTTCTGTTGAATTTAAATCCGTATTATTGGCTAATAATTTTGTTACATCTTTTGATAATATTCAACATAACAAATTCAAGGCTTTCATTCCGACCTATAATGTTACACGCATGGGCCTCATGCGTGATATCACCACCGACCTTTCAGAAGAAGATATCATTCTATCTATGTCTACTCCTTAAAATAGATTATGTTGTAAAGCTAACGTTTGAACACAAAGACACTTCACTGGAACAGACACCTGAAGACTCTCAAAACATTTTGCTTCACTTTGAAGTCAACCCCATACATCACACATATATCTATTTTACAATTCATTGTCAGTAAAGCTTTATGCTTTCCCGACAATGCAATGTTTTAATTGTTGTCGGTTTGGACACTCTAAACAAACTTGCAGATCTCCTCGTTGCTTCAAATGCAGTTACAACCACCTCACCAACGTCCAAACTCTTCCGAACCTCCCACTTGTGTGAATAGCATTGGCAATCTTACAGCGATCAGTCTCTCATGCCCAGAACTAAAAAGATAAAAGAACATAAAGCAATGGCCGCAAACAACACATCCTATTTTCAAGCATACAAAATAATTTCTGTATCGAAAAAATCTTTCGCGGAAGTTACATCTCAACTAGGGGCGTGCAGTGCATACAAGCAAAAAAGCTGTGCATAACTAAAAATTGTATTAACATTAACAAGAACATTATTTTGTAATTAGTGCCATCTGTGTGCCAGTAGAGACTTTAATTGCTTAGTTCTAAAAACTCACCGCTGTACTCATGGCGCTTTTTTTTATTCACCGCATTGTGTTATTTACATTACTCAGTTCTATCTTTAAGTTAGTAAATTACTGAAGTCATATAAATAGCTATTTACTGAATTGAAAATTCCTTTCGGTCGATCCGTTTTGTATGGAGTCGTTACCTATACTGTTTATTAACAAAATAACATTAGAAAGGGTTACAACTGCGTCCAAATCATTGATTGTCAACTTCCTCTTTTAACTAATTCCAGCATTTTACTATCTTACTGTTTTTTAACTGTGAATTTCATGATTACTTTACATTTGCGCATGATTGCTTTTGATTTGAAAAACAATAACAATTGTAAACTATTTCCTACTTAACCTTTTAATAAAAATAAATATTTTCTCTATTATTAACGTGCAGATTTCAAACAATAAATAATCATGAACATCATAGAAAGTGTTCTTAAAAACGTCCATAGATTTTATTTTAAAATTATTATTTTACGTTAAAAACTAAACTTTAAAACACAATGTAACAGTAGTCCTAAAATTATAAATAAATACCATTAGGTCCGTAATAAACAACGGAATTTATTTTGCCAAAAACTTGTTAAACGAAATGCAATATTTATATATATTATATAATATCCTTTGGTACAGGCAACCCTAAATCTATAACCTACTCACCGCCACTATCTTAACCTACCTATGCAAACTCCCCAGAACCTACCCTTCCTCCTCCTCCATACTACTTCTTCTCGTCCATTACTGAAAATTATTTATTAAACGTTTAAGACCAAGGTTCCTAGTTCTCTGGGCTATGACAGACAGGGTCACAATGAATTGCTGATTCCATATTTTCCTAACTCGGTCCAGGGCAACGCACCTAACATTAGTCATACAGCAAAGTCAAAAGTGCCTTCATCAACAACTTCTCCATCCATTTCTATTAGCAATGAAAATTCTTCCTTTATTCAAACTTTAATGATTCTCATCAATTTACTCTCCAATAGTAAGTCCGTACTGACCAACGCTGCTTCTTTAATTACGTCTCTCAACTCCTTGCATAATGATCTCCAATATACAAATCCTATAGTGGAACAGCCACAGTGCTGTCTGCAACAAATATGAAATAATTTATCTCTTATAAAATCTATCATATCGATATAACAGTGATCTCAGAGACCTGGCATAAGCAGATCTATCTGTTTAAGATTCCAGGATATATCTGTATCAGAGATGATCGTTCCATAGATGGTCCATCTCATAAAATTATGGAAGGGACTTCGGCAAGGTTCAGTACTCAGCCTTCTTCTTTATAGTTTATATACATCTGATCTTGAATCAACCATTCGAGAGGTACGTTCTATTCTCCAGTATGCAAACGACATAGTAATATGTATACTGCTCTGATAAGGATATATTTCATGTATTAAAGAGGCTTGATAGAGGTCTTCACTATTGAACACCTGGCTCATCTCCAATGGGCTACAAATGGCTCCCTCAAAAAGCCAAGCTATAGTTTTCTAGAGAAAACATTATATTTCTCAGATGTGCGTCAGATTTGATAACCTAAACATCCCAATCGAGTAAAGTTCTTAGGTGTCATATTAAATAGAAAATTAAATTGGGCCCCTCAAATAAACTCCGTAGATGCAAAATGTGAAACTATAATCAACACCTTTGTGTGACTTCAGGTGAATGGTGAGGGTCCTACCCTTTATCTCTAAAACTCATGTACAATGTTTTTATCCGGAGCTATTTAGATTATACTAGTTTCCTATTCGATCCTCTTCCTAAATATTTAGTGATAAAACTAGACAAAATTCAATAAAAATGCTTGAGGTTAATTATTGAAGCTATGAGATCAATGTTAATTAAGGCATTCCAGGAGCCTCCACTTCTGTAATAAAATGTTTTAGAGAAATCAACCACCCTATTCTTTGCGTATCTCGATCTTTCTCAAATCTCATGATCCCAAATGCGTATTGGAAAAATAAACCTCCTCTTTTTCTATATCAAAGCTTCACCAACTACAAAGAATTTATTCTTCGGATTCAGTCCAGCCCCCTTCAGCTTATTTAAAACTTTCCTTTTTGCTATTACATTTTTACTCTCAAAATCAATTTCTTCGGAATTGACAAATATTCTCCCAACCCAATGGAAAAATTCTTAGATATAATGAAAAGTTAATGGAATGACTGGACCCAAATTTTCATCGATGGATCCAAACTTTAATCAACCGGCTACACAGTGGCTGCCTATTACTGCCTTAGTGATGATGAGTTTATTCAAACTACCCAAAGAGACCTCTGTCTTTACAGCGGAGTGCTTGGCTATCTGTGAAGCGCTGAAGACATGTAAACAAAAAAAAATGCAGAAGTGCCTAATACTTTCAGACACCCTAAGCTCACTAACAAAAATTACATCCAGCCCCTTTCACCACCCTGATGATCAATAATGTATGAAATCAGAGCCATAATGCATGATCCATGGTTAGATAAGATCGAGATTGTCTTGGCTTGGATCCCAAGTCATGTAGGAATTCCTGGTAATGAGATAGTGGACTCTCTGGGTAAAGATGCACAAGATCACACAAGGAGTTGACACATTTTCCTTCGTCAGTGACCTTCTCAAAATTACCAAAAATGATATTGAACTTCAGTGGCAAACACATTGGGATAAAATTAAGATTTTAAAGGGTCGATACTACCCCCCCATTCATGTTAACTATCCCAACTCGAGTCTAGTTCCACAAGATTAAATTAAACAAGAGAGAGATGTCAATGATTTGTTGAATGTGGCTAGGTCATTGCTCTATTCGTTCTCCCACCTTGCCAAAATAAATGTCCTTGATTCCCCAATTTGAGAATGCCAACAGAAGGAGGAGGATCTAAACCATCTATTTGTTGGTACTCTATCCCTCCATCGAGATCTAAGTGAGTTTAAAATTCCATTTCCAACAAGCATACAATTATTACTCGCAGACTGTCGCTATTTTAATTCTAAAATTACTAATAAATTTACTGAAAATTAATTCTATCCAGCTGTAAGTGTACATTCGACTGACAGTGATAAGCTTGACGAGTTGGTCTGGATGAACTCCTCTGTTTGGGTCTGCTCTGTTAATTTCGACTAGTGGTTGGCAATAAGACCCTATTCACTGGGTGAGGCGCCATTCATTTAATATAAAAATATAAAATATTCAATGTATACTGTTGCAGCAATTTTTATATTGTCTAGACTTAAAAGATCTTGGGCTTGAATTCTTCCCTTTTCGTGGAGCCAGAACTTCACTTTTTTGGTAAAATATGCATGGCTATGGTTACAACTTTTCAGGATTGTATTTAGACTGTTGTAAATTTTTAATGCTAGAAACAAATTAAATCTCTGTGCAATTTTGGTACAAGATCTGTTCGCATCTTCTGTTGAATGGTTTGATTGATATCTGCAATGGTTTTTGAGATTACTTTATGGATGTCCAGGTGGTATCCAACCGCTAGCATATGAAAATGGACTATGCAATGGGATTAGTGAAGAAGCCTTTTTTTGTTATAAATGATTTAATTCTGAAACCATGATCATATTTTCGAAGCATATTCCTCATTGTCGGTATGATATCCAAGATTACAAACTGATGAAATTATGAAGCGCTTTCATGGGAATATGGAGTTTTCATGTTTTTTATAAGCAGTTGACGTACTTAAGGATATCTAGAGAAAATTTAAAAACAAATGTCAGTTCCATTGAATAAATTTATACACAAATAATTGAAGGGATTTGTGACTGTCATTCTCGGGGAAATTTATGATTTTCTTTCTTTCAATGTTAAAACTATTATTATTACTCATGTTATGAATTGCAAAGAAATAATTTAAAGAAACTAAGTACCTTTATGGACGTACAAGCAAATAACATATCTGAAAATGATATGTTATCATCCCTTGCAAATACAGAAATGCAGCCGACATTTTCAAGGCACGAGCGACACATTTCGTTAATCGATTCAAATTTCTCCATAACGAAAATATGAAAACAATAACAAAACTCGCGATTAATAAACTAGCGTCAAATAGCTGTCAACATTTATTATGACTCGTTCATAATCTGCTAATCGAGTAGCTCAACATGGTGAAGTCATAAGTCTGTTTACTGAACGAAATGTTGAGACAAATAATTCAGTCAAGTTGCGCAATATGGGCATTGGATTGTTGAGAAGTCTCCTAAGAACAAAACTCGGCGGAAAACATTAATTAAATTTTTAATACCCGCTAACAGAAGTGTCTAACTTATCTCAGAAATATTGTTCAGTGCATTTTTTGCTAGTTTTTTCCCTAGTTGGCCATCGGCATCAGAGATTGGACAGAGTTGATAAGTGGTATCTGAAGTTGGAGAAGACCGAGATTCTGACTAGTTGGTGTCAGATTTTGGAGTTGATCAGTTGACAATCGTGCGAGTGGATGTTGAGATTTAGAAGACATCACAGATCAGTTGGTATCAGAAGTCAGAAGACGAGTTTGATATAAACGCAGACACTCCGGTCGTTGCGCAATCAATATTTGTGGTGGTCACGAGGAGATAGCGGGAGGGTAAATTAAATTAACACGTCTTTCTATATAAAAATTCACACATTTATTTATGACACAAGAAAATATAAAAAAAGGACAATTCTTATTGCTACTTATATCTACCCGTAATTAAACGCGGGCGTACTAATTGTTTAATCATTTTTCCCATTCACTTTTGTCTGTCTTCACATTTGTGGCCAATTGTATAGCCCTGTGTAGCTCCGACGGGGGCGCATGCAACAAGCTGCGTTTGGAGCCCACCTCTGGTCCAGTTCACGGACGCGGGCTCTGTAGTTTCGTTTGCCATGTGATCTCCGTGGCCGCGTCCGGTCATCTTGTGATGGGTGACCTCCGGTAACATCCGCCGTTCGCCAAGTATTCAAGACAGGGTCATCGGATACCTATCAAGAGGCACGTCGCAGCTTCCTGGCGGCGTCGTCTTGAGGCAAAATGGCGGTCAGTAAGGACCTGCCCGGAGGCCGGCCGCAAAAATATTTGTTATACGTGAACGTCACACGTGAGATGCAGCCGTAACAAGTTGACAATCCATATCAGGAGTCGGGAACGACCAATAACATCAGCTTAATGCCTTTCAGATATAAACATAGATTGCCCAGGCACTATTTCCTGCGGCGAAGCAACGCGCTTGATCTTCCGGACTGAGCTGCACACAGAAGCGGACAGCGTCGAGAGAACTCTCCAATTTATGATATGTAAAATAATAAAAACAATATATTTTTAAGCCTAGTAGTATTTATTTTAGTTTAAATATTTAAGGATTATGCTAGAATAAGGCGGCACTGTACATAAAGTGTCGCGCCTAATTAATTTGAAATACTTAACTTCCAGTAAATTGTTTAGAGGGTTTTTTATCAGTAATTTTTTACCCTTCCAATTCATGTATTAATATAAAACACTTATGATGTTTATAATAATAAGGTAGTTTGTAAAAGTGTCAAAGCGATTAGCGCTGATGCACTTGTAGTAGTAGATTAGGCGGTCTAGCCGCATGTAGAGTACTCAGAGTATCGTAGACTCTAAGGAATTGGAAAAAAAAAAAATTGAACGACCAATCGCACCTGTAGTCGCCAAACAGGTTGAGCGAAAAGGAAGAAGGTGCAAAACCGAGCTAGAGAAGGAAGCAACCTAGCAAACCATCGACGACTTATTGTTTATGATGTTTTCTTTTTTCCTTGTCTAATTGTAACATCAGAGCATAGATACTGTCTGGATTGTCTATTGTCTATGTACTAAAGAAAAATATCTCGGCATGTCTGTTATTGGAAATTCTGACGTCCTTGAGGTCCGTGTTGTTGAAGCCCCGATATTACGAGATGTAGTTTCAGAAGACCAAGCGAACTTTCGACTTGGGGATTTTTCCTTCAAACGGGTGTTAAACAGTAACAGCAATAGAAAGACAATTTTCCTGCTGGGCGAAATAAAAGACAAAAATGGCGACGCAATTTTGACTTTGGAAAAAAAAGCGTTCAGTGAATCCGATTTGAATGAAGACGGCTATTTTAATGATGTAAATGAATTGCAAAAGCACTTTCACAATGATATTTACGGAAATTATGATTGTTTTCCCAAGCCTTCACTGAATGGTAAGCTTTCATTTAGGTCCATATTGCAACGTGAAAAATACTTGTTAACGTGCGTCAAATTTACGGGTGGAGAAGAAAATAAAGCACCACAAATATCTATCCTCCTGTCTTTATTTTTTACACCCGTAAACTTTAGAACTAATGTCCTTCAGAATTTGTCTGTGATCACAACATGGTATGCATGGTTGCTCATGACTAATGTTACCATTCCCGCTCATCTTTTATATCTATGATTCACCAGAGGTTTGTTCCATATGTTTAAATAGTGATTACAATTGCTTTATGAATTAGAGATACCACTGTTGTACTTAAAATTTATTTTGATCTCTTCCATTTTGGTGTTTTAGTATAATTGATTTGTTTTTAGGTGTAAAATTGTCGTTAATTTATCCAGCCACTGAAAAACATATCCTTAAGTTCAGCCAGCAGGTTGTACACTTGGTACTGGAAACACCTGAATTGTATGATACAGTTACAAAGCCTTATATTGAAAAGGAACAATTTAGTTTGGAGGTAAGTAGTTCCACATCTCTTAAATAATTCGTGAACAATCTTATAACCCATGTTCCCTCTCATCATGTGAGCGCATGGGCGCACACACAATTTGCCTACATAGCACACCTAGAAATTTTAACAAGACACTAACTTCTTATTAATACTTTATATATACTAATTAAACTCAAATAAAAATAGCCTTGTCTGGTGTAAGGTAATGTTTTTCTTAAATTCTACACAGCGTGCAAAATATAGAGTATTGGGTATTAAAATTGCATAAGATCCTAACACTGGAAGAAATATTATTTACTATAAGGATGTTCATTGAAAGATTTCTACACATAGAAGGTATGCTTGCTGTGGAAGTTCATATGTCGAAGTCCTCGTTAAAGATTATTTGTATTTGAAAAAAGAAATTTAACATTTATTAGATACTAATCACATGGGAGAACAGTGCCGATATGGAGTGTGCGCATTTCTAACCTATTTTCAAAATTTCACCACATTTGCTATGAATTTTTGAATTCTATGAAGATTTATACTGTGTTAATCACAGTTTATCGGATTGAGTTTGTTACAATAAATTGAGACATGGTTTTGGCGACTTTTGAAATAATGACAATCTGGATAAAAGGTTACAATTGCATTAGTCGTCCAATCCCAATAAAAATCTTGCTTTTAGACAAATCCCAATACAAATATTTAATGCTATCTGGATCGGATACAAATCTGGCCTTTAAAGGTTTGGAATAAACACTTGGCTTCAAAGTTGTAGTATCCAGCAAAATGAAGGATGTAAAATGTTTTTCACCCTCTTAAGGGTGTACTTTCATTTTCCCAGTTTGAAATTTGAGAAATTCTATGCAAATGGGGTTAATAGTTAAATTGCAAGATGGGGCTAATAGTTGAAAATATTATAAATACTAAAAGACGTTATTTGTTACGTAAATAATGTAAGAGAGGAAGGTTTGAATAGAAAGAGACGACAATAAAATTAATACAAATTAAATATTCTGAAAAACTTCACAATAATGTGTTCTCCTCAAAAACAATAAAATTGTTGATACTATATCTAGTAATGATAACTTGTATCTAGTTTTTTTCCACGTTTTTTATATTAATATTATGGAATGAAATAAAATGTGTGTTGTCATTTGAATTAATTCATCGAAAATTAAATAATTTATTGAAGTGCCTAATTCATATATATGAATATGTTTTGAAATAAGTCAAAGTACCTGCACAATGTTTAGACTGATGCTACATAATGTTTTGCATTCAAAATTATTATGACCGTTTCAATTTATTATTTTGTTTATAGAGATCAATTTAAATATGCTACATGCTGTTTTGTTAGCTGATAAACAGTTACGACTTAATACAAAATGACACACATAAAACTTTGTTCAAGAAAATGTTGTCCCTTAAGGCGCGACTTGCAATAATAATTAAAAATTTTGCATTTTTTACGAAAATGTGGTTTTTATTATTCATTTATATCAGAAGTTATTCAATAGATTAGACTTTTTTTTCAACTATTAAATTGGACATTTACATTAATATAAAACTAATAAACTGAATGTTATTTGCCATAATTAAGATGATACAGACATTATAAGAAAGACCGCGACCATTAGATGCATTTACCGCGTGCTATGAAATTGAGTTAATACGCTAAATTAATGCATAATCGAAATATATTTTCTTATAATCTTGAAGCCAAGATTACGGAGACAAATCTGTAGGAAACCAAATTAGCAAAATGTTAAAAATGAATAGAGTTATAAATCATTCAATTTGCAGTACATTTGATGAATTTTTGACGTTTTTAAAATACTTTGTTTTAGTAAAACATACGTTTTTAAATAATATACTATATTTACTCACATGCTTTGAGGCTTCAACTACTATTTCAAATTAAGTTTAATATCAGAAACACAATAATCATTTTTTAAATAATATATTTCCAGTCTTATGAAATACGATATTATTAATTATATCTCACGCTGTTAGTATGGCGTTCAAACCGGCAACGGCAGTGGTGAAATCCGCGCTCCGTTAGATTTTAATTAAATTTGACTATAAAACACATTTTAATACAAATTTTGATGACAATATGAATGAATATTATACTTATTCTCGATACCAATTGCTTATTTTTGTAAATTGTATGGTTTTGAACTGTTTTTATGCGAAAACAGATTATAATTTTGACATTTTAACATAAAACATGCGTTAACCGATCAGAGCATTTTAGAATCTGATAGCGCATGCGCGGCCAGCACATGAAATCCATTCATTCACAAGATTCAACGTGAAATTTGAACCCGTGATTTTTTTATTGGATTTGATCTCATTAAAAGTCAATAATATATTATTATATACATTATTGTTCTGAAATTACTGCCTCCTGTGACTCAAGATGCCTAAGGTCAAAAAGTATCCATTGACATGTTCTAGGAAATGTTCCAACAAAATTTTAAATGGTTATAAACTTCTTGGAAAAAAAAATCGCAACGTAAGTTGATAATTTTTACCATTCCTATAACAATTATCTATTTGATTTAACAATATAAATTACATAGTTCAATGTACATATATTATGTAGTACAGATAAATTATTTTCTATTGGAAATACATATCCTTAAAGATAAATAATTTTATCAAATAAATAATATATGACAGATCTGTCCGATTGATACAAATTTATTGTTATAGTCATATAAATGATTAAACACGTATTTTCATATTTTAGACATAAAAATGCTGATAACTAAATACTAATAACAATAATATAAATTATTTTCAGGATGTTCCCGAGCATTAAATGTGTGGACTCGTGTGAACTTCCTAAATTGGATGGCAAAAGAGTAGTCGACATACACCAATTTTTTTCACCACAAATCAATGTTGGGTGCACAGGAACGAATATTGAATATGTGAAAAAACATAAGGTTTTATTTCTAAATTCAGTTTAAAGTGTAATGTGTGTGGATTAAATTTTGTTTTGAATACGTGTAAAGAAAAAAACAACGAAATTCTGAAGAACAATAATATGCTCGATGAACAACTAATTATTTAACAGTGAATAATAATACTTTTGTCATATTTTCATTTATATTTTAATATTAAATTTATATGTAGTGTATTTAAAACAATAAATAAATATTAAAAAAAAAAAACATTTTTTTTATTACAACCGGAGTATGATTATTATATAATATTAGCATAAATAGTTTTCTCTTCACAAATACAGCTGCTTCAAAAGTTATCAATATTATTTATCAGTATGAATTTACATAAATTTTTTCTTTATAAATCGGGGCAAAATTATAATATTTTATAATCATATATTTATCGACACAAACAATGGTTTTTATCATAAACATAATAATTCTTCATAGTATAAACATAACAATGTATTATGAATGCTGAAGGAATTGCTATTTTCTGATAGCTTATTACCTAGGAATTCAAGAGAACCAACAATTGTATACTTGTCCTTTTCTATTGATACCTTTCACTTTAGCAATATTTACATAAAAAATAACACTTTTATGTTTTTCTTGATATTATAAAAGAATTAACTATTAGTCTCATCTTGAAAGGGTATGCAAAATTATCTCGAAATTCAATTTGGTAGTACGCGGGGAAAATGAATTTAATGGTCGCGGTCTTATGATGCTTATATTGTCTTAATAAATAACATTCAGTTTATTAGTTTCAAAATAGTGTAATAGTCCTATCTAAGTATGTAATATTTTTAAAAGTATCTAATGTATAACTTCTGATATAAATGAATAATAAAAATGCACATTTTCATAAAAAATGCGAAAATATGAATCATTATTGAAAGGGAAGCCTTAATTGTTTGTCATAATGATTAATTATTCCCTCCTAATTTGATGGTTATATTTTAATTAGTAATTTGTTTAAATATTGTACACATAATACATTCGTCTATGCACAAAATTATCTTTTATAGAGAGGTAGCGTGTTTTAAAATTAAATTGAAAATGTATATGAAAATTGTAAAAAATAATTTCAGTGGCTATACAACATTTTGAACGGCACGAAGGAGGCAGACCGCATAGTGTTTGATGACCCATCTCCAGATACAGGATTTGTGTTGCTTCCGGATCTCAAGTGGGACGGGCATAGTCAGGAAACCTTGTATCTACTAGCACTCCCCAGAATCCCTGGTTTGCTCTCCATTCGGGAGTTGAGGAAGGAGCACCTCCCCCTACTCACGAATATCAGAGACAAAGGACTGGTAACTAATTACGGAGTTATTCTTAGGAACAGGCTTTTATTCAAATACTAGTGTTTAAGAAAAATTTGTTAAAAATCTGCACTTAAAGACACGTTGAACACTTTTGAAAATATTTTTGAATAACTTCAATCTTCTGTCATTTACATTGTATTAAAAGATGAGGTAGGAAAATAATTAGTATGTATGAAGTACATGTCTTGGATTTTACGGTTAATTAGAAATAATTTATTTTATTCTTATTTGCTTTCATTTGGTGCCAGCGCATACTGTCCTCTAATAATCCTTGTGTATGAGATGCAGACTTTTTCTACCCGATAAAATATTCCTTTGTACTACCCGCACTTATGAAAGTGACGCATTATTCTGCGAGTTTGCTGCTTAAAATTTCATTAAATTCTGTGATTTTTTCACAGGAGGCTATTCTACAACGCTACGGGTTGGACCGTAGTCGTTTGCGTGTCTATCTGCATTACCAGCCTTCCTTTTACTACCTACACGTACACTTTACATATCTGCAGCACGAAGCCCCGGGTGAGCATTCAACTTTAACTGGCGTCATGCGATACATTTGAGCCTATCTGCTGTCTGTTTGACCCAACTTTTAATTAATCTTTTTTTGTAGGGACCAATGTGGAGAAATCACACTTACTGGACACCGTTATAAACAACATTGAAATTATGGGTGATTATTACCAAAAGGCAACATTACCATGCGTGCTAAGGGAGAATGAGAAACTCTACACTTTGATCTGTGAGCACAGTGCCAAGTAAATCATTCCCCGTACTCCCGTGTGAATTATCAATTAATTTAACAAAAAGATGTCGATTTGTTAGTGGGAAATAAAACTTATTTTCCGTTTCTCCTTTTATAAATGGAATAAAAAATATTTTTGTAGTACTTTTATTATCTCAAGTCAACGCAGCCAAAGAAGTTGGTCCGTTGTATTTCTAATGAATAATACTCACCTGTGCACATTTGGACGTGGTTTTAAGAAATGTATTTTTAAAATGTTAGCATTTATTTTAGGTGAAATCGTTTGTGATAAAATATTTTGTAGATAATTAGCTAATTAATTATTTCTTGAAGGAACATCTACTGTTTCTGTTTTAAGTATATTCGTTAAGCGTAAAAGTAACAGGGTATCAAGAATGGAAATTGTGAAGAGTGTGATTATAGAACTGAGACCGCGTTTACAATGCTGTAATATTTTTTTAATGACAACGCGCCTCGTCGTGCAAGACCATCTTAAGATCACAATTCGGCCTGACTGCATCGTTGTCAGTTACAGCCAGTTTCCAGAAAGATCGGAAGAAAGACGTTTTTCAAGAAAGAGAAGAATTTCGCGTCATGATTCCACATCCAGCTGTGAAAGCTATTCTGACAGCGAGGATGAAATATTTGGGTACAACAAGTTCATGGATATGAAGCCGTTCTGCAAATTAGTGCCGGGCTCTCTGGCAAATTTGAAAATTGAATCAAACGCTCTGTCTTTTCGTGTGTTGACCGAGCCCACCGGTCCAAATTGCACTGGCAGCTTTTTTAATGAAGTTTTAAATATCAATTCTGATTCCCTCACCCAGAATGTGAACCCATCGAGTGTGTGTCAAATTTTAAATTTGGAAAAAAACACCACTGTCTCACTGCACTGTTCCAATTGTTCAAACAAAATAACTAAAAGTGTGGATGAAAACACACACGCTGTCACCTTTACCAGGATTTTAGAGTTGCCATCCGAAAATATGGACATGTCCGAGTGGTTCTGTCACGGACCTAATAATGAGCATTGCCACATTGAAAAAAAGACTGCTTGTAAAAATTCAAATTATTCTAATTTTAAACCATCTGTCACGGATTTGTTTTACGGTGTATGTTATTTTTTCATGGATAATTCAAATTTTGTAGAAAATTTTAAGAAATTCAATTTGAAGAGGGAACTTATTCACTGCAACAGGTGTCTCTCATGTTTGGGCTCCAAACAAGGCGACGCTTTTAGGTTTTGGAATTCCTGTGTGAAATTTAACAGGTTGGATGAAAATGAATCATCAGAATCAGTAGCCTTTAATCTATTTTCTTATAAAAGAAATGGATCAGGTTTTATTAATAACATCTTGTCACTGTCTGATGTGCTTTTTGTGATCAAAAGTTTAATGAAAGAGTCATTGATCGGACTTCAGATGCCATCAGCTTGCAAAATGATTTTAGAATGTGAAGGGGTGAAAAAGCAGTCTCTCCTCATTTGGGTTATGGACAGAAATTTAGAAGTGTTGAAAAACATTGAGAAAGATGATAATTCAAACACAGAAATTAATAAAAAAGAGATTAAACTCAGTAAAGTTGTGACGGCGAAACTTCTCTACAATGTAATGGAAGAAGCTAACATCACGGACGAATGGAAGGACCCGGCCGTCCAGGTCGCTACCGTGTCCAAAGAAATGTTGCTGGCGGCGACCGAGCATTTCGCTAAGAACTCTGCTCTCATTCCCGGTAGTTCTAGAAAAGCCTCCGGATATTTTGTCAGCTATATTTTTATTTAAATAAATTGTTTATTTTGTTAAAGAGTGTCTTTTATTTCAACTACTCACATGATTCAAATTATTTTTTTATGTGTATTTGAATTTTGTTCTGCCTGGGTTTTCTACTGTCATCCCTGTCTTCGCCTGAACGTTCTTAATAAATTCAAAAAAAAAATTTCTGTCTTTTGGTTTGCAAAGGTTTGCTCTTGCAATTATAAAATATGTATATTACTAATATTGTTTTTTTCTTAATATTTATATTAATGTGACATGAATGAATAAATAAATAATAAACACCAAAATAGCTTTTTAAATTTTTATTTCAGTAAAAAAATACTTTTAAATATGTCACATCACTTCTTAAGCGCTACAATACAATATTATGACGATTGTGAAAATAAATCGTTGAACTTTGTTCCATACTCTATAAATCTCTGAAACATAGTACCATTTATTAATTGCACACTTATATTAATTTTCTGTAGTCATATTAAATTGAAACACCAAGAGAATTCAAGATTTTTTAGAATGTTTCTAGCGAAAATCTATTTTACAACATTAGTGCACTTAGATAATACATGAATAATTTTTAACGCTCTTTCGAAATATCCATAATAATATTATGCTTCCCCATCTATATCTATGGCTTTCTGGATGCGGCGGCTTCAGTAATGTCATTTGTGGCTTGTGTAAAGTGCTTGTTTAAACAGCCAAGTCTGTGAGACACGAGCAGGGAAAAATTAATGGCCATACAAACTTATTTATTACCAATGTTTTTTTTTTTTTTAGAAATTTTAAAAATAGAAGCATCCTTTCACTTTCATAAATTATTGCAATTTTAGTCAATGGTACATTTTTGAGAAACAATAATAATTTCTCCATAAACCTAATATATAGAAGTCATTACAAATGATTTCATGTGTAAAAACAAACAAGGTGTGCCAAAAAAAGTGTCACATGTATCATATACCCCTGGGCAAAATATGATTTTTCCACATATTTCTTCCACGTTAGTATGTACAAAGGTACTAAATACCTTCAACAACATTATTATATATTACAGTCCATCTGCAAACTTTCTATAAAATGTTTCAAAAAAAATTCTAATACTATTTTAAAATTTTGGGAGTCTCCAAATAAAACTTATTCTATGTTAAAAATTATCATTTAAAATATTTTGCTAAAATATATTAATACATTGATATAATATGGGATGGCATAAAATCTTAATACTGATAACAATATTAAAATTATAGTCTTTAGGTAACAAAATAAACTCCTGTATCAGATGTATCGATCCCTCCTACATACATAGATTATCGTAACTAACAAATAGATCATTATTTTTAATTGTTAATAGTATTTCATATGTATTTGATACATTTTAAAGTGGTAATACATTTTTTATATACAGTGAAACACTTTTAATAAGTTTTCTGAGGGACTAGCAAATTCAAACTTATTAAGCATGAAAGTAGGGATTTCAATATTCTCATGCACTTTTACACTTGACATCTAATTTTGCATTTTAACTAAAGTTAAATTTATATTACAATCATTTAAGAATGTTTTATTATTTAAAAATGTTTGTACAGTACATATACACAAATAGTTTACCCGAGAGAAAATAGGATAGAGCAACTGAATTAGAATTTCACCACTGTTAAAAATATTTTTATTTACAACCTAAATACTATTAAAACTAGGAATAGGTTACCATCATAAATTCATTTATTTAACTAGCTAAGCTATTATGCACTACTAAAGTACTGTAAAAAGAATAGCTATCTAAACTGCAAAAAGAATGCTAGAAAGTATCAAATAAATATTAAAAGAAAAATAAATCAGAAGTAAAATTATGGACAAGACAAAAATGTGAAATTGATTTTAGAATTCAAATCAGTGCTTTTTCTATCGTAAAGGATAGGTTACGCGTAATTTTTTTACTAGTCTTAGAAAACATACCGTGTTTCCTGCATCAAACATTGGCATGCCCTAACTTTATGCAAAAATACATTATATCTGTAATTAATTTTTTTAATTATAAATATGATTACAATATTATTTTTTGTTTTTATTTATTATATTTTGTGCTGATGTAAAAAACATAAAGTTCAAGCAAATAAAAAAACGAATGGATAAATTTTTTCAAAGTTAATTGATTTTGTCAATAATTTTTCAAGTAGGTACATATCTTGTTATCCATGGGAAGAGTGATTAAAAGAGAAGCACTAACCGTCAATTACTAAACATATTAGTAATTTTATTTGTCAAGAAACGCGACTAAACTTGAGAAAACAGTAACAGATTTTTGCAAAAGGCATGTTTTTCAGTAGAATTCTGTTCTGCTATAAATATTTTAATTTCTTAGGTGGGAATTTTTTTATTAGGAAAATGTATTAACCCTAAAAGGTGTAATTTGTATGGGACTTTTTCGGGACCGAAGAATGTAAACTTATTAAGAGGGTTTCACGGTATTGTAATAGATTACAATACAGTGAAATACAATATATATAAACATTACTGACAATTGTGAAATGTGTCAAATACTTTTGTTAGTTCTTACATGGGAGGGGTCTACATATATATGAACAGGTTCTATACTTAACATAGTTTATGCTTAATATGATTTGTGTTAACGTTCGTCATCTACATTAGTTATAGAGCAGCAGTTTAACACGATAACGTTGAATAATATTATGCAAAAATATAACTGAGGTAGTTATTTCAAAGGTTTTAACTACTAAAATGGAAGCAAAAAACCGTTTTTGTCTTTGGTTTTTGTTTGACATTAAAAAAAAATAAGCAAAAGAGACGTACAAAGAGGTAGAAAGTATAAAACAGTATATCATAAATAAACTTTAAAAAGTAGTCAGAATGAGAAGGCTTTTTCCAAAATAAATTGAAATAATTCACTCTGATATTGCAAAAACTGGGTAATTCTATGATTCAGTCATATGTGAGGCCATTCCTTTGTCTGCCTCCAAAAGAACAAATATAAAGCCCTGTCAGACATTTCATTCTTATACCTGTTTAAAATAATCCCATTACTTTCTCTTGATAAAGTTATACTGCTCAATGTAAATGGCTTAATAACTAGGTACACATGTAAATATATATATCACAATGAAATAAAATGAGGACTTTTTAAATACAGTAACATATAGGTTATACAAGAACGGAAGCAAAACACAACACAAAGTTTAACAAGTTAATTTTAACATCTCTTCCTAACACACAAAACATAATAAGCACAGTTTAAAAATGTTAGTAAATACATAAATTGGTATTGGTGTCAGTAGTTCTCAAATGACACATCTTATTTTATAGTTTGTCAGTGTTCCTAAAATACAGGTATTTTAGAGCGCGGGCGGTGGGTGAGGTCGTCATCTATGGCAAGTAAAAGCATGAAGCTGAAGAACATTGCCGCTGCCGAGAGGAAGTGCCAGATGTCGTGATTATCATAGAAATCCAGCATGCCGCACGGCTTGTTGAACGTACGCGACTGGGCTGGAGTCAGCTGTAAAACAACATCCCAATGAAAGACTTTATGGGCTAAAGTTGAGCTATTTGATAGGAAATTTTTTTTTACTTGAAAGCACATAAATGTGTGATATAAAATGTTGTATGTGTATTAATGGATTCAATTCTTTAAAGATATATATCGTCGGTATAAGTCCAATACTGCGGAAGAACCATTCGTCAAAATGTTAAAGAGGGACAAAAAAGGTTTGCTTCTTTAATGGGGACAGTTTATTCGCAGTATTGACTTTAGCCGAGTGCAAGCAGTCTATTGGTCAATTTCAAAATTTGAATGTGCCAATCAATGTGACGTGTGCCGTTCAACTGTAGGTGCCAAAAAAACATATTTTGAAATGATTGGCTCATACGCAGTATTGAATTTGCATAGACGATATGTATTTACATGCAAAAATGGAAATGTACAAACTAATTAATGCTTGGGACATTTTCAATCATCTTTGATCATATCTTTTATAAATATTATTTTATAAATACAATTGGAAATGTGGGTTTTCCACATTTGTTTTATTAGTTTTGATTTGTATTTTAATGATTTATTGTTTGCAAGTAAAATCTGGTGTTGATTAGTTTTTGTACAAAAAGTAAATAGTACTGGCATTGTTTTAAACAAGTGTACATCTCATCCACAATATCATTTTTAAATAGAGATGCGTACACGGAACACATGTTATATCAATATTCTTACTATTTACGAAGTAAGCTAAGCGCTTGTGCTATGAAAATAGGATTAACTTGATGGCCTCCTGGAACGAGACTCGAACCCCTGATCACTTGGCGAGTATCATAACCGCTAGACCACAAGCATGTTATATTATTAGCTAGGTAAAAATACTGACCGCCCATGAGATGCTGTTGTCGAAGAAGAAGTGTAATGCCCCACCCCAGGTTGCCATGCTCAGGATCAGCAGCAGCCAAGCATGCCACAGAATTTTCTCTCGATGAACCAGCTTCATGGTCAGGTACCAGAAAAAGTGCAGCGCCAGGTTCATCAGGAAAATATAGAGCAGATGGGTGGCAAAGTCCTTACTATGCTCATACAGGCTGTAAAAGTATCCCTTTGAATTATAATATATTTAGGTTATGTATTAGTGGTTGAATAAATGCTCATCTTTAGCACCAAAGAAAGGGCGATTTTAATTTAAATAAGAATTTACAATTATCCATCTAGATCTCAGAAATTCAATGTAATTTTGGAATAAACGTGTTTTTTATTCTTTTGAGGGTCTACTTTCAATACTAATTCATATTTTTTTACTTTTGTGGAAAACATGGGATTTAATTATTCATTTACATCAGAAATTAGGTTAGGTTTTTAGTATTATTTATATAATGAAATGTTAAAAACCAGTTAAATTTGTATAACATGTAATAATTTGATTAAATGATGAATCAGATAAAAAAAATCTTACCCATAGCCAGCCAAAGCCCAGTTGCAGCAGTTGGCCAAAAGCACCAGCACGCACCGGCTCTTGAAGGCCGGGTGACACACTCCTCCGCAAATGCACCTGGAGCAGCAACTCAAGCCTGAAAATAGTTGAAATACCTGAAGTCCCTTAATTTCTCACAGTACCACGTCTTTAAAACTGCATTCAGTGTTAGCTATATAAAAATAAATTACTTTCTTAAAAGTTGTCATCTATCTAATGTATTATTAATTTACTTACTAATATTTAAGCGCCCCAAGTAGTATATCTGCAGCGTGAGTACGAGACAGGTGGTGATGTGGAGAATTGTAAATATAACCCAAAAGTAGAAGTTGGGATACAGTACTCCGATTAGACCTAGAATAAAAAATATATTTATTACTATTTTTGCTTTTTAATTTTGAAATAAATAGATATATAGCTCAAGAAGTGGTTCCTTGTATCTAAATACAGTAAAATGGAATTAAGTTGGGTAGTTCTTCAAGAGAAGAACTTGCGACAAGTTCAGGGTCTAACAGAGAAATGGGCGATTGAATAATTGAGTCGTTTATTTCCAAAACTCTCCGTAACGGATTTTTAACATAACCCAGAAATCACGTAAAACGTTTAAAAATTGAATTTTTATCTAAACGCTTCATTAGATATTTTGAAGATACAGTACAAGAAATGCAAAAAAAAAACCACAAATATGTTGTCGATTTTGAGAAATTACGAAATTTATAATTTTATTGAGGGATTTGCCACTTTATACCATTTATAGAAGTGTTTGAAACTCAACATGCGTATTTTAGAGGTGTTTGTCACTCATGTTATTGGATTTTCTTTGGTATACCACTAAAACTAATGGTCAGTTTCACTATTGAGTCGTTAGGAAGTTAAGTTCTTAATTATCAAGGGTTTTGTCATAAACTTTATCTTGTTTTTTCTATTACTTATATTATTATTTGTGGTAAAGTATTTAAACCAATTGTAAGTATCACTTTTTCCTAACAAAACTGCATTCAAATATAGATTTATTTCATTTTTGATTATAGAGGGGTTTGGAAGTAAACGACTCAATTATTACATATAAGATAATCCAAATTGTAAGATGTAAGATTTTAAACAACATACAACTGTTTGCAATTTATGGTTTGAAGATTTCATCACGTAAGTGACTTCCATTGATGCGCAAATACTCTTCGCATCGACGTATGTTGTACGTCGAATCGACCCAATAAATCAGCATAGTACTGCCCCGTGATTGCCCTTCTTTTCTCCAAATAGTCAGGTGAAGTCCACTGTTTTGACTGTTCTTTCATTTCTAGCATATAGTGATGGATCCATGTTACGTCAACAGTCATGAAACTCTTTTGGATTGCGCTTAAACACGTCTAAACAGTACTCCAAAGTTGTCATGTGATTCTGTTTATATTCCACTGTGAGCAAACGCGGAACACATCTCGCCAATAGCTTTCTCATGCCCAATTTTTTGTGTAAAATTGTAAGAGTTCAATTGAGATGTTTGCAATCTCTCTGATCTTCACCAAGCGGTTTGATAACACAATATCATGGATTTTGTTGACTATATGCTCCAGTCACCTCAATCGGACGGCCCGGGCGCTCTTCATCAAAAACGGATGTTCAAAATCAAAATACTCAATAAATTTGTCTGACATTTTGACAGGCGTCATTCGAAAGATGGCGTTTAAAAATGGTATACAGATTTTGCATCAGTGGCATCATCAGTCGTCAAACACAGGTGGGTACTTATTATACAGCCCTCATAAATTAAAAATTAAACTTAGTAAATATGTTATAGATAGATTTTAAAAAGGGAAATATTAATATTTAAATGCTTATTTTAGAGCATACTTATATACTTATGTATGCATTAAATTAAGAATGAATTAATTACTAAATGGTATAGGATATACGCAGTTATTTCCCCTACCACTATACACAGATAAAACTGTTACATCAAAATCATCATTATCAAATTTTGTACATAGAGCAGTGAGATAAGTAAATGTTAAAAACTGATGAAATCGGTTAGTGTTTATTTAACTCATAATAATAATAAATAATAAAAATAACTAAATTTAACTCATAAAAGTGGTTAAAAACAAAGTTATAAATAATTTATACTAATAGCTGATTAAGCTGAGAACTCAAATGTGGGTAGACCATAACCTGTTAAAGTTAGGATAAGAATAGATTAACCTATAAACACAGCAGCAGCTAGCACTCCGAATGTCAGATGTGCACGAGCGTTGATATCTGGGTGGCGTGTCTGGTAAATCTTCACCATGGTTAGCACGGCCATAATGTACATAAATGATGTGTCTGCAACAAGCAAATATAATTAATACTAAATCGTAGTATTTTTGATGTCTCTTTTTATTGTCCAAGAGTTTGAGACATTTAAAAATGGTGAACATTACGAACCCTAATACTTGTTAGAAATGTAATGTTATTGCAATAAAATAAAAGTAATAGAAGGGTGACATGATTTTTTACTTTTTTTTAGTCCAAATCTTAACCTGTTATATTATTCCCTTATGGTAAACCAGGTTGGTAACCTAGTGGTTACGTATAAAATAAAATATATAAAAACAAAATATTAATACATATCCCAGTTATGCGTTTTATGAGATACTGCACCATGTCATGCAAGGTCATAGCAGAAGGAGAATCTCTTCGCTTAAAAACCATAGAAAAAGGTTTGGCCACACATGTGGAACTCTTGTCATGTATCTGTAAACAAATGTTTATACTAATAGCAATATTTATACCATTTGGCATTGGACATAGAGAAAAAGAAATGGTGATAATTTACTCACATCCTAACATATTTCACATGAATAAGAAAACAACATGAAAAAAGCATAGTGCGATGTAAATTTTTTTTAGTTATGAACACAAAAACAAAAACAAGGAAAAATCACTTACATATTGCGTCAAAGAATATTGTTAATTAGGTTTGTTAAATATTGATAATGAAACAAAAAATATATTAATGTCGGTAAACAAATTATTGTAAGCTTGGTACATTTTCACTATAAGAGAACATAATCCAGAATTGTTTTGACTTGTAGGAATGCTAAAGAGAGGTTTTGATCGTGATACTCGAAATTGGACATGGAAATTCATTAATGACAAAAGGAATGGACACAGTGGAGTACAGATTTTGTTCAAGTATAAAATATTAAGTGCTATCTCTCATTTTATCACCGTATATGTATATCAAAATTAGAATTTCAGATGCTGGATGCATATTCCAGTTGTGATCGGATAAGAGTTTGGAACAATTGGAATATGTTTGAGGATTTTTAAATGTTTGATAGTATGTACAAAGTACAAAACCTGTCAATTTTGAGTTTTGCTGATTATGTTAACAATGTGTATGTGAAAGCAAATATGGGAGTCAAAAAGAACACCAATATAATACAAACATACGTTAACAAATAGAACTCAAATGAAAAGACATGATGTTATTATGTATACAATTGTGAGACATCACTCACCGAACTGGAAGTTGGTGTGATTGGGGCACACATGGTAGGAGCCGGAAAGAATCCCTTCCATCATCAAGGCCACTCCCATTGCATAATACAAGCCGTGGTGTTGCGGGATACCGTAAAACTGGGGACCATAAGAGCGGTGGTATTGGTAAAAATGTACTGTTTTATCACATTTCTTATAATACAATGTTATCTAGCCACCTAATTCATTTCATTTTTGACTGTTCCATCTACACATCCATCCAAGGCCAACATTATTCTTTTTGTACAACATCTTAAACACAACTTCAAGATGGAGGGGGTTATATATTACACATATGTATGTATGTGTGCAAGTCCTATGTGAAATATTGTAGGACCTAGGATGCTTCTCGTGTGGGAATTCTAATTTTTATTTAAAAACATATTTCAATTAGGAGAACACATTCTTATTGTGAAGTTGTAATTATTCAGAACAGACGGTCTGTGATATTTTAAATACTAATTAAATGTATTAATCAGAAAGATATACATATAAAATTAAATTTAATAAAAACTATTGTTGTTGCTACCAGGATACGAACCTGGATCTCTTCCAATCCGAGAAACGTGCATTAATCCCGGTAACAATTGATTTCATATGTATATCTTTCTAATTTAAATTTTAAATTATATTTAAAAATATATTTGCCCATTGTGACAATTTTTATTCCGTAAATGAAATTAACATAGTTCAAAAATGGAATGACATAAAAATGTAAATTGTCAAACTTTTGATGGGCTAATAACAGTGGTTAGAGGAAATCATCAAAGCCATGCAATACTGTGTGGTTGTTATAATGTCTTAGAGATAATTGGAATCCACAAAACATTATCTAACTAAAACTGTTACAATTCGAGCAACAGTAGCAGATTCAATGATCACACGATAAATAATCAAATGTAAGCTCATCCCTGTTTTATATCAGATAGTGTGTATAACAGACCTTATCAAACGTGGGGTCGCCGTGCTGCCGTCGCTTCCTCCATACAAAAATGATGAAAAGCACTCCCAGCATGACGTAACCAAGATTGGAGTATACATGGTTAAAATCAGACAACAGACCGAGGGGATGCGCACACAAGAAGTTGTAGTAGCACTGGTCCTGGTTGCCGGTCTGGTTCAACACCTGGCAATATATTCACTCGTCAGTATTAGCTAAAATAAAATATTAATTATAGAATGACACTGAGGAATGCCTATTGCATTTCTACAAAACCTATTTCGGCATTATGAATTTATATTACACATGCAGGTGCGTGCACTGCATACAAGCAAAAAAGCTGTGCATTACTAAAGATTCTGGAAAGTAAAAATAATCCTTATCTTATGAAAAGACCCATTCTAGTCATTATTACCCAGACTAGTATAACCCACGGCTAGATTTTTGTCTAGCTGTAGAATTGTAAAAAAATTGCGATAGTCATTTATGTACAACTTCATGGCAGTGCTTGTCATTGGATCTAATGCCGCGTGGATCATTGGTCAGCTGGAGTTTTAGTCGGTTATAAAAGGGCCATATTAACGAAGTGCTAATATACATATATGTATGTATATTCCACCGAAACTAAAAATTTGTTGAAAGGAACAGTTTAGTATCTATATCACTTTCTATTGTGAAAGAAATGTCTCTTACGTCATTTAAATTATATGTTATGTTAATTAAAACAAAAAGATTGGGGCTTCAGTACTGCAGAAATGAATATGAGGATAGCGAGAGACGGACCCGCTGGTAGGTGATGACCAACTGGACTACGGGCAGGCCATAGAACACCGCCACGGTGATGAGATGCCACAAGAACATTGAGGATTGGCGCTCCAGGGCTTGCGTATCCCGGCGACAGAGTTCACTCAGGAATACCTGCTGTGCCTCGTGAGCCTCCCCCAGGGAGCTGTAGCTGATACGCCCTGAAATAAAATGTCACGCATTTTAAATGTTTTATTTATTTTTTAATCAATCTTGAAACTCATTTTAAATGTTTTTCAAGATAGATTAAAAGTGTAATAGTATGTCTGAATCTCATCTCCAGATGTAAATTACTCTTGAGCCATATATCCATTAAGTAATAAATCATATTGTCTAATCACATATTGACACCTGAATATATGAAGATAGTCTCTCAGATATATTACGGAGCAGGATTTCTCAACTCCAGCCGAGTTACAAAAATGAATGAGCTAAGTTCATTCATTCTTAGCCATGGCTGATTCCCTCGAAAATAGTATGTTATTGATACATTCTACTAGAATTACTATTAAATTATTCAATAAAAATTCAAGATGACGAAATAAAGAGATATTCAGTTGGGCTGAGCAGCATTTGAAAAGCTAAAAGATTGATTTTTTTTACTCATGGCAATGTACAGTTGGCCATGACGAATCTGCTGCTAGTACAATTTTTTTATTACAATATAATAGTACATAGATTTGTTTGAGGGTATGCTTTCAAAAATAATTCATATTTTCATGTTTTTTACGAGAATGTAGGTTATTATTATTCATTTATATCACTAAATTTGACTTTTTTAAAATTATTACTTAGATGTTAATTAATGTAAAACTGAATGTTATTTGTCATAATTAAGAAAATACAAGCATTATAAGAAAGACCGTGACCATTAAATTTATTTTCCGCGTGCCACGAAATTGCCTTAATATAGAAAATTCTTGCATATACGAAATATATTTTCTTATAATCTTAAAGCAAATATTACAGAGACGAATCTCCATTAAAGTAAATTAGCAAAATGTTAAAAATTAACAGAGTTAAAAACCATTCAATTTGCAGTACATATGATCAATTTTCAACGTTTTTAAAATGCTTTGTGTTAATGAAAACAAATTATTTTAAATAATATATTATATTCATTTACATGCTTTGAGGCTTCAGCTACTATTTAAAATTAAGTTTTATATCAAAAACAATAATTTATTACAAAATAATATTTATTTCGATCCTATTAATGTGTGTTTTTTATTGGGTTTTTATTTGAAATCGCCGACCAAACTGGAAAAATGAAAATACACCCTTAATATATCTTCATTAGTAATGTGGTGGAGCCAGGGCCAGCCCCTACCAGTAGCCTTACACTGATATGGTAATGTTTTTCTTATTTTCTACCTCAGAGCACGAATAATAGTATTGATCCTTAAAATTGCACAAAAAAATGTATGTGCACATCGTGACCAGAGTGAACATTGACGATGATGGTTATGTATGTAAGAATTGCCGTGTCACAAAAAACAAAATATGAGTGGAGAAAACTCACGTATCCCAAAGTTGTTGGTGGCTATATCCAGAGCCGAGCAGACAGTTTCTGGACTGTCTACAGTTGAGGTTCCATTTTCTGTTAAAAAAAAAAAAACATAAATTATAATTCTTTCAATAAACACTGCGTTCATTAATTTAGGATTTCTTTTGGTGGTGAGAAATAATAAATAAGTAGCTGTTGGACCAACTGCGCTAGTATTCTGCGTACCTTCACTGTATACTGTGAGAAACATTGTGGGCCGTCAGCGTACTGTATAACGACTCAGCCTAGACTCATTCCTCTGAAAAGTATTGAGCTGACCCAACAGCTCGGATCAAATTTAAATGAAAAAAAAATATTTTAAGGAGAACACATTATTGTTGTGAAGTTGCAGTTTATTAGAACTTATTTCTGTGGTATTTTTAATACAAATGAAATTAATTAACTAGAAAGGTATACAGAAAAAATATATAGTTGCTATCAGTATTCAAATCAGAACCTTTTTCTATCTGGGGAAACGCCTTATCCAGTTTCGCCATATTAACCATGCACGTTTATGACAAATTTTTGAACTTATATTCTGTATCTCTATATAATTGACACATTTGATATTACATTTTTAAAAGCAATCCACTTTGTAGTGACAAATCTCAAATAATAATAATGTATTTCCCCGGATAGGAAAGGTCCTAGGTTTGAATCCCTGTAGCAACTTAAATATTTTTTCAATAAATAGATTTTTTCTGATACATTTAATTTGTCTCAAAAATAAATATCTCAAAACGATCCAATTGTTGTGAAATAATCGGAGCTCGCGAAGGCAGATTCAATTAGAACAAGAAAATGTGCAAATCTATCATTTGGGTCAAATCATTTCTCAGAAAGGAATTTGGTGTTGAAGTAACCATCCCCTATGTATAGGAAATATGCAGGACGAATGTAGGATATGGAATGAAGACTTTTATAAAACATTTTTTCGCAATATACAGTAAACTCCATCTTATTTGGTACTCAAATAACCAAAAGATTCAAGCAAAAAATAGTGGTATATTTTTATATATTGCAGTTTAGTGTGTTTTAAAAATTTAAGTAGTGGAGATAATTTTATATTCACTACATATGTATTCAATTTATATTTTATATATTAGATTAACAGAGCTTGTTCATTACTTAAATTACTTAAATTACTTTTTTCACTGGCAGCAGGTATATAGAGTTTTGTGCGGTGCTATAGTAATTTAAATAGTGTTGATCAGATATCTGGAAAATTCTGTTTTTCGGCACCTCTGGTCCCAGTGATGCCGGATAATAGGGAGTTAAAATAAAAATTAAAAACAATAAAATGAGATACTGATTTGATTAAGCAAGCAATTGTAGCCTTTGTGTTAACAATGAAGTAGTTTCCCACTAAATATCTAAGCAGAATATTTAAGAAAAACATTAACAGGGGATGAAAATCATACGAATAATTAAAAATCTACATTCATAAACTATTGGTATATATAATCGATTAGACATTAAGTAAGGTTTCTAGAAAGATAAGCCTTTATTACCAGTAATAATAGAAAACTGAAATGAGCTTCTGGAAGTTAAATAACAAACGGGGTACCTATGACGATATCAGCCGCATCCACAACATCCATGTTCATGGGCCGACTCTTGTGACAGATGAGTCCGACCAGAAACACCAGGTAGATGAGAAATATAGCAGCCAAAGCCACTACGATAGCCACCCAATACTGCTGGTAGGTGATGCTCGGTATTAGTCTTATCCTAAATATGAACAATTATTTTAAAATGCAGACTGCATTATTGGCGGTGAACACACAATAGCTTGAGTTTTATATTAAATTGTTTGTTTTTTCTTTGCATTAATGTACATCATTATTCTAATACAATGGAGTCCCCTTCTGAGGACTGAGAAAAAAAGTTGTAAAATAGGAGGTGTAGTTTCAGAACAAATGATCATATTATAAGTAGTTATGTAACTTGATAATTATGTACATCTAAAAACAAAAATAAAAAAACAAATAGCAGTAAAGGCAATGAGCAAGCAAAATTATTTAAAAAATGCTTTCTAATCTTGTTAATTTGAAATAATATTTTACAACTTAAAATATCAAATTTCTATTACAATTCTTGTTGATTCAAAATCCCAGCAAAAAATTACAAAAAATTGAGAATATTTAAATATACAATATAAATTTATTCCTTCATGTAAAACATTAATGCGTCGTTTATCGTAGGTAATTTTAGTACCGAATTATATACCGAACGAAACAAGATCAGCAGATTCTAATTTGGAAAATGTAAAATCCTTATTCCACTGTATATGTATTTATATAGAACTAATATCCTTCTTGTATTGGCTAAAAAAAAATACCTGTTGATTATATATAGGGTAACACTCGCATGAAGGCCTATTATAAATCATTTTATCATAAACTCATAAAAAATTATTGTAACTGTCTAACATTTTCTGCTCAAAAATTCCTTCAGTTTTGAGAAAAGATGAATGTCCGATGGCGCCACATCCAGGCTGTATGGAGAATGGTCCAGTAGATTCCTTCTGCCGAGCAATGTGAGGTCGACCAAAAATTGGCAGGACTAATAAAATACATGGTTAATACATTACCACTGAGAAATTACATCTGACGCACTGAAAAACTCAAAATTGTTAGGCAGTGTTACAGACAAGTTATGACAAGTTCCTGACAAAGCTCCTACTTATGTTGTTAATACAAGCAAATGATTCTTATATATATATATATAAATCCCGCTACAGTTTTGGCAACCTTTCACTTTGCATTCTTTTGACTACCACTAGTTATGGTAGGTTTAGAAACAAAAGCGTTGTGAATGTTCACGTATCTTTAGTTATAAAATAAAATGATAGTAACAGAATTAGCCAGAAATCGTGTTTTAGAAGTATTCAATTTTTTGCATGGTAAAGGATGTCTCAGATTATTTTTCATTTTTGATATTTAAAAAAAAAACATCAGAATTAGTTCAAACTCGTTTTATTTACTGTTAAATTAAAAAGCAGTTTTTGAATTTTATTTATGAAAAACAACCGTTTGTAACACCATCCACTTCTTCACACACATTTAGCCTGGAACTAAAATTTTCACTCACTAGCTGGAGCATCGCTCTTGGAATAGCATTGATTTCGCCTGTGATTCTTTGCTTTAAAACATTCAGGTTGGGTGGCAATGGGTTGTAGACATTACTTTTTAAGTAGCTCCATAGGAAAAAAAAAAGCAGGCGTTAAATCTGGGCTCCTCGGTGCCCAGTTGATGTCTCCTCGGCGACTTATTACTCTTTCAGGGAATAAATTGTGAAGAGCAGCTAACGAGTCATTTGTAATACGGGACGTGGCTCCATCTTGCTGGAAAAATGTATTGCGGTTGTAGCCAATCTGTATTTCTGTAGCCAGAAAAGTCCGGATTATATGGCAATATTGATTGGAATTAATGCTCTGGGTGCGACCATGGTCATCCTCAAAAAAGTAAGGGCCGATAATTCCTTGACTTGAGATGGCAGCCCAAACGACAACGTTTGGTGAGTGTAATGATTTCTGATGCAGTTTTAGCGGATTACCGGAAGCCCAGTGTCTGTAATTTTGTTTATTCACGTGGCCGTTGATGTGAAAATTCGATTCATCGGAGAACCAGATGTTATTGAAACTCCTAAAACGATTTTTCATTGTCCTGCAGAATTCGACTCGTTTAGAACGATCATCGGGCTTCATCTCTTGAACAATTACAATTTTATACAGGTGAAAATGTAAATCTTTGCGAATAATATGATGACCCGTGGATTTGTTTAAATTTAGAGAAGCTGCGTGCAATCGTAGTGACTGTTGTCGTCCATAACAGACTGGCGACTGGGTTATCCATAACAGACTAGCGAACGCGGTCGACATTCATGCTCGTTCTCGGTGTCCTTTTGCGCCCAGTTGATTTATCGCATACTGGATGATTCATTTTATTGAAGGACGTACTATATCATTTTATGTATTTATATACATATACCGATCATGTCTTTTAATTAATAAATAATAATACCTTTAATAAATAAATAATACTAACGACTTCAATGAAATTCTTTTTTATTATTTACAGGAGTTCACTTACTCTGATGGTGATGATAGGGACATGGCTGTTGATAAGAATGCTTGCGATTTTATCCCCAAATTTACACAGATTTCATAATGCTGGTAAGTTTACTCAGGCCGAGGCTCAAAATGTTTTAATCAGACATTTAATAATTAATGCAAAACTAAAAGAATTAGTATTTCCTCATACGAGAGCAGATTGGATATCTCTGTTTTATAAAAAAGATACTTTGATTTGCGCATTTGGCTCACAGTATTTAAAAAATTCAACTGACGTCGTCCAGAAGAACTGCAACGTCTGCTAGTGCGTACTTATATGAGTGCCGAAAGTTGTGAAAATAAGTACGCAGAGTTTGACGGAGTTAATTCAGCAACTGAAAAAATTCTGATCAAAACATTAAAACGCGTTGTGATACATACGTAGTAAAAGAGGAATAGGCGTTTCTGTTTTGTACCGTGCAAAAAATGGAATACTCCTAAAACACAATTTCTGGCTAATTCTGTTACTATCACTTTATTTTATAACTAAAGATATGTGAACATTCACAACATTTTTGTTTCTAAACCTACCATAAGTAGTGGTAGTCAAAAGGATGCAAAGTGAAATGTTACTAAAACTGTAGCAGGATTTATATATATATACATATATATTTTTTTTAAATAGGTGTAAAAACTCTACAGATAAAACAGATTCTTGCCTTAATAATAAATTTAAATACCTTTGTGTGTTATGACAATAGAATTAAAATACATATATTTTAATTAGAGATTCAATGCTTAATGTACACAAAAATGCACTATATTAGATATTCTAGAAGTTGACAGTGTACTCATTCCAGCAGTGTTATATAAAGTTGAGTCAGAGACTGGTCTATAGTGCTCACTGAGTGTGGAAAAAAGCACATGAATCGAGGCCGACCTGAGATTCTTAAATCGCCCGTTGGGTTTGGTACCCGGTGGGAAACGGGCAAAGTCCTCCATCTGCCAACTGAAGAAGTTGGAGAAAAGCGAGGTGTTGGTATTGGCGCTGGAGCAGTCCGAGTCTGTTTCCCTCACCAACAGCACGATGTAGAAGCCCAGAGGATATTTAGCTTGCTGGAAAAGGGCACACACTCACTTGAGAAGAGAGGTCATCGATTGACATTTATTGTATATGGTAAACAAAGGCAAATAATGTACTCAGTATTCGGGGCGATCCAGATCCATGGAAAATTAAAATGAGATTTTAAACAGATATGAAAATCTAAATCTCAAAATCAAGCAATATTTTAGTCAATTTGGAGTCTTAAAGATGCATTATTCTAATGTGTGTAAGAAAACATAATAGAAATTTGTCTGATATTTTTTTATTAAATTTATTTACAGTAGACTCTCCAATATCCAGGGTACCATTAACTGGGGCAGTAAACGATTTCATTTTTTTAAAATTACATTTCAAAATATTATTTAAAATTAATTTTTCATTAAATACAACAGAAAATAAAACTGGTAAAGTTGCGAAACAGAAAACCTGGTCGATGGCGTGTTCATAAATTATTATTTGGGCCTGCTTAGATTCAATGTTTACATTTAATGCAAGTGGGCGGACGCATTACATCAAATATAAACTATGCATACAAAGATTTATTATTTATTGTTGATATTTTAAATTCTCAATACTTATATTTTATATTTACAATTTTGTATTTCCGTGTCGTGTAGCTGTGTGCACAGTTTTATGTGTAATTTTTTCTTAATTTTTTAATATTCTTTGGTGAGGTTTCGAGTCGTAACAGATGAAATGCTCTGCCGTTTTAATAAACAAAAAAAAAAGATTTTTTGCACAGATTATTTGAGGATTTTTATCTGGGTCAATTTCCCCCCCATATAATCGAGAGCCTTACGTACTTACAATCCTGATCAAGGATCTATATATTTATATATTTTTAACCTACTATTAAATTAGTTGACAATTGACACATAGAGTGAGAGCAATACATGTTATAGAGTATTAAAATAATGAAATTAATATCCTTATATTCGGCCCTTGCCGGTTGTGTGATCAGTAGTATTTTTTTACTATAGTAAAAAAAGTCACTAAAGTAATTTTTTTTGCTAAAACGGGTTGTTTGATGGTTAGTAAAAAAATATTTACTTCTCAAAAGTACACCCGTAGTAAACTCATTTTATTCTCCGATATCCGATTGTAAAAACAAGAATCGATAGTTAAACATGGCGGACTATTCACAGCTGTTCCAAAAGTCATCCGACACATTAATACTTTGAAAGATGCAGTATTAGACAATTAGTCATACAATATTCCGCTATTTTAGTAATGAAAATTCGTCCGATGATGATCTCGTTGTTTAATACATAATACGAAAAAATTTCACCACCAAAATGATAGAGTTCGAACGCCTAGTTGAAAATATCCATAGATAATGCATAAAATAAAGCATATATCATGATTATTTGTCGCGCCTTGGACATCTTTATCTATGCTTTGACAGTAGTAAATTTGATGAATCAATAAACAGCAAAGGATTTTTACTATGGGCGTCAGTAAAAAAGTTACTACTGATCACACAACCGGCTCTTAGTGTAGATTAAATAAATGTTAGATTAGTAAATATTAAATACTATTTTAATTTAGTTTGAATGATTTCTGTAAATCTGAAACATTGGCATGGTGAACTTGAACTCATAAATGAATATGTAAACAAAGAATTAAAGTCATGCGCTGATTGCCACAAATAATTCTGAAAGAAATGGAATGCCACTTCGTGAGAGTATTACTGTACATATTCATTACACCGATGAGTATTCAAAGTAACACATTAAAGAATAGAAAATAGTTCATGAAGCATGTGTTAAGCATTGATGTTAGTCCCAGAGTAGTCGCAAGTGTAGCTCTCAGAAAAAAAATTGTGTGTACTTACAGTGACAGTGATGCCCCCCCTCTTGCTCATGGTGGCGTAGAAACCTTCGTACGCGACATCCCTTTCCGTGTCAAATACGGGACACTGTAAAAGTTAAATAGCTCAGAAAATTATTTTGAAAGTTATTCTCAAAACTCCAATCTCAACGAGCACTGACAAAAAATTTAATAAATTCAATGTTTTTGATATAAGACAAATATATGCTAATAAACATATATAAACACAAACAGACACATTTTAAAACAACTCAAAATATAATTACCATACGGACAAATACACATAACCTACAAGCCCCAAGAGCACATACAACATATGGCCAAGGAACTACAAATATTTTGGGCCTAAATTATTTAATAGGATGCTAAAAGATTTAACCCAATTGAATTTTCCCAATAACATGAAACTGAAAATAAAAACTTGGATTCGTAATATGGGTAGAGCTAGTATTGGTGCACTCACCCAAACATATTGATTCAAACCTTTAATAATTGTTGTCACAAATTTCTTCAAAATAATTTATTTGATAGTCCACTTTGTAATTGTTTTTTATACTTGTAATACTAATTTATTTGTACAATTGCTTGTAAACTATGCCCGTCTCGACACAGAAATTCTCTAGTGAGACGGGCACAGTTCAACCACATTTTTACACATGCATTATATAGTTACCAATAAATAAATATGAATTTGGTTCAACTGATGATTTAAAGTCATTAAAAAATATTGAGAAATAAACATATTTTGTGAAGCCAGTATTATATCTCATTAGCATTAACCTCTTTAGCATCATATTCCCTTTATACTTTCTCAAAAACTCAATGATACATTTTCCAGTTCAGATGAAAGTTGAGAGCAAGAGCACATAAATTGAGACTATCATAAAATGAGGAAGAAAAGATTTTATTAGACTAAAACTAGCAGCTTTAGATAGACACTAGTTGAGTATAAGAGACTCGGTTTAAATTATTCAGACCACAGTGGAAGCATTATTCTAAGGGCCACCATTACTGTTTCGAAGAACCAGAACAGGCCTAGTCCCTAGCTATTATTATTTTTAAAATTGAAAACGGACAAAGGATGATATCTCTCATACAGATATTAAAATGCACATGTATTATTTTAATGGTAGGAAGTATTACTGTTACACTAACTTACTACATACAACATTAGAGAATTTATTTAGCAGCAATCTTAACATTTACACCTAGACTATAATACGATGTATGATAATTTAATTCCGGGAAGGCACCTTTAAAAAATATACTGTTTGAAACTATACACTAATTAACTACAAACTGTCACTCCTGTCACCCATTGTATTCCCATTTCTGGAAGCAGGCCTGAAGCTCATTTTCCGGAATACTGTTGAGTAACTTTCTCGACAGTATTCTGTTGGATATCAGTTATATTAGAAAATCTTTGTCCCTTCAGTGCAGGTTTTAATTTTGGAAATGGCCAGAAATCACAGGGAGCTAAGTTAGGTAAATAGGTAGGATCATCTAATTGAATAATCACTTTTTTGGCCAGAAAGTATCTTTCAGCGCACTGTGGCTGCTCTAAATTTCGATTGCCAATTTTTATGCCATCTGTTATTTTCCCAATAGATAACTAAACAGCGGGCTATATTAGCTTAAAATTTATGCACATATTATTATTATAATACACGCCCTATTCAGGTATTAACATAATTTGTAAAATAATAGAAAATTTCATCAGAAGTGCAATATACAATGAAAAAAATTATATAATATTAGCATGTTTTTTCATAATCAAAATTAACAATAAAAATAAATTAAAAATGTGGAAGTGAAGCAATTTATCCATCACCATTGAGTTGAGCCACAAAAAATTGTAATAATGTAGTCCTATAAAGAGTTAAATTTACAGCAAAAATGTAGACTAACTCCGCATATTCATTCCCCAAAAAATGCAATCTGGGGACTGCGGAGTTAACTAATGCATGTGTTCCGACATTATCACTGTAATAGAACAATGAATTGAGTCTCGACGACCTCAATAGTGCATGAAAGTCAAGCAGACTAACAATCTGGGGGCAGTCTACCATACCATTGATGATCCTGTATAACACTCATGTGATTTCAATATATTTACGTCACTGGCACCATGGGCGATTAAGCAGCTATTCTGGGAATTAAATTGTCACACCTCGTACATTTGAAATGAGGGGAATTAAATTCTTGACCTCTGTATCAGGCAATTTTAGCACGAGAGAATTAAAAACAAGACAAGGAAATTTAAAAAAATGTAGGTAATAAAAAAATCACTCACAGAAGCGTTTTGAATGGAAACAAGCATGCAGATATCATCATCAGAGTCAATCCTTATAAGCACTGTCTTGAGACTCTCTTGGATCCCATTGAAGATGCTCGCCTTAAATACGTTCCGAGCCAGGTCCCATACGTGACTACTGTAATTCCCGTAAGTGGTGGCATCCTCTACCCCATTTTCTGTTTGGTTAGTGGAGCTTCTCCAAGAGCCAATTTTTTCTAAATCCAAGACACCATCCAGCGCTCCATACTCAAATGAGTAAAAGTATATGATGGGTTGAGAAGGACTGGTGCTGACGTTCTTTTCGGAATTGAGACTGAGATAGAAGTCTTTAACCATGTCTACCTTGAGGATGAGGGTGAGGTTTGCTATGCTCGATGTGTAAACATGTATGATGGGATGATTTTGGATGTTGGCATCTGAAAAATAATCAGAAGCATAAATACAACCAGTATGCATATGCACCCATAGATGATTAGCTCTCGCTCCAGACTTCTAAAGCATATATATTTGTTACTTTATAAAGTGTCCATGACATATAAATTATCGATGAATTAAAATAGAATATAATTTCTAGAAATTATTCAAACTTAGAATTGACCAGTTAAAATACTGATACCCCTTAATAAAGGAAGGCTATACATTCTGAGATGAATATGAATACGATGCTGAAAATAAAGTGAAGGCGATGACACGTGATTTAGACCTAGTGAATTCTATCCATGCCTACTGTTCAAAAAAACTAAGGTAGGATCAGCTTGAGTTATCTATTATAGAAAGAGATAAAAATTTAAACCCGTGTACACGACGTTCGATTTGATCCGATAAACGGAAGGCATTAAATTACAAACATTTATCCCATTTTAATTGCGGATATTCAAATTCACCCAATTGATGAACGGATCATATCATGGTCAATGGACTGACATTTGACATGTCACATTGACTACTACTACGAAAGCCGAGAGTTGTCTCCAAACAATTTTATCTATGTTTCAAAGATTGTCTCGAGTTGATTGTCGAAAATTTCATTCGAGGACACGGGTCATTACAATTGAATACCAACCATACAATTATCTACTACTCACACAAAGGAGTTCAATTTGCTTTATGACTAGGTCAGTGGACCTAGTTATAAAGTTCGTTGACTTGAGAGAGGACTGACTGTATTGCATAAAAGTTCATTGTAAAAAATGTAATTGATGAATAATTTGCTCAGTGACAGTGCTACCGCAAATGGTTGGAAAATGTACAGGCATTTGCTATAGTGCTGCAATAGAATACAGAATTACAACAAATTTGCAGAATACAACGCAGTTTGATTTTCGAACATTACTAAACTATGTGAAAAAACCGATCAGCTTGGATATGTACCAAATAATATCTCTGCCTGCAATGAATAATGCACACCCAGGAATAAGATATATAAGCATTACAAAAAACAAATAAGTTTTTATATCATAGGAATACGTATTACAAAAATCTGCAAAAGATGTTCTACTTATAAAAAATCATTTAATATATATATGTATCCATATTGAGAATAACATATTATGCATCCTGAATGATTAGAAAAAATTCATAAAAAATAAAACAAAAATATTTTTGGATTTTTGCATTAGAAAATCAATGAATTTTAGGTTTTCTGAAATTGAACAATTAAAGTAGTCTTTTTTTTTTCAGAAGGTTAGTTAGGTAGTTACTGTGAATTTAGATTTTTATTTATTTTTCAATTAATTAGTATTATTGGAATAATTTGATTTGAAAAATATTGATAAAACAAAAATGACATTTTTCTAATTATTTTTTACCTCGGGGTATTAAAGGGATAAAAGCAAAAATTTATGTGTACAGTTGAAATTTAAAAATATATCTACATATTGGTTTACTTTAAAATATATATGAACAAATATTTATATATTTATGAAGCTTCTGGTCAGCATTCCCGTGTCATATAAATATAAAAATATTGCTTGGATACCTTTGTTGCTTTCCGACGCGGATCGCTGCAGGAAAAAGTTCTTGTTGGGACACAGTGTGCGGGATATACTGAGGTACTCCTGATTCCTTGCGACTGAGGGTAGCTGCCAGGAGAGCACACCTGCAGGTTACAATGTAAACATGTAGAGATAACAAAATGAATACTGTGGACAATCATCATGTTAATCTTTAAAAATTGAATCTAATTTTTCTTTTCTACATATTGAAAATATAGCAAAAGTGTTAGGTTATGTCAGGTTATCATTTTTATAACTGCGTAATCACAAAAGAGTATAAAATAAAAAACAGTGAAATTATACATTTCTATATAAATATTACATTACTGTGTTACAAAGAGTAACATATAGGTTCGAATATTTGTCATCAAAAATAATGTCGCTGTAGCATAGTTGGATAATGCACCTTCCCCGGTTTGGAAAGAGATCCAGGTTCGAATCCTGATAGCGCAACAGCAATATTTTTCAATAGAATTGATTTTATATGTATATCTTTCTAATTAATACATTTAATTAGTATTTTATATTATATGTAATTATTTACTCTCATATATATTCATATATATGTGTATATTTCTTATTCTCTCGTCAGAAGTGCTTAATTGAGATAAACTATACACAATAATTACAGTTGTATCTCACACGATACTCTGTCATTGTTTTAATTAATCTAATGTGATGTCAGTTTTTTTACTTTGCACAATTACTACAATCAAAGCTTGCATTTAATGATGTAAAAATGTTTTTTTGTAAAAATAAAGTTTCAACATTTTTACTTTGATGCGGGAATCATTTTTAAGACCCATTTAAAAAAAAATAAATTTTGATTTATGTTAGAAAGTGCGAAGAATTATTTGGTTAGGTAATCAAAGTACGTTTTACATAAAAAATGGTGTGATCATTTATGCACTGATTGCAATATAATAATTAACAAGTCAAGGATAATGAGAAAAGTGCGTTATAAAGTGGGTTACCTTTCTGCTGCCTGGCAGTTATGAATATTGGATAGGTCCTGTTGGCTAAATTACTGGTCACTGATATCCTGGCAGGATATTCAGAATCAAAGTACTAAAAAGAGATAAGATAATAATGAGGAATGACATATTGGGGATGAATATTACATTGTATAAATTCATAAAACTGCCTCCACAAAGAGAGAATGATGTATTTTTGTTTGAAATTAAATGACATAAATTCTTGTACAATTTAAGAGACAAGCATAAAAATAAAATTGTACGTATTATATATTGTGACATTACAAAGTAACATCACGCATTTGGAAAAATAAATCTATGAAATTTAGAATCTAAGATGATGGCGGTAGGCAGCCGCGGGGAGGGGTACACTATGGGTCTTACTTGAGAGACGTGCACAAGCCGCCGTTCCCAGGCCAATACTAGAAAATACTGGTAAATGGCTGTGATTTGAATGGACCCATCTGTCGAGATATTGGACGTCTCGGCAGATTATGGGATTGGAAAATATGGAAGGATTGGAACACTGAGTTCTGTACCTTGGGTTCCAGGAGCTGCCATGGACTCGGATGGAGAAGGATAACCCAAAAACGCAAGCTAAGTGATTCATTACAAGTGATTTTTTTTCTACGATCAGATTTTATTTCGACACTTGACTATTTATTGTGGCACAGACATGGGAGTAACTTTAGGCTGTAATTATTAGTTAGACAAGTTTCCATACAAATCCCTTCACCATTTAACCAGTTTATACTATCAGTTTGTACTAAATAAATATTGTTTTAAAGTTAAAGTCCGCTTTCATTCTGAAAACCTCCATTGTTACCTACACACCACACTTCAAATTTCAGATATCATAATTACACATTCCTCCGATGATGGCCAGCAGATGAAGTAAGAGGTGAGTAGATGATCTAAATCTTGAATCGAACTCACGTTAATTTCATGCTCTACCCTGTCTAGTCGGTGAGGGGCGTCCAGCCTCACTAGTAGGTGGATCGTATCCTACAGTGTATGTAATAGAATATGTCAAGAAAATGAAAGTGCTATGGGCGGACCGCATCGCTTGGACGATGGACAAAATAATAATTTCATAGTAAAATATTACAATCAGTGTGTATATTTTCTGTTGCTCTTTATCAAATGTGAGATAAATTGATCAAACATTGATGACAAGCAACAATACATATTAGCAATGTTCCCTCAAAATTTGGATCACGGTGTGCGCATAAAAAATCGTTTGCGTAGTTTTAAGGACCAATGCTATTATTTGTGCGCTGCGGGAGAAGATAAGAAAAACATTACAAGTACAAGTCTACTGGTAGTGATGCGCTCAAAATCACGAACCGTGAGTCAATCACTGATATCATTGTTCATAGATGTTTGTAGATATTCAATCACACTCACTATCAGTGATTGAATATCTGGGAACATTGTGATTCATTTTTTAAATTTATTTATATTTGGTTGTGAACCGTGATTTGGCTCATGTGCATATTAAATGAAAATATTCATGAAGGAATGACGTTATAATTCGTGATAAGCGCCATCTAGTAGATTCTGCCAGAACGTTTTACGCATTTGACCCGAAAAATAAACTCACATTTTTTTAAGTGAGTGATGTGAGAGATGATATTAAATTAGATATATATTAATTATGTTAGTTAGAATGTGTTTTTATATTTATTTGTTTGTTTCGTGTATTGTGATATCGTGCGGCGCACACGTATTAGTAATGAAACTGTGATCACAGTCACAGTTTTCAATCACTGATGTTATCCAATATCAAACACAATCACAACCAGTGAGTCAAGAGTCACTAGCTACTGGTAGGTCCCGTGTTCACCACATTACTAATGAAAATGTATTAAGATGTATAAATAAATCGAGAAAACTATTAAAAAATATCAAGGAAAATGGCATACTCCGCAATGAAAAATATGATATTTTACAACTCATCATGGAGGGGAAAACAGAAGACAGCAGAGACATAGGTACAAAGAGGTTATCTTGATTGTGTGAACTCAGAAAGTGGTTCAATATACAAAATATTGGTGATCTTATACAAGATAAATCAATATACTGCAATGGATAGAAGGCGGCAGATGAAGAAGTCTTCTTAAAAATTGTGCGCACGCTATCACAACAAATCGTGTGCGCGCCTCAGAAGGAACGTTGGACACGAGATCCCCCTGCAACACCATATATCGGTTTTTACAAATGTCAATAGACATACAGAGCGTTGGTCATCTTGGATGACTACAGCATTGTTGCAGGGAAGCTTACTTAGAAATTGTGATAACAGTATTTAAATTTATTTTATGTGGCTGTTTAATATATATCATTTCATGCCCAAGAAGGTATACAATGTTGTGGCGTTAATAACTCAGATCTGCCTAAAACCAATATACGGTGTCGTTGCAGGGATGATCTCATATTTTATAATCATTTGATAAGACTCAACATTTGCAAAAATGAGTACATACCTATTTTTATATTTTTTGAAATTAATAGCTAATTAATTAAACAATGTAATGTACATAATTCAAGAAAATGTACACAATTTTTATTAATAAACAGGTTATAGTTAATTTAGAAGGAGTCTGGTGTTATAACATCAAGTTTGTTTTATGAAAAGGTATAACAGTAAATTTAATAAAAATATGTACCAGGGCAGAGTATTTATAAGTGTGTGATGTTTTATTCACAGACCGTGTACAGCTCAATGATTTATTATAAAATTAACATTGTTAAATAATATGATTCGGATACGATTGATGTTACCTACATATAACTACCATGTTACTATTTACTAAATTTAATATTCTCAATACAGTGTGAATTGTGCATTTAATATTCTTAATACAATTCGTGAATTCCGGGTTGCACGTCCCACAGAATGGATTACGACAATTCCAGTAGTAAATAGGAATCACCACAAGGTGTGGGGGGAAGTAGGGAAATGTGGTACAGGATGAGGTCAGTGAGGGGATAGGGATTCTAGTCGAAGGACCAGTAATCTCGGGAACCAGAATTCAGAAGGACTGCTCGCCTTACCTTGTATATGATGCCTCCGTAAACCCTGCAGTCGCCGCAGAGATCACATAATAAATGGCATGCGGATGAGCCGATCTCCGTTCCCAATTGAAGACGACGATGTCACAAGTTCACCCACGGCACAAACAAACAATATCACTTGTGCACACAAATCACAGAATCACAAACAATGCAGTGCTCGTGCACTGGAGCTGAAAGGTCCACACCGCGAATGCTATTGTGATGTCGAGATCAAACACAAATCAGTCAAGTTGACGTCAAGGTCACATTTCACACTGAAAGACGAGCATTAGGAAATATATGGATGGGAATTTGGACACGGAATGTGTCAATAATATTGGTCGCGGCTGATTCGAAAAGACGCGCCAAAAGTGTGTTCACGAATTCGGATTCACAGTGATTTTAGAAAAAAACATATTAAATATACATGTATTGACATGGTTGTACCACATGAAGTTGTCGATTTTCAATCAGCCTAAAATCGATTTCGATTGAAAAAAGGTTCTGTGCAGTATTTTACCCATTTGTCTATTTGTTATTGACAAAGGTACTATGCCCTTCAATTGTCTTTGAATGTGAAGTTATTTATGCTGTTATGTATTTTTTTAAGCCTTTAAACAGAACAATGTCGCCAAAAGAATTGAGTCATATTTTTGTATGAATTTGGGACACAATGCAGCTGAAGCAGGTAGAAATGTTAACAAGACGTTTGGAAAAGGGTCTGCTAGCCAGAGAACAATACGATTATGCTTTGAAAAATTTCATTTTGGCATTATAAATGAGCCTCAGCGTTGTAAATAAAGAACAGTGGTGGAAACAATAGTGGAAGCTAATCTACATATGACAATTCAAGCGCTTGTGTGTGATCTAGGAGTTAGTGTTATGACTGTTTCTCGCCACCTCGCTGAGAAAAAGTGAAAAAACTACCACACAAATTGACCGAAAGTCAGAAACTTACGACGTTTAGAGGAACCGTTCATTATTATTTTTTGAAACCCAGCGAATCAATACAATTCATATTGTCATAAAATTGATATGAACGAAAATTTAGAAAAAAAAAAGTAAATATTAGCCACATACATCAGAAATCACCATTGACAAATTAAATTCTTTAAGTTATTAAATTTTTCCGCATCCTTCGTATTCACCCGATCTATAGCCGACTGATTACCACCTATTCTGTCACTTGGAATTATATTTAAGTAATAAAACGCTTTGAACTCAGGCGGAAATAATTAGGGGCTTCGAAAATTTATAGTCGAAAATGAAGATTATTTTAAAATAGTATTTTTAGCATATTTTCTCAATGGAAGAGACTATAGAAGCGGGTGGAATTTATTTTGATTAAATATATTTTTTAATATTGAAAATATTGCATACCCAAAAACCCTACGAATACTATAGCCAATCATTTTACCTATATACCTGTGGGCGTAGTTTCTGGAGGTGTGAATAAAAAACGTGGTTGGAGTTTAGTCGTAATTGTAATTAATTTGTAAATGTTTATGAAGGGTTAAGGTCAAATGGGCAGTCACGCGAGTTTAGGGATTTAAAAAAATTTGCAAATATACGAATTACGTGAACAAATAATTTACTTTGGGTGTCAAAAACGCATACAAACTGCGTATAATCAGATTTTACGAATTATCAGTAGAAATTATCATGAAATGTTATTTTCGAGGCAAATTTTTTTGAAAAAAGTGTGAATTCTGTGAAAATACAAAATATAGGTTTAAACATTTGTGGATCTATATTTTCTACGAGATGTTCTCACTTTTTTTACACACATGAGTTATTTCAAAACGTAATATAATTCTTAATAAAATTTTCTTTTGCACAATACATATTTAGTTAATCAGAAATCATCAAAACACCCCATATTGCATAATCTACTGGGTTTAAATCTAGAATGTTCGGTGGCAATATGCCTGGCTCGATGAAATTAACATTCTCATTACAAAGAAATTTGATTGTATTTCTAGCTGTGTGAGATGGAGCTCCTTCCTCCTATAATGTCCAGCTATACTCCAGGCTTTGTTTTGAAACTCTGATCGTTTTCCTAGTACCCCAACATTTTTCAATTTGCAAATTTTTCATCAGAATACGGTCTTCTGCAGTGATTTTTGTCATTCTGGGCAACAATTTGAAAAAAACCAAATATTAAACAATGGGAAAATTAATAATCAAAGATGGCAACCGGAAATTAAAAACGTAATATAGGTAAATAAGTAAGTAAGTAAATTAGAAAGCTATTTAAGCTATTATTGATATAGTTAAACTAATTTTGATGTAATTATATCACATTTTACGAAATGTTCTCACTTTTTTTGGACCACCCTGTATATACGTTCTGATTACACTTTTAACTGTTAAGATTCATCAACAATAAATTAATAAAGACTAACCAACTTTAGAAATCAATATATATATATATATATATATATTACGTTCTTCTAAATTACTACTACTAAATGCTGTGTTCTGATAGGAATTATGTAATTTGATGAAATATTCAACCGTATTGAGTTTCAAACTTTAAACAATTTTAAAGATTTGTGAAAGAGGTAATTGTTGTAATCGGTCAACTCAAAAAATAGACCACACAATTTTAGAGTTTACAAAATAAGATAATATAAAATGACATAATCGATACACATGACCAATGTTACAATAATCATCATTTGTTTGATAGATTATTAAAAACGTTGTTTGTACCGAAAAACATACATTTCAATCAAAATACTAATTTATTTGATAGTTATCTTATCTGTGTAAATAAATGTAAATATTTTTATAATAAGTCATTATGGTAAATAAGAAGATACTCATCGTAGACAGAATATTTCAGATATCCATGATATATAAATAAATACAATTTTAACGGTGAATTTCATGGCCACGAGGGTATTTAATATGTATTAAAGATTTTATTTATTATTTTCAGGATATATATACATATACATGATATTTCATAAGAATGAGAAACATTTATTTTAATACAAATTAAATGTATCAATTAGTAAGATAAATCATGTTCTGAAAAAATTGCAACTTCAAAATAATACATAATGTGTTCTCCTTAAAAACATTTATTTTGTATTTTGACATTTTTCCAAAAAGACTTTCGAGATTTTAATATTAAGGTGATATATAGATACATATACACTTATCCCTCGATCTACGCGGTCAATACGTTCCAGGAAATTCCGCGTAAACCGAGCCATAGAACGCATGCAAAAATGGAAGATAGGTTTCAGAAAATTTAAATCTGCATAAGTCGAGACTTAAAGTTCATATAAAATAGGTTCGTGTAAAATCTGTACGTACATAGACGTATGTATATCAACATAAGAATTTTTTTTTTTGTTAAATATGTAGCTTTAATAATTCAAAATAAATTTATAACACGTACATAATTTAAAACAGAATTGTAATTTTATTATTCCTCTGCCTCGCTGCTATATTCTAATGAAACCATATTTTTCTTTCGAGTCGGCTCGAAATCACTACTGTCACCAGATTCATATTCAGCAGCAGGTTCTTTTGTATTAATCCTGATAGTCTGTCATTAATTTTTGTGTTTTATTTTTTATTAAATCCTTGAAATTTTTTTGGTACATGACATGTTTGATTTAAAAAACCGATACTGCGTAAATCAAGGGACGAGTGTATAGGACAAATCTACATCTAAGTCTGTGGATTTTGAACACTGATACTGATACTGACAATATACAGGATTTTCTTGTATTGTTCATCTGCAAATTGGGAATATTATGAAGGAATTTATATTTTAAATTATCATTATGTAAATAAAATAAATGCGAATTACCCCACGATAAGTACATTCAAAGAAATGAAATGAGGATTATTGATTTTTCTGCAAAGTCACACCTTATTACTGTTATCTTCGTGCTTGTTGCCGACACATTTAAGTGCATTAGAAGGATGTTTGAGAACAAAATATTAGTCACTTGCAAATATTAGTAATTCCCAATCATTCACAGCAGATAAGTAAAAATATTATCTATGGACTGCATTTTGTGCTAATAAAAGTTCTTCTATACCAGTTCTCTATCAGATTGGACAGTATGCTGGAAGATATTGTTAAATATGGTAAAATTCAAGCTAATGAGTAGACTCTATTCTACTAAAAATGAAATTAAGTTTTTGTTTGCTTCTAAACTAAACTGATAATTAACATTATCACCATAATATTATTATTTGTTCTGGAACATACCAATCAATATGTAATTTTCATACATTTGTCTATGCTAACCTATATATCTACAGGTTGAATATTATGTTGAAGACCGATATTGTTTTTGAATAACTATGAAATGAAATGCAATTTTTTAATTTGGTTTTAATTGATTGATTATTTGGTTTATTACAATTATGTACGGAATATGACATCGGCCAAGTGGCCGCCTCTGGCAGCGGTACAAATGCGTGCTCTTTGAACCATATTTTTCATAACATTCTCGCACACTTCATGTGTTATTTCAACAATTTCATTTTGAATATTATCCTGTAGCATCGGAAATGTTGTTGGCTTACTGGTGTAGATCTTTCTTTTCAAGTACCCCCACAGAAAATAGTCGAGACCTGTCAAATCAGGTGATCGAGAAGGCCTGTTGGTATATGACATTATGCGGCCGGGAAAAATTTCAAGTGTAGCTCGGGCTGTGTGTGAGATGGCACCGTCCTGTTGAAACTACATGTGTTGCAGGCCCAATTGACCCAAAATTCGGCCACCAAGAAGTTTTTCAACATGTGACGATAGCGATCATCATTAATGGTCACAACCTTGCCTCTTGCATCCTGAAAGAAATAGGGCCCAATGAATCCGTCAGTTTACATGGTGCACCATACAGTAACTCTGCGTGGGTTTAAAGGTCGTTGGTGTATTAATTGAGGATTTTCAATGTCCCAATAATTACTGTTTTGTTTATTAACAAAACCCATAAAATCGGGATTATCAATATTGAGCTGCAAAACATGTGCGCTCCAATTTCGTTGGCGTATATGGTCATTTTCCTGTATGGCTGGTGTCAATTGAATTTTATACGGGTAGCAATGCTAATCATTCTTGAGTATTTTTAACTAAGTCCCTCGAGACATTCCCTTTTTGTGCACGGTGTCGAGAAGAAGTGCCAGCACTTTCATGAACACTTCCTCTTAATGCACAACACTTTCTGGTGTACGTATGCTACGTTGTCGTCCCGTCTTCGGTTTATCTGCCAGTGTGTATAGAATTTCAAAATTATTCACTACATGTTGAATGGTTGACTTGCCTGGCACGTGATGAACACCAAAAAAATTACGCAACTTTTTTCATGTATTCACAATTGAAGGATTATTTAAATAAAATATTTTAAAGACTTCAACACGTTGTTAAGGCATTAGATGCCCCATAATAAATTGTAATCAACTACTTTCTATGACTACCAAATGTGAATTGACAAATGTCTGCCAAACCAAAATGGCGGCCAAACAAAATTGGCCTGGAACATAATATTCAACTGTATGTTAAGCGATTATGAAAAACAAAAATTACAAAGAATCACACCTGATTATTTTATCAGGTAAAATACATAAGTATATAAGACTAGCGATGGTTGATATTTGTGTCTCAGTGATTTATAACCAGTTACTATCTATTTACCGGAACACCCAGTTACTCAATACATATTGTAGTAACCAGATCCACAGAATCGATTGAGTATCGTAGGATACAAAAAAAATTGGTGCCATTGGTTAAAATGAAAAAGAAGCAGATCTTTGCAATGTCAATAATTCTAGGCAATGACGACGGACCATTAGACTGGTTACTTTTGGAACTGGTCAAACGATCCAATGTTCAACTGGAACTGATGTTCCAGCAAATCGACAATATCAACCATCGCTATATAAGATGTAAGAATTCCTCAAGTTCTGTGAAAATTTTATAATTTGTGTGCCAAGATATCAAAAATGTTGGGAACTATTGTTCTAATCTATTCAAATCAAATTATGTATCAATTCTGATACAATATGTTGCTATCTTTAATCTCATACAACTCATATTAGAATTATTATTTAGATCTAAACTAAATGTTATTTAAACAAATACCAGATATCTCATAGAGACAAAGTTATTTTTTATTATATTTGATGGAAAATATATGGAAGTATGGGATAATTACAGGGCTTACGACCTGTCTTACTCAATACTTCCATATATTTTTCCATTAAATATAATAAAAAAATAGCTTTGTCTCTATGAGATATCTGATATATGTTTTATTTGTTTGTAGGTAAAAATCCAGTAATTGTGTGTTCTTGGACATATTTGAATATTGCTAAATGTTATTTCATTGTAATATTTATGAAGGTATTGCTCCGGGATTTCTTGACTTGACTTTGATATTAATCATTTTCCATGGACATCCTTTATTTCTGGGTCATCAATATTCGTAGCATATATCTTTCTTACCAGTCTTTCCTCATTCGTTCGTTTTGCATGGCACCGTAGTCATTCATGGCTATGGCGTGCAAGCTACGATGTCGAGAGAACACGGCACCAGCCTCTCTCCTATTCACTATGCTAAGATCACCTTTACATTCCCTACTAATTTGTTAATTCATTAGTCATTTAATAAATTTTGTTTAAAACTCGTCCTAGGACATCACTTACACACAGCTCTTTCTGAACTAGATCTTCCTTATTAATTGCATAACACAAACACTTTTATAATACTCAACATCTTAAAACATCAAGAAAATAATTTGACATTTTAACATATTTTTAAAAAATAGAGATGCGTACATGGAATATGTGTCACATCGTTATTCTTACTATTTTCAAACTAAGCTAAAACGCTTGTGCCATGAAAATAAGACGAGCTTGATGGCCTCCTGGAATGAGGCTCAAACCCCCGATCACTAGTTCACTAGGTGAGTATAGTAACCACTACACCACAAGCATGTCACGACCTAATATAAAAATAAATAAAGAATAATATATATGTATCTAAATAATATTTGTATCAGAAATATTACAGTTAATTAATTAATAATTACCTACCTACAGTACACCAGCATTACGTTGTTCTAATTATCAAACTTCTGACGATAGACTTGTTTGTTTACTATTTTGAAAAATGTATCTCTAGTATAAAAAGTTTGTAAATTCACATTTTAAAGAAAATTTACAGAAATTTGTTGGGATTTTATAATTAATGAAAGTTGACTTACCTCAGACCCCGAGTACTCGAACACATATTCCGATGTTTTGTTGATTTTAATTATGTATTCCACTCCATACTCATATCTGAAATTAAAGTAGTTCCACAATAAGGTTGTCCTGATCCTGCTGATGAACAGTTGTGCACATAAATGAGATGTGATGTTGACTGATGATGACGATATGTGGTTTATAGTAGTAAGGCATATTATCAATACAAAGGTAATAGGATAGCAATCCAAAATGTGATACAGTAGACTCCCAATTGTCCGGGATAAAAAGTGGAAAAAAATTTGAAAGTTAAAAAAATCAAGCATATGAACGACTACTGTCCGAAAGTCACAGAAGTGTGTTTGTGCAAATGCAAATGCCAACCGGGATGTCATAAGGTTGTCAATAGGGGTGTGCACTACACACAAGTAAAAGAGCTGTGCATTACTAAAGATTCTGGGGAAAAAAATATATTACCCGGATTGGCGTAACACATGGCTAGATTTTTGTCTAGCTGTGGATTATTTTGAAAAATTGTGAATCATTTGTCTACAACTTCATGGCAATGCTGGCAGGCAATTTACCAGTACGTACGCATTGGTACGCGTCTAGTTTGTTTGTTCAATCTGTGTAAGAATCATAATGAACTAAATATTTTCTTACTGAACCTATTTCCCAGTTTTCTGCATTTTTAAAACAATTTGTGCTTAATTCTGTTGTCTTCTGTAATTATAATTTATTATCTCTCAAGCGAGCGAGTTTTGGATTTTTTGAGATATTATTAAGTTAGATTATTACCAATATTAAATGAAATGTTAAAATAAATTTATTTATATTATGAGTTTCGGATGTAGTAATTTGTAAAGCTAGTTATTTACTTTTAATTTTTTTGGAGCACTGTTAAGGAAACATCTTAAATATTGTCTGAGTGAAACAAAAGCAGAGTATGATAACTTGCCTTTTTTAAAGAAATAAATAGACAATTATATTCTAAATTTAAATTGATAGAATTGTTCTCAAAATTAGAATAATTTTTTTTTGGTACCTAGTATACCTATTGTATACTTAGTATCGTCGGCAGTGCTTTTTTTGTAAGAAAAAAGGTGCCGGAACTCGCATCTTGTTAATCTTTTATTAAAAAAAATATATATTCTGTTCTTAAGAAAAATACATTTTTTTGTATTTAAGGCAAATGTTTATGGAATATTCCAAAGTTTTCCCAAGTCCACATGGACCAAACATCACATTTTCAAGTTACTTTTAAAACTTGGAAAATCTGTTCTATGACAAAAAAAAAACTGATCGTCGGTAACAGCATAACCTAAGTTTGTGCCTATTGCACGCCACTGGTTGTCAAATAACTTTCGCCATAAATTTTTTTTACACAATTATTTTTTTTTCTCCAAAAAAATAAGAAAGGGAAGAGGATTATTTTTCGCTCCTTGCTGGTTTTTGACGATGTACAAGGTTTGATCAAAAAATATGAGGAATTTTTGAATTTCATGGGCTATATAAGATACATTAACCAAATTGGATGCTTATTTTATTGTTAGCTGTCAAAAAAGTTACATGTGTTTTGGTGTGCTTGGCGATTTTTTATTTATGGAAAAAATGAATCAAAGAATTTGCATTAAAAATGGAATAAAGTGCAGCACCATACAGGAAATGTTGCTTTTGGTGAGCCCTCTATGAATAAAATGAGCATTTAAAAGCGCTATGAAAATTTCCAAGAGACCGCTCTGTTGTACACAAGTGACAGTGACAACTTACTGGACGCAACTAACCCTCATAAAATACAATAAAAAAAAAAATGTTTGTTTTGAGAGATCACTCTTCGGACACGACAGACAGCTGATGTGTTTGACTCTAAAACACATCAGCTTTTGAATTTTTCGTTTTAAAAAATATTTTTTAATGACTTTGAAATGTCCCGGTTAATCTGCATCCCGGTTAAACCATTGGAAGTCTACTGTAGTATTGTAGGAATTGTGAAATGTTATAAATAACTTGAGTATCAAAAGGATGACAGTGGACTAAATGCTGTGTAATGAGATTTCCTGACAAGCAAAATCACAAAAAGAAAGTAAGAGAGGGATTTCGGATCATAGAAAAGGAGAAAACCGAAGAATACAAGTTATAGTGATACATGTTACTGTACTCGACAACGCTGAATCAATTATGCCTGTACAATATACGTCTGCTGAAGCGAGGTTTGTTGATATAAATAAACTATATGTATTGTATAATTATTCACAGAGAGCATATATTAACACACTCTTTGTATGAAATTGTATACCTTATATTTATAGGGTATAAATTAAACCCTATAACATATTATTCCCGTATTGTACTTTACCGTACCGAGGATTAGAAAAAGGAAATTAAATGAAAATGAAGCATAAAGATTAGAAGTATTTTAATTTTTGTCTGATGGTAGAATATTTTAATTTAACCAGATAATACGCTATTTCTGCGAATATAGCAGAGGGTATACAGCGTATATCCTTGACTACAGCACTGATTATATGAAACCCTGAATGAAACATGTCGCTATACACTGAATGTTATTTAATAAAATCAAGAAGTGACTTACGTATTGTTGTAAAATACATTATTCTCAGATAGCTCTCTACCGTTTACACAGTTATGGCTCGTAAAGAGATGAATTAATAGAGTGACTGCTAAAGTTGACAGAACTCCGGCCATTTTAAGGCATCGCATGAGAGTTCGACAGTGGTACTGATTTAGTAACTTTTTGACATTTTTATCAACTCATTATCGCTGATAAGGCCTGTTCATATCTTCATGTAAACTATTCAAAAGTAGTATACACTCCAGAGTAAAATGAGTGGAACCTGCGCGATGTGCAAAGATAAATTCATCCATAGACACAGACACGAGATAAGAGTAATCTGTCAAAACAATTGCTCATTATGCTCCATAGATAACACACATAAATAGATAAATAATATAAATAATGCTAGATGTAAAATCTAAATATATTGCCAAAAGACAAAGAAAACATTCGTGAGGTAGTTGCGGCAGTTCACGACCACAGTCACAGTCCGGCAGAAATTCACCCTATACAGGTACAAGAGGGTGCGAGGGAGAGCCAGTGGAATGCTCCGCTAGGTCTCCCTAGCCACTGCTCTTCCCGGCATCGTCCACCCCAGTAACCCCCAGAGGGAAACCCATACCCTAATAAATTCTCGGAAAAGTCCGAGATTACTTTCATTTCTTTATAGGTTATATCATTCCGGGGGATCCGATGACCTATTTTCCTTCTAATCTCGCAGTCATGATTTCATGTGCATCTTTCATAATCACATAGTCCCAGAGAATGTGTTCCGGCGTCTACCTCACCCGAATGCAAACACACCACGGTCACAGACAAGTTTTAAGTCGAAGAGCTTACTCAGAAAATGCCCATGCCCCGATATCATCGTGGAAACTATAACGCAATGTTTTCAAAATTTTATTCCAAATAACTCCCTCATTCGAAATCTTAGCTTGCATGAGCACAATATCTTATGCCAAACATTTATTATAATATGAAGTCGTGATAATTATGTTCGTCAATTGGTATCGTTAGGTGGTGTTAGGCGGCCAGTATTATTGTTAAAAATGATTAAAATATTTAATGTACAGTGGTACATAATTAATTACAATGCCGCCTTGCGGAATATTTGGGATTTCGCTAAATAAAGTGATTTAGGTCTAAGTTTTTTTTTTTAAACTTGTCGACTAGATATTTAAACCCTCGCTCTTAGACTTGATTCCTACTTCCGAATCTGGTATTTTGAACTAAGTAATTAAACGCATAAGTGTATAAATGTACAATATCATACGCTGGTACGTTACTTACGTGTTCTTTGGTATAATATAATTAAAGAGGCTAACACCTACATACAGTGTAATTAAACACCTATAACCCATTTCAATTATACATTTGACCTAGTGATGGTAAACTGTTATTTAAATCGTTATTATGACTGTGATTGTGCTCGATTTTAAAGATGATTGGTAACTGTGATTTGACTGTTGGAGGTTTAGTTTCTAGTGTACAAATGATTGTTTAAATAATTACGAATAATCAGTTACCAATCATAGTTTTAATTGAATACAATCAGTCACAATAACGGTTTCACCATCACCAGTGCTTTTATTTTAGACATGAATAAAATTACTTTGGAAACATTGAAAAAACCGTCAAAAATAGGTGTCGGAACGACGTCCTGGTGCGTTTTACACCGGAAAAATAGCAAAAATTACTGACCATCACAATTTTAAACAATATAAAATATTTGTTTAACGTTTGTTATAATAGGACGAGCGAGAAAAGTATTGATTTTACAGTGGAGATCGTTCAACATGAAACCAAGAGGATCGAAATAATGCACAATCTTTTTGATTTTGTGTAGTGCGTGCCCCTGCTATATATATATATATTTGGGGGTTAGGACGGTGGTTAAATGATATACATGTGATTGGCGTGTGTTGAGGTTTATTGTGACAAATGATAAAAACAATGAAGACAGATAGAAATGAATACAGTGAATGAAGATGTAGGAAATTATGAAATGAAATGAATTGGCAGTCTTGCTCGGCAAAGGCGAGCCGGCAAGACCGCCATTGTGAAACGCTGAAACTGGAGAGACTCCCTGGTGGTGAATTGAGCCAGACTTGTGGCAGCAGCCGGCAGCGCTGTCGCTAGCGTCGATGCCGACTGAGATGGCGGTAGATTTGAATTATGATCGCTACATAAATGTATGATTGATGTCAGTTGTTTAAGAACAGTATGATTCTGTTTCATTAATATGTATAATATGAATTTGATTTTCTTACTCTTTTCTCAGGATAATTATTGTTTCCTACTCAACTCCCTTGACAGCTCCCCTTCATTCTGGCCTGTGAATGACTTGAGTTCAAATGTCTGGGTTTACATAAAAACAACATTAATTGGTCATTTTAATGCAATTTAAATTGTCCTTTTATACATGCATAATTAATTTCAAAAACATTGAATTTCGTTTGTCATTATGTATTACTCATTCCCCGGTCATTAGTACTTAAATGTATTCAGTATTTAGTGATATATTTGGGTATTTCTCAGTAGTTATTGCGGTTTTCATTTTATCTAGTGCGATAAGTTTAGTAACAAACAACGACCTTATAAACGAAACGAGAAGCAAATTGCGTGTTACTAACTTTATCTATGACGTGCGTTAAATATATTCGTAGATGAATATAGAGAAAAAATGGGCGTGAAAAATATTCGTTATGTTCTCTTCATATTAACATTATGTTTTCGCATGTTAGGTTAGGAATGGTTTGAATCATAGATAAGTAAGATAGGATCATAGATAAGAAATATAATAGGACTTGCAGATAAGCAATCAGGGTCACATCGGCTTTCGTCGATTGCTTGCTATTATGGCCGCTCCCCCGTTTGTTTCCCAGAATTTTCAGTAATGCACACCTTTATGCTTGTATGCAGTGCATGTTCCTAGATACTAGGTACATATATCTTAATAAATAAAATAATATGGAATGTATCGTATCAAAGTAGCGTAAGTATTTGATTTTTAAAACAATTTATGCTGACTTTTCAATAATATTACGTTTCATTTCGACAATTTCCGGTCGCCATCTTTGATTATTAATTTTCCCATTGTTTATATTTGGTTTTTTCAAATTGTTTCCCAGAATGACAAAAATCACTGCAGAAGACCGTATTCTGATCAAAAATTTGCGAATTGAAAAACATTGGGGTGCTAGGAAAATGATCAAAGAGTTTCGAAACAATGACTGGAGTATTTTATAGCTAGACATTAAGACATTACAGCAGGACGGAGCTCCATCTCACACAGCCAGAAATACAATCAACTTTCTTCGTCGTGATAATGTTAATTTCATCGAGCCAGGCATGTGGCCACCCAACAGCCCAGATTTAAAACCAGTATGAATGCAATATGGGGTGTTTTGATGATTTCCGATTAGCTAAATATTGTCCAAAAAAAATTACATTAACATATATTTTTTTAAATAGAGATGCGTACACGGAATACATGTCACATCAATATTCTTACTATTTTCAAACTAAGCTAAACGCTTGTTCTATGAAAATAGGACTAACTTGCCGGTGTCCTGGAACGAGGCGCGAACCTCCGACCACTAGAACACTGGGCCAACGTCTTGACTACTGCACCGCGCCTACAAGTTACATAAATAATTATATCATGTTTTGAAATAACTCGTGTGTTACGAGACGTTCTCCCTTTTTTTGGGCCATTCTGTATACATACATATTTTTTGAGTACATTACAAATATAGATTCCAATACATTCAGTTTCTGGTTTAGGGCATGTCTCTTTTTATTCAATAATGATTATTGATAATTTACTGTTTATATTGATTACTTCCGTTTCCTCCGTTCCAATATCGAATATTTACTTTTACCTTTTGTTTCACTGTTTTTTGTTTTTTTTATTCTTTTAAAAAAAGTGTATTTTTAATTTTATTTGTAGTGTCACAATTATTATTGTTTAATTATTGAATTTTGAATCAATAATTCGATAGCTGACAGAATACAAGAATCTACATAATTCGGCCACAACCAGTCACTAATTTATCACAAATTTATCATCATAATCATAAATTTATGATAAATTAGTGACTGTTTGCTTCCCTTTCAAAAATAATTAATATTTTCGCGTTTATTATAAAAATGTGTGTTTTCATTATTCATTTAAATCAGATGTTATACAATAGATTTGACTTTTTTAAAACTATTAGTTATATAGGAACTTTACGCTAATGTAAAAATAATAAACTGAATGTTATTTACCATAATTAAGAAAATACAAGCATTATAAGAAAAACCGCGAAATTGTCGACTGAACGAATTTTTAAATTTATAATCTTGAAGCCGAGATTACGGAGATAAATATGCATTGAACAAAATTAGCAAAATGTTAAAAAATAATAGAGTTATAAACCATTCAATTTGCAGACGTTTTTAAAACACTTTGTGTTAGTGAATATGTTGCGATAATAATTCAAATTTACCGCCATCTCAGTCGGCATCGACGCTAGCGACAGCGCTGCCGGCTGCTGCCACAAGTCGGGTTCAAGCATTCACCGCCAGGCAGTCTCTCCAGTTTCAGCGTTACACAACGGCGGTCTTGCCGGCTCGCGCTTGCCGAGCAAGACCGCCAATTCATTTCACGCACACATGCACCTTCTACATCACTCATTCATTTATTCATTCTATCTGTTTTCATTGTCATTGTCGTAATAAATCTCAACACACATCAATCACATTTATTTCATTCATTTATTTTATTTATTTCATTCATTTAACCACCGTCCTAACCCCCAAAAATACAAATTATTATAAATAATTTATTATATTTACTTACATGCTTTGAGGCTTCAGCTACTTTTTAAAATCAGTTATTATATCATAAACATAAAAATTTCTTACTAAATAATATCTATATCGATCCTATTAATGTGGGTGTTTTTTTAATCGGCGATTTGAAATAAAAAAAACCTAACTTCTGATATAAATGAATAACAAAAACCCAAATATTCGTAATAATTCATTATTTTTGAAAGTGCGCCCTTAATATAAAAAATATCGAAATTGTATAATATTTTAATTTTAAATATTACTACAAAAACATTGTGGTTAGTTAGGACTAGGATTTTTTAATACATATATATTATATATATATTTATATTGAAATTCTTGGGTTTATATCGATTGGTTTTTCATATAAAACTCACGGATTTAAATACAAAGTTTATTGTAATATTTTTAACATGCATGCTAATTTTGCAAGACAATACATTTTTGAGACATATAATTTTAATGTAAATAAAAAAATATTTATAAATTATAAATAATTAGGGCTGTAAATGGAAAATATAACGAACCGGAACGATCGATAATAAACAGTATACACTTATATATTTTTTTCCAATTCCTTAGAGTCTACGATACTCTGAGTACTCTACATACGGCTAGATCGCCAAATCTACTACTACAAGTGCATCAGCGCTAATCGCTTTGACACTTTTTCTAACTACCTTATTATAATAAACATCATATGTGTTTTATATTAATACACGAATTGGAAGGGTAAAAAATTCTGATAAAAAACCCTCTAAACAATTTATTGGAAGTTAAGTATTTCAAATGAGTATACACTTACGTTACAATACCACTGTATATATGAGGCAGTGAGAGTAATTTTCCATACATGAGCCTAATGACTTGAAATATTTTAATTACTATAGTGGAGCGACCCTAATTAATTTTGCATTTTACTCGAAAACAAGTAAAGTGGACATGTCTTCTTTTGATTCTTGACCTTACACATATCCAATTACTATGTTGTCAATTGATCAACTATTAAGGGGGGAAATCGATTAATTATCGCAAATAGCAACAGATTTCAAAAAAATATTTTTCGATTATTTATCTTATAACCGTCAGCCATTTTTATATGCGGGACGCAATCGAGTCATCTTTTGTCGCGTGTCTTTTAACGTAACTTTAAAAAAAAAAAAAAAATTTTCAATAAATTAATGAATTTTTACGTACTAAAATATCATAGAAGTGGAAAAAATTCGATTCAAACCCTGGGAAATATTAGGAACTTTAGGAAAAAATAAACCATTTGATATTTTAAGTGACAGATTATTAATAAACTAATTTCTTGCGTAGAAAGGTTAAAATTGTTATATTCTTTACTGACTTATACATTTAAATATAATTTTTTTTAAAAAAAAAAAACATATTTTTATTGTAAAGTTGTAATTTCATATATTTCTGTGATATTTTTAATACAAATTAAATTAACCAATTAGAAAGGCACAGAAAAAATCTATCTATAGAAAAAAAAAATTCTGTATATCTTTCTAATTAATCCATTTAATTTGAATTAAAAATAACAAAATTGTTAATTACATTCATTTTTAATATTATATGAATTTCAGATACATATACTTGATTACATTTTTTTATTTTATAAGATCATTTTTTTTTTGTTTGCTTGTAAAATAAAATAATCACACAACCCTCGATGACAGCGGACTCAGTGGCGTAACTATGCCAATTGCAGAGCATTGGGACTCACGTTAGATGGAGGTCTAGAATGTTCGTGCCCTACGATCCATTTGCATTGATATCTTTGCGAGTATCGATATATTGCCGATATTAATCGTTTATACTGTGTATTGCGACAACATTATCGATCTACACAGAAGCGGTTCCCCGCTACTGTGTCGGACCAGGGACCAGATCATCGCTGTAAAGTGAAGATCGCCTTAAAGCGAAGCGAGTATTTCTCAAATTGCAAGTGCGAATATTATGCAAGACATGAGGCTTTTTTGTTCACGCTATTTATTGGATAAACCGCGCAGTATTAATATTTGCACATCTTATATACAACACTTATTTATTATTATTGGGGCCCAATATTTGTAGTTACGCCACTGGACTAAATTATTTACAAACACTGGAAAATCTTCAATTACAAAAAGAATACATTATTGTGGACACACATATGCTAATTGATGTTTAAAATGTTAATGGGTTGTTCGTTGATACAAAAAATCAGATCAGTGAGATAACATATTACAAGTATGATTAAAATGTATTGTTTCGGAGGTACGAGGGTGGTTTGATAAGTAATTTGGTTTGATATTAAAGAAGACAATTCGCGTTTTGTAGGTAGTCGATTAAGAGGATTCCTTTTGTGTTCCGAAAAACCGACGCCATCACCTTTCCAGTGGATCGAACGTATTTCGCCCTTTTCGGAGCCAGTTCGCCATGTGCGATCCATTGTCTTGACTGCTTTTCGTTTCCAGGATATAGTGGTGTATCCAGGTTTCGTCCATTATCACAAAACGACGCAAAAACACTACTGGATTCTTCTCAAACACTTGAAAATTGTTGGCAAATGTTCGCATGGGAAATTCGCTTTTGCTCTAGAGTGAGTACACGCGGCACCCATCTTGCGCAGAGTTTTTTCAAAATGAAGTAAACTCGCTCAGTTGAGATGTCTGCGGCTTCTGCTGTCTCGCGCATTTTCACTCGTCTGTCGGCTAAAACCAAATCATGGACTTTATCGATGATTTCGGGACTCCAGGGCGCGGTGCATCTATAATGCTTGTTCCGTCGCGCTTAAATTCATTTACTCAAAGTCGAACAGTTTCATAGGAAGGCAATGAGTCATCCAAATGTAGGTAAAATCCTCTCATGAATTTCCTTCGCTGTTTTCCCTTCCAGAAAAAAGAATTGAATCACACCACGAATTACAATTTTATCCATTTTTCACTGTTACTTGAAACACTTCTATTTAAGCAACTGTTTAACAATGAATCACTGTCAGATTGACTTTAGACCATAGATTATTAATAAATATGGTCTAAAGTCATTCTGACAGTGATTCATGTATATGCAGTCTAAACTAAATTAAATGTATATGTAGTCATAAAGTTTAAATGTATATGTAGTCGACTACATATACATATGACGTTAGCGCCATCTATTAGTATGCAAATCAAAATACTTATCAAACCACCCCCGTAACTTTGTAAAATTCCATAATCACACATTTGAAAATAAAAACACTTGTTTTTAGTTCTACTCGTTTAATTTTCATGAGACGCGTTTCGCCTTACGAGGGAATTATCACACTCACGGGTTTCTAGGAAATTAAACGAGTAGAACTAAAAAACAAGTGTTTTCATTTTCATGTGTGTGATAAAAATGGCACTATGCTAAAATTATTATCTATTTCCCGGTGTATTTTCAATAATTTTTTTATTGTATCCATACGCAGACATTGGCTTCATACTGGCCTCGTTTTTAACTTCAGCTTGAGTTTCACTGTCATTTTCAGGAAGCCTTATCTTAGTTATGTCTTTGATCTGTTGCTGGAAAAATTTACTGAATTCCCTGGATCTCTGGACATCGGCGTTCATTTTGTTCGAGCTGTACATGGCAGCGGGGGGACTATCGAACACCGACTCGGCCCAGTTTGTGAGCTCAGGAGATTCTCCATGGGTAGGAGTAGCCATTTGATCAATTTTTACTTCAAATACCTGAAAATGTAATTTTTTTAAACATTAGAAAACCGTTATATTGAATATTTGCAAGGAATCTTCTGTGAACAGTTTTCTGGGCTAATCCGCGGTGTATATCCAATCTTTCTGACCAGAAAGTCCATAAAATGTGCACAGAAGATTCTGAACGGTCATGGAAACCTAAGAACGCTTTTAATTTGCAAAGAATTTCTATACATAAGACCAATTATTTTGTAAGCAGGAAATATCTTAATATTCCAATGATTTCCTACATTATTGAATTCTCTCAAAATCAACATTCTACGTTTCCCAGCATTAATATGTACTAATAATGTCTAAAATCGACCACAGCAAGATATGAAATTACAAAATTTAAAAAATCGTTAAGCACGTGTATTACAAAAACAGGTGAAAACATTATCGGACCAGACTATTCATATATCTCAGATACAATATTTATTTAGTGGGCCCTTTTTTCATCCTGCCCAAATTTTGTAGTCACGCCACTGAATGCGTGTCATTGGACAAAACTTTGGCTACGACATGCGACGCATTGTGATGAACCACTCGCTTCCACGTGCTCTCCATACAAAGAGCACAGACAACGATTGAACGCTCTTTCTGCATTGTCCTATAGCGTAGGTCTCGTATATAATACCGTAACTACGCTGATGCAGCCGATGCGCCCCGCCCCAGATAAGGGTCCAAAAGGTCCCCCCCCCCGCATTCAGTCGATATCGATAACTTTCCTAGCGCTAATATAGACTTTGGGGCTTAGGACGGTGGTTAAATGAAATAAATGTGATTGATGCGTGTGTTGAGGTTCATTATGACAATGATAATGAAAACAGATAGAATTAAAGAATGAATGAAGAATGTAGAAGGTGCATATGTGCGTGAAATGAAATTAATTGGCGGTCTTGCTCGGCAAGCGCGAGCCGGCAAGACCGCCGTTGTGAAACGATGGAACTGGAGAGACTGCCTGGCGGTGAATGCTTGAGCCAGGCTTGTAGCAACAGCCGGCAGCACTGTCGCTAGTGTCGATGCAGACTGAGATGGCGGTAGATTTGAATTATGATCGCTACAAGACTAATATTTTTGCATGCATCGCATCAAGAAATGGAATTAAAAAATAATTTTTCACGTGTATTACAAAAACACGTGAAAACATCGAATAGTGTATTAGTTCCTCGGTAATATGTCGGGTTAGGGAGCAAACCATCGCCGTAAAGCGAAAATTGTCGTAAAGTAAGACAATGCTATTTTTCACTTGCGAGTGCAGTTAAATACTTAAAAACCGATGCTTTTTTTTAATGTTATAGAAGGCAAGAAACCAATTTTTTTCTAACTTAAAGACTTAATATTGTTATATATTATATACAATACATATACATGTGGTGCTTTCAATTTGAATTCGGGCCTATTGCTTTTAGTGATGTCATTCATTGTCCATGCTTAGTCTTTTAGTACATATCGAGAGCATAAAAATTAATACATGCAGTGGCGGATTTATAAAGTCGCGTATGTCCCAGTTGCGAGGGGCGCTACTTTTCAGAGGGTCTCTGAATCACTCAGAAAAGGAAAGAAAAACCAGGAGCAACAGAGAAACTGAAAAGAAAAAATGAATGAATTTAAAAAATATGGCCTAGAGACACTGTTTTACCGACTGCCGTCGGGTATTCGTGACTGTGTGTACGCTCGGGATGCTGTTTATAGTTCACGTTATGTTACAACATACTATTTTAGGGATCTCCTGTCTCGAGACGAAATGCACCTAAAATGTCCAGTGAGACAGGCCCCTGAATATTACCTATATATGAGCACATTTTTCTTATATACAGTTCCAGAATAGTCTATTAATGACGATGTAATTGTTATATATTGGCGTGATAAATCACAAATAGGTCACCTAATTTGCATAGGTTAAGTTCCTGACTACATTAGCCACGATTGCAGTAGTCTGCAAACCTGAATAATTTTTTTTTAAAACTGTTGTAAAAATGAATCTTCTAGAAGGGTATCGAGAACGCCACGTTTATACGAATAATACAATTTAATCCTTGGATTAATGCTTTCATATTTTATAAATAAACACCTAATTCAAAAGTAAGTTTAAAACAGATGACGGATGTAAATACACAATGTCTATTTTTCCTTTTTTTAAGTAGTTTTGTAGGATTTTTATGAAAAAAAAAATCACCCGAAGAACTCGTAAGAATATTATTGTGAAGAACAGTACTCAGAGTGCGTATCCATGATGCACGAGACAGGGCAAACGGGCAAAAAAATCGTTCATCATCGAGTCGCTGAGAGAAGATTAAACAAACCGATGTATCAATCTTTACCGTCAATTACGCAATATCTTAAAGGATCATAAATAATATATAAATAAATAGATAGTATAAATAGTTACGTAATTAGTTAATACGGGGGGCAGTTCTGAGGTATCCTAATCTTAACAGAAAAAAGTGCATTGAGAATTTCCGCTAGTTGCATCACAAGACCCTTTGCAATTGATAACTTCCATTGATATACATAGTCTTGTATAATTTTCAAGAAAAGTTTTGGCTCCACAAAATGGGGAGAAATTAAAATTACGCCCAAGAAATTTGAAAAGTCCAAACTTGAGATTAAAACTACTACAACAGTACCTATATATTGCATATTTTCTCTGTAGTCGTGTTAATATGTTATTTAACTCTTTTTACATTGAACATATTTAAACATATACTCGTATGTATGTTATTTACTTATTTAACACACTTTTTTTGTACATTGAACATTACAATTGTATATAAGCTTACGTCATATTTGTATATTATTTACTTATTTACTCTTACGTTACACACTCTTTTTTATTTTTTTATAAATTGAACATTACATTTACTTTAAGTTTTATGTTGTATTTCTATGCTATCTATTGGCATCTTGTTATATATATTATACATCGAACAATGCTTTTACTTTAAATTTTACAATGTATTTATATGCTATTTAATTGCATCTTATTTTAATCTTTACATATATGTATATATATATATATATATATATATATATATATACACTGTCTACTATAATATAGTAAAATAAAATACTAGTGTAGTAGACAGGGCACCGAAATATATGTTTTATCCTATTATAAGAATACTATAACACACTGTACTATATATACTGCAATATTTTTCGATAAAATTGATTTTACATGTATATCTTTCTAATTAATACATTTGATTAGTATTTATATTCAATTTCAGTTAACAATCATACCAATCACATAATCACAGTGGCAATAAATAGTACACTATCAAAAATAGTCAATATATTATCTTCAGTTAGAAATAAAATTCTTTTTATAAGTCCTAAAATTATTATTGAACAGGATAAATGGCGACTCACCTTATAGAAGCGAAGCGTCAATCCAAACTACCTGCAGATGTTTACTGCAAGAACTGGGTGGGGATAGTACGGCGATTTGCTTTGTGGATTGTATTTATTAACATCGGTTCACGCATAATATTATGGATATAATTGACACTAACAGTTGTTTACGCGCTTTTATACGATAGATAGATTGATAGATGGCCTGGTATAAAATTGTGAATACGTGTATTCTTTTTGTGTGGATTTGAAAACAGAAAACAAAAGCGAAATTTGCATGGGCAAATTGGGGGGCGTTGCATCAAAAATATAAGATTGGTTAGCATCGGTTTGATTCGATATGCGCCCTTGTGGCTCGTGTCACGGATAAGATTCATCTCGAATATCGTAATACGGTACGTAATTCGTTTCTTGAATGCACAAAACATGAAACCATCTGACATTCAACGCCAAGTGTGTCCTGTTTTGTCCGCTGTGATTTGGCGCCAAGTGATTTCATTTCTTTTCCTTCATCTGAAGCGGTTCCTTGGTGGCAAGCGTTTTAACCCTTCCCAAACCATGCAGAAACACAGGTCTACCATCATAATTAAACCTTAATATTTCAATAAATACATGCAGCATAAAATTCATATTTTAAATAATCCTAAAGAAAATATTAACGCTTAGGAATGACTAGTGAAAAACCAATTATGAAAAGGGAATCGTACAAAAACAATTATTTTTTCCATTCAATCCGTTGTAAAATTAATACGTTAGTAAAAATACAATTTTTGATATGAAAGACAGAGATAACACACTATTTTCACAGTGAAAAGAACAACAAACATACAAATATAATTGTCTCTTTCTCACTAATTAAATGAAGAGAGATTAAAAGGAAGAATACATTGTATAGGACCTAATGAATGCTCTAAATTATGCTATTAATCATTTTTTCAAAATTGAATGCTCAATATTTAGAATAAATTCATGCCATTGAAGCCATTTAAGCTAATATAATCATTTTTTCTCACTGTTGTTTACGGTAACACGAGTTGACAGCATGGCTGCGTTCGGGTATTTTATATCATGGTACGGTAAAGGTTAATGATGATAGTGAACTCAAAGATGGAGTACAGACAAGGTATTCATCCCAGGCGGCGTTGTTCTATGACGAAGGTATACAAAAGCAAGCAGGAATGGAAATGTTTCGATTGCAAATCTTTCCATAAAACAGGTGAGCTCATATCAACGTCCCAAGGAAACATGGAAATGGATATGATGATGGCATTTAAAAACGAAATGTCCCAACAACTTGAAACAGCGGTCACGAATATAACCAAGCAAAATCGAGAAGTCAAAGGGCAAATGACTGAACTCATCAAGTCTGTGGAATTCCTATCAAGTAGGTATGATACATTAACCGTTACCATACCGTGATATAAAATACTCGTACGCAGCCATGCTGTCAACTCGTGTTACCGTAAGAAATTAGACATGGTTAAGGCCATAAATTTACTATAAATATTGAACATTAAATATAAAAAAAATATATTATAATTCGGAGCATTCATCAAGTCTTCGACAGAAGGTTGCATTGTATATTACAACCTTCCTTTTTAACTATCTTTCTTTAATTAGTGAGAAAAATATACCATTATATTCGTATGTTTGTTATTATTTTCACTGTGAAATTAATGTGTGATTTCTTTCTATTTTTCCATAAATGGTATTTTACGACGAATTGAATCGAATGATAATTATTTTTGTAGGATTCGCCTTACATACTTGATATATCACTAGTCATTTCTAAGCGTAAATATTTTCCTTCAAATTAAATAAAATATGAATTGCATGTTGCGTGTATTTACAGAAATTTTACAGGTTTAATTATAGCGGTAGATCTGTGTTACTGCATGCTTTAGGAAGGGTTAAACAATGAGGTACGTGATGTAAAACTGACCAGGAATGCTTAACTCATCAGAAATAAATACTCTCAAAACTAAAATTAATAAATTAGAAATAAATATCGAAGACTCTCAGCAAATTAACAAACAAGATAATGTCCCAATTTTGGGAATACCAGAAACAAAAAATGAAGATGTTTCTGAAATAATACATAGAGTTGTGTCATCTATTGTATTACAGCTCCAAAAAAATAATGTAAGTGTCCCCCCCCCACAGGTTCTGTAAGAAAAACGCAGTAGTAAAAAATTCCACTAGTCCAACTCTGATAAAATTTGTTCAATAAAGAACTAAAACGAGTGGATGGCAAACTTTAAGAAATTCACCTGAGATGATAAGATCGGACCTGGAATGTGACACTTGGAGAGGGTAGGTTAGGTTTAAGTTGGTAAAAGACCTTGCCAACAACATGAAGATGCTTCTACAAGTTACTAGAACAGTAGCTTCAGAAAATAACTATAAGTTTGTTTGGTTTCGAAATGTCAAAATCCACATAAGAAAATCGAAAGAATCGCAAACTTCAGTTATTAAATCGCGACAGTAGTATCTTGAGAATATCAAACTTATCTAAAATTCAAGAAATTGAATTATACAACTTGTTATGGGCGACTTAATAATACGTAAATGAAAGTAGAAACAACAAGCATAGTAGATAACAACTTTTACCAATTGATTAATAAAGATTATTTTCACTTAAAGATAATACATTTCAACTATATATATATTTGAATTTCGATGAGTGACTAACTTTAATCCACGGCATTAATACAGATTTCCATATAATAGTACTAACCGAAACTTGGCTCACAAATTAATTACACTAATATTTTTGACATTCCTGACTACACCGCTTGTCCTGTAAACACTTTTCACAATAAATGTGATGGTATATATGTAAAAGATGATATAAAAATTAAAGAAATAAAACGTATTACGTAGTTTGGAAGGGACGAAATTGTATTACGTAGTTTGGACGGGACGAAATTGAGCATTCAAAATAAGGTCAAATACTTTGGCCATATATTCAATGTAGATGGACAAGACGATGATGACATAGAACGGCAGAGGAGACAGTTGAGCGTTCGTGCCGATATGCTGTCACGGCGTTTCTACCGATGCAGTAAGGAGGTGAAGAGCAGCTTATTTAAACCGTTCTTCACCAGCATGTATACCTGCGAGCTCTGGTCGAAATACAAGTAAGTGACGTCTTCGAATTCAGTACAACAACTCGTACAGAATACTGTTCGGTTTGGCACGTTATCGTAGCGCATCTACAATGTTTGCCGAAGGCCGTATACATGGATTCGTTCCGTTTCTGAGACATCGAGTTGCGGGTGTAAAGCTGCAGCTGGAGCTCAGTACCAACTCTCTAGTGCAAGCGGCGCTCTCATGGAAAGCTGTTTCCCTGACCAGAGTACGGCAACGACTACAGATACAATAATGGCCGTGACTGAAATGTAGTATTAATATTTTGATTATATTTATATATATATATGTGTGAACTTTTTTAAATTTATTTATATTTTTTTGCTTTTCTTTTCATAACATAAATAATATTTTGTAACTTAAATATGTTAAATATTTAATAAAGCTCTAGATCAATTTTTGAATAAAAATATTTGTAATAAAATTATTTTAGGTGACATTAATATTAATATCGCCGAAAATGGTCATGAAACATGGAAGAACATAAACAAACTTAGCTATGCGCGGTTCCTTGCGCATTAATATATATATACAAAAATCAACGAACACATACAAAGCTCTTCAATAACAATGATTAGATAAAATAAAAAATGGATAACTGTCGGAATAAGAAAAGTACGAGTGTTTGGGATACATTTTTTAATAAAACAACAATTTAATATTGTTAAGGAAAACACATTCTTATTGTGAAGTTGTAATTATTCAGAACAGACGGTCTGTGATGTTTTAATATTGACTTAATAAATAGTTATAGAATGTACAGAAATAAATGATCACATTTAATCAGAATAACAAAAAATAGTTTTTACCGTAACGAAATTCATAGCGCAAATGGCGATTCAAAAAAATAAATAAAGTACCATTAATGAAAGTTTATCTAGAAAGAAAAAATGCAAGTGAAGGAAATATTACAAGTAATGACAAGGAAATCAGTAATCGGTTCAGCCATTATTTTATCTCGGTAGGTGAATATTTGGCTAAAAAGATAACATCGGATTGCAAATGTCAATTAAAAACTTGAGTCATAAAACTTAGTAAAAGTGAATGAATCTATCTTCCTATCCCCGATAAACGAAGATGAAATTAAAATATTGATCTAAAGTTTAAAACTAAATACATCTCCTGGAATAGATTTAATATCGTTTACAATAAAAAAAATATGCTAAAATAATATAATTAAACCATTGAAATATATTTTTAATTTATCATTAAACACAAGAATTTTTCCTGATGTCTGTTCTTTAAGGAAGCAATAATAACACCTATTTTTAAATGTGGAAATTATGAGAATCTTACAAATTATAGACCGATTTCTCTATCTAATTTCGCTAAGATATTCGAAAAATGTATAAAATAAACGATTAGTAAGCTTTCTGTGTCATATCAACTGATCAATTTGGTTTTCGAAATAAAATGAGTACCTCTGACACAATCTACAAATTAATCAAAAATATTGATGATAATTTAGATAATCACGAAAAATGTCTAGCAATATTTCTAGATATCTATTTGAAAGGCAAAGTTCAGTAGGTTAAAGTCAATGATTGTATAAATGATAAACTAGGAGTACCCCAAGGTACAGTTTTAGGACCCTCATTATACTCTATCTATATATATGATACATATAAGATAAATAGTTTTTCAGGGGAGATAATCGGATTCGCGGGCGATACAGTTACCCAAATCAGCGGAGATACCTAGGAACAAGTTTTTAAATTTTACAGCGACATTAGAAATTCGATCAATTAAAAAATGGCTCCATTGTAATCTGTTTACTTTAAATGCCGATAAAACTAATTACATTACCATTTCTGCAATAGTAGGGCAACCGACTGACGAATATAAACTTATCTTACATTTCTGTGATTGTGATTTTGTAACAAACTCTATTTGTCAATGTAACTGTAAAACCAATATACAAAGAACAACCAAGTACAAATATTTAGGATCAGTTCTAGATAATAATTTAAGCTTCAAAGAACCCATAACCCTCTTAAATAAAAAATTACGTAAATTTTTATTCTACTTTTATATCCTTAGACAATATTGTAATTTGCAAACTCTTAAAATAATATAGCACGCATTGGTTGAATCAATATTACAATACGAAATACTAGATTGGGGTGGAACTTGTTTCATACATCTTAAACCAATAATTACAACTCAAAAGATAATAATAAAAATATTTTTAAAAAAGGCTAGAGACTACCCAACCAAACTATTTTACTGAATTAATTTTATCTTCTTTATGTAAAAAAACTGTTTTATTGAATTTTTTTAAAGAGGATAAAATAAAAATTCTCCACAACTATCAGACTCGGAGCAAAACTAATGAACATGTTATTTTTAAAATGTCCAAAAATAGGAATAGGACATATATTATACATTGCTCCTAGACTGTATAACCAACTGCCAAAATCAATTAAATTAGCAGCAAATATAAATGTGTACAAAAAGAGGTTCAAAAATGGCTTAAAGGTCTTCAAAATTATTAAATAATTATGTATTTGACATTCTTGCCAAGTTCTAATCTTAACATTTTTTATATTTTGTTAATTTTCACATTGTATTATTATAGATGTATTGTATATATATATATATTATTAATTGTAAACAATTTCTTACATCTAGTAGATCTTGTTTTATATAGATGTTGATAGCCACCCCCATAATTCAAGATCTTTCTTATTTGGGGGTGCACAATCCTATTGTTGTTTTATATTGTCGAGTGTATAAATAAATAAAAAAATTTGGTGCCCCGTTATGCCCCGTGGCGAAGTATGTTGAGAAGTAGTTTAAGGTGTGTAGCGTCCGAAGAAAGTAAAGTGTTGTAAAAATGAGGTTTCTTTAAAAAAAATCTAGTACAAATTTAAAAATCAAGCCTCGCACATATATATTCTGAATGTCAGGCGCATTAAGTATTCAATGAATATTAATTAATCAATTAACTTAAATTATTACGAAATGAATACAATTGGAAATATTAATATGCTTTAATATTAAACATTCATGTATATTTTACTGAATATGTTATTGGTATATATGCCTCACTTACTTAAAAGCAGCTGTGAAATACAAATTTGTTAATATTTGATAGGTATATAAAAGTATGCACGTGTAAAGACTCGAATTATGTATATTTGTTATTATATATTTATTTATATGTCAATCATACAAATATATTTTCTCATGTGTAAAACCCGACGAACCTGTCATTTTAAGAAATTATACAAGTGTTATTGTAAATATATTTGCGTATTGTAAACTTCTTTAATTAATTGATTGTATGTTATGTGGACTCGGAATATTATTCTTGAATGAAATGATCGAGAAAAATATTGTTGATGTCAAAATAATTTGTGTCATTTAAAACCAGCGTAGTTTAAAAATAAATTAATGTAAAAAATTTATAAAAACAAGTAAGCCGGTAGCAACAACAATATTTTTCGATGCAATTGATTTTATATGTATATCTTTCTAATTAATACATTTAATTAGTATTTAAAATATCACAGACCGTCTGTTCTGAATAATTACAACTTCACAATAAGAGTGTGTTCTCCGTCACAGATAAATGTAGCATAGAATATTTTTTCTACTTTGGTGTTTACAAAGATACTGAATACTATTATACTACTGATATTTTCAAACTTTTCAAACATACTAATTATATCGTTCTGTTTTCTGAGATATTGGTTCTCCGATTAAACATATTCTGTGTTAAAACACAAACACATTTTTAGTATGAACCTACCATGTTTTTTTTTAGTAATAATTCATAGTTGTAAAAATCAACATTATATTCTTTTTAATAATATATTAGGATCGAACCCAGCACCCCCAAAATTTTTTTTAATGAAAATAAGTATAGAGTCGTTAAAAATAAGTCTTTGTGATTTTTTTGAAATGTTATACTATTCGATAGCATTTTTTCTGCTCTAAAACGTCAGTGTCGCCGTTTTCTTGTATCTGATAGTTTTTCTTAATTTTTGGGCTTAAAAATGGAGTGTCAAGTTTAGAAAAACGAACATTTTTGACACACTTCTCTTCGCCATTAATAAAGTTTAAAATGCTCATCCAGGAGCTCAACTGGGAATTTCTGCCGCATCCACCCAAAAGTCCCGACCTCGCTCCGTCAGATTATCACTTTATCGGTAGCTCTCGAATAAAATGCGTGGCGTTACGTTCAACAACGAAGATGACTTCAGAGATTAACTAAATAACTATTACAATACCAGACCAGTCAATTTTTATAGAAAAGGCATCGACAAATTGGTTGAAAGATGGGATGAAATAATAATAAAAAATACATCATTGATTGAAATGTTGTAATTTTTGTTTGAAAATTTTATTTTATAATAAATAATTAAAGAAAACCGCAAAAACTTATTAGGCAACCTTACATACTGATAATTATTATCACGCTTTTATTTATAGCGGTCATTAGCATTCATATGAAAATTTGGCTCTGAAGTAAAGTAGGGTAAGTAGCTGGGAGATTGCTCGCTTAGCACGTGACAGGTACTGAGATCGATACCCGGCACCTACAAAATCTTTTTAATTTTATAAAGGTGTTGATCCCGGTACCATTAAAGGTGAAAATAATGCACAAGGTAAAGTGATAGTAAATATATAAAAATGTACATAACGAAATTTTTTAAAGCAGTTTTCGATAGATGAAGGCTGACGTCGTCAAGTCTATCAAAGTACAGCGACTTCGACGGGCTAAGCGTCTAGTTCGGATGGAAGAGTCCTTGCCATCTGCGCACCTGATATTCCACAAACCAGAGGAGAAAGTTCTCGGGGTGAACAGCGACCACCGACGATCGGAGACCAAAGACAGTCACCGGAATGCGATCTGATTCGACCCAATCCGATCAGTTCCGGTAGGTCCAAGCATGAGTGGGCTGGAGGGGGCTCGGAGTAGCTCGTGCGACCCCTTGTTAAATTTGACTTAGGCTGGCGAGTTCCTTGATAAATTAAGAAAAAATTATATTCTCCGATAAAATCAGTACCTAATTGAAATTTCTGTAGGTGGTTTAAATGTGTTATGAAACATAAGACTTTGACTTTTGAAATTTTTCGTAAAATACATTTATTTCGGGTGCACAATAAAAGAGACCTAGCCGTTTTTTGTCTATAGTCTAACAATGCTTAAAAACGCCGATGTTTGATATATATTGCTTCCAGGTGTTCTTAGACGTTCAACGCAACATTTTTGTGAACGATACTTTTAACGATTATCCTTCATACTTTACACGTGCACATTTTTTTTCTTTACCGTAATTGGGCACAGTTTTGATTGATTATTTTGTATCATTATTTACTAAGGAGAACTTCAGTTTTAATCCAGTGTTCTGTTTGGAATTGGAATTGAAATGGAATTGGAGCGAAAAGAATAGTACATAGTACTTACTTATTTCTGCGTCAATCTTGGAACTCTTTACTCTTCTAATCTAAGACAGGTAAGTACATTTTTCAGCTATTGATATTAATTATTATATGGTATATTGCGTATTCTTATATAATATAAGTACCTATATTAAGTAACATTCGATAATTATTGCGTATAATTGTATAAGAGTGATTTAAAAAATCTGCCCCCTCCCCGGAACACACGAATAGCTCTGAGATTAAGCGAGCCCCTTTTTAACGTATTGATAGCCCACCGCTGGGTCCAAGCCCTTCAATGAGATTAAGATTTGCGATACAGAATCGAAATCAGAACGTTTTAACTACAGAATTTAAATCCAACCAACTAGGTTACGAATTACGATACTATTCTCTAGTGTGTACGAGAAATTTTAATTTGAGACATCACCATGATACGTTGAAATTGTATCTTTTTACTGTTATTAGTTAGTATCCATTGTCCTTTTTGGAATCGAAATATGACCGAAATAAAGCTACGATTAACGATACGTATCTCCATCATCATTATATAAAAGCGTACTTTTTTACGTTAGGTTTTTCCTTTAGCTATGACTAGACGTCTTCCGTAACCCGATACAAAATTGTGTAGTGCGTGTAACTTCGGGGCTAATTGTTTTAAAACATATTTTACATGGGAAAAAAAATTATTAAATGGAAATATAAATAATAACATTATTGTGCCATATCAAAACAGGGATATTAATGGCAACGTGATTAAAAATATATTTGATGTTTATACAATTTCTCAAATTCGCAAAACAATATTTACATATGTATATATCAGCACCATTATATATGTAAAGGTGGTGAGAGATTTCAAAGATTATCTCCTGATGATTCCCTTCGATGAATGTTAAAAGTCCAGCAGATCAACAATATGACAAAGATATGACAACTTATTAGAATTACTGAACCACAGTCGATTTATGTAATGGAGTGACAATACTATTTCAAATTACAAATGTATCGAAATATTTAGGATTAGAGCAGTGACGTAACTACAAAAGTTGGGCCCAATGTAAAATGGAATGAAAATCGACAATGGGCCCCAACGCAAAATGAACAGGTCTCCTGTAAGTACGAATAAGAATATTAAGCAAAGCGTAGTTTTTTTTCATTAAATAGTAAAATTCAATTCTTGTCTCTTATATCGTTCGCATATTCATGACAAAAAGCAAAATTATTAATGGCATTAATATGTATTTACAACTGAAAAAAATCTTGCTTCACTTTACAGAGATTTTTTTTGCGGCAATGGTCTGGTTCCTAACCTAATATACTAGCGGAGTGCTATTGTATAACATATCATAAACGTTTTTTAATTTATCGTAATGCCATTTCTTGCTATGGTGGATTAAAAAAATATTAGTCTAATGCATCGCATTGGCTGCTTTAATGTAGTTACGCCCCTGCATTACAAAGTCAAAATTGTTTTTGTGAAAAATACCTTAGTTTAGGTTTATCTACAATTTAATGCTCTACGTCAGTATGTTTTGTATGTATGCATCAAATCGTATCGTACGTCCAGCCGCTCGTATAATATTCGTATGGGTAGATACTTTTTTCAAAATTTTCCATAAAACATGACGTCACTGCGGCGAGGTTATCATGTGGTCATATTCTTCTGCTGCCGACTTCATGTCTGAGTATAGTTATGGTGTATTGTTCGCTTATTTGTCTGTCAGTTTGTTCTCAGTGCGTTCGGTATTTTTAGAAATAAATAATCCCTAGGGATCGCGACAGATTTGAGAGTAGAGATAGTATTATAAGAGTGAAATAATTTGTATAAATCTGTTTACGTTTCATTTAATCTTTTGGATCCTCCGCATTGCGGCGACGCTTATATAATTTCAGTGGCTGAGTTTATTGACAAGTTTTGTTATTATTCGGTGATCGTGAGTGAAGTGTCCGAAGATGAATCAACCGCCCAAACAACCCAAGAAATCGCCTATCACAATCGATTATGAAATATCTGAAACTGTTCTAGGTCTCGGTATCAATGGAAAGGTACGTTTCAATGTGAAACTATTTGTTTTTTTAAATTTAGTTTCTGATTGTTTTCCGTTTAGATTACAACAGTTATTATTATTATTCGATTAGTCATATTCAAAAAATTTTTCTGGTTGTGTTGATAACCGCTGATAGTTTTTCACACAACTGATAATATTCGATAATATTTTTGAGAATTTTATAAAATTTAAGTAGAACCTGATCCGATTAAAATTGTAGAAGATATACTGTAAATATATCCTGGATACCTCGTACCATCTAAGAAAACAATGTTAAAAATATGAAAACAACACCTCTCCCATACATTGATAAGTTACTGTACCATTTTGCAGAAGAGCATTTTGAAAGAGCAAATAAAATTAAAGTGCCAATGAGAATTGGAAAATATATTTTGTTGCATCTTTGTAACAATTTAAAGAAACCTATGAAACATATTTATTTACACATACAAAAAGGTCTCCTGTAAAATGTTATATTTGGTGATTTTGGCCCCTGAACTTTTTAATATTACTGTTAGTTCACTATTAAAAATTAAAAAAGTTATTATAATGTCTTCTTGGATAGATTCCTTTGCAGTTTGATGTTTGTGTTGTAAATCTGAAGTTACAGAGACTGAAATATTTTTTCATGTTGAACAAATTTCATGTAAAAATAATTTAAACAAATTTTACCAATGTTTTCAACACCGTAATAATGGAAACACACAAATCACTTTTGAAGGGTGGATTGCCTGTTTAAAAGAGAAAAGAAAAATAATGGAAACGGTCATGGTAGAAATATTAAACAGACAGCTAATGAATTATCATTTTTCTGTACTGTATATGCTGTGAGCGAGGAGCGGATGGTAAAGAAAATATATAAGGCGAGTGTTGAAGGCAACAGGAACAGGAGGGCCTGCGTAAGGTTTGGCATGACCAGATAAATCAAGTTCTGGAAGACAATCGTGTGCAACAAGTGCATCCTTGTATTTTTTGTTTATTAACAGAAGTCAGCTTTATTAACATAAAGTTGAGTCATAAAGTTATAAACAATTTGATAACGATTAGCAGCCAGTATATTTTTAAGTTCTGGAATGCAAAATCCTTTTATGTTGATGGTTTTTTGTTTTGTGTTAAAAGAAAATGAGCATTTTCATGTTAAATTTGTTTACGTTATGTTGTACATGTATTAAAGCAATTGCTAAAGTTTTTTTATTTGTTTACCTTCTGCTATACAATGTATTAAACCAATTGTTTATTCTCAGACAGTCATCTACCAAAATGTTTTATATTTTTAGATTCAAAAGTGCTGTCACTTCTGATTTGGACAGCAAAAATGTCAATTACATTGTTTCAAATGCACAATTTTCAAAACATATATAATTAACTGTCATATTGTGTAAGGTTAATCCAGAGGTAGTTAAATAATTTACACAGAATAGTTGGTAGGTATCGAAATTATTGGGAAATAGGTACCTGCCTAGGTTCGATATGCAAATCACAGTAAATTTATTTGAAAAAATTTAGTGTCTTGAGGGCAATATTTTTTTCACATCCAGATAAGCAACAATGAGTCAGACGATTATAGAATTACTTTTATTCAAAATATTTATGTATATATGGCTTACGTTTGCAAGCCATTATTAAAAGTGTGCAATGAATGGCGAGAATTATATTTATGTAGATAAAAATGCTATAGAACTTATTTTCACAAAATTAATATAGCGCTATTCTGGGTTCACAAGTTATACAAATACTTTTTTGTACATATACAAATAACCGCTAATAAATAATCAATTTTTATTGCTGAGATTAGACTATGTATTTAGTATCTTTCTGATGCAGGTGGTGCAGTGTGTTGAGAGGAGTACCGGTACAAAACGCGCACTGAAAGTTCTTCGGGACAGTGTCAAGGCAAGAAGAGAAGTAGATTTACACTGGAGGGCAAGTGGATGTATTCACGTTGTTGCTGTAAGTTTACAACATTTATTCTTCAGCTATCTTCAACCTTTAACAATTTTATTTAAAGATAAAACATATTTTTCAGTCACCTTTACTACACACGGTCATTATGAAACTGTTTATTTTTTTAAATTATCAAATAAATAAAAATCTACTTTCAAGGGGCTCTCAAAGCATACAGAGATGCTATAAAGGTAGATTAGTCTGCAAAGCAAAATGCAATGGCTAATGTTTAAATTAAATTCAGGACTAATTATGTCACCTGTTTTGAGGACAAAATTATTTCTGTGGAGACACCCACAGAGTTTTTTTTAATTGTCGGTTGAGTCAGTTTTCAAATTAGATGTGGTGACAAATAGTTCTTTTAGGTACACTAGATTCTTAGTTATTTAGGTGGCTGGGAAAATAAATGGCCGCTCGCATCAAAAGTAAACACTGAATCTAAGCACGTTCAAATAATAATTTGCGACAATGGTCGACCGGATTTTCTGATTGATGACATTATCGCAAGTTTTTATATTCTACTACATATTACCAAATTTTGCCAGTTTAATTTTATTGTTAAATGAAAAATTATTTTGACATTTTAAATAATATTTTGAAATGTTATTTAATTTTATTTAAACTTTTTGAAAACTACGACTTTTGACTGAATATTTTGTAAGCAGTTTAAAAAAAATGTAGTCAACCTAACAAGATTATAAATAGTCCATCAGTATTGTTTTTTTTAGCTACAAATTAAATATTGATATTTAAAAAAATTCAATTAGTTCTATCTTTTTCAAATTTATCATAATAAAAGCAATATTTGTTATTGCTTTTATTATTTTGCAAAAAAAATTTAAATTGAATTTCTGGTGGTCTAAAATGTAACCTCAGCGTTTTACATATTATTGGTGATTGAACCAAAAAAAAACAAAATGTTTGATAAGTTGACAAATTTGAGGATTTGTAAAAAAGGAAATAGCATAATCTAGATGAAAATCATTTGAAGAAACAGCATAGAACAAAAAAGAAATGTGATTCCTGGGCAAACATTATTATTACAATAAATTCTTACAAATTCAGTGAATTTATTTATTTTCATATAAATTAATTGTAAAAAATGTCCTATCTCTACACACAAAATATAAGAAATGGTACAAATAAAGTTTGTTTTCCATTAACTTCATATTGTTTCTTATTATGAGAAGCATAGTGTTGGTTTCTTGAAATGGTGAATATAGAATCTCAATGTTTGATTTGATCCGATTCTACATTCAGCTGGTTTCTGACATTGATTTTACATATTATTATATTTTGTTTTATGTCTGTTCACATAAGTACGTGATAGAAAATGGTTAATTGCTTTATTTGTCATCATTGAGATCTTGCTCAAAAACAAACAAATTTTTAGCATCAATAATATTTGTATTAATTAAATAGATTACTGTTGTTGCCAGAATCAGGACATGGAAAATAATTTCTGGGAATTTAGTGGATGAGCCTTAATGTCTGCAACCATCCAATGTTTTCTTCGGATCTAGAAACTCTGTGATATTTAAAATGTACTAGAAGAAAACAATTGGCTTTGCTGATTGCTTTTGCTAGGTAATGGCCGCTTCACTTTCTTAGGTGGAAATTTTTTGCCCCGACTAAAATTATTACCATCACAATAGAGGCCTATTGAGTTCTTATCTTAATTGAAATTTGGTCAGATTACATGAAATTCACATTTGAATATACATCTGAGTAGATAGGTATAATGTTTTCAAGAAAATATAGGTTTTGCTGGTTTATTAAACTGACTAACGCTGCCTAAGAATTAAGAATGTAATATATATTTTCATAGGATGCGCAATTGATCGCCGAGTACAGATATTGGTTTTTAATTTTCAAAATAGGCACAAAATTGAATCGAATGAAATCAAAAGAATTTGCCTAAAACAAGGTATTTTACAATCAGCTGTACTATTATTGGTTATGGTTAGATTACTTATTCAATCAATCATGAAAATTGTTTAGGCCCATATCACTATTTAATCTCGACAAACAATTACACACGTCCGCGCGGGAAGTGCAATTAGAGATCCTCACCACTGATAGCTTTGTATACTACACATATATTAATACTTTTGCTGGAGTCGGTAGGGGTTGCCCAGGAAACCAGAGTAACAAAATTTAAAAAAATAGTTAACCATAATTTTTTTGTTATATCCTACTTGAATAAAAATAATTATAAAACAGCAACACATTAGTCAGTTGAAATGTTGTGTATGTGTAGACAAGCTATGGATATGTTATCGGTGATAAATTCATCACCGCTTTACTTTTGCATTTAGTATATTCAACTCTTGTCAAGTAATTTTTCACACTATCCAATTAGTGAGAGTAAGAGATGAGGTATATACGGAGAAGTGTGAGATTATATAATGTTATGTGTACATAGCTAATCCGTTCAAAATACGGACATATAAAGGACACATTGAGTTTAGCTAGACATAACGTGGGTGGGTATCACATTGGTATTATAACTAATCTGGAGATATATAATGTCGCCGATTGATTGACAAAAAAGTAGAGATTATCAGAGTTAGATAACAAAAATTGTTGATTCAGCATTGAGTAGGTACTCGAGTCTTGTATTGATTGCGTTGTAATTTTCTGAAATTCTATCACAATAAATTGTAAATGATGTAACAAGCACACCAATTACCATACAAGTGTTGCGCTTCATCTGTGAGTGTGTTCCACTTATGTGATTTAACATCAAAGCGTTGTTTCTTTACTGAGCAGGCAAGATATGATGCTAACTTTTTGACTGATATTCAATGTGTAACAATATAAATACATCAGCTTGTATCACAGTGTATATTCAGGGATCTACTTAACACATTCTGATTGATTTCAATACATTACAGTAGTGGCAGGAAGTCATCCTATTTAACTTCTGAATGCAGATTTAAAATCTAAAGCCTAGTTTTTAGAATTTAGAATATTTCTTATACATTATTGGTGCAATAGAATTATTTGCGCATAATATATAATTGTATAGTACAAAACCAATTTATTTCTGATAGATTCTTTAATCTGCCACATTCTGCCTTCGTCTTAAACTGGGAAATTTTTTTATTAATACCTGGGAGAGATACATAAATGAAAAGATGTTTTACGTTATAGAATGGAATGTAATCAAATAAATAGGTTAAATTAGAACAAATGCAATCTAAATCAAAATTCCGTCAGGTTGAGCGTGAATTCAATGAGCTTCAGTGCAGGCTGGTGACAACAAGATTTAACAAAAGATGGCTTAACTCAAAATCTACTAAACCCACAGTTGAAATCATCAGTCAAAACGGTGGAGATAAACTGCACTCAGAGCCTATAGGGTCGTCATTGTTATGTTGGTTGATTTAATGTATTATTGTACAGTGTTAAAACTAATGCTAACAACTAATATATTTTCATATATGTGCCCATTATTATGAAAGTGGTTTAAGTCATGTTTCTTTTATTTCGAGATATTTAAAGGTTTGCGTTTGAATTGATTAAAAAATATTTTTATATTACACAATGCAATGTTTCAAAATTTATTTAATCTACTAGATTTATAATTTATTTCGACATTTAAATGTTGCATGTAGCTTATGAGGAAATACAAAATTTAAGGTTGAAATGATTTACTCTATTATCAAAATAAACACTAGCGGAATACAGTTAGACGTCGTAACAATACACTGAATATAAGGCTTCAAATTTTTCACAATTGCTACAATTTGTATCATACATTAATTTAAAGCAATGTGACACAAAATTATTGATAAACTCATTTTTTTCAATTTCTTGACTTAACCATAATAATAACGGGCACATATGTTAAGTTATTGTTTTTGAAGCAAATCCTCTTCTGAAAATTCCCTAGAAACTCTGATCAAAGATACCTGCCACAACCATAAACTGCAGAACGCACACTTTAGAGTTATAAATCCACACTCGGCTTTCATTTTTCGATCGGAAACAATGATGACACTAATCGAGGGCAAAGTCAAAGTCAACAACGTCAATTTTTTCTTTTTATCTAACTTTTAATGCAGTTTTTTTCTCATATAGATTTTTTTCGTTGTTACTTTTGCCCGCCGCCGTTTATATTAGAATTCGACCGTTAGGAGTCTTTGGTATTCTGAAATTTAAATGGCCACCATTATAGAAACCAGTTTATTTCTTGAAGGTGTTGCATTTATTTTATGTTTTTTATCAGATTATGGCAATTATCATCCATAAGTTTTTCTCAATTTTTTATTTAAATATATGGAGTTTACTGAGATTGCAACTAGTATCCTTATATGTAAGAAAATCAACTAGTTATCATTTTCTGTTATTGTAGAATAATAATACAGTTTAAAGTTTTAAGGTCATTTGACATTGTTTAAAATTATGTAGTTTCAACAGATTACAATTACACGGTATGTTCAAGATAGCCGACTGATGAATAAATTCTTTGTAACAATAGTAATTGCATTTTGAAGAATTTATGAAATGTTAAATAATAATTGTTATTATTAGTTCCGGCTAATGGATAAGCCAATAGGATGGAGTCTTGATTCACTCGAGTGAAATCAATTCAGAATAGCGGATCGGCGTGTGTACATTGTTTTAAAATGACATATGAGACTGTTGTAAAATGTCTTTGATTCAATGCATTCTCTAATATGAAATTGAATAATGATCATTAGTATTTTATTTTTAGTCGTACAGAATGTCAATTGGTTTTTTGTAGACTCTTAGATTGTATTATAAATACATATTAGATTATATTTTTCTTAATTGATGAACCATAATTTTCAATATAATTTAAAATTAAATTATTATTATTATTATTATTATTGATTGCGTCCTCTGTCAGAATGTGTATTTATAATTTCAGAAGGTAACATGTCCCAATCCACATCCTGGCTCCATAGAAAGCTCACTTGCTATTTTGTACTCTGTGCGTATTGTAGTTCATCCTCATGTATTGTGGATCCATCCAAATATTCTATCCTTAGTAATATAATGAACTAACTGATTGAAAATGAGGTAAAACATTTTAAGTTCCAAGAACCCTTGAGATCTATTTTCAATAATTTCCCCTTCTTTTCAGATTGTAGATGTGTATGACAATACATATGGCGGAGCCCGCTGCCTCCTGGTGGTGATGGAATGCATGGAGGGCGGAGAACTGTTTCAGAGAATACAGGACCATCAAGATGGAGCCTTCACTGAACGTCAGGCTGCTGAGGTAAGTTGCAGCTGGCTTAACAATCTCAGACCAGCAGCCTTATTCCAAGTACCATATTAATGTCACATATTGTTAAATTCTAAACATCGCATATATAACGCAACAACGGATACCGCCCTCGGACTGTTCATGTTAAAGATTTATTTAATATCTATGAACTGGATTCATATTCTTAAATACAGTGGAAGTCGGTTATAATGCGTTTTTGCTGGGGGCGTATCAGACCGTATATATAAATAAAAATCAATTCTGTTCACATAATTCATAAATTATTACAATTCTTTCAAAATAAATATTTAAATTTAATGAACATATCGACAATTTTTTAAGAATAGTCTCCCGCGTAGGTGTGGTGGCACAGCGGCCCACTCTGTTCCCAGCAGTATTGCAACTAGAAATGTCATTATCGTCACTCAACAACCCTCGGTATCACGCGGTCCCTGCGCTTGGCCCACGTCCATCACTTTGTAAGACGACAATGAGTTATAGATGCTATTAAGCTCAATGCCGCCCCATAAATTGTCACTTATTAGGCTGCATATAGCTATAGCCTGTGGCTTAATCCTAATAAAAGTTTTGAAGTGACAGGAAAGCGCATAACATTTGCGATATAACCGTTCCTCTGGATCCCTTGTAGTGGACTCTTATAACTTGGACAAAAGACTGCACTCTTATATTTACATGAGGGTACTCATTTGACTTGAAAATAATCAAGAAGTTATGTTATGAAGAATGTTCCACACAGTGGAGGCAGTTATGATGCCGCCGTTGAATTTGTGAAATATTTACAAAAATGTGACATAAGGTGACAACTGTGAACGCTGTGAATTAACCCAGAAAGTCTATCTAAAAATATGTGAAATATATAAATAAACAATACGATTAAAGGGAAGGGATAAGATAGCAGGACTGAATAAGAGAAGTTAGGAAATCGGAATAAAACATTTTTTGACGATGCTGTTACCTGGTAAATTTAAATTATTTTATACAAATTATAATAGATTTCGAGTGAATCACTAAATTGAATGAATTATTGATTGAATCTCTCAGATAATGCACTCAATCTGTGTCGCCACGCGCCACCTGCATGACTCCAACATCGCCCACAGGGATATCAAGCCCGAGAACCTGCTGTACTCGGACTCGGGGCCCGGTGCGTTGCTTAAGCTGACGGATTTTGGTTTCGCCAAGGAGACACACAACGCCGGTGAAACGCTTCAGACTCCGTGCTACACACCCTACTACGTGGCGCCAGAGGTAAAAATGAGGGTATCTTCATTGTAATTGCATTTGTTGGATAGCTGGAAACGTAACAAATGGTGCATTGAATTCAGTGATTGTCAAAAAGAGCTGTGAGCTGTGTTACATGGAAGTGAGGCGAGTAATTTAAAAGGTTATTGAATTGATCATTTTAGAAAGACATTATTTTATATTATAAAATCCATCAATTATTAATTTGTAAAACTGCTGTTTCTTTTATACTTGACAATATGATAATTTATGATATTTTGAAAACTATGACATGATGGATAATTTATCTGTTATTTCTAGATTAATTAATTGTGTCTGGAATATTAATGAGAAATTTAGTTTTGTTTTTTAAAAGTCTAATGAAAAAACCTGTCGCTGAAAGGATGAACCGTGTTTGAATATGGTAATATTGAGGGATCATTATCACTGCTGTTTATATAGCTCTTCTTGTAAATTTATGATTATGACTTAGGGCCGGTTGTGTGATCAATAGTAACTTTTTACTATAGTAAAAAAGTTATTAAAGTAAAATTTTTTGCAAAAACAGGCTGTTTCATCGTTAGTAAAAAAATATTTACTTCTCGAAAGTACATTCCGTAGTAAACTCATTTTACTTTGCGATATCCAATAGTAAAAATGAGAATCAATAGTTAAATATGGCGGACTTTTCACAGCTGTTCCAAAAGTCATTTGACACATTGATATTTTGAAAGTTGCAGTATATGACAATTAATTATTCAATATTCTGCTATTTTAGTGATGAGAGTTCGTCCGATGATGATCTTGTTGGTTTAATATACATTATTATACATAATACGAAAAAATTTCACCACCTAAGTGACAGATTTCGATTGCCTAGGTGAAAAAATCCATAGATAATGCATAAAATAGAGCATATTTCATGATTATTTGTCACTCCTGTAGACATCTCCATCTATGCCTTGACGGTAGTAAATTTGATTTATCAACAGCCCGCAAAGGATTTTTATTATGGGCGTTAGTAAAAAGTTACAAGTTCATATAATAATTGTTTAAATAAATAATTTATTGGTTTATTAAAAATTTACTAAATGTAATAAGAATGTTCTCCGAGTAATGACTAAAAGACATAAAGGTAAATAAAGTAATAATGGCGCTTTTTCAGGTATTGGGACCGGACAAGTATGACAAGTCGTGCGACATCTGGTCGCTGGGCGTCGTCATGTATATCCTGCTCTGCGGCTTCCCTCCCTTCTATTCCAACAATGGGCTAGCCATATCACCCGGCATGAAGAGGGTATATCCTTTTTTCTTTTAAATAGTGTGATAGAAATAGAGTACGAGTATATAGAATAGGTCTGTAGTAAGCAGTACGAGGTAATGTTTTTTCAGACTCTTGATCTCTTGGATATGAATAAGCATAAACATAACTGTAGGAACTAATTATGATTTGTGAACAAATTGTTTTTAATTTTTATCAATATTCTTACTATTTTCAAACTAAGCTAAATGCTTGTGCTATTAAAATATGACTAATTTGATGGCCTCCTAGAACGAGACTTGAACTCCCGACCGCTAGATCACTATGCGAATATAACCAAGCACAACATTCTTCTCGGTACAATTTTGATACTATAAAAATACAATTTTGTCTTATTTATTAAATTCCATAATAAGGCTACAGCTAAACTGGAAACATTTGAATAAAGATAAAATATTTGCCTACCTTTTATTTTAGATTTAGTGATTATTTAGTCCTTTTAAGAGCGCGCTTTCAAAAATAATTCATATATTTTTTTAATTTAAAAAAATATATTCATTTATATCAGGAGTAATACGCTAGATTTGACTTTTTTTTAGAAGAATTACTTAGATTGGACCTTTATACTAATATAAAAATAATAAACTGAATGTTATTTGCCATAATTAAGACAATACAACCATTATAAGAAAGACTGACCATTAAATACATTATTTAGGAGAACACATTCTTATTGTGAAGTTGTAATTATTCTGAATAATTACAACTTCACAATAAGAATGTGTTCTCCTAAATAATAAAGTTGTATCAATGTGTCTAAAATTTAATAAAAATGAATTGATAATTCTGGCGTCTGCTATCAGTTTACTCAAAGGTATTTGAGATTCTGTAAAAATAAGGTAGATGGCTCTGTCAAATGATGGAACGATTAAATGTATTAATATCAAAAAGGTAACATATAGGGTCGAAAATTGTCACTAAAAATAATGTCGCTGTAGCTTAGTTGGATAAAGCATCTTCCCCGGTTAGGAAAGAGATCCAGGTTCGAATCCCGGTGGCGCAACAACAATATTTTTCGATAAAATTGATTTTATATGTATATCTTTATAATTAATATATTTAATTCATATTAAATACATTATCCGTGTGCCACAGAATTGCTTTAATATGGAAAATTATTACATATACGAAATATATTTTCTTATAATATTGAAACCAAGATTATGGAGACAAATTAACAAAATGTTAAAAATTAATAGTTATTTGTAGTACATATGATCAATTTTCGACATTTTAAAAATACTTTGTTTTAGTGAAAATATATGTTTTTAAATAATATATTCTATTTATTCACATGCTTGGAGGCTTCAGCTACTATTTAAAATCAAGTTTGATATCAAAAACGCAATAATATTTATATTGATCCTAATAATGTGTTTTTTAATTTTTTTTTATTAGTATCAGATTGCCGATCGTCAGCGGCCGTTATGACGTCTAGTTCGCACTCTCGTAATTTTCGTTAAAAAATGCCGAAAATATTTGTTTTCACACATATTTTACCCACTGTATGAATTAATATTGAACTTATTCACAACACTAGTAGCAAATTTCATAAATTAAATGTTTTTTTTTTTTACTGATTTTAAGAGAAAACAATGTTTTCTTGAACAAAGTAAAGATTTTAAGTACATTCTTTTATGTATTTCGCAATTAAATATTTTGTTTATAACACTGTTGCATTTAAATATTAAACAAAATAATAAATTGAAGCTAATTTTAATTTTAATTAATAATTTTAAATTTAGAACATTAATTTTAGCGACTATCTAAATATATGTAGGTACTTTGTCTGTTTTCAAAACATATTCATATATATAATTCAGGTACTCGATAAATTATTTAATTTTCAATGGATTAATTCAAATGATAACACGTTTTTATTTAATTCCATATATCAACATGGAAAATATTACAGATACGAGTTGCTTTTGACACTTGTATCGAATGCGAGAAAATCAACATTTTTGTTGTCGTCTCTTTCTCTTCAAACCTTCCCCTCTCACATGATTTACGTAACAAATAACGTCATTAATTATTCCTCTGATACTTATAACTATTAGCCTCATCTTGAAAGCATATCTAATCTGTGTATAATTTCTCAAATTTCAAACTGGAAAAATGAAAGCTCGCCCTTAAATTCACCTACAACAATGAATACTATTTTATTTGGAGTTATTTGGACTATTTGTTTTTGATTGCTTAGCAGGGTTCATCATCAACCTCGATGATAGACCCTGCAATATGATCCCCGCATGGGTCAAAATGCAATGGGATCCAAAATGTGATGGGAGAGCGAGAGGACAGATAAACATAGCAGAAAAGTCTAGAAAATTCTACATGGAAGATTCTGAAAGGGCCGTGAAAACCTGATTTGACACCTTAAAACACTTAAGATATCAAATCACTCTTATTAGGGTGTCAAACTGTAAACTCCATCGCCAATTCATGTGTGAGATAATTGGATAATATTATAATTTTCAGAGAATACGCCTCGGCCAATACGACTTCCCGGACCCAGAGTGGTCAAATGTCTCCAAAGACGCCAAGAACCTCATTAAGGGAATGCTCTCCGTAGACCCTGCCACCAGACTAACTATCGAACAGGTAAATATATTAATATCCATAATAATATTACGCCGCCCCATCTATTATCTATGACTTTCTGGATGTGGCGGCTTCGGTAGTGTCATTTGTGGCTGTAAAGTATGCGAAATCGTATTACAACTGACAAAATATATTGAGCATCCTGTCTTATTCCTGATAAGAAAAACATCCTGTCATCTCATCTATATCGCATGGTCATATGGCGTCACACTCTATGGTGACATGAATGTTTTGTTTGTATTTTTCAAGAATGTCTTTAAGTGGATATATATATTTCAAAGTTAATACGTAAGAACACCATTTGTACAATTCCAGGGAAAGCAATACAGAATGCACTGACAGTAAAGCTTTTCTGTTAATGCAAAAAGCAGTCAGCGATAGCCAATTGCTTTTTGCTACTAGTTAATAATATTGCACAAATAGAATTACATATAAAAAAATGAACAAACCATCAATTTGAATGTATTGCGCAAATAGAATTTCACTTAAAAAAGTGAACAAGCCTTTTTGTGACAAAAATGTATTAATAAATTGATTTATTAGTCGATTGAAATATTCTATTTGTAGAAGACACAAAATTAGACTCTTCACTTTAAAATAATATACTCAATTAATTTAAATTCTTTTTCCTTTGTTTTAACTACTTCATCCTACTGTGTAATTTTTTTACTGAAGAGAAGAGACATCAATAAATATTTAATGTATCCACTTTTGATGAGACTTCCACTTGATTTGTGGGTACTACCAGGTGATGAATAGCCGCTGGGTGAAGATGCATCGTAACGTGCCCCAGACCCCTCTCCACACTGGCCGGCTACTGAGAGAGGGTGGCGAGTGCTGGATCGATGTGCAGGATGAGATGACCCGTTCGCTGGCCACCATGAGAGTAGACTATGACCAGGTATCTATTAAATTCTAAAAAAGCTAGCCTGTGAATTTGAATTTTAAGAATTTTGGGGCCAATATGGTGAGTGATATGATGCCGTTTCACCTAGGAATTTTTTGGGCATCTAACAGGTTAAGTACGAATGTAACTTTTTTTTATATTCCCGCATACATAGTTTATTTCAATAGATCCCTTCAAAAATAATAGATAGAGGTTTCACTGTATATGGAAATGCTTACAAGGTTTATCATGTAAAAATGTATTACTCTACTAATTAAATGAATTATGTCTTTATCTGCCCACACTCCATGATAAAACAGACCTCGCAGCCCAGATATTTTTATAACTATTCAATGTGTGGGATTAGCAAGTCGTAAAAAAACAATTGAGAAACTCGTGTAAACTATTAAGAATTGTTGATTAAGTTTAATTCATTATTTCTATTGCAAATTGCAAAATATGTTGTGCACGGCATGTAAAGGTTAATTATGTAATATATATTTACTGTAATATAAATGTAAAAACTAGATATGTATGTATATAGTATATTTTTAAAATACTAGATGCATGAAACAGTAGGGCCTCTTTGGATATTATACAATAACGAATTAATGGAACATAGATAACATAGACAATATATAAGACAAAAGAACCTAATTTACATACATAGACTTGTTGTTGTTTCTTTTAATAATCAAATTTGATGTTTTCTAGGTTCAGATCAAGACCCTGGAGCAGAGCAACAACGCGCTATTGAACAAGCGTAGAAGCAAAGCAACGGCATAACAGTGTTGTCAACTCAATGTCAGTGTTGCCAACATAGCCAAAAACGTCTTTGGGTTGCGGCACCTTACGCTGGAGCTGTTGCAAGACATTAATCATCCAAACGGGGAAGGAAAGTGACAGAAAAATTGGATTTAAACTGCATTATATTTCTTATAGAAACATTTTTTTTATTAACGTGTGACTTACCTAAAAGCTATTTGATTTCCTTTGAACATATATTTTGGATTGTCTTCATGAATAAACAGATACAGTTAATGTTAAATATACAGATTCGACACTGGCTGGCACGGCATCTTTGTTTCATGCATCAAATGGCAGAAAATCAATAAAATATAAAAGTGTCTGGCAGGGCGGCGTTTCACACGACGCCACCAATTCGAGTAAGATACATGGTTTGTGTTTTTTCTCTTATTTCATTATCCTCAAATTATTTAGAGTGAAGTGCGTTTTTTACACCCGTAACTTCAGTGGACTATGCTTGAATAACATTACCTTGGACTTTGTATTTGGAAATGGCTATGTGTGTTTTCAAGGAGTTTATGATTCGAAAGAGCCAACAATATTAGCATAACCAGCATATGAACCGATGTTTTAATGAAAAATCTTTTTTTATGACAGAGAGGGGTTGACCTCTTGGGAACACGGTGCTTACAATTTTCCACATAATTCCTTCATTTTTAATGCCTTATTTTAAACAACGCTTTTATATTATTTGTTTAATCAAATGTTTATTTTTTGTTGCATTTATTTATACTTAGCCATTAAAATAATATTGCCAGTAACAAATGTCACAAAGATTTTTATATATTTTTTTATGTTGCTTGTATACAGAACAAATGAATATATTTCTTAATAATTTTTACTTAAAACACTGTCTACATGTATTTATTATATACACTATTTTCATATTTAATAATTTATTTGTATTTTTTCAAGTTAATTATAATTTTATATTAATTGGTGTTCGAAATTGAAGCCCCCCAGTGCAAGAACCAACAACTTGTGAAAGTGAAAATACAAACTTTATAGGGTAACATAATAGATATTTTATGATTTAATTTGAATAAATAAGACTTTTGAATTTCAGTTTTATTAATTATATAATCATCGTGGTCAAAATTATTATGAATTAAAAAAATTGGGTAAACCAATTCCTTTCGCTTCAGTGTGCGGTGAGGAATCATAATTAATGTGTTCTTATTGGCAAAACAATGAAACAACTTTTGTATTTTCACTTTTTAAGATTCTCACCTTACTTCATACCATATAAAAACCCACAAGTAATGTGGACTCCATTATAACGCGCAATTATTTTAATGCGACTGAAGAAACAATATACACAATGTTTTTATTTAATAATTAAAAATTTTTAGGGTTTTTTTTTAACCCAAAATTCACGATTACAAAATAAAATGGGTTCTTGCACCGAGGGACCCAATTGTAAATTACTTAACATGACAAATACTTTGTCTGCAAATTGTTTTCATATTCTTGTTTTGAAATATTTATGTCGTCGGTAGTACAATAATTTTGTAGTGTAATTAATTAATAAAAAAAAACAAAGAAAGACATCACACCGTAGAATATTAGTGGGTAGATATTTTAAGTGAAGCTTAAAACACGGCCGCCATTTTGAACATTACACCGTGGATTATTTTATTTTCTTGGTTTCTCTACGGTCTAACATATTTCAAAACTGTTTCACGCATTAAACAAAAAAATAAAATGATCTTATTAATATTATTCAAAAATATTTAAAGATAATAATGGTTTCTGTATTCTGTGTTCATTCAGCTGTCGATTAAGAGTAAACCTCGAGAATGAAATTGTCACATTTTCTTTCACATAAATAAAACACATGTAAAAAAGAATGAAACATTTTTCAAAAAGGAAAAATCATATTTTGTTTTTTGATAGTTGTGAAACAGGATTGATGGTGCATGTAATAATTTGTTTATGGGTGCTGTGATATATTTAATGATAATAATGGTTGTAATTTTAATAGTAGAAAACTGTATCCAATAAATAAAAATATTCCATATCAATGTTGTCACATTTACATTTATCTTGTGTATTATGTAATTAGTTCCAATATCTGTGACTCCGAACAGCAAAGAAATTATGTACCACCAATTGTGACGAATGTGCAGATGATCCATCCGATTAACATTTATTTTTAGGAATAGTGATTCTTTTAAATATAGCCACAAAAAATTAGTACTATTGTAATATTTTGTAACATTAGGATGTGCTTGTGAGGTACAAAAAAATTATCCAATATGTTTTTATTATTTGATGGGACATCACGATAAAAATTTACATGCCCGATTTGATTGGGAGTTAGGCCAACGTGTTCAAAAAATAACTGACCTATAAGGAACATTGAATATAAAGTCTTGAGCCTGGATTATTTTAGATTTTTGCCCGTGATTATCAATAATGTTTTTGTTAGAGAAATATCATGACAAATTGTTAAAAAAAAAAACTTTAAAATTATAATATTATCTGTAAAAACAACAAAACTTGAAACGATTTTACATTACTAACTGCCAAACTGAACTTCTTTTTATAGCAGCAGTCTTAAAATTTTACAAACTCTTAAATAAATCCACTATCATGCTCACTTTACTTTGATCATTTTTATAATAAATTACAATTCGCTCTTTTATATAATTATTTTTTGTAATACATTATAAAGTTTACGCTTATAAATAGACTTCAATAAAATATTGCATATTTAGAAATGACACAAATGAGAAACTGTTCAATAGGGGGACCCTGTACAAATAAAATTCTTATGAGGCATATTTTTCAAAGTATTGTTAAAGTTGTTATTGAATGTTCATGTATGGATCTATCCACATTGAAATTCAGATCAAAGCGGTTATACTGAAGATTTAGATGATTTAAACATGTATACTTAAAATAATGCCTAATTAAAATTCACATGGCGAGTATGCACAGTAAAATACGTTTGGAATTACATGATTACACATGCACCGAGAAATTTAAGAGGGCATTAAAAGATGACTACTTGTTTGTGAGCGAAGCAAGAGTTTTGTATCTGATTAGGGGCAGAAGACTAGAAGACAAAAGCCTTCTCAGCTACTGCTGTAGGAATGTGGCACGGTGGAATATGGTGTAGGAATGTGGCACGGTGGAACTGATGGTGCATGTATATGGATGAGACTTTTAACTGTTTTAGTGCCAAATTTTTTTTTTAAATATATAATTAAGTGCCAAATAAAATTCCACTTTTTTAACTACTGTTAAAAAAAAGTATTTCTCTAAACATTATCCAAATTTCAAAATTCTTTCAGTTTTCTTTTCATCAATTCATGATCTGAAAAAATATTGTCATTTTCATACAAACTCCGTTCTGAATTTTCGACATTTTGAGGGTATAATTGTTACATTGTGAATCAAAGAAAAAATTACGAGCTTCACGCACACAACTGTCACTGCTGCGAGTCAAACGTACACCAAAGTGTGGAGTGCTGTCATGTCATTGGCACTTCTGACATAAGCTTTCATAAGCCATAGTGCTTTTTGGCACTAAAACAGTTAATCTCTCGTCTCAGATATTTAGCGGTAAAATACAATATGAGTGGTAGCTCATTCTGCGCTCGACATTCAGAATGAGTCTCGAAACAAGTATCATCCATGTACACGCCCCCCTGCAACCTCTTACACCACCTCCTCCCCATCTTGTTAGTGTTTGGTGCATTAACGAGTTGTATGATCGAAAAATTCGATAGTGACACATTTAAATTATTTTTCAAAGCTTTGATATATTGTTGATAGCTCTTTGAGAGAAATTGTTAATAATTATTTGACCTATCGTCAAGAGAAAAATTCAGTCCAAGAGTGATAAGATTGCTCATTCGTATTGCTGTATTAACAGGCAAATCTTTGACAAATAAGCCATTCGAGATAATTGTACAAGTGCAAAAGTGATGTGAAATAAATTATTTTTATACAAATAGTACTTTTAGAAAAATTATATAAAAATGTTGGCTAGATGAGTTTTGAAATTTAAAATCTTTTTATTACATATTAACCGGTCTCGTCCATTGTAGTAAACAAATTAAATGATAGTCTATAAATAATTAGCTAAAAAAAAATGTTGAAAATTTATGTCTGTGCTTTTTTAACTCGATGCTTTGTCAGTCGACCGATCGCTCCTAGAGGGAGCAGTACTAGGTATTACTATAATAATTATTACTGTATTACAAGACGGATATTTCAATAGACTAATACTAAATGTGTGTTTGGCTGAGATGTTGTTTTATATTCCTCCGAATGTTCCCACATACATATTATTTTTAATTAAATTAAATACTTAATGCCATCGATGAAAGCATTTGCAATAATGTAAATATAATTAAATATTTTTTTAACAAATTTGTTTTTCTCAAGTCGATCCATCACCTTATCCTTTTTCAATAAACTGATTTAAATAAAAAATCGTGGATAACAACATTTGCTCTATACAATACCCTATTGCAGAACTACTTAGTCTAAGTAAACCAAACTTTGAGGAGTTAAAAACTGTAAACAATGAACATATATATTTGGTAGTAAACCACGGTGACCAATATGTCGATCCCGTAATACCAGTGGTGTGCAGTAGGCACAAACTTAGGTTATACTGTTACCGACAATGCTTAATAAGTATCAAAATAAAAAAGGTAAGTTCATTTATTGCTCAGTACCGTACTTAACAGTGCTAAAAAACATACATTTATATAACTAGCTTTACAAATTACCATAACCGAAGCTCTTAACATAAATAAATGTATTTCAATTAAATAATCTAACTTATGTAATAATATTCCAAAAAATGCAAACTCCCTTGCTTGTCACATAATAAATTATAACATATCTATGCAAACATGTTGACACGGTGACCTTGGTCTTAATTGGAATACACCATGAAAACAAAACTTTTAGTCTGTTTGCAGTTTGCAAATCAAATCAAATATGGAAATATGTAGAAGATTAATCCCTTTCGAAGACAACAAAATTAACTACAAATTGTTTGAAAAATGCAGAAAATTGGTAGGTTCAATAAGAAAATGTTAGTGCAGTATGATTGTCATATGGATTGAACAGACAACTTAAATGGATAACGAACTTGCGTGCTCGCAAATTGCCTACAGGCATCAACATGATGTTGTTTATAAACGCTTTGCAATTTTTCTGAATAACCTATGGCTAGACAAAAGTCGTAGGTTACGCTAATCCGGGTAGAATTTTACAGGGTCTTTTCATAAAAATAAGGATTATTTAATTTATTATTATTTCCCAGAATTTTTAGTAATGCGCAGCATTTTTGTTTGTATGCAATGCACACCCCTGTGTACAATATGTAAAATATCTTAATTAACAAGTAGGTCATTTTTAGTTGTTCCAGTATTTCACACGTATGTATAAATTTTTAAGTGGCGGTAATTTTAAAAAATGCGTTGTGTTCAACAGACTATAATAAAATACAACGTATAAAAAAAATACTTCCACATAAAATATTTATCAAATACATATATGCAATAATACTAGAACAACTAAAATGATTTATATATAAATATCAACATTGTAGATGCCGTTACAATGTATATTTGAATCCTTATTTTATTACTAAAGCAAAGCCCATCAATAATAACAGGAAAGATGATCACATATTAAAATTTACACAGAATTATTGGTAACTTTGTTCTATTAACCACTTAGGCCCGGTTGCGTCATCCTCGGTAACCATAAACTTTACTTTTAAACTTAGATTATCCGAAAACGCGTTGCGTCATCTCATTTTTGTCGCTTACTTTTAACTTTAACTATAAACCGCCGAAAATCTCCGCTTAAATGTAAACTTTACTAATGCACATGCGCACTGCGCGCGAGCCACTGACAGATGTCACCGAAATCGAGTATTTTTCAATTTTTGACACTGTAGTGTCGAAATGTACAATATTATGTCGGATAGCAGTGATATCACAGACTTTTTTGATGACAAACTAATTAAACAGTATATTTTTAACAGGAAAAGTAAAACTTGGACCTCGGCACATAATTTTTTGCGGGAAGAAATGGGTTTTAAAAAATCTTTTTCCGATAACGGATTGCATCCACTGGATTTGTCATCTAGGGCACATTTGCATTATGCGCATCCACTTGACATCCGTCATTAAAAGCATTCTTTTAAATTTTTCGACGTCGTATTATTGAAATGAACATTATTATGTCAGATAGCACTAATACCGATTCTTCTGACGATCAAATAATTGTTCAATACATCCTTAACAAGAAGAGCAAAATCTTTTAGGCTACAAAGTGATCATTTTATATGGGAAGATATAGATTTTATTGTAAGATTCCGCCTGTCCAAAATTATGGTTAGGTAACTGGTCTTGCTTATTTCAGACAATATAATGTCATCTAAAGTTATCTACTTCATAGGTATATAATAATATTTTTGATAAAGATCAGAAATCATGCAGTTCGTCCTGTAAACCAGGTCTCGATAACTTTGCATTTCTATGCCACAGGATCAATGCAAAGATGCACGGGTGATATATCTGGTGTACACAAGAGCACTATTTCACGGATTGCGAATAAAGTGAGCAGAGTAATAGCCGCTCTCAGATCACAATTTATGTATACCTGTATCTACCAAAGAAATTCAGCAATATCTGAATCAATTCTTCAACATTATAAAATTTCCAAACACGATCGGTGCAATAGATTGCACTCATGTGGAAATCCTATTTCCAGGAGGAAATAATGCGAAATACTATCAAAATATAAAGGATTACTTCTCCATTAATGTGCAGGCAGTAATAGATGCCACAATGAAATACACAAATGTTGTTGCAAGGTAGCCAGGCTCAACACACGATAGTATTCTAGTCATTCTAGATTAAAAGGGCAACTAGATGATGGTATTTTTAATGAGAAACATCTCATTGGTGACCGTGGTTATCTACTCAAACCATACTTACTTACTCCATTTACAAATCCAATATCTGTGGCAGAAAAACTATATAACGAGAGCCAAATCAGGACTGGGAATGTTGTAGAAAGAACATTTGGGGTGTGGAAAAGGCGTTTCCCCGCAATAGGTATGAAACTCAGGCGGAGTATTGAAAGAGTGGAAGCAGTCATTATAGCCACAGCAGTGCTGCATAATGTTACCGAGTCACCAGACTTTGTGACAATATTATATGAAATTGACTCTGAACCTGCACAGGATGGAAATAATGTAAGACGAGATCTAATAAATGGCTATTTTTCCCAATTATTAAACCAGCCATAGCATTTCATTTATTTATTCTTAATATTGTGCGTACAAATGTAAATATATATGTTATAATATAAATAAGATCAAACTTATCTTACACATATTGGCTTAGTTTCATTTTGAATCTATGAAGTATCTTCATCTGGCATTTCATTAAAGATCTTCATCGCTCTGTACATCATTCATTTCTGAGATTTAGCCTAAATTGTTGTCACATTTATTTTACAATAATATTGGATCTATAATAAAACAATTCTTCCTCTGTAAAAACTCTTTTATTATATTTATATATATATACCTTTTAACATAAATCACATACAGAAATTACCATCATAAATTGAGTAAAGTCAAGTAAGTAAAATTAAAGTCAATAATTAGAAACTGTAAAGCCATACGACATAACTACACATTATTATTTTAGTAAATAGAAAAACGGTTTATGTTAATACCTTAAAATGAAAGGGGGTGAAACCACATTAGCTAAATACAGCAAGGCAGTAAACATTTAAAAATAGAGAAATTGTTAATGTTTATAAAATTAAAGAAGTAAATTATTTAATTAATTACATATTATTTTTTTCTTTGACTAATTTAAAATTTAGTTGGGCCAAATATCTCTCAGCTTGACTACATGCAGTTCTTGTGTATTGTCTATTTGTTCATTTGGGGTGATTGAATTCATTTTGCGTTTTGATTTATCTGCGAACAAAGAAAGGGTATATATTATAAATGAAATAATTAAACTAAATAAAAGCATTATCGATATCTAATATTTATATTTTATTACATTATGTAAGTGTGCATACACCAGAAAATTAATTAATTATATTGTGAATTATCATTCTGTGCATTTTTTTGAGGTGATGCCATGAGTTGGTATTTGAATGCAATGCCAAGATATTTAGACTTGAGGCCTGTGCTCAACATCTTCCACCTATGAACATACAAACATATTACATTTGTATAATTGATCTGCTTACAATTGGGGTGTGCATTATTTATTTGTTTTTAAAAGGTAGCATATTAAATGCAAAATGAGTGATAAGATTTGCATTGCAAGGCCTTGCAGAGTACTTACAGTTAGAATCTGTATCATCATCAAATACCGAAACCCGCTATCCATTCACATCTGCATCATACCTCGTATCCATTCTGCTGTTTCTTGCTTCGTCTTGGATTCTCTGAATAAATATTAAAAATAATGTTTACTAATACGTAATTTACAACATAAACTTTTAAATATAGTTAAAATACAAGAATACTTACTTTATATTGACATTCATCGTTCAAAAACGGTCAATTGCTCATTTCGGGAAAGCAAACACACCAATTTAACGTAAACGTCAAATGTCAAATGAAGCGTTCTACACGTGTTGCCATAAGCAAAATTACTCGCGCGGCATTTGTTTTTGAAAATGAGATTTTAAGAGGCCTATGTAATTGCTACACTGGATAACTATAAACTTTGTTGACGCAACTCGATTTCTGTCAAATTATTTGAATCTCGTTTAAAAGTAAACGAGTTTGAATGTAACCGAGTTTGAATCTCAGTTATAGTTACCGAGGATGACGCAACCCGACCTTATTGAGTTTAAATACATCTACTGGTTTCGAAAAATACTAATTTCAAAAGAATTAAATAATTATTAAACGCATAGGAGTAGGTGTCTATCTAGATTGAATACGCAAAACGCAGCTCAGATGGCTCCACCAACTCTTATGAAAATATTTTATTCATGTAACAAAGCTGGAAACCCTCAAAAAAATATTCTAATTGATGTTCTGTAATTTGTAAATTATTTACATAATATTTACTATCTTCTATTTTCCTTCAAAATCCAACTTCTGACCACAGAATTTCATTTATGTGTTTCTACATCAACATTTTTTAAATATCCGTGTTGCTCTAAATATCTAAAACTTCATTAATTAAAAATATTCAATTTTAAATTAAATGAAACATAGCACATTCCTTTTCAATTTTGTCAGTCAGAATAAGAGCTAGCACACATCTATGATTTTCTATCATACAACAGTTCCTTCGTAATGAAGTAGTAAAGGGGTTATGAAAACATATGACGATGCGCACACTGACTACTAAATATCTCCATAGCCCTTGTCATTATGACAGAACTGTCGTACGACAGTCATAGGTGTGCGCTGGCTCTAAATAATATTCATCAACGCGTGGTTACGCAATTCTCTCCATATTCGAGCCCCATTCTTTAAACATTGCCAATCTCTCAGAAATTAACTTAAAAGCTACAGCCATTTCCTGCGTGTAATTGTTCTGAAATGTATAATTTTAAGTTTTCCTTATACATGTGTTTAAATTTCTATTAACTAATTAGTTGTCAATTCCTCCAACAACTCTTTTACATCAGCTGAGCTAAGCTCATTTGATTACCCAGTTCAACAACTTTGTGCATGTAACACAAATAAAAAAATCTTAAAAATGTGATGTTCATTATAGCGAATGTTTATAAATAGAGAACTGTCTGTATGCGATTTAGTTTCCAAGTCTCCCAGCCTCTTCTAACTCTGCATGTGTTTGAAGTCAATAAAACACAGAAAAAAGATGTACATATGTATTTAAACAAAATATTAAGTACACATTATATTCAGTGGCAGTGTAAGGAACAGGCCCTGAAGGAATGAAGAAATTTGGCTGAGCAAGCCCGGGTACAGAAAGTCTGTTATATCTGCCACTGCACATTCTATAATATTAAGTCTATTATTATTATTGATTTGTCTTCCTCATAAAGTATACAACATTATCATTCATTTGTATTTACAATATTATAAAGATCATGTAATAAAAAATGATGCACCTTGAACTTGAGAAAAAAATCTATACATTTTATCGTATTAGTCTATCACATTGTAAGATACTGAAAACTGACAGTATTATATAAAAATTAAGTACAACTTATATCTACAGGTCTTCAAAAGTGTACAACCTAAATTAATTGATATTTCCGGTGTTACAAAACAGCTAACACTTAGTGACAATTCTTGGAAAATAGTCGATTGAAAACAGGACATATATATATATAAATGATAAAGAAAAAATTAAGTTATCACCATTGTTCAAAGGTTCTAATCAATTCAAAATTACTGTCTTGACTAGGCACTACTTGTAACTATTGGGTTGAAAACATCATCGAGTATGTAGAAAATGAGAAAACTCATCTCAGTCATGTCAACTTTCTTGTTACTGCCAGTAATATGTCTGGTAATTATTGACATACCGTTGAAGCATTGTAGACAATGATGTAAATAAACAGGGAACAATTATGGAATGTTAGTAAAAATTTTGTAAAAAAAATAACGACTATTTTCTTGAATGTCGTGACATCTGAAACAACAAAGTGAGTGAAATTTCAATAAATGTAAATAATAATTTGAACAAGCACACTTTACTGAGTTACGTAACATTTAACTTATTCAAAACTGCAGTTACATAAAAAAATTTCGAGACAAATTAGTCGTCCAAGTGAGTTTTTTATTTGAAATGTGAATATTTCAGTTTATTTTTTATATTCTTTTACATATTTTTCATAATTTTATAGTTTATATCAGAGTAAATACATGATGTTTCTTTCATAAAATAATATGTGCATATTATGTTTAATACACTCAAACCTCTTTTTGTGCAATTTTCAACTTATGCGGTTTTTTTAAAAAATATATTTAATTTTAATTACGTACTTAACAATGTGCTGTTCTCATATTTTACATACAAAATCCAGAGTTTCACTCGTTTATTTCAAGGCGACATGCAAAAACACATGTGGCAGTGTTTTGGTCACATGTGTACATGGCAGGGAAGTTGAAACGGCTTTGTATTGCTAAAAAGCAGGCCGCTGCCAATAGGCCGCGGTCCGCGCCAAACGAGATTGGGCATTCGTGCATCATCGCTCCCCCCCTCAATTATCTGCTCATTGTTTATGAACAGTGTGCTTTTAATAGATTAAGCAGAACAACATCTCAGTAACACAGCGATCTTCAACTTTTCTAAAGTGTGCCGAGATGGAAGAAAATCCAGTTTCACTTACGGAAAAAATAATTCGAGAAGGTCTACAACTTTGCAATAAATTGTAAAATCATTTTATTCTTCATGATATGAATTCTGAATGAGCCTTCAAGTTTCAACATGAGCTCAACTATTGTATTTCTGGATATAAAGAACTGCATAAACAATTAGTCATTGAAATAAGAAAATCCGAACCAACTTTGATCACTAATTATGTTGTTAGAAAAAATAAATCAACACAGAAGGGTAGTGAGATTGATGCTAATTCTAATCAAAAATAACCATTGTCTACAACTGCGCATACTATTTCTTCCGAAGAAGAGAGCCATTTCGAGCAACATTGCAAATCGCTGCGAAGATTATCATAAAGCGACGATAGTTGTAATTAAAATAAATATTATTTCTCTAGTGTATGTCTGATATTACGGGTATCCCAATATGCCAAACATCCTTAAAATCTTATCAAAACAATAACCAAAAATGTTAATTTTTTAATAAAATAATTTTAAAGTAATTATTTATGCCATATCTTAGTTTTTTCTAAACTTTTTTTATGCTATTTTAGGTATATTTTAACTTGCTGTTTCAAAGTTATGTGGTTTTTAATATTCATGGAATGCATCTTCACTTTTTCTATGTATGTCATAGTTTTTTTTGTGCGATATTCCACAGAACACATCTACTGCACAAAAAGAGGTTTGAGTGTACTAATAAATATTGTAGTTTCTTATGAAGTGACACTTAAATAATTTAGAAATTCGACTTACGTAAAGGAATGCATAATTACATAACTCAGAGTGTTACTATACATGAACCAGATATTGCCATTATTTATTAATTACAGGTTCTTTTCTATTTCACCAATTGGTGGATAGGTCACACTGTACAAATGAAGATAGTCTTGCATTGAGATTTGTGACGTGCCCAACTTAGTTTCTGTCGTTAAATCGGTGTAGAATTCTCCACTCGAATTGTATACATCATCGTTCTCTGGATAATCTTCATCTATAATAATAAAACAGTATAGTAAATATTCTTTCATGAATCAGTAAATGTTTTTTAAAATATGTAATATATAAGCATTGAAAGTATCTTAAGTGTTATCTACTTTATTATTTGGTCTTTTGCTAGACAAGGAATGTAGGAGGGTAACTGCCTACCTTTGTAACAATGAAGGCGAACATATGACACAAACTTTGAGTTATATATCCAAAATTAGAAAATAAATTTTACAGTTGAATTTGAAAGTGGTTTGGTATTTTTAATGAAACCCAATATATTTAATTGAATGAAAAAATTACTGTGTTAACATGAATACATTCACGTACAATTATTGTTGATGAATTAATTTTTTTCATATGATTTATCATGTGTGTTTGTATTGGAATTAAAAATTGTGAATCTGTCCTGAAAATGACTAAATTTTCAAGTTAAATTCTGGTTAAAATGAATTATTTGGATTTTTAAATAATTCTATGTACAAAAAACAAGTTTATTGCAATACATAGTTCTGTACAGTTTAAGAATTTAGCACAGAAATATCACCACTAAAAATATAGTAAAAATATTTCATTTAAAATCTATTGAAAAATATAAGAATCAAATATTCAATGTTTTTATGTAAATAAGGTCTCAATACTTCCATGAGTGGGTGGGTGGTATCAGATATGCATGAGTGGGTAATATCAGTCAATATTGTAAAAATAATGTTGAAAACCCTGAGTCGATAATCTATATTTTTTTAACTATCTTACAGTTATAACAGATGTCATACTTTTGATTTTCCGCCGTTTCTTTGTGTGTCCTGTGGAATTTTCAATGCGATGTCTCTTACGAGGTTTAGTTTCATCTTTCATCTTTCCTCTTCTGCGACCTTTGGTTCTTCTGCTGATTCTTCTCTTTTCTAATTTTGCGGTTCCATCCGTTGACATGCTTTCCAGAATTTCGGAGTCTCCCAATATTGAGAGTTTATCATGGATTCTTCGATACCTCTCGCGAGCTTGTCGCCTCCTCTTCTCGGCTATAGTTTCCATAACTTCCACCCGACCAATGACTGAAGAAATAAAATAAAAATAATGTGTATTGGAAGTGAATGAATATATTTAATAGAATATTTCACACTAAGTCACAGAAATATTTTGCATCTCTAAACCAGTGCACATTTTTTACACAAAAATCCCTGACAATTACTACTTTTAAAAATATATTTGTTTGCACACTCCTTTCATTCTTCCATCTTATTACTATTTGTTCATTGCCTGCACTATCTAAACAACTCTTCTGTCTGATCACTTTCATTACTGAGATACAATTTCCATTGTTAGCTAATTTAATTGTATATCTACTGTACCGCATACTAGTGATGTGTACGGCGTACTATAAACTTTGATGTCTTTGAGTTACTCACTAACAGTGATCGAGTATCTAAACATCTTGATTTGTGATTTATTGGTTCTATACTAATACCAAATATTTCACAAATGTTTTTTTGCCACAATTGTCACTTTTAATTTTATTTGAAATGTATAAAATATGTAATGGCGAATATGCTCTTTGCTCCTTCCATTACCCCTTTAAAAAATATTTAATAATAATATTTTAGTTTTTTGTTAATTATGTGAGGGCATATTATGTTAACACTAAGACACCAAAATCAGAACTAATACGTATGAAAAGAGACCAAAATGGTCGTATTTCATTACCACTCATAAAAAAAACGTTATAACTTACTATTGAAAGTACTAAGCGGTGATCAGTGTTTCCTGTAATTTGGAATTACGGTGTGCGCACATAAAGTCTTGCGTAATTTTAAGGGTCAATGCGCACGTGCGCTGAGGGAGAAAATAAGAAAAAAATTACCATACCAGTTATAAAGCTACTTGTTGAGAGCCTGTGTTTGACCACATTACTAATGAAGATGCATAAATAAATCAACAGAAATAATAATAATGCATTCTTCGGACACATTCTGCGCAATGAAAAATATAATATTTTGCAAGGGAAGATAGAAGTTAAAGAGATGTAAGTAGAAAGAGATTATTTTGGTGGTGTAACCTCAGAAGGTGGTTCAATATCCAACATGTTGGTGATTTATATACAGGATAAATCAACTTTTTTAGTGTACGCTATGATACCAAATTGTATGCAGGAACATTGGCAGTGACATAGTTTCATCGGTTCGCACACAGTCCATAAACATTTATATTAAGATTAAAAAAAAATAGCATCAAGCAGATTAAAATAAATTCAAAAATATACCCATGTTCCCTAATATCACATTATGCTGCGTGGGTACAACTTGTGTCTCCTTATCTTTGAGCCTTTGTCTGTATCGCTTGGATCTCTCACGAGCAAACCTCCGCTTTCTTTCAGTCGGCGTCTCCAGCACCACCGCATTATTGTCACTGACAGATTTCTGCTTGTCTGCTTTATCGACAGACAGCATCTCTCCTAGCAGTGCTCGTTCTTTCCTCCTCGCCCTGTATCTGCGGCAGCGCTCGCGAGATTTTCTAATTTTCCGTTCACTGGGTGTTTCGCCATCGACTATATTTATTTTGCCGCGAATTTCAGTTATGTATAATATGTTGCTGAGTAAACTGTTATCAGGAATTTCGATCAATCCTTCGTCTAATTTCTTCATCGATAGAATATTTTTTAGCATCGATGCATTGGCTTCAATCTCATCATCAGATAAAATTCTTTTTGATGTCGTGTCAACTGAGGTAATATCTTTACTGGGATCATCCTCTGTTAATTTAGTAGAAAGATCCATATCGCCTAGAATTATTGTTTAACCTGATAATTTGATATGACAGTGCTTATAATCTGTCGAGCATTCCTGGGTGAATGGTAAAAATTCGAACCGAGAAAGGTTTTTGTTGTTTTTAACTCTTTCATCATTTCCACATTCAGTGGTGTCAAAAGGATCTGAAAGAAAATTTTATAATAATGCAACTATTCAATGAACTCTAGGTTATTGCACCAATTGTTTATGTATACGGAATGTCCTCAGTTTGGGTAAGATTAACTTAACCAGTTCATAATCTTAATCAATCATTTTTAATCGCTAATAAATCTGTCACTCATAGTTTGAAATCCCTCAAATAATCTGTTTGACAATGGCATATCACAAAAAGCTTGGTAACAAATTGTTTACCCTCGCAGTTCGAACTTACACATACATTGCGGAAATAACAGGTGAGATTTAAAAAGCGTCAAGCTTTCACCCAACTGTTTTGTTTGGTAAAGTTATTTGGTGAGAATGCACACCTGGTTGAATATTTATATTGTAGAGATGAAGTGTGTAATAGCTTGCGCTTGTCAGTCTTTATTGTCTCAGTATATAATAAATAAATAAATATTTGTTCACTATTTTGTTTGTAATAAAATTTGTCTCAAGGGACTTCAGATGCATTGTGCTGAAGATGAAGACGTTTCCAAATATTCTGAATATTATTTTAAAATAAATATGTAATAGGTAGGATAGCCCATAAATCTCTACAGTCATTGTGGACAGCTATTAATCTTAAGAACTTATTTGTCCTTTTACTGTACACTTAAATATGCTATACTATGTATATATTTGTAAAAATAATGTAGATGAAGAGGACACAAGACTTAATAAGTCGAGGGTATGAAGAATGGATGTATTAGAGAGGTGCATCACATTTGTTAATGCTATTGTCCTCCGAGGAGAAAGGCAGATATGAAAAATGCCGCAAGCCTCTCTCTCAAACTCTTTTGTCCACATCCATGTTATATTCATTCTACGTATATGTCACGGATGCCACATCATTTTACACTGCTAACTTTGCATCACGTGAAAAGTTAATTTTAGACATTACTGCGCTGAAGGCATAGTTTCCCATGTTTTATGAGATTATTTTTTCTGCCTTACCATCTTTAGAAAACACAAAACAAATAAACAAACTATTTCATATTTGTCGTAATAAAATAATGTAGTGATATTGAAAAATGCCTAGTTTTAATAATATACCGAATATAAATTTTTATTTACACTTGTTATCGTATCGAATCATAATAGATATAATAGTAAATAATGTTTCGGGTGCCATCAACAATCCGTATAAATATCCACTTATTTGTATACTTTCTACCTATTTGTACATTCGATTTGATTAATAACTACATAATAATTTACCATGTCTGTGTCGCTAATAACATGACTTTTTATTTATTAAGAATTACGGCAGAAGATGAAAGACATTTACTGTCTACGATGACATTTAAATCAAGATGGCGTCGCGTTAGAGCACTGACAGGTGGCTTTAGTACTACCAGCATGTGTGGTACCTAGTACCTACCCTTCTAACGATGTATTCAAAAACTTCACGTCCTTTACAATAAAATCTACATACAATGTACAATGCTTTGTGAAGTTCAAGATTAAATTTTTTTATTTCATAACAGTCACAAATACGTATGTTTATAAAATTATATTATATATAACTCGTTATTTAAGAGTAAATTTGTTTTATAAAAATTCGTAAATAGTAATGTAATAAGTATATCATAGCATTATAATTCTGACAAACTATTTAGTAAAGTTTTGACCAATTTACACTTACAACCAATCTGTAGGCAAAAACAGTTGTCAAATTAACCTTATAAGGGTAAGCTTCGTAAATTATACGAGTTTAAGATTATTTTCTTGAAAAGTACAATTTATACATTTATATTGACTGCTTTATCATAAATTTTTACTCTTCGAAATGATTAAGGCCATTTTAACCAACAGCAGTATTCGGGTGATAATGTTTTACAAGTTTGGTAGCTTATTCCAGCAACAGAACAACTCTTTTAGGTTCTCTTTTCCCCAAAAGCCAAATACTCGGTGAAAAAAGGTCAAAGCATCTGCCTCTTCATTGTGAAGCTCTATTAGCTTCTCAATGATGGCACCTTCCTGTGGTAAAAAGTAAGTAGGTAACTGAATAAAACTGATAAGATAATTTTATAAACGACAATAAAAAATAAAAGCAAGAAGTCCCCAACACATCGACACGGCATTTGCAAGCGCTTTCAACATCAGCCAATGGTATTTTTCCACGGGGTCTCATCTGTGTTTGTTCTGGCATACTAATTTTTATAAATAACAATTATTCATTGTAACATATTTCGTAGTAGCATCATTCGTTTACCCTACTGTACATGGAAAATTCTGAATCAATGTGTATATCCAACAAATGTGGTTCATTATTCCGGCACTACGTATCAGCCTCTAATAATAGCACTGAAACAAATATTCTAACTGTATGTTAAGGTTATGCATCTCTCGGGTCACACTGTACTCACTGTACTTTGCGATGGTCGACTTGGTTGTCAGTTATGGAGTGAGTAGCTATGGAGTAATTTATTAAACATAGTGACAAAATTAAACAGAACGAAGTGTTTGTATACAGATGATTATTATAAATTATTTACAATATGAAAAATCTTACTAATTGACAAAAAAGTAACAAATAATAGTATAATAAATATGAATGAATACTGACTCTCACCATAGCTATTCTATCAGATAGTCGGATACCATGAGAGTACGTGTGTACGGTGAGAGAACGAGAGAATGTGTTGTGCCACGAATATTTAATAACATCAATAAAGACTTTTGGGGGTTAGGACGGTGGTTAAATGAAAGAAATGAAATTTGAGTATTGTGATGTTCATTGTGATGGATATGACAATGAAGACAGATGAGAATGAATATAATGGATGAGTGCAGATGTAGAAGTTCGAAGTGAAGCGAGTCGGCGGTCTCGCTCGGCGCGCGCGGGCCGGCAAGACCGCCGTTGTGAAACGATGAAACTGGAGAGACTGCTTGGCGGTGAATGCTTGAGTCAGACTTGTAGCAGCAGCCGGCAGCGCTGTCGCTAGCGTCGATGCCGACTGAGATGGCGGTGAATATGAATTCTGATCGCTACAGCCTTATTAAACATCATGAGAAATAAAGAGACCCCAGTGAAGTGAAAGAACACATTCTCGTATAATTATTTGTTTATTTACATATGTTTTTTTTGTTGTTGATTAAACACTCTTAATTACTATGTGATGGGTAATCATGCCTTAAAACTATTTTGCAGATTGACAAATATTAAAAATTATAATATATATGTAAGTATGTAATAAAGTTGGAATAAAAAAAATTGTTTAACGGTGGATTTAAAAAATATATACACACATCGATAATGTAGAAACATTGTTAGATGCATAGATACTTAAAACAATATTATTTCCTACAACGAAGTGAAAAGCACCGACAAACATATTTCTAACAGTCGTTTTTCACTCTACAGGAATTTACACTAACAAACTTGTTTCCTACAAATAATACATAAAACTACTCATTTTCTCCATGCCTGTATTCAAAAGTAAGTTATTAGAATTACATAATTAAAAATAACTAGTTATCTGAAATCTTTAACTTAAATGTCACAAGTTTGCATTTATCAAAGTTCCAATTACGATTGTATTTCCAAGCCTCCCGCCATTTTGAAACAAAAGGGGTTCGCTAGACAAAAGAACGCCACTCGAGAAGTTCTCGGGGTCGTGACAGGCCACTCTAATCTTTCACTTTTGTAAAACCTTCTTTGTCACAGATCCTTCACTTAAATATATCCGGGGGGATGTCATCTTCATAATATCTCGTGTCTTCGTAGCTGGTTGCTGGGTGCTCAAGAGGGAGCGAAGTAGTGATTGGAACAAGAGGATCGTTTCAAAACACATAAATTATGAAATTCTGTTTATTAAATACCACACTGGAACAAAAATAGTATGCATAGCATCAGACAATATTGTGAACTATGTAGCCGGACACAAGGAAATTAATTAATTAATAGAAAAAATGTTGAATCGGACACTAGTGATGAGCTCAAAATCACGAACCGTGAGTCAATCACTAATATCTTTGAGTCACACTCACTGTCAGTGATTGAATATCTGGGAATATCGTGATTCGTGATTCAATTTTTTTTGTTATAAATTCTATTGATTTTCTAACGCCGCCGTTTAAATCGATTATCACTTGAATCAGCGCCGTCTACCGGATTTTCTGTAATTTGAAATGAAATTTTAATAATATAAATAAATACGCTCAAAATTATGTTTTATTTATTTATTCGTGTATTGAAACTGTGATCACAGTCAGTTTTCAATCACTGATATTATCGAATACCAATCACAATCACACCAGTGAATCAAGAGTAGCATTTTTTCTCATCACTATCGGACACGTGCAGGTATATTATTAAATCATCCCTGACTACAATATATTTAATAGCTGGCTCTCTTGCCCTTTTTCATTTTGTGGGTAAAATAATAAAACAATATTATACATTTTAATTATTAAGGAGAACACATTATCATTGTGAAATTGCAGATTTTTCAGAGCATAGTTCTGTGAAATTTTAATACAAATTAAATTTAAGTGATCAATAAGAGTAGTTTGTTGGTATAGTGGTTAAGACGTTGGCCTAGTGATCTAGTGGTCGGAGGTTCGCGCCTCGTTCCAGGACACCGGCAATTTAGTCCTATTTTCATAGTACAAGCTTTTAGCTTAGTTTGAAAGTACATATTAATAATATTTATGTGACATGTATTCCGTGTACGCATCTCTATTTTTTTAAACAAGAAAAAAAAATAGAAAGATATTTAGGAAAGTTCAATTTATCGAAAAAATATATTTGTTGCCACCGGGATTCGAACCTGGATTCTTTCCTATCCGGGAAAATGCGTAATTTATATGCTGCATTTCTTTCAAATTGATACATCTATTATTCCACATTTAAATTATACATTTTAATATAAATTAAATGAATCAAATAGAAAAAATATTTATTATAATTGCTAGCAGGATAAAATATTTTGAAAATGCAACTTCACAACAAAACTGTGTTCTCCTTAAAAATATACATTTTGATGATTTGTACTCTAGTTCATATCGGTATGTCTTCTCATATACATACTAGCAAAAGTACTCAATCTTTTCGATATCACGCGTAATGTTGGATTTGATTCTACGCTTCTGACTCTTGCGCGTAACAAGATTTCCACAGAAACCATTTCTCACAAATTGTATGTGCCATCGAGTTGAATTTAATAGCCACGTTAAATGGTAAGCTAACGCTGCCCACAGGGCATAGCGGTCAACATCAGGCGAAAGCAGGTTCTATTATTATGAAAAATCTACTATTCTTAACACTATTCAATCAATGAATTTAAATATTAAGATATAATTTACTTGCGTTATTCATTTTGAATATGACAAATTTTTAGTGATATGAAATAACGAAATAACATATCTGTTAGAAAATAATTATCATTTCAGATTAAAATTATTATTTGTAAGTTGTAAGGGATGCAATATTATCTCTGATAATTATTTAGCCATATCCTGGCCACTATGCTAGATTCTCGTCTGTGTAAAAGTAATTGTCATGTCGGTAGGGTGATGCCTTTTTTTTTTTTCTAAGTTAGGTTACAATGTTAAACTGTTTTTGTCATATTGTATTGTAAATAAATTTTCTTTCCAAATGTAAATGATGCACAATTTATAATGTCATCAAAATGTGAGTTTAGTATTTTTCATAAGAAGTTGATTGAAACATCGGGTACCTAATCACTAATCAGACATTGCAAATAGCAACAATGTATACAATTGGAGATTGACTTTTTCGCGATACTCCCTGTCACCTCCCGCCCCCAGGAGTCAGAGCAGTTTGGAAATCCGCCCCGAAACAGCGTGCACAGTGTATAGCATTTGCATACGATATTCGTTTTGTGGAGCTGTTTAGTATTTAGGGGCTGTTAGTTCTCCCCGAGGGACCAGTTGACATTTCGGCGACGAAAATGTGACAGCATAATTCAAAAATATTTCTACGGATTATAATGTTTTTCCTTTAATAATTTTGGTATGACCGCTCGAGTCTGTTGCGGTCTTGTGCGCAATTTTTTTTTCTCCAACGGCGCCATTGTTTCCGCAATCTTCTTGCTCTTCTAATCAGTCTTTTCCCCTCTGGATTTTTATCAGTGGCGTAACTACGTCAATGCAGTGCATCGGCGTCTAAGTTAGATAAGGGCCCAAAAAGTTCGCGTTCTACAATTCATTTGCATTGATAGTTTTGCCTTCCACCCGCATTAATAGTAATCCACAGCAAGAAATGGAATTATAAAACATATATAATTGTTTGTCACACGTACTCGTATTATGAAAACACGTAAAACCATTATAGATGTATAAATCGCCTTAAAGGAAGTATTTCAAGTGCATATAAATACTTACAAATACATACTGATGTTTTTATTTTAAGAAAGTGTGAATATTATAAGTATGTATATATAAGACGAGGGATTAGTTTTGTTCTTACTATTTAATGTATAAACCATGCGTATTAATATTCGTACATATTAAAATACAATACTTATTTACGGGGCCCTTTTACCATTCTGCGTTGGCGCCCAATTTTTGTAGTTACGCCACTGATTTTCATCATCCCTTTTCGGATTTGTGAATTATGCATCCATTACATGAACTCTCGCGAGATCCATCTATCTCAGCCCGAGTATATTTATGTGTATTGAGTGTCTGGACTCCCCTTCTACGGACTGTAAAGTTCGTCATTGTATCGGATACTCCTTAGAATACATGTATTGTACTGCACATTGAATATGTACATCGATATATTTAGTGTTAAATATATATTAAAACATGTAAATAACGTTCTTCGCAAGCCCCAGAGGTATGATATGATGCATAGGTACTTGCACAAAACAAACCCAGAGGTGTTAAACTGGATGTGAAGCCTATCTACGCCATTATCAATAAAACGAAGACGAAGAAGTTAATGTATGACTCATTAAATTCTTTAAATAAGTTAGCATGAAAAAATAATATGAAATATAATAGATGTTTAGGAAAGAATCTAGCTCTTCATATCACCACCAAGCAATGTGTGTCCTCGAATGAAATTCGATCTCGATAAATACCGATTGCTTATATGGCAATGAATCATAGCTCGCTTCATGCTTAACTCTTTAATGAATACATTAGAACGATACAAAATTATCTTCCGCTCACGGTAGCAGGGTGGTAAATATTGGTTGGTTTTAATCTGAGCGACATAAAATCTGACAAAAAAATATATTAAAAACATTTAAAAAATCAGTTTAATTTAGATGATTTTAGGTGTTGACAGATCACAGTATAAAATAAATAATATGAATGTACAATAATAAAATAAATAAGTTAACAAATATTTTATTCTAAAATAATTATTCCGAGCACATTGTTCTGCGATATACTGGAAATAGGTAGTATCATTTGAAAAACTACCCCATAAACATTAACCCCCATTAACTTTGTAATGTCACAATTGAATGTCATTTTTCCGTAAACAGGGGGTGCCTGCTCCCCCCCCCAGCTCGCTGCATCCCTATCGCCCTCCATAAAATATAATGCGGGGATTTCACGCCTAATTTAACTGTCGACAACATTGTGATATGTCAACACGAGCGACCGACGCGCGTATCGCGTGTGATGCGATATAATTATCATGCCTATTATACACAGCCAATTTTTTGTGGTATTGGTACTATTGAACGTTTTTTCAATTGTGATGTACTCAGAATTAATAGTGCGTTAGAACCAGCCGTGCCGTCATGACGATTGAAACACGCAGCAAAGTATCAAACATGTTTGGTAAATAGTTTACGTTTGACGGATGAAATTTGTTATGAAATATTCAGATAGAAACATTACACGGGCGTAAAAGTCTACGTTTTCTGTCTATTTTTTGTGTTGGAATAATAGAAATTCTAAATATGAATTAAATATATTAATTAGAAAGATATACATATAAAATCAATTTTATCGAAAAATATTGTTGTTGCGCCACCGGGATTCGAACCTGGATCTCTTTTCTAACCGGGGAAGGTGCATTATCCAACTGTGCTACAGCGACAATATTTTTAGTGACAATTTTCGAACCTATATGTTACCTTTTTGATATTAATACATTTAATCGTTCCATTATTTGAAAGAGCCATCTACCTTATTTTTACAGAATCTCAAATACCTTTGAATAATCTGATAGCAGACGCCAGAATTATCAATTCATTTTTATTAAATTTTGGACACATTGATACAACTTTATTATTAGGAGAACACATTCTTATTGTGAAGTTGTAATTATTCAGAACATAGGTCTGTGATATTTTAAATATGATTTAAATATCACTGACCTATGTTCTGAATAATTACAACTTCACAATAAGAATGTGTTCTCCTAATAATAGAAATTCATAACCAGATATTGAAAGACGGTCCAGTTAGAAGCCTCAACAATCGACATGCGTGAGAATATGCATGTCGATGAGGTTAGAATTGTGTGCCAGGACGATGATAAAGGACGAGGAGGAGGCTGCCTACGGCGTGACAGTAATTTAAGTAAGATATCAATCAGATCCTTAACAATAGGCCAGACGATTGACATTACAAAAATCCTAAAACAATTTTTCAGGCTTGTTTTGAAGATAGTGTGTAATAGTAAGGAAAGTGCAATGGATTTGGACGACAGTGGCGTAACTATACCAATGCGGTGCATTGGGACCCACTTTAGATAGGGGATCAAAAAGGTTACACCTTACAATCCAGTTGGCATTGATATTTTTGCGATATTCGACTCGAGTGTGGCTAAAATACAGTATCATCGCACGTGTTTCGCTCGCGGATTAGAATGAAGCGTCCAGTACATATGTACTCAGAGCTTAAAGTCTCATTGAGAGATCATCGTGGACACGGACCATTAGTGATGAGTTAACGTTACTGCGATTGTGTGATTGGCATTCGACTAAAACTATGATTGGTAACTGTTGGAAGTTTAGTTTCAAGTGCATCAGTTACCAATCATTACAAACGAACACAAAACTCACAATTAGACTCGTGTCCACGGGATCTATCAAATATCATTGATCTCTGAGAGTTGTTAAATGTGTACTCGATGTATCTATCATTCTAACCTGCGCACAAAGCATACGGGCTAATGATTCACAAATCGTCCATTGTGTACCAATTCTTAAAATCGGTCAAAACATGTTCTCCCACTCCATAAAATGGCGCGAGCACTTGAGGCTGCCTCGAGAATTCACATGGGAAAGATTTGTTTTGACTCGGCCACAAACATCTCCCCAATTGACACAACCAAAATATTCCCACCGACCCTCGATAAGCGGCTGATCACGTTCGCGGCTGAACATCGTGCTCTATCGATGCAATGCGCGGTGGCGCGGGAAAACCAGTAATTTAGTCAGGACGTACACGACAATATTCATTGAAGTGGAAGTAAAATTGCCTCATGGAACTGGGTAACGTGTTACTTTAAAATTGCAATATTTCTTTACTTAGTTATTTGTGGATAATTAACACATTGTACCCGCTAAAGGGTGTTTTTTTTAACTTTAAAATTAAATAAAACACATACAAATTGTGGTAATGGCCATGGTATTGGTATTTATCGGCGTAAACTAGCGATTACACATGTCCCCACAGAAAATAATCCAAAGCTGTTAAATCACACGATCTTAAGAGGCAAATTCACAGGTCCATTATTCGAAATAACGCGCTCATCGAATGTTTCCTTCAATAAATTGATTGTGGCGCGCGCCGCTGTGTGGCATGTTGTTCCGTCTTGTTGAAACCACAGCTCTTCCATATTAATTCCATTCAATTGGAGAACGAAAAAGTCAGTAATCATGGTTCTATTGCTGTGCACGATGGCGAATCGACTCATTCGGGTCCTCCTCAATACCACGCTCCACTGCAGCGACAGCTTCTTCGGTGCGCGCTGTGCGACGTCTCTGCGGATGGGTATTGTTAATTAGAGGATGCGCGGTGCGAAAACGATCCATGGTTACTCGAATTACTGGCTCAGGTGGACGATTATGTCGACCGTAAAATGGACGTGGCGCACGATAAGTTTCGCGAATTGAATCACAATTTTCTAAATAAATTTGCATAATTTGCAAACGTTGTTCTGGCGTGAGTCTATTCATGGTGAAATGGCAAACCAAACTGAGCACAAATCAGTTGTCAGCTGTCAAATTGGCTGTCGCTGGAAAAAGTGTTGCCAATTCGAAAAACAAACCTCTAAAAAAACACCCTTTAATTATCGATTTGCTGGAACACCAGTTCCAGTTGCAGATTTCGAAATGCAAGATCGAAGTTAATCAATTGGGTATTTTTTACTTAATAGATCAAATTGAGATTCCAAAGATCCTCTCAACCCCCTCTCCGTCGGCGTCAGAAAATATAATCAGTTATTTTTGTACGTTAGAACCGGTTCTAAAAGTAACCAATCTAAGAACTATAAACGTGGTAAAAAAACTAGTTCTTTTTCATTTTGACCGGTGACACTACGGTGACCGATAATATTTCTTACATCCTACGATACTCGATCGATTCTGCGGAACCGGTTATTACGATTTCACCAGGACACAAATATCAACCACCGCTAGTACAAATAAATAAATAAAAGTCTCATTGTCCCAAGGTAATCGCTCTCTCTCTTTAATATAGCCCCTCTCCCCTCGCACACACTAAGTGCGTTTTTAGTTATTATCGCCGACTATGTTAAGTATATTACTTCTCCTGTTTTTAGAGGATTTCAAAAGAATGCACAAGTTTCAACTTTATCAGAAGCCATGATCTAGAACTATTATAAATTGGATAGATTTGGTGATGAATGTAAGCATCTACCAGAACAAACGATTATTGATATCATGAAACATATCTGGTATGTCAATAGGTACTTGTTTTTATTACAACTATTCAGCAGTTTCGACTAGAGATTTTCACATTTAACTACCGGTTTGCGCAAACCGGTGCGAATCCATAGAGGGATAACACTAGTTCACAGGTTTACGAGCAGGGTTTGTGGAGTCGTTTAAAAATGTATCGACTCCAAGTCCAAGCAATTTTATGCGAGCGAAAGACTAAGAAAGAAACACGCTTCATACACAGTCCTCAGATGCAGCAGCGATCAGCTCAGCTGTATGCGCAAGAGCGAGAGAACGCGATATAATCCGCAAAAGAATAACCGCACGCACAAATGTATCAATGATTCGCTCTCGCCCCAGACTTCATAGACATTCATTCAGAGAATACGCATTCGTTACTTTATAAAGTGCTGACTCTGACTCCGCAGCCTTGTTTACGAGGTTATAGAATTATGTTATTACCATTAAAGATGGCTATTTAAAAATCAGTGCGTCCAATAAAGAAATGTTTGGTCGTGGTTATGTTAATTTGGCTAGGAAGTGGATGAGGGGATCTGTCATACACGTGTTGTCTCTCTTGAACTCGGTGACGGGGAAGGACGTGCTCTATCGCGGCGCCGCTTCGAGTGGCAGAACGTTTTCTGGACTAAACACTCGTCACTAATTGGTGCGGTCTGTTGGCATAACAGTTGATGACGTGTTCGTCCAACAATACTTAGGGGGTTATTAAATGTTTTTATTTAAATTTCAAACACAAATAAAAAAAAAACTGCTCGAGGATCTCTCAATCTGCAATAATACAATTCTAGTATTATTATTATAAAATGGAAGATGTACAAACTTTACACATTCAAAATGATTTGACAATATTTATTTTGGTTACTAATTTATTATTGTTTTAATACGGTTACAAACAGAGGTGGATTTATGGTAGTAAAGGTCTGCCACACTTACTTACATTGATATCTGATTAATATTAACAATACGATGTGAACTAGCAACACGGATAAGCAACTTACGCATAACACAACATTACTCATTTTACGCAACACCTGTTTTCGACACGGTATCGCAAGCCAGTACCTAAAAACGACACACTCTGCTTTCGACACGGTCTCCAATTTATGATCTGTAAAAACAATAAAACAATATATTTTTAAGTTTAGTAGTATTTATTTTAGTTTAAATATATAAGGATTATGCTAGAATAAGGCGGCACTGTACATAAAGTGTCGCGCCTAATTAATTTGAAATACTTAACTTCCAGTAAATTGTTTAGAGGGTTTTTTATCAGAATTTTTTACCCTTCCAATTCATGTATTAATATAAAACACTTATGATGTTTATAATAATAAGGTAGTTTGTAAAAGTGTCAAAGCGATTAGCGCTGATGCACTTGTAGTTGTAGATTAGGCGGTCTAGCCGCATGTAGAGTATCGTAGACTCTAAGGAATTGGAAAAAAAAAAATCGGGCGCCAAAATGAGATTTGAAATTTTTGATTTGAATCATTTAAATTTAATTCGCAAAATCATAGTTTCATTTTTTTACATATAAATATAACTTCCCTCTATTTTAGTTTTACATAATTGCACGATTGTTTTTATTACGACCCTTCCAGGTTGACCGACTAAGCTTTATACAAAAATACATTTAAACATATGTGCTGTTAACCATCGATAAACAAATATTTTTACTTGGAAAACAACGGCGATAAGGCAAAATATAAGCCTAAAATTGATGGGGTAAAACTAGGTTTATACTAGGTTATAAAAAATACAATGAGGGAGGGTGGAGCTCCATTTGAATAATCAAATACCCTAGCTACGTCTCTGACCATACCGCAGGACTCACGAAAACTTTGTTACGACTCTGCCTGTCTTCTTCAGAACACGTTTATTGTTCAAATATTTAAATTATTGGATGTAATTAAAATATCACTTATCTTATGATATTTTGTCGAACGTTTTAGGGGTCATTTTCAGTTTTAAATATGAATTAAATATATTAATTAGAAAGATATACATATAAAATCAATTTTATCGAAAAATATTGTTGTTGCGCCACCGGGATTCGAACCTGGATCTCTTTCCTAACCGGTAAAAATAAGGTAGTTGGCTCTTTCAAATAATGGATCGATTAAATGTATTAATATTAAAAAGGTAACATATAGGTTCAAAAATTGTCGCTGTAGCATAGTTGGATAATGCAGCTTCCTCGGTTAGGAAAGAGATCCAGGTTTGAATCCCGATGGCGCAACAACAATATTTTTCGATAAAATTGATTTTATATGTATATCTTTCTAATTAATATATTTAAATCATATTTAAAATATCACAGACCTATGTTCTGAATAATTACAACTTCACAATAAGAATGTGTTCTCCTAAGTCATTTTCAGTGACTCGTTACAAATGCAAATGTTCAATGGAATTTAAAAAAATATATTTACTGTTAATTTAGTTTGTAAAATTGTAAATTATTAACAGCTGCGACGTGCACGCTAAAAATGTCCATTCGGGAGAGCTAACGGCTGAAACCAGATTATACAGTTATCGTAAACCAGTTCATCTGTAAGGAAGAAACACTGGATGGAACAAAAATCGCATATCTACGAAACATCTCATAATTTTATATTCAAATCTTTGCCGGTAGTGGCTGCGTTTAATAGTTAGTACAGTAGACAAGCGTTAGTTAAGAAAAAAAAAACTTTTTTTACTTTAGATATATTATTAGATAGATTATTTAAGTTAAACTCATCCACATGTCATTTTAGCATTAGCAATTGTTTTAAACCGTTTAATTCACCCACAAAATTGCCATTTCCTAATTAACCGATATTTGAAAAGAAACGGTAAATTTACTAACTTAGATACAATAATAATTAATTGATAATTTGGCGGTATTTTCCGTTTTTAAAAATGGCTTAATACGTTTTTTAATGCAGAAGAATGCCGCTTGAGCGTATTCAAGGTGACATTACATTTCAATAAAAAAGGATCCCAGTTGTAATTTGATCACAACAATTCAAATGTAATTGCTACAATTTGTTAGTTTTTCACTTAGAGTGCAAGAAAGATGAGAATTTACATTGCGGAGCACAAAAATACAATTTACAATTGTGACATTTATTAACGTTTTAAAGATTTCACAGTTCTGAACAAATGTTTTACAAATGCAATTACAGAAACATTTAGGCCAGAGGAAGATGTTCCGCTTCGGGAGTTGAAGCTGTGACACTTGAATCAGTTAGCCGGCGTTTTACCTCTAGATACATGACCTGATATAATGAAACGCGTCCTAATATATTTTTAGTAATTAGTTCTCAACTATCTTTATTTTTTTCGAAATATATTTTATTATTTTAAAGGATACCAGTTTTTTTGTCATCCTGTGTTTTGCAGCGTCAGTAGTATGCGTTCGGTCGTGGCTTTGTCATTCTGACGTGTTTCCATCGCTTGAGCAGTGCGAACCTGTGTTCAAATTTGTAGTATATTCAAATTCTTAAAAGTATTCTAAAAAATCATTTACTAAAAAAATAGTTTGAAACGAATGCGATTTTTGTAATAATGATTTTTAAAATAATTTTTGTAACGATTTTTCAAATCATTGTGCTAACAATATTTGTGACGTGTGAAGGATCATTTGATGAAAGTGAGAGAAACGTAAATAATAATTTGCCAATCGAGGAAAATCTTTTCAAAACATCAAAATATTATTCTAAGGATAAAATATATGCTTTCGGGGTGAACGACGCTAACGATAAAGTTGATTATAAATCAATATTTTCAAAAAGACTCGATAATGTTTTAAGTAATAATAAAAATGTACACATTTCAGAAGAAAATACTAAAGCGAGAGGTACAGATATATTGAAATATATACTTAGTTTAGGGAGTGTCAGAGATAAAAAAAAAAATACTCACGAGAGATGGAGAAATGCAAGAACACAAATATCTAAATTTCCTCCAATTTTAGAGTACATTATTCAAAGAATTCAAGGCTACAATTCTGTATACGTCCACCAAGATCAGAGTCTTTGGATTTACCAGACAACCTCCAAACCATTGGAGGATTTGGATTATGTCGACGTTAATGGCACAAGAGTGCAAAAGCCTGCCAACTATTCTTCGAATATTCAAACAAATAATTCATCACAATTCAGCCAAAACATATCATCCGACTCAACAAGTATAGATTATCGGACGAATTCAACAAATAATTATCACAATGTCACAATTTATTCGGAAGACGTGAACCAAACAACGGAATCAACTGGCCAATTAAATCAAACAACGGAACCAACTGGCCAATTAAATCAAGCAACGGAGTCAACTGGCCAATTAAATCAAGCAACGGAATCTACGATAAATGAAAGTTTGACTGCAATGCGAGAGAGTTCAAACAGACCGATAAGAAACACCACCTTACAAAAATTTAACAAGACTTTTAGCAATGTTGAAGAGAATTCCCCAATTTTTGAAGAAAATTTAACTTTGGTAGTAGATAAAAACTCGGCAATGAACGGTGTAAATAATTCTAATATCCTCGAAGATGAAGTTTATTACAATCCAACATCTAAAAGACCTATAAATGAAGTTGTTTTAACGATTTCTTCAGAACACCAGCAAAACTTCAACAACGCGAGCGCTTCACATGATAATCGAAATTCTGGCGGGGCTTGGGTTATCGATGTGAATTCAAACCAAAATGGCTCAAACGGATCTGAATATTTAAATTCAGAAATTTATAATAGTGCAGGATCGACCCATAAACCATTGCATGAATTTGTCCTTCCTGTAGAATTACATCAAAAGACAAAAAATTAAAAAATATATATATTTAGATTATTTTCTAATTAATTCAAATTATGTACTAATATTTGTGAAAATAAATTCATTCAAAACAATGTATTTTTAATATTTTTCGAACATGTGCAATACATACATGCAATTAATCTTTGCAAGCAGACCATCAAATTATATAAAAAAAAAAATATTTGTCCTAACAATTCACATAAACATCTTTTCTAGAATGTTTAAAAATATAATATATGTCAAATTATATCTGAAAATTTATTTATTTCATACATTATAAAAATTCAATTAATTGTAGATAAGCATTTAATTTTTATGGATAAAATTAACGGTATTTTTTTTTTAAATCAAAATGAGTATATACAAAATATTAGAATAACATCATTTTTTTTCAAAATAAGCTGACACTTGTGAAAAGTTCAACAAACTTATTGGGTGAGTACCGAATCACCGATATCTTTCTAGGTGAGTATTTTACCGCCAGACCAAGCGAAGCAGTCACTTAGTGGATATAGCGGATGGATGTTTTAGGAAGTAGCTATGGTGCCGATATCATAAAATGAAACACGAAACTCCGAGCAGTGAATAATCCCTAATAATGTAATCATTGGTGATGTTACCAGAAATTTAGGATGTAGACGCATAACCTATATCAAATTAAGCCTAACCTAATCTACACTAAATTAAATAACTTTAAATCACTAAAACTCAAAAAAGTGTTATGGCCGGTGTCCATAGATGAAATTTTCGATTGCACACTATCACTTTCTAGGCTTTCGAAGTTCTGAGATTTATCTCAACTAAATGTGAGATGTATCTCATCGTGTCTCATTGCATACACACGGGTCATTAAGTTCAATTATATGTAGGACATATTGGTTCCACCAGTGGTTCGCGCGAACCGGTTGTCAAAATTGGAATGCCTCTTGCCGAACCGTTTGTTGTGATACCAGATGTGTTTAATAATATTTAAAATTGGCGTTTACTTTGGTACGTTCTAAATCATTCAAATAGTTCAATACAATTGAATTAAGATCACCGCTTCTGAAAAAGTTGCAACTTGTCCCGTTTAAAAAAAAATCTCTCACGATCGCGATGTATCATTAAATATTAAACTAGTTCATTCCCTGTCGATATGGACCCATTTAAATGGGTATCTATATGTACATACTAGCATTCTCCGATATTGCTGCAATTTGACACTGGTCACGAGTAAAAGTACGCAAGTAGCTAAAACCATTAAAATAATTCATTTAAATCATCGACTTATACCTAAAATGATATAAGCGTCGTGAATATTTCAATTATTTCTGGCTAATTAAAGTGGGTACAAAAGCATTTTATATAGTTATTTATTTGTTTGGAAAAAAATAGACTTTCATAGCAATGAAACTCGGTTTAAATAATCTTGGAAATAACGCTAATTCGGCTATTTGTATCAGTACATATAATGAAACCCAATATAAATTAAGCCATTTTATCTCAGATACAACGATAGTCTCCGTCATCAAAACCAGCTTAATGAAAGGTATAAAATATTTTTTTAAATCATCATTAATTAATTGAATTTATAAAGTGTTTATTAAAAGTTTTATTTTAGCGTTACACGCATTCGTGATAGCCATATTTTATTTTGCATTGCTTTCTCAAAAACCTCTCCTCTAGGGTAAAGTATACATTGATTTAAAATTGCAGTCAGTTTGCACCAAAATATATATACGGTTTACCTTTTAGAATAGTTTTATCTTTATTATGTTTTATGTTAATTTATAAAACGGACTACCTTGATATCAACATTACTATTACTCAAAGTCAACTGAGATATAGACTTTACAGCTATTCTCAATATCAAGTGTCTTCGTGAAGAATTGCTTTACAAATGAGAAAATTAATGATAATTTTTATCACTAATCGCTGTACCTTGAATTTAGCGTTTCTCCTTTCTGCAAAACAAATTAGGGGTTTGAAATCGGTCGTTAAAAGATAGGTACCATAGAATTCATAAAATATGAAGAAATTTGTCTCTGGAAATCATTGCTATCACAGGCCAGTCTGTCATTTTTGCTTTGAAATGTTAGAAAACCATACACACTCTCTGAATATTCAATTAGTCGCGTGGCGCTCTATCGCTGGATTAAATAAGGGTATGGTTAGTTCTGCCCGAACAACGTGAGTATACCGAGCCACTAATATCACTGAAGCTTCGCTTAACTCAGTCGTATGACGAAATTCAACCGATGGGGGAGCCGTGGGTACACTAGACCACAACAACAAAATACCTCGTTTACTATTTATTTACATATTCTTAGAACTTGTGAAATAATAAGTTATAGATATTAGATTGTTGTAAAGTATTTATAAATATCTATTATATTTGTACAGTTACTAGTGAATAAATTTCACTTCAGACAGTGGGGCAGTGTATATTTAGACAATAAATAGGTAAATACTATTAAAATAAAATAAATGTACAGTGAAATTATGATCCACTGTTTCTCGAATAATCGTTTTCCCGCATGTATCGTTTATATCTTCCAGTCCCGAATTAGTTTTATACAAAGCATCCAAAAATAGATCGCATGGATCGTTCTTCTATGCATTATTTTACAGCATTAATCGCTTAAATTACGCACTATACTTCGCAACAGTAAACAATAAGAAAAACATTCGAGAGAAAGAGAATGCCGCTACTGCCTGCCGCTTGACGTTATACAATACAAGTTTAATTCATTATTTTTTGTTTCTGTGCAGCTTTCTAATTTTATTTTTATTTATTATCTTTGTTTTATTAACCACTTAATTGAGTTTAAATACATCTACCGGTTTCGAAAAATACCATTTTCTTCTTCGGGATGTCATAACTAACTAAAACATATATTATTGTTTCTTTACCATAATCTATTTTTAAAACAAAGATAATAAATAAAAATATGAATTTTAACCACAAAGTTAATATTGCTAATTTTAAAAGTAATTTTATTTTTATTTAAGCACATTCATTTACATGTGAAATATGTATTTTTTTAGAATATATGTTAAACATTTAAGTATAGAAATGTAACTTTATTCTATATTTCAGTAGGTCCTTCAAAAAACAATGAATAGAGGTTTCACTGTATTTTCATTTTAAAAGTATCATATTCGGTCCTAAAAATGCCCCAATAATTGTTTAATAGATCAAAGATTATCCGCTCTCATCAGCTGACCTTCCAATAGGAAGAATGGAGAATGATTTCTTTGAAAGATCGTTTCTTAAACTACTTTACTTTTTAAGCTGGTACTTTTAAATTGTTAAATTGAAATGCACTGTCTTGCTTGTTAGTCTACTGGTTAAGATGGTCAAGAGTTCGAGCTCCATTTCAGAAGATTATCAAATCAAGAATATGTGACGTATTCCGTGCACGCATCTCTATTTTTTTTTCTTCTAATAATAATAATAATAATGAATCTTAGAGGTTTCTCTAGATACTTCTACATACACATACTTTTTTTATTATCTTAGTCATATCGATCCCTTGAATAACAAGGTTCCATCTGACAATGACACTGTTTTGAGATAATGAGCTATATTCATGTATATTTTGTTTTGCGTATGCAAATATGATCAGTTTTAAGGTCTTAATATATTTTCAGTATTATCAATGATCACCGTGAGATGAGGGAAAGTAAAAATAAAATAAAACATTGTAAATTAACAATAATAATCCATAAATTGAAATAAATAACTGATGCAGTTGGAACTTTCAGCTCTTGCTATTTCCTTTAACATCCTTTAAATAGAGTTGGTGTATATGGAAGAAATAAAGAATAACTCATTTCACGCAAAAACTCAAATTAGCCCAAAACGTTAGACGGAACCTTGTTATTCTAAGGGGTCGATATAACAAAAATAAATATTTATAAATGAGCCAACTAGATTCTTATAAAATCTATCCAAATTATCGTACAAAGGTCTCTTATTGCATTACAAATGTGATTAATGTAATAGTGGGTATCAATATAATGTCGAAAACTAGAAACTACATATAGTTTATGGTTCCCCGGCCATAAATTACAAATTCGAACATGTCCGAAGTAGATCCTACCAGCTGACACGTCAATACGACATAGGCATGTAACAAAATTGCTCGAAAATACTACTGTACTTATAAGCGAAATATTTATCTGTCATCATAAACAAATATAAAATATAAAAATTTGGTTACATTGCGTTCGGCAATCCTCTAAACCGAAAGGTACTCACGCCACAAAGCTCGCATGAGCTGTCTGTATTAGCTGTACCCCGAGCGTACCCCCGCTTTCACTCCGCCACCCACGCCCCGGGTTGAACGTTTCATCCCCAGTCAGATACTGGCGGAAACTCTACCACCCGTGAAAAATCCACAATTAAATATTATATTTAATATAATAAGTTTGTACATAGCATATTTTTAGCTAGACACATTTTTATTTATATTTTAGTAGCGTCCGTGCATCTGAACCGAAGCGGGTAATTAATTATATTTCTTCAATTGAGCAAAATTTATGAACCCTCGGCATTTAATTTAATACACATTTATTATGGAGGAGAAGCTCCTTACAATAAATTAGGCAAAATTTGGTTTTGATCGGTCAAAGGGAGTAGGATTGTAGGTATACGAGTATAGAACAGATATATGCGGAGAGTAGAATAAACCGACAGACAAACATTCAAAATTTTATAAAATTATATTTGTACCTATATTAAGAAAACACAAATAACCTTTGGAATAGTTTTAAACTTATCGGGTAGGTAATAAACAATTTAAACCCAATTTAAAAAATTTTTTTTTTTTTTTAAATGCGTTCAAATTGTGAAGTAAATTTTTTTTGATCAAATGCATATAAATTATATATGTGTATTTTCACTGGCAGCCTTATTCTTTCTCAACTGTTTCCTGATTTTTATTATGAAGTTAGTATATCTGAATAGTTATTAACGCAATTGTTTTAAAATCTCAAAAATCTAAGTTTTGATTACTGTAGTGGGTTATAAACTGTTAGCCAGGAATCCTAAATATCCGCGTCCTACAATACATTCGATATCGATATTTTTCCCAGCGCTAAAAAAAAATATTTTTAAAATTCACCACAGTAAGAAATGGAATTATAAAATGATATCTCACGTATATTACGAAAACACGTAACATATCGTCGTAAAGTAAAAACTGCCGTCGAGCAAAGGATGGACATATCTTTCAGTTGCGAGTGCCAGATAGATACCTTAAAATATACATTTACTTTTTCCAGGAAGTATGAAAATTTTGGAAGACAAGTAACCAATTATTTTCTCAGTATTTAATAGATTAAAACGTGTAGTAGCATACACGAATACAATAGATACATATAAGTGCATTGCAGACGGGCCCAACGCCATTTTTTCGATGCAATAGTAGCAAAATCTAATGCCGACACATAATTATTAATCTTGTAGAGGTCCTATATGCGCCGCACAATCCCTAACCGTTTATCGTGGCGCTCTACTGCCATTCAAGTCCGTCCTGTACCGATCGAAAATCTAGACGACAATACATTACGCTTCTTCCCTGGCTGCCTTCTTCAGTCACTAACTTTACCGTTCAATTTAACTTTTAACCTGCGTAAGTTCATTTGCGCATCATCCTACGCCAACCGATTGTAAGTCCTGTTTCATTTCATCAATCTGCTCTAGCCGCAAACACCATACACTGCGACATTCTCATACACACGTGAGAATTAGGGCCCTCAGATTCGCCTTAAACAAATTCTTCTGATATTCTTAACCTACAAATAATAGTCACCTCATACTGGTGACTTAACATATATGTAAAGCAAAGCAAACTTTCCAATTCCTGCCCGAAGGCGCCGAGCAAGTCGGGGCAACCGTGTTGCCCTGGAGAATGGCAGCTATTTCTTCAGCATCACAATAATTATAGCTTATGGGGTGCCGTTGAAAGAGACTGACTGAAAAACTCACCTGGACTGTAATCTTAATAATAACTGGGAAATGAACTAAGAAAGCAATGAAGATTCGGAAACTGGAAACTTGAGAGACATTTGTAATACAACACTCTCCACCTTATCATCAGCGCAAGATTGAATCACGAAAATGAGGGTCTGGTCGCAGGAGGATGTTGTAGCTGCGGAATCTGAGAGTCTGAGTGAAAGGTTCAACAGATCCACCATTTTTTTAAATCAGGGATGGGAACGTCCAGAAAAATTTCAGAGGCTAGGGCCGGCACTGACTAGAGCGACTCCGGTGGGCAGGTACCATAGGGAAGGATCCAGAAAGCCAGAACGAAGATCTTTAATGGAAATACAGATGGAAGGAGAAGAGTGAAAAAAGTTGAGGGAAGTTACGCCACAGATTCCAAACTGGAAGACAGTCTTCGAGAACCGGTAGATGAAGCAATAGACTGTTAAATACATTTGTAAACTATCAGCTCTTTCGCTGCTGTTCAGTAGTGAAACAAGCAGAATATAAATGATAGCGGCATTACCAAAAATGTCTGGAATAAAAGAAGAATAAAACATTTCGAATGCAGTTTCCGCCGACGCTCTAATCCCCTAGTTAGGGATGAAGGGCGTGGCCCGGAGATCCGGCCCACCAATCGACGGCGAGCACCCCCCCCGAATTATCCAATGGGCGATAAGCCGAGAGCCATTTTGAATACGACAAGCGCTGATTCCGATAGTGACAACTGGCGATTTGAATCGATTTCACATTTCACAACATTATTTCTATTTATTAATTGCTGTAATATTTATCCAACTATTGTATTTTTCTCAAATTTATTTGTTTAAAAATAATGGTAAAAAAAAGATGAAAGTTTTTCACCTCGCGATGGTCCATTTACACATAACACTATTATTACCAATATGACGCAGACACGTGTATCATACCATCCTTGCACACAATATTTTTTCTAGTTCAATTTTTTTTAACAAATTCAGTTAAATAAATAAAATAATAATCTAACAGGCGGGGATTCCTACCGTTAGAGTCTAATGGTAGCATCCTCTTAGTAGTCTAATGATTAGACTATCGAAAAATTGAAATAACAAGAGCTTGCTAAGAATTCCATCAGGTGTAAATATTTTATAAATATAATTTTTTATGTAGGTATAGATAAATAGGTATAATCAAAAATATTAATCAATACATTATAACTATAGATATTCTAACACATAGAATTAAAAATATGTAGTAGGATACACTTATATGACAATTTGACACTACGGTCTAACTAAGTAATTAACTTACTTACCATCATACCGTTTCTCCGGCGGATAGGATAGAAGGCCACACTCTTCTGTTCTGATTCACCATTCTTGCCTCATCTACTCTCATATATCTTCTCTTCATCGGACCCAGGGCCGGGCCGAGGTGGGGGGCGAGCTCGCCGAGGGCGCCGAGCAAGACGGCGCAACCGTGTTGCCCTGAAGAATGGCAGCTAATTCTCCAGTGGGCTGTAATCTTAATAATAATGGGAAATGAGCTAAGAAATCAATGAAGATTCGGAAATATTTTGCCGGTGTGTCGCAAAACTTGAGAGACATTTGTAATACAACACTCTCCACCTTATCATCAGATCAAGATTGAATCACGGAAAAGAAGGTCTGGTCGCAGGAGGACGTTGTAGCTGCGGAATCCGAGAATCTGAGGCGCCCAGAAAAATTTCGCCCGAGGGCGCCACAAAGGCTAGGGCCGCCACTGATCGGACCCCCAATAAAAATATAAAAATATTTTGTATAGGTATGGGTTATTAATGTATTTATTTATTCAATATGAATTAAATATATTAATTATAAAGATATACATATAAAATCAATTTTATCGGAAAATATTGTTGTTGCGCTACCGGGATTCGAACCTGGATATCTGTCCTAACCGGGGGAGGTGCTTTATCCAACTAAGCTACAGCGGCATTATTTTTAGCGACAATTTTTCGACCCTATATGTTACCTTTTTGAATTTTAATACATTTAATCGTTCCATCATTTGACAGAGCCATCTACCTTATTTTTACAGAATCTCAAAATACCTTTAAGTAAATCTGATAGTAGACGCCAGAATTATCGATAAAATTGATTTTATATGTATATCTTTATAATTAATATATTTAATTCATATTTAAAATATCACAGACCTATGTTCTGAATAATTACAACTTCACAATAAGAATGTGTTCTCCTAAAAAAAAATATATATTTATTCATTATTATACATAATATCTAGCTAGCTCATAATGCTAGCTTCACTGGGACTCGCCAGGGAGGCATTACGAGTGAATTTATGTTTTTATTAATGAGTGAATTAATTTAATACAAATTATTACTACCAACCTTTTTTCGGTAACTTTTGTTCGTTTGTTCTAGAAACCAATTTGACAAGTCTCGTCGTCCGAAAAGAAGGGGAGGACTTCATTCAACAGGGGTTTTATTTATTAGACTTTATTGACATACATGTTTTTATTTAATGTATTAATTATAAACCGGGATATACAATATTTTTCGACAAAATTGATTTTATATGTATATATTTATAATTAATACATTAAGTTAGTATTTAAAACATCACAGACCGTCTGTTCTGAATAATTACAACTTCACAATAAGAATGTGTTCTCCTTAATACATGTTTTTGTTGTAACAGAGGTGTATATATTTAATAGTCGTAGTTTATTGTGTGGTATGGAGTAGACGTAGACTCCACCTCTGATAATATAATATATACAGCACTGTCCTGGCTACTTTGCTAGACTGCAGTCTGTGTTAAAGTAGCTAGTTTTTTTCGTGTTGTTGTGGTGTTAATTAACTCAAGAAAGATTCGACAGGAATAAAAATAAAAATAGAGAAAAATATATATGCAGTGAGAGAGTGTTGTAGAACTAGTGAATTATTAGTCTAGACACTGTATAATGATTATGTTAGAATATTGGATAGTGATGTTTGTGATTGATCTCTGCCTAATTGGATCATATATTGGGCCCATATTTGTGTAATCTTATTGGAAGTGAACGATTTCCAGTTGGTGTTGAGTGTGTTGTACAGTTTTGGAACTAATATCGTTATTGCTCTCGGAACTGGCGTGTAGATGTTCGTTGTTTGTCTTGTGTTCATGATTTATTGCTTGGGGTGAGTTGTTGTTAGCATGGACATATTGGACGAGTCTCAACATGTAGATTTGTCTTATGTCTAGGGCATTGTACTCTTTAAATATAAGATCTGATGGATATCTGAAGGGACGACCATTTATTACCCTAAGAATTATCTTTTGTACTCTTTTAACAATGATAAATTGTAATTTAACAAGTACCTAGTACCTAAGTAGATAATTACCTAACAAGCAAACAAAACTCAGCACTAATAATACAATATCTAGTTATCTGCAAGCTTTTGACAGGTTAGATACTTACAACTGCCTCCCACAACAAGAAAATCTGAATAATGTACCTATGTATACACCAGGGGCGTGCACTCCACACAATGAAATAAGCTGAGCAAAACTACCTATATTAATCTAAATTGTTTAATTTACATTAATGTCGCAGGTAATATATTATGTCGCAGATAATATATATGTCGGAGGTAATAATTAAAATTATTTGATATAAATATTTAATTCAGATTTATGTACAGAGTACACTCGTTTAAGCGTCCACGCGCAAGTTAGTATTCAAAGTTTTAACTTTTCTTTTATGCTAATGTGTGAACCAGAATCACGCATAAATTTTCCCAGAATCTAAGCGTATCATATACGAATTAAACAAAATAATAATCTCTCTCGCGCTACGCGATATTCTGTAGCGTGAGGCATTCTATTTTTTTCTGCCTACCTCTACGGAAAACGGCGTAATGGTAAGTTAATTAGCTTAAAATTCTAATGAAAAAAATAACTTCAGCGCTAAAATTGATATAAAAAGGAAGTATATAAATATAATTCCAAAATATATTATAACTTATTCTGGTGATCGGTAATTTTCTACGTAAATCAATAATACCGAGTAATATTGAATTCTCAAATTTACAAACTTAATTGATTAAATCATTTTTGTCGGTTGTATTGGAACAATTTTGGTTCGAACATTTTATTACTTAACCGTTGCCTTTCCAGTTATATCTATATTATTTATAAATTTATTTGCCATGTTGATATAGACGCATAGTCTCAAGACGGCTTTATAGAAATGTTAAATATAATAATTGACTTTGCGTTAAATTGGACAGAAATATAATACATATAACTATATTGTGGGAGTAGAAACCGGTGTTCTCCCCTCTCACCGACTAGTCAGTGGTGAACACAAGATCCGCGGGTTCTTCACCTTAGAAATACATACCCACCTTATGTTGTCACATTCTGCTCTTATACTAAACTGGGAAAAATTTATGAGTAATACCTGGAGGTGATAAATAAAAAGGTGTTATTCATTATAAAAATGGCTTCAAATCATAAAAAGAAATATGAACAAAGGAAATAAAATAAAGATACAATCCACTTTAACTAATCTTCATTTCGACGTTCTTCAGGCAGGTGACAACCAGATGTTCACCTAGATGACATCCCTCCAGTCCATGCCATCCGAGCATCCCATCTCTTTAGCCTATCATCATAGGATCCGTAAGCAGAATTGTAGATGATCATATCCCATCAAAAATGTAGCCCACAGTGAGGCGAAGAAACCAAAGATTAGATTAACAAATTATAGTAAATTATGCACTAGTGATTGAATAGCATAAAATATTTACACAGTTACATATTAGAAATGCTGGTCGCGGCTATTGAACCGCGCTAATCTGACAGCTCTGTTCGATGATTTGAAAAAGAACCATAGACGGTGACCATTTTTATAATTTTGAAATTAGATTGCGATACGTTGGTAAGGGCAATTATTTGTGATTTCGAGGTGCTTGGCAATAAAACAAGAGACGGGGCAATTTCGAACGTGACCCTTATTTATAATGTCTGTCTGTTCACGAAAAACTCCTAAACTCTTTGACCGATTTAAACCAAAGTTTACATAGTTAAATTCTGCGCTTAACATAGACACCATCCCCTCTCACTCTGGCCAAAAACGCCTCCTACCAGCGACATCAATATGTTTTTAAATTAATATTATCTATTGTAAATTTTTCATAGTTACTCTTTAGTATTCCCACTAGCCATCTCGCCCTCTTCCCTCTATATAAGTTTACGTGTGTGAAAGCTACCTAAATTGTGAGAACAATAGTTCAGAATCGAAATAAACAATACCTATTGAGCGACATATATTAGGAGAGTCGACGAGAGGTTGCTATCGACACAAATAGTTTTAAGATGGTCCTAAATTGTTCTTTTCACCGTCAACTTTATAAATGGTGTTGCGGCCATAAGCCACTTATATAGCTATCTGCCAAACAATATGCTTTTATATTATATTTCAGTATTGTATAAATGTGTGCGTTTAAAAAAATAGATTGATTATTGTATATATATTATAACATAGAAGGGCCCTTCTAAATTTCCTTTGCCTTGGACCATCATCACTCTATCGGCGGCCCTGGTGGGTGGCAATACATCACATCGCACTTCTACAATTATAGTACAGTATCGTTATTAGCAGCATAACTAAGCGCATGTCTATTAACAATTCTGCGCTGTTATTAATTATTTTAAATTTGCGGGAAACGCTTTTGCAATAAATAACAAAAAACTTTAAACAAATAAGTTAAAAGGCGTGATTTCAGTAACCTAGATGGCTAATTTATCCACTAGCTATATTTTTTACGAATACATAAAAATCTTTGGTAATGACTCTTTAATGTTTAGTGACTGGAATTTAAATACAAAATAATCATCTTCTCATCTGTTTATAATAATAATCACTCCAACCAGCTTATTTATTATCGTAGAATCTACATGATCTTTTTATTTTCAACATAAAACAAATTATTAAAAATATATGTACCTTTAAATAAAATTAGCATATATCAGTAAGCGCTTAGAATATATCGACACTCATTACCGTACAGCAAAGAGCCGAACCACGGCAACGGATAATCAATATTTTAACTCGACACCCAAATTGCCCGATTAAAATTCAATCCTCGCAAAGCGGAGACGCAATTACCGGAGAGAATTGTGGGATAACATCATTAAGTACCCGATGAAGCCATGATTCGCTCCATAGGCGGATCTTGCAGGGGAGGGGGCGCCTGGGCCAGCCCCTGCGGCCCCGCTAACGGTCCACCTACCCCCGAGCAGACCGGGGACTCCAGTCGGGCGGGCAATGCGCGCAACGGCGGTGTCGGAGCTTGCGGCGAACAGGCGTAACTTTGCGTGAAATCGTAATTGTATCGGCAATCATTTAGTGGCGTACGTGCGTGCGTAAGTTTTGTGTACTCCAGGAACAGTGATTGACTTTTTAGACATTTTTAACTGACGGAAATTATTTAAAAAGAGAATTAATGTAATTTTACGTGGAATTTTAAGACATTGACGAGAGAGTGAGCAACAAGTTGTGCTTAGGATAGCTTTTTTTTCACACTAGTGTTTAAATGCGATAGATACATTGAAATAATTTATTATCGTTCAATAGTGTTACAGTAATATTATAAATAAATGTTAAACATGATATATCACATCACCTTGAAAGTTGTACATTATTTGTGAAATGTGATTCGATGTGATGAAACATTAACAATTTAAAAAATGGAGCTGCGCAAGGGTTTCGATAACAAAATAGAATCAAATCGCCAATTACGAATACCGGAAGACCAAGCGATGAACAGATCTGACGAGCCGACATGCAAGACATCGTTTCTGATCGAAGACATCTTATTTAGGGGAAACAGGAACAAGAATACGGACAGAACAAGACACGACGGGGGCCAAGAGGCCGCGGCGAATCCTTACGACATCGGCAACAGAGTTCCCTCGCCCAAGAGGATGGGTTTCCAGACCTGCTACGGCATGCAGGACCCCCAGGGGTTCCGGCAAGGGGGGCCGGCGGTCATGGCCACCCACGACGGCTACATCCAGTCCGCCATGAGCGCCCTGGGGGTGTACCTGAACACCGGCCCGGGCCCTTACAAAAGTGTTGAAACTCCTTACTTCCTTTCACAGGGTAATGAACAACCCTTAAATATTTATTATTTACATAACATACGTACATACATAAAACATTACATAATTAGCATTTATTTATTAAAAGAAGTACAATCAACATGATATCAATCATGTACAGTGCTAAAAACAAAGTATGCACTCAGATATGTCGACCAAAGGACGCAAACTAGTGCGTTACATGCATATCCAACAATATGCATCTCATATTACATCTCGTCATCAAATACATATACACCTATAGATACAACACCAGCCTTACATATACACATGTTAATCCATAAACCAATTGCTATCTCAAAGCACGTAATGCAGTTAATAATAGACAATAGTTTCATTTCAGTTCAGCTCTACCCAATTTACAATTTTCTTTCTAAACACACTGTCACTTAATGTTTTGATATTATTTCCAATTAGGTTGTATATTCTGAGTTATTTAAATGTGAATAATCTTTGGCCAAAAGTAGTTTTCATTCTTGGAACGATTTTATGATTATTTGCTCATTTATGACAATAACTCACAGGCGGAGCGCTTATTTGCCTATAAAAGCTAGTTACTTTATTCAGCACATATAATTGTTTTACCTAAAATCCCTAAACAGTGGCTCTGAAAGATACGATACTTTAGATGCGTTAAATGTCCAGGGATCTGTATCACTGGACGTCTTGGGTGCCCGTTTACCTTCAGACAATATCACATGTATAATTATTTATTTATTTATCACATTTATGATTATTATATTATTGAGTTGAATTTAATACACCAAGCGGTTTCGTAAAATACCCTTTCAGGACGTCAAATAAACTAACTAAAATAATATGTCCAACTGTTCTAATGTTAAATTCATTTTTTTTTAAATATATAAAAAAAATCTAGTACCTAACTTAAATTGTTCCGATGATGAAATATGTGGAAATTGACATAATGATCTAAAATTAATGTATTTTTTTTTATGATGGGATAATTTTACACGCCTTACTTATTTCTAATTATTCTAAATTATTCAATAAAAACAAAGTTATAAATAATTTATATTAAAATAAATAACCACAATCACCTTTGCAATAAATATTGAAAATATGATAGCACAACACTAACAGTGACAGAGATATAGAGACGATGTTTTAGGTTAAACTATCAAGAATAACAAACCGTGCAGCGAATGCAGCCTGGAGCTCCCGAGCCCTGACAGAGATCTAGCGCACTCGAAGTTATGATTACCCGACGGCGTTCGAGCACAATCAGATCTCCCAGAATATTTGTAGCTAAACAGTGTTTATATGTCTTATTTTTTTTAATCCTTACCCTTCCGCTTTCTCTATTAGTCCAGGTTTTAATTTCGGTTTCGGGGGCCTCTTGAAAGCGGCCCTCCCACAATTCGGACATGCAGGACTCTATAAATCCGCCACTGAAACTATTAAGGAATACCTACTCGTCCAAGTTTTTTCTTCTATTGACTCTACAACCCCTGATGGGGTGGATCATACTTAGCCTCTTCAAGAAATATCCTCTATTAATTCCCTACCACGGGCCATTTTTCTTTAGTTTCTAAATGCGGCTGCACGGATAATATATGGAGTTTCCAAATTCTCTCCTATAACATTACTTTTACATCAACTACATTGGCTCCGATTCCCTGAAAGAGTTGAATTTAAATTGTGCTAATTGATGTACAAGGCGACACATAATATGGTGCCTCTGTAACTTCAAGAACACTATGTATCCCAGACAATTTGAATGGTAGACGTCAAACTCTCAGGTCAGCCTCTACTTCAGCTGCAGAAAATGTTGTAGAACCGACCAACCGTTGCCAGAAGTGGCAGGCCCAAAAGCGTGAAACTTTGCCCTCCGTCATAAGAAACAGAGACTTTATTTAAGAAGAAACTAAAAGCGCACCTTTTCGAAAAATCATTTCCATAAGTGAAAATAACAATTTTTAATCTTAAAAACAAAGATAATTGTAGAACTATAAACAGTAGATGTGTAAAGCGCTCTTGAGGTGAAAATGGCGCTATACAAATTATCAACCATCAAAGATTCTTCCCATGAAGACGCTTTTCGTCGTTCGGTTATCCTCTCCACACGGCCCAACCGCAGATTCTATTTTATTTTAATGAACCTTGAGATGCTTATCTAATTTTTCTTGGTCGGTGCCCATATCTCAGACGCATGTGTATGCACTAGTCTAATAGGCGTTTTTAAAAACTTTAAAACTTTGGTATTCCTGAACAAAAGTCGGAATTTTTTTAAATATTGGATATAGAAATATCAACTGTATACGAAGAGGGAGGGGATGAACGAGAAAAACACATTCTATGCAGTGTATTTAAGGGGTTAATTAGGTAGTTAAATGAAATGAACGATTGGTGTTGATGTATATATTTTTTGACTATGATATCATGGCATTTCGGAATACCGGGTTCGTTGAACCCCTTGCTACTTCATCGTGTTGTATGCCCTAGTGGCCTGTCAAATTTTATTATTAGTGGTTTAGTATTATTCTGCTAACATGGAGCAGGGTACTGCTAGCTGGCGCAGTGATTTATGGCCTCGAAAGGAGGACGGTTTTGGGGCGTTTGATTCGCGACGGAACGGTGATATCGTAGCGTTGATAACGCGTGTCGATAATCGTGGGTTTGATATATATTGTGACAGAGGTAGACAAGGAAGAATCACGCCTTCTGGGCTCATGCGGCCATTACACACATAAATAAATTACAATCCTTTCATAATAAGATCATCAGACTGGCGCCGAGTGCACCTAAATGGACCAGGATTACGCAACTACATCACGGACTCGGGTGTTCCCCCAGTAAAATAATTCATAAAACACCTCTCACCTCAACAGAAAAAGCGTCGACGGACGATCGGGCTAGACTTTCAGCCAGACTGTGACGGTAGCTGGCAGCACAATCGCTAGAAACGGCGGTAAATTTGAACTCCTAACGATTGTACAGTAATTCAGTACGACAGAACACTTTATTTACACTTTGTAGAAATCAGATGAAGTGCTGTATAGCTGAATGAATTTCACCATTTATAAATTTGTTTAATTGTGTTAATGATATTAGTTAGATTAGAAAAAAGATTACACGTAGATGCAGTGAATCTGTTAATAGATAAAAACCGCATTACACGTCTCTTCACACATCGTCTGAAGCTTATTTCAAATGGGGTTCGTTCGTTTTAAAAAAAAAATCATTTTCGTCGGTGTTTACAAAGATACTAAATACCTGTATTAATGTTCTCACATATTACATCTCCGTTCCTGCCTTCTACAAAATGATACAAACTTTTGTGACGCAGTTTCATATTTCATATTTTATCCGGGTAGCCTCCGAATAAACATATTCATTTTAAAAAGAAACTGCTTCGCTAGATTACCGAATAGTCTATTATTAAAATAACTTGACTCCACTTAAGGTCTGTGTCCACGGAAAGATTTAGCAGAGATACATCTCAATACCGTGATAAGATGTTGATCCGGAGATGAACTCACAAATCAACTTGAGATTGTAAAAAGAGACAAAAATTCAAACCATTGTACACGATTTTCGATCTGACAATAAGATTTGACGCGTGCACACAGAAACCACCATATGTGTATTTTAAAAATTAGCGTAAGAAAATCATTCAGCAGTCAACATGTTGAACATTAATATACGTTATAATAGATGTTAAATTATAAATATATTAATACAAATTAAATGTATCAATAAGAAAGATATACAGATAAAATCAATTTATCGAAAAAAATATGTATATAGGTATATATAAATATTTATTCAGTTTTAACTGCTGCCGGGGAGATTCAAAATCACTCAACTGGCGAACGACGATAACATTTAACATACGTGACGAGCGTAAAGTGAGGCACGAGACAGTTAATCTCTAAGATATGGTGTGTATACGGGAATTACAAAACGCTGAGAGTTGCCTTCAAAGAATCTCATTAGAGCAAATTCTGTATCTCAGAAATTGTCTCGAGTCGAAAATCTCTTGAATATCTTATTCGTGGACAAGAGCCATAAGAGCCTTCTTCCTCTTCATATAGTTGAGCATGGGTTTCCCTCAAACTCTGCCATTGGTTCATATCTTGTGTAGTTCTATCTACGCGAGGTCTTTAGGTTGACTTGTGGTCCAGCTACTGCTGGCTGCTCCAGGTCCATCTCTCGTCTGTAAATCTCGCTACATGACCAGTACTGTCCCACTTCAGGTCGGCGATCGTATCCGTCGACATCCATATCTATTATAGTGTACAGTATCTCTAAATATCATTCCAAGAAAAATGTACAATTTATAAAAGATTAATACGTCTGAATACCGGCAAATACAATAAATTGAAATTAGACATTTGAATGGTACAATTAGATATTTAGGTATTATACAAGAAAAAAAAATCACAAATAAACGAAAAATTCATGTACCTAAATGCTTGATCCGTGAAGGTATTTTGAAAGATAAAACAATAACAAAAAAACGTGTTGCATATCTAGGACATACGTTATCACATCACTCCTGCATAGGGTATGTTTTGCCCCACCTCGAGTACAGATCATTGCATTTTGTTTTGGTATCTTCAAACACTATCTTGAAAGAAGACTCCGTAAAATAATATTATATGTTAAAATTTATAATGGCATTGAAAATAATATAATGTCTAGAGAATCAAGAAAATATAAAGTACAAAGTAAAATATTGGGTTTGAAAAGGGTTGTCGAATTATTTATATATATGATAATTTGGTTCATCTATTAACTGGACATTATTATTAACCTCCGACCACATTTTCCTTATGTTATATTAGTAAGGTGTTCTTTAAAAATCTTAAATAATCTGTCGAAAAGTTTGAGTGGAATTGTAAAAAGCGACGGCCGAGGGCTTCAGGAAGTAACCTAATTTCCTGTTCATTGTTTCGCCATAAAACTTCCCTTTTTGTGTACATCCCCAATATAAAACTTCAAGTGCGTTCTGCAGCTTCCAAGTATCCACTTATAGGAATAACATCTTAATTTTTAGCTCCACTGCGTATATTTTAGCGAAATAGATAATAATGATTGTGATCACCCAGTGATGTCTTCCAAAAAAAATGATTAACTAGTTAAAATAACGTATTATTCTGACCATGTTAAATATATTATTATTTTTTAAATCTTGAAAGAAATTTCAAAAGATGGAAATAAATTTTAATAACCCGTATTACTGCTTTCACCATTGATTAGCAGTAGATATTTTCTAATCTATATACCACGTCCATGGCATCTGGAATTTACTGGGTTTTCATGGGTCGTCTGTAAAAATCACTATTCACATACAGAGCTAAATTATTGATAGACACTCTCTAGGGACCGGGCAAGAAAAAATAGAATACCTTATCAAATACTTTTACAGAGCTTTTAAGACACGGAGCTTTTAATCACGCTTCAGGCATCTTATAATGGAATAGTAATATCATTACAATGTTTGTGTTTCTTTTACCATCGTTTTGTGACGAATTTACTGATGCAATTTCAACATTAGAACTTGTAATAAAACGTGTAAAACCAAAGTATTAAGAAATTGATCAATTGAATTGAATTGAACATCGTAGTTAATTAAAAATTAGGTCATTTAACGCAACAGTTTTATGGTAAAAACAAAATTTATAAAATAAAGAATCATAAACGTAATAAATTAAACAAATTTTTTTAATGTTTTAATAAGAACACATTTTTATTGTGAAGGTGAAATTTTTCAGAACATAGGTCTGTGATATTTTTAATACAAATTAAATGTATTTATTAATTGGAAATATATACATATAAAATCAATTTAGCGAAAAATTAATTTTTCTTACTACCGGAATTCGAACGTAGACCTTTTCCTACCCGGGGAAATCCATTAACCGATTACACTACACCAACATAGTAAGTTGACGACAATTTTTCGAACTTATATGTTGCACTTTCAAATTGATACCTTTGAGTAAAATCCGATAGGAGACGCCAGAATTAATGAAAAATTTATTTTTATTAAATTTTATAAACATTAATATAACTTATATATTTTTATGGATAACATATAAACTGATGTTATGACTGACATAGACGATAAATTGATTTTATATATTATATCTTTCGAAAAGCGAAAATTCCCGTTGGCAACTAAATATATTTTCTTATTAGGAGAACACATTCTTATTGTGAAGTTGTAATTATTCAGAACATAGGTCTGTGATAATAAAGTTGTATCAATGTGTCCAAAATTTAATAAAAATGAATTGATAATTCTGGCGTCTGCTATCAGATTACTCAAAGGTATTTGAGATTCCGCAAAAATAAGGTAGATGGCTCTTTCAAATAATGGAACGAACAAATGTATTAATATCAAAAAGGTAACATATAGGTTAGAAAATTTGTCGCTAAAAATATCATCGGTGTAGCATAGTAGCAACCTTCCCCGGTTTGGAAAGAGATCCAGGTTCGAATCCCTGTGGTGCAACAATAATATTTTTCAATAACATTGATTTTATATGTATATCTTTCTAATTAATATATTTAATTCAATTTTCGATAGATATATTTTTTCTGTATGTCTTTCTATTTTGTTAATTTAATTTGAATATGAAACTTAACAACAAAAATGTGTTCTCTTTAATAAATTTATTCAACTTAAATTTGCCCTAAAAATGTTGTCACAAATATATGTGTTATGTTTTGCAGTTAATTTTTATTAAACATTTGTCTTGTATAACGCCTTTACAATTCTTTCATCATTTTCTTCATCTGCGATGTGATGAACCAAAGAAATATCGTCGGTATTGCAATGATTGGAATGGGTGAATAACTGAGTTGTTTTCCAGGTTTACCCTACCACGCCTTGTTCGGCCCATCTGACCTCTCCCTCTCGGCCCTCAAGCACTGTAGAAGAAGAAAGGCGAGGACAGTCTTCTCCGATCCACAGTTAACAGGTGCGTCATTATTTCTTAATTAATTAAGGAATGTATTGTAGTCTGGGCACTCGAATGCAAATGTTACCGGTTATATTCTACTTATTAGAGTACGGCCAATGTAAGTTTGCGCATGAGATTTCTACATGAAGACATTCGTAAATCTTTGAAAAAAAGGCGCACATGTCGAATGCTTACAGTAGGTAAACCAAAAAGCGATCTTCTGAATATAATTGACTTTTAAATTTGGGCAATGTTGAAAGACACACAAAATAAAAAGTCAGTTTCATTTGATAATCAATTTATTTAATAAATATATAAGAAAATAACAGTTCACAAATATTTTTAACTCTTTATTAATACTGGTTTCTTACAAAATTTAACAGAGGTTGCAATTTAAAAATATATAAATTTGATGTTAAGAATTTATAAATAATGAAGTGTAATGTAAATAACAATGAAAATTTAATTTGTTGCATTTAATCGCAACATTAGAAATTAAGTTATTCACATTTTGAACACATATGGCACAATAAATAAAATATAGTAATTTACATTTAACTGCGAAAATATTACTCGTCTTTGAACTTTTTTCAAATCACTAACCCCATCGGCAGCTTCATTAGACATAAACTTGTATACGTTGAATAATATTTCAGGCGCTTGCCCTCGTAGTACTCTTCCGCGTCCGAAATAAGACGATGAAGACTTTATGTAAATATTAAAAATTGCATAACTCTCGATTAGGTTGAGTGTACCTGCACTAAAAAGCAATCGGAAACGTCCAGAGCACACAAACTCCTTAAAGGACAAGGGGTGACTGATTAAAATGAGAGTTGATTGGTAACACATTGGATTACGCCACACCCCTTCCCCAAATGCGTTTTTGCGTAGATTTTTTAAAGCGCAAACTAAGATTGTTCGTACTCTACATATGTCCATATTAGGGATTCTGTGTTCTCAACTTTTATCAATTCCCGGGACTCGAGAATCAAAATTTTCAAGTCTCGGAAATTCCCGAGAAACGAGACAAATTTTAGAAATAAGAATGTGTTAATAGCAAATTAAATATTTATTTTTTAGTACTATACACGCCCTATTTAGACATTAACACAATTTGTAAAATAATAGAAATTTCTATCAGAAATGCGATACACAAAGAAAAAAATTATATGATATCAGCATGGTTTTTCATAATCCAAATTAAAAATAAAAATAAATATAAAATGTGAATTAAATCCCCAATATATAATAAAATATATTATAAAAAACCAAATCCTTATTGCAAATAGTCACCTTTTATATTTCTTTTCACAATAGTTCCAAATTAGTTACCCACCACTTATACTTTTGTAGTTTTGTTTTTGACTATGCTTGTATTTTTAATTTTAGTATACATTGTTTCCTTTAGTTTTAGTATACATGTTGATTTATCAATAAATAATGATTGTATCTTATTATTTAACAAACAATAATGAATAAACAAAGTGTTTTATCTTATTATTTATATAATTTATTGAAGAAGTGAATATAACTATAACCATCACACTGACTAAATAGAATGGGCGTTATAGAACTGGGCGTTTTTGAAAGGAAAATTTTAAGATGTATATTTGGAACAGTTTTAGAAAATGAATTTTGGCCTAGACGCTACAACAATGAACTCTATACTTTGTATAAGAGATAGATAAGCGTCTTAAATGTTATTAAATAGGAAGACTTCACTGGTTGGGCCAAGCAGGGAAGATGACTGAACAGCAATCACTGATGACATTACTTAACACAACACTAACAAGGTGTAAGAGCTTGGGAAGGCCAAGCTAAAATAGAGCGACAAAGACATATAATCCATGTCATAGAATTTTTTTGTTTTTTCTACATTTAAAATTCATAACATTGAGGAGGCTTCGATGGGTAGGCCAAATGAGGGATTAAATTTGAGATTAACGTATTTGTACTTGTATTTAAAGCGTCCGCCCTGATTTTACAATAAATATGCTTTTGATGAAATGCTTCTAAAACATACACACATGTTTACAAAAACAGTTATGAATTGTAATTTGCCACCCTCTATTTTTCGTTAATTGTGGATAGTGTCTGTTTATGTAAATGCCTTCGATAGCTGGTTTCCAAGTTTCCGATTAACAATAAGCGTACATATGATATATGTACTAAACTAAATCCGCTTAATGTCGGCTTGCTAACATATTACAAAAAATATAGAAATATTCGTAATAGAGCGATCAAATTAGCTAAATACGTATATTACAAAAATATTATAGAAGCAAACCATGATGACTCCAAGAAAACCTTGGATACTATTAGAGAAATGACTTCAACACAAACAAATAAAAACAACAGCCTATGCAACATGCTTCTTCCTAACACAGTACTGCTGGTGATGAGGAAATTACTGATGCACTAGATAATATAAATGCACATTTTGTTTCTCATTTTATTATGGCTAAAAACTACTGAAGATAATTTTAAAAATGATTTCGATACAAATACTTCAAGATCTTCTAACTCCAACATCTGATCAAGAAATCAACGCTATTATAAATAACTTAAAATCTCACAGCGCCCCTGGAAATGATGAGGTGACAGTAAAAATAGTAAAATGTAACAAAAAACTACTAAGCAAGCCTTTGAGCTATATTTACAACCAAAGTCTCACAACGGGTAAATTTCCAAATGCACTCAAATTGGCTATAATTTGCCCACTATTCAGTGGTGGTGACCCACACAATCCAGGACAGTACAGACCGATTCGCTTCCAAGTATTTTTTCTAAAACCTGGGTATGCATTAAATTATTTCAAATAACCAACAGCTCAACAGAAGATATAATAGGTCAACTAACAGAATTCCTAGTGACGCAACTAGACAAGAAAAAACGGTGTATAGGTATCTTTCTGGACCTAGCCAATGCTTTCGATACCGTGTCTGCTACACAGTGCTACACAAATTATCAGTTTTGGGAATTAAGGAAACAGCGTTGGCATGGTTTGAAGATTACTTGAGTAACAGGATGCAGGTAGTCAAATCAGGCGAATATTGCTGTAACGCACACAAAATATCTTACGGAGAACCTCAAGGAAGTCCTATACTATTTTTAATACATGTTAATGAAATATGTAACTCCAACATGGAAAATGGCAAAATAATTTACACGGCACTACATTTTCAAGATGAAACCTGGGAAAAGGTAGTAGAAAAGGCTCAAAATGGATTAAATCTAACTACAACATGGCTTGACAAAAATCTACTAACGCTTAATGCTCTGAAGACAAAATATTCGCGCTTTTCCATTAATAAAATAGTTGGAATAACTTCTCGCGAGATGTTGGTGGTTCGTACATGTCAAACCTTGTGGCTGTACTCAACTACAGGCAACGGAGAGTATACGGTACTTAGGAGTACAAATTGACCAACACCTAAACTGGAGAAAACATTCAGTATCTCACGAGCCGAATAAGAAAGCTTGTCTATTTTTTTAGGGAAGTCAGAGAAGTACTCGATACATCCTTGAGAAGAATTGAATACTTTTGTGAGTTGGGGTGGTGCAGCTAGTAGTATTCTAGAGTCTGTAAGTAAAGCCCAAAAAATGATTTTGAGAGTTATTTATAAGAAACCCTTTCGCTATCCTTCAAATCACTTCAAAGTATGTCACGTCCTAAACATCCGTCAAATGTATATTCTTGCCACTTTTACCAGCATAAACAATATTACCAGAAAATTTAATGTATTAATTATAAATATAAAATCAATTTTGTCGAAAAATATTATTTTTGCACTACCGGATTGGAAATAGAGATCCAGGTACCATTTTGAGATCCATTTTGTGTAATGTCCGGTGAAAAATTATTGCATTTAGATGTATTAAGTCAGAAAGAATTTACAAAAAAATAAGAATACCAATTTGAACCACAATAGACGTATTTATTTTACTTGTACAAAATATTTATTTTCTGTTCACCGCAGGTTTAGAGAAAAGATTCGAGTCCCAGCGTTACTTGTCCACACCGGAGAGGGTGGAGCTGGCCGGGGCGCTCAGCCTGTCGGAAACGCAAGTGAAGACCTGGTTCCAGAACCGAAGGATGAAACACAAGAAGCAGCTGAGGAAAGCGCAGCATCAAGACAAGAACAGAAGCAGACAAGGTAATAACAATTATAGAAGCTCTAAACGCCGAGCATTTCAAAGCAAACAGGAAGATAAAACAGAGTATGTTTCATCTTCTTGATATTCCATGATAAGATGAAATGTCGGCCTTTGTCAGTTGTTGTGTATCAATATTTATATGATACGAACAAAATATTATGTATTCATCTTGAATGCACAATTGCTATGTGCCTATTTTCGCCAGCTAGTTGACATAACAAATTGCGAAATACTAACGCCTAAAACGGACCTCACACGTTCATTCAGAATGACATTAACTAGCGATACTGACGTTCGGACTGACGGTGTATGGTAATGATTGAAGGAATGATGACCGTGAATGACGAACACCTAGATATTTTGAAATCCGAGCATCAATCATGCTGAATGGAGGGAAGACTGGTGTAGTGATCGAGACTGTCAGTTGGAATGATCGTCAGTCCACTCGTCAGTCTTGCATCAACAATTGTTGTCGAGGACGGTACAAACGTTGACGTTAACGCTCCTACCAACTATGAAGATGATAATGTGTTGGAACGATTTATTGAACTTATTTATTATTTATTTATTAGACTTTATTGACAGACATGTTTCTGTTGTAACAGAGGTGGATATATTATAACATAACATGATAAACATAAGATACAATTTTATTTTTTTTGTAGCTGAATTTTTCTTTAAAATGTATTATACACACATTTAAATACATTGCCCAACTAGGCAAGCCTGTTTTAGGGCAAATTGATAAAATAATATATTTTATTAAACCAAAACTCGTCGAAGGCAAAACACAGTAGGATCGAATACATACATAGCTATACGAAGCTTTGCTCTGCCGGGTGTTTTACTAGTTATAGCGATCTCTAATCTCTATTGATTTAACTAAATCAATGTAAACTGTTTGAACTGATAAAGAAATAAAAGTATTACATATATTTATTTGGGTTTACATTCATGTAGTCTTGAAAAACAAATACAATTGCCTGACATGTTTTCATTGATGTTTGCAAAATAGTTGTAGGTAACTAAAAACTTGATATGATAAACTTGAACAACGTCCAGTTGCAAGAAATCGCAGTGTACAGGGTAATTGTTAATGATTATGTCTAATTTAATGTGATGTTACCATATTTGAGTAATTATTGAAAAAGCGTTTTATTCATACGGCAGTAGTTTATATAGTTACTTCGGCCAACATTTGTGAAATATCAGGCAGCATGTTCAAATCTGTGTATATTTTACGTTTTTTTAGCCATTCTTTTTCACAGATGTAATATAATTACCAAACACGCCTTTTATTTTTACTAATCTTCATAATTTTGGCTAACCGGCTACTTAGTAGGATAGTCCGAGGTAAACTGATCTAAAAGAACATCATTCCGAATGATAGTCTAAGGTTCCTCATCATTCCATGGCAGAATGTCATTCTGAATTATCGTCTGCGGTCCGCTATAAGCCACTGCATTGTGTATGAATCATGAAACTATTGCGAGAAAATATACGTTGAATCAAATTAACCCTTCGGCTTCTTGTATAGTCTGCAGACTAGCTAAAAAATAAACTAAGTCAATATAAATCCAATTAATTATCAACCAATATTCTTTTCATCCTTATATGAGATTGAAAATCTTTTCGCTATGAAAACCATTCTCAAACCAGAATTCACTTTTATCTTTAAATCCATTCTCTCACTTGGATTCTTAAGTTTAAAGTTATTGTCCCGGGCGCAGAGTTACAAAAATTAATACATATTTAAACATCAAAACTATCAAATTTAAAGTTGTATTATTATACCTTTAAAAGTGTTTCCATTGTTTATGTAGAAACTTACACGAAGATAAATTTAATATCAACCCAGAGGCCTAACTAAAACAAAAAAGCCTGAATGCAGAATTTATATATGTATATGAAACATTATTTCTATAGGTTTATCCATAAAAGAGTAAGAATAAAATTGTTGTCTCATTTCCTTTAATATTATATGACAATTATATGCACTCGCAAATAAAAACAATCTTTCCTTCGCAGGGCAACTTTCGCTATGCGGTGATGGTCTGGTCTATAACTAGCTATACTAGGGTCTACTATATATAATACATACGTGTACATCGATAATGTTTTCATCATATGTGTGAGAAATTATTTTTAAATTTCATTATTTGATTTCTTACTATAGAAGATTTTAAAAATCATTAGTTTATATTGTGTAATCGCTGAGAAATGTATCGATGCCAAATGTATTCTAGGGTGTGGACCTTCTTCTTATTATTCTTTTAAATAGGCAATCCACCCTTCAACAGTGATTTGTGTCATTAATCAGTTAAAACATTATTTAACTCTATCTAAAAAAAGTACAATAATATTATAGAATAGGAAATATTATATTACAAGTCAATACCATTGACGTTCAAAAAATTTGCTGTTATATGGATTAAATGTGGCGAGTTAAGGAAAAGAAGATGACACAAGTTAACTGGGAGTTGAAAATTATCATTGACGAAATTACTGTAAAAAAAACTTGTAATCAAAGATATGGTCAAGGGTTTTCTCCTCGGCACCACACTCACTCATCTATTAAGTTCAATCTGAATAAATGTGAGGCTACCTGGCAATGCCTAATTCTCATTCTAGAGATATTTGATATTGTTCTTTTGGAGACTTTCCTTTTGGCGAACCAGGGGGTGCGGGGAATAGATCTTTGAATTATTTTAAGCCGATTACCCTTATGATTATTCGGATCCATCCATTGTGCAGTCCAGATAGAATTCGTATAAACTCCGGAAATCTGGTTTATCAGCGCATTAATTTCCATGAATTCCCTTATGTGCAGGAATCCAAACGAATGACACCTGTTTATTGTTGCTGTCCAAATTAAATAGACATCTTCTGATGGAACAGATTATCTCATTGTCTAGCCAAACTTTCATATTAGCAGAGAGGGATTCAAGAGCTGCTTGCGAGTCAGAGAATATAACGGCCTTATCGACATTCTAGAGTACGCAAATGTCCAAGGCCTCTTTAATGGGCGCGGACCTCAATACATCGTATTGGTGTAGGTAATTACGTTATTGTAGTCATGTCTTTGTTTTGCTTATCAACTTAGTTTACTAGGTTCGAGTTTCAGTGAGACTCAGTACTAACTTCAGAAACACATTCATCGTAAAGTTTGTTTATTAAGATATTAAATATTAAAAGATAAAATGTTGTTTATTTAAATATTAAGATATTAAAAGAAAAAACACAAATCGTGCGGACGAAAAAAATTTTTCCATCATAAAATACCAGACTTTTCTTGTCCAATAACACCCCAACATCCCCCACCCCCATTGCTATCTCAGCCTTCGATTTCCTCAGCGTCTTGGCCTGTTTAACCGGGAGCATCAATATGCTGCTAACTTCGTTACATTGCTTCCCTCAAGGAGGGGTGGCGAATTCTGGCGAAAGGTTGCTCTATTCAGAAATATATTATTAACTAAAAATCGAAAAATGAAATATATAATCGAAAATATTATCGATTTCGAACATATCGTTTTTAATTTTTATTCTTAATTTAATCAATGCAATAAACCAGCGAGTAAATAACTACAAACCAATCAGACATATTTCGGAAACATAATTCAGATTTGATATCGATATTGAGAGACGGACTGTATTCTTATTAATTCTGTTATTCTTTCGATATATTTTTATTAGTTAACTTTTTTTCTAATACCAATAAAATGTATTAATTAAAAAGATATGCATATAAAATCAATTTTATCGAAAAATATTGTTGTCGCGCTACCGGGATTCGAACCTGGATCTCTTTCAAAACCGGGGAAAGTGCATTATATTATCTAACTATGCTATAGCGACAATACTTTTGACGACAAATTTTCGAACCTATATGTCACACTTTTTCAAATTAATACATCTATCGTTCCATTATTTGAATCTTTCAAATGAATACATTTAATTAGTATTTAAAATATCACAGACCGTCTGTTCTGAATAATTACAACTTCACAATGAGAATGCGTTCTCCTTAATAACTTTTTTTTAATTTGGGTCTTCTGGTACATGTGATATGTATATAGCGAGCTATATATTGATATTTAAAAATCTACATAGATAATTTTTGACATGTATCGAATTCGTTAATTATTCAAAAACATAGTTTTTTTTTGCGATGGCACGCGTTGTAACAAAGAATATTATCAAAACGCAATCGACTTCATATAAAGGATGCGGAAATGTGGTAAAATTCATTTATACTGACTGTTCAACGGAATACAGTCATTATCAGCTTTGAGTAGTGTGATTAAATTTAATTTGATACTCGGCTGTTCAGATTTAGCTATTAAACTTCGGAACACATTTTCAAGCAACGTTTTGATATTTAATGACCAGGAAATCTAAAACATCTTCCACTTGGGAAGACTGATATAAATAATTTATGGGCGGAGAGCGTACGGCCACCTATCCAAATGTTACTATAATAATATTTCAAATATGTTTTAACGGGTGTGTAAATCATCCAATCTAATTTTTTTATTCAAATTGGTGTACCATGATAATGTTTGGAATAAGTTGTTTTACGAGCTTTAAGTAAGGTTAGGTTGCACTGTGTTAGACCACTTATAATTTATTGACAAATAAAAAAATAGGTTCTATGAAAACACAGGCCGTGGCCGCGTAGTCGCCACCATGAGCCGTGAAAGGGCAACCATAGCTTATTATCTTAGCCAATTTAACTTCTAAGAAGGATATAATGAAGAAAATTATTATTAACACCTTCCTTCCGCTCCTCGAAGATTTGTTGTGTTTACTGCATTTTTCAATCAGATTTCAACCAAGACGCAACTTTCCATCGATAGATTAATTATGCCTACGTAAATAACAAAAATTGGAGCACCTTTCAGATACACTTTCACTATAAAACTTTATATTCGTCTCCCAAGATGCTGTGAGAATTGCCATGAAACTCCCCTCCAGGGAAATTTAAGGCGGGCGTGGGGTAAGGAAAACTTCTCGGCCAATCACAGCTCGCCGCCGAGGAAATAGAAGGGGCTACGGGAAGAGGGTGAGGAAATCTTAAACAGGAGCCATCTTGGCGAAACTTCTTTTCACCAGAGGTAATAGGGATGTTTTGAGGATGCGTTCGGGTCCAAGATGATTGTAGAAATAGCATTAAATCATAATTTAATAATTTTATGTTGAATTAATAATATTTTGACATGGATGGCGATTAATAATACGGTATTTTTTCATATTAAAAGAAACACGCTTTTATTAAAAATATAATTTAATCTGCAGACAGCTTTATACAGTACATGTGTATTTCGGAGATATTTTGAAATACTCACAATCAGTAGTACGTAGGACACTTTCATAAAATTCATAAGGCCGGTTGGGCGATCGGTAGTATCTTTTTACTATTGTAAAAAAAGTTACTAAAGTAAAACGGGTTGTTTGATCGTTAGTAAAAAAATATTTACTTCTCGAAAGTACATCCCGTAGTAAACTCATTTTACTCTGCGATATCCGATAGTGAAAACGAGCATCGATATTTAAATATGGCGGACTTTTCTCAATTGTTTCAAAAGTCATCTGACACATCGAATCATTGAAAGTTAAAGACAATGAATCATTCAATATCCCGCTATTTTAGTGATGACAGTTCGTCCGATGATGATCTCGTTGTTTAATATATTAATGTATACATTAGCACATAATACAAAAAAAATTTCACCACCAAAGTAACAGATTTCGAATGGGCCTAGGCGAAAAAGTACATAGATTATGCATAGATATTTATGAGTATAGTGTCACGCCTGTAGATATCTCCATCTATGCCTAACTGTGGTAAATTTTATGTATCAATAACTCACAAAGGATTTTTTCTACGATTGTAAGTAAAAAGTTATCACTGATCACACAACCGGCCCGTAAAGTATAAAGAACCTCATTGCTCACCAGATATATTAAAAGACACATTTTTTTACTATAAATGTAACTGGATATAATTGTAATAATAATATTAAATGTTTAGCGATCATAATTCAAATCTACCGCCATCTCAGTCGGCATCGACGCTAGCGACAGTGCTTGCCGGCTGCTGCTACATGTCGGGCTCGAGCATTCACCGCCAAGCAGTCTCTCCAGTATCAGTGTTTCACAACGGCGGTCTTGCCGGCTCGCGCTTGCCGAGCATGACCGCCAATTCGCTTCATTTCATCTCATGCACACATGCACCTTCTACATTTTCATTCATTTATGCATTTCTATCTGTTTTCATTGTCGTAATAAACCCAATCACATTTATTTCATTTAACCACCGTCCTAACCCCCAAAAATGTATTATCTTTATGGCGAATAAATGCTTTATTATTATTGTATGCTTTTAATCCAACATTCGAAAAAATCTGAAAATATCCCTCTAAACCAAGTCAGAGGGTCGAATAAGTTCAAGAATCCTCGGTTCACTCTTTTCAGAATCCATATTGGGAAATTTTCAAAAAATGTCTCACATAATAATCATGGTGTCTGAAGTGAAAGAAAATGTAGAAAGAAAATATTTTCACCGAAATAATTTAATTATTATATCGGTTGTGACCACAGAACACTGGTGGTCTATGGTCACAACCAACTTTGAATAGTGATGAAGTAAACTACTACATTTAAATCATTTGGAACGATGATTAGTAACTATGATTTAGATGTTAAAAGACTCGCCGAATATTGTTATTATCAATATTCAATCGCTGTTAGTGATTGTGACTTAAAGATAACGGCGATTGACTCACAGTCCGCGAATGTGTGCTCGTCACTACTTAGGAGGTAACGTTGTGAAGGTATCACAAATGAATTATTTTTGATCTCGTAGTGTGTAGTATTATTATTCTTTAAAACATTATTTTCTATTTCAGATCAAGGGATCATTGGCTTTGCTTCTGGACCCAGTACACCCGAGAGAACGCAGGTAATACTGAATGTTATCAAACTGTAAATATATAATCTTTGCCCGTGATAATAATAACGAAAAAAATGTTAAATAACAGTCTAAGAATCAATTTCATCCAACGAATTAATAATGCATTCTTTCACAACCAAAATTTCTGACTTTCATTTAAAAAAATTAAAAGACAAGGGAGACTGTGCATATTTATTGATGTCTTTTACATGTGCGGTGTAATTACCTCATTTTCTTCGACCTTCAGATGTCGACAACCCCCAGAATGAAGGACGCGAACGGCGCACCCAGAGAAGCCTTCGCACCCAAACATTTTGCACCTAACATGGACCCCGACTCCGATATTTCGAACCACAGTGGAAGTGACATTGACATCGTTGGTGAAAACAGCGAAAATAGTTTCATTGGTTGAAATTAAAAATGAGCGAAGGTACCGCGATCAAAGGCGGCAAAAAAAGACTTTTTAGGTAAAAAAAAAAAAATGCTACTCTGATTTTTCTGAGGCTTTCAAGAGAGTTTCGCGTCTACGGCTATTTTTGAATCTTGGAAATAAAACAATATTGGATTACGTTATTTAAACTAAAATTATTTTTATTTTTTATTTCTTCTTATTGTGGTGTTAAAACGGATGCTGGATATGCAGTGTTTCATAAAATATGAATGTGTATATATAATTAGTGAATTGTATTTTGAAAATTTTCGGAATTTTTCGCCAACATCTAGTCTTTTCGGGGCTCTTCTGTCATGGATCGATTTTTTTACCATCAGTCATGATGATGGCCACTGAAATACGGATTCGAAACGTCAAGTACAATAAAACTGACATAAGCCATGAAAAGACCATTCTGAAATGATTTCATTTTTCGCTCAGTTAGAAGTGTGAAAACAATATTTCAGAAGAGTCCAGCACGTGTTTATCAATAAAATACTTTCGAAGTTGCCATATAAAAATATTAATCAATATATTATTAGTATATTCTTCGTTGTTTTTTTGCGGAAGATAAAATGTCCTGTAGGTCTCCCTCCCACCGCTCCCACTACTCCCGTTTTTGCAATAAATAAGTGGTACATTTTCACATTTTTACACATTACGTGGGACATTTTATCGTGAAGATAAGACCAAAGATCTCAGAAAATCCTCAAGGAAATGATGGTAGATAATGTAATATTTTTTGGCATTTTAATTACACTTAAATATATTTTATTTTATATCGTATGCAAAGGGGAACTTGGGTAGAATTATTTGTTTTCAATAAATGGAGGCTCAAGAAAGTGTATACGGAATGACATATTTGCATCTAGATTGAGACAGCGATTGTACTCTCAGCATTGCTTGTGTAATGAGTAGAGCTCTCTAGCTGTAAATAGGAAGACTACCCTCACGCTCGTGAGACATAAAATGAACATGAAATATAAATATAGGATCAAACATAATTTAATAATTTTTCGATTGCTGTAAAAGCAACTGACCCAGTGAACTGTATATTTCTTATTATTAAGGACAACACAGTTGCAATTTCTGATCATAGTTCTGTGGTATTTTAATAAAAAAAAAAAAGAAATATCAATTTGAAATAATATATGTATTACACAATATAAGTTGAAAATTTGTCGAGAATGTATTCGGTTGCTATAGCGAAATAAAAGAGGCCCAGTTTCGAATCCCGGTAGCAACTAAATATTTTTTTGATAGATTTTTTTCTGTATATCTTTCTAATTGATTAATTTAATTTGTATATATTGTTACTTTCAGAATTGTCTCGCAACCAAAATTGTAATAAACTCTTGAGATTAAAATGTAAGTGGAAAGCAACAAACAAAATTATGCACATTTTTATTTAGACTTGTGAGTTTTGACAGACAGTTTCTTGTAATTAATTATATATTTTTTCTAACTGTTTGTATTATTTGGTAAAGTTTAAGACCCGTGTCCACAGTGATGTACCAATGAGGCTTCGATCTCTGACAGTCGATAAAATTAAGTGCGTGCTGGATGTCATTCTAATCCGCGCGCAGAACGTACAGAGGTGGCGGCGCTTGGCGCTAAACTCTGTATTGTCTTTATGCGAGCTCGAGTCGAATCTCCAAGAAAAATTTTATTCGTGGACACGGGCCATTACATAAACTGATAAAATTTCCTTGTTTTTTTTTTTATTACTCACAATTCTTTAAAAAAAAATATGTTTAATTTTAAAAATCATTTAAAATTACCCATAAAAACTGATGTAAATATTCCTAGCAATTTAAAAGTCGCGGCGGGTTCCCCTGTTCAAGAGAAGAGAGAGCGGCAAAATTTTTAAATTTAGAAAGTAGTATTATTAAGGTCTAGTCATTTGAAACAATTGTGATTAAAATTTAAGTAAACTTAACGTAGATACCTATTCAAAAATGTGGTTGTTGAAATATATTAAATTTAAAACTTTGGGTACACTACTTAGTTCGTAAATCTCTTTGTTTCTGTTATTTGTACATTGTTTTACGTTGATTGTCAACTGTTGGGGTTTGTATTTCCTTGTACTTTTGTGATGTTATTTCAGTGTGTCGTAATAATTGATTACGATAACAAACTAATCGAAAAATTATGTTTAATATTGAAAATCGCGTAAAGGGGCAGCCTAGCACGTTCACGATGTACAGCCGGTGACGACAAAACAGTTTTTTATACAAAATAATATTTCAGTTATCTCTCATTCGTTTAAAATATATCTGTCGATTTCAATATCTTTTTATGCATATTTTAACTCCCTCAAACCCACGATTAAATTTCCCTGTGACGCCTACCAGCCAGTTTGCACCGGTTTGCGCGAACCGTTTTTTAAAATGTGAAACCGTTCCTTGGTAAATATACGAAAATTAAAATACCTGACACGTTGTTAATTCCATACGTTCGGCACCAAATCATTCAAATAGTTTATAATATTCGAGATCATTACTTTTTAAAAAAACTTGCAACTTTGCCATTCTTTTGAAAACCTTCTCAAAGTCAACGGTTACACAACATGGTTGGGAATAATAACTACAATTATTATCAAAAAAAATAATTATTTTGATAAACCGGTAGATAACATTTTTAGTGGACATCACCACAGTAAAGTCTAGAAAACTATTCATCTAATGCGTCCGATTAAATCATTACTTTCTCTAATATCATATAAAATCTTTAAGGTCTTGTGTGCACGTATTAAACTTTGCTCTAGGCATCCTACAAAACGAATGACTAATGTTCTTTACGCGAGTTTCGAGACAGGAGTTTCATTCGTGTGCATACATGCGCACCTGTAGGGATGTCTCACCACCTCAGTCAGAAAAATTTAATCGATAGACACGATATCGATAAATTTTTCAAATATCGTGTTGCCGGCGGGATAAAGTAACCGTATCGCATTATTCACGGGGTTGCGTTAATCAGCAGTACGTCATTATATTTATCCACCAAGTAACGCTAATCAGAACTTAACCGGACGTGCGTAATCATAATAATATTATTATTATAAAAAAATCAAATTTTTGAAAATTTCACATCTGTCACAGATTTTAATTAAAAGCATAGCGAAATACATCCCCAAAATATGTTGTTTATATTTTATTGATTGTGTTGTGGTAAATAAATGACATCTAGTAAGAGTACAGCAATCTTTTATTTCCATATCCGAATGATTCTTTCAAGATGCCGTTATTAATTGAACAGAAGAATTGGACTCCCGCAGGGCTAAAAATGCTCTAAAGATACCAATAAAGGCCAACACTGCAGGTGATTTTAATAAGGGTGAGTGTCTTCAAAGTGAGTATTCAAAGAGAACAGAGCGCAAGGTGTGTCTTGAAAGAAAGTGAGTGAATGGAGGGCGCATCCCGCGGTGCACCCGCGATGAATCTGCGATAAAGGCTTTATACAGGTTTATGTGCTCCAATAAGATGAGACGTTTGAATAGAAAATTTGTCAACTCTCATATTGTACTAATAAGCCAGTGGCGCCAGTGGCCAACAACTTCATCTCCCAATGTTTTAATAAATATTTAATAAAATCTTTTTTTTGAAAGACGCGATTTTGCATGAGTAAAAGAAATGAGAAAATTATATGGATAGAAATAAAACCAAAAAAATATATGTAGATGAAATCTGACTAAAGCTTTGTACCAGCAATAAAAAGTTCCAAGCTTGAGTCCCGATGGTTACTATATTTTTCCGATAGATTGATTTTTTTCTGTTATTATTTATTATGTTCCAAATTTTAATCGCGTGGGTTACGTAATGTTTAATTGTGAAAAAAAATGAATAAAAACTACATATTTTAAATTAGTCACGTTTAGTAAACGAATACAATATATGAACTAAACATCAGTGGCGTGCACTAGGCATGGACCTAGATTATATAACGACGCTGCAGAAGTATGATAACTGTATTGGCACTGGAGGCCGTACTCATTTGAATTTGAGGCTCTTTATCTGAGAAGCAAAACCATATTTTAAAGCAAAAATATTTAAATATCCATAGAAAAAATATATTAAATATTACCCCACTTATAATGTAATAAAACGAAAACACTCAAAGTGCTATAAATTAAAATTACATTTTGCAGCACATCAGTTCGAATGATGACGAGTTGTGGGTTAAGAATTGAGTTTAGTTCGAACACGTATGGAATAGATTTTCCAATAAATTATGCGAAACACATTTTATTTGTTATTTCAGATGGTTCTACTCAATACAATATATGCGAACTTTGAGTAATTTGTACGTGGATTTGAACGTACATACTTTTTTTTTTTGACTAATGTCTAATAGGGTACCGGGTCCGCTGGACCCCTTGCCCCTTCATCGTGATGTTTGCCATAAAGGCCTGATAAATTTAATTATTATTGGTGTTATTATTATTTTTCTGCACAAAATTTTTTAAGAAAAATTTAAACATGGCGCATGAAACCTGCTTAATGACGCAGTGATTCAGGAACCTCTAGGCGAGGACTGTCTTGGGTCGTTTAATTTTAGTCGGGATAGTTATGTCGTAATTTGAGAGAGTATTAATCATGGGGTTTCGGTGCTTGGGGAGTTCCGCATAGAGACGCTTGGAGATTTGTTTAATGTACTCCATGACGGGGAGTATGCCGGAGTCGTGGTGTAGTTGTGTGACTCTTAACCATTTTGGGGCTTTCAGAGCTAATCTGATGGCCTTATTTTGGAAGGTCTGAAGTTTTTTCATGTGTGTCTTGACCGCGGCGTGGCCCCAGATGGGGGCTGCGTACAGGAGTTGAGGCCTAAGAATGGCTTTGTATATGAAGAGCTTGTTGTCTGAGGCAAGTTTGCTGTTCTTGCCTAGTAAATATGTAATTTAATATATTTTAAGATTAGCAAAATCAATTTTGTGGTTAAAATCCAATATTTTAGATTGTTAACTTTGTTTTAAAAGTAAAGGAGCATTTGAGATGTTTGAATAACAGTGGTTTTTCATAATTTTCTAATCGTTTGTTAGAAAATGATCATACTTTTGATAAAAATTTGGAATTGTCTATTTTACATATACACGGTATCAGTCTTAAATTAAACAATTTGGAATCTAACCAAAATATTATAAATAACCAACTAAATTTAACCACAAGTCCCATTCTAAAAAATTTTCTAAAAGATTATTCTAATAATTTTGTACTATCAAGTAAAAATTTAAGTTGCGTACTAAATTTTTTTTCTAAATATTATTATTTTTTAAAAATAGATTCTGTTAAAGAAACAATATAACACATGTTTTTGATTAGTTAAGACATCCTGAAGAAGAAAATGATATTTTTCGAAACCGCTAGATGTATTCACTAAGCTGTTAACAAAACAAAGTTAATGTTACGTACTTGTCTCTAAGCACGCCTTCAGTGTACACTCGTAAGTGTGAAGGTCCAAGATAAACTCCTTGTGACAATTACTCTCTGGTACAAGCGGCGCTCTCATGGAAAGCTGGTTCCCTGACCAGAGAATGGCAACGTCTACAGAATAGCTACATATACAATAATGGCCGTGACTGAAGTAGTTATATATGTAATATTTATATTTTGTGTGTATATATGTGTGAACTTTTTACTTTTTTTTTATTTATTGATATTTTCCTTGGTTTTCTTTTTCATAACATTATATTTATTTCATAACCTTAATGTATAACATAATATGTATTATCTCTATGGTGAATCGGGTTAAAAAAAACCTGATCACGCTGGAATAAACACATTATTATTATTACAGTATGATACAAGGTATATCACTAGTACAAGTCAAACGATAAATCCGATGGACTCGTAGAGAGAGAGAGCGAACGCCTGGCGCGCGTCGCCCTTTATACCACTACACACACGCCCACAGATACGCATTCACGTGCGGCGGTACACCATTCACACACACACATCTGTATAATTCCAAGGACACCACAGTTAACAATCTAAAATAATTTGATTTATTTTTCAAAAATTATTGTTATGCACAGCTTTCACTGTTGCAAAGGGTGCACACGCCCCTGCAATTTTGGTAAATGAAAAATTATAATACCTAAAATATATTTTGTGATTAAATATGGCGCGTACGTTTATATCGTAAAGATGTTAGGCCATAATGTATAGATTAAATGAATGAAATGAAATACAATTTCTGGTGACTGTTTGCTGTCCGGTTTATTGCGAATCTGCCTTCACAATCGCGTTGGCCGCATTATGTTAACATCAAAGCATTCCTGGCTGGCGGTGCACTATATTAATTCAAAATATTGACTGTTTTCCATTGGAGCCTTCGTTAATCTTAACCCCCGCGCACAGCAGGGGTGTGCTTTGTGTTCTGAACTCTCCCCGGGTGACCCGCCTCCCACTCTACACTTTAATCTAATTTTTAATATAAGTACCACGCTTCGTATGTAATACATTCGCATTAGGTGAATCCGCACTCTCGACACGCCGGTGCGAGTGTGATCGGTGCTCGATACGTCCGGCGGGAGAATTTAAAAATAATAAACAAAGCTGTGCATTCAAAATCGATCCCAAATGTGTACGAACTAAACGCAATATTTGTCGCATTCTTCGATTCGATTCCATAACAATTGCGCATAAGACAAGTGCACACAAGGAGGTACACAGAAGACATGCCAACTGCACACAGTGACAAGTGCATTCGTAGACAACTGCACACGAAGTTTGTAATAGAAATATATACATGTTTAAAAAAAAAAAATTTACCCATCAATAATTAACTTAAGTTGTGTGCACTTGGCACTAGCTTAGTTACAGCCAAATTCATAATCTAAATAAAATGAATAACATACACTTTAGCCGACTGGTAATATGATGTGTGTCGATATTACTGTATATATAATAAAAATGTGCATCACACGCGGTAACGACGTTTTAAAGGCAATGTATAATAATTGAGGATAACTAGAATTTTAAAATTAGCTTTATATTATCTTGATGATGAAACGAATGTTCTGAAAACGGTTGACATTAAAAATAATAGTTTATTCTAGTAATTAGTTTAAATACATTTTAACCGTAGGTAGAATACTATTTACATACCACCCTGTAGGTGAATTTGTTCTAATGCTATTGGTACAGCAATGGGTTGCTTCACCAGATTCGAATGTCAATAACTATTTGCTACAAAAAATTATTTCATAACTAACTCCGCGGTCAAGGTTTCGAATATTCTGCTTTGTTTTTTTTAAATTTATTTTTGACGATTTTCTTTCAAATATCTTGTTGTTGATTACCTACTTCGAGACAATCCGTGTATACCACAGGTTGATGGTCTGTTATATAATATGTACATACTGACATTTTACCCTCACAAGACGCGGTGGTCAGGCAAGTCGTCGGATACGGCAATAGAAGCAGTAGAAGAAGAAGATGCGGCGTAGTTTTATCTACTTCCAGAATTTAAAAATATATAAAAAGCGCGTCGTATTAAAATTTAATTAAAAACTAGTGATAGATAAATATTATATACGGGGTGTAATTACGAGTCGAAAATATTCAAGAAATATGTGCCTAATCTCAACCATGTCAGAGGTATAAGCATTTAAAAAAAGAAGTAATTATGCGATTATTTATATTAATTGAAATATTTTATTAATTTCAAATTATATATTGAGTACAAAAAAATAAAGGTTATCGAATTTCGAGCGGCCAGACTATTTTTGTCAGATTATTTAGTAATATTTATTTCGAAGTACGTATGGTAGACTTAAAGCTTGACATGATTTTGTAAAAAATTCAAACGATAACTATTCGTAATTTAGTCAAATATCCACCCATAAAATATTGTGTACTAGGTCTGTTACACCCTGCGAAATTCATTAAGACTTCATCAAGGTACACCGTCACATGACACATATTTCTGGGCTTTTATTATATTAAAGCAAAATTTAGAAGTTAGTAAGTTGTTTTTTTTTTGTTGTTTAATAAGTCGTGAAGTGTATTTATATTAAGGAGGGGTGTTAAAGTATATCAAGGAATTACATTGAACACTCCTATTATTTTTTCTTAAGTTGGAACTATGCTAATATTTTGTTTTTTTTATATATTGTCAGTTTAATTATATGTATATTATGTATTCTGCGCTCTGTCACCGCGTGTATTAAGCATTCTTTTTTAAATTAAACGACATATTTTTCTAAGTACAAATACATTTTTTAATTAATCTCATTAAATATACACATAAAGTATGTATACAAGAAAATAAAATAGAGAAAATTTACAAAAACAATCTTCCAACTATGCCACATGTGAATAATGTATAACTAGATTTGTAATTATTTTCCATACGTTAGGGGGGCGACCTATCGAGAGATGATAATTGATTATTTTATTAAATTGGTACGAACTTAACAACATTTAGGCGAGCGCACCGCTCCAATCAAAACTGTATAATACAATATGGCATAATAATTTAGGGTTGTAATTGGAAGGGGAGGGTTGGGATACCGGCCTGACGGTCACTCAGACGAGTGTTGTTTAATATGTGAAAAACCATTTATTAGATAATTAAACGCTATACAGAGACAGAGCACTTTTTACAATATTATTTCCAGGAAGAACACTCACAAAAATTAATAAAATATTTTATAGATAAAAAATTCCGATTTTTGAGAAAAATTATTCGAAATTGGCAAATTCCACTGAAATAAATTTTTACTCGTAATTTGATTTAAATATATTATTTCGACCCCTCCTACGTAAAGTATCGTAAGTAAAAATGTAATTTTGAATTATTCTAGTATTTTGCACGTGTTTTATACATTTTTAAATGGCTGTAATTTTTTTAATATTATGCTCTACATCATAGAATACAATTATTTTTTAAATCTGCCACGTAAATAAATGCGAATTACTAGAATGATTAAAAATGACATTTTTTATTTACGATACATTACGTAGGAGGGGTTGATTTGTGTTTGATTTTACAATTTTTAAAACATCTATTGCCTGCCTAAGTGAGATTTATAAAATCAATAAAATATCTCGCTTAAGCAGGAGTTTTGTACGACAACATGAATAAAAATAAATAGGTATATTAAATAAATACATAGCTGCACGTTATGTTAATACATTTTTTTTATCTTACTGTAGGTATTTAAACTAAATAAAAAAATATATATAATAATATCTAGAAGAACAAAAATATATTTCTTTATAAAAAATAAACAAAAACGTAGCTTCGAAGTTATTGTATAATCATAAAATTAAGTAAATTATCCGATATCTCTCCAATATAGACTGTCAACTTTTCTAAATTTGTGTAAAGTGAACACATTATTAGTTGCCGGTGGCAGCTAAAATATTTTTTCGATAAATTAAGTTTATCTGTATGTATATCTTTCTAATTGATGCATTTGTTCTGAAAAAATTACAATTTCACAAATAATAATGTGTTCTCTTTAAATATATATATAAGTTGAATTAAAGTATATCCAAAAATTTAATAAAATGAAATTGAAAAATCTCTGGTGTCTCCTAGCGAATATTTTTCAAAGATATTTGCAATAAAAAAGTGATAGCTTTTAAATAAATAATTCGTTATAAGTTCGAAAATTTGTCGACTGTTTACGAGGCTGACGTAGTGTCATTGGTTATCGCACTTCCCCGAACAGGAAGAGATCCTGGTTCAAATCCCGCTGGCAACTAAAATATTTTTTCGATAAATTGAGTTTATATGTGTGTATATCTTTCTAATTGGTGCATTTAATTTGTATTTTATAAATTTTGCTCAGTTGCACTCTAGAAGAAAATATAGCCCCCCCCATCCCCCGAACAACATGTCGCATGTACATAAAAAGAGATACGCCAAGACAGATAGCAGTCTATTAAGGCAATAGTAAGATGGTAAAGCGCTTAGCATGTCGAGATCAAGATAATCGCAGCATCTCAAAATCTTTTCAATTTGAAAAAACTTTTGGAGATGCCTGGTGTCGATACAGGCACCGGTATAATCAGTGGTGTTGTGCTAAAATCAAAATCACCAGGGCGGTATTTGATTTTAACCCCCTCTTCCCCTATTTTTTTTGTGCAATGTATTCCGACAGAAATTTGACATTGAATTAGTCTGAGGTTAAAAAGAAATGATTTTAACCATGAGGTTTTCTAGACGCAAAAACCATGCATATGTCAAAACAACCATCGACTTATAACATGCAAATTTAGGGATGACTGTTTATTCAAGTTGAGTTCACATATTTCATCTGTCTTCAATTACACGTGGTCAATGGTTGAAAGAATGGGATGATCTAATTTTCAACAAAAAAAACCTATAAATTTCCTCATAACTTTCACGTATTAAAAATGCTCTTGTTCTATATATGTTTTTGCATTCTCGTAATATTCATCATCTGCACTCTGCTGCACGATATTTGATGTACAAAATACTATTAAAATATTTTATACAATTTTTTCTAGCGCCGTTTTCGTATGCCCGCTGAATATACGTTAAAATTGCCTACATGTCCCATTCATCGTGCGCCGGGTACGCGGAGATTCCTCCCCTTTCCATATCGTACATCTGATTATCCCCTCAATTACCCGGAGACTGCGGCGCGCTCACTTCGTTAGGCCAGTTTAACAAACATGCGAACGTAATAGACTGCCTCGTGACGGACTCATATTATTCGCAAATCGTACACTTTATTTGACAATTCAGATAGGTCGGTTCGCCAATGCAGCCAGTGTTGTGCGCCATGTCTACGGAAGAGGTTTTTGACTCAATTGTCTCTCATCCCCGAGTTACGGACAACTTTCGGCTTTTGGACACGCCATGTTTCGGAGATTCATCTTGCGTCTAACTTCACGCTTGTTGTACCTATGTCAAACCGTGCGTTTGAGATTCCGTAAATATAAAGAAGATGGCTTTCAAATAATGGAACGACGGATATATCAATTTCAAAGTGCAACATATAAGTTCGGAAATTTGCCGTCAACTTACTATGTTGGTGTAGCATAAGCGGTTAATGCATTTCAATGAATACGGATCAACAACAATTGATTTTATATGCATATCTTTCTAATTGATTAATTTAATTTGTAACAGCAATAAAATAGCAACTTCACAATAAGAATGTGTTCTCCTTAAAAATAAAAATGTATTTGAATCTCCTCAGCAGTAGTTAAAACAGGATAAATGTTATTGTACCTACGCGAATGCATAAATTTGCATGCTTTTTAATTTAATGAAATTTTTAAATAAATAGACGCTGTCAAAACAAACGTCGAGATTGAGTTTTCGACTCTTTCTACCAATCTCAATCTCAATCTGATCTCTGAGTTTATCTCCAGATCAAATCTCAATACATATACAAACTTCTGAAGTTTATCTCAACAATATCTGTGAAATGCATCTCACGGTATCTCATCCTGTAGACACGGCCCATTAAAAAGAGGCAAAAGAGGTCAGCGCCGTACACTACTTTCGATATCGATACTTTTGCGAGTATCGACCTTTTACCAGCTCTAATATGGATTCATATATTTTTTAAATCTACCACAACAAGATATACAATTATAACATTTGAAAAATCATTCAAGTAAGCATATGACGCAAACATTATCAATGATTACTACCCAGCTAATATGCCAGGCTAGGGACCAAACCATAGCCGTAAAGCGAAACCAAAAAATGTTGTAGTTAAGGCATGGCAGCACTTTATACTCTTCAATACATTCAATTTACAATGTTGTAGTTAAGGCATGGCAGCACTTTATACTCTTCAATACATTCCATTTACAATGTTGTAGTTAAGGCATGGCAGCACTTTATACTCTTCAATACATTCAATTTACAATGTTGTAGTTAAGGCATGGCAGCACTTTATACTCTTCAATACATTCCATTTACAATGTTGTAGTTAAGGCATGGCAGCACTTTATACTCTTCAATACATTCAATTTACAATGTTGTAGTTAAGGCATGGCAGCACTTTATACTCTTCAATACATTCCATTTACAATGTTGTAGTTAAGGCATGGCAGCACTTTATACTCTTCGATACATTCCATTTACATTGGGGTCCAATTTTTTTTATTTCCGTCACTGACAGGATGAAACGCTCAAATCAGATCGGCGAATACTTCTCGATTAAAAAATCCGACCGATTCGTTTAAATATTAAACTTACCAGGGTTAATCTGATCAGACGTTGAAAGTCATACGCCCTTAATTATAGTAGGGAATCCAATTCCGCACCAAAATTGCAATATATGTGCCCGGGATTCATTAACTGGATTGGATTTCCTAGTTCCGAGATATTATATTGATATTTAATCAATTATTTGACATTATTTTTGAGAAATACGTACTATTATGTAAGTTAGACGATATAATATAGATATACCTATTTAAGTCTTCAATATATTTTTCAAGTGCATGTTAATTTTTTCAAAACTACATTTTTTGCGTAAACGTAACTTAAAGCAACTTTGACTGCTGTCTAAAGCGACCGTAAACAACTAAAGGTTGCAAAAAGACGTGCTGGGTCTCTTATAAGGTATGCGCTTTATTTTAGAAATATAAATAACCCGTCAACAAATGAATTAAATTTTTTAACACGGAATATGTAAAAGCGCGTTAAAAAAATTCGTAAAATTTTGATATTTTACAATGTGTTTTATATTCACGTTCCTGGCGACACCAGGCACCTCTAAAACACTTTTTAAAATCAAAATCATTTTTGAAGGTCCCGAGTTTCGATCCCACTACCCATGACATGCTAAGCGAGCACTCTACCATCTTACTATTGCTCGAATAGACTCAAAAATAATCTCAAAATTTAAATCTAAGTATAAGTAAGTACTCATTTTTGATATATTTTATTATTTACACATTCTTAATTCAAATTATAATACTGAATGAACAAATTTACAAAAATAAATATCCCTGTTGAATTTCGTACGAGAAAATTTGTAAGAGAACACATTCTTATTGTGAAGTTGTAATTATTCAGAACAGACAGTCTGTGATATTTTAAATACTAATTAAATTCATGTAAAAAAAAAACAATGTATATGGCTTTGAAATAATGGAACGATAGATGTATTAATTTGAAAAGGTGTAACATATAGGTTCGAAAATTTGTCGTCAAAAATAAATTCCCCGGATTGGAAAAGAGATCTAGGTTCGAATCCCGGTAGCGCAACAACAAAATTTAAGAGCTTTTATTTTCACAATCCATTGTCTTCTCGGCAGAGTAATGGTTAGTATTCCAGCTTGTCATGATGAGATGTTCACGCTGTTGCCGCGACCGGTTCTCGGAGGTGTGTCGATATTACAGTAATATAAATGTACAAATGTACACCAGCGTACGACAGATGGGGGCTACATGAATTTTTGGCGCAATGTAATTAAGGATGTCCTTTTATTTATCCTGCCCCCGCCCCCGCCTGACAGAAATATTGATATAACGTAATAAAGCGTGTGCACGTTGTAAAGGGGTGCGGTGTAGGCGATAAGTGTGCGTTTCATTACGGGAATTGGTCTTGTTATTGACTTCTTTGAACACATTCTTCTCTCTCAACAACTCGGTAATCAACTCAGATGGGTGAACGTAACAAGTTTGGACCAGTTTCGAATGGTCGCCATATTTTTTATGACATTTTTCGACACGAGACAGGAAACGTGCTCCCGTGAGATTCTTAGGTGACAACTCTCGACTTTCGTAGTCCGCAGTCACTTCACATTTGTCACGTCAAACGTCAGATGTCAGTCCATCAACTGTTGATGTTCCGTTTGTCAGTTGAGTTAATTTGAATCTCCCCAACGGCAGTTAAAACGGAATAAATGTAATGCGTACTATTTGTCTAACTTTGAGAATAAATAGTTGTAGGTATCTATGGTTCTAACTATAGATACCTACAAGTATCTCGCTGTTAAATCGAACGCCATGTACACGGGTTTGAGTTTTTGTCTATTTCCATCAATTTCAAGCTCGTCTCATAGCGCCTCAGTATACAGATAATACCATATCCCATTTTTAAAATAATTTGATTGATTTACTAATTTTAAGAGGGACTCACTCACTCATCTTCCCAACCTATCCTAAAATATCTAAATTCAGATACAAGTGATGAAGTCGTATGAATTATTGCTACCAGAAATTGAAGACAATTCATACAAATGAGTAAAATATGTTTATTTATACGATTAGAACAATAAACCACCGACTAATAGCATCGTAAAGATCAGCTTTGTAAAGAATCAAAGATCGTAAATTCTATATTACCCACATACGCTTGAATATATTTTTAAGTAATTCATTTGTAAGATTACAATTATTGAATTAAAAGATACAATCGATTTGGAGTAAAATCACCACACTTGGATTTTTTCAGTTTAGTAGATCTCGAATTATCGTAAATTTAAGTAATGAGCTCAAAATCACGAACCGTGACTCAATCACTGATATCTTTGAGTCACACTCACTATCGGTGATTGAATATCCGGGAATATTGTGACGCGTGATTCATTTTATTTTATGTATATTTGGTTGTGAGTCGCGATTTGGCGAAAAATATTCATGAAGGAATGACGTTATAATTCGTAACCAGCGCCATCTAGTAGATTCTGCCAAAACGTTTTACGTATTTGATCCGAAAGGATGAGAATTTGACCCGAAAAATAAACTCACATTCTCATTAATATGTTTTTTACGCAAGTTATTTATTTCATGTATTGTAATACCGTGCGGCGCACGCACTTTAGTAATGTAACCGTGATCACAGTCACAGTTTTCAATCACTGATATTATCGGATACCAATCACAATCACACCAGTGAGGCAAGAGTAGCATTTTTTATCATCACTACTAGTTACGTCACACTGTAGCAGTGCCGGGTGGAGAGCGATACGGTTAAGGGCGATGAAATGTAACATAAATGGTGCAAGTCGAAAGTTTAAGGGCTGTATTCCATATCGAATGTTAGGAAGACGCGCGTCAGAATGTTTCTTATCAAAATCTCAAAAAACGGATTAAAATTTGCTGTATGAACGAATGTCTCTATCCTCCGGGAGTTAATGATTACTGAAAGACTTCCGACAGCATGCAGGAGAAGGGTTCTTAGATACTTTAGACATAGTGCTAGAAGAAATGACGAAAGTAATTTCGAGAAGCTCGTAATCACAGGCACCGTTATGGAAAAGCGAGCAAGAGGACGGTCTCGTGCGGTCCTCTTTGAATGCTGCGTTCAGCATGACTCAAGACTGGAACCGAAAAGTTCCTGACATGTCAGGGGACCAAAGAGGACTATTTTTAAAAGGGCTCCCTTATAATATGAGGGTGGCCGTATTCAGAGCATCCACCCAATATTATTCGATTTGTCGGCGTTTGACGTGTAGGTGGGTTCGGGCACAATTTCGACAAAACGCTCCAATTTGCCGTAATTTGTACATTAAACCGAATCTTTTCATCTGCGGGCCTCCTAATTGGTTCACGTCTGAGGCAATTACTATTCCGCGAAGGCGAGGCTCGCGGGGGGTTATTTAATTTGCGTATTTTCGCACGGGAAATGATTCGCTTGAAGGGGCCCTTGATTGTTATTGAAATCTCGGATGACACCGTGTTTATGAATATTAACCGAAACAGGGACCTCATCCCTGTTCCCATACTTTTCTGACACGTGTAAGTGAGTAGAATCAATTTGCGAGCTCGAAGTAGGCAAACGTTATTGTTGCTATTCAGATATAAATTATCATAATCATTCCACTGTTTCTCTTTTATTTCCTTTCGATTTCACTTCCGTATCAAGATATTATTCTACATGAATTTGCTAAGTTTCAAAACGCGCCTGGGTGAACTTCTTTCATAAAACAAGTCAGTTTTGGGATGTTCATTATTCTGTAAAAATATTTCTTACATTAAATTTCGTCAGTAATTCATGCTTATAATTGTACGGATATTTTTCTTCACTTGTTCGTAGGCTTCCGATTATTTTTGCCATAATTAATGGTGATATGTATATATATCACCATTAATTAATTAATTTATTTATTTATTGGTCACCTGTGACCAATGTTCATCGATTGAAGAAAAATACTGTATCAAGTACCTTGGAATCATAATAGATAACAATCTCAAATGGAAAGAACATATTACTAATCTCACAAACAAAATAAAGAAAACTGCCTACATATTTTAAAATAATATATTACGCGTTTGTACAGTCACATTTGCAATACGGTATTATTGGATGGGGAGGTGCATATAAAACTTCAATGTCACAATTAGAAATAGACTATCCAAGTATACAACTATTCACTGATTTTAAAGTACCAAAAATAGTAGACATATACAAAAAAAATTCAATAATTCAAATTTTCAAAATTAAAAATCAATTAAATTTTAGAAGCGAATTCCGATCTACAAGATATAGAGATCAAATTGATATCCCAAAACTAAAATATACCGCAACTCAAAATCAATATATTTATCAAGGTATCAAATTTTTTAACAATCTCTCCATCACAATTAGAAAAATTACGGACTATCATAAATTTGTAACTGAAGTTAAAAAAATATGTACACAGACTAACTGAAACATTAATTAACTCGAATATAATCCTTCTCTATACACGAGTCTTACTCTCATAGAGAAGAATCAAATGTTAAAAAAAATATATATATATCCACTGATTATTGAAATTGTATTTTTTAATATTAATAAAAAAAATTTTTTTTTAAATATATCTATAAAATAAAATAATTTACCCATTAAATAGTAAGTAATAAAACTAGTATCTTGAATCCAACAACGTGTTTTTAGGTATGAAAAAATTCCTCGCTTCGCTACTACGATTTTTCACTTAGCGACGACGGTCTAGACCCTAATCCCTAATAATAATAATATTGAATAATTTATATAGCGCCATTTTCGTAAAAACTCTCACCTGAAGGGCGCTTTACACATTAACTGTTTATAGTCCTACATTATCATTGTTTATAAAATTAAAAATTGTTATTTTGACATATGGAAATGATTTTTTGAAAAGGTTCATTTTTTGATCAAAATGATGGACGTGATAATATCGTGAAGATTGTGTGCTTTTGGTAGTTTAACACTTTTAACACATATGAAAAATATATTAATGTATTCTAAAATTGAACAAAAAGGTCAAAGGTATGTCCGATAAGTTTTCTATTTACATTTTACGCTAGTTATAAATAATAATGTACATTAATGCAATAACCTTCGATGGATAACGAAAACAGTGCATTGTTCTTGTACAGACTGTTTCAAATCACCTAACCTCTAGCAACCTAACCTAACCCAATATATAATTAGCGTGATTCTACTACACATCGACCTAATTAATATCGTAATAATACGTGTGAGAAATCATTTTATAATTTTTTAAATTCAAATTCTTGCCGTGGTGGAATTTAAAAATGATCTATCGATATCGAATGTATTGAAGGAAAGCTTTTACAGATATGTGAAACATATGTGAACATAATATTTTATACAACGCCAGTAAATCGGTTACAATGACGTTCAAATGATTCAATTCAATGACGTTATGGAAAAGGGACAGATAATATCCCTCCCGTGTGGCTGGATGGGACAAAATTGAGCGTTCAAAATACCATACATACAGATAAAATCAATTAATCGTAAAAATAATTTAGTTGCCACCGGGATTTGAACCAGGAACTCTTTCTATCCGGGGAAACGCGCTGATCAATTACACCATGTCAGCCTAGTAAATTGACAACAAATTTTCGAACTTGTATGTTGCAGCTATTTCAAATTGATACATCTATCTATTATTCCATCTTTTTAAAAAGATATCACCTTTTATTTCGAATACCTTTGGGTAATATACGCTAGGAGACGCCAGGTTGGTGTAATGGTCAAGACGTTGGCCTAGTGATCTAGTGGTCGGGGGTTCGCGCCTCGTTCCAGGACACCAGGAAGTTAGTCCTATTTTCATAGCACAAGCGTTTAGCTTAGTTTGAAAATAGTAAGAATATTGATGTGATATGTATTTCGTGTACGCATCTCTATTTAAAAAAAAAATTGGAATTACGAATTATTATTAATTATTAAAAAATTACCTCTTTTATTATTTTAATATGTCCAAATTTTTACTGTTAAAAATTGGAAAACACCTTCATTTTTCATTAATGTAATATTGCAACTATAATCTAGACACCATTTAAACTGTGTGGCGAGGTGTTCATATTGTTCAGTGTTAATTTTATTATTAAACATTAAACACGTGTAATAAAATACTAAATTAAGAATAACATTTTAGAAAAAAACTGTGTCCGGAGCATCGAAATTAGACAAATGTTGCTGAATTTCGTATAAAAACACATTTAAAATTTGCTTGTTACTTCAATCGCAGATATATCCAATAGACAATTAATTCAAAAACAGTGTCCAGAGCAATCGGGATCAAGATTGAAACTAACAATATTTTGGAGCATGCTGTAATACAAACCCGCATGCCTTTTCAGTTAACAATATATCACCAGTTACTAGTTATCTTATCAAACCACCAAATCACGCCGGTCACGTCGTTTCTTCTCAAAGGATGAGACACCACACTCTTTGTTCTGACTGGTGACAGGTGCACAGGCACAAGGCCCAGGAAAAAGAAGGCCCAATATTCTTACACATATATAAATCATTATTTTTATTTTTATATCCAGGTTAATGATATATATTTCTTGTGTAGGTGCATAAAAGTTATTAATCAATTTATCGAAAAAATATTTATTAATCCCGATACTAACTAAAATGTTTTTTTATGTAGGTATATCTTTCTAGTTGATACATTTAATTTGTATTAACACAGAACCATGTTCTGAAAAAACTGCAACTTCATAATAATAATATTCTCCTTAAAAAATGTTATGTAGGGGACAGCGGTTCAAATTCACAGCCGTTCCCGTTCGTTTTTTTTTTTGGAGTTGAGACGTTTATTGTGACAGAGAATAGAACAAAGAGTACAGAAGGTATGCATGTAAAAATGAAATATAGATAAGCGAGAAATACGAAGCTAGAGGAGCGAGTTGGCTGTATTAGGTGTCGGCCCCGCCGGCCTCGAGCGCCGTGGGGAGGCAGCGGAACAGCAAATGTATCGTCGTTGAGTGATCAGGCCAGACTGTGGCGGCAGCACTTTGCCGCCAGCTAGTTATTGAATGCAGATGTCGCTGGTATCGATACCGGCTGGAAACGGCGGTAAATTTGAAAAGCTGTCTCCCACAGTTATATATGTGTGAACTTTTTTACATTTTATTAAATTTTTTATTTTTTTATATATTAATATTTTCCTTGGTTTTCTTTTTCATAGCATTATATTGATTTCATAACCTTTAATGTATAACATAATATGTATTATCTCTATGGCGAAACAGGTTAAAAAAAAACCTGATCGCGCTGGAATAAACACATTATTATTATTATTATTATTATTATATCGTTTTAATTTTAATATTTACTGCATAATCATTGTAATTAGTCATTTTTAATAAAATAATAGAGTAAATTTTGTGTCCGTCTATCTATCGTTCACTCCATCCTTTTCCTTTTTGATCACCCTGTTGATAGAAACGGATTTTTCCGAAACCGATTAGTTTATCATACTCGTATAAAACTCATGTAGTTAAAAATACAAAGTTTTTTGTTTATTTTAAAATTATTATACAATATATTTTTCCGAAAAAAGGGCGTATGAAATGCTAGTTACGGCTCTGGTCCTGACAAAACTTTTGCCCCGTTCAGTGTCATCATACATCTTCTCATGCACGTTCGTCAATTACATAGTTAATAAAAGGTATGATAAGATATTAAAACGATTTACAGAGAAATTCTTTATACCGCCTGGTCCAGTGTTAGCTATAAAAACATTTACACTTTACTTTCGATTATACAATACTTTTGAAGAGTTTTTACCAAATAATTTAAAGAGACTCGGTACAATACAAATAAGAGGTTATTTAACCTCGTGTACCTTCACAGCGCCTGTGAAAAAACATTATAACAATTAAATGTCCAATTAATCTGAGCTCTAACGATTGATAAATTGGCTGTTACTAGTAACAAACGACGTAATCTCCCAGTGCGCCGTTTCTCTCTACTTGCCTCTATTGTCTATTTACCTCGGTGACGTGCCAACTGACATTTATCCCGTGAGTCGTGCGCGACGATGTTCCCTGCAAATATCTGGTTACACTTAAGCTGCGTTCAGACGAACGTCAAATGGTTGAAGTGGGTGATTCGAAACAGATGGATGACTGAGAATAATGCTTTTTTAACAGTCCCGTGTAATAATATTTTAACGTCATTCATGGTGAACAACCAATTTGAAGTTTTGATGCAAAAGACTTGAAAGAAGGATCAATAGTATCATTTCGGTAACTTGTCGTCGGCAGTCGGCCTTTGGCCATGAAATATTTCTACTAGCAGAAAGCATTTGGTTGTCATTGAATACTATTATTAGCGGGAGCGTGCACTGCATACAAGCAATAAAGCTGTGCATTACTAAAAATTCTGAGAAATAAAAATATATTGAATAATCTTTATCTTATGAAAAGACTTTATAAAATTCTAGACGTTATTACCCGGATTAGCGTAACCTTTTCTATTGCGTAACCAACAACTTTTGTCTAGCCGTGGGTTATTTAGAAAAATTGTGAATCATTTGTAACAAGTTCATGTACATGCTTGTCGGCAAATTGCTAGCACGTAGGTATTGGTATAAACCTAACTTGTTTTTTCAATTCTCATAATAATCGTACTGAACTAAATAATTTCTTATTGAATCTATATTGGCATCTTTACGTCTGCAAATTTTGTTGTCTTTACTGAAAACTGCGTTCATGACACATCTACATATTTTGTATGCTTGACGGACTAAACTATACATTTTCCATTCAATCCAACCTATGATTCCAACGTCATTTCCAGTCATTCCGTATTTCGGTGTCTACGTAGATAAAAGTTATAGGTTATAATTTATTATCTGTCAAGTTTGCATTTTTCGGAATATTATTAAGTTTGATTAAATATTAAATTAAATGTTGAAATAACTTTATAAAATAATAAATTTACAATTATATTCTAAATTCAAATTGATAGAATCGTTCTCAAAATTAGAAAATAAATTATAACATTTTTTTGATACCTAGTATGCCTATTGTACACGTAGTTAGCATCGTTGGTAATAGCATAATCTAAATTTGTACCTACAGTACGCAACTAATTAACTAATCTTTGGAAAATATACAATTTTATATCATCTCTTGGACGTAAAAATATTAACAAATACTGAATAAATCATGTATATGAGCACTAATCTTAGAAGATTACAGATTATTCTGTAAAAATGTCATTCAATCTCACTAATCATGAGGGCAATATCGGTTTTACAAACAGGCAAAAGTAAAATGTGCTGTCTGCATAAAAAATCTACCTATTCAAATCAAATAGAAAACTTACACAATTGAAGTGCGGAATAATGGATTAGATAGATATAGTTGCATGAATATCTCAAACAGTAATTAATATTCATGTAAATTTTCTATTTATAAAATGATAAATCAGTTTTCTACTCACCCTGCTGGTACTTAGATGGCAGAAATCTATGGCGAAGTATAATCTTCGCTGATTGGTCCGTAACAAGACCCCGGGGACCAGAACCATAAGGTCATTAATGGGGAGCGACTGTAGAGCGAAGGGGGCCATGTTGGTGATTGCGCGAACAATCGCATCTACTTGCTCGTAGAACGGCTACCGAAACACTCATATTATACATACTTATTTTTTCATACATTTTGTGGTAGATATTTCGCCTCAGAACTGCACGACAATTGCTGAACTGTTCCACTTAATTTATCGCCAATTTTAGAATGAAAACGAGGCGGTAGCAAATGTTATACCTAAGAAAGTGAATATATAAACATTTTTCATAAAAAAATTTCTTCCGATTTATTTATTTATCTGTATAATACATATAGGTATAATTGTATTTGGACTGCCCGGCTCACTAGAAAAATCTATGTTGAGACCGATACAACATAACTGTCAACTATTTGTTTATTCATCGTTAACATTTGATTTAAATTATTTTACTTCCACATTTATATGAATTGGGATGCACATGACACTATTTTAAGAATGATTGTGTACATTTTTATGAGTTTTTGTGTTATAAAATAAATATGTATATATATTACAGAATTGTTTACAATCCGTCACTGTCGAAATCATTATAATAATGGAATAGACTAAATAAATATTATTTGATTATTTCCATAGACTTCAATATTCACGTAACTGGCCAAACTTATAATTAGTGACATCTATTGATGGAAAACTTTTAAACATCAACATAAATATTATGACAGCATTTATAGCAGATGTCGTTGTAGTAGAAAACGTATTGAAATATAGAAAGGGAAAAATAAAGAACGTGCCGTAACCGACAATCATAACAATGATCTTATTATTTCGTTAAAAATCCAGTTATTTTAAAAATGGCTAAATGAGATTAAATCAAAACTTTCATACGAATTGTTTTTTTTATTTTGAATTTTAAGATAGGTACAATATAAAAAAATTAAGATCTTATTGCTTTTGCCTTTAGCACAGTATTCAATAAGGATGATAAAACCTCTATTGAGAGGGATAAACAAAGTTGTTCCAAGCAAATGTTTGATCAATAATAAGAATACAAAGTAATACAATAGTTTATTCTAGTGTTTTTATTTTCCATTTTGTGGGAAATCTTGTCATATTTTATATCTGTCTAAAGATTCATAAGAATTCTAATATTCAAGAAGATTTATCAATTCTATTAGACTTCAGGAAGCCAATGTAAGTATTTTCTGACAATCATATAATATACAGATGACAAATATATACCATTTTATTTTAATCATCACCATTAATAATATTATTTTTGATCATAATATTATTAAGCTAACCTAATCTAAACCCACTTCTTTAACTGTCTTAATATAATATTCTAATTGTCTATGCTTAGAAAGGGTTATTCATAAAAATCGCACAAAAGAGGCATGCGAACAGTGGGCTCTGCTTTTATCCAATCTTTCTTTTCTCTTTGATATTTCTCTACTCTTCCCTCTCCTCTTCCTACACAAAATCTTAAAAATAATGTTCTGTTGAACCATAACTAACACATGAGTCGCTAACTTTAAATATCCACTATAAAACGTTTAAATAATTTCAATGAAATCAAGCAAAAGTGCCACACTTTAATGACATGCATTATTACTTTTATAGAAAATGTATTAATTACTTTCATCTAAAATAAAATTATCATATATTTAAGTTAATTATTATATTAATTTGAACCCAAATATGTATTTCGTTATGATAAAAATACCATAGCAGGTTTTGAAAGTCTCATCGCGTTATATCGCATTTTGCGCACCCTAACATTATACTTAATATTGTTAATGATTAATAATATTGAAAATGAAACATACATTTTTAAATAAAAAGTTAATTCCGAATCCAATGGTATTATATACTAGTACACAACTCAAATTTGTTAAATAAGTGTTATAGCAGATTTTGAAATTCAGTGACACGCATGTCCTATGGTAGTCACAATACAGATCTCTTCTTTTTGAAGTAATATCAATATCCATTATGTAAATTGGAACCATCACCAAGATTTCAATCTATAGGTAGATACTTATTAAAGATAAATAGTAGTAGTTGTGTTTAAAAATAATTTACAATCTGTCAATAATTGAAATTCATCAAATGAGTGTTAAGTATTTTAAATTTTAAATCATTGGTTAATATTTTAAAATTATTATACTTTATTTAATTTGTACACAATAATAACTCAAAATGCCGAAAGACGTAAATGTAAGTAATTTAATGGCTTATTGTATATTTACAATAAAAAAATGTGACCAACATTTTGAAACAGAATTATTGAATAATTAATCCTGTGACAGGTAGAGATGATAAGGTGCCACACATAATTTGCTCCACGATCACAACCAAGTGTCTTCTAATAGAATCTCCCACATTTTCATACATTTTTGGTCATCCTTATCACTCTCATTCATCGTATTATTCAACTATTTTTTACTTTTATTCCTTACCTCCAGTAAAAATTTATTATTTTTATCTTTCATAGTAATTACGTATTTCCCTTACTTTCCCTACATTCTAATTTCTTTCTCAACTGACAAAAGCTCCATTATGGCTCCATTATTTTCTATGGAGACTACTCCATAAAATTTATTTTATTATAATTTACCACTGACTAGTGAGGAGTGAAATATTTTAAGAGTTGTGTTGCATCAATTGCAGTTAAAGAAAATGACGAAAGCTCAAAAAAAGGCCTATTTGGAACAGCAGGCAGCAGAGAAGAAAAGACTTCAAGAGGAAGAAGCGTATGTATAATTTGTCAGTTCAGAATTATTGGTGTCTCAGCTCCTTTTTCTAATAGACTCGAAGACCCAAGCCAATGCATCCGGGATCTTTACCCTGTTAGCCTAACTTTCCTCAGTTACCAGGGTAGCAATATATGAGCCACTCTTGTGGTCTTATGAGCTGCCAAAAAGCATATCTTTGATACTTACGGCTGTAAAGTATATAGTATACTATATAGTTAGCTGTATAGTTATGTAGCACCTGGGCATTCACAACTATAGGCCAACATGGGCCAAAATTTGATCTTAATAATGCTAGTCAGTTCAATGTGGGAAACGAGAATACAGGTTAAAAGGTACTAGTCTTCAAGAGTTTGTTCGCTAAGATGTACTAAGCATAATCAAGTAGTGCAAGTAGTCGGCTTTATGTGTGGGCAGCTGCTGGTTGGTATATGGCGCTGGTTCGGCTGCAAGCAATCATCTAATCCCAGAACGCCACATGCTTTGATCCAAATCTCCCCTTTATGCATTTGATCGTGGCACATCATTTGAAGCCTAATGGCCACCATTCAACTTTGGTGGTTGGTAGTTTTGTTATTATGCAAAATACGAGATCATCAGGCCATTGAAGTTGCCTCCGTGTCGGATGCTAAATTTCACTGTAAGACTTCCGCTATGTATCCGGTGGAGGAACCACTGGGAAAAGGAAGATACCCTTACTTGTTTTTGATCAGGTGGTTTATTCGCTCACTACAAGGTAGATTACTTAATTAGTTGCAAATATCGTACACTATAAATATTACACTCCCGTCAAGCTAAATATCATATCAGTTATTGTGGTGCAGCTGTCAGTTTCACAGCGAGGGAAGACGTCCTGTCTGGTGTTGAAGCGCCCTCTGTGTCCACACTAGTACGCCTCTCTGTCGGGTGTCCGATGCACTATTCGTGTCGGTAACTGAGCCTGTGAGTAGTTCCGAAAGATGGCCTACGCGAGGTCATCCAACGAGAGTCATCAGTGGTGAACTAGGAAGGTTGCACGTGCAGGAAATAGTTGCTGCGACAGAAGGAGAATTGAATAATTTAAATAATTTGACTTTAAATGATCTCAGACCGTAGGACTGCATTCATAATTGTATGGTGTTGTCTGTAAGCAGTGCCCGCCACAATGAGTTGAAAAATTAAAGTAGTGAAATAGGAAAATTTCATGTAATTTATCAACTTAATTATATTTTAAATATGCACAGATATAGGGCTAATGCAAGCTGAAATTTAGCAATACATACTTATTTTGTTATCACCATTTCTCACCAATATTTATTATAATGGTCCATTGATTGAAGTCTTGCAGAGGCAGCCAACAGAAAGACTGCCTTCAAAGCAATGCTAGTTGCTTTAAAGAAACAGGATGACGAAGAACAGGATATTCGAGATGTGGTGCTCAAGAATATTATAGAGCAGTTCCAAGGTAATGTGATAATATAATACACTATATCCTGTTCTTAACACATTCTCTACCCAGTACAATTCATACGAAAGTGAGAAATATATATATAGGAAGGTTGGTTGATGTTTGTGTAAAAACCATTCTTATACACATTTGTTTATTCTCATCGGTGAGAAGCCACCGAGAGCAAGAAACAATGCAAAATATATAAAATGACAATGAAAACGATGCAAGATTAGTTGAAGGACAGAGTCGGGTGCACATGTGTAGTGCACGTGCATCATGCCCGTCGGACGGCGTAGCTTGGCTTCTCTCGAACTTTCTCCCTTTGTTCGCGTGTGGTGACGTAATACTGCATGGGAGAAATAAGGGAACAAGGAAACGCACCTGAAAATACACGCAGGCTGCCACATATTTAATAATATCAGCTCTCCAGCGCTTAGATGCACTGAACTGGTCAAATTTTCTGTAGCTATCTCTTCATAAACTGACCACGTTTAAGAATAAAGCAATGTCTAAACGTTAAATTCACTCAATAATTGCGGTTGATTTGGTAATCAGCTAAGTTCTAGTCGTTATTTTTATGTTGTGTAATTCCATTTATCCATTACTATCCAGAATAAACAAAAACGATTAAGCTTTTCGCTTAACAATCTAGTTGTAGGAGCGAATCTCGGTTGTTAAGTGATGAGTATCTGTAATGCACGTAAATATATTGCAGGCTTGGGCTGTACAATTTATCAGGATGTGTATTTACATCCTTTAATTGTTCAACTGCTTAAAATCTGTTCCCAGTTGACTACCACTCGAATTTTCTTCTACAGCTCAGTCATAGGTTGTGGCTCCCATGCCCTTTAACTTAAGTATTGACTAATCAACCACACCATTTGATTTCGGCCCAGGTCAGTGTGTCCTGTGTACAAATCAGATAAAAATGTATTTTTAAAAATATAGGTAATAGAAATGAGTTTATATTGTTTGTTCATTAAATTCGTTTGTATTTTAGATTCCACCAATTTGAAAATGGAGCTTCATAACCAAATTCGAGAAAATCAAGAGGTTTGTCTCGCTGAAATTGTTTATCATTAAGATGTATCATATTTCTGCAGTATCTCTGATTTATATAGTTATATTGTTGTTTACAATGTACCGCAATTTCCAGTGGACTGTGTACATGAGAACTGATGGTAGTCCGGATCCAAGGCAGCCTCCCCAACTAACCTGCGCTTTGTACCGCTGGAAAATGCAAGAAGCTGACGACAGTTCTTTTCTTCTGGCTCAGAAGAGAGATATCGAGATACAGCCGGTAAGTTTGGGTAATTCATAAAACTAGTCAATTGAAAGTGTTACTGATCAAATCACTTTCCTGTACTGAATTTTTCATAATCAAATATAAATTGACGCTGTATTTATTATACAATGTGTTGAAGTACATGTTTAATTTTGATTATAAATTAACTAATATTTTCAATGTTTTAGCCATCTTTACTAATAAGTTTTACTAATTCCTGATTACTTATATAACACTGAGGGACCAAAAGTCATGTATTACAATTATATGTAGAACTTTGAAAAATAACTCAAGACATAATAACTCTCAGTCAGTCACAATATGATATATGATGTCAGATGAATATGATTGGTACTAGGTCCTATATACACAGCTCAATACAACTGAACAGAAATCTTTTGAAGAAAGATTGTCAGGCATTATTGAAAAATGAAAACAACGTTAACGTTTAGAAATTGCGTGGATAAAGAAGAAACACAATAAATGCAACATAAAATTCTAAGTACATAATTAGCTTCTTGAACTATTGGTTACTGAACAAAACTTGGTTATAGAGCAAGTTACTTTGCTTATTAAGCAATTATGTAGCTTATTAAGCATTTCTTCTGTAGAAGAATTTTGAGCAACTGCTTATTGAGTAGTAAGCTTATTGAACACTTATTAAGCAACTTGTTCATTTAAGGTTCCTCAATCAGGAGAGCTTTTTCTGACCAATCCCCTTCTTCTCCTCATTTTTACCCATCATTGCCAAACAGAGCACTTTGTATTTGAGTCCTATATTGAACTTACTTTATCCATCTACATACATATATTCTATACAAATTAAAAAAATGACTCTTTTTGAAAAATATTTTGTAACTATTCATTTATAGATTCATATATTTTTTTCTAATAACAATTTAAAAGTAATTAAATAGAAGAAAAATGTGTTTTGTTCTATTAATAAAAATCCTTTTAAAACATCCTAAATTAAATCCTTTCATTTAAGAATAAAATGTAAACTAAATGTTAAACTCAACACGGTTACGCTGAAGTAATCGTTGAATGTTGTATTTTTTCCAGCTTGTGGAAGTACTGAATGAAATCATCCAATATCCGCACGAGTATACAGAGAGGCAGTTGCAGATTTTTAAAGAGGTTTGTGTACTCTGTTCACCTCAAGAGCACTTTGTGAACTATTAATGCATGTTGTACAGTTTTTTAAATAATGAGATATTTGAGAGTTGAACTCGGTTATGTCCAGTAGTGTCATCAAGCCGGTTCGCTTGTGTTAAATTCAGCCACAATTTGCCAAACCGGTTGTTAAAATCAACCAAATTAAGAAAACATGCAATATTTGAAAGCCTAGGCTGCAAACACAGGTATTATAATGAAGGCTTTACATCTGGGTAATGTTATGATATGTATTTATAATGCAAGATACAATGATAATTTTTATATGTTTGTGAAATTCTTCGAAAAAACACAAGGGATGTTTTCTAACATTAAACAATTGCTGAAGCTTTTTTAATTCTTAAGGACGTTCCCAAAAAAATCACTTTTCTTACAATCCTTTTGAAACTCTGAATACACATACTTATGAGTGTCTTTTATACGTAGAAATATTTTTCAATAGTCCTCGCAGTAGTAAATTTGTAAATATTGACTATTAAAATTTGCATATTTAATATACGAACCATACCCCGATCGATGTTGTAGCGCACGTTTAATTGAATAGCAATAGTAATTTTCTTACAATTGTTTTGGAATACTGAGAATCATTAATTGAAAATTTAACAAATATCTTTCTGTAAAAATAACTAAAACAAGCGGTATTCGTTTTGTTATAAAAAATGTTAAAAGCGAGCTACTTTTGATGGTTTTGACGTTTCTTTTTATATTTTGAATAGTGAGAGATGGCGACTTGGCAATGTGGCACTATGCGGAAAGTTTGAAATACCGAAAAGCGCAGCAGTTTTTAATAAATGTGAGTAGCTCACAGATATAGGTTAACTGTAGGTTGTTGTCAATGAAAAATCAATTTTTATAACAAATTAAATATTTATTACTATTCAATATTAATAAGCATCATATTAGCATAATAAATAATTATTGATTCTAAAACAAAATCTGCGATAGAATTTTCATAAAGAATTTTATTTTTAACATCAAACAAACATAAAATCCTAGCAATATATATTTTTTTTTTAGACACTAGTATTTTATTATTACTTTTTTTTTGGTTTTTAACTTTTTATATTTTGCGAATTTTGATTTTTTAAGAAGTCTAAGACTTTCGTTATAATATATTTATTTTTAGTTATCCGCACTTTCTTATCATCTAATTTTTTGGTAAACAATTGCACAATAACATTTTCACCACCTTCTTTGTAGATTTTTTTAAAATGATCACATGAAATGTCATTTAATGCTAGTTTTTTACACATATTGTTAGAAATAATATCCTTTAATTATGCCAACATTCATAAATTGGCTCTAGCTTTGTCTGACTTAGATAATTCTTGCAAATAATACTCGCATTTTTTGTAAGAGTTAAATAAATTACTTCGTAATTTTAATGTGTAAATCAAATTTTGTAGTTCTCATCTGGAATTTCACATTGAGCTGTTTTATGAAGTGTTTTTTGTTTTTTAGCTTCAGACATACTTGCTAAGGCTTTAGCTATTTTATCGCCAGTCTTCTTTTTAACGAATCTACCATTTTTTAAATGCAAACTCATTATTAATAAACTATTCGCAATCTCTAATATAAAAGTAACCTCCAAAAATTTTTCAAAACTTTGACAGCACACGTCTCCAGCGTAGGAATATTCAAAGTAAGAATACCATGTTGCCGGATCAGAGAAACAACGCAATGAGAATATTTTTGAACTTCTACGCATGTTAGCAGAAGTGAAAAAGTACACTGTACCTCAAGTATTTTTTATTCTATTCATAGTAGTTCATAGTAGTTTACATACGGGGGAATCTTCTTGAAGGTTGAGTATGACTACTCTTTGGGAACATCCTTAAGAGATAATTCATGTCGGTGTTACCTAAAACACATGCGAGTTTATTTGCACATCTGTGTAATATTTCAGGTAAGACTAGAATTATGGGATGAATGGACGCGCACCCTGGAGGCGGGGACACGACGCTGGGCCACGCTGCCGGGACCCCGTGCACCCCCACGACCCGAGCGACACTCACATCGGGTGCGGCAGCACTCGCTAGCTCTCTGGCTATATCCTCCCGGACCCCCAAAAATGCCTAAACTGAATGAGCCTCCGACGTAAGATAATTATTCAACATTTAAAGATCCAAAATTATGTAATATTGTCATAGGTTTACAGCTATTAACAACAAATAGATAAGAATTGATAGAAATTTTTCGGGAGAGCGAAGTAGTATAGAATTTAATTTAAGAATTTGAGGGGCTGTTTCACTACTCCGATTAATCGTGCATTTCACGACTGCTGGTTAACACTAAGAAAATAAATATTATTACATCGTCCTGAGGACATTTCAAAATACATACATATATCAACAAAATCAATAAAGCAAGCAGAGTTTTATAATACATACAAAAATATATTTGACTTAACCATTCATTACATGTCAGAAGATGCACGTGTATTAGTGTTCTCAAATTCAGTAAACTATATTTCTAAACTACTTTAACTCTTCTACTTTGTAGGGAGGCGATAGAGATTCCATTCCCGGACCTCGGACTGACCCTGACCCTTCCTAGCAATCATGTGTGGCAGGGGGTCGTTGTGCGCTCCCTGTGGCTAGCTGACGACCTGCTCAGCCCCGCTAACCCCCTCTTTAAGGATCCAGACAAAATACCTAGTACAATAGGTTCTGGTAAGGTATTTTCAGGGAACCGATAGAGTCATATACCGTTTGTACCAGGGACACTGATCTTGCCAGGAAAGCACCTTTTATCTGCTTCCTTTTTATTACTTTTAAAAGTTGTAACAAACACAGCAACGATTTACATTTATATAAATTGTTATTATATATATATATAAATGACTGTGAAAATTGGTATGATGTATTGACTTTGTGTTACACGGTAAGAATTTTTTTTATGGAGATACTATAAATAAACAAATTGTCATTTGATGCCCAAAAATATATGCAACAATAAGTATTTTATAACTCTCCAGTAACAGGTAATCATTTGTGGTACATTGACCGCCCTAATAACAAAAAATAAATCTTGGAAAATTGAGAACGGAACGCGACTTACGTAAAAAAGTAGATACCGCTTTTAGATGAATTTCAAAATGCCACCCCCCTATTATTATTAAAAATTTGATCCTCTGTATTTTTTATGATTTAAATTTATTAATTATTAGTTTAACAATAAAAATTAGAAAAAATAATAAACTCACCCACAACCATTATGTTTGGACAATTTGGTCGGATAATGTTTCTCATTTCCCCAAAATCTATTATTATTATTCACATGTATTAATTATTACCATCAGTTTTTAAATGTTACACATTATATTATACATTTTACAAATATGCTGAATAAAAGTATTTTTTAGCTTAAAGATACACACAAAACACCACTGTATTTATTACCCTTTTGCCGTAAAATGATCAACGATATCTTCCAAATCGGGATCATTTCAGCTTCAATAGAAAATATTTAATGGACACCTTTCTTCAGTGTAATATTAAACTTTTACTTATTAATATATTCTGCTAAGAATCAATTGTTATGTATAATTTAATAATAATGATAATGTGTTTATTCCAGTGTTATTAATTCACTATAAAAATAATACATTCAAGTATCAAAATAATATTTAAAACTCATAAAATGAAGAATGAATTTATAATATATTATTTAAATTTCTCCAGTCATTACAATCTTTTTTAGATGTAATCCCTGACATTATTATAACTGTATTAGTTTGTTGAATATTTTTCAACAAAATTTGTTCACATAATTATTATACACAAAATTACTTATGTTTTGTAATTTTTAACAATGCCATTCTTGTTGTTTCATCAATAAACATGGTCCAATAATATATGTCGTTCAAATTATGTATTTTATCTTCTAAATCATAATCGTTATATGAATCATTTTTGGCGATATCTGACACAGGTGACGCGTTAATTGAAGAAATTGTTGATGTGGACAGATCCGATTCCTTGTTAATAATGACGGCTCAGTTTAATGAAATAATTATTTAATGGACCTATGTGTATTATAGCTTTAGTTACTCTAATTTTTTTATAAACTGTTCCTCTTTAAATTTCTTTTAGTTTTTTTGTACAAAACAGTAATTTAAAAATATATACATATTAGATCTAATATTTATATTCTGCCACCCCTTAGAATTTTCCACCCTTAGGCACCACCTTACCTGCCCTACACCCACAGAACGTCCCTGGATATTGACTGCACTAATACAATGTTAACTTTCGAGGCAAAGCGAGTAGGTAAATTGTAAAAAAAAAATATTGGTTGATATTATCCGCATCAATTTTTATCCCAACCACCAGATAATTGAGAATCTACTGTAGTGACAAAATTGCTTAATAATTTTCCAATTGGATTTTGATTGGTTGATGAAATTATTGAAATGAACATTGTTATATTTCTAGACCTGTATTCATACACCAAACAGCAGTATGACGAGGTGGTCCGTTTGAGGGACGAGCAAGCTCTGGCTAGGAGTAATTTCTTTGTTGATGTGAAAGCAAGGATAGAGCATCTCAATAAGCTGCTTGCCGAAGACAAGTTAGTATGGATTTGGATGAAGATATAAACATTTTATATAAGTATGTATTTGCAAGCTCTGAATAATGAAGAAAACTTACATTTCTTTAGTGAAAAAGTCAATATTTGTAATTATAAAATTTGAGTATGTAACCGATTATTGTATGTATCAATATCTCACTCAGATAAATGTCAACCCATTGTGTATTTTCATCCATTGAAAGGTATCTTATTTTACCTTTCAGATATGGAGTATTGAAAGCAGAAAAGGTGGAGGTGGTGGAGTTGAAGGTTGCCGAACCAGAGCCAGTAACTCTGCCTAGAGATATTCTAATCCAAGAAGAAGGTAATTAACAAGAAATAGATATAACAAAATTATGTGCATATGTAATTTTTTTATCTCATACATATATAGCATGAATCCGTTTTTAATACTGAATACATATTATTAGCATGGAGTAAAGCCACTGGAATGATTATATTCAGACTTGCACTTATACTGATGTACAACACTTAGTGCATACGATAGTTCTGCCGTGATGGTGTGAGTGCCCATGGGAATTTTGTGAATCCTATAAAAAATATGCTTCACATAGTAAAACAAATATAGAAGATATTGAAAACAGCTTCCCAACATTGGGTTGATAGTTATTATTCCAGAAATTCATCTAAGCCTTGACAGTAAGTTGTTTATTAGGTATTAACTATATAAACTCTACCAAAAAGTCTGTAATGAAAATCATGATGCACTTATCAAGCAATTAACTTATCATTATATTTTTGCCAACAATTATAATTTGTTATTTCATGTAACACGCAGTGTATTTGAAGAGTTCATCCAAGACAATAAATTTATATATTAAATAATTATTAGGATATTATGTGTAACCACCATCACCTGTCACAAGGATACACAGAAGAGTACGAGATACACAGAAATGGCAATATTTAAAATATTCTGATTTTCTGTTATTTACATTAATTATTATTGGATTGAATCACGGATCAGCCAGGAACGAAGCCTTTAGTATTATTAGATAATTTAAAATCATTTCTAAATACATTTTGGCCATCTTTTGAGGGCAAATGCTCCAATGTGCGACGGTTTTATCAGGCACCTCACTAAACATATGATCAAACTGTTGTACAACTGTTTTATCCTCAGTGTGCGCTCGCTCGTACATTATATGTGTTATTAATATAATTAACATTCAGATCTATTCGAAATGTGCTGAACTTCATCCAACCTAAACAAAAATATTGAAAATTCTCAAAATCTAAAAATATATGGCACCAAATTATTGTTGATATTAAATTGAGATAGTTCTGATTTCTAACAATAATAGATTATTTTCACTATATAAACAAAATGAGGCACGCACTGTATTAATTTAATTGAAATCATTAATTTTATCTGCCTACACTGATATTGAATAAATAAGAGTCGCGAGAGAAGATTTTACACTACACACTATTGTCACACCACTGTCAGTTGATGTGTCAGGGCAGAATTGTTGAATTTAATACATTAGTGAGTATTGTTTTTCATGTTTTTCATAGAGCACACTGTCTCTTTGGCCCTCCTAACATAAATATGTACTACTTTTTTGTACCAGCGGACAAATACAAAGAAACGTTGGAGGCTTTGAAGGTGGAAGTGGAGGAGGCAGAAGTGAATCTGCGGAAGTACAGGCTGTGCGGGGGGCTCTTGTTCTTACAGCTAATGGGACAGCCTCCCAGACCCAAGACAATGAAAGGGGATATTACACTGACCATGAGTGAGTAATTATTTGCACAATGTTTTTTATTGAATGTCTCAAAGATTCCAATTTATCTCGGAAGCATCTTTTAGTTTTTAATTTAATATTAATTTGCTGTTTTTTCAAGCAATGAATGGTAAATTTTTGATGACCGCCAACATTTCCAAATACTTATAACCGTGTATGTATGAGGAAAAAATTTAAATCGTCGCCAGAATTATGATTATGTTTCTATAAGCCACAATTTTGAACCACATTTCTGACTTTCAAATTTTAAATTCCTTAATGATAGATGAAATGGATACTTAAATATTGGCCAACAATGTCAGAGATTCACGCGGCTTAATAATGTGGAAAATTCTGCGCAAAATATTTTAAATGCTTTGAGAATCTAAATTATTACTTTTTTACTTTGTTAGGGTTTCATATTATTTTAACAAAAAAACAGAAAAAAAGTATTAATTGTAAAGAAATTATTTATTTTTACGTAAAAAATTTAAATTGTTAATTTATGATGTACTTTTGTGATATAATCAATAAAATAATTTATATAAATAATGGTCTCCAAAATTATTGTAAAAAAAATCTTAGTTCAGATTGTACATACAGGATGTTTTCTTTCTGATTGATGTCTATAAAACTATTTATTTTAAAATTGTATGTTTTTGTCAAAGAGGTTTGTCAATAAATAAACTAGTGGTGATTTCAGCTCTCGTATGCTGTAAAATATTGAAGCCGGCTGTGGACATTGGTGGGGAAGAGAGTCGAGTTAGAGTTTGATGAACAATGTTTAACAGCACAAGTCACCATTTTGAATAATTAGACTGAATTAGAATAATAATAGAGAGTATCGTAACCAATGTCCGCTAATCCAATATTCATTTATCACCGCTCGGGCATCAAATCACCAGTCAGACTTCCACTCTAGTTTATTTAATCTCTTTGGTTTTTGTCATATTTTTGCACTGGAAGTCTTATAGCAAAGCTAATCTCAGCCACTTCAGAGGTTAGGCAGAACTACATCGTTCAGAGGCAACTGTCTTTCCGTGGACTAGTGCCTTTCTCAATCTCTTCCAAAAGGTTCCCCTCTCGCTGGAATTCTTCGGCCAGACTATGTAGGTCTTGGTCATCATCAAATAATGCAGAGTGTTGGGGCGCTTGCTCCTTGGAATATCTTCCAAGAGGACTAAGATAAGTTGTTCTCTTCTTGTTTCCATTAACCTAGAAAATCAACTGAATCAGAAAAATATTTTTTCATTGTAAAATATCGGGATCTTTCAAAAATGAATCATGTACTAAATAAAACATATGTCTGGAAGATTCTCAACGATTCAGTACTGTGTATGCGTATATGTCGTCAGCACAAACTAGTTTTAGTCTGTTCACCTTTGGAGAGATAATTAAACCAATGAACCTACCTATTAGTGATGATATAAACATTATTATTAAAATCATATTATGTGAGCAATCACCGGTACACAAGAAACTAAAACTCTAACCTTTAAATTACAGTTACCAATCATCATCAACAATCTAATACCAATCACACAGTTAATCTCATCAATACTTTACTATGTAAAGACATTTCTTGATCAGACCAGTGAACGAGCAATATATGATTGCACTGTGAAGAATTTCACTGACTTGTTATTAGTGAATAAGTGAACATCTGTGAATTGTTATATTTGTAATATTGTTCATAATCATTTCTAATTTAAGTGCCACCCCTTGTTGTCACGTCTCTTTAAAAATATGCAAGGGGGGGGGAGATCTACATTTGAACCATGCATTAACCACAATGTGAATCACAGATCTTTGTTCTTTCTCTCTTCCCTGTCACAATGTGCACATCTATTTTAAATAATGTACCATGAAATTTTTTATGGATTTGGACATAAGGTTTGTCAAATAGATCCCGAGATGCGGCACACTTAAATTTTTTGTAATTTCACCTGTGTTGGGCCAAGTGCATTTCAAACTGACACCAGTGGCTGAGCAGGAACTGGCTGGACACCACCATCATGAGTGTGCGGGACCTATCCATACACGATATGATGTTCTCCAGTATGGACAGACCCACCTGAAAATAGCTTTGTAAATTTTTTACACCTCATTTGGAACGGTCCCAAATTAGCAAAAATAATGAGTTATAAATAGGGCAAGTGATGTGGACCCCATACAAGAATTGCTAGGTGAATTAAGTAATTTAAAATTAATAATTTTTTCATTCGAGTAGAACATAATAGTATATGTATTCATATTCATAATAGAATATTTAATTAGCAGTATTTGAATATGTCCAAGAACACACAATTACTGGATTTTCACCTACAAAGGCACTGTTATTAAACAAATAATAGATATCTCATAGAGACGAATCTATTGTTTATATTTAATGGAAAATACATGGCAGTATGCGTAAATGCAGGGCTTATTAAATTTAGTCCATGGTGATAGTGTCAAAAATTATTTATATAAAGTGATCACTTAAGCCAGCCTACCCATACTGCCATATATTTTCCATTAAATATAAAAAAATAGCTTTGTCTCTATGAGATATCTATTATTTGTTGAATATTTCATTATTTTAAATACACTAATACTTTCCTGAATCAGCTTACCTGAAAATCTCTCTCATGTAAGCAAACACTGATCGGGGTATTATTCTCCACCTCTGGAAGTAACTGCTCCAGAACCCAAGGCCTGTCTTCATCGCAGTAACTGACAAACACATCGTACGTGAATACTTTGTCTGCTTCTGGAAATTTTTATGTATAGTACGCTGTGTATATAATGTAAACATGTAAGAAATGAAATCAACCACTCGTCATTTCCGTAATACAAATTTATTAAGTCAACGGTTGAGTACTATTAAAATTGATATATAAGAGATTGTTGTATTCAAAATAGATATGTAGATTAATATTGTCTGTGAGTCGCTTCGGATGGACAGTTTTGCTCCGATACTGATGCAGCCGACAAAGACTGTAGATACATATTTTCAAAATGTAACTTAAACAAACAGCAACAATCAAGATAGTTCAAATAAATAACAAATTGTACCTTTCATTGTCGTTTCTTTTCCCATGACGCTCAAAACTGCCGCATTCTTTAGCATCATGAAAAAGTATCTGATATACCAACGCTTCCAGAAACCCACCGCTCCAATTATCACCAAGAATGCTAGAATCACTAATGCAACCACCAAGGCCGTCATGGCGTCGGTTGATTTATTTAAATCATTTATTTTCAATGACTTTTTACAATCTATATCATAATAAGTGGAGGGAAGGTTAGTTTTATAATCCGTGCACATTTTAGATTCGTTCATGTAATCCAATAGTGTAGTTGTAAAATTAAATAATTCATCTGTATTTTCATCCAGATTGTCATCGTGTTGAAAAGCAAGATTATCATCAGAATCATTTAAAGTTTGAAATTGTCTATTTCTGCTCTTCAAAACCATACTGTAATAATTATAGGCATTTTGATACTGAATATTTTCACTGATTTTAACGTATGACATGTTTATTAGAATCTCGTAGGAAATAGCTTGCTCCGAGACATTTAAATACCAATATGGATAGATGTGTTCGTCAGTTTTCACGCTTTCTAAACCATTAGCCATCGCCCTTGAAATGAATCCTTTCAAGTAGCAGTTGCAAACAAATCCGTTATTAGATAAACTTAAAAACTCAATGTTTTTAAAATCGTGCAGCATCTGTATGGTCATTATATTTATACTATTTGCCACCATTCGTATTAAATGTAATTTATTCATTTTCGAAAACACCGGAGTATTCCAATTTGATATTCTGTTATTATTTAAATCCAATATTTTTAATTGTTCTAATCTCTCTATGTGTGTATTTTCAACGGATGTGATTTCGTTGTCGCTCAGTGAAAGAATTCTCAGTTTTGTAAGATTCTCCAAAAAATGTAACGTACGTATTCCTAAGCGGTTTGCAAATAAGACTTCTAGTGTTTCTTCAATGCCTTTAAACGCTTCTTCGCTTATGCCATCTAAGGCAAAGTTACCAGAAATGTCTAAGTATTTCATTGACGTGTTAGCAAACATGCCTTTAGTGATTCCTGGAAATTTTGTGTGACAGACGGACAGCCGTTCAACCGTGTGACTGAGTTGTCCAAAGACCGTGCCACACGTTTGGACAATCTTGGTATACGAATAGTCGAGTGATTTTAATTTGATGAGAGGTTGGAATACATTCAGTGACATACTCATGCCGTCTATAACGTCTGTAGATGCTTCACCACTCGACGGAATGGTATTGTAGCTTAAATCCAAATGTACTAATTCGCTCAAGCCAGCAAATGTTCTTTCTGCGATTTGGTATATCTTGTTGTTTGACAAATACAATCTGCGTAGATTTGGTAGGGATTTAAATGTTTCATGATCCAAAACGTATATTGAGCAGTTCCTTATATCAAGCTCCAGCAGTGCAGGCATTTGAAGGTTTTTCAAGTCTCCCACCCAGTTGGTATTAACTGAAATCAAAATTGGAACATGTAAATTTTGTGTTAAATTAATATCATTTATTATAATAGGTGTACAAATTAAGTCTCGTCCCTTAAATAACCCAACCTGTTAGATGTTGGGGCGTTGCTCCTCTCCTGACAATAAAGAGAGACGCTGCTGTTTCCCTGCTGTCCAGATACAAAAGGAAGGAATTTTAGTACAAAATTGTGACTGGTGATAAAAAATTGTGTGTTGTGCAACGATTCAAAAAGGCAAAATCTAACATCCATAGAAAAAATCCTTATTGTACATTTGGTAGGAAATGAAGGGTGTAATGTATTTGAGCTGCTTTAAACCAGGTGAAACCATCACTGTTGAGCATTATTGTGATGTCCTTGGAATGGTGGGATGGTGTGTGTATATATGTATGTGTGCTGCACCGCCGGTGCGGGTATGTGTGGCTATAAAGACGGCGCGCAGGAGTGCTCTCTTTTATCTGCGGTTCATCGACTTAATAGTTTGACCTATACTAGTGATATACCTTGTACTAAATTGTAACTTATTGTAATAAAAGATTAATTGTTACAAAGTCTATTTCTTGGACCTTCACATTACGAGGTGTACACTAAAGACGTACTAAGAAGTTAAGTACGTAACATTGGCGCAATCGGTAGGATATTTATGTATATTGGCCACTTAATTATTTGAGTGCCATAATTGAGCAGAATAGACCATTTACTAGCAATGGAACTAGGCAAGTGATACTGTTGCATGAAAACCCAATGTTCGTTACATTGGGAAGTTCTCCCTGACGTGGTTTATTCTCCAGACTAAGCCCCTTCTATTTGTTCCAGTCCCTAGAACCACTTGAGGGGTATAGAACTGCCATTATCCAATTGACGCGAAAATAGAGGGTGACATGTTTGAAAATGATTCTCTGGTAACAGTGGCGGTTTTACAATTAATAACTGCTCTTGAAAATATGTTTGCATGTTTTAGAAGCATTTTATCAAAAGCATGTTAATTTTAAAATCTCCACTCTGATTGTAAAATCAATTACAAATGTGTTAATCTCAATTTCTTCAATTGGATAGTGGTAGTTTTGTTTCTGAATCCCGCAAATGATATTAATAATGTAAAAAGGAAATGTAAAGTTACTTGTGAAATGAAATCATTTAATTGCCAACTATATAAAGCAAAACCTACATAATTTTAATAAATGTAAATATGTTACAAGAAAACATTCACTCTTCCAATTTTATTTTCATACTACGTACAAATTTTACCAAATATGTATATGGAAGAAAAAAATTAATGAATAAGAACAGTGCAATATCTTTTGAAATCCGAAATATGGAAGGACAATAAAAAAAAATGTTGTAATTAATAGTATTGCACCCACAGTGCTCGCATACAATTTAAGGGGATAGATTAAAATACAGATACATGGGGTTCTGTACTGTTTGATGAAGCGTAATTCTGATGTCAAGGCAAACGGAAAACATTGAAAAACAGAATACATGTATGGCATTCCTTTAGAAGTACTTATAACTTTCGCAACATTGTTTAAAATCTACCTTTATTAGCGGGCATTACATTATCATCTTCATTGATAGATGTCTCCTTATATCCTGTGGCATTAAGCGTGGCAACATATTTGTCGCTAGAGCTCCTTGCTTTATTGGAGCTGACACCGAAGATGTTACCATAGAACGAAATGTACCTCAATTCCCTGAAGTGGACAGTGTTAGTACCATTGCTGCTCGAGTAAAAGAGAGGAATCCTGAAAAATGTACACATGACTTAGTTCTTCAATTTAGAAGAGAAACCCTGTCAAGAATCTCATCTGCGGTTTCCCATCTAGAGATGTGATGTATATTTCATTAACGCGATTAAACTTTCAAAAAACATATGTTTATAATATTCTAAAATATGAGTTAGATTACATCTGCCATCTTTCCACAGCTTTCTGTCTCTTATGCTTTGCTTACAATTTTGCCTTTTTTAAAAATGAATTTACAAATAATAATGGTTAATTAAAAAGCAACAAAATGTACAATGTATTGTCATCTCTAATTTCTGTAAAGGAGGTCGCCTGAGCTATACTAAACAGCCAAGATAATGCTCTTCTGGAGCTGCAGTTTACTTCATATCTGGAAGTCCTGTGCCACCTCAGGATATCACAGCCATTATAACCTTACAAAAAATTCAAATAAAAACAATATTATTTGTTGTTTCAGTTGAAGATATTTTTCTGGAACTTTTATAATGTGGGTTAATTAATGATAAAGTCCTGGTTCATAAAAACTCAGTAATTTACACATGAAATGTTTATTTTGTCCCATGTTAAAATGAACCCTATGATCCGTGTCCATGGAAAAATTTAGACTCGAACAATCTCCGAGATACGAATTTTGCCCCCGTGAGATTCTCGGCTTTTGCAGTCCCTGTGTACAGATCATGTCTCAGAGTTTCGCCATTTTGCGCATTACTTCACGCTTGTTGTGTGCCAAACGTCAGATGTCAGTCCATATCCTATTTATGTTCAGTGTGTCACAATTGAGTGAAATTAAATCTTCCTAGCACCAGTTTAATCAGAATATATTTCAGAATAAATAGCTGTCTCGCCGTCTAACCTAACATTATGTACATTGTGAGACAAAACTCCAGGCTCAAGTTTTCGACTCTTTCTATCAACTCAATCTGATCTCTGAGTTTATATCCAAACCAAATCTCAATACATATACAAAATACTAAAATTTGTCTCAAATATATCTCTGAGATATATCTCATCATGTCTCATTTTGTGGATATGGGGTCATAATAGAATTTTGAGTTTTGACCATAATTGGATCAAAATCTCATTTTACCATTTTTAAATATTTTACTGAAAATTTGATCTACTTTCAAATTGAATTTTTATTAATGTACAATATAGTCATTTATGGTTTGATAGATATTTTGAAACCTGAAAGTTGGGCAACTATTAGTAACTTTCCAGAAATACAATTTTTACTCCTCACTTCTTTAAATCATAAAAATGACAATTTTACCTATTCAAGAGTCCTTTGAACAAAGTGCATAGTTTTACGACAAGTAACAAACATTTAATTGATAAGCTCACCTGTCCAATCCATTATTGGCCAGGCTCAAAAACACAATATTGGCCAGCTTCTCGAAGGTAAATGGACATACCCAATCGGGATCCAGTATTTCAAGATCCACATCGTCAGCATCATGGTATTCTCTATCATACTTGACTTTCGTTACGTACTTCTCAGAATCTCTGCCTATTTTTACACGGCTGAGCTTCAACATCATTCTTAGCTCCTGCACTTTCATAGGGTTCGCCGACAAATCCATGCTGATCGATGAGTCTTAACAAACAAAATATTATATTTATATTATATACTTGTTATATTCTCCGTAACAACTGAATGTGAAAAATATTCTAGAGGTGGTAGAAGAAATCAGTAAACAATTATAAGGTAGTCTCACTAATTATGATTTTAAAATGTTTTTGTGGAGCGAGTTGGTATTGAACCATCTACCTGGTCATATTTATCAAAATCATAGATACAATTTATAAATGTATTATATAGGGTATTTCAACAAGAGGTAGTCTGATGGAGATAATGTTGTCTGCTGCCACTTTCATGCACAGCTTCAATGTTTTCATTTGAGTGTAATTCATGGTGATGTGTAGGTGTTCGCATATCACACATAGGGCCTGTTTCTTCCAAATTTGCCACTAAATGCTGAATTGTCTAATTAGCAGATACCAAATAGCGATCGAAAATTATATGCAATCTTCCATTATTTTCATAATATGCTTTTACAATAAGTAATCTTTGCTGAACATTTTGTAATGGTATATTGTCTACATGATAACTTTCAAAAAGTGCCACTTGAGAAATGGCGCTACATATATAAATTGGCTACCTTTTGTTGGAACATCCACTATAATGAGTTTTGATGACAAATTATCACTTTAAAACTCTTTAACATGTTGAATAATGACGACATGACAACATTTTAAAAACAAAAAAGACATGGGAGTAGAATATTTTTTATTGCACACGAGATGCCATTGGTCAAGCACAATAATAATTGACATGACATTTTCAATATCTTTACTTTTGCAACATTTCACATAATTAACTTTACAAATTACAATAGAACCCTGACCCTAACGTGAACGGAGCCAACCTCGATTAATACAGATTATTTTGAAGCAATTAAAAATTATACACTATTATAAAAATATTTTAGTATTTTGTATTGTAGTTTTTTCTCGCTTCTTTGCTACATTGTTCTCCAATTTGAAAAATATATTCGTCTAGGATAACACAGAGACTCGAATAATCGGAGGTCAGATTATCGAGGCTCTACCGTTTATATATTTTATATATTAATATGTGTTTCAAATGATATTCGTTATAAGTGTAACCTCCCTACTAGGTAAGATGTGTATCTAGAGATATACAGGATCTATATTGTGATGTTTGAATTTACACGCTGAGGTCTGGCCTACTTAGCTGATTTATGATGATTGACTGTCTAAATGGACCAATCAGAGACGAGAATCTGACTCTGGCAGGCAGCACTTTTGGGTGGGAACACTCGAAAAGAGGGCAGCTCGTCGGTACAGCCGCGCTCCGTAGGAATATGACAGTGAGAGATGGTGTAGATTAAGAATGGGATCACCGTGGTGGACCCAGAGATGTATGGGTCTGGTCCACCCGCAGATTGAGGAGAGACGAGCAAAGAGGCGGCATGTGAACGATGTATCTTCTGAAACAAGAGATGAATACTGGCGCGGGCGTGTGGCAGCCCGGGTCCTCAGCTGCATCGGCACCTCACGTCCATATTAGCTGATGTTGACAAATAGATAAAACAAATAAAAGTGACCTCACTCAGAGGAAAGTTGACTTGAAGAAAGAAGATCTAAATAACATTTTACGTGCATCCAATGTCGAGATTAATTATGTTTTGTGAAGAAATGTGTAATGTGAAAAGTAGAGCTTCCTATCCTCTAGGGCCCAAAGACATCATAACAATATACATATATAATTAAGGAACTTACTCAGCTTCGGATTCAAAGTCCCGTTTATCATCGCCCAACTTTGTACGTTTACGAAACTCCCTGTGAGACATGGCTGAGTAGATTCTATAGGATCCAACCCAGCGTTTACTTTGATGATCATGCATATAAACCACAAGATTTTTAATAATGTTGCACTATTAAAAATTCCTTCAGTCATGATATATTTTAAAGTTTGTTTAACTTCATAATAATTTAAAAATATATTTTCTGTCATTTCTTTAATATTTATCAATGCACTATTTTCTAATACATATTTTCCATGTTTATCTTTCACCAAGTCTATCATTTCCGCATTGTGTTGCGTAAAACTACTTTTGTATAATGAATATTTCAATTTCATCTCGTTATCTGTCTCGTCATAAAAATCACTATTTATCTTGAAGCACAATTTTTCAGTGAGAGTATTTTGTTCTATACTCGTTTGGATATCTTTGAAATAAATATCCTTTTTTTTTTTTTTATTCCAGTCACAACTCTTCATTTTCAAATGTTTTCCTTTACTGTTTACAACAGATATTTATCAACTATATAACAAGACTATCTTTTGTATTTTACAAATATCTTGTCTCTTTATGAGGTATTCAATTATTATTTGTAGCATGTTCAATTTACTGTGCGATATTATTATCTTATCAGCAAATTTCTCACAAAAAATATTAAATTTATTTTAGACCTTAAGGTTGCCGGATTATTAATTAATTTAATGATGAGAGAAAAATCTGAAATGATAAAAATTTAAAAATAACACACTTCACGTCAAAATAAAAAGTATGTTCTAACATTACACAAATACATTAGAAATCTGAATAGAAAACTTGATTGATTGATAATTATTAACACGCGAACTTTCTTCATTTTAGATTTATAGTGACACACAAATTATAATTGTAAAGTATATATTATAAGAGAAGTAACCACCAGAAACAGCAGAGAAATGAAATTAAAAAAGGAATGAATTTAAAAAATAAAGTCAAAAACTCTGTTTTAGCTCCAAAAATATCGGTAGATCCAATTATGCTTGGCTGCCGTCGAATATTTATGATTTTGTGTACCCCCAGTCTTTGTCAGGTTGCGTCTAAACTTTAGAACCTACATTCGGTCTGTTATTATTGATAGTTTAACTTGAAACATCATCTCTATATTTGTGTATTGTTGTTCGTTGTGTTGTAGCATTATCATCTTGAGACAAGGGCCTCCAAAATGTCCAGTGAGACAGGCCCCTGCACCGTAAATCTGCCCCTGATTATCCGAGCATTACAACTGCTTCTTCATTCATGCAAATCTTTTTACCATCATTAATTTTTCATATTATATATCTGAGGGATTTCAATTTTGAATTCATTTTAATTTTTTTAATTTGCTTCTGTTCAAATAGTCTAATATTATAGTTTTATGATTTCAGAAATGTAAAGATAAAAATAAAAAAATATATAAATTAAGTATCTTTTGTTTTGGGTATTAATATTACAGCTTTAATAATTATCTTTCCAGATAAAAATAGAGCAGTATTTTTTAGTTTTATATTTAATTATGTTGGTGATTTGTTTATTTATCATTCATATCAGATACATCTCGAAGATTCATTGGCGTTAATATCTACCATAACCTTTATACTTTTGAGATAAAATCATGTCCAGACATTTTTTTTTAAATACATACACATACAAATATATAAAATGGTTTCTTTTGGAAATATAATTTATGGGTCTCCGAGTCAAGCTTCACATTAAAACCAGAGATATGGTTGTCAAATTGTGACCCAAGTAAATTATTTAGACTCAGTCCAAGCTCCACTGAATGCTCAATGTATCTATGCTTATTTATTTTAACTTTTATGAAACATTAATCAGTCTTTATTATTATTTTTCCAGTGAATCAAATTTTGTTTGTGATATATAAATAATTTTTGACATATACTTTATTTATTGAATTGCAGATAATTTATTTGCAGTAAATATTTTTTGAAGTTGTTTGGTTGCATATTATTTATAAAATGAAGAAAATTTTTGCTAAATAAAATTTTCCAGACACAATTAAGATCCTTCATTAAATTAATAAATATGTAGATATCTTTTGAATTGAATCAGGGAATAGTTTTGATTGGAATTTTTTATTGTTTTTTGTATCATTTAAATGATTTCTGACTTCATAGTTCATGTTTGCTTGCAAATCATTTGGCTATTCTCTTAGAATGCGGGCCCATCAAAGTTAATACAATCACCCTTTGTTAGTCTAAATTTATTCTTATGAGAATATAAAATATAAATATGGGGAAAAATGAGACTATGTGAATCCGTTATTTCAGTATTCACTTTTGCTGGTAACACTGGGACCCCGATTTGGTATTGCCAGTATTGGAAGCCCTAGTTTTTATACTCAGGCAAGTCAAACCCGGCATAAATATTAAAAAATAGCATAAAATTATTTAAAATATAGTTTTATAACTTTATTGGTACCCTTTTATTATTTTTATCTGTATACCTCAGTGAAACAAACTGCAACTTCCTGCATGCAGGTAAGTACCTTCTTTAACACTTTGGGTCTTAATAACCATTTTGATTTTTTATACACTTAGAAAGTGGCGGAGCTCGTTCTGATCAATGTATTATATCTATTGCGTACACGACAATATTGTTTTGAAATAAATAAGTAATAAACATTTTAGATTGGTCTTCTATGCATAAAAATATTTTGCCAATACTTGGCCTGTTTTTAAATGTGGATAAAAAATCTTTGTAGGTATAAATAAATAAATAAGAAGGCCTCGTGCCCTGTCTATACTGTTAGAATATATTTTTTTACAAACCAAAATAAAAATTGATTACAATTTATTTAATACTCTACGGGTACCTGTTAAATAATCTTCATTTTAGCATAGATATCACTCAAATTCACTGTAGTTATATATCACATCAAAGAATTGCACCAAACTATGCACCATGATTGGTCGGTGATCTGTTGTTAGTGAAGTAACCTTTTAAACATACAGTATTACAGTTTGTGCAAAATTTTCCAAGATGGCAAAGTGCGCTTTCAGTATAGCCGTTTCAAAAACTACACTAGCCGCTGTCACTTCAAAAAACAACTGACAAATTGGTATTGTTTATCTCGCCAATATCAGATAGTATTCTTATCTATGTGAGCAATTTGATGTTTTGTCTAAATATCTCACAATTTATCTTATCACACACAATTACATACCTTATTATAATTACTTAAGTACTGGGAACAAATAATATCTTATTATATTCTAAGTATCTGTTATGGAAGTTAAAATAAAAGGTACATTTGTTGATTAAATTTCTGTCTTATCTGATTTTTTTTTACCTGCTTCCTGCAGATTACGGTGTAATAATTACATATGTAGTGGATATTGATTGTTAATTATTTTGTAGTACTTTATAATATAATTTACTTCTTTTTCAAAGTAACAATAACTCTAAGCCACAGAGCAATAAAATCTACGGAGAGGCTATGCAACGCTTTTGTAATACAGAGTACGAATTTTATATGTTTTAAACATGGTAAGTTTTTTTTTTCATAAAATTCGTTGCTATAGCAATAAGCAGATACAATGCTATCAGGGATTAACTAATTATTTTTATGGAAGCACCTCACTGAATAAGATTTTATTATTTAAATTATCTAACAAATTAAATTAATCAATTAGAAAGGTATTCTGAAAAAATCTATTTCTGTATGTATAATCATTTAATTAATTTTTTTAAATATCCCAAAACTATATTCTGAAATTGCAACTGCACAACAAAAATGTATTGTCATTAAAAATCGATCATTACTTCAGTGGAAACTGAAGAGAAACTGTCCTCCGTGGAGTTTAGAGAGGACTACAAACCTCCCCCACCACCCACTGTGGGGGCTGTGCGCGCGCCAGAGGAGATAGAGGCGGACATCCGGAGACAGGAGGCCGCACTAGAAAAGCTCCTACTTGTGAACATACAGTGAGTTCTTCAGAGACTACAGAGCTTGCCACTATCTGTACAAAATGGGTGTAAATCAGTACAAAAAAAAATTATTTGAGGTAAAAATAGGAAAACTGGAAATTTCAAATATTGTAAGAGACAAGTTATATATTTAAAAATACAGTAATTTAGAACTCTGTGTGTATTATCTGAGCTATTCTGCCATGAATCTTCGACCTCTTCGGCCGACGGTTTCATTGCGGAGTGCATTATCAGGGCTAATGCTCACGCCATGCTCGTTATTTTATTTTCGAATCTAAAATTCAACTAATAAGATAATGTAAATTACTACAATACTGATGCTGGATGGTGGAGACTTTATCTACAATGAACTGGAATGTGATGCCACATGGGAAGAAATATGTGGAAAAATTAAGACCCCATCTCTTTAGATTATACCAATAAGCACACCAATGATATTATCTGTGAAAACCTTTGACCTGACTGGTGGTAGAGCATTTTGTCTCCTGACATATCTCAAACCGGTAGCGCCAGTTGTAATCTTCTTTGTTCTCGGGTTATCGGATTTGTTTCCTGACAAATCCGTATAGTGCTAATAGTGGTGGGTCAATAGTAAAACTCTTTGTCATGTGACAATGCAGTTTATTAAATACACGAGATACAATAATATGTGATATAAGGTTACAAGTTAAAGTATTCATGTCGGAGGAGTAAAAGAGAGCTCTGACAGCTGTGGCTCCCTTATAATTCATTCTCCGCGCGCACACACACACTTATCTCTTCCCACGCTGCACTACCACTGACAAACACACACACATACAAACACTCAGATATTACATTATCACATAGCATTTCCATACTGAATAGTATTCTCAATGCAAAAGTAATCTTCCACTTTGGATTTTATAACTAGACAATATTTAGTTAATTTTTATGGTGCATATTGTCACTGTAACTCCTTACACAATGTTAATGTTCTTTACACCATAAAATACAATACAACTCTTCCCCCAGGCTACCAGATACCGTGCTTTGGTTGGAGCCTCCTTTGGTCTGCTGCTGGCAAGAGGATCGGACCACCTGGACAACTTCAAACATACATGATCTCAAATATAATGAGGACAAATTCACAGTCAATTTCCGGACCGGTATTCTCAGTGAGTGAAAACTTCACATCTGCAGTACAATTCTCAGCATTATCTGTCTACTATTGTATTACTACATATTGAACATTATTATATGTTTTAACAATTTGTTATAATAACCCATAATAATATTAAAACTTATAATTTAGACTTCCATTTATGATGCAGGTAAAATGCAATTAGCACCATTATTATATCAAATTTTTAATTTTGTAAGGCAAATTTTAGTTACTCGATTTGTTAATTTCTCATTTATTGTACCTTCAACAGAAGGAACCTATCTCTGCTTATTTTATATGATTTAATAATAAAATAGCTGTATCATTAAATTAATATTTATTATGCATTAAACAAGAGTACTTCCATCCTAGTCAGCAACTGAGGACATATTATATGCAAAGTGGCTGAAATCCCTATTACCCGCATCAACTGAAAAAAAAAATGATGTAACTAATTATCCATCTCCTCCAGACTATTGGAGCCAAGAAACCCCATTATGAAGCTATAGATAGAAGCCACTTTATACAAATTTATTTTGAACCCTTTCAATTTTACAGGAGTATTTTATCTCATGAATCTGTGCAGCACTAATGAATTAAAGAGATGTAAATTTCATTTCTTAAGTTTTTCAAGTGTGATCACAATATCATGCAATATTTTGATGATATGAACTGAATAATGATTTTTCACCAGAAACATAAAAAAAATTCCACTCAAAAAACTGGTTCTGAAAGAATTCTGAAAATTCTCAGAAAATTAAGAATAGTACATACAATCTAGATGTTTATCGAAAGAGTCTATTTATTCAGTGTTACATATTATCAAAATATTTGTCTTTGTATGATTATATTCTTGTATTCATAATACGTATTACTATAATTCAAATGAATGCATTTTATTGGTTTCATACTTCCAGAACCTATTGGATTTGCAACACTTAAATACAGCAACCTTCCCTTCCAAGGTTGGGAACTGAGGCCAAATCCTGATCGGTAAATTATCGCATACAGCATTTATAGTCAATACAGTCATTTGTTTTATTAAAGAATGTTAATTACAAGCCCATATTGCAAACACAATATGAACTGCACAATATTTTTTCACCTGGGTAAGTGCAATACTGATTAAAGGATACTTTGATTGGAGTATTAAAATTTTAGAACAGAATAAATTTATTCTATTCGGCTTATCAATGCCACGAAAGAACCAGCAGCTGTTAATAAGCTTTGTTATTCTTGAACATTTTTGGTTCATATGCAGTATTGCAATTAAACAGACGATTTCGATTCACAGAGCAAGTGGCTTCATGCCTTTGATTTGAAATCATGGAAATGCTGATTTTAGAAATACATTATTGACATGACTAAAATCCAATCAAAGCTTAATGTTAGATGTGCAGTATGTACTTTCAACTGATCGGCAGAACAGAATACAAATTTATTTATATGTACATATCTTATATAGTAATAAAAATACTGTTTCAGAATCAGTATTTTGGTGACTATTATGGGAGCAATCATTGTGCTGGAACTAGATGTGTCAGAGGCCGGCATCACAGTCAAATCAATACAGAATGGAGGTACTTCAGCACTTCAAGATATGGTTGGGAACCTCTTCACACTCAGAGAGCTGATTGGGGTAATTTATTTTCAGATAATTCTGACACCGGGTGCGCATCCTTATTTTAAGGAATGGTATATTTAATTAGTTAAAATGTTGTGTTGAAGAAGACAAAATTAAAGGATATAAGAATGCAGATATGGAAAGAAAATTGTGATTTTGAACCACAAACTCCGTTGATCTGAATAATATATGATTTCTACAGTTGTTCACCGGTGTGTTGGTATCCCCTATCTAATAATTCATTTCAATAACATTCATTAAGCATGTCTACCTTATACCACATCAGAAATTGTATTCAGTTGAAGCCTATCTAAGGCTTGTCGAATTAAATGTCAAGTCTGTTCTGTAAATTTGACTTTGGCTCGCTTCAATATATGTAAACTGGTCACAACAAAATGAATCCCTCGCACTATAATACAAAGATGGCTGTGATGGGCTAGCGTGCTGTATGTATATTACTGCCACAGTATAGATGGTTATGATTTTCAGAGAATGCAAACAGGTGGTGTAGACTTTTTCCCAACAGAAGATGCCCCTCTACTGATGGAGGGCAGTTGTCCCAAGCTGCCCGTTATGGAGGAGCACCTATACAAATGCATGGCGCAATGCTGCACCGCATACAACTTCCAGTGGTCTAGGTTTGAATTTATTTTATAACTTGTATGTCTTCATTACAAAATAAATATATTTCCCTGCTCATACTTAATACACACACATTGTTAACAAAACTTTATATGTAATGTGCGAGAGAAAATAGCAATCCATAAGAATATCGCGCTTCCCCATATTTTATCTGAATATTTTATTGGATTTGAATCTGTACATGTGTCATTTGCCAGTAAGAAAAAATTTGACATATTCACTAAGGTAGCGAATATGTCAAACGTGTTTTTGATATCTCTAGGTTAAGATTACTTAAATATTTTCTCAGCTGCAAGCAATCAGCAATAGCCGAATGCTTTTCTGCCAGTACATTCTTCATTATGTATCACAATTTTTATTACAAAGCCTTTTACAATATGAAAAAGTAAAACATTGTTAAATAACTATTAAACAAGCTTGTTAGTCTGGTCGTGGATGTCAGCCTCGTCCCGAGAGACCAGTATGTTAAACATATTAAAAAATTGTATAATACATAATATTTTTACAATTTCTCAAAACAAAAAAAATATTATCCTGTGAAATTTTCGTACTCTATCAGCGATGTTGACTTGATATCAGTTAGGGAAATCAATGATCTGGGTGTAATATTTGACTGTAAATTATCATTCATTCCCCACATTGATTCGGTAAATAAAGGGCTCAAAATGTTGGGATTTGTTTTGCAGACTGCAAAAAACTTTTCAGACCTGCACTCTTATAAAGTCCTCTACACTTCTCTAGTCAGACCCTAGGTAGAATATAATTTAGTTGTATGATCGCTTTACTATAATACATTGACAGCGGTTAAAAGAATCCAGAGAAAATTTTTAAGATTCATTAATTTTAAATTAAATATACACTCTGAGGATATCAATTATGGTTATCTCCTTAGCCTTCTGAAATTGTTAAAATTATCAGTGAGACATACAATTTCCGACCTTATATTTCTATACAGGATCATCAATGGACTGCCCCTAGATTGTCGGTCTGCTTGACTTTCACGCACCATTAAGGTCATCGAGACACAATTCATTGTTCCATTACAGTGGTAATGTCAGAACATATGCATTAGCTAACTCTGCAGTCCCCAGATTACATTCTTTGGGGAATGAACATGCGGAGGTAGTCAACATTTTTGCTGTAAATTTAACTCTTTATAGAACTACATTAATACAATTTTTTGTCTCAACTCAATAGTGACGGATAAATTTCTCTACTTCACATTTTTTATTATTTTATAATTATAATATAATATAACATGGTGATATTATATAATTTTTTCTTTGTGTATTGCGCTTCTGATGAGATTTTCTATTATTTAAAAAAAAAAAGTTAACCCTGAATAGTGTGTGTATAATAATAAATAAATAATATTAGTATTGAGGTTTTCATGATAAAAATTCATTCTTTTCAGATGGAATGTTTCTGCTGGTAGGGGGGCTATAGTGCAACAATTCAGGGAATTTCTCATAAGCGATATAGAGGCAAGTTTATAATACGATGACAAAATCATATATGTATAACTTTCTTTGTATATTTGTATGTTAGACTGTGAAATTAGGCACGATTAAAGACTTAAGGCTATTATTTGCAAACACAGCTCATTCCCTAAAACATGTTTTATGGCAAAACTTTTTTTTTAATAAGATATTTATATTTAATGTTAGAATAAAGCCAACTTTGAAAGTAACATATGATATAGATCATGTTTGTAACTAATCCATTTTTGAAAGTAACTCTTGAACAAAATGCCTGCTTTGACGAAGAATTGACTAAAATGGAACTTTGAAACATAAGTTAGTTTATTTAACATAGTTTATTTTAATAGAATTTTTAAAATTTTGATATCAATAGATTTTACAAAAATATTCCACCTTATTTTTAGACATATTACTATGTAAGCTCATGTAAATGGTAAATTTCATAATGATTGCGACTGTACAAATAATTAGCATGTGAATCTTTTCTGGATAATTTAAAAAATGTATTAATTTGTAATATTTAAAAAAACACCAGGGCTGAAATTACAAAAATGATGGTCTATTAAAGTAGACGCATTTTCAGTGGTGCAACTATGAAAATTGGGCCCCAATGCAGAATGGAAAAAAGGTCCCCATAAATAAGTATTGTTTATGTGTATGTGAATATTAGTACATATGTACTGCGTAGTTTATCCATTAAATAGTAAGAATAAAATTAGTCCCTTTTCTCATATAATATTTATAATTTGCAAGTTAATTTATATGCATTTGCAATTTAAAAAATACTTTTTATTTATTCTTAATATATTAATAAGTATTTTTATATATGCTCTAATACAAGATCAAAATCGTTTATTTTTACTACAACTTATCTTTCACATATTAGCTTAGTTTCATTTTGAATCTATGTAGTTTCTCCTCCTTTCTTGTGTTTTCTGGCATTTCATTAAAAATATTCATCGCACTGTACATCATTGATTTCTGAGATTTAGTCTTCTGTCAGCCTATCTTTTCCTCTTGTAGATTGGCATTAATTTATCATATAAATATTCTGCCGATATTTTCTTAGTGAGGATTTTATAAATAAATACCATTACATTGAAATATATTTTCTGCTTAAAGGTCATCACGTTCAGATCTTTCAGCATTGCACTGATTCGAGTATATCTATTTTTTCTGAGTATCATTCTCAAAGCTTTATTTTGCAACATTGACAATTATTGCACTTCTTTATTAGCCAAAAACAAAATGCTGCTGCAGTAGTTGATGTGAGGAATAATAACAGAGTTGTATCTTCTGTATATGTTCTGATCCTTCCCAGAAATGAGATGTTTTACAGCAATCTTTTTAGTCACGTGTCTTGTATTTTGTGATAAATTCAATTTTGAATCTATTATGACTCCCAAGTATTTTATTTCAGTCACTTCCTTCAGACTTTCACCATCTATGATAATTGCTGGTGTGATTGGTATTCTTTTATTTCTAATGTTCATGAATTTAGTTTTAGTTTATTTTTCTTCAGCCATATTGCTATATTATTTAAGTCATAGTTTAATTCATTCAGTATAACTGCATTGTCTGCAAATAATCTTATTTTGCAATGTTTTAGCATTTTTACGATTGTAGGGCGCGAAATTTTCGCCCAACACACTACATTGGCATAGTTACACCACTGCATATTTGTGAGATATCTTTATTCTTATTAGTATTTGTTAATATGTATTGTACTAAATGAAAATGCAAACAGGATACAAATTATGGATTGTAGCAGTACATCCAACACATTCTCAAGCATACTTGCAAAAAAGTATTTAAAATGACATGACATTTATTTTTAATATAATTTTTGTGACAGATAAGCCTAAAGTATCTAGTCTAGCATTATTGTCGGTTTAAAAGTTTTCCATTATACTGTTTTTCCAGACATTTGAAATTCTTCACGTGACTCCGCTGAAAGCATCCCTGGTTGTTGCCACGGAAGTCTCCGCCGAATACAGCACTGAATCTGTAGCAGGACTTGCGGTACCTTTATAAATAATTATTTTATAAAGGCCTCCCCTCACTCAACACATTTTGATGTGCATAATATACACATTTAAATAATATAGTATTTGCTTGAATTCAATATTAAACCAAATTCCACAAGTAATATTTGGCAACATCCGTTGCTGTGTGTGCGTTACACATTCACATATCTCAACTGCTATTTGATATTTAATATCCATTCTTACATCTTTCGATTCTAATATCTGGCAATTCTATTATCAAAAACTACAATCTACATAAAAGAAACAGTGTGGATGTTTTTAACACCCATTAATTTATTATACACACATAAAACAAATACATCAAAAACATTTGATTTAAAATAGTTAATTATTTTTATTTGTTTACTAGTCTGTAAACAGTCCATTAACTCGATTTTCAGCATAGCATAACATCTTGAGTTATCTCATAATGTCATACAGATTTACAAATGATGAAACAGCTTATCTTTAAGAAAATCTACCGAATGCGATAATCGGCGCCTATTGTTTATTTTATATTGGATTACACATTACACTGGCTTGCAAGCAGGCAAGATGGAACAAATAAACTGGAGTTCTATTGATAACACTGAACTCTCTGAAAAACAAAAAAATGTTCTTACAGTGGAAGTATACAGCTCAATAATTGTGCACACCAACATTCTCAGATATGTGAATTTTAACTCACTTTTACAAATGTAATCAAAATGAAGGATCTAAATAATGTACGCCACTAAATTCTTTATCTGCTATTTTTCAGTTCTACCCCGACCTATACAGTCTGGTGGCTGACAACGGGAGCGAGGATGCTAAGGAGATTTTGTCCAAAATACCTTGGAGACTAGTGGAAAACGTCAAAGACTTGCTCTGGGCCGTCAAACCTTGCAGCTTCTCTTAGTTTGCTATCATATCTAACACCTACATAATACAAGACTGTTAAATTACTGTTAATCATCTCAGCTCTGCAATAATTATTTTAAGTAATTGTAAAAATATTATATGTATTAAATAAACAATAATTGCATAATTTAGGATGGTTGTAGTGCATGAATTGTTTGGCACTTGTAGCTATTCAAAACAAAATATTCACTATTTTGCACATATGTAGTAAACTACAACACTACCCACTGTAATTATATGGAATATTATTTTTTAATTAGCTATTCCCAAACCATGTTAAAAAAATATGACGCATGTGATTTATGAAAAATATTTAAGAACGTATGCCAGCATTTATTTTTAAGAAAGAGGTCCATATTTATTACTTTACAATTTATTTCAATGATTTTTTCATGAAGTTGGCTGCAGTTGATGGGATAATGGGTTGAAAATTTGAATCTTTGTTTTCAATTCAGATCACTCGGAACTGGTATATTCAACCTAATCAGTCGGATGTGTGTGGCAGAAATCCCAGCCGCATTCTTGCACTGGTCATGTTCTAACCAGATATTCACAAAAAGAAACACACAATATGCATAAAAATATTGTCTATGCCTTTTGTAAAATTGTAGGTAAAAAAAATCAAATAGTAGGGGCATAAAAAACTCTAAAATCATGGGTCCAAATATTAGATGTTTTCACAATTTCCATAGTAACCACAGGAAATGCTAAAGTCTCACAGACTGAATTACAAGTGTGCCTCATGTTTGACATCTCATTTCTGGACTGAACTGTTGATATCTCAGGAAAAGAATTGAACTGTCTACCTCTTACTCCATTGGACTGACTATAAAGGATAGTCATTTAGATTATACTATTTCTTTTCTACTGATATTCAATGAAAAGTATCTTTATTTCATTGAATATAAAGAAAAGTAAAAGATGTTCTATTTTTTGATCTGGCATCTACTCACAATCATCTAGCGACTACACAAACTCTTTTATCTATAGTCCAGCCAACGTAAATTGACGAGCGGCAGAGGGCGCCACTATACTCATACTGAACCTTATGAAGATGGGAACAGCCGCGTGTGGACGGAGGGAATGTTAGTTTGAAAAGTCACTGCTCGCCAATTTACGCCAGTTTTTGTGGGGAGGGGCCAGCCGGAAATGAAACAATTTAAATACAATTAAAAATGTATTTACATTATTAAGTTTATAAATTTATTTTCCATACTTTGGATCAATTGAGGAATTATTCTCCGGGATACCGTTGCATTTTTAAACATATATCAAGAAACGGATCCACACTTTATTAAATTTAAACAAAATAATCATAATTAACAATGCTACACTTCTAGATTTGTCGAGTTACTTTTTACATATACTAGAGGCAGCAGTAGCAAGCTATTTAAGGCCAAGCTCGGAAAAAATTTATTAGAAGGGACGTTAAAGAACATAATATTATCCATCCAATTTTATAATCAAATTAATTATTTAACATCACCATACAGAAATTCCATAAATACATCTGTATCTAGTCGAGTATTTCAAAACATACTTATACAATGAAACATCATTGAACACATTTAAACATTACATTTGTAATAATAATTATATCTTTTAAATTATCTTATTAAAACTGGGAAAAATAGTAATCTATATTTGTTTTAATATTTAAGCTCCAAAAAACATTTTTGCAGCCTCAGGGAGGAGAAAAATGCAGCAACATGATAGTTCAATAAGAGAAGATTGTACATTAGATACTGTCTTCATTGTTCCAAATTACGTATTGATGAATGATCAGATAGATTCGTTTTGGGAGAATTCTCAGTGCAATAAATGAATAAGATATATATCGCATACCTAGATCAAAACTAAGATAACTCAAAAAAACAAAAATTTTGAGTTATTGTATTTGGATAATTTGTCACATACGCAACTAACTTAGCCCCAGTTCTCGAATAGTGTGATATATTTATGACCTAAAATGTTATTTAGTTTCATAACTTTAGTAACAAAAAAAATGAAGAAAAATATTATTTTTTTGTCTACTGAAAAATAACTTTTTGAGTTGTCTTAGTTTTGATCCAAGTGAGCTGATATGTTGAACTTCAATAAAATGAATATAATGTTATAAGCTAATTATTTGCACTTGGGCCAGTGATTTGAGTAAAACAATTGCACTTTTTTTACATATCTTTTAATATATGGAAAACACTTTCATAATATACATAGGTACTTCTAGATCAACTTTTCTTTTTTTATTTAATGGTTTCTACCAATGACAAATTGTACCCACCTGAAAAGGAATTTTTTTTCATTTTAGTACGATCGATTCTTAGATAAGCCCAGCTCCGCAAACTTAACAATGAATGCGACAATGATTTGCAGCAATAATTGACAACATTTCCCCAAACCACACTAAAATCAAGCCTTGTGATCCTGCCGCTTGGCGTAACCGAGTGCCTCTGATATCGTGTATCGCCGTTAATGACGGGAAACCCGTACCATGATTTATTAAAATTTAAAATCTCTCAATTGCTAATTTCATAATTTTGTCGTAAAAAAAATATTTTAATGATAAATTAACACCTTCTTTTCTACAGTGGCTACAAAATAGAATATTATAAAAATATTTACATCAAAAGAGTTAATATTAACCTTAATTTAAAAAGCTTACAACGGCACTTAAAAAATGACACAATATCATCTTATTTATAATCATTCCAATTAATAGCTCTGTTTTTATACATTAAAATAAAAATCTGTCATATATTTGTGTCAATTCTTTAACACCCAATAATAAAGAAATATGTACATCAAAATTAAAAAATAATCAAGTAGTACAAAAAAAAGTTATTAAAAATTGTGTATTTCTTGAAATACAAAAAAATGTCATATTTGTAAAAATACAAACGTTACATTCACATCAGTTACGAAAGCACAATATAAACTTAGTCTCATTCCACTGCCATTTTCAGATGTTGAAAGAAATATATTCCTGAAAATGCGTAATTCTATTAGAGATGAAATAATATATTTTAAAATTAAATAAATATCTGGAATGCAAAATATGAATATATTGTGTTTCTTGAAATGAAGGAAAATTTATCCAACAAAGGCTTGCTGGAAACAGACAAGTATTATATACTTCGAGTAAGTCAATTCCTTTTCACAAAGTGTCTCGATGTATGCAAAATACATTATAAATAAAAAAATTTAATCAATTTTTTTGTAAAATGTCTATTTGATAAATCATAAACAAATCTGAGAATTCAAATTTTGGCGTGTACCAAATGTATTGTCAGCAAATACTTTGCACAGCGGAGGACGCCTAGGATTGGACAGAGAAGACAAAATATACATCATGGAAATACATCTAAGAGATAATTTAAATTTCATGAAGAATTATCAGCATATAAAATTAATATACAGTAAAATCCCGTTAATTCGAAGTTGAGAGAACCGAAAATCAAGAAAAAAGTTTAAATAACGATTTACGATAATGAATATAAAAATTTCAAAACTTTGATTTTTTTACATAGTAACTTTTTTCATAGCAACTCGAAGTAACACCTATATATATACACCACACATTTAAAAACAACAAACAAGTTGTCAAAATACAGTGTAAACAAATCACAATATTATTTTTAACGACATAATAGTCAAACTTGTCAACCCGCCATTTCTCCGCTAAAGTTAGCAACAAAAGTTTAGAGCGCTTTTAAAACATTTGTTTTGTGGTGGTCGCGGCAACATTTGGCATGTGACGATTTGTTCTTCACACTCCATTTCCTTGCTCCTTTCCCCTCCGTGACATTTCTCGCCTTTCAACGCTAAAGTTCTTTCTGTCATTATGTTTAATATTGTTGACAACCTCATTAATGGTATTTTTCTGTTAATTTTGTTTTGAATAATATTTTTTATCAACTCTTGTATTAATTAAATTTTTTAGCAACTGTTGACGTTTTGTAAGAGTTTCGCATTGATGCTATTATCGAGAATATAAAATTATCAGTCAAAATCATAAAAATGTTTTAATTTAATGAAGTACGGAAAAGAAACTACGCATTTGCGAATTTCAAAATGTCGAACACGTAAATATTAGAGAAACAAATAATTTTCTTTACATATAAAACAATGGCAATAAAATAATTAACAAGATATGAGAAAATCTGAAAAACGCTAACTAAGCATTCTTTAAAATGCCTTGACACTAAACTTAAATAGAAAGAGAAATGTCTGTATTAAAATGAATACAAATTAAATAATTAATAAAACACTGAAAAGTTTATACAACAAAATATACAAACGCTATGTAAACAAAAATAATGATGATAATAATACGGAACAGAAGATTGGCAAGCACTGACATTCGCAGCTAACAATTGGGAGAAATCAGAGAACTGCGTTACCTATAAGGGCGCAAAGATAATATTTGCTATCTTTTTCTAATGTAAAGAAAACGAGCGAGAGAAAAAAGTTAATGCATTGCGGTAAGGAAGATAAAGATTTCAAATCGAGGACGTTCAAGATATATATGTCATATTTTTTAGTATACTGAGAGTGAGTAAGTAAATAAACAATGCGAATTAACTTTATGCGTTGTGAATCGGTATAGGACCGGAGTTACCCATTTGGATGGTCATGAACTTTGGACAGGCACATCGCGTAGCGCATGTGTATTTTCCAGATTACGGACATCTGACAAAAAAAAATCAAATTAGGCGAAAAATAGAATGTCCAAAAATAGCTTTGAATAACGATATTTGATTTATAATTTAATATGAAATCTTTCTAAAGGGACCACATTCTGCTCTGAAACTTCGACTTGCGGTGAATTTCGAATAAACGGGATTTTATTGTATTAAGAAAATAAGTAGCTTCATTAAGGTTAAATATAATTCTTTAAAAAAATCAATATGTCAGTTAGAATTTACTATCAATTTGTACACAAAAATTTAAGAAAAATATAAGCTTCGTATATTTTTTATTTACTCTTAAAAGAATATCAATCTTCAAACTGAACCCATTGCTGTGAAAGTAGGAGCAAAATTGTGATTATTATTTTTACGTCTATTTTGAAATTTGTATTATGAGCGAGAAACGCACATTTTTATTTCCGATTCTTTTGATACAAATATGCAGCCCAACCTTTTAACCTTTTGTGTGTACAACCATTCATTAGCAACCACATGTAAAGTATGCAACGTCCAATGCAATTGAATCCTCTTATTTATGTGACTTCCTTATACTAAATGAAACAAAACAATATCTTTCCAAACCACAACAATATAAACACAACCAACATTCTTTTTTGACGATTTCTCTTTGTCTGTCTCGGAGTCAATTTGTCAATTTTACAGGTCGATATAACAAATACCAAATATATTAAAATAATATCTAATATACCTATATAATCATAGTTTTTAATAGAAAGTAATGTCAGAAGTGATATTGCCTTTAAGCACAGATCTTTTACTGCAAATGGAAATGAAACTAGTAAAAGTAAGAACACTGACTCCTGAAAAGCCTACAAGAACATTTAATATTAAAATAACAAACAAATTTTGTGATTATTACAATAAATGGGTCATAAATATATTCAGTAGTCACAATGTTGACAGTGCACTTTGTATCCACCTATGAATTTCATCTAATAAAGTGAATTTTTAATGAATTCACAAACAAATTACACCACAAGCCATTACGGTCACTGGCAAATTTCATATTTCGGTTGATCACTGGTGAATTTCATCAAACTTTTTATTTTACCCAATTCGTCGGACATCATAGTGTCAACACAGCAGTTCCGAGAGTGCTTCTTCCTCCGGCACGGACAGACCGGCCGAAACGGCGTGCGTGGCTAGCACGCCACGGCCGAGTGGCTGGACCGGACGGACGGAAACTGCCGTGGCGGTGGGTGCCTGCAGAGCTTGCTTAGCCGCAGCCCTTATCAATGCGGTCCACGCCGCAGGAGCCGGGCGGGGTAGAGCGGCAGCTCGCTCTGACAAGGCCACGAGTAACGACAGACCGAGCTGAGAATTAAATTTTTATGTGAAAATATCATACAAATAATAATAGTTTTGTATTACTTTACTACACAATATAACAATAATAAAATCAAAATATATGTATTATACATTGAAATGTATTGCGTCATTATTTAAGAATCACTTAATTATCCATTCTATCATTACAGTTCAATCCAATAACTATACAAATAATATTAGAACATATCTGCTAGAATTGAGGGTACTGACAAAATCGATAACTCTTTTTGTCATTACTATTCAAATATCTTCTTTAGGTGGGAAAATATTTAAATTGAGAACATATTCAACAGATTACACTTTAAATAATATTTCCATAACTGAAATGAATTTTAAAATAAGTACTTTTTGCAATAATAGTAAAAATGAACCGAACGGGTGCTGCAACTGACCTGCGAGGAGAGTAGGAAGTGCATCAGTCCTCTCTGCTGCAGCAGGGCAGGGGTGTTGGCCCGCTGCGATGGCTGCTGCGCCGCACCCTCGGTGAGCACCGTGCACAGATCAGACACGGGCGCCCAGCCCTCGGTGCCATTCAGGTAACTAGAAGAGTAATTACAATTAAGAAGTGTATCCTGGGAGAGCAACCATTTAATTACATTTGCAACCTAAACTTACCTGCGGAAGTGCTGCACTATGGGTCCTAGACAATGAGCATCCCTGCGGCAAGCATATGGCAGACAGCGCAACAGTCGTGGCCAAAGGCGGCCTAAGGGAGCCCGCCACCATTCCGCGGGTGTAGCTTGAGCCAGTATCCTTGTCACCAGCAACTATGAATTACTCATTTTTATAACAAAAAGTTTTTTTCAAGTGAAACTTATCGATTCTCCTCTCAACCTACGGATCATATTCTGAATTCCAGTTAATGTGAGTAGTCCGAGCGTATTAACTCTAGTTAATGTTGGGATACATTTGTGACGTTTGGACTCCTCACGTTAACCATCTGCCTCACTAAATTGAAGCCCGGAATAAGGCTGCAGGTGTTCAAAAATTGTAGACATATTGTGATAAAAATTCATTAATTCAAAATTAGATCGCAATTTTATTTTTTATTTACGAATAAACATACATACAGAATAATTGTATGTACACAATAATGATAATGCAAATTTTTGAATTCCAAAGGAAAAGTAAATTGATTGTCATTTTTCTCAAATTTGTGAAAAACAAAGATTGAAAATTAAAATAGTATTCCACAGTACCTTTCCTTTTCTGACGTTTAAAAAGGCTGCCAGCCTATCCTCAAAAAGAAGCCCGGCAAGCAGTTTCCCCAATAATTCTGTTTTGTTTTCATCTAGCAGATTGGGCTGGCTGGAAGACCCCAGAGATCCAATGCTAGTGGCCGCCTCCTTCTGTTGCTGTTGATTCTTGACCACACTCTCAATGCCGCGGAGAAAGTGATTGGCCGAATCAGAGTTAGGAGGGGAGGAGGAAGTTTCATCATCTTCCAATGCATCGCGTTGTTGTTGTTCTAATAACAGCGCTTTCTGTTTTTCCTCACGTTCCTGAAAGCAAACAACAAATTGACAATTAGACTTCAATGGTGACTTGATAAATTATGGTAAAATTTTGTAATTAAAATTCATAAATCAGCTATATATATGTAATAGAATGAATAAGTAATGTCAATGTTCGAGACAGAACCCATATCGAACCGTATTGATGATTTTATAAAAAAAAATACAGAAAATAATGTGATTTGAAATTGTTAGCAGATAGAAAACTATTAATCATCAGTTTTTCTGTTGTTAGTGCATTAAAACTGAATTTGATAAAAGTTTGGAAAAGAGCCCATCTTGTTCATCAAAAATTTTGGGTTCAACCGATTACTTCAACTATTGGACCTTAATAATCTCCTTCAACTTGGATTAGTAATTTTATCCACAAGTAAAAAATTTTCAATTAATATAATTATTCCCTTTTCAAGTTATCTCAAGGATTTTCTTTCCCAAAATGAGGATCTACTCTTACGCCTGTCAAATAGACCATTTATTGTTCATGTATAACTTTAGCTTACCAGTAGGCAAGTTAATGTTCATGTACAACTTTTATGACACACAACATACATGGAAATTAAATTGAAGACAATTTTTGTTAGCTTGAAAAGAAGTTCATATTATTTTAATAAAAAGATAGTACAACATTTACATCTCCAATGGGAAGTGAGTAAAATTGAGTATTACCTTCAATACGAGAGCATTGGCAATCGCCAATGGTTCTGACAGATCCTCGACCCTCAAAAGTCCACGGAAGAGGGACTCGATAGCCAGCAAGGTTTGCCGACTGCTGCGCGAGGCCCCCGAGGGACCTGCAGAACCTTGCCCAGCTGCAGAATCAGAAACAACCTCCATATCCATTATCTTACGTGGAGCTGTCACAGAACCACACTGAAATGAAAAAACACCTTTAGTCATATCAACCATTTTATTGAAAACAAAATTGAATAGTGACATTGTTACTATCCACGCACCTGTAGTTTTCCCAGAGAGTTCTCAAACTGCGTGGGCACATAATGCCTGGGTCCATCTTTGTTGGTGCTGGTTCCGTCTCCGGTGCTTCTTGAACTGTTGCGCCTTTCCCTACCGCCTTCTCCATTACCTGAACTTGTACCTAGAACAAAAAGAAGGAAAATCAATTACAACAATTATATGAATAGAATAAAACATAACTAAAAGCAGATTTAATTAATTAATTTTTCTGGAAACATCTTCACATTTAAAACACATTATGAGTTAACGGGTGACAATGCGTGGGTATTTGTAATTGAATGAAACAATGCTCGCACAATCCGTTAACAAAAGTTTGGTAACATGTTAAATACTCAAAAAATTTCCACCGAGATATGAAACAATGGTTGAAAAATGATGATACGGTTACATCAGTGTCTAACCGTGGTATCTGTTGTTGGTGAGATTCTGCTGGCTGAAGGGATGGTTTTGCTGGTTTGCCTTGTGCGCCTCCTTCATCTCTTGTTGCTTCTCCTTCTTGGCCTGCCGATCTAAGAACACCTGAGACGGGGAAAACAAATTAATAATTATTTAACTCTACATCTTTCTTTCTGTACAACTTCAAACCGTTCTATCCAAAGAATGATTCAGACAGGACACATGACATTTCAAACATTGTCACTCCGACTGACACAGCATCGGAACAGAATCCATAATTAAAGATGAGCCTAAAATGGGATCACTTTCAATTCTTGTAATATCACCAGCCTAATAAAAGCTACTCTACTTCATTTTAACCTGATCGGTTCGATCTGGTCGATCACGACATTTGTATATGCACTAAAACCTATTTATTCCGTCAAAGCGTCACCAGTTCGGCATAAAAATGTGATGCTAAGACATATTTTATATCATAATTTATGTCGGCTAAAAAACTTTATATTATTAGGAGAATACATTCTTATTGTCAAGTTGTAATTAATTAATTCTGGTATCTGCTATCAGTTTACTCAAAGGTATTTGAGATTCTGTAAAAATAAGGTAGATGGCTCTTTCAAAATAATGGAACAATTAAATGTATTAATATCAAAAAGGTAACATATAGGTTCGAAAATTGTCGCTAAAAATATTGTCGCTGTAGCATAGTTGGATAATGCACCTTCCCCGGTTAGGAAAGAGATCCAGGTTCAAATCCCAGTGGCGCAACAACAATATTTTTCGATAAAATTGATTTTATATGTATATCTTTCTAATTAATATATTTAATTCATATTTAAAACTTTATATTGGCTATATCTAAACATATGCCACTTCACGGCTTCACTATATTTAAAAACTATAAATATAGTGCATTAGTCACAGAAATCAGCGCCTACGCATTACATATGAATATAAACACAAATGACGCATGGATAATTTTGTTTACGTTATTTTATAATTATGGCACTGGTTTCAGAATTCGTAAGGATTTAAGGAACCTTTGCCATCGATTTCTTAAAAATCGATTGTGAATTTGGAACGTTATCAAAGTTTCAACTCATAAATTATGATACCAATGAAAGATATCATGTGTATTTATGAATGCAATCAATGGGTTAATTGGTATTTTTTTATTATACTCCCCATCAAAGAATGTATCCTACATTAAGAATTGACATAAAATAGTTTTATTTTTTAACTTAACTTCTGATAATGTCCAAATGACATGATTTGAATAACTACAAAATACGATCTGATTTAAAAAAAGATCAAAAACATACTGTGTAGTAATAATCATCCATATAGGGGGTTCCCGTGTTTAGCTGCATCAGTTGTATATTGAGGAGCCACTGCTTCTCCCTCTGGGACATGAGACCGCTGTATTGATCACCTTCGCCGCGCCTCTGCATTCCCTGTAACATATTTTCAATTAAGTCGAGAGTTAAAGGGTTAACTAAAAAGGTATCAGATTATCTAAAGTATTAGATGTTATTATGTAAAATACAAAAATGTAAATTGCTACAAATATAAACTGTAACAATACTTTTGATGTATAAATGTATGTTATCGAGTATTGGTACCACCAATATAACCAAAACAAAGAAAAAATGCAGTATGTAGCCTTTACAACATATTTGTATTTCTAATAAAATAAATATTTTGTTTGAGAAAAAAAAAGAATCCTAATGACATTGTTGTGGGGATAATAGAATAAACAAGCAATTTTGGGAAAAAATTATATTTCCCAATGATATATCACCTGCTATTTCAGGATCTTTCTGTATCACTGCGCATATAAAAACATGTCACATCAATATTCTTATTACGTATCAAGTTTGCAACAAAATAAGTATTGTCAGATTTTCACACATAACAGATCAAATAAATACATTACATTCTTGCCAGATAATATTTGAATTAATTTTTAAACAATATTGGATAATATAATAAATTTAATATGTAATACATAATTCAACAGAAATATCAAGAACAATCCTCGGAATACTGCTAAAACTACACAAGTTTATTAATTATTAATATAAAATGTTCCACAATACCTGAATGTGATTCCCCATAAACTCTTCCAAAGTTTTAGGTCTTCTGAATTTCTGCATGTTGGATTTCTGCAACAATGGATGTGTTTCCTGTATAATCTGCATCACTTCTTCTTGTGAGAACACCCGCTCCTCACTCCTCCCATTCGGCTTCTTCTGATTATTCTGGTTCATTTGTTGCTGGACATTATTCTGATGCTTGAAAGGAATTTGCTGCTGCTGATTGGACCGGTGATTAATATTCATCTGGTTTTGCTGCTGCATCATATGAACATTCATCGCCGGATTCATCTTGTTCATTCCTTGATTAATACCTCCCATTAACGGCTGATTGATTTTATTCAAATTATTTATGTTGTTCATCGGCTGGTTCATATTGTTGATGGGTTGTTGCATGTTTCCGATCGAATGTTGCAAGTTATTCATTTGGGGATGGTGGTTTGGGTGATGAAGGTTATTCTGCTGCTGCTGTTGTTCTATGGCTTGAAGATTAGTGAGCGTATGCTGCGGTCTCAACAGACCAGGTGGCATCTTGTTAGGTGGCAGTTGCTGAAATAATTCAATTTGATCAATTATAGTGAAAATGTCTCCATGGACATGCTTTATCAAGAACCAATCAATTTATTAGCAAATTGATAATATATTCAAATTTAGATACACCTCCTGATGTGGGCCAGAAAATAAATCTGATTATAATCATATTAAAAATAACATTTATTTATTTTATGTTGCAAAATGTACTACATAATTCTATTTGTAGATACATACTTATATGTAAAATACATCATTCTCAATTTTCTAACACTACTTAATTTAAAGGGAACAAAGCGAGATTTGGACATAGCGTATAAAATAGTTTTTTATATTCTATGCATTATATATTAACACACTTCCATCAGGTACTTTTCGCCCAAACTGGTGACGTAATGCGGGTAAACAATTATTGTTCTAATATATTAATTTGATATCTTATCTACACGATGCAATACGATATCCAAAGGAAAATCGAGTTAAATATATATTTTTTCAATTAAAAAAATCTTTTACGTAAATGATATTAATACCCTTCCCGTAGTTAGACGCTAGTCCAGTGAATGGATATTAACACCCTTCCCGTCGTTAATGTGTTAATATAAAAATTCATAATTAACTTTGATTTTCATTGATGCAGGACTGATATTCTACCAAGAAAAACAATGATAAATTGAACCACTCACATTGAAATTCCCGAAAGGGTGAATTGGGGGAGGTGGTCCAGTCAGGAATGGGGGTCGGGGGCCCAGCATAGGCGGCGGCAGGCCCGGCGGTATCAAGCCTGTCGGAAACCGGGTCTAGAATTTAAAAAATAATTTAATTAAATTAATTTTTAAATCAAATAAATACATTGTAATTAATCTTTGAGAAGCTTGTACTATGAGACATATTTGATGAAAATGTGAATGATGAAATTACAATTACTTTTGAATTCATGCTGTTATAATATATCATGATAGTATTAATTAATGTAAATTACTAATGAGCAAAGAAAATGTATCAGGCTATTGTCCCACCTGAAAAAATGGCATCAACATTGGCATAGCGGGATGTTGCGGCGGGTGCTGCATCTGAATATTTTGTGGTATGGGATGCTGCATGTTCTGTTGCTGCACGTTCTGCTGCACATTTTGTTGTGGCATTTTCTGCTGCTGTAGTTTCTGCTGCAACTGCGGTGGCAAGAGCAGAGTCTGCTGTAACTTTTGCTGTTGGCCCATCTGTTGTTGGCTCATGAGCTGCTGTTGCTGGTTCATATTGTGTTGCTGTTGATTGACTTGCTGCTGTTTCTGCTGACTGGGCGGCTGCTGCTGTTGACGCATCATGTTCCGTTCCAATTCCTCTACCGTGCAGGCATTTTTGAGCCACGCAGGTGGAGCCTGGAAAATTTATAAACCCCATGAACATATTTTATTTCAATTTTTTAAAGCAAAAGTTTAGTTGCACACGTGTATATATTATAAATAATATAAAATCTCACCTGTGCTATGTTGGGTATCGCGGATGACTGCTGAACCGGTTGGGGTGGTATCGGGCTGGTGGCCTCCGATGAATATTCATCATACTCCTCCAGCACCAGGTGGGATAGAAAGGCTTCTAGAGGAGACAAACAAGGAAACATTAGTGAATGTACAATGATGTATGGTAAATACAAACAATAATTTTTATAACAAAATTGAAAGGAGAATTCCATAAATATTTTTTGTAGAGTTTGTGTGATCAGTGGTAACTTTTTGCGGGTTATTGATCCATCAAACTTACTGCTGTCAAAGCATAGATGAAGATGTCTATAGGCGCGACAAATAATCATTAAATATGCTTTATTTAATGCATTATCTATGGATTTTTTCACCTAGATGATCGATATCTGTTACTTTGGTGGTGAAATTTTTTCATATTATGTGCAATAATGTATATTAAACAACGAGATCATCATCGGACAAACTATCATCACTAAAATATTATATATTGAATGACTAATTGTCGTATACTGCAACTTTCAAAGTATCAATGTGTCAGATGACTTTTGGAACAGCTGTCAAAGAATCCACCATATTTAACTATTGATTCTCGTTTTTACTATCGGATATAGCAGAGTGTACTTTCGAGTAGTAAATATTTTCTACTAACGATCAAATAACCCGTTATCGCAAAAAAATTTACTTTAATAACTTTTTTTACTAAAAGTAAAAAGTTTCTACTGATCACACAACTGACCCTTAAACTTTATACTCCAAAGTATGTACAACAGCTGAAGCACTCTAGGAAGATTAAGTTAGTTAATTGAATGCCGCTTTTTTGTGATGTATAAATAAAATAATAATTATTTTCATATACTATTTTATATATCAATCGATAACATTTATTAAATCTATTATTACGGGGTCTTTCACTACTAGCTTTGTATTTCAGTTATTACTCTATGAGAAACATTTTCAAATGTCACATTAAATTGTGACACATATTTACCCAAATCGGACTGGTGTTTATCAACTTCCGTGAGCATGGACAGCTCTTCGTGCTGTTGCTCCCAATCGCCATCTTCTCCTAGAAAAATTCAATATAAAATATATTAATAATGTCAATTTTCATAAAAGAACATATAAAAATAAAAAAATTAATGATAAAGCGCAATAAATATCAATACAGTAAGTTTTCAAAATGTTTACTGCGATGCCATTACTAAATTTACAAACTGCAATTATTAATATAGTGGAACCCAAATTTTACATTTTCCTGTAATTTTTGTAAAAATTGGCTTCATACTAAAATTACCCACCATGTACAACACAATATCCCACATTTTATGTTTAAAAGGCTACAACATTGTAAACATTCACAAACTGTATTCTTACAGTTCGAACGTTGAAGCAAATTGTTAAATCTTTACAATATATGCGAACTAAAAAGGCATAGATAAATAAACTGAATTTTTAAAACGTGACAAAAGATTCCCGAAGTATAAAAGTAAATGATCAGAAATGCCCAAAGAATAAGTCATTATAAAATCAGAATTCCGCTGTAATTAAGCAAACCCCATTAGTTTACTATTTCCGGAATACTTGTAATTAAAATAAAACTAAGGTATCTGTCCTTATTTGCCAAAGTAATGTAGATTTAGGATTGAAATTCTAAATTACGATAGCTTACGATTTACAGGTTAGATCCTGTGGAACATTATTGATGGATTTATTTATATAAAAACCCTATACATATGACTAACTTAATTTTTTTTTTATTTCACTCCATATAGAGCGAGTGTTCCAAAAGTAATTATAGCTCATTTTCTAAAATTAACAAACCGAGAAACATAACTATTGAAAAACGTGAACCAATCGGTGCGCTACACCAAAAAAGATATTCTGAGCGAGTGATTGCTCGCTGAAAATAAATTAAAATATTACAAATACAAATTAAATGTATTAATTAGAAAAATATACATATAAAATCAACCAATGTTCTGAATAATTACAACTTCACAATAAGAATGTGTTCTCCTTAATAAAATATTACATATCCACTCAACATTCAAATAATCACAGCAGTCAAGACAAATTCCCTTTTGTATGCACATTATACTGACAAAAACTCACTTGCCGAGAGATTAAACATTTAAGTCAACTGAAAATAAATTAGATATTGCTAAAAAATCATAACATAACTTGAAACTTAACATCAATATTTCACATTCCTAATTCTTGAAAGCATTAAAACTCCTATTACATTACTGGACAGTTCTAAATCATAATGGATCAAGTTAAAAATAACATTTTTAAATTTGATTTTACATTGGAGGCAAGAGAGCTGATATTGATTTAATAATAATGACTCCAGTGTAAATAAACAATGAGTTTTGTATGGTACAACGATATTTTAAAGAGTGATGGTCGGATATATGGAAAATTCCATATTCGGGCGACACTCTGGTTCAGTGGTGCTGGATGAGGGGGTTTACTGTGTATCCGTCATTTATATTACAGTCCAACTGCTACACAGAACCTTGGAATGGATGCACAGGGCCAGAACAAGATTACAGTGGATAAAAACAGTTTGTGATGTCTATCTTTGTCCACTATCCTTACCCTACTTTAACTACCTTTGGCCTTTATATAGATTCCAATGATTTCTAATGGGGTTAAACACAATTAATGAAAATGATAATAGGTGAGCTTCATCCGTGCCATAAAAACAGCATAACACAAAAACAACAACATACATGGAGTATTCAGACAACATTCTTCACATATATCATTTATATTTGAATAAATGCATCATATAACATAAATCACACAAAGCCCACAAAGGCGTTGATGGAAATAAATAAATAAATAAAAACACAAGACCGCAGGTGACTACTCACTTCAACAAGAAAAGTTTCTAGAACAGTGTTAATTGAAACCTAAACAACTATAAACAATGAGATTCCTTAAAACTTTTGATTTTAATATATTAAACGGTTCTGTACAAAATAATAAACTAACAAAACATAACGAACCAACATGTCAAACGATTTGTGATTGAGGTTATGTTACGGCATCAGATCAATTTACGAATAATTTTAGATGTTCTGGAAGGAATTTCTCACCTGATCCCCCGAACGTTTCGTCATTAAGAGCATCATATTCGTCCTCAGAAGCCTCACGACCTCCTCCGTCGTCTCTATCATTCACGTTCTGGAAAAAACGTGATACGAAACATGTACACAGGCGGATGTCAATAAAACCAACACATTGTCAACTAAAAAGCCTCTGGCATGGCAGCTATCACAACAATATTCAACTTTGTTAGGATTCAATGACATTTCAACAAAATCCCCAGTACTTAATAATTCAACAAACATTGTGGCAGTCTAAAGTTAAAAAGAGAGCAATGATCACGGTCAAAAATGCCATTCACAACGCGACGCTAAGGAGAAGAAAATGAGGAAAGATTGGCGTCGATATATTAGTGACCAACAGAAAAACAATTTTCTTCAAACACCAAACAAATATACAATCGTAGAAGGCCGAATATTTACTGTGAAAATAGCATGGTCTCCCGTTGGCATCGCAAATATTATGACCAACGAGTTTAGCGAAATAAAAAAAAACATCTAAAACGAATATTGAATTCTGCGGGTCGTACAAACTTACCGATAATGACGTATCGAAACCGAAAAAAGAATCTGCCATTTGATATTTTCTGAATTTCTAGATAAAACTGACATGACTCGTCACACCAAGACATATGTTTCAATGGCGGACATTAGTTTTAGTTCGAAATTGTACCGCTAGGTAATTTGACAAGCGGCAAGAAGCATAGCTGCAACTTTTATAAGCAAATGTTCACCCGAAAATAACCCCTATATACAATTATGTTACGTTATGGATGCAACCGCGCTATCGCCGAGCAATGACTCGCGACGTATGTACGATGAATGTTCCTAGTTTCGCCAAAATGTTTTAAATTTTAATAGTTCAGTTTTGATATTTTCGATTAAGAAAAATTCAAATTAAAGCAGAAATTTAATTACCTCCGTGCTTCCTCGTTTCCAAGTATTTTTTTTTTTTTACAAAATTATAAATGAACGAATCAGTATATCCTTTTCCTTTCATGGCGACTCGAACGAAGTAAACTTCATGAACGTATACTACACCCTTCTACAACCCTCGTGGCCCGTGTTCACGATGATCTCTCAGTGAGACTTTGGTTTCTGAGAGTCGCTAAAGATACGTATGTACTGGATGCATCATTCTAATCCGCGCGCAAAACATATGGAGTGGTGATTTATAAATCACTTCGCGCTAAACTCTGTACTCTGAAATTTCACCCGCAGACACAGGTAACTAATGACCATTAATTTGACAATTTGTATTGTAATCTGTTGTTAGTTATGTATAATGAACCCAAATTTGTTCTCTCGGGATTTCGGATTTCAACTTTTCGATAATCTCGGGAACAGTCCCGGGATTTGAAAAAGCTCACTTGTTCATTAATTACACATTTATTAAAAAAAGACAGGAAATACAAATATAGATTCTATAAGATATATATATTTATAAAGATAAATAAATGTATTATTTTTATATAAGTAATAAAAAATATTTGAACAAAATAAAATGCAATTAAATGCAGGATAGACCAATAATAATTTGAATAAGAAACAATTTTATCAGAATGAACAATACGTCCAAAGCGATAAGTACATCGACTGTTTCATAATTCAGTATCGATATAATTTTGATATCCCGAAAACAAATGGCATTTCATAATTTAGTATTGATCTAATTTCGATAACCCCAAAGCAGTAGCGTAACGTCCAAAACGTTCGCATACTACATTAATTTTGGTACGGATATATAATAAATAACGGATTGGCACTAATACGGATATATAATTTTTTAAATCCATCACAGCAAGAAATGGAAATATAAAATTCATAAAATTATTTCTCGTGTATATATAAAAACATTACTGATGTACACAGCGGTATTCAATTAGACTGGACTGTGTGGGTGGGAAATCGCTACTTACGCGCCTACCTCTCTCACTCTCTCTAGTCATTCCTCATTCGTTTTTGTTTTCATGAAAATTTTAATGTTATTGAAGACAATTTTGTTCTTATTATTTAATGAATAAAACCGCGATGTACTTAATATTCTTACAATTCATATTCAGGGGGCATTTATCTCCATTTTGCATTAGGGTCCAATTTCTTTTGTTACGCCACTGCACGAAAAAATCCAAAATATTAATCCCAAAAGTTTCGGAAACATACGAAATAATCTCGGGATTCATTCATATTTTGTAAACCGGACCGAGAATGAATTCACTAGTTGGACCTACATATACGTAGGATGCCTCTTAGCTAACAAATTTAATCTAGTTTTATTCATACTGGAAAATAACTAGATTTTTTAATATATTCTTATTCGGGCTGTAAAATATTTAGATGTTTGTCTGTTCTTCGGTGATGTTTTTTTTAATTAATAATGTAGAAAACTATAAATATTAATTTTGTTTTACGATCATGGTGAGTCTGGAGGTCTTTCATTATTGTATTTAAAAAAAAGTATTTTGCACAAATCAAAGGTCAGCTAGATTACATTTAATATTTTGTTTAAAAAAACTTGAATATTATTAATTTATGTACATCGCCATAAAAAATGGTCTCGCTAATTAAATAACTATTCTAAATACTAATTCAATGTATTAATTAGAAAGATATACATAAAATCAATTTTATCGAAAAATATTATTGTTGTGCCACCGAGATTCGAACCTGGATCTCTTTCCAAACCGGGGAGGTGCATTATCCAACTATGCAACAGCGACATTATTTTTGACGACAAATTTTCGAACCTATATGTTACACTTTTTCAAATTAATACATCTGTCGTTCTATTATTTATTATGTTCTGAATAATTACAACTTTACAATAAGAATGTGTTCTCCTAATAAATTACTATTGTTAGATCTATTCCACGATTCATTATTACTAAATCTTTTTCCATCAGAATTTATAATGCATCATACGATGGAGAAGAACATGTACTGCTTTGTCATTTCTAAATTCTTCCGCTAGATGGTTCTAAATACATCATACAATTCCGAATACAGGCCTAAAATGATCATTTGAATTACACATTTGCGCGTGGACCTATGTGTGTAGTATGTAGATATTTAATACGTAAAATGTCAAATGAATATTTTATTTTTCATAAATTATAGTTGAACACACTTTTTTTGATTATATATACTGCACACTCTATATATAGTGATCCCAGAAGTCCAACATCTCGAAAATAATGTTTTGGGAGCGATGTTTTTTTTTTGGGAAAAATTCCGGATTTTCAAAATAACTTATTTCTCAAAAATGAGGTAACCGTCATTTAAAAAAATATTTAAACCGTGGTCATAGAATGTATCATTGTACGAATTCCTTCATTAGATTGACCTAACGACCCTTGCCCACGGATTAGAATTTTAAGACATTTTCGATTCGACACATTCATTAAAATAGGATTTTGATCCAATGAGATTCTTTGGAACTTCGTCAACACACCATGTCTCAATGTTTTACATGACTCAACACGAATTCATATCGATAGCCTTTGTAAATCAGAGAGATTAAAGAAAATTGGTTGAAATAATAATAATGCACTTAAAGAATCAACCCATAGATGGCGCTAAACCAAGTCAACTCTGGGAGACGGTTGTACCGTAATTTTTAAGGCAAAGCTTTGGCCATGGCACGCGCCATTGTCAACGTTTCCTCTAGAAACTCAAACAAAAAATTATCTGGGTTTTCCTGCCGTGTATTACAGTCTCCCTGGCGGATGTTTGGGATGGATCCTATTGCAGGATCCATCGTCAGGACTGCTGATGTCGCTGATGCATCCGCACAGATGAGGCCTGCTTCTCCAACATGATAACCACATATTTAACGTCGGTGTAATATTAAAGAATTTTGTACAGCACCAACAGTAAATATTATCACTTATCACTTTTGAAATATTAGATACTAGTAATTTTGATATTGTTATAAATAAAGGTGTTCTTCAAGGAAACCATGAAGCCGGAAACCGCATATATTGTTGACTGCATAGATGTCTTTCGTGGCTTCAGAGGCGGACTGGAATAACAATTTGGCTCTGGCACCTTCAGAACCACCGGTCCATCTTCGGCCCATTTTATGATGTGATAAAGATGGCGAGTCACGGAGTTATTTCGTCCAAAGATCACGTAACAAAAAATAATTAAGGCAGCATTTCATCTTACCAATTTAATGTGAATTCAATGGCACAAATCGACAGAATATTTCCAAGTTGGCTTCTCTTTTATATTCTGGTTCTGGTATTTATTCTATGCTTCAGACTGTTGGGTTCCGAGAAAACTAAAACCTTTAGATTCCCAGTCACTGTGAATCATTAAAATATCTCAACTATTTTATGCTCACAGAAACATATACTCCAATAATTATTTAACCCTCAACATATCACGATAGAAAATACCCGTATGCGACCATAATGTCAACCATGAGGAATGTGTAATTTTTAAGCATTTTAAGTGAGAAAAAAATGCCTTTACTTTAAAATGGAGGAAAAAAAATCATTATTATACTTTAACTATAAATATGATAATGTAATGGAGCATTCGTCATATACAATCTAACGGTGGCAAGTATCGACTTATCTAGGGTAAATATGATTTTTATTCATTATGATAACTCCCATTAGTCTATTGCGAGGAATCGCTAGTAATACATACTCGTATATTAATTTCTGTTATAAATAATATGCTCGTCCTGGGGGGAGACCATCAAGTTACCTTAGACTTAGGTTATGCTGCTAATATCAATGCCGTAAAAACAACTGAAACTCACTAGAGGTTGTGTTCAACCGAAAAAAAAATACTTTTTCAGAAGCATGTTTTTGTGAAAGTATACCTGTGTGAATTTATTTCCATTCTTGAAAAATATCAATATTGATGGACTTGTTATAACCACGTTTAAAGTGTATTGGAAGACATGCATTCGTGTCAGCTTCAAATATATACTTGCGTCATTTTGAAACACGTCTGCGCTTTATTTGTCATTACAAAAATCTTCAGCTAATTGCGTCAGCATTAACATGAGAACTTTGAATTACTTGCGCGTGACCTACATACTTAACACATAACACATCAAGTAAATATTAATTTCGCAGAAATTATAGTTATGCACAAATTTTTGAACCTATATGTTACACTTTTTCAAAAGAATACATCTAAATTAAATAATGTCGCTGTAGCATAGTTGAATAACGCACCTTCCCCGGTTTGGAAAGAGATCCAGGTTCGAATCCCGGTGGTCCAACAACAATATTTTTCGATAAAATTGATTTTACATGTTAAAATTAATACCATTAATTAGTATTTAAAATATCACAGACCGTCTGTTCTGAATAATTACAACTTCACAATAAGAATGTGTTCTCCTAATAAGTATATAATATATTATGTATTGTGTACAATAACAAAGAGTAACAAAACAAACGGGAAAAAAATAAATTTAAGAAATACGGCCTTGACACACTCTTTTAGCTCAAAAATGACTACGTACGGTCGTTATTGCTTCGAGCCAGCTCGGGAACTCTAGCCTCCCGGTATGTTGTGACATTGTCATTTGGTGGGCCCATTGTCTCAAGACCAGTCAGGGGGCCCTTGAATGTCCAGCGAGATAGGTTCCTTCGCCATAAATCATAAATCATTGCCGCTTGTATTTTGTGCGCGGAGTAAAATGACGCAACCAGTGTGTACATGTGATCTTGACTGGCAAATCTGTCTCGTCAGTAGACACACGCCGTGTAAAAGAACGTCACAAATCCAATACGTTCTCGACTTGGCGCAATTATCATATTGGCAGTCTTTGTTAATTTCACACCCCGGCCATTGTCGTCTTTTAACATTCGTCTCAAATATATTACATTAACAATTCGATGACATTGGTAAAATGCTAATTATCCAGCTCGACTTCGGATTAAGCATACAGAAACTTTTTTGTAACACAAAACGAAAAATAATACAAATTAAAATGAATCAACTAGAAAGATATGCAGAAAAAAACAATTTATCGAAAAAATGTTTTAGTTGCCATCGGGATTCGAACCTGGACCTTTTTCTATCCGGGAAAATGCGTTACCTCAAACATTTGTCTGCCCGGGTGTTATAACAATGTTCACCCACAATTATTGTTCGCCTACAATTGTTCGCGGCCACAATTATCCCATAATTATTCACCTGGAAAATTGTTCTCCGAATATTTTACAACATATTTTCGATAAATGTGACAGTTTTAATTTATAATTACGTTTACGCTTTTTCTGACTGTTTTAATTTAACATTTATGCAAAACTGTACGTGTACATTTTTACTTCTTTGATTTATAATTGTTAGGTTAGGTTATTCGTTTAATTATTGGGTGTTTCATTTCATATATATATATATATATAATATACTCTTGTGTTATCCTTTTTTTTATAAATTCATATGTACATCTATCTAAAACATATTTATCAATATTTGCGGCAAAGAATTGTTGGGTGACAATTATTGTGACCGCGAACAATCGTGAACAATGTCGCGTCTGTCCGTGCGTCATCGCTCCACCGTATCTTGCCCTCGTTTAGCCTTCCGGTCCGAGGAATTACTAATTAAGGTGACTAAAATTTTTTAATCCTACTCTTTTGATGGCGTGCTTTGAACTTGAACTGTTAATCAAGATTTACATCAAGCTACCTTAATTTCTAATTACAAAAGTCGACCGCAATATCCTATCTGCGGTGAGCTGCAGATTCGGTATTGACACGTAATATAAAATAACTCCCCCACATCTAGACCAGCTCGACTATTCTGTGTTTTTGTTAAATCTTATTTCATACAAGTACGAACCCCCTAGTTTCAGACAAATTTGTATTTATCGTTCGAAACTCGCAATGTGTTTTTCCCCGTGCGTGATTTTTTTACATAGATTCAAAATATTTCTGTCACGACAGCAGAGAGCTAAACCGCAAATGTACCAAAAAGGTTTACTTCCCGGGTATACAAATGATTCCGATAAATAAAAGCGATAAGCGACGGGTTTTTTGCAATACATATTAAACAAAATGTATCGCCGCCCCCCGTAGAAAAATTCCTGAATCTGTCGGTGATTTCACATAATATCAACTTACTAATTTGCTTACCATCACGCCGTTTTCTCGTGAGGCAGGCAAATTGGTTAAAGCACTCTTCTTGACCTGACACAATACTCTCGCCCCATTTAGTCATCTCATTGATTGTTGAGACTTCTAACAAGATCATCTTCCATTATCTAGTTTACCTGGTCATGTCAAGCCTTCCGCGAACATTGTATTTTTCAGATACCATCAGTAGTTTCGGGCCCACGTTAGTTAGGTAGAGTTATTATAGATCCGCGCTCTACAGTAGATACTTATGGTATTGATGCTCTAGCGAAAATCAATATTTTTCCCAGAGCTTAAAAATACTGTTATATTTTAAATTCCCCGATGGCAAAAAACAGAATTATAAATGTTAAAAAATCATTACTCACATGAATAATGAAAACGTTATCGAAGTATACGACAATACCCTCTAATATGTCAGGTTAGTAATCAAACTACCGCCATAAAGCGATAATTAGTTATAGGTGCATATAAATTTATATAAACACATTAGTTTTTTTCGTAATTATTAAATATTATAGGAGACAAGAGAAAAACCGCGTACTACATATTTTTTTTTACATATTGTATACAATACACAAATATTGCAATTTTGCATTGAGGGGGGCAATATTTTTAGTTACGCCACTGAGTGCCATTAATAAATCTATTTATTTATTAGACTTTATTGACATACATGTTTTTGTTGTAACGGGGATGAATATATTATAATATAACATGATAAACATAAGATACAATTATATTGCAATTAAGTAAGATACTCGTAGTTTATTGTGTGGGATGGAGTATTTCCACCGCTGATATATACAGCATTGTCCTGGCTACTTTTCTAGTTAAAGTTATCTGTGTTAAAGTAGCCAGTTTTTTTCGTGCTATTGTGGTGTTATTTAATTCAAGAAAGATAAAGATTCGGCAGGAATAAAAATAAAAATAGAGGGAAAAAATGCAGTGAGATTGTTGTAGAACGAGTGAATTATTAGTGTAGACACTGTATAATGATTATGTTAGAATATTGGATAGCGATGCTTCTGATTGATCTCTACCCAATTGGATCGTATATTGGGTCCATATTTGTATAATTTTATTGGAAGTGAACGATTTTCAATTGGTGTTGAGTGTGTTGTACAGTTTCGGAGCTAAAAACGTGTGGAATCTTTGATAAAATGTCGTTGTTGCTCTCGAAACTGGCGGGTAGATGCTCGTTGTTTGTCTTGTGTTGTGTCCATGACCACCTAATTTTCTTAATACTGTTCCCAGAGGCGTAACTAAAAAATGTTGGCCCTAATGTAAAATAAAAGGGCCCCTGAATACGTAATGCACATATAAGGTATTAAAATACTTTTACTATGCTGTTTATTGATTACATAACATAAACAAAATTAGTCTCTTTTTTCCATAATAAATAAAAGTATGTTTTTAGGCATAACAGTCAAAATTCTTGCTTCGCTTTATGGGGTTTTTCGCTTTGCGGGTCCTAAAACCCAACATATTAGAAGGTATTACAGAAACGATTATTTTATCGCCATATTTAAAAAAAAATAGTCCATATTAATGCATCGCATTGGTTGGATTGCCGTAGATACGCCACTGCCTACTCCCTATGCTACAATCAACTTTACATTCATACCTAATATATTCAGTTTTTACTCAATCATAAATGGGTTTGCCACGAATTCGCATGAGTGACCTCATTTTCGATGCATTCAGTATATTTTCATCCTTATTTTGCTAGCTCCAGACTTCACAGCCATACCTCAGTGATGGTACCAGGATCCCATTATATCAGTCTTAATTTGGCTGACAAGCTTCCATTAGCAACTACTGCGTTCAAAGCACCATTGACTCTATTTAATGTGTTTTTGCTGAAAATGAATTTTGCTCATACCCAACGCGTAAAATGAATGTTGCTCAGAAACAAATCGCGAAAATAATGTCCATTTGTGTTTCATATTGTTTATGTAAATGCCTTCGATAGCCGATTCCCAAGTTTCCGATTAACAATAAGCACACATATGATATATGAACTGCACTAACCTCTTTCATTTTGCTGTTTTTCTGGTCCTGGACCGCTGAACTAGTCGAAGCGCGTGATGTATAATAAAAATGACGCCTGTCGGTTATCGTCTTCTTAGCTTCCGAAAAAAGGGCGGCAATACTCACACACCCGCACACGTGTACATTATTATAAATCAGGAAACCCAGTGGTGCCAATCGAAGTAACAAGGCGCGTAGCTCGTAAATATATTCGTCGCACGTGCGAGATTGTATAGATTTTTTCATTTTACACGAAAGTCGGGTGGGTGGTACCTTCAAATAAACAGAATTTTTCCCATTTTCTCATAGAATTATTAGCGTGAAACGAAACGCTTAAAATTCGTAATGCTGAATGGATTTACTGCCGGCGCCAGTCCGGCAAAAGGAAACAAGTCACTCATTCAAAATTCGATTTTATTTTACAATATTTTTTTCCAACTGCATTTAGAATACGCATCTGTTGCTTTCGCATCATTGAGATTTAATGATAAATGTCGGTTTGTATCAGTTGGTTATTATACTCTACGTATTATACAATAAACAACAATTGACAGCTCGCTCTGCGTTCAATTCTATATTCAATCCTTTAGTTTTGAGACAAGTCTCATCCGCGTACCGCACCCTTATGTACTTTTCTATTAAACGTATTAGTCGTCCATCGTAGGGTCTATGGGAGTGGCAGTCGAATATATCGCGAATTTTTCAATTATTTTTTTGTAATAGGATTAAGCCACCAGAGTATAAAAAGACTTCTCAAAATAAATTTTGTAATAGGAAAATTCTGGGCAACAGCCCGTGCAGCCTGATGAGTGGGAAATATACAAAGGCGGATTTATGGCATGGGGACCTGTTTCACTGAAGATTTTGGAGCACTCTTGTTGTACGTTTAACGTCATATGGCAGTCCATTGACTATTGATATTCCGTTCGTCAGTTGGGCTTATTTGAATTTTGCCAGCAGTAGTAAAAACGGAATAAATGTTTGTAATATAATATAATATGTGTCTATTAGTTCAAGGTGACCTACGCGCGCACGTGTCGAGTCTCACTGTCAAATCGAACGTCGCGTATACGGGTTTGAGTTTTTGACCCTTTCTACCAATCTCAAGCTGAACTCTGAGTTTATTCCCAGATCAAAACTCAAAACGTGTGTAAGTATTTTTTAATTTTTAATAAAAAACTGCCTAAAATTGAAATGTATCTCAGCTAAATCTGCGAAAAAAATCCGCGGACATGGGCTATAATCAGTGGCGTAACGCACCCCGCAGTATTTCATTTAATGTCAATTAATTAATTGCTCATTTCAATTATTTGTTTTCTTCACATACACATGTAATATGTACGTAGTAATAAATTCGAACGCTGTTGTCGGGTAGACGTCCAACTGTCATGAGTCATGCACACTTCTCAACAAATGGATGAAACACGACGTTTTACGACCATGTACATCGTACACAGATGCAGTGATACGATAGAAAATCAACTAGCCAATATTTTTTTTCGTAAAGTGTGAATGTTATCGGAGAAAAGGAACTAATTTTGTTCTTAGTATTTAATGAGTCTGGACTGGAATAAAAGAATCAACAATGCATGTTATTTTGAAAAAGAAACTACAGTTTCACCCATACAAACTGCAAATCGTGCAGTTTCTCAACGAAAATGACTATTCTTTACGTGAAACGTTAGCGAGAACGATGCTGGAACATATAATTTACTGACGAAGCATATTTTCATATCGATGGCTATGTTAATAAACAAAATATGAGATATTGGCGCTCCGACAACTCAGTGAAACGACAGTGTGGTGTGCAATTTCTGCCCAAGGGATAATTGGCCTTTATTTTTTTAACCAGCGAGAGACAGTCACTGCTGACGTGTATTGCCGAATGATCGACGAGTTTTTGGTACCGCAACTGCAGCTGTTTCCTGAATTCAACGACAGAACACAATTTCAACAAGACAAGGCCACTCCACACACAGCTAGATTTTCAATGGAGAAGCTGGGGGGAATTTTTCCCAATAAATTAATCAGCAAGTACAGAGACATACCCTGGGCACCTCGGTCACCGGACCTTACACCGTGCGACTTTTTTTCATGGGGATACCTTAAGTCGAGAGTTTACAGCAACAATCCTCGAACAATTCAGGCCCTACAAGAAAATATATCGCTTTGCTCTCGCGTGTTCGCAAATTTAAAAGTCCGATTACAAGAGTGTCTTGAGAGAAATGGACGGCATTTAGACGATATTGTTTATAAAACGTGAAATCCGTATCGTTAAACTCCATTTTGTATATGAGAATAACATTGTAGTTTTTTTTAAATTTAATATTAAACTTGAAAATTTTCCGCTGGACACTCTTTATTATAATTATAATCATTTAAAATATATATAAACAAAAATAGAAATGCTTAGTTAAACGGCAACACTGCACACAGGTAGAACGAAAATTTTAACTTTTGACTGAACATGTAGCGATCGGAATTCAAATCCACCGCCATCTCAGTCGGCATCGACGCTAGCGTCAGCGTTGCCGGCTGCTGCTACAAGCCTGGCTCGAGCATTCACCGCCAAGCAGTCTCTCCAGTTTCATCGGTTTCACGACGGCGGTCTTGCCGGCTCGCGCTCGCCGAGCAAGACCGCCAATTCGCTTCATTTCATTTCATAAGACACGCGCACCTTCTACATCTTCATTCATATCATACTGTCATAATAAACCTCACACGCCAATCACGTTTATTTCATGTAACCACCGTCCTAACCCCCAAAAATATATTCAATATACATAGCTAACTTCTAACTTGAATACATCTCCAGATCAAAATTTCGAGATGGTAGTGAGATTTATATTATTACACGGGCCGCTGTAATATAAACGTAGAATTACGTCACGAAGCGGCCACAACAAATGCGCCGTAACAGCGCCAGCCGTCTGTGCATTATTTTTCCAGGTTTCAATTGACCCAATTCGCTCAGTTGGAAATTGGTTTGGACCGTTTTGCCGGCGGTTCCGTCGACCCGATTTTTATATTTTCTGCGGTCGACAATATTGTGATATTTTATAGAATAAAAAAAAATCCGACAGTTGTGATTGTGAAATGTTGTGAGGAGCACCGGTGCTGCGCAATCATGGCCAGTCTCGCGAGGTTGCTGCTGGCTCTTTCGGGTGAATATTTCATTTTAGTCCATTTATGTTTTGAACGCATTCGGGTTGTGAACATGACTACGTCCAGTTTTGTTTATAAATCGCAGCGTTGCTTGCAGTTGTAGAGCGCAGTATTTGCATAACGTGTTGTATCAAGTCGACATTAAGAAGTGACCACTTGTAAACGAAACAGGTATTGGACGAATACAAGTTATATATATATATGCATATATAAATATAACGAACTATGATATTAATTGCATTTTATGCAAGACAATAATATGGGTAAAATTTTACTCAAATTTAAAAAACAAACAAAAATAGGTATACATATATAAGAAAAAAGCGGGATATATGAAATAACTTGCAAAGATTATAATAATATAATACAAATTAAATGTCTATCTATCGAAAAAATATTTAGTTGCTACCAGATATCGAACCTGGACCTCTTTTCCTATCCGGAGATACACTTTCATCATTTCGCTATAGCAATCGAATACATTTTGAACTCATAACTCATCTATTATTCCGTTTCTAAAACTTTTTAACTGCGTTCTTAAAAAATAAAAGATATATTAGACAAATCTTGAGAAACTAACTACGCAAATTAAAGAGCATCGCTTTCAGAATTCTCTAATCATATTGTAGAAACCGATCACTCTTTTGACAACCACAAAACTTCTATCTACTTCTCCACTTGGTACAAATATAAAGAAACTGTAGAATTAGAAATCGTAGAAATCCAGAATTTTTTTTAATAAACAATATTATTTTCCCAAACACTTTACCCCTATCATTAATGTTCTAGATGAGTACCTCAATTAACCCCACCCTTTCGTACCCCACTGCTGCGTCTGATAAAGCTATTACATGACTGTATTTAATTTTTAGTAATTATTTACTCTGCTCTTCCCGAAACTAGTTAAGAAATAATAATACCTAATAATTCCGCGTGTGATATAAAATTACTTTAATTAAAAATTATTTATTTTTAAAATAAATTAAAACACTCATTATATAAAAATTGTATATATTTTTTTAAGTGTTCGCCTGCGTAAATTGATACATAAAGGATTATTTAATGTAAATGCCCAGTTTTTGATCGAAATCTGATAACTAATTAACTAAGCAACTTATCATCACGCCGTTTTCTGCGGGTGTAGGTAGAGAGGATAGATCGCCACACTCTTCTGTCTTGACACACGATTCTCGCCTCATACACATTCATATATATTCTCATACATCTGGTTTACCTGGTCGCGCCAAGTCTTCCAAGTTCTCTACTTCTGGTGCCATCAACACTTGCGTCATGCATCTTTCGCACCATAATAAATATGATAAGAACCTACAAAATCCGTTTTACCCAGTAGCGGATTTATAGAGACGTCATTGCGCGGGGGCTCGCTTTCCTGAGGGCGCACGAATCACTGAGAAAAAGGAAATAATTTAAGTAATAAGCTGTTGGTTGGTATTCTTAACTTCGTGTAAACTCGGTCTTTATCAAGTCTGCTCGGAAGCTCTAGATTCCAGTAAGTTCGCAAAAATTTAACACAATTTACTTCAAAAATGGCACCAACTGTTTCTTTGGATTTTATAAATATGAATTAAATATATAAATTAGAAAGATATACATATAAAATCAAGTTTATCGAAAAATATTCCTGGATCTCTTTCCTAACCGGGATAGGTGCATTATCATACTATGCTACAGCGACAATATTTTTAGCGACAAATTTTCGAACGGTGCACAATTGGTCTAGACACAAACCGCACGGTCCTTTTGTATGAAATAATGCGATGTAATAATAATAATAGTAATTATTTAAACATTTTTAAGAGTGTCTATTTTCACATTGGCCGCGATGTGGCTACTTTCTAGCAAATCAACACGGAAATACTAACCGTTTTATTAAATATATTTATATTTTTTATTTATTTATTGGAAATAACACAGATGTGAGTATAAGTACATTGGGTATAGAGAAAAAAATGGTGACAATTTATTTACATCCTAACATGTTTCACATAGACAAGAAAACTACACGAAAAAAGCATACTGCGATAAAAACAAAAATAAAGAAATTGCCTAATTTCACAATCTACGTTGAGACAGGTGTGACCTAGTAGGGCAGACATAAGTCTATCGAGTTTTTTAGTAACGTAAATTATACGGTATTATACGGATTTTCGCGGTTCCACTTGTACACTGTCTTTTAATTCAAACGCGTCATGTGTCGAGAAATTTACAAGGATTTAATAAAAAAATGAAACACAAAAATTAGTTACTATTTAATCAGGATTAATACAGAAGAACCTGCTGCTGGATAAAGTGGTGATTTCGAGACAACCCGAAAGAAAAAAATGATTTCATTTGAATATAGCAGCGAGGAGGAGGAATAATAAAATTACAATTCTGTTTTAAATAATGTACGTGTTGTAAAATTATTTTGAATTAAAAAAGCTCATATTTTATAAAAAAAATATATATATATATATCTTTCTTATGTTGATATTCATACGTCAATAGATGGCGACTGCATAATTGGTAATAATATACAACTTCCAAAAATTTAATTGATGTGGTAGCGTGGGTAAATAGGCGAACGTTACATTGTGTAAAGTGAGTAATGCCCAAGACTTCCATACTTCTCATATAAAAATAAATAATAGCATCGTCTCTGTGAGACATCTTAATCTTAAATATTATTATTTTTATATGTATATAATTGATGTGACATGTGTAATATGTGCTATATAAATAATCAAATGTAGCTTTAAAAAATGCTAAACCGCAAAGTTTCATTTCTGTAGTAATTTTGCTTTTCACTTTTCATAAATTCTTTTAAAATATATATCTATTCTCAAATTAATAATCATTATTATAATTGACTTTATTACACATTCAACCAATTCTACAAATATGTCGCTAATGAAACGAATTAATAGTTTTAAAATTATTTATCTCTCAAATGCGTGGTGTTTTGTATATACGTGTAATATGTATTTTGTACGCAGAGGAGAACGACCTTAACCTTCTATCTTCTAGACGTGCTATCCGGTGTCATCGCTTCGCGCATATCAATTACCCCTATTTCCGTGTTATTTGTCCGCGCTATACCACATTCTTAAACACGTCAATATTGCAGATCTCTTCAATTAATAATTTAAATATGTATATATAAAATTATCGCAAGATTCAGAAATGTATCGCCAGGCGAGTATTCAAGTTCGCTGTTGTTCAAAAAGATTTTTTAATTTTTTCAGGTGTAATTTTCATAAACGCGAGACATTTTCCAAACTTTCTAAAGAGGTGAGTGCGCGTGTATAATTTTATTTCTCAAGAAATTGAAAATTACATTATTCATTCCTTGATTTAATCAATTTCTAGGCGAATTGCGCCCTTTTTAATAAACGGTACTAAAATTATTTATCAATTTATTTTTCAGTGACAAGTACAACATATTCAAATACAACAGTTATGATAAGGTAAATATTATATATTTTTTCTTGTATTGCAAAGATATTGTTTTTGTTATCTTTTTTTTATGTATTGTATTTTTTCTATGTAAACGTAAAAAAATCCATCGTTAAAACGACATGCATATGCATGAAAATGTATTACGGGTGTGCAGACAGTGGCGTAACCAAAACATTGGGCAAACGCATACAAATCACAACCTGTTAAATGTTAAATAAGTAATTTTTTGTGTTTATTCTATTTTTTATGTTAACAAACATAAAATATCATAACTATACACGAGTCTTGCTCTCATAGAGAAGAAATAAATGTTAAAAGAAATATATATATTATCCTACTGATTATTCTAAAGATGTATTATATTTTCTAATATTAAAATAAATGACAATTCGTGATCTATTTCATTCACTAAATCTCAGTTGTATCTGGGTACCGTCACTAATTGTGTATGTATTCTTCCAGATACTTGAACATGTTAACCGCTTGGCCGTAAAAAACAGCGACAGGATTAAAGTAGATAATATTGGCACCACCTTCGAGAACCGCCACATGGTTGTGGTGAGAGTTTCGAGCAACTTCAGCGCTGGTAACCCCGTCATCTTGGTGGACGCCGGGGCGCACGCCAGGGAGTGGGCGTCGGTCGCAGTCGGCCTGGCCCTGCTGGAGAGCCTCGCCAGCCACCCCGCTGGCCTGTTGACCGGGATCGATTGGTACGTCATCCCACTAGTCAATCCAGATGGATACGAATACACCAGACTTCACGTAAGTGCCACCTGATCGTTCTTCGTATTATCGGTTCTAATGCATGTGATAGAAAGATACGATACGCTTTATCTAAATTGGCCACATTCCGGGCAATGGCGTCAGATATCAATGATATTTTGGATTGGAGATTCTCAAAACCAGGGGTTGTATAAATAAAAAAATTGGGCTCCGATTCTAAATGCCCCTGTGTATATATTGTATATAACATATTAGAATATCGCGTACTACGCGGTTTTATCTATTACATAGTAAAAACAAAATTAGTATCTTCTCTCTTCTAATATTCACACTTTTCTGTGTAAATTTGATTTGAGGCATCCACTGAAAAAAAAAACCCGACATATTAACGGGATTGGTAAAATAATCGATAATATTTTCGTGGGAGAAAAGATTTTTTTTAATTTTATAATTTCATTTCTTGCTGTGGTAATTTTAAAAATTATCGGTTCGTGAGAAAAGTATCGACACTTGCAAAACTGTCAAACCGGCGCGGATCTTTTGGGCCCCAATGCACCATACTGCCTGCATTGGTCATTGTTACGCCACTGTTTTGTTTCATAGTTGGCGAGTTAGCTTCCTGTTAATAGCGATATCATAATCTCATCTCACTGCCATAATGTTTATATGTATTTCAGGAACGCATGTGGAGGAAAAATAGAGTTAAACACACCAAAGTCAATTGTTACGGTACTGATTTGAACCGGAACTACGGTTTCCACTGGGCGGAATCCGGAGTCAGCAAAGATCCTTGCGACTTGGAAACGTATCCTGGCCCCGCAGCGTTCTCCGAACTGGAAACACAAGCGGTCAGGTCAGTGATGCAGAAATACGCTGATAGAATCAAACTCTACACCTCGCTACACGCGTATGGCAGGTACATGGTCTACCCATTCGGATACACGGGAAACACTCTTCCCGAGGATTGGAAAAAGCTTAAAAAATTTGCTACAGCTGTTACGGACGCAGCGAAGAAAGTATACGGTAATGCGTACAAAGTGATGAGCGCTGGTGAGTGGTATCCTGGCGCTGGTGGGAGCGATGACTATGCCTACGGTGTGATCGGAGTCCCTTACTCTTACACGCTGGAACTTACAGACGGTTACGAATTCAAATTTCCCGAGCGAAAGCTTGGCAAACTGTTTAAAGAAACCACGGTTTTGTTCAAAACTGCGGCAAAACTTATTAATGAAGAATTCGGAAAAAAATTCAAAAATGCTACTTTATTAATGAAAGCGTTTTGATTCCCATAATTTATATATTAACTACTTGCAAATATATTATTATTTATTAACAATTCTTTCATTTTTGTTTCCCTTACAATTGTCTAATTAAAGTTCCAAACGTTTCTTACATTTTCATTATGTACAGTTCGCTATTAAGTAATATGTGCCCATTATTATGAAAGTGGTCAAAGTCATGTTTCTTTCATTTTGAGATATTTAATGGTTTACGTATGAATTGATTAAAAAATATTTTCATATTACACAACACAATGTTTCAAAATTTATTTCGACATATTCGTGTTGCATGTAGCTTATAAGGAAATAGAAAATTTAACGTTGAAATGACTTACTCTGTTATCAAAATAAACAACTTGCGTCAACTTAACTTGGACCGCTTTCATAATAATGGACACATTTACATTCATCTCTCTGGATCTGCGCCTTGATGTGGTGAGGAGGCTTGAGTTCTCCAGGTATTCTGAGAGTAATGCTGATGGTAAAAGAGATTCACTGAGGACCGCAAGGATCGCTCGGTCATGACTGCGGCATTCACTTGGGGTTATCGGAGACCGACGGAGACAAATATTGTGCACACAATATCCTGGTATATTTGGAAAATAACATTATTAAAAGTTGTTAACGATGTTATTTAGAACTGTAATCCAAACACTCAAAAGTAGACTGAAAACTACGTCAGAGTAATATTAGTATTTGAACATCGTCGAAACAAACCATAATCTATCAAATGTCAATATTTATATCATTCCAATACTATTAAATCTCAATTGGCGAAACGTTCAATAATAGCATTGAAAAAACGATTATGATACCGCGAACGGTATGCCTACAGGGATTTGTAGATAAAAATTTGATAGACAGATTGCCTATAACTAGGCGCAATATAATTGTATCACGCTCAAAAAATGCCTGCATTTATTATGCAACTGTAAAATTAATATTCAAAATAAATTATTTAATTCAAATATTTACTGGATGGAGATGCTACATTACAAAAACGTATTCAGAGATAATGGACACGAGTCATTGAAGATTTGATATTTTTTTAATTTAAAAATAAATACATATTTTATCGATAAAAGAGCAATTACTCGAATGAATCATTTATTTCTTTGCTTTGAAGTAATCTTTTATCGAGGGAAAACAAATCTGGGATATGATGAAGCGCGTGGTGTAAAAGACTTAGCTTTTTTACTTCTTGTTAAATAAATGTAAATACAATAAATAAACATTCAACGATATATTCCGTGGATCAAAATATATAAGCGCGATTGTTATTTACTTTGGAGTTGTATTTGATCGTTGGAGGAATAAGTCCTGTATATTATAATATTATTTAAAGATTTTTTTATGGGAGTAAGTAGCGTAACTTAACAGTACAAGAAGTAAAAAGTTATATATAAAAAGATCAAAAGGACAGTACACATACGGTAAATAAAATCTTTTAAAATTAAATTAGAAACAACTGGATAGGGAGGAAGGAGGAGTAGGATATGAGATAGAAGTCAATAAATTAGTAATATGTTTTGATCGACTTGGTAACTTATTGAACTCAAAGGTCATATGTATTTGGTCTCTGCAATTCTGTTAAAAATGTAAATTAGTCCTAATATTCAAGTAACAAAAATTGTATTTTCCAGTGAATATCGAAAATGTAAATTTTAAATATGAATTAAATATATTAATTATAAAGATATACATATAAAATCAATTTTATCGAAAAATATTGTTGTTGCACTACCGGGATTCGAACCTGGATCTCTTCCCTAACCGGGGGAGGTGCTTTATCCAACTAAGCTACAGATTTACTTAAAGGTATTTTGAGATTCTGTAAAAATAAGGTAGATGGCTCTGTCAAATGATGGAACGATTAAATGTATTGATTTCAAAAAGGTAACATATAGGGTAGAAAAATTGTCGCTAAAAATAATGCCGCGGTAGCTTAGTTGGATAAAGCACCTCCCCCGGTTAGGGAAGAGATCCAGGTTCGAATCTCGGTAGTGCAACAACAATATTTTTCGATAAAATTGATTTTATATGTATATCTTTATAATTAATATATTTAATTCACGTAAATAAAACGTAATAATGTGGATAGATACTTTACATACTGCTCAATCAAAATAAAATATTATGTATTACAAATTCTATAAAAGTAAGTATGTACATTAAAACCTCCTAATAATAAATAATTAAAAATAGCTTTAATTAAATGAACGGCATTAAAAACGTTTTGATATCATTTATTTTAAGTAAGAAGTAAATGATTTAAAAAAAATGATAATCAATATCTTAAATTTAAAAATATTCTTATTGAGTCGAAAAGAAATATAAACGAGGAACGAACCCATGAGTATGTATATTTTTTATCTATGCCCATGAGCTCGATGACAGATGACAGTTTGCATTTCATAACCTCAATTAGCAGTTTAAATACGTTCTCGTTTAAATATTAATAATCTATTAAGATTTCATGAAAACGATGAAATTTGTACTGAGATCTTCGTCGGTGAGCTGCGGGCGGACGGGGACCATGACAGACATCCCTCGTCTACCAGGAGTGTCCATACAGACGCCGGCTCTAATGTTATATACCAAGGTACCTAGGACACAGTTGGTTTATTATAAATTATCTATTCAAAATAATCACTCAATTTATAAAACACAGGCGGAGTATCCTAAAAACATTTTTTGATATATTGTGAGATTTTAGTTATTCATTATTATTATCTATTAACTAAGGGCGCCAGCATTCCCCACGTGACCCATGAAGTACTGCAGATGCTAACCGAGGAGTCACACGTCATCCAGCTCCCCCTACTGACCACCCTTCAGATGCAGGCCGGGGTGAAAAGCCAGGGTGAGGGTCTGGCCCACTTCTCGGGTCTGGGCGAGCATCTGTCTTTCATGGTGTTGCAAGATCCCACAGTGGAGATTCCTCAAACCAAACTGGAAAAATACCACATGCCACTCTGGACGAGGATGGGAAAAAAAGAGGTTGATGCGGATATGTATGTTAACCCATTTTAATTCCAATCTCTTAGGCCTTTTAGAAGTTTAATTCGTCCCCACAATTAAGCTTTCGTAGAGATTGCTCAAGTAATGAAAATAAAACTATCACCTATAATAATTAGTCTCTCAATATAGTTTCAACTCTCAAACAGTTCTCAATGACGTCTAGCTTTTTTTTTACTATTTCCGAGGTAAGTTTGAGATACATTTCACCCTGTAAGGGCATTATCAATCTAACAATTTAATTCAACAACTTATATTTATATTAATGTTAATCTATAGTGAAGGATAGCTATATAACTTTATTCACAAGAGATGAAAAGAGACAACTTGTGTTAAATTATTTGGAGTACTTTGGTATAAATAAACACAAGCTTTGTGTTGATCAACTGTTCTATGAGTTGAATACTTAATAATTTGACAATATTCCAGGTATATGGACTTGGTTGAATGCTTCAAACCAGATATGTATGCCAATCTCTGCGATGGATGTACGGATGATTCTAGTTCCAAAAAGAGAATCACCAAATCTCTCGAAAGAACTGCATCCATGTTTTCCACTTGTCTCAAAAGGCATACAAGTTCTTCATATCTTAGTAATAACAGCTCTTTATTAGGTGAGAAAATTCAATCAAATTATTATTTTTATTTTTAAATTGTTACATTTTGAGTTAATATGGTAAATATCATCATACAGTAGAACCGCGTTAATTCGAAATTCAATGGACTAATAAAAAATCGAATTTGTATTACGCGGAACCCCGTTAATAAGAAATTCAAGGGACCCAAAAAAAAAAAATTATTGCGATTGCATAAAAATTGCATAAAAAGCGATTACATAAAAAAACGTAAAAGTCATGAAAAACCCCGCTTATTTTGTGAAAAGTATATAATGGCATACTTCGTGAAATCATCTCGAAAACGCAGTATTTGTCATACTAATAAATACAAAATCCTAATGTAATTTATTATACATATATGTACTACTGAAACTGATTAGGCTGAATATTATATCTATTTCAAAGCAGCCATCTGAAGAAAGCGTACCTGGAATTACCCAATTTTATCGTGATATAATATAAAGGCACACAAAGTAGGCTCAGACATTAGATAATTTATTCTTAAAAAGTTTATTACTTCTTATATAGTAATTTTTTAAAATTGTTTCAATATTTTAACATGGTAAAAATGTTCCCTCTTATATTCGTGAAGGAGAAACCTATTTACATTATTTCAGTTACATCCAGAAAAAATGATACCTTAACCGTTATTATTAATCTATATTATTAATTATAGAAACAAGAATTCATAGAATAAATTTTTGTTGATTGAATGAATTCATAAGATTTTACTACCTAATAATTTCTATGAGAATTACTAACTTGTAAGCATATTCGCAAAATGGGACACACACCTTATATCCTTAATTATGTATCCTTAATTTGTGCTGATAGTTCCTTTTGTGTGCAGGATTGGATCGACGGAATAATACTCGTGAATTATAACAAAGTATTTGATCTTCATGCCTCTTTACAATGCAATACAAGTCAATATGATACGTTATCAGCTCAATGGTTCAGAGGCGAAAGACCGCGCCAACCGCAGGGCTATATATTTATCTCTTTCATGCGCATCATCTTGCCAACCTTGCGCGCATCTCGCATTCGACATATATAATAAAACTAATAATATATTTTTCTAGGTGTTATTGAGGGAGGAAACACTCTAGATCAGAGAGAAAGATCTCTCGAGCAATTATTGGAAAACTCCGAGCACCTTGGTGGGTTTATACTAGATGGAATAGATTCCAATGGGCCTTTACTGGAAACTCGATCTTTTGATAGTATTCAAAATATTATCAATGGCATTACGGTGAGTTCATAAGTTGCAACATTTGAGTATCAGAAATGGTTATCAATTTATTTTTCAGGATTTTATGGCCAATACTGGCCATAAAACATACAGTGCCGAAATCTGCAATTATCTTAATTACAAATAGCTTTTTAACAGAATCCATGGTGCATAAATCCAATAAGCACTTCAAATGAGCTGTCATCAGAATTCTTCTAATGCCTTGACGCATACATCCCTGTAAAATCAAAACTATATGACTATATGTATTGTCATATGACTTTCTTCTTTTCTCTACCGGGATACTACAAAGGATTGGAAAAAAAAACTCAACCAAAAGATATTATCATTGAAACACTAAAAACATTAAATATTAATTAAATGTATTAATTATAAAGATATACTTTTAAAATAAGCAATGTTATCTTTGTGGTTAAGATTCATATTTTTATTTTTTATCTTTGTTTAATTAACCACTAAAATGAGTTTAAATACATCTACCGGTTTCGAAAAATACCATTTTCTTCTTCAGGATGTCATAACTAACTAAAACATATATTGTTTCTATATATGTATATAACATATATGTTTTAGTTAATTATGACATCCTGAAGAAGAAAATGGTATTTTTCGAAACCGGTAGATGTATTTAAACTCATTTTAGTGGTTAATTAAACAAAGATAAAAAATAAAAATATAAAGATATACATTTAAAACAAATCGAATTCCGGTAGCACCAACAATATTTTTCGATAAAATTGATTTTATATGTATATCTTTATAATTAATACATTTAATTAGTATTTAAAATATCACAGACCGTCTATTCTGAATAATTACAACTTCACAATAAGAATGTGTTCTCCTTAATAATACTAAAAATATTGGTGATAAATAATGTAAAGCTTCATTAGTCTATCTTATATAGAGATTGGTGCACATCAGGATACAAGTATCTCTGCCTACTCGTTCAAGATTGAATGTACAGTAGAGCCACGATTATCTGAGCACTAATTATTTGACCTCCTGTATTACCAAAGCCCAATATATCTAATAATATGATTGCATTTCATCGCTATTGGATCTGTATATGTTAGTGTCATTGTCATATACCAAAGTAGCCTTTAAAAATACCAAATTAGTCTTTAAAAAATCCGCTAGATGGATTAGCAAATAATGAATATTAATATTCATTTACAATCTTTCCGCATTGTGTCTCATATTTGTTTAAACTGCTGTGAATAATTCTTAAATATAAGTACTTATTATATAGATATATTACTTTTTGCATTGCAGTTCATAATGATTTTATCATATTCACTTGAGTTTTAAGTTAATTTTTTTACCTGATTATATTATTTTATTTCTTTAAGTTCACTATGTGCTGGAAATAAAGACAAGGTACACTATATGATGCATTGTTAAAGCAATATAATAAGGGATTTCCGCATTGAAATATAATTCTACCGAAGCCCCGGCCATGCAGCGGTGACCACTGACTGTGTAGCAGCCTCTGTTATGGCTATTATAACCGCCCGCAGGTCCTAGCAGCAAGCAATCGGCAACAGGCGATTTCTTTTATGTTAGTTTTTCAAACTGTGACATACCCCGCGGCAGGGAGGCGAGAAATAACTTTGAAATAAAATTTAAAAATATTTTATTATTGATGAAATGTAAATGAAGTTATTTTTTACTGCATCTAAAATGGCCAGTGTATAATATCCGCGGCGTCCTGATTATCTGAGGTAGGCTCACTCCATGTTACCTCAGATAATTGAGATTCTTCTGTATTATAATTAAATGAATACTGATTGCGGACTAGTAGAGAACTTTACATTTTCGATAAAATCATGCCGTTGATTGCACGATACATTCAAAAAGTGATTTGTGGGTCGATATTCTACATTAAAGTTTAAAAATCAAAACAATATTTAAATATACTCATTATTTTCAGAAACGCCTACCACAAGACAAGCTCCGCATGATCCAGGGGTGTTGGAATCCTGTAGTAATATTAGATTTGGTATCGGCCGGCTGGGACCTGTTTGATTCCAGTTTACCTTACCAATCTACCGAGAGAGGGTGTGCGCTGACATTTTCCTTTGAATTGGAAAAATATCCAATCGGTGATATTGAAGCAACAGATAAAACAGTTTTAAACAGCAAAATGGATGCCACGGATTCCTGTTATGAAATAGATTTGCGGGAAACAAGGTATAATTCATTTAATTATTTTTACCAACATTTGAATATGTCCAAAAACACACAATTACTGGATTTTTACCTACAAAAACACTGTTATTAAACAAATATCAGACATCTCATAGATACAAAGCTGTTTTTTATTATATTTAATGGAAAATATAATGCAACCTAACTTGATGGTCTCCTGGAACGAGAGATCACTAAGCAAGTTTCTTAACCACTAGACCTACAAGTATGTCTTTAATTGAACTAATACATTTATGAGTATTACATTTTATTATTTTTAGGTACGCGGAAGACTTTGGTCCTATTTTGCAGGGCTGCACATGTTTGTGTTGCAGTAAATACTCCCGAGCCTATATCAATCATCTACTCACTACGAGGGAACTGCTGTCAAGTGTGCTGCTCAAGATGTAAGCTATCCTTGAATTGTAAAAAACATTAATTTCTTCCAATAATGCTCTGTGTAAGCGGTAAATATGAAGTTGGATCAAACTAATAATATGAGCTTTATACATTATTTTATGTATAACATTGTTTGGTGGTTTTATTACAATTTTATTTATTTTCACGGTTGATAAGAAACAATTCCAGTTAAAACTTTTGTGTATATTGTGGTTACGCAAATGTAGATTAAACAGATTAATTCATTCAGAACAAAATAAGTAGTTAAGATAAGAAAAAAAATTTATTGAAAATACAGTAAAATCCCGTTTATTTGAGGTTGAGGGGACCGAAAATCAAGAAATAAATTTCAAATAACGATTTACGATAATGAATATGAAAATTTCAAAAATTTGATTTTTTTTTACATATTAACTTCTTTCATAGCAACTCGAAGTAATGATATACACCTATATCCACACATTTAAAAATAACAAACAAGTTGTCAAAATACGGTGTAAACAAATCACAATATTATTTTTTTTAAAACACGATTATAATGGACTATCTTATGCACCATTTTTAATAACGACATAATAGTCAAACTTGTCAGCCCGCCATTTCTCCGCTGAAGTTAGCAACACAAGTTTCCAGTGCTTTTAAAACTTTTTTTTTGTGGTGGTCGCGGCGACATTTCACACTCACCTGTGACGTCTTGTTCTTTATCTTCTTCACCTCCGCTTCCTTACTCCTTTCCCCTCCGTGATATTTCTCGTCTTTCAACGCTAAAGTTCTTTCTGTCATCATGTTTAATATTGTCGATAACCTCATTAATAGGGTCGTGTATTTTTCTGTTAATTTTGTTTTGGATAATATTTTTTGTCAATCTCTTGTATTAATTCGATTTTTTAGCAACTGTCGGTGTTTTGTACGACTTTTGCATTGATGCTCTTATCGAGAATATAAAATTATCAGTCAAAATCATAAAAATGTTTTAATTTAAATTTAATGAAATAAGATAAAGTCTAATGAACGCAAACTAAGCATTTGCGAATTTCAAAATGTCTAACACATAAATATTAGAGAAAAATAAATAATTTTCCTTATATATAAAACAATGGCAATAAAATAATTAACCAAATACAGTAAAACCGCGATATAACGAACCCCGATATAGCGAAAAATGACGTATATCGAAAAAAAAATCGAAATTTAGTCCCTAAAACCAATTTTTCATACAAAAATGCATATATATAACGAAATCCCGTTAATATTTATAACGAAATCATTTTTGTCCCGTACGAAAAAATGCCAATACATTTACGTAAATTTATAACGAAATAAAAAAATGATAAAAGATGAAAATATTATTTCGCACTTACAAAGCCGCGCCGCTGCATCTGCCGTATGCGAACGGTTTAATGGCCTTTTTGGCGTCAAATTTTGGCAATTCAAACTTTTTCTTGGGTTCATAGTAGGTTCATAGTCCCATAAAACCATTTGACATAATTCTTGCGGCGTTCACTTGGACATGTTTTACGTACGCATACGCCTCTAATATGTATTGCAATCCCAGACCCAGACAGCTGGAAAATACAAAAATTAACAGGAATACGCAGAATGTTGCAGTATGTACTTATTGGGAATATCAGTCTCAGTGTAAGGTCTGTAGAGTTAAGTTTGTTCCGTTTTTAACGCGATTATTGCATGACCGAACTGAATATTTACATAAATTCATTTTCGTTTGACAATTGTTTTCGTGTGAACTCGTCAATAATACAAATAATTCTTTAAAATACTTTATGGACTATTTTTTGTGTTTCTATTAACTATTGTTTTCGTGTGTTTACTGCTATGCATACTAGTGTAGTGTAATTTATTATTTAAAGTACATTTCATAATATTTTGTGAAACCTTAAAATGGCTTCAGTACGTGATAATTCCCGCAAAACTTTAACCATGGCACAAAAAATAATGATATTGAAAGACATCGACAACAAAGTGGACAGTAAAGGCAAGATAGCCGTAAAATATGGTATTCCGGTTTCGTTTCTCTCCACAATTTTAAAAAATCGGAAGAAGATTGAAGATGCGTTTGATAGATGTAAGGCGAGCGGTTCCCAACAGCGTGTACGGCCTGCCAAATATGAAGAATTGGAAGAAAAACTGTTCGAGTATTTCTCCCAAATCCGATCAGCGAATATATCTACTTCTGGTTTAATGCTTATTGAGAAAGCAAAGTCGTTGGCTCATCAGATGGGAATTGATTTTAAGGCATCTAATGGGTGGTTAGATCGCTTTAAAAAGCGACACAACATTGTTTGCCTCGCGGTTTGTGGCGATTCCCAAAAAGTTGATGAAGAAGAAGTTTCGAGCTGGATAACAAACAATCGGCATATTTGGGAGAAATACGACGCAAAAAATGTTTATAACATAGATGAAACTGGTGTGTTTTATAACATGATGCCAGATCGGACACTAGCTCTTAAAGGAGAGAGATGTCATGGAGGAAAACGTAGTAAGGAACGCCTGACGGCCGCGTTATGTACAAATATGGACGGATCCGATAAAGTAAAGATCACAGTCATCGGAAAATATAAAAAACCACGATGCTTTAGAGGCCTTACTTTTAGCAGTTTTCCCGCTGTTACTTATTGCCATAATAAAAAAGCGTGGATGACGCGGGAAATATTTAAGAGCTTTGCTATTACGATGCAGAGAAAAATGGCAGCACAAGATCGTAAAATATTGATGATTTTGGATAATTGTTCAGCACATTACGCACCGGAAATTGTTGCGCCAAATATAGAATTTCTGTTCCTACCTCCTAATACTACGAGTGCTCTCCAACCGCTAGATCAGGGAATAATACAGAACTTCAAAAGCCATTACAGAAAAAGTTTATTGCATTCCTGTATTATACAGGTAAACAATGGCTGTTCTGTAGAAAACTTAAGAAAATGGACGGTATTGGATGCATGTCGAGCTATGAGTATAGCATGGCAATCGGTAACATCTACAACAATCGCGAATTGTTTTAAAAAGTGCGGGTTTTCTTCGCTGCCCGTAGATGAAATTGACGCCCCTCAAGCGAGTTTAACAACGGGTGAAAGAATTTTGTTGAGATCTACAAGTTACGATGATTTTATTTCTTACGACCATGAAGTGATAACGTCTGCTTTGTATGTTCCCGCGCCTCGCATTACGGTATCTGAGACGAGTGATGAGGACAAAAATGACACATTGAATGAGGAAAGCAATGAAATCTCATTTGCTTCGTTACCGTCAACTTCCGAAGTTTTTCATGCCTTAGATGTTCTCCAACGATACGTATCGGGAAGACCAGAATTACCGGTGGATGCATTTTCCCACTGCGATGCATTGGCTAAAATAATTATACGAGACAGTGAAAGAAATGTTAAAACTAAACAAGGGAAAATAAACGATTATTTTAAGTGAACAATGTTAAAGATCATTTTTAAGTGAACAATTTTATCGATTATATTTTGAAGTGGTTGCAGCCGTTACCGGTAAGTACCTTCGTAATTTATATACGACTCATTTTATAAAAATGCCACGATTCAACTGTAAAATTTTTATTTTTGAATTATTTTTTATGTTTCATGCCCAAAACTATGTTTGAAGCGGCTCTACATTTAAACACAATTAAAATATTTAACCAAACAACTAAAAATATGTATGTATTCAGTTCCCTATGGCCTTCCTCCTCCTTTGTTTGCAGAATTTGCGATCTTTTTTGAAGCCGCGCAACATTTTTTTGCGACGGCGCGTAACATATATGTAGTAGGATATTTTTTTTTTTTTTTTTTTTTTATTTCGTTATATGTGGGAATTCGTTATAACGAATTTTTATTTTTTGGTCCCTTGGATTTCGTTATATCGCGGTTTTACTGTACTAGAAAATCTGAGAAATGCTAACTACACATTATTTAAAATGCCTTGACACTAAACTTAAATAGAAAGAGAAATGTCTGTATTAAAATTAATACAAATTAAATCATTTATAAAACACGAAAAAGTCTGAGGAACTCAATAAAATATACAAACGCTACGTAAACAAAAATAATGATGGTAATAATACGGAACAGAAGATTGGCAAGCACTGACATTCGCATCTAGCAACTGGGAGAACTCTGAGAACTGCGTTACCTATAAGGGCGCAAAGATAATATTTGCTATCTTTTTCTAATGTAAAGAAAACGAGCGAGAGAAAAAAGCATGCGACTTTAAGTTAATGCGTCGCGGTAAGAAAAATAAAGATTTCAAATCGAAGACGTACAAGATATATTTGTCATCTTTTCTAGTATACTGAGAGTGAGGGAGAAAACAAACAATGCAAATTAAGTTTATGCGTTGTGAATCGGTATAGGGACGGAACTACCCATTTTGATGGTCTTGAACTTTGGACAGGCACATCGCGTGGCTTATGTGTATTTTCTAGATTACGGACATTTGACAAAAAAAAAATCGAATTAGGCGAAAAATAGATTGACAAATTAATCTGATAGGGTCCAAAAATAGCTTCGAATAACAATATTCGATTTATATGTACAATTTAGTATGAAGACTTTTCAGAGGGACCACATTCTGCTCTAAGACTCGCGGCGAATTTCAAATAAACGGGATTTTACTGTATTTGTTAAAAGTATAAGTAAAACAATAATCATGTAAAAAATAGTTAATACAAATTAAATTAATCAATTAGAAAGATATGTATACAGAAAAAATCTATTTATCGAAAAAATATTTAGTTACTACCAGGATTACCTATGTTCTGAAATTGCAGCTTCACAACAAAAATGTGTTTTCATTCAAATAAGAAATAATTAACAATATAAAAATTGTGCAAAATTGCAAAACAAAGCAAAAAAAGTACATTTATTTGATTTTTATAAATTAATAAAGAAGTTATTATATGAAAGAGAAATGTAACATATATATTTTATTCACATACTAGTGGGACACCCATTTTTAATACACAAACGAAAATACTAATTTGCAAGTTATCTATTGATGTGAGGTACATACTCTCGTGGACTTTTTTGTAGAATTATTAAACCCCTAAAGTTTCTCATATATTATTTTTATATATGTATATTTGTAGTTTAGCTGCGAATTTAATGTACTACTCGTGCACATTTTTTTTTCCTGATTGTGCAACACATTTCTTCACTGCTCATCAGCCTCCCGTAGCTTAAAATGTATAATATGTAGCTTAAAATTTTCCCATCAAAATGCAATACTTTGAGAAACTGTTTAACTAAGATATAGACACAAATTAGTCAGGGAGATGTTGGTTTTTATATAATATTTATAGAAATCGTTTAAATAAATAAAAGGTGAAATTTTACTGCATTTTTGTGTACAAGTATGTAATTTGAAGTAGTCGTAAGCAAACATTATCTTTCAATATATAAATTCTTACTTCCAAAAGTGACTAAGATAGTAGTTTGAGGTGTTAAATAAATATATGTGAAGATTTGTTGTATTATATGGAAACTGTAATGATTTTGAAAATTAAATAAGTTGGTATGTAGTGTGTTTGCACAGAATAGAATCTAAATAAAATATTATCAAAATGGCAGGCATTCTATGATTTTTATGTAAATGACAACTTTTGAGAATCGTGAAATTTATTTAATTAATTTATCAATTTTGGTTATGATTGATGTGCTATTAACATATGCAAGTACCCTAACCAGACTTTCTGATCAGTGCCCGAGTATTATTCCTCATTTTGGTTGACAAGTTTCACCATTATTTTGAATTACTTGCAGGACTAATAAAACTTTATTTGTAGCATAGCAGATGATAAGCTTAAGTTGACTTTATGAGTGTGTTTTTTATATCTCGGTAGAATTTAATAAGGTTTTCACAAAAATATATATTTTTAAGAAGAACACATTATTATTGTGAAGTTGCAGTTTTTCAGAACATAGTTCTGTAATATTTTTAATACAAATTAAAATGTATGCATTAGAAAGGTATACATAAAATCAATTTATTTGTATATCTTTCTAATTGATACATTTTAATTTGTATTAATAAAAAATATGTATGCAATCACAATTCATTAATATTGCTAAATTATAAATGTGCTTAACAAATTTTCTGTCAAGTAAAATAAGAACATTTATATTTTTCTTTTATATAAAACATGTTCTTAAATGTTATACCCACAACGTGTCATTCTAAGGGCCGATTGGTTGTGTGATCATTAGTAACTTTTTACTAACGCCCGTGGTTAAAATCGTTTGCAGGTTGTTCAAACGTCAAATATACTATTGTCAAAGCATAGATGGAGATGTCTATAGGTGTGACAAATAATCATGAAATATGGATTCTTTGGATTTTTTCGCCTAGGCATTCAATATCTATAACTTTGGTGGTGACATTTTTTCATATTATGTGTAATAATGCATATTAAATAATGAGATCATTATCGGATAAATTCTCATCACTAAAATAGGGGGATATTTAATGATTACGTATGCAACTTTCAAAGAATCAATGTGTCAGATGACTTTTGGAACAGCTATGAAAAGTCCGCTATATTTAACTATCGATTCTCATTTTTACTATCGGATATTGCAGAGTAAAATGAGTTTACTACGGGATGTACTTTTAAAAAGTAAATATTTTTTACTAACGATCAGACAACCCATTTTTGCTAAATTTTTTACTTTAGTAACTTTTTTTATTATAGTGAAAAGTTACTACTGATCACACAATCGACCCTATAATCCTCACATTTATCTGACTTGATTTCTATACCGTTGAGTAATTAGCAACACCGCGTATCTCAATTTTTTTCAAATTACTTTTAGTATAACTCTGTTCTTATTTTATTTACATTCTTTATACATACTTGGAACTAACATAAGTCCTGAATTTTGTTTTTTACCAAATTAGCGCGAAAATACAAACCAAAAGGTATATTAATCACAATTTGTCAAAAAAATGAGATACACAGTGTTGCTAATTATTCAAAGATGTTATTTATAAATTTGGCAAATTTATATAAATAATCTATTATCTCGGTGGATTGATGTGGCAAATTATTTAAAATGAATTCTCGTACTGTCGAACAGAAGACCCAACTTTATTGTGTACTTATATTTTATTTTTATTCAGCCATAACCTCCATCACTACATGCAGTTCTTTAAGAGTATCAGAAAGAACACCACCACTGAAAAACTGGCCCAAATGAGAGCCACAGTCCATAAGCAGTATAGCCAACATGAAGATAGGAGAAACCTGGAAGGACCAAAGACTGTTATCATAGAGAAGAAGAAGAGAAGAAGACTCTCAGAAGATAGTGTAACATCCACTGAAAATAATAAAACTAAAAATTGTTAGTGTTCCATAACTTATTTTATTTATAAAATAAATAATATTTTTTAATATATATTTGTTTATTATCACACTCTTCTGTGGAGATGGCAGAGACAATTGAAAGCTCATCAACATAATCTAACAATCACTCACTTGACCCTAGGGGTAAATGAAACAACAGATCTTATAATGTGTCTTTTCCCTGCACTGACGACGAGAATTAATCGTACAGGGGACGCAATGTTGGATAAAAATACAATAACAACGCAAGCACGAGGAGTAATTAAACGAGATGGTCGTTTAGTGAGGAGTATAGGTTTATTGGAAACTCAAATAAAATCTTATTAGAAATTCAAGTGTTCACTTGTGTTGAAACAAAATAAATACAGTACTTCAGAGTGCTAAGTCACAATGCTGAAGCATGAACTAGCTTATTTTGTATCACCCCAGTGATCTTTTGAACTTCTGCTGTGCTCTTCCACTTTTATCAGCATCCTGCAAAGATATGTCTGTTGATCGGTGAAGGATCTTCCTCTTCCTCTTTACCCTTCAATGTGGCTCACCACAACGAGCTTCTCGAAGCTATCTTACCTTCTCACAAGATGCCCAAAAAATAGAAGGATTTATCTCAGGCAAAATTTGTATATTTTAGTGGAATAAATTTCCATTGGTGGTTTATTTCAAATAATTGAAATGTTCCGATACTTGTTTTGTTTTTATTGTAGATCACTCCATAGTCCACTTCTTGTCATATTTTATTCAGCATCCCTTACCCGATTATGTTAGTTTGAAACAAAGAATTGGGGTCAGATATAACACATTCTTATATTGATGATCAATTTTTATTGAAAAAAATCTCCAAACATAAATAAAATGTACAACCGTCTAAAAAGGGGAAAATATATATAATATATTAATTTTACATACATACTGACCTATGCCTTCTTATCTCCCTAAATATCCTAACTTCAAAATGTTACCCTGCTAAATAAATATACACATCAAGATATTTTAAAACAAGTGACATTCAAAATCATTTTGGCAACACTATAAATCTACATGGAAAAGTGTTGTACATCAAAAATAATTTCAAGTGTTAAAAACTGTCTTAATTAATTAAAAACGTACAAGACGTCGTCGCAATTTTTATGTAGTACAATTTTAGAATCTTCCAGTTCATATTCACTGTCCTGTTGATGACTCGACGCATTTATGTTTTTTATCCTTTTCGCATCCTTTACTGCGAAGATGAGATGATTTAACACTTCTATTAATGGGCAATAGAACGGAGATAAGACAAATAACATAGTAAACTGTCATCAAATGATGAAAAAGTGGGTTGACTCAGCTGGCTTGGGCACATTTTGAGCTTTTCGATGCCAGTCAGAGCTCTCTCGTCAAACTACCGTGTTGTCTGCTGGTAAACCAACTATACCTATATAGGCTGTAGCTGCGGCACAGAGGTATAAGGATGCAAAACTTTCACGGGAGAAGACAGAAAAGCGATAGAACTAAGTGGCAGATGTGTGCTACGATTGGAGAGCGGCTATGTAGAAAAATAATAGAATATAGGAAAATAGTAATAGGCAATAACATTTTTACGAATACATAGTATGTATACAGCGTTCTATCCTTCGAAAATCGATCTCCTATCAGCAAAATCAACCATTTATCCTGTAAATTAACTTTCTTTGACACTTTTTTGGACCTTAATGAAAAAAAATGTATACTGACTTTACACTCAAGAATTTTTTTTAAATCATGTCCTTTCAATAATGCTCAGATTCAAGCTATTTAAAAATGAAGATTAGTAAGTCTTGGATTGGCTCAGAACCCTCCTTTGAACTGTCACAGGTTCTCGTACTACCGCAATTATTCATAAAAAAATAGACGGAGGCTTTGGAACATCTCTGTATCATATTTAAAAGGTGAGTGAAAATAGGAACAAAGCAAAGATGCCCAAGTAAATGTATATAACAGAAAGAATGCTGAACAATTGTTTGGCCGAAGAAAACATACCAAATATTGATTACATAATCAAATATTAAATATTTATTTAAATATGACATATATTAATATTAAAATTCACATTAATATTTAAACCACTGGTATCAAATTTATATAGAAAAAAATACACTTAACTACTGTACTTGGGATACATAATAATTTGGTGTTTTCATTTCTTTATTAAATCTAAGTTTGATATATCTTACGATGTAATGCTCTTAGCTAAGTAAAATTTATTCACTTTATAAATAACACACATAATATTATAAAATATTTCGTAAATATTATATTTTACTATTCAAATAAATTTTGGAACTTTAACCACGGTTAATAATTAAATAGAATTATATTGTTACGCTACGGTAAAACAGTAGTAAGCTTTATATCTGTCATTCATTTTGGTTACATAAATCACTAAAATCCTTTCTACACATCCCTAATTGCCAAGAACAGTTCTATACTAACTTGAAGATAAAACCTAGATTCTTTCAAAAGGTGAATCCGTGCCGTGATCGGTGTTCTGGTCCTTACTACAAAGTTCACCTCTTGTATAAAACATTTACTATCATGTCCCAGGTCCCCTATATTATATTATACAAGCAAACTTTAAAGACTGAATTTGACAATCTTGAGACTATAACGTTTGATGTAGACACAGCAAAAGCAGTCCAAATACATACATAGTAAATAAACTGTATAAATCCTACAAACTGTGACTAAACTTACTGATTGAAAAAGTGCACTCGACAACCTTGATTGTTGCCAGAGTTCCATATAAACATTTAAAGACAATTACTTAATTACTACTAATGTTCCTAAATAAAAGGCTAAATTAAAGATGTGTAGATCGGGCCTAAATAAAAAATACTAAAATATCAGGTGTTGGCAATTAATTAAGCGTGTTATCAAAAAGAACAACCATGGGTAGATAAATTATAACAAATGTAAGTTTAAAAAAATATATATATGTAAGTACCCACTTACACGTGATAATATTCTCGGGTCTGGCAACCCCGCAATAAAAATTATCCTGCTTTTCCAAATTTAAATGAACAGCACAAACAATGGAATGCAGATTTTCATATTAAATTGGTGTTTATTAAGCGTCTGTAAGAAATATTACAGAAACTTTTTCAATGTTCTAAAATATTGCTGCAAAGCTCCATGATGGATTCTGATTATGTTTTTTTCACATATTACAGTCAAAACAAAAACTCAACAAAAGAATCACTACTAGGGAATAATATTTATTATGTTCCAGTGGCACAGGGAAATAAATCAATAATGAAAATACTTTTCAACCCATCCCAGAAGTCAAGACTACTTTGTGTAGACGAAACTTAAGATTTTTTTAAATTAATTTGGAATTTTATGAATATTCTTTCAATGTATCATGGGCAAAAAACAATCAACAATGTTATAATAATCAAAATAATAATATTCTTTGCTTAATAAGTAGTCAAAAAGATTACATCAACAATCGAAGATCTTTACAAATTACATCAAACATTTTCATACATAATATAATATATTTGTTTAAAAATAATTTTAAAAAACTCCTATCATACTTAATGATAAATGTTATGTACAAAATTGTCTAGAGATTTAGAGATACAATAAATACTTTTTTTACAACACACAATAATAATAATATAAACTGTGAAAGTTCCATCAAACTGTAAAATAAAATTACCCGTCAAAACTAGGTATCAAAAATAATCACCCGACATCTGGTAACCCCAGGTCCTCGTAGAGACACAAGACTTTGTGTATCAATTCATACTGTTCAGAATTTTGCACCATGCCACCACGGTTCAGTCGCATGTTGCACACTATACCGAGAATGTCTACCCTTTGGTCGGCTTTCATCTGCCTAATACCATTCAATATGGCAATCAAACATCCCGTTCTCCCGATGCCGGCTGAACAGTGAACAATAATCGGTGGCATGTCCTTCAACTTATCTTCATTATTCAATTTTGTCATCGTAATATTTTTATTGTCTCCACTACTTTTCTCAAAGTTTGGTTTTAAACTGTCACTCAAATTGCTGGTGACATCGGTTTTCTTAGTCTGATTCAAATTCGAATCGATTCGGCCTGTGGACTCTCTGCGCATCTGCAAGTCGTGTCTATTTTTAGGCAGGTCGAGCCGGCTTGCCAACGAGTTCTTTCTGAAGCCTTGCCTGCCTGCGTCTTCCAGAGTATTAGCTTTTGCAACCTCGTCAAAGAATGCTTTCGCTACCTGAAAGGCAGACGGTCTCCGTTCCCGCGGGGCATTCTCCAAATCTATATCGAAATTACTGCCTTTATCAGATTCGGAGATCTTTTCTTTGGAATACGATGAGAAATCAAAATAAGTCATAGATTTATCCATAGTAGTTTTGTGTAAGTCAGCAATGTCTGGCTTGTCAAAACTCTTGGCTTTTGTCAAATCCGGACGTCCTCGCCGGCTGTCGCCTCGCTTCAGTTGGACTTCTTCTCCATCAAAATTAAGAAGACGATTTTGCATTACATCCAAACTTAAATCTAAAAGGGCCGTCACATCTTTAGGACATTTGTGATCTGCCCAATTGTCAAACCAATAATGATAGACTACTAGAGAGTTGGTACCAGCCAGCTCTCCTTCGTCTAGTTTGCCCTTGTTATCCAGTTCCCCCTGAGGTTCATTCACAATTATCTCGACACTGTCACTAACCCTACTCGTAAATTCAATATTTGGTTCCACGCCATCCTCGCCTATGCTATCACTAATTTTACTCATAGTCTTTATAAGTTTGTTGCTGTATTCAACTAATAATTTCCTAACAGTATAGCCTGTCTTATGAGTAATCCCAACATTCTTAATTCTAAAGTAATTTGCTTCCGTGTCTTCTAAATCTGTCTCTTCCACAGTACTAGCGTCGGGAAAGAAGCTTCCCCCGCTGCAAGCAGACGAGTAACTGGAATTTGGCAACTTTTTAAAAGTCATTTCTTCATTCAGCTCTGATGGGAAATACTTCTCACACTTTTGGCGCCCATTCTCAATGAGATTGGTGAGCATGACAATTTTCTGTATACCTGCTTGGCCATCGGGTGATTTTTCTGAACTTTCTTGGGCTTTTTTCCCTCGCCCTTGCGGCGATCCAAAGTGTCTATCTTCATTTGTCTTTGTGCAGCCATCCTTGTAGAACTGACAGCTGTTCTGGTAGACCATAAGCCAGAAGTCATATGTTGTATTTTGCAGAGGTCCCTGTGTCGCAATGTAGCAATTCTTTGTGTATTCATGCCCCTAAAAATAAAAAAATAATAGCAAAATTACCTTCATTCTAAACCCAATCAAATAATTAAATAAATCTGTTTTAAATATATTGATGCTTTTTCTTTTAAACATAAAATTTGATGAATACATATTGTGTAGTCAGTCTGTGATACTTTGTAAGATGTAGTTGTTCAGCTAGCAGTAAGACATTCGCTTAATGATCAAGTGAATATGCAATTAATTATTGACCAACAATATTTAGATTGTTACATAGCCCCAAGATAAATACTATGACTCAGCACCACTACATATTATGTGGGTTCTACAAACTTCACATTTTCATAAAGAATGAAATTAGATGAGATTTAAAAATTGTTGTTTTTTTTCCTATGGTCAAATAAAGTTACCCTATTACATTTAATTGCAATGTCATGTCATAAAAGTTATCTACTTTTTTTCTCTTATTTACTTTTCGAATTTCTGATTTATATTGATACCCTTGTTCTCCTGACTCATTATATGAATACTTTAACCATTCTATATACAGTAGACTGCCGATTATCCGGGATCGGATCAGCCGAGATGCGGATTAACCGGGACATTTTGAATTTCGTAAATATTGAAAAAATATTTTATTAAAACAAAAATGTTCCACATTGTTCATAACGGCTACTAAACGTCCGAAGAGTGATCTAGCAAAACATTAATTTTATTTAGTGTTTTATGAGGATTAGTTTGCCCAGTAAGTTCATAGAATAAGTAATTGTCACTTGTGTACAATAGAGCGCATCGCGGTAAATTATGACAGCGGCAGGGTTTGTCTCTGGAGTGATGACAAATTAAAGATGTAGGGTGATTTTAACGTGTCTTCTAGATTAACATGATTTAAATAGAGGCACGGCATCCGACAAAGTACTGTTCAAGGGAAAAATTAAGCAGTGATGATCTAGCTGGACGAGAATTCACCTCTAAGTTTTAAACATTAATAAAAAATTTAATAAATGATTAAACCGAACTGGGCGTGAAGGAGAATTTCTCGATATTTATGAAAATCATGAAGAATAAGTGTCAGAAGCGTTTTGAACAAAACTCGTAATAATATGCGAGTTTTGTAACTTTTGAATATTTTTGAATGCTTTCGGAGTAACTGGAAAACTTGATTATCTGGATTTTTTTCACCATCTATCCCAGATAATCGGTAGTCTACCATATAACATAAATTATCTATATACGCACACACTGATTTTGGGCTTTTTTATTATTTCATTTATTTTATTTCTTACTTCTACTTATTTCTCAGTTATTATTGTTTGAATTGGTGAACATTGTTGTAAAAATTGTTATCAAGGGAACAAATAAAATAATAAAAGTTAAAATCATCATCCTCAGGTTGCCCTCATTTAACACATGGAATAAATAAGTCGATTAGCAAGGTTATGTCTTCACAAGCCTTAATGTATGAAACAAAATGAATGAACAATCCTAGAAAGTTGTTTTACCTTAATGTAATTGGCATTAATGTATCCTTCATCTGTTTCGCCGACTTCTGGCCTCAAAATAACTCTGGAATGTTCATTGGGTAATATAGTCTTGTATCTGTTCTTAGGATGCGAACCAAAGACCATTGGCTTTTCTTGAAAATTGGTGGGCAGATCCCAAAACTCCTGATGCAAGTTCCGAAGAAGAGTTTTTTGGTACTCCAGGCATGGCAATACTGGTTCCGGAAGCAGTCGTTGCGGATTATATTCCCCTTCATTAGAAGAGTCATCTGGACCCACCCTGTCCAGCATCAGATGAGACAGTTGTGACGTCAATATGTCTGTTGGAGATTTTTTACTTAAAAATGGACACTCGCCTTTCGAATAACCATCTTGAAAAACAGAGTTCAAATCTTTCAATTGTTGCCTTGTCAACATGTTGGAGGCATTTTGGAGATGTTGAATATTGGCAAGGTACATTTTAAAATCTTCAGAGGTGGAATGTGGACTCAATGGTTTGGTCGTGATGTTTTTGATTGGAACTGATCCTTGCAAACCGGCATTTTCCATGTGTTGCCGATCACCAAATGCATAAATCATCTCATTCTCCTGATCTCCACAAATGTAAGTCAAATTCTGTCCGCACGCAGTCTCTACATTTTCATTATAACTCTCAGTTGCGTACGAATTAGACCAAAGATTATCATGTGAACCAAATGAATAGACATTATCTAAGTTTTTGCAATGATGTACTCTAGATTTGTATGACTTTGGAAAAAGATTTTCGGTGCTCAAAGATTTCCGATGTTTTTCGCGTTGCTGAGAGCAATGCAGATTATCAGAATCTTTGTAGCAATCATAATTTGGGAGATTTTTTTGAATAGCTGTTTCATCTATTTCTATATCTCTCATGGCATCTCCGCTACAGCCCTGCAGATTGTAATTAGAACTATTCAGATTCAATGTCAGAGATGTATTTGAACTTCTCCTCTCCAACAAACCTTTCTTCTGTTCGGCATTGTTAATGCTCTGATTACTGTTGTACCTGCTGAGAGTACAGCCCGAGCCGTCAAGATTATAGTTAGAAATGCTTAACACTCTTTTGGAATCAAACTGCGAATTGGAGCCACCGTTAATATTTAGAGTGAGAGATGTGTTTGAACTCCGTCTTTCTAATAAACCTTTCTTTTTTCCCACTTTGGACTCATTTTGAATATTTAAAGAGCTATTGCTAGTACATCTGTTGAGGTTAGTATTTGATGAACCTTGCAAGTTTAAAGTGAGACTGGTGTTGGAGCCCCTCCTCTGAAGCAGACACTTTTTATTCTGTCCGATGGGAACATTTTCATTATTGGACAAACTGTAGTGAGATCCTTGCAGGTTACAGTTGGAACCTGTGTAAAGACGTCCATGCTGCGCCGAGCCATCCAAATTTAGAGTGAGCGAAGTGTTTGAATTTCTTCTTTCTAAAATGTTTTTCTTTTGCCTGTTATCTGTATTGAGGCTGAAATTAGATGCGCTGTTTTTAATGTTTGTCAAATTGTGACTGGACGCCCCCAAACTAGCCAGGGATAAGTTGGAGCCTTGTAAACTGAGTGTGGAATATTTCAGACTGGAACTGGTTCCATCTAGATTGATTGTAAGACTCTGATTGGAGCCTCTCCTTTGTAATAAAGTCTTTTTGGAAATTTTTTCATCTGTAGGATGAGTATGAAAATCATTAGACGGCACGCCTTCAGGCAACGTTTTAAGATTAGTGCTCGAAACACTTAAGTTTTGTTTAAAGTTCAATAGGTTAGAGCCTAGAAGATTACTGTCGCTAGGTTTGTGCACAACACTCAGTCTGTTTTCTGTGAATTCTCTTTGGTTAGTCACGTGTCCTCCGTGTTCAGAGAGATCCACCATATTTTCATCAAACGATCCCATTCTTCGGCTGAAGCTTGAAGCGTTAGAATTGAAGCTTCTGCTGAGAGGGTACTTGGATGCCTGGAAGAGCATCAGATTAGCGTGATTTTCCCTTAGGAATATTCCACTGTCCACATAATTCAAGGGACATTTGACGTTCATAAATAATTTTCTCTGTTGATTTTCTGAAAACGTTCTCGGAGCGATGTCGTTTGTATTCCCTCCACAATTATTGCTATTATAATGACTGGATTTGACAAGTTTTCCACTTTTTTGGCTCAAAGTTCTCTTCAGTTGACGTTTTGGCGTATTTGGAACTGATATGGAATTCTGTGGTACTTGCAGCGTGTTGGTCTGCGGCAATGACAGATTTAATGTTTCTGAGGAATCAAGAGACGTCGCTTTGAACTTTAGTGTCGGTGTTTTTGGAGTAAGACATTTCTTTGCAGAATCTAAACAATCATATTCCATTAATTCCTTTTCCAAGTCTGTATCTCGCTTATTGATATCGATAGTTAAATTTCTAATGTTCTTATTTTTTAATATTTTTCGTTCATCGACATCGAATGCATCAAATTCCTTGGGTGAAAATCTCGGCTGCATTTCGCTGAATGCTATCGCTGACGAATTATCTCGTAAGAACTTTTTAGGTGAGAGGATATCGGGAGACGCTCTCGAGTCATCTGACTGGATGATCGTTGTAACTGTTTGATGAATGCTAGAGCATGCATCGTTACAATTATCAAATGTAGTGTACAAGTCATTTGTATCATCATCAAATTTAAAATAACTAGCTTTGGACATCAATCGTGGTGAAGAAATATCAACTCGGTAATCCGTTTGTTCGGGGGACTTATCAGCGTCTCGTGGATCATATAAATTTTCATGTTTAAGATGTTTAACAATTGGTATACCAAGATTTTGCTCGATAAACTTTGCGTTGTCAGAGTCAAGAGATATGGACTTGAGCCTTTGCCGCCTGTAATTGGCGGTGTTGCCAGAGCTGGGAATGGGGAGGCTATCTTGACTCTCTTCTCTGAGGCCGAGAGTCGGCTTGGTGTGTGTTGTGGTGATGACTTCGTTGTTTGAGTTGGGTGAAGCGAAATTGATATCGCTGGCAAGATGAGAAGTGTCTACGATGATGTCATTACTACTTTCAGTCTTATTATCATTTACTTCTTGCGAATAGCCCTCTTCGGAAGAGGTGATTGATATGGAACTAATAATTCTCGGGCAAGAATTCACGGATTCCGTTTCCAAATCCACTATATTGTTTAGCAGTCTATCTTGGTCGGCGATAATTTGATCCAATTGAGGATTATCCGTCACTCCGCATTCTAAGTCAGTCTTTTGGTTGTGCGGTTCTTCACCAGTCTGCCCTCCATGATCCGCTTTAAGTTTTCTACCCACAAATACATTGTCCACGTCCTCTTGGGTGATCTTTCTATTAGAATCATTCTGTAGTTCTGAGCGATCAAATCTAAAACATTCACCACCGGCTCTTCCTATAATCAAAGGGCTTTGAACGCTCTTGTAGCTAGACGTGCTGGTGAGCCGAGGGGAATGTTGCCGGTCCGAGGAGAATGATCGGGGTGAAGCATTTCTGCTCTGATTCTCAGCGAAAAATGCCGGAGACTTAGAGTCTGGAGTAGAAAAAAACTTGGGCGACCTCTGATCTGGCGTACCGAAAAACTTAGGAGATTTCGAATCGGGCGTTGCAAAAAATTTGGGTGAATAACAAAACCTCGGACTGGGGTTGTTTTCTTTTCCCACAGCAGAGTCTGCAAGCCGCGGTGAATTTTGAACCTCTGATTTTTCTGCACTGAAATTTTGATTAACATTCTCTATCGTGGTGTTGATATGGAGCCCCGGATTTGGTGCCCCAAATCGTCTACTGATGACGGTCTTATTCTCTTGTCCTGGTCTCTGCCTTGTAGATGACTGCTCCGCTTTCTCAGCATCCAATATGACACAGTGAGAATCCGTGGCCAGCGGTTGCACTCTCACTTGAACCACGGGACTGGAGTCCCCACTTGCTGGCTCTGAACTCTCTACACACTTTTTGGAAACGTCACTCCCGAATCCGAAAACAATTTGTGTATCACTTTTCATCCCTGGAAATGGAGATTTATCATCTTTCTCCAAGGATGGTGATCTTGTGGCGCTGTACTTCCTGGAATTACTTTCAGCATTAGCCAAATCGACCGCAAGATCCGTTCTAACAACATCGGAAAGCCCAAATGTCTTAGGAATATTGATATTGTAGCCTCTCCAATCTAGAGGCGGCTTCCTGTGCAGTATCCATTGCTGTTCGGGTAATGCTACCTTCATCTTCTTGCCTTCGATTTTAATTTTAGAAGAGCTCGCTCCATCCTCACCAGGAGGAAAAACAAATTTAGAGTCACTCTTTGACTTGGCGCTCGAAGGCGTAGATTCTCCACTATCCTTATTACTTTCATCATCATTGGTTCCTGGGATTTTAGGACTGCTGCCACCGCTCTTTTTCATCTTCATAAGCGGCGGGCTCACGCTGCCACCGGCCTCTTCATCCATGTATTTGATGTCACTTGGCAAGTTAAATTCAAAGTCATCCGCGTCACTCTTCTCTATAATGACCTTGAAGTGTTGAGTATGGTTGTCCATGGTGGGGTTTTTGGCCGGAGTCTCATGGCGCCGATGGCCCCCCGAGTAGTGGCTGCGCAGCCAGACCACGAGGATCAACAGCACGAACAAGAGGCCGACCAAAGTGACAGCCAGGAGTGTGGCAGACAGAAGCAGATCCACAGGGGTGGGAGGGGGGAGGCGCGAGGAGGTCACGTGGGGGGGCGGAGGAGGCGCGCCTTCCATGGCTCACCCGTTACATCTGTAAACAAAAAATACAATCTCTTTAGATAATCTAGCTTAAATAAAATTAGATTGGTGCAAAAATTGCCAGTTTTTTTATATCAAAAATTTTTAATATTTTAAAAGTTGTAATAATGTTTATTTAATAAATATTACATAATTTCCATTATTTGATATAACTGTCTCCCACTAATAATCTATTCATTTATTCCATCCCTAAAAAAATATCAGGTTTTGGGGTGAAAAACTCATTGAGAATCGTTTTGACATCTTAGTCTTCTAAAATAATTTTGTAGGAATCGGAAAAGATTATAATCACTAGATGGTAAGACCGGAGAGAATGGAGGATGTTGTAAAATTTCAGGTAACTAGTAGCTCAATTTTTTTTATATTTAAGACTGGCTCCCGATTTTGTTTGGCAATTATTCATTAAATTCTTCTGTAACAAATTATGTGGTACCCAAACGCAAAGCCTTGATGCAATCCCCAGTTTATGAAGATGTTTTACAATGCTTACAAGTGATCAACATTCAAATTTTCTGCAAGTTTTCTTGTGGTCAAGGGTCGGCGTTCACCATAGCCGTGAAATATTTTTCAACAAAGTCAATGTGACATCTAGCATGGAGCTTATCTTCCAATGATAAATTTGAGTTTTCTCTGATATCTGTTATATTTAAACTGTTGTATTGAAATGTTATATTAAAAATGTACTGTTATATATATATTAAATAAATTTTTATTCTTATGTAAAAGCCCACAAAGGCGTTGATGGAAATAGATAAAAAAAAAAAAAGTTCAGAGCATTTTGTATGAATTTATTGAATACAATAAAATATAAAAATAAATACTTTTAAATTAGTCAAAAATATTTACAGCTGTCTTAACTCAAGCTTAACAATTTTACTTCTCCAATCCAACAAAGTAATATTAATAATATATATATACTTTAGAAATATAACAAAGTTACATTACAACAAACCAATTAAGATGAAATGTTAAATTGTAAAGTATGAATATTATAAAGTATCAAATGACTAGCAACATGGGAGCAATTGTGATCAACTCTCACTCAAAACGATATTGGGAATGATCTCATCCATTTCACTGCTTGCTTGTTTTATTAGAATCTACTGAAAGAATCGTAGAGTGATGAGTAAGAGTTACTTAAAAAAACTTATACTTAGCAGCATATATGAACCAATGCTGTCGGGTATTACTCATCCCAACCTTACATCTTCATATTCTTCTTAGTCATACTTCCACTTAAAGATCATTCAGACTGCCATGATATACGGCACATTTTGGGCTTGCAACATTGTTGTACGTCAAATTACGCACATTTTGGTGTAGTCGATAGTTTGAAATTCTACTACCTGATTAAGTTACGGCATGTTGAAATATGCCCTGTGGTAGAACAATGCTGTAAACCACCCAAGATGGTGGACTTGTCATATGTAATTCTCTCACCGAGTAATGTTTGGAAATTAAATAAACAAAGAAAAAGAAACAATAACATTTCAAACTGGAGATATCAAGAGAAAAATGATGAAAGATGCTGGTCAACCTCATATTTGGAAGAAAGGAGTAGCCGTTGCTGTAAAAGACTCCAACTGATGCGAGTAGAACAATGCTGCACAGCACATTTTATTCATTGAACTCTGTCAAACATCATTTTGAAAGTAATTATTATATTGTTCTTACATTTTTTGTTTTATAAAAATCTACTATCCGAGTAATATGTATTCTTTATTCTTTTAAAATAAACACAACTTTCATATAATATAATCAGTTTATTACACAGCATTGTTCTACTGAAAAAATGCTTTGTATGTGCCTCAATTCTCTTACTTTTATCTTAGATTACAATTTGATAAAAAGTATATTATTATCATTTATAATTTTTTTTTTTTTAACAGTTTTTCTTAGTTCCTATAAAATCACCAAAATGCACCGTACATAGTTATTCGGGTGACGTCTTCATTTATTAATATACATATGTAGGTTTAAATCTTGGATTTTAAACATGATTTTGTCTGATACCCATATGTATCAACATTCATGTACCTCACTACATACATACACCATTAGTTATTCAGGATTGTGACAATATCTTTCTTCAGAAAATATTCTACTTGGTACTGCCAGGAATTACCCTAGACTCGAATTATCCATACCTCCTTATTAATTTATTTTTAAAATAAAGTTGCGTACACAGTACACCGGGGGCGTGCACTGCATACAAGCAAAAAACCTGTAGATTACTAAAGATTCTGGAGGAAAAAAAAATGTAAAGGGTTATATAAAAAAAATTGTTAATCATTTGTGTACAATGTCATGGGAATGCTGTCAGGCAATTTTCTAGTAGTTAGTAATTTGTTTGTTTGATCTGCATAACGATCACACTGAACTAAATATTTTCTTACTGAACCAATGTTTTGTTGGTATCTTTACGTCTGCTAATTTTCTGCATTTTTCAAACAATTTGTGCTTAGCTCTGTTGTCTTCAAAAGGGACTAATCCTTACTGAAAACTGTGTGCATTGACACCATCTACATATTTGAATTGCTAACACTGAACGTTTTGTTTTCATGATGTATTCCAACGTCATTCTGTATTCCGTATGGTGTTTGCATAAATGTGTTCATTAATTATCTGTCAAGCGAGCAAATTTGTATTTTTTGGATAGATTATTGCCAATTATTAATGAAATGTTAAAATAAATTTCTTTCTGTTATGTGTTTTAGTTAAGGTAATTTGTAAAACTGGTTATTTAAATATGTATTTTTGAGAACTATTAATGAAACATTTGAAATATCAATTTTTCAAAGGAGAAATCGTACATAATATTTTAAGAGAAATAGAAAGCAGAGTAAGATACATAGCAATAAAAGAACTTGCCTTTTTGGAAGTAATAATAATAATAATAATGTGTTTATTCCAGCGTGATCAGGTTTTTTTTTAACCCGATTCGCCATAAAGATAATACATATTATGTTATACATTAAAGGTTATGAAATATAAATATAATGCTATGAAAAAGAAAACCAAGGAAAATATGAATAAATAATTTTAAAAAAAATAAAAAGTTAATAAAAAGTAAAAAGTTTACACATATATACACACTAAATATAAATATTACATATATAACTACTTCAGTCACGGTCATTGCTGTATATGTAGCTATTCTGTAGGCACTGCCATTCTCTGGTCAGGGAACCAGCTTTTCATGAGAGCGCCGCTTGCACCAGTAATGAATTCACAGTAATTTTCTACATTTAAATTGATAGAATTGTTCTCAAAATTCGAATAATTTTTCTCACATTTTTATTGATACCTAGTATAACTATTGTGTACCTAGTTAGTATTGATAACAGCATAACCCAATTTTGTGCCTAGTATACATATCACATCAATATTCTTACTATTCAAACTAAGCTAAGCTCTTGTGATATGAAAATAACAAGGGCTAAAAAAGCAGTGCATTACTGAAAATTCTGGGAAACAAATATAAATTAAATAATTCATATGTTATAAACAGACGATTTATTATAATTACCCTAGCATCAGCCGTGTACTAGTAGAATCTTTAATTACTTAGTTCTAAAAACTACCACGACTATCCCGCCGCTGCAGCCGTACAGAATTGAAAATTCCTTTTGGCTGGTCTGTTTTTTACGGAGTCCTTACTTATGCTGTTTTTTAACAGAATAACATTTGAAAGACATTAAGAACACATTAAAGACAATAACATTTGACAGCTGCATGCAAATCATTGAAGTATCTAATTCGCGAATTTTACTATCTAACTGTTGTTAACGAATTATTTTCATGATCATTTTTTGCATTTGAGGTGCATGATTGACTTGTTTTAGATTTGGGAAAAACAAAAAGCAAACTGACATAACTATTTCCTAGGTTAAGCTTTAATAAAAATAATAATTTGCTTTAGTTATTATGTGAAGAATTTTCAAACAGTAAAAGAATCATGTTCAATCATAAAAGGTATTAAATATTTTTTATTGATTTTTATATGGGTAAGAAGGTATTATTTTACATTAAAACTTAAACATTAAAAATACAATTAATAGTACTCTAAAATTACAAATAAATAAATGGTAGGATCGTATAAATGACGGATTCATTTTTCCTAAAGACGTTGGTTAAATGAAAGTTCATAATCCTATGTACAATATATATTAAATATGATTGTATAATATCATTGGTAATAGCATAACCTAAATCTATACCTACTGCAAGCCATTGGAAAATATGACCAACTTGCTGGTCTCCTACAGGACAAGGCTAGAATCACCAACCACTGAACGTGTGTGTGTTACTAGACCAACAAGCAAGTCCTCCATTTAATTTCATTTATCTTATACATCGATCATCATCTATTCTTAATTCTATTTATTACGCTCCTCTTGACATTACATTATTTTCTTGTCACTTCACTTCTTACTCCGTTATTCAGTCTTCCCAAACATTCTTCTAAATGAGCACATTTTTAAAAATGTGTTGTCAAAATATTTTTTTATATCACTCCATTTTTAGAAAAATGTATTCTAATATTTTTATTTTTTACACATCACTCTTTATTATTTATTATTTACTATATTATTAACAAATTGTCTAATTCAAGTGAAATTAGATGACTCAAAACAAATTCAAATGCTTCAATGTCTCACTTCTAATTAGAACCGTCAGTCACCTACTCAAATCTGTGTAGGTGACTTGAGGGATACACAAATTGTGAATACTATAGGAAATATTAAATTCAACAAAAAAATATTATATAAACGAACTTTCTGATATATTTTAAAACAGTAATGTTAGAAAACCAATTTTAAATTTCGAATATCCCAATACCATTTTCAAAACAGCAGCTTGCCAGATAGAAGAACATAAGAACAATAATATTTAAAGCACGATGTAAATGAGCCTATTTATACAAAATTACAAAACGCATCACACAAGAAAATTAGTAGACGGATGGTTCTAACTAATTTAGGATCTGAGCTCATTTTAAATGACCATAACGCGTAACAAAAACAAGGCATAATGCAGAAATATTGGCTCGACAATTCTTAACGACGTTCGAACCGACGAACCAACATGACAGGTGAACTCTAAGATGTCGACAAACGCCTATTATGACATTCGACGAATATAAAAACACTACTTTAAAGTGTGAAACTTTTGCAACTGTTTAGGTCGAGAAAACTGTTCTTAAAACGCGCATAAATGCATGAATCTGATCAAAATCCAAAAGGAAACAAATCTCACCTTGCGATAAAAACAAGTGTTTCACATTATATTATAAACAACTTCACTGTCAGCACAACACGAAGACGTTACAATTATTGTTGGTTAAAACCAAATGGACACACAGACACCGCTATTTTCGGTCCTTTTAGGTCGTCGGCGGGCACAGCGGGGGACGATTCCACGGTATAAAATTTTGACATAAAGTACGTCAGCCATAACGCCATCGCTATATCGCATTTGTTCGTTCTTTCGGTCGCTTCCAGGGGATCATTCATGATCGGCGAGTCTGCGCAGTAACGCCCATAGTTACGCTGACCATACTTTACAAATTTTACGATACAGTACAAAAATTTTAGATTATACCACACTTATATTAATTTATTTATGTGACTCCGTGACGGCAACAGTTACTTTAAATTAAGATTTGAATATCATTTTCTTTAATAAAAAGCTTATCAAAATGTGAGTTCCGGCTTTTTTTTTCTAGAAAAAAAGCATTGAAAAGCAAGATAGAACAATTATAGAAAATCTATTATAAATCAAGCAAGATAGAAAAATTATAGAGGCGCCCGACAGTTACAGTTTAACCTAAATAAAATGTGTTTTGAATTGATTTTAAATAATCTAATAACTAAAAATTCCGCTCCTGGCTAATCCATGGCCCAATCCAGTAAAAATTAATATAAGTACCAGAAAATTGTAGTATTGTCTTCTCTGTCTATATCGTACTCTTCCGTGTATCTTTGTGACTGGTGATGGTGGTTACACATATCCAAATAATAATATAATATATAAATTTGCATAATATATCAATTTATCGTCTTGAATGGACTCTTCGAACACACTATGTGTCACACATTGATCTTTCTTTGGCACATGAAATGATAATTATAATTATTGGCATGAATGTAACGATAAGTTAATTCAGTGGCATAACTCCAAAAATTGGGCCCCAATGCAAAATGGAACCCCCCGGAACTCTTACCATGAGAGCGTCAATTTCGAATCTATCCATATTTCATCTGGTTCATAAAAACATCATATTTTATCATTTGTGCGAATTATATAAATATGGATTGTAATCATGTACGAACATTGTTTCAAGAATGTTTCTGAAAACATTAAAAATACCGTAAAAAGGTTCAACTAACTATGAGTATTTACTCAAGAAGCTAAATAAGATGGACATTATGTACCGGTCACGCAGATAAGAGAACGACCAGATTCAGATTAGCAGCGTGGCTTGATTGATCTAGCTATTAAAAAATGGCCATCGTCTTATGATGCAGTAGTCATATACGTATATTTAAAAAATGTATGTTTTGTTTCCTCCAAAACGACAAATCTGAATTTTGGCCACGTTCTTGCATACAGTACTTCTTCATGCGTCGGGGGCTTGTTCAGGTGCGCCACCGACTGTTACATCGTTTGAAAATTTAGTCATACGACAGAAAGTCGTCGGTGTGCGCTCGCACTTCGTCACCTCGCACTCGTCAGAAAAGTCTTAAATTAAAATTGAAATAAAAAAAAAAACATTTTTTTTTTGCTTTGATTAACCATTTTCGTATATATTCTAGTATTAACAGGTTACGTTGAATAAATATACTTTGAAAACTTCCATGAAAATAAAATTTAAAAAATAACGCTAGTTTGGTTCAAAAATATGGTCACCTAACTGTAGCCAGCACAAATGGGGCAGTAGGACAAGAGACGTCCCTGGCTAAAATATAAACATAATATACAGTAAACATACCTAGTTTACATTATTTTGAACCCCATTCGTGTAAAATATACATTAAAAAAACAACATAATTTATTGTTTTCAATATAATATTGACATGCAACGCAAAAGAGAAAAAGTTGTCTATTTGACTAGAACCATCATTCAAATCGTGAACGAACTGCTTCAAAATTTCAGAAATGAGCAAATTCATATTATATGTGACGTTTGTTTAAATAATCTGCGATTTCAATGAAATTTTTAAAGAAATAACGAGTACAAAAAAAATACACCATCTGACGGTCATTGTTATTAATGATCATGATAATGGTGCATATCTCGGATATCATCCGCGCCATTATTGATATCGACGGCGTAAATCGTATGAATCGTTGGTCATAAATATAATTATTATTAATCGCATAGAAAATTTTAGAACATTATAATCTTTGGATTATTTGCAGTCAGAATCAAAGGTGAACAATGATGACATTTTTAAAATTGTTATTGATAACACAATCATTCCATTTATGTACTTTGTATAAAAACAATTGGAATAAATAATCAATCAATCAATCAAAGGCATCAATTTAAATTAATACAATTTTCATATCACAAGCTTCGGCTTAGTTTTGAAATGGAAAAAATTATTCATGCCAATATCTTAATTTATTTATAAAAAAAAAAATATTTCTTCTCACAATGGACCTCACCTTTTTATGAAAAGAACTACAACATGCTGCCATCCCATGATCAGCAACTGCAGGAGAGAGCCAAGTCCCTCTAGATATGTGCCTCATTGATCTGTTTCTCAAAGGCTCACGAAGCAAGATCTGCGAGTTTGCACCCTGAAGATAAGATACCCACGCTAGATTTGAAAGATCATATCATGCGAAATGGGTTTGTGAACCTAGTGTAACATTTTTAGTCACATAATTCAAAAGACTGTATGCGAAACTCTTTCTTGTGCATTATGTTCTGAATTTTTTAAATTTTGAAGAAGTTCCAATAATCTTTCGAAGGCATAAGACCCACCGGATAGGAGAAAACGTTTTTTTTAGATATACTCCCCTTACCCCCACTTATTCACTGACCATTTTGCTATTTTATGGAGAGAAAAATACATGCTCTACAATAACTGGTCAAAACATTCCGTGAGGTTCTTCAGTCATGATGTTTTCCTTCTAGGGCCTTCAGCAATCTGATAATTCTTTTGATGTCTCATCCGAGATATTGAAGTTTTTGGATTATTATTGTTTAAAATATTTATTTTTCTTTATCTTTGTCAGTACACAAGTACAGGTAGTGTAAGTCTGGTTAGATGTCAACTTTCACACTGGTGATATATATTTTTTAAAAGGTGCAATTATTTATTATGCGATGCATATTGTGAAACTTTTTTCTTATCGAGAACAAGGGTTATTATTATTTGTGCCCATTATTATGAAAGTGGTCTAAGTCAAGAAATTGAAAAAAAAATTGAGTTTATCAATTATAATATAGATATATTATAGAATGTATAATGTATGCAAGGAAAGTGACCTTATTATGAATGTCAACAAGTCGAAAGTGATGGTATTCGAGAAGGAAGAAAGCAAGACAACGTGCAAAATACTTGTAGGTAATAAATGTTTGGAACAAGTTGACGAGTTTATGTATTTGGGAAGTATGTTTGATAGAAACGGAAAGGCTGAGAAAGATATCGAAAGGAGGGTGATTGCAAGAAACAAAATGAACGGTGATTTGAATGGAATTATAGGCGATGGGAACTTGTCAACCGAGGCAAAGCTAGCGATACGCAATGGAGTCTTGATACGGATACTGATGTGTGGAAGTGAGGCCTGGAGCTGGCAGAAGAACGAAAGTAGACTGAATGCAGTGGAAATGAGATTGCTTAGGCGTATGTGTAGCAGATCCATTTATGACAGAGTAAGGAATGAAGAAATAAGGAAAGAATGCAAAGCTGATCTTAGTATATTGAGTAAGATTAAGAAAGGATCACTAAGGTGGTTTGGTCATATGAAACGGATGAATAAGAAGAGGAAGGCAAGGAAGATATATGACGCAAGTGTGGATGGAGAAATAGAGGACGTCAGCGGAAGACTTGGCACGACCAGGTTGACCAGATACTGGAGGATGGTCCTGTTAGGAGACTCAATAATTGGCGAGTTTGTATGAGAAGATGTATGAATGTGGATGATGCGAGAACTGTGTATCAGGACAGAAGAGTGTGGCGCTCTATCCTCTCTGCCTACCACCGCAGGGAAACGGTGTGATGGTAAGTTAGTTAGTAACAATTGTGAAAAATTTGAAGCGTTATATTCAGTCTATTGTTACGACGTTCAATGGTATTCTGCTAGTGTTTATTTTGAAAATAGAATAAGTCATTTCAACTTCAAAATTTTTTATTTCCTTATAAGGTACATGCAAAATTTATATGTTGAAATAAATTATAAATCTAGTAGATTAAATAAATTTTGAAACATTGTGTTGCGTAATATAAAAATATTTTTCAATCAATTCAAACACAAACCTTTAAATATCTCAAAACGAAAAAAACATGACTTCAACCACGTTCATAATAATGGGGCACATATAATGAATTAAATAAAAAGGCTAATAGTTAAAGGCACTTATTTTATTTTAATACTAATTGGTTTTGGAGCAGTAACTGAATATGAGGAATCATAAATATTATATTGACTAAATAAATGACAAAATATTAATATGTATAATCAAAATAATTTTAGATTTTTTGGGAAGATTGCGGTAATAGTAAAAATATGTAAATATGATTATGCTATTTGCAAATGTATAAGCAAGAATAATAAAATTGATAACATTTATTTGAACACTCAATATTTGGTGTGTGTACAAATTCTAATTAACTTGAGAGTAGAAAATTTATATGAGAGTAATTTTATATTACATACATACAGAATGCATTAAAATATGTTTTGAGAAATACAATTATACAAGAGGAGCTCAGCACATGTGTGCTTAGCGTGATAGATGACATTTAAATAAGATATATATATATATATATATAAAGCAATTTAAAAAAAGGTTAGATGACGTTGAGCATTCAACTATGTACTTTAATATAGTATATTTACAGATAATCTTATAATTTAATATTTTCATCATGTCAAGACAAGAATGATTGTGAGGTAATGCAGTATTATTTATTCACAGCATTCTTGGCCAGTGAGACGTATTGACCGACCAGAGTCTTGACACGTGCCTCGCATGTCTTTCTGACCATCTCCTCATCACCGCGCAGCTGCTCTAGCTTGGCGCTCCATCTGTGAATGGGTGAACAAAACAAAATCAAATAATAATTGTTATGTGTACATCAAAATATGCATATATGTAAGAAATATAAATATGTAGTATTTACTCATTCTTAAGGAATCTCAATTTATTGCGCTTGGGAGTGACTAAAGGCCCATTTCCCGCAGTCTGGTTTATTTTAGATTCCTTGATAATCCTTAATTATAGTTTTCTTCTACGCTTATGACAAACCCCTGTTCCTCTTTCAACAGTGCATGATAGCTAGAAACAGAAGACAGACGGACTGCTGGTGCCACCTGGCAGGCGACCCGGAAACGCAAAGATCTCGCACGACTCGAGAGGTTCACCAGCCAGCTGCTAGGCGGGAATACTACGCAAGGCGGTCCTGAGTCCGTCCACCAAGCTCAGTTCATTCTACTAATATTAGTTTCACAGGAGTTCGACCTGCCTCCATTTGCGCGTAATTTATGCTGACCTACAAAACTCTAAAAAACTACACCTGGGTCAGGGTCACTTTTTGAATATATTTTATTTTAAAGAAAGGAATGAATGAAAATCTATGATACTAACAACAGTAACTTGTCAAGTCTACTCAATTTCAATTTAGGTAGCCGAGTTAGGGTAAAATATATTTTTTTTGTTAATATAAATTTTTTAATGTATTATTACAAAGATATGCAGATAAAATCAATTTATCGAAAAAAATATTTTTATTGCTACCGGGATTTTTATATCCCTATAGCAATAAAATTTTTTTTTCGATAATTTCATTCTATCTGTATATCTTTGTAATTGATACATCAAACATCACAGACCGTCTGTTCTGAAAAATTGCAACTTCACAATAAGAATGTGTTCTCCTTAAAAAATAAAAATTGTTTTTAGTAGTTAGAATACTGTGTCATTTATTTCATATTTTGTAATCATAGAACGGAGATCACAGTTACAGTTTTCAATCATTCAATACCAACACACACTTCATATTAATCTCTTCACTAGTTATACATTTATTTATAATACTGCACTGAAGATGCGGCATATTAAATTACTCGTGAGAGCTAGACAGATCCCAGGCAGGATGTCTTCGTTTGGTAATTAAATTCATTGCATCAGCAATATTAGTCCTGATGTCACCAAAAGAGGTCAGACACACAATGCAGAATGGCCCAGGAGATTTCTCACAAAATACTGCTTACAATAAATAAATACTCAATAGCGTTATTTTTAAGTGTATAATCAACAGGATAGCTTACTTTTCATCCTGCTGTTGCCAGTACTCTAACTTGGAATGCGCCTCTTTTAACATTTCCTGCATGCGTCGCCTCCTCTCGGTGGTCCTCTGCCGCGCCGCCTGTGCTGCGTTGCGTTGTTTCGCAACCTCCTCTGCAGCCTGTGATTTGGCCTCAGCAGATTGCTCCTCCAAAGCAGAGAGTTCATTGTGCAGCGTCTGTTTTCGCTGCCTCTCTGATTCCTGACATAATATTTTTTTGTTAATTTGTGTTTGACCTAAGTATTTATAATGCACTAGATGTCAGCCCCCTCCACAATTTCCCATCGTAAAACTTCAGCTAACAAATAAATTACACAAAATCATCATCGTTCTTGGTCATTTTATGTCATTTGCGTTTTTATTTTAAATTCAAGTTTTATATTAAGTATTCAGATGTTTTGAAAGTAATTTATGTAGTTTGTGATTTTCTTGTTACTTCATATTTGCGCTAATTTTTAAATATTGCAAAAGATCATTTTTTTTTAATTTATTATAACCATGACACGGCATTTCTTCTTCACAATTTATGAATTTTAACATTATTCACAAATTTTTAATTAGTTAGGATTTACATAATGTGTTATGAATATTAAATTAACAAGGAATTACTGTATACATACTAAAAAATAATGTTGTACTGTAAAAAAATCTATATTACCAGTTCTATCTTAACTTGTTGCATCCTACAAATGCCAGCCTCCTTATTGTGCCGAGCCTGCTGCAGCTTCTCCTCAGCCGTTGATTTAATGGAGATAAGAATTTCATTGGTCTTCGCCTTGTTCTTTTCCAGTGCATTACCAGCCAAGAGGTCTCTGTGTAATACAATCAGACTGTTCAATATGGGACATTTCAAATTCTTATAAATTTGTCTGCTAAGTCACCAGATGAAAGGATGGTGGAAAAATGTAAAAAAAAAAAAAATCCACCTCTCTTCAACAGCATAATCATTGAGATTAACTCCGGCGGTAAGTCCAACAGCCACCAGGGACCGATTCAGTGTGATGCTCGCCATCAGAGCTTGTTTCTGGAATTGGCCAAGCTCCAAATCTTTTTTGAAGCCCATCTGTTCAATGGAAAAATATCAATGCATCAATTATTGTAAACAATTTATTAACATATAACATAAATAATGTATTTACTGTTTCTGAGGTAAGTTTATAGAACTCCATAATCACATATGTGAAAATAAAACACTTGTATTTTTATTCTACTCATTTAATTGACTTGAGACTCGTTTCGCCTTGTAAGGGCATCATTATCAATCTAACAATTTAACTCAACAACTTGTATTTATATTAATGTTAATCTATAGTGAAGGACAGCTATATCATTTTATTTATAAGAGATGAAAAGAGACAATATTACAGACAATTATATAATTTTATACATATCACCATTATTATGACATTAAAATATTAGTGGAGGACAGCAATACAATTTTATAAAGAGACAACATTATTCATTGGAATTCTGAGGATTTCCATAAATTTTTTAATGCTTCTAATTATTCTAAGTAACTATTCTGTTTCAACCCTAATGGTATTTTAATGTAGGTAATATGTAGAAAAGAACAGCTATATAATTTTACAACATAAAACAAAATGGCAAGAGACATTTTTGATACTTAAATATATAATGATATGATTTATATAATGTTTGTCCGTTTTCATTCCGTGTAAATATAAATAATATAGACTATAGATATAAATAATCGTTGAGTTATATTGCTCAAACTCCTCTTATATAAGTCATAAAACCGATACTCCTCTACGCAGCCCCCGTCTGGGGTCATGCGACCACTACACACATAAATAAATTACAATCCTTTCTGAATAAGGTCATCAGACTAGCGCCGCTGCGTGCACCTAAATGGACCAGGATTACACAACTCCATCATGACTTGGGTATTCCCCCAGTAAAATAATTCATAAAACACCTCTCCAAGCGTTTTATGCTGAACTCCCACAGCACCGGAACCACACGATAAATGTTCTGTCAACCTATGACGTAACGACCCCTCGCATATTATATATCCCAAAACTGTCCTTTAGAGGTTATCTCCTGCCCCAGCTAGCAGCTCCTGCATCATTGCAGTAATAATAATAAACACACTCCATTTTTGCTAATGCGCCCCATAAGGCATACATCTTGATGAAAGAGCGAGGGTTCCAAATGGACCCGGTACTCTGATTGAAATGATACAAAAGTAAAAAAAAAAGAGTTAAATTGATAATGCCCTTACAAGCATTTCAAGTAAATTAAATGATTAGTATAAAAAAAAACCAGGTGCTTTATTTTCACACACATATATAACGTAAATACTAATTTAACATATTAATTAGAAAGATATACATATAAAATCAATTGTATCGAAAAGTTGTGCCACCGGGATTCGAATCTGGATCTCTTTCCAATCCGGGGTAGGTAGATTATCCAACTATGCTACAGTGACATTATTTTTGATGACCAATTTTTAAACCTATGTGTTACATCTTTTCAAAATAAAACATTTATCGTTCCATTATTTGAAAGAGCCATCTACTTTTACGGAATCTCAAATACCTTTGAGTAAACCGATAGCAGACACCAGAATTAACAATTCATTTTTTAAATACTAATTTAATGTATTAATTATAAATATATACATATAAAATCAATTTTGTCAATCCCGATAGCGCAAAAACAATATTTTTCGACAAAATTGATTTTGTATGTATATATTTATAACTAATACATTAAATTAGTATTTAAAACATCACAGACCTATGTTCTGAATAATTACAACTTCACAATAAGAATGTGTTCTCCTTAATAATTCATTTTTATTAAATTTTTGGACACTACATCTTACATACAACTTATATATTATTAGAACACATTCTTGATGTGAAGTTGTAATTATTCAAAACATAGGTAGGTTCGAATCCCGATGGCGCAACAATAATATTTTTTGATAAAATTGATTTTATATGAATGGTGGAATCAAATAACACGTGTACCATGATCTGAGGAAAACGAGAAAAGGTGAATAATAACATCATATTTAAGTTTTTATCAGATATTTCTTGAAAAATCCGTACTATGCATCCTACCTCTGTTTTCTACATAAAAACTAAAAGTAATAGTGTTCTGTGCTTCCTGTTATTAAATTGCGAAAGTTAAATTTTAAACAACTCCTAAGCACCAAGCGCACTCTTGCTTATGAAAGGCACTAAGTCCATCATCTCTGCAGTTTAACATTGACTAAGTACCCTGAACATCTTCAAACAGCAAACTGGCCTAGTGATGTGCAACTAAGGTACTAGTTCCTGTCTATGTTCATTATTTTTATTGCTTACTATTAAATTTTGTCTTAGTGAGACATAAAAATAACTAGTTAAATAAAATAAAAAATTTATAAAACATATGTTATTGTGTTCAGTTTTTTAGGCATATTTTTAAAATTTAATTTTTGATAAATTTTGTTCATTTTATAACATAAGGTAATTTACTGACGTAAAGTCACGTAAAGTAAAAAATAGTAAGAATAGTAATAGTTATTAGCGTTAATAAAGTTAAATGTTTTTATTAAAACATGCATAATAAAGCCTTGCATTCAGATTTACACTTTGTATGAAGATGACGTGAGTTAAGTAACATCCACCCAAATCTAAGCTTTATTGGTAGAGTTGCATGTAGAACTCTTTGTATTACACTTGTTTTAGGTAAGGCACCATTTAAAATAAATCCTTTTTCTTTGCGCTTCAGATCTTGGAAGAGCAGTGAAGTTGGGGAACTACAAGCCTTCTTAAATCTGCTGGAGTTTTATTTTGTTTCAACACATTTATTACTCTCCAGTAGTTTTGACGAGAACTTGATGGATGTCGCCACTGCTTATTTTTATCCACTGGGCTTTGAAGATACCAATCTTATCAGTGTTGATTATACTATCTGCTGCTTCTTGAAAGTCCAATAAATCGATATGTTTCATGTCAATAACATGAAAAGGCGTTTGCCTAGCTTCTTCAATAATTTTTATCAAAACTTCAGGCACCATAGTACTGCACACCCGTGTTCTTTTTTCTATAAGAGCAAAATCTCTATAAACATTTTTTTTCAGACTGGGAGTATATTTCCTGAACCATTTGGCAAACAGTAACTTACTGTACACTGTCGTTTGCTCTCTTTAGAGTCATTGTATATACCATTTCGCCTTTGTTTTATCTGTACTATATTTATTAAGCTCATCAGTATAAAGCTTGTTTTTCATTATTTTGAAGCTTGCAGAATTCACAAAATAATGTCTGTTTTTGGTCTTCCTCTATTTCTTTGCACTTTTTATAGCATTTGAACAAATTAAAATCCTGGTCAATCATAAAATACATTCATCCTTCTAACTAATATTACCTTACTAGCTTTCCTACTGTATCCTTTGAATGTAACGAAATAAATAAAAAATATCTTCAAGCAAAAAAAACCATTAAAATATAAATTTATTTATTGATACCTACATTACCGATTCATCCATTATAAAGAGTAACTAATTAAACTTAACCCAAGCAAAAATGTAGATATCAATTAATGTCGCTAAACGTGCGCCATATTGCACGTGACATGGCACTGGGATGAACGTTAATCCAAAAACACAAAATAAATCATAGCTCGTTTACTGGTGGATTTTTTGCTGGAATGATCTTTTAGCTATTGATATATATTCCAGGCCATGTGTTTTTCTTCTTTTATTTGCACTATATTTTTTTAAACACTTTTTTCTTGTCGTTTGTATGGGGAGCTCACCTTTCTCGGGCATTTTCATACAAACTGACGTTAGCGGGCAATGGCATTTAGTGCTGTTTTTAAATTAACAAACTATGGCACATAGCGAAGATGTGATATTCAAACAAGCATAAAGACTGAATGCAGCATTGCAGGGACTTAATGCATTACTAGGGTTATTGGCGATGACATATAAAATCAAACTGCATATTTTTTTGTTTGAAAAATGAAATATTGGTATTTAGTGCCTATTTTACTTCAACTATTCATATGTATATCTTTCTAATTAATACATTTAATTAGTATTTGAAAATATCACACACCTATGTTTTGAATAATTACAACTTCACACTAAGAATGTGTTATATAATGTAGTTTATTTCCAGGTTTTTTCCATGTGATACAACAAAACAGAAGACAGCACTAATTTGTATAACACTGTATTAATATAACTAAAAATCAGCAACTATCATTGGTAATATTTCTGGAAAATAATGTTATGGATTTGCCAAAAAACTACAAGTGAGAAAAGTGACTACCCCCATTATCATGCATTCAGTAAATCATATGGTCATGAACTGTTGCTGTTATGGGCATAAATTTACACATATGTGCTTTTAAAATTTTTCTTTCATGTGAAATCTTTCAGTATGCATCAAAATATTATTGCAATAAACAAAAATAAACCTTTATATTATTTTTAACATTTATCTTATAAAATCAAAAGTTTACTTTCATTCAATAAATAAATTGAACATAGAACTACCTTTTGAACTTCTTCCACCAGCTCTCGCTTAGAATCTACAGCGGTCAATATTCGGTCCACTTCTGATAAAATCTCAGCTCTCTGCCGTATTGTCATCTGTTGCTTCGACAAAATTTGCTGTAACTCCTGGATTTGTAATCTGGCCAGAAAAAAAAAACAATTCTACATTACAAACTCCTCAAGAATGTCAGGCTTATTTTGATCCGAGTTATAGAATGGTAGCACACCCGTGATACCATGTCTTCAAATAGAAATGTAAACTTTCAAGATTGTCTGACCTTTGCAAAACACTGAAGCAAATATAATTCAAAATTTTAAAAATCGATATAGAGTATGATTAAAATACGTACAGTGAACGCCCCTTATGATGAACTTTTCATACCCACGAACTTCGGGTTCATAAGCGTTCTTCGGCTACCTTGTTGGCAAATCTATAGCCAAATTTTGTTCAAGAAGAAGTACGGAGCCCAAGTCGTGAAGGACATTCTGGCAGCAGCTAAGGATTTAAATTTGGAGGTACAAGAAGATGTTGTGGAATAAATAAAGGAGCATGAAGTGCAGCTAACCATTCAAGAACTAAAGGAAATGCATAGACATCAGGTTCAAATGGAAAAAAGGTTTCGTCGGAGAAGGAGGAAGAGGAAAACATAGCCAAAAGTGATTCAATGTCCTCAGCTACAATTGAGATTCTACAGGAATGGAAGAAACTTCACGACACATGGTTTTGGAGTGGTACCCCAACATCTGAAGTGAACAGTGTCCGTGGGGGGGGGACCACTCTGAAGACGTACTGCTTCACTATTTTAGGAATTCCTTTAAAAAGGAAAAAAGCAATCAACATTAGATGAATTCCTCAGCCTTAAAAAGAAAAAACAAGCAGAAGAAGTTGAAGAATCTAAAACTTATAAATGTGAAGAAGAATAAACCTGTAACCATGTAAAAAAAAAAAAATACAATGTTTCTAAATCATGATCTTTTTTTGTCCAGGGTCTGGTAATAAATTAAAATTTTGAAAGAAAGCAAACACATTGTGGGTTGACATTATAATTAAATAATATAATGTTTTAGTTTTAAACCACTTTATTATGCACATATATTAGTAAACTAGTTTCAGTTGGACCCAAACTTCTTCAGGACAATATAGTATATAGACTAACCTACGTACAGCTATTTAAATAGGAGGTTAAGAAGGCAGAGCAACAATATATGAGAGTGGGACATAGTATCAGATAACCAAATAAATCTATCCAATAATCCGATATTAAAGTTGTTCCCATGTAATCCCTACCCTTCTCTTTCACCCCCTATCCGATACTCTGTCCCACTGATATACTGTTGCCCTGCCTTCTTAACCTCCTATTTAAATATCTGTACTTAGGTTAGTCTATATACTATATAGTCCTGAAGAAGGTTGGGTCCAATTGAAACTAGTTGACTTTAGTATATGTGCATAATAAAGTGGTTTAAAACTAAAACATTATATTATTTAACCAAATAAATTTATTTCCCCTGGGAAACTATAGAAAATCACACTTCGTACAATGAACTTTTCATGCCATGAACCGGATCGTGGAACGAATTAAGTTTGTTATTCGAGGCCCCACTGTATTTGTAATGTGATAAGGTACCAAACACTATCATTTTTGTAAAAAATATCGTAAGCCTAAAAATGGCAATATGAGCTATTGAGTCACTCACTCCAGCCGGTACGTATTGTCCTTTCCCCTCTCCACTTGATCTCTGTAGGTGACCCGTTGGCGCATCTCCTGGATCAGAAGCTTCTCCAGGTCCGATCTCGTCTGTTGAAGGTGGCGCGCCTTCTCCTCTAAGACTGCAGGTTGGGCCTTCAGGGCCGCCTCATGGTTACGCCCTTCCACCAGTTTTGGATTGCCCGCCTCAAATCTGATATCTGGAAAGCAATAATAGTTACGCTAACAAACCTAAGTAACAACCCACCAGACTATTAATTTTCAAACGCACAAATACAATTTCTCAGTACTAATGGGTTTGCTGCTGTTATTATATTTCCAAGAGTATGTTGAGTCAAGTGCCCAGGAAGTGTTAACTCCTGTTATCATAACAAGTACACTGGAAATGTTTATGCCTGTTATCATAACAAGTGCCCAGGAAACATTTATGCATGTACAACTTGTACTGTTAACATGCAGCATTATCAATATCATTTTGGACGAGTTGCTAGGTTATTCATTTCTATATATTTTACAGTGACATCTTTTGACCCAAACTATTATTTTTACTTTTTTTTTTAAATTTATTATTATAAATAAAAATATGAATTTTAACCACAAAGTTAATATTGCTAATTTTAAAAATATTATTATTTTATCATTTATTTACCAAACAAAAATATAAAAGTACAAGTAAATAAATTAAATTAAATAAATCTTGAACCTGGGAGCACAGGACCACACCCTTCTAATGGTGAGTGAATAATTTTACAGATGTGCTCTCGTGCTCTCTTCATTACATATTACGGAATATGCTTATTATGTTTGTAAAATGTATAGTTCTCTTGTAATCTTTGTCGAGTTTGGAGAAACGTCACCAAAATCATAAAAATAATGTTTTTTCTGTCATTTTGTTAGTAATCTAGCATCTAGAAGCTACTAATACTGAGCTGCCGCCGTGACTTGAAATCAGGTTTTATTGCCTGAAGACAACTCTATAGTTTAAAATATATGTAAATATTTTGAACAAACTTGTAATTTTTTCTCTCAAATGTGCAAGTTCGTGATCGGATATTCCATGAATTTCCTTCAGGGCTGCAATGTATGCATCAAGATTTGGTCCGAAATCGGGCTCTGCTGGATTTTGAAACCTGGAATACAACATTTTTAATTAAATCAAAATACACATACTTCATATTTATCTTACTGGCAACCTACAAACTGACCAAGTTTAGAATAGCTGGTTTTGAGTCTCTATACAGTATATATAAATACAGTGGAACCTTGGTTTACAAACAAAAATCCTGATGAAAAAATACTTCAGTTTGCGAACACAATTTTGGTTTACTAACAGGCAGGCAGTCTCAGAACTCAATACGAAAGAACTGGAACAGCTTGTTTTTACGTTCATTCTTTGTTTTAGTAGTAAATGATAAATGACCATTTTTTTGGGGTCTTAAACAGATTAATATATTTTATATTACATTTTGATTCTTATGGAAATACAGTCGAACTTGGTTATAACGAGCATGAGGAGATCGACTAAATTTGCTTGTTATAGCCATTTCTCATTATATCCAACCAACTGTTGCTACACGTAAAATCAACTGTTTTGCAAATTTTTCCTCTTGTGCCTTCAAAATTGGCCCGTTAATAGCAAATCTGGCACTTCTTTGGGTGCTAAACCCTTTTAATAATGCTGTATTAACATCACTAAGATCACATTTACTTTTTTTTTTAATTTCCGTGATGTTGTTTTCAAATGCCGACACGTAAACATCCTTATTTTTCAATAATGTTGAAACAGTTGAAGACAATGAAAAATTTTACACATTTAAACATTTTTCACGCTGTGTTCTAATTCACAAATGATTTTGATTTTCTCACAAATCGAGAGATACTTAATTTTATTAGTAGACATGCTTGTAAATCAAGGGTCACTTTTTAACTGAAAAGTCAATGTCAAATTGTCAATACAACATACAAACATTACTTTAGATGATTTCATAATAAATTTGAATTCAGTGAAAAACACTAATGTAAAAAGAAAGGGAAGGAGATTGTAAAATGGCATTTTCGGATGTCTGTTTTTTATTTGACACTTTTGCTTGATGCTCAATAATAAGTTGTAAGCATCAACATGGTCAAAGTTTTGGCGCCAGAAATCTTGTATCTTGTATCTTGGTAGTGTCATAAATTATATGACCCAATGGTCAGTGATGGTCAGGGAGTCTGCCTCTTCTTTCACTTTAATTGCTGTTATTTTTCGAGAATGGCTTTTTTTTAGTCCCAACAAACACACAAATATTCATGTGTTGGCTGTATTATTTGTTCGGTATACCCGAGAAGCAAGCTCATTATAACAGTTCACTTTTGTATGAAAACTTGCGTAAACTAAAATATCAAAGAGTTTTTGCTTACTATAGCCGTGAACTTGCTATACCCAAGCTCGTTATAACTAAGTTCAACTGTAATTGTTTCGGTTTACAAATAACTAGGTTTTCGAACAGTTTTACGGAACAAATTAAGTTCGTAAACTGAGATTCCACTGTATATAATTTTTTTAATTGATATTATATAAATTTATTTAAAATTCAATTCAAGACATGGTATATTTTTTTTTAAATGTACGTAAATGATTGAGAAATGGTAATTCACTATTACTATTGGATGGAATGCAGTCTGGACGTAACCCGAAATGCCTGTATTTGATATATTTTTAGTAGCTTTTAATTTTTTTTAAATTTATACATTGTATTTTATTGCTCTATTGAACACAGTATAATAAAAAATTACTGGCATACAAAAATGTATCAAATACGTGAGAAATACTAAAATGAGATATTTATTATTTACGATATTTACTTATGAGGGGTAAATATATATTTTTAGTATGTTCAATTTTTAAGAAACAATATTCAAACCTCTAATCATTGAAGTTCAGAAGGTGTGGTTCAATATTTTTTTCAGAAACTTCATCCTGTCCCTCTATATGAATGTTTGATATGGACTAATGTAAATATTTCCTTATTTTTTAATTATTATTAAAAATTTGGCATCCGGCAATGTCAAAATTATAATTGTTTTATGGCTTTGTTATTTTGCCTTTTGTGGTAGAGGGTGTTAATTTGTATTACAGTAATAAGAACATAATACAAATTCCAACTATCGGCAATCATTTGACAGCACTTATAGTAATTATATTACACCTTGTTTATACATCATTAGTATCATGTTCCCGTACTTAGCTATAGCTATCCAGAGCACTGCGGATAATTTGAAATCACATGGTCAGACTGTGTGTAATCAGGTTACTTGTATATTTCATTATGAATTTCAGCTATAATTATAATGCATATTAAATAAAAATAATCTTACAGTGAATAATTTATGGTTTTTGCACAAAAAACTTTTATGCTAGGTTGAAAAACTTAAAAAAAATTTGCCATTGTATAATTTTCCAATTCACTTAAACAATTCCAAATACTCTCGGGAACATTTTGAGTACTGCTAATGAAGCGCCTGTGTTCGTGTAAATGATGGAGGGCCTCTCTGCTATTCGATATCGGTACCTCCTCTGTCTCATCAGTCTCTTCAGCGAAGTGGTCTTCCACGTTGTCGCAAAGATCCTTTATGCTTTGAGCTTCATAAGGCACCAGTACATTGTCAACATTGAGGTATTCTTCAAATGGGCATAATATATTCATTTGACACTGAAGTTTTTTCCATGTATTTGGGAAAATTTTATCTTGCGGCTCAACTTCTAATCTCGATTCTGCAAATCCAGCCTTCCGAAAACAATTTGCGATTGTTTGCTGGCTGACTGTGTACCACGAAGAAGATAGGAGACTCATGGCATCCAATAAATTTAATTTGAAGTTTTCCTTTGCCGTTAACTTATGAAGCAACCTACAGACCAGTTTTTTCCTAAAATTTTCTTTTAACGATCTTATTGTACCCTGGTCCATAGGTTGTAAATCCAAAGTTGCATTTTCTGGTAAATATTCCACTCGAACATTATTTAAATGGGATATGTCTTTGGGATGCACGGCACACTGATCTAAAAATAACAAAATTTTTCGATTTTGAGCTGACATTTTCCTGTCCATAATAAGAAGAAACTCGCAAAAAATTTTGCTCGTCATCCACGCTGACGCATTATGCCTGTACGTACAAGGAAGAGTCTGTACATTTTTAAATGAACGTGGCTTTTCAAACTTCCCAACCACAAATAAGGGCCACTTCTCTGACCCGTCCATATTGGCGCATACAAGCATTGTAATTCTTTCTTCACTTCGTTTGCCTCCATGACAGGCCTCTCCTTTCAAGGAAAATGTTCTATCAGGGAGCAAACTATAAAATAAGCCGCATTCGTCGGCGTGGAAAACATCTGCTGGCTTATACATATTAAGGAGACATGGAAGAACGACTGCCTTCCAAGAGTCCACAGATTCAATTTTGACATTCTTTGACTCCCATTTTGCAGCCTTGTAAGAGATACCAGAACGCTTTTTAAATCTGTCAATCCACCCATTTGAAGGAGTAAAATCTATATTGAGTCTTGTGGCGATCTCTTCAGCTTTTTCCTTTAGAACGGGTCCACTTAAAGGAAAATTAAGGGCTCGCTTCTGCCTGAGCCATTCCAAAAGAACTTCCTCCAACTTATCATATTTAGAGGTCTTCACTTTTTTTCTTTGTAATGGACCAGCATCCAGAGACCGTTTGGTGATCGATTCGCGATTTGACACTACACCATTTAATGTAGAAACAGGTATACAGAGACTTTCAGCGATTTTTACACGAGTCATGTTGGATGAAGCTTCTACTTTTTTAATAATTTCAAGTTTTTCCAATAATGAAAGGGAATTTTTCCGTCTTCCATATCTAGGTTGTAATATTGGAGCCATTATAAAAAAATTGCACAAAGTTTATAATCCTTAAATAAAATTTAAACTTTAAAAAAACTTGAGAAGTGAAAACACATTTTTAAAATAACGATACGAAAATATAACACGAAAACAACAAAACTCAAAACGTGTTAACAAAGCAAGCCAAAACTCAACATCAATAATATATATATAACATATGACAACCACACGACGTATAACGAAACAAAAATGAAATAAAAACAAATCAATAACACTCGAGGCGCAAAAACAAGACACTACGCGGCGAAGCGCGGGAACGGAATGATTTGGTTGAACGTCGAATACATTTTCGTAGTTTTATGAGTACAACTCTATTTATCTATGGTTTTATGCAACAGAAAAAAAGATGGTACAGTTAGGACACGTAAAGATGTCAGGAATATTATTTAAAATAAAATAACCTACCTACCTACCGATATCTGACAGATATCTGAAAATTATGTTTTGCACATATAACAATCGCGAGATGTTTGCGATTTTTATGCATTTATTATGAGGATTAGTTGTATGCGAAATCATAAAAAATTGGCGGTCGTCCCAGACTCCATTTTTTTTTTCGGGACGGTCGTGGCTATAAAACATGATTGCTAAACGTATTCTTTGTGATTAACCTGTTAGCTGCCCAGAAAAATCGTAGGTGAAACAGCATCATACCACCATATTGGTGACAAATTTCTTAAAATTCACAAGCTAGCTTTTTTGAATTTTATTTTTACAAAAAACCCATAAAAACGTTGGTATAACTAAAAAAAAAAAAGCGGGTACTATTTCATCATAAGCGTCCATCGACCGCGATTTCGTACGGTTTTGGGATGAAAAAAAGTTAGAAATGAAAAGAAAAAAAATAGTGCTGTCAAGCCATAACATTTAGAACATTATTATTTATTTTATATTTGTTTTTTGCAAGGACATCAGATTTTATTAATATAATTGTGTTTAATGTGATGATTAAAATAAAAATATGCATATTAGCACTTCACATCACAACTGCGTACGCATTACAAATCGCACTTATATAACACTAAACAACACGCATAAAATGACGCCGCCAATCCCGGCAATGGCCAAATGCTGCCTAACGGCGCAGCACTCACTGTATTTATAGTAAAACGATCGTATATTAATTAATAACTAAAAAATAATATCTTATTCACTTGAATTATTTGGCAACAAAAACGAGAAATACTAAATCTAACTGACAATTTACTCAAATTGGAACGTTCCAGATATTATTATTTCGTCCTTCTCATCATCGGACTCTGCGGTAGTGAGGAGCTTATTGGGAATGTCTAAAAAGTCAGCAGTCTCCACTAACGAAATAAGTCATCCTCCGCTATTTTGTAAAGTAAAAATAAAATCAAAAAAATTTCCGAAAATTCGATAACTGTAAAAATATCAGCACTTTAATGACGACATGAGAGTATGTGTGTTAAATTTTCAAACTAATGAAATTGCGATCTGGCAACGCAAATGTGAGCGCCAACTGTCAATTTTGTATGAAGGAAAAATGTCAATTTTTACACTCGATTTCAGACGTAATTCGTGGTGTTCTTGGTCAAAACAGATTTCTATGGGGCGCCATACGATGTCACTACTGGAAATAATAATTTGGTTAAAGATCTCGATCCGCGGCGCCGATGATATCATGCGTTATTTGATAGACGCCGTGGACTGTCCACTATACTCACGATAGCCAACTTGAATTCTGACAGTTCTCGTGTCATCTCTTTCTCTGTCGCAAGTTTCCGACGTGGGCAGCCAAGGATTTAACTACGTAGATTTTTATATTGATACCGAGGGTTGATGCTTAGATACCTAAAACGGAATTTTAGTGTATTTATTTGTTTTGTGAAGTTCAACACTAAACTATTCTGTGGAACTGATATTATATAACTGATAATGTCTCGAGACCGTTAAAAGAAAACATAAAGAAAAATTACTAATGTAATGTTTCTACCGAACCTAATGGAATCGCACCGGCCGTGACCACGCAGCAGCCAACACTGGCCGCATTTCGGCAACTACATATCAAAAGAAATCGGTACGGAAACACCGACCGTTGCCACGTAGCAGCTTCCACGTACTAAAACCATTCTCTCTTCTGCTTTCTTCTGACATTATGTACACTATTTAAAAGTAATTTCACACTATGGTTTTAAATTGTAACATTACACACACCTAAATAGAGTTTTATAATTAGATTTTGGGTGGTTTTCACAAATAAAAAAAACAAGTAATAAACGTCCACGGATATTGAAGAACAAAAAACGCAAAAACTACAATTGCCGTGGCAAATAGTGCCCTTATAACAAACGAATACAAAAATAAATAAAATTAAATCATTATTTTCAGATCAGATATATTAATATCAAGTTGAAAAAATCTATAAATTTTTTAATCAGTAGTGCAGCACTTGTGACGACTGTACATGTTGAAATTTTATTTCCTACATAACTATGTAAAGTGGGAAATACTAAAACGTTGTAAAATAAAGTGCCGTTTTGTAATCCGTTTATGGAAGGATTTACGACGGGCACGCCATTGATTCGGATTTTCTTGGAAATACCGAAACCATTTTAAGTAGGGTATATTGTGGATAGACTTGGACATCAGCCATTAGAAATTGCTGTTTTCAATGTTTTCTGCCTAGTGTAAACATATTTCGGTTCTCAAAAATCTCACACGAGATTATTATTTATTTTTAAAACGATAGCAATATTTATATGATGGTACATTTTTGCACATCCCAACAAAAGTTCATCACTCTTAAAAATCTCGGGTCTTTCGCATTTGAATAGGTCTAATAAAATGTGCCGTCCATTTTATGGCACACCATAAATATTTGCCTCTGGTAAAAACATAAAGCGAGTGTCCTTTCATATTTGAATATATCTAATAAAATTTGCCGCCCTGCATGCTATAATAATACCTAAGCATACAACACAGCACCGTAATGAGAACAATTTCTCCGAAAATGCATCGTTAAATGTGGCACTGGCGAACGTTTTGGAAAAAAAAAAAACCGGTTGCCATATTGACATCGCGTGCGAGGCAAATGACGTTCTTTCAAAATCAAAACTCAGTCGACCTTTGCTGGGTAAAAACAAAAAAAATATTTTTTTAAATCGGCAATCCGGTAAATCCATCCGGGTCCGGATTATAAACAGTTTACTTTTCATTCAAACTCTGTTGATGCGTAATCACGAAACAAAAAATCTAAAAAAAAATTAACGAAATACACAAAACTGGATTTTCTTTTAATGTTTACGATTTTCTGTAATTATATTTTCTTGTGTTGAAATTTACTATTAGTCGAATGAGTTGTACATTTGGCGAAGGCGCATAAGGGGCCGGCGTACGGAGTAGTAGAAAAATATTATTATGCATTTGATTATAAAACAAGAAATATTTTATTAGAAAAAAAAATTAAAAATAGTATTTTAAAAACCATTATAATATTAAAAAATAATAAATATCTACCAAGACTTTATTTAAAAAAAATGGTATTTATTAATAAAAATGTATGTATTAGGGTAATTTAAATGAAAAATATTACAGAAAAAAAAATCGCATTATAAAAAGCATTTAAAAATAAACTTTGATCTAAAAAACAATGGCCTTTGGATGCGGCAATAGCGTATTATTTTTCGCATAAACGAGTAAAAGGAAATTAAGAGTTTTTAAAAATAAATTAAATTAAATCTTTTCAAATAAAAATTAGTTTAAAATCATACATGCAATTATCATATATTATATAATTAAAATCAAATTTATAAAAGAGAATCAAATAAAAAAAAGTCTTAATACATACCACATTATGCAAAAAAAAAAAAAAAAAGTAACGTATTAGCTGGCGTGCCGCGTCGTCCGCTACGACCGTGGATATTATTTGTTTATTATTATTATTATTATTATTGTGTATATATATATATATATATACAGTGGAACCCTGATTTTACATGCCCGGAATTCACGTTTTCCCTCAATTTGCGTGTTATTTCTGCATTCATGTATCATTTATTATCATCACAAACCCTATTTTACGTTTGTCTTTCCCGCGATTTTCGTCTAAAATGTATTGAAATTCGTTCGCCATAGAGCCAGGAATGCGTTCGTCATTTGCTTGTCGTATAGACGCATTTTTCATTCTCATATCTAAGGAATTGTTTCGTTGTTTTATGCGCTTTTTACAAGCTGGATCAGCAATGAAAATTTCGTAAAAGATAATATAGATAACATCGATGGCTGGGAAAGAATTTGTGAATAACCCTTGTAGATTTACTTAAGACGTTGACTCCAACGTAATAACATGGGAATCGATGAAATAGTGGACAGTCGCATAAACGAAAACATGACAGAAGAAGAACCCCCTACAAAGAAGAAGTGTCTGCTCATCGCATAAACCCAATTCCTACAAAGTACGTTGCCGTGAGGCATGTTGAAGGCCTCAAAGCATATTTTACTAGATTAGTAACCATTAATATAATTTATAATATTGAAAGAACTAAATAGAAAGAAATATATAATATTGAAGAAGAAGAAAAATAACAAAAAAACATTGTTTGATTTTTTTAATAAAAAATAAATAATCTGTTTATTATATACGCCCAATTTACATTTTCCCTGTTTACATTTTTTTTGTTGGTCCCTTCAAAAACTTAAAATAGGGGTTCCACTGTATATTTTTCGATCCCGAAAATATTTCATACAAATAACATATTATTTGTAGGTTTAATATTTTCAGCTTAACACGGTTTCTCCCGCCTGTGTAGTTATAAGACATCTAAAAAAAACTCAATTTACCCAAACCTATAAAATATTAATAATTTATTAGGTATGTATATGCTTTTCTGTACATCAAAAAAGTTTGCTGTACGTAAAATGAAAGCTTTCCTTTCAATAGGTCTAATAAGATTGCGGACCTTTTAATATCTTTTGGCTTATAAAAGTTCTCCGCTCGTAAAAACTTTGTCCTTTGAATGGCTCCCATAAAACATACCGCCCTGTTAGCAATACATAAACAAATAACTGTAGCTGTACGCGGGCGGCCGTCAACCATTGTGTATTAGTACATGAAATATCATAGATAACCAGTGAAAAGTCGGGTTTGCCGATGTTTCGGTAAAAACGTATTTTTTAATGTTGAAAATGATTTAAATGCGTAATGTATAAAGCCGCCTAGGGGCGGTATCGGGATTTAATAAAATGATGTGTAACTTGGCTAATTGTATTTTATTTTTTAAACTGGTCGGCCGGGGTTTTTCAAGCCGCATCCCCAGATTTGATTCTGAATCTGGCATCTTAGACCACTCGACTATGAACGGTAATACGAAATGCATCGATATTATCGTATTTATATTTATTTATAATAAATACAGGCTATAAACAGACGTGTGACGCCGACACGTTACTCACATGTGTAGCACAATATATCAAAGATAAATACCCAAGTACCTGCAACACCAGAGCCGCATTGGTACTATTAACCTTTTAACTGCCAACTCTATTTGAAATGGAGGACACCATATAGTGTAAGACTAGGCTGTAAGTGTCTTGACTTGTCTATCAAAAGCTGGAACCTGTCGTCGCCATATGGCAAAATGATTTAAAAATATGACTTAAATTCCGGCAAGTTTGCAAGTTCCAAAGTGCGTGTAAACACGCTTATAGCTTGAAGTAACATACAAAGTTTGGCGTGTTAACGCGCTTATGGCATTTAAAAGGCTAATATGTATTTAATTTAATTTACATTCAAGGCCCAAAATAAATCGAAATTCACAATTTAAATAATATTGACAAGAGAATGAATAAAATAAACAATGTGTTTCACAACCAATGGTTAGCGCCATTTCCTGAATTACCTTGTCCCATAAACAACAAGATATTTGAAAATCTATCGACGCAATCAATGAACAAGGCAGAGTGCTTGAATTAATTTTGAATGAATTTACTAAGCGAATTTTTTCATTTGAATTTTTAAGTCAGCACAAAATAACATCTAACTTCGGCTACACAAAGTGTCACTTTTGGTTCTATTCGTTATCTATTTTTCAACAACAAAGGGAAAATTACTAATGTAGTAAAATGTGGATTTCAAATGAGATGAATGAAATATTACACAGTAAAAAAAAAAAAAATGTGCTCAGGAATGTGTCGAGTTAGTCGTAATTTTAATATGATTACATTTTGGAATAATTTTTTTAATAAAAGACAAAATATATTAATGTGTTTTTATAGTAAGTTCGGATCTGTAATGTCACCAAAAATCACTAAGAGAAAGATAGTGACCAACAATTAATTTTCGTATGTGATTAAATAGAGTATGATTGATATCATTTATGCCAAATTACAATTCAGTTAAATGCTTTTTTTTTTTGAGTGATGTTCCTAAAAACATTATGAAACCGGTAATGAACTCGAAATGAATGAGTTATAATTATAGTGAAGTTTATAGTACCCCCTTTAATGTGTAGCCCCGCCAAATAAGATTACATTATTTTGTCCCTAAAAAGTTCCACACGAGTTATGTATTTTTTACGTTTTCCGCCTAATTCGGTTTCCCGTCTAAATACTTAAAATATTTATAAGCACACTAAATGTATCCTTACAAATAAGCCCTTTATAATACGTTATTCCGTACATTAAATTTTGTTTGACATTCCATTCAATGAGTGCAATAAAATTAGGGTTTTGCCCTGTCATAAAAGATCTATCCGCTGGTAAAAACGGTAATATTTGAATAGGCCAAAATAACCCGACTGCCTCGCTTCAACAAAACAAGGAATAGCCGCGGCCGTAAATAATTTTTTGCATTTGTAGATAATTCTCAGAATACAAGAGCCGCATTGGTAATACTGATACATATCTTTATTAATATTTAACTTTAAATACGCAAACATTCTTCAATTGCTTTGTTGGCCGAAAAATCTAATTCTTGGATTACAGGTTGTTTTATCTTTTCACAAAACTAAATAGTGCAGTCATTTCTATGCTCATATTTCCCTAATTGTACACTGTTCTGCATAAACTGAACCTTCAATTTGTTTCGGAAATTCCAAATATAGAATTTTTAATTGTGTGAATAGATTTTGCATAATATAATATAACTACAATCAACAATTTTTATCCAAATTACTTTTTTCTTCTTATAGTTATTACTTGTAGTTCAAAAAATTACACACATTCAATTTAATTCCATAATATTTATATGAAAAGGCGTGGAAAAGACTAGATAAGAGTTATTTTTGACATTTGTATCGAATGCGAGAAAATCAACAATTTTATTGTAGTCTCTTTTAATTCAAACCTTTCCTCTTTCGCATGATTTACGTAACAAATAACGTCATTAATTATTTCTTTGATACTTATACGAATTTAATTATTAACGCTTACTGCTCGGTGGGTCAAAACAAAACACGTCCGGGCGGTGGTGAGTCATTTTAGACCCACCTCAAGTTTTCGGTTTTTCAACCGTTTCGTGAGGGATTGTTTATAGATATTTCATTTTAAATATGATTAAATGAAATGGCATGATGTGCCGTAATGTTTCTGTTAAAAAAGATTACGAATAATGTACATATTCTTGACTTTGTTCTAAGGTCTTGCGGAGTACCGGGCTCAAAGAGCCCCTTGCTCCTTCATCATGAAGTTGCCACTATGGGCCGAATTAAAATGGGGGTGTTTAAAAACTGTTAAAAAATTGAATAAAATATGCGTAGATTTAGCTGCTAGCTGGGGCAGGAGATAATAGTACTGACTTCGGACGTTTTATACGCGAGGGTAACCTAATGTCATAATTTGACAGTGAGTTTATAGTGGGGCTTCGGTGCTTGGGGAGATCAGCATAGAAACGCTCGGAAAGATGTTTTATGAATTCTCTTACTGGGGGAATGCCCGAATCGTGATGTAGTTGTGTTATCCTGGTCCACCTTGGGGCCTTCAGCGCAAGTCTGATGACCTTATTTTGGAAGGAGTTTATTAATGTTTGACTTTGCCGCGTAGCCCCAGAGGGGCTGCGTAAAGGAGTATAGGCCTTATGACGGCCTTGTATAGTAGGAGCTTGTTGTCGGTGGCAAGTTTGCTACGCCTGCCGATTAGTGGGTACATGGCGCAGAGTTCACGTGATGCAGCGCCTATTCGATCCTGTATGTGTTTGCACCAGGTGGGTTTGGAATCCAGCATGACATCAAGGTATTTGATGTCGCTGGTCCATGGGATTTTTTTACCAAACATTTTTACGCTGATATTTCTACTTTGGATTTTTGGTGTACGATGGGAATAGATAGTGGCGGCACTTTTCAAAGGATTTATCTCGACTCGCCATTTTTGGCACCATTCTCTGGCTTGTCGCTGGACGCGTTTTACTGCTAAAACCGGTTTTAATGATGACGCTAAAACACCGGTGTCATCACCGGTGACCTATAGCCCTACACAGCCAAAATACAAACATCCACTGAGCATGTGATCTTCTCGTCGGAACCCGAGCAGGTAGTGTCATAAAACTTACAGGTAAGCGCATCGCCCCTCAAATAATTATATTATTGGCATTGTCTAGGGGCCGCCAGACGAATATAAGTGAAAACAAATACATGGACGCATAGCTGGTATCCTTTGTCTACCCGCTCAAAATGTTGACAATATATGTTTTGGCGTAAGCTCTGAGATTCAATCCAACTGTCTTAGGTCAGTTTTTGAGCGTTTTTTCACATTTTTATTAACATTTTCTTTATTTGTATTGAAAATATAATTATAAATGCAAGAATTTTCCATATTAAAGCATTTTTGTGGCACACAGAAAACAAATTTAATGGTTTTTCTTATAATGCTTATATGTATTGTCTTATTTATGGCAAATACTATTCATTTTATTAGTTTTAAATTAGTCTAAAGGTCCTATCTAAGTAATTATTTAAAAAAAAGTCTAATCTATTGTATAACTTCTGATATAAATTAATAACAAATACCGACATTTTCGTAAAAAAAACGCGAAAAGTTTAATTACTATAGAAAGGTGCGCCTTATTCTTTAAGCTTATTGCATACGTGTAGATTCTAATTTTTCCTATTGAAGAATAAAAAAATGTATACTTCAGATAGATAATACCATCAGAATGTATAAAAATAACGCTTTGTTACGTGACGGATAACTCTGTCGAATTTCTTTAGACCAGATTAGTATTTCATTAACTGAAAGGATGAGGGATGAGGGATGAGAATACGAATAGCATAAATACCGGGTTCATCACCACCTGGAGTCGGATTACCGAATTGGAAAACTCCCTGAAAAAAAAATTATACCACAATAATACCTACACCTCCCAGCACTCGAGGAAGTACTGCTGTCGCAGGGTGGCTATCTGTCCCTTCTTCATCTCTCCGCTAATCTTGCTCAGGGTCATCTGATTGGCAATCACATCCTTTCAAACAAAAATAAATTCATCATATATTCTTAATCAATATGTGGAGGTGTTGCCGTGCCCAGAGGCGTGCACTGCATACAAGCAAAAAAAAAGCTGGGAAATAAAAATAAATTAAATAATATGTTCCGTATTCATCGAACACATTTTTATACACATCTACGTTTTCTTTTCATAATCCTTATGTTATGAAAAGACTAATTCTACCCCGGATTAGCGTAACCCATGGCTAGATTTTTGTCTAGCCGTGGGTTATTCCGAAAAATTTCACGCGCACACTGATGACAAAACAGTCGCAGTTCGCCATCAACTGTTCTATCGTTTGAAAACTTAATTATTAGTGTGCGCACTGCCATACATTCTTATAACCCTCGCCATCACGACAGAAAGTCATCGGTGTGCGCTCATGTTAACAATTAATTACAATTAAGCTACAAAATCAGTAACAAATACGTTTATCTCAATTTTGTCAATTAGACAGTGGCAGTTTTGATTCTGAACCCCCTCATTGACACTGCCAGTAAGAAAAAAATACCAAAGTAGCGAATATATCGAAAGTGTTTTTAATATCTTTACGTTAAGATTACTTAAATGTTTTCTCTTTTATATATTCAATTACAGTACGGAAATGTATATTTAATTTAAAATGATGTCTTAATTACGAATAAGAAAACGTATATTAGCAAAATTGAATGAATTTTTCCGGCAAATACATATATGGACATTCTGTCATCTCGCGTAGTCAATCGTCAAATATATGTTTGGAATGTTTACGTTTGTTCAGTAATTATGTATTGTTAACATGATCTCAGTTTATTCAAGAATGCCTTTAAGTGGAATGACGAAGAATAATTAATTAGATATACAGTGAAACTCCCTTAATATGTTTTCCAAGGAACCATAAAATAAAAACTTCTTAAGCAGGAAAACTTATTAATAGTGATTTCAATATTTCCATGATTTGTTTGAACATAACGTCTAATATTGTATTTTAAGTAACATTATGATAACTAAGAAATAAAAATATTTTATTTATAAAAAAAATATTAGAAAACAATTTATTCTTAAAAAGTTACCTATAATAAATATGTATTTAAAAATCATCTGAGAGAAATTACGTCATAACTGAATTTAAATTTTCATCGCCATTCATAATTACACGGGTAAATAAATTAAAAAACAAGAGTAATATAGCAATTTGTTCATTTTTTAAATAGTGCCGTAAAATTGTCTATTTCCAATACATTATTTATATTTTTTTCTGGTACATTTGGAACATAAAATAATTACTATCTAAACTGCAAAAAAAAAATTAAAACTGACATAAAATATACATATAATACAGACACATAATAACTACTTAAATTAAATAAATCGACGTAGCAAAAAGTAAAAGTAGAACCACTGACAAGACCAAAATTCAAATTATACGACGTTTTTATAGTCGAATTAGGGTAGGCCAAAGGTATTAGGAGATAAAATACATATGACAAAAGATGTCACGAAAGTTCTTTCTTTTTACAAAATGTAAAAATTTTTGCACGACAAGACGTATCGTATCTCTTCCTGGCCAATTTGAAGAATGAGTGCACATTTATAAAAAGTACAAATTTGTAAATATAAGCCTGTCCTGTAAAATCGGTCCCTTTTGATGATTTTTACATAATTTATTTGTGCATTCAACATATCACCTTGATCAATGTAACGTCAAGAGGGGCGATAGAATTACGTTTGCACATGGAATATTCACCCTCACTGAATCGCAGTTCGGGGAAATTGTCGGCGGTATTGACATTAGGGGGTCGCAAACCGGGATCCCGACTCTCGAAAATACCGGGATACCGGACTAAAATGGATGCTTCAAAATACCGGGATTGGATTTATGAAAACCGGGATTTTCGAATTTTTCGACAATTTCATTTTCAAAAAATATAAATCGCTTTTCTTAGTTTCCATGTCGTATTTAAAGCAAAACATATCAATAATTTATGTGATGTGATCGACCGACGGACTAGATCTGTGTTCTGTGATTCATTTGTGAAGAAGAATGCCTTGTGATTAATTTTGTTTATATATCGTGCAGACGCGAGTCGCGACGTGAATGTACAGTACAGGATTGGTAACTAAATGTTTTCATATTATTGACAAATAATTCATTGGTACAGTCAGTCGAATGAGGATCGAATTTTGACGTACAATAAGACGAAGATGTTAGCACTATCAGTTTGACAGAGAGGCCGTGACTTCCCGCGAAGCGAGGGGAAATAAATTGTACGAGCGGTTTTATGGGGAATACAGTCCGAGCAATTGACTATTCAGGAAAACATTGTGTTATTCAGATAGATAATAAATGTGTGTATATCCGTGATTTTTTCTGAATGTTTTTATTCCATTGATAAATCTCGACGAAAGCTTCTCTAAATATCGAAAATATCAGGGGATTCCGGTATTCGTAAAACTTCAATATCGAAAATACCGGTTTTCGTAAAAGGGACCGGTATTGCGACCCCTGAATGACATCGATGATGGCAGGCCCGAACTTACAACAATAGTATTTTTGTCCTTAATTACGATTTAAATTTTTTAATCACAAATATGATGATGGTACTTTTGCTTTGTTTATTTATTTTGCGCCGACGTAAAAAGTTCAAGCAAACAAAAAGATCAGCGGGTTATGTTAATTCAGTTGTTAGTACATATTCAAATACTATATATTTGTTAAGGGCGAGCTTTCATTTTTCCAGTTTGAAAATCAAGAAATTATACACGAATTAGATATGCTTTCAAGACGAGGTTTATAGTTAAATTCGTATAAGTTCCAGAGAAATAATTAATGACGTTATTTGTTACGTAAATCATGCGAGAGAAGAGAATGTTTGAATAGAAAGAGACGACAATAAAATTCTTGATTTTCTCGTATTCAAACGTAACTCGTGTCTAGAGGCTTATCCACGACTTATCCAAGTACTTCATATTGATATTATGGAATGAGTGTTGTCATTTGAATTAATCTATCGAAAAATAATCAATTTTTCGGAGTTCCTAATTCATATATATGAATATGTTTTGAAATCGCACAAAGTACCTGCATATATTTAGATGATCGCTTAAATCAATGTTCTAAATTTAAAATCATTATGACAGCTTCAATTTATTATTTTGTTTAATATTATCGATTTAAAACGCCCCTCGGCATTTTAAATCGCCTAATTCATCGTAAGAATAAAGTGATTTGTTGTGTATTCTAAAGATTTTTCTGTCTCCTAAGCAATTAAGAATGTTTAAAGGTAGATATCAATGGAAATAAAACAAAATTACCAATGCGGCTCTGGTATTGTACATGCTGAACATATATGACGGCGGCGGTTTTGTTTTGTTGATTTTTGGGATTTGTTATTTTGTTTGGGCAGTATGTTTTATTAGCCTATTCAAATATGACCATTTTTGTAAATGGATAAACTTTTATGATACACGGCAAAACCCATTTAAAGAGTTAATTTTATTGCACCCATTAAAATAATACCACATTCATTTTTAGAAATGTCAAACAAAAATACTTCTGCGAAAAACGTATTACAAAGGTTTTTTTGTACGGATAAATTGAACTGTCATAAATATTTTAATTTCTTAGGCGGTAAGCTTATTATTTGGAAAACGGCACGGCACCTTCAATAATAATTCAAATTTTCGCGTTTTTTTTACGAAAATTTGGGTTTATATTTTTCATTTATATCAGAAATTATACACTAGATTTAATTTTTTTTTAAACTATTACTTATATAGGACCTTTATACTCATTTAAAACTAATTAAATTAATGTTATTTGCCATAATTAAGACAATACAAGCATTATAAGAAAGACCGCGATCATTTTATGCATTTTCCGTGTGCTACAAAATTGTATTAAAATGGTAAATTATTGCATAAACGAAATATATTTTCTTATAATTTTGAAGTCAAGATTACGGAGACAAATCTCAATTAAGACAAAATAACAAAATGTTAAAAATTAATCGTTAGTGTTAATTACAATGCTAAACATTCAATTTGCAGGACATACTACCAATTTTCGACGTTTTTAAATAATATATAGTATTTACTCACGTGCTTTGAGGCTTCAGCTACTAAATTTTATATCAAAAACACAATAATTTTAATTGTCCATCGAATTTCAATACGCCGCTCGATCCGGCCGTGACGGTTGTCTGGTTTCAAAATATATTCATACAACATGATTTAGGTACCCCATAAATGAATTAATTTTCGATTGATTAATCAAATGACAACACACATTTTTATTTCATTCCATATATCAATATGAAAAAGGGTGGAAAATACAAGAGCTATGTTTGACACGTGTATAGAATGCGAGAAAATCAAGAATTTTATTGTTGTCTCTTTCTATGCAAACCTTCCTCTTTCGCATGATTTACGTAACAAATAACGTCATTAATATTTATCTGATACTTTAACTATTAGCGCCAGCTTGAAAGCATATCTAATTCGTGTAAAATTTCTCGAATTTCAAACTGGAAAAATGAAAGCAGCTCTCCCTTAAGCATAAAAAAAATACGTAATTTGTATGGGACTTTTCGGGACTGAAGAATGTGATACTATTTGGCGGGAAAACTTATTAAAGGGGAACTTATTAAGAGGGTTTCACTGTATAATAATAATAATAAAGGTATACAATGTGTTCCGCACAGCCTCGAGCCCGCGGGCGCGATAATCGCGGCCCGATAAGTAAGAAAGCGAAAAGTGCAACTTTTCCTCATTACGGAAACATTTCGCCCGGCGCTCCGCGCCGCTGGAATCCCCACACCTCTGCGCTCAGCGGACCGCCGAGTGGAGGGGGTACCGGGCCGCCGCGAGACTCCGCCCCGCCGGCGAGCGGGAAAATTATTCTTAAGTTTCTATATGTAATAACATAGGATAGAAAAATGCCAGGAATATTGTATGTGGTAAAATAAAAAGAGCATGGAAAAGGCGATCGCCTGGAGATAATATTACGCACCTTAAAAATCATTTAGGTAATAAAAACGCATTTTTTAAGTTTAAGGTGCGATAATTAATTCCCCGGGCCATCGCCCCGGATAAGGTTTATCAGGCATCGCAAGGGAGAATAAAGACTACGTAATAAAATACTCGTGATGTCTGAGAAAACCGGGGTTTGTGTTAAACCGTAAAATAATGGAGTTATCTGAGTTTTGCCGCCCCGGACGGGACGACGGGAAAAATGAACCGAGTTTCAGGATCTGGCCGCCAGGGGGTGGCTGTGCTGGACCGAAACGGGGTGGCGAGGGGACTGTCCTCGCCATCCCATTGGATCTCGGCTCAACGGAGCATCTTGCGCTCTCGATACCTTTGTATGTTAAATAAATAATGGTCCAGCGGCTGCAAAAAGCATTCTCTCGTTTACGATCTCGCACCGCTGGACTCTTCAAAGAAAAAACTGTTTTATTCATCTTTGCTTTGACCCCTGCTTTGCTTTGGACTTTCTGGCTTCCCGACTTTTGATGCGACTTTTAGACTGAAACTGGAAAGTACTTCGACTTGGCTACTACACTGGACGACGATTTTGGACCCCCCTGGACCACTGCACGCCGCTGCAGATATCGACGTCTGAGCTACCAGAGCGAACCGGCGAATCCCCCCTGACGTTTTAGTCTTGTTTCCCTGTGTGGAACACAATGCACCATTGTTAAAGCATTATAATAAAGCCCTGGCCGCACAGCGGTCACCACTGGCCACATAGCAGGCACCATCAGCTCGGGATGGGATAAATTTTTGATACACATACTCAAGTACCACACGTACTTGATTTTTCCTTTATGTGCTTAGATCGCAAACAAAAACCAACAAAACATTGAGAATATTTGGAAAAAATTAAAAAATCCAAGTTTAACCCTTCCCAAAGCATGCAGTCTACCATCATAATTAAACCTGTAATATTTCGGTAAATACATGCAACATAAATTTCATATTTTAGATAATCCTGAAGAAAATATTAGCGTTTAGGAATGACTAGTGAAAAACTAATTATGAAAAGGGAATCGTACAAAAACAATTATTTTTCCATTCACTCTGTTGTAAAATTAATATGTTGGTAAAAATATAATTTGTGATATGAAAGACAAGAGATCACACACTATTTTCAGTGAAAAGAACAACAAACATATAAATATAATTATCTCTTTCTCACTAATTAAATGAAGAGAGATAAGAAGGAAGGACACATTGTATAGGACTTAATGGATGCTCTAAATTATATTATTAATCATTTTTCAAATTTGAATGTTCAGTATTTAGAATAAATTCGTGCCATTAAAGCCATTTAAGCGAATAAAAGCAACACGGTAACACGAGTTGACAGCATGGCTGTATTCGGGTATTTTATATCATGGTATGGTAAAGGTTAATAAAAAGTAATTCCACAATTGAAATGGTCAATACCATGAAAAATAGTAAAAAAAAAAAAAAAAAAACACACCTTGACTGCTGAATAATCCACAAGGTATGACAGGAAAGCCAACATATTAGGATATGTGTGCATGGCATTCACTGACTTCAACCATGACTTGGTCATTACTCCAGGATAAAGGATTTTCCTTGCTGTGGTTGGCAACTAGAAAATGCATAAAAATTAATGTGTAAAGACAAGTAAGACAAAACCATGACGCTCTATTGTCCCTACCAATGGTAGTAAAAATAGGTGAATGACGCCATGAAAACAATAACAAATGAATAAATGACGTTAACAAAAGATAATATATGTAAATCCCTTTTTTTAATAAAAAGAACCACTAACAAAGGCAAAATTAGAAGAATTGATTGTCACCTTTTGAACATAATTACTGGTGTTGATGTGATTAGGTAGGCCAAGTAAACAGTTCACCAGATCCACAAACAGCTTGATGGTGATTGGCCGCAGCGGTGCTTTGTCGTTGGACAACAACATGCATGCCTGTGGATGCTGTTTGAGATAGTCCACCACGCGTTCGCATGTCCTTCTCAGCCAGGCTTGATCGCTGATCTTTCTGAAATTAAAGAATAACGCTGTCAAAGGTTTGCTAAAATAGGGCACATAAAATTGATACAACAAAAATGGAACAGAGCTCTAATATATTAAGTAAAGCATAGATAATGAAATGCTCTTTTGAGAGTAACAACGTTGTTTGCATACAGATACTGGAGTTGAAATCAAAGAAGGATTATTCTTGTAAAAGGCGTGTTTTTAATCCTTTCTACCCCGAATTATTTCATTTAAGTGCCTAGCAATTGTATATTTTTTGTAGTACTTTTCAAACATAAAATAAGCAAATTATATGACATACATAAAACTTTTAAAAACTATAGCATAATACAAAAGATAGAAATGAAACATTAAAAGAATAGTTAAAAATTTATGAAAAAAATTATGTCAAAATAACTATGTATTAATAATCACAAGGAATACAAGTGCGTCAAACCTAACATTGTAACAAGATTGTATTGTAACATTGTTGACATAACAAAAAAAATAACTAATGTTAGTAGTCTAAATAAATCGAGTAGACTTTTATTTACGTAGACTCAATAGAATTGTCAGAGAATTGACATCACAGTAAGATACATGACTAGATAAAGTTGATGATAGTTGAAAGTACAGTCAGGGTAGAAAGGGTTAAACTAACTTATTAGATGGAACTCCTACCTAAAGTAACATAACTAACAAACATTATTTTGTTTGTATTTGATACATCTTTAAACAGCAGTAATTTTTTTGATGTGTTTTATATTGAAATGCATTGTTAGAATAGATTTTCCAAAAGGAATTACCTGTTGTCCTTGCCTGGCATGGCGAGGATTGCTCTCTCTACAGAAGAGAGTCGACCGCGATGTCTTTCAATGGACGGTGTTCTCGGACGGTTCTTCAAAAAATTAAACAATAAATCAACACTCAAAATGTCACGCAGTCACCTTTTTCCAGACTTGTTGATTTGTAAAATAACATAACATAAGCAAAATAGAACGTACATCATATTCAGGTGAGACTGGATAATAAACAGTAAACGTAAGTAAAAAAAAAAAAAATAGTCCCAATAATTTATCTTCATTACATAGTACATATTTCTAAACCACCGGTTGAGTTAAATAAAGGGGTGATTGCAGCGATAGACAATACTAAAAATATCACCATATGTATAAACCAACATGAGATTCAGCCTTACCGTCATGGCGGACATGGGTGTCTGAAGTAATTGGCGAGCCAGAGGTGTTCGCTGTGATGGAGTCTCGCGCGTGTACGTGGAGCGGGGCCTTGACTGTAATGTACAACACTAGCAATAAATACAACATCAAATATTAATAGAATAGGCAGCTAAAGGCATAGTAAAGCAATATACATCTTCAGAGACCTAAGCCACTAACATAATGAGGATTGCAATACCTCATAAATATAATTTTTCTCTCAGATTTCACTGTGATCTTTAGGCAGATTTCAATAGAAATACTACAGGGTCTCAAGATGCAAAATTTCAAAGCACTTTTTCAATTTTGACCGGCAAACCTCAAAAGCCCCCTCTGTTGAAATGTTATGGAATATAACAGATTTATATGGACACGATAACTCCCATAGTTCTTATCAAATTTTGTTAAAACCTTTCTCAAAAATTTATCTGGTAGGACCTCAGCTAAGCGCATTAACCGGTCCCATCTGCCATTCAGTTAATATTAATCCTAGAGAAAATATTTAAAATAAACTTACACACATAGATAAAATCTACTTGCGACCAGTGCTGGAAGGGATTTTGTTTTTGGTTGCTAGATGATTATGCGGGCAGTTGCTAAATAATTAATTCAATTGAGTGTGAATTTAATATGTTATGAAAAAAAATACGAACAAAATTACACCTCTTACATTTTACATACAATATTTGCAGGAAGGTTTCATGTCATGTTTGGAAAAAATTAGTACATTTTGAAAAATAATAAATATTAAAACTTAATAGAGAAAAATTTATAAAATATTAGGGGTACCCAAAAAACTGACTTTTTTGTTTTCATTTGAAACGCATTTTTTTGCAAATAAATTTAATTTCATCACAATATTATTCTACACAGTAGTCTCCATCGACAGATACAACCATCTCCCTTCATTCAGGCAAATTTTTACGACGCTATAAAAAAATTTCATATCTAAAATATATTGTAAAGATCTGAACAAATGGTAACTAATGGCGCTAAATCGGGAAAATACAAAGGGTGGGCAATAGTTTTCCATCCGAGAGCATTAATTTGTTCTCGCAGTATAAAGCTGCGCATTGTCGTGTTTTAGGAACAGTGTATGTGAATTCATCAGAGCGGGGCTATTTTCAATTTTTTGTGCAAATTTATCTAGCTGGTTGCAATATTTGTCAGCTATAATTGTTTCTCCGGGTTTGAGTAATTCAAAATAAATTATGTTGTGAATGTACCACTAAACAGACAATAGGACTTTTTTAATATATAAAATAGGAATATTAGTTTCTTGGTTGAACAAAGCTTCACACATTCGCAAGCGTGTCACTTGGTCTGTCCTATTTGTTAATTCTTAAATCAAAACCTCTGAATTGGCCTCAATTTCTGCAACTGTGTGATCTTCATCGATGACTTTTGGTGTTCCACTTCTAGGCTTGCCTTCTAAATAAAAATTTCTCGATTTAATTCTTTAGGACCATTTTTGTGACCAAAGACGTGCGGCGATCCAGATGATAAATAATTCACAACTGACCGTCAAAGTTATTCAGGTAAAAATGCGGCTTTTTTTGGGTATCCCTATTACATCCATACTATTTTGAAATATTTGCACTTGTAGGAACAGGAATAAAAAAAAAACAAAAACATTAATAAATGAAATTCACGTGTCTAAGAATGCATGGTATACTTAAAAAAAAAAAAGATGAATATACAACAAAATACGTAAGAATAGAGATAAGGGTTGTGTCTTTCTGAATGGACGTTAGCAATGAAATAAAACTCACATGAGAGGTGGGTCTCTGAGCAGATTCGGCCCGAGGTCTACCGTGAATCTGTGTCATTCTAGCAGAGTCAGCACTGCGATGCCTGGAACCAGGAGCTCCTGTCGCATGAAGCACCTGAAAGCTCCTATTCTCGAGAGGTTGGACTCCAGACACTCGCTCCAGTGAGCGGCCACTGGGTCGTGGGATGAAGGATACTTTTGATGATTCGAGTCTAAAATAAAAAAATATTAACAAACTTCAAGAAGTAAGAATATTTATCTATGCATATTTAACTGTTTCAAGTCTGACGTCGTATTCATTCTGCACATCATTTTTAATTTTAATGTTTTCAAGTTTTATCATAATTTAATATTTTGTTTGTTTACTTGTCACGAAAAGTGTTTTTAGACTCAATATTATTCATATAGTTGGCATTTTGGTGGTGTATAAGTGACTATTTTTGTGATGTTATGGCAATAATTGTGCTTTTGTTTTAATTTTTTAGTGTTTGTTTTTACATTGTTCAAAGTTGTTTTTTTATAGACATTTTGTATTTTTGGTACAAGAACAGTTTTCTTGGTTTTTGGTGAACCAATATTTCTATTTTAAAGTTATTTCTAGAAAATAACCAGAATCAGATACCACGATTCGAAAATGATTTTGAGCAACATGACGGTAGAAGTGAATATAAAGTGGACATAAAATTTAACACATCGTCGTAGAGCGCTCTACACTGAGTCCAAATCTGACATTTTCTCAAATAGCCGACGAAAATTTAATGTCAAACATAACAGTTTCGGTTCCAGGCAAACATTTTGAATTTACAGGCGATTCTGGAATGAAAATCTGAGTACTCTAAAAAAGACCAATTGATTTTTTCAATTGTATTGCTACAGAAACATTTACAATTGAATAATACAACAATCAAATTAATATATTGTAGAAGTTTTGGTACATTTCACCTAAGACAAAAGTCGCATTTCACTCTGGAAGGACTTGACAAAGGAAGAACTGAGTAAAAATGCACAACATGGTCATGGAAATTCTCTTTCAAATAATTCAATCTTCACTCATAAAAAAAACTTAATTCGGTAAAAGATAGTAACAAGTAAGGCTTGTAATATTAGGAGAATACCGCTGAGGTTCGAGTACTCGTAAATAATAAAGTGATAGGTGTATAAATACTTTTTTAAGTTATCCAAGTTATAGTTATATACTGACATGTCAAACTTTGTGGAATTCATTTGTGATATTGACTTCCAACAAAACTAAATTATACGTGAAAAATGTTGTAGATAAGAAAAACTAATTTTTGAAAGAATATATAGTGAGTTTGGTGAAATTAAATATGTCAACAGAGTTAAATATGTATAACAAAAAATTCAAAACCTTGATTTCCTAGCGTTGTTCGGGGCCAGAAAATCACCAATTTCAGACAATCGCTGAGCGGATGGTCTGCGGTTCATTTTAAATATTTGTCTTCAATACATTTCACAAGTCAATAACAAATTACAACGATATGATCAGTGACAAAACACAAATAACAAAATCTGGCAGTTCAAATTCAAACGCTATTCAGTTAAAAAATATGGTTAAAATCTTATCTATGGTTAAAATTGAATTTGAAATTCCGTGTAGACTAAACCATAGACAAACAAGAAACAGAGCTTGTCAGCTGACAATTTGTCAAATGTAATTGGATGTATGTATTTAGAAAGATGTCAAAATTGTTAACAATCGAAAAAGCTAATAAATTTATATAAATAATTTTTAATTAGATTAAATAAATAATGTAACTAATTAAATATTTTATGGTTCAAAGAACTATATTAAATAATATCGCACATCATTCAAATTAAGATTTCAATATACTCTAATTGAATTAGTTAACACAATTCTTATGAATATATAATAACATAATAATGAAAAAATTTTAAATTTTGACACCCGATAATGCGATTATTGAATTACAAAAGATTACAGATCATTTAAAAGTAAAAGTTAATAATAAGTTATAATACGTTATAAATGATTAGATGTAAAACGAAAACGTGGTTATAAGTTGTAAAAATATATTTAAATTTATAATTAATTTTGAAATTTAAAGGATTTTAAAATTCGAAAAATGAAAGTGTCACATTTTTAAATCCACTTGATGAATAGCATATCTTTACACTAAAAATTTACTTTCTACATGTCAATTTTGTTTCTAAAATGTTCTCTCTGGGCTGACTATAATCTTAGTCAATATGGTGTTTGACATACGATCAAATATGAATAATTAAAATCATTTTAGAATATTTATATGAAATTTCTTTTATAAATTTGATTTTAAATATTATTAGAAATAAATAAATGAATTACTTAATTTCAACATTTGACAAATGTCCAATGTTCCGGAAGTGTGTTCCAGTGTGCGCGAAAACAATATTTTATGCAATTTTAAGAACAATTTGTGCGCTGGGGAATAAATAAGAAAAACTTTACCTTACCAATATAAGGCTAATATAGGGTAATGTTAGTGTCTTGTGATTCTATCAACGTACTCAAAAGATCATCATAATGAAAATGTATTTACAAGAAAACTAAGAAAACAAGTAAAACTGTGTACTTCGAAAACAACACATTCTCCGTAAGCAAAAATATGATATTTTACAACTCAATTTGCAGGCGAATATAGAAGATAGCAGAGGCGTAGGTAGAAATAAATTATCTTGGCTGTCTTACTTTAGAAAGTGGTTCAATGCCGAAAATGTTTGTGATCTTATACATGATAAATCAATGTACTTCAACATGGTGGCCAATCTTCGAAAGGTGGTGACACATGAAAATAAGGTCTTGTTAAAAATTATGTGCGCTCTATATTTAAGTGTGTGAGCTATGATACCAACCACATTCGCACATCTTGGAGGAAACATTAAATATCGATTTTTTTAATACATTTGCGACGGTTGAACATTCAATAAATTTTATAATTATCATATCAAAATTTAGATTGAAAGTTTATTTTGTTTTGAAATACGTGTTTCAATTGAATAATAAAGAAATATGTTAATCTATAGATGGTGAAAAATTCAATATTTATTTACGAACACATATTGTTACGATTCAGCTTGTAAAAATTGTTATTCAAAAATAATGTGTACAAAACCGTGTATTCTGTAATATGTTATTATTTAAAAATATTGTAACATTGAACTTAATGGTTATTCTAGGACTATTAGTGTCACAACCTTTTAATAATCTGTATATTCAATGTAAAATAAAAATAAATAAATAAATATTGGTAGATTGAAGGTTATTTTAAAATTATCATTTTACGCTCGATAATATTTTTTCCGTAAACGCGTTCAGCAAGCGAACTCGTAGTATCTTCATATAGGTTTATTACAAGTTTCGCCTAAGACACGATAATATTTAATGGGAGTTTGGGAGTTAGGTCGGTGGCTAAATGAAAAAGTGATGATTGGCATGTTGATGTTTATTGAATTGGATAGAACAATTAATACAGATAGAATGAAAGAAATGAATGAAGATGCAGGAGGTGCGCGTGAATTATGAAATGAAGCGAGGCGATGGTCTGGCTCGGCGCGCGTGGGTCAGCAAGACTGTCGTTGCAAAGCGATGAAACAGGAGAGACATGTCGTCGCTGAAAGATTGGACCAGACCTGTAGCGGCAGCCGGCAGCGCTGTCGCTAGCATCTATGCCGGCTGAGATGGCGGTGAATTTGAAATCTAATCCCTAGGGGATTAAACGTTGCTCACGTAATACAACAACGTTAATACGCTCGTGCGATATGCAATACGCATCTCTTGCGTGAAACCATGAAACTCTGCTAAAGATGTTGGGGATTTTGTTTTAGGTACTGAGAAGTACTTATCCGGTTAAAATATTTTTGTTTTATTCATATGGCCAGACCATAAGTCAAACAGATATTCTTGTTAATTATCTATGATTCTTTCTCGTCTCCGCTTGTAACATGGCGGTCGGTAAAAATAAGGGTCTATCAAAAGGCGGCAAAAAAGGAGTTAAGAAGAAGATGTAAGTTTTAAATTCTGTTTTAAATCTTCAGTGTAAATCTTTCTCTAATGAAGTTTTAATTTTATTGCCGAAAATATGGCTCGATGGCCGTGATTACTTGAGATGATCATACGTACCAGCGCGGTTTGTCACGTCAAAATCTTAACCTAAACATGGCTTAGTGTAAATGTAGAAGCGTGTTTAATTGAGTTATTATATTCGTGGTTGGTTTATAATGTCATTATCATGTTGGTGTTATGTTTTTCGCATGTTATTATCGGTTTTTAATCGAGGTGATGTTATTTCAGCGTCGACCCTTTCACCCGTAAGGATTGGTACGATGTGAAGTCGCCATCCATGTTCCCGAAGAGGGAAATCGGCAAGACCCTTGTCAACAGAACTCAGGTAAATAATTGCATTTGTTTTCCCGGTTGTATTGGTTTATATTTGTCAGTTTTCAGTGTGTAGTGATGATCCACACAGCTCGCTTTGATACAAATATGAAGAGAAATAAAGTTCCCTTTTGATATTTCTTGTCTGAGCACACTGAACTGACATTTGTTGTGATTTTGGATTTATGATATTACTCCTTACAATTTCTAAAAAATCGAGCACATTTTTGCTTATTTCTGCGTCCATTTTGGATATTCTAAGAATTATCTATCACACTTATATTACCGAATTTCTAAATGAAAGTTAAATTATATATTTTCTTGTCTTTCGAATGCCATAATATTTTCAAATATCATCTTGCTCGAGTTATTTTTAACCTTTTAAAGTGAATAATTTTTCTAGATAAATGTTTAGAATGGTTGATTCTTTTATTTCACACACTAGATACATGTATTTTATCAGCTATGTAGTATCATGTCTACTGCATGGATTCTGATTATAGTTGTAAATTTGATAAGTATATGTTTCTTAGCTTCCTAGCCATTGCAGCAAGGTCCCATTAAAAAATATATATTGACATTTGCAAAAATTAGAATTGAGTGTATCTGGAATCTTTTGTTGTCATTATCTGACTTCATTTTAATAGTGAGATAGTTTTTAATGTAGAGAGTAATGTCCCAGAATTCAAATGCCATCTCCCGCATATAGCAAGGTGTACATACTAAGGGCCGGTTCTGTGATCAGTAGTAACTTTTTTTTTTTTTTTTGCAAAAACGGGTTTGATCGTTGGTAAAAAATATTTACTTCTCGAAAGTACATTCCGTAGTAAACTCATTTTACTCCCCGATATCCGATAATAGCATAAATGGGAATCGATAGTTAAATATGACAGACTCTTCACAGCTGTTTTAAAGTCACCTGACAAATAGATACTTAGAAAGTTACTATATATGACAATTAATCATTCAAAATCCTGCTATTTTAGTAATAAGAGTTTGTCCGATGATCTTGTTCTTCAATGTACATTAGAACATAATCTGAAAAAATTTCACCATCAGAGTGATAGATTTCAAATACAGAGGCGAAAAATCCATAGATAAAGCATATTTTATGATTATTTGTCGCGCCTATAGACATCTCATCTATGCTTTGACAATAGTAATTTAAACCATGGGCGTGAGTAAAAATTTACCACTGATCACAACTGGCTTTAAGAGATTCAATTGAAATATTGGTATTATTTTGTTACCCAAGTGGCGACACCAGCTATCTAAAAAAAACGATACTGAGGTGGCTTCACTGTTCTTTTTTAAATTGAGTGGGTGTGCGTTTGGAAAGCCTTGTGTGTGTCAAATGAAAAAATTACGACACAGTATAATTAGTTATACAGAAAACAGTTTTATTCCTCTCCTACAAAGTGATGAAAAATGAGATAGCCGGTATTGCCACTTGGGTAACGATTTAGAATAATTAAAAATAATCAATTGTAATTTTGTATGATTTAATAGAATTATAAGCTACTTATTATAAGTTTCTAAACTAGCATTTTTTTTTTTAGTAACCCTTAAACTAGTAACATGTAGACCTAAATGCAAATTTAAGAATTAGTGATGATCCCCACCAAAAGTCCAGTCTATCATGACCGTCATATAAGAATAATATAGTGGTTTGAATTTATAAGTTAAGATATTGTAGTTTAGTTCACAAATTTGTTTTTTTTTACTCCAGGGTACAAAGATCGCCTCCGAGGGCCTAAAAGGACGTGTGTTCGAGGTCTCCCTAGCCGATCTTCAGAATGATTCAGATGCTGAGAGGTAAATAATTTTGAATATTTTATCGGTCGTGTCATTTTATCTCCAATTCTTCTGTCTTCCATTATTATCTGTATTAGTTGTGCTTTGAGGAGAAAACTGGGGCCCTTTTACATTTTTCATTAGATGAATGGCAAGTCTTTATGCAACTAAATAATGTCTTTCACAGTCGGGGCCCCATAGCAATCCATGGATTCAATTCCACATTGGTTGATCGATTACAATAATTATATTTTTGATATCATATACATCCAGTGTTCAATGATGATCCACACAGCTCGCTTTGATACAAATATGAAGAGAAACAAAGTTCCCTTTTGATATTTCTTGTCTGAACACACTGGCTATTGTATAAATGTGTCATTACAGACCCTGTTACTTGCAGTAGTAATGGTTTTGATATTAATTCGCAGGTCTTTCCGCAAGTTCCGCCTGGTGGCTGAGGATGTCCAGGGCCGTGAAGTGTTGACCAACTTCCACGGAATGGATCTGACTACTGACAAGCTCAGGTAATAAATATTTTTCTGGACTATGGATCTTCAGAATCAATAGCATTGTAGAGCTGTCACAACATGTTACATCGCATGTCGATTGCTCTGGCTAAAATGGAAAGCAATTTGATTTGTGTATCCTTCATAGGAATAATGATTTCTGTTTGTGGCTTATTGAATACTTCATATTATTATCGAAGCATTATTAGTCTTTTAATTTTAACATCTAAACTTTGTACTACACACATGTTAGATTATTGTCACTACTAGTGTCGAGAGGTGCAGTCCCTTTCGTCAAATATAACTAAATACAGTATTGTAGTCTTATTCGGGCAATGGGGCAGGGCTTAAAATGAGGGGGAGGTTTCAGTTGTTAATGGTATCTATGGAAGGTAAAGTGTTAAGGAATGTTATGTTGTTAATTAGTGTTTTCGCTGAATTTAAATTTGTATTTTAACAGTTTCCAAATTGTTAATTATTATTCCTTTATATGGTACAGAGGGGAGAAGTTTTAATCTATGACTAGTGAAGTTTTAGTCTATGACTAGCAAAATAATAGTTAGTTTCAATTATGTGGTTTGAAAATTCTGAGAAGTTGTTATTTTTAAGGCAGCAGTGATAATCCTTTATTCTCGTATTTAGATTACGCACGGTTAGACCTATATATTCTTTATCGCAATCTCTACAAGTTATTTCTAATATATTAAGTAGAATTTTGCTGATGTTGGCATAAAATGCAAGTTTTATATGTAAAGGGAAATTATTAGTAATTGTAATGTGTGTGTTGTATAAAGTTACCGCCGTGTCAATTAATGTCATTATTAGTCATTTATTTTCTTATTAATTGATAGTCTTGTAGTTTAATTTGGACTTTTTTTGTGCAGGTTAGATGCATGAAATCATCGTATCCATAAATTCCATCTTGTTCACTGTAATTTGTGTGCACAATTTACTATAAACACTTTGTCCTCTCAGATCTATGGTTAAGAAATGGCAGACCTTGATCGAGGCTTGCACAGATGTGAAGACAACTGATGGTTACCTCCTGAGGGTGTTCTGCATTGGCTTCACCATGAAAGATCCCATGAGCCAGCGCAAGACCAGCTATGCTCAGCATACACAGGTAATGTATTACCAAACTAGTTATTAAGAAGTAAAGTTACCTCAAATCAATCTGTTGTAGACATTGTAATACATATTGAGAAGAGGAAGATGAGCTAATTTTTATTTCATAATAGAATCTTTTGCTTAATTTATATGTAATTGGTTAATTATCTGATAAAACACAAACTAAACTTTGTACCTACACGACGCACATTGAGTTATACTTTTGTCACTACTATAATAGCGCCATTTTTGTAAAGACTTTTAATTCAAGGGTGCTTTAGTCATCATCCAGTGGAAATGACGACTGCTAAATTTTATTGTAAAAACGGATTGTTCTATCATTAATAAAAAATATTTTCTTCTCGAAAGTACATCCCAGTAGTAAATTAATTTCACTCTTGATATCTGATGGTAAAATCTTCAATCGTTAGTTCAAAATGGCAGATTTTTCACAAAGTCATTTGTCACATGATACTTTTAAAGTTGCACTATATGACAATTTTTTTATTTTAATACAAAATATAATACATTTTAGAATTATCAGTAGGATATATATATATTTCATTTAACATTTATTTCTTCTCTATGAGTAGAACTAGTGTATAGAGAAGGAGTATATATGAGGTAATTTATGTTTCAGTTAGTCTGTGTATATACAGTAAAACCGCGATATAACGAAATCCAAGGGACCAAAAAATAAAAATTCGTAATAACGAATTCCCACATATAACGAAATAAATAAAAAAAATCTTACTATATGTTACGCGCCGTCGCAAAAAAATGTCGCGCGGCTTCAAAAAAGATCGCAAATTCTGCAAACAAAGAAGGAAAAAGGCCATAGGGAACTGAATACCTACATATTTTTAGTAGTTTTGTTATTAAAACAGATAAGCAAATGGATAATCAAAGGAATTAAATTAAGAACAGAACCTATTCAACACTAATTGGAAGATATTTTTGTAAATTCCAGAATATTGCAAACACAAAACAATATTTTAATTGTGTTTAAATGTAGAGCCGCTTCAAACATAGTTTTGGGCATGAAACATAAAAAATAATTCAAAAATAAAAATTTGACAGTTGAATCGCGGCATTTTTATAAAATGAGTCGTATATAAATGACGAAGGTACTTACCGGTAACGGCGGCAACCACTTCAAAATATGATACTATGAACCCAAGAAGAAGTTTGAATTGTTTTACTACCTTGTCGGCAGACCGCCGCGCACCGCCGAAAAGGCTGTGCGCGGCGTTTCCGTTCGCATACGGCAGATGCAGCGGCGCGGCTTTGAAGTGCGAAATAATATTTTCATCTTTTAACATTTTTTTATTTCGTTATAAATTTACGTAAATGTATTGGCATTTTTTCGTACGGGACAAAAATGATTTTGTTATAAATATTAACGGGATTTCGTTATATAAATGCATTTTTGTATGAAAAATTGGTTTTAGGGACTAAATTTCGATTTTTTTTTCGATATACGTCATTTTTCGCTATATCGGGTTTCGTTATATCGCGGTTTTACTGTATTGTTTTTTTTACTTCAGATACAAATTGATAGTAGTCAGTAATTGTTCTAATTGTGATGGGAAGGTTGTTAAAAAATTTGATGCCTTGATAAATATAGTGATTTTGGATTGCAGTATATTTTAGTTTTGGAATATCAATTTGGTTTCCAAATCTTATAGACCAGAATTCGCTTCTAAAGTTTAATTGATTTTTAATTTGAAAATTTGGATCATTGAATTTTTTTTGTATGACTATTTTTTTTGGTACTTTGAAATCTGTGAAAAGTTGTATACTTAGTCTTTTTTTAGAATAATTTTTAGTATAATTTTTTGAGTGATTTCTAATTGTGATATTGAAGTTTTATATGCACCCCATCCAATAATACCGTATTGCAAATATGACTACAAATGCATAATATATTATTTTCAGATTTGTAAGTGATAAAATGTTTGTCTTAAAAATAATGTAGGCAGTTTTCCTTATTTTGTTTGTAAGATTAGTAATATGTTCTTTCTATTTTAGTTTATCTATTATGATTCCTAGGTACTTGATAGTCTTTTTCTTCTATCGATAAACATTGGTCACATGTCTTCTTGAGTACAGGCTTTGGTGAATGAATCATTAAATATCCTTTTATTTTAGTGATGAGGGTTTCATCTGATGATGATCTCGCTATGCTGAAGATTTTTCACCAGCAAAGTGACAGAAAGCTTAAATGAATGGAACTCATAGTTAGATCTCAAGCCAGAGTCTAAACTAATGATGAAGTGTAGAATAACGGGTTAACTATTATATTCATATAGAAGAAACATTTCATTTAACTACCGGTGTTGTATATTTTTCAGTTTCAGAATGTCTGTTTAATAGTTGTCTAATGTCTAACCACATAATTACTCATTTGAACATTACAAAGATGTCTTCTTTATTCTTGCACAATGATGATCCACACAGCTCGCTTTGATACAAACATGAAGAGAACTACAGTTCCCTTTTGATATTTCTTGTCTGATGCCGTGCGACTCCCCGACTACGGTGTCTCTGATTAACCATTGTTCTAACATATCCCCTTTCTATCTTGTCTGCAGGTGCGCAAGATCAGGAAGAAGATGTGTGAGCTGATTGCACGCAACGTGACCACCACCGACCTCAAGGGTGTGGTTGGCAAACTGCTCCCCGACTCCATTGCTAAGGATATTGAGAAGGCTTGTCAAACCATCTACCCACTGCATGATGTCTACATTAGGAAGGTTAGAACAATGCTTTTATTTTAATAACAATATAACTAGTACAATAGAAGTTGGTTAATATTTATTTTGAGGGACTATAAATAGTCTGTTAAATGTTTACTGAAAAAAATATTTTTGAAAAGAAATACCATATTGTTTTCAAAACGTATTGATAATTTTCACTAACTTAACAAATTCTTAAAGCATAGCTTAAAATATGGAATTCCCAATGGTTAAGGGGTAACTGGAGCAGATAGATAAATATATATTGCGCATTGTACTTTTGAATTCATTGATAGCTTATCCAACTGATAATTGATTTTATTATTATATACTTAGCAAGGGTTCAAAATTATTTTAAAACAGTTATTTTTAGTATGAAGTGTTCAATTTATGTTGAAATATATTTGAATTATTTTAAATTAAGGGGATTTGTAATACTAGAATTGCACTGTAGCATTAAATGTGATAATAAAGTACATTTTTTAAAATGAAACCTACTGCACCACATGCAATTTTTACAACAGGTAAAAGCATCTAGAAAAGTTTGCACTCTGTTGGATTGTTAAAGGGGGGAGGGATAAGGGCTGAGCCCTCCTGTCTCCGACATATGAGGCAACAATGGCGTGAGATTTTTTGGGGGATCCTATTTGGGGAACATGGTAAAATTGTTTTATTTTAACTTTATATATAATTGTATAAAGTCAGTAAAATGGGTAAAAAAAAATTATTTTATATTTTGTTAATTTTTAATTTTTTTATTTTGTTGATGTTTTTAATTTTTTTTTTATTTTTAGTGAAAGTTTTCAATATTTTTATAAATGTCATTCAACAGGGTAAAGGAAGTGAAATGTTTTGGATGGAAATTAATTTAGAAGATAAATCTTCTGTGTCCTTTGAGTTTAGGGTATGATTGTGTTTTTGACAAACCAGGGTGAGTTTGTGATTCTCCCAAGGATGTAGTTTTGGTTGGATTTAAACCCCTGATGGGGCTCGCGTGTGAAGATAGGACGAATGGTTACTTTGTACAAGAGTCATTTGTGTTTTTTTAAGGATATTAAACTGTTTGAACATTTTGTTCTAAATTTTTTTTTTTTTGTTAGGGTTTGTAAGATAAGATATATTGGTTTATTAATATTAAACAATGTGGCTTTAATTTTTGTGTGTATACAGGTGAAGGTATTGAAGAAGCCCCGCATGGACCCCGGCAGGCTGAAGGAGCTGCACGAGGAGGGTGGAGCGGCTGTAGCTGACCCAGAGGGTCGCCCCACGGAGCGCCCCGAAGGCTACGAGCCCCCTGTACAGGAGACCGTCTAACCTGACTCAATAAATTTATACCATAAGAAATTATGTTTCAATTATCCTTCCTACATCCTTTATGTATTGTTAAACGAATTATGGTTGTCATGAAAATAGAGTTTGCTATTATATTCATGGGTTGTTTTTGTTAGAGCTGATGCGCTGAGGACTTTCTCTCATGAGGGCGGGGTGGGACTATGGAATGTATAACGTGTGCACACTGACTATTACATTTCTAAATGACAGAACCGTTAGGAGTGTGTTGTATCCAAGCAGGTCCCCCACGGTTCTGTCGGGCGCTTCACTAAATATACGAACGTGCGGACACTAATGATTAAGCTGTTGCCTCAACATCGGATCAGATCAGTCGGTAGTAGTCGTGCGTTATATATTTTTTTGCATACAAAAGTATATATATTACATATTCCTTTGTTTTCTTTTATATTCTATTAAAAAATAACAAGTACATATGCGTGTGGAAAGTAAACTGGTATTTATTTAATGTAACAGCTCATCTCTTGCTACAAATATTTGTGTTAATCACTGGACATTTGTCAGCCTTATTAAATGTGATAATTCGTTAAATGCAGTGAAACCCTTGTTTTGAAAGGGGCTATCAAAAAAATAATTCTTAAGCAGGAGAACTTATTAACTGATTTCAATTTTGCCATGATTTATTTGAATATGACATCTAATATTGTATTTTAACTAACATTACACTTATATTATAATAATTAAGAAATGAAAATATTTTATTTATAAAAAAGTTACCTATATGAATATATATTTGAAAATCACCCGAGAGAAATTAAGCCATAACAACTGAATTTAAGTTTTCATCGCCGTTCATAAGTACAGTAGATAAATTTAAAAATGAGAGTAATATAGCAATTTATTTATTTTTGAAATAGTGCTTTTTAAAAATAGAACTGACGTAAAATTGTCTATTTCCAATATTTTTTCTGGTACATTTGGAACATAAAAGTACCTGAAAAGTAAAAAAATAAAAAAGGAGAAAAAATAATTATAAAAGGAAGTTAATCTGACATTAAATATCTAACTACCTAAATAGAATAAATCAACGTAGCAAAAAGTAAAATTAGAAACACTGACAAGACCAAAGTTCAAATTATTCTGCGTTTTTGTAGTAGATAAAATACATATGACAAAAGATGTCGCCTGTAGGTGCCGGTTGCGTCAGTGTGACGAAAGTCGGTTCTTTTTACAAAATGAAAAATTTTGCATGACGAGATGTATCGTATCTCTTTCTGGCTAACTTGAAGAATGCACATTTACAAAAAGTACTGTTTGTAAACGTAAACCTGTTGGACTGCATGCTTAAAATTTGTCCCTTTTGATGGTTTGGACATATCGATACATCACTGCAATGTCAAGAGCCGCGATAGAATTACGTTTAAAGATGGAATATTCATTCGCCCTTACTGATCTCAGTTCAGTGAAATTATTGTCGGCATTGACATCGACGACGGCAGGCCCGAACTTACAAAAATGCGTTAATAGTATTTTTGTTCTTAATTACGATTTAAATTTTTAATCACAAATATGATGACGTTATTTTGTGCCGACGTAAAAAGTCGAGCAAACGAAAAGATCAGCCGATTGTGTTAATTCAGTTTTCAGTGCAGTGCCCTGTGGTTTGCTCTATTTTGTTTATTTGTTAATAAATTATTAAATACGTATCGATCGCGAAAATAAATAATTTTATTTGTCAAGAAATATTAATCAAAGCTGAACGAGAAGTAGTTACAATGAAACAGCTTCATTGGAAAGCAGTTCCCTGTGGTTTCTCCGAAAACAGATGCTATCAGATTTTGAACATTATAATAAAAATATTTTTTTTTATGAGTTAAATTAATACATTAACCCGTTTCTAAAAATACCTTTTCTTTTATGCAAAAAAACATGGTTTTAGTTTATTTAACATTCTAATGAAAGAAAAGATATTTTCCGAAACCGGTTGGTGTATTAAATTTAACTCATAAAAGTGGTTCAAAACAAAGTTATAAATAATTTCGCGAACTACAAGTGAGGGTACTAGTTGCAAAGTCCATTATTATTTGTTCTAACTTTTAATGCAGTTGTCTTTTCATACGATTTTTAAAAGTGTTAATTTATGGGCTATATTTATACTATACAGGTCCACAATATTTTATGGCTACCCATCTATCGTATCTACTAAATTAAGAGTCGAAAATGTTCATGGAGTATGTACGAACTCTGTAACGTTACAGAAAATACTATTGAGATTTTTACAAAATCATCTTAAGCTTCAAGTAAATTTACTTCGAAATAAATATTTGCGAAATTAATCCATTATTATTATTCTATAACATTGCTTCAGGCCGTAAATCGTATAATAAAATAGTCTATGTGCTCATAGCTCAATGACCTTTATTTTTTTGTAACTAATATACCATTACGCCGTTTCGCCGCGTGAGTAGGCAGAGAGGATAGAAGGTCACATTATTCTGTCCTGAAACAGTCCATTTGTCTAGAGGTAGATAAACTTTCTAATAAAAAATTGTACATATGTAGAAAAAAAATCTAATATTTAAAAAAATGATGTTCTGCTTTATTAGATGGAAGCCAGAATAAGAAAGGTGAATTGAGACACTTCAAGGTGCAGTTAGTTAATGTGCTCTTCGTTCCTCAAACATCACGGAGTATAGTATAAACCAAATTTTTCTTATTGAAGTAATTAATTGCGTCAATATTATTCTTTAAATTCATTTGTGAAGGGTAAGATATGAAAAACTTGTTCTTGTAAAGACATAATAGAAGTTTATTTGCACTGCTCCAGTTTCGAGAGAAATTAATTCTCATCGACAGATGAAATATTAATAGTAGTAAGTGCTAATATTTTTATAAATACATGACCATGCAAACCAATTGAAGCTCAGTTAATGTGAATAGTCCAGAGCTTTTATCAGCTAGGATCCATAATGATATTGCGTATATTGTACAATTCCAGGGAGGGCAATACTGAATGCACTAGCAGGAAAGTAATCGGTGATTACTTTTTGCTGCTAGGACCTGCGGGGGCTATTGTGACCGCTGAGCGGTCAGGGCTTCCGTAGAATCTATATTTCATCTAAAGAAATATAACGAGAGATTTTCGCATTGAAATGTAGATTCAATGGAAGCCCAGGCCGCACAGTGGCCACTATCGGCTGTGAAGCGGCCGCAATAGCCGTCCGCAGGGCGTAGCAGCAAGCAATCAGCGAATCCTGATTGCTTTTCCGCTAGTGTTCTATAAATATAGAAAAATAAAAGAAAATGACTTGCTCCGAGTTGTTATCTGTAATTATTACCACTTGTGGGAAATTACAATTGTGTGAACTGACTGCACCAGATCCATTGGACTAGATTCATTCAGAAGTCATAAACAAAACCGGCTGGTAGATCGCCATTGTTCTAAAATGTAATCCCTTTACCGCTTTACCCAACAGCGGGTATAAGAATCAAAAAACATATAGGAATCATTCCTGGACGGCCCACTGTTAGAATGTGTACAGTATTACTTGTATGTTACATCTTATTAGATAACGGTAGGTTTTAGTTGATGAACAACCGTGCCCGCTTACATTACATTCTATTTAAAACAAGTAATACATATATCGAAATCCTTGTTCCCAACTTCCCACCAGTTTTTGAAGTTATGCAATCGAAAAAGGCACACTTTCATATTTTGCTTATCAATATTCCAACAATGAAATGATTGTTCATCTCTGTTTTCTACCTTGAGGAAATTAACATTTATTTTATATTTTAATACCTATGTATACAGTATTACATTGATATAAAGGTGGGGGGGTCTTCGGGAGTTAATTTGATTAATCGAACATGTATCATACCCCGCCCTCTAATAAAATGTTCGCTTCGCGACCCATCCATCAGGTACCACGCCTTCATTAGTACCATGGTTATAGGAAGATACACAAATTAGACATTTATTAATTACACATTTACACTCATGGGCAGGTGGAAATACTTATGACTAACTTAATCTAAAATTACGTCTACCTCGGATTATTTATCGATGCCGTTAGCACCCGGCGTGGGAGGCTACCTGCTGCCTGCTCTATAGGACTGCGGACCGGTCTGGGCGGCTGCTCCTGGGTTGATTGCTATGAACCGTGGCTGCTTCCTCCGATTCTCTGGTGGTGTTCGGTTGGATTTCCGGTGTCGGCTTCCACTTTGATCTCCACTTGGATTCAACTCGCACCTCGGCTTCCGAATCTTGTGTTCGCCTCTGTGCGCCTTTCACTGCGTGTTTTCACCTACCGTCTTCGATTTTGGTCCCAGCTGTGGTTTGCCTATGATTGTAAATGTGTATTTAATAAATGTCTAATTTGTGCATCTTTCGTGTGTTCATATTCACCTGTGTTCTTCCTATAACCATGATACTGATGAAGGCGTGATATCTGGTGGATGGGTCGCAAAGCGAATATTCCATTAAGAGTGCGGGGTATCGTTTTGACGGGCGATCAGGGACACGATACGTGTCCGTTTAATCATCGATTAATTGAATTAGAACTCCTAACGAACCCCGACTCGAATCACATGGCGCACAACTTCGTGTCCCATTTGTATCACAATCATATTTTTTCATTGCACGGCACACTGTCTATGTCTATGGCTCTTTGGCTTGTCTATGCTCTTTGATAACTTTTGACGTTTGTTGACATTTACTGTACGTGGGATGGCGATACATGTTGACGCGTATCATGGAAGTGACGGCGATGTCGGTGTTTGATTTGTTTTTCTAAGTGATACGATGAAGAAAGGCCCGAGATGGCTAGGGATAAACTCATTCAGCGGAAGATATATGACATGCTTTCAAACAGGCCGCTCATGGCGTTCTTCACCATCATATTGTTAGTTTTGTTGATTTTTCAAGTTTATGGGGTAAGAAATTGATTTACTTTTTTACCAAATTCTTGTATGAAAACATCGATGAACTAATCAGATTTCGGAAAAAGTATACTAAAAACTTATATTTTTCTTTTAAAATGATATATTATTTAACATCGTTGTACTGCTTTTAAAAATAGATTAAATTTTTCAAATCATCCATTCAGTTATAATTTAGGATAGCTATTATTATATTAAAATACCTAGCTAATAGCTTTAAAGACGCATTACAACAGCCAATAAGTTACTATTTTTCTTTTTTATGCAACCGAACAGCACAACATATCTGAAAGTTCAAATGATAGATAACCCTACACTTTAAAATGCGTATACATATCATTAATCCTGATTGCGCGTGATTTTGGCTGCACCGTGCTCTGTATCATTTAAATGAATAAACAAACCTTGACCATTACCACCCCCCCCCCACCATTGTTATTGAACTTGAGATAAACTTTTTTAAAACGTATCGCATAAAATTGAATAAAGGTATCCAAAACACGCTTTATAATGAAGTTTTACAATTTTTATTACACTTGTCACTTAATTTGGAAGTCGAAAATGAACGACGTAGAATTGATAAAATATTAACGAGTTTTACATTTGATCATTGCTTAAATTAATTTAACATAAATTACAAAGCTTTCGTTTCGGCAATGGCACCAGTACGTCATTTACGGGAAATGTAATAATATATTTCCAGATGTTCCGAGATTACTTCCGCTTAAAAATAGAAATAATGACAATTCTTTAGTTGATGACTTAATAGCCAACAAATATAATTTATTAGTTATTCATAGTTTATCGTAGTAACTAATATAATATATTAGTTAAGTTATTACGACAATATTAGCATTTTTAAATTTGGACAAACTTGATGTTGAAAGTGAACTCAAATAGAGTTATTACATTGTTTTATTTATATCCATCCGTTTTAATAATATTGTTGTCCATCCGTGTGTCTGAGAAGGTGCTTTGGACCATAGGAGTGAAAGATCAGATTATGATTATTAAGTTATAGCAAATATAACATTTTAAAACTGCACAACACAATTGTCATTGGCGAGATCACTATTAGTGTGCAAATTGGATGTGTGGTATTTTTAGAATATTGGAATCATGAGAGTATTATGTATAAATATTATACCCCTAATAACGTCTTCTAAGTAATTAAAAATATCAAAAGTTTCTGAATTATCCATAATTATTTTTCATTAGAATTTTTATCAAGGATTACAGAAATGTTTGGACAAAATAGGAAATAATGTTTTATAAATTAAATAACTCAAATATGTGGAGTTTTTCCACAACATTTGCTCACAATGTTGTTTTCAAGATTCCATCTATACAATCCAATGAAAGAATAATAAACATCTGGTATATATATATAGTTATATATTTTATGTACTACGGAATGCAATTTGCTTTAGAAAATAAGTTCATGCAGTAGATACAGGGATGTTGTACATATACACAATTATGTTAGGTATAAGAGAAAGGTTATGAAGATACTCTCCGAGTACGGGGTGAATAGTAAACTTATACACGCAATAGTGTCCGTATACGAAGGAAGTTCTACGTGTGTAAGGATAAATAGATCATTCACACCATGGTTTGACATTACAAAAGGTGTCGAGCAAGGTTGTGTGATATCTCCATGGCTTTTCAACTTGTATATAGATAATTGTGTGAAAGAATTGGAATGTATGAATGTGGGAGTGAAAATGGGCGATTTGATTGTATGCTGTTTATTGTATGCCGACGATGCAGTATTAATGGTGAATAGTGAACAAGAATTACAGAGTCTAGTGAGCAGAATATATGATGTATACAAGGAAAGTGATCTTATTATGAATGTCAACAAGTAAAAAGTGATGGTATTCGAGAAGGAGGAAAGCAAGACAACGTGCAAAATACTTGTAGGCAATGAATGTTTGGAACAAGTAGATGAGTTTGTGTATTTGGGAAGTACATTTGATAGAAACGGAAAGGCTGAGAAAGATATCGAAAGGAGGGTGACTGCAGGAAACAAAGTGAATGGCGCTTTGAATGAAATTATAGCTAATGGAAACTTGTCAATCGAGGCAAAACTAGCAGTACACAATGGAGTCCTGGTACCGACACTGATGTATGTATGTGAGGCCTAGAGCTGGCAGAAGAGGAACAAAAGTAGACTGAATGCAGTGAAAATGAGATTGCTTAGGCGTATGTGTGGCAGATCCATTTATGACAGAGTAAAGAATAAAGAAATAAGGAAAGAATGTAAAGTTGATCTTAGTATAGTGAGTAAGATTAAGAAAGGATCACTTAAGGTAGTTGGTCATATGGAACGGATGAATAAGGAAAGAATGGTAAGGAAGATATATGACGCAAGTGTTGATGGCACCAGAAATAGAGGATGTCCACAGAAGACTTGGCATGACCAGGTAAACCGGATACTGTAGGATAGTCCTGTTAGAAGGCTCAATAATCGGCGAGCTTGTATGAGAAGATGTATGAGACGAGAACTTTGTGTCAGGACAGAAGAGTGTGTCGCTGTATCCTCTCTGCCTACCCCTGCGGAGAAAGGGTGTGATGGTAAGTTAGTTATTATTTTATTCCTTGTTATAAATATCAATGTTGTCCTTTTCTTTTATTAATTTTATTTTAGGAAAATAGATCTGGCTATACTTGATATTTGATACTTGCTTTACACATGAAAACTTAATATTTTCTTGGATTTGTGAAGATTGATTTATTCTCTTGATTTTATTCATATTTAGTACTTCAATTTTTATTTTTATAAAAGATACTTTTAAATGATCCCCTTTAACCATTATGCCTTATCCATATTGATTGAGTTGTAAGTCAAACTTTTGGTGCAAAATACTCACTGAAACTCATAGACGTGGCGGCTATAATTTTGTTTCATAACTATTTTAACTGTTAATCATTATAGATCTACGTTATATCAACGGGTAACATAGTGGATGCAATCTGCGATAAACACTGCTGTAAGAATATCGGGGAAGTGACCACCTCGTGTGAGCCTATAGATGCGGTGTATACGTGGGTTAATGGTTCCGATCCCATTTGGCTGGCGGAAATGAAGAGCTATGCTGATTCAGAGAGAATGAACGATGCGGACGACTTTGACCCTTCAAGATACGATGATAAACAAGAATTGAAGTATTCTTTGAGGTATAAAATGAATATAAACAATTTTTTTTTTTTTTCTGTTTAAAGATACATGACATCTTCGATGAGTAAAAATAACAATGGTCTGAAAAATAAATTTGAAAATTAAGTTTTTTATGTATATATATATACAGTAAAACTCTTTAATTGAAAAAAAAAGATTTTTACGAATTAAGAAAGTAGAATTTCATATAAAGTTTTCAACACAGCAACATATTTTCTAAACATTTATGGGTTTACTAAAATATACATTTTCTCAAAACATTTTAAAATTGTTTGGTCAATGTTGCTCTCATTTTTGTCAAAGTCCTCCACATCCATTTCGTCAACTTTTTGACTTTCACCACACATTGATAAGCATGTTATGTTGAATCTTGAATTAAATCTGTGGAGCCAACTACCAGAGGCTTCAAAATTATTAATCCTCAATTCATTTCAAAATTTAAAATACAAAATTTCTCAATGAGAATTAAACCAGAAATTGGAATATTGGCCATATGTATTTGAGAAAAAAATGAAATAGCCTGCTCAACTCTTCGTGTTTTGCCGGGCGAATGCTTCGATGTGTGTTACTTTCCTTCAACTTATGGTACGATTCTTCAATTTTGGTGTGATTTTTAAAATTTGTTGAAACAATTAAGTTGGCGATACCATATTTTTTTGCAATATTTCCTTTACTGTCCATATTTTGAATTAAAATTCATTTTTTTAGAAATTGTTAATGTTTTATACGCACTGCAAACTGATGCCATTTTAAATTTTAAATGAAACTAAAGGCAAAATAAAATGAATATATATATTTCAGAATAGTAAACGTTGATAATTTAAAAAATGATAATTTACCAATTTACAGATCACTGGAACAGTATGCGCCGTGGATACGAAATGTTTACATTGTGACCGCAGGCCAGCTTCCGTGGTGGCTCAATGCGCAGAGCCCGAGACTCAAGCTGTTAACACACGAGAATATTATCCCATCGGATTATCTGCCTACCTTCTCCAGTCCGGCTATTGAATGTTTTATTCATAAGTAAGTACAATTTATTAATGTTTATAGCTTAAATGTATCTCCTGAAAGAGTGCATCATCCATCCCATCCTTGGCCTTAAAAAGAAAGGGTGCCTAGTGCACTGGTCAATTATTTATCTGCCAGAGGCACCTCTATCCAAGATCTGCTTTCTTGCACAAATTATTTGTAGATCTTAGTATCATATTGCATGTTTTTTCTTTTATTATTTATTAGTGTAAATACATAAAGATAAAATAATACTATTTTGTATAGTTTAATTACTATTATTTACATATATCAACCCCTCCTATGTAAAGTATCGTAAGTAAAAAATGACATTTTTAATCATTTTAATATTTCGCATACATTTACGTAGCAGATTAAAAAAATACATGTATTGTATTCTATGATGTAGGTACTAATAAACATAATATATAAAAAATTACAGCCATTTAAAAATGTATCAAATGTATGATTAAAAATGACTTTTTTAACTTACAATACTTTACGTAGGATGGGTCAACATGTGAAAATAAAAAACTTTTGATTCTACTCGTTTAATTTATTTGAGATGCATTTCGCCTTGTAAGGGCATTATCAATCTAACAACTTGTATTTATGACTATGATGGGCGACCCATAATAATCCCCCATTATAGTTATAAATACACATATTTATATCATGGGGTGGGGAAATGTGAGGGGAAGAGGGCAGCGCGGGGTGCTAAAGAGTAATGGCATTTATTATAGTACAAAACCTATTTATATCGGGGTGGGAGAAAAGCCGGAGAGGGACTAACATGATGATAAAGAATTTTATTTATTATTTCAGGATACCCGGACTCTCGGAGAAGTTTTTGTACTTAAATGATGATGTGTTTCTTGGTGGTCCCATGTACTTAAGCGACCTGTACACCCAGTCAGAGGGGTATGAGGTTTACACAGCTTGGAACGTTCCAGAGTGCGCACAGGGTTGTCCGTGGTCTTTCTTAGGTTATTATTATAAAATTGGTTATTGTAATTTACATTAATGCACGTCCATATTTTAATTGAAAATATTAGTGTTTTGTCTGTACCAAATGTTTTTGTTAAAAAATGTAATTTTACTGTCCATTAGTAATTTGTCAATATTAAAAAATGAGGTTCTTTACAGTTTAGATACAATATGAATAATTTGTGAAGTTGGCCTGTGTGCATTTCACCACAATGTGTTCATGGGATATTTAGATTTTCAATATTGTTGATATATTTTATTCTGACTCGGATCGTGTTTATGTAATACAATTTATTTTAGGTGATAGGTCATGTGACAGCGCCTGCAATATTGTGGAATGTGACTACGACGGCGGTGACTGCTTGGGAGATCCCCAGAACAAGTATTACGGAGCGGTGAGTCACTTGGACTACTTGGGAGATTACTTTGATAGTCCATTCTTCGATGAAGAAGATCGTCAAGACTATGACAGTGTCGGAAAGTATCCAGGTTTCGATGAACCTCCGTTTGATTCAAAGGTTGATTTAATATTGAATTAACTATTTTTATTCTCTTATTTAATTAATAAAAATGTTTGTTTGTATGTTTATAATACCAATATCATCTTCAATTAATGATATTTTTACAGAATAACCTGTAATCTTCTAACTACGAGTCCCCATAGTTTTACTGCTGTAAAATAACTATCAATGTATTATGAGAATTACTATTTTTCAGATAGTGCAAGCGAGGCAACACGAGGATCAGGATCTTTTAGATAGTCTCAAAGCTGATCGTAGAGAAGAGTTTCCTGACACCAAGATCGTGAAGAGAGAGACGGAAGATCAGTTTTGGGTCCCAAATCCCGTATTATTTAGTGTTAACGAAGAAGGTGACATTCCTATTCAGAAAATAGCTATGCGAAACCTAAAGAGCGTGAAAGTGCCTCAAAGCATTTCCAAAGAATTGAAAAATAATATTAATGTTTATAAAATATCACAAGTCAAATCAGAAACTAGTCAGGTGCAAAATTTGAAATCTTACGAATCACAGGTGCCGAAAAACCTTTACCAAAAATCCAAAGAAAACCTTATAGATAAGCTCAAAAAGGTCACCTATAATAAACTTAATGTCAGTGGTGCTGTACATAATTATAATAAAAATTACCTGAAATTTGACAAGAAAACCAGGAGGAAGAAAAGTGCGAGAGATTCTGTGATCAATGAACCGGCGAAACCTAAAGATGAGCGGAAATTACCCATGTACGCTCGGTCCTTGATACATTCCAATAAGCTGTTCAATCAAGTGTACGGGTTTCAAAACAGGAAGGTACCGGCTCACGTGCCGTTTCTCATGGAGAAGAAAGTTATTGAGGATATGCATAAGAAGTTTAAAGAACATGTCTTGGTAACGGCGAGAAACAAGTTTCGTAGAGCGAATGATCTCCAGTTTGCATTCTCATATTATCATTTTTTGTTGAATCAAAAGAGAGAATTGACTATTGAAGAGATATTTGATAAATACGATACAGATAAAAGTGGGTGAGTATTAAGGGTGTATTTTCATTTTTCCAGTTCGAGAAATTCTATGAGGCTAATAGTTACATTTTTTATAATTTCATCTAAATTCCAAAGGACATTATTTATTACCACTGATTTGAGCATAAATACGGAAGCCACTGACCTTGCCAATTGTTCCCTAGTTACAATTTCACCAAAAACCGAAACCAAAATTACAAATTGTCATGGAGCCACCATGTTGTATATGCTTAAAGTTTTTTTAAATATCCATTAATAAGGTTTGAATATCAAATAATGAGGTTTTGTAATTTCTAGTACGTGGTCTGATCGTGAAGTGCGCACGGTGCTGGCACGTGTGAGAGGTTTGCCATTGACGGCTGAAGTCGTACATGCGTTGGAATCTGCGGCCAAAGGTTGTGACCGCCCAGAGTATAGTAGCCACCCTACACCGCCTGGAGAGAGATACCTAGATTCTGATATGGTAAATTTTCAGGTTGATATGTAGGGTCTTGCAATTAATTGATTTAATATTGAACTATGTACATGTTCTTTTATAGCATGAGTTTGGTGACCGGATTATTGCGCAAACGAAAACTGCGAACATAGATCAGATTATTTTAATTAGATTAAAGTGTGCGTAATTTTCGTATGCGCAGTTTTCACGTAATAATCCCCGAACCTATGAATGTCAATTTAATCACCTCTCGAGATAATGTTCCTGTTTTCATCTTTGTCTTACTCTCAGTGAGAGCAGTTGTGATCATGGAACTGAGGCTGGATATTGAAAATGATGGCATGGATGATTTGTCATGTATTCTGGTCTGTGATTAATGACTGTATTGTATGATTTTTAATCTCTGATAAACTAAAAAAGCTAGACCACTGCTTAGATTATTGTTAGTGCTTGAATGAATTAATGACTTTAATGCATAAACATATTCAATAATAAATAATCTCAGGAACATATATTTATCAACACTATTCTGGTTATTAAAATAACTTCCAATTGTTACATTAATATTTGTATTCCAGCCTACTTTGACCAAGGCCCTGGTGTCAGGATGCCCCGCACTTTACACCCCTCTAAAGTCCTCATTGGGAACTGCAGCACCTAGGGCCCGGGCCCGTGCTGGGGTCGGCAGGCATACCTTTGCCATGCTGGAATCCAACATTACCAAAGCGGTCTCTGCCCTTGATGAGATTCGGAGAGATACCAAGTACGTATGGCTTCTCCGTGGTCTAATCAAGCTAACCCAACTAGATTTTCCCATTCATATCGAAAGGACCCAATCCTTTCCCGGAACCGTTATATAAATTTTCACTCATGTACCGGTTCCTCTCAACAAAAGCAATAAAAGTTTAACTCTCGAAAATCTATATGCAATTATTTAATATAATATATTCAAATAAAAGACGAGATGTTAGTTTGTGAATGACTTCCTCGTTTGACATAAACCGCTTTACACCAAGCCATTTTTTCATCTTTGGAAACAAAAAGAAATGCGCCTGGGGCCAAATCTGAAGAAATCTACGAATTGCTGCTTCATCATCTGATGAGGCAGCAATTCGTAGCGTAATTCGACTAGTTTTGCTACGGTGATTATGGACGAGTGAGGTGGTGCGTTGTCATGGTGAAAGATCACTTTTTTTTCGCCAAATGGAACCTTTTTTCATCATTTCAGGATCGGCCCAATAAGTCAGTATAGTATTGCCCCGTGATTGTTATTCCCTCCTCCAAATAGTCAGTGAAAATAATTCAAAATTCTAATTCAGAATCCCAAAAAACACTGGCCATGACCTTTCTAGCCGATGGAACCGTTTTGACTGTTCTTTCATTTCTGGCGTGTAGTGACGGATCCATGTTTTGTCAACAATCACAAAACGCTGTAGAAACTTTTTCAGATTGTGCTTAAAAATGTCCAAACAGTGCTCCGAAGTTGTCATGCAATTCTGTTTTTGTTCCACTGTGAGTAAACGTGGCACACATCTCACCAATAGCTTTCTCAAGCTTAATTTTTCTTATTGAATATATTGTACATGTTCAATTGAGATGTTTACAATGTCGGCAATCTCTCTGGTCTGCTAATACGATTGTTCCGTATAGGAAACAAACATATAGGGTGGTTCGCCTATCCATTCTTCAAGGCCCACTGAGGTTGATGAAGACAAAATCAAGGCATTAATCGAGTTAAACCCATGTTACACTACACAAGAGATTGCAGACATATTGAAAATCCATTATTCAAGCGTTCACAACAATCTGAAGAAGTTGGGTACGTGAGCAAACTCAATATTTGGGTTCCTCATGAAGTCAATGAAGTTTATTAGTCGGGGTGTATAAACATCTGCGATATGCTCATTAAACGTGAGGAGAATTGTCATTTTTTGAAGGAACTAATAGCTGGTGATGAGAAATGGATTGTTTACAACAATATGGTGTGCAAATGGTTTTGGTCCCGACATGATGGTTCGCCTCAAACGACATCGAAAGCAGAGATTCATCAGAGGAAGGTTATGCTCTGTGTGATGGGATTTTAAATGTGTCGTGTTTTGAATGTGTATCATCGGTAATTGGACAGTTTGAATGAATCCATCATCCAGAAACGTCCAGAGCTTGTTAATCATAAAGAAGTGGTGTTTCATCACGACAACGCGAAACCACACACAAGTTTGATCACCCGTCAAAATTGCTGGAGCTTTGATTAAATGTGTTGCCATACCCATCATACTCGCCCGACCTTGCGCCGTCAGACTTCCACTTGTTTCGCGCACTTCAAAACTCCTTGCGTGGTATAACGTTCGATTCAGATGAGGCCGTAAATCAGCACCTTGTTCAGTTTTTCGAACGAGGAATTATGAAGCTCACTGAAAGATGGTAAAAGTTTATTGAACAAAACGGGCAATATATCATTGATTGATCTTTGTTCTTTATACACAAATAAATGACTTTGAAAAACATGTAAAAAATGCATCATGACTTTTCCTACCACCCAATAGTACAATAAGATGTAGTAAAAATTTTTTATTTTAGTATTATTTCTTTGCAGAAAATTTATTTGCATTAATGATAACTTGGATCCATCGCGCGAGGAGGAGAATGCCATAGTACGTATGCTGCTGCAGGAATTATATGAAGCCTTACTACCGTTGCCTTCCAGCTTCGAATTACCTCCGGGAGTTGCTAATAGGTATAATATTTCATTCAATCTTACCTCACTTGTTAATCCGAATTGATTATGATTCATTGTGATATTTGATATAATTTGTTAGTTCTTGAACTAATTTTTCAAAGATATCAATTTTGAGCACCCCAGGTAGGTTGTGTTCTTTCTGGTTGGTCCTAGAGCCTTCGGTTCTTATCCCTAATTTCTTCCATCCGGTCCATCCTGCGTGCGATCATCTTGGGTTGGCTGCACTTTTCTGGTCTTTCGGCCGGAGAGTGCACAGTGCTATTGAAGCAATAAATATTGGAAGTTTAAAGGTCTTTGAAATTGCATACAACATAAATAAGCCAATATATTAAACTTACAATCTCTGTTGTGCTCATTTCGTACAAATAAATTGTACTGTCTAGGTACCATGGTCAATTTAATTGTTACGGCAAATATTTTTTATTTTCAGATTCCTCCGCCTGTCAGAATTGAAGGACTGGCAAGATGGCCGCCGCTCTGCCTGGGTCGGTCTGTCCATATGCGCATCCCTCCTGACCGCATTGTCTCTCTACCACATCAACTGTTTCCGGAAATCCTTGCACCGTATACAAACCATTCTCTAGTCACACCTATTTACAGTATCTTCAGCATTATTATGTCTCGATGTATGATATTTGGTACCAATCAGGCCTGCCATAATAATTCAGAAAATTCTGTAACACTAGTCATCTAAAAATACTCTTTTTATACCATCATTGTACTTATTCATTCCTTGATGTTTATTTATATGTGTAAATATAATAAATAGTTTTATAAAACTTTTTCTTGAACTTGTCTTTATTTTCTCAAGAGTATTTTTGCTATGGTAAGTGTGGATTATTACATATAAACCTGGTGTTTGTTGTATTGCAAATGAAGAATCCTTTGAGGCTTTCTGGGGTACGTATGAATGACGAAAACAATGTGAATGCCATAAGTATGTAAGAAATAAAGTGTGCAATAAAGCATATGAAGAATGGTAAGACTGGTGGGGTATGATAATGTTGCTGCTGAGTATATCAAGGCTGGTGGCCAGTTAGTTGTCTCGTGGCTTCATGTGTAGCTTCAATGTTAGGAGGAGAGTTGTCATTATGCCTCTCTACAAATGCAAAGGGTCACAAATGAAATGTGGTATAAGGTAATTGGTCTACTAAGCAAACTATATGGAAGAATTTTAATAAAAAGAGCAAGAATGGTGATGAAAGAAAAAGTATGGGATGTGCAAGGGGCCTTTGTGGATGGAAGTGGATGTATGGATCAGATCTTTTCTCTACGAGCGATGACGAAAAAGTTTTTAGCGAAAAACCAAAAATTTTTTTGTGCCTTTGTAGATCTGCAAAAGGCATATGATAGAGTTATAAGAGAAAGGTTATGGAAGGTACTCTCTGATTTACAGGGTGAATGGTAAACTTATGCACACAATCGCATCCCTATACGAAGAGAGTTCTGCGTACAAGAATCAATGGATCATTCACACCATGGTTTGACATACAGGGTGTTAAGCAAGCGTTGTGTAATGCCTCCATGGCTGTTCAACTTGTATATGGATAATTATGTGAAAGAACTGGAATGTATAAATGTAGGAGTGAAAATGGGCAATTTGTTTGTATGCCGATGATGCAGTATTAATGGCGAATAGGCGATAGGGTCCAAAAATAGCTTTGAATAATGATATTCGATTTATTAGTACAATTTAGTATGAAAACTTTCCAGAGGGATCACATTCTGCTCTAAAACTTCGACTTGTGGTGAATTTCGAATAAACGGGATATTACTGTATATGGATAATTGTGTGAAAGAACTGGAATGTATGAATGTGGGAGTGAAAATGGGCGATTTGATTGTATGCTGTTTATTGTACGCCTACGATGCAGTATTGATGGCGAATAATGAACAAGAATTATAGTCTAGTGAGTAGAATGTACGATGTATACAAGGAAAGTGATCTTATTATGAATGTCAACAAGTAAAAAGTGATGGTATTCGAGAAGGAGGAAAGTAAGACAACGTGCAAAATACTTGTAAGTAATGAATGTTTGGAACAAGTAAATGAGTTTTTGTATTTGGGAAGTATGTTTGATAGAATCGGAAAAGTTGAAAATGATATTGAAAGGAGGGTGACTGCAGGGAACAAAGTAAACGGCGTTTTGAATGGAATTAAAAATAATAAAAAGATTCTCAATTATTAAAAAAATAAACTTGAAATTTTGAGAAATTCATTGTACTTTTTTATTTTATATTTCATATTATGATATTTCATATATAGTGTTACATCTTACTTAGTTTGTGGATTATTTAGGAATTTCATAACTCCTTTGAAGACATGCGTGCATTCATTGGCAGATGTTTACACTTTGAATTGTAAAAAATCTCTTAATTTTATTATTGTGACCGTGGCGTTAGTTAACATTTGACACTGTTTAATTATGGGATAGGTTTTTATGAGAATAAAACAAAGAAAAACGAAACAGTTCTAATACTTTATTATATTATCAATGTGAAAAAAGGTATGAAAACAAAATACTTATTCCGAAAGAACAAGTGTTAAAAAAAGTATACAAAAAAACAATACTTAAAAAATAAATTAAATAAACTTAACCGGTTTCTAAATAAGAAAAATAACAATAATGCAGTACATACAAAATTAATGTATAGTATAAAATATTAGTAGAAGATATTTGAACATTTGGAAATAAAATTAGAACGAAATTCTTTTGCACTCATTCCAAAAATAATTAAATTATTTAAAAATATCTATATCACTCGATTTCAGTATATAATATTTTACATGTTCAAAATTCCAACTAAATGATTGACATTCGGGATTGTTTAGAGATGTTATATATTTTTATTTCAAACGAGGTGACAAACCCAAATTAAGGAAAACAAATAATTTATAATAGTTAAGCACATAGCTTTGAATGCATATAATCGCAAAGATACTTGAGGTATGTAGTTTTGAAAATCATAAGGATTTATTATTAGTTTAAATATACTTTGAATTGAAATAATTATTATATTGTAATATATTCAAACAATTTTACAGCCTTGTATATTATTCAATTCGCTTTCATCAATGCATTAAGTCTTTTTAAAAAAATTAAATATCTGAAATTTCTAAAAGAAGTAAGCGACATATATAATATAGAAAATCATCTTAAACATTATAAGCTATTTAAATAAACCGATTCTAACTTATATAATTTTGAAAGAGAGTAAGTAGTAGAAGTAAAGCGGAAGAAATATCTATAAAGTATTTAAAATAATATCGATAACATGGACATGGTAGCCGCACTTAAAATTAAATAGATAAAAAGTTTTAAGTGATAGTTAAAGCTTGGTGTCGCCATAACAACTTCATTTAATTATGTACGTATAAACCGTTCAATAAAATGTTAGTAGCCTCATTGGAAAATCTTTCCAACACTAGAAATTATTACTACATACTTTTATTTATCTGGTTTATCGAGAGATATTTCTCACAAAAATGAAATATAATTTAGTACATATTTTAATATATTTAAATAAATATATACTACCGACTACGTAAGCCATTTTTTAAATAAGAGTTGCCCGAAGAATGTTCCATACATTTAGGCATAAAAATTATAAATTATACAGTATTAAAGCAAATAAATCAATACAAATAGGTTATTCAGGCTCAATGGTTTCAATGACACTCAATTATTTGGATTTTCACATCATGGAACAGAGAGCTATATTTTTTGGTCGAGTCTTTAAATTAATAAAATTAATGCAAAATGGTTTTCTTAGGGTTGGTCGAAATTCATTCAGGAATGATACAAGTTTTCATCTGCTATTTGAAATACAAAGGGGAACTCCTCGCAAAGTGAGGATGTATGTATTTGAATTTTATTGTTAATTAAATTGATTTTTTCTTCTAATCAAACCAAATTTGTTTTAATGTCTTGAAAAGAGGAGCTCCATTGGAGCTAACTTTGTCTCTTTGTACACATTGGCTAGATACTCGTAAATTTGTTGTCATAATTTAGAAATGTGCCAACGCGAAGTAGACAAGAATCTCGCCTGACAATGTTTTACAAAATAAATTAAAAACATTGGAAGATTGTCTGACTTCAAGAGAATACATCAAAATTTGACACATTATGCATAAGCAATATGGATTGACAGATCGAGGATAGACGTGCTGAAAGATTTTTTCCATTTCTAATTTAATCGAAACAGCCCTCATTCAGTTGTTTAAAAAATTGAAAAAATCAAATTGTCTTCTGCGCGGGATCGTATTTGGCCCCGGTACGTACCAAGTTAGTCCTAACTTCATAGCAAGAGCCGCTCAGGCTTAAATTGAAGGCGCTTCAGAATAAAGGTGACAAAGTCACTTTCTAAATATAGTTTTTTTATAGTATGACTAAATAGTACTAATTTTTAATGTACAAAGGTAATGTCTATACAATGGTATACAGTTTATAATGTCATGAATAATTAAAGAATAGGCAATTAGTATTACTAAGTATGAATAATATCTTCTAACAAAGAATTGTTACGTAGACCGAATAATTAATGTTTTAAAAAATATCAATACGATATCTACGAGAGCATTTACACCACCATATATTATGGATCAAATATTAAGCAACGTATTTATACAAACATTCCTAATATTCAAAATACAAAGAAGCATTTTACAACTAAAATGTGTAGCCAGGGAGGATAGAACACCATTTATTTGACTCTGGTATATTCTAACATCTCGCCATTTATAATCCATCCGTACCCAATTATACATCAGCGCCTTATATAAATTATAATTAAATGATAAAGTAAACAATATTTATCTATACACAGTCATCCCCCGAGCAAGTAGGCAGCACTGGCAAATAACACAAATATTATAGATTATTTCTTTTCATAAATCAAAATTGGTAAGCGGGGGAAAAATTTTGTCCTTCTAAAGAATTTTTTACGCAATCCTCAACACAACGTCATTTAGTTGTGTCTTGCATCTTTGTTGTACCCGTGACATAATTTCATACAATAAATATAGTCCTCATCTTGAGCCTAAGCAGGATGAGAAAACTATGACGGTTTTTCTGATGAACGTAATAAATTATTAATGGTTTATTTGATTGCAAGTATTAAATTAACAGACTGAAATATTTGAGACAGTTCTCTACATATATAAAATCAAACTATGTATTATTTATAAATATTATTGTTTTATAGGTAAGAGTGTTTTCACACATTTACATTAAGATTTACACATTTCAATTGCATCTATAGATCATTATTGATTCTAGTTTACAATGTTTTTATTGGAGTGAAATGTTACTTCATAAAATCTAGACTGATACAATAAATTTCTTAATTACTTGATGTCACGAAATTTGTAGAAGTTCAATATTAGAAATCTACATAAAGCATTTTACCATTAAATTGGTACTTGAAGAATGTAGAAAGAAAATTTTAGCTATTTTTATAAAATTCAATTCCAGAATAATAAAAATGAATTATATCTACATGTTTAAGCTCTATGTATTAAATGATAGTATTAGAGAAAATATTTGGAAAATCCAAAATTTAAGAACAGTATATATTGTCTAGATAACTTTATAAAATATACCATATTTTTCCGAGAATATTGAAAAAAGATAATTATGTAAAAATATGATCAAAGATATCGGAAGATTTGGCACTTTTATAAACATTTCAATGCACATAATATGTGCGGAAGATAACATTATTAATGCTGCAAACCTGGTTAACTCCATCGTCAGCATCAAATTTTATTTTACACTGAATAATTTAATTTCATACAAAAATATCAGGGTAATTTGTAAACCCCAATAATTCTTAGTTCAAAGAAACTTTTTTGCCATTCTCTTTCTCACTTCATTCAATTATATCACACTAATATGGAATCAACTTCTATATGAAGGGTTCAGAAGTAAAACTGCCATTATCCAGTTAACGAAATTGAGATAAACAAACAAATTTTTAACTGATTTTATTTATAGCCAGAGTGGAGATTTTAAAATGGATAAAATGCTTCTAAAGCATATAAACATGTTTTTAAAAGCAATTGAGGGTACTAGTTGCAGTCAGCAACCTCAATTTTGATCTTTTTTCTAACTTTGAATGCAGTTTTCTTTTCACATAGCTTTTACGCATTGTGTTAATTTACTAACAATCAAACTAATGTAAATTGATCATTCAAAATCGGTGTTAGCTGTAAAATCAGATGTTTTTGCCTGTCGCCATTTATACTAAGGACCAATAGCAGTCTTCGTTAGTCTGAAATTTAATAGTTTTTGATGTCGAGACTGCAAACAGTACTACTGCAATTGTAAAACTACTACTATTGCCAGATACCATTTACAAACATGTCACCCTCTATTTTCGTATTGGTGTTGCCCCTAGCAAAATTACAATGTGAAATGACTGAAAAATCTTAAATATATTTGTATTGTCAGAATATAGTAAAAAAAGCTTTGATACAATTTCTACTTCACCAGGTTTTACGTAGGCTTATGAAACCACACCCATAAATAAATATATATCCCTAACTAAATTTAAATGCCTTCGGAAAAATTTGGTTCATATTGCAGAGGCCTTAATTTTTATGAATTAAATAATCAATATATATTTTAGTGGAATAATGCAGTACTTTTGTCAGTACTTAATACAATTTATCTCTCTATAATATCATGTAAGCAGTGTAAAAAGCCTGAGAAATTACGGTTTCACAGATTTGAGTTGTTCAACAATTGTATTACGCAAATGTTTGAAATTATTTTAAATAATTTTAGCCTGATTTCTCAAAACTTTATGATATTATAAAGAGAAAAAAATACTATTCGTTAAAAATGCCAGATAATTCAGACACCCAAAAGAAAATAAATTGGGGATGTAATATTTACATTCTCCCTTGACCGTACCAATATGTTACAGATAAATAAATACCTATACAACCATCACTATTATGGTCACAAAATAATTGAGATGTTAATTATAAATGAACACACTTTTTACTCATTCAGAATTATTGTTAGCTAGAAATCTCCTCTTTATTTTCAATTAGGCTGGTTGGATTTCTGCTCGAACTTGGCTGCCATGTCTCGGATGTTGAAGGAAGGTGATCTCTTCTCTTTTCTGAAATTGATGTCGTAAAATATTTTAGCTGCTGTCAAAATAAATAAATAATATTATAAATGTAATGTTTGTGGATTGATGATCGAGTGACAGGCACATGCGCTTTCGGGGCAAGTGTGTGTGTGTGTGTGTGTGCAGTGAGCATGAAGACGCCTGTCAGGGGAACATGTATGAGAAGGACTGGTGACTGAGCTCGGCCTCCTTTCGCTCCGCATCACTCTCCAAATATAGATCTAACATAATTTGTAATATTGTCAGTCGGAAATAAATACTGTAAATTGTCACATTGTACAAACAGCGTATTATTCTCATGCATCCCCAACAAAGGACGCATCTGGTAGATCATCATCAGAGCTGATGAGTCATAACAAATTGGCGCAGGCGGTATAGGATTTTATTAGGAGATAAAAACACAACAATAAATCTTTAAAAAATATTATTACGATAGGTTTCTCGAACCTTGAAGATTTGCAATCGTATAAAGAATATTAATATACTTATGTCTCGCTATATGGCCGCTCTTTATCGGTTTCGATTTACGATCCAAACTTTTTCAAAGTACAGCTAATTAAAAATGTGAAACTTATTTTTAAAATATGGGATCATCTTCTTACATACTAAGGACCACTTTTTTAAACCAGGTCCTTCCACAACAGCGGATAGGGACAATGACAGCATGGCGTCATGTAATTCTTCGTGTTTCTCTGCAATTTTCAATATGTTCTGAGAAAGTTAGCCGTACAGCGAATCATTAACTTTGATACAAACGTATACAAATTCCATAAGATCTGTTCCAATTTCATAAAATAATACAGTTATTAACTGAAAATGAGGTGTGAGCATACAGATAAAGGGTTAATCAAGCTCTTCCTTATAAACTTCAAGTATGAACTTACCTTACAGAAGAAGAACTCACAACTTCTGGTTTTGAAACGTCCGCAGGCTTATCATCCGTACTGTTAAAAATCCCCAAAACCTTCGGCCTGACGAGTTTGGTCACCTCTTCTGAAGTTCTCGTTAGTAGCGGACTCGCCTTTCCGTACTTGGGGCCATCCCAGCTGGCTCCTAGTCGCTGCGGAGCTTGTGACTGGTCAGTACCGAGACTCATTTTTCTCTGCACAATTGTCACTTTGGGCGTTTCTTCTTTGATGGTTATTTTATTCTCGTCATTTTCCTCAGTCTTCTCAAATCCCTTTTCATTGGATTTACTGGAGTTTAAAACAACAGAGAATTTGCTTCGCTGAACTGCATCGGCCGTGTTGCGTCGTTCTAAAAGCTTGCCCGGATTTCTCAACTGTACACCCTCGAATGTCACATCGTCATATTCCTCAGTTTGTTCTTTATTTTTATACGTTAGTTGAAGATCGCCTATTCCTCTAAAAGAATGTGGGCTGTACTTTTCTCTTAAAAAGAGTCTACGTTCCTCTTTGTACTTTTCTATCCTCTCTCTACTGAGTTTGTCTTTTTTATCAGATGACATTTCTGATGAAAGAGCGTCGCAGAGATCTTTCTGACTGTCGGACAAATTATTCGACCCTTTAACCCTTTGGCTTTTCTTTGGGGAGAGTCTAGCTTGAACGAGACTGATTTTATTCTCAGTTGTGGGTGTAATACTGGCCAAACGATTGACAAAATGTTGGGAAGTATCTTCCTCACCCAAACTGCGCTCAGTATTATAATCTGTCAAATTTAGAGATAGACTTTCTCGATTAGCACAAATCGCTTCACATTCAACATTCAAATTTAGATCAGGCAGTCTTTTGGGTTGATTTAGTGACTTGGGATGGCTGGCTTCCAGGCTTTTTCTTCTCTCCGAAACCGTAAAAACCTCTTCCGCAATTTCCCGTTCAGAAGTATGATCTCTATGCAAAATCTGTCTCCCAAATTCTTTTACAAATGCGTTTTCATCCAGGGATCTTGTGTTAGTAGAATGCTTTGCTAATTTATTGTTTCTCGCTCTCAAGCAGGGGACTACTTTGGTGGTTGCTGAGGTGTTCCTCCCTTCGCACAAACTGGCCGCTTTGCTTCTATCAAAAGGGTGATTTGCCAAATCAGTTTTCCTTTCCAAAGTGGACATCTTTTCAGTTTGGGATAAATTTGTTCTAGACAGTCTGTCAAAACAAAAGGGTCCTTTATTTTCTGTGGGGCTTTCAAATTTATGGGCCAACTGCCGTACATTTGTACTCGATCTTCGCAATTTAGTTTTTTCATCTGGAGATGGTAGATTTCCGTTATCAACCGTGTTCTCCTTGTTGAAGTCACCCAAACTCAATTTGGGAGATGTTCTAACTCCTTCGAACATAACTAAACTGGAGGATAAATCGTCTTGGTTTTGTTTATTTGTAATGCACTCAATTTTCTCTGAAAAAGGCACCTTGTAATTTTCATAAACATTTTTACTCCGAGCCTCGCTCGCTTTCAGTCTTCTGTCGAGGCACCGTCCGGTCAACGGGGACTTCACTTGACCGGGAGGCTCACCGTCACTCATATCACTTTTCTGCATATTTGGAACGACAACATTCTCGTACGCGTGTTGAGGAGATTGATTTGAAACATTATCTTGTTTGAAGCAAACATTTTCATACCAACTTCCTAAAGATTTATCATCGCAGTCTTCTAGAGAATTATGGCACTTTTTATTTTCTACATTCGGCAGATTCTCATCTGCATTAGGTTCCAAGCTATCAGCAAATTGATTATCTTCCGGAGTGAGAATCAAGCTGTTGACTTCGTTGATACTCTGCCTGAAGAATTTGACTTGATTGTAGATATCAACTTCCTCGTCAGACTTCTTTTCAACTAGCGCACACACATCATCCACAGGAGTTTCCAAGAGTATCAGATCATCAACTGAACGGTTAGGTTGGAAGGCCTGTTGCGTCGGTAAACTTGCATCCCAAGTTCTAGGAACTTCGGCAGTTTCGCCGATAGTTTGTACAACTTCATATGCCCCGTCATCTGATGTGACAGTTTCATCATTCACCACTAAAATATCATCCGTATCGCCCAAATTCTTATTCAAAGTATTTTCTTTAACGGGAGATTTGTATGTAATACTTATTGTCGATTTTATAGGGGATTTAATTTGAGGCGGGGTCGTCGGGGTGTTGCTCCCTCCGCTGGAGGAGGCCAGGTGGATGTAGGAAGGTCTAGCAAATGTGAAACATTCATATATCTCTTCAGTTCTTTCTTGTTCATATGTTGGAGTGCTGTCTTTAGAAATGTTTATTTTACCAGAATCACCTGATAAATTAGATAAGCGATTTAAATTTTGGTAGCTGATATTGACGGGAGACAAGGATTCTTCCAAACTATCCACCATGACATTGCTGAGAGTGTCCTGGTTTGCTGTTACGGTAACATTACACCTATTTTCCCTTTCTAAGTCAAAATTTGTTTCCTCTTTAGCTGATAATTTGGTCTCATTTTCTACATCATCGTAATGCACATCGTCCGAACTACTCACATCGGCGGATCTCTTACATCTCACCGTAGAATCCACCGGAGTATTTTCATCATAATCACATTTGACTCTGTGCTTCTTTTCAAATGACTTCTCTAAATCGCTGGAAGTCATGGACTTGTCTGTGCTGGAGCTCATAACTCCATCAGACCAATTGCTCTCTTCGATTTTATCAAAATAGTGCGTTAGTCCATCTAAATTATCATTTGAAACATCTTTAGTAACAATTCCAATCAAAACTTCGGCTGATTCATCTGACTTCATATCGCCAGCAAACTCGCAAGATCCGTGATTAGACTCTTCAATGAGGCTATCTTCCGCTCGCTCGTCTTGAGTTGTCATATGAGTAAGGATATTAGATGCAAACATAGTTTCCTGGTCGTTACTCCTACTCATCAGGGACTCTCTGGACTCGATCAGTCGCTTGGCCAGCGAGTCTCTGGACTCTCCGATGGGCAGAGATGTTTCCGAGTCACTCTGAAGTTGGCTGTAGGCGTAGCAGTCGAGGCTGTGTGGCTGGAGAGCATCGGTGTTAGGCCAGTCTACTCGTATGAGAGTGGAATGTCTTTGAGGGGCTGTCGCAGGCTTGGGTGAAGGCGGTGTGCCACAGTGGCTGTGACGGTTGGATGAACTCTTACCGGGCTTTCGGGGTGATCCTCGTTCCCTGAAATTAATAGATATCAAAAATTAATCAAATACCCAGCTAGACACCCATTGGAAATGTGATGCTATAAATCATATAGATATATTCAGCTAATCATAATTATTATATAGGTAAACTAATAATGTCCGATCAAAGAATGGTATTTTTATAATAAAAATACCATTCTTTTAATAATAGCACAGCGGTCAATATCCTCCATAAAAATGGGTTTGGCCTCCGGTTGGATAATGTAGAAGCCCTCGAAATAAAAGAGGTAGTAAATAGTGGTATGCCAATTCTTAATAATCAAATAAATTTTCTATTAGGTATGTTTCCTTTAAAATCAATTTAATATCCATCAACACTATTTTCCCCTTCCTTAATGTTCCGTCTATCTGCATATGTATTCTGTCTCTCTCTTTCACATATAATTTTATATTCAGTCTCCCTTGATCTTCTATCTAACTATATATGTATTCTATCTCCCTCTTTACGTATATATAAGTGCACTCTTTTTGTATTTATGATTAGTTTTAAATATGTCCTGATGAAGCTTGAGATAACCGAAATCGGTTAACGATAATAAATTTTGTGGTTTCATACAAAATTATTGTATTTTATTCAATCTAATTTTGTATTAATTAAGAGTTCTTACCTCATCTTGACTTTGACGGTGACACCCTGTTGCGGGCTCGCACCTTGACTGTTAGCAACTGTCGATTTTTGTTCTTTGCATATCCTAAAAAAATATTGTATAAAAAATGTTAGAAATAAAAGCAGTGGAATAATTTATTCATAATATATAGTAAAGTAAATTGTAAATTTCAAACAGCGTTTCTAAATGATGCATAATTATTTAGTTAATAAAATTCACCTTTTGGCGTCGCCGTCATTATCAGGTGAATCTGCTGGCCCGCCAGCGTCTTCTGCCCGAGCCCGACCGTGTTCAGGAGTGGAGCAGTCAATGTACAAAAGGTCAGACAACTGTTCCTCTAGCTTGGTACGCTTCCTGGAAACCAATATATATAATAATAAATATATTGAAAATATTTTTATACCGAATCCAACACTATCAATTTTATTTTAATTCACATCATAATACCGTTGCCACTTATTTTGATATGTGTCGCGGCAGGATATGAGGACTCTAGAAAGCTTAAACGACTTACACCTGAGCCATAGTTTAATGATTTATAATTAGTTCTCATGTGACTGGCGTCAACTATACATACATGTATGGATATGGGACAGACATGTACATTGGTACTTTGACTTACGAGTGTCATAACTAACGAGTTTTTTGAGATATGAGCCGTCTCTCAGTTTCTCTAGTCAAAATTCAGGTTACAAGCCAGCTCCAGACACCCCACCGCTAGTTGGTGCGGCGAACGCCACAACATACGCCTAACATCTCGTGTCTCACTCACTTTAAGTGTTTACACAGTGTAAGCATCAGTGTTGTGTTAGCAGTTATTTTGCAAAACTTCATTTTTCCAACCACGGGTCTGAAGAAAGTGAGTGCGAAGGACAGTACTGAGAAGAAGTGGATGTGCATTGAATTAAAAAAATTATCAATAAACTTGACCAAGATGTGTGTCCTACGATCTGCACCACACTGAAGCAGGAGTCGATAAAGATTATAACGCGCCAGCTGAGGGCTTAAAAATAATTTCTAAACAGCGGATATCTATCTATGAAAATATGGAGAAGCTGCTGATGGTGTGATTGTGTTTATTGCAGTACATTCTATTGTATTGTGTTTTTATACAATATTTGTTATTTACAAGTACATTTAAAAAAAAAAATTGTGGGCCCGTAACAGATTAATGGCATTTCAATTCATTTTAATCGGGGAAATTGATTGATTGATTGACTGACGATTGCTCAAATTAAACTCGTAAGTCAAGGCACCACTGTATCTTATTTTCCTACTGTGTATACATTGAAAGAACCAAACAAGTCTTCATATATACCAATACTCAAGACACACATCTGTCGATGTTCCAGAGATTGCTTTCCTTTGCATCGTGTCTAATCTATATATCAACTACTTGGTTATCTTGATGATTCAAATTTCGCATTCTACATGAATTATTTTTTAGATAAATAACTAAAATTTAATATAATTAGGTGGTAATTAAATTTTCTACATGCAAAATGAATGAATTGTAAAATTGTACAACAATCAAAGTTTACCTCGTATCAGGACTGGACTTGCTGACTGCAGTCCTCGGGAGTTTAGTTGGCGAAGGATCTGCACTGGTGTCAGCGCTGCTCCCCTCTTCTCTGTTCCAAATCTGAAATACCAAGTTAACAATGCAATTTATCAATTGCAATAAAATTATACATTTATATAAACAATTCTGCAGGCGGGAAGCAGGAAACACAATCCCTAGTAAAAAAAATTACATTGTCTTCTGGCTTTATGGTCTTAAATGTTTAATGAAACCTATGGAATGATTTAGCTTAAATCTAATTTTGTTTCATTTCTGTTTGGACAACCTATTTTAAAAAGCACCAAAAATTATTTATATGTATGTATGTTATTTTAACCAATGCACATTTATATTATAATGTTTGATTTTTTCTTGCGTATGGCGATGAAACAATTTTTCTAATTTATAAAATAGATTAATTCTATACCGGAAAGTAGGTACAGTAACAATATTATTTGAAGGTATATAATGATATATACATAACATCATTACTTGAAAGTATGATTCTAAATACATATAATTGTACTTGAAAAGAACAAACATAGGGAGAACTTAATATTTAAAAAATAAATCCACCATTCCTGTCTCTATGCGTTTAAAACAGATGTAATATAAATATTACCTGTCTAGTGGTGTCGTCTTCGCTGAAAATATCCATCTCCCTCTCCTGTGAGGTGAGTCTCAGTCTCATTCCGGCCAGTTCAGCGAGACTCGCCTCGAAGTATGAATCACACGACACTGATCTGTAATTAAACAGTTCATTATTCATTCTGTTTGCCTGAACTGGATAATTTTATTCACATCTAAAATTCAGTACATGAAGCATAAATAATTTGAATTTGTTAAGAACACATTGATAATTTAAATCAATAAACTAATATAAAAATCTATATGTACTATGTATATAAATAATTATTTACATGAGATACCTATTGTGGTGGTTAGCGGTTAACGTCTCAGGTTGCGCGGCCAAGGGAGGCAGCGAATCTCCTTCCGACAGTAAGCTCTCGCAAGATCTGGCCGCTCTGTTGTCCTCCACCTGGTTGAAGACAAGAAAATGTTTACTGAACTGTCGGGAGTTATCTCTGGGATGGAATTGTAGAGGTTGGGCAAGGTGTCTTGCCGAGATAATTTCATTTTTAAACAGACATTCTTAAAACAAGTTAAACATTAAAAACAGTTACATGGAGACAACTAAAACTAACTTACCATTACGTCATGTTCGGCAGAGATAGAGCATCACACTCATCTGTCCTGTCACACTCTCGCCTCATCCATATTTATACATCTCGTGTATGATTGTCAATTGTCAAATTTCTAAGAGGACCACCATACTGCCTAAGCGACCGACTTTCTTAACCTTTTGAATGTTACTCTCAACCCTGACATTCCAATACTCACAAGCGGCACATTTTTTAAAATACCTAAATACTCATTAAATCATCAAAGTAGTCAACTTACACATGATTTATCGCCTGAGATAGAGATAAAGGGTTATCTTGTTCAATATGAAACCATATCTATGGTTGTAAAAACCCATAGGGTGTTTATAAATTAATAAACATAAACTCCATACAAAAACATACATAACAGTACAGCAATGTGGCCGCCGCTAGAAACACGTGACAGATTATCAATGTTTTAACAAATCTTCCAATTGGTGTTGAATAGGTTCTGTTCTTAATTTAATTACTTTGATTATCCATTTGCTTATCTGTTTTAATAACAAAACTACTAAAAATATGTAGGTATTCAGTTCCCTATGGCCTTCTTCCTCCTTTGTTTGCAGAATTTGCGATCTTTTTTGAAGCCGCGCAACATTTTTTTGCGACGGCGCGTAACATATAGTAGGATTTTTTAAATTTATTTCGTTATATGTGGGAATTCGTTATTACGAATTTTTATTTTTTGGGCCCTTGGATTTCGTTATATCGCGGTTTTACTGTATTAAGAATCTTCTAGTGTAAAATAGTGTTAAAATATTGTATGAAATAGGCACACTATGTGATCACGAACCAAAGTCGCCATATTAACTATTGATACGCCCAATTTATATTGTATCATTTAATAGGTTAATCTTGTTTACTAGGCTAACATCGGTTTTACAATTTGTTAATTACTTATTTTATCCTACCTGGATTTAGTTTATTTTATTACTAATAATACAGATATAACAAATGACTATTTGTAGATATCAGTTATTACATTTATACTGGCAAAAATCTGAAGACAAACACTACAAGGAAAATATCATTGTTCAACACTGCAGATGTACTTACCACCATACTGTCATCTTTGTCCTCCTTGCAATCCTCACTGGCCACATTATCGTCCACAGCGCCCACTCTTCGCAGGACTATATCGTCCACGACTGGATGACTAGCCACTTCCTGGTTGGTGGATGGGGCCGGAGGTGGACGGTGCTTACTGGCGCGAAAGAACAGACCGCGCCAACCAGATGGCGAGCGTTTTAATCCTCTCTTGGCAGAACCTGTAAAGGAGAGTTAACATCTAATAATGAAAGCAATCACAATTTGTTTTTAAATTGTCTCAATGAATCTTCTTCCTCTTGTTTGTCTTCGCTTTATTCCACCCATCTGGTTTCCTTTACTTCATTCTTTTGAGGGCTATTCCTACTTTCATAATTGCTATTTCTGGGAGCATTTCACTTCTAAAAGGTACGTCTTCAAGGAATTTTCTAGGGTGTTCTTCATTCATCATCTGTTAGTACTGTTCCATCCGTGTCTCTGATACATTTTATACTCTTTACATTCAATATATGAGATTATAGTCTCTGAATGAATTAAATAAATATTTTTTTAATTAAAAGTCTAGAACTTTTTATTTTGATGAGGGATAGCTGAATACCAAATTGACACAGTAATCTAAGGTTCATTTTATATACCAACTCCTACATAAAGCGTCATAACTGACAACTTGGTCAGTTTTAGTTGTTCTGGTGTTTCACATGTATTTGATACATTTTTAAGTGACTGTATTTTTTTATATGAATAGAATATAAACATACAAAAAATTTACCACCATTTAAAAATGATCTATTTGTTATTTGTAGCGCCTAATTCCAAAACCTCCTAAAACGACTTTATGTGTTTTTGAGTTATGGATGAAAACATTGATTTTGAAAGCAAATGTACAAAATGTTTGTTTTTACATCACCATTTTTTAAAGAGATAATTCTGTAAAGTAATTTTTTCTCTCTGTATACTGGATTTTAGATCATGTGATCATCAATAGCAACTTATACTCTGTCTGCTTTGGGGTATTTTGAAACTAACCCTGATTTTGAACATGAAATATCAATGGATTTAAGTGACTTTTGCGAGAAACAATGTGTTCTGCATGTAGCTGGCAAAAAAATCTACAAAATTTCATATTTGACTATAATTATCCCAAATCTGTTTTAGGGGGTTTTGGAATTAGGCGCTACATATATGTTCAGATGTTGTAAATTTTGTGACCTGATGGCAGCTGAATAATGGTGTGGTAGCGTGGCAGGCTGTTGGGGCCGCCTCCCACCTCGATGTAGTGCGGCTCCCGGGACACACTGGGCCGCAGCTGCTGCTTGTTGCGCGCCTCCTCCAAGCTAGGGGAGCAAAAAAACACTTGTTAACTAATGTAAATCAATTGATTGTTATTGTTATTGCCAATCAAACACTCATTAGGAGGTAAATTACAGAATTAATCTTTGAAACTAGGTTTGATTTTGTAAATAACATTATTTGTACAATTTGTTCTTTGAGATAAACAGGTTATATTGCAGAGGACTGAGAGGTCGCCGAAGTGATATGATAAGGACACGAGGCAGTTATTATTTAAAAATAAAAAAAACAGCGAATCATCAGTGGAGCACGCCAGGCAATGATCGCTAATTAAAAACCAAACGAGGGATAGATTTCAACAAAGATTGTCTTTTTTTTTGAAAATGCGCCTTGGTGGCGCCTGTTCAAGCTCGCTGAAATAGTGGGAAAAATATGTATGAATGTATTGTTTATAACAGAAATAAAACAAAGTACACTGTGAGTGGGAAGGCATTCTCGATTCTGTCGCCGCAGTGTCCCTAGATTAAAATCTTTCTGTGTTTCTTTTCTTCCAACCTCATCATCATCATCATCGCCAGTTGACAGAAGCAGAGATTGGCGAACCCCCCTTATTTTTTTGTGGCCGTACGCTCCACAGGCAATATTAAAAATAATAATTAGGTTCATTATATGTAACAATATCATGTATATAAGCATTTTAACATCATTAGACTTGGATAGGGAAACTTTGTCAGGAAAGGAATGTTCTAGCACTACAGGGATGTCTTAAAACAAAATAAAAAATATTGAATAATATATGGCGTGACCAACCTGAGAAGTTTGGTGGGAGTTTGCAGCGGTAAACTTTTGGGCCTCCTTCCCTGACCTTCCACAGATAGCCCCGGTTCGCCTGAATCTTGGTCATCGAATCCTGGCTGCGGCACAGGCTGGCCATCAGTGCAAAATATGAGCTCCGCATAGCAGATCAAGAACTCTGTGACCACGGCCTGTTAATTCAGTATGCATACATTTATTGGTCATAAAATAAAACTACATAATTTTGTTTGTAGTTTTTGTTCAGCTGATGTTTCGGAACACATTATACAATACACAATCAACAAAACAATCTAACAAGACAAATATACTTTACTATATTAGAGTGAAACGGCAAAAAAAATAAAAAATATCTTGAAATGGAAAGAGTACACACAGAGCTTTAAAATGATACCAACCACGACGTGCTAACTCAACGGCAACCGTTGACAAACTAATTTTAAAGTGATGCGCCAGAAAAAATGTAATTTCTTTCCGTTTTACCTAATATTTTCACATTGTGGGATAGATGTCAGTATAAAAATATCTGTCCACAGTCTAATACTATTTTAGCATTGCAGTTTAAAACAATTTTACGCAAAACATTGTATTCCCTTGAGATTTTAAGTTAATTTTTTTTTTTACTTGTCCATACATTATTTCATTTCTTTAAGTTCACTAAATCTATCAATTTAAGATAGCTCTAAGTGTACATATGTATATAACATTTTATTTCTTAATGGAAATAAAGACAAAGTACACTACATGGCTCATGGTTAAAGCAATGTAATAAGGGATTTCCGCATTGAAATATAGATTCTATGGAAACCGACAAACATTTTTTTTGATAATAATTGTGTTCAAACAAATTTATCTAAAAATGTTGTCACACTGTGCATTCCTTCTGATCAAACGTTCGTTTGTTAAGTTCATTTTTATTAACAGCTTTTGGTGGTATTATTTTTAAATTTTTAGTTACTTACCTCTAATAATTTAAAGTTTATGTAAAAAAAAAAATGAATGAAATAATAACCTGAACAGCAACTCCTTGCAGCGCGTGTTGCTGAATGGGTGATCTGAGCAGGTTTGGTGCCCACACAATGGCCATATTCCTGGCTGTCATGCCCGTGCTGGCACCGAGCAGTGACATGTGGTGTAAGTGACGCATCAGGAAAGCCAATGTTCTGCAATGTGAAACATTAATTGTGAATCATAGTCAATCTTCTTAAGTATTTTTTAGATCCAGACTATGCACCAGATGTGTATAATTTAAAATAAATGGTTTAAGTTTTGGCAGTGAAATGTTTTATGGCATCATATCATCTTTCCTCTTCAAAAACCAAACTAATCTATATTGTATTATAAAATCGGGAGTGATTAATTTATTCACTAGAAATTAATTATTCATCCCATACCTATAATGTGGAGGTGGCAGTTTGACAACAGTCTCTCGCATCCTTAGGAGTTTTTCTGCATCATCGAGCCTTCTGGGTTTGGCTTGTTCACCGGAACCATCCGCAGACTCGACGGGTGATCCCTGCATTGCGTTCACGAAGCACGAGTACAGCTGGTACGTGCATAATGGATTTGGCAGTTCCCTGTAGGAGTGAATGAATGATTTGAAGTGTTTGAAAATATATATGGACATGTTAAAAAAAAAAAAAGAGTATTCCATAGGCAACCATCATTACAATGCGGTTTATTTTACATTGTTTTACTGTAACTCGAAAAATATAAGTATTCCATGCATGCTGCATTCTAAATATGGAAAAAGCTGTGAAGATAAAATATATTTTTATTCTTACTTAAAGGGTTCCTTTAAAAACACAATGTTAATACAAATTGTATGAACTTTATACTAATGTAGCATATTACCTGAAATACATCTTGAGTAGAGAAGCCACAGCGTGCACGTCCTGCGGAGCCTGGTCCTGAGCGGGGAGGCGTTCCTCATCGAAGGCTATCCGCAGGCGCTGCGTGGTGCTGGAAGCCCCTGAGAGGCGATAGATTCCATCCACGCAGCCGTGCTGCTCGATGATGGCCGCACAGCAGGATAGTACAAGGGGCACTAGAACACCGATACAGAAAAAGTTAATCTTTTTGCTAGCCATGCTCTCATGCTAGCCACAATAACAATTAGCAGAAGCTACTCATCTGAGATACATTTTTTAATTACTTCTCTCAGTTGTGTCTTCACTGAGGATAATGACCCTCTCGTCACAGATACACCAAATTTTTCCATGTCTTATGCCTTTCAACCGAACCAACGGACATTGCTTGTTGGACATTTACCTTCATGTCCAGAGTTAAGCAGGTGTTCACCAAGATCGCAGCCGAAGACTCTTTCCCGGAGGATGCCTTGTTGGCGAAGTGCCCGCCGGCTGGGCCTGGACAGGATAAAGCTCCGGAACAGTGAGATGAGTTTGCCATGTTTGCGGAGTACCGGCTTTATGGGTGCCACTGCCACAGATCTGAAACAAAGACAAAATGTTAATGCTATTAAACACACTGTGTTGCCAGAGGGGATTTTAAAAATAATAAAGTGGCGTGGATGTAGTGACTGTAGTCTGTAGCTGTTTAATAAGATGAAAGTGGTGACTGAACTGAACTGGTATTTTATTATAGGTAATACTAATTGTAAAAAAGAATATTGCTTGATTCATAACCCTGGGATAAATCAGTCGAGAGACTCACCCGACAATGGGGGGCGGCTGCTTCATGTTTCTGGGTACCTTGTCACCGATCACAGCCACACATTGTTGGGGGAAGAACCCAACCCGGAATCCCCGCTTACCCCGCCACCAAGTAGACTCTGATGGACCTGATAAAATTGACAAAAAATTAATATTTCAGTTCAAATAACCTACTCATTGAATTAAATAAAATATATTTTTTAAATCATTTGCAAAAATAAAAAATGATCTAACCCGGCATGTCTATGACGGATATCATATCTCCCACTTCAAAGCTTATTTCGTCTCGAGCCTGAAATAATAAATAAACTAATTATTTAACATACAAGAAAACAGTAAAATAAACCTTTAGTTATTTCTGAAAACTTGCAGAGATATTCCAAGTTTATTTTGAATGCAAGGTGTATTTTTTTTAAACTGTTTAATTTTATTTTGGTACGATAGATGGTAGTGATGAAAGGAAGACAAATGTAAAATAAGCTAACCAATTGCAGCTCCACATGCAAAATATTTTATAAATGTAAATAGCAGAAAACCCGGCTTTGCCCAAAGGCAATACATTAGGTAAAAAAATATTACTGCCGCATAAAATATGTATAAAATATTTGCAAAATACTTAAACAATGACCTATTTGTTAATTACAATACTTTGATCTGTAACTGAACTGTTGTAGAACTATCAAGTCTTTCATAAACTATTTTGATATATTGTTACCAACACCAAGCAGCAACACCGTATACCTTAATTTTTTGTCAAATTAGGATATTAATATCATTGGATTTGATTTTTCGCAGGGAATCGTTCTACATTACTAGTTTCACAATAGCGTCTGCTAGGGGCGTGCAAATTAAAGCAATGTAATCACATATCTGCAACCTCCCTATCAACAAGTCAAGGGAATCATAATTAAATTTAGTTCAGTTTCAGTTTAGAAAGAATCTACTCCTCTTTACAACTCTAGAAAGGTAAGTAATGCTTTAATAATTCTACAAAAATCATTTAAAACTAGTTATGTCTCTCTCCTATAAAGTACACAATTCTTAAATATGTAATGTTGCTGCTGACGGTGATGATAAGTATCCTATAGTTTAGCCACACTATCAAATTTAATGCGACGCGTGCACAATTTATTTCCGATTTGTCCTGTGTATTTCTTTACTGCTCAGCATAATGATGTTGTACAGTGACGATTGATATACAGTTTAAAATATTCTCAGAGGAATGACCAATGTGCTGGAGGAAATCACATCTAAATTGAGTTTTAAAATAGATAGACAGCTGTAGTCTTTTATACATGTAGAGATGTGATTTGTTACAGATTTCTCTAGAATATTATAGAACATATTGAAACGTTGTATATAACAGTTAAGAGAATATTTGATAACATACTAGAATATTGTTGAACAATCTGGAATACTGCAGGAAATACACAATCTGCAGATATTGAACAGAGAACTAAATATGTCATAAATACGTTTGTTTCTGACCTGCGAGACGTATCTTCTAACTGAATAGGCAGCGGCTACTGCGGGAGTGTTAATAGAGTTGGAGTCTTCGCTGGCCACTAATAGTCGGTGCCCTGTGCACAAAAAAAAGTGTTATATATATATTATACAAAAATAATTAATAACTAGTTTTTATCTGTCCTAGGACAGACACGAAAGACACACATACAACATAATTTAAATGATTAAAATGCTCTAATTTTCAAATTTCTGACAATAGAAACGAACGTGTTTGTTTTCTATTTGAAAAACATACCTTCAGAACAAAAAGGTCATATATCCACATTAGCGTATTATATGTAAGAATAATGATTAGTTTTTAATACCTTATGGTAAAAATTATCTATGTATAATTGTATACATAGATTATTTTGAAGAAACTAATTATATATTGGAATAATATTTAATAAAGAATTGTTATAAATATAATATATGAGGATGATAAAAAATGTTGAAGTAAAATAAACAGAATTCAATGTACGTTTAATTTAGACATTTTTTTACTAATACATAATAAAATGTATTAACAGTTTTGAATCCAAAAAAAAAATTGGTTAATGATTTTAATAATCAAAAAAACACTGCACATTTTAAAACAATAATATATTAGCCCATATTTAACCTTTGTTATCCATCTGCAGCCAATTGAGTATGGGCCCACAGTTGATGGTGTCGTCTGCTATGATACTGAAGTGATGGAGGTAATCCGCTATGAGCGCCGTGTAGGCCTCAGGCCCCATCTCCCGGGCCTCGTCCACTTCTGCAGATAGGTCTGGCAGACCGGATACCTTTCTGTCGTAGATGCACCTGGACAAAGGAAAACATTTGGTGTGAAATTAATTCATTGTAGAAAAAGTAAAAAGTAATTGTTAGGGTATATTTATATATACAAATGTGTTAATTATATAATGATTAACATTGATCAGTTTTCTCCTTTACATATACTAACATGGACTATTCATCAGAGCTAAGAATTTTGTGGAAAAACTTTACCTGTGCAGCATGGTATCGAGCATCTTGAAGTTTTCCGCACTTCTGGTAACCATCCATTCTGCACAGTCTGGATCCTGATCCGATACGGCCGTAGCTGAGCGGTCAGGATCCTCCGATTCGCTGCCACCTTGGTCACAATGTGGGCGGACGCTGACGGTCACCCAGCCAGCTAGACAGATAAGAGGTATTCGTATCACTGTTGATGTTACCCGAGGATCTCATTGTTGTCCGTTATTTAATATCTTATAATAAGGTTTCTGAGACACAGTAGGATTCCAGGAATTATATCTAGCTCTTAAAAAAAAATGGATCAAAACGTACGAAATACTGCTTATAATAATGACCATAATTAAACATTTCAAGACTTGACATGTATAAAGGAGAGCTCACCGTCCTCCTCGTGTTGCGGCGGCGTCGCGTTGGGCGCCGCTCGCACTGTCAGTCCGCCGAGGCGCACCCGACCGTAGTGGAAGTGCGCACACTCCTCGAGACGAGGGAATCTCGCGGTAGGGCCCTGCGGCGGCGCCGGCAGCCCCGCCGGAGCGCTGCGGCTCATGGCACCAGACCATGCGGACCAGCCTGAACAGATATCACATAAGAAAATTTATTATATTCCGTTCACAAAGCATGCAGAGAAAAACACTACTATAAAACATCCACTAGATAGATATACATAAACACAACGATTCTAGAAACCAATGTAAACTTTAAAATACCTCCACTATCCGGGTCGTTCCTGGGAAAATATATCAAACTCCAAGCTTGATATTAATGACATTTAATTTATCAATAAGGGTTGAAAAGTTCTTAATTTTCTAAAAATGACTAAATATTTATGAAATATCTACAAACACGCCTTACAAATGAAGATCCCTACTACCTTGAAGATTTCAATTAGGCCATATCTATACCGTGTTCTGTGTTTTCGGTTAGCTAATAAAAAAAAAATAGAAATCTTAAAATTTAGCTAGTTGGTTGGCCATTACGAAATGTGAATCTCCTCCTTCACAGTATATAAGGAAACGCCTATACTATAGAGAATTATGACATTCTATCATTCTTAATAATTTTCTGGAGATGGGTTGTGAGCTGTATACTCACCGCTGGTATCATTGTCATCCGTCTGGTAATCCAAGCTGCATTCCATGGATTTTCTTTCTCCATCACCAGAGAAGTGGACAGACCTGAAAAAAGATTGGGGGGAAACAGTTAATAACAAATTCATCACTTTCTGTGATAATGAGATAGCGTAATTATGGTTTGGTTGTGGATGTCACGAGATTCAATTGCTCCAAAAAATCGATGATGAGAAATGAATTTGCCTATGTAACAATGTATGTTGTTGACCTCTCTTGGATCTCTGGATATGATGGTAAATATAAAAGATCATGCAGAAGCGCAAGAACATCGTAAGAATTTAATAGTCTGGAGTGTCACGGATATTCCATCAATCCGCGCCTAGGTAGTTGTTGCAAGCACCATAATGTTTATTTACCTTATTGTACGTGATTATATTTTAATGTAGGATAATTGCTCACCTGTGATAGCCGGGCAGCGGGTCGGGCTCCCCGGGGGCCAGCGAGAGGGACTGACAGGACATGGCGGAGCCTCGGCCCGCCGGTGAACCCTGCAACATCATAACACATATTTCATTTCTCAGGATACGGAAAATTTTCAAAGATGTAATTTAAAAATCACTGTGTTTCATAGCAATGAAAATTTAAGATATTTGATAGAGCATGGTATAAAAACCATTTTAATTGGAAGATACACAAAATATTAATTATAATCAAGTGTTGGGAGAAAATAAGACATTAACGACGAAGAGCTAAACCGTTATTGTGACTGGTATTTGGGTTCGATTGGTAACTCTAGAAAGTTTCATTCCTAGTGTATCAGCGATTTCTTGCCAAATTACAAATAATCAATTGCCAATCTTCGTTCAACACAAATATCACAATCACTGGTAAAATAATGGTAGCAACTAAATATTTTTTTGATAAATACATTTTTTTCTGTATATCTTTCTAGTTGATTTATTTAATTTGTATTATTAAAAATACCACAGAATTATGTTCTGAAATTGCAACTTCACAACAAAAATGTGTTCTCCTAAAAAAAAAAAAAGTTAAAATAATGGTTTAGCTCATCACTACAATCGATATGTCAGAGATGAAATACGACATTATTAGTATTCAGCAGCGGGAGAGAACAGATAACAATGTTTCAACTGGGAATTTAAATGAACATACAATAATTTAGACGACTCCTTTTGGGTACTTAAAAAATATGACATTATTTAAATATAACAAATTTTACTCAAATTAAACGTGTTCTCGAGTTCGCACTTGGAAATAAAGAAATATTTGCATGTCCTACGACTCTCATCGTACCACCGCAGAGCGCGTCAAATTGCCGAGACAATTGGCCGCTGGCCGCTCGCACCGAGGTCCGCACGGGCGTAGGTCAATAGTCAACAGTCAACATCGCGCACGACCGGTCAATCAGGGTTCGTGTCCCACGCGAGGACTCGTCGGACCGCGGCGGCGGGAATTACAAGACGCTGCCTACTGCCCTGCGCCGTCAGCGAGAATGGCAAGACAAATGGCTGCACGCATCCACCCCGAAAAATATCCAGATACAGAACAAGTACGACACTATTGTAGTCGAATAAATAAAGATGCTCCGCTGTTCTATTTAAATTTGGCACCGTTGTGTTTTTACGCGGAATAATCTTTTCAATTAAATAATTTAACTAATATGAACTCTATCCTATCAGAAGATGTATATTTAATTTGGACAGAAACAATAAACAGGTGTCATTCGTTTGGACTCCTGCACATAAGGGAATTAATGGAAATGAATGTGCTGATAAACTGGCCAAGGAGACCACTTTTTCCGGAGTTTTCCCTAATCAATTCCAAATCTCGATGTATGAAAAACTTAATATGGTAAAAAAAAACGTACGAATTCTATTTGGACTGCACAATGGATGGATGGATCCAAATAATTCAAAGATTTATTCCCCGCACCCCCTGGTTCTCCAAAAGGAAAGTTTCCAAAAGAACGATATCAAATATCTCTAGAATGAGCATTAGGCATTGCCAGGTAGCCTCACATTTATTCATTGAACTTAATAGATTCCCCAATGCATATGTATTGACCATATCTTTTTTGCCTGTCCATTGCGGATCACAGGTTTTCTTTTACAGTAATCTCGTCAATGGTAATTTTCAACTCCCGGTTAACTTGTGTCATCTTCTTTCCCTTAATTCGCCACATTTAATCTATATAATAGCAAGTTTTTTGAACGACAATGGTATTGACTTGATTAATGGCACAAATCACTCTTGAAGGCTGGTTTGCCTATTTAAAAGAAGAAGAACTCTATCCTCTATTCCAGTCAGTGGCGTGCACTAGGCATGCAGCACTCAGGTTACGCTGTTAATAACAATGCTGTAGAAGTTCGACAAGCTGTATTGCGACGATACAATAGTCACGCGGGGAATAGTAATTGGTTATCGAGGATTGACATTATTGTTCATTAGAAAAATATAAATATTAACTGATGACGTAAACGTTCATACTTCATTCATAATAATAAGTATGTAATTTAGATTCATTGCATAATTTACGCATCGCTTATTTTTATTGTATGGAGTGCACGCCCCTGATCCCTGTGAGACGCGATTCTTCACACGATTAAAATGTATGTACATTAAACAAATTCCGATTCACGCACTTGATAACCAAAAATGTCGTGTCATTTTTTCTAAAATGTCTAAAACGGGAAATCGTTCAATAAATACAATAAAATCATACGAAGGAAACACGACGAACACGCGCTCAGCATTCATACACAAACCGAGAACCGTTTCTGAGTCTCGTGTGCGTTCAGATATTGAACGATTTGCAATCTGATTAATTAAAATGTGGATCTCTTTAAATCATGGGTAGTCTATCTCCCTAAATGCACCGCGAGTGGTCCAGACCAATTGGTTATTTATTAAATTATGTAAGTACATAATTACTATATTTTCATCATATTTGATGGTGTTATGGCAAAGGGATCTATCGAAATTCTGGTTCTTTACAGTAGTCATTTTATTACATTACAGCTATATTATTACAACATGATACTGTTTTGCCATGTCGATGCACAATGTTTTGATCATTTAATCCTCTCAAAATATGTGTTTGACTCACTAGTACCAAGAATATGGTAGAAAATGTGGTCTAATGTGGAATAAAACTTGTGGTGTAGTGGTTACGATACTCGTCTAGTGGTCCGGTAGTCGCTAGTCCCATTTTATGGCACAAACGTTTAGCTTGGTTTGAAAATAGTAAGAATATTCATGTGTACGCATCTCTATTAAAAAAAAAAGACTAGTAATCAGTGTGGGAAAAACGCGTTAAATGTCTCAGATACAATGTATCATACCAGTCCTGCATAAAATATATTTTTCCCATTTGTAACTGCCACGTTGTTATTCAGAACAATACTAATTAAATGTATTTAAAATATCACATACCTATGTGCTGAATAATTATAACTTCACAATAAGAATGTGTTCTCCCTAATAATATATATGTTGTATCGATGTGTCCCATAATTAAAAAAGAATTGTTAATTCCGGCATCTGCTATCGGTTTACTCAGAGGTATTTGAGATTCCGTAAAAACAAAGTAGATGGCTTTCAAATAATGGAACGATAGATGTATTACTTTGAAAAGTGTAATATATAGGTTCGAAAATTTGTCGTTTGGTATTGCATAATCGGGTAATGCACGTTCCCCGGATTGGAAGAGATCCAGGTTCGAATCCCGGTAGCAACAGCAATATTTTTCGATAAAATTGATTTTATATGTATATATTTCTAGTTAATACATTTGATTTGTACTAAATATCCGTAACAGCGTTCGTATATATTACAGTCCACCAGCGAACCTTCTAATAAAATGTTCGAGCGTTAGTTAAAAATATTCCATGCTAAAAAAGTTTCATACTTCTACACAATATTAAAAAAAAAATCCATTAATATTTAATTTTAAAACGAAAAAAGCACATAAATAATCGAAAAACACAAATCGTGGTAGGTAAGAACTTTACTGTTGTTTTCAAAGAATACAAATTGTCGCCTTCCGTTCCTTATCCGTCTTCTTCCTGCTTCGGGCGGAAGCTCCCCCGGCGCCGTTGCCAGCCGAAGATGTGCAATGTTGCGGGGGGGCATGTCATTAATATTTATGTAGGTAGGTTACCTCCTCTATACACCATCGCGTCGTCACCCGAGGCAGACTGACAGACTAGACGATCCGGGATCCAGTCTAGACTTGAAAGCCGAATCTCTCGCAATATTATTACAACCGTAAAAATCTAGAGACGGCGGCGGCGCCCCGCGCTGAGGAGGGACTCGCAACTGTTGGACCGTAACGGGAACGGAAACGTGAACGTGAGAAAACGCCAGACGAGAGATGTACACATTAAGTGTGATAGTGAATTTTTATGTTCATTGTATTTGTTGTTTGTTTTAAATTATATCTGTGACAGAATTTAAAAAAAATCGATTTCATTTAGAAATATTGGAAAGACTGTGTTTGTTTTCGTGTAAAATTGTAACAGCTGATACATTGAGAATAAGCAGATTTACGGTGTGTCAATGATCAGATCGTCCCGACTCAGTGTAACGTTTAAAGATTTGTTAATTCATGTAACAAGGATGCAATTTGTCGCCATATTCACGAGTACGTATAATATCCCCATTTATATCTACCTGTCATGCCATTACTGCATGTCATCCTCAAATACATATGGGTACCCGACTTTGGAGGCGGGTTACGCACGTATTACTTTTCATTTTAGTCCAGTCGCTTTACACATCACACACTCGCTCTCACGGTAGTGCCACGTACTGCAGGGAAACCAGTTATAGGGTAACAAGTGTGCGACTGATGTTTGTGCAAGAGTGCTGACAAGAAGGTTGTACGTGTGGAGCTTGGGACCTATTTCTCCCAGCGCTCCAATGTGTTCGTTTGAGGATGATATCGCGGAGTATCTGTATGTGGATGTTTGCGTGAATGTGGTTAGAACAGGATAGACAGTAACAAATATTTACAGTTAATAGACGTTCATCACTGATTAAGGCACTAGTATAGATTAAATATATGCAGTGAAAACGTAAAGCATCTGCTGGAGAACTGATCGGGAAGTCGGCTGAGAGAAATGATGCTAAAACACCGGCTTGCTGGGCGACTCCCCGTGCATATTATTGTTGTCAATACTGGGCGGTACCGGCAAGATTGTGTAGCTGGTGAGAGCTTATGGTTTGCACCCAGGTATTTGCCGGGTGCGTTCAGGAACCGTCGGTGGTGTTACTACCTTATTATATATTGCACCGCGCAAGCTGGCGACATACTTCCACCGCTATCGTCACCATTTTCCATTAGCGACCAAAGTATTGACAGATCGGTGCAACATCAAACGTAACCTCTTCCCTCCATAAATGTAATTCAACTACATTATCCTCTAAATTGGTTGACGAAATTTGCCGACATTTCAAAGGTCATTAATTCAAAGTTGCAGCGGTCCTTTCAACACATGTGGTGCAGATTTGTGAAACGGAATTTGCTGAGAACAGCGCTAAAAATATCGGTGATAAGACAAAATTATTAGGCACCGAAAATCGCCTCGGTCGAATACGCCGCATTTCGAAGGTGTTTGCCCGGGCAAATAATTACAAATAGACAGAAAATGTCCACCCATTATAGCCGTAAACATGTTAAATATTCGTTTTTATGATGATCGATGCGTGAATATGGCCTAGCTTAGTACAATGCTTGCTTGCAGTGAGCACGGATTCGATTTTATCGATTTATTTAGCAAAAACGACTCAAAAGTCGAAGAGGGCATTGTTATAGAAATAAATAAATATTAGCAATTAGTTTTGAAAAAAAATGTCAAATTTTCTGTATATTAAGTGTTGCTTTTTCTTCTTCAAAAATATATAATTTCAAATAAATTCCATTTAAGTCAAGTTGTCAAAAAGATTAGAAAATTAATATACATATTTTTAAGAATCGGAACATTTTTATCGATAAAAAAATTGTACTTAGTATACAATGCATTTATTCAATCCATATTACAATATGCCATCATTAGTTGGGGGATCAGCTTATAATACTAGCCCGATTCCAGTAAAAAAATGTACAAAAACTTATCAAAGTAATATTTAAAAAAAAAACAAAGATTATTTGACAAAATTACTTTTTGAAGGATACCAACATTTTATGATCTATTTAAAAGAAATTCTATTCTTCAAATATTAAAAGAAAAAGAAAAATATCATTTTATTACTGAAAATAGTATTAGGTTAAAATTTGTATTTTTATGCTCAAAAATCAACATATCATTTGCACAACACCACTACACGCACCTAAGAAAAAAAAAATTAACAGCTTACCCGAAAATATCAGGAATATAAAGATAATAAAGAAATAACCAATGCTATCAAAAAACACTTTAAAGATAAACATGAATCTCGAAATTCATCATACTTTTATATCGTTATTGCTATTAATTTATTATATACTATTATATTATAAACTACAATATTTTTTATTAACATACAGTCCACTTCTCTGCACAAGTATATGCTTTTTAGAGAAGTGTTGCATGAAAAATATAAAAATATTGTATTGTATCATTGTACTTATAACAGATTAATAAATAAACAAATATATATATTTAAAAAAAAAATGTACATAACTGATTTGGTCCTATGGTTGGAATGCCCGCTCAACTAGATCGCAAGTTAAACAACACACCATACTTCCGAAATGAGTCGGAAAAAGGTCACACGATTTACATGGATTATGTTCTGCAAAAATGATTAATTTTTGTAATTTAAATTTTTATCGCAAAACAAAATATCTTTGTGATTACAAAAATAATAACTTATCTGGTTTTACGATTTTATATTAAAATAGTGAATTCTAATTCAATTCGCCGACACAAGTCCCTCGGGACGACAGCTATTGAAGGAATCTCAAAATTAGCGTTCGCGTTTCAGTTGGCGTCCAAATATTGTGAATTTTCCTTTACTTATTTTCCTCCCCTAACGAAATCTATCGTTCGACAAGAATTACATATTCCTGAAAGTGGTGAGTCAAAGGAGCGGGTGACGCCGCATTGGCTCAATTGAAAAAAGCGTGAATCACGATACCGCATAATATAGAAAATGCTGAATCAGAAGCGGCGTTGTGTTAAAAAATCCATTGTTGACACATCACATTGACGTTAGCCTGTTACGGAATATATGTGAGCTAAGCTTTTTTTACCGGAATTTTAAGTGAAAAGCAACTTGCATCACATCACTTTTGTTTATGGGAATGGCGGGCACAAGCCGCAGTCACCTTTCTCAAAAAATTGATTATGAAAAAAAAAAATCAACTTATTGATAAATATTGAATAACTAGAAATAACCCGTCAACGATGACGTTAAATCATACGATAATTAATAATTTTTACAACCTTAATAAAATACAACAGCAAAATAACTTACTTTGTTTGAAGCGAAGATCGCACATTTTCACGTGATTGAATTGACAGAAAAAAATATTTGTTCTATAATACCGTGTGACACGGACAGCTGTCAATGTGTCTAGGTATTTGGAAAAATTAGGTAAGTAATTGAAGAATAATAAAGCGTTATAAAAAAAATTCGAAATTATAAAATTCTGTTGGAAAAAACACAGGAATCAAATATTTTTTTGACCAATTTTTTTTACTCACGCTATTGATCTAAAGTGCGGAATCGCATAACAAAATAATACATACATCATATTTGATGCAGTAAAGAAATAAACAGCTTCCCTGTCATCTCCACGCCACCGTCTACTGACTCACTTTACAATGTCATCTTTTGTTCTCGTTCTAACACGGATGATTTACTATTTAATCACTACTCACATGCGTTCAGTAGTCCATCTGGTTATGTCAGGTCGGATTAGTATACATGTTTCTTAAACAATAATGTGTAATTTTGTATACCAATTAGAAGCTAGCAACTAGTGGCGGACAGATAAGGGGAAAGATCGGGGAATAGTTTACCTGTACTTGCAGGCATGCGAGCGTATCTGCACACCCCACCAGGACTCTCTTCATGTCACTGGCTTGTCTCGTCGCTCTTCTCTTCAAGGTTCTACATTGTTCTAGATGAACATTCTCCCGCCGCTTTTTTATATTGTCCAAATTGCCGAAAGATTATTATAAAAACATTTTATATCACGATATAAGAAAATTTTACGATCAGTTATCATATAAATTTACTAATTAATATGTATCTCTACTGAGTTAGTTATTTGGTGGTTCACCGTTTGTATTAAGAGTGGACCTAGTTGAAAAATTCACATCTGGTAAATTGTTAAATCGTCACTGAAAAAATGCGAAGGAATCTATCTACCTTTCGAAAAAACAGAGCCACTTTCTATTGCCAGTAGCCAGCTTTATTAATCTCGTTAAAAGGCGTACCTTCACAGACTAACAAATATATAAATTCCTTGTTTCGATATTTTCAATTTGGTGTAACCCACGTGATCACTTACGCAATTAAATAGCTCGGCGATTTTTTTTAAAAATATGACTCGATTGGAACGAAAATTTAAACGCTTATAATGTTTTGTTTACACGAAGATTTAATTTCATAAACTATCTGATTTATGTTTCCACCAAGAATGTGTGTAGAACGCCCCCCCGTCTCGCAAACGTTTCAAACCCTTCTCCTATATGTACACTTTATTTTATGTCTAGTCATTTACTGGTCTGTGCGTACCTCGTTTTGAATTATATTCCAATGAAGTAATATTACATTAAAATATTTTAACGTAACCACCCTTATTTCGATGTGTCATTCATACAAATGACAGTAGTAAATAATATTTATGGACTAAATACACCTCACACTGTCTTCAAATCAATAAGATTATTTTTTAATCATTTTTCTACAGTGAAAAATTCCATACAATTTGTTAATATCATATATCGTCTCCTGTAAAATCAACAAATTTGAGATACGCCTCTGAAAGATGGACGACGAAATATGATATCTACACGTATGTACATATATACTAGTGATGAGAAAAATGCTACTCTTGATTCACTGGTGTGATTGTGATTGCTATTCTATAATATCAGTGGTCGAAAACTGACTGTGATCACAGTTTCTAATATCACAATACACGAAATTAATAAATATAACATATGTTTGAGCGCATTTATTTATATTATTTAAACTTCATTCGCGTAAAAAAACATATTCTAGTATATAATTAGTAGAAAATTAGCGAGCATAAATGTTACAAGTAAAAACAGATTACAATAGATGGCGCTAATCAAATCATGGAAAATTACGATAGATGACGATATTCCCAGATATTCAATCACTGATAGTGAGTGTGACTCAAAGATATTAGTGATTGACTTACTGATCGTGATTTGGAACTCATTACTAATATTATATTCATGGAGTTGCAATTAAGGTAAATATAATTTAAAATACACATATGTAATGTACAATTAGTCAGGCTGAAACCCCTGTATAAAAAAAAAATATATATTTAGTGTTTCGAAAAATTAACGTCTAAAATGATATTAAAACCAAAGAAACGAAAACGCCACAGCGCACTGCTGCATTAAAATATACGCCCCACGTGTCGGTCACGTTTCAAAAAATGTGTTTGTCATGTCGTTCTTCCTCGTATGCGTATGAAAGAATTTTTACACGGTAATACATCATTAAATATGTCTACTAGATTTATGATTTACGATCTACCATATCATCGTGTTCAGTGTTTAAATACACAATTAAAATGATCAAACACAGACCGTGTACATGAGATGGATGATCCATCGACTTTTCCATCGGTGGCAACATTATATTCCGTTGCCAAATTTCATTTAAAAATAATATTAAAAAGCACATTTTAAAATTATTAGTATTCCCGAGCAACGCCGGACACTTCCAACTAAGCCTTGTGCTAACGACTTAAATGATTATTCAACGACCGAGTGTAACCCCCGGCCTGGCCCGGCCCTCTGGCACCGACTCGATGCAATGTTTCACCGTAAATTCCAACCGTCTAAAAATACCCCAAATTGTCACCGGAGGGTCATGTGCGTTTTTGTAATGTTTGTAAACACATGTTGCGCACCGGGTCGATGAAAAGTGCCAGTCCGCGACGGCACCGAGTCAAAGGGGCAATTTAAATCTTAGCGCTTCTCTTGTATGACTGTTGTCTTTTTTACTCTTTGCGTAAGATTAACCAGCAACATTGGCGTAATTACTATTATCACATTCGTGTCGGGTTGAATTTACAAACGCGGTTCGCGCCTCAACCCGTCGTGTTATGTATTTTCCGCATAGAGCTGCATGTGAATCACATAATTATTTAAATTCAAAGGGGTAGGCACACATAAAAAAAAAATTAACCCTTCGACGACCGCAAGGGGTTTAGCATATACATTTAAAAATGTTACATTTTATTAAGATGTTTAGGTATATGACGAAGAAGGAATTTGATTTTTCCATAATCGATTTACCAGAATTCGAGATACAACAATGGAGACGATAACGTCCTACCGCCTGGTGTCGGTGGGAACGGAGCCAACGGCGGATTTAAACGACGTAATAATTTCCAAGACGCATTTTAGTCTCCAAGAACAAGTTTTAGTAATGTGAGGATTTGATGTAGGTACCGGCAGAGATAATCATTTTAAAAAAATGGTGACAAGATAACTGCACACAAGGTAACTGTCATATGTACAATTGGTACATAACAGGTACACACATAGACAACTGCACACAGAGGAATAGAATTTTAGGTAGATTTAATATAAGTTACCCACGATGGCTTACATTAAATTAGGTTAGGTTATTTAATACAAAGTCACAACAGTAAATGACTGTATGCACTTGTCACTGTGTGCAATTTTCTATGTGCGACCATGTATTGTGTGCACCCAGTTGTCATGGAATTAAAAAAAATCAATTGTAACACAGAAAACTTTAATCACAAGAGACAGATTGGCTTTATTGGTTTTTCTTAAAAAATTTTTACGCACATTGATAGAAGTATCACCGCCACCTGCCGGGGGGGCCCGGGAGACCCCGCGGGCGCGCCGGGGTCGCGGCTCGCGGCCGATCGCGTGCCGCTTCGCTGACCGTATATATATGCGAAAATCGATGCTACAAGCCGTCAGCGCTAATTTATGCAAATAGTCATTACCAAATTGACTCGGTGGGATGTGTGCGACGCCTCTTTTACAAATAAAATAAATCAGTAAAAACATCAATCTTTATATATTTACTTTTAGTTGAATAAAAGAATCATTAAACCGTTAGAAATACGGTAAAACAGTAAATAAAGTTTCTTATTCATACATTAAACTGTTAAATACGGTTAACCTTTCCTCTCCTTTAGCCTCTAATTATGTGAATATACTAAATACAGAGTTCATATTTTAGGTATTCTTACGTAATATATTTATGTATTGGATAAAATAATTACAATATGCTAGTATTTACCATACGCAACGCATAAAAAATGTTTTCTCGAAAAACCTGACATGATTTGTCAATACGTGTAATACGCCGGCACAGTGCGCGGAGTGCTCGGATGTCGATCGTCACTTAGTGGCAGAGCGTGCGCCGGCCGAGTTAGACGTGTCTTATGCTGTCGTTCATGATGATCAATGTTTTTTTCTCATTTTAGCACTTTTACACAATAATTGATGTAAATATTCACTTATATACGTGTCAACTATTATTATAATATTTAAGATAAGTAATAAATGTAAAATATTCATATTTATCCGACTTAAAAATCTCAAAAGTCTACATGTACACTGAGTTTACAGCACCGTATCGCGCGTTTTTATTTTAGCACCGTAAGGGAAAGGTTAAACAGTACTTCATATTCATACATGAATATGTAGACACAAAATATATAAAAAAAAATAACCAAAAAGTTATACCGTTATGTAATAATAAAATACATAATTATGTGATAAAATGCGCAATTTTCCAATTGCAAAAAGGAATAACATCCTACACCGTACAATGGATAACGTGTAACACGAAACCATGGGGACTGAAGTATTTTTTCATGTTAAAAGAAATGACAGACGCCTGTTTGTCCATTCAATGGAAAATTATGTAGTAAAGTCATAATCAGTAAGCAATTTGGTGGTGGCGGGTCCCATAAGTAATGTGGACAATGTTTAAAATGGTAATGGTGGTGTACGAGCGGCGGCATCCTCGTATATTTTCAGATATAGCTAGGAAAGTAGAGTCATAATATAACGTTAAAATAATTTGGTGACGTCGTTACTCTTTTCTCTTCCAAGATACGAACTTTTTATGTTAAAAGAAAATAAATGTATGAAATCAAATAGCATTTTGTTGGGACCAGAATACATATTTTTATTTTTACCGATTTTCCTTGTTGTTTTCCACTGTGTATAATTTCATTATTTGCGTTCGCGTCCTTAGCAACTTAAAACAAAAAAAATCTGCAATCAATTCATTCACGTGAAAGTGTTTGGTAATATTATAAATAAATAAAGAAAAATATACAAATTATTTATTTCCCGTTATTAAGAAGGAACAAAATAGGAGCAAATTAAGAGCTGAAATGAGAGTTTGGTCGTGTGGAACGTATGAGCGTGAAGAAAATACGAGTATATATGTGGCGAGTGTTGAAAGCAATAGGAACAGAGGGCGTTTGCGAAAGACCAAATATTAAAGTACGGCCCTAGCTTCACTAAGTATGAAAGTATACGAGGCAAGAATGGTATGCCAGGACAAAAGAGTGTGCCATTTAATCCTCTCTGTCTTCCCCTTCGAGGAAACGGTGATAGTCAATTAATTTTTAGCTTAGAATATAAAAACATGAAAAAAGCAACATCAAAATAAAAAAATATCAAACAATAAGTATGTAGAATCCTATGGGATGAAGAACGAGATAAACTTGCAATGCATTTTTAGTATTACAAGTGTTTTTTTTAATGCAAATGTATAAAAGGGAGTATTTAATTTAAAAATATATATTTTTTTAGCAGAATGCACAAGTGGTTGTGTGTCAGGGTTATTTTCCCTGCCTACACCTGTAAGAGATCTAAAGTGAGTAAATAATTTCAAAATACACGGTCACCCACACGATATTTCGTGTCATCTACGTTCACGTCTACAGCTGTGACTCGATGCCGCAATATCTCGTGCAGCCGCTCCATTAGCCAAACCTTCCGACAGACAGAGGCGCGGAACAATCTCAGACTATACCAGCCATCAAAGTATTACGGAACATTTCCGTTTCAAATATTACCTATTGCCAATATACACGAACGAGATATAACCCGTCAATAATGACGGGAAATCAATAATTATGCTGTATACAACGCTGATACAGCCGTTTGCTTTATATTGCTGTGAGTGGGGTAATTTTCGAAGGGTATCCGGTTCTTTTAATTTAATGAAAGTATAAAAAACGTTATCATAAATGCAACTGAAACCAATGCAGGAATTTCTGCTTTCATTTCCCCGGGAATATTACTTTTAACCATTTCAACTAGTCCACCCTCAGTAGACGTTACAAACCCGACCCACAACTCGCAAGTCTATCGAGACAAACCAATGCACGCCGTTCATTCAAATGCGATATTTACCCAAACTAGACGAGGATATCGGACGCTTAATGACACAAGCTTATAGAGGAAGACTTACATCTAAAACGTATGTAATAAAATGTATATTTCCTTGTCTTCTGTCTATTATTATCCCCTTTCTGTTTAAACAATATGAGTGTACATGACTAATTCGATTTGAATACAATATTACCAATTATACAACTCTTTCAATTTTCTATTCAAACTATACTGAAATCGAACATATAATCGTATATATTGTACATATATAATATGAATCTAAACTTTGGATCAGTATAATTATAAAAGTGGAGAAAATTTGTCCAGAACCGGATAACCGGTTCTTTCATGAAAAATACCCGAGAATCGGGTAACGAATTTGGCCTGGTATTTGGATGCCCTAGCTGTGTGGCTCGGTTGTTCTTCCCTTTGGCGCAGGAGACCAAGTCTTGCGTAAGATTTACAGCCTAATACATGATAACCTAAACGGAGAATGGTGAAACTTAAAGAATTTAAAACCTCTGGGATGGTATGACGCCTCAGATTTCCCGAGGAAGATGGAAGCAAGGGGGCTGCAGTGGGCGGGACATAACGAGAGTAACGCACAAAGCCCTCTTACATTAACTAACAGGAAGACCGATACCTGGATGGGCGGATAATGTCAAGACGGAACAACGAGAGACCGACGGCGATGTTTTGGACTTTTGAGTCTCATAAGGCCATTTAAAAATAACCACCAAAATTTACTTTAAAAATCAACTCTAACACAAAATCAAAATAATCTACTTTGTTCGACATCATATCATACGTATGTATTTTTTTTATTTAATTGTAAAAATTATAAAATTCTTACATCTAGTATGCAACACTAACATAAAAAAATATTAAATTATATCGTATATCAATTAGCATTAGGTAAAGAGATTATAAATACAAAAGAAAATAAACACATAAAAAATGTTCCGTTATTAAACATAGATACTACATATTCTACACTTGACCTAGGAAAAGTAGCGAGACTGGTCGCTTCCTTCACATTTGCCGGCAGTTCATTGAACAATTTGAAACCTTTATAGTATAAACTATTTTGTGTTCCTGCCAAATTTGTTTGTGGAAGTCTAAAATCCCACCGACTTCTCGTAGGATACGTGTGACCTAAAAATTATATTTTTATGAAGGCAATAATTGATTTTTCATTTTGTATATCGATACTAGAACATACGGATGAAAGTGTTATGTTACAAAGGTCGTAGTAAATTGAATTGAAAGATATTATTTTATTCACTAAAGAACTGACTCATATCCGTCACATACACCATTCATCCTCTATATATTTACTTATTCTGTGACAGAATGTCACGTAATACCATCGTCCAGCAAACCTTTCAATTGAGAGAGCAGATCTTGTTAGTTTTACGTTGTCATGCGACACGAACAACCGTGTATTTAACATGTTGCTGGTTATTGGGTCGTCTAACAAGGTCTTCAATATTTGCAACCACTATTTATTGATACATCGACATGTTTCAAGACGTATGGCATCTTCTTCAGCACAGATAAAAACAAAACTATAAAAGTATAAGTGGTGGGCAACTAATTATTAGGAACTACTCTGAAAACAAATTTAAAAGGCGACTATTTACAAAAAGGATTTGATTAATTACTCTAATAAGTGTGCATTTTTTTTTTTAAATGTTATTTTCCTGCAATTTTGTTATTTTTGTGATAAAAAATGACATACTATTCGATAGTATATTTTTTGCTTTAAAACGTCAGAGTCGCCGTTTTGCTGTATCTTATAGATTTTTAAAAATTTTGGGCTTAAATAATGTAGTGCCGAGTAGAAAAAAACGAACATTTTCGACACACACTTCTTTTCACTCTTCATCAAGGTTCAAATGGTCCAGGAGCTCAACTAGGAGATTCTGCCGCATTGTAATTTTTGTTTAAAATTTCGATTTTATAATAAATAATTGAACAAAACCGCAAAGACTTATTGGACAACCCAATACGATAAGAAAATACCTAATTTATAATAAATATTTAAATTAATATATCGTATCTTTTCCTCTACAAACATTTTTCTTTCATCTATACATTTTGATAATTAAAGTCAGCATGATTTAATCCTTTCCTTGCCGTTCGTCCTTTTGTTCCGTCACGTGACCGACGCCAAAGCCTCAACAAGTTAGCGGGGATCGCGGCCCAGCTGAGTGGCTCAAACGCAACAGTAATAAGGTTCAAAAATGCACCGACACTGTGACGACGAAATTGAGATGCGAGTATCGTTTTATAATTCGACCAGAATATATTTCTTACTTTAAAAAAAACGTTGCGACAAAAAAAAATGCAAATGAATGGTATACTAAATAATTATAATGTGGAACATGACAGGTGGTCGAATTTTTACTATATCAATATGCACGGTAAATTATAAAGAAAGTTAAGATCATAAATTTTTACTGCTATATTGTATTTAAATATTTAACCCAATGATACCTGGTGTTATTTACATAATAAAAGAAGAGATTTTGTTTATCTCGATGAACAAATAATACGAAAAACGGGCGAATGAATATGGGTTCCGCACGAATTAATTTTTCTGTATTTTATTAGAGGTAATTAATTCACGATAAAATTTACACGAAAAAAGCACTGCCCACCTTGATCTAGTGATGCGGGCAAGGATCCGATGTAAAGTATCAAAATGAATAATAAATAAAATTACATGTATATAAAAAAATGATAATGTTTGTTAATTTAGTAAGAAAATTAATTTAAAAACTTTGTAAATAATTAAAATATCGTGTTATACGATTGAAAGATTGCTTTTAAAATTTAATGAGGCACCTAAACGCGAGAAAGATTTTATTCTTATTTTTATCAATACTTTAATCAATAAAAAAATTAATATTAATTTATATCATAACAGTCTCCGGTATGTGTGGTCTGAATTCACGCATTTTTAATACTACAATATTCCCCATTCGGTGTACATCTTTAAAAAACGTAAAATAAAAAAATATATACATCATATATATTATTTTCGAATTAGAATTGTTAATCAAACATGGGCGTGGGTGGGTTAACTCGGTTAATCGCGGTTATAAACTCGTGTCGATCAGAGTTTCGCCGTTTCAAATCGCCGTAGAAACTGACACACATTCACAAAATAAACATAACATTACCGACACATTTATAAATAACTTTTGGCCGCAAAATCGTTCACCGTTCTAACGGTAACGGTGTAAAAATCACACATCGGAACGGTATCATTCACGCAGCCCGCAGAAAACACTGGAGATGTAACGATTTTCACACGAGAACTGTAAAAAAAAACATTTTCAAAATACGCACGGCGTCCCCCGTCGGACAGCGGACGTTCGCGTCCCGAATATATTGCCTTCGTGCCGCTCTCGGGCATCCGACGCTGCTTCGAGACGCCGACGCTAGCGGGGCAATAGGTCTAGAAAGGCGGGACGATTAAATTATCGCGAAATACGACGCGAGGCACGGGTGTATATTTGGCGATTTACATTTTGACAGCTGACGCCGGCGCGCCCCGTCCGAGCATTGTTAGGTTATGTCGCCCTTCGGGGTTGCCAGTTTGGGGAAAATGCTTTCCCGGAAGATCGCGTCAGCGGGGAAAATTTCTCAGCGGTTAGGGGCCACGTTTTGAGGGTTGTAGTTTTCCCTTTGTTATTATTATATATAAATACGCATCTTAATTTTTTAATTATTATAGAATTGACATCTATTGAAAATCTAAAATAAAATACGTATAATGTGCTAAAATGAATACTGCGAAGGTGAGCTGCGCGGGAAAATCAACGATGTGTGCATGTGCGCTTAATATTGCCATCATACATGAATATAAATATGAAATATGGCATATTCTGGCAGGAACACAAAATACTTTATAGTATAAAGGTTTCAAATTGTTCAATGAACTGCCAGAAAATGTGAAGGAAACGGCTAGTTTTGTTACTTTTCGTAGGTTAAGCGCAGAACACGCAGTATCTATTTTTACGTAAGAATTTATTTATAACTAAAAAAAAATATACATACATACTTATTAGCTGGATTGTCACGGTTTTTGGCCGGGCTCGCAGTGCAGCGTAGAGGTATTGATATTCCAATGAAAAATCCTACGAAAAATGGTGTTACTGATTTGGGGACAGGATAGAAGCTTGACTAGCATCCTTACAGATCGATATGTTTCCTCTTTATTACAATGTCTGTGTCTCGGGTTCACATACCCGCCGTTCCAAATGTTTTATCTTTAGACACGGGACCGAATAAGATATGAACGAGTTCAAGACGGGAGTTCGAGTGGCAAAATTGATAACTTCAAGTGTCCACAGGTTATATTTAATTTTCGTGAACAAATTGATAGCGACGACTAATTTTTAGTATCTCTTTTTTTTCCAATTCCTTAGAGTCGACGATGCGGCTGGACCGCCAAATCTACTTCTACAAGTGCATCAGCGCTAATCGCTTTGACACTTTTACTAACTAACTTATTGTAATAAACATCATATGTGTTTTATATTAATACATGAATTGGAAGGGTAAAAAATTCTGATAAAAAAACCCTCTAAACAATTTGCTGGAAGTTAAATATTGCAAATTAATTAGGCGCGACACTTTATGTACAGTGCCGCCTTATTCTAGCGTAATACTTATATTTAAACTAAAATAAATAACTACTAAACTTAAAAATGTATTGTTTTATTTTAGTATCTCTTGTTCATTCCTAAGGTTTTATAATGCCGGTAAATATGGGTTCGGTATCCAATTTCCAACATTTCACGACATCTTGGAAGCAACGATAGAATAAGCAATTTTCCGAACTGACGTGTTCACGAATTATGTTCCCTCGAAGATCGTATTTCACGTGATTAAGCACGATACGTGCTCGGGCACTGACTAGGACGAGTGCCCGTTAAGTACACGATGCACGAACGCCATTGAATTTTAAAAGCCCCAAACAAAACGTCGCGTAGTTTCAATTTTCATCGATGCCCATAGATCGGCAATAAAATAAATCAGAATGTTTATAATTTTCAGGCAAACATTCCATTCACTACGGAGTTCGACACATTTGTTGTCTTCAACACAGAACTTGATAAAACGTATCTATAATATTTACACTATATTTTTATATTGAAGCTTTTATAAAATTGATGACTCACATGCGAGTCATTTACAAAGTACACGTACCGATTGTATATTTTATAATGGGAAATATTAATACGTACATAAAAACAATAAAATAGGTATTTTTTTATTGAACAAAGATATATTTATTTAATGTTCATTTTTTATTTTTGTTAAACAATTCGTTTTATGGAACAAAGTATTTATTTGAATGCACAATTCTATTAAAATAATTCTCTGTTAAATCGTACCCTTTTATAATTATTTTTATTTATTATGTTACAAACGACTGTAAAAAAGCAACACAAAGTAAATATGGAATAGAAATAAATTTATTCTTCATCTAAAAGAGGTATCATCAATTGACAATTAAAAAAAATTAGAGAAACCTCATGTTTAAAAGAGAAGTATCCTACGTTACACTGCATAAGAAGCTTATGTAATAATAAAGATGTTTAATCTTATGGGTCTTAACTCTATAATAATAACAATTTAAAAAATAAGATTTAACCGTAGCATCATTCCTTACTGCATTTAAAAAAAATATATATTGGGTTATGAGTCACAACAAATTTTTTTAACAGCTTAATGATGACTAGGAGGTTAACTTCTATAATTTTATCAGTTAGAATGAAACGATGTAAAAGACGTGGTTTACTTAAAGATTTGTCAAAGTCATTCGCTATCATTGAATTTAAATTAAATTAATTTTTTATTTTTATTTATTTAAACTTTATTACATACATATTACATTAGAATTTTTATTGTTAGCCAAACCGCAGTACAGTTTTACGGCAAGTACATACATATTAAGCATTATTTTGATACGGAACAGCCATATTTCTAACTACATACGTGGAACACGTTTAATATGAAAAAGTATTCTGATACCGACATAATGCTGTTTTTAAATACATATATTTCATATAACATGAAATAAAAAGAGCTTTACATAAAAAAAAAAACGTTTCCTATAAATACAAAATGACGTCTGAAAAAAAACAACCAACAGATACAAGGATGCCGCTTGCCGCACACCACCCCTAACATTTTAAACATTACGTCGTCGTCGAATTGTCTTACTGTTAATGACTTTGCGGCATAACTTTCTGTTTATTGATTCGGCCGGCACGATTGAAATAATAATCTGTCATTTATTTTAACTTTCAACTACTGATGTGCGGTCAATTTGTCCTGTGAAAAACAAATTGTATATATATCTGTTCAAAGGTTTTTGGTGAAATTTTGTGGAATTCCATGATCATTTTGTAAATTGAGTTAAAACAGTTTTATTCCACTATATTTTTATTGTGTTAAACGTAAGAACGTTTTCGGGAACATCTTCCCAATATCAATAATATAATTCAACTAAAATTAAAAACGCTTTCAGACAAAGGCTAATTATAAACTTTGCATTTCGCATCGGATTTGTATTGATCGGTTACTTATTTTTAGTAATCTGCGAAAGGTTATATGCACATTTTAGTCACTCATCGAATCATCGATTTCTTGAAAGCTTTCTTAAAAACATATATTTTTGTAATTTTGGGTTATGTCGTTGGATCTAATGTCGCACCGATCAATGGTCGGTTGGAGCTTTAGTCGACCGGATCTTTTGTCACGGAACCCTTGTGGGGTGCGTATGTGTCATAAAAAAAAGATGGATGATCGAATCTGGTTTGATGCTGAAACCACCGGAATGACAGAATTTGAAAACGAAATTAGTGATAATGAAATGGGGTATCGACGAAAATGAAGTTATTGTCATAGCTCCAATTACGTAGAAGGGAGAATTGAAGATTACCTTATTATTATTTTTATATCAATTTTTTTTTGCAGACATTTGGATTTTGATTTTACGTTACAAAACCGTTCGATCTTGACAATTCTGCAACACTACAATAACCGTAAAATTGCCTTTGGAAAAATACGAAAGAGATGATATCTCAATGTAATATTTCAACGTTAGACATCATTATCTTTTAGCTTACCCTGACATATCTGCCACCATAATATTTTACACTTTCGGAAAATTTTGCCATTTTTCTTTCAAAAGAGAAAAGATAACTTTGAGATATTGTCGTAAATACATAGTAAATCAATATTTTATTTTAAAAGTAGCCTTTCAGGAGTGTCAAGATGACAAATAAACCATTTTATGACACCTCTTTCGTATGAACGAATTACCTGATCATCTGATGAGGAATGAAACGACGATCGGCTGATATAAATGGATGGTGATCTGCAACATGACACATTGCTACTGTGCGGTGTTGCACAACACTGAAATAGTTTTATTTAATTAATTTAACAACGTGACATACTGGAAAACATATTAATCTGAATTTGCACTAACTCGATCATATTAAATTAATATTACATAATCTTCTGTGTACATTATCAATTATTTCGCGTTACATTGTTTTAAATTAATATAATATGGTGCAAATTGTAACAGTTATGAAAAATTTGAAGCGTTATATTCAGTGTGTATCAGTTTTAGTGCGTTCAAAGGTACGAACGTAGAGTTGTCCAAAGGTACGACCAGGCGCACAAAATTAAAAGATTATTAATCGTAGAAATTTGCGGTTAGAAATATACAACAGTAACAATTGAATCAAATAGGCTTATTCTTGATTTACTAATATACAATTAACTAACATAAGACACTATGTAAATTATTTATCAAAATTGGTAAAAAACTTGCTTTCCGTACAATTTTTTTTTCAAATTTGTAAAAGAAAAACACTATGAACAAAATAGAATACCTGTATATTTTTTAGGAAATTTTTATCTTGAATATCGCCAGAGATATTAATGTTGTCCAAAGGTAGGGCACTTGCCCCCCACCTTTGTTTTCAGAAGCTTCTATATTCCCGCATGCATAGTTTATTTTAGTAGGTCCTTTCAAAAACGATAGATAGAGGTCTCACTGTATTGGCTTGTAATACCGCGTTGAAAACAGGTGTTGCGTGAAACGAGCTGTGTTGTGTTATGTGTAAGTTCCATCTACTGTCAGATCGATCTCTGTGCGAACTCTACGACTCCGCTTTGAAGCGCCGGATTCCGCGAGGTTTTTAATTTTAGGCCGTCATCAAAACCTAAGAGCATTTTAAACATTACATATAACTTTGTTTCTTTAAACGATTTTTGGTTAGAATTATTGTGGTATTAAAAATACGTTGAAAATGTCTTTCGTACAAGAATCTGACTGTGACTCATTTCATTCGTTTTTGCGAATGAACGCAAAAATAAAAATAGACTGTCCTATCAATTTCAATCTCGCGATATGTCACTAAATGATAAAAAATATACGTATATTCACATTAGTCGCTAATGGATTCTTGATCTTTTACCGCTTTTAGGCTCCCAGGCGATTTTATGTTAAAACTCATTACAGACCACCAAATATATAGACATGAACTAACGCAAATTCCATGTCCCAATATTTTCATTCTTATGTCATCCACATGATCACTTTGGTACCACTTACGCAATGAAATAGCTCGGCGCCTTTTTAAAAAAAATATGACTTGATTGAAACGAAAATTTAAACCCTGACAATATAATATGCATTAATGTAAAAAAAATACGTCTTGTTTATAAAAAGATTAAATTATAAAAGAGTAAATACTTTTACTGTTGCATAAATGTGTAATAATTTATCGGATTTATGCTTCCACCAAGAATGTGTGTGGAATGCCCCTCGTCCCGCTACTAATATTCCAAACCCCTCATATTCAAGAACTTTGTATCCCAGACAATTTGAATGATAGACGTCAAACTCTCAGGTCAGCCTCTACTTCAGCTGCAGGAAGGGTTGCAGAACCGATCAGCCGTTGCCAGAAGTCTAAATTTAGTGAACGGGCATTCGCAGTGGCAGGCCCAAAAGCGTGCAACTCTTTGCCCTCCGTCGTTAGAAACAGCGCATCAGAGACTTTATTTAAGAAGAAACTAAAAACGCACTTTTTCAAAAAATCATTTCCATAAGTGAAAATAACGATTTTTTAATTAAAAAAAAAACACATTATGTGTAAAGTACCCTTGAGGTGAAAGTTTTTACGAAAATGGCGCTATACAAATTATCCATTTTATGTCTATTTATTTACTGGTCTGTGAGCCTGATGAGTCGGCTTGTAAAACAATAGTATACTAATTTATGTTTCAACCTTGATTTCCTCCTCCGTGGATTGATTCAGTCACTCGGCAGCGAGATAAGATCACGTGATGGTGAAATATGCACGTCAATGCAGCATTCGGTTATCTGTCACCGGATCCGCACGGTAACAGTCCCATTGTCTCAGTTGAGATTTCTCCGAGTCTCCAGACGGGCGACTGGTCAGCGCGTCGTGCGCAACTTTCACCGTGACGGCGTGTCGGGCCGGCCGGCAGCGGTCACGCGTCAATGCATTAGCGAAAAACATCGGTGCTGGATACAATCGGGCATACCCGCCACAATCGATGTTTTCGATTCATTTCCGAACAGGGAGAGAGTTGCCGTTGACAAAAAAGATCGGCCGCAACCATGGACCGCAGCAAAAAATGATTTTATTTAAGAATTGTAAAATTGTAGGATTCTATTGTAACCTTAGTTGAAAATCAAAACTTAAATGGGTACCGACGCGTGATGTGCATTGAAATGTCAAAATTTGTGTATATTGTGGATAGAGAGAACGAAACGTTATCGTAGGCGATCAGCGACGGACGGCACATCGGATTTGACTGGGGCCGTGTGAATTAGTGATGAGCTCAAAATCACGAACCGTGAGTCAATCACTGATATTTTGTGTCACATTCACTATCAGTGATTGAATATCTGGGAATATCGTGATTCGTGATTCGGATTTTGTTGTGAACCATGATTCGGTGCATGTGCTTATGAAACGAAAATATTCATGAAGTAATAACGTTATAATTCGTGATAAACACCATCTAGTTGATTCTACCAAAACGTTTTATGCATTTGACCAGAAACGCTGAGAATTTGACCCGAAAAATAAACTCTCTTTTTAAGAATCTTCATTCTCTATGTGATCGTATTAAATTATATAGATATTAATTATACATGCTAGAATATGTTCTTTACGCAAATGATGTCTGAATAATATAAGTAAATACGCTCAAAATGATGTATTTTTATTTATTTATTTCGTGTATTGTGATATCATGCGGCGCACGCGTATTAGTGATGAAACTGTGATCACAGTCACGGTTTACAATCACTGATATTATCGAATATCAATCACAATCACACCAGTGAGTCAAGAGTGGCATTTTTTCTCATCACTAGTGTGAATCGTGTCATAAGGAGAACTCCGCCCGTGATTATATACATACTCTAAATGTTAATACAACTTAAGTCATTATTGAACATTGTGTGTTAAAACTGGAGATTCTAAATGCTTTGGAAACTTGCCGTTTCGCATTCACTTTCTGCGCTTGTCTCATCTCGTCGTGTTTTTCATTTCATTTGTTTGCACGCTCATTTCGACCGCTCTCTGTTAGCCGTAATGTCGATAGTAAGGGAGCGGAACACATACAGTCACTTCCATTACGATAACTGACACGCCAAATGGCGCGTTCGGCGTAACTCCGGACAATAAAAGTCAAAGTTCAAATCCCACAAACAGCCATCCAAGATAATCACATTAGAGTTTTGTTTACGCAAAAAAAAAAAATAGTAATAATATCGAGAACATTTTACATAGCACGTTTGCATGAATGAATTTACAAATAATAATCTAAGACAAATCTGAAATAGATGATACTTTAAAACGAAATTGTACGAGGCGCCTTTGCGGGATATTCCCGTTGCGATGTTGCGCATGCGAAATGGTTTCCTACATATGTTGACTCACCACATGCAACGTTAGAGACATTCACATAGTGTGGCCTTCTTGTAGTGAATGGTTGAAATGTTCAAAACGATCAATCAGACGCACTAATGCGCGAACATGAAACCAGCAGACATTCATCGCCAAGTGTGTCCTGTTTTGTCCGCCGTGATTTGGCATCAAGTGATTTCCATCTTTTCCATCAATCTGAAGTGGTTCCTTGGTGGCAAGCTTTTTGATAACGATGATGAACTCAAAGACGGAGTACAGACATGGTTTTCATCCCAGGCGGCGTCGTTCCATGACGAAGGTATAAAACAAAATTGTGCCCCGTTATGACAAGTGCCTTACTATGTTGAGAAGTAGTTTGAGGTGTGTAGCGTTCGAAGAAAGCAAAGTGTTGTAAAAATGATGACACGCCTCGTAAATAATATTGACAAAATGACACAGGTGGCGAGTTGGCTCGGAGCAATGTAAAGGTGTGCTGACGTTTAAGAAGTCAGGGCAGGAACACGTGGAACTGTATCCTCACGACCTAATCAACATCATGACCTACTCGTACAAAATACTTTGCAATGGTATGTAGAATGTTTTATTTTTCTAAAATACTCTCGCTCTAGATACGCCGATCTATCAATCAGATCCATCGTCGCTTTCATCTACTTACAGATTTAAGAAAGATTATTTTTCTTAAAAATATATATAGTAATACGTACACGGAATATAAGTGACTGTGAATATATTTGACTAACTTACTAGTCTCCCGGGCGAGGCTCGAACCCCAGATAGCTTGATCACTAAGTGGAGTAACTTGCTATTTTTTTGTATTTCTTGGGATACCCATGAACTATGTAACAATTAGTAAATGCCACCGACGTGTCGAAACCGGTAGCGTATTTGATACAAAAAAAGGTAACAAATGTACACTCAATAAACTTTTTAAAACAAAATGAATAACTTGCTGCTAAAATAACAAGCTCAACATTAGATACGTTGTTTTTTTTTTATTTTATCATTATTTTATTTATTTATTATTATGTGGTTTACATGAAATTTTGATTACATATTTTATAATTTTCTGATACTTGATTTTACTTATATTTCATTACGAGAACACATTCTTATTGTGAAGTTGTAATTATTCAGAACAGACGGTCTGTGATAGGTTTAATACTAATTAAATGTATTAATTATAAAGATATACATATAAAATCAATTTTATCGAAAAATATTGTTGTTGCGCCACCGGTTTACTCAAAGGTATTTGAGATTCCGTAAAAATACAGTAGATGGCTTTCAAATAATGGAACGATAGATGTATTAATATAGGTTCGAAAATTTGTCGTCAAAAATAATGTCGCTGTAGCATAGTTGGATAATGCACCTTCCCCGGTTTGGAAAGAGATCTAGGTTCGAATCCCGGTAGCGCAACAACAATATTTTTCGATAAAATTGATTTTATAATTAATACATTTAATTTGTATTTTAATTATATTTGTAAAAAAATGAAGCGTACTCCTAGATGTTGTCTGAAATAATATAATATTATTATTATTATCATCTATGTCGGTCCTTCATGACTGAGGATAGCGATCTCCATGAACTTCCCGCCCTCTTGACTATGCTCTTCCACATTTCTCTGCATCCTGCAGATCTTAGGGCTGTCACCAGAGAAGTACCTGATGCCTTTTCCACTTGGTTGGGTGGCGGATCTTCGTCTTTCTCTTCGTCGAAGCTATCTTGAGAGTCTGTTATCCTCAATGTTCAGGTTCCTGCAGAATGAAGACATTTGTGCGTTTCGCCGTTCACGGTATGCGCAATACGTGTCTCCATCATATTACGCGGCTATTTCAATCATGACACGAAATATAGAAATGCAAAACATAAGACATTTGTCTTCCTCTCTTCTATTCCGCCCAAATTCCAATTAATTCCTAATCAATCTATCCCAATTCTAGTGAAATAAAATTGGAGGAAAATTATCGTTGTCTATTTCCTGTTATTGAAAGCTAGGTGTAAAAGATATCTAAAAAGAAAGTGAGGAGACATCGAGCGCAGTCGTGGGAAAGTTCTGTCCTCGGGACAACAATAGAAGAAGGCGGCCGTAAGACTGTTCTAATTAGTCGGCCAGCCGCCGCCGCGCGGCCACCGTCACGAGACCGCAATTTGCCCGTCTAACGTGAACCGGCGGCGGCTGGAAGCAGATCGAGAAAATAGTTTCGACCAGTTCAAGATCAATTGTTACTTCACATTGTGCTGATAGCGTATTGCGTGTGTTTGTACTGGAAGCTGTATTATTCAATATGGTCATTGGCCATGCCCAAGTGTGAAGATTTAAAGCAATGTTTTTGAATTAAGTTTGTAGAACTCCTTAATCACACATATTAAAATAAAAACACTTAGTATAAAATAGATCTACTCGTTTATTTGATTGATAAAGCCCTCATGAGGCGAAACGCGTCTCACGGAAATTAAACGAGTAGAACATAAAAATTCAGAATTTTCCAATCACCTTTTGGAAACAAACCATTCTTTTGATATTTAACGGAGGTTTAGAAATTATACATAAAAATACTAGGAATTTACAGTTAGATAAATTAGAAATTTTAGAAATAAGAAAAAGTGTTAATAGCAAGCTAAATATTATAAATAACCAAATCCTCTTTTCAAATAGTCACCATTAAAATTTTTGTTCATATTAGTTCTTACTTATTCACCACTTATAGTTTTGTTTTTATCTATGCTTGTATTTTTTAATTTCAGTATACATTGTTTCCTGAAGAAGATACCATAGGTATCGAAACATGTAGAATAATAAAAAAATAGCGGTTTAAACAAAGTATTTTGTCTAATAATTAATAAAAAAAACAAGTGTTTTTATTTTAATATGCGCAATAACAATACAGTAGATTTAAAATGTGGGGTCGCGTTAATCGGGCCAGTCAAATATTACGATATATCATTTAAAATATTTAAATATTTTTTCAATTCAGTACATAATATGTAACAGAAAAAAAAACCTAGCGAAACTGCGAACACGTCATCGATCGGAAATCTCATTAGGCGCGCTTAATTTCAGTATTTACTTTTGATTGCTGCGACCCGGATAATAGAGTATAAATATTTTTAAGATTTGACTAATGATTTTATTTTAAATAGAGAAATATGTCATACACATATAATTCACAATTTTTTTTTGTTGTTTAGATTATCAATGCGTTTTGTAGGTTATATATATATACAATTTTTATATTATAAAATATAACTAGAAAACATTACAAGAAAAGCTAAAAATATATTATTATATAATATCATGTTATAGATATGTGTAGGTAGGTCATGGGTTAATTAATTAATATTCAGGACAAAAATTATAAATTTATACATAATATACAAATCGAAAGAGTCCAACATAAATTTATAAGATTTATCTAAGTTAAGATTGTTTAATGAGTTTACTTCATTTGAAAAAATTTGCCTGGAGAAGAGATGCGAGTGATGTAGTATTTTTATAAAAAATATTGACAGCATGTTGGACTGCCCTGAGTTAACACAAATGATTTCGTATGAAGTACCAACTCAAACGAGACAACATGAAATTCTTTGTCCATAGAAGTAACTATGCCGTCAACCCGCCAAAACACGGATGCATCGGCTCGGTAACAAAGTTAAATTTTGTTGACATTTTTCGTTGCAGGAGCACACCTGAATTGAAGATATATTTGTACATAGAATAAACTTAATTTTAAAATTATGAACTGTTATATCTAAATAAAAAAATATATTATTATTTATGTAAAAACCCACAAGGGCCTCGGTGGTAATTAATTAAATTAATTTATTTGTAAAAAATACATTATAAATTTCAAACGATTGATTAGTTATAATCGTGTCGAGTCAATGTGAATCAATTCCATTTTATTTTTACCGGCGAAGCTGCAAATAATTGAAACATCAGCGACAGTAACCACCGTCACTTGTGCCACTTTTTCCTCCCTTTATTTGCTCTCACGCGGCAGATGGCTGTCGGGTGCCATATGGCAAGTGACTGTTGAAGACTGCATGTTGAATTCCAGAACGACACTCGCGCCGGCTCCGCGCACAGGCGCGATCTCGGGCCGTATAGAGGGGAAACGGTTTCCTTCTGACCATGTACGTATAGTAGGTAACGTTTTGTGGTTTGTTTTTTTTTTCTCAATTGCAAATCCCATTTTCAATTGAACTCTATCGGGTGGGTATTTGGTATTGATATTTGCCAATTCCCGGTACGAATTCGAGTTTTCAACATAAGATGGCGGCCTTGTTGCATGATTTCAAGTCAACTGATTCACTACTTAGTTAAATAATAATTATTATTCCTTCTTTGGATTTAGTGAATCTAGATCAGTAGATTTTCTACTTTAACATTCAGTGATGCGCGCAGCTTCGCGGCAATTCCGCGGTAGAGTACGAGAATCGGGTCTCCCAGAGATGTTAAAATAAAAGCATCAGAAGTATAGCGAGTAGCTTGTTGGAATAATGATTTGATGGTCGGAGGTTCGCGCCTCGTTCCGGGAAACCAGCGAGTTAAGCCGACCATACACGCAACGGTAATACCTGTCATGTAGTGATGAGCTTAAAATCACGAACCGTGAGTCAATCACTGATGTCTTTGAGTCATACTCACTATCAGTGATTAAATATCAGGGAATATCGTGAATCGTGATTTGGGCGCATGTGCATATGTAATGAAAATATTAATAAAGGAATGACGTTATAATTCGTGATAAGCGTCATATAGTCGATTCTGCCAAAACGTTTTACGCATTTGACCCGAAATGCTGAGAATTCGAGCCAAAAAATAAACTCACTTTTTTAAGGGTTTTCATTCTCTTTGTGATGATATTAAATTAGATATATATTTATTATATATGCTAGAATATGTTTTTTTACGCAAATGAAGTTTCCAATAACATAAGTAAATACGCTCAAATTGATGTATTTTTATTTATTTATTTCGTGTATTGTGATATCGTGCGGCGCACGCGTATTAGTATTGAAACTGTGATCACAGTCACAGTTTCCAATCACTGATATTATCGAATATCAATCACAATCACACGAGTGAGTTGAGATTAGCATTTTTTCTCATCACTACTGTCATGTATACTGTTGCATATATATATATATTTAAATATGCGTACATGTCACATCAATATTCTTACTATTTTCAAACTAAGCTAAACGCTTGTTCTATGAAAATAGGACAAACTTGCTGGTCTCTTTGAACGAGACGCGAACTAGGCCAGCGTCTTAACCTCTAGACCAACAAGCTACTTTAGCTCTCAAATCTCTAAACTCAAATTTCATCTCTTCACATTCACATAGTCACCGGAGCCCGCTGTTATTTCTTCAATGTTTGGTGTAGCGAGCGAGCGTGTGTCTGCGGTTGTACCCACCCTGTAGAGGGGCAGCCGTGCACATGTTGTGACGCATGCTTTTATTAATGTGAAATTACAATAAGGTGCACCGCATGTGCATCCGGGTGTCGACGGTATTTCAGCGCGCCCCGATATAAGGGGTTTGACAGTTCGTTCCGTGGACCAGGCGGCCTAATTTGCTATAACAAGGCAACAAACGCAAACAGTCACGCGACAGCCATTATTCTCAACGGTACCTACCGACGTGGCTTTCCCAGAAACGAATTATTTATTACTTAGCCCGATTGTATTGTATGCAGATATGTACTTGTTTTGATGATGTCATCGATCGAAATGATGAATCGCAGATTATTGCGAAATGGTTTGTTAGAATAAAACGCATTTTAATTGTGAAGTGAACAATTTTAGAACGCGGTTCTTTGATAATTAAAATAAATTAAATGAATCACTCGAAGATAAACGGAAAAAAATATATCTCGGTGGTGACTATATATTTTTTAAATGATACATTTCATTGTTTTAATGCTAATGTGATATGACTTAAGTGTGTATTAATGTATCAATCAGAAATATATACATATAAAATTAATTTTATCGAAAAATATGATTCGAACCTAGATCTCTTCCTATTCGGGGGAAATGCATACTGTTCGGATTGGCGCGTTATTGCAGCGCATCTACAATGTTTACCGGAGGCCGTATATATGGATTCGTTCCGCTTCTGAGACATCGAGTTGCTGGCGTAAAGCTGCGGCTGGAGTTCAGCACCAACTCTCTGGTGCAAGGGGCGCTCTCATGGTAAGCTGGTTCGCTGACCAGAGAATGGCAACGCCTACATAATAGCTACATATACAATGGCCGTGACTGAAGTAGTTATATATGTAATATTTATATTTTGTGTGTATATGTGTGAACTTTTTACTTTTTATTAACTTTTTTAATTTTTTTGAAATTTATTAATATTTTCCTTTTCATAGCATTATATTTATTTCATAACCTTAATGTATAACATAATATGTATTATCTCTATGGCGAAGCGGGTTTTAAAAAAAAACTGATCACGCTGGAATAAACACATTATTATTATTATTATTATTAACCGATTATGCTACACCAACACAGTGCATTGACGACAAATTTTCGAACTTATATGTTACACTTTTCAAATTAATACATCTATCGTTCCATTATTCGAAAGCCATTTGTAGTAGTGCTATATGCTAGCCGAGCAGAGTAATAACATTGTTTCATTTATATCCATCCAGAAAAAATATTGTCTGAATATAGAGATAGTTGAAAATCCTTAGTGTCTAGATTTATGACAACCCATAGGCTTCATACAAATTATATTTTCCCGCAGTGTATTTCAATGACTAAACGATTTAATGCACATCCGTGGTATTTCTGCATTCCATAGACAGATGTCGAATGTCAGGAAGTGCGAAGGTTATGCGGGTGCTTGCTTCATCAGCTGCCCACGAAACGTAATGTCGAATCGAAACCAGATTTAGCCATAACCGAGAAGCGTAATTATTGGATCCAATCCGGAGCCAAAATCGAAATACCGAGATTCAATATTGATGAGAAAATGCTCAGTAATGTTGCATTTAGTAAAAAAAAATACATACAATTTATGCAAAATATTTATATTCAAGTATAGAATCATTGAAGAAAAAATAACGTAAAAGAGAGACTGACGAATAAAAACTTGAACATTTTATTATGTAAAGTATTATATAATGCGAGAGCTGTATGATAAGTACCCGTGTTAGGGAAGGAAACGCATTTTATTTGATTTATTTCTCAACATAGATAGTCTCCATTCAGCTCAACGCACTTAGTCCAGCCATATTCCGACTCTTTTAAGCCATCCAAAAAATATAATTTGTCGAACTCGGCAAAATAGGTCTCTGTTTCGGCGGTGACTTCCTTGTTTCACGTGAACCGCTGTCTGCCAAGCCATTTTTTCATATTTGGATTTTCAAATCGGTAGATGAGGCACCAATTCGTGTTGTTACAAAAAATGGAGTCCACGGTTGCAAACAAACATAAACTTGCCCACATCCAACAGCTATCAAAACAAAACTACTCGATAAATCTGTCTTAAACAGATTTTGTAACAGTGGCGTCATCAGTCGTTAAACATGGCTACTTATCATACAGCCTTCATATATCGAAGAAATGATAAAGCGTCTTGATGCATTTAAGATGTGGATCAACAACAATCTTGCATCTCATAATGTCGCGAAAGATTGCCGGAAGCCCTGCAAGGCGGAGAACATCGAGTCTGAAAAACCCGAGCCTACCGAAGAGCTTGACCGGGCCGCAGTAAATAAAATGACGTTAGCCAACGTTCGTTAAACGGATATGTCACGAGAAAAAGATAATATATCGAGTGTCGATCTAAGTTTGGTACCCAAGCAGCTTGCTACCCAGCCTCCACATGTGATGGTAGTCCAATTGTCATAATTAAGATACTCGTATGTTGTTGTTCAAGATGATAATCACGCAAGATTCCGTTTCCAAGCAATTAACTGCATTATTTTTTTATCGTTTGACGATCAGTTACTTATTCGCATGTACCTGTCACTGCGGCGAGTGCGGGCGCGCACCGGACGTATCAAAGTTAACATCGTTATTTTACATAAACTATACATAGATCATTTCGTTATTCTAAGTATTGAACTATCTAATATCGGACGTACACAGTTGACAAAAAATTAAAATCACAGACAGAAATCCAGGTTTGGATTCCCTAGTCGTAGAATATATTTTGATAAATTTCAAGTCTAAAATTTTAATACAAATTAAATTAATTAATTTATCGGAAAAAAAAATATATTCTTGCTACCGGGGAAGCGCGTACACCATTTTCGCTATAGAAATCGAATATATTTTCGACAAATTTTTAACGCACATCTTTCCAATTAACACATCTATTATGCCATTTTTAAAAGCAATCAACTTTATATTGCGGCGAATCCTAGAATACCTTTGAATAAAATACGCTAGGAGACACCTTTTTCTGTATATATTTCTATATTAGTCGATTAATTTAATTTGTGTTCAAATGTTCTGAAAATGCAACTTAACAACAATAATAATAATAAAAAGTGTGAAATCGTTCGGTTCCTTATACCACGTGACTTATTATTTATTCCTCGTCCTTTGTCGGCTTCGCTTGTATTAATTATTTAATCTAAATCTGCTCATCCTCCGCTGTTCGTGACGTTCTTCGCGCTCTGGTCGCGCTGTCATTTCTGCTGTAATAATAACGGGGAAGTTGATCGCATTTCCTCGTGCCGAATCCGCGCTTTGATCGTGCTAACTAAAATCCACAGAGCGCGGCTAATTTCTTAAAACAATAATACGTTCACGACTAATATTCAATTGTTATTCAAATCAGGAAGCAGATATGAAATTAGCCCACGGAATGTGACTACATATTTCCACCTGCTACAAATCTGTGGCTGACCCTGTATACTGTAAGTTGGAATTTATTAGGTGATTCAAAATTATCTATATATTATGACTTGTGCAAATATTTCTCACTATTCTATGATCAAATAGATATCCTACATGTATAATTTCCTTATGGCATTGCAACATAAAACAAACAATTGTCAATTTGTAATATAGCGTTTATTTATTTTTTTAATGTTTTTAAATTTTTCAACCTAAAAAAATATATATTATGTAATATATTATTAATTATTAAAAATAACACATTATTATTGTAAAGTTGCAGTTTATCAGAACACAGTTTAGTGGTATTTTAATTTGAAATAATATATGTATATTTCAAATTGAAAGAACTATAGCGTATAAGCTCGAAAATTTGTCGTCAACTTACTCTTGTTGGTGTGGTGTAATCGGAAAGGATCTAGGTTTGAATCTCGGTAGCAATTTTTTTTTTTTGATGAATTGTATTTTCCTGTATATCTTTCTAATTGAGCATTAAAGACTTGTTGATAATATATATAAAATAAGAGCTGACAACAATTATGTAACGTATAAGTGTGCAGATATCGCATAAAACAAAGTGAATTGTATTTTAGTTGATTTTTAAAAATAAATTAAGGTTATACAAATCATTAATTTTATTACATATAAAGAATAATATTTTGCTCTTTAAAAGTATGCATTATATTAAACATAATCTATTATTATTTTTGCGTTAGATGTCCACGCATTTAAAATGTGTATTGTAAGACTTAAATAACCACTTAAATATTCACAATAATTTAAAAAAGCACAAAGCACAATAATTATTGATGGGTACCTACTTGCTGGTCAAGAAATATAAAATAATAAGTATAGAAAATTCTCGTCCTAAGCACGGACCAATAAGCTAATATTATTATAATAACCCAATTATTTACATCAGGATATGATTAACAATAATGTTATGCAGTATGTATAAATACAAATATTTTTCATATCACTGTGATTTATTTTATCTACAAAGGTCAAACACTGACAATAAATTATTGCCAAAAGTCATTCTTCTATCGCGCTTGTAGTCGATAAGTTTAAAAATATTTTTGTTGTTTATAGCGGTAGCTTTGTAGTTAGACATAAATATTAATTAAAAATATAACAAACTATTATTACTATATTAATTAATTTAACGTAGATCGGTGTTGGTACTAGTGTATCTTCGTCAGGACGGACGTACGCCAATTGATGCATGAAATAAAATATACAAAGAAATCAATAAATCAAATCCAACGACAAACATATTCCCTTTCCACTTTAACCTATTTACGCTCTTAATTACTGTTATTTTTCTCTTTTTATAATAATCTATATATTATAAGAAATTTTCGTACCCATAACTAATTTTATTATTAGCTTATTTACTTTTTTAAATATTATGTATTGAATTAATATATTAAATTGCTTCCCGGAAGGAAAGTGGACGGATACCACACATCCTCATATGTCTAGAGAGTAAACCACACTCCATGCACATTTTACCTTAAAATTTATTTTGCAAATAAAATATGTACACATATGTTAAATGAAAGAAATCTTTAAAAACATTAAATCGTATTATCGGTATACTACTATTAACATATCCTATATACAATAAATATCGTATGACGTACGTTTTGGTTTTGGCCGTGAATCGTGTGTTGCACGTGGTTCTGAGTACTTGTTAGCGTTAATTGGGTAAGTTGGTTGTACTGTAGTAGACCCCTTCCCATTGTTTGATAATAAATTATATTTTCGACACGGCCTTTACTTTATTATTATTTTTACTGGACTTTGCACAAGGCATAACGAACACAATATAAAGTGTTATTGACGCGGCTACTACAGCCACCGCAAAGCCTAGCGACGTAGCGTTGACAGATTGATTTCTACCAGTTTAGTAAAATATTGTTGCGCACTTTTAAATTGTTATTATTATGATTAGAAAACTAACTGCAAGCGGTCGCAAGTGATGGGTGAAATCAGTTTTCTCCAAACGAAATCTGTTACATCTCACGTACTTATCAGCGTCATCCAAATTTTGAAAGTTTATTATGGTTTATTTGTTTGATTAATATCTTCGATCGCTGTGAGGCTTATCCGGGACCAGCTTGATAAATTTATTTTTGTCATTCATAAATATTTCTACATACTACTACTTGTTACGGAGAACCAGCGTTGTAACATAAAAAATTAGGCCCCAATGCAAAATGGAAAAAAGGGCCACTGTATAATTAATATATCGAATATAAAATATTAAGTACAACGTGATTTTTAGCCAATCAATTGATTTCTGGTCTTTTATAATATTCGCACTTTCATAAAAAAAAATGTATGCTTTGAACAAAAAAAAATTTATTGTTTAGCTTTGCGGGAATTTGTACTTTACGACGATATAAGTCTATAGGTCTGGTCCCTAATACGATATACTATATTTTATTATATTTAACGTTAGAACGTTTTCGGGAACATCTCTGAATTGCATTATTGATAATGGGAAGATGTTTCCGAAAACGTTCTAACCTTAAATATAATAAAAATAAAACGAAATGTTTCAACTCAATTTACAAAATAATTTTTAAATTTTATATTTTCAATTCTCACTGCGGTAGATTTTAAATTGATTTATTTGTCCATATGCTCCATATTAGTGTTGGGGGCGTTGGAGTAGTTACGCCACTGCGTAGAACCTGTCATCCTACATAGTGTATAATATAATTTCCTCGCATACCAGCATAAAACAAACAATACCTACTGTCAATTACATTAGTGTGCGTAAAATAATTTTGCCATTTTCGTTGATTTTTTAAAATAAATTAAGTTATAAAAAATATTAGTTCCCGCCATTATTTCTAGTGTAAAGAATAATATTGTTCTTTTAAAAAAATATATTCTATTAAATGTAATGCACTATTGTTTTGTTGGGCGGTCAGTTGAATTGCACAAATAAATGAGGGTTATATTATATATATAAAAAAATGTTTAATTATCGTCATTATTGATAGGTTATTTCTAGTGAATATATATATTAGAGCCAGCATTTCAAAAACGTTTTTAATGCGCCTGGTACCCCACAATTCAACCCGGTACTGGTAAAGGAGAAAAAAAAAAAAAAACATAAAGAAAAAAATGGCGAGTGTCGCAGATTTCGTGACCATTTAGATTTACTACGGTACCCGCTGAATTAACACGTCATATGTTTAAAAACAATAACATTTTACTTTATGTCAACATGTTTTTTTTTTTTCTACCGATGACTAACGCGGTACGCAGACGAGCCAAATAATATTTTATAAAATTATTTATGAATGGACCCGGCGATGAAGTTACCGGAAACGTGTTGTGATATTTAAATTGAAAACAACTCGCCATTTAATGACAGACTCACTTTCCGTTCTAGTGTAACTTACCGGTTGATCGCTTCGGCCGAATTAGCATATTTTTTTTTACTACATCCAAACTAACAGCATTGATAAATATTTACAATGTTATTTAAAGAGACTGTATATTTAACCTTTCCCTGGCCATGTTGACAGGTCTATCGCCCCCAATTAAACCCGTAGGGCAATATAAAATGCATATTTTAGTTAACCGTAAGGAAAACATCGATGCTCGGAAATGACTAATGAAAGTAAAACGAATTATACAATTATTATTTTAACAATTCAAACTGATGTAAAATTGATACGTATTGAAAAAATAGCATTTGTAGTAGGATAGAAAAAAATCACATTAATTTCATAGTAAAAGAATAACAAACATACAAATATAATTATCTCTCTCTCTCTCACTCGTATTTAGCGAAGAGCGACAGGGAGGAAAAGGTCGACTGGACGGGACTTGATGGATGCTCCAAATTATGTTATGTTTTATGTTGAACCTTTTTTTAAGATTTAATATTTAGGATAAATGTACGACATTAATTTGTGCTTTGATGTGCTTATGGTCTAGTGGTTACGATACTCGCCTAGTGATTTAGTGGTCTAGGGTGCGAGGCTCGTTCCAAGAGGCCATAAACTTAGTCATATTATCATTAGCACATTAGCACAGGCGTTTACCTATGTTTGAAAATATTAAGAATACGGAATACATGTCCATATTATATAAAAATAAATAAATACATTATTCCATTTAAAATGCTAAAATACTGTAATTTAGTACGGTATCGGGAGTTGACAGCATGACTGCGTACGGATAGTAAAGGTTAAGGTGAACTTTCGTTTTTCAACACCATTCTATATATACTCTCTCGGCGTGTATGTGTTATCCGTTTATTTTATTTTCTTTTTTTATATTACGGACACGGTCTCCGTCACGAGGGTCCACGCGCTGAAACACGATGTACCATTTTTCCGAATCTTCGGACGACAACACGAGTTCTGCACAATCGGACCCGAGAGTGATTTTTATCCCGTCCAACGTACGAACCGGAATATAAATGAAGTATAAAAATGTCCCTCTCGTGGTCTTTTTCGTTGTATCTAAATGAAAGATGTATATAAAAACGAACATTATCTGCCTTTCACACACGCACTTTGTGAGACGTGTGTGCGATGCACGAGCGATGCGGTAAAGGAGACAGATCGCAGTGAAGAATGTTCGGATAAGAAACGAAGAGATTACTGATGATAGGATAGGGACTTTTTTACGAATAACTTATTTTTATTGGAATTAAAAATATGTTAACTGTCGTATGTGCCAGACCGCAGAGAGCGCTGCCTGATGTGCAATTTTATTGTGTGCTTTAAATATAATCAAGCTTATTTAACAGTTCTTCAGGAACAGGCACTGCGCGACATAATGAGTATAAACATCTAGACAATTTATTAATCAGCAATATTTGAATATGTCCAAGAACACACAATAATTAGTGGATTTTTACCTACAAAGGAACTGTTATTAAATAAATATAAGATATTTCACAGAGACAAAACTATTTTTTATTATATTTAATGGAAAATATATAAGAAATTGAAAAATATTGATATTTCAGGCGTATTCTAGTATAATATGTTAAAAAAACATTTTACAGATAAAGAATATTGCTTTAAAATAATTTCAAAAAAATCACTCATGGTGATGACATATATGCTGTTTAAAAAAAGAATAAACGAATTATCAAATTTGGTCCATAGATGACGATGGTGTAGTGGTACTCAAAGCGAGTCCACATACTAAAATATATACAACTTATAAATTTGATAAATGAGGGGTGAGAATTGGTGATCGTTATATATATATATATATATAAAGTGATCACTTAAGTTAACCGGAGACAGGTCGTAAGCCCTTTAATTACCCCATATTAGCAATATTTGAATATGTCCAAGAACACATAATAATTACCGCATACTTACATATATTTTCCATTAAATATAATTAAAAATATCTTTGTCTCTATGAGATATCTAATATTTGTTTAATCTATTAATCGTTTTTAATTTCGTTAACTATGTTCCAAAATGATTTATTTTTTTACAAAATAGATTCCGAATAGCTGAAGTTTAGCCAAACCGGCTCGGGGCTCATCGTGTTCCAATTTTACCCGTTGAAGAACTGTCCGAGGTAAATATAACTTGGACCGCAGGAGGAGAAAAATTACCATTTAAATACCATGAGCGAGTTAACACGCTAAACTTCGCGTGTCACGCCATGACATAAGCGGGATTGCACGCACTTGTAGAGACGGGATTAAACATTATTGTCGATGACATGTATTTGAAACCCCGCTTTTCCAGTTTCAAGTTCTTAATAATTTTGTGGTATGATGCCCCACGTCTTAAATTAAAAGGTGGAATCAAAAGCCACATTATTCTTAGTACCTACATATCTTGTTTAGAATTTTTTCACCTTAAAAGGCATTTTGCTATATTCTGAAAGCTTTTTCTACATATACGCTATTTTCAATGGCGTGCAGTAGGCACAAACTTATGCTGTTACCAATGATGCTAAGTATACAATAGGTATACTAGGTATCAAAAAAATATTATGTCAATTTCAAAATAGACTATAATTGTAAATGTATTACTTTAAAATGGACAAGTTTTTTTATTGCTCAGTACTTCACTCTGCTTTCGATTTCGCTTAAAATATTTTCTACGATTTCTCCGTCCGACACGGATTTAAAATGTTTCATTAACAGTGTTCAAAAACATTCATTTAATTAACTAGCTTTACAAATTAGCATAGCCGGAACTCATAACAGAAATAATTATATTTTGACATTTAATTTAATATTAGTAATAATCTAAAAATGAAAATTCGCTCGCTTGAATAACTTATAAATTTCATCTAAGCAAACACTGAAATATGGAATCATAGGTTGGAATACACTATGAACATAAAACGTTTAGTCTGTCAAGTAAAACAAATACGTAGAAATTATATTCTACGCAGTTTTCAGTAAGGATTAATCTTTTTCGAAAATGGCAAATTGTTTGAAAAATGCAGAAAATTCGCAGACGTCAAGATGCCGACATAGTAAAAAAAATATTTAGTTCAGTACAATTATTCTAAGGATTGAAAAAACAAGTAGGTTCATTAAAGACCAAAGTTCTAGCAAATCGCGGAGCAGAATGCACATGGAAATTGTTCGCAAATAACTCACGGCTAGACGTGGGTTACGTCATATACAAGGTTACGCTAATTCAGGTAATAACGGCTAGGATTTTATAGGGTCTTTTCATAATATAAAGATTATTTAATTTATTTTTATTTCCCAGAATTTCTAGTAAAGCACAGCTTACTTGACTAAGTCTGACTTTTTTCAAATTTAAACAGACAGACACAGATAGACAGTCAGACAGACACAGATAATTTATTGAAAATTAATTTCTGCAATGGGTATTGCTTATACGAATTATTAAATATTTCTTGACATGCGACATGTTTATCTTCCTGTAAAACGTATGATTATAGAATCTGGTTCATTTGTAACAGTTAAAAAAGCAATTATAGTCACGTTTGGGACCTTTATTGCAAAAAAAAAAAAAAACTATAAGAAAACTTACTTATGATATATTTATTTTTTCCAAAACAATCACAGTTTTATAAATTGTCGAATCTCCAAGTTAAATACTATTAAACGGATAATCAAATACCATGACGTGTGACTTTATATTTACATTGCTTGTTAGATATTTAATTTGTTGCCCTTAGTTGAAAAAAAAAAATGTTTTGTGATGTTGCATTAAAAAAAGTGTGTTAAATAAAAATTATTTTCAGACGATAAGACGCATTCTAAATAGATAAGAATTTTTTTTTTGTACAAATAAAATGAGAAAAATATATCTCATTCGCGAGCAAGCCGACGAGCACCAGTTTACGCCGATTTATCGGCGGTGATGAACGTCAATTTTTATTTTGCGCTCTAAATGAACTGTCAAACTAATGTGGAGAGATTACAGGTGTAGAAAAATATGAAACATGGTAACTAAAACGGGTACACGGGTACAAAATGAAATTCTTGCATAATATTTATTTTTGGTAATTTAAATTACACAATATTAAATTGATTTTTCTGTCTGAAAAATACGTGGCAAATGGGTAAATAAATTACAGCATTATGATGGTTTAATTTTTCATGATCGGATTAATTCTAACAGTGAAAACAAACTAAGACTTGTTAAATGTGATATTTTTGACCTTGGTGCGAGATGAAATATTTTAAAAGCGTATCATCAGGTGGGACACTAATAGCCGGGCACGCACGCCGGGAATTTGGTGGGTTCTCTTCAATTTTCGTCGAATCGAAATCTCTCATTAGTATCCTGAATACAAATGGGGAAACCTATTCGCTGGGACGCGGGACACGTCACAATTTATTGACCAATCTCCTACTCAAATACTGTTTTTTTTTATGATAATTCCAACAGAAGACGGCATCTTATCGGACGCGACCGATGCCAGGTGTGAAAACGATTTTTACTGTATACAGCGGGCACACGATCGAATCCCGTAAGGGACATGTATTTTTATTTATTGTTTTAAATTTTTGAGTTAGAATTGAATACATTCTTAGAATTAATATATTGTACATGGATAATATGAATGTAGGAGCAAAAATGAGTGATTTGATTGTATGTTGTTTATTGTACGCCGATGGTGTAGTATTAATGGTAGGGGCGTGTAGTACATACAAGCAAAAAAAGTTGTGCATTACTAAAAATTCTGGGAAACAAATATAAATGAAATAATCCATATGTTATAATTACGCTGGGGCCCACCGTGTATCAGTAGAATCATTAGCGCCGCGTCTCTACTGGGTTATTATTCATTTATTGCTACTATAATTACTAGCCACTGTTTTAATTTATCGTTATATTCAAGTCATACAATTATTACCTACTGAATTAAAAATTCCACTCGGCAATGTCAGAAATGGATCAGCTGATCCATGTTATACGGAGTCCTTACTTATGCTGTTTCCTAACAGAATGACATTTGAAAGATTTTGAACCTGGCTTGGAACTGATCGAAGCATCTATTTCCTCATTTATCAATTCACAAATTTTACTGCCTTACTAAACGTGTTGTTTTCACATAGGTGGTTTGGTCATATGGAACGGATGAATGAGGAGAGAATGATAAGAAAGATATATGATGCAAGTGTTGATGGCACCATAAATAGAGGACGTCCGCGAAAGGCTTGGCACGACCAGGTAAACCAGATACTGGAAGATGGTCCTGTTAGAAGCCACAATAACTGGCGAGCTTGTATGAGAACATGTATGAATGTGAATGAGGCGAGAATTGTGTATCAGGACAGAAGAGTGTGGCACTCTGTCCTCTCTGCCTACCCCCGCGAGGAAACGGCGTGATGGTAAGTAAGTTAAAATCAAATTTTAATACTAATATATAACAAACCAATATTAATTAAAGAGTTTAGTATATTTGTAAACTGTTATTTTTACGCACATATTCCTAGGCCGTATAGTGGTAAGTATCCCCGATTGATACGCGGAAGAGCAGTGTTCGATTCCCCGCCGGGGAGATTTTTATATAATTTTCATCTTTATTTTTAATTGTAGATAATTTTTAATTTTTTTTTTTTAATTCAGAAACAGAAAATCACATTATTCAGGGGTGGTACGATACACGCGTCTGTAACATGTAACGCATTTATTTTGTTTGCTTCGCCATTTTTCTGAATGGTGAGCCATTGAATTATTTTGTCGTAAAAATATGATTTTTTCATATCATGTTTTTTCATTAATTTTATTATAATCAATCTGTGACGAAGGTCTGACGTGTGTAATTTTATTCGAGTGGGGGCCACATCGGACCTGACCCCACAGAATACGCCCAGCGGCCCTGACACAACGGGACCGATAGATGCCATGGCCAGCTAATCGATACCTGCCCCCTCTGGTCTCGAATACGAGACTATTGTTTTCTATTAAAATTCGAAGGTTTATTGTATATATGGTATATCCTGTTCATTTTTTGTATAGAATTCTCCGTCGAGAGCAGTTATAATCTGGCTTCTCATCTCTTCATTGAAAACATTATTGTGAGCAAACCATGACAAATGAATTAGTTGACGTTCTGAAGATTGAATTTAAAAATTATGCATAAGATAAGCTAACCCGCGGATCACGTGTGTTCATACATTTTATCATTTCGGTAGATATCTTCATAAATAATAAAATCAAATAATAAAACCTCTGGGAAACTTTATTTTAAATATAATAACAATAAAATAAGTGCAAAAGCTTTTCATTACAACTGTCTGTGTGTGATCACTTTTATAATCAAGGTTAGTCCACTATTACTGCAATTAAAATGCTTCAATTACATTGTCATTTAACTCATGTTTGGAATTTTTTTTGCGTCACTTCTCTTTTGCTCTTATTGCCTCAAATGTAGGGCTTGCATTACCGGTTTACCGGTAAATCAATCAAAACGCACCATAGTTTATTACCGGAAATTATTTTACCGCGAATCAAGGAAAGATAGAGGTATATTATAACGTTTATTGAAAGTTTATTGTAAATATTTTTAATTTTTTTAATCCATTATATATACATATACACCATATAAAAATACAATATATGTGAATATCAATAAAAACATTATTCTTCTTCTTTTTCTTCTTTTAAGTGATTTGTGCCATTAATCAAGTTAAAACATTATTTTATAGCAAAAAGTACAACAATATTATAGAATAGGGAATATTATATTACAAGTTAATACCATTGTCGTTCAAGAAATTTGCTATTATATAGATTAAATGTGGCGAGTTAAGGGAAAGAAGATGACACAAGTTAACCGGGAGTTGAAAATTACCATTGACAAGATCACCATAAAAAATCCTGTGATCCGCAATGGACAGGCAAAAAAGATATGGTTAAGGGTTTCCTCCTCGACACCACACTCACGCATTGGGGAATCTATTATGTTCAATCTGAACAAATGTGAGGCTACCTGGCAATGCCCAATTCTCATTCTAGAGATATTTGATATTGTTCTTTCGGAGACTTTCCTGTTGGAGAACCAAGGGATACGGGGAATAGATCTTTGGATTATTTTAAGCCGATTACTCTTGTGATTATTTGGATCCATCCATTGTGCAGTCCAGATAGAATTCGTACGTTTTTTTTTACCATATTAAGTCTGTCATACATCGGCATATGGAATTGATGGGGGAAAACTCCGGAAAGAGTAGCCTTCTTGGCCAGTTTATCAGCACATTAATTTCCATGAATTCCCTTATGTGCAGGAATCCAAACGAATGACACCTGTTTATTGTTGCTGTCCAAATTAAATAGACATCTTCTGATATAAAAGCATTCAGTTGAAAAATTCTTTTATTTTAATTACGAATTTATATTAGGTGTATACAAAGTATGTATTCATACACCTAATGTAGTTTTACATACATCAATAAGTTAACTAATAAGTTAATAATATTGACTCCCCACAGACAGGTAAACCAAATATTATACAGTCGTAATTCAAATTAACCAAGCTCGATGTGGCATATACATAAGTGATTATTTGATCTCTCATTACCATATCTAAGTAAAAACAAAAAGAACATCATATACATATGTATGTATTTATATGACATTTTTCACCTGAAACGTATTTGAAATTATTTAGGTTTTAATCTAGGATACCGTTTTTAGTAAAGGTAGCCACATACAGTTATACTTTAATCATCTAATCTACGCTTATTTTGTTTTCCATTTACCGGTGAATAATCGGTAAACCGGTAATGGGAAGAATTAATTACCGTTTATCGGTAATTGCAATTTAACGGTAAATTGCAAGCCCTACTCAAATGTCGAAACATTACCATCAAGAATTTAATTATGAAAGTGCCATGTTTGGCGTTGGACGTTTAGAATTTTATTAAAGCGAGCAAAAAAAATCAAGAATACAAAATTTTCGCTTCCACGGTTCCGTAATCTTAAATGCAAAGTCAGTTTGTAAGTATAGAAGTTTATTACGTATAAATGGCTTACACCTAAAATGATTTATATTAGCAATCTATTGAACAGTTGCGTAAGTGATTTGTTTTCCACAGGCGATTTGCTAACTTCGATATGTTACGTGGAAGTACATAAATATATATAAATTTTAGCGTTTTATAGAGAAAATATTAATAGCATCCATTCAGAATGAAAATCGTCGCAAAAATATCAAATGTATTTATTTGCTAGCAATTCGATTCAATGTTTATTTTTTTCATTTTGTGTCCGCTGTAAGAATATTGTTCTTTGAATTGCCAATTATTTCTCACATTAAACCAAATATAAAACTTTCTGAAATAAAATGTGAACAAAAATTAATAAACTTAAAACGTATTTAGTTTTCACACGGTGGGCCTGTGAAAATTGAGTACATAAAAAATGATTTTTTAATCATTCAAAAAGCAAGATTGTGCATCCATCTAAATGTAAGATAGCTCATGAAAACTAACATGGCCACACTTCACATTCAGTAATTTAATTATTGATAAAGGTAGGTAGGTACTCACTTTGCGTGAGGCTGAGAGTTCTAAGAATTCATTTCAAGGTCCCTGGAAATCCAGGTCTCGCCGCGCCAAGACAGACCCTGAAAATATGAAATGTAATGAGTCAATTGCAAATTTCTCGTCTCGAGACAAGATTCAGTTCAATAATTAACATAGTAAATACAAATTAAATGATATACATATAAAATCAATTTTATCGAAAAATATTGTTGTTGCGCTACCGGGATTCGAACCGGGAAAGGTGCATTATCTAACTATTCTGCGGCGACAGTACTTTTGACCACACATTTTTGAACCTATATGTTACACTTTTTCAAATGAATACATCTATCGTTCCATTATTTGAAAGCCGTCTACTTTGTTTTGTCTCAAATATCGCAGACTGTCTGTTCTGAATAATTACAACTTCACAACAAGAATGTGTTCTCCTTAAAAATTAACATAGTATTTATCGTCAAATATCTAACATTTTAATACATTTTTCTCATCTTTTTATTTATTGTATATAATAAATGAGTTATTTTTACATGATACATTAAAACAGCGCTGTAAAATGTTTTGTAGAAAAACATTTACGGTTTTAGGACCTTCAAATTCGAATACATTTTTTTAGCTAATAATTAACTGCATTAATAGAAATAAGTATCATTACAATTGACACAATTTTTCTAATTAACTACACGTTTATTTATTCCGATGGTTTAAAATTCGGAAGTTTTAGAATCGATAAAGCCTCGAAATGCTATTTCGACAGTAGCTTGGTTGTTGAAGATGTCTAAGGAGTTGTCGAAATACTTACACAAGTGATAATCTGTTGGCGTTGTGTCTGTTGCGTATGGTGGATGTAATGTAATGGTTTATACCCTAATTGTGTATGAGAAAACATTATGTCGAATTGATTTTTTTTGTTTTTCTTCAGTTCGTAACGCCTAACTTTTGTGCAAACTCACACATTGATATGCGTGCTTATGATTTCTGATTCAACTAACGCCTTCAGTTAGTCGTTATCGACTGAAGGACGCCCACGACCTTTTTCATCTTCAAGGCTCTCGTTCCCAGTAGGGAAATTTTCGAAACTTATCATTGCACAGCATGTTCCTTAGCTGTACTCGCACCAAAGGCATTGTTTGATTTACGAGCAGTTTCTGCTGTTTTATTAGGTGGAAAAGAAAATTTTAATTTATACAAACAATGTTCTGACATGCTTCAATAGCAAAATTATTAATAAAAGTCGATGTTACCAAAATACGGATCGAAAAATGCACTTTAAAATGAAATGATACTTTTATCGAATTATCCTATTAATTATTCCTATCAACCTAAGTATGAGACATTATTTTCCCCGTGAAATATAGAATCAGAGGTCAGTCGTGTATAATACATGTAGACTCTGCCATGACATAAAAGCTTGACATTTCACGCACGCACACGCATTATGAGACCCCGAGGAATAATAAGACTGGGGGGAACGCAAGAATCCAAATGTCACAGGCCTTTAGAAAGGTCCGAAATGTATCCATCCGGTTCAGTGTAATATAAAGGGTAATGGCCACATAGCTTTATTTCACCGAATTGTTCAAGAAACACGGGCGTATCAGAAGACAACTTGTAATAAATATCACATGTGGAATTATATAGTCGATTATTTACTGGCAGTTGTACAGAATCGATATTTGGCCTTGTGTTCTTTTTGTCAAAGGCTAAATTACATTGTGACGAGACATTTTTTCTGCACTTTGCCAATACCGCCGTCAAAGGCACACTTCTTGCCACTTCATCATGACAATTCCTTACAATATATAAAAAGATACATCAAAACCGTCATTTTTATTTTTGGTTCGTCTATCTATAACAAGAAAATAAATTATGTTTTAAAAGAATATTAATTAAGAAAATGTCGCCCAAAGTAATGATTATTTTAAGCCGCGTATTATATTACATATTATCAGCGCGCGCTATCGTTCATAATCTGATGAACAAATAAAAAATATCCAACGAATGTTTTCATAACAAATATGGAGAATTGTATGTTTTTGGAGTCAGCATTGAAAAACATGTGAAATTTATGACGAGACAAATTTGTTGAGATGATATTGCAGGCCGCACACATGTAAGCGCAATCTCTTAAAGATTTAAAAATATGTTATATTTATACTTTATGAAAGAAAATTATGAAAAATACATACTAAATATTAATATTAAACTTTACACAACACTTTATTCAGCGCGCGCAAATACTCTTGTCTTAGAAGGATGGTTACAAAGGCAACCTTTAGTTGTTAAGGAAGTTTTATTATTTGTCTCTTCGTGTTGCACGCTATTTGTAAAAATGATTATTCATTAATTCGATGAATAATAATGAATAATTAAATAAAAGCATTTAATTACTTTGTTTTCCAATTCCTGCCCTGCAAAATATTATTTTAAAATGTGTTGTATTATATCGAGGCAGTGATTCTTGTTTATTCGTTTCTTTCTAGTCTAATTTAATATTAACATAAATCCACTTTTGTTGACTTGATCTTTATTTGTCCTGCACCTTGGTCGGTCGTGAGTGTGCGTGTGCGAACGACCTTGGCCGACCCAGTTCGGGAGTCCAGGGAGCGCTGCGGCAGTGTGAGTGCGCCCGCAGTGCCAGCACAGACGACACGGCGCGGCGTCGGGACGCTCGTAATGATCGGGGAAGGCCGGCGCCACCGCGGCCGGCGGGCGGCGGGTGGCGGGCGGCGGGATCGCGAGCCGGGGCGATGATCATGTTCTCCACATATCTTTATCATAATATCGTCACGGTACAATATCGTGTGGCAGATGTTTAAACGCGTGTCAACATTTTAAGAAAAAGGTGTCAATAATGTATTGAGTATTTCTGAATTAAAGTCTTGAAAAATAAGCAAGCACACTAAAATATGACTTTTTTTATTAACTTTTCAACCACAAATAAGTGTAATTTGCAACATTTTTCTCAACTGTATTAATGTTTTTTAATGACAAAATTGACAATTGAATCACGTAGACTGATGAAAGAATAATTTTTTTAGTGTAATTATAATAAGATTTTTATTTCCAATGTGTTTTGTTTCAATACTGTATTTGATACTAAAACACGAATCTGTCATACACACTCGCAAGTATAAAAATTCATAAATCTGTCTACTTAAAAATAATAAATAAATTAATTGTCATTTACCCACCGAGATTTCCTCGAAAATTTTTTTTAAACAAAAATATACACGGAATACATGTCACATTTGGTGGTCTCCTAGACGAGTCTCGAACCCGCGATCACGTCATCCAGACAAGCACATCAACTAATATAATATTCAACATAAAAGTTTTCATGAACAATCTTGCGAGAACAATGGATAACCCCAACCCCACCCCGCCCCTGAATCCATTTGGAAAACCAAACTTTAAATTGAGATCTCTCCAAAATATCTTTTATAGAGTCTTACCAATTTCGGTAGTAATCCCACGATGTCTGTTTACGACATTCTAAAAATTGCTGATCTACCGAAACGTTTTAAAAAACATTTCAGAATGCTCGGGGCCTTGAAAGTAATGCAATGTCCGTTTTTTTTAAATTGAACTCTTAGCAACGAGCAGTTATAAATATTTTTAGTTCATTAACGAATGTAATTTTTTTAACGTATAATGAATATGCTAATGTTAAACTATAGCAATGCGCAGACATTGTAAAATTTATTAGATTTTTAAATCTTAGGAAAACTGTCATACTCAAGTATTGTATTATATAATCGATTAATATAATTACTATAAATACTAATTAAATGTATTAATTAGAAAGATGTAGATATAAAATCAATTTTATCGAAAAATATTGTTGTTGCTACCGGGATCTCTTTCCAATTCGGGGAAGGTGCATTAACCTACATTTGACGAGAAATTTTCTAACCTATATGTTACACTTTTTTAAATGAACACCTATGTTCTGAATAATTACAACATCACAATAAAAATGTGTTCTACTTAATAATTTATAAGTTGTATCAATGTGTCAAAAATTTAATAAAAATGAATTGTTAATTCTGGTGTCTCCTATCGGACTACTCAATTTGAGATTCCGTAAAAATAAAGTAGATGGATTTCAAATAATGGAACGATAGATGTATTCATTTGAAAAGTGAAATATATAGGTTCGAAAATTTGTCCTCAGAATTACTGTCTGCTGTAGCATAGTTGGTTAATGCAACAATATTTTTCGATAAAATTGATTTTATATGTACATCTCTCTAATTAATAAATTTAATTAGTATTTAAAATATCACAGACATATGTTCTGAATAATTACAACTTCACAATAAGAATGTGTTCTCCTTAATAATTAATAAAAAATATTTCCTGTTTTTCAAATGAATCCAGCGAGCTTTACGTATCCAACCTAGGTAGCCGTCTACTCCCGTGTGTTTAATAATAAGAATGTATATACCGACTACTCTGAACAAATTTGAAAATGCGATTGCCTAGTTAAATAATAATTTCCATTTATCCGTCTGTTGACAAATATAAAAGACACATGATTGTTACGTATGTACCTACGCTCTGAACCAATATCCCATATCTTTTTGTTTATCAACTTTAACCTTTCAGTACGTAGAATTGATTTGATGAAAGTTATAAGTTAGAACCATTATTAAATTATTTATATATTAATCATTTAAAATGTCCCCAACTTATTTTATCTTACTAATTTATATTATTTGTTAACAGATATGTATTGAAACAACACTTATTGATATCATTCAATTTATTGCATTGTTTACCCGGTACGGAACCCGGAATTAAGCTTATTATTCCCAGAGGAGTATTATCTTCAAAACTATGTTTATAAACAAGACCCTTCAGCGGTTAGATCGTATCTGAAATTTAAACGAGAAAGTACTTAAAGGTTGTACGCTTCAATACATCTTCGTGAACACGCTATACCTTATACATTGTTGCACATTTATTGAATCAATAAACGATCTCGTCACAAGTACCGAGTCGTGATTTCAAAATCATCCTGTTTGAATATAAAAAGATCTCAATTAAACGTAGTTATGCAGAAAGTATGAAAAAAAAAAGTTATATTTTTTATCAGACGCAGCAAGGTCAAAATGGTCATACCGATTTCAAACAGAAATTCATAATAATTTTGTTGATCGCTAAATCCTCGTTATAAAATATAAAAACACAAAAATCTTTAAAAGTTATGTATTCTTAAAACTTATTATTGGTAATCCTTTTAAAGATAAAGAAAATTCAAGTCGTTGTGTAGATTTGATTATTCACTTTTCACGAAAATACTTTTATTTTTATTATTAAGTAAAACACATTCTTATTGTGAAGTTGTAATTATTCAGAACAGACGGTCTGTGATATTTTAAATACTAATTAAATGTATTGAATTTAAAGATATACATATAAAATCAATTTTATTGAAAAATATTGTTGTTGCGCTAACGGTATTCGAACCTGGATCTCTTTTAATCCGGGGAAGGTGCATTACCAACTATGTTATAGCGACAGTATTTTTGACGATAAATTTTCGAACCTATATGTTACACTTTTTCAAATGAACACATCTATCGTTTCATTATTTGAAAACCATTTACATTGTTTTTACGGAATATATATCTGAGTAATTACATCTTCACAATAAGAATGTGTTCTCCTTAATAATATATAAGTTGTATCAATGTGTAAAAAATTTAATAAAAATGAATTGTTAATTCTGAGATCTACTATCGGTCAACTCAAAAGTATTTGAGATTCCGTAAAAAACAATGTAGATGGCTTTCAAATAATGGAACGATAGATTTATTAATTTGAAAAAGTGTAACACGTAGGTTCGAAAATTTGTCTTTAAAAATACTGTCGCTGTAGCATAGTTGGTAATGCATCACCCCCGGATTGGAAAAGAGATCCATATGTCGCGAATCTCGGTAGCCGCACAACAATATTTTTCGATAAAATTGATTTTATATGTACATCTTTATAATTAATAAATTTAATTATTGTTTTCTGCGCTTGCATAAATAACTGCGTCAATTCATGAAAGTGCGTAATTATCACGTGGAAATAAATACTTTTGTCATTGTATTTTTGTTGATTTTTTACACGGGTTAAAATTTTCTCTCAGATCTGTCTCACGACTCACGCCGCGTTGGTGGAAAATAACAATTATTTACGTTACAGAATACAACGCGCCATTTCGAAAATGCGATGTTATCAATGAGTTAGTACTGTAAGCACCAGTTCAGAGAGTGATTCAACCGATAGGAGAGACCAATCGTGACCCACAATAATTACGGAACATATACCGATTTCCTCCAATATAGAACGGCTACACAACAAGAACAAATACACTTCTAGGTGATGACACGAGAGACCGCCCCGAAACAATACATTATTCACAGCGCGGCACTCCAAAACAACAACCAAACAATGTTATGAATTAAGACTAGTATATCAAACGTGCTGTGAACTTGCCACATACATAGCCTAGAGGAGCCCGGCAGTTCTGACAGGATTGATAGGTCGATTATAAAAATAAAAAAACACATTTATTTTAGATAAATCCAAACATTTCAATTATTATTTGTATTTTATAGTACATGAAGTTGCGACAAAACGACCGTGACACTATAGGCTGCATGAGATTAGGAAAAACCTGGATCTAGTGAAACAAGTCTCAGCCAGAGTAGAGTGGAGAGATCTCCATAAGATGACTACAGCTCACAACGGACTATAGTGCCGAGATTGGATTGCATCTTATTGTTTTTTTTTTAAATAGAGATGTGTACACAGAATACGTGACACATCAATATTCTTACAATTTTCAAAATAAGCTAAACGCACGCGCTATGAAAATAAGTTAAACTTGCTGGTCTCCTGGAATGAGGCTCGAACCACCGATCACTAGGCGAGTGTCGTAACCACTAGACCACATTCCTTTAGCACAGTAATTATAATTTCTTGGAATACCTTAATCTACAATCCTAATTTTCACTGATGCGTCTGGCCGCCTTTAAAACATTAACTTACCCATAAATTTGTAAAAGCTCCTATAATACTGGCTAATTTCTAAATCCAACAAAAGATTTACTTAATACCTAAATTCTCTAAATATAATCTATCTCAGGTACTACCTATTTCCTACTGCCTTTCTAATTATTTTGTCTTTTCTTTCACTGCCTGTTTTCTCATCTTTGTCAAATGTTACGCTTTTTGAAAAGTTTTCTTTGTAAATTCGTATCGTATTTTTTTTTTATCTAACTCCTCTTATATTTTTGTTGATGTGCATAGTGATAAATAGGAAAGGTATTGTTCTAACTCTTGTAAAGGTACATTATAGATTCAAAATCGTCTTATGGAAATATTACAATATGATGGTAATGGTGTTGCCATTTGTATAATATATAATATCATACAATTTGTAAAGCATACGATATACAAAAAGTTTAAATAAAATCGAAATATCGAACGGGCAACTTGTCAACTTATTCGATGGTAATTAATTGTACCGTATATAATTTAATTTGATGAAATAAAACCAAATATAGTCGATTCGTCTCTCACGGGTATGTCGACTTTATGATGAACACCACAAATACACCACAGAGGTCGCTTGTCTACGGAAGTTAGACACCACTGATACCGAGGGCGCCTCGGGACGAATAATGTGGGGGACTGCAGCGACGGACCAGCGCGCAGCGATCGGTGCCGTTCAATCAGCTACCATCACCCAGATGCTAAATTTTACACAACGAATAGTCATTGTATCTTATGAAAAAATGTGTACTATAAGCGAGCATGTTACCGCTTCGATTTTGTGTTGTCCATACCGATGTCTGATAACGTTGAACTAGTAAATTTGAACACATAGCCCATGCGGCATATGGTGAGCCGAGCCACCTTTTGATTAACCCGATAGATGAGGCTTAGCCCCGTCACCATATTATATATTCAAAATAAACACATTTTAAATTAAAGTATATCTATTACCGCATGTGATCGGTAGTAAATTATTACCATGGTAACTTTTTACTAACGCCCGTAGTAAAAATCCTTTACGGGTTGTTGGTACATCAAATTTACTACTGTCAAAGACAATCTCGCCTATCTAATTATGAAATATGCTTTATATATGGGTTTATTCGCCTATGCGTTCGAGACATGTCAATTCGGTGGCGAGATTTTTTCAGATTATGTGGTAATGTACCTACCTATATTAAACAACGAGATCACCATCGGACGAACTTTCATCGCTAAAACAGCGGGATATTGAACGACTAATTGTCGTATACTATCAATGTGACGGATGACTTTAGAAACAGCCGTGAAGAGTCCGGCCATATTTTACCATCGATTTACATTTTTTACTATCGGATATCGGAGAGTGAAGAGTTTACCACGGGACGTACTTTCGAGAAGTAAACATTTTTTTTACCAACGATCAAACAACACGTTTTCGTAATATTTTTTACAATAGTAAAAAGTTACTACTGATCACACAACCGGTCCTCGAGTCTACTTTTCCCTGTACCGAAAGTTATTCCACACCCCACAGCCGAGTGTCAGAAATCCACTGCGCACTTCTAAACTCATTTTGATGACATATTTTAAGCATAATAATAATATGTTTGTTTATTATTTTAACGGAAGCGTAAATATTTGTTTATTACGCAACACCGGCCAGACTCGCAGACACAATACAGCACTTTTGTTTTCTAAACAATTGATGTATTGGGACAATTATATGGAACAGTTTTGACAAACAATCAACGTGTACCGTTCAGCAGAAAACGCTTCCAACAACGAACCGGATTGTCCTCTGTCGTCATTACCACACCTGGCGATGTGTTGAGCAACTCTAGTGTCTGAGAAACAGTGGTTTCGCGCATTTTTTATATCATGTATAATTTATTTATTTTATTTGTAACTATATATAATACAATGCAAAAATTTGTTTGGACTGCGTCCGTCTCACGCGAGAAATTCTGCGTCGAGACGGGCATAGTTTACAAGCAATTGTACGATTAATTAGAATTACAAGTGGTAGATAGAATTACATTTATTACTATATAATAGGTGTTTATGAAGAACAATTTTAAAGTGGACTTAATTTTTGGATCACTTTGTAGCAATAATTAATATAGGTATGAGTCAATATGTTTGGGTGAGTGCACCAATACTGGCTCTACCCATATTACGAATCCAAGTTTTAATATATAGTTTCATGTTCATGGGACAATTCAATTGATTTAAATCTTTTAGCATTCTATTAAATAGTTTAGGTCCAAAATATTTGTAGTTCCTTTGGCTATATGTTGTATGTGCTCTTGGGATTTGTAGGTTATTAGTATTTGTCCGTGTGGAAATCATATTTTGAGTTGTTTTAAAATGTGTCTGTTTATATTTATATATGTATTTAAGAGTAGTATTAGCGTATATTTGTCTAATATCAAAGACATCGAATTTATTAAAAATTTCGTCAGTGCTCGTTGTGATTGGGGTTTTGAGGATAATTTTCTGAGCTGCTATCATTGGATAATAACTAACTAATATAGTTTAAAATATAAATCTAAATAATATTTTATACCTATTTATTTAATAAATCTAGCTACTTTGATTGTGATTTTTAGGTGTAATTTAATCAAAACTGTTTTTAAAAACTTTACGTTATGTACATTAAAAATAGGTTATACTTAGTTTGACCACCGAGACAATATGGAAAAATTGGCGGTATCAGGTAGATGAGAGAGAGAGAGAGAGAGAGAGAGAGAGAGAGAGAATCGGCACTCGCAACTTTTGTTAATCGTACATCACATGTCCATACCATCTGAGTCAAGACTTCATTTGTTATTTCAAGGTCACCCTAAAAGAAGCATTCAGATTTTTGTCCGATTTTGCGATTCCAGCTGCTGGAGCATAATTGGACTATAGTTATACATACATCCTAATGACTCTGGTTAACTAATATAACCACGACTGATCTGACAATAGAAAGCTAAAGAATTTTTCACAGATTATATAAACGTATATGTATAACGCCGCAAAAAAAAAAAAACCAATATAATGCATCGGAGTTGAATAAAAAAAATTGAAGTATGATTGTATCGCCCGTGAAATCATAAAACAGAGGTGCAAAAACGATATCATCAATTTTGCGGTGGGGTTTTCAGCGACAGCCGCTCTGCGTGTTGGGCAATCATGTTGTGGTTAATTTGAATCACGGGCAGAAAGAGAGAGATGGAGAGGAACAGGCATGAACAAAAAATTAAAAATATATATTTTGGTTATCGAAAGGGTATCATTAATAATGGATCGAGTGAGAAGTGCCGATATAAGGGAGTCGCTTCAGACAGACACTCGGGACAGACAGATTGGATCTTGATTGATCGCAAGATAAGGGAAGACGAAAATGATGATGATGATTTTTATTACTATATATATAGAAGTAAATTGGCGTACTATTTAAAATGAAATCACTTTATTTGAAATAATTTTTAGTCGCATCAAAAAATAACCAGTATAAAATAAATAATACCTAACAGAATTTTACTGAATTTAAATAAAATATTAAAGCAGGACTCAAACAAAATGATAGGGACGTTTCACATGAAGTTGGAACATTTTCGACCCGGGTCCGGATAAGCCTGTGCACATAACGTGTAATGCACACGATGCCGGGTGAAGTCTAATGCGAAATGTTATAAGGGCACAGAAAAGGGCTTACTAGGGGTACCGTTTCACGGTAATTAAAATTTTCTTTGTTGATAAAAGAGCCAATTCAATACATTTGTAATACATATTAAATGTATCAATTACAGATAAAATCAATTTATCGAACAAATGTTTTGTCGCCACCTGATTCGAACCGGGAACCCTTCCTATCCGGGGAAGTGCGCTGACCATTACACCATGTCAACATAGTAAATTAACGACAAATTTTCGAAAATATATGTTTTTTACTTTCAAATTGATACATCTGTTATACCAATTTTTGAAAGCAATCTACTTCATATATACGGAGAAACTCTAATAACCCGATAAATAAATAAATAAATAAATAAAATAGAAGTTGCAGTTTTTCAGAACATAGTTCTGTGATATTTTTAATACAAATTAGATTAGTATCAATTAAAAAGATATACATATAAAATCAATTTACAGAAAAAATATTTCGTTGCCACCGGGCTGTTGTTTATATAATGTGTTTATTATGCACTCTTCGCGAGAATTGTCTAAAAATGCAGGCAACTGAGCTGAGTGCTTAATTAGTCGAATGCAAACGACGTTAGCGCGATGCAGGGCGAACAATCGCCATTTGTTATATCCTTGCGGTCGAGTACATGACGTAATGTAATGATTAAAATAATTGCACGCGATGTGGCCCGAAGCGGTCGGCGCGGTGCGCCTCTTCTGGGACACATTCCGGGAAATTTAATGTGGATGTCACGGGCAAAACGGCGAAATCGTAATAACGGGCGGGCGGCGGCGGTTTTCTTACGAAACATCGGACGGAACATTCTTCGGGTTTAGATGCGCAATACGCACTACGCAGTGCGCGGTGCGCGAGTGCTCGTCACCGATGCGTCGCGAGTCAGAAAATAAATGCGTAGTTTAGTCATTCCAAATTTAAAGGAATGCGCGAATCTGAATTTAATTAATTCGTATCCCTGTCCGCGAAGAGACCAAGAAAGCTCTCCGTCAGTTCTTCTTCTTCCTAGTTAGCGATTATTATTATATATTTGCTACAGTAGCTCGAAATAGTTGGGACGAATGAAATTTTTTAAATTTATTTTAATATTAGAAGATATAATACATGTATAAAATAATCAGTAGGATATATATATACAGTCGAAATCGGTTATAGTGAGGAAATATTTATAATTATTTTGATTCAGGTCTGTTTTCATCCAACTCTTCACTGTTATAGTGAACTCGCTTCACTGATATAACGTACAAAGATATTGTTAACAAGTCATAAAATCGAAACCAGCGTCAGCTTTCTTACTGTTTACGATTCCTTTCAGGTTTGTGAACAAAAAAAAAACAATGGGTGTTTATTTTGTGTGCGTAGTAAGTATTTTGAATTTTGTTAAGAAATAATGTGAATGAATGTATTAATTTACTTTAAAATGTTTTTGTTCATACAATTATAGATTTTTGATTTTTCATATGTATTTTACTTGCATTTAATTTTATTGGATATTAAATATTTTTTGTAATAACTAGTATATAACGAGTAACGGTTATAATGAGTATATTTAACTTCGTACTTTCTTTTAACATTTATTTCTTCTCTATGAGAGTAATACTCGCGTATAGAGGAGGAGTATATACGAGATAATTTATGTTTCAGTTAGTTTGTGTACATATTTTTTGACTTCAGATACAAATTTATAGTAGTCTGTAATTTTTTTAATTGTGATGTGGAGATTGTTCCAATGATCGGGGTTAGAGCCTCATTCCTATCCTATTTTCATAGCACAAGCGTTTAGTTTAGTTTAAAAATAGTATGAAAATAGATGTCACCTTGGCGATTCGCTTAAAAAATCACAGTACATACAGAGTTGAACGCTGAGAGAGCTGCCTTTTATATCTACCAGTGATACAATTCCATCAAAAAATAATTCAGTTAGGAGTGAGAATTGCTAGAAAATTCCCAATTGAACTCATGAACAACAGTCCAGTTTTTGCCACAACTTGCTGTAACCGAGTCTGGTAGATTAATGAGATGATGGCTGTTCTGATCTTCTTACTCCTTCGGAAATTTTGGTACATTAATAAACCAACTCGGATTGTTGGAAGCAGAAAATACCACATGACAAATAGTAAGTATTCATGCAATAAATATAAACTTCGTACGTTCGTCGCGTTTCTCTGCTACAAACTGAGTGAATCAGCGTCGTATTGCAATCCTGATGAAATACCGGTAGAAAGAACAAAGCACATCTACAGGATATTATTAAAATACATACACACATTGAAGGATATTAATTAAAAGTTTATTAAGCTTAATTAGTTTTGTAATTCAAATTAAAAAAGAAAATTATGTAGATTTTTTTTGAGTTTTCGCTAGTTTTTGAAGTGTTTACCATTCTGGTTATTAGTTAATTACAAATATTTCAAGTTTTGTTTAAGCGTATTTAAGTACCTAGTCTCTGGTGTATTCTACATTTTTATATGGTGTGGAATCAACGACCCTGAAAGCAAGGGAGATAAGACGGATTGATACCTTTGAAATGTGGTGCTGGAGACGCATGTTGCGCATACCACAAACGGTGAGATGCACAAATGTCTCCATTCAAGGACGGACCCTCAACCTGCAGCCTGAGACGAATCCTTCAATTTTTTGGGCATCTTGGGAAGGACGGAGAGGAAAAGGAAGATCACCCACCCGTTGGACCGATCAAGTGGAAAAGACAACAGGCACTTCTCTGGTGACAACCATAAAATCTCCAGGATGCCGAGAAAAGTGGAGAAAATCGAGATCCTCGGTCATGAGGGACCGACATGGATATTAAGCACATTATATGTAGGTTAAGTACCTTAATCCAGACGGTTCCTTCATTATTGAGGATCATGAGCTGTTGGTGTTTATGATGATTATCTTCCACCGCTCTCTGCATTCTTCTTTCTATCTCAATAGCTGCTTTTATAATTGTTTCTGATTTCACACCGTATACCTCACCTTTGACGTACTCCAATAAAAAAGTGCAGTGGCGAGAGGTCCAGAGAATACGGTGGGTGTTCAATGCTACCACTTCGCAACCCCAATTCGTCTGTAAAGGAGAGATACTAGTAATAAAACGCCTCCCCACCGTCGAATAATACTTTTCCAATGAATTAAAATGTAAATGAACGCTCGATTTTGGAATTCTTTAATTGTGATCTCACGTGTAAACATTTTTCAAAACAACCTGTATAATACTTTCTTTCCGGGCTCCGCAGTTTGCAAATTGTGTGTCAATAATTGATTGTTAACGAGACGAATCATTCTGATTTGCATCGAGTCCATTAACTTTTCTTTATAGGTATATTCGATGATTGCTAATAGAGGCAATTTTTCGGTAGTTTGCATCAGATTCGCGACGCTACAGCGCCGATCCGACCGAAGTAACAATATTGTAATAGAAACGCGTCACGTTGGAAGAACACAAAGCGAAAAAAAAAAAAAAGCCCGCTATACATTTATCTGGTAAAGTGGTAACCGATTATGCCTCACCGCTTATTACCGTGCGTCAGCCGCGCCGGGCGCGAGACCGCGCTCTCGCCCGAGGTCCGGGCCCGGGGGCGGCGTGCCGGCATCTCGGGCGGCGAATACTGCCTCGGAAGCGATGGTGTAAACGACGCTTTAAAAATGAGCGAATAACCAGCCAGGCTGACGCGAGAGCCGAATAAAGTGGTGGACGGTGGGAGGTGTGTGCATCACGTGTTTGACAAAACACGCACTTTAAGATAATGAGATGAGAAAAACGCACACGTGGGGAGCCCCGCATTGCACGGCCTATTTTTGCAGTCAAACGAACCGCCCGAAATCGTCGCTTTATATAGATGTACTGTTTATTTATTGACGACATATTACCAATTATGTTATTTGAATAACTGCGATAAATAATAAATTATATTACAAAATGCGTAAATATAGATAGTTTTATTATTCCTCTTGAAAATACGATATCCTAACGAGTCTACGAACGTTGTTCGCCCACAATTCATCGCGTGGAAATTTGTTCGCCGAATATATTAAAATCGATAGGCTAACGATTTTCCTATGTTTCAGGAGGTGCCCGGGTGAACTTTTTTCACACGCACTTTTGAGATATTAATTAATTTGTAAAAATGAAATGAATTACGTCTGTACTTTATTATTTGATATATTTACATGTAAACTTTCTATTGTATTTTTTCATTAATTATTATTAATGGTATTGCGTACCGTATGCAAAAAAAAACAAATAAATAATGTTAAGAACATCATTATAACTCAAAAATAAACCTTGAAAATAGGGCTTCTGCTGGCTTAAGTGATCACTTTACACAATGTAACGTTCGCCATTAAGCCAATCGATCCAGTAATTGTGTGTTCTTGAACATACTCAAATATTGTTAATTCAATGTGTATTCTTATGGTGGCGAGATTGATTTCTGCACTATTCAATCTAAATTCGTCACAATTGACAAAAGGTTATATATTATATAATCGCAATCGAAACATAATTATTTTGAGAATCTATGTTAATTCGGTTTGACGGTCTATGAACGTAATGTTATAATAACTAAAAAAAAATTAAATCCAAACAAAGCAGCCTAGCTCAAAACTTTGTATTTGTTTGATCCCCTTAAATGAGGCTTTTAAAATAAAGTTTTAATCAAAATATCAAAATACAAAAAAGGTTCAATAAATGGAGGCATCATAAAGCCCGACACGTAATTATGTAGAATATAATAAGCGTTTTCTTCCAGGCGTGCGTCATAAACCCCGAATATTTACGCAAACGTCTGATTGTCCCGATAAGTTTACGATCATTATATAACGGCTAATAAAGATAAACAAATAATGAATTTTATAATACAAGGTGTTCCCGTGTATATTTTTTTGTATACAATATATATAACCCACGGACAAACTTTAACGATCGTAATGAATTAAAATATTTAAAATACGAACATGGGATTCGCAAATACATATGTTGGATAGGGCCTGATTTGACCAGTGTTTATCAACAATTTACCCATCCATTGACACATTATTATTTTTTCTTTATATCACATCAAAATCTGTAAAATATTCATAGTTAGTTCATAATTGCGAACGCCCGTCGTAGGTTGTTTCTAGACTAAAAGCTCAATGAGGGCTTAATATAGTTGTGATATCTCGTATCGTGACGACGATGGTGTCCTTTTGTGTGCGGGATAATGTTGTCGGGATGATACCCAATGCGCCGTAACGAATTATCACGGTTCGGAGCCAAGAGAGCGCGCCGACCGCGGCGCAACACATTTGACTCTTTCACACACTATTAATCGTACCAACCTCGCGCGGGTCTACGCATTCGTTCCATAGACATATCACACATACGTACTGCGTACGAAAGAACTATGCCCTGCGCACAAAAAATATTTATTGCAATTGAAGAAAATAATAAAAACATCACTATACTAGTATAAGGTTATTGAAACTCTGGGTTCACCACACTACTAATGAAGATATATTAAGACGCACAAATAAGTCAAGAGCACTAATAACAACTCTAGTCGCATTCTTCAAAATAAGAAATATGATATTTCACAACTCATTATGCAGGGGAAGATAGAAGGCTGCAGAGGCGTGGGTAGAAAGAGGTTATCTTGGCTGTGTAACCTCAGAAAGGAGCTCAATGTCCAAGATGTTATACAAGATAAATTAACATGGTCGCCAATCTTCGATCTTAGAGAGAACATTGCGAAGGAACGTCTCAGAAATGTCGTAAATTCACTAATTTTGTGTGGATATTTAATGTGACATTTCGTAAAAGTATTTTTAATTTACTCATTTACATTTGATATGAATTAAGTGCAGGTGCAGATCGGAACAGATGGCGCCGGATAGCTTCGGATGTCATATCACAACGGCCACAACCGCTCTGTTGAGAGCATAATGGATGAGAAATGAAGTAGCGTGTTCTATTAAAGAAGTATTGTAGCACGGTAAACGTGATCAGTCATGCTAAAACAATTCTTGACGGAAGAGGAAATAGTAATGTCTTTGCCGCACTTGCAGGGTCATTTCCGTGATGACGGAAATGACCCTGCACTCGCAATGACGAGTGACTGCAAATCCCTTAATCTTTATAGAATCAAACACAACTATTGTTTTAATGTGTAATTTTGACAAATAAATAAAACTTGGCTATTTTGAATATATTCACATCAATTTAAATATCATAAATGGAAAAATTTAATGAATGTTAAACGTGTGGATTGCGACGTCATAATTCCCAATTTCAATTTAGGTATTTTGTTTTAATTTATTCCTAAGACACAATATAAGAATCTACCTACTTATCCAAAATGAACATGTATACGTATAATTTAAACAAAATAATAATCTCTTATTCAGTGGCGTGGGTACTAAGCAAAAGAAAAAATATTCAACTTTTATCATTTTGAGCCTAATTATCCCTGATGAAGAACCAAAAATTGACTGTCAGATATCCATAATAATATTACGCTTCCCCGTCTATATCTATGACTTTCTGGATGTGGTGGCTTCGGTACTGTCATTATGGCTGTATAGTGCTTGATTAAAAGGAAAGGTCTATGAGATGCGAGCGTGGCATAAACGAACGTGTTTTTAATATCTCTAGGTTAAGATTACTTAAATGTTTTCTCTTTTATATATTCAATTACAGTACGTAAATGTATATTCAATTTTAAATGAACTGTACATTGTCTTTATTACGAGTAAGAAAAAAAAAACATATTTTAGCGAAATCGTATATTGGCATCTGTCATCTTTTCTTCTGTCTATGGCAAGAGTAAATTGTCTATCCACGATTCTTATGTCACTTTTGCTCGTTTTGACAACAACAAAAGATGAAATAATTCTAATTACATCGACATTTTATTTACGTGTGGTTTATTTTGGGGAAAGCTCTATCACTGAAACATAGATTCTATCGAGAACATGTTTTATAATCCTAAAATTGCAACTTTTAACAGAGATGTAGAAAGAATTTATGATTTTTCCGATATCTGTTTTTTTTGTTAAAAAAAAAGTGAACATTGACAAATGATGTCCTGCTAGACAACAATAATTAATATGGAAACTATTGTGAAATTATGTTGTTGGGGGGGGGGGGAAGTAGGGCTCCCGGTTACTACGCCACTGTTTTCTTCATCTGTTGGACCTTGAGGATAATGCGTAGAATCGTTGCTTAATTGGACCATGTAAGTATGTAATTCTCTTGCTCAGTGAAGTCGTATATTAAATAGTGATGTCATTTACTTACGGCGTATTAAAATGATTAAGAAATTACGTATGACTATTATTAATACTGCGAACAATACAATTACAATACAACATGCGGGAAAATAATTCTTCCGTTGGATTAGAAGAGTGCAAGGACGGAGGGCGATAACAAGATGGACACACTGAGTCGGAGACGTGATCAGAGCCTGGCTACACGTCGCACTGCACGAGGCCCAAGGATCGCGAACGGTCCGAGCTGCAGAAGCAGACAGGGGGGACCACGATGCCCAGTTATGAGCGAGTCGAAAGACAACAGTACTATCGATTGGTCGCCGAATTACCTACGAATAATTACTAAGTTAATTAATAATTAATTAAATATGAATTAAACATATTAATTATAAAGATATACATATAAAATCAATTTTATCGAAAAATATTGTTGTTGCGCCACCGGGATTCGAATATTGAACCTATGTTCTGAATAATTACAACTTCACAATAAGAATGTGTTCTCCTAAATAATAAAGTTGTATCAATGTGTCCAAAATTTAATAAAAATGAATTGATAATTCTGACGTCTGCTATCAGTTTACTCAAAGGTATTTGAGATTCTGTAAAAATAAGGTAGATGGCTCTGTCGAATGATGGAACGATTAAATGTATTAATATCAAAAAGGTAACATATGGGGTCGAAAATTGTCGCTAAAAATAGTGTCGCTGTAGCTTAGTTGGATAAAGCACCTTCCCCGGTTAGGAAAGAGATCCAGGTTCGAATCCCGGTGGCGCAACAACAATATTTTTCGTTAAAATTGATTTTATATGTATATCTTTCTAATTAATATATTTAAAACATCACAGACCGTCTGTTCTGAATAATTACAACTTCACAATAAGAATGTGTTCTCTTAAATAATAATTAATTAATCGAACACCAATCCACAAATTATTTACAATATGCAAAATCTTACCAGTTGACAAAAAAGTAACACATGCCATCATGTTACAAGAGTCGATCAATACTGATCCTCACCACAGCTATTCAACCGTGAGAGTGCCCCGATCGGGAACAATGTGTACGGTGAGAGAACGAGAGAATGTGATGTGTCGAGAATAATTAACAAAATCAATAAAGATCTATTAAACATTAAAAAAAAAAATGATGAGACCCCGGTGACCACATTAAAATAAAAAGTAAAAAATAAAACATATTCTTATCTAATTTTTTATTTCCTTGTTATATTATATTATATTCAGATATCCACCAATAAAATACTGTGGATTAGGTCTGTTACACCCGGTAAAAATTGTATATCTTTTCGAATCATCTAACATCTCCTTAGCTATTTTTTTTCTCCCTTATTATATTTTATTTATTAAAAAAAATAAAAATGTTTAACTATGTAAAGGGCAATCCTCGCCGTAAAAGTGCCATGCAGTTTGGCAAAAAATAAAATAAATATAATAATATAGGTTTTTTACTCAACGTATTATTATTTTTCATATATGATTACTATAGAATTATTTTCTATCTATGAAGACAAATGAAGCAACCTTATGGAATATAGGTAGATACAAACTCTTTAAAATGTACAGTAAACTTTTTCTCCCATAGGTAGGCACTCAGTTATTATTTAAGTACACGAATAAAATGTATACGCTTTAAAGGAGAGAACAGATTTACCGTTGAAGCGTTCATTTAAACGTTATAAAATGATTTGTATGGAGAACAGTCGGAACCAACTGATAAACAATATGGATCCAACTTTACCGTTTCGTTTCGCGTATCTTAAAAAAAAAAAAACAACAAAGACGCACCATTAAGGTGGGTATACACGGATGAGATTTGTGTCGAGACTAATCTCGAAATTCGAAAAAAAACGACAGTGTAGAGTTGAGTGCGGAAAGACCTGCCATTCGTTGTCTATTGTAGAGCAGAATGCCCAACTGGGTGTAACCTAGACAGTCTCTAAGTCGCATTCTTAGAACATAAAACAAAACCTATTATTTTTACAGTTAATTAATTAATAGTTAATTTATTCAATACATCCATATTTGTATTGGAATGTTTTTAGATATTATAGATAAATAAGATAATTACATATACTACATAACATAAATTTCGTGTGCTCATTCGTCAGTCCATTCGAGTCGCGCAACAACATAAAACAAAGAGTTGCTTGGTAATATCAAACAATGAAGATCGAATGTCAAATCTATTGCATGAAATATTGACAAATTTAATTATTAGGCTGTTTAATATACGTTGATTTTTTAAAAATATATTAAGGTTATAGAAATATTTAAATATATAAAAGTATTTCTAGCTATTACGTTATATTTATAAAAGCTTTTTTCGTGCGTAAATAATTACAAGCTTAAAAATATATTCAGGATAAAATAAATAAATCTACTAACATTATTAGAAAGGTGTATGTTTGAGGGGGTGTGTTTGTATGCTATAAATTGTTTTTATTCTCTCTATCTTTACAGAGTTAGGTCACACATATACGGTATTATTATTTAATTTAATATTATTAATAGTGTGCATATAAGGCCGTCACAAAAAAGATCGCCACTAATTCAACTCGCAACAACAATAATAATAATAGTGATTTTAAAGAAACTTCACTTTATTCAATGCAACAAAATGGTTTGAATCTAGTTCTGGACACACACGAGTGAACATTCTAATTCACGTTTTGCAAGCGCGTCCAATGTGTGATGTGGAAAGTTACCACGTGTTTCCTCCATTTACAAAACGGATTTTTTTTCAAATCGGATCGACCGTTTCCCATCGACGGTCCCCCCCTCTCGACTCAAATTCGACCCGTGTAAAAAATGTCGACTTTATTATTACGATAAATTAAATAAATTTCACGACTGAATTAAAATGTCCTACCGTAAAGTAATACGACCCGGTCGTCAAATGTCACGAGCTTTAATGACGATAAGTCGTAGGTACTCACTCTGTTGCACACACGCACTTTAATATTATAAATAAGATTTTGATTAAAAGTTAACAATACAACCGATAACTAGTAGTTTTGTTACTGTTTACGAATTTATTTATCAATTATTAAAAAAGATAAATTACATTTTTTTTTTTTTTATACATTGAACATTGGACTTACTTTAAGTTTTACATTTTAATTATATGTTATTTAATTGAATCTTGCTTTACTCTTTACATATACTATATATTATATCTTATACATTGAATAATGCATTTACGTTAAGTTTTACAAAGTATTTACCTAATCTAATGATATCTTGTTTAACTCTTTATTTATATATATATATATATATTTTTGTACATTGATCATTGCACTTTGTTTACTGCTATACCGGAGGAAAACTGTCTACTATAATACAGTAAATTACTAGTGTAGCAGACAGGGTACCCAAATATATATCTTACTTTGCTCTAATATTTATCCGATTATAATATAACACACTGTACTAAGAATAAAAAAAAAAATTATTGTTATTATTAAATTAACGAATTAATGCTGCAAAAATTAATATAAGTATATTGTGCCTGTAATAAATATATGGTATAGGTAAGTATAGGCGTACCGATCAACCTACATAAAAACTACACATCAGTAGGAACCCAGCAACGGCCATACACAGATTGTACTCGGTAGAACTTCGGGACATGGGAGAAAAGCGTAAGTGCTGGTGGCAGACCGCAGTCAATGGAGGAGAATTTAAGGTCAAGCTAGACAGCGAAAATGGCAGAAGATTAAGAATATTGTAAAAAGGAAATTTCTTATATTTTGATAGTCAAGTCTATATGTGATTCTTTACCGGCGTTAACTATGTAATTTATCAGTACTTTCTACCAAAATTATACTCATTTTGGTGGGAAAATGTGTACTCTGCAGTGATACTGTGATATTATTCCTGATTCCATTAATCATATCATTTCACTTTCAACAAAAAAAGGTATGACATTTCACTCAAAATTGATGGTGAAATGTTCGAATAATTCCATTTGCCTTAATAATTCACTGTCAAATGTAAAACATCATTAGTTTTCTTGTCTAGCGAATATACAAGTCACGAACGCGAACGTAGCGGGTAAAAAAAAAAAAAAAAATTGAAACAAATGAAGTTTTTATTTGAAAATAATTACGTGATTTGAAAAAATCCACAGCTAGTTTTTATGAGTTTCTTACTACATGCGAAACTCTTTGGATAACCTTTTATCGATAATGTTTTGATGAAGTGTTTCGGATAAGATATGTACGCATCTATAAAATATAAACAATGAAGCAGGTTCACAATTCTACGGCGCACAAAATTAATTAAATTTTAAAAAAAAAATAATAACATAATGTTTAGTTTTAAACCATATTATTATGTACATACACAAAAGTCAACTAGTTTGAGTTGGACCCAACCATCTTCAGGACAATATAGTATAGACAAATCGAAGTACAAATATTTAAATAGAAGATTAAGGTTAAGAATCAGGTAGGGGATGGGAGAGAAGAGCAGGGATTACACGGGGATAATGTTAAAATCAGACTATTGGATAAATTAATTGATTTATTAATTTCTAATGCTTCTAAATTGTTAAGGCGTAAACCTATTCCATTTTTCCATCTATTTAAATATCTGTACTAAAGTTAGTCTATACTATATTGTCCTGAAGAAGGTTGGGTGCGACTGAAACTAGTTGACTTTTGTGTATGTATATAATAAAGTGGTTTAAAACTAAACATGCTATTTATTATTTAAATAAATGTAATAACGTTGATAAATACAATTTTAAAAATCTTCGAAAGGAAAGTAGATGAAATTGAGAAGCTTCCGTTTTTCTATATTATATTACAAAATAAAATTATATTACCGGGCGATATGGGTGAAAATTAAATGTAAATATGAAATTAAAATAATTTACGTTTTTAGAAAATTGAGATACTAATTTTATTGAGTTGATGGGAAAGTAATTACGTTATTTTACGGGGTCGTGGTTGTAGGGAACTTGATTGGCAATAATTAAAATATTTATTTAAAAGTATTTCGAATATTACAAATTTAAAAAAAATCACGTTCTGATAACTTACAGGCAAATAATATTTATAATATACAACTTCACAATAAGAACGTGTTCTCCTAATAATAAAGTTGTATCAATGTGTCCAAAATTTAATAAAAATGAATTGATAATTCTGGCGTCTGCTATCAGATGACTCAAAGGTATTTGAGATTCTGTAAAAATAAGGTAGATGGCTCTTTCAAATTATGCAACGATTAAATGTATTAATATCAAAAAGGTAACATATATGTTCGAAAATTGTCGCTAAAAATATTGTCGCTGTAGCATAGTTGGATAATGCACCTTCCCCGGTTGGGAAAGAGATCCAGGTTCGAATCCTGGTGGCGCAACAACAATATTTTTCGATAAAATTGATTTTATATGTATATCTTTCTAATTAGTACATTTAATTCATATCTAAAATAATATTTAGCAAATTGCAAACATTCTAGTGTGTTTTTCGAGTGTCGGAACGGTTATTTTTGTCATTTCCAGTCCATTCTAGGGAATGTGCGCGTAATTTTTTTTAGAATTTATCAATGATCAACATGTATTGTAGATATGGATAATGGCGTCTGATAAAGAGTGATCCCAGCTATCGATAAACATAAGTCGGTCTCATAATACGATAAGTAACCTTCTGATGTTATGCGTGCGCTGCTGCATTCGACAAGAAGGTTAACAACAGTGGCTAATAATAACGATGAAATCGAGAGAGCGCGCTCTTTGTACACCTAACTCTTTTGACTGTTCTAAATATTTATGTTTCACAAAAATATGAATTAAGCCACACAATATACGCCGTCTTATGTCAAAACGTGATCACATAAGTCATATTAAGCTACTGTGGTATGACAGAGAAGAGAAGGTAGAGCGGGGACGGAATACAGCGGCGTGGACTTAGGTTATGCCGCTAATATCGATGGTATAAAAGCCATTAGAGGTTGTATTCATCATTTACCCTTTCAGAAGTATATTTTTATGTAAGTATACCCGTGTGGGTGTGTATTATTACTATTAGTCTTGGGAAGTTTTTCAAGATATTAACTAAAGTTAAAATATATTATAATATAAAATAATATCACGTTTAAAGTATTTTGGAATGCATACATTCAAGCCCGCTTCAATGACACACTAGTGGCGTTTTGCAACACGTCTGTTAAAGCGAAGACGTGTATTCAGAATTCCGCACGGTGCGAGTTGCGTTTAGTTCGTACACGTCTGGGACAGATTTTGCGGAAAAAAACACACGCGCTGCTTTATTTATCAATTTTAAATTCTTCCGCTAGTTATACAGCTCTAGTTAACACGTTAACACATGAGAACTGAATTATTTTCGTGTAAATTTACATACATTAAATAAATATTTAATTTACATTTATTTCGCAAAGATTACAGTTATGCATAGCTTTTTTTATTGTATATACGTATAGAGTACACACCACTGGTTATTAAACACAGCAAAATAATATAACGAAGTAATGGTTGGTGGCACATGACATGGGCGGTACAGATAATCTTCCAGGATTTAGAACAATTTGTGTATCGTTTACAATAAAACAAGCTACCCGAGAGAACGTGATCACAAATCCGAATAATACCTAGACCCACGATGTTTAACTTAATAAATATCTTTAAGTGAGCGCATAAATTTTGGGACGTGTCATGACTCGCAATTCATCGGGACGTTTCACGACATTAAACCGTTTGTTTACAAAATATTTATTGTTAGTGTTTATTAATTGCCCGTGTGTTTACAACGCTTCAGTTAACATTGAATAGGACGTGGTTGTAAAATGGCAGTACGTTTTGTAGATACCTCGATACGGACCTTGATAGCTATCAAAAAAAAATAATTACCAGAGATAAAAATCATCTACATTGTAATTTTTGATAAGCGTCTCATATCGAATATAACATTTTAAAATGATAGGATCAATATGATGGAATTAAAATCTACATATAATAAAAATTTAAAATTTAATTAGCTTCCTTATGGGTGGGTCTTTCATATGGTAGACAATTGTGTTGACTGACATATAAAGGATTTTGTATTTAAAATCTCATCATTAAGAATTATCAAATTTTTTGTTCCGCTTGTCACATTTAATTGTTTTAGAAGATATCTTCATAAAAATTTAAAAAAAAAACAATATTACAACAAAATACTCTGACGTTTAGATGTATTGAAGTGAGAAAAAAAATCGACAAATAAAATTTTATTTTTGTTTTAGTACTTCGAGTAGGCATACAGCCTGAAATCATATCAGTTAGTCAGGACATCCAGGTTGCTATTTATAAAATATATAATAATATAAAACATTATGTTGCTCAATGTTCTAACAGATGCATACACGGAGTACATGCCACATTAATACAACTACAATTTTCAAACGAAGCTAAACGCTTGTGACTAACTTGCTGGTCTCCTGGAACGAGGCTCGAACCTCCGACTACTATAACACTAGGCTAGCGTCTTAACCACTAAACCAAAAAGTTACTCAAATTAAAAAAGATTTATATAATGGGTACCAAATTGTCAAATTATATTCTAAATTGCTTCGAACTAAAACACTTTATAAAATAGATAAGCATTAATATAGCATAAAAAACACGTAAAATTGTGAAATTTCGTTATATACATCTGGTAATGTTTTTATCTTGTCCCGAATTTGCAAAATTTACAATTTATAATAGAGAGCTTAAGACTTCCCTTTCAACAATCTTTCATATTTTCGTAATGTGAATTATTATTTTTTTAATTTTATTTTATTGAGGTATTTTGACAGTGTAAACTTATAACTAACATAATAAATATTTAACATGTGATACTATTTATGAAAATCCACAGAAATGTTTAGGTACATAAGTATGTTTAGGTGCAGAAGATAAATAAAAAGAAAAAGGGTGGGAGAAAGGGTGTGTTATTATTAATATGAAAAAACGTGGAAATGACTCTAGATACGAATTATTTTTGACACTTGTCTCGAATGTGAGAAAATTAACAATTTTATTATCATCTATTTCTCTCAAACTTTACTGTCTAGCAAGATTTACGTAACAAATAACGTCCGTAAGTATTTATGTGATACTTCTGAGAATTTAACTATTAGCTTCATCTTGAAAGAGTATGTAATTCGCGTAGAATTGTTGAATTTCAAACTGGAAAAAATGAAAGTACTTAAGACATTTCCCCGAATTGTGTGCGTTCTATTTTAGTTGAAATATTATACGAGAGCCCCAGCGTTGATCCTCCCTGGACCAGTAGCACAGTTTCACGCAAACAATGACGCAATAATGAGATCAAAGCGAGGACCGATGCAGCCGACGCCCGATCCGCCCGGCCGCAGACACCCGGCTGACGCAGTACCGTGTTGCAGACGGCCCGCCCGCGGATGACCCAGATTGCATTCACGGTGCACATTAGCGGATTAGAGTCACTCCGTTTGCATTTCGGTCAGAGTGCAAACTATTTTGGACGACAGAATGTAAATATTGTTGATATTTAGCAGTCTATAATATATATATGATGAAGGGTCCAGAATGTAGATGATACGTCATATTTTACACCTTTATCGGAAAACGAAATTTAACATTTAGATTTAGGCCGGTCTTTGGTCAATGGTAAATATTTACCATAGTAACTTTTCAACATCGCCCGTTTGCGTGTTGTTCGAACGTCAAGTTTACTACTGTCAAAGTTAATTCCGCTTAATAGTGTGGCAAGGCGAATAAACAATCAATTTTTTGAGAATGTCGTCAAATTTGATTTATTTGATTCACTGGTGTGATTGTGATTGGTGTTCGATAATATTAGTGATTGTGAAACTGTGACTGTGATCACAGTTTCATTACTAATGCGCATGCGCCGCACGATATCACAATACACGAAATAAATAAAAAACATTATTTTGAGCGTATTTATTAATATTATTAAAATCTCATTTGCGTAAAAAACACATTCTAGCATAAATATAAATCTAATTTAATGTCACAAAGAGAATTAAAATGCTTTAAAAAATGTAAATATATTTTTCGGATCAAATTCTCAGCAAATACAAATTACAAAAACTCTGGTAGATAGTGCTGATTCAAGTCATAATCGATTTAAACAGCGGCGTCAGAAAATCAATGGAATTTTTGACAAAAAAAAAAAAACGAATCACGATATTCCCAGATATTCATTCACTGACAGTGAATGTGACTCAAAGATATTAGTGATTGACTCACGGTTCGTGATTTTGAGCTCATCACTACTATTTCTGTCAATTCTGTCAAAAACATGAAAGAGTGCGGGTAAAATAAAAAAAACAAGGTAAATTATTTTGCTATTTTCCATTTAACGTATTAACAAGTACCTAGAAGGGGGAAAGCAAGACAACGTGTGAAATACTTGTAGGTAATGAATGTTTGGAACATGTAGATGAGTTTGTTTATTTGGGAAGTATGTTCGATAGAACCGCAAAGACAGAGAATGATGTGGAAAAAGAGTGCTGGAAATAAAGTGAACGGCGCTTTAAATTAAATAGAATTATAGTTAATGAGAACTTGTCAACTGAGGCAAGACTAGCGGTTCACAATGGAGTCCTAGTACCGACACTGATGTATGGAAGTGAGGCCTGGAACTGGCAGAAGAGGAACGAAAGTAGACTGAATGCAGTGGAAATGAGATCACTTAGGCGTATATGTGGCAGATCCATTTATGACAGAGCAAAGAATGAAGAAATAAGGAAAGAAATGTAAATCTGATCTTAGTATAGTGAGTAAGATTAAGAAAGTATCACTTAGATGGTTTGGTCATATGGAACGGATGAGTGAGGACAGAAGGAGGAAGATATATGACGCAAGTGTTGATGGCACCAGAAGTAGAAGACGTCCGCGGAAGACTTGGCACAACCAGGTAAACTAGATACTGGAGGACGGTCCTATTAGAAATCTCAATAATCGTCGAGCTTGTACGAGAAGATGTATGAATGTGGATGAGGTGAGAATCGTGTGGCGCTCTATCCTCTCTGCCTACCCCGGCAGAAAACGGCGTGATGGTAATTAAGTATAATTTTTCTGTCATCATTGGCGGGTTAGTTCCACTGATATTTATAAAATGCTAGTTGTTAATGGTAAAAAGCTGTATATTTATATAAAATAATGTTTTATACCGATACGAGTGATTAAACTTTATTATAATCTGTGAGGATGTGTATACAAGGGTTATTTTCATGCAAGCCTCTTATCGTGGCGACACATCGATAATAATACATTATTACATCTTGAAAGTATTGATCATGTGCTGTATGTATATAAACAATATTTATATACTAAACTAACGATGGAAGGCATTTCGCAGCTTCCGAATGCATCCGGCTTTGTTCGCAGCTGAAGTGCACAATGGCCGGAAAGCCGTGTAACGCTAGTAATAGTCTCGGCCGTGAAAATAAGTTTTTGTTGAATCAACAGCTGTCAGCCGCGGCGGAGCGACAAAACGTCTCAATTAACAACATCTGATAACTCTAAACAATGGTCCCGCTACACCGGCGCTTCTCAAACTTCTGCAGGTTGAGAGTTAGAGACAATTCTTTGTATAGCCGAACGGCTGGCACCGTACATTTTACAGCATTTCCATATGTACATATATGAACATTGTAGCATAAATAGTACATATGAAAATAAAGGTTTACTTTACTAGATGTGGTCTATTCTAAAGCAATTACCTGTACAGTTTATAAATGTTGTAATTGTTAAGGTACAAAAGTAATAATAAAGTTATGTAAAAAAAGTACAATCAGAAGTTATAAAATGTTATTTTATAAAAATATTTTTGTCTGTAATATAGATGGAGACAAAAATGTGTAGGTAGTAAGGTTAGCACAAATGACAAATTAGTTTCATTTTGCTTTCTACCCACATCAAACAACCACTTTGTTATTTTTGGTTTAAGATCGTTAATCACGTTAGACCCTTTAAGGTCTAGTGGCAATTTGTTAAATATCCGCGGTGCACAAAACAAGAAAGTTCGTTGACCGAATTTGGTATTCATTTTTGGCACTGAAAAGTATCCTAAGGTTTTGCTCTATAATACCCAGCATTCGGCAAACTGTAAAATAGTTTTACGACAAGGATCGCCCTTCATATTGTATTTTAATTAACAAAATAGAATACATAACATTAAATATTTTAACAAAAAATGTGTTTTTATTAAAAAAAAAAATTAGACTACATACAATTTAACCTTTCAGAAAATTCTTGCGCTATCACATTGGGCGTTTTAAAAAAATATATTAAAAAGAGCTAATGCAAATTTTGCATATGTGAAAACAGTGATATTTCAAATTTTATAATATTAAGTAATTTATAAATGTTCATATCACTAATGGTGAACGTGGATGCGATAATCAACTTATCAAATACGCAAATTATCACCACAAGTACCTATATATCTTAATGGCTGAACACCATTAAACAAAATATCACCGAGATATATGACATTTAAAATACACTGTATAATGATATAAATTCAATACTATTTAAAAACGGAGTATATAGTATAGTATAATCTAAAATATGAGTCCTATATGAAATGCATGTTTCTAACTGTAACTCTGTTCTTATCTAATGTTAAACTAAGTAATGCTTTTGTTTTCATTATACCTATTTATTTTCTAAATTAACTGAATCTTCTTATAAGTGATGAGCTCAAAATCACGAGCCGTGAGTCAATCACTGTTATCTTTGAGTCACGCTCACTATCAGTGATTGAATATCTGGAAATATTATGTTTTGTGATTATTTTTTCAATTTTATTTATATCGCGTGATTCGGCGCATGTGCATATGAAACGAAAATATTAATGAAGGAATGACGTTATAATTCGTGATAAGCGCCATCTAGTAGATTCTGTCAAAACGTTTTATGCATTTTTGACTCGAAGTGCTGAGAATTTAACCCGAAAAATAAATTCACATTTTCATTCTCTTTGTGATGATATTAAATTAGATATATATTAATTATATATGTTAGAATATGTTTTTTTATTTATAAATTTATATCGTGTATTGTGATATCGTGCGGCGCATGCGTATTAGTAATGAAACCGTGACCACAGTCACGGTTTTCAATCACTGATATTATCGAATATCAATCACAATCACACCGTTGAGTTAAGATTAGCATTTTTTCTCATCACTAAATCTTATTAATAAATCCCCGACAACCAATTCAACAGATTCAAGTTCACGGCTTTCATAATTAAATATATATTGGCATTTTATTATAATTTATACGATTATATAATGTGTCTACTGTGAGAATGTCCGCTATATAAGTACATATATTATGGTGCGTGTATATAAACTTTCTCCACCAATAGTGAGGTGAATGGCGAAGGTCAAAGACCAGTGGACTTCACCCTGGGCGTCGTGAGGAAAACAAGGAAGTTGCAGTGGGCGGAGCTAGCGGTGAGGGCGGACGAGACCAGTGACAAGCGTAAGGTCCTCTCACACAAGCCAACAGGATCTAGATCTAGACAGACCCGCGAGCTGTGCTCCATCAAAGCTGCACGGCTGGGCAGCTAAAAAATATTACCGAACACACAATTCTCCGGGCATCATTGTGACAAAATAAAAAAATATCTTAAATTTCTAATTATTTTCAAGAATTAGTATCTTGATCCTGGACATTAGGCATCCGTGTAATTTTTTGTTTAAAAATATTTTAATGGTCCGGTACCTAACAAGGTCTATTGTTTATTTTATTGGTAAACTGAAAGCTGTTCAATCTCAAAACATTCAACGGTTTAGACATGCAGCGCGCGAAGAAAACGGTTAAAGCATATGGAGGGAATTAAACGTTAGTAAAAAAAATAAGTAAGAGAACATTCTTCGCAAGATGCGAATGAATGTCCAAAAGACAACAGATCCAACGGGTCCACGGGACGACGGGACCCCATGGCGCACAAATGACTATCCTATAAAGTCAAGTGTGATGTCCAAGGGATTGTTGTGTGTGTGTCGGTCCACGGAGCGCGGGCGAAGTAAGAGGTGTGTGTGTAAAGACTATTAACAACATGCAGAAGAAGCATTCTTACATACGAGGCGCATTTTTTAAAAAAGGAACATCATTTTTACAACACTACTTTCTTCGGACGCTATACACCTTAAACTACTTTATTTTATTCAGAAAACATACAGTTTATCAGTAAATACGAAAATCAATAAAAGCTAAACAATAACTAAACCAGTTACATGTTTTCTCAGAAGATACAAAATACTTTATACGGTGAGTATAATTTAAAATTTAAGACGGACTATAAAGCAGAAAAATGTGAGAAAAAAGTTGAGAATAAAAATTTTAACATAGAGAAAAAAGTTATAAATGAAAAAATATTCAAGGGGTAAGAAGGAAAATGGGATTGGGAATAAAATCTGAGTGATAAAAATAAAAAGAAAAATAAAGGCCTTTAAAGTGTATGTGTTGAATTTAGATTTAATTGAGGTAACTGAAGTATTGAAAATATCTAGTTCGTTTAGGTGTGAATTGAAATAAAGGGGTGCTCGGTAGAAAAATTAGTTTTGTTTGGCATTGGTGTTGCAATGTGGAAGATTAAATGTGGGATTAGTTCTGGTTGACCTGGCTGGCACTCGAATGAATATGCGTCCGAGTAAATCAGGACAGTCTACTTTAGAGTTGGCTATTTTGTGTAAGAAAATTACATCGGCCATCTTTCTTCGAGTTTGTAGTGATGGAACTTCAAAAATGATAGATGACTCGCCCTCTGGGATGAAAACCATGTCTGTATTCCGTCTTTGAGCTCATCATCGTCATCAAAACGCTTGCCACCAAGGAACCGTTTCAGATAGAGGAAAATATGGAAATCACTCGGCGTCAAATCAGGACACACTTGGCGATTTCTTTCTTCAGCTGGTTTCATGTTTCGTGCATTCAAGAAACGAACCACGGACCGTATCTCACAGTCGGCGGACTGATCTATTGTCTTGAACATTTCAACCACTCACTATAAGATGGCCACACTATGTGAATGTCTCGAACGTTGCATGCGGTGAGTCAACAGATGAATAAAACCATTGCGCATTATAAGAAGAAACGATGAATCTCAATAAGCTCGTGGTCAAATAAGATAGACCAAATAAAGAAGTGAACAGGGTCCTCTTTAAACGCTGCGATCGACATGGCTCAAGACCGGGAGGAATGGAGACGTACCAAATTCCAGACCACGTGCAAAAGCTCCGAGCCACAGTTGAGCAGCTCTGCCACAACCGCTATGTGGGGGTTTCCTCGCTCACTGTGCACAGACTATTTCGGATGTGCGCGTAGCGGTGATTCGTCGCGACTCTGACCGACTGACATCATCAGCACCGGCCTCCGTATCAAATGACTGGATTTTGATGGTCGGGGGTTCTCATCCCGACACAAGGATGTTTGGGTGGCGACCATCTTGGAAAATGGTGGCCTCTAAAACGAGCTTATCTCTTCGCTACGGTCAATTAATTTAATTTATTTGTTGACCGAATAAAATACAAGCACGCTATAATTACATTCGCGATATATCAAAATGCAATTTCGTCATTATAGTATGCATAATATATATGCTTAATAAAATGAAATTGTAATTCAAGTATATTGTCTGTCTGTTTTCTATACAATCCCACACCCTTCGACTGATCGAAACCAAATGTTGCATAGTTATTCTTTATGATCCTGACGAAAATATAGTACCCATCGAAGCTCCGAATATCTCACCCTATCCCTGCCCGGACCAAATTTTGCATTAGTACATCGTTATTATCTAGAGCCGCCGCAAAACAAAGGCATGCCCCTCCTCCTAAACCCTAATCTTAAATTATACCTCAACCTGAATCCTGGATAACACCGGATATGGACCGCTATTAATTAATTTAGTTACTGGAAAGAAAAATTTGACCGATTTTAATTTTGAGACCTTTATTAAATATTGGTGTTTAATAATGGTGTCTCAGGACGGACAAGAAATACGTAAATAATAATTTACCATCAAACCATCTGCAGAGATATACGAAGAGGATAGAACTGTCACACTCTTGATCTAGCACACGACTCTTGCCCCGTTTCTGTTGCTTTCAACACTCGTCTCATATATTTTCTATACCAATTTCTCCTCGCTCGTATGTTCCACACGACCAAACCGTCACAGCGACCCTTACCGTATTCCATCGACTATGCTGCAAACGACTCTATATTCGCTTCTGAATTGTTCATTATCTAATCTATTGTACAGTGATTTTTGACACACGTGTTAAAGCGACCGCATTCAGTCAAAATTGAAAAACGTAATAAAGCAAAAATTATTAAGAACACATTCTTATTGTGAGTTGTAATTATTCAGAACAGACGGTCTGCGACATTTTAAATGTCCTCCTTAATAATCCTCCTCTTTAAGTCCTCCTTATAAGTTGTATCAATGTGTCCAAAATTTAATAAAAATGAATTGTTAATTCTGGCGTCCGCTATCGGTTTACTCAAAGGTATTTGAGATTCCGCAAAAACAATGTAGATGGCTTTCAAATAATGAAACGATAGATGTATTCATTTGAAAGAGTGTAACATATAGGTACGAAAATTAGTCTTCAAAAGTACTATCGCTGTAGCATAGTTAGTAACGCACCTTCCCCGGTTTGGATAAGAGATCCAGGTTCGAATCCCAGTAGCGCAACAGCAATATTTTTCGATAAAATTGATTTTATATGTATATCTTTATATTCAATACATTTAATTAGTATTTAAAGCAAAAATGCTTATTCATGCCTCGAATAAACCATACTCTGTCTTATTGTCTCAATGAATAAATGTAAAAAAATCTTAACATTTGCACTTGTATTATTTTAATTATCTGAAAATGTTAATGCTGATTTAACTGTTAATTATAAAAGCAGTACACATAACAACAAATTTCATATTTTATCCTGTATATTTTTTCATCTTTTCAAATAATTCTTAAGTTTTCATGGCCGTTCAGAATCTTCTGCGTAATTTTCTGACCTAATCTGTCATGTATATCTGACGTCTCTGGCCGACGTTTTGGATCACAGTACAATGTGTCCATCATCGGGACTGATGTGATGTGGATTATGGCGGCTTTCAGTGTCGTATTTGACAGTGCGACCATAAATAATAAAATAAAATGCGACGCGAGATGACAGATGCTCAATATACTCGCCAGTCGTAAAAATTGGTACGATTTCGCTAATGTATATTTTTTCTTACTCGTATTAAAAACAATGTACACATCATTCCAAATTGAATATATATCAGAGAAAACATTTAAGTAATCTTAATCTAGAGATATTCAACATATTTTTGGCAAATATGTTGAATATTTTCTTACTGGCAATGACACTTACATGTGCGGATCCAAATCCAATAACGTATCCACATAAAAGTCATAGATAAAAGATGAGGAAACGCAATAGTATTCACTATTATTGATCAACTACTTTATTATGTTAGCCACAGCATGAGCGAAGCCCAGTGAGGTAGACATTAAAATAAATTATATAATTTAGTGTGAATAAATAAATATTTTTTTTTTTTTTAGGAGAACACATTCTTATTGTGAATTCATATTTAAAATATCACAGACCTATGTTCTGAATGATTACAACTTCACAATAAGAATGTGTTCTCCTAAAAAAATAAATAAATAATAAAGTTGTATCAATGTGTCCAAAATTTAATAAAAATGAATTGATAAATTCTGGCGTCTACTATCAGATTTACTAAAAGGTATTTTGAGATTCTGTAAAAATAAGGTAGATGGCTCTGTCAAATGATGGAACGATTAAATGTATTGATTTCAAAAAGGTAACATATAGGGTCGAAAAATTGTCGCTAAAAATAATGCCGCTGTAGCTTAGTTGGATAAAGCACCTCCCCCGGTTAGGGAAGAGATCCAGGTTCGAATCCCGGTGGCGCAACAACAATATTTTTCGATAAAATTGATTTTATATGTAAATCTTTATAATTAATATATTTAATTCATATTTTAATAAATATTCATTCGTCACTGGCCGATCTTCCTGCAGGCCGACTCGGCCGGCCGCAGGACCGTCTTGTAACTCGGCCCGGCCGGGGCTGACTTTCATATATCACGCCGACAATCGCGATATTGTGCTACGAGCGGCGGTGATTCACAATTTCTCTTTCTGTTTCAATTATTTGGATGCGATAGGCCCGCCTTCCTGAAGATTGCGCGTCACTCGGAGTTAACTGTTCTCAGAATAATTACTGTGTTAATATAGAAACGGCAGTAGCTACACGTAAACTGCTGTTATATTTTTTTTGGACCGTAAAATTACGATGTTCCAGACAAACATCGTTTTTACTTTTCAGATGCTCAAAACAAGATATAATGGAAAACGTTTAACATGAAAAGGTTTCGCAATTACAACAACAACAAAAATATACCGGCCGCCGCATTTACTGTTTGACTTCATGACTTAGCTTTCTATCGACTAGGCCGGCATCTGTCAATAAATAAAAAGAGCCGGTTGTATAATCGATAGTAAATTTTTACCATGGTAACTTTTTACTAACGACCGTAGTAAATATCCTTTGCGGGTTGTTGATACATTAAATGTACTAGTGTCAAATATGGTCAAAGACAATCTCGCCTCTCAATGTGGCAAGGCGAATAATCATGAAATATACTATATTTTATGTTTTATCTATGGCTTTATTCGCCCAAGCGTTCGAGACCTGTCTATTCGGTGGCCAAATTTTTTCGGATTGTGTGCTAATGTATATTAAACAACGAGATCATCATCGGACGAACTGTCATCACTAAAATAGCGAGATATTGAATGATTAATTGTCGTATACTGCAATTTTCAAAGTATCAATGTGTCGGATGACTTTTGGAGCAGCTGTGAAAAGTCCGCCATATTTAACCATCGATTATTATTTTTACTATCGAAGAGTAAAATTAGTTCACAACAGAATGTACTTTTGAGAAGTAAATATTTATTAAGGAGAACACATTCTTATGGTTGTAATTATTCAGAATATAGGTCTGCGATATTTTAAATACTAATTAAACGTATTAATTAGAAATATATTTTTGTTGCTACCGGTATTCTAATCTGAATCTCTTCCAATCCGGGGAACGTGCATTGACCGATTACGCTACAGCACACGGTACTTTTAACGACAAATTTTCGAACCTATATATTACACTTTTCAAATTAATACATCTATCGTTCCATTATTTGAAAATAAAGTAGATGGCTTTCAAATAATGGATCCACGTTCGAATAACGGTAGCGACAACAATATTTTTCGATAAAATTGATTTTACACGCGTATCTTTCTAATTAATACATTTAATTTGTATTTTAAATATGAATTAAATATATTAATTATAAAGATACACATATAAAATCAATTTTGTCGAAAAATATTGTTGTTGCGCTACCGGGATTCGAACCTGGATCTCTTCCCTAACCGGGGGAGGTGCTTTATCCAACTAAGCTACAGCGGCATTATTTTTAGCGACAATTTTTCGACCTTATATGTTACCTTTTTTGAAATCAATACATTTAATCGTTCCATCATTTGATAGAACCATCTATCTTATTTTTACAGAATCTCAAATACCTTTAAGTAAATCTGATATTTTTCGATAAAATTGATTTTATATGTGTATCTTTCTAATTAATATATTTAATTCATATTTAAAATATCACAGACCGTCTGTTCTGAATAATTACAACTTCACAATAAGAATGTGTTCTCCTAAAAAAAAAAAAAAATTGTGAATTATATATGTATTTGTACAATTTGCTGACGGTTTCTGTCATGGCCGCTTCATGCATATATCCGTTCACGTGTTTCAATTGTCTCTACATCCCACCGAATAGATCGTGCAACGGAACAAAACTCTTTAAATAACGGGGTCGATAGAAGCAATCGTGTAAATGGTCCATCTCACGAAATTGTACACGGCTTTTAATTTCGTATGATGAACAAGGGCCGAATTCATATCTCCCGCATGGCGGACGTCATGCGGAACAATATAAGAGAAATGGTTAATAAAAAAACTTGGTGCGTGAAGGGAGAAGCTGGTGTATCGTTCAATATCCGAGCATGTTATGACGTCGAGCTCGTTGGAATTAGGGCTTCCAGAACCGACAATATCAAGACCGGAATCCTGATAATATCGTCAAAATGATTTATTTCAAATTTAGTACAGATTTGACAGTGATGAGAAAAAATACTACTCTCGATTCACTGGTGTGATTGTGATTGGTATTCGATAATATCAGTGATTGAAAGCTGTGACTGTGATCACAGTTTCATTACTAATGCGCACGCGCCGCACGATATCACAATACACGAAATATATAAAATAAAAAAACATAATTTCGAGCATATTTATTTATATTATTACAACATCATTTGCGTAAAAAGATATTATAGCATAAATTATATCTAATTTAATATCATTACAAAAATAACGAAATCACTTTATTTTTCGGGTCAAGTTCTCAGTGTTTCGGATCAAATGCGTAAAACGTTTTGGCAGACTCTACTAGATGGCGCTGATCACGAATTATAACATCACTCGCATACATACGAGGACCATTTTTTAATGTTGTCATAAACTCAACAATTTATTGTAGCTCAAAAACCTTCTAATTACAATGAAAATACATCTTAAAGTACTTTTCAATATAATCCCCTCGTTGAAGAAGTCTGTCGTCTGTTTAGTGGGAGGCGTTAGTGGTCTACATGCGTTTTCCGCCCAAAAATTCCATTATTTTGGGGAAAAAAGTCCGCCAGGTCCGGGCTGTATGGAGGATGGTCCAGTAGCTCCCGCCCAAACTTCTGCAGCTCTTCAGCCATTAGATCGAGCAACAATCGCCGGTACTAAAAAAATGGCAGGATTACAGATAACTTATGACCAAAGCGTTTGCTTACTTGCGTTACTATTTACGCAAAGGATTCTTACTTTTAAAATGACTTAAGTTATATAGACATATTTTCTACATGTCAATAATGATCTTAACCTTTACCATACCGTGATATAAAATACTCGTACGCAGCCATGCTGTCAACTCGTGTTACCGTAAGAAATTAGAGTTCTATTAACCTTTAAAATTGTTAATGCCATAAATTTACTTTAAGTATTGAGCATTAAATATTAAAAAAACATGTAATATTATAATTCGAAGCATTCATCAAGTTCTGTATAGGAGGTTGCATTATATAATACAACCTTACTTTTTTTTATCTTTATTTAATTAGTGAGAAATAGACACCATTATATTCGTAATTGTTTTCACTGTGAAATTAATGTGTGATTTCTTTCTGTCTTGTCACAAATTGTATTTTTGTCAACGTATTCATTTTACAACGAAATTAATTAAAAATAATTATTTTTCTAGAATTCGCCTTACATAATCGATTTTTCGCTAGTCATTTCTAAGCGTAAATATTTTCCTTCAAATGAACTAAAATACGAAGTGTATGTTGCGCATACTTACCGAAATATTACAGACGTAATTAGAGCGGTAGAGTCCTGTGTTACTGCATGGTTTGGGAAGGGTTAAGATCACTGTTGTGACGTAAAGCATTGAGAAACAAATGAACATTTTATGTCATATATTAATATACAGGTGTCGGTTTAATATCGAGATACCGGCATTGGAAGCCCTCGTTCGGGTGATGGACACGCATTCGCCGTAAACAGTCTGGGATGAAAGGAACCAACGCTGCCATTCCAGATACAACAGCCTACAAAATTTTAACCTTGCCTAATAGCGAGATGAGTCGCTGTGCACGGCAGTGGGTGGAGTATATTAGTGTTGCCCGAATCAGTTTCTCCAGTGTCGTCTGGGAAATCACATTACAAAAGATATGACAAGGTCGGTTGGTTATCATTCATCCTATCAATTTTAAAAGGTTTGTCAGATTTTTGTTTTACCGGAATATATAACATATAATATGAAAAATCAGTACATATCTTCACGGATTGTGATTAAATAAATAAGACACGTTTTGTTTTCTTCGTCTGTTTATCAACCGGGAAATCAAGATACTAATAAAGATAATGTTGTAGAATTGATCGGAATGAATTAATTTGTTTGTTGGCTTCGTGTACAAGCTCAATGGCGTCTCTAAACTTATTTAAGGAACCTAATGTTATACTTATAGCACATTATAAGATATAAATACACAGTGTTAGCATTAGATTAGATGTTAAAGTGCCGCTAAGAGACAGGAAAAAATAATTATGACTGTAGGAAAAGAGAAAAACCTTTAATTCGATTACTAATCCATTACAAACGTTTCATTTCTTGAATGATGACCGCACTAGGGCGATATAGTGCAGCTTCCATCTTCCACCAAGTGACACGATGTAGGTAATTCTCTATTATTATTAAAGTCCGACCGAAGCTTCGACATCGGCTTCGGCCACCTTCGGGCAAAAAATACACCATCGGTTGCACATTCGGTTTCGGCTAAAATCTGCCGAAGGTTTGGCCGAAGCCGAAGCTATGTATTTAGCCACCGAAAACGCACGTACTATTACGAATGAAATAAAATTAAAATACTAATTAAATGTATTAATTATAAAGATATACATATAAAATCAATGTTATCGAAAGATATTGTTGTTGCGCTACCGGGATTCGAACCTGGATCTCTTTTTCCAATCCGGGGAAGGTGCATTACTAACTATGCTACAGCGATAGTACTTTTGAAGACTAATTTTCGAACCTATATGTTACACTTTTTCAAATTAATACATCTGTCGTTCCATTATTTGAAAGCCATCTACATTGTTTTTACGGAATCTTAAATACCTTTGAGTAAACCGATAGCAGACGCCAGAATTAACAATTCATTTTTAATTAAATTTTGGACACATTGATACAACTTATATATTATTAAGGAGGACACATTCTTATTGTGAAGTTGTAATTATTCAGAACATTTGCTCTGTGATGCCCCTTAATAAATAAAATTCAGTTTATCATTTCTGGAAAATTGCAATTTATTTACAATTATTATCAATATAACCATAACGCAGAAAACTGAGTAACACAGTGTAGAATTTGCATTGTTATGTATACTTTCTAGTCGGTGTTCTAACATTTCTAAGTTCGACTGAACCTTCGGCTTTGGCCGATTTTTTCTGCATTCGGATGCAGAAATCCGAAAAACTCCAATAGGCCAGTAAACAACAATGACGTATACTCAATAAAAAGTCATACATTTTTCAGTCGGGGATTTCGAACCCACTCGCTCACCAGACAAGTGCGTCTTACCGTTAGACCAAACGACGTCTGATAATCGGCTGGCGATTAAACGCCTGCCTAATGACGAAGAGGTTTCTCGTCCCGGGTAAGGTTACCATATGGTATCTAAAAAGAGGACATGTCCTCCATTTTCAAATCGACATATAGTTTCAGATCACCAGCGATGGTTTATGAACGAATGAGATTTATGTAATTATGAAAACGGAAACATGTACAACCAATTTTGCATTCTGATTTTATTCCTCAAATCCGATAAATATGTTGTATCAGCACTGTGCTAACAGATTATTAACACAGCATACGTTTTATTGGAGTGTTCTAATATTAGAAATAGCGTTAAAAAATTTTGAAACATTAAAATGTTGTACATACTATAAATATGAGGTACGCGAGTGGACATATAAGAGCGTTGTTCCAGGTATTTAGTATCTTTAAAGACATCAATGAGATGTATGTAAGATAAAACACATTATATGTAGGTACGTGTGTCAGAGATATGCAGCGCTTTTTTTTATGTTTACTTCATTCAAATCACCAATTATAAATTTTGTATTATTTTGAAATGTCCTCCGCGTTAGTTGATTTGTAAATGTCCTTAATTTATTCACAGCTCGGGCGCTTAACTAAATTTGTCAAATAGCGAGAATATTGAACGCGCGATTTTATGCGTACAGATAGATCTGTACGCATTTGTGACCGGGAAGTGTGTGTAGATATGTCGCGCGTGCGGCCGCTTGGAAGGAAAGAACGCAGTGCGGCACGCGCATATATGGTCAGATCTGTTTAAGGAATAAAATTCAATTAGGAATTCGATCCGCGTTTGTCGCGAGAACGCATCCATTATACGGGCGGGAGAGGCTTCAGGCCAAATACGACGTAATACATAATTTATTACAAAGCAAAAAATTCTTGCTTCATGAAACAATCTTCAAAATACTATTTAAATGGTTCGACAAAACGCGAAATAACACAGAAAACAACGAAACAGGATAATTCGTGTCTAGTAAGTTAACACCTCAATTACGACCCGACCTACAATAACTATTTTGGGTCAGGTTAGTTATCTTGCAAACCGCAGAAAGTTTTCGAATTAGCCGCAAAGATAACGAAATAAATGTTTTCAGAATTGTTTTAGATCTGATGAAACTTTTTCATAAATCATTAATTTTATGACAAAAACAAAGATAATTTTCATGACAATTTAATACTTAATTGGCGTAATGTAAAATAAATGTAGTATCAATCTTTTGGCAGAATTTGGTGCATTTTTTATCCATTAAATTCTCTTGTAAATATTGATGGATGAATTGGTATTTAATTTATTTTACTTTTTAATTGATGGTCGTGTTGAGTTTAGTTGTTTGATGAATAAAACGACTCGCGCGAGCTTCATAACTTATCATGTTATGTATACCTATTTAAATAAAATTATTCTAACGTAGTAGTTGCAAGTGACGGTGACATTCAATACCAATACCTAATCATTTTGAGTTGATCGATATGCCTAGTTAGGAAGATTGATTGTTTACTGAATAAAACTGCCTTTTTTGTAAACTAATTTTAACGAATGCGTCAATATGTTTTGCTAAACGGTTTACTACCATGATATATAAAAAAATATTCAATGGCAGGAAAACACTGCAAACATCATAACGGAACACCGTAACCAAACACGCGAGCCCCAGAAGACATCGTTGCTAGTCAATCCAGCGATCTATTTCCATCGAATTAATTATTATTATAACTAAATGTGTCATAAAACAGCAAGTTACGTTGATAATACGCGAACAAGTACCAAAATAGTTCCAAACTTCGGCAAAGAAACTGGCCTGACAGCTTGGAAAAAATAAACACTCGGCCCTTTGCACAATATTTTTGACATTTACAAAACACGGGCGTTTATATAATTGTTGACAATGAGATACAAATAAAATACGTTAAATGGACTCACCCGGGTTATTGGAATGTGTGGTGGTTAATCCAAAGGCAACAATCACACATAATTCACATTAACACCAATATTTTCTAGCACGGATTGTCAAGCACACACAACACGCGCCATCTTGAAACTCGACTGTAGTGTTACCATTGTCAGTTACCTACTCGCCGAAATAATACCAGAACAAAAAACTTTTCTCCCACATTGCGTAATCTTTAACATGGATGATACTCAAGATGGTATAGTATGAAATTATTATAAAACTATAAATGATAAAACAATCTTAATAGGCGAAAATGCGTTCAAAAAGACATTATCAATTACAATAGTTAATAGAAACAAACCTACTTTTAATTAGTAAAATTAATGATTGAATAATTGTTATGAAAATGGTCTAATTATTGCTTTTTATAAAATCATTATTTGCCTTTTTTATTCTCTGTGGGTTTTTTATTTAAAAATTAAAAATATTTATTTTAAGGTAGAAAACTATCACCTGATAAATAACAATGAAAGGAATGTTTAATTTAAAACTACTAACAACGGGTTACATTTATTTTTAAATATTTTGAAATAAAAATTATAAGTTTTACAATTTAGAATAATAATAAAAAATAATAAGTAGCCCATATTACATACGAGCAACACTTTGGAAAATGCCTTTTATTTCCAAAGCAATCTAAAATTTCTAATAAAATCTAAACTTAGAAATTCTTCCTAGAATTTATCTAAAGAGGATGGAATATTTGACTGACATGTGAAACCAAGTGATTGAAAATCACGCTTTTTTCAATAGTTATCGGTTTGAATACCTATAGTAACCATCCAACTTAGTAATACTTTCATAGCACAAGCTGTTTGGTATGTTTGAAGAAAATAACATTATTGATGTGTAATTTTTTCACCAGCCTCTTTATATACACGTATAAGTTCTTTTTTTATAAACAGAGATGTGTTTATGGAATATATTATGTCACAAGAATGAATTGCTTGTCAGATTTAAATATAATTTTGAGAATATTATACTCTAAAATGCTGTATGCTTACATAATTTGTATTTTTATCTAAAAATACGTACGCACACACATACGATATGTAGGCAGTTATCCAGTGGTACCCGAGGGGAATCAAAAGAGCGATAAGCTGCTCTAAAATCCGCTAGAATGATGAAATCATCAAACTACGTAGCGAATAGCGTAAAGGCCTTCATCCAGCATTGAATGAAAAGCTACTGAAAAAAAATCTTTTAATTATACTATGTCTAATAACATATTAAGTTTGACATAATATTTGTATGTTATATTTATAAAATAATTGAAAAAGTATATATTAATATTAGTGGGTAACGTTCAGAGATCAAATGAGGAACGATATCATCTGAGAAGATCTTGGGATGAACCGCCACTGCTCCAAATATACAAAATCTCTACTAAGTTGGCTGGGACATATCGGAAACGAAAAACTATCTTAACAGATATTCTCATCAGTGCCATAGGGAAGAAGACCTGCAGGACGATCCAGGAGAATATGGAAAGGTAGAATTATCATAGACACTAAGTAACCGACACAGCGCAGGATAGAGAACGGTGGAAGAGTGCTGTCTAAGCGTTAGGCCCACGACCCTATTAGGATAATGGAAATGAAATAGAAGAAGAAATATAATAATATTATATTCTTATTAGATTCAAACTGCGCTATGAAAGTAGGACTGACTTGTTGACCAAAAGGCACATCATAACTACTAGTAAAATGATGCCAAGTAGATCCAATAATAAATATGTCAATTTTGTAATCAATTGATTGTGATTTGGTGATTATTGAGTAAATTAGAAATAACCTGTTAACAATGACGGAAAATTATTTTAGAATGAATCATTTTATTAATATAAAAAATACAATAGCAACTTTGTTTGACGCGGTAACCGGTTGTTTGTATTGTGCGACATGGACAGCAGTCATAATAGTGTTTGTTATACTTTGCTATGATACAATGGTAATTATCATGTGAATAATCAGTGGTTTTTTTTAATAAAAAAAAGGTGCCGGAAATCAAACCAATCTGGTTTAATTTCCGGCACTTTCGGCATTCCATTTGATCATTTGTGCTAATTATATAAATATGGATTGTAATCATGTACGCGGGAACATTTTTTTCATCTAATTGCTTTTGAAACATTAAAAATACCGTAAAAAAGGTGCCGGAATGCCGTTCCACAACGTTACATGACAAAAGAGCGCTGGTTATAATATTAGTTATCACGTGTTATAATGTTAGTTATCATAACATTAGAGGGACTGCACCTCTCGAAACTATAGTAGTGATAAAATAACTCAACGTGTGTATAGTAGTGATGAGGTAAACCGTTATTTTAACCGTGATTGTGAGATTTGTGTTCGATTATAATGATTATCATTCGTGATTCGTCGAGCAATCACTGGTACACTGGAAACTAAACCTCCAACAATTAAATCTCATTTATCAGTCGTTGTTACAATTGAATACCAATTACACAATCACAGTTACAATAACGGTTTACCTCATCACTAGTGTATAATACTAAAGTTAGTTTATTAAAAAAATTAAAATCTGAATACAATATTACTATTATCAAACCGAATATAAGAAGAATTTGCAAAGAAAATAAACTGTATTTTTTTGTCATCACACCTGCAACGGCCAGGACGAAATGCCACACCGGCCGGAATACCGGGACCAATGGTAAGTATGGAAAGTCTATCCATAACTAAATTTAAAACGCTGCTCTGCGAAATTTTATCATGGAATATAACAACATACAAGTATAATTTTCCTAACACTGTTTAACTATCCAAATTTAGCGGTTACAAACAATTATTACGGAAGAGGAGTTTACATGTCTTTAATGTTTAAATTAACAAACTCATTAATAAACTTAACTAGTCAGAAAACAAAAGTAAATACATTTGAATACTTTTTATTAACATGAACATACTTAACTCAACAAAACACGTAGCTTATCTAAGGTATAATACATATACTGTATGAGCATGATTTTATGTTTCTATTTTTGTAGCCATGAATCGATCAATTGACATTTTGATCTCTATATTTATCGCTGATGTGAAAATTATCCGCGTGAACTTTTGACTTTTGACAGGCAACTTGTCAAAACTAGGGCACCAGATCTAGGAGCCAGAACCACATTCAGAACCAAACTAACATTTTAGTTATCATTTCATATTTTGGGGTCATTGGTTTGAACATTCTTTTTCCAGATATCGAATAGAAAACGAAGGGTAAAACATCTTTCATGCTCTATAATCGCTAAATGTGTGTTAAATATTTTATTTTGAATACGGTAATATCAACACATCTTGCATCTGCAGCCATGGCAGAATTGTCTCTGAAATCAGAATTCTTCAGGGAGCGTAAGTTCGAAATCTATCGGCTGCGAGTTTTTTTTTCAAGTTCGTTATTTAAAAAAAAAAAGAATTAATTATATATTATATTTATTTTTTATTATGGAAGAGGTGGAAATCTGACGGTGCCATGTCAGATGAATAAGGTGGATGACTCATCAAGTGGCTGTGTGAACCGACCCTATTTTGGGTCTTTTTAGGTTTAGGTTAATTTTTAGTTTTTATGTCATTTTTTGTTTACGACACACATATATTTTTACTATTTTTTAACGGAGGTTATCCAGGTCAATTTTATTCCCAACCATCCCGGATAATCAAGTCTACTACAATATATTCTATTAGGTTGATGCATAATTATCCGCCGGTCAGGAGTGGCGATTCCCGGACACAAATGGCCAAAGGCAGTATAGCATCAACATTTTTTTTTTTTTCCAATTCCAGTCTACGATACTCTGAGTACTCTACATGCGGCTAGACCGCCAAATCTACTTCTACAAGTGCATCAGCGCTAATCGCTTTGACACTTTTACTAACTAACTTATTGTAATAAACATCATATGTGTTTTATATTAATACATGAATTGGAAGGGTAAAAAATTCTAATAAAAAACCCTTTACACAATTTACTGGAAGTGGTTGAAATTTTTCTGCTGGACACCCTTTATAACCGTGGAAGGCGAAGGCAAACATATTTAAGTGCCGATATTTCAATATTATTCAATTGATAATGAGTGAAGAAACGGTAAGCGCGTGTTTCTTTTCCACGGCAAGGGTGGATTTTAATGCCACAGTATTGTTTTATTAAATACGTCTTGAATTTTTTTATTTGTTGAAATTTTGCGTTAATTGTTGACTAAAAAAATGTGGGTATCTAGTATAAACAACAGACACTTCCGATATATTCTTTTATTTGAGTTTAACTGAGGAGTTAAGGCACAATGCTATGGCACCGATCGTCAGATGGTTTGGACCCGACTGTAGTATGAATTGCTTCCGAGGGTTGTTGCCAACGACGCCGTGGCTTCGGGGCCACAATACCGAAAAACAACCAACACGACGGCAACTAATAATTGTTCAACATAATAATTCCCGTTCGCATACTGCCAACATTACAAAAGCAGTTATTCAAAGATCATTGGGAGGTTGTTCCACATTCACCCTATTCTCATGATTTCGCTCCACTTTTTTTCCGCTCTCATTCAAATGATGGCTTCTTGACTTTCTTATTTATAAGTCTCAGCTTCAGCGACATCTATATTGCTACATGAGAATGAATATCAAATCGTAGCATAGTTAGTAATAAATAAGTGATATGTTCCATCGTGATATCATATATACAACTTCCAAAACTTGGATAGATGTGGTAGCATGGGTAAATAGGTGAACGTTACATTGTGTAAAGGGATCACTTAAGCCAGCCAGATTGAATGCTCAATATTTAGAGTAAATTCGTGCCATTGAAGCCATTTAAGCTAATAAAAACATTTTTTCTAACTGTTATTTACGGTAACACGAGTTGACAGCATGGCTGCGTTCGGGTATTTTATATCATGGTATGGTAAAGATTAAACGTCGTAGGATTTATTTAGCATAATTTATTGATTTGAGAACGGTGTGTAATATTTAATACGTGTCACATTAAGTCTATTTTGATGTACGCCATAAGCTCGGGAAAGCGATCGAGCAATCTGTAATCTGTGTGCAAAAATGACCGACATTAAATCGTTTCTACGTTAGGACAAGGAAATGATTAATTCATAAATAATACACTGTCACACATACATAGATAATACACTGTCGCACCTACTGTAATAGTATAGTATTCATTCTATTCAAGGGCGGCTGTACAAATTGTACACTGTGTTAGGAGAATGTTGGTATCTCGCCTCACTTTACGCTTGCTGTACGTCAAACGTCAATCCATTAACCGTGGATGTTCCGTTTGTCAGTTGGGTTAATTTGCATCTCCCTTAGCAGCATTTCAAACGGAATAAATGTTTGTAATTTAATACTTTTTGTCTAACTTTTCAGAGTATTTACGTTTCTTGGTGATGTTTGGGCGTACATGTCGAGTCTTGTTGTCAACTCGAACGCCCCGTACAGGGGTTAAAGTTTTTGTCTCTTTCTACCAATCTCACGCTAATCTTTGAGTTTATCTCCAGAATATTATGTGTACAAGGAGATAAGATTTATCTCAACGTAAAAAAATAAATAAAACCTCTAATTTTGAACTGATTTCTTATATTTTTATACGGTTAAGCCACTGTGCCTCGCGTCGCCTTTCGTTAATATTGTAATTTGTTATCTCACTGGCGTGATTTAAACGAAAATAACTGATTTGATCTTCAATTTTCATTTCTCTCTTGTCCACAGTGCCGGGGCGACGTGCCGAGATTTCAGACGGGCTTTTTTAAATTGACTTCAGCTGTTGTAAAATGGAGGCTCTCATTTTTGACAAGAAAACCTTATCCCTGAAGTACACGACGACCAGAGACGTCCCTAAGCTGGAAAACGATAATGATGTCCTGGTCGAAGTGGAGTTTGCAGGAATCTGCGGGACCGACGTTCATATCATCGAGGTATGTCAATCACAACATTATCATTTTGGAAAAATGACTTTTTTTACTGTACAGAGGTTTGACATTTTGACGACAGAATAAATCCGTTATTACAATACAAATGTGGTCAACAAATCTCATCACAAAATAAAATCTTATACTTGAAGTAACATATAATTAAAATGCAAAATTAAACGATTAATAAAATACGTTACATAAGGGTGGCTACATATGGTATCCGAAAAGTTCACTGATTGAAATTCACCGACGGAAAGTTCACCGACTGCAATTCACTGACAGAAAGTTCACCGACAACAATTCACCGACCCGAAATTCGTTAACCTTTTAAATGCCGCGAGCGCGTTAACATGCTAAACTTTGTATGTCACGCCAAGTTATATGCGTGTTAACATACAATTTTGGATCATGCAAGCTTGCAGGGATTAAAGTAGTATTTTTAAATCATTTTGCCATCTGTGAATGACAGGTCCCAGCATTTGATAGATAAGTCAAGACCCTTAAAGCCTAGTCTTATCGTATGCGGTGTCTTCCATTTCAAATAGAGGTGGCAGTTAATTAAAAGGTTAAAAGAAATATTCACCGATTATAGAAAAAATCGTCAATGATTTTATTATTATTTTATTACTTGAATGTATTATAATTTGCATTTTACTTTGTCAATATTTTTGAAAAAATTAAAATAAGAACGAGCAAATTCAGGGAAGCCAACACTACCGACAGACAAACCTTGAGGGCTGTAGAGAGACTACATTTATGATTATTACAATATCATTTTACAGCTTGTATGCATGTTTTCTGTTACTGTGAGACGCTTCATGCGAATGATGAGTAAGATACGCTAGTTTTATTTAATTTTATCACAAAAATACATTTCAATGAAAACAGTGCACAACTTTTTGAATTCGCACATGTGCGAAACAAACATAAATTAAATAATCTATATGTTATAAACGTAAAATTTATTATAATTAATGTAGAATTGTTAATTGCTTAGTTCTAAAAACTATCACGACTATCCCGCCGCCACAGCCGGGGCGCTCTAGTCGTCGAATGCTTCTTTTACTCCTATGATAAATGCTATTATCTGCTTTTAAGCTAACGTTGTACTCAAGCCATACAATTGGCTACCTACTGAATTGAAAATTCCATTCGGCTGAACCGTGTTGTACGGAATCCTTACTTATGCTGTGCTGTTTTTTAACAGAATAACATTAGAAAGCTTGGTTTACAGCTGCATGCTACTTCCTCTTTTACTAATTCTCTAATTTTACTATCTTGCTGTTGTTAACGTGTTGTTTTCACGATCGTTCTTTGCGTTCAAAGTACACGATGGATTTGTTTTTGAATTGGAAAAAATATAAACATATTAAAAATATTAATTTGCTTTAGGTATATATAAAAAAAATCATGTTCGATCATAAAAAGTGTTCTAGAAAACGCCCATAATATTTTTATATTGAATTCTATATGGGCAAGAAGCTATTATTTTACGTTATAATTAAAATTTTATAAACACTGAATAGTATTAAAAAATAATAAATAAATAAATGGTAAGGTCTTACAAACAACGGATTCATTTTGCCTAAAGACATTGGCAAAACAAAAGTTCATAATATTTATATTATACAGGGTGTAACAGATCTAGTCCACAATATTCAATGGGTGGATGCCTGACTAAATTACGAGTCGAAAATGTTCCAGGAATATGTGCAAATCTGTTACGGAAAATATTATTGTTTGAAATTTTTACAAAATCGTGTTAAGCTTGAAGTAAACTTCGAAATAAATATTTGCGAAACTGTTAAATTAATCATCTATATTTTTGCTTCAGGCCCCAAATCATCGAACACATAATAATATAGTATTTAATTTTTTGTATTCAATTTATAATTTGGAATCAATAAAATGCTGCAATTAATCGAAATAATCGCATAATAACATTTTTTTTTTAATGCCTGACATAGTTGAGATTAGGCACATATCCCTTGAACATTTTCGACTCAAAATTTAGTCAGATCCACCCATAAAGTATTGTGGACTAAGTACGTTGTTACACTCTGTATATGATTGTATAATATCATTGGTAACTGCATAATTTAAATATAATATATACCTGCTGCATGCCACTGGTATTTGCTCTATTGCGTTTTTATTTACGGAACCTTGCTCAAGGGACAAAGGCCCAAAATATACTGATTTCTTTACCGATTAATCAATTCAATTATAGCCGTAGTCTGCTAGCAAGGAATAAACAATATAAAAATTCTAAATAAAATAAATGTAAAAAATGTTAAAATCAATCCAAGTTCACTAAATAAATTATCAGCATTGTTTGTGCCGTAGATAATAATTACAGAGTTCATGATAAAATGAATGTTTATGATATATGACCGCGGTGGCATATTAAATATTATGACAAGTAACTTATCTTGACAAGTCTCTCTTAAACATACAAATGTACGAGTTTTGACGTGATCTTTCTCATTATTTACGATTATACAATTAATCAGGGCCGGATCCGGGCATGCAAATATTTTTTTATTTGAAAAATTGTTGAGTACACGTGACGACAAATTTATGTCAAAAATTCGTGCGGTTTGATCGATTCAAACGAAAATTTAATTTGAAATATAGCTATAGGTACATCAATTTTTCAGCAAAAGTTTGACAATTGGTATGTGCTTACATCTCGAATATCATATGCGAAAAAATGGACATAACATTATTTTTTTATTTACAAAGAATATGTTTATTCAGTGAGTACTCTGTTAAAATTTCGTAATATTTTTATTGAAATGAAAAAAAAATTGGAGACATCGAGTATCGATCCCGGCAACTTTCACATGCTAAGCGAGCTCTCTACCATCTTGTTATTCCCATATTTGACTGTGGTGTCAAATTATCATATAAGCATATAATGGTGATTATAGTGTGTTACATTGTAATGTATTAATATAATTTTATTTAATTTAACATCTATTAATACCAATATTTAATTTTATTTAAAAAAGAGTTACCTTTGGTGAAATTTGTAACAAGCTAGTGTTAATGAAGAGCGTAAGACATTTTTCACATCTTATTTGTGTTTCTTAGTAGTGTAATCGTAAGGATCGCTGCGTGTCATGCGGAGGATCATAAATCTAATTTAATTAATTAATTATTATTGTAGCATGATATAATTTAAATCTCTATATCATTTGACCTGATCAGCAGTATGTTATCACTCAATTATATACTCTCCGTAAAATAACAAACTATTAAAAATGTGTTAATTTCAAAGATTCTCAAATATCTGCAAAACAATATTATTACTCTCAATTTTATTTGCAACTAGAGATGTGCTAATCTACTGTTTTTCAATTTTAATCATAGCTGTTGTCATTACTCTTTAAACATGTTTTCAACAATCATTATTAAATAACACATTCAATTTAGATTTGTATGTGAGCTTGCGATTTTGCTTGTTGTTTTTTGTAAATAGAATATTATCGAGACGACGATTAAATTATCATGTTTTGAATGAATACTTGTCAAAGCTTGTATTGTGGAAGGATGTATCAAACTAGAACCTACATATAAGTATGTTATAACTTCGTGTGGAATGGACTGGCGGAGGGGACACTGACTGTGTATTAAACTTTAACCGTTTTATACAGAATTGTAAAATACAAACATATAATCGGTGTTGTTTGCTAACTGAGAGTTCCATTGTTTATGTTTTTATTTTTACACAAGATAATTATAGTTTACTTAGCGTGAGTATACACTGTATACGAGATACGTTGAGACCTGAAGGTGAAGTGAAGGTCAAGGTTAGCGAGAAAGAACTAAGATTATCTCTTACATGACGATAGAAGTACTTAATTGTTTTAGAATGTTATAATGTTTTTGAATTCATAATTTTTTTGATTATTTTTAACCAAACTTTTCAATAGCTCTAGCTCATGATATCCTTTCAATTACACTGTTATTATTATATTATTATTTTGGATTCAATAAAAATTATAATTATTTTAGAAAGTTGTTCTAATATATAACAAGAAAGGCAAAAATCTTGTTGAACCAAGTTGGTACTTAAATCATCCAGTCTTGCGAGTTCTATGATACAAGCATATACTTTTTGATCAAAAATAAGTGGAAAACTTTGGATATTATCACTCTTTCCAGTTTGTTAGATTTTTCATTTTGAATCCTGATTGAAAGTGAATCACGATTTCATGATTTTATATACACAATGCAATACAAATTGTCTCCAAGTCCTAATAATAATAATCTTCTTTAAAACTACACAACGATTATGAATGATGTTAATATAAACTGTTACAAATGGTTGCATATACTTTTGCAAAAAACTAGTTATTAACGATTAGAAAAGAAGTAAATAAACAATTAATTTATTTAAATGTGGTTAATAAAAAGTTATTTATTTATTTAAAATAACTATGGCCAACCACAAAGTTAACATAAACAGTTATCAAATAATAGTAATGCTGTTTTTCACCTATTTCTAAGAGCATCTGGATTAAAATTAACTTTATTAAGTTTGAAGGTCTAAAAATACAATTTTGATTTTTAATTTCAGGGTGCCTTCCCTTGCAATGACAGGTTTCCCTTCGTGATGGGCCACGAGTTTGTGGGAACAATTGTGAAGTCGGGAAAAACTGCTAATTTCAAGGTGGGCCAGAGGGTTGCAGTAGACCCCAATAGGTAGGTTTCGGAAATACAATATGCTCTGTTAAAATGATATTGGCACTGTTAATATTGTCACGTTACAATTGCTTTATTTCTAGTGGATGTGGCATCTGTCACACTTGTCACGTGGGCAACTACCACATGTGTGAAGTGGGAGGCATTAACCATACTATTGGTATTTGGAGAAACGGAGGATGGGCTAAGTACTGCTGTGTGCCCGACACGCAAGTCTTTCTACTGCCTGAGTCAATCACCTGGAAACAAGGTTATAATATTCAAATTGTGTACATTAAATATGCTTCTGATTTCATCAATATTATGGCCTGTGTCCACGAAACGATGCCCGATTTAGTTGAGATAAATTTCAGTACGTTGTATATTAATTTAGATTTTGATCTGGAGATAAACTCAGAGATCGCATCTTGAGGTTGGTGGGAGCCATAGATATCTACAACTCTATATTCCGAAAGTTAGATAAATGGAAGGCATTAAAATACAAATATTTATTATATTTTAAATGCTGCATGGGGAAACTTAAATTTACCCAATGGATAACGGTCAATGGACGTTTAACAAGCATGAAGAGAGGTGCAAGGAGAGTGGCGGTGCTCGAATCTCTGATACTTGGTGGACTACGAAAGCCGAAAGTTGTTTCCAAATAATCTCATTGGAGCATAATCCTTGTCTCAGTTGTCTCGAGATGAAAATTTCATCTGTGGACAAAGGGCATTAGAGTAGAATGTGAAATCAAGAACAGGTAAAACAAGAATGAAAGCAGTCTAAGGGCAGTGAAAATAGGGTCTCCCAAACTTATATGTACTATGATATAGTGAAGAATATATATATACACATATGTAATACTTTAAAAGTTAAAGCAAAATAAGTTTCAGCATCATTTGCTTGAGATTATTGTGAATGTTTTGACACATAGAAGGTAGGTTCTTAAAAGTTGTTCAGGTATGTTCATATGGAAGCATGGAGCATCAAGATAATACGTTTATAAAAGAACAGACTAAGAACATTTTTGTACAGATCAAGAAAAAGGTTTATACAGACTAGGAAAAAGTATATTTGTCAAACTGTCAATTAAGGTTTTGAAAATATTTTATGATTTAAAGAAGAACTGTGATTAATTTTGAAATAATGTATCTTATGGTATACCAGGTGCTTTAAGTGAACCAATCTCGTGTTTGGCCCGCGGCTGGGACCGGGCTGGAAGGATACCCATTGGAGAACATATCCTGATAATGGGAGCTGGCATTATAGGTAAATATTGATATTGACACAAAATTAAATGAAATCATAACAATGTGTATTTGATTTATCACAATAGTTTCACAGCTTGTTTAATTTATAATAATATTATGTACAAACAACTACTGCATCACTTTTCTACGTGAGTAGGCAGAAAGTAGTATGCTACAATATTTTATCAAGAACCTGGTGGGAGGAGATTGTTCTGGTGGCATATAATGGGACGTTTAACAAGTCTTTGCATATTTTTAAATGCTGTTTCCCCTCTATTTTGTTTTTTGTGACAAAAAATGACATACTATTCCATAGCATATTTTTCTGTTTTAAAATGTCAGTGTTAACGTTTTCTTGTATACATATTATGCTTGTTTTAAATTTTTGGGCTTAAATAATGAAGTGTCAAGTTGAAAAAAGAAATATTTTTGACACATACTTCTTTTCGCTATTAATCAAAGTTTTAATGACTCAAAATGGTTATCCAGGAGCGTAACTGGGAAATTCTACCGCAGCCACGCTACAGTCCCGACCTCGCTCTGTCAGATTATCATCTTTATCGGTCGCTCTCTAATCAAATGCGTAGCGTTACGCTCAACAAGGACAATGACCTCAGAAATTGGCTCGATAACTATTTTGATACTAGACCAGCCGATTTTTATAAAAAAGGCATCGACAAATAGGTTGAAAAATGGGATCAAGTCCTGAATAATAATGGAGAATACATCATTGATTGAAATTTTTGTTTAAAAATTTGATTTTACAATAAATAATTGAACAGAACCGCAAGGACTCATTAGACAATCCTATATTAAATTCATTGCCAGAGACAGCACATTTCTCCATACAATATTAAAACAATATTTTAAAGAATTAATATTAAAAATATTATTGAAATTTCATTGCAGATTATACAATTGACGTCTTTAATATTATAATTAACTTGCACACTCTGTTTCAAACCTCTTTTTCAGAGATTCAAAAGATTCACTTATTCTTTTAAGATTCCTTCATGTTCATCATCACCTTCCTCCTTGGTGGTCTGATGGCGTCATTGCCGTCGAGCTGTAGTTTGTGAATTACCCATTTATTAAATATCTATCAAATCCAACTCCTACCTACCTTATCACACAAAATTAATTTAAGTTTTAATAAATTAATATGTAATTATAATTACAAGTGCTTTGATTTTGAAACATCCTTTCCAAAATTTTAGCAAATGAGATCAGAAAATTAAAAAAAGATAGGCAGCCAATAGCAGAAATAGAGTTAGTGGGGAGAGGGAATGGGAACTGTTTCACAAAACTCAAGTTAGAACTTTTTCATTACGTCAAAAGATCTAATGACAAAGTTATGCTATATCACACAGACAATGATAATATGCATTAGCATGCACTTAAAATGTAATTTAATTAAAATATATGTACTTTTTATATTTCAGGAATTATGTGGGCAGAGTTATTCCACCTTCAAGGACATAAACATGTGACAATTTCTGAACCCAACAAGGATCGGCTAGCACTTACAAAACAAATTGGTAATAAATTTCTTTCCGATCAAGGACTGCTTGTAAAATTATTAATTTTTTAACATATGTTTGTATCTAATACAATATTGACTACACATTTTTGTTAGGTATCTTCTTTATTCAGGAAAATAAATAAACACAAATAAAACCTTCTCCTATTTATTATATTACATTCGAGATAATTTTTAGATCATGTATCCTTTTCTGAAAAATATGGTAATTCAATTTAATAAACTCGTTTATAGAAGATCATCAAAATTTGAGATAAATTCATCAACAATATTTATGACCATTACAGTTTAAACAAGATGCTGTACCGTAGAGATATTTTGTGGGTAAAGAAGACTTCTTTATTTGAAACTCAAAGAGATATGATTATTGGCTTTGCATCACCACTGTATTGTGAGAAGCTTAGAAAGGAGTGAGTTAGGACTCCAAGATTCAAAAGACATTTTCACAATAGTATTTCATTTGTATCATTGGTTAGAACTATTATCTTTGATTCTAGGCTTGGGTTACGAATGCTTTACACCCACGGAGATCCAGTTGTCGGGAAAAACATTTGATGTGATAGTCGACTGTACAGGTGTGGCAGCAGCTATGGAGCATTCCTTTCCACTATTGAAGTATTCTGGGAGATATGTGGTTTTTGGATGCTGCGATCCAAAGGCTTACGCCAAGTAAGAAGATTAATAACCAATCAACGTTTATACATATTTTGCACATGCTGTTTAATTTGCGAAATTTTAACCTCTATTCTAACTCTTTTCCAATCAATTTTACCCCTTAACAACTCTGTCTCTTTCACCCTCATATTCTTCCTCCCATTCCTCACACATTACTTTTATTCCTTGTGAAATTTAAAAGCTTGGAATCGCTGCAAATAAAATAAATTTAATTCTAGAACAAATTGATTAATATGGTAAATTCTCAACAGATTATTAACATTATTATTGATTTCACTGTGTTTACACTGACACTGAAAATTCAAAATGACCTCCAAAATTTATTTTCGTCTACACGGATACACTTAAAATATGCAATAGTTTTGAAAATGTTATACATAATTATTTTTAAGAATTTATAATTTATAGTTCATAAAAATATGTATTGATTTCAGAATAAATCCGTTTGAAATATATCGCAAAGAAGCAACCATCATTGGAGTGATGGTGAATCCATTCACTTTTCCCAAAGCAATAGGGCTCATAGAGTCCATGGGAGACAAGTAAGTCATTTGTCTATTTCTGCTGTCATGTGTATCAGAACAAAAAATATATGTATACTTCAATTATTATAGCATTCATATTTCTTCCAGCATTGATTTTGACATCAAATATACATACACATCGGAATGAATGACATGATGAATGATTTCTACTTAAAAATTTTCAACTACATTCAAATTATAATATTCAAAGTCTTACTAAGACACATTATATTAAACAGGATTCAATAATTTAACAAAAACACATTAAAAAGTAGTTATTTGAAGTACATATAAGCATAAGTGGATAAAAGGATGACTAATATTTAAATCAATTGTATTTAAAGCAGTGTTTAATTAACTAAACAAATACAAGCACTTGTCAACAATGTTCTATTATCTCGGGAATACTATTTGTATTTCCTCTTGACTTTATTAGGATACTTCTAGAGCAGTGCTCCGCAACCGGTGTGCCGTGAGCCGGATACAGGTGTGCCGCAATCAAATTCAATGTATTTGACATTTTACTATTTTTCATTACGTATTTAATACACAATGACAAATTATTTTTCATAATATTGTCTATTTTTCAAAATGTAGTATAGAATAATTATTATAACTAAATCATTTTTCAATGGTCCCCCAGCGCCTGGTGCCAACTGTTGAAAACTGCGTAAAAATTTATTGTAAAATTTGTGTATAAATTTAATACCTATATATTTTAGCTTTTGGTGTGCCGCGGAATTCTAGGAAGAATTTTGGTGTGTCGTAGGTGAGAAAAGGTTGCGGAACACTGCTCTAGAGTAATCATAAAATAACCAAAGTCTGTATATATATAATAAATAAACACTTTTTAATTATTTGTAAGATTTAGCATTGATATATATATATAAAAGCTTTAATGTTGTGTATTTCCTCTAGGTACTTGTGTTATGAGAAGTTGGGGATTGTTGTTTACCCCTTGGCCAAATACGAAGAGGCTTTCAAGGAGTTAAAGAAAGGAGCCATCTCAAAAGCCGTGTTTAAATTGTGAATAAAATAATGAAATTCCAAGATATTTTTTTTACATAATTTGTTTTATTTTTAATTGCATACATAAATTGTGGGTTAAATTTTAAATTGTTTATTTGACTTGCTCTCATTTCTTATTTCTTAAGGTCGAATGATATAGATGGAGGGATGAGAATGCGTTCTCTTGTCTCCAATATCTCAAGTGCGATAACCGGTAAATAAATGGGATCTTGATGGATGAACGGGATGCCCGAGGGCAGCTGTAGGTAACAAACAGCTTTAGCATTTTTTTTGTTTGTAAATTCATACTTACTTACTTCTTAGAAACTCGTATACTTAATTATATGTGCAAGTAAGAAATTTAGTTATATCAACAACATTTCTAATAACAATAATAATATCAATCATAATAAATACTAGGTTTTTTCAAGGTTACTGATGTTTTTAAAAATGGCTAGGCCAAAAAATATTTGGTAGCATAATGAAGTTTAAATATAATATATAAAAATGTGCTACACAAATTTATATAGCCTAAAAAACTAATTATATTATTAATAGAATCGGCGTTAACTTTGTAGATTTTCATCATAATGGATGGGTATAAATGAAACAATGTTATTATTACTCTACTCGAGTATGTAGTGCTAATAAACTCAAGTAGGGTAATAACATTATTTCATTTATACCCATCCATTACATACATAATTGTTATTGGTTAAAGCAACAGCACAAGGTCTTACACTGACTTCAGTTTGTTAGCATTGACAATTCAATTTACTTTGAATAATTATAAAAACTACTAACAACAAAGCTTGATTCAGTTTGGTGATACATAATTCAAAACTGCTAAACTGGTAACATTTAACTAATGTTCATAATTCAAAACCGATTAACTGATAATATTGCATTACCTAATGTACACAGACCTGGCGAAGAGGGGTGACTATGGGGGACAATTGTGCCGGGCCCCAAAGATGGGAGGGGCCTCATACCGTATCATGTAAAATAATACGCTTTTTTAGATAATGTAATAAAAATGTGTCTGAATGTAAGGAAAGCACGAGTGTCTTGCTCACTCGTTTTCATTGCGTTTCGGAACTTTTTCTGCTCATTTTTCATCATCAAATTTTTTTATTAAACAAAGTTGTATTTTACTTTTTAGTTTTTCCTTAGGCCATTTTTGCTCATTATTTACAGAGTTGCAGAAAAGATTTTACAGGTTAGGTTTTTGGACAAATTATTTTAGGATTTATATACCCTTTATCACACACCTTGTATATATTATAATGCCACTTTGACATATCTAGGGGGGCCTCGCGTCCCAACATTTTTGTCGCAGGGTCCGAATGTTCATTATCACATATCTGATGTTTCTGAACTGCTTAACCAATACTACGCGGCCGGCCGTTAATGATCGGCTGCAGTGTTCTGAGTTATGCTGTGGTGGTAGAATCAAACTCCTTTGTCAGGTGATAATTAACACAAATTTATTCAAGCAAGATTACAGAGTATTTACAACAGTATAGTATACTTTAAGATAGTACTAGATCACGTCGGAGTCCAGAAGAAAGAGAGCTCGCTCAACGAGCGTGCCCGCTCCAATACCTATACACACAGACTCATTCTTTTCACCGCGTGACACACACACACACACATATAACAACTCACAGTTTAATTTTCAAAACTACATATTGTTTCACTTACTTATTGCAATTATCTAAAATGTGTCTATTTTTCTGAGCATGATAATTCAACTTGGATATTATTGCAGTAGTAATACCATTAAGTGCAATAAAACTAATAAAAATATAAAAACAATTCATGGACTATTATAATAATGTACTAATAACTCGGACAGAAAGGCGCAGAAGGAAACTGACAGCAAAATGCCATAGATCAATAGAGCCCCTTGTATGTGTTGGGGACCCAAAACCGTGGGAGGGTTGGGGAGGGGTGCCCGAGATAGTACCACTGAACGCTGTACACCGTAGTGAAGGAATTTTGACACCACCTGTTGATAAAAATAAAAACTTATAGAATTAAAATTGAATTGGAATATAAAAATGCATATTTTTATATTACGGAGATAATCGTAACATGTGGGTGTGAGTGTACATGTAGCCAGAGCAGGTTAATTGAACTATTCATGGTTGACACTTGATTTATCATTAGGCACGGTTTATAAACATGGGAAGTTAAGCTGTACAAAGTATTTACTGTACAAATAGTTTTCAGAGGCGATTCCTGGAGCTGTTGATGGGAAGATAGCAGTAGAAACAGTGGTGTTCGAAAGACAGCCTTCCAAACATTTGCTGGGCGCATTATTTATTTATTTATTTGTGTATATAAGGTACATAGTATCATTAAAAGAAAGAACTACAACAATTGTCCTTACTAATTAATATTAAAACAATAACAGTGCAATGAAGCATATAAATAAAGCTACTGCATATACAAAAATAAATAATGTAGAAAAAAAATATTAAAAAGGAACATAGTGAAAATTAAAACATAATGTCTTTTTTAATATATAACATTCAACAAATGTATTTAAAAGTAAAAAATTGTTTACAAAATTGTGTCTAAACAAAAGATAAAAATAAAAAAATATATAAAATGTAATTATGTATTTTTGGGGGTTAGGACGGTGGTTAAATGAAATAGATGTGATTTGCGTGTGTTGAGGTGTTTATTGTCGGTATGATAAAAACAATGAAGACGGATAGAATGAATAAATGAATGAATGATGTAGAAGGTGCATGTGTGCATGAAATGAAATGAAGCAAATTGGCGGTCTTGCTCGGCGAAGGCGAGCCGGCAAGACCGCCGTCGTGAAACGATGAAACTGGAGAGACTGCTTGGCGGTGAATGCTTGAGCCCGACTTGTAGCAGCAGCCGGCAGCGCTGTCGCTAGCGTCGATGCCGACTGAGATGGCTGTGGATTTGAATCCCGATCGCTACATATTATTACAGGTTAAATAAATATTATATTACAAAGCTATCAATATTTCAAAATCAACTGCAGGCTTATCTTAAAAATAGTCAAGCTGTCATGGAATATATCTACAAACTCACTGTACTCAATGCCAAGTCTGTGTAGTGTAGTCTCGGCAGTGAATGTGGTAGTTAGTTCTCGTAGTAAAATATGTCTTTTGAACGTGTTGATGTGGGGACCCTAAGAGATCAGTTCTGTCACTATGAGAATTGATAATTTTGTATGGAAATATTAAGTCTATTAATTTTCTTCTATCTGGCAAACTCAGGACATTGAGTTATTTCATAAGAGTGTTGTGCATTAGTATTGCTACATGACGTCGGTACTGGGTGTCTTTACGGCTGATAGAAGTTTTGCGTTCACTATCGCCGGGCCGTGATGATAAGAGTGGAGGCATTAGACCTCCACAATATGGTATATTGCCAAATCATTGTGGTTTGTGTGTTAGGAATTCTGAGGTACATAACTTTATTCATGAAGTTATGTATTACGTGATACAGGTAGTTCTCATTTAACAACCAGGTTTCGTTCCACCGACCTGGTCGTAAATCTGGTAAATGAACCGATCATTATTTTATTTTAACGAAAGATGTAAAGTGTTATAATTTTAGCATGGTGTGTAATTGATTGATCCAGTGAACACTGACTTACTGCCTGAATATAGGCAATGCGCACTGTAAATAACATAGTTCGACAGCTGTTCACATAGATTTAGAGATAAGCAATGTGACGCATCTTATAACATGAAGTGTCTCTTTCCTGCTGACAATGATGAAAGCAAAGATTTTACGGCTCTCACACAGAAGTCGCAGTATTGATAGGCGAATAATGGTCATAAGTGTGAGTAATCAGTAAACGAGGTTAAAAGTTAATTTGAAAAATGATTGATTTTTAAAACTAAATTTTCATTTCTTTTCATTGTAAATAAAGTAACTATAATATATAAAATTAAACCAACTTGTGCTTCCCAAGCCTTCATAAGTCCTGTTTGGTGAAGCCTTCCGATGAATTTATCATAGTATGGCCGAAATGCAGAACTCTTCCTGAACACAGCTATGTACCAGTCCTGATAGATGTCCCCGCCCATTAGCCTGCGTCTGTTCACAGCATCGATGGTTATGTAATCTGCTGTTACAAAGTGCCCTGTAATGCGCAGATTTTCAATTTAAGAGCATTGGAGATATACATGAAATGGAAGTTTTTTGAAAATTATGTAAAAGTGGCAGACAGAAAAACTTTTTGTATAATAATTATTTGAACTTATCCAATAAATATTTAAAAGTATTATAAAAATATTATAATCATATTTTAAACATAAATTAAGTTGTGTTAAAGTTTTCTGGTGAAATAAAAATTGTTTGGAAGTCTTGGCGCCATCTAGCATGTTCTACTCAAAGGTGTTTGAGAAACTATGAGAAACAAATTAAAAAAATGGTTGCCTCCAATTGGAAAAAAAGATAATCTACTAAATAGTCATGCAACAGAGAGACTGGTAATACAAGGCAGATTTAAGAGAACTTGTTCCCACAGAAGCATAGGATTCATTAGGAAGTCATCAGGCATGCTGCAGATCGGAGCAGATGGCGCCAAATACTTTTGGTTTTGGTCACATCGTCGAGAGCATAACAAAGTAGAAGAAAAGAATGTAACATATACAAAATTTTTACAAGATTAATAAGGTTGCCATAGTTTAATCGGTAAAGCACTTATCGGTAGGTAATATCATTTTTGGGTCCCGGTAGCAACTGTATTTTTTCAAAAATTTGGTTTGTTCTTTGTGTCTTTCTAATATGTGTTAATCTTGTATTTTTCTGATATAATATATTTAATTACAATATTACATTATTATTGAAACGAAGACGTAAATCCTGTGCCGTTAGGATCTACTGAAGGAATTGCACGATCTCCTGGTCGCGCATCCCGCGGATTGGATTACGATGATTCCGGTCGTAAATCAGAATCCCCACAAGGGGGGAAGAGGAAAGAAGGAAATAAGGGACCTGGATATAAGCATCGATGATGGGATAGGGGTTCCAGTCGAAGGACCAATGATCTCGGGGAATTGGGAATCTGAAGGACTGCTCGCCTTACCTCGTGTATGACGCCTCCGTCACCCCGCAGTCGCAGTCGAGATCACACAAACGGCACGCGGATGGGCAGATCTCTGCTTCCGATTGAAGACGGCGATATCAATCACTTCACTCGCAGTACACAAATAACAAACTCTATGTGATCATCAAAACACAAGATCACATGTATACAGTAATACAGTGCTGGTGCTGAGTAAATCCACACCGCTTATGCTCTTGCGATGTCGAGATCGAACAAATATCGGTCTAGTTGACGTCTGCTGATGTCAAGGTCACTATTGGCTACCATATCACCACACTAAAGGCGAGCATTAAGGAAAGGTGTATTTGGACTGGGAAAAGATGTCAATAATACGGGTCCTAGCCGATTCGCAAGACGCAGTAAAAATGTGAAATTAAAGTCAGCAAAATAATCAAAATGTTGACTAATAAATGCCGATGTACAAGTATACAGGAAAATTGTAATTTATCATATATTTGCAGATATTAAAGTGTACACATTATTGTCAAACATTTTTTATTGCAGTGTGATAATGAAGTTTTATAATATTACTAGCAAATAAGCAATTGGCTGTCGCCGATTAGCACTTATCGCCGGTGGCTTTGGTGGCCGCTGCTCGACCAGGGTTTCCGTGGAATCTATCACAATACAGAAAGATTGTAAATTAATATTAATATTCGTCAATAGTTTTTGCTAATTTGTACTACCACCTAGCAGATTTCTTAAGAAAATACACTAAAACAGGATGCAAAATGTGATACAATAACACAAACAATACTAGATCCATTTCTTTCTCTCAAAAAATTAGTAGTAAGTACAAAATAATTTTATTTAATAATTGACAATAATTTACTTTGCAAGTCTAGATATCATTAAAAAATGCAAAACTAGTTGAAGTTATTTTAAAATAAAAAATTAAATATGACATTGCAGTGCGGTAATGAAACTTTACAATATTATTGCATTTGACTTCATTTCTGCATGTATACGCATATATGTATACATACTAGATACATTTTGTTGTGTACAAACAATAAATGCCGAAAGAATTCAGGATACGGAAGGAATAGTCACTTACCATAATCCGGATTCTGCAAACATCTCCAAAATGTGGACTATATATGTTATTCACTATTTCGTCTTAGCTTCCGACACAGTATAGACGTGAAGTCTCAAATTAGTATAATATTGTAATCCTTTCCGAACACGCATAGCCGCACTGGCTCAAGGTCGCCAATCGACTGGGTCGGCGGCGAGGTTGGGAGGGGAAGGGAAGGGGAGAAGGCACAGTGCATTATTTTCGTTCAAAAATAAATATGTATTTACACAAATAAATATACGTCTCAAACACATTTCTTCCTCTCATAGAACAAGTAGAAAGTACAGAATAAACAAATTGTTGCAATTAATTCATTAATAAGCAATTATCACTGGCAACATTTCTTACCAAATTGTAATCTTTCTACAGCGTAACCAAACTTATCATCCATCCATTTTTGCTTCAGCTTATCTGGAGGTAAGTCCATGAAGTTCTTCCGCACTTTGACAATATTTCTCTAGAAATAATGCTGGGTATATACAGGTGGCCCAAAAAAAGTTAAAACATCTCGTAACACATAAGTTATTTCAGAATAGGTAATTAATTATAATTTCATAATGAAATTTTTTTTGCACAATATTTAGCTAATCAGGAATCATCAAAACGCCACATATTGAATAATCTACTGGATTTAAATCTAGGCTGATCGATGGCCACATGCCTGGCTCGATGAAATTAATATTCTCACGATGAAGAAAGTCGATTGTATTTCTGGCTGTGTGAGATGGAGCTCCGTCCTGTTGTAACGTCTAGCTATACTCCAAGTTTTGTTTTGAAACTCTTTGATCATTTTCTTAGCACACCAACATTTTTCAATTTGCAAATTTTTGATCAGAATACAGTCTTCTGCAGTGATTTTTGTTATTTTGGGCAACAATTTGAAAAAACCAAATATAAACAAGGGGAAAATTAATAATCAAATATGGTAACCGGAAATTGTCGAAAGAAAACGTAATATAGGTAAATAGGTAAGTAAGTAAATTAGTAAACTATTAGTTATAGTAAACTAATTTTGATGTAATTATATCACGTTTTACAAAATGTTCTCACCTTTTTTGTGCTACCTGTATGTAGAAAGAAAATGAGGAAATTATTTTAGTATTGGTGAATAAGAATAGTAAAGATGTAAACATACTTCTGTTGCATCCCTTATAGAGAATATCCAAGCATCGTGGGTAGCTCCCCACTGGATATTATGGTGAGCTAAGTCTGCTACTGTATCTATTGGCTTAGTGTATCTGTGAAAGATATGTTCAGTTTGATATATAGATGCATATTTTTATAGCAACATAATGTATTTCTGTAGGGCTCAACAGATAATACGCACATAAGTATTTTTAAGGGAATTACAGAGGCTAGTGAGTAGAATGTATGCAAGGAAAGCAACTTTATTATGAATGTCAATACGAAAGTGATGGTATTCAAGAAAGAGGAAAGCAAGACACCGTGCAAAATACTTGTAGATAATGAATGTTTGGAACAAGTAGATGAGTTTGTGTATTTGGGAAGTATGTTCGATAGAAACGAAAAGACGATATCGAAAGGAGGGTGACTGCAGGGAATAAAGTGAAAGGCGCTATGAATGGAATTATAGCTAATGAGAACTTGTCAACTGAGACAAGACTAGCGGTTCACAATAGAGTATGTATGGAAGTGAGGCCTGGAGCTGGCAGAAAAGCAACAAAAGTAGACTAAATGCAATGGAAATGAGATCACTTAGGCGCATATGTGGCAGATCTATTTATGACAGAGTAAAGAATGTAAAGCTGATCTTAGTATAGTGAGTAAGATAAAAAAAGGATTACTTAGGAGGTTTGGTCATATGGAACGGATGAATGAGGAGAGAATGGTAAGAAAGATATATGACACAAGTGTTGATGGCAGCAGAAGTAGAGTAGCGGAGGACGTCCGCGGAGGATTTGGCACGACCAGGTAAACCAGATACTGGAGGATGGCCCTGTTAGAAGCCTCAATAATCGTTGAGCTTGTATGAGAAGATGTATGAATATGTATGAGGCGAGAATTGTGTATCAGGACAGAAGAGTGTAGCACTCTATCCTCTCTGCCTACCCCTGCGGAGAAACGGTGTGATGGTAAGTAAGTAAGTAAGTAAGCTAATATTTATCACTTCCAAAATTAATTTTATATGATGGCAGATTTTACACAGCCACCTCTGATTTCCTGAATCATCCGGCCTATTTTATATAAAGTACCTGTCTAACTATCCTTTCAATAATTTATCTCAATGCATTTGAATTTTAAATTATTTATAAAGTATTTTAATTTAACTTCTTGATTCCAATTTTTTTCCAATCAACACATATATAGTTGCGCTGATCACTGACTCTGTAACGCTGCAACGGGCACCTGAGGCGCCTTACAACTAGTTCCTTTGAGTCTACAATACTCTGAATACTCTATATGCGGATAGACCGCCTATTCTATTACTACAAGTGCATCAACGCTAATCGCTTTGACACTTTTACTAACTATCTTATTGTACTAAATATCACAAGTGTTTCATATTAATACATAAATTGGAAGGGTAAAAATATCTAATAAAAAACACTGTAAACATTTTACTGAAATTTAAAAAGGCAAAAATAACTAGATGTGGACATTTATATACAGTGCCACCTTATTTTATCATAATACTTATAAAGGTGACTAAAATAAATTACATTAGGTACACTTAAATATATAATTTTTTTATTTTTATAAATCGTTCTTTGGATGTTCAATCATGTTTTTTGGCATCTCAGTCCACAGGATCGAGCGCGTTAATCTGCTTCAGGGAATAGTGCCTGGGTAGCCGATGTGACTACATATTTAAATTTGATTCTATTCTCGATCTTGTATTATTTTATTATATAGGTACATATGAAATTATTTTTATATTTGTTTATATGTTTATATTAATTTAATATTTCTAAGGTTGTAAGATTCCTTTCTTTTTTTTCTTTTTGCAATTAAATGTTAGAAATGTAGAAAGGTCAGGATGGATTTTGGAACTGAAACAGCACACAGAACTATTTATGTGCTGGTATAATGGTAAATTTTTACTAGATTAATAAGTCAAGCATACGGAACCTCGGTGTTGTCATTGTGGAAGTGAGACCGCACATATAAGCGTTGGTGACGAAGAGTGCGTAAAATAACAAGATGTTACGTAAGACCAGTCCTCTCCTTCCACCACCATATCCACCACCCTAAAATCAAGAATAGTTTTGCAATTTTTTTCTTTTTTATATTTTCATTTTGTGATGACAGTGTCGTTGACCTTCTCGACTCAAATCGCTTCTAGCTGGCACTGGTTGAAAGGCGACATTAAAATTTCGGCCCTCGGCCAGGTGCTATGCTGGATGGCTGGCACATTATGGTTAAATAAAAAGTGTTTGTAGAACAAATTATAAATATCTCATAGAGACAAAGTTATTTATTTTCAGGCGTATTCTAGTATAATGTGTTAATCATTCATAATATATACAGATAAAGAATATAGCTTGCATATTTCTAATAAATAAGATTCTCATTAGTGACATCTATGCTGTTTTAGAGAATGAATATAAAATTTCAGACCATAGATGGCGACAGCAAAGTTGTAGTTAAATACTCAAAGGATTTCTACATGGTAACATACGAGGGCCAAGTAAAAAATAAGGTTCCTTATGCTGTACACTCGCCACGCGAGATGCTAGGCGAAATCCGGCAACACCGCCTTGATTGTTGGTCCCTTAACTACATCCCCACTACCGGGAGCAAACGCTGCGACGCTCAGTAAAGGCCTGACAGCCATCCGCTGTGGAACCCGCCATCGCCGTTACCGCCAGGTGTGAAATCCGTTCGGTGATTCGATTTTTAAACGCGAAGAAGCTTAAACCTGTTGAAATTCATTGACAGTTGGAAGAAGTTTATGGCACAGCTTGCATCAGCGTCCAACACGTCCGCAAATGGTGCAGGGAGTTCTCCGAAGGACGCACAGACGTCCACGACGAGCAAAGGAGTGGGAGGCCATCGGTGTCGGACGAAGTCGTGGCGAAGATTGAGCGCATTCTCCTCGAAGATCGGAGAGTAACGCTTCAGGAGCTTGCTGTCCAGGTTCCTGAGGTTTGTGAAAAAACCATCGACAACATTTTGACCGATAAACTTGGTTATCGCAAGGTGTGCGCTCGCCCGCATGTCTCTCGACAGACCACCGCCCTACTGGACAAATTCGGCTGGAAATTGCTTGACCATGCCCCCTACATCCCTGATCTTGCTCCCAGCGACTTCCACTTGTTTCCGAAATTGAAGCAACACTTGGGTGGACAACGCTTCAATACAGATGAAGAGGTGAAAGAAGCGGTCACCAAGTTCATCGGCGGCCTAGCGGCGGAATTCTTCGAAGCGGGTTTTCAGAAGTGGATAACTCGTCAGGAAAAATGCATAGAAAAATCAGGAGACTATGTAGAAAAATAGAATAAAGTACAAGCTTTCAGATGGTTTACTTATTTATTGCAATAAAAAATACCTTATACCTGAAAAAAATGTAGGAACCTTAATTTTTACTTGCCCCTCGTATATATAACTTCCAAAAATTTGATAGATGTGGAGGTTGATTGTGGGTGGAATGGTGAACATTACATTGTGTAAAGTGATCACTTAAGTCAGCCGAAGACAGGTCGTAAGCCCTGTAATACCCATACTTCCATATTTACTCATGTAATATATTATAAATAGTTTTTTCTCTATGAGATATCTATAATTTGTTTAATAACAATGCTTTTGGAGGTAAAAATCCAGTAATTGTGTGTTCTTCCAAAAATTTGGACATACTTAAATATTGTAAAAAGTGTTTGGTTTATGGTAAATATGGAAGGCGATCCAGTTCAGAAAAAGTGACGCTTAGATAGAGAAGATAGCAAAAATTATAAGCTCACTAAAGTAATAATATTAAACAGATTGTGTAGGGAAAATGTTGGGAAACAAAAACGAAATGTACAGCTGATGTTCTCTGCCACACCAACTGTCCTGCGTACATTTTTGGTGTCTGTCCTAAGACGGCGTTTAAACACTAGTTTATAAATAATATTCCAATGTCTTTCTGTCTGTCACACTTAGGGAAATTAGAAAGAAAACAAATTTTTGAAATGATGATTGAAACTTGATATTGGTGTGAAATGTAAATATCCTTTAAAATACATGTAGCGATTATAATTCATATCCACCGCCATCTCAGTCGGCATCGACGCTAGCGACAGCGTTGCCGGCTGCTGCTACAAGTCTGGTTCGATTCACCGCCAAGCAGTCTTTCCAGTTTCATCGCTTCACAACGGCGGTCTTGCCGGCTCGCGCTCGCCGAGCAAGACCGCCAACTCTTCAATCATTCATTCTTTAATTCTATCTGTCTCCATTGTCATTGTCATATCATACTGTCATAATAAACCTCACACGCCAATCACATTTATTTCGTTTAACCACCGTCCTAACCCCCAAATACATATACGAATTAGGTGGATGGACGTTTCTTGGATGTTTTTCAAATAAAAAACAAACAAGTTCAATTTCTATTGTCAAACAATCAAGTCCAGCTTGAAAATTGGAATATAGGCATCTGGAGTAAAAAGATGTGTGCTTATGTAAGTTAAAAAATAATTGTAACATTCATAAATACCTGCAGTAATAGTATATCCAAGATACTTAAAAGTGAATCCATGAAATAATAAATGTTAGATTCTTTTGTAATGTTTTCAACATCAGCATTAAACCTTTTCTTGCCTCTAATTTTATATACAACTGTTTCCCGCTCTTTAAAAGTTTCATTTTCACTTATATTCAAATTGTCATCTTCCGGTACACTTTCTATAATAGAAATATGCTTGGGAATAGATGTTTGACTTTTTTTATTGGTTCGGTTTATATTTCTTTTCTTGACCTCCGATGTAATGTAGATGTAGAGAATAATGATTAAAAGAAATGTTGCCAATGAATGAGCAATCCATACATCAATAGTGAACGGTAAAAATGGAACAAGAAAGTCTTCAACTAACCTGGGGAATCGAAAAATAATATAAGAAACTGATTTTGCTCAATCTATTGAAGTAATATAATATGTATTATTAAAAATAACTTTAGTCATCTTACTTACTCAGGCCGTGGTGCTATTGCCGTAATGGCTGTCCTGATGTACGGTGAAGATAAGTCCAGGAATGTGTATTCGTGAAACCACATGCAAGTGGAAGCTGAAATCAGATTTAACATCACACGTCACATATATAATAATTTTTTAAATTTATTTATTTATTTCAAAAGCAGTCATAGCAATTACCCATCAGATATTTTCCAATTATTATATAAACAGGATATCACGTTTTTTCAATGGGGTTTGTTAAATATATTGTATAATTTTTCATTTATATAAATGAAAACTCAAAATCTACAGGTATTAAAAGATGCGAAAGTCAGGTACAATGGAAAGGTCCTACTGGAAAAAATGTGTGTGCAATGTACCAAATGTCGGTGAAGCTGGGGCGGAGTGATAGCATATATGTAAATATTATAAACAGTATCCGCGAAAGCGTGACACACATGCAATAATATGGATAGTTCATAATTTATATGTTAAGGTGTATTTTAGACAAAACACAGAACTTAATATCTAAATTATTTAATTTTAAACGCTATTTGTGCACAACATTGAAACAATTAAAAAATATTGTGTATAATATTTAGGTAGATATTGAGTAATTTATTGAGGTTAATACACATCTAGTTTATTTTATTATTATTAGCCATTTTATCTTGTTTCAATGTTTATGAATGTTCTATTAATTTCGAGAATGTTGGATAATATTAAGGTGTTCCGTAATGTTCCAAAACATTAGAGATTTTGTTCTAGAATTTTTGAGAGTATTCTACAGTTTTCGATATATAATTTTGTTTTTAATAAAAATTAATTGTTAAATACTATACATATCTTATGTTCTCCTAGTATTTTATTTTACGTATTTAGTATTTATTTAAACTTATTTTACGTTTGTAGCGTATCGTTATAATAAAATGTACACTTTCAATATTTAATATAATGCTTTTCATATGTAAAATGAACGCAAACTTATACAATTACATTGTATAGGCAAAAAATGCATATTTAGTGTTTTAACGCATAACAAACAAAAACATATAACAAACAACCTCAAGAAACGAAACTCGTTTGTAAACCGAGAACTGACTGTACATACCAAAAATAAAGATAAAATAAAAAAGTTATCAGTCTATCAGGTTCCAAATTAACAAGAAGAAAGGATGAATTCACTCACGATGTCTACATTTCATACTTATTATTACAAGAAGATCTTACAAAAGCCAATGTCAGCCCTGTCATGGTAGATGTTTCCCAGTAATCCCACTCCTGTTTTGTTATCAAACAGCTCTCCCCACTCCAACTCTTCCTCGTTATGTATCAAATTGATTGAACAGTTCACCCACCTGCAGAAAATCAATGTTCTGCTTGCTGTATTTTTAGGGAACAATTAAGTAGGAAACCAAACACAAAAATGTGATTTAAACATTTTGCAACAAGGTCTGCATCTGTGATGAATATAGGAATAACATAGGTATACTTACGACTGCGAGTATGACTTCTACAGAAAATCCATTAATCCTGTGCTGACAAATATGATTCTTTTCTCGTTCAAACTATCCAAAATTTTGTATGAAATTGTTTATTTTTGAGAGATCTATGTACAGTAACACCCCGAGTTACGTAAGTTATGCATTCTGTAATCCTTTACGTAACATGAATTTCTAAATTACTTTAGTGTAACTTCATAAGAAACTGCAATTACTAGCAGAAAACTAATCGGGCTCTACGACCAGAGCTTCCGTAGAATCTATCTTTCAATGTGAAAATCTCTTATTATATTGCTTTAACAATACACCACGTAGTGTACTTTGTCTTTCTTTCCAGTAACAGAATATTTATAATATGTACAGCTAGAGCTATTTTAAATTGATATGATTATTGTCAGAATGTTATTAAAATAATCAACACAAAGGATATAGCGAACATAAAAAAATTAAATAATACAAACAGGTAAAAAATAATATCTTAAAATCTCGAGTGAATACGATATTTTGTGAAAAACCATTTTGAACTGCAATGCAAAAATTATTGAGTATTAGACATTGGTGACATCTATTGCACAATGCAGAAAGATTGTAAATGAATATTAATAATAATTATTTTCTATTCTGTACTGCCTTCTAGCGAATTTTTTTATGACTACTTTGGTATTTTTAAAGACTACTTTAAAGGACACTTATATATAAAAATACAGATCCAATAGCAATGAAGTGCAATCATATTATTAGATTATTTTATATATGTATATTATTTATAAATAATTATTATATAAAAGAAACATCATGTAGCAATATTTACAATCATACATACTATAAAAAATATATAAAAGAATATAAAAAACAAATTTAAATTTAATTATTGAGATTTGCTATGTAAGTACGAATATACGTAAGTCAAGTGTTACATAACCCGGGGTGCCACTGCAATAAAAAACGAAGCTGCCATACCATTAAGACTCTAAAGCAGAGACGGAAGTAAAAAAGATCAAACATTCAAAGTGTATCATAAAAAACTTGTAAATTTGACTCCGATTTCATAAATTTATGAAAAAAATCATAAATACAGTAAATCTTAGGGAAATGCTTATTTTTTCTAGAACCGGGAAAGGGTTAAGGCTAGCAGATTTTATGGAAATAATTTTATTTATGAGTTACAATTTAATTAGTAATTAAATTTTTCTTTCATGGAACAAGAAAATCATTTGATGGATAGAAAACATAAATAACCTGCAATATTCAAGAAGTATTCTGGTCTCTGTACCATCAAGGTGTAATCCCTCATCATCTACCCACCACAAGCTGGAAGGTTTGTACTTGAATGAGGCCATTCTGATATCACGACCTATAATAATATTTGGTTACCATAAAACTAATGTTACTTTCAATTATGTATTAATTAATATCAAATAGTAGATAATAGGTCATTTTTATTGGAACCAGAAAGCAGGAGTTAGAGTAAAACAGTGTCTAACAGACAAAGTAGAATTAAAGAGAGGCGTGTATTCTCTCACCCATGCTGTTTAACTTATATTCAGAAGAAATATTCAATGAAGCTTTTCAAGAAGCTACTCAAGGATTTATTGTAAATGGAAAGATTCTGAACAACCTGGTATGCAGATGATGAGGTACTTTTAGCAAGATTTAGATCTAGATTGAACTTTTGCTGAACCAAGTAGTGAACACGTGTTCACTATTTGGAGTCTTTTGGGTTAGAACTTAATACAACTACAACAAAATGTACACTTATTAGCAAACATAACGCAGCTGACAATGAAAGTTTTTGTATTGCTGGAGAGAAATTGGAGAAGATACAAAGTGTTGTTTACCTGGGTTGCTATATTAATGAAATATGTAATCCTTATGTTGAAATCAAATGCTGCATTGAGCAAGCTAATGCAACCTTTATCATGAAAAATATGTTCTGCAGTCATGATCTCAACCTTAGATTAAGAATATGAATGGTCAAATACTATGTGTTTTTGATGTTATTTTATGGAATGGAAGCATGGACACTTACTGAAGAGATGATAAGGCGACTTGGAAGCATTTGAGATGTGGATCTACAGAAGAATCCTTAAAATAAACTGGATGGATAGAGTTGCAAATTAATATGTTATGGTTCGGATGAATAAAAAAGTACATATTTAAAACAATAAAAATCTGAAAACTTCAATATTTCAGACATGTAATGTGACATCCGGAGAAGTACGAGATCTTACACCTCACAATGCAGGGAAAGATTGCTGGAAGTCTGGGCCCTGAAAGAAGGAGATCATCATGGCTGAAAAATCTGAGGCAATTGTTTCGCCAGTCCACCGTGAAACTTTTCCGGGCCGCAGTAAACAAAGTGATGATAATCAATGTCGAATGTATAGAGCACAAGAAGAAATGAAAAAGAAAAATATCAGAATGTTAGCTTTGACACGGATGAGATTTATCTTGAAAGTTGAATAAAGGACACTGTAGAGTTGAGCTATGAATCATTACCGGGTATATTTTAAATGACTTTTATAAGAAAAATAATTATAAACTTTACTGACTCTAAGATAAGAAATCAAAGTTTCATCGGTATACACGGAGCTTAAGACTGATTTCCACCTTTTTTTCTCATCTAAGGTGGCATCAGATTTAGTTATTCCTGTCTCATATACTATGTACATATCTTATCGTTATGATTTACGTACTTTTATATATTGTGAAGAAAAATATAGTATACAGTAAAAAAAAATTTATACTTACCATTATTATTATTTTTTATCTAAATTAATAAAAACATGAAGTGACCATGACTAAATATTAAGATTTAGTTGAAATCTTTTGGTACATTTTCTGATACACATATATCTCTTAATTATTACTTAATCTCTGCTAATTTATTGATTTAAAAAATTTACATCTCTAATAACATTATTGCAAAATTGATCAATATTGCCTGTTTACTATAATACAGTAAAATACTAGTGTAGCAAGCAGGGTACCCAAATATATGTCCTTTGCTGAAGTGTTTATCCGATTATAACAATATAACACACTGTACTATGAATCAAATAAATTATTATAATTATTATTGTCAATCAATTTAACTTAAATAAATTATAAAAATTATACATACCTTGTAAATTAGCCATTTTATCAGGGAAAAGATCGACATTAAACTTAAATGTCTCATTTTCAGCAAACCAAATATCATATAGCACCATATCTGTTACATTCTCATTTCCGACATATTTAATACTAAATATTTCAAAATCCATCCTGATATCCTTTAAAAATGAAACTGATTCGTTAAGTTCATTTTGAATTTGAACGGGCTTTATAAATATTATGTCTGGAAAATGTCTCACAATGCTGGAATCAAAACTCTCATTATCTGTTGAAGGCAAGATTATAAAACGTTTTCGACCATATCTGTGATTTATATCAAGCGTGTTATTGTTGAATGTGTTGAAAAAGTATTCTAAATCGGACAACTTTATTACATAACCATGGCAACCCATTTCCATGACATCAATCAAAAATGAAAAATTGTTTTTGTCAATTTGATAGTGGAGCAATGGTACATTTACATTAAAAGAAAATGTCGAGTCAGTTATTATAACTGAACACCAAAAGTGTTTGAAATACTTGTTTATTAAGATATTAGCAAGGATAGCAAGACTCTCCACAGGCAGATACATGACTTGATATTTTGAAAGAATTTTTAAAAATACCTCTTTTTATACTTTTGCATTCAAGTTTGAGGTATATCAGAGGTTATCAACAATGCATTAATTATTTTTTTGTTTACTAGAACAATATACTAAGAGGAGGAGAGTTATCACCGGTTGTCCATTTTATTTGGGGTACCGGAAAGTAAACTATTATTTTATGGTACAACATAATTTATTATTATTATTTTTATTACATAATGTTATATAATATAACTCCCATTTTTATTAATAACTGTTTTGCAAATTTTCAACTCCATTTAATTCTAAATAACCGATTAAATGATTTTTTATTTATGCTAGATTACATTATTTTTTATTCGTTAAGGTGTTCCATAGAATGAAAGAGATGGTAATCGGAATGAGTGAGGTCTAGCGAATATGTCGGGTGTGATATGATTTCCCAATTCAATTCTTTTTTTTTTTCACAGGTCATTCTTGTTCACTCGTTCATCTTCATCAGCTGGGGAATGTTCATGGTTAAAAATCGAAGTTAGATAATTTAGGTCAAATTATAGTCTGGATTCTTTAATAAAAAAAATTTGCACATCTGTCTTACAAAAATGTTTGCAAATTGGCTGGTAATCAAAATAATCATCTGAATAAACTTCTGTTGACTTAGCAATACAGCTAGCAAAGCATTGGGAAATTTGCAAATGAAAACATAATGAATGTCTAATTCCGCAGACATAAATTGTTTGATATGGCCAGGTAAATGGTTTGCAAATGTAATAATATATTTATGGGTCGAGCAGCCATTCAAGGTAACAACAGGAGCTCTTGTTTTAGATGGGTAAAATATTACCAGAATAAAATAGCTGGGCCTGACTGTATTGATTGCATTTTGGTTGTTACAAAATATGTACATATTTATTTTAATAGCAAATATACATATGTATGTGCAATAAGGCTAAACTTTACTCGTAATGGTAAATAGAGAGAAAGTACACATTTCTGGATTCAAATGCGTTAAAACAATGTGTATGATTGTTTATGACAACAATTTTCTTTCTATTGATTGGGCCACTTTGCCGCACACTACCATAACTATTTTAAACAGGTGAACTCATTATTTTTACACGTCTATTACGACATCAAAAACATTGGTGAGTTTTTCTTGTTTACTCCGTTTGACATGAAAAAATATTTCTGTCCCTATTGTTTTATGTTAATCGTGCTCATTGTATAATAGAAAGAAATACAAGGTGAATGTAACATACAGAAAGACTGATAAAAGGATAGTCAGACAGATGGTTTAAGAAGTCGGGACGGACCATATAAGATATAGTAATGAAGAAAGGTCATGTCACATGCTTTAAGAACCAACAGGCCTATGTTAAAATAAATTTAAAATGAGTGATTAAATTAACAACAAAACATCAGCACTGATCTATTTTTACTAAAAATGTACACTTTCAAGGTACCAAATTAATAACCTCACATGATAATGATGTCTCTCTTTTATTTGGACATTGTACAATAGTGATGAGAAAAAATGCTACTCTTGACTCACTGATGTGATTGATATTCGATAAATATCAGTGATTGGAAACTGTGACTGTGATCACAGTTTCATTACGCGTGCGCCGCACGGTATCACAATACACTAGATAAATAAATAAAACATTTTTGAGCGTATTTACTTAAATTATAATTTTTTTTTGCGTAAAAAATCTATTCTAACATAATTATAGTGTATTTAATTTAATATCACAGCGAAAATGAAAACCCTTTAAAATTGTGAGATTATTTTTCAGGTCAAATTCTCAGCATTTCGCATCTCAGCAAAATGTTTTGGCAGAATCTGCTAGATGGCGCTTATCACGAATTATAACATCTTTCTTTCATGAATATTTTCATTTCATATGCACATGTGCCGAAAAACGGTTCACAACCAAATATAAATAAAATTTAAAAAATGAATCACGATTTCCTAGATATTCAATCACTGATAGTGATTTTGAGCTCATCATTATTGTACAATGCGGTTATATGGTTTATGATTATCCTTGAATTATAACACTAGCGGTCCCTACCCGGGATTCAGATTTAGTTATAATTTAAAATAGGGGTTTAGGGGAAGGGGGAGGCATCGTTTTGCGTTGGCCCTAAATAATAACGATGTATGTAAAATTTAATCCAGGCAGGGGTAGGGGGAGATATCCGGGGAAGTGGGGTGGAGTGACTGCATTTTTCTCACGATCCTAGAGTGCAATTGATAAAAATTTGGATTGCATTCAATATAGTACACATTACATATATAGAGAAGGGGGGGTGGTGGTTACAGGGGGAAAATAAGCAGTTTTCTCAAAAGTAACTATGTATTCAAAATTTGAAACAGATGGCATTTAATGTAATGCAGTTTACATCGCAGGGATGGGATGGGGTGGCCACCTATGTTTTGTGCATGGTCCTAAAGAGCAACTACACAAATTTTAGAGGACGGTATTAAATTGAATCTACATTAATATAAGGGTGAAGGGGTTGGATAGCCAGGGAGAAGGTGCCTCTGTTTTGTACAAGGTCAGTAACTATGAGCGAAAACTTTTAATAGTCTACAGGATTAGTTCAACTTTTTGTGATTTTTAAGAGATACATAAATGGAATACTTATAACATTAATATTCTTACTATTTCCAAATTAAGCTTAGAGCCTCTGCCTATGAAAATAGAATAGCTTGGTAGTCCTCCAGGACGAGGCTCGTACCCCTGGCGACTTAATCACTAGGCATGTACCTTATTGCTAGACTAACAAGCACATTATTATAGATGTGACATTTTTAAAAGATTAACACCATACTGTATCAATTAATTATGTGTGGGAAGTATACAGAATAGGCCAGGATACAGGAATCAAGCATCGCTCCATCTTGCTGAAATCAAGCTACGCAAGTAATTGTGACAATCGTCTCATTAATGTGCGTAAATCTCCCTAACTAATTAAAGTAGTTAATTATATCAAAGTTTTATTCTTAATCCAGCCCCTGCAATTTTCAAGTCAACCACAAATTAGCTCCCAATCACAATTATTAATCATTTAAAATAAATTTTATTGGTATATTTTGAATCATGATTGAAAATTGAAATATGTACTTTGCAAGACAATCTAAGAATATTTTTTACGCAATTACATCATAATGAAGTCATTACCAATCTCATTCCTTATGTCTCTCTTCGACGACTTTAACATAAAAGCTTCTTGTCTACTGTCACTAATAGTATTTTGTAATATTTTTTACCCAGCCCTAACAGTAATAATTCTCTGCAAGTACAATATTTTAGAAAATAATTGCAGGATGCAAAAAAAGTTTGTGCTTATTCAGAATCTTTCTTTAATGTCCAATGGTATGATGAATTTTAAAATTATTGTAAATAAAAACAAAAGTCAAAACCACCGCTCCAGTGAGATTTCTCTTGGTGTTCCGCCAGGCCTATTAACCCCCCTATATCATTTACGTTTTATTCCTTCATACTTACATTTGAATGGAATCATTGTGAAATTAGGTGTAGTAATATCATAAAATAAAACATTTTTTTTTAGATAAAACATTTCCTTGTAATTTATTATTTTCACAATATAAAATGGTGTTGCACAAATAGACACAGAATTATAAAAAAAAATGCATAACATGCAATTCATAAAGCTATACTGGTTTAAAACAAAAACGCAGTGTCAATTTAAAATGGAGGGAAAATGTGCAATTAACACAACCTGGATAAAAAAAAAAACAATTGAAATACAAAAAAGAAATTAACATAAAATTACCAACATTACTACATAACCTAGCTATTTAAAAGTTTTGTAAATGACTTATGACTTGCATTTATCTAAGATTTGTTCCCATCTACTGCCACCTCTTGGGTGGAAAAATGTAAGCGGTACATAATATGCAATAGAGAAATAAATCACATTTAATACATGCACTTTGTCAAACTTGAATAATTTTTTATAAAATTTGTTACAATTATGGTTTCCGTCAAAAGTGTTGTATTTTGAGATGTACATTGTTATCTATTTCTCAACTAAAGTATGGAATAAAATAGAATTTTAATTATCAAGACTCAATTGTCAGAATTGAAAATTTACAAATAGTGGAATGAAACAAATACTGTATTGTTGGAATAATTTAAAAATAATAAATATTTCAGTCGATAATTTTAATCTTCTAGAATCTTTGCCTGCACAATAGTCGGATAATATCAGTGGCGTAACTAGACCAATGCAGCCAATGCGGTTCATTGGGGCCCATATTAAACATATTAACAGCGGTAAAGGTATTAATACCCGTTCACTGGACTAGCGTCTAACTGCAGGAAGGGTATTAAAACAGTTCACGTAAAAGTTTATTTAATTGAAAAAAATTGTAATTAAACTCAATCATTTCCTTTCGATTATTGCATCATGTAAATTTGCAGAATTTACGAGATGTATTCTGTACAATTGGTCCATAAAAGATAAGTACACATCATTATATTTCTGTCTCTATTAGACTGATAAACAACATGACATGTAAAAATGAGTCAAAATAATAATCTGGTTGAAAGGCCATTAATTCATGTTACACACCAAGGCTACTCATTTTTGTTTGTGCAGTGTGTAAAATATGCATTTTTATTGCCAATCTATTATTATATAGGCTGAATATTATGTTCCAGGCCGATTTTGTTTCGGCAGACATTTGTCAGTTCGCATTTGGTAATTGTAGAGAGTAGTTGATTACAATTTACTATAGAGCATCTAACGCCTCAACAAAGTGTTGAAGTCATTAAAACATTTTATCTAAATAATCGTCCAATTGTGTACCTTTTTAAAAAACTTTAGTATTTTTATGACAATATGGAAATGTAAAAAATGTTTTTTTTATATTTAAGGAATTGAAGAACTTCAGTGAAATGTGATGTTTTATGGGTTCACTATTAGGTCTTTTCAACTGCACCTATTGTTTTCAATATTACAGATATCTAGCGAGGACATCCAATAATAACTATAAGAAAATTTGATTGAATAATATTCAGCGGTTTATGAGATATGGCGAATTTGTGAAAATATATATTTTTTGCAAAACTCTGCTTGTTTACCCGCATTACGTCACTAGACAAGAGAAGTTTTAAGTAATTATTACGTCACCGTCACCAGACAGAGAAGTGTTAAGTAGGGCTCCAATAGAACCGTGCTTACTTTTGGTATTGACAATTTTCTCAGTATGGACATTTTAGAATTGTATATAGCAATACACTGCTAACATATTAGTTAAGGACCAGACAATCGCCTAAAAGTGAAAATGTTGCATGTGCATATAAATACCTAAAAATACACTTTAGTTTTTAGTTTCGTGACAATTTATACAAGAGACGAGACCAATTTTGTTATTATTAAAAACAGCTTAATACCTAATATCTTGTGCACAATTAAGATGCAGAGGGGCCTATTTTCATTTTGCATACGGGTCCAATTTTTCTATTTACGCCACTGGATAATATCATTGGTTTTACTTCAAAATATAACAACCGAGACATGGTTAAGTTAGACCACATTGTGAGGGTCAAAGGCATCTTACAACTTCTGGAATGTCAGGATTTAAAGGTCACAAGACTCCATAAGTCTGGAGATGCGTAGTATAATTCTAAAAATAAAATAGTAATCTTTGTGGTTGGTTGGTGTATTTGTTAGAAAACAAATTACTTACATAAATCATACTTGTTAAATAACTAGACAAAATTGTTTCTGGGCGAGTTAAAAAGGTATAAACATTCATTTGTACGTATGTTAAGCCTATTTGAAAAAGAATCTGTATTCAGCAAGTTACCTACAAAATACGGAGTGTAAAAATAGTTTGCCTATATGCCAACATTACCTAACCTTTTCTATGACATTATTCAAATATGCGTACATTTATTTGTTATCATTCAAAAAATCTTGTGCCACTTAGTGATAGTACGTACATTTGCAACTGGTGATTTGGTGAGTTTAAATTATTATGTTACATTTTTCACATTTGAATTCAGCAATTGAAAAGGTCAGTAAACATTCACAACAAAGTGGAGTTACTTGCGTTGCGGTTTAATTATTAATGTTTACTTTGACAGATAAAACAGATATAATTTAATAAAAATCCAATATACTATGTACAAAAATGGTAAATTTTACAAATAAAATAAAAATATATAAAAATGTAATAAGAAAAAACACTAATTATTGATACATCAACAAATATGTGTTTTTAAAAATATTATTTATATAATATGTTGCCACAAAGTAATTTTGAAAATATTGAACAAATTAAAAATAATTGTATCAAACAGCAGATAAATGTATATAAAATACATATAAATTTAATTATCTGTTAAAGTAAACTTGAAGCGAGGTAACTACACTTTACAATGATTTAGTATTGTGTCCCTAAAACATATTTATTGATTAAATCTAGTCTATTTGGTACATAAATAATAAAAACATTAAATTTATCAATTTTTTACAAAAAAAACATTACAAAGTTAAGATGACTTTTATAATATAATAATAATAAATTATACGAGCTATTCTATAAGTAGTACGATAAAATGGATGGACATTTAATATCAAATGGTTGTGTCATTAAAATAAAAAGTAATAAGGAAAGATAACACATATTTATATTAGAGATTCATTGATATTCATTACTTTTCATATTATTGAAATAAAATAAAAATAGTAATTATGGGTGTATAAAAAACATAAAAACATATTTGTGAAAAAAAAGGAATACATAAAAATATATATTAATAATTAAATTGCGATTTTAATTAATTTTTATTAAAAATTCATATTATGATCATGTGAATGAATAAACAATAATATTGACTGATGACTGATTATGTAGAAAAGTATAAAATGCCCTAGTTCTTGGATAATATTCTTGATTCTTTATTTTACAAATACTTATCATTAGTAAGTATACAAATATGAAACACTCCATAAAAATTATCAAAGAGAATCGAGAATGAAATATATTACGACTTCCCTGTATTAAGTAAAAGTAGTCATAATTGCAATAATTTACCAACCAAATTAATATCTCGGTCTTGCTAGAGCAGTAAAAATGTGATATATATATTCTTAAATATACAATATATATTCTTTTAAACAAATTTTGCTATAACCATATTAGCGGGCACTTGGGAAAAAATCAAGAGTATTCACTAATCCAAGTATCCAAAAATTTGTACTTTAATCTATGCAACATATTTGAGCATTTCACATATCATATGTATTATTTGGTGTAATCAATTGATTATACAAAAATGTATAAAGTATTCTTATGTGCACTGTACACAGTCATATGATATATTGCATCTTTTATTGAAATACAATGATTTATTATTTCAATTTCGAATGCAGATTTTCAATATAAAACCATCAAACATTCGCAATTCAAAAAGAGAATCGCCGTCAATATTAAGCTGTCAAATTGAGATTCTCTACGCAAATTCAAAATTTTTCCAAACCTAGTGTAGATTTGAAGCATATTAATATATTCAGTGTCTGCAGAGTGTTTTTTGTACAAGGTGTGGTGTCGCAAGTAAGGCAGCCATTGTTGAGATATGTAGATTGTCACTTTTGGGCGCCGAACCGAAATAGTAATTGTAAACGGCCGGGTCCCAACGCAGACCGGGAAAGTTAATGTCCGGTATATCCATTTCTGTGGATGACACAACATTGTTAATACGGATGCTCAATAGAGAGAAGATTTACAAAACTGAGCACTGCGTTGACAATTTTTTTGAAATGTCAACACTTTGAAAGTGAAGAAAACATTAATTCTGAACATACTCATTTATTTTTATTTACTTACTCACCGTTACAGTGTTTCTCTACAGGCATAAGGCAGAGAGGATAGAACACTACAGCATTCTGTCCTGATATACTCTTTCATAAATGCACTCTCATGATTGGTGAAGCTTTTAATAGGGGGTATCCTCCAATACCTGGGTCGATTGTGTCCGATCTTGCGTGGATGCTATGGTGCATGTAGATATGCTACAAACTTATCTACATTCACTCCTAATTTGTAAACTGTTCACTCCATTTCCCTACATTAATGTTGGCATCAGACCATCTCGTTTCAGATAACAAATTCATATTGGAGATAACTCATTTCTGAGTACCATTCATTCTATTCCCTGTAGTCGCCCTTCTTTCAATATCTTTCTGAATGTTACTATCCCTAGAGCATACTTCGAGTGATGAAAAATATTAATACAAATTAAATATATCAATTAGAAAGATGTACAGATAAAATCATTAGGCATTTGTAGTTCTCTAATAGGAATTCCCTAATTATGTAAATACTATTTTGTAATTCTACACATTTAGAAAATATTTTTTGTTATCGGAACAAGTTTACGAAAATTTGTTCTAGACCTAAAATAATATTACAAGCGAGGTATAATTTCAATCAAATAAAAATTTTCATTGATGTTTTCGAAAAATGGGAGATTATATTTTGTATTCAGAGACACTGCGGCCACTGTTTCTTCAAATATCCTCATTCATAATATTCAATTAGAGATACTCGTCAGAATCAGAGTTCTCAATTTCCCAATGTGTCCATATTTAAGAAACTCAAGTACCATCCGTATATTTAATTTCCTATCATTGTTGATCAATGGCCAATGTCATAGTAAAATTAATGTTGATGTAAGATATTTCAATTCGAAGAAATGATTAAAAAATTACATCTCATATTAAAATGGACAGCGGTATCTAAATGTTTTTGAGTCATCAAATGTATATAAAGTATCACACAGGGTAAAATGTACATAGATTGTAGAAAATGCCTTTCCGTAGGATTATTATGTAAGGAGCAATCAAATTTGATTATAATGTTATAAAAAAGCATGCATGCAACAAAACATACTACTGGAAGATTAATTAATATAAAACGTATCAGCTTAACGATGATAGAAGATGCCAGAGCCATGCTGTTGTGCCATAGAAAGAATGCTAAACATCAAATACATCAACTGAATAGTGCAATACAAGTATTTTTCATGTGAATATTTTGTGACAAAACAAAAATAAGTTTTTTCTCTCCAAACAAATGCACACCACCTTAATTTCACATTTTAAACATAGAATATGCTTTATCAGAGGCTCGCTCCCTCGAAATACTGAAATAGAATTAGAAAATTTTGAAATATTTTATAGGAAGTTCGCAGGGTGTGATATAATATTATTGATACGGGTATTTAGTATCCTAATGAGGAAGGAATATGTAAGATAAAACATATTCTATGCAGGGGTGGTATGATACATGTATCTGAGACATTTAACACATTTTAATCATTTATTTGGGTTCCGGTGCTATTAATCTTATTTTAACATTAAAACATACCAAATGAGATAGTACGGTTAGTCAATTTAATTCTGGGCTACGACAATCGATTTAATGAATGATTGTTTATTTTTTTCCATTTGCGTAGAACAATTTTAAAAAGCCTCGTTATTATGACCGAGAATGCTTATAAAAAGTATAATGCAATCAATGTCTTACCTGAAGTTCGGTCTGAAGAGACGGTACATCAGTCCCAGTGTTATGATGCTGAGAATAGTTGTAGAGAAACGAGGAATTATCGATGAACCGGCGCCGTACCTGGCCTGACCGCAAGCAGGAGGGCATACCGGGATGATCGACTCTGTTGGCGGGAATTGGGGAATATCGAGTGGGAAAAAATTAGGGGAAAAACAGAGAATGAGGGAACAATGTATTCGTAAGAATATTTTAAATATATTTCAAGGAAGAACGTTTAATGATTTCCCATAAATATGATATTTAAATGTGTTTGTGATTGTAAAAAAAAAGTGAGAAATGTAATGAATTATTGTTGTGGATGATACATATATAAATATAACACAAATATACACGTTTTTACAACATTTAATTAGGTGAAAATGTGTAAATTTTAATAATTGTAAAAAATAAAGTGATGTTGATAAGGAAGATGAGGAAGGCATTGGAAAATTTTTGGTTTATAGGAGAAAAAAATAAATAAAACAATGGTAAATTAAAATGTTCATCAATGCAAAGCAAAAATATTGGGCAAGGCATGACATTATGAGTTCAAAATATGACACGGATGGTGAAGTCTCAACATTTCATGAAAGAACAACACGAAAATTCTATGTTAACCAATTACATTTAAATTAAATGTTACTTATGTTTAAATAATATAGGCAAATAATTTAGTTAAGTTCCAAAATGTTGAGATTTCACAACCTTTTCTTCTATTTACTAACATTCATATTATATAACATCAACGCAAAACACTTTAGTAAATAAGTCTATGGCAAATATAGAAATCCTATCAGAACTATAAAAAATGGAAATATATATTTAAAGAGTGACTTTTTTAAATGCATTCATTTAACATTGACAGATAATAGTTTTTTAACTATGCAGTGGAGTCAGGCAGTTACCAAAAATACATAACATAACATAACCAATGAAAAAACAGGAATCTACAAATTCACACTAGGATGCGACGGCATCCAATGCTTTTATATAGTATTTTTTTTGCATTTAAAGATTATAAAGTCTTAAAAATTGTAATCTTGACAAAGGCCTAAACGTATTATATAACGATATATTGAATAAAATAAATTATTTCTTGTTGTTTTACTTTATATGGTAGAAAATAACTAAAAAAAGTATGAAGTAAAGATGAGTAAAAAAGCGTATGTAACGTTGAATGTGGGCCAAGATGTTAAAAAAATGTAAATCTCAGATCAGATATCTTAATTGTTTTGTTTAAATGCTTTTACTACATAACATTTCATATATTTATTTTTATAGTAGAGTACAAGTCAATTACTTCCAACATAACTGAAAGGTAAGATAAATATTCAATATACATACTCATTCTCATTAGACTGTTATAATTAATAATACAACTCGTAAATAATAAAAAAAACTAATTTCAAACCACCAACATTATGAAGTATACTCTTCCAAAGATAGGTTTATAAATCTGATTATAAATTATATAAAAAAGACTTATGAAGTAGTTCTCGGATGAAAAATGAGCCATTTACAATAACAAAATAGCAGATATGCATCTTTGCGGTATCGTGCCAGACATTGCAAAAAAAAGTGATTCCAAGTCAATATGTTTTATGATTGTTTCAAATTTGATTTACAATTGACAATTTTCTAGGATCGCTTCTGTAAAGTATTCCATTAAAAAAAAAAATGTGACTATTTTGTCACATTTGCAACGGAAAGTTTTTGCTAAATAACAATTTAAAAAAAATTACATTCACAAATCCGGATAAACAGACAATTACTATTGTGTTGAAATTGAAAATGTATCTGTATTCAATAGAGTTTTACTCAAATATTTTTTTAATGCATAGCAATATGAAAGAGAGCAATGCAATTAATTGACTTGAAATCACGACTTATAAAATAGTGTGTACTGACCAAATAGCTCAACTTGGGCCTCATTCTGGCCAAGCTTGTTGGCCGCCTTGCAGGTGTACATGCCATACTGCCTCTTCTCGATGGTGATCACTCGGATGGTGGTGTCGGTAAACTCATCAGCAGTTGCAAAGTGAGAGATTCTAGAATTATTGGAGAGATCATTGTTTTGGTTAAGCCAATAGTGTGAAACTTGGAGCCTCGCCTAGAAGCATTTAAAGGCTATTAACCATTTAAATGCCATGAGCTCATTAACACACCAAACTTTGTATGCTACTTTTAGCTATAAGCATGTTAAAACACACTTTTGGACCTTGCAAACTTGCAGGGATTAAAGTCATCTTTTTAAATCATTTTGCCACCTGTGGACGGCAGATCACAGCTTTTGAAAGATAAGTCAAGACCCTTAAAGCTTAGTCTTAACCTATGTGGTGTCTTCCATTTCAAATAGAGGTGGCAGTTAAAACGTTAAAGTATTTGAAAATAAAATTCTCCAGAGAACGAACACCTTCAATACTTTCTAACAACCAAGTACCTCGGAAATACTGAAGTCGAAAAGGCTAAGATGGACAATACATGTTGTCAGATGTGACAATTCCAGAGCACCCCGGGACACCTGAGAATGAGATGGGTTGACAATGTTCAAAAGGATGCAGTGAGCCTATAAATTCTGTTGGGAGCCATAGCAAACAGAGGACGGTCGGCCATAAAAGGTCCTATGTAGAACTGTTTAAAAAAATAATACTATTACTGTAATAATATTTCACAAGTGTGTTTGTCCAAAACAAGGTTATATCTATCTATCTGTTAAAAGAGCTGCTGCTGGCAATTCCATACTGTAGATGTATGTACCATAGACCGAACATGGTGTTATTGTAATGAAAGGCCGTGTACAAACAAAAATAATATAATAGATAATTTAAGAAAAGAGAAGCTCAATCGGTCTGGTAAGGTGAACCTGGTGTCCTACCTATAATGCTGGTTATTGGCTAGCTGCACTTCATCCTTAAGCCAGGTGATGGCCGGTGGAGGGTAGGCCTCCACGTGACATTCCAAGTCCATGTCATACTGCAGAGCCTGCAACAATAACATTACCAGAAATGAGTATGGCCTAATTACAGTAAAAGTCTGTCAACTGAAACAATAATATTACATATAAATCTTAGTTTTTGCCAATTTCGTCTTTAATTCATACTTTGTACTATTTTTGTGTAAAATAAAAAATCAGCATTATAAATTTGTTTTATAATTCTAATTAATGGTTGGCGACTCCTCCAAACACCATGTCTCATAAAGTGTGAGGATGAAATGCGCATTTGCAATTCATTTTTGGAATTTTTGTCCTATTCTTTACATTATCTCAATAGGTACTGCTGCTCAAAACCACAATATACAGAGCTTAGAACAGAATGCTCCGTAAGTAAGCAGGATGGTGAGTGAGACGCCTAGTCAAGAATATTTCATCGATAAAAGTGTAGTAAAACGTTGTGTTGCTCATTTATTTACTTTATATTGTCTGTATATAACTGTATTATATATTTACTTAGTACATACTTTGTACTTTGAAAAACAATAAGTGTTTAAATTAAATGTAGATTTATTTAAATCTACATTTACACAATAGTCTACAAATTTGTACACCTAGCATGCATTATTTGTATGAACTGATACAAAAAAAAAAAAGAAGTTTTAATACCATGTAAATGATTTTTTTATATTTATAGTTAAATCAAATTGACTCTAAGCAATATTTGTATACGTCCAAGAACACACAATTACTGGATTTTCACCTACAAAGGCACTATTATTAAACAAATATGTAATAGATATCTCATAGAGACGAAGCTATTTTTTATATTTAATAGAAATATATGGAAGTATGGGTAATTACAGAGCTTACGACCTGTTTTCGGCTGGCTGATCACTTTATACAAATAAAACGTTCACCATTCTCACCCATTATGTTCTTACAAATCTCCATATCTATCAAGTTTTTGGAAGTTGTATATATGTTAATATGTGGAAATACTTAAGAGTATAACTACACTATCGCCATCTGATATTCATTTGCCTGAAACTACATAGATGTCACAATAAGAATTTAATTATTTTTTTACTCTAAGCAGTCGTAATAATACAATCATTATTGCACTTCATCCACCAATACTTTTCAAATCTTGCACATTTATCATTGCTGTCATTGCTTCAGTACCAGTAAAGTCGACTGGGAGAGTGCACCGATTTTGTTTTCATCCGAGATTAGACTTGCAATGAAAAGGGTGTTTAGCTTTATGAATGAAATGTCACAAAGTGCAGTTGTTGGATGAAGGAGTGGTTGAGAAAAACATAAGTATTCACATGTCAACTTATTGAAGGAAATAAGCGATGTGAAAATGGAAGATTATTATTTTTTTATTTATTCTTAATATAGTGCATATATAAGTATATTTATACATGCTTTAATATAAACATGATCAAAATGTTCCTTTATACTACAACTTATATTACACATATTTGCTTAGTTTAATTTTGAATCTATCTAATTTATCCTCCTTTCTTATATCTTCTGGCATTTCATTAAAAATTTTCATCGCACTGTACATCATCGATTTCTGAGATTTAGCTTTCTTCCTGAATGGCAGTCTCAGTCAATCTTTTCCTCTTGTCTGATGTTCGTGCTCATGTTGATATGCATAAATTTTTCTTATAAATTCTGCCAATATTTTATTAGTGAAGATTTTAAAAATAAATACCATAATAACATTGAAATATATTTTTCCGATCTTTCAGAATTGCACTGAATTATTCTCAAAGCTTTATTTTGCAGCATTTCTTCTTCATTAGCCAAAAACAAAATGCTGCTGAATGCTGCAAAATGTGAGGAATAATAACAGAATTGTATACTATTTTACAAGACTCAGTACTAATGATTCTTCTGATCCTTTCCAGAAGTGAGATATTTTTAGCAATCTTTTTAGTATGTGTCTTGCACTTTGCGAAAAGTTCAATTTTTAATCAATCTCCCAAATATTTTATTTCAATCATTTCCTTCAGACTTTCACCATCTATGATAATTGCTGGTGTGATTGGTGTTCTTTTATTTTCAATGTTCATGAATTTAGTTTTAGTTTATTTTTCTTCAGTCACATTACTATATTGTTTAAGTCATAGTTTAATTCATTCAGTATACTTGCATAATTGTCTCCCGCGATGTATATGAGTGCATCATCAACAAATAATCATATTTTGCAATGTTTTAGTATTTTTACGATGTCGTATATATCAATGTTATAAGAACTATTTCAGAATGAATGAAGAGACATTTAATAAGTTAGCCAGAAAGATTGAACCGTTTTTAAGCAGAAAAGACACTGTTATGTGAAGTAATTTGTCGGTGACGAAAGATTAGCTTCAACCCCGAGGTATCCGGCCACTGGGAGAAACAGATGCAATAAGCATTGCGAAATATGGTATGATATATGGAGGTAAGATGATAATATATACTTATCAGTATATATAATAATACCGATAGTAATAAGAAATTCATTTATTAACAAAAGTTTGGATTTTAAAAACACATCATTTATTTATATCTAAGAAATATTTACATCCTTGTGAAATTGAAATGATGAAAAGTGCAAAACTGGATGCCAATTGACCATCTCCTTATAAATTTTCTTCTCGTAAAACTTCTGCTGGAGATGGAAAAGGCTAGGAATGTCTTCTGAAGTTGAATGAACAGAAGAATGTTAGGAATCATAATTTATTTTGACTGAATACCTGTTCAGATTCCCCAAACTAGCCTCAAACAACACATCGTTGATTGCTTTTTCGGCAAATAATCTTTGTCGAGAATCTAGGGCTATAAGTTTTTCTGCCCAAACTTTTGCTATAGTGGGCCCATTATCTTGTGCTTCCAACTTTTCTAAATAATTACAGACCAGGGACATAAGTTCGTTTTGTTTGGCATGTGGCTCAACCACTGGTTTTTCTGCAGGGGGTGTTGGTAATGTAATGGAAGATCGAGATTGTTCAGTAAGATCTTGTTCTTCATCAAGTAGAATCTGGAAAAAAAAAGTTTTTTTGTTGGTTTTTTTAGTTTCCTTCAACAAGTGAAGAATGTACTAACATCGCCATTGAATTTTGTTGCTGATGAGGTATTTAAAAAATTTCTGGATGGTGATTAACAAAAATTCAATTATCTCATGCTGGGTTACTATAGGAATGCTTTTGTAATACCGGCTTCCAGGTTTGGAGCTTTTCCACAACCGTCAAGAGTTGAACCAGAAAAGGCCGCTGCTGCTACATAATTTCCTTGCTCAGGAAACCAATCAAACTGAAATGGAGTGGGTGAATACAACCTTGTGTACTTACAAAGAGCGCTGAACAGAAACAGCATGACAATTTTTGTAGATCCATGTTGTACAATGAGGGAAAATTATAGTGGTATATCTGTAAGACATTGAAAATTTGTAATACCCATTATATTTTGTGATATAAAGCCCATTTTTTGCAAGCAAATGTATTAAATGATTATTTCGTACTAACCTCGTTTAGCTGTATACATGCGTTAACTGGTTGCTCACTGTTGTGGAAGAACTTTAACGCATTGAACACTCGTGAGTTTGGCTGATAAACTTCATCTGTACTACTTCCTAATCTCTTTTATGGTATAATTTTCTTTAAGTCTTTGCGGTAGTCTAACCTAAGAATTTATTGTTCTTCTTCCATCAGCACAATTGGTTTTATTTTCATGATGGTCAGTCCATAATTTATATCACGTGCATGTTTCTCTATGGCTCATTTCGTTAAACAGTACACTTGTAAACAAGTTGTATCCTGTTTCAATTTATACATTCAAGTGGTCAGTTTGTTGTTGGTTTTTATGAAGATCAAATGTAAAAAATAGCCTTTAGAAAATGAATATCGATATTAATAATGACATATTCCATGCTTTTTATCTTTAAGTGATGAAAATGTAGTGTAATCTACTTTGAACTGTTAGAACCAAATCAAACAATTAATGCGGATGTGTATTATGCGTTTATGTTTAAACTCAGTATTGATTAAAAAAACACCCGTGATTAGTGAATATCAAAAGGTATTGTTCCGACACGATAACGCTAAACCACATGCAGCACAGAAAACACTATAAAAAATTAAGAGATTTTAATGGGAGCTTCTGCCTTATCCCCCTTACTCGTCAGACATTGATTATAATTTATTTCTAGGTGTTTGGAATTTTTAATCGGGGAAAAAATTTAATAACAAAGATGATGTCAAAAATGAAGTTTCCAAATTTTTTGCATCAAAACAAGAGTCCTTTTACACAAATGGAATTAAAAAATACCTGTTAGATGACAAACAAATATTTACGAATTTATAGATTGACCTGATAAATATTTAACAGCTCAGTTTTTTCTCGTTTTATTAATATATGAAGAGTGTGAAGAATTCTACAGTTCAGGAAGACTTTCATGTTTCAATGAAGTTCTGAAGAACTTCATATTTTTTTTAATCTTCCCAAATACTCAAACCTTCCGGAACTTCGGATTCACTTGCGACACAACCTTGCATCATCCCACACAATCTTTATTAATGACAGTAACCCCCAACTCGCCAACACTCTGATTTCAGAATATCCGGATGCACATCATTACTTGCCGTTATTTTATCAATATCGAATTTAGATGATCAATAATACTGTCATTATTTTTGAGTAATGAAAGTATTAGTGATGGTATAAGATATAATTGGTGGGCTATTTTAATTTCTTAATCTATCTTTAGTACTTTTTTAGTGAATAAGTTGGATTGGTCACGTAATGAGAAGACCAGACGAACATATTGTCAAAACAGCATTAAATTATATGAAATTTGATGGTAAAATATCGAGGAGGAAATGAAGGACACCAGTATAAATCAGGAGACCACACAGGACAGAGCGTTCTGGAGCTTTTGTACAAGGAGAGCCAACGCAAAGTAAATGGAAAAAGGGAAAGATAAAGAAAAAGAGTAAATAGGATCCATGTTTTTAGTTAATAATCTAATAGTAATTTCTGTATTTCGTTTATTTAATTTCTAGCTCCAATAAAAAATGTGTTTTGCTATTTTTTCTTTCATCCGTTTTATCAAGTGATCACGTAATTTGTTATTGGGAATTTTAGACAAATTTCGACAGACTTTTACTGTATTTAGGATTTACAAGGAAAAGTAACCAAGTAGTAAAATTTCCTTACTTTTTTAAATGCACAATCTTGTTTAAAAATGATTTATCTAGGATCTACTAGCATTGTATTAGAGGTAACTGAATTGAATTATTAGAAGTAACTGAAGGCAAAAAATAAGCACTGGTTTACAAGAATAATAGGTCTACATGCGATGTCAGAAAGTGATATCCAAATATAAGTTATCATGCTTAAACCAACATCCATGAAAAGCATTCGGCAGAGCACTCGGTCTGAACAGATCTTTAGTATCTTCTATATAAGTACAATAAATGTAACTTATTCATATATCCATCATTAGGACTGTGTTAGGATGTTAGGGTACCGACCTGTCCAAGACGCGGCCTAGGTACACTGATGACTGGAGAGAATTCCACTTCTACTGCCACATTCCTCCTGGCACCTTTGCCTACTCCATTCTCTGCCACGCAGTAGTATGTGCCTCGGTCCTCTTTCTTCACTTTGTCAATTTTCAGAATATTACCCCTAAAAATATTTGAATCATTGATAAATAATTAAATATTATTATGAAATAATATAAAAGTTTATTTGTAGTTATAAATAATCCTCACTACAGCTACGTAATGTAGCTATGTGCTAGATGTTTAGTGACCAGCATTAATTGGTTGACCCTTTGAAACCCTCTCTCGGTAAAACTATTAAAAGGATTTGTTGTTTATTTACATAGTTAAGCAAATCGTTAATACAATATACATTAAGGTTGGCATAGGTCAATACTGTTAATGGACCAATACTTGAAATCCTTAGTATTTTGTGACCTTCACCCTTTAGTAAACATTAAACTTCTGCAGCTAGCTCCATCCACAACCAATCGCTTATCGCTTCCTTATCGCAATAATGGCGCACTTAAAGCTCAACTTGCAGGATCAGTGTCAAAATGAGTTTAGCCATATATACATCAAATTCCATAGTGCATTTTATAAGGTTTGTTGTAATTTTGACGGTGATTGTGTGCGTGCTGCGAATTATGTATTTCTACTCACCTTTGTAACCTCTTATTAAAATAGCTTGAACATTTTCATTGGATCTCTTAATTTATAAATTAAATATTAAACTTTGATTATGCAATAGTAGTTTTAATATTAAAAATTTTTTTTTTCAAATTTTGTTTAATGGTTAATGACTATTCAATGTTTTCATTTTAATTTCTTTAAATAAATACAAATATTTCATATTTTTTTTAGCAGTATGATGAAACCTTTTAAAAAAATATGTGGGTTTGTGTATGAAGCTGATTGTTACACCTACCCTCAAAAATAGACAGTACGTAAATTAACGTCCGTGTTATATTTGAATGAGAGAGAGAGAGAGAGAGTGAGGGAGATAAACGTACCATAATCTGTCAAAACAAAAATGACAACAAGATTGGCCGTGATTCTTCTCTACGACGCTGCGGATTAGGAAATCAATAGGTAATTTATGAACAAACCTTTTTCTGTGAACTTTGAATACTGTATTAGTACTTATTTTAACTAAAAACTTATATTTTTAGTCGAAACTCGAGAATGGAAAGACGTTTGCGTGATTTGTGCAAGCCGATGGAAATTCCAAATGGGAAATTTTTACTATACCGCCTTGATAACGACACCGTTATATATTTATTTGAAGTATTAACTCCCTTTTTAAGAGTTTCAAGGTATTCAGGATCTATAACACCACAAAAAAAGGTAAATGTTTTGAAGTAATACTCACTACTTTTTAGGTTATTTTTCGTATTTTTTTTTATTGTACTTTACAAAATTTTGATAATTAAAGTGTATTATTGCACAAGAATGACACTAAATATCGATTTTTAATTGCCATGTTTATACTGAAAGTAAATTGATAATTTGAATTCTAGGTGATAACAGCTTTAAATTTTTACTCGCACGGGTCTTATCAACCCAAGGCAACCATTGCCTTGGCTTGTCACAATCTTCTGTTAGCAGGTGCTTGAATGAAGTGACTGAGGTAATTTGTGAACACTTGCTAACAGAATGGGTTGTTTTCCCAACAAATGATGAGGACATTTCCACAGCGCAATTGCAGTAAGCACACTATTTCCATATGGCCGGATATGATTCCTTCTTTATTCTCTTTAAGACATGAATCTTTTCCCATGTAAAGTTGCTGTCAAAAAGTCATATAAAAGATTAATAAACTTATTTGATTAATTATTTAGTATTTTTAAATGTGTTAAAGCTAATTTTTTTAGATTTTTTGAAAAATTCAACTTCCTCAGTATAGTTGGATGTATTGATGGAACTCATAATCAAACCCTCCTACAGAAATAATAGACAAGCCTATTTTAATAGAAAAGGGTATTACAGTATTAACGCACAAATTGTAAATATATATGGAATATTGGGGAATTATATTATATCACAAAGTTATTAAATTTACTTTTTAATAATTATTTTGTTCCAGATATGTGGAGCAGATGTTAAGATTTTGTCAGTTAATGCATTGTATCCCGGGTGCACTCACGATGCAGCAATATGGCATACATCACAGATTAGAAGATTTTTGGAAAATCGAAATGCTAGAGGTTGCTGGTTACTGGGTAATTTTTTTTTATAATTTCATAGTGAAAATATACAAATCGTATTACATTATTTGGGCATAACGATGACGTATTGCTGAATTTTCAGGTGATTCTGGATATCCATCAGAATCCTGGCTTCTCACACCTTACGAAAATTCAGGACTTAATACACCAGAATCCAGATACAATAAAGCCCCTATTAAAACAAGAAATGCTGTGGAAAGGTGCATAGGACTTTTAAAATCAAGATTTCGTTGCATTCTGAAGCACAGAGTTCTAAACTATAGTCCGACTTGCAGGGCAAATATTTTATTCATGTGCTGTACTGCATAATATATGTATCTCCAGAAATGTCCCACTACATGATGTTGCTGGTGATGGGTGCATATTTAACAGTATGTTATGATTTACTTTAATTAGTTTAACGATAAACACAACACTATAATTCTTTTTAAAATATTTTTATTTATTTACAGATGTCATTGGACCAATTAATGATCATGCAACAAGCATTCCAATTCGACGGCGGCAAGTCAGGAATGAAGTCATACAAGAATATTTTAGTTGAATTTTTTTTTTCCTTACATTTATAAATTTGACTTATATACATTCAGTAACTTTACCCAACCTCTAAAGTATTATTACATTTTTATCTTGTAAACAAACCATTTGTGAATATATAACCATGTCAGTTTTCTTTCTGATTCTTTCTGACAGATGTAATAGAATCAGGGGATATTCCTTACCTATACATATTATTAAATTCATTATGTGCAACTCATATTTTTATTTAATTTCCCTTATTTTTAGAATATTGTAAATAAAGGGATAACAGATATCCTTCTCATACTTTTTATTTGGAAAGAGGTTTTATATATATTGTATACGTATACACAATTAAAACACAGGTTTAATGTTATGTTTTTATATAATCTTATAAATATTATTTCACATTTAACTGTAGTAATAATAAACAAATTTGTCTGCATACATTAATAAAACATTATAGATCTATCAAAACAGTAACTATTTGATTAATAACATAAAATAAATATTAAAGTGGAAAGTAGTAAAATCTTTTTCACGTTATCTGTAGAAATAAAAAACAATCAGTCATTACTATAGGAATATAAAACTTTATCAGTCAAGATGTGTACATAAAATAAATAAAAGCGTTAACTAAGTCAGGCGAACCAGGTCACCTTCGCCCACCTTGGCAATAATTAACCATTTCTTAATGTAAACTATACTTGATACAAAGTTGACTATTGTTGCGTTTAGAAGTGCAGCGCGGCTTTCCATTTTCTCAGCATGATATGATGCTTGCATCTGCATAGCTCTTTCTGCCATGCAGCTTCTTGTCGTGTAAGCCCGTGGTTGTGGGCGTGAGCGCAGAGATGGCCTCGGTTATTGAACTGAGCTACGTGAGGATCCTGTCAGAATATTGGGTGTTGCAGAACTATATGGCGATGACGTTGCAGAAATATCTGGTGATGCAGAAATATCTTTCAATACCACATTGTTCTTTGGAATTTCAATCCAGTCCACCATCAGGCTTCTCCGTGCCGACGACATTTTAATTCCGCGGTGTGCCGACATATCTATTTTCTAATGCAAAATATTTATTTTCGTAAAACAAAATATATGTTTTCCTCTGTTTATGTTTTGAAGTAATAACCATAGAAAATATTAGAATTAGGGATGTCAACAAAGAATCGATTTCGCAAAAATACCGACTTTCTTGTTCTATGAGAAGTATTGTTTTCAAATTCCATGCAGGATCCATGACAAGTAGATTAACACTTCAAATATAACCATTTTGCTCTTGTTAGGGTAATTTATTCGATAACATCGAATTCGTTATAGAAAAAATAATGGTTTCACAGGAAACGCCTGCTGTTCTGACTTCTGTATATATACCGCTGCACTAAATTATGCCACAGTGGTGGAATGGGAGATTCCTGACTGAGCGTTACTTAGTAAAGAAATATCTAGCATTGCAGGAATGGACGCGTGGATTTCTCCTTGTACCTGGTAGGATAATAGTCAACTTTTTATCAAGTGTAGTCTACATTAAGAAATGGTTAATTATTGCCAAGGTGGGCGAAAGTAACCTGGTTCGCCTGACTTAGTTAACGCTTTTATTTATTTTATGTACACATCTTGACTGATAAGTTTTATATTCCTATAGTAATGACTGATTGTTTTTTATTTCTACAGATAACGTAAAAAAGATTTTACTACTTTCCACTTTAATATTTATTTTATGTTATTAATCGAATAGTTACTGTTTTAATAGATCTAATGTTTTATTAATGTATGCAGACATATTAAACACATAAAAAGGATTTATTGATTATATCTGTCTAATGCAATTTCGATGTGTTTTTCTTTCTGTGTACTATATGCGGAATTATAATTACTATATGCGGAATATTGGTTATTTTACGGTAAAATTAAAATTTTCATATATTTTTAGAAAAAAAATTGTGTTCTGAATGGGCGTGCATAGAATTTTCACCATATTCAATGTTTAAATAAAGTTCGTACGATTGACCGATGATTATTTATAATGAAAGCATAAATATAAATGGGAACTATTTAATAACGATACGTATTAGAAAGTACAGAGGTGAAAACTGTTCCTTTATTTAATCGCGCATTGTCCCGCATCGGATCGGAATCTAAAAAAATATGTTGATTAACTAAAGACGCTGGATCGTTAAATACCGTTTTATTTTATTTTTGTAAAGTGCCCTTCGTAAAAAAAAATTAGCGAATCAACAAATTATATCAGTTGCTAAACCAAAAAGTTTGAAACATGGTATAAGTCAATGAAAATACTTATTAATCATGCGTTTCAGAGAGACAGCTTACTTATTTTAGTAAATCATTAATTCTTGTATATTTATAAGAATATGTATATAAGACATTTTAAAAATTATAATCCGTGTTTATTTTTCTAACAGAATAAATAAAATCATGTACTGATGTCGATGCTTGCGAATACACAACCCTTTTTCATGTCTATTTGGTTATCGACCAATCAGAAGCCGACTACACCATAAATAAAATATACAAGTATAGACAACAAACATTAGCAATATTCGCATAACCAATCGTTGAAATTGAACCTTTGGTTTCACGTCACTCAATCGTAGAATACGTCAAAATTGACGAAGTATACAATGTTATACAATAACGGAGTAGATCATGGTTATTGAAATTGATTTGAAATTGAGAATAATAAATGATTCTTTAAGAAATTTAAATTTTTTTTATTAAAAACCATATTAAACTGTCAATTAATTAATGCTGGCCACTGTATGTCACTATTCATTTCAACTTCAATAAATAAGAATCTAGTAGGTGTGTTATTGTAAGTTGTATATTATTTAGATTTAATTTGAAATAGTAAGCGTGGTTCTACTAACTTATGAATTGAACCTCCGGTTGGCAGAATGGCGTTGTTCTCTCTGCGCCATGTGATTCTCGGTGTCGGGAATCCACCTGCATAGCATTCCATCTGCACACCTAAAATCAATAAAGATAAATTAAAAAACAGAAATTACATTTTTTTAAATTCACAAGAACACTGGTGCACAAAAAACCTGACAGAATTTCAAAAGCAAAACTTCATCGACAACTTGTATGTATGTTGTATGACAATTTAATTCAGTGTGGAACTGTGCACTACTGGCAACTTCAATGTGCTCTTCTTGTGTAACTATACTGACTTAAGACGGTGTTCAATTCTGGAAAATGAGTTCCAGACTTGAGTACCTGTTCTGTTAGAAACTCTTCAGCACAACTTTTAATTATACATTAATAGAATAGACAGGACAATCATTATTAACTGTTTTAGTGCTGAAAAGCGCTACTATGTTTTTATGTAAAAAGTGCCAATGATGCAACCGTGCTCCACACTTAAGTGTAGGTTTGACTCGCGGCAGTGACAGTTGTGTGCGTGGAGCTCATGATTTTTTCTTTGAATCACGTTTTTTTTATATTCAAACTACCTTATTAATTGCTAAAAACTCACGTTTCAGCCTTAGTCAGTTAAAAATTATACCCTCAAAATGTTGGAAATTTGGAACAGAGTTTGTGTGAAAATGACGAAATTTCAAAAAAACAATATAAACATTTCAATCTAGCAGAAATTAATACGAAAGTGATAGTGAGATTGATATTGTGTTCTGTACAAATCGTAGGACTTTCGTTTTCAATAAACTATTGTGTTCTATTATCGTAATACGAAGCTTGGTAAAAAGAACGCTGAAAGAATTTTGAAAATCTAATAATTTTTAGAGAAAAACTTTTTTTTTAACAGTAGTAAAGTGACATAAAAAAAGCAGAATTTTATTTGGCACTTTATTAAATATTTGGCACTATAACAGTTAAGGATGCGATTGATAATTAAGAAAGTAAACTATGTACTCACTCTGTCCCTCACTGACAACTAAGGACCGCGTGGAGTTGTCAGAGATGATGGGCGGCCTCCTGACTTGCAGTTCCACCTCGGCGGATATCTTGTTGCTCAGGGAGATAAGGACCTGACACATGTACCATCCTGCATCTGTTTCTTGGATATCCTTCACCTGAGAAGATCACAATAGATGACAATTAGTTCAAACAAAAATACTTCAATTGATTTGCAAATATATTTTAAAAACTCTATTCACTTTTAAACAATGAACAAATTAAAACATTTTACTTTATTTAAAAGGTATGACAGAGGTGACTGTTAACTTTTGTTCTATAAAAAAAAAAACATTAATTTTATGCCTTGGCCAAAAAGACCAGATAAACTGACTCATTAGTTTTAATAGTCTTTATCCAATTGACTGTATTTGGAGGTTGATAAAAAAAGATTATTTGTTAAACTCTGCCAATACCACCCAGCTTAAAAGAATGCAATATATTATTTATTAGATTCTAACTTAATAAAAAAGAAACAGAAAATTTCACAAAATCAAAATAATAATTTATTATGAGATTTTTTTACATGATCATAAAAGCTAGGCAAATACTTTTTAATAATATTACATTATCGCATATTGATAAAAGCCCAGAAATGTGTCATGTGACACTGTAACTGATCAAATTAAATTGTTTACAGAATATATAAGCTCAGATCTTCTGTGTAGTTTTCTGGGATATTCTGCCGTGTGTATATGTTTTATGTTCCAACAGGGAGATTTTGAAATCATGGCTCGATACTTGTGAAGAGTTCATTTTATTAATATAATACATGGGTACAATGTATAAGGTAGCGTGTTCACGGAGATGCATTAAAACAAACATAGTTTCAGTTCGTTCTCGTTTGAATTTTAGATACAATCTAACCAGGGTTTTGCAACAGTTTATAAAAATAATTTTGGAGATAATGTTCCTCTGGGAATAATAAGTAGATAATAATATAAATTAATAAGATAAAACTATTAAGAATAATGGTTTCAACTTGTAACTTTCCTCAAATCAATTCTAGTTACTGAAAGGTTGATAAACTAAAAGATAGGAATATTGGTTCAGAGCGTAGGTACATAGAAAACATGACTTTTCTGGCGGACGTTTAGGATCCCATTGCAGGGATCATCAGGACCGTTGTCACTGATGCAGCAGTAGTTGGTTCTTTATTGGAAAAAAATATTAAAATTTGCAATATGAATATTCTGTTGAGAAATAACATTTTTGGAACTAACCTGCAGAGTATATGTGGAGGAAGCGACGTCATATCTGAGAGCGAATCTCGAATCTCGGACAATGAGTGTGGAGCCTGTCGAAATAGGGAGGAGCTCAGTCGTACGGGTTCTGTCTAATTTTAACTGAAAAAATGTAACAGAATATATAAGATAGAAATTCACCAGAATTATCATAATTCTGTGTCAAAACTACAAATGCACACTAGTGTTTATCTATTCTACATTCAATATGACAGAATGATTTCACAACTCTGACAAAGCCAACAGAAATTCTCTACAATAACTCCCAATCAATATTTGTTGCCGCACCATGACTTACAAGATTTCTAAAATAACAAAAGGTTGTACGAGTTTTGATGCCTTTGAAAAATGTCATCTAAGAGAAAAACAACAATTAGAAACATTAACACAAATGCAACATTATTAATTGAACAAATTTAAAAAATACATGCATTACTACAATACATATTACTTCTTCAGGATATTTCAACTGATTCCTCTAGTACTAAATAATATGGAAAACTTTCTCATTATCAATTCAAAAACAAATTTTTACAATTCAAATTCATTATTTTATTTTAAATATTAGCAAAGAAAAAAGTAATAACAAAGTATATATCAACTGCGAAAAATACTGTTGGATGGGGGGGGGGTATACACCAAAAATGCGCTCCACATTCCAGCACGCCTTCAATGTGGTACATGACTTCTAATAACTAGGCATTTTATGATGGATTTGTTACAATTTGTGACTGCGATGGTATCATTATGGCGCGCATCATTGGTGCAGGCCCATTACATTCAGAAGAGATAAACAAAAACTCACCGTATCCTGTCTTACCATCTTTGGAAGCAGAGAAAGAGAACATATTTTATACTACTGTACAGAAAATAAATCATATACAAAAAGCCTTAATATGAATTAAATATATTAATTAGAAAGATATATATATATATAAAATCAATTTTATCAAAAAATATTGTTGTTGCGCCACCGGGATTCGAACTTGGATATCTTTCCAAACCGGGGAAGGTACATTATCCAACTATGCTACAGCGACAATATTTTTAGCAATAAATTTTCGAACCTATATACCTTTTTGATATTAATACATTTAATCGTTCCATTATTTGAAAGAGCCATCTACATTATTTTTACGGAATCTCAAATGCCTTTGAGTAATCTGATAGCAGACGCCAGAATTATCAATTAATTTTTATTAAATTTTGGACACATTGATACAACTTTATTATTAGGAGAACACATTCTTATTGTGCAGTTGTCTGGGTCATAGGTCTGTGTTCTGAATAATTACAACTTCACAATAAGAATGTGTTCTCCTAATAACAAAAAGCCTTTTTATGGAAAATAATGATAGATACAATTCAGACGACACAAAATAATCATACAATAATATTTCTTCACTATCTTTAAGATGCAAATGAAGCATCTGCTAAATTTTACAGAATATAGAAACTATTAAAGTTAGAAATGATTTACCAATTACAATTCACTTCACCAGCAGAGTGGTGTGAACGTTACATAAAATATATTTAGTGCCTAATACCAGTATAGTCAACAAAATATTTGATAATTTTCTGTTTATGCTACCGCAAGCATTACGTAAATGAATTTTAAATAAATGTTTGAAGTTTAACCCTTTCTACCCTGACAGTACTTTAAAATACCATCAACCATATCTCGTCATATATCTTACTGTGGTGTCAATTCTTTGATGATACTATTAAATCTACGTAAATAATAGTCTATTTGATTTATTTAAACTACTAACATTAGTTATTTTTTGTTATGTCAACACTATGACAGGTGAAATGTCAGTTGAGCATTGTTACACGGTTAGGTTTGACGCGCTTGTATTCCTTGTGATTATTAATAGTTATTTTGACCAAATTTTCTTTTAGAATATGTCTTTCCTGTTTTGTACTACGCTAGTTTTATTTTTTGTGTACGTCGTGTAAGATTTGACTATATTTAGAAGTACCATAAATTATAATGAATAATATTTATAGACCAAGATTTTTTTAAATTTTCTATCACAATTTGCTTATTTTATATTTGAAGAATAAAAATATACAGTTGCTAGGCACTGAAATTTAATAATTCGGGGTAGAAAGGGTTAAAGGAATATGTTTTGCCTTTAAATGAAATCGGTAGGTGCTTTAATGCGTGTAAAAGCTTCTAAAGAAAGCATTTCAGCCCGGGTGCCAGACATTACGCCATTGGTTGAATTTGAATGCTAAAAATTTTTTTTGAAAAGCATATAGGCAGTGAGCATAATCATGTACTGAAAATATTAGAAAATAAATGCATACAAAAAACATGACAACATCACGTAATGAACTGCAGATTAGACATAACAATGCTATAATGTACGTACCCATAATACTGGATAGTCTTGCGCATATTGTACGGAGCAATCCAGCTCTACTGTTCCACCAATGTCCTTGATCTGTTCCTGCGTTATATGTGATATTGTGGGCGTTCGCTGGCACAAACCTGGAAAATACGAAAAGTGATATTCAGTGTTAACGAATTGATGATGTAGTTGAATTATTAGACAAGACAAAAATCTATAAATTTTTGTAGGTTAAGAACTCGCACATACATAAGATGTTTCTATTCACAAACAATTTCATTTCTTCTTAATTAATAGTCTTTATTTCTTTGAATCTTTTTCATAAGGACCTAAAGATGCCATAAACGATTCAATGATTAGAGTCAAAAGTAAAAATATCAAATGGTGGAAAATAATAGATATTATTAATTGGTTTGGTTAGTGTTGGACCTCACATTCGAGGATCCCCTCGCCATTCCCACATAGTTGTGGTTCTCAATATCTCCGCCCTTCATGTGTTTTTCGGTGAGAGTAGTCTAATTCGAGAAGCACACTCGCTCCCGCACATATCCCATACGAAGCGGTCCTGTTGTGTTGACCGACTACGTTGTCGCATGGCCGTGGCTCATTTTTAGCACGTCTAGATGCCGCGACACCTTCAGCTTGAGAGCAGACACTTCTCCAACTTCCACAATCTTGAGCCACCTGCTTCCAGTCCTCCACACAAATTCAGTGTTTCCCGAAGGCAGTCCTTGTACCGCTCCTTCTACCCCTCAGATCTTTGTCTGCCCACGGTCTCCAAATACATGATACGTTTCGGAAGTCTATGATCGCGCGTCCCGTATCCGGTTCACCTTTATGATCATGTCTTCTATAGGTCAACGCTCAGAGCGATGTAGAACTATGATATTGGATACATGGTCGCTCCAGTGGATCTGCAGAATGCGGGCGAAGGAAACATTGATGGAACATTTCTAGACTCTTAATGTGTCTTCTGTAAGGTACCCAAGCCTCAGACTCTAATTCGTCATAAAGTGAGGAATTTGATGTAACTACTAATGTTAATAAAAAATTATTTCTGAGTGATAAGAATTAATATCACATGATTTAAATCATAACTGTATACAATATTCCTGAACCACTACTGTTTACAAGTATATATAAAAACCAATAGATGATGAAATTACTTTGCTAATTGTTCAATAAAAATGGGTGATAGCATTTGTAAATGATATAACTTATGACCTAAAGTGTAAGAATGTCAAACTGTGTATAAAAGTAATATTTAATGAGATGCTCCAACTTTATGCACCGGTTTATCGACAAGTTCAAAGTTTTAAATAACATAACCACAAATAAATAAAGAAGAATTTGTATGAACTATTTATTATGGGCATACATAGTGAATAAGGTAACTTGTTAGATTTTTACAAAAAATAATTTTTCCGGCATAATTGAGTGCCCTGATTTACAAAAAGAAAATATGAGGTCCAGAATCAAAAGCAGGCATGTCCACTTTAACCTTTAATTTTCAAATAAAATGCAAAAAATAATTTTACCACAACTGTTACATTTGAAAATGTACACAAGTCACATGACCAAATACAGCTGTCTTATTGGCTGAAAACATTTTTGTTTGGGTTTGAATTAATTATTTACTGGACATGTCTGTGATTGAAGTAACAAGGGAATTTATTAGCATTTTTATACAAAAATCAGTGATATTTGTCTAATTTTGATAGGTTAGTCTTGTCGACATTAATATGCTTTATATTTGTACATACCTAACTCAAAAATCATAAAAACTGGACATGTCTTGTTTTGATTCTATACCTCACAAATATTTAAAAAATTATGATACCACTCTCCAATCGCAAAACGTAATGGCGAATACACATGCCTTTTGCAAAAATCTGAGGAGCAGCTTCTTTGCAAATATCTTATGTGAGTAATTAACCACAATACAGGCATTGAATACATTGAATGTGATGTCTCTCATCTCGCTGAATTGAAGGAACGATATGACGATTGTAAAGAAAGGGATTACAGAATTCTGGTTAATGTTTTCACTTTTCTTCACAACTAGTTAATAAATTAAAAGATGCTAATTTATAAATTCAAATATTATGTTGATATCTCTTATTACTTTTTTTCTGTGTGCTTGGAAGTTTCTGTTTATAGTTTTACATCAGTGTTTATAGCGTGGCTAAGGCATATTGAACAAAGTGGACACATTAAATATACGATTAGGTGAATAATGATATCAATGAGTCTAATTTCCGACTTTTAAAATTATATTATTGAAAATGTTTTAAGTATGTATATTAATATTTTTTTTTAACCAGACATGATTTGAAGAAAAAACATGTTTCAAATACATATTCTTCCTTGCCTCTTAATAACTATTTCAAAATGCTTAATTTAAAAACATGATTTTTTAGGACAGCGCAATTTATTCTATTCTCTGGAGAAGAGATCTATTGGATATCGGTGAGTATTATAAACAAAACTCTAATGGTTATAAACAAAGCAAATTTTGGTTAATTGTTAAAAACATCAAACCACAAATTTACAAGTTCATGTGTCATCATCACAACGTAAATTTTTAATGATTTGTGGTTGATGATAACAGATAAGAAAAATAAGCAAATTCATGAATCAGTTGAAGGATATGGCTTATTATTGTTACATCAGAATCCTGTCTCATTTTGTGGTGGTGATAACATTTTGCTAAGTACGAAAAAGGTAAAAATTTATCTATCCTATTTGAACTCCACAGTTTGGAACATCTTTCAGAATGGAAATATTAACAACCATAATTGAATTGCTCTTTTTTCTTCTTTTCAGATTCTCTTGTGCTGCAATCCTACATCTTTTTCTATATGCTATTGTAATACATGAAATAGATCTTATCTTGTTAAAAAGAAGCAATAGCGAAATGACAACTAAAAATTCAATGATTGATTTTATAACTTAGGTATGTTTCTGATTTTGATCTTTGTAGATTAATATTATATAACTGTTCAAAGGTTTTTGGTGAAACTTTGTGGAATTCTATGATTATTTTGTAAATTGAGTTGAAACACTGTTTTATTGTTCCACTATATTTTATTATATTAAATGATATAACGTTTTCAGAACATCTTCCCATTATCAATAATACAATTCAACTAAAGTTAAAAACATTTTCAGACAGAAATAATTAAGGGTATGTCTGGAGTTAAGGGAGGTGTGGTGGGGGTGGAGTTAAAATGGATAAGAGAGAGGATCTAATGGGAATTTACGTTAGTGATGGTAACTGTTATGTGACTGTGATGATGATTGGTAATGGAGATTTAACGATGATTGGTAACTAAAATTTAACTATTGAAAGTTTACTTTCAGTGTGCCAGTTATTGCTCGAAGAATTATAAATAATCGGTTACTAATCACCATTGCAATTGGACACAATCACAGTCACAATAATGATTTAACCATCATTAGTTTACGTGTAACGTTTAATATAATAAAATATAGTGGAATAAAACAGTGTTTCAACTCAATTTACAAAATAATATTATATGTTGGAAAAATAATATTTTTATGTCTAAAAAAAAGTGAAACTCCGTCTGTAGAGATTTGCGAATATTAAAAAAAATCCGAACCCTGCCACGCTGATATCTCCTTGAACTATCTAGATTTTAATTCGGGTACAGAATTGACACACAATCGAAGAACCGAAGGTGGAAATAAGTCAATGGAGAGCATCACTGAACAGTCAATTAAGTCTCAATTAAAAAATATTGAAAAAGATAGATGTACTTATTTTTCTAAAGTGTTCTGCGTAGGCTTATTTATGGTTTCCATTTGTATTCTAGTTGACCTCCTGTTTTTTAAGCTGATACGCACAACAAAATAGCTCAAAGTCTGTCTATGAAGGTTGATTCATATGTACTTGGAAATTACATGCATCATATATAAATTATTTATGATTTATAAATGAAAAGTATATTTATCCTTATTCTATTGACAATTTTTTATTACAATTTTATAAATATATCATCTCATCCTGCCTCACAGAAATCATGAACATATATAGACCAATAACTTGAATTTTTTGGATGACTGCAGTGAGATGGAAAAAATTTGAATAAATAAATTGGGTATATGAGTCATCTCAATCACTTGAGCAGTTTGTATATAATACATAATATTGTACTCATCCCTTGATTTACGCAGTAGATACGTTTCAGAAAATTCCGCTTAAAGCGAAACAGCGTAAACCGAGGCATATAACGTATACAAAAACGGAAGACAGGATTCAGAAAATTAAAATCAGCGTAAATCGAGACTTGAAGTTGAAGACAAATAGGAAGATAGGTTCCAAAAAAAATCTCGTAAAATTGATACCGCATTAATCGAGGGTGAGTGTAATTGTGATAAAATATTTTCAAAAAATTGTCACTTGTACCATCTGATTTAGACAATTCTAATTCAATGACTACATCTTGAACAAGTGTAAAAAAACTTAAACAGTGCTATCATCTATAGCCCACATCGCCCTGTTGAGGCGAAACAAATAATGTTAATGCATATTTTGTTAAAAGTTTTGGTGTACAATTCAATTGTTTTGATTGGACCGGACCTCTAAAAATAAAATGCAAGTAGTGTGATGACTTACGTGAACCTTATATGAAAACTATAATAAATACCCCAATTTTAAGTGTTTACATTTCCAACTGCACCATTCATTTTTGATTGTCTCCAAGTAAAATGTATACAGGGTGTAACAGATTTAGTCCACAATATTTTATGGACGGATACCTGACTAAATTACGGCTCGAAAATGCTCAACGAATGTGTGCAAATTCTGCACCATTATGGTAAACATTATTGTTTGAATTTTTTACATAATCATGTTAAGTTTTAAGTCTACATACTTATAGAAATAAATTTCAGGCCCCAAATCATCTAACAGAAAATAAACTGGCCGCTCGAAATTTGATTACCTTAATACATAATTTGGAATCAATAACATATTTCAATTAATCAAAATAATCACACAACTATGTCTTTAAATGCTTATATCTATGACATTGTGAGATTAGGCACATGTTCCTTGAACATTTTCGACATGTAATTTAATCCACCCATAAAACTGTTGTGGACTAGGTCTTTCACATCTGTATACATATATATATAAACCATCTTTCTCCGAAAATAAGACACTGTCTTACATTCTTTTTTGGTCCAAAATACATGCTAGGGCTTATTTTCAGGGAATGTTTTACTTTTCAAATATAATAAGTAAATTTATTTTCATACAAAAAATTACATTTATTTGTATATAAGAATTTTACTTTAATTAATTTTAATTTACATAGGTACATATATTATTTATAAGCTTTTAATTTATTCAAATACAGTCATGTTATCTTCTTCTGGAACATCACCATAGCTTATCAAATTCTGACTTCTGGCCTGAATTTCCTGCAAATCCATTTCCTGTTGAATCATCGGTCCGAATCTCTCATGTCCTGCAATATAGCTAGCTATATGAGTACTTCTTGCCTAAGTAGCCAACTCGCAGTGCATTGGAAAAACAAGTATTAGTTATTTTATCACATGAATTCTTCACCCACTTCACGACTTCTTGTAGGCCAGGCTTCATAAAATTTCCACGTTGATTTCTCTCCATTCTGTTTTCAATGTATTCATTGATTTCCATGCGGAAATGATCCTTGAATGGTTTGTTTTATTGGAATAATTATATAATATTAAGTGTCTGGCGATAGGCAGTCATTACTTTGGGAATCATTATTTGATCAATCCTCCTCTCAGTAAGGAAGTTTTTTATGTCTAGCTTTTTGTATTTTGAATATAAAATCTATGAACATATTGGTATATTCGGCATTATTTTATCAATAAACATTCTATGCCTAGACTACCAACAATTTAATGTGGTCACCCAAATCTAATTATATTGTGAACCTATTTAGTGCCATGATTCATCCACTTGTAATATTTGGTGTTGGATCTAGCAATTGATTAAATTATAACATCTTTTGTCAATTCTTGTGATTAATTCTCTTTGTGTACAAATAAAAAACAATCATCATCATTGTTGCAAATATACTTATTTTTTAATGTACCCAGAATAATAATGACAGAAAAACACAATAATTTCTTCAATGTAATTGTCAGTAGTGACTCATACATTAGATTGTCACTATTTTTTAAGACCATTAATTCATTTTCATACACCATTAGGTATTGAATATGTGCTGAGAAATAATACTAATTACATTAAATATAAACCGATGGAACAAATTATGAAGAATCAATGTAGATTTTGTGAACATAACAGATAAGTTACGGAGACATCTTTTCATCTTATTCGTCATAGCCTTGAGTCTAAGACTATTTTTACTAGAGCCGAAGTTTGCTTACACACTGAAATAAGTTGGTCAGTTTGAAGGTTTTAACGCATTGAGAAGCTTTATTTAGTTGGTTTGAATTAACAAATCATTCCAATTAACAAAACTGAACCAACCAAATTAACTCTTCAAACTTCATCATTGTAGTCATAGACAGGCTATGCGTATGTAGTACTAGTGCCATTAATTGATTAAATCTTGAATATTTTGCTGAATTAATAAATAATGTTCTGGGTTCTATTACAAGAGTACATTTTTAAATAGATAGGTTAACATAGCAATAATAATGATAAAAATTATAACATTATTTCAACTAACACATACAAAGTTCCTAGCTTCCAGTAATAATATAAATAATAATACAATCCTCGGTCAGGTTCCTTTTCCAAGTAAGCTGTAAATTTTATCAATACATTTTTAGAGCTGAATGATTAGCTATTAGAAGTGAAGACACTTTGCAGCTAGCCTAATTTCACCAGAACTGGTCATATATTTTACAAAATAAAATAAAAAAATTATTCATTGGGTGTATATCTATGTAAATTTATTTATCACATTAAATAAAATAAGGCGTGGAAATTAATGAAGGAAACGAATAAAAGTATGTCCCAAAAACTATCATAAAATAAGGATGCAAGCAATTTCACGGCATCACGGTGCAGGAAGAAGCTATTATGCTTGTGCAACCAGGTGTAAAATTAAACGAAACAGGTAACAGAGGCACCGTGACTTATAATTTGATATAAAAAGCGTCGTTTTGACAAAATTATTATATCAACCACGTTTATCTAAAATATAAACGTTTATTGATCCCGAAAGCGTCACAAACACAAAAAAAAATCATGAAGACAGGTGTTTAGGAACCTAAAACATTGTTAATGCGTGTTTTATGCATTAATTCATTTATAATAATCCCCTAGGTACAAATGAACGCGGCAATATGGAACTTTAGCAATATTTTGAATGTTTCAGCTCGCGCGAAATTGTATAACTCGAGCAAAATGGGTGTGACACCTTTAAGGTGATTTCATACAATGAACATGTAAACAAATTCAGCTACGAAGCTTGTTTGGCGTCTTTTGAAAATATATGAATGAGTTTATATTACTTAAGTATTGTAATCGAGAGAAAAAAGTATGTTATATTTAGAATGTAGATATAAATATGGAAAAAGTAGGATGACTCACCGCAATTGAATAAAATGCTAAATATCACAGCACTCACAAACCACACGCCAGCCATTTTTACGTGTACAAGAGAAACTGTTTTGGATTTGGTACATCGGTCATCGGTGTTTGGTGGGAACACGCTACGTACGTCACAAAATACAAAACATGGTAGCCAGATTTGGCCAGATTGGACAAAATGTGGCGAAGTTTCTTTTGTATTCGATGATGGGAAAACAAACTTGGCAAATGATAAAGAAAACAATTCAATTGAATTATTAAAAATATATTTTGTTAGACTTATCATACTATCGAGTACGTAGAGTAAAATGATGTACCTAAATTTAAATAATTGATTACAGCTTTTAATTTTTTTTAAATATATTGAATTTCTTTTTTTGATTCACATAAATTTTTTATATATCTTGAGAGCAATTTAATTCCAGATTTTTACAAACATTAATAAAATTGTTACGAAATGATGACATATTGTTTTTGGAATTTGAGTGATGGATTTTTGAGTTTGAATTTATTTGACTGCTGCTTATTTGATTTATTGACTGCATGAATTGCTTTTATACAACTAGAGGTTGAACCAGTTTTTTACTTTGCATTACTGTGCTTTTAATGTTACATGAAGACGATGCTAAAAATAACAGACATAGCGAAATGCGTATCAACTGGCAACATTATTGAAGTCAGCATAACAAACTTAGTAATGTTAAACTACTACTATGAACTACTATTGCCGATTTTTCTGGTACGACTGAACTTATCCGAAGAATTATTGCCGTCGGTAAAGCAGGGTGATTAGAAAAAGCTGTTAAAACTTGAAAGGTTTTGATTTTGACGTTCCTGTCGACATAACCTATGATAACGATTTGATTGTTTGTAATTTATAAGGTTACGTGAATTAAAATATTAATTACTTACGGTAAGTCGATTAAAATTTGTCTTTGAGTTAGGTATATTATTATTTAGAAGGTGTCATTACTTTGATAGTGTTTTATTCACAACCGGTATCCAACGTCATATAGATAATGAAAAATACTGTTTTGTTTAATTTTGTTCGTTAGCCACATAAGTATATGTATAGACAATGAGTTAACTTTAATTCCTAAATTTATAGAAGTATCTATTTACGCAGTTTTGATTTCTTGAAGAATCTGAGCTAGCTAATTACCTTACCATCACGCCGTCTTCCAGTAGGGGTAGGCAAAGAGGATAGAGCGCTACATTCTTCTGTCTTGACACAATTCTCGTCTCGTACACATTCATACATCATCTCATACAAGCTCGCCGATTATTGAGGCCATCTTCCAGTATCTGGTTTACCTGGTCGTTCAAAGTCTTCCGCGAACGTCTTCTATTTTTGGTGCCATCAACACTTGCGTCATATATCTTACCATTCTCTCCTCATTCATCCGTTCCATATGACCAAACCACCTAAGTGATCCTTTCTTAATCTGAGCTCTATAGGTTAAAGTACTTGAGACGTTATTCTGGGTTTCGTACTAGCGATACATATAATTATTTTGAGTAGATCATATGTTGCTTATGTAACACAATAGTGGATAGCGCAATCAGATTGATCACATCAAAAGCTACTTTTCTGAAGTTCTTGCTGAGAGATTAGCATGTTAATTCTCAGATCTGATCTGTTCAGGCTAAGCAAAAAAGTGACAAATACACCAATATCTCGCTTTATAACCTAGATGTATTCCAGCAAGGTTGGCCGTAAAGTGAAATGTCACGTAGAAAATCATTTATTTTGATACATACCTATGCAGATTCCATAGCACACATTCATTCCAATTTTATAGAAAAATAATAAAATCACAAAGACACATTTTTTACTTTTTATTTCCTTTAAAAATAACTTTTCCATTACATAACATACATTAATAAGCACAAAACAAAAATATAAAATAAAATGTTGAATGATTCTAATTGGAGCCTGAAGAGGAACAAGAAGAATAGCATCACATCATGCTGTCATCAGCTCCACCCGTTGCTGTGAAAGGACCTGATTGAAAAATTCATCCAATGTTTATTGTTTTGCCGTGCTTCTTTTTGCAGTACTTTGTAGCATTCAATAGGTGTATTAATACTTTAAGGAACTTTAATGTTTCATTCTTCATTGAGATAATTTTGAAGTAGGATGTTAATTCCTTGTTATGAAAGCTGAACACGTATTTTCTGTAATTTTTTTTGATCATATATTGAAAAATTTTGGGCTGCAAATCGTAACTGACTTATAATTTAAAAAGGCCATTATAGCGAAAAAAATATGGTTGACATTAGTATAATTGATGACTTACAGATTTGTAAACATTTAATATATAATTATGTGGTTGGATTAGTTAATAACAATGGTCTAGCTAAAAGGTCAAAATAGATGATTTAATGGAAGTTACTTACAGCAGGTCATGAAAATTCAAATGCTGTACTACTTTAGGACTAAACTTGTAATAATCTAAAGCTCTACCTGTTGCTGCTTAAATGCACGGATGTTTAAATTTGTCAATTTTTTCAAATTTTCATGACTTATCACATAACAGCACTATTCTTATATTTTTCATTAAAAATATTTTGTTGTTACAGATGTGGCCTTTGATTTGGCAAATAATGAGAACAAGAGCTCCCTACATAACTCTACCGTTTGCAGCACTTGTAGGTGTTATAGGATATAATCTAGAAAACTATTTTTCTGATAAATATACACCTTATAAAGGTTAGTTCATATATTAGGTAGTAGAACTGTTGCTGCTTTTTAATTACAGTGTTATATTTCCAATCATCTTAATTTATGAAAATGTTTTTTCGAATATGTCAGTACTGAGATGCCAATAGGTTATTTCTTTACAGGAGAGTATTAGAATTTTTTTGCTACATCAATTTTTATGCATATTTCGGATGACAATATAGTTACAATCTTTCATAACTTGGTCAATGCTGTTGCAGCTCTATCTTTTTACCATATAATCTACGTCGCAGGAGACAATGATGAAGCAAAATTAAATATAAACAAATCTAAATTTATGAACATTGGAAGTAAAGTAAAAAGTAGTAAAAATTATAAAAGGAAGTGACTGAAATTAAATATTTAGAAGTCATAATAATCATAGAAAAGTTCTATTTATAAATAATACATTTATTTCACATTTTATATATTATGCGAGTGCGAGATGCTACCGCGACCACCACAATTGAAGTTTTAAAAGAACTGGAAACTTTTGTTGCTAACTTCAATACATCAGAGAAATGGCAGTATTGATAAGTTCAACGATTGTGTCGTTATTAAAAATGGCGTAAAAAGATAGTACATTATAATCGGGTCTTTTAAAATAATTTTGTGATTTGTTTATGCTGTATATATAATTACTTCGAATTGTAATGAAAAAAGTTAGTACCTATGTAAAAAAAATCTTTTTTTTTAAATTTTATTTTCATTATCGTAAGTCGTTGTTTGAACTTTTTTCTTGATTTTCGGTCCCCTCAACTTCAAATAAATGGGATTTTACTGTACATATTATCATACAACAGTTATCACATATTTATATTTTTATTATGACAATTGTTTAATTTTGTTTATGTAGTATGCCTTTTTAGAACGACAGTATTAGTCGACAAAATAAATTATGTATATTTATAATTGGTACCAATTTTTATTTTTTTCATGTTATTCTTTTAATAATTGTTATTATCAAGGAGAACACATTCTTATTGTGTAGTTATAATTATTCAGAACATAGGTTTGTGATGTTTTAAATACTAATTTAATGTATTAATTATAAATATATACATATAAAATCAATTTTGTTGAAAAATATTGTTTTTGCGCTACCGGGATATGAACCTGGATCTCTATTTCCAATCCGGGGAAGTACACTACCAATTGTGTTATAGCGCCAGTATTTTTCATGACAAATTTTCAAACCTATATATATATATATATATACCTATATTATTATATATTTAAAAAAAAATTGAATAGAGATTTCAGTTAGTACAAAAAGTTCCACATTAAGTCTGATTACTTTCTTCAGATATCGTCCGTTGTATTCTCTCTTTGTATCTGTTAGTTTAGACTCTGCTCTGTATGCATTCGAGTATTGGTGATACCTTCATAAATATTTATAGTGGCCTATCTGTTAAACAATTTTAAATATTTTTTTTAGAGGCTGTTCAGGAACAACGATTAGAACGCATGACAGAAGGTGACGCACTCAAAGATCCGACGAATGTGAAGAAATTGAAGTACCAAGAAAATGTTTTAGGAAAAAATTTGTCTCCATCATTGAAGGAACCAGCTCAACATAAAGTTTAAGAATTATAATTTATGTAATTTTTCACAAAAAAAAAGACAAAGATGTATTGAAAATTTCATCAGAATTTAAAAAAAAGAAAATATGGAAAAAATTGAGATTAATTTTTAAATTTCAACAAATCAACGAATTGATAAATGGCGTTTAATTTATTAGCGATTTTAAAAAAGCTCAAAGTAAATATGTGAAGTATCTATTAACACATTCACTGCGTAAAAATCTCCCATGTAATATAGAGTATGTACCTGTAAATTCGCAAATTTATAAAACCCTATGACTTTGTTAAATATCAAAAATTATTATCAATTTTGTCGCCATATACTAGTTTATTCTTTCATCTTCCCAAAACACTTGACGCTCGCGACTTAACCTAAACAGATGGCGCCGCATGGCTGCAATGGACACGGGAACCGTGTTCAATGCACGGGTGTTAATCTTTGAAAGAACAATCTAAAATATAAGTAAAGATAAACCACTAGTTATCTCCTTAAATGTTGGAGCTATTTTGATATTTATTTTGTCTTTTGGTGTCACATAACTGGCTTAAAATTAAATTTAGTGTATTTTTTTTTGAATTATGTAACTTCTGCGTTGGAATTATTTGGATCTCTTACAATTTAAGGGTTGCAAAGTTTCTCCGCAGGTGTTCACTTAATGAAATTGTATTTGAAATATTTGAAACGTATGTTGAAAATAATTCTCAAGTTTGTCTAGATTATTATCTTGAAATCTTAGCTTTACGTTTTAGAAATCTATGTATTATTCGTTTCAGCTATGTAATATATAATTTGTCCCAGTCACTGAATCACATACCTAAGTAATAAAATACTCATTTATAGAATGTAGTAATTTTCTGTGAATCCAAAAGAATTTACAAACTTTTTTTTTTAAATTGAATATTCCGAATTGGTTATTCCTATTACATGTATCAATTCTGTTATTCTTGAATTCTTTAATTTAGCCAAAAATCCAAAATGCATGATAATAAATTTGCTTGAATTATAGAGACTGAATAAATAATATATACTTACTTTTTTTTTTTTTTTTGTAAAATTGTATATATACATATATATATTAGAATGAATAATTGTTCTGCTTAGTTATATCATTCATCGCCATATTACTAAATGTGACCAATAGCCAACATACAAACCACATAACTATCCTTGTAAAAATCAACAAATTATTGTAATTTATTGTATTTACATCTCAAAATTGTAAATTGTTTCACATGTACTTTGTACTTTCGTGTTCTATTTAACAGTTTACCAAAAATTTCACTTGGTCATTTTTAGGTGTATTGTAGGTTTTGTAATGATGTATCTGTAGGATTTGTTAATAAAATTGTTAATATATCTAGAAAAAATTAGTTTTTTTTGGGCCTATTTGAAATGAAATGCTTTTTTAAATCTTTGTTTAGAAAATGCGGCAGGATTTGTCCCCATTTTCTTCTCTATGTAGCGTCCCTCTTTCAGTTTAACAAACCCCGGAGAAAGACTGTCTACTATAAAACCATCATGCCGTCATCGGTCTACTTAATTTCCTGCGCCCTTGTGGATCATTGTGGTCCTCCCTGCGATGCCAACCAATATTCCCTCTAGGTGTTGATCATGGTGTGCGCATAAAAAATCTGTGTAATACATGTAAACATTACCATAGCAGTATAAGGCTACTGGCAAGGCCTGGCTTGACCACATTACTAATGAAGATGCATTAAGACTTGTAAGCAAGTCAAGAGAATTAATAGCTATCAAGGAAAACTGAATACTTCGGACATATTTTCCACAATGAAAAATATGATATTTTTTTAACACATGCAGGGGAAGATGGAAGGGACCAGGTAGAAAGAGATTATCTTAGCTGTGTAACCTCAGAAAGTGGTTCAATGTCCGAAATGTCGACGATCTTATATAGGATAAATCAACATGATTACCAACCTTCGATGGAAGGTGGCATATGAAGAAGTCTTGTAAAAAATTGCACCCGCACGACTTGGAGGGAGAACATTGATGCCTGCATATTCTTACAATTTTAATTTATTTGTTCACACTGGCATCTCAATACATGTCAGAATTCTGCATTATAGCTTTGACTCTGGACATTAAATTCTACAATATTCAATCTACTTCTCAGAATTTTCTCAATCAAATTAATTATTGTATAATTAAATTATAAAATAAAAGATTTTACATCAAACTCTACACTTGTGGGTTTTCCATATTGATACTAATTCTATTACAGTTAATTTAATAAGTCGCTCAGTACCCCTTTTCTTAATTAGCATTGTAGTTTATCATCAAATATGTAGTACAATTATCTAGGCTTACACACTTAGTGCACCATGCTGTTTCAACTAAAGAAATCAATGTAAAATTTAGTTTCATCGCACACGGCGCTGGTAAATTGAATATGATTGGAGATTTTTAACAAATATTGTTAGAATGCGAAATTACCCAAAACAATATTTTGTTCAAGGATACAAAAGCACTTAGTCGAAGGAAGGGACGAAGGGGAATAAAAACTCGGTATTGTTAGATGCAGGTGTACCAACGCAGCATAGGTACAGCAATAAAGAAATGCGGCGAACGTGACTAAAGTCACGTAGGCAAATGCATTTTAAGGGATGCATCACCATAGGCGAGCAGTCTTCTCATATTTTCCGCCGGGAGAACTGGCTCCACAAAAGACGAGATTTTATTTTCAATTAGAAAATGAAATCTATATTGTCTCTGAAATATCAAGCAAGCGCTTTATAGATTGTAATTCCGGGAAAAATTTAAACTGTGCGCCTCGAGTTTAAGCTTAGACTGTGATATACTCTGCGTTTAATCGTTGATGTGAAAGTATCAAAAAAGGTCCCGCTGGATCTATAAAAAGTTGATAAATATAATTGGTATAGCGAGAACAGACTGTCGCTATTCCATAAGAATATAGCGTCCAGAGTCCCGGTTTGCCTGGATAATTGGGCATCGTCTTGTCATCAACTATAAGCCTGAACTCCAACACTCTACGCTGGCACCATAAGGAGCTGACCATACTTCACGTCCAGGATCCAGGACCATCCTAAGAGGTAATCCCTTACGTGAGGGACCTGCATAATCTACATCAGACAAGCATCAACATAGGCAATTTGGTAGAGAACTTTATGCTGGCATGATGAACACAAATATTTAATGTTAATTTTATTGTAATTATTTTTTAATAGCCTTATCAATAAGTATTAAAGTAAAATGCTCATTTTCCACTTTTAACACATGCAAGTATCATAAGATATAGATTATAAATTTTCTTATAATCTATAATAAAATATTCTTTCATTTCATAACCATTTGACTTGACAATATTTAAAAAAGAACCAGTTAGGCTAGATGCCTCCCCCCTGAACATGAAGCCGAGCCAGAAAGAATAAATTACCTAACAATATATCAATATATTTGGACAATACTTTAATATCCAAAACAGTAGTTAAGTAGGTAAGTATTTAAAACGAACATGACGTAGAAAAATATTTTATTTTGTCATTTCTTTCAAAAGTTTGACATTTGAAATATAAATGACACTCGTGGGTACAGAAGAGCAAAATAGATATTTATAATTATTTGTAAATATTGATAAACTCAGTTTTTGTGCATCTTTCAGATATTTTCTTAATATTTTTAAAGTTAGGTACTAGTTGCACCCATTACATATTTTCATATATATATATATATATATAACTGCACATTTTTTCTAGATTTAATTTATCTGGTTATTGCAACATGTTCAATGTTTATTTTTTAAATCAAAATGAAGAATTTAAATAAAGTTAATATACTTTCAATTAATTAAAAATCATAATGGTAAAAGAATATATATCTATGGAAAGTGCCTTATATGACATTTCAAAGATTAAAAAAGAAAATACCATGAAAATGATATAAAATTATGTTATCTTCTCATTTTCACGAATGAATGTAAAAAAAAACCAATATTTTTAATATTTAACCGTAAAGAAGTTTAAAAGTATTTATTATTACTTGCATCAACAATAAATATGTCTCAAAAAAACAGTAAATCAATTTTCACTGAATATCTCTAGGGAGGATTGATATCCTAAAACATCTTACTGAGTTTCGTTCAATGGTCTGTGCTAAGTGACAGGTGGCAATGTCTTTGACATTATTTTGAACTGCATAAGTTTAGCTTTTAGCTCTAATTATTTCAACATTAATTGTTTTAATATTAGACACCCTGGGGATTTTATAATGATTTTTTTTTATGTTTCATGGGTAAGCTTTTAATTTTAATAATTTCATTCTTTACTATTGTTTTTATGTGTATTCACGAGTTTATGTTTTTTTTAAAAAAATTATTAATTAGCGTTATTGACATAATAAAAATGATTGAATGAAATCATGGAACTTTGGCAGTTTAAGTTGTATTGTAAGATCACAAAACTTTGTTCCTAAGTTTTGAATAAATTTTTATACGTCTTTTTCCTTGTTTAATTGAAAACTACAAGTTACTGGTTTTGAGATGGTTAGTTAGGATGATAAGTCAGTAAATATAATAAAAAAGAATCAGTATTTTTTATCTACATTAAAGTGTCGGAACTTGGAACAAAGTTGAGCTACGAGTTGACAAACATTGTTCCAAAAATTAATTTTGTCCATTTCTTGAGGAAAAAATTTATATTGGATGGGTTCTCACTTCATTACTTATTAAAAATACTTACATTAGCAGTTGAATATCCTTTTCCAAATATATTTACAAAGAATATGTATAATTAGCTTTATTATACGTAAACTAGCTTAATTTAAGATTTTTTCAAAATGCGTATAAAATTATGTTAAGAGCAACTTTGATTTTTTCCCGTTTGAATTTCTAGATATTTTTGCATTTTGCATACCCTTTCAAGATGAGACTAATAGTTAATTCTTTTACAATATCAAGTAAATATAAAAGTATGCTATTGTTTACGTAAATATTGCTAGAGTGAAAGGTATCAATAGAAAAAGACAACCAACAATTGTTGGTTCTCTTAAATACCTGGATAATAAACTATCAGAAAATAGCCATTTCTTCAGCATTCATAATACATGTGTTGCCATTTGAAATTATTAAGCGAAAATTAAATAATTTGTTAAAGTTCTCACCTACGAATTGTTATGTTTATATTATGAAGAATTATTATGTTTATGATAAAAACCATTGTTTGTGACGATAAACATATGATTATAAAAGATTACAATTTTGCCCCGATTTACAAGGAAAAAATTTATGTAAATTCATACTAATAAATAATATTGATAACTTTTGAAGCAGCTGTATTTTTGAAGAGAAAATTATTTGTGCTAAAATTATATTATATAATATTCATACGCCGGTTGTAATAAAAAAAACTGTTTTTTTTAAATATTTATTTATTGTTTTAATACATTACATATATATTTAATATTAAAATATAAATTAAAATATGACAAAAGTATTATTATTCACTGTTAAATAATTAGTTGTTCATCAATCATATTATCGTTCTTCAGAATTTCGTTATTTTTTCCTTTACACGTATTCAAAACAAAATTTGATCCACACATATTACACTTTAAACTGAATTTAGAAATAAAACCAATCTTACATTCTTTCACATATTCAATATTCGTTCCTGTGCACCCCCAAACATCGATTTGTGTGAGTAAATTTGATTAATTTGAGAAAAGAATTAGTGTACATATGTCAACCACTTTTTTACCATCCAATTTAGGAAGTTCACACGAATCCACAAATTCAATGCTCAGTTCGGGAACATCCTGAAAATTCATAATATTATTATTATTGTTATTAGTATTTTGTTACCAGTATACGTATTAAAATACGTGTTTATTCATTTATATGACTATAACAAATACATTTGTGTCAATCAGACAGGTCTGTCATGTATTATTCTTTTGATAAAATGATTTATCTTTAAAGATATGTATTTCCAATAGAAAATAATTTATTTGCACTACATAATATATGTATATTGAACTATGAAATTTATATTGTTAAATCAAATAGATAATTGTTATAGGAATGGTAAAAATTATCAACTTACGTTGAGATTGTTTTTCCAAGAAGTTTATGAACATTTAAAATATTGTTGGAACATTTCCTAGAGCGTGTCAATGGATACTTTTTAGTCTTGGGCATCTTGCGTCACAGGAGGCAGTAATTTCAGAACAATAATGTATATAATAATATATTATTGACTTTTAATGAGAACAAAAAAATCACGGTTTCGCAAATTTGACGTCTTCGTATATTTCACGGCAACATTGCAATACAACGTTGTCATCTTAAAACGTTTCTAAAACGTTACGAATGGTGACATATTTAAATGTCAAAATTATAATCTGTTTTCGTATAAAAACAGCTTAAAACCATACAATTTACAAAACTAACCAATTGGTATCTAGAATAAGTACAATATTCATTAATATTGTAGTAAAAATTTGTATTAAATGTGTTTTATAGGCAAATTTAATTCAAATCTATCGGAGCGCAGATTTCACGACCGCCGTAGTCGTGTCGAACGGCATACTAACACTGCGAGAGCTACTTAATAATATCGTATTTCATAACCCTGGAAATATATTATTTTAAAAATGATTATTATGTTTCTGACATTAAATTTATTTTTAAATAGTAGTTGAAGCCTCAAAGCATGTGAGTAAATTTAAAAACGTATCTTTTTACTAAAAAAAAGTATTTTAAAAACGTCAACAAATGATCAAATATACTGCAAATTGAATGGTTTATAACTCTATTCATTTTTAACATTTTGCTAATTTGATTTCCTACAGATTTGTCTCCGTAATCTTGGCTTCAAGATTATAAAAAAATATATTTCGTTTATGCATTAATTTAGCGTATTAACTCAATTTCGTAGCACGCGGTAAATGCATCTAATGGTCGCGGTCTTTCTTATAATGTCTGTATCGTCTTAATTATGGCAAATAACGTTCAGTTTATTTGTTTTATATTAATATAAAAGTCTAATCTTAGTAATAGTTGAAAAAAGTCTAATCTATTGAATAACTTCTGATATAAATGAATAATAAAAACCCAGATTTTCGTAAAAATAATTCGAATTGCAAGTCGCGCCTTAATATGATATGATAAATAATATATGTGTATGAATGTAATATGTTTATATTATAACGGTTCCAGTTTTATAAATAATGATTGGAAAGCGTGCTGGTGATATTTGTTAATTTATAAATAAATAAATTAAAGTGATTTAATAGTTGTGTGATTTTACAGTATTGAATTTATTGTTAATTTATTTGTAGATAATTGATAATGTCTACTGTGAATTAAAATGAAAACGCCATTAAATGTTTTTTTTTTTTTTATGAAATTTCGGTTTTGTTGTACAATTTAAAAAAAAATCTTCTCTCGGCAAATAATGAATCATTCATTTATTCATTAAACCTTTGCAAAAAAAATAACTACCTGAATAATGAATTTTTATCGGTTTAGAAATGTTATATCATTTTTCAAGAAATTACCTTCCACGGTTTGAGAAACATTCATTCACGGCAATAATAATCGTAAGCATCCAGTCTCCACTTCAAAGTTTGAACGTTCAAATGAACTAAAATAAATGTGCGTTCCGGAAACAACGTCTATCGAAGTTTTTTATGTCAGAACATTGTAACTTTGCGAATCACTTTTTCGTCGTATCATTACAGACTACAGAAGACATTTAGAATAAAATTTATACCCATTTATACCTTTGTTGTATTGAAACTGACGCTCCATGACAAAAAAGGAAAAACAAAGGTTGAAATCCTCGCTAAACGATTAATAAAGCTTTCTCAAAGGGAACACAGATGTCAGCGGCTGTCAGGCATGCGGAGCCAGACAGGTTGATTTATTATGCACGGTCCGCTGGGAATAATCTCGCAAAAGAACAAAATGTTTTACTTCAGACGAATGGAGAAAAAATCCAGGAAACTTGGCGAATTCTTTTACCGCGAATAAATGTGTTAAGAAGCTGCGCGTCGATTTTTAAATTTATGTATTTTTTCGATAACACATTATTTATTTATTATTATTTAAATACTAAACAATAGGCGATATAAATAATAAGAATGCACAGTTTTCTCAGCAGAATGCCAATATTCTCAATACGACGTTTTTGAACTCTATCTCTAACTATAGTTTGTTCATTGAGAAGAAAATATTTTCAACAACAAACAAATTTCATAGTAGGGTCTAAGTAATGTGATGTGCAGATATTTTTTTTTAAGTTTAACTAAATTTTTAGTGTTTGAATGATTAATTTTTTTGTAATATTAATATTTAAGTGCAATAATTCCATAATAACTCCTTAGTAAAAATGTTAGTGAGCAAAATGAATATAGATATATAAATACAGATTTATTTTGATTGCAATAAACACACTTTCGGAGTATAATCCCTTAACGTTACGGAATACTTGGATACATTTGAATTTTTGAGATTACTTACCGATCTACGCAAAAGGTTTACGATCTCATAGCTTTTTTTTATGTATTGTAGCAATAGTCTGAGGATCCAGTTCCTGTATATACTCCTGTACATATAATACAGAAAAAATTTCTTTACCTCCGCTTTTGTGTCAAATTTATTGGTATACTACTGAAAATATTTTTTTCTCGGTGAACAAACTATTGTTCAAGCATTGGAAAAAAAATGAATGTACACGTGCCAAGGTACGTGCGATATTTTAAAAATGAAAACAAAAATAAGTAATGTTAACTCACTAAGCAGGGGGGGGGGGAGGGGGGGGATTATAGATTTTTTTTTTATTTCTCATGTTTCGTTAACCAGTATATTATTATATTTAGGACATAGTAGGTATAATAACCAAAATAAAGCCATTTTCATACGAAACTTTAAAAAAATATATTGATGCGTAAATAAGTTGTGTATTTAGTGAATTTGGTAATACGCGAGCTTTATCGCTTTCCTATTTGATGATGTTTCTTGTAATTGAATGCGTATCGGAATTCGTTATGCAATGTAACATCATAGAGGTATATAATAAATAATTTAAAAACTTTTTTGTATAATTTTTTTTAATGTGATGTATGATAGGAGTGAGTTGAAACTACACAACATCATGTTAAAATTTTACGTATTATTATCAATACACGACAGACATATTTCTGGGCTTCTATTGTATTAATGTAATATATTCGAATGTCATACATTTAGTTACATTTTGCTAGCGCATAAATTCCAAAAATTGTAGTACAATACACCACTAAATAAGTACAAACATCAAGTATACATAAAAGTTATCAAAAACTAAAATGGATAGTCTTCAAAAGAATTAGAAAGCAAAAATTAATACATCGTCGCACTATTCTTCGAAGTTAGAACGGTATTGCAGTCGTTTATATATAATTTCGCGCCGGCACTGTCATAATGGAGTCAGATCACTTGGCAATTATTCCCCCGACAGAAAGACAATACGGACGCACTGACAGCACTACAATCTTAGCGTTTAGCAGACCATAACTCTGTGTCAGATGTAACTGACAGCCAGATCTCTGCTCAGATTTAGCGGGATGTCCTTTTTTGCAGGTAGGTAGGTCCTAGTACCTAGATAAAGGTGGTAATGTTATATTTTTATAGCGAATCATCTATCTTATTGTCCGTTTTTATGTCTGTAATACCGACCGATATCGCATTCATCCTCAATCAGATTGCAATGATTTTGTACAGAAAAATTATAATTATCTGGAGTTGTGCACGAATATTACTGTTTTGATGGGATATTCGTAATGTACATACATTTTTGATAAATACAGTTTCGATACTGATTTGAGAATTTGAATCGCACCATTATCCGACGGCGGTCCCCAGTAATATATCATCATCATCATTTTGAGTAGCTTGTTGGTCTAATGGATAAGACGCTGGTCTAGCGATCTAGTGGTCAGGGATTTGCGCCTCGTTCCGGGAGACCAGCAAGTTAGTCCTATTTTCATAGGACAAGCGTTCAGCTCTGAAAATAGTAAGAAAATTGATGTGGCATTGATAAGTGATGCCGGATGAAGGCCTCCCAAAGTTTTTTCAATTCATTGTTATTCGTTGCCACATATTTCCCTAGAACTTGATTACATCAGTCCAGCGGGTTTTAGGGCGGCATGTTGGTCTCTTGATTCCCCTCGGGTACCAATAGATGACTGCATTCGTCCAATTTCCGTTTCAAATGAGTCATTATTCATACTCATATAATATATTCTTCCACGAAATTCCACTTCTGCGGTGCATTAGAGCCACTTGACAGAGTTGCCAGTCGGTCTTTGGCCATAAATTATGATGTGTCAGCGAAAATAAAGCGATAAATGCGTAAATTACCGTTAAATTCACATTAATTTTGGGAATAGTATTCTTTGCATTGATTGGTTAAGTTAGATTGGTTCGGTCAACTTAGATTAGGTGGAAGACAGATTTTTCTTTGTTTGATAATAAATAATGTTGTATTTTTATTGATTATTAAATTATTAAGGAGAACACATTCTTATTGTGAAGTTGTAATTATTCAGAACATAGCTCTGTGATATTTTAAATACTAATTAAATGTATTAATTAGTATTTAAGAATATAAAATCAATTCTATCGAAAGATATTATTGTTGCGCTACCGGGATTCGAACCTGGATCTCTTTCCAAACCGGGGAAGGTACATTATCCAACTATGCTACAGCGACAGTATTTTTGACGACAAATTTTCGAACCCATTATATTATTATATATTAAATTTATAAAATGCACCACAGCAGGTTCAATAGTATCATATAAATGTGTAATTTTAAACTTTTTGGTTTACTTCTATTAATAACTTTTCGCTGTACTTTGCATAAAAGAAAAACGGTTATTTTTTCAGTTTTATCAATATCGGAAACACTAGTAGTGCCCATGGGGTCTAGCAACAATTTTCTGATAGTATTATGTGGATGTGACAGAAATTCTGTTTTTTGTGAATAGTTTGGTGAATAATTTTTTTTAAAGAATGGTTAATGTGCAACGTTACATAGTCTGTTCTATCTAATTGTAAAATAAAAATACAGTGACTGCAGTCTGCACGATTGTATGTATATATATATATATATATGCGGATGAGAGATTTAAAAAATAATTTCGGTGTACGGAATAACAATGGTAGATATATATCATTTTTGTACAGTTTTGACAAGCCATAACAAATTTAGCGGAAATTTTTTGTCGGAAAAAATATGTGTTTAACGATGTATGAAACAAAATGGAGCATGTTTAAAACTCGTGCTCACGGAAGGAGACACCATGAGATAATCGCAGTGATTTAGTTGAGATCGGTAGAAAGAGACAAATACTCAAATCAATGTATACGGTGATTTTTCCGGACAGGATGTTTCCAGGCACGAATTTGGCGGAATTTTTTTTTCGGACACGATATTTTCGGACAATAAATATTTTTAATATTGTATTAAAAAAAAATTATGTTTTAAGGTAAACATTTGAATTGTTAAATTTTCAACCCTCCCGAGTTCAATTGTTTAGTGAATAAAAATTTCAATTTCGCAAATTTAGAGAATTTTGTATGGATTATGTTTAAACCCTTTACGGACCCAACGTATGATGTGATTAATTCTACTTTTAATTGATATTTGTCGATTTTTATACTTGACTTCATTTAGTTAAAAATCAAAATACGAACAACGCTATTTTGAAAACTAATAAAATTTATCTTTCGTTTTTCTCACGAAGTAAAAAAAACACGATTCATTGGATTCATTTTTCAATTCAAATTGATTGATAGATTAAACTCGAGAATTGAAAATTCAACAATTGAAATGTTTACGTTTGTTTCGTTTAAAATATATATATATCAAAAGTATTTTGCGTCCCGAATAATTTGTTTATGGAATAGTCTATTCTAGTCAGTGTCCGGAAAGATTGTGTCCGCAAAATTCGTGTCCGGAAACTGAAAAAACCGAGCAACTTTGGCCTGACAGTGAGATATCCATCCACATGAGCTTACAAACATAACCATAGATATACACAATAGATCCACAATTATCTATTCTGAAAATAAATAATTAAACAATATTATAGAGCGTTAAAATCAAACATTTATTCTGTTTTAACTGCTGCTGGGTAGATTCAAAATCACCCAACTGACGAACGACAATGAAGATCATGTACGACGATCATGAAGCAAGGCGCGAGACGGCGAGAAAAATTGTCTACACGGGTACTACAACAGCTGAGAGTTGTCTCCAAATAATCTCATGGGAGCTAGCTAGATCCACATCTCAGAGATTGTCTCAAGTGGAAAATATTTTAAAAATCGTCATATAATATTGAGGTTTTGGTCACGACTAAAATGTTTTCTACCGGAAAATATAGTCAGTTGAGCCGCCACTTATGTTCAGCAAGATTGATCAGAAAATAATGTCATATTAGGCAGTTCTAAAGTTATCCTAACCTAACCTAATCTAATCTAACCTCCTAACCTAACTCCACTCATTTGAACTCTCTCAAATATTAACCAGACATGGAGCAAACCTGTCGTATCTTCACAGATTCAAGATCAAGGATAGCCCAGCATGCCCATGCGATTTATCCGTAGAACAAGATGTCCAACATCTCATACATAAATGCCAAATTTTCAAGGCAAAACGATAGAAAATAGACAAAGAGTGCCAAAGAAAGGATTTCGCAGATATTCTTCAGCATTTGTTGAATACGTGACAAACATCATTTGAAATAAAGACCATGAATAAATAAACATTTGTATTGCAGATATCATCAGTTCCCGAGACGCAGAGCCGACGTCAATAAAATATTCTAACGAATTTTCTACTTCATCGGCACCCTATTTGTTGGGGTTATCCATGGTTCCCTCAGCCGTGAGACAAATGTCGGAACAGTATGGCACGCCCATGGCAACACTAAATAATGATGCATATACACAATAGTAAAAATTTAAACGAACATAAATAATATAAAACAAAAAAAATTAAATACATAAATCCCGAAATAAAACCTTGATAAATAACAAGCGGACACTCAACAAGCTAACACATCCTCTGCGGTGGTGGATTAGATCTGACCCGGGTGTTTGTAAAAATATGAATTACGCTACAAATATTCGTTTAATGCTGTTTTCCTTCAAGCTAATCTTTTATTAAATTTTTACAAATAATTTGAGATACAAATAAATGTTATCGGACGAGATTCAAATGAGTTATTGATAAAAATATGAAAAAACGCTCAAAAATCAGTCGCTTTTACGGGATTGAATCTCAGCGTTTACACCGAAATATATATTGTCAACATTTTGAGCGGGTAGACAAAGGATACCATGCGTCCATGTATTTGTTTTGACTTATTTTCGTCTGGCGGCCCCTAGACAATACCAGTAATATAACTATTTGAGGGGCGTTGCGCCTACCTGTAAGTTTTATGACACTACCTGTTCGGGTTCCGACGAGAAGATTACATGCTCAGTGGATGTTTATATTTTGGCTGTGTAGGGCGACTGTTGATGCGTGAGAATATGTACATTATTCGTAATATTTTTTAATTTTAAACTTTATTTTTTTAGCAGAAACATTACGGCACATCATGCCATTTCATTAAATCATATTTAAAATGAAACATCTATAAAAAATCTCCCACAAAACGGTTGAAAAACTGAAAACTTGAGGTGGGTCTAAAATGACTCACCACCGCCGGACGTATTGTGTTTTGACCCACCGAACAGTAAGTGTTAAAAAAAAATCTAACCTAACCACGTATTGAGCCTAATATTTTTTCACTGCTGACAAAAATATAATATGATGTCCAAATGATTTAATAGCTGCTTTTTTTGCTAACCCAATATTTAAATGACGAGTCATTTAATTATTTCTCTTAAAAATTTCGAAAGATCAGCATTGTTTGGATTCGAGCTACAGTTTGAGAGAAAACGGTATTTTGGACGGGAGAGGGGTTCACGTTGAACGTGGGTGTTCCAAAAATCACTGTAAACGTCTAACTCGAGAAGTTTCCATTCTCGGCGTTATCGTGTCCGATTGATTTTTGTAGTCTCCAACGATCAGGGCTGGATTACGGCCTGCTAAAAATAAAGTAGTACGAATGGGATAATATTAATAATAAATCATTTTGCCGTGTTGCACAACTATTATCTAAATTTAAATAATATTTATCTTAATTATCAATAGCACTTCAAGCTTCTTAAACTATCATTGCATATAATAATTGTATGTTCCTTTAGTTAATATTGTTGTGGCTTTAAAAATTCTTTGCAAATGTCTAAGCTGCTTAAACTATTTTTGTAAATAAAGAATATGACCTTTCGTTCAATAATTTCAATTTTTTTTCTCAGGATTAACAACACATTGTTGCAGAATACTATCCAATATGCATATTTCAAATAAGTACAGTGTATCTCTATCTTGCCTCATCACTAGACAAATACACATTTCTAACTGCTAAACCATGGTGAATATTAAAGTAACTTGAACACGAATGGTGTGCCGACAATCTGGAGACGGTTTGTTAGTTCTATCAAATTCATTCTGATTCAAATGCATTGTAATACCTTCAAAGTCCAATTTTTTTGAATCCGCCCCTGCCAACGGGTTACCCAAACCTCTATTATGACATATGATCGAAGATCGTGTAAAATTTTATATATTATTAATATTAATAGGTAACAAATCCTGGATTCTATATAGGCATACTGTAGCACGATGTGATTTGGAAATAATAACATCTTCGCTTAGATTTATTATGTCTTAGATTAAAAAATCCTGTGCAGACATTTGGATTATGGCAGTACTGCTTTTAAATGCCGGAGTAAAGCTTGTGTGGTCCTCCTCACGGAGCTCCGGTAAATTTCTCAACGATATTCGGAACATTCGTCTTTGTCGTTATCCGTGAAAGAAAAATTACACTGTTAACATGAACGCCCACACCACACAGTCATTTGCAAAATAATCTGAAAGCATTTAGTCAAATGTTATACTTGCAAATAAAAAAAATACGCCTGTTACTAAAAGGTTCGTACTTCTATAAAGGAAGAAATAATAATGATTATAATATCATAAACACATTAAATGTTCAAGTTTATCAGATTAGTTAAATTTCGATGGAAATACTAGCTATGTAGCAGTGGCGTGCACTAGACATGAACTAAGGTTATGCTGTAAAAGCGATGGGCATTATAATAGAGGTTGTATTCATCACAATTCCTTTGTGAGTTTATTTTTGTTCTTGAAAAATATTAATACTATTACTATTATTCTTGAAAAATTCTTCAACTTGTTTAATATTAAAAATGTATAAATATTTTATAGTATAAAAAATATCACGTTTAAAGTGTATTGAAATTCAAGTCCGCCTCAAATACACACTTGCGGCGTTTTGCAACACGTCTGTTCAAACGATGACGTGTATTTAGAACACCGCGCGGGGCTAGAGTTGCGTTTAGTTCGTATACATTTGGGGCAAATTTTGCGAAAATACACATGCGCAGCTTTATTTGTCAATTCTATATTCTTCCGCCAGCTAGATGGTTCTAGTTAACACATTAACATGTGAATTTTGAATTATTTGCGCGTGGACCTACATACATAATATATCAAATAAATATATAATTTTGATTTATTTCGCAAAAATTATAGTTATGTACAGCTTTTTTGATAATATTATATTGAGTTCTATTATATGTATATATATTCATAATGCATATTCGATAATTTTCATTTTTATCTGAAATAACTTATTTTATGGACACAGTAAATTCCGTAGTCTTTATATTTCGATCAAACTTTTCTGAAAAATTGACCTGATATATAACTAGAATATATTCGTTAATCAGCCTGATTCGCCATTGTATCGTTGATTTAAAAAAAAATTAACTCAGACGAAATCTATCTGATTCTTGTGGTCAGTGACGGTAGAGTTTTTTTTGTTTTGTGTTGGGACAACCATTCCAACCCTTCCCTTAGTCACACGTTTTCTTAAAATTATGCCAAATCATCTAGAATGTAAACAATTCCTTCATTTTACGTAATTCGGCCATGAAATATTTTTCTCTCATTCTCATTTTAATTTCTGTAATCCACTTGCGGAGCACATTTCCTCAATATTTAGACAGCTTTAATTCTTCGCTTCTGGTTCCACTGTTCGTATAAATACATCTTAGTTTTTAGCTACGCATATATCTCTTATAATAATATTAATAATAATGGATAATTTATATAGCGCCATTTTCGCAAAAAATTTCACAGAATAAAGCCACATGCACTCTTTAGTATTAACTTCATCTTCACTATTAGAAATTGTAATGTGAACTTATTTATTTAATTCTTAACATAGTGCATACACAAGCACTTCTATATGTGCTCTAATATAAATAAGATTAAAGTCTTTTCTTTTAATAAAACTTATCTTTTACATATCTGGTCAGTTTCACTTTAAATCAATTCAGTTTCTTCTCCTTTTTTATGTTTTCTGGCATTTCATTAAAAATCTTCATAAAACTATTCATCATTATATACATCTTTATAAAAACAAAATGCTGCTGCAGTAGTTGATGTGAGGAATAATAATAGAGTTGTATACTCGGTATTAATGAATCCTCTGATCCTTTCCAGAAGTGCGATTTATTTAGCAATGTCGTGTCTTGTATTTTGCGATAGATACTTAGAGATATGATTTTGTATAAAGGTGTGTTTGAGTCTATAAATGAATAACGTCTTTGATGCACTGTTTCTTATTGCTTCACAAAAAGTTACACGCTTTTGGGTCTGTCGCAGCAAATGTCAGTTCACTAAACTCGGTCAGTACTACAACTCTTTCTCGAGCTGAACTAGAGGCTGACCTAAGAGTTTGACATTCAAGTTGTCTGCGACGCTTGTACACGAGCCGACACAACATAAATTGTATTCTTTCAGAAAAACGGGGCTAATGTATTGTAGATCACGGAAAATGGATGTTAATTCTGTCTTCTCATGTTTTGTCCTTCCATTCCGAGTACACATGATTTCCAAGACATAAATTCCTCATGTCGAGTTGACAGTAATCACATTTTCCTAACATAGTGTAACGGAACGCGCGGTTACCTAGAAATCTAGAAGGCGCCAGAACATTCTACATGATTTCACATCGGTACGGATTCAGAATAATCATGAATCATCCAGAACAAGAACAAAAGCCATTGTTGATGAGATTAGTTTATTTCAGTCTGCGCGTGTTTTAATAAAAAATACTTTATCAGCGTGCAATTGTTTCCAGAAAAACTTAGATAAATGCAGAAAGTTCTGAGAAGGTTGCCGTCAAGTACAAGATGCCCGCGCGTGGAGCTTTCTATATAAGGAAGTACACGAGTGCGTTTGAATTCAATAATGATTCTAATTGAATCTTGGGCGTTTCAAAGCGTTCGAATGACTACCTATTAACTACGTATAATACAATTTAAATTTCATGAAGAATATACTCATGTTAGATAGAGTTCTAATGAATGTTCTAAGCAGAAGAGAGAAAGTATTTTTTGTACCGAGGATTCTTAAAGACTCGCATTTGTTAATTTAATAAAGAATCGGTTGGAATTTGTGTTTAACGTAGTTAAAAAATATTAAGTCACATTAATTATTTATTAACTAATAGTCTTCACTGCATTATCTGACACGTTAGATAAATGATCAATTAAAAAACGGTAGCAGCTATGAACGTGCACATAATTTTTCACGAACGTAGAAAATTTATTATAATTTACTTTGACAGCAATGAAGCTGGACGTTAACTCCCGGGAGTCAGCGGCCAGATGACACGCTGTGACGCTGACGACCCGAGTTGACGGAGACAGAGAGAGCTGCTGTTGAAGATTTGCCAAGAAATGCGACATTTAAAAGGCGATGCAAATAGAATTACATTAATTCAATCGATTTGGAGCTGGGCATCAACCGCTGGAGATGTACAATATGCCACCGAAGGGTGCTTCGTCTAACTCAACGACGACTCGGAGAAGTGGAAGCACTCCCTCATCTGGCATTACCAGCTATTAGTCTACCATTTTTTACGTATGAAGAATTTCAGCAAAGGAACATGACTAAATTACCATTCATTCATTCGATTCGTGCACTGAGGAATTCCCTTTCACAGTCCACAAAACAAACATTTTATGTTTTATTTAGAATGTGTCGCACTTACAGACTATTCGCCATTAATACTGCATAACTCCTACATTAATACATTGCAAATCCTGTACAAGTACAGGGTAACTATTATATTTCAGGCCGATGTTGTTTTTAAATAACTAAAAAATGAAAAAATAATAATTTGGGTTTTATTTATCGATTATATGGTTTATTACAATTTCACTTCGCGTGTTATTTCAGTAATTTCAATTTCGAATATTGTCCTGTAGCATCGGAATTATTGTTGAAATATTGGCGTAGACTTTTCCTTCAAGTACCCCCAAAGAAAATAGTCGAGAGCCGTCAAATCAAGTGATGGAAGAGGTCAGTAGATATCACCGCTTTTTGACATTAAAAATTCCTCGCAAAATTTCAAGCATAGCTCGGGCTGTGTATGAGGTAGCACCGTCATGTTGCAGGTCCAATCGATCGAACTCGGCTACCAATAAGTTTTCCAACATATGACCATCATTAATGGTTACAGCATTGCCATTATTATTTAGATAAAATGTTTTAATGACTTCAACACGTTGTTGAGGCGTTAGATGCTTCATAAAATGTTTTAATGACTTCAATACGTTGTTGAAGCCTTAATTGCTTCATAATAAGTTGTAATTAACTTTTCTCTGCGACTATTAAATGCGAACATACAAATATTTGCCAAACTAAAATGACGCCCAAACAAAATCGGCCTGGAACATAATATTCATCCTGTACAAGTAGAACAACTATGGAGATATTACGCAACCCTGTTTGACACCTTTTATAATATCAAACCATGTTGTGAAGGAGCTATTAATTCTTGCACATGCAGTACTTACTTTGTGTAGGGACGCGATTGCGTGAATATGATTACTATTTACCAAGTAGTACTTTCCATATCTTTCTTGTTATATAGTAATTGATATTTTCTCACCTTTGATTATTAAAAGTCTGTTACTACATTTCACCAACCGAACTGCATAATTCATATAGTTTTATTTATTTTTACTATATTATAAATACTTCAACTCTCAAGGAAAAACGTATGGGACGATGAAAAAGCGGTTCAGCGTTTAACAATTTATGAATCGTCACCCCTTATGTTTTGCGCGTGGATTAGAATGACGCATACAGTACGCACGTACTTTTACCAACTCTCAGAGATCAAAGTCTCATTGAGACATCATCGTGTATTTTATTTAGTTGAAAATTCTTTTTACATTATGACAATTGATATATTTCAATGAAATATTTAAAATATCAAAGGGTTCCAAGACACTGCACAAAAGACAAGTGCACACATAGACACAAAACATAGATAACTGCACACGGTCAGCTTATTACTTTGCTGTCGTGACTTTATATTAAATAACTTAACCTAACTTAATTTAATGTAACCTATCTTAAAGCAATGATGTGGTAACATATTAATCAACCTAATATTATTTTATTTTTTAGCAGTTGTTCATGCGTGCAGTTGTCCTAAGAGCAGTTATCTGGTCGACATAGCAATGTAGATATTTGATAATATTATTAAATGTATTAATTATAAAGATATACATATAAAATCAATTTTATCGAAAAATATTGTTGTTGCGCTATCGGAATTCGAACCTGGATCTTTTCCAATCCGGGGAAGGTGTATTACCAACTATGCTACAGCGACAGTATTTAAGTGTAACATATAGGTTCAAAAATACTGTCGCTGTAGCCTAGTTGGTAATGCACCTTCCTTGGATTGGAAAAGAGATCCGTGTTCGAATCCCGGTAGCGCAACAACAATATTTTTCGATAAAATTGATTTTATATATATGTATATCTTATACATTTAATTAGTATTTAAAATATCACAGACCAATGTTCTGAATAATTACAACTTGACAATAAGAATGTGTTCTCCTCAATGATATTATTATTATAAAAAAATCAGTTAATTATCTTTTGTTCGAGAGAGTGAAATTTGTCTCAATCGGAATGACTGGCAGTTTTCCTCGTCCATATTGTGGAAAAACTCGCCCATGTTTCGTGTGAACTAATTCCGCAAATGTTCATTGCCGGAGTATTGCGCTGACATTCCTCGTGTCGAGCGGGTGGTGTCGACAATCCTACGATTCGCTTTATGAGGTTGTAAAGGCGATAATCCTTAGCACCTTCCACACAGTGTTCACTTCTGTTCTGTTCAGTGGGGACATCATATCTACGATGATAGATAATCCATTAAGTTGATTTCACAAAAAAACTAAACGACTTTTGACTTATTTCCTACTTTACGACATTATTGACAAAAGGCACCACGGTATTTTCATCTTAATAAAAAAAAATAATTAATTCGTAAGTTATAAATATTCTTCTATTGTTAAGGCAACTATTTAATAAGATAGCACTGTATTATTATAATTAAAAGCTTACAGAATAAATCAAAAATTAAATTGAATACGTCCAAGATTACTGGATTTTTACCTACAAAGGCACTGTTACTAAACAAATATCAGATATCTCATCGAGACAAAGCTATTTTTTATTATATTTAATGGAAAATACATGGAAGAATGGGGTAATTACAGAGCTTACAACTTAATTTAATTAAAAAAAAAAAATGGGAAAAATGAATGATCAAATTTGGTCCATAGATGGCGATGGTGTAATAGTACTCGAAGCGAGTCCACATACTAACATATATACAACATTCAAAAATTTGATGAATGTGGAGATTGGGGGTGAGAATTGGTGAACGTTATATATATATATATAATATGAGATATCTGATATTTGTTTAATATTATTTTCATTTAAAAATGTTGGTATAATGGACATCAGAAGGAAGGAATGTGACCTGCTAGCCGGGAGTTAAAATTTAAGATTGACCAGCTCAGCGCTGGGCTGCCAATACGTTGACAAGGGGCTGAGTTATTCGCGAATTTTTTTTATCACTTTTATACAATTACACGCAATAATTATTAAAGCAATCGAATGTTACTTAATATACTTATATTATGTAACAATACGTTATTTCTGATGATGGAACAATGGCCATAATCCAAAACGTTGGTCGGCGAGAAAGGTTAGATATACACGGTTGACAGATCTTGTTTGTCTTATGTTGCAAGGTGACTTAATACATTTGTTGTGTGTTGCTGTGCGATACGGACAGACGGGTGGATGGACATAAAGGCATTTTATTTTTATAGGATATAAATCTTAATTTTTATCATAGTATCTAACGACACATGTAATAGTGTTAATTTGGGCAATTTTTTGCAAGAAGCCAGTCACGTGACGCCGGATATAGATCGGCGATTTTCTCTCAGTCGGCAGATTGTTAAGGATAGATTCGCGAGAAATGTACATTTATCGTTCTATATTTGAAATGATAGTTGAGCGAACGGCCGCCATTGGATCGGTCGCACACTCGCGCTCGTATGTTTCGGTCTATTGTTATTTTTTTCCGTTGTCTCGTGTCTTGTAATATAAACACGGCTCGCAGTGCGTGCATTCTCCAGTCGCCCGCGGAGGCTGCTAATGCCGAGCCGATCTCGGTGCCAGGGAAGGCCAACCCGGTGTCTCCTCGATCCGAGATATCTCGACAGCATCCAGAACTTTCCAAGGATTCTTTCGCGCCTTACAAGATTTGCTCCTTGTGAAAATGTTGGGTACTTATGACAAATAATAATATAAATGATAACATTTTTTCTGATCTATAACGTCAGTGTCAACGTTTTCTGGTATCTTATGATTAATTTTTGTCCTTAAATAATGGAGTGTCTAAGTTGACAAGAACAAACAATTTTAACACATACTTTTTTCGAATTTAATCAAGGTTAGGTTTTCTGTCGCTCTCCAATAAAATGCGTGGCGTTACGTTCAACAACGACGATGATCTCAGAAATTATCTCGATAAATAGGATAGAGATAAAGATGGGATGAAGTCCTGAACAATAATTGATTGTTGTAATTTTTGTTTAAAAATTTGATTTTATAATTTAACAAAACCGCAACCCGCACCCTTGCATAGTATATGTTTAATGGCTGGATTTCTTTATTTATGTAAAAAAAAATATATACATAATTTGTGATGTGATTTGTACATTTTTTCATACATGTCATTTCACTCCTTATATGTACTGTTAGATTTGAATCTGTATGTGATATTTCAAGTAACAACATTCCACAATTGAAATCCAACAGTTCAATAAGTTTTAATTAGACCATAAAAGTTATGACGTAACAGATCTCGTGTTTTGAAATTTAAAACATTTTTTATTACTAGAAAAATGTTGATAATATTTTTAAATACCATTTCTGATAACTATATTTATTACGTAATAAAAATAATTAATTAATTTTCTTACCTTAATTATTTTTTAATTGAAGGGAGTGTGGTGAATACTCCAAATCGGAAATGAAATTATAAAATACGAAAAGCCTACTGCGATAAAATAAGATAAACATTTATTGACATACATTTTAGTGTATATCAGAAGTACTTTGCTAGACTACCGTCTGTGTTAAAATAGCCAGATAGTTATATTATATTAAAGTTAAGTAGGAAGCGAGGTTAGAACGCCACAATCGTCTGTCCTGACATATCATTCTCACCATAGTCGATTATTAAAGTTTCCAATAAAGGTGTGCTTCAATCTGGTCTTTTTGATCTTTTGTTCTTGTTGCCTTCAACACTCGCCTTGCATATTTTCTTTACCATTCTCCCTTCATTCGTACATTCCACACGCGCAAACCATCCCATCAACCCTTTTTTAATTATATCAATCGCGCTCTACAAACAGATCGGCAACGAAATGTGTGTGATTAATAGAAAATTGGGGTATAATTGAGAAGCTATAAATATTCGACACAAAACAATAGAGGCATATTTTATTTATTAATTTAAATAGAAAATCATCAATTCTCATAATTTATTAACAAAAATATCGAGAGCTTTAGAATGTATAATAATTTTAGTAAAGATATAAACGAGTCACTGGGATGTGATGTACCTTTCCTTACCAGTTTCCTTTTAAATTTGTCTACAATAAAAGCGAGAATCATCTAGCTAAACTTTTATTTATAATCGATTCTCGTTCTATCCAGAATAACATCCAAATAATTAATTAATACCTATCTACGATATTTTTCCGAAAAATCAATATACAGGGTGTAACAGACCTAGTCCATAAAATTTTATGGGTGGATTCCTGACAATATTACGAATCGAAAATGTTCAAGGAATATGCGCAAATTCAGAACTGAAAATATTATTGTTTGAAATTTTTTACAAAATCGTGTTGAGCTTGAAGTTTACGTACTTCGAAATAAAAAATTGCGAAATTGTTCCATTATTAATCTATAACTTTGCTTCAGGTCCTAAATCATCTAACAAAAAATAGTCAAGCCGCTCGAAATTTGATGACTTTTAATTTTTTGCATTTAATATATGATTTAGAATCAATAAAATATTTTAATCAATCGCATAATTACGATTTTTTTGGAATGCTTATATCTTTGACATGATTGAGATTAGGCACATATCTTTCTGAACATTTTTAACTCGTAATTTAATCAGGTGTCTACTCGTAAATTTTATCAAACCATCAAAATAATTAATATAGAGGGCGTTAAAAAAACATGAAAGACTAATAATATCTTAAAAAACGAGACAAACTCAAGAAAATTTCAATATATTGATGAGACAAATATTTTTAACACATCGAGTTTGTCCCCTTTGTACCCCCTACCAAAAGATTTGTATATGAAAAAGTCTGAAGGAAAAACATTACAACCGCCATCGGATACTCAATTAAAAATGTTGGCTATTCCCTTGATAATAACAGTTTATTTTGGTTTCACAATTTAAAGAATAAAGAAATGGATTTGAAATATTTCACAATTTTGACGTGAATTTTTCAAACGAATGTAGTCTTTTTTGTAAAACATTTTTTATAATGTGTTTTTGATTATGAAAATGCTTTGTTTCAAATGCGTGACGATGGTCTTGAAGATCAATTAGATTTACCAACAGAAAATTATATTTTTTATTATTTGCCAAACTGCGGAACAGTTATACGGCAAGGGTTGCCCTTCACATAATAATTGAAGAGTTTTTTTTAAACTACATTAAAAAAAAAAATTAAATACAATAAAGGAAACAAAAATTACATGAGAATTTTATACTTTATATTTTAGGGTGGTCATTATTCATTTTATTAAATATTTGTGGCACAATATATTTTCTCGTTCTCTCATCGGACACACTGTTCGCGATCGGTACTCTCATGATTCGACCCGACAATCTGGTAGAATAGCTATGTTACTTTTTTGTCAATTGGTAAGATTTTGCATACTGTAAATGATTTTTTAATAATATGTATTCAAACACTTCGTTATGTTTAATTTTATCAGTATGTTTTATAAGTTACTCCATAGCTACTCACTCCATAACTGGCAAGCGAGTCGACCATCGCAAAGTACAAAGTACAGTCTTAAATTGAAGATTGAATTTGATCATTGGAGGCCAGTGAAGGATATGATATGTTAAGAACTATAAAATAATATTTATAAATATATTTGTTAGGAGAACACATTCTTATTGTGAAGTTGTAATTATAATTATAAGGTAGATGGCTCTGTCAAATGATGGAACGATTAAATGTATTAATTTCAAAAAGGTAACATATAGGGTCGAAAAATTGTCGCTAAAAATAATGCCGCTGTAGCTTAGTTGGATAAAGCACCTCCCCCGGTTAGGGAAGAGATCCAGGTTCAAATCCCGGTGGCGCAACAACAATATTTTTCGATAAAATTGATTTTATATGTATATCTTTATAATTAATATATTTAATTCATATTTAAAATATATTTGAATAGAAATATATGATGCTTTATCCTCTTTGTTACCGTTATTAATGGTAAATGCAGAATCCCTGCAAAGATATGTATCGTCACACTCTGGCAAGCTTCCAACGTACATTTCTCGTTCTTAATGTCCGTCTGGGGGACCGCGCGCCGGCCGATAGCCGTTTAGGAGGAATTAGCTAGTTTATTAGCGAGCTGCACTGTTAAAAGTTGACTTCATCTGTTATGTCTTCATCTCGGACAATGTTGATGGCAACACATCTTTGGCTTGATGAGCGCTGTGCAAATACGCTAAAAGGTTCGATATATAACGACTGAATCATGGGAATCGTCGCGATTCCAGGGCAGAACTGGAGGGAATACGGGAGGCTTGCGCAAGTCCCTTGTTAAATAATAGAGAAAAAAAAACTTCAATTAAATCAGTACCTACCATTTTGTCTGTTGATACAATACAAATATAAAGGAACAAAAATCGCTGTATTGAAATTCCTCGTTTAATATTTAATTTATTGTGGCTGCATATTATATTGAAAGTGCTCCGAACAATAAGGTAGCGGAGTCATTTTTAAAAAAAAATTCTTCGAAAAATTTGATTTATTAAACTTCAAATACCGTTTTATCGTGTGACGTCACATCTTCCGAGTCGACAGGTCGGCAATCGACACTCGCCCGTCGGAGTGTCGACCTGTCGACTCGGAAGACACGATGTAATATGAAATATGAAAAATAACAGTGTAAATTAAAAATAATGCTAGCATTCAATTTATTAATTCCTCGTTCAACTCTGATTAAACCGTATTATACGAATTCTACATCTACTTCACATTATCAGACATGGTTTGTAGACCTTACGAGTCGGAAAAGAAAAAATTGTTTGCTCTTTTATTGTGTGATTTTTTACTGCGACATAACTACGCCATATGCAATTCGAAAAATGCCGATAAGGGCCCAAATGGTCCTCATCATTCAAAACTTTTGGTATCGATTCTTTTCGAAGCTCAAATATGGACAAATAATTCTCGAAAACACAATTGTGACACACACAAAAAAGAAAACAGTTTTTATAGTGAGTAGCATGGAGCAAGTGCGGTTATCGGCGTTAGCCATATTTAGTATAGAAGCTGAATAAATTAATAAATAAAAAAAAATCAATCAACTTTAATTTTCCACGGCTACTTTTGTTTTTTTTTTCCTTAAAAATGGATGAGAATTTTGGTGGCTGAATACCAATTTTGTTTTTATTTTTTAATAATGATTAAAACCGATTTTTTATTTGTTATATCTCATAATTAATATTAATATTATTATTAAGAACACATTCTTATTGTGAAGTGATCATTTAAATACTAATTAAATGTATTAATTATAAAGATATACATATAAAATCAATTTTATCGAAAAATATTGTTGTTGCGCTACCGGGATTCGAACCTGGATCTCTTTTCCGGAGAAGGTGCATTACCAATTATGCTACAGCGACAGTACGTTTGATAACAAATTTTCGAAACTATGTGTTACATTTTCTTCAAATTAATACATCTGTCGTCCCATTATTTGAAAGTCATCTACATTGTTTTTACGAAATCTCAAATACATTTGAGTCAACCGACAGCAGACGCCAGAATAAAAAATGCATTTTTATTAAATTTTGGACACATTGAAACAACTTTATATATTATTAAAGAAAACACATTCTTATTGTGAAGTTGTAATTATTCGGAACATAGATCTGTGATATTTTAAATACTAATTAGATGTATTAATTATGAAGATATACATATATACAAAATTAATTTTATCGAAAAATATTGTTTTGCGCTACCAGGATTTGAACCTGGATCTTATTATATTATCTTATCTTATTAATATTATTATCTCATAATATATAATACACGTTCTTATTTGGGTTAGTTGGAAGGCACTTGTCTATTGACTATTTGTGATAAAGTGGTGTGGGGTTCAAGACTCTTCCCAGGAGACCATCGGGCTAGTCCACGTATTTTCATAGTACAAGCGTGTAACTTAATTTGAAAAAAGTAGGAATATTGATGTGACATGTTTTCCGTGTAGACCTTATAAAACCTTGCAAAACAAAACCTTTTTTCCCCATGGCCTTTGGGGCCCAATTTATTGAGTTACGACACTGATGCTTGGTCTGAATTTCACCGCACGAGGACAGAAGTAGATTCTACTAGCCCCTTTTGTGCGTCATCTGTGTGCAGAATCCACGACTTCATCTCTACCTGTTCAGTAGGCGCCAGCTCTTTCTTGGAAGTGAGAGGCGCGGATCTATCTCGGGTCTTCAATTAGTTGGCAGATGTCTGTATTATCCTGAGCGATCAATTGCAAACTACTGACACAACTTCAGTGCAATGCCCGTCGCGACACAGAATTTCTCTAGTGAGACGGGCACAGTCCAAACAGATTTTTACATTGTATTATATAGTTACAAATAAAATAAATAAATACAGTCAAAGTCAGTATTTTCCAGTCAAAACACGGATACAATTCAGATATAAATCAATGTAAATGTGATGGAGCCTGAAAACAAAGAAGAGAAGATGAATTGATGCCTTTGAGCTGTGGTGCTGGAGACACGTGTTGCGTATACCGTGGATGGCGAGACGCACAAATGTCTCCATTTTACAGGAACTGAACATCAATGACAGACTCTCAACCATTTACTTGAAAAGAATTCTTAAATTTTTCGGGCATCTTGCGAGAAGGGCAGATAGCTTGGAGAAGCGTGTTGTGGTGGGCCACATTGAAGGCCGAAGAGGAAGAAGATAAGACCGACCAAGTGGATAAGGCAACGTTCTCTGGTGACAGTCTTAAGATCTGCAGCTACGAAAATGCTGAGAAAAGTGGAGTGGACAAGAGGACGAGAGTTCACTGAGATCGCGATCTTGCTATGGGGAACCGACGTGGATGAAAATATGATTATATGATGTACGATTTGAGAAACAAAAAATGTGCGTAGGTAGAGTTGACCAATAATGGCGCTAGATGAGGTCATTTAAATTTATTGTTTCCGAACATCCAAGCTGGAATATTTGAAATAAAAGTATAGATTTATGTTAATACAAACATATTATAGGAGTCTACATGTTAACATTAAGCTGTCCGTTCACATTGACACATGGATGTTACACGCCATTCATTTCAAGATGTAATTTTTTTGTGCTGTTTTTAATGGTCATAACATATTTCCGTAACTCTTGCCGAAGTGAAAGGCTGGCGAAATACAATGGCAAGATGTTTCACGAATCAATGTCCGATAATTTACGACCCGAATGTATAGACCCGACCTTGTGACCTACAATTTAAATAATTAACCCGACAGCGGTCGCGCGTCGTCTAAAGGTAAATTCCATTAGTGACTTTGTAAATGTATACTTTGGTTTGAAGCAATGCATTAGCACTATGAGTTAAAAGTAAAATGTAATGGGTGTGTTCGCAGGGAGTGGATTTTACTATTAATTGGATAACCTAAAAGTTTTTTCGATTGATTTCTAATTTGGTTAATTTACATTAATATATATATATATATTGGAAAGGCATAATCGATTCGTGTCATTATGATTATCTTCTTCTTCTTCTTCTTGTGCCCTATCCGTTCAACGGATGTTGGCTATCATCACTTTAAGCTCTACAGTAGACTGGCCAAACCATTGTCTCGGTTCTTCAGCCATGATGTTATCCTTCTTCCAGCAAACATTATCTGCATTATGAGGTGCAATATCTCGTACTTCTCCGTGTCTCATTACATGACCGAGATATTCAACTTTACTTATCATCATCAGCCATTTTCTATTCATTGTTGGATGAAAGCCTCCCCAATAAATTATCTCCCATTTTCTCTTGTTATTTGTTGCTACGTATCTCCGCAGAGATTGATGATTTCATCAATTCAGTGTGATTTAGGGCCGCAATAAATATACATCCTGGTATTTTCTTGGTGAAGTCTATTGTATCGATTACTTTTAAATTTAGGTTTTCTTATCCATACATTTTTTTTTATCTATTCTTGCGTTTCTTTATGTTTTTCCTTTCTTAAGAACCAATGTGAGCCAATGTGGCATATGTGAGAACTGAAAGAATGATTTTTTTTTTGTTTTAGACACAACAGAAGATCTCTTTTGAAATGAATGTTCCAGTGTCCGAATGCCATCAAACTCAGCATTGTTTTGTGTTCGACAAATTCAATCCAATCGGTTAATATAAAGTGTCGAATTATGATGCAAGTTGTGCATCACGAGTGCACTCCAAACTATAGGCCAACATGGGTCAGTGTTCATTCTTGAATAGAAATTAGATAGAAATAGGGTTCATTTGTATTGATTTATGGACAGAAAACAGCCCTTACAAGTTTGGATCTCGCGGTAATGCTGGGTATCGCTGGCGACATGAACTAACGGAAATGACTAATTTCAATATTTTCATTTTGGCGTCATTCACGTGATCACTTTGGTACCACTTACGCAATCAAATAACTGCGCGACTTTTTAAAAATGTATGACTCGATTGGAACGAAAATTATACATAAAATTGAATCTTTATCTTTCTTGAATTAAATAACACCACAACAGCGTGAAAAAAACTGGCTACTTTAACACAGACGGCAGTCTAGGAAAGTAGCCAGGACAATGCTGTATGTACCACAATAAACTACGAGTATTATACTGAGTAGCAATATAATTGTATCTTATGTTTATCATGTTACAACAAAAACATGTATGTCAATAAAACCTAATAAATAAATGTGGTATAAACTATCGGATTTTTTGTTTCCACTAAGAATGCGCGTAGAATGCTTCTCGTCCCGCAACTAATGTTGTAAACCCCTCTCCTAAATGTACACTTTATTTCATGTCTAGTATGTCTGGTCTGTGATTACATCGAAGAAATATGCAATATTGCGTTAATAAATAAGTGCGCATAATCAAATTTGTAATAGATACATTAATTTATGAATGCGAACACTAAAGGGTTAAAGGTTAATGATTACACAACTAAACGCGTAGTACACGAGATGTGAGCGCTATCATCTCTCACTTGGATAGCTTGCAGAATAAAAATTACATTAAAAAGATTTATAATAGGCATTAAAAAAATGTGAAAAACACTAAAATATGTAACAAATGTCTGAAGAAAGACTTGCGTGTAAACGATACCAAAACTAGGGACAGACCAATAAGTTCACGCACGAGCAAAAACTAATTTTGGAAGAAGGTAACGCCAGGAGCCTTAATAACAGATGACTGGGTGCTAGATGGAGATTGGACGTTATGTATGTATTAGTGGAGTTAGTCAGGGCTTTGGGAAATTGTAAAATATGTATTGTATTTTGGTTGTGAGCGCTTCGCACTTGAACATTCCGCGATCCAATATCGTAGGTTGGGGCTATTGTATTCGTCGTGTAATATATGGCATTTTCTGTTAAATTACATTTCACTATTGTTACTTTATAAATACATCTCATAAATTGCCACAATTGTACCGCAGAGCCGCGAAGCCATTTCACACACAATTTCAAATGCTCGCTTTAGAGAAATAAAATATTAATTACAGATATTATATTTATTTCGTTGATGATTTTTTCACCACACACTCATATTGATATTTAAAATAAAAATAAAATATGTTTTAAAAAATATTTTTTTTCGATAATAAACTCAACGGACTTGACCTGTGACCTTTCGATTTTCGGGCTCCTGGAGGTCGTGTATCTACTTTCATCATCATCATCATCATTTTTATCCCCTCACAGTATTAAAAGCAGTCCGGTTGACCTTGCACACCAAACTACACCACTAAACCACAGCAATAAAATACAAAATTTATTCTTTAAATGAAAATAGACAATAATGCAAACATTTGTAGTTGAATTATTTTATTAAAATTTCCTCTCCAAGGTTTGTTCAACTAGAATGAAATAATTTACCACTAGTAGGTGGTTTACAACTGACTTCTTTATTTGGTAAAACATAATGTTTAATATTTTACTATTAAAATAAAATTGTATATTTATAGATATTGATTGTTAAAGATGATAGTTTTTCCATTTATATAATATATCTATTTAAGATATCCTTTTGTATGCATTTTAAAATGTTATAATGTAAATCATTTAATTGATGTATTATAGAATTTTAATTGATTCATTATCGTTTTTATGTAATACAATTGCACACAAAATTTCTACTGGTACTGATCACTAGAATTAGGTAGATTTTGTATGTGTGTGAATGTGTATTTTTTTACTTTTGGCAGAGGCCATTTTAAAACTAGATGGTAGATCAGAGGGTGGTTAACGTATTCAGTCGAAATATTAACTATGTTATATACATATATATAATAGATACATTTTTTAACGCAGGGTGGTTTCGATGTTTCTCAGTCATGATCGAAGAAAGTGAGTTATACGGCCGACTCGTGTTGGCAAATTTAAAAAAAAAAAAATACATATTAATAGGATCGATAAAATTATTATTTATTATGAAATAATTGTGTTTATGATATAAGACTTTATTTTATATGGTAATTGAAGACCAATGCCTTTAAAGTATGTAAATAAATACAATGTATTTATTAAAATCGCTTTTTATGCGTATTCGAACCATTTTAAAACCATCAAAACGAAATGAAACATGCAAATTTAATTATTTAAAAATCTATCATTTTTTAATATATGGTTTATTTCGTAAATACATATTTATCATGAGGAATTAGTTTTATATTAGAACAGATGTTTTTATCTAAGTCGTAGTTTTATAAAAAATCTATTCCAGCATTTAACTTGATGAACAGATATAAATTTATAATCAATAGTGAAAGGCCGCCCTTAAAAATGGAGAGTTTGATTAAAAATAATTCACGCGCACATAAAATTATTATACAAGTTTAAAGAAATGAATGTGAGATCCAAGGGTTAAATAAATAATATAATATAGCGAAATATATTCGCGTGAAAAAATCCCACTTGTCGGCGAAACATAATATACAGCTTGTCCGCGTCGTCGCCCACTTGGACTCATTATTTATCTACGCGCGGATTGACTACTTTATTATTTCTTCTCCGCTTTTTTCCTCCTCACAAATCTCGGGCTGGACCGCTCCCGGCTCCAGCAGCAGAGGCCGGCATGTGCGGCGGATTCTTGACGAAAATGTATTAATAATAAGAAAAAAACAAATGATTCACAGCGCGCAACCGACTGAAGTGACGAAGCCACGAAGCAGGGCAATTAATTTCTTCTAATATTTCTATGCATCATCGCCGTCTGTTTAGGATGTTTTTGTAATTCAAGAAGACGTGAAATGAAGTTCATATTTAAATTAAAATATTTTTGTTTGGCCGTACGACGCTACATTTAAAAATGCTAGAGATGATGTAACTTATATATTCCTTACTAAATGTAATTAATGCAATTATTTTAATGTGCAATCTTCCAGTTAAATTTGTAAATTTGGAATCTTCTATCGCGTTTCAAAAATATAAACCAATTCTTTTCACCATGGACACAAACAAAAATCAATTAAAGTTCTATCTACTTTATACATTTTAACAATGTATTAGTAATAATATTAAGAATGTTTAATTTATTTACTTATATATTATTATATTTTATAACACGTTTTTGATGATATTTCAGCTTCAGGAAAGGAACAGATTGGATGCGCGCAAATAAGCAAATTGTTTCGCAGAATTGATGACATTGCACGCAGGAGGACTCTCGGAATAAAAAAATCTAGCCGCGGGTTACGCTAATCTGTGTAAAAACGGCAAAAATTTTATAGACTCTTTTCAAAAGATAAAGATAATTCAATTTTATATTTATTTCTCAGAATTTTAGAAATCCACAGCTTTTTGCTTGTATGCAGTGCACGCCTCTGCGGTTTAATAAGAGTCTTAGAATTAAATAAATTATAAATTATATTTTCTCAGAATATTTTCCAAGATTGATTTTTTATTTTATCCTCCGCCAAATTATGGCAATATTTTTCTTCGAGGCGTAAATCTTTAACGCCTTAAACAATGTACCCTGGCTCGACATTAATTTAGGTTGCCCTGGGTGGTCCGCTCGCCCTGGCGCTCATAAAGGAAAATAAAAGGTGTTTGCGCAAGTCCTTATCACATCAGTCCTGTCGTAAATATTGGTCTCCACGCGAGCTGGAGACCTGACCGACACAAGAGTCTACCTGTCTATCGAGCAATAATTTTTATACTCCAACAACTACGCTCGTGAAGTAGGTATCGAGTATTCTTGTTCTTGGAATATTATGCGGTTTTAGAACAAATATTATACGAAATTGAAGTTCCGAACGATCCGATCGTTAGTATTTTGCATGATGCAGTCTGAAGTGCACTTAAATAGCCCGGATCAACAATAACTATAATTGATCACATAAAATATATATTTTTAAGAACATTTTTTTATTAAGGAGAACACATTCTTATTGTGAAGTTGTAGTTATTCAAAACATAGGCCTGTGATATTTTAAATATTAATTAGAAAGATATACTTAAAAAATCAATTTTATCGAAAAATATTGTTGTTGCGCTACCGGGATTCGAACCTGGATCTCTTTCCAAACTGCGGCGTCTGCTATTTTACTCAAAGGTATTTGATATTCCGTAAAAACAATGTAGATGGCTTTCAAATAATGGAACGATAGATGTATTAAAATTTGAAAAGTGTAACATATAAGTTCGAAAATTTGTCGTCAAAAGTACTGTCGCTGTAGCATAGTTGGATAATGCACTATATACAGAAATGGATTATTTCTCTATGTATATCTTTCTAGTTGATTAATTTAATTTGTATTAAAAATACCATTGAATTATGTCATGAAAAACTGCAACTTATTAACTTAAGTATTCTGATTAAAAAAACAATTTTTAGTTACGAGGGCACATAGCGCACTTTAAACATATTTGGGTTTATTTTATTCATTTAAGTATGAATATTATAAAAGACAAGAGACCAAATTTTGTATTTAATGGAATATTTATATCTTACACCCAATGTTTCACACCTTTTTCATTTTGCATTGGGGCTATATTTTTATAATTACGCCACTGATACGAGGGGTTCAGAAACAAAACCGCCACTATCTAACTGACGAAAATACGGGGTGACGAGTTTGGAAACGATTATCTGGCAAGAATGGTAGTTTAACGTTTTAGTTTTAAAGTTTAAGTAGTAAAACCAGTCTAGAGTATAGTGAGTAGATTGTACGATGTATGCAAAGAAAGAGACCTTATTATGAATGTCAACAAGTTGACAGTAATGATGGTGGTGATGAGAAGGAGGAAAGCAAGACACCGTGCAAAATACTTATAGGTAATGAATGTTTGAAACAAGTTGATGAGTTTGTGCATTTGGGAAGTATGATCGATAAAAACGGAAAGACTTAGAAAGATATCAGAAGGAGGGTAACTGCAGGGAACAAAGTGAACGGCGCATTGAAAGGAATAATAGCTAATGAGAACAAGGCAAGGTTCATAATGGAGTCTTGGTATTGACAACATGTATGGAAGTGAGGCCTGGAGATGGCAGAAGAGGAACGAAGGTAGACTAAATTGCAACGGAAATGAGATCACTTAGGCACATATGTGGCAGATATAATTATGACAGAGTAAAGAATGTAAAGCTGATCGTATAGGGAGTAAGATAAAGAAAGGATTACTTAAGTGATTTGGTCATATGGAACGGATGAATGAGAGAATGGTGAGAAAGGTATATAACGCAAGTGTTGATGGCACCAGAAGTGAACCAGATACTGGACGATAGTCCTGTTAGAAGCCTCGATAATCTTGCGAGCTTGTATGAGAAGATATATGAATGTGGATAAGGTGAGAATTGTGTAGTTGGACAGAAAAGTGTGGCGTTCTATCCTCTCTGCCTACCCCCGCGGAAAAACGGCGTGATGGTAAGTAAGTAAGTAAGTTATCGAAAGCACAATTTTTTACGTTCTTAGTCTATGTGTATATTTGCTATTTTAGAGATATTGATTGTCAAATAGGTCCTCAGGTTTTGACCGCACAGATGGAGGTCAAGTCGGGCACAAGCGGCGTGATATCTCAAGAAGATGTTGCACAGAAGTTGTATTTGTTATTCGCCATTTTATGAAAGCTTCCTTTGAAAACTGCGGCAGCGGGAATGCAATGTTTATCTTCAATTTTGTTTGCTGCTATTGCAGTAGTATTGAATGCTTTTAGAGGCCACTCGCAACGTTGAGAATTATTTTGTACATAAATAATAGTCTTCGGGTGTTAAACATTGAAAGGATTACACCCGTGCACACAGCTAACACTTTAAATATGCAAATAAGCGAGAAGATGAAATTATGTCGAGACAAAACTGTCAAACATTCAGTGTTGAACATTGGATACGTAGATATTAGTGAAACTGTGTGGAAGAACATCGCTAGCTCTTAAATTATACCTTGATATATCATGTTCAATTCCATGTTGAGGTAAGAGAATCAATTTTTTATGCCATCACAAAATATGGCACCTAGCCAAGAAGAAATGCTTCTGGGAAAAGAGTCTTATCACGCATTTCACGAATCACGAATAAGATAGATTTTGTCTGTGAGTGAAAATGTATTTTGTACTTTTTTCTCTAGGATCAATATTAACGGAAAATTGTTGTAATCGCCATTTTAAAATAAGATTTCGGATCAAGCTGGATAACGAATTTATTTTTAAGAAAAGTTTGATAGAAAACTGATAAAGACAACGTGAATGTAAAATAAAGAAAAAAATTGTTATTAAGGAGAACACATTCTTATTGTGAAGTTGTAATTATTCAGAACACAGGTCTGTGATATTTTAAATACTAATTAAATGTATATACATATAAAATCAATTTTATCGAAAAAACAAACGAGATGGCATTCAAATAATGAAACGATAGATTATTAATTTGAAAAGTGTAACACATGGGTTCGAAAATTTGTCGTCAAAAATACTGTCTGCTGTAGCATAGGATTGGAAAGATCCCGGTAAATATTTTGCGATAAAATTAATTTTATATGTGTATCTTTTAATTAATACATTTAATTAGTATAAATTTTGTGGTATCGGGATTACCTGATCGTGTTTGAAGAAAGTGCAATAAAATTTTATGAAAGTTACATCTTGAGACCTTCTGCAATAGGTAGTACAGTTCTATTAAAATTCTTCTAAAAATAATGCGGCACCAAAATGAATCAAAAGTGCTGTCCGCATTTCTGTTTACTTATTTGTAGCAATGGCACTTAATACACTACTGCTAAACATAATGATTAAACGATTAACAATAGAGCTGCCACCAGGACATGAACCCGGAACCTCGAGTTGATCTGTATCAATTTTGTTTTATCACGTTAGATTTGTTCTAGGCATGTTCAACGGCACATCGATAGATTTGTCATTTGCATATTTTCAGTGGCATATCATGAACATGGAATACAAAAGTATCGTCTGATATTTTGGTTAAAATTTTTTTTTTTATATCAAAATATTGATAATAATTTTTTTACTTAATTTTTGAATAGCTTCACAGATAACAAGAAAATAAAATTATATGTTAGTAGCATTTGTATTTTTTTTTATAACTGTTGATTTGAATAGATACTAAAACATATATAAATGAGGTCATTTAATTTTTTTATACAAATGTAACTGATTTGGTCATTTTATATATATATATTTACGTGCCAAAAATCAGAAATCAACATTATTACTATAAATTATAACATATTATATTTGTTAAATATCACATTACGGGGGTTGAACCAAACTTTTCCTAAAAAATCGAAAATTTAATGTTCCACGAGAACTCATAGAATATTAAATTTTCGAAGTTTTTTTATCTCTGTTTGATGTAAATGTCAGATGATACTCTGTTGTTCCAAGGGCGCGATATTTACTTTGGTTTTAATTATCAACAAATGGTATTTCTTAAAAGTTGCAATTTTACTTTAATACAATAAAAGCAATTAAATGTATTACTGTTTAGTTGTACATGAATCTTAAAAAAAATATAAAATTATACAATTGCTCAATTAATTAAGTAAATCATTAAATAAACATTTCTCTTAAATTCTTGTAGCGTATAGCGTAATGCACGGATGATATGTTCAGGATTTAGCGTGAAGTGATTTATGAATCATCAGCTGATAATATATATACGTGAGTCAGAACGACGCATCCAGTACGCACGTACCTTTACTGATTCTCTGAGATGAAAGGATGTGGATCTACATAAGAATGCGCAAAATAAGCTGAATAGATAGAGTTAAATAAGATAAAGAAAAATAAGTATTTAAAGCAATAAAAATCTGAACACTTGAGTATCTCGGACATGTCATGAGATATCCGGAGCAGTAGGAGATCTTGAACCTCATAATGCGGAAAAGATTACTGATAGTCGAGGCCATGGAAGAAGGAGAACATCATGGCTATGAGGGCAGACTCACCGCTTACACAGGACTGTTTATAAGCAAATGCTCCTGTATGGTCCTACTTACAAGCCGCCAGGTTGATATTTATATAATGCTACTATGACTACTGTACAACAGCGTCCCGCACATAGTGACAGGGCGGTGCCGCACAGCTCTCAACACAAAATTGCCCTCATGGCTGCCACTTTATTGAGGTATAAACGAAAACATATTAAATAAGAACATTTCAATACAATATATATATAAAAGCACAAATAACAGATTGAAGTAAAACTAAAATAAAAGATAACAAAAATGAATAAAATTAGTACAAACAAATAAATATTTGTGTCTTTATTAAGGAGAACACTTTCTTATTAATTAGAAAGATATACATATAAAATCAATTTTATCGATAAATATTGTTGTTGCTACCAGGATTCGAACCCGGATCTCTTTCAATCCGGGGAACATACATTAACCGATTATGCTACAGCACACAGTACATTGATGACAAATTTTCGAACCTATATCAAATTAAATTAAACCATTTTAAAGTGTCCTTCGCTCAAAAAATAAGTTACATAAGAACATTTGTCGAATAACATGTTAAATTAATTATAATAATAATTATTATTTTAGATTCTATTTGTAATGAAATTTATTTTTCTTGTGATGTTGCAATTTCAGAACACAGTTCTGTGGTGTTTTTTATAATACCTTCAAATTAAATTAATCAACTAGAAAAATATACAAAAATATCTTTTTATCGAAAAATATCCCGAAAGTAACCAAATATTTTTCCGATTAATAGTTTTTTCTGTATATCTTTCAAGTTGATTAATTTAATTCATATTGAATTTTATTTATATCAATTATGTACGGTAAAAAAATTTAATAAATAAAATTTACGAAAAATTACGGGAGTTTTTGTATAGATAAACTTTCGAGGTCTCCTGATAATGATCGAAGAAAGCGCGTTAAGTTTTCAGGAACTTGCGTCATGAGATCCCAAGCTCTGTAAAAGAGGGTATATTTTATTTATAAAATAATTGTAAAAATAGTTCTTTTCGCTCCTGTAAATCGATGTTTATGTATATATATCTTTCTAATTAATACATTTAATTTGTATTTAAAATATGTGTCTTTAGTCGGGAAGTAGAGGGGAAGATGAAAACACACACCCGTTAGGGGAAAAACGAGAAAACAAAAAACAAAAATAAACAAAGAAAAACAAGGAACAACAAAAACATTACAGATTGATACACAAGAAACTATAAAAACATAAGCTTTTCCGGGCAGCAGTAAACAAAGTGATGATAGCCAACGTTCGTTGAACGGATAGGGAACAAGAAGAAGAAGAAGAAGAGATCAAAGTCTCATTGAGAGATCATCATAAACACGGTTCTTAATAATTAATTTTATAAAAGGGTGAGATATAAACGACGAATAGCTACGACCTACGGCTTACGGTGATTGGCGTAGCATCGTACGATGTACGGGCGAGCGGCGGCGAGCAACAGAGGGGATTTGCACAGAGCCGCGTGCACGGTAGTGTAGAGCGAATAATCTGCAACGTAATTCTCAAAACTTTACTTTATTACTTTAATTAGATTAAATAAATTGACTATGATGAAATGAACACTGAATGTCTTGTTTTATGTCAAACGTATGTGGCTAGTTTCAAGTTGAACTGATGTTACATTAGATGTGTTCCATCACACTTGACAACGGCGAATATTGAATAGCTTGAGTAAAAATAGAATATTAATTAATATAAGATTGTTTATTTTTTGGAAATTTGGCAATATGTACCCTCAAAGATAACAAATGTTGTACGTACGTGCAATTTTTACATCCGTTTATATCCGAACACATTTTTCAAGTACATTAAAAATATTTTGATACAAAATCTACTATCGTGGAGAAGATATACATTATAAGAATGCTAAAAAAATATATATGTTATAGAACCGGAACGTACAGGTTTTTTTTGGTAAGAATTGGATCATCTGGGCGCGCGGTGGTATCCCATTCTATCAACCATTGACCGCATGCACTCGGAGACAGGTGAAATGTGTGAACTCAACTTAAATAAACAGTCATAGCTAATTCATTGCTGGTTAAAATCATACAAATAATGTAAAAAATGGTTGAGAACACGTCGATCAGCTATTGTTACGCAGACACATATTTGCAGATTTATACATGTTGAATATATTTGTGGAAAAATATAAAACATTGTAATTTCAACAAGTAAGAGCATAACTTTTATTCATTCAATTTTTAACATTCTAGTCTGCACTATTAGTTTATTTTTATCATTACAAATCTCATTATAACATGTCACAAATTTCATGTTCGAGTCCCGTTTGATTAACCAGTTCAACAACTTCGGGCGTTATGTAAATAAAATATATTTTAATTGTGATGTTCGTTATAGAGAATGTTCGTAAACCGAACGTTGGTAAATCGAGAACTACCTGTATTCCTTTATTTCCTTCGACCCGATTCTCCTAATAAAGTCAGGGTCACATCGTCCTAATAAGACAGCTACAAGTAATCCACGCGCCGTTACTGTTTACGTAAATGCCTTCGATAGCTGGTTCCCAGGTTTCCGATTAACAATAAGAGCACATACGATATATAAACACTGCACTAGCCTTTTAATTGTACTTTCTATCTTTCTGGTCCGATGTTGTTTGTTCTTTTGGCTGGATAGATTTCGACCGACAGGAGTGCGCACTCCCGACGATCGGTTTATTTGGACTTCGTGTAATTAATCCGCCTGTCGTTTACCGTCTCTTGCATTCTCTGAAAAAAAGGCGGCAATACTCACATACACACACGCATACGCACAATACTATCAACCAGAAAAGTCAGTGGTGCCAATCGGAGTAATAAGGCGCGTAAACACTGACTCTATTCAGAGGTGTAGTAAAAATTTTTTTAAATACCATCTACGAGAAAAAGCGTGGGTGGAAACGTTAATATTATTGAGGTTATTATAAGTTCACAGTAGGTGAGGTCATAAGATATACATTTTAATGTTGGCTCCCCTTACTACAATAGATTTGTGTATTAATGATTTGTTGCTTAACGCGCAACCCAGTTTGCGCACTTGACGCAACGATACCCATAATGGCGGCGAATGTCAAAATACAGACAATATAACATAATATGCTGTGTTTTTTCATTACTACAGAACGAGAAATCACTCAATCGAAACATTCATCAAATATTAGATATAAGAATATTGTTTGCATTGGACACAAATAAATGCTAACAAATAACTTAGAAATACAAATTAAATGTATAAATTAGAAAGATATACGTATAAAATCAATTTTATCAAAAAATATTGTTGCGACCGGGATGCATTACGAATGCATATTCCCCGGACAGGAAGAGACCCCCAGGTTCGTATCCCGGTAGTAACAATAATACTTTTCGATAAAATTGATTTTACATGTATGTCTTTCAAATTAATATATTTAATTAGTATTTAAAATAATATCACAGATCGTCTGTTCTGAATAATTAATTACAACTTCACAATAAGAATGTGTCCTTAATAAAATAACTTATATCCTAACATATAATATTTCATATGGACAAGAAGACATCACGAAAATAACAATAAAAACAAATAAAAGTCATTTACATATTGCATCGAAGAATATTATTACTTTGGTTTTTAAATATAGATAATGAAACAGAAAATATATCAATTCCGGTTAACAAATCATTCTCAATATAGGAGAGCGTAATCTAGAATTCGTATGACTTATAGGAGCTCCAATGTACGTATTTCCAAGAATTTCCGACATAGGACGGTTTCTGTGAAAAAATGTGATAATAACGGTATGAGAGACTTCTTTGTCTACTATTTTGAAAAAAAATAAATTAACACATCATTCTAAAAAAATGTGACACACAAAGTTATTGTTTTTTTTTACATTTTAATAATACTGTAGTTTATGTAAGTAAACATGTATTAAATACACCCGGACACGTGTTATATGCGAGTATATAACGACGTTGAACCAATTTATGATTAACTAAAATATTTTTATTGAATTTTGAATTTATCGAGTGAAAATTGTGTACAAAATAATGTAAAAAAAAAAGTTGATTTAATTTAATTAAGTTACAATGTAAGGCAATAACGCGGTGATATACGCTCGTATATTCTGTTTGGACGATCATTTTATCACAATTTATGGCAATGGATTGGATAAGGTTGGAGTTTTTCGTTCCTCGCGCAACCAGTTTCCAATGTATGCATACTTCTAGTTTTACTAAAAGAGAGAAAGAAAAATATGGATATACAGTGTATATTATTGATTATGCGATTTTCTGATGTGATAATCTAAAATAATTAAAAAAATATATAAACAATCGAAATATTGTAAATATTATATACATACACGATAATTTTAAGGCAATTTGTAAATACGCAACGAGCTGTACCGATGAGTGCATATAAATAACAACACGTAGACGCCACACCACATCTTGAAAGTATCAATTATGATTTTTTATTTTCTTCTCAGGGTCCATGTTTCGACTCTATTCAGTGCTATGGACTACACTACAAGTTTCCAATACTGAAAAACAATGATTTATTAATGAAATTTACAGTCTGGGCTGATTGTGTGATCAGTAGTAACTGTTTACTTTAGTAAAAAAAAGAAACTAAAGTAAAAGTTTTTACGAAAACTGGTTGTTTAATCGTTGTTAAAAAAACATTTTCTTTTCGAAAATAGATCTCGTAGTAAACTTAATTATTTTCCGATATCCGATAGTAAAAACGAGAATCGATAGTTAAATATGGCGAACTTTTCACAGCTGTTCCAAAAGTCATCCGACACATTGACACTTCGTAAGATGCAGTATATGACAAATCATTAAATATCCCGCTATTTTAGTGATGAGAGTTCGTCCGAAGATGATTTCGTTATTTAATATACATTAGCACATAAAATAAACGAAAAAATTTCACCACCAAAGTGACAGATTTCGAACGCCTCGATGAAAAAATCCAAAAATAAAGCATATTTCATGATTATTTGTCGCGCCTATAGACATCTCCATCAATGTTTTGACACTAGTAAATTTGACGTTCGAACAACCCGCAAATGAGTTTAACCACGGGCGTTAGTAAAAAATTATTACTGATCACACAACCGGCCCTGATAAATTGAGAAATAGGAATACTCGTATAAGCTAACGAAGGAACTTTGTTTGCACGTGAGACGACAATAGATATTTCCGTAATTCATTAACCAATAGGTATGCTATTATTATAAATCTGAAACACTTTATTATGTTTTACTTCCGTCATTACATTTGATTATTTGTTGGTCAGTTCTCCTGTATTCTAGTGAATTTAATGGCAGTGTTAATGGCCCGACTCTGAGGTGCACGTGACCTTAGTTGCGTGTCAGGTTGACTATTCATTAATTATTATCAATTTTAACTTCAGTTCCATATGACCAAAACACCCAAAAGATCCTTTATTAATCTTACTTACTAACTAAGATCAGCTTAACATTCTTTCTTTATTTCTTCGTTCTTTACTCTATTATAAATGGATCTACCGCATATACGCCTAAGTGATTTCATTTCCACGGCATTCAGTCTACTTTCGTTCCTCATATGCCAGATCCGGGCGTCACTATATATAGTCTTGCTTCGGTTGACATGTTCCCGTTAGATATAATTCAATTCAAAGCGCCGTTCACTTTATTCCCTGCAGTCACTCTCCTTACGATATTTTTTTTAGCCTTTCCGTTTCTATCTGATCTATACCAAGTTTTGCTTGATTATTGTAACCCTGCGTACCGAGCAGCTCAGCAAGGTGAGCAATTAAGAGAATGGAAACGTTATAGAAATAGTCTGGGTTTTCATACATATTCTACATATATAAAACATTACTTCAAAATGACCCCAAAGAAAAAAATGCACTAAAACATAAATAACGTCTCCTGATTATTTAGCAAACATTCTTGAAATAACAATCCCAAACACCCTGTACATAAAAAACTCCCCCGCGTTCGGTATTAAAATCTTTGTACACTCTTTATTGGAAATTTAAACAAATTTGATGGCTGCAACAAGCATAAAATTATATTAACCTTCGCCGGCCGACACCTCGGCTGTTGTATACATTTTATTATTTACATTACGCGGCAATGGCTCTATGGACGAGCGCTAACTTTACATTTCGTTGCCAAAGATATTTCAATCCTGAGAAACTGGAATACCGCCGAAACGAGAATTCTTCGCGATGTAGTTTTAAAATCGTAAATTATTTAAATATATAATATGTTAAATGGCTGAAATCTGTTATGCGCGTACGCTATATTTAATGATACATTTATTGTTAGATACATACATTAGATGTTACATGTAGAATCGTAGAATCAAATCAGTAGCGCATCTACAGCCTGGGCGGCCGGGCTGTAGCTGCCGCAAGGGGGGCCCCGGAATCCCTGAATAAATTCAATAATCGCAACAATTACAGCACAGGTTTAAAAATCTTAGTTACGAACGAATGAATCTAATTTAAATATAAAAAATTCGTGTTACTATCAAAGAGTTGTTCAAAGTTCAAACAGCAGGGTCGAATTTATGTTGAAGGGTCCTGTCCACTCGACATGTTGGAAGTCCCTCAATGACAATACCACAAAACTAATGAACTACGAACAGCAACACACACATATATATAGAGACAAAAACGCATCTGTCCATAGACCAGCACAGACATGAAATAAAGTATACATATAGGAGAGGGGTTTGGAACATTAGTTGCGGGATGAGGGGCATTACACACATTATTTGTGAAAACATAAATCCGATAGTTATTATGTTAAAGTATTATATTTTCGTAGAAAGCAATCACTTTGTGGTTTGACATACTAGATTAAATAAAACAAAATCAATTTGTATAAAACCACGAGTTTTATTACACGCCACCCGGTTTCGCTTAGCTCAAGCTTCGTCAGGTTAAGTAAAAGTATTTACTCTTCGAAAATTAAATCTTTGCGTAAACAAGACGTATTTTTTACATTAATGCATATTATATTGTCAGCGTTTAAATTTTTGTTCCAATCGAGTCATATATTAAAAAAAATATCGCAGAGCTATTTGATTGCGTAAGTAGTACCAAAATGATCACCAAATTATGTCTATATATTTAGTAGTCTGTGAATCTGTCCTTTTCATTTTTTCGCTTTTTCTGTTGCTCCTGGATTCACTTTACTTTTGTCAATAATTTGGGAGTTCACTAGACAGCGGGGCCTCTCGCAATTGCGACATGCCCGACTCTATAAATCCGCCATTGCCAAGCAGACGACCCCGTCAAGGACAACAATAGTATTTTATATAATATTAACTATTTTAAATGTATGGCTCCGAAGATTTGTCAAGAATCTCCCGTATCATATGGTACATTAAAGCTGTGAAAGTCTATAGCCTGCAATTACTATGCAAAACGAGGCTCTCATAAACCTCAAAAACACGCCTGGGACTGACAACGACAATAACATGCCCAGTCTCCCCGATGAGTTCACTAGTAGTCCTTTCACTGCTCATACTCTACTGTGATTTTGCTCAAGTCTCAAGTAAGTGGTCTTTATTGTTTATCCTGCTCGGGCCACACACACGCACGCACCACACTCCGCGACATTTAATCAACAGAACCTGCGAGAGCCGGGTGTAATCTAGGGACATGCGGTTAGTGTTAGGTGTGTTGTACTGTTTCAGTAACGTTGACAGCGCGTCGTTATTGCTCTCGGAACTGGTGTGTAGATGTTCATTCGTTGTCTTGTGTTGTGACCGTGATTTATTGCTAGGGGTGAATTATTGTTAGAATGGAAATGTTGTGGAAAGGTTGAATGATTGTTTATTTAATAAATAAGATTTAATACACGTGTCCGATATATGTAACTTTTTTTTCATCATTCTGTTTTCTGTATAATATGCCATATCCATGTCATATATTTTAGAATGTCTGTATATGGCCGGCGGAATGAAAGATTCTAAGGGCACATGGAAGGGCTTACTAAGGATACAAGTTATGAAAAACATCTGCAACTGACCGAATATACTAACAATGGACTGCGTTATCAACAAGTATAAACTAAAATAACTAAATATTAATGTTTCAGTAACGGAAGGTTTTACTAATAGGTACCAACATCAAAAGTTATCTGTTGACATTTAATATTAAATTATATTATTAACCATAAATAAAATATATACAAGCAAAGTACAAGTCGAAAAACAGTCGATTTTTCTACTAATTTTCATGTCGGATGTTGTTAGAAAAGTTATTCATCTGATATAAGTTATGAGCGCGGGTCGACCTTCGTCCTGGGAGACCAGCAAGTTAGTCTTATTTTTCAAATGTTTGTGCCATGAAAAGTAGGACGAACTTGCCGGTCCCCCGGGACGAAGATTGAACCCCCGACATCTCAGTCCCTATGCAAGTACTTTTTCGCTATAAAAAACTAATAATTCTTAATTATGTTACTAAGTTGAATTTTTCGGCAAGGAATACTTGTATAACAAAAGACAATTTAAAAACATTTTGTATACACACTATGTATTGTATTATATCATGAAATATCTCACATTAAAATGTTTTAAAGTGAGAATTGCGCATAAAATATACGTAAATGATGTTAAATTAAATTATTACGTAAAATAGACAACACATTCTTAAAATATACATAATAATCATTTCTCTAGTTAGAAGTAGAATGAATATATAATAAGAATTTTAAAATATGTTGTAAATGGTTTAGATCATAATATACTACAAGTTGTTATTCACAATTATTTGTTCTATTACAGTGGTAATGTCACAACTCATGCATTAGCTAACTCCGCAGTCCCCAGATTTCATTATTTGGAGAATGAATATGGGGAGGTAGTCAACATTTTTACTGTAAATTTAACTCTTTATATAGGACATAGGACTGCATTGTTACAATTTGTGTCTCAACTCAATGGTGACGGATAAATTACTTTACTTCACATTTTATATTTATTATTGATTTTGATTATGAAAAAACATGCTGACATTATGTAATTTTTTTCTTTGTTCTTCTGATAAAATTTTCTGTTATTTTACAAATTATGTTCATATCTGAATACGGCGTGTATAATAATAATAAATAAATAAAGTTTACAAATAAAGTTTAGGTTATTTTCATATATAGGTTAAGAGGACGAGCTGGAAGATATCTATAATAATATTGACAGAACTATGGTAAGAACTTGAAAGATTTGAATATGATGACCTTTAAGCAGAAAATATATTTCAATGCATACTCACTAGGAAAATATCCGAAAAATTGATGCAAATCAACACGAGCACGAGCATCGTACAAGATGAAGGGATAGACTGAGACTGCCATTCAGGAAGAAGGCTAAATCTCAGAAAACGATGATGGACAGTGCGATGAAGATTTTTGATGAAATGCCAGAAGACATAAGAAAAGAGAAGAAACTGCATGGATTCAAAGTGAAGCTAAGCAGAAATGTGAAAGATAAGTCCTAGTAAATAACAAACGATTTTGATTTTGTTTATATTAGAGTATATATTAATACTTTTATATGCACTATATTAAGAATAAATAATAATAACACACAATAATTTTTTTTTTTTTAAATTAGACTTGACTTTATATGCTGATATCTGGTTTATCAGATATTATAGCATGTTCAATTTTCATCTAGTACATTCGATTGACAATTAGATTCAGATATTCTCGAATTTTCTCCTTGGACAATAAAGTGGTGACAGAATATCCGTGTTACATTTGCCCCTGGGATAGTAGAGCTAAACATGAACACTGGGTCCAAAAAGTGGCCTTTGAGAACTGATACAATTTAAGGAAAACAAAATATACTATGAATATATTATACACATAAGTATTAAAAGTCGTTTTTTGCACGTTGGATGCTGTTAACGAATGCGTGTACAGTATTCGAAGATATTGACAAGCGGAACTGAATGCGCACGCGCGAAAGTCGAATATTTTCAAATTTTGTGAATACGGAACGAATGATAGAATCCACTGTTGTTGGTATCTGTGTGTTTACGCGATTCGTAGATCTTCGAAAATTGAGAATGTATATATGTATTTCGACTCGCTCCGTGTGCGCGCCGTGTCGTAGTGTGTGTTATGACTGGTCTCTAAAGGACGGGACGAATTTATTTCCAGCAGTGCTGTTATATAACACAAGGGATGCGGAGCATCCATAGCATGTACAAAGCGACCGCGCCTGATGGCCACACGATGCCAGATTACTGTTGGAGTCTTCAATTGGACTGTCTTGCAAATCCTCAAAGTTATAGAAAAATATTTATGCATTATTGACGGAAATATCGTCCTATTTATTGCATCTATCTCATTTCTGTAAATATTTTTCAATGCTGTTTGTCATATTATAAAAATTTATTACATGTAACACTTATATAATAATATTGAACATTTAGGAGAACACATTCTTATTGCGAAGCTGTAATTATTCAGAATATAGGTCTGTGATATTTTAAATATGAATTAAATATCGCAGACCTATGTTCTGAATAATTACAACTTCACAATAAGAATGTGTTCTCCTAAATAATAAAGTTGTATCAATGTGTCCAAAATTTAATAAAAATTAATTGATAATTCTGGCGTCTGCTATCAGATTACTCAAAGGTATTTGAGATTCTGTAAAAATAAGGTAGATGGCTCTGTCAAATAATGGAACGATTAAATGTATTAATATCAAAAAGGTAACATATAGGTTCGAAAATTGTTGCTAAAAATATTGTCGCTGTAGCACAGTTGGATAATGCATCTTCCCCGGTTAGGAAAGAGATCCAGGTTCGAATCCCGGTGGCGCAACAACAATATTTTTCGATAAAATTGATTTTATATGTATATCTTTCTAATTAATATATTTAATTCATATTTAAAAAAATATTTTTTTTCTGAATGTTTATACAATAATAAATATAAGATTTTAAACATACACACATTGTTTTTCTTTGTAAAATATAAAATAAAATAAAAATAATTTTCTACATCATATTAATAAAATCACACGAGTATGAGTGAAAAATTATAATGGTGGATATGCTAAATCTTCAAAAGTAAAGCTGATTGAAACGATATAATGCCACATTTTAAATCAGCGGCTTAATTGTATTCAGAAATATGTCAAACCCAAAATGTGTGTCGAGCAGTGTAATACAATATAATTTAATAAAGGATGAAATCTCTAGAAATCTACGTATATTGACATGTACATTGAAAGAACAGAAATTATGGTTTTAACACGTTTATTATACATATTTTCTTATTTTTCACAAACGTTATTAACCGTGAATTTGAATAGTATTAAAATTTTACTGCCGCTTTAGACATTTGGTATGTAATGCTGGATTCTTTTTAAAATTGCAAATACCATCATGTCATGTAGATAGGTGGATAAACAAAAGCAGATTATGTTTGACAGTGTTATTACGTTTAATGGTTAAAACTAAGCCGTTAAAATACTATCATTCTACAATATCAATCTGTCAACATAATACGCAAAATAAATCATTACAGATTTCGCGTTTAACCAGCAAACATGCCCAAAACGATCGATTCGGATAGATTTCCCGCGTTTTAATCTGACATTTCGGTCGTGAAATTATGAAACACTAATCCGTGTTTCAGTCCGCGGTGCCGAACATACCATCTGCCGTTGAAAGTCGGAAGTTAAGACGTCAAGTTTATTACGCGAAGTAAAAAATAGATCTTTATTACAATGTTTTCTTACATTTTATGTAAGAACTTTACATTTTTGTACAACTTCTTTAGTTACATGAAGAGAGATAAACTATTTGAGCGAGTCCAAGACTAAAGTGCTCCGAATTTCCATAAAATTTCAATATGTTTTGAATGAAACACGTAATGTAATTCGAGACCGAGTTTAAAGCGATCTGAGCTTTATGGTTTTACGTGTTACAAATATGTCACGTGGGCGTACTTTTATCCGTAAGTAATTTGCGTATATATGTCTATATTACAAGAGAAAAGTATTTTAATAAAATGTGCGATATATTATATTTGGTAACAAGACATAAACATGATAAGAATGTCCATGAAAGCATGTACAAAATAATTATAAAACTACATAATAAAATATAAAATACTTGAATTATACATCCAATGGTGGTTGATCAGATAAAACAAATTTTGAATGAAACTATTAGCGTATAATGCACAAAATGCAGGAATACAAAGATATCATTGATTGATTTGGCAGTTCGTGTTGTAATATTTTAATTTTTAAAATATGTAATATTTATTTTGATTTTATACAACTACACACACACAATTTTGGAAGGACTGCTCTTCCCGAAACCAGTAGTGATATGTTTGTAGCACAAAGTCAAAATAAACATTATATATTTTTAAAATTAGAATACAAATATGTCGTTCATGGGGTCGGAGATTAGAAAGTTCCAGAAGTTTTAAGCTCAGTATAAAAATATCCCTTCCGACACTGGCCGCAAGAATCAAGAATATATTGTTTGCGTGCGAAAGGAATGAGAAGGTATATAAAATAATTTTTTCTAGTTCCAATATTTAAACAGCTAGTATATTGAAACAAGATGGCAGTTTAGGTTAGCCTTTTGATAGAACTTTGCTGAGATATTTACCAGGTTTGATAGAAGTCTGATAAAACACTCGTGTATGTTTTAATAAAGGGTGATTTCGGGGATTCCTGGTCATTATTGAAGAAAGTGCGTCATGAGTCTTTTGCTATTGATATTGTAGAGTAGTATTATGATCAACATTGTTTACATGTAAACATCCTTAGGTCCATTTCCACATCTTTCCGTATTAGTTAGGTACTAAACATATTTAAAAAATATTTTTTTTAAATTGAATTGTCAATACATAAATATAGCGGTTTAAGTTTTTTATAATCTGAAAAAGAAAAATGATTTATTAACTTAACGGTGGTTAAATACAAAGTTTATGTATAATTTAGTAAATATATATCTAATGTGAACCAATTTATGAATGCGTGCACTGTGTTGCATTAATATTAAATAAATAAACATAGCGATACGTAAAACGGCTTTGTTTATTTTAATTCTGCACTGAGCTCTCCTTGAACTTTTTTTTTTAGTGAATTTGCTACAGACACGTTCAAAACATCACGAAATCTCGCTCTTTGAATATACAAACAATGCAACACACTAAATATGGTTGGTGCGTAACAATGTATTACTTGTGCTATCTTTTGTGCTCGGTTATTTCTAGCCTACTAATATATTTTTTAAGTAACTTCGTGGTGAGAAATTTTAATTATAAAAAAAAAATTACCATTGCTTTTTTTTTATTATTTAATATCTACAGATTTTTAAACGTTCGTTTTATAGTGGTAGTACAAAGTTTTTTCTGGTTTAATATTAATTAAATATTTACTCTTGTTATAGGTGAGAAATCGAGAGATTTAAATTTCTGCGGGAAGTAGTGCTTTCTATGTTACTTAATACCAGGGCCGTGCACTGCATACTAAAGATTCTGGGAAATAAATATAAATTAAACAATTCTTATCTTCTAAAAAGACCCCTTAAAATTCTAGCCGTTATTACAATAACAATGCTACAATTAATATTTTATCGGTCATTATATCGTTCAAATATGGAAAAAGGACATCCCATTCATGTGACAGGACGAGACGAAATTAAGCATTCAGAAAAGGTCAAATACCTTGGCCATATCTTCAGTGAAGATGGACAAGACGGCGGTGACATCAAATGACAAAGGAGACAGTTAAGCGAATATGCTATCACAGCGTTTCTATCGAGGCAGTAAGGATGTATACCTGCGAGCTTTGGTCGAACTACAAGTAAGTGACGTACAACCATCTACGAATTCAATATAACAATTCATATAAAATACTGTTCGGGTTGGCGCGTTATTGTAGCGCATCTATAATGTTTGCCGAAGGTCGTGTGCACGGATTCGTTCCGCTTCTGAGACATCGAGTTGCTATGGCTGGAGCTCAGTACTCAGATGCAAACGGCGCTGTCGTGGAAGCCTGACTCCATGACTAGAGAATGGCATCGCTTGCAGGGTAGCTACAGATATGATAATAGCAGTAACTAAAATGTATTATTTATATTTACATACATACTTATTATAATTATAATATAACTTCGTGTTTTCTTTTGTGAACGTTAATATTGTTGTGTAACTTGTATGCATTGTATTGTATGTAGTATTTATATGGTGAATCGCTTCTTGTACAAACAACCCGATCACGCTGGAATAAACGTATTATTATAATTATTATTACATGGATTAGCGTAAACCACGGCTAGAGTTTTTAATTCTGACAATCTTTCGTATGCAACGTCATATAATTAGCTTCTTTGCGTACAATCAATTTATTTGTTCAATCCGCATAATAATTTTACTGAACTAAATATTTCCTTACTAGGTGCTGTGTTATGCGAGGGGCATCTTTAAGTCTGAATATTTTGTGCAGTTTTCATACAAATTTTTCTAACTCTACTATTGGCGTCTTTCACTCATCCTACAGACTAAACCATTTTTTACTGTGTATTTTAACGTCACTTCTAGGGATGGTAAACCGTTACGCGACTGTGATTGTGTCGACGATTTGTAACTGAGATTTAACGACGATCGGTAACTAAGATTTAACTGTCGGAGGCTTAATTTCTAGTGTACCAGTCATTGCTCGAAGAACTACGTTAATCAGTCATCAATCATTGTTACAATCAAATAAAATCAAAGTTAAAATATCGGCATTAATCATTTCGTAGTTTGTATGGTGTTCGCCAATTTATTATTTGTCAAGCGAGCGAATTTCCATTTTAATATAAACATATATTTTATCTGCTAAATGAATTTCGGTTATTAGTTTATTTAAATATAAATATGAATTAAATATATTAATTATAAAGATATACATATAAAATCAATTTTATCGAAAAATATTGTTGTTGCGCCACCGGGATTCGAACCTGGATCTCTTTCCTAACCGGGGAAGGTGCTTTATCCAACTAAGCTACAGCGACATTATTTTTAGCGACAATTTTTCGACCCTATATGTTACCTTTTTGATATTAATACATTTAATCGTTCCATCATTTGACAGAGCCATCTACCTTATTTTTACAGAATCTCAAATACCTTTGAGTAAAACTGATAGCAGACGCCAGAATTATCAATTCATTTTTATTAAATTTTGGACACATCGATACAACTTTATTATTTAGGAGAACACATTAAACATATTTAAAATATCACAGACCGTCTGTTCTGAATAATTACAACTTCACAATAAGAATGTGTTCTCCTAAATATTTAAATATAACTTTTTGACCACTGTCCTAATGAAACATTTTAGATATCAATGTCCGAGGGATAAATCATAGATAATATTTTAAGAGGAATAGAAAGAAAAAGAATAATAAATCGCGTTTATTCGGGCCAAGGTTTCAGAATGCGAAAGTTATCTCGAAGAATTCTCTTTTACTCGCTCCACGAAATTCATGGAAGTTCGCCGGCCAGTCGGCGTTACGCCGCATCTAACTTTTTGATGTTTGTTCTGCGGCGCGTGTTATGAATAATATTCACAGCATTGTTTTCTATGATTTGCGGTTATAGGTGTGCATTAAGGATTCTAGGGTGATCTGTTGTGGAAATAATGCGTGTCACGTGTCGTTTGTGTATGTATGTCATGTATTTTATATCAAATGTGTTGAAGTGCTATTGGTACCTACTTGATTGTGAATTGTCGAGACCTATTTATAGAAATTGATGTTATTAAGGAGAACGCATTCTTACTGTTAAGTTGTAATTATTCAGAACATAGGTCTGTCATGTTTTAAATATATATATATATGTATAAATATATACATGTATAAAATCAAACAAAATATTGTTTTTGCGCTACCGGGAACAATATTTTTCGACAAAATTGATTTTATATGTATATATTTATAATTAATACATTAAATTAGTATTTATAGAAATTGATGTTTAAACATACTGAATAATAATGATGTATATCGATATTATAACATAATTAGGTAATTGATCTCTTTTTTTACAACAATAAGTGAACGTATAATATTAAATAAGTAATAGATTTAGCAATATCATTTAAATAATACGACAAATAAGAGTCCATTAAGATTTTAATAATAAATATTTTAAATGTATTAATTAGAAATATATACATATAAAATCATTTTTATCGAAAAATATTATTGTTGCACTACCGGGATTCGAACCTGGATCCCTTTACAATCCGGGGAAGGTGTTCAACCGACTATGCTACAGCAGATAATACTTTTGATGATAAATTTTCGAACCTATATGTTACACTCTACGGAATCTCAGATTACGTAAAAATAAAGTAGATGGCTTTCAAATAATGGAACGATAGATGGATTAATTTGAAAAGGTTAACATATAGGTTCGAAAATTTGTCGTCAAAAGTACTGTCTGCTGTAGTATAGTCGGTTAATGCACCTTCCCCGGATTGGAATAATTAATACATTTAACTAGTATTTAAAATATCACAGACCTATGTTCTGAATAATTACAACTTCACAATAAGAATGTGTCGTCCTTAATGATAAATGTTTGATTAAGTTTTACAAATATTGATAGATGAATTCAATGTTTTTATTCTTATCTAAAAGTGCGAATAATTGTCATACAATGCATAAGTATAGTATTATCAAGAACTTATATATAACAACATATTTTTTGGATGTTTTATAAATTGAATTAAAATTGAAAAATAATAAAATCGAGGATTTAAACTGTATTAGTGTTGATTAAGAAGCAAACGTTCAAAAACCAAAAATAAAGTTTCAAATTCGTAACTAGATTTTTCCATGTCGTAGCTAGCAAATTTCTTCAATTCAAGGTAATATTTCAATCATCAATTCACCCTTTCCATCGGAAGATAGATATTTGCTTTCATACATCGGTTGAACTATTTATTTGTAGTATTTGCAAATGAATTTCTCTTTATAAATTATTATAAATTTTTAACCCCGCAATATAAAATACGGTACATGATAATGCATATTTTGGAAAAATCATATATCATACATAAACAATTAAACAGACGCGATTCTTACATATCTCCCAAAACCATTTTCATATTATAAATCAAAACTCGCCAGTGTGTATTTTACAAAGTACGTTTTAATGAAAATTATCATGTCGCGTGTGCCGAAAAATAACTGAATAAATAAAAACAATTTCTCCTAATGTAAAAATAAAGATTAACGAATTAAAACAATTATATTTGATCCTTAAATAATTTATTTATAAGCATTTGTAAAAACTTTCACAAATTTTGTGCTCTAAAATTTTATCTACTTCAATATTGCGTCAGTTACCACTGAGACTTTGTTTTTTTAGAAAGCTGAAAAATATTGCGTAGTATGAAATTCTTAGATAGTTAATTAATATTATAATATAACAGAAATTTATAAAAAGATCGAAATCGATGGATAGGCCACATTCTTAGCTAGAATGTATACTTATACGTATAGAATGTAATTGAAGATTGAGAAGAAGGCTTAGACAAAAATACATTCACTCAAATAATGAGAAAGGCGATTGCAGACACCTGAGAACTTCTATATGGGGTCCAGGATAGAGACGCATGGTGAGCATTGCACCGATAAGAACACAGTTCGTTAATATAAAAGAAGGAGTAGAAGAAAAAAACTTAAGATTATGGTATCTAAGTACCAGTAATAATAACAAGTAAATGTAATATAATGAACGTGTTATAGTATACGTTTGCAATCTTTTATTCAATATCCTTTTTTACTAGGTGCCCATGTATTGTTGTTAAATATTTTTCATAAGCTAATAAGGTTAGCATTGATTTTTTTCGAAACTTAAAACATGCTCTATTAATTCGCACAAGTTTAATTGAATCTGTCAATTTTGAAAAACTTCGTTAAAATTAAAATCAGCAAAACCAAAAACATATAATTTTTCTTATTAAATTTTATTTATTTAGAACAATAATTGTTGATAAGAGTACAAATATAATGTATGAATGTATGTATATATATACAGATGTAAAAGACCTAGTCCACATTATTTTATGGGTGGATACCTGACTATATTACGAGGCGAAAATGTTTAAGGAATATGCAAATTCTGCACTTTTACGGAAAATATTATTGTTAGAAATTTTTACATAATCGTGATTAAATTCTTCGTACTTCGAAATAAATATTTGCGAAATCTATATTTTTGCTTCAGGCCCTAAATTATCTAACAAAAAATAGTTCAGCCGCTCGAAATTTGATGATCTTTAATTTTTTGTATTCAATATATAATTTGGAATCAATAAAATGTTTCAATTATTTGAAATAATTACATACTTACGATTTTTTTGAAATGTTTATATCTTTGACATTGTTGAGATTAGGCACATATCACTTCAACATTTTCGACTCGCAATTTAGTCAGGTATCCACCCATAAAGTATTGTGGACTACGTCACTTACACTCTATATATATATAGAGTGTATATATATATATATATATACATTCATCAACATAATACAACAATAGAGTATGTACAACAAAGATATAAGACGCAAGTGTAGAAGACTTGGCACGACCAGGTAAACCAGATAATGGAGGATGGTTCTGTTAGAAGCCTCAACAATCGGCGAGCTTGTATGAATGTGGATGAGGCGATAATTGTGTTTCAGGACAGAGGAGTATGGCGCTTTATCCGCTCTGCCTACCTCTGCGGCGAAACGGCGTGATGGTAAGTTAGTTAGTTAGAGTTGTGCCCCCCCAAATAAGAAGAATCTTGAATTATAGATTATATAATAATACGATGTAAAAATAAATAACAAAATAATGAATTATAAAAAATGTTGCGAAATTGTGGGTATAATAAAAATGTTAAATACACACATAGTTAGTTAATTATTTTGAAGACCTTTAAGCCATTTTAGAACCTCTTTTTTGTACACATTTATATTTGCCGGTACGGCAATGTACGATGCGTGTCTCTGTCCTATTCCTAGTTTGAATATTTAAATTTTTATTTTGTCATCTTTAAAAAAATAAAATTAAACAGTTTTCTTATAAAACTATATCGCGCATGTAATTTTAAAATTGACACCTAAGTTTTATTTTTGTTTCTACCGCCTGAAATATATGATACTGTATCACGATAATTATTTAGGTCCAAGAAAATCCGACATCCGTGCATTGTTGCACCGATGAAACGAAATCTGTTCGCGATGTGGTGTTTGTTCACGGAATTTGTAAGTGAAGTCGTGGTTCATCATGTTATTTAAATACCCACCCCTTTTTAAAGTTAAAAGGCGGTTTAAGTTTTAATAACACGGCGGCGCGTCTCAGGTGGTCCCAGAACCCAGAACCCAGAACCCATTATTAACTAAATTGTTTTTGGACCTAACGCGGAATTATGTAAATCCTCGGGTGGTGTGATTTATACGCGATGCCTTGTATATATAAAATAATAAATTTGGACACGTATTTGTGTTAATAATATTATTAACATATTGATACTTTTTTATGTGCAGTTGAACGCTGAAGGCGTTCTGAATATCCTCGGCGCCGAAGGAAACTCATCCGGACCACTCGGGCGTAATGGGGTAAAAATCTAAAGCGTGACCAGCTCAACTCGCGCGTACTCGCGTCGCCTTCGCTCGCGTAGTACATTTTATTTATATATTAGATTATAAAAATTAAAGTAAAATAAATGTTTCAACATGTAACCCAGAAGGAAAGACAACGTGTTTTTATTATACGAGATTTTTTTCATAAGAAACAGTCGTAACTTTGTGAGTTGTGACCGACGCAGGTCGCCGCTCACAGTGGTGGGTGATGAAATTGAGAAGGATGAGTGGATGGAAAATAGGGAATTGGAAATCAAGGAAGGATGGGTTGAAGATAAAATAATTCCTTCGATAGCGGACCAGGATGGACTCACGAATCTACAAGGACAGTTTAATGACGCCGTCTCTACGACCTTTCGGAAATTCACCCAATGTATGAAACTGCCACGGTACAAAAAAAAACTCTAGCGAGTTTCACGTTCACGACACACCAAAATCACAGTGATCCAACACGAATAATCACAGGAGAACACTTTCTCTCCTCAAATTAAAAAAAAACAACCAGACGAGACAAAGGAACAATGTGTACTGATTGGGAAAATAATGATTTTAAATAGCGGTATTTTAAGAGACTATCACAAAACGATTTGTACACGAGGTGTGGCGAGGCGAAGCAAAAAACATATTATAAACAGGGATGGTATGATACATGTGTCTGAGACGTGTACCATTTTTCTTTCTGTTTATAAAAATACGTAAGCATTATTCCCAAATTATTAAATAGAATTGTAAAATGTTTGTCTCCTTCCTTAAACTGCATGCATAAATCATACATTAAAAATATGAATAAAATAGTACACATTTTGTCAATTTGTTAGCGTACGGCGTAAAATAAACTTAAAATACTGATAAGCTAGAAATATAAATGAGATTTTATTGAAATATTAGGGATATTTTTATTCAAATCCATGTCGGTTGAGAAGAGATTTTGCACTAACATATTAGAAATAACACAAATGCTGCAGCTTTTAATGAATTAATCGTTTAGTGTTATCTATGATTGTTACCATATCCCTATTCTTGTATAGGACTACTTAGAACACATTAAAAGAAGACAAACTAATTATATTTAAAAACAACACCACAATAGGTTTCGCACACATACATACTTTCATAAAAAAAACAAATAATTGTAACTATTATATACAAAATAAATGTATTAATTAGAAAGATATATATACATATAAAATCAATTTTATCGAAAAATATTGTTGTTACTACCGGGATTCGAACCAGAATCTCTTCCAATCCGGGGACGTGCATTTTTTTGAATAATTAAACTTCATAGTATATTTTGTTTTCCTTAAATTGTATCAGTTCTCAAAGGTCATTAAGCGAATATGCTACAAATTTTCGAACCTATACTCTGGCGTCTCCTATCGGATTACTCAAAGGTATTTGAGATTTCGTAAAAATAAAGTAGATGGCTTTCAAAATAATGAAAGGATAGATGTATCATTTTGAAAAGTGTAACATATAGGTTCGAAAAATTTTCGTCAATGTACTGTGTGCTGTAGCATAGTTGGATAATGCACCTTCCTGGTTTATAAAGAGATCCAGGTTCGAATCCCGGAAGCGCAACAACGATATTTTTCGATGAAATTGATTTTATATGTATATCTTTTTAATTAATATATTTAATTAGTATTTAAAATATCGCAACCTATGTTCTGAATAATTACAACTTCACAATAAAAATGTGTTCTCCTTAATTACTATTATATATTTTTCTGTGTTCTAATATTAATTTCAAATAAATAGAAATGGCGAGTTTTTTCTAATAGCGCGAGTGATCCCGGGTTAATAGAAGAACGGGAATGCTGTAAGACGCTTCTATCCCCTGAGAACCCTTCACTATCTACGTCGTTTCCGTAGAATGTCTGCTAACCGACAAGCGATAGATAGTAGGTATGCAATTAAGGTCGAAAATTCCTTAGAATTTATTGTTTCTATGTATAGCAGAAGATTCCCTGATACAACTTCAGCAAAATTTCGTTGCAATTTTTTCGATTATAACCAGAAGACTCCGAAACCACAATCCGGTAAAGCGTTTATCGAAATACTCATATGTATAATATTGGCGGCTCTTACCTGGCATTGCTCGGGATTCGCCTTTAATTATAATTTAAAATAGGGGTTGTTGGGGAGGGGGGAGCCGAGTGCCTTTGTTTTGGACAGGCTCTTAATAATAACGATGTATAAATTGGTCCAAGTAGGGGGAGGAAGAGATATACGGGGGAGTGAGGAGGGTGACTACATTTTCTTCAGGATCCTAAAGTGGGGCTGAACAAAAATTGGATGGTGTTCAAAATAATACACATTTATATTGAGGTTAGGGATGGGGTGTCAAGTGGTCATATTGTGCACTGGGTCCTAAAGAGTAACAACGCAAAATTTTGTTTAGATCGATCAAAGGGTGTAGGAGTATACGGAGAACAAACACACATTTAGTTTTTTGTATATTACATATAGTAAATATAGGATATAATCAGCGGTGGGTTGCTAATACGTTAACAAGGGGCTCGTTTAATTTCAGAGCTATTTGTGGTATTCTAGGGAAGGGGCGGATTTTTTTTATCACTCTTATACAATTATATGCAATAATTACGAAAGCTAATTAAATGTATTAATTAGAAAGATATACATATAAAATAAATTTTATCGAATAATATTGTTGATGCGCTACTGGGATTCAAACTTGGATCTCTCCCAAACCGCGAAAGGTGCATTATCCAACTATGCTACAGCGATAGTACTTTTGACGACAAATTTTCGAACCCATTTGTTATACTTTTTCGAATGAATACATTTATCGTTCCATTATTTGAAAGCCATCTACGTTATTTGTTTGGACTTTAAGTTTCACAGTATATAATACATTATATCGGATTTTGTGGACTATCCAATAGTTCTTATCAGATTTCAATAGATACTTAAAAAATTGCCCTTTTAATCTATTTAAAATACAATTTAAATATCAGACTGCTGCTATTCGCGGGTGATACAGCATCTTCAATATTTGATAGACAAGTTTTGTCGATACGTTATTTTATTGACCTCCTGAGCAATATTTCTTCTAATTTTGGATAACGGTGTGCGCATTAAAATTATTTTGTGCAATTTTAAGGAAAATTCCCAATTTTAAATATATAACAATAAAATATTATTTCGATCATAGACTAACGGATACACAATGAGTAATCGCAGTACAATGGGAGTGTTCCGAAGGGATCGTTCCTAGAAAGCGATGTAGAGGAATAACGCCTTCATGAACTGATGCACTCGGCTGCTACTTTAACAAACAGAAGACACCGACCCGATAGATAAAAGAGAAAAGATAGCGGCTGCATCAAAGAGATGTCCGAAAACTGGCGGATCAGTATTGAGATTTGTTTTGTCGAATGCGGTAGTGCGCTGTGTAGTATGTATTTAGTTATTCTGACTTAGTTTTCTGTTAAATTATCGATATTATTTAACTAGATAAAAAAGAGCAGAATAATTGGGACCATGAGTAGTCCAGATAATATAACATATAAACACGGGACATCTTAAACTCATATCTTTAGCAAATGATCATAATGCATATGAAAGTGTTACAGAGTAAATTCGTTATATTGACGTATCGTAGGTCTTCCATTAAAAATAATCCTAAAAAAAACCCCGTTTATTTTCAGTCTTTAATTAATAAATAAAAATAATATAAAATTTATACAATAAATAATAATAAATTTATTATCTTGAATAAGCTGTTTTTTTTAGTATTAGTATTGACCAAAAAATAATATAAGTCTAAAAATTTCGAATTCCGAATATTTTTATTTTGTCAAAATTTATAATTCATTGCTGTGACCTCAGAAAGTGGTTCAATGTCCAAATGTTGGAGACTTTATACAGGATACACTTAGATACTGCAACGTGGTGCCCAGTCTTTGATAGAAGGCGACACATGAACAAGACGTCATGATAAAAATTGTGTGCGCGCTGTATTTTATTGTGTGCGCGCTGTATTTTATTGTGTGCGCTATGATGCCTAACCGTGCATGCGCGCACACCCGCACAATATTGCTCCTGAGTATCCTCGTAAATCGACCCAAAGAGATCGTATAATATTAGTTGATTTGATCAAGGGTTTGAATTGATACTATAGAAAATTAATGTCTTTGACCCTTTAAAATTCTGCGAAGCTCGGCATCTGTATGTACTGTGTAATTTGCCCAATTTGCCGAAGCTTTAGAACCCATCGCGGATTTCATCGTCGGGGCTAATGTCAGGCTGTCGAATTTTCTTTAGTATGGGTGTACTAACAGGGGTGACAACGTACATCCAAGTGTACATTAATCTTCAGGGGTATTGTATCCCAAGAATACTGCAGCGGATGGGCACATAGGTGCCGACGTTTCGAGAACACATTTCTTCCATTTGTCAAGGCCTAAGTGGCGTGTTATTCCTTATCTGTCCTGAGGAGAAGTGACGTTGCACAGGGCAGCATTAGAAGAACTCCTAACGTAAAATACATTACTAACTAACTACTTACGCAGAGAACATAGAACGCCATACTCTTTACATATCAATCTGGTTCATTTTCACACATTTTTAATGCATTGAAAAAGCAGATTGTAGATGTTTAGACAGTTTAGAGTTAAACGTCAATTAGGTGAATTTGAATCTCCGCAATAGCTGTTTAAACGGAATAAATGTTTGTACTTTAATGCTTTATATTTGTATAACTTTTCTATATTAAGTAGTTGTAAATATCTATATTTAAATAGTTGTAGTTATGGTTCTAGATGACGTTTATGTGTATGTATCGATTCTAGAATCGAATATCGCGCGGACAGGCTTGAATTTTTGTCTCTTTCTAACAATCTCAAGTTGATTTCTGTGTTTATCTTCAAATCAAAATCGCAATGAGTGTATTGAGATTTATTTCAACTAAATCTCTGAAATTTATCTCACAGAGTCTCATGCCGTGAACACGAGCTATTATGGATGGTAGCTTTAGATACAGGAGACTAGAAAACTGGCAGATTCAACACTGAAAATCATGGCCTTAAGCGAAATTTAAATGAAGGTGAGAAATTTCAGAAGTTCATGAAACCGAGTGAAAGGTCCGGTTGTGTGATCAGTAGTAGCTTTTTACTATAATTAAAAAAGTTACTAAAGTAAAAAATTTTTACTTCACGAAAGTACACCAGTAGTAAACTGATTTAACTCTCCTATATCCGATAGTAAAAGCGAGAATCGATGGTTAAATATGGCGGACTCTTCACAGGTGTTTCAAAAGTCATCTATTACATTGATACTTTGAAAGTATATGACAATTAATATATAATATCTCGTTATTTAATATACATTAGCACATAATCCGAAAAAATTTCGCCACCAAAATGAAAGGTCTCAAAAGCATTGGCGAATATAGCATAAAATATAACATATTTCATGATTATTCCCCTTGCCACACTGAGAGGCGTGATTATTTTTGATCATCTTTGACAGCAGTAAATTTGATGTAACAACCCGCAAATGGTTTTTACTATGGGCGTTAAATAAAAAGTTACTATAGTAAAAAGTTACCATGGTAAAAATTTACTACTGATCATGCAACAGATTCTAAAAAGCTACACATTTTCAGTTTTAAAAAAGTGTTGCAATCTTCCTCTTATTTATTACCCTTATAGAAAAGATTTTTTTCATCCGAATTGACTACTTTCGCATTGATGGGGATTGAACCCAATAACTCCTGAAATATCGGACCAAAAGTCGTTCTGTTCAGATACACCGATAACCAGTGCATCCCTATTATATGATTCGTTTCCCCCGCAGCTGAAGTCCATCCCTGTCAAGAGTTTAGAACCCCTCCTCCGGGATATATGGGGGTGTCCAGGTAGATATAATAGTTCCCCAAAAGCGTCACATTTACGCCCGCCATGTCGGGGATTATAAAATATTTGTATACAGATTTACGGGAGCCCGAATTAATAATTGGAACACGCTTCGATAATTAAAAAGAGCACCGTTGATATAAAACACATCCCTAGTTGTATTTCGTCGATTAAAAAAAAAAATTAAATGGATTTTAAAGTTATATTTTTTGTAAATTGAAATTTATTGATACAATCCTCTTTAATATCTATCAGTTTCACATTTATTTCTCGTTAATGTTGGGGGTTTAATTTTTTATCAAAGGCCGTATCTATCCGTCGTATCTGTATCTTATATATATTTTAGGATGTTTGTTGTTTGTATATATATACGTGGAATGATTAGTTTGAGGTTTCTGAGAGCACCTTTGTATTAAACTGGCAGATACCTGATCCTGATAGGTTAGATCGCGTTTGTGGTTGGCTTCTTTAAGGAAACTTAGGCTTATACCCCCTTCGCACAAGTACGATAATTCCGTAACTTTTGAGACGAAGCTTTGAAAATGAATGAAAGGTTCTAAGGGCACAGGGAAGGAGGATAATATAGGCATTTTAAAGGGATGGTGGTACGGATGGGTGCTGGGGGTGATGGGACGAAGTTTGAGTTGGGGCCGTGCGATGCGGTGTAGTGCAGGGAGGGGTATTACCCGGCGTTGCATGGCTAACACCCCCCTCAACAATTATTCAGGAGATTAAAATTTAAAAATATTTTCTTATTTGTAAATATCACAAAGTTGGGCGTTGTCTTGTTGCTTGAGTGGACAGAGAGGATAATACGTCACCATTCATAAAATATAATACTGAAGTTGTATTTTAAAACAAATGATAGTATCGAGCGTCGAATGTTTTTATTTGGAACAAATATTTGTGCATTTGATAGATTTTTTCATAATAAATAAATATATAAATTGAACATTTTCATGTCTATAGAGGTAATTTTGTCGTTAGAGACATTATTAATTTGACTCTGATTGGTTTCGATCAGGATAGACCCACTCTAACTAGTACAGTAGAATCCTGATATTATAATCACGAATAATCTACTGATCGGTTATTGTTATCATAATCAGTTATTATCAAAAGAGAGTGAATGTAACATGCATGCATAAGAAGAATAAATTTTTAAAAACAGTATGAATTACATGGATTATGGATTACATTTAAACTCAAACAAACGATAGACAGAAAAAGTGAATGTACTAGTTTTCAATAAATTGTGTTCAATAAATATATTTTATGATATTCTGGTTAAAGTTATCAGCAGGCTATTGTTATCAAAAGTTACGGATCTCATAGTGATCACAATAAACGGATACCACTGTATTACTAACTAAGAAACTAATACTTGCTACCTATCTGTCCTGATGAAGGTACAGCGTTTACGATACCGGTTGACGTTAAATGATTTAAAGTGAATTAATTATACAAATTTTGTTATTTAAAAAACACTAGATGGCGCCATCGTCGCGCCTCTTTGAAAATAATCTTCTCTTGAAAATTTGACATAATTTAGAGCAATCTGTGCAAACGAAGCCTTCTTAAAAGGGTTTAATTACGTGTGGCTTATCTTGAAGGAAAATGAGTTAAACAGTAGTTTGAGAGGTAGAATTGATTCAAAGATGTCGTATCTTTGAAATTGTTTATTTTTAATGAAAGTTTTCGTTAATTTTTTTAGAATTTAATTTCTTCTAAACCTTGTCATTTTCATTCCCTTTACCCTTGGAAGGTCGAAGGCCTAAAGTCTCAACAAGACAACGTAAAGCGATAAATTACAAATATTTATTCCGTTTTAACTGCTGCTGGGGAGATTAAAAATCACTCAACTAACGAACGGTTATGATATTTGACGTTTAAAAAAAAAAGACGAGCGTGAAGTAAGGCGCGAGACGGCGAATCTCCGAGACACGGATTTGTCTCCAAAGAATCTCGTGGGATCAAAATCCATACCTCGGAAATCATCTCGAACCTCTCATAAATCCAATTCATGGACACGGGCCATTACATATATCACTCTTGAGAAGCTAAATAAAGATGTTTAAAAATATTAAACTAACACTTTGTGGCCCTCAAATGATATCAAAAGCAATAAATTAATCCTGGTCAATTATTTATATACCTTTATTATTGAGTTATCTTTTCAAACCCTTATAATTAATTATTGTCGCCGTATCTATTAAACACATTTTAGCTCTCAATACCGTGCGTGCTCTGATGAAACGTTATCTGTTTTGTCAAGGTTTATTTAATGTGAATATCCCGAATTTTTTTGCACCGTGACAGATGCCTAACATTGTTTCCACCGCACAATTTTTTCCTCTCTGCAATCAAACCAACCCATCATCTATTTTTTTATTTCACTGCATTTTTTGTTTTAATTATATTATATTATTAAGGAAAACACATTATTATTGTGAAGTTGTAATTATTCAGAACATAAGTCTGTGATATTTTAAATACTAATTAAATGTTTTAATTATAAAGATATACATATAAAATCAATCTTATCGAAAAATATTTGTTGTTGCGCTACAGGTATTTGAGATTCCGTAAAAATAATGCAGATGGCTTTCAAATAATGGAACGATAGATGTATTAATTTGAAAAAATGTAACATATTGCTTCGAAAATTTGTCGTCAAAAATGCTGTCGCTGTAGCATAGTTGCTAACGCACCTTCCCCGGATTGGAAAAGAGATCCAGGTTCAAATAATATATTTTTATCCTGGTAGCGCAACAATTTATTTTATTATTTAATTAATTATTTATTAATAAATTCGTAAATGTAAGAGATATTTTTGCGAAAATGGCTCATCAAACAGTTTTTCAGCTGCAAACTACTTATAATAATAATTTAACGTAGTTATGCAGAAGGCAGCCAGTCCACACTTTAAAAAAAAATGTTTTATCGGACGCAGTAATATCAATTCTATATTTCACTAAAAACAACCAGACCGCGTTCATATAAAAATTCTTAATAATCTCCTTCTGAAAACTTTGGTGGTCGCAAAAAACTTCATAATTTATAGGAACTGAAATATTTTCGTTATTTTGGATACACCGCGATCTTTTCACACTATTACACTTTGAATTTTCGACTTTATATATGTTCCTTCTATTTCATTGAGACATCTATTATTTTCTATTAAAATCAATCATCTTTTTTTTTGCAATGAATCTCAAAAATCTTCCATTATTACATGCTGCATTTTTATTGTATCTTTTTAAGTGATTCATCTGATTTGTTATATACAATGATATACTCTTAATATGTAAGTGACACAAAAATATGCCTCCCCCCCCTCCCCCCCTAATGCAGGGAACCAATAACACTACGGTGAAGTGAGCCTACATATGTGTGTACTACGCGGTATGGTTACAATTAGTACCTAATTGTTATTAGGTTGTTAATAGTTAGCTTGAACAATCAAACGTACACCACATCACTTAGTTGTATATTTTATGTTATTCAATTTGGTTGCCATGACAAGCCGTCCACGGAGCAGAGCATCCCAGGAGATCCCAGGGGACAGATTTGACTCTCGTCTGGAGAACTTTTGGGATCTCTCGTTGTTAAGTGGCGACCGTTATATTAGTGTTGGGCGAAGGCGGCAGGGTTGTGTGACGTCATGATTATCACAATACACATTATTTATCCCAATCAACATAGAATGAAAGATGAACGCGTGCTGTGCAATGCCAATGCAATGCCGTCTGAAGTGCCCATAGATATCTTCGATATTATCTCATCCAGATTTTAACTCACTTAAGTAGTTTAATATTTTATTCACGATTTTAATAAGAAGCAATTTAGAATATACTTCGACAATTTGGATATTATAATTTAATAAGGGTGATCCAAATATAACCGATATTTTACTATCGATCTATTTTTCTATCTTTTAAGTTTGCAAACACCATATATGATATCTGTCAAACAAAAACGATACTTCTAAGTTAGAAGTTCTAACGAAAATAAGTCGATGCATAATTGAGTAGGACACTAAAATTGTGAAAATTCACTACAAAAATTGTGAAAATTTCGCAGAAACAGTTCGCAAAGTTGGAAGTGCTTTTAGACGATGTCTATTTAAAGATGTATGGGGGAATATATACCGGAGTTTTTACTCCAAAAATTTCCTAGATGCGTAATTTTTTATTTTGGAGATATATATTGGCCGCCCAGATCGTGCGATTTAAAGCCTCTGGACTTTTTTCCTTGGGGTTATGTTAATGATAAGGTATACGCTAATACTCCAGAAACGATCTAAGCACTTACGGTTAATATCCGCGCTGCTATTGGAATTATGAAAATATTGGTAAGTCACGGGCATTGAACGGAAATGTTGTCAGGAACTTGTCTGTAACCCTGCCTAGCAATCCCGAGCTTTTCAGTGGGTCACACGTAATTTTTCAGTGGTATTTTATTAACCATGTCTGTCATTAATCCCGCCGATTGCGAGATGCGATCAGTGATTTATTTTTTTAATGTTCGCGTTGCTCGAATCATGGCAGAAGAGCTGCAGAAGTTTGGGTGGGAGTTCTTGGACTATCTTCAAAACAGCCCAGACCTGGCGCCACCGAAATTATAGGAAGTTTTGATGAAATCGATCATGGCCCTCACGAAACTGTCAACAGCTGGTTCCAGGAACTAGCGATAGACTTCTTCATCGAGGGGATTGTCAAGCTCGTCTCTTTCAAAACAATTGTATTAAAAAATAATAATTTAAAAGCGAGTGTTCATCCCTGATCTATTTAAAACATAATTTACAGCCGGGGTCTAAATTTATGGACATCTCACCCGAAACTGTGAACATCCAACACTGCGGTGCACCATAAAAACTTTTGCCGGTTAGTGTACTGGGGTTGCCTCCACTACATGCACGCTGTGTATTATATATATTTAAAATATTGTGGTTTTATGTCCGACGTCTGTATTTTGTGTTCCGGGGTAATTATGACTTCTCGCTTAGCTCACAGGGGATGGGGTTGTTTCAACCAGTACGTACCTGGCAAACAGTTATTAATATATTAGTCATACTATATGTACACCTACCTGTTAGGGCCTGTGAACGTTGATGAGTTTGGGGCCTCAAATATTTAATAATTTTCTGTATAGACATAAATTAAAATATTACACATACAAAATTACTTACTAGCAATCATTATATTGCTCGAACTACGCGGGATCTCATACAAAGAGTGTATAATACTCGTACATCTTTATAGCCAGTAAGTAAAATCACCAAAGTAGCGTTTCTTTCTATCAAATCAGTAGATAATTTCTTGCTGTCGTATAGATTTTTTTAAGATTTATTTGAAATTTATACAATTTAATATAATATATGAGTTACTTGAATCTGTCACAAAACTAAAGTTACATATTTTTGTGAATCGCTTACCTCTCCAAAAAAGAGATATATATACATACATTTGTAATACATATATACATACATTATTTATTATCGAATTGTGTGCTTCTGAAGTGTTAATTTCATTTCTATTTTAGTTCTTTTATATCCTTTATGTATCTCTATAATTTGTGTAGAGAGGCTATTGAAGTTTTTTTTATCCCTAAGTATATAAAATTTTACTGATAGTGTTATATTTAGGGATTTTGAAATAATTTTTAAATCTTAATGATGTACATGGTTCAAGTTTTACAGTATTATTTTCTTTGAATACCTACCTAATTAATTAATTGAGATTTTATTGTAAATGTTTTCCATTTTAGGAACTGGGAAATTTTCAAAAAGTGCTTGTGTTGAAAAAGTTGATCATTTAAAAAAATATTACATTAATAATTATTTTCTGTGTTGTTTTTACTGAGTCCATCGTGTTACTGTATGCTCCTCCCCACCCAATAATTCCATAATGGAGTAGTGAGTGAACACTATTATAACTCTATCATAGAAACAATACAAAGTTTTTCACAGATAAAGTATAAAATTGTTTGTATTAGTGATATTATGAACGAAAATGTTTTTAATATAATGTAACCATTTTTTTCGGTTAATTCAGTTAAATACTCGCACTTATTTCGTTTCAATAATTATGGATCCTTATACATTTATTTATTGTCATTTTATTAAGTATGCATAAATTTTTTTTTTTACTGTTATTCTTTGGTAGTTATCATATTAAATAGGTTATTGTGTATTAGACTAAAAAAATAAATTTTCGAAAATAAAAAATACCTTATAAGGAAAAATCGGCTGTGGAAACGTACCGATCAACGCTACACAATCTAGCAAAAGCAATCGGCACGGCAACACTGACCGTGACCGCGCAGTTTGCTTTCTGCTAATCTATGAATTATTTTTACACACCGATAAGGCATATACAGATTTTTTTTTTTTGCCTTTTGAAAAGTATTTTCACGGTGGTTTAGAATCTTCTGTTTACTTATTTTTTATTTTAACCAAAGTTAATGATTCATATCAGGGTCTTATGTCGATGATGTTAATCCTTTGCATGATGATTGACCCTGAAATGAGATTCGAAATTGAGGGGACACGGCAGAATATCCAGAAAATTCTAATTTATTTATTTTTTGATTCGATATATTTTCTGTCAGCTATTAACACCGCTTGATCTAAATATATACGGCTATCCAATATGTGTGATAAAACATTAAAATGGAATTAAATTAAAAAAACCAAGAACGATATTTTTTATTTGAAAAATCATTCGATGTGGAATATAATTTCGTTAAAATATAATAGATTCACGGTTGTCAACCGGGGTTGATCCGAAAATGTTAAAAAAATATTAAAATGTGCACGTTATGTTTGTGTAAAATTAAATCCCGACTGTGATATTATAGGGTTGTTTTTTTTCAGCGATATTGCTGTCATCCTACTGCTCAAGGTAGTCAAGATATGAAATGATTCTGTGGTTAAAAATTGAAAACTGAAAAAACCAACTCATCTTGCTTTTCGTCATCATTGAGATTAGGACGCAACTTACCCTAATATAAGAATGATAAAATTAATGTTTTGAGAGATCACTCTTCGGACACGGCGGGCAGCGTCCGAGCTGGCGCGCTCGACCCCAAGACACGTGTTCAGTAGCCGTTATGATCATGGAACATTTTCAATTTCAAAAAAAAAAAATTCTCCAACATTCGAAATGTCCCGGTTGATCCGAACTCGGATAATCGAGAGTCTACTATATGCGCCACGACTACGTTTGATACAATGCATTCTTCGGATATAATTTTAAGTCACTCTTTCACACACATCTGGTGCAATTCCACCAATAACAAGAGTCATGATATTTTTAAATAAGTGACTTTACATATCTCTGCAGAAAATATCACACAATGTAGGCGGAAAATTGACAGGTTGATCATAAAATTCACGAATTTTCCGAATTGAAGACTGATTTTGATAATAAGTTTTGATCACTGGTAGACGTTGTTCCAATGTGAAATGGTCCATGATGAAATAGCAGACTGTACTGAGTAAATATAACAATAACAGATTTCAAAATATTAATAAACATGGATACTAACTATTATTTGAAATTCCATTACAGTAATTGAATATATTTTACGAAATTTAATTAAAAATTCATACAAAAATAAATTTGTACGTTACACGTACAACAACCGAATAAATAAAGAATAAAAACATTAAGCGAACGAGAAGTCGTAGTGTTTGTACAATGGGCACATCGGTAAGAGATCACCCAAGAGCCCCTTGAAATCTTTCCAACTCGAATTAAAAATATCAATTTACAATGTAAACTCATTTACAAATCAACGGAATGTGTGTAAATGTTAAATTATATGTTTATTATTTAGAAAAAAAATTCCTACACATTCGGGTTGTATTTTTATTAATATTAAAAAAAAACTAATAGATGACTATAATAATGGCGACATAATATGGAAACAAACAGATATTAGGTTAATTTTGATAGAAATACTACCTAATACAAAAAATCTTATGATGCAACTTCCGGAAAATTTCAATGCATTATCTTTGATCTTGACCAGGAGGTACAGATATCACCCATTGTTAAAAAGCTTATTTATTGTATTTAGTATATGTAGGATATAACGGATATCGTGGACTTGACCCACACATGATGGAGTTACCTTGAGGAAACCTAGGCCGACGTTTCAGCACGGTAACGCGTGACATTATCAAGGCTTTGCCTCAAAAAGTTACGGTACAACTGTACTCGTTCGCGGGAGATATAAATCTGATGAGAATTACAGTTCTTATAAGAATTATACATACCGTAATGAAAACACATTTTATTGTGAAGTTGGATGTAAAAAATATCTTCTATCTATATCGAAAAAATATTTATTTGTTTTATTTATCAGACTTCAATAAGACTTTTTTGTAAAAATGATATTGATAATTAAAAATGATATGAGCCTGATCCGCTTTTGGGTTTTAAAATGGCAGCTGTTTAAATATTTAGACAATTCATACCACCGTTGAATATTAGTTCTAGACAAGAAAAATAAATCTTTCCAAGGGTTTTCAGAAGGGATTTTTTTATGCATGCGGGACACTAATGGCCAAGCATTTCTGTGTAGTGTTTTCGTTTCGCAATATTATATATCATTCCAAAATTATATTTTTAGTATGATATCGTGAATCGGCATAATTAACAGGACAAATTAAATTTCAACTACCGTACTGGTAATGAGAAGAATAAATAATAAATTGTCAAAAAAAAAATTGCGTTTGTACAATTTTGAGAGCTCGTCATGTGACGGGCAATTAGGTTAGGAGAGTAAAATTAGATTTGATTTGTTTGCCGGGCACGTCCGCCGGGAAAAGCGGCTGTCGGACGAGAGGGCGGAGGTTTGGCTTCAGGTCACATGACAGTGGGGAGAATGATACAGTAATAAACCCCCCAACGTGTTACACCCTCACATTATATAATATTAATATATATATATATATACACAGACATAGTGTACAATATTTTATGGGTGACCTGACTGAATTACTAGTTGAACGTGTTCAAGGCGTATGTACAAATTATGTACCGTTACTGAAAATATTTTTGTATCAGATTTTTATAAAAATTATGTTAAGCGTAAATTTCCCAAATAGCACAATAAGTTGTTTACGCTTATCGCAATAGCGATCTTTTCCGGTTCTCGGATGTAACGTCCGATTTTGAAATTGTGGACGCGCATCCTCACATATATATTGATTAATGCACTAGGTAAAACCCGTCACTAATGACAGAGAAAAGTAATTATAAAAAAATTCTACTCAATTAGTGGCAATTAGGTAGGTACCTATAAAATATTAATAAAATCACTTATTCAATTTTCGCAACAATGCCTAACTAATTATGTACCTTTAAATATTATTTCGAATTTTTAATAAAAATTCTTCAAATAGATCTTCTGATAATTGTAAATAATTTCCATACTCTTCAATACCTTCTAATTAATTAAAATACAACTTTCGACCATAAAAATTCAAAAGTTGAGATTTTTTAAAACAATATTCCTCAAAATATTGAAATACTTTACTTAATACCATCTTATCTTGATTGATTAAAAATATTGATTCAATTTTCAATTTAATAAAATGGTAACAATCTAAATAGATAGAACAGACGAAAATTGAAGTCAATTTCTTCAATTTTTATCAACATGTGGGTGAACCAAACTTTATGCATCGAACTCTAATCAAGTTTTCAAAAATTGAACGTCAAAGTGTAATATTTTTATTTCATTCGAAACATGTCTTACTTTATATGGCTTATGTCAACAGTAAACTTTCAAACGTTCAGATGAAGGAAATTATTTTGTCAGGATTATTTACTTATTCTTCTATTATAAATTTGTTTATTTCTTTTATACAGCGTCATCTGAAACACATCAAAAAATAATATACGATGTGCGAACAGTCGAAGATATATTTTTTGTTTAAATTTTCAAGTGTTTGTACTAACAAGGGATGTTTATATAATATTTTATCATACTTGCTGCACCTTACGTCACATTGTTAGTGTTATACAGGTTACACGATAATATTATTCCCTCAATTGTGCCCGAATAATTTTAATATTAGTTCACCTACACAACGTGTTATTTGACTTTAAAAAGTCTTTACCTTTTTGTGAAAAACACACATTTTTACAAAATAGAAAATAGTACGAGGCGAATTTTTTATGTACCAGATTTTTTTTGAAGAAACACATCTTCATTTTTACAACACTTTACTTTCTTAAACTACTTCTCAACATAGTCGCCACCATTATTAAGGCACTTGTCATAACGGGACACCAATTTTTGTATACCTTCGTTAAAGAACGACGCCGCTTGGGATAAAAACCATGTCCGTACTTCGTCTAAGAGTTCATCATCGTCATTAAAACGCTTGCCACCAAGGAACCGCAACAGATGAAGGAAAATATGGAAATCACTTGACGCCAAATGTCAGCTGGTTTCATGTTTTGTGCATTCAAGAAATGAATCGCGGACCGTATCTCACAATCGGCGAGCTGATCTATTGTCTTGAACATTTCAACTACTCACTACAAGATGGCTACACTATGTGAATGTCTCTGACGTTGCATGTGGTGGAGTCAATATATGAACCATGCATGCTCAACATCGCAACAGCAGCGCTACACCGGGAATATCTGGCAACGGTACTTACTTAAAAAGCGCGCCTCATATTACGAGATAGCTGCAAGTATAAAAATCATTTAAAGCATTATTTTGCGTGTTTTATTGTATTTATTATTTTTTAAATTCTTTCTTTCTTTATGTCATTATCGACATATTTATAATGGTTTCAATCAGATGAGATACGGCTCGTATTGCACCTTCATAAGTCTCGGCCCTGGGTCGACCTCACGGCTGACTCCAGAGTCTTTCAAGCTCGATGCGAGCATTCATTTACCGTTGTGGCACATTTACATGTATCATCATATTAATGTTGTGCCTGAGATAATTCTCACATTGACGCCTAATGTGAGACTGAACAATTGGAAGAATCTTTAGTTTGCTACCGTAGATAGACCTGACCGCATTCGTTCGTTATGCCACAGTCACCGGTGTACTTGATCAGAGTGTCTAAATATATTCTTCTTGAACTACCTATGTATATTTACTTTATCATGTACCTACAACATCATCATCATCATCATCTCTGGCACTGCGATTCGGAATATAACCTAGGCTCCGTGAGAATACACCTTCACCGGTCTCTGCTTTGGGTAGCTTTTCGTAAATTGTTGATACCAAGAAACAACCTACTATGGACAGCGATACCTAGAAGGCAACACTTAATACAGGAATCAATGTCTGCGAATGCTAAATCTCCAGTTAAGTTGTTGGGCGTGTACCTTGATTCAGACCTTTCAATGAATACACAAATCAACAAAATTATCACACAATAATAGTATTCAGAGACATATTTCTACTGAGGCAGCCCGTCTACTCATAAATGCATTTGTGGTGTCACGTGTGGACTAATGCAACAGCATTCACGCCAATGCTTCAGCTGGATAGATTTCAAACTATTCTAAATGTGGTAGCACGGATAATATATGATTTGCATGAGCTACATTGGCTTCGTTTTCCTGAAAGAGTTGATTTTAAACTATGCCGGTTGATGTAAAAGGCGACACAAAACATGGCGTCTCTGTATCTTCAAGAGCTTCGTATTCCAGACAACTTGAATAGTGGACGTCGAACTCTCAGGTCAGCCGCAGGCAGGGTTTTAGAACCGACCAGTGAACGGACATTTGCGGTGGTAGGCCCAAAAGCGTGGAACTCCGCCTTACGACATAAGAAACAATGCATCAGAGACCATTTAAAAAGAGACTAAAACGCACATAAAAAAAAATCATTACCATAAGTTCAACTAACAATTTTAAATTTTAAATAGAGTGATATTGTAAGACTAAATACTTTATATGTAAAGTGCCGTTAAGGTGAATTTTTTTTGAAATTCAAATGTTATTATTATTAATGGACAGATATTTATTTAATTTGGCGCCAGCTCATTTGGGTCTACGTATTATTCAAGTTGATCATTGTGCAGCCATTTAGGGGTTGTGCATACATCATACGTTCAATATGGCCTAGCCATCGAAGCCTCCTTAATTTCATGAATTTTGCACCGATAACAGATACCACATTAAAAGTATCAGAGTAACATTGTATCATAATATAAATTTGAATGAGTTTAGGTGAATATATATTTCGATTATTAACAAAGTTATTACTTTTGACTCCACCCCTGTACCAACTATATTATTCAAAGTTCTAAATTAAAAAAAACATAACCCACCTTTAACAGCGTCACACGATAACAAATATAATACCGCGGATGTTTACAAAATGACCGAAGTCTTTCTTGGGGGGTCTTTGGGACTGAACTTGGAAGCCATTAAATAAAAAAAGGTTTTCTTTATTATAAGTACTAAAAATTGGAACAAACTTTGAAACGGCTGCGGCTGTGTAAACAATCCCGAAATCCTTATTCGAATGTGAATATTCTTATTTTCGGTTTGACAGTTGACATTGTGTTATTTCTTGAATCAACAAGAGGCCTGCGATTCGTTCCAGACTCGCCAGCCTAATATTATATAGGTATTATTAAATTTATCTTGGATAATGCATCTAATTCCAAGAATATACCGCGAATAAAATTACAAATATAAAAATTTTGGCTTGCAGTTCTTTTAGTAGACTAAATTATAACTTTAAAATTTGCCTCAAACGAAAGGTTTTTAATCAGTGCATACGACCAGATCTTACATACGGCAGAAACGAGGCTTGGACGCTAACATAAAGAGCGACATAGTATCTGACGACACAGTGAGGTGTGAAAAACAACTGCATACTGGGTTACATTAGAAGACACCCGAAACGCAATGTGGGATACGCAACCAAATAATGCTTAATACGTGTGTATACTTATTGCGAATAATTTGAACTAACAAAGGTGGGCTACGTGGCTAAGTGGTCTCTAATGAAACTTACGGAGTAAAATGAGACAGATGAGACCATCTGGCAGACCAGAAAGAAAAACAGATCAAAGTCACGCTAAGTTGACGAGATTCTACTCTATTCTGGAATGCCTTAGCAGCAGTGAAAGATTTGTGGAAATATAATATGGATGCTATCGTCCTGCAGTGGATCGGCACGAGCTGATGATGATAATGGTTAATGATGATAAGTGATGAGTAAAAAACAAGTAAGCCATTGTATAATAAAGAATTAAAGAGTTGTTAAATCTATTTGTCCTTGATCTTATAGTCCTCCAAAAAACGAGTAACAAAAATATTTTTCATGGTTTACATGTTCCTACACTGATATAGGGTAGACTCAATCGGTTTACACGTATGTTATTAACCTTCACCATACTGTGATATAAAATATCCATATGCAGCCATGCTGTCAACTCGTGTTACCGTAAAATAAATTAACATTTTAAATGTGAAGAAAGCTTTAAAATTATTAATCCTATAAACTTACTCTAAATATTGAGCATTAATTACAAAAATGGGATCAATATCCTAATATAATTCAAAGCATTCATCAAGTCCTATACAATACTACCTTTTATCTTATCTTTCTTCATTAAATTAGTGAGAAAGAGAGATCATATATCCGTATGTTTGTTATTAAATTAATGTACCATCTCTATTTGTTTTACCACAAATGGTATTTTCCCAGCATATTAATTTTACAACTGACTGAATTCAAATAATATTATTTTTGTAGGATTCGCTTTACACAACTGATTTTTCACTAGTCAGTTCTAAGCATAAACATTTTCCTAATAATTAATTAAAATATGAATTTTTGTTGCGTATATTAATCGAAATATTAGTTTTGATTGGGGTGGTAGATCAGTGTTTTCCATTTTCACTAAGTAGTAAGTAATTCTTTTATATTTTATTTTATATCTGGGTATATATAATTATATATATTTATTTATTTATAATGTACAATATCTCGCTAGGTTGCTATTTGCTGAGAGAGGAAATGTTTAAAGAACATTGTAATAACAATTTATTTAACAAGTATATGATTTTTTTAAATTTTTATTTGTAACTATATAATACAATGTAAAATCTGTTTGGACTGTGCCCGTCTCACTAGAGAAATTCTGTGTCGAGACGGGCATAGTTTACAAGCAATTGTTCAATTAATTATAATTACAAGTAGTAGATAGAATTCCATTTATTACTATATAAAAGGTGTATATGAAGAACAATTTTAAAGTGGACTTAATTTTTGGATCACTTTGTAGCAATAATTAATATAGGTATGTTTGGGTGAGTGTACCAATACTGGCTCTACCCATATTACGGATCCAAGTTTTAATATATAGTTTCATGTTTTTGGGACAATTCAATTGATTTAAATCTTTTAGCATTCTATTAAATAATTTAGGTCCAAAATATTTGTAATTCCTTTGACCATATGTTGTATGTACTCTTGGGGTTTGTAGGTTATTTGTATTTGTCCGTGTGGAAATTATATTTTAAAATGTGTCTGTTTGTATTTATATATGTATTTGAGAGTAGTATTAGCGTATATTTGTCTAATATCAAAGACATCGAATTTATCATAAATTTCGTCAGTGCTCGTTGTGATTGGGGATTTGAGGATAACTTTTAATATAATTTTTTGAGCTGCTATTATTGGATTAATTGATAAGTATGACAAGTATAATATAAAAATAATAAAATTAATAATATATAACGATAGATAATATTGAGAATATTTTTATTAAAATTTAAAAAATTAATCGTGTTTTATTAATTTATCTGAGTGAGTTTCATTAAATACCTTCAAATTCTCAATTAATTCGTTTCTTTCATCAGGTTTATAAAAAATAAACCTAAACAATTTATTTATATAAATATTACTAAAATAGATTATTTACAATATTTTTTTTTTTTTTTTTGATATTCTAAATTTATGCAACAATATGAGCAAAACATTCGCAATCGAAGTACATATTATTATTTATTTCATACCATATGTTGTGTGTGTACATTTAGTATTTTAAAATCTGTCTCACTGGGCTCGCCTGTACTGAGGCAAACTTTTTATATTGTTAATCAATAATCATATTATACATAGTCGATTTAGCAAATATAAATTTAGAATAATTAAAGAAAGAAGAAAAAAAGGGAATTAAAAATCGTAAATAACCAAAGAAAAAGGAAATGATGCAATATAAGATAATACATGAAATTTGTAAAGACACGTTTGTTGTTGTAGAGAGTGTCTGCGGGTGGGTGTGATTGTTCTACAGTTTTATTCCGAGCTTGAGAAAGTTATGTATACTTGATCTTAAAAAAAAAGAGGAATGTCACTGTCTACATGAGATTTCAAACCCTTTCCCACCCCTTAAAGCAGAATTTTGGTACATCTTGATGAAATTTTGCACACTTGACGTTCAAAATAATAGGAAAATTAGTCTACATCTGATTTCAAATAAAAAACTATCCCCATCCCTGTACACTATAAATTATACAAGTTCAAATATTAGAGTATTTATTAATGTCAAATGTTCCAGGTTGGTGAAACACATATATATTTATTAATTGGTTCGTTGAATATCCATCTTTTTACAAAAAGTTAAAATTTTGTGGAGAATTTTAATTTTACTTCGCTCCACTTTTAAACCTTTTATTTCACTCTTCTTCGCCTTCCGCTCTCACACAATATTCTAAAACGTGACTAAAACTGTAGCGCAATGAGCGACAATAGTTATAACATATATAGAGAAACGAAAGATTGGTCCATCTATAATAGGAATGCCAATTAATCTTAGAAATAACGAAGAAAATAAGGAGCTGCGGAGTGCTGGGAGAATACAATCGCTGGTGAAGATCTAAAGTATAATGTGTGCAAACGATTTAAGCTCACTCTGATAAAATCGAAAAAATACTTGAACACTAAAAGAATTATCATTTTTTTTCAATTAGATTAATTCTATAACTTCCTGCTTCTAATAGAAAAACTCATTAAGAAATGATCTATTAGATGGTTTAGGCTTGTGGAGTGTACCTATATGTAAATAAAGGATGGTAAAAAATTAAAATATCTTCTCCCCAATTGTCAATTGCTCCATTTTATTATATATTTAACTGTTTAAATGTGTTTTCAACTTTTCAACCACGTGTCAGTGCAATCTGTAACATTTGGTTTTATTTTTTCGAATACAGATTACAGATCGTTGGGAACCTGAGAACCTTAGGTATTTAATTGTTTTAATATGTTTTTAATTAGACACTTAATCACAAAAATTTACATTTTATCTTAACATTGTACTTTTATATATCTCTGTATAGGAATATTACCGATCTGGAAATAAATTTAATATTTTATATGACACCATTTTCGTAAAAATTTCACCTCACGGGCGCGTTGTACATCAATTAGTATTTACATTTAAAAATTGTTGGGTAAACTTATTAATATGATTTTGAGAATTGAAGAACTTCATCTCATGTTCCTTATGACGGAGGGCAAATAGTTCCACGCTTTTTTCCATACCATAAATACTCGTTCACTGAACTTCATCCTCTGGCAATGGCTGATCGGTTCTACAACCCATCCTGCAGCTGAAGTAAAAGCTCTATTATTCAAGTTGTCCGGAATGCAGAGCTCTTAAAGATACAGAGGCGCCATTTTGCATCTCTTTAAAAATAATAAAATAAATATATAAATAATGTACATGCAACAGGAACAGATGTCTTCGAAAAACCTGGCACGATCAGATGGACCAGATATTGAAAGATGGCACTGGCGTGCATGAGTATATGTTTAAAAGTATACGAGGTAAGAGTGGTGGTGGGATAAGATCCTGTGGACTGAATCGAGTATAATATTGATCAGTAGACGATATCGTGGCAGATGGATCTGTCCTACCTTGCTTTAAAGTCTTGGGTTGGACGTTGTCTTCACCTCCGGTTGACTAGCATGTTTGTTGTGCAGAACCGAGAGATCACTGCACTTCAGGCACTGTAAGAATACAGATTTTTCTTGGTCCGAACGTTACACATCGCGCGGCTGTTGGATGGTAGAAAAAAGGCACAAGATCGTGACCGTTCGATGTCAGAGCGCAATCTCTCCCCCTCGTCAGCGAAATCGCAAGTAATGAGTTGACCAGAGCGGGACAGGTATAGATTATTGGATGGACAAAAGGGACGGGGAATGGGTACTTGACTTGCGTCAACAAGTGGTATGTCAGAACAGGAGAGTGTGGCGTTCTATTTTCTCTGCAGAGAATCGATGTGATGGTAAATTAATTAGTTGAAATATTTTTGGAAATTAAATAAAACTTTGCGATGTATGCTGACAAAATGATACCGGCATTTTTTCAATATAAAATGGCGGTAGAGTAGACCACTAGTGTAGTACCCGTCAAATCGCAAGCACTAAAGCGTGATAATTAAAAGTTATATCCTGTTTTTCGAATACTTAATCTTCAACCTTTTCACGTGAAAAATGTCAAATAAAAGTATTTATACGGACTCTTAAAATAGTTGTGGCTAACAATGGAATATTTCGGGCTTGAGAAAAATTCCTCCAACGTTAATGACACATTAGAACGATTCTGTATTATTACCAGGCGCGAATGTGCGCACACCTCCGAAGCACCTTGAGTGGGCACTTAAACACACGTGGGATTTCAATTATATAAAGACCCTCTAATTTATTTATAACGTTTATGAGACGTACGCAATATTAAAGAATATAATTTGACATCATTTTTAAATCCAAGCAATGGGTGTTGGTACCTACATTGTCTAGTGATGTCCCATACCGGCATTTCAACCAATGAGACATCTTTTAGAAAATCTTAGAAACTACAGTTTCTATAAAAGTCGTGTCCCAAATTTAGGTAGAGCAGATACTGAAAGTAAACTGTTTTATATAATGAAATAATTCTTATAACAGAATTTTGTGTGATTTGATTTTGCATATTTTCTTTTACCTTATATGTGCTTACATTCTTTTACATATTATATTGCACATTGGTAAATTTTTTCTCTCTTTTTATATTTTTCCCGTTTACCTGCCATGTATGTTTCGTATTATATTTGATTGTGTTTTGTCCTAAAACAGGCTTGCCTAGTTGGGCAATACATTTTAAAATCTGTGTAAAATATACGTAACTAACTGTCTTTTTTTTTGTAGATGTACAATGCTTATATTTTATGTGTCAAAAAAAAATAATTTTCAAATCAAGACCATATTTCTTCAGAGGATATACCGCCACACTCTTCTGCCCTGACAAATTCTCTCTAGCCTTGTTTACATTAATAAATTGATGTATTCGTTCTTATCGAATATTTCGCTGATATTCTCTGCTCTTATTGCCTTCAATACTCACCTTATATATTGTATTTTTCATCATCCGCTCACTAATGCGTTCCACATACTCTTAATATCTTAGCGACTATTCCTTATAGTAACATAGTCGATGGAAATATATCGACTGTGTTACAGATCTACATTCACTCCTAACTTGTTCATTTTATTGTTATCAACGTCATCGTCCCCCCCATCATCAACATCCCTGGTTCTACAATCCCTCCACCAGTCTCTGTACTGAGCTGCTTCCCGCTAATTGCTGACTCCAAGAATGGACCGGTCTTTATTTATACTGTCTTGCCACCTCATTTTGTGTCTACCTATTCTTTGTTTTCATTCGAGTTCATCTTTGTATAATTCTACAAAAATCGTACCATCTCTATTGCATAATTTTTATTCTCACATCTGTATTAATTCATTCTTCATTTTTGATGGAACAAAATATTGGACACTACAAACATTCACATTTTAAAGCCTAAATAAAATATTGGACACTTCAAACATTCACATTTTAAAGCCTAAATAAAATATTGGACACTACAAACATTCACATTTTAAAGCCTAAATAAAATATTGGACACTTCAAACATTTCACAAAACTGATGCACACATCGCGTCGTTGATTTTCACAAAACTATTAACTATTAACGCGGCGTAAAATGGCCGACCCGCGCGTGCGCGCTGCCCGGCCCCTTCACAAAGGATCCCACGCGCTTTCGTAAAAAGCGCTTCACAAAATCTAAAAAACTCGCGTGACTAATGTCGCCCATAATGGCCGTGGCCAATCACACGAGCACTTTCAATGAACCGCCGCGGACAATTGATTGTGACCACACCGTCACCGGGGCCGACCGCAGCGGCGCGAAGTGGTGCCCGTTTTGTTGTACCGTCGCTTCATTAAGACCAGTCTTTCGGGCTCGGTGGACGAGGACACAGTCCTCCCTGAAACTCATGCAATTAATGTAATACACCATACGTTAACTGGTGTCCGGCAATGAAATATTTACGATATTTTCAACTCGAAATAATTTTTGAAACAGGGATTACATTCCTATGAAATTCTTTGGAGACTTTTGTAGTCCTCCGTGTTACACAATATGTCTCAGAAATCTCGCGCTTCAATTCACGCTTATTGTTAGTTATTAGTTAAATGTTAGTCTATTTGATCATTTTTGCTTCGTTCGTCAGTTGGATAAATTTTAATTTATAGAAGAAGAGATCCAAAAACGCATAGTAAGCGCAAATCATTATCATATACATCCCCAAAATCATAGCGAAAGAACACGTTTTCATGTAATTATTTGTTTCTATAATATATATTGTATTTTTCTTTTGTTGTTGTTGATAACTATGTGTAGGAATACAAATTCAGACATTGACACTATGAAGAACGACCTTGTACTCGGCGCTTTTGAAGGAATAATTTTGAGACGTATCTTTGAGCAGCTTTTGTATAACGAATTTTAACGTACCTAGACGCTACAATAACTAGTTCTACGATATGTTTAACAAGGCTATGTGTCTTATGGTTTATTAACATAGAAAGACTTTGGTGGTTGAGGTGAGAATGATCGAACAGGAAACACCGAAGTTACTGCTGAACACCAAGCTGAAAGGACGCAGTTAAGCCAGTGGCGTAACTATGTCGAAAATATGTATATTATATGAGATAATTTTGTTCATATTATTTAATTAATAAATCGCGCAGTACTAATATTCGTATACCTTACATATAATATTTATTTAGGCTTTTTTTTCATTCTAAATTGAGCCTAAGCTTAGAAGGAGCGATAATATTTCTTCTTCAATATTTGGAAAATTAATTTGTGACCTCATTTTATATAAATAATAAAACAAAATACTTTGTTTCAACTACTATTTATTGATTATCCAACATGTTTCGATACCTATGGTATCTTCTTCAGGAAACAATGAATACTGAAATTAATAATACAAGTATAGATAAAAACAAAACTATGAATAAGTAGGAACTAATATGAAGACATATTTAAAAGGTGAAGAGGATTTGGCTATTTATAATATTTAACTTGCTATTAACACTTTTTCTTAATATAATTTCAAAACCCTTGTTGGTGTCAAAAGAATGTTGTTGCTATTAAGGCATCTTATGTGTCCCTTAATTTTAATATTAAAATTTCTGTAAGTTTTACCTGTATAAAAATAATTGCAATCATTGCAAATTAATTTGTCGACCCCCGATTTTTTTTAAATATCGTTCCTATCTTTGTTATTTGATATTTAATTCTTTAATATGTTATTAGTGTAAAAATCTGGTTGTAGAAATAGGTAAAAACTCAGGCATAAATTGTTTGGATTTATACATTTTCATAATTAAAAATTACCTTATATTATATACTTACACTGACATAGTAATACATAATACTTCTAATCATCAGTATACATTGATTCCTGAAAAAGACACCATAGGTATCGAAACATGTTGAATAATCAATGGTTTAAACAAAGTATTTTGTTATTTAGATAATATTTTTGTCTTAGAGATCTAAAACTGGACGGAAATAGCATGAAATAAAGATCAATGGAGGAAAACTCTTGAAGAGGTCAAGAGTCAAGACCCACAAGGGGTTGTATTGCCAATATTGATGATGGCGATGAATTGAAATAGTGTAGCGGTAAATGACAGCAGAGAATTGGTTCTACACGTACCGCAACATACGTTATACTGACTCATATATACACCGGCCTTCGAGGCAAAATTACTCCAGTCCGAAACCCTCAATCTATCTGCATCACCGTACCCGCCCATCTCGGTCTTGGGTGGCCTAGTGATTGAGTTTCAGCCGCAGTTTCCTCGAGAGCCTCGGAGATCTCGCTTCTCACATATCCAGATGATCTGTCTCCTTGATCGCACAACTCAGTTAGTGCGAATATGTACGTCATGGGTTATTAAACAAATGAGTCGTTTACTTCCAAACCTGTCTATAATTAAAAATGAAAAAAATGTATAATTGAATGCAGTTTACTAGAAAAAAATGACACTTGCGATTGTTTCAAATACTTTACCATAAATAATAATATAAGTAATAGAAAAAAACAAAAACTAGATTAAGTTTCGCGTCAAAAACACTCTATGTGTAATTGAGTATTCATCTTCCAAACACTCAATAGTGAAACTGACCAATAGTTTTTAGTGGTACGCCACTGGCATGTACCAAAGAAGATCAAATAATGTGAGTGATAAGCATCTCTAAAATACGCGTGTAGAGTTTCAAACACCTTTATAAATGGTATAGAGTGGCAAATAGCTTTATAAAATTTAAAAATTTTCAAATTTCTCAAAATCGACAATATATTTGTGATTTTTTTTTTGTTGCATTTCCTGTATAATTGATGCATACACCGTACCTTAAAAATATCCAATGAAGCATTTAGACAAAAATTACATTTTTAAACGTTTCTCGTAATTTCTGGGTTTTGTTCAGAATTGAAAAGTTACAAAAATGAATTACCTATAAAAGGTACTAAAACATAAGTCGATAGTTTAATACAAAAAAAAAACTGTTGTTTATTTTGTGACGTTTCCTATTTCGTAAACAAGCGTCGTAATTTATTATGGCCAAGTGTATTTATTCAGAGTTATTGATTTGAAGTGTGAGCAAACAAAAAAATATAATGTCAACGAATTCTGTGGGAACAGTGATGTATCTTTAAAAATCTCTTCAACTGCCGCAGACCGCGACGAGTGCCCACTCGTGTTTGTGGAAATGGGCAAACACCGGCTCGGCTCTCGTCTCCCAGTTGCCGCATAATATTAATCTGATACTTTCACCGAATCCACCGGACCGACAGACGTGTCGAGGGCTTACAATAATATTACCTCGTGACTCCGTTTTTAGCTCGTGCGTTTCGTAATGAATTTAAAAAAAGTTCTCGTAATATTATATTAAAATTTAATTGACAATTTTAATATAACCGTATTTCCTCGATTATAACAGACAATCAGGCCTATTCTCAAAATTGCAATATTGAAATGAAGGTGATTGTTACGCCAACCCTCAAAAATAGACAGTATGTAAATTAACGTCCGTGTTATATTTGAATGAGAGTGAGGGAGATAAACGTACCATAATCTGTCAAAACATAAAAATGGCAACAGGCTTGGCCGTGATTCTTCACTACGACGCTGCGGATGAGGAAATCAATAGGTAATTTAGAACAGACCTTTTTCTGTGAACTTTGAATACTGTATTAGTACTTATTTTAACCAAAAACTTATATTTTTAGTCGAAACTCGAGAATGGAAAGACGTCGTTTGCGTGATTTGTGCAACCCGATGGAAATTCCAAATGGGCAATTTTTACAACTATACCGCCATGATATCAGATTATGGTAAGTTTATCTCCCTCACTCTCTCTCCCTCTCTCTCATTCAAATATAATACGGAAGTTAATTTACATACTGTCTATTTTTGATGGTTGGTGTAACAATCACCTTCATTTCAATAATGCAATTTTGATAATAGGCCTGAATGTCACACAATCACAATAAAAAGGGATTTAAAAATAGGCAAATTATTTATCACCATCAGAGTCTGACATTTCTGCTCGATTTTTCTAAATCACTTTTCAACTCGGTTCTATTCATCGCGACTGCGTAGTTTTACAGCGATTGTAAGACGCTATCGATTTTATGAGACGCATAATCCAGTGAAACACCCTCACCTCCCAACAACCAAATTTTCTTTAAAATGAAAACGTAAGACACGTGGAAAGAAAACTCAACGACCAACACGAGATTGGTACAAGATGAGATGACACAGCAGCTTAAACCCGCGTACGCAACGTGCACACAAACACCACTTAGAATATATATACTAGATTAAATTACAAATATTTATCCGTTTTAACAGTTTCTATAGAGATTCAAATTCACGCAAATAACAAAAGGAACATCGATGGTCAATGATATTTGACGTACGACAAGTATGAAGTGAAGCGCGAGACGGGGAATCTCATAGTGTGTATACGCAGTGGACTACGACAGCTGAACATAGTTTCCAAATAATCTTTATGGAAGAATAATACCTACATCAGAGATCGTCTCGAATCGAAAATCGCATCCGTGGACACGAGTCATTACAATATATTTATCTGTGCTCGTTTTAGTATGTCTGTGACTTCTATTTTGAAATCTGTCAATGTTCTACTGTCTTGTCTGATGCGTTTGCTATATATTATATCATTTTAATCTGCTCCAAATGAGTCGCGGTCGCGATTGCCCAAGCCGGATTGATGAAGAGTTTTAAATTGTGTTGATGTTTTTTATTTGTTTTTATTTAATTCAATGTCGTTGTGTTTTATCAAACCATTTTCAATAATAGGTTATTGTATTTCGAGCTGTGTTATTTATATTAAGTTGGTGTGTCTTTTTTATAGAATGTATCATTTGGTGTCAGTCGCGTAATATGTGGTGCAAGACGTAAACTATTTTTAGTATTACATTTATCGTAAACGTGTTAAGCAGAATTTTCAATATTCGAAAAACTCCTTAGCAACTACCGAAAATAAAAACATTATTTTATTTAGAAGAATTACAAAACTCACGTTCTCGTGTCTCTGCAGGCAGGTCTGATTTCCCCAGAGTCTGGGCCTGTCCTGGACCGAGTCGGAGGCTGCCGCAGGAGACAGAGCGATAAGATAATGGTGGGAGAAGGAGATGCGAATGGAAGGCAGCCCTGGCGTGTGTTTTACCCTGGCTAACAAATTTTTAAAAGGTTACGCAGGTGTAAGAAATATCAAGGGATGTCACACTTGTACGTGTTCACCTACATACAACTGGATCGTTTTTACCAATATCATCGTGCCAGTCGATCCTCTGCAGGGAATCAATAGAGTAACATAACCTCAATGATAACTAATTGCCAATTAAAGATGGTGATGATTTCTGATCTACAAAAATGTTATTACATATATTTTCAATACTAATTAAATGTATTAATTATAAAGATATACATATAAAATCAATTCTATAGAAAAATATTATTGTTGCGCTACTGAGATTCGAAACTGGATCTCTTTTCCAATCCGGAGAAGGTGCATTATCAACTATGCTACAGCGACAGTATTTTTGACGACAAATTTTCGAACCTATATGTTACACTTTTTCAAATTAATACATCTATCGTTGCATTATTTGAAAGCCATCTACTTTGTTTTTACGGAATCTCAGAATCAGCCCGAATTAACAATTCCTTTTTTTTTAATTTTTCGACACATTGACACAACTTATATATTATTAAGAGAAAACATTATTATTATCATAGACCTATGTTCTAAATAATTACAACTTCACAATAAGAATGTGTTCTCCTACTAATATAATATATTCTTTATATTCGCGGCTTTTTTTCCCCCTCTGCTATTTATTATACGATTTTTTTTGTCGTTATTATTTTGCAATTCGTTCGCAAACCGTCTGCTCGCGTTTCTGGATGCACCGCTGTTTAACATCAAATAAATGTTTTGAAAAGCCGCCCCATTTTACAATCATGATTAATTTGAAGTTTAAAAACTCGCGATTCGTGAATAATCGAACACCTGACTGACGCCCGCTCCCTCGAGGAGCTATTTTCTATAAACCGTAAGAAAACAAACACTCCACATGCCGGTTGCGTGGCGAACAATCTCGCGGGCTCGCCGACTGTCTTGCGTCAACACGGCGCGACGAGGCTTTCGCGGAAGTGCGTCGGTAAATAGCGCTCGTCGAGTCGCCACCAAGCGGCCCGGGACCGTCGTAAGAGTCAAGATATCGAAAAGATTTGAGTAAAAAAAAAAAAAGACTACGTATCGGAGAAAAATAAATAAATTATACAATGTTTTGCAATAGTCATAATTTACGTGTACAGCGATAATATAATAAATCTATCTTTCACAAAAAGATGGAAAATAAGATGGCCATCTAAAAAATAGCACGTCGTTGATACTGCAACATGTCGTATGTAATAAAAGACGTACCAAATTTTTTTTTTTTTTATGCAAAAGTATCCAAAACTATGATCTGCACATCATATGAAAACGTTGTATATTTAAGGTCAGTATGAGTGTAGCTACAGATTCTTTGGCAATTTGACATTTCTCAAGTTGGTCAAGATATCAACAAAAAAAACGAAAAACCAAAAAAATTCTGACATACGACATATTGCAGTATCAACGACAATATAATGATCAAATTTGACGAGGGTGCTATAGGTTGACAATGTTGCTGTAGCGTAATTGGTTAAAGCGTAAGTGGCAACTATATTATTTGGAATTATCGAAAGAGATTTGTTCTTTGCACCATACTATGTGATATATCTAATTTGTTTTAATTAACAAGGAACTATGTTGATATGAATAATTCCAACTCAAAAAATGTAAAATGTAATTTCATTAAAAAACATAAACACAATATATGTATACGACATTTAAGTCTAATATAGTTATTTATCAAATATATTTGAAATAATTTTTACGTAATTAAGGTAGATAATTTATTTAAAAATTACATTTCAAGGGCACTTTATACGTAAACTCTTTAGTCCTATACTAGCGTTTAATGTTAAAAAATATGAACTTATGGATATGACATTTTGTGTTTTAAGTTTTATTTTAAACCGAGTCTTTGAGGTACTGTTTCTAATTACGGTAAGTAAAAGGTTCAACAGTTTTCGGCCTGTCACAAAAAATGAGCGTTCACTGAACATAGTCTTTTGGCAATGGGCGATCGGTTCTACAACCCTTCCTGCTGGTGAACTAAAGGCTGATCTGTGAGTTTAACATTTGATCATTCAAGTTGTCTAAGATGCATTACTCTTGAACATACACAGATGCCATTGTATATATAATATTATCCATCTTTATCTAGTAAAATATTATTTTCGCCAACATTATGCCAACAACCAATTAAAAATCAATATATTAGAATAAAATGACAATTCAGATGCCTCATCTGTAACAATTTTTTTGAACTTTCTAACTTCTTTCTAATTTGATAAAGAAAGCGAAATTGAAATTTAAAATAAAATAACAACATGCCTCGCAGATTATTTTTTCTGAATTTCTAACCTTATAAAGATAAAGAAAACGGTAATGAAATTTAGAAAACGATGTTTCAAATTATTAGAATAAAATAGCAATTAACATGCCTCACTGAATTTTTTTTTTTTGAATTTCCCAATAAACTTTTAGACAGAATACACTTTTGATAAAAATGAAAACAGCGTTAAATCTTCACAGTAGAGAGTCTAGAGTCATAATTGAAGATCCCCTAAATTCTGATTGTGCTTCTGTTTCCAGTAAAGATATTACCCAAGATCAACCATGCATTTATTGCAATGATTTGTACAGCAAATCTAAACCGGGAGAACATTGGGTTAGCTGTCAATCATGTCCAAGTCACACATTGTATGCTGACATACCATCCAAAATAAAAACATTTATCTGCGAATTATGCAAAAAAAAAAACTAGTATGTCATCTTCAAGAACATCTAAAATGTTTTGTTTTTTATATTATTGCAATATTTGAGAACACACAATTACTGGATTTTCATCAACAAAGGCACTGTTTTTAAACAAATAATAATTATCTCATAGAGACGAAGCTATTTTTTATTTTATATTTAATGGAAATATATGGAAGTATGGATAATTACACACTTCCATAGATGGCGATAGTGGTAGTGGTACTCGAAGTGTTTCCACATATTAACATATATACAACTTTCAGTAGTAGACTCAGACACTATAAAAGCAGAGGAACTCAGAAGTGGTTTATATAATGTTTATTATTTTTTAAATTGATGCTATTTGACTGTGTTAGTTATAAAATAATTTGATTTGTCGCGTTTAGTGGACAGATTCGAATTCTAACATCATTCGGTATTTCTTTTCCTTTATCACAAAATCTTAACCACTCACTACTACATTCAAAGTATCGATTATAACACATCAATATGAAGGCTTCCGCGCAAGGATTCTGTAATCAAAACACTAGAAATCGAGCGTTTCCACCACTGGTTTGTAATAAAAATCAAATATTGTCCTCAGAATGTTGCCACGCATGATAACGCTGGCAGGTAGGCGGCCCACCCTCTTTATTTATTTTATAAATGTTTTTCTAGCATACGACAACACTAGTGTTTGCCGAGGCCTCTTGATAAACTCCAACCGGCCGAATTACCAAACCTTGCGACTTCCTAAATTTAAATACTGCCAACGGTTATAGAATAATGCAACACTCAAGAAACAGCTGGTCGACTTTAATAAAGTTCGCCGATGCGTTAAACCTTATCAATTATTGAACAATATTAATAGGCGCAATTTATTGTCCTATTATATTTGTGATATTAATGTAACCAAATAAAAATTTTAAGATATTTTGGGGGTGTGACAAGGGCATGTCATAAATAATGAATATGACAGAGGTACATATGTGAAAATAAAACACTCTTTTTTTTATTCTACTCGTTTAATTTATTTGAGACGCGTTTCACCTTGTAAGGGCATTATCAATCTAACAATTTAACCCGACAACTTATATTTATATATTATACATATATATCTATATAGCTATACAATTTTATTTGGGACAGTATTAATTTATTTGAAATGCGTCCCAAGTAAATTAAACGAGTAGAATAAAAAAAAACAAGTGTTGTTGATTATTGAGCAAGACAAATTTACCTCGGAAACAGTAAATATGTCAGAGGTAGTTTTAAGGTAGCGACTATTATACACAACCTTAAAGAATTTAGACTCTCGATGGTATAATGTGAATTATCATACGTAATATTTATGGCCCAATACGTGACAACCTAACCGGAGACATAACCTTCGTCTTCTTTAAAATAGGCAATCCACCCTTCAAGAGTGATTTGTGCCATTGTACAAGATAAAACTTTACGTAACAGAAAAAAGTACAATAATATTATAGAATAGGAAATATTATATTATAAGTCAACACCGTTGTTGGTCAAAAAATTTGCTATTAAATAGATTAAATGTGGCGAGTTAAGAGAAAAAAGATGACACAAGTTAACCGGGAGTTGAAAATTCATGATGATAATCCATGTAATTTTTCAAATGGTTGGTGTGGCGTACGGCAAGCGGCATATTTGCTAATTATCAGATGTCGGCCTAGTTATAAAGTCATGAACAGTAAACAATTTTATTTTTACAAAATGCGAAATCGTTTCTTCTTCTTTTAAATAAGCAATTCACCCTTCAAGAGTGATTTGTGCCATTAATCAAGTTAAAACATTATTTTATAGAAAAAAGTACAATTATATTATATAATAGAAAATATTATATTACAAGTCAATACCATTGTTGGTCAAAAAATGCGTTATTATAAAGATTAAATGTGGCGAGTTAAGAGAAAAAAGACGACACAAGTTAACCGGGAGTTGAAAATAACCATTGACGAGATTATTGTAAAAAAAACCTGTGATTCGCAATGGACAGGCAAAAAAAATACGGTCTAGGGTTTCCTCCTCGGCACCACACTCACACATTGGGGAATCTATTATGTTCAATCTGAATAAATGTGAGGCTACAGATATTTGATATTGTTCTTTTGGAGACTTTCCATTTGGTGAACCAGTGGGTGCGGGGAATAGATCTATGAATTATTTTAAGAGAAATAACATAATATAACGAATTGTTATGACAGACCTACGAAAGGTAGTCGGGTGTCCGATGGGCTGGGCCATGAAAACGATGTTAAGGGATGTATGTTGTGACTGCGGTCATGGACTTTAGAGTTTTATGAGGCCGTTAAAGAAAGAAGAAAATAATGATTCATCATCAATATTGGCTGCACTTCGTGTCCGAGGAAGACTGTCTTTCACGATTGTTGGCAGTCAGATGGATGAAGAGGCAAATCCTGGATCGAAAAGGTCTGGGACATCTTGGGCTTGAGAAGACAGCGACTGCAGATTCACTTCGTCCTGTTTACACTTCTTTTTCTTCTCTTGACTGCAGAATGCATTTTGTTACGAAGTTTGGTGTCTGCTAAATTACGATTCGTTTAGTTGAGACTTTTTGATGACCAACAATCGTGCACTATGTCAAATGAAAGCGATCCCCCCAAAAGCATGGATATCATTACTTTACAATATATGTATAGAAATGCTTCAAATGATGAATATAAATCTAGATAACTTATAAAATAATGGAGTAGCTCCCTATCATTGTTATCCAGTTTCGAGAATCAGGGTTCCGCGCAGGATTGTTTTGTAGTGTACCCTGTGACGTATAAAAACGTGTGGGGAGGATTTTTGAAGCCCCCGACATGTTATGAAGTGTCTGGGACGTGTACACACATGAGTCTTGTGAATAGTAGGGTTTTTTAATATAGTGAATGTAGTTTACAATAGAAGGCTTTCAATTTACAGAGTGTCGAATAAAGCTTTGCCTCAACAGCCAAAATCGGACGGTTGGCGTTGGTACCACTGCCTTTGTGTTGTGTTGCTTCCGTAATATTTATACATTTACACTTAATTTAGGATCACGGTGTTTCGCATAAAAAAAAATTGTGCAATTTTAAGGACCTGCTGTGCGCTGGGGGAGAAAATAAGAAAAACATTACCTTACCAGTTAAGGCTACAGGTAGGGCCCGGGTTGGCTACATAACTAATGAAGATGTATTAAGACGCATAAATAAGTTAAGAAAACAACAATCAAAGAATGTAATGACATCATATTTTCATTCTTCGCAATGAAAAATATGATCTTTTGCGGGGGAAGATAGAAGGCAGCAGAGCTGTTAGTTTACGTAGAAAGAGATTATCTTGGAAGTGGTTCAATGCCATAAATTTAGTGATTCTATACAGGTTAAATAAACACGGTCGCCAACCTTTAATGAAAGGCGGCACATGAAGAAGTCTTGTTTGAAATTGTTTGCGCGCTATATTTTTTTGTGTGCGTTATGATACCGAATTGTGTGCTATAACCTACATTGTAGCCTATAGCGTGTCCTAGAACGGTTGTTTAAACTTTAAATAAATTCATACGTCCTAAGACACGTTGGTTAGATTAACACAGACAAGTTGTTGGGCAAACAACACCTTGCCCTTTTACTTTTTCACTTTTTTATCTTCTTCTTTTGGCGATTTAGGCACGTTGTTGAATACAGGTCTCACTATACTTGCTTTCCATAACTCCCTGTCTCATGCGCTTTGATTCTACTTTTGCCCAAGAATTCGCTTGATGCCATTTGGTCATCGCGCTTTAGGATGGTGGCCGAAGAAAAAGAAGGATTAAGATGCGAAAAAGAATATCCATGTAAGTCAACTCAAGAGTAGCTTCTTGGTCTAGTGATATAGTGGTCGAGGGTTCGCGCCTCGCTCCAGGAGACTAGAAAGTTAGTCATATTTTCACAGTACAAGCGTTTAGTTTAGTTTGAAAATAGTAAGAATATTGATGTGACGTGTATTCCGTGTACGCATCTCAATTTAAAAAAAAAGAAGTTTTATTAAAATAGATTCACAGTGATAAATAATTTATTCATACATCGGTAAATAAGACATGTCACATTTTTATTTTATAAAAATAACATAAGAATTATGAAATTAAATATGTTAATTAGAAAGATGTACACATAAAATAAATTTTATCGAAAAATATTGTTGTTGCGCCATCAGAATTCGAACCTGGATCTCTTTCCAAACCGGGGAAGATGCATTATCCAACTATGCTACAGCGACAATATTTTTAGCGACAAATTTTCGAACCTATATGTTACCTTTTTGATATTAATACATTTAATCGTTCCATTGTTTGGTTTGGAAAGAGATCCAGGTTCAAATCTTCTAATTATGAGATTGTTAAGATTAGTATCGATAGAAATACCATCCATTGCAAAAGTATCTCGTGACGCAACTTCCTGAAAATTTAAAAGTACTTTCTTTAATTTTGACCAGGATACCTCGAATATACCCTTCGTTAAAGAGTTTGTGTTTTATATGTGATATAAAACGATAACTTCGTAGTTCTAAACTGATTTTAATCAAAATTGATCTGGAAAATATATAAAATTTCCATTAATATTGTTCCTAGAGATAAAATAAAACGTAGAAATGTTTCTCATTCTTCTTTTAATGCTTTATCGGGTCCAAAATATAAAATTAAATAAAAAATTCGTATTAATATTGATCTTAGAGAAAAAAAAATCAATAACATACTTTTACACACATAATAGTATCTTTCAAGATACTACTGTTGAGCTGAAGTAATTTTTAAAACTGACATTCCACTGTTGCGTTCGCAGGACGTCATGCGTCACAAACATGAGACACAATTTTGACTTTTTACTACCCTCGTCGTATTTAAATAAAATATTAAAATCCCTCTCACGCTTTAAATGAAAACATTTTATCAAACTGAATAATTTCGAAATTATTTGTTTCAGATGAGCAAAAATAGAACGCCACGTTGTGAATAATATATCTGTGTAAAAGAAAACTAATCAATGAAGCAGGTTTAACCTCGACAGGGCTGATGAATTTATCCGTCCCATGGAGATAATGTACAGTGATTCAAGAAATAACTGAAAAACTTTTCCTTCCGAGATGGTTCGTTATCGGGAGCCTTAGAGGACCTAACCTAACCTAACGAAGAACTGACAAGCCCCAGAGGAATCATCCTGTTCTGTACAAGTAATTGATTCCAGTATTAACTGTGCTCGGGGATAATAAATTGACGTTTTGCAACTTGATCACAACTTGTATTGTGCTGACACAACTAATTGAGGGTTTTGAAAAGTTGGGTAGGTTGTCGCTTACCTTCAAAGGGTAACGCGGTTCCAAAACAATCCAATTCAATTTTTAACTAAAAAAATTACACCATGCATGGAAAATTTATTAGGAGAACACATTCTTATTGTGAAGTTGTAATTATTCAGAACATTTTATATGTATATCTTTCTAATTAATATATTTAATTCATATTAAAAAATATCACAGACCTATGTTCTGAATAATTACAACTTCACAATAAGAATGTGTTCTCCTAATAATAAAGTTGTATCAATGTGTCCAAAATTTAATAAAAATGAATTGATAATTCAGTTTACTCAAAGGTATTTGAGATTCTATGGCTCTTTCAAATAATGGAACGATTAAATGTATTAATATCAAAAAGGTAACATATAGGTTCGAAAATTGTCGCTAAAAATATTGTAGCTGTAGCATAGTTGGATAATGCACCTTCCCCGGTTAGGAAAGAGATCCAGGTTCGAATCCCGGTGGCGTAACAACAATATTTTTCGATAAATATATCTTTCTAATTAATATATTTAATTCACATAATAAAAAATTTGTTGAAACGAAAAAATATATCCAACATTAAACAATTTCGTCGCCAGGTAGCCTCACATTTATTCAGATTGAACTTAATAGATTCCTCAACGCGTGAGTGTGGTGTCGAGGAGGAAACCCTCGATTATATCTTTTTTGCCTGTCCATTGGGATCATAGTTTTTTTTTACAATAATCTCGTCAATGGTAATTTTCAACTGCCGGTTAACTTGTGTCATGTTTTTTTCTCTTAACTCGCCACATTTAATCTATATAATTACAAATTTTTTGACCAACAATGGTACTGATTTGTGATATAATATTTCCTATTCTATAATATAATTGTATTTTTTTCAATAAAATAATGTTTTAACTTGACTAATGGCACAAATCACTCTTGAAAGTTGTATTGCCTATTTAAAAAAAGAAAAACGATTTCGCATTTTTGAAAAATAAAATTGTTTACTGTTTATGAGTTTATGACTAGGCCGACATCTGATAATAAGCAAATATGCCACGTGCCGCACATCACACCCAAAACATTTGAAAAATTGCATAAATTTCTATTGACTAGGTCGGTGACTGTCATTTCTTTTAACATGAAAATCATTTAACGCGAAGAAATATTTCCGGTGTACATATCGAAGAAATAACGATAAAATATCGATAAAACGAGTTGAAGAATACAATTACAGAAGAATGCTCAAAATAATCTGGATGGATAGAGTTACGAATGAAGATGTTATGGTTCGGATGAATAAAGAAAAATAAGAAGTATTTAAAGCAATAAAAATCTGAACGCTTGAGTATCTCGGACATGTGGTGAGACATCCAGAGATCATTGCACCTCGTAAAATTGGGAAAAATTGCTGGAATTGATCATGGCTAAGACGGAACCCACCGCTAACCCAGGACCGTCAATAAGCAAAAGCTCCTATATCGGTTCTACTCATTCACCGCCAACAAGCAACGCAGCTCAACGCATAAACGTTCAAGCAACGACGCACGGCCGCCAATCAAAACATCTCTCATTACACATATTACCCCATATAAAAAAAATTATTGTGTAAAATATACAATGCACAGAATAATAATAATACAATATTTACAAAGATACAGTAATAACACACAAAAGTCGGGGGATAGAGGGGCAGAGGGGCAACTAAGGGAGTACACAAAATACTCCATCACGCGAAACAAGACGGGCACAAAAAAATGACGTGCAGTTGAGTGAATATCATGGCTGAAGAACCTGAGGCAATGGTTTGGCCAGTCCACTGTAGAGCTTTTCCAGGCCTCAGTAAAAAAGTGGTGGTAGCCGATGTCAGCGAATAAAGCACGAGAAGAAGGAGAACCGTTCATATTATAAAGGCATATAAGCAGGGGCGTGCGGTGCATACAAGCAAAAAAGCTGTGCATAACTAAAAATTCTGGGAAACAAATATAAATTAACAAAATGAATTAACATTAACGAAAACATTATTTTGCAATTAGTGCCATCTGTGTATTAGTAGAGACTTTCATTGCTTAGTTCTAAAAACTCACTCCAACTTACTGCTGTACTCGTGGCGCTCTATTTTTATTCACCGCATTGTGCTATTTACATTACTCAGTTCTATCTTTAAGCTAGTGAATTACTCAAGTCATATAAATGGCTATTTACTGAATTGGAAATTTCTTTCGGTTGATCCGTTTTGTATGGAGTAGTTGCCTATACTGTTTATTAACAGAATAACATTAGAAAGGGTTACAACTGCATACAAATCATTGAAGTGTCTACTTCCTCCTTTAAAAATACGCAAATTTTACTATCTTACTGTTTTGAACCTGTTGATTTCATGATTGTTCTGTAAATTTGGTGCATGGATTGGTTTTTGATTTGAGAAAAACAAAAAGCAATTGGCATAACTATTTCCTACGTTAAACTTTAATAAAAAATATTATTTCCTTTAGTTATTACGTGAAGTATTTTCAAACAATAAATTAATCATGTTCAGTCATGGAAAGTGTTCTTATAAACGTCCATACATTTTTTATATGGGTAATAAAGTATTATTTTACGTTAAAACATAAACTTTAAAAACACTATTAACAGAACTCTAAAATTATAAATAAATACATGATAGGGTCGCATAAACGACAGATTTATTTTGTCCAAAGACGTTGGTTAAACGAAAGTACATATATTATATATGATTGGTAACAACATAACCTAAATCTATACCTACTGCACGCCACTGCATATAAGGCGTTGTTCATATATAATAGACTCACGTCTCTCCGCGACTCCGCACGTGTCGTACAGATGACTAAATAATACAAAAACAACATTTCAAAAAATAATTTTAAACAAAGGCAGACTTCAAATAAGTAAGTAAAATTGGTAAGTGATAAGACGGCGTCTCCTGGGTGGGTTTAACAATAAAAAGTGACGAAAGTGACAATTAATTTAAACACATTTAACGAAAACAACCCCCGGTGCGATTTGGCGAGCGCGCCGGATGCGCGTAATCCTTTAAGCGTGGTGCACCGGGCCTGGCCGAGAGACTGAGACATGGGTAATTTCACTTCTTCAAAACTCTCGTATTTTTTCTGCTCACCAAAGGTCAGGAAGTGAATTAGTCTGTAAACTTAGTCACTCGTGTCACGGGTGTTCATTTCACAGCAGCGGCGTAGTGTGGTAGTGTATTGCGATTAAAGAAATTTGATAAAGTAATATTTTTAATTGTCAAATTTATATTTAAAATCTATTTTTATTATTATACAATCCTTAATCGGGCATTAACATAATTTGTAAAATAACAGAAAATTTCATCAGAAAAATAAAGAAAAAAATTATATAATGTCAGCATGTTTTTTCATAATCAAAATTAAAAATATATATATAATGTAGTCCTATAAAGAGTAATTTAATTTGTTGTAAACAGCAAAAATGTCTAGTACCTCGGTATATTCATTCCCCAAAGAATGCATTCTGGGGACTGCGGAGTTAGCTAATACATGAGTCCTGACATTGCCACTGTAATAGAACAATGAATTGTGTCTCGATAACCTTAATAGTGCGTGAAAGTCAAGCGAACCAACAATCTGGAGGCAGTCTATCATACAATTAATGATCCTGTACAGAAATATAAGGTCGGACATCGTTCGTATCACTGATAATTTAAACAATTTTAGATGGCTAACGAGATAATCATTATTGATATCCCCAGAGCACATATTTAATTTAAAATTAATGGATCTTAGAATCATTCTCTGGATTATTTCAACCGCCGTCGAGTGAACAATGAAGTGTGGCGATATTGTTACAGAATATTAATTATTCTACGTCATTCGAAAAGTTTTTCGCAATTAACACCGTTGTCGATATTTTCGACGATGGTTTGTAACGTCAAATGATGGCGACCCTGCTTCAAAGTATATAAAAATCTCAATTAGGGTGGCTTGGACACGTCTTGCGAATGCCAGAAGAACGACAATCAAGATGTATTTTCATGGCAACTAGGGGGGAGGGGGGCTCAGACTAAGCTGGAATAAGCATCAAAAAATATACTGAATGAAGACAAATCTCAGAAGGATTCTAGAACATCGTTTCATTGCTTAAAACAATGAATGTATTTGCAGACGGCCGCGATACGGTGACGGGGACGCAACCCCGCCAGTTTTAAAATACCCTGTGATGATGGACCGCTGGGATCTGTGCTGGCGTGTACTGCGCATGTGCAGCGCGCGTCCATCATAAACTCGCGCGCATAATTCATTAGTTTAATGGCCAGCATAAATTAGCGAGGATTTAAGTTCGAATATTTTGCATATTTCTGGTGTATTTTTAGATTTAATTGCTTCCGTTTTTACGATTCTTAGAATCTCGTATGATGCGTGTTATAAAGGTGGTGTTAAATATTTGCCGGAGTTCATTCGCGCCGGTTTGCGGTGTCTCAACACCCATGCTTTGATTGCTATTTAATATACAGGATGTTTTTAATGAAACGTGCATAACCTTGAATATAATACATAAATGTAATGCAACGTTTCAATACAACTTCACAAATAAATTGTAAATTAAAAGTGAATATAAAAAATCACAGCCTACCAAATATCTTTGATTTTATTGTCTAACACGTGATCACTTTGGAACGACTTACGCAATCAAATAATAATAATAATAATTATTTATTTATTTGATTCTTAGTACAGTGTGTAATTTGTCATATTATTATCAGAGACACATTTCAGAAAAGCAAGAAATGTATTTGGGTACCCTGCTTGCTATTTTAGTATTTTACTGTATTATAGCAGACAGTGTTATACATTATAGACACAAATATATATATATATATATATATATATATAAAGGGTTAAACAAGATGTCATTAGATTAGATACATACTTTATAAAAATTAACATAAATGCATTGTTCAATGTATAAGATGTAATATATGGTAAGATGCAATTAAATAACATATAATTACAACGTAAAACCTAAGGTATAAAAAAAAATTATATATACATATAAAGAGTAGAACAAGATACAATAAGATAGCATATAAAAAAAGATATACGAGTATAAAGAGTAAAACATGATGCAAATAAGATACAATTAGGTAATTCAATATACTGTTGTAGCAGTTTTATTTTCAGGTTTGGACCATTAAGAGTTCTTGGGTGTAATTTCTCCCCATTTTCGTGGAGCCAGAACTGCACTTTTCGTGAAAAATTGCTCCGCGACTTTTTTTAAATATATGACTCGATTGAAACGAAAATTTAAACGCTGATAATATAATATGCATTAGTGTAAAAATACGTAGGTATTGCTTACACAAAGATTTAATTTTCAAAGAGTAAATACTTTTACCGTTGCATAAACTAACGGATTCATGTTTCCATAAATAATGTTTATAGAATGCTCCTCATCCTATAACTAATGTTCAAACTCCTCTTCTATATGTACATTTTATTTCATATCTATTCATTTACTGGTCAGTGTAAAAAAATATCGAAGAAAATGATTTAAAAATGATTGCTGATATTAATGTTATTACTATGTGTGCAGTTGTCAGCGCATACCCTGGTAAGTTTTACAACGAAAACTGTATAAGATAGTTTTGAAACATTTTTATATAAGTACTGATTTTACTTTTACTGAGATCGATACCAAGCATCTCAAAACCTTTTTGCAATAAAAAGATTTTGGAGGCCGAGTGGGATCTCGAAAAAAAGATATATTGATAAAAATAAACTCGTTTTTGTGGCATTGAAATTAAATAAATAAATGAATGCGAAATTCTTCAAACGAATTAATTTTGATATATTTATAGATGTGTCACCTCACAAACCTATTGTTTTTATATGGAAAGGTAAGTATGGATGTCTTGGGCATTACAGGGCTTACGACCTGTCATCGGCTGGATTAAGTGATCACTTTACACAACGTAATGTTCACCGATTCTACCCATGCTCGATTACCACTCTTAACAATTTTTTTTTTTTTAAATTCTTTATATGTTATCATGTTTCCTTTCAATTATTACAATTATTATCAAGTTACCTTTCAATTATTTTTTAAAAACTACGCTGTCGCCATCTGTGGTTGAAAATTTGAAATTCATTCCCGTGTAACAGTATAGATATCGCAGAAGCTATATGAAAAGCTATAAAAAATGTGAAGCTATATGAAAATTCATCCAAATTATTAACACATACACTAGAATACGCCAGAAAAGTCAATAAAAAAATAATAGCTTCGTCTCCGTGAGACATATATAAATATATCTTAATGACAATCTCAGTAATTGTGTTCCTACATAGATTTGGACATACTCAAATGATTAATTTTGAGCAATATTTGAATATGTCCAAGAACACAAAATCACTGGATTTTCACTGGTTATTAAACAAATAACAGATATCTCATAGAGACAAACCTTTTTTAAAATTTAAATTGAAAATATATGGAAGTATGGGGTAATTACAGAGCAAACGACATGTCTTCGGCTGGCTTAAGTGATCACTTTACATAAATATAACGTTCACCATTCTCACCCATCAATCTCCACATCTATCATATTTTGAATTACCCCCATACTTCCTTATATTTTACATTTTAATAAAAAAAAATAGCTTCGTCTCTATGAGATATCTGTTATTTGTTTAATTAATTTTGAGTTCGTTGAAGATAAGTTATTAGAAATCTTTCCGATGTGCTATGCCAATATTTTGCTTCGTAACAGTATGTAATAACCAACAGAATTGTGGGAACATAAATAGCCCCCAAGCCACTGCTTTTGTAATAATGCATTAGGAATATCGTATTCCCTACAAATCGCGTACACATTTTTTTTACAGATCTTGTCCAACATTTTACCATTCACCGCGTGTGGTAAACGAGAGGGTCGCGGTCGCAAACGGGGTATTTATTATATTTGGCACGCGGCACACACGCGACTCATACGTGTATATTTGTTTTATTATAAAAAAAATTAGTACAATATTAACTTAGGAGAACACATTATTATTGTGAAGTTGTAATTATTCAGAACAGACGGTCTGTGATGAATTAAATATATTAATTAGAAAGATATACATATAAAATCAATTTTATCGAAAAATATTGTTGTTGCGCCACCGTAAAAATAAGGTAGATGGCTCTTTCAAATAATGAAACGATTAAATGTATTAATATCTAAAAGGTAACATATAGGTTCGAAAATTTGTCGCTAAAAATATTGTCGCTGTAGCGTAGTTGGATAATGCACCTTCCACGGTTTGGTAAGAGATCCAGGTTCGAATCCCGCTGGCGCAACAACAATATTTTTCGATAAAATCGATTTTATATGTATATCTTTCTAATTAATACATTTAATTCATATTTATAATATTAACTGTTAAAAAATTATTGCAGTGCAACATACTTGGTACACAGTATTTTATAGGGAGAATTTGAGCAATATTCCTTCAAATTTTGGATAACGGTGTACGCATAAAAAAGCTTTAGTGCAATTTTAAGGACTAATGCTATTATTTGTGCACTGGGGGAGAAAGTAATAAAAACATTACCATACCAGTTTAAGGCTACTGGGGCTACTCGGAATGAAGATGTATCAAGACTCATAAATAACAAGCTGCATACTGAGGACACATTATCCGCAGTGAAAAATATTATCTTTCACAACTCGGTAGTATGCAGGGTAAGCCAGAAGACAGCAGAGACGTGGCTAGAAAGAGATTATCTTTGCTGTTAGCGCCGTTTGACTTGTTACTTCACTCGTGCATGCATTCAATTCTCGATTTACCGCGTATCTCCGTCCCTTTCTTTCCTAACCTATCCTTAAGCACAAGGAAGAGAGAAGATGTAGCATTAATTAAAAATCTATTAACTTCAGTAAGTTCAGTGCGCTTAGAACTTTATACGGAAACACTCCGCTTTTCACTTAATAATCTTACTTTAATTCCGTTTATACTCAATAATCCTTTAACGCGAGTGTTATTATACACGTCGCAACGCTTGTACTAGTGGTGAAGAGGAATCTATCAACGAACTAGCAGACGGAAAGTAAGTGCCTTCCTTTCTTCCTCATATTTCCACCTCTTGCTGTCTTCTCATAAATTAGTTTGATATCAAAAATGTTGGCGATTTTATACAAAATAATCGCCAACCATCGTTATAAGGTGGCACATGAAGAAAAAGTCTAGTTAAAAATTGTGTGCGCGCTATATTTTTTTTGTGTGCACTATGATGCCAAATCATATGCGCGCGCACACCCGCACACATTAGAAAGAACATTGATTGTGAGTAGAAATTATTTATGGTGCGTATTAACATATCTTCTTCTTTTATGTCATAATTGATTGATGATTCCCTTAGGATGCTAAAATAAAAACACGCCTTACGGTACTGTAAACCCGGTGTACATGAAGACTTTTGCGATATTTAAATCGGATAAGTATGAATATTTTACATTTATTACTTATATTAATTATTAAAATAATAGTTGACATATACATAACTGAATATTCACATCAATTATTGTGTAAAAGTTCTAAAAATGAGAAAAAACATTTTGTCATCACAAGCTACAGAGATACAATAAGATGCCTCTAACTTGGCCGGCGAACGCTCTGCCACTAAGTGATGATCGGCATTCGGCAATTCGCACATTCACATACACGTATTGGCAAATGCACGTCGGATCCTACGAGAAAACATTTATATTTTTGCGTATGGTAAATACTTAATACATTGTAAGAATTTAATTTAATACATAAATATACCTAAAATATGAACTCTGTATTTAGTATAGTCTCGTTTCTGTGTCGCCCTTAAAGCGTTTTCAAGAATAACTGCAGCCAGATGCAACGCATCCATCCAGCATTGTGGTATTTTTCCTAGTCTTCTTTATCTTCAAGATGAGTCCAGGATAATTATTTACTTAGACTGCCATAATGACTTAAAAAGTGGTCAAAAAAAATGTAAGGATTTCTGAACTACCGTCGATATAGTGTATCGTTGTTATATTTCTCGCAGGGTTGAGGTATTCTTGCTATCGTAATTCTCTGGCGGTTGTATCAACATTGAAAAGACAAGAGTCCGCACTCACCAGCCACTCGTGACTTAGTTCTTGGCAACTTTAGTCGGATTTATTTTTATTAACCCTTCCCAAACCATGCAGTAACACAGGTCCATCATCATAATTAAACCTTAATATTTCGGTAAATACATGCAGCATAAAATTCATATTTTAGATAATCCTAAAGAAAAGGAATGAATGAAGCTTAGGAATGACTAGTGAAAAATCAATTATGAAAAGGGAATCGTACAAAAACAATTATTTTTTCCATTCAATCCGTTGTAAAATTAATACATTAGTAAAAATACAATTTTTGATATGAAAGACAGAGATCACACACTATTTTCACAGTGAAAAGAACAACAAACATACAAATATAATTGTCTCTTTCTCACTAATTAAATGAAGAGAGATAAGAAGGAAGAACACATTGTACAGGACTTACCGAATGTTCTAAATTATATTATTAATCATTTTTTCAAAACTGAATGCTCAATATTTAGAATAAATTCGTGCCATTGAAGCTATTTAAGCTAATAAAATCATTTTTTCTCACTGTTATTCACGGTAACACGAGTTGACAGCAAGGCCGCGTTCGGGTATTTTATATCATTGTACGGTAAAGGTTAAGGAAAACACATTCTTATTGTGAAGTTGTAATTATTCAGAACATAAGTTTGTGATTTTTTAAATACTAATTTAATGTATTAATTATAAATATATACATATAAAATTAATTTTGTCGAAAAATATTGTTTTTGCGCTACCGCGATTTGTTTTTGAATGTACGATGCGACCTAGTACAATATATTATATTATGTTTGGGCGTGCTGATTACGAACACCAGTGACGGTAGACAAAAAATCAAAGAAAAATAAATTTCATATTATAAAAAAATGGGAAGTTTTTTTATGTTAGATAGTTGTTTACCCCTGTGAACCTGGGCTATCGGATAGCATTTCAACGTACACACATAACAACGCGTCACGTATCAGACGGAGACGGCAGATGCGCCCTCGAGGGGGGGATGGAGAAGGAGATGAAAAAATGTATATTGGGACCTACATTCGTCGTTGCACTACGGATCTGTTTTGAATTCCGAAAAATATCGAATTACAAAATGCATTTTTTTTTGGGTTAAAACAATTAGAGTTTTATTCAGCGCAACCCTCCGCGGTACAGGCAGATGGTTTCGGTAAGATATTTAAATACAATTTTGGTAGAGATTTTGGCCATTATTTTATTCATAGATATAATACAAAATTGAATGTACATTAGTCTATCCGTATGTTCTCTACACATTTAGACCGATTAAAAGCAAAATTTTGCATTGTAACTCTTTAGGATCCTACTCAAAATATAGCCACAGCTTCCTGAGGTGTATATATACCCATCTTCACTGCTCTCTGGACATTAAACTATCCCTCTGTCTGGACCAAATTTTGATAAAAAAAAAAGGGCCTAATCCGCCATCTTGTTTCAAAATGATAACTATTCGTAACTTTATTAATATTGGACGTAGAAATAAAGTTAAAAAAATGCACTTTTATGCACAGACCAAATGCATTTTACCTTACGAGGTTAAACTATCATTTGATTTGGTTTGATTTGATAATGGCATCGCCCAAATCTGACAATTATATATTATATGATAGTGTAATCTGGATAAAGCTAACTTTACATAGTTAAGCGCGTTGGCACTCCAAGCTGTACACGCATTTTTGGACCTTGCACACATGCAGGGATTAAAGACATATTTTTAAATCATTTTGCTATCTGTGGATGACAGGTCTCAACTTGTGAAAGACCCTTAAAGCCTAGTCTTACTCTATGTGGTGTTTTCCATTTCAAATAGAGTAGGCAGTTAAATGGTTATACTAACGTAGTTCGTATTTTTGAACAAAATGCTTCTTCTTCTTCATGTGCCGTCTTCTATTGAAAGTTAGCGACCAAGTTACAGTATGCCGATTTATCTTGTGCCATGTGTATCTCTGAAGAAGATCTATTTTGGTAATTTGAGCCAGTTTGCAGTTATGCAGCCTAATAACCTCTTTATACATACGACTCTGCTGTTTATTCGAGATCATATTTTTCATTTCGAATAATTTGTCGAAAATGTGCAATTTTCCATCCTTTGGTAGCTGTTCTTTTAATACCTTTTCATTGGTAATTTGGTCAACCCAGAAGATCTTCGGCATACGTCGGTACAGCCACATCTCAAACGCCACCAGTATTTTACACTAACGTAGAAAACGCAGTAATTGAATATGAAAAAAACCTCTTATGCACATGATAGTGTAATCCTGTTAAGAGTGTAATCTCGCTGTAATGCCGCCCCCGGTACACCTGAGCTGTATACCGGGTCAACTGTTCAGATGGAGTGTCGCCGGATTATCCTGGCGCAGATCGGCACGTGTGCGAGTTACAACACTTTTGTACTGATTTTGCATATAAATGGGATTGAGGCTAATCGAATAATTTCATTAGTTAGGCGGTCACAATAGCGAGCTCGGCGCTGGGAGATTAAGCCTTTATTGCGGAAATTTATAGCGAAATTCTGTACGGCAACGGAAAATTGTATATACACAAATTTCAGGATACAGTTTCAGGTTGAATTATACTTTTATAAATGTATTTTCACGAAATGGCCCACATGGTTATGTGTTTCTGAAATATTTCAGAATAGGATTATACGTAATATTTCTACCTATGTTTTAAAGGATTGTATCATCGAACAAAGGGGGTGATTATTTTTGTTAAATTATTCAGTTTATTTAATAGATTTATTAATTATTTTGTAAACTGAGTCAAAACACTGTTTTATTCCATTACACTTTATTGTATTCATTATGTTAAACGATAGAACGTTTTCGGGAACATCTTCCCATTATCAATATTATAATTCAACTAAAATTAAAAACACTTTCGGCCAGTAATATATGGTGTGTTTGGAATAAACAGTAGTGGGGGTGAAGTTAAGAGATAAGAGATGGGATGTAATGAGTGGTATTTGAATATTTATAATGTTTTTATTGTTATTTTTATTACTAAATATTTTAGTTGAATTATAATATTGATAATGGGAAGATGATCCCGAAAACGCTATATCGTTTAACACAATGAAAAGTGTAGTGGAATAAAACAGTGTAATTATGGAATTCCACAAAGTTTTACTAAAAACCTTTGAATAGATTTAAAAAATTTAAAATCCTGGAGGCTAATTCTCTCGTATGGATCAGAATGACGTGTACTCAGTAAGAAATACGAAAATTCATTTCTAATTTTCAAAAGTGAAATAAATAGAAGAATAGCAATGTTTAACAATTCTTTATAGTGTTATAGTTAAGTGTCAAGACCACGCTGAATATTTTTAAGGCTGTCGATTTTAATATATGGTCATGGTTTCTTACGAAAAGAGTGAGGACAAAATTCCAGGCTGCCGAAATGAGTAATCTTAGGGGATTAACAGGAGTAAGATTATTAGATCGAATGAGAGGTACTGAGTTAAGGAAGACCCTCGGGATGGAGCCCCTGCTTCTATATATCTACATATAAAAATATCTCGATCAAGGTAGCTTGGATACGTCTTACGAATATTAGAGGTACGAGCAACTCCGGATGGAAGGCACCTCCAAATCTTAATTTATGGGGGTGGCTTAGACATTTACATATAAATATAAACAAAATTTATAATAGTACAGAACTAAATTTAATAATGTGCAATACACTATTATTTCAGAAACTATCAAGAAATAAATCAGAGACAAAGGAAATATTCCCATAAAAAATGAAAAACAAGAAGAAGAAACCGGCCTATTTATATTTATAATAGTGATGTCTTAGGATTGTAAGTTGTGTATGTGAGTGTGTGTATGAATGCCGCACCGCCGGGGCATGTGTGCCCGGGTTATAAAGGGCGACGCGCCAGGCGCGCGTCTCTCTCATCATCTCGTCATCGGCTTTATTGTTTGACTTGTACCAGTGATATACCTCGTAACTAAATTGTATCTTACTGTAATAAACGTATAATTGTCACAAGGAATATTTCTTGGACCTTCACATTACGAGGTGTACACTGAAGACGTGCTTTGAAGACAAGTACGTAACAATAATTATCTAACAAGCATATTTCATAATAAATTTTGATGACAGAACACACAGAATTTATAAGATGATACACAAATGTTTTTAATAAAAACGTAAAATTATTTTTTATTTTATTTGAAAAAAAAAAGATTTTGAAAACATTAGAAATAAGTAAAATTTCACATTTGGTTTTAGTTATTTTTTTGTCATCTGATGAAAGAAAATATATTTTCCAAACCGGCTAGTGAAGATGTTAATAAATAATTCAATAAGAAAAGTTGTATTTATGTACTTATTTTGAATACTGTGGACTGAGAGTCACAAGCACACATGACACATACACACGCGTACAGAGTAATTCCTTTATATTGAACACAATGGATCTTTGCACGCCCAAAAGACCGAGCACAAAAACACCACAATAATTCCCCAGATTACTTTAAGAAGAGTGATTTGGTCATATTCATGTAAAACTTTTACAAATCCCGACAGGTACCTACCATACCATTCGTAGATGTTTGTTTGTTCGGACAGATTTTTTATCCCAGCTTATTCACAATACTGAGATTTCGGGCCGATTCGCATGCTCGAAGAGTTTTGAATGAGATGTTTTTGCAACTGGCGAATAATAGAAGAAGCTCTTATTTTGTATGCTGTAGATTACGCGGACCGATTCTGACTATGAATTTGCATAATAATTTAAATATGGTTAGCAATGTAAAATTAATTAAACAATATTGTTGTTCGAAATTCACCCCAGGTCCGCGAGGGTGCGGGTGCGCTCTTGTGCCTGGACGAGAATTCAAATAGGGTTGTTTTCATACAAATTTCATTACTCGTATCGGATTAACTAATGAAATACTCGAGTTATTTGAACTATCGCTTGATAATACCCTTTTATATATAAGAAATTCATATGTTAGAGTATCTTTAAACGATCGCCCGTTTCAATAGTCTTTCAATTCCATCAAATAATCGCGAAAATTAAAGTCAACAGTACTTGGATGAGCGATCTCACGTTCCTTCGTCTGTCTGTTCTGTGCGTTGTTTCGACAGTAATCGACCTAGAGAGCGTGCAGTCCCTGCGGATCGCATCCAGCATTTCATCTGGTTTATAAAATGTTAGGTGCCGCACATGCTGAAGACTCTTTGATCCAGTCAGATGCCGGCCAGTTTGATATCGTCTGGCTCATAGTAGAGCTTCGAGGTTATAGCGGAGACACCAAATACTATCCTCGTAAATCAGACCAAAAATCCTTCTCAGGTTTTGCCAAGTTGTGAACCTTGTCGACATTTTCAATATTAGACAAATAACATCGGTAAAATATGCAGAGATGAAGAATAACAAGATCGAGAAGAAGAGTATTATCATCTTAGCGTAACTAGCTCATTTAGTCTAACGGCAAGACCCTTGTCTAGTAGTAGCCAAGAGGTAGTAGTAAAAGGTTAGTGTGATCCTCGTTCTAGGAGACCATAACTAAGCTTGAAAAAAAATATAACCTCGCGCTGTGCGCTCCTCTGTTTAAAACAGACTATCATATCATCAGACATAGGTTTGATTAGGTTGAAATGATGATTGAAAGCGGTAAGGAAGAAAGAAATAAGCAACGAGTTGGACAGAGAGCATAAATATAAGAATCCTTAAATACCAGCAGAGCTGAAGATGAGATAGATACAAACGAAAGCGATTATTTAGTGTGTATGAAATTTGGTTTGGCTTCTTACAAAGGTGTTTTCTTAAGGAACGATTAGAGGTATTAAAAAAAAATTAACAATAGAATTTTATCTCCGCCGGAAAACGTAATAATGTATGAATGAGGTCCCTAAAGACCTCACGCGGCTCTCAAATATTTCAATATGGTGGAGTTAAAGAAGTATTAAATGCCAAGATTTAAAATTATTTATTTATTTATGTTAATTACACAAACCTTGATCAGTTTCAACGTCACTGTATTGTTTGCAAGCAAACTTCCACACATATGTACTTTTAAATTATAAAATATTTCTAAATTATCTTTTGTGTGTAGTTAGAGAACTATGCGATTTACAAAAATAGAAATTATGTAAATAATTGTCCTGAAAACAATTTTTTTGTGTCACGTAAATCAAAACTTTAAGGAATTCATCGTAAAAAAATTGTTAATATTTTAATTTTAATAGATACACATGTGTCAAGACGCGATTTATTGCATCTATACTGATGATGTGTAAGCGGTCATCAAAATCATCACCATCGTTATCAATCCACTGCAGAATTATTTTCATTTGCTCTCTGCCAATCTTCGCCATACCACTCCCGCTGCTCCGATAAAATTTCGTACTTTTCTATCCGTACGTTTGGCATCGATATACACGACACAAAATGATTAAATTATATCATATGCTAGTAAATTTTTTAATTATAACAAGTCTTGATTCATATAATTCATAAATGGTTTCAATAATCGCTTTTCTGTTTGTACAATTCACACAAATGACTAAATCATTACACAATTAAAAATGTGATGAAATTCTTATCGAAAATTAAAATAAAATAATTATAAATGTCAACAGTTTTAAAGTCACTGGTTTTCTCAGAGCTCTGGACTATTTGTTAGACAAATTCAGGTAAAAAGGAGACGTACGATTGTTCAAAATACATATGTATGTATATTCGTTTTTTTTTTTACCATAGAGGCTAGAGAGTAAAAAATATACCATTAAGGCTGTACGCATAAGACTAGCCCATGTTTGATTTATAATAAAACAGGCTAAGTCTGTCCGCACCTACAGCCTTCACTATAATTCAGTGACCGGTAACATATCAGATACAACTGGGAACTTGCATTTTTGCCAGTGCCAAAACGTGAATTTCTTCTTGTTCAATGGTGCTAAAGCCAATACAGACCCCTCCAGTTATGGGCTATATTCCAATTCAGAAACTGCAGCAGCCCTACTGTTATTTATGTCGTCTTCCCAGCGGAGTCGCCGTCGTCGCATTATTCTCTCAACAGGTGGTTAAGAGTTTTTTTTCGGGATTCGTGCTTCCAGCATCTCGTGAACGTTACCCGCCCATCTGAGCTGCTGCAGTCGACGTGCGGACGTAGAGAGTTGGAAATATTACTCAATAACGGCAATAATCATAATAAATCTCTCGAAACTAGTTTAATTGTTAATCGCTTTTGTCGTTATCCTATCACACATCACAATCTCTTTTCAGCACTCTTACAAGTCTGGATTACGCTCTTCTATAGTGAGAATGTACCGAGAGTATAATGATTTGTTCAACGACATTAATATATTTTGTTTCATTGCCAATATTTATTTTTACTTGTTAGTGTGTTTATAACTTTTTATTTTATTTTGTCTTTCTTATTGTCATACATATAACTCTAAATTATTCTTATTTAATATCTATCAATGACAAATCTAATAAAAATACGCGACTTTAATTCAATAACATATTCAAGTTTATGCAAAACGAAAAAAGATAAGAAATTCAATGTGGTTATTAGCAATTATCGCAAAGTTTTTAAAATTTAGACCCTCCAGCATTCCTTAAGTGCTGTCTTTATTCATAAAAACAAAATAACATAATCCATTGAACATAGTTTTACATACACATGGAAAATTAAGGTGCAGTAGTTCAAGGCAGACACCCAGGGATCCATTCATCAAAAAACACTCCCAAAAGAGGGACAGTGGACGAGACACAAAATGGATTGAGTCACACTTACACGGACAGACTAACGGAGTTGCAAAACACGAGATATGGATAGTGAAAGGATAAGTAATTTGTCGCCATGTTTTCTATTTCTACATGTATCTGTTTTATTTCCAATAAATAATAAATAAAATTCACATCAGTAATCTCAATGTTTAATGATGATGAACCTGTGGATTCAGGACTGTATACGGTGACATGTTTACATACAACAGATCACAATGGTGATGCATGCCGCGGCCATTGCATTCATTCCGTGGCGATACCCCTATAGTTCACAACATAACACCCCGAGGCCATGGACAGAATCAGCGGACTACATGTTTTTTTTTTTTATAAGCCATACGGCAGATGTGAGAGGTTTGAAGGCGAAGAGCACGAGGAGCCGAAGATCGGCGGAGACTGACGAAGAATGACGATCGGGCCGAATGTCGCGTGGACGGAGTCACGACACGGTAATGACGCCGGCACGACTCCGATCCTAATCCGGCGTGTCCCAAGTCCCAATGGGTCAACAGCATTATAAACAATATCTCAATTTATTACATTTGGTCCTGCCGTCTGCTGGCCGTGGTCCCCGAGGCTTAACCCCTCGGCTGAGAAACTGGCCAGCTAGACACAACTACTTTACCGTACTTTGAAATATGATTTTTAAGGAAATTTAAACAATTATACAAGTCTTGAACAGCAAAATAAATAAAATTATTTAGGCTTGTGGTGAAATAAATCAACCAGTATACTATACTATACTAACATATCTTTGTTTGGACTGGCGTACACTGATGAAGATACGATAGTATCGAAACCGATTGACGTAAAAATAACTCACAGTGGTTTATACAAGGTTAAATATAAATACAATTTTGAATTATGTCTTATTATCTATGTTATTAAATAAGCGTTAGCAGATTAAAATACCAAAGAGTGATTGATGTCTTCAATTAATTTTTAACTTAAATAATGTACTTTGAACTCGATTAAATATATTTGTAAGGTAGTGTTGTGTAAGAAGCTTCATTGTACAAAATGCATCTTGATATGATGGTTAACCAGCGGACGTGGAAGAGTGTATTGGGAAAATTATGTAATGGGTAAAAATTAGTTTGTAATATGATAATAATGACAGCAACGGGTACCAAAGACATAAATGAAGAAATATAAAAATATAAAGCAGAAAACAGAGGACAAAAAAGGAATGACAAAAAATATCAGGATTATAAGATGGAAGAATGACATGACCCTAAAAATCATTCCACACGACAGAGCACTTGAATGATAGAGGGAAACAGGGGATAGGAAGTTGGGCTGTTTCACAGACGTAATAAAGAAAAAATTAATAAAAGTGAATTGATAATTCTGGCGTCTGCTATCAGTTTACTCAAAGGTATTTGAGATTCTGTAAAAATAAGGTAGATGGCTCTTTCAAATAATGGAACGATTAAATGTATTAATATCAAAAAGGTAACATATGGATTCGACAATTGTCGCTAAAAATATTGTCGCTGTAGCATAGTTGGATAATGCACCTTCCCCGGTTAGGACAGAGATCCAGGTTCGAATCCCGGTGGCGCAACAACAATATTTTTCGATAAAATTGATTTTATATGTATATCTTTCTAATTAATATATTTAATTCATATTTTTAATAAAGAATCAATAATGGTAGAAACGCAGCATTTTACTCACCATGTTTTTGTAAAACGGAAAATTAACTAACAACAAAAGAATGTGAATGAGACAAATCGCTCTCCTTTGCACTGATTCCTATGTTTATCGAGTACTCAGGGGCACACTTTATGTGACGATGTGATGATTAATTCTTCTTTATTTTTTCATGTCATGATGGCTTCAATGCACCTTCACATGTCTCGGTCCTGAGTCGTCCTCACAGACGCAGCGCATCCATACGCCATTCTGGTACTCTTCAAGGTCTCCTTCGTCCTAAAATTTAAATATATTTATTACTAGCCTGCCCGCAGCAGCTACCGCACGGTAGCAAACGTACCCTGCAGAGATACGGTACTCTGTTGTCAATACACTTTGTAAAACCATAAAGTGTTTTGATAGGAAAATAAGAAAAAGAAGAAGTGAGAATGATACAAATCTCAATGCATTACACGTATGTCTATCATCAGAACTTTTAAATTTAAATATTGAACATAAACTGACTGAGAAAAGCTTAATATATTTATTTATACATAAATATTCTTTTTTTAACTACGGTGGGCTCCCCACTAGGCTCTGCCCATTCAGGAGAAACCTTAAAAATACTGACAATAATTTTCTCAATAAAATTGTGTTACAAAAATTAAAAATTTGTTTGCAGTTTAAAACAACAGCTGATGATTGGAGTACACAAAATTAGGGATCAGTTATTTTTATTAACTCTAAATTAAATAGAAGACACTTTTGTAAAAAATTCAACTCATAAGAACCACATTACGTCGCAGAAATCAAAAAATAAATATTCAAAACCTTGAAGCTCAATATCTGAGTTCGATGTAAATGTCAGGTAGTGTAGTGCCATGGTGTTCCAAGGGTACAATTAGTTAAAGTTATAAAATGCAATATTAAATGGTTAAAAAAAAATAAAAATAGATACAAAAATATTGGATTACACAATGATTTATACAAGCCAACGCGGTGATTTGTACAAGGTCAAGTGATGGGTATTATTATAATACCTGAACTTTGACACAGGTAGAAAAATAATAAAAGGTAAAATATTGTTTCTTGCGAAAAAACTTGCCTTGCAAATGATGTGCATACACACGTACATAGTGTGTATATATATTTTCTGTATACAAGACGCCTCTCAGTTCAGAGCGCACGCAATGGAAGCATTAACGTCCTATTACACGAAACTTTCAAAACAAATAAAATTAATTTGTAATTCCTCATAAACATTGGGGCGATGATGAATGGAGATTACTGTTTCAAAATCGAATAGGTACCTGCTCAAAAACTAATTTCATATAAATACCGACTATCAGTGGCGTGCAGCAGGTATGGACTTAGGTTATGCTGTTATAATGATATTATATGCTACATTGTTCATAGGTTTATTTTCGTTTAATCGACATCTTTAAGGAAAATAAATCCATCATAAATAAAATGCATTATCCTCGAACGCAAATAGCATTCATGCATTTAGAAAGGTAGTCAAATTTGCGAATTTGTAAATGAAGAAGTAGATGCTCTAAGCCAAGTTCAAAACCTTTCAAATGTCATTCTGTTAGGAAACAGCATAAGTGAGGACTTCGTTTAACATGGATCAGCGGATCCATTTCTGACACTGCCGAGTGAAATTTTCAATTCAGTAGGTGGAAATTGTATGGCTTGAATAGAATAATATATTAAAATAGTGGCTAGCAATTGTAGTAGCAATAAATTAATCTTTTTTGCCTGTATGCACTGCACGCCCTTGCCTACTATACTAAAATATGTACGCTTAAATTCCAGAAGCCCCAGACAACATATGCAGAGGAAAGATATTGATATGCAAGTTGGGCTAGAAAATATTGGAATCGCAATCAAATGAAAGATAAATATATCAAGATTGAGAAAAAAATTGAAATGGAAATGGGCGGGTATTAATGATCAGAGTTTCAAAGACGAATCAAGTACCTATTCCAGTGTCATCCATGGAATTAGAAAGTAGGAACAGACCACGAGATAGACCAAAGTCACGCTGGGTTGACGAGATTCGACAGTATTCCGGATTGGCCTGACAGCAGGGTGCCAGATGAAATAAGGATGTGGAAACATCACGGGCAGGCCTTCATCCGCAGTGGATTGATACGGGTTGATGACTTTATTATATAAGACCTGTATATTTCGATTCTGAAACCTACATATTATATCAAGTCCATACACCTCAATTGTTGTGGAATGACTTTTCTTTTCTTTTTAGACTTTTGTTTTATGTGTCTAGTACTTTTTACGCATTTCAATTTTTTTTAAATATACATTTCTAAAATTTTATTAGTTTCAATTTATTTTAAAAAATAATCGTAGATATGTGAAAATAAAGAGTGTGTATCTTGAGCATTTTAAGCATTCCATATTGATTTGTATAAGAACTCACTAATTTGACTTTTCTAAGAAAAAATTCCGTGGTATTGCTTCATTAAAACTTATCAATATCATTAGATTTAGAATACTGTAAATATCATTAGCTTTAATGATAAATGGTCATGTCATGCTAAAGCTTTTAAACATTCCAAAATATGTTGAAGAATGTCGACAAAACTACATTTTGGGAACAAAACAAATCTGAAGGTACAGCGGGATATTTCTGTAACGCTACGCAAGACGCCATTCTGATTCATGTTAAACGGAAAACAAATTAATTAGATTTATTAGATATTATATAAATATTAATTATCTGCCTACCCTGACTCGGTGGAACGACTCGGACACGGACTGCGAAACTGACTGGGTCACGAAAACAAACATTTGACATTTTGTTACACTGACGTGAAGTTTGCTACAATTCATTTCGAAACTGGAACAAGAATTTCATTTGTATGTCAAATACAATAGAATTATTACCGTAGGGAATCTGTAGGTTTAATTTTTCTTTAAAGATTTTTGAAGTGTAGGAACCCATTTATAGATTTCTATCACATATTTTTAATTAGTCATTTAGATATTGTGTGTGAATGGCTCCTGGAGCAGATTGGTCTTACCGAGGCTTGGCTTGAAAGGCGGTTGAAACACGAAATTCGGCCTTATTTCATTAAAATTCTGTGTGTAATTTCATGCTACATGTAGAAATTTTATTAGTGAGAATGAATTAAGAAGGTTTTTCAAAGCATTTTTTGTTGAAATACCAGTATGAAGATTACTTTTAACAAATCAGTTAAGGGCACATCATCCATCATCATCATCGGCTGTTATAAATCGACTGATGGATGACGACCTCTCCATGATTCTATCACTCTTTTCGGTCTTTATTAAGCTTTGCAACGTTACTCCCACTGTTCTGTTTATTTCGTGTATCCCTCTATTTTGGTCCACTATATAAGAATATTATTTGTTTATTGGTTTGGATTTGGGTCTTAAAATATTACCCGCCTATTGCTAGTACGGTAATAATAACACCCTTCTTTACTCTCAAGCTCACGTGGTTTTTTTTACTGTCTTTCATGTTCACCATCCCACGATAACACTTTAAGTACTCATGACAATCTTTTGAAAATTATTTTTCTCTGACACATGTGCCATACCACTCCTGCATACAATATTATGTTTTTCTGCTTCGAAAAAATAATCCATGTTCGAGAAATTATTTCCGGGCTCAAGCGTGTCCGGCGAAGATACTAACTATTACACTACCGACGAATCAAGCAAGGCGAGAAATAGAAGATTAAAAATATTTTAAGCTCTTTATTAATACTAGATTGTTAGAAAGTTCAACAGGGGTAACATATTTTTAAATAAAATTATGTATCAGTACCAGAAATAGAGGACGTCCGCAGAATATTTAGCACGACCAGGTAAATCAGATACTGGAAGATGGTCCTGTTAGAAGCCTCAATAATTAACGAGCTATATGAGAAGATGTATGAATGTGGATGTGGCGTTCTATCCGGCGTAGCGGTAAGTTAGTTCACATTGTATTTATTAGTTAACAATTTATGTTAAGAGTATGTAAATAGTTATGTATGTATATTAAACATATAAACCGATGCATTAAATTCTCGCGTAAAAAAATAGCAATACATGATTACGAGATACGACAATTTGACTCGATAGTCCACTAGGGGAGTAGCTAAAGTGGCAGAATACTAGTTTAGCATGTTAGTGTTACCGGGATCTTTTTGATTTCGTATCGATCCCGGTTCTGGTAAAAGTAAAAATAAAGCATAAGGTAACAGTAATAAAATATATAAAAATATTACTAAGTTTTCTAAAGCTGTGTTATGACGAGTTTACTGAATATGCATGTGTTATGTTAAAAAGGGTGATGTTAATAATTAATAGAAATGCCGCTAAAGAATGTTTTAAACATCTTAATAAAGCGGCAAAAGAAAAATAAACATTTTTAAAACCTCTATGAAATCATTCTGGACCATTTTAATTAATTTGTAGGTCTGTGACGTTGTCTTTAATATATTGTGATCCCAAAACCACAGGATATCATTAATGTGGCCATAAATTCATTAGCTGAAAGTACAATTAATAATTCCCCCTGTCATAATTATAAATTTATTAATTAATTATCTCACATAAGATCGGCTAACTAAATTACAAACCCCCCAAGTTCAACGAATGAATTCATTCGAATTCTATATACTCGTACCGATGTAAAAAAAAGGAAAAATTCCTTATCAGTCCGCAACTATCTCTTTTTGTCTTTCATAAAAATGGAGATATAATATTCATTTTGTCTCTTTCCAAAAACGTAAACAGCTTCTTAAAAAAAGCTGTAGGTAGTAAAAAAATCTTTTCCATCTCTCTTAATCTCGCGCGGCTTAATTAAGCTTTAGAAAGAGATAAAAAATAATAGACGTGCCTTCATTTCATATTCAAACCACATATTTCCATCTCCTTTACGCGCCGTACATATTTCACCCGGGCGAGATAGAGATGGACGCACATTGTTCCATAGAGCAGATGCATTTTGTTTTTTTATCGCGACTAGCTTCACTCCGGTTCAGTACCGAGTCCGCGTTGGAAGCCGGAGGTTGTGTCGGTCTTCGCGAAAATAACGTTCACGAAATTTCGCGATGTATTTTCGATCGGTTTGAAGTTATTTCGCAGTACAAAATAATGAAGTGCATTTAAAAAAAGTGGCTGAAGAATGATTTAAAAGAGATTTGATACTCGTGTGCTTGTGACAGCAATTAACTAAATTTGTGTGCAATAAATTTGATGCAAATTTGTGTTTTCAAAGTAAACGATTAACAATTTTAACAATAAACAAAACAAAAGTTTTCCAAAGAATTGTTGTGTTGTTTAATTTGCACACTTACGAAATTCTAGTGTAATAAAAATAAGAACATAACTTTTTCGATTTAATTTCTGGAGTGTTGTGTTCTATTTGAAGTCTGTCAAATAGGAGTGTTGGAAAATATTATTATTTTCAAGGAGTTTAAATATTCTTCGAGCTTTGGTTTTTTAAAAATTGTAGTGTAATTTTTTTAAATCTTTCGTAAATGTGCGTTGGTGAGTCGCGAAGTGCAGCAGTGTGTGTGTGGTGAGCAGTGTGGCCATGGCGGCCCAGGCGGGTTTCGCCCTCCAGGCGTCGTCGGATTTCCGGGGGATTTTGGATTTTAAACGAGTGCTGCTGTTTGTGCTGCTGTCGTCCTGTTTAACGTCTGTTGAAGGTTGGTTCACCGTGTATTATTTGCGCAATTATTTTTAAATTAATTTAATTAAAATTTTAGTATAGTAGATGCATATAATAATTATTTTAATTTTCTATCCTGTCCCTATATGTGTATTATATAACTTACTTACCTATGTCGATCAAACATATAACAGTTGTCCGAATCATATGGCAGTATAAAACAAGATATGTTGTCAATTATATAGGTACATATTAGTCAATTATTTAGCTACCCTATTTTCATGGATTTAAATAAATGACTGAGTATCATTGGTCCTCTAATATGCTCATACTGCGCGAACTGCTTGCTTCCACAATCGCAATCTTGGGCCTTGTATATAAGTATTCTGTTTTTAAGATAATAACTTCTCTAGTACATATTGGTAGCGTTAGTTAAATCGTTATTTAAAACGTTATTGCGACTGTGATTGTTTGTGTTCGATTATCACGATTTTCGGTGACTAATTATTCGTAATTCTTTGAGCAATGAATGGTACACTAGAAAGTAAACCTCCAACAGTTAAATCTTAATTACCAAGCATCCTTAAATCTCAGTTGCCAATCATCGTCACAATCACACTCACATAACGGTTTACCGTCACCACATATTTGCTTGTCTTTTACGTTATTGAAATATTTTTTCATTTTATTTTATTGTGTTAATATATGGGTATGTGTTAACATTAAAAATTATCTAATTACGGTGAAAAATGATCAAAAGTACTCACTTGCTGGGCGTGCCGCAGTAGACAGATTGTTAAAATATGATAATCCTATTAATAGTGATGTTGAACGCGTATTGTATTAGATTAGTATTGTATCTAGGTGTGATATAATATGATTTATGGTTTATTCTAGAAGGTCGTAATACATTAATACTTTATATTTTTTTACAACACTGGAGCATTGCCGTTCTAATGCTGCATATATGTAGGTATTATATATGCACTTTTACTCCCGATATCAGAGGTAAAGATCGATAGATCCCACTTTTATAATTTCCTTATAAAACAAACAAGATTTTCTGTCAGTTTTATCCCGTTAAAGTATGCAGTTATCGCATCAAAGTATTCAGCTACTGTAGCTTTTGCAAAGTATTTTTAATTGATTTTATAAATATATAATATTTAATTTAAAAAATATGTAAATAAGATTAACTTGCTGATCTCCTGAAACGAGGCGCGAACCCCCAACCAATGAGTTCATAAAAATGTTCCCATTATAGTTGACGCATTATTTTTGGTGTACATTATACGTATGACATATATGTACGTTCTTGATATATAATACATACAATTGTTCTGTCAGTTTTCCAAACAAAATGTAACAGACAACGTTTAAACAAATGACTTGCTACTAATTTTATACCGTCCTGTAAAGGGATATTTCTCCGTGAACAATACAACGCCCTGCCCTAAGGGATCGTACTCGAGAATTGACGAGCCACGCTGAGAGCGGTGCCGATAATCAGTATACTCGTACAGTCAGCGTTGAGATATTAATTTAAATGTAGGTTTAAATTATTGTTGGTGTTATTGGGGCGTTGGCTACTTCTGAGGACCGTTCATAGTCTAACCGAGCTCTCTAAAAATGGCAGCTTTTACAATGTTTATTAAAAAATGACAAATATTGTTGAATACTTAGATAGGTAATGTAGTGATGTTATTTATATATAGAAAAACAAGAAAAAATATACCCACCTACCGAGTTACATATGTATATATTTTGGTTAGAATATCTTGAAAATACATTAATAAATAATTAATTCAATACAAAATATTTTTGTCTTCTTAAAGTGAATTTTTCTTTGAGATTAAGTATGTATTTACTGCTTCAGTCAGATATTTAATTAATACGACCGCTCCGAGTGCTCTAATCAATGTCAGGTACGCGACGTTTGGACTGCTCACGAAATATGGCTAAACCTGAATCAGGAATAAGTGAGCCGGTGTATTTGCTGTTTTGCTTTCTGGAAAGGATCTTACAACAGTATTCGTAGAAAAAATAACATTAAGCAAAAAATTCCGTTGAAAATATACAAATTAGGTACAGTTTCCTGTACATCCATATAAGCAGTTCCTTTAGACGAGGTGTGTTATTTAGGATGTAAAAAATCCAACACCGACCGATTCTACGCTATTCGACTCGGTTAGAAAATGATTTGCCATCTTTAATATTGTCTTCATATTTTGACATGGGTCTTCTCAATTCTCTTCTTCGTCTTCTCTTCAAAGTCTCTTCGTACAAGAGACCCGGGTTATTAAACCCCTTTACCTTTATAACTCCTCCACAGAGCGCCTGCCTGACAGATGAATTAGACCTGCGTAAATCATGTCTTCTCACTGGCGGTGTTTAAATTTTGTTTCTGAATAGCTCTTTCAATTCTAGATAAAATGCATGATTGAAAATAGTCAACGCGGGGTATTATTAAATGTTTAACGTAGCGTTCGGGTGGATAGTACGCCATGTATTCTTAACCCTCTTATAGACTTACAACGATTCATGTGATGTATGTCTTCGTATCTTATCGTTTAATTCTCGATATTTAAACTCATCATATTAATCAAAAAAATTATATGGTTATTTATTTTAACTACTATATAATTAAATAATAAAACAAAATACTTTGTTTAAACCACTATTTATTGATTATTCAACGCGCTTCGAGCAAGCAGTAGATAAAAACAAAATAATAAATAAGTAAGAACTAATATGAAAGAAAATTTAATAAGTGACTATTTGCAAAGAGGATTTGGTTATTTATAATATTTAGCTTGCTGTTAACACAAACAAACCATTATTTTGACATCAACAAGGGTTTAGAAATTATACATACAAATACTATGGGTTTAAGGTTAGATAAATTTGAAATAAGAAAAAGTGTTAATAGCAAGTTAAATATTATAAATAGCCAAATCCTCTTCACCCTTTAAGTTTGTTTTCATATTAATTCCTACTTATTTATAGTTTTGATTTTATCTATGCTTGTATTTTTAATTTCAGCGTACATTGTTTCCTGAAGTAGATACCATAGGTATCGAAACATGTTGAATAATCAATAAATAGTGGTTTAAACAAAGTATTTTGTTTTATTATTAATATAAAATGAGGTCACATGGTAATTTTGCTAATATTGAAGAAGTACTGTATATTTTTCTAAGAAATTAGATATTGAATTGTTTTCGATCGTTTTCTTTAATTGTTTTTCATTTGTATTATTAGATTGTGTACTAATATAATATAGATGCGTACACGGAATCCATATCTCCGGGGAGGAGGCTCGGACCGCCGATCACTTGATCACTAGGCGCTTGTCTCACCAACAAACAATCACACCGTTTTAATTTTTGATATTTCTATATTTGTTTTACGCTTTAATTATCTGTCAATACAACTGTTTTTATGCCTAGTTTAATAAATTTTTAATAAAATTCTCACTTCATTCAGTGACGCGCACAATTTCAACTATTGAAATTCAGTGGTAGAATACGGTCAAGGATTACCCTGCCAATATGCTGATCGTTGCGGTGGGTGTAGATTCTTAGTAGATTTGATGTTATGTTTTTACAGGTAAAACGTAAAAAAAATTGACGGTATGACACTAGGAGGACACACGTTTGAAAATACTGGGCTAGACTCATAAAGCTTTTTTTCTAGATGCTGGTCGGCAAGTTCATTAAAATTACCGATGTACATACTGTTTGTATTTAACGAACGACAATACAGTTTACTGTATTCTAAATATACAATCGTTATTATAAGTCAGTGTATTAATTAGTCATATTTAATAACACATAATAACTCATAAGAGTATACTCTTTAACTTATATTAACAGGCAGTGGCGTGCAGTAGGTATAGATTTAGGTTATGCTGTTACCAATGACATTATTCAATCATATATAATATATGTACTTTCGTTTAACCAACGTCTTTGGACATAATAAATCCGTCGTTTATACGACCGTGCCATGTATTTATTTGTAATTTTAGAGTACTATTAATAGTGTTTTTAAAGTTGATGTTTTATTGTAAAATAATACCTTCTAACCCATATAAAAAAAGTATGGACGTTTTTAAGAACACTTTCTATGATTCAACATGATTAATTTATTGTTTGAAAATACTTCACGTAATAACTAAAGGAAATAATTATTTTTATTAAAGGTTAACGTAGGAAATAGTTCTGCCAATTTTTGTTTTTCTCAAATCAAAAACCAATCCATGTACCAACAGTAAGATAGTAAAATTCGCGAATTAGTAAAAGAGGAAGTAGACACTTCAATGATTTGCACGCAGTTGTAACCCTTTCTAATGTTATTTTGTTAATAAACAGCATAGTTAACGACTCCATGCAAAACGGATCAACCGAAAGAAATTTTCAATTCAGTAAATAGCCATTTATATGAGTTGAGTAATTCACTCGCTTAAAGACAGAACTGAGTAATGTAAATAGCACGATGCGGCGAATAAAAAAAGTGCGCCATGAGTGCAGCGGTGAGTTTTTAGAACTAAGCAATTAAAGTCTACTGGCACTAGTAATGATTTCGTTAATGTTAATCCAATTTTTTAATTTATTTTAGTTATGCACAGCTTTTTTTGCTTGTATGCACTGCACGCCCCTGCTAACCGGATATAGTAATGTTATATAGATTCATGGAGAGCTATGAAAAGACACTGCTTAATAGCTACAAAATGAAAATTTTACAAACAAAGCAATATTTACTGCTTGATAACATTAAGTACATAATAGGTATATACATATGAAACATAATTTGAATTTGGATATACAGATAAATAATATAAATAAAAATAAATTATGTCTTAACGTACATTAAAAATATATTTAAAATGTATTTTATGTAGTATGCAAGATAGTCTGTTTGTTATATTTTGTATTACCGGGAAAAACACGGTTTTAATTATTTTATTATTATTATTTATTATTTTTATGTTTTTTTTTTTAAATATTCTCAGATTTTCACGGCCGTTTAGAATCTTCTTTGTAAAGTTTTCTGGGATATTCTGCCGTGTCCGTTTAAACTGCGCGCACTGCTCAAGACGATAATGTTCACCTGAAATATTGGGTTCCGCGACAACTGCACACAACGCAAGTGCACACAGTCATCTTATTACTTTGCTGCCGGAAGTTTGTATTAAATAATCTTAGCTAATCTAATCAAACGTAATTTATAAAAGGCCGTGTGTGCAGTTGTCTTGGTTATCGAAATATTTTCAGCAATTATATATGGTATATTTAAATCTAATAATCTATCGAACAAAAATTATTTTTAATTATAACTAATACGTAATTCATAATATTAATATATTGGTGACGAATAAAACCGCTCAGAAAGATTTTTACTTTGCTCAACTCACATTGCTTAGAGGGAGAACGTTGCTCGGATCAGCGACAGCAACCCTGCAATAGGATCTGAAATGTCAGCCAGAGGGTGGAGACAAACGGCAGAATAACTCAGGAAACTCTACACATTTCTTTTGACGTGGTACTCTTGCTCGTTTAAGTTAAGAAATGTCGTTTAATATTTCAAAATTGGTTCATTAGCAATCAGCACGGTACATGAGTAAGAACAGAGCCAGCGGCGGATGTGGATGTGAACTTCCGCGAACGAATTTCAATAGATGCCGGCAAAGAAGTTTCCTTTCAAAAATTGACCGATTTCAGACACATTTATCGAACGTCCGTGAATTGAACGTTGAAAATTTGTCAAGTGTCTTGTTCGGTGACGTGACTTAGTACTTGTACTCGGATGTATTTCGCATCCATTAGAATTTCACAATATCTCACTATCGTGTATCTCAATATTGATATAATAACTTTGGGTAAACAGTAAACAGTACCCTTTGTGCTGTGAATTATTGTGTTGTTTGCGCAGACCATAGACAGATGTCTGTAATACGTTATGTTTGTAATACGGACATGTGTACATACTGAATTTGTTGTGTCACGATAAGAATAAGCAGCCCTGATGGATTTCCATATTATATTCTTCAGTTGATTCACGGAAGGCGATTTGAATTTCAAGGACAATTTCTTGTTTTATTTTAAAGTGACATGTTACCCCTCTATAAGGGAAAATCGCGTGTTTAGAAATGAAACAAGCAAGACAATTAAAGCACAAACTATAATAATATTATAATAATTTTTTAAATAAAAAGCATAATATAATTGATTATGTTATATGTCTGTTAAAGTATACAATAAATAAGGTTAATAAGTAGACGATTAGATAATTAGTTTACCAATATATTATGATATACGTATATCAAAGATTTAAAAGTAAAATACGAAAAAAAAAAAAAGTGACATTTTTTATAACATGTAATTGAATATAATAAGATAATTTTGCATTTTTTTTTTGCACATACATAGTTCTGCACATACAAATTAAATGAATAAAAAAATATACTGAAAAAATCAATTTATCATAAAAATATTTTAGTTGCTACCGAGATTCGAACCTAAACTAAAATATTTTTTCGATTGTTTTTTTGTATATCTTTCTAGCTGATTAATTTAATTTGTTTTTTTTTATATTTAAGGAGAACACATTCTTATTGTTAAGTTGCAATTTTTCAAAAAATTTTGTTCATAAATTTAGGGTGTGACTTTACTCGTAAAAATACGGAATATTTTTATTTATTTATACGTACAAATTAATGATATTGTGTTGCTTCGCGATACTCGCTAAACGTTATATGACTGTGATTGTGACCATGAATGGTAACTGCCATTTTACGATGATTGGTAACTAAGATTTATCTATTATTTTGAATTGTTAACTTAGTTTTATTAACCATTTAATGAATTAAATACATCTACCGGTCTCGAAGAATATCATTTTCTTCTTCAGGATGTCAATAACTAATCAAAAACATATGTTATTGTTTCTTAACAAAATCTATTTTTAAAAAATAATTATTATTTAAATAATAAATTTCGTACCTAACTCAAATTTAAGATTTAATTTTTTTTTTAAATGCGACTTGTAGTTAAATTTAGTTGGTTGTTTATAATTTTTTCATTAGTTTTACACGTTTTATTTTTATTTATTTCAGTAGTTGTATTTTAATTCAATAAGTGATTAATAAAACAAAGTTAATAAATTTAAAAAAATTAAGTTTTTTTTTATATACACATCTCTTTTTAGAATTTAAATCCGGCTAATAAATTATATAAAGTATTCGGCAACTCGGATATCCGCTAAAAAAATCTTATAGATACCTACTACGCGATACACGAGTTCGCAATACATTTCTTTACTTTTTTTTATATATATAACACTATTTGACTTCGATTGTTTTCGCAGCGACCCGGTAAGCAGAGGCACCAAAAAATGTTCGCAAACCGTCCGTTATGGTATTTTACGTACAGGACGAGCCAAAAAAAAAAAAAGCAACCCACTTGAAATATGTAAGCAGGGCGGCGTGTATCGAATACTTTTGTTACCTTTTCTGGATAAAAACAGGATTTTTTATCGTGTTCCCGGGACTCATTACTCTCCTGTTCATTACCGTCTGATCGTTGCGCCGAAGATGTTCCTCAATATAGGCACCGGTAGCCGGAAGTTCCACCATTATTTTGAATACAAATTTAAAATGACACTGGTGCATTTTGTAATTATGTTCAGACATTGTTAATATTAAAATTGCTATTAAATTAATTAAATTAAGATTTATACATATTAAACGTATCAAGTCACAAACGTATGAAGTACATTGTGGCGATGAGTCATACCTACTGCGATTATGTTATTAGCGTTCAATAAATATCAGATATCTCATAGAGACGAAGCTATTGTTATTACATTTAATGGAAAATATATGGAAATACGGGGTGATTACAGGGCTTACGACCTATCTTCGGCTTGTTTTAAGTTGACTCTCATTGAGTTGACATATATGCTGTATCAAGTAGAAATGAATGATCAAATTTGGTACATAGATGGCGATGGTGTAGTGGTACTCGAAGCGAGTCCACGCACTAACATATGTACAACTTAAAAAAAATTTGATATATATATATGGAGATTGAGGGGTGAGAATTGGTGAACGTTGTGTTAACGTACGCCATGTAATTACCTCATATTTCTATATATTTTCCATTAAATATAATAAAAATAGCTTCGTCTCTATGAGCTATCTGATATTTATTTAATAACAGTGCCTTTGTATGTAAAAATTCAGTAGTTGTGTGTTCTTGGACATATTAAAATATTGTTAATGATTCAGTTTCTCGCAGAATCATTACAATAGAACACCTATCCACAGTTTCGCATCATCAGTAATGACTGAATACTTATTTGAATTTTCATTTAACGCGTTGATGACATCATCGACATGATGGACCCTGCAATGGGAGTATAGACATGGCAGAATAATCCAGAAAACTATTATAAAGCTATACTCTGTATACATTTACTTACGATGACGTATAATTTATGTGACTGAATAACTAGGTAAGCCCCATGTACGCCATACTAGGCAAATCCTTGTCTAAAGGGAGATTTTGTGAACATGCTCGAATACATGTGAATATATATAAGGGACTATATATTTTTTAAGAAAAGAGAAGAAATTATTAGATTGTTGATTGCATATGTGAAGATTCATGAAAATGAGGTGTAAAATTCTAAAAAAAAATTGTTGAATTTGTCATTTTGTCTGCAACATTAAAAAAAAAAATTTATAATTGGTAAAATATACAGAAAAAATTTATATTATATATCGAAAAAATATTTGATTACCACCGGTATACGAACCCGTAATTTTCTATTGCTGGGAGAATATTCACCATTACGTCACGTTAACTATTATATTTTTAGACTTAAATATATAGTCTTTTTTTTAAAATGAAACGTCTATTATTTTAATTTATAAGCTGTTAACTGAAACATTAAATGTTAATGTGGCGTTATGATTATACATTCTCCCGGCAAGAAAATGTTCCGGGTTTGTATCCCGATTATATCCAAATATATTTTCGATAGATAGATGTCATTCTAACTGATTCATCTAATTTGTTTTAAATATCATGAAATGTTTTCATTAAAATAAAGATATAATTTTTTTAACACGTTCTTATAAATTTCTTATTAATTCTGTTATATTGCTAATAAAATATACTTGATTCATATGCGCTGTACGCTTGGCGGTATTTCTGTTGCGTAAAACGAACGCGGTGAGTTAATTAAATTAATTAGATTTCCAAAATAATTGCCCTTAAATGCCGTAAGTTCTTTAGGTCCCTGTATGTCATTCAAAGTATATTCCGCTAGAATTTTTTACATTCTTCTTTATTTAAATATGGAATTGTATCGTAATGAGCGCCGGAATAACCATAATTGATATGTATGATTAAAAAAATAATTATAATGAGTTATTTAACTTCATTCCTATTCAAAGGCGCAAATAAGATTTTTTTTTTGCATATTTACCCATCCGTACGACACACGCAGTTTATAAATCAATTTAACTATAGAAATTAAATTAATATCCAATATAATTCTCAGTATCAAACGAATTAAATGTAGTAAAATTAACAAGAAATATTGCCGCGCATCATACATAATTGTATGCACATTAATCGGACAAAATAAACAAAAATAAATCTTTCATAAATGACACATGGCAATATTAAATTAAATTAATTCTTACATTTTAAGTGTGACCATAATATGTAATTGTTACTAACATCGTAATGTTGCATTAATTTGTTTGGCACTCTGTTTTCAAAGTGTTTTTAGGTTTTCGGTACCCAATAATGTCTATCTAAATTTAGTAATATTCGGTAATATTTTGTTCCACGTTGCAAGTAAAAAAAAAATTATTCATTTTCACAAAATGTGAGAATTATCTATCTCTACGGCGCGCGTATAAGATATATTTGTATCTGCCTTGAAAAATAACCCTTAACGTCAACCTTTGGCTAACGACATCACGTACGTACATTATTTTAAAAGAGGCAACAGATTGTAAGGGCAGAAGAAAATTCTTAAGAAGAATGGTTTCTACGGAGAGGTGGTGCCCTGTGGCTTCCTTATCAAACGGCTCCGAGGATCCGTGACTGGATCTGTGCTGGCGATAGCGTTTAAAATAATAGCTTGGTGCCGGATATCCGGCCAGACTTAAGGACCGGATAGAGAATTAGCCTCTCGGATAAAACAATGTACAAGTAATGTTTAAAAATGTACTGATTCAAGATCAAGGTAATAATGTTAGTTTATTTAAAAAAGTATTTGGCATTATTAAGGAGAACACATTCTTATTGTGAAGTCGTAATTATTCAGAACATAGGTCTATCATATTTTTAAATACTAATTAAATGTATTAATTACAAAGATATATATATATAATCAATTTTGTCGAAAATATTGTTGTTGCGTTACCGGGATTCGAACCTGGATCTCTTTTCCAATCCGGGGAAGGTGCATTTCCAACTATACTACAGCGACAATATTTTTGACGACATATTTTCGAACCTATATGTTACACTTTTTCAAAATAATACATCTATCGTTCCTTTTATTAATTTGAAAAAGTGTAAAACATAGGTTCGAAAATTTGTCGTCAAAAATATTGTCGCTGTAGTATAGTTGGAAATGCACCATTCTCGGATTGGAAAACAGATCCAGGTTCGAATTCCGGTAGCGCAACAACAATATTTTACGATAAAATTGACTCTATATGTATATCTTTATAATTGATATTCAATTAATTCGTTTTAGATTTTTAAAATATGTAATTTTATAATGTCAATAATTCCAACTGTTAAATAATTAATATCTGGTTAAATCAATATATTGGCATGTTGTATAACGTCCATATTTCCAGCCTACCCATTGGCTGCTTAAATCTATATATCGGCCGGATATTTTTCATAGCTGCATCTCTGACCTAAACTAATAAATCACAAATAAGATGTAGTGATGACTTGGAAACATTCACTCGTCGTATAAATGTATCGGATTGGAATATTATTACAAATATATATTTTTAATATTACTATATAATAAATTATTTTACATATAAATATATAGCATATCACTTGTATAATAACATTTTATACACGACACAATGATTGTGTCAAATGTACAATACAAAATAAACAAAAGCTAGATGTACAATCGAGGTATTTTTGTTTTTACGAGAACAGCCTACACAAACTACTTTTGAAACATACCGTACAATAAATAAATACACATATATGCTTTAAAAGCAATGTTTTTATGTTTATGATAGAAGCGTTTCTTGAAACATAGTAAATTCGTATTGAATATACCTATTTCGAAAATGAATTCATTTGCCAATCGAATTTATAGGCAACGATACAATTATTATGCAAAATAATTATGTGTTGGATGTTTAACTTAACTTATCACCATGCCGTTTTTCCGAGAGGTAGGGAGAGAGGATAAGACGCCACCCTCTTCTATCCTGCACACCACTCTTGCCTCGTCCGCTTTCATACGTCTTCTCTACGGTTGTAATTTTACTTTTAACAGGGCCGACCTCTGATCATTCCAGGTCTTCTGCGGGCGCCCTCTGTTCCAGATGCCTTCAACATTCACCTAGTATATTTTATTAATCATCTTTTTCTTATTCACACGTTCCACATGATCAAACCATCTCACCTTTCTTTATTGTATTCACTATGCTACAATCAACTCTATTTTGTGTTCCGAATTCGTAAAACACACTTTTGACGCGTCTTTAGATTCAGCCGCGACCACTGTTATTGACACAATTCCGCATCCAAATTTCCATCCATATATTTTCTAATGCTCGTCTTGTCAGTGAGAATTGTGACCTTGACGTCTGCAGACGTCAACTTGACCGATATTTGTTCGATCTCGACATCGCGATAGCATTCGCGGTGTGGACATTTCAGCTCCAATGTACCAGCACTATATTTTGTGATATTGTGTTGTGATATTCTTTGTTGTTTGTGTGCCGTGGGTGAACTTGTGACATCGCCGTATTTAATTGGGATCGGAGATCGGCTCATCCGCGTGCCATTTTTGTGATCTCGTCGGCGACTGCGGGGATTACGTAGACGTCATATACAAGGTAAGGTTCACTGATCCTTCGATTAGAACCCCTAACCTCTCACCGACCTCATCCTGTACCAATGTTTCCCTACTTCCCTCCCATACCTTGCGGTGATTGCGATTTACGATCGGAATTCTCGTATACCATTCTGCGGGATGCGCGACTCGGAGATCGCGCAATTCGTTCATTTAGATCCGGTTTTATTTAGATTACAGTTCAAATTCAATTGGCGTTTATGTGTAATTATTACTTTATAAACTAGCATCTACATCTAATTTCGCAACAAAAATCACCCCATCACTCTAAATGAAGTCTCTCCATTCTGCATAAAGCCCATGCAACGTCGGGTACCTCAGTTAGTATCATGTAAATGTATAAGTCCCGAACACATGGAATGGAATTGTCAGAATAGTTTCATCTTTTTAAAGCGATGACATTGCATAAAATATTTGACACAAATTAAAATTTGAAGATTTTTAGTCAGGAATCTAGAACATTGCGATAGGTTGAGAGCCAACTGGTTGCAGAACTAACGTAGCTCCGAGCAGCCTTGCGATTGACGTCTAGTTATCTAATCTGCACTAATGCCACTACCTCTAATCCAGAGCTTACCAAATTAATCTTACCTAATTTATTCTCTTCAATCCTGGTTTCCATGTACACGATAACTCTACGCTAGGCTAAATACCCAATCACGGATAGCGCGATATTGAGAATTCTCTACAAATCTTGGATAAAGACAGAAATACTCTGTACATTTAAATGTGTCTATTTTGCACTCTAGAATGGCGAGATGTTTATCCTTAATAGTCTCCTCCGATAATATGAAAGTATCCTAGTAGGAGAAAATAATTAAAATAAAATGAATAACTATACATTCTGGTACTATAATTATTTTTTAATATATATGTAATTTGTGTACATTATTTTTTTTTTGTAATTTACAAAATATTTTAGGACATTAAAGTATGTACACAAATAACATAAATAAATATTAAAATATCTAAACAAATAAAAGATATCTATTTTTTATGAATGGAACCCATACTTCCATATTTTCCCATTAATAAAAAATAGCATCGTCTCTATGAGATTATATCTATTATTTGTTTAATAACAGTGCTTTTGTAGGTGAAAATCCAGTAATTGTGTGCTCTTGGACATATGCAAATATTGCTATTAAAATATCTCCTTTGAAATTTACGACCGCTAGTCAATATTGTATAGTACTTAGACATGCGTTGTAATACAAGGCTATCCTAGTTCAACTTGTAATCCTTAAACAAACTTAGAAGCTTAGAGTAAATATCAGGCTTGGTGCCCAGCTGGTCGCACACTCCACGTTTTGAATTCAAAGAATAATATATATGGAATAATTATCGAAATATTGGCCAAAGTTAGGGATCTCTGTTAGTACAATATATCAGAATATTCGCTCTGCTTATCCTTACTGTGGCGAGATGGTGGGACGTCGCTGTCAACTCTTTCAAACAACAAACAAAGCTTCGTTTTTACTTCTGTTTCAATCTTCATACTGTTGGCATTGTTCTGGGCAAGTACATACAAGGGCGGGTACGCCTGTATAAGGAGGCCTAAATATTTGGACAAAGGGGAACAACAGGCTTTCTTGTACTCTTAGATTGCGAGAAAACTTTTTTAAAAAGGCGACCTCAATTTGCAGGAATTGTCAGTGTAAGTTTGTAGTGTTAGGGGTGGCTTTGGCGATTTACGTGAACGGACCGATAAATATAATTTAGTGAACTAAAAATTATACCTACTCAAATATTTTATAAAATACATAATAAGTGATAAGAAATATTCCCTAACGGTTATGGACCAGTGATATTAAACAAGTATCAAATATCTAACAGAGACAAAGCTATTTTTTTATTAAATTTTAATGGAAAATATATGGAAGTATGAGGTAATTACAGGGCTTACGACCTGTCTTCGGCTGGCTTAAGTGATCAATTTATATAAATATAACGTTCACCAATTCTCACCCTTCCATCTCCACATTTATCAAATTTTTGAAAGTTGTACATATGTTGATATGTTGACTCTTTTTTTAAACAGCATATATTTCATATTATTAATATATGGTAAAGTGATATTATTTATGCGCTGGGGGAGAAAATAAGAAAAACATTATCTTACTGGTAGAGCCTGAGTTGACCACATTACTAATGAAGATGTGTTAAGAAGCATATATAATATAACAAATACAAAGTAAAGCTTGCATTAAAAATATAATATTTTTAATATATATTGAAAATTGTACATTGTCGTTTTTATTCATTTTAATATAAATTATTTGTAACATTGTAGGTATTAGATTTTTTTTTTTAAATAGAATTTAAAACTATTATAAAAATTTGACATATGGTTTTAGTCAGTTTATTTGACATCCTGAAGAAGGAAATTGTATTTTCCAAAACCGGTTGGTGGATTAAATTAAAGTTCTAGCAGGGGAAGATAGAAGGCTGCAGAGGCTTACGTAGAAAGAGGTTATCTCGGTGGTGTCACCTCAGAAAGTAGTTTAATATCCAAAATACAATACGATACCTCAAGAAGTCTTGTTAAAAATTGTATGCGCGCTATATTTTTCATGTGCGCGCGCACACTGATGATAAGTAATCTCGAGACGAGCTAAATAGATAACTCCATAAATATGATTTATGTAAAAAGAAAAAACTTCTAGAAACAGCCACAATCTTTGTACGTATAATCTCATACTATAATTGAGACTGCGCACGCTCGCGCGCAAGCTTTGCTGTTATGCTCGCCAAACAATTTCGCTAATAGAAAAAAACCCAATTATGTAGTGCGATAATTACTTGCACGAGATAAATCATAGCATTGAGCATTTAGTTCCAGCATGTATTTAATTCTATTTAACTGCAAAAAACTTTTTTTTTGTTTCAAATGTTTTAATACTCGCATAACCCGTCAGTATTATTTAATTATAAAAAAAAGAAACATATATCGATGCAATACGTTTTGTTACAAGGCGAACCACACCCGCCAGTAGGCGAGTACTTGTGAAATTCTACGGACACATTATAATAAGTCACGAAGCGATTTAGCGATTATTCAAAATAACATTTTTATACGTACATGTGACGTCAAAACTATCGCTATATTTTATTTGTACTTTTATATTATTTATTATAAAATTCACATATGGAAAAAAGTGTAATTTATAGAAATTCATATGATCATTTAAATATTATAATTATTTTGTTATAGTATTTCCGTTGATTTCAATATAATAAACTGTTCTTAAATTTATTATTAAATGCATAAATTTATTATTGAAGTTGCTATTTCAGAACGTAGTTTTGTGGTATTTTTAATACAAATTAAATTAACCAATTAGACAGATAGATCGAAAAAATACAAAATTCTGTATATCTTTCTAATTTATTAATTTAATTTGTATTAGTTATTAAAATATCTACTGTACCAACGTGGAAAAATAATTGAATTGTGAAGTTAATTTTTCTCGGAAGTGAAAACATTTTTTTAAATATGCGCTCTACTGAGCAAATCTAAATGGAAAATCAGTGGCGTAACTACGCCAATGCGGTGCATCGGGGCCCTCGCTATATGGGGGCCTAAAAGGTCCGCGTCCTGTAATGATTTTGGTGTCGATACTTTTTCGACCAATCATTTTTTTAATCCACTAGCAAGAAATGCAGTGATAAAATTTAAAAAATCATTTCTCACTTGTATTACGAAAATAGCTGAAAATATTATTAATGTATACAGTAGTAACTCGCTAACAGGTGCGATACATTTTTTTCAGTAGCGTTTTTTCTTTATAAATAAATGCTTAAAATTATTTACCACCTGTATTTTTTTCGTGATGTGAAGTGACCAATTTTGTTCTTACTTTTGACTGGATAAACCGCCTAATAATAATATTTTTATATCTTATATAATACAATATATTTTCAGGGGACTTTCTTTTTGCATTGAGGCCCAAAATTGTAGTTACGTCGCTGTGGAAAATACATGTATACGTCTAGGAAACCGCCTAAAAGAGTTCACATCATTCAGAATTTCTGATTCCATAGATTTTGGCTGTTCTATACGTACAACTATTCAGGTGAGATTATATTTTAACCTTGCGTAGCAGTTAATAATTGGTTTAGGTTCTTCAAAGATAACAAATCTGTTGGCAATATTGCGGTGTTAGACTTAGCTAAAGCCATCGAATGTGGGAACTAAGACAACCAAACAAATTACGTAATAATAATTGGATCATTTTTATAACGTTGTAAGAGTTGTTTGTGTAGATGTTATTGTTGTTTAAATATATTTGATATGATATATAAGAAGGTTTTTATTGCTGTGTTTCGTTTATTGATGTGATGAATTATACAGTTAAATGGGGGTTGAACTTTGGAGTAACTCGCTCAAGATGCTGTTGAATGGAGATGTCTGCGGAAGAGTGATCGCTAGCTGCAAGGGCAGTGTCTGTCTCTGGCCCTATATGGCTGATAGGCGAGTCCTTACACGGCCATGTCTGTGGGCGCTTGCAAGGTCACGAGGTAAAAAAATTCACATCAAGGGCGCTTTACACATAAACTGTTGTAGTCTTACATTTTCATTGTATTTAAAATTAAAAATTGTTATTTGAACTTATGGATATGACTTTTTGAAAAAGTGCGTTTTTAGTCTCTTTTTATTTAAAAAGTCTCTGATGCACTGTTGCTTATGATGGAAATTAAAGAGTTTCGCGCTTTTGGGCCTGCCGCCGAAAATGCATGTTCACTAAACTTAGACTTCTGTATAATAATAATTTTACAGATTGTACTTTGCAGTTAGTTGTTTCTTTGTATTCGAATGTTCCGCAGGGTTCTAATCTAGGCCCGTTATAACTGTCTATATATAAACTTAGTGCGCCCAGGAGACAGTCACGAGTCCTATAATGATTGTCTGTCTCGTGTGAGATTGTTCAGGTGACGGCCACTCTGAGTTTTTATCAGCTTCCCATTAAAAAGAAAGAGGATTTCTTTATGCCTTTTTTTGGCGGCAAAAAGCGCCCAGTCGCCATCGCAGATGAAAAAATGTCACCATGCCCATTTACGTGAACGCGCTCCGGCGGGGCGGGGCCATAACTCTTCGCTCTCGGTCCAGGGATCGACGGTTGCTGACGGGCGCAGCTCCCGGCGCCGCCCGTCAATTTGGCGTAGAGTCGGGGGTGACCAGGAATAACCTGGCGTCAGCAATTATAACTAAAATTAAATACGAGGATACATTTAAGGTCTATTGACAGGCGAAGAGCACAATTTTTTTGGTGTTTTCTTTAAAAAATACATTCATTGAATAATATATTTTTATCGCACTTTAACACTTTTTATAGTTTCTTCTATATTATACAGGTACACTCAATTAAAATGATTAAATGACACTTGATTAAAAAGGGCCACTTTAAAAAAAAATGAAGTCATGAAAAATTTGTACCAACGATGTGACGAAGATATGAAATTTAGATTTTCTAAATATAGGACGCACTCATAGTTACTGGGGATAAACAGATTAAAGACTAACTTTAGTATTCATATTGGTGTTGCATATTATTAACACAAATGTGTAAAAAAATATGTATATATATATATATATATATATATATTTAAATTTACCACGTAAATGAGTATCAAATATTACGAGAATACATTCTTATTGTGAAGTTGTAATTATTCAGAATATAGGTCTGTGATATTTTATATATTAATTAGAAAGATATACATATAAAATCAATTTTATCGAAAAATATTGTTGTTGCGCCACCGTAAAAATAAGGTAGATGGCTCTTTCAAATATTAGAACGATTAAAAGTATTAATATCAAAAAGGTAACATAGGTTCGAAAATTGTCGCTAAAAATATTGTCGCTGTAGCATAGTTGGATAATGCACCTTCCCCGGTTAGGAAAGAGATCCAGGTTCGAATCCTGGTGGCGCAACAACAATATTTTTCGATAAAATTGATTTTATATGTATATCTTTCTAATTAATATATTTAATTCATATTTAAAGTATCAAATACATGCGAAATACTACAATGATATAAAATGTCATTTATTACTTACGATACTTTACGTAAGAGTGGTCAATATGGAACTAGCGTCACTTCTAGGTAAGATCGCATTTTTTGTAAATATTTTCCTTGTGGAAACCTGAGCCTACGTTTCGACACGATAACACGCGCCATTGTCAAGGCGTTACTTCAAAAAGTTACGGTACAATCCTACTTATTTTGGACGAGATGTAACACTAGTGCTCGGGGAAACCTTCAATTAAACATATCAGGTCGTCTATTAAGTTTGCGGTTATTTTGAACAGCTATTTTCTCGTTATTTTGTGACAAAAAATTACTTTTTTTTTTCTGTTTTAAAACGTCAGTGTCGCTGTTTTCATGTATCTTGTAGTTTTTATTAATTTTTGGGCTTAAATAATGGAGTGTCAAGTTGAGAAAAACGAACATTTTCGACATATACTTGTTTTCGCCATTAATCAAGATTCATATGGAGCTCAACTGGGAATTTCTGCCGCATCCTCTCTACAGTCCCGACCTCGTTCCGTCACATTATCACCATTTTCGGTCGCTCTCCAATCAAATGAGTGGCGTTACGTTCAACAATGACGATGACCTCAGAAATTGGCTCGATAACTATTTTATATTAGCCGATTTTTATAGAGAAGACATCGACAGATTGGTTGAAAGATGAGATGAAGTCCTGAACAATAATGGGAATATATTATTAATTGAAATGTAAGTTTTGTTTAAAAATGTGATATTATAATAAATAATTGAACAAAACCGCAGAGTTATTAGACAATTTAATAATTAAGTAGACATATAATAGCAATGTAGCAGATTTTGCATTTATTTATTTATATTTTCCGTCATTTTTGAATTACAGTTGAGGTTTACGAAAATTATTAAAATAATAATTGAAACTGGTTATATTTTCATAAATTTTAAATGTAGGTAAACAAAAACGATATGAAATATTAATCAGATAATTATTTTTGAATGTTATTCTGTGTACCTATTTACCCATCCGCCATTGTTTTCCGTGTAGTAATTATAATGGATTTCTGTTTATGCCTCCCGTAGGGTAGGGAGGGATTATTATACAGCCTGCCGGGGCGGGGGTTGCGCGAGTTCCGCGTCCCGTACCATCTTTAATCTCGCGTATAGCTTTCAATATTGTGTTTGAAGAATTTCATTTCTTTACTTTTAGTCAGCGTCCATCTATTGTTAGTTAGATAAAAGCCTTCCCAACTCTACCTTCCATATCCATCTGGTTCCTGAGATTGTAGTGAAGCTGTCAGTCGGTAGAGCTGGGGATGACCTACTTTTCAACATACAGCAGAGACCTACCACATTTTTTCTCATCAGTTATCTATTAAGTTTATCTATTAACTAATTTTTCACTTTTCAGTTATCTATTAACTAATTTTTCAGTTTTCAGTTATCTATTAACTAATTTTCTCATCTGTTATTTAATTAAAATGTTCAGGTCTTTGTAATTTCAGTTTGGTTATAAAATATATCTTCTATTTAGATTCTACTGACTACTAGATTTAATTTAATTTCTTAATTTAAATTTAACAATGGAACGATTAAATGTATTAATATCAAAAAAAAAGTAACATATAGGTTCGAAAATTGTCGCTAAAAATATTGTCGCCGTAGCATAGTTGGATAATGCACCTTCCCCGGTTAGGAAAGAGATCCAGGTTCGAATCCCGGTGGCGCAACAACAATATTTTTTGATAAATTGATTTTATATGTATATCTTTCTAATTAATATATTCAATTCATATTAAAAATATCACAGACCGTCTGTTCTGAATAATTTCAACTTCACAATAAAAATGTGTTCTCCTTAATAAGATGATATCAGTCAATTGAAATTGTTCAGTTATCGTTTCGCTTTAACATTTTCTTCTAGTTGTTCTAACAATAAGTTGACCCAACCGACAGAACACACTGTGCTCTGTACATTGGATGTAGTGTGCGCGCATCAACATAAATTGTTTCTTATTGTTCCCGTGCCTTATTGCATTTCAATCAGCGTGCGACTCGGTGTACTCTTTACAATAGTTTTAATTCGGTTTTGTCTTCGATGCGAGACGAGACATTTATACAGGTGGAACGGTGTTTTACGGGTATCTATTTAGATTCTGAATCGAAAAATTTCAACTTGTGCATTGTAACGTTGGTATTCTCAGTACACTTGCACGGTACGGTGATGATTAGGTGAAAAAACAAAAAAAATGAAGTCTTAGAAATTTCTATATAATACATACGAGTATATGATATATCAATATGAATTAAATATATTAATTATAAAGATATACATATAAAATCAATTTTATCGAAAAATATTGTTGTTGCGCCACCGGGATTCGAACCTGGATCTCTTTCCTAACCGGGGAAGGTGCTTTATCCAACTAAGCTACAGCGACATTATTTTTATAATTAATATATTTAATTCATATTTAAAATATCATAGACCTATGTTCTGAATAATTACAACTTCATAATAAGAATTGTGTTCTCCTAAAAAAAAAAAATATGATATATCCTTCGTAATTCTCCATAGACCGCTAGAAGAACGATTGTTTCCATTTTACATATTGAGATATCTCTCTCTCTCTCTCTCTCTCTCTCTCTCTCTCTCTCTCTCTCTCTCTCTCTCTCTCTCTCTCTCTCTCTCTCTCTCTCTGTCTCTCTCTCTCTCTCTCTCTCTCTCTCTCTCTCTCTCTCTCTCTCTCTCTCTCTCTCTCTCTCTCTCTCTCGTTGTAATCCTCATTACTGAAGGTCACGATCTCTTGCGTGTATATTTTTAATTATCTACCACCCATCTGGGTCTATTCTCTACAACTTTAGATATATTCTACTTCACTGGGTTCATCGTCCTATTGGTCTACGTCTTGTCATTCCAGTATTTAATCTTGTCACGAACTTACTTATCATCACATTCTTCTGTCCTAGCATACCATTCTTGCCTCGTTCGTTTACTTTCATTAATCTTCTCATATTCGTTCATCATTTGTTAAAGTAGTCTCCTCATAATGTTTAACATATCCACACCATCTCAGAGATCATTCCTTAATTCTGTCGATTGTGCTATAAACAGTGTCACTGATAAAAGTGCAAGCTGTGTATAGCAAGATTTAGATAATACCAATGGCGTTACTATGTCAATGCAGTTAATTAGGGCCGACGTTAGATAGGGGTCCAAAAAATTCGCGCCTTACACTCCATTTGGCATTGATATTTTTGCCAGTACCGATACCTTTTTCAGCGTTATATGTAATCCACAGCGAGAAATGCAATTTTAAAAATCGTTTTTCAATTGTATTATCTCGCAGTTTGTCGGGTTAGCGACCACACCATTGCCGTAAAGTGAAGCAAGTATTTTTTATATTTAATATTTGCAAATTGAACTTTGCGGTTTATGTTAATTTTAACATAGATTATTTAACTTTTAACCACTAAATGAGTTATTTTATTACACCAACTCATTATATTGCGTATTATAACTTATTAGGTATGTGCTTAAAAACGAAGTTAAATAATATATATTAAAAGTATTTTTTTAAACGACTTCAACCCCCGATCACTTTGTCACTAGGCAAAAGTCTTACCACTAGACCAAGAAGCATGTTTATTATATATATAATAATAAATAATAACTGAAAATGAAATATGTGTTAAAGTAGGTGCATATAACACGTGCAGTAAAATAATCATATGCTTTATAAATATATATTAGTGTAATGCGTGTGTTCCGTGCGACCCTCTTCCCCCAGGAGTTGGTAACCGGGAGCGGAGGGTGGCAGCGGGCAGCAGGCAGCAGGCAGCAGGGTGCAGGGTGCAGAGCAGCCCTTCACGGCGCCGACACACGGAACAGCAGCGAGAATTAATAGGCAGCAACCCAGACCGCGTCGCTTTATTATTGCTGTTATTATACCAGGCAGCGGAGCGGGGCACAACTACCACCTTAGCAACCGAGTCAATAAATATCACGCCTTGTCCATCTCAGGATGGGTCCCCTCCCCCCCCTCCCCACCACTAACTTCGTATTTGTTTTTCAAATAACCCTGTAAACGATGTCGTTGTATGAGATGCCTTGATATTTTTACAGTATAATTTTATGGATATTAAAATAAAATTATATCTTTATTGTTATGTACTTGTCTTCTTAGTACGTCGTCAGTGTATACATCGTAATGTGAAGGTCCAAGGTAACAATTATACATTTATTACAATACGATACAATTTAGCACAAGGTATATCACCAGTATAGGTCAAACGATTAAACCATTGAATACGCAGAGAAAGAGCTCGCGTCCTGCCGCGCGCCGCCATTTATAGCCTCGCACAATTGCGCGCCGGTGTTGCGGCATTCACACACACTCAACTCTACAATCCCAAGGACATCACATTTATTTTGAAGTTGCAATTTCAGAACACAATTCTGTGATATATGATTTTCTTCGCATAGGAAAAGTTATGAGTTTTATAAATAATTTTTTTTTTGTATACCTTTCTAATTTTGTCTACCGTTATCGTAAGAGCTGATTGGACACAAATGTGCTACGATAGAAACCGACCTATGATTGAACAAGCTAATATTATATTACTAGTTTTTTACACAATAATATTTATGACACTTCAAATGTCTCACTTTTCTTTCTTTGTTCCTACGCGTGACACAGAAAGACATTTATATAGTATTATAATATAAAATATATAATACACTAGCAGAAAGAAACCGGTTATAGAATTTATATTTCGATGTAGAAATACCTCATTATATTGTTTTAACAATGCACCGTAAACAAAATATTAGTAAAATGATACAACATGCTATATACACCTAGAGCTAACTTAAATTTATATAATTATCGTCAGAATGTTATTAAAAGCATACACATGAAATATATGGTGAACTTAAAGAAATTAATTTTTACTAATCTGTACTGCCATCTAGTGGATTTTTTAAAGACTACTTTGGTATTTTTAACGGCTACTTTGATATTTTTTCTTACACTTGCTTATCCAGATCCAATAGCGACGAAGGCGGGATGAACTGGCAAAAATATCGTATAAAGTCAGATTTGACCTTGACTAGGGGAGCTAATACAGAAGCGGCGCAAGGCAGGGGTAGATGGAAGCGCCTTGTCGAGTCGTTAGGCCCCCGATGATGATGATGAAGTATATAATTATTTTTTGTTCAGTATAACTCTCTAAATACATGCACATTTGTATACGAAATCAACGAAACGTACTTTTTTTTTTAGTGTGAACCCACACCGGCGTTAGTGTGAGGTCCATGCCACCCGTGTGGCGAGTGTTGACTAAGAGAAGAGGACGCAGAACGATTTGTTTTTCTGTAACAAATAAAAACATTTATTTTAATAAATATTTACAGAGCATATTCATAACTTTATTTTCATCGAATCCTTTTTTTTTTGTTTATTTGATGTATTAATAAAAGTTATTAAAAATTACAAAAGGATAGTGTTTTATACGTGGAAGAATCTCTAGAATAATAATATAAAAACATTTACATAATTCCATGAACCGTGTTGCACCTTTGAAACTTACATAAATAATAAAGCATGCATACAAAAAAACGCAACGACTAAATAATAAACGTCAAACTCCCAATGAATATTCATAATTCAAAAAAGGAACCGCAGATAAAAGATGCGTCGCTCTTTTTTTATCTCGCCCGACCGCGGAGAACCATAGAAAATCACTTCTTTGCGCGGCGACTCATTACAAAATTAACGTATATCACCCGACGTCTTAACAAATATTCTCGATTTAACACTCTGTTTAACACCCGGGCTCACGGATTAACAAAAAAACAACCAGACGAGGAACACATGTCGACGTTCCTTTTTCAAACGGGACAACGGCGCATTCCAAATTTAAATTCGAAAACAAACGAAGTCATTGTCTATTCATTCGCTCCCTGCACGTATTTTTTTTTTTTCGCTTTTAAGGCGATTGATGTAGCTCGCAGTCACCGTGCGCGTAAGTAAAGGTATGAAACTTATTTTGGGTAACTTCATTATAATGTTTTTGAACTAGGAACAAAGCACTTTGCTCGCTCTCTGTCGCGGGCTCGGATTCATTACACCTTACTATTTTCGAGTGTTTAGTAACGATACAAAAATAATACATATCTTATTCGTGTGCCGTCTTCTATCGAAGGTTAGCGGCATGTTGCATTACGATGCCGATGTAATACCTGTTCCTCTAATGCCTTCTATCTTCTCGTGCACAAATATCATATTTCTTTTTGTGGAGAATGTGTCTGAAGTGTGCAGTTTTCCTTCGTTTGATAGTTGTTACATACTTGACTTCTTAGTATGTCTTTAGTGTACACCTCGTAATGTGAAGGTCCAAGAAATAGACTTTGTAACAATTAATCTTTTATTATAATACACTACAATTTAGTTATAAGGTATATCACCAGTATAGGTGTCAAACTATTAAGCCGATGAAGTGCGGATAAAAGAGACGCGCGCACTCCTGCGCGCCGTCTTTATAGCCAAACATACCCGCACCAGCGGTGCGGCACACATACACACATACACACACCATCTCACCATTCCAAGGACATCTCAACAGTTATTATTTCTGTTGACTAATTCACGCGTCTTTCTCTTCATTGGTAATGTGGTTAACATTTTGATTCAGGCACAATTCAAATGATATCAAATAATGGCTTCTTTTAGCGATAATTTAAATTTAAAAAAAATGTAATAGGTGTGAGAATATTAATTTTAATTGTTAAATTGTTAAATATCGTGTGTTGGTAAATATGTCATTAATAATTCTGCTTGCCTAGAATCTAAAACCTAGACGTTTCTATTGGTCGGTTCTTAATTTTACATTCATTAAAGTTGGTTTATTCTATAAAATATAGACATACATATTAACAATAAAAATGTACTCAACATACAAACATCCCCTATTACATCTCATCTTCTGTCCATTTTAGCCCCGCCCACGCCCTCTCTCCCCAACACCGCTCTCATACCGCCCCCCCCTCCAATGTAGTCGATAGTCTATCTTCTAATTTAAGCTTTAGTTTATTACTAACGATGACGCAGTAAGCGTCGAAAACGTTTTAATTAATATTTAATTAAAGTGTTGTGTGAAGTAAATAAACTACGTTGTGTTTTATTTTAATGATTTATTTATTTATTCAAAGACTTAAAAAGATTTTAATAGTTAATTACAACGGACTTCCACAAAGTTAATTACGAACATTTTGAAATATTATATAAACTGAGATTTCATAGCCCAGCGGAAGAATTGTATCGATATTTAATGCAACGCAAAATATAAATTTGGCCTATTAACTGAGTTCTCATAGTCTAGAAGAAGAACATGTTTGATATCTTCATCATATGTTGATCTTCTACATAATGTAACATCGTTATTTGATACTCTGTGTGAGTTTCCAATATTTTCATGGATCACCCCGCATGGTAATGAATGATCAGACGGCATGGTGTACAAAGTCATGTTGTGTGGTGCTTCATTCAATACATTGACACTTACCGGTGTCTTTTAAAATGTGACAACTTTATTTACTGTCAAATTGAGAACTTTGAAAATTCTCGTGCACACACGCTACCGGGGTTCCACGATCGCGCGTGCATCTAATTCTATTGAAGTTAAACAAAGTTGTGTGTGATGTTGTCAGGTGTGCAGCTACCTGGTGGAAAACTACACCTGAATAGTAATTTCTCGCCTTTTCTTCCTTACAGTGTACAGGTATGTCGGAGTATCGGAAGTTCAAGACAGCAGTCAGCATGAAAATCAATTACTCGCGACATTAAAGACATCAGGAGAATTTACTGATCTAATGGTTTTAAAAAACGAATTGAAAGAAAAATAGTGATTGCAGAATAAGAGCGTTGTTGTTATCGACATGTTACTGGTGTGAGATTCGACGTTAGTGGATGAGGAGGCCAGCGATTCTGAACACACGTTGTACAACGTATTTACGCAAAGGTGAAAAGAAATATGTGTTCGCGTATTGTAGATATATACCACCTACCGAATTATTAGAAATGTGAGAAGTTTTCCTGTAAAATTAGTGTGAATATGGTTAAAATAAAAATAATGATGAGTAAACCATACAATTCATGGTATTGTATGGTTTGAATTGTATGGTTCATCTATTGTATGGTTCATCCATTGTATGGTTCATTCATTGTATAGTTTATTCATCATTATTTTTGTATTAACCATATTCATACTAATTGTTAGACCAAAATTAATATACGGGAATACTATAAGAGTATATCTGTCTCGCCCGATACATAAGTTTGCGAGAGATAATTTAAACAAAGAAGTTGAGATACGGATACAATTAGATTGGGCGGAATTCGGGAAGTTAAAATGAATATTCGAATTAAATATTCCTCAATGCTTTAAAGCTAAGTCTTTAGCCAGTGAATGGCGACCCTCCTCTTATCCAGGACCGTTCTACGAGCAAAAGCTTCCATTTCTGTCCTACTGATTCGTCGCCAGGTTGGCATTTGTATTCTACGAGGCAACCATGCCATGTTGCAGTGCAGCTTTACAGCAGTGCAACACGGTGTAGCTACCTGCAAAAAGCTATTCACTATCCTTTCAGTGAAGATTCTGCCTTTTATTTATTTAAATTAATATACATTGTAAGAATATAATGGTCTTTAGCCAGTGCGTTCTCCTACCGATGATTTTCCGTGCGGAATCTTGGACGCTGACTGCGGGCCCAATGCATAAGCTAAAAGTAGCACAACGAGCCATTGAAATAGCAATGCTCAACAATCCTTGAGCGATCACAGCAGTAATAAAATGATTCGCCAAAGAATCAAAATTGTCGACATACTTAAATAAAGTGTGCAAGAATGGGAATTGGCCAGATACCTCTGCAGAAGAGAAAAAGTGTTGGAGCGAAGATCAAAATGTGCGGGTCGTCCATCAGCATGATGGTCCAACGTTAAGTAAGGCAAGTAGTTGGGAGTAGCTGAATGCGCAGAACTGGATGTAGAGAATAAGATGATGAAGGAGACTGACAAACATTGGGAAGCTTATATTCGAAAATGATTAAGATGGTTTGATCATATGGTACGGATGAATAAGAAGAGAATACTTGGCACGACTAGGTAAACCAGATATTGAAAAATGGTCCTGTTAGAAGCCTCTTAAATTCCTACAGTTCACTATCCCTACAAAACAAATTACTCATGTACAAAGCAATCATCCGCCCTATACGCACTCATATCCAAGGTTCAAGTAACACTAACATTTTAGAATCCAAACAAAACTACATCCTTAGGAGAATCAAAAACTCACCCTGGTTTGTCAGAAACACAATCATTCACAGAGACTCAAACATACCCCCACTCAAAAGACACATACACGACTTATCGTCTAAATTTTATTTTAAATTAATTTCCATCCCAAACCATTCCATAAACTCCCTCGGCCTGTATGATCCCTCATCCGATCCTCATCATCTTCGTCACATTTCTCTTATTTACCCTGTTGTTGACCCTATTGAACAAAATTTATGAAAATATTCTATAAAAACTTTGACTAAAAATGTAAAAATTTGTAATAAATTCAACAAAATCAAACAAAAAATTATTATTATATAAACCATTTTTGCTACTACTTTATACAATTATATATATATATACACAGTTAAAAAAATTACCTGATATTTAAAAAAAAACAATTTCACCATATTCCCCGAATAGGGTCCCCCAAAAAATTTTACACCATTGTTGTTACTTCATATGTCGGAGACAAGAGGGCTCAGTCCTTATCCCTCCCCCCTTTAACAATCGAATCAGAGAGTTAGAAGCCTCAATAACCGGCGAGCTTGAATGAGTGTGGATGAGGCGAGAACTGTGTGTCGGTAAGTTAGTTAGTTAATGCTCAGGAATTGATGGGCGCGGGTTGAAGACGACCATAATTATGTCCTTTACTTCTTTTACTAGAATACATCAATTAATATCAGGTCGAATGTTGGGTCAATTACCGGTTAGCACCGCTTCCATTGCGCTCTTCAAAATACAACATTTTAAAATGCAATCTAAGGGATAACGGCCGAATCTAATAAAATACACCGGTTTTATATAAAAAATGTGTTCGGCCCGAAGAGGGGTAGTTAATAATGCCTCGAAACGTTAAATCTGACACATTAATGGTATGAAATTATATCGCCCGCGGCCACGAAACAAAATCCTGTAATTTGGGGATTAAAAAATAATCATAATATATAATTCCTGTTATATTAAAGGTTTTACTTTTCGTCCTTCGTTTAGCTCCCAGCAAAAGATAAATTATAGTAGTTAGTAGTTACACTAGGTCGAAACGTAAGTTGGCTAATGTAACTGCGTAGGTTTGTTATTTAATACATTTCATCTGGCATGTAAGTTACAAAATACGGAACAGAAATTTATTAAGTTTTCGTGGTTTAATTATTAATTATTTATACAAAATACATCAAGGTTTCATAAAATTATCAAAAGATTTCTTTTACATCTATAAATCTACCACTCCTATGTAAAATATCGCAACCAACATATATAAAAATAACAAAATAGTTTATTTTTAGTTGTTTTAGTATTTCACATATTTATATTTGCCCTGTTTTCGACACGGTACTGCAAGCCAGTACTTAACAACAACACTAACAGATGTACCCTGCAGATTAGCCTAGAAAACTATACACGTAAGATTCACATATATTTGATGCATATTTAAAGTGTATAATTTTTTAATATATTCTATCGAACACAAAATATTAAAAAAAAAATAGTGCCAGATGAAAACGTACTAAAATTGACTTATTTGTTAGGATTTCTTTTTAATATACATATTTATAATTTTTGTAACAGTTAACAGGGAAAAGAACAGATAAATTTTTACAAAATCGTGTTAAGCGTGAAGTCTACGTAGTTTGAAATAAATATTTGCGAAATTGTTCAATCTATATCTTTGCTTCAGCCCCTAAATCATCTAACGAAAAATAGTCGTACTGCTTGAAATTCGATGGCCTTTAATTTTTTGTATTCAATATATAATTTGGAATCGATAAAATTTTAAATTTATCGAAATAATAACATGATTATAATTTTTTTTTGAAATGCTTATATGTCTGACATGGTTGAGATTAAGCACATATTCCTTGAACATTTTCGAATCATAATTTAGTCAGGCATAAAATATTGTGGACTAGGTCTGTTACATCCTGTATACAAAATTGAAGGTTCTGGTGGATAAAGGTGCTATGTGACATTCTTTCATAATAGATTCAATCTCATTATTCTGACAGAATAAGAAAATATTTATAGTATGGATAAAGAGCGTATGTAACAGTCAATTTGTAAGTGGATTCAAGTGTTATATACAAGAATAATAACTTGAAATTCAATTTAATATTTATTACATAACACCTTCATGTTTTTATGTATTTAATTATTATTACAATGAAAAAACGAACAAGTTTATATCTTTACATCTTAACAGCTTAGTATTGTCGCAGCAGCAATCATTACATATTATTACAGTAGTTCTGGGTGTACTAAACATTTCCCTTGCCGTCAGCCTACACTAAGAAATGTCTGGGACAGGCGTCCGATGTTTAATTCCAATTTCCATCAAATCTCCGGAGCCATAAATCATCTCTGCCGGCCGTAATTACGCCGCAAATTTCATGGATTATTTAACAGCTCTTCGAATTCATTAAGCGTCCGACATAGTCTCCTCTACTCCGGGTCTGACGTCACGTTAAAGCTGCAATGATTTCTGGTATCGATAAAGTTGCCCGCTCCGACTGGTGTCGCTTGCACCTGCTTTCAAATTCGTAGTATCGAACTTCTGTCTGCAGTACCGATTTGTTTACTTCTGATTTTAGACGAAATTGTTAATTTCACGACGATACAAATTATATTCATGACAAAAATAAAGAACGAGTTATTAATCATTTGTACCACCTATCGAACATACTCCTTCCATCATCTGAATATGGTATATATAATTGTAATAAAGTCATATTATTATACGTTTATGCATAAATAAACAAAGGATATCCAAGAAATTCTTAGATAAACTAGATATTATGATGGACCTGCTCGTGTCTCACAGAGCTGCATAAATAAACACTCAACAGCCAGCCACACAGTCCGCCTGGTACCCGCCAAATTGCAGGCAACAATACTAAGTCGTACATAGTTATAACAGTACTAGTATTCATAATAATTTTGCGCTTCCCCGTCTATTATCTGTGACTTTATGGATGTGGCGGTTTCGGACATTGAGTCATTTGTGGCTGTAAAGTGCTTGGATAGGTCAATGAGGCGCGTGTTTTTAATATTTTCAGGTTAAGATTACTTAAATGTTTTCTCTTTTATATATTAAATAACACTACGTAAATATATAACCAATTTGAAATGAGCGAAATCGTATTAAAGCTGGTAAATGTATTGAGCATATGTCATCCTGCCATAGATAAGAAAAGCATTCAAATGATTATCCTGGAGAACGTTTCTTCGCTTGCTAGCTTCTGTTGATCCAACTATTCGCGGACTGTTTTTACATTTCCACAACTTCTAGCGCCATACTGATCTGCATTGTATTTGTCTGTTTTACAAGATTTTTTTTAAAAATAGAGGTGCGTATACATAATACATGTTACATCAATATTTTTACTACATATTTTCAAACTAAGCTAAACGCCTGTACTATGAAAATAATACTAACTTGCTTGTTTCCTGGAACGAGGCGCGAAACCCCGACCCCTAAATCCAACAAGCTACTCAAATTTCAATTAATATCATAATTTAATATTTCCTAATTCATTTCACCCTTCTTCTGAAACCGTTTAATTGTTTTCAATACTTCAAAATATTATGTAGTGTATTTTCGGCGTTTTTTGGTTATTATTTTTATCAAATGTATTATAAAACCAGTTTTTTTTACCACACCATATGTTGAATATAGAGCGCTAAAAACACTGCCTGTTATAATGTTGTAAAAAAACAAAATAGCAGATGGAGCAACAGATAATTCCGCCAAATTCTCAAGCGAGATTGTTAACCATACATCTTATGCGTTCTGATGTTATTATTATTATTATTATCATAAGCGTTTTCTAAAATACTCAAAAAAAATAACGTTACATAAAGCACATATTCATTTCAAATATGATTTCTGACATCCAAAGGACAATGGCAGAATTAGCTGAAGTACCGTGTCCGCATCGAAGTCAGGATCAAGTTAACCCCCGAATGTTTGAGTGTATTGGTCTGACCAAATCACAGGTTCTCCTGGTTACAGAATTTGGCAGTTATCTGTGGTCTGTTGACCGTAAAACTTAGTAGGCCTTAGAATAGATAGATACAAATAAAACAATGTTATAACTCTACTTGAGTTTATTAGCTCTTTTTGAACTGTATTCTTAATATTAAAATAATTCGTATAGCTAAATTTTGTTGCTTTAATACTGACTGCATTATAACTTTAATCTTGCAGATTTTCTAAATAAAAAGATAAAACTCTTTGTTTAAATCACCATGAAAAGAAAACATAGATCCCGCGTCGAATAGGATCTACCGTAACGAAAATTGCGCGATCTCCGAGTCGCGCGTCCCGCGGATTGTAAATACGACGATTCCGGTCGGGTAAAGGAAGGAAGGGAAGGGACTTGGTTTAGTGGAGATAAGGATCGATGATGGGATAGACAATCGGGAATCTGAAGGACTGCTCGCCTTACCTCGCGTATGACGCCTCCGTTACTCCCGCAGTCGCAGCCGAGATCACACAAAACAGCACGCGGGCGGGCAGATCTCAGCTTCCAAATGAAGACGGCTATATCAATCACGTCACCCGCGGCTCACAATATCACTGCACACAAATCACAGGATTACAATATAGCAGTGCCGATGCACCGGAGGTAAACAAAATCCACACCGATATTGCGGTGCCGCAACCGAACAAGTATCGCGTCGCGTTAACGTCTGCTGACGTCAAGGTCACTATTCACGCTGGTCAAGCAGCAGGGAAAGAAGGATGGGTAGGAATTTGAACGTGGGAAGGTGTCAATAATATAGGTCGCGACCGATTCGCAAAGCGCGCCAAAAATGTGTTTCACGATTTATTGATAAGTCAACATGTTTCGATACCTACTTAGTTACCTGTTTTTATCTATACTTGTATTTTTAATTTTGGTATACATTGTTTCCTGAAGAAGATACCATAGGTATCAAAACATGTTGATTTATCAAAAAATAGTGGTTTAAACAAAGTGTTTTGTCTTATTATTTATAGAATATGTTGTCACAAAGTAATTTTGCTAATATTGAAGAAGTTACATATTTTCTTTTACCTTGTATGTGCTTACATTCTATTTATACATATTGTATTGTACATTAGTATTTTTATTCTCTCATTTAATATATTTTCACGTTTACTTGCCTTGCATGTTTCATTTTCTATTTAATTGCGTTTTGCCTTGTATTTAATGAGTTATATTGGTTTTGTGAAATATGATTTGTTTGCTAATTTGCCCTAAAACAGGCTTGCCTAGTTGGGAAATACGTTTTAAAATCTGTTTTAAAAAATATATGTAACAAACTGTCTTTTTTTTTAGCTGTACAATATATATGTATTATATGTATGTCTAAATAAATTAAAAATTGTCTTCCAACTGTATTCACCTGTCGATGAGAGTATAGTGCAAATAAAAAATAAACTCAAGTAGAGTTATAATACTGTTTTATTTATTTTGATGATGAAACTTTACAAAGTTAACGCCGATTCTATCAATAATACTTAGTAGGCCTATTCGTCTCGTTGCAAAGTATATTCAAGTCCTGCAATTATTTGGGTATTTTTAAAAGATGACTTTAATCTTTGTTTCTCTCACACGACACTTCGCTGGTGACATGGATCTAACATAATGGAGCGTGTACACCAGTCTTCTCGAGTGATTTCAAAAGGTGTAAGTCGCCTCTGTAAACATGTCGCCTCAGGGCGCCACAGCGCACCTCTGATAACCGCTGGCCTATTGTATTTTGTACGCAAAATGACTTAACTAATGCAAATCGGCTTTTACCGAGAAATCTCTGAGACGCGAGATCAAAGTATCATGCGTATACACGCATCATAAGACGGGTGTGACCTGAGCCCCCTTAGATCAGCCACATCTTCTGACACCTCGTCCAGCCAACCGATCATCCGCAACACTGAAAGCGAAAAATATTCAAGATATAAATATAAATATATAATAAAGTTGATTTATTATTCCTGTGAGTATGTTAAATAAATTTTAAAAAGGCGTATCATTTAAATTACAAAAAGAGACTAAAAGGCTTTTCATGTTTGTTAGGACTCATTTGATTTTTTATTTTGTATTGTGTGCAACGCCGTGAAGGTTCTATCTTTGTGTTTTAATATGGGCCATTAAGGAGGCTGTATTTACAAAGCATCTCGTCACTGGTACACATGACCTCAGCGCAGTTTGTGAGTTCTTATAGACGGAATTCACTAGTACTGTTATTACTAGATATTTAAATGTGTATAAAGACAATAAATTATTACCCAGCATTCGTACACCACTCGCATCATCATCATCATGAAAAGAGATTTTTTTCTCTGATCGCTTATCTGGTAACCTTTTTGGAACGATTTTCCGTCATTTGTTCGACCGAGTCTTTTATATTATCTTGCTACGGAGCATTCTACTGGCTCTCTCTCGCACCTCTCGCGACCTGGACAGGGCTGCCAGACTGTGACAGAGTTCTGCGACTGCAACACATGAATGTGACGTCTACCCTCCCCTTTTGGGGATGTATGATTTCTATAGCTTCTCTCTGGCTGCTTTCTGAATTTAACGTGATAACGAGTCTCACGTCAAATTGTACAGGTGTGGCTCTGGTACGATGATACCGGAGCCAACCTATGGTGGTATTATGATGATAACGTTAATGGCTGAATGTAATAAAAAATATATATATGTTAAATATGAATTAAATATATTAATTATAAAGATATACATATAAAATCAATTTTATCGAAAAATATTGTTGTTGCGCCACCGGGATTCGAACCTGGATCTCTTTCCTAACCGGGGAAGGTGCTTTATCCAACTAAGCTACTGCGACATTATTTTTAGCGACAATTTTCGACCCTATATGTTACCTTTTTGATATTAATACATTTAATCGTTCCATCATTCGACAGAGCCATCTACCTTATTTTTACAGAATCTCAAATACCTTTGAGTAAACTGATAGCAGACGCCAGAATTATCAATTCATTTTTATTAAATTTTGGACACATTGATACAACATTGATATATATATGTAATTATGACGAATCGAAACGAGGGTAAACAACTCTCAAAACGATCCGGAATAGGGTGTAAATAAATAAAATAATAAATATACCTTCAATCAAGATAAGCTTTTTTCATTTTATTTAACATCTCTGTTTTCATCCTCTCACAAGCAGTGAAATAAAAATATATGGTCGTTGGAGATAGGTAATTCGTAATTCGGCGAGGACGGCATGTTGGAACGTTTACGCGGGACGGCACATGAAAACATGTGTAACCTTAAATATTGTACAGTATTCACTCATCATAAACGATAGTTTGAAAAATATTTTTCCGACAAATATTTCGTAAAAAAAAAAATGCCAGATGAGACCGAATAATGTGGTTTATATTTGAGAGTCTGATGATAGCAGTATTTTCTTTTTCTCGAAAGAAACACACATCAATATCAACAAAACGATACGAAACATGTAAATATTGACACGGTTAGATTCTCAAATATCTAATAAATTTTTCAACTTTCTTATATTTATTTTCGACTACATCCTGTGTTTTTCGCGATGGCCAATTGTTTGCGTGTAAATGTTATGAAAAATAATGTAAAATAAGATTAGTTCTGTGCGGCCCAAATGGAGGATGTTTCTCAAATGCGCGTCCGGGACAAGCACACCTTTGTTTTTAGTGCTCGGTTTTTTTCCTCTCATTTTTATTTTTCACATGTCAACACCGGCTAAAATGTTGGCGAGACGTTTTTCTCGGAATATCCGACATATGGAAGGGTTAATTTGATTTTTAAATGAATTTCACTCGGCGTGATATAATGACATATTTAAATTATACCGAGATGAGGGTACCAACACATGCTGGTGTACTTTATGTCTGATGATCGGTGGTATAGTGGGGTCAGGGTGGCGCCCTGGCACTTTTTTGACACGGAACTTACTTTACAAATACATTAAAAAAAAATTTCAAATATGAATTAAATATATTAATTATAAAGATATACATATAAAATCAATTTTATCGAAAAATATTGTTGTTGCGCCACCGGGATTCGAACCTGGATCTCTTTCCTAACCGGGGAAGGTGCTTTATCCAACTAAGCTACAGCGACATTATTTTTAGCGACAATTTTCGACCCTATATGTTACCTTTTTGATATTAATACATTTAATCGTTCCATCATTTGACAGAGCCATCTACCTTATTTTTACAGAATCTCAAATACCTTTGAGTAAACTGATAGCAGACGCCAGAATTATTAATTCATTTTTATTAAATTTTGGACACATTGATACAACTTTAACGAATCCCGGTGGCGCAACAACAATATTTTTCGATAAAATTGATTTTATATGTATATCTTTATAATTAATATATTTAATTCATTTTTAAAAATATCACAGACCTATGTTCTGAATAATTACAACTTCACAATCAAAATGTGTTCTCTTAAAAAATTTCAAATCAAATATCGTGCAGGGGGTGGATATTACGAGAATGCAAAAATATATTTAGGACCGGAGCATTTTCAAAACGTGAAAGTGATTACGAGGAAATTTGTTTTTTTTATTATTAATAATTAGACCATCTGGGCCCGTGGTGGTGTCTTAATTTTTTCTACCATTGACCAGATGCTTGGAGACGGATAAAATATGTGAACTCAACTTAAATAATACAGTCAGCTGCATGCAAAACACATTGTTTCTCGCAAAAGTCACTTAGATCCATTGATATTGCATGTTCAAAATCAGGGTTAGTTTCAAAATACCCCAAAGCAGACAGAGTATAAGTTGCTATTCCCTCTAAAATGGAATCGGTCAATCACAACGCTTGTTGATGATCACGTGATCTAAAATCCGATACGGCTGCCAGAACGATATACACAGAAAAAAAATTACATTACAGAATTGTTTCCTTAAAAAATGTAGATGTTAAATCGAACATTTTGTACATTTGCTTTCAAAATATACGAAATATATACAGGGTTTTGGAATTAGATACTACGTATACATGGGTGGCTAAAATCATTTCTTTTTAACATTTCATTAATTTCAAATTTCCTTGGGAATATATTTATAGAAAAAAGTAGTGTTGGGAGGGGTGAGGGTTAACATCAAATATCGCCCCGGTACTTTTTTATTTAGCACTACACTACTGCTGCTGATGTATACCAACGATACTTGGATGGATACGATTAACGAAGAATGAAAAATAGATACGGTCGAGGTCCGAATGAGAATTGGTATGATCATGTCTGCAGTGTGTAAGTTGACTAAACTTTGGATGAACCACTGGTGCTATCTATAGCTCTGTATGAAGTCGTGACATGGACTTTGAGAAGGAAAGAAAATCATTCGAGACGCGGTGTTGGCGTTGCATGCTGCGTGGATCGTGGACCGCGAGACGAACGAATGGGATTTATTTAGGAACTCCGACTACAACATGCAGGAAAATAATTTTGGTTGCTACAAGAGATGGAGAAATCGGCGATCACGGGCAAAGGTTAATCTCTAACAAAATAGACACACCGAGTCCGAGACATGACCGGAGACTCGGTTGAGGCGAGCAGTTCGCACCGCAGAAGCTGAATAGATGGCCACGATGTCCAGTCATGAGCACATCGACCGAGAGAGAGATATTATACAGATGTCCACTACTGGTGGTGCTAAACATGTCTGCGCCGGGGCGGATACGGCTATTTGCGTTTACATTCCTATTAATTTATCTACTATAATTACGCTAACTTTATATATGTATTATATGTTGATTGTTACTAATACAGAAAGTATATAAGGTGTAGTAAGTAAATTCACAAACTAACATCTTGATTTTTTTCTATAATATTATACATCTTGAATGATTGCATGTAAATTCTTGGGAGTTATACTCTTTTTTCTTTTACATACATGAGTGAACACTTATAAAACGGTTTAAGGAAAGGGTGGGATTCTTTCGATGCCTTTCGATGTTCACTGCACGCTCATTCTTCTTAGTTAATACCCAGGTATCAGACGCACATGCAACCACCGATCTAATAAGTGTTGTGTACATACACTGGTGTTTCTGAATAAAATTAATGTTAACATAAAACACATAGATAAATTTGAACTCTATATAAAATAGATTGCCTTCAGAAGACAGTGAGATTTCAGGTCCCGCCGCGATTCATGGACTCGCAGACCTGCCCCCGATGAGTTCATGCTATGGTTGTCTTTAAATTGAGTGGGGTGTGTATTAATTTAAATATTCCGTGTCTGATCGACCACCTACAGCTTAATGGAGACCGCGATGAAGTTGTTAATATGGGCGCAAAAGGAGAAAAAAATAGCACCTCCGAGGCCGCATTACTCGCTAGCAACTCCGTCAAAGGGTACGCGGTCCGATTCTACCTGCGCCAAATTACTTATTCTTGAAGTGTTGCTATTTATGGATACGTTTAAACGCTGCGCTGCGCAACGCCACATCTCGAGATGAACGGTGGAAAAATGAATTGGATTTTTAAAGTTTGATCGAATATTTCAGCTGCTATTTTCTAAGTTTTAATGTAATGTGACCCATATTAAAAGGTAAATATTATGTCCTCTAAATATCCACACACTTCATTGATGAAGGTCTCGTGAATAAATTTGTACGTATTATATTACATATATTCAGTGGCGTGCCATAAGTATAGATTTAGGTTATGCAGTTACCAATGATATTATACAATCATATATAATATATGTAATACAACATATGTTGTACATAGGATTATGAACATTAATTTAACCAACGTCTTTAGACAAAATGAATCCGTCGTTTATACGACCCTACCATGTATTTATTTGTTATTTTAGAGTACTATTAATAGTGTTATTTAAGTTTTAACGTAAAGTAATACCCATATAAAAAATGTATGGACGTTTTTAAGAACACTATTTATGACTGAACATGACTCTTTTATTGCTTTAAAATTCTTTACGAAGTAATTATTTTTATTAAAGGTTAATGTAGAAAATAGTTCTTATAATTGCCTTTTGTTTTTACCAAATCAAAAACAAATCCACGCACCAAATGCAAAGAACAATCATGAAATCAACACGTTAAAAATAGTAAGATAGTGAAATTCGCGAATTAGTTAAAGGGGAAGTAGACACTTCAATGATTTGCACGCAGTTGTAATAATAATAAGTTATTCTGTTAAAAACAGCATAGGTAACGATTCCAAACAAAATGAATCAACCGAAAAAAAATTTCATTTCAGTAAATAGCCAATTGTATGACTTGAGTAATACACTAGCTTACAAACAAAAGATAGTAATGTGAATAGCTATAATCAACGCACTGTTGCTACTAGCGCTACGAGTACAGCTGTGGGTTGTCGTGGTAGTTTTTAGAACTAAGCCAATAAAGTTTCTACTGGTACACAGGTGGCGCTAATTGTAATAAAGCCTTAAATATACGTTCACGATTCATATTACAGATTATTTGATTTATATTTATTTTCGAGAATTTTTATTAATGCATAACTTTTTTGCTTGTACGCATTACATATGCCCCTGCATATTTAATTATACATAAAGAAAAAAAACAGCGTGTCAGTGATGGCGTTTAAGAGTAGATCACTCAAGAACCTCTTGAAATCTTTTCTAAAAGAATTACAAATATCAATATATAATGTGAACTAATCAATACATATGTTGGTACAGCGGAATATGTGTGGTACTTAATAGTCGACTGGAAGCAATAATAAATATTTTTAAATTTAATTAATTAATTAATTAATATTACATTTACGCTCTGCCCTCATGGACTTTTACTAATTATTGGTATAAACATTCACAAAATCATACAACACAGTAAATACAATTTAGCAGATGTACACACACACACATATATATATATATTAAGTTTAAGGTATTTGCGAAGACTAGTGTATGGAACAGAGGTCTCTTCTGGGTTAGATCGCGTTTTTTGTAGTTGGTTTCCAAGTCGATGTTTCGGCACGGCAACACGTGCCATTGTCGAAGCGTTGCCTCAAAAAATACGGTGTATATAATAACAATATGTTAGAAGGACATACGAAGAGAAAATAAAAAAAAAATTATAAATTCACAGAAATAAATAGGTTAAACATGTTATATACAATATGATGTTTACATGAAAAAAATCGCTGCGAATTTTGTTAAATGTTGGAAAATATGTTGAATAATATTTTAGACACAAAACAGTAACGTAAGTACGTATATGTAGGTAGAATTTCTACCTACTGCAGAAGGTCGCAACTTCTGATAAATTTCACTTTTTTCATTCATACTACTCCCCGATTTAGTGGACACGTTAACTCCTATAGTTCTTTTCACATTTCAATCAATTTTTTCAATTAAAAGAGCTTTGTAAATATTTCAGCTGAGTTTGTTAGCTGTCTGATTCGCCATCTTTTTAAATAATGGCGGCTTAAAGTCCATTAATATTGGTCCTAGAGGATAAAATCCTCAGTGCCGGCAAACGAAATTCATTAAATTTTTTGCTGATAGCCAATGCCGTGTTGCGTTGCCGCAAAACTGCACTCCAGCATGAAATGCAGTAAAAATGCCGATCTAGCAGCGAATGAGTAGGGCCGATATGGGAGGTTTTCCTCGTAGAACAGTCCTGGGTAAACGGAGGGTCGCCATTCATTGGCCAGAGAGGTAGGAGCATACGACAAAATAATTCACTATGCAAAAGATTTTTCATCATTAATTGACATGGCGGTTATTTTGTGGTGCAACATGATTATTTTAATTTTATAAACAAACTTTGTACTACACACACGTTGGGTTATTTTCACTACTAGTTTCGAGAGGTGCAGTCCCTCTCAGAAATCAGGTGATAATTAAACTAAATACAAATAACAACTTCTCGGAATTTCTAACCACAAATTGAAATAAACCACTCTTTGGATAGTCATAGATTAAAACTTCTCCTTTATAATAATAATGAACAATTTTGAAACCGATGAAATACAATTAATTTAAATTCGGAGAAATTTAACATTCCCTAACACTTCGTCTTTTCTGTTCATATTACCGTTAATGACAGAAAACTCCCTCCTGTTCTCAAGCCTCGCCCCATTGCCGAATAGACACAATACACAATTTATTTAATATATTATATTTATTGACACGCATTTGTTTGCGAGCATGACGGTTTCTTGCAAAATGTTTTTGCTTTTTCTATAAAGTAGCCAATTTATGAGACTGTCACATGTGAAATGAATTATTTTCCCTAATTTGATCCTGTCCCGCCCCGCCAGGACCCGCGGCCCACGCTCTCGCCTTCAGGGATATTCCGGGATCCATTATTTGGGAAAAAAAGGGGTTTAATATACATTCCGGACCCTTCATGATAAAATGAAATTCTTAAAAATAATGCTTCACGACAGAATGTTCACTCCAACATTTAATATTTTTTTATATATTTACGATTTGTCTGTCTGTCTTTTTGTTTCTTGCGAATTTGGGTACCGCATTAGATAAATCACGTCTGATGTTGTTCAGAAGCAAAACTTCGTGCTTGTGTTATTGTAGTTTTTTTAAATGGATTTATGGAACAGAAAGGACGTAGTGTGATCATATTTTCATATTAAATAATTTATATCATGCTTCTGTATTAATCTTTTAAATGCCATAAGCTAATTGACTTAACACACTAAAGTTTAGACGTCACATTAAGTCACAAGCGTGATTATACATTTTTTTCGTCATTGCAGATACGAGATTAGGTCGTGTACTTGAACAGCTCCCAACTTTGCACATGTATACATACATAATTCATCTTAAGTCGAGACTCTTAAATCCTACCGCGCCGTAAGTAGTGTCCGACATGGTTGGCAGTTAAAATGTTAATCTAAAATTTTTGAAGCATTTTGAGACCTGTAGACAGCATGTTCTCAAATTACACAACAACACAACTAAACCCACTTTATATATCAGTTAATCCCAGATGTGCTGTTGCAAATTTAAGTTAATCTTGAGAAAATCTTGTAATAACTAATTGTCAGTGGACAGTTGAAACTTTGCTCTCGAAACTCATATAAAAGACTTATATTACAATCTCCTATAGTGATAATGTTTCGAGCTTACAATGATTTGTTCATCGACATTAATATATTTTCTGTTTTATTATCTATATTTAAAAACCAAATTAACAATATTCTTTGATGCAATATTTAAATGAGCTTTCCTCGTTTTTTTCTTTATCTTCATAACTTATTCAGCACTTATTATGCTTTTAATTTTTTTTCGTGTCGTTTTCTTATCCATGTGAAATATGTTAGGAAGTTACTTGTCACTATTTATTTCGTGTCGTTTTCTTATCCATGTGAAATATGTTAGGAAGTTACTTGTCACTATTTATTTCGTGTCGTTTTCTTATCCATGTGAAATATGTTAGGAAGTTACTTGTCACTATTTATTTTTGCTATGTCCAATGCCAACAATATTCTTAAATATATTTACTTTATTAATGAGATTAAAAATTATGTTTCCCGATTTATGAAGCACTGTCTCTTATCGCGATAGCTACGCGAACTGTGACAGTACAAATATAATTATAAAATGTCATTCTGTAATTTTTTATTTGTATTTTTAGTACATTAATTTATTTTTATTGACCTGCTCAATTTTTTCTAAGAAGTTTAGTTACCGGTCTAGCCACAAATTGATAATTAAAAGAGCGAGGGAGAGATAAATATTGGTGAACGTCGCAGTTTCTGATTTAACGTCGCGTTAAGAGCTTCCCATAAGGGCCCGAAGATGTCGTAAATACCTGGATTACGTGTCTTAACAAAGTGTTGGGAGGAATATTAACGTCGTAAAGTGGTACCGCACGCAACCTAGACTACGTCCTGATGCGTGGAGTGTGTAGGCACCTTAATTTATGGACCGCTTGTCTGCCGGCCGGGTGGGATCTTGAGCCGGATTCTAAAATCATAATATAATAGATTGTTAGTAAAATATAACATATATTTTATTTATTTTCTTAAAATATTAACAAAATTTCTTTGTGGCCAGATTTTATATACATAATTAGATAAAATATTTTGTTTAAACCACTATTTATTAATTATTCTACATGTTTCGATACCTATGGTAAACATTCTTCAAACAAATTCAGGAAACAATGTACACTGAAATTAAAAATACAAGCATAGATAAAAACAAAACTATAAAGTGGTGAATCAGTAAGAACTAATTTAAATTTGTTTTTAAGTTTTAAGTTTTTACTCATTCACCACTTTGTAGTTTTGTTTTTATCTATGCTTGTATTTTTAATTTAAGTGTACATTGTTTCCTGAAGAAGATACGATAAGTATCGAAACATGTCGAATACTCAATAAATAATGGTTTAAATCAAGTATTTTGTCTAATTATTTATTTATAATATTTTTGTATTTTACATATGTGAAAATAAAACACTTGTTTTTTTGATTCTACTCGTTTTAATTTACTTGCGACACGTTTCGCCTTGTAAAGGCATTATCAATTTAACAATTTATCTGAAAAACGTAACGTCTCAGGTAAATTAAGCGAATATAATTAAAAAATAAGTGTTTTCTTTTCACATATGTGATTATAGAGTTCTACAAACTTACCTCGGAAACAATACATTTTTGTATTTTTTTTTGTAGAAAGCACTTTGTGTTGGTTTGACATATTAGATTAAATTAACTAAGGTCCAGCAAAAAGCAAATCAGTTAGTCGATTGTTGATTGTAGTGGCCGCATCGCGGCTAATAATGACTTCTGCGCAGTTGTGTGTATTATCCCTTATCCCTTGCACAAAGTACAGTGAAAGATCGCCCTTAGATAAAATAATGAATCAAAATTTCGAGAGAATATCGAATGTTTTAATTTTTATTCACCAATGTCTCCGAATTTCCCATTAAAGTTATAGCCCCGTGCATGCCTTCTGATAATTACAGATTTTTCTGCGCAAATGTGATTGAGGATGAGTTGATCTTATTTTTCACTAGCATTTTATCCGTCCTAAGACACGATTGTCAGACAGGTATTCAGATAGACAATAGAAGAAGATTGTAGTTAAATTTTATCTACCATTAGAGATTTTAGAAACAGAAAAAGCTGCATTTCATGGAGGAAAACAAAAAACGCAGGTGTGACAGAAAATGTTACATATACATGGTGAATATTATGTTCCAGGCTGATGTTGTTTTTGAATAACTAGGAAATAAAACATACATTTTTAATTTGGTTTTTATTTATCGATTATTTGGTTTGTTAAAATTATGTATGGAATATGACATCGGCCAAGTAGCTACCTCTGGCAGCGGCACAAATGCGTGCTCTTTTAACCATATTTTTCATAACATTCTCGCACACTTCGCGTGTCATTTCAGCAATTTCATTTCTAATATTATCCTGTAGCGTCGGAATTGTTGGCTTATTGGCGTAGATTTTTCCTTTCAAGTACCCGCACAGAAAATAGTCGGGAACCGTCAAATTAGGTGATAAAGGAGGCCAGTCGATATCACCACTTTTTGACATTATGCGGCCGGGGAAAAAATCTCGCGAAATTTCAAGCGTAGCTCAGATTGTGTGTGAGGTAGCACCGTCTTGTTGAAACCACATATATGTTGCATGCTCAATCAATCATATCCGGCCACCGAGAAGTTTTCCAACATGTGACGATAGCGATCACCATTAATGGTTACGGCGTTGCCATTATTATTTAGATAAAATGTTTTAATGATTTCAACATATTATTGAGGCGTTAGATACTCCATAATAAATTTTAATCAACCAAATGCAAATTTACAAATATCTGCCAAATCAAAATGGCGGCCAAACAAAATCGGCCTGAACATAATATTCATCGTGTATATACATGTATATCACGAAATACCACTAAAGATTTTACCCTGCTACAGCGTAACACGATTGACACACATTTCTGGGCTTTTATGATAAGATAAGATTAAGAAAATTTCTAATTTAGTTTTTTAGACTTGATGTTATAATGGATATTTATTTAAGCTTGTTTCCTTTATTCTCCGAAATCAAACTTTAATCCATAAAACACCGTCTTAACCGCATCAATGTTCCCCATAGATATAATAAAATCTAAATATGTTTCTTCCGTGTACACGCACCCTTAGAACATGCCTGTCAAATGTCACGTCTCAAAATTGGCTCAACGAGTTCAATGATATAAAAAACATTTCCATCAGTAATGGAATAAAACCATTTCCACACAATTGTTCCGATTCTACATTGATGTGAGCATCCACACCGCTTAATTTACATCCACAAGAGTATCGGTGCTATTTATTTTGACACATTTACTTCTTTCTTTCGAGAGGTTTGAAGAAACGTAACAAAAACCCCCTAAGTATTTTGTTGCATACATTTCGTATAGTCTCTGTGGGATTTTAACATTGTCACATAATTCTGGGAAATGCCGAAATGTTTTAGCAATGTAAATTCTCTGAAACTCTTATAAAATTGTTTTGACAGTTTATGCTATTCGAATGATATAAAATGCTTCGGCAAGTGACTGCGAGATTAATAAAAATCCAAGATTATGTTAGTGCGTATGAAATTTTTAAAATATTGTGTTAAGTATTTTATTGTGGTCGATTTTATAAGAAGTATAATATTCATAATGTCAAGGAGACAACTCCAAGACTAGCGGTACATAACCGAGTCCCGGTGCCAATACTGATGTATAGAAGTAAACTGAAGTAAACGAAAGTAAACTGTATACAATCGAAATGTGGCCAACTAGCTTACTTACTATCACGCCGTTTCGAAAGGTGCAGATTAGTGATGAGTTAAAGGTTACTGTGACTGTGATTGTGCGTTTGGTATTTATTTTATAACGATGATTGGTAACTGATATTTTACTGTTAGAGGTTTAGTTTCCAGTATATCAATGATTGCTCGCCGAGTTACGAATAATCAGTTACTTATCATCTTTACAATCGAACGCAAATTTTCCAATCACAGTCACAATAACGGTTAGCTCATCACTAGTACAGATAAATAGGACGCCACACTATTTTGTCACTTTCATACATCTCATACACGCTCATCTACTGTTGAAGCTTTTTACTTCATTTTTCTTAATGGATGAGCAAATAATGATAAGAAAGATATACAATGTGGGTGTTGATGGCACCAGAAACAGAGCTGTCTGTGAAAGATATGATCATGTAAACTAGATTGACGACCAGTGGTCGAGGTTAATCATATTTTCATAGTATATAGCATAGCTTAGTTTGAAAATACAGTCGATTCCGCTTAATTGGGACACACATGTGGACCAGGACATTTGGCCCAATTAAGCGGCTGCCCCAATTAACCGAAGCGAGCGTAAAACTAAACAATTAGTATTTTTCTTTAAATATACATTATGTATTAATAAATTCTTGAACAAAAATATAAATCATGTTATTACTGATTAAAAAAAATTTTTTTTATAAAATAATAAGTTTAATTGTGCAAGAATGCATTAAGTGTACTTTGTCTTTTGTTTTTGTAAGTTTGCAGTTCTATACAATCAGTATAGGTGTATAATATGTATTATAATCTTAAATTTACTGTCCCCATTAAGCGGAATGTTATCCCAATTAAGAGATGTAAATTACTGTTAGTTATTTGGTTTGGTTTCCGTTGCTTGACATTAAGCCCAAATAAGCGAATGCCCCAATTAACCGGCTGCCTAATTAAGCGGAATCGACTGTAGTTTGACATGAATGAAGATTTATGAATGTGGATGAGGTCAGGTTATGTCTGGACAGAACAGTGTGGCGCTTTATCCGCTCTGCCTATCGCCGCAAGGAAACAGCGTTTTGGTTAGTTGGTTAATTTAACGAGTTAGTTAACTCCAAGAAAAATCTAGGTGTAAAGTTCGAATTGAATATACTCGTAGATACATACGTTAACATATTTTTAATTTGTGTAAGAATTTGTATGACTTAAATATTAATTCGAATATTATTATGTATTCGTTTCGAGTTTGGTAAAACGCATATTTAAAATTCAAATATTTTGTAATTAGAAATAATATTTATTGAACTCGGAAACCGAACTCATTATCCCACGATGGGAACGCGTGCATTTTTACAACTAATTTTATTCCATATACCTAATTAAGTTAATTCAATTAAAAAATACATTTAAAAATTGTCGTAATTTATTCTATCATTCGTAGTCGTTCTATTAATTTTTACACCCTGTCATAAAAAAAGTGAGGAATATCACACAAATCAACGGATGTGATGCCAAGTATCACCGAATGTGACGCCAAGTATCACCGAATGTGACGCCATGTGCGCCGAGGGCCCCGGAGATCGCTATCTCCGGACATATTCATGCACCGTCTGCACATTTTTGACAGCTTAAAAGGCGAGCTTTATTGAAATACTATTGCTTTTTATATTGCGTGCGCCCTTTCTCAAAGGGTGTTTTTTTTGCGCCTCCCTTATTCCGTCGTCAATGTTGAATCGATAATCTGCCTGCTGTGTTTTAAATAAGCTGGAAATTATTATTTCGTTCTTAACGAAATGTGACGAAAACATGCCATAATGCTTAGAATGTAAAGTAGGTTTTTTTTATATTTATGTGTTTCTATGCAGGATATAAAGATTAATGTAATCTTACAGCATAACAGCGATAGGAAAATACGATACAGTGAAGAATGAACAAATTACGATTGAATATATATCTGTTTCTATAATATTTTTTTATATGTGTTTCTATGTAGGATATAAATATTAAAATAAACTTAACAATTACTTATAACAATATAAAAAAATAACTAAACGAATTAGATGTACATGTTCGATTCTGATTCGAATAATAACAAGCCCATTTCTACAGTCAGCAGTTTGAAAACTGTCTTATTCTGCTGTAGGTAGATATAATAATTTAAATTACATCTTATAATAATAATAATAATAATAATGTATTTATTTCAGCGTGATCAGGTTTTTTTTAATCCGATTCGCCATAAAGATAATACATATTATGTTATACATTAAAGATGAAATGCTATGAAAAAGAAAACCAAGGAAATAAATAAAAAATTTAAAAGTTAATAAAAAGTAAAAAGTTCACACAAAATATAAATGCATATTTTAAAAGCTATATGTTTAACAAATGAACTATTCCGTACATTGCAATATAAGATTAGACTAAAATTTCTGCTTCAAAAACTTTATTGATGAGATAGCTGTGAGGTATTTAAGAGAGGTCTATATGTATGTATATAAAAAAAGTTGTAAGTGTTTTGACAGTTAGTGCTCGAGTCGATAAACAGTAATGGACATCGTTTGCACCAGTAATTAATAATTTAATTGCGATCTGTTGCGGATGGGCAATGTAGGTATTAATGGCTGCAGTTAAATCGATCATTAACAGTGTTTATGTGTCCAGTTAAATTAACTCTAGAACCAAGAGTTAACTGGTGTGTAGACATGCTGCAAGTCCACATAGAAGTATTAACCAGCCATTGATAGATAACACGTATTTAAAAGTTGTTAGTGTTTTTAATAAATCATATTTGTCATATATATCATAAAATGTTGCGGTGGGGCATTGTTTTGGAAGTTACTTCAATATATTATATATAGATATTAAAGATTTCATATGAGAGAATTTTGCATCTTATAATACAGGGAAAGATTGCTGGAAGGATAGCATTATGACTAACGAACCTAAGGCAATGGTTTTGCCAGAGTACTGTGTAGCTGGATGATGGCCACCGTTCAACGGATAAGGTACGAATAGAAAAACTATGATAATATATTTTTTGACGCCTTACAACAAAATCGCTCAACATATTTTTAAAATTCAACTATTTTGTATTACCTATAATCGACGAAAACGCGTCACGCAAGTGCTTTTCATCGCTTTTTCATGTATGTATCCGTTTTGCCTTACACTTGTAGCTTTATCGACTGGAGCGCGTGACAAGTTTTCGTCTCTAGTACTATACCTCGAGTAATAATGAACTGATTAAAAAAAATACAAGCAGTTCTTTTTCTCTTGTCGAATTGAACAATGTAGCGCAAAAAATAAAACAAATCGAATTTGTATTTTAAAAAGTCTTTCATTCAAAGTACGAGTACACATTAGTTTATCTCAGTCTTCACTTCACATTTTTTTAATTCTCTTCGATATCTAAAAATATTATTAATTTTCGGTTTTTGGTCTCTCTCCTAGCTTTTTCCCACCATTTATAGTCAGCCCTCCTTTTCACGTCTTCCACAGCTCATTCGATCAACATCAATATTTAATGGAGTTTTTAGGAGGTGGTCCATCATGACAATACCACCTCATATTAGTTTTTCCTTGCCTTTTTTGGGGAATGAAACAATCTGCAAGGCTGCCTCGGACGCATTCGTATTTATGCATTTCGACATATTTTATTATTATTTATAATTGATCAGAAGTTTAGAGCAGATCAGCTGATCAGTGGCAATAAATAATATTATTTTAGAACAATGTGCTATATAGCTTAGTTTGAAAATATTAGGAATACTGATGCGATCCGTATTCCGTCTATAAAAATAGAGACATTTTGATTTTTGATTAATTTATTACAAATAATAATTCACGAGAGGATTTCACTAAATAATGTATTGTATCGTATATGTTTTAGTAAGTAAGGAACAGCTGTGTTAATACAATGTTTGCATGATGTATGTAGAGGGGGCTAGGATGGCAATTACCAACCCTCAATAATAGTTGATAATAGGGCATTTTTCAGGTATTTCTGAGGGTCGATAATGGAACCAGTGATAACTTTGGTCGTTAGTCACATCACAATATTGTACAATTTGGAAAATTGATATCTATGCATTTTCTGTAATTTCTGGTGATACATTAGCATTCAACAATACAATTCTGATAGTGCGTGTTTGATTGGCGTGATTATCTATGGTTTCTAGATATTAGGAAAATCTTTACATCAAGATTTAAGTTAAATAATTTATATTGGTTTTAATTATTATTATTATTATTCATCCTAAGACGCGATAGCATCAGGTAAATTGTTGGGCAAATACTTTGCAATTTTTAATCTTCTTCCTCTTCTTAATGTTGTCTCAATATACGCCTCAATTTTAACCAACAACTTTCCTAGTGTGAGATTCTTCATTTCAGCTAAATTTGATCAATGATAATGTTAATATTTAAAAAATGCACCAATGTTGTTACGGTTTTCAAACTATGTTTACTAATTGACTTACTGGTCTCCTGGAATGAGGATAGATCCCCCGACCAGTTGATCACTAGGCGAGTATCTTAACCACTAGACCAAAAAGCAAACTTGAAAATATTATTAAAATATTCGCCACAGTACCTACTACTTAAAAATGCACTTACAAATTTCAGTTCACAGTGGACAGACACAAAGATCACAATAAAATGAATTTTGTAATCAAAAAAATTTTCTAATATTGAAATTTTTGACTGTAGAAATGAAGTCGTTTGTTTTTATAATTAACCTTTTAACTGCTAACTCTATTTGAAATGTACGACACCACATAGGGTAAGATTAACTTTAAGTAACTTTAAGGGTCTTGACTTATCTATCAGAAGCTGGGACCTGTCGTTTACAGATGTAAAAATGATTTAAAAATATGACTTTAATCCCTGCAAGTTTACAAGGTCCCAAAGTGCATGTTAACACGTTTATTACACAAAGTTTGGCGTGTTTTACGCGCTCATGGAATTTAACAGGTTAAAAACGTACTTACCTTCGGACAAAAGTTCAGATATCCACCTAAAACAAAATTTAAATGAAATTGACACTTCGCTCCATTGTAATTCAACAGTTTCTTTTTAAATTTTTGTACAAAAAAGTATTAATTCACACAGAGAGAACGATCGGACTAGAAGCGATTCAGTCAGTTCGAAGTGATTACTTGATGACGAATATAATGTATTGGTGGGGCAGTGGGATGTATGTATTAGTGACATAATATCAAAATATGTGTGGCTGCAGCACGCAGGGTATAATTATTGCACTCGGTGTTGCAACTAAGCTGGGAGGGCGAGAGCAACGCTTGTTAAAACTGTACACAGTAAATTTAGCAAAAAGTTGTGAAAATCTCTAATTGTTTTCGCTAGCACGTGGACACCCCAGGGTTGTATTTCGTTTTATAAATTAAGTCACACCAATAATTTTAACACGCCATTTCAGCGAAACGCGGTATGTACCGTCATTCAGGCCTATTCTCAAAATTGCAATATTGAAATGAAGGTGATTGTTACACCGACCCTCAAAAATAGACAGTATGTAAATTAACGGTATAGTTGTACCTTATCAAGGCGGTATAGTTGTAAAAATTGCCCATTTGGAATTTCCATCGGGTTGCACAAATCACGCAAACGACGTCTTTCCATTCTCGATTTTCGACTAAAAATATAAGTTTTTGGTTAAAATAAGTACTAATACAGTATTCAAAGTTCACAGAAAAAGGTTTGTTCATAAATTACCTATTGATTTCTTCATCCGCAGCGTCGTAGTGAAGAATCACGGCCAATCCTGTTGCCATTTTTATGTTTTGACAGATTATGGTACGTTTATCTCCCTCACTCTCTCTCATTCAAATATAACACGGACGTTAATTTACATACTGTCTATTTTTGAGGGTTGGTGTAACAATCACCTTCATTTCAATATTGCAATTTTGAGAATAGGCCTGATTAAAGGGACCGAAGTATTCTTAACGTTGCAACTGATGAAAATCATTTTCAAAGTGAATCAAAACATTAACAGATATACAACATCTCGCACAAATGAATGACGGCCGTAATTGATCTGAGAAATATATCACATGTTTGTCCGAAATGAAATTGAAAAGATTGTATTGGGATTTATTCTACAGATGTGACATTACTTCAATAGACGCTGTACCCGAGTTTAGTGTGTTTGACATTTTGAATAGACCCATGTTCGTAGAAAAAGTTTTGTTGCTTTGATTGTTGACAGTAAAGGTAATGGAAATGTTGACTATATATTTATTTATTATATGACATCTGTATTTATTCGTGCAAATACATTAACACAGTATAGACTCTCCATTATCCGGGGGTGGCAGGGAAAATAATTACCTAGATAAAAAACTTTGGATCTAAAAATATTATGTGATACGAAAATATAAAAAAATAGGATATAAAATATGAGTATATACTATATTTGAAATAGGATAAGACTAGGCTTTAAGGGTATTGACTTATTTATTGAAAGCTGGGACCTATCGTTCACAGATGGCAAAATGATTAAAATATGACATTAATAATCAAAGTGCGAGTTAACACGCTTATAACGTGGCGTGACATACAAAGTTTGCCGTGTTAACAAGGTAAATTCGTATCCATATTATAATTGCACTTACGTGTGCATCCATCGTCGTCGTATCCATTGTTAATGTTATTGCCAGTTTTGGTAAGGAAATCCGCTAAATGGCAGAACGGATTAGTAATAATTTAAATGAATATTAATATTCATTTAAATCTTTCCGCATTGTGCAATTGATGTCACTGATTAAGGTCTCCGGTTAATAAATAAATTATATCGCGACGGATTAATACGTCGATGGCCTTGGTGGAAAGTTTTTTGCGACGGATATATTCGGCGCTGGACCGTAGAGGGGTTGTTTTCTTTTTTTATATTTTCGATACATTTATTATACATTAAAGTATGTATAGTAAATATCTGACCGCATTCTAATAAGTTCAAAAATTGCTACGATTAATTCTTGGATATGATTACTCGATCATTTTAGCATTGCATTTCAAAAGGGTTTTACACAAAATATCAAGATTTTAAGTTAATTTTTTTATCTGTCATCATATTATTTAATTTCTTTAAGTTCACTATATTCTTCATATTTATGCATTTAATAACATTCTGACGATACTCATATCATTTTAAGATAGCTCTAAGTGTACATACGTATAGAGCATGTGTCATTTTACTAATATTCTGTTTTTTCTTCCTGGAAATAAAGAAAATGTGCATTATTAAAACATTGAAATATTTATTCTACGGAAACAATGGCCACGCAGTGGTCACAATAGCTTGCCGCAGGACCTTTTCTTTAAGTACGAGTACGATAATGCAATACATATCCAGGGATCCATTGGAGGCCAATTTTTTAGTTACGTCGCTCGAACAATCGAGAATTTCCTGTATAATGAAATGCATCGCGCCTTGACGTCTTTTATGTGAGTTAGCATTCAAGAAAGGGTATTTACCGAGAAGGATTAAAAAAATAAGTGTTGTCACCGTTTCGGATTTCAAAAAAATCGTCGAAAACAATTAATCTGGCCCGAGCGTCTGTCGCTCCTGCGGGATAATAAAAGTGTGAACAGAGCCATAAAGGCAAATCTGGCCAGTCCTCGGAGAGCGGAGTCGCTTTGATGTTTCGGCGAAACTGGTAAATAAATTCTGTCGAAAATAAAAATAGGATCGCTTTACGGGGCGCGTGAGCGTGAGTGCCGAGCGCGGTGTTGATTTTGGGCACAAGCTTTTGGAGAAAAATGTTGCTAAATATTTGATCGCACAAAGGCAGGCAGACAGTTAATCAGAGCTGATGAAATAATTGCTACCTTATTCTTACAATTAAATTCAGGGCAAATATATGTATAATACCTGTTAACCCTTCCCAAACTATGCAAGTAACACCGGTCTACCGCTCTAATTAATCCTGTAATATTTTGGTAAACACACGCAACGTGCAATACATATTTTAGTTAAATTTAAGGAAAATATTTACTAGTGAAAAATCAAGTATGTATGGCGAATGCTTCAAAAATAATTATCTTTCAATTCAATGCGTTACAAAATTCATTATCAAGACAGAAACAAATTACATATTAATTTCACAGTGAAAAGAACAACAAACATACGAATATAATAGTATCTTTCTCACTAATTAAAAATAAATAAAAATAAAGATTGTATTATATAATGCAACCTCCTATACAGGACTTTATGAATGCTCCGAATTATAATATTATATATTTATATTTAATGCTTAATATTTATAGTAAATTTATGGCGTAAACCATTTTTTCAAAAACCTTTTTCACATTTCAATGGCTAATAGAACTCTATTTTTTTACGATAAAACGAGTTGACAGCATGGCTGCGTACGAGTATTTTATATCAAGGTATGGTAAAGGTTAAAGTCGTTTCCAAATGGAACTATTCTATCAAATCAACTGTCATTTGGTCACTGCGGGCGGACTGCCGCCCGAGTCAGACGATTGACGGCATTTAATGTGTTATTTATTTATTGTTTGAACAATTATAATACAGATTAAATGATTGTTGTAGTTTCATGTCCAGTTGATTACTTGTATTAAAAATACCACAGAACTATGTTCTGAAAATGCAACTTCACAACAAAAATGTGTGTTCTCATTAAAAACATATTTCACAAATGTTTTATGACTGTTGTCTCTCTGGAATGATCTATGTTGAGACAAAGTTACAAAATATAGTATCTCCGATTACGAAACAATTAGGTACCATACCATTGGTGAGATTGTAATAATAAAATAAGCAATATAAAATGGGATTGTAAAAATGTAAACATGATCAATCAATATCATCAGCATCTGATGATTCAGACATTTTCTATTCATTACTGGATGAAGACCTCCCCGGGTGTCTCCCGATTTTCTTTGTCAAAGTTTGATTTTGTCTGTCTAGCTTAATGCGTCTGTTTAATGATTGTCCGATTTGTTCATTGCCATTTCAATTTCTTAGCATATTCCGTTATATCAACTACTATTATGCACACGTGTCTTTTCCTGTCTCTTCGTGCATACCTTCTTTCCCCTCTTCTGTTCTTTTGTTGATAGTCCATGTTTTGCAGACACATGAGCGTTAGAAGTATATATCAGTTGAAGATCATTTTTGTAAATCATGTTAAGACGTCCGAACAGCGCATGTTTGATCAGTGAACAATTTCTTCGGATATGCTTCCGGTTATGCAAATTTATTGTTCCTAGATGGACACATTTATTGTCTTGTTGCATATTTTTCATCGCTGGTATTGGACTGAACGTAAATTAATTAATAATATTACGCTTCGTGTGTGGACAAGCCTTCGTGCGATGAAACCCACTGCCACGGCAGCTTTTGAAAGTGCTCAGTTTCGAGTGTTAATTCGTTTTATATTTAATATTTTCATCTCAACAACATCAACCCCTCCCGAGCGGGCACAGAAATAATTGTAAAAAAACACGACAGGGCCTAGCCGCCCCGCGAGGGGAATATTGTTAGTTTTGGTTGCGAGGGCTTTTATACTTTTTTATACCTAGCACGTGTCCTTTGTTAAAGACTTTCTGCCTGATTAAACACCCTTTCTTTATGAATAAGGTACTGCCGGCGCAAAATGTATTTCTCTGTTCCGTTGGATACTTTAAAATTTAACAATACGTAATCAATCATATTCACGGTTACCATTTGAATCCCGTCCAACGTTGCGTTTTCGTTATTATTCTTTTTTTAAATATAATTATCATCATCATCATTTGCCATTGTTAAACCACTGACGGATAAAGGTTTGGAAACAATTATCATCACTGGGAACATGCAAGGTCAGAGGGCGAAAGGTCGATCTTTAACAAGACGGACACACCGAGTCCGAGATATGACCGGAGTCTCGCTACGCGCTACACTAACAGTGACGAGAGGCGCAGTTCGCGTTGTTGGAGCAGATGATAGGACCACGTTGCTCAGTCATGAGCACACTGAGAGAGAGAGAGATAGATTTATCCTAACTCTCTTATTCATTGTTCATTCATTTCATTGTAGTACGTATAATCAGGAGTGGTCTGGAAGGAGCTCGAAGGGGCTCGCGCGAGCCCCTTGTTAAATTAAGAAAAAACAAATTCTCAGATCAAACCAGTACCTAAGTGCAATTTCTATAGATGATTTAAATGTATTATGAAACATAAGACTTTGTTGCCTTTTGAAATTTCTCGTTAAATACATTTATTTCGGGTGTATTATGCAAATTATAGATAAAAAAACGTCTTTAATTTGTCTAACAATGCTTAAAAACGTCGATGTTTGATATACGAGTATATTGCTTCCAGATGTTCAGCGCAACTTTTTTGTGAACGATGCTTTTAGCTATTATCTTTCACACTTCACACGTGCACATTTTTTCACCTTTACCGAAATTGTGTACAGTTTTGAGAAGTATGTAGTTATAAATTTACGAGAAGTACGTAGTTATAAATAGTTTTGTACGTAGTTATAAATTCGAACGCTGGTGGCGGGACACGTGTTCTTTGATAACTCTGATATTAGTGAACGCTGGCGTGTCGCCAAAAACGCTGTGGCGTGTCACCTTTGACACGCGTGTCATAGGTTCGCCATCACTGTTCTAGGTAGAGCGTATGCATTATTTCGTAATATTACTAAAACAATTTATTTTACCTCTGTGGATGGAAGTCTTGACATCTGATAAATTGTGTCTTCGGTTGATATGCTTTGTGAATTTAAAAAAAACCTGCATTACTGCATACGTACGCTATGCGTATATTGGAAATAACAAAAATATTATTCCTACAATCCATAGAATATATATAAAGATTTATTTATCATCTGATCGAAATGTCACACGGTGAACGCGGCCCCAACTCTACACGATCTGCCGTCCGTCGCCGCTTCTCGCACCTTGCATGGTTATGGAAATTTTATATCACATGTATATTACAATTAATGTTATTTAATTAATTATTTATTAGTTCCTTGATAGTTGAATCTTGAATCGGAGTCTTAAACTTGGGACCTTTATATCTACTGCTGTCTTGTGAAGACCATTCCTTGTATTATTATTTGATCGAAAATTGTTCATATAATGAAAAATATTTTTATACCTATAATACATTGAAATTTCAATCATTGTTCAAATACCATAATACCATAATGGGAAATCAAGAGAATTTGACTTATTCAATAACGCTTAAAGAGTTATTTTTATGAACCGCCACAATCTCAATTTTGACTAAACATTCTACCTATAAACACATCTTGTTCTCCCTTTACCACAACAGCACTAGCAACCTCCCCACTCTTTCTCCCATCTTTTTTTCTTTTTCTTTATCTACTGCTATATTATGTACCTAAACATCTTTGTTGATTTTTATAATTAGTATCTTATGTTAAATATTTATTATGTTAGTTAAATAATTTATATCTCTTCACATACCATATACATCGACCCGGTAATCCGCACTCTTCCACATTCCTAGAAGTAGAACACCTTACTTACAAAATTCATTAATTCACTGGTCATGCAAATATAATGAGAAATTTACAGAAATTGACTTTTTCGATATTAGCCTTATTACACTTAAAAAGTTATTTTTATGAACCACCACAATCTCAATTTTGGCCAATCATTCTACTTATAAACACATCTTGCTCTCCCTTTACCACAACAATAGTTGCAACCTCCCCCCACCCTTTCTCCCACCTTTTTATCTTCTGCACCTAAACATACTTATGTACCTAAACATTTCTGTGGATTTTCATAAATAGTATCACATGTTAAATATTTATTATGTTAGTTATAATAAGTTTACACTGTCAAAATACCTCAATAAAATAAAATTTAAATTAGTTCTATTATGTTAATTTACACTGTCAAAATTACTTAATAAAATTAAAATTAAATTAGTAAGATATTTATTGATGAAAAATGTACTATAAAATTGTATTTCAAAATAAAGCTATGAGAATAATACTCGGAAAAAATAGATATACTCGGATCAGTGTAATGCTGAAAGATCTGAATATGATGTCCTTTAAGCAGAAAATATATTTTAATATAATGGTATTTATTTACAAAATCCGCAATAAGAAAATATCAGCGGAATTTACACGAAAAATTGATGTAAATCAACATGAGCACGAGCATCGTACAAGGGGAAGGGATAGACTGAGACTGCCATTTAGGAATAAGGCCAAATATCAGAAATCGATGATGTATAGTGTGATGAAATTTTTTAATGAAATGTCAGAAAACATAAGAAAGGAGGAGAAATTGAATAGATTTAAAATGAAACTGATCAAATATCTAAAAGATAAGTTTTAGTAAAAAAAATACTCTAATCATGTTTATATTATAGCATATATAAGAGTGATAATGTATGCACTATGTTAATAATTAAATAAATAAATAAAAATAAAAGTTTATTAGCTCACAATGCTAATTTGATGTATCCGAAAACATTGGAATATTTTGAAAAACTGCCCCATAATTTCAAATTCATATAAATATTAATAGCCGTCTTGTTCCAACGATGTTTAACAACGCGACAACCCCAAATCATCCCTAATTCAGACCGGAAATGGGCCAAGTGGTTATTTCGAATATGGCTCGCCCGATTTTAAATAGAGAAGCGTGGCCGAACACTGTTTCCGGTCTACTTCTCAATGGATTACCGCCTAATGCTACATCTGTCGTGTTCCAAATTGATTTGGAGATTTGCAGTCAAGAGAATTGGAGTGCTTTTAAATAACAAGGTTTTAATTACTACTGTATAAAGATTATTATATATTATGGGTAGTTACTCCTTTTTCTTCTTCAGCGAACTCATGGAAGTCGGCAGTCCATGACCGCAGTCACAATAGATCGTCATCCATCCCTTGACATTGCCTCTGTGGTCCAGTCTGCTGCGGACAGTTTCTATGTGTTTTACTGCCCTAGACGAGAATTGAAAATTGTACTGTGCAATTTGATTTATTATTATTTATAATATTATTTTAAAATACATTAAACATAATATATAAATCATCCACAATACAAATAAAAATAATAAATATTAATATGCAAGTAATACACAAAACACTAAATTATATTAGGAGAACACATTCTTATTGTGAAGTTGTAATTATTCAGAACAGGACGGTCTGTGATATTTTAAATATGAATTAAATATATTAATCAGAAAGATGTATAAATCAATCTTTCAAATAATGGAACTATTAAATGTATTAATATCAGAAAGGTAACATATAGATTTGAAAATTTGTCGCTGTAGCATAGTTGCATAATGCACCTTCCCCGGTTAGGAAAGAGATCCAAGTTCGAATCCCGGTGACGCAACAACAATATTTTTCGATAAAATTTATTTTATATGTATATCTTTCTAATTAATATACTTAATTCATATTTACTAAATTATATATACATAATTAACATCAAAATAAATAAATACGTTTCAACTAAGGGTTAAACCCTCAGTTCAATAATCAGATAGTTTTTCAATATGCCAATATCCGAAACGATTCATATCCATAATGAAATTGCTATTGTAATGTATTATGTATATAATAATAGCCACAAAGGTACTGTGGTACGACAGAAATCTTTTTAGAAGGAAGAGTACATTCCGTCCTGTCTTTGCTACGACATATATTAGAAGGATTTTGAAGTCAGCTGAAAAAATACTAGAACAAGATAATCCTGGCAGTCCGTGAGCGGATCAGCTCTCCTCTTGCAGATTTATGGAGGAAATATTTTAAGCTAACACGGTATTTTTTTTTTGTCGGTTGCGCTGATCTTCATGAACTCTCGCCCTCTTGATTATGCTCTTTCATTTTTCTCAGCATCCTGCAGACGTTTGAGCTGTCACCAGAGAAGTGCCTGTTGCCTTTTGCGCTGGGTCGGAACGTTCTAGTGTCTATTTTTATCATATTATTTTTATTATCTAAATTTTATTTCATTCTGTAAAGATTTATTAATTATGTAAAATTATGAAACACATTACATTCTATTCTACATGTTGACTGGAATATAATATTTTTATTAATATAACTAGTTATTATAAAATAGAACACATTATTATTATGAAGTTGCAATTTTTCAGAACTTTATTAATTATTATTATTAATACAAATTAAATGTATCAATCAGAAAGATATATAGGAGAATTTAATTTATCTAAAAAATATTTGTATTGCTACCGGGATTCGAACATGCATCCTTTCATATGAGGAAGAAACTGTTTCGAAAAACTGCAACTTCACAATAATAATGTGTTCTCTTTTATATATATATGAGTTGTATCAAAGTTTATAGTAAAAAAAAAATATTTCCGGCATTTTTTTGCGTATTTGAGATTTTCGCAGTAAAAGGAGATAGCTTTTAAATTAAGAATGTATCATTTTGAAAGAACTACAGCATATATGTTCAAAAATTTGTCGTCAACTTACTATGCTAGTGTAGTGTAATCGGTTAACTCATTTCCCCGGATAGGGAAGGATTCAGGTTCGAATCCAGGTAACAACAAAAATATTTTTTCGATAAATTTATTTTTCCTTTATATATCTTTCTGATACATTTAATTTGTATTAAATGTAACTAGAGTTTAAAACTCATCCTTGAACGGGTGTGAAAGACGTACACAGTCAACTTTTACATTGGACATAATTTTTTATTTTTTATATGCGTATGTCACATAAATATTCTTACTATTTTTAAACTAAGCTAAACGCTTGTGCTATGAAAATAGGACTAACTTGCTGGTGTCGTGGAACGAGGCGCGAACCGCCGACCGCCAGATCACTGGTTCAACGTCTTGACCACTACACCGACAAGCTACAATTGAATTAATTACTTATATATCTACAATATTACAGCAATATTAACTAATTTAACATCACTCCATTTATAGCGGAAACAGGGAGAGAGGATACATGTAGTACTCTTTCGCATCCGCATCTTCTCATGCAGTTAGTTGTATATGAAAGTTGTATGTGGATCCATAGAGCTCGTCAGCCATTCGAGGACGCTTAACAGATAAACCTGGGCAGACGTCATCATCGCAACGAGAGACTACCGAAAGATATGAAAATCAAGGGGGCCCCAAACAAATGCTCCCTCTAAGGAGTGCGGGTGTGCGCGCGCACACGATTTGGCATAATAGCACGCACAAAAAAATATAACGCGCTCACCGTTTTTAACAAGACTCCTTCTACATGTGCCGCCTTCTATCGAAGGTTGGAGACCATGTGTTAATTGTTGTTCTATAAGATCACCGACATATTGGACATTGAACCACTCTCTGAGGTTACACAGTCGAGATAATCTCTTTCTACCTACGCCTCTCCTGCAGAGTTGTAAAATATCATATTTTTCATTTCGGTAAATGTGTTCGAATTACAAATTTTCTTGATAGTTGTTATTGATTATCTTGACTTATTTATGCTTCCTAACTAGATAGTACCAATAGCGTAATATTGGTACCAATAGCAATAGCGTAATATTGGTACCAATAGCAATAGCGCAATATTGGTAAAGTGAGGTTTGTATTTTTTTTCCTCCACAGTGCACAAATAACAGCATTGGTACTTAAAATTGCATAAAACATTTTTATGCGCACACCGTGATTCAAAATTAGAGGGAACATTGGTCCCAAAAGCGCCCCAAAAACAGAATGAATACTGGACCTCAAAATTTCTGTCGCCTGAATCAGGGTATCATAACACATAGGTACACATAACTTGCCAGCTTCAAGTGTCGCTCCACTTGAGTGCCACTGCCGTGGTGCATTTCTAAGAATTCTCCTAGCAACTAATTGGTCGGTCCCCCCCGGTATCGGTTACATTGTTTTTATTGTTACACATCTGAAAAGGGTTGCTTCACTTGTTAACAAATAGGATAATTGAAGCGAATTGGGTAATTCAATTATCGGCCTGAGGAATTTAACTTGCTTGTTCAAAGGCTCGATACCAGCATGGTTTTCAATTTACACGAATTGATTTTCTGTTCGAAAACGTTAAAGTAATCAGCGCAATTAAAACATATATATAGGTGTTGGTTTAACAGTATGACGAGAATCACACGGTGGTTTCAATAGTTCTGATCGGATGGTCTAATGAGATTCATAGTTACTGACAAAAGAATAAAAGTACATAGATATAATGCAATGGAAATGAGGTCGTTCAGGTACAATAATCGAGGTTAATCTACTACAATGTGAAAAATGATCAAATTTGGTGAATGCAACGTCGCTTTGGCAGTTGAACTATGTAATTAGGTGAACTTACAAGTATTGAGATAGAAGCTTGGCTACCATGTTGCAATTTGATGATTTATCCTATATAAGATTACCAATATTTTGGTGGACTTACAAGTATTGAGATAGAAGCTTGGCTACCATGTAGCAATTTGATGATTTATCCTATATAAGATTACCAATATTTTGGTGGACTTACAAGTATTGAGATAGAAGCTTGGCTACCATGTTGCAATTTGATGATTTATCCTATATAATTAGGAGAACACATTCTTATTGTGAAGTTGTAATTATTCAGAACATAGGTCTGTGATATTTTAAATATGAATTAAATATATTAATTAGAAAGTTATACATATAAAATCAATTTGATCGAAAAATATTGTTGTTGCGCCACCGGGATTCGAACCTGGATCTCTTTCCTAACCGGGGAAGGTGCATTATCCAATGAATGAATATGAATCCCGGTGGCGCAACAACAATATTTTTCGATAAAATTGATTTTATATGTATATCTTTCTAATTAATATATTTAATTCATATTTATCCTATATAAGATTACCAATATTTTGGACATGCACTGATCATTTTTGTGTGATCAGTAGAAGTAGTAAAAAAGTTACTAAAGTAATTTTTTTTTGCGAAAACGGGTTGTTTGATCGTCAGTAAAAAAATATCTACTTCTTGAAGGTACATCGCGCAGTAAACTCATTTTACTCTCCGATATTCGATAGTAAAAACAAGAATCGATAGTTAAATATGGCACAGCTGTTCCAAAAGTCATCTGACACATTGATACTGTGGAAGTTGCAGTATATGACAATTAATCATGAAATATTCCGCTATTTTAATGATCAGAGTACGTCCAATGATAATCTCTTTGTTTAATATACATTTACATATAATACGAAAAAATTTCATGATCAAAGATTTCGAACGTCTAGGCGAAAAAAATCATAGATAATGCATAAAATAAAGCATATTTCATGATTATTTGTCGCATCTATAGACATCTCCATCTATGTTTCGACAGTAGTAAATTTGATGTATTAACAACCCGTAAAGGATTTTTACTACGAGCGCTAGTAAAACGTTACTGTAATAAAAAGTTACCATAGTAAAAAGTTACTACTGATCACACAACCGGCTCTGAGGCTCTTACTGAGCTAACATAGCCAAGATATTCTCTTACAGTCTGCTCTTCTGCTGCCTTCTGTCTTCTCCTGCATAATGAGTTGTTAAATATCATAATTGGAGAATGGGTAGTTGTTATTAATACTCTTGACTTATTTATGCGTCTTACTTAGTACGTCTTCATTAGTAATGTGGTCAACACAGGCCCTAATAGTATTCTTCAGGAGCGTGCACTGTATACTCTTTGCGAAATAAATGTAAATTAAATATTTATTTGATGTATTAAGTATGTAGATTGCACGAAAATAATTCAGTTCTCATGTTAACGTGTTTACTAGAACCGTATAACTAGCGAAAGAATTTAAAGTTGACAAATAAAGCTGCGCATGTATTTTATCGCAAAATCTGTCCCAGATGTATACGAACTAAACGCAACTCTCGCACCGCGCGGAGTTCTGAATACACGTCTTCGCTTTAACAGACGTGTTGCAAAATGCCGCTAGTGTGTCATTGAAGCGGACTTGATTGTATGCATTCCGATACACTTTAAACGTGGTATTATTTTGTGTTATAACATATTTTAACTCCTTTAGTTAATATCTTGAAAAACTTCCCAAGACTACATATACTATAATACATACTTACACAGGTATACTGAAAATACAGGTATAAAAAAGACTGAATGATGAATACAACTTCTAATGATAATACCCATCGATAGTAGCAGCATAACCTAAGTACACACAAGCACAAATAATAGCTTCGCATTGGTCTTTCAAATTGCACAAAATATATTTTTATTTTACATTGCTCATTAATGGCACATGTAAATTGACTTGACACCTGCACAACGTAGTTTTTATTATCTATTTACTATACATGATGTGCAAATTCGTTTTATTCTTAATATCTACTTTGGGCACATTAAATGTTTACTGTGTACTGTGCCGCCCTGATGTGACAAAGGATGCCACGTTGAGGCAAAAAAAGGGTTAAAATACAATCACAAACGGTTTAACTCATCCACGGTTTAACCCTGCGCTAGGTCGGTTTATTGTTACAAAAACCCCAACAAATTGTGTTATAAATCATTGAAAAACAAACCTTAACCGACGAGGGTGGTTTTCTGCCACAAGGCGTTAGATGCAACAGACAGATACGGAGATACAGCGTTGTACACTTTCGCTGGCGAAGCGGGAATATTCATATAATTACTAGGAATATTCATATCCCCTAAATGTTATCCAATTAACGAATACCAAATTACATTAATTCAAGTACAAACCTTCATCATTCTGTATCTAGAATACCTGGCATAATAATATAAAACCTACGTTCTCTTGATAGAAAAGAAAAGGTTGACATCTGAAAATATGTCTGCTTTGAATACATATTTCCTTAGAATTACTTTATTTATTATGTATTTTTTTAAATACAATGTGATGTGATTTGATATTACTTTTTCGTCACATCACAACATCCTGATGATGATCACTGAAATGTATCCAGAAACGTCACCTGTCCAAGATAAAATATTATATTTTTTATGTTATATTAATGAATATTTTATTTAAAAAAATATTTTGTTGATTTAACATAATTTTCAACATTTAGTAAAATTATTACTGAATAACTATCTATTTTACATATTGAATTGAACTTGTCAACCGAGGCAAAACTAGCGGTTCATAATAGAGTCCTGGTACCGACACTGATGTATGGAAGTGAGGCCTGGAGCTGGCAGAAGAGGAATGTAAGTAGACTGAATGCAGTGGAAATGAGATCATTTAGGCGTCTATGAGGCAAATCCATTTATGACAGAGTAAAGAGTGAAGAAAAAGGAAAGAATGTAAAGCTGATTTTAGTATAATAAGTAAGATTAATAAAGGATCAAGGTTTGGTCATATGGAACGGATGAAAGGAAAGAATAGTAAGAAAGATACATCATGCAAGTGTTGATGGCACCAGAAATAAAGAACGTCCGCGAAAGATTTGGCACGATCAGGTAAACTAGATACTGGATGATAGTCCTGTTAGAAGTCACAATAACCGGCGAGCTTGTATGAGAAGATGTTTGAATGTGGAAGAGACGAAGATTGTGTGTCAAGACAGAGGAGTGTGGCGCTCTATCATATCTGTCTACCCCCGCGGGGAAACGGCATAATGGTAAGTAAGTAAGTAAGAATTGTGCTGCATTTAAAATATTAATCTTTATTTTATTTCGTTTATATAAGATTCACTATTTAATCTAAAAAAATATATGTCATCTGTATGTATACACTATTACGTCTCTAAAGACACAGATAGATTAATAATAAATTATTATATTATAAAATTATAATAATAAAGATATTAATATATAAAGCGCTCTTGAGGTGAAAGTTATTACGAAAATGGCGCTATACATATTATCCATTATTATTATTACTAGAACAGCTAAAAAATACTATTTTATATAATAAAATTATACTTTACGTAGGATGGATGAGACCGTTCTTATTTCTTGTAAAACTCTTTTAACCCTATTTCGTCAGAGCAATAATTTCTAAACGCAGTTACGTTGAAGAACGTATTAAGAGCCATCTAGAATCACTTGATCCCAGTGGTGCAACCCATCCTTGGGCGCGTGGTACAACTCCTGGAGTAATCCCGTCGATTGTCGGAACCGTTCCCAAGTATCTGGTTCATATTTTAGCATAATATGTATGTGTATTTCCGAGGCGAACAATGAAACCTCAGCTCGTGAATATATGAAAACACGGGTTCCCAGCCATTAGGAAAACTGCCGACACATTTCAGAAAACGACTAGGTCTGGCAACATGTGGTTTTTATCCCTTTACAACTCAGTATTACCACCCCCCGTCCCTTCTGCTACTTGCTGCATGGTCGATATTGTCTCTGAAATTTTGCGTGCAATATGTATTCTCTATATATATAAAATTTACATTTAGATACTAGCGGGGAAGTCAGTACCGCACCTGACTGTCTTCGCGAGTGTAAGGGGATCGGAAAATATAATGTAAAATTAAATATTTTGCATTATACATATTAACTTTGTTTTTAATTACTGTGAGTTGATTCGGAAAATATTTTTTCATTCATCAGAAAATAAAAAAGTAAAGTAAAAAATAAAATAATTAAGCAAAGCGTGTAAAATTAACCAAAACATCATAAATAACCTAATAAATTAGTTATTTTTTTTACACATGCCTGTAAATGATTAGACATGAAATAAAGTGTACGTATAGGAGAGGGGTTTGAAACATTAGTTGCAGGATAAATGCATATTATATTGTTAGGGTTAGGTTAGGTTAGGTTAAAAAAGTCGCGGTGGCAACAAAAATATTTTTTCGATAAATTGTATTAGTTTCTAATTGATACATTTAATTTGTTTTAAAAGTATCACAGAACTATGTTCTGAAAATTACAAATTCACAATAATAATGTGATCCCCTTAAAAATTAAAAATATTAAATAAATTTATAGTCCTAAAAATGTATTTATATTGTAAATTTATGTTATACTAGGAATATCTATCAGGGTTGTTAACGATCTGTTGATAATCTATTCACGACTGGACTAATACAGCCTTTTTTACGATTTCAAAGCCTGTGAAAAAGATACTGGCAAGGAAAATCAAACACCGTTTTTACAATGTCACTATTAAGCCAATAGTACTGTATGGATATGGAACCTGGAGTCTCAAGGAGAAGCAATTAAAGTGTATCAATTTACCCGAGAAAGAAATTCTCCGCAGAATACTTGGATCAGTTAAGGATAATCGCTGATGGCACATCCACACCGCTAATTGAAGCTTTCCATATATCTCAGCTATTTTGAAGTCAAGTAAGCTAGGATGGGCAGGACCCGTTGTCAGATGTGACGAACGAAGAGCGCTCCGTAAGGGTCTGTGAGGAAACGCCAACGGGAACTCGGCCCCCGGGACGCCCAAAAATTAGATGGGCGGACAATGTTCGAAAGGTTGCAGTTAGGCTACGAATTCCCTGTAGGGATACACCATCATAGTGCATGGTGGACGGTCCTGCGAGGTTGTGTGGTGTGCGGTCGGCCACGGATCTTATAGACCCTTGGAGCCAACTACAACACAATATGATCGTGAATTACTAATCAAAATAATAATGTAATGAGATTAGGAGAACACATTCTTATTGTGAAGTTGTAATCATTTAGAACATAGGTCTGTGATATTTTAATGAATTGATAATTCTGGCGTCTGCTATCAGATTACTCAAAGGTATTTGAGGTTCCGTAAAAATAAGGTAGATGATTCATTCAAATAATGGAATGATTAATGTATTAATATCTTAAATATGAATTAAATATATTAATTATAAAGATATACATATAAAATCAATTTTATCGAAAAATATTGTTGTTGCGCCACCGGGATTCGAACCTGGATCTCTTTCCTAACCGGGGAAGGTGCTTTTTCCAACTAAGCTACAGCGACATTATTTTTAGCGACAATTTTCGACCCTATATGTTACCTTTTTGATATTAATACATTTAATCGTTCCATCATTTGACAGAGCCATCTACCTTATTTTTCGATAAAATTGATTTTATATGTATATCTTTATAATTAATATATTTAATTCATATTTAAAATATCACAGACCTATGTTCTGAATAATTACAACTTCACAATAAGAATGTGTTCTCCTAAAAAAAAAAATAGTTATAGTTCGATAATGTACCTTCCCCGGTTTGGAAAGAGATCCAGGTTCGAATACCGGTGGCGCAACAACAATATTTTTCGATAAAATTGATTTTATATGTATATCTTTCTAATTAATATATTTAATTCATATTTAAAATATGATGAGAGCCCACTTTTTCTGTAAAAATATTATTGCAACCCGGGGACGTTATCGCTCACACAGACATGCGAACAAATTCAATAGAAAATATTTACATAAAGTGAAAAAATATTTATGTCTGATTTCGGGCATTTATTTTCTTTTAAAATGAAACAATCAACGCTCAACATGAAAAGATTTCGCTTTTTAGAATAACAAAATAATATTCCGGCCTCAACAGCGTCACAAAAATCTTTATTGTTTTTGACTTTATGACTCAATTTTAATAATTATCAAGGATGTCGCTTATTTTATACCACCCTTACCATTTTAAACATTACCCGAATTATCTATCGGCCGCGTTGTCATCGGATTTTTTACATACTTACTTATTTACCATCACGCCGTTTCCCCGCGGGGGTAGGGAGAGAGGATAGAGCGCCACACTCTTCTGTTCATACATATATATTCTCATACAAGCTCACCGATTGTTGTGGTTTCTAATAGGACCATCTTCATGTATCTGGTTTATCGCGCACGTCCTCTATTTCTGATGCCGTGAATACTAGTGTTATAATTTTTCTTAACATTCTCTTCCCTTTCATTCGAACGCGTAAGCGACCCCTTTTTAATTTAGTCCATTATTCGAGGCGCGTTTTTTAAGTAAGTACCGTTGCCGGATATTCCATATATAACGCTGCGGTTGCGATATTGTGCATGCGCAATGATTTCCTTAACCTGTTGACTCACCACATGCAACGGTAGAGACATTCACATAGTGTGGCCACCAGTGAGTGGTTGAAATGGCCGAGTGAGAGATACGGTCCGTGATTCGTTTCTTGAATGCACGAAACATGAAACCGGCTGACATTCATCGCCAAGTGTCCTGATTTGGCCCCAAGTGTATTCCATATTTTCCTTCATCTGAAGCGGACGATGATGAACTCAAAGACTTAGTAAAGACATGGTTCTCAACCCCGACGGCGTCGTTCTATGACGAAGGTCTACTAAAATTGGTGTCCCGTTATGATAAGTGCCTTAATGAGTGGTGGCGACTGGCGACTATGTTGAGAAGTAGTTTAAGGTATGTAGCGTCCGAAAAATGTAAAGTATTGTTTCTTTAAAAATAAATTCCGGTACCTACTTAATTAAAAAGCGCGCGTCGTACATTGTACTAAGATGAGCTTTACATTCATTCGTAATTTGTTTATTTTTCACTGTATCATAAATGAATTTGCCACGTATATTTTTGAGTACGATCCCTTAAAATGTAACTTTTTACCCTTATTTGCAATATGTTTAATTACGATTATGGGTCATTGGAGATTATAGAACTGCGATTTTAAAATGCCGTTCGGATGCAATGATAAAAGAGGCACATGCTTAAAGAGCTGTCTCCCTCTTTCAAAAGTACTTATTTTTTGAAATTCTCTTATTAAGGAAGTGTGCAAGCAACGCACGTGTACACATTGCGTGCAGTTTTCGGTCGAAGTCACTCGAACAATTCCAGAGTTGTTTTGTTTGTAGGGCAGTACCTAATCCTTTGCTAACCCTGCAATTAGTACAAAAACCAAAACTGTCACTCTGCCTAAACTTGACGTCCTAATCCGGCACGTGACTCGCCAAGGGGCGGAGGGGTGCGGCGGTGAGAGACGGGGGCAGCGGACCCTTCTCATATGTTAATGTCCCGTCGGGTGGGGCCGGTAGCACAATGGCCTCTTCCGGTCTCGAGACCTTTTTGTGCGCGGCCTGCTCTCATTATGCCTTATATTAAAAGCCAGGGGTAGCTCTGGATTGGGGATGCGAAATTGCAGAGGTAACAGTAGGATGGTTAAGAAATATTCACAAAAGAAATATTGCAAAATGTTAATATTTAAGGAATAGTTACAAAAGGTTTGGTTGCTGTATTCATTTTATATTTTTATAATTTTTATTTCCTCGCACTTTCTTCGTAAAAGCATGTTTCGTTAAATTGTTGTATTTATGTTTATATGAAAAATCAATAACCAAATTTATATCCCTCAATTTGACTATTTTGCCTGAGCCGAAAATCGAACGAAAACTCAAGAGTCATCACGCACGTCTTGTCAAGGAGGCACTCGAAATTTGTCATCATCCATGTCGTCTCTTTCATGACCAAGGATCGCAATCTCCATGAATTCCCGCTCTCTTGACTATACTTCTCTACTTTTATCAGTATCCTGCAGATCTTAGGGCTGTCACCAGAGAAGTGCCTGTTGCCTTTTCCACTTGGTCGGTCTAACGTTTGGGGATCTTCCTCTTCCTCTTCGTCCTTCGACGTGGCCCATCGCAACAAGCTTCTCCAAGCTATATTCCCTTCTTGCAGGGTGCCCAAAAAATTGAATGATTCATCTCAGGCTGCAGGTTGAGAGTCTGTTCTAGATGTTCAGTTCCTGCAGAATGGAGACATTCGTGCGTCTCGCTGTCCATGGTGTGCGCAAAATGTGTCTCCCTTGCCTTCGAAATTTATAAACACCCGGTAAATACCCATAAGGATGATGGTCTAAAATTGAAAACCTCTTGATATCCGGTGCTAAAACACTAGTCTAGTTAACATTTTTACACATGTAGTGAACCGACAATAGATTGAACGTACACATACGCAACACCCAATACGAAACACGACACGCAACAGATTAATCCAGAAAACTCTGAGGATAATATGCTTCAAATTTAAAACACCAAATTGTATATTCTTTTAGGGACTATGTTGTATATACAATGGAACTTCTAAATTCATCATTAATCCATTCCTAGAGGCAGTAACAATTTTTCCCATAAGAAATTCAATTAATCCGTTCCCAGCTCCCAAAAATGGGTAGAAAAATGAACACAAATTTTGTCAAAACTTTATCTTTTTTGTACTGAGAACACATGATGGTAGAAGTGGAAGAGGAGGAAAGTTACTGTTGTTGTTCAGACGGAGAGTCATCATTTTTATGGTTTTCAATTTGTCGATGATTCAGTAGCACTCAATTTAACAAAGAACTTGTTCAAAATTGCATGTTTTTGTATGTTTTTGAAGTAGTCAATCACATTATAATTGAATGTATTTATGTTTTGGTTTTTTGCAACATTTGAGTTCCACTTTTCGCTCATATTGTGTGTTTTGGCTCAGTTAGACAGCGTGGCTGGGCGCTGGAAGTGACGGATATGGAAAATATTAACGAATATAAAAACATTTGTCTATTATCATAATGTGACGAGTATCGAATCGGACGAATATAGAAGTTCCACTTACTACATAATACATGTTTTGCTTCGATGATTGTTGTATGATATTTCAGTTTTCTTTATATTCGCACATTGAGATATATCCATATTAGACGTGCTTGTTGGTCTAGTTGTTTAGATACTCGCCTAGTTATCCTAAAGGATCTCATTTCTCGAGACCAACAAGTTAGTCTTATTTTATTGACATTTTAGTGAGTTTTGTGAAATTCATATTTTTTGTGAGAATTTTATTTAAAATGATTATTTGTTCGAATAAAGTTATACAGCATATTTAATATAATGAATATATCGCACACCTTGATCAAAACTAAGACAACTCAAAAAGTCATTTATCAGTTGACAAAAAAATAAAAACATTTTTCTCCATTTTTTGTTATGAAACTAAATAACATTTTAGGTCATAAATGTATCCTAAAATTACATTATTCTAGAACTGGGGCTAAGTTAGTTGCGTATATGACAGAGTATACGAATACAATTTTAATTCAAAATTCTTGTTTTTTTGAGTTGTCTTAGTTTTGATCTAAGTGTGCGATATATATTTTTCTACTTTATCAAGCCTTTATAAATGTACGTAATTTCACGTCTATCTAAAAAGGGATCCAGTCCGTCGCTTGATTATTAACAAAATAAAATATGGTTCAGGAAAGGTTCGGTAATTTTCGCAGTAAAGTACCTTTGAGTTAAGACTCTGTTTCCTATCAATTTTCTTCCCGCAGGCATATTCTCCAACATTCCCAATTCGCCTATAACCTCAGGGCTTTAAGGGATGAGATGGCGAGTGGGCAGAGAAGCGAACCCCTTAATCTCGTTTATTACTGACCCTAGATATTAGTGATGGTAAACCATTACGTGACTGTGATTGAGTCGATGATTGGTAAATGAGATTTAACGATGATTGGTAACTAAGGTTTACTCTCCGAGGCTTACTTTCTAGTGTACAGTCATTGTTCGAAAAATTATGTTAATCAGTTATCAATCATCGTTATAATCGAACACATTCAGTCTAAGTAACGGTTTAAATAACGATTTTACCATCACTATTAGACATCCCTACCATTTAAGAACGTCATATTTTTCAATGTGGTATGTATATTTAATATATTTCGAATTTTTTTAAATCATCGTTATAATCGAACACATTCAGTCTAAGTAACGGTTTAAATAACGATTTTACCATCACTAGTAGACATCCCTACCATTTAAGAACGTCATATTTTTCAATGTGGTATGTATATTTAATATATTTCGAATTTTTTTAAATCATCGTTATAATCGAACACATTCAGTCTAAGTAACGGTTTAAATAACGATTTTACCATCACTAGTAGACATCCCTACCATTTAAGAACGTCATATTTTTCAATATTCTTTTCAAAGTGGTATGTATATTTTATATATTTCGAATTTTTTTTTTTCATTAATTCATTTTTTTATTGAAGTATGTCCATCTGCATTGATATGACATAAATGATAAAGCAACTATAGATTTTGATAGTCTGCAACTATAACAAATGCAATATTTCTGTATATTATCTGCGGTTTTCATGCAAATAATGTTTAGGGGGTGTTTGATATAGGAAAGGACGAAGACACAAGATAGTAGATTCTCTCTACGGAAACCTGCACTCTGAATGTAGATGTCACTCGCGTCTTTGGTCAGCTGGAGATGGCGGTGAATTTGAATTGCCGTCCCCACAAACGTGTTCTCTGTCTCATCATTCTCTTCTTATGTCTCAACAGCCGTGTATTTACTAAAGTTAAAATAATTATATCAAATTAATACGGTTGTTGAAGCTGTAGGGTGTCACATTCCTAGTAACCCTGTACATGCTAAATCCACACACCCTCTGTATATGAGATGGCCTCTTTATTGCACCTGAGACGATATGAATGCTTAATGTTCTGGTCATCTGCTGGTTGATGGGTGTAGTGAACTTTCCCGTGTTTTAGGCGCGTGTCCAATCAGCCTGGGAACAATAGTATTTTAGTCATATCGTCGTCGTCAGCAGCAACACAGCATATCTCAATTTTTTGTCAAATTAAGATATTTATATTGTTGGATTTGAAATTTCGTAGGAAATCGTTCTATATCACTAGTTTCACGATAGCATCCGCTGGGGGCATGCAAATCAAAGAAATGTAATCACTGCATATCTGTAACCTCCCTGTCAACTGCGCACAAGTCAAGGGAATCGTACCTAAGTTTAGTTCAGTTTCAGTTTCGACAGTATTTACTCCTTTTTACAATTATAGAAAGATAAGTAATACTTGAAGTAATTCTACAAAAATCATTTAAAATTAGTTCTGTCTCTCTCCTGTAAAGTACACAATTCTTAGAGAGCTATACAATTTTATTTGAACGAGATGAAAAGGGATAATATTATTAATTGGAATTTTGAGAATTCCTCAGAGTCCTCAAGGAAATATAGCTGTCCTCCATTATAGATATAAATACATAATAATTAAATGTATTAATTAGAAAGATATAGATATAAAATCAATTTTATAGAAAAATATTGTTGTTGCGCTACCGGGGTACTATCTCTATAGCATCGTTGGTAATGCACTTTCCCCGGATTGGAAAAGAGATCCAGGTTCAAATCCCGGTAGCGCAACAACAATATTTTTCGATAAAATTGATTTTATGTGTGTATATCTTTCTAATTAATACATTTAATTAGTATTTAAAATATCACAGACCTATGTTCTAAACAATTACAATTTCGCAATAAGAATGTGTTCTCCTTAACAATGATATAAATACAAGTTGTCGAGTTAAATTGATAATGCCCTTACAAGGCGAAACGCGTCTCAAGTAAATTAAACGAGTAGGATAAAAAAAAAACAAGCGTTTTATTTTTGCACACATGATATTATTGATTAGTTTTTTACGTAAGTAATTTGATTTTTTCAAAAAATAATTTTAATATAAACGCAACGAACTCAATCCAATACATATGGATTTTTCCAACTATCCGGTCCTGTAGAAATAATCCCACGCTCACGAATGAAAGTGTCATCTTTCGTCGCTTCGGTAATTAGTTCTGATGTATTCAGGAGTATTCTCTTTATAGGTTTAAAGTCGTTTTAATGTTTAATGACGGGCTGTCTATTTTATGAAAATTATCGCCGACGCGGCTGCGCCATAATTTAGAGTGCTCTCAGAGGAGGGTGTTCTACTCACCCATCTGACTGAAATTTATTCAATAGGAATACTCGATAAACTTGTTGCCAAATCATTATGTGAATGCGAACTGTGGTTCGCAACAAAAATAATGAAAATTTGAGAATTAAAATGTTTCCTTCAGAGATCTCCATCCATGGAGACATTTTAAATTCAAAAAGTAGTTATAATTAACGCAGTATAGGGTTGGATATCCCTTCCCAAACTATGCAGTAACACAGGTCTACCGCTCTGATTAAATTCGTAATATGTCGGTAAATATACGCAACATACACTTCATATTTTAGTTAATTTGAAGGAAAATATTTACGCTTAGAAATGACTAGTGAAAAATCAATAAATCGTACAGAATTAATTATTTTTAATTCATTGCGTTGTAAAATTAATACGTTCATAAAAATACCATTTGCGGCAAGACAGAAAGAAATTACACATTAATTTTACATTGAAAACAATAACAAACATAATGGTGTCTCTTTCTCACTAATTAAATGAAGATAGATAAAAAGGAAGGTGGTATTATACAATGCAACCTCCTATACAGAACTTGATGAATGCTCCGAATTATAATATTGCTTATTTTTTATATATTTAATGCCCAGTACTAAAAGTAAATTTATGGCATTAACCATTTTTTCACATTTTGAAGCTTAATAGAACTCTATTTCATACGGTAACACGAGTTGACAGCATGGCTACGTACGAGTATTTTATATCACGGTATGATAAAGGATATGGACGCGAAAGATATAAAGCTTGTGGTAGACCCGACGATAACGCAGGCTGGTGTTTAGTGGAAGGTGGAGAGGTGTAAGTAGAATTAGAAGTTCCTCATCTTATACGTGCTCAGTGTTCCGCAAACAACGAAATATGTAAACAAATATCAGATATTAAGGAGAACACATTCTTATTATGAAGTTGTAATCCCGGTAGCGCAAAAACAATATTTTTCGACAAAATTGATTATATATGTATATATTTATAATTAATACATTAAATTAGTATTTAAAATATCAGATATCTCATAGAGACAGAGCTATTTTTTATTTTATTTAATTGAAAATATATGGAAGTTTGGGGTAATTACAGGTGAGAATTGGTGAATGTTATACATATATATATAAAGTGATCACTTAAGCCAGCCGAAGACAGGTCGGAAGCCTTGTAATTATCCCATACTGCCATATATTTTCTATTAAATATAATAAAAAAATAGTTTTGTCTGCATGAGATATCTGATATTTGTTTAATAAAAGTGCTTTTGTAGGTGATAATCCAGTGATTGTGTGTTCTTGGACAAATGCAAATATTGCTATTAAAATATCACCTTTGAAATTTACGACCGCTAGTCAATATTATATAATACTTAGATATGTGCTGTAATACAAGGTTATCTTAGTTTAACTTGTAATCCTTAATAAACTGATCAAAAGCCTAGAGTAAATATCAGGCTGTTTAAGATAGCTTTGTCTCTATGAGATATCTGATATTTGTTTAATAACAGTGCCTTTGTAGGTAAAAATCCAGTAATTGTTGTGTGTTTTTGGACATATTCAAATAGTTGCTAACAAAATATGTTATTGTGTGTACTAGAAATAACCTGTCATTAAATGACGAGATTTAATACACGTTATAAAAAAAGGTTCAAAGAGGCAAGTGTTGATGGCACCAGAAATAGAAGACGTCCGCGGAAGACTTAGCACGACCAGGTAAACCAGATACTGCAAGATGGTCCTATAATCGACGAGCTTGTATGCGAAGATGTACGAATGCGGATGAGGCGAGGATGTGTCAGGACAGAACGGTGTGGCGCTCTATCCTCTCTATCTAACGGTGTGATGGTAAGTTAGTTAGTATGTACTGATATTTTTATAGTAATTTTTATCAATTCATACGTAAATTTTTCTTTCGTCTATAATTTTTTATAGCTAAAAAGTATGCAAGTACTTACTTACCTATGACGTTAATTAGGTAGCTACTTCTATATTATTTTCATTTTCTTCAGATGTCGATCAGCGATGTTCCACATTCAAAATTTTGTGACAGATTTGAAATATGATTTAGCTTAAAATTTTAACATGCAAGTACGTAAGAAGATATTGAATAATTTACGAGGTAATTACAAATGCTTAGAAAAATCTATCTGTAACATTACAAACTTTATAGCAATAAAAAAATATCCAGATTATAAAAAATTTAATGCTAATTATTTAATTAAAAAAAATAGATTTGTAGCAGTGGCGTGACTAATAAAATTGGACCGCAATGTAAGTGGAAGGGCTCTTTGTGTATGCATTGTATATAAGTATATTTGCGGTTATATCCAATAAATAATTATAACATAGTAACAAGATTTTGAATCAACAATAATTATTTTGAAATCCTTTCATGGAAAAAAAAACAGATGTGTTTTTAGGTATCTAATGTATTTATTAATACACTCGTAAAAAAAAAATCCTTGTTTCGCTTTACGATAGTTTTTGCTTTGAAGATGGGTCTGATCTTAAACCTGAAATGTTAGCGGGGTATTACTGTATACATCGATAATAAACGTGTTTTTGTTATACACATTAGAAAAGAATTTTAAAATGTTACGATTTCATTTCGTGTTGTAGTGTTTTTAAAAATTATTAATGTATATGAAAAGCTGAGAAAAATATTGCCAAATGTGTTGTAAGGCGAGAACCTTATGAGGCCCTAACGTGGGTTCCGATATACTGCATCGGCTGCACTGGTACAGTTACGCCACTGAGAGGTGAAGATTATTAGGAGAGATACCAAGCTGTTAATATTTGAGAGAGATCTGAGTGGGTGGGTTAGGTTAGGTGGGCGGTTTCTGGGGCGTCCGAGAAAAGGTCCGCTTCACAAGGTAATTCAGATAACGAAGGATTGCCCTTTTAGAATCCTCGGAATCTCCGCAATAAACGAGCCCGACAAGAACTGTGATTGCGAATTGAACGAGGATAAGGATTATGGAGGTTAGGGACAGGGACATGCATTATATACAATCAAAAAATCTGTGCATTATAATTATTATAATGTGAAATAAATTTAAATTAAATATTTATTTGATATTGTACGCATCAAGTACGTAAGTTCACGCGCTAATAATTCAAAATTCTCACGTGAATGTGTTAACTAGAACCATCTAGCGGTAAAGTTTGAAATGATAAATAAAGCTGCACGTGTGTTTGATATAAATTTTCTCAAAATCTGTCTCAAACGTGTGCGATCTGAACTAACTAATCGCGCCGCGCGGTGTTCAGAATACACGTCTTCGCTTGAGCAGACGTGTTACAAAACTCCGCAAGGTCCGTTATATATGCGTTCCGATAATACACTTTAAATGTGTTATTTTACAATATAGATTTAACAAATAACAATAGGTAGTAACAATATTAATATTTTTTAAAAATGGTAATTAAGTCACGCAGGTATAATTTTACAAAAACATCCTTTGTAAAGGGTTTATCTCTTTCAGATGAATGCAATATCTAGTGACAGAATAGGCCATTATACTTTTACAGCATTAATATTAGTAGTATAACTTGAGTCCATGTCTAGTGCACGCCACTGGATAGGGGGTAGCATATGGTACAACCCCACCCTACGGAAAAATAATTAAGAAGTACATACGAGTATCACCTAAAAGTTGATGAATGGGTGTAATCATTTTTGTACGCGATACCTATTTTTGTGCGCTTTGAAATACTGCCCGGTTAATGGCGATAGATTTAATCTGGGTTCTCGTAACTGCCGATTATGGCCATCGATCACAGAGCCAGGGTTAAGCCGGGGTTCAAACCCACCGTCAATCATTCTCTATTATTATAATGGCCCACAGATGATCAAAGCATTGAGTGTTGAGGCAGTTCAGTCGACGGAGGAGTGACAAGAGTTGAAGTGGACCGCGAGCAAGTGCAGACTTCAGCAGAATTGAGTTGGAGGTTTGGTTTCTGATAACTAACATATTGGGGTTTATTTTTCGTTCAAAAATCGCGCTGTAGCGACCCCAATGAAATTTTTGTTCGATGCATTCTTGTAAAATTCTTGTATCTATATTTATATAGCCCTATACTATATTTGTAGGGTTCAGAATATACGAGTTTAGTCAGCAGAGGATGGCTGTTGGTAAGACAGGTCATGAAAGCTGGTACTTACTCAGCTTAACATAATTCATTAAATATGTTACAATGTAGAAATATATCAAGATTTAATATTATTTAAAAATCAAGATAGTTGGCGCAAAGTTAATTATTAGATCGATTAGATGAAAATTAGAACTCTTTCTATTTTTATGAAGCGAAGGTTTCCTGCTATTTATCTCTGTAGTAATATTCATCATTTATGTAGGAACCAATACATTAGTTGGTATAGAAACAAATTTGTAGGATGTTATGTTGTAAAAATTGGACGAATATCCAGTCAGAGAGATGTAGGTGTTCACTACTGATCATATTAAGGTCAGTTTTAAACCGAAGCCGAAGGTTAAATCGTACTTAGCGAACATAGACTAGAAAGTATACATATGAATGCAAATTCTACACTGTTACTTAGTTTTCTGCGCTATATAGTATTGATAATAATTGTAAATAAATTGCAGTTTTCCAGATATGATAAACTGAATTTTATTTCAGTCGTAATAATTCGTGCGTTTTCGGCTCTTTTCGGCGTTTAAATACAAAGCTTCGGCTTCGGCCAAACCTTCGGCAGATTTTAGCCGAAGGTGTATTTTTTGGACGAAAGTGGCCGAGGCCGAAGCTTCGGTCGGACTTTACTGATCACGTTCTGTGCATTATCATAATAACCTTAGTATTGAGTGAGATAACATCTTGAAACAATATTTTAATGTGTTGTATTTTATTTGTTTCAGGTAAGAATGCCGTTGACTCAGTGATATTGGTAGCAGATACATTGTGGTACGTAATTATTAATAACTACTAACGGGTTAATTTTTACACGAGTCTGTGATGAGTTAAGAATACTCAGTTATGCTGATGTCTTCTGGAGGAAGAACCTTGGAGATCCTCTAAATAGAAAAATCCACCCACTTACTGAATGATGGTGACACAGTTCTTTGATGAAACCTCTACAGCATGGGATATTCAAACTGATGATTAGTGACTTACCTTAAGTTTACTTTTAAGACACCAATGACATTATCATAAGCTCGATAACCCGTGGCGAGTCATGGCTACCAGTAAAATTCTTCTCAATTCACTTTGTTTTAACACCACTTTATTTTTGCTAACACCAAACGGTTTCGGAAAGTGAATTGTTTTTAATTATATTTATAATGAATTTCTACATAGTTATAGCGGAATACAACAGTATAAAATTCTTCTCCTCAGCTCCTCGCTGGTATTTCTCTCATATTAGTGAAGACCGCTGCGACGTCGTACTATCAGCGTATATCTGGACTTCCTCTTTTTCAATTCCTCTCTGGGTTACCAGGTGGTTTCTTTGCTGCTATCCTAGTATTCTATGCTCTATAATGAATTAAATATATTAATTATAAAGATATACGTATGAAATCAATTTTATCGAAAAATATTGTTGTTGCGCAACCGGGAATCGAAATTCTGGCGTCTGTTATCAGATTACTCAAATGTATTTGAGATTCTGTAAAAATAAGGTAGACGGCTTTTTCAAATAATGGAACGGTTAAATGTATTAATATCAATAAAGGTAACATATAGGTTCGAAAAATTGTCGCTAAAATATTGTCGCTGTAGCATAGTTGGATAGTGCACCTTCCCCGGTTTGGAAAGAGATCCAGGTTCGAATCCCGGTGGCGCAACAATTCTAATTAATATATTTAATATTTTGTTGTTGTTTTAAAATCTATTAAACTATATATTCTGGTGCTGTGTAAGGGAAATAGGAAACTACAAATTTGAAGCCAAGAGGAAGGAATAATGTATAGCCGGGAAAGAAAATAACTTTATTCTAATAAAAAATCTATTAATTACAGTCATTTCCGCTTAATTTAATTGGGACTGCCGCTTATTTGGGCCAAATCTCAAGGAACGGAAACCAAACCAAGGAACCAATACTAATTTACATAGCTTAATTGGTACAATATTCCGCTTTATTGGGACAGTAAATTTAATTATTAAAAATGACACATTATTATTGTGAAGTTCAGTTTTTCAGAACATAGTTCTGTGATACTTTAATACAAATTAAAAATAAAATACAGATAAAATCAAAATCAAAGGTGTTTGAGATTTTCCGTAAATATAAAATATTATTTTGTTCTTCAAGATGTCATCAACTAATCAAAAATGGTATATTGTTTCTTTAAAGCGGAATCTATTTTAATTTTTTTTTACCTAATTTAAATTGTTACTCGATGATACAAAATTAGGGATAGATATTTTCCATAAAAACAATATTGGTCTTAAGTTGAATAATTTAGAATCATTAGAAATAAATAAAGCATGTAAAACTAATCAAAATATTATAAACAACCAACCAAATTTAACCACATGTCCCATTCGAAAATTTTCTAGTAACAATTTAATTAAATTTAAAAAAATAAATAAAAATAGACTGTAGAGAAACAATATAACATATGTTTTTGATTAGTTGATGGAATCTTGAATAAGAAAATGATATTTTTAGAAACCGGTAGATGTATTTAATTCATTAAGTGGTTAATAAAACAAAGTTAACAATCTAAAAACAAAAAAATAATGTTTTTTCGAATGCGTATTCTTTCAATTTCATTTAATAGGCTTTTTAAAACTATGTTTTGTTATTTGAATAACTATGTAATTAAATATCTTCTGTGTACAGTTTTCTGGGCTAATCTGCCGTGTATATCTGACCTTTCTGGCCTAAGTAAGCATGTCAGTGCGTAAGTACATACTTAAATATTTAAGTAAGTGTGTATGTTACTATCTTACCATCATGTAGTTTTCCCACAGGGGAAGAACACGACTCTTGTCTCTGAATTATCGCTCTTGTCTTTTTGAACTTCGTACATTTTCTAATGTACAATCATAAATTATTCTATATAAGTGAGTATTGTTATGGCGTAGTTAATCCACGTATGTTAGTCTCTATCTTCTTCTTCAGCTGCCTCATTGGACTCGGAAGTTCGTGAGTATAATACATTTGAGAAATCACATTTCATTATGTGTGATGTATCTATGGCAAAATGACGCGCGTGAAAGAGATTAAGGTATCGCGCCGCGGTCGGCGGTCGCGGTCGAGGCATTAAGAATAAATACTTTTATTATTAAGGGAACACGTTTTTATTGTGAAGTTGTAATTATTCATAACATAGGTCTGTGATATTTTTAACAAATTAAATGTATTAATTAGAAAGATATACATATAAAATCAATTTTATCGAAAAATATTATTGTTGCTACCGGGATTTGAACCTGGATCTCTCCCAATATGGGCAACGTGAATAAAATAAAGAAGATGGCTTTCAAATAATGAAATTTAAAAAGTGTAACATATAAGTTCGAAAATTTGTCGTCAATCAATTGTGTTCGTATAGCATAATCGGTTAATGCACGTTCCTCGGATCGGAAGAGCTCCATGTGCTAATCCCGGTAACAACAACAATATTTTTCGATAAAATTGATTTTATATGTATATATTTTTAATTAATACATTTATTTTGTATTAAATACTTTAGTTACAACGTACGAGTACTATTCCGAAGATCCAATCCTGCACACAAAATGAACTATCATCAATCAGCCCAAATCAAAGATATAACAAGTGGCGCAGCCGGTCGGATATATAATTTCGAAAGCCTTTTCAATGCAAGACTTGAACAATACACAAATAATTTAATGTCAAATTGCGAAGCTTTCTCATAAAGCCCAGTTCAGATTTAACCAGCAGTTTGTGCACGACGTCGTGACTTCACAATTAAGAAACAGAGTCGCGCAACTTTTTTATTAAAACGTAATTTTGAAGATGGATTATCGTTTAAATCTCCCATCGCATCTAATGTTGCACTAATGCGAAACCTTCGTCCGCAACTCCCAAGTTTCCGTAATATAATGCGCTGCTTCATAACTTGGGTCCGGGTACTGGGTACTGGGCGCTGGGCGCTGGTGCCAGGCTCGTCCGCAAACTTCTCTTCGGAAACTAAGTGGGATAATTGGTAAAGTTGGGGCGAGTTGCTACTTGCACACTGCGGTGCAGTGCGTTCAAGACCACCACACGCGTTCCTCGTGCCTAATTGAAGAATGGGTAAATGAAAATCCTACATATACCTATAATACCTTTACGCCCTTCCGCGAACGCGATCTATCGCGTGTCTGGTAGCAACGACATTATTCAACAGTTTTCATTGAATAAAGAATTTTAAACAAATGCAGTCCTAGGATATGTCACAATTTAAATGTGGAAAATCTTTAATTTTCATGATAGGTAGGATAGGATAGTAGGTAGGTGCTTGTATACTTTTTATCTATCAACATTTTTAGTTTTCCTCTTATAAATACGCAATCCACCCTTCAAGAGTGATTTGTGCCATTAATCAAGTTAAAACATAGGCGGAAGAAAACATATAGACGAAGCTATTATTTTTACATGGGAAGTATGGAAGTCTTGGGCATTACAGGGCTTACGACCTGTCATCGGCTGGCTTAAGTGATCACTTTACACAATGTAACGTTCATCTATTTAGCCATAAATGGCGACAACACAGTTGGTAATAAATAATTGAAATGTTCCAGCATGATAACATATATGCAACTTACAAAAATTTGATAGATGTGGTAGCATGGGTAAATAGGTGAACGTTACGTTGTGTAAAGTGGGTAAGTTTTAAGAACTCCATAATCACACATGTGAAAATAAAATACTTGTTTTTTGATTCTACTAATAGGGACCAACATGAATAATAGTGAACCAATGAATAATGTTGTCACTTTTCATCACATGTAAATAAATTGTATAGCTATCCCCCATTATAGTTTTAAATACAAATTGTTGTGTTAAAATTGTTAGATTTATAAGGCCCATGAAAGGCGAAACGTGTTTCAAATAAATTAAATGAGTAGAATAAAAAAATAAATGTTTTATTTTAATATGTGTTATGTACTAATTATTTAGTGTGATAATGATAACGTCAAAATTATTGTGAAATATTCGATTATTTTGTTTCAAATGATTGATTGCAATTTATAGTACTACGATGGCGAGATCTGATTAATTTATTTCATAATTATATTCATACATACATAAAAAATGCATGAAAGTTTTGTTTTAATATTTAAAAAAATATTTAACTTTACATATCACATATTGTTTATTTGATACTATGCTACTTTTATTGATTGGTGGACGAACATAGAGAAATTATATATAAAGGTGTGTCGGATATGACAAACAAAAAAGTCTCTAGACACCGTCAGTCAGTAATGTGATCATCGTAGACCAAGATGTTGAATTTCACCCTTATGTAGTCAGAATGCATATTTGCGTATGCATGCCCGTGTCGGGTATGCCTATTACGATATTTTCATAGATAGATGGCGGCGTCGAAGCGATTAATGGCGGAAGTGCTCGCACTTTCCAGCGCTTTTATTATATTTCCCGATCGCTTCCGGAAGCTGCCGCCAGGGGCGAGGCCGGGGGCGTCTCGTTCGATGGAGCGGCAAATTGCGCTCGGTCCCGTGAAGTGCATCCATTTTATTTCAAGTTTATTAAACTACATTGAACACACAATTATTATTTATTTATTATAAACTAAATTTGATTGGTTGGCATTAAGATTTACAGGCAGCTGCGCCGTGTGCATCCGATCTCTTTACCTCAAAACATCAATTTTAAACGGCTGTGAAAAACTTACATTTCAAATGTGAATTTAATATATTAGGAGAACACATTCTTATTGTGAAGTTGTAATTATTCAGAACATAGTTCTGTGAATGTATTAATATCAAAAAGGTAAGATATAGGTTCGAAAATTTGTCGCTAAAAATATTGTCGCATTGTTGGATAATGCACCTTCCCCGGTTAGGAAAGAGATCCAGGTTCGAATCCCGGTGGCGAAATAACAATATTTTTTGATAATGTATATCTTTCTAATTAATATATTTAATTTATATTTAGAATTTAATATATTTTTGTGTAATCCAGTGGGTGAGGGGTATTCGCTTTTGATTTCGAAGATCGATGATTCAAATTCTAAGAGTTTTCTCATTGAATTCATAGCACAACACTTTTACTTATTAGAAATATTTGAATATGTCCAAGAACAAACAATTACTAGATTTTTAGCTATAAACGCACTGTTATTAAACAAATATCAGATATCTCATAGAGACAAAGCTATTTTTTATTATATTTAATGGAAAATATATGAAAGTATGGGGTAATTATAGAGATTATGACCTGTCTTCGGCTGGCTTAAGAGATAAAATTATATATATATATACAGGATGGCCCAAAAAAAGTGAGAACATTTCGTCAAATGTGATATGATTACATCAAAATTAGTTTAACTATATCAACAATAGATTAAATAGTTTAATAATTTACTTACCTATTTACCTATATTTTGTTTTCTTTCGATAAATTCCGGTCGCGATCTTTGATTATTAATTTTCCCATTGTTTATATTTGGTTTTTTCAAATTGTTGCCCAGAATGACAAAAATACTGCAGAAGACCGTATTCTGATAAAAAATTTGCGAATTAAAAAACGTTGGGATGCTAAGAAAATGATCAAAGAGTTTCAAAATAAATCCTGGAGTATAGCTAGACATTACAGCATAACTGGACATTACAGCAGGACTGAGCTTCATCTCACACAGCCAGAAATACAAACAACTTTCTTCGTCGTGAAAATGTTAATTTCATCGAGCCAGGCATGTGGCCACCGAACAGCCCAGATTTAAACCCAGTAGATTATGCAATATGGGGTGTTTTGATGATTTCTGATTAGCTAAATATTGTGCATTTAGAATTATAATAAATTATATTATGTTTTGAAATAACTCATGTGTTACGAGATGTACTCACTTTTTTGGGCCATCCTGTATGTATATATGAATATATTACGTTCACCAATTCTCATCCCCCAATTTCCACTATTATCAAATTTTTGAAAGTTGTATATATGTTAGTAGGTGGATTTTTTCTTTTACTTATATTTAAAAAATAAATAATACCGAGATTCATAAGCCAACTCGAAGCGCGAATGGAAGTGTACGTACCTGCTATCGCCGGGCCGTCACTCGAATCGATGGACGCGATCCTAGCGGCAAATATCGCAATCAGTATTACGCGTTTCGAACTGTGCGTGAAATTAACTAACCGGGGTGATCGTTATTTTAATTAGGTACACTAACGTTACATTTTTTCTTATACTAAGAATTCGTAACGTTATAATATCTATTTTTTGAAAAAATATTTTCATTTGTTTCGATTTTTCGGAACTATGTTTTGAAAATACAACTTCACAACAAAAATGTATTCTCATTAAAAATATATATATTGTAAATGTTCAAAAACGGTCTGATTGATTAAATAGATACCTTACTAATCGATTAAATAGATACCTTACTAATCGATTAAATAGATACCTTACTAATCGATTAAATAGATACCTTACTAATTGATTAAATAAATACCTTAGTAATCAAACATCATTCATTTATATATTTGTATCGCTTTTTAATGAATACTGTAATATAGCGATTTTCCATAAAATTCAATTACTTTTTTTCATTAATACCTTCGTTTACAATTGGACACATTATTAGTTAATAATGTACTATGTTTCCGACGGGATAAATAGATTTGTCGCTAAAAAGTTCATATCTGACGAATTCTACATAGGTTGTCTCATTGTTTAATCGGTAAATCATTCTGTAATGGTTCTGGGTTCAAGTTCCGATAGCAACAAAATATAGGTGTGTATATTGTATTTATTATTTTAATGAAATCCGTAATTGGTTTTAATTAAATCTAGTTTAAAATATGTTAGGTAAATTATTTTAGTACTCTAATTTACGATAATTAATATCGTTGAATTTTTGGATTTTTAAATGGTAAAATATTTATAATGCCTTTATGCCATATAAATATTTCCTGTAAGCTTTTGAAGATGATCAAATATTATTGCAATTCTGACTAAAAATGGACGTGAAATCGGCTTTAGAGATATATAAACGAAGGTTTTTTAAAGTAAAAAACCTAGTAACCAATACAAGTGAATGAATACATAGTATAAATAATATATATGTGTAAATAATATCATAATATAATTGTGTATCTCTTTAACATATAAAAAATCTTTATTAAAAAACAAAATATTATACTGTGTTGTCTAGTCTGTACAATAATGATTTTTCATAAATGAGGTTGTGACAGGAAATCCTCAATTAGTCACTCGAGGTATTATGGCGTGGTCACCCCTGACATGTCCAAACTCCCCTTTATTCATTACTAAGGTTTATTAGGTAAATAGGTAATACAAGAGCAAAGTAATAGAATTAAAACAATGTCGTTTGAATCGTAATTTTGTGACATTATATGACATTTTCACTGATATTGATTTTGGGTATACTGATTTGTTTTTAATGAACGGCTACATATCGTACAATATAATTATCTTATGTCCGTTCATTTTTATTGCATAGCAACATAAAACAAACATATATATGTGTTGCACGACAACGCACATTGTCTGCTGTTAATTCCATCACACGAAAATGTGTAAATTATTTTGCTATTATATTTATCATTATATTGACGTGTTTGGTCTACCGGTAAAACACTTGCTATATAATATAAAATGGTCCTCGGTTCGAGTCTCGTCAGCTAGTTATACCTATTTTCATAGCACAAGCGTTTAGCTAAATATCTCTATTTAAAACAAAATTAAAGTTATTTTACAATAGTTTTAAATGTATTTATTTAATAATTATATAATATATGATTTTTTTAACAAATTTGAATTTGTGTTAAAAACTAGTTGACAAATGTATTTTATTTTATCTTGTTTATTGAGATATTCATCCACTTTTTTGTTAAATATGTTACTGAATATAGTGTTTTAATTAATATTCAATACCATTTCTGCCTAATTAGGTATCTGTCTGAGGATAGTTCTTATAAGAGATATAAATACTAGAATATAATAGAATTGTAGGGTACAGAATGCAACATTAAAAACAACAAAAGAAACACAGAATTGAAACGGAAAATAGAAATGATTAAAATAACAAATGAACAGTGACTATTGGATACGCGCACTATTGCAGACAGACATAATAGATCGTGCCGTGGGCCGGGGAAAGTTCAAATCTCACGCTCATTTAAACTTTTCCAATTATGGGAAAAACCGCCCAGCAGTCAATAAATTCAAATTGGGATTCATTTGATTGTTCATTCGATTTCATTGCAGACATTTTAACGAAGGAACATACACATACTATTTATATCATCACACGTCATAAGCATAGATTTTGACATTTTAGATTTTAAGCTTAGCTGAGTATAATTGTTTAAGGTATATTATAAGGCCGTTCCCTGTTTTAAATTTATCTGTAAAAAGTAAAAAAAAAAAACACAAATAGCACACAATCTACCAAATTTTTGTGGTCTCGTGTCAGATGAGATTTTTTACACTTTCTCCACTTTTTGAACACAGTTTCGATATTTATTAAATAAAGTGTGTCTCACGATAATATTGAATCTACGGTGTAAAAAGAAAAATACCTAATTTATATTAATTAGCATATTTACATGATTGCACATAAGACATACTGACAATTACCGCAGCTATTATTCAGAACAAGTTTCTTATATTTCAGTGGTTGGTATTTGGATTATAGCATTGGAATATTGTATAGTAATTCTGGAAACTTTCCATCAAATGACAAAAGATACATTATAGAAAAACATGTTATAACAGAGTCGGTTTAGCTGTAGAGAAAAAGTAATTAATTATTAATTTAATATAATTGAGTTATAATAACTCCAGCCGTCAATACAGAATATTCTTAAACATAATTTTTAAAATAGTTACATATATAATAATAACTATTACTAGATTTTTTATTAGTAGTTTGTATTTGTGTATATTAATATGGATAACTATGAATGTTAATGACAGTGAATAAGTTGAAAAAGTGTTTTAAAGACCGTATCGGTGATTAGACTATTGTGTGTTATATGATGTACGTATATGCTATTTAATAATTTATTTATTATTGCCTATTTGAGCGTTGATAAATATATAATAATAAAAAAATTTAAAATGTGTCACGAAACTGCTTTTATAATAAAACTTTAGAAATAGCGAGATAAAAAATTAGAACGGTATTTTTACGAACAAAAATGTATTATAATACATGTAATGCGGTTTTTTTTTACAATGTATTATTTGACGTATTAACATTTTTACGCATATGACGTATAGGTGTACCAGGTACGTATTATTTTATAAATTCAAATTTTTACAATACAAAAAAGTGACGTAAAACCGTCTCCGAATTCAGTACAACAACTCACACAGAATACTGTTCGGATTGGCGCGTTATTGCAGCGCATTTACAATGTTTGCCGAAGGCCGTATACATGGATTCGTTCCGCTTCCGAGTTGCTGGCGTAAAGCTGTGACTGGAGCTCAGCACCAACTCTCTGGTGCAAGCGGCGCTCTCATGGAAAGCCGGTTCCCTGACCAGAGAACGGCAACGACTACAGAATAGCTACAGATACAATAATGGCCGTTACTGAAATGTACTATCTATATTTTGTTCATATTTATATATATGTGTGGAATCTTTTTTTATTATTTATATTTTTTTCCTTTTCTTTTATTAACATAAATATTATTCCGTAGCTTGAATGTATTATATAAAATGTATTATCTTTATGGCGAATCGGGTCTCCATAAAAAAAACCCGATCACGCTGGAATGTACAATTCCTAAATAAGTTTATTTACCTACCTACGAGGTTGTGAAAGGACATTTTAATTTACATTCATGTGAATTTCTAAATTAAAAAATACTGGAGGTTTTCCTTTCGGTGTTGAAGCCCTATTAACTTCCAATCGTCTCTATCCTTTAAGCCACGAGTCCACGAACTTTCTCGAGCATCTCGTCTGCGAGGTTCTTCAATATCGTTTTGTTTTGAATTTTTTTGGACGTCCAGGCGCGTGTGGATGTTTGAATTTGCTCAGAAAGCCATCTTCGAATCCCTTTCGTCGGGCGACATGACATCTCTATTTGAGATTTATCGAGCTGCAAAATAAGGCACTAACTTTAAATACAGTATTCAAATGATAATTCATAGTCATTCCTATATTGACTCGTCTCAGGAATCACATATCTGTCACAGTTCTTGGCATGGTTCAGACAATCATCTTTATTCTGAATACCGTATTACAACTGACCCCGAATATATAGACATTATCTCACGCTAATTCCTTGTCCCAATATTTTTTATTTTGGTGTCACCCACGTGATCATTAACGCAATCAAATATCTCCGCGACTTTTTTAAAAAATATGACTCGATCGGTACGAAAATTTAAACGCTGACAGTATAAAATACATGTAAAAAATACGTCATGTTTACATAAAGATTTAATTTTCTAACTTTTACTGTTTTATAAATGTGTCATAAATGATCGAATTTATGTTTCTGCACTTTGACCCGCAACTAAAACCAAACCCAAACCCCTCCCCTGTATGTACACTTTATTTCATGTCTATTCATTAGCCAATCTTGCCGCAATAATGATAGAAATATAGATTGATAGAAAATAATACGGACGAGGATTGTAATTGAAAGTATACAGGTTTGATCAGTGGTGGATTTATACAAGCGCAAGTTACAATAATTGCGAGGGGCTCAGCTTTGCAGGGGGCTCTGAATCAATGAAAAGAGAAGTTGAAAATTAATACATAAAAAAAATATAGCTCAACATATAATGGCAGATCCGATTGTGCTCGACTACCGCCCGGTATTCAAGACTTCGTATACACTCGATTTTTATGTCTGTTATTATTGATAGTTTGACCTGTATAAATAAATAAAATATAAATTTAATTTAAAACTGAATAATCATCAATCAACAGCTGGCCTTAAGAATGATCACTTAGGTGGTTTGGTCATATGGAACGGATGAATGAGAAGAAAATGGTAAGAAAGATATATGACGTGTTGATGGCACCGCGGCACAGCCAGGTAAACCAGATACTGGAGGATGGTCCTGTTAGAAGCCTCAATAATCGTCGAGCTTGTACGAGAGGATGTATGATTGTGAATATGAATAAAAGTACTAATATTAACAAGAAGGCCGTTACTTTTTTTTAAGAATATTTAGAAATGCGTACATGGAATACGCGTACATGGAATACGTGTACATTATTCTTACAATTTTCAAATTAAGCTAAGCTAAACGCTTGTTCTATGAACTAAATCTCTAGGTAAGTACCGAGGTAAAACTAGCGGTACACAATGGAGTCTTTGTACCAACACTGTTGTATGGAAGTGAGGCAGAATAGAAACGAAAGTAGACTGAATGCAGTACAAATGCGATCACTTAGGCGTATGTGTAGCAGATCCATGTATGACTGAGAAAATAATGTAAAGCTAATCTATGTTAAGTGAGTAAGATTAAAAAATGATCACAAAAGTGGTTTGATCATATGGAACGGATGAATGAGAAGAAAATGGTAAGAAAGATATATGACGCAAGTGTTGATGGCACTAGAAGTAGAGGACGTCCACGGAAGACTTGGCACTACCAGGTAAACCGGATACTGGTGGATGGAGGAGGATGATGATGATCGGCGAGCTTGTGTGGATGAGGCGGGAATTGTGTCAGGACTGAAGATTGTGGCGCTCTATCGTCTCTGCATACAGCCACGGGGAAACCTGTAATAATTATTTTTTCCCGTTTTATCGCGAAAGTTATCTGTGATAATATATTTTTGTAATATTATAAATAAAAATTTTAAAAATCATTTATCAACTTGAATGAAAATTGATTTTCGCCACATTAAATTCCATTATCATCTTTATAATTTAATGTCCCCTCCCGCTGGCCGCTGGGCCGCGTTTTTACCCCCGTTTTTATATTATTTCCTGTACAGACGAATTTTTAGCGAATTCATTCTCAGAGCCACCCCCGCTGTTAAGTAGCCAGCTATTTTTTTCCTACGCCATCATTCGCTGAAATATTTCTTCTCCATTATTCTGGTATCAATTGAAATAATCACATTTTTACAAAATGCAAAATCAAAACAGTTCTATTTTTATTTATTTATTTTAGTACTTTACATTCAATGCTCAGTGAATTATAATGAATTTTTTTGTGAAGAATATTTGTATTTTTAAGTAATGTATATTTAGCTATATAGATGACTAAAATGTTTTAACCCTAGATCGTAAAATTTACGACTCGTCTAATAATACACCTCTTTTATTTTAAAGCTAATTCTATGAATAATTTAGATATCCCTAATGAAATTTTAGTTATAATTATTTGATTTTGTGTTCAAATAAATTATTAATTGGTCAAATTTGTGGACGGTTCATGGAAATAAAATAATTGGAATCTTTCTTGTTTTTATTGTCATATTATATTATCAATGAAATTATAGTATAAAATATTACGAATTATTATTAACAATAAACTTATTAACGCATATCCCGTAAAAAGGAAAGGACTCGGATTACATTATTAAAGTAAAAAAAAGCGTTAACTTAAAATAAAGAATTTTGGTGATAAATAAATTTATAACATTTACAAAATTTAATATCGAATGTTGATATGTATAAGTTGACGTATTAAATTTTTTTACGTATGGGTGTACCAGGTACGTATTATTTTATAAATTCAAATTTTTAGGTAGCGATCTCTGGTCGAAATACAAGTAAGTGATATACAACCATCTACGAATTCATATAGAATACTGTTCGGATTGGCGCGTTATTGCAGCGCATCTACAATGTTTGCCGAATGCCATATACATGGATTCGTTCCGCTTCTGAGACATCGAGTTTCATACAGATACTAATTTTTCATATTGGACTAGGTCTGTTACATCCTGTATATTGTATTTTTTTAGGTGTTTTAGAAGAAAACAATTCTTATATAATATTATGGTTTGGTAAAACCCAGAGGATTATTTAAAGAATATTTATTAATATTTTTCTTAATTTATGTTGTTTGCGGTGACTTATAAACTTGTTATATTTGAATAATATATTTAATTTGTAGATTTAAAGTAATCGGAAATGTGTACCCTGCGTAATATAAAGTTGCTTTATATAATTAATATTAAACCAGCTCAGCTATATTCTATTAATATCATATTTTTGTATTTCTTGCGATGCGAGTTTCCGATTTTTCTCCCTGAATGAAAACTGAATATCCGCGAGATTTCTCCCGCGGGCTCGTCTAGATTTTCCGTTTCCGGGATCCGAACGGAAGCGGAAATTAAAATGGCGGTTGTGGAATTTAATACAGTAGCTACCTACGCGCCCCTTAATCAGAATTTTACACCCCGATTACAAATTGAATTAATCTTTTGTTACCTGTAAATTCACGATGGAAAATTGTAATTTAATTTTGTTGGTTTTTGATATTCCATTGTGCGGTGTGGACGAAAACTTTGTATTTCTATTATTCGTTTATTATTTTCATTTAAATTATTGTAGGTTCTGGTCGACTTTGTACTCATCTCTGAAATATCATTAGTACATTACACAGCGCACAGCCTCCACCATTTAAAATATCCACTAAATGTTTTCTTAACAAATTATATACACTTGATAATATTACAGGCATTGATGTGAGTACAATCACTTGGAGTTTTAAGATTTATCTTATGTATGTTATATAAGTACAATTAGTTTTCGGATATTAGAATTTCCTGATATTAAAATCAAAATCTAAAGACCGATGTAAGACATCATAATAACTGGCACCTTCTGTACGTGAAATGAAAAATGAAGTGAGTGTGAATGAATGTGTTTTCGACCATGTGCTAGCTATGTAATAATTTTTTTTCCGTGATCCCATTCTCTAAGAGTTCTACTTTAATTATTGTAATATTCTATTTTTCGTTGCGTTAAGTTTCAAAGCATTTTAAAAATGGCTTTATTAATTTTAAAAATTGATTAAAGTTTATCGAAATTTATCCACAAAAAAGCCGAATTTTTTACGGTACTTTTCGACCATCGTGTATCTCCCCTTTTAACGCTATTTTTCATGAAAAAAAGCAGTTTTACCTTTGTAATTGGATCGTTCATCTGACGGGAGATGAAATATTGCAAGCCTCTATTATGAATTTCGTTGAATTTTTTGATTAATTTCGCGTACTCTGTCCATCAAATTTGGGGTCACGTGTGTATTAAAGAGCCTTCTAATCCAGCGTATTCTGAAAATAACAACATTGTAATGGATGTGATTATTATTCAAACACTTAAAACCGGTTAAGGACGCAGACGTTTACATCCGTTTAATGTTTATATTTGAAAAGGGTGATATTTGATGAAAATAGATTTTACGCTTAGTAAATATATTGCATATTAATTAAATTATTTAATGATAATTCAAACGTTCAATCGAAAGGTTTAAATATTAAATAATAAAATTGTATAATACAAATTAAATTTATCAACCTGAAAGATACGGTAGAAACTAAAATATTTTTTCGATAAATTGATTTTTTCTGTAAATCTTTCTAGTTGATAAATTTTACTTGTATTAAAAATATCACAGAACTATGCTCTGAAATTGCAACATCGAAAATAAAAACGCATTTATTCTCTCTAAAAATATTCGTACAGAAAGAGAATTTTAACACATTGAAACAATATTTTTTCTGCGGCGCAGTCAGGTTTGTAATCTCGACATTAATATAAATTGAAATCAATAGCCGCAGTCGCTTTGCTTCTTTATTTATTATAAATATAATATATAACTCTCAGACTTGGAACTGAATGTAATCCTTTTTATTAGTGTAAAAATAGTACGCTCTCCTTAGCGAAAACTAACTAACTAACTTACCATCACGACATTTCCCCGCGCGGGTAGGAAGAGAGGATAGAGCGCCACACTCTTCTGTCCTGACACACAATTCTCACCTCAGTCACATTCATACATCTTCTTATATAAGCTCACCGATTATTGAGGCTTCTAACAGGACCATTCTCCAGTACCAAGATCGTGCCAAGTATTCCACGGACGTCCGGATTCTGGTGCCATCAGCAATTGCGAATAATCTCTCTATGTATTCATATTAGTACACTTTTTTTAAATGTGCTAGTGTATACCTATGTATATGTATATTTAATTATCAATACCATGTTGGACTGCCTTGAGTAGATACAAATGGTTTCGTATAAAGTACCAACTCAAACGAGACAACATGAAGTGTTCTTTGTGGGTACACATAGAAATAATTATGCTGTTAACTCGCCAACATCGCGGATGCATCGGCTCTGTAACAAGTTGAATTTCGTTGACATTTTTCATTGCAGGAGCATACCTGAAACTGAAGAAATATTTGTACGTGTTAGTTTTTTTTTTTAATGTTATAGTTAAACTGTTATATTAAAATGTTAATTAAAAATGTACTGTTATATTAAATTTTTTATTCTTATGTAAAAGCCTACAACGGCGTTGACGGAAATAAAATAAATGTATTCACAGCCGTACAAAATCTTTTTCGTAGAATTATTTTTCCTCGAGTCTTCGATTTCTCTGGCTGAGGATTCGGATCCCATTGCAGGGTCCATTATCAGGTCTGCTGTCGTCAATGCGTCGCTGAAACGTCGGCCAGAGATGTCAGAGTCATACGGCAGAATAACCCAGAATTACACAATTAATACACGGAAGGTGAAAATGTATATTATAAATTTTAATATTTCGAAACAAGGCATAATCTGTTCAATATCAATATTTCTTTCGCTATGGTACACATTTAAATTTTACCTACTAACTAATCATCGTATTGTTTTTCCGCAGAGGTAGGCAGATATGATTTTTATGTACGCTTTTCGATTGTTGAAGCTTTTTACAGGGCCGTCCTCTAGTATTGGTTTATATGGTCACGCCAGGTCTTTCGCCCTCTGTTCCTGATGCCTTTAACACTCGCCTTTTATAATTTATTTACCATCCTCTTCTCGCTCAAACATTGAAGAAAATACATCCATATGCTTTGAAGGTAATGTATTTATTTAAATACAAATTAAATGTATTAATTAAAAAGATATATATACGAGTACATATATAAAATCAATTTTATCAAAAAATATTGTCGTTACTACCGGGATCTCTTCGTATCCGGGGAAATTGCATTAACTGATTATGCTACACCAACACAATGCATCATTGATGATGTTTCAATTTGAAAAGTGTAACGTGTAAGTTCAGTATGTGTAGCATAATTGGCTAATGCAATTTCCCCCGGATTGGAAAAGAGATCCAGGTTCCAATCAAAATTGATTATATATGTATATCTTTCTAATTAACACATTTAATTAGTATTAAAAATATCACAGACCTACGTTGTGAATAAATACAACTTTACAATGAGAATGTGTTCTCCTTAATAATGTATTTTTGCTTGTGAAAGAAGCGCCTGTTGAAACATGGTAAATTCGTGTTGAATATATCTATTTCGGAAATGAATTCATTTGCCAATCGAATTTGTAGGCATCGATACAATTATTATGAAAAATAATTGTGCATTTGAAGTCATATGTTTTTTTTTACCATCCTGTATTCGCTACGTTCCACGTGACTAAACCATCTCAGCGACACTGTTGTTAAAACTTTATCGACTATGCTATGACTTTATATTTACTTCTAATTTGTTCATTTTTCACTTTATCGTATATATATATTTTTAATACACGACTGTTAAGGTTTCGCTTGGTCGTGTTAAAGAATAACCACATTGTTAGTAAGTGATATCCCGATATAATAATTTTATCTGCCTATTTGGAGAATTTCAATTTATATGTTACAATTTAGAGATTTCGTTTTCGACGAAGAATGGGGGGTGCCGTGTGTCATCCGTCATCATTCTCCGAGCAATTTGGCAAGAGACGGGTAACGAGCTGAACAGCCGTCATGACCGGGCTGGAAGCCGGAAGGGGTGTAAAGGTGTTGGAAGGGGAGAAGAACTCCGCGTATTGAATTAGTTACACATCCAAACTGTCAACTTGCGTATTTTATTATTGAACTACAGTTCTATTTATTCATTATTTGAAAGCCATATACATTATTTTATTTATTGGTATGATAGATGTATTAATTTGAAAAGTGTAACATGTAGGTTCGAAAAAATTGTTGTCAAATTACCGAGTGCTGTAGCTTAAGAAAGAGATTGAGGTTCGAATCCCGGTAGCAACAATAATATTTATCGATAAAATTGATTTTATATGTATATCTTTCTAATTAATACGTTTGATTTGTAATTTAAAATATCACGGACTGTCTGTTCTGAATAATTACAAGTTCACAATAAGAATGTGTTCTTAATAAAAATATGTGTTTAAATTTGTATGATGTTCAACTGTTCTATCTTTATAACTTATGCGCACATGTGATCATTACATACGTAGATATAATGGTCCCTTTCCGTTGCCTACCTGTTTCCTTCACCTACACCCAGAACACGACCTTTTCTGTGGTTTTTGTTGTCAATGGTTTGGACCAGTTGAAAGTGCGTTGACTGCCGCCGAGTTCTTCTTGCCGTGCGGGAATGAATTGTTGGCTTATGAAAGATCGTACTGCTGTGTAGGGCTGATAGTGTATTGTTTACGTGTATTCGGTTCCTCGCTACCGTGCGTACCGATTAGTGCTTTCATCCGTGTGTGTCATCTTACTTCGCGGTATCATCAAAGTGTGGATTCCTAGAGCCAGAAGACTGTGGATCCAGTGGAAGAAGAAAATCCAGATACCTAAAGCAGCATTTCTCAAATGGGTCGTGTTTCTTCTTGGTTCTGGTTGGTCCTTCAGCCTCCCTATTCTCTATAAACGGAAGTAACTATTATATCTACGTACTCGTACAAGTGACAAGTGATTTTTTTAAATGTTATAATTTTTATTTCTTGCAGTGGATTACTTATAACGCTGAGAAATATATCGCAAAAATATCAATGTCAAATAGAATGCAAGGTGAGAACTTTTGCGCTCCTATCTGTTCCAATGCATTGGCATAGTTACGCCACTGTTTTGAAAACAACAAATACAACGTCAGCAATTGGCGGGAAGCGTCCCAGTGCAGAGACCTGTGGAAGTATAATACTTCTTGAGGAGGCCAGAAGTCATATTGAGTTGTAGACTCAAGGATGATGATGGTGATCACCGTATCTGCTCTAGGTTGTGAAATACTTTTCTATTCTTATCTTTTGTTCAATTAGATACGTATTCTTTGACACCGTATTTCCGACATTTTTCTTCCTAACTAGGAGAAAAAAATAACGATTACCTTTAATTCGTTGTGTAACACCGCTCGGTGCATTGTCCTCTCCCGTGAAATTTGTTTAATCTGTTTTACAGATCATTTAACAATCGGCCGTGTTAATATCCAAACTTTTTATTACAAGTCATTATGTATCCTACGCCCATGAACAGAGGCGAATTAGTCGAAGATTTCACGGCTATTCATCATTTGTATTTTTAACGTCTGCTCAAGATACGAGTGCGACACAAATAATAATACTAATATAATATAGAGTTTTTAATTTATTTTTACCATGTGAATGATGCGAGAACTGTCACTTTGTACATGTATGTGTATGTGTGTGTGTGTAATGAAAGTGAGTGGATGAGTGGTGTGGGACGAACCTTATAAGAGGCCGTTTCTGGGGTTACATCATAGCTTCTTTTGAATAACTAATCTTTATTTGTTGTGTATAATTTATAATTATTATAATACTTGTTGTAATAAACTTAATATTGTTACCCGGACATACTGAGTTTTATATTACAAAGAATTAGAACCCAAGTAATTAGACAGTAAGCAGAGGATAGAACCCCAAAGAAATCTGGTGGTAATCTAATAGTTATCACAGATAGGCTTTGCCATGATTTGTGTAACTATTGTACATGTACATGACCACTAACTTGTCATAGGGCCCATATCGCAAATAATATAAGCAGTAAATGATTGAATTGAACTTTCTTAAACAAATATGAATAAACTTCATATATATGACATTTAATATAAATGTGTATTATATTAAATGCAACCTATTTAAAATTTTGTTCAATTGCACTCTAGGACCCTGGATAGAATATAGTTACCGCACCCCATCCCCCACTCCCAGACATCTCATCCTCCTCTGTTAGAACCTCATTTTGTATATATTATTACTCTTTAGAGAAAGTACAAAACAATGACCATTTGTCCATCTCCCAATTCTCTATTTTAAATTAAAACTATACTTAAATCCTGCTGGCTATTAAGTACAAAAATTCTTTTCTTTATTTATAAAAAAAGAGGTGTGCGATGAGCACATGTGTTCTAGGTGAATCAAAAGAATTTAAATTCGGAGGAAACACTGATTTACAACATAACATTCCCTTACACTTCGCCTTTACTGTCCATATTCCCGTTAACGACCGAAACCTCCACCCTTTTCTCAAGTCCTGCCCCATTGCCCGAATAGACTACAATACTGTATTCGGTTTAGTTATCACCTGATGATGAGAGAGACTGCACCGCACCTCTCGAAACTAGTAGCGAAAATAACCTAAAGTGTGTGCAGTGCAAAGTTTTATTGTGAAATATAAAATTGCACTTATAAATTAAATATGAAATGACTAATCCCACCTCTGTTCAATTATTGTACGTCCATTAACCTTTTTCGGGTACATTTATCTTCCGAGATCTCACCGGTGAGATCGCCGACAGAGAGGCCGCTAGGTCAGGCCTTTGTGTCGATAGATGGAAGCACTCAGCTGTCGACGTATCGACACGGACACAATGAAGCGGTGACGATGAGACGTTAATTGCAAAGTCACCGAGCACTTGATAAAGACGAAACACGTCCACGACAAACTAATCTAAAGTAAAGAAATCCTCATTCTGTACTTGCAAACGGATTAAACTGACAAGAAACACATTTTTGTAGCGTGGTAAATCAGACGCTTCTTTTAATCTTAGAATTTTGTAAATGTCAGAATTGTGTATATATACTATTATTATTTTTGAAAATTCTTTAAATTGTTAAGTAAAGGGTTAATGATATTTTACAATATAAAATATAACTATGTTTAAAATGTAAGTATCGAAATACACGCAACATGTCTGTTCGAGCAAATATGTGTTTTTAGAATACCACACAGCGCGAGAAATAAAGTATTGCGTTTAGTTGATGTACGTTTGAGGCAGATTTGCGTAAAATTATGCAAAATACATGCATAGATTTATTTATCAGTTCTTTCGCTAGATTGTTCTAGTTAAATAACTATGAATTATTATACGTAAGTGTATACAAAATATATAATTAATTTTGCAGAAATTATAGTTTTGCTCACCTTTTTTTATTGTATGGAGTGCAATCCCTGAAAAATACACTACGATTCATTAATGTAGCAAGATCCTGACTTGAAGAATTTAATAACTCTCGTGATGAGAACACATTACAACACATTACACATTACAAGCGAATGTGGTCTTAGCAAGTAAAAATAAAAGACTGATTCGAATTTGATGAGTAAAAAACATCTGTCCGAGATTTATGTTTCTGATCATTGTGTCATACCATTTTTATTAATTTTTCAAAGAATGCTTCTGATGAATTGAAATAAAATAACTTTAATAATATTTGAGTACGTCCAAATTTTTGTAACACAATTACTGGATGTTGTAGTTAAATACTGTTTCTACATGCTAATATATATATATAACTTCCAAAAATTTGATAAATATGGAGGTTGATTGTGGGTGGAATGGTGAACGTTACATTGTGTAAAGTGATCACTTAAGTCAGTCGAAGACAGGTTGTAAGCCCTGTAATTACTCATACTTTCATATTTTACCATATAATATAATATAAATAGCTTCGTCTTTATGTGATATCTGTAATTTGTCATATAACTTTGTTTACACCACTTTATTAGATATAAAATCTCCATGTTTCCAGAACAATGTTCTTTTCCTCAGTTGTATACTAATGTTAAAAATTGACATTGACATTTCTAATCTCTAATATTTCTAAATTGTTAATCTGCGAGACCTTATAACTTGTGTGTAATATTTTTAACCCTGTATTAATATCAAATGTTTGGTCATATTCTAATAAATGATTCGAAAATTCCGAGTAATTATTACTATTTAAAGCTCTAACATGTTCTTCAACCCTTATTTCAAAGTTTCTAGTAGTTTTTCTAATATACAAATAATTACATTCGTTACATTTCAGTTTATAAATTCCTGATTTCTTAGTAGGAATATAGAAGTATAGCTATCGTTTTTACACAGCCTCTATAGGCTGGGTAATGTATGCAGTAAATTTCTTGACATACACATCGAAACTTGTCAACTTTTAAGATGTCAGTTTGAGGTGTTAATTATTTTGTGGATACAATATATTTTTTTAAAATTACATTTATTTTGCTCAATTTCATTTTATAGTTTATTTTCTCTTTTTTAAACAGTACTATGTGGCGTATATAAATAGCGAAATAAAAAATATTTTAAAATTGCGCTGTAATGGGCATATTGAGTAACGGTTAAAACGAGCTTCTCGCAATAAACGACTTGTAGTACCATTATTTGCGATACTAGCGGAGGTATTGTAATATTGCTGGTCGGGACTTGTCTAGAGACGCGTGTTTCATTTTATGAAAACAATTTCCATAGATTAGAACTTTGCTGAAAATGCATAAATTTGTACCCCCGTCTTTGGCAAGGTTTACATAAATTAATTTCCTAAATCCACAACGTTACCGTTAGAACGTAATTTCTCTTTCCGCGGTTAAGTCGCAGTGTTCTTGTGTTTCTTCCGTACCCTGCTAGATGTTTTATAGACGCCCCATTCTCTTTTGAAGCGAGATTTTTTTTCCCCGGATTATACGCTTTTTTTCTTTTCCAATGTATTTTAAAATTCATTTATGTGCATATAAATTCTACACGGTTTGATCTCGCGATATAATATTATTTTTGTTTTGAGTATTATAAATCTATAGACTATTTCAATGTGTTAGTTGTCGAAACTCTTTATCTTATCTGATTCTTCGTTGTATTCTCATTGGGACTAATAATTACTATGGTCCTGGATGAATTGTCGGTGTGGATTCTTGTCTGTGGCACTTCTCACGCAGTCCACGAGCGAGGTCTGTATCGAAGTTCTAAACTCTTTGATCAATCAAAATCATCTAATAAAGTAAAATTCATCAATAAAAATGGAAAATAAATCTGTCTAAATGGTTGATTAATAGTAGGAAGAAAGTTCGTTGACCGAATTTGGTATTCATTTTTGGCACTGAAAAGTATCTCTCTACCTTCTCTTGGACCAACAATTTTTCCATTTCGTCATTTATATTGACATGGCCAAAATACCTGAAGATTATTATATTATTATTTTATGGAATGGAAGTATGGACATGTAATAAAGAAATAATGAGCATTTGAGATGTGGATCTACAGAAGAATGCCCAAAATAAGCGCAACAAAGAAAAATAAGTATGATATTCATATAAAACTTCAATATTTTGAGACATTTGGAAAAGTGCGCAGGGAAAGATTGCTGGGCGGAGAACATCATGGCTGAAGAACCTGAGGCAATGGTTTGGCCAGTCTATTGTTGAGCTTTTCCAGGCCGCATTAAACAAAGTGATGATAGTCAACGTCCGTTGAACGGATAGGGCACAATAAGAAGAAGATGATGAATGATAGACGTTGTTCGATGTTTAATTATTCATCTCTTTATATTTGAGGCATTCGTTCTGCGGACATAAACGTACTTCATATTTGTTTATAATTGACTTATTTACTCTTACTTTACACACTTTTTATAAATTGAACATTGCGTTTACTTTAAGTTTTACTTTGTATTTATATGCTATCTGTCTAATTGCATGTTGTCTTACTCTTTTTATATATATATATATAGTTTTTTTTTGTACATTGAACATTACACAATACTAGTGTAGCAGGCAGAGCACCGAAACATATGTCTTATTTTGCTGTAATATTTTATCCTATTATAACAATATAACACACTGTACTATGACTTTTTGACGTTTTGCGGACTGTCGTATGCGTTACCATCTCCACATTTTCAGAGCATCTATCGTTTTGCCTTCCCGCTTTCTCAGAATACAGATGTCACTTCTACAAACAAAGAGACACACGATTTAATACGTCGGTTTACATTCAACCAGTCTAGTGTTAGAATGTAGCAATGTGATAGAACAGTAATAATTACAGCATGCCGGTTTCATAAATAAATAAACTGATCAGCCTGCCCCCGCGGGACGACGGGATGATGGTGAGTGAGATAATAATTAATGACATCTCTTGGCTTGTTATAAAATTGTAATATAGATGTCAGTTACGTCAGCAATACGGTTGTCGAGATCGAAAAGTGGGAAGGTGTTAACCCACCTTGAACGAACATATTCATAATTCAGCGTTGAAAATTTGTGTGTGACAAGAAAGAATTAAATCAAGGTTCTTTCTTCTCCTATCAACAAAACAACTTCTTTCCCTCCCACATTTCTATACTTGGTTATCGACCGAGGCGGCGACGCGGCTCACGTTCTATGGTTGCTTAATTAAATTATGAAGAATACAACAGATATCGTTTAATACGAAACAACGGGAAACCGAATTACTGTTTCATGTTAAACGAATTTCGCGCTAAAATAAATGATATTAGAGAGAAAATAAATTATTATTGTGAAGTTTTTTCAGAACACAGTTCTGCGGTATTTTAATACAAACTAAATATATCGATTTGAAAGATATACGGGAAAACTCTTTTTATCGAAAAAATATTTTTGTTGCTACCGGGATCCTTTCCTATCAGAAGAAATGCGTTAACCGTTAACACTACACCAACAGAGTAAGTTTACGACAAATTTTAGAACTTGTATACTGCAGTTCTTTCAAATTGATACATCTATTATTTCAAATTTAAAATAGTTAATAGATTGTCATAAACAGTAAGCGATTAGGTAGTGGTAAGAGTGGTATGCAGCAAGCGACACCCTTGCATATATCATTTATTATCAGATATCGGTATGGTTTACATAAATTGGGTCACTAAGTCATAAATAGTAAACAATTTTTGTGACGATGTGGCGGCGATTTGTGTTATTTTGTTATTCTATGATGCGAATCCTTTTCATGTTAAGCGTTTTTTGTTTTTGCGTTTCATGTTAAAAGAAAATAAATTAATGAAACAACATAGCATTTTCCACTGTAGTTCTTTCTGTCTCTCTCAGTCGAAGTACTCATGGGTGAACATAGTGTTCCTTTGGTCTGCCTTTACAGTGCGAACTGTGTGCTTCTACTGTTCCCTACGTTAACAGTCATTACTGATTTGTGCATGTTGTCTCCGTCTAGCAAAACGTCTAACATACGCAAGAATTCTTTTGTATATTGTGTAGAACCTTTCTTCGTGGTGTCTCTGAATAATAGTCTCGAAGTCTACGTGCCATAGTTACTTGTTTCATTTTATTGAGGAATTTTGACAATGTAACCATATTTTAACAAACATAATAACTATTTAACATGTGATACTGACAATGAAAATCCACAACAATATTTAGATACATAGGTATGTTTAGATGCAGAAAATAAATGAAAAGAAAAAGAGGGAGAAATGGTGGCAAGGTGGCAACCATTGTTACGGTAAAGGGAGAGCAAGATGTGTTAGTAGGTAGAATGATTGGCCAAAATTGAGATTGTGGTGGTTCATAAGAGTGTAGTAAGGCTAATGTTGAATAAGTCAATTTCTGTAAATTTCTCATTATGGTATTTGCATGACCGGTGAATGAATGAATTTTGCATGTAAGGTGTTCTACTTCCAGGAATGTGGAAGAGTGCAGACTGCCGGGTCGATCTAGATGGTATATGGTAAGATATTTTAATTGGCTGGGACAGTCAATATAGCCTTGCAGCAGTTTGAAGAGAAGTATTTGGTCAGCATGTGTTCTAGGGTTTTCATATTGTGGAAGTTTGCTGCATCTAAATAGGAGTTGAATGATAGATTAGATCTAACATTGAGATATCGAATAAACCTATTTTGTATTCGTTCAAATCTCGCAATATATGTAATCTGCCATGGGTTCCAGATTAATTCTCAATAATTATTTTTTTGTGTATAAAGAAATGTGATATGACGTGCGTATTTCGGTTAATTAATTAGAAATCTATTATCTTTTTTGTAATTTAAATTACATATTTATTCATATACGTCTAAAGGCCAGACTTTGAAATCCATTTCAAGGGTCTCGAGAGTGTTTTTTTTTTTTTTTCGGTTTACATACATTATATTTGTGTCCGCTTTCACAATATTTTAGCTTACACTTTGGAATTTAATCTTGTACGTATAATCCCAAGTTTATAGTCTATTAGTGTCACCGTTGAATACACATATTCACGGCACAAAATGGCTTTGATATAATATTATGACATTGTCAGGTTATTGATGTTGTGCCTTCATAATATCTCGATTGTATGCTAATTCAATTCAGATAGTAAAAGAAGTATGTATTTTGAAAGTGCCATTGTTGTTTCGTGAACGGACTATTTGTATGCCAAGATTCTTCAAACCTTTTGGTGGTTAAAATACACGGTTAAAACATGATTGAATGTGTTAAAATTTAGCTAAATGTGTTCTAAAAACATTGAGATTAAAAGATAATATTGATTTGTAAATTTGAACAGTCAAAGGAACGCTCGACACAACCGATATCCTTGTCAAGACGTTTCATCAGCTCCCATCTGGCCTCTGGACTCTGTATATTAAAATGTCAAGAACACTTAGCCCTGATCATAGAAGAGTTGTGCACTGGTCTACATATTATTCACACAACAGCACAATGCACAATACACACGAATCTTGTTAAAAAAGATTGGTCAACCTCAAATATATCGCGTTTATTTAGCGTTCAAGCATAATCGAAACATGAACAAATGAGCAGTCGACGGGCTCACCAAAATGCATCTGATAATATGATATGAAGAGGGGATAAATATAAATACAATAATTTTAAGCGAAATTATTTTAAATAACATACTCTGTCTAACTACATATTATTACGATAACCGAACACAGATTATTTTTAATTAAAATGTTAATTCATTTCAGGACGAATTAGGAAATGAAAATATATATTTCATTTATCCTCGAAAGACGAACAGTAGGTATATATTTTTTTAAATTAAATTAAAAGTATTCATGCAATTTATGCATATATAATTTTTATACATATTGGTAATTTTGGTGTGAATTCTGATAAGCTTATTTTATTTAATTTATTTAGATTCATCTCCATGTAATTTTCTTTCAATATCGTAAATTAATAATCTGGAGTATTTTTCTAGACAAATAAATCAAAATATATGAATATAAATAATTAAACACGCTATTTTTACTGCCATTTTTTTTTTTGATAGGGGAGACACTTGTAGACCAGCCATTTTTATGTTACTTACGTAGTTTTGTTATTTGTGTTTGATTATGTCTCTGCAATATTGAAAAGAGTCTGGGACTTATTTCGTTTATGTAATTTAAAAACAACGCACGAGATGCGTTTTGTTTAAAAACAGCAAAAAAAGTTTATAAATGTTTATAATAAATTTAAAATTTTGGCACAAATTATGGAGTCATTCGTTCTTTCTGTCTCTTAGTGAGATACCTAACATTGCTCTTTCATGTAATAGCTTGTTTTGATGCTATCTGCTGTGTACATGTCCATGTCTGCACGTCAGTGTAGGAACAATGCCCTGATCGCACATGCGTGTCCGGAGATGTTGAGATATCTTCTTATTCCTCAGTATGCGATTAAGCTTTCTAAAGTTGCCCATCACAATCTTCTTCTTCGCTGGTTTGGTTGTCTTTTTCCAAATTCAGAACTTGCCCTGCGTATTTTATTCCTTCCTCTTTCATGCCAGTTTAACTGTTTTTGCCTAACATTGGATGTAATTCAGATGGTGCAAGTGACGCAAGGTTAATGTTATCATGTATGCGTTTGCGCCACGTGACTTTTGAATTCAAGATTACAAGAACGTAAGTGTGTGCAAAACAGGCCAAGTATTTATTTATACACGCCCTATTCAGGCATTAACATAATTTGAAAAATAACAGGCAATTATGTAATCATGTTGGAACATTTCAATTATTTACTTTTCAGACGTATTCTAGTATATGTTAATAATTTGAATGAATTTCATGTATACACATTAAGGATATAGCCTCCTACTTCAAAAAAATAGTCTCAGCTTCAGCGACATCTATACTGTTACATGAGAATGAATATCAATTTTTCAAAAAATCCATAGATGGCGACATCGTAGTTGGTAATAAATAATTGAGATGTTCCAACATGATAACATATATACAACTTCCAAAAATTTGATAGATGTGGTAGCACGGGTAAATAGGTGAACGTTACATTGCGTAAAGTGATCACTTAAACCAGCCGATGACAGGTCGTAAGCACTGTCATGCCCAAGATTTCCATACTTCCCTTGTAAAAATAATAGTTTCGTCTCTGTGAGACATTTATAACATATTTTTAGTTTAGTTTGTTTTATGTTACTGTCTTTCCGTGTGTATGTTGGTTCATAGTAACTTTAGTTAGTTGCATGCATCTTTGAATTTCCTGTCCAGTGTCCGTGATTAGCGCGCCCAAATAAATTGCTTCCTTAACTCCCTCACATCCTGCTATTTGGGAAATTTGTTGTGACGCATATTAGCCCAAGGTATTTTTTTTTTTTTTTAATATTCTCCGTTACCATTCTTCTAATGCCTGATTGTATTTGGGTCATGGCTGCAATTTACTTCGATTTTGTTAAGTTTATTTTCAGAAATGTTTAAGATTGTAGTCTTCTTCTTCATCGTGTATTTAACGAGCGTCATGGTCTTCCGATATGTCCATTCCTTCTGGTCTTAATCCATGTTGATCGCAACGTTCAAAGAAAAACTCCCTTATTTGATCTATCGATGTTTTAGAGGTCCTTCCTCTTACTCGCTATAAAAAGATAACAGAGATCTTAACCCTTTCATTAATTGTCTGCATATCACGAACGCACGCGAAGTTCGTAGATTACCTTAATTTAAAAGTATTTACATACCTTAAGTAAACAATTTTACGATTCTCCGTACTATGCGGCGATTTTGACATTTTGTTTGTTAGGTTTAAAAAACATTAAGTGTTGCCAGGATGGAAACAACACAATCCCTTTGTTATGTGTCGAACAACACATTGTGTATTTTAATGGAGTGCGGGCGATATTATTGCCGCGCTTACATTTGATATGCCATTGTAGTTTCTTTGGGAAAAATGCTGAGTTGCCGTCACTCGACTTTCTGAACGCCTTAAAACAGATATGCGGTTTGAAAGATTGCTCGTTTGATTTGGTAACATGAAATCTGTACATGTACAAAAGAGGAAATTAATATCTGCGATATGGCAACAGTATTGAAAATATTATTGACTTAATTACAGAATTCTGTAGCGAAAATGAAATTTTCAGAATATACTAATAATACAAATATGCAATAAACTTACAATACATAAAACAAAATCTTTTGTTAAGGGTATAAAAACTAAACACAAACACAAAACTATTTTCAAAGATTATTTTTTTATTAAAAAAATATTATAGTAAGTATAAATAATAGTATTCATAGCGAATCGGCAAGAGGCAGACAGTTGGCAATGCCAGAAGGTCAGTGACACATTTAGCTGTTTATTTTAACGTGATCGCGATCTCCACGAACCCTTGCCCTCTTACCTACGCTTCTCTACTTTTCTCGGCATCCTGCAGAGTTTAGGGCTGTTACCAGAGAAGTGTCTATTGCTTTTTGCACTTATTCTTTGTTCTTTGACGTGGCTCACCACGACGAGCTTCTCCAAGTTATCTTCCCTTCTCGCAAGGTGCCCAAAAATTGAAGGATTCGTCTTAGAGAAATAAACGGTTGAGAATCTGTCCTCGATGTTTAATTCCTGCAGAATGGAGACAGTCGTGCGTCTTACCGTCCATGGTATGCGCAACACGTGTCTCTAGAACTACATCTTCATGGAATCAATTCATCTTCTTTCTTCTGCTTTCAGTATCCATGATTCCACACCATCTAACAATATAGAATGTACCAAAGACTGCCCAAGCCTGATCTTCATTGTTTCATAAATACCGCAGTATTTACATATTTTATTTATAATTTATCGCCATACCTATCCGTCGTCAGCGATTATAGACCCGAGATAATTGAAATCCATGACAATCTCAAGGACTGGAAGTGCTGTTCTGTTTGTTTAATTTAATGAGTCGTTAATTTTGAATGTTCAGAAAGTATTATTTGATACTCTTCCATGGGAACCGTATGTGAAAGCAACGCACCACAGGTTACAGGTTCTATTGTATATGACACATTTGAACCAGGGTTTAACCGACTATCAGCTATCAGCATTGTCCGGACAAAGGCCATCAATTTAATCGGATTTTAACGTTGATTGGCCAATCATTGTATCTCATATTTATCTTTACGGTCTATAAATTAAAGGGAATTTTGTTTGGTTTCTAAATAAATTTTTAACACATTATTAATTACACATAAATATGACAACAATTGTCAATTCTTAGGAGAAGCCTATGGATTGGATGGAGCCTAAGTATACAGCAGTGGAGGGATATAGATTCATGAAGATGATGATGATAATATAAGAAAAAAAAATTAAAGGCAAATCATTCTTTCGAAAAAGACACCGGGACTTAAACCTATTAGAAAAAAATCTATTATTTTTTCCCAATAATGAAGGATTAAGGTTCCTACTTTTCTGTTTCTGTTCTGTTGTTATTCGCTGTCACATATATCCGATTTCATCAGTTCGGCGGGTTTTAGGGTGGCCTTGTCTATCGATTGTCCGTCCTCCGAGTGATGTGGCCTGCCCATTCCAATTTCATTTTCTTGGTGTATTCAATGTATCTTTTTATATTCTGTCAAATGTCTACCGCAAATACTTCAATTTGTTTTCAGCTTTAGAGTCATCGTGTGCAGTCCAAACAACATTCCTGACTAAAGCGCTACCAAACTATCAAGAGCATTTATGTGCTTTAGCTCATTTATCAGAACATTCCGGAATAATACTGACTGTACGACTTCGATATAAATGTATGTTTGAAAAATATTATCAAAAAAAAAAACAGATGAACGCCGCTAACTGGGTCACGTGTACATATTAAAATCAAACCGACTTGAATTAAATGAAAAATATGGGAAAAATATTTATGAAAATTTGCCATAAATTATGTCACGCCTTTTTAAACATATTTGTTTCTAGCACAACCGTGAAATTATGTACGTGTTATTTCAAAACAACATCGCATCCCCATGGGCTGAATACTTGTAACTCACTGAAACAGAGACTAATAAAAAAAAAAAAGATTATATATGTTCGGTTAAATATAATTAAATAATACACTTTTTGATTTACAATTTTTTATTTTAAGTAACACATTTTTAGGTTGTGACTGTCTCTCGTAGATACGTCAGTTCGATATATCGCGTCATTACGTCACACGGAGAATATTATTTAATTAATTATCCATTGAGAATTGAACAGGAAATAGATAATCAATTGTTTAAAGTGAACACAATGAACGCGAGTGACAATGATAGAAAACTGATAAGTGTTTTATTCAATTTACAATAAAATGTTTCCAGTGTTGCAGCTTCGCAGGCACAGTTTATACATAGCTTTACGTCGGTGATCCATTCTGAAGTACATTTTTTAAATTTATTATTATTGTTTTTTTTTATCACTGTTTGGGACATATATTTATTCTTGAACAAAGACGGTGTACTGTGCCTTCCACCTCCCTTCCCCTTCCTCACCGGCACGCCGCAATCAGTCGAACGGCGACCCTGAACACCGATACGGTAAAGAGCGAAATCGCAGTATAATATTAAAGTGAAACGTCGTGTCTAATCCAGTGCAATCTGAAGGACTAGGACAGGACTAAATTTACAGTCCACCTTGGAGGTGCCAGAAGATCGGGATTGTGGTAAGTGCAAACCTCCTTCCGAATATCCTGTTTCTTCCGGCATCTATGCTTTTACGCAACAATCACAATGAAAGTTTTAATTAATAAACATAAAAATACTGTTTGTGTTTTAGTATCTTTGTGACAGATTTTTAAATGTATCAATAATCAATTAACTGTTCAAAGATTTTTGGTGAAACTTTGTGGAATTCCATGATTATTTTGTAAATTGAGTGAACCTCTGTTTTATTCCACTACACTTTTCATTGTGTCAAATGATATATATCGTTCTCGAGAACATCTTCCCATTATCAATATTATAGATTAACTATAATTAAAAACACTTTTAGACAGTAGTATATGGTGTGTTTGTTATTAACGGAAGTGGGGGTGGGGGTGGAGTTAAAACGAAGAAAAATAATGTATGTAGGAAAACTTACAAAATTAGCAACAAGCATAAAAATCAGAGGTGAGAATGTGAGATAAATTATTATAATCTACTACCTCTTCAAAATTTTACAACTAAGAATTTCCTTCACAACAATTAGACATAAGAACCTTTGCTCTTCAGGAGCAATCCATAATTTAAATTCAGTTTTTGATGTTCCGAGTCACCTGTAGTATACTTGGTGTCTCCTTACACCGCCAACGTCATAAAGGCTAGGGTAACCTGTTTCCTGGCGTGGGTCTTGAAGTAGCGCACAAACCCTTAAATCTTCACGTTGTAAAATAGATTAGGCAGATGGAACCTAATCGTGTTCCCATCATGCTTAGCTCGTGAGTAATTCTTCACGAAGAAATTAGTATTGTCATCCAAATTACGCCTCACAGACGTCATGACAGGAAAATATGTTTTACATCCCTTCCTTTTCTAAATATGAAATCACATTTTTTGATATTAATTTCATGAGCAGCTTATTGCACACGCTCTCGAGCCATCAACGGCAAAGTGTCATCGAGAAATTCCTTCCCGCAGTGGAATGTTGCCATTTGCGAAATGTCAACTCAAAATAATACCTCGTGGCTGGTAGGTACCATAACATAACGTTATAACATATAAAATCAATTTTATCGAAAGATATTGTTGTTGGTACCGAGATTCGAACTCAGATTTCTTCCAATTCGGGGAACGTGCATTAACCGATTATGCTTCCGGAAGGTATTTGAGATTCTGTAAAAATAAAGAAGATGGCTTTCAAATAATGAAACGATAGATGTATTAAAATCGAAAATTTGTCGTCAATCCACTGTGTTTGTATAGCATAATCGGTTAATGTAAGTTCCCGGGATTGGAATAGGTCCAGATTCGAATCCCGGTAGCAACAAAAATATTTTTCTATTTTCTAGTAAATTTATTTTTTAAATAATTAAGGTTTTTTTTTAAAATAGATTCTGTAAAAGAAACAATAACATATGTTTCTGATTAGTTATTGACTCCTGAAGAAGAAAATGATATTTTTCGAAACCGGTAGATGTAGATATTTTAATTCAATAAATGGTTAATAAAACAAAATGAACAAAAAAAAAAACAATATTTTTCGATGAAATTGATTCTATATGTATATCTTTGTAATTAATACATTCAATTTGTATTCATATTATTAATATTGAAGTTGAATGTTATTATTTTATTCTATTCTAATTTCTAATATGTTATTCTAAATGCGGCTGCACGGATAATATATGAAGTTTCCAAATTCTCTCATATAACATCCCTTTTACATCAGCTACATTGGCTCCGATTCCCTGAAAGAGTTGAATTTAAATTGTGCTGGTTGATGTACAAGGCGACATACAACATGTCGCCTCTATATCTTCAAGAACTTTGTATCCCAGACAATTTGAATGGTAGATGTCAAACTCTCAGGTCAGCCTCTACTTCAGCTGCAGGAAGGGTTGTAGAACCGATCAGCCGTTACCATAAGTCTAAATTTAGTGAACGGAGGCCCAAAAGCGTGGAATTCTTTGCCCTCCGTTATTAGAAACAGTGCATCATAGACTTTATTTAAATAGAAACTAAAACCGCACTTTTTCAAAAAATCATTTCCATAAGTGAAAATAATGATTTTTTAATTTTAAATAACATAGATAATTGTAGAACTATAAACAGTTTATGTGTAAAGCACCCTTGAGGTGAAAGTTTTTACGAAAATGGCGAAAATCATCCATTATTATTATTAAAGTGAGTGAAGAGCTTGGTGCTGTTATTGTAATTTTAAATATGAATTAAATATATTAATTATAAAGATATACATATAAAATCAATTTTATCGAAAAATATTGCTGTTGCGCCACCGCGATTCGAACCTGGATCTCTTTCCTAACCGGGGAAGGTGCTTTATCCAACTAAGCTACAGCGACATTATTTTTAGCGACAATTTTCGACCCTATATGTTACCTTTTTGATATTAATACATTTAATCGTTCCATCATTTGACAGAGCCATCTACCTTATTTTTACAGAATCTCAATATTTTTCGATAAAATTGATTTTATATGTATATCTTTATAATTAATATATTTAATTCATATTTAAAATATCACAGACCGTCTGTTCTGAATAATTACAACTTCACAATAAGAATGTGTTCTCCTAAATACAGTTATTGTAATTATCTAATATTTATTTTGTCTAATTTCATGATCACAGTACTGTCAGTACTTGTCACGGAGTCCAGCAGTAATAAATACAGTGTCCCGCCAACAAAACCTGACTATCCCCTAGGACGTTGGGTCAGTTTATTGTTGAATAGTCGCACTTTATCAACTGGTCTATTGACGGGCATTTTTTTTTGTCCATCACTGCACGCTATGCGACGTGTGAAATAGGTTGCGACAGTGTCCGTGTGTCCAGTGTCGTGCATAATAATGCGCTAGGGCTGGGAGGTGTGGACGGGGGATGAGGCTGTACACATATTTATCCTCCACGAAATATACTTTGCATCCAAACAACCCCCGGCGACAAATAGTTGTGCATCCTTCTTTTCTTCCTCTGGGAAATCTTCGCCACATATTGTCCCGTATTTCAACACGTTTTGCTTTCCAAATCTTCCTTTACTGTACGTTATTCGCTTTTGGGTGTTGGTAGTTCCAAAATATAGTTTGCGTTTCTTTTATTTTATCTTGTATTGTATGTTTTCGTCCCCAAAAAGCTAATTGATTTGAAAATAAAACTTTTTTATAATCAAATTATTTATAAACGAGCGTGTTACATATATTGTACAACTAATTACTAGGTTCTTAACACAGATCACCAAATATATTAATATTATCTAACGCAATTTTTTTGTCCCAATATTTTTATTTTGCTGTCGCCCACGTGAATCATTTGGTACCACTTACGCAATCAAATAGCTCCGCAATTTTTTTTTTAAAAATATGACTCGATTTGTACAAATATTTTAACACTGACAATACAATATGCAATAATGTAAAAAATACGTCTTGTTTACACAAAGATTCAATTTTCGAAGAGTGAATACTTTTACTGTTGCATAAATGTGTATAAAATATCGGATTTATGTTTTCACTAAGAATCTGTAGATTCTAGAACTAATGTTCCAAACCCCTCTCCTATATGTATACTTTATTTCATGTCTATTCATTTACTGGTTTGTGATTCTAAGCGAAGTGTGCATAACTATGAATTTAGATAAAAACATAGAATATTAAATAAAAAAATCTTACTTAAATACAGTGACCGTACGTCAATAATGTGATTCGTTGTACGTCACATGGTGTTAGAGTTTTTTTTATTATCATTTTAAAATTATTCGTGTTTGACTGCTTTAGATTGTTAACAAAAAAAAAATCGAGTAGTTATGTGAACTAAACATCGCGCTTCAGCGTGTATATGCGTGTGTGCGTTATGTATATAGTTCACTAGGAAGAAAGGAATGATATTTTATTACATTATTGTTTTTGACAATTTAATACTTAGTTTGTTATAGAACGGTTGCTTAGTATTGTAATTTGTATATATTTTTTAATTAAATATATATATTAAAAGTACGTATCGTGTAGTACTGAATTCACAAATAAGTTCTAATCTACTTACCAGAACGTGAAAGGACATACTTTAATTTACGACCGTGTGAATTTCAAAATAGTATCCAAACTGTGTATCACCATGGTAGCCAGTATGGCGTATTTTTTGTTCACTTTTTTGTCATATTTCTCTGAGATTGGCGGAGGGCGCGATCTAAAATGTTTACACATCAGTAATGAAAAATATATTTTTGTTTTGTGGTCCCGGGGTAAGAAAATAAATATTTTGTATGATTTCTATGTTCTGTGACATTTCTTGTTCTATACTTGCAGTTTCGCCGGCACGCGGACAAGGTGTCGGCACCGAGGCTCGGTAGGTTTGTTCCTCTCGCGCGAGACTAAACTCCTAAACAACTCATCATCCTTCATCATCGTCTTGGGACCGTTCACGGAGGCCGGCCCGTATAAATAACTCGTGTCATCTCCATACAAATCGGACGGATGCAATTCTTTTCACCGCGGAAATTCGCATCTGAAGGTGCGCAATAAAAGCTGGACGCTGCGGAATCCCGTTTAAATACTGCGCTTACCCCTTTTTATCGACTACCTTTTGTTTTACCCCGCTTGACCCTTTTCGCTCATAAATATTTCATGTTATCCTTTTACGGGGTGGACACATAAAGGCTGTGCGGAAAAAATGGAGAGAATCCGCACGAAATTGGAAAATTACCTTAAAGTGTTTTCTTATTTATAGTTATATAACTCAAGATGATTTTGAAAGCTTTTTAAGGTGTTTTGAAGGCTTTTTTTAAACAAAAAAGGATACGTGTGGGAATAAAGAACAAAGGGATATGGTTGAAACCGACAGTAGGGTTTTAGATTTAAAGTATGGTGGACTTGTGTATATGATAAACATTTTATTTCACTATGAGAATGTGTCACGTTGTTTTTCTTACAGCAAATAATACTATTAAGGAGAACACATTCTTATTGTGAAGTTGTAATTATTCAGAACTATTAATTATAAATATATACATATTAAATCAATTTTGTCGAAAAATATTGTTTTTGCGCGGATTCGAACCTGGATCTCTATTTCCAATACGGGGAAGTACACTACCAATTGTGTTATAGCGCCAGTATTTTTCATGACAAATTTTCTAACCTATATGTTACACTTTTTCAAATTAATACATCTGTCGTTCCATTATTTGAAAGCCATCTACATTGTTTTTACGGAATCTCAAATACCTTTGAGTAAACCGACTGCAGACCGCAAAAACAATATTTTTCGACAAAATTGATTTTATATATTTATATATATATATATATATTTATAATTAATACATTAAAACAAATAATACAAATTAAATTAATCAATTAGAAAGATATACAGATAATACCTCTGTATATATTTCGAGATAGCAACCAAATATTTTTTCGATATATAGATTTTTTTCTGTATATCTTTCTCATTTAATTTGTATTACAAATCTAATAATTTTTTTGACATGATGTTAAAGGCCATGGCCATGATGATGGTGGCCATAGGTCTTAAAAAGATTGTAAAAACATGTTAAAATAATTATGATATAATAATAGATATTGTAATATTATCAACGATGGAGTAGAGACGTATACATATTCTAATAATGCTTTCTCATAGGGGTATGTATGTAGAATATAACCCCTCACATTACTAATCCTAACGTAAAACATATTAAAAAAAATATGTACATTTTATTCTGTCTTTAAGATATATAGTTTAAGGACAGACGATTTATTTGAAATGAATACATACATTTGTATTAAATTGAATATCAAACTGAGTAAAAATTTTATTACTTTTCTTAAATCTTTAATTGTATTCAGATTAAAATTAAATTAAAAATTGAATTTTCTTAATTAGTTTTGCAACACTTTTGTATCATAAGAAATTTAATATTTAAAAATATTTAACTTCACGACGCATACATTTTTCAGTCGTTAAATCAGAAAACTTTCATGTGTTTCGTGGAAACCGGAAGACTTAAAAATATTATAGATCCTTATATTCCCACGAATATTAAAAATGAAGTTCCACAGTTTCTATGATTGTATTCTTATAAAAAGATAATTCCATAAACAGGCAAACGTCGTAAAATGTAATCGCTTGCCTACTGAATGAAACTAGCTCCGTGGAAAAGGATTTCATTTCCTCTTTATTTCCTTGTTAAGTCGTCCTGCAAAATTTTAGTTCTTTAGATATCATGGATTCGGGCCGCTGCTTCGACCAAAAAAAAAAGCATTATAAAATTGAAATGGAAACAATAGTAAAGAATGAATAATATACATGAGGCCAGCGGCGTAACTTCGCCAATGTGGTGCTTCATTCATGCCGGTTCCTCATGACTGAGGATCGCAATCTCCATAAACTGTTGCACATTTGAATATGCTCTTCCACTTTTCTCTGCATCCTGCAGATCTCTCACCAGAGAAGTTCCTATTGCCTTTTCCACTCGGTCGGTCCAACGTGTGGCAGATCTTCCTCTTCTTCTTTGTCCTTGGACGTGGTCATGTGTTACCCCGCACTACGCGAACTCCTCATTTGAAGAGGTGCTGCAGACTGAGTTACTTACGATGCGCGTGCCGCGGAACAAGGGTATAGACAATCTTAGTAACTGTGTTCAAAGTTATTTTAAAGCTCCCAAAATAAATAGTTTAAATATCTCAAACTTAATTTCGTTATACTTTATTTGCATCTATACAATATTACTTCCAGATAATGAATGTCGCGAACCGATAGCTCTGAGATGACGCGACCCTCGTTTTGGCAGACTACCCCTGTCTTCATCAATGCATAAAGAGTATTTATGTTGTCACGTTCATACGAGTACAGGAGCATTAACACGAACAGCTTTCTTCCTTATTAACGGGCACGATTTCCTCGCACAGAAGCGAGCCTGAAATTCTTAGTGAGGGAGAAAAGAGTCGGTGATTGGAGTTGGAGCTCTGGACTCGGGAATGGACCGGGGACCAGGGTGGGCAAGGGTGGGCGAGGGTGTAAATCAGGAAAAGCATTATTTTCCTACGTGGCGAGACTCCAGATTTGCCAGAACGGGAAATTAATGTTATATTTTGTTTCGCTTTCAATTTTGAACGCGAAAGAGGCAATTTGTTATTGTTGTTTTGAGTTTTGTTTTCTTTAGATACCGGAGCAACCCGGTCTGACTAATTCGCCTCGGATTACGGCCCGTCTCTGTGGCTAGTGCACCGTGATGTATTTAGCTTCGTACGTTTGTCAGTTAGACACGAAGCTAGCTGTGAATTTACCCCATATAAACGAACATTATTTTATAAATATCAGATATCTCATAAAGACAAAGCTTTTTTTATTATTATATTTAATGTAAAATATGTGGAAGAATATTGCTTTAAAATAATTTCAAAAAAATCAGATTCTCATAGTGATGACATATATGCTGTTTAAAAAAAGGGAACAATTAATTATCAAATTTGGTCCAATGCCGATGGCGTAGTGGCACTCGAAGCGAGTCCACATACTAACATGTATACAACCTTAAAAAAAATTATAAATGTGGAGATTGAGAGGTGAGAATTGGTGAACGTTATATACATATATAAAAAGTGATCACTTAAGCCAGCCGTACAGATCGTAAACCTTGTAATTATCCCATACATCCATATATTTTCCATTAAATATAATAAAAAAATAGCTTTGTCTCTATGAGATATCTGATATTTGTTTAAAAACAGTGTCTTTGTAGGTAAAAATTCAGTAATTGTGTGTTCTTGGACATATTCAAATATTGCTAAGACATTATTTTACTAGTTAAGAGTTTTTGACATCAAAATGTAAAAAATTGAAAATGTACATACTACGCACCGTTACATGGCATCCCTTAATACTAGGAAGAGTGAATCAACCTTAATATAGAGGTAGAGTAGACCGGGGTCAATTGTAACAAGATTCTTTTTGCAATTTTTTACATCGTTGTTATAAAAAATATATAGAATACAAATTTTATAAACAGTAGACAATTTAGTTATCTTCAAAATTATTATATTCTCGTTTTTCTAATTATAATAAAAATAACACTATAAGCTTGTAAACACATCGAGGGATATGGTACAACCGATCCCGACTCAGTTGTACCAGTATGAGAATTGATTAAAATATAGAATCTATGCACAATGTTGTCGCACTTTAATCATTTTGGCAAAGATAAATAGTTTCTTTATTGTTTTCTAAAATTGTTGTTCAAAGTTTCCACTACATTTAATATAATACAAAATGTATCCAACCTCATTACAATTCTTACAATTTTTGTTAATTGAATTGTTAGTATAAACATTCACTATTTTAATATAATAAAATGACAAAACAGACATACATAAATATCGTGACATATTTAAATCGAATTTCGATTGTTCTTTACTCACAAGCGTTTCAAAACCTATCATAAAATAAACACAAATATCGATATAAATATGTGGAATAATGAAATGATAAAAACAAAGCACATAAATCATAATATTTAACTATTAATCTGATCTAATCGCACAAAAAATTCATTTTACAAATGCAACCGTCGCGTTCTCCCAAGTCCTCTGAGCACCGCAGACAAGTCCGTATATGTCAAACGCGCCTCCTGACGGAGTGTTGTATATGTACCTACTACAGTTAACGAGTTATTTGCATTGGTACTATTGCTCCCTAGTACAGTTGACCCCGGTTTACCCTACACTTCTCCCACACTCATACATTTATATACATTTTTTAACAATGACATTATAGTATGTTTTCATACTTCGTCTTTTCATCAGCATTTGCAAGATTCGCTGGCGTAAGTAGCGTTGGTACTCGGTACACAGGTCCTTTATATACTTATTAATTATATTACGCCACAAACTCTCAGTATTTCCAGAAATAAAATAATCTATCGTAGGACGGTGAAATTCCAATCGCGCATTGGATATGTGTCACCGCCGGAACGGTACATTATGTATTAAGTTCTGATTTAGTTTAGTTTAGTTTGAGGTCGATTAACCAAATAACAAGATTAACAGAACCTAACGAGAAGCATTCTTGATTTCTGCTAGTTCGAATTAGTTTATCTTGAATTCAAGTTTAACACACTTTACGTAACTTATGTATGTAAAATATAAGACTAAGTAATGTTATTTTATTTTTATTTTTGAATCATCAAAAACTTTTAACATACTCCAAAATATGACATTTTGGGCGCAGAAATGTTTTAGACAACATTCGCTGGGCGGACTGTGATTGCGTTTCCGGTTTTCCTCTACTTCCGGCCCCCCAGCGAAGCATAAACTAATATTAGTGGCGCCCATTAGACTCATAGCAATGAGAAATAATGCGTTATTGGATAATGCCATACACGTGTATTATCACGTGCAGAACTCGAGTGGAAGGGCTGTGTTTTTTAAACTAAACGTGTTGTTAAAAAAAATTAAAATTACCGTTATTACCCGGGGAACATATCAAACGAAGGGATAATTATAAAAATTGCCAAACATAAATTTATGCTTTTAATAAACGGAGTCTGATTCCATCCTTTCAAATTATAATTTACTAAATTAATGATTATTGAGAATATAAAAGAACCTCGGATAAAGTTCACTAAAGGTTTAAATGATTCAAAATAAAATTATTTATATCATAAATAATAAGGTACTCGTGCGCGCTAAGCAATGTGATTTGAGTAAAGTCAAATGCTTTAGTGGTTTTTTCAACACTAATTTTTAAAGTTGAATTATGTATTGATAATAATAATTATAGAATATTTTATTTGATAGATTGTAAGGTAACAAATTAAACGTAATTTTAAATGTTTTACATACATTTATTTTTTATTTTTTTGAGTGAAAAACAACATGTCTTGAAGTTTAAGTTTTTGCGATAAATATAAATATATATATTTTTAAATATTTGAAGCGAATTCCGATCTACAAGATTTTGAGACCAAATTGATATTTCAAAATTAAAATATACCACAACCTAAAATCACTATATTTATCAAGGCATCAATTTTTTTAACAATCTCCCCATCACAATTAGAAAAATTACATACTACTATAAATTTATTAAGGAGAACACGTTCTTATTATGAAGTTGTAATTATGTAGTCTGTGATGTTTTTTTAAATACTAATTTAATGTATTAATTATAAATATATACATATTAAATCAATTTTGTCGAAAAATTTGTTTTTGCGCTATCGGGATTCGAAACTGGATCTCTATTTCCAATCCGGGGAAGAACACTACCAATTGTGTTATAACAATATTTTTCGACAAAATTGATTTAATATGTATATATTTATAATTAATACATTAAATTAGTATTTATAAAAAACATCACAGACCTATGTTCTGAATAATTACAACTTCACAATAAGAATGTGTTCTCCTTAATAATATTAGTTGTATCAATGTGTCCAAAATTTAATAAAAATGAATTGATAATTCTGGCGTCTGCAGTCGGTTTACTCAAAGGTATTTGTGATTCCGTAAAAATAATGTAGATGGCTTTCAAAAATAATGGAACAACAGATGTATTAATTTGAAAAAGTGTAACATATAGATTCGAAAATTTGTCATGAAAAATACTGGCGTTATAACACAATTGGTAGTGTACTTCCCCGGATTGGAAATAGAGATCCAGGTTCGAATCCCGGTAGAGCAAAAACAATATTTTTCTATAAAATTGATTTAATATGTATATATTTATAATTAATACATTAAATTAGTATTTTACTATAAATTTGAATCTGAAGTCAAAAAATATGTATACAGACTAACATATACATTAATTATATACTCTCGTATATACTCCTTCTCTATACATGAGTCTTACTCTCACAGAGAAGAAATAAATTGCTGATTATTTTAAAAATGTATTATATCTTCTAATAATAAAAAAAAATCGATCGAAATGTATACAACCAAATGTAGACACACGATGGTTGTGAAATTCCTGGTATGATCAAGTAAACTAGAAACTTAACAATTGACGAGTTGGTATGTGACATCTTGTACGCGAATGCTCAATAAGTATTGAAAATCATCTAGAAATGATCATTTTAATTTTCAAATAATTTAAACACAAAGCTTTAAAAATATTAAAATTCTACGGGTATTATAATAGAAAATACAAATGGCAAAACATCTATAAACTAAAACCATTATTCATATTATTTATAGCCAGTTTCTCGGCTTGTTCAGCAAGTTCACAAAATAAAAAACAGTTCACAAAAACGTATATATACGTGTAATATAATATCTGATAAAATAATGAAGGTGGGTGATAAGTACCTTTATTAGTAAAAGGGTAGATACCATAATGATATTAATTTGGGTCTTGAAGAGATGTGGGTTCGCAATTTCTCCCTTTTTTGCCCTTCGTGAACCATTTTAGCGCTGCGTGTTACCTAATATTACTTACTTCAATTATACATACGCATTACACATCGCGGGGGAAAGTTAAATTGTTCTACATAACATTTTTGTATTTTACAGAAGCAATATAAAATCAATCTACAATATTTGATTTTTTTCTTTTAACATTTCATTTAGTTTAGCTATCTAGCTATGATTGTCATTATTTAAAAATGTTAAAAAATTGCAATTTTTTCGTTATAAACGAGTGTTTCAGTAACGATAGTACAATTAAAACTGTTGAAATTTGATTGAATATTTTCAAAATACTAACAATATTCAATAAATAATATTATTTTCAAACTGTAACGCTACCTAACCACAATAAAATAATTTTTTAGTGATTAATTGAAGTAGATTTCATAAAAATCATATCTATAAGTATCCATAATTATTAATTTGATGAACTAATTTTGACTACATCAGTTCACAGTGATGTCAAAATAATGTTGACTTCGGCCCATTAGAACTGGCCAAAATTGATAACTTAATTAATAATAAATATGCCTTTGAGTTTTGATTATATTATCTCATATGCCAATAATTTGTTATAGTTTTATTGCTTTTCAGGTATATCTATCTTAAGAGAAGGGATACTTTGATTAGTGCATTATTATAATCTTTACAAACTGTAGTAAAAAAGAGTGCTAAGCTCAGAAGTTCCGTACGATAAGCTAGGAATCACTAAAAGAGACAAAAAAAACCACATAAATTAGAGTTCAAAACCAAAATTGCTAAAAAGCAATAGACGCACCCATAATTCAAGGCGCACAGACAAAGAATATCCTTGAGTGCTAGGATAATAATACTTATATTATTGGATAATTTGTATAGTGCCATTTTCATAAAAAGCTTTCACCTCAAGGGCGCTTTACACACAAACTATTTGTAGTTAAATTATCTTTGTTTTTAAAATGAAAAATTGTTATTTTCACTAATGGAAATGATTTTTTGAAAAGGTACGTTTTTAGTTTCTTCTTAAATAAAGTCTCTGATGCACTGTTTTTTTATGACGGAGGGCAAAGAGTTCTACGCTTTTGGGTCTGCCACCGCAAATGCCCGTTCTCTAAATTTAGATTTTTGGCAACGGAAGGTCGGTTCTACAAGTCTTCCCGCGGCTGTAGTAGAGGCTGACGTCTACCATTCAAATTGTCTGGGATACAAAGCTCTTGAAGATACAGATGCGCCATGTTATGTGTCGCCCTGTACATCAATCAGCACAATTTAAATTCAACTCTTTCAGGGAATCGGAGCCAATGTAGCCGATGGAAAAGGGATGTTATATGAGAGAATTTGGAAATTCCATATATTATCCGTGCTGCAGCACTTTGTATGGATTGTATTCTATCCAGCAGGAACATTGGCAGGCCAGCATAGATGTTGTTGCAATAGTCTGCACGTGACACCACAAATGCATTTATAAATAGACGGGCCATTTCAAGAGGAAGATGTCTCCGAATACTTTTAATCTGTCTCAGTTGATAAAAGCATGCACTAACATTATGACTAATTTTATTTTAGTTGCCACCCCATACCAAAAAAATGCCATTCTGAATTAAAGGTTTGAATTTAATTTTAATTTTATGTAACTTAATTACGTAATATAAGACTTCTCAAATATCTTAGTATTTAAACATTGAATTATTTTAACGACATAATTTTGGGACGAATTGAATAATGTGTTTCTTCTTCAAACAATGAACTGTATAGATTTATTAAAAAGAGATTCGTGTATTCTTCAGTTTGCAAGATACAGATTATACAATTACAAGACTTTCTTTCCTTTTTGTATTTCTTTAACCTTTACCATACCATGATATAAAATATCCGAACGCAGCCATGCTGTCAACTCGTGTTACCGTAAATAACAGAAAAAAATAAATTATTAGCTTAAATGCCTTAAATGACACGAATTTACCTTTTTTTTATAGCTTTCATTAAGTCCTATACAATGTGTCCTTCCTTCTTATCTGTCTTCGTTTAATAAGTGAGAAAAAGACAATTATATTTGTATGTATGTTGTTCTTTTCACTGTGAAAATAGTGTGTGATCTGTGTCTTTCATATCACAAATGGTATTTTTACCAACGTATTAATTTTACAACGGATTGAATGGAAAAAATAATTGTTTTTGTACGATTCCCTTTTCATAATTGATTTCTCACTAATCATTTCTAAGCGCTAATATTTTCTTTAGGATTATCTAAAATATGAATTTTATGTTCCATGTATTTACCGAAATACATCAGGTTTAATTGTGATGGTAGACCTGTGTTACTACACGGTTTGGGAAGGGTTAAATTGTAGTTTTTTCGTGACATAATAATTTATTTAAACTTCTGTTTTAATAAAGATCGTCATTAAGATTATTTAAAATAATTTCAGCTGTCATTTTATTAACATCATAATAATTATTTCAATGGCTGTTTTTGCTCCGCATGGTTTACTAACGCAACGACAATATAACCGTTTTACATGGACGATTCCAGAATTTTAATACAGCAATATTACGTCACTTGACATTTTAGGGCCAGTTCCTCCATCTAATGCGAGCGGTCATCCCATCTCCTTCCATGACATAACCCCTCACATTCAAAGTATGTACTATAGTACTATGTATGTATATAAGAAACAAAGATATTTGTTACGTTGCTTTCTGCATGTTTGGTTGGGTATTTTGACAGTTCACTTTTGTATTTGTTTGTTATATGCAGTAGATATAGATTTAGGTTATGTTGTTACAAATGACATTAAACAATCATATATAATATATGTACTACAAGATATGTTGTGCATATGATTATGAACTTTCGTTTAACTAACGTCTTTAGACAAAATTAATCCGTCGTTTATACGACCCTACCATGTATTTCTATGTATTTTTAGAGTACTATTAATAGTGTTTTTAAAGTTTAAGTTTTAATGTAAAATAATACCTCCTTACCCATATAACTAAACGAAATAAATATTTTTATTAAAGGTTAACGTGGAAAATAGCTCTGCCAATTACTTTTTGTTTTTCAAAAATCATTAACAAATTCATGCACCAAATGCACCTCGATCGCAAAGAACGACCTTGAAAGCAACACGTTAAAAACAGTAAGATAGTAAAATTCGCGAATTAGTAAAAGAGGAAGTAGACGCTTGAATGATTGCAAACAGCAATTGCAATATTGCGAACAGCATAGTAACGACTCCATACAAAACGGATCAGCCGAAATGAATTTTCAATTCAGTAAATAACCAATTATATGACTTGAGTAATGTGAATAGCTCAATGCAGCGAATGCACAAGAGCGCCATGCGTACAGGGGTGAATCGTTGTGGTAGTTTTTAGAACAAAGCAAATAAAGTCTCTACTGGTACACAGATGGCGCTAATTGGAATTAAAATTTTCGTTTATGTTAATTCAATAATTTAATTTATGTTTGTTTCCGAGAATTTTTAATAATGCACAGTTTTTTGTTTGTATGCACTGCACGTCCCTGGTTAAATGGTACACATTGGTTCGACCATTTAACTCGTGTTTCGTGTCTGTATTAAAATGCTAAACTTTTTATTTATTGTTTTATTTAAAAGAGATGCGTACACGGAATACGTGTCGCATTCATATTCTTACTTTTTTGAAACTAAGCTAAACGCTTGTGCTATGAAAATAGAACTAACTCGATGCCCTCCTGGAACGAGGCTCGAACCCTCGACCACTAGATCACTAGACGAGTATCGTAACCCCTGGATCATAAGCACGTCAATGGTGCATTTATTTTGTTTAAGTTTGTTTAGTTAGATGCACAGTCAATGCAGCTTGTAAAGCTGGTTGCGTGGATCCCATCCCGAAGCTATGGAGAGTTAATCTCTTTTATTTCCGTTTTTTATACTCTAGTTGTCAATTTTCGTGCCCAGAAAATTTAATAGTGGAGTTGAATCCATATTTATTTTTTCACATAACTATTAATATTTATTCCTTGTTCAAACAAACAGCAAAGCAAAAGCACGAGTAGAGTAAAAAAATGAAATAAAATTAGGTTATAATTTTGGTGTACATCGAAAGGCATCGAAAGGAGCCCACCCTTTCCCAGAACCAGATGAGTTTTCACTCATGTATCGGTTTCTCTCTACAAAAGCAAGAAAAGTTTGACTCTCGTGATTTAACATGTAATTATTTACGATGTATAGTTAGAGAAAATACGAGATGTTAGTTTGTGAATTTAGAATCTACACCTTTCGACACTCCTTTGTGTTTTGTTAATTTGTAACAATTAATATTATAATGAATTAGTTGATAGTTTGTTAATACGATTTTTATGATATTTTTTTACAGTATAACATAAGTACATTTTTAATATTAATGTCTGTCTGTATACATCATAAAATTTCAACCAACGCATGTTCAGTATTTCAGGTGTTTATAGACTTGTTTCCCGTACTTTTCAATTCACCCCTGCTACGCAAATGACATTGACCCACTCAGTTTGTATTAAATAAATATAACCATACCTTAACTGGAAAAAGACACAAAAGAGGAATGAAATAATTGTAAAATCTTTAACGGCCCTGCCTCTTGGAAAATGTATACAGAAGATTCAAAAGTCATTTCCTCTAACGCGTAAAGTGGACTTTGATAAATTGTGCTGTTTGATTTATTTTCACGGACCTTCCGGGCTCAAGGTTGTCGGATATAAGGGTGAATTATTCTGAGCGTTGCAAAATTTTGAAGGTTTACGTATTCTTAGTATGATTGGCTGACTCGATTTGATGGCTGAAAATGTGCAAACTTTGCCTACGGATCTAAAAATTAAGTCTTCAATTTTCACACTCGACAGGTAATTATTTATCCTATTTTGTGACAGAATAATTTTGCCTTCTTTTTGGAAAAAGCGAGGAAATTAAGAATTAAAAAAAGAATTGAAATAAATAACCTGTAATATATTGTAATAAACAAAATTTAGTTAAATAAATGATTAAGATATGAAAAAAATCGGTGTCCTTATATGTTTTGATATGAAAAGAATATTTAATATCAAAGCGTTGGTTATTTGATGCAATGATTATTTCGATGAGTACAAACTACTAAAAAGATTTTTTCCGATAAAAAATGAAAATTGTGAAGTAAAGTGCCTAAAATTATTTGAAACATGCTGTATTTTTTGTTAGATCTCAATATAAACAGCTGGACCGGGGGTTTTCTGATAATTTTCCGAGAAAAGCTACCGACAAGGGTACGTATAATAGTTTCCATGACTTGTAGTTTCACTGAAGACCTTCTTTTCTTGCTATAATACAACACAACAGCCTATTTGTAAAGCTAATATTTTCTTTTCAAATACAGGGTGTTGTTGTCAGTCCGTCAGTCGAAAGCTTTCAATTTCGTCAGTCTAATACGGACGCTGTGTCGGAGAATGTTTACATTACTCAAGTGAGAATGAGCCACGACAAATAACATTGGCGTTAAAAATACCCGTCAAAAACGTCAGGATCAGTTGTCTAGAAGAGAGTTTACTTTTGACGTAAGTTTTTACTTCACTGCCGAAAATTTCAGCTGCGGTCTGCGAGCACTTGTAGTACAATTATGATAGTCAACATTTATAGCGTCGAATTTTAAAGTTTTATGTTTAGTACTTAGATTTGGAAGCTGTATCTACTCTCTAGATGTGATTTTTATAAAGTTTATCAAGAGTAAGTAAGATTAAGAAATAATCACTTAGTTGGCTTAGTCATATGGTAAGAATGGTAAGACAGATTTACGACGCAAGTATTGATGGCACCAGAAATAGAAGACTTGGCACGGCCAGGTAAACCAGATACTGGAAGATGGCCCTGTTAGAATCCTCAATAACCGACGAGCTTGGATGTGTGAATGTGAATTCTCTCTGCCTATTCCCACGGTGAAACGGCGTAATGGTATTTTAGTTAGTTATCAAGACTTACGGTTCGAAACACGATGACTTTACAGGAGAGTAGAGAAGGTAAAAGAACTAGCCTAATGTGAAAATAAGAAGCTCACAGAGGGAGAAACTCGCGGTGGCAGCTAAAACCCGCACAAGGTTTTCTAGTCATAAATATATAATCTAAACCTTGACGAAGATGAGTAGACAACATGAAAAATGAAATAGCGTTGTCCAGAGATAGATAGCTTTCAAATGTGACTGCAGTTATAAATGAGATGCCTTGAACGAAGAATGAGATTTATTTTAAAGCAGAAAACGATAATTATAAATATGTATATTATATTAAGGAGAACACATTCTTATTGTGAAGTTGTGAATAATTACAACTTAATTATAATAATATAAGTTGTATCAATGTGTTAAAAAATTAATAAAAATGAATTGATAATTTTGGCGACTGCAGTCGGCTTACTCAAAGGTATTTGTGATTCCGTAAAAATAATGTAGATGGCTTTCAAAAATAATGGAACAACAGATGTATTAATTTGAAAAAAGTGTAACATATAGGTTCGAAAATTTGTCATGAAAAATACTGGCGTTATAACACAATTGGTAGTGTACTTCCCCGGATTGGAAATAAAGATCCAGGTTCGAATCCCGGTAGCGCAAAAACAATATTTTTCGACAAAATTGATTTTATATGTATATATTTATAATTAATACATTAAATTAGTATTTATGTATATTATACAAAATTATTTATGCTGTCATTTTGTCAACTCTTGATAAACAGTTAATTTAGGGGACAGGGTCGATACTTCAAATATAGATTTATATCATTCTTATAATACAACCATATATTCTATACTCAAGATATACTAGAACGATAGGGGCTGGTACGAATTGCACTTGTATGCATAACCATTATTGGGGTATGATATAAAAATACGAAAATTTCGACCGATTTATGGAACCTTTTCGACAGGTAACCTATTTGACCGTTACCTGCTTCTAGAAAAAAAAACCCCGAAAGGATTAGGACTAAGAGTAGAAAATATTACTTAAGTGTTTTTTCATTTCAATTTCCAGAACTACATAAAATAATATCAAGATATTTCCATTTTAATTTTAGAGGTTTGGTTCGGGCTATTATATTTATATTTTATTTATCAATTAATCATTTCTATTTTTTCTTTATAAAAACAGGAATTAACACGTTTATTTTTTTAAAGTAGTTATTTTTAGTTAAATTAAACTTAAACCCTCATTTAAAAAAAAGGTTGGTAAATTTGACGTGATAAAATTTGTGTAAAAGTGCGAAAAACTGTTTAATAATGTATTTAACTTTTTTGTTTATTAAAGATTAAAAATATTAATAATATTTATGAAATTTTATATTTCTTCTATCATTCATTAAATGAAAAATATTTTTTACCGAATTGTTTTAATTAGTGCTTTTAAATGCGTTCGATAAAATAAGTTTATTACGAGATTTTCATTTAGTAATAGTTAAATAAATCTTAAGCTTTGAACCTGCGATTACTGCGTCTGCGATTGGACGGTTTACCATAGAATATAGTCAGCCGTTTCTCTGGTGGGCCATAATATTTCGTCACCCTTCTTCATCTTGCCGAATAACATTACGACCCTCTCATTCTTCCTCACCTTCTTCACTCCCGGGTAGCCAGCGGGGCAGGTCATTTCCGGATGCCGGATAAAATATATCTTCCCCTAGAGGTGTAATTTCTGGGGAAATCAATACACGATAGTTTCGATTCTCGATGTTTTTGAAATTTTGTTTTGTAAAGTGATTTTATGAATAACAACTCAAAGCCCACTTTTGGAGAATACTTGAAACTGGTTTATGACAATCACGCTGACACGGACAGAAGATTAAAAACTACGAAATTATGTTGCATTTTTATTGTTGAGGAGAATTAATAAGGTGTGGTGATCCTACACGCGCCCGTAGACATGGCCGTGTAAGTGCTCACCTATCAACCATTAGAGCCCGAACCAGAACGACCAATAAGCAAAATCTACGTTAAAATATGTAAGAATTTTTTTTTAAATTATGAATTTAGCTCCTTAAATTATTTTTGCCGTTTAAGCGATCCTAGATGTGGTACATTTGCTGACAAAAGATTCTGACGAACTTTAAATAACTAAATAAAATTTTGTTTTATCGTATTGTTGGATGATACATACAATATGCTTTTAGGGTTCTTCATTCTGGTACACAACTTTGCTATCTTTTATCCTGACACCTTAATTTGTATTTCCTTCCTTTACAGATTTACTGTGCATTTTTTTAAAATGCCTTATTATCTTTGATATCTCTATTGTTTTATTGCCTCACATAATTGTCAGTAAAAGTAGATCAGAAAAAAATTACATAACAAATTAAATTAATCAATTAGAACAGAAAAAATCTATCTTTCGGAAAATATTTGTTTATCGCCGGGATACGGACTCGGAACTTTTCCTATCCGTGGACCATTTCGCCAGATTAACCATTGTTTACGACAAAATTGAAACTTATATAATACATATTGTTTATCAATGATACTCCTATAACTATTATTTCATTTTTACAATCAAATTTTATATTGGAATGAATCCTAACAATCTTTCAATAATGCAAGCTAGGTGACGTCAGAAATGTTGCAGTGTTCTGAAATTGCATCTTCCCAATTAAAATGTGTTTTCCTTAAAAATACAAATTAAATTAATTAACTAGAAAGATATACACATAAAAAATCTATTTATAGAAAAAATATTTTAGTTTTTAGACCCTTAGCCACATAGATTTTTTCTACATATATTTCTAGTTGATTAAGTTATTTTAACTTCTCAACAAAAATGCGTTCTCCGTAGAAATATTATTGTTTAAATTAGCAATATTCGAGGACGATTTATTCGATTCCTTTCAATAGCTACTTCACAGTGTTCTCAAGAAAAAATAGGATAAGGGCAGAAACCACCCTCCTTCCCTGAGGGGTGTTGCCACTTTTTATTGTCCCCCCCCCACAGGCGTTGTTCGATGGGAAAACTTGAAGACAATGGGGATTTTTTTCCCGCGGACACAACGGCTATTTTCTAATTTGGTTTTGGAAAAATCCAAGGGCTGTTCCGTAAAAGGAAAATCCGAAAATCATCCCCGAGCAATTACTTTTTGTTACGTTTCTGTGTGAAGAATTTTAAGTTCGAAATTGATCTTCAACATTTTTTGCCGGAGATATTTTCAAAATTTTTGGTATCGTTAAAATTTTAGTATTTATTTTTATAATACCATAATTAGTAAACAAAAACATGGATGTCGTATTTTAAAGTAACTTTTTAATTATTTTTACCCCTTTTGATTTCATTTTTAAATCAATTTAATGCCGTTTATATGCAAAACAAAATATTTATCATACAAAACCCAATTGTCAAGCATGACTATCATTGGGTTATTATAAAGTATATAACTAATGTATACCATGGAAATGTATTATCAAATAAAATATTAATAATAAGATAAAATACTTTAATTATTACGCTTTAATTTTTTGTATCTAATATAAAAAATTATACAATTTTTTATATCATGACATAATTTTATCATATTATTATTAAATCTCGCTTTGTAACTGGTCGAAGGTTCTAGCTACGTCGCGAAATATCACGTTAGAAAAAAATGATTACAGGCAGTTCTCGATTTACGAACGAGTTCGAGTTTTTATTCGTTATGCGTTAAAACATCTAAATATACATTTTTTAACGTTTATAATGCAATTAAGTTAGCGGTTATTTTTACATATGAAGAGCATTGTATTAAACATTGAATGTGTACGTTTTTTTGTAACGATACGCAACGAACGTAAAATAAATAAATTGCGAAAACAGAACATAAGAAATGTTTAGTACACTATTTTAAAATATGGCTTGATGGAAGACTGCACAATTGTATTGTTGAATCAGAAATTAACATAAAAGCTGCAGCCATTTTCTGCGTCGTGAATGTTCTGTAATGTGAAATTTCAAATTTTTCTTGAACTTATTTCTTCTTTATTTTATTTTTATTTATTAACTTTGTTTTATTAACCACTTATTCAGTTTAAATACATCTACCAGTTTCGGAAAATATCAGTTTTTTCTTCAATGGTATTTTTCGAAACCGGTAGATGTATTTAAACCCAAATAAGTGGTTAATAAAACAAATTTAATAAATACAAATAATGAATTTTAACCACAAAGTTAGTTTTGCTAATTTCAAAAGTATTATTTCTTCTCCATTTAAATTTGCTTGTATTTTTATAATATTAATTCGTTGGTAGACAATTTATCAGAATATGAGTCCAACAACAGTTTACATCAGCTGAGTCATGTTCGAGTTCTATTTGATTATATTCTATTCAACAATTTGTGCGTCATGTTAATAAAAAATCTTATAATTGTGATATTCGTTAAGGCAAATGTTCGTAAATCGAGAACTGCTTGTATATAAAATACATAAATTATTTAACTTGTTTTTGGAATATTTAAGAGTTGGCTAAGCCAGTCAAAAGTATTGTGGCATGGATCTACTTTAATAACACAGTGACATCTTTCCCCGTTCTACCCCTCTTTCATCGTTAAATAATTTCTTACCTTCAACTAAACTTCGGACTTAAGCCTTCTGCCTTCCCATGTCTTTAAATGGCATCATTTTCACAGAATTGTTGAACATTCCTTTCAAGTACGGTATATTTTCTGCGTTATATTACTTTTGAGTCGAGTAATTAAATAGTAGATTGAAAATATGTATTTCGTAAATTAGTTTAGAAACACTTGTAAGCTCAACAGTAAAAAACAATTATTAACCAACTACCATCACACTGTTTCCTTAAATAGAATTCTTCTAACATGATATTTCTCACTTTTTGCGTCCATTTTTATACATCTTCACGCGTACGCTTGTTGTTTATTGAAGCTTCTGATCAATGGCATAACTACAAAAATTGAGCTTGAAGAGTCTGTGGAAATATTGGGCACCGACTCTGTCATACCTTGCCATTATTCATGAGTTAAAATATATTAATTCTTTTTAAAGTTATTTTTATTATATTTTTTATCTACTTCATTAGTTTTCGAAGATTTAAAAACTCTAATTAATTTGCAACGACCGAAAAAGTTAAAATACGGACTGGCCAGTTAATGACACCTTTCCCAGCAAAGTCGTTTGGGTGTGTAAAGCTCGAAATAAAAGATCGGGAGTAATTTCTGCCCTGGGAGCAGTTTCCTTACGGCCGGGGTAGCGCAAGGCGTTTTCCCTCGCAAGAACACCCCGCTGGTTAAGGGGTGCGACTACATATATTTTTACGATCCTTCCTCTGAGCTGAGTCATAATGCGAAACGACTATGGGCAAATCTCGTGCGGAATACAAAGGATAATCATTTTCCGGTGACGAAACAAGGACATCTCGAATAGTATAATCAAGAAAATGGGTAATTGAAATTTTTCGTTTTGTCGTTTGCATGTCAAGATAAACTTTAGGGAAGTTTTCAAGGGTTGCAAGGGCAAAGCTGCTGCTGAAGCAGGTTAATGAACTCTGCTATCTTATTTGCAGTGGCGTGCAGTAGGCACAAACTTAGGTTATGCTGTTGCCGACGAATATATACAATAGGTAAACTAGGTATTTAAAAAAAATGTTAGTAATATTTTTCTAATTATGAGAACAATTCTATCAATTTAATTTAGAGTATAATTGTAAATTTATTACTTTGAAAAGTCAAGTTCTTTTATTGATCGGTACCCTACTCTGTTTTAGATTTAATTTAGAATATTTTCTAGGATTTATCTTTAGGAAAACAGATTTTAAATGTTACATTAACAGTATTCAAAAACATTTATTTAAATAACTAGTTTTACAAATTAGCATAGCCGAAACTTATAACAATCTTATTTTAACATTTAATTTAATATTGATCTAGCTTAATAATATCCCGAAATATGCTTGCTCGCTTGACAGATAATAACTTATATCCTATAACTTCTATCTACGCAAACACTGAAATACGGAATGACTGGGAATGACGTTGGAATCATAGGTTAGAATTCAATATGAAAAGAAAACGTTTAGTCTGTCAAGAAAAACAAATATGTAGAAGTGTAATTGCACGCAGTTGTCAGTATGGATTATTCCCTTTCGAAGACGACAGAATTAAGCACAAATTATTTGAAAAATGCAAATAATTCGCAGACGTAAAGATGTCAACACAGATTCAGTAAGAAATTATTATATAATATTATTATTTTTTCGAAACCGGTAGATGTATTTAAACTCAATAAGTGGTTAATAAAACAAAGTTAACAAATATAAATAATGATTATTATGAAGATTGAAAAAAAAACAAGTAGGGTTCACACAAATACCAAAGTGTTAGCAATTTGTTGACGAGTATGCACATGACTTTGTTATAAATGATTCGCAATTTTTCTAAATAACCCATGGCTAGACAAAAGTCGTAGGTTACATAATAGACAGGGTTACGCTAATCGGGTAATAACATATAAAATTTTATAGGGTCATTTCATGTGATAAGGATTATATATTTTATTTTTATTTCCTAGAATTTTTAGTAATGAACAGCTTTTTTGCTTGTATGCTGTGCACTCCCCTACTTATTGTCATAATAATAATTTAATACATACACTCCATATACTCCCTTCATTTATGTCACCCCCACGTGCATGGTTTAATATTTTTAAGGCTACATTTTGTTATTATCTCCATTCCTTTTACAATTCTTTTTAAACTTCATTTTTCTTTCTTAGTTTCGTGTCATTCCCATACGTTTTTATTCAATTCATCCCTCTACGCTTCACATTCCACAAGACATTAACGATCGATCTGTCTTAAGAATCTATTTGATTCTACTTTATATTATTTTCTGCTTATATCCTTGGGATTCCGCATATTAAGTATTCAATGTGCTCTCAAATAACATAATAACCCCTAAAATAATAGTTGCGAACATCTCTGGTAACGGTTATCTTGAAATATAAAGAGAAAAGGAAGGAATGCACAACTTAAAAACTGAACTGTTGACAACATCACTTAATTTATTGATAGAAAAATAGAAAATTGATCTAAAAACCTCATCATGACTTAAGATAAATTGTTACGCGAAAAATAAAATTACGCATGTGCTTGTGTAGTGTTTTAATACTTAATGTGAAAGATTGTATATTTATTCTTGTATTTAGATAATTTGGGACCAATCTTACGTTTCATTGTATAATGATAATGTTAGTTCTTTTTCATATATATGAAAATAAAACACTTGTTTTTTGAATCTACTCGTTTAATTTACTTGAGACGCGTTTCACCTTGTAAGGGCATTATCAATCTCACACGTTTCAAGTACATTAAACGGGTATAATCAAAAAATAAATATTTTATTTTTATTTCTATTTCTACAAACTTACCAAGGAAACAGTAAATTGATTATTTTTATTTTCAAGTGTTTGAATTCAAAACTACATTTTATCCGACAACAGGTATCTATACAATACCAAATTTCTAGCTTTACCGTGTATTTATTTTAGTTCCTATTTTCTTTGTTCTCCTTGTCTACCTTTTATGTCTTGGGTTGGGGATCCAAAGCTTCGGTAAGGCACTTCCATTTATACCTATTTTGTACCTTCTCCAGTAAATCGGCTGACCTTAGTCTTAACGTTTATTTAATTGCAGTAGTATTTAATAATTATTTGACATATTATAATCTTTATTACGCTTTTAAGAAATTGCTTTCGGCTTATTGATTTGAATTTTCAGACATGTTTCTGACAACATTATTTATTTCACTCGTAAAGACCAGCGCTTATACTTTCACAGATCACGTGTGCAATAAAATGCACGATATTGCACTGCCCTCTGCGCATTCATATCTCTTAGAAAACTACCCATAAAACCGCCCCTAACCCCAAGTATATTAAGAAAATGCACTTAGTGCATTTTGTACGGTCAATTTTATTACACGTTTTTATAAGCTTTAGCCGTTATTTTTTGGATTTGTATGCGCGACGTTCAGTATATCTTCGATATAAAAACTGTAAGGTAAGGGATTTTTTATTTTTTAATCAAAAGTAATGGTATTCTGTAATTAATGTCAGTTTATGTACCAGTGAAACAGATTATATTAACATATTATTCATAATTTTTATTAACTTATTTTAAACTTTATACGTCATGTATACGCATTTATATCTTTAATATCAATGAACGTTTAGTCAATTGTGATGCACTCAGATTTATTAGTGTTGGAATCAATCTTGTCACCGGAACCACCAAAATTTGACAGATGATGGTTTATTTGAAATATTTATATAGAAAAATTACACGGACGTAGTAGAATGTGCGTGATATGTTATATGAATGAGTGTAATATGAATGATATGTGTGTGTAATATGTCTTAGAAAGATTTAATAGGAATGGCAATCCGCCCCCATGTCGGTTTACCATTTTGTGTCGCGAAATCTATTAAAATGCTTGTCTCTGAAACGATTAAAATTTTAACTCATAATTACGATAGAATTGCCAAATTTCATGGTTTACCATCAGTCACAAATACTTAAACTGAAAATAGCCAAAGCATTCGAATACACAAGTTCAGACAAATGAAATTATAAAAAGGTAATTTAGTATTATTATAAATACAAGTAGGGATAATTTTATAAAAAAGAAGAAAAAACGTATACCTATACGAATATACAGTTTCGACCAATCTTATCATACATAATATATCATGTCTCGGCCACCCTAAGGTGATGTCCGTGGGGTAGGAACTGCGCGTGTGTGTGCGTTAATACACAGCAACACTAGTGTGGGTGCCGCGGAAAGAGCAAAGTGGACGTAGAAAATTGCGTCTTGAACCTTGGCGGCCGTGAGTGCGGGGAAGATTTTCCCAGGGACGGATTATTTGGTTCATCGGCAAATATTTTGGTTCTTAAATAAATGTTTCACCATACGATGTACGTCCTTTCATATAAACTGAAAAGATTTGCACTATTCATCAGTACTATTACTATTATATATACAGTACACTATTACAGTAAAATAATATAAAATTAATCAATATTACTATTGAAAAGCGGATTGTAGAATTTATACTCGAATACTTTAATTTTTATCCTTCAGAGTCACTTTTTAGGGAATTTCAGGTTTTGGATGTAAGAAAATTATACGTGCTGAACAGCAGGGGCGTGCAGTGCACACGAGCAAAAAAAGCTGTGCATTACTAAAAATTCTGGGAAAAGAATATAAATGATATAATCCATATGTTATAATTACGCCGGCGCCCACTGTGTATCAGTAGAATCATCAGTTGTGTAGTTATGGATACAACCGCGCATCGCCACCGGAGCGTTGCAGTCCTCTACAGGGTCAGTCTCATTTATTGCTACTACAATTGCTTTAATCTATCGTTCTATTCAATCCATACAATTGCTCCCTACTGAATTGAAAATTCCACTCGGTAGAGTCAGAAATGGACCAGAATGACATTTGAAAAGTTTTGAACATGGCTTAGAGCTGATGGAAACATCTATTTCCTTATTTTTATTACCCTACTAAACGTGTTGTTTTCATTAGTGTTCTTTGCGTTCGAGGATAGCGCATTTTTATTATGATGGATTCATTTTGCTTACAGACGTGAGTTAACCGAAAGTTTATAAATCTATGTACAATGTAGCATGTAGCAATATAAGCGCTTCGTCTATAAGGACTTAAATATATTATTCCGCAAGAGTAAATAATCTTAAAATCGTTCCATTAATGAAAACTACTTTTGATCAAAGATTATTCACTTTTCATATAATCAAATTGCAAATAATATAAAAACTTTATATGACATTTAAGGTTTTAGAAACAGTGTTTTAAATTGGTTGTTGAAATTAGGCAGACACTAAGTGTAAACTACTGAATATTATGAAATTTTTCTTATGGCTGCATTATAACTTTTAATCTTTTATATTTTCACTCGTATGTGCTTTCATTTTATTTATACATATTGTATTGCACATTAGTATTTTTTCTCTGCTTTTATATACATATTTTTACTTTGCCTGGTATGTAATTTCATTTTCTATTTAATTGTGTTTTGCCTCGTATTCAATGCGTTGTATTTATCTATTTAGTTTGTGAAATATAATTTGTTTACACATTTGCCCTCAAATAGGTTAGCCTAGTTGATAATGCATTTTAAAAATCTGTTTAAAAAAAACTATATTTAACAAACTGTATTTTTTAACTATACAATATATATTGTATGCATCTAAGAAATAAAATAATTATATAAGTATATGATAAATTTCTTAAACCCTAAACCTGCTGAAAAAATGTAAAAAACATTTTTTTTCAGAAAAAAACTGAACTGCCACCGGGACTTGAACACGGGATCATTCGATTGTCGAGGAACTACTCGTTTAACTAAGCTCACTATTTTTACTGCAGTTTGCGATCATTAATAAAATTGAATTATATTTAATTAATTATATATACTGCTAATCAATTTATAGAACCACTGAAAAAGCGACTTGTAGAATTAATCATTCGTGCGTTTAATTTAATTTATTTTATTTTAGTACTTAAAAAGCTATTTGTATATTTGATCACTCGAACATGTCTAATTTTTGTTTTCAGTGTGAAGTAATTTAACTTGTTTATTGAAGATGTGAATATTCAACATAATAAAATTTAAAATATCTATACATACTGACGTGTCGGGTTGGTCCCGAATTCATTATAATTAGATATCCCGAATTATCAAGAATTATGTGGGTATTTTTGAATATACGTGTTCTTTCTGGTTACGTGCCTGTATTTTCCTCTCCCTAGTTCATCCCTGCGGTACGAAGATAGTACCCCGAGTGTCTTGGGGCAGTTAGCATGGCGCGGTCTCCACCCCCAGGTTAACCATTGCACACAGCAACACCCACCCTCCATAGGTCATGCAGTGAAATGGTAAAATACAGCGTGTGTTTTTTTTTTGGTGGATCTTCTATTTTATTATAGTGATAACATTAGCGGTGCGCATTATTAGAGGGATACTTTAGTGTCTCAATACTAGAATATATTTGAAAGTTCTGAAAGGAAAACAATGAATATATTTTATTTGTAAAAATCAGAATGGTTAAATGCAAATTTGCAAGATTTCCTCTTCTAACGCAGTTTTACAGTTCCAACATGTTCTATGTTAAGGTAACAACTCATAATTGAAGTATGGTTAAACCTGGTTTGGTCGCGGCGATTCTAATTCACCGCTACCAGCTGACTGACGGCACAGGCGCTGCCAGTTTCGTCCCGGCACTCGATCCGAGTCCCAAACCGCCGCAATCGAACCCGCCCGCTCCGACTAGCTTCGCTTCTTTTTATACACACCTGCTTGTACAGTATACAACTACTGAAGCAACCCTCGATTTATTTCACTAGTATTGGTGCGCTCACCCGAACAAATTGAATAATACATTCATCAGAAGACATCTTTCTGTTTAAGGGCGTAAAATACACAATAACTTCACATTCAAAGAAAATTAAAGGGCATAGGACGTTTGTCAATATCAAATAGCTGAATGTGTAATAAACTGCACAGAACCATTATCAATCCCGATCGATTTTAGACTGACAATCGGCAACTTCATGTAGTACAACTTAATAATTTCAAAATTTGCCGAAGATGTATTCAGTTACTATAGCGAAAATGGAGAACGCGCTTCCCCAGATAGGAAGAGGTCCAGGTCCGAATCCCGGTAGCAAATAAATATTATTTCGATAGATATTTTTTTTTCTAATTTAATTTGTATTAAAAAACCACAGATTCACAACAAAAATGTGTTCACCTTTATATTTTTTTTATTTTAAATTTCTTTAAAATTTATTTTATCTCGGTTATACATATCATATATCTTGCCTCAACTAATTTCCGGAGTTCTATAATTTATTTATATTTTTAATTTATTTGTAACTATAATTACTTTAAACAAATATTAGTAAACTATGTCTGTTACAACATAGAATTTTCTCAACTTTATAATTTGCTATGTTTAGTGAATAAATAAATAAATGTATTGAATTAATGATTTAATAGTTATTTTTTAAACACGCTGTAGAATGTAGATGTATATTCCTAAGCATGTAATATATGTAGATGTTTTTTTATGGATGCAAAGGTAGTGAGCTCGATTCACGAGTGAGACTGCACATTCAGTAAGAATGATATTGGAATGATCTTATTTCAATTGAAAATTTATTATTTTACTGCGAAACCAGACAATTTGCGAAGAATTACATTCTTGGTTGAAATTTATTGATTTTGAATTCAGAATATTCTGCTTACAATTTTGATGTTTGAAATTGAATTGGATCTGACTAACATGCAATAGAATCAAACTCAAGTCACGATATTGCTTATGTTATACTAGCTGATATACCCGGCGATGTGCGAGTATACAATGAAAACCATCCACTTCTAGAAACCATTTCTGAAAGTATATATTCTCAACAACTCCTTTCTCACCTCAGTACATAGGCATATGTTATCCACCATAAAAAGATGTCCCTAGGAGGTCCTATACTGTGCCCTTAGAACCTTTGATCTTTCCAGGCTTGGCGTGCATAATGTATATGGAGAACGATATTTAAAAATAATTATGTGTCCATTATTATGAAAGTGGTCTAAATCATGTTTCTTTCGTTTCGAGATATTTAAATCGTAGCGTTTGAATTGATTCAATAATATTTTTATATTCCAAAACACAATGTTTAAAAGTTTATTTAGTCTACTAGATTTATAATTTATTTCAACGTATAAATGATGTATGTAGCTTATAAGGAAATAAATAAAATTAAGATTGGAATGTCTTACTCTATTTTCAAAATAAACACTAGCGGTATACTGTCGAACGTCGTGACAATACACTGAATTTAAACGCTTCAAATTTTTCACAATTTGCATCATCACATTATATTAATTAAAAATAATTGATAAACTCATTTTTTTCGTTATTAAAAATACACAATTGTTCGTACGATACAATGCATTATTTACGTATTGTAATTAATACTGTTCAATTAATAACTTCACTCGGTCTCGCTTCTCAAAGGATTTCCAATTAATAACTATAATAACAATAATATGCACCGATATTGTCTTAACATAGTGTCGTGTGGGTAGGCACTGTGCACACAATGAACCGAGTTTTAACAACTGTATTATTACTCGTTGTTAACTAGAATGTTCCGAACGTCTTACGATTATGTTGTTACAACGTATCGTAATGTAGAATTTTATATAATATTTAGGTACATTGCCATAATAAAACTGGTTATTTAAAAATTGTTACATATTAAATGGTGGAATCGTGATGCTATTGAACTATTCTTAATTTTATTTCATAGCATGCATTGAAAATTTTTTGATACAGGATCGTAGGACTGCCCCTAGAGAAAATAGCCTCACACTCACACGTGACTGGTGGATATTTTCGAAATATATGGTTAGCTGATCATAAAATAACGTACTCGATTATATATATATAATGGGATTTTTATACATAAGTAACCACACCACCAGTAATACTGATTAGCTAACCATATATTTCGAAAATGTCCACCAGTCACGTGTGAGTGTGAGGCTGTTTTCTCTAGGTGTAGTAGATTATATATATATATAATCGAGTACGTTATTTTATTTAAATCCAACGATCTAATCTGAAAATCTATCGAAATCCGACAAAATTGAAGGTGGCAGAAAAAAACTATTGAAAGAAAGATTATACGCTTCGCATAACTTTTTTCCACCCTTGGCATCTTGGAGGGGAAAATTCACCCTTCAAATGAGACCTCCTCGTTCTTCACGCGACTCACCCCCACGTCTTCCGTGATATCCGTCTTGTATCGATTGTTCCGTTAATTGCATTTCGAAAACTCCACCAAACATAATGTGTAACTTTTCAACCCCTGCTCGAGCATATTCAGCCGTTGCTGTTTATACCAGTTACCAGTTATTATATGCCTGGAGTTAACCTGTTGATTGACTGTTGCGTACAATGGTGCCAATGGTTTGATGCTGGATGTTTTGTCGCTCCCTCGCTCAGAAGGCATCTTTACTCTCGGTTCAGTATGATATTGAGAATCAATGTGGTGTACTGATCAAGGATAGCCTCTTGAATTGAATGGGAATAAGGGAGTGGCGGCTGCTAATTTAAAGATCTATCTATTTAATGTTATATATCTGTAATTGTGCTTCTGATGATGTTCCTTGTGTGTGCGGGATTGGATCGATGGAATAATATTCGTACTTTGTGACGATGGTATTTAATCTAAATGCCTCTATACAATACAGTAATAAGTTTAACGGTTCGAAGACGAGAGATACAGCGCCGACCGCGGCGCGATCCTTTATCTCTTTCACGCGCGTCATTCTTGTCAACCTTGCACGCGTCTCTCATTCATTTCATAGATACATCATATTTAAAATAAATAGAGATACAAGTAGATGTTCACTCTTCTTAACCTTTACCATACCGTGATATAAAATACTCGTTAGAAATTAGAATTCTGTTAGCCTTTAAAATGTGAAAAAATGGTTTATGACATAAATTTACTTCAAGTACTGAGCATTAAATATATAAAAAAATATGTAAAATTATAATTTGGAGCATTCATCAAGTTCTGTATAGGAGGTTGAATTATAAAATACAATCTTCCTTTTTATCTACGAGTATCTTCATTTAATTAGTGAGAAAGAGACCATTATGTTTGTTATTGTTTTCACTGTAAAATTATTGTGTAATTTCTTTCTGTCTTGCCGCAAATGGTATTTTTATCAACGTATTAATTTTACAACGTAATGAATTAAGAATAATTATTTTTGTAGGATTTTTTGATTTTTCACTAGTCATTTCTAAGCGTAAATATTTTCCTTCAAATTAACTAAAATATGAAGTGTATGTTGCGTATATTTACCGACATATTACTGATTTAATCAGAGCGGTGGACTCGTGTTACTGCATGGTTTGGGAAGGGTTAACACCTTTTTGGAGTAAATTTACAATTTCAGAATATAGTTCTGTGGTATTTTTAATACAAATTTAACGAATCAATTACAGAAAAAATCTATTAATCGAATAAATATTTTAGTTGCTACCGGGATCATTTCCCTAGATAGAAAAAAGCTTTTTTTTTCAATAAATAGTTTTTTTTTATCTTTCGAGTGGATTCGTTTAATTTATCATTTTAAACATACAAATTATAAAGTTGAATTACAAAAATATAAAATAATTTAAATATCAAAATATTAACGTTTGTTTAAACTCAAAAAAATATAAATAAACATGAAATTCGTATGTCAGTAAAATTGGTAAATATCACAGTGCATACATACTAAATTTAGTAATCAGTTAAAATGACCACTAGGACAGATTTACTCATATAATAATTATTTTCCATCGAGGATTGGCCGAACAAACAGAACCCGACAGTGTCTAAAAATATGATGAATGTTTAGATGAATTTTATAAATTATAATATCTATCCAACTGAAAAAATCAATTAAAATAGTGGTTTTTAATAGAGTAACCTTTTCGCAGAAACAAGTTCAATAAATAATTTTGTTTTCGGACTTATTTCGGCAGCACAGAAAAAAAGGTTTGAAACAAGTAGCGTGATCGAGTTTGGTTCCTAATAGGACGAACATACCCAATTAAATAGTTTAAAAAAAAATGTACTAATAATTCATCTACAGGATGTTGATAATTAGTAGATGAAGATGATATACTGCACAGGTACACGAAATCATGCCTAATATGAATGAACAACACCGATAGATAACATTGGAGCGGCAAATCACTACCAATAGTGGATGATCGACCTGACCCAAGACCCAACCCGTTCGGAACATCGGGCGGTGACTGCTGATGGATAGTCGAGGCCGCAGTTTAAATGGCGGGTCATTTGTATTAGAAAATGTAAGGAGGCGAACAATTAATTGAGTGGCTTTGTTAACGAGACGCGTGGATTAATCGAAGCGTACAAAGCAACAAAGTGCAGCAATTAAGTGCTTTGTTTCCATTGTGTTAAATCCATTAATCAATATTGTTTTTTTTTTTAACTTTTGGTTAACCTTTTAAAATTAACATATTTAGAAATCCAACACGGGATAATAATAGTCGCTGTTTGAAAAATTCGCCTCGTTAATAATAATAATGGATAATTTGTATAGCGCCATTTTCGCAAAAACTTTCACCTCAAGGGCGCTTTACACATAAGCTGTTTATAGTCCTACAATTATCTTTGTTTTTAAAATTAAAAATTGTTATTTTCACTTATGGAAATGACTTTTTGAAAAGGTGCGTTTTTAGTTTCTTCTTAAATAAACTCTCTGATGCACTGTTTCTTATGACGGAGGGCAAAGAGTTCCACGCTTTCGGGCCTGCCACCGCAAATGCCCGTTCACTAAATTAAGACTTCTGGCAACAGTTGGCCGGTTCTACAACCCTTCGTATAGCTGAAGCAGAGGCTGACTTGAGAGTTTAACGTCTACCATTCAAATTGTCTGGGATACAAAGTTCTCGAAGATACAGAGGCGCCATATGTTGTGTGTCGCCTTGTACATCAACCAGTACAATTTCAATTCAAATCTTTCAGGAAATCGGAGCCAATGTAGCTGATGTAAAAATGATGTTATCTGAGAGAATTTCGAAACTCACATTTAGAATGGATCGCAATCTATCCAGCGGAAATATGGGCAGGCTCGTTGTTGGATCTCAGGATCGAATCAGGATCTCTGAAAAGGTGTGCAGGAGTGATCAATAAAAGCCTTATTTATTTGTATTATGGAAGCATCATTTGGTGCAATACCTAACCTAACCTGCTGCATGGTTCTAATGTAATTATAATTTGATTAGCCACCGTTTAAAATATATTATATTTTGTGTGAAACAAAATCAATCACGACATAATGAGGATTCCACGATAACTTGTACACGAGACAAGTGCACACGTGACAAATGCATACAGGATAGATGCACACTAGACAACTGTATACAGTCGGTTTATTACTTTGCTGCCGTGACCTAATGTAACGTAATGTGTCAAAACGTAACATATCTTAAAATAATGTAAGCTATCGTAAGATAACTTATATATCATTAATCTACTTAATATTATATTACTTTGTGTGTAGTTGTATTGTGTGCAGTTGCCATGTGTACAGTAGTCCTATGTGAAGGTCTGATCACCTATAATGCTGTATCAGAAAGCTAAATTTGTACTAGACTTTTGCTGAGTCAGTGGTGATTTGAGGATGATGGGTCTGATTTCAATTTCAATATACTTTTTATATTTAATACAGATTGATAGCTCTCTGCAAGATAAATACAGAACAAATGAATACGAATATTGTAGAAATAATAGATACGTATGTTTTATGAGTCAGTGCATAAAACACCTATAGAATATTTGCGGGTATCCTTAAGAGATTAAGTAAATAATTACAGATTTCGACACTCTATCATAAATTGGTGAATAGTTTTTGAAAATGGACAATGCGGATGATAACGTACGACAGATGGAAAGAATAAGATTACCAGCGTCTTAGAGGAACACTTGGATCTATGGATCTTTGACTATAAGAAGAAACTGCGACTAAAAAATAAATGAGATTCTGTAAAAATAAGATAGATGGCTCTGTCAAATAATGGAACGATTAAATGTATTAATATCAAAAAGGTAACATATAGGTTTGAAAATTGTCGCTGTAGCATAGTTGGATAATGCACCTTCCCCGGTTAGGAAAGAGATCCAGATTCGAATCCCGGTGGCGCAACAACATTATTTTTCGATAAAATTGATTTTATATGTATATCTTTCTAATTAATATATTTAATTCATACCTAAAAAATAAATTTCCATTAAAATATAATTTTAAAAAAATAGCCTCATCTGTATGACGATATCTATAATTTGTTTAATAACAGTGCCTGTCCTTGTAGGCGACAATTCTGTAATCGCTAAAAAATATGGCTTTAGAAATATAACTATTTTGTATATGGCTCCTTGCTTATATTCTAAGATCCGACCAGTCTGAAATACAGTTCTTGGTTCTAGAATAATCAAAGACACCGCTGAGTGATGCACAATGACGCTTAGCCACATATCGGATGAGCAGTCATCGTTCATCGTTCATCGTTCATCGTTCATTGTGTCGCCGAAGGCTCTCGTATAATAATATTTCAAAATATCCTCAAACATTTGATGATGAATGTGACGCTAAACGGTTGGGGAAAAAAAATGGATAATGTTCGGAATAAAACACATTCCAATTATGGAGCGTAATTTTAAAATACAATTTTTCGCCAAAGGCGTTATTTAAATATTCAAATCACTCGATTCTTGTGCGTGTTTCATGTAGATGTTTACAGAAATTCAGATACTTCATTGTAATTAAATACGTACGTGCATACCAGCGCGTCAATACGCGAAAGTTTTGTATTTGATGAAAATCTTCTTTACCGGTGGGTACTTATATAAAATTCTCACGCGACTAAAACTCGTTTAATTGCGGCACAAAAGTTATTACGCCAACCACACGCATATGATGCAAATCAACATTAGCGCAGACATCATACGAGAGGAAGAGATAGACTGAGACTGCCGTTCAGGAAGATAGCTAAATCTCAGAAATCGGCGATGTACAGTGCGATGAAGATTTTCAATGAAATAATGCTAGATGATATAAGAAAGGAGGAGAAACTAGATAGATTCAAAATTAAACTAAGCAAATATGTGCGAGATGTGTTATAGTAAAAATGAAAATATTAATCTTGTTTATATTGAGCATAATACATACAGGGTGTAATAGACATAGTCCATAATATTTCAAAGGTGGATATCTAACTAAATTATTAATCAAAAATGTTCCAAGAATATGTGCAAAGATGTTTTTATTATATGTAAAAAATAGCTTTGTCTCTATGAGATATCTGATATTTGTTTAATAACAGTGTCTTTGTTGGTAAAAATCCAGTAATTGTGTGTTCTTGGACATATTCAAATATTGCTAAGAAAATATTTTTAGAAAATTTTACAAAATCATGTTAAGCCAACGTACTTAGAAATAAATATTAGCGAAATTTATCTATTATCTTTACTTCAGGTTCTAAATTATTAACAAAAAATAGTCTAGCCGTTCGAAATTCGATGACCTTTAATTTTTTATATTCAATATATAATTTGGAATTAGTTAAACATTTTAATTAATCGAAATATTCGTATATTTAGGTTTTTTTTAAATGTATCTCTGACATGGTTGAGAATAGGTACATATTCCTTACACACTTTCGACTTGTAATTTAGTCAGGTATCTACCCATAAAATATTGTGGACTAAGTCTGTTACACCCTGTACCTGTATACATATGTATGTACTATATTAAGAATAAATATATATGCCGCAGGTTCTGTTCCCACCCATGGTGCTAGTTCCATGTTGTAGCGATTGGACCTTGCGTCGCGTTGTCATCTCCATTCCTGTATCTCAAATTTCAACCTAATTAACTAACCGTCGAACCGTTTTACCTTAAGAGTATGCAAAGAGGATAGAACTCTACACTATTCTGTCCTGGCTAACCACACTCTTCTTTGGCACTTTCATATATCTTTTCATGCGTGCCCTTCGATTTTTGATACTTTTGAGTGTACCGTCTTCTAATGCTTTGTTTAGTTTAACTAATCCTGCTAGGTTTTTCATAGATGCCTTCTGTTTCTGTTGTATTCAACATTATCTTCATATAATTTCAGTGAATCATTTTCGATATATCAAATATCATTATTTTCTGTAGTCGAAAAGTGCAAAAATGTCTCAAATAATCTGTCACTCAGTCAACACAATTCGAGATGAAAATTAAACGTTAGAAAAACCGAAGAAGTTTAATTTGGAACGTGCGTGCCTAGCATCCTGTGTTTTTTAATATCCATATACATTCTAGTGTTTCAGTAATCTTGTTATTTTTGTAGTCTGCTGAAATTGCTTTCCTTTGAAATTAGTTCTCTGTGATTGTGCGAATTGTATTCGCCCTCGACACATTAATGTTAATACACTCACGCTTTGTTAATTTACATACGTGTCTACTTATTAGATATTCCTTGTATAACGCAAGCCAGTAGGTTAAGATTAAGTACCCATAACTTTGATTACAGCAATAATTTTTTTGTCAATAACATTAATAATAATTTTGTGTGTGAGCGCCGCACCGCCGGGGCGGGATGTGTACTTGTGTGCGTGTGTGCGGGGATAAATAGGGGACTATTTTCTGCGTTAACCTTGACTTCTTGTAATAAATACACTAACTACACAAGTACGTAATATTAATTATTGCAAACGTTTAAATTCTTAGGCAGTAATTAATATAACCAGATATTAAGAACTGTAGCTGCATGGGATCAGTCGACAATGTATTAATATTGATCAATTATTCAAAGAAAATAATACTGTAATACTTGAAACAACCACATCGTTAAGATTTAAACATAATTTTAGAATCCCTAAATGTAACACCAAATACTATCAGCAAAATTTCATATGCTTCGGGATAAAAAACTTAAATAGCCTAATGACAAATTAAAGAGATAAAGGATATAAAATAATGAAATAAGAAATTAAATGAACATTTCAGAAGCACAAAATTTGATCATAAATAATATTATAGATTACAAATGTATAACGTCTAACTCCATATAAATTATTACAGTATAAGTCACTCTCCAAGAACAAGAGCTAATCTTATTTTTTTAGAGGTAAACGATTCACAAAAATATGTAAATTTAGTTTTGTAACAGATTCAAGTAACTCATATATTATATAAAATTGTAAAAATTTCAAAATAATAAAAAAAATAAAATTATTTCACTAAAGTGATTAATATATATATCATAGCTGCGTCCTACTCGAGTCATACAACCAGCCCAAATGAGTTTTATGATTTTTCTGGCACTATCCTGGGTTTTATTTCTTATTATCTTTGATAATAAACGTTTTCAACATGTAGCAGCTCTTCAAATTAGGTTCATTTTGATGGGTCGCCTTTATTCCTTCAACGCTTCCAAATTATATTATTGTATGCATTATCGTTCAAAAACTTCAAAGGAAATATTTACTGGAATCAAATAAGTTGAGTACAAAGGCGTCAAATAAAGGGGTTGGATTTTCAATTTCCTGAACGTTCTTACTCACTAATAACTCCGAAAGTCGCGTGTTTTATGACAGAAAAATATGAACTCAGTGGAAATTGATCCCTATTTTATATAGCATACTAGCTATCACCCTTTGAAAATAATATTAAACAGAAATGAAATATTGTAGACGAGAGACTTCAGTTTTCATGATGACGTGTTCGTAAAAAGGCATACAACCTTTTCACGATGATAACTAATTACGAAGAAATTTAACATTTATATTTTTATCACATAAAGTACTACATGGCAATGCTAATAAAAGCGTCTAGATACTATTCTTGGTAATCAAATCACCTCATTCCTCACATCTACTACTGCAGCAGAATTTTATTTTTAGCTAATGAAGAAGAAATGCAACAATTGTCAGTGTTGCAAAATAAAGCTGAATATGATGACCTTCAAGCAGAAAATATATTTTTATATAATAGTATTTATTTATAAAATCCTCAATAAGAAAATATCGGCGGAAATTATACGAAAAATTGATGCAAATCAACATGAGCACGAGTATCGTACGAGAGAAAGGGATAGACTGAGACTGCCATTCAGGAAGAAGGCCAAATCTCAGAAATCTATGATGTATAGTGCGATGAAGATTTTTAATGAAATGTCAGAAAACATAAGAAAGAAGAAGAAAGTGAAACTGACCAGAAAAGATAAGTTTTAGTAAGAGAAAAGACTTTACCCTTGTTTATATTAGAACATATATAGGAGTGCTTATGTATACACTATGTTAATAATGAATTAATTAAATAAATATATAAAAGCACAAAAGTGTTTCATTATGAATATGTTTCTACGGTTTGTTTATCTGGGTGCCAGACAACTTCTCTACAAACTGATGGATCAACATCTCGAAAAAAGAAAATTTTATCCACTCGTATAAATAGACAAAATACATTAATATACAAAAAATTGTAGAACAATAGATTTACTATGAATATTTCTAAGTAATTGTTGTACTTCAGCTAAATTAATTTTCGGTTTAGTTTTACTTGGAATTGAGGATTAAATTGATTGGAGTGAAATAAGATTATAAATTATTTGTAAGAATACTCAAAGAATTTAAACATACCACAATATTTAAAACATTTTCGGTTATACCTATAATGGGTCATAATCTTCAACACTCAGTTTTAAATTTATCACGTGCAATTTTATTTTTCCAATTCTTTATTGTCTAAGATATTTTGAGTTTGTATTCTACATGCGGCTAGACTAGGCCGCCTGTTTTACTATTACAAGAGTACAATTACTTTTACAAATTATCCTTTAATAAACATCACAAGTAGTTTATATTGATACATGAATTGGAAGAATAAAAACATCCAATGAAAAACACTAAACATTTTATCGCAATTCATTTTTCATGATTTTATTATGCAAAATTTTGTACATTTCCATTTAAATATGCAAATATCGACATATGTACATATATATTGTTAAGAAGTTGGTCTGTAGGGAAGTTGTCAGTCGAGAAGTTGGTCTGTCGGGAAGTTCATCAGCAGAGAAGTTGGTCAGTCGGGAAGTTGATCAGCAAGGAAGTTGGTCAGTAGAGAAGTTGATCAGCAGGGAAGTTGGTCAGTCGGGAAGTTGATCAGCAGGGAAGTTGGTCAGTCGGGAAGTTGATCAGCAGGGAAGTTGGTCAGTCGGGAAGTTGATCAGCAGGGAAGTTGGTCAGTCGGGAAGTTGGTCTGTAGGGAAGTTGGTCAGTCAGAAGTTGATCAGTCGGGAAGTTAGTCTATTGGAACGTTGGTAAGTCAGGATGTCGATCAGTTGGAAAGTTGATCTATCGGGAAGTTGATGTGTCAGGAAGTTGGTGTACTAAAATGTTGGTGTTACGAGAACTTGGTTATCGGGAATTGATTTGTTGAGAACTCAGGATAATAACCTAAACTATTTACTGGCCATGAATTTATATGTATGTTTTTCGAACCACAAAACTATTAATTTTTAGGACATGGACAACTCTTACATTTAGTCCTTCATTTGACGTTGATGGATTTTTAAAATTAAAGAGTATTTTGTATTAAATTTTGAATAAAGTGAGACGGCGCCATTGTCGCCTAAAACTGCCGCGCGATCCGAATTCAAAAGTCGAGAAAGGCGCGTGCGCCGGTGTACTTTTCGAGTAATGTATGCAAAACGCGACCAAATACCACGATAAATCAAATCAAAACTAGACTCGATAATTCGGGACTAATTGCATGTTAGGTCTTTCCAATAAAAGTCGACGACCTCTCGACGCACAGCGGCCGGCTGTAAGTGTGTAACGTATTGCTCTAATTACGGCCGGTTGTGTAATTATTAAGGGCAGTAATCATTTAACCACATTTACATACGATATTATATTATTACACCCCCGCAGAGCCTATCCCACGTGGTCGGCACGTAGCTTTCTATACCGCGGTCTATCATCCAACAGCTCAACGTTTTCTTAATTTTTCTTAATACTTGCACAAAATTTTGACTTTTCTCAGCGATCAAATTTATACTAAATAAATAATGCTTTTATATCAGATCAGGTGTATCACACCCAAATTTAAAGAGTCCTAGTTGTACGATTATTTCGATTAATTTTTTTATTTTTATTGATTCTAAATTATATTTAAAATACAACAAAAAAAGGTCATCATGTGTCCAGATTGTTTAATGTTAGATGATTTAGGGTCTGAAGAAAATAATAATAATAATAATAGGTCAATTTTGCAAACATCCATTTCGTAGTTCGTAGACTTAAAGCCAAAATTGATTTTGTAAAAATCTCGTACAAAAATGTTTTCCGTATCCGTGCAGATTTGTACATACTCTTTGAACATTTTAGACTCGTTATTTAGTCAGGTATCTATGAAATAATCTCTACTAGACTAGGTCTGTTACACCTTGTAATACATATATACAATATATAGTTAGCAATTGACAAGAAGCAGTCTACGGTAGAAACCGGTGGAGGTATATTCTTGAGGAGTCTAGGACCCATATCGGGTTGTACAGTTAGGGATGATGATATATGTTCCTATTATTATGAAAGTGGTCTAAGTCACGTTTCTTTTGTTTTGAAATATTTAATGGTTTGCGTTTGAATTAATTAATAAATATTTTTATATTATATTACATAACACAATGTTTAAAATTTTAATTAGTCTACTAGCTTTATAATTTATTTCTACATATAAATGTTGCATGTAGCTTATAAGGAAATAATACATTTAAGTTTGAAATGATTTGAATTAGCTTCTAAGAAAATAAAAAAAAATTGAGGTTGGAATGTCTTAGTCTATTATCAAAATAAAGACTAGCGAAATACCTTTGAACGTCGTAACAATTCAAATTTTTCACAATTGGGGCAATTTGCATCATATTATATTAGAATTTAAAACAATGTCACATTTAAAATAATTGACAATCTCATTTTATTCAGTTTCTTGACTTAGACCACTTTCATAATGATGGACACATATATAAATATCTGCTCATGCATTCTCGACGACTGTTGAAGATTCTATCAAGGTTATCCTCCAACAGGTCTGCCTGATTGTCCAAGTATTTTGCGAACGTTCTCTGCATATGTTACCTTGAACACAATCCTCATACATGTACTTTTTTTACTATCTTTTCTTCATTCACACGTTCCGCATGCCCAAACCAACGATATTTTCTTAATTATTGTCATTTAGCTACGGACTGATCTATATTTCCACACATATTCATTGTTTCGTGAAACTCTCGTTTCTTTGTTTTACAGAAATGAGAACAAAAAACTGATACAACTAATCGCTCTATACGGTTGTGAGGCTTGTTCTCTTAGTGCCAGAAAGCAGGTTGCAGATTTTCGAAAACAAAGTTTTGCGCAAGATGTATGGCCCAATACTTGGAAAATCTCGCCAAAACCATGGAATGACCTGTTTTAAACTTCGAAGTAGATTCACTCTTAGAATGCGATTATCCATGCCGTTATTTCCACAATTAAGACTGTTCGCATTGAGAGTAAAATAAAAATAATATGTGATAACCTAACCGGATAATGAAGGAGGTTATAGAACGGAACAACGGGAAGAAGAAAGCAATGCGGATGCAGAGAGCGGAGGCGGAAGAGCGAATTTAGATGAGTTTTGTAACATGCACTGACCTTCATATATAAGCTAACAAGATAGACCTGCAAAAAATAGATGCGTGCTCAGCACATGGCGCTCTGTAGTAACTGCGATCATGGACTTCCGAGTCCACACGAGGCCACTGAAGAAGAAGAAGAAGATTGATAAGATACTACTATGTTATAAAGCACCGCTATTAATCACCGGTTCCCGTTCATCCATTGAATCAAATGTCGTTCTAATTATTTATTAAAAAACTTAATCGCCTCGGTAATTTGTCTTCAAGAAAGTTAACCTTTGTGTGGGTACCGCCATTGTTTTAACAAGTGGATTAATAAAAGTGATTTATTTCGACAATTAAATCCTAACGCGCCATCATTAACAACTGAACACGAAACAATTGCTTCAGTTTTCCGTGTTTTATTTTTATGGACGGCGTGTAGTTCCTATTATAGCGGAATATTTTATTCTCCCGGCGGACTGGTTGTTCCCCGGCTTCCAGGGCTCGCTTAGTCCACGACGCACTTTATCAAAATTTCGCAGATCCTTGTATTTTAATTTAATTGGACCATCTTAACCCTTTATACAAGCTTTGCTTTACTTGGTTCCAAACTGTAGATATAGGATTTCCTCGTAAAGCTTTTTTATTTGCTAGGTACATGTACTACGTCTTGTTGGTCATTTTCCTGAAGGTGATTTTAATGATAAACTCTTAGGCAAATAGCCTTAATACTTTTAAAATCAGCAATATTATCTTTGTGGTTAAGATTCATATTTTTATTTATTATCTTTGTTTTATTAACCACTAAAATGAGTTTAAATACATCTACCGGTTTCGAAAAATACCATTTTCTTCTTCAGAATGTCATAACTAACTAAAACATATAAACTCATTTTAGTGGTTAATAAAACAAAGATAATAAATAAAAATATAAATAGCCTTAATGTTATCATGAATAATTTATGTTAATCTGGTCACTATAAACATAGCAAAACTGAGTGCCATCCAGGTCAACCAGAACAAATCTTACATTTAACCTTCCACATTGCAACACCAATGCCAAACAGAATTAATTTTTCTACTGAGCCCCTCTTTATTTTGACTCACACTTAAACAAACTAGATATTTTTAATACTACAGATACCTCAATTAAATCTAAATTCAATGCATAAACCTTAATGGTTATCATTTTATTTTTATAACACAGATTTTATTCCCTATCTCATTTTCCTTTTCCTTTCCCCTCACCATCCCGTTCCCCTGGAATATTATATTTCTTATAACTTTTATCTCTTCTCTGTTTATATTTTTATTTTCAACTTTTTGCCTCACTTTTATAGTCAATACAAGCTAACTATATATTTAATAAATCCTTTTTAAATTGTCCTCATTGTTTAAAGTATACTGTAATTTCAGGCAGACAAACATGTAAGTGATTTAATTATTGTTTCAGTTTCATTATGATTTTTGTTTTTATAGATAAACTGTACGTTTTCCCAATAAAATGATATAAAATAAAATATAATAAAATAAAATAAAACTTTTTACAGTTCATTTTTAGATAGGATAGTGCGCCACACTCTCTATATTGACACACAGCTCACCTCATCGATACTCATACGTCCACTCACACGCACTCGTAGATCGTTGATGATTCTAAAATAACCATCTCACAGCATCTGGTTTACCTGGTCACACCCACTTTTTGCGAACTTTTCCTATTTTTAGTTCCATAACATGAACAAATCACTAGGTAGCAGTCTTTTATGTATTAATTTAATAAGTAAAGTGATTTATACAATATAAAGTTTCTTAATATAATTATAAATGTACTAAGTAAACTAAGTTTAAAAATCAGCAATACGCGGCTATAGTCAGTGTTTATTTTTCAAATTTGAAAACATAATTTAAAAAAAAAAGAGAAGTGGTTTAAAATACGCAATTTACCGTTACGGCGATAAAACGCTATAAACAAGTCCAACACTGTCGTGTGATACATTATATTGCAGTTTTGTGTCTAGGCTAAAATGTACAACATCGTGCGATGGTGTGTGTAGCGTAATATTATATAGGATTATTAATATTATTTACCCTTTATTAAACGGATTGGAGTTATTGTCATTGATATTGCCCGCCGGTCCTCACCAAGCGACATTGTATTAACGTTTCGTTATATCAATAGATTAACGTCGCTCCGTCGTCACGGCTTCCGTCCCCCGAAACGTAAATGAAAGGCAACCGTTGCCGTTCCCGGGTGACAAACGGCTTGTCCGTAAGTAAATACGAAAAGACTAAACTTGCGCAATAATTCAGGAACGTGTGACGCTTTATGTCAAAACTTTGGCAACAGAAAGGATAGCCGCGTCCGGAACACCCGGTGACTGTCTATTATTCATACAACTTTAAATGCGTTTCGGCTGAAGTGACGTTTCGCGGAGCCGCGCCCCCGTCACCGCCTCGCGGCCAACTGCGGCCGAAGGACACTAGCGCCTGCAAGTTGCCGAATGTACCTAGAAAAAGATTGTGGTATTTTGTGATATTTTGGAGTGCATCAATTAGCGATATCCGATATCGCCGGTTTGCTGGAATACTAGTTTCAGTTCGACATGACTATTTGATATTTTTTTCTCAAATTAAATATATTAATTAGAAAGATATATATTACATATAAAATCAATTTTATCGATAAATATTGTTGTTGCTACCGGGATTCGAACCTGGATCTCTTCCAGTCCCAAATCAAGGAGCTTGCTCCGAAACTGCCCATGATCCAAGACCATCTGCACCGCGAAATGATCCAACGCCGCGGATCTTGGCGGATGATCGGCGGACTAAACTGTTTGAGTTTATACTTGTGGATGCCCCGCGGTGTACACGTGAGAGAGTGGAACAGACGCCTGACCATATTTTGTGGATTTGTGAGATGCACGTGTGATTGGTGATTTGACTGGATTTAGACACCGCCCGACCAGCAATGCAGACCTAATTAGTAATGGAACGAATCTTTTTTTATATAAGGAATTTATTCGGGTATGGGTGACTCGTTAGAGCCCCTTAGGAGGGTAGTTAGACCGGCCTGCGTTAGTGGGACCCCACCTACGCGTCTACCTTTCACTCTCCATATCTCGTATTTTGCAAACTTCGTTAGTCTGTCCATGTAAGTGTTACTCAATCCATTTTGTGTCTCGTCCACGGTCTCTCTTTTGGGAGTGTTTTTTGATGAATGGCTGCCTTGAACTACTGCACCTTAATTTTCCATCAATTTTCTATCTATATGTAAAATTATGTTTTACAGATTTATGTTATATGATTTTTATGAATAAAGACAGCACTTAAAGGATGCTGGAGGGTCTAAATTTTAAAATCTTTGCGATAATTGCTAATAACCACATTGAATTTATCCTCTTTTTTCGTTTTGCATAAGCTTGAATATGTTATTGAATTAAAGTCGCATATTTTTATTAGCTTTGATAAGTGGGATCGACAAGGAAGCTCTATCTTCTAAACCGGTTCCGGAAAAGGGTGGTCCCCACCCTCCAGCTGTCCTTTAAAAAAAAAACGCCGGAGGACCCCCCCGGTCATATCATGATGGCTGAAGAGCATAAGGCAATGGTTTGGCTAATCTAATAGTCAAAGTAATGGTACTCACCGTAGTAGCCAATTATTGAGTTTAAATAAATAATTTAATGTTGCAAAAAAGATATTGCAGCTTGTTTCGGCTGCCTGATGCATTGTACCCGAAGTCAATTCACTTGATAGTTGCCAATTACAACATATATTCAGCTAACCATACTGAGCGATAATTACAATAGATATTGATCATTATCTAAACTAATTCGCGACAGAGGAAATAGAGAGCTCTCGCAGAGACGCGACGCCTTATAAGGACTCCGCCACACACACATACTCTGACACACATCTGTCACATATCACGCCGCGCTCTGGCTGACGCACACACACACACATATTTACAGGTTTCAACTGACGTATCTCCCATTAATTAAATAAATAAATAATCGAGATTAAATTCATTTGAAAATATACCTGCAATTCAAGCGCGGAATATTGTGATGGGCAGTAAATAAGTAATGCAGATGATCGATATTATTGTCGGCAATATGTCAGTACACTTCATATTTTATGGAAGTTGCTTCCATAAAATACATCCCTTTTGTCGCAGCTTGTAAGTGGGATTGCATAATAAAAAGGTATCACACAATTTGCGACATTTTTAATTATTATTTAAATTATAGTCGTTATTCACAGATCGATTCAAAAATACTGCAGAAGTAGTCAACAGTTTTTATCATCGATCAACTTCTGAGCGGTGTTATGCCGATTTAATCTACTTGATAATTTGTAGTGCAGGTGATTTGTGAATAAATTAACGAAGCGGTTAGTTAAGCGCTATTAATTAGAACTAATTGGGACTGGTTTTTTGGGTTTAATCGCGTTTTTCGATAGCTTTACAGTTCAGCGTCAAAATATAACCAGAATAACTGACCGAAAGTTTTCATCTAATGTTGATGATGCATTTGTTTGGGACATATTTGTGCTTGAGCGAGGATGATGTACTGTGCCTTCCTACACCTCCCCCCCCCTTCCTCACCTTCCACCGGGCCAGTCGATCGGCGACCCTGAACCGGTACGGTTACAAAAGATTTCGCAGTGTAAAATAGAGTGAGAAGTGTGTCTACGTGACCATCTATTGCAATCTGAATCATTCAAGATCCTGAACGGAGATAGTGTCAAAACCTAAGTTACAGTCCACATTGGAGGTGCTAGGAGAACGGGATTGTGGTGAGTGGAACTTCCTTCCGAATCCTGTTTCTTCCGGCATCTATGCCATCACGCAACAGCATTGTTTCTAAAAATTGTATTCCGAAAAGGAATATACCTAAATGGATGAATCTTTGACCTTAATAATAATAATAATGGATAGTTTGAATAGCGCCATTTTCGTAAAAACTTTCACCTCAAGGACGCTTTACACATAAACTGTTTATAGTTCTACAATTATCTATAATTTTTAAAATTAAAAAATCGTTATTTTCACTTATGGGAATGATTTTTTGAAAAAGTCATTTTTAGTTTCTTCTTAAATAAAGTCTCTGATGCACTGTTTCTAATAACGGACGGCAAAAAGTTCCACGCCTGCCACTGCGAATGCCCGTTCACTAAATTTAGACTTCTGGCAACGGCTGATCGGTTCTACAACCCTTCCTGCAGCTGAAGTAGAGGCTGACTTGATAATTCCTATGATGGAATGATAAAACTGGTCGCTTATTGCACTGTGTAATTTAAAGTAAAGATAAGTATATTAAAAATAATGAACTGTTTACAATGCGGAATAATTAAATTCACGGAGGTCAATTTCGCGACGGCTTAAAAACTTTAAAAAGTCGTTCGTTAATATTTTATTCACTTATTTTATCCTCACTGAGAAAATATTGGCAGAATTTATTAGAAAATCTGATGCAAATCATACAAGAGGAAAATATAGACTCAGACTGCCATTCAGGAAGAAGGCTAAATCTCAGAAATCGATGATGTACAGTGGCATGAAGATTTTTAATGAAATTCTAGAAGACACAAGAAAGGAGAATCTACATAGATTCAAAATGAAACCATACAAATATGTGCAAGATAAGTTATAGTGAAAAGGAACATTTTGATCATGTTTATAATAGAGCATATATGAATATACTTATGGATGCACTGTATTAAGAATAAATAATTAAAAAAATATGTAAACAAATATCAGATATCTCATGAAACAAAGGTATTTTTTATTATATTTAATGGAAAATATATGCAAGTATGGGATAATTACAGGGCTTACGATCTGTCTTCGGCTGGCTTTAGTGATCACTTTATATAAATATAACGTTCACAAATTCTCACCCCTCCATCTCCACATTTATAAAATTTTTGAAAGTTATATATATGTTTATATGTGGACTCGCTTCGAGTACCACTACACCGTCGCCATCTATGGACCAAATTTGATAATTAATTTTTCCCTTTTTTATATGTCATTACTATGAGAATCTGATTTTTTTGAAATTATTTCAAAGCACTATTCTTTATCTGTAAAATGTTTTATAACATATTATACTAGAATACGCCTGAAAAATCAATATTTTACATTTTTAAATATATTTTCTTATTTTGACCAGTATATTATATTAGCAATATTTGAATATAGATAACACACAATTACTGGATTTTTACCTATAAAGGTACTGTTATTAAACAAATATTAGATATATCACAGAGCAATTATTTAATTAGATAAGTTATTAAACAAATATCTCTATGTGATATATTATCAAATATTTGTTTAATAATGGTGCCTTTGTAGGTAAAAATCCAGGAAATTTGTGTTCTTGGACATATTCAAATATTGCCAATAAAAAATATTTTTTAATACTCTTATGGGTTTTTACAAATTGCTGATATAAATATGTGCAGCTTGCATAAAATAATACAACATTGTAAGTACAATAGAAGTAAATATAATTGTATACATGTGCTTATAATATAACTTAATAAAATATATTACGCGTTTGTACAGTCACATTTGCAATACGGTATTATTGGATGGGGAGGTGCATATAAAATTTCAATGTCACAATTAGAAATCACTCAAAAAATGATAATAAAAATTATTCTAAAAAAAAAAGACTATCCAAGTATACAACTTTTCGCAGATTTTAAAGTACCTATACAAAAAAAAATCAATAATTCAAATTTTCAAAATTAAAAATCAATTAAATTTTAGAAGCGAATTCCGATCTACAAGATATGGAGATCAAATTGATATCCCAAAACTAAAATATACCGCAACTCAAAATCAATATATTTATCACGTCATCAAATTTTTTAACAATCTCCCCATCACAATTAGAAAAATTACGGACTATCATAAATTTGTAACTGAAGTAAAAAAAATATGCACACAGACTAACTGAAACATAAATTAACTCGTATATATTCCTTCTCTATACACGAGTTTTACTCTCATAGAGAAGAAACAAATGTTAAAAAAAAAACATATATATATATATCCACTGATTATTCAAATTGTATTATATTTTTAATATTAATAAAAAAATTTAAAAAATCACACTTTCACTACTTGATTCTTGTGGTAAATAACGGAAGGTGTTATTGTTCATTGTCATTACTCGTGTGCGTATTAAATTCGCATTGCATTTCTTTTGTTTATTTGCTTTTGAGAGGGCACTGTGTAACGCGATCTCGCTCGCTCGGTGAGTTAAGGCCCAGATCATTGTTTTAATTAACTCTATATAATAATATAAATCTTTCTGCCGCCAGACGTCTTGCCTTCCGGCAACTATTAAAGGAAACCTTCCAAAGTTCACCGATACAAAGCTAGGCTTTTACGCGGCCGTTTACGGTTACGGCGCGTTTACGTAACATTTACGGTCGTTTTACCATCTTGCGTTGTCGCTACACGGCTCGTGTGCTTTTATTGGCCAATCAAAAACAAAATATGTCCCTCCCCCTCCGTCTAGGGTGCCGCTGCCGCTGAAAAATCTAACCTATAAAGTTTAATAACAATTATTAAAGATACCATTTTCGTATTGTTGTTTAAACACGGAGTGACCAGTGAATACAGATGCGTTTAAGAAGAGCACGAGCTATGAAAAATGAGCGAGCACTATGGATGTCATTGAAAGGAAAATTTTAAGGCGTATCATTAGGTCGGTTTGAAAAAATTAATTTTGTACATGAAGTTTATATAGGAGCGGGGTTTGGAACATTATTTACAGTACGAGGGGCATTTTACACACATCTATCCAAGAAATCATAAATTAATAACACATTTATGCAACAGTAAAAGTATTTACTCTTCGAAAATTAAATCATTGTATTTATTACGTTTAAATTTTCGTTCCAATCAAGTTATATTTTTAAAAAAAGTCGCGGTACTCTTTGATTGCGTGAGTGGCACCAAAGTGATCACGTGCGTGCCATCAAAATGAAAATTTTGGTACAAGGAATTTGCTTTAGCTCATATCTATTTATATTTATTTGGTGGTCCATGAATAAAAGCCCATCTTTGTCATGTGATGCTACTACACCTGAACATAATCTTATCAATGTTGAATGTTTTAACGGATTTAAAACATAAACAAAAGGAGTGGGTATTTGAAAAATGAATTATTTTTATACATATATGGATATTAAATTCATTAATATAAATAAAATTATTTATAATGTTCTCAGTCGTTTAGAATCTTTTATGTAGAGTTTTCTGGGCTATTCTATCGTGTGTATCCGACCTCTCTGAGCGACGTTTCGGATCCTAATGTAGGGTTCATCTTGTAGCATCAGCGACACGGTAAAATCGCACAGAAAACTTATAAAATACGAAATTAAGAATAAAATTAATCGAGATAATGAAAATGTATTTCGTTATGTTGAAAATGTTCTCAGTTACGTGGTAACGAGTAATTTAATGTCAATCATCAGTAATTAATTAATATTAATATTATAAGAGCTCAGAAAGATGTGTCTGTCATGTAACGCTGTACCTAGGTAAATATTAAGGAGTGTTTTGCGATATATGTAACATTTTACTGTCATTAGTTTTTTATGCTTTTCTGTGTTAGATTAAGTTCTTTTCTGTACTTAAAAATTCTGATGTTTCCGCATTTTCTTTTTATTGTTTGTCCTGACCATCATATCTCAGGACGGGTAATACACCAGTACTGTATATCATGAGATAGTCGTCTTATGGTTTAATAAAATAGAAATACTTCGATGGTTCTATCAGACTTCAATCACCGAAGCCATCTCTGAATACATGTGCCAGAGTTTTATTATTTTTATTTCTTCTTTATTTCATATATATTCGTTTTACTTTTATTTTTTGCCAAACTGCATGGCAGTTTTACGGAAAGGATTGCCTTTTACATAGTTAAACTTTTTTTTTTAATAAATAAAATATAACAAGGGGGAAAAATTAGATAATGCGATGTTAGATGAATTACTTAGAATAAAATATATATATAAAAAAAAATCAATCTTTCGAAAAGATATACAATTCGTATAGGGTGTATCAGACCTAGTTCACAGTATTTTACGCGTGGATACTTGAATATAATATAATATAGCAAGGAAATAAAAAATAGATAAGAATATGTTCTTTTAATTTGTATTTTAAGGTGGTCTCTGGGGTCTCATTATTTTTTTAAATGTTTAATAGGTCTTTATTGATTTTGTTATTTATTTTTGGCACAACACATTTTCTGGTTCTCTTTTCTTAGAATTGCAGGATTGGAGAGAAATGACTCGTAATAGGGACCAATGATGAAAGATTGTTGAGGCGTCCAAGATTCACCAGTGGTTTTACAGCGAATAGTGGTAATGATGTAATAGATGTTGGAATAAGAATTGTAGATGTTTACGAGATAAGCGGGCTCGCTATAGAACGGTCCGGTAATTATCATCGGAGGTTCTACGTTACAATAATTATACTCAATTGAGGGAATTGCTGATACCGTTGCGATGAGGTGGACTAATCAGTTGTCTTCTAAAACTTTTCATAAATATTTTTTAAGTAATACATATGTATACCTTTTTAATTAATCAATTTAATTTATTTTAAATATCACAAGACATTGTTTTGACATTGCAATTTCACAATTTTTTTTTTTTTTTAAATATCCAATATTGTTGGTTTCTACATATATGTTAATTCATATATCAACGTTAACTGATTATCGTGAAACACATTATATATAATTATTAATATATTATATAGGTATATTAATCGAATCAAGTTTTACTTTTATTTTTAATTAAATTTAATAAGTCTTCTTCTTTTTCTTCTTTCAAGTAGGCAATCCACCCTTCAAGAGTGATTTGTGCCATTAAACAAGTTTAAACATTATTTCATAGAAAGCAGTACAACAATATTATAGAATAGGGAATATTGCGTTACAAATTAATACCATTGACATTCAAGAAATTTGCTATTATATAGCTTAAATGTGGCGAGTTGAGGGAAAGAAGATGACACAAGTTAACCGGGAGTTGAAAATTACCATTGACAAGATTATTGTAAAAAAAACCTGTGATCCGCAATGGACAGGCAAAAAAGACACGGTCAAGGGTTTCCTCCTCGGCACCACATTCACACATTGGGGAGTCTATTATGTTCATTCTGAACAAATGTGAAGCCACCTGGCAATGCCCAATTCTCATTCTAGAGATATTTGATATTGTTCTTTTGGAGACTTTCCTTTTGGAGAACCAGGGGGTGCGGGGAATAGATCTTTGGATTATTTTAAGCCGATTACCCTTGTGATTGTTTGGATCCATCCATTGTGCAGACCAGATAGAATACGTATGTTTTTTTACAATATTAAGTCTGTCATACATCGAGATATGGAATTGATGGGGAAGAACTCATTTAATAAGTCAAATTATAATAAATATTATTAATGAGTTCTATTAGTTTTCGTAAGCATTGTTATATGTTACAGCTGTTTTAGCGCCATTCTCAAACAGTGGATAAACCAGGTACAATAGATTTTAGTTACCCCTTCCTCTATACATGGGTAATTAGGTGGTTTCGGTTGAACCGATGTATATTAATATTCCTTATCACTAAAAGGCACTACCTTATCACTAAAAATTCACCGTTAATATGTATAATATTTGTGTTTGTTAATTTCCCGTTTCTGTAAATGATTAGTTGAAATATTCTGCCAGTGCCTCTATTTATTTTAATTACCGAGATTACTCCATTGTGATTGGTTATTTTGTTTTGATTTTAGGTTTGTGATTTAAAAAAAAAATGAATCACGTTTTAATAAAAACTTTATCAGGGGTCGTGAAATTCCCCCTAGGTAAATAAAAACATGCAAAAAATAGCAAAGCAAACAAGCAAACTTTGCAGTTTAAAAGAGTAAACCGCCAACCAAACAGCACCCTTTAAACCTTTTACCTTAATTAAGCTTAATTAAACCTTTGATATTACTTAAACCTTTTAAACCGATATATCATACTAAATTTTTAATGGTAATAATTTTTTTCTCAATAAAAATCGAAATGTTTATATATTTTTCACATTATTTACATATTTCTGTTATCATTATGTTTATAAATAATAAATATTATAATCAAAGAAACTTTTAGTGCATATATGTACAATTATCAAATTAATTTTTTAAAAATGTTGTCATAGATAATCCTAGCTCATTCTTATTTATAAATAAATCAGTTTTAAACATTTTAAATTCTTAAAATGACTAAATTGCAGAGCTCTAAATTCTCTAACATTTAAAATTGTTGCATATAGTAACAGACCTAGTTCACAATATTTATAACTGAACTAACTTATTTGTTAAAAGTAACTTATTTGTTACTTAATAACTTTTAATAACTTTTTTGTTAAAAGTTAAGTCGTGTATACATTTTCTAAAAAGAACGTATACGTAAATTGCCGCCATAAATGGAGCTTAATTCTACCGCCCCAGAGCCCTCTCATCCCGTTGACATTATTTAAAAAATATTAAATTGTCGAATTTCTGTCGCGCGTAAATTAAAACAATTCTTAAACGATTTTAGCAAAAACGTTCCCGCTATTTCCGCGGCATTTTTCAGTTTTTTCAACACGTACGTGAAAATTAACCACTTTTTCTCTGTCGCCTTACAATTCTCCCGCGCAAATGTAAATAATGTTGCCATAATTCAAATGTATGAAGTACATAAATATCATTTGGAGATATTTATTGCGTTTTTTTTCTTCAAAAAGTGACAGAAAATTGAGACAAAGTACTCTGTAGTTACCCACCTACGCGAGTTTAATAAATTTTCATTTCGAAACATAGCCAATCTTTTCGACCGGCATTTTTTAGATTTAATTAATTATGCTAAGGACGGAGAAACAGCTTTGTTTTGTTGAGACAAACGTCTAAAAGTATGTTTTAAATATTGGGAATTAATTACATTTCAAGATAATTTTAATTTCCTTTGTAGGAATTGTCTCTGCAGGTAATTTTTAGTGATTGATGTAATCATTTTGTTTTTCTAAAAGAATCACTAATCTTAATTATATTGTGTTTTTTTTGCGTCATATTGCAGACTCGATTTCCAAAAAAAAAAAACAGTAAAAATAATAGGACTTATGAAAATATTATTTAGTAAGAAATTATTGCGTTTTTTTATACAAAATTTAGTTTTAAATTGTAATACTGAAAGGCATAAAGCATGTGAATAAATAATTACAATATATTTAATAAAATCACATTTTATACGAATACGAAGCATTTTAAAACCAATTATTTAAACAAATTAATTATATATTTAACGATTTATAACATTTAGTCAATTTGTTAAATACCGATTTGTGTCTGTAATATTGATTTTAAGATCATAAGAAAATACATTATACAATTTTACATATTAAAGAACTTTTCTGAAATACTAAAAATGTACTTAATTGTTGCGGTCTTTTTAACAATTCATGTATTGTCTTAATTATGGTAAACAAAATTAAGTTCACTACTTATCCATTAGTATGGTGTGTGAAAGTATGTTACAATTTAAAAATATCTAGAACTAATGTATAACTAGGGATTACAAATTAAATATTCGGAATTCGAGGTTCGAATATTAAATTTTTCGGAAATCGGTCGAATTTCGAAAATTTTGATATTAAATAAATACTAATAATTAAAAAACAGCTCATTTAAGATAATAAATGAGTTATTATTTATTCTATAAAAAAATATTAAAATAATATAGTAAATAACGATTGTAAAAAATTCAATTAGAGAAAATATTTTTTTGATATTCCATTGAAATGCAATTGAAAACGTTTGCTCGGACTCTTTGGTGGAAAAAAATCAAAAATGATTATACGGACTCTAAAATTTTTCCTCGTATGTCATTCTCCAAACTATGTATAACTGATATGAATAAGTAATAAAGATTAACATTTTTATAGAAAACGCTAAAAGTTGAGTATTGAAAGGCCCCCCTTAACCAGTAAATTTTATGTCTGCTCAATACATGTGTAGCCATAGATGTATTCTCAGATTTATCAACTTTCTTTTTTTTGTCGGAAGTTTACCGTTCCATTTTATTTATGCTTGTTTGCTACAGGGCAGAGAAAGTTATTAAAAGAGGGCGACCGCAGGAAATATGTAAATGGTACCCCGGTTGATAGTTTAGCAATGCAAAATGCGGTTCCTGCTCCGGTCCTGGGAAATGGAAGTAAACCGTGAAGTTGGAAAAAGAATAATAAATTTACATCTGCGGGTGGAGTAAGTAGATGGCGTGTGCTGTGCTGATGCAGCCAGGGTGCCCTTGGAACCGGGGATGAACGGATTGGGGATGGAATCAATTTTGTAACAGTTGGATTTTTGGCGTGTAGATCTCCCGAAGCGATATAAGTTCAAACGTTGTCTGTTCTAAGAACGTTTCAACTATTTTTTAACCACGTATATAATTTGTTAGTATTAAATATTGGCTCCGGCACCACACCAACGCGTAATATACTAAGTGTGATATGAGTCGCACAGCGGCAGAGTGGCCTATCTGTAAAATGCTCAAACGGTGATCCAAGGGATTGAAAAAAAAAAGGAATTTAATTTATTAAAAAATATTTATGGTTGACAGATGTTTAATGATGATCATTGCATAGTTACAGTTAGACGTATATGTAGTAAAAAGTCTACAACGAGGAGCGTTTGATAGTGATCTTGGTTGGAAGCCGGCTTCCCGGGCGGCTGCCGGCGCATAAGATTGTTGTTGGTACCGGCCGTGTTTTTGAGGCTGATGAGTTTTACACCCAGGTATCTGCAAGATGCGTTCAGGGGTCGTCGGCGATATTGCTGATTGTGAAGGCGATGATACACCTCCACAAATTTCACTGGGATTAACTTTTTTTCAAAAGTAAATAAATTTTATTAATTTAAAGCATAGACAATTACATTATTAATATTATATATAAAACATAGTATAGATTTTTTGTTGTACGGCAAGTTGCAGTGTGTCATAAATCTCAGGGTGTATTACGAGATGTCTAAATTTTATCAGTTTTCGTATACGTATGGTACGATTCCTTGTCTCTCTTCCTGCCATTTCATCACAATCTCAATTGCGATGTGAGAAAAAAAAATTGCTTGCATAATACTAGCTTGCATCGCAACAGCCAGAGCCAGTTCTACCAGTTCAATCACAAATCGAGTCAGGTAAGCGATTTAACCCTGGCATGTTTGCAAATGAGCTGCGTCTGATCTACGACTATATGTCACATAAACTGGCTGGCTTTCAGCACATATTTCCATCAGCGCAGATGAAGTCGCGAGCGTACACAGGGAGATGTATGAACGTCTACGAGGCGTATATGCAGTTTAAGTTATATTTTATGGCTGAGAAAATTCTCGAAAGATCTTATGGAGTACGGAGCGAGAATTCAACACATTTACTGTGAGCTTTCAACATTTTGAATGGAGTAAAACTATTTTCCTTGCATTGTCCTTTTAGCACACAGAGAAGTCTACTTCCGTTTCCAGCCCGCTTCCGGTGTGTTAAGATTTATGTTCGGAACTGCCAGGAATGTGGATCGCGTGCCACGGAGGTTATGAAGCATGTAGACATTTCTTACATTTTCTCTTCTTGCCTCAAGATACCCAGGTACTTCAATTCTGAGCACAGGATATTCAGAGACTGCATCATTTTGAAAGATATTTTATCTTTTTTTATTTTTACAGATTTTTTATTTTTATTTTATAATTTAGAAAACGTTAACAGTTCAATGACACAATACATAAAAAATATAGTTAATGCAGTGTGAATGTTATGTTCCAGGCAGGTATTTATTTTGAATAACTTGGAAATGAAATACATTTTTTTAATTTGGTTTTTATTCATCGATTGTGTGGTTTATTACAATTATGTATGAAATATGATATTGGCCAAGTGGCAGCTTCCGACAGTAGTACAAATGCGTACTCTTTTAAATATATTTTTCATAACATCTCTACTGAAAATAGTCGGGAGCCGCCAAATCAGGTGATCGAGAAGGCCATTTTTCAAGCGTATTTCGGACTGTGTGTGAGGTGGCACCGTCCTGTTGAAATCACATGTGTTGCTGCAGGCCTAATCGACCCAATTCGACCACCATGAAGTTTTTCAACATGTGATGTTAACGATCACCATTCATGGTTACAGCATTGCCATTATTATTTAGATTAAATGTTTTAATGACTAAACACGTTATTGAAGCGTTAGATGCTGAGTAATAAATTGTAATCAACTACCTTTTATGACTACCAAATGTGAACTTACAAATATTTTCCAAACCAAAATGGTGGTCAAACAAAATCGGCCTGGAACATAATACTCACTCTGTATTATATTTAAAAATATAGTCATAAAGCCTATTAAAAACGCTAATTTATTATAGTGTGATCACCTACTGCAGGTTGTAGGTACTACAGTGCATTGAAAATGTAATACAAAGTACATAAGAAATAATGTTACAGCATATATTTGAACAAATGAAAATGAAAAATACATGAAAGCATAAAATAATACATAAGATAATTATAAATAAATATTTACCACCAATATATACAAACATAGTTTCAAGAAAAAGTTTTTTGTATCTTTGTAATGAATCGGATAATATATCGAACTCATTTATAGATTTTCAGATTTCATAATATAATCTGTATACGTGTGAAATCGGAATAAAGAACGCAATTCTGCTGTGGTAGTCTGAATGTTTCAGGCTTTCTGAATGATCTGGTACGTGCATGAAACTTTACTTTAGAGGTCAGTGCGCTGTCGGCCAGACCACTAACAATCTAGTACTGAAATATCTGATCAGATTATTGCACCTTATATTGAGACTGTTTAATCCAATAAACAAATTATAGATATCTCATAGAGACGAAGCTATTTATATTATATTGAAGTATTGGGTAGTTACGATCACTTTACACAATGTAACGTTCACCATTCCACCCACAATCAACCTCCATATCTATCAAATTTTGGAAGTTATATATATGTTACCATGTAGAAACACTTCGAAATGAATATCAAATTTATTCTGCTTAACACAATTTATTAAATGGGTTACAATTTATATATGTTTTACAAATTAATATTCAAATGTCTTATTCTGCTTAATATAATTTATTAAATGGGTTACAATTTTGAGATGTTTTACAAATTAATGTTCAAATGCCTTATTATGCTTAACAAAATTTATTAAATGGGTTAAAAGATGTTTAACAAATTAATGTTCAAATGTCAAGATAGTTATTGAAATAAGTTGCCAAAATGCTAAATATTAATACAAATTAAATATATCAAAAGAAAAATATACAGATAAAATCCATTTATCGAAAAAATATTTTAGTTGAAAAAACTGAAACTTCACAATAATAATCTGTTTTCCATAAAAAATGATAATTTTATTTGATCGCAAGCGCTGCGAATTACTGTAAGAAATACGTGTGCTGAAAAGGGAAATAGTGCTTTAAGAGACGCATTGTCTGCTTCGATTCTGCTGCTCTCGTCTGCACGCGGTGCCTCTCGTTAAGTGGTGACTACCCACCAAAAGTTTGACATTCTATTATCTCTGCTTCATTCATATTCGACCGGATATTTATCATCTTTCATCTCATTTTCGCAGAACATTTCTCTGGCTGAGTTTCAACAATGAGTTACGATTAATTACAGCGAATATCAGTTTCAACACATTTTGTGAACGTCCTGTATCCATTTGTAGCCAACAGAATGCGCGGTTTGTTCAGCGGTATACGATGTGGATATTATTATGAAATATATATTATGTATTGGCGGAAATGTGTTTCCCGGGGCTGATCCACACCACGCCACGAGCGGCTGCTTGTGTGAAGTCTCCTTCTATATTTTTCATTATTACATTTGTTTTACTATCGATAATCAAAACTATATATATATATAGATAATCACTATCAGACTCGGAGTAAAACCAATGAACATGTCACTTTAAAAATGTTTAACATAAGAACAGGGCAAAGACATGCATTGTAAATTGCTCCTAGACTGTATAACCAACTGCCAAAATCAATTAAATTGGCAGCAAATATAAATGTGTACATAAAAAATAATCTAAAATGGCTTAAAGGTCTTTAAAATAATTAAATAATTATTGAGGAGAACACGTTCTTATTGTGAAGTTGTAATTATTCAAAACATAGGTCTGTGATGTTTTAAATACTAATTTAATGTATTAATTATAAATATATACATATAAAATCAATTTTATCGAAAAATATTGGAATTGTATTAATATTGATGTATTAATTTGAAAAAGTGTAACATATAGGTTCGAAAATTTGTCATGGAAAATACTGGCGTTATAACACAATTGGTAGTGTACTTCCCCGGATTAGAAATAGAGATCCAGGTTCAAATCTCGGTAGCGCAAAAACAATATTTTTCGACAAAATTGATTTTATATGTATATATTTATAATTAATACATTAAATTAATAATTAAATAATTATGTATTCCGACATATTTCTTGTTCACGAGTTCTAATCTGATAAATTTCCTAACTTTGAAATAAATACTTATTATTAGGAGAACACATTCTTATTGTGAAGTTGTAATTATTCAGAACAGACGGTCTGTGTTTGCTTAAAAATATCGTCGCTGTAGTATAATTGGATAATGCACCTTCCCCGGTTTGGAAAGATATCCAGGTTCGAATCCCGGTGGCGCAACAATAATATTTTTAGATAAAATTGATTTTATATGTATATCATTCTAATTAATATATTAAATTCATATTTAAAATACTTATTATTTCACATTTTATTATTATAGATTTTGATCTTGTTTTATATAAATGTCGATAGCTACCCCCATAATTCAAGATTTTTCTTATTTATTATATTATATTAACTTATAAATTATATGATATCAACAGTTGTTTTAAAAATAAAGCAAAAAAATATATACCTAACTAACAACATGAATGTTAAGTGACTAGGTGTACAAATTTTAAAGCATATTTATTAATATTTTTGAAATCGGCTACGTCCGCGCTATTTTCGATTACACGAGGCACGTTGTTCTGTATCATTGAATTTGGAACACAAAAGGGTGTAATCTAAGGACCCCTATTGTTTGAACGAGATAATCACAATGGTCTAAATATTGCTCGCAAGTTTCAATCCGTGTTTATGGATCAAGGTACACATTTCCTACATAGTACATGCATTTATATTATGCAATTACGACTTTTGATCAGCTTTGTTTCGTTTTCAACACCGGTGTGACGTAGTTCTGACACCCAATATTATAGCCTATTCTAAATATTATTTATTTATTTATTTATGTATATACCTGTACGGTATACAGTACCATTAAAATAAAGAAAAACAACAATTACCTTTAAAAATTTATGTTAAAATAGTAACAATGCAATTAAGTATATTAAAAAAGGTACTATACAAAAATAATCAAAATGAATGTAAAATCGTAATATGAATTTTGACATTAACAAGGGTTTAGAAATTATAGATATATATATACTAGGAGTTTACAGTTAGATAATGTTACATACTTGTCTTCTAAGTACGTCTTCAGTGTACACCTCGCAATGTGAAGGTACAAGAAATAAACTTTGTAACAATTATACATTTATTACAATACGATAGAATTTAGTACAAAGTATATCACTTGTATAGGTTAAACAATTAAGCCGATGAACACGCAGAGAAAGAGGCCGCGCCCTGCCGCGCGCCGCCCTTTATAGCCTCGCACGCCCGCACGAACGCCGGCGGTGCGGCACTCACACACACAACCATACAATCCCAATGACATCACAGATAAATTTTAAATTTTAGTAATAAGATAAAGTGTTAATAGCAAATTAAATATTATAAATAACCAAATACTTTTGCAAATATTTACCTTTTAAATTTATTTTCACGCTAGTTCTAATTAGTCACCCACCACTATACTTATAATGTTTTGTTGTTTTTGTATGCTTACATTTTTAATTTTAATATACATCGTTTCCTGAAGAAGATCCCATATGTATCGAAACATGTTGATTTATAAATTAATATTGGTTTAAACAAAGTCATTTTTAATATATAACATTTGACAAATATATTGAAAAGTAAAAAATTGTTTGAAAAATTATGTCAGAACCATAGATAAAAATAGAAATAAAACAAAATGTTATTATCATTACAGATTAATATTTAAAATTGAGTGATATTATGCATGTTAAATGAAATAAATAAATCATCCATAAAAATTTTTATACATCGTTTATTTTCATCGGAAATTTAGCGTAGAATTTTAAAATTAGAATTTCCACACTTTTTTCGCAGAATTTTTACTGTTTAATTAATTATATTAATACGGTACGGTATACATTCAATAACAGCAATTTAAATAAAAACAATAATATCCTTATACTAAAAATAATAATAAAGCAAACAGAAATAGAGACAAAAATAATAATAATAAAAATATTGTTCTCGTCGTACATTATATTAAAATAATTGTGAAAAAATATTCTAAATATCTATCAATACAGTAAAAAATCCAATCTCATCTAGTTGTCGTAAAACTAGCCAATAACCTCATCGGGATGAAACTTGTTCCAATGTTTCCCTTTTTCACAGGAACACACTACCAGGATCTCTGGCAAAATGGAAACACATTAAAATTCATATTATATTATGCACATACGTGGTCCATATCACATATTTGTGTCTGAAACTTGGTTGTATAAAATTGCTTTCAGATCCAGAGCGATATAAATCTTGATGACTTTATATTAAAAAGTATGATTTATGTAAATATATTTAATACTCGCTACTACGATAACTGGATAATACGATACCCCTCATATGATCAAAATTGTTTTAAAAGTCATTTTATAATAATTTTTATGAATTTATTTATTAACATTGTTGAAGAGATACAAAACGATTAACATTTTTTTTCTTCTTTTCAGGTAATTACAACTTTGGAATACCTAGAGCTTGCGTGATTGAATGTATTTCAACGGTAAGCTTTTTATAATATGTATGACATTATTAAAAACACATTATTATTGTGAAGTCACAGTTTTTCAGAACATACTTCAGTGATATTTTAATATAAATTAAATGTATCAATAAGAGAGATTGATTGATTTTTGTTGCCACCCGGACTCGTACCAGGAACCTTTCGTTTACTGCGCTGACCTATTACGCCACGTCAGTATTGTAAGTTAACGACACATTTTCGACCTTATATAATATGTTGCACTTTCAAATTGATACATTTGTTAATAATGATAATAATAATAATGGATAATTTATATAGCGCCATTTTCGTAAAAACTTTCACCTCAAGGACGCAAGGGCGTTATTACATTATTAGAAAACAGTCTACTTTATTTTACGGATAATCTCAAATACCTTTCAGTAAAATCCTACAGGAGATGCCAGAATTAAATTAATTAATTCATTTTTATTAAATTTTGGAAACATTAATACAACTTATATATTATTATTGTGAAGTGAACACATCTAATATTTTTTTTTGTTAGTTTATTTACATTACATTATAGTATAAACTATTATAATTTAATTATTTGATTATATAAATAAATATAAACGTATACAAGTATTAATTATTGTATACAATATAATGGAGGACACTTCCATTATATTGTAAAAGTGTATCAAGAAGCGTTAAATATATAAAAAAAAAAAAAAAGTTTTTATTATTAATTACGTAATAATGATAATAAGTTAATATTAATTTATTATGTAGACTTTGTAGTAAAATGTAATATTTATTAATTTTTAATATAAGCACGTTTTATTGTGAAGTGCCATTTTTAGAACACACTTTTCTTCCCATAGTGCGCTGCGTCATCTGGAGGTTCTGAGTTACCTTAGTATTCAGAGTTCAGGTTTTACTGGAAGAGTGCAATGGTTAGACTCTGCTATTCTTCATGATGCAGACTTTTTCGTTGATGTGAACATTGTATTGAACGGCAATTATTTTTGTTTGAAAAAAACGTATTACTTTGATATTATTAAAAATAAAGTGTTATACAATTGAAAAACTATATATTTTCGTTGAAAGCAATCACTTTGTGGTTCGGCATATTATATTAAATAAAAGAAGAGTAACTTTGTATGAAACCACGAAATTTATTATACGTCGACCGGTTTCGCTTATCTCAAGCTTCATCAGAACGTATTTTTAAACTGATCATAAATAAAAAAGGAGTGCATTTATATATATATACATAAAGAGGGCGATAGAATATAAAATTACATGTGAAAGAGAGAGATAAAATACATATATAGTTAAATAAAACATCAAGGGAGACAGAATATTAAATTATATGTGAAAAAGAGAGACAGAATACATATACAGATAAACGGAACATTAAGGAATGGGAAAATACAGTATTGATGGAAATTAAATTGATTTTAAAGGAAACATACCTAACATGGGGCTAATGGATAAATTAACTGCACACAAGATGGGTGCATTCTTATAACTGCATTGTGTATGTTTAGATCTTGCATATTTTCATTTACCTTATATCTGCTTATATTCTTTTACATATTGTATTTTTCTCTCTCATTTCATATATTTTCACGTTTACTTACCTTGTATGTTTCGCATTCTATTTGATTGTGTTTCGCCTTCAATAAGTTATTCGGTTTTGTGAAATGTAATTTGTTTGCCAATTTGCTCTAAAATAGGATTTCCTAGTTGGGCAATGCATTTTAAAATGTGTGTAAAATATATGCAACAAACTGTCTTTTTTTTTTTTGTTGTTGCCGTCCAATGCTTACATGTGTCAAAGTAAATAAATAAAAATCTATACACAAGTGTACACATGACATACCATGATGCACACAAATTGCATACAAAATAGACGACCCGACATTGTTTAAGACGCCACGACTCGTTCTATAAAAGTTGGTCCATAACATTTTTCTTTATTTATTTTACATATTAGTTTTCTCGTACCGTTAAAATTGAAACCGTTGTAAAATATATGACCCAATCCATTTTCCGTGTTGTAGAAGTTCACGCAACCGGCAATACGCTTTTTTTATAGCGGCGTAAATATGTGATATCTCGAAAAGTTTTCAAATACGTTTCTCATGTCTCGTAAAACTCGCAGTTTCCGCCTTCTCGTGGAGGGCGCCCGAACGAACGTATTTAATTAATCATACATATTATAAATAAAACTTTTGCGCCTAATGCTTCTTTTTTGTAAGCAAATTTTAAAATTATTGTTAATATAAATTTAATATATTAATTATAAAGATATACATATAAAATCAATTTTTTGAAACCTGCATTGAACTGATTATGCTATACCCACACAGTGCTTTGACGACAAATTTTCGAACATGTTCAACTTAATACATCTATCGTTCCATTATTTGAAAGCGATCTTATTTATTTTTACGGAATCTCAAATGCCTTCGAGTAATTCAATAAAAGACGCCAGAATTAATAAATCATTTTTATTATTTTTTGTAATATATTATTAAGGAAAACACATTCTTATTGTGAAGTTGTAATTATTCAAATAATGGAACGATACATGTATTATTAATTTGAAAAGTGTAACATATAGGTTTGAAAATTTACCGTCAAAGCACTGTGTTGGTATAGCATAATCGGTTAATGCACGTACCCCGGATTGGAAGAGATCTAGGCTCGAATCCCGGTAGCAACAACTATATTTTTCTATAATATTGATTTTATATGTATATCTTTCTAATTAATACATTTAATTAGTATTAAAAATATCACAGATCTATGTTCTGAATAATTATAGGTTCTAATAATAAGAATGTGTTCTCCTTAATTGCATTGGTCATTTCCTTTAATACGTATTATAACATGGATATGTTACTTTTTTGATGTGTAAACGTCCACCCGTATTTCATTAATTTTAGAAAAATACGAGCCGAAGAAATATATCATTACCGTTACGATGGTAACTACATATTATATTCAGTGTGTTTGAAAAGTCCCAACATTTACGTGTTAGGAAATTTAAATAATGTATTTTTTCATCGCGGTACGTAAATTAAAAAAAGAATGCGCACGGACCCGTAATACTTACTCATACGAAGTATTTTTAAACATTTTTCTAACAAATTACATTTTAAAATTTTCTTTCCTTATACCCTCATACATACGCTAGCGATATATACACAAAACCATTTGAGTAGGTTTTAGTTATAACGATTTTTTTTTGTTCTGGAGGCATATTTATCAAATAAAAAAAATGTGCCTTATTTACACTGTTATAATTTTTAAAATTTGATTTAGATTCTGAATTTTGCAACTTCATAATATTGTAATATCTTTGTGTGGATAGATACTGTGTATGTCAAAGGACGACAATAGGGAAACAAAATAAACACGTTATATATATATATATGTGTGTGTGTATATGTACAGAAATATTGAAATAAACGCGAGATGTCAACTGTCGAACACGTTAATTGCCCAAGAGTTAATTTCACTAGTTGTCAATCAAAATTTATTAAATAAAAAATATAGTACGTTAAATATTATAGAAAATCGTTCGTCTATCTGTCTTTGATCGTTGGTTCCGCGTGGAACACCCCTTGAGATGTCGAAAGTAGTATATTCTCTGTGCCTTATTATGTATTAAAAATCTGCGTGAGCGGCACCCTTATTTTTCATTCCCTTTATACAGCCGATCGTAAGTCGTGCGTTGCAATATCAATATGGATATTTTCTCGTTCCCATAAAGCCTACCCCATACATGTACACACACATCTATTCACAGGGGAGGCGGAACCTGGGTATACACGCCGAATGAAAATTCTCAGAAAGCTTGCATTTTAAATTAATAAAAAGCATTCTGACGTTAATCTCACTGATTCGTGATGGTAGTAGTTTTTCTGGAATCAGAAAATTCAGCCAAGTAAAAAGTACAAATTCAGTAAAACTTATTCTTCTTCTTCTTTAACGGCCTCATGGGACAGAGCCCCATTTGCATCTTGACATTGTATCCGTGGTCCAGTTTGCCGGGGACCCGCCTACATCTTGTAGGGCTGTCTTGACATCATCCCCCATCTTTAATCCTTTGTTGGTGCGCTACGTGTTCCGCCCACTGCAGCTTTCTTATGGATATATAGGGCGGTAAATCGTTCCGCAAGTTCCAGGTTCTTTAATCTTCTCCATTCTCCGGTTAGGTCATCACGTATTGAGCCGCAAATCTTGCGCCCGACTTTATTTTCGAAGATCTGCAATCATAAGACCAAACTTCACACACGTGTAGAACGATCGGTTGTTTCACTGTTGTACGTAGTTCAATCTTTATCTTCTGTGACAGCAATCTTGATGATAGCAATTTTTTTGTTGGATTTCATTATTCCTTGTCATATTTATTTCCAGATATTTAAACTGTTTAGCCGGTGTTCCGTACAGAAAATGTAGACATGGGTGGTTCGCCGATCTCCGCTTCTCTCAACTGGTGATGATGAGGTCAAATGAAATGAAACACAAAACATGTTAAATCTAGGGAACTACGGCTACAGAATTTCTCATTTTATTACAGACACCAGCGAGACGTATTTTATAAAAAATACATATAATTTGAATTACTGCCTCGTGTCCAAAACATATTTTATTGGCGTCACATTTGCGATCTATCAATCCTGTGCGATATAGCCGGTTCAAAAGTTTGCTCTCTTATGATAATGGCATCTGTCATCTGTTCATTTAATTCAAGAAAACTATTAAAATAAAATAAAATATTTAAGAAAATATACCTGCTAGAATTTGGAAACTGCTTCCTCATTTCCAAGTCATTTGAGAGTCCACAGTCTATGTATACACATTTTTTGAAAACAGTTAAAAGTTTCTAAAATTCTGAATATTTTACACACATACGCGAGGGATTTATGTGCGAAAAAAATATAAAATAGATTCATTTTAACGAACGAGAGAATTTTGATGCTTTAAGAGGGTAGGGAGGCGTTCAATGTCGGCACCAGTCGCGGAAGAGCACGTTCTGCATCACAGTTCCGGTGAAAGCTTACGATCTGTCAAATCTAAGCGTGATGTAACTCTAAAACTCTTTGTTTTAAGGAAATCTCTCCCCTATCTGGAAATTTTACACAAATCCAATATTCCATATTGCTGTTTCTCGACGCATCTTCTTCCCCGTGTCTTCCTTCCGCCCCCCTCTGGACCCGCAGCATCCCCGGGCTCCCGAGTGCCGGGCCCCGTATAAGGTATTACCTGATTTATCTCAACAAACACTTGTTTCTTCGCAGTGCTACGAGAGGCACGCATCGAAGAGGATATTCGCCGAATATTTTTCGCAGGTGTTTCAAAACCTCGTATAACGATTTATTTATTGCGCGCTTTCAAGAAAGTCTTTTCAACTTAATAAAGACAAAAACGGAGTGAGAAAAATTGGAACAAATTACGAGGTAATTGATGACATTTTTTTAAGATTAGTATTATATATTAATTAAAGGACTCTGGAACTTCTACCGTAAGTTTTATTCAATTACTGTTCATTAAATCTAGAGTTTGTTACGTTTCTTTAATTAGTAGAATTTGGTTTTATTTATAAATTTTATTTGATTTTTATTCACTTCTTTACTTTTTTTACACTTACTTTAAACTATGTGAATTTAATCTATTTCCATACATATTAACTATATATATATCCATATATAGTTATAACAGTTCGAATAACTACTAAATCGTTCATTTTCAGATAACCCTATTTGACACAATGTGTGTAGAGTTAGAAGCCACAATAACCGACGAGCTTGTATGAGATGATGCATGAATGTGGATGAGGTGAGAATTACGTGTCAGGACAATTATCCTCTGTGCCTACCCCTGTGTGGAAACGGCGTGATAGTAAGTTACTTAGTTAGTTTGGTGTAGTGGTGGCCTCTGAACGTAGGCTTCGTTTAGACTGTTGTCTCTGGGACACATTGAATAATACATATTTTGAATACTACATTACATTTGTGAATATTTTAACATAATGAAGTGTCATTTGTCAATCATTTAGGTCACTTCATTTTTTTGACGCAATTTGGAAGGTCGTTATGTCAAATTTCGGTCAACTTTCTTTTAGGACATTAGGAACATTGGTTCAAATCTTTCACTTACTTTACGACGTTTGACCATTTGATATATTATGTCCGATAATGGTCTCAATTTTCTCGCCCACTTCTGATTGGTCAGCATTGAGCCATTCACGGCTAAAGGTATCCCATTTAAAAAGGCACACGAAAGTGAATAAATAAATCACCTTAGCTATTACGTACGACGGTTTGAGCCTTCGGCGTCGCGCTTAGGCCTTGTGGGGAATTTCACATCCCCTATTTCAGTTCTGAAACTGAACGGAGGGGCTGGAAATCATTTCTGATGGAAGTGGCGTCCCGGGGGGTGTAGCTTGATGCAGTTTGTTTATGTGCAGGGTGTAAATTTTGCAGTTTCCCGAACGGAGAAAGCCCTGATGGAAAATGTTGTGTTTTAGTGAGGTGTCGGTGCATACTTTACTCCGATATACGTGTTTCGCTTTGCAGCTTCGCTGGCAGAGTGAAACGTGTTCGCGTCTCGTATCTAATATTGTATTTTTGTTTCAATTAGAGCTCTGTGCACGTCTTGGTATGTTTGCCACTTATTTTTTTAATCTGTTAATGTTCAGTTGCCTTGTGTGCTGTGGTAAACTATTATATAATTTTATGCTACATTTTACACTTTTTAAGCCATTTACTTATTCGTTTACATTTTCAGAGTACTCTGTAAGAAGATACAAGATTTTTACTTTAGCATGTACGTTATGCAGAAGTATGTAAATATAACCTGACCTATCACGGAGGAAGAATAGTAAAGCCCTGCCGTTACGTAGGTCCCACCAATCTTCTTCATTTATTTATTTTTTGTAGCATAAATAGTACATATGAAAAAATAAAGGTAATTACTTTACTAGACGTGGTCTGTTTAAAGCAATTACCTGCACAGTTTTAAAAAGTTGTAATTGTTTGAAGGTAAGTAAGTATAATGTTAAGTAAGTAAAAAAGGACAATCTGCAGTTATAAAATAATATTGAAAAAATAGTTATAAAAATATTATTGTCTGTAATATACAATAGTTGGAGACAAAAATGTGTAGGTAGTTAGGTTAGCACAAATAACAAATTAGATTTATTTCGCTTTCTACCCACATCAAGCAACCATTTGACTCGATCCTGGACAGCGTGCATTACCAAAGGGATTAGAGTGCTAAGAGATTCCACAATTCGGTCACACCATCGTTTTGATTTTATAGTGAAGGGTATTCGAGTTATTATACCCTTTAATACCCTTAAACGAGTATTTGCAAAAATCACAAATTTCTCCAATGACGTCATCACGTCGTACTAATTTTATCGAAGGATTTGATGAAGATATATAAATGATAATATATCTTTGAACCGCTCTTTTCTATATCTGTTTATATCCTTGGCTATCCACGGGATCCTCAATATGCACCTTCGGATGTGAGTTGAATTTCTTATTTAAACACTGTCTTTTTTGTAAATATTTACTACACACTGCGAAGAACTTGGCAGAATTAAAATATTATCTCTCAGATATATATTTTTATGGAATAATCAAGATTATGAGTGAAGAAACTTGCGTAATAAAAGTGACGCGGAAAATTTTAGCAATCTCAATAAAAACTGCTTTTCTCGGTATAAAATTGATATTACCCTGAAGCATGGACGACTTCATTCCGCCCGACCGTATCCGGAAGCATAATTGACGGGGAAACTCGTGTCTGTGGAATATTTCACGACATGCATGCATAACGGCCGCCATATTGTCAAAATTAAGACGCCAAAAACGCGGTAAAAGTTCCCATAAAGCGGCGTTCCTCGCGCCTGATTGGCCGCCGCTTCCCGCCGAACATTTTTACTGGCCGAACTGGCTTCGTCCCCTCTCAAACCGTCTGCAATTTCATTGTCTATGGTTTTGTTTTGCTTCACGTTTAACACTCTTGTTCGCGGCTGTAAACAATATTTTCATACTGGCAATCTTTTATGTTGCGAAAATATTCTCGCCAATTTGTGCTGAACGTCATGACCCATTTACAAAACTATTTGTAGGAGAACACGTCTCCTAATAATAAAGTTGTGTCAATGTGTCCAAAATTTAATAAAAATGAATTGATAATTCTGGCGTCTGCTTTCAGTTTACCCAAAGGTATTTGAGATTCTGTAAAAATAAGGTAGATGACTCTTTCAAATAATGGAACGATTAAATGTATTAATATCAAAAAGGTAACATATAGGTTCGAAAATTGTCGCTGAAAATATTGTCGCTGTAGCATAGTTGGATAATGCACCTTCCCCGGTTAGGAAAGAGATCCAGGTTCGAATCCCGGTGGCGCATCAACAATATTTTTCGATAAAATTGATTTTATATGTATATCTTTCTAATTAATATATTTAAAACTATTTATATTATTACGATTGTTTTTAAAATATATTAATGAATATCAGTGATGTCTGTGATATCATTATTTGATTTTGGGTCCAGTATTCAATAAGCAATAGAAAAATGTTGTGTTAGTGACATTTTTTGTAGTTTAGTGACAAATCTGTATTTTAAAAGAAAGAAATAATGATGTAAGTGGAAAAAATTGAGTGTATTACTATAACTACATATAGTCGATACAATTCCGTTAGATTATCAAAAATCCAATGAAACTAGTCAATTATTCATACAACTGAAAGGCCACTACAATTCTGCATTGCCTCTTCTGTCAAGTTAGTGATTAGCTTAGATTAGTTAGCTCACATAAATAATGTAGTGTTTATTTTAAATCACAGATGAGACAAAGATTTTCGGTATTTAATTTTTTATCTATTTGGTGTTCGTCACAAGTTTTTGACGTGTTTGTGATCTAACTAATTAACGTACCATCACGCCGGTAGGCAGAGGGGATAGAGCGCCACATTCTTCTGTCTTAACACACAGTTCTAGCCTCATCACCATTCTTATACAAGCTCGCCGATTATTGAGGCTTCTAACAGAACCATCCTCCAGTATCTGGTTTACTTGGTGGTGCCAAGTCTTCCGCGGACGTCCTCTACTTCTAGTGCCATTAACATTTGCGTCATGTATCTTTCTTACCATTCTCTCCTCATTCATCCTCTCCATATGACCAAACCACCTTAGTGATCCTTTTTTAATCTTACGCACTATACTTAGATTAGCTTTACATTCTTTACTTTGTCATAAATGGATCTGCTACACATACGCCTAAGTGATCGTATTTGTTCTGTATTCTGTCTACTTTCGTTTCTATTCTGCTAGCTCCAAGCCTCACTTTCATACATCAATGTTGGTACCAGGACTCCATTGTGTACCGCTAGTTTACCTCGGTACTTATCTAGTGATCTAGTTCATAGAACAAGCGTTTAGCTTTATTTGAAAATTGTTAGAATATTGTACACGTATTCCATGTATGCATCTCTAAATAATTTAAAAACGGCGTTCTTGTTAATTTTAGTACATTTATTATTGCCGCTATAATAAAAATTCTTGGTAGTTAGTTCTTTGTCCTCTCCTGACCACATTCCTCCAATGTTTTGCGCTATTTCTCTCCGGTTTTGGATCTCTAAGGCATATATCTTTTTAAGGATATTATCGCTTCATCTTGGATAAGGTCTCCCCAAGCATCCTGTTGATCTAATAATCAGCAGTGATTTCGGTGTTTGCTATTCGGACGTGCTCTCCTCACGGTCCAATCTTTGAAGTCTTCTTATTTATACAACGCTTAGCTCATTAAACATATGTGATTTATGATGATTAAGATTTTACCATGTTTATAAATATATTTCACAATGCTGTGATATGATCAGCGAATTGCTGACATTTAAATGATCTTTTTTTGCTTCAGTAACACACCGTGGCAGCTCAATGGTTTATATGCCACACGTGAAATATCGTTTAAGGCTGGCCTATTGAGTAAATTAGCAGATGCTTTGACGAAGAAAACACAAATACCAGCAGTTAATTTCATACGAGTCGACTATCTACCATCTATTACTGACCTACCAACCATTTACGATATGCGTCATCCTGTCGTACGCGTTCTAGGGAAATATCGATAAAACATGATATATGACTTACCCAGGTTTCGTGGGTGGTTCAGGGGTCTCTGAAATCTCTCTCTCGCGGGACTGCCAATGAATACGAATCGCGCACCCCTTTTTACATGGGGGGCAGTATGCAGTAGTACTTTTCATTTACTCGGGAATTTCAGTCAATCAATCGTCAATATTCAGTGAAATGAAAAATATTTATATTACGTCTCTTAAAGTATATTCAGCTCGTTAAATCAGCATACCGAGATTATTAATGAGTTCTTTTCTTTTAGTTGCTTTTCTGCTTGTGCATTCTGTATTGCCCTCCTTAGAATTGTACATACGGTATTCTTACGTATCAACTTTGAAATTATTTGTACATTGTATACTATGCATTTATTCAATCCATATTACAATATGCCATCATTAGTTGGGGATCAGCTTATAATACTAGCCTGATTCCAGTAAGAAATGTATAAAAACTTATCATTAAAGTAATATAAAAAAACCAAAAGATCATCGGACAAAATTACTTTTCGAAGAATTCCAAGTACCTACTATTCAAATATTAAAAGAAAAAAAAAATATTACTGTAAATCGTACTAGGTTTAAATTTGTGTTTTCATGCTCAAAAATTAACACATCATTTGCACAACACCACTATACGCATATAGGAAAAAATAATTTTAACAGCTTACCAGAAAATATCTGGAAAAAAAAGTCGCGGAGCTATTTGATTGCGTAAGTGGTACTTGAGTGAACACGCGAGTGACACCAAAATGTAAATATTGATACAAGGAATCTCCGCTAGTTCATGTCTATATATTTCGTAGTCTGTGGTAAGATCTATAAATTATGACATCAACAAAAATGCGGGAAAACCTATAGTGATTTGACAGTTGATTGAACCTTGCGACTACGCGAACCTGGCGAGGTAAAAAGTAATTAAAATCCCCTGTTGTTTGGATTATTAACTTTGATGATATTTGGCTTGTATATTTTTAAATTTATAATGGTATTGGCGGTTTATCATGATTATTTTGTTTTCTGTCTCTTTTCTATCAGTCTTCGACTGCACTGTTTGTTATCTTGTCATCGATTTTTATCATCGTACTTCGTAGTAATATTACAAGATGGAGAGGATGAGAAGTATTTCTGGAGCAATCAAAGTAACATTGGATATAGGTAGTTAGTCAGGATCGTAAAACGTGGAGTGGTGTAATCGTGGTAGGGTACATAGGTTTCCCAACCCTCAAGACCAAACTTGGTAGATAAAACGGGGTGGTTTTATGCCTTGGTGTAACTTTGACGCCTTGCGCGGTTTTTGGCGAGTTATTATTGCGAATGTCATCTGGTTTCGAACAACTTTGTAAACCTGCCATTTTTGGCTGCGGTAAACACGACATCTTTTGCAACGTTGGATATTATTTCTTGTCGCTACAGCGACGTGTGGTAATCCTTTATAAATAAAACACATCAAATTATTAACAACTAAACCAATTTTTTTTTTAAATTTGTGTTGAATGTGTAATAAAACTTAGTTGATTTCTTTCGAAGTTAAATATGGCAAACATTGTATTTAATAAGTAAATAATTATTAGCTTTTTATATTGAAAATATAGTGTCATTGAAGAAAAATAAAAAAAACGAATATTTTAAATATGAATTAAATATATTAATTAGAAAGATACATATAAAATCAATTTTATCGAAAAATATTGTTGTTGCGCCACCGGGATTCGAACCTGGATCTCTTTTCAAACAGGGGAAGGTGCATTATCCAACTATGCTACAGCGACGATATTTTTTTTAGCGACAAATTTTCGTACTTATATGTTACCTTTTTGATATTAATACATTTAATCGTTCCATTATTTGAAAGAGCCATCTACCTTATTTTTACGGATTCTCAAATACCTTTGAGTAATCTGATAGCAGACGCCAGAATTATCAATTCATTTTTATTAAATTTTGGACACATTGATACAACTTTATTATTAGGAGTATACAAGTATAAAGTAGTAATAATTACAACTTCACAATAATAATATTACCTGTGCCGGCATAGTTACAGCTGTAATATCAATCTACCGGTAATAGAAAAGTGTCAGATTAAAGTCTCGGCGATAGTTTAATTTTAGATAGGTTATGATATAATTACAAACTCGTTTGCAGAAGGTCTCATGACGCAATATCTAAAAAAAATCTATGCACTTTTTTTGATAATGGCATGGAGACCTCGTAATCGCCCACTATTTACAAATCATGGATATTATGGACGTAGTTGTTATCAGATTTCATATATATCTCCGCTTAGTTTGTTAGCCAGCCTGATTAGCTGTTACAGAACAGCGGCTGTTGAAAAGTTTAAGATAATAAAATGTTTTCAATAGATCTCAAGTAGAATAGAATATAATATAATAGATTTATTGAAGAGAAATGGTAGTGTACCTACAGGATACTATAAAATCTAAAATATCTTTTCCTTTCACACGCATACGAAGTCTACCCAATTGGAAGGTATTTTTATTCAAAAATATATTACGTCTATATATTTTTTTCGTTTATGTTCGTGCCAGTGGCGTGCACTAGGCATGTATTTACGTTATGCTGCTTATATCAATACTGTAAAAGTGACAAAAGTATATCGTCACTAAAGATTGTATTCATCTTAAATATATACATTCATTCGGAAGTATATTTTTGTAAAAAGTATTCGTGCGTGAGTTAATTTCTATATTAATAATATTACTATAGGAAAATTGTTAAGTGAAGAGTTAAAAATATTTTATAATATAAAATAATTTTACGCTTGAAATGTATTGGAACGCACTCATTCAAGTCCGCTTCGAATACACATTTGTAACACGTCTGGTCAACCGAAGATGTGCATTCGGAATACCGCGCAGCGCGAGATGCTCAGCATTGAGTTTAGTCGGTACACGTGTGATCTTGTGAAAAATTATACGAACACATGCGCAGGTTTATTTGTCATTTCTAAATTATTTTGCTAGATGCTAGTGAGTTCCATAGATGACTGCTATACAATCCAAGATTGCAACTCGCGTTGCAACCTACTGCAATGTGAACGAACTCCTCCTGAATGCTAAAAAATGTTTTCAAATAACATTCTCAAGACAATTCAACAGCATTCATTTTTCTTACACAATAGGCAGCACTCAGCTAGAAAATAAAAGCGATGTTAAAGACCTGGAATACTCCTCGATAGCAAACTTCTTTCCAAGAATTACATAGACCATATTACTTCCAAGATTTATAGAATGCTAGGATTCATATTTCCAACCTACAAACACTTATTGCAAATCCATATTGCTTCAAAATACTATATTACGCATTCGTTTGCAGTCACTTAGAGTACGCATTTCAAATTTAGAACCCGCGGCAGATTACATATATTGCGAGATTAGAACGAATACAAAATAGGTTTTTCGACATTTTAATGTTAGATCTAATCCATCATTTAAATACAGCAAACTTCCACAATATGAAAACCCTAGAATATCTAAGAACACTTGATGATCAAATACTTGACAAGGCCATATTGACTGTCCCAGCCAATTAGAACTAATATCCTATCACATGCCATCTAGAGCGACCCGGCAATCCATACTCTTCCATATTCCTAGAAGTAGAACATCTTACACACAAAACTCATTTATTCACTGTTCATCCAAATACCATAATGAGAAGTTAACAGAAATTGACTTTTTCAATATTAGCCTAACTACGCTTAAATAGATCTTTTTATGAACTACCATAATCTCAATGTTAACCAATCATTCTACCTACAAATACATTTTGTTCTCCCTTTACCACAACAATAGTTTCAACCTCCCCGCCACCCTTTCTCCAACCTTTTTTTTTTTATCTTCTGCTATATTTTGTGAGTGAACATTTCTTAGGATTTTCATAATTATTATCATATTCCTATTATGTTGATTTACATTCTAAAAATCTTTGAATTAATTAAATTAAATAACTTTTCAAAGATTTTTGGTGAAACTTTGTGGAATTCTAGGATTATTTTGTAAATTGAGTTAAAACACTGTTTTATTCCATTATATTTTTTATTGTGTTAAACGTTAGAACGTTTTCAGGAACATCTTCCCATTATCAATATTACAATTCAACTAACATTAAAAACACTTTCAGACCGTAATATATACCTACCATATAGCGTTAAAGGACGAAAGTTAGACAATATAGAAAATTTACAAATATTTAATAACAATAAAAACATAATAAATATTCAAATACCGCCCTTTACATCCACTCTCTTATCCATTTTGACTCCAACACACACCCACCTCCGTTAACTCCAAACACACCATATATTACTGTCTAAAACTGTTTTTAATTTTAGTTGAATTATAATATTGATAATGAGAAGATGTTTCCGAAAACGTTCTTACGTTTAACACAATAAAAATATAGTAGAATAAAACGGTGTTTTAACTCAATTTAAATTAAATATTGAATATGTCTCTCGATTTAAAATATTAACTAGTGAACTATAAATATGTCATTTAGATTTGATTCGCGTAAATGATAGCTTTTTTATTGTACGGAGTGCACACCACTGGTTTGTACATAGCAATTCGCCGTGAATATTTTAACAAAATTTAGAGGATACGCTGACTCTAAATTGGGTACGACAGTAGACGACGCAATCAATAGAATAAAACCATCTAAACATCGTACAAAACAGTGATTTCTCTTCTGAACGAACACCCCTACCACTCGGCGGCCACCCCTCTCCCGCGCTTCCACCCCTCCGCCCTTATTAACCATTAAATTTAACAGACAAAATTTCCCTGGATGAGTTTGTAAACAGACACCAAGCGCCGCGCAACGACATTTCCTGGAAACTTTTCGTCTTTCGCTAATTTTGCTCTTTACAAAATTGTTAAATATTTTATATGTAAAATCAACACTAAGTAAGATTACTTGTGAGTATCATCGCGTACTCGTATGAATTTTGGCTGACTGATGTGTAATTTATTTTATTATATTTATAATATATGTAGATTTTGAATGCTTTATAGTAGTGTGATTGCGATTGTGATTGTAACTATGATTGGTTACTGAAATTATTCATAATTCGTTGTGATGATGATGAATATTTTGACACTAATAATGAGATGATACGGCTGATTGTGATGATGACTACAAGGATGATAAAATGACGTCGATGAAAAATACGATGACGACGTGTTTGTGGTCTAGTGGTTTTGATACTCGTCGGAGATCAAGCTTCATTCCAGGGGCCATCAAGTTAGGCCAATTTTCACAACACAAGCGTTTAGCTTAGTTTGAAAATAGTAAGAATATTAATAACGTTTTTAGGAAGAGGTATACTACATTTTAATTTCTTAAATATTTGGCATAAATAACTTTTAAATAAAGGTCTGTTTTCGATATAATGGTCTCTAACGACTTTTGAGAATAGAATAAAGAATAAATATATTTCTTAGTGAAGACTGCATGGATTAATTCGTGAATATTTTGCAAACCTATTGTCAAATGAATAATGTCTGCCCTGGGGCCATTAGTGAGCATGGAACTTCAAAGGTGGCTGCGCTGCCTAATGCTCTACTTTAGGAAAATTTAGAGTTTTCTCTTCTACCCATGTGGCCCAGCTTAATACACCCGTACATTCTTGCTGTCGAGAATAATTTCCACGGTAGTCTGCTTCGAATAGGATTCCTTATACATTTTAAAGTAAATATACATAATAAGTAGGTTTAGATTTAGGTTGTGCTGTTACCAATGATATATAATATATGTAATACAATATATGTATTTACGTTTAACCAACGCCTTGAGACAAAATAAATCCGTTGTTTATACGACCCTACCATGTGTTCATTAAAATTTTTAGAGTACTATTAATAGTGTTTTTAAGTCTTCTTACCCATATAAAAAATGTATGGACGTTTTTAAGAACACTTTCTATTACTGAACTAATTTATTGTTTGAAAATCTTTCACGTAATAACTAAAGGAAATAATTATTTTTATTAAAGGTTAACGTAGGAAATAGTTCAATGATTTGCACGCAGTTGTAAGGCTTTCTAATGTTATTCTGTTGAAAAACAGCACAGGTAACGACTCTATACAAAACCGATCAACCGAATTTTTTTTTTAATTCAGTAAATAGTCATTTATATGACTTGAGTAATTCACTAGCTTAAAGACAGAACAGAGTAATGTGAATTGCTCGATGCGGCGAATACAAAATAGCGCCATGGGTACAGCGGTGAGTTAAAGTGGTAGTTTTTAGAACTAAGCAATTATAGTCTCTACTGCTACACAGATGGCGCTAATAGTGAAATAATGTTTTCGTTTACGTTAATCCAATTAGTTAATTTATATTTGTTTCCCAGAATTTTTAGTAATGCACAGCTTTTTTGCTTGTACGCATTGCACGCCGCTGATAATAAGAATCTCTCGAAAGAAGATTGTATATTATCTAAGGTACTTGTACGGAAACTCCTTCGAAGATTGGATACATTTTCTTTCATTTAAATTTTATGTCGCCTTCAGACCAATTTAAGTTTCACAATGTATCAAAATGCAAATTAAGTATCAGTCTCTCTGTCTAAGCATATCTGGCTTTGTGTCTAGATACAGGCCGCATGAACAAGCGCATGCCGTTACGAATGTGCGATGTTCGCCTTTCTGCGTTATTTATCCGATGTGCGTTATAATTTATTTAATGTTGAAACTTTTTAGTATCAACCCGTATTGTCACATCGGTTGAGATATCGCTGTCTGCAAGATTTAAAAATTATCTTACTGAAAACTCATTTCCAAGGCCTACACATGCAGGTAACCCCCGTTGATCGCGGGGGATACGTTGTGGATATGGTCGCTATAAGCGAACATTTGCGATCAACGAGGGATTTAAAAAAAAACATTTTAATATCCGAAAAAACACATTATTAATAAATCAAACAAAAGACACACATAACATAATTCATTCATTTTGTTTCGCGTTGCAATAAAGAATTTAGATTCCTTTCTCTCTACGTTCATTATGCAAAATTAACTGATAACTGTCAAATAAGCCGTCAGCAACGCATTACACCACTCATTTGCTCGAAATCTTCGCATTAATTGTGAAGAGAAAGGGCATTTTCAATGATTTTGACACTTCACTTTCACAGTATACTATAAACATAGTAGTCAATTTCTTGCATTCATTAGTTAAAGATTCGCAGTGTGATTTTAACAAAGTCTGAATATCATCTAGCGTGCGTTTGACACTGCAGCTAAGATCGTACTAAAGGATAGACCCAAATGATGCACTGGCTCAACCGTTATTTTGTCTCATTCGCAACTTTACGTGTATGATGTGAGTGAGCAAGAAAGAAAGCACGCACGTGTGACCACTCATTATGACGATTCCTGGCATGTATAAAGGCCAGACAAGTGCAAATATATTTTTTATATCGCGATATAACGAATCCGCACTCGCTGGGTTCGCGATGAACGGGGCGTTATCTGTATATTCATGTCGACTTTATTATATGATGATTATGATTTGTTATATTAGTACTATATTTTAGTGACGAGTTAAACTGTTATTGTTATTGTAACTGGAAAATCAACGTGCAATATTTAAATTTCAATTATCAATCATCGTTACAATCAAATACCAATCAAACAATCATAATTACATTAACGGTTTAGCTGTGATTAATTGAAATTGTGGGAGATTATTTTCATCGTCGCTGCTTTTCCCTCAGCTGGATGGTAGCGTGATGTAAGATAATAAAGTATGTCTAAAAATATGTTTTTGAAAATTCCGTGACGCATAAGCATGAATAAAAGAACACATTTTGATCTTGTGAGGATTGAAATGATGTAATAATTTAATACAAGCGATAAGATAATTGAAAATTACCAGATACAAAAAAGAGGTGAGATATATACTGAGACTTCGATAAACAACAAATACAAATAATTTTGATACAATGTAGATTTATAATAAATAAATAAACATTAAACATCGTGTCACACAATCCTGTCGTGACGCTTTTTTTTTACGTAAATGATAATTTAACGCTTTTTATCAAGAACGTTATTTTACCCATCCCTGGATGCAAGGATCTGCATCCCCCACCCCCTCGGCAGCCCCGTGAATTAATGAAGTGCGACTTTCTTCTCGAGAGCTTCCTTCCTGCGCTTCCGTCTCTCTCCATCGTCATTCCGTCTCCCCCCACTTCCGGCTCGCGCACTTCCGCGATGGCAACTTTAATTAAGGGGGCTGGGGAGGGGTGGGGGGGGGTGCGTTCCTAGAGGTTGTTTTCAAAATTTGCAATTTCGGCCGCTCTTTCATCATCTGGCTGTGAAAACATTAATGATGACTTTTTGTCATCGCACCACGTTCTACTTGATTAAATAACGAAAATCATTGTATATTTACAAAAGTTTTTTTAATTAATTTAAATTTCAGCTATCGAACTAATGAACACGATCTTCGAAAGTTGTGGTCGATTCAATTTCTACGTGTCGTAGGTGTTCCACCATTTGGGCTTCATTCAAAGTTGTTACATCGAAATTTTCCTACTTCTCATTGACACTCCAGTATCATATTAATTTATTATAATTAATTATTTTCAATTCATGTTTTATTTGTAATGTTGTTTAATCAAGGATGCAGGAGAGGTGGAAGAATTTCGGTAGAGAGACAGGAATCGGGAACAGGAGTGGCTGAAGGACAACCAGAACCAGAAAACACGACCCACCTGTGAAATGCTTCTTTTGATATCTTTTTCCGCTGGATCATTGACACATTGTTCAGCACGAAGTACATTTGAACATACACATTCGGTGATAGCGCGAAAGTATCAAACAACATTGCACAATCGCATAATGTACAGGTTTCGACGATGATTTAGGCCAACAATTCGTTCCAATAGCAGGACGATGGTAAACTCTTACTTGACAGTTCGAAGGTACAACTTCAACTGTAAAACCATATAAATAGTTCGTGTTCTAATATAGGAGGGAGGGGGGGGGGGGGTAGTGGGTAGGTACTGGATAAAAATTACATCTATGCGTTCACGTGCGCGAACAGTTGCCATTCTTCAAATTATATCGTTCTTTGATAATATCATTACATAGCTTAATTTTTCACAACACTTTCTGTATTCTTGTCTTGCCCATTTTACGTTAAATCTGGATTTAGATGATGGCTTTCTAACTAAATCAGTATTTAATAATTGTTTAAATAATTATGATAGTTTTGTCACTGATGACGGAAGCATAGAACGAATCTGACGAAAATTAACCACGTTAATAGACCAGTCTATCCGCAATTCAAATTTCGTGGGATCAAGCCCTGGTGTCGATTTGTCGATAAATTTGTCCTGAATCTTTTAAGTGACATGTTTACTTTGGTTTGATGAAAGTTATTGTCAGACTAGGAGTAAGCCGTCAATAATTACGGAAAATAAAAGAGTTTTATTATTTAATGACAAAATCAACGAACATTCAATATTAAAGTAATTAATTGTTTTTTAATTGATATATCTATTATATAAACTATCAACATTATTTGTAATAATAAATAATTAATTCATTATAATAATAGTTAATTAAATTCACAAACCAGTTTCGGAGAATATCTTTTTACCACCCTACCATTAGAATGAATAACTGAAACGTGTTTGCAATTGATATTAAAAATAAACATTATTTTTTCGGTCCACTACGTTCTTGTCATTTTTGTTCGTTTTGACAGCTGACTTACAAAAATGGAATAGTTTTAATTAAATTGACATTTTATTTACGTGTAGTTTATTTTGGGGAAAGGTCTGTCATTGAAATATAGATTCTATTGCCACCTGACCACGCAGCGGCCGCGAAGCTGTCATAATAGCCGGCCGCAGGAACTTGCAGCAAGCTATCGGCGATAGCCGATGAGACGCGTAGCCGATTGCTTATCTGATAGGTATAGTATATTATGCTATTACGTATACCAGAGGGTAGTAGATGCAAAATCAACAACCTCCATATTTTCTTCATCAAAATTTTTTTCTCATGTAGCTATTACGCATTGTATTAATTTATTATCAATAAAACTTAGCTCCTTTTGATGTACATTGTACATGTACAAAGTCAGTCAGCTATTTCTGCTGCTATTTACATTACGATTTGACCAATAGCGGTCTTTGCTAATGCAATTTAAATGGCCGCCAATATGAAAACTAGCTTGTTTCTGAAAGAAGGTGTTGCATTTATTTTGTGTTTTAAATCGGGGGAGATTGCCGAGATTGTAACCAGTACCTTCACATTTTAAAAACATTAATTTCGAAGTGTTTTAATTTGTTCGTTGTTTTATAAATTTACTCTTCTAATTCCGTCATTTACTACACTTGTGTAGTGTTGGCTGGTTAGTAAATGGATTAATTGAAATTAATGATATTGGGTGCGGAAGGTATATTTTGAAATTGTTGATTATCTTCAAATCGAAATTTTGAAACTTTACGGAAAGTGGTCGAGAACCGAGGACGGAAAGTGACCGCGCCGCGGCCTGCGGTGGGCACGCCAGACAAAAGTCGTAAATAGATAAAGCCGCTTTCGCTGAGTATTAACAGTTCGTTAAAGTATATTGGATATTTTGTATTTCGACATTGCTTTGAAGTTGTGAAGAATCACGACTATAGTTTAGTTCTCATTGAAGTATATAAAAACGAGATTAAAAGCAGAAATAATAATTTAGGAATTTTTTTAATAAATATGACAAATTAAGCCATATAAATTAATTTGTAATAGCTGTGCCTCATTCTACATAGGCAAAACTGCTTGTAATGTTAATATTCGCGGTAAAGAGTATCTAAAATGTTTAAATAGTAATGATTTGTCTGAATTTTCCAACCATATTATTGAAAAAGATATTTAATTTAATAATAGCACAGGAGTCAATATCCTCTATAAAAATGGCTTTGACCTCCGGTTAGACAATTAAGAGGCCCTTGATATAAAAAAAACAGTGAATAGTGGTAGTGCAATTATTAATAACCAAATAAATTTATCTATTAGTCACATATTAGGTATGTTTCCTTTTAAATCAATTAAATATCCATCGACTCTGTACTTTCCCCTCTCTTGATGTTCTGTCTATTGTCATTGTTTGACTCGCTCTTTTTCATAAATGTACATGTATTCTTTCGCATGTAATTTTATATTATGTCTCCCTCTTTATGTATATATAAGTGCAGTATTTTTGTATTTATTGTTAATTTTAAATACACCCTGGCAAAACTTGAGCTAAGCGAAACCGGTTGGCGTTTAATAAAATTCGTGGTTTTATACAAAGTGATTATGTTTTTTTATTTAATAAATTTAATAAAGTTGTATCAAACGTAAGTAGTTTATCTTCTCCAAACTGCTCTAGCCACATATACTTACACACACTTAGCGATCATAATTAAATTAACATGTGAGTGAATGGTTGGTTATTGGGACACTCTGCACTCACATCACAACATATCCTTTTGGTTCATCTGCCAAACCCACACACGTATATTGGCCAACATAACTGCTTCACAGTATTGATGGTCGCATTTTTTTATTTGGAAAATATACAGTTAATTAATAAAAACAAAAATCATACTGAAAGTTCAACAATAATTTAACCAGTTACACGTTTTCTTTGCAATAACAGTATATTTTTAACAGAGAAGACAATTTAAAAAATACTTATTTTTTATATAAATAGCTTGTTAAGACTGTGGTGAACCATCTCCACTAATGTAGAAATAAAAAAATAAAATAAAAGTTGAAAATAAGTATATAAAAATATAAACAATAATAAATTTTCTAGGTGAAAGGGAGGGTGAGGTGAATGGAAAATGGGATAGAGAATAAAATCTGTGTAATTAAAATGAAATTAAGCTATTAAGGTTTTATATATTGAATTAAGATTTAATGTATTAAATGTACCTGGGTATATTTATTTATGTATGTATGTATACATACTTCTCGGAGGTATTTTAGAAGTTCACCTACAAATTGGTTGAAAAAACTGCCAGTCATACCGCTATACGAACACGAAATTGCAAGTGGGAAATTCATCTTCGAATTCTTTGTGTATCATTTCTGAAAATCAATTTAAAGTTTGGATTTTAGTAAATTTTCCGAATTCTCTTCGTGTTATTTATTACTGTTTGGAAATAAACTCAAAAAGTTTTCTGAATCTGAAAACCAAAATTTCCGACTTTACGTCCCGCATTCGCATCCCAGATTAGCGCGGCCGGGGGCGGCAAATCCCACATCGGTCCTATCTTCCCTCTCGGTTCCTTTCGTTCCCCCCTCGAGCCGAACCAGGATTAGCTCGTGCCGGAGGATGGCCCCGTATTAAATGGCGACTTAGCGAGGGAAATTATCCCGTCCGTAGTTTATAAATACTTACCGTTTGAAAATTCTTTTCTTTTCTCGAATAAAATGATCAACTTTACATTTGTCCGTTCAGCTGCGTTCGCTTTAATCGGTGGCTGAAATTATTTGACGGAAAATCTAACCATTTTATTTTATATAGTAATGTTTAATTCCTGTCTTAGGATGGGCGCCAAAAATGTATACAGTCCAGTTTGAGTTTGTTCCCATCTTTCGTGCCAGTAATGATTTATCATTATTTCTAAATTGTCCTTATAATGTTTGTAACTTTATCGAGCTGGGCCATTTTTTCTGTTTTTTATAAACTGGATTGTTTTAAGTGTTAATGAAATATCACTAACTCAATACCTTGAATATGTTATATCCGACATAAAGAAAAATAAACTGACGTAGTATTAATTTTAAAAGCTGATCATAATAAAAATAATTATAATTATTATCTACGTACCCACATTAAATTAAAATCACCTTACAGCAACATTGTAATGTTACATTTTTTTTAAATAGTTGACAGTGTATTTCTTTGTTTATTATTTTTAAAAAATATATACCTCAGAACAAAAAGGTCTAATGTACACTTTCAAAAGAATTTGATACTTCTATTCAATGAAATGTATAAACATCTTAGTTCCCCCCCACCAATCTCGTATTAGAATAATTTCAGAAAAATTTACAAACATGTTATACTCATTGTCATGGTTTCTACATTATTTATTCAGTACTCATAAGTATCACGTCCCGATAGATAGCTAAAAAAATTCTTAGTAAATTCAGTAGGTACGTACACAAAAAATAATATATAACTAGTACCACCTACCTATACGTAGTACAAAGCTGGGCAACTGTTTTAAAACAAATGAGATTGTATTACTTTCTTCCTTCCTAGTAAACTGTACACAACACACACACACGATGTTTACATATTACCATGCTAGTAGATATTGTATTCACTTGATTCTTTATTACTTCTTTAATGACCTTACAGTTTTTGAAACTTTATAACCGCTGTCACTGTTGAGGGTCGTTTATCTCTGAATAACGCAGCGATAACCTAATCTGTTGGACCCCTTGGGTCTGTCTTAATGATGTTCATCCATCTTCATCTTCGTCTTTGTCTTCCCCCTAATCCAGGTCCTGTTTACTTGCGCCTGTTAAGGCTCTCACCCAGGTTCACCGCATATACCCACCCTTATTTTCTTTTTACACAGAATATTCGTGATTTTTCATGATTTTGTTATATCTCAATATAAGTGCATGCTGGGTTGCTATTAAACTAGGCTTGTATCTTGACAGCTTAGGAAAGTCCAAAAGAAATACGCAAACAATAAATATAAATTGAGTAGCTTGTTGATCCAGCGCGGCCTAGTCATCTAGTAGTCGGCGATTAGAACCTCGTACCATACAAACAAGTTAGTTCTATTTTAATGGCAAAAGCGTTTAGCTTAGTTTTAAATAGTAAGTAAGTAAAGTATTTTTATTTATTTATACGTAATATAGTGCATACATAAGTATATTTATATATATATATATAAACAAGATTAAAATTGTTCCTTTTTACTACAACTTCTTCTTCTTCTTTCAAATAGGCAATCCACCCTTCAAGAGTGATTTGTGCCATTAAACAAGTTTAAACATTATTTCATAGAAAGCAGTACAACAATATTATAGAATAGGGAATATTGCGTTACAAGTTAATACCATTGACATTCAAGAAATTTGCTATTATATAGCTTCAATGTGGCGAGTTGAGGGAAAGAAGATGACACAAGTTAACCGGGAGTTGAAAATTACCATTGACAAGATTATTGTAAAAAAAAACCTGTTATCCGCAATGGACAGGCAAAAAAGACATGGTCAAGGGTTTCATCCTCGGCACTACATTCACACATTGGGGAGTCTATTATGTTCATTCTGAACAAATGTTTCATATATTTGTTAAGTATCATTTTGATTCTATGTAGTTTCTCCTCCTTTCTTATGTCTTCTAGCATTTTATTAAAATTCTTCATTGCACTGTACATCACCGATTTCTAAGATTTAGCCTTCTTCCTAAATGGCAGTCTCAGTCTATTTTTTCCTCTTGTATGATGTTCGTGCTCATGCTGATTTGCATCAATTTTTATTTTATTATATATTATAATATTTTCTTAGTTTTATTTTGCAACATTGGCAATTTTTGCATTTTTTATTTATTAGCCAAAAACAAAATGCAGGCTGTAGTAGTTTATGTGAGGATTGATTATTGGTAAATTCCGCGTACGCGGCTCTATTTAAAAAAATATATATTTAAAATTTCTGACAATTGTAAAAATATTTGTGATGGTTAGGGAATTTCTTTGTTTAGCATTTTGAATGTGTTCTGATTGGATCATTTGTGACAGTATTTGTCGATGGTTATTCAGATTTTGATACGTGAACGAAGGACAAATGTAGGACACCATGTGGCATAGCTGAAATGGTAGCTAGCGGGTCATTCATTAACGAAAAGAGAAGACATCAGACGGACGAAAAATATAATCGAAAGATGAAATGTGACGGCAACAGAAAAACTTGGAAAGAGAAATGGAGGCGCACGTCTTGTTCTGTTTGTCGGGCGTTAGGAAATATTTACTGTGTAAATGCGTTGTAATATAATAATACTAATGATTTGTGGGCAAAATCTTTTCGGCCCTGATCATTTCATAATGAATGTGACTGTTATATATTTCAAAGTGGAACAATTTTTATTGCTAAAATTTTTCTGATGATGAAGTATCGTCAACAGGAAATTCAAAGTTGATTAAAATTCCACATGCGGGAAAGATTTACCAATTTTTATTTTATTTACTTTACAATCGTTCAAACGAACATAAAAGTAGACATGACGCAGTTTTTTGTGTCTTGCTACTTCTCTGGAAGAGAAAAATCTTGTGTATTTATTTAATACATTTATTATTACATGTTTTTTTTCTTCTTTTTATTTCTTGCCTACATCACTAGATCAGAGTTCGTGTGTGTTAAAAGGGAGATCGTTTACATTGTGTAAGTAATTGCATTAGATAATAGATAGAAACGGAAAGACAGAGAAAGATATCGAAAGGACGTGAACGGCGCTTTGAATGGAATTATAGCTAATGGGAACTTGTCAACTGAGGCAAGACTAGCGGTACCAACACTGATGTATGAAAGTGAGGCCTGGAGTTGGCAGAAGAGGAACAAAAGTAGACTGAATGCAGTAAAATGAGATCACTTTGGCATATATGTGGTAGATCCATTTATGACAGAGTAAATAATGAATAAATAAGGAACGAATGTAAAGCTGATCTTAGTATAGTGAGTAAGATTAAGAAAGGATCACTTAGGTGGTTTAGTCATATGGAACGGATGAATAAGGAGAGAATGATAAGAAAAATATATGACGCAAGTGGTGATGGCACCAGAAGTAGGGGACATCCGCAGTACACTTGGCACGACCTGGTAAACCAGATACTGGATGATGGTACTGTTAGAAGCCTCAATAATCGGCGAGCTTGTATGAGAAGATGAAGATGCAGGACAGTAGAGTGTGGCGCTTTATCCTCTCTGCCTACTCCCGCGGAGAAACGGTGTGATGGTAAGTAAGATAATAGATTAGAAAATCTGACAATCAGTCCACGATTAATATAAAAATATAGTAACTTTCAATATTTAAAAAAAACGTAAAGCGGAAAAAATATAGTTCAAAAATACATTTAAGAAACATAATAGACACAGTCAAATAAAAATAATCTAATAATAATAAAATGTTTTTAATGAATACATTTTTTTTAATGTTTTGTATTTTGTATTGTATTGTATTTGTAATACAAATTAAATTAATCAATTTATCAATCCCGATGCCTTCACTTATATTATTTGTATCAAGAACCTCCCCGAAACACACAAGCGTATAATCGTAATGTTATTTCTGTTTTATTTTGATCTTCAGTCCCCTATTTAATCACAGGGTTAATTACACCCTTCTCATGTTGGCGAATGATTTGAATTTCATCTGAAGACGAGATCAACAAGACTGCAGAGTAATAATAATAATTATAATTCTAATTTCTCAATTTCGTGTGCCGAAAAGATTTATTTAAGATTTAAAGATGTCTTTTGTATAATGCTGTATTTAGTTCAACATCAAAATGATAGGTTTTTTTTTATGAAAGATTACTTTCCTATTATACGTCGACTGAAACCAATAAATAATTAAAATATTTTCTATCAAATTCAAATAACAGTTTTATCAATTTATTTTTTATCATTTTCAATTACCGAAGAGCGAAGGCAATAAATATCGGGTTGATTTATTGACCGGTCTGTAGTAGGGTTTATTTAATTATTGTGACATAAATCTTCCGGAAAATGAAAAATGCAAAGCCTTTTAAAGTTTGTTTAATATAAAAAGAGGCTTTATTTTTTTTAATACACTATGTACTTTGTATATCTATTAATTTAAGTGGGGTCCGTTTATCTGCCAGGCTGATGCTGTATCGAGAGGGATTTATTTACCAATTATGTACTATAAAAACTGTGTTAGAAGGCGGAGAAAGCACTAACAGTGGCAACTTTAGAGCCTGTCAATATAATAATAAATCTAAAAAGTTGCGTTACAGCTTATATATTATTGCTAGATTTGCCGTCCGAGGCGTATTACTATACAATCGTTTAATAATTATTTTGGACTAAAACTGAACATTCTAAGTACAAAACCGACGTGAAGAAATGTGCGTACGAAATAGTGTTGCGTCATGTTTAAGGGTATAGAGCTTATTTTTAATCGGGTTATAATACACATGCTATAAACAGTAATTTACACAATATAAAAATGAAAATAAATACTACTAAGTATATTTTCCTCACGTCATTTCCTCTCGATGAGTGTGGACACGCGCTACTTTCGCCTGTCCTGACCTACCGTCCATTTTCACCTCATTCAGTCTACTCTCGTTCCTAAACAGGTAGGTAAGTAATTATTACACGTAACTAATTATTCGTAAATATCGACTTGGTTTCAAATTAAAAAAAAACAACATTATGCTACACGTTTTTTCGCAAAAAATGGAAATGGAAATAAAATAGTTCTAAATACAAAATCAATTTTATCAAAAAATATATATTTTTACAATAGATACAATTCAACGTACAATTTAGATAATTTAGAAGCCCTTGAAATAAAAAAGGCAATAAATATTGGTACACCAATTCTTAATAATCAAATTAATTTATTCAATAGCTCCATATTAGGTATGTTACCTTTAAAATCAATTAAATATCCATCAACACTGTTTTACACTCCCTTAATGTTCCGTCTAACTGCATATGTATTCTGTCTCTCTCTTTCGCATGTAATTTTATATTCTATCTCGCTCTTTATGTATATATAAGTGCACTCTTTTTGTATTTATGATTAGTTTCAAATACGTCCATTGAGAGCTTGAGATAAGCGAAACCGGTTGACGTATAATAAATTTCGTGGTTTCATACAAAGTGATTGTTATTTATTGTTGTCGCTACCGGGATTCGAACCTGGATCTCTTCTAATCCGGGGGACGTGCATTATTTGATTGTGCTATACCAACACAGTGGATTGATGACAAATTTTCGAACCTATATGTTATACTTTTCAAATGAATACATCTATCGTTCCATTATTAAAATTTTATATGTGTATTTTTCTAATTAATACATTTAATTAATATTTAAAATAGAAGTGTACGCGCTTTTATACTTCGATAAGTAGGCCTGGTATAAAATTTTGAATATGTGTATTTAAAAACGGAAAACAAAAGCGAAGCTGCTACTGGCAAGAGACAGTTTTTGCGATTCGGACGGACTTTTACGGCGGTGATATAAAAACATTTAGTATTATATATTTTCGGATTATCGGTTGTGAGAAGGTTTTCGGTGGCTGACCAGCAGATTTAAGGACCATCAGACTACAAGGAGAGCGACGCCGGCGTCTACCAGCACAGGTTCACAAAGGTTTATTTATTTTGGATTTGCATAGATTGAATTACTGTATTCAACATTACCTATAGAAAACCCAGAACTAGCTATCGAAGTATATACGGCAACAATATCAATAACATATGAATAATTACAACTTCACAATAAGAATGTGTTCTCCTTTATAATTAATAAAATAGTTCTAAATAACATTTTATGTACATATCTATGGAAAATGTATGTTTTTTACATTACTTTTATTTATGTGGTCATTCAATATTAATTCACTATCAGTATTTTATATAATTAATGATTAGTAACTAGTAAGCTTAAAATATAAATGATTTTGTATCAGTATAAAGTAGAGTTTTGTGCTTTTGCCAAAAAAAATTTTTTTTTTTAACCTTACCTAAAAACTATAAAATTAGAGTAATATTTTTATAGTTTCGTGCTATTTTGTGTGTCTATATATTTCATTATAACTACCAACCATATAATTAAAATATTGATAAATTATACAACTATTCTGGCAAATATTTTGTTATATTGTTATTAGTTATCAACCATTTTATATAATGTAATATATTGTTAGAAAATCTAAATATTAAAAATTGATAAATTTTTACAAACATTCCCCTATAACCGCGTATCACTCACAAGCCGACATAATTTACAGACATCAAATTTTTACGAAAGTAATTTTTTATCGCCTAAACTAGATCGGCTTTGTCTTAAATCTCAGTTCTAATTCAGACGAGTCCATTAAGATAATTTATTAGTGGCACAGCATGATAGATCAAATTTTCAGAGGGGCTCCAACTAATTTAAACTTTCAAACTCTGATTATAATTTGAGGAAAATCTCACAGACTGTTGATGCATTAGTAATATTATTGCCATGCAATTTGGATGACTTCGCGCGGAGATGATTAGAAACTCACTTATTTTCAGAGTCTATTCATAAATATTAGATATTAACGTTTTGCGTTAGACTAATAATGTTATCCGACAAATCGCGTATATTCAAGAGTCTATAATCCTGGATTTTATCGAGAAAATCTATTTATATTTATTGATCCAGAACGTGCACCCCTGTAGACTTTTTTGTAGAACTGTTAAACCTTAAATGGTTCTGATACATCGTTTCGATATATGTCTAGCCGCCGTATTCAATTTAATGTTCCACAACTGCTTATTTTGCTGATGTATACCGTATGACTTAATATGCCAAAATCGGTTTACCCATTCTCTACTTTTCAAGTAACGAGAGTGTGTAGGAAGTCTGTGAATGAAATTGTAAGAAATGAGAAATAAAGAATAAATATAAACCAAGGTGTGGCATAATACACAAATAAAAAATTAATAATACTTAGATGACTTACGAAAAAAAAAAAAACAGACGTATAAAGATATACATGTGGAAGGTGCATATAATCGATGATGATCACGAAATCCCTTGCGACGTGTGTAAAGTCGGCTATACACGCGACGATATACCTGACATAAACATGACAAGTTAACCGAAGTTCAACTTTGGCCATACACGTAACGGCCAACCTGTGACAATCTTTCAGTTAACCGTGGTGTGGTATCGGATACCTCTCTTATCTGTCTTCTCGTCATCCAACGAAAGAAAGAAAACCGCGACAAAAGTTGTGTAACGAATCATTGTTAATTATAATAATAATAATGCTTTTATTCCAGCGTGAAGACCCGATTCGCCATAAAGATAATACATTATTATTTATTTTATCGAAAGGATAGCAAAAAAAATATTAATAAAAAATAAAAAACTTCACACATATATATGAATATAAACAAAATATAGATACTATATTTCAGTCACGGCCATTATTGTATCTGTAGTCGTTGCCATTCGTTGGCCAGGGAACCAGCTTTCCATGTGAGTTGGTGCTGAGTTCCAGCTGTAGCTTTATGCCAGCAACCCGATGTCTCAGAAGCGAAGAGAATCCATGTATATGGCCTTCGGCACACATTGTAGATGAGCTGCAATAACGCGCCAATCCGAACAGTATTCTGTATGAGTTGTTGTACTGAATTCGAAGACGGTTGTACGTCACTTGCTTGTATTTCGACCAGAGCTCGCGGGTATACATGCTGATGAAGAACGATTTAAACAGGATCCTCTTAATCTCTTTACTGCATCGGTAAAAATGCCGTGACAGCATATTTGCACGGACGCTCAACTGTTTCTTATGTCGTTCGATGTCATCATCGTCTTGTCCATCTTCATTGAATATATAGCCAAGGTATTTGACATTATTTTGAACGCTCAAAACGTTTAAAAAACCAATACAGTCCCGTCAATTTGATAAAGGAATTAAATGTAGAGCCTCAAGATTACTGTAATTATTTAAGAATGGATGGTTCAGATTTATTCAATTCAATAAAATCTTCTACAATTACGTCGCGCTTACGAAACGCCATTTTTACGAACTACGCAAGGCGACCTTTCCCTTTACGGCGGATGAAATAACTGAGACTTGCTCCCTGGAGTAACACACACGCTCACGTTTGCCTAAAGTTGGCACTTACTCACAGGTAGAAAATGTGAATTTTTAATTTGTTGCCAGGTAGCCAGTTTTGTCACACACACGCTTCGGTTTGCCTGTACAGGTGACCTGAACAGGTATAACGTTGCGTGTGTGGTCGATTTTATAGAATGTTTTAATGTGGTAGATGCAACAGGTACCTATATGTCAAATTACGAATTAGATATACACGTACAAATTTATTCAGAGAGTTTAGTAAAACATCAATAACAAGATTTTATTTTGTAAACAATTGAATTATGTTCGAAGTGCCAATCATATTTGATATGAGTGACATCTGGAGTTATCATTTTTTGTGTTTGTTCTCGGCCATTCTGCAAGTTGCGTGTCTCGCTCACTTATGGTGGAAATATGAGAAAGAAAAGAAGGCACTTACTTTTAGTCTGCCGGATGCTGGTTTATTTGTTGATTCCTTTTCACCGCAAATACAAGCGTCGCGGGGTGTATACTAACACTCGCGAAAAGGATTAATATGTTTAAACGCCTTTGGCGTTTTAACTCGCTCATGACGTTCATCGATACAGTAACACGAGTGATTTGATTTCATGTTACTTGTTCTTTAAATATAAGATTATTCATTCATTATTATTTATTACAACATCAAATTATGTTAAAAATATCTTGGACAAATAGCTTATTTTAGAACCTTTAAAGTATTCACTCTGACTTCGCTGGATATCTTTATTCTCTTAACTTTGATTACATTTCTCGTTCATAATTCAATATCAAGCAGAGCAATGCCAAATAATAGACAATTTAATTCAACTGGGCCCAGAATGTTTTCATAATTTGTTTCTCAAATTCTGATATCACGAATCCGCCCGACTTTGTGTACTCTCCGAAACACGGCTCACTGTTTTCAGAATCGTGTTTTTCGCGAAAAGCGTTTTCTCCTTGCGAAGAAAATGATTACCGCAAGACAACAGGGTTGTTAATTAAAGCCTTTATCTACTCGAGGGATGAGGAAGGAAGAGCCTGGAGATTTATAGTCTCGAAATTAATTCACCCTCACTCCGAATCATTAATGGAAATCAGCGGAATGCCTGAAAACAGAATTATCATCAGTAAATAATTAATATCCGGATTTTCATAAATATTGTTATTCAAAAATAATGAATTTTATTAATTATCACTTTTTAGCATACGATAATTTCTCACTTCTAGGAAACACGACTTGTCAAATTATGTAAAAAAAATTGTCAAGCTTTATAAAATAGGATACGTTTTTCGGAGGCTTCTCAGTTAGAAAAGTGTGTAATATATACGAACGTTGTTATAGGTATTTAGTATTTATGTAGGAATATTTCCAAAAAAAAACAAAAAAACACCAGCAACATAAAAGAAAATTTAGACAGTATTTTAAATGATCAAAGCAAAATACAATAATCTGTTTGACGAAGAGAACCAGAATGATCAAAAATAGACAGAAGCGTCATATTTCTGTACAGTATAATATATTTTAGCTTATTATGAAAATTAAAATACTATTAAGGCTGTTAATTGTCATTCAAATAATTAAAAATAGACTGAAGACGTAGACTTTTATATGTCCGTGTAATATTTATATGTGTATATTTTGAACAAATCAAATATTGTTATGGCGACAAGATTGATTCCAATAATACTTACTTATCTTGATTATCTCACCTTGACGATATTTGATAATAGGCAACATTTTACCTAAATTATGTCAAAAAAATAAATATATATTTTCAATTTGAACGACTCTTATAATTAGCATAAAATTATTTTGCGATTTTCCAAATGCCGAGTCTTGTAATTTGGATTTTTAAATAATAAAATTGAAAAAATGGATACGATATCAATACTTTACCTTTATATCACTACCAACGGAGCTCAAAGAGCTATGGAGTAATCCATGTTGGGAATTTCGCTACGTGAATGAAAGACAAATGACTCGGTAGTGGGCGGAGCATCTGACGAGGTGAGAGGACAACAGGTGGGCTAAAGATGTGACTGGGTAGATAGACACCGCGGAAGGATCGAAAGGCGAAGTTTAAGAAGACTGACGGTATGGGGATAGTAGCGGGAGAACGGTGGACCGGCGGTACTAGGAACAGAGAATCTTGGAAAGATTTGCACTACACTCGGATACCACGTATGTAATATAATTATACTCCTGAATAATTGGTTAATTAACTAATTTTCGTTTCGTTTTTTTTTCCATCGTGCGTACTTTCAACATTTTACAAACTGCAGAATAATTTTACGGCAAGGAAAGCCCTTTACATACAAATCAACAACAATAAATAAATAGAATTATATATATATTGTATATTACAACATATATAGGGTGTCCAGCGGAAAAATGTCAAGATTAAATTATAATTGCTCGTAAATCATCAGGGTGCGGTAAGTGGGAGTGATATTGTTCGATGCGCATGATTTGTTTATTTGCCAGTCGCAATGAGTCACTGATCAATGATTCATTGATTCGTGCGCGTCGCGTTTTTTGTACTCACTTTAATATTCGAAGAGTAAGTATTGAGCCGAACACGCAACTTATCTGGTGTTGGGTTCAAAAGTTCAGACAAGAAGGGACAATGGTTAATGAAACTCTTCCGGGACCATCAACGTCAGCAGCGACGCCAGGACATGTGGCTCAAGTTCGACGTGAAATTATGCGCAATCCGCGTAAATCGACAAGGAAGATTGTAGTCTGTACTGGAATGAAAGAATCAACAGTGCACGTTATTTTGAAAAAGAAACTACAGTTTCACCCATATAAACTGCAAATCGTGTAGTTTCTCAATGAAAATGACTATTCTTTACATGAAACCTTAGCGAGAATGATGCTGGAACGTTTTGGAACAGCACGAACGCTTGAAAAATATTGTTTACTGACGAAGCACATTTTCATAGCGATGGCTATGTTAATTAACAGAACATGAGATTCTAAGACCCGACAAACCAAGGGAACGCCATCAAAAATGTTTGCATTGTTCAAAAACGACAGTGTGTAGGGTAATTTCTGCCCGAGGGATAATATTATTTATTTTTTTAACCAGCGAGAGACAGTCACTGCTTTCGTGTATTGCCGAATGATCGACAAGTTTTTGGTACCGCAACTGTAGCTGTTTCCCGGGTTCAATAACAGAACACAATTTCAGCAAGACGAGGCCACTCCACCTGCAGCTAGAGTTTCAGTGAAGAAGCTGAGGGGAATTTTTCTCAATAAATTAATCAGCAAGTACGGTGACATACCCTGGGCACCTCGATCACCGGATCTTACACCGTGCGACTTTTTTTGTGGAAATACCTTAAGTCGAGAGTTTACAGCAACAATTCACGCCCTACAAGAGTATCCCTTCAAGAATCCACCGTGAAGTCGCTGCCATTCAACCAACGAATTGCTCTAGCGTGTTCGCAAATTTAAGAGTCCGATTGCAAAAGTGTCTTGAGAGAAATGGACGGAATTTAGACGATATTGTTTATAAAACGTAAAATCCGCATCGTTAAACTCCATTTTGTATAAATAAAATATGAGGATAACATTGTAGTTTTTCACTTTTATTTAATATAAACTTGAAAATTTTCCACTGAACACCCTTTACACAGTAAACAAAAAGATGAATAATTACATGAGAATGAGTTCTTTCAGTTTACATTTTATGTAGTTTACTGAGGTCTCTTTATTTTTCTTGATAAGGTTCGAATCCTGGTGAGGAGGCATATCTGTCATTTTATCAAGCATTGGGTGTTTCTCTAATAAAAAAACGCACCTTTAAAAAATCTTTTTCATTTAATTTTAAATACAAATATAGTGTAGGACTATAAATAGTTTACGTATAAGTTCCGGTGATGTAAAATGGCGCTATAAAAGTTATCCAATGTTATTACTATTATTATAGTAATTGGGCCTAGTGGCCTATTGTAGTAAATAATGGATGTGTACAATAATTCTAGAAATAGAGATAGTATAAACACGTTCAACACATCTAGACGGTGTCAGTTTGAAGGTTTTATTATATTTAGATCAATACGGTGTACCGAGGGAATGTAACTTTTATGAAACATGGAACTGAGTATACCATAATTGATATACTCAATTCCATGTTTCATAAAAGTTACATTCCCTCGGTACATCGAATTGATCTAAATATAATAAAGCCTATCATTAGATAATTGATTTAAAACAAATTAAATGAGTCATCAATCAAAAGTATATATACAGAAAAAAAACATGTCTCGAAAAAATATTTGGTTACAACCGCCGCTACCGAGATGTGATTCCAGAACTTTTCCTACATGGATTGATTTAATTCTGACGTCTTGTGTGTATTACTCAAATGTTTTTTTTATTGCATCATAAAGTCCGTTTCTCTTTAAAAATGGCACAATAGACGAACAATTTATATAAACTACAGAATATCCCAAATTTATCGAAAATATAATTGGTTGATATGGCGAAATATAACGTGTTTTCTTTTTTAAACTTCACAATAAAAATGTGTTTTAAATATGAATTAAATATATTAATTAGAAAATATAAACATATAAAATCCATTTTATCGAAAAATATTGTTGTTGCGCTACCGGGATAATATTTTTCGATAAAATTGATTTTACATGCATATCTTTCTAATTAATATATTTAATTCATATTTAAAACATCGCAGACCTGTGTTCTGAATAATGACAACTTCACAATAATTGATTTAATCCAGCGAAATCGGATTGTGGTTCCAATGACCCCATCCACATTATTAATAATATACACTTTAATCTACTGTCATTTATTTTACTTGATACGTCATCGATTATTGTCGCCTTCCACAATTTGTTCACAATTTGACACCCTCATAGCGTCCAGACAATATTAATTTAGAATGAAAAATTATACCAATCATACTTGTTTTTCCAAGTTTTTTGTTCTCCTTCTCTTTCTAGTTATTTATGAAATATTACCGTTCAAAATTACTGCGTTCAACTTATTTGTTTCTACTTATAAATAATTGTGGGATTGGAATAATTGCGCATAAGTGATTTTTTTTTAATTTTTTTTTAGGAGAAACACATTCTTATTGTGAAGTTGTAATTATTCAGAACAGACGGTTCTGTGATATTTTAAATATCTATGGCTTCTAATCAAATGATGGAACGATTAAATGTATTGATTTCAAAAAAGGTAACATATTAAGGTCGAAAAAATTGTCGCTAAAAATAATGCCGCTCTAGCTTTAGTTGGATAAAGCACCTCCCCGGTTAGGGAAGAGATCCAGGTTTTCGAAACCGGTAGCGCAACAACAATATTTTTCGATAAAAATGATTTTATATGTGTATCTTTATACAATTAATATTATTTAATTGATTTTTTTTTAATTATGTCAATACAGTTCTGACGTGTGCGCGAGATTGTATTGACACCTTTTTGATTTTCTGCGTAAAACATCTCGATTCGGCTAGTTGGTCATCAGACTTTTACGGAACATCAAGCGTGGAGGTGCATTTCAATGTTTAAAGTTTTGTGCATGTATGATACCGGAGCAAATCTACATCAGTAAATTAATTAAATAAAGTAAATGTTTATTGTAACTACTTTGTGATCTAAAATTGTACGCCCATAAGCTATGTAATAAAGAAAAAAACTACATACTGTGAAGGAAAGCCATAAGGTATAATTTAACTAACTGACGGAACAGAACTAATGGAGAACTCGCCACGAGGTATAATTTAATTAACGGACGGGACGGAACTAATTGAGAACTAATTTTAAAATAATCTTATAATATGTTTTGAAAATATTGATATATTATATGTGATGTCTTTACGCCGACTGTGCTATTTTCGGTGTTACCTCTTACGGTCCTTATTGTGTGTCATATATCATACATCAATTTACGTTTTCACGTGTTTACGTAAAATATTTTAAAATTTTTATGATTCTATTTTTGTTGGGGTTGAATTTATAAATGATTAGTCCACGAGCGCTGGGAATAGTATCGATATCAAAGGCCTTTGTCTAACTTGGGCCCCAATGCACAGCATTGGCTGCATTGGAGTAGTTACGCCACTGTGTATCAAGCTTGTGTTTGTGAGTTATCATTGGGTGAATCGAGCTTGTTCCATTTTCCGTCTCCTGTTGTTCTTCACAGTCTCTGGTTCCTTTAGTTATTTTTAAGGAGATTCCGTAATTAACCCATCTTCCCAATACCGTATACTCCCTTCATTCCATTCTCCCCCGATTCCGGCGATTTTCGTCAGATTCAACATCTATAGTGTGTTCTATCTATGTTCGTTTCGTTGGTACTTAAGTCTGGTAGTGAATATAAAAAAGATGGACATATAATAAATAAACGTTTTTTTTTAAATTATGCGCTTTGGCCGCCTGACCTAGAATAAAATAATTTATTTCAATTTAATGTCCGAAGGCTGATATTCTCTCTCCACGTTGCTCATCCCCAATCAGAACATTCTTGGTCTTGTTGGTATTACTATTTAGCTTTGGATTCATTCTAATCTGTTCATTCGTGATCCTGACCTTAACCCCACTAGGCACAGCATCTATTTTTATTACACATTTTGATTACTCTCAACTGAGCAGGCATTGATATTTTTCTTCAAGTTAGATATTGAAATATTAATAATGGTTGATTTATATATAAGTTTAGTTTAACTATTGAAACAAAAAAAATGTTAATGTTATGAGAAAAAATTTGACAAAATAATGAATTTCTGCTTCATTGTGGTTGATGGTTGTGTAGCGACAAGGCATCTTTAAATCGTACCTTTTTTGTGTTTAATTTTTAACCGTTATATAACAATTTATACAAAACATAAAAATATTAATAAAAAATAATATAACGTTACTTATTTTGAATCAACTCAATACAATTCTTTTTATAGTAAAATTATTAGATGATTAAAGTAATGATAAAACGTTTAGATCATCTATACTTTTTAAAAGCTAGGTATTTGTTATTTTTTTTGTCTCCATTGGAAGGTTACTGAAATGATTTGCTTTCATGTGGTTTTGATATATTGGATTGTTTTAAGACTATTTGACTTCAGGTGAGAATGAATAATAATACTTCCTGGTCCTCGGTCTTTTCAATCTTTGTGATTTAAGAAATACTGCATTTGAATGCAATTGTTATTTAACGATGTTTAATAAAATTTGAATAACATAAAGATAATGGAATGAACTACAGTGGATTTAATTTAACATGCAATTTTACATTTTACGAAATGAAAACATTGCAGATATCTGAATTGTTCCTATGAGAGTCTTATTTTTTCTTCATTTTTCAGATACACCTTTATATTGGTACCAGAACTCTGTACTTCGTTGTGCACTGTTAATCGGATGTTTTAGATTTTTACATTATCCATTGCCCTCCAGCGCCCCAGTCTACAATCTACGGTCGCGCCAGGGTTTTCGAAATAAATTTCACCCGTTTTCCGACATAATCTCCGCTCGGTACCCCGAAGCCAATAACTCTCTCCAACCCCCGGACCCCCGGCGGCTGACGGGGGTGGAAAACGCTCAGGAATTTCTCAGCGGGGCCCGTCCTGCGGAATTATATCGCTGGGGTTAAAACTACCCCCGCGGCTCTGCGTAATTTATCGGAGCTACAGCACAAAGGCAATGAGAACGTATGACAACCTGGTGTGTGTGTGGTTTTCTTCATACCAGACTTGCCTCACCTACAAATTACGCCGTCACGCCGCCCGAGGTGTAACCGCCTGAGCGGATTTTTAAAATTTACTTCCGAAATGTGGTTTTTGCGGCATCATTAAACATAAAATGAATCATATATTTTAGTGAACTTTTGAACAAAGTTGTGAGAAACCATAGATGTGGAATCTTTATTGAACCTCACTTTCTCTGGAAATTTCACAGTTGTATCAGATGTTATCTGGTACTTTTTGGTTGGTGGGATTTTTTCAAATGGTGCTGCGAATATTTTATAAGCGAAGAAATGATCTTATTTATCTGATCCAAGTTTATCTGTTACCATTGAATATGATTCTTCGGATACAAGTCTACCTATTACTGTATGTTTCTCTTCGGGTAAAATGTATCACGAAATGATAAAATAATTCGTAAAATTTTATAGGAGGTACGCTTGGGGGAGATGGTGTCATGGGTATTTAGCATGTTTCCACATATATGTAAAAGGTTTCATATTTTATATACCTGAAACCGGTAAAACGTATTTGTTTGTGTGGAATAGGATAAGTGAGGTTTTTAGTGGGTTCGAGGATCTATCACATATTAAAATCATATCCAGACATCCTTCGTGGTTTCCTGTCCTCGCAAGGCTTCTGTATAATTTATTTTTGCATTATTTCATTAGGGGTCGTTAGAGGAAGATCAAAATTCCCCACGTCAGCTGCTGTGTCCTTGTAAATATACTCACAATGAATATACAATGTCACACTCAGCTGTTATGTTTAAACAATTGCCTCGTCCAGTTTGATAAATCTTTTTTCAAACTTTCTTCGAATCGTGAAGTTTCTAGCGATCGCGATATATGACGATCACGCCGAGTATTCTATTTAATTAATTGAGAAAATTAAATAAGTTACATATTATAATAATAATATTGCTAAATAATATTATTGCTAAAATATAATATTATTACTAAAATGTAGTAGGTATTATACACTTAGCATATTCCTTTGGCTCGATTGGTTTGTTTTTGATTTTAACAAATTCGTCGCGAAAGTGTCCTCGTGTGACCATTTCGTTTAGTATACATTTGTCCCTCAGCTCGTTTTGTTCGTTTTTTTGTGCTTACGAATCTCGTCGAGAATGGAAGTGAAAGTGTCATACCGCTGTGAATTTTAGTGTTATCTTCCTTATCTTGTAAGCCATCCTGGTCTGCTATCGAAGAGTTCTCTCATTCCTTATTCCCTCCCCGATTACCTGTTTCCAATTCCCTGCTTTATCCATCTACCTATCCACCCGATTCATTTTTCCATTCCATCCCTTCCATCATCACCCACCATTGTGATCAGCGACTTACGTCGGTCACAATAACAACGTATCTATTCCGTAAGAAGGAAATCTAATAGACTAATAACTCCAGAATCATCATCACCGTCGACGACCCCTGGACGCACGTGGGTGTAAGATAAAGCTTCTAATAGCCTCAAAAATATGCCCGCTACGACGCTAACGTGTTCCAATAACATGCGCCCGCAGCCGTTCGGGAGGCCGGTTTCTGAGAGCCACTCGCTGCTGTGTTCCCCGTTAAGATCTCCCGAAAACGCTCCTCGATGTAGACTTTTCATTGCATATTTCTAAACCATAACTATGTTCAATCAACAATAAACTTCTGTCGACTGTAAGTAGTTTCTCCTCTCCAACCTGCTCTATCTAGTCCGGCCATATTTTGACAAGTACCCACATAACCTCAATCACTTTTATACTGCAAGTAGTGACTTCGCCGATTCCGGTCCCATCTTTATTTTACAGCGACGTCATATCACCCATAGTATTGATATAAAAATAGCAACACTGTTTCTTGTTTTGATAAGTAGTCAGTTTCTGTAAGTCTCTAAAAATTGGGTATATTTTACACAACCTGCAGGTAAGGCGACTGTTGTCCCCGCACAAATAACTAGTTCACCCAGTTAACGAATACGTTACTAAATACCTACCTGACAAACATACACGCTCCAAGAGAGCAATAAGTCTTGTTAATGACATCTCGGGTTTATATCTGCTATTTCAAGATCTGCAACACGGCCCAGCATTCGTAAATTATGTGTTTGTTTAATCTGTATAGTCTTAATGATCATGGTATGATATTATAGATACACGTCAATAATGACGGAAAATCGTTAATTATTTAAAAAACACGAAAAACAATTTATATTTATTTTTGTTAATTTTATTTATCGCGCTAAACGCACACTATCACATAAATTAAATGACAACATATTTTGCTTGTTTTATGAAACATTTTTTATATACAAATATATTTATACTTGTGCTTGAAACCCGTCCTAACCTTCTTTCACATTAATTAAACATTTCAAACACTTTTTGACAACTAACGTATTAAAACGTTGAGAAAAACGATTTGACGTTTTATCGTTGAAAAAAAAGGTATTTAAAAATAATTACCTACCACAGACGTTCAAAATAGCAAAAAAAAAAATCATAAAGTACTCTTATGTTTCTTCGTCATAAATAAAAAATTAAATAGAAAATTTCATCGAAGAGAAGTGTCAAATTAATTTACACCTTTTTGTTTGACAAAAATTAAAAATTGGAATTGCAACAGTATTTACTATATCTGAAAAAATATTTTTAATGTAGGTAACACAGACCAGAAATATTTTATGTTCTTATATAAATTCATAGTTATGCACATTTCGCTTAGAATCACAGACCAGTAAATGAATAGATCTGAAATAAAGTGTACATGTAGGAGAGGGGTTTGGAACATTAGTTGCGGAACGAGGGGCACTCGACACACATTCTTTGTTGTTTATGACACATTTACGTAACAGCATAAGTATTTACTCTTCGAAAATTAAATCTTTGTTTTTTACATTAATGCATAATATATTGTCAGCGTTTAAATTTACGTTCCAATTGAGTCATATTTAAAAAAAAAATTACAGTGCTATATGATTGCGTAGGTGGCACCAAAGTGATCACGTGGGTGACACCAAAATGAAAATATTGAAACAAGGAATTTGGTATGTGGGTAAATATACATTTTCAGACTTAAATTAATTTTTGAAGATTACCGTTATTTTATTTTGTATTAAATTAAAATAGAATCAATTAATATTACCTCAAATTCCATAAACAGTGTAAAATATTTGCTACAGTATGACGACTTCAATGGGCTATGCACCTGTTAACATATCAAATGAATTATTATTAACTTTTCTATTATAAATTAAATCGCCAACCTGGTCCACGTGTGTGTCTACCTTGATTTATTGTGTAGTTAGATTTTTTGGTATTGTCAATATAGACAGACCGCGTTAATTGATTTATAAATCTGTAGGTAGATGCTTAAAAAAATAATAAGAGTTTATTATTATTTAAACGAACCTAATTTTATCTGTTCATTATTCATATATATTCATTGCACAGTAAAATAATAAGTTTATTCGCGTTGACTTACGTTATGAATATATTATTCTACGAATTAATCCCGCTTTACAGTACGTCAGGCGCAGATCTAGGGTATAATATTGTTTATTATTTCATCGTGTAAAATGTTAAAAGCATGCAATATAATTTTCCACATTTTGCCTCATTAAGCAATGCTCACTGATCTGGATATTCAAAGATTTGCCGGATTTCGTGTTTCGTTCTTTTAATCCGCGTTTCGTTTGGTTGCTCCGTCTCCACATAAGTAGAGGTCTTGTGTGAGATGCGGCATAACTGGAGCGGATGTGAAGGAAGAGGAAGCGGCAGATAACGGATAGTTTCCTCCGCTTAGAAGAGCGAACGGAGCGGCGATCTCCTCGAATGCCGAGTTATAAATACTAATAGAGCACTTTTTTGTTTTCGGAATGATTTATTCATTTGTTTTAGGTTTACCTTTAAATGTTTGTTTTTTTAACCCACTGTTTTAAATTTCATTTTATTGCTGTTATCTGCCGTCCGTATTCCCACTTCAGATATAAATTTTAATTATTTTACGGCCCGCAATAAATAATTCGAGATAAAAAACGGGATTTTCGCGCCCCTCTCGCGCCAGTCGACGGAAGTTTCAGAATTTTCCGGAATTTAAAATCTGCCCGGAAGGGTTGGCCGCCCTACCTGCGCCGCACTTCCGACCAGTATAAATACCTATCAACCTTTCTGCGGAGGACTCTATTTGAAACTATTTAAATTTTACTTTAATTTCCGCCGTCTATGATGCTTTTGAATTAAAAGGAAAGTATTCGCGAAGAAAATATTTTTTTGTTAATCTCCACTGATATCTATCTTGACTCGTGACGCGTATTTCTTTTCGTCTTTTTAAATTCGTAAGCGACTAAAAAAACTAAAATTATATATTATATTGGCATAAAAAATATATGAATATAATGGCAAACTGTGTTAGATTTAGATAGCGATTATATTACTGACTAAAATTTTGTTGCTTTTTCCCCACTCCATCTGATAAGCCGCATAAAAACTAGCACGTTTTAATGGCACGACTGATTTTTCAAAAGGTGTTAAATTATATTTAATTTAAACGAGAAGAACTAAGCTAGTGTTCAATAAAACGAAATTGCACTGTCATAGTACCAACTACTTCAACAGACAATTTAATATAATAATTTTAAAAAATCATAAGAATAGCTTTTTGCTTTATACCTAAACTATCAAAAATAATACATTTGCAACTCTTGGATACATGAAAAGTACAGTTCGTAGGTATTATACCAAACCATCCTACTTTTTACCGGTGCCGATTTCACATCACGTATTCGGTCGGGAAGTGTCAAAATGCAAGAACCGCAAGAGCTGTCGACACATGGCGGGGGTTGTGTATCATCAGCCGTGGGTGAGGGTTTGATTGACTAATAAATAATACACAATAACGGTTTAACCATCACTAACTATAACTAGAGATTAAGTGAGAATAATAGTTAATAATAGTAACACATTCTTATTGTGAAATTATAATTATTAAAAAAAAAAATAGGTCTGTGATATTTTAAATACTAATTAAATGTATTAATTAGATTAATAATAAGTAAATGGTTTTCAAATAATGAAACGATAGATTAATTAATTTGAAAAGTGTAACATGTAGGTTCGAAAATTTGTCGTCAATCTACTGTGTTGGTATAGCATAATCGGGTAATGCACGTTCCCCGGATCGGAAGAGATCCAGGTTCGAATCAGGTTCGATAAAATTAATTTTATATGTATATCTTTTTAATTAACGCAGAAAAATGTGAGAGAAAAGGTTGAGAATAAAAATATGAACAGAAAAAAGTTAAAAAAAAGAAAATAGGGTATAAAATCAAAGTGATAAAAATAAAAATAAAGACCATTAAAGTTTATGTATTGAATTTAGATTTAACATAGGTAACTGAAGTATTGAAAATGTTTAGTTCGTTTAGGTGAGAATTGAAATAAAGGGGTGTTCTGCAGAAAAATGAGTTATGTGTTGCAATGTGGAAGATTAAACTTGAAGCATTTGAGATGTGAATCTACAGAAGAATGCTCCAAATAAGCTGTATGGATAGAGTTACGAATGAATATGATACTTCGGATGAATAACGAAAAATAAGTATTACAAAATAAAAATCCGATAACTTCAATATCTCAGACATGTGAAGATACATATCCAAGGGAGTATCAGATCGTACACCTGGAAGAAGAACATCGTGGCTGACTATGGTTTGGTCAGTCTACTGTAGCTCTCCGGGCCATAGTATGATGATAGCCTATATTCGTTGAATGGATAAAGCACGAGCAGAAGTCAAAGTATGCTCTGAATAAATATATCAAATTCAGGCTGAATATTATGTTCCAGGCCGATTTTGTTTGGCCGTCATTTTCGTTTGGAAGATATATGTCAGTTCTTATTTAGTATTCATAAAAAGTAGTTGATTACAATTTATTACTCTGCATCTAACGCTTCAACAACGTGTTGAAGTCATAAAAATATTTTATCTAAATAATAATGGCAATGCTGTAACCATTAATGGTGATCGCTTTCGTCACATGTTGGAAAACTTATTGGTGGCCGAATTGGGCAACACATGCGGTTTTAATAGGACGGTGCCACCTCATACACATCCCGAGCTACGCTTGAAATTTTGCGTGAAATTTTTCCCGACTGCGTAATGTCAAAAAGTGGTGAAAAAAATACTGGCCACCTCGATCATCTGATTTGACGGCTCCCGATTTTTTTGTGGAGGTACTTGAAAGGAAAGGCTTACGCCAATAAGTCATATAATAGCCAGCTACAATTCCGATGCTACAGGAAAATATTCGAAATGTAATTGCTGAAATAGCTCGCGAAGTGTGCTCGAATGTTATGAAAAATATGGCTAAAAGAGCACGCACTTGTGATGCTGCCAGAGCCGGTCACTTGGCCGATGTCGTATTCCATACATAATTGTAATTAATTAAAACCAAATTAAAAAATGTGTTTCATTTCTTAATTATTCAAAAATAACATCAGCCTGGAACATAATATTCACGCTGTACATTACTGTACACTGTTAAATTAATCAATTAGAAAGATATACACAAAAAATCTATCGTTCGAAAAAATATTTTGGTTGCTACCGGGATTCGAACCTTTTCGCGTTACCAATTTTCCTGTATCAACCGAACACTTTTTCTACAAATTTTGAACTTATGTTCTGTAGTTATTCCAATTGATGCATCTATTTCATACTCAAATATATTTGGGATTCATCGCAATATAAAGTTGTTTGTTAATTGGAAAAACTAAATTACATATGTTCAAAATTTGTCGAACGTGTTCGGTTAATATAGCGCAAATGGTATGGACAGAAAAACGTGTATTTGTTTCGATAGATAGATTTTTTATGTATATTTTTCTAATTGATTAATTTACTAAAATACCACAAATTGTTACTTCACTGCGAAAAAGTGTTTTCTTTAAAAATACATATATTTTGAAGATGTCGTCATGAAGGTGGTGCTGTCAAATATTTTTGTGTTTACATTTCGGAAAACGAAAATAACAATAAACACTTTTTTTATGTCACAAGGCGAGTTTCCGGACACGGGGTGAATTTGAGTGCGAGTTTGAGTATGTGTATTGGTTTAAGGATATACATATAAAGGCACAAGTGCGATGTTTTTCGATTACCCGGTCGTCGTTGTGGCCAGATTGTCTCCAATTTCTCCATCTGCGTGGGTTGGTAATTTTACGCAATTAATTCAAAGATTATATTATGAACGTCTCGATTTCCACCTTCCGCTGTATCTCCGTGCCATTATTTCGGGAGCAACCCTTCAGATAAATAATCCCATCCCTTATCGCAGCGCGGCGAGACAATTTTCCAGGTATGCTACGAAGTCGTTAGGGTTACATTTCCATTATCTCTGAAATTACTATTTATTTGCAGTGGAAAACACACGAAATCGAAAAACCAACTGAACCCCAAACGAAACCAACTGCGGGTTAAACCAATGTATTAAAAATAATTGTTCTACTTTGTCTACAGATATTATACATACATATATGTAATACTTTTACATATACCTTCATAAAAAGTGGTCAGAAAAGTATTATTTGTCCTTATAATAGGATTTTGTTTTTTCTCCATACCACTTCTCATGATATAGTCGGATTTAAAGAATGTATTATTATTTATAAGTTTGTTCATTTTATGTTTAACGCAATCCATCCCGACTTACTTTACCATCATAATCACCCATTATCAGTTCACTGGTGGATGAAGGACATCTCTCTAGTCGGCCCACTGCTTCTCTGAAATATTAACCATGTCACTCTCACTGCTGCGATAGTTTATCCATCAAGTTTTTGGGCATCCTATGGTTCATTTTTTTGTTTCGTGGATAACATTGATTTATAGGATGTCCAGCGGAAAAATTTTCAGTTTAATATTAATTTAAAAAAAAACTTTAATGTTATTCTCATATTTTATTTATATAAAATGGAGTTCAACGATGCATATTTTACGTTTTATAAAAAATATTGTCTAAATGCCGTCGATTTCTCTCAAGACACTCTTGCAATCGGACTCTTAAATTTGCGAACAATTGGCTCAATGGCAGCAACTTCACGGCGGATATTTTCTTGTAAGGCCTGAATTGTTCGAGGATTGTTGATGTAAACTCTTGACTTAAGGTATTCCCATAAAAAAAGTCGCACGGTGTAAGGTTCAGTTACCGAGGTGCCCAGGGTATGTCTCCGTACTTGCTAATTAATTTATTGTGAAAAATTCCCCTCAGCTTCTCTATTGAAACTCTAGCTGTGTGTGGAGTGGCTCCGTCTTGCTAAAACTGTGTTCTGTTGTTGAACCCGAGAAACAGCTGCAGTTGCGGTACCAAAAAGTCGTAGATCATTCGTAGTCACCAGCGGGAGACAGTCGGTTTTAAAATTAAGGGCCCTCGGGTAGAAATTACACACCACACTGTCGTTTTTGGACAATGCAAACGTTTTTGATGACGTTCCCTTGGGTTGTCGAGGTACCAGTATCTATAGTTCTATTTATTAACATAGCCATCAATATGAAAATGTACTTCGTCAGTAAATAATATGTTTCCAAGCGTTCGTGCTGTTCCAAAACGTTCCAGCATCGTTCTCGTTAAAGTTTCACTTAAAAAATAGTCATTTTTGTTGAGAAACTGCACAACTTGCAGTTTGTATGGGTGAAACTGTAATTTCATTTTCAAAATAACGTTCACTCTTGATTTTTGTATTCCATTACAGGCTGCAATCTTCCTTATCGATTTACGCGGATTGCGCATAATTTCACGTCGAACTTGAGTCACATGTTCTAGCGTCGCTGCTGACGTTGATGATCCCGGAGGAGTTTGGTTATTCATTGTCCTTTGTCTGAACTTTTGAGCTCAACACCAGATAAGTTGCGTGCTTGGCCCATCACTTAATCATCGAATATTAAATTTAATACAAAAAGCGCGACGCGCATGAACCAATGAGTCACCGCACTTTAAATATTGCTCAACCGCGAACATGCGGTGTTCTCCCGACCAGTGACTCATTGCGACTGGCAATTTCGCAAATCACGCGCGTCGAACAATACCCTTCCCACTTGATGGTTTACGAACAATTACTATTTAATCTTGATTTTTTTCCGCTGAACACTCTATAGAACGAAAATGACATCCTCACCATAGTCTGTCTCTTCTTTTCATACCACCCTGTATCGTTTTATATTATTTGGAGTAAGCTTAGTATTATTATTTTGTAAATTGAGTCAACACTCTGTTTTATTCCACTACATTTTTCATTGTGTTAAATGATATATAACGTTTTCGGGAACATCTTCCCAATATCAATATTATAGATTAACTAAAATTAAAATCACTTTCAGACAGTAATATATGTTGTGATTGGAGTTAACAGTGGTGGAGGTAGGAATTGAGTTAAAATTGATAAGAGAGGGGATGTGATGGGTGATATTTGAATGTTTATTATGTTTTTATTCTTATTTTTATTATTAAATATTTCTTAATTTTCTAGAATGTCTAATTTTCGTCCTTTGGCGCAACGCAGTCCAGGTTGCAATGCCATCTGTAAGGATTAAAATAATACACTAGTCAAAAACTTTTCTTTTCAGACATTAGCCGGCTAATTCAAAAGGCTATATTAAATCTAAAATACTAATTTAATGTATTAATTATAAATATATACATATAAAATCAATTTTGTCGAAAAATATTGTTTATGCGCTACCGGGATTCGAACCTGGATCTCTATTTCCAATCCGCGGAATTACACTACCAAATGTGTTATAGCGCCAGTATTTTTCATGACAAATTTTTGAACCTATATGTTACACTTTTTCAAATTAACACATCTGTCGTTCCATTATTTGAAAGCCATCTACATTGTTTTACGGAATCACAAATACATTTGAGTAAACCGACTGCAGACGCCAGAATTATCAATTCATTTTTATTAAATTTTGGACACATTGATACAACTTATATTATTAAGAACACATTCTTATTGATTAATAAAAATGTGTTCTCCTTAATAATATATTAAATCTTCCATATGCATTGTGTGCCATTTTCGTAACATAATGTATATTTTTCTATACTGACATATGTTATTTTCATTAGTTGGGTCTCCCTGTGTATCTTCCTAGCGTAGTCTTCGTTTTTCAATTAGTCCTGCAGGTGTCTTGTGAAAGATGTTTCATCGTAAGGAAACTGTTTTAAATCTATATTTTTCTGCAATACATTTGTCCGTCTTTTAAATAAAGTAATAATTTCTCAATGTACATCATTAGCGAAGCACAAACCCATTTGGGAAATTAATCGTCTTATTTTATTAGAGTCAGCGAAAATATTTTTGATAGAATCTTCGACTGATATTTTATTCCATCGCAAAGGAAACATAAAAAATGATATCACGCACAAACGACTACCAAATTCCTCCCCGGCAATCGATAAGGCAGCTCTCGATGATAATTTCACTGAATTTCCACCCTCCTTTATGGTGTACAACCTCCATTTAGGCGATATATGTATCCCTGAAGGATGCCGCGTATTTCGAAACCACTTTTCGTAAATAATTCATTGCAACTCAGATGCGGGAAATATAATACGTTGAAATTAGATGAGAGTTACGAGGTCAAGTATGATAGACCGTACAAGACTTTGTCTGCTTATTGAAGTTATTCTTATTAATTCCTTATACCTTCTAAGGCAACTTTTCTGCAGCTAAATTGCGAATTACAATACTAGACGATAAGCTGAAGGGATGCCTGAGATTTTATACATTTCTCGTATTATCATTATTAGTAATTATTCACTCAAAACGTCGAATGATACTTCGAAGTAATTAGAATTATTTATTAATTTTATAACACTTAGTGAAGATCAAAATGATTTTGTTTGAAGTATTTTTAACTGCGGATATTATTAAAAAGTGACGCTGAAGAAGAAAATATTACAATATTCAATAGCCCATGCGGAATTCAGTACATTATTACATATGATGAGTGTGAATCCGCTGCAACAGTGATCGTGTAGAATGAGGGATTCTAGAATTCATCCCCTTTTTGAAAGTAAATCAACCCCCTCCCCTTGCAAGGGTGACTACCGGTGTAGATAGCACAGGTATCGAGTTCCAGGGAGTAATACTAACAACACTCAATCTCCCCTCACCCCATGCACCCTTCCGACGCTAGGTGAATCCAGATATCAAATGTTCATCGGAAAGTGTAAGTCGATACTATTAGAAGAGGGATGCATTTAATTGCACGACAAAACAAACGTTCCTTTGTGCTTTGATTATTTGTTTCCTTTCAAATAATCCCATTTTCCTGAAAGCGTTCGCTTACGATTTATCTAATATGTTTCGTATTTGTGAGATACATCCTCCACAAAATTCCTTTATTTTCTGATTTTTTTTGACATATGAAAGACTGAATTTTTGAAATTATTTACGATTCTTTGCGCATTTATATATTTTTCTTCTAATGTTACATGTACTCCAAAAACAATATTGTGAAATCTATTTTACAACGTTTTTAAAACTCGCGTCCTTTTTTGAGAATTTAGATTCCATATTCCATTCTAATTTATATTTAAAAGATTCAGTACAAATTCCTAGCAATGTGAAACATTTTTTTCACATTATGTTTAAACCGAAAATGCAATCACACCTTCGATGCATTAATTATTGGCCGTCCACGAGGAGTCAGATTCACCTGAATTTTTAAGCTCTTTCACAGTTAAATTTCACACAATCATTCTGGGGGTCGGCACACACCCCGCCACCGGTTTGGTTTTGTATAGAAATAAATTAAGGGCAGGGGTGTTAAAATATCAACCCCCTTAAACAATATTTATGCGGTTTTATTGGGGCTTTTGCCTATTAATTTTTAACCCTGCAGGGTTTTAGCGTGAATTATTGGTTGCTTTGTTGTTCTTTACAACCCGGCGCTGGGGGGTTAAGTTTGCCAGGAAACGCTCGTATTTTATCTGTTTTTATTCTGACGGTCTTCCACCGATGAAATTATTGAAGTGTTTGATTCCGGATTACTGATAATTACTAATGTATACAGGTTTTACGGCTCAGGTGCGGCTCGTGCGCACGGGGTAGGAGAAAACCTCCTGCGGGAGGGATGAGAATGTGAAGGGTAGCGAAGAGGGAACACTAAAAATGAAAAGATATAAATAAACTCATGAAATACGACCTTTTTTGATTGTTGTAATACGCATATTGTATCGGTACTTGATAATTTTGGATTCATTTTAAAGTGGAAATTTAAAATAGTTCTCGTATTTGAAAAGGTCTGGCATAATTTGTCTCTCTGAGAAGATACGGTGTTATAGGAATAATGGGTGTTTTTTTTAGAAGTATTTAAAAATAAATAAAACACATCAAAATCGTGATAATGGCCGTGGTATTAGCTTTATTGGAAAGATAATTTTATGCCATTAGTGTTTAAATATAATTTCGTGCATATGGGCGCTGCGGCTGGTTTGAATAATTTGAATAAGCAATCTGGAAGTCTAATTTTCGACCACTTTTTGGAGCAGCTGGAGCCGTATATCGGCATTAACGCGATGATTATTGGCTTCCAAGTCATCTATCGTCTCTGGTTTATCGTCATAGACTAGCCACCTCAAATTGCTGTGCACGATGGCGAATAGACTCATTCTGGTCCTTCTCAATACTACGCTTCACTGCAGCAACAGCTTCTTCGGTGCGCACTGTACGTATGTGTATTATCAATTAGATTATGCATGGTGTGAAAACTATTCATGGTTATTCGAATTACTTCCTCGGATGGACGATTATGTCGACCGTAAAATATACCTAGTGCACGGTAAAATTCGCGAACTGAACCACGATTTTCGAAATAAATTTGCACAATTTGCAAGCGTTGTTTTGGCGTTAGTCTATTCATGGTAAAATGGAAAATCAAACTGAGCACTGTCAGTTGTCAAATTGGCAGTCACTGGAAAAGGTGTTGCCAATTCGAAAAGCAAACCTCTAAAAAAACTATATTGAAGATCTTGAAAAGTCTTTGGTTGTTTTAATTTTATTATGTTTTGCCAAACACGGAACTTATACGACTGGCGAAAGATATATATATATATAGATAGATTACTCATAGTGGCCTAGACGGTGCGAAGATCATATGATTTAATCTAATAAAAACAAACGTGAAAATAACGACTTTCATTTACCACCTAGTTGAGAATTTTGCAGGTTTTGACCAAATCATTTGAAATGAAGTGAAATGAAAAATGTATATTTGCTGGATGGAATGCTCGGTGAGAGATCTTGAATGCTGCAGACATATATGTATGCACTTTATTATATTGTTTTCTTAGAATTATATTTTTATCTATCTACCTATAATATTCATTATAATTCGGTAGTTCGTTTGACATCACGTCGGCGTCACCAATTATAGGGGCCCGTGTTGTTTAGTGATATAGATTCGAAAGGGTCACCATTATATTCACGGTATATCAGATGGATATGTACGGTGAGAATCGAAGACCCGATACCTCCTCGAATTCTCCCGTATGTATACGAATTGTTACCAATGTAGAGGCTGGTATTTGTGTGAGTGTTTGTGGCTAGAGCGGGCGTATTATGAATAAAACAGTACTTACGATAGTTGCGTTTATTAACAGAAGAGTTACAATTGAAATTAAACTGTGTGTTATATTATACAAATTTCACACGATAAACGACGTTCACTGAAGGCGGTGCCGAGATGTGTCCGAGGAGATGTTTCCGAGGAGGTGGCCAGGAGAAGAGTGGTCGGTTCTATGGCTTCTCAGACTAGTTAGATCGCCGTGTATTATTGTCTACAATTTGGCGGGTACCAGGCGAACTGTATGGCTGTTGGGTGTTTATTTATATGGATCCTGTGATCTGTGATAATATTAATATTTTTTGATAAAAGAAAATATCTCTCAAAGGCGCCTATGTATATTTTTTAAATACTTCTTTTAAGACAATCCAATTTAGATTAATACATATACTATATACATATAATACATCCCCTAGTCTCATCCTATCGTATTTTTAAAACATAGTTCTTAGCAGCGTAACCATGATAACCATGATAAAATAAGATAAAAGAGGAAAACTGGAATGCAAGGTTTTAGGGATTACCTGTGTTGTTATCTTTGACAATAACGAAAACTTTGGTAATATAAAAATCAAAGTATTTATTCAATATAAATTTTAGTGTTAAATAAAATATAGTCACTTTGTATAAAACCACGAATTTTATTAAAAGCCAACTGGTTTCTCTTAGCTCAAGCTTCGTTAAGGCATATTTAAAACTAACAATAAATACAAAAAATAGTGCATTTAAATATACATAAAGAGAGAGAGAGACAGAATATAAAATTGCATGCAAAAGAGAGAGACAGAATATAAAATTGCATGCAAAAGAGAGAGAAAGAATACACATAAATTTATAGAAAAAAGGGAGACAAATTAAGACGATTGACAGAACATCAAGGGAGGAGAAAGTACAATGTTGTACAATAAAGTGATTGCTTTCTACGAAAATGAAATTTTTTAATTTTTTCTAAGTTTACCTTTCTACACATCTTCACATTCCTTCTTTTTCTGCTTCTCCAACTCCTAATATTATGCTGAATGCAACATACCTAGTGTACAATATTTTAGGGGTGCACATATTAAAAATATGCGTCGAACATATTCAAGTTGCATGTGCCTAATCTAAGTCATGTTAAAAAAAGTCGTAGTTATGCAATTACTTTCAATAATTGAAAAATTTCGTTGATTTCAAATATTATAGAACGAACTTCGAGCAGCCAGACTATTTTGACTTTTTTGTTAGACGATTTAGGGCCTGAAGCAAAAGTTAAGATTCATAATGGGTCAATTTCACAAATATTTATTTTGAAGTATGCAGATTTAAAGATTAACACGATTTTGTAAAAATGTCATACAATAAGATTTTTAGTAACAGTACTAAATTTGTACATATTTTTTGAATGTTTTTAACCCATAATTTAGTCAGGTATCTAAATATAAACTATTATGGACTAGGACCTTGTTTAAGTAAAAAATGGCTCAAGGGTTAAAATAACCAAATATTAGACAATGATATCGCGCGCCCCCGTGTACCCACCCCTAAATAGGAACCTTAGTTGGCTTAAGTATATTATGATTACCAACCTAAATTACCCATGCGAAATATTATCGGGATTGAAATATAATTTACATGGTCAAACATTGGGTTCTGCGTGTCGACTGTGGTGGGAGTCTTCGCTCTAGAATAAATCTATAAATCCCTTCTAAATCCGAAAGGCGTTGGCTTATCCTTAAATTTACAGTCCGGTTCTGTACTTAGCTCTCTGTTCCCACATAAAGTCGGATTTTACCGAATAAACTAACTGGTTTGTTCATTACACGCACAAAGGAAACTCGCGGTACAACGCAATATATTATATCCTCTAAATTATAATAAGGATAATTTGTTGCGAAAGTAAGTTATCAGCATTTATTTTTCAGACTGTATTTTAGTTAAGCCTTCTGAAAATTAACTTTCATAAAAAATTGTGTATTTCGTGGCGAGCGGTGTATGTTTTCGTTTGCTAGCTTCATTTTAGAAAACAAAACACATTTATAGATTTAAACAAATAATATACGGATACGGAATATTGATGCACTTATCCAAATTAATCGATGATTGAAATTTGATTGGTAATTATTTATTTAATAATCATTATTTCACAATTCACTTCAATTCACAATTCAATTTCACACATTGTGTTTCTGCGATAGAGCGGAAGCTCTATCGTAGAAATTCTTAATACCTGCTTCGTAAAACAATATATTTCGCATTCGTCCGTCAATCGGTTTCAATACGTTAACAAACGTAATGTTATGGATATATAAATTTTAATTTTGTTTGAAAATGTTGTTTCTATGGATTTAAGCAAGTATGGAGTATTTAGATATTGCCTTGAAAATTTTGTAAATATACTTTTAAAATTAGTAATATTAACTTTGTGGTTAAAATTCATGTTTTTATTTATTATCTTTGTATTATTAACCACTAAATTAAGTTTAAATACATCTACCGGTTTCGAAAAATACAATTTTCTTCTTCAGGATGTCATAACTCATAGATAAGATGTCATAACTTATAGGTAGATGTATTTAAACTCAATTTAGTGGTTAATAAAACAAAGATAATAAATAAAAACATTTAGTAAATATTTTTATAATATTTTTTTACAATACAATAATTTGTAATTGTAAAAAAAACAAGCGTTATGATTTCAAGAATTGCCTTAATAACACGCCAGAGTCATTATCGATGAGAATTAATTTTTAAATCTAGCTAAAAATATTATTAAAAAATGTCCTGTTTCCGGAACAAATAGAGGTCATTTAAGTAATATGCATTTTTTCAGTGATCGGTTTAATTACCAAGAACCAATCCGAAACAAGAAAACCATATGATGACATTTTGGAAGAAAATATATTTATCCTGAGGTCGAAACCGAAAAAATTTGAGTCATAACCTTTGTTACAATACTTTGTAACCGCGGTGATAGAAGAGGACGGCTTAGGAAAAAGGTCATTAGCCAATTACTGGATTTGAGGACATGCAGAAACTATCTTGCGCAGAATAGGGGTCGATGGAGAGTTTCAGTGTTAAGGGAATGTGACTGAAGAAGAAGACGATATTTTCTGAAGTATCACAACTTATTTATATAGTTATTATATTATAACTTATTATTATAGAAAAATGTTCGGTTGCTACCGGGATTCGAACCATAGCCTTTTCCTAACCGCGTTAATCATTTTCGCTAAATCAAGCGATTACGTTTAAGACAAATTTTGAAAAATAGTTCTTTATAATTGATGCGTGTATTATTCCATTTTTAAAAAGGATTTTTTTAAACTTAATAATAAATTTTAATTTTTTTATAACAATTATATTTTAAACGTAAATGTATTAATTTTAAAAACAAAGATAATGTAGGACTATAAACAGTTTATATACCTAAACTGTTAAGCGCCCTTGAGGTAAAAGTTTTTACGAAAATGGTGCTATACAAATTATCCAATATTATTATAGATTATTAATTAATGTTCATATAATTATATCATATAAAAGTCTTCCAATTTGTACTACACAGTTTCACATTCATTACGTGTCGATGGTCTGTGCAGACATCGTTCATGTTATTTTGCAATATCCGTAAACCATTGATGCACTATGCATCAATCTCCGCATCCGACAAAAAGGCAAAACTGCATTTACAACTAAGTATTATACGATTTCCCTCGGAATTAATAAAATGGCTCGGGTAGTAAACTGCTCCTCCCACACATATAAAGCTAATAAATTATTTTGTAACGTATTCTATTAACTCTTTTAAGTCATTTCCGCTAAAGCGACTACATTTTAAACTAGTCTAGACAGGCGAAAGCAATAAATAAGGTCCTAAATCCAACAGAGGAGGCTTTTTTACTAACACCCTAGCTGCAAAGATTCTTAATAGTAAATCTGGTTAAATGGAAATTGTAGACTGGAAGATATATCAACAATATTGTGTGTATTAAATTAGAATTAAAACATTAGTGAAGAGATGGATTGCTACTTTTGACTCAATGGAGTGATATCAGTGATTGAAAACTGTGACCGTTATTATGTTATATATGAATTAAATATATTAATTAGAAAGATATACATATAAAATCAATTTTATCGAAAATTATTGTTGTTGCGCCACCGGGATTCGAACCTGGATCTCTTTCCTAACCGGGGAAGGTGCATTATCCAACTATGCTACAGCGACAATATTTCTAGCGACAATTTTCGAACCTATATGTTAACTTTTTGATATTAATACATTTAATCATTCCATTATTTGAAAGAGCCATCTACCTTATTTTTACAGAATCTCAAATACCTTTGAGTAAACTGATAGCAGACGCCAGAATTATCAATTCACTTTTATTAAATTTTGGACACATTGATACAACTTTATTATTGGGAGAACACATTCTTATTGTGAAGTTGTTATTATTCAGAACGTAGGTCTGTGATATTTTAAATATGAATTAAATATATTAATTAGAAAGATATACATATAAAATCAATTTTATCGAAAAATATTGTTGTTGCGCTTTCGGGATACGAAAATTATCGCTAGAAATATTGTCGCTGTAGCATAGTTGGATAATGCACCTTTCCCGGTTAGGAAAGAGATCCAGGTTCGAATCCCGGTGGCGCAACAACAATATTTTTCGATAAAATTGATTTTATATCTTTCTAATTAATATATTTAATTAGTATTTAAAATATCACAGACGTCTGTTCTGAATAATTACAACTTCACAATAAGAATGTGTTCTCCTAATAATACCGTTATTATCATTTGAAATAATCATTACACAAAGAAAGCTGCAATAAAATCGTAAGCCATATCGTAAACAAATTACACACATCTTAAGATCACGTGCTCTAGTTATGTACAATAAATAAACTACAAACAAACTTCTGAAAACTGATTCCGCTAGATGGCATCATTCGAATCGACAATATTTTTTAGTCAACAATCACAAATCATATATTTTCAGATACTCGATCACTTTTATGGACTGTTGCTTAGTCAATTTCACATTTATTGGTTTTGAACTTATTACTAATAAACATAGCATGTCTATGCTACAATTTTAAGTTCATCTATGTCATAAATTAAAATTTGCGATTACATTTTTTACTATTAATTGTATCAAAATTACTGGCCTCTTTGACTTGGTCAGTCAAGTAAAATAGATATCTTCCTCACCTTCTCCGACCTTCCATGTCTTCGGTTATCTTTCAGATCTCATCATCAAAAGTGTCCAAAGAAATGGAAGAAGATCGTGGATAGTCTATCCTGAATTTTTAGCGTTTCCAGGATGTAGGATTTGTTCGCTTTGCTATCCACAGGATCTTCAATTTGTTTTGTAGCACCACATTTCAAATGCGCATATTGTCCTTTTCTCCTTTCCTTCCTAGGTCCACGTTTTCACGCCACGGATACTGTTTTTGTTTTCTTTGTGTTTCTTCAAATCATATCTAGTTGTTACATTTAATGTTTTGCCTTTCTAATTTATTCTATGATTTTCGAACAATTTCATTATTACCAATAGAATCAGGCTTTTGTAAAAACAGTAGAAATCCTAAAACATTATGTGTCTTTTTTAAAATAATATATTTCTAAGGGTCTTAAAAGTGAGTAATTAAGCCATTAATTTTGATTCAATAAGATTTTACATATTTCAATGCTTTCGTCCTACTAAATATGGATGTTAAATATTCGTGAATTTTTAAACCCCTATTTAATTAGCTGAAAACGAACTAAAAGATGGAATGAGGCAATATTTTATGATTGTGTTTGGGAGACAATAGCGGAATATTGGATTTTTTAATGTTTAAAATTAAGTTTGAAAATCTTTGCTGAGTGGCCACAGTCAAACCCCGATAAAAAGTGGATTTCCATCTGGGATTTTTATACCAAACCGTTTTTCCGATAGGGAGCTTTTCCGGATTTATTCGTTTCTATCCCGAGAAGGGTGCAGGTTGTGCAACTGTGCACCCCAACAGTGACTACTATTATTTATGAAAAAATATGGAAATTGCACGTTTTACACTAACTTTAAACTATTTTCGATTAGTAAAGGTGTTCAATTTTTTTTTTGCATTCAGCACATAGATTAATGAGGTTTATTTTAATTTTCTGTGTGCAAACAATTTTCTCACGGCGTCACATTACGTCCGGTATTTTGGAAGTTGTATCCCAAAATACTGAGTTAACGAAGTAAACTGGTAATAATTAAAATAATAATAAGACAGGTGGTTACTTGTGGTTGCGAAACGTGGTACTTAAATCAAAATGAAGGAAATACGTTAGCAGTTTTTGAACGCAAAATATTAAGAAAAAATTATGGATCTACATTATAAAATGGAACTTATAGAATAAAAATGAACTACGAACTCGAAAATTGCTAGAAAAATTTCCGATGAGAGGACATCAAAAATATGACCAGGTGGATACCCTAGCAGAAGCGACCTAAATGCAGATCAAGGAAGAGATGGACAGACTTTGTGAAAAAGGACTGGAGGAGTATGAAACGATGTTCAAACTGAATAAAAATATTTTTGATGAGGGTCGAGAGCAGATGTGGAGAAAGCTAAATCCCACTCTAGTTATGCCGTAGAAGATCATCCACGTCGGTCCCTCATCACCGAGGATCTCGATCTTCGTGAACTCCCGCCCTCTTGACTATGCTCCTCCACTATTTTCGGACTTGCAGATCTTACGACTGTCTTCCAATGGGTGGGGATCTTCTTCTTTGTCTTTCGACGTGGCTCACTACAACAAGCCTTTCCTTGTAAGGCTGCAGGTTGAGAGTCTGTCTTTGATGTTCAGCTCCCGCATTCAGGAGACATGAGTGCGTCTCACCATCCATGGTATGCGCAACACGTGTCACTAGCACCGTAGAAGAAGATCTCTTTTATTCATACTTAAATTAGGTTTTGCATTTAACGTCATTAGTCTAATTATGATTGAATTTAAAATTCTCCAACCTTTTTGGTATACACGTATCATAATTGCTGAAACAAAAACAAAACAGTAATATATATTTTTTCTCTCTTAAATACGATCCAAATATTGAGGACCGTTAGTTCCTGCAGAAAATATATTGAACCTCCGGATAAATTGCATTTCCTTCTTCGACTTTAACAGTCCGGCTCGGCACACCAATCGTGTGTGGGGGACCCTATTGAATTTTTATAGGCCCCTTTGGAAAATGGTCCCTCTTTAATTCATACCCCCTTCAGCACCGCTAGTTCGGGAGTAGAAAATGAATTAAATATATTAGTATTATACTATTTATTCCGCATTTTAAATAATTTAAAAAATACTTTTTGGTAAGAACAAAGATTTAAATATGTATATTCATATATTTATAAATAGGAAATTATAATAATTATTGAAGGAAACACATTCTTACTGTGAAATTGTAATTATTCAGAACGTAAGTCTGTGATATTTTTAATACAAATTAAATTAATCAATTAGAATAATATCCAGAAAATAATCTATTTATTGAACAAATATTTGGTTGCTACCGGTATTCGAACCTGGACCTCTCAAATTTAATGATATATATTGATTTAATTCTGGCGTCTCCTAGCATGTATTACTCAAAGTTATTTGGGATTCATCGCAATACTGTAGTGGAATGGTAACATGTTTCCCTGGATATTAAAAGGTCCAGATTCGAATCTCGGTAGCAACTAAATATTTTTTAGATAAAATAATTTTTTTCTGTGTATTATATTTCTAATTGACTCATATAATTTGTTTTAAAAATACCACAGAGTTATGTTCTGAAATTGCATCTTCACAATAAAAATGTGTTTTCTTCAAAAATAAATAATCTAATTACATGAACTTTAATTATATAAACAAAATTGATTTAATTAATTTATTACTAATTTATAATCATGTTAAAATATACACAAAATTCGAATTCATTCAAATATATTAAATAACGATACTTTTTTTCTTAATTTATCGTCTAATTTAAAAATCAATATAGAAATAATAAATTCTGTCATCTTTTACTTCTAACTTATTAGTTATCAGCAGAAAGTGATTAGTTATCATCGCACCATCGCCGAAAGTTTAATGAGGGACATGATAAGGAACTCCATCATGAGGGAAATGTGCCAAATAGAAAGCATTGTCAGGTGGGGAGACAAAAAATAACATTAGCATTTACGTGTAGAAAGGGTGGCGAATTCAAGGTGTTGCCACATGGCGTTACACGGAAGACAATATATCTTTTGGATGGCTCCCTAAATGCTGAAAGGACAGCTGGAGAGCTCCCAAGAGCGAGGCGAGTCAGAAGAGGGAACAAACCGACGTGTTAAAGAAAAATAAAATGTTTCTACATTAAAATATTTTGTGAATAGTTGTGGTTGATGAGGTGCACACATAGTGGTTAAAACACTCACCTAGTGGTCCAGTGATCGGGGTTTCGAGCCTTATTCCGGGAGACTAACAAGTTTGTTCTATTTTCATAGCACAAGCAAGATAGAAAGATGAGAACAGATAGAAAACAGCATATAGCCACGTCTATGAAATGGAGGTTATCTTGACTGCGTAACCGTAGAAAATAGCTCAAATGCCGGTGAAATTTTAAATCTTGCATAAGATAAATGCAATTCTGTCGCCAATATTCGATGGGAGAAGTAAATGTAATCATATAAGAATTTTTAATTGATTTTGATTTTACAGTAAAGATTATTCATCGCGATCGCAACTTTATATTACTTTAATTTGTAGAATTGGAACTGTTGAATCACATAATATAATTATTTGCAAGAGTGAATATCCATAATAATATTACGCTTCGCTACATCTATGACTTTCTGGATATGGTGGCTTCGGTAATGTCATTATCGATATTGTAATTATGGATGCATAGTGCTTGAGTAAACGGCCAGGTCTGTGAGACGTGAGCATGCAAAAACGAACGTATTTAATATCTCTAGGTTAAGATTACTTAAATGTTTTTCTTTTATATATTCAATAACAGTACATAAATATATATTCAATTTGAAATGAAGTGTATATTGTATTTATTACGAGTAAGAAAAGAAAAAAACATATTTTAGTGAAATCGTATACTGACCATAGAAATTGTCTAACCACGATTCTTATATGTCACCTAGATGACATTTTTGTTCGTTTTGACAGCTAACTTACAAAGATGGAATAATTTAAATCATTCACTTAATTAATTTATTTATGTGTGGTTTGTTTCGGGGAAAGCTATATCATTGAAATATAGATTCTATTGAGACCCTGGCTGTGCAGCGGCCACTATTGGCCGCGAAGTGGTTGTAATAAAATATTATCGTTTTTAAATGGTAACCCATACAAGAAGAAAATAATGTTACCCAGAAAGTTGAATTATATATATAGAATAGTATGTTTAATATTGAGAGTGTGCAGCCAACGGGCGGAAAATGTTTCGCAAAAGTTTCGCCGTGAAACTTAATTCAGGAAATTGCAAACTTTGGGGTGGAACGGACGTGAACAGACAGAACCCTTCCCGAGAATGACTGTTATTAAACCTGGATTATTATACATGTTATAAAAAAATGTTGTTCAGTTATAATTTCACTTGTTTAATTTTATTTACTAAATCAAATCAAGTTTCAGCTGTTGTGGTACATGATCGGCTGTTGACTGGACTAGGCAGGTGAATGTATTCCGGTACCAAATTATATATTAAATCATTGATTGCAAGTAATCAGCTTATAAAATATATATATCAAATATATAAATAAATATATCAAAACAAATACAAATTATTAATGTATTTCTTAATTCGTATATAATTTTGGACAGAGTTATAGTAATCAAGAATCATAGGAATTTTTCAATCTCGATTGTTAATAAACAAAAATCAAGTCATTTATTTAAAAAAAAAAAAAAACTTTGTATATACCATAACACATAGATTAATTTTTCTGAATTTACTAACCAAATTTTAGAGATATGCCACACTTATGGAAAGGAATACAGCGACGAAATTGTACACGTCAACAGTAGAGGTCTTACATTAGATAATTTAAAAAAAAAAATATTTTTATAATAAATTTAATATAACCGATATCCAAATGAATCCACTAAGTAATCGGTTATTTATAATTCCTATTTCAGTATAGTTATCTCCTCTTTCCACTTCCACCGCGACTGAAGCCTCGCCCTCGTCCGATAATTGTTTTTTTCTCACATGTTTTATTTTATGGATCAGTTAATGTGCGTCTGTCGAAGAGACAATAGTATCGATATCAGTCGATGTTAAATTATAAAAAAAGTTTTATGTTTGTTTTTTTAAAAATCAATATTTGAGTATAACCCCAAATAACGCTCGTGTAGATTATTTAAATAATAAAATTAAGATATCTAAAAACTAGACGAGTTTAATCAACTTACCTATTTGTATGCATGTTTAAGGAATAATTAACATTATATAAACTAGTATCCATGTTAAACACGTGTAACGTTAACAATATTTATGTATCAATTTCTCTTATGAACTGATTGTTGAATATCGATTGATCTTTGATTTGTTTCTATTAACCCCAAATAAATACTGTGTCGGCAACATTTCAATGGTCCAATCTGTTTTGATTACATTTCAATTAAACCGACATAAATATTATTTTTCCTTTCGAAGCGTTGCGTGGTTAAAATAGTCATCCGTAACCTTTATACATGCGTTGCTTAATCGGTCATTCACGACAGTGGCTCCACGACTCTTTTAACGATATTTTTCTGCAGTTTGCAAAACGATGCAGAACCGATTGGGGTTTTTATAGCTGTGGTGTTTATTTATTTCTTTAAATTTATACATTTTTTTAAGGTGGCCAGATAACTGCACTCAAAACACATTAATAAGTGTACACATAGATAATTGCATACAAAGATACGATTATAAATAAATTTTCTAATCAAATATCTAAACACCTACCACGAAACAAATAATAATATGATAATAATTTGCTCATAAATTCTAAAGACAAAGATGATACATTTAACAATTCTGGTGTCTATAAACTTAGTTGCAAGGATTGTGCTGCATTTTATGTTGGTAAAACGAGTCGAAATTTAAAAATAATAGTAAAGGAGCATTTGAGATGTTTGAATAACAGTGGGTTTTCAGAATTTTCTAATCATTTGATAAATAAAGGTCATGGTTTTGATAAAAAATTGGGATTGTCAATTTTGCATGTAAACGGTGTTGGTCTTAAATGAAATTATTTGGAATCGTTGGAGATAAATAAAGCGTGTAAAACTAATCAAAAAATTAATAAAACAAGTCCCATTCTAAAATTTTTCTCTAAAAATTATTCTAGTAATTTTGTATCATCAAGTAACAATTTGAGTTAGATACTAAATTTATTTTTTAAATAATTATTGTTTTTTAAAAATAGATTCTGTTAAATAAACAATAACATATGTTTTTGATTAGTTATTGACATCCTGAAGAAGAAAATGATATTTTTCGAAACCGGTAGATGTCTTTTTACTCAATAAGTGGTTAATAAAACAAAGTTAAAAATAAAAATAATGAATTTCAACCACGTAGTTAATTTTGCCAATTTTAAAAATAGCTAGAATATAAGTTGGCAGTAAGGTAACAAATTAAATTGAATGGTAAAAAACAGAAAAATCAAAAGAAAACAAATAGAGATTATAAGGAAATTGAACAAAGTACATTTTTTTGATACAGACTGAAGATATGTAAGAAGTGAAAGAAAGGGAGCAAACAAAACATGATAAGTACGAGGTAGGATGTAAGAACAAAAAGAATTACATAAAATGAGTAGCTTTGATCATTTAAGAACCATTAACATAAGTTTGAATATTTAATACAATTATGGCAGCAGAGTAATAAGTCAACCATGTGCAGTCGTGTGCACTTATATATGTGTGTAGTTGTCACGTGTGCAGTTGTCACGGAATATATATTTTTGAATATAGTGTCAAGCTGTTGATTTTTCAGTACGTGTATTTATTTATGAACGTTAAATTAAAATTTATTTCGAATTAATTATTTTTCAAAACAGTGAAAGTTACGCATGAGTGTTAATTAGTAGGAGTAATTAATTAAGAAGGAATGCAGAGAGAAATCGAAATATATTAATATGGTGAAATGTTTAGTCGCCGCAGCAATTATTGTTCAATCTTGGTACTGAGCACAAGTCTTTTGAACATTTGTATTTTATTGTATTCATTATAAAATAACACTCTTATTCAGGCTTAAATAATGCGCCATGTTCTCATTTACTTCAGACTATCACCATTGAAGGATATTTTTAAAGCCAACATTTCACGGATTCTCCAACACCGCATGTCAAATGCCTTTTAACATAGAATATATTTATTCAGCGGGTACCCCAGTAAAAATTATCACGAAAACTGTGCCAACATGTAAAAATGCTATCACTTTACCGGTACCAGGATCGATACCAGGGGCCACCAAAACTATTTTGAAATCAATTTAGATACCTCTCACACACTTATGCGGGTCCTTTACCATCTTAGTTATCCCCCCATTAGAATATGATGTCAAATTTTCATTTAAGTATGTTACGTGTGCAGATATTTATCAAATTTTAATACCAATTCTTATATTTTTTGAATACATACGGTATTCATTTTATAGAACTCCCTTTTACTATTTCTGGCAGGATCGACTATTTTGGTAAAATACTTAAAAAAGTTAAAATAAATGTAGTATTTAAAAGTAATAAAAATTTAAAAAACCATATTAAAAGCTGCAAGAATAAAATAAACATCCGGTATTTATAAACTTAACTGAGATTACTGTGATGCGGTATACATAGATCAAACGAGAAGGTCTTTTGATACACATTTTATTGAACATAAGAGATCCTCTATACACAAAAAAAATCAGAATCATCCCAATTTGCAAAACATCTACTTCAAAATAACCATAATTTGTCTTCTAACAATAAACCAGTTCTGTTACAATTTTGCAATAAAGCATTAAAACTCAATAAATTAAAACAATTAGAAATCAACAAGTATTTAAATAATAATATTTGAATATGTCCAAGAACACATAATTACTATATTTTCACCTACAAAGGCATTGTTATTTTATTCAATTACAAATAATAGATATCTCGTAGAGACGAAGCTATTTTTTATTAATGGAATAATATGGAAGTATGGGAAATTATAGAGCTTACGTTCTGTCTCCGGCTGGTTTAAGTGATCATTTTACACAATACTAACGTTCACCATTCCATCCAATCAACCTACATATCTATAAAATTTTTGAAATTTGTATATATGTTAATATGTGGAATCACTTCGAATACCACTACACTATAGCCATCTATTGACTAAATTTGAAGACAGGTCGTAAGCTCTGTAATTACCCATACTTCCATATTTTTCCATTAATAAAAAATAGCTTCGTCTCGATGAGATGTCTAATTTGAAAATGTGATATTATTAATTAATCTCCGAATGCAAATTTTTCTGGATTTCTATCTTTTCTAGATTATTCATTATTATTCCCCTATATGGTACCGAGTGAAATAATTTTAGATCGTGACTGTTGAATGAATGGTTAGTTTAAAATATATTATTTGTCAGACAGTGTCGATTTTATTTAATTCGCGTATTTAAATTTCTCGCGGTTTAGCCAATGTCTTTTTCGTTACAATCTTCGCAAATTATTTGATATATTTTTTTATAAAATACCTATTTTCGTTTTAGAATTTAGAAGACAATGTACTACAGAGTCAAAATAAAAAATTACATATTTTTATAATTAAAATGTTACACCACGAAGTAATTGCCAAATTAATCAATGATATTAAAGTTTTATTTTTTTGTTATTGTATTTAAAACACTACTAATCAAAACAAAGTTTACCAACGTTAGTCTGTCTTATGCTCTCACTGTCTCGTACAGGTGTTTGTCAATGTTTCAATCACAAGTATTCTTATTTTAAGATTTTTTATTTTTTCAACTTTTCTCTCATCATATTCATCCCTTTTTATCTCAACAGTTTCGGGCTTGCATACACCGCTCAGCTGTAAATAAACCGAGATATTTAAGTTAATTTATTACAAGACATAAATCAGGGAGGACGCGTATCTTGGGAAGCTAATTGTTACGATCGCTGATCACGAGCTACGTTGTTGATTTTTTGATTTATCATCTCATGATTTGATTAATAGGCCAGTTTTCTTTCTGTGCATATGCGTTTAGAAGCACAAATAATTTCTTAACGTTATTCGACCGCATATTTATCAAGATTTCATTCCTATTTAATTTTTTCCACCAATTTAGAATTTGGTTAGATATGGTCAAATAGTATTACAGAAAGAATTATAAGCGAAAAATGGTACGTTTGCGGCGTATTAAATAAATTAATGATGGAGTCGCTGAGATGCAGTGGCGTAACTAATAAAATTGGGCCTTAATGCAGAATGAAAAAAATAGAAAAATATAATTGCTAAGTGGTGTATCTATTAATAATAAGAACAAAATTGGTATAGTTCTCCTATAAAAAAATGGATGAAAAAAACAAAAGTGCGCGTTAGGCCCTTATATGCATCTTCCCCGATTAGGAAAGATATCCAGGTTTGAATTCCGGTGGCACAACAACAATATTTTTTGATAAAATTGATTTTATATGTATATCTTTCTTATTAATATATTTATTTAATTCATATTCGTTCATTTATCTCGCCGTCCACGGTTCACCTAGCATACGACGTCAGCACTACATCTTATAGGCATCGTGCATGTTTTGTTTCTTATCATGGTCCATGTTTTAACTCCATACAGAACTACAGAGAATACCGGGGTTTTAAGCAATCGGACTTTTAATAATTTAATTTTGGCCTCTTAATTATCTCAGCATTACGATGGTAATGAATTTAGTGTTATTTTTTTTAATTTAGGTACTCAGGCAATATCATAACGTATTATCGTCTCATCTGTTACTCTATCTTCCTGCGTAAATTTGAGGTTAACGATTTAGTATTCCAGATTTACCAGCTCTAGCGATACGGCCTGCTAAAGCGAGTCTTCCTGGTTTTATCGTGACGTATCCCTTGTTCGATTTTATTACCGAAGACCGCTGGAAGGGATTGCTCTCGACGTCTCGCATTTTACATCCATATAACAGATAGAGCTTAATTACATCGATAAAATTTATAGAATCTTATCTTTGAATAAGTACGTGACTGAGTCATTTTTTTGCATTGATCACACATAGTTTATGAAGTAAGAATATCATATTATGTATTTAAAAAAAATCCACTTAAAATGAAATGTTTTGTATTGTATTAAAATTGTATGTTCCCTGAGTTTGATATAAAAATTTGACTTTTAGTATCGTTTTCCTTCTTCTTCTTCTTTTAAATAGACAATCCATCCTTCAATAGTGATTTGTGCCATTAATCAAGTTAAAACTTAATTTTATAAATAAATAAATTATAATATTATAGAATAGGAAATAGTATATTACAAGTTGATACCATTGTCGTTCAAAAAATTTCTTATTATATAGATTAAATGTGGCGAGTTAAGGGAAAGAAGATGACACAAGTTAACCGGGAGTTGAAAATTACCATTGACGAGATTACTATAAAAAAAACCTGTGATCCGCAATGGACAGGCAAAAAAGATATGGTCAAGGGTTTCCTCCTCGGCACCACACTCACACATTGGGGAATCTATTAAGTTCAATCTGAATAAATATGAGGCTACCTGGCAATGCCCAATTCTCATTCTAGAGATATTCGACATTGTTCTTTTGGAGAACAAGGGAGTACGGGGAATAGATCTTTATATTTTTATTTATTATCTTCGTTTTATTAACCACTTAATTATATGAATTTTAACCACAAAGTTAATATTGCTAATTTTAAAAGTATAATAGATCTTTAAATTATTTTAAGCCGATTACCCTTATGATTATTTACATCCATCCATTGTGCAGTGTAAATAGAATTCGTACCTTTTTTTACCATATTAAGTCTATCATACATCGGGATATGGAATTGATAAGGGAAAACTCCGGAAAGAGTGGTCTCCTTGGTCAGTTCATCAGCATATTCATTTCCATGAATTTCCTTATGTGCAGGAATCCAAACGAATCATACCTGTTTATTATTGCTATCCAAATTAAATAGTCGTTTTCTGATGTAACAGATTATCTTATTGTCTAGCCAAACTTTCATATTAGCAGGTTCAAGATTTCAAATTCAAGATATCAGATTCAATAGCTGCTTGCGAGTCGGAGAATATAACAGCCTTTTTGACGTTCCGGATTACATAGATGTCCAAGGCCTCTTTAATTACCCAAAATTCTGCTGAGAATACCCATGAATCGGAGAGAAGTCATAGCTTCACATTTATTTTTAATTGAGGTATGGAGACTGCAGAACCTTATCCTTTTCCGTTCCTAAACTAGAACTAGAACTTCATAGAACTGCAAAACATGTTATTTGTGACGCACTTTCCAATTTTCAGATTTAATAATAATTATTATTGATGTTTTATTAACGTAGGTTTAGTCTATGCCATCTCATCCGTGAGTATTGAGTGAGATGGCATATTTAAGGGATTTTATTTTTTAATATTTTTACAAAGAATAATCTTTTACTTTATTTATTTTTATTGTATAAACTATATATAATAAATATATAAAATATGTACTTATATTCATATGCGTTATTTATTTAATTGATGTTTTACATAAAGTATGCCATCTCAGACCCTTCTCCCCTACATAAATAGCTCAATTAAACTACCGATCAAAGTGTATGTTATTTAATCAATTATTCATTTAGTATTGAATACAGAGATTACGCAAAATAAAAATTGTATTCAGGAATGTAAGATACATTTTTGAATATTATTTCTTTCCAACATTACGTATATATCGACATAAATCCTCATATGCTCTGTTACCTACTTGAGCCTGTCTATGGGGGCACGCCATACACACTCATATATGTACAGTGTACACGCATACATAGGTATAGCAACTTGAAAACAGTCGGCGGTTTATGATGTTGGATTAATGTTTATTGGTGGTCATTGTTTCTTGTCAAGCAGAGGTCGTCAAAGGCTCTTCATTTTTACTGTCACACTGTATTATCACTGATCGTAAATTCCTTAATCCAAATAGCTCTATGGTTTATCAGCAAATTAATTTAGCAAACTTATCCTTAGTACTCTTTTAATGATGTTTTATAAGTAAGCATTGTTGGCGTTAATTGGTTGTTCTCCTTTTATCCATGGTTTTCTAGAAACATTAAAAGTTACATAATGACAATGGCTCTCCTTGTGAATGGCGCCTTCCTTAATATATTAACACCATGACTCTCTATATTCACAGAAACTCCAAGCCTTTGATTTTGCGTAAAATTCCATATTTCTTAAGTATCCACTTACGAACATTGAAATCAAGAGCCAATAGTTATGCAGCGTTTTAATGTTGAATAATTGTTTTGTTTTTTGATTCATTAGCAAAAATATAACTAATTATGTACAGTGCATTACATAAATGTGTTTGTTACATTTTAATTACCTTGGTGTAGTTTATTATTTGAATTATTAGCGAACACCAATTATATTTTATAAATAACTTCTCTGAATTTTCAAATCACCTCATTAAAAATAAATGTTCAACATGAGTTTTTGCATTCTAACTAGTATTTTATCCAAATTAAATGCATCAATAAGAAAGATACACAGATAAAATCAATTTATGGAAAAAGTATTTTTCTTGCCATCCGTACTCGGACCAGGAACCCTTCCTATCCGGAGAAGTGCGCTGACCTATTACACCACGTGAACATTGTAAGTTAACGACAAATTTTCGAACTTATGTGTTGCACTTTTAAATTGATACAAAATCTACAGATTTTCTCACTGATAAGTAGTGTTAAGTAATAAGATACAATATTGTCGTCGGGTGTAAATTGATGAAGTTGAAGCTATAATACCATTTATCTACGCCAACGTGAGGAGAATTTCTTGTGTGGGTTAATACAAAATTATCTTTACTTTACCGTATCCAACATTCACCGGTCGCGAATTCCTCGTGGTGTTTTTAATTTCGTCGCTTCTGACATCATTATCATTTCTTGTTCTGTGTGTATTCATCGTTACAAATTCTTTTATAATACTGTTGACGGCGTCTGGAGTGTACGGGTATCATTGCATGTGGGTGATTTATTCGTTGGTAGCAATCAAATTAGTGTTCTCTGTCAATTGGCGCTTCCTGAATGCGAGGTTAATGTTTCTCCCTTCGTCATCGTGCTGCCCACATGCAGCATTCGCTTACGTCCACATCTACACGAATCATTTCACCGTCTGCCGTCGTTGTAGGTAGACGGCAAGGATGGCGGTGAACAACCGTAAATCGAAAATATTATAATTTATTGTATTGTTGATGCTTGCAGCGTTAACTTTGTAGTCAGATGTAATTTAACATTATATCTATATTTAACTTTGTTTAGATCACTGTGAATTATTTATACGTCAACCGGTTTCGTCAGGATTGGACAACTTAACAATTAAAAAATCATATTTTTATCTTTGTTTTATTAACCACTAAAATGAGTTTAAATACATCTACCGGTTTCGAAAAATACCATTTTCTTCTTCAGGATGTCATAACTAACTAAAACATATATTGTTTCTTTGACAGAATCTATTTAAAAAAAATCTATTTTTAAAAAAATTTTTTTTTTTTTTTAGTACCTAACTCAAATCATTACTTAATACAAATTTACTTGAATAATTTTTAGAAAATAATTTTAGAATGGGACTCGTAGTTAAATTTAGTTGGTTGTTTATAGTTATTTGATTAGTTTTACACGCTTTATTTATCTCCAACGATTCCAAATAATTTAATTTGTGACCAACACCGTTTATATGCAAAATTGAAATATAATTAAAAAATCATTCAACACTAGATCCAATATAATTGATAACCAATTAAACCTTACAAACAACTTGCTATTTAACCTGTCAATCACCTCCCTACTCATACTAAGACTTCGCCTACACCCCGTAATGGATATCGTTTAAATTTTATGAAATAGTTCAGTTGTACGCCGGTCCTGACGAAGATACGTTTGTATCGAAACCGGTTGACGTATAAATTATTCACAGTGGTCTGAACAAAGTTAAATATAGATACAGTTTTAAATTTTAATTTACGTTTGACTTGCGTGGATGCAACGAAATCACATCTAAGACGAGTAAAGGAAAACACTATTTTATATGAAATAGTTACGTTAATGTTAACGTTAATGACATGTTAGGATTTGTAGTTTTATGTGTCTCAGTATTATAATTTTAGAATAAGTGACTATTTTATTCTTTTAAATTCAGCAAAAAAGTATTTGCATTAAAAATGTTAGGAAACCCTTTTGGTAGGTACTTACCAAATTATCACAAATAATTGTTTTTTTCAAATTTTTTATTTAGATAGAATAAATAGTATAGTAATATTATATTATACTTGGGTGGTCCAATCAGGTTCGAGTTATTTTTTTTTATTTAAACGTGTTGCAAAATTTCTAAAACGAACCCTTAAAAATTTAATAATGTTCAAAATAGGGTGTTTTGGAAAAATAACGTAGAGACTGAAGAACCTTAGGAATTGGTTAGGCCAGTCTGCTGTAGAGCTTTTACGACCCGCAGTAGACACTCTGATGATAGCCAACATGACAGTCAACATCCTTTGAATGGACATGGTATAAGAAGAAGAAGAAAAAGAAAGTAAAATGTATTGGAACTCATTTTATGGAATATCAGACTAAATTCAAACCATCTTATGTTAATGGAGCAATACCTACATCAAATTTTAACGAATTGTTAGCAATCTATATTGGTATAATATGTTCTTAGCTCCGAAACTGTACAACACACTCAGCACCAACTGGACATCGTTCACTAATATGGACCCAATATATGATGATCCAATTGGGTAGAGATCAATTAGATACATCGATATCCAACATTCTAACATAATTATTAAACAGTGCCTACACTAATAATTCACTAGTTCTACAATACTCTCACTACACACACACATATATATATATTCTATATTTTTATTTTTATTCCTCTCGAATCTTTATCTTTCTAGAATTAAATAACACCACAATGGCACGAAAAAAACTGGCTACTTTAACACAAATGGCAATCTAGCAAAGTAGCCAGGACAATGCTGTATATATCAGAGGTGGAGTCTACTCCATCCCACATAATAAACTACGAGTTTATACTCAATTGAAATATATGTTATCATGTTATATTATAATATATTCAGTCAATAAAGTCTAATAAATAAACTAAAAATTATTCTTTACTTAATATATTTTTTATTTTACTGTTTTACCGCCAACTACTATTTCTTTATTCCAATACCGTGCATGTATGTACATGACTACTTTTGCACAGCGAATGTATTTTGTACTTTGTTTAGAAAAGTACGGTAACCGTTATACTCGTAATTAGCAATTTCTGACGATCCCTCGGAGCTCGCTAAATCCAAGCTGACTATGTGTAAATACCCAGATGGGCAGCTCAAACGCCGGATAATTTACAAGGGTCTGCCCTGAAACTATAAAATACTTAAATATACAAACATTGTAACCTCGTTTTGTTGTAGCAATTAAATAATAAATATTGATATATTCTGAACGCCGATGGCAACACGATAAACTGACTGCATATTATATTCCATTTTTCACACTTAATTATCCTCTTTCTGTTGCATGACGAATAATAATAAATATCCTGCTAAATATGTGAGATAAAAATCACAGTTTATTTAAAGTTAGATTGTATCAGGAATAGGGTGTGCTTTTTTATTGTTTACAGTTCTTTGTTGTTATTAATCAATTTAAGAACAATCATAATTAAATTTGATGATTTATTATAATTTATAATTATTTTTTAAATCCACCCCAAGGAAGATATCCATACACATATTTGTCTTTAGTACAAGACTAGAATTTAAAATGAAAAGTTATTTTTTCAGGAGTTTTATAAATCATGTTTCTGATGTAGGTACCCTTTTTTATTACCAAAGACAAAGAATTCCACTATTTGTTTGTTACTGCAAACGCTTGTTTACTGAACTTTTGACAATGGCTGATCGGAAACTCTTCCTGCGACCGACCTGAGAGTTTCAAGTTGTTTTCTACTATGCAAGTTATTTGGAATACATAGCTCTTGTAAATACAGAGGCGCTGTATTATGTGTTGTCTTGTGAACAAGCCAGAACGACTTCTATTCTATTGTTTCAGGCGAACGAAATCAATGTAGCTTAGCAAACAGATAAGATAAGCTTTATTATTTATTATTTATTTTTCTTTTAATATTTATTTCTTCTCTATGAGAGTTAGACTCGTATATTAGATACACCTCTGAAGAACTCTTTAAAAATTTTCAAGTTTTGGATATGAGACAACCAGATAACTGTTTACCAAAGCAATCTTAAAACTATTTTTAAAAAAAACTTCCTCGATCCGATCCAAAGGAAACTAGGAGCAAATACTACTCAGTGCCAAAATTTAATACCAAATTCGCTCAACGTACTTTCTTATTTTGTGCTCCGAGAATATTTAATAAATTGCCACTAGATCTCAAAGGGTCTAAAGTGATTAATGACTTTAAACGAAAAATAATTAAGTGGTTGCTTGATGCGGGTAGAAAGAAAAATGAAACTAATTTGTCATTTGTGCTAATTTTACTACCCACACATTCTTGTCACCGACTATTGTATATTACTGACAATAATATTTTTATAACTTTTTTTCAATATCTTTTTATAACTTCTGATAATAGTTTTTTCACATAACTTTTTATAACTCACTTAACATTATACTTAGTTACCTCTTAACATTTACAACTTTTAAAAATTGTACAGGTAATTGCTTTAAAATATACTACGTCTAGTAAACTTTTATTTTATCATATGTACTATTTATGCTACAAAAAAAATATATATAAGGTATATACGAGAGTGTATAATTTATGTTTCAGTAGTCTGTGTACATATTTTTTGACTTCAGATACAAATTTATAGTAGTCTGTAATTTTTCTAACTATGATGAGGAAATGGTTAAAAAATTGATGCCTTGATAAATATAGTGATTTTGGGTTGCGGTATATTTTAGTTTTGGAATATCAATTTGGTCTCTAAATCTTGTAGATCGGAATTTGCTTCTATTATTTAATTTATTTTCAATTTAAAAAAATTAGATTATTGATTTTTTTTTATATATGTCTATTATTTTTGGTACTTTAAAATCTGTGAAGAGTTGGAGACTAGGCATTTTTAAAAAAAAAATATTTTTATCATAATTTTTTAAGTGATTTCTAATTGTGATATTGATGTTTTTTTGCCCCCCCTCATCCAATAATACCGTACTGCAAATGTGACTGTACAAACGCGTAATATATTATTTTCAGATTTGATAGTGCTAAGATGTTTCTGAGTGTTTAAAATTAGAAAGCAGTTTTCCTTATTTTGTTTGTATGATTAGTAATATGTTCTTTCCATTTGAGTTTGTTATCTATTATGATTCCTAAATTTACAAATTAATTATTTTTTACTGGGATGCAATAAGTAGGTATCATTTACCGGATGTGATTTTTAAATTAAATGTATAATTTATTTGCCATGTGACCGCGTTCACAATATATATCCAGTTGAAAAATTCGCGCACCAGCATAAATGCTATTATGATAGTTCAAACGCGACACCTGTTGGGCCGCTTTAGGTGGAAGATATCTGCGAATATTTTCGATCTACTCCGCCTGTCTCATGCCCGTGTTCAGGCGTCAGCTTTTATCTATAATAGTTGCAGGGCCATAAAAAGCATCCACCATTTGTTCAAACTGATATCTGTTATTGGCAATTTGGAACAGCTTTTCAATTCTGAGACAAGTTCACTTTCGGATGTTTCGCAACCTGGACAGTTTATTTCTAACCAACCACGTTTGGCTTCTTTTTTGCTGGAATAATTGGTTGCAGGAGGCGATATTTGTATGTACTCGATTACGAACATAAATTAGTTTTTGTACTCATATTCTGAGGAATCAACAACTGATCAGTTAATATAAATATAAGCAAATTTTAACACAGGAGTACCTACAAAAAAAACTTTAAATTACACATTTAGTTAATTTCTGAGCGATTGGCAATGTTTGAAAAACAGGGCTCGAATTACAATATATGTACATATATATGTAAATGTATAATACATCATTTGTTTTTAATTATAATAATTAACCATTACTATACATATCTTGTGTTCGTTTTAGTATTTTTTTAAACTTATTTTATGTTCGTAGCGTAATTATAAAAAAACCTACACATTCCATGTTAAAACAATGTTTTCCATATGTAGAAACAATCGTTAAATTATACGATTGCTTTGTATACGAAAAACATGCATATTTAGGTGTTTTGACGCATAACGAACAAAATAATATAATGAACCACTTCAAGGAACGGAACTCGTTCGTAAATCGAGAATTAACTATTGTATTATATCCAAAATACTCAATTTATAGCATTAATGAATTTATTCATCATCGTTCTCGTGAATGTTTCACAGAACTATGTTGGAAGCTAATGATATTTGTTCGTGATATGTTGAGCATCATTTACCTATTTATAGCTGCCACCTAGAGTTTCATATTTCACATCACAGACAGCTCTATAAAAGCATGAACCAAACAAAAATGTACTTTTTTTTTTTAGTTCATTATGTACTATTTCTTAGTTTGTATTATACTCTTTCTTTTTTAATTCCGAATAAACTTCAATGGTATTATTTTTATATATCATGTTTTATACAGTTATTATTATCGTACTATTTGTTTCTCTCAAGAATAAAAAATAAAATAAAACATCTTAGAATTAGTAGTAGTATAGGGAGAGTTTTAGGTACATGCGAATATTTCTTAGTTTCAAGAAGGTATCTTTTGCAATTTCAAACCCCACTAGCAACCACTTTTTAGTCATTATCTTAGCTATTAATTATAATGATCGACCTCTACAAAGTTTGTTTTGTCTACAAAAATATCATTTATTGATGGGCATTGACGGCTTTAATAGCACAAGTTCAGTGTGTACATTATTTGTGGTGATTAAAAATGGTTGGTAAAATAGCCAGTAATAAATATATATACAACAGTAATATTTTCTTGGCTTTCTTTCCTTCTGAAAGGTAAAGCGACCTGTACAGTTAGTTGTATTTGTTCCTTGCCAGAGCATACGGTTGTGGTGTCGCCGTCGGCACCACTCACGTACAATAACATCGGGAAATATTTGCCTGTTTAATTAGAACAAAACAAAAATAAACAAAACTTTTCTGCAAATAGTTACCTTTGTTGCGTAAATGCATAGATGCCGGAAGAAACATTTGGAAGGATGTTCCACTCATCACAATCCCGATCTTCTGGCACCTCCAAGGTGGACTGTAATTTTAGGTTTTGTAACACAATCTCCGTTCAGGGTCTTGAGTCTTTCAGATTGCACAGGACAGACACTTAGGCACACGGCTCACTCGTTTGTTATACTGCGAAATTTACTTGTTACCGCACCGCTTCAGGGTCGCCGATCGACTGACACGGTGGCAGGTGAGGAAGGGAGGGGAGGTGGAAGGCACAGTACATTATCTTCGTTCAAGCATAAATATATATCCCAAACAACCTTCAAAATTTGTTTTTACATTAGTTCCTAATTAGTTACCCACCACTTATACTTATATAGTTTTGATTTTATCTATGCTTGCAATATTAATTTTAGTGTAGATACATTGTTTCCTGAGAAGATACCATAGATTTTAAATATAAACAATTCACAAACGAATATCTAACGGGAATTTGTCAACCGAGGCAAGACTAGCGGTGCACAATGGAGTCCTGGTACCGACATTGATGTATGGAAGTGACGCCTGAACCTGGTAAAAGATTAACGAAAGTAGACTGAATGCAGTGGAAATGAGATCACTTAGGCGTATATGTGGCAATAGAATGAAGAAATAAGGAAAGAATTTAAAGCTGATGTTAGTATAATGAGTAAGATTAAGTGTTGATGGCACCAGAAATAGAGGACGCTCGCGGAAGACTTGGCACGACTAGGTAAACCAGATAATAGAGGATGGTTTTGTTAGAAGCCTCAACAATCGACGAGCTTGTATGAGAAGATGTATGAATGTGGATGATGCAAGAATTGTGTGTCAGGACAGAGGAGTGTGGCGCTCTACCTAATAAAGATTGACTTCGGAACATAATGAATTTGCAAATTTATAAAACTGAATGAATGTATCATTTTTAGTGGGGTACCCAATACTGATTTAATCAGTTTTATTTAAATGTTTAAAATATAGTATATCTTATTTTAGTTTAAAATATAAATATCGAATTGAGAACGAATTTGAAATTGTAATTATTTTACGCGTAAGAGAGTTTGCGTGTCTAGCATTTGAAAATTATGATTTTATAAAACTATAATAAAAATGTTAATATTTATTTTATTGTTACAGGTAATTAAACAAGTTTGGTCTTTGATTTTTCACGTTCTCCGACTTGGTTGGTAAGTAGCCCTATTTTTATTCATCTGAGAGTAAGATAATGTTAAAGTGACATTGGCAGATTAAAACCTTTGAGGTTGCTTGTGAATTTCTGTGAAATACTCCCCTGAAAAATATTGAATGATGCCTTTTCAGAGAGTTTTGATTGGAGCTATTAATTGAATTAGCTATAAAACACGTATTCCTCTCTCAATTAATTACAGATGATAGTGTTGTCAAAAGGTTAAATATATATATATATAAATAAATAATTCATAGACAGATATGGTTATTGGTTGTCTTTTTATAATCCATCGAATGCTCAATTGGAAATAGTTTTAATGGTCAAGATTAATTATTTATATGTTTCATTATATAGTACATCGGATTGCTGTCGATACGGTGCGACAATACGGGGTGGTGCTTATAATTACTCTCAAACTCCATAACTATGAAATTTTCGCAACATCATTTAATTTAGAATTTTCATTCACGCCTGTTATTTATTCGGCACCTTAGATTTCAATTATTACAGCGCGCGCCTCGTTTGATACACAAAAGTGAAAATAGTACGACATATGTCATTATCGGTAATCAGAACTATCTAAATTATTTGCGACATCTGTTTATAAATTTTCGAAGTTTTGCGATTTTTGTTTTCAATTCGGATGACGTTCAAAGTGTTTCGGACAGATCTGGGCATTTATTGTAGAAATGATTTAATTTTACAATATATTGATTGTTAATAAAATATATTATAACTTTCTTTAATGCACTGTTATCTAAGAAACTAAGAACTGAATTCATTTAAACCCATGTGCGAGATGATCCGAGAGATTATTCATAATAAGGGCTTTTTATGGTGATCAATTTATGTTGAAATCTTGACTTTGAATGAATAAAAATAAGATTAGAAAAAGCAGCGAGTCACGTGACCGCTCTACTTGTGCGTCCGAGGGTTAGGCTGAATGAAAAGTACGAATGTTTATTTCAGAAATTAACGCGTTCTCATAATTCAAATCCCCTTTAAAACGGACAAAAAAAAAACTAATCCACATAACGAGTGTTGATTCTAGGCCGTGATTAAAGAGCTGTCAACGTGTTTCTGTGAAAGAATTAAACATGCCATTAATTTATAGCTTATTTTTATTACGTTCTACCGCGTTATTTTATAATAAATTGGCCACGTGGGCGCTCGCCTAGCAACAGTTCGCGTGTCGGGACTGGGTGCTCGGAAATGCTCTCGGACATTGTGTCTTTTGTGGCAACCCACACAAGAGACTTGACCCTGTCTCTCAGGGCTCGTTTCTTCGATCTCGCCTAATTGGGAGCTTACCCCTTTGATCTGATTTTAAATGTGTCGTCTTGTCTTTAGTCCATTTCCCATTGCTGGACTTTTTTCCTTTGCTGCGTAGAGTGAGGATCGCGTCATTTCTTTCGGTCGATTCGTCATCTTGTATAGGATCGTCTTGTAGTCAAAATAAACTCTGGTATCCTTTAAAATTGACGTATGACAAATGTTAGACCTTTTATACGACTAACGCGATTCACCATCAAGCTAAAAACGTAGGAATCATATAGAAATGTACGCGGAATGTTGGCTGAATGAGTGCATCTTTAATGAAGGTCAATTTTTATCATGCGTGTTTTTGATAGTTAAGATATTGTATTCTTTCTCTTCAATTGTCAATTTATGTCAATTATTTTTTTTAATTTTAAATTTTGTTTGTTAAATGATTTATCACAACATCGCTCATTGGCTAATTGTTTCACCGTGATATTAGCTCATTGTGAGTTATACTCATAATAGTATCAAAAGTTTGCTAACGTCAATGTTCTTATAAGATTAGTATAAACTCACTAGAATATGTATAATGCAGGACGATATTTTGTAGATTTTCTGTTAATAATATTAACCATTAATAATAATAATAATGCATTTATTCCAGCGTGATCAGTTTTTTTTTTTAACCCTATTCGCCATAAAGAATAATATATAATACATTAAAACTGGTTTTTGCGTAGTGAAAATGGTTAAGAAGTGGTCGATTTGGTGATGTGGTTAAAGTGAAAAAATATGACGATGATGGCAAAATTATATGATGTATCTACACCAGAGGTTCCCAAACTTTTTTGTGTCGTAGACCCCTTGCCATGTTTTTCGGTTTTTGGTAGACCCACTACTTACCTGATATTGATTTTTTGTAAATTTCTAATTGTAGTGAAGTTTAGTGTTAAAAACTTAAACCACAAAGCGAATGCCTACATCCTACAACTTACTCAATTTTATAAACATATATAATAAATTTTTTACTTCATAGGTACTTTTATAAATAATGTATATGTCTTTATATTATAAGATTATAATGTAAGTAAATAGGTATTATCAGTGTATGTTGAGATCCACTATCGTGGACCCCCATTTTCATTTCATGGACCCCCAAATTTTTTTTTCGCTGACGTAGACCCCTTGCAGGTTATCATAGACCCCTGGGGGTCGATATAGACCACTTTGGGAATCACTGATCTACACCAATAAATAAATAACGGATACGGATTTTCAGATTTGCCTCAGAGACTGCAGAATGTCTGTTACAAGTTTTTGCATGGGTGTTATAAACCTCCCAGCCTAGAGTAGACTGACTGGTTGCTAGGTGTAGTCTGTCTGAAGTTTACCCACGTCCCCGAGAGGTTGTCTTTCTAGTTTTGAAAATAATAATTTTTAATTATTTTACTTATTTCAAAAATGCATTAAACAAACATCAAATATTGTTTTGTTTGTCTAATAATCAAAATGGTAGGAGATTGAATTCTTATTCCGTAAAAAATTGCAAAATATTGATGTGTTCAGTTTGCAGCATGTTAGCATTAAAAAAATGATACTGTTTCAATTATGATAAAAGTTTAACGTGAATATCTTCGTTATTTATTAAATTATTTTATTTGTCATAATGAACTGAATAACATGATAAATAAATCTCTCCAATAAATTTTGACTTAGATGACTTTTTATCGTTGAAAAACGTATTGAAAAATGCATATAAAATCCATATTAAGCTTCCCCGTCTATATCTATGACTGAGTTTTTAATATCTCTAGGTTAATATTTGAGTGAAATCATACATTGACATGTATCATTTTTTCTTTTGTCTATGGTAAGAGAGAAATTTTACGATAGAAATGGTCTATCCGCGATTATTATGTCATTTTTGTTCATTTTGACAGCTAACTTACAAGGATGGAATATTTTTAATTGCATCGACATTTTATTTACGTGTGGTTTGTTTTATAGAAAGTTCTGTCATAGAAATATAGATTTTATTGAGACCATGACCGCACAGCTACGCGGCCACAATATCGACCCAGCCAATTGCTTATCTGCTAGTATTATATTTTAGGTAGAACGATACTATATTGATTTTATATGTATATATTTATAATGAATACATTAAATTAGTATTTAGAACGATACTAGTTGGCTAAGGGATGAATACAAGATAATTATATTTGTTAATCGGCGAGTGCTTTCAATCTATCATTCATTACTTGCGTATTGTCATGATGATGAATGAAGGTCACCATTCAATATTCTACGTTCTTGTCTTTCTTCCATGTCCTCTTCATTTGAAAAAATAACCTTGCTAGCTTAATAAATCACATTTTGACACAGCGTGGCATCTCATATGTTATGATGGATTCATATAAACAACGTTATTTTTCCAGTACGTAGAACCCAAGTAGTTGGGGTTCCAGCATACATACAGGTGGTTGCCGAGCTTAACCTTGATGAACTTCAGTAATCTGTACAGAATCAGAATTTAGCGATCGCCTACTATTTAAGTAAAGTACGATGAATGGCATCTTCGACGAATTATATATTTTTTTGTTATTTTTACGGAGAACACATTATTGTTGTGAAGTAGCATTTTTTCTATGTACAGTGTGAATATTATGTTCCAGGCCGATGATATTTTTGAATAACTAAGAAATAGAACACAATTTTCTAATTCTATTTTATTTATCGATTATTTGGTTTATTACAATTATGAATAGAATATAATATCGGCTTCTGGCGGCGTAACAAATGCGTGCTCTTTTAATCACATGTTTCATAAAATTCTCGCACACTTCGCGTGTTATTTCGGCAATTTTATTTCGAATTATGTCTTGTTGCATCGGAATTGTTATTATTGGCTTATTGGCGTAGACCTTTCCTTTCAAGTACTTCCACAGAAAACAATCGGGAGCTGTCAAATCAGGTGATCGAGGAAGCCAGTTAAAATATCTGGGCTGAGAAAAATATCTCACTATATTTCAAGCGAAGCTTAGGCTGTGTGATCTAACACCGTCCTATTAAAATCACATGTGTTGCAGGCCCAATCGACCAAATTCGGCCATCAATAAGTTTTCCAACATGTGATGAGAGCGATCACCATTAATGGTTACAGCATTGCCATTATTATTTAGATAAAATGTTTTAATGACTTTTAATGCTTGAGGCCGTTAGATGCTCTATAATAAATTGTGATCAACTACTCTATACGACTAACAAAATCGGTATCGAGAATGGTCAGCAATATATGACGCGATTGTTAGTCGCACCAGAAATAGAGAACGTTCACGGAATACTTGGCTTGATCAGATGAACCAGACACTGGAAGATGGTACTGTTAGATGCCTCAACAAATGGATGACTATGGATGAGGCGAGAGTCATGCGTCAGGACAGAAAACCGTGGCGCTACGTCATCTTTGATTACCCCTGCGGGGGGTACTGTAATAATTCAATGTTCTATAATTATTATAAAAAAAATTCGCTTTCAAAAATAACCAAATACGCAATAAATAATTTTATTCGTTAATCTACCAAGTTTTCAATAAAAGCTGTCGAAATGTTCAATTTCTGAATATTTAATTATTATAATTTTACCGTTAATAAATTCGCGATAAGGTAATTTTTTTTAAATATCCTGTGTATGGTAATTATTTTACCCGGAAACTTTTTATTTTGATTGAATGTTACGTCAAAAAAATGGGGATGATTAATTGTTTCCCACGTGTCGCGTTTTCTTTATAATTTATCGTTTGCGTTTTCACCTTTGACACAACATCGCGGAAACCATAGAAAATTAATGTTCCGGACAGTACAAGTATTCACTGTTCACTTTTAGTTGCGGTCTTTCTGCGGAGACCCCTCCGGACACGTGGTCAGAATGCCAGATGGGCGGACTCATCGTTTGAAAGTTTTTATTATGTTTTTGCACTTTTAATTATTGCAGGTGTTTGGAATTTCGACTAGATAATAGTTAAACGAAAATACACCACCAGGCAATTAAAAAACTCATTTCTTCAATATTTGAAAAATTTCTTTGCGGTATAACATATTATATAAAAAATAAGAAAAACACTTTGTTTAAAACCACTATTTATTGATACATCAACATTTTTCAAAATTTGTGATCCCTTATTCAGGAAACAATGCGTACTCTAAAATTAAAAATGCAAGCATGGACTAAATCAAATAAATCATTTAGCGCGGTGTCTTACTTTCCTCCTTCTCGAATACCATCACTCTCGACTTGTTGACATTTATAATAAGGTCGCTTTCCTTGCACACAATATACTGATTATAATCAGTTAATAATAATAGGTAACAATACATTATAATTAGAAGCTTAGGTGGGTATTCTGGCAAATATTGGCTTTCCGGAGTTTGGCTGAGTGAACTAATTTCACGATTATAAATGCGGTGGAGGGTCCAATTATCCAATTTTAATATAAACCAATAGAGCAATTATACTTGTACTAATTATATTATGCCTTGTGCCTGTGCGTGCACAGGGCTTTAGTAATTATGTTAAAAATAGTACATTTTGTAAAGCAATATTTTTTTAGGTATTCCTATATAATATACAATTAATTCAATTCCAAAAAGTTTGTAGAAAATATTAACAAAAAAAAACGATAAACCCAATTTACGTAGAATAAGAGTGTTTCCTATTGTTTTAGACTCGGTTCTTTATAAAGAACATTTTTTTCTACACGATTTCCGCACGTGAGTGCGAACGGTGTATACAGGAGTTGTATAATTGCCCTCGCATGCTCGTGTTCACTGCATACCACTCCGGGGACACTGTCGTGCCAAGAATAATGTATTTTTGTTATAGAGGTAGGTACTAGGTAGATTGTTGGTAATTTTAGAACTAAGCTAATTACCTCGGTCGCGTGATTCCACGGGACTACCATACATACATAATAAGTGTGTCTGTACGTGCGTACTAACCTATCGTACTTCAAAAGTAGACTGAACTAGACTTCGTCCGCTGGAATAACTGCCATCTAATACGTCTTCTCCAGTGACTACAAATATCATCATCTTCACATTGGTCCCTCATGACTGACTTGGTCCATCTTCCCTTATTAACTGTTTCCGAGGTAAGTTTGAAGAATTCCATAATAGCACACGTAAAAATAAAATATATGGTTCTTCTCATTCGCTGCCTGGTTGGCATTTTTTTAGGCAGCTGTGCAATTCCATCTGTCACTTAAGTGACAAAATGGAGCCGCATAAACACCCTCATTGATCCGACCTTTTAATTTATTCAGAAAAGTATACAAAATACATTTAAGAAAACATAAAAATGTGTAGACATAATCATTAATATCATCACTAAAAACATAGAACATAAGAAATACGAAATTCGAAGAAAATTTAAATAAAAATCAAAAAATGGCAAATTAAAATTTTAGAGTTACATAATTTCAGGCATAAACAGGCAGAGTAGGGAGACAACATGGTAAATGGAGCTGTTATCGGGGAACCGAGGGAAAAAAGAAAAAACACACCCCCGAAAAAAGGAAAAAGACAAAACAAAATAATTACGATTAGACTTGTTCGTCAATCGACATTCGTCTCCAATGACAAGAGAAACAGACAAAATAGCACTGATATTGGTCTTACAAGTACTAATAGTGCTCTTACAAGGCGAAACGCGTTTCAACTCAATTAAACGAGTAGAATAAAAAGCAAGTGTTTTATTTTCACATATGTGCTGTCTTTCCTTCTCGCCAGATGCCCAAAAAATTTAAGGATTCGTCTAAGGCAAATAATTGTTTATTAAAATTACACACATTGCTAACATTTCAAATATATTTGTGATAATTGATAACGATACGTTAAGATTCATAATTAAGTTAGGGATAATAATTAAGTATCAGTATCAAATCAAAAAAAATGTAATTGAGGGTAAGGGTGAAGGAAAAATATAAGAAAAGTAGGTTTAGACAAAAATGGCGAATAAAAATAACTTCTGGATGGTGTTCAAGGCAGGTAGTTATAGCGAACACATTTCTTCTACATGAAAGAAAATTAAAACAAAAAAGAAGTCATTTGAAAATATTTAAAAATTATTATCAAATGACGGGATACATAACCAATCCTAATTCGAAGACGTAAGATAACTGGTAGCAGAGATGAAATGACAGTGGCTGGAGTATCTGATGAGACGAGATGATCTAAAAAGGTGAAAAAAAAAATTAAAAATTGAAAATATGACACCCAATTGTTTCATTGTATGTGTGACATAAAACGGATGAGTACCGTATTTTTCATTATATTTTAAGTATTTTAAATGAACAAATTATGATTGTTAAATAACACACGTCTCAATGCGGCAGCGGTCTAACCAAAACAACACATTGAATCAGTGTTGTCACTAAAAAAACTATGAGCAGAATGTTCGCGAAGTTTGTTTCATTAATTGAATGCAATAATTATGCAACAGCGCCTAGGGGCTACGCAGATACTAAAATAGCCCTGTTTGTTGGTGGTCTGCCGTTAGGATCCTGGATATTTTACCACCATAATGGATAGACCAACATCGGATTCTCATACTATCATTATGACAAAATAATGTTGGTAAAATTCAACAGTTTTGCGATATGTCGTAATAGCTGAATACATTATTCATAATATACCTAACTGCCAAGCTTAATCTTGTGATGTTTTTATATTATTACTTTAGTTTTTTCTTCTTTTTTGTTTTCTTCTTCGTTTATAACATTAGCGTGACTGTAAAAAGAAAGCATCGTCCAAGAATAACTGGTTCACGACAAATGCGACTGTGTTCAGTGGCGCTTGCTGTTCGAGATAACTTTGATACAGTATCATGGAACCAGCCATTATTCTGATTTGACTATTGCGTGCTGGTCACGCCGGCTGTTTTCAAAAGCTGATGGTAATCTCTGGCCGCGACTCCCGTGTTAAAATAAAATGCAAGCCTAACGTAGTGTTGATGAACGTTGTGTTTTTCAATTTACAAGTAGGCCCGAGCAACGTACGAACACACAATATAGCTCGTGACGATGTGCGCAAACGCGAACTTCGTAACACAAGAAGAAAAATAAGAAACATAAACAGAAATTTATTTTGCCAATTACTAATCTTTTGTTATATTTTTTTCTTATCGGCTTTTATTAATTGTTAAAATCACCAATAATTGAAGCATTCTTACGTTTACTAAGTTTGTTTGTTTATTAATCAAGTAATTTTGTGTGGTGTGCAGTAATCTTAGTGTTGGTGTTCCGTACAGGAAACAATAATGTAGACAAGGGTGGTTCGTCGACCTCAGCTTCTCTCAACCGGCGATGATAATGAGGTCGAAAGAAATGAAACACAAAAGATGTTCAATATCGGTACACTACGGCGACACGAGACAATCAAGAATTGCTTCCCGCTTGCAAAATACCCTGTTTTTATTAAGATACATAACAATACACATAGTCGTATTTGCAAGTACCTCCTCGGCGACAGGCCGCCGCTGTGATGTTTTACTAAGGCGTCTTTTGTTTTCCTGAAATCTATCCCACGGGTTTTTTGGACGCCACGCCGATGATTTTTTGTTATTGTGTTTAGTTTGTAGTAATTTCATGTTTATTTTTTATTTAATTTAAAAAATGAACCTATAATAAATGAATTATTATTAATAATTGTTAATTAACGTAATAATTTTACAACAATAAAACTATTAGCAAACATAGATGTTATACATATTAAAGGGAAGTTTTAATGATAAGGTTAGTTCCACCGAAACCACCTAATTACCCATAGAGGAAGGGGGTAACTAAAATCATTTAAATAAGTCGAGTGTACGTGGTTTATCCACTGTTTGAAAATGACCTTATCCGCTGAAACAGCTGTAACATCTGAATAATGCTTACGCAAACCAGCAGAACTCAATAATAATATTTATTATAGTTAGATTTTTTAAAATTTAATTAAAAATAAAGAATTTAAAAATGGTTCACATGCACTATAATAAGTCGTATACTGTGTTTATTGTATAACATCACTGTACAATTTGTGCATACTATATAGAATGATTTTGTAAAAAACACAATTACTTTCTACTAAGCCTAATCCTAATTTGGAATAATAAAACTCATGTCCCCAATACTTGCATTATATATTTTTAACCGTTTGTCTGTCAGTTCAAAAGTTAAAAATGTAATAATTTTTGTTTCATAAGAGTCTGAAGTAAAGGCAATGGATGGTCCTTGATATCAATAATGATTAAAATATCGTTGGTTCTTTTTAAATAGGCAGATCTAATGCTACTCTTAATAATAATGTATAAGTTGGTACAATAAGTACTCTACATACGAACATTCAACTAGTGAATATTCAAAGATACGAACATCCGTGTTCAATTATTAAAATTTACGTACATAATCCTCGCTTTGAGTAATGTTTACAGTAGTCATGTGCAGTCTTCTTTAACATGTGTGTTGTGTTCTTATTATCGTTCAATTATTGTGCGATTAATTTAAAACAAATAATAGATATCTCATAAAGATATATTTAATGTGAAATATATGGAAGTATGAGTATTTACAGGGCTTACGACCTGCCATCGGTTGGCTTAAATGATCACTTTATACAAATATGACGTTCATCATTCTCACCTATTGATCAATCTCCAATTTTTTACAGTTGTATATATGTTAATATGTGGAAACACTTCGAGTACCACTACACTACCTTTTTTTTATAAGATATCTATTATTTGTTTAATAAAAGTGCCCTTGTAGGTGAAAATCCAGTAATTGTATGTTCTTGGACATTTTAAAATATTGCGATTAATTTGAACCCTGGTACTGCACGATGTCGGGTGTTAAGCGTAAGAACGGTGGTGACAATTTAGCTAACTTTTTTCGACTCGCGAACAAATTCAACTAACGAAAGTCTTGTTCACACAAACGGCATTCGTTCGCATGTAGAGGATTCATTGTGTTTGATTATCTGTATTTGATTCGTACATAATCGTTGGTGAAACAGTCTGAAGTACAAAATAATTGTTAGAGTAATTCGCTTCATTAACTTTTTGCACCCTCGGCAAACGAGTGCTTTGGCATTCGATTTGCAAATTAGATTGTGGCGCCTCTCGGAGGAATGTGGTGCCAGATACTTTTGAACTTTTTCCGAACCTGCATACAATTAAAAGTTAACGAAATTTCTTTACATAAATTTCCCTAATTGACGCCCGGGGTTGACTGGTAAAAATGGGGGAGGGAAAGAAAATTTAAGGGTAAAAATAGGAATATTCCCGGAACGAAATAGCTATTCTTTCAGCGGAAGGGGAATTCGGGATGGATATAATCATTCTGGAGGGTGGAAACTAATGGAAGCTTGTTCACGCAAGTAATTTTCAAAATCAGGTATATTTTTTAATTTATGGACGTTCGTTCCTGCCGAGCGCTGTTTTTAAGATGTTTTCGGATAAGACTCGGAACTGTTGGATTGGATATTATTGTAACTGGAACTTTGCTGCTCCGCCGCCCGCGGCTGCTAGAGCCGAATTAATGGCCCATTTAAAATGGCAAAACGAGCTGGTGTACTTAAAATGGCAAAAGAAGTGGAAGGAATTGTCGAAATCAGTGAATTTGATGCGTGACCCAGAATTTTAAGGAAGGAATATAAAACGAAGAAAATTGGATGCCTACATACGAATATGTACGAGGGAGAGTCAACAATTATCTATACTATATATGTCATATTACCTTCTGCGCATGTGTGCTTATAGTTTGATCCCGATCGCGTCATTTGCCTTTCAGCTATTACAATATAAACATGTCCGCTCCGCTATCAGTTTGCACCAAAGAGGAACAACGTGTGTGAAAGGGGCTGAAATTCATCGTAGACTTTTATCACAATACGGGGACAGTGCTTCATCACGTTTTTTTTTTTGGAACGAAAAATTTAAAAGTGGCCGGACGATTGTGACGCATGAAGGATGTCCATCAAGCTCCACCACGAACGACATGATTCAGCGAGCTCGACATATTTGTCTAACTGGTCGTATCATTGGAAACTGCCTCATTACACTTTCCCAGGACAATCATGATAATGGCTGATAGTCGACGACCTTTAAACGGATAAGTCACGAGAAGAGGAACAATGTTGTACTTCTGTTATGTCTGAAATATTAGTATAACACATCTTTACTCCAAGCATCTACAGTAAGATGTATTGTAGTTTAACTGGCTGTGCTGTAGTTTAATATTAAACCGTGTTTAGTATTCATTACTTTAAGCGTTGTAGTTTAGTATTCCTGAAATACGTCAATATTCAAAATGTCTACAAGGAAACAGGAAACCCTTTGAAACGTAGTTTTCGTAATAACCCGCTTGCCGCCATAAAGGATACTTGTTCCTCTATAATTGACTGCGAGTCTCCGCACTGCAGGGAGTCGGCAGAATTTCCTCCAGAAATGAGAACAATGCACAATGAAAGTCTCATAAATAATTAATCTCAAGTCATTATATGAAACTGAGAACGATTTCACTACAAATTATTCCTTAGCTTTCCCTACTGAAACCACCGCCACTCGGCGCCCCTAACAATTAGGGATGCGGCCGTCCTTCGGCCGTGGTAATAATTCGACCACGGCATTTTCGGCATTGGTTTTTGATTTTATGAAAAAATCGCTCGAAAAACTCATTATGGGTCCAGTGTGTAAAGGAATCTCAAAAAAAATAAAATAACTATAAATGTTATTAATTATTATATACTTTATTCTCTCTATAATGCAGTATGCAGTATAGTTGTACATTTATTGTACAATATCAACGCATCTGCGAGAGCCGTTATAGCGCAGTGGGTCGAGTCGCAACGTTCATAAATCAGAATCACAACAAATTTAATTTAGCAAAGACACAAACCAAATTATTTAGTGAAAATTACCTCTGTTCTATTTTCTGCCGGTGATTATTTAAAATTAGGGTTGATTTATAATAATTGATTGATTAAATAATTATAAATACGAATGCTTTTTGCTAGTATCAGATTTAAAATGTAAAAGATACTTCATATCATATTTATTTATAATTAGTAAATATATAATACTATGTACAAATCAGTTTGGACTGTGCCCGTCTCACCATAGGAATTCTGTGTCGAGACGGGCATAGTTTACTAGCAATTGTTCAATTAATTAGAATTACATTTATTACTATATAAGAGGTGTACATGAAGAACAATCTTAAAATGGACTTAATTTTTGGATCACTTTGTAGCAATAATTAATATATAAAGCTAAAATCAGTTTTTCAGTAAAGTATGTATTTTTTTGGAATCTATGTTAGATGCACTTATTCTATAAAATTTATACATACGTCATTAATATCTGACATCAACAAATTAACTTTTTATGAAACTTCATACATTTAAAATTAAACGTTTCTTTTCTATAGTAGTAAAATTTAAAAAAAATTGCTTTCGACCCTAATATTGTAGTTTAATTTATTCATAAACTATTGGCGTCATAATGGAAAAATACATACAAAAATAAATACATGTTATGTAGTAACAGGTCAGTAAAGTAACAAATGCGTGACGTGGCAACATCGTTAATAAAAACAAAAGGAAATTTAGTAATCCGTACATTCACATCCCTCACGCGTTCGTTAGGGCGGCGTTCTAACGACAGCACGCGATCCGTTACGATCCGTTACCTATGCGGGATCTGTTACTGCCCTGTCGTGCCCTGACTGCTGATACTTTGAAAAATAAAAACAAATGACTCATGGGTTTTAATTTCCACGGCCGGGAAAATAACGGGGTCGCCGTTAGCCGGTCTGTGCTTTCTTAGGGGCTGTTGGGGCGGACCGCGCTGTTAAAGGGGTCTTACGTCGTTATATCGTTATTTAAAACGATATTGTGACAGTGATTTTGTTCGATTGTAAAGATGATTGGTATCTGATTATTTGTAATGCGCGCGAGACTGATACACTAGTAAGTAAACCCCCAACATATAAATCTTAAGTTTCCAATCATCGTTAAATCTCAGTAATCAGTCACAATCACACAATTGGCTCAATAACATCACTAATTTGAAGTTATTTTTGTTTTGAGCCAAGCTTCATCAGCAACAGATGCTAATGTTGTTAAAAAATAATTTATTAAAACGTTTTTTAACTTTTACTCCACTATTTATTATTTAATGATCATTACCGGTTTCAGCCTGTCACGGCCATTTTCATACTGGTACATTTTTCTCTTAAGCTAGGATATTTATACCATTAAATACAGGGGTGTTTTTCAATGAGTCTGTATAATTTTAAAGATGGTGTTAATTTGACTTTAATGTTGGAATTTTCTCTAATAGCTCAGTAAATATCAAACCTGTAAAAACTCCTGTAATAGTACTTAACATACAATAACCCAATACGCATCAAAGTGACAGTCTAACAAATGAGATTGTCCTGGGGACAAATTTGGGCAGAATAAGTCCTTGGAAAAGTGTCACAGCAGTTAATAGATGCGATCCAGCTGGATAAACCCTGGAATCAGGTGTGAGTGCGACCCAGGATCGGGACTTCCACTTGGAAGTGCACTGCGACCCGACTCTCATATCTCGACATAAAGAAGGAAAGAGAAGAATAATGAAGTATCAAAGCGTGGTGCGCCAACAATAATGCAAGCCAATATTATTGAATTAAATTATATATCATAGAGACGAAGCTATTTTTATTATATTTAATGGAAAATATATAGAAGTATTTGGTAATTATAGAGCTTACGATTTGTCTTCGGCTGGCTTAAGTGATCACTTTATATAAATAAAACGTTCACCATTCTTACCCCGTCAATCTCCACATCTATCAAATTTTTGAAAGTTGTATATTTGTTAATATGTGAACTCGCTTCGAGAACCACTACACCATCGACATCTGTGGATTTAAATTTTCATTTTCCCTTGAAACAGCATGTATGTCAACTCAATGACAATCTTCTTTTTTTGAAATGTATTGATTAAAGCAATATTCTTTATCAGTAAAATGTTTTCAACACATTATACTAGAATACGTCTGAAAAAGCAATATTTTTCATTTTTTTAATATATTTTGACCAGTGTATTATTTTAGCAATATTTGAATATGTTCAAGAACACACAATTACTGGATTTTTACGTACAAAGGCACAAACTGTAATTACCCCCATACTTCTATATATGTTCCATTAAATATAATAAAAATAGCTTCGTCTCTATAAGATATCTGATATTTGTTTAATAACAGTGCCTTTGTAGGTAAAAATTCACTAAATGTGTGTTTTTGGACATATTTAAATATTGCTAATTTATATACTACTACGGCAAACCCCATTAGCTTGTACCAATTTCATAATTATTAAAAACTTTACGATTTCAAAATCTCTTCTTACTACTTCGAAGAACGTCCGCCAGGTGAGCTGACCCGAAAGTGTTGATGATCTCGTGTACATGAATAAATTAGTATCTTTAACCTTCATAATGAAGTTTTCTATATTTAAATTAGGTTTCAAAGAAAAAATTACCTCCATTATACGTGAGTTAACGTTTTTGATTGCAATTTGCAGGTTATGAGTTTTTTTAACGTTTTTTTCGTTCACTTAATAGCTTTCATTCAGTCCTAACAGAGGGGCAATTGTAGAAGAATAAAAGAAACATAAAAAGTACATAAAACAAATAATTTTCTGAGTTTTTTTTTATCACCTTTTTATCGAGTTTATTCCAGTTTATAATGCTGTGAAGTCTCATAACGCTTTCTTCCATAAACAAATAAAATCAAGTTTTATATCTTTACACGAAACACATGGATAACTTCTTCTTCTTCTTCTTTAAAATAGGAAATCCACACTTCAAGCGTGATTTGTGCCATTAATCAAGTTAAAACATTATTTTATAGAAAAAAGTACAATAATATACAACAGCCCTTTTGAAAAATGGCATTTGACTATTATTACATGTAAATATATATATAGTATGTAAAACACAAATCTTCTTTATTTCGTATCTTATCCGTTTAATTGACATTGGCTTTTATGTAGCTATTATCATTTTGTTTACTGCATCCCGGAAAATATTTTCAGTAGACTGGTAAGACGTAAATCAACAATTAATAAATCACAGTTACAACATTAGACAACGGGTCAACAACTATACACCAGTACCGAGAGAACAACGACATTCTATCAACGCTTCTATATATTCTTAGCTCCGAAACTATACAAACAATACACTTAACTATAATTGAAAATGGTTCACTAATAAAAATACAATTCTAATATGGACCTAAAATATGACATATTAATAGGTAGAAATCACACGAAAGCAGCGCTGTCTAATATTAATATTATAGTTAAAAATCCATGTTTAGAAATTAAACACATTTATGATATTTTGTATATATAATGGCAATGAAGTCAGGACAAGATTGAATAACTATCTAAATACCTTTTTGCATCCCGCACAAAAAATTGCAATCTATTATAGTTTTAAATAGATGAAAAAGAAGAAAAAGACTGTATCAAGTATCTAGGAATCATAATAGATAACAAACTCAAATGGAAAGAACATATTAATACACATATTACTTACAAACACAATAAGGAAAACTACCTTCATATTTTTAATTCAGAAACATCTTATCACTTACAAATCTGAAAATAAAATATTATGCGTTTGTACAGTTACATTTAAAATACGGTATTATTGGATGGGGAGGAGCATATAAAATTTCAATATCACAATTAGAAATCACTCAAAAGATGATCATAAAAATTATTCTAAAAAATATATGATTAAAATATGACTATAATAAAATATACATATACAAAAAAAAATTAAATTATCCAAATTTTAAAAATTAAACATTAGAAGCGAATTTATATCTACAAGATTTAGAGACCAAATTGATATTCTAAAACTAAAATATACCGCAACCCAAAGTCACTATATTTATCAAGGCACCAAATTTTTTAACAATCTCCCCATCACAATTAGAAAAATTATAGACTACTATAAATTTGTATCTGAAGTCAAAAAATATGTACATAGACTAACTGCAACATAAACTATACACTCTCGTATATACTCCTTTATACACGAGTCTTACTACGAGTCTACTATCATAGAAAAGAAATAAATGTTAAAAGAAATATGCATATGTAGCTTATTGATTATTTTATAAATGTATTATATTTTCTATTAACGAAAAAAATTAAATAATAATAATAATAAATTTGTTAATTATGGTTATTCATCGCTCATGTAAAAATTGTTCAAAAATATTGAAAAATCTGTATAAAAACCTTTTATTAATAAAATTCGGCATTTTTTAAGAAAGCAAAAACAATCCAGAATATCTTTCAAGTCTGCGCGATCGTTAGGCTATACTGAGATTTTATTAGTAATTAGATACAGACTTCCTCCATTCATATTAAATATTAAAATATACAATAACACAGGCGTAGCGATTGAGAGGCACGGGATTTAGGGGTGGGAAGACCTTTACGATTTTAGATCTGATTAGCTTAGTTAACAACTCAGGCTTAGTTAATTACTTCTTAGTTAATTAACTTAGTGTTACATTTTCATTTTGAAGGATTCTTGACGTAGGCTGTAGGGTGTAGTTATGGGATGAAATTCTAGATACTTTGTGACATATATTGTTTTATAATTCTATACAATCTATGTAATGATATGCCTGTTCGTCTGCATGTAAAATACTTGTGATCAAGTGGTTGGGGGTTTCAGCCTCGTTCCGGGAAACTAGCAAGTTTGTATTATTTTCATAGTACAAATATTTATCCTATATATTAGCTATGTAGCTATAGCAGTTTAGAGACATTTGAACATATTAAGGGGTGATATAATGTGTAATAGTTGACAAACAAAATTGTGTACACTCTACTTGTGACATACTTGATGTGGGACTCAACTAACAGATGCACGCATAGATTCAGAATCCTACTTACAGTAATAGAACACGTAGATATTTTATTTTAAGCTACTTATGATATCAGATTTGTATAAATATTAGAATCACATCTCTCTATTTATTTTACCAAAGGAAATTTAAATAATTTATTATATATTTATCACTATATATATACTCTTAAAGTTGGTTCGATCGTGGTGAATTGGAATGGAATAAAGTTGATTCTTGATTGCTGTTGGATCGGAGATAGAATATATATATTATCATTATGTTACAATACCAATATTATTTGGAATGCTTCGTGCCCCACATTCGCAAGAACCGGAAAAATTCCTCCCCGGGGAAATACTCAGTTTATCTCCGTGGATCAATCCTTTAGCATTTTAAAAGATCTCTTTGATGGTGTATAAATAAGTTGGAAAGGGTTTGAAGATGGCCGAAACCGGATACCAGCGAAAGTGTCTCCACAGGGAGCTAATGCTTTCTATAAGATGTAATTCTATATCTGAGCTGAGAAAAATAGTCGGAATAAATGGATCAGTAAAGAAACTGAAGCGTATAATATTAGATTTGTAAGGAAGAAAACAAAAGTATCAAATGGTTGTTATTGCCCATTTAGGATGTAGTGCCTTTTCTGTATTCAAATTTCCGAGAAAGGCTTTTCTTCGGAGTCACTGAATTAGTGAGAGGCAGCTAGGATTATGTTTTTGCTTCTTCAGTTTAGATCACTTCAATCAAATCAAAAATTACGACTTCTTTTTTCTCTTCTTCGATCACGCTAATGTATCACCACAAACTTATTGATTATGCCGTTTTTTTATTACTAATAAAATGAAATGAATTGACTAAGTATTAAGAGAAAAGTTATTTCTTTTTTTATATGGTAATTTGCCACAAGGCTTGTCTGATTGGGTAGTGCAATTAACACATCAGAAATATTTTTTAATGAGATTAATTGTATAATTGAGTTAAAATTGTTAGATTGATAATGCCCTTGCAAGGTGAAACGCGTCTCGAATAAATTAAATGAGTAGATTCAGAAAACAAGTATTTTATTTTCACATATGTGATTATGGAGTTCTACAAACTTACCTCGAAAACAGTAGACATTAATTAAATAATGTACGAGTACCTTCGTTATTATTAAGTTACACATGTTAGTATCGCAGATTTTTGTATAGAGTAAAAACACTTTATTTGTCTGATGTGTAACATGATGTGATATACATATATGTGTGCATATAGTGTTATGTTTAAATCTAAATAAATAAATAAACTTTCCAAATGACAGGATGAGACGTAATTCAAGAAGTGATTCATTTGGGCGCGTTGATAACGGACGCTGGTAGGACTGTAGGTAGCAAATTCAACAGTCTAATGTTGCTATGAACCAACTTACAAGAATGTCGTGAATCAAGTTACCAAAATAATGTTGATTCACAATTTTTCTTTCTTTTCAATCTTTATATACGCAGCACAAACTTGGACAGTACTGGTGAAAGATGTTACGTATTTCGTTGATAGCACGACGCACGAATGTCTCAATCCTGCAACGAAACCAACCATGGCAAGGGATACCTACCATAAGGTGCAGTATGCTCGATCTACGACAGTATGGCCTAGAAAAGAAAAATATCTCGGGACGAAAAAGACCTAGGACGCATCTGGCTGAAGTGATCCTGGATTCAGCTGTGAGGGCTGTATAGAATCGAGACTAGTGGAGGTGAGAGACGTATCTCATCAGATTGTGGCCGCTATGTATCAATACTGAAGGAAATAAATAGTTGGAGAAAAAAATTCGTGAAAAATACATGGGGACAAAAACTAATTAAACAAATACACAAAAAAAAGAGGAAACAAATATGCAGAAAAAATCTATCTATTGAAAAAGTATACAATACCAATACCAGGATTTGAACTCGAAATTTTATATTATGGGACAATGCGCTACCACCATGGTCACACTGGTAACCTTATACATTCACGTCAAACACAAAACGGATCACATGTGTTACTCTTTTAGGGAGACAAGTATTATTTCATATAAAAAGCTATCATCTGGACGCCAGGACTTCCAGTCTATTTTCATTTAATTTGAATGATATAACAATTTTTTTAATTTTTAATTTTATTATGTTTTTACAATTTTAGTGCACACCCAGTACTTTGATAATTAAAACAGATTAAATAAATCATTTGGAAAGGTGAACACACAGGAAAAATATTCAGGTACTATCGGGACTCGAATTTTTTATAAATCTTACAGTTAGTTGTACTACTCGAGATAATCCTACATTATTGTGGGTCTATATCACCAACCGATCTGGTGTTATTTTAGAATAAGAAAGAGAGGCATTCGAGAGAAAAATGTGGGTTACTCAATTTTCGCCATGTTCTGTTAAAGTATTCACGTCATATTTCTTCCTTACAGTGGAAGTATATTTTCATTCCACGATAATATCTAATAAAACCTATACTAGTGAGTTCAGATACGTTTTGTTACGGTATAATTTCTCTACTAAGAGATATTCCCCTTATAAATTCTCATCTCCAACCCTTTTTCCTCTCTCCTCTTTAATATAATATCTTTATATTGCTTCCCCGCAGCTCTTAATAATGGATGGACCATTTTCCTTCGCTCCTCCTCAATAAAGATAATCTGCCCTATCAATTGAGGACACATAAAGACGATATGAACATCAAATAAGGATGTTTCTGGTAGTATTTTATGTGACAAGGATGAAAATAATATTTTTATAAGTCACTTTAAGTTTTTCGTATTCTTTCTGCGTTCCGTGATGTGTAAAAATTCTGAACATTGTTTCCATTAAGATTATTTTTTATCCGTGAATAACGTCCGAACGATACTGTTGTTTTTTTTAAATGTGGGCGTAACGAGCGTAACCATTTCGCATTTTTTTATTGCTCCTAAGTACATTCGATATATTTTTTTGTTAAAGTTTGCTTTACTTCGATGTTTATTTTTCTGACTTTATACATTACTTCCCCTTGAACGGGATAGCAGTCGATAAACAGACTAATGGGAATTTAATTTCATCTATGATTTATTAGTTTTTTATGTAAATAACTTTTTATGTTTATATTGCTGTAATTTGCCGAAATCCACAAGAACGCGAATTCACTAAGAAGTACTCTCGAACGTTAAGTTACTAAGGTTGTTAGAAAAATGTTATTTATTGCAATTTTTAGTCAAATCCTCTTCTTTCTGCACTGGTGATAATAAATATCCGAATTGATTATGAATTTTTTTGTAAAAATTAAGTATACCATTTATAATGTTATAAATTGCTTTATTCAAAATCTGACTTAACTTAACCTAATAATAAAAAATATCTAATTGAAATGACTGGTAAGAATGAAAATAAGAGGTTAGGCTAGGTTAGGTTATTGGCAGAATCATTATTTTTAAAATTTTTATTACTGATATTTTAATCACTCCACATTTTTAGTATTAAGTCAGCGAAGCTACTAACTCTCGTGGGGATTTTGCAAGATTTCTGAAATTTACGGTAACATATACATATATAAAATAGAGTGGGTTATAGTTTACTAGTACTTATAAAATATACAGGTTGCTTTTTTAAGCTTTATTAAATTACGACAAATTTTTGTTTAACAATTCAAATTAAATTAGATTTTTTTAAATATGAATTAAATATATTAATTAGAAAGATATACGTATAAAATAAATTTTATCGAAAAATATTGTTGTTGCGCCACCGGGATACGAACCTGGATCTCATTCCTAACCGGAGAAGGTGTATTATCGAACTATGCTACAGCGAAAAATATTTGAACTTATATGTTACCTTTTTTGATATTAATACATTAAATCGTTCCATTATTTGAAAGAGCCATCTACCTTATTTTTACAGAATCTCAAATACCTTTGAGTAAACTGATAGCAGACGCCAGAATTATCAATTATTTTTTATTAAATTTTGGACACGTAATAACTTTAATAATTAAATAATTACAACTTCACAATAAATTAGATTCATTATCGCAAGTATACGAACTGACAACCATTCTAGTCTAGGCATTTGTAAAACGAATCAATGAAATTTCAAATAAGTGGCATTTGAATGAATTCGACCTCAATAGCTGGCCGCCGCCTTTCTGTAAGCCGAAAACTTTTTTCGTGAATTTAATGAGAATTATCAAAAAAATTTGATGTGCCTTTTATAAAAAAAAGTCCAGTGACCAGAGTTCTGGTAAACGCGGACGGTATTCAAGCGCCTCATCGCCCAATCCATCTGGTCTGCAGACTTTCCATCGAGTGCCTCAAATCATGGGATACTAAACCTTTATGGAAATGAAACCCCTATTCACCATTGTATAAAACTTTTCCAATGAACGCTAATTAAAATGCGACGGGCACTTGATTTTGGAATTTCCGTATCGTGAACCGTTTGCCGGACAAATTTTCTCACGTGCTGGCCGTGAGTTTTCAGCAGTTTTTCGGCTCTTGGGGTATTCCGCAGTCTTTCTCTATGTTCTATATTGAAATCGTTATCAGTTCCATTTTTAATTTATATAAAATGCGACGAAAAATTTCAAACAAAAATAAACATATTCTTATTAGTTCTTGTACTTAATACTTTTAACAATATTTGTTAATACATTTTCTTTTAAAATAAGAAATATTATCTTTTTGGTTAAGATTCATATTTTTATTTGTTATCTTTGTTTTATTAACCACTAAAATGAGTTTAAATACATCTACCGGTTTCGAAAAATACCATTTTCTTCTTCAGGATGTCATAACTAACTAAAACATATATTGCTTCTTTGACAGAATCTATTTTTAAAAAAAAAAAAATTTTTTTTTAGTACCTAACTCAAATCATTACTTAATGCAAATTTATAGATTCTGTCAAAGAAACAATATATGTTTTAGTTAGTTATGACATCCTGAAGAAGAAAATGGTATTTTTCGAAACCGGTAGATGTATTTAAACTCATTTTAGTGGTTAATAAAACAATGATAATAAATAAAAATATTATATATTTTCGTTCAATAATTTACAATTCGTTTTACGTTTTTTTTATTACATGAGTATTAGAATTACATTGGTGATGTTATTTTATTACAATGAATTACATTAATAATATGTTTTTTTTTACATTACAACGAATTTATTTAGTAACTTTGTTCTTTTTATATTAAAATGAATTTTTTTAGTAACCTTGTTTTTCTTTACAATGATTTAAAGTTGTTTTATATGACGAATTACTTTAGTAACTACATAAATTTAATTAATCAAGTAGTAAAAAATATTTGGTTGCCACCGGGATTCGAACCTGGACATTTTAGTATCTGGGGTAACGCGTAAACCAATTTCGTTATATCAAACAATTATGTTTTTAATACAAATTAAACGTATTAATTAGAAAGATATACATGTACAATCAATATATCGAAAGACTATTTTTGTTGTGGGATTCGAACCTGGATCTCATCCTATCCGGGGAAATGCATTAACCGATTATGCTACACCAACACAGTAAGTTGACAAATTTTTGAACTAATATGTTATATAATTAGTATTAAAAATGTCACAGACCTATGTTCTGAAAAATTACAACTTCACAATAAGAATGTGTTCTCTTTGGTTAACCTGTTTTCCCGGATAGGAAAAGGTCTAGTTTAGAATCCTGGTAATAACAAAATATTTGTTCAATAAATATATTTTTTTTGTATATCTTTCTAATTGATTCATTTCGTTTGTATTAAAAATTTCACATGTTTTCACAACTATGTTCTTAAATTGGAACATCACCAAAAAAATATGTTTTCATTAAACATATTTTAATAACGTTACTTTTTACAACGAATTCCAGCATTCCTACTATGAGCTAATAGTTATGAAATACATTTAAATAAATCTTTAAATATGTATTGTGAAATTAGAAAAAATATAAAACTCGATTCTGTATTTGTCCTAGTGATTGGATGGCACAAAAACTGGCAAAATCAATAGTCAATCGTGTCTTCTAACGATTTTGAGAATGGTTCCATGGAAACAATGCTGATTGCAGGTTCTAAAACTATGAATATTCTCATGTAATTTTCATGCTTTCATTTCAATTTCCCTTCCCTTCTTATCCTTTCCACTTTGTATGTTCAGTTAAAATACACACTCTTTTGTTTCTTTTTTCAGTTTTTTTTTTACTTACTATTTTTTTAATTTTTTAAAAATTTATTATATTTGTTTTATTAAACTCAATTTTGTGGTTAATAAAACAAAGATAATAAATAAAAATATGAATTTTAACCACAAAGTTAATATTGCTAATTTTAAAAGTATACTATTTTTTAGTTTATTATGTACTAGTTATTTAATTCCGGAAAAAACTTCACTGGTGTTATTTTGATATATCATGTTATTATCAGTTATTATTGTTACACTGTTTGTTTCTTTAAAAATAAAAAATAAAACAATTAAAATTACCACAATTCATTGATCCACGTTGTCCGTGCCCAATGGCAGATTGTTAACCGGATGATTCAAAACCGGTTTTTGAAATACGCGATTGTGATCAATTGAATACATATGTTTTATGTCGCATTTCATTGCAATCGCTGACGAAAGTCTGTCATGTCAGTTGAACCCGCCATTGAATTACTGCTAATATCTACGTTGGTACAGTCTATTGATGGTATGGGACGGTTACTTTCGCACGTCACATTGCTTCGGAAACTTTTCTTTTCTCACTTTATATGTTTTATTTACCATCTTCTCATTTATACGTTCCATATGGATAAGCCATTTGAGTGACCGTTTCAGCAGCTTTACATTCACTACTAATTTGTTAATTCCTCACTCTATCGTCCATAGTTTTCTACACATGCGCCTAAATCATCGCATTTTGACCACATTCAATTTACTTTCGTTCCTTTCTTGTTAATTCCAAGTTTCACTTTCATACATTAGTGTCGGCACTCAGTTATCCTACCGCTAGTCTTGTTTCATGTGATAAATTTCTTTTGGCGATAATTGCATGCAAAGCACCATTCGCTTTCTTTCTCGCAGTCACCTCTTTTCTTCCGATATCATTGCGGAGTCTCTTGTAAATACGTAAACTTATTAATTATTTATTGTTATATCACATTCAGGTCCGATTGTGTGATTAGCAGTAAATTTTTTTGACAACAGTAGATTTCTACTATAGTTACTTTTTACCATCGCCCGTGGTAAAAAATGTTTGTAGGTTGTTGGTACGTCAAATTTACTACTATCAAAGTCAATTCCGCCTAAAAGTGTGGCAATGCAAATAATCATCAATTGTATGCTTAATTTACGGCTTTAATTTTCTCTGCGTTTGAAATTTGTCACTTTGATGGTGAAAAATGTTCGGTTATAGCGAGATGTTGAGTGATTTATTGTCGGACACTGCTTTTTTCAAAGTATCAATGTGACAAGTGACTTTCGAAATAGTTGTGAAGAGTGAATTTTTAATTAACGATTTTACCGTTGGATATTGAAGTAAAATTAGTTTACTACTGGATGTAGTATACTATAGAGAAGTAAATATATTTTACCAACGATTGAAAAATCCGTTTTCGCAAAAAGTTTTTTACTTAGTAACATTTTTACCATAGTAAAAACTATTCACTGATTACCGATTCGTCTCTATCGAACAATATCACTTTCATCAAGGAGAACACATTCTTATTGTGCAGTTATAATAATTCAAAACATAGGTCTATAGTATTTTAAATACTAAGTAAATGTATTAAATAGAAAGATATACATATAAAATCAATTTTATCGATAAATATTGTTGTTGCTCCCGGCGTTCGAACCTGGATCTTTTCCTTGGATATTTGAGTTTCCGTAAAAATAAAGTAGATGGCTTTCAAATAATGGAACGATAGATGTGTTAATTTGAAAAGTGGGGCATGTACTGTGTGCTGTAGCCTAATCGGTTAATGCACGTTCCCCGGATTTGAAGTGATCCACGTTCGAATCCCGGTTGCAACAACAGTATTTTTTGATAAAGTTGATTTTATATGTATATCTTTCTAATGAATACATTCAATTAGTATTTAAAATATTACTTTCAATTTGGTAACATTTAATCAAAAAATTTCACCCTCGAATACATAGTAGATCTTTATTTTTACAATAATACAATACAAAAAAATATTTTTGATTATTTACATTCTTTCAACCTGATTCTCACTAATATATTGTAACCCTAATTAATCCTGTGCAGATTTTTTAATACTGACATTTTTTTTAATTCGTTTCAATATTCATGTTCTGCGTTCCACGTTTTTCCCAGAAGTTTGCTTTCGCTTTCGGCTTCTCCAGACTTAATGTATTTCTGAGTCACCGGCGATCACGTCCATCAGGAATTTGAGGCTCGTCTACATTATATCGCGCAGCTCCTAAAACCCCGTAGAGCAGTGAAGTAAATAAGTGTGTGTACGAAATTGGGTTAAATTTTTAAAAGAAGACAATAATTTTATCATTGTTTTTTGATGTTTGCTTTTTTAATTTCTCCGCACGCAAGAATAGTACCATCCACATTCGCCATGTTCATTTGTCTATATGTTAGTGATGAGCTCAAAATCACGAACTGCGAGTCAATCACTGATATATTTGAGTCGCATTCACCATCAGTGATTAAATATCTGGAAATATTGTGATTGATTTTTTAATTTTGTTTTTATTTGGTTGTGAATCGTGATTCAGCGCATGTGAGACGAAAATATTCATGAAGGAATAACTTTATAATTCATGATCATCTCCATCTAGTAGATTCTAGCAAAATGTTTTACGCATTTGACCCGAAACACTGAGAATTTGACCGGAAAAATTAACTAACATTTATGTGTTTTTATACAAATGAGGTTTGAATAATATAAATAAATAGGTACGCTAGAAGTTATGTTATTTGTTATGTTGTTTATGTTGTATATTTTTTTCGTGTATTGTGATATCGTGCGGCGTATGCGCAATAAAACTGTGATCATAGTCACAGTTTTCAATCACTGGTATTATCGAATACCAATCACATTCACACCAGTGAGTCAAGAGTAGCATTTTTCTCATCACTACTATCTGTATTTTTACTCGTTATTGCTTCCATATTCCAATTATCTAAAGGTTGTATCTTTAATTTTTGCACTATTAGTACAAATTCAGGCTGATTTTAGAATCATTTTGCAAATTTCACTAGGTGTAATTTAGTTATTCTTCTTCTTCGTCTTTTCTTCTCGTAATCTGCATGAGATGTGTCTCCAGTCGCTTGAACGATCTTTCTCCACGTCATTCGGGATGTCAAAACCACGGGGCAGGCCTGTGGCACTCTATACTTAGTTTATTCACCAGTTGAGAGGTCATCCTCTTCCTCTTAGACCTTTGATCCTGCCAGTCATTGCAAGCCTCTGGATGTTGTTGCTCTTTTTTCTAGTGAAATGTCCATAAAATTGCAGAACATATTACAGACCTACTTGTATTTAAAACAGTTTTAAATATGCCCTGACGAACCTTGAGGTAAGCGAAACCGGTTGACGTTTAATGAAATTCGTGGTTTTATCAAAATGATTGTGTTTTATTTAATAAAAATTGTTCATCACAACTTAAGCATAAATATTTTTGCTCTTTACATCAATAGTAAGCATAATGTGAATTACATTTTCAAATACACTATATAAAGAGCGTTTCTGAGCGACCACGACTACCTTTTTCCACCTTGTAGGGTGGAATTAATTATTTTTTACCAGACCCGCATTGTTAGCTCAACCCGTTCCATATTGCCTCGTTGGTCGAGCGGTTTGTCCGCCTGCTGAACAAAAACCGAGTATTTGGTTCGATTCCTGTTAAGGTCTTCGCTCGTGGCATGAATCTATAACTAGACATTCTTTCTGTCTGGTGTTGCGACCTTTTAAACGACTCTTAACTAAAATCGCTTAAAAAGAGATCTATGATGATCTACATACAATGGTCTCTTCCACAAGAAAATAAAAAAGGCATCATCAGGATCCTTTATAGTTTTACAATACTCAAAAAGACTGTTCACCATTTTACATTTCTACATTTTTGGGAATAAACATCTAAAGACAAGTAGGCAGGCACCTCATTGCTTTACTTATCTGCCTCATCCCGAATTGTATATTAAATTTACGGGTATAATTTACAGCGAACACTTGTCCATATTAGTCTATAAGTATGAGTACAGAGGTAATACACAATTATTATTACATTTGTGCAATGAGTGAATATTATGTTACAGGCCGATGTTGTTTTTGAATAACTAAGAAATGAAACAAATTTTTAAAATTTTGTTTTTATTTATAAATTATTTGGTTTATTACAATTCTGTATAAAATATGAAATCGGCCCCTGGCAGCGGCACAAATGCGTGCTCTTTTAACGATACTTTTCATAACATTCTCGCACATTTTCGCGTGTTATTTCAGCAATTTTATTTCGAATATCGTCTTGTAGTATCAAAATTGTTATTGGCTTATTGGTGTAGACCTTTCCTTTCAAGTACTTTCACGGAAAATCAGGTGATCGAGGAGGCCAATCGATATCACCATTTTTTGACATTATGCGGTCGGGAAAAATTTCTCTCGTGGTGGCACCGTCCAGTTTGAAACCACATGACGTTTTTCAACATGTGACGATTGCGATCACCATTAATGGTTACAGAACTGCCAGTATTATTTAGATAAAAGTCGTCTGTCCTCAACTTTACAGCCCTATATCCTCAGTTATATTGGCTACCATTTCACTAGACATGAGGACACCATGTGGGTCCGAGGAGGTGTTGAAAGAACTACGTAGTCAACACGATGGAGCCCGCTACTGGACAGCCATCAAAATGCCATCAGACTGGAATAGACAGAGACAGACTATCCACGCCATCCGCAATATCAGTTGCAAGGCTATGATCACAATCACTCTAATTGAGAATAAAATGAAGCAAAGAAGCATTTAAAGTCATGTAATATTTTTACATTCGCAGTAGTCCCAATTTTCTGAACTAGCCGCAATGAATCTGAAGGATTTATATTAATTTTGCCAATGTGTCTGAACGTATTTAAATGGTAATCCACAATCAGTGGCGTAACTACGTCAATGCAGTCAATGGGGTGCATTGGGGCCCATTTTAGACATGGGCCCAAAACGTCCGCATTCTACAATACTTTTAACATTGATACTGTTCCCAGCAGTTAATATGGACTAATTATTTTAAAATCCATCTAAACAAAAATTAAATTAATTTTAAATAATAATTAAATATATCAATTAGTAAGATATACATAAAATTATTTTCGGTTTACTCAAAGGTATTTGAGATTCCGTAAAAACAAAATAGATGGCTCTTCAAATAGTGGAACGATAAAATGTATTAATTTGAAAATGGTGTAACATATAGGTTCGAAAATTTGTCGTCAAAAATAATGTCGCCGTAGCATAGTTGGATAATGCACCTTCCCCGGTTTGGAAAGAGATCCAGGTTCGAATCCTGGTAGCGCAACAACAATATTTTTCGATGAAATTGATTTTATATGTATATCTTTCTAATTTATACATTTAATTATTATTTAAAACATCACAGAGCTTTGTTCTGAATAATAACAACTTCACAATAATAATGTGTTCTCCTAAAAATGAATGATTTTTTTTTTAAATATTGATATTTATAGCAGTTCTCCACCACTGAACAATTAAGGTTTTTATTTTTCACTTGCAAGTTGACAAAAATACACTTTAGTTTTTTCATAAAAGTGTGAATATGATATGAGACGAATTTTATTGGTAATATTTAATAAATAAAATCACTTATTACTTAATATTCTTACATCAGTATATGTACAGGGGGGCCCAATTTTTGTAGTTACGCCACTGTTTACAATACAGTGCCGAAAACATGAACAATTCGTGTTACTGTTTAAGTCGTGATTACCGCGTTCAGGAGACAATACACTACCTATGTCTTGTGATAATGCAAAACAATGGATCAATTAACAAGAGTGTTACCCAAGTGTTTGAAATTAAAACGAATAATCCTTATACGACGAAACTTGTGGATTTATATCATAAAACTGAGGCTTTGCCGGAAAGGTTCTGTTGTCCGTCCAGCCTAAGTTGTCCTGGCCTAAAAGGATCTACGCTTTAGCTAACCAGAACCTTTTAAAGGTAAAGTTGGTGCCTTTTAAGGAGGTACGCTCCGATATAGGCAATACGAGGTTCTGCCGCTGGATTCCTATTTATAGGCGTGGATATCGCTTGTTGTTGAACTTTTCTGTCAACTGTGAACATTTTTTCATAGGACAATGCACCCAATAATTCTATAAGCCTTCTTCGCCTGCAAAAAAAAAAATTTCAAATCTACACCATAAATTTATGATTACTGATCATATTTCAGTTCATCTAGTCTTACCGAATAAGATGTTGTAAGTTGGAAGATTTCATTTTATTCGCACCAGATAAAATTATAATTATATAATTTAATAATTATAAGTGAGGCTGCGAAATTAGCATTTGTAACATGACAAACAACTATTTTTTTTTTTTTACATTTTTTGCTGTAATGAAACTGTTTTTAAATAGATTTCAATGATGAAATTTTCATGATGAAATTTTGAAAAATTTGGGAATATCCCTGCATCCTTTCATCTGCGAAGCGGAATCCTTGTTCATTGTCAGTTCATGTCTACCTAGTCGATAGAAGTTCCGTCATAAAGTCATAAACAGTAAAGAATTTGGTGACGATATGGCGTCCAGTATACTATTTTGTTATACAGAATATTTTTTCATGTCACCAATTGTATATAATATTATTATTATTAATATGTGTAAATCAGTTGACTGTGACTAGTCAAAACGATACAATTTCAATTCGTTGTATGTTCGTACACCTGTTAAGTTGCATTTTCGTACATTACACCAATTTACCTTCTGAATGGTGCACACATTACGCGAGTCACGCGTGTCAAAATGACTAATAATTGAACAGCATATTAAAACGGTGGATTGGAACCGTTTTACTTATGGTAGTAATTAATGTTTATTAAAGAAGCGGTGCGGTGACTCTTGACTATAAATGAGGTGCAGGGGTTATTTTTTAAGGTCGAGTCTTGTACAAATACATAATCGCTAATGGGTAAACGGATGCGAATGAAACAATTGCCGTCTGAACTGTAAAAGGCTAGAATACAAGACCGGTTGCTTTTTGTTAGCGCAGCACGCAGGGACTCCCAATATACCCGCGCACATCTCCTTCAATTTGTTTGTGTAGGTGTTGTACGCATGCGGCATTTGGAGACCTCACAACGTCAGTCATTTCTCGGTATGCCTGTGAAGCATCCGTACGAAAAACGTCAGAAAAGAAGAGTTATCGGTCGGGTAACACTAAGGAGAATTAAATTAAATTACTCACATGTGAGGGGCAGGCGAAAACATGATATCTCTCAAAATGAAAATTTAAGATACTTGTCAATATCTAATTGACAGACACTTTATATTTTAAATTGACGGGGTGCCATTATTGACCTTTTCCATACCATGACATAAAATACCCGAACGCAGCCATGCTGTCAACTCGTGTTACCGCAAATAACAGCTAGAAAAAATGTTTTTATTAGCTTAAATGACTTTAATGCCACGAATTTACTCTAAATATTGAGCATTCAATTTTGAAAAAAATAATTAATTAAGTCCTATACAATGTGTTCTTCCTTCTTATCTTTCTTCATTTAATTAGTGAGAAAGAGACAATTACATTTGTATGTTTGTTGTTCTTTTTACTTTGAAAATAGTGTGTGATCTCTGCCTTTCATATCACAAATTGTATTTTTACCAACGTATTAACTACAACGGATTTAATGGAAAAAATAATTGTTTTTGTACGATTCCCTTTTCATAATTGGTTTGTCACTAATCATTCCTAAGCGCTAATATTTTCTTTAGGATTATCTAAAATATGAATTTTATATTGCATGTATTTATCGAAATATTACAGGTTTAATTATGATGGTAGACCTGTGTTACAGCATAGTTTGGGAAGGGTTAAATACTACTGCCATAAATATATTGGCGGAGATATTTTTTTTTAGGAGATGTGCGGTACGGTATTGGGTGATTGCGTTGAACTGATTATCAAATTTTTCACATTTTGTGGGATATCATATTTATTATTGTCGGTGTAGCGGTTAAGACGCTGGCCTTGTGATCTAGCTGTCGGGGGTTCGCGCCTCGTTCCAGGACATCAGCAAGTTAGTTCTATTTTTATACTATCATTTAGTTTAAAAATAGTAAGAATATTGATGTGACATAAACACTTATGTGGTAGCTACATTATCACAGCACACGTATGCCAAATTATAGTATCTATGGTACAATGCTCATTTTTGTAAAAATATGTTACAAATTTCTTGAAAAAACTATGGTTTGAATAACTTCTAAATGATTGTTGAATTTCGGATAACTCTATTTAAAACTGAATGGGTTGCTAAAGATGTTCTTTAACCATAGGCTCAATTTAGACTATTGTTTCTTGAACACCCTGTATTTTTGAACTTTTTGATTTGACTTTCGCGGTTTATTATTGTTAGTCCTGAATATATGGCGACCCTAGTCGTAGTCGGCGTAGTCCAGCGGGTAAGGCGCTGGACTCTCATATCGGGTGTTCCGGGTTCGGTACATCTATAGCGTTATCCAATAAAAATATCAAATAAGAATAGTAGCCGTGTTAATTAATATTTTGACAGCTGTCATGGTTATTTTTATTCAGTATAGTCGGCCATTTTATCGTGGAGCGTTTCACATTGGAGCGACGTTTACAAGTTATTAAAACTTATCATCAAAATCAGTTATATTCGGAAAACTTCGTGAATGATCCAAAAATGAACTTGTCAATTGGCTAGCTTGACTATTTTCTGTGGGTAATGTAAAGTCACTTGATTATGCTGATAAATCAACAACAATTGAACAATTTAAAAACAACATAACTCATGTTACTGGTGAAATAACACCGGATTTATCTAAAAAGGTGGCTGAAAATTGGATTCGAAGTATACTTTATATCAATCTTAATCGTGGTACGAATTTGAGTGTAGTCATGGTCTATTGTTAATGGCGTCGGATGATCCTTAAGTAAGTTAAAATACTTGTTTTAAAAAATTTTTATTCCGTTTTAGAGTTCTATCATGCTCGTTAGATAACCCTGTGTGTGATGTAGTTTTATAAAATAAAAATATAACAAATAAACATATCTGTAGCGAGACATGTAATGAGTACAAATTTGTATATAACTATAAATAATTAGACAAAATACTTTGTTTAAACTACATAATTCATAGTATCTTCTTCAGAAAACAATGTGTGCTGAAGTTAAAAATACAAGTATAGATAAAAACCAAACTATAAAATGGTGAATAGGTAAGAACTAATATGAAAACAAATTTGAATTTTGACTATTTCCAAAGAGACCTTTAAAAATAATAGTTTGTTTCCAAAAGCTGATTGGAAAATTCTGAATAGTTGTTATTACTTAGGCATCTCAAGTGTTCTTTAATTCTAATATCGAAATTTCTGCAAGTTTTACCTATATAAAAATAAATAAAGCTGAAACTTTGAAAAATGTTGAATTATCAATAAATAGTGGCTTAAAGAAAGTATTTTGTCTAATTATTTATAGAAAATGAGGCCATTTGCTAATATTGAAGTAGTTGTATATAACTTTTCATTATACCATTTAGTTAATAGCTGATCGGTACCACATTCCGCCTTCGTAAAAACGATACATAAAAAAGAGAAATAAATACATACAAACTGTAATTTCCAATTTCCCAAGGGTAGCTAGATATTCAGGCTTTTCGTAAACGTTATTTGTATCTGTTTACATCTATCCTAACGATATTGAGTATTTTAATTCTCACCTAACCTAACTTATACTAAACTAATCACCCTGTTATATTAAAACGGGGAATGATGATGCAATGAATTATGATATTTAAGTATTTATTTTAAATTCTTGTATTTTTATTTAAGTCCCAGAGATTGAAAAATAATATTATTTAACAAACTTATCATCATACTGTTTCTCATATGGGCAGACACTTTTGTCCTCTTTTGCGTCGTCCACTTCCAACCATCTCATCATGCACGCTCTTCAGTTGTTGAAGCTGTTGATCAGACTGTCACAACGTATTTTTGTTTCTTATTTGTTGCCTTTAATATTCGCCTTATATATTTTCTTTGCCATTTTTTCCTCACTGACGACGAATGATGACGGAATGAAAGGCGCACGCGCGTTCGGGGCGAACAGGTCTGGGCGTATGAAGAGGTATCAAGTATGGCGGACCGCGAGAGAACTGATTCTTCGCTTCACGTCTTCCAATGCAGATTATTCTAAAAACATGTTGTAATCTGTACTAGTGTGATCGGAATAAATACTAAATTGTTACAAGCTCTATCGAGTATTATTTACGATCATTATTACCATTTCAATCTACATTCTTCGAGAAAGTTTTAGAACAAATGGCGCAGCCGAATTATAGCTGGCTAAATCATATAGGCGAACATTTTTTAATTATATCGACTATGTTACAAATAGTTATATGATGATTTTCTCTGCTTTTCAAAGGGTAAATACATATTTATGATGATCTAACTAACTAACCAACCTAACATCACGCCGTTTTTACGCGGGGGTAGACAGAGCAGATAGGGCGCCACATTCTTCTATCCTGACACACGATTCTCGCCTCATTCACATTCGTACATCTTCTCGTCGATTATTGAGGCTTCTAACAGACCATCTTCCAGTATCTCGTTTACCTGGTCGTGTCAAATCTTTCGCGGACGTCCTGTATTTCGGGAGCCATCAATATTTTTGTCATATATTTTTTTTACTGTTCTCTACTCATTTATCCTAACCTCCTAGGCGATCATTTTTAAATATTATCACTACGCTAAGATCAGCTTTACAATCTCTCCTAAATTCTTAATTCTTTTCTATCACTTGGTTAACAACCTGTACATCGGACATAAAGACGACCCCATCTTCATTAATGATTGACCCTTGAGTCTGATGAGGCTGTTTATCACGTTCTTTGTGAATCATCATGCAACCCCTTGACGAAGGGTAGTCATGAATATGTGGTACAAGACGTAGGCAACACTAAATTTAAACAGAAGGCTTCAAAAATGTCCAGGAGTCGATCGACGGTGGTGTAAGTTTGTAAATAGTTTATATTGATTTAAAATAGTTTTGTTTGCGTTGATCTTACCTGAGAATGTATAGAAAGGGACGCTTACTTATTCGGAAGTCGCGTGGGTGCAACATACTGCTTTCTGTCCTCAGCGAGTGCCTGCCTACCTACCTCTGCCCGCCATTGTCTTTAAGGAGTTGAGCGAGTTTTGTACTCAGTGGACTAAAACGCGAGCACGAAGAGTATAACTATATCTAAAATATAATATAAATAATATATTTTGAATTATTGTGAACTGTGCGATTTAAAAAAAACTCTATAATATTACAGGATAGTGGTCTAAAAGTAAGACAATAAATTGAGAAAATAGGCAAATCTGAAATCGTAATACAAGCGAATTTACAACTTACTTAAATCTGTACAGAACCTAACGTAACCTAACCGATTACAAGTTTTTAACGATTACTTAATCATAGACAAATTTGTTGATAACATCACAATACACATAATTTAGTAGACAATTAAGGAACTCAAACCGGCTGCCCTATTTCTGTAGATATTAGGTATCTTATAAAATATTGATTAGCGTGCCTGGTGTGGTCTTGTAATTCCATCCCTGGTTAAAGCGATACGGAGAATAAGCTTGCTGGAGTCTTTCAGTACACGGGATGATCATTATCTTTTAGACTCGTGTTAGACGTAGGGCTCTCCTTTGGTTTTCTGAATACGTTTAATGTCGCCTCACCATCTCGTCTCTGGACGATCCATACTTCCGCGCGTACTGTTCTTCTTGGTGACCACTCCAATAATTGCATCATGCAGCCAGCCTTACGTATCTTCACGTGACCTGCCCCGTTCCCCATTGGCAGAGCTTCTCCCTCTGTTTATGCCTATGTTTGTTTGTCTCATGATCCCTAGGGGATAAACCCAATTTTATTTATTCTATTTAAGTTTGAACTATCGGACAAGTGAGTAAGATTAAAAAAGTCCCTCAGATGGTTTGATCATATGGAACACATGAATGAGGAAAGAAATGAATGAAAGATATATGACGCAAGTGTCGATGGAATCAGAAATAGAGGAGAAAATTTGACAGAACCAGGTAAACCAGATACTGGAAGATGTATGAATGTGGATGAGTCGAGAGTTATGTCAGGTTAGAAGAGTGTTGCACTCTATCCTCTCTGCCTAATAATGAAGGTAATTTAGTTAGTTAATCATTTTATTTATAATTCTGTGCAAGTTAACCTTTTAACTGACAACTGTATTTGAAATGGAAGACACCGCATAGGGTAAGACTCGGCTTTAAGGGTTTTGACTTGTCTGTGAAAAGCTGGGACCTGTCGTCCACATATGGCAAAATGATTTAAAATTATGACTTTTATCCCTGCAAGTTTGCAAGGATTAGCGTGACATACAAAGTTTGGCGTGTTAACGCGCTCATGTCATTTAAATGGGTAATTAATTAAGTTCTTTTCTTTTGGTGTCTTCAAGATTAATTCTTTGTTTTCATTGATTCGAATTTTGAATACTTATTTACTTCTATGCCATGCAATTATCTTAAAATTGTACAAGACTTTCGATTTGGCTCTGTCTCCACCGGGGTGACTGTTGGCTCACCCGTTGGGTTTTAAATAAATAATGTATACCGCCGCGTGCTGTAATAGGTTCGCCTTAAGGTCTCATTTCAATTGAAAAGGGAAAAACTGTGTATGCACTTGCCGCTTTGGGAGCCGTTTGTATAGCTCTGGGGTGACCGTCCGTTCTCTGAAAATATGTGTCACATATTGTATTTAACTTTTTTAGTATTTTCTTGAATTTTCAACGAAGTGTGACAATATTTCGTGGACTAAGAAATCAGCAGGAGACCAGCTATTTCACGACTTAACGAGTGTGTTAAATTCAAAATGTGAACATATGGAGACGTAAGTGTTTAAGCGTTTCGGTGTCGATGGTATTAAAGTGCATAGATAAGAGAATAGTTAGCTATTGTTTGAGAAAAAAATTCAAGTCATAATAAATATTGGAGAACGCTCAACAACCGAAGATCGTGTATGATGAGAAAATGTATCAAGTGCGCTAGGATAGAAGAGTGTGGCGTTCTATCCTCTCTGCCTACCCATGCGGAGAAACTGCGTGATGGTAAGTTAATTAATCATATTCTGTGTTTCTCTCATTATCTGGGATGGGAAGGAAACAATTAACACGGATAAATAAACTCTGGATTATCTCCGCCAAAATTGTCTTACATATTTTAGTTTTATTTAAAATGCGAGAGCAAACAAATTGTTTCAGGTTACGTCCGCCGGCAGGCGTTAAATGTAAACCCTGAATCTAAACGCGCCCAAGTAATAATTTGCAAACACGGATTGACCGGAACCATCTCCGCAAAGCGAAAATAGTCGTAAAACGAAGCGAGGACACATTTCAGTTGCGAAAGAGTACCTTATATGTAACTGCCCAAAAACTCACAGTTTTTTATTTATTCTAAGTGTGAATATTATTGGAGACAAGATACCAATTTTATTTATATTATTGTATTAATAGAACGGCGTGGTACTTAGTATTATTATACATTAACATTTATTAATTTTAAATTAAAAATACGCTTTGAAGATAACAATTATGATTATATCCTTAGCATGTCTGAAATCGTTAAACTTATCGGTGAGACGTACGATGACCGACCTTATACAGGATCATCAATGGTTTGATTGTTGGTCTGCTCGACTTTCACGCAACATTAAAGTCATCGAGACACAATTAATTGTTTTATTACAGTGGTAATGTTAGAACTCGTGCACTAGCTAACTCCGCAGTCCCCAGAATGCGTTCTTTGGGGAATGAATATGCGGAGGTAGTCGACATTGTTACTGTAAATTTAACTCTTTATAGGACTACATTATTACAATTTTTTGTGTCTTAACTCAATGGTGACTGATCAATTGCTTTACGTCACATTTTATATTTACTTTTAATATTGATTATGTAAAAACATGCTGATGCTATGTAGTTTTTTTTTGTGTGTTGCACTTCTGATAAGATTTTCTATTATTTTACAAATTATATTAATACCTGAATATGACGTGTATAATAATAATAATGTTGTTTACAATATACAATACTTATTCAGGGGCATCACCCATTTTACATTGAGGTCTAATGCATTTTTTTTCATTTTGCATTAAGGCCTAAGTTTTTTTAGTGTTAAGTTAGTTTGTCTTAGTTTATTTTTTCTGAAGATTTATTTCGTAGCATTTAATACAAAAAATAACATCGTTGACGCTTATTGGTTATTTAGTATTTGAAGAAAGCAGTTTGGAACAGTCCCAAGAAGCAAGAGTTGGTTAGTCGCAGCGCTCACCGCCCACGCCAGTCTATTGTTTTCTCGGCAGTGCGTTTTTTTTTCTCTACGTTCTCCCTGCAGTGCATATCTTGTGTATTTTTAAAGAAATTGGATTGTTCCTAGTAAGAATTCAATAGCCTTTTAACAAGATATCTGGTTAAAATAAGCTATCTTGCATCCATACTCTCCGATACGCCTCGTGACAGGGCAGACTATACATTTCTGGCAAGCGACTGCCTCTTGCTCTGTGGATTTGTTGTCAAGCTCAACTATTTTCAATACTCTTTCTTTTCTTTTATTTGTTCTCTTTGATAGCTCCCGACTTTAGTACAGCGTAATCATTGAACTTACTTATTCATTATACACACCGGCTCACATATAAAGAGAACACATAATTGCAATTTTAGTTATCATTTAATATATTAACTTTTGGTACATTTACAAGAAACTATTAATGTTGCTACTGGGATTTGAACCTGGATCTTTTCCTATCCGGAGAAATGCGTTAACCGATTACACCACACCAACAGAGTAAATTGACGAAAAGTTTTCGAACTTATATGCTGCAGTTCTTTCAAATTGATACATATATTGTTCCAAATTGAACGAATTGGAGGAAGAACGCTGAGATAGAGAAGAGAGGTAATGATTTCTGATAATCCAAAAGTGATTTGAAGAAAAGTGTCATAAGGTTACAGTATCTCGGAAATAACCATCAGCTGTATCTAAATATGAATGAAAAAATAAGGAAAGAAAGTAAATATGATCTTAATATAATGAGTAAGATTAAGAAAGGATCACATATTTGGTTTGGTCATATGGAACAAATGAATGAGGAGAGAATGGTAAGATAAATATATGACGTAAGTGTTGATGGCACCAGAAGTAGAGGACGTCCGCGAAAGACGACCAGGTAAACCAGATACTGGACTATAGTTCTGTTAGGAACTTCAATAATCATGGAGCTTGTATGAGAAGATCTACGAATGTGGATGAGGCGAGAATTGTGTGTCAGAACAGAAGAGTTCTATCCTATTTGCATACCCCATCGGCTGGACCAATTTATCTGTTGGGTAAGATATTTATCAAAATAGGTCCCCATATCACGATGTTAGTGGAGTGTGCTGGAAACAAATCTCCCCATTAACAAGTAACCAAAACGTTTCCAATTATTTACATGTTATTTTAATAAAAAGTTTAATAAAACAATACCATAATACATCTGCAGATGTTGTAATGATTAAGGATTCAAGATACAACCAGCTTTTACGAGTTGAGAGATATCCTGAGCTGTTTACCGAGCTAATTTGCACGTACAATGTTTCAAAAGTACGCCGTACCGTCTGCGTGTACATCTCGCGCTTGATTTACCCAATTAGTCGGGCAGAATTTGGCCAAAATGTAGTATTCTAATGGCGGCGCCCGCGTACGTGTTTTATGTCGTCCATCTGTTTAGTGTATTGTTGTGCACGACGGGGACGGATGTGTTTGTGGAGGGAGGGAGACGGCCGCGCCGAGAGAGACGGGGAGCGGCTGGAGATAAAAATTCCCGGCGACAACATTAATCTGCCGCAGACGCGCTGACAGAAATGGAGACTGAGCTATGAGCAGGGTTGGCACAATAGTGCGTGACGAACTCACGATTGTTTCATGTAATTCATAAATATTTGGTGTCACGAACGCGGATAACCACTTCATTCCGAAATCCATGTACGTACGTCTGCCAACAAACAATCGAATACATAAACCTTCATGTACAAAATTCCTGTGCACCGCATTTAACGGGGAAAAAAGTACACCCGCAAGCCGTACATGCGATTCTTTCACACGTAATCTTATATTCTATCTCCCTCTTTATGTATATATAAGTGCACTCCTTTTGTATTTATGATCAGTTTTCAATAAGTCCTGATGAAGCTTGAGATAAGCGAAACCGGTTGACGTATGATAAATTTCGTAGTTTCATACAAAGTTATTGTTATTTTATTTAATATAATGTATCAAACCACAAAGTTTTTGCTTTCCACAAAAATATATTAATTATTAATTTTATTATGATTTATTATTGTATATGTCACGTCTGATTGTGTACTGGTTTTTTAAAATACAGTTTACGGGAGGCAGTGAATTGTTCTTGGTTGGCGGCCTTGCCGTATTGCATTACAGCAATACTACACTGCAACATAACAAGGTTGTCATGTATCATTTCAAAAGAATCCAACCTGGCGATGAATGAGTAAGACCGATATGGGAGTTTTGCCTCATTGAACGGTCCTGGGTAACATGAGGGTTACCTGTTATGGTAGGCACAGCCACTTGGCAGATTATAGATGCCACTCATCGTGTTTTCAAACTTTTGTCATTAACATTATTTATGTTCTTCAATGATGTTCATATGGCGTAAAAGGGGTGGTACAATGTGCAATTTTCCACAACCCTGTTGATAAACAGCCGGGCTCATAAAATGCAACCCAGAATCAGACCGAAGCCCTTTGGCGTCACTCTGCAGCTATGTGATAAGTTTGTCGGACACCGAATTTTTACTATGTCTAGTAAATTCTACAGCAAAGAATGTACAAAAAAGATTTCGGCTCGGGCTTTTTTTTATTTGGCCAGAAATGTCCCATTAAACTGTACCATTTAGAAATGTTAAAATGTACTAAAATAAATTATTGTGTGGGTGAGGCGAAGGGCTTGTTACTGAACATGATTGAAGACATTTGGAAATATCAAACCTACGAAGCGAATAAGTGAGACGTGACTGAGAGTTTGGGGAAAGATGTTAGCTTTCTGGAGACGTTTGAAATGTTCTGAAGGATATATCGCACACCTAGATCAAAACTAAGACAACTCAAAAAGTCACTTTTCAGTAGAAGAAAAAAATATTTTTCTCAATTTTTTGTTACTAAAATTATAAAACTAAATAATATTTTAGGTCATAAATGTATCCTAAATTTGAGAACTGGAACTAACTTCGTTGCGTGTATGACAGAGTATTCGAATACAATAATACTTTTGAAATTAGCAAAATTAACTTTGTGGTTAAAATTCATATTTTTATTTGTTAACTTTCTTTTATTAACCACTTATAGAGTTTAAATACATCTACCGGTTTCGAAAAATACAATTTTTTTTCTTCAGGATGTCAATACTAACTAAAAAAATTGTTTCTTTACCAGAATCTATTTTTAAAAAAACAACAGGAGAACGCATTCTTATTGTGAAGTTGTAATTATTCAGAACTGTGATGTTTTAAATACTAATTTAATGTATTAATTATAAATATACACATTTAAAATCAATTTTGTCGAAAAATATTGGAATTGTATTAATATTGATGTATTAATTTGAAAAAGTGTAACATATAGGTTCGAAAATTTGTCATGGAAAATACTGGCGTTATAACACAATTGGTAGTGTACTTCCCCGGATTGGAAATAGAGATCCATGTTCGAATCCCGGTAGCGCAAAAACAATATTTTTCGACAAAATTGATTTTATATGTATATATTTATAATTAATACATTAAATTAATAAAAATATGACTACAATGATAACTCAAAATTCTTGTTTTTTTGAGTTGTGTGCGATATTTTGAAAATAGTAAAGGTATGTTGCGTTTAGCAATATCTATGTTTGCATTTTTAATTTTAGTATTCATTGTTAGTATCATAGGTCTAGAAATAAATCGTAGTTTTTTCTTATTATTAAACTAAATTTTACTCAGTATTTTAAAATATAAAAAAATTCAAGTAAATAATGTTGTGAATGTTAAATCCTTTTTTTCCCGCAAAATTTGAAGTAGACTCGCAAGAGCGTATGGACACTGGTAGTTGATTGCTCAACGTGGGAATATTAAAAGAATTGTAGTAATTAAAACTTATCAAAAGCAAATTATATTAATAGAATTGTAGTTATTAGAACTTATCAACAGCAAATTATAACATCATCTTGATAACATCAGGTTTTACCACCGTCATATGGCGTGGTAGTGTTAGAGTTCCGGCTCGAAGATCTTTTAGAGATTCGTAGAGTTTCGCTTCTTCGATCTAGTGACTGTCACTTATTTAACATAAACACAATTTAGGATGTTGGAAAATTATTATTCTGTAAGAAATAGAATTGGAATATGGTGAATACAATTGAAATATGGTGAATACAATTGTAATATGGTGAATACAATTGTAATATGGTGAATACAATTGTAATATGGTGAATAGAATTGGAATATGGTGAATACAATTGAAATATGATGTCACGTTAATGTTAGGAAGTATTACATACCCAAGTATTACCGGACGAGAACTCTTGAAGAGCTCAAGATACACCATAGGTTAATGAACTAATATTATAAGTAATATGGAAATCATCATCGGCAAAAACTGATTAGAATTTAATGTAAAGCTGGTTGATCAATTGCGTATAATAGAAAGAGACATATAGATAGGAAAAAATCTGCCATTATAACCTTATTATTTTCAAAAGTAAGCCGGTGTATGTGCATAATATTTCTGGGTCTGCCTAAAGAAATAAAAAATTATGCTGAGTTGTTAAATGTTCTCTGATAGGTCTCCTAGAGACACGTGGGGATACCCTTGATTAAAACAAGAATGGACGAAAGATTGTAAATGGTGTTAGGACATGCTTTTAGTCTTTGCTTTGCTGTAATAATAATAAGAGAATACTTATTAGAATTGTTTCGCTAGTTTTATCTTGGATTGCTGTTTTTGAACTGAAATTAAACAAATATCACCAAACTTCGTATAACACAATTAAAATTTTTTTGTTACTTCAATCTCAGACATAAATAGATAATTTTAACCCAGACTAATATGTTTTCAGCCAATAAGACGATAGTATTTGGTCATATGACCTGTGGTGACTGGTCATTTTCAATATGATTCCAAATGTGACAGTGCTACAATTTTTTTTTGTGATTTACTCGAAAACATATTATACATACATACTGCTTTTGATTCTGGACTTCACAAATATATTTTTATTAATAATATTTCCACACAGCATCTCTCTGGCAGACAAATAAATATAAAATCAGCGCCCTCTTGCGAGATATAAAAGTAATATAAAAACATTGTAATTTTAAGAGATTTGATTACGACGATGAAATGTATGGTATGTTGAAATGAACGCGGTATTCATAGGTAAGTATGGCATTCTATTTTCGTTTTCCGCGTTGCGGGCACGTCGAAATGTTAGATAGTTAATTTGGAGTAAAAGAAAATATTGGTTCACTTTTCCTTCTATTTTCTGTTTCTTTTCTCATTTAAGTACCTTAACGACATCTCACGACAGATTTATTAGGATCAAAGTATTTTCAAAGTGTTTTAATGCCTAGGTGTCACACTATCTCACCGCTAGATGGCCGCCTGCTGCAGCCCGGAGGTGTTGAAAATAATATCTATCGAATAAGCAAGGTGTTAAAAGCGACAAATGTTTGAACGGGTGTGTTGTAACACTTTATGAATTTTGTTGACTGACATTTAATGTTGTGGATCCAAATGCATTTATTTAAATTCTTATAAAGACACTATCATTAGGTAGAGAGGTTAAAAATCGATTTTATTAATGTAAAATTCTTCCTTTATGTTATTTTCAAAACATATACAATTGAGTATGAATTCCAACACATGAATATATATGCAGTGTAGTAAAGTGACTGTTTGAGATGACAAAAAAAAATTATGTAGAAATGAGGTCATTAAAACTTAAAGCGTACGGTAAATTATGGCATTATATATTTTGTTTTTTACGTCTATGCGCGTTTTTGTATGTCTGTCATTATTTTAAAATGTATCAATAATCAATTGTTTTGACTGTTATAATTAATCGTTAAACAGTATGTAATATACTTAGTCCATAATATGTTATGTGCAGATAGATACCTGACTAAATTGCGAGTCGAAAATGTTTAAGGAGTATGTACAAATTTTGTACCGTTACGTAAAGTATTATTGTATGAGATTTTCTAATAATCACGTTAAGTCTTAAATTTTTTTTTCAAAATTGACCGATTATTTTTATAAATCTTTGCTTCAGGCCCTAAATCATCTATCAAAAAATAGTCTGATCGCTCAAAGTTCGATCTTTTATTTTTAGTATTTAATTTTTTGTATTCATTTTTTTTTAAATTAGTACTAGACCCACAAAACGTCTTAATAGACCTTTGTCTGCAGGTATATTTATATCCATTTATTACATTTAATAGACTCAAAAACATAACTATTAATCAGTCACTATGAAAGTGCAACTTATGAAATAATCGCATAACTATGTCTTGTTAAAAATACTTATATCTCTGACGTATTTGAGATTAGACACATGTAGTTTGAACAATTTCTACAAATATATTCCAATATCATATACCATATCCTAAAATATAGTCCACTAAATGTGTATTTATTTATGACAGTATAGTGAACCGGATTAAAAGCAAAGGTTGTGGTGGTTTTATCATGTGGAACGCACGACGTTTTATTTTTTAAATCTACCGCGAGAATTCAAACATCTTTTATTCGAATCTTTTTTTAGCTTGATAAGATGATTGGTTGTTTGCAATCAATAGCAATATAGTATACGTAACGCCATTAATACGTATTATTACATTCAAAATGCGTGGTGTGATTTTTGTATTTTCTTTGCTAAAGACTCTAAAACAATTTATGCATATAGAAGATCAAAAAAACTACCTTTCTATAAATTCTGAGCGTATAAATTAGACTTGTATAACAGCCTTATTGGCGAAAAGTTCTTAAAATCGTAATATTTTTGGCAATAAATCGAATTGATTTGAAGGTATAATAACTATGGTCCAAGCGAGAGTTGTATTGGGATCTAAAGAGTGGGGCGTTTTATTCTATCTGTATATCCCTGCGAAGAAACAGAGTAATGATAAGTGAGAAAGCTAATAAGTTTCACGTTCCTAATAGGGCTGAATTTTAGAATCATGTTTAGCCTTATATAATAACTTTCTCAGTTGTCCTCATTTATTCTTTCTTATACATTTGGTTCGTGATTTGGTCCTACTACTCTCACATCTCTCACTCTTAAACTTGTCCAAAACTTTTAGAGAACCTTTATTTTTGTTAAAAATACTAGAGTTTTCTTTTATTAGTAGAAATGCTTTTTTCTTCTCTGGAGTTCTAGAATTCTTGTGAATAGATATGGATCGTATTACCTCGGCGCCGTTCTCCAATTCTGCGCTCCGGCTAAATACTTCAATAGTCACTACTTATCTAGAATTGGTGGTATTATCTGCAGGATATTTTGAAGAAGTTAAATATTTTCACCGACATTTACGTAAATCCTCGTACGATTCAAATAGATTCTTGGAGATGAAAATGAAATTTGAAAATTCAGCTTCGGAATAATTTACCCCAATTTCTACGATACAGTGATGCGGCCTTTGTAAAACATTATACACGGTACATATTATATTACACACAGCCTATGTAAATTATTATTCTACTGTCTCCCACTATAGATATAAATACAAGTTGTTGAGTTGAATTGTTAGATTGATAATGCCTTTACAAGGCGAAACGATTCTAAAGTAAATTAAACGAGTAGAATAAAAAAACAAGTATTTTATTTTCACGTACGTGATTATGGAGTACTACAAACTTACCTCGGAAACAGCAAATAAATTATTATTCTCTTTAAATATAGTTTTAATTTTTATTATTTTAGTATTTTACGTCCTGCATAAAAAAATATATAAATAAAATGCAAAAATAACGAAAATTATTAGTCATTCATATTCTCGTACCAGTGTATACGAGATGCTTGTACCATGGCGGTTACGAATGGATTGCGTGACGCATTATCGTCTCAAGTACTATATGTCATGTTGTTTCAATCGAGGTCTTATTTTTCTTTTGTCGGCTTAAATAAGGCTATCGTAAAAATTATATATCTAATAGGAAAATGTATACATACTTTAAATGACATAAAACTAGTAAATATAATTGAGGTATGCAATGTAAATAATAAATATTAAATATAAAAATCCCTTCCGGCACAGTCCTCAAGAATCAGGTAAATTTTATTTGTGTGTGGAATTTTGTTTACCCTTTCCCTGAACTGTTATAGGAGTAGTTACTCTCGTATCAGTTCCACTCACTAAAGCATCCCGCGACTTTGAGTCGCATCAAAGGCAACAATTGAAATTATGAAAGTTAAATTAAGATACTAGTAATGATAAATAAATAAAAATTGTTTCTGTATTTACTGCCCTATTTATTGAACTTTATATATATAGGACGTCCCAAAATTAACGCAAGATTTGAATTAAATAGAAAACACAGTTTTTAGTGTTTAGATTTTTATTTTTTTATTGAATCATAAAGTACATTGGATAGACTTATTTATGAAATAACACATCGGGCAAATGGCCTTTGTGTTATTTCACATATTGGCTTTGCTGGCACATACGCACTCTTTTGTCGAAATTTTCCATGACCATTTTGCATAAATGTGGCTGAATTTCGTTGATGCAGCGTTTAATTTCCTCCTGTAATGGTTGTGGGCTTGTTATTGTTGTTGTTGTGTGTTGTTGGACGACCAGTGTGTTAAGCGTCTCCAACTGATCCAGTCTCTCTAAATTTTTCAATTAATCTCTTCGCAGTTGACGAACTTAAAACACTATTCCGACCATAATTTGTATTAAATTTTTGAATTACGGCAGCCAAACTTTTAATTATTTTTGAGATATTGTTCAATACGTTGCTGTATCGTGTCATTTTTACTAACCCTAAACTCTCAGCTGTCAAAATTTTTATATATTTAAAATGTACTTATTGCAGTTTGTCTTCAGTGAATGCTCATTTTGTTGCCAAGATTTATCAGATCAGTCGTATACTTTCAGAGGTGTATATTTTAAAATATGCATAATTGTGTATGACTGACTGTACCAGTCAAAATTTTTCTCTATTGACATCCCAGAATAATAAAAGTGGTCTTATCGAACATTTCAAGTCAATGTTTATGCTTTGTTTATTCAACTTCTTTAGAAGTTTACCGACTTGATCTATTAATGTTGACTCGGTCGTGAAATGCTTTAATCGTAGTTTAATTAAATCATTTACAGATTTCTCTCTTCTAGATTTGTTTGAAGATTCAATTTAGTATTTGAAATAATATAATTATAATATTGGATAATTAGTATAGCTCTATTTACTCCATACTCCATTTACTTAATAGAATAATAAATGTAAAAATTATGAAAAATAATACAGAATACAAGTTCAACATTTGTCGGTTAATTGTAGCGTAGTGACGCATTTCCCTGATAGGAAACGGTTTAGGTTCAAATCCCGATAGCGACCAAAATATTTTTTTCGATGTATCTGTTTTTTCTGTATACGTTTCGTTTCTAATTGATTAATTTAATTTGTATTTTATTAATTATTTTTGTATTAAGTTTCGTACATTAGCCTAAGTTCATAGTTTATCAACGGATATTACAGTGTTTAGGCATTTACCTCGATGCAATCACCATCATCCTCGTATACGACAAGATTCAATTGCTTATGGCAATATTTTGTGACAAGATATAAATTGCCAAGATGTAGCTCAATTTCTATATTCCTGGTTCTTATTACCTTATTCTATACTTGCAGAAAGCAATCGGTAACAGTCCTGTATGGCGGTGTTCTGAGGTCGTACGATAATTGTGTTTCGAATAAATAAAACATTATTATACACAACTATATTTATGAAGCCAGCAACATATTATATTGTTAGGAGAACACATTCTTATTGTGAAGTTGTAATTATTCAGAGCATACGGTCTGTGATATTTTAAATATATTAATTATAAAGATATACATATAAAATCAATTTTATCGAAAAATATTGTTGTTGCGCCACCGGGATTCGAACCTGGATCTCTTTCCTAACCGGGGAAGGTGCAATATTCAACTATGCTACAGCGACAATATTTTTAGCGACAATTTTCGAACCTGTAAGTTACCTTTTTGATATTAATACATTTAATCGTTCCATTATTTGAAAGAGCCATCTACCTTATCTGCCATCAGTTTATTCAAAGGACTTAGAGATTCTGTAAAAATAAAGTAGACGGTTCTTTCAAATAATGGAACGATTAAATGTATTAATATCAAAAAGGTAACTTATAGGTTCGAAAATTGTCGCTAAAAATATTGTCGCTGTAGCATAGTTGAATATTGCACCTTCCCCGGTTAGGAAAGAGATCCAGGTTCGAATCCCGGTGGCGCAACAACAATATTTTTCGATAAAATTGATTTTATATGTATATCTTTCTAATTAAAATATTTAATTCATATTTAAAATATTATATTGCATTGTTGAGGTAAACATTTTACACTTTTAATATGAAATTTTTTTGGGTTTCACAGTGAGCGTTGTCACGAAAATTGAGTTACAAATAGTGCATTAGAAAAAATCATAAATCCATATATCTACTGCCACGTTTACATTGTTTTTTATTTTCACCTTTATTAGGATTGATTAGCATGTGGGCCAACAAAATTATTTTTAATTAAAACAAATTTGGAGGCATGTAGTATGTATCCCGGTACCTCTCACATGCCAAGCGAACCAGCAAGCCTTTGTGTGGTTTTTTTAGTATTTTTTCTCAAAACGCACCACACCCTTGACACAAATCTAGATGTTTTAGCGTTAAGTATAGTAGAAAGAATGTCTGAAAAATCACGTTTATATTAGTAATCTTTGCAGCAATGAGGCTCTCATATGCCCCGGCTTACTTGTTAGTCACTTAATGGGATTCTGTGGCGTAGAAATTATCGGGCCCACGGGCAAACCCTCCCCCCTCACAAGAACACCCCTTACTAGAACCTTACTATAATATGAAAGCTTATTTATATTTTTTACTATTTAATTATTTACTAACCTTTAAAATAGTTATTAAAGTACACATTTTTGTTTCTACTACTGCTGTTCTAAATATTTAAAATTTAGATATACCTACCCATTCATTAATAACTAAGATTTTAAACCTATGCTGTTATTGTTGCGAGTATTGAACTTATTCAGTGATTTCGGCCCCCCGGGCGATTGCCCAGATGGTAGTCATGCCACTGATGAGACAGATGAATGATCTGTTTCATCATTGCTACATATATATATATGTCGCAAGTAGCGCAAAGGTGTTAAAAAGACAGTCAATTTCACCAGAAGGAAAAGAGTCCATCTACTAAATTATTTATGTGCCAGTTCGATAAGTAGTTCCGCCTCTTTTTCCAAAAGCTTTTAACCAGAGAAAACATCGCCCTCTGCTCTTCCTACCGAGAAAACAAAGAGATGAGAAGTAAAAATAAAATCTAAACGAAGAAAATAGGAATGAAACGGTTTCACATATACAGCGGCGCGAGGTTATTCTGAAAACAAGAATGCTATTAGTGACGTCATCATATTTATGCGGTCGCGATACCACTTTCGTTTTGTTATGATGTTCATTATGGCTCCCATTTCCCACCATGAGAGATAATTTGAAAAGTTTTATTCTTTGTGGCCTGAGTTTGTGATAACCGAGCTGAACAGGCGTAACTTATCCTACATTTATTAAATTAATGTTTTATTATTCAGATAACTGTACACGTTTTATTTATGATAAAATCGGCTCCGATTTCTATAAACCTTCTGAAACTGCGGTACATGTTTGATTTAAGCCAGGCCAAGTAAAAACAATCGAAAATAAATTATTAAATATTTTTCAGATATTGCTATTTTAATTTTTGAATATGAGAAACATATAAAAAGTGTAACATGGATAATTTGTTATGTGTATTTATTAATTAAGCAGGTATATTAACGGGATAGTTAAATTACACACCATGGCATGGCAGTGATTGTACTTTAGCATTGGTGGATAGCGACTCCATCGTATATTCTGCCATGGCGACTGTCTGAACCAAAAGTTTTGATACTTTTTTTATAATCCATAATAATATTACGCTTTCACGTCTACATTGGTCAAAATCTATGACTGGATGGATGTCGACTTCGGTATTGTCAGTGTTATTATGGCTGTTTAGTGAAAAACGAATATCTCTAGGTTAATATATATTTTAGCGAAATCGTATATTGACATCTAATAATAATAATAATGGATAATTTGTATAGCGCCATTTTCGTAAAAACTTTTACCTCAAGGGCGCTTTACACATATGTTTTTTAAAATTAAAAAATCGTTATTTTCACTTATGGAAATGATTTTATGAAAAAGTGCGTTTTTAGTTTCATCTTAAATAAAGTATCTGATGCACTGTTTCTAATCCTGTAATATTTCGGTAAATATATGCAACATAAAATTCATATTTTAGATAATCCTGAAGAAAATATTAGCGCTTAGGAATGACTTATGAAAAACCAATTATGAAAAGGGAATCGTAAAAAAACAATTATTTTTTCCATTCAATCCGTTGTAAAATTAATACGTTACTAAAAATACCATTTGTGATATAAAAGACAGAGATCACACACTATTTTCACAGTGAAAAGAACAACAAACGTCTCTTTCTCAGTTTCTCATAAATGAAGAGAGATAAGAAGGAAGGACACATTGTATACGACTTAATGAATGCTCTAAATTATGTTATTAATCATTGAATGCCCAATATTTAGAGTAAATTCGTGTCATTAAAGTCATTTAAGCTAATATTAACATTTTTTAAAAACCGTTAATTACGGTAACACGAGTTGACAGCATGGCTGCGTTCGGGTATTTTATATCATGGTACGGTAATGGTTAGGAAGATTATTTAAAACATAATTCTATCTGCAGTATATAAACAAACATTTGACTGTTATAATTAGAATAAAATTATACCTAGTTTATGATAAAAATATATAATGAAGACATGTACATTTTAAGATCTAAACTATGCTTACTATTCTTTATCATTTTTACATGTTGTGAATCAGAGTCTCGAACCGAGACTCCGGCTGTTGGTGGGCAGCCCCTGCCAGATAAAATGCAGCGAGGCTCAGTGATAGGAGGAGCTGCACTTGTTTTTTTTTTATCAGCAACATTTGTTTTGTGTCCAACTGAAGATAGCAGACATTATTATTGAACAAAAATTGACAATTGATTAATGAAAGCAGACATTGTCAATGGCGCCGAGTATTTGTTACAATTTTAATGTTTAGTTACACAAAGAATTTGATATTAGCGAAATAAATATGCTGGATGTGTATAGGCCAAATTTATTACCCAGTTTTCGAATATTTTTCATGAAAGAACCGGGTAACCGGTTCGGTTCCGGTTCTGGGCAACTTTTTTTCACTATTATAATTATACTGATCAAGAGTTTAAATTCATATTATATATCTTAAATATATACTAAAATATTTGATTTCAATATTGTATTAAAATATTATTTAATTAAATAAATAAGTATTATAGTTAATATTATGTTCTAAATACTAATTAAATGTATTTAAAGTATCATAAACCTATATTCTGAATAGTTACAACTTCACAATAAGAATGTGTTCTTCTTAATATTATGTTCAATGGAAATAATCATGTACACTCATATCGTTTAAACAACAATGTGATAACAATAGACAGAAGACAAGAATGAATACATTTTATTTTATTATATAAGTTATAAATTTATATTCTATTACATTACATATATTGCATTACATATACATTTATTAAATACATTACATACATTGTAGATGTCAAAGTATTCCCCTATAAGCCTGTCATTCAGCATCCGATATCCTCGTCTAGTTTAGAAAAATATCGCATGTGCATGTGCAGTGCGTTGGTTTCTCACAATAGACTTGCGAGTTGTGGGTCGGGTTTGTAATGTCTACTGAGAGTGGACTTACGAGTTGAAATGGTTAAAAGCAATATTCCCGCGGAAATGAAAGCAGAAATTCCTGCATTGGTTTCAGTTGCATTTATGATAACGGTTTTTATACTTGAACGCCACGAAAATAATGACATATTAGTGTAACACAAGATTTTTCATTTAGAAAAATCATAAATGAAAAGAACCGGGTACCCGTATAAAATTACCCGGTTCTCGGTTATTTTTAAAACACGCGGGTACCTGGATCTCCGGTTCCGGTTCTATTTGGTTCGGAAACCCTACTTGAAAGCTTGTCCATTCTCAAACTACCCATCATGTCCAGAAGGCGAATACAGAAGTTCTTCGGATATGTAGCATTACAAGTTGAAGATAGTCTGGAGTGCCTGGTGATATTCAGTAACATTGAAAGCGAAAGAGCGAGAGAAACAACCTCTACAAGATGGACGAATTAAATTAAATAAATGACAGGATCATCCCTCTACGCAGCCTTGGATCGGATTATCGAGAAAGCCATGAAATATTGAGACTCAAATATTAATCTAACCCAATCATAGTACAATTACAAACTACATCTGACAAACAGAGGAAGATGGAAGGATATACGGGGATGAAACCCCTAACCAAGAATATTGTCAAATAGCACATGAATATTTTTTTAAGTACTCGTCATCAGAAGTTGGATCATAGCACATACTACCAAATGTATAGACATGAACTAACGCAAATTCCTTGTTTCAATATTTTTCACTTTGGTACCACTTACGCAATTAAGTAATCGATTGGAACGAAAATTTATACGCTGACAATATAATATGCATTGATGTACAAAATACGGCTTGTTTACACAAACATTAAATTTTCGAGGAGTAAATACTTTTACATAAATGTGTCATAAACTATCGAATTTATGTTTCCACTAAGAATATGTGTTTCGCAACTAATGTTCCAAACCCCTCTCCTATATGTACACTTTATTTCATGTCTATACATTTACTGGTCTGTGGGATAAAGCTTTTAATAGGATGGCCTTTACGGACGTCCTCTGATACTGTATTATAAATATAAACTTAAAAAATGACACCTTACATATTAAAATATTTTCTGTCATTTTAAAAAAAGCATAGCGTAGTATACGTAGGTCTTCAAATTATCAAATGTCTGCAATTCGCAATATATTCGATACAAATAAATTAATCGTCGTATTTTTAATATTGCCATTAATAATGTAGACGCGTTTTGACAATTTTCAAAAAATATTATCATTCAGATCGGACCCAGGACCGATTCGAATTTTTTTTTCACCCTGGAAAGAATTTTCGCCAGCGTGAGGGCACATCTAAATGCGTTCGTTGTCTATGGAATTCCATTCCTAATTTAAATTCGGCGGGAAGAGAGAGAACGCCTCGGCATCCCGCCCGCCGTATCTAAGTGGCGCAATATTTTTTATCGGTTACCTCTTTCGAATAAGGTTGGCCAAATTTTATTCGGTCAATAAGATAAAGAACGTACTGCTAAACGTTTTCGTTCTACAGGTATCGCAGGAATGGAAGAAAAACGACGAAACCGTTATTTTGACCAAATTAAACCGTTTATTTTTCTTGAAACCGTTATCGTCACGTGATATTTAAACGCTGTATATATTTTTTTATTACTCGTTAAATCAATTATTTTGTTTTGATCAATATTACAACTAATTTAATATTAGCTATTTTTTACACAGAAAAAAATCTTCTACAAGGCGACATCTACTGCATCCCATACAAAAAAAGTAAAATAAAATGATTTATTTATAAAATTGTTATTGTAATATTTATGTTAAAAAAAGTAAAATATTGCTAATAAATTTTTATCTTATTAACATTTTAAAAATCTGTGTTGAAGGTGTTAATATGTATTGAAAACAATGGATTAGGATATATTAATTTATTTATAAATATTGTTTATATCAAATATTTTATTATTATTTATTTACTTACCATCACGCCGTTTCCTCGTGGTGGTAGGCAGAGAGGATAGAGCGCCACACTCCTCTATCCTGACGTACAATTCTCGCCTCATCCACATTCATACATCTTCTCATACAAGCTCGCCGGCTATTGTGGCTTCTAACAGAACCATCTTACAGTATCTGGTTTACCTGGTCGCGTCAAGTCTTCCGCAGACGTTTTCTATTTCTGGTGCCATCAACACTTGCTTCATATATGTTTCGTACCATTCTCTCTTCATTCATCTGTTCCGTATGACCAATCCACTTAAGTGTTCCTTTCTCAATATGCATGAAATGTTCTCACCTCACTGATTTCAGCCCTATAATTTTTATTCACGCTAAATATTATTAAATGTTACTTATCATCAGATTATTAGAGCGTTTGCTTAAATATCGCGCATTCCCTACCGGCATACATTAACAATGTATAAATATATTTTTTATGATTACACATTTTTATAATGAAGATTTCAGAACACAGTTCTATGATACTAAAATAAATAAAATTAATTAATCATAAAAACATATTTATTGAATGTTTCTCATCGAAATTTTGTCTTATTTTCTCAGATTGTCGATCCCTGGTCTAGACTACAGACAGTAATACAATAGATGCTGTATATTTCTGTATGATTAGAGGACCTTGTGTCGCAGTTTTATTCTGACAGGTTTATTTAAGCAGTCTCAGGGCCATGCGAAAGGGTGTCCAGTATCCGTGCTTCGATCGCATCAGTCGCGTGAGAGCAAAAAAGCCATTCTTTGAACCATTTCTGTGTCTAGCCGTTTCTGGATTTCCTGCACTTTACAATTCAAGCCTTATATTTATTTATCTTGCGATCTGGCTTCCAAACAGCACAAATTGTGTAATTTGTCTCTTCCATCTCCTACGACGAATAAAATTATATTATAATGTAGTTTGCATATTAGCAAGTCAATAATTTGTTAAAGTGAATGAAAATAGGTGAAAATTTTAATTACCTTTTTTATCATTTATTGTCATTTTTATTTATTAAACATTTTATTTTTATTAATCAAAAAATATCGTTTTTTATAATTTTTATTATTTAATATCTTGTTAAGGGTATAACAGATCTAGTCCACAATATTTTATGGGTGGATAATTGACTCAATTATGAGTCTAAAATGTTCAAGAAATATGTGCCCAATCTAAATTATGTCAGAGATTTAAAAAAAAGATCGTAATATTACGATTAATTTGAATAATATAAATATTTTATTGATTCCATATTACACATTGAATACAAAAAATTAAAAGTTATCGAATTTCGAGCAGTCAGACTATTTTCTTTTAGGGTCTGAAGCAAAAATATAGATTAATAATGGATTAATTTCGCAAATATTTATTTCAAAGTACGAAGACTTAATGATTAACATGATTTTGGAAAAAATTCAAACAATAATGTTTTTCGCAACGGTGCAGAGTTGCACATATTCTATGAACATTTTGGATCCGTAATTTAGTCAGGTATCCATCCACTGATAAAATATTGTGAACTAGGTCTGTTAGATCCTGTATATAATATTCCAATATTCTCATGTGTATGAATATGAAATTTGAATGGAAATTGATACATTACATTAGAGTGAAGTGATTATAAATTAGATTCATTTCTACTGTCACAAACAAATCAGAAAGCTAGAAACTGTAATGCTACTCTACTATAGGTAAGCAATTGTTCAAATAAAAAAAAAAAATTATCACAAACATATATTACATAGATTATATTATCATCGTTTCTAATATTAGCAAAAAAAAATTTTTTTTTTTTATGTGTTATATAAAATAAATTAATGTTAACGATAATACAAAGTAACTAACTTTTTATCCCTGTTTAGAAATGTTTAAACATTCCGTAATATTCGTTAAGTTTCTTAAAATTGCGGATGTACATAACCATCTGTCAAAGTGCTGACGAACGATGTGTGGCTTTTAAATGCCACGAGCGACTTAACACACGTGATGTCGTTTTTGCAAGTCATGTGTCAATTATACACACTTTTCGACCATGCATGGGATTAAACACATTTGTAATCAATGTCATATATTTGAAATCATTCTGCCGCCTGTGGACAACAGCTCACAACTTTTAAAATACTTCTCAAGCCCGTAAAGTCTACTCCTACCCAATGTGTAAACCATTGTCAAAAATATGTCTTGAAATTAAAATGTTTTATAATTTAGAATTGCCAGATCTGACTGATCATTACATTTATACGGTATTTTTATTTTATATTTTGTACGGCTGAAGTACTAAGGGGTATCCAGCGGAAAATTTTCAAGTTTAATATTAAATAAAATAAAATCTACAATCTTATTCTCATACCTTATTTATACAAAATTAAGTTTAACGATGCGGACGATTGCGTCTATTTCTCTCAAGACATTATTGCAATCGGACTCTTAAATTGGAAAACACGCGAGAGCAAAGCGTTGGTTCAATGGCAGCAACTTCACGGCGGATATTTTAGGGCCTGAATTGTTCGAGGATTGTTGCTGTAAACTCTTGAGGTATCCCCACAAAAAAAGTCTCACGGTGTGAGGTTTGGTGACCGAGGTGCCCAGGGTATGTTACCGTACTTGCTGATTAATTTATTGGGAACAATTCCCCTCAGCTTCTCCATTGAAACTCTAGCTGTGTATGGAGTGGCCCCGTTTTGCTAAAATTGTGTTCTGTTGATGAACCCGGGAAACAGCTGCAGTTGCGGTACCAAAAACTCGTTGATCATTCGGAAATATACATCAGCAGTGACTGTCTCTCGCTGGTTAAAAAAATAAGGGCGAATTATCTCTCGGGCAGAAATTGCACACCACACTGTCGTTTAGGGATAATGCAAACGCTTTTGATGGCATTCTTTTGGGTTTTCGGGGTAACAGTATCTCATATTCTGTTTATTAACATAGTCATCGATATGAAAATGTACTTCGTCAGTAAATAATATGTTTCCAGGCGTTCGTGCTGTTTAAAAACGTTCCAGCATCGTTCTGGCTAAGGTTTCACGTAAAGAATAGTTATTTTTGTTGAGAAACTGCACAATTTATAATCGATATAATTTGCAGTAACGGCTGCAATCTTCATTATCGATTTACGTGGTTTGAGCATAATTTTACGTCGAACTTGAGCCACATGTTCTGGCGTCACCGCTGACGTTGATGGTCCCGGAGGAGTTTGGTTAACCATTGTCCCTTCTCGTATGAACTATTGAACCCAACACCAGATAAGTTGCGTGCTCGGCCCATCACTTAAGCGCAAATCAATGAATCACCGCACTTTAAATATTGCTCAACCGTGAACGCGCGATGTGCTCCAGACCAGTGACTCATTGTGACTGGCAAATCCTCAAATCACGCGCGTCGAACAATACCCCTCCCACTTATCTCACCTTGATGGTTTACGAGTAATTACAGTTTAATCTTGATCCTAAAACTTAAGTATGGTGATTAAGCAATGTCACCCGACATGGTGGGTGTCTGTAATAAGCTTGCGAAACAGAGATCTTTATCGGGTTCTATTCTAGGCTTACTTGTTAGTAACATTCTCAAATTTGGTCACTATGCAAATGCATAAAATTGGAAATGTATGAAAATAAATAAATTTAATTCATTTTTTTAAATTTGACATAAAATCGTTTCTCAATTGTCGAGCTGAGATATCAATATAGACAGATGATTGATTATTTGTATCTCATAATTCGTATTGGAAAAAATATAAAATGTAAATAGTTGTTTTTCTGCGTAGTACATTGTACATGTCCGATGCAGGGTGCCTCCACCCCTGGGGCCAGCGGCGGTTTATACGCGGATAAAAGAAAACATTGCAAAGAACAACTAATGCGGCTTGTCTTTGCAATCTTTTGGGGAAGGTTTTAATACCCACCCCATTACTTTCTCATAAGACTTTCATAAATGAAAGTCAAATTTGGAATGCGCGTCAATGTTTACGTTGGTAGTAATTATTTAATTAATATGCGGTAATTTAAAATTTGAATTTGTTCAAGAACTAATTTTTCGTAGTAGAAAATCTTAAATATTACATAAACGTTTCGGTCTACTTGCCAACCTATTTGTATGCATTTTATTAAGATATGTATTTTAAGAATATTCTATGATAATATCTAATAACACACAATTACTGGAGTTTCACCTACAAAAGCACTGTTATTAAACAAATAATAGATATCTCATAGAGACGAAGTTATTTTTTATTATACTAATGGAAAAATATGGAAGTATGGGTAATTACAGGGTTTACGACCTGTCTTCGGCTGGCTTAAGTGATCACTTTATACGGCATGAGTTATCCTGAAAAATTATTTTTTTCTTGTATTTTCTAGTATAATGTGTTAAAAACATTTTACAAATAAAGAATATTGCTTTAAATAATTTAAAAAAATAATTAGATTCTCATTGTGACATATATGCTGTTTCATAGAAATTTATATCAAATTTAGTCCATAGATGGCGATAGTGCAGTGGTACTCGAAATGTTTCAACGGATTAACGTACATACGACATCCAAAAGTTTGATAGATATAGAGATTGAATAATGGGTGAGAATGGTGAACGTTATATTGTATAAAGTGATAATTTAAAACATCACGAAGACAGGTCTTAAGCCCTGCAATTATCCATATTTCCATACTTTTCTATTAATATAATAAAACATAGCTTTGTCTCTATGAGATACCTATTATTTGTTTAATATTTTCTTTGATTATTTATGTTTCAATTCATGAACGTATAAAATAATCAGAAAAGTTTGGTGTTTAGTTTGTGTAAATTTTAAAAGTATTACTTTCTGAATTACCCTCGAGCAATGAGAAAGTCAAGATAACACCACAGCGCACGTCCCGGCACGTCGGCCTGTTTGGATTCGATTTGAATTTTCCGTCTGAAGGCCCTGATCCGGACGTTTACGGAAAAAAAACTTAAATTGAGTCTACTTCGTCGTGCCGGGTACGTCCCGAGTACAGCCCGGTATACCGGCGCTAGGATTTGGGGAGGATCAATTCGATTATCCGAATAGGTCCGCTGGACTATGAAATTGTTTGGAACTTATCTTTCAAACGAATTGATTCTGTTTTTTCGGGTCTGGCTTTATACCCGCAGGACCCGAGGACTGGGTTGGGGCCGCGAAAAGCTCTTCACGCATGAATAATAAATTATTAATGCTATTATCATTTTTTGAACAAATATTTTTGTGATTTTTGGATAAAGAAAACTCCATTACAATATGACTCTCAAATTGAAATGTTATTATTAGTCTTATTTATTTGTGAAAAGTATGTAGTACTTATATTTTTACATATTTTTAGATGATTGATGATTTGTAGCACATAATTCCATAACCTTCTAAAACGACGTATGTGTTTTTGAGTTAAGTTGAAAACGTATATTTTGAAATCAAATGTACGAAATGTATCAGCATTTTTTAACGAGACAGTTCTGTAATGTAATTTTTTTTGTATATATCGTTCTGGCAGCCATGCTGTATTTTAGATCATGTGATCTTCAACAAGCGTTGTGATTGACTGATTTAATGTAAGGGGAAATATAAACTTACTTTGGAACTAACTTTGGAACTAACTTTGATTTTGAACATGGATTTAAGTTGGTTTTGTGAAAAACAATGTATTCTAATTGTAGCTGACAAAAATATCTACCAAACTGCATATTTAACTTTAATTATCCCAAATTCTTTTTTATGCTTTTTGGAATTAGGCGCTACATATATTCAAAAGACCTTTTTCTATCTAGATTGCAATACTTTTATAATTTTTTACTTTACTTCATTCACGATATACGTAAGAGGGGTGGAAATGTACAACAGGTTACTCGCATAATATAGTATAAGTATAGATTATCTCTATACGACGAATACACATGTCTATTATTTAAAATGTGATGTATTTTCAGCTATATTATTTATCTTACCCTATCTCATTTTTATGTTTACTCATTATCTATAAGGCATATTTACGCGTGAAAAGATTCAAATAGTATTTCTCCAATTATTGTGAAATAGTTGTCAAATCACCTTACCCTCCCTGGACTCTGCTTGAACAGGCACTCAAGGGCTATGAAGAACCCTTGAAACAATCTAAAGTGTCGTATGTTTTCGAAGAAAAGGATTTACGTAAACAAATAATAAACTTTACACCAAAGTAGAGCAATAAAAAGTAAGTATTTTTATAGCAAACAGATGTTTCCGTAAACTTTCCACTTCTCAAACACAATTTGTGTTTTAGACAGTTTGTTATTATTTACTTTCGCAATCTTATTCCGATGAAAGTATTCCATCTGTTACCGTCTAAATGAACCGAGAAACTATTCTTTGACAATTTAATGCCCATTTTTTAGTAGAAAACTTAGTAATTTTTCGAAATTTTCTTGTGAAACTTTGTGAAAGGCCATTTTAAATTATATTTAAAATAAATACACAGTTTACTTTCACAAATCTGTTCTTTATTATAACGTTTTCAATGCTGACCCTAAGTAGCACGTAGTCCTTTAGTCTTAAGTTTAGTATTAGTAACATTACTGAAGATGATGCGTCAGCATTGAAAATTATTATAATAAATAACAAATTAATGAAAGTAAACTGTGTTTTTATTTTAAATATAATGTAAACTTAGTGTTTAAAATGATTTGAATTATTCATATTAGAATCCTACGCAAAACATGATTGATTATATGTATTATTATCATCAATCAAGTATATAATAAATTTTGAAACACAATTATCATATTCAAGCTTTTAAATGTTCAAAAATGTGACGCACAGAGTGCGAAAGATTTTCATTTCGAAGAGACGCTATTAATAAAGTAGGTATGGTACGTCAAGTAAGATTTTTGTTTCTGGATTTTTGACACCACTGGAAATAAAATAGGGCATTAGTGGCCTAAAAAAATAATCTAAATATGCAGAAAATATTGAGATGGCGCGTAGAATTTTTCTGCACATTTCTTTTTTTTTCGGGTACTTATGCCCAATTTATTTCCAGTATTTAATATAACACACGAAGTAACATTTTATTTAAGCTGTAAACCAATGTTAGTAGATTTTTGTGATTGAAAATAATTTAAATCCTGATTCCAGTTTACTATACTACAAATCTAGACACTAGTAGTAAATAATTCTTTAATATTATTGATTGATTTGGCAGTGTATAATTTTAATTTTAAAAATATATAATTTTTATATTGACTTAGTAATACCCACACAATTTTTGAGTTAATATCTCTAATGGTTTCGGGTAGAGTCTACAAATAATCTACAGTTCAATTCATTTTTCACCCATCTACAATTTACAATTTAGTTCAATTTACACTGGTAGACAGAAAGGACTGCTTTTCCCGAAACTAATAGTGATAATATGGGCCCGGTTGTGCGATCAGCAGTAACTTTTTACTATACTAAAATAGTGATTTTTTTGCGAAAATGGGTTGTTTGGTCGGTAGTAAAAACATATTTACTTCTCGAAAGTACATCCGTTGTAAACTCACTTTACTTCCGGATATCCGATATAAAAACGAGAATCGATAGTTAAATATGGCGGACTATTCACAGCTGTTGCAAAAGTCATCTGACACATTGATACTTTGAAAATTGCAGTATACGACAATTAATCATTCAATATTCATATTTTTATTTGTTAACTTTGTTTTATTAACCACTTAATTGAGTTTAAATACATCTACCGATTTCGAAAAATACCATTTTCTTCTTCAGGATGTCATTACTAACTAAAAACATATATTATTGTTTCTTTACCAGAATCTATTTTTAAAAAAACAACAATTATTTTAAAAATATTTTTTTAGAAACGAATGCCTTCGCCATACTCTATTTTATTTAACAGTTCCGAAAATTCTCTATCATACATGTACATATATATTTTATACAAATATGTCAGTGGTCTCTCAAACAACTGACTGATTGCGGAGATATAATATTTATACGTAAAGGACTATGTTTAGTAGTTTATCTGCGACGGTTTGGATAATATTTAAAATATCACAGACCTATGTTCTGAATAATTACAACTTCACAATAAGAATATGCTCTCCTAATAATAAAGTTGTATCAATGTGTCAAAAATTTAATAAAAATGAATTGATAATTCTGGCGTCTGCTATCAGATTACTCAAAGGTATTTGAGATTCCGTAAAAATAAGGTAGATGGCTCTTTCAAATAATGGAACGATTAAACGTATTACTATCAAAATAGGTAAGGTTCGAAAATTTGTCGCTAATAATATCGTTGCTGTAGCATAATTGGATAATGCACCTTCCCCGGTTTGGAAAGAGATCCAGGTTCGAGTCCCGATGGCGCAACAACAATATTTTTCGACAATATCTTTCTAATTGATTTATTTAATTCATATTTAAAATATTACAGACCGTCTGTTATGAATAATTACAACTTCACAATAAGAATGTGTTCTCCTAATATTTAAATACGTTTATAATATTACTATTATCAGGTTACAAATCGATGTTTTCGCCTAATATGGATAATGCACACCCACGAGACCACACAGCTTGCGAAATGTTCGACTAATGTCGACAATAAGGCAGTTTATTATAATTGAAAATATCTCATATTTCCCCTTGATGGCTGATGCTCGAGACGCAGCCATCAAACCTCCCACTTGACAGCGCAAAACCTCTAGATTCACAATATATTATAAAATGGTCCAACATACAAGAAGACTCGCGGCTCAGCGCTCGCATTAAGTCCACAGTCATCGGATTAAGATGATAGTAATTCGGACAGCTTGAAATCCCAAAAATATATTTTTCAAATGATCAGTATATGAATCCCTGCCCAGTTTGCAATATTTATACATTTCGGAATTAATAGGTATTATTCAAAAACATTCGAGATTAATATTTTGTGTTAATTTCGGGGTACTAAAATTAAATCAAGTTTAAATGATCATACTTGCTATTACATCGGCAATTCATGATGATATAAAAAATTCATACATAAATTGTCATATTTATGTTAAAACATTATCATTTTACTTGCTTCCTTACTTTAATATAAATGCCTTTCATAAGTTGGTTTTGTTCTTTTTTTACCTTTTTTATAAATGTAACATGAATGAGCGAATAAATATTTTATAATCCTGGACTAATCCCGGGATCATCATAACCTAATCCCGAAATCCCAGGATAGACATTTTGCTCTGGATTCACTTGTCTTTTTTTTAACTTTGATCTCTTGTCCTACAGAGTGCCGGGACCGATTGCCTCCTTGCTCTTTCATCTGAGGTAGCGCTCAGGCGTAGAATCACTTGTGAGTGTTAATACCTTCGATAGCAATGAATCTCGGTCCTGGGTATTCTATTGATAATAATGCCGTGTCACTCTAGTAAGACATATCACCACTAATCTGGATAGTCGGTCGATCTCCCAGATGCAATCCGGACTGCTGGCTGATTCTCTGCTGATTCCTGATGTTGTATGTTCTTGATCGGCCTCTACAAATTTCTCGCGTGCGCTGAATAAATTTTCTAGAGCGTTTCTTGATAGCGGACCGATTTCGATGGCGGCGGCGGCTGGATACCTTCTGCCAAGTTAAGTGGCGTTCCGCTCATACAAAGGTTTAACACCAACATAAAAACCTGGGGCCACCATTCGAGGTGTTCGATATAAGCGCAAACACACTAATCTAAAGAATAGGGGATGCGAGGACAGAGTTGTCTGGTTTTGACTACTAAGAAACTATAGAGGAGTGTCATACTCGGTAACTACGGATAGTTGATGCATAAATAAGGTATGGGCATGGGTAAGGTGTCTCCGCACTCACTCAGTCGCTTAACATACCTGCCTAATTTACGCTTTCTAGAAGTCCATAACGCAACCCCCGGGGCGTTAAGCCGGATAGGAAGCCTACCTATTATATTTTAAATCACTTATCACATTTATCACCATAGGAAAAAGGAGATTTCTTTAAGAAAATTTGTAATCCCTTTAGGGTAATATCGTTAGATCAACAAACTTGATACTCGACGTAACCAGTTTCTTTTACAAGTTATGTTTAATTTTTATTGTATTATTTATGGTTTGTATCTGTTCGCTTTATAAATATTATACTGTATTGATTTTATTTCGTAATCTACTAAATAACTGTGAAAATACAAATACTAAAAAAAGTTAACTATCTACAAAAGTATATCGAAAACGATGTAACCTCAACTGGTCGAAAAACCAAATATTTTAAATCACATTTATTCAGTGTCAAATTTACTATGGTATAATTATCGAAGAATTATGTATTTTAAAGAATTGCAAAATAATTATAACGTCTTCGGGTTCTATTCCATTTTAAAAATCACTAAACCTCATCCAAGCCGAGGGTGTTAACTGTTACCGTGAATGCCTTCAACAGCTGTTGTTCTCGGGTTTCCTATTGATAGTATGGTTATGTATGTATATAATGACGATTACCATTTACCTTGACTGACAGTAGTTGTTTCTCTGGCGTCGTAGCTTGGTCCGATGTTATTGTTCTTATCTCTGGGTAGTTATTCGACCGACCGAAATGCACACTCCCGTCGCTCGGATTATTGGTGAACTCCATACTGGACGATGTACTGACTGCAATTGAGCTCCAACTCGTTTAACAGCGATCCTTTAATCTCCGAAAGCGGCAACATTCTCACAACATAAATTACCAATAAACCTATAAATTAACATATAAAATAAAAACATATTTCATGCGTACAGCACACACGACGTGCATAAATTTAAACACATATAAGATTGCTAAGATTATGTGGCAAGTATGGATATTGCCGTGTTATTTCGCTTTGGAAAGTCGATTGGATTGAAATTGCACTTGAGCTTCAAAATTAGCATAGTAATTCGGCCCGAAAGTTAGACTTTTAGAATTGAAAGTCTTTTCAATGAAACGCAATACAATTCTACGATAAAATTATTATTGTTTTGACATAATTTACACTGGACTTCGAGCAGTGGAATTGCAAACGATGTATTCCAAGTTTATTGAAATTGAGAGAGAAATGATGGCAGTTATTTAAGAGTTCTCGTATTATGATATATAATAACTTTACGTTCAACATAATGTAAGCATTTTATTTAAAAGAAAAAAATGTTTTAAATACTGTTTTACTAGTTCGTAAAATATATTTATAAATTCAGTAATTAAATAAAATAAAAATAGATCCGATCCTGATCTTTCGCGTAACAGGCGGGAAACTAACCATTACGCTGTCGAAAAATCAATGAGACGTGAAAATGTGAGTTTACAAGTTGTTTATACTTGTTGAATAAAACTCAGGCAGTGTAGAGTCGACGAATTATTTAAAGGGATTTTCTGCTGTTTCTCAGTAATTGACTTGTTTTGTCATAAATAGTTATGGATGTGGTTATTTGTCACGTGTTTTCTTCCACTAAACCTTCCTTTTCAACTGTAGCTGGACGATCTTGATCCTCATCATGCTACGTTCCTAAACTCTTCGAAGATGTGCTGCACTGTTATTTCGGAAGTGGTTCCTATACCCCCCCCAATTTTTGGGGTTAAAATTGCCAACCGACCAACCAAACATACCAACCTCATGTTTAAATTCATGCAAATAGTTACACGCAATTTATATATTTTTTATTTCTATTTCTGTAGGATTAAAGTGATGCAATAAATAAATATGCATCCCAACTCGACCTCTCAGAATAACAAGGTTCCAACTAACATTTTGGGCTAATTTGAGTTATTGCGTGGAATGGGTTCCAAATGCATTATTCTATATTTCTTCCATACACACCAACTCTATTTAACCGATATTAAAGGAAATAGCAAGAGTTAAATGTTCCAACTGCATCAGTTATTTATTTCAATTTATGGATCATTATTGTTAATTTACAATGTTTTATTTTTATTTTCAATTGATAACACTAAAAATTAGTTTAAATCTAAAAACTGATCACATTTCCATGAATATGTATGTTGCAATTCAATCAACACTTTTGAGCTCACTATCTCAAAACAGTGTCAGTGTCAGATGGAACCTTGTTATTCTGAGGGGTCGAACTGTCAAACAAAAACAAATGAATAAATATTGCCTAGTAGAAAAGTTCAAGATAATCCCCATTATTTTCAGAACAACACGACTTATATTATAAATATTACTATATTTGTATAAAAAAGTTATTAAAGTGATACTTATTAATTAAGTATTTATTTTTATACACCTATAACTATTTAATTTGTACTGTTTGAGGTAGGTGGTCGCAAGAAGATAAGAAAAAAATTTTTTGCTCGTTTGTGGATCGCGGTTAGAAAAAGATTGAAAAACACTGTTTTAATGTGACCATTAGCTAGGATGTGTTTTTATTTCCATGTTACGAGTATGGATATTAAAATAAATATATTTTACAATTAAATTACGAAACAGGTGGCATAAAATTAAAATTACGTTTGTATACAAAATTTTTACGTTTCTGTTAAAATCTCATTACTTTATTACACGGCGGCGGATTTTATTCTGCGGGTTTCGCGTCTACTAAAGAATATTTTAATTTTATTTGTTATCCACATCTACGAGCTTTTTGTACATTATAAAATTATTAAAATTATCATTAATACAAGGTGTTCCAAAAGTCTTTTTCATAATACAAATTCTGTAATAAAATAATGGATGAGTTTAATAAAAAAATGTTTATTTTACATTTAAGTACATTAGAAATTTATTTCATAAAAATTGGCACTCTTCTAAACAGGAGGCAACATTCTTTAGAACTGTTCGGCACGTATTATCCGTGATCGCTCCTATTTCTTCTCGGATATTTTTTTTAAATTGGTTTAGAAAGGGAGGATTGTTACTGTATACCTTTGATTTAAGGTAGCCCCATTGGAAAAAGTCTATTGGTGTCAAGTGTGGAGGCCAGTTTATGCCACCTCGTCGGGATATCAATTTTCCAGGGAAAATTTCACGAACAGGTAAGGATACACTCCATAGCGACTAAATTCCCAAGGACGCGGCTAGTGATCGGCATACCCCCCGCCAATCTCCCGCTCTTTGCGTTAGTGGAGCGAATGAACCAAAATGAAAAAGACTTTTGGGATACACTGTTTAATATGTACGAACAATTTTAACGTTTCATATTGATAACTAGGTCTACAGTTGGGTGAAAATCTTTATGCTACCGTATGCCATGTATCTCACAGTAGACGGGCTAAAATTATGAATTAAATATTTCAACCACTCACTACAAGACGGTCACACTATGTGAATGTCTCGGACGTTGCGTGTGGTGAGTCAACTAACGAAGGAAACCATTGCGCATGCAATGACGGTACTTACTTAAAAAACGAGCCTCGATTGGCAATCCGTATCGAAGGACCATTTGTTCCGTACCTCGTATTTCACTTGATTTATAGACGATTTTTCTAATTACACAATGCGTTCAATATTTCAGTTACTCATTTTCGTCTGGGATCAATAAGATCAACGCTAATGACGATACCACTTTTATACGATACCACATTCGGCGCCAGATAATCCGGTCCATTTATCTCCCGCGCAACCCGGCTCCGATTCATCTCTCTGCCGTAATCCAAGTTTCTTCCGGAGGCCATCATCAATCAGATTTACCTTACCAATTAGTCGGGCGAGGGCTTTGTTTAGAGGCACTTTGTGACCTACGAAAAATATCCTTCAGAATATACAATAAAAGGGGATAGGGAGATACGTTGGAACATTTATTATCGTTAGTGATGTAATCACTCGGAGACTCGAGCGCCCGAACTCATCGTCGCAACTCAGTTTGTGAATTTATTCAAGTGAATTTTATATATAAACATAAAATATGAATGTGCAATAATTTTCAGGTTTGAAAATACTTATTTTAAAACACAGAATATATGTTTTTTAACTGTTTTTGTCCATTATATTTTATAAACCGTTTGTATGTTACAGGGTGAATATTATGTTCCAGGCCGATTTTGTTTGGCCACCATTTTAGTTTGGAAAATATTTGTTAGTTCGTAGTTGGTAGCCATAGAGAGTAGTTGATTACAATTTATTTTGGAGCATCTAACGTCTTAACAACATGTTGAAGTCATTTAAACATTTTATCTAAATAATAATGGCAATGATCGCTATCGTCACATGTTGGAAAACTTATTGGTAGCTGAATTAGGTCGATTGAGCCTGCAATATATGTAGTTTCAACAGGATGATGCCACCTCACACATTGTCCAAGCTACGCTTGAAATTTTGCGAGACATTTTTCCCGGTAGCATCATATCAAAAATGTGGCGATCGCCTGATTTGACGGCTCACGACTATTTTCTGTGATGGTACTTGAAAGGAAAGGTCTACGCTAATAAACCAATAGCAATTCCGATGATACAGGATAATATTCTAAATGAAATTGCTGAAATAACACGCAAAGTGTGCGAGAATGTTATGAAAAATGTAGTTAAAAAAGCATGCATTTGTGCCGCTGCCAGAGGCGGCCACCTGGCCAATGTCATATTCCAAAAATAATTGTAATAAACCAAATAATCGATAAAAATAAAACAAATTGAATGCTTGCGTTTCATTTATTATTTATTCATAAACAATATCGGCCTGGAACATAATATTCATCATGTATTTGATATAAAATAGAACGCTCAACTTAAGCAGAGATATTTGTCGCTAAAGATTTGATATCTTTATTACAAAAAATGTGAGTGCGTGATTCATTTTCTGTGCAATGTTGCATAACTGAGGGAATTTAAAATAATAAATAAATAATAATAATAACATACTGCTGTACTGGAAAATACATTAACCTTAAAACAACTTTAACCTCTTAACCGAATATTATATTTCGTTGTATGATTTTTGGTTAACTTATTGTGGTATTAAAATTACTTTGCAAACGTTTAACTAAACTGCTTATACTATTTTTGCATATAAAGAATATGATTTTTCGTTCAAGAATTTGACTGAAACTCACCACAATTTTGTGGATTAACATACTGTTGCAAAACATCAACCAAATATTAATCGTCTATGTACATTTGTATAATATGTATGTATATCATAAAAATAATATATAAAAAAAAATTGGCTAATTAAATATGAAATATCATGTTAAATATATTAATTAGAAAGATATACATGTAAAATCAATTATATAGAAAAATATTGTTGTTGCGTCACCGGGATTCGAACCTGGATCTCTTTCCTAACCGGGGAAGGTGCACCTATATGTTACCTTTTTGATATTAATACATTTAATCGTTCCATTATTTGAAAGAGCCATCTACTTTATTTTTACAGAATCTCAAATACTTTTGAGTAATCTGATAGCAGACGCCAGAATTATCAAATCATTTTTATTAAATTTTGATACAACTTTATTATTAGGAGAACACATTCTTATTGTGAAGTTATAATTATATTATATTTCGATAAAATTGATTTTATATATATATCTTTCTAATTAATATATTTAATTCATATTTAAAATATCACAGACCTATGTTCTCAATAATTAGAACTTCACAATAAGAATGTGTTCTCTTAATAAGAAATACTATGTATTTTTTAATGCAGAGTTTAATTTGGTACAAGTGTTGATGCATATTTCACGATGTTGTGAAGTATTTTTGTTGTCAGTCTTTAAATATTAGACTGTGATATAAATTTGAAGTAGATTGTTTTGAAGAAATTATCTTTCTGGCTTGTTCTATGATTTTTAAAGTTTGTTGTGTAGTCTATACTAGTTTATACTAGCAATTTGTTCGTTAGGTTATATATGTTTATCAAATCTAACCTTTGTATAGTATTGTTGTCACCTGTATACTGTTTAATTATATTATTATTTTACTACTTAATTAACTAATAAACTGACATACGCGACATATCTATCATTTTTCCGTAGGATTTGACATATCATTCTTACCTCGTTTACTTTATCGCACGATATAATAGTAATCAAGTTTTTTAAAATTAAGAACACTTTTAATATATAATTTTATAATAGTAGTTGTAATTCGTTATGTATTATAACATAATTAAATTAGCCACACGATATTATTGTTTGTGTTAATTTTAAACAAATTAAAAGCGCTCGTGCTATGAAAATATAACTAACTTGGAGGCAGTTAGCCGAATCGAAGTTCCGACGACTCAACCGCACAAGCTAGACGAGTCTTGGCTAAAAACACGAGGTGCATTTTTTAAGTAAGTACCTACCGGAATTTTTTTATAGGAAACGCAACATAATTTTTACAGTAATTTACTTTCTTCGGACGCTACATACCTTAAACTACTTCTCAACATAGTCGCCACCATTATTAAGGCACTTGTCATAGCGGGGTACCAATTTTGTATTCCGTCTTTGAGTTCATCATCATTATCAAAACGCTTAGCGCCAAATCAGGACAAAACAGGATACACTTGGCGATGAATGTCAGCTGGTTTTATGTTTCGTGCATTCAAGAAACGAATCACAGACCATATCTCATAGTCGGCGGGCTTATCTATTATCTTGAACATTTCAACCACTCACTACAAGATGGCCACACCGTGTGAATGACTCCAACGTTGCATGCGATGAGTCAACAGATGAAGAAACCGATTGCGCATGCGCAACATCGTAACCGCAGCGATACATCGGAAATATCCGGCAACGGTGCTTACTTAAAAAACGCGTTTCGTATAACCACCTAATAATACATCTATATAAATATTATCATTAGATATATAATTTTGTACGTTACTGTACTTGCACATACATTTAAAAATATATAATACAAAAATAATCCAATTGAGCATCATTCCCCCAACCAATCGCCTGTTGCCCCAGGCCCCGCCATCTTTGATCACGCGAAGGTGTTCTCTTTTTGAATCAGACAGCTGTCATATTTTCAGAGATTCTTTTGATGTTCACGGATGCGGATGCTGGCAACGATAGAAAGGCCTAACAAAGAATTTATAAAACATATTTCTTTGACTAGAATGTTTATTTATCATTGTACCTTTCTGTATGGTGCGGGCTGGGGGGAAGAAGCCACAGCCAGAGGGGTGCATGCAATTGATGTTTGTTCTCTTCTCAAACAACCTAATTTCTGATTTTGGAGATATATCAGATCACGTCGATTTCTACAGGGTTTTCGTGAACTTAATTACAACTTAGTTAATTTAGTATTCTTACTTGGACGTATCATTTTTCTTTTTCTAGAGTCTGTCTGTTCTCAAGCAGCTCTTGAATCCCTCTCTGCTAATATGAAAGTTTGGCTAGACAATGAGATAATCTGTTCCATCAGAAGATGTCTGTTTGATTTATACAGCAACAATAAACGGGTGTCATTCGTTTGGATTCCTGCACATAGAGGAATTTAGAGAAATGAATGTGCTGATAAACTGGCCAAGAAGGCTACTCTTTTCTGAGTTTTTCCCCATCAATTCCATATCCCGATGTATGACAGACTTAATATGGTAAAACAACATACGAATTCTATCTGGTCTTCACAATGGATGGATCCAAACAATCACTTAAAATAATTCAAAGCTATATACCCCGCACACATGGTTCTCCAACAGGAAAGTCTCTAAAAGAACAGTAGCAAATATCTCTAGAATGAGAATTGGGCATTGCCTGGTGGCCTCACATTTGTTCAAAATGTACATAATAGACTCCCCAATGTGTGAATGTGGTGCCTAGGAGGAAACCCTTGACCATGTCATTTTTGCCTGTCCATTGCGGATCACAGGTTTTTTTTACAATAATCTTGTCAATGGTAATTTTCAACTCCCGGTTAACTTGTGTCATCTTCTTTCCCTTAACTCGCCACATTTAAGCTATATAATAGCAAATTTCTTAAATGTCAATGGTATTAACTTGTAACGCAATATTCCCTACTCTATAATATTGTTGTACTGCTTTCTATGAAATAATATTTAAACTTGTTTAATGGCACAAATCACACTTGAAGGGTGGATTGCCTGTTTGAAAGAAGAAGAAGAGTATGTCTGCATAACAAATGTAACCATAATTATTTTAGAAATATTTGCGGTAGCTCAAAATAGTTAGATTCTTCAGCTAGGATGCTCAATACCTTACAGGGCCTCTTCTGATAACAATTTTCACTTGGGTGTCTAATGACGTGGCTAAAATATTGTTATTTATCTTTATACAAGTTTGAATTTAAGAATGCTATATCAATATCACATTTAATTTCTATAAAAGCATCCTATTTTTTAATTAGTCTACAACCCCGGTAAAATATTTTCTCTACTCTTACGAATCTTATTAATACTTAAACCCCGTATTAGTTATTATCCATTTTGTTTTATTTACTAATAATAATCACGTATTTATATTGTAATATTAAATCAAATATGTCGGTGCAATTATCAATCAACATCTAAAATGGCACAGCCACATTAGCGAATTGGTGAAGAGAATAATAAAATGTATTTATATATTCATAAGATTAAGAAACATTTAAAGTATAAATAACTCTGATTTAATTTTGCTATTGTTCACTCACTACTCCAGTATGGAATAATTGGGTGGGGAGGAGTATACAATAATATAATGAACACGGTAAAAACAATACAGAGAACACAAGCACTTTTTACAAAATTTTCAGTTCCCAAAATAGAAAACATTTACAAAAAATCTCAATTAATCAATTACTAAAATAAAATAATACTGTAAAACTTGAAACAAGTGCACCATTAAGATTTTAAAATCCCTAAATGTAACACCAAACACTATCAGCAAAATTTCATATACTTTGAGATAAAAAACTTAAAGAGATGAAGGATATAAAAGAACTGAAAAAGAAATTAAATGAACACTTCAGAAGCACACAATTAGATAATAAATAATATTATAGATTACAAATAATGTATAACATCTAACTCTAAATAAATTATTACAGTGTAAGTCCCTCTCCAAGCACAAGAGATAGTCTCTTTTTTGGAGAGGTGAGCAATTCAAAAAAATATGTAATTTTAGATTTGTAAAATACTCAAATAACTATTATATATTATAAAAAATTTTCAAAATAATAGTAAAAAAATATATATATGTGTAGCATTTATACATTAAATAAATGATCATTTATATTCAAACTATTTCTAATTTTGTTTTTCACTAATTTAATTTTCAAAATACACATATGAAATTTACTAAACTCTGAGAATCTTCAATTGTCCTGACAGTTCGTATAGTTCTCGCGATACTTGAAATGACAGCTGACATGAATGTAAATTTTCTTAACACGTAATATGACCTCAAGTTCACAGTGCAGATAGTAAATATGAGATAATGATTCAAACAAATTACATAATACCATCTTCTTCTTCAGGGTATCAATACTAACTAACAACATATATTATTGTTTCTTTACCAGAATCTATTTTAAAAAAAACAACATTTATTTAAAAAATAAAATCAGTACCTAACTCAAATGGTTACCTAATACAAATTTACTCGAATAATATATAATATATTTATATGTTTTTAGTTAGTATTGACATCCTAAAGAAGAAAATAGTATTTTTCGAAGCCGGTAGATGTATTTAAAATCAATAAGTGGTTAATAAATAAAAATATGATTTTTAACTACAAAGTTAATTTTGCTAATTTCAAAAGAATTCAATTTTTCCTTGTCATAAATAGTTGAATACAAAATTTGCTAAGATTAATTACTGTATTCATTATTTTTATATATGAATAATTACATAATGCGATAGTATTCTATATTAATGATCATTGCATAGATATCTACTTTGAATAATTACCTCGTATTATCTGATTTTTTTTCGTGATTGTAGAGGTTCCATACGCCACCTGTTACATATTAATTTATAGTGCCATCGAATATATTGAAGATTTAATTGCTTTAACTCAGTAGCTTCGCTTACGATCGGTTGGATATAAATATTATTACTATTACCCTTGTGATACAAAATATACTACTAACTTGGCGTCTTCAAGTGACAAGAATCTATCCTTTAACACCTGGCTTTTCGCTAGACCAATCAACGTCGAGCTTTTTAGCTAGATATAATTTATATACTCGTTATAATATTATCTATGTTCTTAAAATAACATTATATTTTATATAGTATGTTTGTATTTGTTGTATAAATATTACTAATGATAGATAGAGAATTTATTTGCTTTAAATGCTGTTAAATAATTCACTGTGATGTGGCTCGCAGTTTATCGCTTTTGGGTTTTGAAGGGTTGCGGAATATGGACACGGTGGATGATCATCCCTAGAAATATTTTTAAAAAAAAGATCCCTTATTTTCCCCTTTTGGTCCACTATTCACAATCATATGGAAATATTTTTACATACTATATGTTACACACTTTATGAAATTATATGAGAGTATTTAAATATTAAAAAAATATTACGCTATATCCTCTCTACCTGGCGTCTAGAAATAATATGAGTTTAACGTTTAAGCATATTTTTATGTAAAAGTATGAATAAATAAATTGATTTGCAATTAAAACAAATTATATGATTCACTAAGAAAAATACATGTACATATATGTTACCACTGATACTCGAATCCGTGAAATTCTCTTGTGAGAAGAATGAGTTACTAATTACACTTTTTTGATTTTTGATTTTTAGTGAGACATAAATTTATATATGATAAATAGTTAAACAAGTATTGTTAAAAACTTGTTTAGTAATTTGCTATTAAGCTTTATTTAAGTATCGTTGAACATATTACAAAAAATAATGTTGTTTCTTAAATAACCTCGAAATATTTCATGATTTTTTGTCGTTGTTTAAAAAAATTACCAAAATGTTCCACCTTTTTCGAGAGGTAAATTTGGAAAAATACAGACCCCGGTAGACAAATGCACTTGTCTATTTTGAAGTGCCTACCTTAACTGCCTCCACCCCTGGCTTTGAAGGGAGTTTCCATGGTTACGGGAGTCCAATCGTCCACCGTCTGCCAGGGGTGTACCTTCGACAAAACTCTGAAAAGTAAACGGGCCGAATCACGAGACGAAATTCAACCCCGAGCGATGAATTTACGAAAGAGAAATTTTAAAACAAACGTCTACAGATTGATGTGAAATTAAATATATTACCTTTTATTTTTCATTATTATTGATAAAATTTGTCATGACATGTTCTCGTAAACTTAATTTGAATGTGAAGTTAATTTTATTTATTGTGATTTTGTGATATTAACTTAATGAATAATTAAATGTTAATTTTAGATATATTTTTAATGAAATCACACTTTATTTGTTAAGTTGTTAATATTCAGAACATTTTTGTTAATTAATTAGATAAATAATTTAGAAAAATACAAAGAACAAATCTACCTTTCAAAAAAGGTAGTTGCTACTGTTATTTACACTCGTAGCTTTCATTTAGCAAGTTCTACTCGGTGGTATTTGAGAAACAGCAATTAAAAAAATTGTTGCTTCCTACGGGCAAAATAGATTTTTCGCTGATAAAATAACACATGTTAATTAAATTTGAGGATTTCCGTTTAGGTTTGTTTAATTGGAAAAGCATTCTACTGACTATATAATGTTCCGGTAATAAATATATTTTTTCGTTCATTTATTTACATTTACGGTACAGATTGAATAGTGTTTTATGAATGATTTATTTAATTTTTTTTTCGTATTATATTCTGCTTCATTCGCAAGACGCAAGTCGTCGATCACAATGGTGGTGATGGAATCGGAAAGGATGGGTGGATGGGAAATAGGAATTCGGAAATGAGGGAATGATGAGAAGTGAGGGAATCCTTCGATAGCGGACTAGGTTGGCTTACATAGATGTAATGACGTCGTCACCGGTTTATCCTGAAACTCACCACAAAATCAACACTGCCACGAAAAAACTCACAGCGGTATGACACATCGACGAAATAAAAAAAAACACTAGTCGAGCTAAAGGAACAATGTGTACTGATTAGGAGTGGGCTAAGGGGTAGGAAAAAATCTAAAACTGCATACCTACTACATTTTAACAACAATAAACAATGATGATAGTATTATGAATTATATGGCAATGATAGATTTAATGCCTTTAAAATGTAGTGTTGGAGGCTATGCTGCCTACTCGCATATCGTGGACAGCAAGACGCATAACTGTCTCGATTCTGCAAGAACTAAGCAACAAGGATAGACTATAGCCTGAAGTTTAGCCCGAAGATGCTTGTTGTGGTGTACCACATCGAAAGACAAAGTAAAAGAAAAAGATCTCCGACCAAGTAGAATACGGCAACAGGCATTTTTTTGATGAGCTCTCAGATCTGTGACATGCCGAGAAAATGAATAATAAAGAGAACGAGAGTTAGAGAGAGAGAGAGAGGAAGAGCGTGATTATAATTTGAATTTCTTCATTGGGCTCGTACATCTTGCAAAATTTAGTACTAGCAGAAGTTATTAAGTGGTAAATTTGTCTATATTCTATCAACGCTGAAAACTGAGACTACAGTATTAGGGTATGCAAAGCAGAAAAAATTTGTGCATTTATTATATCGAAGAAGCCATGATGTCATTGTTACATTTTAATGAGGGCAGATCACAAATTATCTACATTTTTCGTTCTACAATTTAATTTCTCAAAACTTAAAGGAAGTCAAGATCGTCGTGGATGATTTGATGGGAAGAACAATGGCTTATAATTAAAAAAAACGCTACCTCACCTATGGTAACTCGCCTATTCGCTAGTCTTGAATCTTGTCCGTGGTGGAGGTTAACGGGAATCCTGCTTTCCTTTCGTGCGTCACACTCGTCCAGCCTCTTTTAAACTTTTCGATACACAAAAAAACACTTTTACATGATAAAGCACTGTACCTGTATTGTAATAAGTCTACGATGAATTTCAGCCCCTTTCACGCCCCCCACCAAAGAAATCAGATCACCGCTTGTTGTTTCTCTTTGGTGCAAACTGCTAGCGTAGCGAACATGTTTACACTGTAATAGCCGGAAAGCAAATGACGCGATTAGGATCAAATTTGTACCAACTCTAAGCGCCCTTGAAGGTGTGTTATGGCATAAGTGTAGATAATTTTTGACTCGCCCTCGTACATTTGTATCGTCTGTCTAATTTTTTTGGTAATTTTCGTAATGCTTAATCAGACTACGGAAGAGGTGCGTCATTTCCTTGAGTTTCTGCGTGGAAAATAATTCGTTGTTATTTATTTTGTGGTAAATCCACATCAGCACGTTACACCAATCAAATATAATACTAACTCCGCTATAAATGTACATCAATGGACATTATTCATTGATACAACTTCCATTCAAGAATTTTCCAGAAGGTTACACACAACATGAAGTGTATTCATAACACCATTGGCTATCGTTGCTATAAGCAAATAAGTGCTATTAACTGTACCAACATCATAATTAATATTGGTAATAAAGTTTTAATGATCCTAAATAGATTCAGTGAATCCAAATGCAGTCGAACGTGTTTAACAAGAAAATGGATTAGTCTGGAGTTTTATGGTTTTTGTTTTATAAAATGTGATCACACAGCCAGAAACCACCTACGGTTCCGCCACCATCCTTAGGGATGATACTAAACGAACCGTGACTAGCATCCAATTAGGGAGGGGGGAGCTTCAAGGCCTGGGGGATGTTTCCTTAGTGAAAAAAATAACGTGAGTTTGGTATCCTTAAATGCAGTCGTACAGGGCGGCAGGCACGTATATAGGGTCCACGTATCACGGTTTACATTTACTTGAATGTGACGTCATTAATATAAATGGACCATGGGTATTTATAAAAACAAAAAAAATGATCTGTGAAAACGTAAAAATGATTATTGTATACTGATAACTCAGAGAAGACACTAGCTAATACGCTACAGCAAATGGACCTCGTGAACTGTAATTAATTAAAATTATTAAAAATATGTGTGAAATAAACTAACGAAGGTGTAATAATAGGAAAGATACAAAGTTACTTTTTTAATATCTCGTCATGTGACCGCCCACACAACGCCACACCATTTTGTGCCACACAAGTCTCATTACCTCAAGATTCATGTACATTTTGATTCTTTATCAGGACCATCTACCAACATCTGATTTACCGGATCTATAATAATAATTTTGAATACTTTGTATAGTGTCATTTTCGTAAAAATTTTCACCTCAAGAGCGTTACACGTAAACTGTTTATAGTAGTACATTATCTTTGTTTTTAAAATTGTTATATTAAATAAAATAACAATCACTTTGTATGAAACTACGAAATTTATTATACGTCAACCGGTTTCGCTTATCTCAAGCTTCATCAGGACGTTCGACTTCGATTTAAAACTAATCATAAATACAAAAGATTGCACTTATATATACATAAAGAGGGAGATAGAATATAAAATTACATGTGAAAGAGAGAGACAGAATATAAAATTATATGCAAAAGAGAGAGACAGAATACATATTCAGATAGACGGAACATTTAGAGGTGGGAAAATACAGTGTTGATGGATATTAAATTGATTTTACAGGAAAAATACCTAATAAATAAAACTTGTTACATTAATTTATGTATATGACTTTTAAAAAAGTTACGTTTTTAGTCTCTTCTTAAATAAAGTTAATAAATTGGAATATCGACGAACACGTGCTGTCCAAATACTTATTTTTAAACTACTGCTAGGCCATATTGACTATTCCAGCCAATTAGAACTAATATCCTTCCACATACCATATAGATCGACCCGGCAATCCGTACTCTACCATATTCCTTGAAGTAGAACAACATCTTACACATAAAACTCATTTATTCACAGTTCATGAAAATACCATAATGAGAAGTTAACAGAAATTGAGTTTTTCAATATTAGCCTCTCTACGCTTAAATAGTTCTTTTTATGAACCACCATAATCTCAATGTTGGTCATTCATCACATCTATGTCGCTCTTTACCACACAATAGTTTCAACCTCCCCATCCTTTCTGTATCGCACAAAATTACTCGCCGAGGAGACGCCAATTAATTAATACGTTAAGACACGTGTCAGAAAATTTGAAGGTCTAATCATCGCCGTGGCGCTAAAAAACCCAGATTTCAGGAAAACAAAGACGTTTTAGTGAAACATCATAGCGGCGGCCTCTTGCCGAGTAGCTACTTGCAAATATAACTATATGTATTGTTATGTATCTGAATAAAAACAAGGTATTCTGCAGGCGGAAAACCATTCTCGATTGTGTCGTGTCGCCGTAGTATACCGATATTGAACATCTTTTATTTATTTTATTTGTAACTATATAATACAATGTAAAAATCTGTTTGAACTGTGCCCGTCTCACTAGAGAAATTCTGTGTCGAGACGAGCATAGTTTACAAGAAATCGTTCAATTAATTAGAATTACAAGTAGTAGATAGAATTACATTTATTACTATATAAAATATATATTTTAAAGTCTATATAATTTTTGTTTCACTTTGTAGCAATAATTAATATAGGTATGAGTCAATATGTTTGGGTGAGTGCACCAATTCTGGTTCTACCCATATTACGAATCCAATTTTAAATATATAGTTTCATGTTCTTAGGATAATTCAATTGATTTAAATCTTTTAGCATTCTATTAAATAATTTAGGTCCAAAATATTTGTAGTTCCTTTGATCATATGTTGTATGTACTCTTGGGGTTTGTAGTTTATTTGTATTTGTCCGTATGGAAATTATATTTTGATTTGTTTAAAATGTGTCTGTTTGTATTTATATATGTATTTAAGAGTAGTATTAGCATATATTTGTCTTATATAAAAGACATCGAATTTATTAAAAATTTCGTTAGTGCTCGTTGTGATTGGGGATAACTTTTAATATAATTTTTGAGCTGCTATTATTGGATTAATTGCAGACATACTCGCTCCACCCCAAGAAATTATAACATGCTCTATGATTGATTGACAGATAGCGTAGTACGCCGTTTTAAGAAGTTTTATATTAAGGATATCTAATATTTCTAAAAAAAAAATTTGTTTTTGTTTTTTTTATTTTATTTGTAATGAGTTGTGTATGATGATTCCATTTGAGATAAGGATCAAATATAATTCCTAAGTATTTAATTTGGTCAGTACGTTCTATATAATAGCATTGACACGTATCGTCGTCTGAGTTGGAACAATTGTGATCTTTTATTTTGTAAGCATACGAGGGTTGCCCATTTTATTTTATGCTCGAAGTTAGGTATTTAGTTTTATTGGTATTAAGTGTTAAGGTGTTCAGGTCGAGCCATTTTTTAACAATACTTATACTTTTCTCGGATTTTTTAAATATTGCTGACCATGTATCAGCTTGGAATTGAAGAACAGTGTCATCCGCAAAACATCTAACGCTTCCGTTAAAAGAGATGTTGCATAGGTCATTACTATATATTAAGAATAGTATTGGACCTAATATGCTACCCTGTGGGACCCCAAAGTAAGTGGAAAGAAGATTTCTTGAAGTTTCTTTAATACGAAATCATTGATTCCTGTCCGTGATGTAACTTTTAAACATATCAAGTTTTTTGCCTAAGATACCATTTTTATTTAGTTTTTCGATTAGACTCTAATGCGAAATTGTATCAAAGGCCTTGGCGAGATCAAGAAAAATGGATATACATTTATGGTTTTTTATCCACATTGTTAGTAATGAAGTCCGTGACACAGGCAATAGCTTCAGTTGTACCCATATTTGCCCTAAAGCCGAACTGGTTTTTAGAGATAATTTTATTACTCTCGAGGTATTTTCTCTAATATTTTAGAAAGGGAATTAAATAACATTATTATGTTTCATTTCTTTCGACCTCATAATCATCATAATCATCGCTGATTGAGAACAGCTGATATCGGCGAACTACCCTTGTCTACATTCTTGTTTCCTGTACGAAACACTTTCTTCCACGTTTTTAATTTTTTTTTATCTTCTGCTATATTGTGTGCCCGAACATTTCTGTGGATTTTCATAATTAGTATCATATGTCATATACTTATTATGCTATTTCGATTATTTTCATTTACACTGTCAAAATTAAGCAATTAATTAAAGTCTCTGATGCACTGTTTCTTATGACGGAGGGCAAAGAGTTCCACGCTTCTGGACCTGCCACCGTAAATGCCCGTTCACTAAATCTATAACAATTATCCTTTATTTTTGTTACCATACATACTCGTACATATTTTTCTTCACTTTTTCCTCACTCGTTATTTCATCATGACCAAATTGAATGAATGGAGGTGAATGGACATGAACAGTGGAGGTGTATTCTCAGGAGATAAATAACCTATTCCGGGTTGTATTAGTGTAAAAAATTTCAAGAATCAAATTGTATTACATATGCATCTATACAAGAACAACCACTAGAGGTTTAAATGAACAGATAAGAAGCCAAAAATAAAAAAAATATACATCAAATTTCGGTTTTACTCGCATAGTAATAACTATTGATGGTAAACCGTTACGTGACTGTGATTGTGTCAATGAATGGCAACTGAGATTTAATTGTTGGAGGTGTACTTTTTAGGGTATCAGTCATTGCTTGAAGAATTACGTTAATCAGTTATCAATCACCGTTACAATCGAACACAATCACAGTCACAATAACGATTTTACAATCACTAGTAATAACCATAATTTCGATCAGATTCGAGCGCTGATGTAATCCACAAATCAATAAAAGGGTTCATATAATTACTTAGAAATGTTGGAATTAAATCGTATGAAAGTAGAATTGCACCCTATTGTCGCTATTGATAATTTGTTTTCATCAAATTCCCCATTTTAAGATCTCTAAATGAAAATGATTCAAATAATATCGATTTTTCTTCAACCGCCTTTTCTGCCTGAGTTATCAATTAAATACATATTACTCAAATATTATTTTAGTTTAGTTACATATCAGAAGTGTGTGGTGTATTGATGCCGCAAGGCGAAACCAGTCACCAGCAGGAACCAACAGTGAATTGTACAAAATAAGTCTAATCTTAGGAGAGCACATTCTTATTGTGAAGTTGTAATTATTCAGAACAGACGGTCTGTGATATTTTAAATATGAATTAAATATAGATGATAAAAATGAATTGATAATTCTGGCGTCTGCTATCAGTTTACTCAAAGGTATTTGAGATTCTGTAAAAACAAGGTAGATGGCTCTTTCAGATTATGGAACGATTAAATGTATTAATATCAAAAAGGTAACATATAGGTTCGAAAATTGTCGCTAAAAATATTGTCGCTGTAGCATAGTTGGATAATGCACCTTTCCCGGTTAAGAAAAAGATCCAGGTTCGAATCCTGGTAGCGCGATAACCAAATTTTTTTATAGAATTGATTTTTCTAATTAATATATTTAATTCATATTTACAAAAGTCTAATTTTATTTACCAATATTTGAATATGTCCAAGAACACACAATTACTCATAGAGACAAAGGCATTTTTTATTATATTTAATGGAAAATATATGGAAGTAGGGGGTGAGACTTGGTGAACGTTATAATTATATAAAGTGATCACTCATACCAGCCGAAGACAGGTCAAAGCCCTGTAATTACCCCATACTTCCATATATTTTCCATTAAATATAATAAAAAATACCTTTGTCTCTATGACATATCTGGTATTTGTTTAATTTTATTTTATTCGTCCAATACGTATCCTCAATTTTGAATTAATCGCCAGTCAATATTCGGAATATTGAGAATCCTTAACATTTTTAATGTATCACGATCCTTAAAACCTCTCTCCGGCCGAAGCGGCGTTGTTCATATATATATATCCATCGCAAAAAAAAATTCCACCACGGCCAACGTCGGATATACCCGTCGTGATGTAATTTATTTATCTGACACGTCTGTATTTTATTTTAACACCTACCGTGGACCTTGATGCATGATTCAGCCTCTAAATATAAATGGGCACTTGTATTTTGTTCTGGGATGGAATGGGGTTTTAAATATCGATGAACGTGTATACGTGTGAAGAATGCATGTGGATGCACTAAAATTTTATTTACAAATTGTGATGATGTCACTTGCGCAGGGTTAGTGTTAAATTAAACTGTTTTTAACCCACTTTTAAGCTATTTTACAGATGTACATTAATGTATGATCCACAAACATGGATTTTTACGGAGAGAGTGAAATCAAGAATCCATGCTGCTGTGTTATATTAACAGTAGGAGTACATATTGGACCGAGTGAGAAGTACCTAGACTCATGGTATAAAGCTTCTTTATCTACATATAAAAATACCTCAATTTAAGAATCTTGGACATGTCTTGTGAATACCAAATGACTGATTTCCAAGATGTATCTTATTAGTAACTTTGAAAGAAAGGCGCCAGATCGATAGCACTATATGAAGCCGAATAAAGACTGAATGAAATGCTAATGCTGTTATGTGTGTTGATCAGAAGGTTGTGTGTGGGTGGACGCTGGGGACTATTTCTGCCAGCTCTCAACTGAGTTCATATGAGAATGATATCGCGAAGTGTGTGTGTGTGTGGATGTGGATGTGATTAGAACAGGTTGGAAAAATGAGATAAATAACTTAGAGTTGATAGATTTTTATTGCGGATAGATGTACAGGTAAGATATGAAGTGGATGGAACGTCTCCCTGGGCGGTATCGCCGCAATGAATTGTCGTCAGAGATATAGCAATAGTGATGCTTTATTTATTTTTTCTTTCAACTTATAACATTATAATTGTTAATATTTGCCATTAACGGAAAACAGTTTTCCGGTGATTAGTGGTAGATCGGATTTGACTGGGGCCGCGTGCACTGTCTATCCGCTACACTCCACCTCAGCTGAATTCGTAATTAATTAAACACGCAGCTAATAAATCAAGAGTTAAGAGATGTTCTTATCAGTACATCTTTCTAACACCACACGTACAGCCTACGTCATAGATAAGTAGTGCCGTGTCCGATAATGAATTAATTGACAGCTGCGAGGATGAGGTGTGACGTCACGTCACGTGGTCGGTCCACCGGCCGGGGCCCATTACCCGAGCCGGGTAATAAAAGTAAATTCCAATCGCTATAAATGTGTCGCCCTGATGAGTTTATAACCGAAATATATTACCGTGCGCTTGGAATGGTCGTCCGCCGGTCATTACCGCCCTTAGACGTGTTTTAGCGGGAATCGATGGGTTAATGGAAATAAATTATCGGCAAAACGACGCAAGTGAAATACTGCTTGTTTATTTCCCTTTTGAAAATAACGAGTTTTGTTTGTGAGCTCTGTAACCAACTGATTTTATTGAATGAAATCGGCGATCAACCCAAGTACAGTGTGTTCCAAACGAGCGGGAGAGTGGCGGGGGGTGTGCTGATCGCTAGCCGCGTCCTCGGGAATTAAGTCGCTATGGAGCGTTTCCTTACCAGTTGTTCGTTAATTTTTTTCTGAAAAATTGATATCCCTACGAGGTGACATAAACACGTAGCCCCAACTTGACACAAATTGACTTTTTCCAATGGGGCTATCTTGAATCAAACATATACAGTAACAATCATCCATTTTGGATCAATTGAAAGTAAATATCTGAGAAGAAATGGCAGCGATCGCGAGTAGTTCTCAGAAAATGTCACCTACTATTTATAAGATTGCCGGCGAAATAACGGATCACATTTAGAAAACATAGTTTTTAAGAAATAAATTCCCGGTGACTGTACTGTACTGTACTGTACATTTTATTAATAATAATAATGAATAATTTGTATAGCGCCATTTTCATAAAAACTTTCACCTCAAGGGCGCTTTACACGTAAACTGTTTATAGTTCTACAATTATTTTTGTTTTTTAAAATTAAAAATCATTATTTTCTCTTATGGAAATGATTTTTTGAAAAGGTGTGTTTTTAGTTTTTTCTTAAATAAAGTCTCTGATGCACTGTTTCTTATAACTGAAGGCAAAGAGTTCCACGCCTTTTATTTAAGCCATTAAATATTTTATTACTGAATTTTTATCATGAAGTAGATTTTCGGGACGCCTTGTATATGTTTCCTCATTTTAACTGTACGAATTAATAGTTCCTCTCAATAACCTTCTTCCCACCCTCGCCCAAACGTCCCGAGGTTGATAGGAGGATAAAAATAAATGCGTTTGATTCCATGGGACTGACAGCAGTCGTTCATATTAATCATACCACAGTATACAACTATATTATTTAAATACTAATTAAATGTATTGATTATAAAGATATACATATAAAGAAAAATATTGATATTGCGCTATCGGGATTAGAACCTGAATCTCTTTTCCAATCTGGGGAAGGTGCATTACCAACTATGCTACAGCTACAAACTTTTGATTGAATTATTAATTCTGGCGTCTGCTATCGGTTTACTCCAAGGTATTTAAGATTCCTTAAAAATAATGTAGATGTTTTTGAAATAATGTAATTAATTTGAAAAAGTGTAACATATAGGTTCGAAAATTTGTCGTCAAAAATACACGTTGGTACAAAAATACGCCTTCCCTAGATTGGATAAGAGATCCAGATTCGAATCCCGGTAGCGCACCAATAATATTTTTCGATAGAATTGATTTTATGTATACATCTTTATAATTAATACATTTAATTAGTATTTAAAACATCACAAACCTTCGTGCTGAATAATTACAGCTTCACAATAAGAATGTGTTGTCCTTAATAATTATATTATACAATATTTTGAGTATGTCCAAATCTTTGTAGGAACTAATTACTGGGTTTTATCCCCTGGGAGATTGTTCTGCGACTACAACACATAAATATGACGTCCACCCTCCCCTTTTGGGGGTGTATAATTTCTATAGCTTCTTTCTGCCTGCCTTCTGAATTTAATGTGATAACGAGTCTCACGTCTAATTGTACAGGTGTGGCTCTGGTACGATGATACCGGAGCCAATCTATGATGGTATTATGATAATAATGTAATAAAATAAAATTAATATGTAATTATGACGAATCGAAACGAGAGTAAACAACTATTAAAACTATTTGGGATAGGGTGTAAATAAATAAAATAAAAAAATAAATAATAGTGAAAATTATTTTGTAACAATATTGAGATATTGTTTGTTAGCGAATAATAAGATTGAGATGAGCAGCATTTAGAAAGCTTTACAATATATTATACATAAATATATAAAAATACCTCAATATCTCCGGATTTGCATTCGATATCAGTGTATTCTCTCTGTACTGACACAAGTAGTATTTCCCTCCCCTCCTCACCCTTTGCACTTTATCAGTACAGTGCAAAAACACATTTTTGTTTATCAGTCTGTTAATATGTCCTATTCTATAATTTGTTGTTTATTTTCGTGTACTATTTAACTGGTATTATTTTTGTACATCATGTGTTATGTTCATTATTAGTATTATACTGTTTATTTCTCAAAAATAAAAAATAAAACGTGAACGGAAAACATCAGATTGTACCAAAACTAACTGCGGCACAAAGATGAAAGTAGTAATACTGAGCATCTCACTGAGAGAGAAATACCAACGAGTGGATAAGACAAAAACAAAAGTTTCCCATATCGTCCATATAATGGTCAAACTGATTTGGGACGACGATGGTCATATGGCAAGGTTTTACCAATGAGAAATGGAGCTGAAGGATCCTGTAGTAGGGTCCATGGCAATTGAATCACAGGTCACCACAAATACGGTGAACTAACGATCTGAAGATAGTTGTTTTGTTTTGAAGAGAACTTCACAAGACAGGGATTTATAGCAAAGGGATGATGATGGGTGATGATGAAAAGTAAGAAGAAGACATTTATTGGCCAATTTATAGTCATTTTCTCACTCTCCTGAGTTTTTTAAATTTCGTATTTTATTACAAATGAAATACACAGTATCTTTATATGAAACAGCGTGCATTGTGTGAATTAAAACATTTTTAATACAAACTAAATGTATTAATTAGAAAGATATACATATTAAATCAATTTTGTCAAAAAAAATTGTTGTTGCTACCGGAATTTGAACCTAGATCTCTACCAATCCGAGGAACGTGCATTAACCGATTACTTAAAAGTATTTGAGACTCCATGAAAATAAAGAAGATGGCTTTCAAATAATGGAACGATAGATGTATTAATTTGAAAAAGTGTAACATATAGGTTCGAAAATTTGTTATCAAAAATACTGTCGCTGTAGCGTAGTTGGTAATACAGCTCCCCAGGATTTGAAAAGAGATCCAGGTTTGAATCCCGGTAGCTCAACAACAATATTTTTCGATAAAATTGATTTTATATGTATATCTTTCTAATTAATATTGTGACCGACGCAAGTCGCCCGTCACCAAAGAAAAGTGGTGGGTGGTGGGATGGATCGGAAGGATGGGTCAGATAGGAAGTAGGAAATCGGTTGAGTGAGAGGATCGTTTGGAAGGAGGGGTACCAAAGGACAGTCGACTCACTTGGTTGGTGACGCCGTCACGTTGCACTTCCGGAAGTTCACCCAGTATAGTAAATGACACAGCACAAAAAAACTCTAATGAGTGTCACGTTCACCATAACAAAATTAACGGCGGTGTGCGAGTACTGATTCAACACGAATAATCACGCAATACCCTTTTTCTCCTCGACTTCCAAAAGAACTACCAGTCGAGCCAAATAACAATATGTACTGAAGGAATATAGGCTAAGAGGGTATGAATAAACTAAAACTGGTGACAATATACTACAAGTTTACAATATTATAATTAAATGAATAAGTATGGAAATATATGTGTGTATGTGTGTGTGTGGTTCACCTGTAAAATAATAATTATTAAGGAGAACACATTCTTATTGTGATGTTGCAATTATTCAGAACACACGGTCTGTGATGTTTATAAAGTATTTGACATTCCTTAAAAACAATGTACACGACTTTCAAATAATGCAACGACAGATGTATTAATTTAAAAAAGTGTAACATATAGGTTCGAAAATTTGTCATGAAAAATACTGGCGCTGTAACACAATTGGTAGTGCAGATCCAGGTTCGAATCCCGGTAGTGTAAATAACAATATTTTTGGACAAAATTGATTTTATACGTATATATTTATAATTATTACATTAAATTAGTATTTAAATAATAATTAAGTTAATTCATTACGAATATGGAACAAATACATTTATCAGTTCGAAAGATTTATGTCAATCGATAGACTAACAAATTTAAACACCTTTTTTTAAAAAATATTTGCGTAAAGAGTTTATAAAAATGTAATTTTTTATTTATTATAACATGATTTAGGCGCGCCCTTGAAAATAATAAATCGATGTGTATGGAAATAGGGAAACCCTGTCCAAAATACATGTACGAGCAAGTCAACTCCTACAAGTTTACGGTGTAATGAAATATACAGGATGTTTTTCAATTTATTTTATTTAGTTTCTGAACAAAAAATATTTGAATACAAATAGAATAAAATAAAATGGAGAGCACACAACCTTCAACCATGTTCATATATCTTTTTAAAGCTTGATACGAAAAATATGAAATAAATAACTGGTATCAAAAGTAATAAGTATAAAAAAACATGTCTAATCCCATGAAGAGTTTCCGAGATACCCCACGAATTTATCAACCTTATCATGTTTTAATTTCTTTTATTTTCTTATTTCCTGACATATACAATTAGAGTTTCAAGCTGTCTCTTACTTTTTCTAGTTCCGTTATTTCATAATACAAATTTAATGTGTTATTTAGAAAGATATACATATAAAATCAATTTTTCGTTGCTATCGGGATTTGAACCGTGCATTAACCGATTATACTACAGCACACAGTGCATTGACGACAAATTTTCGAACCTACATGTCACACTTTTTAAATGGATACATCTATCGTTCCATTATTTGAAAGCCATCTACTTTATTTTTACGGAATCTCAAATTCCTTCGAGTAATCCGATAGGAAACGCTAAAATTAACAATTCATTTTTATTAAATTTTGGACACATTGATACAACTTATAAATTATTAAGGAGAACACATTCTTATTGTGAAGTTGTAATTATTCAAAACATAGGTCTGTGATATTTTAAATACTAATTAAATGTATTAATTACAATGATATACATATAAAATCAATTATTACAACTTCACAATAAAGATGTGTTTTCCTTTACCATTAATTCATCATTTTTATCATATCTTCCTCATTTTTTATTTCGTTTCACATAACCTGATCCTATTTAATATGCTAAGATTAGTTTTACATTCGCTTCCAGTTTTTTAAATCTTTATCGCGATTGATTTGTTTTGATATGTTTAATTAATTTTATGATTAAATTATCATTATTAAATTCACTCGTTAAATATGGACTGTATAATATCGCGCCTGGCAACATAAATGCATATTCTTTTTATAAAATTTTCCATGTTGAAGACTGGCGATTCGGAACATTAAACGCGATTAACGTTCGATCTTTTTAACGATCTGTGCTCCTGGTAGCCACAATGAAAAGGCATGTTATTATTCCGCTATATTTGAATATATAGTTTATTTATATGGCAGAATGAATGGCATGAAAGAACATTTGAGTTACAAGCCTCCAAGATCTGACGTTTTCCACTGAAAATCAATTGTCTCAAACACCAAACACGATAAATTATTCGATTTAGTCAAAATTTGCACAGCCTACACAGGCAAATCGAAAAGCGGGGGTGCATTTTAAACATGCATCGCTGTACCTTTTTCATGAATAATTCAATATCCAATTTGGGGGTGCCGAAACCAACCCCCGTGGATTTGGCAAAGTGGTTTCGAACAGCAAAGTAGTTTTATAGTGTTTCAATTAATTCCATATAAAGTGCGGTGGCGGATTGATATCACTCGGTCTCGGCTACACCCCCGGGATTTGAAATGTCAATTATTTTTTTGAGAGCTTATGCTAGCTTTCCGAAAGGATTTACTTTTTTGAATACTTTTAGGGTGAATACCGATATATCATATTATATACAGTGACAGGACAAGACAGATGTATTTTATTCATTTTAGGATTCAAATTTATTTATTTATTGTGTAACATTGCGTGATTACTGATCTATATATGTGCCCATTATTATGAAAGTGGTCAAAGTCATGTTTCCTTCGTTTCGAGTTATTTAAAAGTTTTCGTTTGAACTGATTAAAAAATATTTTTATAATATCCAAATTTATTTAGTCAGGAAATAAGGAAATAAATAATTTAGGGTTGAAATGACTTACTCTATTATCAAAATACCGTTGAACGTCGTAACAATACACTGAATATAACGCTAGAAATTTTTCACAATTGTTACAATTTGCATCATATTATATTAATTTAAAACAATGTGACGCGAAATAATTAATAATTTTTTTAATTTTTGATATCAATCCGCCTTTAAAATAAATGTAAAAGGCTGCGAAACACGAACGCTCCTAATAATGGAAAGCGTATGTTCATCACACCAAGAGACAGGAAAAGAAGCGTGAAGATAAAATAAAGAGTTGTTGATATAATAGAACACACCAAGAAAATGTAATTACAATTGGCAGACCACACCAAGACAATTGTTGGACAAACAATCACCTAACGTTATCCGAGGGGAATCAAGAAACCGAAGGCCATGTGGCAGTGAATAACGTGTGGATAGAAAAAAGTGGGAGACACTTGGGGAGACCTTCATTTAGTAGTGGATGAAAACCACGATGTCTTCAATAAAGAGGTAGTTATATGGCAAAGGGGTCTATCGAAAAAAAACGTTTCGTCTTTGAATTTGTGGAAGGCTATCTTCTCCGCTCTCGTCAGACATACACAGAAGATTGAATCATGAAGATTGAAGCCAGCAAGACAATTCCCTACTATCAACTAGCTTGTTGGTGTAGTAAGTAAGACGCTGGCCTAGTGTTCGCGCCTCGTTCCAGGATACCAGCAAGCTGGTCCTATTTTCATAGTACAAGCGTTTAGTTTAGTTTGAAAATAGTAATAATATCGATGTGACATGGATTTCGTGTACGCATCTCTATTTAAAAATAAAAAAAACTATTAGCAGTCATGGACACTCAAGGCACTGGCTATGTCTAACTGTGTATACGCATCAGCAGCGTTCCAGGTTGGCCAAGTTAATTTCTTCGCTTCACGTACCGACGTCCATCGATCTTCGATACATAATTAATAATAATTCCTCTGTAATAAGTTTGCTTCAATAAATTCTGCACCAACAGTGAGTAGTAATTGCAAGCCTATTACATCTAAATGTCTACGAGTATACACAGTCTAAATATTCCATTCAGTTTGCCATTCGAACATGAAGGTAGCGGTAGATATATGGGGCAACTGTCTTCTCACATCTTAAACCTTTAATCGCTCCATCTGTGCCTAACACAACACAAATTCACACATACATTAATCATTGTATTTAATCACAATGAAGCTTATCTCAATGCATGTCAAAAGAGTATCTAAAAATACAAAAAAATTGAAAAATTTGTAGTATTCGTAACCTACCGGCATTGGCCGTAGCAAAGACGACGTTAGTTTTTCATATAGGCAATAAAAATACGTGAAATATTACGGTCTTTTAAAAACATTTTTATATGAACATTACATTCGATTCTAAAATATGACGTAATCTTTTCAGTTTTCATTCTAATGCTTTTAAAAATCACTCACAAATGGTATAATAAAGCTACGCCCCCCATACAGGACTCATACAGGCACCCTCTTCGCGCTCTAGCCAAGTCGGGGGTTAAATACAATAGATGTATGAATTAATCTTCAAGTGCGAGGCTAGTGTGGAAGGGTATCGATTTTTAGAATTTTGAATTATTTTATACGAAAAAATATTTTAGAATTTAGGATAACATCGTAAACTTCAACTGTCGCCATAGCTGAATATATGAATCATCGGATATTCGTAGTGTTAGTTATGCAGCGAAAATAAGATCTTTTTCTTCTTCTTTTAAATAAGCAATCCACCCTTCAAGATTGATTTGTGCCATTTATCAACTCAAAACTCCATTTTATAGATAAAAGTACTATAATAATATAGGAAATATTACGTTACAATGGAAATGAGATGGAGCATAATGAGTAAGATTAAGAAAGGATCAATTATGTGGTTTGATCATTTGAAACGGATGAATAAGGAGAGAATGGTAAGAAATATATATGATACACTTGGCACGACCAGGTATACCAGATGCTGGAAGATGGTCCTGTTCGAAGCCACAATAACTGACGAGCTTGTATGTGAAGATGTATGAATGTGGATAAAACAAGAATTGTATGTCAGGACAGAAGAGTGTGACGCTCTATTTTTTTTGCCTACTCCCGCGGGGAAAGGGTGTGATGGTAAATAAGTAAGGATCTTAGTACTGACACTTTTACATTTTATGTATAGTAAAAACGTCCGTTTGCATGGCTTCAAATCCGCCCTCCATAAGTCGTTTACATTCTCAGTTATAATACAATGATATTTCTACATAAAAAAGTGTGTTCGAATATTATCACTCTAACAATAAATTCATTCGTTTTATACGTATAATTAATTAAAATACGCAAATCTGTTATGTATGTATTATGGCTGTAAGAATGGTTGAGAAGCAAAATTCATCGAATATTTTTTGTTAAAGTATTAATGAAGAAATTAATACGGTGTGTAATGTGGTAATTACCAATTTTTATTATATTCATGTCTACTGCGGAAATGTAAAAAAAAATGCATTAGAATAACATACGTAATTTTACCAGAGATGAAGCAAACAGTACTGCGCAATGCTATATGTCTAAAATACTTATTGTATACATTAATTTTACTGATATTTAATTAAAACTTATAAAAGATCGGAGTATACATCCACTTACAATTAGGGTTCTATTCTGTTGAACGACTAATTTGTTAAACAAATTATTGATATCTCATAGAGACGAAGCTATTTTTATTAAATTTAATGGAAAGATATGGAAGTATTGGTAAATACAGGGCTTACGGCATGTCTTCGGTTGGCTTAAGTGATCACTTTATACAAATGTAACGTTCAACCAACGAGTCATGATCCCAATCAACCAAGTATTATATTTGCATAATACTTGGATGTATTTAAAAAAAAACATTGTATTCGCGCCTTGTTACTTCGATTGGCACCACTGAGTTTCCTGATTTATAATGATGTACGTGTGTGTGTATGAGCATTGCCGCCCTTTTTTCGGAAAGCTAAGAATACGTTAACCGACAGGCATTATTCTTATTATATTCTGTGCTTCGACCAGTCCAGCGGTCCAAATAAAACACCGTTGCGCGCTTCATTCGGTCGAAATCTAAAGAAGACAACACAGCTAAAAGAACAACAATATCGGACCAGAAAGACAGCAAAATAAAAAAAGGTTAGTGCGGTTTATATGTCATATGTGTGCTTATTGTTAATCGGAAACCCGGGAACCAGCTATCGAAGGCATTTACGTAAACATTTCGATATTAAAAAATAATCGTAAATCATAATGCTGGAATATGGATGTTAAATGTAATGTGTACTATGCATTGTGCCAATCAAACTTGAGCTATGGTATTGATAGTTGGTATATATCAAGTAAGCATTGCTCATATACTCATTAATACACCGCCGTGACTTTACCCATCCTTCAGAGCCACTTTTTAGGGAATACCAGGTTTTGCATATAAGACAATTATATGTGCAGAATATATTAACTAGCTTTCATAGGAAAATAAGCGCTCCATCTGTGAGGACTGAATGATATTATCCCATAAGAGCAAACAAGCCTAAAATAGTTCAAAGAATGAAAAATAGTTTTGGACAAAGATTATTAACCTTTCAAGCTCCCAAAATATATAATCAAATTAGAAATTTAACTGAGATTAAGACTTTTAAAAAGGATATTTCAAATTGGTTGTTGCAATTAAGAAGAGTAGATACAGAGAGTCAACTCTTTTATATAATGAAATAATTGTGTAACTACTTTTGTGCGTTTTGGTCTTGTATATTTACATCTACCTTATATCTGCTTACATTATTGGTATTATTATTATTTTTTTTCTCTCCTTAAATATTTTTACATTATATGCTATGTATGCATTCGATCTTTATGTGTTTTGCCTTCGATGAGTTTTGGTTTTATAAAATATATTAGTTTTTCAAATTTGCCCTAAAACAGGCTTGCCTAGTTGGGCAATGTATTTAAATGTGTATAAATATGTAAATATGATGGATTTTGAAAGAAAAATACAGCTAAAAAAAAAATTTGTATTTTATGTTTATCATGTTATGTTATAATATATTCACATCTGTTACAACAGAAACATGTATGTAATAGATCGACTGTTAGCTTAATGAAAGGATTTCTTTTGAATTGTATGGAGTTACTTGTTCTTGTGCAGCGTGGTTCTTCATCATGGCTTGTGTGACTTGAACAAAAATTATAAATGTGCATATTTCCGTAATGTTCTTTTCAGTCAGCAGATCCCTCCCCTCTTCACGAAACAGCAAATCCCGATACTTAACGACGTTTTAATAATTTCACAGCTTGTGCCCTTCACGGCGCAGCGTGTTGCATCCATTACCTCCCCCTTCTATTAATTATCTGCATGCGGGAATGGGGGTGTCTTTGAGGCTGTCGTCTGCATCTGTCACCGGCCCAGACTTCCTGGGTCGTAGCTAACTTTTTGCGTTTTTTGAAAGTTGTGTACCTACGTGCTAATAATAGCGCAATACAGATTAAAGAGCTTAATGCACGATAAATCGCTTTGATATGCTGAAGGAAGTTAATGAACTTTGCTTTATCAATTTATGATTATAAAGAAGGCAACAATATTACAAACAAATTAGATGAATTAGTTTGAAAGATATAGGGATGAATTGAAAACATATTATTAAAGAAATCACTATTATTGTGAAGATGCAATTTGTCAGAACTTAGTTCTGTTGTATTTGAATACAAATGTATCGATTAGAAAGATGTAATATTCTAATTGATACATTTAATTTGAATTATATTACTATCAATTAGAAAAACATATTTAGTTACCGCCGGGATACGAACCCGCAACTTTTTGCTCTGCTACTTGAATTTATCTACTTTATATCAATATTATGAATTACAAAAACTTTTGAGTAATGCATAGGTACTAACTAGGTGACGTTAAGATAAATTAATCCTTTTTATTTTATATGGAATATCTTCCATAAAACATATATTTATACTACACATGTATTTTATTGTGAAGTTGCAATTTTGGAACATTGTTCTATAATATTTACAAAACAATTTAGATCAATCATTTAGAAAGATGTACAGAAAATAACTATAATAATAAATATATTAATTTTCCATCATAAAGGGTGTAATAGACCTAGTCCACAATACTTTAGGAGGTTATACCTTATACAAATATGAGTCGAAAATGTTCAAGCGACCATGACCTATTCTCAACCATTTCAGAGATATAAGCATTTTAATAATTCATAGTCACTGGAGGGTTTTGATCAATTGAAAGTAATATTTGATTGATTTCATATGATATATTAAACACCAAAAGTTAAAGTTAATTGAACTTCCAACAGCTGGAATATTTTTTTTTTTAGGATTTAGTATCCATTGTAAAATCTTACTTTGCTTAAGCAAAGAATTATAATGCTTTTAAAAGCATTATAATTCTCAGTAATATATAGGTTCGAAAATTTGTCATGAAAAATACTAGCACTATAACACAATTGGTAGTGTACTTCCCCGGATTGGAAATAGAGATCCAGGTTTGAATCCCGGTAGCGCGAAAACAATATTTTTCGACAAAATTGATTTTATATGTATATATTTATAATTAATACATTAAATTAGTATATGAAAAATGTTTTTTTTTTTGTGTAGGTATGTAAAATAAAAAAGTGATAATTGAAATTTTGATCAGAAATTGAATAAATAAATACACTGAGGTATAGTAATTAAATTTAATTAAACTGATATGTGTATAACTATGTGTATGATTGATATGTGTGTATAACTGATACGTATGTGTATAACTGATATGCATATGTGTATAACTGATATGTGTATGACTTAATGTGTATAAAATCAATATTTAAATAATTTACAGTACTGCAATTTGATTATTTTATGCACTGTGTATTATTGCACCTGTACGCCCGTAAACGAAGTATCATAATGTTACATTTTTGGGGCAAGGAAATAAAACAGACTTTAAAACAAACGAAATAAAATATTGAAACAGTCAAACCAAAAAATACATTAATTACAGATATCAATAATATAACATAAACATAAACACAACACAAAAACATCTCAAAAAAGTAAGTAATGAATTACGTGATTTGTGGTCTAGTGGTTTCGACACTTAACTAGTGATCTAGTGGTAGGAGGTTCGAGTTTTGTTCATAGTACAAGTGTTTTGTTTAATTTGAAAATATGTAGTAAAAATATTGATGTGACACGTTGTTACGGTGCTTTTGGGCCCTAGAGGATAAGAAGCCATAAGGGCCGTCACTGATCTAGCTCAGTCTGGGTTCTCAAGTGTGTGTGTGTGTGCTCTGGTGTCACCTGCTACCTCGGATGGGATAATAATTATTTCCAAGGCAACTCTGCTTTTCACGTTACACATTTATTCACAAAACACAATTATTTCTGATAATGGATATAGCTGAGGATTCATCTCTTACTCCTGGATATAGACCGGACACCATCCTGTCTCAGCCATGTCCATAATGGCCATCACTCGCATGCCGTCTCCTTGGTTTGTTGCACGAAGTCTCTCCTCAACGCGCGAGTGGACTAGGCTTATACATATCTGGGTCCACCGCGGTGATCTCACTCTTAATCTACACCATCTCTCGCCGCAATATTTCTTCCATTCCCACCAAAAGTCCTCTCGCTCCGCTGCTCGCCAGAGTCGGATTCTCGTCCATCATTCGTCTATCGACAGCCAATCATCATACGTCGGGAAACTAGGCTACCTAGACCTCGGCGCCCAAATTCTAGCATCAAAACGTATACATTATATGCATCTCTATTTAAAAAATATTACGACAACAGACGACATTATTGAACTTTAACACATTTAAAAAAAGATGTTGTAATATTAACTAAGACGTGAATAGACGTAATAAACAAAAGTAAACTGTAAAATTTATTTGATCGCATTGAACTTTTTTATATTTATATTTCTTCATATATTATTCTCTTTACTCAATTTTCGTTATTGAACTAGCTCCAAAACTCATTTGAAATGTTTACTCTCTCTCTTTGTTACATCTTTCTCCCCTTCATTATTTGCATTCTGAACATGCGAGAGTGATGACATCATTCTTATTATGGTTCTCAATTAAATTATTTTTTATATATTTTCAAATGTTAATTAATTTTTATTTTTGTTTCAGGTACGTCAAATAATCCATCACTGCACAACCACGTGATTAGCATCGGATCATTGGCTGTCTCATCGACGAAATTTGTGAGTTTTTGCACCTTTTAAGTGTGCCTCGAACAAACATTTTTTTTTGGCAATTTTTCAATGTACCACTTTGATTAAAGGTTTCGGGGTAAAACGCCCTTTCATGGTCAGAGGGGACGAAGCAATAAGCCAGGATATATATCCTGGGCGAAATTACTTAAAAAGGGTGGCAATCGTTGACCTACGCGCAGGTTGGCAAACGTATATATGAGTACATTTATATTAAAAATAAAAGCGGATATTAGACTTTCACGTAAACAATATGTTTTTGCCCGAACGATTTATGTGAGGTTATACCCCCAAGACTTTATTAGACCACTGTTGATTTATTTAATTTATTGGCGTTATTTGCGTCTTGTACATGCTTTATTTGACAGTCCAGTTTTTGAAGATGTGAAGTGTGTACCTCTGGTCTTACTTGGGTATTCCATTTTTACTTGCGACGCCAGATTAATTAGCATACCTTGCAATCCGGATTAAGTATTTTAATATATGGTCTAATATAAACAAGATCATAATCCTAAATATGAATTAAATATATTGATTAGAATTATAAAATCAATTTTATCGAAAAATATTGTTGTTGCGTCACCGGCTTTCCAAACCGGTAAGGTGCATTATCCAACTATGCTACAGCAACCATATTTTTAGCGACAAATTTTCGAACCTACATGTTATCGTTTTTGATATTAATACATTTAATCGTTCCATTATTTGAAAGAGAGGAGAAAATTTTTTACGTAATCTCAAATACCTTTGAGTAATCAGATAGCAGACGCCAGAATTATTAATTAATTTTTATTAAATTTTGAACATATTGATACATCTTTATTATTCTGAATAATTACAACTTTACAATAAGAATGTGTTCTCCTAATGAGATCAAAATCGTTCCTTTTTACTACAACATATCTTTCAGATATTTTCTTAGTTCTATTTTGAATCTATGTAGTTTCTCCTCCTTTCTTATGTGTTCTGGCATTTCATTAAAATTCTTCATCGCACTGTACATACATCATCGATTTTTAAGAGTTGGTCTTTTTCCTGAATAACAGTCTCAGTTAATTTTTTCTTCTTGTATGATGTTCGTGCTCATGTTGATTTGCATCAATTTTTCTTATAAATTCTGCCGATATTTTCTTAGTGAAGACTTCTCTTCTCTTCTGCTTACAGCTCACTATATTCAGATCTTTCAGCACTGCACTGATTCAAGAATATCTATTATTCTCAAAGCTTTATTTTGCAACACTGACAATTGTTGCATTTCTTCTTCATTAGTCAAAAATAAAATGCTGCTGCTGCTGCAGTAGTTGATGTGAGGCCTCAGTACAAACAAATCTTCTGATTCTTCCCAGAAGTGAGATTTTTTTAGCAAGCTTTTTAGTCGTTCGTGATAAATTTAATTTTGAATCTATTATGACTCCCAAATATTTTATTTCAGTCACTTCCTTTAAACTTTCACCATCTATGATGATTGCTGGTGTGATTGGTATTTTTTTATTTCCAATTTTCACGAATTAAGTTTTGTTTATATTTAGTTTTAGTTTTTTTTCTTCAGTCATATTGCTATATTATTCGAGTCATAGTTTAATTCATTCAGTATAGTTGCATAATTTTCTTTGACTATTTTTAGTATTCCTCATGATCATCATCTTCACCTTATCAGTGTCCAGTAAAGGATACATGCCTCGCCTAACTCCTTCCTTCCATGACACTGTTACTGGTATCGTAGGTTTGCCCCTTACTGACTGCGTCATCATTCGAGTTTTTTACTCGATCACACATCTATTATTCTTTTGTCTCATCAAATTTCACATCAACTTTACCATATTCAGGTAGACGGAACATTAAGGAAGGGGAAAATACAGTGTTGATGAAACACACCTAATATGGGGCTAATGGTAAATTAATTTAATTATTAAGAATTGGTATTGGAAAAAATATAGTTCCTAATTAGTTACTCACTACCTTTATTTTTATAGTTTTGTTTTCATCTATGCTTGCATTTTAGATTTTAGTATACATTGTTTTGTAGGTCTTGAAACATGTTGATTTGTCAATAAATGATGGTTTTAAACAAAGTGTTTTTTCTTAGTATTTATTTAATTGGAAGAATCTTTTGTTTGCTACCGTATTGTACCGTTTGTAGTTGGATTGAATGGTTGGATTTGTACTAACATCTAAAACTGTTTTGTAGTATTTAGCGTTCATAGATTAGCATCACCTTAACTATTTAAATTAAACATTTTTGAGAAATAATTTGGTGGTGGATAAGTGGGTAACCGGCTCCGCCTGTTTTCTACGAATTCCCCGAATGAATAATCCCATCTTTGAAACCACTTGAAAATTCCCAGACGGACTCGAGTGTCATCTTCAACAGAATGTCGTCGTCCCGAGTAAATATTTGCTATGCAGTTGTGTCGGTGCGTCGTTCTGTTAGCACTTTAATTATTACAGTTGTGTCGCTGCCAATATTGTTTAAAATTTACAAATATAATAATTTTTTTCAGTAAAATTAATTATAATAAAAAAAAAAATTATTCTACTTAAGTTTTATTTATTAATAAATCGTTTTTATAATCTTAATTTGTGTTGTGCCGTATTAACCCTTCCCAAACCATGCAGTAACACTGGTCTACCATCATAATTAAACCTGTAATATTTCGGTAAATACATGCAACATTAAATTCATATTTGAGATAATCCTAAAGAAAATATTAGCACTTAGTTATGACTATTAAAAAAACAATTATGAAAAGGGAATCGTACAAAAACAATTATTTTATCCATTCAATCAGTTGTAAAATTAATACATTGGTAAAAATACCATTTGTGATATGAAAGACAGAGATCACACAAACATATAAATATAATTGTCTCTTTCTCACTAATTAAATGAAGAGAGATAAGAAGGAAGGACACATTGTATAGGACTTAGTGAGTGCTCTAAATTATGTTATTAATCATTTTTTCAAAATTAAATGCTCAATATTTTGAGTAAATTCGTGCCATTAAAGTCATTTAAGCTAATATTAACATTTTTTAAAAACAGTTATTTACGGTAACACGAGTTGACAGCATGGCAGCATTCGGGTGTTTTACATCACGGTACGGTAAAGGTTAATTAAAACACCACAAATTAAACGCCACAAAACACTTTTCAATAACCAAAAATAGATTGACGTTTTAATTTTAAAAAATGATTGTTATGAATAGAAAAGTTAATGTAGGTATTAATAATAACTTACCTACATAATTTTCTAATCAGAAATATTAACAGTCCCATTTCCAATTTTTAAATTTTTGACAATATGTTTTAAACATATCTACATTTCAAATGAAATAATTGATCCTTTATTCCAATGAGATGTATCAATGAATTTATAATCCATAAATTGATAATACCGTGTCGGAGACTTGTTTAAACATAAATAATACTGAAAATAACGCACTGATCGTAGTTTTGGGTAAAGCAGTCTCGTTTAAGTTTCAAGCCATCACACACGACCTGAACATAACGTGACCGTCTACTAATTTTTAGGGTCCTCAAAACGGGACATTTACCCCGTGGACTACGCTGAATTCTGTACGACACTTTTAACATCTGACGACCCGTGGAGTACTTCTTTGCTTTATAAACGGATACTTAGTTTGTACGTTAACATTCAAAGTGCACTTGCATTGTTCAAATAAAGAGTTCACGTAAAATAAATTTAAATTGACTACAGTAACACACGTTGATAAAAAAAACAACAATAAATCGTCATGAAAGATGCGCGAGCTGTCTACGCGCATTCGCAATCGAGGAGCGAGCAAGCTAGCAGATTTCTAACCGATTTACATATGTATGAGACGCACTGCACATGCCGTCATCGTCGCGCTACTAGGCGCTACCGTTGGATTTTTTGATTTTTAAATTTGTGGGTTGGTCTGTTTCTGAAAACGGGATGGTGCCGTTCAAAACGAGACGTACTTACGGTCACGTTACCTAAACATAACCTTATAAACTGTTTCTTATCGGCGGTAAGTAAATATTATTCACATTTATTTCTTTATCTGTTTCAACTCTGTCTCTTCTAATTCGTCATATATTTGGGATTGACTGGTGAATCCACGTGCGCTTCTTACACGCAACACTGTTGGAGGTGTACAGATAAAGACCTTCCATCAACGAATTACGCAATCTCATAGAGAGTTTTGAGTTTTCTTCGAATGTTTACTAATCATTTCCATTTTCAAAATAATAAAGTAATATTCGAAAGAAAATGCAGAGAAGCAGCGAGAACCTGAAAGATTGTCGATTGTTTCTGATCTAGACGCCACGCAGTTGAACTAACGTCGCATCAATTATTTATCAATCATAAATGAGGCGCCAGCACAGCTGTGCGGTTTCATATCATCGAGAGAAGAAAGCGGGAGATTTCTAAGAAATCGATAAACATCACGACCGCAAGATGCTATGTACACGTTAGTGTTTACACAAAACCTCCATACGATCTCAGAAGTGTCATTTCACTCTATAATTGAGATTTCTATGTAATAACATATATGACTCACAACACTCTGTCATTAGAACGCGAAGATTCGGAAATATAGCGAAGCAAGTCAAACTTTTAACTTTTTTCATAAATTTGTCTACATTCTTTACACATGAAATATTTTACACATAGATCGTCTAACGTGTGATTAAATTTAGCCAGTTTGTTCGCTACATTATTTTGAAAATTTAATTTCTAAATGCCACACATATAAAATAAAAAAAAATCCATTAAAAATTACGAATATGGCCATATCAAGCTAATTAAATGTATTAAATATGAAAGATATGCGGGAAAATAATTCTCGAAAAAAAATTTTGTTGTTTGCCCGATAGCATCAAAACAACAGTTTCATGTATATCTTTCAAATTAATACATTTAATTTGTATTAAAATATCACATAACTATGTTCTGAAAATATGCAATCTCACAATAATAATGTGTTCTCTTTGATTATTCAGAATAAATATCAGAAATCGATGAGTTATTTATTTATTTTTAGAGAAACAAACCGTATACATAACCGTACCAGTGAAGTTTCTTCTGAATTCAACAAATAGTAAATTTAAACATACTGATATATAAATAGATGTTCGGTGCGATGAAAATAAGAAAGGAGAAGAAACTACATAGATTCTAAATGAAACTAAGCAAATATGTGAAAGATATGTTTTAGTAAAAATGAAAGATTTTGATCTTGTTCATATTAGAGAATATATATAAATACTTATGTTGAATACGCCATCAGATGTATACAAATATATTCTTTTAACAGGTAAAAGTTAAAAAAATAATTATTAATTTGCTAGAATATAGATTGTCACCTTATAGTTCTTAATGATTCTTCACCATTTTTCTCTGCAGCCCGCAGTTGGGATAGCCAGTCACGTTCTTGAAATAATCGATCCACCAGTTGGAGATCACCGTCTTCCGCCTCCATATTTCAAGTCACCGCCATTTTTTCCATTTCATCATTTTCTCGGCAGGTAATTTGTCTGAAAATTTTGATTCTTAATTGTCACGTACAGGAAAATTTGAAAGGTATCTTATACGTTATATTCGAGTGAAGTATATTTGAAATGAAAGAAATATGTGAAAATAAAGTTACATTTTTCAAATTTCAAACAATTCCTTCTCTATTGTCAGAAATTTGTGGATCGAAACGCAGTCTCTAATGAAAATTCTCAAATTGTGATATCTTACAACCATAGCAAAACATTAAACACAAAAAAGGGGTATGAAATTGAGAATGATGATTAAATATAGAAGAAAGAAGAAATAAGAAAAGAATTTAAATCTGATCTTTGTATAGTGAGTAAGATTAAGAAAGGATCATTTAGGTGGTATAGTCATATGGAACGGATGAATGAGAAGTGAATGGTAAGGAAGATATATGACGCAAGTGTTGATGGCACCAGTAATAGAGGACGTCCGCGGAAAATTTGGCACGACCAGGTACCAGATTCTGGAGGATGGTCCTACTAGATGCCTCAGTAATCGGCGAGCTTGTATCAGATGATGAATGGAGGCGAAACATATGTGTCAGGACAGAAGAGTGTGGTGCTCTATCCTTTCTGTCGACCCCCGCGGGGAAACTACGTGATGGTAAGTCAGTTAGTTATGATTAAAAATATTAGTAAGTTTTTTTTGTAAAATGTTAAGTCATATTACCCCGTTATAATTCTGAATCACTGGACACTACCGCTGCATTATCGAGACTCATTAATTCGCTCGATCCCTCCACCAAAGCAAAAGTAATCGTCTGCGCCTGGAATCGAACCCAGAATTATCGAGTTCTCTCCGTTACGTGCGCATGTGATTATTGCTCCACCACGTCGGCTGCACTTACCATTAATAATTGTTGAGCTGCATCGCTATTTGATCGTGTCTTTCCGCACAGATTCTATTCAGAGAAATTTCGAAGTGTGCAATGTAAACCGTCGTGTGAGGAGACGCCGTTGAAAGGGTAGACGATGGGCCGTCGACGATCAGCGGCTGAGATAACAATGATAATTGAAAAGACAAAGTCCTGTCGGGGAGCCATAATGGATGATGAAGGGTATTTGTACGTCTTAGATGGCTTGTCCGTGTGGATTAAGTGTCTGATGAAGATATGGAATTTGATGTATCGCTGTTCCAAGCAACGGTTATAAATCTACCAGCTCATAATTGTCGTGTTTTTATTATAATAGTTTTAACTACAGTTAAATTATTATAAATTAAGAAATATAACTGATGACTTCTCAAGTATCACCAGATTCCTTGGGGGTTCTATCCTCGGCTTACTGACTAATTACTTTGGTTCCCGTTCTTTGGAATATAAACTCATGCATGTTTTTGTAACAATATTAAGTTTATTACAGCAAGTATTATAGTAATTTTAAATTATACACTTCAGAGATAGACTGGTTATTCTGGAGAAGCTGAGATGGATGAGGCCCCATAATGCTTGTCCCCCACCGCTCATCTACTCACTCTCCTGACACACACACACACACACACACACACACACATATGTACAAAGTGACAGTTCTCACAATAACAATAAACAATGAAATGGAATATGTATTGCTCACACAATGAACCGTAATAGCTATCTAAAGAATATTCTAGTAGGAAGATGAGAGATTGACTGAGGCAGTAGTTCACTAGGACCTGCCAGTTGCAACAAAGAATATGATTAAATGTACATCAATCTAAAGCTTGCAAAAATAAATCGGCTATAGGATGACTGTATTTCGGGTACGGCCAGCGTTTCCGTAAAAACATTTTTTCTGTTTGAAATAAACAAATACCCAAATCTGACATAATTATTTAATTTTTGCATGTGAAATACGTGTCACATTTCTACGCGTCTCTATCTAAAAATATTAATTTCGTATTTCGGCGGTAACACGACAATGTACATCACATTTTATGGCCAAAGGCCGACTGGCGACACCGCTCGCAGATAGAGGTTTTATGAATCATTGTGCGTATTGTTATCTATTCCAAAGAATTGTTATCTATTCCAAAGAATTGTTATCTATTCCAAAGAATTGTTATCTATTCCAAAGAATTGTTATCTATTCCAAAGAATTGTTATCTATTCCAAAGAATTGTTATCTATTCCAAAGAATTGTTATCTATTCCAAAGAATTGTTATCTATTCCGAAGAAACTTATTGTGTTACAATATGGTCGCCTCGCGTGGCCGATTGCTCTCTGCTACTTATTTTGAAATAAAACAATATAACGCAATACGTACGTACATTTTGCACATTGAGTTAGCGTATTCAAATTGCTGGCGCACGCGCGTACAGCACACACTCGGTATCTTTCGAAATCCCGCCGCAAAATTTTGCCACCGCCGAGGGCGAGCGGCCGGAGTCGGCCCGCCATTGGCCGAGCGCCTTATCGCGGGCCAATCGGCGATCGCGACAGCTGCGGACCGAAGATTGCTCGATGGATAGCGCCGCGAACGGATCCGATCTCGCGTCTTCCCCGGGGCGAGCGTGCGCCGGGAGAAGCCGAACGGGCGAGGCGATCGCGGCGCGCTCGCCCGTGTTCGGATTGAGGGTTCGGTGATACATATTTTATTTAATTAAATTTATTTTTTTGTCATCCTAGCGATCAGCTGTGCAGTGGCAAGAATACTCTACTACCCATGTTGAGAGAGATTGAATGGGATACTTGTGATGCAAGGTTAGGTGTTCATCAGTGGCGTGCATTAAACATGAACATGGATTATGTTGCAAATAAAGATGGACGATAAATAAAGATGGCGCTTTGCCGTGGACAAAATATAATCGTCTAGAAGAAGCATGTTATGCAACATTTATTAATATAATTATTTACAGGTCGCTAAGTGCAGTTCCAGGCCGATTTTTTTTGGCCGCCATTTTGGTTTGGCATACATTTGTCAGTTCGTATTTGATAGCCGTAGAGAGTAGTTGATTTCAATTTATTATGGAGCATTTAATGGCAATGCTATGACCATATTAACCAAAACTTCTTGGTGGTCGAATTAGATCGATTGAGGTTGCAACACATGTGGTTTTAATAGGACAGTGCCACCTCACACATAGCTTGAGCTACGCTTGAAATTTTGTGAGAAAATTGATGATATCGACTGATATGATTGCCTGATTTGACGGATCCTGACTATTTTCTTTAAGGGTGCTTGAAAGGAAAGGTCTACGCCAATAAGCCAACAATAATTTCGATGCTACAGGACAATATCCGAAATGAAATTACTGAAATAATACGCCAAGTGTGCGAGAATATTATGAAAAATATGGTTAAAAGGGCACTCATTTATGCCATTTGATTTATCACATAATTGTAATGAACTAAATAATCGATAAATAAAAACCAAATTAAAAATTGTCTTTCAATTCATAGTGATTCAAAAGCAACATCGGCCTGAAACATTCACCCTGTACGACAATATGATGCAATATAAAAACATTTATAGATTATTAGGGAAATATAATGACACTCATTTATGGTTGAGAAATGTCAAAACACTAAAAAAATATAAATTAAAGTTATGTTATAAATTTACAATTGAGAATAGTATACATTCATATTGAAAACTATTGCGTAATTACAGAAGTGCGTAGGTTCCATGGTAAGTGAAGTTTAATCGCGCGACATTTCTCAACAGCCGTTAGAACGAATTACACGTTCAAATGATTGACCAATAATCGTGCATAATTCAATTTAGAAAAGTTATATCTATTATTATTATTATTATTATTATTATTACAAATTATTATTATTATTCTAAGGTAATTCTTCAATTTAACGTAGTAAAGAATACTATTATATAAAATAAAATATGTTGCGTTTAGTTCGGAATTTAGTTTTTGATTGCGAAAAGCGTGAAAAGCATTATTATATCATTAAAATTTTACATTATTACTTTGGATGCTTTTAGTTAATTTATGAGAATTTTAACTTATTTGGACTTGGGTTATGTATGGAGTACACGCTCTTGGTATTCAACGACTAAAAGAAGTACACTGCCTGCAGTAGAAATTTAACTTTTCCGATGATGATGATGATGATGGTGAAAACCAACCAGTGTACGTTAGAATCAACTGGCAGTGATTCAAAATTTGAAGGCATCGTCCATTATGAGTTGAACCAGTTTGCTAAGAAAGAAATGAAGTATATAATGGCAGTAGATGTTCATTGTTCCAATTTTTATTTTTTTGATAATTGAAATAAACTTATTTTTAATATTTAAAGCAAACACATTGTGGTTCGTTTTTAATAATTGATAGTTTATTAACAATTAACTATGATTTTTCATCCTGATGAAGGAAAAGGTATTTTTTCCGAAACTGGTTGTATATAAATAACTGACAGTGGCTTATAAAATAAAGTTAATAAACTTTTAATTAGAAATAGACTTCTTCAATAGTAGCAAAATTACTTGAGATGCCTAAATAACAACTTTTCAGAATTTTCCAATCACCTTTTGGAAACAAACCATTCTTTTGATATTAACAAGGGTTTAGAAATTATGCATACAAATACTAGGGGTTTACAGTTAGATAAATTTTAAATTTTAGAAATAAGAAAACGTATTAATGGCAAACTAAATATTATTAATAATCAAATACTCTTTGCAAATAGTCACCTTTTAAATTTGTTTTCATATTAGTTCTTACTTATTCATCACTTTATAGCTTTGTTTTTATAGCTTGTATTTTTAATTTCAGTATAAATTGTTTCCTGAAGAAGATACCATAGGTATCGAAACATGTTGAATAAATAGTAATTTAAACAGAGTATTTTGTCTAATTATTTATAGAAATAAATTTATTTATGTTCCATTTGGTAAATACACATTGAAAAAAAATGTAACATATCGACATAATACATAGGAAATTGACAATTTAAATTAAGATTAGTTTTGTTTAACTTTCCACTCATAGTTACTACGTACCTATTTCTACATAAACTGAACTCTTCAAATTCTCAATTGCACGTTGAATAACAGTTACACAAAAAAAAAATGTCTTTGAATACATTCTATCCATCAAACAATGGTTGTTTTGAACGGTGCAAGTTCGGATTTTGCAATATTTTAGTTTATAAAAAAAACACCAGTGTATTCTTCATGTTGAGTAATTTATGGCGAATCGCCCCGCCCAAAATACCCCGGGCTTGCGGTGAGCAAGCGACCCAATACCATAATGGTCCAGGCAACCAGGCTATCTGATGACGAATAAGGAAGCGGTGATCGCAACCATAAATATGCAGAAGCGATCCACCTCGGTACTGTGGCCAGTAATTATAAAGATTACGATAAGATCGATAGATGCCACCAGAATGTATACCTTTCACAAGGAGCTGGATTTATCATTGTGTTACCATGTGTGCGACGAGCCAACTTAGATTCAAGAAAAGGGCAGTCACATTTTTTTTTTTTAACAATTTGTTAAAGTTTGCCAGAAGCCCTTAAGTGATTACAATTTTGTACGATTGATGCCCCTTTTTTGCGTTTGTGTCTACGATAAAGAGAGGAAGCCTTATGTTTTTTTTTTAAATGTATGATAGAGGATTGCCAATTAATTTTTTATATGGAAGATTGGGCTACGAAATATTTAAGTTATTTTAGTTATACGAGTACATTTTATTACTTTGGATCCCGTTCTTTGGGATGTAAACTCAATATGTCCTTGTAACAATATTAAGTTTATTACAGCAAGTATGATAGTAATTTTAAATGATACCCTTCAGAAATAGACTAGTTATTCTGGAGAAGCTGAGATGGAAGAGGCCTGTTTCCCAGAGACGGCCTCTTATAATGCTTTTCTCCCACCACTCATCTATTCACTCTCCTGACACACACACACACATATCGCACAACTAGATCAAAACAAGAATTTTGAGTTATTATTGTATTTGGATACTCTGTCATACACGCAACTAACGTATCCCCAGTTCTAGAATAATGTCATTTTAGAATACATTTATGACCTAAAATGTTATTTAGTTTCATAACTTTAGTAACAAAAAATTGAGAAAAGTGTTTTTATTTTTTTGTCTACTTAAAAATGACTTTTTGAGTTGTCTTGGTTTTGATCTAGGTGTGCGATATGTGCAAAGCGACAGTTCTCACAATTGTAATAAACTTTAGTCATCATATATTTTAAAATTAATGAATTCAGTAGGTACATAAATATAGAATATAATAGGCTTTGACGATAAACTATTAAGTTAGAAAATCTTTAATATATATATTTTTTTAAATGTAGAAAAATTACGGGATAATAAATTTTAGGAACAAATCAGACACATAAAAGAAGGATGTTTTTCAATAAATATCCGCGAGACGTTATTGCTTCAATGATTTTCTTTTACATTTTTAATTCGATATCTATCATATCGTTTAAAACCATCGTCTTCGAAATGCATAACAAAAATACTCGTGGTGTGATTTTTGTAATTTTTTCCAAAAACCTCTGATTGAAATCAATTTTTCAGTTCGTTTATCTATTTTGGTATTCGAAAATAATAGCCTTCAATATGTAAAAGACTACACATCTGTATATACGAAATCAGGAACAGTAAACTTAGCTGCAAACACGTAATTGATACATTTAAATTCAATGTGAACACGAAATTTATTTGGTTGCTTTAGTTGAGAGGAGGAAATTTGTGGTTAGTAATAGTCAGACAGATATTTAGCCAAAACAAATGGAACAGCGACTCGAATGTGACTGCAGAACACAGAATGATTTAGAGAGAAGACTCTTCGCTGACGTTAACAAGAAACCGACACTAAATCAGTTAAAATATTATATGAGGTTTTGACTATTTTGGTACCACCGTTCTCTGTAGAGAAGATCCTGGAATTTCATCGTATTTTGTTGAATTAAGAAATAGTTTTAAGGAGGGTAAGTCAGCAGATTTTATGAAACCAAAATTAATAAATTTAAGAAAAATATTTCGTAACGTAAAACTGACATTCAAGTAGCATATCGTATCGTATGTTAGTACTCCGATAAGTCATGGCACCTTTTGATATATTTTATTAATATATAATATAATACGTATATATTTTTTTAAATATTCAGCGTTTTACTAATATTTTGCTCCCTCTTTTACTAATTTGCGAATTATACTGTCTTACTGTTTTTAACCTGTTGATTTCATGATCATTCTTAAAATTTGGTGCATGGGTTGGTTTTTGATTCGAGAAAAACAAAAAGCAATTCCTACGTTAACCTTTAATAAAAATAATTATTTCCTTTAGTTATTACGTGAAGTATTTTCAAACAATAAACTATTCATGTTTAGTCATAAAAAGTATTCTTAAAAATGTCCATACATTTTTTATATGAATAAGAACGTATTATTTCATAATAAAACTTAAACTTTAAAAACAGTATTAATAGTACTCTAAAATTATAAATAAATACACGATAGGATCGTATAAACGACGGACGTTGGTTAAACGAAAGTACATATATTATATATAATTGAATAATATCATTGGTAACAGCATAACCTAAATCTATACCTACTGCACGCCACTATATATATATAATAACAAATAAACGAAGCGTGTAAAATGTACCGCCCGACCGTTGTAATGAATTCATCTCTCATTTTATATTTAAGTAACTAATCAAAATGGCCCCCTAAAATGACAGCTGAGAATAAGCTTCAACGGTTTTCATTAGCTCCGCAATTGAAGACTTTAATTAATGGCGCATAAAGCCACGTTCATATTATATATCTGGTACTCTGCCCTTCGTGCACGAAAGCCACGCGTGTAAACGCCCCTTAGCCTCGGGGCCTGATCCATATGCAACGGCGATAAGTTAATTTAGTATTATTTATCGTTTGTTTTCATCCGATGTGAACCCCGCCTTGGGTCATGTTTGTGTGCACAGCGGCTCCTCGGATACTACTATATCGCGTGGTAGACATTCACGATACAATTTAAATAATGTGTCTAGTATTTGGTATACAAATTATATGTCTTAAATGTTTTACAAGTACTTGACATGGTTAGAGGAATACATTACAGATGGCATGAATACCTGTGAATGAGTGAGTGTGAGGACACTTTATATCATAACACATTCTTATTGTGAACTTGTAATTATTCAAAACAGATGATCTGTGATATTTAAATGTGATTAAATATATTAATTAGAAAGATATACATATAAAATCAATTTTATAGAAAAATATTGTTGTTGCGCCACCGGGATTCAAACCTGGATCTCTTTCCAAACCGGGGAAGGTGCATTATCCAACTATGCTACAGCGCCAATATTCTATGTTCTGAATAATTACAAATTCACAATAAGAATGTGTTCTCCTAATAATAAAGTTGTGTCGATGTGTCCAAAATTTAATAAAAATGAACTAATTATTCTGGCGTCTGCTATCAGATTACGCAAAGGTATTTGAGATGATTCTGTTAAAATAAGGTAGATGGCTCTTTGAAATAATGAAACGATTAAATGTATTAATATCAAAAAGTTAACATATAGCTTCGAAAATTTGTCGCTAAAAATATTATCGCTGTAGCATAGTTGGATAATGCACCTTCCCCGATTTGGAAAGAGATTCAGGTTCGAATCCCGGTGGCGCAACAACAATATTTCTCGATAAAATATATTTTATATGTATATCTTTCTAATTAATATATTTTATTCATATTTAACATTTTATATCAATCGCCGATGGGTTAAGCCTGTTAAAAAATTTTTGGTTGACCGTATGGGGACATCTAGGGTTTCCATGAACGAGATTCCGTAAAAATAAAAGAAGATGGCTTTCAAATAATGATATAATAATAATAAGTTCGAAAATTTGTCGTCAATGCACTATGTTGATGTAGCATAATTGGTTAATGAAAGTTTCCCGGATAGGAAGTCCGAAGGAATCCCGGTAACAACAATAATATTTTTTGGATAAAATTGATTTTATATTTATCTTTCTAATTAATACATTTAATTTGTATTTAGAATTAAACAGTTTAGATGTGACTTTTTTTTTTTACGAAAATGGCGCTACACAAATTATCAAATGTTGTTATTATTATTTGCGGTCGGCCTCTATTTCTTTCGTCCATCACTTTAGAATTTCACCGTTACAACGTTCATCAGTCACTCTCTTCGCGTGTCCGGCACAGTCCCACTTCAGTTTCGCGACAGTTTGCACAATGTTGGCAACTTTAGATTTTCTTCTGACTCACGCGTTGGTTTTTCTGCCTCTTGAGGATACACCTTTGGCTGCTCTCGGCCGTAGCCACGATCTTTTGTTTTTATTTTGACATATTTGACGAGACTCAGCTCGGCCTGTTTTTATTTTTACAAAACATAATATTAAAAATCATCCATCGGCAAATAAGAAAAAAAAGATTTCGAATGCGCGTAATTCAAAATCTATTTTTAAAATATTATAGAGCCGGATAAAAAAATAATTTAATAATATTGTTAACTACTATCGGGACTTAGGACAACTATCATTAAACCGACTCGACGGTAGAATATTTTACATGCGAAGTTGAAAATCTAAACGCAATTTTAAATCTACATTGTATGTGTGTCTTGTCACTTGTCTCTCGTGACGCATCATCGGTGTCTCGGGGCGAAAAAACTAATTAATTTTTCTCCTCATACTCTGTCTTACTATCGCTGTGACCCCTCTATCGGAGAATGAGAACATCGGACCACAGCCGACATGTTCAAAAATGTAATTCTTTAATTGACAGCATCTCGTTATTAAAAAGTGATTTATTTTACATAGATACTAAAAATCATTGTTAAAATAATTTTTTTTTTTTGTTTATTTTGCCCTGCAACTGCATTGTATATTTACTGTGGCCGAGGTAAGTTTGTAGAACTCCACAATCACATGTGTGAAAATAAAATACTTGTTTTTTGATTCTACTCGTTTAATTTACTTGAGATGCGTTTCGCCATGTAATGGCATTATCAATCTAACAATTTAACTCAACAACTTGTATTTATATCTATAGTGGAGAACAGCTATACATTTTTATTTGCATGAGATGAAAAGGGACCACATTATCCATTGGAATTCTGAGGGTTATCATAAATTTTTGAAAGCTTATAATTATTCTAAGTGTGATGTACTTGGGATTGTATAGTTGTGTGTGTGTGAATTTCGTACCGTCGGGGCATGTATGCGGGGGTATAAAGGGCGACGCGCGCCAGGCGCGCGTCTCTCTCTCTGCGTGTCCATCGGCCTAATCGTTGACTTGTACTAGTGATATACCTTGTAACAAAATTGTATCAAACGTATAATTGTTACAAAGAGTATTTCTCGGACCTTCGCATTACGAGGTGTACACTGAAGACGTACTTAGAAGACAAGTACGTAACACTAAGTAACCAAGTGATTTTAGCACGTATAAAGCCATAATATAACATTCAATATGGCCGATGCTCCGTCTATCTAACATTTGTAAAAACCATATACAGTGTTGATGCTGTGAGGGTGTTAGGTGAAAATGTAGAGATATATTTTTGAACTTAGGTACCTACGTATATATATTTTTTAAATTTTGATTTTAATGTGAAGAGTTATTTTCTCTAAAAGATCACTTATATACCTACAGGTAAATGTCAAAAAAATTGCCGTCTTTTCGGCACGGCAACGTGTGCCATTATCGGGATATGAATAATCAATTGGTTTTATTATTCTCTTTTTGAGTTCTAATGAGGCGTGTACAGGGATGTGATTTTACTCAGAGACTTGCTTCGAAACCGCGTAAGTACTGAACATAGTGTTGGGCGCGAAGCGAGTTATGTTTCATTTCCACATGTATTTTATGGTAAATAATCGAATTATATCGATAAATCCTTGAGACAAGATACCGTGGATATTGGACGTTTAAAATAAAAGCAGAAATTTAAATTATTTCACATAAATACGCATATACTAAGATAATTTCATTCTAAGACACTGGTGATACACAATGGACACGGATGGAAGCTAGTTAGAGTTTAATCTCCGACGTTTTGGTCAGATGTTGGATCCTGAAACATGATTGTTTATCAATAAAAATATAATAATTATTTTACCATAATTTTTGGCCTGGTCGTTTACTGCCTTGACAACCCGACGCTTACTGGTCGTGTCCTTCCGACCTTTGTCAATAAATGAAGAATTGATTTATTTGTTTTTAATGATTCTATAAATGTTTTATGGCAAGGTCATTGGCATCGTTAATTACAAAGGTCAAAAATACTTGGGACTTGAGTCAATGAAACCTATTCGAAACATAATTTTTTATAAGTGTTAAAAATAAAATCAATTTACCAAAAATGGGTCATATCGATGCCTTAATCTGTAAAGCAGCTAACTCCACCCATGGTCAAAAAACTGTTTTTGACGGTATTACTATCCTCTTTTGTTGTTCTATGGTGCACTAAAGCCACAAATTTCCATCAATTTTAAAACGCGTGAATCTGAACCTGGATCTTTTTCCAAACCTGGGTTGGTGCATTATCCAACTATGCTACTGCGACTGTACTTTTGACGATAAATTTTCGAACCAATATGTTACACTTTTCAAATTAATACATGTATCGTTCTATTGTTTGAATTGATTTTATATGTATATCTTTCTAATTAATACATTTAATTTTAATACTTAAAATATCACAGACCTATGTTCTTAATAATTACAAGGTCATAATAAGAATGTGTTCTCCTTAACAATAAATAAGTACTAGGGGCTGAAAAACCTTAGATTTGATCTTGCAAAAACCTTAAATGTTTACCTGACACAAGGGTTTGATGGCACCAGAAATAGAGGAAGTCCGCGGAAATCACAATCACTACATTATCATGGAAAATCAGTTAACTCCCAATAACATTTTACAATTTTTGTAAATAAATTCAGCTAACTCCAAACATTCCCTATAAGTACGAGATAAATCAAAATATTAACAAAATTTCTCAGCCACCCTATTTCTGCATAAACAATCTACCAAAGTGTATTTTTTAATTTTCGTAATCCGTTAAATTACAAAAATAAACAGTTTTTTGTTGCTACTGAACATTTTAGAAAAATTGAGTTAGCTGTTATGCAGATTATGGTATGGATAAGTAACAAAGAATAGTTTAGAAAATCTGTATATAATATTAAGCAACTGTCTGAGCTCACTTAACTCAATGCTCAACTCAACACTAGTGCAGTCTAATACTATTTTTCGTATCGAAAAGTAAAATTTATGACGTTCTTAATAAAGCATAATTGCAATTCAATATAGGTATGCGTTACGTTCAACAGAAAAAAATAGATATTTTACTAAAAATAAAAATGTATAAATCAAAATCAAACAATGTATCCATTCGAGTCTATGGTTACTCATTTTTTTCTGTGCAGCTTAGTGATTTATCTAATTTATTATATATCTTTATATCTGTTTATCATCCACTGCTGGATGAAAGCCTCTCCAAGTATGTACCATTTTTATGTGTTTATTGCTATTCGCTGCCATGTACTTCCGCAGAGCATCAGTCTAGCAGGTTTCTTGGGTACAACTGGACGATGTGGCCCGCCTATTTCCATTTTATTTTTTTATCAACAGTCTCTTCGTGTATGGCCAACATCTTTAAATGCTATTTCAATTTGCTTTTTAATAATAACTTAACATTATGTTGTATCTTATCATATTCCTTATTTAAAAATTACATTCTATGACGACGTGACGTTTGACACACAATTTTTAATTTCAAGTATAAGCAAAAAATTAAAGACAATGATTTTTAGTTAGTGTTTACACAAGGGAGTGGTGAAACTGGATGTAGGAAGAGTAATAGAAATTTGGTACAGGGATAGAACAATAAGGGCTCAAGGGCCGACCAGGAAGCACGACTTAACTGAATTTTCTTGCAGTTCTCACAGCTCTCCTGAACTTCAGGAAACTTCTTCAATGAATAGCATGGTATATTGTGTATCACTCAATAGTTATTGTAAATATTAGACACGCACTGTGAGAAACCGAACACACAATAGTAATTCAAGTCAATGTGACGAGCACGAGCAGGACATTCAAATTTCTCGACAGTTCATAAGTCATAAAATAATATAGTAAACCTAAAGGAGCATCCACACACGTTCACGTCGACCGGCGATCTGGTCCTGTCATAAATACCCAAGAGTTAGAGTTTCACGTAAATGAGAAATCAATATGAATTATAGTATTTAATTATGATTATTATAAATTCATCAAAATGTTCTGCATCTCTGCTCGTCCGTTCCCGAGTTGCGTGGGCTTGATGGGACCAGCTCTTAGAAAACTCCCGTCAAAGGCGAATAAGATGAAACGTATTTTATTGGACCTCTCACGGGATTGAAAGATGACCCCAGGAATGTAATAGGTGGTCTGGGATGCTGTGTTACAGAGAAATAACTTATTCAAATGAGATTAAGGTCGACGAGACGAACCTACTCGCGTTAAATTTACCACAAAGCATAAAGTCGAACCAATGAATTGAATTATTCAATAAATTGAGATTCCTCTTTGAAACTAAGTGCTATAAGTTATTATATTATATTATTTATGAAAACACATTAATATCAATTTTTCGGAACATATTTTGTGGTATTATAATACAAATTAAACGTATCAATTAGAAAGAATAATGAATTTATCGAAATAATATTTTGGTTACCATTGAGATTCGAACCAGGAACTTTTCCAATCCTGGGAAACACGCTGACCATTACACCATGTCAACCTAGTAAGTTAACGACACATTTTCTATTTGATATTTGAGATTCTCCGTTATATAAAGTGGATTACTTATAAATAGAATAATAGATCCATTTTGAAACAAGAACTGTAACACATAGGTTCGAAAGTTTGTCGTTAACTTACTAGGTTGACGTTGTGTAATGGATAGGAAAAGTTCCTGGTTCGAATCCCAGTAGCATCCGAAATATTTTTTCGATTGATTATATTTGATATACATTTAATTTGTATTAAAATACCACAGAGCTATGTTCTGAAAAATTGCAACATCACAATGTTAATGTGTTTTCCTTAAAAATATATAGTTTCAAATTTAATAAAATGATTAATTATTTTATTATTAAGGAGAACCTATTCTTATTGTGAAGTTGTAATTATTCAGAACATAGGTCTGTGATATTTTAAATACTAATTAAATGTAGTCATTGGAAAGATATGCATATAAAATCATTTGAATCTTTCTAATTAATACATTTAATTAGTATTTAATATGTCACAGAGCTGTGTTCTGAATAATTACAACTTCACAGTAATAATGTATTCTCTCTAATAATATATAAGTTGTATCAATGTGTCCAAAATTTAAGAAAAATGAATTGTTAATTCTGGCGTCTGTTATCGGTTTACTCAAAGGTATTTGAGATTCCGTAAAAACAAAGTAGATGGCTTTCAAACAATGGAACGATAGATGTATTCATTTGAAAGGTGTAATATATTAGTTCAGAAATTTATCGTCAAAAGTACTGTCGCTGTAGCATAGTTGGATAATGCACCTTCCCCAGTTTGGAAAGAGACCCAGGTTCGAATCCCGGTAGCTCAACAACAATATTTTTCGATAAATTGATTTTATATGTATATATTTCTAATTAATACATTTATATAGTATTTATAATTGTAATTGCTCTCATATTATTTAATACATATATAACATATATTTTGTAATATTCTTTATTCACGTTAAAACAATTTGATACAGAGAAATGGATGATTTGATTTGAGATTTGATATTAATACATTTCATCGTTCCATTATTTGAAAGAATCTTTCTAATTAATATCTTTAATTCATATTTAAAATATCACATAATATGATTAATTACAACTTCACAATAAGAATGTGTTCTCCTGTAATGTATAAGTTCGAAAATTTGTCGTTAACTTACTTGGTTGACATGGCGTAATTATCAGCGCATTTACTCGGATAGGAAAAGTTCTTGGTTCGAATCCCAATGGCAACCAAAAATTTTTTTCGATAAATTAATTATATCTTTCTAATTGATACATTTAATTCGTATTATATTATATATATTTAAAAAAATTAGTTTAAGCGTCATCCTAATCGGTTGTATCTCGTTGAAAAGGAAGGTAGATTTAATGATGACTGGAGTACTACCTGTGAAGATATGACAGATAGATTTGAAAAAACATGTGATGACACCGAAAGCGTCTCATCTGAATTGCCTAAAAAGTTTTGAAAGCCACTCTCAAATTTGGAGATTAGAATCTGATCAAAACTATACGAGAGCAGAAGAACAATAATTACAAGTTAGAAAACTAATTGATCCAGCATTGTAGGCGCTAGAGGCATTTCTCGGGGTGAAGAGGTTATCTTTACAGAGTAACCTCAGAAAGTAATGTCGGTGATCTAATATGTATAACCTAGGATAAAGTAGTATCTTGGTAATCAACTTTCGATGAAAAGACGGAACATAAATATGAAGAAGAAGCTACGTGTTCTAGATATATTCATAGCTTTATTTGATGTATATTTCGATGAAAACACTACATATTATGTCAGAGGACCTCACGATCCATTTTTCGCAAAATTTTAATGCACTTTAATCGCGACTAGGAGATCTTGAAATCATCGTCTGATAAGAAGTATATAATTAATTATTAGGGAGAACACATTCTTATTGTGAAGTTGTAATTATTCAGAACAGACGGTCTGTGATGTTTTAAATACTCATTTAATGTATTAATTATAAATATATACATATAAAATCAATTTTGTCGAAAAATATTGTTTTTTCGCTACCGGGATATATTCGTTAATATTGACTGACAAAAATAAAATGATACTCTCATTAATTCTTATTTTTTACACCGAGTGGCTTATTCCGGGTTTTGCTTTAGGGAGGCAAAGAATTAGCGCGAGCAGTGCGCTAGTCAATTTCGTGTTAGATACGTGACGTTTATCGTTATCGATATACCTCGCTAAAGTGAACACGGAAAAGCCTGCAGATGTTATTTGAATTCACAAGACAGTCGCATGATCGAAATATCGAAGAACGCGCGTTTTACGTCGTCCGTACTATTTGCTCTAATGATGAGCTACACCGCGATTGTGACATTTGTTAGACTGCGATGATGATGTTACTTATTAGTAATGTGACTGTGACCCGTGAACTATATCGATTACAATATTGATCAGTTGACACATCCCGAATTGGATTTATGAAGGAAAATAATGGCAGATTAAATATGCCTACCTTGCTCTAAAGTCCTGGGTTGAATGTCGTTTTCACCTCCAGTTGACTAGCACGTTTGTTGTGAAGAACCGTGAGATCACTGCACTTTCGGAGCTTTTCAGAATTTCTTCGGTAAGTTTCCACGCTTCCATTCCATAAAATAATATCGAGAACACATAGCATCTGAACATTGTCATTCGTAGTGTAAGGTTGAGATCATGACTGCCGAATATCTTTTTCATTTATTAGGTTTGATGCATAATTATCCATTTTTTTTTATAAATCATGTCGTTAATTTTATTGAAATATAACTAAAAACGAAAACAAATTCAAAACATATTATTTACAGTCATCGTTCGGGAGAGTAGTCACCGTAATCGTGGACTGATCGATCTTGAAGTTCTCAGCCAGTATTCTAGTGGTGCAACTTTCGTCCTCTTCCACAGTCGCCAAAAGGGACTGGTCATCAAAATCCGAAGATCGACCTTTTCCTGACTCGTCGGTTTATCTTTACTATACCGTGATGTAAAATAGTCGTACGCAGCCATGCTGTCAAGTAGAGTTCTATTAGCCTTTGAATGTGAAAAATGCTTTTGTCAAAATGGTTAACGCCATAAATTTACTATAAATATTAGGCATTAAATATATAATATTATAATTCAGGGCATACATCAAGTCCTGTACATAATACAACCTTCCTAAAAAGGAAAAATCTTTCTTTAATTAGAAAGAAAGAGACTATTATATTTGTTATTCTTTTCACTGTGAAATTAATGTGATTTCTTTCAGTCTCGACACATATGGTATTTTTGCCAACTTATTAATTTTACAACGGATTGAATTGAAAGATAATTATTTTTGAAGGATTCGCCTTACATACTTGATTTTTCACTAGTCATTTATAAGCGTGAATATTTATTTACCTTCAATTTAACTAAAATATGAATTGCCTTATAAGTATTTACCGAAATATTACAGGATTAATTAGAGCGGTAGACCGGTGTTACTGCATGCTTTGGGAAGGCTTAAGCTAGTATCACCAGCTTTGAAGCGAATAAATCACTCTCGGCCTGCTCTTACGCTTTATATATTATTTCTTCTGTAAGTGTCCATGCTTCATCGAGAACACATAGCATCTGACCATTGCAATTCATAATCTAAGGTTGCGATTATGACTGCAGAACATCGTTTTCATGCGGACAAAGGTTTAACGAGCGGCATTTGATTTCTACATAAGGATGCCATCTTTTGAATACTATTATAGACAAGGGCGTGCAAAAAAGCTGTTTATAACTATAATCTTTACGAAATAAATGTAAATTATATATTTATTTGACATATTATGTATTAAGTATGTAGATCTACACGAAAATAATTCAGTTTTCATGTTAACGTGTTAACTAGAGCCGAAGCATTAAAAATTGACAAACAAAACTGTCGCACACGTATACGAACTAAACGCAACTCTTGCACCGCGCGGTGTTCTGAACACACGTCTTCGCTTTCACAGACGTGTTGCATGCAAAACGCCATAAGTGTGTCTTTGAAGAGGCCTTGACTGTATGCATTCCATTACACTTTAAACGTGATATTATTTTATATTATAACGTATTTTAACTGCTTTAGTTAATACCTAGAAAAACTTCCCAAGACTAATAGTAATAATACATACTTACACAGGTATACTGAAAATACAGGTATAAAAAAGACTGAATGATTAATACAACTTGTAATGATAATATCCATTGATAGTAGCAGCATAACCTAAGTCCATGCCTAGTGCGCGCCGCTGGTTGTAGATAAGGCTTGCAGCTGTGGTTGGATTTGTTGGAGAACTAACGCTTTCGTGTGTCGTGCAGTCTACGGAATGCGTAACGGTGGCATCTATTTTACGCTTGTCGCTATTACGGACTGTCCAGATCTCAGCTGGAACATGCATACAACAATCTAATATCAGTCACAAAGTCATTCACAAAAACTGTTTAGCTTCATTCATTCTTCATCAGACTACGTTTCCATAGCTTTGTGCAAACTATTCGAGGTCTCCATTTTGATTTGTATTTACGTGTTGCAGCATCTTCTTCAGATTGTCTTTAGATTAACACCACATTAATTTACGGCCTAATTCACCCGAATGTGTAAATCTTGTCCGCTCTGGCGGAAGATCTTTTTGAAAATAAATTCGAGAAACATAAATAACGAAGGTAAGAGAAGATAAACAGTATTTGTTTCAAACAATGATTTCATAACAGCGGTCCGCCTCGTTAGTTCTCGTAGCTAGACGTCTCTATCTGAGTGTTGTTCGTTAAAAATAGTCTTCTTAATTGTTCCTAGCATTCTGACGCTGATGTTAATTTATCTCCGAAGATGGATGACGTCTCTGTGCCCCGAAACGTCGGGCTTATTTACATATATAAATCTTGTTGGTTTTGTAATTTAACCCTTTCACACGGATGTAAAAACATTTTTTATGTCCAATTCAACGGTGTATTTTACAAAATGTTATTTCTCTAATTGCATTGTTTATTCAATAAAATTATAATTAATCCCCATAATTAAGTAGGATCACATTAGAAATAAAATTCTATATATGTTAAATATATTTATGAAATGATCACTTCGGTAGTTTGGTCATAAGGTGTATGAATGTGGATGAGGCGAGAATGGTGTGTCAGAACAGAAGAGTGTGGCGCTCTATCCTCTCTGCCTACCCCCGCGGGGAAACAGCGTGGTGGTAAGTAAGTAAGTTAAATACAATGTTACATTTACAAGAATTGAGTCTCAGGTGTGCGATATGAATACTGAATAATGAAATTTCTGGTTCTCCAGCCTTTCACAATCAACGTCATTCTCCCTTAATTCTTGCGGATGGGGGTAGATATATCTCACCGAGGCTGTTTCCACCCCCTGTCTCTCTCTAGTAGTTGTATAGCTATCTCTGTCTAATATATGTTAAGCCTCTGAGTGCACGTATGCTTCCTCTCTTTTTTGAAGGGATTAATAGTCTGATTCCGAAGACTTGGTCATTCTAATTAATAATACGTTCCTTTTTTCAGTCTAAGAGACTTTTGTCCGCTGATCTTCTGAAGAATCTCTTCTCGGCTAGTTGAAACTCTGGAACTATCGATTGTTTTATGTCATAAGTAGAGCAAGTATTTAATAGCGTTTGTTATTCCATCAATACTAAAGCCTAAAGTTACCTGCTTATCTGCGTCTCATGAAGTTTTACATGCACTCATTTGTAGACGCACATTTTTGTCTTAAAAGTGGATGATGCAAAAATTAAATATTTCAACTCGAAGAGCAGTATTGCAATTGTAAATTACCTAAGTGAAGTTAGTCCCGTTTTCATTTGTGCTGGTACCCGAATTTCATCATATTGCATGCATATTGATTTCTATATGCACATTTTTGTTCCGTGACTAGACTGTTAAAACAGTTTGGTAAAGAAAATCATTATTTGTTTTTAACTCAGAAACTGCACAACACACTTAACACTGATTGGAAATATTTAACATGTGTATAATACGCAAATATGGACTCAATACACTAGGTCAATTGGGTAAAAATTAGTCTGAAGCATCGCTGTTCAACATTCCAGCTTAATTACAATACAATACAATACAATATACTAATTATTAACTTTACATTTATAAAACATTCACTACTATTTTTTATTGTTTCGATTTAATTTATTATATATATATATGTCAAATCTTACTATTTCTTTTTAATTTTAATTAAATAATAACACTGCAATAACGCGGACACTTTAACACAGACGGTAGTCTTGCAAAGTAGCCAGGACAATGCTTTATATATCAAAAGTATATATACTACATCCCACACAATAAATTAATAAGTGGTATTATATATTCACTTGTAATGTATAAATAATTTATGTCAAATGAATTATTATTGAAATTGAGTATTGTGAAGATTAGGGCTTGCATTACCGGTTTACCGGTAAACCGGTAAATCAATTAAAACGCACTATAGGTAATTAATTATTTCACTGTTATTCACGGATAAATGTCATATTGGGAACTCGAGAAAAATCGAGGTAAATATTAAATATTGTAAGTAATAAATCAGTACGAGCGTTTTCATCTGCGGGAAAAAGATGTACAAAATTCAGGTCAAGTCTAAAAGATGAATGAATTGATATAATTTGTTTTATGAGAGCATATTTTAATTTTGAAAAATTATCATATCCAAAAATTTAATATTTTTTTAATAAATTCAATAAAAACATTCAGTTGTAATATTAATTTATTTTACTTTTCTTACGAATTTATATTAGGTGGTTTTACATACATCAATAAGTTAATAATATTTACTACTCACAGACAGGTAAACCAAATATTATACAGTCTTAATTTAAATTAACCAAGCTCGATGTGGCATATACATAAGTGATAATCTGATCTCCCATTACCATATCTCAGTAAAATAAAAAGGACATCATATACATATGTATGTATTTATATGACATTTTTCACCTGAAACGTATTTGAAATTATTTAGGTTTTAATCTAGGATACCGTTTTTAGTAAAGGTAGCCACATACAGTTAAACTTTAATCATCCAATCTACGTCTATTTTTTTTCATTTACCGGTAAATAACCGGTAAACCGATAGTGGAATAAATAATTTACCGTTTACCGGTAATCGCAATTTGACGATAAATTGCAAGTCCTAGTGAAGATAGATGACTTAATTAAAGTAATTTCCATCGCTATTGGCTGTGCAGTAATTCGAATATTATATTTACTGATTTGAATAAGTGGATGCACATATTTATCTCGAGATTGAGCTTTTAAAGCAGAGAGGTAAGGGAAAGAAGTGGTTTCTTGCCGTATGGTTGGTTACACCGTGCAGCAGCCTCGTATCTCGCTTGCAGCGAACATGCACCCCGGCAGTGAACGTGTTAAATGCACAAGTTTTGTTTTGACGTATAGTACGGGGCATTGTTGGGTTGGCGGTGGTTCTTCATTACTCAAGCCACTAATTTATATTCCGTTGTTATGATTTATCCGTTTTCTCTCCAACCGTATGTTCACTAGTAATTAACTCTGTGTTCCCAGTTCCTACATTACGTCAGTTTCTACATCTCTGTAGGCACAATAAATGCGGTGAGAGGAATTTATTTATTTCAGTATTGGAACCAAAGGGCACGAATGTCAATTGGCTGAAGATAATTAATGTAATATATAATTAACAAAACGAATATAAATTCAACGCAAACATCTTTTATCTGTGCGTAGTTTTAGTTTTGACCTTCAGTGTACAGTGATTCACACCCCATCAGCTATGCGTGGAGTTTCGGTGTTGAATAGAATTTCCCTTTCAATTTGCCTTGCATTTCTTCTTAATTAACCAAAAACAAAATGCTACTGTAGTAGCCGATGTGAGGAATAATAACAGAGTTGTATACTATTTTACAAGACTAAGTACTAATGAATCTTCTGATCCTTCCCAGAAGTGAGATTTTCTTAGCAATCTTTGTTGTCACGTATCTTGTATTTTACGATAAATTTTATTTCTAATTTATTATAACTCTCAAATATTTTATTTCAGTCACTTTCACCATCTGTTATAATTTTTGGTGTAATTGGTATTCTTTTATTTTATGTGTTCATAAATTTAGTTTTAAATACTAATTAGATGTATTACCCAGAAAGGTATATATATAAAACCAATTTTATCAAAAAATATTGTTATTGCGCTACCGGGATTCGAACCTGGATCTCTTTCTAAACAAGGGAAGGTGCATTATCCAACAGTGCTACAGCGACAGTACTTTTCGCTGTAGTACTAAATTTTCGAACCCATGTGTTACACTTTTTCAAATTAGCGTTTTCGTTCAAATTAGTTTCCCGGTATCGCAATGACAATATTTTTCGATATAATTGATTTTATATGTATATCTATCTAATTAATCCATTTAATTAGTATTTGATATATCACAGACCTATGTTCTGAACAATTACAACGTTACAATATGAATGTGTTCTCTTTAATACATTTAGTTTTAATTTATTTTTCTTCAGCCATATTGCTATATTGTAAAAGTCATAGTTTAATTCAATTTAATTCACACGGATGAGATTTTTGGACAGAAAATTGATTTAACCCTTTCACGTGTGCTCGTGCATCCGCTGGGCAGGAGGGTTCTGAGTGCTGCATCTTCCTCCTTTTCTTTTCTCTTTCTCCTTTTTTTGGTAATTGCACCAGCCCTCTTCGCAAGTTTCCCCTCCAAAATGTACCTTTAGACACCATTGTCATCATCGGGCATGGGCTGCGGTTTCCGAGTGTTCAGGGTCTATTATGTATTCAATCTAATAATTGAGAAAAAATGGAAAATGTGCTAGACGCTAGACTGGAAGCTAGGAGAAGCCTTCATCATCCAGTGCTAAAAATAAGTTGAATAAGAAGTTACAAAATATACCTATTGCACTATATTTCTGGTGTAGATATATATTAAAAATATTATTTTATTGAATATAAAAAGTAAAACTAGCGGCCAGACCACAGACTACCAAATACATAGACATGAATTAATATTTTAATTATTGTGTCACCCGCATGATCACTTTGCTACCACTTACGCAGTCAAATAGCTCCGCAATTTAAAAAAAATATATGACATGATTGGAACGAAAATTTAAACGCTGACAATATAATATGCATTAGTGTAAAAAACACGTTTTGCATAAATGTGTCATTGCTCCTCCTATACAAGGCCATCCTTAGGCCTCAACTCCTTTACGCAGCCCCATTTGGGGCCACGCGGTCAAGACACACATGAAAAAACTACAGGCCGTCCAAAATTAGGTCATCAGACTAGCTCTGAAAGCCCCAAAGTAGATTAGAGTCACATAGCTACACCACAACACCCGTCATGGAGTACATTAAACAAACCTCCAAGCGTTTCTATGCGGAACTCCCCAAGCACCGAAACCCCATAATCAATTCACTCTCGAATTATGATATAAACGTCCCATCTAAAATCAAACGTCCCAAGACAGCCCTCACCTTGAGGCTACTAAATCACTGCGCCATTAAGCAGGAATCATGCGTCCGGTTAAAAGATTAAAAAAAATTTTGCAGTATAATAATAAAACACTCAAAATAAAATTTATCAGGCCATTATTGCAAACAATATGATGAAGGGGCAAGGGGTCCAGCGGACCCGGTACCCTAATTGACAAGAAACCAAAGTCCAAAAAAAATGTGTCATTAACTATCGGATTTATGTTTCCACCAAGAATGTGTGTAGAATGCCACATGTCCCGCATGTAATGTTCTAAACCCGTCTTGTTTATATACACTTAATTTCATGTCTATTCATTTACTGGTCTGTTACTGTTTTTTGTTTGATGATTTAGAACCTGAAGCAAAGATATAGAATATTAATTTAATTGGGTCAATTTTACAAATATTTAATTCGAAGTTCGTAGTCTTAAAGCTTAACATGATTTTGTAAAAATCTCATACAATAATGTTTTCTGTAACAGTACAGAATTTGTACATGAATATTTTAGTCAGATATCCACCTATGAAATATTACGGACAAGATCTGTTACAACTTGTGTACATATCATTTAGAATCGTAGGTCACAGGCGTCAGATAATACAACAGGTATGACTATATCTTCTAGAAATTTTCCCATGGTTGGTGTTTTTGTCGTATTTAGGTCACATTTTAGTAGCATCGATTGGAGTGAAATCACATCAGAAATACAAATCCATTTCAAATCATAATTGTATTCGGACACATTCGTGTGATACTTTATCTCAGGCAAAACTGGGTCACCACATAAACTACCTGGGCGACAGGGTAATAACTTTATTCAGGCAAATACCCTTTCAAATACAATTTCAATTTAATACGTAATCAGGGCTTACAAAATAACCCAAATTGTTCACATTATACTGGAAGACTTTTCAATGGTGGATTTGAATTTATTTATTAATTTAGGAGAACACATTTTTATCGTGAAGGTGTAGTTATTCAGAACATAAGTAAAAATAAGATGGCTCTTTCAAATAATGGAACGATTAAATGTATAAATATCAAAAAGGTAATATATAGGTTTGAAATTTTGTCGCTAAAAATATCGTCGCTGTAACATAGTTGGAAAATGCACCTTCCCCGATTTGGAAAGAGATCCAGGTTCGAATACCGGTGGCGCAACAACAATATTTTTAAGTAAAATTGATTTTATATGTATATCTTTCTAATTAATATATTTAATTCATATTTATTTATTTATATTTTTACGGCTCCTGTTAAGCATTTTATACTGGATGCTAGAATTGTTCTCAAAGAATCTACTATCAAATTAGTTTGAATGTTTACATATATTAGTGATCTTATATATAACACGATCATTCGTTTGTATGCCTGTGATACCGATCATTCTCAGATAGATTGTAATAATATTAATACAAAAAAAAAAAAAATTATCACAAAGTCATGATGTACTCGATACATGTAAATTAAAACATCTAATCCTTATCAAACATTTTAAGATGCTTTTTTGCATACGCGCGACGTACAGCCAAATCATTAACAAGTAACGGATGTGAGTTAGTGAGATACGTACAATGCGAGCGATTTTGGATCAAGTTAGTATTAGGTTTGTTTTTATAGATTCTTTCTGATAATGTTAATATGTTATATGGTGTTATTACCAGCATGTATACCTGCGAGATCTGGTCGAAATACATGCAAGTGACGTATAACCGTCTCCGAATTCAGTACAACAACTCATACAGAATACTGTTTGGATTGGCGCGTTATTGCAGCGAATCTAAAATGTTTACCGAAGGCCGTATACATGGATTCGTTCCGCTTTTGAGACATCGAGTTGCGGGCGTAAAGATGCGGCTGGAGCTCAGCACCAACTCTCTGGTGCAAGCGGCGCTCTCATGGAAAGCTGGTTCCCTGACCAGAGAATGGCAACGCCTACAGAATAGCTACATATACAACAATGGCAGTGACTGAAGTAGTTATATATTTAATATTTATATTTTGTGTGTATATTATGTGTGAACTTTTTACTTTTTATTATTATTTATTAATATTTTCCTTGGTTTTCCTTTTTTTCTTCTTTTTCATAGCATAATATTTATTTCACTACTTTAATGTATTACATAATATGTATTATCTCTTCTATGGTGAATCGGGTTAAAAAAAAACCTGTTCTCGCTGGAATAATCACAATATTATTATTAATATTGTTATTACATGTTTTCACGATTCACGATGTAACGTAAATGGTTCTAATTACAACACAGCAATCGGCAATAGCCGTTTGCTTTCTGCTTGTAAAATATGTAATATATTGTTGTATACCTTATGGTAAATTGCAAGAAGACTCAGAGAAGCTGGCGGTCACTAGAATGGTTAAAAGACGAAGAAGACGTCAGTTATCAATCAGATGAACTGATGATGTTCTATAAGAGACTAGTTCTTTGCTAAATAGATACCTTTCACACTGTAATAGATGATTAAACATCCAAGAAACTTACAAATAAATAATAGACTAATAGAAATATTTATAAAAATATTTTTTATGATGCTTAGTAGAAACTGCCAGCTTATGTCAAGAAGTTATTCATTTAATCTTTTAAGATGCCGTGTGGGGGGAAGAGAGAAAGGTTTGCGTGGTGATCTTGCCTATATGTTTAGTTTGTCCCTGCTTTGGCATAGTATATTAGTGGTTTATTGCGGCAGATTGATTTGTCAGCGTGACCGTGAGCGATTTAAAAAGTTACAACTGACAAATTCGAAAAATTATGAATCTATAAAAATGTCTTTTTGAAATGTGGCTTTAAAAAGGGGCTAAGTAAGTATTATATATATTTATACAAAATCTGTTTTGGTTGTTTTATAATATATACGTTATGTGTAATAAAAACGTAAATGTCATACGAAAGTGATTTTGTCTAAATTTATGATAGTTACGCACTCTGTGCGTCCAGTGAAATGGGGCAGGGATAAATTGAATTGTTGAATAGAAAAGGTAGTTGTTGGTTTCTATGAATGAATAGTAGCAGAAAAGGTGAAATAGATAGGATAGACATTTGGACTGCTTAGTGTTTTACGTTTTCTTTGTAATGCGGTGATAAAGAAATCCGAGTTAAGTGTCAAGACAGGCTTGACTTGTTTTTAAAGTTGGGTAGACCCATTTCAATATACTGTGAGTCGGGGTAAGTGCGTCTATGGGGGGAGTGCATCTGTAGTCTCCCAATTACGTTTGAAATTGGATTCCAGTGCCGCATTTTTCAGGCGTATTCTAGTATAATATGTTAATAAAAACAATTTACAGATAAAGAATATTATATAAAAAATGACATATATGCTGTTTAAAAAAAAAAGGAAAAATTAATTATCGAATTTGGAGCATAGATGGCGATGGTGTAGTGGTACTCGAAGCAAATCTATATACTAACATATATACAACTTTCAAAAATTTGATAAATGTGGAGATTGAGGGGTGAAGAATTGGTAATTACCCCATACTTCCATATAATTTTCCAAAAAATATAATTTAAAAAAAATACCTTTGACTCTATGAGATATCTGATATTTTTTTATTAATAAATGTTATAAATCAATATTTGAAGGCACAGTCCAGAGATGGTGCAATTCCAAACATTAGTTTGCTTCTAATTATATCATTTCAAATTATGACAGTTATTTAATGGCAACTTGCGAGTAGTGTATGCCTTTTCAATCTTTCGTATATCTCGATAGATAACTAATTAATATTGTCATTAAACAGATCAGTAAAGACATTTTCATAATTTTAACAATTTGTCAGAAATAATACTACTAGAAGCTTTTATCCCAAATTTATAGTAAGTGCATCTACTTATCCAAAATTTCATAAAATGCTTTAAATATTAGCTATTCTAAAAGGTTACATTACAATTTTTAAAGACTTAAATTAGGAAACGGTTAATGCTCCTTCTGTCAAAGTTTCAAAGTCATAGTCATCATCTTATGAAGATTGAAAACAGTTCAAAGTTTATGTCGATGATTTATATGTCGCACTTACCCCGATTCACCTTATGCTTTACTTTAATATAAGCTGGTCCTTTTTTCTTCCGAACTTCATAGCAGAGTTTAAACTGCAACGACTGCACAGCTCACTAGTTGCACCGCACGAATACTCTGATGAGTACTTTCACTAATGATGATCATACAACGAGACGATAAATCTACTCCAATCACGGCAATTTCTACAAGCCCGAAATAGCCAACACGTCGAGCTGAAAGGTATTTTGGTACTGACGAATTGGGCCCGATGGGAATGAAATGGTGACAATAATGAAATAAATTTAACAATACTAAATTCACACAAGTGCACGGAGTACGTATGAATTGTGTGTATCCACCGTAACTGAGATATGTATGCGGAGAGGCAGGATTAACATTGATGAAGCGAGGAGTATCGCGATAAGAGAGACCCTCAGCACAGCGCCCCTACTTCTACATACATAGAAAGATTTCAATTGAAGTGGTCAGAGAAACGATTACTAAGATATATTTTCTTAGCGCAACTCCAGAGGGAAGAAGGGTCCTGACTAGGTCGGGATGAACAGCAATGAGACATTACGAAGTCAGATTGGGTCGTGATTGCTCATCAAGTAGGCACTGAAGCAGCGCAATACAGGGGAAGATAGCGAACCTTTACGAGATTTGTTCACCCGACCCTTCTAGGATAAGGGGATGATAATGATGACGGTGAATAGTAGCGGTTGTATTGAAAAGATCTGTTACAAGGTATTTTAAATATATGTAAATAAAAATATTTTTAGTTAAATCCGTTACCACTGAGCACACAAATATTACATAACTCTTATAATATACCATTTTATATGATTATTATTCTAGAAATGGAATAATAGATGTATCAATTTGAAAGATTACAGAATATAAGTTCAAAATTTGTCGAAAATATATACGATTGTCATAGCGAAATGGTGAACGCGCTTCCCCGAATAGGAGGTCCAGGTTCAAATACCGATAGCAAATATATTTTTTTGATGTATAGATTTTTATATGTATATTTTTCTAGTTGAGTAGTTTAATTTGTATTAAAATATCACAGAGCTATGTTCTGAAAATACAACTTCTCAACAAAAATCTGTTTTCACAAAACTATTATTTCTGGTGATATCTACATTCGTGTCATATATTTTTTTATCATCCTTTTCCCACTGTCGATATTACCACACAAACTATGCATGTTTTTATAACTGATATATTAGTTTTGCTGATATATTAGTTTCACTGATTTGTCACGTGCGCGCCTGAGGGACCACATTTTCGCTTTTTTTTATTCTTTTTTTTTCCATCACCAGGTTCACGCCAGTGTTGATACCGACACTCCATCGTCCACCGCTTGCGTAAAATAACATGTTTTCATTAGAAATTCATTATATTTCTATTTCTTTAGCTGATTTTTTTAGATGTTTTCAAAGCTCTAAGATTCTTAAAAATGACTTCAGCAACTGTTTGATTTACTATGCTTAAAGTTAGCCTCGTAATACTGTTTATATAAAACCAATATTTTGTTACCTACATATTAAATTAAAGTAAATGAATAGTAAAATATTATCAACAAATAATTTTATAGGCAGTTAGATCTTTTTCCACCGCGAGAAAAAATGTTTATGAAACCTGTTCTAGAATATGTTCGCTCCGTTTTGATAGCCGCAATAAATAAACATTTAACAATAAAAAAAATCTAATAATTTTATTGAGTTACAATACAAGCCACACGCTACATGGTTGACGGCTCAATCAAAGTGCCCTTTTAACAGCGGGGCACTAACCCATATTGTGCCCTTTCCTAGGCGCTCTCGACTTGCTGGTGGCCCGCTGCCACAATCCACTTGCCACAATCCAACTTGTACAGGTATGTTTGGAGACAATAACGAAGTGGATTATATTTTCGTATAGACAACTATTTTTTACAAAAATAGAGATCGATAACACGGAATACGTCACATCAACATTATTACTATTTTTAAACGAAACTAAATGCCTAGTAAGAAAGTAGTACTAATGAGATAACTAAGCGAATGTCTTAACCACTAAAACAACAAACCACTTACTGAGAAAAAATATGTATTCATACACCACTAGACGACACTTATTGGCAAAAAGGAAAAATATAATAATACACTTCAAGTCAAATTAATAAAAATAACTTCGAATTAAGAATTAATAAAGACGTAATAAATAAATTAAAAAGTCTTATTACAAAAAATATTTAAAAAAAAAAGCTTAAATTAACATTTAAAAATACAATTTAATGACAAGTTAAAAATAGTGTTAAAAGTAAATATAAAATTAAGATGATTTTCTTCCACGAAACAATTATCATTTGAATACTGACTGCAGGTGTCTCCTAAAATTTGTCATGTTTTGACGAAATAATGAATTATAGATAATATTTTTTTTCCTATTACTCTCTAAGTCTAATAATTCCAAACGTTAACACTTTTTTTTGTAGTTTATCATCATCATCATTTTCTTTATCCTTGGAGTGTCGGAGGTTCGATCTTAGCATATGCATCTTACCATGTTTTGCGTTGCTTATTTACCAATCATTATCTAATCTGTCTTCATACAGTCTTTGTTGTTGTTTATCCCAACTTAGTCTTGCTTAACCCTTCCCTGACCACGCAGTAACATTGGTCTACCGAGCCAATTAAATAGTATTTCTATAAATATGCGCAATGTATAACTTACATTTTACCTAGTTCTAAAAAAATCATTTGCATTTAGAAATGACTAGTGGACAATCAATTATGTAAAGCGAATCATAATAAAAATAATCATTTTTTAATTCAATGCTGTATAAAATTGGTTCGTTGCATGCTATCTGCTTTTAAAATACAACTTGTACTACGTGAACAAAATCACGCATTAATTTAAATAATGTTGGGATAAAGATGAAGATCATGTTAGATGGGCTTTTGACAATGCGTTACAAGAAGAACGTTTGAGAATAAAATTAATGTATTTAATTATTATATTTAACATTTCTTATTATATTTATAGTAACTGTGACATCAACTATTTTTAAGCCGTTTAAGCTTGTAAAAGCATTTTATTTCCATTTAAAGTGTTAAAAAAAAACTCTAATTTCTTGCAGCAATACGAGTTGACAGCATGGCTGCGTAGGGTATTTTTACCGTGGTATGCTAAAGGTTAATAACTACCTAATATTGCATTATTTTGTGTGCAATTATCTATATTTACGTGTGCAATTGTCACTGCAGTTGTTTATGTGTGCACCTGTCCTGCGTGTGCAGTTGTCATCCCAAAAAATGTTGTTTTTTTTTTCTCAACTTGCATTTTTACCTATTTGAAATCTCAGCAGAGCCTGTCCGCTACGATTCCTGTAGTTCGTCAATAATATTTTATGTGCGTCAGAGTAGCTACACTAAAATGTACTACAGGTGTCTCATTTTTAATTAATTGTCCACAAATCTTGGCTAGAGTGGACGTTAATTTACAGTTTATTGATTTAAAATGTTAAATTTCACTCTGCGTTTCCTTGAAGTCTGTTAATTACCGTCTATTTGTGTAATTACTACACACCTGATAACCCAAGCTCATAAAACTCAACTCCAAATAAACCATCTTTATTGGCCGTTTACGGAGCCTTCAACAACCTATCAGCCCGTTCCAGAGCTGGACTCTTCGACTCTACATCTGTCTTGCGTCGCCTTCACAAAACATCGTGTTTTTTCAATTATTTATTAATCACTTAAGTTTTATTTGAAACATCCAAATTGGGATATAAATAACCAGTAGTTGCGCAAATGAATTTGATGTTTACTTTTTTACGACAGTGGTGATTATTATTTGACAGTAGCTCGAATCTATAATTATTATTAGAAAATATAAAATAATTTTTATAATTATATTCTATACGATGTTTGTTAAGCGAAATAATGTTAATGTTCATAAAAAGTGAATGCGATGTCGATCAGAGCAATAATAAATATATAATTGCACAAGAAATGAGTGATGACGTCACGCGCGAGTACTTGGAAAATGTTAGTCGCAATTTAAATACAAATATCAGTACTTTTAAAATTAGCAATATTATCTTTGTGGTTAAAATTTATAGTTTTATTTATTATCTTTGTTTTATTCTAAATTTTTTTCCTAAAAATTGTTCGAGTAAATTTGTATTAAGTAATGATTTGAGTTAGGTGCTAATTTTTTTTTTTTTTTAAATAGATTTTTTAAAATAGATTCTGGCAAAGAAACAATAATACATGTTTTAGTTAGTTATGATATCCTGAAGAAGAAAATGGTATTTTTCGAAACCGGTAGATGTATTTAAACTCAATTTGGTGGTTAATAAAACAAAGATAATAAATAAATAAAAAAATACAAATATCAATGTTTGTTTGTCACTGTCAAGTCTTTTAGTAGAGTGTGACTTTATTTGCAAGGTGTCTTACAAATGAAACCCATTTACAATTGAATATTCGCAAATTTTATAATATTATACAAATTTTGAAACGCTAAAATATCCTTTAGAAAAGTGTGTAAAAAAAAAAAATTTAACCAAGTTTGAACGGAATAATGCTACTACGTTGGAAACATAAATTCTACTTTTTACTGCCGGGGATGATGAACAAGCGGTCCCGTTGAAAAGATACACTAGTAGATAAGGATTGAATCAACTCTAATACAGTTTTTATGAAGTATAGAGAGAATCATTTTTACTTCATTATTAGATGTGCGAAAGTTAATAGATTATGGTGAGGTTTAGGATAAGATCATTGAACGTGAAAATGTGACAAACATGCTAAGACGTGCATAGACGTAACAAAATTAAAATATTTTATTATGTAATACAAGACTATCTGTACATAATGTAAAAAGAAGCAAGAATGAACACTGGATGCGACGAAAAGCGGTCTTTCAACCACATTCAGTCTATTTTATCTTTTTTATTAGCACGTATTTTAATATCTTTTTCATGTGTACGTTAGGTGTCAAATAAGTAATATTGATTAAATTATTTATAATCATAAATTTCTTTAACACTTAAAAATATATTATTTTACTACATACATACATGGTTTGTATACAGTCATTAATGTTTAGAATGTTTTTTTTTATTATTGAATATCATTAGCATTATATTATAATACTATTAGAGACCGAATGCTTGTATTCGTCCCAACGATAACAATGATATAAATCATTGTATTGAAATGTATATAAACAAGAATAAAAGTTCTTATTTGTTTTTAAAATAACCAAAACTATTTGTTTTATGTTATTTTTTATTTTAAATAAATAAATATTGAATACCCTTTTAAAAATATGGAGCATCGAATAACGAACCATTAAGTGACACGTCTTAATTGAACCGCCCACGAGAAACGAACCGAGACAATAAAAACAGACGAAATACAACCGGTAATTAAAATATTTCTCAATCCGCCCACCAGGTCACATTCCAATAGCCCCTGGCGTACGTCCTCCCCAGGACCTCTCGATTAGGATGTACCCGATTGAGATGTCGAAACTGTTTTAGGGGCTATCGAATGACAGGTTGAAATTAACGCAGGGTGACGATTCCCGGTTCACTCTGGAGACAAACAATTCAATATCGAAGATTTCGTCAAATTATTAATGAATTGATCATTATTGAAGTGTTTGGATTCTTAGGCTAGTTTTTTTACAAACAATCTCATTATTATATATAAGATATAAAGGTAGTCTACAGTATACATTTCATTTAGATATTTATACACATTACAAATTCACATTTCATCTCCAAATCTCAGTTCTAGACACATCGATTTATTAAAAGTAAGACTAGTACAAACTACAAACATTTAATGACAACTCACGTCCCACTAATCAAGTTTAGTGCCTATTGTGATCTACAGCTACAGTATAGACCATACGTTAAATATGTGATTCGTTGTATATTATACAGAGTTCGATAGATTTGAAATTTAATAGAGCTAATCTTATCTGCAATCATGTTTTGATATATATATATACATATATATATTTGAATTCAGTACACAACATAGTTTGGTCATTTTGTTGTTTTTCAATTTCGAACGAACTGGTCGTGAACATTGACGTAACTACCGCCCGGGGGCCTGAAATTGCTATACAAGTTCAACAATCGCAAAAATAATTACTATAATTATTATATTATTAATAAGGTTTAAAAATTCTAGTGACGAATGAATGCATGATCTTAAATTTAAATATAAAATAATTAGTTTTAATATAGTGTTGTATTAACGTCCAATGAGGGTGGACCAGCCGCTTACCCAGGACCGTTTATATGCAAAAACTCCTATATGGTCCATCTCATTCGCCGCCTGGTTGGCATTTTCTAAATACTAATAAGCAGCTGTGCAATTCTATCTGTCACTTAAGTGACAAAACGGAGCGGCACAGCCGCCATCTCAAACACCCTCATTGTCCCCGACCTATCCACTGATTCAAAAAAGTAAAAATATACATTTAAGGATATAATTACAAAAAACATAGTACATAAAAAAATTCTAACATACAAAGAACAGTTAAACAAAATAAAATAAAAAATGGCAAATAAAAATTTCAGAACCATAACAGGGAGACAACATGGTAAATGGAGTCCAACCAGATAAACACGTTCTAGGGCAGTGATGGTGAACCTATGATACGCGACACGCCAGCGTTCACTAATATCAGAGTTATCAAAGAACACGTGTCCCGCCATCAGACGTCTACCCGACAACAACGTTCGAATTTATTATATTATATATTTATTTTGGATCTCACTTCAGCCCAAAAGGTTCGGCATCACTGTTCTAGCGCATCTAGTTGTAGTGACTGTTTGTACTATTTTTAAATATATAAATATATATAAACATATGAAAATATTTTTTATGTACCTCGTCCACTGACAACTTCAGCCAAGATCATAAGATTTGTGGGTCACTTCCCTCCGTATCACTTACCTACCTTTTCTCAATAAGTTTTACCTCCGTCACTTGTGGAATTATTTTTTAAAATTAAATATAGGTAAATGTGAAGATAGGTTATATTTACCATCTTGAAAGAAATTTAGTTTCAACAAAAATGAATGAATTTAAGATCACAAAAAAAGTTATCTATTTAGTATACAAAAGAAAGGGAAAGAAAAGTGGCTACTGCAACATTGGTTCTGAGTTTTGTACCTCGCTCGGGGGTCCGAAAATTTATTGCCACGGCAACGGTCGTGGCCCCCTGTATTTGCTGACAAATGATCAAAAACAATGCGTGTTTTCCGCTATAATAAATAAATTAATAGTTTTTTTTTTTTTTTTAATTCAACCATACGACTTTCAAAAACACATAACTTTCCTTTCTTTCGATTCTCTCTCGCCTCGTATTGATTTCATGCCAACAGCCCGAAATGTTTTTTGATCATTGTTTACTGTGTAATTAATTTTTATGGGTTGAAATCTTATACATTTTGAAGATCAGAATGAACACGGTGAACTGAAAGTGTTACAAACTGCGCTGTGACCGGCGTGTGAGAAAATAAACAGTTAGACGCGTACATTGTACCGCGTCATCGAAAGTATTTAGTTTCGTTAGATTTTACGACGTATTTTTTGTGATTTTTACCGTTGGGACTAATTTTTTTCCCTATTTTTATGCTTGTGTGTTATATTAAAACTTTAGCTGTTTGTATCCGGCGTTGTCCGGAAAATTTTCGTCCAGGTAAGGGGCGTAAGATAATACACATTTGTATCTTTAGAAGGGGGTACAAGACATCTTGATGAAGGTTTGGGTGCAATGCACCAAGTCTAAAGAATGGGTTAACGAAAAAAGGAGGAAGGAGATGGACGAGTTTCAGTGTAACCATTGCTTCTTAAATTCCGAGGCAAAATCGTTTATATGAGAGATCATGTTTTTTTTAAATATTTTTTATTTATTTAGCATTTAACATTTGTACAGCTGCAAAAAAAAGATACATTTTTTAACATACATTTTACACACATTTTAAATGCATTGCCCAACTAGGAAAATTGGTAAGCGAATACATTTTACAAAACCAAACTCATTGAAGGCAAAACACAATAAGATCGAAACATAACATACAAGGCAAGTAAACGTAAAAATATAAAAAAGAGAAAACAAATAATAATACCAATGTGCAATCCAATATGTAATTTAGACACATATAAGGTAGATACAACAATATTTTGAACTTAAACTATTTAATAGGATGCTGAAAGATTTAACTCAATTGAATTGTCCCGGTGACATGAAACTGAAAATAAAAACTAGGTTTAGTAATATGGCTAGACATATTGGTGCACTCACCCAAACAAATTGATTAAACCTGTCACAAATTTCCTAAAATAATATATTGAAAGTCCACTTTGTAATTGCTTTTTATACATACACCTTATGTATAATATATAAGGTGTATGTATAATATAAGAGGTAAATGTTAATTTCGGTCTGATACTTGTAAACTAATTTATTACATAATTACTTGTAAACTATGCCCGTCTGAACACATAATTTTGTAGTGAGACAGGAACAGTCCAAACATATTATGTATTATATAGTTTCTAATAAATAAATAAATACATGTTAGGTTCACCAAATACTGTATATACTTTATCATTAAGGTATAATCTGTATGTAATGAAAACATATGTATTTTTATTTATTATATTTGTTTTATTAACCACTAAAATTAGTTTAAATACATCTACCGGTTTTGAAAAATACCATTTGAATCAAATATAAAAAATATGAATCTTAACCACAAAGATAACATTGCTGATTTTAAAAGAAAACATATGTATTAGTACATTAAACGTATAAAAACGTATTGTAAACGTACGTACTATAAAAACCTAAACTATTGAGAGAATCCTGTATAAATTCTAAAGATTCGTTAACTGCAAATTAATTATTATCTCTACATGAATTAATTACTAATACATTTAAATGTACTATTTCAGATATAAGGATTCTGATTAATATTTTTATTATAATTTAAAATTTTACTTTTAAATGCGATTAGAGTCCCTATGTCAACGAGTTCAAAACATACTTTTTTTAAAAATAAATTTGATTTTTTTTTATTATATCTGTTATTAATTAAGTATTGTACATTATTAAAATTACATGTTTTTTATTCGCTCACCTCTTGTGCTCGGAGAGGGAGTTACACTCTAATCGTTTTATATAGAGAGATATACATTTGTAGTCTATTATTATTTATTGTCTATTTGTGTGCTTCTGAAGTGTTCATTTAATTTATTTTTAAACTTTTGTATATCTTTTATCTCTTTATTTTGTGTAGGGAGGCTATTAATTTTTTTTATTCCTAAGTATATAAAATTTTTCTGATAGTGTTTGGCGTTACATTTTACATTTACGTATATACATACATTTTATCGCGATAATGTCAAGATAAATATATACACCATATTCATTCACCCCTCCTCAAGCTGCACGGACTGGGTAACAAATGCAACGAATTTGTCGACTTATTATTTCATTTAATCTTGTCAATTTTTAAGAGACACGTGCAGCCAGTTTTGAGATGTTATTTATTGTATGGAAACAGTTCTGAAAACAAATTTCGCCCGGTAATTATATTTTATTTTTACTCTTCATAAATACTTACCGGAAGATCTGCGTGTAAAATGTGTCACGTAACTACGTTACAAATGGCACGTTAGAAATAGCGAATAGAAAATTTGGGAACAATTTATAGTAGGTGTGAATATTTAGTATATTTGTAAACACGAGAGATACGAGAGTAATGAGAAATAAATATATGGAAATAAACATAAACATTTTTTATGTATCTGAATCACTTTTTTGATATTTTTTAACCTATCTATATTTTATTTATATCTTGTCACTTCAGTTTTTAGTTGTTGTTTCAAAATGTTTATTTTATTTAATGCAATAAAATCTTTATTTTTATGCTTAATTGCATTGTATTTAAAAAAAATATTTGTGACCGACATGTATACATATTATACAAACTATTAATGAATTATAATTTTAACTATTATTTTATATTATTGATTGAATTGGCTTCTCCAACAGGAAAGTCTCTAAAAGAACAGTAGAAAATATCTCTAGAATGACTCCCCAATGTGTGAATGTGGTGCCGAGGAAGAAACCCTTGACCATGTCTTTTTCGCCTGTCCATTGCGGATCACAGGATTTTTTTACAATAATCTAGTCAATGGTAATTTTCAACTCCCGGTTAACTTGTGTCATCTTCTTTCCCTTAACTCGCCACATTTAAGCTATATAATAGCAAATTTCTTGAATGTCAATGGTATTAACTTGTAACGCAATATTCCCTATTCTATAATATTGTTGTACTGCTTTCTATGAAATAATGTTTAAACTTGTTTAATGGCACAAATCACTCTTGAAGGGTGGATTGCCTGTTTGAAAGAAGAAGAAGATAGAATCGGCGTTAACTTTGTGGAGTTTCATCATAATGTATGGATATAAATGAAACAATGTTATTACTCTACTTGTGTTTATTAGCACTACTTGAGTTTCGAGAGAAACAGGTGATGTATTAATCTAATTACATATAAATATAAGAGACAAGGCTTAGGTGGTACAAAGTTTAGAAATAAAAAGGAATTTGAACTCAGGTATTAATTTGTTAAACAATATTTCATTTTCTAACACATCGTTTCTCCTCTCGATATTCCCGTTACAACCACCCCTCCGCCGTCTACCAGTAACTCCGCCTCCTCCCCCCATCTGTCACTACCTAATTACTTTTATGTCTATATTTGTGTGTGGTTAGTTTAATACTTTACCTGTCGATGAGACTTACTGTTTCTCTCAAAATTCGAGTTGTGCTAATAAACTCAAGTAGAGTAATACCAATGTTTTATTTATATACATTCATTAACATTATTTTATTTACGTAAACACATTTTTTTCATTCTTTCAATTAATTGTAATTCGTGCTATTAGACCCATAATAATCAAATTAAATAAGAATTAAAATTATGCACGCCACAATGGCTTACGAGCCAGACCGCATTTCACGGCTGGCGTGAAATATCATGCATCGTTTATTAAATCAGTCACTTTTCATTGTTCCCATCTGTATGGTCCATCAGCCATTTCTGGGAACCGCCAGAGAAGACATTAATTTAAAATCTAATTGTATTTTTTGCGTCTACACCGATTCTCCGTATTTATGATACCACGTACATTATCAAGGTTGAATTATCAAGCAGTGCGATAATGTCGTATAGAATTATTTATTTTACTATCCTTATTCAATGACTGTAGAATTTAAATGATTTAATAATATACCAAACGCTTATAATTGGAAGATGAATTCACAAAATACACACTTTATTTTCTTCGGACTCTACACATCTTAAACTACTTCTCAACATAGTAGCCACCGTAATTAAAGCACTAGTCATAACGGCGCAACAATTTTTGTATACCTTCATCATAGAGCGACGCCGCCTGGGAGAAAATCATGTAACATCGTCATCAAAACGCTTGCGACCAAGGAACCGTTTCAGTTGAAGCAAAACATGGAAATCACTTAGCGCCAAATCAGGACAAAACAAAACACACTTGGCGGTGAATGTCAGCTGGTTTCATGTTTCGTGTATTCAAGAAACGAATCACGGACCGTATCTCACAGCCGGGGGGCTGATCTATTGTATATTTCTACCACTCGTTACAAGATGGCCGCACTATGTGAATGTCTCCAACGTTGCATGTGGTGAGTCAGTAGATGAAGAAAACCATTGCGCATGCGCATCATCGCAACCGCAGCGCTACACCGGGAATATCCGGCTACGGTACTTACTTAAAAAACGCGCCTCGTATGTTGTATAGAAATGTATTTATAATAAATTTATAATATTTCAACTTTATTACATATATATATATATATATTATTATTTTATTTTTTGCCAAACTACATGATATTATTATTCCAAAAATAGCGTAAAACCACAATTATTAGCACTATCACGGTTATATCAAAATATCGCGCATGCGTGTGAGTTATGTTCCTTCGCAGGAAAGAAGTTTTTTTACTTTTCCTTTAGTTCATCTATTTCATTAAACTCGAGATATAGCATTAGAGACAAAAATGCATCACGTGCTTCAGTCGTTACCGCCCGGGAAAAAAACGTTAATGACTTCTGTGTCGGGGCGAAGATCTTTTAAAAAAAACTACCAAATGCGTATTAATTTTGAATATTCCATGTGTTGTTATGGTTTATTTTCGAGATAAAAATACAGTATAACTTGGCGGCTGTATGACGTGTGATTTCACAGGTGGCAAAGGTACAATATATAGCATTTTTATATTTTTTACCTGTCATCATTTTATTTACAATTAGTATGCAATATACTTTATAGAATATAATATTATTATTGTCTGAAAAATGGCAACATATTTTAATCGTAACAGAATACGCCTCCTGGTTGTAATCTCCTCCCAGCATGTACCACCCGGATTAAAAATGATGAATTACACCTGCCAGATGTCTGAAGGTCATCAGCGATGGCAATACATCGCGGCTGACGGCTCGCAACTCTGCGGCGACGAATAGCAATCTGTCAGGTATCAGTGCTGCTACTGTTTCAGGCAGAATTATATTTATTATAGCCGACGAATATTATTCAAAACATTTGTTAATTGTAATGTTAAATAAGCTAATTAGTTTTAAATACTATTAAATTACCGTTAATGCACCTTCTCCGGATTGGAAAGAGATCCAGGTTCGAATTCCAGTAGCAACAGCAATATTTTTCGATAAAATTGATTTAATATGTATATATTTCTAATTAATACATTTGATTAGTATTTAAAATATCACTGAACTATGTTCTGAATAATTACAACTTCACAATAAGAATGTGTTTAATAATTCAATAAAAGCAGTATTTTATATTGTATTTACGAAAATTAATATATAATTTATGCATAATAAATATTGATTGAAATAGATGGTTTTTATGTCGTGGCAGTGGCGTAACTACGCCAATGCGGGGCAGTTGTGAACGACATTAAATAGAGGCCCAAAAGGTCCTCGTCCTACAATACATTTTTTTTTTTACATATTTACGTTTAATATTTTTACGAGTATTGATACTTCTCAGAGCGTATAAAAACACGTGAAAATATTTTATCGATGTGTCAAGTGGAACCCAGCCTTTATATTATACAAGGTGTAACAGACCTACTCCACAATATTTTATGGGTGGATACCTGACTAAATTACGAGTCGAAAATATTCAAGGAATTCTGCACTGTTACGGAAAATATTATTGTTTGAAATTATTACAAAATCTCGTCAAGCTGGAAGTTTACGTACGTCTAAATAAATATTTTCGAAAATGTTCAATTACTAACCTTTATTTTTACTTCAGACCCTAAATCATTAACAAAAAAAAAATAGTCTAGCGGTTCGAAATGCGATGACCTTTCATTACTTGAATTTATTGTATAATTCGGAATGAATAAATAACAATTTTTTTTAATGCTTTTATCTTTGCTATGGTTGAGATTAGGCATATATCACTTCTATATTTTCGACTCGTATTAAGTAATAATATAATAAAATATTTTCATAATCTTTTTTTTTTATATGGGAAGTATGAAAGTCATCGGTATTGCATGGCTTACGACCCATCCCCGGCTGGCGTGAGTGATCACTTTATACAATTTAACGTTCACCAATTATACTCATGGTCGATTGCCACACCTATAAAATTTTTGGAAGATGTATATTTGTTACCATGTACAAACCTTTCAAGTATTTTCTCACAACTGAGCTGTTGCCATCTATGTTTTGAAATTTGATATTCAGCATAGATGTCTCTAATGAGAATATTTTTGACATACTTAAAATATTGTGAATAATTCTAATGTATTTCTTATTTATGGTCAAGTACAAAATGTATTTATACCCAGACACGTAAATTTTACGAATCGATAACAACCACATCTTCTCTTTTAACGATACTAATATAGGGCTAATGGATGAACTGCGTAGTAATAATATAATTATATTTTATAAACAATTCCATCGTGCATTTAGGCTCAACGCTGTTTTTCCTTTCCGCATTGGGGCCCAACTTTTTTAGTAACGCCACTGTCATGTGGTTCAACAACTGTGTAATCTAATTTGCGAATCTTGTTTTCGGGTGTAATTTATAGCATTATCCATGTTACAAATGCCATTGAATTCTAAACTACATAGTTTCGATGTCACATAAATCATTTGTAACTAACGTATTTACATAAAATGTGGCGAGTCTCATTGAATAAAATGTTTAATAAATTAGAAAAAAAGGATTTTCTTTTATGTACGTTAATACATTTACAACAGGTGATAAATTGTCAATTTAGCTTTAAAGAGTTGTTTACTATTGTAATATATTGTCTAGTAAATTGAAAAGATTTATTAATGTCCTTGTTTGTTGCGCGAACACGAATTCATTTTTTTTTTGTATAAAAAACCGGTATTTGAATCAAATAATATTGAAACAGTGTATTTTTTAAAATTTAAAATTTTATTTTTATATTGTTTTATAGTACACTAAATAAAAATAGTATCAATTGTGCCTATTATTACGAATAAATGTCTGTATATTTGTAAGTATGCAAACATTTACGAGTTTGCGTATTTGTAAGTATATTAGAATCTAGGCTGCCAGAGTCAATCCTATAATGTATTGAATAATATGTGGGTGAGTCAAAATCAAACATGTTCGAAATATGTACCTACGTTAAATACATTTTTATTTCAGCTTATGCACGGATTCGAATTTATCGAAGCAGTGGGAGTGACATGGAAAGATTGGTGGAAGATTGAAAAGTCATAGAGAGGTTGTAATCACAATAGATAATGATGATTTTAAAGTCTATTTATATATGTGTCCGTTATTATGAAAGTGGTCTAAGTCATGTTTCTTTTACACTTCATTTACATTACTAGATTTATAAATACTAATTTAATGTGTATTAATTAGAAATATATACATATAAAATCAATTTTGTCGAAAAATATTGTTTTTGCGCTACCGGGATACAACTTCACAATTAGAATGTGTTCTCCTTAATACTAGATTTATAATTTATTTCGACATATAAATGATGCATGTAGCTTATACGGAAATAAAAAAAAGATTCTCGTTAGTGACATCTATGAATATCAAATTTCAATCCATAGGTGGCGACAGCGAAGGTGTAGTTAATACTCGAAGTGTTTCTACATGGTAGCATGTATACAACTTCCTAAAATTTGATAGTTATGGAGTATGATTGGGTGGAATGGTGAACGTTACATTGTGTAAAGTGATCACTTAAGCCAGACGAAGACAGGTCGTAAGCCCTGTAATAGCCATACTTCCATACTTATATAGAGATATCTATAATTGTTCCGAAATGACTTTTCTATTATCAAAATATACACTAACGGAATAGCGTTGAACGTCGTACCAATACACTGAATATAACGCTTGAAATTTTTCACAATTGTTACAATTTGCATCATATTATATTAATTTAAAACAATGTGACGCGATATAATCATTTTTTAAAATTTCTTGACTTAGACCACATTCATAATAATAGCCACAATTGTTATACCCATATTGCGTGACGGCGAAACGCACGAATATCTACATTTTTCAGGAGCTGAACATCAAGCTGAACATGAGAAGCTTGTTGTGGTGGGCCACGTCGAAGGGCGGAGAGGAAGAGAAAGACTCTTCACTCGTTGGACTGACCAAGTGGAAAAGGCAAAATACATTTTTCTGGTAACAGCCTTACGATCTGCAAGATGACGTGAAAAGTGGAGGAGAATTTTCAAGAGGGTGGGAGTTATAGAGATCACGAGTGTGAATTAATTTTTTTTGGAATTTATAATAGTTATAAGTCGTAAGAACATATGTAGCGTCTAATTCCAAAACCCCCTAAAACGGATTTCGGATAATTTGAGTTAAATATGCAGTTTTGTGTATTTTTTAGTCAGCCACACATGCAGAACACACTGTTTCTCTAAAAAAAAAAAAAACACTTAAATTCATTGATTTTGCATGTTTAAAATCTGGGTTAGTTCTAAAATACCCAAAAGTAGACAGATAGTAAGTTGCCTTTCTCCCTAAAATTAAATCAGCCAATCACAATGCTCGTTGATGATCAGCATGGCTGCCAGAACGATATATACACACAAAAAAAAATTACTTTACAGAATTGTCTCTTTAAAAAATTCTGTTGTAAAAACAAACTTTTTTAACATTTGCTTTCAAAATATATGTTTCGATTCATAACTCAAAAACAAATAAAGTCGTTTCAGAATTAGGCGCTACATATTTCTATCGAAATCTGCGTAAACTCGTTTAACTGTTGTTCTCGGAGTTTTTTTAATTCAAGTGTACTTTGTATTAAGTAAAAGAAGTTAAACAATATAATTTCAGAGAATGAATTAATAACAAAGTTTCGAGTAAGGAAACCAAACAGCACATTCTCACAACTCAATTTAACTTTTAACATCAATATACGTTAGGAACAAACAGCTACCGAAAGTTCTTAATCAATTTGCAACTATTATTGAGTGTGGCTGGTGTGATCACTTGGATAATATGAATTACATTATAGCATTTATGCGAGTGAAATATGGAAGATTTTTTTAAAAAGATTTAAGTATGGAGAATCGAGGTAAGTGCGACATAAAAATCATCGACACAAACTTTGAACTGTTCTCTGGATAGCTGATATTGAAAGCATTTTATGAAAATTGGACGAGTATATGGACTTACCCCCAATTTGGCGCCAGTAAAGCTGGCGCCACTAAAATGACGATCGGCATCCGATCGACTTCCGCACCACTCCGCACGCACAAATACGAGTACACGTATTGACAAATTCACGTCAGGTTCTTCGAGAAAATATTTTTTATTTTGTTGCGTACGGTAAATACTTATACATTGTAATTATTTTATACATATATATTACGGAGGAATGCCTAAAATATGAACTTTGTATTTAGTATATTTAGAGAGATATTCACATAATTGTAGGCAATGTTAATTCAGTTTACATCATCGGAGAGGAAAAGTTAAGCTAGTAGATGTTTTGAAGTATTAAAATATCATTATCTATTACGCGCCGTTTCTGAAGGTGGTTGTGTATTTGAAGACATTGTTGCTCCTGTATTCAGCATAGAATGATTGAACATTGAGATGTTTAGCGCATTAAACAAAGTGTAATCTCGTTTTTGTAGCGTCTACTCCAAAATCCATGATTACAACCGGCTGAAAAACACGCCTCACAGTTTTATTTTCAAAAACGTCCAGAGCACGCTGTATTAAATATATTATATTAAAGACAAATCATTGGGGAGATTACGTGGAGTATAACAATAATGATGTGATTTTTCTTACGAGATGTAATCTCCGCGTCTGTGAAAAATGGCCCGGCATCAGAAGGGTTGACCCCGTCATTTCGAGACCCTTTGTTGTAGTTCAAACTCATTGTCCGAGCATCTTTATGTCCCACAAAAAGTGAGTGGCTAATAAATTGGTGAAGTCTTTGTGTGTGTGTGGTCGCCCATTTGTACCTGGCTTCATAATGTTATCTTCCTCCGCTTTTTGTACCAAATTAATCTCAATTTTATGGGTTTTGACGACTCCACAACACTGAAGCCCCGCAATGGTTTCATTTTAAACACTAGTTATAATATGATTAATTAGACAAAAATAATGTAACAGCTATTTGATAAAATTTAAATTAACTAATCGTTTAGTTACTCATTTTTCATAGCCGTTATAGTTTTGTATTTAATGGCAGGTACGCCTTTGCTTGGTGTATTAAAAAACCACTTAGTAATTTACAATTATTCTATCATATTGTTATCATTACATATATTATTTCTAAGATGTGGCTAATAATTTCAACATGTTCCTGTAACGACGTATTTCAAATATGTGGCCACTATTGTGAAAGTGGTTTAAGTCAAGAGATTTGAAAAAAAATGAGTTTATCAATTATTTCGCGTCACATTGTTTTAAATTAATATAATACGATGCAAATTGTAACAAATGTGAACAATTTGAAGCGTTTTATTCAGTGTCTTGTTAAGTTCAACGGTATTCTGCCAGTGTTTATTTTGATAACATAGTAAATTTCAACCATTTTTTTTATCCTTAAATAAATTATAAATCTAGTACATTAAATACGTGTTTTGAAACATTGTGTTGTGTAATACAAAAATATATTTTAATCAATTTAAACGCAAACCTAGAAATGAAAGAAACATGACATGCACATATATAAATAGTCTTTAATATCATCATTGTCTATTGGGATTTCTCTTCGATATTCCGTCAATCTTTGCCATGTCACTCCCACTGCTTCGATCATTTCGGATCCGTGCATAAGCTGTAACAAAAATGTATTTAACGTAGGTACATATTTCGAACACGTTTTATTTTGACCTATCCATATATTATTCAAATAAATTATAGGATTGACTCTGAGAGCACAGATAAGTGTTTCCAAATTTATTTACTTACTTTACTTAAAAAATGGAAAATTCTTAAATGCTTGCATAGCTACAAACACGAAAAAATTAATTTTTATATTTGTATCATTTTAATGTTTCGTACGTTGGTAATGTGACAGTGTTGTACTTGATTTAGATTCGTGTTTAATATAAGATAATATATTATGGTGTACAATTATATTTTATTATTTTAGATCGTTAACTTTGTTTTATTATCCACTTAATGAATTAAATACATCTACCGGTTTCGAAAAATATCATTTTCTTCTTCAGGATGCCATTAACTAATCAAAAACATATGCTACATTGTTTCTTCAACAGAATCTATTTAAAAAAAAATTTAGTACCTAACTAAAATTGTTAGTCGATGATACAAAATTATTAGAATAAATTTTAGGAAAAATTTTTAGAATGAGACTAAATTATTTCATTTAAGACCAACACCGTTTACATGTAAAAAAGACAATCCTAAAATTGTATCAAAAGTATGATAATTTTCTAACAGGTTCTGCTAAAGAAACAATAAAACATATTATTAAGGAGAACACATTCTTATTGAGACGTTGCAATTATTCAGAATATAGGTCTGCGATATTTTAAATACTAATTAAATGTATTAATTAGAAAGATATACATATAAAATCAATTTTATCGAAAAATATATTGTAGTTGCTACCGAGATTCGAACCTGGATCATAGTTAGATAATGCACCTTCCCCGAATTGGAAAGATCCTGGTTCGAATCCCGGTAGTAACAACAATATATTTTTTATTTAAAAAATTTGAAAAATTAACTTTGTTTTATTAACCACTTATTAAGTAAAAATACATCTACCGGTTTCGAAAAATATAATTTTCTTCTTTAGGATGTCAATAACTAATACTATAATAATAATAAATACTATTTTATTAACTTTACTGATTTTTTTCTTCAGGATGTCCATAAAAAGTATTTATTATTATTATTATTGTATTTAATTCATTAAGTGGTTAATGAAACAAACTTATTAATCTAAAATAATGGATTTTAACCACAAAGTTGATTTTGCTAATCTTAAAAATATTACAACTATATCTATCTGTGTGAATGAATATTGTGATGTATACGTATTATAAATGAGTTTAGTTAGTTATTAAAAAAAAACACAAATATATTAGACTACCTTTATAGCAAAGCAACGAAACTACTACATACGTATTGCTTTCTTCTTTAATGTCGAATATCCCGCAAAATTTAAGGACCGGATATCGAATTATTCGGCCGGATATTGTAATAAACGATTTTTAATATACCGAAAGACATTAAATGTAATTTAATTCTATCCTAAATTGCGAATTTCTAAAACAGGTTTTTACAAGCTCAACTAATGCTTGAATAAAAATCGTGTACATGTTTGTGTGTATGTATTCAGTTAACTGTGAAGAAAGGAAGAAAGGAAGTAATTAAATTTTATTACGTTTTAAAATTTAATTTGTTAGAAAACGGATGTTTAGCGTTGTACTCTGTGAAGTTGGGCACTAGGTAGATTTTGGCCAGTGTAAGAATGCGGCTGAAATCATCTGCGCAGAAATACATTTGCAGAAGGGATGTCACCTAGTCCAATATGACGCCAATCAGCATTGATTTAAATTATTCACCGCTTGGCTTGCAAGCGAGTCTGACTATTTCATTGTATCAGATCGCTTTTAAATATATACAACACAATCAGCCGGATGCACGTGGTAGACTTCCCAGCCGCATTCTTATATTGGCCACACTCTATATCATTATAAACAGTTTTTTATTTAGTGTTGAATGAAGGCCTCCCCGAGGTGGAGGTCCAGCGGATTTTGAAGGGCGTTCTGTCTGCCATTGGATGTCTGCATTCATACAACGTTTGTCCGTCTTCCGAGCGACGTGAATAAGTATACGTTATGTTTTAATTTAAAAAAATAGTTAGGTACCGTCTAGTAGTGATGAGAAAAAATGCTACACTGGTGTGATTGCGATTGATATTCGATAATATCAGTGATTGAAAGCTGTGACTGTGATCACAGTTTCTGATATCAAAATACACGAAATAAATAAAAAAAACATAACTCTGTGCGTATTTATTTATATTATTAAAACTTTATTTGTGTAAAAAACATATTCTAGCACAAATAATTAGAATAATTAGTAGAAAATTATTATAAACGTTACCAACAAAAACAGATCCCTAAAGATGGTGCTAATCGAATTACGGAAAATCTGGTGATTTAAATAGCGGCGCCAGAAAATCAATAGAATTATTAACAAAAAATCACGAATCACAGATATTCTCAGATATTCAATCACAAATAGTGAGTGTGACTCAAAGATATCAGTGATTGACTCACGGTTCGTGATTTCGAGCTCATCACTACCGTCTAGGTGCTGAATTCATAATAAAAAAAATATATTTATCTACCGAGACATAATTTAATTTTCAAACATGTGAGTGGTTGTGACATTTCGATCACGTGAAATTCCAAAAAGTGTCAAAACGTAAATTTGATGTTTAAGGGTACTGAATAAAATATATAGTCACCGTGGTAATGGGGATTTTGTCACACTTTTTTTTTTGAAATACTGTCCAAAACGATTATAATTTAATTTAACGTGGTGCGGAGGTAGAATGATCACAAATGTACACGTGTATGTTGGGTCGTTTCGATCCTCGATTGCCGGATGTGTGTGATGTGATCGATTAGCGTCACTTCCGGCCGAGTTGGCATTGTTCAGCACAAATCACCTGTCAAACGCAGCACAGTTTGCATCGTGAGCCGTCGCTTATCAGATATGTCTGTAAATAAATTCGTTCACAAATTGACCACTTTAGTGCGGGGTGTGTACGTGATAAATACAAAAATAATTCAATGATTGATAAGGGTGAAACAGATTATGACAAAAAAAAAAAAATCATTGATGTTTGGGATGTACCCGAATGTATTGCGGTGGAGATTGGCATTGACCAACGACATCTTTAATTGAATAAATGTTTTGTCAAAAAATCACATTTGCGATGTGCATATTTTCCTGGGTCACCCCACCCCCTGTGATATAAATGTGCTTTATATTGAATGCTATCCATTTCAAACTTTACGTAGTTACTCTTTAGGACCCTTCGTAAAACGAAGGCACCCTACCCCCTTCTTCTATCTAACCTTTCCTTACTTCCCGATATATATTAAATCTATATTACATTACCGATTGCTCGGAATTAAGTAGAAACAACTAAATAATTGTTGTATTAGCAATATTTTAATATTTCCAAGAACACACATTTATTGGATTTTTACCTACAAACGCACTGTTATTAAACAAATATCAGATATTTCATGGAGACAAAGTTTTTTTTAAAATTATATTTAATGGAAAATATATGGAAGTATGGGGGTAATTACAAGACCTGTCTTCGGCTGGCTTAAGTGATAACTTTATATAAATATAACGTTCACCAATTCTCACCCCTCAATCTCCACATTTATCAGATTTTTAAAAGTTGTATATATATTAGTATGTGGACTCGCTTCGAGTACCACTACTTTATATATATATATATTTTCCATTACACATAATAAGACAAAATAGCTTTGTCTCTATGAGATATCTGATATTTGTTTAATAACAATGCCTTTGTAGGTAAAAATCTAGTAATTGTTTGTTCTTTGACATATTCAAATATAGCTAATTTCATTTTAGATCATTTGCATTATCCTAAAACACCAATTTTTCAGATGTTTTTATTTTATACTTCATAATCGTTACATACAAATTTTGCACGATTATTCTTTAGAACAATAGGCTCCCTGCTTCTGGCTACCCCCGTCTTATGTAAGTGTATATTATATATATAATGTTTATTATTTTATTTTAATATTAAAAATATATAATACATTTTAAAAATAATCAATAGGATATTAACATTTATTTCTTCTCAATGAGAGTAAGACTCGTGTATGCCATCCATTCATTAATTTTTCATAATTGCTCTTTAGGACTCTGCGCTAAATGTGGGTACCCTGTATTATCCACCTCACGACAATGCCATTCCCTCTCTACGATGTAAATGTGTATTATATTGAATACGATGTAAATGATCAATATTTTTAATACGACTTAATTAATAGGAACCCACTATCTCACACGGTGAGCTCATCCCCTCCCTGCTATATAATTGTGTTGAAATTGAAAGCCATTCATATATTGTTCAGTTGCACTCTATAAGATCCTGAAGAAAATATAGCCACCCTTCCCAACTCCCCCAAATATCTAGCCATTCCCTTGCTTCACCCAATTTTGCATACATCGTGACGTTATATTTAAAATTAAACCTCAATCTAAGTCCCGGGCGAATGGACTAACATAATTATAAGTAAATGTATTTTTTTTTTGTTTTTAATGAAAACACATTTTTATTATACTTTTAAAATCAGCAATATTATCTTTGTGGTTAAGATTCATATTTTTATTTATTATCTTTGTTTTATTAACTACTAAAATGAGTTTAAATACATCTACCGGTTTCGAATTATTTATTTTTTAAAATAGATTTTTTAAAAATAGACTCTGTCAAAGAAACAATATATGTTTTAGTTAGTTATGACATCCTGAAGAAGAAAATTGTATTTTTGAAAGATGTATTTAAACTCATTTTAGTGGTTAATAAAACAAAGATAATAAATAAAAATACACATTTTTATTGTAAAATTTTAATTTTATAACTTAGTTCTGTGATATTTTAAATACAAATTAATTGAATTATTCAGAAACGTATACATAAAAAATCTATTCATACGAACCCGGAACTTTTCCTATCTGGGGAAATGCGTTATCATTTCACCATATCAACCGATTACGTTTCCTAATTCGTATCCCGTTAGTAACTAACATATAACGACGCAGGTTCTTGGCCGTCAGGCTGGATGTAGCCTTTGTTCTATGGCAAATCCCGCATGCAGCCTGACATTCACCGTACATCTCAGCTCTTCGAGACGCTAATCTCCATATTAGTGGATGCTTCTACCCCGTGCCAGGAAATGAAATTGTATTTCTGCATAGAAAGAGGGTACAATGCAATTAAATACTGTATTATACAGATGTGCGCTAGCATCTCAAAGATATTAATCTTACCCTTCAAGCCAGCGGCCGCGTCTACCTATCTCTCTTCCTGTGTGAATGTGGCCAGTTGGCAAAATTGCAACTAGAGGAATCAAATACTAATGTAACAATATACCATTCCCATTTGTCACATTCGTCTGACTATCCTGTCAAAGTTTCCGCTGGGCCGGGCCAGCCGTGGAGGTGCGTGCCGCGGTTAAGAGCGCTCTCGGCCCACGCCGAAGGATAAGCGAAAACGTTGATACCTCAATGGCGACCTTTGTGGCCCGACCGTCGGCCATAAACCTTTGATCGATCGTCTCCCAGTTTAAAATGAGCCAATCAACGCGCTGGTATTAATGCCATTTTATTATTCCGCCGATTTCTCGCCAATCTTTATCCTCACAGCCCACAGTGGGACCGGATTGATGAATTATTAATGTTACGCATAACTAAGCTCGGAATATTCTGCTGCTGCATAGATTGGTATAAATTAGTTTCAAAGGAAGAATGTCTTCATTTAATTTTGTGCTATGTAACTATTGCCTTGTATATGTACGTTGATGGGTTTTAAACCTACTCTTCTCTGCTATCCTGGTATTTTAGGATTTACGCGGAAGGTAGTTTTTATTTTCGTTAATAACTTTGTATTTAATACAAATTTAATGTATTAATTAGAAAGATATATATACTCGTATATAAAATCAATTTTATTGAAAAATATGGTATTCCTACCGGGATATGAACCTGGATCTCTGATTATGCTATAGCACCATAGTGCATAGACGACACATTTTTGAACCTATATGTTATACTTTTCAAATTAATACATCTATCTCTCAATTTTGAAAGCCATCTTCTTTATTTTTACAGAATCTCAAATACTTTTGAGTAATTCGATAGGAGAAGCCAGAATTTACAATTAAATTTTGGACACATTGATACAACTTATATATTATTAAGGAGAACACATTATTTTTTTGAAGTTGTAATTTTGTTGTGATGTTTTTAATACAAATTAAATGTATTAATTAGTATTGTAAACATCATACCTATGTTCTGAATAATTACAACTTCATAATAAGAATGTGTTCTACTTAATTTCTTTGCATTTTTACTACCGTGAGTTTTATATATGTATGTATATACCAACCGGTTTCCAAAAATTCATTATTCTTCAACAGGGTGATAAAAAACCAAAACAAATGAAATTATTCATGTGTTTCAAAAATACATTTATTTTAATATTAGGAAATAATTTAATTATAAATAAAAATAAATTTAGATTTCACACTACGAATATATGTAGAAATTATTCTACCCAAAGCGTTTTAGATTTAACATATCAAAAATAATAATACATTTGAATTTAAAGTTTATCTAAGACCAACCTATACTGACACTATACATAGTAAATTTAATAATTATACACAGTTTTGTCAGCATTCCTACATCGCATTTTAATTTCCATATTGAATAAAATAAATACCAATTAATAACAGGTGCAATATAGAAGAAATGGATACGATTCAAAAAATAAATTGAATAAAAATATTACTAGCCAATTTTTATACAGTCCACAGATGAAGCAAAACAATTATAATAATTATTGGCGTTGAATTTTTTTCATAAATAATTTTTCAAATAAATTAGTCTTGAGGTCCTATAATGTAAGATACAATTTGATACCAAAGGTTCCTTAAGTACTTTGTGTTACGTACTTGACTTCTTAGTACATCTTTAGTATATACTTCGTAATGTGAAGGTTCAAGAAATAGACTTTGTAACAATTATTATTTTATTAAAATAAGCTACAATTTAGTACAAGGTATATCACTAGTATAGGTCAAACTATTAAGCCGATGAACCGCAGATAAAAGAGACGCGCGCACTCCTGCGCGCCGTCTTTATAGCCACACATACCCGCACCGGGGGTGCGGCACAGATACACACATACACACACTATTTCATTATTCCAAGGACATCACACTTAGAAAGAGAGCCACCTAGCAGATTCTACTCAAAAGTTTTTGAGAATCATTGTAATTAAAAAATATGGTAAAAAATTGATGTCTCATTGATAAGGTAACACAGGTAATGGATGGAATCTGGCGACATTGTATAGTATCACTATAGGTTAATTCATCAAAGCTGTCTACTGGCATGGGTTCAAGCGTTCATCTAATTAGTTAAAATCGTAACTTTACAAATGAAATGTGATTTTATTAAACTTAATCATTATAATATATATTTAGCATTGTTTGTGCTATTCTTCTAAACGCCTTAGGCAATAAAGATAGGTCTACATTGGCTTCTGCTCTCGCTAATCATACTAAAATCAGACAACAGAACAACATTCAAGACCAGTATATCAAAATGGCACGCGAGTCATCAGTTTTGTACCCTTTAAGTATAGACCTTCAGCATTTCCGTTAATGAAGATCGATCGTCGCGTCCGGATCAGGTTTGAAATGCGATACCCTTCGACCGTAGGACGGGTGGGCAGAGACACGCTACGATCACGCCGTGCCTCTCGATAGAGAGACCCACTTGAGAGTAAGCAGATACGACGGAGCCTGGATGATCGTCATCCGACGCAACGCCGTGACGTATCCTCGCCGCAACTAAATTAGAAACGCATCAGACGGAATGTGTTCTGATGATTGCTCTGCACTCCGTTATAAACGAGGACCTGCCAAGAATTGCGGCTAGCTATCTGTAACCGAGATGAGCTACAGACTGCTGTCAAAACTCATTTGATCAAGAAAAAGTAGAACCAGTCACCGTAGGATAAATTATGTGATGGAGTATCTGAAAATATCGCAATTCGTGATTCTCGTCGGAAAATACTGTTAATAACATTTATTCATTTATTAAAGAATTTTACTGAGAAATCACCGCCTTCATTTTCAGCCCGTCATTCATGATCAAGTTATTTTAATATTCATCTTGGTGTGATAGTTGGAATTATAAAAACTCAGCACTTGCTCGAGTTTCACTGAATTTATTAATCATGAAATAAATGGTTCACAATAGATTGTGCGGGTATGAAATATTACGTGGTGAGAAGACAAAATACAAAGCTGTTGCGAACGGTGTCGATGAGGCCCAGCAGAAAAAGTGATCGCTTCGCACAGGGGGTCGCGGATGGCGCGGACTCCTCACGCCGCGACTGTGACATCGAACGGGGCAGTCGTTCGCCGTCGTCGCTGGATGGCGCCCTGTATCTACTTCATTTATGTTAGAAAGGTATAAATTAAAATTAGCGTTTTATGCGAAGGAAGGGTAGTAAATTAATATTATTTTTAAGGAGAATACATTATTGTGAAGGTGCAGTTTTTTCAGAATATAGTTCTGTGGTATTTAATACAAATGATTCAATTAGAAAGATATGCAAACATAATCAATTTATAGCTAAAATATTTTAGTTGCTATCGGAATTCAAACCTGGACTTTTTCTTATCCGGGTAAAAGCGTTATCCAGTTTCGCCACACTAACTGTGTAAGTTGACGGCAAATTTTCGAACTTATATGCTGTAGCTCTTTCAAATTGATACATCTGTTATTCCATTTTTAAAAAGCTATCGCCTTTATATTGCGACAAATCTCAAACACCTATACCAAAATCAATTAATTTTTATTAAATTTGAATCAACTTTGATACAACTTGTACATTTTTAAGAAGAGCACAATATATTTATAACTAAAATATTTTTTTCGATAAATTGATTTTTTCTGTATAATCAACTAGAGATTAATTTAATTTGTATTAATTATTTTTATATTTATTTAGTACACTTTTCATATCATCGAATACAACACACTAAAATTAATCAGAATCAGAATTTTTTTTTTCAATGCCTTAGAGTTTACGATACTAGACCGCTAATCTACGTGTTTTATGTTCATACATGAATTGTAAGGGTAAAAATGTCCCAAAATTAAGGCAAGATTTGAATTTGCCGCCATTTCTGCAGTAAATTGTTGGTAACCCTGAAAAAAAAATTTGACAGCTGAGAGTTTAGGGTTAGTGAAAATGGGGCGTTACACGATACAACAACGTGTTCAAAAATTTAATACAAAATATGGTCGGAATAGTGGTTTAAGTTCATCAACTGCGAAGAGATTAATTGAAAAATTTAGAGAGACTGGATCAGTTGGAGATGCTAAACACACTGGTCGCCCAACAACACACAACAACAACAATAACAAGCCCCCAACCATTACAGGAGGAAATTAAACGCTGCATCAACGAAATTCAGTCACATTTATGCAAAATGGTCATGGAAAATTTCGACAAAAGAGTGCGTATGTGCCAGCAAAGCCGTGTAGGCCATTTGTCCGATGTGTTATTTCATATATAACTCTATCCCATGTACTTTATGATTCAATAAAAAAATAAAAATCTAAAGATTGTTTTTTTCTATTTAATTCAAATCTTGCGTTAATTTTAGGTATATATAGCGACGCCTTATCATAATATGATACTTACAAGTGACTTAAATAAATTACGATAACGCTTAAATAATATTTTTATTTTACGAGTCTTTTTTTGAATGTTCAGGCGAAGCTGTCCGCTTCTGTGTATTTCGGTCCATAGGTTCCAGCGCGTTGTTCTGCTTCACGAAATAGTGTCTGGGCAGTCGACGTTTGTACCTGAAAGACATCAGACTGCAGTAGTTTATCCCTTCACTTTTATGTACCATTTTATTTGGAAATAGATATTGCAATTTATGAAAAATCGTTCAAGAAAGAATTATTGTTTGGATTACAATAATTTTAGAACTCGATTTTTTTTCATCACAATGTCGGTTTCGACAAACGCGACTGCCTTGTTTAATATATTATTCAAGGCCATTTGGTTTATTACACTCAGCTGTGCCGAAATTCCATTCCTGACCCGATCAATAAGAATTAATATACATCTTAATATCGCGATACGTTATACAAAGCCTTCCATTGAGTGTTGCAAAGTGCTCTCGGCGTGACTCTTGCAAGTCCCGCTGACAGTCGGACAGATGACTCTTCAACTGATTATGAAGAGGACGTTGGCCTCGCAGGTGTTGGTTGTGTTCTGGTTTTTCGATTGTGAGGACTGCGACTCGATCGCTGGTGCGAGGATTTTTTTTCTGTCAGTTTTATTTCTCCAGAAGAGATATCTACCAATAATTAAGAGATTGGCGGGTGGTCTGCAACAGGGCGTGAAGGAACTTGTTGATGTTGATCTTCAAGTGACCAGGTATATCAATCCTTCTCGTTCGGTTGGTGCCAGTAATTAATGGTGTCTACCCGGGGAATCTTGATTGCAGTTTTGTTAAGGCTCTTGGGGGAAAACAAATGCGTGATGATTAACTTTTTAATGAATTTTTATTTTATTATGAACCATTTTTAGAACATAGTTCCTTAATATTTAAAAAAAAAATTAGATAAATATATATATATATTATTAAATCTGACCACCGAGACCTTATACTACCGGTAGACTGCTTTACTAATTAAGTCGTAGTAACTGTGAAATATTCGACCTCTGTCAAAGTTATAAGTATGTGTGTGTGGCAGCATTGTTACAGATGGGAGAGTATGTGATAAGACTGACCGGCGCCAAGTAGGCGCATAGATTGGGGAGCCGGAAGGCGTTGAAAGACGCTGGAAGCGCAGTTGCGCTCTCTTTCAATACTCTTCGGTTCTCAAGATAACATATCTTAAAATGTATATATTATATTGTTGTACGGTGTACCGTAGTAATAAATTGTTAACTATTTCGACGTTGGGCTCTTATTTCTACTACCGACATATCACTGAACCTTCAGGGAATCTATAAGATTATTGCCCTGGCACACACGGTACAAATGTGACACAGGCGGTGCAGTGTCTTGGCTAACGTTACAGTGGTATAACAGTAATTTTAACGTCAAATTTTGATCTATATATGTTAGAAGCCTCAATAATCGTCGAGCTTGCATGAGAAGATGTATGAATGTGGATGAGGACAAAATAGCGCTCTATCATCTCTGCGTACCCCTGAAATGACGCGACGGAAAGTTAGTTAATTAATTATCTTTTTAAGTGATTTATTTAATTGGTTTTAGTTATTTTATGTTAGATATCTATACTGATATTTTGAAATCCACCTACTTTAGTTAAGTCTTTATACAGACTCGCTATTCTATTCAAAACAGTATAAATATATTTAATAGTGTTAATAATACATACGTTAATTAATTATGATGATTTATGATAATTAAATATGTTAAAATGTATTAATTTATTATTTTGAATATTGATTAATTGGACATGCTTGTGTGGTCTAGATGTGATCAAGCGGTCGGAAATTCGAACCTCGTCTCGCGAGTCTAGTCCTTTACCTATAGCGCACGCGCATAACTTGGTTAATAATAAAGATGAAGAATATTGATGTGACATTTATTCCGTGTACGTAATTCTATTTTTAAATACAAGAAATATTTGTACACATTTGAGAATTTTAACATAAGAATTTATCACTCTAATCAAATTATATCTTAAATTTATGAACCGGATTTGCGATTTATAAAAATATGATCAGAGTTCGAAGTTGATTTTATTCCTACAACGATATCTATAAGAGTTCTTTTAATTCATAAGAGTTTTTATGCAGTTTCAAATTATCGTCGAAAGTTCACATAACTCAAGACACACGCTTACGATATATTTTTTTGATTTTTTCTCAAATTTCAAGATACTAAAAAAGTAAAATAACAATATTTCATTTTGTAGTTAACAAGACATACCGCCATACTAAAGAATTAAATTAATTCACAAGGTAAAGATGTTAATTAGGCAAAAAGGTAGTTCGCTACTACATAAATCTTGTCACTGTGTAAGATGATACAATAATTTATTTAAAATATGCAAGAAGTTAAGTATAATGTTCGGCGCTCTCTCTTTGTTGTATGAAGAGTAAGTAATCCAGGTGCTTAATTTTATACGGATTCCTTATTGATGTTATTTTTTTAAATAAATTAATTTTTTGTACCCCAAATAAAAAGAATATTGAACTATAGGGGTGGCATTGACATTAATTAATCTTATAAGAAGACTTAACTTAAACAAAAATATTAAATAAAATCTTTGGTATGTATAAGGTGTCCAGCGGAAAAATTTCAAGATTAAATTGTAATTGATCGTAAACTATCAGGGTGAGGTAAGTGGTAGGGGTATTTTTCGTCGCGCGTGATTTGCTGATTTGCCAGTCGCAATATTTAAAGTGCGGTGATTCATTGGTTCGTGCGCGTCGCACTTTTTGTACTCATTTTAATATTCGACGAGTAAGTGATGGGCCTAGCATGCAACTTATCTGGTGTTAGGTTCAAAAGTTCAGACAACAAGGGACAATGGTTAACCAAACTCTTCCGGGAACATCAACGTCAGCAGCGACGCCAGAATATGTGGCTCATGTTCGACGTGAAATTATGCGCAATCCGCGTAAATCGATAAAGAAGATTACACCATTTACTGAAATAAAAAAATCAACAGTGCACGTTATTTTGAAAATGAAACTACAGTTTCACCTATACAAATTACAAATCATGACTCAACAAAAATGACTATTCTTTACGTGAAACCTTAGCTAGAACAAAACTGGAACGATTTGGAACAGCACGAACACTTGAAAACATATTGTTTACTGACGAAGCACATTTTCATATCGATAGCTATGTTAATAAACAGAACAAGAGATATTGGCGCACCGAAAACCCAAGGGAACGCCATCAAAAACGTTTGAATTGTCCTAAAACGACAGTGTGGTGTGCAATTTCTGCCCGAAAGATCATTGGCCCTTATTTTTTTAACCAGCGAGAGACAGTCACTGTCGAAGTGTATTGCATAATGATCGACGAGTTTTTGGTACCGCAACTGCAACTGTTTCCCGGGTTCAATAACAGAACACAATTTCAGTAAGACGAGGCCAATACACACACAGCTAGAGTTTCAATGGAGAAGCTGAGGGGAATTTTTCCCAATAAATTAATCAGCAAGTACGTAGACATACCTTGGGCACCTCGGTCGCCGAACCTTACACCGTGCGACTTTTTTTTGTGGGGATATCTTTAGTCAAGAGTTTACATCAACAATACTTAAATAATTCAGGCCTTATAAGAAAATATCCGCCTTGAAGATGCTGCTATTGAACCAACGCTTTGCTCTCGCGTGTTCGAAAATTTAAGAGTCCGATTGCAAAAATGTCTTGAGAGAAATGGACGGCATTTAGACAATATTGTTTATAACATGTAAAATCCGCATCGTTAAACTCCATTTTGTATAAATAAAATATGAGAATGACACTGTAGTTTTTTATTTTATTTAATATTAAACTTGAAAATTTCCGCTGGACACCCTTTAGTATGATACAATAGAATTTGGGGCTGACACCCACACAAAGTTTACTGTCTACTGAGATACTTGTATTGGGGTTACAGTCGCAGTAGACAGCCATGCAGTGTTCACTGTCTATTGGGATACACTGGACTCTTTTTTTACACGGTGGATACGTTCCACGCAATACCGTGGAAAAAAAGTATACTAAAATAAAAATAATGGTGGATCGGTTTCCTTGTATAAAAATCAATTCAGGATATTATTTAAAAAATTACTTTATAAAAATCGAAACAATGATTATTCACTATCGAACAATAGACGAACTCATTTACGCACATTTGGTAGAACATTGCTTTCATCACTTGAGATATCTAGAGCCTGTTTGTATTTCTTTCCAAATTTTCGGGTTTGCTCGACGAGAAATTTCTGTGCGATACAACATCATTTTTTTGAAAGTTCTGTCCGCATTTGCTTAAGATTGATATCGTGCCCGTGCGAGCAGAGATTTTGAATGCGGAAATTATCTCTGGAAGGGTGCAAGATTTGTTAAAGTTTTGCTCACAATTTATAAAAGCAATGCGTGATTGTGTCAACCCTGTGCTGGCGGTTTCATTTAACTAAATTTATTTTGGGTGGAGTGTTGTACATGATAACTTATTAGGTCCCGACGAATACCACACCTAAATGGCGCTTAAAGGGTTATCAGAATGAATCACGAGTATTTTAAATACCAGACGGTTGTGCAACTAGCGTACGCCCACTCGACTTCGGACGTTTCGGCCCTCGTCATAATTAATCTCCAAGGATATATTCTAAACGCTCTTCGATTTCGCCCACGCGAGACATCTCGGAGACTGTACATAAATTAATTTCACGCACGCAGATAAATGTCAAATGGCGCGACGCTTTGGAATCCAGAAATTATTCTTATCTGCAATTTTTTTTTGTTTCTGTTTGTAAGCTGGTGTGTTTTGTCTATATTATATTATGTCATAGCTGTGATGCAGAGTTACATTTTTTTAAAATACTTTTGTTATGTAAAATCTTTCATTTTGTGTATTCGAGACGTATGTTTGATAGAAACGGAAAGGGTGAGAACGATATCGAAAGGAGGGTGACTGTAGGGAGTGAACGACGCTTTGAATGGAATACTAATTAAATGTATTAATTAGAAAGGTATACATATAAAATCAATTTTATCAAAAAATATTGTTTGTGCTGCTATCGGGATTCGAACCTGGATCTCTTTCCAATCCAATAAAAATTTGATAAAAAATGAATTGTTAATTCTAGCGTCTGCTATCGGTTTGAGATTCCGTAAAAATAAAGTAGATGGCTTTCAAATAATGGAACGGTAGATGTATTAATTCAAAAAGTGTAACATATGGGTTCGAAAATTTGTCGTCAAAAGTACTGTCCGCTGTAGCATAGTTGGTTAATACACCTTCACCGGATCGAAAAAGGATCCAGATTCGAATCCCGGTAACAGCAACAACAATATTTTTCAATAAAATTGTTTTTATTTTTATATCTTTCTAATTAATACATTTTATTAGTATGTGTGACAAATCCACTTATGACAAGAATGAAGAAATATTGAGATTATGTAAAGCTGATCTTAACATAGTAAATAAGATTAAAAAAGGATCACTTATGTGGTTTAGTCATATGGAACGGATGAATGAGGAAAAACGAAAGAGAATAGAGATATACGAGGGAAGTGTTGATGGCACTAGAAATAGAGAAAGTCCGGGAAAGAGGTAAATTGGATATTAAAAGATGGTCATGTTGGAAGATAATTAAGAGATAATCGTCGAGCTTTTATGAGAATATGTATGATTGTAGATGAGGCGAAAGTCTGCCCACACCCACGGTAAAACAGCGTGATGGTAAATTTATTTTCTAGGTAATAAGTAACATAACATTTTTATCACCTTATTGTAATAGCATTTCTTTTTTTTTCAAATATCTTACAGTAGATTTCTATATTTACGATTTTGAAAAAAAATATACCTCAACGACAAAATGGTCTTATATACATTTTCAAATGAATTTGAGACTTAATTGAAAAGTATAAATTTCCCATTTATTTTTCTTTTGTGACCAACGTATACTTAATTTTATTTATAAGATTATATTAAAAGAATTTTAAATTAAAATTTATTTTATTTTTACTTTTATCAGAAGTTGGGCCCGTTCAAGTGATGACCATTTTGTTTAGTAGAAACGTTTCCTTTTGAATAATTTCAAATAATGAAGTTATGAACAAAATGTTGTGAACCCACGTGGTGTGTATTACACGCTGGATCGATCCAAATGTGACACTATCTCAGTTGTATCAAATCGTCTGGGAACAGATTACATAAAAGCCTTTTGGTAAGATTAAATAATGAGGCCGAATTTCACCCGGAGATTTATTCGTCACAATTCTACAAACTTTCAGTTTTTTTTTCAAACGAGTTATTTATTAAGAAGAACACATTCTTATTGTGAAGTTGTAATTATTCAGAACATGGGTCTGTGATATTTTAAATATGAATTAAATATATTAATTAGAAAGATATACATATAAAATCAATTTTATCGAAAAATATTGTTGTTTGCTACCGGGATTCGAACCTGGATCTCTTTCCAATCCAATAAAAATTTAATAAAAAATGTATTATTCAAAGGTATTTGAGATTCAGTAAAAACAAAGTAGATGGCTTTCAAATAATGGAACGGTGGATGTATTAATATCAAAAAGGTAACATATAGGTTCGAAAATTGTCGCTAAAAATATTGTCGCTGTAGCATAGTTAGATAATACACCTTCCCCAGTTAGGAAAGAGATCCAGGTTCGAATCCCGGTGGTGCAACAACAATATTTTTCGATAAAATTGATTTTATATGTATATCTTTCTAATTAATATATTTAGTAATAATACACATTCACACGGGTATACTGACACAAAAATACGCTTCTGAAAAAGTGAATGATGAATACAACCTTTAATGATAATATCCATCGCTTTTATACCATCGATATTAGCAGCATAACCTAAATATGCCTAGTGCACGCCGCTGGTATTCACCACTGTTATGTATGACCTTCTTCCATCAGCTTATCAATTCCTTCCTCATCAAATTTGGTAGGTTTGGACTGAAATAAATTTTCGACAGCCTGATTAACTTCCTCTTCAGTATTTAAGGTTAAGGGCCAGCAAAGGTCTGTCAGGCCAGCCTGTCGGAGCAAGATCCGGGGAGTTATTTGTCCTTCACCCTATTCACTGTATATTTTTTCAGCTGTCGTCGTTGCAATATTAACTAACTAACTTACCGTCGCGCTGTTTCTCCGCGGGGGTAGGCAGATAGGATAGAGCGCCACACTCTTTTATCCTGACACACAGTTCTCGTCTCATCCACATTCATACATCTTCACATACGAAGCTCGCCTATTATTGAGGCTTCTAACAGGACCATCCTGCAATATTTAGTTTCCCTGGTCGTGCCAAGTTTTCCGTGGACCTCCTCTATTTCTGGTAGCATCAACACTTGCGCCATATATCTTTCATACCATTCTCTCCTTATTCATCCGTTCTATATGAATATACTACCTTAGTGATCCTTTCTTAATCTTACTCAATATACTAAGATCAGCTTTACATTCTTTCCTTGTTTCTTCATTCTTTACTCTACCATAAATAGATCTGCCGCACATACGCCTAAGCGATCTCATTTCCACTTCATTCAATCTACTTTCGTTCCTGTTTTGCCAGCTCCAGGCCTCACTACAATACAATATTGTCTTGTTTGGATTCCCAAAACATGACAAACATATACTATTTGACTCTCCATTTTAAAGATTAGGAATCATATTTAATGTAACGTGCACCACACAAAACAGTTGTCAAAATACTAACAGAACCCTTATCTTTTTAGTGAAACCAAAATTCGTCTGTCCTATTGACTTGTAGTGAGTAAATATAAATTATAGATTCTACCTACCTGCACTGGAAGTTTTATATGACTCGACCTGTTATTTTTTCACTGTTTATTAAATTTTTTGAAATTTGTTTAATTGCCCTATTTTTTGCCCAGGTATACAGCGTAACATGACAAATGTATATAAATATTTTAAAATTCTTGTTACAAATGTCGGAGTCTTCGCTTCCGACCTCGCGATGTCCTGCAGCCGCAGCTCTTGTGTCGGGCTTTCGAAACCGCCGCTCCAGATGAAATAACAAAACGAAATACCCAAATGACACACATCAACGTTGGGTTATCTTATCCGTGGAGATATCCATCTCCAGAACCGGTTCCGATTAAGTAACGGACACATGAACAGCTCAATGGTCTCGCGGTTAAACGTATTTTAATTCAATCTCATTAATACGTCAGATGTTATTACCTCGACGCTTGTTCGGAGGCACGACCGCCTGAAACCAAATTAATCAAAGACAGTGCCTCCGTATCGCCCCGGTGCAAGATCACCGCTCATTATCGGAATTACTTTGACAGTGGCTTTGCCGACTATTATTATTCTTATTTTTCGTCTCCTCTCATTATTCTAACACGCAAATACTTGTAACCGCGGTGTTGCATTATTTCCTGGTTAATATTGCTATCCTGCGAGTCCTTTTCTATGTTGTGCTGACCCATACCAGGGTGATTATCTGTTGATCTTGGATCCTGCGCGCCTGAAGTCACTTTATTTTTTTGTTATATTATCTTGCTTCCTCATACAAATAGCTTCTTAATTTTACATATCACTGCCACCCGATTCTCTCGAGGACGACTTTTGATCTTGTTGGAATACTATAAATAATGTTTCCTTTTTGTGGTGACTTTTGAAATACCACCAGATTTCATGGAGTTTTATCCTCTATTCTTACTTTCGAGTTGTTTGTATTAAGTCGCTGTAATAATAAATCGATCTCCCAATAATTTAAATCCCCATAAATGGGGACTGTAAACGATTTTAAATTTGGATGAAAACATTCTATTCTGTTAGTTGTATATGGTATGGGAGCATTCGTTCATAAAATGGTCCATCACCGTTCATTGGACCACCATGTACTTGAGATCATCCTCTTCCTCTTGATGCTACTGATTATTACCTCCGCGTATTATGTAGCTTTATCAATAGAGTCCGGACTCTTTAAACTGGTCTATGATGGAAGCTACCGTAACGCAGTCTCTGGCAAGCTCATTTCAGATAACATCTCCAGTCCCCTTGGTATGAATAAAGCAAGGCAGGCTTGATTGCGGTCTTATATACATACCTTGCCTTGGATTTTTATCAGCATTTTAGGGTCGTACAGTACTCCAGAAGTGACGACCACTTCAACCAGGCAGCTTTCGCTGTTTCATTTGAGACTTAAAAATATTCCCACAGTGGAAAGAAAACACAAATCAATTCACTCGTACACGATTCACAGAAATTACCGTGTTCAGATGCTACACACGTTTTCGTGCAGATAAACCGGAGCAAAAGTAACTAGTGGCGCAAATTCCTGGCGGCACTTTCCCTTGAAATACCGGTAAGAAGGCTTTTCGGCAGTTCCGCAAGGTGGTGTACCTGCACTTTTTGCGCCGACTCTAATAGGGTGGTCAAATGTCGGTGACGCAAGCCCCCAGGTGACTGCCGGAGTAACTGTAATGTAATATTTTAATGTACCTACCTGCTAGCTCAATAGTTGGTCCGCAATACTTGTCAGGGCACACGTCAATATCTTTAGAACGGTGAATTGCTATTGTAACAGTAGAAATATTGATATCTGTTAAATGAGTGTTTTAAATTCAATACGAAATTCAAAAATAAATTATTACACTGACGTACGTACATGTGTACGTTTTCGGTCTAGTGTTTGTTTATTTATTATTTGAATGTTAAGTTCTAAAATTTGTCGACTATTTACAAAGCTGACGTAGTGTAATTGGATAAAGCACTTCCCCGGATAGGAAGATATTCTGGTTCAAATCCCCGTAGCAGCTAAAATAAAATAAATTGAGTTTGTCTGTATGTATATCCTTGATGCATTCAATTAGTATTAAATATCACATAACTGTGTTCTCTTTAAAATATGTTTAATTAGTGTTTAATTATTTAGTTTTATAGTTATATACATAGTACACTAAGTTACTGAAGCTTATAACTCACAGTGCTGTGAATTTGAGTTTTAAATAAAAATCTTGATTTTAGCTCGTTTTTTTTTCGTTATTAAAATTTATATAGCTACAGTGAAAATTTATGTTGCGGCTGTATGAAAATTTTGAGATTCTTTTTACTTAATATTTAGCTCTTCTCTCTAGAAAGTCTGCCGACGTCTGCTGTAATGGAGTGGTGACACGTTTTCCCGGATAGAAAGACATCCCAGTAGTAACCAAATATTTTATTCATAAATTTTTTTTTAATAATAATGGATAATTTGTATAGAGCCATTTTCGTAAAAACTTTCACCTCAAGGGCACTTTACACATAAACTGTTTATAGTTCTACAATTATCTATGTTATTTAAAATTAAAAAATCGTTAGTTTCACTTATGGAAATGATTTTTTGAAAAAGTGCGTTTCTAGTTTCTTCTTAAATAAAGTCTCTGATGGACTGTTTCTAATAACGGAGGGCAAAGAGTTCCACGCTTTTGGGCCTGCCACTGCGAATGCCCGTTCACTAAATTTAGACTTCTGGTAACGGCTGATCGGTTCTACAACCCTTCCTGCAGCTGAAGTAGAGGCTGACCTGAGAGTTTGACGTCTACCATTTAAATTGTCTGGGAAACAAAGTTCTTGAAGATATAGAGGCGCCATGTTGTGTGTCGCCTTGTACATCAACCAGCACAATTTAAATTCAACTCTTTTAGGGAATCGGAGCCAATGTAGTTGATGTAAAAGGGATGTTATATGAGAGAATTTGGAAACTCCATATATTATCCGTGCAGCCGCATTTAGAATAGATTATAATCAATCCAGCTGAAACATTGGTAGTTATATTTTTCTTATTTATTATTTTTATTTGTTTATAAAAAATATTATTTATTATCTATTTATTAACGCTGAATCTTAAATCTTCTTACTGGCAAGTATTTGAATACCTGTAATCCCCCAGAAAACAATCAGGTTAAGATTACGCAACGTTTATCCAAGATACAAACCGTTCTATGAGTTGTCCGTCTCCCATATCGTTTTTCTCAACCGCCACTAGGTTGGCATTTTATAAGTTTATGTATGTATGTATATATTTTTATTTAGTTGTAAATATTATAATATTTTTATATCTAGTATGCAACACTGACATATAAAAAATATTTAAGTATATTGTGTATCAATTAGCATTAGGTAAAGAGATTATACATACAAAAGAAATTAAACACATGAATAATGATCAGTTATTAAACTTAGATACTACGTATTCTGCATCTACACTGCTATAAGGCAACCGTGCCTCCACCGGGCGTAACACGGCTACACCCCTCACTGTCTTCGAGCAAGTGATTTCTTTATTATTAATTCAATATATTAGCGTATTTAAAAACAGACTAAAGTAGGTTGAGTTTTTAAATAATTTCATTTCATTTTTAAAACAACATTCATTTATAGCTTGCATCGACATAAAAATCCTTAAAGTAACCAATACATCAGACACTACAAGTATTAATACTACATTCCATTTATATGCAAGCCCGTTGGCCGCTTCCTACCTCGCTAGGTATATATAAAGTACCTGTTCTGAGGTAGGTAGCCATTAGGTTCCATTAGCTAGATTATAAGTTGGGAGTAATTTAACAAATTAAATTAAATTGTAAGAAATAGAAACAGCAGGGTTGTAAGGACAACAGAGAATTACATAAAATGAGTAGGTTTGATCATTTAAGGAACTCTTCCAGCTGACTTCTTTCAATTTTGAAAATCCATTCCATTATAAACACGCAGAATTTCGGATACGATGCCGTTGCCATCTCTTGGTAGTTTATTTCATTACTATTGTGGTAACGGAACCCGATTCTGCTACCGATTGTCCTACGATACATCGCTCAAACATCACTGCAGGCTTTTAAAAACCTGTGAATCTTAAAGAGGCTCCTCCGATACCGGCTGACCTTAATATCTTCATCCTCCATTGGTCCTTGCGACTTCTTATTATTTCGCAGCAAGTATTTACGTTGCGCCGCCTGTGGCGGAGCCCCGTCTTCGGATCCAGCGTGCGATTTGAATATAAACTCCCTCCTACGGCAATGTGGAACCGGTAAAAATCGAGAATATAATAAAAATTCTATGCAAATTCGCCCTGGAAGCCTCGGGGGACGTTTAAAACTTTTACCGCGCGCCGTTCAACAACATTCTTTGTTGTTTTTCTTACGTTCAATTATTTTTTAATATTTTTTTATTATATCACGGACTACCGAGGAAGTCGCTTCCATACTAAACGCTATTATTATTCAGCGAAGCCTAGGTATTGATTTTTCAGTCTAATAATATACTAATTTAGATCATTTTCATACATTATTTTCGATGTAATCAAAATCAAATCAATAAAAAGTATGTAAGAGCATAATATTATCCATGTAATGCCGCCAGGCGTCGCAAGCAGTCGGCCTTTATCCATTTGTGTTGTGTTGCTGCCGTATTTAAATAATATATTTGTTTGCGTTATTTAAATATTAGTCGATCTCCAATAAAATGGACAACTAAATATGAGAAATGACCGGCACAGGAGGCAACCAGTTCGCGCTGTAGAAGCTGACTAAATTACCACGATGCTCAGATCTGAGCGCATCGCCAGAGAGAGAGAGATAGAGTAATTTCTCAGAGAGTTACGTGTACAAATTTCCATCAATAAAATAGAATTATGTTATGCATTCGAAGGAAATTGAACCTGTGACCCCCATATTTATGACACAAACGTTTTACCCCGAAGCGATGGAGGCCTTTTCCAAATGGTTAATTTGTGGGTGATTTATGTGGTAAAATGGGGTAAAATTGGCCCGTATACAAGCATTGGCCCGGGGCTACGAAATTAATTTGTGTTAGTAAACATCACCATATGTCTCTATTCAGAAAATTGACGCACCGCCGCATAGACCCAGTTACAGCCGCAGGCAGATTACAAACAAAATTAATTAAGTTTATATTTGTAGCAGAATCGTCACAAAGATTTAGGCGTCCGGTCAAGTCATTCGTCTTCTCCGTATGCCTGTATGAAGATATCTCCACAGGAGACATGGACCTTGACAGCAAGCGAGAAATGAGAAATGTTCGCCTTTGAAATGTGATGTTGCAAATGAATGCTGATGAATGCAAACTAAGCAGTGACGAGATAAACTATGATTGTGTAATTGCTCTTTGATTGTGTTTTCCGCAGATTATAAATTTAAACTATATTCTGCAATAATATAAAATATACAAATTTGATTTCATTAAATATACAGGCGTTTATTTTTAAAACAGCATTCCTTTAAAGCATGCATAAATATTAAAATCCTTAAAGTAACCAATACACCAGAAAGTACAAGTATTAATACTACATTACATTTACATGCGAGCCCGTTGGCCGCATCCTATCTCGCTAGGTATATATAAAGTACCTGTTCTGAGGTAGGTAGCCATTAGGTTCGATAAGCTTGATTATAAATTGGAAGTAAGGTAACACATTAAAGTTAATGGAAGTAAAAAATAGAAAAATCAAAAAGGAGAAAAGCAGAGAATAAGTAAAACGAACGAGTTTGATATTTAAGGAACTCTTCCAGCTGACTTCTTCCAATTTTGAAAAGCCATTCCTTTATAAACACGAAGAATTTAGGTTACGATACCGTTATCATCTCTTGTGGTAGCTTATTGTATATCCTCAGTCCTATAAAACATGCAACTCTTAGAGTAAATAGGGTTTTCATTGGGCATCTTGCGAGGAGGTAAGGTAGCTTGAAAAACCTTGTTGCATTGGGCCACGTCGAAGGACGATCCTCTGTGCATTGGACCGACTAAGTGGAAAAGGTAATAGGTGGTTCTCTGGTAATCTAAAGGATGTCGAAAATAGTGAGGAACATAGCCAAGAGGGTGGGAGTTCATGGAGATCGCGATCCTCAGTCATGAGGGACCGACATGGATCATATTCAGGGGCGTGCAGTGCATACAAGCAAAAAAACTGTGCATTACTAAAAATTCTGGAAACAAATATAAATTAAATAATTGAATTAATATAACTGGAAACATTATCTTACAATTAACGCCATATGTGTACCAGTGGAGACTTTAATTGGTTAGTTCTAAAAACTACCAAGACAACTCACCGCCGTACCTATGGCGATCTTGTGTATTCGCCGCATCGAGCTATTTACGTTACTCTGTTCTATATTTAAGCTAGTGAATTACTTAAGTCATATAATTGACTATTTACTAAATTGAAAATTCCTTTCGGTTGATTCGTTTTATATGAAATCGTTACCTATGCTGTTTTTTAATAGAATAACTTTAGAAAGCCTTAGAACTGTGTGCAAATCATTGAAGTGTACACTTCCTCTTTTACTAATTCGCGAATTTTAATATGTTACTGTTTTTAACGTATTGATTTCATATTTGATATTATTGATTGGTTTTTGATTTGGGAAAAACAAAAAGCAATTGGCAGAACTATTTACTACGTTAACTTTCAATAAAAATAATGATTTCCTTTAGTTATTACGTGAAGAATTTTCAAATAATAAATGAATCATGTTTAGTCATAGGAAGTGTTCTTAAAAACTTCCATACATTTTTTATATGGGTAAGAAGGTATTATTTTACGTTTAAATTTAACGTTTAAAAACACTATTTATTACTACTCTAAAATTACAAATAAATACATGTTAGGGTTGTATAAACGACGGATTTATTTTGTCTAAAGATGTTGGTTAAACGAAAGTACATATATATTGTATTACATATATTATATATGATTGTATAGTATCATTCGTAACAGCATAACCTAAATCTATTTCTACTGCACATTAGAGTACGGGAGGGGTGACCGGGGGTAATTTGCGCAGAATCTTAAGAAGTAACTACGTAAAATTTGGTATTTATATGAAGGATATGGGATTATTATTCAATTTTGTATAGTGTTAATTTTGTTATTTTTCTTGAAAGATCGTTAATATTATATATTCACCTTTTCATGTGACGCCTAGTGTATGGATAATTTTCAGATATGTATATATAAATATATTTTCCTCCAGACATATTTCATGTTACGTTTAATATCCCGCACTTAAGCTATCGCCGGCTCAACCGGTCGTTTTTCAAAACGGCGAAAAACCATAATGAAAACCTCCCCTGGGCGATAAATTGTGCCTTTGTGCGGGTTCTCAGAACCCCGAATGAAAATCATAAACTCAGACTTACCAATAAAGAAGGACGCACATGGCGAGGTCTCATTTCTCGGCGGAGAAGTCTTCGAGAACAGTCGGTTGGCCGCTGGTAATAGACCGCGTCATTAATTTCATTTATATCTGAAAAATATTACGCACATGTGATTTGAGTATTTCAGTAGTAATCTATAGTGATGGAAGATAATTTGATATCTTATCTCTTGAAAGCTAATGTATTTGTTACACTGTAACACGAAGCTGTAACTTTATTTGCTTGTTTACTGTTTCTTGTCTTTCATTAGGTACTTTATTCTGGTTTCATTTTTTTTTAAATTTGTTCTTATTTCTTCCAAATCATCTTTTTAAACAAAATATTGTTTCGAAGGCTTTCCGAGTAAAATTGGTAATAAACAGAAAAATATATACATAGTATATCTGTGACCGACGCAAGTCGCCGATCACAAGTGGTGGGTGATCGGAAGGAATGGGGAGATTTGAAATAAGGAATTGGAATGAGGGAATATAAATAAGGAATTGATGAGGGACCCTCGATAGCGGACCAGGATGGCTCACGGGATAAGGAGGATAGCTCTACTCACCTGATGATGACGCTCTCTGGCTTACTGAAGTTCACCCCAAAACTTGAACATACTCGAACTGAGTTGAGAACAAACATGTACTTTAGAAGTGATCCACACGACTTATTAAAGCGAGGACAACGCTTCCTCATCAAATTTTGACGAATTACAATTTCAAAACAACAAGGAACAATGTGTACTGTTTGGAAATAGGTTATGGGGTAGGAACAAACTTAAAACTGGTGAAAATATACTACTTTTAACTATAATCATTTTGATTCAAGTTTGGAAGTATACGTGTTCACCAATGTAAAAAAAAAAAGAAATTAATAACGTATACGGAACAATATCATTATTCCACAAAACACCAAAGATCACAACTAAATACAATAATATGTATACAAGGTGTGGCGAAGTGAACCAGGAGTGAAATAAAACATATGTATGAGACAAGTAATGCTTTTTTTAACCCTTACCATACCATGATATAAAATACCCGAATGCAGCCATGCTGTCAACTCGTGTCACCGTAAATAACAGTTAGAAAAAATGTTTTTATTAGCTTAAATGGCTTTAATGGCACGAATTTACTCTAAATATTGACCATTCAATTTGGAAAAAATGCATAATAACAAAATTTAGAGCATTCATTAAATCATATACAATGTGTCCTTCCTTCTTATCTATCTTCATTTAATTAGTGAGAAAGAGACAATTATACTTGTTGTGTGTGATCTCTGTCTTTCATATCACAAATGGTATTTTTACCAACATGTTAATTTTACAACGGATTTAATGGAAAAAATAATTGTTTTTGTACGATTCCCTTTTCATAATTGGTTTTTTACTAGTCATAACTAAGCGTTAATATTTTATTTAGGATTATTTAAAATATGAATTTTAAGTTGCATGTATTTACCGAAATATTACAGGTTTAATTATGATGGTAGACCTGTCTTACTGCATGGTTTGGGAAGGGTTAAAGATTAAAAGTATGTCATAGCATTCGCGCTCCATACACAAATGAAAAAAAATATGGCACCTTAAAATACTCCGTTGCTGCAGCACTGTTCCGCAAAATAATAATAGTTTTAAACCTTTTTACAAAAAACGCGATCTAACCGTGTGAAGACATCAGTTTCATATATAGTGTATTTTCTAGGTTAAATCGCATTTTTTCTAATTGATTACATATGTATCAGTTTGCTATTAATGGCTAGGCCGGTTTTCAGAACGGTAACACGTGCCATTATCTTATTGTCATTGATATGAGATATAAATCTTCCATATTTTAAATTAATTATATTATTACATTTGTGAAAATTGAACACTTGATTTTTTATTCTACTCGTTTAATTAACTTGAGACGTGTTTCGCCTTGCAAAGGCATTATCAACAATGAGAGTTTGGGATATATATGTATTTGTGTGAATACATATTTATTCTTGAACGATAATAATGCACTGTACCTTCCCTTCCTTACCTCACCGTCGAACCAGTCGATTGGCGACTTTGAGCCAGTGAGTGCGGTTACACGTGTATGGAAAGGATTATAACATTATACTATTTCGAGACTTCGCGTTTATTCTGTGTCGGACCGACCTTTGACGAAATAGTGAATAAAACATGCAGTCCATTTTGGAGTTGTCTGCAGAATCCGGATTTTATTACTTATTCTTGGCACAACACATTCTTATTATGGATTCTACAAATTTACCTTGGACACAGTAGATTATATTACTATTAGAAGAAACTAATAATAATAATACATTTATTTTGTTCACTTTTTACATGTATTATGAACTTACATTGATAAATAATGTCTAACGGTTTGGCGTATTACTCTTCCAAATTAATATTCATTAAGTATACATCATTACTATGAGTGTTGTGTAATATTTCTAATATCAGACAAATGTACCGAGGGTATGCGTATAAAATTTGGCAAAGTAAATACAATATATCAGTAAGAAAGTAAGACATATATTTGGGTACCCTGCCTGCTACATTAGTAATTTACTGTATTATAGCAGACAGTGTTTCTCCGGTATAACAGTAAGCAAAGTGCAATGATCAATGTACAATATATATATATATATAAACAGTTAATCAAGAGATACAATTAGGTAATTCAATATACTGTTGTAGAAGTTTTATTCTCAGGTTTGGACCTTTAAAGATTCTTGGGCGTAATTTCTCCCCATTTCGTGGAGCCAGAACTGCACTATTCGTGAAAAATATGCAAGACTATGGTTGCAATCTTTAATTTTTGCATTTAGACCGTTGTATATTTTTGGTGCTAGAAATAAATGGAATCTTTGTGCAAAAGTTTTGTTTAGTTTTGGCACAAGATAGTGACAGTTAGCCCGTGTCCTTGTTAAATGAGGGTGCGTATTATTAATATTGGAATGTGCTGGTAATATTAATATTGGATAACTATCTATAAACGCGATTTAATTAAAAAAGATCACCAGTTTCATCATATACGAGTATTATACATATTTTTTAATACTTAAATTAAACTCGCCTTTTCATCGCCCGTACTTCTGTTCCATTTTTCCAAGACATGGCTTGCATTAAAAAATTATGTCTCCTGTAATAAATATATCTCGCCCTTTCTACGTGACGGCGAGGATTTACTGCGAAAACGGCGCAAGATCGTAAATTATATACCTGTATTAAAAAGTTGGCAACGACATCACCTACCCCCACTGAGTCACCCCGGCCTACCTGTCTACTCATTCACAACGTAAAAATGCATTTACAGAGACATATTAAAAAAAACTTTTTAACGACTTTTTTAATATAATTTTTTTGTTTTTCACCCCTATTGGGGTATTAATTCCAGTGTCGCCTTTAGTTTTATTTACTTACCTTCATGGTATAACAGACTTAGTCCACAATATTCTATAGATTATCTATTAATTTAATTATGACTCGAAAATGTTTATATATTTTTAAGTCTGCTCTATCTTTTATATTTATATTTTTAAGTCTGATAGAGCGCCATACTTCTCTGCCACAATTCTCGCCTCATCTACATTCATACATCTTTTCATACAAGCTCGCCGATTATTGAGGCTTCTAACAAAATCATTCTCCATTATCTGATTTACCTGGTCGTGCAAATTATTCTGCGGACGTCTTCTATTTCTGGTGCCATCGACACTTGCGTCATATATCTTTCTTACCATTCTCTTCTCATTCATCCGTTCCATATGACCAAACCACCTTAGTAATCCTTTCTTAATCTTACTCATTATACTAACATCAGTATTAAAAACAGTCGGCTGCTCGTAGATAGCTTAACTATAACTTTTTATTTTTTGCATTCAATATATAATTTGGAATCGAAAAATAATTATATTAGTCGAAATAATCGCATAACTACGATTTTATTTTTTAAGCTATTATTTTTATTTACATGGGAAGTATGGAAGTCTCGGGCATTACAGGGCTTACGACCTGTCATCGGCTGGCTTAAGTGATCACTTTACACAATGTAACGTTCACCAATTCTACCCGTGGTCGATTGCCACACCTATCAAATTTTAGGATGGAATTTTATCAATTATTTATTACCAAGTATTCTGTCGCTGTCGATGGATTATTTTGAAAATTTGATATTCATTCTCAAGTAACAGTATAGATGTCGCTGAAGCTGAGATTTTTTGACTGAAGTATGGGACTATATCTTTTATGTGTATATATGAAATTCATTCGAATTAATAACACACGTCTGAAAAGGCAGTATTTTTGAATTTTAAACTTCATATACATAGTATATTTCACAATATTTTGAGTATGTCCAAATCATTGTAGAAACCAATTACTGTGATTTATCCTCTCAGTAATTGTCATCAAGATATAGATATGCTCACAGAGACGAAGCTATTATTTTCATTTACATGGGAAGTATGGAAGTCTTGGAAGAGTAAGTCCTGTAATGCCCAAGAATACTAAAACTAATGACTTCCATTGTGAACAAAAAAAAAGTTTTTTTAATTAATCATTCGTATATATTCCGCGTTGTACAATAGGATTCTAATAGTATTAAGTATATTTTAGATTTTATTGAAATAATTCAACGACTATATCCCTCCATATGCAGTAGCCATACAAAGATTGGTGTAGTGGCCACATAGATATTACTAATACGTCACTACAAAGCGCCAGTAAGAACTCATCTGACCTCGTCCCGGGTCACCGCAGCCTTCTGCCACTTTTCTGATTACGCACAGTCTGAGGATGGCGCACGAAACCCTCGTCATAATTTGTTTAAGGAAATATTGATTTTAGGAGGGTATTATAATTAATCCTAGATGAAAACCCGTCAATAGTGACAGGAGAAAAGTAAATTTTCAAATTTTTACAAAATAGTTAGGATTCTTCTTTCTTACATAAAATAATATTATTATTTAATATATGGAACGAACGCAGTTATTCAGTGGTATTTGAAAGGAATATAAAAGTCTGTTGAAATTCGTGGAAAAAAATAACAATGGCTGGAGAAAAGTGGGAGACATTAGGAGGGCCTTCATCCAACAGTGGCTATAAAACTACTGATGGTGTTGATGACATCGCAAGTAGTACCTACCTATAATGGATATGTACTTCGCAGTTACCTGTGTGTTAAGCCAGGCTCTCAACAGCCATAAACACTCCTAGTACCGACTTCAGGCGACATGCCACAATAATATCAAGCGACAACCATCGGCAAGACCGGACCACAAGTTTTAGATCAGTCTTCAGTTCTTTGTGAAACGGTGTTGAACAAATCTAGTGTCGACCATAGGTAGTTTCTCCTTTTATAACCTGCTTTAGTCCGCCATCATACTTATTCTTCACACTCGAACAAAGCGGAGAACTGAGAGATATGGGGCCCCGCGGCATGATCCACACTTTATTTCGCCACAACGAAATTAAAACAGCTAAATCTGATGACCCCATATCTAGTGACACGCATAATATTTATTTGATCGTGGTTAAACATACAAAAAACTAATCCTCTGTAGATTAAAAGTTTTTTTAATTGAAAAATAGAACGTCCATATAGCAATATTTTTACATACTCAGATAAGTGAAAAAAGTGCCAGACGATTATAGAATTATATTTTCGTAGAAAGCAATCATTTTGTGGTTTGACATATAAGATTAAATAAAGCACAATCGCTTTGTAAAAGACTTCGAATTGTATTTACGGTTTCGCTTAGCTCAAGCTTTGTCAGGGCGTAATTAAAACTAACAATAAATACAAAAAGAGTGCACTTATATGTACATAAAGAGGGAGTCAGAATATAAAATTGCATGCGAAAGAAAGAGATATAATACATATACATTTAGACAGAACATCAAGGGAGGAAGCAGTGAATAGTGGTAGTGCAATTCTTAATAACTAAATAAATTTATCCATTACCTCCATATTAGGTATATTTCCTTTTAAATCAATTTAATATCCATCAACATTGTACTTTCTCCACCCTTCATGTTCTGTCTAAATGTATATGTATTCTGTCTCTCTCTTTCGCATGTAATTTTATATTCTGTCTCCTGATCTTTATGTATACATAAGTGCACTCTTTTTGTATTTATTGTTAGTTTTAAATACGCCTCGACGAAGCTTGAGCTAAACAAAATCATCTGGCGTTTAATAAAATTCGTGGTTCTATATAAAGTGATTGTGTTTTATTTAATCTTATTATAGAATTATTTTATTTGAAATACGTGTCCATACATATATGACTTTCGCTCGCAGGCCATAATTAAAAGTTTGACATAAATATGACGAGAATCATTTTAATGTTGGTCGTTTGTGATCTTCGACATTATTTGAATATTATACTTTGACATTATTAAAATATTTGGGATCGGCGCATAAATCCAATGTTTAAAATCCGATTCGAAACAATTCGATTCTACCGTAATAAAGACACATAATTTTAAATCATATTTTTTTATCATTTCGCCTGACTACATAGCTCCGATCCCGCCTTTCTTTATCGTTCCCTGTCTTCCTCTTCTTCATCCTCCCCCAATTTGAAACACGAATAATCCCAGATTTATTTTCCACAGACCGAACCACTAAGCCTTCGAAATTCTCCCTTTGAAAATTTCCCTTTGTAAAAAATACTTTCGTCATAAGTTTAAAACGTGAACGCTGATTTATTCCTCGTTTTATGATTTCTTGATAGAGATATTAAAATGATTTTATTTTGCCTCCAAGGAATGAAAAATTACGTGTGTTTTTGTTTCTGCATTCCTCATACCCTCGGATTGGCTGAAGTGAAACTGACTCATACATCCAGATGTTAATCTAGATCTGATAATGATGACATAAATATTAAATTAATAAATATATGCATACATTACAAACCACCAAATAAATATACTAACGTAAATTTCTTGTCCAATCCAATGACTACATTGAAACGAAAATTTAAACGTTCACAATATGATATGCATTGATGTAAAAAATACGTCTTGTTTATACATTGATTTAATTTTCGAAGAGTAAATACTTTTAATGTTGCATGGATGTATCATAACGATATCTTAATCTGCAAAACAGCTAACTCCATTTTTGTAAAATGTTCAGGAGCAACAAAAAACTGTTTAATTTTTTAATTAAACGGATTAAGAAAATTCCATAATACACTTTGGTAGATTTTTTATGCAGTAGTTGGGTGGCTGATAAATTTTATTGATATTTTGTAAAATATTATTGGGAGTTAGCTAATTTTCCATGATAATGTAGTGTTGTAGTGAATCTGATTTCCGCGGACGTCCTCTATTTCTGGTGCCATCAATACTTGTGTCAGGTAAACATTTAAGGTTTTTGCAAGAATAAATCTTAAGGTTTTTCAGCACCTAGTTCTTATTTATTATTTGAAAAAGCGTGATTTCACGTGTTTTAAAATTTATGGGAATTGTTAGCTTTTAGTGTACCATAGAACAATAAAAAAGGAAAATAATGGCATCAAAAACTATTTTTTGACCATAGTTGGAGTTAGCTGCTTTGCAAATTAAGGTATTGATAATCTATCGGATTTATGTTTCGTTGGATGTACATACGTGTGTAGAATTCGCCCTCGTCCCGCAAATAATGTTCCAAACCCTTCAAAGCATGTTTATTCATTTACTAGTCCGCGGTATAAATATATATATATATATATCTGAAAATGTAGCAAAGTTATTTTGTTTATAACATTTTTAAACGTGAATTAAAGTCAGATACTAGAACGCAATGTCTCTTAACGTCTAAAAAAGTTAAGGCTTTGGTATAAAAAACTTGGCGAAGTGACTACACTATCCCTACTTATATCGGCTGTGATAGCTCGTAGCAGTACTCGCCTGGTACAGCTACAGTGTGGAGTGACTATAATGCGTAACTTCGATAGTTTGTCCGTACAAAAAAAAAGTTATATAAAATGCATAACTTTTTCGCGCTTTCGACAAAACATTTATTTCCCCTTAAAAAATAGATATGCTTATACGAAATATGCGTAACATTAATATTCTTACTATTTTTTAATCAAACAAAATGATTTTATTGCGAAAATAGCTTACTGGTCTCCTGGGATGAGACTCGGACCCCAGCTACTAGATCACTAGACGAGTGTCTTAACCACTAGATCAACTAACACGTTCATGTTATAGATTATTTTGAATTGCGTACTGAAAGTTTAAAATTGCATAATTTGGACAATTACGTTGATTAGTTTTTAAGTCTTTTCACATTAATATTTTTATTCTATTTAATAAAGCCACATTGCTGATTATAGATATTTAATTATCTTTGCTTAGTAGTATTTTCAAATTCCTATTCACCTTTAGCTCGGTGATATCTTCTCATTTTTATTTCTTCTTCTGCTAGTTTGCTTATTAAGACGTGGGTGCCTAGTATAGGAGCACATAAAGTTGGCAAATAATAGCCGACCCGTTTCGGCATAAAATAGTGATTTTAAATGGCGGCGAAAGTATTTTCCAATCTAGCAATATTTTTTTCAGTCATAAATAAATAAAAAATACGTTTTTCTCCGACTTAATCTCGACCGTCGGCGTGCTTATATTTTTTTTCCCTGAAAATGGGGAAAACCTTTATACATATTTCCCAACCGTATTCAGTTCCCACGGCGATGGCGAAAGCCTAGGAAAATGCACGGCTGTGTCCTGATACGTGCCCAGAATTCAAGTTTTTTTTTTCACTTAAATATATATAAAACATTTTTCTCCTTGCACAACGTACAGCAGAATTTAATAGCAGCGGCAGGCGGGATTGAATGCGCAATTGGATTATTTTGAAGTATTATATAAAATTTTCAAACACGCGTCAGCTGTGAGTCAGGATATAGCCGGTTGCAACATCTAATATAAGAAAATTAGGGTTTAGGAACATTTTCGTCCACAATTTTTCACGGTCTATAAAAATTGTACCCTTCAATTTTTCGCCATATATACCCATTGAAAAAAATATTTTAAATAAATGTATTCAATAGTACAGCAGTACGGTATATTAAATTAAACCTAATCTCACCCAATTTATTTCTAATTATATTACTAAGGAGAATACATTCTTATTATGAAGTTGTAATTATTCAGAACGTACGTCTGTGATATTTTAATTACTCATTTAAGGTATTAATTACAAAGATATACATATAAAATCAATTATGCGGAAAAATATTATTTTTGCGCTACCGGGATTCGAACCTGGATCTCTATTTCCAATCCGTGGAAGGTGCATTACCAAATATGCTACAGCGCCAGTATATGTTGTCTTGTCACAAAACATACTGGCGCTGTAGCATATTTCACACCTTCCTCACATTGAAAATAGAGATCCAGGTTCGAATCCCGGTAGCGCAAAAACAATATTTTTCGATAAAATTGATTTTATACGTATATCTTTATAATGAATACATTAAATTAATGATATTACTATATCCAGAATCAAATTTGATAAAAAAAAATATTACGTATAGGTTCTCATATATTATCTGATCAGGCCGGCTAACGAATTTAGTTAAGATATAAGTTAAAATTTTTAGAATAATTTCAGTGAAATGTGATATGAACTTCGAGTGCTGTGGTTCAGAGAATGATGAAACAATTAATATAAATGATAAAATATGAAAATATAAACATATCCTAATTTAGTCCACTAATAAATCTGAAAATACATACATAGGTCATGTAAATATGATTTGTAGATTTATTAAAAAAACATTCCATTATGATCTGATTCCAAAATTCGGAGCATTATTCGTGTTCAGATGTTTAAGTACTCAACTTGGCGTATAGTGAGAAATTAAATGAATTACTAATACATGAGGGATCTTAAAGGGATCTTATGCGAAAATACTTATTTTATTATATATGAGATTATAGTATTACGCGGTTATAAATTAATGACGAGGTGGAATGCTAATATAATAATGTGAAGGTTGTCGTCTAGCCGATTCTCTTTGGTGTGATGCGTGCGCCGCTGTGTTGCACTCTACTGTACGCGACGATGGCACGGTTAAGTTTGCTTAGTGTACACATATGGCATTCTATTTTCAGCTCACTATAAAATACATATGAGAAAGCGTGTATTGTACAATTTCCTTAGTTATGAATTTTGGGAATTTTTCTTCCATGAAATTTTGAATTAGATTCGTTTCTTCTATGTGACCTCTACTTTTCATCTCATCAACCCTTTGGGGACCTGGGACCTTCTTAGGATGGGAAATGATTTAACCAGAGCCAAAAATTTTAATACAAGTAATACGATGTGGGTACACACGTGTCTCGACTTATTTCCACGTATGAGTTTACACAATTTAAAATGCAAAATCTCTAACCTTATCTGTTGCTGTGAACGGCAAAATTCATTAAGACTCCTCCGACATAATCGGTGTACGTTTTAGATCATAAATTTTGCTCGGTTTAATTCTACCCGTAGTCTAAAGGCAGTGTTTCACAACCTGCGTTGGCCGAACGTGCACACAGATATTATTCCTATTTGGGCAACTGAAGATGCCAAAGAATCATTTGAAATTAGCGATATTAAATATGATTTTATTGATGATGCCGCGAAATTTATAGAACTTATGTTTTCATAAATAAACTTTAAAATTATCTTTTTTGTAAGTCTATTCAGTTTCAATAGAAAGGTAAAATAAATATTCCGGATTTAACTCACGACAGCGGCAGTGGGAATTTGAAATTATTCGGAAGGATAGTCAGATATTAATCGGCAGTAATTTGGCGTTATTAAAGAGAGTTAATCCGAGAAGCTTTAAAAGGAAATGAACGAATGTATAATGAGATGAAGTGTATAACGAGTGAGAATATAATTACATTAAATAATACACAATTTATTATAACCATGAATTTATTTATTTTTTATAAATTCGTACAACACGAAAATCATTGCTTTCTACGAAAATATAAAATATAATTGTTCAAACTATGCATTTTTAAATCCCCAGTCATCGTTTTAAAATATTTTTAAACGATAATGCGCTTATTAGGAGAACACATTCTTATTGTAAAGTTGATAAGACTTCACAATAAGAATGTGTTCTCCTAATAATAAAGTTGTATCAATGTGTCCAAAATTGAATAAAAATGAATTGATAATTCTGGCGTCTGCTATCAGTTTACTCAAAGGTATTTGAGATTCTGTAAAAATAAGGTAGATGGCTCTTTCAAATAATGGAACGATTAAATGTATTAATATCAAAAAGGTAACATACGGGTTTGAAAATTGTCGCTAAAAATATTGTCGCTATAGTATAGTTGGATAATGCACCTTCCCCGGTTAGGAAAGAGATCCAGGTTCGAATTGATTTTATATGTATATCTTTCTAATTAATATATTTAATTAATATTTTAGATAATATGCTTGTTGGTCTAGTGATTAAGGTCTGGTGAAATAGTGGTCGGGAGTATCATCTCAGAATACCAACAAGTTAGTCCTATTTACATAGCTTAGTTTGAAATTACGTATTACGCAAAGACAACACAATATCATTTTTACAACACATTTTTTTTAAAAATAGAGATACATACATGGGATACATGTCACGTCAATATTCTTACTATTTTCAAACTAAGCTAAACGCTTATGCTATGAAAATAGGACTAACTTGGTGGTGTCCTGGAACGAGGCGCGAACCCTCGACCACTAGATCACTAGGCCAACGTTTACTTTCTTCGGACGCTACACACCTTAAACTACTTCTCAACATAGTCGCCAACTTTATTATGGCACTTGTCATAACGGGATACCAATTTTTGAATACCTTCGTCATAGAACGATACCGCCTGGGATGAAAACCATGCATATACTCCGTCTTTGAGTAGATCATCGTCATCAAAAAGCTTGCCACTAAGGAACCGCTTCAGATGATGGAAAATATGGAAATCATTTAGCGCTAAAACAGGACACACTTGGCGATGAATGTCAGCTGGTTTCATGTTTAGTGCATTCAAGAAACGAATTACGGACTGTATCTCACAGTCGGCGGGCTGATCTATTGTCTTGATTATTTCAACCACTCACTGCAAGATGGCCGCGTTATGTGAATGAAATAAACCATTGAGCAAGCACAACATCGCAACCACAGCCTTACACCGGGAATATCCGGCAACGGTACTTACTTAAAAACGCGTCTCGTACATGAGAATTAAATTTTGTATATTTATTGAAATGTTATTAGTAGTAACAATAATACATAACGCAAGAACTTATGAACCTAGGGAACCTTGGAAGTTATGTATTTTAAATTCCACAAATTATATTTTATTTGTTTAAACTTCATATGTATATGAAATTTGTAGGAAACCTATAAGAGTCATCAAACGACCTGTTGACTTAAATATTTCTTATTATTTAATTAAGCTCATTAATTAAGTCGTTGTCACATAACAATGTATATGTTCAAATATGAGCCCAATATTTTTATTTTGTTCATTTTATATTTGAGGTTTGAAAACATCACTTGAACGGCGGTTGACAAATCCTGGCCCGAGCTAGTCAGTTAAATTTAACCGAAACTCAGTCCCAGAATAAGAAAACGTGCTGCTATTAGATTAAATTCATTAGACGGCAAAACGACCCAAGAACGAATACCAGTCTGGCAGTTTCGAGAGATATTTACTGGAATTGTCTTCAGTTTGATAAAACATAAATGATTCCGAAGCAAATCTCATTCCTTTGTTAATTCCGATTATCTGGCTTATGAAGCGGTGTACTTTTTTAATGAAGAAAAAACTGAAGACTTAAATTATTCTAATAAAATTAATATTCGAATTGAAAATATAATAACATATATTCATAAATCATTGTGTCCAATAAATTTATTTGATAATTTTTATATTTACGATCACTTAGGTGGTTTGGTCATATGGAACGGATGAGTGGGGAGAGGATGGTAAGAAAGATATATGACGCGAGTGTTGATGACACGAGAAGTAGAGAACGTCCACGAAAGACTTGGCACGACCATGTTAATCAGATACTGGAGGACTGTCCTATTAGAAGCCTCAATAATCGTCGAGCTTGTATGAGATGTATGAATGTGGATGAGGCGAGAATTGTATCAAGACTGAAGAGTGTGGCGCTCTATCCTCTCTGCCTACCCCCGTGGGGAAACGGCGTGATGGTAAGTAAGTAAGGAGTTATATAATGGTTTTTGATATTATAAAAGCATTAATTTTACATTTAAAATACCACTGAGGTACCTACTACGTCTTGTATATTCTTCCCTTATGTATATTGATCCCCCAGGGAGATAAACCAACAATATAGAATAATATTTATATATTTCCATGCCCTTGTGGGCTTTTACAAAAGAATATATATTTTTTAAATTTAAATATAACAGTACATTTTTAATTGATATTTCAATATAACATAAAAAAAAACTAAGTATAATTTACATACAAATATTTCTTCAGTTCAAGTATGCTCCTGCAACGAAAAATGTCAACGAAATTTAACTTGTTACCAAGCCGATGCATCCGCGATATTGCCAAGTTAACAGCATAATTATTTCTATGTGTACCTAGAAAGAACACTTCATCTTGTCTCGTTTGAGTTGCTACTTTATGCGAAACCATTTGTATCAACTCAGGGCAGTCCAACATGTTATTGATACAAACAATAGTTTTAATATCTTATTCGTTCTTCTCATTTGTCTATATGTTGATAATAATCAGTCTATTAAAAATACATAAATAATATAGCTTTACAATCAAAAACTTTGTTTATGACTCGTCACAAAACTTTCCACGTTCGTAATTCGAACATTTAGTGTAGTATTGCTTGCGTTTCTACGGTTTTATAATATAGGGTAGGTTGATGAATTCTCTTGTAATAATCCTTTTATTTTTTGTTTTTACAGGACAGTTCCGGTCGCCGAGAATAACCGAGCACCCGTCGGACATTGTCGTCGCCAAGAACGAACCCGTGACCCTCAACTGCAAGGCTGAAGGCAAACCGAAACCGACCATTGAGTGGTTCAAAGACGGAGAACCCGTGCTGACTTCGGATACAGATCCCAAAAGTCACAGAGTGCTGCTGGAAGGATCCTTGTTCTTCCTCAGGTGAGATCAAACAATTGCATTTTACTTCTTAATTATTAGCAAAATTAATTTGTGGCCTCATTTTATATAAATAATTACACAAAGTAGCCGCACTATTCAGAATTTTCCAATCATATTTTGGAAACAAACCATTCTTTTGATATTAAGAAATAAGAAAAAGTGTTAATAGCAAGCTAAATATTATAAATAACCAAATCATCTTTGCAAATAGTCACCTTTTAAATTTGTTTTCATATTAGTTCTTACTTATTCACCACTTTATAATTTTGTTTTTATCTATGCTTGTATTTTTAATTTTAATTGAAAAATATTGTTGTTGCCACCGGGATTCGAACCTGGACCCTTTTCCAATCTGGGAATGGTGCAGGTTATATATATATCTCTCTGATTAAAACATTTAATTAGTATTTACATTTTATATATTTACTATCCAATTAATATTAAAATTATGGAGTTGGATATATCATCATTTTAATTTTCTTCTTCATTTCGTGCTTTTTAAGTTCAATGTAAGTTGGCTATCATGTCATCATTTTGTTTACTGCGGCTCGGAAAAGGTCGACAATAGACTGACCAAGCTTGCTTCAGGTTCCTCAACCATGTTGATCTCCCTCTTCCAGGACCCCGGCTTCTTCTCTTCAGCAATCTTTCCCTGCATTATTAGGTGCGTGATCCAATATTTCTCTGAATACGGATTTTTATCCGAATCCAAACCACATCTCCATTCGTAACTCCATCCATCCAGCTTATTTTGAGCATTTTTCTTTAGATCCTCATCTTAAATGCTTCAAGTCGCTTTATCATTTCTTCGTTACCTGTTCATGCTTCAATTTCATAAAATAATGCTGAGAATACATAGCATCTTACCATTTGCATTCGTAATTTAAAGTTGGGAGTATGACTGCAGAACATCTTTTTCAAGCGGATATAGGTTGTACGAGATTACTTAATGAAGCATTTGATTTCAACATATTTCATTTATTAGGTTGATGCATAATTATCCACCGTTTTTAAAAAATATATATTGTAACACAAATTATATTGAATTAATATATTGTAACATGACAAAAACGAAAACAAACTCAAAACATGTTTATGTAAATGCCTTCGATAGCTGGTTCCCAGGTTTCCGATTAACAATAAGCACACATATGATATATGAACCGCACTAACCTTTTCAGTTTTGCTGTCTTTCTGGTCCGATATTGTTGTTCTTTTAGATGGGTTGTCTACTTTAGATTTCGACCGATCGAAGGGCGCAATGGTGTTTTATTTGGACCGCTGGACTGTTCGAAGCACGGAATGTAATAAGAATGACGCCTGTCGATTACCGTCTTCTTAGCCTTCCAAAAAAAGGGCCGCAATTCTCTCACACACACACACACATGTACATTATTATAAACCAGGAAACCCAGTGGTGCCAATCGAAGTAACAAGGCGCGGAAACAAAACATATTTTATACAATTATCTATCATTTGGAAGCGTATCACCATAATCGTGTACTGATCGTGTTGAAGTTCTCAGCTAGTATCCTAGTTGTGTATCTTTAGTTCTCTTTCACAGCCGCCAGAAGGGTCTGGTCATCAAAATCCGAAGATCGACCCTTTCCTGACTTGTCGTCTAAGCTGGTATCACCAGCTTTGAAACGAATAAGCCTCTCTCGTCATGTCATTCTTTCGTTGTTTTCTAATTTCCTAACCCTATTCAACAATTATATTATGAAAAATGTCAATTAAACGTCAAATTAAAAAAAGTACGTCGCGAAAAAAACAGGGGATAACTATGCATCAACCTAATTGTGAGAACTGTCACTTAGTAAATGTATGTGTGTGTGTCATGAAAATGAGTAGATGAGTGGTAGGGGACAAACCTTATAAGAGGCCGTCTCTGGGGGAACAGCTCTCTTCCATCACAGCTTCTCCTGAATAACTAGTCAATCTCTAAACGTATAATATTTTTACCTGGAAGACTGAGTTTCACTTACAAGGAATTGGAATCCAAGTAATTAGACAGTAACCAAAGGGATCTGGTTGTAATCTAAGATTTATCCCACTAATATAATATATTGCAACCCAAGTATACAATAGTCACATACACTTTAACTAATTGGTTCAGCAGAATTTGTAGATTCTTAATCTTATTTGTAAGTAATTTATTTGTACAACGCAAGTTATTCAGAATCTTTCCCTTTTTAACAAATCCTTGAGTAGGTTCTTGAAGAGCATCTTTTCATCTGCTTTTGCTTTTTCCTTAAAGTTTTGTCGGACCTTTATTGCAATGTTCCCGATCCACGCCATTTATTTTTCGTTCTCCCCATTACACGCCCTTGTGCAATAAACCTCATTTTCCTTGCTTTTAAATATAAATTGAAATATTTTGAGCATTCTGTTATACAATCTATGTGTGTATAATAATTCTAGTGTGGAGTAATCTATTTAAAATATATTTTTTAGTAGAATGAAATGTTGCTAATAATATTGGATAATTTGTATAGCGCCATTTTTGTAAAAAAAAATTCACCTCAAGTACCTTCGCGTTACCAAATATTGCATTGTATGTAATATGTAGGTTAGGTTATTTTGAATGTTTTATTAGCTAAAAAGTAGATTAAATAAATAAAAATATGCAGTAAAACCATATACCATCAAATATACAGACATGAACTAAAGCAAATTTCTTGTCCCAATACTTTCATTTTGGACTCACCCACGCGATCATTTTAGTACCACTTACGCAATCAAATAGCTCCGCAACTTTTTTTAAAATTCTGACTCGATTGGAATGAAAACTTCAACGCTCATTAATGCAAAAACATTAATGTAAAAAATTACGTATTGCTTGAACAAAAATTTAATTATTGATGATTAAATACTCTTACTGTTGCATAAATGTGTCATAAATTATCGGATTTATGTTTCCATTAAGAATGTGTGTGGAATACCTGCAACTAATGTTCCAAATCCTTCTCTTATATGTACACTTTATTTTATGTCTATTCATTTACTGATCTGTGAGTAAATCGCACGATTTTAAGATAAGTGCTTGGTTCCAAATACAACTGAATTAATATCTTATTCTGTTAGGAAAAAAAGTGGTATCCTTGTGTGTCGAGTTTTTTTAACTTTTCTGGCGTATTTCTCCGACCTCTGGGATCCGTAATAAATGGCAGAAAAGCCCAGAAAACTTGTCACGAAAGATTCTGAACGGCCTTGAAAACTTGAGAGCCTTTTTACGTGTTCAAATTTTGGTGATGTGTCTTCTCGAACAAATCCGAAAAATAGTTATTTGTTAGTAGACAATGTTTATAAATCACTGTAATTTGTTAATGTCTCGGGGATTGTGTTTCCACGTTTTTTGCCAATTTTATGATTTATAGAAAATTCTCCATGTAAAACGGAACAAAAAACTATATCGAATTATTATTTTTTTACAACAGCACTAGCCGGCTAGTTGCCAAAAAGATTTTCACATTTGCGAAAACTTTTTTCACTTAACGTTTTGAAATATTACGGCCACGCGTGGCACAAAAATAGTTTACACTGTTTTATAAAACACTTTAAGGTTTCGTTCTTGTGTTCGTCGCGTCGAAACTATAAATTGTTTCCTCGTCCGGTCGATTTGGTTTGAAATGATCCTGAAAATCCGCTGCACTCGACCGTATGTATGGCTCTGCGTTTTTAGACATTCCCAGCGCCGGTTTTATTTACAAAGTTTTCATATAAATATTTTACAACTATTGAAACTCGCAGACCGTGTGATGTGGCGAGTTTCTTTTTATGCGGTTTTGAGTGCATTTTGTGAACATATTCGTGCGCTGCGATAGTGCCGCGTGAAAACACTAAAACCATTTTATTTGTACGAAATTTCTAGAATAACTAACTGTTTCTCGTTGGTGAGAAATAAATCATTTCTTTGATTTCTTTAAGCGTTTTATTATAATTAAACATTTTTTCAATATGAATTAAATATATTATTTAGAAAGATATACATATAAAATCAATTTTATCGAAAAATATTGTTGTTGCGCCACCGGGATTCAAACCTGGATCTCTTTCCTAACCGAGGAAGGTGCATTATCCAACTATGCTACAGCGAAAATATTTTTAGCGACAATTTTCGAACCTATATGTTACCTTTTTGATATTAATACATTTAATCGTTCCATTATTTGAAAAAGCCATCTACCTTATTTTTACAGAATCTCAAATACCTTTGAGTAAACTGATAGCAGACGCCAGAATTATCAATTCATTTTTATTAAATTTTGGACACATTGATGCAACTTTATTATTTTTAGGAGAACACATTATTATTGTGAACATATCACAGACCTATGTTGAATAGAATATAATAATTACAACTTCACAATAAGAATGTGTTCTCCTAAAAAAAAAAAATAACATTTTTTCGTTTTACCGGAGTATAGTTCGTATTGAATTTCTTCGTTAAATATATGCATTTCAAGTACCTAATCTAAATACAAAAAATAATTATAAGAGCATTAATTAGTGTTTAAAATTATTATCAATTTGCAATTAACAGAATTTCAAACTATTTATTATTATTAAGGAGAGTACATTATTATTGTGAAGTTGCAGTTTTTTTAAGAACATAGTTCTGTGATTTTTAATAAAGTAGATTACTTTCAAATAATGGAACAACAGATGTATAATGTAAGTTCGAAATTTTATAGTTAACTTACATTGTTGACGTAGTGTAATAGGTTAGCGATCTTCCCTGGATAGGAATCATTCCTGGTTCGAGTCCGGGTGGCAACAAAAATATTTTTTTAGATAAATAAATTTTATCTTTCTCATTAATACATTTACATTACAATACATTAATACATTTGTATTATTTTACCAACTATGGTCAAGTTTTAATGAGTATTACTCAACGGATAATCATTATCCAGTAGATAAAGTTATGATTACCTTGTCCTGCGGACTGACGATAAAGATCTTTTTAGTTATTTAAGTGTTTATCTAAGGCGGTGAACTATTACTTAATAATTATCTATATTTTTATACACGGCCCACAGTGATACTTTTTTAATGTCTTTTGTTTAATTAAATTTATTAATATTTTAGATTTTATAGTTCAAAAAGATTACTTTTTAAAAAAAATATTTTTAATAGTATGTAAAAGTACATGGTATTATTTTTAATGGAATTCACCCGGATAGAGTAAATAAATAAACGTAAATAAATTACATTAAAATTTAAAAAAAGAAAGTTATTTATTTTTATGTATACAAGAGAAAGAAAAATATGTAAAGGTCATGAAAAATTTAGTTCACTATGAACGATTCATAAAATTATACTACGTATATTTTGATTTTCTGTGATATTATTTTAATTATTTGATGTATAAATATAAACATCAAAAATAATATTATTTAGACATCGAATAAATGAGCTTGAACTGAGGCTCGAAATTAAAATTTTCACAATTTTCATGGATTTGGTTAACGCAAATAATTATAATAACAGACCTACAAGAAAATTCAGATAACTTTGCAAAACTAAGCAATCACCCCAAAAATCAGACAATCGTCATGAATGACGCTTGTACAAACATCACGCGTGGAAATAAACGAAGATCACGATTTTCAGTAATGAGGGTGTGACTAGGAAGAAGGGGAGACATCAAGAGAGGGATAACTTATTTTTAAAAATAATCCACCCTTTTTATCCAAAAATCTATTCGGGTATAATTTAAAAAAATAATCGGATCTTTTAGGGTTTAATCCGAAACAAAGCATGTTGGGATATTGTTATATAATATAATATGTTACAAAAGTGGAAAACAATAGTTACATTTATTTTCAATCCCTTTATTCCCGGGGGTAGAAAAGTTTGGAGCCGGGGGAGGAACTTTTGCACGAGATGCGGGAATTTTCCTCATTTTGCTCTATCAATTCTCCCTTTGGTAATCTTTTCTACGTGGCTGGGGTGGTAATCGAATTTACAACAATTCTACGGGAATGAAATGAAATAGCAAAAGTTATAACTTATGACGAGTTGAAAGTGGGTGTGTATCTTGTTAATTTACGTAAATGTGACTCTTGTGCTTTTGCAAGCCTATCTGCACAACCGAGGGTTCGAAATGTTCGGGAGTGTAAGTACTAAAAATAAAATTATTCTAGAAGCAAATGGAATGTAATTTGGTTATAACCCTATGCTCGTATTTTTTATAAATACAATATTTGTACTGGATTATTTTTTTATAGCAATATAACGTATAGCCGCGTTGGCGTTACTTTCAGCTATAACTGTTCCATCGAGTATGTAAAAAATTTAACATTTTAACAACGTAAAACATAGACCCCACACATTTCTGTTTATTTCTGCAACGGATTTATTTACGCATGTTAGAACAGTATTAAAAATATATGTAGGTGGCAAATCCATTTATGGTAGAGTAAATAATGGACAAATTATGTAAAGCTGTATAATACACGTAAAATAATATAAAGCTGATCTTAGCATAGCGAACAAGATAAAGAAAAAATCGTTTAAATTTTCATGTGGAACAAATGAATTTGGATATGATGGTGAGAAAGCTATATGTAATACATATATGTGTAAATAATACACTTGTTTTTTTATTCTACTCGTTTAATTTACTTGAGACATCTCTTCATTATTAAAATTCTCCTTGCATTATCAATCTAATAATTTAACTCAACAACTTGTATTTATAACTATAATGGGGAACAGCTGTACAATTTTATTTATATGCGGTGAAAAGGGACAACATTATTCATTAGAATTCTGAGGATTTCCATATATTTTTAATGCTTGAATGCTTCTAATGTAAATGTAAATAAAATTGTATAGCTATCCCATATTATAGTCATAAATACAAGTTGTTGAGTTCAATTGTTAGATTAATAATGAATGCTATTGAAAAGCGAGTAAATGAAATAAGCAGAATAATAAAACAAGTGTTTTATTTTCATACAATTGATTATGGAATTCTACATACTTACTTCGGAAACAGTAAACTATTTGTAATAAGTAAATAATTTTGCTAGTGTTGCTAGCACTAGACATAGAAGATTTAGATAGGTTAACGAGATGCTGGAAGACGGTTTGGGAAGACGGCTGCATATGTTATGTTATGATCATGCATAAAAATATCTATGAATGTGGACGAGGCGAGAGTTTTGTTTTAGGATATATTTTCTATCCCTTCTATCTGATGCAAAACCTCTGGAACGACGCGATGGAGGTAGTTAGTTATATTGTGTTTCCGAATTTCTCCCATAATGAAATCGAGAATATTGTCGTTTCTCGGATTTTTTCAAAAAAAAATATTTTTCTATAGAATTGAGTGCCCTGATTTCAAAAATGACAAAAATATCCGATCGCAAGTATTTAAAACGTTATTATATTGTAGAAATTTCACCAAAATTATTCATATTTGAAACACTTCATCTATGGTTAACTATTTTTAAGATTTTAGAAAAAGGCGTCGTTCACAATAAATTATGGTATTCTACTTCAAAATAAGTAAAAATGAATATATTAAAAAATATAATATTTTTCTAACCATACTATATTCAAAGAAAAAATCCAAAAAACGCACACCATCATCAGATTGTAAAATTAAACTAATTAACCTAACCAAACAGAAATAATATATTTAGTTCAAATAGTATACAAATTAAATTCTAACAGAAAATGTGTACTCTGTAAAAAAATCTGTGAATTATGTATTCATAATGTTTCTAGCTTGTGTATGTCCACATAGAAAGCGTTTCACATGTCAAAATATATGATGAAAATTCTAAAATTTTAAAATATAATAACTTTTTAAATCCTTGCGACCGGATGTTTTTTTTTTCACTTTTAAAATCAGGACACTCAATTATACAAGAAAGTTTATTTTCACAAAAATCAGGGAATGTACCATATTCTGGACGTTAGCCGGTAAACGTTTGAGCAACGCTGCCAGCAAAATGCAAAATGTGAACTAAATCACTTTGTGTACACGATAATAGTTAAAACTGAATAATCTGTTCTTTACAATCGGTTAATTGCCAACAACGGGGTTAATAGGCCTCTATATATGCAGCCTGCACAGCACAGCCTGCACACGAGGCGCCAAGTGAACCCAAACGGCCCTGCACCCCTTCCGCTGTTTGCCAAGTCAGACGTGAAATAAACACCCTGTAGCTGTGCCAAGTGGGTCAAAAATTACACGCTGTGCATTATTTTTTTTCATGCATTTCCATCGGTGTTGAGCCTTTTAATATTGTCACGAACTAATATTTCTACTGAACAATCTTTCTACTATTTGACATTGTAATAAATTGATATTTATATTATACAATCTATATATTTGATTCTGGAAGATATTATTTATTTATTTATTTAGACTTTATTGACATGCATCTCAAAAAGTCACTGTAGGCACTGTATAATGATTATGTAAGAATGTTGGATAGCCATGCTTCTGATTGCTCTCTACCCGATTGGATCATATATTGGGTCCATATTTTTGTAATTTTATTAGAATATTCTACTCTGAATTATAACAGTTCTTTCAATAGTCAAATGCATTTTTTTAAGTGACTTATATCCCGTACACAGTTTCTGTTTCTTATTAAAAAATAATAAACATTAATCTAATATATTCTGGTAAGTACGTGTCTCGAAATAATTTTACATTTTTAATCCAAATTGTTTCTATACAAGAAGATATAAAGTCTGCAGAAGTTTAGTGTGGTGGAAAATGTAAAACATAGCGAATAATCCCGTATTGCGGTGAACCGATCCAAGAAGTGGAATAGTCTATCTCGTCTAAAAACTTGAAACTGCTCTTCGAGAATTATGTCAAGGTAGTTTAAAGCGAAGAAGGTAGAATAAGAATAAAAAAGACTCCGACTAGACGACTAAGGTGACTAATGTGGTGATGCAATCACTCTAAAATCTAATTCAACCACTATAGTAGTTAAGATTTCTTGCTGGACTTGATGTTCAGTGTCCTATTATTCCTCTCAAACATCTCATTTTTTCTACCTAAATCCTTTCCCTGGTCTTCTCAACATTTAAATCTCACGACTCATGACAAATCTCTGAACAGGGTATCCATAATAATATTACGCCTCCCCGTCTATATCTATGATTTTATAGATGTGGCGTCAGTGGTAATTTCGTTATTGTCATTTTATTCGGTAGGCTTTAAAGTACTCGCTTAAATGGCCAGGTCTGTGAGACTCCTCTTATCTCATTTATGTCTCATGGTCATATCGCGTTCCAGTCTTTTTTTTCTTATTTACACGTCGCTGTCAAATGTGACGTGAATGTTTTGCTCGTATTTTTCAAGTTTGTACAATTCCAGAATACAATACAGAATGCACTAACAGATAAGCAATCGAAGGTCGGCAGCCGATTAATTATCTGCTAGTACAGATTCGAATATGCCAAGTTTAATCTTGAGACTAAATTATTAATTCTGATATTCTATCACGTAATTAGCTGTCCATTTGGGGAAGGGTCAGAGGGTTTACTTTTCTGCACTGAGAAACAGTACAGCGATAACTTTCTTTAAACATGTCAAGTGAATAGTTTTACTCAAACATTGTTGTACTATCAGGTACCATCTTACTACACATGGATCGACAAACAATTAAGTAGTAATAAAGGGGGGGGGGTGAAGTACAAGGTTATTCTGACATCAGATTTGACACAACAGGGAGAGTTCCTACTACTTCCAGTACATCGATAATGTAATTGAAAGTATATTTACGAGCTGTACTGGGAATATCTCTAAGGGATGGAATACCAAGCGTACTAATTCGCCAGAGAATCAAGGTAACAGGTGTTGCCCAATAAAACTGCATTCTTCACTAGCAATAATCTGAACATACGTGTGAATGTTGCGTATAGAAAAAACGCTGTATTTCAGATTTTCGTAATATTTTTCAGGTGCTGGTTTTTGTCAATCTTCATTTTTAAGATGAATTGTTGAATTTCATATACGCAGTAGAGAAATGCGTGTAGGTAGACACATATATTAAAAGATTCAGGGTGTACTCGATCAATAAATAAAAACACAAGTTGTTGTTATTCGGTAGATTTATCGATGATAACTAACTTTAAATATGTACAGTCTGCCTTATATAGACAGATATTTAGTCTACGTGTTGTCCACATGTTATTTACTCTCATGGGGTATCGAGCGGACGTGATAAAAATAGGACGTTATACATGGACTAAATTGCATAGAAATCTGCGCAATGGAACGTTTACATACTTTTACGGATTCGTAAAACACACTTATGGCGCGTCTTTCAAATCGGCCGCGACCCATGTTTTTGACACCTTTTCCGCATTCGAATTCCCATCCATACCTTTCCTAATGCTCGTCTTGTCAGTGTGAATTGTGACTGTGATATTTGTTTGATCGCGACATCGCGATGGCTTTCGCAGTGTGGATTTGTCAGCTCCAGTGCACCAACACTGTAATTTATGATATTGTAGTGATCACATAGTATTTTTTTGTTTGTGTGCCACGGGTGAAGTTGTGATATCGTCATCAATTGAAAGCGGAGATCTGCCCATCCGCGTGGCGTTTGTGTGATCTCGGCGGCGACTGCAACGTTGACGGAGGCGTCATTTACAACGTGAGGCGAGCAGTCCTTTCGAATCCCAATTCCCGAGATCACTGGTCATTCGACTGGAACCCCTATCCCCTCATCGACCTTTATCCCTTATCCCCAGGTTTCCCTAATTTTCCTTCCTTTCCCTACCCTGTGGTGATTCCGATTTACGATCGGAATCGCTATAATTCATTTCGCGGGACGCGCGACTCGGAGATCGCGCAATTCGTTAATGGGATCCTATCGGTGCAGGATTTACATTTTCTTTTTACATACTAAATGGTGCACGCATTCCTCATTTGAGTAATATATGAGTAATAATGTTTAAACATGATAATAAAAATATATTTCGGAGAGACGATAAACGATGAGGAAAGATAGTTCTTGAGTGGAGGCAGAAAAGACAGAATTGACTATCCTCAGAGTGCACCGTTTGGGGGAGAACAAGTTATTCAGTACTCCATTATAGAGCTTTACAGCAGCTATCTTAGAACAAATATGTTACCTTCGTAATTCCTCCAAGTTTTAATAGGTCTTGTTATGTTTCCACGACCGTGCAGTAACCATGTAATACGATTTTCTCAAACCTGCGCTCTATCAGGATAGGCGAACAATATAGCTCGCTACAAAGGCTAATACGAATGCAATAAAAAAATTCTCTTTTGAGTCATAAACACCCGTGCAGATTGTAAAATATTGACATACATGACATTTTATATTATTGCAGTAGAAACGCAACTGACTTTTACGCGTTTTCCCTAAAATGATATCGTAAACAATGGGTGTTTTGACATAAAACAGAGCTCAGCTTTGTTGAGCGTGCCCGTGACAGCGGGGCGTATTCTGTTAGGTGGTAAAAATTGTGTCGGAGCATTATCAGCCGAATAACAGAATCAGTGTTCAAAAAGGTTCCGGGTATTGTTTTAAGATTTTAAAAATCCAAATATGTTAATTAATTATATTTTAATTAGAGTTTTGTGCGAATCGTTAATGCACAAAATAAATAAATATATAAAATATTGAATAATGTTTAGTAATTCTGTAAAATTATTTTGGAATGGAACACTTTGGAGTGCGAATTCCAGTATTTTTATTGGGACATTGGTGCACACAATACGTATTGAGGGCGTGGAGAAAATATTATAAAATTATGATGTAAGCTTAACTAATAGTGAAGAAAGTGCAGTTTTTCAATGGAACCAGAAATCAATGGCAGAAAGTGGTCGAAATGAATTGAGAAGTCTAGTATCAAAGATCAAGCCTCGATCTGTTTAGGAAGAGAGTAATTCTTCTTCATCATATGCTCAATGCAGAGCTTGGCACGTCTCCATTCCTCCCGGTCTTGAGCCATGTTGATCGCAGTGTTTAAAGAGGACCCTGTTAATTTTTATATTTGGTCAGACAGTCCATTCATTCATCATTTCATCATTTCTTCTGGGAACATGTCTAAAGTAATGAAAGAATTCGTTTCATTCTTTCTGCAATCTTTGACTCCTAGAAGATAGAGATTTGTGCGCATTGCAACATCTGCTTCCAGCATCACATATTGAAGGCATCTATCGTATTCCTATCCTTCTTCCTTAGTGTTCATGTTTCGGTTCAAGAATGTAAGATAAATGTTAATAACTATACAAAATACTTTGTTTAAACCACTATTTATTAATTATTCTACATTTTTCGATACCTATGGCATCTTCTTCAGGAAACAATGTATACTGAAATTAAAAACACAAGCATAGATAGAAACAAAACTATAAAATGGTGAATAAGTAAGAACTAATATGAAAAAAAAATTAAAAGATAACTATTTACAAAGAGGACTTGGTTATTTATAATATTAACCTTGCTATTAACACTTTTTCTTATTTGTAAAATTTAAAATTTACTGTATACCACTAGTATTTGTATGTGTAATTTCTAAACTCTTATTAATATCAAAAGAATGATTTGCTTCCAAAACCTGATTGGAAAATTTTGATTAGTTATTGTTATTTAGGCATCTCAAACGCTCCTTAATTCTAATATCAAAATTTCTACAAGTTAGAAATAATTGCAATCATTGCAAATTAATTTGTAGACCCCTGATTTTTTTTGCAAATATTGAATGAATCGGAATATTAATTGTAAAGGTATGGACACAGTCCTGCGGGAATTTTTTCATTAAGATTATTTCTTTACCCAGTACGTGAATCGACTTCATTTTCCGTAATCTGCTCGAAGGTCTCGTCTTCATATTGTTCAATTAATGCTTGGAAAATTAATAATATCGACTGACAGGAAGTCATAAGCTCGGGTTAAATTCCACATATTAATTTATGGATAGAGAGCTGGCTGTCACTAGCATGTGCCTACACGAATATTGCCTCGGTGCGTTGTATTCTATTGTAATAATAATTGTAATTGAGTTTCTGCTTCAACTTCGACATTCCTCGGTGTTTGGTTGTGGGGGCGGATTAGTCATTGGAAAGGCGAATCTAATTCTAAGTATCGATTAGGCATTTCAGCTCCGCATCACGTGTAAAAGCAGGTAAGTTAGTAAGGTCGCAGGTATTAATTACTGGAACGCACATAATGTACTGCAAAGAAAAACATATAGGTAACGAGAGAAAAACAACAATGTGTAATAAACGTTAAATATTATTGTAGCGTGGAGTATTCAAGTAGAAATACGTGGGTCAGTGCGCAAACCATGATACAGGGATCATTATCACTGCTGAAAAGCGTAAAATGTCTTTGATAACCGTATTTTAAGAACAGAGATAATCGATAGACAAAGAATATCTTCAAATAGTATCCTTAATAGTATCACGTGACAAAAGACGACCTAGAGGACGCCCAAAGTCTCTAAGGTTAGACGAAATTATTATCGGAGCAGAGATTAGCTGAAAAGTGGATTGATAATAATTGTCAAAACCTGCGCACCTATTGGATGCACCTACGTAGCATAAACCCCCCCTCCCCCTTGAAACAACACTATATAGCGGTTTTTACAAATTTTCATTTATGGACAGAGCGTCAGTCATCGTGGATGATATACAGTGCTATTACAGGCAAGATCACTTAGAAATTGTGTGTGATAGTATTTTTTATTTATTTTATTTTAACGTTGTGAAATTCATAACTCAGATCTCCCCGAAATGATATATAGTGTTGTTGCAGGGGTAATCTCACATGTAGAAGGGTGTGTATTTCAATAAAAGATTTCCTCAGCCGTATGAGGACACGCAACACATAAACTATGGGAGTCCCAACGAGGGTCTACCCATCATCCACGTCGGTCTCTTATGGCTCTCAACTCTTGCCCCCTTGGCTACGCTCTTCTAGTTTTCTCGGCATTCTACACACCTTAGGGCTGTCACTAGAGAAGTTCCGATTATCTTTTCAACTTATCGATCGAGGTTCCGTCAGGAACTCTGATCTGCTCAAGCGTGGCAGGAATCTGAAGTTGTTTAGGGCCTTTGTTCGATGGGAGATCCCCCGGAGAACTGCTGAGTTGCTTCGTCATAATTATTCTTCTCTTTTCTTTTATTCTGGTTATTAGTGCTTATTTTGATAATCCTGCTTTTGTTTCTCTTTCATAATCTTCAATTTCTAACTATTGTGCAATATCATTGTTACTTATCTCTTGTTCACTTTGTTATTTTTATTTTCTACCTTCTGTTCAAATATTAGCTGCGATGTATTGTTCGTGTGGGCTAAATTTGCCGGCAGTGGTGCATGGAAGGTGAGTCTCCTATACGTTTTTCTGCTTCTTCAGATGCTTTTTCACTTCCCCTCTGTACTGCAGTCTTGTTATACCTTGTCTATCCGTGTTATTGTATTCTATTTTAATTGTATTATTTTAGATGTAAACATGTTTTGTTCTTTATTTAATATATGGTAAATATGTTATTTACTAATAAAGTGAGTCAGTCGAGGACAATGAGGGCAAATTTTATTTTGGCAGCTGTGCGGTATCGCTCTGTCATATATGCGGGGCGTTAAAGTATTAAAAAATGCAAACCGAGCCAGTAGAACCGAGATAGGAGCCTTGAGCTTATTGCGTTGGTCCTGGGTAAGCGGTGGGTCCGCCCTCTTTGTTCTATATTTTAACTTTTTTTTCAACTTCGTCGGTTCAACGGGTGAGAGATCTTCTTCTCCCTCCTTTTTGTAGCTCACTACAACAAGATTTTCCAAGGTATCTTCTCTTTTCGTAAGATACTCCAAAAAATTTGTGGATTCATGTCAGGTAAATGGTTACGTTAGGTTAGTTATCTTAGTAGTATTAGTCTCAGGGGGTATTGTTAAGACTCCACATGTAGAACTATAATAGTGTGTTGGTATAATTGAACTCCACAACTTCCTGTTGGAAGTGGAACTTGAAAATTTATATTTTTCACATTTGAAAATTCCCCGCTGACTTCTGGAGTATGATCCATTTACACCAGCTTGCTGTCGTCGGCCCTAGAAAGGTTTTTAAGATTTCCAACGGCACGGGGGGTGCAGAAAGACGTCTCGGTGGAGCAGAGCTGCGCTATTCTGTGGCACCTCGTTAATCTCCCCGAGTACCGCATCTCGCGCCTAATAAATAAGTCCGAGTACAGGGGCGCTGGTAGAGCTGTTACTATTTTAAAACGCGTTGTCGATATTTTTCAACTAAGCGATTGTCAGTTCAGGAGAGAACTTTTACTACATGAAGCAGAACTCAACCCAGATTAACAAGTGACATTTGTATAGAATCCTTCATTATATACGAGAATATTGAAATAACTCACAGTACCGTACGCGGTAGAGTGGCAGAGTTAGGCTGATCTGACTAGAAATCAAATTCTGAGAGCGCGCGTTCTAACTTTACCGGTTGAGACTTTTTTTAAACTTTGATATTTTTAAAACTTGAATTATTTAACACTATTTGAGTATGTTAAATAACACACAATTACTGGATTTTTACCTCCAACAGCATTGTTATTAAGACATATTATAGATGTCTTATAGAGACGAAGATATTTAAATTATATTATATGGAAAGTAGATCTTACGACCTGTCTTCGGCTGTTTTTAGTGATCACTTTACACAAAGTAAAGTTCAGCAATTCTACCCACAATCAACCTCCACGTCTATCAAATTTTTAGAAGTTATATATATATGTTACTATGTAGAAACATTTCAGGTACAACTTCGCAGTCGCCATTTATGGTTTGAAATTTGATATTCATTATTTATTTTGTTTTCAAATACTAATTAAATATATTGATTAGAAGAATATACGTATAAAATCAATTTTATCGAAAAATATTGTTGTTGCGTTACCGAGGTTCGAACCTGGATCTCTTTGCAAACCAGGGAAGGTGCATTATTCAATTATGCTACAGTGACAATACTTTTGATGACAAATTTTCGAACCTATATATTACACTTTTTCAAATTAATACACCTATCGTTCCATTATTTGAAAGCCATCTACTTTGAAAGCATAGTTGGATAATGTACCTTCCCCGGTTTGGAAAGAGATTCAGGTTCGAATCTCGGTATCGCAACAACTATATTTTTTGATTTCATATGTATATCTTTTTAATTAGTATTTAAAATATCACAGACCTATGTTCTGAATAATTACAACTTCTCAATAAGAATGTGTTTTCCTCTTTAATATTTTATTTTCATTTTGCATATAAACAGTTTTATTTGGTGGCACCGAAATATCCTGATTGTATCGTTTTATCCATTTTGTCAATCTGTCGCCAGTTGGCGCCATAGTTAGCCATCGGTTGAGAAATTTAAAGTTAATGCGTGTCATTTATATTAAAGTGGTAGTCTTATTGGCAGAATTGTGGCAAACTCGTTTATAAATCCAAAGATTGACGTTGCTATTGGTAGGTCTCACATCCAGAATGCTGGTAAATGGAGAAGTAGACGTAGACAGCCTTGATGGTAGAAGAAATCAGATTAAATATAAAAATTGTATAATCTTCTGGTGAATGGACCGCATTGCCAGTTCGGTGGTCGGTGAGTTCAGAGTTCGGTTCCCAGAAGCTGCCGTTTGTTCCTTTGGTCCGGTTTACGACTTCGCCTTGTGGTCGTGAACGGGCGGGTGACTGTGACTGCGACTGCGATTCGCTTCGCCGAGGTGCTGGGTTCGAACGGTCGGATTGTCAGGCGAAATCTTATTTGAGCGGAAACAACCGGACAAAAACCGATACTTAAATATTATGTACGCTAATGAGTCATGAACATAAGAAATGTAAAGATTTAATGTGACCGAGGACAAAAGGGTACCCCGAAAGAACGCCGAGCATTCAATGAATGTTCGTTATGTGTATAATTCGTCGGGATCACTTTAATCCCGAAAATCTAATGCACTACATATTACGGTTATTACTTACTTTATCCTAACGGAGTTGTAAAACACGAGGCATGGAGAGTGAGAGGTAGGCGCGTAGGTAGAGTCTAACTACCCACCCAAGGAGCTCCAACGAGTCACCCATACCCGAATAAATTTCTTATATAAAATAAGATTCATCCATTACTAATTATGCTTAAATTATTATTATATTATCAATCCATTATGTGTCTCGTTCACTGTCCTTCTTTTGGGAGTGTCTGCCTTGAACTACTGCGCCTTAATTTTCCATCTGTATGTAAAACTATGTTCTATGGATTCATATTATATGATTTTTTATGAATAAAGATAGCACAAGGATGCTGGAGGGTCTAAATTTTAAATTCTAATTGCTAATAACAACATTGAATTTATTCTATTTTTCATTTTGTAATTAAATTAAAGTCGCGTATTTTTATTAGCTTTGATGAGTGCGACCGACAAGGAAGCCCTATCTTCTAAACCGGTCACGGGAAAGGGTGCCCCCCCCCTTCCAGCTGTCCTTTAAAAAAAAGCCGATTCCATTTTACTTTGCAAAGTCTCTTTATTTGTTTTTTTTCATGTTCTCCTAGGTCGTCTGACGGATTTTCTTCCCTCCAGCACTGATGAGAAAATCTATATAGGCATCAATCTTTCGTTTCCCATGCGATGGATATGTCCAAGCCAACTTAGCTGAGATTTTTCTATTTGGAGCAGCAGCGAGTTCATCCTAAGATTCTCTCGGATGATATCTACCTTCCTTGATCACCCTCTTGGGTATCTCATCTCTGTAGCCTGGATTCTCGTATCCAAAGTTGACAGTTTCCCAGAGTTTTTATATAAACATCTAGACAACCAGTTTGATTGGGTAGAATTACACATTAACACAGTTTGCCGTGTCGAATTATATAGTGACATACTTTACCGTGTCGAATTACACTGTAATATATTTCACCGCGTTGAGTTAGAGAGTAACTATTTCACCATGTTGAGTTATATACGTTTCACTATGTTTCTAGATTTGTATCACGCAATATTATTAGTGTGCAACTGCTGTATTCTAAGGGCGCCAAATAACTATCTATAGCAGTCTTTTATAAATGAGAAAAAAATACTAATATAATATTGATACCTTAATCTCCAAAGCAGCTAACTCCATTTTTCTAAAATTTTCAAGAGCAACAAAAAATTGTTTAATTTTGTAAGTAAACGGATTACATGGAATTTTTGTAATCAAATCACGCTTTGGTAGATTGTTTTTTCATGAATAGGGTGGCTTAGAGATGTTATTGATATATTGATTTATCTCGTATTTATAGGGAATATTTGGAGTTAGCTGAATTTCTTTACCAAATTTTAAATTTTTTATTTTTTATTTATTTACACCCTATCCCGAATCGTTTTGAGAGTTGTTTATTCTCGTTTCGATTCGTCAATATTACATTTTTATTTTACTACATTATTATCATCATATCACCATAGGTTGGCTCCGGTATCATCGTATCAGAGCCATATCTGTACAATTTGACGTGAGTCTCGTTATCATAATAAATTCAGAAGGTAGCCAGAAAGAAGCTATATAAATCATACACCCCCAAAAAGAGAGGGTAGACGTCACATTTATGTGTTGTAGTCGCAAAACTCGGTCACAGTCCAGCAGAAATTTACCCTGTCCAAGTCGTAAGAGGTGCGAGGGAGAGCCAGTAGAATGCTCCGTTAGTACTCTCTAGCTACTGCTCTTCCCGACATCTCCCATCCCAGCAATCCCCAGCGAGAGACCCACACCCAAACTCCCGGAAATGTTCTAGATTCCTTTCATTTCTTAATAGGTCATCGTTCCGGGAGATCCGATGACCTATTCCTTCTAATCCCAAAATCATGATTGTAAAATATTATTTAGAGTTAGGTGATTTTCCATGATAAAGTATTGCGACCATTATGATTTCAGCGGAAATCCTTTATTTCTGGTGCCATCAACCCTTGTGTCAGATAAACATTTAAGGTGTTTGCAAGAATCAATTTAAGGTTTTTTAGCACATACTGCTTATTTATTTAAATTGATGGGAATTTTTGGCTTTTTAGTATACCATAGAACAATAAAAGAGGAAAAGAATGGCATCATAAACGGTTTTTTGACCATGGGTAGAGTTAGCTGCTTTGCAGATTAAGGTATCGATATTCTGCTTCCTAGCATCTTGGCCACTGTTGTTTTCAAAGTACTATTTTTATACATTGACCTTGACGACGTTCCCATTTCTGGAAGCAGGCCTGAAACTTATTTTCCTAAATTACACGTGTTTTGTTGGATATCAGGTATGTTAAAAAAACCTTTGTCTCATCAGCGCAGCCTTTAATTTTGGAAATATAAATCACACAGAAAGCGAAGTCCCAGGAACAGGCAGTACGATCTAATTGGGTTATCGATGGATAATATTTTTGGTCAGGCCTCTCACAGTGAGCGTATTGCGACTACACTATATTTCGATCGTCCAATTATAAGTCAAAATGTAGACGCAAGATATCTATTACTTTTCTAATAGCTAACTGTCGGCTATCAAACGTAAGTTCTTAAGAAATTTCGATACAACTTCGTCATGGCCGACAGTGCGGACACATTGGTATTTTTTTATCGTATTGTTAATAACTTTTCGCTTGTTCCAGAGTTGTGCACGGGAAAAAGGAGCAAGACGGAGGGGTGTACTGGTGCGTGGCGCAGAATCCTGCGGGAAAAGCCATCAGCAGAAATGCCACACTAACAGTTGCAGGTGAGTCCCGTCTAGAATTTAATTTAAACAGTAAAAAAAATTCGATGCAGTTCTCTTCCAATTTTTTTGAGTTTTATTGAGATCTCTCATGCACATGCCTTTAATTTAATTAACTTAGTTTATACTTTTATGCTGGTACCGATCACCTCCGTCAAAGCCAATTTCATATTGTGTCTCTTGGCATCGCCATCGTTTGGGGGTTCGAGTCTCGCTCCAGGAGGGTATCAAATTAGTCCTATTTTCATAGCACTAGCATTAAGCTCAGTTTGAAAATAGTAAGAATCCGCCGGAGAACCGCTGGGCGGCCGGGCTCCGTTATGGATTATTAAATTATTACACACACGCTGAGTTATTTTGTCACAACTGTTATTTCGAGAGGTGCAGGTCCTCCCGTTAATTAAGTTGATTCAATATTAATTGAAATACAACTTGATACCGACCAATTCTGATAGCGGCGAGAAGCGTGAAAGGAAGGAGGGTTTTTTTTCGATCGTTAATGAAAATATGGACAGTAGGAGTGACGTATTAAAAAAACGTGATGTTATTAATTAGTATTTTCTCCGAATTCATTTTTTTTATTTTACGACCGTTTATAAGATGTTCATTATTAAACCTTTATAAGGTACCGACATAAAGTTAATTTCTCGGAATTTCAACAAATGTGTTATTAGCTCTAGAGGTTTTTAAATTTTTTGCTGTAAGTAACGTGTGTTTTTAGTATTATCGGATTTAGAAAAGGTAATAAATTAATTTTAATAAACAAAAAAATGTAATCTAAGGGTAATTTGCCATTATGGGTGATCTTTTAAATATATGCACTGAGATATCGTATGTAAATGTGCAATATTTGTAGATTTCTTTTGAACTTTAAAATAATCACTAATTAGTGCAATCAAATTTTAGAATGAACTAATATATTTATTGCAACCATTCTCCCAAATATTTTTTTGTCCTCACTGACCACTACAGACCAGTAAATGAATAGACATGAAATAATGTGTGCATATAGGAGAGGGGTTTGGAACATTAGTTGCGAGACGAGGGGCATTATTTGTGAAAACATTATGACACATTTATGCAACAGTAAAATTATTTACTCTTCGAGAATCTTTGTGTAAACATGACGTATTTTTTACATTATTAATACATTTAATATTATCAGCGTTTATATCTTCGTCCCAATCGAGTCATGTATTTAAAAAAATTCTCGGAGCTATTTGATTGCGTAAGTGGTTCTAATATGATCGCGTGGATGACACAAAAATGCAAATATTGAAACAAGGAATTCGCGCTAGTTCATGTCTGTGGTTCACACACTGTATGGACTTGCATGCTCTATCAACGGAATACTGTATCTATGACGGGAATAAATTTAAATGACTAATAAAGCTCGGGTGAGTTCTCTATCTGTCTCCGACACCCCGAACAGACTATCTGTGTCCTCTGTAATACAGTTATCTCATCTGTCTCGCGGACGGCTTCTGGACTTTTTACCGTCCGGAAATCTTTCTTTGGATTTTATGACCAGTTATCGCCTTCTCGACTTCATTCCAAATGATGATCAACGTTTCAATGGTAGTCGAAAAATATGCTCCAGTCATTGGAAGGTACTTTGTGTATTTATCAACGTATGAGTCGTCACTGTTTAAAAGCTGTATTTTAATTGTCCGATGCGGGAACTTTTATGGTCAGGTTGCACGTTTCTCGCCCACATTATTTGGCTTATATGTCACGTTATTTATTTTAATTGTCGATCTTCCGCTTGATTGTGCGAGCTGTTGGAATCATTTGAGACCATTAGGTTTATCTCCGTTTTGGTTATCTCTATGATGACTGCTCATCTAAATCTGCCACCTTGCGAAGTTATTTTTAATTGTTTTTTCGTGGCAATTAGTACTCATTAGTATTTTAATCTTGGTCTGTATGAAGGTATAGTACTCACATGGGTCTCTCGCACTGATTAGATACGAAACATGTGGTGATTATGGACTCGTGGCGCAATCTACCGGCGGATTTTCATGCTTCGGTAATCGGTAGAGCGCTCCAGCGTGCGTTGCAAATAGTGATGAGAAAAAATGCCACTCTTGACTCACTAGTGTGATTGTGATTGCTATTCGATAATATCAGTGATTGAAAACTGTAAATGTGATCAGAGTTACATTATTAATGCGATATCACAATACACGAAATAAATTACTTTCGTAAAAAACATATTCTAGCATTAATAATTAATATATATCTAATTTAATATCATCACAAATAGAATGTGAGTATATTTTTCGGGTCAAATACGTAAAACGTTTTGGCAGAATCTACTAGATGGCGCTGATCACGACCTATAGCGTCATTCTTTCATGAATATTTTCGTCTCATATGCACATGCGCCGAATCATAGTTCACAACCAAATATAAATAAAATAAATGAATTACGAATTATAATATTTCCAGATATTTAATCACCGATAGTGAGTGTGACTCAAAGATATCAGTGATTGACTCGCGGTTCGTGATTTTGAGCTCATCACCAGTTGCAAAAGGGCAATACGATCGAGAAGCCGGAAATGACGCCACTCTTTAACGCGACATTCTCGGCGCTGCGAAACATTGTTCGACTTGTATTAAGCCAGCCACACTCGCAACGGTATACCTGACAGTATTATGGTTTATACAAGGTTTTAAACTTGGCTTAGAGCTGATCGAAGCATCTTCTTCCTTGTTTACTAATTCGCAAATTTTACTACCTTACTAAACGTGTTGTTTTCATGATTGTTCTTTGCGTTTGAGGATAATGCATTTTTATTATGATGAATTTATTTTACTTAAATACGTTGGTTAAACAAAACTTCATAAATCTATGTACAATGTAGCATATAGTATATTACCTATATAGTATTATATAATATCATGATAACAGCATAACCTAAGTCTATGCCTACTGCACGCCACTGCTATTAACATTACTCTAAGTCTGCCTTTCTACATCAGATATTAACCTAAAATAGTTTAGAAACATGACTACCATTTTGGCCAAACTTATCGCAAAAATATTCGAAGAGCAGACTGAATGATCAAGTAAAACCCTTTTATTTTAATCACAATCTGTTCGCTTATAGTACAATTTGTTGGGCCCACAAATACACACACGCGCCCAATCTTGTCGCAGACAGCTAAATATTTACTTATACTACAGGACCGTATGAACTGCGTCATAAAATATTGCTGTCTTATAATAAAAGAGTGCTAATGATTAAATGATATGAAAACCTCTATTTATACAATTTTTAAATCTGTATTGACGAAAAGTCAATACGGTCACACTTGATACGATATACCTAAAAGAACTAAGTTAAGTCTTTTACTATTCAATAATTTTCTATAATTGTGATATCATGGACTCTCAAGGCAGAACAGACCCACTGAAAGAAAACATTATATTAAATGATATCATTGTTTCGTTTGTTATTTAACTTTTAAGATAGTGGATAGCGGATTGATGCCTTGGTGTGTATTGTTGAAGGCACGTGCGTCACATATAATATCATAGATATTAATATCTCAATTCTACATGAACGTCGTCGATACATTTGAATCATTAACCTGAGGCGAATCCTCCAATTTTTTAACGAAGACAAGAAATTCTCTGGTGACAGGTTTCAGTCCTGCGGGTTGCCGATAAAAGTGGAAGAATGTGGCCAGTCAGTGGGTTCATTGGGGTATCTATAAGACTCCCAACGCTTTTTTTCCAAGCTCATAAAAAAATTTACGTGTTCTGGTCCCGGTGTGAGTAAAATATCCAGAAACTAGCCTTATTAGGAGACTTATGATTGATGTTATATTATGAGGTAATGATTTAATGATGATTGATAACTAAGATTCAACTATTGGATCGTTACTTTCTAGTGTACCAGTTGTTTTTCGAAGAATTACGAATAATCAGTTACCAATCATCGTCACAATAACGGTTCAAATCATGTTTAAATATCGGTTTACATATCGTTTTGAATAACCGTTTAAATAACAGTTTAAATAACGAATTAATCAACATAATTGTGAAGAGTTGAAGCAATAGTAATGAACAAAATGAGAGCCATAAAATTAGTGTAAAGCGAGTACGGTACTGGCTCCATGAGTAAACACAACCTTTTATACGATACTCTGAGTTCTGTCGAGACTTATTTACATTTTACATATTGAAATGTAAACTGACTGCGTCGCCATTGTTTAGATACCAGTTGTTTTCTCATTTTTTTTAGTGCTAACTCAAAAGACATGTGTTTTAAGGCCGTGTTTACCATCGGGGATGTTTCTTTTTTTATAACCGTAGTTGAACATTCATTATATACAAAGTTAAACACTTCATTCCATCTGTGGAGCTTTTTTTCCTTAAAAAAATATTTGGTTTGGTTCGAGGGATTCTTCTTCTTTCAAACAGGCAATCCACCCTTCAAGAGTGATTTGTGCCATTAAACAAGTTTAAACATTATTTCATAGAAAGCAGTACAACAATACTATAAAATAAGGAATATTGCGTTACAGGTTAATTACCATTGACATTCAAGAAATTTGCTATTATATAGCTTAAATGTGACGAGTTGAGGGAAAGAAGATGACACAAGTTAACCGGCAGTTGAAAATTACCATTGACAAGATTATTGTTAAAAAAACCTGTGATCCGCAATGGACAGGCAAAAAAGACATGGTCAAGGGTTTCCTCCTCGGCACCACATTCACACATTGGGGAGTCTATTATGTTTATTCTGAACAAATGTGAGGCCACCAGGCAGTGCCCAATTCTCATTCTAGAGATATTTGCTACTGTTCTTTTAGACGAGGGATTCAATACATCATAATATTATTCTATATCATTCGCATTACGGTACAATGTCTACTAGATAATGTCATTACTATAATTTTTTTCCAATTCTATTTTGAAAACCTGTCAGTTGAGTAACATTAAATTGATATTGCATTTATTTTGTGGTGAAACGTGTATTTTATTTTTTCGAATAATTGAACTTTGTATTACACACATACGTGGTGTTATTTTTTCACTACTATAGTTGCAATATCATTATCACGTGATAACTCGGCTAAATGTAGTTCGGCAGCCTATTCGGTTGGAGGGGTGAACGTAAATTAAAATTTCCTCACCCGGTATCTTATAAAGAATTAATAATGTCCAACTTAAAAACCGTTGAAAAACGAAATAATTTTAATTCGGAGAAAATACTACTTAATAACATCACGTTTCATTATATTTCACCTCTACTGTCCGTATTTCCGTTTACGACCGTAAACTTTCGCCCCCTTTCAACACCCCGCCCATAGTTATCACCTGATGATGAGAAGAATTGCGCTTCTCGAAACTGTAGAAAAGAAATAAAACGACTCGTATGTGTGCGCGTGCAGTACAAAAAATAGTTTTTATAAAAATTAAGATAACTCCCTAGTTGAGTTGAGTCTTTATGTTAGTTAACCATTTAACTGCCAACTTTATTTGAAATGGAAGACACCACATAGGGTAAGACTAGGCTTTAAGGGTCTTGACTTATCTATTAAAAGCTGGAACCTGTGATTTAAAATGATTTAAAATAAACTTGCAGGGATTAATCCCTGCAAGTTGACAAGGTACGTGATAACACGCTTATAGCTTGATATGACGTACAAAGTTTGGCGTGTTTACGCGTTAATGGCATTACAAAGGTTAACTAAAGGAAACCATAAAGTTACTTTGATTCCACTCAACAAATTAACGCGTGTATTAATTTAAAAAAATCTTCCAAGCTTTTTCGAGTATCGAGTATATCGAGTTAAGTTCGATTAGTTCTGTTCCGGTAGTTAGTTAACTTGTGGCTTTTCTTTACAGTTTACTTTTTATTTTTATTGGTTTATAGTTTTTACCCTGTTTATTTACCTCCCAATGAATTTGACTGCATATTCGGACGGTTCAACCAGAGTCGCGATTAAAGTTAAATATATTTCGATATTCGAGCATCTCGCAGCCTTTGAACCTTCCACATGCCGCATGAATAATGTAAAGTGGAGTAATTAGGATATTTTACCCAAACTATTTAGTCGTCTGTTTAGCCCTGGGGGACTTTCAGAACCGCAGTCGTTTGGCGGAAGACACAGGGGCGGGAATATTTAAACAAGGGAGGGTTTTTTTTTTAAAGAGCTCTGTTGTGCCCTTCGTCGGTTTCCCACTTCCTGTATAGCTAAACTTAATTATAATAATATAAAATAATGACATATTATTTAAATGCTTATGGGATATTTATATTGGATCCTTGATTTTATCGATGATTTTAAAATAAATAAATTGCCATAAAATAAGTCCTAAATTGTATTCGATGACGTCACAATGAATGAACATGAGTATTAATGGCACAATACACACTCATAGCTCATATCTATGAAAGAACTAACATGATCAGATAAACTAGGTAAGTACTGGAATATACTGCTGTGAGAACATGTTTAGTTATTAAAGAGAACACATTCTTATTGTGAAGTTGTAATTATTCAGAACAGACGGTCTGTGATATTTTAAATACTAATTAAATGTATTAATTAGAAACATATACATATAAAATCAGTTTTATAATTATTAATACACGTTCCTCGGACTGGAAGAGATCCAGGTTCGAATCCCGGTAGCAACAATAATATTTTTCGATAAAATTGATTTAATTAGTTATTAAAATATCACAGACCTATGTTCTGAATAATTTCAACTTCATAATAATAATGTGTTCTCATTAATAAAACTGTATTTCTTATTTTGCGTCGTAATAAAAAACCAACAAGCTTTTAATGTCATTACAAATTTATTAACAAGACGATATAAAATGTTGTTATTTTTCCATACGTACGTATGACCGATGTTTCTATTTGCATATGTATTTCGAAACAAGCCATAATCTGTCAAATGTGAATATCATAGTCCTATTTTCTGAATAATTACAACTTCACAATAAGAATGTGTTCTCCGTAATAATAAATATTTTTGTTATAATAGCGTTAACAAAACTTGTTAATTGTTGTTAAATAGCAATAATTTTATATTTGTGAAGGTAGGTACATAACAATATTTTATTATTTTGATTTAAAATACAGTGCGGTAACACTGAGCTAAGTAAGACAAATATTTCGGTACTCTGCCTGCTACACTAGTATTTTACTGTATTATAGTAGACAGTGTTTTTCCGGTATAGTAGTAAATAAAGTGTAATGTTCGATGTATTGTAAATTGTGCAATAATTGTTACTTATTTATTAAATAGAGTGAAGAATGAAGAAAATACAAGTGAACGTATTGTAGTTCTGTTTGTGGCATATTATATGAAATTTAGAAAAGAGCGCTGAAACGACTTGGGAATGTGGAATTTACGAATGAGGAGAAAATCTTAAAGAAAATGTATGGTGCGATTGTTGAAGAAAATAGAAAAAAAGAGATCAGTCCTGTTTGTAGATACAACAAACGACGAACGCGTATGGTAAGATGTATGCAAGTGAAGAGTGACAAAGAGTGAGCGCTTAGAAGGACAGTTAATTAGTTTTTATCAAAAAATAATTATTATTATTAAATTTAAAAAATATATTTTATCAGATTTAAAACCTCGTAAATAAAATGGTTAATTGCTGCTCAAAATGTGTAAAAAATGTGTAAATTAAAAGATTGAAACTCAACAACGTAGTTAAGGCTCGCTGAGGTAGCTACCCCGCAGCGGTGCTAATGGCGGCAATTTTAAAAGCAACCTACTTTTTGTCGGCATTCAGCTCGAGTATCCCTTTGTTTGTCAATGGGGGAGTTTGCAATTTATTAGACATTTCATTAGTTTTCCCTCACGGAGCGCGGTACAACTGATCGTTGTGCTTTAATTAAATTCTACACATTTACAACTAACTACACATAAAACCAATTTATCGATTTCTAGTGATTTCGCCAAGTGTTCGAAAACTAATAAATACACTTAACAATCAAAAAGTTAAGACACATCTTATAATTTAAAAGTAGCTTAAAAAGTATTACGCTTACCTTAACACTCTCTCCCTTATCTTCCTGCCTGGCGCATCAGTTGATTGTTGAGACTAAAGACGTATAGCACGAAACGAAACATTTTAAGCTCTATCATCGTCATTTTCTTCCATTCGCTACACCTTCACTAAACATTTAAATAATGTATTTTACGCACCCCTTGAGTACGGGTAGCTCCATAATTGCACACCGTTTTACAACATTGTTTTAAAAATGCATTAAAAAAAACACGCGGTGTGATTTTCGCTATTTTTTTGGTAAATAATAATAATAATGCGTTTTTTCCAGCGTGATCAGGTTTTTTTGTATGAAAATCCGATTCGCCATAAAGATAATACATATTATGTAATACATTTCGAAATAATATTTATGTTATGAAAAGAAAAACAAAAAAAAAAATCACACTTATAAATAAAATATAAACAAAATATAGATACTACATTTCAGTCACGGCCATTATTGTATCTGTAGTCGTTGCCATTCTTTGATCAGGGAACCGGCTTTCCACGAGAGCGCCGCTTGCACTAGAGAGTTGGTGTTGGTACTTTAGCAACTCGATGTCCCAGAAGCGGAACGAATCTTTGTACACGATCATCGGCAAACATTGTAGATGCGCTACAATAACGCGCCAATCCGAACAGTATTCTTTATGAGCTGTTGTACTTAATTCGGAGACGGTTGTACGTCATTTGCTCGTATTTCGACCAGAGCTCGCAGGTATACATGCTTAAAAGAAAGAAATAAAGACCCTTAAAATAAATATTCAGTTCCGTGAATGTTTTCATAGAGAGGCAATAGGTAATCGGAAGAAATCTACCAAAAAAACAAACCCGTGACGGATTGTATAACAAAAATGCTCGTGTTTGTGATGGGATTATGAAGGGAATTCTGCCAAATAACGAATCAATGACATCGGATTACTACTTAACAATAATTGGCAAAGTATTTATAAACCATAACATTATTTCTTATTTTTCTTCAACTTTGTCTTTTTATTTTTGATTACCTCGTACGAAAGCATTAGAACACTGTTCTGGATGATCTCCTGACTTATACGGGCGACCTTCATCTCCTCGATGTTTGACCACCAGGTTGGCTGAGGTCTCCTGCCAGTAGGCTTCCTCATTTCATGACTATACCAGTTTGGCCTGGCTTGTCCCATCTCTTTTTAATTATTTGTATACAACAAATTTCTTACACGTTATAATTTACAAAATTATATTTCTTGTTTTTTTTGTTTCAAAAACTAAAAAGTTTTAGACGATAAAATTGTTTGTTATTTTTTCCTACGTACGTATGACTAATGTTTCTATTTGAATATTTTGAAACAAACCATAATCTATCAAACGTGAATATTTCTGTTGTAATGGCGTTAAGAAATGATTGGTTAAACACTCTTAAATTTGAGTTTCCCATAAATGTTGAAAGGTTAATTGTTGTGTAATAGCAATCATTATATTATTGTAAAGGTACCTATTGAAATTACAGTTCTATGGGCTTGTTACGTATTTTTGTTTTATTTAACACTTCTTTTTTAAATCTGTTTTTGTTCAACATAATACTTTAAGGAGAACACATTCTTATTATGAAGTTGTAATTATTCAGACCATATGTCTGTGATGTTTTAAATTCTAATTTAATGTATTACTTATAAATATATACATATAAAATCAGCAAATAACATATGCGCTAAAAAAAAAAAAAATTCGACAAAATTGATTTTATATGTATATATTTATAATTAATACATTCAATTAGTATTTAAAACATCATATTTGTTGTAGTATAATTTTAATTTATTGCAAATGACTCGAAATTTCCTTTTTTATACTAGTTACATTTATGTGGTAGTTTTAAGATGATCATGGTTTAGTGTATTTTATTCATGTATTATTAATGAATATACAATTATTATTTTGATTTTTAAAATGTATGTCTTATTTTTCTATCATAAATAAGTAACCATCTATATTTAGAGAAAACATTAATAGAATTGTCTTTTCAACGTTAGATGCTACTAAACATCATATTTTTGAAATGCGTCATGATTCTCCCTGCCCATTATAACGAAGCTCGTATCAACTTCAAATCTTGCACTAAATATCCATACATCACCCACCCCCAATTACCGCGTATATGTCACGACTAATAGGCATAGAAAAACCGTGGCTTAGTGGCGTAACGCAGGTCCATTTGCGAGTAATACGTCCCGAGGGTGCGCGGTTCCAACCCCCGCGGTGGAGAATCCCCGCGGGAGAAAACACAAAGCCCGAACTCTGTTCGATACTAGTTAAAGAAGAATCAATTCTTGGGGGAGATTTTGTACTTCAGGTGTTCTGCAATGATCTGGTTTTGGTCCAATTTAAAAAAAACATTTCACACATATTAAAGCAACATTAAAAATTCAATGTTATTTGTGTATTATACTCTAATGAAAATTTTATATTGTGTAAAATATCGAGAACAGTGCAAGAGGATAGAACATCGCATGTTTATTTCTGTATATTTTTTTACACACGTTGGATATCATCCTATTTCAGAATTTGTTGAACTTGGGTCAGTCTATCGTCTTATGTAATATTACAAAAAATATTTGTACGATTATTAATGAAATTCATTAAACTAGTTCGTCCGCTTGAGATATTATTCTGAAATTTTTTTATTACTTCAAACAAAACTATTTAAATCTTAATTATCTTAACTCTTTTAAAACGCCAAAGTATTATCATTCTTACATTATACATTTTTTTTACCTGTCGCTCTGCTCGCAAACATCACTTGAAGTTACATAGAGGTTACATTAACAAGCTTTTCTGCAATTTATCACTAGAGGTTACAATTAACTAACCACTGTGCAAGTAATCTCACTTGCACAGTGCTAGTTACAATTACCCAACCACTCTGTAAACAATCTTGTAGTTACCTGGAGGGTACAATTTACTAACCACTTTAAAATCTATCTCACTTGGAGTTACCTGGAAGATACAATTATCCAACCATTCTAAAAGCTCTGACCTGGGGAATACACATTTTTTGAAAACCAAAAAACTGTATTTTTGTAATATTTGAAACAATCTTAATAATTTTGAAAACTCCTGTACATTACTGGGGGGGCTGGAGGTATCTAGCCCTCGTGTTAAGTCTCTATGGTATTCTTATGGTATTTCCACCCTGCTTTTAAAGGGAGCGCTTGTGGGGGCGTATCGTCAGTGAAAAGTCGCATTTGGTGCAGGAACTCCATAATAGCACGAGTAAAGGTGTCCGATGGGATCTTAGCTCCGACGCTAATGCTACTAGCTTTGGACAATACTTATGGAAAAGGATGATATGCATAATTAATTACTTTCCGGTGTTGCCTTAAGGAAACAAATAAACAGAAACAACTTATACTATATACGTATATGTTCTAACATTCATGTATAAAATGGCATTAGTCATTCTGTATACAGATCAATTGAACGAAATAATGTTTAAACGAATTACGATTGAATACTTTTAACATCAATAATAAACTACAAAATAATATTTTTAACGACATTCATATTATACGCTTAATGCTACGAATGTATGTATTGATACAAATATAATATGTTAATTGAATCAATCATTTCGTGCGCATCTCAGCTGCCATATTATTCGTTCACATAACACAGTATTGTCTAGTTATTAGTTGTTATTTTCCAAATTGTGGGATTGTGAAATTCCTTACGTACTGAAAATATATTACACTGCTATTTTTCTTAGAAATATTAAACTTTTTAATGTTTATTTTTAATGCCTTTAACACAATTGAACTTATCTAACCTTATCGAACATTTGATACAACCAAAAATAATGTTTTATATTTTACGATATTAGCTATTTTTTGTGTTAGATAAACTTATAAAAGTGAGGTTAAGTTAGATTAGATTAGTTAGTTAGCATAGCAGTTGAATTTATAGCATAGAGATTAAATTATATCTGGTTTGTAATCAATAAGTTTATGGAATAATCAGTTGCGTTAAATACTCAGATATTTGCTCGCCTCATACCATAGAGATCGAAGGTTCGAGCCTCATTCGGAGATTTCGTTGTTAACTGTTTAGTATTTCATCGAATTGATAATATTTTTTGTACTTTGTAAATTGAGTTGAAACATTTTTATTCCACTATATTTTATTATATTATACGTTAAAACGTTTTCGGGAACATCTTCTTATTATTATCTTCATTTGACAATAAAAATTTAGAACTTCTACATAGTAGCGCCAAAGGACGAAATGTAGACGTATTTAGTAATTTTCAATAATAAGAATAACAATAAGAACATAATAAACATTCAAATGCCGCCCATTACATTCCCTCTCTTATCCATTTTAATTTCACCCCCACCCCCACCTCCTTTAACTCCAGTCACAAAAATGTTTTTAACTTTAGTTGAATTGTATTATTGATAATAAGAAGATGTTCCCAAAAACGTTCTAACGTTTAATACAATAAAAACTAGTGGAATAAAACAGAGTTTCAATTCAATTTACAAAATAATAAAAAATGTTTATTAAAATTTTAGAGTTTAAAACAGTAAAATATACAATACTTTATTCAGTTGATATCAGTTAGTCACTTTTAATAGTATATAAAGTTACGTACGCGTAAGGTCATTTGGAACAAGTTATATAAAAAGCGCCTTTTCCAATTTTTTGGTGTTGTTCAATTTTTGTTTTATGGCGACGACATATTCAATGCCGCATTAAAAATAGTAATCTACTGAATAACTAAGAAATACATGAATGGTAGAATTTTTTTATATTCTTGTTTTTAAAAAGTTACTCCTTCCTTCTTTCCGTGCACATTAACATACAATACTGGTAGAAATCCTTGGGTGATTATCCAAAATCCTCTACTTCTATAATAAATATTGTAGAGAGATATTTTAAAATTATACTCTGTTAATTTATAAGGCATCTGGTCCCAAATTTCTTTTTAACATTTTTTATCGTCGGTAATTCCAGATTCACCGTACACCACCTCACTTTATGAAACATTTACAAAAATCTAATTTGTTCACTAGATATATTATTAAAACCCTTCCCATTTTACTGAAATATCACCGTACCTTTCTGTATTCCCTTTTGGCTCTAGACGTTACATGACCAGTAAATTACACGTGAAAATTTTCTTTTTAACCCTTTTTATTCTTTTCACTTTCTTGAACCAATTTCGAAAGTAGACTCGCTCCTTTGGGAAATATTTAAAAATGGTCCAATCGCTTTCGTTTGCAAAACGAGCATGTATTTTTTACAAAAAAACAATTTACTTGATTACGGGATATTAATTATTGAAAAAATCAGTTTTTAAATGATGGATATCATTCTAATGTCTTAAAAGATAATTGAATTATAATAATAATGTGTTTATTCCAGCGTGATCAGGTTTTTTTAACCCGACTCGCCATAGAGATAATACATATTATATGAAATAAATATAATGCTATGAAAAAGAAAACCAAGGAAAATATTTATAAATAAAAAAAAAAGTAAAAAGTTCACACATATATACAAACAAAATATAAATATTACATTTATAACTACTTCAGTCACAGCCATTATTGTATATATAGCTATTCTGTAGGCGTTGCCGTTCTCTGGTCAGGGAACCAGCTTTCCATGAGAGCGCCGCTTGTACCAGATAGTTGGTGCTGAGCTCCAGCCGCAGTTTTACGCCTGCAACCCGATATCTCAGAAGCGGAACGAATCCATGTATACGGAGTAGATGCGCTGCAATAACGCGCCAATCCGAACAGTATTCTGTATGAGTTGTTGTACTGAATTCGGAGACGGTTATACGTCACTTGCTTGTATTTCGACCAGAGCTCGCAGGTATACATGGTGGTGAAGAAGGATTTAAACAGGATGCTCTTCACCTCCTTACTGCATCGGTAGAAACGCCGTGACAGCATATTTGCACGAACGCTCAACTGTCTCCTCTGCCGTTCTATATCATCATCGTCTTGTCCATCTTCATTGAATATATGGCCAAGGTATTTGACCTTATTTTGAACGCTCAATTTCGTCCCGTCCTGCCACACGGGAGGGATATTATCTGGCCCTTTTCCATATTTGAACGCCACTATAACCGATTTGCTGGCATGATTATGGATGTTTGTGTTTTTGTAGATACTTGAATGAAACAAGTACGTAGATCTATATGACTGATCAAAATAATTTTATGATATCTTGACTTTTCAATAGGAGCTAAACTAGTTCTGATTATGAACGTCATGAGAGATCTGAAACCCCAGCTAATAAGGTCAGATACGGACGAATGAAAAGCTCAAGACTTTACCTAAATAAAATGGTGTATATTTGAGTAACATTGCTGTTCCATATTCATAATTATTATTTTTTTAATACGTGAATACATATACTTCCATAACTTGAAATAAATGTTATTGCAAAATATAGTGTTATTGCCACCAATTTTAGTTTTGTTCCTACCCCTTAGCCCACTCCTAACCAGTACACATTGTTCCTTCGGCTCGACTGGTTGTTTTTGAATTCGTAAAACTCGTCGAGATTTGGATAGGAAGTGTTCTCATGTGAGTTCTTGTGCCGTGGCAGTTTCGTATATTGGGTGAACTTCCGGAAGTTCATAGAGAGGACGCCGTTAACAAGGTGAGTCGAGCTGTCCTTTGGGTTCCGTGAGTCGATCCTGATCCGCTATCGAAGGATCCCTTATCCCTCATAATTCCCTCATTTCTGATTCTCTATTTTCCATCCACCCATTCTTTCCGATTCCATCACAAACCACTGTTATCGGCGACTTGTTATTAAAATATTGACGGTCTATAATGCTAACTACGGCAGTTTACTAATATTATATTCTACTTTGGCTGCAGTACAGTTCACTTCAATGTTTTCGCTTTGTAGATCATTACCCATTACTGGGGTGCAGTTCTCCTGGATGTCATTTTACTACCGTGGCTGCCTAAATATTTCTACTTCATCTACTCTACTTAGAGTGATAATACTGTAATTTATTTTATTTGTTTAGAATCACCATTTCGCTCCCGTTCCTTCGATGTTGTCGAGTATTATCCGACTATCTTCAGATATCAGACTTTTCAATTGTCAGACAGTTTGTGTATCGTGATTTTTTGTGATTTTTGGATGTCGTGGTCAATAAACCTTTTAAAACATATTTAAAAGCACTTACTCCAACCGGAAAAATCAAGAAGCCAACTGTCACTCTTCTATGCTTCTATGGGTAATCGATGCATGGTCTAAAATTGACGCAAGAAGTATTATTAATGGGTTTAAAAAAGGCTTCCACACCATGGATGGCACGAAGGATGATATTTTGTAGCTGGAAGAAAATACTGGTAATCTTGACTCAAGTGAAGAAAGTGAATTAGAAAATGTGATCAGTGATGAGTGCTGATGAAGATTATACTACTAGTGAAATATTTTGCGATTAAAAAGGACTACCATTGTAAATTTTTACATATGTTTCTGTATATTTTTCCTTATTAGCATTCTTTAATAAATAGTAAAAAAAATATTGGTTGGTTATCTCTTAGTTCTAAGAAATACCAGAGGGAGTTACACAGATGCATTTTTGTTGGTGTGGATAATGAACTGTCATATCCTATTTACAAATTAGAGTAATATAAGATTTTATCAGTGAACTGGAATAGTGGACCATGTTGAAAGGATGCCAGACAACAGGACAACAAAAATAATGATCAAGAAGATGCTCCAGTGAAAGCATACTAGAGATAGACCAAGAAACAAGTATAATATTAATGGAATCGGCGTTAGCTTTGTAGAGTTTCGTCATTAAAATGGATGGATATAAATAAAACAATATTATAACTCTACTTGAGTTTATTTGCACTACTAGAGTTTCGAGAGAAACAGTAACTCTCATTGACATACTTATACTTTACCTGTCGATCACTGTTACTGTTTCTCTCGAAACTTGAGTAGTGCAAATAAATTCAAGTAGAGTTATAATATTGTTTTTATTTTTATTTACACCCTGTCCTGGAATCGTTTTGAAAGTTGTTTACTCTTGTTTCGATTCGTCAATATTACATTAAGTTATTAATCTCTTAGTACCTTTATAAGTTGGCTCCGATATCATCCTATCAGAGACATACCTGTATAATTTAACGTGAGACTTGTTATCACATTAAGTTCAGAGGGCAGCCAGAAAGAAGCTATAGAAATCATGCACCCCTAAAAGGGGAGGGTAGACGTTACATTTACGTATTGCAGTCGCAGAACTCGGTCACAGTCCGGCAGAAATTCACCCTGTCTAGGTCGCAAGAGTGCGAGGGAGAACCAGTAGAATGCTCCGTTAAGTTTCTCTAGCCGCTGCTCTTCCCGGCATCGTCCATCCCAGCAACCCCCAGCGAGAGACACACACCCTAATAAATCCCGGGGGATCCGATGATCAATTCCTACTAATCTCGCAATCATGATCTCACGTGCATCATTCATAATCACATCATAACATTGTTTTATTTATATCCATCCATTTAAGGAAGAAGTAGTTAGAGTATGTAAGAGAGGACAAGGACAAAAGATTGGGAAAGGGAAAAGAATGGCCAGAAATAGGAGAGCAGATGTGAGGTGTATTTATGTATTACCTATACAACTAAGTTATTTACATTTTCATTGTATATCTATCTTATATACTAGGTTATATGAATTATTGTAAAATCATTAAATTATATTTTAAATTCTAATTACATGTATTAATTAGAAAGATATATATATAAAATCAATTTCATCGAAAAATATTGTTGTTGCTACCGGGATTCGAACCTGGATCTCTTTCCAATTCGGGGAAGGTGCATTGTGTTTTAGATAATTTTATGTTTCCCGTCATTTGTTTGTATACCAAAAAAGGTATTAATTACCTCAACTTTTGGACTTGCGATTTTTAAAAAAAAGCATCTCCGGATGCCGGTTAATATTTCACACAAATTTGCCACAACTAGTTTGCGTAATATAATCTGTCGCGCTTTATGAGATGTTGGCGGCGCAATAAAAGTGGCGTGATTGGCCGCGCTCGCATTTACCAAGGGCGGTGTGGCGCGACGCGCACCGCGTACCGGGCGGGTCCATCAGCATCCCGAGCACGTGCGGCGACTCGGCTGCGCCAGCCGGGCTCGGTCCCCCGGGGACTGGGGGCCGCAGGGGTGGTTTTGCGGTGACTGCTACCCACCGTACATTTTAGTTTACGGGTAATGTTTTTATTTAACTATTACGCTGTTTGATAATACAATATATTGGAATTTGTTTTAATTTTTGATAAATATTTATTTTATTTTATTTATTATACTTGATACCTTTTTTCCCCTTAAAATCAAATATAATACAATAATTCGCTAAATTACACGAGTAAACTATTCAGTACGATTATTTAAATAGTAAATAGAAAATATTTAATATACTGTACTTATTTATTACAAAAAACAGAGTTATTAATGTTTTCTTTTTATAATTGTATATTCGGAGATCACTCCTTCCACGTGGAAGGGTAAATATGCAATTTTTCATCTCTTATTATTATCGTTCTTATTGATGTGTCGTCTTCTATCGATGATTGGCGACCAAGTTGCAGTGTGCAGATCTATCGTTTGCAAGATGTATAAAATCTCCGATATTTTGCACACTGATATACTACGCGTCTATCTTCTCCTGCATAAAGTGTTGAAAGATATCATATTTGTCATTTCTAAGAATATGTCCTAGTTTCACATACTTTGATAGCTATTTTAATTTTATTTTATTAAGGGATTTTGACAGTATAAACTTAATATAACTAACATAATAAATATTTAACATGTGATACTATTTATGAAAATTCACTGAAATGTTTAGGTACATAAGTATGTTTAGATGCAGAAGATAAAAAGGTGGGAGAAAGAGTGGGGAGGTAGCAACTATTGTTGCGGTAAAGGGAGAGCAAGATGTGTTTATACATAGAATGATTAGCCAAAATTGAGATTGTGGTGGTTCATAAAAAGAACTCTTTAAGCGTAGTAAGGCTAATGTTGAAAAAGTCAATTTCTCATTATGGTATTTGCATGGCCGGTGAATGAATGAATTTTGTATGTAAGATGTTTTACTTCTAGGAATGTGGAAAAGTGCAGACTGACGGGTCGATCTTGATGGTATATGGTAAGATTTTTAATTGGCTGGGACAATCAATATGGCCTTGCAGTAGTTTGAAGAGAAGTTTTTGGTCAGTACGTGTTCTTAGATATTCTAGGGTTTTATTGTGGAAGTTTGATGCATCTAAATAGGAGTTGAATGATAGATTAGACCTAACATTAAGATATCGAAGAAACCTGTTTTGTATTCGTTCTAATCTCGAAATATATGTAATCTGCCATGGGTTCCAGATTTGAAATGCTTACTCTATGTGACAACGAACGAATACACGAATACAGTATTTTGAAGCAATATGAATTTTTGGAAGTGTTTGCAGGTTCGAAGTATGAATCTTAGCATTCTATAGGCCTTGGAGGTAATTTGGTAAATGTTATTCTTGAAAATAAGTTATTCTTTCAATACCTTTTCGTTGATAATGTGGTCAACCCATGAGATCTTTAGCACAGATCTCAAATGCCTCCAGCTTTATAATGCTGGCTCCTTTAAACGTCCAGACATCGACTCTATAGTTAGTCCAAGAATAAAATGAATAATGTGTTTTTTCGCCCGCCGGTTAGTGCTATCTTGAGAATATATCTTAACCCACGGACAATCTGATATATAAAAATAAAAATATATAAAAATAAAGATGACAGGTGTTAAAAATCGAATATATATACGGTAGATTATTATTTGGCAGGTTATTCGGAGGTGGTAAAACAGCCCCTAAGTCTTTCAATTCAATTCAGGGAGTAAAGTAGTGGTATTGTGCATCTCTGGATACATGTTGGCATCTTGAGCTTATAGACGAATCTTCCAGCTGATCGTAAAGTCAGTATCCTGGCGCACAGATCAGATGGGGCACACGCTCATGCAAAGTTTATACAGCAATGATACATTTTTTCTGAAGTCTTTCAAGAAAAGAAGCTAGTCGTGATTAGGGCATGCAAATTTACCGGAAAATTGTATTACCGGTAAATCGGTAAAACTCTGAATTTAATACCGGTTTACAAATAATTTACAGGTGTCGTGGTGTAAAAGATATTAAAACAAAATATATGTATCAAAAAATATTTAGTTGACACCGGGATATGAACCCGAAACTTTTTATTATAAAATAAATTTGACAGCTTTTAAATGAAAATACGAATATAAGTCTTAAATTTATCCCAAATTTAAATTATTAATGTGGCGTAATGGTAACGCATTATCCCGACAAGATTCTATTTGATTCATCTTATTTAATTTAATTTAAATGTCGTTAAATATAAATATAAATAGTCGATATGAGTCACCTAGCGTTATAACGTATGAAAAGTGTTATCATTTTAATATCAGATTTCTTTTTTTCATGCTTCTAAATGATATTTGCCCCCAGTTCTTCTCAGAATTTGTGGAGAGTCTCCATTCTTTGTCCCACAAATGAACCGACGCCCGCTACTTAGCGTATTCAGCGCGCTTATGAATTTCTAATCAAGTTTGCAAACTTTACAAAATGTTCCTGCTATAAATTTAAACTTGTTAAACCAGGCGGAGAATTTATACTATGCGAGGACCGAAATTATATCCTTGGGGTCCACCGTAGGAATATTCCTAAATTCGGTTTAATCCACGATTTGCAAAATACTTTCGTACATTAATTATCTCTGTGGCGCCATTTCTTTGAAAAATAGTCATATTTGCCGCCCTATCACTTCTCGCTCTTTCGTATCCATGAAAATGTAGGTCATTCTTAAAAAAACACTCCCTTAAATAATTATTCTTCTCGAATACCGCCATCAGCATCATTATTGGTTCTATCATCTTTAGTGAGTCTTGGTAAAGTTTTCGTCTATTGAATTACGTGCAGTTTATCTCAAGACTTGGATCACTAAGGCAGATATGTCTTTGAGGACACTATCGCTCTACCTTTGCCATAGTTTTCTTAAGTTCCTGTGCTCTGTTGATGTTGTGTATGGCAGTGAATTCGGTGTTTTCTGTTAATCCTCTTCTAACCATCGAAATATTCCTATTTTAATCAACTTTTTGACGCTTAACTCATGAAAAAATGTATACAGCTCACTTTTGAAGCGTCTCTACAAAAATCAATATTTTAAAACTCTCAAAAACTTGCAATCCACTTGTTATTTAATTTGTTTTAAAAATACTACAGTTCTATATGAAATATTTTTGTTCTAAAATTGCAACTTCATAACAAAAATATTTCATATCTATTAAAGTTTATCAAAATTTAATAAAATTGATTGATCTAATTATGGCGTCTCCTCAAAGATATTTTGGATTCTTTGCAATCTAAAGTTGATAGCTTTTAAACATGGAATAATAGATTTATCAATTTTAAAGAACTTCAGAATAAATAATAGTTTAAAAATTTGTTGTAAACGTACTTGGTTGATACAGCGGAATGGTATCGCATTTCCACTAATAGTTAAAGGTTCAAGTACGAATCCTGGTAGCGACTAAAATATTTTCTGTATACATTTTTCTAGTTGATTAATTTAATTTGTATCGAATATAATAATTCGAATGGCATCTGTCATTTTGTGTTTTTTTTTTTGGTCCAGTTAATTATCCGAGAAAGCTGCAACTCTTTCATTAGCTGGAGTGATTGTGAAAAACTGTACAGCTCTTTTCAGAAAAGTAAATAACTAAACATTTAATCAAAAATAATATTTTCATTTAAGGAGCTCGCGGCAAACTCGCTGTGGTCCTTCGAAAACAATCATCCATTATGTCACCAGCAACTGTAAAACAATATCTTATTAGACCATCATTTGAATCACATTATATTTGGGGTACATCCATTCGAAAACACCTGTCTGTTGTTTTTTAAATTTGTTTAATATTTATAAACATTTTAGACTCACCTAAAATGAGAGAAATGGTACTGTTTTGAAATACATAATTGTTTGCGAACTTAAACCAAACTGAAAAAGCAAACTTTAACAGATAATCGCATAAAAACAGGTGCAAAATATCCCTGCCATTATTCTCATCCGATTAATATTCCACGCATGAGTTTGCAAGTGGTTTTGTTGAGTTGATCTTGTAATTTTTGTCGATACGATTTCAGATGAGTTTTTCAACTTCAGCTCCGTCATACATCAGGACCTCTTCAAGATTATTTTATTTAATTAACTATACAAGTAAATGATTTAAAACTTTAAAAAATCTTAATAATAAATAATTGATAACATTGTTTTTAACCACTTTGTGTTAATTATATTCATTAACTGTTTTCTAAAAATATATTTTTCTTTATCAGATTGATAATTGTAAAAAGTTAACTAAAAATATAAAGAAATTATTTAAAAAATACTATATACAATTAATCTAAAATTGTTATGATGATGTAAAATTTCTAAATTTCTAAATAGGACTTGTGGGTAAATTTTGTTAGTTATTTATAATATTTTGGTTAAATATTTCTATCGGTTCTAAATTATTCAATTTAAGACCAGCATTATATGTAAAACAGATAATCCCAAATCTTTGTGTAATCATTTTATAATAAATGATTTGAAAATTCTGAAAAACCATTATTTTTTAAACATTTTTTAACATGTTTTTTCACTATTATGTTAATATTTCGACCTGTTTTTTCATAGTGGTTAAAAACAAAATTAATAAATTATTTTAAATAAAATAACAATCACTTTGTATGAAACCACGAAATTTATTATACGTCAACTGATTTCGCTTATATCAAGCTTCATCAGGACGTATTTAAAACTGATCATAATTACAAAAGAGTGCACTTATATATATACATAAAAAGGGACTTTTTGTATTTATGATTAGTTTTGAATACGTCGTGATGAAGCTTGAGATAAGCAAAACCGGTTGACGTATAATAAATTTCGTGGTTTCATACAAAGTGATTGTTATTTTATTTAATATAATATGTCCAAACTGCACAGAGATGGTTTCTACGAAAATATAATAAATTATTTATTATTAAACTGAAATATCAAAAATATTAAATCTTTGTTGTTCGATAAAACAAAATCATTATAAATTCAGTTTCTATCGGGTTGCTTCAGACATTTTCTACCGAGGGAAATTCGAAGATAAATGTTATGAGCAAGGACACCCCTAATATGTTCCCATATTATATTAGATCTGCCTTTATCCTGTTAGCACAAATAAGGAAATCCACCCTAGCAAATTATTTTAATGGTGGTACACGCGCATACATATTTCATGGGCACCATTGAATCGGCGTAACGAGTATTGTGGTGAATTTGATGATTTTTGGCGTTCTAACAAAAATGGCACAGAACGGTGCGTAAAGACACCTTGAGAGGTAACAAAAAATCTCTTTAAATACAATAAATAAATAAAAATGTATACAGATATTCAATCACGTAGGGATTTAAAACATTTGTCTATACTCTATTGACTACAAAAAAACTAATTATAGTTATAAATTTCCTAAAATAATATATTGAAACTCTCTATATAAGATGAATGTTTAAGAGGTAAATGTTAATTTCGGTCTGATACTAGAAAAAAGAAAGAATGTAAAGTTGATGTTAGTTTAGTGAGTAAGATTAACAAATGATCACTTAGGTGGTTTGATCATATGGAACGGATGAATGAGATAATAGTAAGAAAGATATATATGACATAAGTGTCGATGGCACCAGAAATAAAGGACGTCTGTGGAAGACCTGGCACGACCGGGTAAACCAGATAATGGAGGATGCTTGTGTTAGAAGCATCAACAATAGGCGAGCTTGTATGAGAAGATGTATGAATGTGAATGAGGCAAGAATTGTGTGTCAGGGCAGAGAAGTGTGGCCTACCCCCGCGGGGAAACTACGTGATGGTAAGCAAGTAAGTACTAATTTATTGCGCAAATACTTGTAAAATATGCCCGTCTCAACACAGAATTTTCTAGTTTTTCGTTTAACACACATTACTACATATTTTCTTATCGTGCGTATACGTTCAGCATTCTTTTTTTTAAAATTAAAAATAGAGATGCGTACACGGAATACATGTCACATTAGTATTCTTTCTATTTCAAAACTAAGCTAAACGCTTGTGCTTTGAAACTAGGACTGACTTAATGACGTCCTGGAACGGGGCTTGAACTCCCGATCACTGGCACGTTGGTTATCATCAATCGTCATAATCAAGCTCTGAAGTAGATTGGCAAAATCATTGCCTCAGGTTCTTTAGTCATGATGTTCTTCTTCTTCCAAGGCCTCAATATCCAGTAATCTTTCCCTACATTATGCAATGCAAGATCTCAGACTTCTGTGGGTGATCACATGTCACAGATACTGAAATTTTCGGTTTTTATTGTTTTAAATATTTATTTTTCTTTATTCATCCGTACCATTAGATCGTCATTCGCAGCGTATCTCAAGTATTTCAAGTTGCGTTATGATTTCTTCGGAAGGCGTCCATGCTTCCATTCCATAAATTAATACCGAGAACACAGCATCTGATCATTTGTATTCGTAATCTAACATTGAGATCACGACTGCAGCACATATTTTTAAGTTGAAGGTTGCATGAGGATTTGATTTCAACAGTTGTATTATTATTCCTCTACTTATCACATTATTAACTCATCATCATGTGCCATTTTTTATTACAATAATTAATTTAGCTTCAAACAGCTCTTACCATTTTCGTTGTACATTTTTACAGATTTGCAATGAAGTCTGTTTTATTTTCCACTTTCATATTTCTTATATATTCCTAGAAGGTTTACTTCCAACATTCTCCATTCTTCTCGAATGTTTCTTATTATTATCTGTTACTCATATAAATTATCTTTTAGGACTACCCTGCGGCATAATTCCTGCAAACATACGCCTGCTGCAATACCTCTGCATAAATTCTTAATCATAAGAAACCTACCCAGGTAATCCGATTTCTTCCTGCCTTTTATTTTTTCAGTTTTTCAGACCTCCATCCCTTAAACATACAAAGAACAAGACTTTGTGAATTGTGTGTGGATAATAAATAAAATTATGAAGATAAACGCCAACAACAGACTGTCTGATTCAAACCAGACCTTCCAACCCCTCTATCGAATCGGGGGTGCAAATAATATAAGTAAACTCAGCCCCTGCTTGCTAGATGCAGCCTCGTGTTTGCAAACACAGAGATAAAAGTATCAAACGGGGGTGGTTTTATCTATTAAGTTCTGACACACTCCTAGGCGAGGATTTCCATGGCATACTTAGTGCGCGCGCTCCCGATTAGCGTTTGCCGTGATTCATTCCGGGGACTGGTATCAGCTGTCTTAGAGTAGTCGTGCTGAGTATTTTATTTAAAATTTATTCTTCTTTCTCTCAAAACATACTTTTAACTGATGCAGTTGCTTCAATACCTGATTTCTATAGAGATGTCAGAGAGAAAATCTTATATATTTCTGTTAGACTTTTTTTAAGAATATTAATCAAATTTCGTATTTTATTTTATTTAATAATGCTGTTTTTGGTAATGTCATGTCTTTTACCATCCCTTATAGTTTGTTCTCTTTGATAATGTCAGGTTTTATGTGATTTTTAACAGTTTGTTTTTTTTTGGCTAGGTTTTAAGTGAATTCTTAAAAATTGTCATGTTTTATATGATCGCTGTTTCTTAAAAATCGGACTAATTTAAAAAAAAAAAGTTTTTTGTATTATTAAGAGAATCGGCGTTAATTTTGTCGAGTTTCATCATAATGGATGAATTGTTAAGGAGAACACATTCTTATTGTGGAGTTGTAATTATTCAGAACATAGGTCTGTGATGTTTTAAATACTAATTTAATGTATTAATTATAAATATATACATATAATTAATACATTAAATTAGTATTTATAATGGATGAACATAAATGAAACAATGTTATTACTCTACTTGAGTTTATTAGCACTACTCGAGTTTCGAGAGAATGGTAACTCTTATCGACAGGTGAAGTATTAAACTGACTACAAATAAATATAGGAGACTACTCACAATCTAATAGTGCTAATAAACTCAAGTACAGTAATAACATTGTTTCATTTATATCCATCCGTAATTTTTTTAATGTCATAAGTAACTTTTCAATGTCCAATTATTTTGTTTTGTAATGCCTACGTTATGTATTTAAATTAAGGAAAATACATTTTTAATGATATTGAAAATATTTGTCGCCCATGACGTTATCTGACACATAATTGAATATATAATATTCCTGTAATTTGTTTATCGGTTGCTCTTTTCCAAAATCATTAGTTATTTAGAAAAAGCGTCTGTATCGTTGTTATTACAAGTTTCTGGCGGAATATCGCACGTAGCACCCCCTTCCCCCTTTGGTACACCAACCCTGCGATAGGACTAACAGCCAGGATTTCAACCCCTATGAGAGATAACAAAATCAACACGCACCCATACACAAACGCATACGGATGTGTATACTGCATACAAGGGTTGGAGTAATTCGCGTGTTGGTTTTGAGGGGTTGCAAGGGTGTCGTCTCCAGTTGCAAGAAAAACTGCAATATTCTTATATGTTCTGTTATTTGTACACATTTGGCATTGGAGGCGAGTGGCTTTTTAAATAGTGGCCTTGTATTTGTGAAAATGTATTTAGAAAGTATTTAACTTATTTCATAAATGAACGGTTTTGTAGAACGTAGAATGTGGTGAAAAAATGAATATATAAAAATAGTTATCAATAAGATTAATAATATTGTATATAAAATTTTGCAAAGTTACATTTTTGGGTAACTTAGTATAAAAATATGTGCAAAATTAAATAAAGATGTGTATTAATTACTAAGAATATATTAATACATTAACTAGATATAAGAGAGAAGATCTATGCCAATGATGGTTGGATTTGATGTTAATATAAATTGTAAATTTTCTGTAAAAAATAATTAATAAATACAAAAAATCATGTATATCGTATTGTCGAATATTGAATTTAGCTGATCTATATTAATAGGCGCTGCAATTTGTTATCAAATAATAATTAATATAAAATAAATCCAAAATATTACTGACTAAGTTGAAGGCGACAATGAATTATAATTACAGTCTTTAAAATTCGGTTCTATGGTAGTGAAATTGACAACATGTTCAGGTTTAAGATTATAAGAGATATTGTATTAAGTTTCAACAGAGATTCTAAATTTGCGTTCCTCATGATTCTGTACTGTGTCACAGACTAGAAGAATTTTGGAATAGTTATTAGAAAAATGATATTTTCATTTGTACCCGGACAGAAAGATCCGCATTGTCTATAACCTGGCAACCTACCCACTGATTAGTGCTAAATACCCAGCCCACGCTCGCGCATGGGGAACTACCCCAGGGAAAATGCGACACAGATGATAGAACCACCCTGTTGTCTGTCGGTAACTAACTTTGTGTGCGCGCTGTACATTGTGATGGCTTCATTACTCCGCCAGTGATGGCATATTAATATTTTGCAGGCCACTAACAAAAACCCAAGAGCACTGAATTTTAGTTAGAAATTTGACATATATGTGTATGTTGTTTTATACAAGTGTTGTATTGTCACCTCATCTGGTCTCGACTCTTCCCCTCACTTATTAATAAATCTCTTCACAATATTTGTTCATCTTGGTTCGTTTTTCCATCACGTCACGTTAGAGCATCTCTAAATACTTTTAACTTTCCAACCTTCCATAGTCACACTCCCATGGTTTACTTTCGTTTTTGATTTTCGGTATTACTACGTTTTCCGTGATTTCATCTTAAAAAAGATTTATACAGCACATTTTCAGATCGATTCCTTTGTTAAACTTTTGTGAGAGCTTATTGGTTAATCTTTTTTCCAGCATCCATTTGTCCTTTTTATTCTTCGACTCTTAGAAACGTCGCTTTATTATACTTTATTTTATTTTAACAAAACGGATCTCTTTATAGCATTTATCTCCCAAAGGCATATTACTGTTCAATGTGAAAACAAACACAAATCTAGTATTACTGTCAAGTCATTAGCAGAGAAGAGCTGAGTTGAGATAAAAGTATACATTTTAAATATGTACACAAGTTCAGTATATTTTTGTTATCCCGAATTGATTGAACACATTTTGTCTCAATATTTCAATTATCATTTCAATGCATAGCATTATTATTAAATTCACAGTTGTCTTCTTATTATTGTTAGTACAATAGATCCGGGGATCAGTTTTTTCTTGGAATATCACTCAGAGAAGATCGACTACAAACTATCTTTCCATTTTTTGGATAGTCTGCCCGCCTTGTGGGCGTCATTTTATCCTGCCATCCTATTTATGCAGTCTCTCCAGTGTCATTATTTGCGTTTGCTTTTTAATATCTTACGATATCCTCCACGTTGCACGCTACTTCAACTGTGTTGTGAATTATATCCTTAAGTTTGAGCGGAGAATACTCATTTCTGACGTTTTGGTATGCAGAATTTACAATTAAATATATACATTAAGCTTGTTAGAAACTTTGCTATCATCATCATCGTCATCATTACGTATCGTACAACTCCTGGTGGGTCGTGACCTCCTCAAGTACTTTTGTCTCTATTGTACGCCGTTTATCTCAAGTTCTAGATTACTAAGATAGATATGCCACTGTTCCTTTTAATAAAATAATATTATAACAACGATGGTCTAAATAGGGTGGCTTCATACGGAAAAAATACAAGGGGTGTAGCTAATTTGAATTTAATAATTACTAAAATCACCAATAAGTATGGATCTAGCACATTAGAATTTGTTGTTCCTACACTAAAAAGTGAACTAACTGGGTATAGTACGCTTTCTTACAATTTGAAAGAAATGATAAGTAAGTAAGTAAGTGTCACTGATTAGTTGTTATGTTTTGATTATATTTAATGTTATAAAATTGATATGAATGTACCTGCAGACAAACGTCTAGTAAGATGTTTTGTGGGTCTAGTGTTTTAAAACAAAATTATTTTTTGAAAAGTCTTCAAAAACACCTTAGCTTTGACCTTCCTAAGCTACTGTGCCTTCCAAGTCTTGTGTTAAAATCTTAGTAAGTATACATAATTATAATAATTAGATAAACATACACATTACACAATATTTCAGGGCAATATATGTTTTGACTCAAAGGGGCTATTTTTCATTCCTTTGTCGTCATCTTATGGTTAATATTCTTGTTCAGCTCTCAGCTGACGCCAGGGTCTCGTCACAATTAAGTGTATATCGTAACTTGTGAAAAATGTTGATTTAGGCACGCCATTAGATGGGAGAGTGTGCCAAGTAATTGCGCCCTAATGTTAGGGGTAACGTTGCCGAAATATTCCCGTATAATGGCGCCATTGAGGGCGTAATTGCATACACTCTCGTACGGACATAGCTACCTTCGTAATCTGTTGCTGGTGTTTTGGTAGACAACTCTTACAGACCTGTATCTATGTATATCATTGCAGTAGCGCATTATTGAATGGAAATTGTATTAAAATATGTTTTAAAGTTTCGCAAATCTATATATTATTTATCTTCTTGACTTTGTGGTGATAGTCTTTATGGAGAAGTGTTTAATTCGTTGTCTAGTCGGTTTCCACTTCTCATTTATATTAGTTCCGCACGACAGAAGTCAGTACAAATTTATTCATCGTTAGACAAGTTGTTGATCGATAGATGCGCATGGCAGAATGCAGATATCCTGTTATAGTCGGAGTAAAAATACATGAATCACAGACAGATCTTCAGACAAGCTTGCATGTCTGCAATTGAGACATTGATATATTTGATCTCATTGCAACTTCACGGCAAAATTGTGTGAAATATATAAATGGTTTCAAAGTTTATCCAAATTTTAAAAATTAATTGTTTAATTCTGTTATGTATCACTCAAATGTATTTGGGAATCATTGCGAAATAATGTTAATTATTTAAAAATATTGAATAATTATGTATCAATTATAAAAAAAACACTTTAGAATATAAATTTAAAATTTGTCAAATTGTTAACGTATTTCCCCGGATAGGAAAAGTTCCGGGTTCCGTACCCTGGTAGTACTAAAATAATAAATCGATTTTTTTCTGTGTACTTATCTTTCTTATTGATTAATTTAATAAATAAAATAATACAACACTTTGTTTTTACTACGATTAATTTTTATTTTTTAAAAAAAAACACGTTTTGAGAACGAGGCTCCCTTCATCAGAACAATAAATGTACTAAAACAAATTTACAAGTTTAAAAAGGTAGATTTAGTAATTATGGTGGGAGGGGGTTGAATGGGGGCGTGGTTACAAATTAATTAGGCCCAAAGTAACTACATTGGAAACATGTTTAAGAGATGGCTATTTACAAAATTAGTGTGATTATTTATAATATTTAAGTTTTTAACAACACTTTTTATAATCTCTAATATTTCTAGGTTATCCAAGTTAAAGCCCATGGTATTAGTATGTAAGATTTTGAAACCTGTATTTAAATAAAAATAGTGATAACATTCTATTAGGTGATTCGCAAATCACCTAATGGAATGTAAAAATTATTTTATATATGAATTAAATATATTAATTAGAAAGATATACATATAAAATCAATTTTATCTAAAAATATTGTTGTTGCGCCACCGGGATTCGAACCTGGATCTCTTTCCTAACCGGGTAAGGTGCATTATTCAACTATGCTACAGCGACAATATTTTTAGCGACAATTTTCGAACCTATATGTTACCTTTTTGACATTAATACATTTAATCGTTACATTATTTGAGCATAGTTGGATAATGCACCTTCCCGGTTAGGAAAGAGATTCAGGTTCGAATCCTGGCGGCGCAACAACAATATTTTTCGATAAAATATATTTTATATGTATATCTTTCTAATTAATATATTTAATTCATATTTAAAATATCACAGACCTATGTTGTGAATAATTACAACTTCACAATAAGAATGTGTTTTTCTAATAAAAGTATTTGTGGTAAAAACAAAGTTATTCATAAAATGGTGCCACAAAGTGAATATGCAAAAATTTAAGAAGTGATTAATTTAATAATTATTAAACGATTTTGTCAACCATCAACAAAAATAATATTAAAAAATCATAGCACATGTCGCGTCATATATACAAGTGTAACTTGTGGATGTTGCAGCATTTCACATAAAAGTAAACTGTTGTACAAGTTTTTACTCACAATTGTGAATGAATAAAATCCAAGGAATCATTTTAAATCTGAAGATGTCTACGTGAATTTCATGGTTTTACATTCTGGCATGAATTAGTTCTAGAATAATCTATCATTATGGTACGTGAAAAAGTACAACCATTTTTATGTTACAGATGGCAAAATACAAATACTCGCGCACATTGTAATGTGTATGTACGTATAGGTATATACAGGGTGTAGCAGACCTAGTGCACAATATTTTATAGGAAGATACCTAATTAAATTACAAGTTGAAAATGTTCAAGGAATGTGTGCAAATTTTACACCGTTACAGAAAATATTATTGTTTATCCATTATTCATATGTACTTTTATTTCAGGCCCTAATTCATCTAACAATAAATTGTCTGGTCTCTCTAAAATCGATGACGTTTAATTTTTTGTATTCGATATATGTTCGGTATCTGTGAATATCAGCCGCGACTAATGTTTATTGCCACATATTTCGCGTCCAAATTCTTGCCCTTTACCCATCCCATTGTTCGTCTATAGTGAGAGTTGTGACCTTGACGCCATCAGACGTCAACTTGATCAATATCGGTCTATTGTTTTGATCATGACAACGCGATATCATTCGCGTTGTGGACTGTTCAACTCCAGTGCACCAGCATCGTTTTGTGTGATCTGTGATTTGTGAGTATTAAACATTGACATCAGCGTCTTCAGTCGCGATCATCTGCGTGCAAGTATTGTGTGATATCGGCGGCGACGGTAGGGATTGCGGAGGCATCGTACTCATGATAAGGTAAGCGGTTCTCCTAAATCCCGGTTCCCCGAGATCGCTGGTCCTTCTTCTAATTCCTCCTCCACCTTGCAGTGATTTCGATTTACAACCGGAAATTCCGCGGGACGAGCGATCCGGAGATCGCACAATATATAATTATAAATCAATAGAATATTTTAATTAATCGACATGGTATAGATTAGACAAATATTTCTTAATCATTTTTGACTAGTAATTTAGTCATGTATCCTCCCGTAAAATATAGTGGACTAGGTCTGTTACACCCTGTATGTGTACTTGAAGAGACGAAGGGTGCAACCAGCAGGATCGCGCTGCCTACCTTTATCCTCGTAATTCGTTTAGCTGTATCATTTTTCCCCCAAGTAATTTTCGAGGCAGGAATTGCCAGAAATAACACAATTTTTCAAGCATAATGTCATTCGGAACCATGAAGCGCTATCATCTTTTGTGTTATAGGTAGCTGCAGATGATTGACTACACTCATTATTATTCCAGTGGTGAATATGACTATCGGAGCGAAAGAGCTGGTGGAGAACGAAGGAGAAGCGCTCTCTTTTGATGGAAATACACAAATCAAAGGAAATAATAGTAATTTGTGCATAACTGTAAGCAATCATGTATAATATTCTGTCGTTGGCATAATATAGGCAGATATTTTTAACCAGTTCAATTCCTCTAAGGTCGTTTTCTGGTCTTCTGAATCTAATCAATACCATGCTAACTACCTCAGAACAGGTATGTTATATGTGTCTAGCGAGAAGTAGTGATGATGGAGTTGTAAAAATTAATAAATTTACTATATTTTGTTTGCGCGTTGTTGCAGGCTGTGTATTAAACACAATTTTATCTCATTAAGGAGAACACATTCTTATTGTGAAGTTGTAATTGTTCACAACATAGGTCTGTGATGTTTTAAATACTAATTTAATGTATTAATTATAAATATATATATATAAAATCAATTTTGTCGAAAAATATTGCATATTTTGCGCTACCGGAATTCGAAAAATTTGTCATGAAAAATACTGGCGCAATTGGAAATAGAGATCCAGGTTCGAATCCCGGTAGCGCAAAAATGTCATTTTTCGACAAAATTGATTTTATATGTGTATATTTATAATTAATACATTAAATTAGTATTTCAAATTTATCTCCACTGAACTGAACTGCCCTATAAAAGCCACCACAGCCTTCTGACTTTGCCTCTCTTTTCGGTGTCCCACCAATCTTTACCACAGTACTCCTACTCTTGCAATACTTTGCCATCCCTCGAAACTGGGTGTTCTATTGTTTCGTGGATTCGAGGATATTCTTTGTTAATCGATTATCCTACCATTAATGGTCTTTAATCGTGATGACTTGCTTGTTAGTCTAGTGCTTAAGCCACTCCCTTAGTGATTGAATAGTCGGGGGTTCAAACCTCATTCCAGGAAACCAGCAAGTTAGTCCTGTTTAGCTTATTTCTAAAATAATAAGAATATTGATGTGACGCATTACAATTTTATTTCCCCGGTTAGGAAAGAGATCCAGATTCGAATCCCGGTATGCGCAACAACAATATTTTTCGATAAAATAGATTTTATATGTATATCTTTCTAATTAATATATTTAATTCATATTTAATATATATTACTGGGCATCAAATTGTACATGTATGGTAACAGTATCATACATAGAGCATGTCTCCTCTTCTCTTCTTTTATCTAGATGTATAAAGAAAATCAACATGTCAATTTGGACCGCTAAATTGGCTATGTTCGAAAAACTGCCTTACATCCTAAATTCCAAGAAGTACGAGTACCACAAATAACTACCTTAATAGTGAAAATTTTCAGTCATGGCATTAAAACAGCAACACTCAACAAACAATACATGTGATGAAAATAGAAGATACCTCACAATAGTGGCTATTTTACAAATATGTCTGAACATTTTGGAAGCATTTTATATAAAGTACATCAATTTAAATATCTCCGCTCTGGCTATAAAATCAGTTACAAATGTGTTTATATCAATTTTGTCACTTGAATAGTGGCGGCTTATTTCTATACTATGTATCAAATGGGTATCCCTTAGAGACCTTAATAAATACAAATACATAAGGGAACAAAGCAAAGTTATGGATGTGGTAGAGAAAGCAGTTGAATTGGTGGGTCATCACCTGATGGGACGTGAGGGTGGAAACAACGTCCAGAGGAGGACCGAAAACAAAACACACAAGTGTAGATGTAGAAGAAAGTATGTCTGTGTCCAATATTGGAATATTGCAGGCTGATGCCGATTACGACGATGAATGATTATTAGGCTGTTAATGTTGCTGTAATATTTTGACAGGTTTTATAATTATTATTTTATTATAAATTTTGAACCAATCCTTAACAGTTTTCGTATTGAAAAACAAACATAGATATTTAAAAAAATATACAGTCTAACAAGAATATTGTTTGTATTTTTTGTATGTTTTGTAGTTTGAGTATTCAATCATTTAATATTTCTCTTTATTCAATTTTACAACTTGCATTTTAATTGAGATTAATTGTTCAGACTTCGCTGTTAGATAAACGTATGTACTTATCATCTTTAGCACAGTTTTCGGTCTAACAGTGACAGTAAACATCTCTTTCATTATCTTATTATTTCAGAAAGGCTAAATACATCAATATATTATTGCATTACACTGTATAGCTTTTCATCCCCTGCTTCCGCCCTGATGTATGCTGTCTAACCGTATTACCTATCTGCACCCCCGACATACAGCGCAGTAGATGCGCGTTAGATTGATGGTAGTGTTTAGTTTAACGGCGCACAGAATATTCCAAAAAGCTCATTTGGGAAGACATTGATCTATTTGACTACCTTGTAAGAGAAAAAATTAAATCATTTACCTCTAGTGGCGAAATTGAGTTTTAAAGAATATTTATTATAATAATTTCCATTATTCCGTGAAGTTTAAGAATGTCCTTTAGGAAGAAGAGTGGTCTAGGTTCGTATCCCACTGGCGTTATATAAATTTAGTCCCTTATTCATAATATATGTGGATGATTTGAAACTGGTAAGAATTTTATTGAATCATGATTTTATTATACTTTGTTAACTGACATGGTTATATGGTAGATTATGGTTTACTGATGTTTATATCTTTTAATTTATTTAATAGTTTGGCTGACTTTTGACCTTATTTTCAATTATTTTGGAAGATCTCTTTAAATAATAAAACACCCGTATACAGAATCAGATATTGCTATGTTCATAGATATATGAACTGTTCCAATTTTGATATGGTGTATCAGAGGGACGCAAAGAGGATACAACGCTATACTCTTCTGTCTTGGCATGTCACTTCTCATTCGTGCTCTAAGAAGATACCATAGGTATTGAAAAATGTCGAATAGTTGTTTAAACAGTGTATTTTGTCGTATTATTTAAAAAATATGTGGCCACAAAGTAATTTTGCTAGTATTGAAGAAAATATTATAAATTAAATGTACCAGAAATCAATTTTCTAAAAGAAGACATTGCATACAATACATACCTGTCTTGTATCAGGGAGACAACATGGTTTCATTGACCAAGTTTTGTAAAAAAGTAGTTCTATTATTAGAACACGATTTGGCATGATTGGCTTATTTTCGACAACGCATATTTCTTTCATGTACCCTTCAATTTACTTTGTTTCTCGTGAAAACTTTTCATACAAGTCACATTTGAGGTAGACAATGAAACTATGCTACCAAGCCCAATAACGGAAGTTAAACTTGAACTTCATAATATTCGCAGATTCTTGTTTAGTGGTAAAAACCCGATTCTGCCTACGTGGGTACCAGGGGCGTACACGGAAACAATTGAAAAAGCTGTGCATAACTATTAACACAATGTATAATTTCTGCAAAATATATAATTTATTTGATATACCTATTATGTATTAAAAGTATTTAAGTCCACGTTTAAATAATTCAAAGTAATCATGTTGTGTGTTAACTAGAAATCTAGAGAAAGAATTTAGAAATGACTAATAAAGCTGCGCTTGTGTTTTATATAATTTTTCACAATATCTGCATCAAACGTTTATGAACCAAACCCAACTCTTGCATTACGTAGGGTTCTGAATACACGTCTTCACTTGAGTAGCCGTGTTGCAAAACGCCACAAATGTATTTGAAGCAGATTTGAATGTATGCGTTACAATGGACTTTTAACATGAAGTTAAAATAAAAATATCAGCAAAATTTATAAAAAAAATTGAGGCAAATCAACATGGGCATGAACGTCATACGAGAGGAAGAGATACAATGAGACTGCCTTGCAGGAAGAAGACTAAATCTCAGAAATTAGTGATGTACAGTTCGATGAAGATTTTCAATGAAATGCCAGGTGATATGTATAATATGTGAAAGATAGTAAAAATATATATATATATTGATATTGTTTACATTAGAAGATACATATACAGGGTTATCTAATAAATGTGATTTTATATAAGAATAATAGCCATGTTTATTAATATTTTGACAGCTGTCATAGTTATTTTTATTCAGTATAGTCTGCCATTTTATCGTGGAGCGTTTCACATTGGAGCATCGTTTATAAGTTATTAAAACTTATCATCAAAACCTGAGACGATATATTTATAGAAAACATTCAATGATTCAATCATTTCCAGAAATGGACCTGTCAATTGGCCTTCTAGATCGTGTGTTATCTCTCAATATTCTCTGTGGGAATATGTGAAGTCATTTGTTTATGCTGATAAACCAACAACAATTGAACAATTTAAAAACATCATAACTATTGTAATTGGTGAAATAGCATCAGATTTATGTGAAAAACTGACTGAAAGTTGAATCCAAAAAATGCATTGTATCAAACGTAGCCGTGGTGAACATTTTAATAAAATTTTATTCCATTATTAATGACATCGAATGATCTTTCAAATTACAAAAAAAAAATACTAATTTAATGTATTAATATAAATATACACATATAAAATCAATTTTGTCAAAAAAATATTGTTTTTGCGCTACCGGGATTCGAATCTGGATCTCTATTTCCAATCCGGGGACGTACACTACCAATTGTGTTATAGCGCCAGTATATGTTACACCTTTTCAAATAATATATATGTATATATTTATAATTAATACATTAAATGAGTATTTAAAACATCACAGACCTATGTTCTGAATTATTACAACTTCACAATAAGAATGGGTTCTCCTTAATAACAAAAAAATATTGATATCGTACTTGTTTATTAAAATTTAATTTAATTTTAAAGTTCTATCACGCTTGCTGGATAACCCTATATATACTTACGTATGCACTGTATTAAAAATAAATCATTATTATATTATAAAGTATTTTATTCTTAAAACTTAACGAATTATTATTCTCAAGAATAATATTAATATTTTTCAAGAACGGAAAATAACTCACACGCGTACACTTTCACAAAACATGCTTTTGAAAGAGTGTATTTCTTTAATATTAATACAATACAGCTCATCGTACTTATACAGCATCTATGTTAGCAGCATAATCTAAGTCAATGCCTAGCGCACGCCACTGGTAAGTACCTACTTCCGTCTCCGAACTAATTAAGAAAACTCCGAGGCGCCAGCCACTAGCGCGCGCTCGTTCAAAGTGAAATTTGCCCCGCTCTCGGTGAAAACTTTCGTATCACTTAAGCACACATTCGCCTGGCGGGATTACAATAAGTTATTCCCGACTCGATACAGGTGTACCCGCGAGTTTCGCCGGCATATGGCGCGCGAAAACAGCCACTAAGAACGGCAGTTGAGAATATTCGGAGGAATAATTTTGGTAACTTTGCAAGACTATCGTTGCTGCGGTTTGCGAAAATTAAAAGTACGTATTGAGTTATTTGTGAAACAAACTTTGCCAAAAAAAAAAATTATAGTGAGATGAACATTCCTAAAATATATATTTTGTAAATTGTTGTGAACTCGTAGGCCTCTAGATATCACTGATTATACTGATTGACAACATTACCTGCAGGATCTATATCTGACGAAGACGCGCTCTGTTATTATTCCACACTTTATTATTTCATGTGTCAACATTCCTAAAATCCATCAGTATCTTTGTAACTCACTAACCTACACACACACGTCTAAATACACAAGTACACATGAATGAATAGGTATTATTTGGGTTCTGTAGTGAAATGTTATACCTGGGTGTACCTATATTTATATATTTTTTTGCATGTCTGTCTATCTGTTCTCTATGCAATAATTTAATCGACCGAATTTTGCATAGCATTAGGACCCTGGCAAAACACGTTGGTATATGTATTATATTAAATACCTTCCTTTTTGAATTTTGTTTATTTGCACTCTAGGACTCTGAGGAATTTATTGTCACCCTCCCCCACACTTTGGACATCTCATCCTGCCTTTGCTTGCTCTTTGTTTCGAACATACCCCCTGCCTCCTCGCTCTACAGCCACCTGAGCAACACCAGGAATGGACTACCTTGTTAAACATTTTTACTATGGACAAATGCAAAGTTATAGGGAAATCAGAATGTATCGCAATATGTTTATAATTTTGTTCACGATTGTAAACCGTCTTCTATTGAAAGGTTGCACATCTTGTAATAATGAATGTTGATATATATTTGCACACATTATGTGAGAGCAATGCAACATGTCAAAATAAATAAATAAATAAAATAAAATAATGTTGGCTTATCTGCCAGTACGAGCTTGTTAAATAAGCCTCTTGTCGCAGGGTTAGCAAAATTCAGTAATATAATATAATATCGCAACAATTTTTTGTACATTTCTCAGTCCCGGTTGAATTCGTTATTAATAGCATAAGATAAGCGCGTTCCTTTTATCCCGTTGTCTTTAGCTACTGGAAAAATGTGTAAAACACTTTAAAAAAACAATACAACACCGCAATCCTTCGGCGACATTGATGTATTCTTTTATTTCAAGGAAAAAAAACATTTGATTTAGACTCCGCAGATATAACGGGACACGTTGCGCCTTTACGACAACGACCGACACAAAAAGATCGCTTTTTATCCGTGTGCGCATCGCGAGCCAAAGAAAAATAACCTTAGATCAGCGAGGACATAAAAACGCTTCGTTGCCCAAACAACCCTATGCCGCCACCCTTTCTTTAAGGCATGAATACGTTTGACAATAGGAAACTCGGGAGTAAATGGGTTACTAAGTCGTAAAAATAAATGCTGACAAATTACGCTGTCTTGTATTATAATGTGTTGATAGAATGATTTATATAATTACAAAGAAAATAAATAATGTGACTTAATAACAAGATGACGGTAGAAACTTCGAATTCAGAACAACAAACAAGGCATATTGAAATTCAACTATATAGCAGTAATTAAACAGATTAAATAAAACACAATAACTTTGTGTAAAAAACACGAATATTATTAAACGCCAACCGCTTAGTTCAAGCTTCGTCAGGGCGTATTTAAAACTAACCTAACTAACCAGAAAAAAAACCCACTCTAGTTCCTATATACGCGAGCGATTTACGTTTGGAAATAATAAAAAATAGAAAGTGAAACTACTCCTACATACAAATATATTTTTTTCTAAATTGAAAATTAAAGACAAAATAAATATTTTTGAAAAAAATACAATAATAGATTAATCCCTTTATTATTTTTAGTATTGAACAATAATTAATACAGTGTGCAACATACCTGACTAAATTACGAGTCGAAAATGTTCAAGGAGTGTGTGCAAATTCAGTAACGTTACAGATTTTCAATAATGTTAGTCTTTAAATCTAAATACTTTGAAATAAATATATTTAGCAGTTACATCGTGGTGTTTTATATTGAATTTATACAACACACACAATTTTTGAGTTAACATCCCGACTAGTTTCGGGAAGAGCAGTTCTTCCCACCTAGTCTATTGTTTAAAATTTAGAGAAAATAAAAATGTTACAATATTTTCTATTGTACTAAAATATGAATTAAACATATTAATTAGAAAGATATACATATAAAATCAATTTTATCGAAAAATATTGTTGTTGCGCCACCGGGATTCGAAACTGAATCTCTTTCCTAACCGAGGAAGGTGCATTATCCAACTATGCTACATTGACAATATTTTTAGCGACAATTTTTCGAACCTATATGTTACCTTTTTGATATTAATACATTTAATCGTTCCATTATTTGATAGAGCCATCTACCTTATTTTTACAGAATCTCAAATACCTTTGAGTAAATTGATAGCAGACGCCAGAATTATCAATTCATTTTTATTGAATTTAATTCATATTTAAAATATTACAGACCTAGTTTCTGAATAATTACAACTTCACAATAAGAATGTGTTCTTCTAATTCTATTGCACTGTTTCTAATGTAGTTTTTGCGTCAATTTTTTTTGCTCGACTCCCTGGGAGAATATATATATTCTATATTAAAATATACTTTTAAATATTTAATTTTTCCACCTATTGGGGAATCTGTGGATTCTGTTCACAGTGTTGCATGTTGTCTGGTACAAACAAAAGACCAAAATGTATACAGTTCAGTCGATACTCGATACATCCTCTACTGAGGATCTTGAGATCGCGCGGTAGATGTGGTCTCTCTTGAAACCGAGAGATGTGACGGGTGACCCTCTCGAGCCGAGTGGCTGGAGGGTTGAGGACACTAGACTACGGAGAGGTGCAAAGCAAGGGTGGAATCCTTTACAATTCAATTCTTTTTCAAGTCAAAAGTAAGAATTATTATTGTGTTGAACACATTGGTTTATTTAGCTTTAATAATAATATATTTTTAATGTTATCTGTATCAATAGAGAGACTTCATAAACATATATATTTTTCTATTCTATACTACAATACGGTATGTTTTGCTAGGGAGGTGCACTAAAAACAAATTATTTTTTTTTATCGACCAGTAGATTATATTTTCATTATAGTCGTCTATAATTTAATCACAAGCCCGAGGACGTTTAGCAAAAACAGGCTAGGATATTAAAAAAATCAAAGATAGTACTTGCTCAATATTCATATATCATTCGAATCCCATTACAAAATATTACAACAATATTCTAAAATTTCATCGCGATACGAGCGCGCAGTGCTAGCTTGTGAAGTGCCTCTAGGTCGGCCGGGTGACGAAACTACAATGAGTGCTTAGTACAATTAAAAAACCATTTGATTATTCTTAAATACAACACCACGGCCATTACTCTCAGCTAGGAAATTACCATTTTAATGATGTGTCAATTAAAACAAGATCAATAAACGACAACTCAAAAAAAAAAATATTACGCCAAATCACAATTTAATTTCAAATTGTTAAATGTATTTTACTAAAATTAAATAATTAAATTTAAAGCTATTTTCTTGTACACGATTCTACAATTACAAAAAAAAACAAGAAGTCTCTTTTCTTTTAGAATTTGTTAGCGTTATTTATAACATTACACTTGGATAAATATTTATATTGTAATATAGATTTCAGTGTACAATGTTAAGTTTCGTAATTAATATCGCAGAATATATAATAAATAAATATTTTAAAATATACCATCAGAAGTACGATGTGTAATTACTTTAATATTGGTACATGGTCAATACAGCAGTTTAAATTATTTTTTTTAATGTTCATTGGTTATTTATTTAAAGTAATAATTAAAATCTGACCTGAGCGTAGTTAATAGGTTTAGTAATTTTTAACTAATGGATGAGAAGAGAACTGTAAAAAATATATATGACACGAGTGCCGATGGCACCAGAAATAGAAGTCCGCAGAAGACTTGTCACGAGCGTATAGAGGTCCTTATCGACGATGATCTCTCAATGAGACTTAGATCTCTGAGAGTCGCTAAAGGTACGCATATACAGATGATTCTTAAATCACTTCACGCTGAACACTGTACCGTTTATCATCTCATTTCGAGTCGAATCCCCGAGACAAATCTCTTCAGTGGACACGAGATATTGAAATATGGTCCTGTTAGAAGTCTCAACAATCGTCGAACTTGTATGAGAGGAAGAATGAATGTAAATAACAGAAGGATGTGACGCTATATACTCTGCCTACGGCGAGATGGTAAGTTAGTTAATTAAAACATTTGATAAAAGTAATCCGTTTTTAGTTTACGCTCCAAAAAATTGTTTGGATTAATTAATTTTTATTTTTTTGTATGTTATTTCACACGATTTCAACATACAAGTTCATATTGCATTTCCATTATTTTTTGGATGCGTGCCAAATATCGCATCAGGCATTTAACATCTTCGCCTTTCAGATAGATCGAGTTGCGAAATATTCTCGCTTCTTTTAAACACCACACACGATCGTCTATTGCAAAGACACCAGCTTGGAGCACGCCATCGAGCAACTCTAATATTTAAATTACCGCCTGGGGCGGCTTTCACCTCCACCATCTGAATTCTCCATGTCTAATACGCGCAATCGAAATAAAATGGTGCTTTTTTGTTGGATTGAAAGGATTATGATTTTTCATAGCGTTTAAATGTATCTCTGACGTGAAGCTAAAACATGTCACCTAAAAAGTCAACCCCAAAATGTTTTTTATACCCGTTTTAGTGCCTACAACGAATTTACGATTATTTGATGGCACATTTCACGGCCCCAATAACCGATGGATCTATAAAAATCCGATGGAATAAATTTCTCAACTGACAGTACGCCTTATCTATGTAAATAATATTTTAGAGTGACGCCGATCGAACTTTCTAGAATATTTCGCTTTCGCAGTATTTTTAATATTATAAAAATTGCATTTGAACGTTAAATTGTTTTGGTATGTCGGTAATTTTGTGTTTGCTATTTGCCCTCGGGGCCTTTTGCTAAGGCCGGTAGTTTGATATTGCGGGGTCATCGACTCTCGCGCTGCTGCTAGGCTAGACGAGTCCCATGGACTTCGTTGCAAATGTATAGAATTTGCATATGGATTTTTACCATGTCCGAAGGTATCTTTTGCGCGCTAGTTTTTTTTTGTTTTAATTCACTAAAATTCGTTTTACGGTTTTTTCTCGAATCCATTCTTTATGTCCAATCTCTCGTTTCTTCCATCTATCCGTCTTACCATATATATATATATCGATAATGATGAAAATATACATATGGCATAAAAGTTATATAATAATTTATTCATTTAGATATGATTGGCAGTGTACCTACACATGCTATTCAACCAGATCGTCGGGTCGACCCATGAGAGTACCGATCGCGAGCGATGTGTACGGTGAGAGGACGAGAAAGTGTGTCGTGCCAAGAATAATTATTAAAATCAATAAAGACGTATTAAACATTTAAAAAAATGATAACAAACGAAACCCTAGTGACCACCTAAAATACTAATTAAATTAAAATATTCTTATCTATTTTTTTATTTTCTTGTTATATTTTATTATATTCAGGTATCCACTCATAAAATTCTGTGAACTAGGTCTGTTACAACCTGTAAAATTTGTTTATCTTTTCGAAAGATCAATTTTTTTCTTTATATATATTTATTATATTTATATTATTCTTTATATCTTTCTAAGTAATTCATCTAATGTTATATTTTATTTATAAAAAAAAAATGTTTATCTATGTAAAAGGCAATCCTTGCCTTAAAACTGCTATATAGTTTGGAAAAAAAAAATCTAATTGAATATATATGTAATTAAGAAGAAATAAAATTAAAAAATACTGTTTCGTATTCGTAAGTATATAGGTGAACACATATATGTACTTCCACACTTGAATCAAAATTACTAATGTCAAATGTAGTATAATTGTTATCGGTTTTGTTTTTGTTCCTACCCCTTAGCCCATTCTCAATTCAGTCTACATCTGTTCCCCAGCTCCGCTAGTTCGCTTTTGAATTCGTCGAAATTGTGGTGTTCTCGCTGGATTATTCGTTAAATCCACTGGAAAAACAAAGATTAAAGTATGCAAAATTTTGTCGTGGTGGATTCATCAGAATCGCCGGTTCGAGCTGCTCAAGATTTGGGGTGAACTTCAGGACAAGCCAGGGAGCGTCATCATCATGTGAGTCGAGCTGTTCTCCTTATCCCGTGAGCCATCCTGGTCCGATATCGAAGGATCCCCTTACCCTCATCCCATACTTCCCTCATTTTCAATTCCCCATTTCATTCGCCAACTACCCATCCATCCATTTCCATTATCACCCACCCATGCTATACATAAATTTACTTACTTACCATCATGCCGTTTCCCCGCCGGGGTAGGCTGAGAGGATAAAGCGCCACACAAAATTTAATACGTACATTATAGTCCTCATCACGTGTAATAAGTTATATACGTGCGAATATTTGTACATACTGTTTTGTGATACGAATTATTTATTTAAGCACGACTTACACAATAATTTTCAGAAGCAAATATAAATTTTAAAATGTTTCGATGTAAAATAAATTAGTTAAATAATATAATTAATAATGGAATTGGTTCAAATAACATTTTTAAATTTTAAATGCAAATACAGTGTAGACTAGTTTTTATGAAAATGGCGCTATACAAATTATCCAATGTTATTAAGTTAGTGGTTTATCGGGACAAGGCTTAAACCACCGATCACTTTTTACTATGCTAATATTTTACCGCTACATAAGCACATTTGCATCAAACTAAGAAATAATTACGAAAAGACGGTTTACTTTGCTATAGACACGGTATACTACTCCCCAAGCTGGGCTACACCGGCTTTATTAGTTCTGTCAGGTTTTTCTATTCACCACATTTCGGCGACATCTGTTTTTTCAAGCTGCAAGTTAACATAATTTAAAAACGCTTTTTTTTTAGATTACTTTGAACGAAATCTGCTAGATGACGCCAGGCTTCTGGTTCATTTTTATGACCGAAGTATTTTATGTACAACTAGTTTTATATTTAAATTATATTAAATTTACGCTGTATTAGTGAAATTGCAATACATAAAAACATAATCCATTTAGTAGATAAATAATGTTGTGTTAAGATTTTTCTTAATCATTGTCTCGAAGAGATTTAAGGCAACCGCAATAGAATGAAGAAGAAACACACCAGTTGGAAAGTCAGCTAGAACTTGAGAAGGAATCGGCGAGACGATTCGTTATCACGCGTTAAAAAAATAGGTTATATCATTTATGTTACACCGTGAAAGCTTCTCTGCTAAACTATGTGTACACAAGTTACTTTTCCGTTATTATTTATTGCTTCTACAACGCAAAAATAATAATATATCTCCCTGTCACGAAATATTCCGAAAGCAGTGATATATTATAATCTTCATTTATCCCAAATGACTTAATATCTCATACGTCTGTAGTATTTTTCACAAGTCTCTGAAATATAAATCCATGTTTCTTCTATAAACAAAAATAACTTAGCTTGCCAGAGTCGTTTCTCGCATTTTTCCATATATAATACATTCTTCATCCTTAAAAATATATACATATTTTTCCTAAGAAATACGGTAAAAATAATATCATATTTGCTTCTTCCAATCCATATTTATTTTTGTTTTCCATCGTAAAGCTTCTATAGATTAATACATTTTAATAAGAATTAGTAATAATAAAATTATTAGAGATTTAGTAATTTGTATACAAACACAATCACAACAATCGGGTAGATTTCGTCTGTGTGTACCTACGTGTATTTTTTTCTTCTCTTACATACTTACTTATCATCAAGTTGTAGAGAGGATAGAGCGCCACAATATTTTGTATTGACACAATTCTCGCCTCATCCACACAAGTTCGACGATTATTGAGGCTTCTAACAAGACCCGCCTCCAGTATCTGGTTTACCTGGTCGTGCCAAGTCTTCCGGACGCCCTCTGCTTCTGGTGCTATCAACAGTTGCATCATATATTTTTTCATACCATTCTCTCCTCATTCATCCGTTCTATATGACCAAACAACCTAAGTGATTCTTTCTTAATCTTACTCACTATACTAAGATAAGCTTTACATTATTTCCTTGTTTCTTCATTCTTTACTGTGTCATAAATGGATTTTTCACATATACACCTAAGTGATTTCATTTCCACTGCATTCAGTCTTCTTTCGTTCCTCTTCTTCCAGCTCCTGGCCTCACTTCCATACATTAATGTCGGTACCAGAACCCCATTGTGAACCGCTAGTCTTGCTTCATTTGACAAGTTTACATTAGCTACAATTCCATTCAAAGTGCCGTTCACTTTATTCCCTGCTGTCACTCAGGTTTCGATATCTTTCTCTGTCTTTCCGTTTCTATCGAACATACTTCCCATCTACTTGTTCCAAACATTCATTACCTACAAGTATTTAGCTCGGTGTCTCGCTTTCCTCCTTCTCGAATACCATCACTTTCGACTTGTTGACATTCATAATAAGGTCGCTTTCCTTGCATACATCGTACATTCTACTCACTAGCCTCTGTAATTCTTGTTCATTGTTCGCCATTAATACTGTATCATCGACTTACAATAAACAGCATACAATCAAATCGCCCATTTTTTTCTCAAGGTCTAATAGTAACGGAGATATGAATTATTAAAGTTTTTGAACAGCCGCCATTTTGAGATAATATAGCGGATCAGGCTGGTTAACGAATATAGCCGTGATTTCTAATAAATAAATATTTTTAAAAAAATACTAATTTATATAACATTAATCTATTTAAAAAAGCGAAATAATTTACTTTGCACATCATATTGCGCTATGCCATACAGACATATTTAGATCGGTCGTTTTTATGCTACACGGATGGATACAAGGAAATTGTCAGTGTTACAAAATAAAGCTATGAGAATAATACTCAGTGCAATGCTGAAAGATGAATATGATGACCTTTAAGCAGAAAATATATTTTAATATAATGGTATTTATTTATAAAATCAGCAATAAGAAAATATCAGCGGAATTTACACGAAAAATTAATGCAAATCAATATGAGCACGAGCATCGTACAAGAGGAAGGGAAAGACTAAGACTGCCGTTCAGGAAGAAGGCCAATTCTCAGAAATCGACGATGTAAAGTGAGATGAAATTTTTTAATGAAATGCTAGAAAACATAAGAAAGGAGGAGAAATTGAATAGATTTAAAATGAAACTGACCAAATATGTAAAAGATAAGTTTTAGTAAAAGAAAATACTTTAATCTTGCTTATATTAGAGCATATATAGGAGTGCTTATGTATGCACTATGTTAAGAATTAAAAAAAAAATTAAAAAAATACATACATATATATATGCTCAAGAATATTCATACCGTTTATCTTTTTATTAAATACTATTTCAATTGTTTTAAACGTAACAAAAATAAGAAGTTTTGATTCTTCAAGAAAATACACTACTTTCTTTTATATCGAGTATTGGAAATTGTCAATACCGCCCCCTAACAGCCAATCCCTGAACAAATAAGCCTGACTACTTGGCGAATTGAACGCGACTATCTCCCGACAACATTCCAGTTAGCGAACAGTACTTACTGCCGGATAGTCATGTGACCAATACTCGTCGGATACTGAACCAACTTCGATCGCTATTTATTTCTCTTTAAAATTACGCATTGAGCACATGTCTGTTTTTCGCATTTATGATACTGTCAGTAATAGGCTGCTCGGGGGTAATAATTTAAAGGGGTGGGTGTTGTGTGGGAGGATATGAAAAGAAGGCCGATATCACAAAGGGTTGTTAATAAGATGTGCCGATTGTGTGATCAGTGGTTACTTTTAATTGTGGTAATTTTTTTTGCGAAAACATGTTGTTTGATCGTTAGTAAAAAAATAATAAAGTTGTATCAATGTGTCCAAAAATTTAATAAAAATGAATTGATAATTCTGGCGTCTGCTATCAGATTTACTCAAAAGTATTTTGAGATTCTGTAAAAATAAGGTAGATGGCTCTGTCAAATGATGGAACGATTAAATGTATTAATATCAAAAAGGTAACATATAGGGTCGAAAAATTGTCGCTAAAAATAATGTCGCTGTAGCTTAGTTGGATAAAGCACCTCCCCCGGTTAGGGAAGAGATCCAGGTTCGAATCCTGGTGGCGCAACAACAATATTTTTCGATAAAATTGATTTTATATGTATATCTTTATAATTAATATATTTAATTCATATTTAAAAAATATTTACTTTTCGAAAATACACCCGTAGTAAACTCATTTTAACTGCTATATCCGATAGTAAAGACGAGAATCGATACCTAAATATGGCGGACTTTTCACAGCTGTTGATAAATAAAATATATGAGGTAAGTTTTAAACGCAACAGAAACAGAGTACCCGCGAAAGACCTGGCACGATCAAATAGATATGTAGATATTGGAGGAAGACCCTGTTCGAAATCGACTTATGAAAGTGAAACATGAAAGAGTGGTGTATCAGAGTAGAAGAGTATGTTTAGAATATAATCTTGTTTTATAGTAGGTCAAGAGATATTGACTTCTAAAAATGTAGCACATACCCAAATGCCCCAGATCCTGGTTAAGGCTGAAGACGAAAAAAAAAATTTTTTGAAATTGTTGAAGTTAAATAGATTTGATAATAAAGTTAAACAATATTTATAAAGATTATATATATATAGTGTGTATGCGTTTGGGACTGCACGAATGGTATCAGTGCACGTAAATCCATTTTCAACACTCGGCACACTGTCACCGCAATTTTATATCGATTTTATTATCCTGTTTTGATAGCGCTAGACTCTGACTGGTGCACTCCTAGCTAGATAAGGCCACCCCCTACTACTCCCCGAGCCTGTTTAGAATATGGAATGGAAAATCATAAAAACAAATTTGGCATCGTAAATTTCAAATCAAATTACTTTCCCGCGTATTTACGTATTTGCCTTTATCAAATTATTTCAATAAAAAAGTTATTTTGACAAAAAATAAACGAACTCAAATAAAATATAAATATTTTCGAAATCAAAGGAAATACATTTCGTAAGCAGATTTTGCGCTACGGCTTACACACGCACCGAAGGGTATTCCAAAATAAGCTCCAGGAGCCGTACACAGCATTTAGATAGAACGCCCATACATAAGTAATCCATTGTTTCTGAGTGGAAGACTTCAGCTTTTTTAGGCTATTTTCCAGAATTTATTTAAAATATTTGTGCATAAGGTGTAATTTATTTTAAATATTATAAAATTTTCTAGGTATCTTTATAAATTTTAATTGAATAATTCAATGATTTCATACTTTTTTGGATATTGCAATATAAGAGACCGAACGTGAATTTTGACTTTTTTGGGAACAATATATTTAATAACCAATGCAAAAATATTAATATCTAAAAAGTACACATTTTCGTTTCAACCTTTAACAATCAATTTATAAACAAAATATATGGTTTTTATATGGAAATATTTTGAGATTAGGTGTACCAAAGATAATTCTATTGCGAAAAAAATTTAATTTTTTGGCATAATATTTTTTTGGTGATAATTACAATATATTTAGACTTTTTTTGAAAGTAAATTCTTTAAGATTGAATAGCTCTTTAATAATAAAATTTAATGAAAACACATCGCGCTATAGTTGTTGCAAAAATACTGGAAAACTTTACACTAAACTTACTCTCCGGGCAATAAAAACGCGAATCGTGTTCTAAGGACTATTCAATACTGAAACTGTGCCTTTTGACGTGTGTGTATTTTGACTAGATCCGATTGGCGAGGTTACATATTCATATATCTTCCTTTCTCTCAAAAGCAACGATACAAATGTAATAACTCGTCTTTTTGATAAGAGATTTATTTCTTTAATTTTGTTCAATTCTATTATGTAACATTTATTTATTTTTATACATACGGTACACAGTGATAATACAAATATTTAAAATCAAATTGTGAAAATAGAATACAAGTATTTTATCTAAGCCATAATTTAACAACGAACATATTTTAAATTATTATTACACAAAAGTATTTCATTATTATTAATATTAATTTTTGATTTAACTCTAACCTTTTACCACTTTTTTATTCTCCCACTCTTAATGTTCATTAGTTTCTCATATTAGATTTTTTGATTTTCTTAAATATTTTATTCCATCATTAACTATTAATTATTATTATTTTTTTAATATAGACGGTATTCATTTTATATAACTCAATTATTAATCAACACAATGAATCATACAAGTTTTTTTTTGGATCTATATTTAAATTTTACAAATAATTGGACGATCGTAAAACAGAACAGTGTGGTGAGTTTATGTACTAATTTTGTTACAATGTTGGGTATTACAAATTGGGTGCCTATATATAGTTACATGTCATTATTATCATACATTAATGTTGAGAAAAAACAAAATTTTATATGTTTAACTATCATTAGCTCAAAATATCTTAATCGTCCAATTATTTAAAAATATATATAGAACTAAAAAAATCGTGTTTGATTTGTTGTGTTGATTAGCTATTAAACTTATTCTATGAAAACACATATATAACTGGTTTATCATTTTGTTTTTTTATAATTGTTTTATTTGTTACTGTAAAACTTTGTGTTTTTAAAATTAAAATATATCTCTATTCTGTCTCTTAAATATTAAAAAAAAATGGCGTCGTAACTGTTTTAAAAGAACGTATAATATATAGGTAATAATAAAAGCTTAGCTGTGACTGAACGATATTTTGTGCATTAATATATTTTAATATTAATTTTCACTCAATTTTATGGAATAAGGGACACATCACCCTGGGTGAATCACGCCTCCAGGTGCTGTTCTTCGTTTCAGGGAACAACCTTTCCTCGTTCAGGTTGTCCGTTCATCCCTTCTTTCGCCTAGGACATCTCACCTGTCGTTTGTCTTCTGGAATTACAGAGTTAATCTGCTTCGTTGGGCTTTCCGCTAGCACACGCAAGACGTGTCCAGGCCATTTTATAAAGGTTCTATTATTCCAAGTGACCCTTTAGTTTAGGTGTTACCTACGTGACCTTCGAATGCCGCCCCCGTTACTAGTCTTTAATGTTTCATTTCCGCTACTTAGATTCTTGGAAGGTAGTAGGGGTAGGCACCCGCACTCGGGGTCACCGAAAGAAATGTGATATTTTATTTCAGTTTTTTTGGCGAAAAGTATTTTACATGCTCTTAAATTACTTCATTTTTATGAACTACAGATTAAAACTGTTTTAAAAGTTAAATCGTCAGATTTATATTCTAAGGTATTTGAGAATCAATATTATATAAATATGATCGTTTCCATCAGGAAAAAAAAGATGTCTCACAAAAGTATAACATATCGAGCCCTCAGAATAACAAGGTTCCATCTGACACTGACACTGCTGAAAAGTGTGGATTGAATTTCAACATATACATACGATCAGTTATAAGGTCTTAACTTATTTTAAGTATTATTAATGACCACTGTGAGATGAGGGATATTAAAAATAAAATAAAACATTGTAAATTAACAATAATGATCTATAGATTGAAATAAATAACTGATGCAGTTGAAACTTTCAGATCTATAATATTTTGTGGCGTGTAAAATTTATGATGTCATAATTTGACGAAAATGAGATATTGATATCACTTTATGTAAAAACTGCTGTTTCTTTTTTTTGGTATATTACTCATGTTTACGGCGTAAAATATCTTAAGTGAATTTAAATGCATAATAATATAATTAAAAATTTATTTTACTATATTGAAGGAATACAAAAAGCTTTCGAATATTGCGATATATATATATTGTGGGGTGAAAGCTACGGCAGCCCCTCCACCACCTAGCTACAACAGAGAGCATGATAGTGAGTTGTTCGGTGATCAGATGCTACCTACTTACCATAGTGTGTAGATCCATCATAACCATCTTCTGGGAAAATAAAAGTAAGATTTGAGAGGTGATATTCCAGGATAAAAGTTTTAGTTGAATTTATTCAAATGATCAATGGAACAGAACTACCAGCCATGGTGATTGTATTATATTTTAATTTAGGTAATACCGTTATTTACTTCTTGTTTCCTAAAATTTATAACGTTACAATATATATGTATAGGTATATTTTATCGATCACTGACACGAGGAGTTTTGCTCTCCAACCATAAAATGTATATGGTTATTGTGACTTAATTGGTACAATATTTATTTATTTGTAACTATATAATACAATGTAAAAATATGTTTGGACTGTGCCCGTATCACTAGAGAAATTCGGTGTCGAAACAGGTATATACTACCGGCAATAGAAAGACCTGGTGGTGATTTAATTTTTTCGATTGTTAGATTTTTTCTGTGAACCTTCTTCTTAAGTGTTTTATTTAGTTAATTAATTTTAATTACAGGTACTGTAAAACTCAAAAAATCAATGTAAATATTTTTTTTCTCATTTTTTTTTGAAATAGACAAATAAGCCTAATTCTATATGCTCCATGAAAACCGCATTAAAGTTTGTTTAAATGTCTGATGTTAAATGTTCAATGCTTGTTCGTCATTCTCCTCGTAAACAATAGAAATTATGCAATGGTTCGTATAAATAACTTCCTTTCGAAACTAAATCAGTTCACTATCTATCAATACAAAAAAATAAAGTCTTATAAATAATATTTAACATTATTTTACATTAAAAATTGTTCATTTTTGTTTTCGCTCTCCTGTAAAATGTTTGTTATACTCACTACACTTTTTTGCAGCCTATTACAATCTATCTACTGTAGTATACATATACACTTAATTTACATGCTGAGGGGTTGAGTCAGATTTTATATTTTTGCGATTTTCTCTCTCAGGTTTGTGAAGTTGATTGTAAAAATAATCTTATTAGTATATTTAAACTGCCGCCATTCGAGACTTTTTCTCATTTCTTTTCTCAATTTATCCAAATGTGAAATGGAATCGCCCGCTCCGTTTCCCGAGTCATCTAAAATTCCTTATTCGCTTCATCCAACTTTCTTATTCACCCGCCATACTCTACACCCCTCCCCGCCCTATCAAACTCCCCTGTCAATCGTAGAATTTGCATTTTGCATTCTAAGCTTAAAAATGTGTCAATCCTTGGAATAACAAACAGAATTTTTTTTGTTTTATTTTTTAAAAAAATCGCAATATAGGAACACGTTATTTAGTTTATCGTGACTGCTAAGATTTAGAATTTTATAAATAAAGTCCTTAAAGTACTCCAAATTTATACATTTCATTGAAGTGCCAAATTCTTTTGAATTTTTGAAAGCTTTTTTTCTGAAGATATATTTTTTCAATAAATAAAATAAATTTGAAACAGTGCAATGGTGGTATAAGACGATTAAAACTAATGTAAATTAAAAATACCAAACAAATATCAGATATTTCAGAGAGACAAACCTTGTTTTAAATATATTTAATGGGAAATATATATGGAAGTTTGTATTTCCATAAAATATAGCTTTATCTCTATGAGATATCTGATATTTGTTTAATAACAGTGGCTTTGTAGGTAAAAATCCAGTAATTGTGTGTGTCCTTGAACATTTTCAAATATTGCTAAAAATATTAAGGTTATTTTAATTTATATAAGTAGGTACTTAGGTAATATTTATAATTATTTTTTTATGATCCGTTTTAATTTTTTTAAATATTAATAGACATGCGTACACGTATCACATCAATGTTCTTACTATTTTCAAATTAAGCTTGTGCTGTGAAAATAGGACTAACTATTACCCTCGAAACGTCGACTGCTATAATCACTACACCAACAATTCAATTCAATTCTCGACGTTTCATTTGACGCTCGATGTATGATATTGAATATTAGAAAATTTGTCGCTAAAAATATTGTCGCTGTAGCATAGTTAGATAATGCACCTTCCCCGATTTGGAAAGAGATCCAGATTCGAATCCCGGTGGCGCAACAACAATATTTTTCGATAAAATTGATTTTATATGTATATCTTTCTAATTAATATATTTAATTCATATTTATAAAGTGTTTGTCGTGTTAAATTTGCGATGTTTATTTAATATAGAAGACGATTTAGTTCAGAAATAGAGAAGGACATAAAGGTGGAAAAGAGTAAACGCCACACTTTGCTTTTCAGACGTACCGTTTTTGCCGCATTCACTTTCATATATATTCTCTAATTGAGTCGTTCTCCAATATCTGATCTAACTGATCGTTGCCTTCAATTCGTCCCATATATTTTGTTTTAATATTTTCATTTTACGGATGAACACGGGCTACTGAAGATGATGCAGGGAAACGAATTGACACAATCATAAATATCTGAGTGATTCGTTTTGATTTATAATATTTGTCATCTGAATCCCGAACGGACATACCTGATTCACGTTACTCAAGAATACGATGCATCGTCACGACTCCGACACTGAAGTACACCACCCCCCAACCCCCACCCCCTCCACACACTTTGGGACATATCTGTCCTGTTTCATTTTCGTTGCATGAACATCTATGGGTGAAGTTTCTCGCCAGGTGTTTGAAACTAGCGACACGTGTGTTTTTTTTTTTACTTTCTTTCTCTTCATCGATTCCTGTTCTGCGCCGGGTCTTTTATTTATTGGTAGCTTCTTTATTTGCTCATGAATACTTTCTTTGATCATTCTCTTCTTCTTCTTTTGTTTTTATCACCGTGGTTACGAATGTGTTGTGTACCAGAGACTGTGACTTCTCCATTTTCCATGTCGGTTCATAATTACGCAATTCAAATACCTGCATCAAATTATGTACAAGAGAAGAAAATGCATCATGGAAACTATAATTGATCGTGAAAAGACAGCCATATACCTATGAGTAGTAAACATCACATATATCTTTACTAAAAAGTACATAAAAAGAAAAAGTATTATATACTATGTGCTCTGTTAAGCAAAAATAGAATATGGCATAATTGGATGGGAAGTTGTAGCTTATACACATAGAAAAACTACCAAAACTAACCACACACGCAGCACTTTAAGTCCAAGAGTTCCGTGTACTAATCTAGAAAAATTTGGACAAAGAACCATAAAATATTACTCCACAAAATTATACAACAAATTGCCAATGAAAATAAAAGATACAACAAATGAAATTTACAAAACTAATTCTACGGTGGATTAAAGAATTACAACCGACGATAAGAAGGGAACTAACGACGAGCACTATTTAAAAAATAGAAAATATGTTATAATAATGTTATCAATGCTCAAATAACCTTTAAACAATAACCCATCTTGACTCAGGATCATCCTATACTAATAAATATTAAAAATATTATAAAAATAGAAAAAAAAACAATATTTACATTTGTCGCTGGTTGCCTTCCTACCCTCGTACTTGCCAATGTCAGACATTTAAAAACTGAAACGTTCCAAATCTTAATATCAAAATAAGTAAACATAGAAGTTTCACTTATTGTAGATCGTGCATGCCCAACAACATACCCGGTGTTTAAAAAATAGATTCGTGTACCATTAAACTTCTCCATCCCGTCACGCGTATAGTTAATAAAATGAATTATTTTTAAAGTTTAGAAATAAAAAGAAATTTGAATTCGGGTATTAATTTGTTAAACAATATTACATTTTTTCTCCTCTCAATACTCCCGTTACAACCACCCCTCCACTTTCCGCCGGTAACTCTGCCCCCTCCCCCTCCATCTGTCAGTACCTAATTACTTGTATGTCTACCGCCTAAGCCTTGTCTCCTATATTTTTGTGTAGTTAGTTTAATACTTCACCTTTCAATGAGAGTTATTGTTCCTCTCGAAACTCGAGTAGTGCTAATAAACTCAAGTAGAGTTATAACATTGTTTTATTTATATACATCTATTAGGTCAGATAGGCTTCTAGTAAAATATATATTTTTTATTTATTATCTTTGTTTTATTAACCATTTAATTGAGTTTAAATACATCTACCGGTTTCGAAAAATACCATTTTCTTCTTCAGGATGTCATAACTAACTAAAAAATATATTATTGTTTCTTTACCAGAATCTATTTTAAAAAAAATAAATTTTTAGTGCCTACCTCAAATCATTACTTAATACAAATTTACTCGAATAATTTTTAGGAAAAAACGTAGTTGAATTTAGTTGGTTGTTTATAATTTTTTGATTAGTTTGACACGCTTTATTTATCTCCAACGATTCTAAATTATTTAATTTGTGACCAACACCGTTTAAATGCAAAGTTGACAATCCCAATTTTTTATCAAAACCATGACCATTTTCTATCAAATGATTAGAAAATTCTGAAAGCCCACTATTGTTCAAACATCTCAAATGCTCCCTTACTCTTATATTAAAATTTCTATCCGTTTTACCAACATAAAATGCAGCACAATCCTTGCAATCTTCGTACTATATGCATTCTCATGCACTGGCTAACTCCCCAGTCTCCAGAATGCATTCTTTGGGGAATGAATATGTGGAGGTAGTCGACATTTTTTATGTTAATTTAATTCTTTATAAGACTACACTATTACAATTTTTTGTGTCTCAACTCAATAGTGACGGATAAATTGCTACTTTATATTTATTTTTAATATTGATTGTGTAAAAACATGCTGACACTATGATTTTTTTTTCTTTGTGTATTGCACTTCTGTTGTAGTTTTCTGCATAATAATAATAAATAAATAAATAAATATTAAAATTTTCTCAGAACTTTGATGTGATTAATGTACAACTCCCAACAACTCTCATCAATACATAATATGTGTAGGGTCCTTGTCCCTCACAACTAAGTCTTCAGGACCTGATTATATCAGACATGCTGGACCACCTGATACTTTAGGAAACTTTCAACTGTCCATAATAGACCGAAAAGTTAGACTAATGGGTTAAAATTACACGTGGCTGGTCCACTTCACTTTAATGCTTTATAGTATCCTGCTTACATAATCAATAAATTGGAATTTAATTACCTGTTATATAACACAATGAAACTATTTTAATATACGAACAAATTGTGATTGTATGGTCAGTTACCAGTAACCACTTTTAGATGACTGATACTAGATTTTTTATAAACTTTACCCATGAAAGATTCCCCAATTTTTAACTCGTCCAGGTTTTCGATACGTTTAAAGCTATGGAGAAGCCAGGGATTTGACTAAGTGCATTTTGAAGTTACTGATTATATTATTCTTCCAGATTGTCTAGGCTTGATTTCAAACTCCTCGCCATATCTACTTTCTTTCTTTCAGTTTCAAACTCAGTCAGTTATGATCGATCCTTGGTGAACGACATCATGTTATCTTCCAATCCTTATATTGAGCACGTAGACCATTAAATAAATTTATATTAGTTTATAAAGGAATCATATTTTAACACAATTAATTGTAAATACAAAATAAATGTATTAATTCGAAAGATATACATATAAAATCAATTTTATAGACAAATATTGTTGTTGCTTCTGGGATTTGAACATGGATCTCTTCCAATCCGGGGAACGTGCATTAACCGATTATGCTACAGCACACAATACATTGACGATACATTTTCGAACCTATATGTTACATTTTTCAAATTGATACATTTAATCGGTTAATGCCCCGGATTGGAAAAGATTCAGGTTCGAATCCTGGTAGCAACAACAATATTTTCTCTAAAATCGATTTTATATGTATATCTTTCTAATTAACACATTTAATTAGTATTTAAAATATCACAAACCTATGTTCTGAATAATTACAACTTCACAATAAGAATGTGTTCTCCTTAATAACAATTAATTGTATTAAATAAAATATACGTGTCGATATTGTAAATTAATCGATTACAAAAGCACTTTATTTTTTTTAGTTACCTCTAACTTTGTACGCTATCATAACAATTAAGAAGGCTTCGGTTAAACTTTTGTTAATTTCGCAACACCTGAATCCTCCCGACCTTCTCCCCCGGGCCACATTCACAGCCCTCGTGCGGGGGTCGCTGCGGGGCGCGGCTGGAAGGGGGATGATGGAGCGAACAACAAAATTTGCGGTTCTTTCGGAACCCCGGCGGGACCAACCCTTGCAGCCTCGTGCTGGCGCGCATCGGAAGATCAGAATAGACGTGCTATTTTAATCACTGTACAGTCTAAAAAGAGGTATTCGGTTTCATCTGGTGGTTATGAGATTTGACGTACTGCTTGGATCACAGCAAATGTAGAAGCCAAATCGCTGTCATGATTAAAAATGATTTAAATCTTGTAAAAAGAGTTACCTACTGTGCATACATACCGCGTCACTATGACACTAGAAATTACTCATCAATAATGACAGAACATTCGAGAATTAATATTATTGTAATCTTAAGAGATAAAAGTTTTTTTTATATGTGTACTTATGATTAGTTTAATAAAAAAAAAATTCAAATTTAAAAGAAAACAATTTTATTATTTTCATTAGTGCGAACGTAAATTGTGATAAGTGATTGTTTATTTCCATACATAAAGTATAATATTTATATAATACATGATCAAAAATCTATAAGGTGTACGTTATTGTGGGAAGGAAATTATTATAATAGTAAAATCTATTATATATAATTTTTTTAATTACCATTAGATATAAGTTTTTGTTGATATTTCTAGCATTAACTTCGCGGTTAGACATAATTAAAATTGTATTCATGTTTAACTTTGTTTAAATCACTGTGTTGTTTTTACATCAACCGCTTTCAATACTAACGTATCTTTGTCAGGACTGGCGTATAACGTCGAAACTGGTTAACGTAAAAACAACACAGTGGTTTAAACAAAGTTAAATATAAATACAATTTTAAATATAAATTTTATATGGTATTGAAATGATTTCAGTTATTGGAGTCTGCAATAGATTTTGAACGTGTAAATCAGGTGTACGAGATATTAGAGATATCAACAATCGACGTGTTTGAAAATATGTACAGGGTGTATATTATGTTCCAGGCCGATGTTGTTTTTAAGTAACTAAAATATTACTATTTTAAATAACACAAATATTTAATTTGGTTTTTATTTATCAATTACATATATGATTTATTACAATTATGTATGGAATATGACTTCAGCCAAGTGGCCGCCTCTGGCAGTGGCACATATACGTGCTCTTTTAACCATAATTTTCATAACATTCTCGCACATTCCGCGCGTTATTTCAGCAATTTAATTTCTCATATTGTCCTGGAACATCGGAATTGTTGTTGGCTTATTGCCGTAGACCTTTCCTTTCAAGTACTCGCGCAGAAAATAGTCGGAAGCCGTCAAATCAGGTGATCGGGGAGGCCAGTCGATATCACCACTTTTCAAGCATAGCTCGGGCTGTGTGTGAGGTGTCACCGTCCGTATGTGCAGGCCCGATCGGCTCAATTCGGCCACCAAGAAGTTTTCCAATATGTCACGATAGCGATCACTATTAACAAAAACAAACAAACAACAAAACACGTCCGGCAGTAGTGGGTCATTTTAGACCCTCCTCAATTTTTAAAGTTTTTCAACTATTTTGTGGGAGATTTTTTATAGATATTTAATTTTAAATATGATTTAATGAAATGGCATGAAAAAATTAAAGATAAAATTAAAAAATGTTACGAATACTGTCCATATTCTCACTCATCAACAGACGCCCTACACAGCCAAAATTCAAACATCCACTGAGCATGTAATCTTTTCGTCGGAACCCGAACAGGTAGTGTCATAAAACTTACAAGTAGGCGCAACGACCCTCAAATAGTTATATTACTGGCATTGTCTAGGATCCGCCAGACGAAAATAAGTCAAAACAAATACATGAACGCATACCTGGTATCCTTTGTCTTCCTGCTCAAAATGTTGACAATATATATTTCGGTGTAAGCGCTGAGTTTCAATCCCGTAAAAGCGACTGATTTTTGAGCGTTTTTTTCACATTTTTATCAATAACTCATTTGAATCTCGTCCGATAACATTTATTTGTATCTCAAATTATTTGGAAATATTTAATAAAAGATTAGCTAGAAGGAAAACAGTATTAAACAAATATTTGTAGCGTAATTCATATTTTTACAAACACCCGGGTCAAATCTGACCTACCGCCGCAGAGTATGTATTAATGATTACATCGTTGCCGTTATTGTTTAGATAAAAGGTTTAATGACTTCAACACGTTGTTAAAGCGTTAGATGCTCCTAATGCGAACTGACAGATGTCTGCCAAATTAAATCGGCCTGGAACATAATATTCACCCAGTACGTAACTGATTGGTAAGAGTGCGACAATATATATTATCTATCTACCCCAGCGGAGAAATGGTGTGATGGTGAGTTTGTTCATTGTTTACTCTTTGTATAATTTGAAGTTCCTCAAGTTAAGTGATCCGGCCAATATTGCTGCAACTTCAACAATACATCCAATCTATACAAAACAAAATCCATTCAAGTTTCCTTAACTTCCCACACTCCCCGTACAACCCTCTTGGGCTTTTGAGCACGGATAAGAAATAGCTACATTGCCACAGGTAAACCCCTATTTACTGCCGTTACGTTTGATATTAAATCGAAGGTTATGTAGTATTATACTTTACGACGTGATATGGTTCAACGTTTCAAAATAAAGTATCTATTTGAATTTTTTGACATTACGTCAATGTTGTATGGAGTGGGAAAAATTGGATTTATAGAAAAAATATGTATCATCATCATCATAGCATTATCACTTCTAATGACTGACACTCTCTTGCCATATTACTCCAATTGCTCTAATTATTTCGTCTTTGGATTTTTATATGATACCGTTAAATAGTATTATTTTTCTTTTGATTGCCAAACGAAGATGTTTAAGATAAAATAAGATAAGATAAACTTTATTGAGATACATTTTTGATAAAATTTAGTTTACAATTTATTTATTCTTTTGGGATGCAGTGCCTGTGACAGATTCAGCCATGTGTTTGCTACTTTGCTAGACCTTAGTCAATGTTTTAAGTAGCTGATTTTTTCGTACTGTTTAGATTACGTAATTTTATTAAAATAATTTAATGTAAAGGGTGTTTTTTTATAGAAATATAGAACTTTAAAATTAAATAAAACATATAAAAATCGTGGTAATGGCCATGGTATTAGCTTTATTGGAAAGATAATTTTATGCCATTAGTGTTTAAATATAATTTCGCGCTTATGGGTGCCGCCGCGGCTGGCTCGAATAAAGCGCAATCTGGAAGTCCAATTTTCGACCACTTTAATATATATACGGTAATAACGGGACAATTGTTGGCTTCCAAGTCGGCTATCGTCTTTGGTTTATCAGCGTAGACCACCGACTTCATATATCCCCATATAAAATAACTCAAAGGTGTTAAATCACACGATCTTGGAGGCCAATTCACAGGTCCATTACGCAAAATTATGCGCTCATCGACTGTTTCCTACAACAAATTGATTGTGGCGCGCGCTGTGTGGCGTGTTGCGCCGTCTTGTTGAAACCACAGCACTTCCACATTAATGCCATTTAATTGGGGAACGAAAAAGTCAGTAATCCTGGATCTATAGCGCTCTCCATTGATTGTAACGTTCCGGCCGGCATCATTTGGGTCCTCCTCAATACTATGCTCCACTGCAGCAACAGATTCTACGGTTCGCACTGTACGATATCTCTGCGGATGCGTATTATTAATTAGGGTATGTGCGGTGCGAAAAAGATTTATGGTTATACGAATTATTTGCTCAGATGGACGATTATTTCGATCGTAAAATGGATGAAACGCACGGTAAGTTTCGCGAACTGAACCACGATTTTCGAAATAAATTTTCACAATTTATAAGCGTTGTTCTGGCGTAATTTTATTCATGGTAAAATAACAAAATTAACTGAGAACAAATCAACTATGATCTGTCAAATTGGCTATCGCTGGAAAAAGTGTTGCCAACTTGAAAAACAAACCTCTAAAATACACCCTTTAGCAATACTTTTATTTTATTTTTTTATGTTTTTAATATCCCAACCATAAAATAAAACTATTTTGTAACATTGTTATTACATTAATTGTCTTAAAATGTTTTTATTCACACCCTTCATAAATATACACTAAAAAATGTAATAAATACATTATAAATATGTATTAGTGTTAAATTTAGCTAGAAATATTAACTGGTTACTTTTGATTGATCTCTACCCAGTTAGATTATATATTTTATTGGGTCCATATTTGAATTATTTATGTATTAGTTAATGATTTTCAATTAATTAAATATTATAAAACAGTCAATTGAAAATTATATACAATCATCTTGCTTCGATTGAAATGTTGATTGCGACTAATCTAAATAATAGGTACATTTAACAACGGCATAATACCTCAAGATAATATTTACACTGATGACTTTATAAAATCTATATGTACGTTGTTATATTATTATCACAAACATATTTATTTATTTTTTAAAAAATCCGTCAAGTGCTGCCGATAAAAGCCTGTCGGCGAGACCATGCGACTTAATAATATTATTTGAAAATATACACAACTTGCAGGCACATGATGCCTCCGGGCTACATGTAATATAAATAATTTGTGAAGGAAACTTTGTGGAATCCTGTTCTCCCTTAACTCGAGGGTAGCGAATGTCGTTGTTAATGTTCGTATCGCCAAGAGACAGTGAAAAACTTTACTGTACAGTGTACAGTCTTACCCCTCTCATTTATTCTATTTAGTGTAGCTAAAGAGTATTAGTGAATATTTAAGCTAGTTTTCGACAACAAAGATTGAGGATTCGATTCTGCTTGCAGCTATCTGAACTGTTTGTGCGTTTTGGTTGTTTTTTTATTACTACATTAGTATTTTTAATACTGATAGCGTTAACTTTTTGGTTAGTATATAAAATAATTGAAACAGACAAGTATCGACCACTTAGAATAACAAGGTTCCAACTAACATTTTGGGCTAATTTGAGTTATTGCGTGAAATGGGTTCCAAATACATTATTCTTTATTTCTTCCATACACACCGACTCTATTAAACGGATACTAAATGATATAGCAAGAGCTGAAAGTTCCAACTGCATCAGTTATTTATGGGTTATTATTGTTAATTTTCAATGTTTATTTTTATTTTTAATTTCTCTCATCTCACAGTGGTTATTGATAATACTGAAAGTAAGTTAAGACCTTAAAACTGATCATTTTTGCATACTCAAAACAAATTATACATGAATATATGTTGAAATTCAATCAACACTTTTGAGCTTTGAGATTATTTCAAAACAGCTGTTGTCAAATGGAATCTTGTTATTCTGAGGGGTTGATATATTGCGAGATTAGAACAAACACAAAATAGGTTTCTTCTACATCTTAATATTAGACCTAGTCATAAATTTAGGGGTGATGAACTCTTTCCCAGTGCTCATGACTGAGCATCGCGGTCCTCTATTCTGCTTCCACAGCGTAAACTACTTGCCTCTGCTCTTCGCGGTCTTGGGCCTTGTTCAGTGCGACGTGTACCGAGGTTGCGGTTATGTTTCATATTTTGGTATGCTCATATTATTGGAGATCGATCTGTTGCCCTTGTCCGTGATCACCAATTCTCTAGGCTAACTCCGTCTCTTGTAACAACACGCCCAAAGTATGAAAGATTTATATTATTTTTTAGAGCAGAGCTAGTTTTAGTAAAGTAGTAAAATAGGGATAAATCCTGCATGCAGCCAAGATACACCCTGGGTTGTAGCGCTGCTGATGATGATGATGGTAACATATTTATATTTCTTCTGAAATTGTTGGACTCTTTTCATATTTTTCTTTCAAAAATCCGAGCATATTATTACGATCAAAAGGTGCTCGTTTATGTGCCAATTTGCGGTCTGTTTCTTCGGGAAATGTCATGCGTTTCTTAACGATGTCGTCTCGAAAGGTCATCACCCTCTTCCGGGGGTGCCTCGGCACCAGTCACCGTCAGAGGGTCGGTGTTTCGCGGCTCATTAACTCTGCGGCTGGAGTACATGGTGGCCTTTGGCACAGTGTATTCAAGAAGACTAGCTTCTGGTTTTATGGGATGATTTCGGCTTGGAGTGCTCCTCACGCATAAGATATGAATTCGGTCTGTCTGCAGGTCTTGGAGTGGCTATAAATCACCGAGCCACGAGTTCAACATTACGATTTTAGCGTGTTCGAAATTATTTCATAAAATTTACCGGTTTAATCTTGCAATAGCATTATTGTGTCCTATGTAATAATATAAGATTTATATATTTTTTTTGTATGGATGATTGCAAGCTCATATAGTTTTATGATTTTCAGCATTCATTTTTTAATTCTGAGACGTTGTATCGATATTCTTCTGATTTCTTCACATACTCCAGTATTACCTTTTTTTTATTTTAATATTAGAAAATATAATACGTTTTAACATTTATTTCTTCTCTGTGAGAGTAAGACTCGTGTATAGAGGAGTATATTCGAGAGTTTATGTTTCAGGTAGTCTGTGTACATATTTTTTTTACTTCAGATACAAATTTATAGTAATCTGTAATTTTTCTAATTGTGATGGGAAGATTGTTAAAAAATGTAATGCCTTGATAAATAGTGATTTTGGGTTGCGATATATTTTAGTTTTGGAATATCGAATTGATCTCAAAATGTTATAGATCGGAATTTGCTTCTATAATTTAATTCATTACTTACTTGAAATCTGTTAAGAGTTGTATACTTGGATAGTTTTTTTTTTTTTTAGAATAATTTTTATTATCATTTTTTGAGTCATTTCTAATTGTGATATTGACGTTTTATATACTCCTCCCCATCTAATAATGCCATTTTGCAAATGTGGTTGTACAAATTTATATATTTTGTCGAGCATTTTACATTTTAACAACAGAAATTTCAACATACCAATGACGTATTTGTGTAAATACATCATTAAGGGCTTTAAAAGGTGACTTGTAGAAAATTGGTGTTATATTTATTTACTTATATCTAGATATAGTTTTCTATTGTTTGGTTGGTTACAGATATGCTCATTTCCAACGCATACTCTGCATTTTTTTTTTCAAAATGTCTTAAGAATTCAAGATTTCTTATTATGTAACGATGAAGCCGTTTGTTTATCTCGCAGTTCAGGTTATGTGCAGACTTACAGCACCAGCATCTCATATCGAAGACCGGGGTCCAAGTTTCAACAAATGTTGAATAAATCGACTACATTACTGTACTGGCCTAATTACTGTACTAAAACACATCGCAAAAATACCATGGATTGATAAAATCACATGAATGTATTGCGACCTCAGCGGGAATCGAACCCGAAACCCTCGGAATGACAAGTCATCGCATTACTCACCGAACTACGGAGTCACTTAACTATTAACACAAAAATAGTGCATGCCATTACATCGTTTTACTGCAAGGGTATGCAGAGAAAATAGATATCACATTCACTAATATCTCGCTTATGTTGATTTCTTTGATAACTTTTTCCTGAAATTCTTGTTTACCCGATTATGCCAGGTCTTTCGTAGACGTCTTCTGTTCCCGTTGTCTCCAACATTCACGACAAATATTTACTTTACCACTCATCTTAGCGATCCTTTTTTAATTCTATCGAAATAGTTTATACAAGAGAGAATGGTAATACCTGACATTTTAAACCTTGAGATAAGCAAAACCGGTTGACGTACAATAAATTTTGTGGTTTCATACAAATTGATTGTTATTTTATTTAAAATAATATTTTAATAATAATCTCCCACACAAGATGAGATTTACGTCTCCCGCGAATAAGTACAATTGTACCGAAACTTCTTGAGGCAAAGTCTTGTCAATGCCACGTGTTATCGTGCCGAAACGTTGGCCTAGGAAACCATCTACAAAAAACGCGATCTAACTTATAAGATACACCAGTTCAATATGTCGATTTATATATATATATTTAAGTGAAAACATATTTTTAAACATATTTTAATGTGAAGTTGCCGTGAAATTGACACTCAATAATAATATTTTATCTTTTAAAAATAAAATATTATTATTGTTCTGTGGTATTTTAATACAAATTAAATATATCAATTAGAAAGATATGCATACAGATAAAATTAATTTGAAATAAATTTTTTGGAAAATTTTGGCAGAGCTGATTACTTCAAAAAATGTTTTGTGACCCGCTCTATGTCAAAATATAATACCGTCAATTCTTCTAATAACTTGATCATTTTCAACGACAAATTGCTACCTTATTAAATTAAACTACGCCAACTTTTTAATAACTATTGGCATAAATTGTATATACATGCGTATATATAAAATTAAAAAAATATATATATATATTGCTCCCCATTTCGCCCCCCTCCTTATCCTTTCCACACTTTATATGTTCAGTGTTAAAACACTATATTTGTATCAGTTTTTTTAATATATACTATTTTAGTTTATTATGTTTATTTCAGTGTAAGAATCTTTTTGTTTATCAGTTTGTTAAAATGTACTATATTTAGTTTATTATGTACTATTTCTTAAAATGTTTAATTCTGAAGAAACTTCATTGATGTTATTTTTATATATAATATTTTATTTACATCAGTTATTATTATACTGTTTGATTCTCTCAAAAATAAAAATATATAAAATATTAGTTTAAAAATTTGTCATCAATATACTAGGTTGACATGGTGTAATAGTCAGCACGATTCCTCGTATAGGAAAGGTTCCTAGTTCGAATCCCGGTGGAAGCCAAAATATATTTTCGATAAATTAATTCTATCTGTATGTATATCTTTTTAATTGATACATTTAAATTGTAATATAATGTATTTTTTTTTTTTGTAAAAAATTCAGACTTTGAATAATTAGGTTGTACAGCGAGTGAATAAAAGTAATGATCTTCAATAAAAGTATTAATTAGAGGGTGTATTCATCCCTCACCTTCGTCTTTGTAAGCGTAGTCTTCTCTCTCTCTGCAGCGTCTGAGTGCCGCTCTCGCGGATCGATTATTAATTGAGATGTCCTGGGAGATGACACAATACACCTTCATTACTCCGCTCCCGGGGGATTTTATGAATCTGCGGCCGAGGACGCGACGAGCTGGCTGATTAATGTGGAGCATTACTCAGCGAGGGCGGCCCGGCACCGGCACGGCACCCGCACCCGCCGCTGAGATGGAGATCCGAGCCGAGGAAGCGCTGACTGGGGCGGTTTCTGTGACGAAATGTCAAATTACGCTGGGGAGATGTCGGCCTACCAGTAGGAGTCTCGCGGGGAGGAAGACGCGATCAGCTGATTAAGGATTGTGTTGCGAAGGTGTTGCTTCATCTAATTTGCATGCGACGAATGTATTTTTAATTCTGTGCCGATAGTTCGGTCTTTATTAACTACTGTAAAACAACTATAACATTAATTTATTTATACGATATACAACATTAATAAAGGAATATATCCTCATACACAATTGTTTTAATAAACAATACAATATTTATATATATGTATATGTATATGTAAAAATTAATAAAGGGAAAATATAATGCAAATTTTAAATATGAATTAAATATATTAATTATAAAGATATACATATAAAATCATTTTTATCGAAAAATATTGTTGTTGCGCTACCGGGATTCGAACCTGGATCTCTTCCCTAACCGGGGGAGGTGCTTTATCCAACTAAGCTACAGCGGCATTATTTTTAGCGACAATTTTTCGACCCTATATGTTACCTTTTTTGAAATTAATACATTTAATCGTTCCATCATTTGACAGAGCCATCTACCTCATTTTTACAGAATCTCAAAATACCTTTAAGTAAATCTGATAGCAGACGCCAGAATTATCAATTCATTTTTATTAAATTTTGGACACATTGATACAACTTTATTATTTTTTAGGAGAACACATTCTCCGGTTAGGGAAGAGATCCAGGTTCGAATCCCGGTAGCGCAACAATAATATTTTTCGATAAAATTGATTTTATATGTATATCTTTATAAATAATATATTTAATTCATATTTAAAATATCACAGACCTATGTTCTGAATAATTACAACTTCACAATAAGAATGTGTCCTCCTAAAAAATAATGCAAATTTACTATATTTATTTTGAAAACTTTAATGACTCTTGATAAGTTCGATATATATTTTTTTAAAACATCTTAATATTAACTGCAGGTTTAAAGCGTAAGTTTATAAAAAAATTACGTACAGGCTTAAACAATTACAAGATTTGATAAATTATTTTAATATTAGGTGAAAGGCCGACAGTAATGACGGGGAGAAAAATTGATATTTTACTTTTTTACAGAATAGTTGGTGTGTATCCACCTACCTTCTAACATCGAATACAATTATTACGCACAGCTAAATTGATTGATTTTTTAAACGTAGAACGACCGAAAAGCAATATTTTTTATATCCAATTACTGATAAGTAATAAGTGCCAGAGGATCACAGAATAAATACTTTGGAAATTTGGTAAAGCTTGCAGGCTATTAATAAAAGTGTGACTGACGTACTAACGGCGAGAATTATTTTCATGTTGACTATTGCTGTGAAGACACTGTTTGTATTCGGGGTAGTCGCTTTATATATCACAACAGATACGCAACGAGCAATTATATTGCTAGAAAGATAATTATTATGTGATACAACTCACCATGATGAAGTCATGTTTGATCCAGGACAGTTTAAGTTAAAACATTTACCAGCTCCGGCTACCTTACAGTCCGACTCTGACTCGCAAACGTGATATACTTTATGAAAGAATGATCGCCCGCATAAGTGTATTCGGTATTGATGATTCGCTCTCGCCGCAGACTTCTGTAACCTACAGATTCGTTTCTTTATAAAGTACACACGACACTCACATTTACTATTTTTCGGTATTTATGACACCTGTCCCTCCCCTCCTCTCTTTACCCTTACCACAGAGAACGACTTTTTCTGTATGTTTTTTGACTTTGGAACGTCCTGTTCGTGCTCGTCACTGACTTGAAGTAATTGTAAGTTACTAGTGCTACTGTGTTTCGGTCGACAATCCAGGTAAGTCGTGTTCTTCCTGGTTGATCCTTGAGCCCTTATTTTTCTGTCCCTATACCAAATTCTTTTCATGCTTCCTACATCCCGTTTACCCGTCTTCTTGTGTAAACCACTATTAATTAAAATAGAATGAATAGTAATTTTTAAAAAAAAGTAATATAAATCAGACTCCTCAACAGTATTGCGTTGAGATCACTTTTAACGCGTATAGATATTTATTATTTAAAAAAAATAGAGATGCATGCATGGAATACATATTACATCAATATTCTTACTAAATATGAATTAAATATATTAATTATATGTATATCTTTATAATTAATATATTTAATTCATATTTAAAATATCACAGACCTATGTTCTGAATAATTACAACTTCACAATAAGAATGTGTTCTCCTAAAATATTCTTACTATTTGCAAACTAAGCAAAACGCTTGTACTATGAAAATAGGACTAACTTGCTGGTGTCCTGGAACGAGGCGCGAACCTCCGACTACTAGACCACTAGGCCAACGTCTTGACCACTACACCAACAAGCCACTCTACTATTGTACTTAGATGATTTGTGTGGAGCCTGTCCTGTGTAATATATTACGTACAGCTATTGTTACATTGCCAGTATTTCGTGTTACAGTTTCTTTGTGTTTGTATGATTTTTCCACGCCCGATAACGAATGTAATTAATGACGAAAAGTAACAAATTAGAAGTCCACCCCTGTCGCTGAAATACTTGTTCAGATCATTAGTGAGGTAGGTAGGGAGGGGTGGGTTTTCTTACCCCCCCCTACTCCATCCTCCTTCATGGCACCAACTAACGACGCATCAGTCGTCAGCTCGAGTACTATCCTTTCTTCGCTTCGGTTTTTCTTCAAAATGGGACTCCTCTCCTTCGATGGGTCGTGAGCCATTTTGCATTCATGGTATGAAATTTTATATCGTTATTTAACTTTTTTTTACTTTATTTATTTTATGTTTTATTACTATTGCTGATGAAAAATCGCATTTAGTTTTTGGTTCAATTTAAAAAATGTAATTAAATTATTTATTATTATTATTAATTTAATACCATGTTGACTACACATTATATTCAGTTCCCACAAACGTCAAATTTATTAAGTTCAGTATCAGTTCCTCAGTACTTATAAAGGTGAATTAAAATAATAATACGTACAAACAGAATATCACGTATCCATAAACTTAATTGTTGGGGAAATAATTTTCATAAATATTTGAAAAAATATTAACAATTTCAAAACAAAGCACGCGAATATCTGGACTGTCAAAAAATTGACGTTGATAAATTACACTTTGCGATTGAAATTTAGAATTTTTTAAAGTAAGCGAATACAAGAAGTTTTAGAATTATTTTATTTTCTCTCCCATGGTATTTTTATGTGATTTTAATTCTAAGTCAGTATGCATGGATTTAATAAATGTATTATTACTATTACACATAAATTGTCTAATATTATTCGTGTCTGAAATCTGTTGAAACACCTGCGTTAATGATTTTTCTTTTACCAGGCGCTTTGTTTAATAACACACACGTGGAACATACTTTACATACATACTTTTTAGAGCTTAATTATAATGATATATATCAACATTAATATTTTCAACCTTGGCTAACGGCTTGTACTATGAAAATAGGACTAACTTGGTGGTTTCGCGGAGTAAGTCTCCACGAATTTGTAATCACTTGATCACTGGGCGAGTGTCTTATCGCTAGTTCAAACTCGCATGTATATATATAAAGAAATCTCAAAAAAATGTGTACACACTTATATATTCAATATTGATTAAACTAAATTCATGTTTTTTTATTTTAAATCAAGTAAGATAAACGTTTTTATAATATATTATACGACACACACACTCAGCACCAAGTGGAAATCGTTTACTTCCAATAATATTACATTAATATGGACCCAATATATGATCCAATTGGGTAGAGATCAATCAGAAGCATGGCTATCCAACATTCTAACATAATCATTATACAGTTCCTACACTAATAATTCACTAGTTCTACAACACTCCCGCTACATTTTTTTTTCTATTTTTATTTTTATAAATACTAATTTAATGTATTAATTATAAATATATACATATAAAATCAATTTTGTCGAAAAATATTGTTTTTGCGCTACCGGGATTCGAACCTGGATCACTTCCAATCCGGCGTCGCCTGTCGGATTACTCAAAGGTATTTGAGATTCCGTAAAAATAAAGAAGATGGCCTTCAAATAATGGAACGATAAATGTGTTTATTTGGAAAGTGTAACATATAGGTCCGCAAATGTGTCGTCAAAGCACTGTCTTGGTATAGAATAATCGGTTAATACACGTTCCCCGGATTGGAAGAGATATTTTTCGATAAAATTGATTTTATATGTATATCTTTCTAATTAATACATTTAATTAGTATTTAAAATATCACAGACCGTCTGTTCTGAATAATTACAACTTCACAATAAGAATGTGTTTTCCTTAATAGTAATTAAAATTCTTAAAAAAAAATATTATAATTACCCTGTTGCTAATAATTATGGCCGATGTAACACCTCACGTTAATATTTTCCCACATATTTCCCTTCCTCACCGCTCGAGAACACGTCTTAATGTCCCTTCTTCCTTCATATATCTCCTTTAGAAAGCTGTTTTTTGTCGCGGCAGATGTGCCGGGTAATCTACCGGTATTTCTGAGTTTTTTGCCCTCGCTCCCTCCAGCCCCCACCACTTCAATTAATGCGAAGATTTGGCCGAGAGCAGCGCGGGCAGATCTGTCGGCCTATTGCGTTTTTGCTGCGATAATCAAAGATGCTGGGAGTCAACGATGAACTGCTCATGAAAGAACTTCGAGATGTTATTCTTATAACAAAGCGAGGTGGCTGAGTATTTGTAATCTTGTCTGTGATTTCAAATATACAGAGACTGTTTGCCACTCGCGTTGTCCATAAACCAATTATTTTTGCAAAATATTATTTTTTTAAGAAGTAACCTATATAATAATACTCACTAATAGGATCCTACCCCACGTGAATTATTAGTCATGACAAGATTAAGTCGTATAGATGAATATGTATCTAAATTGCACAAAAGTAGCGCATATATGATGTGGTACGATAAAGTAAATCAGACATTGGAATATGTTCCTGTTGAAAATTCACGCAATTTTCAAGAATTTCGGCAGTCGACTAACTTGCACGAGACGATGTTTGAACATAGATGAAACGAGAATCGTTTGTGAGGTCAGAAAAGTGCGGCGTTCTATATTTTCTCTATCTAATCCTAGAGACATGGTATGGTGGTAAGTGAGTAAGGAAATACAAGAAGTATTTCTACAGTAAAAAAAAAATTTACTCCATTTGTTATAGTCAAAGCAGTTCTTAATCGTTTTACTTGCGGTGTTTAATTACACTGAAAATAAAATGCTCCATGATCATAGAAACAGTTTTTTTTAATATATTATTATTCAAGATTGACAGTTTTTTTAAGTTTTTAAATAATATCACAATAAATTTTTAAACAATCGTTGTTAAAATTTATAATGGAGACATAACAATAATAATAATAATAATTATTATTATTATTAAGGAGAACACATTCTTATTGTGAAGTTGTAATTATTCAGAACAGACGGTCTGTGATTTTTTAAATACTTATTTAATGTATTAATTAAAAATATATACATATAAAATCAATTTTGTCGAAAAATATTGTTTTTGCGCTACCGGGATTCTTAAAAATAGTGAAACAACAGATATATTAATTTGAAAAGTGTAACGTATAGGTTCGAAAATTTGTCATGAAAAATACTGGCGTTATAACACAGTTGGTAGTGTACTTCCCCAGATTGGAAATAGAGATCCAGGTTCGAATCCCGGTAGCGCAAAAACAATATTTTTCGACAAAATTGATTTTATATGTATATATTTATAATTAATACATTAAATTAGTATTTAATAATAATAATGGATATAGCGCCATTTTCGTAAAAACTTTCACCGCAAGGGCGCTTTACACATAAACTGTTTATAGTTCTACAATTATCTTTGTTTTTAAAATTTAAAATTGTTATTTTAAGGTGCGGTTTTAGTATTTTATTAAATAAAGTCTTTGACGCACTGTTTCTTATGACGGAGGGCAAAGGGTTCCATGCCACCGCAAATGTCCGTTCACTAAATTTAGACTTCTGGCAACGGTTGGTCGATTCTATAATTCTTCCTGCAGCTGAAGTCGAGGCTGACCTGAGAGTTTTACGTCTACCATTCAAATTGTCTGAAATACAAAGTTCTTGAAGATACAGAGGCGCCATGTTGTGTGTCGCCTTGTATGTCAACCAGCACAATTTAAATTCAACTCTTTTAGAGAATCGGAGCTAATGTTGGTGATGTAAAAGGGATGTTATATGTGAGAATTTGGAAACTCCATATATTATCCTTGCTATCGCATTTATAATGGATTGTAATCTATCCAGCTAAAATAATGGCAGGCCAGCATAGATGCTGTTACAATAGTCCACACGTTACATCACAAATGCATTTATAAGTAGACGGGCTGCCTCAAGAGGAAGATGTCTCCGAATACTTTTAATCTGTCTCAGTTGATAAAAGCATGCACTACAGAGCACACGCAGCATGCGCATGCAGGGATATCTGATGCTTAGGACTGGAGCAACGGAGAGAATTCAGTTTAGGATTCTTAATTCAGTATCATTAATAACTGATAAATGTACGTATATTAAAACATTTAAAAAAAAATCTTTTCTCAATAACATTAAAGTAAAGTGATAATATAAACCTCTATGATGAAGCAAGTAATGATGAAACAATGAATTAAGATGCTTAACCTTTACCATACCGTGAAATACATTACTCGCACGCGACCATGCTGTCAACTCGTGTTACCGTAAGAAATTAGAATTCTATTAGCCTTTGAAATGTGAAAAAATGCTTTTGAAAAAATTGTGAATGCCATAAATTTACTATAAATATTAAGAATTAAATAATAAAATATTATAATTCAGAGCATTCATCGTGTCCTGTATAGGAGGTTGCATCATATAATACAACCTTCCTTTTTATCTATCTTTCTTTAATTAATGAGAAAGAGACACCATTTTATTCGTATGTTTGTTAGTATAAAATTAATATGTGGTTTCTTTCTGTCTTAACACAGATGGTATTTTTGTCAACGTATTAATTTTACAACGGACTGAATTGAAAGATTATTATTTTTGTATGATTTGCCTTAGATACTTGATTTTTCACTAGTCATTACTAAGCGTAAATAATTTCCTTTAATTTAACTACAATATGAATTGTATGTTGCGTGTATTTACCGAAATATTACAGGTTTAATTAGAGCGGTAGACCTGTGTTACTGTATGGTTTGGGAAGGGTTAAGACAAACTTTTTAATAATTATATTTGTCCCTTTTTACAAGAAACGTTCCTTATCTAAATGAGCATGGTCATGTCCTCTTTATCGTGATGATTTTTCATCTTATCTGAACCGCCACGAAACGACTTCATTGGGTCGTTTGAATTTTCAAATTCCGAAATAGAACGACTGTCAGCTGTCATTGCGGTAATTAAATGCGTTCTATTCGTACGTTCAAATGAACGAATGGGCTATTAACGGAACTTCGTTGAACCCTTTAAGAACCGTGGTGTCGTTTGATTGATACTCGTATGGTGGATGAACAAAACATAAATATAAGAGAATAATAAGATGATGAACATAGAACATATGTTTTCACATTATTCTTCCATGATTGAGAGAGCTATCTTAAAGTGCAATAATTAAAATGCCAATTTATATTGGATCTGGTCAAATAATAACAAATAATATCTACCGCATGTGATAGTGCCCTGAGAAAATATTCTACCATGTAATAAAATTAAAACGAGTATAATTTAATAATTGCCTGGTTTTCCAAGATTATCTAACCTAACTATTATATTACGCATAAGGTACGCACCTAGGACGATGTTTTCTGTTCAATACGTACTTTACCTACATTCGCCATATATGAAGAATGGTCAAAGGTGTAAAAAGTAAAAAAAATAGTTTTATATATTATTGAGTTTTCTCAATAATCCCATTACAACATTTTCTATCGAAGAGGTATAGTTACTTGTGAGAAGTTATTGGTGAGATTTAAATCAAAAATTATCTTTATTTTTGACCGGTCTCCGAAGTGTTTAGCGGTTTAGCGGCTCGTTAACGAATCGTTATGTCAATCAGCGCCGTTAGCTGTATCTTACTGGTCCGGCAACGAAAACGAGACTAAACGGATGTTAGCACGTGGAAAGCGGAAATGGGGCGGAGCGAGCCAGACTTCAAAGCGTGTGAAATTATGGAATTTATATATCTTTCGCCTCGGGGGTGGCTGTATCGAACTATCGTTGTGTAAGTACCCGTCAGAGATGACGAATTTGGTCAGAAAAATTTCAATACGTTGGTTTCTGAGCTACATTACGAATTTTCATTATTATTTATAACTTATTTTCATCTTTATAAATTAGCTAAAACTTTATACTTTATTTTCAATTACCTTACCATCGCGTTGTTTCTCCGCAGGGATAGACAGAGACGATAGAATGCCACATTCTTGTGTCATGGCAGATGTACCAAAGTGATGACTTTTGTCTCGCCACCTTTATACAAATTCAGTTATTAAAGTTAACTTCTTCTGATCATGCCCTCTGTTCCTATTGCCTCATATATATTCTTAACCAATATCTCCTCGCCTATAATTTACACATATTCGAGCCAAACCATCCTCTTATATTCAATAACTATCATAAAATAAACCGTAATCGAGATATTAACATTATTATGGCCATCGGTTATTGCGACAAAATTGGTATGAAATTATTAGCAATAAATATTTAACAATTAAATTTAATTATTATCTTTTCGGGGTACAGCTTTTTGTGGGACATTATAAATTAGTTGAAAATAATAATTTATTTGACATATATTATATACACGCCTAAGGTTATATTAAAAAAATATTTTATGTTAGAAAAAAAATCTAAATGTAGAATTTGAAAAAAATATTAATTATATTTTTAACCCCCCGGGGTTCGTATGTATATGGGTTGTTTATGTCATTATTATTAAATGCATTCTTTTTTTCTTTTTTCAGGTGAGTCCAAGCTTTTGGGATATTTATCAAGACTACTAAATAATTGTAAGTCGCACGCTTCACTTTTATATTTGTTTTACATATTATTAGATTATTTATTTATATTTTTATGTTTTTGTGTTCACTTTTTTTTGCATAATCTTAAAAAGAACAAACTAGACCCATTAAAGGTCTTAACAAATGCTTGTTATAATTTAGATTAATTTAAATTAAATTAATTTTAAATTTATTAATTTGAAAGATATACATATAAAATCAATTTTATCAAAAAATTTTATAGTTGCGCCACCGGGATTCGAATCTGGATCTCTTTCCAAACCGGGGAAGGTGCATTATCCAACTATGCTACAGCGACAATATTTTTAGCGACAATTTTTCGAACCTATATGTGACCTTTTTAATATTAATACATTTAATCGTTCCATTATTTGAAAGAGCTATCTACCTTATTTTTACGAAATCTCAAATACCATTGAATAATTTGATAGCAGACGCCAGAATTATCAATTCATTTTTATTAAATTTTGGGCAATTCTATTAATTTTCTATTAATTACTCGTATCATACGTGTACACAGAAGTAAATTTTAGAAATTCTTCTCAAATAATTTTTATGCATTTCAATGAACAGCTGGAGGGAGGTGAGGGGCACCCTTTCCCGGGACCGGTTTAGAAGCTAGGGCTTCCTTGTCGGTCCCACTCATCAAGGCTAATAAAAAATACGCGACTTTAATTCAATTACATTTTAACAATTACAAAACGAAAAAGGAGAAGAAATTCAAGATGGTTATTAGCAATTAATTTTTTTTTTAACCTTCCAGCGTGTCCCTTAAGTGCTGTCGTTATTCATAAAAAATCATATTACATAAATCCACAAAAAACATAGTATTACATGCAGATGGAATTTTAATGGAAAATTAAGGTGCAGTTGTTTAAACATGAGGCATGGAGAGTGAGAGGTAGGTGCGCAGGTGTGGGTTTAATTATTACGCATTTTGTTAATTTATTCATAATCAAACATATCTATTTTTGATACGAGTTGATCGAAGTGAAAATCGGTTGCTTTTGCCTACCCCTATTCATATTAGAATTCAACCAATAGCAGTCAGTCTTCACAATTCTGAAATTTAAATGGGAACAAACTTGTTTGCAAGTGTTGCATTTATTTTGTATTTTAAACCAGACTATTTGGATTATTATTCATAATTAGAAGTGCATTAATAAATATATTTGACATTTTATAGTTTATTTCTTAAAAAAAAATATATGGAGGTTGCTGAGTTTGCAACTAGTATCTTCATTACGTATGTAATACTTAAATTTGAATTCCATTGCTCAGCTTCCACAATTTTTCGAGTGACAAGCAGATGATGTGTCCGACTTGCGTAATTAAAATATATTTATATACCTACATATTTTATAATATACATCCTGTGCATTAGTGTATAGATATTAAATTTCACTAATTGAGCTGTCAGCCCGGTTATTATGATTATGTTAATATACGTAACCTAAGTAACTTCCGATACACGCCACTGGTATCACTCAAATGTGACAGTTTTTAATTAATTTGTATCGTGTTTCAGTTTGCTAGTCATTAAAAAAAATGCTATCGACAAGAATGTAACATTTGACTAATGGGCCCGTCTCCGGCCTCCGGGCGTACAGCGGCCCGTTGCGGTCGGTAAAACAGTTCGTTTATGACGTATACGTGTTTTGATCTCAGCACTTAGAATAAAAGTCCGAAATAAAAATTGTACGTTAGATACGAGACGAATAAAAATGGCACAAGTCGTAGATCTAAAGTTCAACTTGGCACAATTGAAAATCATTTTAGAATGCTAAGATGTCCTCGTGGTCTAGTGGTTACAATACTTGCCTAGTGATCTGGTGGTTGGGGGTTCGAGCCTCGTTCCGAGAGGCCGTCGACTAAGTCCTATTTTCATAGTACAGGCGTTTGGTTTAGTTTGAAAATAGTAAGAATATTGATGTGACTTTATATCTGGTAAAACCTAACAAATAAATATCTGAGTATTGTGTGTGATAAACTATACACATATTACTTCTTCAATATTAGCAAAATTACTTTGTGGCCTCATTTTATGTAAATAATTAGAAAAAATACTTTGTTTAAACCACTATTTATTGATTATTCTACATGTATTCGATACCTATGGTATCTTCTTCAGAAAATAATGTATACTGAAAATAAAAATACAAGCATTGATAAAACAAAACTATAAAGTGGTGAATAAGTAAAAACTAATATGGAAACAAATTTAAAACGTGACTATTTACAAAGAGCATTTTGTTATTTATAATATTTAGCTTGCTATTAACACTTTTTCTTATTTCTTAAATTTCAAATTTATCCAACTGTAAACCCCTACTATGTATAATTTCTAAACCCTTGTTAATATCAAAAGAATGGTTTGTTTCCAAAAGGTGATTGAAAAATTCTGAATAGATAGTAAATAATAAATAGTAGTTTAAACAAAATATTTTGTCTAATTATTTGTATATATAGGGTGGCCCAAAAAAAGTGAGAACATTTCGTAATATGTGATATCATTACATCAAAATTTATTCAACTATATCAACAATAGCTTAAATAGTTTACTAATTTACTTACTTACCTATTCACCTATATTACGATTTATTTCGACAATTTCCGGTCGCCATCTTTGATTAATAATTTTCCTATTGTTTATATTTGTTTTTTTTTAATTGTTGCCCAGAATGACAAAAATCACTGCAGAAGACCGTATTCTGATTAAAAATTTGCGAATTGAAAAACATTGGGGTGCTAGGAAAATGATCAAAGGGGATTAAAGCAGAACGAAGCTTTATCTCACACAGACAGAAATACAATCAACTTTCTTCCTCGTGAGAATGTTAATTTCATCGAGTCAGGCATGTGGCCACCGAACAGCCCAGATTTAAACTCAGTAGATTATGCAAAATGGGGTGTTTTGTTGATTTCTGATTAGCTAAATATTGTGTAAAAAAATTACATTGAGAGTTATAATTAATTATATTATGTTTTGAAATAATTATATTACTAGATGTTTTCACTTTTTTGGGCCATTCTGTATATATTACATTGCGCAATCTAAGAGTTGCACGTCCCGTGGATGGAATACGATAGTTCCAGTTGTTAGTCGGAATTGTCACTGCGTGGGAAAAGAAATTGGTACAGGATGGTTATTGAGAGAATTCTAACAATGGACCAGTGGTCTGGGGTGTTGGGGTAGGCAGGAATACTCGCCTTATCTCAAATATGACGTCTCCTAATTCTTGTAGTCGCCGCCGAAAACCGCACAATGCAATACGCGACGATATTCGATGGTCTCCGCTCTTAATGAAGATACATATATAATGAAGAACAGTACATCTACAAAACAACAAATTCAAATTGAATTACTAAATACAGTGCACCATAGCACCGGGGATAAATGGTTGACAACGCGAATGATATCGCTGTCAAATTCTAATTTTGCCCTAGTGACCGCATGATAGGGTCAGGAGCCAAGTTCATACAGAGGGCGAGCACTTGATATAGGGATTGAGAGGAGTGGGAATATGGTCGCGGACATGTGACAACTACATTTTCGCGTCCGATACTAAAGTTCGCTAAATGTGTGTTTACGAGTATGATGCGAAAACGAAACATATAAATATATATGCCCATTATTATGAAAGTGATCCAAGTCAAGAAATTTAAAAAAATATATAAATAATTAGACAAAATACTTTGTTTTGACCACTATTTATTTATATTCTACATAAAAAAATCGGGAGTACAAATTAATTTACAATGATTGCAATTTTTTTTTTATGTGGGTAAAATTTGTAGTAATTTTGATGTTAGAATTAAGGAGCACTTGAGATGCTTAAATAGCAACAATTATTCAGAATTTTCCAATCATCTTTTGGAAACAAACCATTCTTTTGATATTAACAAGGGTTTAGAAATTATACATACAAATACTAGGGATTTACAGTCAAATAAATTTGAAATTTTGGAAATAAAAGAAGTGTTAATAGTAAGCTAAATATTACAAATAACCAAATCCTATTAGCAAATAGTCACCTTTTAAGTTTGTTTTCATATTAGTTCTCACTTATTCACCACTTTATAGTTTTGTTTTTATGTATGCTTGTATTTTTAATTTCAGTAATTGTTTTCAGAAGAAGATACTATCGGTATCGAAACATGTTGAATAATCAATAAATAGTGGTATTTTGTCTAATTATTTATATAAAATGAGGCCATAATAATTTTGCTAATATTAAAGAATAAAAAAATATTGTTTATCAAATATTTCGCGTGACATTGTTTTAAATAAATATAACATGATGCAAATTGTATCCAATCAATTCAAATGCAAATTTTTAAACATATAGAAAAGAATTAAACATGACTTGATCACTTTCATAATAATGGGCACATATTAGAAAGGGACGTTTTTTGGATATCCCGCGTCTGTTGGTTTTGAGAAGAACCATTGTTGTCCAAACGTTTTGGGTAAATCTGATTACCCATATTCATCGGATGCCGTATCGGTGGAGTGTCGCTCTGATACAATCGCGGAACACGTATTTTCACACCGGCAGTTCAGCGGTTAGTGACACATTAATCCCTACTTTGTATACTCAGGATGTTTACAACCTATTATTTAGCTTTCGGTTATTGTGTGAGGTAAACTATTACTCTTGTTATTTGCTCGTACGTTGCGTCGGGTTCGGAGAAATTTTTGATGTTAGTATTGTTGTCAGTGGGAGAGGTAATTTGTCTATCTTATTGTCCACTGCCGGCAATACAGCGTACGATTAAAGAGGATAGTACGCAATGTCATAAGTTATTCACCTTAAATTTGGAGTGATCGAATAAAGTCAAACACGTACGTTACAGGTATTTAATGTTGGTAATGCGATTAGACTGTTTAGTCTTGTACTATGCAAGAGGTATGCAGTGCATATAAGAAAAAAAGCTGTGTATTACTAAAAATCATGGGAAACGAATATAAATCAAATAATCTATAATATGGACGGTGAACGTATATTTACGGATTTATTACAACTAGCGCCATCTGTGTACCAGTAGAAACTTTATTGACTTAGTTCTAAAAAGTACCACGACAACCCACCGCTGCAGATGTAGCGCTAGTAGCTACAATCGTCTACTTTTAAGCTTGTGAATTACTAAAGTTGTACAATTGGCTATTTACTGAACTGAAAACTCCTTTCGGTTGATCCGTTTTGTATGGAGTCGTTACTTATGCTGTTTTTTTTTTAAATTAATAACATTAGACAGGATTACAACTGCTTGCAAATCATTGAAGTGTCTACTTCTTCTTTTACTAATTAGCGAATTTTACTGTCTTACTGTTTTAACGTGTTGATTTCATGGTCTTTCTTTGCATTCGAGGTGCATTAATTAATTAATTTGGAAAAAACAAAAACCATTTGGCAAGACTATTCCTACGTTAACCTTTAATAAAAATAATTATTTCGTTTAGTTATTACGTGAAGGATTTTTAAACATTAAAAGAATCATGTTCAACCATTTAAAAACGTCCATAAATTTTTATATGGGTAAGAAGGTATTATTTTACGTTAAAACTTAAACTTTAACTAACTTAAACTAAATTAAAATAAAAACCAGTTTCAAACTGTTGCTAACCTTAATTCAGAGAATGTCCTTGATCTTAATCCAAAGAAATGTTAAAAAATACGAAATTATTAAATAATATAACAACCCACCCGAGAAAAGTTTGAAAAACATTTCGACCAACAGCATCCTGTACAACAAGAGAACTAATAAAAATATTAATGGCGTTATTTATGTATGTACAACATATATTGTAGTACCTACATATATTATATATGATTGTATAATATCATTGGTAACGGCATAACCTAAATGTATACCTACTACACTCCACTGGTAATATAAATGTGGCATTGCACATCTTTAACATAGCTTGTTCAATTTTGGAAGAAGTGCATTGTTAGAAAACGTGGATCTAAAGTTTGCTTGGTTGTAGGGAATTGGTGCATCTTACGTAGGTACTTCTAGTTCTATGGGCGAGAGTTGGAGAATAACAGCAAACACTAAGATCTGCTCAAACGTATCATTAAGAGAAAACAAAGCGAGGAGTGTCCCAGGTGCATGAAGTTAGTAGTCCTGTCGTCAGCAGCAGTACAGATATTGCAGAACTCCAGAGACTCGTAAAAACTTAGTTATTTTCGCATGTAGTAGTGTGTTACCCTGGAGGAGGATAACTCAACACCGCTACATAATCTGTTGTCTTATTAATACTATTACTACTATCATATCACGGATTGCAGCTGTAACAACACGAGATGGTGCTTAAGAAATCAGAAACAACTAATGTCGACAGTACCTACTGGAAATAATAAGATACAGATTACTTACTTTGGAGTGTTCAAGAATATATTAAAAACACAATTAATTATATATAGCGGCTTTCATTATTATATATTTATATATGTATTCGAAACACATACGCTGGACTCATTAACATTTACAGTCCTATTGAATTGTATTTATCTACTTATTTAATTAATCAATTAAAAAGATATACCTACAGAAAAAATCTACAGGTATATCAACAAAATATTTAGTTGCTACCAGAATTTTTCCTATCCGGGGAAATATATTTTATACATATATACTTGCGTATGTGTGTTTTATTTAAGGTCTCCGTAAGCTCTAGCGTTTCAGAACGGTAACACGTGCCATTGTCAAGGTTGTATTTTAAAAGTTACCTATGCCCGGGGGATATAAATCACAATTAGGGTGTAAGTATATATATTAATAATAATATAGTATAATTAGTACAGCCATTTTTGTAAAAACTTTCACCTCGAGGGCGTTTTACACATAAACTGTTTGTAGTTACATTATCTTCGTTTTAAAAATTTAAAATTGTTAAGGAAATGATTTTTTGAAAAGGTGCGTTTTTAGTCTATTCTTAAATAAAGTCTCTGATGCACTGTTTCTTATGACGGAGGGCAAGGAGTTCCACGCTTTTGGGTCTGCCACCGCAAATGCCCGTTCACTAAATTTAAACTTCTGCCAACTGTTGGTCGGTTCTACAACCCTTCCTGCGGCTGTAGTAGAGTTTGACGGCTACAATTAAAATTATCTGGGATACAAAGCTCTTGAAGATACAGAGGCGCCGTGTAATGTGTTATCTTGTACGTCAACCGACACAATTTTATTTAAACTTTTTCAGGAAATCGGTGCCAATGTAGGTGGTGTTATATGAAAGAATTTGAAAACTCCATATATTATCCGTACTGCCGCATTTAGAATGGATCGTAATCTATCCAGGTGAAACATTGACAGGCCAGTTTTAAATCTATTATAATAGTCCACACGTGACACCATAAGTGCATTTATAAGTAAACAGGCAGCCTGAAGAGAAAGATGTCTCCGTATTCTTTTAATCTGTCTCAGTTGGTAAAAGCATGCACTGACAGTTTTTCTGATTTGTGTATTCATTGAAAGATTTGAATCAATTTGCACGTCCAACAATGATATACATGTGTTTACTGTGTGAAAGAATAGGGGTACAGCCATTATTTTGAATTATATTTATAATTATTAAGGATAACATATTCTTATTTTGAGGTTGTTATTATTCAGAACAGACGGTCTGTGATGTTTTAAATACTAATTAAATGTATTAATTAGAAAAATATACATATAAAATCAATTTTTAAAATATCACAGACTTATGTTCTGAATAATTACAACTTCACAATAGGAATGTGTTCCCTTAAAATAATATATAAGTTGTATCAATGTGTTCAAAATTTAATAAAAATGAATTGTTATATCTGGCATCTGCTATCGGTTTACTCATAGATATTTGAGATTTCGTACAAAGGAGATGGCTTTTAAATAATGGAACGATAGATGTATTCATTTGAAAGGTGTAATATATTAGTTCAGAAATTTGTCGCTGTAGCATAGTTGGATAATGCACCTTCCCCAGTTTGGAAAGAAATCCAGGTTCGAATCCCAGTAGTGCAACAACAATATTTAAAAAAAAAAAGATTTTATATGTTTATCTTTCTAATTAATACATTTGTATAGTATTTATAATTGTAATTGCTCTCATATTATTTAATGCATATAAAACATATATTTTGTAATATTCTTTATTCACGTTAAAACAATTTTATACAGAGAAATGGATGTCAGCCAAGTGTTAAATACATAAAAAAAACTTAAAGTTAAACGTCAGTAGGATTTCGCTATAATATTGTTATTTCTCCTGCAGTACGTTTGTTCAGTATGCTGAATAATCCGCCATTCATAACTGAGTTGATTTGCCTTCTCTAGTCTACACAAGTTATGATTTAATCGTTGGAACACATCACTGAAAATATGAACCGCTACTGAAGTCACGATCGTACGTTAAGCTCCTTATTAGTACTATGTTGTAAAAATTCCAGCAATCGCGTGCATAGTGCGTCATCCCTGAAGTCGTTCACGATTGTGAAACTAGTTTCTCCGATGTAATTTTATTTATAATACTATTACAAATGTTACATAAATTTACGATAATAGAAAATGTATATTTAGTGGCGTGTAGCTACAATATGCTTTACATAATATCCTGGTTATAATGGTACATAAATAAATTACTGGACGACTGGATGAAGAATGTGTGCGTGTTTGCGAATAGATTTATTTAACACTGGCTGGAGTACCCGACGTTGCCCGGTGAAGTGGTTTCATTTAGGGGAGTAGGGATAGTTTTTTTTTTTCCGAAATCAGATGTAGACAGTAATTTTCCTCTTATTTTAAACGTCAAATGGGCAAAATTTCATCATGAAGTACCAAAATTCTGCTTTAGTGGGTGGGAATGGATTATGGGGGTGGTTTTTAGAAATCTCATATAGACAGTGAATTTTTTCTTAGTTTGAAGGTCAAGTGTGCAAAATTTCATCAAGCTCGGAATCAAACCGTAGATTTGTATAAAAAACAAACCCACAGACACTTTTTTTTATATATATTGATCGTATGTATGGTGAGGTGGACTTCTAGAGGTAAGGTATTAATAAATAAATCAATTATTATTATACCGTTAAATAAAAAATATTATTACGTTTTACATTTTTTATAAAGGTACATATGTCACGATTGATAGAATATTTCCCAACCGCGATAGTTATTTAAGAATTAGGTGTCGAATTTTTTTATTTCAACTTTATTACATACATATACATTATAGTTTTCAATGTTTTCCAAACTGCAGAACAGTTTTACGGCATAATATTCAAGGAGTATGTACATATTCGATACCGTTACAGACAATTTTATTATATGAGATTTTTACAAAATCATTTTTAGGTTTACGACTACGTATTAATTATAATATTTTAGCAATTGACTAATTATTAGTTTTAACTTTAAATGCTTATTCTTCAGCTTGAATATTTTCAACTTATATTTTGAATATGTATCTACCCCTAAAATATTGTTACACCTAGTATATTCGAAACTCTCCGACATATCGCACACTTAGATCAAAACTAAGACAACTCAAAAAGTCATCTTTCAGTAGACAAAAAAATAAAAACATTTTTTAAAATTTTTTGTTGCCAAAGTTATGAAACTAAATAACATTTTAAATCATAAATGTATCCTAAAATGACACTATTTGAAAACTGGGGCTAAGTTAGTCGCATGTATGACAGAGTATACAATATTACAACACAATAATACAATAATAACTCAAAATTCTTGTTTTTTTGTCTTGTCCTAGTTTTGATCTAGGTGTGCGATATGACGTTATCATAGACAATCAAATATATAGACATGAACTAACGCAAATTTCTTGTTTCAATATTTTCATTTTGGTGTCACTCACGTGATCATTTTGGTATTACTTACGCAATCAAATAGCTTCGCGACTTTTTTTTAGTATATGACTCGATTGAAACGAAAATTTAAACGCTGACAATATAATATGCATTAATGTAAAAAATACATCGTGTTATTAAAGAGAACACATTCTTATTATGAAGTTGTTATTATTCAGAACATAGGTCTGTGATATTTGAATTACTCATTTAAGGTATTAATTACAAAGATATACATATAAAATCAATTATGCGGAAAAATATTATTTTTGCGCTACCGGGATTCGAACCTGGATTTCTTCCTATCCGGAGACAATTATGCTACACCAACACAGTGCATTGACGACAAATTTTCGAATCTATATGTTACACTTTTCAAATTTATATATCTATCGTTTCATTATTTGAAAGACATTGATAGAACACATTCTTATTGGGAAGTTGTAATTATTCAGAACATAGGTCTGTGAAAGTTTAAATACAAATTAAATGTATTATTTAGAAAGATATTCATATAAAATAAATTTAATCGAAAAATATTGTTACAGAAATTTCGAAATGTAGATAATTACTTTTACTGTTGCATAAATTTGTCATTAACTATCGGATATATGTTTCCACAAACAATGTGTGTACAATGCCCGTGCGTACGGCAACTAATGTTCTGAACCCCTCTCCTATACGTACACTTTATTTCAATCATGTCTATTCATTTACTGGGGTGTTATCTACCCCTAAAATATTGAGTATTCGCAAATTTGATACTCTACAACATATTATTTTATCAATGAATAGTTTTTTCCATAAAGCGGAACGTTTTTTATATACGTACGTAAAAGGAATATATTCTATCCTGCTAGTTCGGTTTTTATAATAAATCAAACAAAACGCCCACGGCTATTCATTTTAACTCATATTAATATCGAGATAACAAAACTGACAGCGCCGCAGACACAAATTGTTTTAATATACAATCTATTTATTTTTATGCAGGTACATATAAATTATTATACATCCGATTTAATTGTTTTTTAACTGTTAAAAATTTTATTGGATATTTGATTGATTATTTTAGAAGTGAGATAATTTAATTTATACTGCAATAAATACTAGAGTTATTTTAACTTACATGATTTTCGTCAATTTATTCAGATTGAACATAATAGGTTCCCCAATGTGTGAGTGTGGTGCCGAGGAGGAATCTCTTGACCATATCTTTTTTGCCTGTCCATTGCGGATCACAGGTTTTTTTTGCAGTAATCTTGTCAATGGTAATTTTTAACTCCCGGTTAACTTGTTTCATCTTCTTTCCCTTAACTCGAAACATTTAATCTATATAATGGCAAATTTCTTGAACGACAATAGTATTAACTTGTAATACAATGTTCCCTATTCTATAATATTGTTGTACTTCTTTCTACAAGGATTGCCTGTTAAAAAAAAGAAAGAAAGAAGATTTTCGTCAAATTACGTCGTTTCTCGTCAGTAGTTAGAAGATAGGCATAGTTAATAGAGCGCCACACTATTCTATCCTAACGCGCAACTTTCGCTTCATTCAAATTCGTACATTTTCTCATGCAAGATTGTTAAGATTTAACAGGATAATTTTTCTGTATCTGAATTACTTGGTCATGCCAAATCTTCTGCGAACGTCTGTTATTTTTGGTACCATCAACACTCGCGCGTCATTAATTTTTCTTACCTCGTTCATTCGTTCAGCATGCCCAAACCACCTAAGAGACCCTTTATTAATCCTATTCACTATTCTATGATTAGCTGTTTACCCGCTTATAGGCCTGGTATAAAATTTTGTATATGTGTATTCTTTTTGTGTGGATTTAAAAACAGAAAACAAAAGCGAAGCTGTTACTGGAAAGAGATAGTTTTTCGGTTCGGACGGGTTTATTTATGGCGGCGATATAAAAACATTTTGTATTATATATTTTCGAATTATCGGTTGTGACAAAGTTTTCGGAGGCTGGCCAGTAGAGTTAAGGACCACCAACCTACAAGGAGAGCGACATTGGCGTCTACCAGCCCAGGTTCACAAATGTTTGTGTATTTTGGATTTGCATAGATTGAATATCTGGGATAATGGACTAGCTATCGAAGTATTTACGGCTACATTAGATTTACATTATTTCCTAATTTGCTCATTTTTTTTTTTTATCAGAAATTATCTCCCATATTCATTGAAGGCATCAAATTTAGGATATTCAATATAGTATGTAATACAAATTAAATTAATCAACTAGAAAGATATACAGAAAAAATCTATTTATCAATAAAATAATTGGTTGCTACTGGGATACAACAAAAATGTATTCTTAAAATCAAATTATATTATTGAGAAACGGTAAATCAGCATACAATCGATAATTTAAAAGTAACCGCATTATTGTTATATATTTAAAAAAATTGATTATCACTTCTTAAATAATTTATTAAAACACTTTTTAACTTTTTTTCACCATCTATTATTTTACGACCATTACCGATTTCAGCATGTCACGACCATCTTCAGACTGGTACATTTTTCTTTTAAGCTAGGATATTTATACAATTCAATAAAGGGTTGTTTTTCAGTGAGTCTATATAATTTGAAAGTTGATACTAATTTGACTCGAATATTGGAATTTGCCCATGTTGTTACGTACTATTACAGGAATTTTTACAAGTTCAGTAGTTACTGGACTATTAGAGTAAATTAAAATTTATTGGTTGAGTGTTTCTATTAATTTTATGATTATAATTTTGGGAGTAACATGTGTATTGTACAGATTTTATTTTCATGGGAAGTTAAAAGTATTCAATATTTACAAAATTACTTTGTGGTCACATATTATATAAATAATAAGATAAAACACTTTATTTAAGCTGCTATTTATTGATAAATCATCATGTTTCGATGCTTATGGTATCTTTTTCTGGAAACAATGTATATTAATATTAAAAATACAAACAAAACAATAAAATATGAATTAAATATATTAATTATAAAGAAATACATATAAAATCAATTTTATCGAAAAATATTGTTGTTGCGCTACCGGGATTCGAACCTGGATCTCTTCCCTAACCGGGGGAGGTGCTTTATCCAACTAACTAACCTACAGCGGCATTATTTTTAGCGACAATTTTTCGATCCTATATGTTACCTTTTTGAATTTAATACATTTAATCGTTCCATCATTTGACAGAGCCATCTACCTTATTTTTACAGAATCTCAAAATACCTTTAAGTAAATCTGATAGTAGACGCCAGAATTATCAATTCATTTTTATTAAATTTTGGACACATTGATACAACTTTATTATTTTTTAGGAGAACACAATCTTATTGTGAAGTTGTAATTATTCAGAACATAGGTCTGTGATATTTTAAATATGAATTACATATATTAATTAAAAAGATATACATATAAAATCAATTTTATCGAAAAATATATCGAAAAAAAAAAATATATATATATGTGGGTTCTTGCAAATAGTCACATTTTAAATTTGTTTTCATAGTAGTTCTTACTTAGTTACCCATCACTTATTGATTTATCAATAAATACTGGTTTTAAACAAAGTGATTTATTTTATTATTTTATTTTATTATCAATTCTTTTTAGAATAATACGAAATAATGTGAGTTCACATCGCGTTTAGTCGATTTTATTTCCAAATATTCACAAAATTATTGCAATACCGTGCACTCAAATATCTGCTACAACATGTATCCATTGCGGCGTTCTATTCTACGTACAATAATACAATAACAAATGATACATAGCTCGGTCTTCACTAAACTCGGTACTGTCGTTTACGGGACTTTTGCGACGAGTTTCCGAGACAAATCTCATTCATATATACACGCCGTCAACACTATTTTGTTGTATAGGTCCGTAGTAGTAAACGTATTTAAAATGTTAAGGTTTTTACACCCCTGGTAATACGCCTAAAAAAAGGTTTATTAAATTTTTTAAATTACAAATATATTGACCCCATCCTACGTAACATTTTTAGTTTAGTATTTCGCGTATATTTGATGTATCACGATTAAGATCGAATGTGGCTAACGTATATGCTTGCGAAATTGAGTTTTTAATGGCAAAATACACTTTTCAGCGGAAAAATTAATAAATTATGTTACATGATTGATTTTCTATATTTTGATTGAACATTATAAACGACTATAGTTAAATCATTATAATAGTGACCTAATTATAAAGTGAATGGCGATTTGTTATGTTAAATTTTATACTGTACATATTTGTAAATGCCCATAAAAATGTCGATATATGTAATCCTAAATAAATCGCGAATTCAATAACTCAATATAGCAGCCATTATTTTATTTTGAATAATCATAAGGTGGGTAATGAATCTGTATTTTTCGGATACCCGGGCAATGCACCTTTTTTTTCATATCAACTACTTCATTGACAAATAATACGTGTACGTTCAATCTTCAAGAGCAGACCAAGGTGATGGATGTTATTGCCACTGCTAAATAGCATAAATGTCAATTGGCGGGTCATATTTCAAGACTCACAGTTAATAATCGATGGACAAAGAATATTCTTGAACCGTATCCATTAGACGTAAACGACCTACAGAATATTTCAACTCTCGTTAGGCACTGCTCGATTTTATAGCTATGTCACTACAACAATGTGTTGTGTACCGAAAATACCGATTAATATCATTTCATTCACTATCCACATAATAATAATAATTAAATAATAAAAATTGTAATAATATAGCATATAATGATAGCAACAGATTCTTCAGTGGCCAATTGAACAGTGCATTGCCGTAAACTACGTCAATGCAGACAATTCGGTGCGTTGGAGCCCACGTTGGATAGAGGTCCAAAAGATCCACGAAAAACACATTTGAGATCAATACTTTCCTACACTATTGTGGACTAATATTTTTTTCAAGTCACCATACAAGAAATTCAATTAAATACGTTATTGATATTTTATACCCCACTAGTATGTTAGGTTAGGAACCAAACCATTGCCGCAAAGCGAAGCAATGAACTTTTTCAGTTGCAAGTGCATATTAATGCCTATAAGCACACTTTTTTTTCGCATAAAAGTGTAAATATTATATTAGACAAGAGACCAATTTTGTGTTTAGTATTTATATATATATATATATAAATGAATATTTGTTTGTTTGTTTGTCCCGTATGCGTTCCTATACCGTTCATCCGATTGCCATGAAACTTTGGTGAGTTGTTGTGCGCACGCCCGCGAAGGTTTCTGTATTCGTACAATCATTTTACAATGAGAAAATAATGAACAATATCATCGAAGCTACAATTTTAAATGGAAAATTTAATGGAGAAGATGTACTGTCGCCGCGCATCCCGATGATTCCGACAGATATGCCATTCGAATTTCCACGTCTGCAGTTTCCGGTGCGACTCGCATTTGCAATGACTATCAACAAAGCACGGGGACAATCGTTACAAGTGTGTGGACTAAATTTCGGACAGTTCGTGTATGTGGCCTGCTCACACATTGGAAAACCTTCTGATTTTTTTGTATACGCACCAAACGGAAAAATAAAAAATGTTGTGTATCCAAAACCACTTTAATAATCAGAATTAAAATACAAACATTTTCTTTCTTTGAGTGGCATTGCTACGCATGCCGGGTACTCGCTAGTAATAAATAAAAGTACATGATACTTAATATTCTTACTCTTACATACATAGAATACATACACCATTTTGCATTAGGGCCAATTTTTTTTTAGATACGCCACTGATCGGAGCAGTGCGAATGGCGTGGCGAAGATTAGCGGATTACCGAAAACTGTGGCAGATTCATGGGAAGGTTTCTATCCATCATCAGATTGACAGTGACTGATGCCTGTAATGGTGAGGTTCAGTCTTCAAGTACTGAGAGGCGATATATTAATAATATTATAAATATAATTATAAGTTTTTTAATTAAACTAAGATTTTTAATTATTCTTCTATCGTATTGTAGTGATTAGTAATGGTTATAAATTCTGGGTTGCTCTAAGCTTAGGTTAGTAGTTCTGCTTCATCGGTAGACTGTTTTTCACGTTGTTTATGAGATGTTACAAGTTATTAATTTCTTTCGTACTACAGTAATCATCCTCAACATCATAATTGCCTGTACAACCTCTGGTAGGTCTTGGTCTCCTCGTGCATTGAGGCTTCTAATAGAACTATCTTCCAGGTCATTCCAAGTCTTCTGCGGACATCCTCTACTTCTGGTGCCATCGATACTCGCGTCTTATGTTTCTTACCATTCATTCATTCATTCCACATGTCCGAACCACCTAAGCGATCACCTTTACATTCTTTATTCATAATGTTATTCAGTCTACTTTCGTTCCTCTTCCGCCAGTACCAGGATTTACTTCCATAAATCAAAGTTATCCGGTATCAATACCAGGACTCCGTTATGTATCGCAAATCTTGCCTCTATTGACAATTTCTCATTAGAAATTGTTGCACTCAAAGTGTCATTTACTTTATTCTCTGCAGTTGTTCTCCATTCGATATCTTTTTTAACCTTTCCTTTTCTATCAAACATTCTTTCCAAATTCACAAATTTGGCTACTTGTTCCAAACGTTACTTGCCTACAAGTATTTAGCTCGTTGTCTTACTTTCCTCGTTTTCGAATACCATTACATTCAACTTGGTAACATACATTCATTATACATGATGTTGTAATGAATTTTTATTTGAATATTGGACAGTATTAATTCCAAATATGAATTAAATATATTAATTAGAAAGATATACATATAAAATCAATTTTATCGAAAAATATTGTTGTTGCGCCACCGGGATTCGAACCTGAATCTCTTTCCAATCTCGGGGAAGGTGCATTATCCAATTATGCTACAGCGACAATATTTTTAGCGACAAATTTTCGAACCTATATATTACCTTTTTGATATTAATACATTTAATCGTTCAATTATTTGGTTTGGAAAGAGATCCAGGTTCGAATCCCGGTGGCGCAATTAATTTTATATGTACATCTTTCTAATTAATATATTTAATTCATATTTAAAATATCACAGACCAATGTTGTGAATAATTACAACTTCACAATAAGAATTTGTTCTCCTAATAGTATTGATTTGGATTGAATTTTCTCTCTTTGTATCATACAAAGGTTGGACTCTTTAGAAAATAAGATTTATATATTAAACGATTTAACAACACAGACTCCAGAAGAAGCCAATCGTCATTTACAATAATCGTAAAACGTATTCGACGGGTAACGAACCTGCACTCCTCGCATGCACATGCTCATCTCCAAGTTACGAAAGCCCATTGGTTTGACATTAAATGCCGAGTTTCGAAGGCGACTCTCGCAACCTTTGAAAAACGGGACTCCTGTCTCAGCAAATGAATTCTTTGAAACGCATCCACCGCGCGTTCTGCCGGTGAAATATTTTATACCTTTCTTCCGCCGCTATCGTAAACTGCACTTGACGCAAATGCGCGGGCAGACACTTGGCAAAGTGGGAGAATAATTATTATCACTCCCGACTGGACGTTCAAGTGCGGCTATAATATTAAACTGAGTTACAATACATCGGTACCCGTCTAATAGTGCTGCAAATTTATGAATTAATTCATTCAAATTAGAGATCTCAATTGGAAACTGCTTTGCCGGCATGTATATTATATTTTTGCACCATTAAACTTGATTAATGAAGTATAAAATTATTAAGTCAAATCTGCCGAAGACTCCAATCACACTCGCGTGCCTGGTGCTTGTACTGGGCGGTAGCGACTGGATCGCGAGACGCGTCACTGCTGTATCTAGATTTCAGAAAAATTTTATAACAAAAGTAACGTGTAAAATCTAGAAAAAGTAATCTGAAAGCTAATAATTTTAATATTCAGAATTATCCACGCATCATTCTTTCAAAACAAATCAATTTTAAAACGTCTCAAATTTCTTACTTACATCATTATGTGTTAGGAATTTCGTTTCAAAATATTTTAGAGATTTGGTACCTCGTAAGGTCTGTTGTTTATTGCATCGGTCAGTTGAAAACCACGCCCAAAATATTAATTAATTTTAGACGTGCAGCGCAGTGACCGCACGGTAAATATAGAAATGAAATAAAAAAGCAATTAAAAAATTAGTATTTGTAGCATTTTATATACAATGATGAAACGGTATACTCTTTTTTAAAAAATTATTACGACCTATAAAAGAGTCGCTATCTCTTATCAAAATGCAATCTACATCATCAGGGGATATAATTTGATCTTTTACATAGATGTGCTCACCAATGCTCTATATCTTATCGCTGGTGACCAGTTATCTGCACACAGGACAACTGCATATAAGGTAATTGCATGTGCACATATAAACAGTTGCATATGCAGTTGATAATAGAATATTGGATAGTTTAATATAAGTTTCCTCACCATGGCTTACATTACTTTAAAAAAGGTTACACGAATTCATTATAATATTGGACAATTTGTATAACGCCATTTTCGTAAAAAATTTCATTAGCGCTTTACACGTAAATTGTTTACAGTCCTGCATTATCTTTGTTTTTAAAATTTAAAATTGTTATTTTAACTTACGGAAATGATTTTTTGAAAAGGTGCGTTTTTAGTCTTTTCTTAAATAAAGTCTCTGGCGCACTGTCCCTTATGACGGAGGGCAAAGAGTCGCACGCTTTTGGGCCTGCCACCGCAAATGCCCGTTCACTAAATTTGGACTTCTGGAAACGGTTGGTCCTGCGGCAGAAGTAGAGCCATTTAAATTGTCTGGGATACAAAGCTCTTGAACATACAGAAACACCATGTTATGCGTCGCCTTGTACATCGACAAACACAGTTTAAATACAACTCTTTCAGAGAACCATGTAAAAGGGATGTTATATGAGAGAATTTGAAAACTCCATATATTATCCATGCTGCCGCATTTTGAATGAATTGTAATTTATCCAGCTGAAACAATGGCAGGCCAACATAAATGCTGTTATAATAATTCACACGTGATGCAACAAATGCATTTAGAAATAGACCAGTTGCCTCGGGAGGAATATGTCTCCGAATATTTTTAATCTGTCTCAGTTGATAAAACTGAGACAGATTACTGACAGTTTTACTGATTTGTGTTTTCATTGAATGATCTAAATCGATGTGCACGCCCATCAACTTAACTGCAGATTTAGCAACGTAGGTTAGGTTATTTAATACGGTAACAGAGTAATATGCTGACTGTGTGCAGTTGTCATGGGATGTCTCGGTACATTGGCGCTCACCACAACTTTCTCATCTATTCGGTCGTGCTTGTACTTTTGACTCTCTCAATCGATTTCTTTCTAAAATATTAATTATGTAAATTTCCCTTTTTACGTTCGGCTTAATATTTAATTGCATCCGTAAAACGTAAATACTACTTACAGTTTTACGACTTAACGACTACCCCCCTCGAGTGAACCAGCCAGCAATGATCGTTACCCTACCTCCACACTGCCCCTGTTAAAAATATAAAAAAACTCCGGCACCTATAAACATTGTAGAATCGCATTTGTGAATGGGAGTAGTGATTCGTCTAATATTACATCTCGGGTCGCCATCTCAACCGTCCCGGAGTGAAATGGAATTCTTGCCATTCGCGTCAAACCGTCGACCGTAACTCGACATTTTACTGCTTTTGTACTTTGATTTGGTGCGTGCGAATCGCTCTCGTGAAACTGTAGCTGAACTTCCTATAAGGCAACAAGGATCCAAGATCAAATACCTACCGTGCATATGAATTGCTGTACGGAGAAGACGGGGTGCCGCATATGCATATCAGTCTTTTTTACTTCTTCACTTTGTTCTTTCACCGTCTTGTTTTGCTGAGTCCCGTTTTCTTATGGTAGCTCTTGTTGAGAATTGAATCTAGCAACTGACTTATTTTTGCCATCACGTAGGCGTAGACAAGATAGAACACCACACTCTTCTGTCCTATCGTACTAATCACGCCTCGTTCACATTCGTACATTTTCTCATGCATGCGATCCGATTACTGAAGCTTTTGAATCTGTGATATTAATGCAATTTCTGTATCTATTCTGCATTCGCAACTATGTGTCAGTATTTGATCGTAATTATGAATGCAGGTATGCAATTAAAGTAAAAAAATATTAGTTTTAATGTGTTCATTTACCTTAAATATGCAATGGTGGCCGTCCTCCAGGACAGCGTTTGATGGCGTATAATATTGCCAGAGGTGGCGCCTCACCACGCTTCTAACAAGGCCATCATTCAATATCTGGTAGTGGCATGTATTTCGCGCACGTTTTCTGTTCTCGTTCCCCCCACAATCGCTTCATATAATTTCTGTACCTTTTGATTTAAATACATAGATTAATACTTACACTATATTTAACAACTAAATACATACTCGTATACGAGAAAATATTATCAGCCTGGAACTATCTTCTGCAAGAGGCAGGCGAGTGCTCAGCGAACTGGATCACAAAGCGATGTCAAGGGATGTATGACTCTCCGTTGTAACTGCAGTCATGGACTTCACAGTTCCAGGAAACCGTTAAAGAAGAAGAAAAATAAGAAGAACCATCCATAGTTCTTAATAATAAAGTAAATTTGTCGTCTTTTAAGGCATACGTTTAAAAAAAAGGTTATTCTAGGCCAGTGATGGCGAACCTTTTTGAGAAGTGGGTCAAATTTTGTTCATAATTTTTTTAGTACTAGCTCGTAGGTGACTAAGTCAGTGGCGTCACTTGGAAAAGGGGAGGGGAGGTTGGTTAAAAACTACTGTCTGTTCTCTTTTTTGATATAATTTGATATAAAAAATAAGTTTATAAAAATCAACGCGTGGGTCATTTAAATTTCTGCGTGGGTCATAGGTTCGCCATCGCTGTTCTAGGCCATAGGACCTGTAACCGGGATGTGACTGTATTTTAATCGAGTTTTGCATTGTGATCTTGTGCGGGTTCAATAAGTCTCCAGAGTGTAATGGGAGTCTAGTCTAGTTAGTTAGGAATGTCTTATAGATGTCAGGGTTGCAAAGATCAGATATATTCGTATGTATACTCATATATCATCTGGTACCATTCTATTCCTCAGGCAGTTTAAGGTAAGTTAATTATTTAGTGGGTTGCGACCGATTTTTTTAAAATTACTTTTGCTCAACGATAAATATTTTTGCTAACCCTTTTTAAGGGACATTTTCTCCATCGATTCCTATTCCGCGCTAGGTCTTTTACTTCTCGGTAGCTTCTGCATCTGAATATGTTCCGCTCCAGCAACTGTATCATGAATGTTTTTCTCATCTGTTATTTTCTTCTTCTTTTATCTACCTTTTCATCTATCACAGGAGTTACGAATATATTGTGCCTGTAGGCACGATTCTTTACCTGCTTTTACAAATGAATTGTTAACCTAACCCAAGTTAAAATAATATTATCTTTTATACATGAATTTATCACATCATAATTTTTCTAGTTTATCATTATTCTTATCCTAGGGGTCTGTTACTTTGAATATATTTTATAGCGCATTTTTTTATCATTTGCTCACTATTATCATATGCCACCTTGACAATGCCGTCTCCAGGTACATGCCTGTGGTGACTAAAGGGTAAGAACTGCACTGATCTGCTGAGGTCATCATGTCAAAGAGTGCCGCTGCCCTTCCAAGCCGACCTAACCCATTCGGTACGTGCGACAATTTATCTTTTTTTATTAAAGTTTGTGAACTGGCAGTGGGTTTTCGATTACACGCAGATGACGCGGTGATTTTGTACGATGATTTTAGTAAGGGTCGAATGGAAGGAAGACATTTTTAGCGCAAAATTTATTTGATCTGTTGTTTGGATTCTGAGAATGTCATTATAGTATTATTGTTCCTCTCTTACAGTAAATTGTGTTACTATAACTATTCATATTTATGAGGTAAAGGAAGGTATTATTTATAATACTTAAAACTCTAGATTATTTTTCGCAGAGTAAGATAAAATTATTCAATTCAATATTTGACGATATCGCATAGAACCTCCAAATACCACAACGTACCTCCATTCACTGAAATACATTAACCTTTTTTTTTCATTAACAATATTCAATACTAACATACACGAGAATATTCGAATGGCAGTACATATTTTACAAGCTTGTGCGTTAATTAAGTTAAATCAAACCACATGTATAAATAAAAACTGCAGATGCTATTTATCTCTTGGGAGATTATATATTTTTTAAATTATTTCAATTATGTAGTATTTAATCAGTTAAAATTTTTTATAATTCTATACCTCTAAAAAACACCCTTTATAAATATACGATTAAGGAGATTACACGAGATATTGAAAACTATCGCGTAAGTACAGAAGTGCCCGAGTTCCAAAGTCAATAAAGTCTAATCACGTGACACATGATAGTATTACACGTTCGAATGACTATTAACTATATGTATGAAGATGAAAATGCGTTATTCATTTCCGCCGATATTTCTTCTTTATATTGCAAGCGCTTGTCCCGGGCGATAGCAACTGGTGCAAGTGACGAGTTATTGTCTCCATGGCTATATTTTAAGTTTCAACGAATATTTTTTTTAAATTGAATTGGGAAATTTAATTACGCTCTCATAAATCACTCACAATTCGCAAATAAAATCATAAAAATTTAAAATATAAGTTTCAGTTCGCAGTTCGTTTTTTTATTAATTAGAAAAATGTCAAACGCCAGACTTCGCGACATTCGCGTAAAAAAAACATTATTTTTCTATCGCGAAAAACTTTCGCTAATCAGCTGCAGAAAATAAATTTACTTTTAAAAATCCAGGATTGAAATAAATCAGCGAAACGCCAATGCGACGAGGGTATATTTAATTTACCAGTCGGCAGTGACCAAAAGGTTAAAATGTCACTTTTAACTCTTTGAGTTCCGCGGCGACCTCGCTCAATGTACGAAGTATTTATTTGACAGGTACCCCCCGCTGTTAAATTATAAATACTCGAAACTCATTACCCGGCCTCTCGGTGAAGTGTTCGTATTTTTATGAAAATATTTCATTTTATATTGAATAATTCATACTCATTATGAACGCCATAAGTATGATTTTAAATTAATTACTTTGCCTGAATATATTATATTACTTGGGTACCATCACGGCCGTGCAGTGCGCATACAAGCATAAAAGCTGTGCATTACTAAAAATTCTGGGTAACGAATACAAATTAAATAATTGGACTAACATAGACGAAAACATTATTTTATAAATTAAATATATTAACTATAAAGATATACATATAAAATCAATTTTATCGAAAAATATTGTTGTTGCGCCACCGGGATTCGAACCTGGATCTCTTTCCTAACCGGGGAAGGTGCTTTATCCAACTAAGCTACAGCGACATTATTTTTAGCGACAATTTTCGACACTATATGTTACCTTTATGATATTAATACATTTAATCGTTCCATCATTTGACAGAGCCATCTACCTTATTTTTACAGAATCTCAAATACCTTTGAGTAAACTGATAGCAGACGCCAGAATTATCAATTCATTTTTATTAAATTTTGGACACATTGATACAACTTTATTATGTAGGAGAACACATTCTCATGTGTTCTCCTAAACATTATTTTATAGTTTGCGCCATCTGTGTACCAGTAAAGACTTTAATTGGTTAGTTCTAAATATTCGCCGCATCGAGCTATTCACATTACTTTGTTCTGTCTTAAGTGAATTACTCAAGTCATATAAATGGCTATTTACTGAATTGAAAATTCTTTTCGGTTGATCCGTTTTGTATGGAGTTGTTACTTATGCTTGGAAAGGCTTACAACTGCGTGCAAATCAATGAAGTGTCTACTTCCTCTTTTACTAATTTTACTATCTTACTATTTTTAACGTTTTGATTTCATGATTCTTCTTTAAATTTGGTGTATGGATTGATTTTTGAACTGGAAAAAACAAAAAGCAATTAGCAGAACTATTTGACACGTTAACCTTTAATAGAAATAATGATTTCCTTTAGTTATTTCGTAAAGGATTTTCAAACAATAAATTAATCATGTTCAGTCATAGAAAGTGTTCTTAAAAACGTCCATACATTTTTTGCATGGGGAAGAAGGTATTATTTTACGTTAAAACTTAAACATTAAAAACACTATTAATAATACTCTAGAATAAAAAATAAATGCATGGTGGGGTCGTATAAACGACGGATTTATTTTGTCTAAAGACGTTGGTTAAACAAAAGTACATATATTACATATGATTGTATAATATCATTGGTAACATCATAACCTAAATTACGTTTATGTACAATTACATTTGGTATCATATTGTTGTACAGTCTCGCCGCCAGGCATTTATCGTCTGCACTTGTGCCGCAAATTAAACTATATTTTACTGTCTTGACTTTATTTATTCGGAAAAAATAAATAAAGTTGTTAGTATCATTGATTGATTCGGCAGTTACTTTGTGGTGTAACATTTTAATTTTTTTAAATATATAATTTTTATTTTCACTTTATACTACAAACACACAATTTTTTTGAGTTGTATCACGACTAGTTACGGGAAGAGCGGTTCTTCCCATCTTCCCATCAATGTTTCCTAGAAACAATAAAGCCACTCCCGCCCTAACGTACCCACCCACCCCAGCCCCATCGCCCTAATAGCTAACTGTATTTAATTTTAGTTCAATTTACACGTGTAGTTTGTAACTTAATTCTAGTGTTACCATCGTCACAGGCGTTTAGCGTATTAAATATAATATTAGATTATAAAGCAAATTAACATTTCAATTGCCATTTATATTAGTTATACAAATATCACATTGTTTAGGATAAGTTTTTTGGTTATGGACTTGATATGTCTTATAAAATTTGGTAACTATTTGTTATCTATAGACTATATAATGTGTATATAGTGTTTGCAATCATGCTTGTGGCACGGTGTGACAATCAAAGATTTGCGTTTTAACACGCTCACGGTATTTAAAAGGTTAATTTAAAAATTATTGCGTGAAAATAAAGTAAATTTCAAAACGTTTTAAAAATACCAAAGTTTAAAAAAAACTCGCAACCGACGGGATTCGAACCTACGCTCTCAGAGAGAATCTCTAGGATAATTATGCAAAACGTGTGGATATATACTTATAAATAAATACAAGTATTTTTATAGAATGCTTAGAACAAATAGAAGAGTTTGTGCACTTTGGATGTATTTTTAATTAAATGGAACGGAACGGAATGGCTTAGAAAGATATCGATCGAAGGATGAATGCAGGGAATGGAATGAAATAAATGCATGTCTTTCTAATGCATGAAATGGTGTTAATATGAAATACTATAAAAGTCTTACTAAATAACCAACACATTGAATGCGAGCTTTTATCTTAATTTTATTGTTGTTGTTAGTTAATAAACAATATTGTATAAGTATCCGGCTGGAAAATATTTTCATCCCTTCTCCCAACTACTTTAGTTTTAAACACTAGGTATTACTGTAATTATCTTCGATAGTTAAGTCGCCATTTTCTAGTGGTTTTAGTTGAATATGTCCATTCAAATAATATAAATGAAAATACTAACCTTACGTAACTGGACTGAAAGTCGCTGACTCTTCTATGATGATCGAAACTCGGCTGGGGCAGTCTTCTATTAACTTCCAGAAACTTGGTTGGCTATCCCCCGAAACCTTATTATATTCGACAAACCGACAAAATCGTACATACTCCATTTCTTGTAAACACCGCCGAGAGAATATCGTCTGTCTTCGACCGCTTTTGAACAGAAGCAGTTACGCTTTTGTTTTTATGTTTAAACTTGCATAAATGGAATCCACATATTCAAACTTACATAAATGTATTGCACATATTCAAATTTACATAAATGGAATGCATATATTCAAACTTACATAAATGGAATGCACATATTCAAACTTCAATCAGTTCTACCTACCGAAACGCCATAGGGTATGACTAAAGAGTATTACGTCTTAAACGTCCTTGAGGTGAAACATTTACAAAAAATGGCGTTGTATACGTTATCTTATCACACCTTAAAAAAAACAAATTTATACTCTTAGTTAGATGTATGTACAACATTTTCTTTCCTATTAATTGCCTCGCAGTAATAATCATAAGTCTCACATTGCAGAACCAGAGAACCATGTCACCAAATATTATTTAAACGTTAATAACTTAATAACGCTTTTTAAATTTTGCGATCAAAGATTTAACATGAATAAGTATAACTTTGATTCTTGTTTTGTCCCTCATTTTTTCAGATAGAATTGAACTTGTAATACTGAACACGAGAACCCGGGTGACTTATCATGAACAGATACACATTTTGACTATACAAATGGTCCGTAAACTGTGAGGTATAATTTTTTTTATGTTAATGTGTTTTATAGTGAAATGGAGGTTCCGGCATTTATTAAATAATTGTGACTTACTAGGCTAATGACCAGTTAGCTCACTCCCAGCATTACCGAGAGGAGTAACACTAGCCACGCATTACGGCAATTTATATCTATTACGGCATGCACCCACCCGCCCATAGCTGGGAACTGAACCCAATTTCACATTAACGTCGTCAATATGCCACTGTTGGCCATTGTTAGAAATTCATTTACATGTATAATTGTAAAGCGTCAGGACGTCATCAAATTAAAGCTAACGATTCATTGAATTTCATAGACTATTATTTCTCATTTTTTCAACACTCGAACAAAAATCCAAATACTGCATTGTTCATTGTTTAATAGAATTTTTTTAATTTGTGTCAATGATCACAAGAGAACACCGCGTGATGTGTTGTCGTAAATCGCCAACACCAACACGTGTTGGCGCTAAAGAATGTACAATAGAAATTTATCAATCAAAAATAAAAATAAATGTTTCCTTATTCTAATCTGGTCACACTTTAATGTCACTTATAAGAAGTCGTTAAAACTCGTTGGATAGTTTGGAGTTTACTATAAACAATAGGCCACGTTAAGTTTCTGCCCACTGCTTTTGAGGAATTTTTATAGTCTAGCACTTTATCGCTCTAGTCTACAAATGTCATTGTCTATGGTTTAACGGTTGTATGCTGGTCTAAAAATAAAAGATCTATACACTAGTCGCGTTCACGAATTAATTCAGCCTTTGTTTGTTTTTTTTTTATGTGAATTTTTTTTATTATTATTACATAATTTATCGATCTATAATATTTGTGCGTTTCGGTACACGCACACATTATGACAGTTTACAACGTATTTTTACAGTGTATTTTTTTAGTTTGTTTTTTTTTAACTGTATACATATTATTAAATGTTGAAATTCAATTATTTGATATTATTATTTACTAACTTAACTTTTTTACATGTGTTTAAAGAGGGGAGCGTTGATGAATATTATTTAGTTTATTCTCTTACTTAAACTTAGTAGTCATATATTTGCATAAATTCACCATCATTTGTTGCTGATTTGCTTAATAACATTTTCACATTAAATTTGAAATACATCTACGAAAAATATATTGTAACCTATAGGTGAATATTAAAGAATTTATCTTCTTAACATAAAACAATTCTGTTGAACTATAGGTGGTGGGATAAGATCCCGTGGACTTATCGATTAAAATGAATGGTTAGTTTACGCAATTCGAATTCGAAAAAGAAAGGAATATTGATAGATGGATCTGGCCTACCTCGATCTCGGTCCTGGGTTGGACGTCAAGTTTCACCTACAGTTGACTCGCACTTTTGTAGTGAAGAACGGAGATATCACTGCACTACGGATGTTGCAGAATACCGCTTCTTTTTTGTGGTCCGGATTTTATATACGGCGTTAGTCTCGAATGTTAAAAGAAACACAGATGTTGACCATTTCGTGTCGAAATGCAATCTGTTCCCACATCGGCGAAATCTCTAAGTAATTTTTTGGCCAGAGTGGGAAAGGTATATTAAGGTTTATATTGGAAGGGCAAAATGCACAGGGAGTAGGTACTCAACTTATGTCAATAGTTGAAGTGTTCAGTTTTTTCTTATTCTTCCTCGGCGTTACTTCGCAGGGCAGGATTTCGCCTCCTTCACAACCCTTCATCGACTCCTCTATTCTTGGCTTTCTCTAATTTCTGGGTCTTCCCTTCTCGTTCCAGTCCCCTTTCATAAAGTCAGCCCACCTCTTTTTTGGTTTACCTCTAGATCGTTTCCGCTGTAGTATCCACTTGGTCATGATCTTTGAAGTTCTGAACGCTAACTCCGCAGTCCCCAGAATGCATTCAGAAGACATTTTTGCTGTAAATTATTACAATTTTTTGTGTCTCAACTCAGTGGAAATACAATGTTAGACATAAATTGCTTTACTTCACATTTTATATTTATTTTTAATTTTGATTATGAAAAATGATTTTTTTCTTTGTGTATTGCACTTCTGATGAAATTTTCTGTTATTTTACAAATTATGTTAATGCCTTAATAGGGCGTGTATAGTAATAATAATAAATAAATAAAATTATTATTATTGTTTTATATATTCGCTTCGTCTGCTCAGTATTTTTGACCCCAGGAGTCCCTTGTAAGTGTAGAGGCATGCTTCATGCATTTATTTCCATGATATTTGATTACACAAATAATCTTAGGATGTCTTTCGTTCATATGTACTGACCACGTACATCCTTTTTGAGACATTTATATTTAATGAAAAATTATCGCTTCAGTCTTCAGTCTGGGCATCGTTTCTTACAGCTTCTAAACAGTTTTAAACCCTGGATTTATATTATGGATCACGTGACATCCTGACATATATATGTACATACTGTGCGATGTCTGGGTGCACTTTCTGTGGAATGGATTACGATAATTCCGGTTGTAATTCGGAATTACCGCAAGAGGTTGATGAGGGAAAAGTGATTTTTAGACAGACCAGCAATCTCGGGAGCCGAGATTTTGAAGAACTGCTCGCCTTACCTCAAGTATGACGCTTATGAAATCCCTGGTGGCGCCGCCGAAATTACGCACTGCATGCACGAGGATAGTCGATGATCTCCGCTCCCGACTGAAAATAGTGGTGTCACTGTTCACCCATGGCGCACACAAACAATAAACACTATCACAATACAAGATCACACAAAACGGTGCTCCACCGCACTGGAGGTAATTGTCCACACCGCGAACAATATTGATGAAATTACACCCGATGGCGTCAGCGTCATTCACACTGAGGGCAAGCAGCAGGATGGGTTAAGGGTAGGAATTTAGACACCGACATGAGATAATAACATTATGCGCTGTCAATATTAAAAATGTGCCAAAATAATGTTTTACGAATACGGAACACGTTTCATAATTTAAATATAGACAAGTTATGTAGCTATCTAGTGATTGATGAGTGTATATTTTTTCTGTATTTTCGTCCAAACTGTTTCAAAAAAATACATCGTAATTTGAAATTTTAACGCCGTAAACATCCGTTCTTGTATTTCAGAAACGTTTTTTACTGTTTTAATGTTCGTTCAAAACATGAAAAAGTGTTTATTGTTTGTTACAAAACATAAATAATTTATTCTTTTATCTGAAATATTTTTGCAGTTCGAATTTTAGATTTTGCTGAATGTGTTGATTATTTCGACGGCCAACTACCGGCGATTTGTTTCCTCGATCCGTGAGACAAGCGGTGTGTGTAATATTATATTATAATTTGTGAAATTGTGCACGGGCCGTAGCTGCCGATAATTTACCCCAGCGATGCGCGTGTTTTCATTACAAATTCCTCGTCTCTGTACAATTGGCTACGAAAGCTGTTTAATGATGTTGTAATCGGCGACATAAATTTATTAAATGACGTTTTATTGTATGGGAAATTCGTAAAGCCACACGCTGTTTGACTTCAACCCTTCATTGTTATAACCGGATAATATAGAAATGTATTTTTTTAATTATTGTACGACATTATATTCAGTCTTTTATTTAATTACTAATTATAAAGATACACGTGTAAAATCAATTTTATCGAAAAATCGGGGAAGGTGCATTGTTAACTATGCTATAGCGACAGTATTTTTGACGACAATTTTTCGAACCTATATGTTACACATTTTCAAATTAATACATCTATCGTTCCATTATTTGAAAGCCATCTACATTGTTTTTACGGAATCCCAAATACTTTTGAGTTAACTGATAGCACACGCCAGAGTTAACAATTCAATCCTGGTAACGTAACAACAATATGTTTTCGATAAATTTGATTTTATATGTATATCTTTCTAATTAATATATTTAATTAGTATTTAATATAATGTTTCATTTTAAACGACTTTATTATATACATACACTAAAATGAACTAGTTTCAGTTGGACCCAAACCTTCTTTAGGACAATATAGTATAGACTAATAAGTACAAATATTTCAATAGTAGGTTAAGAAGAGAGAGCCACTGTATATCAGAGTGGGACAGAGTATTAAGTAGGGGGTGGGAGAGAAAGGTAGGGTTTTAATTCGGATTATTGGAAGATTTATTTGGTCATTTAGTATCTGGCTATTATTATTGATTGATTTATTAATTTCTAATGCTTCTGTATTATTAAGGCAAAAATCTTTTCCATTTTTGTGTAACACAAAACAAATTGAATTATTGTATATCTGTATACACTTCATGACGTTGTAGGATTTTAATTTATCATTAATTTAATTTATCTTATATCAATAGCACGAAAAAAAGTTCTTTAGACATATTCTCCAGTACATTATATAGGTACAAAAGACATTTACAAAACATTTTTTCATAATACTAATAATGTTTATACATTTACATATTTATATAATTCTAACAACGATTCACGTTTCCTAAGTATTCTGCGTATTAGATATTTAATTTATTTTTAATGAAAACATATTTTTGTTGTAATGTTGCAATTTTAGAATATAGCTTTGTGATTATTTATAATTTTGAAACTGTTAATTCTTGGTAAAATTCAATTTTAATGATTTAATTAATCAAATCAATAGAGGGATGTTGTGAGTGAGTCTATATAGTGTAGTATTTAATGATTCTGTATAATTTTAAAAAGGTTAAACACCCCTGTATTGATATTGTATAGCTTAAGAGACAAATGTACCAGTCTGAAGATGGTTGTGACAGACTGAATCCGATATTAATTGTAAATATATACATATAAATACAATTTTGTCGATAAATATTGTTTTTGCGCTACCGGGATTCGAACCTGGATCTCTATTTCCAAACCGGGGAAGTACATTACCAATTGTGTTATAGCGCCAGTATTTTTCATGACAAATTTTCGAACATATATGTTACACTTTTTCAAATTAATACATCTGTCGTTCCATTATTTGAAAGCCATTGTTTTTACGGAATCACAAATACCTTTGAGTATCACAGACTGTCTGTTCTGAATAATTACAACTTCACAATATGAATGCGTTCTCCTTAATAGTGAAAAAAGTTAAATAGCTTTGTGATATATTTAATACAAATTAAACTAATCAATTAGAAAATTATACAAAAAAAAACTTAAATCTTAAGAAAATCAAAATCAGAAAAGTTCCGTGTTCGTATCACGGTAGCAACTAAAATATTTTTTCTGTACATCTTTCTAATTGATTTCTTTAATTTTAATTTTAATTTATTATACCAAGTGTAGAATATTGTTTTTTCTGAATTATTCTACCGTGGATCGGTTATCATCGTGGCCGACGATTCGATTCATATTTCAGTAATCATTAATTAATAAATGGAAACTGGGTGAATGAGAACGTGGTGAGAATTTTCACGACAAAAGTGTACGGAGCTCTTTCCTTTCGCGTATGTTGGCATTAATTTAAATTAATTTTATTTCAATATTTTATGCACATTTATAAATAGATAATAAAATAAAACAAAATTTATTTAAAATATACACAAAAATACATCAATTGAAAAATAATTGTCTCTAACAGCAAATCTTTATGTAATATATTGCTATGCGACACAGACAGTTGTCAGCTTGTTGGTCTAGTTGTCAATGAGACCAACAAGTTAGTCCTATTTTCATAATACAAGCGTTTAGCTTCGTTTGAAAATAGTAAGAATGTATTCTGTGTGTGCGTCTCTATTTTTTTTTACATGTATGTTTGTTTTATATTGCCTAATAAGGAATGATTTACATTAACATTACAATCTAATAAAATGTAATCAAATAAAAATAGATTTTTGTTAATATTATATCAGAGAGAGGGTTAATGCTAATGCATGTACAAAGGGGTACATATATAATATATATGTAATGTACGTTTCCTTCATGTTCGTATTTCACTATCACAGGACTCGTATTTCACGCGATGCAATAATCTGCACTTATTAAATTGTTTACCGACACTCTTTGATTGAAAATATAGTTTGTTCGAGATGTAGTTTTTACCTAAAGCCAAGATATTATTTAAAACAAATCAAGACAGAAATGGAATTGATGTTTAAAAGAAGCGCTCGTGGTCTAGTGGTTATGATACTCGCTTAGTGATCTAGTGGTCGGGGGTTCGAGTTTCATAGTACAAGCTTTGTTTGTTTCAGCTTAGTTTGAAAATAGTGAGTATTTTGATGTGACACGTATTACTTGTGTGAATCACTATTAAATAAAAATGAGGTTAAATATAAGAGAACACATTCTTATTGTGAAGTTGTAATTATTCAGAACATAGGTTATATGGTAAATATGTGTTCTCCTAATAATAAAGTTGTATCAATGTGTCCAAAATTTAATAAAAATGAATTGATAATTCTAGCGTCTGCTATCAGTTTACTTAAAGGTGTTTGAGATTCTGTAAAAATAAGGTAGATGGCTCTTTCAAATAATGGAACGATAAATATATGGTTTGAAAATTGTCGCTAAAAATATTGTCGCTGTAGCATAGTTGGATAATGCACCTCCCCCGGTTAGAAAAGAGATCCAGGTTCGAATCCCGGTGGCGCAACAACAATATTTTTCGATAAAATTGATTTTATATGTATATCTTTCTAATTAATATATTTAATTCATATTTTAAATATAAGAACTATAGAGAGAAGTGTGACATGATAATAATTATTTGAAATACATAAGCATTATATAATCAATACAAACATCTCGGATGACGTGAAATGATTGTGCTCGCAAACATATTGAACATTGTTTGTTACAACCATGAGATATTTTTATGTGGTGGGGAGTCATGGACTTTAAAGGCAAAAAAGAAAAAACGAATTGACGCAGGAACTAAAGGTCAAGGTCATCTTTTACCTGAGACGAATCCACTTGCCTGGTGGGCCACGTCAAAGGACGAAGAGAATGAGAAAGATCCCCCACCTGTTAGACCGACCAAGTAAAAAAAGGAAACAGGTACTTCTCTAGTGATAACGAACTATATCTAAATGTAGAAAAATATAAACAAGTAAGTTTCAATAGAGTTAGAAGTCAACTCTTTTTTCAATACATCATTAATAATATTGATTTAAGTAGCTCTAGTAGTGTGCTCTTCGACGAAAAATTATCATTTATTCAACATTACAACGAAATTTACAACAAAGCGATGAAATCCTTAGGATTTGTGTTAAGGGCAGCCAAAAACTTTATCTCGCTCCGCTCTCTAACAACTTTATATACATTTATTGTAAGAAGTACTCTAGAATTTAACTCCTCTGTGGTTTCCCTACTATTCCTCGCATATTATAAAAATCAAAACAGTGCAACATAAATTTATAAGATTTATCAATTTAAAATTGCATGTTCCGATAGAAAAATTTAATGTGTATTTTATTTTTAAAAAATAGTATAGAGAAGAGATGTGAGCGATACAGTATACCTATATAAAATGATCAATAGCATGTTGGACTGCCCTGAGTTGAAACAAATTATTTCGTATAAAGTACCAACTCAAACAAGTAGTCTTTGTAGGTACACATAGAAATAATTATGCTGTTAACTCGCCAATATCGCGGATGGATCGGCTTGGTGACAAATTGAATTTCGTTGACATTTTTCGTTGCAGTAGCATACTTGAACTGAAGTTTTTTTTTAAAGTTATATTTGAATTGTTATATTTAAATGTCTATTAAAATGTACTATTATATTTAAATTAAATTAAACAATTATTATTATGCAAAAGCCCACAAGGGAAGGACGTTGATGGAAATAAATAAAAAATAATAAAACTATCTGCAGGATTCCGAGAAAAGTGGAGGAGAATAGTCAAGAGGGTGGGAGTTTATGGGGATTGCGACCCTTAGTCATGAGGAACCGACGTGGATGATGAGATAGGTCTCCCGTCGCTGGATAATTACATTCCGAGAGGAACTTGAATTTGTAGACTTGCTTTAGCTGCATATAATTATCATCATCTATGTAGCGTATAAAACTAGACAATTATTTTCCCATTTAAATCCTATCAAAATGTTAAGAGAATAAATAACAAAACCTGTTTCGCTGAACAACGCACGTAGCTTGCTATTTTAGCGGAGTTCCCAACCGCTAGGTCTCGTTTTGAATGCACGTGACTCACTGTGCTTGACTCGTAGGTAACTCGCGTCTGCGCATAATCTTACTGCGGCTCATAAATAGTCAAGATGTTAACTGTATGATGAAAGCAAATTGTAGAGGTGTCAAAGTGGGCAACATTGATGTGCTTGAAACAACTACAGATACTAGGGCGGGTCATCTTCGTGCGGCATAAGACAAGTTAGAACAAGATCTAAACCGAAATATGAAGATTACTCCGAAAACATATTTTTTAAATCAAATTAACGTTTAAAAATGTTCTCAGGCTTTACAGATACATTCAGAATTTTCTATGTAGAGTTTTTTGAGCACCTCTGCCGTGTGTTTCTGGCGTCTTTGGCTGACGCTTCGGATCTCACTGCAGAGTCCACCACTCATAACAATATTACGCTTCCCGTTTATTATCTATCACTTTCTGTATGTGGTGGTTTCGGACGTAGTATCATTTGTGGCTGCAAAGTGCTTGCATAAACTGCCAGGTACGCGAAATGCGAGTAGGGTAAAAACAAACGTGTTTTTAATATCTCTGGGTTAAGATTACTTAAAAGTTTTCTTTTTTATATATTCAATTTGAAATGAAGTATACATTGTCTTTATTACGAGTAAAAGAAAACATATATGACATCTGTCATATTTTCTTGTCTATACCGTCTATAGTATACCATAGAATAAAGCAATAGCCGCCTGGAGGGCCTAGCAATAAACAATTGTCTTCGCTATCGCTTATCTGCTAGTTATGATTGAATATATCATACATCTATTATTACATGTCATCGACACGTAAGCACCTAAGACACCTAAGCACGTAAGACCTACATGTAAGCAAACACAATAGTAGTAAATAAAATAAAAAATAAATAAATTTTAATTAAATATATTAATTAGAAAGATATACATATAAAATCAATATTGGTTTGGAATGAGATCCATTTTCGAATCCCGGTGGCGCAACAACAATATTTTTCGATAACATTTATTTTGTATGTATATCTTTCTAATTAATATATTTGATTCATATTTAAAATATCACAGTCCTATGTTCTGAATAATTACAACTTCACAATAAGAATGTGTTCTAGTAATTTTAATTTATTTATTACAAATGAGCGAGCAGTCTTATGACCTTGGACTCTGGAAACTGTGTTATCAAAGTTAGAATAATAGCCCAGATTACTACAAAAAAGTACAGCATTTGTTCAATCATTGGGAATTAATCTACGATGTCTGAAAAGTACCATAAAAATAAAATACATGATCAATCCCTTCATATTTTGTTGGCTCCTAAAGTGTACAATGTTTTGCCTAACGTGGTAACAAATTTCTTTTAAACCACAGAAGCAAACGAAATAAAAATTTATGGAAATACTCACACGAATTGTACAAATGTGAAGTAAGATTTGTCTCCTTTCTCGCTAACTTATTTATGTTTAGTAAAGTCTTGCCAACTGGGAAACATAAACTTGTACCTACGGTTAACATTTTTGTGTTACTCCCTATATTGAAATAAGTTTTTAAATTTATTTATTACTTTATTTTATATAAATTAGAACCCTGAACCCCGAAAGAATGTGTTGTGTGTGTCAAAAATATTTAATGAAATCAATAAAGACTTATTAAACATAAAGTGAAAGAACACATTCTCATCTAAGTTTTTTTAAATTTATTTAGACACATAAACATTGTGCAGTTACAAAAAGTTACATATATTTTACACAGATTTTAAAATGCATTGCTTGTTTTAGGGGAATTGGTAATTAAGTTACATTTTACAAAACTAAATAATTCATTGAAGGTAAAACACAATCAAATAGAATACGTAAGATACATGGCAAGTTAACGGGAAAATATAAAAAAGAGAAAAAAAATACGTATGTGCCATGTAAAATAATGTAAGCATATATAAGTTAAAGGAAAATATGCAAGATCAAAATATACCAAATGCAATTATAAGAATTATTTAATTATATAAAACAGTTTACTCTCAATATCTGCTCTTCCTAATTTTAACAATCAATTTGAAAGATCACTTTTAAAAGCCTTAATATCAGTTAAAGTTCTAATATTATTTTTAATTTGATTGTAAATTCTGGGAGCTTAAAAGGTGAATAACCTTTGATCAAAAGTAGTTTCCATTTTTGGATCTATTTTAAGATTATTTGCTATTGCGATGTAATATCTTTCAGTCCTCACAAATGGAGCGCTTATTTTCCTATGAAAGCTAGGTTAGTATATTCAACACATATAATTTTCTTATATCTAAAACCTAAAATTCCCTAAAATGTGGCTCTGAGGGATACGCAAAGACACGGCGGAACAATTATTTGTTAATTTAATTTAATTTAGTACTATATGATCTATGCCGTAACATTGTTCTGCAGTTTGTCAAATATTAAAAATTATAATGTAAGTATGTATATGTATGTAATAAAGTTTTCAAAAAAAGAACTAACTTAATCCGCCATGGAAGTTCACTGACATGTTTTTCACTAATAAATCAGCAGTCAAAAGTTATTAATTTATTTTCTTGTCCACAAACTGCGGTCGCAAAAAAGTAGATTGGCCAAAACATATTAAAATACTCGGAAATAGTGTGCGGTTAAGATGTTTTAACTGTAAATAGTTAATGTTAAATTCTTGATATTTTTTCTATGGTCATACTATAAATGGATTCTCAATTTTACCAGATATTTATTGAATGTATGAATTAGAAAGATATACATATAAAATCAATTTTATCGAAAACTATTGTTGTTGCGCTAACGGGATTCGAATCTGAATCTCTTTCCAAGCCGGGAAAGGTGCATTATCCAAAGAAAGAGATCCAGGTTCGAATTCCGGTAGCGCAACAACAATATTTTTTGATAAAATTGATTTTTTGTGTATTCAAATTCCAATTAATACATTTTTTATTTATTTGACATTTTTTACAATTTTTTTATAGCGTGAATAAAGTATTTTACATTTTCTTTAAATTACATGGTTTTTCTTTCGCTTACCTCTCCAAAAAAAAGACCAGCTCTTGTGCTTGGAGAGGGAGTTACACTACAATAATTTTATATAATACCTTACATATTCTATTCATTGTCCATTTGTGTGCTACTGAAGTATTCTGTAATATTGTTTATTGTCCAATTATGTGTTTTTAAAGTGTTCATTTAGTTTCTTTTTAAACTCTTTTATATCCTTTATTTATTTAATTTGTGTAAGGAGGCTATTGAAATTATAATTTAATTAGTATTTAAAATATCACAGACCGTCTGTTCTGAATAATTACAACTTCACAATAAGAATGTGTTCTTAATCAGATACTTATTATCCGATATTTAGAGGTTATTTAATATCAAGTCAGTCGAGCACTCTGCCAACTAAGTCATTATCTTATTATTCACATATAATGGTGATGTTAAGGAGTTGAAATAACAACAACCAGATAACATTATTTCTTATTCTTTAATTGTTAAATATCATCATGAAAATAAAGATTTTTCTCAACACCACGATTGTACAGTAATCCATTCTTCAATCACACAATCCTTTACTGATATAATATATCTCTGGATTGATATTTTATTGGATCGGCTTATCCATGCGTGGGAGCTGGGCGAATTGTAGAGCTGGCGGGCGAACCTCTCTGCTGTTCTTCTTCCCTCGGCCGCAATCACCTCTGACGCTTTTACAACCAATTTCAAAATTTCATTAGATCGGTATTGTGCGAGGTGATGTCTTTTAAATCTGGTTTCAATGTGTGTAGTTTACTGAACAAGCCTACGGTGAATGCGGGTCACCTGTGCGCACGGCGTTCGAACTGAACAGTAAAATGTATCGATGTTTTGTTCACCAGTTTCAATACTTTTGTGTTTGGAGTCAATGGATCCTCGGTGACTTCTTCGGTCGATACGGAGTAATATATTTCTATTATTTGCAAGAATTTCTAATGACTTTCGGGAACTTTCTGACACTCGGCTGATACCTAGGGATGTTGTGTAAATATTGCAGTAACGTGGCTTCCTGTTCCCAGAATCCGCTGCTTTTAAAAATCATCTTAATTATTAGATTCATTGCTAACAGAATTCTGACAAGCGTGATGGTGTCATCTAGTGTATTACTGTAAACAATAAAACATCCACTTCATATACCATTTTTTTTCATGAAGGCAGTGTCTTACACAGAAAGTCGTAATATGAAAGGTAGTCAGTTTCGAATTTCGTTACAAATTACAGTAACTGTGGAGATCTATCGCCTCCATAATTATCAACACCGCCGACGATTCCTGATTGCACCTTGCAGATACTTGGGCGTAAAATAAAGCTCCCGACAGTCTCAAAAATACGCCCGGTTTCGACGACAATAACATGCGCCGGCAGCCGCCCGGGAAGCCGACCCCTGAGCGTCACTTTATTGAACGGTCTAATTTCTCCATATTTCTATAAACTGTACCCAATAAGTCTGTGTCAACAGTTTATTGAGTTCAATTGTGCATCCAATTATAGTAATTCTTTATTTGGCAGTTTTCATCAGCAGGCAAAACGAGTCTAATCTAACAAAAAATATAAATTGATAGTTTTTACTAATATGTAAGGCGAAATAAATGTTGAACCCTTCTACCTTCCACAATACAACTGCGCATTCTAAAATGTGTTGTGCTGTTGATGAATATATGTAATGAGGAGACTGATATTACAAGGCAAATTAGAGAAATCTCATTTCCGTGAAAAATCACCGAATAGACGAACGGATCAGATGACGGTTCACTTCAGGAAGCTGCGGACTACGCTGGATAGTTTTAACTATGGTGACGTCATCGTCATAATGACCACGAGCTCCACCAAGAGATCAGAAAAACAGATGTAGTAAGACGTTTTATATTATTATTTGTGGTTGTCATTTCAAAAAAACACTTTTAGGTGATAAAGTACTGTCCCCGTATATAATACAGCTTTATTAATTTCAGCTCCGTTAACACCCTCCGACCATAGAAATCGGATCACTGCTCGTTGTTCCTCCTCGGTGCAAACTGCAAGCGGAGCTGACTCATTAACATTGTAATAGCCGGAAGGCAAATGACGCGATCGGGATCAAATTTCGCACACATGACTGCAGTCGTGCCGACTCTAAGCACGCAGTATGACAACCTCGAATGTGTGTTATGGCGATAGTGTAGATAATTTTTGACTCACCCTCGTATTTGTGAAATTTTTCGCAACACGCTTCTACGTAACGAATTCTTCGTTATCTGGCCGTGCGATGATATCGATCATGTTTGCCTTCACGCCGGTGAAGTGTAATAGCGTACCGGTCTCAAAATAAACAAAAAAATTCGTACACTTGTACCAATTCACGACAGTGGCTTCAATAAAATATCCAATCTTTGTTTTTAATCTTCGAGTTCAGCTTTCCACATTATCTCCGCATATACTGCAAACTGGAACCGAACCCACGCCTCGGATGCCCGAGTGACTGCACTCGACCACCAGCACTAAAGACTTAATGCGAGGCATGATGGAATTCCTCGCAGCCGATTTATTAATAATCTTAAATTTGCTTTAAGTTGATGTGATAGAATTTTTTTCTAAAGTTTTATAATACATTTCAGTAGAAAGTCGATGCTATAGAGTTGCGGTTTTGGATTCGATTGACACCAATTTTAAAATAACTGTTTAAGGTTAAATTTTTCAAAATTATGAAATATTAAAAAATTCATCTATGTACCTACCTCATCCACGTCGGTCTTTCATGACAGGATTTCGATCTTCCTCCATCCTCCACTTTTCTTTGCATCCTGCAGATCTTAGGGTCGTGAGGAGTCTTTTCCACTTGATCGGTCTAACGGGTGGGGGATCTTCCTCTTCCTTTTCGTCCTTCGATGTAGCCCATCGCAACAAGCTTCTCCGAGCTATCTTGCCTCCTTGCAAAATACCTAAAAATTAAAGGATTCGTCACAGGCAAATGGAGACATTCGTATGTATCGCCGTCCGGCGCCACATCTCAAAGCTATCAATCCGTTTTCTCTCCCTCGTCTTCAGGATCTATCATCTATCTAGGAGCGCTTAAATCATATGAATGATATAAAGAGGTAGGGTACATAGGGGTACAGGATATTGCTATGGTAAAATCTGCAATGACAAATAAGCAAGATAAGCGAAGGTTTACAAAAATCCGACAATACTAACAAGACCCGTTTTATAAACTATTATAGGAAGAATGAATTCATAGAAAGAAAGTAAAATGGTAGATGCATTCTATATATGCTGTTTGAGGAGAATGCTGACCACTTTGTACTGCAAGAGGTACAAACGTCTCCATTCTCTAGGATAAAAATTATCAAAAAATAGTGATACTTTGACTTACGAGTGTCCCAACTAACGAGTTTTTCAATATACGAGCCGTTTTTCGGACGATTTTTTGCTTTGAGTTGCGAGCTAAAATTCGGGCTACGAACCAGTTTCAGATACCCCACCGCTAGTTGACTCAGCGAACGCCATTGTAATTACGCAATGGAAGCACCTGTGTTGTGCAGTTATTTTGTAAAACTTCGTTTTTCCAATCATGCGTTCGAAGAAAGTGAATGCGAAGGACAGTACTGAGAAAAACAAGCGGATTATGTGCATTGAATTAAATATATAAATTACAAGCAGTACGAGCGTAGGATCTGCACCATACTGAAGTATGAGTCGATAAAGGTTATGACGCCAGCTAAGGGCGTTAAAATAATTTTTAAATAGCGGACATCTATCCTGGAACGGATTAATGGTATTTCAGTTCATTTGAATGCGGGAAATTGACTTGGCATGCGATTTATTTGAGTTACGAGCTCCGTCACGGAACGAATTAAACTCATAAGTTAAGACACCACCGTACTGTCATTGACACGCAGAAAAAGGATTATCTTATACCGCTTGCTCTAGGATACAGTGACTGTTTTGAGAATATTGTAATCCCTCGACTCTGCCTTGTACCATCAGTTTCTCCACTATATATCAATACGCGCTATTGGGTGAGGTAAATAGATTTTTAATTTATTTTTTTAATTGATGGTTTCTGTTTAATGATTCGCGGGATTCGCAGCAAGTGCCACATCCCTAAGGCGTCTACCTTCCTGCGCTCTTTTTGCCTGAGTGTCCATGAAAGGAAGGCCTGCGGAGAAGTTGTCGCTAAATCCTAGGGCAGTGTCTGTCACAATGTATGGTGTCTGCTGATTGGATTGGTTTCGGCCCTACACTGTTGTTAAGTGAGTGCTTGTCTGCGGGGTGGGTGCAGGGCTCCTCCCCAGCACTGCCGCGAGTTGCCGTGATGGAGGGGCTAGAAACTACGGCGTGAGCGGCAGGATGGTTGCCACTGACATGGGACGATTGATTGATGGTGGTGGTGATGATATTCAGGGCCACAGGGCGTGCAGGGTTGCCACAGTTTTATTATCAAAAGTATATTTTATAGAATCAATGTATGGAGTGCAATGTTTACCGGGGGATTTATCGAAGGGATCTCGAATATTAAACGAGAGGAATATGAAACGCGCAGCATTTAAGTCTCGGCTATCGCGCGCACGCATAAATCCGCTGTTATCTACGGACATTTTCGACTAAATAAATTCATTGTCAATAATAACCGGTAGAGAGGTTTTTTTTCACCCACACTGCCCTCGGAACCGCGGCCGCGCTCGCCCCATACAACCTGTGATGGGTGCGCCGGGAAAAACGGGCCGATCCGCTTTTTAAACCTACACATTTCTGAAACTGCTATTTAATTTATACAACTCCGTCTGTGGGATGACGATAAAGGTATTTATGATCGCGCACGCCGACTTTGACGGAATTTTGAATGACAAAACCTCGCATACGTAATGCGGGCATTGTTTTTTTTTTTCAAAACGGAACGTTATCCCGACACCCGAGATGAGAACTGCATCGAGTCATCGAGTCGGAGACGTCCTACATTTTTTATGTTGTAAGTTGACCCAGCAGATATCCAAATTAAATCGCTTTCTATGAAAATATTTTAACGAAACTTTATTTTAGGTAGATTTTGCAGATAGTCTCATGTTACTACTTCCGGAAAATTTTAATGTTAAAATATTTTATTTAAGGTGTATGGTAGATGTATGGAACTGGTCACTCTTCAAGGTTATATCCTGTTTTTATGGACGATCTTCTTAAGGTAATCTAGGCCGACGTCTCGGCACGCGTGCCAATGTCAAGGCTCTACCTCAAAATTACGATATTAATATTATTTTATTGAGGGATTTTGACAGTGTAAACATAATATAACTAACATAATAAATATTTAACATATGATACTATTTATAAAAATCCACAAAAATGTACTTAAGTATGTTTAGGTGCAGAAGATAAACAACAAGAAAAAAGGTAGGAGAAAGGGTGGGGAGGGTGCAGCTATAAAGAGAGAGGTGCAGGGTAAAGAGAGAGCAAGATGTGTTTATAGGTAGAATGATTGGCCAAAATTGAGATTGTGGTGGTTCATAAAAATAAACCTTTAAGCGTAGTAATGTTGAAAAAGTCAATCTCATTATAGTATTTGCAAGACCGCTGAATGAATGAATTTTGTATGTAAGATGTTCTACTTGTAGGAATAGTCAAGAGTGCGGATTGCCGGGTCGGTCTAGATAGTATGTGAAGAGATATTAATTCTAATTGGCTGGGACAGTCAATATGGCCTTGCAGTAATTTGAAGGGAAGTATTTGATCAGGACGTGTTCATTGATATTCTAGGGTTTTCATACTGTGGAAGTTTGCTGCATCTAAAAAGGAGTTGAATGATATATTAGATCTAAAATTAAGATATCGAAGAAACCTATTTTGTATTCGTTCTAATTTCCCAATATAACCGTACTTGTTCGCTGTGGGAGATTTGTATTACCCAGTTATACTGTAAGTTTTGAGGAGAAGCCTTGACAATGGCACGTGTTAATGTGCCGAAAAGAGAGAAAGCGAAGTATATACGAAAAAACTGTTTTGAAGCGCAACATCGATGGAAACTTTTAATATGTTAAAATAAAACAAAGAGAAGTGAACCTAGAATCAGCTAGCCCGAAATTTTTTTATCTTATATTACTGAAGTATTTAGTTATCGATATAATCTTTTCTATACAGTCTAATGAGTCAACAGTCTGATCGAGTAATTTGTGTGACTGAAGATGATTCGTCATAATTACTTCAAGACGTATTTGAGAATCTCATTATTAAAGCTATGTCTGTCTTTTTCGTCTAATTTTGTACACTCAGCTTTTCCGAGATGCGTCCCTTGTATGGAAGTGCGTTCTGCCCACTGCCTGCAGACTCGCCTTGTGTTATATGTTAAAGCGAGAATCACAATGGGAAAGTTGAACGTTGCACTTGGCAAAAAATAAATATTGCCATATTATGCTAATCACAATGCTAAACATTATATTTTGACGTTTATCGTTAAAACTCTTTAACATTTAATAATATATATAAGAAATATTATCGTTTAAATGCATAAGAATATGATTTTTTTTCCATTTAACATGTTATTATGTTTATTTTTGTTTTATTTAATATTAGGGATTTAAAAGTAATATTAAATAAATTATTGCATGTTCTGTGACTTTTAACATTCAGTTGATTCCACAATCATTATCATTTGAAGTTCATAACTTTAGATTGTAAATATTATCAAAGTATCAAAATAGATTGAATTATGCACATGTTTTATTAACATTAGGTAGTATTGTAAGTAGATAGAGTAAGAAATAGAAAATGAAAATCTCTAATTCAAATAATTTGTACATCACATCTATAATAGTAATTTAGGCATTAAACAAATAATTTAGTTATTTTTAGGTACGAGACAGACAGAGGTAAGACACGTAGGTACTTAATATATACTTAATATACATTCAGCTGGATAGATTACAATCTGTTCTAAATGCGACTGCACGGAAAATATATGGAGTTTTCAAATTTTCTCATATAACATCCCTTTTACATCAGGTACATTGGCTTCGAGTCCCTGAAAGAGTTGAATTTAAATTGTGCTAGTTGATATATAAGGCGACACGCAACATGGCACCTCTGTATCTTCAAGAACTTTGTATCCTAGACAATTTGAATGGTTGACGTCAAACTCTCAGATCCGACCAACCGTTGCCAGAAGTCTAAATTTAGTGAACGTGCATTTGCGGTGGCAGGCCCAAAAGCGTGGAACTCTTTGCCCACCGTCATAAGAAACAGTGCATCAGAGACTTTATTTAAAAATAAACTAAAAAAAGGCACCTTTTCAAAAAGACATTTACATAAGTGAAAATAGAAATTTTTAATTCAAAAAACAAAGATGATTGTAGAACTATAAACAGTTTATGTGTAATGCGCCCTTGATGTGAAAGTTTTTACGAAAATGGCGCTATACAAATTATCCATTATTATTATTATTTTATTAATTCGATCATAGTAAAATAATAAATGATTTATTTTAAAATAAGCGTGAATAAAATTCATAAAACTAAAAGAGATCCACTCACAGAAGAGGGCGTATCAGACATAAAATAATAGTTTTTAGACATTTAATCTTTTACAATAATTTTGAAAATAGAACGCTTTGATCGATATCACACTAAATAAGTAAGTACTTGCAAAGTTTTGAATTAATCTAAAAACAAATTGGTAGATGAAAAAACCGGAATTATAATTTAACGAGAAATTGATATATCAACTATATAAAATTAAAATTATTTTACTGCTATTCATTTTCCGTTATAATTGATGGGTTATGTTTGTATATTGGTCCATATTCTGCGACACAACAATAATCATTATAAGTGTATAATTATAATCGTTTACAACCTTTTTTTTAAAGTATTTTTATTATACGATAAAATCAGCACCCTGAGTAAGACGGACGCCTTCCCTCGCGAGCATTTTCTCGGCGCAAATCAAACAATCGGTATTTCTAGGCACCATTTGAGACACAAATTGGCAACAGCTGTTGCTGTCGCCGAGAACATTATTGTAAACACACAGCGAACTATTACGATATTCAAATAATAAATCTTCATGTTGTATAAATGATATAGAATATTATTTTTAGTATGCCCGTACTTGAAATTAAAGAAGTGAAATCAATTGTCTTTGCTATGATAAAATAACTTTAACTAAATTTACTAATACTAAAGTACTGGAAAATACAACATGTTTGTGACACAGTTTCAAAGAGAAAAATATAGTCATAATTATGATACAAAACTGATTCCAGAGTTCGGACACGTTGTATGATGTAACTCATATTATACTTTGTATTTAAATCAACAGTTGAGATCTTCTACAACAACACTGTATATCGTTTTAACAAATGTTGCTAGATGGACGGAGGATAGAGGGTTAAGATCAATTAACTTTTTAAACGCCATGAGCGCGTTAACACGCCAAAATTTGTATGCCATGCCAAACTATAAGCGTGTTAACACGTACTTTAAACCTCGCAAACTTGCAGAGATTAAAGATATATTTTTTAATCATTTTGCCATCTGTGGACGACAGGTCCCACTTTTTGATAGATAAATCAAGACCCTTAAAGCCTTGTCTTGCCCTATGAGTTGCCAGTTAAAAGAAATTGTGTTTAATACAATTTTTATTTTAGTTTTGGTTTTTTAATAACACATTTGCCTTCATAGCTCAGATCTGCCCAAAAACAGAACTGCAGTTGCAGGGTTGGTCTCAGTTGTTGTATTAAAAAATATTAAAACTGTTGTTAAAGTATAATTTTATTATCCCTTAACTACTGGGAGATTTAAAATGTTTGTTAATCAGTTATGAAATGAAAATTGTTGTTAATTTTGACCAAAATGACAAATGTTACTTTGTTGTTTCAAGGTCACGATACGACACTCTGTGATCTCCGCCTACGGCAGCAGAATCACGATTCTGCATTTGCTAACAGCGAATATTTTATTTTATTGCAATATAATATCATCAGATCCATTAATGGACCCATGTAAATGGTGTTTTTTTAGAAGTATACAATTTTTAAACTAAATAAAACACATAAAAATCGTGGTAATGGCCGTGGCATTGGCTTTATTGGAAAGATAATTTTATGCCACTAGTGTTTAAATATGATTTTTCGCATATATGCGTCGCGGCTGGCTAAAGCGCTATCTGGATGTTCAATTCTCGACCACTTTCTGGAGCAGCTGGGGACGTATATTGGCAATAACGCGACGAATGTTGTCTATTTTTTTTTGGTATATCGGCGTAGACTAGCAACTTCACATATTCCCACAGATAATAATCCAAAGGTGTTAAATCACACGATTTTGGAGGCCAATTCACAGGTCCATTACGCGAAATTATGCGCTCATCGAATGTTTCCTTCAATAAATTGATAGTGGCGCGTACTGCGTGGCATGTTGCGTCGTCGTGTTGAGACCACTGCTCTTCCACATTAGTGCCATTCAATTGGGGAACGAAAAAGTCAGTTTTCATGGATCTATGGCGCTCTCCATTGACTGTAACTTTTTGTCCGGCATCATTTTTGAAGAAACAACAGCTTTTTCGATGCGCATTGTGCAACGTCTCCGCAGATGCGTATTATTAATTATAGTATGCGTGGTTCGAAAACGATCCATGGTTACTCGAATTACTTGCTCAGATGGACGGTTATGTCGATCGTAAAATGAACGTAGCGCACGGTAAACTTCGCGAACTGAACCATGATTTTCGAAATAAAATTGCATAATTTTCAAGCGTTGTTCTGGCGTAAGTCTATTCATGGTGAAATGGCACACCTAACTGAGCACAAATCAGCTGTCATATTGGCTGTCGCTGGAAAAAGTGTTGCCAATTCGAAAAATACAAACCTCTAAATAAACATCCTTTAGATATAGACGTTAAAGCGCAATGTATAATACGCGAGGATCAAACAAAAAATAATATAATGGTCAAACCATTGTCATGAAATAATCAGGTTGTGGTAAAACATCAAGAAGAGAAATAATTGGGGAGAAAAACATGAAATATAATTATAATTAAAATATAATTATTTGTAGAAAAACATGAAATACAATTATTGCATTGCAACCGTTGGAATAAAATAGTTCCGGTAAAAAGACAATTGTCTTTCTACAAAAGCACTCCAAATTTATGAATACGTCATATTAACTCACAGGCAAACGAGTACTTTCGTCCATTTACTAATCAAACGTTTCCTGCAACTAAAAACTCTACTACACCATTAGCTAATTGTACTAACTGGCGGTTTTAGTCTTCTATGTCAGTTAGTATTTAAACAAAACTTTTCTGTCTAGAATGCTAAATAGCCCAGTATTAAGTTATATATTTAATGACCGCCGTTTCATTCTACTTTTAATTCAGAATACATCATGATTTTAATCAAATACATTTCAATACCAAAAATATATATATATACTGTAACAGTTGATAATAGTCCCTGTATATTATAACATATACCTTATTTATGTATTGTTTTATTAGTGTCAGTGGTATGATAAAAATGTATACATATATGTAATTAATTTATTATTTATTATAAAACTGTTTTTTACTTTAAACATCAAACGAAATTTAATATTCATTAATAAAAAGTGCGTATTTGATTTCTTTGTTCCGAGTTTATCGAAACACAAATCTGAGCATAATTTTACATTTATCGCGTTTCGAAAACATTTTTATTTATTTTTTCTGTTCTCGACAATAGATAATCGTATTTTGCAATCGGAAAGGAAATTATTTTTTTAAGAAATGATATTAAATTCACGTTTTATTGCTCGAGTCAGAGATACGATCTGAAGAATCACAGTATCCCGAACAAAACTTGTTTTTCATATATTTTAATTGTTAAATTTGTTGTATAAAAATACTCTGGTTATAAAAATGGACTGGATCTCTTGGCATCATCTAGTAGGTGTAGTTCAAAATATGTAAGCTGTTCTTTTTATGTTTTCATGTGGTTTGATATATTATATTAAATAAAATAACAATCACTTTGTGTGAAACCACGAAATTTATTATACGTCAACCGATTTCGCTTATATCAAGCTTCATCAGGATGTATTTGAAACTAATCATGAATACAAAAATAGTGCACTTTTATATACATAAAGAGGGAAATAAGAAAATATAAAATTACATGTGAAATAAAGAGACAGAATCTGTATTTAGTTAAATAGAACATTAAGGGAGGCAGAATATTAAATTATATGCAAGAGTGAGAGACAGAATACATATACAGATACACGGACATTAAGGTAGAGGAAAATACTGTGTTAATGTTAGCACCATATTAGGTATGTTTCCTTTAAAATCAATTAATATCCACTTTCACATGTAATTTTTCATTCTATCTCCCTCTTTATGTATATATATAAGTGCACTCTTTTTGTATTTATGATTAGTTTCAAATACATCCTGATGAAGCTTGAGATAAGCGAAACGGTTGACGTATAATAAATTTCGTGGCTTCATACGAAGTGATTGTTATTTTATTTAATATATTGATTTTGTACTACACACATAAATTTTGAGTCTACTAGTTCTGGGAAGAGCAGTCCTTTCCGTCTACAGGTGTAAATTGAACTAAATTAAATACAGTTGGCTATGGGGGCCGTAAGGGCGGGAGTGGCTTTATTGTTTCTTGGAAACATGGATAATAGCTGTTAAGTATTTAAAAATGTCATATTATTCATTAATGTTTTTTTCTGAATTAAATTTTTATCATTTCAAGATTATTTATTATTATTCCTATATGATACCGAGTGGAGTAATGTTAGATCGTGGCTGTTGAAAGAATGGTTGGTTTCAGTCATATAGTTAGCGAATTCTGAAAAATTATTATTTTTCAGACAGCGTCGATGTGCTTTGCTTCGAAGATTGCTCTTTCTGAAACTAGTATTGATAATAACTCAAAAATTGTGTGTGTGCGTAGTACATATTAATATAAAAATTATACATTTTTTAATGCAAATTAAATATATAATTAACTATATGACATGTACGAATTGATTTTATCTATATTACTTTCTGATTGAAACATTTATTTTTTATTAAAATATCACATAACTATGTTCTGAATAAACTGCAACATTACAATAATAATAATAATGTGTTCTCTTTTATAATATATATTTTTTAATTAAAATGTTACACCGCAATGTAACTGCCAAATCAATCAATGATATGTAAGGTATATCTTAAGGAGATAGTAGCTTGCTACTGGAAACAATAAAAGTGTCACTTATATGATGTATGGGTCAAATCTGACTGAACTAATAAGGCAGGTGTAGCTCAATTGGGAGAACAGTTTACCGGTAATATAAAGGTTCCACATTCATGTCTCGGTAGTAGCTCTGTTTTCTTTGGCAGCAAATCTGTCCCATGTATTGTTTCAATAACATACTTCAGTTTAATTATAATATTCGTTGTATATATTTTAGTTTATTACAAATTTCGATAGGACACCCTGATGTAAAAAACGATTTTTAGTCATGGCATTTTAGTCATGTATAGCGCCATTTTTGTAAAAACTTTCACCTCATGGGCGCTTTACACATAAATTGTTTATAGTTACATTATTTTTGTTTTTTAAAATAAAAAAATGTTATTTTTCACTTATGCGAATAATTTTTTGAAAAGGTGCGTTTTTAGTTATTTCTTAAATAATATCTCTGATGCACTGTTTCTTATGACGGAGGGCAAAGAGTTCAACGCTTTTAGACCTGCCACCGCAAGTGCCCGTTCACTAAATTTGGACTTCTGTAAACGGTTAGTCGGTTCTAAAACCCTTCCTGCGACTGTAGTGGTGGCTGACCTAAGAGTTTGACGTCTACCATTCAAATTGTCTGGGATACAAATTTCTTGAAGATACAGAGGCGCCATGTTGTATGTGGCCTTGTACATCAACCAGCACAATTTAAATTCAACTCTTTCAGAAAATCGGAGCCAATATTGCTAATCTAAAAAGGATGTTATATGAGAGAATTTGGAAACTGCATATATTATCCGTGCTGCCGCATTTAGAATGGATTGTAATCTATCCATTGCAGAATTGTTTTATTAATTTAGAATATTATAATATATAGATTTAATTAATGTTATATTATTTTATGAATCGGAAACAAAATAATATTTATGACATCTTGATAATAATAATTATTCTTGAACACATTCATAAAGTGCCATGACCAAAAAATCGACGTATAATTTTCCATTATTTTTCTAACTAGCTAATTTAGCATAATGCATTTTCCAAACAGAGGTAATCAGAGAGGATATACAGCCACACTCTACCCTGGCGTATCACTATTTCCTCGATTACTTTCGTATCTCTTCACATGAAATCTCATCTAACAAGACTGTCTTTCAATACCTGATTTAACTGTTTTTATTATCTTTTTTTAATTCAACACACGTTTTACCTTACCATTATGTCTTCACTCATACGTTCCATTATTTATTTTTTAAATAATATTTGAAAAGATAATTCTACATTAACATTACCTATTTTGTTTTTAATTTTTGTGGTTTAAATTGAAAGTGAAACTTTAAATGTGAAATAAAAATAATTTAAACATGTACGTGTCATCTAATTACCAGTGGCGGTCGGTAAATTATTAATGTTTTTTAATTTAAATAATGAATTAAATAGATAATCGAAGGATATTTAATATTTCAATTAGTCGGCTTCATGTATTCAAGCCAAACTGTCAAAAATACGTTACACAAATAAATTCCTCAAATCAATCCGCTCGCTTCGTAATATGTATGCAATTCTGTGCATTATACCCATAAGAAATAATGTCGTTTTTTGTACATTGAACGCTGTTAACGAATGCGTATACAGTGTTCGAAGACCCTGGCAGGTGGTACTAAATGCGCATGAGTGAAAGTTGAATAATTTTAAACCTTGTGGATACGGAACGAATGATAAAATCCACAGTTGCGTGTTTCTGTGTATTTAAGCGATTCATAGATGTTCGAAAGTTGAGAATGTATATGTATTTAGACTCATTCCGTGCGCGCACCGTGTCGTAATGTGTCATGACTGGTCTCTAAAGGATAGGATGAATGTATTTGCAGCGGTACTGTTTTCGGCTAGAAGCAAAAACTTCATAGTTTTTTGACTCAGAAGCACGAGGGATCTGGAGCATTCAAAGCATGTATGAAGCGACCGCGCCTGTTAAGTACCTAGTTTTTTCATTTCAGATAATTTTATTAATGTTTTACAAGATTGATGGTGTAGCAGTTCAGAAAACTGTATTAAAAGTTATCCTCTAAATCCCAATAAGAACGAGCAGTGACGAAACCTTTAATAAATTCAATGTTTTTGATATATGCTAATACTACTCTAAAAGTACATATATAAACACAAACAGACACATTTTAAAGGCAATTCAAAATATAATTACCTTACGAATAATAAAACATAACATATAAGCCCCAACATATGACCAAAAGAATTACAAATATTTTGGACCTAAACCATTTTTTTATAGAATGTTGAAAGATTTAATTCAAATGAATTGTCTCTAAACGTGAAATTGACGATAAAAATGTTGGATTAGTATTAAGGGTAGCACTAGTACTGGTGCTATTGATAAAACCTATAATTGCTTCAAAATTATATATTTAATGTCCACCTTGCAATTGGTTTTTATATATACACCAATAAGAGTTATCTGTTAATTACTAACTTCTCTGTCCAATTGCTTGTAAACTAGGGCACAGTCCAATCACAACTATATATATATATATATATATGTATCATGTCAATAAATAAATAAATTGATGGATGCTTGACATCACCGTCTTGCATAAATAAAAAATAATATTATTCCATTTCAACATCGTGCCTCCGCCGCACTGTTGTGGCCCTCACTCCTTTGCTGGATCACCGCTGTCATATATTTTAAAAGGTTTCATTGTGTGGCTTCCTTTTTTAAAATTTCGAGCGCATTTGAATTTCGAACGCCCACGCGTCAACAGGTGTGACGTCACTTCTTTGCAAAATTTCGCGTGCGCTTTGAGATGAAATATTTCACGGGTAAATTTATGTGCGAGACGTGGGTGTGAATTTCGCAGGCAGACTGCCGGCGACGCGCGCGCGCGCGCATTTTCTGCCGTGAATTACTTCTTTTTTTATCTCCACCCCGTTTCTCTATCTTAGCTTTTTTGTTGTTAATCTCGTGTTTGGAGTCGTGCGGACCTGTTACATATTTAATTCCTCTTTAGCCGATTCCACGATTTATTATCCAACAGCTGATTTGTTGCCAGAACTCCATTGTACGTGGTTCTCAGACTCGTCGCTCGGCGGGGCCGAGTCAAGCGAGAGACTTCCTGGTTGAAGTCATCTCTAATTCACGGAATGTTTTGATCTCACGAAGCAAAATAATTATGATGGAAGAACTTAGCGACAACGAAAATCGGTTGGATCAAGTCTTTAATTCATAATTAAGAAACATTAGAAACAATAAATAAAAATAAATATATGGCGCCTATATTGTACGAGTATAATCCGTTTTTCGTAAAATATTTAGAAGCCACTTCCGATCTTGTCCGCAGCCGGCTCACCGATTATCTGATCAACAGATATTTCTCCAAGGACACTTGACCCACATAAATATAGGACAAGAGACCTCGGGAACTTTTGTAAATAACGCCATTAATATTTTTATTAGTTCTCTTGTTGTACAGGATGTTGTTGGTCGAAATGTTTTTGAAATTTTTCTCGGGTGGATTGTTTTATTATTTAATTATTTCGTATTTTTTTAACATTTCTTTGGATTGAGATCAAGGACATTCTCTGAATTAAGGTTAGCAACAGTTTTAAACTGGTTTTTATTTTAATTTAGTGATTTAGTAACGCGCATCTGTAGATCATCTATTCAGTAGTGTGGATGTTAAACTGCGGTGTTTCCAAGTTTTGAGGTGGCGGTACCAGTGGCGTGCAGTAAGTATAGATTTAGGTTATGCTGTTACTAATGATATTATACAATCATATATAATATATGTACTTTCATTTAACCAACGTCTTTGAACAAAATAAATCCGTCATTTATACAACCCTATCATTTATGTATTTATTCATAATTTTAGAGTACTGTTAATGGTGTTTTTAATGTTTAAGTTTTAACGTAAAATAATACTTTCTTACCCATATAAAAAATGTATGGACGTTTTTAAGAACACTTTCTACGACTGAACATGATTAATTTATTGTATGAGAATACTTCACGTAATAACTAAAGGAAATAATTATTTTTATTAAAGGTTAACGTAGGAAATAGTTATGTCAATTGCTTTTTGTTTTTCTCAAATCAAAAACCAATCCATGCACCAAATTTAAAGAACAATAATGAAATCAACAGGTTGAAAACAGTAAGATAGTAAAATTCGCAAATTAATAAAAGAGGAAGTTGACACTTCAATGATTTTCACGCAGTTGTAACCTTTTCTAACGTTATTCTGTTAAAAATCAGCATAGGTAACTACTCCATACAAAACGAATCAACCGAAAGGAATTTTCAATTCAGTAAATAGCCATTTATATGACTTGAGTAATTCACTAGCTTAAAGACAGAACTGAGTAATGTAAATAGAACGATGCGGCGAATAAAAAAGAGCGCCATGAGTACAGCGGTGAGTTACGGTGAGTTTTTAGCACTAATTGCAAAATTATGTTTTCGTTAATGTTAATCCAATATTTAAATTTATATTTGTTTCCCAGAATTTTTAGTTATGCACAGCCTTTTTGCTTGTATGCACTGCACACCCCTGGATGGTACATATATAAAATTAATTGGAGAAAGCTCGCGTTTATGTCAAAGCGGTGCTCACTTCATACAAGTAATATTATTACATATATTAATATTACAGAAGAACTTTATTGAATATTTCAAATACTGTTTCGATCGTCCAAAATAGAAAAACCGTCTCTTCATACCATCTTCTTTTGTATCGAATTATTTATCGTTTATTTCTCTGCATTTTACTTTCCTTTCTATAAATTGTACTTACTTATTATTAACTTTGATATTGTGTATTACATTTTATAATATATGTCGTAATTAGCCGTTTTCTATGCACAGCTGGATGAAGGCCTCCCCAAGAGTTGAGGAGCATGAATAATATATTTAAAATTAAAATAATAATAATGTGCCCTTGAGGTGAAAGTTTTTACAAAAATAGCGCCATACAAATTGTCCAATATTGTGTTCGAAGGTCAACGAAATTATTTCCCGTGATACGTAGGCGCGTATTACACGTTCGAACTGCTATTTACTCGCGAACAACATAATTTCGTTTTTGTTATGTAAATAAATATTTAAACGTATATCTCTCGGTTTGATTGAGCGAGACTTCCACGCGATGGTCTAGCGATTAAAAGTTTCCGTGACTGCTGGTGTATTGCACCCGCAACTAGTTCCGAATCGGTTCGTCATTCGCTTATGATAAGAGGTGTCTATTGTTTGTCCTACCAAATTATAAATTCTCCCAGTGTTGGAGCCAGGTACCCGCATCGCATGCATCACGCACGGCGGCCGCCCAGCGCCGTGGGAGCAGCGCTGATAAGGCGTCGACGCGGCCCCGGGCCCACGGCCCCAGCGCTAGTCCCACGGCAGATCCTCCTCGGATAGGGGATATTAATTGTGCTACAAACAATCTTGAGTGCATTTTTACAGATTTATAATCTTTGTGCTTAATGTAATATATATCAATCAGATTTTTTTTAAATTTAAAAATAATGTTTACATTTTTTGAAAACACTAATTAAATGTATTAATTAGAGAGATATACATGAATAATTAATTTTATAGAAAATTATATTGTTTTTACTACCGTGATTTGAACTTGGATTTCTTTCCAATCCGGAGAAGATGCATTATACAACTATGCTACAGCAGACATTACCTTTGTCGACAAATTTTCGAACCCATATGTTACATTTTTCAAATGAATACATCTAGCTTTCCATTATTTGAAAGCCATCTACTTCCCCGAATTGGAAAGAGATCCAGGTTCGAATCCCGGTAGCAACAACAATATATTTTTCTATGAAATTGGTTATATATGTATATCTTTTAAAATTAATACATTTAATTAGTATTTAAAATATCACAGACCTATGTTCTGAATAATTATAACTTCGCAATAAGAATGTGTTCTCCTTAATAATGTTTACATTGACTGTGGGTGTAATTTTGTCAAAAACTTTATCAACATTGAAATAATTCTCGCCGTTTGTACTACGCTCATACTTTAATTAACGTAAACCATATACAATCCACTCTATGATCAAACACCGGGTGTTCGAGATAATTATGTAGACGTCCGTGGAAGACTTGGCACGACCAGGTAAACCAGATACTGGAGAATAGTCCTGTTAGAAGCCTCTATAATCGGTGAGTTTGTATGAGAATATGTTTGAGGCGAGAACTGTATGTGATGGCAAGTTAGTTAGTTTATTTAAAATATTATTTCCTTGTATTATGTAGGTGCGTATTACATAATTGAGATAACTGTCATTATTCCTATAAAAAAATTACTTTAAAATATATTTTTTTTTATATGTAATACAATTATAATATTAAAAATTTAATTCTTTTAAAGTTAACAAAATTAACATTGTAGTTAAAATACTTTTTTTTTTTTTGAATTTTTTGAAACCGGTTGATGTATTTAAACTCAATAAGTGGTTAATAAAACAAAATTAAAAAATAATAATATAATTGTTTAACATTTTATAGTTTGGTTTAAAAATTTCTTTCGCTTTTTACTTTGATGAATGGAGCGCGATACGCAGACATATCTTATTAATATTCTGTAAACTCAAATAAATAGCCTAGTAATGTCATACTACGAAAATTTTAGCATTTGTTTGAACTCAAATTTTACAATTTGTTTTGCATGCTCAGTGAACCAAAATTACATAGAATATTGCTAGAGTCCTTCATTTAAAAAAAAAAGATTTATAACGGACTACATGTCACCAGAATAATATGACTTAATTGCATTTTAATATGATAATACGCCAACTCCGTCATAGTATAATTGTTACTTTTTAACTGATTTTCTTAGTTTTATCTGCATGAAGTTCTCTCTTAGAGTCGGTTGTGTGATCAGTAGTAACTTTTTACTATAGTAACTTTTTACTAACGCCCGTAGTAAAAATCTTTTGCGGGTTGTTGATACATCAAATTTACGACTGTCAAAGCATAGATGGAAATGTCTATAGGCGCGACAAATAATCATGAAATATGCTTTATTTTATACATTATCTTTGGATTTTTTCGCCTAGGCATTCGAAATCTGTCACTTTGGTGGTGTAATTTTTTCATATTATGTGCTAATGTATACATTAATATATTAAACAACGAGATTGTCATCGGACGAACTCTCATCACTAAAATAGCGGGATATTGAATGACTAATTGTCGTATACTGAACTTTCAAAGTATCAATGTGTCAGATGACTTTTGGAACAGCTGTGAAAAGTCCGCCATATGTTACTATCGATTTTCGTTTCTTTACAATTGGATATCGTAGAGTAAAATTAGTTTACTACGGGATGTACTTTCGGGAAGTATATATTTTTTTAATATCGATCAAATAACCCGTTTTCGTAAATTTTTTTACTGTAGTAAAAAGTTACTACTGATCACACAACCGGCCTTTAGACTATCGATGATGATGGGACTCCATCAGGTTTTATTGTGAGTATGAATAATAGATCCGTATCTGACTATCTTTCAGCAATAAAATAAGCATAAAACGCATATCTCCTCTGGGTGGAAACCAATCGATTTTTTATGCCGTGGCGACATCCCGGCGCCAGTAAAAGCCTTAAGGCTCTATATTCCGTTGCTCATTTCCAAGATATAAAACCGCGCGGACACATTCATAACAGCTTTACCATCTAGTCTCACAACTTTATATTTTGCAAAGAAATATATAAGAGTACGTTCCAACAATATTCCTCTTATAAACATACATTTATTCTGACATATTTTTATAAAAGTTGTTTACATGACCCACACAAAGGGCCTACCCCATTAGGGCAGGATTGAGAGTTTTTAATAAAATGAAGAACAAGGGCTGTTGAAAGTAAAAGTGGACCGGGAAAGAAAGAGGAAATTGAGCTAAATAAATATCCTCAAAGAACTTTGATATACTGCCAGTGGAAGAGACGTGACACTACATTAGCATTCCATCAGTGGTCCAGATATTACATATTATCTGTCAACAGACTTGTTAACATTACAATTTTAATTTTTCAGTTCTTTTGGCATACGTGGACCATTTAATTATTTGAATTTATTTTAAATGTCTAGTTTATCACGGGTCACGGATCTCCTTCAATCAAATAATATTTTTTACTTATTATTAATAGAATATATTGCTAGGCTCTTGCTTCGCCGCTTAATACGAGCCTGCTTCGCGAAAGCTTCTTCTTCCAATTTTATCCCCTTAATATTATAAATTAAACTAATAATAGCAAATAATTAGTCATGAAAAATTTTTCAATAAACAAAATAATAAGTTTTTTTTTTATGCCACATTCGCAAATTCAATGTTCGAAGATGTATATATATTATTGATATAAAAATTTGATATCAGCATTTTCGAAATTTGTAAGTGTTTTATTTTTTTAAGTGGAAACAAAAATTCGCTACACGTACCTTTCTCCTAATTACGGTTTTCGTACCAACGAAGCAGTTCAATGTATGCGTAAGTTACGTTACATTATAGAACACACTTGGACTTCTTACGTTAATAAGACTGCTGCTACCGTTGTTGCGTTCTGTTTGAAGATATGTGTAAATTAAGAAGTATTAAGTATTGTAAAAATATCTTTACTCGCAACCGATATATTAATACTGTTTAATTAAAATCATAAAATAATTATCAGCCTTTATCAACGCATTAATGAATCGCCATGAATCTGTCCCCCTCTTCGATCCTCCGCCAATCACTGCCACTTCTTTAAACATTTTTTATCTCGTGGATAACATTAAAATATAATGTTTTAAACTCTTCACGTCTTTAAATATGGCTCACCTATTGCTGTTTTTGCTTTTTAGCAAAGACAATCTTTATAATATATTGCTGTTTACGCTTTTTAGCAAAGACAATATTTATAATACATTGCTGTTTACGCTTTTTAGCAAAGACAATCTTTATAATACATTACTGTTTACGCGCCTTGTTACTTCGATTAGCACCACTGGTTTTCCTGGTTTATAATAATGCACATGTGTGTGTGAGTATTGGCGCCCTTTTTATGGAAAGCTAAGAAGACGGTAACCGACAGGCGTTATTCAATTACATCCCGCGCTTTGACCAATCCAGCGATCCAAATAAACCACCACTGTGCGTTTCGGTCGGTCGAAATATAAAGAAGACAACCCAGCTAAAAGAACAACAACATCTGACCAGAAAAACAGCAAAAATAAAAAGGTTTGCGCAGTTCATATATCATATGTGTGCTTATTGTTAATTAAAAACCTGGGAACCAGCTATCGAAGGCATTATATTACATAAACAATTACTTTATTTTTATTATTGATGTACAGATGTATAGGTTGTTAATTTAAACCCTTAAAAAAATGGCCCTAGTGTAATATGTAGTAATTCAAGATTTAAAATAAAAATTATAGTGTATATGGGTAGATACTTAATATCTTCAAAGAAAAATGATTCCTATGGCTATTCTACAAATGTATTTCTGATAAACAAAGTCTAAAAATTGCTAATTTTTACTCAGTTGGAAAAACAATTTTTCCTTACATTTTAGCGACATATAAGAGAGGAAAAAAATTTATCACGTACGCTGAAACCTTGAGTATGCGTTTAATATATTTTTCTACTCGTGGGCTTGAAGTATGTAACGTGATGAGAAAAGTAATTTATTGCAGCGTTTATTTGAATGAGCAAAAAGAGTTACTCGATATGTTATCAAAAAGCTTCTTCGAAATGGGTGATCAATTTCATTTCCCTCTTCTTTTCAATTCCTTCATCCCTCCATCCCTTATTATCTTTACTGGGACGAAATAAATCCCATCCTGATTCAAAATGACGTCTCCTGTTTGGGAGCATAAAGAACTTTATTACCATAGAGAGATCTGGCGCGTAATTTCCATACAGCGATAGTCATAAAATGTACGAGCGGAATATTATGTTATGAATCATATTTAACGCGGGAAGCTTCCTCATTTCGCCGCGGGAGGCGCTAGTTTCGCTTTTATATTTTATCTAGATCATAAAAGAGATGAATAAATCTATCCGGAATATTTTTTATTATTTCGTTTTTTTCTAGCTCCCAGACTTCTTGTATTCTAGAGCAACAAAAGATAAAAAAAAATAATGGTCTATAAATTATAGACACTTATGAAAACTGTCCATTTTTAAGAATGTGGGAAACAAATCGCTGCTCTTCTAACTCTTGACAAGTATATGATTTTGAATATTGAGCAGGTTTACTTAATATTTATATAATTGGATTATTTATAATTATTATTAAATTATTTGTCACTAATAATGTGCTATTTTAAATATGAATTAAATATATTAATTAGAAAGATATACATATAAAATCAATTTTTTCGAAAAATGTTGTTGTTGCGCTACCGGGTTTCGAACCTGGATCTCTTTCCTAACCGGGGAAGGTGCATTATCCAAGTATGCTACAGCGACGATATTAAGGTAGATGGCTTCTACAAATAATGGAACGATTAAATGTATTAATATCAAAAAGGTAACATGTAGGTTCGAAAATTTGTCGCTAAAAATATCGTCGCTGTAGTATAGTTGGATAATGCGCCTTCCCCGGTTTGGAAAGAAATCCAGGTTCGGATCCCGGTAGCGCAACAACAATATTTTTCGTTAAAATTGATTTTATATGTATATCTTTCTAATTAATATATTTTAATTCATATTTAAAATATCACAGACCGTCTGTTCTGAATAATTACAACTTCACAATAAGAATGTGTTCTCCTAATAATAATGTGATAATTAAGTTGAGCCTGTATTGTGAGTCCGTAAAGTGTTTGGTAATGTCTTATCCAGCTTGCTATAAATAACGTTACTATCAAAACTTCAACTCGAAGAGTCCATCGGACTAAACCGCAAAATAACTGGTCGTCGCTACAATTTCGTGAGAAAAAAAAACTGCTCTCGGATATTATATTATCAAAAATCATTACTTTTATTGGCGCATTTTCTGATGATTTTTTGTAATACGGTTTGCGTTGAATATTATATAATTATGATTCTCGATATTTGTATCATGATGACCTGATAACTGCACACATTGACAACTGTACAAACAGCAACTGCACACGGTGATAAGTGCACCTACAGACAACTGCAAACAAAGTAATCGAATATTTGGTACAAATAATTAGACAAAATACTTTGTTTAAACCACTATTTATTAATTATTCTACGTGTTTCGATAACTACGGTATCTTCTTCAGGTAATTACACGCCAATTAAATTTGTTTTCATATTAGTTCTTACTTATTCACCAATTTTTTTTTTTTGTTTTTATCTATGCAAGTATATTTAATTTCAGTATACATTGTTTCCTGAAGAAGATGCCATAGGTATCGAAACATGTAGAATAATCAATAAATAGTGATTTAGACAAAGTATTTTGTCTAATTATTTGTATGAAATGAGGCCACAAAGAAATTTTGCTAATGTTGAAGAAGAGAATATTTGGTAGATTAATAAAAGTACAAGTAGTGAATAAATAAATAAATAGTATATACAAATTTTCACCGTACATAATGTAATACATACTGATATTAATGTTTAAAAAGTAGTTTGCGTTTGTGTCGCAAAAAAAGTCATTTTCAACATTAAAAAAGGTTATTACTTAAAACATAAAAGTTTTGATAAAACATAAGTATAATATTAATTATTTATATGTGTGTACTTATAATACGTAAATACTATCGTTATATCCTAATGCACTGTACTTCTCGGTACTTCTCACCATAGCTTATATTCCTTAAAAATAGATTATACGTTATGTTTTTTAATATAGTCACGGCAGCTGACTGAGTGCACTTGTCTGTATGTCAATTTATTCTGTGTGCAGTTATCATGGAATAAGTTATCATTAAAGACGTTGTTACGGTGCCTTGGGACCCTAGAGGATATGGAGCCATGGGGGCCGCCATAGATCTAGCTCAGTAAGGGTTCTCAAGTGTGTGTGTGTGTGCTCTTGTGTGGCCTGCTACTTCGAATGGAATTATAATGGATTCAAAGACAACTCTGCTTTTTACATTACACATTTTATTCACAAAACACAATTAATTCATAAATTAAACGCACGTAAAATGTTCTTTAAATCTTCTTCCTTTAGGTCGACTCTCCTCTGACAGAGGTCACTTAAGTTTATCTATTTGCACAACATCAGCCCGCGCCAGGATTCATCTCTTGATCCAGGAGACATCATCCTGTCTCAGCCATGGCCATAACGCTCATTCATCAGCCATCACTCACATGTCGCATCTTTCCTCGTTGCAGCGGGGTATTTTCTCAACCTGCGGGTGGACCCAGCGCATACATCTCTAGGTCCACCACAGTTATACCATTATTAATCTATGGCATATTTCGCCGCCATATTCCTCCGGATAGCGGCTCCACCGGCCCGCTGCCCTCTTTTTAAGCGTTTCCATCTAAAAGTTACGCCTCGCTCCGCTGCACACCGGAGTCTGATTCGTCCATTTAGACAGCCAATCATCATAAGTCGGCAAAGCAGGCTATCCAGACTTCGAATAACACTCCAAGCGAACATTTTCGATACAGGAGAATCGACAATAGCATTTGCTGTAGAATATTTAATAGGGTAAAATTTTATTTTTTAGTGAATTGTTGTAAAACTTGATAGGTTGTTTACAAGTCCTGAAGCCTTTCAGAAGACGTCTCGGTGGCAAAGTAATTGGGGCTCACGCAGCAGGCTCTAGGCACCCGTTTCATGGTAAAAGTAACAAATACATATTTTATGACCGAATGATGATAGTATTTAAGTCATTTTGCCGTCAATTCGTATCGGACGGTGCGTCATACCTTCTTAGTCACAGTACAGTAGCCATGGGCTGTCGTTCTTGTTTTAACACTTGGATTACCGAATTTTTCATCTCAAATTAAATACTTATCAGTTAAAGAAATGCACATTATTTTATATAGTGTAGCGGTCTATTCGTACCACAAAATGATGTCGGATTATACGGATATTCAAATAAATTTATGTATACATAATATGAAACAATGAACTAGCATTTTGCTTCTATAAATAGTTCTTATTTAATTGATTCAAATCCACCGCTATTATAGTCGCTACCAGCTGACTAACGACACCAGCGATATCTGGACCCGGGTGCAATAGTCATGTATTTATTGTGAAGTGTTCCGTGCTGTAAATAAAAAACGTAGACAAGGGTGGTTCGCTGATCTCCGCTTCTCTCAACTGGCGATGATGATGATGATTATGAAGCTGAAAAAAATTAATCTAGGTACACTACGGCGACAGAATCGAGAATGAGATACAGCCCGCAGAATATCTCCTCACGAACAGTACATTAATTTATTAATATTTTTTCCACCGTATTAGCAACGCACATTTTATAAGAAAATGACCGTCTTTGTTTACCGAAATCTATCCCACGTCTCTCCGGTGCCACGTCAGTGATTATTCATAATTGGCGTCATCTCGGCGACTTCTCCATCCTGTGTGATACAGTGAGGTCCAAACAGGAGTATACAAAAAAGTTGCTGTGTATAAAGAAGTAGTGGATCGAATCGGGACGTGTGTCGGGTCATACGCCGGGGTGAGACTGGCCCTAACAACCTCACTGAGCTCTTTTCATCATAAAACATTGAACTTTGTTTAATGTAATTTAATAGTTGAGCCAATAATTAATAATAAATATTATCTATAATTACTTTTAGAATAGCTACGTCGCTTGTCTCTCGGTGATCTGTAGGTATATCTACAATTAAGTGTGGTGTATTTCGTCAGTTTGAATAAATATTTTCATAAGAACTTTCGACTTTTTTAATTCCTTCTTACTTACTATCACGCTCTTTCTCCACGGGAATAGGCAGAAAAAATAGAACGCTACACCGCTCTATCCTGAGGGACCATATATCCATTGCATTCAATGTTCTTTTTACCAGCACCAAAATTCACATCTATTCATCAGTATTGGTATTTCATTTTAGTGCCGATTAATTTTATAAGAACATTCCTTTTATAGTTTGCCTCAATATAAAAATCTTTAGTACAAGTATTATAATACATTTTATTTACATGCAAGCCTGTTGGCCGCTTTCTACCTCGCTAGGTATATATATATATATATATAAAGTACCTGTTGTGAGGTACATAGCCATAATGTTCCATAAGCTAGAATATATGTTGGAAGTGAGGTAAAAAATTAAATTAAATGGTAAAAAACAGAAAAAATCATAATAAAAAGGAAACAAGTAGAGACAATAAGTAAATTGAACAAAGTAATTTTTTTTGATACAAACTAAAGACCTGGAAAAAGTAAAAGAAAAGAAACAAGGTAGGATGTAAGGATAAAGAAAAATTACATAAAATGAGTAGCTTTGATCATTTAAAGAACTCTTCCAGTTGACCAATTACTGCATTAAAAGCATCATTTACTTTATTCCCAGCAGTTACCATCCATCGATACTTCCATTTTAAATGCCTTTATATATTTTAATTTACACCTTGGGAGCCAAGTTTCTTGGAGCTGAGCAACAAAATAATGGATATTTCCTTTAAAACTTATCATTATCAATAAAAAATATAAAATTTCAATAATTTTAGTGAAACTAGAAACTACTGATAACTTACTAACAAAATATATTATAAATAGCGAAAATGCTAAATCTGCAGTTAAGTTGTTGGGCGTGCACATTGATTCAGATCTTTCAATGAACACATAAATCAGTAAAACTGTCAGTGCATGCTTTTATCAACTGAGACTGATTAAAAGTATTCGGAGACATCATCCTCTTGGAACAGTCCGTCTACTTATAAATGCATTTGCGGTGTCACGTGTGGACTATTCTAACAACATCTATGCTGGCTCCAAATTCTCTCATATAACATCCCTTTTATATAAGCTGCGTTGGCTCCGATTCCCTGAAAGAGTTGAATTTAAATTGTGCTGGTTGATGTACAAGGTGACCTATATCATTGCGCTTCTGTATCTTCAAGAGCTTTGTATCCCAGACTATTTGAATGGTAGACGTAAAACTCTCAGTTCAGCCTCTACTACAGCCGCAGGAAGGGTTGTAGAAGATCGTCATAAGAAACAGTGCACCAGAGACTTTATTTAATAATAAACTAAAAATGCACCTTTTCAAAAAGTCATTTCCATATGTGAAAATAACAATTTTTATTTTTAAAAACAAAGATAATTGTAGGACAATAAACAGTTTATGTTTAAAGCACCCTTAAGGTGAAAGTTTTTACGAAAATGGCGCTATACAATTTATTCACTATTATTCATATTATTAGATGAATGGAGGGAGTGCTTTCACCCAAGAAATAAGAATCAATTTGGTTCCGTGTAAATCATTGCAGACACTGCTCCAAAGGTCGAGACTCCTACCCATACCCCGAAGCCATAAATTATTATATCTTCGCATACAGCGTAATATTACAAGTATCAATAGTATTGGAACGTTTCTCTTTTAAAAAACTGTTGGACTTGAAAGTGTTGGATCTGCTCGCCAACCTGACGCTGCAGAGGTTGCGGTATCCAGTGCGTGGGAAGGCGCCTTGGGCACGTGGAACGGAGAGTGGATCGCGGACTCTGACATATACGTCACGCGGGATTTATCGCAGCCTTATTATAAGCGGTGCGACAAAAATGCAACGAGATAGAATTTTCGAAAACTTGACAAGACAACGGACATACCATCACGTACCGTTTCCGGACAGAGAAAATAGAATGCATATTTTCACATACTTTTTTACTTCTTTTCATTGTTTAGCTTATGACATCGTCTTTTTCAACATTATATTTATTTAATTTAGTAATCCAACAAATTACAAAACAAGAATTGAACAAAAAATTATATTTTATTGATGCGAAAACATCTTTATCTTAAACGGGGTTAAATAGTTAAAGGAATAAAAAGAATTTAAAGACGTTTAATATTTGAAGTACTATTATTTTGTTAAATACTAATAAAATATACTAATTAGAAAGATGTACATATAATATCAATTTAATCGAAAAATATTGCTGTCGCGCTACCGGTATTCGTACTTGGATCTCAGTCCAAACAGGGGAAGGTGCATTATCCAACTATGCTACAGCGACAGTACTTTTGACGATAAAATTTCGAACCATTTTTGTTTTTTTACAACCTTGCTAATAATATATATCAATGTGTCCAAAATTTAATAAAAATTAATTTTAAATTTTGGCGTCAGCTATCGTGTTTACTCAAAAGTATTTGAGATTCCATAGAAACAAATTAGATGGCTTTCAAATAACGGAACGATAGATGTATTCATTTAAAAAAGTGTAACATATGGGTTCGAAAATTTATCGTCAAAAGTACCGTCGCTGTAGCATAGTTAAATAATGCAACTTCCTCTGTTTGGAAAGAGATACAGTTTCGAATCCTGGTAGAATTTTTTTTTTATAAAATTGATTTTATGTGTATATCTTTCTAATTAATACAGTTAATTTGTATTTAAAATGTTCTGAATAATTACAACTTCATAATAAGAATGTGTTCTTAATAATTATTTTGTTCTCTGTATTTTTGAGATCATTTTTTATAGACACGGGAACCTTTTTTAGTACATTTGAAGCTTTTGTTAGTGCACGATTTCGCCCAGATATTCAAAATACTCTTGATGTTGTTATCTCTATCGTCTTCTCTTTCTTACGGGATATATAATCTCTGGAATATTCTTAAGTACTATAATTTTTTTTATTTGAAATCGATTCGTTAGTACTAATGTTATCCGCACGGATAGTTTTATGCTCACACCTTCTAATTTACTCTTCCAAATCTACGTTATTAATTAATTTTGACGTTTTTTAAATCAAAAACTTACGTTACACTATTTTCGAAATTCCACAATGTAGAAGTGCAAAGGGCGGGGGGAAGGAGCCAACACACCGATAAAAGCACCAGAAAAAATATGCAGATAATGTAAAATGCGGAATTCATTTAAAACAGGTCACTGAGAATTTTTTAATATTATATAGCAGATAACTGATAATTTTTTGAATAACCCAACTTATCGTTAAATTGGCTGCACGATAAAACAATTAACGTTGGAAATAATTAGCGTTTGACCTTTTGGGGTAAAAAATATCATTCTCCCGAGAATTTGTCGCGGGAGCCCCGGAGGGAAATACGCTCGCTGAGGTCAGGACAGTTCAACTTAATTTTAGGATTGTGTTCTGCAGTTTCTGGAATTGTACATATATATTAGATCAGCAATTTCATTTATTACATATCGATAAAGCACTTAACCTTAATGATAAGTTATTAAGGGGAACACATTATTATTATGAAGTTATAATTATTTAGAATATAGGTCTGTGATATTTTAAATACGAATTAAATGTATTAATTAGAACGATATACATATAAAATTAATTTTATCGAAAAATATTGTTGTTGCGCTACCGGTATTCGAACTTGGATCTCTTTTCCAATTCGGAGAAGGTGCATTACTAACTACGCTACATCGACAGTATTTTTAAAGACAAATTTTCAAACCCATATGTTACACTTTTCAAATTTTCAAATCAATACATCTATCATTCAATATCCCGGTTCTGCAGTTTTTATGGCTGTAAATAATGGAAGCCTGTTCAGGTCTCCATTCGGTCCTGCGGATAGAAGGCATACCTCTTCCTCTGGATCCTGCTGGTTGCCGACGATCCAGGTTGTCGTTTTATTAGAACATACGTGACACGAATTGCTACACAACATAATAACTTAAATCTCCTTTCAGTTAATTGTTTGACATGTCATATTAATAATGAATTACCAATTACATATTCATCTGTCAAAATTTAGATGGCAGTGTTTGAATTTGTTTGGCACACAGAAATTCTGGCAGACGTACGTCAACCTGGAACAATTACACTATACAATTATTTTATGATTAGCTTCATTCAGCGACAAACAATTTAATTAGGTTATTGATGTATTATATAAAATAATTTTAATGCTAAATATTAAATTATTATTAAGGAGAACACATTCTTATTGTAAAGTTGTAATTATAATGATATACATATAAAATCAATTTTAACGAAAAATATTGTTGTCCCGCTCTAGGGATTTGAACCTGGATCTCTTTTCCAATCCGGGAAAGGTGCATTATTCAACTCTAATAAATAATGGAACGATAGATGTATTCAATTGAATAGTGTAACTAATGGGTTCGAAAATTTCTCGTCAAAAGTACTGTCGCTGTAGCATAGTTAGATAATGCACCTTTCCCGGTTTGGAAAGAGATCCTGGTTCGAATCCCTGTAGCGCAACAACAATATTTTTCGATTAATTTGATTTTATATGAATGTCTTTATAATTATTCCATTTAATTAGTATTTTTAATAAATTATTTAAATTATTTCTAATTCAGTTTACAACATTTTTCACATTCTCGCATAATTACAATATCGGTAAATTATTGGAACACGATATTTTTTAATTTAGAACATAGTTTTTGTCATTCTGCAAGAACTTAAACAATTGTATCGATCGTAAGATTGCCGCCATTGCTAGAGATATTCGGAGATGAATTCGTTACCTTGTATATGCGTCAATTATAAAAATGTGGTTTTTGCATTTGTATATTTCATTCGGATAAATGTTGTTGTAATATTTTTAACGTCAGTTGTATTTTTCTCCGGTATATGACTTATCTTATAAACATTGCAGTGTTTATAACTATGTATTCTTTTTTTTAATAGGAACTATATTTTTAGGATTTATTCTTTTCTGAAGAAACTGTACTGTAAAAAATCCACATTAATCTCCCTTATCTCAGACTTTAAAATAAATAAATTGAAAAAGAGGGCTTCGCCAAGATTCGGAGGCGAGGGCGAGGTTATTAATTACACGCCACGTCTAGCTCCACTTGCCGAGGGTGAAAAAAAAGCCTATCTCGTTCAGGATGTTGCTGTCTCTTGATTGGCTGATTTTATTCAACTGTTTCGAGAATTCTTTTCTTTTCTTATTTCTTGTTTTTCTTTAAACCAGAATCTTTGCTCTAAATCCTTTAAATCTACTACGAAAACGTCGCTTTACATTTAGATTAAAATTAGATTGCCTTATTGGTTTGTTTGTTTATGTTTATGGATGCCGAATAGTCTTGTCCGAGTGGCAGTTTTATCAGATCTAACACCTAATTAATGGCAATTATTTGCGCCGTTCTGTATAATAATGTTGGATATTGTAGCTTGTATCACGAAAGGAGAATGAAGTGTTATTAATAAAAGATATAATAAGCAAATATTGTTCCGTGTAAATTAATGATAAATTATTTAGATACATAAATTAATGTACTTTTAACACTAGGATGTGACCCGGGTCTCTGAGACCCGTACAGTTTATTTTAGAAACATTTGAATATTAGATAATATTTATTTTTTTGTGTACTTCAAATCCATGATTATAACCTCGTAGGTCGTGGATATCACATATGTCTCTTTAATTAAGTAAATTGACCCACAAATATTTGCAAAAAGAATCATATGCAATAGATATAATTATTTACTTTGAAAAAGGATTGTTTCACTGTCTATAGTACATTTTTCAAATAACATATTGTTGAGGCACATAAGAGCGATTTGATTTTCCTGAGATTGAGATTTGTCTAAAAGTATGTACCTTGGGATTTATTTTGTACTTATATGTATGTAAAATGTCTGAGCCTTTTATACCTTGATCTTTTAAAAAAGGTCATATGACGTAGTATAAAATAATATTAAATAGTGCATACATGTATAAAAATCAACAAAACAATAATAAAGTATTCATTGTTTATTAATTAACATATTATGAACAAATTGAATGTATTATATATAACTAACTAATACAAACATTTATAAAAGGCTTAAGATTTTTAAATGTGATAAAACGTCACATAAATAGGTTATATACTAATTTTCAAACTGTGTGAAAGTGCTTGTACTACGAAAATAGGACCCCAATCTTTGTTAAGGCTGTTAAACAACTACCCGACCTCACGAGAGCAATACATTGTAATAAAAGTACATTAAAAAAGTGTCATAGTCCTTTTTAATATGTTTATAACTTTAATCTTTTCAAGGAGTAAAATTTAAAGTGGTTTTGCGACCGCTCCTCCACTAACTATACGTTCATATTTTATCATTTTATTGCCTCCACGGGCACACGTAAGAACAACCCTATTACAAAAAATATGTATAACATGCATAATATACAACCAATGAAGGTATTTCTGTATTGAGAATTATTATCTATTATTACGTTAAACTATTGTGTGCTCATTCTAGGTATTAAATATGGGTAAATAATTATTGTAAAATATAATGTCATACTTATGTTAAAATGAAGCAAGACGTGAGCAGATCTACTGTTTTAATTTTGAAATATATTGTGCTGTCAATGAGTAAATACTCGGTAGCTAGGTAGGAACCTATTAGATATTCGCATTATTAAAATAATATAAGAATGCCCAGCGAAAAATTAGTTCAATAAATAATATCATAAAAAACTTTGTTTAAATAGACTATGTTTTGATAAATTAACATATTTCGATACCTATGGTATATCTTCTTCAGGAAAAAATGTATACTGAAATTAAAAATGCAAGCATAGATAAAAAACAAAACTGTAAAAGTATAAGTGGTGGATAACTAATTCGAAAATACTATGAAAACAAATTTAAAAGGTGAATATTTTCAAAAAGGATTTGGTTATTTATAACTTTTAAAAATATTAGAAACTATTATAAATTATACGTACAAATACTAGAGGTTTTCAGTTAGATAAATTTGAAATTTTAGAAATAAGAAAACGTGTTATTATTAAATTAAATATTACAAATAACTAAATCCTTTTTGTAATTTTTATAGTTTTGTTTTTATCTATGCTTGTATTTTTAATTTTAGTATACATTGTTTCCTGAAGAAGATACCGTAGATATCGAAACATGTTGATTTATCAATAAATAATTTAAACAGAGTGTTCTATCTTATTTTTTATATAATATGTGGCCACAAAGTAATTTTGCTCATATTGAAGAAGCAATAAATATTTGGCTATATTCAAATATGTTTAGTGTTATGTTATATATTAAGGATTTATAATACATAGTGTTGAAATACCTATGTTAAACGTATAGAGATTTATATAGATATATATATTTATTGTGATTATAAAATTTTATTTTTTTTGTTTCAGGTAAGACGCTGTCGTAATTCACAAATCTTCTCACCGTTCAATGGGTAGATACACAGACAAATACTAGGTAGGATTTGATTAAAGTTAAAAAATAAATTAATTTTTAAACATGCTGTTACTCTACAATACAATAATCTTAAATTTGTTACGATAGCAAGAAATGCGCACGGCGCCCGATCACATTAGTGGCTAGTGTTCATGTTTGAAACGGTCTCTTTAAGCACTACATAGATTTTAGGAGGCAATCCTGTTGGTGGCCTCCAATCTCTAGAGGCGTGTATAGAAAATATATTAGAAGAAACAAAATATTATTGTGAGAACTGTCATTTTGTATGTATGTATGTATGTGTGTGTGTGTGTGTGTGTGTGTGTGTCAGGAGGGTGAGTAGATGAGTGGTGGGGATAAAACATTATAAGAGGCCGTCTCTGGGGGAACGGCTCTCTTCCATCACGGATCCTCCCGAGTTTATCACTGAAATGTGTAATTTATACTGTAAATACGTTGTCGTAATAAAACTAATATTGTCTCCAGACATACTGATTTTCACTCATAATAAATCAGGACTAAAGAATAAGTCCCTAATCAGAGAATATAACACTTGGGGTATTTGGTAAGACTTCCAAATGTTATCACATTGGCGCAGCCGATTATTATGATTAGCCACGCTAAATGTATACTAACAATATTACAATTATATAAGTAAGTCGCGCTATACTTAGTTTTCGGTTTATTTTTATGGTGAGAATGGTTGGTTTTTATTTTTTTAAAGTCGTAATGGATACCCAATTTAAAAATTTATATGATAGATGGCGCAATGGAATATTTATGTTGTTTTGTAATAACGGAGAGAATAATAATGTTATGTCATTATTGACGTGTTAAATCTAGTATTATACATGCAGGATATAACAGACCTAGTTTATAATATTTTACGGGTGGATTAAATTATGAGTCGAAAATGTTCAAGGAACGTGTACAAATTCTGTACCACTACGGAAAATCTGTATGAGTTTTTTTACAAAATCGTATTGGATATTGCCTTTTCTTTTGTATATTCAATATACAATTTGGAATCAATAAAATATTTCTATTAATCGAAATAATCGCATTACCACTTCTTTAAAACGCTTATATCTTTGACATGATTGATATTACGCACATACACTTTGAACATTTTCTACTCGTATTTTTAATATATATCTACCCTTAAAATACAACTCACTGTATGTTTTACACCCAATATAAGAGGAAATTTTCTGCGTGTACATAAATAGTTAATGTTAAAATAGCAAAATAAGCTATGAGAGTTAATAATGATTAAATTAATCTTCGGAAAATTATTACCGCTATTGCCACAGACAGACGTTATTTTTATGTCAGCTTTTCCACGACTCAAACCGCTTTTATCTTGTCATGAAACAAATTGGATTAAGCACATAGCATATAATACAATCGCCAACATAAATACTTGATATCTTCATTCGCTTTCATTGCAACAATTTTATCTTTTCCTCGACGCGAAATAATTCGCCAGATTACGTACTCAATAGAAACTGCAGTTCAACTTCTCAAACCGGACACTTACATGCAACAACGAACAGAGTTTTCTGGTAGGTACTATATTTTATAACGAGAAGCCCATAAATATATCTTATTTCAATGAGGGGGTGTTTTTATTTGAATACGTAAAGCGTATGATTTGTATTAAACACCGTATCCTTGGATTATTTGTATCCTTTAATTTTGATAACTAATAATCATAAATTAGATTCAATGGATTCTAAAACGAGACAATCATGTGTTGAAAAATATATTGAACCAAATAGAATTGAATTGAACAGATACAATTAGAATATTGTCTTTTGAAATAATCGGCAATACTTTTGTTACTTATTTTTGTAACAGAAAAATGAATATTTATTTAATTATTTCGATTTCAAATGGGCGCTAAAAACAGTGATACATAAAATTTCTGTTAATGACTATAAATGACATTTTTTTTATCAAATAAACCAGTGATTATGACAAGTTATAAATATAAATAATATATTATAATTAATTCAAGGTAATCAATTAACCTTTTAAATGCCATGAGGGCCAACATTTTTATGTCACGCCAAGCTATAAGCGTGTTAAGATGCACTTTTGGATCTTGCAAACTTGCAGGTATTAATTGCGCATCTGTGGACGACAGATCCCAGCTTTTGATAGATAAGTCAAGACCCTTAAAGCCTAGTCTTATCGTATGTGGTGTTTTCCATTTTTCAAATAGAGTTGGCAGTTAAAAAGCTAAAAGCGTTAAGTTTTCTACCAAATTTTTTATAAATATTTAAATAAATAAATTTATTTTGTTCTGAAATAATACAATACAATTACCATGTTAAATGCAACACTTTGCACGTCACACCATGCAATAAGCGTGATTGCACGCCCTTTTCGACCATGCAGAGACAGGATTAAATATGATTTTCAATTACATATAAGAAATCATTATACCGTCTGTGAACAGCTATTTTCAGCTTTTAAAAAACACTCTTAAAGCCTACTCTTATTTTATGTGGAGTCACCAGTGGCGTAGATATACCGCCAATACTGTGCATTTGGGCCCATATTAGATAAGGGCTCAAATGTCCGCGGCGTACAATACTCTTGTTATCGATAATTTTCCGAGCTCTAATATGGTCTAAGAATTCCATTACACCAAGAAAAGGGTTTTTAAAATTGTAATAATCATTTAATAACGGATCACTTAGGTGTTTTGGTCATCTGGAACGGATGAATGAGGAAAAAATGGTAAGAAAGACAAGATTCATGTGTTGGTGGCACCAGAAATAGAGGACGTCCGCGGAAAACTTGGCACGACCAGGTAAACCAGATACTGGAGGATGGTCCTGTTAGAAGCCTCAATAATCGCCGTGCTTGTATGCATGTGAATAAGGCGAGAATTGTGTGTCAGAACAGCAGAGTGTGGCGCTCTATTCTCTCTGCCTATCCCGTGCTGGTAAGTTAGTTACGTGTTGAGTTAGGTACCAGAACATCACCGCAAAGCGAAAATTGCCGCAAAGCGAAAATCGCCGCAAAGCGAAAATCGCCGCAAAGCGAAAATCGCCGTAAAGCGAAGATGTGAAGTCCATATAAAGGCACACTAAAAAGTACACTTTTGTTCCATGAAAGTGTTACTATTATAGCAGATAAAATATCAATTTTATTCATACTATTTAATGTATAAAAACTACCCTTTTATACCTTATGTACAATACATATCGTCACCTAAGCGGCATTATCACATATCTCAATTTTTTGTCAAATTAAGGTATTTATATCATTGGATTTGAATTTTTGCTCTATTTCACTAGTTTCACGATAGCTTCCGTTAGGGGCATGCAAATCAAAGAAATGTAATCACCACATATTTGTAATCTCCCTATCAACTACGCACAAGTCAAACGATTCGTACCTAAGCTTAGTTCAGTTTTAGTAAAGTACACAATTCTTAGATATGTAGTGTTAATAGATTATTAACAAATAATGAAAGCTTGCTGTAATACAAAGTAGTGAACATTTTTAATGTTTTAAAGCCATATTTTCCTTGTTTATATTATATTAATTTGGTATAATATCAAACATTAAATATAAACATTGAGTGATTAAAAAACAATAAGTTAAATCATTTCACATAGTGATTAATAACATAAAAATATAATGAGTAAAATTGAACGAAAAACCAAATTTTATTTCATAATTTTTTAACAATAAAAAAGTTTATTATGCTACGTATTATATGACAATGTTTTAAAATTGTTTCTTAATATCATACTAGGATCATCTATCAGATTATTGGACGACACGTTGATAATCTGTATATTAAAAATAAAAATAAATGAACTGCAAAGGTAGGAATCTGTAATGGTTCCAAATTTTAGCACAATTCACTTCGTACACCTCCTGCACTGAGGGTTAAATTGTGCAATGAGGATTTGTAACCGAGATGAAATAAACGACATAAGGAAACAATGCTTAGTCAAGATGAGCGTAAAGATAACGCGGGGGGAGTGAGGCTGTTAGGCGGGTCACGTGGGGCTAACTCCTGACTCCTGATGAAGAGATAGTGAGACAGATGTAATATAGGGGTACAAGAAGTCGTTAAACCTGGCGACCGAAGATAAGGCTTTTTGAAATAGGACCACGGACGTTAGAGCCTTATAAACGTGCTGGGTTTATTAGAAGGTGCAAGAGAACAGGCGGGGAAAAGCTCGGTACGAGGGTATTGGGTGTCTAGTGGCACCGCTCAGTGCAATTCTTCAAAAAATCACATTTATAGAAATGAAAGAATTTTGTCGGCATTTTGCAATATTGCAGAGTTACAGGTTTATACTGTTTTATCGTGTGACGTCACGTCTTCCGAGTTGACAAGTTGGTACTCGACACTCTAGTAATAATATTGTCCGGTGCGTACGAGAGATGTGACGTCACACTGTGGATATGATAATCCGAGCGTTTTACAGCGAGCCCAACTTTGAACGCCAATAACTGCGAAAGTATTGCACATTTTGAAAAAATTCAAAAGGTATGGTAATGTGGATATTTTTTTTTTTTAAATACTTCAAAAGCTTATTTCTGATATGCTCCACTACTTCATTATTAAATAAAGCACTTATATTGTGATAAGTCTTATACGTATGTGTATTACTTGCATCGGCATTGATTTTATATCAAATCGTTATTTGTAAATGGAAAAATAAATGACCTAAGTAATACTCACAAATGTAATATTAAACACTGACAACATCTAAAAATCTTCCCTCGCCACGTAGTAACATAGGTCTACCGAGCCAATTAAATCGTATTTCTACAAATATGCACAATGTAAAATTTACATTTTGCCTATTCCTAACAAAATCATTTGCGCTTAGAAATGACTGGTAGAAAACCTATTATGTAAAGCGAATCATAATAAAAAAAACATTTTTGAATCAAATGCTTTATAAAATTGATGCATTGCATGCTATCTGCGTTAAAAATACCACTTGTACCGCGTGAAAAAAATCACACATTCTTTTAAATGAAGAGAAATAAAGGTGGAGATCGTGTTAGATGGGTCTTTTGACGAATGCGTTATAAAAATAACGTTCGAGAATTAAATGAACGCATTAAATTATTATATTTATAATAGCTATGAAATTAACTATTTTAAAGTCATTTAAGCTTGTAAAAGCATCGTTTTCCCATTTAAAAAACTCTAATTTCTTACAGTTACACGAGTTGACAGCATGGCTGCGCAGGATATTTTCACCATGGTATGGTAAAGGTTAAAACTTAATCTGCAATCTGGTGACAGACTAACCACGTGACAGATTGTCCCCCTTGGTTACTCTCATCCTACATATTATGTACACTCGTGATAGCCGCGATTCCACACGTCCGCATCCGTGTGTATCGCGTAGTAGCAAAAGTATAACATTAATATTTATAACATTCATTTTAACAGTATCAGAATCAGTAGAATGAGAATTGGGCATTGCCAGGTAGCCTCACATTTGTTCAGATTGAACTTGATAGATTCTCCAATGTGTGAGTGTGGTGCCGAGGATGAAACTCTTGACCATGTCTTTTTTGTCTGTCTATTGCGGATCACAGGTTTTTTTTACAGTGGTCTCGTCAATGGTAATTTTCAGCTCCCGGTTAACTTGTGTCTTCTTCTTTCCCTTAACTCGCCACGTTTAATTTATATAATAGCAAGTTTTTTGAACGACAATAGTATTGACGTGTAATATAGTATTTCCTATTCTACAATATTATTATACTTTTTTCTATAAAACAATGTTTTTAACTTGATTAATGGCACAAATCACTCTTGAAGGGTGGCTTGCCTATTTAGCTTTGGACCTTTAAAAGTTCTTGGGCGTAATTTCTCCCCATTTTGTGAAGTCAGAACTGCACTTTTCGTGAAAAATATGCAAGACTATAGTTGAAATTTTTCACGTTTGCATTTAGAAACAAATGGAATCTTTGTGCAAATTTTTTATTTAATTTGTTTAGATTGATAAACAATAATTAAAATTTACTTAAATTTTTTTATTTCCTTATGCATTACATGTAAAATTTATATCTTTAAATAAATTATAAATCTTGTAGACTAAATCAATTTTGAAACATTGTGTTGTGTAATATAAAAATATTTTTAATTAATTTTAAACATCTCGAAACGAAAGAAACCTGACTTAGACCATTTTCATAATAACGGGCACAATTATTCTAATTTTACAGCGATGTCCGATAAAATGAATCTCTACCGTGGGTCTTGCAGAAATATTTTCTCACCAGATGTATAGATAATTGCGCATTAAATTATTGAGAGAATGATAGTTTAACAGCGTTAATGTCAGAAATTGCAGATTGTAAATTTAGATCTAGCAATTGGATAATGTTTATGAAATAGTAATTACTCGTTAATACATTTTACTGTTCGACTACGGCGATCATATTCATGTATTGTGACTGACTGAGTCACTACATATACACGTGGTTAGTGACAGACAAATATACATAGTTGATACAGTACAGTGAGGTCTTCTTCTTCTACTTTTAAATAGGCAATCCACCCTTCAAGAGTGATTTGTGCCATTTATCAAGTTAAAACTTTATTTCATAGAAAAAAGTACTATACTATTATAGAATAGGAAATATTACATTACAAGTCAATACCATTGTCGTTCAAACAATTTGCTATTATATAGATTAAATGTGGCGAGTTAAGGGAAAGAAGATGACATAAGTTAAACGGGAGTTGAAAATTACCATTGACGAGATTACTGTAAAAAAAAAACCTGTGATCCGCAATGGACAGGCAAAAAAGGTATGGTCAAGGGTTTCATCCGTGGCACCACACTCATACATTGGGGAATCTATTAAGTTCAATCTGAATAAATGTGAGGCTACCTGGCAATGCCCAATTCTCATTCTAGAGATACTTAATATTGTTCTTTTGAAGACTTTCCTTTTGGTGAACCAGGGGGTGCAGGGAATAGATATTTGAATTATTTTAAGCCGATTACCCTTTTGATTATTTGGATCCATTCATTGTGCAGTCCAGATAGAATTCGTACGTTTTTTTACCATATTGAGTCTGTCATACATCGGGATATGGAATTGATGGGGGAAAACTCCGGAAAGAGTGGCTTCCTTGGCTAGTTTATCAGCACATTCATTTTCATGAATTCCGTTATGTGCAGGAATCCAAATGAATGACACCTGTTTATTGTTGCTGTCCAAATTAAATAAATATCTTCTGATGGAACAGATTATCTCATTGTCTAGCGAGCAGTGAGGTCCTAGACTCAAAATTAGACAACATTTCATATATACTCATCAAGCGTGGTCGCTTCATACATGCTTTGGATACTCCGAATCCTTTGTGTTCTAGAGTCAAAAAGCTTTGGACTTTTTATTTCTAGCCGAAAATAGCACTACCGCAAATAAACTCGTCCTGTTCTTTAGAGACCAGTCATAACACATACTACGACACGGCACGCGCACGGAGCGAGTCGAAATACATATGAATCTTCAATTTTCGAACATCTATGAATCGTGTAAATACACAGATACCAGCAACGGTGGATTCTATCATTCGTTCCGTATCCACAAAATTTGAAAGTATTCAACTTTCGCGCATGCGCATTCAGTTCCGCGGAGTGGATTGTATCGAGGAATTTGTTTGTGTAACGCATTTTTGACAGTGTGACTTGAATACTTGACGCCGAAGTATTGAAACATTGTATAACCTCCGATTATCTATTTAACTCATCATTTAAATAAATAAAAATGGATCTGTACTTGTTGCTAGTTGCATCTTGTTCGTGGGCTAGTCTATAGATTTGTATATTTGATAGTGGGTATAAACTTATTATCCAGCATCCCTGCTACAAAAAGTCACCGAACGCCACTGATACTCGCATATATTGGTACACACTAATCATCTACGGTATGAAAAATATAATATGGTATTTGAAAACAACCGTGTCGCGTGTCTCAAAACACTTTTCTCATTATTTATCCATTTGAGTGTATTGTTATGTAATATTATTTTATAAGCATGTACTCGACATTTTTATATTCTATTTTATGTTTAACGAAGCACTGAATTACACTTGACAATACTGTATTTTTTTCGTTCCGTTGAAATTATCGCATCAGACAATGAAAACAAATGACTTTATTTGGCTTCGCGGCCGCCATTGATTGTTCTCTATTACGCGCCTATATTTTGTGTTTGTTTACAAGGAATGTTAGCATTTTTTATTATTACTATCTCTATTTATATGATATAAAGACTGTCAGCTGTCAGTTGAACAAAACTGTGATAAAATCATTTCTATAATATATTTTTATGTCAAACGAACGATCTTTCAAATAGCCATTAGTCGTGGTGATGTAGAATATATTATTACTATAGGTTTATATACGTTTGCTTAAGTTATTTAATAATTTATTTAATTCTTAAGATACATCGTATCAAAATTTCCGTTCATTCTCCGGGGTTCAGATTTAATTAGCGTAAATTCTATTTTTTTTATACAGAAATTATACCAGGATTCACAACAAAGATATTCTTTGTATCTAGAGAAATTAATTTGGATTAGAAAGTGTTTAGAAAAGAGTCTTTGACCAGTACATACCAATTCTCACATGGTAGTGAATCCTGGACTCCAAAGACCTGGAATACTAACCTAACCATGAAGTTCCATATGACGTAGCATAGTATGGCAAGAAGTTTGCTGTATATAATTATAAATCTAATGATGAAGAGTATTTACGCAAGACGTAATTCTTATCCCGTGACTTAAGACCAGTCCCAAGATTGTAACCATATACAGGTGAATATTATTTTGTTTTTCTCGTAGCGTTTCAAGCGTAGCTCGGGATGTATATTAAGTGGCACCGCCCTGTTGAAACCATATGTGTTGCAGGCTCAATCGACTTAATTCAGTTATCAAGAAGTTTTCCAACATGCGATGATAGCGATTACCATTAATGGTTACAGCATTGCCTCTTGCATCCTGAAAGAAACTTTGCGTGGGTGTAAAGGTCTTCGGTGTATCAATTTAAGATTTACAGTACTCCGATAATGAATTTTGTTTATTAACAAAAGACGCCAAGTCGAAATGAGCATCGTCACTCATTATGATTTTTTTCCAACAGTCAAGCGATTATTTAGATAAAATGTATTAATAATTTTAGCTCATTTTTGATAAGTTAGATAGTCCATAATAAATTGTAATTAACTACTCTCTACGAATACCAAATACAAACTGACAAATATTTGCCAAACCAAAATGGCGGTCAATCAAAATCGGCCTGGAACATAATATTCACCTGTATTATGTGTGTATTTGTAACTATGTAACATATGTGAACATGGTGTTGATTTGGAGTTCATGATTTGGTGTTTGTTGATGTAAACGTGGTGGTAATTTGGAGTTCATCCTCATACAATAAAATACTGCACTAACTGAGATCTTTTATTAGAGGTTTCATAGTGTTTCGATACTTGGGACAAAAGGCCCATTCTCGTGTACTTTCATTTCACATTAATTATAGTTATGCATAGCATTTCAGTGATCAGTTGACTATATATTTGTATGGTGGTCTATCATATAAGCCTACGCTTTTTTTGTAAAGAAATACATCCATCACATCGATATTCTTACTGTTTTTAAATATCATACTATGAAAATATTCTTACTTGCAGGTCTCCCAAGACGAGGTTCAAACCCCCGTACTACTTGATCACTAGGCCGATAGTACAATTAATTTAATTATCTTCTTTTTTTAAAAATTATTTCTATCGAAATATTTCAATTTCTATCTCAAAACAGATTTATCTGACATAAAATGTATGAATTATTTACGACTAAATTAAAAAATAATTAAATAAACCATTCATTTTTACACCGACCATAAATCTGTCCGGAACGTTTTAAGATTTGGCCCCTTGTTAATAATAAGCTAAGGGATTTCATAAAATGTTTCGAAATTTCAACCTTGTTCGCCTTGTTAAGTTGTCACTCATGATAGCGGGCAATCAGAAACAAGTTGGTATCGCCCACACGGAATAACGAGGAATTTAACAACTCTGCCGACGAAAAATAACAAGTTTTTGATAACAGCAGCAACGGTTGCCGGTTCAGCTTTTTCGACAAGTTTACCGCAGACGACGAGATGGCGTCTCGGCTCGCCCACGTCTTCGCGAACGGACCATAAAACAGTGCGGAGAGCCGTCGCGGTGACTGATCTCATAGACCGGGGTGCTACGGGTATAGTGCGTCCACCATAAAAGTGCGAAATGGGATTTTTTAGTATTTTATTTAATAGGCATTTAAAAATAATCTTTCATAGTATGGTAAAACATCGTGTAACCAGATAATAAATTTCGCTAGTTGTGAATGCCATTTTATAAACTGGTACAAACTAAAATATCGCCAGAGTTAGTTTTGAATAATTTACAACAATTTTGGTTGCTTTATGTTCCGTTAATTCAATTAATAGACGCATTGCCTATATCTTTTCGTCAACAATATATTAAATTATGTATACTTGGAACGATAACTCATTTTTAGTGCGCAAGTGACAAGGCGTGGAAATAATATGGATTCAGAAAAGTTTATTCAATGTACATAAAGATTAAAAAATTGTAAAATAGGCACATGACTTAAACATACAATAAACAATAGACACAGGCATTAAGTCTCTGGCACTCACTATCATTATTTTAATTAAGCAAAAACAATGAACAGGTGGTCTGCCTGATGGCTTTGCGGGAGAGTAGATGACACTGCTGCAGGCGGCTTTTTGTCTCTGTGTCAGTACATGAAGGGTGCGGGTCTCAAGCATCAACCGACATAGCACGGCTTGAACTTCACGCTAGTTTGGCACAACTTTTTAAGTACTGACCCGGTCCAGTCCATTAGGTCTGCTGATTTAACCCCCTAGAAAGGTGAGGACTGCCGAGAACGCCTTCCGGACAGATACAGAAAGTCTGCTGGAAGGGCTTTTGGTTTAGCTTATATGTGTATTGATGTATGTATGTATTTCTAACAAAACATCGTATACATAAACTTTTCACATATTATTTACTCATTGCATTTTGACACAATTCCTTGCATTTGTGATCTGTGGTGAAGCACCAGTTCTTATTATTATTTTCAAAATACATGATTATGTCAAGGGGTCTATTCGATTACGCATTTCAAAGGTTAACACCATTGACCAGTGGCACCTATATTTATTGTATACTACGGTACTGGATTCTGTGGAAACGGTTATTACGCTTATCGAGTAACTGGGTGTTCCAGCGACTTGATTGTAACCGGTTAAATACCACCAGAACACAAATATCAACCATCGGTAATCTCAAAACTCATTTTTCCTTTCCAGTTTAAGACAGTTTTTTTTTGTACCACTTCAAGATATGAGGAAAAGTGTGTGTGTTTCGGCGTAACATTACGGCGTTCAGAGAGGCCGATACATTAACCGGTAAATAAATGTTACGTAGGGCGTAAAGTAGAAAATGATTTATTTTTTAAATGACAGACTTAAAATAAAATGTCGTCCCAAAATGTTGTCGATGTGGTGTGATCTGCAGGACTAGAATACAACATCGCGTGGAAAGTCCGCAGATATTGTGTTTATTCTACCGCCGAGAGAACGGCACGTGGGTGATGATCGGATCGGAACAAACTGCAATAATTGAGGCGCCAGTTCTCTCTTGAAATCATTAATTAAAGTACCTGTCCACTGTACATATCGTACGGTCAGAGCATTAGATTAATAATTATTAATACCTTATTTACTGTACACTATAAAATCGCTGTCATTAAGGTCACTGCAGTCGTAATTACCCTTTTAACCTGGTTTGATTTCACAGATCAAATCTTTGCTAAATTTTAGAGCCGTATTGGTATGCAATGGAATTACTATCACTCAGAGGCGTGCGTGTAAAATTTATAAACGATACGATTGAACTACCATTTTTATAAGGCGATCGAAAATAAAGTCGTACGCAAGATTTACCGACCAATACGTGATGTGATTACAATACAATGTAATTATTATTACAGATTAATATTTAAAAAATTGTGCATGTAAAACGAAATTAATTTGAAATAATATATATGTCATAGGATATTTTTAGTTGTCGATACAGTAATCAATGTAGTAATTTGTGGAGGAGAACACATTCTTATTATGAAGTTATGATTATTCAGAACATAGGTCTGTGATATTTTAAATACTAATTAAATGTATTAATTAAAAAGATATACATATATCGTTTCATTATTTGAAAGCCATCTACTTTGTATTAATTTGAGAAAAGTGTAACATATAGGTTCGAAAATTTATCGTCAATAGTAATAGCTGTAGCACAGTTGGATAATGCACCTTCCCCGGTTTTGAAAGAGATCCAGGTTAGAATCTCGGTAGCGCAGCAACAATATTTTTCGATAATATTAATTTCATTTGTATATATTTAATTCATATTTATTTTATATTAATCCTTATGTCACATAATTATGATTAAATTTATGGCATTAACAATTTAAAAGTCACTTTAGCTAATAAAAGCATTTTTTTTACATTTTAGACTAATTTAGCAAAAAACAACTCTAATCTCTTACGGTAACACGAATTGACAGCATGACTGTGTACGGGTATTTTATAGCATGTTATAGTTAAGGTTAAAGAACCTGACACTTCAGGAATGGTATACCACCCCAGATATCCTGAAGAGGGTGAAAATGGCTGCAGTGAGCGGGATGAGTCCCGTAACATGCACAAAACTTACATACGTAATAGTATCGAGACCGAGAGAAAGACCAAAACACTGATGGGCTGATGATATCAAGATAGACGTGAAGAGGTAGGCAAGTGCCCAGCAAACTGGATTAAAAAGATGTTGTCAAGACATGGATGGCTTTGTTCTTCGAAAATTTTAATTATTTTTTTGGTCAATACTAATAATAAAAAACATATTTTTAAAATTATAAATTCATTATTATTTATTATATTTAAAAAAAAAAATTTCAACTAAAAACTAAAGAATAAACTGTTTTTCTTGAGGATTAATTCGAACGGAAGACCTACTATACGTCAACATAATCAATTTACCCTATAACACTTTCATATGCATTGTGGTCGCTTGCTAATTATATGAGTTTAAGAAATCACGTATTTATAAGTTTGATAAATCTTAGATAACCACCAAATTCCCTTGGGGTTTTATCCTCTGATTACTATCTAATTACTTGGGTCCCAATTCCTTTTAAGTGAAACTCAGTCTTTCCAGGTAACAATATTATACGTTTATTGAAACACGCTATACAGTAAATATATATTGTACACTTCAGAGATATACTAGTTATTCAGAAGAAGCTGTGACGGAAGAGAGCTGTCCCCTGAGAGACGGCTTCTTATAAGGTTCATCTCCCACCACTCATCTACTCACTTTTACGATACATATACATACATACATTTACAAAGTGATAATTTTCACAATTAGTTATATTATCCGGATTACCCATGGTTCCAATTAGTCCGGATAATAGAGGATTTACTATATATTTCACTGCACTACCGCACTCGATAAAACAAATCTCAATACTGATCCGCCAGTTTTCGGATATATCTTTGACGCAGCCGTTACCTTTTTTTTTATCTGTTTAAGTGCCGGCCGATTGCATCGGTTCATTTCATAAAGGCGTTATCTCTCTACATCGTTTTCTAAGAACGATCCCTTCGGAATTGTGTAGCCGTTAGTCTGTGATCGTAATAATAATTTATTTTTATATATTTATAATTCGGAATTCGGTATGAAACTTTCGAAATTCTAAACCATATTCTACAATAAAGGTCGGTGGGATGGTTTGGAGATAGGAAACGTATGAGAAAAGGTAATGAAAATTTACGAGGCAAGACAACAGAAACAAAAGGCGTCCGCGAAAAACTTGTCATGATCAGGTAAACCAGATATTAGAGGACGACCTTATTAGAAGCGTTAGCAGTCTAAGAACGTGCGTGAGAAGATGTATGAAAGTGAAAGAGTGGTGTGCCAAGATAGAATAGTGTAGCGTTTTATCCTCTGTATCCCTGCGTTGAACCTAGTGATGATAAAATCATTATTTAAACCGTTATTTTAACTGTTATTGTGTTCGATTGTAATGAAGATTTAGAAGATTGGAACACTAGAAAATAAGTTTCCGGCAGTTAAATCTTAGTTACCAATCATCATTAAATCTCAGTTCCCAATCACAGTCACGTAACGGTTTACCATCACTAGTTGAAACAGTGCGTTTAAACTGCTTTCCAATTATCATCCCTTTTGATATCAATTTTTTTTGGATAAAAGAAATTTTTTTTTAAATCTGAGAATTTATTTTGCACGATGTCACACAACTATTAAGCAAGCAATCGTGGTTCAGAGTGATCCAAAATCTTGATTATTTCAACAATCATGCAATAAGTAGTCCACAGTACATCCAGCAATCAGCTTTATATAAAATGTCATCGCTTTATAATGAAATGCCGGAAAAATACATTATATTCCAGTTACTATTTTAACTAGCGTCGTAACAGATTGAAAACAAGTCATTACAGATTGCAAAATATCAGCCTTACGAGACCTTCAACTGGACAACTATTCTGATAGTTACCCAACAAATGGTCTTTTTAGATGTACAGTGCTGTGAAAAAGTTAGTTAGCAAAATTTTTATGGTGATTTTCAGAATATTGTAACCAATATCTCCAACCTCTTTATTTGGCGATATTTTTTATATTTCGTATGTATCGCGAAGAAATGTTTTATAAGTTTATCGTGCCTTTTCTAAGCTGCAACATACATTTCGTATTTATCTCTCAAATTTAATTTAATTTCATTAACCGTCACACGTATCGGTCACATTATCTCATCTTCTACCCTAATCTTACGAGGGTCGGGAAGACATTTACTCAACAAGGCACTTCATTTACTAGGAGTAGTCAGATGAAATCTTGCCACACATTTTAATACTTTGTCTCATGACGTTGAGTGTTGTCATCAAATTGAATTTCACCCGATCGTGAAAGACTTTTGTAGACGTCTTGTATTCCTGTTGCTTCTACTCACTCCTAAGTTCCACATGCCCAAACCATCTTAGTGGCTCTTTCTTAATACTGTCGTTTATGTTACAAACAGATTTATGTTCATTCCCGATATGTCCCACACAACTCCTTAGCGACTACTGCATTTCCACCACATTCCGTATACATTCATTTCTGTTTTGTCAATTCCAGGCTTCTCTTTCACATGTTGGCATTACAATTCCATGCCGCCTGTCTTTGAACTTGAAATTATTTTTCTATTTTGTTAAAGCTAACATTTGTGTATTTTAAAATTTTAATAAAGAAAAAAATACATTGAAAAATGCACTTCTCCAGATAGGAAGAATCCAGGTTCGAATCCCGGTAGCAACAACAATAATTTTTCAATAAATTGATTTTATATGTAGATCATCATCATTTGTATTATAAATATCACAGATATTCTATAAAATTGCAACTCCACAACAATAATGTGTTCTCCTTAAAAACATCTTTATATCATACGTCTTCATTAGAAATGTAGTCAACCCAGGAGATCTTTAACGTACGTTAATTGAGCCACAAGACACTAATATTACCCTAACAGTAGCCTTATATAGGTAAGGTAATATTTTTTTTATTTTAATTTATTATACACTTATTTTATATACATAACTTTATATTGTATATACATAACTTAATTAATTATAATTTATATTTTACACAAAATTACCCAACTCATCAATTGAGAAAACCCCAATTAGTTAACCCCAATTGAGAAATCATTTCTCGCGTTTGAATTGGGGAGTATTTAAGTTTTAAAATAACGTAAAGGTAGCTATAAAAGTAAGATATAAATATATAATTAAATTATTAAATACATATACATAAACATAATCAATTATAACTTGTAATTGCTGTCGGAGTTTTCTAATATTGCGATTTGAAGGCTTTGTAATTTTTTTCTGTGTTGATTTTATATGGAAGGGCATTAAACAATTTTATACCTTGATAGGCGTAATGATATTGAGAAGCACTAGTTTTAAATTTGGGGATTTCTCATTTTTGTGGAAATTGTTGAATTGAAATAGTCTTTGTAAATTTGTAGCAGTGCGTTATTTTTGAAGATTTTATTTAAACTGAGAACCCTTAAAGAGTTAAACAGCTGTGAAGTTGGAAATGTTGATGGATTTCGAAGGATGACTTTTAATAGTCGAGTAATATTTTTCAGAGCGTTTCCGAACTTTTGGACGTCTTTGTAATACACGCACCTCTAGCATCCTAGCCATCTTCAATAAATGCATTCATATTTGTGCAGATATGTGCATTGGAACCGGTGTGAAGTACTCTTGAACAGGTTGTGCTAACCGCAGTGCTATAATTAACACGTTTCCCTCCCACGAAGCGGGTGTATCGAGTTCCGGCAAGATCTATTAGCCCTCGATCTGTAACTCCAATCAAACGTCTGTCCAAGGATCTAGACACAACACTGTGTCATGTACTAGTAAAATAAATATCAAATTATAACATTTATATGTACTGAAAATCTTAAAAGCAATCAGTCCGTTACTATTCAATTCATGCCAACAATAAATATTTTAAATACTAATTTAATGTATTAATTATAAATATACACATATAAAATCAATTTTGTAGAAAAATATTGTTTTTGCGCTACCGGGATACGAACCTGGATCTCTATTTCCAATCCGGGGAAGTACACTACCAATTGTGTTATAGCGCCAGTATTTTTCATGACAAATTTTCGAACCTATATGTTACTCTTTTTCAAATTAATACATCTGTCGTTCCATTCTTTGAAAGCCATCTACATTTTTACGGAATCACAAATACCTTTGAGTAAACCGACTGCGGACGCCAGAATTATCAATTCATTTTTATTAAATTTTTGGACACATTGATACAACTTATATTATTAAGGAGAACACATTCTTATTGTGAAGTTGTAATTATTCAGAACAGACGGTCTAGAACATAAATATTTTAACAAATCCCCACGTTATTGAACTCACCAGAGCTGCATTAAAATTAATTCAAGATAATTTTTCATGTGTCCATACAACAAACGCGTTAATATGTGAATTAGTAAAAAATGAAAATGACTTTGATCGAGTATTCCTATCTACCATAGTCTTGCACACATTGGTCATAACCTAACATAACCCGTCAATAATGACGGAAAAATAATAGTTTTTATAACTGTAAATGAATTTACAATACTTAAATTGATACGATAGTACATTAATTAATTACGTCCTGGTACCGACACTGATGTATAGAAGTGAGACATGGGGCTGGCAGAAGAGGAACGAAAGTAGCCTGAATGCTTAGTCGTATGTGTAGCAGATCCAATTATGACAAAGTAAAGAATGAAGAAATAAAGAAAGAATGTAAAGCTGATCTTAGTATAGTGAGTAAAATTAAAAAATATCACTTATGAGGTTTAGTCATATGGAACAGATGAATGAAAAGAGAATGGTAAAGAAGATATATGAAGCGAGTGTTGATGGCACCAGAAATAGAGGACGTCCGCGGAAGACATAGCACGACCAGGTAAACCAGGTACCGGAGGACGGTCCTGTAAGAAGCCTCAACAGTCGGCGAGCTTGTATGAGAAGATGTATGAATGTGGATGAGGCGAGAATTGTGTGTCAGGGCATAAAAGTGTGACGCTCTATCCTCTCTGCCTTCTCCCGCGGAGAAACGGCGTGATGGTAAGTTGACGATAATTTTTTGACAAGTTACATTAGTTATCTTCCATCTATGACCGTATATACCTACTTAGTATGATGTCGATCAACTGTGTTCCACATTCAAAATTATTGTGACAGATTTAAAGTATATTTTTATTAAAATAATATATTTTTCATAATTACTTTGCAATTTTTAACATGGAATGCTGTTGTTTATTTAGTGTTGCTATGCGACACATGAGGTGCATAAGATAATTATATTATGTGTAAGATTTGTGTAATTATGTTCGTTGTATGCCGCCACCGCTCGCTACTGACAATTGACATCAATGTCTGTCGTAATAAATAAAAAATATTATAGCAATATTTAAATATGTTCAAGAACACCCAATTACTGGATGTTTACCTATAAAGACACTGTTGTTAAATAAATATCAGATATCTCATAGGGACGAAGCTATTTTTTATTATATTTTAAAGAAATGACATATTATTATATATTCTGTTTCAAGGAAAAGTGAATTATCAAATTTGTAGTGATACTCGAAGCGAGTCCATGTAATAACATATATAGAATTTTCGAAAATTTGATGAGAGATGAGAATTGGTATTATATATGTATATCTATGAGATATCTCTATGTCTCTATGAGATATCTGATATTTTTCTAATAATGTTAGACTATGTTGAGATATATAAAGAATACGCAGATACATAATATAATATTTCGAACAATGGATTATGTGGTAAAAAAAAACATAAAATGATTGCTGTACGAATGTATAACAAACTGATTTGAATGATGGGTAACATTTTTGGCTTCGGTAACGATATTATACATAGCTGTGCACACTTCCAATGAATTTAATGATCATTGTATTATTTATATGATAATGATATACTCAACACGATAGATGACTGTGTATTTAATTTCGCCTTTGTTTAGTTGCGTCTAGTCGACGCTAGAGGCACGCCTTGACAAGTTGTTTGCACTACAGGGATGAAATTAAAATGATGATTTATTAAACATTGCCAGGAATCATAACAATAGCATAACACCGCAATAAATATATCGTAATGTTAATAAAAATATACTTCATATATTTGGGACCGCGGGTCCACAATGCACGTTTTGAAAGTACCATACGGAGTGATCGCACCATTAATCATACATTAAATAATAAAATGCAATGTTTTGCTATTATAATTAGGGTAAATATAATTAAACTAAAGCTTTCATAGCTGTCCAGTAAAATGGAGTGCGACGTAGGTGTTAAACAATATTAATAAAATTAGGAAAGCTGTGATGCCAAGCCGTATAGAACGAATGAATGTTGCGTTACTAATTTAGTATTGGTAGACATAAAATTAAATGGAAAAATACTATGAATAAAGACTTGGCGTCAGCATTTAGCAGAAGCAGCCCAATGTAGTGTCCGGTGAAGGTATTCTTAGGAGGCCAATACCTAAATGGGGCGTAAAGACAGGGATGATGATGCTGTTTCAGCTGGATTGATTACAATGCGGCAGCACGGATATCAAAATTCTCTCACATAACAAACATCCCCTCTGCGTCAACTACATTTGCTCCATTTCCGTGAAAGAGTTCAATTTAAACTGTGCGGGTTGATGTGCAAACAACTTTAAGAGCGTTGCATCCCAGACAATTTGAATTGTAGATGTCAAACTCTCAAGTCAACCCCTACTTCAGCCGCAGGAAGGGTTGTACAACCGACGAGCCGTTGCCAGAAGTTTAAGTTTAGTGAACGGGCATTTGCGGTGGCAGGCCAAAAAGCGTGGAACTCTTTGCCCTCCGTCATAAGAAACAGTGCATCAGAGACTTTGTTTAAAAAGGTACAAAAATATTCATTTCTATATATACTTTTAAAATTAGCAATATTAACTTTGTGGTTAAAATTCATATTTTTATTTATTATCTTTGTTTTATTAACCACTAAATTAATTTAATTTAAATAAATAATTTAATTTAATTTGGTGGTTAATAAAACAGAGATAATAAATAAAAATATTTCTATATATAAATATATTTTAAATACAAAGCTAGTGTAGGACTATAAACAGTTTATGTGTAAAGCGCTCTTGAGGTGAAATTGAATTGTTGCCTGGGATTCAGTTTCAATTACAAATTTTAATCAAGTTTAAGGGAATGGGGGTGCCTTTGTTTTGCGCATAGTAAATATCTAATTATGTTTTATACAAAAATTGGTCCAGGCAAGGTGAGATGTTCGAGGGACTGGAGTGGGATGACTATATATTTCTCAGGATGCTAGAGTAAAACTGAACAAAATTTGTATGGTTTACAATATAATATATATTTATCGGAGTGAGAGGAAAGACTAGGATAAGGGGGGAGGATGCCTATGTTTTGCGATGGGTCCTAAAGAATAAGCGTGTAAAATTTAGTTTAGATCGATCAAAGGATGGATGATATTATAGAGAACAGATAGATCGATACAGTCAGTTAATCTGTAACTGAAAAGATCTAACTAAAAAGTTTAATTTTTAATAAAAACTCATTTGTGAAGTTGCAATTCTAGAACATAGTTTAGAAATTAAATTAATCAATTAAAGCTCAAAAATAAGTATCTAAAAAACTATTTTTGGTTTCATCCGGGATATATTTCTAATTTCAGTGATACATCTAATTTGTTCGAATAAATTATAATATTGTTTTCTTATTTTTGTACGGTCTACCGAGTTGGCGCAGATTATGCGGCGCCACTGGCCCACGCGCATCCATCACCATAGCACCTCTCATTATACTATTAAAGCAAACTAAAGCTAAGACTCTTTGTTTGCGAAGAACAAATTATGTTAATAACCCGTTTCTGCGGTCAGATTTTTAACACCGCGCTTGTGAACGTCCACCCACCCGGTAGACCGCGGATCTTGAGCCGGACCTACATCCATGCCACAAATATGTATATATATATTGTTTTGTGGTAATGAAATATGAAAATTGGAAAGTTAAAAGCAGGCGATACTCCAAGGAGAGAATTCTTGTATGAGATTATAATTCATTTGCTTTATTATCATCGGCTGTTCCTCACGTCAAATTAAAATCAAAAAAATAAAGAAAAAAATCATCGAACCCAGAACTCTGTGTAACCTAAACAATACATTGTCGATTTTGATGTATATACAATACCTTTTTGCTATTTATTTATTTTTTAGACTTTATTGATTGTAACAGAGGTGAATATATCATAATATAACATGATAAACATAAGATACAATTATATTACAATTTAGTATATTCTCGTAGTTTATTGTGTGGAATGGAGTAGACTCCACCTCTGATATAATATATACAGCATTGTTCCGGCTACATTGCTAGACTGCAATCTGTGTTAAAGTAGCCAGTTTTTTTCATGCTGTTGTGGTGTTTTTTAAGAAAGATAAAGATATAAAAAAAATGATAAGTGGGAGTGTTGTAGAACTAGTGAATTATTAGTGTAGGCACTGTATAATGATTATATTTGAATGTTGGATAGCGATGCTTTTGTTGATCTCTACCCAATTAGATCATATATTGGGTCCATATTTGTGTAATCTTATTGGAAGTTAACGATTTCCAGTTGGTGCTGAGTGTGTTACACAGTTTCGGAGCTAAAAACATGTAGAATTTTTGATAAAATGTCGTTGTTGCTCTCGGATCTGGCGGGTAGATGCTCGTTGTTTGTCTTGTGTTGTGTCCATGATTTATTGCTTGGGGTGAGTTGTTGTTAGCATGGAAATATTGATTGGACGAGTCTCAATATATAGATTTGTCTTATATCTAGGGCATTGTATTCTTTAAATATAAGATCTGATGGAAATCTAAATGGATGACCGTTTATTATATTAAGAATTGTCTTTTGTGGTCTTTTAGCCGACTCTAATATTGTTTTTGGTACTCCTCCCCAAACTAAAATAGCATAACTAATTAAGGAGTAGCAGAATGCATTGACGTTAAGAGTTTGTAGTCAATTATACATCGTATTCTTTTAAAAAAGTAATTTGTCATTCTCTTTGAAAAAATTATACACCATTAAATGGCGTTAGAATGTTCCGGTAAGTTATATTTTTAGATTTTTTGTGTGATTTATTATATTTATTTTAATTATCAATGAACTGTATTAAAAATTTGATTTAATTTTAAATTAATTATTTAAATATTTTTATTTGTTAACTTTGTTTTATTAACCACTTTTTGAGTTTAAATACCGGTTTCGAAAAATACAATTTTCTTCTTCAGGATGTCAATACTAACTAAAAACATAAATATGTTATTCAAATAAATTTGTATTAAGTTACAATTTGAGTTAGGTATTTATTTTAAATTAAAATTTTAAACATTTTAAATTATTTAAATTTAACCAGTAGATGTATTTAAACTCAATAAGTGGTTAATAAAACAAATAAAAATATGAATTTTAACCACAAAGTTAATTTTGCTAATTTCAAAAGAACTATTTAAATGCCTGACATTTTTTCCGTACACGCCTTTCAAAAATCACTTGAGCCATGTTTCCTCAACTTGCTGTATTTCACACGTTTTTTACACTTGACCACACCCTTACATCCCCAAATAAATCTTTTAGACAAATTGTTTCGTTCAACCTGCCCTTAATGTCCGGTTTCTTGTGTTTGTGTTATTATCCTTTTTTACATCTTCAGGGCAAGCGTGTAAACTAGGCGTAAGAGACTTATGTTTAATATGCGGGCTGTAGTGCGGTAATTACAGTCATCACCTCGGCGAATTCACATGGTCATGTACTAACAACGTCGGCAGGTTCTCTGAAATAACATCGCTTATTATAATATATATAAAATCTTTATTTTCTTCTCCGTGCATTATTGCGCGATTACAAGTCATGTGTGCAGCATCATTTATTTATCGTCTTTAAATCGTTGTAAAAGTTAAGTGTAGGTAGTCAAGTGATGTCTCCTCATTGGTGCGGACCAGTTCGCGCGAAACGGTTGTTAAAATTGGAAAACTCTCGCTAAATTGCAAAATTTTTATAATTAAACAAAGTATTGTGATACCGGGTGTGTTTCATAACATTGAGAATTCTCCTTTATTTTCACCCCGATGAAGGAAAATTATGTTTTCTAAACTGGTTGCTTTTTAATATAAAACTTGGTTAATTAAATATAAAGTTTATTGTATAATTATATTACATTATTAATAATACCTTAATTGAAGAATTTTTGAGGTTTTGAGAAATGAAATAATTATTATACTTTTAAAATTAGCAATATTATATTTGTGGTTAAATTCATATTTTTATTTATTATCTCTGTTTTATTAACCACTAAATTGAGTTTAAATACATCTACCGGTTTAGAAAAATACCATTTTCTTCTTCAGTTTTCTGAAGTTTTAGTTAGTTATTTAGTGGTTAATAAAACAAAGATAATAAATAAAAATATGAAATAATTATTAATAAAATTCTGCATTATTTTGGAAATTATTTTCATATATTCTATTTTGCAGTTAATTGAATATGTTGTTACGTAGCGTTCTGGCTCCTGCGGATAGAACGCTAGAACGCGGCTAGACCGTGGTTGGCGTGAAAGCGTGGGTTCGGCTGGAATAGTCCTGGGCCTTCAGCTGACAGCCGTGGTAAATTTATAATGTTGTGTAATTTGGACTTCAAATCAAAGCTAATCAATGAAAGAGATTCATTTACGAGAGGTTTGTTTAATATGAAATAAATATCAAGTAATCGATCGCTCCATTTTGACATCTACTCACAAATACAACTTAACATGAAAGTGGAACAATAATCATCCCGAAGCACCGTTGACTCGATTCCCGTGGCAAGCCTCTCAGATAAGACGCAAAGCAAATCATCACCGTAAGATTGATCTCATTTCCACGGTGGTGAACTGTCGTTCTCTCTTGCTGTTACAACTATGTTAAAATGGTGATCACGTAACCTCGAAGTTCGTGCGCTGTAATGTATAATATTATTGCACATACTTGATCCTCCATGTATTACGCTTGACGTGCCGAAGATTTTTCTATCCCAAATGAAGACAGCCTTCCATCGCACATCTTAGCTACCCGTGACACCAACTTTAGATTAGAACCTTGCGCCCTTAGCCCGGGGTACGAAAAAGAAATATGTTTTCTTGATATTCCTCCGATCATGTACGAATGGATTTGCGACCGCGGCCGCGCATCGCGTCGCCTCGAGCCGAGCGGTCCCACGTATCGGCACCGTTCGAACTCTTTACCTGCGATTCAGCGTTTACCTCATATAAACGTGGCGAGTTGTAAAAATTACAACTGAGGGATTAAATTCTAACATAGCAATATACAAATCTGTTGAGTAAAGTCTGGAGAATAAGGAGGGTGTGATAAAACCACAAACGTCTTAACAATATGCAAAATGTTCGAATTTACAAACACTACGGAGAGAAGATGCATTTTTGTCTTCCGTTTCTGCGTTTGAATTTAATACGTTTATAAAAATATTAAAAAAATATTATCGCGGGAAACGTACAAGAATGGAGGGCGAGAAGTCGATCGATGAGGTAAGACGGACGGACAAAATCTCTAAAAGTAGCACTAAACAAGACCCAGGATCGCGAAGAGTGGAGGCAAGCACTTTCCGCCGTGGAAACAGTGGACCATATTACTCAGTCAAGAGCTCAACGATCGAGAGAAGGAGAGATATAAAGATGTTTACAAAACAAGTACTGCTTCGTAACTGACGAATATCCAACTACCTGCTGTAGTAAGTAAATACAACAACAAAAAAAACAGAAAAAATTACGGCTCTTATCTATGAATCAACCCAATATATCTTCGATTCTTACCTGATTATGGTATTTATATACATTCATATTTTGTATCACTGATACGTCTCAAACGTAACTGTCGCAACTATGACTCCAGAGACGAAAAAGCTCAACTCGTGGAATCAAGAAGGTTAATAATGTTGGTGCATGTCAGACGTTTTTTTAATACAACGAGATTGCGTTTGAGCGGTGGGTGCAGCGTATAATTATTTAACCTTCTCCCTTCCAGTTTCCAGTAGCCAGCCGATCCGCGTAATGCCGAGCACGCTTTAGGCGATCCATTATGCTTTCAAGTACAACATGTCAATGTGATTACCTGAATAGCTTCTAGCTGCGGTGAATGGAAGAGATTAATCTATGGCGTCGCAGAAATTGCACCACAACTTGTTGTTGAACCATCGTCTCTCAGTTTGCTTTGCAAATATCGAAAGTTATTATCGTAGATACATTTTTATTTTATTCCATTTCTGGTATAATTACTATTTTTGATCTTGTGTTTTAAATCTATCCCAGGTCTTCGATCAATCGTTGCTTTTTCTTAATGTAATCGAATCTCATCACTGGAATTATCATATTAAGACATATCTCGGCGATTCAATATTTTTTCTTTCAATTTAATGATTTTAACCTTGTGTTGTGCGTATCCTGCGTTTTGATTTTTTAATATAACTAACTATTTTACCATCTACGCAGCGGTACGCAGAGGGGATAGAGCGCCACACACAATTCTCGCCTCATCCACATTCATACATCTTCTCTTACAAGCTCGCCGATTATTGAAGCTTCTGCGTCATGTGTACGTTATAAAGTGTTTAACATGATAACCATATGTGATCGTGATCCAATCTGCTCGGAACATTTTTGTGTTGAGTTAAGTGCTGAAATTGTATTAATTAGAAACCTTCCGACACTTCATCTCATATGAAAATTGAAATGTTGGAGTAAAGATTGAAGGTTCTCAGTAGTGATGAGCTCAAAATCACGAACCGTGAGGCAATCACTGATACCTTTGAGTCACACTCGCTCTTAGTGAATAAATATCTGGGAATATCGTGATACGTGATTATTTTTTTTTTTGTTAAAAATTCTATTGCTGCCGTTTAAATCGATTGTCACTTGAATCAACGCCATCTACAGGATTTTCCGTAATTTGATTGGCGCCATCTGTTAGAATCTGTTTTTGTTTGTAATGTTTATGCTATTTTGTTCGTATTTTTTTTTAAATTTTGTAGGTGCAATAATGAAAATGAAGTGAGTGCAAATGAAGTTTTAATAATATAAATAAGTACCTATGCTTAAATTTATGTTTTTTTTAAAAAATTATTTCGTATATTGTGATATCAGAAACTGTGACTGTGATCACAGTCACAGTTTTCAATCACTGATATTATCTAATACCAATCACAATCACACCGGTGAGTCATGTGTAGAATTTTTTATCATCACTAGTTCTCAGATCTCAGTTCTGCAGACGATATAGAACTTAAAAACTTTATTATAAAAATGAATGTCTGCATGAGTCCGTCGTATTGAAGAAAATTGGATCATGAAATAAATATCACTAAACATGATTATACAAGTAAAGCAAATTAAGATTTTAATTTTTCAAATTAGGTTATTCGCACTTTTTATGATCGTTTCATTTTAACTGGTAATTTTTAATGCTTCATAAAAATGCACTTAAAAAACAAATTACAGGTCTTTTATCCCGTTTTTATGACATGCCCTTTGTACGTACTAATGCTCCACGACTCTGGAGGCTGCAGGGAGAGACAGGTGTATCGTCAATGTTCAAAAGGTTAAAAGTCCATAAAATCTCATTTCGTTGCTTACGGTACGTATTGTGTACGGTAGTTAGTAATTTTATGGCTATTACGTCATCGTATATACTTTTTAAATATAATATATATTTGAATATAATATATGTTTATATATATATACTTCTTAGGCAGTCCCTCGTTATGATGTTGACGTCTGTCATTGTTATCGTATGTGAATCTGAGTATAGTTAAGGAGCCCTATACTCGAACCGCACACCCTTCCACATGTTGTGCACGTGCTTCAGCTGGACAGGAGGGTTCTGAGTGACAGATCTTCCTCCCTTTCCTTTCCTCTTTTTCCTTTTTTCGGTAATTGCATCAGCCTTCTTTCGTTCGCAATGTACTTTTTGACGCCATTGTCCTCGATCATGGGTCGCGGTTTCCCAGGGTTCAGGAACTATGCCATATATTTTTCACGGCCCGCCCTGTCTTCTTTTGCCGTAATGTGTAGTTTATCGCTTGAAATCTTTTATGGGCTTAAGACATTATTTTTTTACCCACTCAAAAGAGATATATACGAGTAAATATATAATCTTCTTCCACGGCACTTTTTTTTTTATAAGGTCAGCTGGAGGGAAGGTGGGAGGGGACCCACCCTTTCCCGGGACCGGTTTAGAAGCCAGGGCTTCCTTGTCGGTCCCACTCATCAAAGCTAATAAAAATACGCGATTTTAATTTAATAACATATTTAAGTATATGCAAAACAAAAAAAGAGAAGAAATTTAATGTGGTTATTAGCAATTATCGCAAAGATTTTAAAATTTAGACCCTCCAGCGTTCCTTAAGTGCAGTCTTTATTCATAAAAATCATATAACTATAGAACATAGTTTCACATACATATGGAAAATTAAGGTTTAATAGTTCAAGGCAGACACTCAGGGATCCATTCATCAAAAAACACTCCCAAAAGAGGGACAGTGGACAAGACACAAAATGGATTGAGTCACACTTACACGAACAGACATTGATTCCTGTATTAAGTTTTGCCTTCTGGGTGTTGTTGTCCATAGTAATTCTGTTTTGGATGGATTCAATGTAAGTCTATTCTGTGCCATCCACTCGCCTATTTTATCTGCGCATCTTGCAATTTTTCTTTTAATACCTCTGACGTACGTACTCACATTACAGAAGGAACATTGGCTGCGCCGTTTGTTTTTAAATATTAAATTTTAAATGTGAATTAAATATATTAATTAGAAAGGTATACATATAAAATCAATTTAATCGAAAAATATTATTGTTGCGCCACCGGGATTCGAACCTGGATCTCTTTCCTAACCGGGGAAGGTGCTTTATCCAACTAAGCTACAGCGACAATATTTTTAGCGACAATTTTCGAACCTATATGTTACCTTTTTGATATTAAGACATTTAACCTTTCCATAATTTGACAGAGCCATCTACATTACAGAATCTCAAATACATTTGAGTAAACTGATAGCAGACGCCAGAATTATCAATTCATTTTTATTAAATTTTGGACACGTTGATACAACTGTATTATTTTTAGGAGAACACATTCTTATTGTGAAGTTGTAATTATTCAGAACAGACGGTCTGTAATATTTTAAATATGAATTAAATATATTAATTATAAAGATATATATAATAATACTGTAGCATAGTTGGATAATGCACCTCCCCCGGTTAGGAAAGAGATTTAGGTTCGAATCCCGGTAGCGCAACAACAATATTTTTCGATAAAATTGATTTTATATGTATATCTTCATAATTAATATATTTAATTCATATTTAAAATATAATGGTAAAATAAATTCAATTTTTAAATAGATGGTTACATACATACATGGTCTTTCTTTCGCTTACCTCTCCAAAAAAGAGACCAGCTCTTGCGCTTGGAGAGGGAGTCACACTACAATAATTGTATATAATACCAATTATGTGTTTTTGAAGTGTTCATTTACATTCTTTTTTATCCTTTATTTCTTTAGAATTATCAATTCATTTTTATTAAATTTTGGACACGTTGATACAACTGTATTATTTTTAGGAGAACACATTAAATGAATATTTATTTCCCGGAATATTAGTGATAAACGCGGGTCAAGGTGAGTTTTGCAAGAGCAGGCCAACCGCCACCTGTCCGCCGACTCGGACGCCGGTGCCGTTAATTCGAATGAATTACACTCGTGTATTTACACAATTCGCGTTGCGTCCATTGTCTTCATAACTCAGCCCACTGTGTGCTGGCGCAGAACTAGATTCTCCGGCTCCGTCCGCATTACAATTAATGAGCGTAGACAATCTGATAGGCCGCACAATGCTCCGGATTGTCTCTGCGGCAGCCGCAATCAATTAACTTAATGCACTCTGGTCGCTAATTATTATTTCCGAACCGGAATTTTGCACTACGTTATTGTCACCGTTTGTCCGTTTGTTGCGATCTCGTCACGATAACATAGCGTTACTTTAATCGGTGTAAACAGTTATGATTCTTGGATGGGTGGCTTGCTATTTTATTAAGCATTACAATTTATTCTTCTTCTTCTTCTTTCAAACAGGCGATCCACCCTTCAAAAGTGATCTGTGCCATTAAACAAGTTAAAACATTATTTCATAGAAAGCAGTACAATAATATTTTTCTATTTATATAGCCTAAATGTGGCGAGTTAAGGGAAAGAAGATGACACGAGCTAACCGGGAGTTGAAAATTACCATTGACAAGATTATTGTAAAAAATACATGTGATCCGCAATGGACAGGCAAAAAAGGCATGGTCGAGGGTTTCCTCCTCGGCGCCACACTCGCACATTGGTGAGTCTATTATGTTCAATCTGAACCATTACAATTTATTTATATGCATTTATGTTATATCAACACTTTTTGATAAGTACTGTAATATCTGCATCTGCAACTGTGGCAGAGTGATTAGGGTATCTGTCTAGAAATCACATTATCTCTAAAATAATAATAATAATGGATAATTTGTATAGCGCCATTTTCGTAAAAACTTTCACCTCAAGGACGCTTTACACACAAACTGTTTATAGTTCTACAATTATCTATGTTTTTTTAAATTAAAAAATCGTTATTTTCACTTATGAAAATGATTTTTTGAACAAGTGTATTTTCTCTAAATGTGTATGTTCAAATCCTATTGGTATTATTTTACTTTGGTGTTCGCAATCGTACAATTTGTAAATACTAATTAAATGTATTAATTCGAAAGATATACATATAAAATCAATTTTCTACCGAGATTCGAATCTGGATATCTTTCCAAACCGGGAAAGGTTCATTATCCAACTATACTACACCGACAGAACTTATGACGACAAATTTTCGAACCTATATGTTACGCTTTTCAAATTTATACGTCTATCATTCTATTATTTCATTATTCTTATTGTGAAGTTGTAATTATTCAGAACATTTAACATTCAATTAGTATTTAAAATATCACAGGCCTATGTTTTCTGATAATAATGTGTTCTTCTTAATAATATATAAGTTGTTTCAATGTGTTCAAAACTTAATAAAAATGAATTGTTATTTTTGGCGTCTGCTATCGGGTCACTCGAAGGTATTTGAAATTTCGTAAAAACAAAGTAGATGGCTTTCAAATAATGGAACGATAGACGCATTAATTTGAAAAAGTGTAACATGTAGTTTCGAAAATTAGTCGTCGTAAGTACTGTCGCTGTAGTATAGTTGGATAATGCACCTTTCCCGGTTTGGAAAGATATCCAGATTCGAATCTCGGAAGAAAATTGATTTTATATGTATATCTTTCGAATTAATACATTTAATTAGTATTTAATATATCACAGAACTATGTTCTGAACAATTACAACTTCACAATAAGAATGTGTTCTCCTTAATAACATTTTTATATCTTAGATACAGGGGGGCAGTTTTCCTATTTAACATTAAGTAAGTAAATAAGTGAGACAAAAAAAGGATGAGTGAGTGAGTGAGTGATGTACTGAGTATTTAAACAGTATTTTACTGTTTTGGCAAGAAAAACATTAAACTTGAATTGGGTTTCTTGATATAATAAGAATTCATTACCACATCGGGTCCAACAGTACCGTAAAACCATTTTCTAGATGAAAGTTCATCCCGTACAAAGTCTGGTCGTTATAGCTCTTATATCATGGTTTAATAGTGTTGTATGTCTTTTATATTCTTATCAGTAAACAAAAGTGCTCTCTTCGTTATATAAATAATAATTATTTATTTATTAATTCGTCCATAATAAAAAATGATAATGGTGGGTTCTCCACTTGGCTTTTCGCCTGTTCTGGTGAACTTCACGTATCTTACTATTAAGACCTCGTTAGTCTGTATGAGAAAAAAATCGAGGGAAAGAATTCAAATAGAAATAGAAAATAAATATTTTTATTTTGTATTTTTCTTTCCTTTCTTTAAAAGTAATTTGTATTCATCCCCGCAAAATTTTCTCCAACATACTTACGAAGTCTTAATAGTTGTGTATAGTCATTTGAATCAGTCACACACGTCAGGTTATACTGCTCCTTTTGAAATTACAGTGGTGACAGTATTTTAATTAAAATATATTACGGCTATTTCTGGCGTATTAAAGTACGATGGACAATTAAAATTATTGTCTTTTATAAGACTGAAAATATGTTATTTAAAAATATTTATATTATTGATATAAAACTCAGATTTAAATAGTAAACGTATGTTTAACTAAAATAAATATATTAAAAATGCCGAAAATTGCTAATACGTCCTGCAAATTTAATGGTTTATAACACAATTAATTTTTCACATTTTGTTAATAAGTCTCGATTGAAATTTGTCTCCGTAATCTTGGCTTCAAGATTATAAAAACATATATTTCGTTTATTAAAGAATTTTCCTTATTAAGATAATTTTGTGGCACGCGAAAAACGTACCTAACGGTCGTGGTCTTTCTCTTTGTTTTCTTAATTATTTCAAATAATATTCAGTTTTATTAGTTTTAAATAAGTGTAAAAATCCTATTTAAGTAACATGTATAACTCGTAAGATACGCGAAAATTTAAATTATTGTATTCCACGCCTTAAAGACATTCTTGATAAAACTGAGATCATGTATACAATAAATAATTATTCAACAAACGTAAACATACCAACCATATATTTGACTACGCGAGATGACAGATGGTCAATATATTTGCCAGTCGGAAAAATTCATACGATTTCGCTACCATACGTATTTTCTTAGTCGTAATAAAGTCAATCTGTTCTTTATTTCAAATTGTATATATGTACTGATTTTGAATGTATAAAAGAGAAAACGTTTAAGTAATCTTAACCCAGAGATATTAAAAACATGTTTGATATATTCGCTACTACATATAATAATAATGTTGTATCACAAAGTAACTGTTATGTCTATTAATAACCATAATTATTTTTACTCCCCGGATCTAAAAACTGCAAAATCAAATTTACGAAGTATTTTTTTCGTATCAATTTTGTACTTTATCTAATTTTGCAATTACTGTGCTCTTAGGTCGAGCGGGGTATAATTTTACGCAGTCACCCTAATGCATGCGAGCTTCCGTGTCGCTGAATGTGTCGGCACCGAGACGTCGTGTGCAATTTGTACACATTCGTCTCAATCGGCAGACAGATTATTCTAGAATTATTCAGCATTACGTACTTATTTAGAGTTTATTTCTAGATAACTAGTTTGATTGAGATGTTCTCCGGGCGAGGTCCGCTAACCGGACGTTTTATCGGCCATTATATTAGCATACATGTCCAGGCCACCGCAGTCTGGTGCCTGGTGGATGGTGACGCCATGAGTCGAGCATCCCAGGACTCGGGCGCCTCTCGAGTCGTTAAAAACTCATCACGTGCGTGACGTTTTGGATGACTGTCCAGAAATGTGCAATAATCAAATTATTTTATTTTTAATGCCATCAAAAAACTTAACTCTGAGATGACATATATTTCATGTTAGCGCGGAGGAGATGGGATATCTTGAGGTCGTTTACATGCGGGATGGACATGTGAACTGTCAGAGGACGGAGTCTGACATACGTACAAAATTTGTGTCCTCCTCATGAATAACTTCGTCATATTCTAGACTAGACTAAAGTATACCATTGTAATGTGCTGGTCGTATAAATCTTCACTCTTATACATGCACTAAATTCTGCACTTGCCAAATAACAGTAGACCAAAAGTACCACGTGAGGGGTTCAGAAACAAAACCGCCACTATCCAACCGGCGAAAATAAAGGGTGACGTATTTGAAAATTATTATCTGGCAATAGTGTCTGTTTGCGCATTGGCAATCCTGTGTTTTTACAAAGTATGTACCTTTCAGTATTGTGTGGGTACACCACAAAAAACCTGCAACGGCAGAAATAATCAGACCGCCACCTGTATCGAAACTAATAAAAATGCTCTCGGAGACGGAATATTAACGGTGGGGTTTAGATCTCGTTTCTGGACCAAAAAAGGAGACTATCCTGGGCATAACCTTTGGCAGAAGAAGATCTAGAAGAATGCAACAACGGTGGATAGATGCATCCATTATAGCTGGAAAGACTCTGGAATCAGCTGTGAGAGTGACCTAAGACCAAAACTTGTGGAGGTGCTATACAAACCGAGTCTCATCTGATTGAGACCACTATACGAGATCCCCCCTGCAACAACATAATATATCGGTTTTTACAAATGTTGAATAGTATTTTCACTTATTTCATATGGTTGTTTAATATACCATTCACTGCCCACGAAGATAAACAACGTTGGGACATTCATAACTCAGATCTGCCCAAAATCGATATACAGTGTTGTTGCAGAAGTGGTTTCATATATTAATACTGACATTGTTTGGGACTTATACTTATTTTATTTTATTTTATTCAGAAAACATACAGCTAATTAGTAAATACAGAAGTCACAATGAAAGTTAAACAATAATTAAACAAATTACATGTTTTTTCTGAAGATACAAAATACTTTAAACAGTGAGTAGAATTTAAGATTTAAGAAGGACTATAAAGCAGAAAAATATGAGAAAAAAGTTTACATTTTAAAATTTCAACATAGAGAAAAAGTTATAAAAAAAGAAAGTACGGAAATATTCGAGGGGAAATGAAAAGGAAAATGGGATAGGGAATAAGATCTGAGTGATAAAAAATAAAAATAAAGTCCTTTAATGTATTGAATTTAGATTTGATTAAGCTAACTGTAGTATTGAAAATGTCTTGTTCGCTTAGGTGTAAATCGAAATAAAGGGGTGCTCGATAGAAAAATGAATTTTGTTTGGCATTGGTGTTGCAATGTGGAAGATTAAATGTAAGATTTGTTCTGGTTGACCTGGCTGGCACTCGAATAGATTATATTATATACCTTTAACAAACTAATGTTCAGCAGTGCCTTCCACCTTCCGTTCCCTCCGTGCCGCTAGCGAGCGGTCAGTCGATCAGCGACCTTGAAACTGAACGGTTAAATGCTGTTATCATCCTCGAAGGCTCCGTTGAGTCTATGTGTTGACCTTTGGCGAAGTTGTGATGTAATTATATACAGTCCACTGCATTCGGATGTGACTGAGAGACACATGAGAGGTGTAATTCGGTGTGTCCTATTTTCCTGTTTCTGACACCTGAAGTGTAATTACACCAGATATTTAGGAGGAATGAAGAAGATTTAAAGCATATCAATTTTAAAATATCCGCTCTGGCTATAAAATCATTTTGCAAATACGTCTATTCTGTTAATTGGATAGTGGTGGTTTTGCTTATATGCCTGACATACGTTCACATTTAATTAAGAGATTGGAGTCTATCTAATAGCCCTCTAGTACACGGCCGAGCTGATTTTCGAGAAGGTGCTCAGAGACTCAAGAGAGAAGGTTGTCAGTTAAGGAGTGAGCAGCTATATGCAGCTAGCAGCTAGCTGACTGACATATATTAATAAAATTAAACTTATAGTAGATAACAGAACAAAGTGTTTGTATAAAGATAATTTTAGTAAATTATTTACAATATGCAAAATCTTACCAGTTGACAAAAAAGTAACATATGCTTGTAATATTCGAAGAGTTGATAAATAATGTAAATATAAATACTGATCCTCACCATAGCTATTCGACCTGATCGTCGGGTCGACCCGTGAGAGTGCCGATCACGAACAGTGTGTACGGCGAGAGGACGAGAGAGTGTGTTGTGCCAAGAATAATTAACAAAATCAATAAAGACCTATTAAACATTTGAAAAAATGATGAGAGGGGGTCTCACTTAATTAATTAATCACTGGGGGAGTGACCACCTTAAAATACAAAGTAAAATAACATATTCTTATCTAATTTTTTATTTCCTTGTTTTATTATATTATATTCAGGTGTAAAAATGTAAAAATTGTATATATTTTAGAAAGATAAATTTTTTTCTTTACATATTTTATTCTTTTTATCTTTCTAAGTATCTAACATCATCTAATTTTTTATAAAATTAAAAATGTTTAACTGTGTAAAGGGAAATCTTTTCTGTAAAACTGCCATGCAGTTTGGCAAAAAATTAAATTAAGATTAATATATATGTAATAAAGAATAAAAAAAACTGGTGCACCAGCTCAATGGTATCTTCCAAATTTGATAACATATCCGTTTTTCTCTGTATTTGCGCGTGTGTTTTGTTTGTGTCCGGCCAATTATTGTCCACCAGCGTCGAGGCCGGCGCGTCCTACGTGTGGAGTTTCGGATTTGCATGCTCAGCACGTCTTCGGGGCGACGCTATCGGCGGATATCGCTTGAATACATGGAAGTAAGTATCGGCTGTGATTTATGATTAATCCGTCTGTTGGCTGTTCTTCATCAGCCCTTGAGGTGTACAAATGAGTTACTGAGCTGAGTCACGTGGAAGACAGCGGTCTTTATACATGTAGGGAAATTATTCGTGGACATGTTTTACTACTGAATTATTATTCACTCTTCGTAAAAATTGAAATGCGTTGTCTGACACCTATCTCCTGTGGTTTAATTGGCAAAGTTACGTGCTAGTGTGGATTTATATCAACAGGGGTGGTATCAAATATATATGATGATATTCTGAGAATGACAGAGAATTATTGATGCATTGTACATAATTCATATATAAAGAATTCTCTAGGTAATTGATAATTTCAAATAGTAATACTTGGTGGCAGAATTAAAGATATCCTTTGCTCGATCAATTGAGACATTAATTTTCCGAGAAAATATGTTTTTCAAAATTCTCAATCAGAACTGACTTATTTACGACAAAAAATTATTATATTGTGGATAAAAATTGACACACATATGACAACACATCTAAATTATAATAATATTTAATGGGTGAAATTAGATTTTGTATTGAAATATGTTTTTGTATGGTGGTCCAGATGTCTTCAGCCATCATCTTCATTGTGTACTCAATGTTGAGCATTGTGGTCCCTTGATCTGTATTCTCGTGCATAATACAGGGTGGCCAATTTAGGACAAATACAAATTATTGTTAGGTTAAATGAAAAATGACAAATATTATGCCATAAGCAGTTTATTTAAACGTTACAATTATGTGTGGAATATATGCCAAATATACATCTCTTGCTGCCACACAAATTGGAGCTCTTTTCATTGCATTTTTCATCATATTTTTACATATATCCGTGAATATTCCATTTACAGTATCTCTGATAGTCTGCTTTAGGTGTTCGATATTCATTGGCTTATTGGCATGGATACATCCGATTATAGCTCCACAAAAAAATCAGGAATTGTCAGATCTTGGCGACCAATCATAGTCACCATTTCTTGAAATAAATTGACCTCCTCGATATTTCGACAGTGTCTCGTACCGTATGACGTTGCTCGACCGTAGAATACTCCATAATAAATCTTCTACGTCCACGTTGATGAACCGTTAACTAATGATTATCAAAAAAGGCGGAAAATCAAAATGTCGACACAAATACGTTATACATTTGTAAGTTGGCCACCCTGTATATCTGCATTTAATCCGTTCTTGAGCCATGTTAATTTCAACTTTCAGATCATACTCTTCCTAGTTTACTTTCAGCTGTTCCTGTGTTTTCGATTTTATCGAAACAATCATAGATCTTTTTGGCAATGTGCGCAAATTTTCCTGCACGATGTCCAAAAACTTTCTGCAATGTTTAAGCCATGGAGGATTGAGACATTTGCACGCCTCGAGGTTCACTGGATCCAGCACCACATCTCAAAGGCATTCCTTCTTTCTCAATATCCATATTTCCATTTCATACAGTGCTTACTAGAGATGCTACTAAACGCGTTTTAGTTCTTTTCATAATTAACCAACTTCTCTATATCTTCGTCAGAGTGGTAATCACTAATTTTGCTATTGCAATTCGTCTTCAGATTGCTGCTTCAAATCCACAATTGACCTTAAGATTGACCTAAATGATTTAAAATACATATAAACTTATTCAGTTATATTTATTCTAAAATATAATCTCTGACCTACTTTTGTCATTTTTTTAATTTTTGTAATCGTTTACAGCATCTTATATATTTCGTTATTCTTAGAAACAAAATTGAACACAATCACTATTCATTGAGTTCTTGGAATTTAGAGTGATATTTTTTAATACCTGCTATGTACTTATTCACTTGAAGTTAGTTTAATATGCAGACGGGTAAAAATATAAATTATGAAGATGTCAAAATGTTGTCACGTGGCTTGCCTGAATCGCGGGACAATAAAGATATTAATATGCAAATTAGGTTTTATGGCTTGCAAAAATAATGTTTCATTATCTACCGACAAATAATCAAGACGTTTATTTGAGGATGCGTTGCTGCCATATTTAATTCTAAAAGAGGCCGTTTATTTATGGAAATAATTTTGATATTGAATTTTTTAATTGATTACACTACGGGGATGATAATATTAACGATTAATTTGAGAAAATATTTTAAAAAAAAGTAAGCAGTGAACATTATTTTAAACTACAATAGATTAAATAAGTTGAATTTAATTAATTTATTATTTCCCGAATAGTAGTTCTAAATATTATTTTAATTAATAATAAAAAAAACACTTCGTTTGTACTACTGTTTATTGAAAAATAAACATGTTTCAAGATCAACGGTCCCTTTTTCGGGATTCAATGTATATTAAAATTTAAAATGCAAGTGTGGACAAAAACAAAACTATAAATATAAGTTGTGGATAACTAATTAGGAACTAATGAAAAAACATATTTAAAAGGTGACTATTAATAATATAATATGATGCCACAAGGTAACTTTGCAATTATTGAAGAAACTAAATATTATTCTTTGTTAGAATAAATAAATAATTCTTAATTTAAATTTTTTAATAACTATTAAAATGCTATATTTAACGCATTTTGAACACTATAGTAAAGTGATACGTGACAGTTGCGTAATCATCTCAGCTGTTATTTAGCTAAATTATAAATCGATAAAATATTTAGTTACCACCGGGACTCGAATCCGGATTTTTCTCTTGCAGGCTAGATATTTTTTCTGTGATTCATTGAATATTTTTTTAAATATAAAATAACTATTGCAACTATATAATAAAAATGTGATTTCTTTGACATATACATATTTATTATGTTTATTTATTTTACATAAAAAGTATAAAATATATTCGTAATAGTTCATCTCACTGGGGTCTAATCGTATCGGGACAAACAATTTTTTATTTTGAGTGTTTAATATAATGTCATTTTCTTAAAAGAATGTGTTAAATAGTATTATCTTTTGCCATTAATCTATAAATATTGCGAATGTCTCTAAATATCATACTTTAGATTTAATATTTAAGATAACTTTACTAAACTTAACATTAACTAATATATATATAAGTACGTAGATATTATTTTTGATATTTTCATAAAGATAAAATTATATTAGGTTAAATCGAAACGATGCCATAGAGCTATGTATTATGATTATCAAACCAAAATATGTCACTAAAAATGCAAAAGACAAATGTTTAACAGAGCTGCCGCCGGAACTTGAATCTGAGACCTTTCTATTACCGGAATAATGTTCTCCCAGCTGAACTATCTTGTTAATTTATTCTGATTTCTCTATATTTCTTATTTCAGAGGTACATCTATTTCTTCCAGAAGAAAGCCACCATTAGTTAATTTCAAATGTGTTTATTTAACATTTTAATTGAAGCTCCCTGGTACACTCCACCGTGCAAAATGAACATTGACGGTGATCAAACAAAACCCCGAGAGCATCCCCGGCAAGTGCCGTCGCGAATCCGGTCGTCCGAGCATGCTGGTATCATAAATCTAAAGTGGACGTTTATGACACTTTAATACCACTCCGCGCCCTAAGAACCCTAAATTAGGGTAGGAATTACTCAATCTACGACGACACTTCTACAAATTGGTAATTAGGGATGTGTTGGACGTAAATTAAGATGGCCGGCATTCCTGCTCATTCTGGAAACGGCCCGAAATCGGAGTTGTTGTTTTCTACGGCAAACCCTTGTCCAACGCGGGCTTGTCCGAGGCGGGATTTATTGTACGCGCGACATTTATGCGAAGCTCTTCGATTCGACTGTTCTCGGTGTGACTGTACAAATCGTTTTTTTTTAAACAGAGATACGCCACAGACCAGTAAATAAATAGACATGAAATAAAGTGTACATATAGGGGCATTCTACACACACATATCTAACGAATCATAAATCCGATAAATTATGACACATTTAAAAAAAAAAAATATATTTTACTATCAGATTTTAAAAATAATCAGTAAGATATATATAATTTCTTTTAACATTTATTTCTTCTCTATGAGAATAAGACTCGTGTATAGAGATAAGGAATATATAGGAGATAATTTATGTTTCTGTTAGTCTGCGTACATATTTTTTTACTTTAGATACAAATTTATGGTAGTATGTAATTTTTCTAATTGTGATGGAGAGATTGTTAAAAAATTTGATACCTCGATAAATATAATGATTTTGGGTTGCGGTATATTTTAGTTTTGGAATATCAATTTGGTCATCTTGTAGATCGGAATTTGTTTCTAATATTTAATTGATTTTTAATTTTGAAAATTTGTATTATTGAATGTCTATTCTTTTAGTACTTTGAAATCTGTGAAGAGTTTTTTTTTTAGAATAATTTTTATTATCATTTTTTGAGTGATTTCTAATTGTGATATTGAAGTTTTTGTGAAGTTATGTATGTAATAGTAAAAGTATTTACTCTTCGAAAATTAATTCTTTGTAATAAGACGTATTTTTTAAATTAATGCATATTATATTGTCAGCGTTTAAATTTTCGTTCCAATCGAGTCATATATTTTTAGAAAATTCTCGGAGCTATTTGTTTGCGTAAGTGGTACCAACATGATCACGTGGGTGACACCAAAAAGCAAATAATGAAACAAGGAATTTGCGTTAGTTAATGTCTATATATTTGGGAGTCTGTGAGATGCGTATACGGAATACATGTCACATCAATATTCTTACTATTCTCAAACTAAGCTAAATGCTTGTATTTAAAATTAAATTTAAATAATAAAAAAAGATGTTTATTATCTAATTAATATATTTTTATCCATATATATTATAGTATTCAACACGCATACATAATTCAATATTCTTAATTCCCAACGTTTCGTGTATTAGATACAATGTCATACTAGATATTAATCACAGGAATTTTTAAGTTTATAATCTATCTATAAAATTTGTATTCTCATTATTATGTGTAAACTTTGCGTGTGTATTGTTGGGTGTACATTTCACTAGGAAGGAATGAATGAATGCTATTTTATTATATTAAAATTTGACATATTAATTTATTTATCTGTAATAAAATTTACTTACATTTGTACCTATTTTGTGAATTCCAATTTTTAGTTCGGTACGGTGTAGGTACTGAATTCACAAATAAGTTATTTAACTACCTACTGGGACGTGCATTTTTTTAATTTTGATTATTTTTCCGAAATGTAAATTTCTAAATAGTGTCAAGTGCAAACATTAGTTTGACGTCTATGAGTAATTAATACAATATGTAGTCACCATGGTAACAAGCGTGGCGTATTTATTTGAACACTTTTTTACAATTTTCTGAATCTTTTTTAAAGTGATTTGATACTTAAGTGTGTACAATAATTGTTTGTATTATATGAATTTATTTTTAAAAATAACAGTTAAATTCTCTTCTTGCTATGCGAAGATTAACATTGATGTGTGAAATGTGATGTATGAAATAAAAAATATATATTTACCGATTGTTAGTTAATACTGAAGAAAAATATGTAAAACAGATCAAAACTAAGACAAATCAGAAAGTCATTTTTCAGTAGACAAAAATTAAAAACATTTTTCTCAATTTTATGTTAGTAAAGATATGAAACTAAATAACAATTTATGTCATAAATGTGTCCTATAATGACATTATTCAAGAACTGGGGCTAAGTTAGTTGCGTATATGACAGCGTATCCGAATACGATAAAATAACTCAAAATTCTCGGTTTTTTTTTAGTTGTCTTAATTTTGATCTAGGTGTGCGATATGTTAGACACATATCGTCAATAAGAAAAAATGACTTATTACTATAATCATGACTCTGAATTCATTAGCTCCGCCCTTCATTATCTTGATGGCCACCCGTGACAATGCGGTATATATTTTTATTTAATCATATTTAGTTGAATAGGCCGCATTGTTTGAGCAGCGTACTGACCATAAATTCGTTCAATTATCAATTATTACTGCAACGCCCCGAGGGAGGTATTCGATTATGTGGCATTAATTAGCCGCGTTCTGCGGCCATGTGTTTTCATAAATATATGTTATACATTTAATTGTTCACACAAAATTGGAATAAAAATAAACATCGGTGTTATATGTCTTAGTCAATTAATTAATTAGTTAATTATAAACCATTTTTGTACATTCAATCATTCATTCTGGTTTCTCGTGTAATCAATAAGAAGAAAAAAAGTATTAATAAATTAATAAAAGCATTTAATTCAAAAATATCAATCACCCATATGCACTAAGGGCCGGTTGTGTGAACAGCAGTAACAGTTTATTATAGTAAATCAAGTTACTAAAGTAAATTTTTTACTAAAACGTATAATTTGATCTTTTTAAATATGAATTAAATATATTAATTAGAAAGATATACATATAAAATCAATTCTATAGAAAAATATTGTTGTTGCGCAACCGGGCTTCGAATCTGGATCTCTTTCCTAACCGGGGAAGGTGCATTATCCAACTATGCTACAGCGACAATTTTAGAACCTATATGTTACCTTTTTGATATTAATACATTTAATCGTTCCATTATTTGAAAGAACCATCTACTTTATTTTTACAGAATCTCAAATACCTTTGAGTAAACTAATAGTAGACGCCAGAATTATTAATTCATTTTTATTAAATTTTGGACACATTGATACAACTTTATTATTAATAATAATGTAATAAAAATAAAGTTTGTAAAATTCATTTTATTCTGCGATATCCAAAAGTAAAAACGAGAATCTATAGTTAAATATGGCGGACTTTTCACGGCTGTTCCAAAAGTCATCAGACACAATGATACTTAAAAGTAATATACCAAAATTGACGACAATTAATCATTAAATATCCCGCTATTTTAGTTATGAGAGTTCGTCCGATGACAATCTCGTCGTTAAATATACATTATTACACATAATACGAAAAAATTTCACCACCAAAGTGACAGATTTCGAACGCCTAGGCGAAAAAATCCATAGATAATGCGTAAAATGCATATTTCTTAATTATTTGTCACACCTATAGAAATCTCCATGTTAGCATGTCTAATATTAAATAATAATAATGAATTATGATTATAAACATCTATACGTAATTACTTCTTAGTACTTTTAGCCTTTACAATTTATTAAACAAATATCAGATATCTCATAGGGACAAAGCTATTTTTTATTATATTTAATGGAAAATATATGGAAGTATGGGGTAATTACAGGGCTTACGACCTGTCTTCAGCTGGCTTAAGTGATCACTTTATATATATAACGTTCACCAATTTTTACCCCTCAATCTCCACATTTATCAAATTTTTGAAAGTTATATATATGTTAGTATGTGGACTCGCTTCAAGTACCACAATACCATCGCCATCTATGGACCAAATTTGATAATTCATTTTTTTCTTCTTTTTTTTAAACAGCATCTATTTCATCACTATGAGAATGTGATTTTTTTTTAAATTCTTTATCTGTAAAATGTTTTTTAACATATTATACTAGAATACGCATGAAAAATCAATATTTTTCTATTTTATATATATTTTCTTATTTTGATTAGTATATTATATTAGTAATATTTGAATGCGTCCAAGAACATATGAGATATCTGATATTTGTTTAATAACAGTACCTTTGTAGGTAAAAATCCAGTAATTATCAAATTTAGTCTATGAATGGCGATGGTGTTATGGTACTCGAAGCGAGTTCACATACTAACATATATACAACTTTCAAATATTTGATATATGTGGAGATTGAGGGGTGAGAATTGGTGACGTTATATATATATATAAATAAAGTGATCACTTAAGCCAGCCGAAGACAGGTCGTATGCCCTGTAATTACCCCATATTTCCATATATTTTCCATTAAATATAATAAAAAATAGCTTTGTCTCTATGAGACATCTGATATTTATTTAATAACAGTGCCTTTGTAGGTAAAAATCCAGTAATTGTGTGTTCTTGGACACATTTAAATATTGCTATTACAATTTATTAACTCCAAATGTTAAATATCTTTCTGTACATATTTTTCTGCTTAACTTTTCGATAGCAAGGAATTCCACACTTGCCCTGTAATATAGAATATTTTAATAAACTACCTATACTGTTGGTGTATGTCGCCTTACGTTTTGTTGATACGTATAATTATATTCGGAATCACATTTTCAAATTATATTGTCGTGTACCTTGATAAACACCTTCAAATAATAATAATACTGTATTTACCTCCCGGTGTGGTATTAATCTATTTTACAAATTAAAAACATGTTGCCTCGCTATGGATAAAAAATAATTACACATTATAAAAGAGATGTGCGTTTTAAATCATAAAAGTCTCTGGTACATGGTGTCCCAAATATATTATTTATAATAAAATTTCTGTAATAAAATAATGGATGGGTTTAATAAAATAATGTTTATTTTACATACGTACAATTCCTGGGAAATTATTTCTTAAATATTATGTTTTCTAAATGTGATCCGATATTTCACTGGCGTTCTGTAAACGGGAGACAAAATGTCTGAGAACTGCTCGGCACGTATTCTCCGTGATTACTGCCATTTCTTCTCGGATATTTATTTTTAATTTATTCAGAGAGGGAGAATTGTTACTGGCATACCTTTGATTTAAAGTAGCCCCATAGAAAAAAGTCAATTGGTATCAAGTCGGGGTTACGCGGAGACCAGTTAACGTTAGCTCGTCGCGATATAGCGACTGAATTCCCAAGGATGCGGCTAGTGATCGGCAAACGCCTCGCCCCTCTCCCGCTCGTTGCGTTGGTGCAGCGAATGAACCAAAATGAAAAAGACTTTTGGAACACACTGTATGTCACTCTGAATAAACTCCGCATTGGACGTTTTAAATTATAGAAGTCTCTAGTATATCATTCTGAATAAACTACAAAGAATTTCATTAGTCACGTAAAGATCTATAATCACATATTTAAAAACTATCATTGTAAATTGTTGAAAGCCTCTGATAGCAATGATTCCCTGTGCGTTTTGTTTGATACGCCAATACTGGTACCATAGCTGCATAATACCCTGCGTTATTGACTGCATTCACATTAACAGGACGCTACGGTACTACAGAGTGCATACAAAACGTGTGCATATATGCACATGCACATTTCTGCATACGATTGACTATCAATTGATGTCTGCTGCATCACAGCACCAACTAAACATTTACTTTACCCATTTTGCTAAATTGTTTTAAGTACGCTATGTTTATTTGTTCAACATGTCTAATAATTATTATTATCAGAAATAAGTTTATCAAATGTGGGATTTGAAATATGAAATCATCAGTTCTTACAACAAAAAAAAATTAGAAATATCGTAAGTTACAAGATTCTCTAGAAACCACTTAACACTTCAGGGTTTTTTGGCGTTCTTCCAAGAAATACATTATAGACTGAAGAAAGGTTCACTTACACGATTCAGGTATTTATTTATTTAATTAAAATTGTATTTACAAATAATTATTTTAACATCTGCCTCACTGGACTTCGCCCGTGCTGAGGCAAACATTTTACACGATTACTCAATAATCACGAAATACACGTGTTAATTAGCAATCAGTAAACATAAAAAAAAATGAAAATTGAAAATAATTAAAAATAAAGAAATTAACTTATCTAAATGAGATCATAAAAAAACTCAGGATTAATACACTTTTATAAAACATGCATCAGTTTTCTGTAATTCTCCATTCGCCATCTCTAATGAGTTAAATTTGTCATTTTTATTTCTCAGTATTATGCACAGTCCACCAAATGGCATTAATACGAATTTACCACTGGCTGCTCATTCTGTTCTTTCATATTCGTAATTGTCTTTCACATGTGTCTTCCGTACTGCATATCCACCAACAGAATGTTTTACATCAATTGATGTTAGGGCTGAAGTCTTGACTCTGCATATGATCATATTGAAGCGGTGACGATGCTATAAACATACATTCGACCGAAGTTTTTTTAACCAGAAATTTATTGCGCCTTTCAACTGTCTGTATTGCTCAATATTTCTTATTTATTTAGAAAGAGGATTATACAATTTGGGTGCTACAAAAAATATATATTTTTTACCCATACTTGGTGCACATACACCCTAAGAATTGCTAAATTGTTCTCCTCTGAGGTTTTGATATTTTTGGCATTTCCATGGAAACCCCAGATGTCTGTGAAGCGAATGGCAAATGAAAGGATAATCAGACCAATATTCAAAGCGTTGATGGTGGTAACGTGAAGGGAGCCCTGGAAAATGATGAGCCTATGTGTAAAGTGATGCACAGATGGGATTGATACGAATGAGTTTTTTTTCTCCTTTTTTCCTTTTAGAAACGATGTTATTAATTTTTTTTTCAATCAATCCTGAGACTTACTGTAAGTTGATAATCAAAATATATTATTATCCATATTTGTACTTATAGTAAATTTGAAACATCAACATTACCGTGGCGTAAAAATATATGAAGTCTATTTAGGTTTAGTATGGTCGGTATGTATGCATGTCTTTCCAGTTACAATTGAATTCATTATTTCAAATTGTTAACTTTGTTTAATTAACCACTTACTAATTAAAAATATATCAAAATTATAACACTATAAACAACCAACTAAATTTAACCACAAGTCCTATTCTAAAATTTCTTCCTAAAAGTAATAATTTAAGTTAGGTACTAAATTTATTTATTAAATAACAAATGTTTTTTAAAAATAGATTCTGTTAAAGAAACAATATAACATGTTTTTGATTAGTTAATGACATTCTGAAGAAGAAAAAGATAATTTTCGAAACTGGTAGATATCTTTATTTAATTTAATTTATTAAGTAATTAATAAAACATGTGAACAATTTAAAATAATCGATTTTAACCATAAAGTTGATTTTGCTAATCCTAAAAATACAATTGAATTCGTTTAAGTATACAAATTCAATACTGTTCGATCTTTAAAACTTATTTATGGATCGCCGGTCACCGTGCGTGCGCATATGAACATGATATACGTAGATCGGTGGTTCTTGTCTATTACCTATTACCTATCCACTACCCCCTCCCTCTATACCAGATAACGATATTTTTCTGTAGTGTGTATGGTTTTGGTAGTTGAGTAGTTGAAGTTGTACCTTCAAACTGAAAGTGGCGTTTTACCATTTTGGGTGCATTGACTGCCGCCAAATACGTCCTGCCGTGTGGAAACGAATTGTTGGCTTGAAGTATCGTCCTGCTGTATGGGGCTGATATTTGTTTGTGTGTAATCGGTTTCTCGCTACCGTGCGAACCAATTTAGTGCTACATCTTGCTGATGTGCATGGTGTTGTTTGACACTGAAAGTGTGTATCTGAAGTGTGCTGAACAATGTCGTTCTATGACAAAGGTATACAAAAATTAGTGCTCCGTTATGACAAGTGCCTTAATAATAGTGGCGACTATGTTGAGAAGTAGTTCATGGTATGTAGCGTCCGAAGAATGTAAAGTGTTGAAAAAATTATGTGGTTTTAAAATAAAAAATACCGATACTTACATAAAAAATGCGCCTCGTATTTTTTGATAAATATGAACAAATTATTAAACGACAAATTGTTACAAAACAAATCCGAGTATTTTCAGTACGTTGGATCTTACACAGCTTTTAACAATATAAAACAGAGCTGCTTTGTGCAAAATGTACATGTTGAAGTGAGTCGCGCGAGTAGTCGTTTAAAGGTCCATTCAGACCTTTACGTAAGCTAATGTGCTCCTCCACAGAGGCACCTCAGCACATTCCTTACCTGCTTCATGCTTGCCTAATGCCTAATAGTGACTTATTATCAGACAAAACATCAACGTCACAATAGGTGTCTGGTTCAGTAAGTGAGTTGGTGTAAGAGAATGATAATAGACTGAATGTGACGGAAATGGCTTCTCTCAGGTGTGCGGTTGATTCTGAAAATCCATTCAGAAACTAACACGGCGTTTTATATATTTTTTTAATTACCTATCACTTTTTCAGTAAATAAAGATTACTTTGATTATTTTAGTTTTCAGTAAATAGAGACTTTACTAACTTTCTATATTTTGTTCATTATCCACGATTTAACGAGTAACATAAAATTATAATTAAATTAAATATTTATACTAGATATTGAGGGCCAACGTTGTCGTAGTATAAAATGTTTCATTAATTTTGATAATTTGTATAAACATCGGTAATTTAAAATATTCTAAATGATTATATTTAATATTTGGTCTAGCAATAAGAGAGTCTGGGGTTCGAGATTCGTCTCGAGAGATCACCAAGTTAGTTCTATACTCGTAAACCATGCGCTTAATTTAGTTTGATACTATTTAAAATATTTATGTGACTTTTCGTGTATTTAAAATAATCTGTCACTATGATTTCCATGAATAGATGTTTATCCCTTTCGTGTGTCATGTAGACAACATATAAATGAATGATTTTGTACTTATCTTTACCGTGTACGTCTAGCGCATCGTGGACGCGCACCCAAATAGTTTATTTTACTAGATCGAATGCACCCTCTCATCGTACATGTCGCGATTATCAATGATTGCTTATTTAAAAAAAAAGTTCATGTCATTATTAATAAGAAAGAAAGCATTTCTTATATATAATTCTTACTTAAAAAAAAAAAAGTTATTAAGTGAATAAATTTATTTCAATTATTTCTAATAGATTTTTTTAATAAATGAATTCTGAAAATTCGTCGTTTAACAATATTATTGTATATTCAACGAGGATAATTAATTACTTAAAAAGAGATAAGAAATATTGTATATATTTTTTTGATTCTGTGTTTTATTTTGTATCTGAAGTTTTATTAAAAATATTAGCAAATGTTGGAAAGTTCTGCCGAGCGGCGAGCCACGTAGACAGTTTACGCAAATTGCATTTCAAATCGAGTGCAAAATTAACTTCATTATCAACCCAGTGCTTGGCTCGAAGTATGCACACTTCCTATTGGTCAAACACTACACGTATTCTGACTATAATGCTGGTGTGGCATTAATAGATTCAGCTAATTAGTATTAATATCGATTCTGAGAGGGATTTCAAGTTTATTCGATCCATTCCTGTAATAAATCTCACTATTAGAATTGCATTTATAAAAACTAGCAGCAAAAAGCAACGATGTTCTTACATGTCAACTGTGTAATATATATATCCACTTATAGACATTCTTGATAAAACCGAGATCATGTTTAGATAAATAATTATTGAACAAACGTAAACATTACGAACAAAACATTCAAATATCATCTCGCGTCGCATTAATATACCTACCTATAAATATTTTGAGCAAGTTCAAATTTTTGTAAGAATATAATTGCTGGATTTTGTCCCCAGATGGATTGTTATCAATACATATTGTAGATGTCTCAGAATAAATAATGGTTCTCATTAGAGACATCTGTGCTGTTTCAGGCGAATAAATATCAAATTTCAAACCATAGATGGCGACAGCATAGTTGTAAGAAATACTTGAAAGGTTTCTACATGGTAAAAACATATATACAACTTCCAAAAATTTGATAGGTGTTGCAGTCGCCCATGGGTAGAATTGGTGAACTCGGTTAACAGCGGTTTAAATAACAATTTTGAATATCACTAACTGCAACACTTAGAAAAACACAACATATTTTTTATTATTATTTAACATTAATCTGTAGTTAACGTTAAACGTAGTATTCGACCACATCTTCGGATTTAACGATTTTTAAGTTAACGGTGAAATGTTATAATTGTACTTTATATCAATTTGTTTATCTTTAATCATTTTTAAATAATTTCATCGCATGGCGCAATTGTAATAATATTTTTGAAATATCTTTAAATGCGCACGGCGTCTGATCACATATCCTCGCAGTAGTTACTTTCATGCTTAAAAATACCATCCTTATCTACTTAACCCATTAAACTATTTATTTAAACTGTTAAATTGTGAGAAGTAATTAAATGAATCGCTTTTAAATATTGAGTTAGCAAGAAAATAAATCATTAAATCATACTGTGTTTTTGTCGGCAGTGAAAAAATATCAGGCTTAAGACGTGGTTAGTAAGCAAACAAAATCTTATCAGCATATTTACACATCTTTAGTCAGTTTATTATTTATGCGTATTAAAAACTAGCAGCATAAAAAATGGATCAGTAACAAAAAGGTTAGGTTCATCAGAATAAAACAATTTTTACAGCTTACCAAAATTTGATTATATTTGACCTACGATTTATCTCTTTATTTCTTATATTGTTGTAAATGTATAACTTTAAAGCTGTCTAATATGACATTATTTTCTGATTAGTCTTGTTCAACTTCTTGACCACAAGTGGCGGCTCAACTGACTATACTACGCTCAATATTATGCTAACCGTTTAAATGATAACCTTAAACTTTTAGATGTTTCATTTTTAGTAATTTAGCTAAGTATATTATTAAATCTAGCTGAATGCTCTTAGAATGAATGAATCTAATGTCTCTGAATTCGCAGGAGGTAAACTACCTATTTATAAATATGAATTAAATATATTAATTAGAAAGATATACATATAAAATCAATTTTATCAAAAAATATTGTTGTTGCGCCACCGGGATTAATAATAAAGTTGTATCAATGTGTCCAAAATTTTATAAAAATTAATTGATAATTCTGGCGTCTGCTATCAGTTTACTCAAAGGTATTTGAGATTCTGTAAAAATAAGGTAGATGGCTCTTTCAAATAATGGAACGATTAAATGTATTAATATCAAAAAGGTAACATATAGGGTCGAAAATTGTCGCTAAAAATAATGTCGCTGTAGCTTAGTTGGATAAAGCACCTTCCCCGGTTAGGAAAGAGATCCAGATTCGAAGCCCGGTTGTGCAACAACAATATTTTTCGATAGAATTGATTTTATATGTATATCTTTCTAATTAATATATTTAATTAGTATTTAAAATATCTCAGACCTAAGTTCTGAATAATTACAACTTCACAATAAGAATGTGTTCTCCTAAATACCTATTTATAATTTTCCAGATTTCCATACTGAATATTTTAATTCGTAGACATCTTAAAATATCATGACTCACTTATGGTTATTATTTTTTTACTTTTTGTAATACCCACCATTGAAAAAAAAAACAATTTAGTTTGCCACATTTCTGAACCTTCCAGCCTACGGTAACCAGCCCTGGGCCCGGGGGAGCGAGATAGATATGTACATGACGGTGTGCTAGAACGAGAATGCCGACCAGGGGCGCAGTCAGAGATTAATATCTCACGTCATATTACGTCGGGGAGTAGTCTGTCTGGGAGTTGAAGCCAGGGATTTTTAATGTTAGATTTCATTTTGATATACTCAAGTATGATTCTAACTTTGCGTACTGTGGAAAATGTGTGCAGAAATTATAATTTGATGTACGAAAAGTTAGAAATATTATTTGTATTATTATTAAACGTTAATGTTCTTCAAGTCGACAGTATTTAAAAAATAATCAAATGTTAAATTAGAATTTAATATGTTATTTTTATGTTGGTATTAATTGCTAGGACCAGTGACATGTTAATAGTTTATTAAAAAGTTTTAATTCAATCTTATCTATGTGCAATGAATATTATATAATTCGTTCCAAATTCCATCCAGACCAAAAATACATTAAAAATCGCCCTAGTATTCACGAATCCATCGAAATATTGAATTAAAATGTATGTTACCATGATTTAAATATTGGATTGAAATGTATGTACCATGATTTAAATATTGGATTGAAATGTATGTACCATGATTTAAATATTGGATTGAAATGTATGTTACCATGGTTTAAATGAATAAGTGCTATTTAAAATTGCAAGATACAAAAAATGAGTGGAATCTTCCTAGTAATTAGTTTCCGTATCTAATTGACTATTTGTTAGTGTACTACGTATAATGTATTAAAACAGCTGAATTGTTATTAGTTAATATTACGTAGTGTTTGGGACTTGTATATTTATTATTATAATACTTTGAACGAACTAATGCTCTGTGCCTGCCACCTCCCCTCCTTCCGCCCCCGCTAGCGAGCCTCAGTCGATCGGCAACCCAGCCTGAATCGGAACAGTTTAAAACGCTGTTATCAATCTCGGAGACTTTGTGAGTCTATTATGTTAGACCTTTGGCGAAATAGTTATAATTATATATACAGTCCACTGCATCCAGAGGGGATCGATAGACCCAGGAGAGGCAGAGTTCGGTGAGTTCCTTTTTCTGTTCCTGTGTTTTTGGCACCTATCGTGCGATTTCAACACACAGTATTAGAAGTATTAATTTAAAAAAATTCTCTTAGATTTTAATTTTACAGTTGTGCTCTGTTTTCATAAATCTATTACTTTAAAATGTTATATGTCATTAAATATATATATTTTTTTTTTTAAAGTTTTTTTTAAAAATATTTCTTCGTTTCAAAAAACCTTTTTTTTTCACATTATTCTATCCACTGGTCTGTACATATATTCTATACGCAGGTGTAGGTATTATATATAGTTTTATAGCATATATTATGTATTTTATATTTTGCAGACGATAATAATTTATTAGATCACCTAATACACGGAGAGAATCTTAACCATTAAGCTAGGGTAATGCTAAATTATTACTCGGAGTGATTAAGGAAGTGATAGCTACAATATAATGTAATATTGATCAATCCAATTCATAATTTAGTATTGACAAGAATTTAATTAGTATATTGTTCGTTACTTATTTAAATTTGCTAATTAAAGAGAAAAGTCAGTCACAAAAAAGGAATGTGACAGATTATCAAATTTTAAATGAATTTTAAAATGTTTTAAATACCCACCCGATGTGTATAAAATACCTACGATTTCCGTTCTTGCCTGGAAAATCGTTTAAATTGTACACTTATAAATGGAAAAGCAGTTTTGTCTGTAAACAAAATGGTCTAGAGCAATGGTTCTCTGACTGAGATCCGTGTAAAATGTGAATAATTAAAAATACATTTTCTAAATACGTATTTTAGGAAGAATAACATAAACAATGTATCTAAAAGCTTTTGAAATATTAGATTACGTTTTTTATTTTCCACTATATACCTATGTGAACAGGTTTTCATTGTTTTATTGTATTAGAATCAAACTTAACGAGATCAAACCAAAATATTTGTAGTTCAAGTTTAATCTATTTTATATCATTAATTTTCATATGTTTTGTATTTATTCACCTGTTAATGATAATACTTACAACAGTGTTCTCAGTGTTTAAAAAAAATATATATATATAAATATATTGTAATAAAGTGACGGAATATTAAATTGAATGTATCATATTATTTTCTGTATATAAAAATACTAATATAATTTGATATGTTTATATTCTTTTATGATAGTAATGATATTGAGTGACAATGGAAGGGTAAAGAGTATTCTTAAATGGTTTCTACAAGACTAAAAACCATGCCCAAAGTCTCAATAGATATATGAAATTATCGGAGAGACATAGCAAAGATTGACAGAGTCATGGGGATATTTCCGTTTATTAGATACTGATATTAAAAATTGTATATTATAAATTTAGACCACTTAATATGCATTCAAGAAATTTTAACTCATTTCGTACAAATTCATTAAAATGCGAGAAATTTATTTATATGTACAATTTTTTTTATTTAAAGTGTTTTTTTTTATGAAAATGAGGTTTTATAATCGATAAAATTTGAGAACCGCAGGTCTGTTGTGCTCTGAAAGGTGAATTATTTAATATCTCGAAAATTCTACCCACATTTTAAATACTTTAAATACTACAATGGGCTATAGCCTGATAAGTCGAAATACCTTACAGAGAGTTACTAAATATTATACAGACCTGGCACTTTTCTAACAGTAAATAACTAAATATTTGACAGGAGCGTTTTAAAATGTTTCCATAAATTGTAACAGCCTTTTCAGATACAAAGACCAAAAGTGGTTTTTATCATTTAAATGTGTAGTAAGCTCGACTCGACCCCTTGGCTTAGATTCACCAAAACTAGAATACGCCAGGACTAAAGAGCCTAGCCAATACTCGGTTTTCCCTAGGGCAACAAAAGCAGTAAATCTCTCTGACTTACTACCCTGAAGGGACAGGAACCCAAGCCCTTAACACTGCCATGCATATAAACCGAAACCCTTATCCCAAAGAGTGGAAAAAAGTACGCAAGATTACAAATATTAAAAAGCCGTTTGTTGAGGAGTTATGAATAATAATGTATGGCCTTTAACCTCTGACGTAACTCTGATAATGCCGAGGGTAGGCAATACGCGCGATAAATTTTCGAAAAATATTTTCATGCCCAAATTTTTACGTGGACGATATTAAAAAAATGTATATTACGTAGAAATTTACAAAAAAAAAACACAATATTTTTGGTGCACGTCTAGTGATTAATAATTGTATTTTAATATAAATTATTTAACTATTTTTAACCACTTTATAAGTTAAGTTTAATACACCAATAGGTTTCAGATTTTTTTTTTTCATCAGGATGTCTAATAAACTAGCATATATGTTAAATTGTTTAAAATTTTTTTTAATAAATAAAAATCACAATGTAAATTTTGCAACAAATATTAAAATTTTTAATGTATTTTTGTAATACAGTTACAGATTTATTAAACTATCGACTTGCAAGATGAAATGATGTTGATGGACCCTGCAATGTGTTCCGAAACGCCAGAAGACGCATGGCAGAATAGCCGTATCGCCGATCGCTTACTGCTAGGCCCTGCGGGCGGCTATTTTGGTGAACGCTGCGCGGTCAGTAAAATCTATATTTCAATGATAAAGATTTCCCCAAAACAAACCAAATGTCGATGTAATTAATATTAGTCCACATTTGTAAGTTAGCTGTCAAAAATAACAATAATGACATCTAGATGACATAAGAATCGCGAATAGACAATTTCTATGGTAAGAAAGAAATCTTACTTACAGCACATATAAGAAAAGATGACAGATGTCAATATACTTCCCAATCGTCTCGTACGAATTATACTGATATTTATCTAAGACATACACCGTTCGGATTTATTTAAAAGTAGGCTAATAATAATTAATTGCCGCTAATGCGACGAAACCCGGAAATATAATGTGTCGCCAGGTGTCAAGTGTGTCGCGGGAATGGTATGTTACATTTTTATTTAAAATATTTATTATTAGTGTTGATACGAAGCAGGAATCGTGTACATAACTAAATCATATACAATAAATAATCCGAACCCAAGAATGAATCCATGATGTGTACCTAAAGGTTGGCCATACTGGGAAAACTGAAAGATGACTCAGGCGTTGGTAATAAAAAATAATTGTGAAAGGTTTTTTCTGCAATCGAGAATATAAGGAAGTAAAACAATGTTGAAATGGGCGTATTATGGAAGTTGTTTAGGAAATAGGACACTATATCAGATTGCTATTTGAAATGTATGGCAAACGTGGGTAGACTACTTATAATGTAACCAAAGAGAAGACTTATAAAATAATATATAATATGGTGACCGGATTATTTCGCACACGAAAACTCCTCACACAAAAACCGCGCACACGAAAATCAAACACATCAGATTTTTTAATTAAAAAATCATTATTTAGGAAAACACATTATTATTGTGAAGTTGCAGTTTGTTCAGAACATATTTTTGTGGTATTTTAATACAGATTAAATGTATTTTCCTCGGATAGGAAAAGATCCAGGTTCGAATCCCGGAATAATCATATATATAGTTTATAATACTAGTAGTTTGATCAGAATAAAATATATACGGTATCTAAAATGTGTCCTATAAATTCTACGTTTCGGGACTGTTTTAGGTTATGATTAGATGAGATAAGATAAGATAAATTGACTAAGTAACTTACCACAATTTTTCCGCTAGATAGGCAGATAGGATGAGCGCCACACTCGTCTGTCCTGACATTCTATTGAGGCTTCTAACAGGACCATCTTCCACTATCTGGTTTACTTGATTGTCTCTCTCTCTCATCTGGTACCATCAACATTTGCGTTACATATCTCTTTCTATTCTGCCAATGTAGATTACAATCTATTGTAAATGTGGTTGCACGGATAATATATGGAGTTTCAAAATTTTCTCATATAACATCCCTTTTACATCAGCTACATTGGCTCTGATATCCTGAAAGAGTTGAATTTAAATTGTGTTGGTTGACGACACATAATATGGCGCCTCTGTATCTCAGACAATTTGAATAGTAGACGTCAAACTCTCAGTTCAACCTCTACTTCAGCCGCAGGAAGAAATGTAGAACCGACCAAACGTTGCCAGAATTCTAAATTTAGTGAACGGGTATTTGCGGTGGCAGGCCCAAAAGCGTGTAACTATTTGCCCTCCGTCATAAGAAACAGTGCATCAGAGACTTTATTTAAGAAGAAACTAAAACGCACCTTTTCAAAAATTAATTTCTGTAAGTGAAAATAACAACTTTTAATTTAAAAACAAAGATAATTGTAGAACTATAAACAATTTATGAGGTGAAAGTTTTTACGAAACGCCGCTATACAAATTATCCATTATTATTATTATTATTCTCTTTTCATTCATCAGTTTCATATAGAACTATAAACAGCTTATGTGTATTATGTGTTCTTGTAGAATTATTAACAGTTTATGTGTATTATGTGTTCCTGTAGAACTATAAACAGTTTATGTGTAAAGCGCCCTTGAGGTGAAAGTTTCTCATTTAGAATAATAAAAAACTCAATGTTCTTACGGTAACAACAGTTGACAGCATGGCTGCGTACGGATATTTTATATCACGGTATGGTAAATGTTAAAAATATGCAGTTTTATTCATCAGATGTCTTCATGGATTAAAATTAATAAATCTATCAAAAAATATATAATAAATGTGTCGAAAATCTAAAAATTGATTATTTATGTGTTTAATTTAACTAGAAATATTAGGCAGCGTTATTACTGACTATTCTCTACCCATCTGGATAATATATTAGATGTATATTTAAATTATTTTTGTATAAGTGAACAATTTTCAATTAGTATTAAATGTGTTGTACAGTTTCGGAGCTAGAAACATATAGAAACGATGATAGAATGGTGTTGTATTGTACCAGTGTATAGTTGTTTACTAGTTGTCTTGTTGGTGAGTATTATTATGCGAATGGAAATATTGAGCAAGTCTCAACATACTGAAATCACCTAGAACATTGCACTTTAAAAAGACCTGAAGATGAATACCTAGAAGGGCGACCCTTTTGTACTCTTTTAATGTTATTTGCTGCTCCTCTCCAGGCTAATATCGCATAGTTAATTGAGAAGTAGCAGAGCGCAAATTTAACTGATCTTAAGATTCGAGAGTCAAATATAAAAGTTAAAATATTTTGTTTATACATTCCGATAAGATTATCGGATTAGCGTTACTTGACGGATACAATTAAGAATGCGTTTTGCTACCCCGTGAATAAAGTAATGATTATCTTAGCAATATTTGAATATGTTCAAAGACACACAATTATTGAATTTTTACCTACGAAGGCACTCGTTATTAAACAAATAATTAGAGACAATACCATTTTTTCATTTTATTTAATGGAAAATATATGGAAGTATGGAGTAATTACAGGGCTTTCGACCATTAATTTGATCTATAGATGGCGATGGTGTAGTGGTACTCGAAGCTAGTCCACATACTAACATATATATATACAACCTTCAAAATTTTGATAAATATGGAGATTGAGGGGTGAGAATTGATGAACGTTATATATTAAGCCAGCTGAAGACAGATCGTAAGTCCTGTAATTACCCCATACTTTCATATATTTCCCATTAAATATGATAAAAAGTAGCTTTATCTCTATGAGATATCTGATATTTGTTTAATGTTTATCTTATCAACAAAATATTTTAAAATTACTGACAAAATAACAATCGTTATAAAAATAAAAATAATGTATACAAAGGCAGCAGATAAGAAGAAATGAAATAGAAAAGAAATCCGTTTTGTCATTTTTGTTCCCCGTCTTTTTCACAACACACGTAAAAAGAAAATTCTTTGTCAAAGAAAATAGTGGTATTTCATTTTGCTGAGAAACTCTTTGTGCACGATTTGTACATTTTGGAATACCTACACATAACTTGTAGTGTATAACTATATTTTTTATTATTGTTAATCCACACAAGAGACGGCTTTCTATATCAATAAACAATCTTTATATTATTAAGGGAACACATTCTTATTGTGAAGTTGTAATACAAATTAAATGTATTAATTATAAATAAATACATATATAATCAATTTAATCGAAAAATATTTTTGTAACTACCACGTTAATTAATGCACGTTCTCCGGATTGGGAGAGATTTAGATTCCAATCCCGGTAGTAACAATTTGATTTTATATGTATATCTTTCTAATTAATTCATTTAATTTGTATTTAGAAAATCTTTTTATTAGCTAATTATATAATAAGATCGTTCATTTGTAATTTTTAATAAATACCTAATAATATGCCGTTGTTTTAAATAGAAAAATCTATAATTATTTTGATGGAAAATTCATAAATACAAATATTTTTTTTTGTTACAATACGCTAGAGAAAGCCGCATCAATCTGACATTCGAGAGATTTCATTTCCACGACACCAATACTGTTTTCTTCCTTCTTTAGATTTGAATCTACTCGACCAATCATTTTAGATTGACGAAATAACTGAGTGCTAATATCCTGCCCGAATTTGAATGTGTTAGCCAATTAGCGTTGAGTAGATAGATCACGACTATGTTGACAGTTTTAATGTGCATCTCTCATTTTATTTTAGTATCTATAAGTATGTCTATGATGTTATGATTGATTTATTAATAACTTTTGAAAATTACAAGGTTATTACACTTATATTTTAATGTTTTAAAATAATCTGAATTAAAAATAATATATTAAAAAGAACACATTCATATTGTAAAGTTGTAATTATTCAAAACATAGGTCTGTGATGTTTTAAATACTAATTTAATGTATTAATTATAAATATATACATATAAAATCAATTTTGTCGAAAAATATCGTTTTTGCGCTACCGGAATTCGAACCTGGATCTCTATTTCCAATTGATTTTATATGTATTTATTTATAATTAATACATTAAATTAGTATTTAAAACATCACAGACCTATATTCTGAATAATTACAACTTCACAATAAGAATGTGTTCTCCTTAATAATATAAGTTGTATCAATGTGTCTAAAATTTAATAAAAGTGAATTGATAATTCTGGCGTCTGCAGTCGGTTTACTCCGTAAGTGATTCCGTAAAAACAATGTAGATGATTTTCAAATAATGGAACGACAGATGTATTAATTTGAAAAAGTGTAACATATAGGTTCGAAAATTTGTCATGAAAAATACTGGCGCTATAACACAATTGGTAGTGTACTTCCCCGGATTGGAAATAGAGATCCAGGTTCTAATCCCGGTAGCGCAAAAACAATATTTTTCGACAAAATTGATTTTATATGTATATATTTATAATTAATACATTAAATTAGTATTTTAAAAGAATATATAATAAACCGGTTAATATAAGTTCGATGGACAATTAAAATTATCGTATTTTATAAAACTGACAATATAATATTTAAAAACTGATTATTATGTTTTTGATATAAAACTTGCTTTTAAATAGTAGCTGAAATCTCAACGTATGTGAGTAAATAGAATATATTATTTTAAAACGTATGTTTTCACTAAAACAAAGTTTTTTAAAAACGTTGAAAATTGGTAATATGTCCTGCAAATTGAATGATTTATAATACTATTAATTTTTAACATTTTGTTAATTTGTCTCAATCAAGATTTGTCTCCGTAATCTTGGCTTTAAGATTGTATGAAAATATATTTCGTTTACGCAATAATTTACCATATTAACACAATATTGTAGCACGTGAAAAATTCATCAAATGGTCGCCATCATCCTTATAATGCTTGTATTATCTTAATTGTGGCAAAAAAAATATCCAGTTTATTAGTTTTAAATGAGTGTAAAAGTCCTATCTAAGTAATATTTTAAAACAATGTCAAATCTAGTGTATAACTTCTGATGTAAATGAATAATAAAAACCCACATTTTCGTTAAAAAAAAACTGAAAATTTTAATTATTATTAAAGGCGCTGCTTTAAACGCATTTACGGATCCAAGTATATGCAGTAAATATTCTACACCGTGAAGCGTTGGTTAATGAACTCATCTGGAAGGCGGTCGTGAGAGAAGTAGTGTGCTCAGGGGCCGAGTTCCCAAACGGTGCGGCACGTTGTACTGTTGTCTGTTTTTTTTTTTTGGTCGGTACCGGCGTGATTTTGAGGTTGATGAGATTCTAGTTTTGCACCTAGGTATAGGTGAATATTATGCTCTAGGCCGACGTTGAAATTTTAAGCGTACCTCTGGCTGTATGTGAGGTGGCACCATCCTGTTACAGGCCCAATCGACCCAATTCAGTCACCAGTAAGTTTTCCAACATGTGACGATGGCGATCACCATTAATGGTTACAGGATCGTCTCTTGCACCCTGAAAGAAGATTCCGCTGGCCCATACAGTAACTCTGTGTTAGTATAAAAATTGTTGGTGTATCAATTGAGAATTTTCCCCAATAACGGCTGTTTTGTTTATTAACAAAACCCGCCAAGTCAAAATGTGTTTCGCCGCTCATGATGTTTTTTTCCCAAAAGTCTATGATTCTTTAGATAATTTTTTAAAATAATTTTATTACGTTGTTGAGACGTTAGATACTCTATAATAAATTGTAATTAATTACTGTTTATGACTACTAAATTTGAACTAATAAATGTTTGTCAAATCAAAATGACAGTCAAATAAAATCGACCTGGAACATAATATTCACCCAATATATGCAGGGTTCGTTCAGATTGTGGAAGTGATAGACTTCCACAGCACGATTACTGCCAAGATTTACTCAACTGTTATAATAAATTTTAATTGACAACCGTTTAAGAAGTTTGTGCAATAGTTTGCGAAAATTTCGTCGCTATTTTATTTGTTATTATTTTTTATAATTATTTGTGAAAATAGTATTATTTTTATCGTGATTGAACAGACTCTAAAATGCTCGTGTTGATCAACCTCGTTCCATAGTAGGTGTACATGTGTAAAGGGGGCTGCATTGCTGCGATATCCGCATTTAATTAGTTGAAGACTTTCATGACTTCCACAGGGGGATACAGTCCGTCAATTTGGGTGCGATGTATATAATATTATACACATATATATATATTCTACAGGCGTTGTCCATATGTAATGTAATATATTGAATAACATTATTTGTATGGGTTGAAAATTTCCTTTCGACACTGGCTTCAAAGAATCATGAAAATTATGCTCGTGTGTGAAAGTTTGTTTTCACATTTTTCACTAGGTTCAATAGTAATGGAGTATCTAAATATATCTACCGGGTCAATTGTCATAAAATTTATGTATGTACGTATGAAACTGATGTCTCTTCAAGGTTAGATCACGTTTTTTGTAGATGATTTCTTTGAGGAATAATACTGTAACTTTTAAGGCACAGCCTTGACAGTGGCACATATCAACGTGCCGAAACGTCGGTGTAGGTTTCATTAAGAAAACCATCTTCAAAAATGCGATCTAACTTAGAAGTACACAAGTGCTCGCAGAAATCTTTAATTAAACACATAATAATATTAACAATATTTGAATATTCTGTGTATAGTTTTCTGGGCTAATCTATCGTGTATATCTGACCTTTCTGGCCGACGTTTCGGATTCCATTGCTGATGTGACGTATGACTGTTAGTGTTGTCGTTAAGTACGGCATGCAGTATCGTTTCGAAAGCAGGGTCTGTCGTTTATTGGGTACTGGCTTGCACTACTGTGTCGAAAACAGTTATTGTGTGAAATGAGTAATGTTGTGTTATATGTTATGGGCGCTTTAAAACCATAGAAGTTGAAGAGCCCTCACATATAGTGATCCGACGGTAGATGTAACTTAACATACTACATCTGTTTACGACCTGTCTTCGGCTAGCTTAAGTGATCACTTTATACAATGTAATGTTCACCATTCCACCCAATCAACCGCCATATCTGTCAAATTTTTAGATGTTGTATATATGTTACCATGTAGGTCGTAAGCTCTGTAATTTTCATACTTCCCATATAATATAATATAAATAGCTTCGTCTCTATGAGATATCTATAATTGTTTACATAGTAATAATTACGACATATTGCAAACTCCTGGTAATGATCGAAAAAAAGTGCATTGAAATTTTCCGTTGTTCTGTTTTGAGACCCTCTACAATAGTTAGGTATATACTTAAAATATGAACTTTCACAAAAGTGATAATATTCTAAAAAATATATATTTTTCTATTTTAAAATCGTTTTTCAAAACATCACGTGACGATTCGCAATTAAACCGCCTCATTGGCCTATTGTCGGCCAATAAACGCCCGCGCCTCCGCGTTGTGGGGGATTTCGCGTTCCGAATTTGAATTTTGACGTGTTAATTAGCGTTGAAACAATGATGCCGCTTGATTTCGTTATTTCGTGGGCAGTTTGCACGTCTTTGTCTGAGCGCTCGAACACACTGCCGCCGTAAATAAAGCTATAAATCCCCCAACAAGTACGGCCAAGCACGCACTGTTAATAGTGCGGGCTTAAAACGGGGGAAAGGATTGGCTTTTCGACTGGAAAATGATGGTTTAGTTTTCCATAGAGGGTTAATTCATTTGTTAAACTAATTAATAACAGTTTTCAGCTTTCTCAGGTAATATATTGTCGCAGAACAAACAAAATAACGAAGTTCATTTTGATTACCATAATTTATTCCGGTTCAGGGAGACGTGGTATTAAATTGTACTTATGGAAATTCTGCACCAGATGGATATTACCATTCAGCTAGCATGAGGGCACGTATCATGAGTGTCAATAATTTACGATAACAACAAATAAAATATATGAACAGTCCATGTCCGGCGATACCCGGGATTCGGATTTAGCTATAATTGAAAATTAGGTGCTTGGAGAAAAGGGGTGTAATGATGTGTGTAAGGGGTGCAATATTTGGTCAGTGTACGAGGTTGATGGGATATCCGAGAGGATGGGATGGAGATACTATATATTATATATATTTTCCTCAGGGTCCTAGAGTGTAACAGAGCTAAATGTGGAACGGATGGCATTAAACATTTCATGTATAATATTTATGTCATAGGGAGGAGAGAAGAGGTGTAGCAGTAATATGGTAGTAATTCATTTTTAACTATATTAATGTATAAATTGAATATATCATATAACAAAATTCAATACATCCCTACTGCCGTGTTCGCTGTTAAGCCTCCGCTCACCCTTTAATGACCGTGTCACGTTTTGGGTTAATTCGTGTTTTAATAATGATACGACAGTTAATTGTTGAACACGTGTAACAATGGATATATTATTTTTTCAATTAGTGAAGCTCCACAAAATGAAAAATTAATAATCACAAAAATGATTTTAATTACTAGTCCTTAAAACCCGTCCTTGGAACGACGCCATACATGAGCTAAACCGTTATTGTGACTGTGATTTTGTAAATCGATGATTGGTAATTTAGATGTTACTGTTAATAGTAACAGTAACATCTAAGTCGTCTAATAACATGTAGTGCATTGTTAAATCAATGTAATAAGGTATTTCCACATTGAAATATTGATCCAACGGAAACGCTTCGCGGCCACAATAGTTGATTGCTTTTATGCTAGTCAACTTGAAACTAAAGAATATAAGTTCTAAAATTCATCGTAAAACTATTTAGTTGATATGGACGAAACTGGATAACGCGTTTCCCCGGACAAGAAAAGGTCCAGGTTCAGATTTTTTCTGTATACCTTTCAATTAATTCATTTTATTTGTATTGATAATATTTGGTTTATTAATAATTGTATTTTTAATATTTTCATTCTTAAATTCATATATTTTTATTTATTATCTTTGTTTTATTAACCACTAAATTGAGTTTAAATACAACTATTTAAATGGTATTTTTCGAAACCGGTAGATGTATTTAAACTCAATTTAGTGGTTAATAAAACAAAGATAATAAATAAAAATATGAATTTTAACCACAAAGATAATATTGCTAATTTTAAAAGTATAAATTCATATAATTATTTTTGTTACTACTGTAAATAAATATAAGAAAAAAATATATATTACACGAAAATACACGTAAATAAGTCAGTTTATCATTTTAAAATGCTCGTACATGCCTAGTGTATTTGTATAATATATACAATATTTTTCATTAGATTTTCTATTTATCGCCCAGACTCAAAGAGTCGTGATTTAACTAAGAGTAATAATTTCACATTATAAAAAAAAATATAGCCGGGTTACAGCGTTATTTTATGCAGGAAGGCAATGAAGGGAGCCCTGCGTATTTAAAGAAAATAATTCATAGCTTAATTGGGCCAAACTTCCTGATCACGATGTGTCCCAATTAAGCGGAATCGACTGTATATATATATATTTATTTAAAGTGATCACCTAAGCCAGCTGAAGACAGGACGAAAACCCTGTAATTACCCCATATTATTCCATATATTTTCCATTAAATATAATTTTAAAAATATCTTTGTCTCAATATCTGATATTTGTTTAATAACAGTGCCTTTGTAGGTAAAAATCCAGTAACTGTGTGTTCTCGGACATATTCAAATATTGCTAGTATATATTCATTTGTCGCCAGCTCTACACTGACATCTACAAACCAGCAAGAGAAGTAACATAGGTACTAGTACATATATTCAATTAGAATTACGCTGTGTTGTTCTCCGGAGATTACCTTCATCCCTTGTAATGCTAACCGTGTGTCCGACCCGGTCTCCGGTACGCTTACATTTGGGATCCTCCCTCTCAGATGACGTCGTCGCCGTCTTGCTCGTCCGACACTGTTGTCCATTAGCGAACACTGCGCGCTGTTTGCTCTGCACTAGAGACGGCGCCACTGTGTACTCTGCGGGAATGGGCAGCACAACCCCGCCTGCATCACTTCTGTGCCAGCCACTCCTGCTCCTGGGCTCGCTCGCAAGTTATGTACCGCTTGCTTAAATAATTTGTCCCAAATTGTTTCGAAAACAAAGAAATATATTAAAATCACCCCGATGGGGGCGTTAAGTATCAAAATCTTTAGGTATATTTTAACGTTATATATTCTTAATACCGGGACTCAAACCCAGAACGTGTAGGAAGAATGAATCAATTACATAATGTTAACAAAGTATGTACTTTCATATTTTCGTAGAAAGCAATCACTTTGTGGTTTGACATATTATATTAAATTAAATAAAAATAACTTTGTATGAAACCACGACATTTATTGTACGTTGACAGGTTTGGTTTATCTCAAGCTTCATCAGCACTGATCATAAATACAAGAAGAGTGCACTTATATATACATAAAGAGGGAGATAGAATATAATATTACATATGAAAGAGAGACAGAACACATATATAGTTAAATTGAACATCAAGGGAGATAGAATATAAATTATATGCGAAAGAGACAGAATACATATATGGATAAATGGGACATTAAGGAATGGGAAAATACAGTACTTTCACGTCGAATTTTCGACGTTCCCTCCTGTTTTAGTGAATTTTATTCTCCTATTTTAGTGAGACGTCTATTGCTTTTTTTAAAAGGCTATAATCATTTGTCTAATTTAATAATACCTACATTTTTATTGTTTGTTTTGCTTAATTTTAATTTTTTTTTTAAAGCTATATATGTATATATTCCATGCTACTTGTGTAATTAATCATGTTTTTTTTATACCAAACCAACAATAATTAATAAATAGATATAGATATAAGCGTTAATAAATAGATATTTGTATTATAAAATCTAGTTTAAAAATCACTTTTCACACACCTTCTGTTCCCGTAATTTCCTTCGACAGCTGGTTCCCAGGCTTCCGATTGACAATAAGGGCACACATGCTACACGAATACTGCGCACTAACTTTTTTATTGTACTTGCTAATTTTCTAGTCCCATGTTGTTGTTCTTTTGGTTGATGATCGGTTTATTTGGACCTCTGTACTGGTTGAAGCACGGGATGTAATCGATCCGCCTGTCGTTTACCGTTTTCTTGCACTCTCCAAAAAAGGCGGCAATATTCACACACATACACATGCACAAAATTATCAACCAGGCATTTGCCATAGATTCGATACAGCTTTCATGCATTATACTGACTATCCATTTATATGCTCGTATTTTACAAATTATTTTATACTACAGCGATAAATCGCCTGCTAGTGATGGTTAAATCGTTATTAAAACCGTTATTGAAATCGCGTTTGCGTTTGATTGTAACGATTATACACTAAAAAAGAAATATCCAACAATTAAATTTTAGTTACCAATCAACGTCACTATCGCAATTACGTAACGGTTTACAATTACTATTGCCTACACGTGAAATTAACGTCAAATATGACACAGTTCCAAATATTTGTCTGACTTCTGCGTCACGCTGTATAAGAAATATGACGTGTGTGCAGATGTCCGGGGGAAGTATTATATAATGGGACATGTCAAACAGAAATATTTTACGGTAGAGGTAAATTAAGTTATTTTGTGTTTACAAATCAGGTAATCTTTAAACGTATGTTCTGTTTTGTCGTTAAAATTTAATACATTTATCAATTTTTTTGTGCCTGCTAACGCCACACATATTTTTGTAGATCCCTGAAAACTCAATCGTGTAATATTAGGTTAATTATTTTTAAAATTGTTGAAGTTGAAAATGAATACACTTGTGTAGAAAATAAATACACCGTACAAAGTATACACAATATAGCATGCAAAAACATTTTTTAAAACTGACACTTATTTTTTCGATACCGTAAGGTTAAATATACACGGCAGATTACCCCAGAAAACTGTGGACAGAAGATTTTGAACGGTCGTTGAAACCTAAGAACATTTACAAGTTAAGTTCATAGTAATAATTTCGTTATGTAAATAAGGATATCAAATCAAACAAAACATTCAATTTAAGCTTCTTCAATATTTTATATTAATAATTAGACAAAATATTTTGTTTAAATCATTATTTATTGATTATTCTAAAAGTTTCGATACCCATGGTATCTTCTTCAGGAAACAATGTATTGTATTTATCTATGCTTGTATTTTTTAATTTCAGTATACATTATTTCCTGAAGAAGATACCATAGGTGTCGAAATATGTAGAATTATCAATAAGTAGTGGTTTAAATAAAGTATTTTGTCTAATTATTAATTAAATTTAAGCATCGCTGAAACTTGTTGACCGCTTTAGAACGAGTGCCATAATATAAACCAGTATCGGACCAACAAAAAATTCTCCCATGTTCAAAACAACGTCAAAATAAAAGGCGGGAAAATAAAAACGAAACAAAAACATCTGAAGCTCGTTCCACATTTAAAAACAGCTTTCAGCGGCGGCCGCGTTTGTCATAGAGGAAAAAAACAAACCCGAGGCGCTGACATTGAAATGATACCACAGTCGCCCTTTTTTCCGGTATAATGCACTGCCACAAGATGAACTGACACGACGCCACGCAGCATGGTATAGGTAGGCAAGGGCTGTGTTCACCTACCGACGAGTGGTTCGTTTATTTTTTATCTCGGCGACACGTGTGAAGACGAGACCGGAAATTGCCGATGGATTGACATCAAAGTTTTGACATTTCTCACTTTTAAAAATAGATCGCGATTTTCCCACTGAGAATAATGCGATTGGTGTACTAACACGACCATTTGAAACATCTCTCAAAATGACGTGACATTTAAATATAGTTATCATTTAAATATGAATTAAATATATTAATTAGAAAGATATACATATAAAATCAATTTTATCGAAAAATATTGTTGTTGCGCCACCGGCATTCGAACCTGGATCTATTTCCTAACCGGGGAAGGTGCATTATCCAACTATGCTACAGAGACAATTTTCGAACCTATATGTTACCTTTTTGATATTAATACATTTAATCGTTCCATTATTTGAAAGAGCCATCTACCTGCATAATGCACCTTCCCCGGTTAGGAAAGAGATCCAGGTTCGAATCCCGGTGGCGCAACAACAATATTTTTCGATAAAATTGATTTTATATGTATATCTTTATAATTAATATATTTAATTCATATTTAAAATATCACAGACCGTCTGTTCTGAATAATTACAACTTCAAAATAAGAATGTGTTCTCCTAATAGTTATCATTTAAACTGTCAGCATGATATTGAAGTTTTGGTCAGCTCTAGAATATTTTCTGCCGGCAAATACAGTCAGTTGAGCCGCTACTTGTCAGCAGTATTGTCATTTTAGGCAGCTCTTAAGTTATTTATATAGCTAATTAGATGTATAAATAAAAAACAGGCAAATCGTAAGTCAAATTATATAAAATTTTGGTGAGCTGTAAACTAAACTGTTAACCTTTCCTAACCTGATGTAAGCATATGAATATTATTTTGTTGCTGATCAATTTTATAATCCAACTGATAAAGTTATAACTCATGACTAATTATTTAATCGGCGCAAAAAATTTTAATTAAAAACTCACATTAATATTATATAGTAGAAAATAATTATGTTTTATATATGAAACTTAATTTTAAATAATAGTTGAAGTCTCAAAGCATGTAAGTAAATATAATATATATATTTTTTAAATTTATTTTCACTAACATAAAGTGTTTTAAAAACGTCTGAAATTAATCATATGTACTGCAAATTAAATGGTTTATAACTCTATTAATTTTTAATATTTTGCTAATTTCATTCAATGCAGATTTGCCTCCATAATCTTGGCTTCAAGAATATAAGAAAATATATTTCGTATATGCAATAATTTTCTATATTAAAACAATAATAAATTAAATAGTCGCAGTCTTTCTTATAATAATTGTATTTTCCTACTTACTTACTTACCATCACGCCGTTTACACATGGGGGTAGGCAGAGAGGATAGAGCGCCACACTTTTCTGTCCTGACACACAATTCTCGCCTCATCCACATTCATACATCTTCTCATACAAGCTCGCCGATTGTTGAGGCTTCTAACAGAACCATCCTCCATTAACTGGTTTACCTGGTCGTGCCAAGTCTTCCGCGGAAGTCTTCTATTTCTGGTTCTATCAACACTTGCGTCATATTCTCTCCTCATTTATCCGTTCCATATGACCAAACCACCTAAGTGATCCCTTTTTAATCTTACTCACTATACTAACATCAGCTTTATATTCTTTCCTTATTTCATCATTATTTACTCTGTCATAAATAGATTTGCTACATATACGCCTAAGTGATCTCATTTCCACTGCATTCAGTCTACTTTCTATCTTTTTCTGTCAGCTCCGTCTGTCGGTACCAGGATTTCATTGTGCACCGCTAGTCTTGCCCCGGTTGACAAATTCTCGATAGATATAATTCCATTCAAAGCGCCGTTCACTTTATTCCCTGCAGTCACCCTCCTTTCGATATCATTCTCAGCCTTTCCGTTTCTATCAAACATACTTCCCAAATACACAAACTCGTCTACTTGTTCCAAACATTCATTACCTACAAGTATTTAGCGCGGTGTCATGCTTTTCTCTTTCTCAAATACCATCACTTTCGACTTGTTAACATTCATCATGAGGTCGCTTTCCTTGCATACATCGTACATTCTACTCACCAGATTCTGTAGTTCTTGTTCATTATTCGCCATCAATACTGCATCATCGGCGTATTGTATTGTATTTTCTTAATTATGGCAAATAACATACAGTTTATTAGTTTTAAATTAGTGCAAAGCTAACGTTAATTAGCGTAAAAAAAAAAAAAAACGCGAAAATATGAATTATTTTTGAAAGTTTGCCTTAAATATTGTTCATTACTCTAAGATCAGCTTTTCATAAATTCTTTATACACGCCAGAATGGTCTCATTTCCACTGCACATAGTCTACTTTGACGTGTTTCCTCTAGAAATTTCTGATCCTTTCGTGCGTGGAAGGGTTGCACCTCACCATCGGCGCTTGTCCTTTTGCGTTAACATTGTTGCAAGTACCGACAGACGTGAATATTACCCACTACATTAGGACGCGCGTGTCACTCTTCGTGGCGCTCTCGGCGGCCCCGCGCGGTAATGCGCATTCCTGTTAATAACACGTGTAATTATTACTTGAAGGAAATTAAAAAAATGACAAAAATAGAAGAGAACGAATTGTGAATGTAAGAACATTCGTCTCATTTGCCATTAGTGTTTACTTAAGGAGAATATATACATTGTAGCGTTCCAACTCTGTCCCAGGAAGGGTGCTAAAAACGCACGTATGATTGTTGGCATAACAAATGGTCGTTAGTTCTCAACTTTCTAGCGCGTAACGATTTATCATTCTGTCAGTCTGATTCATGTCGTTACTATATCGAGCTCGCCCTTTTGTCTTGTCTTTCTCTATCTAAGCGTCACTTTTTCTGAACTGAATCGTCTTCCGTATTAATGTAACCTCACAAACTAAACACCGCAAACACTTTTTAATGCCCAACTTCAAAATTAATTTACAGTCAGAAATGTTCTTAGGTATTTTCTTGGCTAATCTGCGATTATATCTGATCTTTTTGCTTGACATTTCGGTTCTCATTGCAAGGTCCACCATCACGGTTGATGATGAACAGAATATAGATACACAAAAGCTACTGTCAGATATTTGAAACAATTGAAATTCTGGATATGGCGGCTTCGGTAATGTCATTATTGCTAGTGTAATTATGGCTATATAGTGTTTGATTAAACGGCCAAGTCTGTGAAACGCGAGCATGGCAAAAATGAACGTATTTGTAATATATTTAGGTTAAGATGTTTAATGTTTTCTCTTTTATATACTCAATAACAGTACGTTAATATATTTTCAATTTGAAATGTGTGTACGTTGTCTTTATTACGAGTAAGAAAAAAATCATTTTAGCGAAATCGTATATTGACGTATTTATTTCTTATCTATGCTATCTATGGTAAGGGAGAAATCTTACTTACCATATAAATTGTCTATCCACGATTCTTATGTGTCATTTTTGTTCGTTTTGACAGCTAACTTACAAAGGTGGAATAATTTTAATTAGATCAACATTTTATTTACATGTGGTTTGTTTTGGGGAAAGCTATGTCATTGAAATAAAGATTCTATTATCGCCGATTGCTTATCTGCTGGTTTTTGTATATTATTATAAAATTATTATTTTTAATTAAATCACATTTTTTATGTGTTGTATCATTGATCTGTGAATGCTCTATATATTATAAAATAAAATAAAAATGAAATGGATGGTATTGGGGTTGCAGAAGGGGGAGAGCGAGGGACTTAAAAAAATTGATGGTTGTAGGAGTTTCTGGCGTGGGTGAAATTTCATGTATAAATAGCATATTTTCACTGCGGATAACATAGGCGTAACAGGTGGTGGTATGAAGTGGCGTAGGGATATTGAAAGTAGACCGTTCTAGAAGCTTTTGTGAAATCTAATATAATATAAAATCGCAATGTATTTCGGTGTTTCACGTATGTAGTAATTTGTATATTACGAAGTGAATTGTCAAAGTTAATTTGAAATATAAATATGTGACTGTTATATAACATATATATATATATATATATATAACTTGTTTTGTGGAAGCATATTATATAATTTCGTGTTTAAAATATTTTTCAGTAGTAAATCACTCTGTCGCAGAGATAATTTCATACCGCAGGGAGTTCGCTATCTTCGACGGTTACCGCTGCAGGGTCCTACAGGTGGCTTATGCAAATCCCCGGAATATCACTGGGCCGCGTAGCGTTCGCAATTCAAGTCAAGCAAAGCTTCTAACTTAATTAATTTGTAATACAAAAAAGCCTTAAGGGTTAATCCTTTTCATTTTGAGAAAAAAGATTTTCACAATCTAACCAAGCGCTGTTGAGAAGGGTAACATCGCACGAGGTCAAAATTATTCACTTATTTTATTTATCAAAGAATGAGAATTTTAAATAATACGTTACTTATAAAATATGTATTGTTAATTACACTCCGATTACCAGTCCAGTAATTGTAACACATTTTTGATTGGTAATTCGTTCTTAATTTCATTTCACTACCATTAATATTTATAGTTAACATCAGCATATAATAATCAAATATACACAAATACTAACTAGGTAGGTACAAAGCGCGTTTTTTAAGTAAATGCCGCAATTTTTTTTTACAGAAGCAAAACATCATTTACTTTCTTCTTAAACTAATTCTTAATATAGTCGCCACTATTATAAGGTACTTGTCATAACGGGGCTTCTATTTTTGTATACCTTCATCATAGAACGACGCCATTTGGGCTGAAAACCATGTCTGTACTCCGTCTTTGAGTTCATCATCGTCATCAAAACGCTTGCCATGAAGCAAATCAGTCGGCGGGCTGATTTATTGTCTTGAACATTTCAATCACTCACTACAACATGGGTCTCTAACGTTGCATGTGGTGAGTCAACAGATGAAACATCACAACCACAGCGCTGCACCGGGAATATTCGGCAACGATACTTACTTAAAAAAAGTTCGTACTAATAAAAAATAAATATATACATTTAAAACACAAATTAATATGTAACCCAATCAATTATACCATTGATTCAATATAGCATTAAAAATATTTCACTTATATTAATGCATTGAAGTAAAGAAAATATCAATTTAATGATTAAGTTAACATAAATAATTTAAATTTATTTATTTGTTTAGTTTGATGAGAGTTCACTACGTATACAGAAGACAACTCATTACACACTCCAGTTGTTACCGACCGGGACACGTTCTTAGTATGGACAAATTTTAAAATATGTCTCCAGAATATATTTTTGTATGTTTCAATTTAGAGCAGTGTATAAGAGGTCTCTATTCATCAGTAGATTTACAATGACTGAATCATTTTTTATAAATATTAAACCATTTTTAAATACTCTTAGGGAGCGTACACACAGATACGACTCTGATCTCTCGCTTCAGAGATTTGACCTTTATGAGATTTTTGAAACGAGTCTCGAGACTCACGCATCATTAGGGTTGTTCCAAAATAACGTCAGTTCCTTTTATTTCGTCTAAATGTTGCACTCGTGTACAGTAAATAATATTGTTTGAAACGGTCTCTAGATCAAAATTATAAATATTTAATTTATGTATTACAAAATTTTATTTTAAATATATGTTAGGCTTTGGGTAAATAGAGGCAATGTAGGAAATTTCACAAACGCCAAGATAAAGTTTTATCATGATGCTGTCCAGGAGGACGGTGATGGAGCACTTCTGAGCCGTGATGATAAAGGGTGGAAGGGACTGATTGGGAAAAATCACTGCCTCACCCCGCGATCAATGCATTATTTATTATTTCGTGGACCTTCCACGAGAACACAATATGATATCATTAATCCCGATACGAGGACGACGGTTGTTGCTGGTCCATTTATCTTAATGTCATCAATTATTGGGTGACAGAAGGTGCGTAGATGTGGAAGAAGCGCCTTGACATGGATGCAAGAATACAAATGATATAAATATCAATATACATACCGGAATGGCGGCGCAGCCGCCCGTGACGTAATTGTATCGAAATTATGTGAGTATTCGTATTTGAACATGTTTGCACTAATACGTGCGTAAATCTCAAGCTGATAGTTAGTTGTTAGTTAGCTATTGAGAAGATAACAGATGTATGCGTGTGTTTTTGACGATTTAAATGGCTTTAGAGCAAGAGATTTTATTGTTCCTTATTAGTGGTTCGTAATAGGGATCAGGTGAGAAAAATTTTTGAGGTTGAAAAGGGTTAAAAAGAGATAATTGTAAAGATGGTCACATATATTCCAAATTGCTGTCTCAGCTACTTTCTGCTTAAATACGTCCCATTGATGATTTTGTTTCATATATCTGGTATGCTTATACCAAAGAAAAATATACTGCACAATCAAATCCTAAAAAGCATTTCTAATTATACATTTAAAAATTTCAATTAGAGGGGATCTATAACTATACTCATACATATAACTTGTTCATTTTTTATTATTGTAGTTATGTAAAAAGCAGCCGAGACATCAATTTGGAACTACTGTATCCTTAACATTTTAAATGACATGAGCGCATTAAGACGCATAACTTTGTATGTCACGCCAAGCTATAAGCGTGTTGACACGCACTTTTGAACCTTGCAAACTTGCAGGGATTAAAGTAATAATTTTAAATCAGTTTTGTCGTCTGTGAACGACAGGTCCCAGCTTTTGATAGATAAGTCAAGACCCTTAAAGCTTAGTCTTACCCTATGTGGTGTATTCCATTTCAAACAGAGTTGACAGTTAAAATCATACAAAAACACGTGTTAAAAAAACCCTAAGAATTAACATGAATAATGTTGTGTCTACCTCATTTACATAAAATTGTACAGCTATCCTTATTCATTAAAATATCATCAGTGTTTTATCTTACAATCGTGCCATATTATAAAAACCACAAAATTCCCATTATTACCTTTATAAGTAATTCAAATTATATAGCTGCCCTTTTTCAATAAGTTTCATATAAACAAATACAAGTTGTTGAATTTAAAATGGTTAGATTGATAATGTCTCACGGAAATTAAACGAGTAGAAGTAAAAAAACACCTGTTTTTTGTTTTTCATATGCGTGATTATGGAGTTCTACAAACTTACCTCCGAAACAATAAAAGTGTTGATGGTATCGATATATTCACAGCCCTTTTCATGTTTTTTTTTTTGTGTTGAAACATTTTCACTTTCATTTTTCCTCACCGTTTATAATTAACGTTCTCCGGCGTTCTCAAGTTTTGGTAATATTTAAAAAAATATTCAAAAATGTAATACTTCTCGGCTCTCGACGCTGAATAAAATTACATTTTTCGTGAAACATTCCGCAAATTTTCGAATGAATACGAAAGTTTGATTAAAAAAAAGCCATGAAAAGTTAAACTGCTCTAATGTCCTCATTCAAAATTCCCCCTTTCGAAAGTAATCAGGGGGAAGACAGGTACGGCCGGGCAGCTGGTACCTGAGGAAGCGCCCGCTGTCCACCCACTTCTCCACTTCCCTATTGACTGACTGACACAAAGAAGTGCAGGCGCAGCAGGAAATAGCGGAAGAAACTCAATCCGGCTGATTATCATCAGGGCTATAAATGGAAGCCACTTACGTTTCATCGTAATTTTTTAAATGGATGAGTAAACTACTGTAGCGTAAATAAAATAAACTGAATACGAAAAACGACTGCATTTGATAAAGTAAAATAAAATAAGGTTTTAGAAGTTTTTTTAATTAAATTACAATAATGTTGTCAAATAAATTTCACGTAACCTTTTTAAATTTTGTGAATTGAGTTAAAACGCTGTTTTATTCCACTATAATTTTTATTGTGTTAAACTTTGGAACGTTTTCGGAAACGTTCTTCCCATTATCAATAATATAATTCAACTAAAATTAACGACACTTTCAGACAGTAATATATGGTGTGTTTGGAGTTGATGGGGGTGGAGTTAAAATGGATAAGAGTGGGGATGTAATGGGCGGTATTTGAATATTTATTATGTTTTTATTATTATTTTTATTATTAGATATTTCGAAAATTTCTAGAATGTCTATCTTTCGTCTTTTGGCGCAACCAATTATAAGTTGTAAATTAGTATTATCAAATAAATGGCCCTCCATTCTTGATATTACTGTCTGAAAGTGTTTTTAATTTTAGTTGAATTATAATATTGATAATGGGATGATGTTCCCAAAAAAGTTCTAACGTTTAACAGAATAAAAAATATAGTGGAATAAAGAGGTGTTTTAACTCAATTTACAAAATAATCATGGAATTACACAAAGTTTCACCAAAAATCTTTGAATAATTACCTTTTTAAACAAATCGCCTCGGAAACGGTCCGTTCATTCCGTGACGTCACACCCCTCTTTTGATCTCACTATGATGTCACACGATTATGTTTATAATATGCGACGGAAATCAATTTTTCATTGGCCAATGGCATTACATAAAGCTATATCCCTTTAATGAAAGAATTCTATTGTGATGATAAAATTTGGGTCATTTCTTCTTTTATCAATTTCTACGTTTTTGATCCTATTTTTAAAGATTTAATACATAATTTTAAAACTTTTGCACAAGAAGACTAGAAGAATTTAATCCATTTTGGTACCTCTACTTGCACATAATAACTCAATGTCCTGTGATGAAGGTAAATTTGAAAAAAAAAACAGATTTTGTTTGTAACATATGAATTACTTAGACATATAACTTTTTATTCTAAGTGTTTATTTTTATTATCAGATATTTGATAATTGTAATTCTGTAATGATGTTTCACTGTAGGTAGGTAATTATTTCAATCCATTTAAATTATGTCCGATGTACGTCGTACGTTTCGTCGTTCATAGGACGGGATTTAAATACTAGTTTAAAAACGAGCATTCTTAAAGATTTACGGACATGTGTTTACATAAGCTTTCTTATTTAATACTATCACATTTAGTTACTGTTTGGTTAAACTAGTTTATCGTTTTCTCTGTTTGTCCGCGTCTCCAGCAGTATGTACATTTCGGCTTTGTAACACTTGTCATTTTCATGAATGATAAATTTACCGAAAAATTCTAGCATCATATTAGAGAGCGACTGAGAAAACTTACGAATTAATATATCTACAAACAACGAATTTAAATTAACTACAGAAAGAAACAGAGAAATAAAAAATCTTATTTATTTTTAAATATTGTCACCATTAAAATGGAACTCGCACCCGAAACTTTTTATTAGATAGCTTCACCGATTAAGCTACAATTCCCCGCGAATAAATCATTATATTTCATCAATATGTTTAGTTTACTTATTAATTACAATTAACAAATTATCTTTATTTCTCAAATTAAATTCTTGAAATTTTTCTGTCGAGTCACAGAGCCGACTGCAATATTTGACATGCATCTGTTGATTAGTATGCTCTCCGTACAAAATATAATAGACGACGAATGGTGACAAGTACGCTGAGCAACATTAATTAATATATTACGAAGCTCGTTCTTTAAGTATACCGGAATTTTTTTTTTAAAGAAACACAAATCATTTTTACAACACTACTTTCTTCGGACGCTACACACCTAAAACTACCTCTTAACATAGTCGCCACCATTATTAAGACATTTGTTATGCCAACAAAAAAAAACCCATGTATATACTCAGTCTTTGGGTTCATCATAGTCATCAAAATGCTTGCCACCAAGAAACCGCTTCAGATGAAGTATATGATGGAAATCACTTGACGCCAAATCAGGACAAAACAGGACACACTTGGCGATGAATATCAGCTGGTTTCATGTTTCGTGCATTCAAGAAGCGAATCACGGACCGTATCTCACAGTCGGCGGGCTGATCTATTGTCATGAACATTTCAACAACTCACTATAAGATGGCCACACTATGTGAATATCTCTAACGTTGTATCGCAACGGTAATTATATAAAAAATGCGCCTCGTATCTTTTAAGCGAGTTTTTCATGAATAAAGTTGTATTCGTGTACGTGCACCCTTACAGCAATGCTTAATCCAGATTCCTCAATATAACACAGATGTAATCTCGGAAATTCTGTTTAAAATTCATCGAGCTTCTTTACAAATATAATAAAAGAATTTAATAATCTAACATCTCTATACATCTTACAAGTAATGAAAAAAAAACTCAAAAGAAAAATCCAGCCTTTTAATAACTTGTATGAAAGCCGAGTTTCTGAATAACAGTCTTTTGTTGGGGGGTTTCCCTTTTTAATATGGCACACTTCCTATTGCAAGTTACCCCCGTCTACTTCTGAACCAGAGGTTCTCCAACGTTACGCGTCCGTTCTCCACTTTACATACCGAGCGTCATAATTAGCCTGCGACATCATCGGTAGGCGGACCCCGACAATTATTAAAATTACAAATTACATTGACTGTTTTAATATTCTGAATTACAAATTAATCTTAGTCTATGCATATATATCAAGGGGCTCACTTAATCTTAATATACACAATAATTATTAAAGCAATCGAACGTTCTTAATATACTAATATTATGTAACAATACGTAATATAGGATATAATAATTAATATAAATAGCTGAAAAGTGTACTTATTGAACTTAATAGATTCCCCAATGTGTGAGTGTGATGCCGAGAAGGAAACCCTTGACCATATCTTTTTTGGCTATCCATTGCAGATCACGTGTTTCTTTCCCTTAACTCGCCACATTTAATCTATATAATAGCAATATTTTTGAACGACAATGGTATTGACTTGTATTATAATATTTCCTATTCTATAATATTACTGTACTTTTTTCTATAAAATAATGTTTTAACTTGATTAATGGCACAAATCACTCTTGAAGGGTGGATTGCCTATTTAAAACAAGAAGAAAAATGTACTTAAGTACCTACCTACCTTAGATTGCAAGAGTAAAGTGATTCCAAGATTGACATAAATGATGGTACAACGTAATACATATTAGGAACCGTCTTCAAAACTGTGCAGGATTACGATAAAGGGAAAAATTGTGCAGGTGTGAAGTATGAAGGATAATCGTTGTGTTAAACATCCAAGAACATCTGGAAGCAATATATATCAAACATCGGTGTTGTTAACCATTGTTAGACTATAGACAAAATAACGGTTAAATCTCTTTTAATTATGCACTCGAAATAAATGTATTTTACGAGAAATTTCAAATCGCAACAAAGTTTTGTGTTAGATTCTGATGTGATCTAAGAATATTATTTGTTTCTTAATTTACCCAAGGACTCGTCGGCCTAAGTCAAATTTAACAAGATCCGAGCCCCCTCCAGCGCACCCCTGTCGCCAAGTATCCATATTGCCGATACTTGCCTCATCCCATGTTTAAGGCGTAAACCATCTAAAAGAGTTATCGGTGTAACTTTGAGGGTAAGAATCAGAAACTTAGACATATACCGTAGGACCAAGCAGTATTCCCTCTAGGATGTGCGGGTGGTGTGTGGTTCAACATCATAGCGCACATAAAAAAATATAGCTCATACATAATTTTTATGAAGACTGTAAAGAAAACGAATATCTTGCGCCGATAGGATATACAGAACGAATTGCGTGATATCCGGGTCGTGCATCCGCGGATTGGATTACGACGATTCCGGTCGTAAATCGGTATCTCCGCAGGGAGGGGGGGAAAGGAAGGAAATAAGGGAACCTAGAATATAAGGGGTAGGGATTCCAGTCGAAGGACCAGTGGATCTCGGGGAACTAGGATTCGGAAGGACTGCTCGTCTTACCTTGTGTATGACGTCTCCGTCACTCCTGCAGTCGCCGCCGAAATTCACACAAACGGCACGCGAATGGGCAGATCTTCGCTTCCGATTGAAGACGGCGATATCACAGCTTCACCCGCGACACACAAAACAACAAATGAAAACCACTGTGCATACAAATCACGGGATCACAAACAATACAGCGCTGATGCACTGGAGCTGAATACATCCACACCGCTAATGCTATCGCGATGTCGCGCTCGAACAAATATAGATCACGTTGACGTCTGCTGACGTCAACTGCACTATTCACGCTGTCAAGACAAACATGAGGAAAGGTTATTGGAAAGAAATTAGGACGCGGAAAGGTGTCAATAATATGGGTTGCGATCGATCCGCAAGACCCGCCAGAAATGTGAATTACGAATCTGGAACAAAGTCTTTTCATGTGTCGCCGTTTATCGCGATGTATTGATCTATCCTGAATAAGATCACCAAAATTTTTGACGCTGAAACACTTTCTGAGGTTGAGCAGCCAAGATAATATCTTTCTTTCCCTGCATAATGAGTTACAAAAGGTCACATATTTATAATTAATAATTTTACTATGAGTTATTTATGAAACCGGTTAGTGAATATAAATAACTCATAATGGTTTTAAAAACAAAGTTAATAAACTATGAATTTTACGAATGAATCACAACCTGTTTGCGTTATTAAATATTAAAAAGGTTATATTTTTCACCCAAAGATTATATTTCTCAACCCCTTATTTTCTCCCCCAGTACACAAATAATAGCACGGGTCTTTAAAATTATACAAAAGATTTTCTATGCGCACAATTAGAGGGAACATTGAGATCAAGGTGTGCTGAAGGAAGTATAATTCCTCAACTACTGCAAAAGCATTTTGTTTTTGGCTAACGAAAGTAATCAAAATATTATAAACAACCAACTTAATTTAATTACGAGTCCCATTCTAAAATTTTTTCCTAAAAATTATTCGAGTAAATTTGTATTAAGTAACAATTTGAGTTTTTTAAATAATTGTTTTTTTTTTTTTTAAAAAATAGATATTTTAAAAATAGATTCTGGTAAAGAAACAATAATATTTATTTTAGTTAGTTATGACATCCTGAAGAAGAAAATGGTATTTTTCGAAACCGGTAGATGTATTTAAACTCAATTAAGTGGTTAATAAAACAAAGATAATAAATAAAAATATAATTATCTATTAGTTTTACAAAAAAATAAATTATCCTGTTAAATTTTCGTACTCTATCTGCGATGTTGACTTGGTATCGGTTAGGGAGATCAATGACCTGGGTGTAATATTTGATAGTAATTTATCATTCATTCCCCACATTGATTCGATAACTAATAAAGGTCTCAAAATGTTGGAATTTGTTTTGTGGACGGCATAAAACTTTTCAAACCTGCACACCTATAAAGTCCTCTACACTTCTCTAGTCAGACTTCAGGTAGACTATAATTCGGTCATATGGTCGCCACACTTCATTATTCACTCGACGGCGGTTGAAAGAACATTTTTGCTGTACTTTTAACTATTTATAGGACTACGTTATTACAATTTTTTGTGTCTCAACTCAATGGTGACGGGTAAATTGCTTTACTTTACATTTTATATTTATTTTTATTTTTGATTATGAAAAAAATGTGCTGACATTATATGATTTTTTTCTTTTTGTATTGCACTTCTGGTATATTAATGCCTGAATAAGGCATGTATAATAATAATAATAAAAATACTGTGATTACAGCATTTTTTTTCTTAAATGTCTTATCACATTACCCTCCAAAGAGACAGCACCAAATGTCATTGGAAGTTATATGGAATTGAAACAAGGAACTTGATAAGTAAAGAAATAATGATTCTCGACATTTTAGAGATATGGTGTTGGAGTAGTATACTGTGTATACTTTGAGACGTACATCTCCATTCTTCAGAAACTGCGCACTGAATAAAGGCTGTAGGAAAAATAATTCTTACATACTTAGGACATTTATGTAAGAATTAGTGTTGAATTTATAATGTATTATTATATTAAATGAGGCATGTGGTTAACTACAGTACAACCTAACTTAGTCGGTTAACGCGAAAAAAAATGAATGACTTAAATAGTTACGTAATTCACCGTTCCGGTGACGTGCACGTAATAATATTGGATAATTTGTATAGCGCCATTTTCGTATCAACTGTTTATATGGTAGTCCTACATTATCTTTATTTTATAATAAAAAAGTGTTATTTTAATTTATGGAAATGATTTTTTGAATAAATAAAGTCACTGATGCACTGTTTCTTATGACGGAGGGCAAATAGTTCCACGCTTTTGGGCCTGCCACCGCAAATGCCCGTTCACTAAATTTAGACTTCTGGCAACGTTTGGTCGGTTATACAACCCTTCCTGCGGCTGATGTAGAGGTTGAACTGAGAGTTTGACGTCTACTATTCAAATTGTCTGAGATACAGAGGCGCCATGTTATGTGTCGTCAACCAACACAATTTAAATTCAACTCTTTCAGGGACTCGGAGCCAACGTAGCTGATGTAAAAGGGATGTTATATGAGAGAATTTGGAAACTCCATATATTATCCGTGCAGCCGCATTTAAAATCTATCCAACTGAAACATGTAGCGATAAATTATATTCAAAGTTTCGCCCAATCGGAGATTATTTGATGTCTGTTCTTTAAAAAGAGTGCTTTCGTATCTCGTAAAGACACTTTCATTTATATAATGATTCATTTGATATTACACGTTATAAAAACAGGTTTTATTTTACATTACAAACGCTGATCTTTCTATGTGCGTCGAGAACATTCCGTAAATTCTCCTCATACAGTTTTATGATTTAATCAACACGTCTTGGAACCTTTTAGAACGAGCATTTTGTAATCCAAACCGTTCGTGTTTATTTTATCCGACATTTTTCATACAAAACGGCTTAATTTTGAGGGCCAGCGTAAAATTCCAATCGCTAAATCCCTGCCAGGAACGCCCGGAATGGACCCTGCGGTTCTTCAGCGGGGCGGGGCGGGACGTCTATATTAAAAGCAGGCATTTTCAATGCCGATACATTATTAATTTTACATTTAAAAAAAAAATATTTTGGGTCCATATAATACATTTTAAACATGATTGACAACATATTTTATTATAAAACAAATTTATATTATTTATTCGTGTATTACAATTTAACTAGAATATTACTAATGCTTTAAATACAGTATTTTTAAAAGAAAACTCATTAATATTTTAAGTATGTCCAAATCTTTGTAGGAACCAATTACTGGGATTTATCCCCTGAGGGATTATCACAAAATATATATGTCTCACAGTCATACTTCGGTCAAAAAGAGTCTCAGCTTCAGCGACATCTATACTGTTATATGAGAATGAGTATCAAATTTTCAGCGTAGTTGATAGTAAATATTTCAATTATTTCAACATGATAACATGTATATAAATTTCAACAATTCGATAGATGTGGTAGCATGGGTAAATAGGAGAACGTTTCATTGTGTAAAGTGATCACTTAAGCCAGCCGATGATAGGTCGTAAGCCATGTAATGCCCACGACTTCCATACTTCCCATATAAATAAAAATAATAGCTTCGTCTCTGTGAGACATTTATATCTAGATAACTTTAGTTTAAAAATTGGAATACGTTGTGTCAATAAATCTTGAATTTATTACCATTAAATTGTTATATTATACACATAACACGAATCTACTTCGTATGAATCGTTATCAAGTGACTTTACAATGGAAATTGATATTTTTAACTCAAATATGAAATGTTTCGGGAGGCACTCGGGTGACCAAATAAGAAAAAAATTTACATCTTGCTCACTGTTTATGTTTCTAGCATAAACATTTATTTAATATTATAATATATTATAATGCTGTATGAAATGCAATTTTAGAAATTCTATTTAAATTTATTATAAAGATAATTAAATCTATTATGATCTAAAATATGAAGGGGTGTACAATTAACATACTTTAAATAAAGCTTACATAATTAATACTGATCTATGTATCATATGTGTGTTCTCGGTACTATCTAAAACTTTGTGCAATATATAAGTACCCCTTCCTCTAGCCATCCTATCTCCACTCCCAGATTTAAATGTGTATTGAGTGCCATTATTTTCAAATTTTGCTCATTTATTCTCTAGGATCATGAAGAAAATACAAACACCCCCACAGACTAGTAAATGAATAGACAAGATATGAAGTGTATATATAGGAGAGGGGTTTGGAACATTATTTGCGGGGCGAGGGGTATTCTACACACATTTATCCAACGACACATAAATCCGATAGTTTATGACACATTTATGCAGCAGTAAAAGTATTTACTCTATGAAAATAAAATCTTTGATGTATTTTTTACATTAAAGCATTTTATATTGTTAGTGTTTAAATTTTCGTTCCAATCGAGACATATTTGACTCTTTGATTGTAAGAGTGGCACCAAAGTGATCACGTGGGTGCCATCTAAATTAAAATTCTGTGATAAGGAATTTACGTTAGTTCATGTCTATTTATTTGATGGTCTGTGGTCACCCCGCAATATATACCAAAATACAAACATCTCAACCTCATTCATGTCTCAAAATAATTTAATCTTTATCTCTCACACTGTTTGACATATTTAATTTCATTTAATGATAATTTTAAGGTCTAACGAGTAAGAAAAACGTAGTGTATTTCTAAATCTAAATCCTATATCTATTTCAAGTTATTTTACTAACTATAGTCTTAAGTCTTAATCTAAGCGATACGACTAGAGTCCGAGAATTTAATACCATTAATATATTCAAAACCGCTTTTTACTAGTCTCCGCTTCAAATGGCTAGTTAACCGTTAAATGATGAATCATCCACGTTTCGATGGGTTCACGTGCACAGTCTTCGCAAAGAATGCCTTTCTAGTCACATCGATCACCGCCGGGCAGCAGCGCAGCAGTGGTGAGCAGACCGGCCGGCAGGCGGCGGAGCTGACGGCGGTCGCCATGGAAACCGGGTGCCAAACACGACGCCGTCAATCACAGCTGACCTACCCTGGTTACTGCGGCTTGGACGGCCCGGTGTCCCCTCGTCAATTACCCGGCGAGAGCCTGGCTAATCGACCAAGTTGAATTACCGCGGAAACTTGCCGGGAAGTGGGATAAATTGTTTTTCGGCTGTCGTGGTGAGGAGGATCTCTGTCGTCTCACAATGATCCTCATCAGCAGCGAAGCAATGTTCAACGATTTTCTCGTTCATACGGTTATTTCACTTATTTAGATTGGATGTAATTTCAATAAATTTTTTAAAAATATGTAACCTAAAAGTACGCTAATTCACAAAATAGCACTAAACATGTGTAAAAAAGTAAACTACGCTGATTCACAATATCGTACTAAAAATATGTAAAGTAAACTACGCTGATTCACAATATCGTACTAAAAATATGTAAAGTAAACTACGCTGATTCTCAATATCGTACTAAAAATATGTAAAGTAAACTACGCTGATTCTCAATATCGTACTAAAAATATGTAAAGTAAACTACGGCGATTCACAAAATCGTACTAAAAATATGTAAAAAAGTAAACTACGCTGATTCTCAATATCGTATTAAAAATATGTAAAGTAAACTACGCTGATTCACAATATCGTACTAAAAATATGTAAAGTAATCTACGCTCATTCACAATATCGTACTAAACATATATAAAGTAAACTACGCTGATTCACAATATCGTACTAAAAATATGTAAAGTAAACTACGCTGATTCTCAATATCGTACTAAAAATATGTAAAGTAAACTACGGCGATTCACAAAATCGTACTAAAATTATATAAAATAAACTACGCTGATACACAATATCGTACTAAAAATATATCATCGGTGTTGATGTATTGAAATTTTAGTACTTTACACGTTTGTCATTACTTGTTTTAAATACCTCTTTATGACATTTAATTATTTAATTAAGTAAGAGGATTTTACTGTTTCAAGATTCATTATATAATGACGTGTAGCATATAAAACTAATTATAAAAATCCGCAAAGGTATTTAAGCACAATATTGCAGTCATGTCACAGTTATCGTTGAGAAATAATATTACCATTAAAAATGTATGAATTTTATATTTCACGAATACGTAAAGTAATTAGAAGATAAATACAAAAATATAGGTGATTTCTTTATAGGTTCTTTTGCCGCAATACCTATCATCGATGTGTTCATTTGTGATTTTAAATATGTCAACTCAAGAAACATAAACGCCACGTCATTGCTCGGCATACTTGACGAAAAACGTCTCGCGTACTTTGTTTCTAAACCATCGTTGTGCCGAAATTCTTTGACATATTTTTAAACGTTTATGAACTTTAACACGATCAGATATCGATTATAGCTCGTTTTATGACAATTTAACGATAGATATTAATAAAATCGTCAGGTAATATTTGTAAAGAACTCTCCCTACACTTTTGTATTAAATCTATTATCCACAATCATTTAAAAGAGATTAATAATCATTTAATTAATATAATAAGACAGAAGAGTGTGACATTCCATCTCCTCTGTCTATTTCTGCGATATGATGGTAGGTCAAAAATGGAATAAGTCCATGAAAGATCAGATAAATCAACATGTTTTTGTCGTATTTTAAGGCGTGTTTCATGAAAATGACAATCTATAATAAAATAATGTAAAAAAATTGAAACTTTTAAACACCTTCTCGAGTGGATTCGGTTCAGATTCGGGTTGCACTTTTACCGCCAATAAAAAATGCACCGAGTTCGAAACTTAAGGTCGTCAATTTCTTCGATGCTCAAACGTCTCGTGGGTTATAAAAATGTCAGAATTTGAAGTAAGTTCGCTTCGAACTAATTCGCCCACATCAGAAAATGTCACATCATGCAATGGATGGTGTTTGCCGAGCTGCCAACTCAAACGCCGTATTTTATTTTATTATGTAAAATAAATGTTTTCTTCTTTAATATTAGCAAAATTACTTTGTGGTGTCATTTTATATAAATAATTAGACTAAATACTTTGTTGAAACTACTATTTATTGATTATTCAACATGTTTCGATGCCTATGGTATCTTCTTCAGGAAACAATGTATACTGAAATTAAAAATACAAGCATAGATAAAAACAAAACTATAAAGTGGATTTGGTTATTTTTAATATTTAGCTTGCTATTAACACTTTTTCTTATATCAAATACTAGAATTTTAGAAATAAGAAAAAGTGTTCATAGTAAGTCAAATATTATAAATAACACAAAATCCTTTTTGCACCAAGTCACCTTTTAAATTTGTTTTCATATTAATTCTTACTTATTCACCGCTTTATAGTTTTATTTTTATATATGATTTTATTTTTAATTTTAGTATACATTGTTTCCTGAAGAAGATATCATAGATATCAAAACATGTCGAATATTCAATAAATAGTGGTTTAAACAATGTGTTTTGTCTAATTATTTATAAATGTTTTGTATTCTAAAAAGTGGTTAGTTAATTTATTTCAATATCTCTACCATCATATTTGCTTTTATAATTCAAATTTTAAAAAAATAATAATTTAAAGCTTAAGCGTTGTCTATTGTACATTAGTCATCGTAGCACGGAAACATAAAAATAAGAACAAATTTAGACAATTTAAAATATTTATTAACAAAGTGGCAATTATGATCATAGCTGATAAATACAACGGTTGGATCTCCTGGTTTGCTACTATCAAAACAAAATGAATGAGATATCTAAGAAGTACGAAATTGTGCACCTCATAATACAGAGAAAGATTGCTGGAAGTAGGGTAGAAGTAGAACACCATGGCTGAAGAACCTAAGATAATGGTAGTAAATAATGTGACGATAGCCAAAATTCTTCAATGGCCCTGCAGTCCATATCAAGTTTTGCCCTTCAGTTTAGAATCTATAGCAGCTCTAGTGCATCCTTTTTTACGCCGTCTACTGAGAAAAGTTCTCCTACTACCTGGGTTTTCATTAAGGATTATTTTAGGAGTCCTCGCTTCCAGCATCCTCTGGACGTAACCCACCCATCTGAGTCGTTGTTGTTTCATGTGGATGGAGAGTCTGGATTCTAAAATGATTAATGCACGTTCCCCGGATAGGATGAGATCCAGGTTCGAATTCCGGTAGCAACAACAATATTTTTCGATAAAATTGATTTTATATGTAAATCTTTCTAATTAATACATTAAATTTTAAAAAAAATATCAGATATCTCATAGAGACAAAGCTATTTTTTATTATATATAATGGAAATATTAATTTGGCATATACATATAACGTCCACCAATTCTCACCCCTCAATCTCCACATTTATCAAAATTTTGAAAGTTGTAGATATGTTAGTATGTGCACTTACTTAGTAAGCCCTGTGACTACCCCATATTTTCCATTAAATATAATAAAAAAATAGTTTTGTCTCTATGTAATATCTGATATTTGTTTAATAACAGTGCCTTTGTAGGTAAAAATCCAGTAATTGTGTGTTCTTGGATATAATATTAACTCGAATATACTCCTTCTCTATACACGAGTCTTACTCTCATAGAGAAGAAACAGATGTTAAAATATATATATATCCACTGATTATTGAAATTGTATTATATTTTTAATATTAATAAAAAAAGAAAAAATATATATATTGCTCATTTAATTAGTATTTAAAATATCACAGACCTGTGTTCTGAATAATTACAACTTCACAATACGAATATGTTATCCTTAATGATATACAACTCGCTAATGCGTCTTATTTTCAAACTTCCCCATCCAGTATAGGTCCATAAATTCTTCGCAGCACTTTCCCCTCAAAACTATCCAATATTTCGGGCAATTGGACGCTAGATCTGTGAAGTCCTCAACTACCTGGAACTTATAGTGATCTTTGAAGACTAGGCTTGGATCGATCCAGTGTATTCCCTCTCTGTCTACTTTGTCTCATTATTTTGGATTTATCCTCGTTCACTACCAAACCGACTTATTTTGTAGTAGATTCTAAGGAGTCAAATAATTATTTGATAGATGGCAATTTGGTATTTTAAACAAGAAAAATATTATATAAAAAAATAGTTTTTGAAACCGAGCACAAAAGACGTACATTTCTGTGAAAAAATAAATAAATCATAATTCAATTACACAGATCCTGAGCCAAATCTTTAAGACGTTTGTACCAATATTTCAAATCGCATAGCTTTTCTCAAAATTGATATTAAGTATTCATTTCACCGCGATTGGATTCGAACCTATTTTCCTATTAGTTCTTCATACTTGCCGGCCATTTGCCAACTTGACAAAACGAAAATAAATCGCCAACCGAAGAGATTGCGGCCGACGTCGTAGCGGTCTCTCTGCATCGCCATCCCGCTCGCCCTCGCCTCTGTCGCCGCTGGCCCGGTGAGAAAAAAAACACCGCTAGCAAAAAGAAACATGGCAGCCACCCTCTTCTCCGGAAAAGGCGGGCTTTTAGCGTAATTACGTTTCAGTGTTTTTCTAGAATTTGAGACATTGTCTTTGGTGTATAACTTTTGTCTAGTTCTCGCGCCGCTTCAAATTGTATTTATGGGACACTAACGGAAAATTGTCGCCGGGCGGCAACAGCCATTTTTGTACTTTACTGCAAACATTGTCACTGTACTGAGATTTTGTGTCTACATAATTGTAATAGAAAATGGTTTTATAACTACAGAGAATCTACACCACAAGGACAAATACTCAATACAAATTAAATGTATTAATTAGATCAATTTTATAGAAAAATATTGTTGTTGCTGCCGGGATTCGAACCTGGATCTCTTCATATCCGGGGAAATGTATTAACCGATTATGCTACACCAACACAATAAGTTGACGACAAATTTTCGAATGTTGCATTTTTATATTGATAAATCTGCCGTTCCATTATTTGAAAACCATCTACTTTATATTTACAGAATCTTATGACACCTTTGAGTAATTCGACGGGAGATGCCAGAATTAATTGATAATTCATTTTTATTACACATCGGAAACATTAATACAACTTATATATTTTTTATAAATATAATGTTAATATAATGCAATATAATGTTCTGTAAAATTGCAACTTCACAAAAACACTCATATCAAAAATACAGTTAATAGCAACTTTGCTCATTCTCATTAACGATCTTAACAAATAATTAATTCCTAACAATAATTATGTATAGGTATTGAAGATATGATATGACTAACCTCAATTTGTGATATGGATGTTCCATTACAGTAAAATATACTGTTTATTTTGTACGTTCAACAGTTTGACTAAATTAAGATCAAAATTACATAATTTAATGGAATATTTATTTCTATTATTTCAGTGAAATATTTAGTACCAAATTTTGCAATTCTTCTGTGTATTTTTTACAAAATAAATATCTTTTTTAAGAATGTATTATTGAGCTACATTTTAAAATGTTAAAAACATTACTAGTGAATTACTAAAACATTCAGAAATCTTAGCTGTCTTCTTTTAAAATCATTTTTATATTATATTATCTCTTCATATTCAGTTATTTAATGCGTTAAATACAGAATTTCTCTCTCCGAATATGTTACATCCTCTACAACTGGTGTAAGATATGCACAGTTTAACAATAACACCCTGTGTAGTAATTAACAATGAATGTGCCCCTTTTTGACGGCCCTGAGTAACACCTTAAAATATGCGCATTATTTTCTGATGACCGGTCCGTGAAGCAGTTGTCCTATTGTTGTTTACTAATTCTCGGCTGCCACGCTTTGTTGCATGATTGATGGCCACGAGCGCTTGTCATGATGGCGCATTGTCGGATGTAAGTCATATTCAAAATTTAAATGATCGACGACGCTTAATGTCAACAAGCTAATATGTCGATCAACATGACGCAATCGCCCAACGTATTGTAGTTTTAAAAATAAAATGTAAATAGACACTTTTAGAATTATTCATCCTGGTCCGGCCTGAATGGTGAATACATCAAATTTTGTGTTCGTGTTAGGTTTTATTTTATTTAACTCTTCATAGAAAGCAAACACGTTGTGGCTTGACATTATAACTAAATATTTATAGAATAGTCTAGAATAGTCATTTAGTTTCAGTTGGACACAACCTTCTTCAGGACAATATAGTATTATACTTTTAAAATCAGCAATGTTATCTTTGTGGTTAAGATTCGAGTAAATTTGTATTAAGTAATGATTTGAGTTAGGTACTAAAAAAAAAAAAATTTTTTTTTTTTTTTAAAAATAGATTTTTCAAAATAGATTCTGTCAAAGAAACAATATATGTTTTAGTTAGTTATGACATCCTGAAAAAGAAAATGGTATTTTTCGAAACCGGTAGATGTATTTAAACTCATTTTAGTGGTTAATAAAACAAAGATAATAAATAAAAATACAATATAGTATTGACTGATCTAAGTACAGATATTTAAATAGAAGGTTAAAAGGACAGAGCAACAACATATCAGAGTGGGACAGAGTATCGGGTAGGCGGTGCGAGAGAAGGGTAGAAATTACATGGGAATAACTTTAAAATCGGACACTTGGATAAATTTATTTGATTATTTACAAGTGTTGCATAAAAATGGAATAGGTTTACGCCTTAACAATTTAAAAGCATTAGATATTAATAAATCAATCAATAATAGTAGCCAGATAATAATTGTCGATTTTTTTGGTTATCATTCAGTTCGTGCGGCACCCATATATCAAGGTTTTTGAATTTTTCTAGTTATTTTGTGCTATGTATGTAGTTCCTATTTAACTAATGCATTCATTTTTTATTATCAACAGAAAATAGACCTTCTTGGTCGTAAAATTTCGTGCTGGGGACCAGGAATTGTTAAATTTACCACTCGTTTTGAACTCATAAAAAATGATGATACTTTAAATATGAATTAAATATATTAATTAAAAAGATATACATATGAAATTAATTCTATCGAAAAATATTATTGTTGCGTCACCGGGATTCGAACCTGGATCTCTTTCCTAACCGGGTAAGGTGCATTATCCAACTATACTACAGCGATAATATTTTAAGCAATAAATTTTCGAACCTATATGTTGCCTTTTTGATATTAATACATTTCGTTCTATTATTTCTCAATCTCAAATACCTTTGAGTAATCTGATAGCAGACGCCATATGTCGCTAAAATTTTTATCGCTGTAGCATAGTTGGATAATGGACCTTCCCCGGTCAGGAAAGAGATCCAGGTTCGAATCCCGGTGGCGCAACAACAATATTTTTCGATAGAATTAATTTTATATGTATATCTTTCTAATTAATATATTTAATTCATATTTAAAATATCACAGATCTATGTTCTGAATAATTACAACTTCACAATATGTGTTCTCCTAATAAATTTGAAAATATTCCTTATTTGAATCAAAATTAATAATACAACGAAAGTCGATGTTACCAAAATACAGACTGCATAAAAATATATACGATGAAATGATATTTTTAAAGTATATTAAAACTTGATGTATCATTCCAAAACCAGTTTTAGTCAAGTCGAGATATTTAATTCATCGCGTGTTTAAAGCAGTATTTTAAGAACAACAGCTTTCAACCCTCTTAAGACGTTTGCTTGTAAATATCTACAGAATCTTTCGCACTAAAACTAACGATCCCTGAAAAGGCTCGAAAAGAAGGCCGTACACTGTGGTGATGTGTGAGTGTGAATGACGAAGCACGGGGTAGTTTTTTTGCTTCCAACACAGTAACACGCCCGCGGGGATAGCTCTCCATTTTTGTTTTTGAGTGATTTTCGCTGTATCCGTGTTGTCTTTCCATTTTGTCTGTAGACATTTTTTGTCAACATTCGCAACTTTTGTGACCTTGGGGGTCGCGAGTTTTTCCTGAGGGGGTCATAATGCACTTCTCTTGTCAATTTGTTAGTAAATACTAAATTTTATAAATTCTCTATACGAAAGGTTGAATCTGTGAAAATATAAATTAAGAGCAAAATAAAATCTATCCGATTTACTTAAATATTAAGTAAAAATTTACTACTATTTGAGAGTCTTCGGCTGATGTATAACTCCAATTTTAGATGTCTCTGTCTTGGATCAACACACTCAAATCATAAACAGGAACGTGGAGCATTTTCTTTACATTGTCAATCCATCTTAATATGGGTTTCCCAAGAGGTCGCTGACTATTTGAAAAATAAGCAAAATATATGTAAAAACAAAAAAAACTTTTAGAAATTGTCCTAGAAAATTTTACACTTAAATTCCGTACATATATACTCTTATAAGAAAGAAGTTATTAAAATATTGATTTATATAACTTTTTATTTGTTACCTGTAGCGTGTTTATTACGGACACAGATAGCAAACGTTAGCTCTTGTATTTTGAAAATATAAATATCTAATTCATATAACTCAATTTTTTTTTATTATTTATTTTATTATAACACTTTCTTTATAAATAACATATTTCAACATTAAAAAAATCTTTTACTTTCCTATGTGAGTCAGAGACTTACAGAGAGATATTACTTAACTAAATGAAAGTTTACCAATAATTACAGTATAATGTACATACAGAAACATGTCTTTTTTAAATGGAACGACCAGAGAGCAATATTTTTTCACATTCAGTTAAGTGACAATATTCAAAACGATTGTAGAATTATTAGAAATATTTGAATATGTCTAAGAACACACAATTACTCAATTTTTATCTACACAGGCACTGTTATTAAACAAATATCAGATATCTCACAGACAAAGCTATTTTTGTATTTTTTATTTTCATACTTTCATATATTTTCGATTAAATATAATTTAAAAAAATAGCTTTGTCTCTATGAGATATCTGATATTTGTAAAATTATTATTTATTTACGATACAAAGACCTTTTACGTATGTATAACCTTTTAGTACATACCTACCATAATGTGATGAAAGAAAGAAATAATTAAATCATATATACATTACAATAAATCAAATAAATAATGAGAACATAAACAAGATATGTAAAATAATAGTATACATAACATAATTAACTGTCTTCAATTTATATTTAATTCATACGAATGTATCGCAACCCCTAGTATACTTTAAAAATTTAAAAAAAATTGCGTTCTTACTATTAGAATCATATTAGATAGCAGGTTAGAATGCTACGCTACATATTTTGAAACCAATAAAATAAATTTGCGTGTTTACGTTCACAAACTATTCATAAATATAAATCGCAATATATTTATTAGATCATGAGAAATTTAGAAAACTCTCATCCTAAACAGAATTGGCAATGTAAAAAATTTGCTAGATTACTTTGAAAATGAATTATTTTTCCTTAAGCGTCACTGAGTTGTCGCCCAAAACACTTTGTTTCACAAAACCGAAACAATATTTTTTTGTTTATACACTCTATAATAATATTGTTGATTGATAATATTGCATAAAAAGCAAAAGCATAAAATAAATTTACATTCAGTGTTGGGCCGTTTTTTCAGATGAAACAATCAAAAGACGCTTCGGGTAAAATAAAACCGCTCTTATATTTCGCTCTATTTCAATCTTTATTTATGTACGGCATAATTGGATGGGGTGGAGCGAATCACAACACAATCGAACCACTTATATTATTGTCAGAAGAAGGCAGAGCTTCGCGTAATCACCCGCATCCCATTTCGGACTCCATTCCCTCTACTATTTAACTCCTTCGCAACGCTAACAGTCCGCCATCTTTATGTACCAGACATTTTAAAATGAATCCATTTAAACCCATGGGAATAAATTTTAGTAGGGCACAGTCACAAAATTAGGCTCACGTGCAAGAAGGAACAAATCTTGCTCAAAAGAGATCATTTTTGGACAAAATAGTAGGACATGATCCTGAAAATGTATAATCTTAACAATATATTTGTTTGTTTATCTATATGAACGATGTTCTTCGGTGTTATCCTGATGCTGATGATCTTCTGAAGTTGTATAACTATTTCTCATGCTTGTGGTCTAGTGGTTATGATACTCGCCTAGTGATCTAGTGATCGGGAGTTCGAGCCTCGTTCCAGGAGGTTATCAAGTTCGTTCTATTTTCATAGCATAATCGTTTAGCTCAATATAGATGTGACACGTATAAACCCTCAATACTAATGGAACATTTTGAGTCGAAGCGCGCCATTCGCTCATACTACAGCCGTTGTTATCACTCAGCCAATAACTAACAAGTTTAGAGAAGGTACATGGCTGTCATTTTCTCCCAAAATTGTTCGTACTTATTAAATTATACATAATATTAACGTATTCATTTTATGATACAGTAGTATAAATCGAGATATATAAAATCAAATACGTATCAGATTTAATTTTAACGAAGGTGATAATGAAATGAATATAAAAATTTCATAACAATTTAAATCCCCGATCAATTTTAATTGTCCATTGTAAATTTCACGCGACGAATACAGAAATCACACGCCAACAATAAAACTAATCTTATCCGACGTATGTTTTTGTTAATACTTGTTTGTTTTATTACAATATTTCAGGGACCTTGCCAAGGAACACAACATATCATACATTGCTCTCTTAAGTGTTTTATACATTTTAAGGACGCTTGTGATGACCCAATAACAATCCATTTCAATTCCTTCTGCTAGTGTATTAATAAAGGAGCAACCACATATCAGACAAGTCACGAACGGTTTAGGATTTAAAACAGACGTAACTAAGTGATCGTTGGAAAGTGGAAGAAAGCATATATTTAGCAACTTGAATTAGCCTATATTTATTTGTTTTATATTTTCTTGATTAATTTAATTTACTTGTTATTTAATAGTGCTTTTTTTTAATACATATGTGTGGTAACCTTTAATTGCTTACCAAGTTGGTGTTTGATAATATTTTATTAATATTTAAAAAAATTCGTGATTAACTTTGTGAATGTTCATTGTTATTTATTAGAATGTAGAATTAACGTATTGTAAGTAACTTTTTTAAAATTTTTAACTTTTGGAAAAAAAAGTTAATTGTTCAAATTAATTAACGTTGATTACTTCAAAAAGTAAAACATTTTCGACGCTTAATGCGTCATCTTCAGTAATAAACTAAATCCTAAAACTATAATATCGACTGTCGACTACATGGGGGTGGGGAGGGGTATGAGCGCGGTATGCGAGCGGCGAAACCCCCCCTTGTCCCCAATATTTATTATTTTATTATATTTTTATCATTTCCTTTAATGCCTTTGTTGGTTTTTCTAGTAATGAATAAAAACAAATATGAATTCTTCACGCTTGAGCAACATTATTTATTATTTTTATCCTTTGAAACATAAATTCGTTCACTCGCGATCGTCCTAAAGATTTACAACCCTTACTTACATAAAGCTCTGTTTAGGTAATACAGAAAAAGAGCCTTCAACAAAAAGTGAAACTGAAAAAATACACGTCTCAATTCACAATCCACCCTCGGTAGGCCACCCTAAATTCATTACTCAGGAAGCCACCCTGTCAATTTATTTTTCCACCCGATTTGACACGATTCGATACAAGCTGCAGTAGGAATCCCTCAGTCATAATTTGCTCTGGGACAATATGGATCACTTTTGCGCCAACAGAGAAGGGTAAAATGTTGTCGAACATTGTGCTAAATTCGGCCTCTACATTGTCCTGCATCGAGCCAGCTCTGCGCCGCATTGCTTAGATTGAAGAGCAGTTATTATTTTATAGGTATTTTTGTATATAATAATTTATAAGTATTAAAATAATTATTTATTTTATGTTGGCATTAGTATTTCCGTTATGTTGGTAAGAATATTATATGTATTGGCATGGATTGCTTGTTTTTTTCTATTGTAATGAGATTTTTCTGTTTTGATATTGTCTGTAAATGAATGTATAATTATGTTTATATTTATAACATTAAAGAAGTATTCGTCCCTTCATTTCTTTAAATGAATTTTTGTCGAAGTAGACTACTTTTGTCGAAGTTAACATCTTATAAAATTATAACATCCCCTTAAGCATCGGAAAATGAAACCTTAGAAATTATACATTTTATCGAATCGGATAAGACTCCTCTCGCAAAATAAAACACTTGCATTATATTATTTATCTCTTATTTAACTCTTCTGGTATTTGTCGGATTACTCCAGATCGGCATGATACTATCTAAAATATCCAGGAAATAATTACTTTTAAAACCTTTACATTTAAGTCGTGCTAAAGATAATTGAAAATATAAATCATGTTATTCCAGAATGTCGAGAGAATCCATTCGTTAATTGTTGTTCTTTGTATCGGTACAGTACAAACTTTGGGGTAGATTTCTGTTTATGGAGTACAAGTAGTAATAGGTTGTATGAAATGCTCCAAACCACTTTTAATAATGAGGTTTTCCTAAAGGAAATATATTATGTACAAAGGTATAATTTGTTTGTTCGTGATCGGAAATTTAGGACCAATATCAATATATATGAATGTCTCCTTAACATGTAAGTATAGTATGTATATATTGTATAATATATAGATAAGTCCTCTAATATATAATATAATATTTAAAAATGATACAGCCTGTGGTTTCAATACCTACTAAAATAGATATTTTCATAACTGGGTCATTAAGATTTTTCCGTGCCTGTCAAATGCAAAGTATTTGAATTGAAAATAGCCATTTACTGAAAATTCAATCTGTGATATAAATAACCAAATTTACATAACAATTTGAATGTTATCTTTTAAAATTATAAATAATATATAGGTAACAAATTTTGTATAAATTTTGGTGTTTTTACATATTATATTATTATTAAGTTTTATATTTTAAAGTTGGGTTTTTGCGATCAACAAATGATCGATTAATATGATTTTTTATATGAAATTAATCTGTCTGTTTTCGATATAATAGAAATGACCTTACTGCGTCCGAACATATATCTCATTTTATTTAATACGACGATCAATTACTACTTTTGTAAATATTTACCAATCTTATATATATTATATTTTAGTGTGTTCCTATTTTTGTCTATATACATTTATATTTAGGCATACAATGCCTAGCAAGATGAATCGTTCTAAGGGCGCAGTAAAAAGATATATTTTCATGGAGTATAACTCCGGCTTATCGGGGGAAGGGTGGTTATTGAAAATAGTGGCAGTAGAAACTTTTTTGTTATTTTTTTTAGATAGCTCTTAAGTGTTAAGTGTTCTCGATGTTAAAATTTTATTCACGCAATGCCGTGTATATCAACAAGTTTCTTATATATAACAGAACACTTTAAAATAGCCGAAGGGTTAATTTAAACATAGTTTTTAAGGGATGAGTCAAATTTGTTTAAAAATCACATAAAAGTAACTTGTGCAAGAGGTACATACGATCTACCACAGCCAGTAAGTAATACAAGTTTCACAAACTGTTATAATCAACATTTAAATGAATGTTCCGTTGCCTTCACTATCTACGTAAAATATGTTCAAATTAATTAAAAGTATTCGTTTTTACGACTCTACTGTTCAGTTTAATGTTGTCGTTCGACGATTCAATTACAGAAATAGTGTTTTAAAGTTTTAGGGGCAGATGAAACACAATACTTTATAAAAAAAAATATTGTTTTCTGTTTGGTATTGCATTTTATTTGTTTATTTAATTTCAGTTTAATATATATATATATGCACAGACGATTATAATTAAAAATGTGTTTTAATGTGACAAATAATAATTGATTTAAATCCGGTACAAGACGAAGTGTTGAATAATCATCGTTATCGCCCATTTTCTAACCAATGCTGGATGAAAGCCTCTCATTTTTTTATCTATTGTTATTCATTGCCACGTATTTTCGTAGAGTTTGATGATTTCATCAGTCTAGAGGGTTTTACGGTGACCTATCGGCTTTTTGATTCCATTCACGAATCACTAGATGACTGCGTTTGTTCAATGATTTTTCATCCTCCACGTATTATATCCTGCTCATTGACATTTTATTTTCTTGGCGTATTTCATTAAATCAATTATATATATACATATTTCTATGTCCTATTGCGTTATATTTTTGATTTTTTTTCCTTCTTCTTTTCTCTTTCACGACATATAGTGGCCTCAATCAGATTAGAGTCGTCTCGTAATACATCTCTATAAGTCCCAGTTCTGGGTATTTTCAGGTAGGTTGTGATACTCTTTCAGGTCCTTCTTCAGCCCATATTTGTGCTCAGGATAATCTAATTTTCTATTGCTCCACTTTGACGCATAACGTGGCCAAAGAATCTTTTGATTAGTGCTGTAAATAAAGCATGCTGTGGTAGGATTTAGGCGTTTGTGCGTCATGCTTTAAGTATTTTTAATTGTACATAAATATCAGATCATCAATTTTAATTATTATATGTCGACATATCTATCAAATTTTTAAATGTTGTATATAATAAAAATTGATTCTCATTATGACATATATGCTGTTTCAGGGAAATGAATGATCAAATTTAGTCCACAGATAGCGATAGTGTAATGATACTCAAAGCGAGTCCACATATATACAACTTTCAAAAATTTAATATATATGGATATTGATTAATGGGTGAAAATGGTGAACGTTATAATTATATGAAGTGATTATTTAAGCCAGTCGAATACAGGTCGTAAAGCCCTGTAATTACCCGTACTTCCATATATTTCCATTAAATATAATTTTTTTAAAATAGCCTCGTCTCTATGAAATTTCTATTACTTGTTTAATAACAATGCATTTGTACGTGAAAATTCAGTAATTGTATGTATAATATGTTTAATTTCTGTATATATTTCTAATTGATTAATTTAATTAGTTATTAAGGAGAACACATTCTTATTGTGAAGTTGTAATTATTCAGAACACAGGTCTGTAATATTTTAAATACTAATTAAATGTTTTAATTAGAATGATTCAAATAATGGAACGATAGATGTATTAATTTAAAATGTGTAACAAAACTACACCGACAGTACTTTTCGTCAAAAGTACTGTCGCTGCAGCATAGTTGGATAATGCACATTTCCTGGTTTGGAAACAGATTCAGCTTTGAATCCCGGTAGCGCAACAACAATATTTTTCGATAAAATTGAATTTATATGTATATTTTTTTAATTAATACATTTAATTTGTATTAATAATTTTTGTTTCTTCTTTGATGTTATTGTCTTTCCATATTCTCGTATGTTTATTGATAGTAATTTGAGCTATTCGTATGCGTTTTCAAATTTCTTGTCATGTCATCGGCGTTCAAATAAATCTCCTCTTGAACTACCTCATGTACAATTATTTGAATCGTTTGCTGTGTTATATTAGCACGATCTGTTAACAGTTTCAGGCGCGATTGAATGATGACGTTGGTTAAAAATATTAATAGGTCGTAATACCTTTTCATCCTCCCCGCTTCATCCGTTGTGCGGGCGCGGAGGAAGCTGACCTCATCAATTATCGATCACAATGCGTGTCCGTCTGTCTGTCCGCAAATTAGGGGATGCGAGACGGGGAGGTTCCGTCGGCCAGAGTGGGGGTCGGACTGGCAATCAACGGACGCTGCGTGCTTTGAAGATTCGCACCCCACGGGCGATTGGAAGCGATGTGGACACGCACTCCTACATAATGTGATATATTATTTAGCTGAAGAATGGGGACGTTCCGGGCTAGTGCGGAAGATTGCTACATGTGTATCACCAGGTATATCAGCTAGGCTCTACATATAAAGAAGAACGTCAGTGGGTGTGTTTGTTTTTTATACATTTTATTCCAAGCTTGATGAAATTATGCACACTTGACCTTCAAAATATGAAAAAGGTCACTGTCTACATGTGATTTTGAAAAACCACCGCCATCTCCCTTTCCTACCCCTTAAAGCAGTATTTTGGTATTTCTTGATGAAATTTTGTATACTTATAAATTAATGTCTAAAATAAAACTACCCCCATCCCCCTACATGAAGCCTCTTCAATATACGTAAATCCAGGGCAATACCAGGTACGTCAGCAAGTTACATATATACATAAAATATTACGGTAACACTCTGAATAAATTAAAATATAAAATTTAGTGATCATTAAAAACATGCAGAATACTCAGAAAACATTGAAAATTGATAGAATTATAATATATACAAATTGAGATAAAACACTGTTCCACTATATTTTTTATTGTGTTAAACGTTAGAACGTTTTAGTGAACGTCTTCCCATTATCAATATTATAATTTAACTAAAATTAAAACGTTCTAACGATTAACACAATAAATAATATAGTGGAATTAAATAGTGTTTTGACTCAAATTACAAAATAATCATGGAATGAATTTCACAAAGTTTCACTAAAAACCTTTGAACAGTTATAAAGGTTGAGGAAAGTCAACATGAGTACGAACATCATACGAGTGGAAGAGATTGGATGAGACTACCCTTCAGGATACCAGTGATGTACAGTGATGAAGATTTTCATTTAAATACAAGATGGTATAAGAAAGAACAAGAAATTGTATACATTCAAAATTAAACTAAGTACATATGTGCAATATATGTTGTTGTAAATAGGGAAATATGGGTAATGTTTGTATTAGAGCAGTGGTCCCCAACCCCTGGACCGCGGCCGCTTGCTTCATTCTCGAATAATTTCAAAAAATTGTCAGTTATATAGCTTAACCAATGTGACTCCCCCCCCCCCAGTGTAACCCCCCCTACCATCAGTGGGCCGCGGTGAAATTATCAAACGCTGACCGGTCCGCGGCGACAAAAAGGTTTGGGACCACAGTATTAGAGCATATATACAGGTTGGCCCAAAAAAAGTGAGAACATCTCATGGGTTATTTCAAAACATAATATAATTAATTATATTTTTTTTTACACTTTGTTTAGATAATCAGAAATCATCAAAACACCACATATTGCATAATCTACTGGGTTTAAATCTGGGCTATTCGGTGGCCACATGCCTGGCTCGATGATATTAACATTCTCACGACGAAGAAAGTTGATTGTATTTCTGACTGTCTGAGATGGAGCTCCGTCCTGATGTAATGTCTAGCTATACTCCAGGCTTTGTTTTTAAATTCTTTGATCATTTTCCTAGCATCCCAACGTTTTTCAATTCGCATATTGATATATTTTGATCAGAATACGTTCTTCTACAGTGATTTTTGTTGTCATTCTGGGCAACAATTTGAAAAAATCAAATATAAACAATGGGATAATTAATAATCAAAGATGGCAACCGGAAATCGTCGAAATAAAACGTAATATAGATATACCGTTTGCACTAAATTAAGAATAGTTTTGTGAAAAAACGTATTTAATATATTTCTCTGTACCTAAATAATATATTGAAGATTATGTCCAACTAATTTTTCATGTCATTGAATTATACATGTCCAATAAATTAATCTTCTTCCCTGATACCTAATCTTCCCTTATCCTTTTCTCATTCTTCTTATTTCCAATAACAATTAACATTATATTAACTAATGTTCATTTTTATATTAAATGGTTCACACAGACAGAGATGTGTATTAATATGTTTATGCTATCACGTGACCAAACCAAATTGAGTAAAAGAGGGTAACTTTAATACCCAAAATGCTGCCCAAATTTTCGGCTAATTAAGAAATTACTCCGATGCTGAGTTGACCATCGAGAGGGGGATGTATGGAGTGTATTATGTTAGGGGGACATTTAAATAGGGTAGGGATGAGGAAATGAGGTGTTTAGTATTGTTCGGGATGTTTTCTTACTTATCTTGCATTTAGCGACCGATAATATTTCTTCTTCAATATTAGCAAAATTACTTTGTGGCCACATATTACATAAATAATACAATAAAACACTTTGTACATTTTTTGTTATTAATAACCAAATAGTTACTCACTACTTATACATTTATAGTTTTGTTTTAATCTCTGCTTGCATTTTTAATTGTAGTATACATGTTTTCTGAAGAAGATGCCGTAAATATCTAAACATGTTGATTTATTAATAAATAAATATGAATTAAATGTATTAATTAGAAAGATATACATATAAAATCAATTTTATCGAAAAATATTGTTGTTGCGCCACCGGGATTTGAGCCTTGATCTCTTTCTAAACCGAGGTTCCATTATCGAATTCCGGTGGCGCAATAACAATATCTTTCGATAAAATTGATTTTATTTATACATCTTTCTAATTAATACATTTAATTCATATTTAAAATATCACAGACCGTCTGTTCTGAATAATTACAACTTCACAATAAGAATGTGTTCTCCTAATATTAATAAATCGTTGTTTAAACGTAGTGTTTTATCTTATTATTTAAATAATATTTCTATCTCTTAAATACAGGAAGTTGTATATTATATTTTTAGTCGTTAAAATACTAGACACTAAAAACCAATGATTGTTTTAAAATTATATTATAAATACTTCCATTTCTTAAATAATTTCAATATTAAGTTAAAACAAATATATTATATAAAAGGATGATATTTTTGGTGTCCGTTATATAGGTCTTACCTCTAGTTATCCCAAAGGTCTTTCCCAGGATGTCTAGTCCATGTACTCGTTAAACGAAGGTCTCGGCTGTAAATCCCTCTATGGTTTGGCCCTCAAAGGTTGGTTCAAATTAAAGACGGCTTACTTACAATAGATGTATTCTTGCTGCTTCATGAATTTAAGTGAACAGAGTTACCAAAATATTAAAGTTAGGAACAGGCTTGCAATATTGCGAGTTGTAAGCATGATAAGTTAGGATTTTGTAATCGTTTCTAGGAACATCAGTGGTGGCCTATTTCATCATGATATGTGTTTGGGTCACGTATTTTTACTTTGAACGATATGATGCTCTGTGCCCTTCCCCCCCACATTTTTTATCTTCGATTTGAACACTGTTATAAAAATCGTGAGACTTCGCGTCTATACTTTGTGTTGTGGAATCTTTGATGAAATAGTATGTGTGTGAAATTCTAATACAGTCCACTTTAGAGGTGTTGGCAGAATCAATACATAAATTGTGCTGCTCTGGTGCCGACCTTGATAACTGACAAAAATGTTTTGAGACGTTGCATTTTGAATGTTTGTTTAATGTAAAAAAATACGCCTTGTTTACACAAATATAAAATTTTCGAAGAGTATATACTTTTAATGTTGCATAAATGTGTTATAAACAATCGGATTTATTTTTCCACCAAGAATGTGTGTAGAATACCTGCAACTAATGTTCCAAACCCTTCTCCTATATGTACACTTTATTTCATGTCTATTCTTTTACTGTAAACATAGACCAGTAAAAGAATAGACATTATTTTACTGGTCTATGTTTACAGTAAAAAAAGATGTTAGAAAACATTGTTAACATGAAAAAAGCGACTTTTGAGAGAAGTGTCACTTACCATATTTTACACCCAAGTAACTTTATTTAAAGTTGTTCAAAAGGTAATGGAAATGGCTTTGTTTAGAATATCTCTAAAAGATCGAGTACCTATAAATTCGTCAAAGAACCAAGAAACCAGTGGCGTGTAGTCTAGCTAAGTACAACTTTGAGATAACACGTTTTCTCCGATAGCCTCCAGGTTCGAATTCTGGTAGCGACTAAAATAATTTTTTTTCTATCTTTCAAATTAATTAATTTAATTTGTATTTCAACTATATATGCCATATTTTATAAGCCATCTCCAAATAAAAAATTATTCACTCTAATTAATTAAAAATTTAAAAATTATTCTTATTGTTATTATTATTAAGTTGTAATTATTCAGAACATAGGTCTGTGATATTTTCAATACCAATTAAATGTATTTATTAGAAAGATATACATGTAAATTCAAATAATGGAACGATAGATGTGTTCATTAGACTGTTGGGTTCGAAAATTTGTCGTCAAATGTACTGTCTGCAATAGCATAGTTGGTTAATGGACCTTCCTCAGATTGGAAAGAGATCCAGATTCGAATCCCGGCAGCAATAACAATATGTTTTGATAAAATTGATTTTATATGTGTATCTTTCTAATTAATACATTAAATTAGTTTTTAAAATAATAAATTCGTAATAATTAAAGCAATTTGTTTTATAATATTATAATTCGCTTTGCTCTCAAGTTAAAGCAATAGCAAACCACTAAACCAAACTAACTCCATTATCTTTCACCCAAGGTGTTTCATTGGTCGGGGCCTCTTCCGCTTTGTCCTCGGAAGAACCTCTTCCGGCTTCGGCTTTGGCGCCCGAACCGGAAGTGAGATCCCACCGCCGAGGCTTTGTCTCTCCCCTCCGGACGTCCGGTCTTGAAACAAACGGTCCTCGGGATGATTTTCCATTCTGCAGATTTCCCCGCGCCTTTTGCGCTTCTACATTTGAAATTTTATTTCTAATTTTAAATCAAAGACTTTGAACCATTTTCACTTCTAATTGGAGAATTCTATGTACATAACTAGGTAAACGGAAGAAATCATATTTTCAAATATACACAGAATTGTTTACACAGATACATACCTTCTGGTATTAAATTATTATTTTATTGTACACGTAAGAAGTAGGTACCAACGAGTACCTAGGTTGTATACGCAATGCTCAGTTGATTCATTTAAAAAAATAGAGTGTCCAGTCAGCAATATTTTTTCATATCCATGTCAAGTGACAGACGATTGTAGTATGACGAGACGTACAAACGGCTAGAATTAATTTTTTATTGATTACTTGACGCATATTGCTGCTTCGTCTATTTCAATTTGTTGAGATATATTTTATATGTATTTTATTTTATGCAGAATTCTTACAGCGTTCATCCCTAATATGAAAATATATTAATCTAGGTACAAAAATTATTTTAAATATGAATTAAATATATTAATTATAAAGATATACATATAAAATTGGCGCAACAACAATATTTTTCGATAAAATTGATTTTATATGTATATCTTTATAATTAATATATTTAATTCATATTTAAAATATCACAGACCTATGTTCTGAATAATTACAACTTCACAATAAGAATGTGTTCTCCTAAAAAACAAAAATTATTTTAATAAATCTATTTACATACCCATTAAAATTACAGTGAAACATCTATCTATCGTTTTTGAAAGGACCTATTGAAATAAACTCTGAATGCGGGAAAATAGAAAAAGTTATATTTTGAATACTTTAATGTTTACTACATATTCTAAAAAAGATATATATTTCACATGTAAATTAATATGCTTAAATAATAAATCTAATTAGAAAGCTGCACAGAAACAAAAAAATATTTTATTTAACATTGTATTCTATAATATCAGCAGTCAGTAGCAGCATTCTCTCTCTCTCTCTCTCTCTCTCTCTCTCTCTCTCTCTCTCTCTCTCTCTCTCTCTCTCTGTCTCTCTCTCTCTCTCTCTCTCTCGTGTTTGAACGTGTATATGTATGGGTGTTTAGACGATTGTAATCGTGTGTGCGTTAAAGTAGATACAACATAGTTGATTAGATTGCTAAAATATAATATTTCAGTAAATTATTGATTTTCTCTGTTGTCATGTGTTTTTATTTTATTGAGGGATTTTGACAGTGTAAACTGAATATGTAATACTATTTATGAAAATCCACAGAAATTTTTAGGTGCAGAAGATAAATAAAAAGAAGTAAGGTGGGAGAAAGGGTGGGAAGCTTGCAACTATACTTGCGGTAAAGGGAGAGCAAGATGTGTTTATAAGTAGAATTATTGGCCTTTATTTAGATTATGGTTGTTCATAAGGCTAAAGTTGAAAAAGTCAATTTCTGTAAATTTCTCATTATGGTATTTGCATGAACGGTGAATGAATGAATTTTGTATGTAAGATGTTCTACTAGGAATGTGGAAGAGTGCGTATTTAAATAATCAATTTTAATAATGTATTTTAACAATATGTCCGATTGTGTATTTGATTTCGATAATTGGTTAAGTCGAACTGGACCACTTCCCTTTTTTGATAATAAATTATGTTTTCAATTTTGTAAAAAATAGATTTTATTAATTGTACCAGAAGAAGAAAGTATTGAGTTTTACTTGAATAATATTTTTAGTAGATTTTGCACAAGAATTTACGAACACAACTATGTTCAAAAATATTATTTTGCAATTTCTTATTGTTCTTCTTTAGCCGATAATTTAAATAAAGCTGATATTTAGATAAAGCCGATAATTTAGACAAAGCTGATAATTTAGATAAAGAAGTGCAAACAAATTGATTTTACTATTAAGGAAAACACATTCTTATTGTGAAGTTATAATTATTCAGAACATAGATCTGTGATATTTTAAATACTAATTAAATGTATTAATTAGAAAGATACACATATATATATATAATCAATTTTATCGAAAAATATTGTTGTTGCTACCGGGATCTGAACCTAAACCTGGATCTATTCCAATCCGGGGATCGCGTATAACCAATTATGCTACAGCACATAGTGCATTGAATGAATAATAAAAATGAATTGTTAATTCTGGCGTCTCCTATCGGATTACTCAAAGATATTCGAGATTTCGTAAGAATAAAGTAAATGGCTTTCAAATAAAGTTACGATTGATGTATCAATTTGAAAAGTGTAATATGTAGGTTCAAAAATTTGTCGTTAATGCACTGTATAATATAGTATAATCGGTTAATGCAGGTTCCCTTTATTGGAAGAGATCCAGTTTATTTTATATTTATGTCTTTCTAATTAATACATTTCATTTGTATTTAAGATCGATTATTTCTCCAGCAGCAGCTCACCTCTCAGTGGTTTACGTAAACTAGAATTACCTAGAAGCGAATCCCAAACCACCGAAATGTGGTTGATGTTTGAAGTCTATAAGCAACTACTGCAATACTCAGAATGCACGCTTTTGCTACCGTATCGTATACTGTCGCCTTGTTTGATCAAAGAAGCCATTTCGGTGTCCAATCCAAATATTTATCATCTCTTTGAAGCTTAATGCCTCGGTCTCACGATTATTTACATGGTCCAATGCGTCTTTGATGAATTGCCTGCAGCTTCGTGCAAGAATATCCGGTCATAGATCTTGCAACGTACTCATATATTAAATGCTGCATGTTAGAGGAAGATTCTAATAAATATTGAAATCAAAACTAACACTGTAAATATACAGAGTTAGATGGTCGAGGTACCGCTTTCAAGGAAACCATCCACGAAGAGTCTCTCGCCACGAAATATATGTGTACCTAGGTCGGTTTAATATTTAATTGTTCTAAATTAAGATCACAGAGGAGAAAATAAATTGAGGCATAATCTAAAATTGTTATATTCTTCTGTAAACGTTATTTCTGTACGCGGGGGCTGTTACTGTTATTTTTAGTAAAAGAAAATTATAACAACGAAGCTATAAATAGGGGTGGCTTCTCATGGAAAAAATACAAGAGGTGTGGCTAATTTGAATTTAACATTTTCCAAAATCACCAATAAGTATGGATCGAGGACGTTAAAATTTGTTGTTCTTACACTGAAAAATAAACAACCTGGGTCTTAAAGAAAGAGTATGCTTTCTCCCAACTTGAAAAAAGTGGCTTATCAATAACAATTTGTCTTACTTGTAAGCATGAAATGGATTGTTAAACTGTGACACTGATTAGTTTTTATGTTTGATTATATTAAATGTAATCATTGATACGAATGTACCTGCAGACAAACGTTTAACGAGATGTTTTGTGGGTCTAGTTTAATTACAAAAAAAAAAAAAATTAAATATAGTAGAGAATATTAAGTAAGTCAGTCTAGTTATTAGGATGCGTGTTGTATGTTTGCAAAGAAAGTGACCCTATGATGAATGTTAGAATATCGAAAGTATTTGAGAAAAAAGAAAATTAAATATTGCAACAAATATTGATTGGTTACGATAGTTTGAAACAAGTGGATTAAGTTTTTGTATTTGGGAAGTATGTTTGATTGGAACGGAAGAGCTGAAAATGATATTGACAGGAGGGTGACTGCAGAGAATAAAGTGAATAGCCCTCTGAATCTAGTACCATAACTAAAGTGAGCATAGTGGAGTTCTAGTACCAACACGTGTATATGATGGTAAACCTGTGCAAAAGAGGAACGAAGTTATACCAAATGTATTGGAATGAGATCACTTTGGCGGATATGTGGCAAATTCATTTATGATAGCAATATTTAAATATGTCCAAGAACACACAATTACTGTATTTTCACCAACAAAGGAAATTTTATTAAACAAATAATAGATATGTCATGGAGACGAAGCTATTTTATTATTTTTATTAATGGAAATATATGGAAGTATGGGTAGTTACAGGGCTTACGACCTGTCTTCGGCTGGCTCAAGTGCTCACTTTACTCGAAGTTTTTTTAGTGTAGTGGTATTCGAAGTGATTCCACATATTAACATATATACAACTTTCAAAAATTTGAGAGATATCGAGGTTGATTGGGTGGAATGGTGAACGTTACACTGTGTAAAGTGATCACTTAAGCCAGCCGAAGACAGGTCGTAAGCCCCGTAATTACCCATACTTCCGTTTATTCTCTATCATTAATGATAGATTAATTAATAAGATGATAAATTAAAAAATAAACAAATTAGGAAAGAAGTGGTCGCTTAAGTGAACAAGTGAATAAGGAGAGAATAATAAGAATTATATATGATGCAAGTTTTGATGGGACCAAAAATGGAGGACGTCCACGGAAAACTTGGTTTGAGTTATTAACCCATTGATCGCGTTTATAAATACGCGTGACACCTTTCTTACGCGGGACACTCTTTGGCGGCTTTATAATTTACGACTTTACACTACGATAATGCTACAAATTTATGATTTGTTTTTAAGAAATCGATAGCAAAGGTTCTCAAATATCCTCACAAATATAACAAATACAGAAATCGGAACTATAATTACAAAATAACGTAAACAAAATTATACTTTTAAAATTAGCAATATTAACTTTGTGGTTAAAATTCATATTTTTATTTATTATCTATGTTTTATTAACCACTAAATTGAGTTTAAATACATCTACCGGTTTCGAAAAATACCATTTTCTTCTTCAGGATGTCATAACTAACTAAAACATATATTATTGTTTTTTACCAGAATCTTTTTTTAAAAAAAAAAAAAATTTTTAGTACCTAACTCAAATCATTACTTAATACAAATTTACTCGAATAATTTTTAGGAAAAAATTTTAGAATGGGACTCGTAGTTAAATTTAGTTGGTTGTTTATAATTTTTTGATTAGTTTTACACGCTTTATTTATCTCTAACGATTCCAAATTATTTAATTTGTGACCAACACCGTTTATATACAAACCGTTTATATATGTTTCAACAATAATATATGTTTTAGTTAGTTATGACATCCTGAAGAAAAAAATGGTATTTTTCAAAACCGGTAGATGTATTGAAACTCAATTTAGTGGTTCATAAAACAAAGATAATAAATAAATTTATATAAACAAAATTATTCATGAAAGAACACAATAGTACCTTACACCATCACTACACTAGTGCCAATTGTGGTGATATTCATACGTACTAGAGTGAAGTAGTGATCTCTGCGGGCGCTGATTTCTGAGACATACTATTTACAAGTTTTTAAATACTGACATAAAATTTAACTCTATAGTTTGAAACGCATAAACTGAGTTTGAGAATTTGAATAATTGAGCGATAATGGATGATACGAGAACTTTTATTATTTTGAGTTTGTTTACAAGATGGCTGATAATCATTGATAAATAACGACAGGTGTCGGTAGGATAAAGATTCCAAATAATTTTGGTATGATTTTCACCGCTCCTCGGCGCGTATGTACGCACTAGCGGTGGGCGACTCATATATAAGTCACCCGCGGGGAATGGGTTAAGTGTGATGAGATGGCTTTCGAGGTATCTAGTGTTATAAGTCTTCTAATTATTAAGAAAAAATATGTAACACTTTTTTCTACTAACTATTTTGAAAACTCTGGTCTATTAAGTGGCCTATTGTAGGCTCCATCATCGGAGCTAATGGTGTTGACGCATCGATAATTTATTCATCTGTGCGGGTGTTAAAAATAGCACCTCACAGTACCGTGTTTGTATGCGTGGTCAATTTCGTGAGTATTTAATGTCGAGAGGTACTGCAATAGTTTCTGAAACTTCAGGCAACTTCGTGTGACTAATTATTACTAAGATATGCACAGGAAGTGCAGATGATATTTTCTGAAGAAGTGGCGCTTACAGGGTTCAGACTTCATCCAGAGTATCATCCGGACTTCATCAACAAATAATAATAAAATCTATTGTTTATTTTTTTTTGTTAATTTTTTCTGAAAGTCTGATTATAGACATGCACACTTGAAAATACATCTAAAGACGAAACAATTTTAGACGATTTTATTTTAATGCCGCTAAAGATTAAAACTATTTAAAAAAAAAATCAATACATATATCTAGTATTCGCAACCCTTCGAATGCCATCGAGTAATTTACTGGCTGGGTTGTTTTAGTGCATTCCGGTCTTTACATCTTCCGATTATCATTTGTTTCGATCATGTCAGAACTCTCTTAATTGTGCATATAAATTTACCAAATTCGAATTCTTGCCAAAACAATTTGGTTTAGATATTCGATTCCAGGAATGCTGTAATACAAGAGAGCAATCTATCGGCCACCAAAAATATGGAAGAGAATCACAAGTAAAAAGGCACAAATTCTGAATTATGAAACAAATGACTCATTTTGGTTCAAATATCTCATCTTGTGGACTCCTTTAGTGGTGTAGCGTTTCTTTATTTCAAATCTAATGGAATCGTATATCTAATATGTAATGTCAGCTAGCAAGTATATTTACTGTCTTTTATCTGTGGTATTGACGATCTTTGACATGTATTGAACGTGTTTTTATAAAAACTGTTAGGTTAGGTCTTTTAAAAGTGACACGACACAAAATGGCGCCTTTCGATAAAATCATATTACGAGAAATGCTTTAAATGTAATCACTTTTATTTCTGCTGGTATACCGTTATATCGTTCAAGAATATATATTTATAAAGCCTTTAACTGTGTGTTTACACATTATATATACGATTTAAGTAAGTACCGTTGCCGGACATTCTCGGTGAAACGCTGCAACGTTCGACTCACCATATGCAACATTAGAAACATTCACATCGTGTGTGGCCATTTTGTAGTGAGTTCAAGACAATAGATCAGCCCTTCGATTGTGAGATACGGTCCATGATTTGTTTCTCGAATGCATGAAACCAGCTGATATTCATAGCCAAGTGATTTTTAACTCAAATATAGAGTACAGACATGTTTTTCATTCAACGAAGGTATACAAAAATTGGTGTACCGTTATGACAAGTGCCTTAATAATGGTGGCGACTATGTTGAGAAGTAATCATAGGTGTGGCGTTCTAAGAAAGTAAAGTGTTGTAAAAATTATTAAAAACAGTTCCTCGTATTTCTTATTGTAGAATGTGTCACATTTTGAATTCACGAGGATGGAAAACGTACAATATTAGCATGAAAGCTCCGAGCGCCTGGCGACTGAATTTGATACTATTCTTTTACAAAACACGTAGCAGAGTAACTACAGAGGCTATAGTCTAGAAACCGGAAACAATTTAGAACAGATATTACGAGAGACTGTTTGATGAGATGTAAACATGCGTAATTTGTAACATGTCTTAAGGCCGGATTCTGTATCATATTAAATGCTTTTCCAGACGCAAACATCGTCAGAAATAAATTGGTAACGTGTGACCAGAGAGCAAATGAGAGAATTATTACTTATTCTGGATAAATGAAATGTAACATGGCGTAAATATTAAATTTGGTGTCTTCTATACAATGTGTATATAAAGAGAACGATGCGTATGTAAACATTTTTCTCCTACAATTGTTCCCGGTCACAATAATTGTTCGTGTCTTCAATTTTCCCCTAGAAAATTAATCGCCACATAGATTGTAATTTTTTTTTTTAAATATAAAAGAAGGCATCAGAAGATGAAGGTGTAGTTTTAAAAATCAAGTTTGTAAAATTGTAATTTTTTTTGATTTAATACTTTTATTCGCAAAAGAACTTTCTCATATCCGTTACATACTCCCTTCATATACTTTATATTTATTTATTCTGCGATGGAATTTGGAGATAAAATGTTTTATGAACGATTGTCACGTGACAGCTACATCCACCAAAGCCTTTTTAAAAAAAAAATATAAAAATAGGTAACTCAATAGTGTATAAAATAAAACACATTTTAATAAAACAAAGTTTAAATTAATTAGAATAAATAATAACAATCACTTCGAAACCGAAAGCGAAACCGGTTGACGTATAATAAATTTCGTGGTTTCATACAAAGTGATTGTTATTTTATTTATTCTAATATGTCAAACCACAAAGTGATTACTTTCTACGAAATTTTTAATTAATTAACCTAACCTTAACATAAGATAAAATATGACTGTAAAACAGTCTGTTCTTATTTAAAATAGCCAAAAAAGCAAAAATGTTTTTCAGGCGAATAATTATGGGACAACGTTTGTGGCCGCGAACAATTGTGGCCGGGAACTTCTTCCTCTTCTTTTAAACAGGCAATCCACCCTTCAAGAGTGATTTGTGCCATTAAACAAGTTAAAACATTATTTAATAGAAAGCAGTACAAAAATATTATAGAATAGGGAATATTGCGTTACAAGTGAATACCATTGACGTTCAAGAAAATTGCTATTATATAGCTTAAATGTTGTGAGTTAAGGGAAAGAAGATGACACAAGTTAACCGGGATTACGAACAATTTTGGCTAAAAATTGTGGGCGAACAATATTCCGGATACCCGGCGCACGGTATTGTAAGAGATCAGTAGAGAGCAATATTTAAATTCAGAGACATCGAACCCATCGCAATCTTTTAAAACAAGCGTGTCCTACCCATTGATGACATCTGAATCAGAGATCCTGTCAACTGACTCAATGCAAAAACCAAGAGTGGCTCAGGCAGCCATTGAATCTTCAATGCTGAAAGTATCGATTCATGGCTGGATAAGCAAAGAAGAAACTCGGCCACAGACATTAAACATCGTATACAGAGTGAAATGATAAGAGTTGAACACATTAGTAGAAAAAACAACCGGTGTAAAAAAGCTCAGAAGTGCAGACCACGATCAATTATGATAAATGTTGGCAGTCCCTTAAAACTGGGCGGGTGGTGTCTAAATCCAAATAAGATATGTAGACCTAATTAGTAATGGGACGAATCTTGTTTTATCTAAGGGATTTATTCTGGTATGGGTGACACGTTGGAGCTCCTTAGGTAAGTAGCTAGGCCGGCCTACGTGGTTGGGTACTCCTCCTACGCGCCTACCTCTCGCTCCATACTCCACTGTCCGTGTAAGTGTGACTTAATCCATTTTGTGTCTCGTTCACTGTCCCTCTTTTGGGAGTGTTCTTGTTGACTGGATCCCTAATTGTCTGCGTTGAACTACTGTACCGTAATTTTCCATCAATTATCCATCTATATGCAAAACTGTGTATTCTATAAATTTATGCTATTTGTTTTTTTGTATGAATAAAGACAGCACTTACGGAACGCTGGAGGGTGTTAATTTTAAATTTTGCGAAAATTGCTAACAACTACATTGAATTTTTTTTCGTTTTATATACTGCATAAACTTGAATATGTTATTAAATTAAAGTCGCTTATTTTTATAAGCTTTGATGAGTGGGACCAACAAGGAAACCCTGGCTTCTAAATCGGTCACGGGAAATGGTGGTTCCTGTATCAGAAATCATCTATGGTTGTATACAATATCGTCATTATCATACTCCACTCATCCAAGGATCGTGAGATCTATATGTCTTCAGATCTGCGCGTCCATCTATTACCCGCCACTCTTCTGATTTTGTCGCTCCATCGAAGAGATGAATGGTCAACACATTTTCTATTAACTCTAAGTTTTGCTACCATCTATTATATTTATCTTTAGGAGAACACATTCTTATTGTGAAGTTGTAATTATTCAGAACAGACGGTCTGTGATATTTTATTTTATTATTTATTTTCTGTGATATATAGAATGTGTTCTCCTAATAATAAAGTTGTATCAATGTGTCCAAAATTTAATAAAAATGAATTGATAATTCTGGCGTCTGCTATCAGTTTACTCAAAGGTATTTGAGATTCTGTAAAAATAAGGTAGATGGCTCTTTCAAATAATGGAACGATTAAATGTATTAATATAAAAAGGTAACATATATGTTCGAAAATTGTCGCTAAAAATGTTGTCGCTGTAGCATAGTTGGATAATGCACCTTCCCCGGTTAAGAAAGAGATCCAGGTGACGCAACAACAATATTTTTCGATAAAATTGATTTTATATGTATATCTTTCTAATTAATATATTTAATTCATATTTAAAATATTTATCTTTGACAGACATGCCCAGCCCATTGGCACTTGAGCATGCAGATTTATCGGGTATCTGACGTTACCTCAGTTTTCTGGCTATTTGTACATTTGGTTCTCGATTCCATTGCTCTTTGGGTATCTTTTAATTTGTGTATGACATTTACGGTGAGTATCCACGTCTCGGCTTCACATTATTGAGAGCACACACTAGCAGTGGTTTATTCTTTCGAGATTGTGGTATTTTGGGTTTGAGAATATGCTCCAGCAATCCAAATGATGCCCAACCGAACTGAATTCATCTCTTCACTTTTCTGTCTTGTTTTTTACTTAAACATTATTTTATTTATTTAAGTTTGTTAAGCGATCGATGATTTTTGATGATTAAAATACAAATATATGCATTCATTTATCTTTGTTTTGCAGTTTTAATAACAACCGAGTCTCAAATATTTAATGCTTTTCCGTTCGTGACATGTATTAACAGTGTTCTAGTTTTCTTGAAATTTCTGATACTTCACAATTATTGAAACCGCTTAAAATGTTCTATAACAACTGTTAGTATAACAGTTACGTAGAGACATTCTATATTAATAGTATTTTAGAGTAACAGTGCAAAAGATTCCATTACTCTGGTGAGAAAAACCACGGGGTTGCGAATCAAAAGCTTATGAGAGTGTTAAAATAGGAAGGTTTCGTGATAGGATTAAGAATCGCGAGATTAGATGTGAATCAAAGATCCATCAGTTAGTTTAGGTTTACGGCACGTTAGCGAGATAATAGGTACATCTGCCACGACGCAGTTGTAAAATAACGAAAATATAAAAAGGCTCAAAATTAGATGTGTAATTAATAAAAATGCATAGAAAAATTACCACCGGTAATGAGCTAAACCGTGATTGTGATATTTATGTTGTGATTGGTAATTGATAATTCGTAATTCGGTAAATAATCACAACGGATAAATCTCAGTTACCAATTATCGTATGCAAGGTAAGCGACCTCATGATGAATGGTAACAAGTCGAAAGTGATGGTATTCGAGAAGGAGGAAAGCGAGACACCGCGCTAAATACTTGTAGGTAATGAATGTTTGGAACAAGTAGATGAGTTTGTGTATTTAGGAAATATGTTTGATAGAAACGGAAAGGCTGAGAATGATATTGAAAGGAGGGTGACTGCAGGAAATAAAGTGGACAGCGCTTTGAATGGAATTATATCTGACGGGAATTTGTCAACCGAGGCAAGACTAGCGGTGCACAATGAAGTCCTGGTACCGACACTGATGTATAGAAGTGAGGCCTAGAGCTGGCAGAAGAGGAACGAAAGTAGACTGAATGCAGTGGAAATGAGATCACTTAGGCGTATATGTTGCAAATCTATTTATGAAAGAGTAAAGAATGAAGAATATAATGCTGATTTTAATATAGTGAACAAGATTAAGAAAAGATCACTTAGGTGGTTTGGTCATATGGAACGGATAAATGAGGAGAGAATGGTAAGAAAGATATAAGTCCGTGGAAGACTTGGCACAACCAGATAAACCAGATAATGGAGGATGGTTCTATTAGAAGTCTCAACAATCGGCGAGCTTATATGAGAAGATGTATGAATGTGGATGAGGCGAGAATTGTGTGTCAGGACAGAAGAGTGTGGCGCTCTATCCTCTTTGCCTACCCCCGCGGGGAAACGGTATGATGGTAAGTAAGTAAGTAATTATCGTTAAAACCAAGTATCAAGTATACAATTAGAGTCACAATAACGGTGTAGCTTATCACTACTTGCACCGTGGATTACTGAAATATTTTTAGGATTCATTGCTGTTGCATACAAGTATAGATGCATGAAGTATTCAGGGTACGGAAGGAATATGCACTCATCATAATCCGAATTCTGCAGACATCTCCAAAATGTGGACTGTATACTGTTTATTCACTATTTCATCAAAGGTTCCGACACAGTATAGACGCGAAGTTTCGAATTAGTATAATGTTGTAATCCTTTCCGTACACGTATAACCGCACTGGCTCAAGGTCGCCAATCGACCGGTTCGGCAACGAGGCCGGGAAGGAAAGAGAAGGGGGGAAGGCACTGTGCATTATTTTTGTTCAAGAATAAATTAAAGCGTTAATTGACACTCACGGCGGTTAATTTGATAACATGATTATTTTAATTTTCACAATTAACACTGATGATAACACCTGATGATGTGATTGCAACCCTCGAAACTAGTAGTGACAATAATCCAACGTGTGTGTAGTACAAAGTTTAGTTGTGAAATTTAAAATAAAAAATAATAGCTTATATCTATATTTTTAAGATTTGCAAAATCACTTTTGTGGTTGTAATCCATTTTTTAGATTGTTAACATTGTTTTATTAACAGTATCATCTTTTTCTTCAGGATGTCGTCAACCAATCAAAAAACATTAACGTAAACGAATTCCAAAGACAAAGATGATAAATTTAATAATTCCAATGTCTCTAAACTTAGCTGTAAAGATTGGACTGCTTTCTATATATTAGTAAAACAGGTCGAGATTTTAACATAAGAGGCGTGAGATATTTGAATAATAATGGTTTTTCAGATTCATTTCAGATTTGTTAGAAAATGATTATGAGGAGAACACATTCTTATTGTGAAGTTGTAATTATTTAGAACAATAGGTCTGTGATATTTTAAATATGAATTAAATATATTAATTAGAAAGATATACATATAAAATCAATTTTATCGAAAAATATTGTTGTTGCTACCGGAATTCGAATCTGGATCTCTTTCCAATCCGGGGAAGGTGCAATAATTTTAGCGATAAATTTTCGAACCTATATGTTACCTTTTTGATATTAATACATTGAAGCCATCTACCTTATTTTTACAGAATCTCAAATACCTTTGAGTAATCTGATAGCAGACGCCAGAATCATCAATTCATTTTTATTAAATTTTGTACACATTGATACAACTTTATTATTCGTAGAACACATTCTTATTGTGAAGTTGTAATTATTCAACAATATTTTTCGATAAAATTGATTTTATATGTATATCTTTCTAATTAATATATTTAATTCATATAAAAAATTTTGGTCTAACATTAAATCATTAGAAATAAATAAAGCATGTAAAACTAATAAAAATATTAAAAATAACCAACTAACTTAAACCTCAAATTATTTTAGTTTGGTACTAAATTTATTATTAAGTAATTATTGTTTTTTAAAAAACGTTTTTAAATATATATATATATTTAAGATAGATTCTATTAAAAAAACAATATAATGTTTGATTTTTGATTAGTTGATGACATTTTGAAGAATAAAATGATATTTTTCGAAGCCGGTAGATGTGTTTTTAAACTCATTAAGTTGTTCATATAACAGTGTTAACAATCTAAAAAATAAAATTTACTCGGTCTAAATTTGTAATACGTTCTACCGGCAATTGTATGTTTTTTCTTTTGGATTTTATTGAATATGAATTATAATTATATATAAACTGTATTAAAAAATACCAACTTCACAATACAATTTGATTTCATTAAAAAATAAATATCTTCATTGAAGGAACTCGTATATTTATGGTATTGACGTAATATGTATAATGAAACTTTGGTCAGTGCTATGGTTTACGTATATTAATTATTACTGTGAATACACATACTTAGAATATGCTGACTGAACTAATACGTGTCAATAGGGTGAAATATTATGGTCCAGTATGCTGCATAGCTGGTCACGTCCTCCTAGTATCAGATACACACGTGGCACAGCCTGGTTCACATGTCTCCTAAATAATAATGTGACTTATTTCTAGTAGTTGGAACATCATCTCTGGGTAATGTTAATAATTTTAATTCAACAATGTCATGATGTCAGATCCACCCTAATGACTTAAGCTATTGCTCACGTCACCGCTACTGTCACGTGTGGACTATTGTAACAGCATCTATGCTGGCCTGCCAATGTTTCAGCTGGATACATTATAATCCATTCTAAATGCGGCTGCATGGATAATATTCCAAATTCTCTCATATAACATACCTTTTACATCAGCTACATTGGCTCCGATTCTCTGAAAGAGTTGAATTTAAATTGTGCTGATTGATGTACAAAGCGACGCGTAACATGGCGCCTCTGTATCTTCAAGAGCTTTGTATCTCAGACAATTTGAATGGTAGACGTCAAACTCTCAGGCAGCCTCTACTGCAGCCGCGGGACGAGTTGTAGAACCGACCAACCGTTGCCAGAAGTCAAAATTTGCGGGGGAAGGCCCAAAAGCGTGGAACTCTTTGCCCTCCGTCATAAGAAACAGTGCATCAGAGACTTTATTTAAGAAGAAACTAAAAGCGCACCTTTCCATAAGTGAAAATAAACAGTTGATGTGTAATGTGCCCTTGAGGTGAAAGTTTTTACGAAAATGGCGCTACATAAATTATCCAATATTATTATTATTACTGCTATTAATGACATGTGAATCAGAGATCCTGTCAACTGACTCATGCACAAAGTAAGAGAAGCATAGCGAGTGACAGAAAAACTAGTATGTATGTAAATACGTATGAACTTGGTTATAACGAACATGAAGGGACCGACTCAATTTTCTCGTTATAGCCGTTACTCGTTTATCAACGTTATCTATTTAAATGTTTATTTAAATTATACATCATTCATTAATTCGCCACCTTTTTAAAATCCAATGTTAATCTAATAGGAAAGAAAAACAACGCACGGAAAAACATTACTTTAAACAAAGTCGTGATAAGTTTGAATTCAATGATACACACAAATGTAAAAAGGGAACGAGACTGTAAAATGCCATTTTTGGATGTTTATTTTTTATTTGACACTTTTGTTTGATGCTCAATAATAAGTTGTGTAAGCCTCAAGATGATCGAAGTTTTGGCGGCCGGAAATCTTAGGTTAGTGTCATCAATAGTATGACCCGATGTTCGGTGAAGGTCACCATTTTTTCCACTAATTTCACATTAATTGCTTACATTTTTAGAGAATTGCTTTTTTTCACAGTCCCAACAAACACACAAATATTCGTGTTTAGGCCGTATTATTTGTTCGGTAAAACCGAGAAGCAAGATCGTTATAACAGTTCACTTTTGTATGAAAACTTGCGTATACTAAAATATTAATGAGTTTTTGTACGCTATAACCGTGAACATGCTATACCCGAGATTGTTATAACCAAGTTTTGGCTGTACATACTGTTATCGACTACTCGGCCACAGACACTGCTCACCATACGCCAAGGTCAAGCGACAATGAGCTAAATACATTATTAACCCTTCCCAAACCATGCAGTAATACAGGTCTTCCGCTTTAGTAAAATCTGTAATATATACTTTAGTTAATTTGAAGGAAAATATTTACGCTTAAAAATGACAAGTGAAAAATCAAGTAAGTAAGGCGAATCCTATAAAAATAATTATCTTTCAATTCAATCCATTGTAAAATTATTACGTTGATGAAAAAATACAATTTGTGGCAAGACAGAAAGAAATCACACATTAATTTCACAATGAAAAGATTAACAAACATACGAATATTATGATGTCTCTTTCTCAATAATTAAAGAAAGATAGATACAAATGAAGGTTGTATTATAGAATATAGCCTCCTGTATAGGACTTGATAAATGTTCCGAATTATACTATAATATATTTTTTTAATATTAAATGCTTAATATTTATAGTAAATTTATGGCATTAGCCATTTTTTCAAAAGCATTTTTTCACATATCAAAGGCTAATAGAACTCTAATTTCTTACAGTAACACGAGTTGACAGCATGGCTGCGTACGAGTATTTTATATCACAGTATGGTAAAGGTTAAAGACGTGACAGGAAGGCCTGGAATATAGATCACTATTAGGCCAATGAAATATTGGAAGACTCCCAAAACAAAGCACGCATAAAATCAAGATTACTAGAAATTAGAAGAGGAATTAGAAAACTGGTCCCTGTGGAGGGATTTAAACATAATATGTAAAATAATCGATGGGACTCGAAATAGAATATGTCCGCGGAAAACTTTGTTCGACCAGATTAACCAAATACTAGAAGATGGTCCTATTAAAAGCCTTAATAATCTAAATACAAATGAAATGTATTAATTAGATCAATTTTATAGAAAAAAATTGTTGTTGCTACCGGTATTCGAACCTGGATCACTTCCAAACCGGGGAACGTGCATTAACCGATTATGCTACAGCAACACATTGCATTGACGGCAAATTTTCGAACCTATATGTTACACTTTTCAAATTGATACATCTATTGTTCCATTATTTGAAAGCCATCTACTTTATAATATTTTTTAATATGTACGTATGAGATGATGTATGAATGTGGATAAGGCGAGAATTCTATGTCAGGATAGAAGAGTGTGGCGTTGTATCCTCTCTGCCTATCCACGCGGAAAAACAGCGTGATGGTAAGTAAGTAAGTTAGAGTAATCGATTAAGTCTGATACTGAAATAAGTCATTACATTATACCAGTCCTAGTAATTTTGCGAGACCTACAAAGATTTTAGAAATAACGTTTTAAATTAGTTGTTAAAATTAGGTAGAGCAGATACTTGGATATGTATTTGTATATATGTATTGTATTTACTTTGTTTTTTATTTAATTGTATTTTACCTCGTACTCAATGAGTTATAATAGTTTATGAAATATGAATTGTTTGCCAATATACCTTAAAACCGGTTTATCTAGTTAGGCAATGCATTTTTGAAATCTCTAATGAATTTTCTTTTTGGTATATTTTTGTTATATGTAAAAAATAAGTAAACTAGCGAAATAAATTCGAAGGGCGAATGAGATGACTGCACTTTATGGAAAGACTTCGTTCGGCAAGTCAATAAGAAGATATATAAGAGGAATCAGTCATGATTCTGTGAAAGGTCACAGTTGGTCACAATAATAGTCCAGTACGTAAGATCATCTTAGCATAGTGAATAAGATTGAAAAGAGGTCCCTTAGGTTGTTTAGTCATGTTGAACGAATGAATGAGGATATGAAAGTTATATGACAGATCATGACCAGATTAAATTAGATATTGGAATATGGTTATGTTATAAGGCTCAACAATAGACGAGCTTGAGTGGGAAAATGTATTAACCTTTTAAATGCCATGAGCGCGTTAACACGCCAAAATGTGTATATCAAGTTATAAGCGTGTCTACACCCACGTGTGAAAACTTGCAGGGATTAATGATATATTTTAAATCATTTTGCCCCATGTGAACGACCGGTCTCAGCTTTTGATAGATAAGTCAAGACCCTTAAAGCCTAGTCTTACCCTATGTGGTTTCTTTCATTTCAAATAGAGTTGGCAGTTCAAAGGTTAAGGTGAGAATTATGTCAGGACGGAAGAGTGTGGCGCTCTATCCTCTCTGCATGGTAAATTAGTCTGTTATAAAAGATAATATTTGGTCCACATGGATGCACTCTTTTTGTTACAGCTAGCGACATAAATGAGTAGGTGCACCGCGTACTATTCTGGATCTTTTGACCGCTCTGACGTACCGGCTGTTCTTGTAGGTACATAAATGCCAGGATTTATGGCTGCAGGTTCAATACCGTTGGCTTTAACAATGTCCAGTTCTGTGCACCGCCTATTCAGAGCTCTTTGGATAAGGTTGACTCGATCGTAATGTGTACTTGTCGATGGTCTGGATTGTCGAACTACGTTTGAATCTCCTTTCATTTACAAAATTGAATCCAATATAAGAAATAAGAATCGAAACTGGAAAGGAAGATAATTTTAACGTGATAACTAAGGGCAGGCTGCGTGATAAATTTACTAAAGTAACATTTTTTAAGAAAACGGGTTGTTTGATCGTTAGTAAAAAAATATTTATTTCGCTTAAGTACATTCCGTAGTAAACTCATTTTACTCTGCGATATCCGATAGTAAAAACGAGAATCGATAGTTAAATATGGCACAGCTGTTCCAAAAGTCATCTGACACATTGATGTTTTGAAAGTTGCAGTATGCGACATTTAATCATTTAATATCCCGTTACTTTAGTGATGAAAGTTCGTCCGATGATGATTTCGTTGTTTAATATACATTATTACACATAATACGAAAAAATTTCATCACCAAAGTGACAGATATCGAACGCATAGGCGAAAAAATCCATATGTAATGCATAAAACAAAACGTATTTCATGATTATTTGTCACGCCTATAGACATCTCCATCTATGCTTTGACAGTAGTAAATTTGTGGTATCAACAACGCGCAAAGGATTTTACTACGGGCGTTAGTAAAAAGTTAGTTATGATAGTGAAAAGTTACTATTGATCACACAACCGGCCCTGAGCATATTATATATTTTATTTATTTATTTTATTTTATTCGGAAAACATACAGTTTATTATTAAATATGAAAATCATAATAAAAGCTAAACAATAATTAAACCAGTTACATGTTTTCTCGGAAGATAAAATATACTTTATACAGTGAGTACAATTTATTATTTAAAGAGGACTATAGGGCAGAAAAATGTGAGAGAGTAGGTCTCCGTGAATACCGATAAGGAGGAATTTGTAAAGGAGTTTAGAATGCACAACTTTATCGAATGCTTTGCTGTAGACCGTCTAAATGGATAAAAACATACATTGTTTTCATTTTACATAAGTAGTATATTTTCATTTTTCGGTAGCGACATCTCAATCCTGTGAGATATAAAGGATAAGATTCATTTAAGGTCATTTGTAAATACTATTTCAAGTTGAAATAGTATCTACAAAATGACGAAAAAAATGGTGTACAGTCAAGAGTAATCAGACGAGTCATGAAGTACCGACGAGGAAGGAAAGATGCCAAACTGCAAGCTCGCGGTAGCGGAATGCGATGTATATTTTGGATCGTTGGATCTGAATTACAAAACCAGCCCGAGCGAAAGCTCCCGGTGAATAAATCGAGTCTGACTGACGCTGTGCTATTTCGGTAGCCCGAACATTTATATTGCCGAGGAATTAGTCCGCCGGCATCAGTCCCGAACCAGCGTTCTCCATTATTATTCCCCTCGCTGATACACGATACGGAACCAACGTCCAACCTGACTGAAGACCAATTTATCCCTCAATAGGGTACGTATACAAATCAAGCTCTGAAAAGCCTTGGAGTAGTCGTTCCGTTCGAACGCCTACTTTATAAATATTTTTTTAGACAGAGGAATGTCCACAAATATTTTTTATTAACGATGCATAAATTTTATAGTTGTCAGTACCCGGCGCTGCTCGGGATTACCTCTTTTATTATTATGCAAATCTTTGGCTCGTATTGTGGTATTATTTTTAAAGTACAGTGATGATACTCGGCTAAGTTAGGTTGTAGTAGCCGACCAGTGGTCGGCAAACTCGTTAGTCAAAAGCAGTACAACGATTTAGATTTTCTTTGAAAGCCAAATTTCTTTACAAGCTGTTTTTAGAAGTCAGTTAAAACTAGGTATAACTATGTATATCATACTTTATAAAAATTATATTTATTGATACAAATCACATTTTTATTATTAAAATTAAAACATTGTCATGTTCAATGTTTGTATGTTGTTGTTTATAATTTGAGGCACGATTTCAGGTTCTCGCCAATAAGACGATTTCTCAATTAACTTTTGATAAAGATAAAGTTTAAAAATATTATAGATATCTCATAGAGATAAAGCTATTTATATTATATTATATGGGAAGTATGGGTATTACAGGGCTTACGATCTGTCTTCGGCTGGCTTTAATCATCACTTTACACAATGTAACGTTCACCAATTCTACCCACAATCAACCTCCACATCTATCAAATTTTTGGAAGTTATATATACTCGTATGTTACCATGTAGAAACATTTCAAGTACGACTTCACTGTCGCCATCTAAGGTTTAAAATTTGATATTTATTCCCCTGAAATAGCATAAATGTCACTGTGAATCTAATTTTTTAGAAATAATGAAAGCTATATTCTCTATCTGTATATATGACGATTTAACTAATCACACGAGTCAGGAATACTATTCCAGGTGTTAAACATCATAATGCCTTCATTCTCCAGGTCTTTCAAAACAGACCACTTGTAAAAAAAATAACAAATCGGGATTTTACTGTAACACTAACTGAAAATTGTATTAAAATACTATTAAATTTAAAAAATTTAAAAACTATTTTAATCACGCCATCTGTCGAAGAGCCGCACTCAAGTAGCATGCGGCTCGCGAGTCGCAGTTTGCGACCACTGTACTAGCCAATTAAAGAATGTGTAAGTAAGGATGACATCTCGGGCGTGTTAAATGAAGAGAACTATACCTTGGGTTTTGTTGTCTGGTTTATTTGCGGTCCGCAATCGGAACACACTATAAAGTACAGGTAGCTGTTAGATTTATAAGTACAAAATATGTTAATACTTTAAAGACTTTAAGAGAGAACTTGTTGAGAGCACCAACTACGGAAGTAAAATGGTTTTCTTCGTTTAGTATTCTCGTCTCCAGACCAGAATCTGCCGGCCACCTCGCCCACTAGCGCCGCATCCCTCTGGTGGTGTCTACTGTAAGCTCGCTGGGAACCGATATGCGGCGTGACAGCGTACTTCCGCGAACCACCGTCAGATGGCACTATGAATCCGCCACATATCTGAAGAGGAGTAGTGATTATATTATATTCATGTCTTAGAGTACAACTAAATAAATTTTTGAATGAGTGATATTCGATTTAATAGACATTTATATTGAGGGAGAGGAGTGGTGTGGTAAGAGATGGTGTTTTTATTTTACACAGGGTTCCAAAGAGTAACAATGCAAAATTTTGAGTGTGTGGAGTTAAATATAAAACACATTTATGCCAAGGGGTTAGGGGCAGGGTGATTAGGAAGTAGGTAGATGGTACATGGGGTTCTACAAAGTAACTACGCAAAATTTGATTTATCTCAGAGTAATTTTGAACTAAATCATGAATTATTATTAGCGATAAATATTTGTATCCTCAATATTTTAATATGTCCAAGAACACACAATTACTGGATTTTCACCTAACTATTAACACTGTTGTTAAACGAATAATAATTTTCAGGGAAATTAATTATCAAATTTAGTCCATAGATGGCGATAGTGTAGTAGTACTCGAAGTAAGTACACATATTGACATATAAACAACTTTCAAAAATTTGATAGATATGGAGATTCATGGATGATGAAAATTGGTGAACGTTATATTTATATAAAGTGATCAGGTCGAAGACAGGTCGTAAGCCTTGTAATTACCCATACTTAAATATATTTTCCATTAAAATAAAATATAGTATATAAAAAAAAAATAGCTTCGTCTCTATAACATATCTATTATTTGCTTAATTTATATCCTCCTTCAAAAAATAATAATAATGACGTAGATTATCAAATATAAACAGATATGACAATTAATTATTTTTTTTACATATTTTATTTTATGGATCAGTTAATGTGCGACCGTGCTAACGAAAATACAGTAGTATCAAACCCCGTTCGATGTTAATTAAATCAAAGTGGTGTATAGAACATTTGTTAATTTTTTAAATTACTAATTATATCCAACTACAAAGTTAACCCTATAAACATCAAAAATACGATGTACATATAATTTTCAACGCTCAATGTGAACGACCCGCAGCCGCATCACTTCTCAGCTGAGAGTGTCGCCGTTGAGTGAAAATAGAGTTTATTATTTGCTTGTTGGCATTTGCACTTAATAGCATCAAGACACATACATACATGACGTATCATTGTGTGCCAGTTTTGTGTGCCAGCCTTTGTGTGCCAGTGAAATACAACAGAATCCGAGGATTCATGTGTCAGCCGGTTTAACAGACTCGTGTCAATAATGCAAGTTTTACGATTAGGCTTTCAGCGTGGTTAGTAGTCCTGTGGATTCCGATCAATTGCCTTCCATTATCAGGTTCACACATGCTGGGTTCCGACGAGTTTGAAAACGAAATTGCTTTTGAAAAAAAAAAAAACATGCATTTCATGTCTCAGTCGTATGTGTCGTACCCCACTTCATAGAATATTGTTTTCAGGTCCAAAATAAATATTCTTAAGTAAAGTTATAAATAAAACACAAGATAAAAGTGAGTGTTTATATAAATATTACTATATTTTCTAATGCAGTTAATATAAGAATTTTTTTATATAATTCTTAACATAGTGCATACATAAGCACTCCTACATATGCTCTAATATAAACAAGTTTTTTTCTTTTGCTAAAACTTATCTTTTACATATCTGGTCAGTTTCACTTTCTCCTCCTGTTTTATATTTTCTAGAATTTCATAAAAAATCTTCATCGCACAAAATACATCATCAATTTCTGATATTTGGCCTTCTTCCTGAATGGCAACCTCAGTCTATCCCTTCCTCTCGTACGATGCTCGTGCTCATGTTGATTTACATCAATTTTTCGTATTAATTGAAGATTTTCATTATATTAAAATATTTGTTCTGCTTAAAGGTAATCATATTCAGATATTTCAGCATTGCACAGTTACGAGTATATCTATTTTTTCTGAGTATTATTCTCAAATTGTACTATATAATACTAGTAACAGTCGCTTTAATCTACGTTTTGTATGTACAAATATAATTATTAAGAATCGTATTTTATAAATGGGAAAAATTGTTTTATCTTCATCTAAAAACAAAAAAATTAACATTATAAAAGAGACAAACTAACTAACTTACCATCACGCCGTTTCCCCGCGGGGATAGGCAGAGATGATAGAGCGCCAAACTCTTCTGTCCTCATACACAGTTCTCGCCTCATCCACAATCATACATCTTCTTCAGTACCTGGTGTACCTGGTCGTGCCAAGTCTTCCGCGCATGTTCTGTATTTCTGGTGCCATCAACACTTACCACTCTCTCCTCATTCATCTGTTCCATATGACCAAACCACATTAGTGATCTTTTCTTAATCTTACTCACTATACTAAGATCAGCTTTACATTATTTCCTTATTTCTTCATTCTTTACTCTGTCATAAATGGATCTGCCGCACATACGCCTAAGCGTACGTGCGTATAAAAGAAACGCACGTGATAAATAATCGATGTCTTAAATATTTAATTCTGAATTACTGAACAGTTGATTATTATTTTAAAAAAATTCTAGTGCTTTATAAAATGGATTATTAAATCAATTATTAGGAATTTAGCTCGGAGGATCGAAGATATGATGAGAGCTTGACTATCAATTTATCTCAATCTTGTAGTCTCTCTCTGATCTCACTTTCCAAACAGGTGAATGTTCAAAACGTAAAAATCATCGGCGAGTATCACTTGTCATGTAACGCATGACTAGAATACAAGTACAGAGTATATGTCGCTGTGATGATCCTAGCAGACCAGATGCGATGCGTGACTCATGGTTGCGTTTCTGAATCTCCTCAGTCTTTATACGCTATCAATGAGGATAAATGATTCCTTTGACGACATTGTCACAATGTTTGTTGAACCCTTTATCAAGTATAAAACGAGACATCAATGAACGAAGACAATAACACGTCACAATTAAATTTATGGAAAAATACAAGACACGTGACTGAAAAGCTTGCTGAAAAAATCTCACTTCTGGGAAGGATCGGAAGATTAATTAGTACGGAGTCTTGTAAAATAGTATATAATTCTGTTATTATTCCTCACATCAACTACTGCAGCAGCATTTTGTTTTTGGCTAATGATGAAGAAATGCAACAATTGTCAGTGCTGCAAAATAAAGCTTTGAAAATAATACTCCGAAAAAATAGATAGAAAATAGAACCAGTGCAATGTTGAAAAATCTGATATGATGACCTTAAAGCAGAAAATATATTTCAGTATTAGGAGAACACATTCTTATTGTAAAATTGTAATTATTCAGAACATAATAATTAATTTAAATTAATTAATAATAATTACAACTTCACAATAAGAATGTGTTCTCCTAATAATAAAGTTGTATCAATGTGTTCAAAATTTAATAAAAATGAATTGATAATTCTGGTGTCTGCTATCAGTTTACTCGAAGGTATTTGAGATTCTGTAAAAATAAGGTAGATGGCTCTTTCAAATAATGGAACGATTAAATGTATTAATATCAAAAAGGTAACATATATGTTCGAAAATTGTCGCTAAAAATATTGTCGCTGTAGCATAGTTGGATAATGCACCTTCCCCAGTTAGGAAAGAGATCCAGGTTCGAATCCCGATGGCGCAACAACAATATTTTTCCATAAAATTGATTTTATATGTATATCTTTCTAAGTAACACATCATACAAGAGGAAAAGATAGACTTAGACTGCCATTCAGGAAGAAAGCTAAATCTCAGAAATCGATGATGTACAGTGCGATGAAAGTTTTTAATATAATTTAAAAATATAAGAAAAGAGGAAAAATTACATGGATTCAAAATGAAACTAAGCAATACTGGTCAAAATAATAAAATATATAAAAATTGAAAAATATTCATTTTTAGACGTATTCTAGTATAATGTGATAAAAACATTTCACAGATAAAGAATATTGCTTTAAATAATTTCAAATAAATAATTGACTTCTTATTGTGAAATATATGCCGTTTCAGGGAAATGAATATCAAATTTAGACTGTACATAGCGATGGTGTAGTGGTATTCGAAGTGTTTCCACATATTAACATATATTCAACTTTCAAAAATTTGATAAATATGTAAGTCGATTGGGTGGAATGGTGAACGTTATATTGTGTAAAGTGATCACTTAAGCCAACCGAATGACAGGTCGTAAGCCCCGTTTTTCTATTAATAAAAAATAGCTTCGTCTCTAGGAGATATCTATTATTTGTTTAATGACGTGTATGTTAGATTCATCTAAAAAAAATGTTAGACACCACCGTGACAATTTTTTTATTAATATTTATTTTCTTTCAGTACTCCGTGATGACTTCAGGGCGCAACCGCACGACACGCGGGTCGCGGCCGGCGAGACGGCCCTGCTGGAGTGCGGCCCGCCGAAGGGGAACCCTGAACCGACTGTCTATTGGACGAGGAATGGACAGAACATCGACATGGAAACCAATACCAGGTAAGCACGAAACCAAAAATCTAATATTGTCTTGGGTTAGAAATAAAAATGGTTTCTTACTAAGGTTTTACAGAGCAATCAATCCCTAATAATATAACTAAAAAAATATGAACGATACTCGATTTTCCGTTCCATTGACATTAACGAGTTTCATTTTATATATCATTTTATTAAGAACACATTCTCATTGTGATGTTGTAATTATTCAAAACATAGGTTTGTAATATTTTTAGTACAAATTAAATGTATTCATTAGAAAGATATACATATAAAATCAATTTTATCGAAAAATATTGTTGTCACTACTGGGATTCGAACCTGGATTTCTTCCAATCCGGGTAATATGCAATAACCGATTATGCTATACCAAAACAATGCTTTGATGACAAATTTTCGAACCTATATGTTACATTAGGAGAACACATTCTTATTGTGAAGTTGACAACTTCACAATAAGATGTTCTCCTAATAATAAAGTTGTATCAATGTGTCCAAAATTTAATAAAAATTAATTGATAATTCTGGCGTCTACTATCAGTTTACTCAAAGGTATTTGAGATTATGTATAAATAAGGTAGATAGCTCTTTCAAATAATGGAACGAATAAATGTATTAATATCAAAAAGGTAACATATAGGTTCGAAAATTGTCGTTAAAAATATTGTCGCTGTAGCATAGTGCACCTTCCCCGGTTAGGAAAGAGATCCAGGTGCGAATCCCAGTGGCGCAACAACAATATTTTTCAATAAAATTGATTTTATATGTATATCTTTCTAATTAATATATTTAATTCATATTTACTATATGTTACACTTTACAAATGAATACATTTATCGTTCCGTTATTTGAAAGACATCTTCTTTATTTTTAATGAACCAAGATGTCGAGTTCCTCTAAAGCTCGTAGACTGTTTCGAAAACTTTTGTTTTATGTTAACAGTAATGTAGAGAGGATTATGGAAAGTGCACTGATGCACTGCATAATCACTTCAGGAGAATATTCGCGTGTTGAGTACTCAGAGAACGAAATAAAACCCTCTCTATTTTGTATTCGTTAATCTGTAGTAATAATAGAATATATAACTTAAATATTAAAGTCCTATAAAATTACTGCAGACATACCTTAGACATTAACTAAAATTATCTAACATCGCGAAGCTATTATTAAAATATTTGTTGCATCACGCTATATGCAAACGTTTGTATGTAATAGCATAATTAAATCACCTAAAATACTTAGTGCATCGATAGCTTTCCTAAATGTTGCAACCTGCAATGTACGAAAATTGGTAACCATTTTAAAAATACATACTTGAAGGATTAAAGTAACAATAGTTACCCACATTTATTGAAGAAAGAAAATTACAAGACACATATCCATTCGAGTGCCATCTAGGTCAACCAGAACTAATCTCACATTCAACTTTCCACATTGTAACATTCATGCCAAACAAAACTCATTTTTCTATCGAGCCTCCTTTTATGTCAACTCACACTTAAATAAATTAGATATTTTCAATACTTCTGTTACCACAATTAAATCAAAATATATTGTATAAACCTTGACGGCCTTCATTTTATTTTTATTTCATAGATTTTAATCCCTATCTCATTTTCCTTTTATTTCACCCTCCTGGAAAATTTTCTTATTTTTAACTTTATTTTACCTTTGTTTATATTTTCATTTAATTATTTTCTACTTTTTCTTTCATTTCACTTATCTTTACTGTTTTTTTTTTATTTCTGCAATATAAGAGAAAGTTCTCATTCCTTTATCGTTTTCTATGTAGCGTAAAATTAATTTTCTATTAAAGTCTTAATAAGTTATTTATTAATGTAACAAGCTTTTATAGCACTATATTTATATATATATATATATTTTTTAATCTTTTAATTTTAATAATTTAATAATTTTAATTTTTTTAAACAATAATATATGTTTTAGATATCCTGAAGAAGAAAATGGTATTTTTCGAAACCGTTAGATGTATTTAAACTCAATTAAGTGGTTAATAAAATAAAGATAATAAATATAAATATGAATTTTTATCACAAATTTAATATTGTTAATTTATTTTAAAAGTATAATATATTATTATTTCAGAAAAAACATGTAATTGGTTTAATTTTTGTTTCACTTTTATAATGATTTTTTTCACTACGATTAACTGTATGTTTTTCAAATAAAATAAAATAAATGTTCGGTGCCTGCATTTTGCGTATACCGTGGACTGCAAAATGAACGAATGTCTCCATTATTCAGGAACTCCGCACTAAAGAAAGGCTTTCCGCGACATTCACGAAAACAATTATTTTATACTTGGGGTATGCTGCTAGAAGAGATGGATAAATTGGTGATCAGTAGGAACGTATTAGAGGTAGGGCAAGAAGTCGATCTGTAATAAGATGTACAAACCAAATCCGAGACGTGACCGGAGCCTCGCTACAAGTGAAAGCAAGCAGTTCACGTTGTAGAAGTAGAATAGAAGATCGCAATATTCAGTCATTAGCTGATTGACTGAGAAAGAATTTATTACAATTGGAGCAATGTATTGGAACAATTAAGAATCCAAATTAGATAATCCACGATTTGTCTAAAATGCATCCTCCAAGTTTTCGAACACATCACCCTTAGAAAGGATGGTTATCTGGAAAAACTGATGGTATCTGAAAGTGTGAAAGATCTGAGAAGAAGAGAGCGATTTTCAACTAAACTAACCGACCAGATTTTATTAAATATAATGTGTTAGATGTGTTGTTGACGCAAAACCCGATTCGCGATAAAAATAATACATTAAAGTAACAAAATAATATTTTTTATGTTTTAAAAAGAACAGCAAAAAAAGATGAAGTTCAAAATATATATATATAAACAAAATATAAATATGAAATTTCAGTCCGTACGTATTACTGTCCCTGTAGCTACTTACAGTCAATGCCATCCTCTAGTCAGGGAGCTAGCCTTACATGAGAGCGCCGCTTGCTCTAGAAAGTTGGTGAGTCACAGATTTACGACGGCAACCCGATGTCTCAGAAGCGAAACGAATCCATGCACACGGCCTTCGGCAAATATTGTAGATGCGCTACAATAACACGCCAACCCGAACAGTATTCTGGATGAGTTATTGTACTAAATTCGTAGACGGTTGTATGTCACTTGCTTGTATTTCGATCAAAGCTCGCAATGACACTACCATATCCTATTTCGACTGCTCTTTAGACTTTTGGTCAAAGATTATTCACCTTTCAAGCTCCCAGAATTTACAATCAAATTGGAAATAATATTAGAATTTTAAGTAACATTAAGGCTTTTAAAGGGGATGTTTCAAATTGGTTGTTGAAATTAGGTAGAGCAGATACTGAGAGTAAACTGTTTTAAATTATGAAATAATTCTTATAACTGCATTTTGTGTATTTTGATTTTGCATATTTTCTTTTACATATTATATTGCACATTCGTATTTTTTTTTCTCTTATTTTATATATTTTCACGTTTAATTACCTTGTATGTTTCGTATTCTATTTGATTGTGTTTTGCCTTCAATGACTTATTTGGTTTTGTGAAATGTAATGAAATAACAGGTTTTCCTACCTGGGCAACGCATTTTAAAATGTATGTAAAATATATGTAACAAACTGTATTTTTTTTTTGTAGTTGTAAAATGCTTATATATTATGTGTGTCTAAATAAAACATTTTTTTTTAAATCATCAAGGACTTCAACCTGAGAGGGTAAAACCAACTGAAGAAGAAGAACAACAATTTATTATAGCTCCACTCACACTTCATCATATTGCCCCGTCATTTCGCTTAGTTTGAGAATAGTAAGAATATTTATGTGACATGTATTCCGTGTACGCATCTCTATTAAAAAAAATATAATTAATCATTATTATTTTCTCCCTGCAGGATGAGCCTGGTGGACGGTGGCAGTCTGATGATATCTTCCGTCAGGGCCGGAGACGCGGGGGCCTACCGCTGCGCCGCCCACTCGGTGGTGGGTGTGAAAGAGAGTCGACCGGCGCAGCTGAGCGTGCTGCTTCGCCCGCACTTCATCGTCCGCCCGCAGGCCCAAGCGGCGCTGGTGGGGCACAACGCCGAGTTCCGTTGTCAGGTAAATAATCTGTGTTAAATTACAATTAATGCTGTATTAATTCACCTAATATTGGGACAGAACGTATTCCTCGTTGGTTAAGTTCGCAAATCCATTCGCAAACTCTGGAGACAATTAGGATAATTTTTGCCTATGGTGTAGGATTCAGATAAGCAAGAATACACGTGTATCTTTTACTAAATTAAAGGTGACACTTACAAAAACAATTTTCTAATATTTACAAAGGTTCATGTTCTCGGGACCGAGACATCAAGACCCTGGTCAGAAACACTGATGCTTACCCAAGGTGAATGCACCTTTATTGATTTAACAAATTACTACCCAGGTCGGTGGAGATCCCCTGCCAGAAGTGGTGTGGTCCAAGGTTGGCGGGCGGCTTCCGGCCGGCAGGGCCGACGCCGGCGTCGCCCCCGCCAGCAGCGCCGGCGCCTCGGCCGCGACGGGGGCTGGCGCCGCGGCCGTGGCGGCCTCCGCCCAACTGGTGTTGCAGAGGGCTGAGCCGGCCGACGCCGGAGTATACGTGTGCACTGCGAAGAATGCCGCTGGGACGGCGACAGCTAATGCGACCCTCGCTGTTTACTGTGAGTACTTTAATTTGTGTATGGTATTAATAGTGAAAAATGTTATGTTATATGTTAGAACACTGGTAACGCAGACAGTGGTTGATTTGAAAATGTGGGTTCGGATGGTGGACTATTAATCAAAAAGGTTAATTTACAACCAATTTAATTGATCCCACCTCCTCGCTGGTGAACTGTCACTCTCTCTTGATGTTACAACTAACTTAAAATTATGGTCACCATCCTCGAAACCCGTGCGCCGTAACTACTGCACACATTTGATCTTCCGTCGTATGGGATTGTAGCCTCCCGAGTCTCCCCGAGCCCAAGTGGCGCTGTCAGCCGACACCGAACGAGTTACTTATCTGAGACTCAGTGTTTACCTCATATAAACGTGGCGAATTGTAAAAATTATAATTTGAGGGATTCAATTCTGATAACAATGTATAGAGAAGGAAAAGGTAAACATTTGTATAAGCATGATGTACTCGTAGAAGTGGTATAATAATATTGGAATTTTCGAAGGATTAGAGTCAAGGAGGATAGCTGCATCAGCCTCTCAGAGGAAAACCAAAAAAAGGATCCAGCCTTTCACGTAACCGTTACGAGAGTTGTGAACTCTCGCATCGAACCATTCAGCAATGCGTGAGTTCATCAGCCAAAATTTAACGTTGTGACTGTTGCATTTTATATTTTAAGAATAAAAATAAATAAGATTTGTATGGAGAGTTAAAGTCTATTTTGATGATTTAAGCTTTATTTGTAATAGCAAATATGCAAACGTTAACACAGTAGATAAAATACATGATCTGATAGCAAGCAAGTATGTTTTAATTACAGGAAACTAATTACTGTTGGAGCTGGATTTATCGTAGCAAACTTATTACAAAGGTTGAGGTTTAAATCTAAGCGCGCAAACTATGTAAAAAAAATTGAAAGCATCTCGGAAGCTGCTGCTATGGCGGACGTCAGTACGTGAAGTGAAGTCAGTGGTTTGATCCCTCCGGGGCGCTGGCTAACGCGTGTATGTTATTGCACGTAACCAGTAGCTTGAATCTTTATGGTGTTGTATTATAAAGTATAATTCGAGTCGAGTTTTAAATCACTAGTAAAAATTAAAATATACTTATGGTAGATTCACAATCCTACTTTGAATCAGAAATGTTAAACGAGTTTTTAATCTGAACGTTTTCTAAATATACAATTAGTTATTTATAAATGTGACCCTTGTTTATAAAAATAAAATAAAAAAACAACATGATAAATACCCTTACGCCTTCACACCCTCGCAATTTATCGTCGACCGTCTTCATTTTATTTCCTGAAAAATACGGTCGGTATCCTCGAATCCGTATAAGCCGTGCTCGCTCACCGTCCGAAACAGAAAAAGCATAATTTAATACGATAAACAAATTTAGATTAAAAAATTAACCTTTTTTTCACTCACGACTTGGCATCACATCCGTCATAACTTTTATCTCAAATATTAAAAGCACATTCGCTATCCGAACACGAAAGCTTTCCATAATTTTTAAATGTCCGTCAACGTAAACACGAAATAATATCCCGGACATTACCCGCACGAATATTTCAACTGAAACCTTTCAGATAAAAACCATTAGCCGCGTAGGTACTTTGTAATGTTTTTTTTTCGGTTATCAAATAGTGTCGCCCGCTCGCTCCCGACAAATTCCCCTCATCACGACACACCGAAGTGGTCACGTGACAGAGTTTGTGTACACAATCGCGGAAGAATTGTAGATACATATAAAATATTTCATCGCTTTTTCTCGCAAGTTCTCTCATCAACGCTCCTGTCGTTTCAGCGTTCGTTTCAATGAGATAATAGAGCATGTCAGATTGTAGTATGTTATAAAAATCTTTATGCTTTTTTATTTTTTTTAAATGTGCAATACTTTCGGAAATATTAGCGTTCAAACACAGCTAGCAAATGAATAGACATGATATGAAGAGTATACATGTAGAAGAGGGGTTTGGAACATTATTTGCGGGGAGAGGGGGCATTCTACACACATATATCCGACGAAACATAAATTTATGACACATTTATGCGACAGTAAATCTTTGTGTGAAGAAGACGTATTGTTTACATGAATGCATATTATATTGTCGACATTTAAATTTTCGTTTCAATTTCGTTTAAAAAAAGTCGCGGAGCTCTTTGATCACGTGGGTGCCACCAAAATGACAATTTTGGGACAAGAAGTTTTCCTTAGTTCATGTCTATTTATTTGGTGGTCTGTGCTTTCAAAGTTGGACTTGTCGAAAAACGCTCGGATTATCAATATCCACCGTGTGACGTCACATCTCTCGTACATACCGGCCAGTACTAATAGTGTTAGTACTAGAGTGTCGAGTACCGTCTTGTCGACTCGGAAGATGTGACGTCACATCTGTAACTCTGCGGTGGGGTTCCACGTCTCTGCACCGTTTGTAAGTCCTGGAAATATGCACTTGTCGTGTTACCTAAATTTCTTTGGTTTATACTAGTTAGATAAACCATTGTGCGACTGTAAATAATAAGTTAAATAACTGTTTAAATAACGGTTTATATAACTATTTAAATAACAGGTTAAATAACTGTTTAGATAACTATGTAAATAACAGGTTAAATAACTGTTACAGATAACTCTTTAAATAGTTGTTTAAATAATTGTGTAGATAACTATTTATTCAACTGTTTAAACAACTTTACAAATAACTGTTCAAAAAACGGTATAAATAACTATCACTAGTTTATACTACATATCTCTTTGCTAAAATGTAATTAATTCGTAGAGGGTTTTTTATCAGAATTTTTTTCCATTCCAATTCATATGCTATATTTTACAATAAGGTAGTTAGTAAAAGTGTCAAAGCGATCAGCGCTGATGCACTTGTAGTAGTAAATTAGGCGGTCTAGCCGCATGTAGAGTAAGTACTCAGTAGTATCATCGACTAAGGAATTGTAAAAATAAAATTATTCCACTTTGGTCAGAGCAGAATTTATTTACGATTATCCATCTTCTTACTTTCTGCAACCCTCGAGAATGACACCTATTTCCTCGAGAATATTATTATTACGCGCTCATTAGCCTGGCGGAGCAGCTCGGGGCGGTTTCCTCGCTTGTCGACGAGCACTTCCGATCCGTCTTCTTTCATGTCGAGATTTTCCACGTGCCACCGGAAGACTTCAATAGTTGCGTGTTGTCAACAACGTGTTTCCCGAGGCGAGCCACGTGGCCCAGAACCACGTAACATGTAACATGTCGAACGGGCGATTTGCATTGAGAGACCATTAAACTTTGCATACTGTGTTCGACACAGTGAAAAATGTTTTCACCCTATTGTTTCGCGTGTCATTAAAATTAATTATAGATTAAAATATTTAATGTCGTTTAAGTAGCTTGATCCAAATTTTTTGTTGGGTTCTTAATAAAGAGGCGAACATATTACCTTCCTCACTTAACAACCACTCACACTTATGCCTGCCAACACTACGCACTCTATACGGACCGCCAAATTTCTGCATCACATCGTCGTTACTAGATAAGAGACACTTGACATAAAATGTGTTGCGTCGTCTACCTCTAGCGTCAGTTCCTATTTTTGAGTTACAGAGAAAGGTAAAAAAGAATCGTCAAGGATGCTGGACATCCGATTGGAGAAAAATAAGTACTCGGAGCATCTACACAATTCATGAATATATTTAAAATAAAAAAACAACGTAAATAACACGTTGTATTTTACCACAAAATATTAAGTTAGACAGAAATGAAAAACTATTTTCCGTAGCTATGATTTTCTCATCTTCTACTCCTATGGAAACATACTGTCATATTTACGGATTGCTATCAATGCTATTATTAAAATAATACATTCCTAAAATAGTTTGACTATCCTTGGGCGTACCTTATTTCAGTTAATATGAAGTTATTAAGGGACGTTTGTACCCCAATTACGTATTCCAGTTTTATACTTTTTATAATACCGTGTTTGTGATAGGTTCAGCGACGACGGCACGCAGAGTGTTGACAAAAATCCTTAATGCTTTCATGTTAACGGCTCCGGCGAATAAGCGTTATTAGCGTTTATCGTTATATAACAGTTTTAATGTTATTAAATGAACGGTTTTATCTGCTAAGTGTGCAAGTAAACTAAGTTTAATTTTAACGCAATACGATAATGTCGTAGGGATGTGATTATTAATTTTTATTTTTATTTTTCTTCCGTTGTTTCAGTTTTATTCGGGGTCCTGCATTAAGGTAACTCATTATTTAAGCTCACGATCATTTTACTGCCCGAATTATGAAGACATTTAATGAATTTTTAATTCGAAGGATCTTCTTTTTCTTCACTGTGGTTTTCCATTTATCTCTACTTACTTACTTACTTACTTACCATCACGCCGTTTCCCCTCGGGGGTAGGCATAGAGGATAGAGCGCCACATTTTTCTGTCCTGACACACAATTCTCGCCTAATCCACATTCATACATCTTCTCATACAAGCTCGCCGATTGTTAAGGCTTCTAACAGAACCATCCTCCATTAACTGGTTTACCTGGTCGTGCCAAGTCTTCCGCGGATGTCCTCTAGTTCAGCACAGATTTAAACCCAGTAGATTATGCAATATGGGGTGTTTTGATGATTTCTGATTAGCTAAATATTGTGCAAAAAAAAATTGCATTAAGAATTATAATTAATTATATCATGTTTTGAAATAACTCATGTGTTACGAGATGTTTTCACTTTTTTTGGGCCACCCTATGTATTCCGAGTGCGCATCTATTTTTTTTTTTATTATTTAAAAAAAAAAAAAACTTTTTATATAACGATTTGAATTATGTATATTTCTAAATACCACCAAAATTGTGTCGATGCCTTCTGGCAATATTTTTTTTCCCTACAAATGTCACCACTGACGGCACCTTGAATATATTAAGTTTTTACGAATGTTACTTATTGATTTTACATTAAATTTACTGAAATAGATTTTGACGACCTCTTCAATTCTTATATGTTCGAATTGATCCCATTCGGCACCCATAACATAGACTGAAAGGGCCGGTTGTGTGATCTGTAGAAATTTTGTACTATGGAAACAGTAACTTTTTACTAACGCCCGTTTTGAATGTCAAATTTACTGTTGTCATAGTATAGATCAGATGTCTATAGGCGCAACAAATAATCATAAAATATACTTAATACATGCTTTATCTATGGATTTTTTCGCATCTGTGTTCGAAATCTGTCACTTTGGTGGTGAAATTTTTTCCAATTATGTGCTAATGTATATTAAACAACGAGACCATCGACGGAAAAACTCCCATCACAACAATAGCGGTATATTGAATGATTAATTGACGTATATTGCAAATTACAAAGTACCAATGTATGACTTTTGGAAGAGTTGTGACATACATACAGTACATTTAAGAAGTAAGAACCCGTTTTTGCATAAAAAAATTACTTTTTTTTTTTTTTACCTAATTAAAAAGTTACTGATGACACAACCGGCCCTAATACTGTAGACGCTTTGAGTATGTACATAGATAATATAAATAGTTAATGAGATCGCATTTGAGATTTTTTAAAAAGTATTTATTATTTTTAATACAATTTAAATTTAGGCAATATAGGCAGATAAAAATTATTTATCCGGATTCGAACTGGACCTATTCGTACTCGGGAAAATGTATCATCATTGCGCTATGTCAACCAAGTGCGTTTACTACAATTTTTTAAAATTAATATTATGTTGCTCTTTATAATTGATACATCTATTATTCAAAGTATTCAACTTAATATCTTTTCGATATATTATTTTTTTTTTGTATATCTTTCAAGTTGATTGATTTAATTTTAATTGAAAATACCACAAACGATGTTCTGAAATTGCAACTTCAATAATCAATCATAATACTTACCCATCTTACATACGGTTGTATTACCGTATTAGATATATTATTATAAATTATCTCACATTTCAAAAATTGTTCACTATTTTGAAAAATGTACCTTCAGATATTAGGGCTTTATCACAGATTACTAAATATAGACATGAACTAACGCGAATTGCTTGTTTCAATATTTTCAATTTGGTGTCATCCATGTGATCTTTTTGGTACCACTTACGCAATTAAATAGCTCCGCGATTTTTTTTAAATATATGACTCGATTGGAACGAAAATTGAAACGCTGACATTATAATATGCATTAATGTAAAAAATAAGTCTTGTTTACACAAAGATTTAATTTTTGAAGAGTAATTACCTTTGCTGTTGCATAAATGTGTAAACTATCAGATTTATGTTTCCACAAATAATGTGTGTAGAATGCCAGTCGTCCCGCAACTAATGTTCCAAACCCCTCTCCTATATGTATACATTATTTCATGTCTATTCATTTACTAGTCTGTAGGTTTTATATATAAAATATCAAATTATTTTAATTACGAGTATGTTGAAACCTACGTAGCATTCAAACGATTGGGTTTTGCGTGACGCTTCTTCGTTTACAATCCGCGCGTAAATTATTATTTAAAACAATATTTACAGAGATGAAATTGAGGTATATACCTTGAAACATATACCTACACGAGTGTACATGTATAAGAGTTCCAGTGACATCACACTCATTTTTAACCCATTGTACGCGTTCATAAATACGCATGACATCTTTAATACGCGCCACTGTTTGGTGGCATTATAATTTATGACCTAACGCAACGAATTTTTGATTTGTTTTAAAGAAATCGATAGCAAAGGTTCTCAAAATATCCTCACGAATGTAAACAAATACAGAAATTAGAACCATAATTACATAATAACGTAAACAAAATTATCCATGTTAGAACACAACTGTGCCCTACACCATCGCTACACTAGCGCCATTTGTGGTGATATTCATACGTACTAGAGTGAAGTAGTGATCTATGCAGGCGCTGATTTCTGAGACATACTATTTACAAGTTTTTAAATACTGACATTAAATTTAACTCTATAGTTTGAAACACATTACAGTCTACACGCATAAACTGAGTTTGAGAATTTGAACAACTGAGCGATACTGGATGATGCGAGTATTTATTATTTCGTGTTTGTTTATAAGATGGCTAATAATCCTTAACAAATATCAACAGGTGTCGGCAGGATAAAAATGTCAAATAATTTTGGTACGAATTTTACCGCTCCTCGGCGCGTATGTACGCACTAGCGGCGAGCGAAACATGGCGACTCACATTTGAGTCACCCGCGCTGTGGGCATGTAAGGCGCGACTCGTATACGAGTCACCCGCGGGGAATGGGTTAAGTTCCACACTACAGGCCCAAAGGTACGAAAAATACATTACTTTGATGAATATCAATGCATTCGTTTAGTCCGGCTTCAAATATTTGAGTAATGGTCGAGATCTGTGTTGCGGCTCACCGCATGTAGACGCCATAACCTCGAGGGCCGCCTCCACTGGACCACATTCTGACATTTATTGTTTCGGCCAGGAGATTTACGCGGGCCTTATTAAAATGTTTCAGCTCTGCGTCCAGCGGAAACAATGCCGAATTATCGGTTTAAAATTCAAATCCGCGCGCGCGCGGTGACCGCCATCTTGTTTCCCGCTATAGTGTTGCCGCAAGTGAAAATACGCGGATTAACGGGGAATGCGCGGGGCGGTAGGTACCCACCTTAGAGTTTCAACGCAGCTGGATTTCGTACCGGGGCTATTTATGCAAGTTTGTTATGTACATTTTTTAAATGAAACGACGCAGACGCTGATTCTACATTGAATCTAAATCGTACGGGTCTTGCAACAAACTAGGGGTTAGACCGTCTATAATCTAATTGAGTTGCAATTATATTATACAGAGTGTCCCAGATACAGTAGTCTACAGTTAGGAGACATCATTAGTATTGCCCATTGAGCGTCAAATTCAAAGGTTTAAATTTGAACTTTCATGATTTTAGAGAAGTGTGCAACGTGTCTCCACAAAAATGAGCGTTGTGCCATAAATGTTGAATTTTGATTTAGAAATTTGGCAAACTTATGCATAGATAACGTAGCTATCGTATAAGACTTTTGCTTGCGACTAATTAAAATCGTAAGTTCGAATAACTGCACTGCTGCACATGCGCGGGGTCCGAAAGAGTAACTGTGCAAAGTTTGAATTTAATTATAAAACACATTTAATCACAAAAGTTCGTATATTTTCAAAATCGTTAGAAAAATACAAATAGAATTTATACCGGCTTTATAACTTTGCTTCGATAAGTATCTTAGATCGGTTTCCAGAAAACCTAAGTGATTTTAGTGAGAGGAACAGGGAGAAAAATCCATCAGGACATTAAAACTATGGAAGATCGATATCAAGGAAGTTGGGATAACCACATCATGGCCGACTACTTCTTCAACTTCTGCGAGACTGTCCCGGTAAGCTCCATGCTAGAAAGTGATAAAAGTATGTTTATCTATTGTGTGAAATAAATACCTTACTTTGTATTTTTTGTTTTTTGAACTAGCAGTTAGAATAAATAGTAATAGTAATAAAGTGAAATATACATAAGTTAAAAATAAGATAATTTTATTCTAACTTACTTACTTACCAATATGCAAAGGCGGAGAGGATAGAGCGCCACACTCCTCTGTCCTGACAAACACTTCTCGCCTCATCTTCTCATACAAGCTCGCCGATTGTTGAGGCTTCCAACAGAACCATCCTCTATTTCTGGTGCCACCAACACTTGCGTCATATATATTCTCTCCTCATTCGTCTGTTCCATATGTCCAAACCACCTAAGTGATTCTATCTTAATCTTACTCACTATACTAACATTCTTTCCTTATTTCTTCATTCTTTACTCTGTCATAAATAGATTTTCTACATATACTCCTAAGTGATCTCATTTCCACTACATTCAGTCTACTTTCATTCCTCTTTTGTCAGCTCCAGGCTTCACTTCAATACATCAGTGTCGGTACCAGGACTCCATTGAGATCAATATTGCGTTTTTAAAAAACTAGATCTGATAGACCAAATTTGATTCTGTGATTCAAATTATTACCTAGAAACAGTTAAAAAATCGATGCCACCAAAATGTCTGTTGCCCAGTGTAATAATTCTTCATTAATTTTATTTACATTTCAAACATTGAATCTCGTGTAAATTAACAAACAGAAGCTGTTTTTTTTTATGGATTCCCTGTAATCTGGACTTTGAGCTGGTCTGAATATCTCGATAGTGTCATTTCAACGAAAATTTCAATTTTGACATTGATTTCAGTGATGAAAAACTTTCAATTTTGAAGTGTACATTTCTTACCTATTATAAATTCAGATCTAAAATGTTATATATCCTTTTATATTTATATTTCACTTCTAAATTAACCATTATACCACTTCTAAATTAGATTGCAAAGGAAGCGTTAACCACGAAGTTGTACTTTTATTTATAATTAATTTGATATACGATATACATAATATACTCGAGGAATCATAAATATTTTTCATATTTACGTAAATAAATACAATAAAATAGTTGAGATTTTTGTTATGAACATATCATTTATAGATGGCCAACCTGACAACTGGAGGCACTAAGTAGCGAGCCATTGTCACTGCCACTCTCCTACGCGGTGCTGATCCAAATGTCATTAATTTAAATGACAAGAGAAAATAAGAATGCTGATTTCGTTTATGGTTCAAATTATTTTTCTTATTTGAACTATAGTCACGTGCGCAGAGAAAATCGTAAAACTTAAGTTGTTTTTTTTGAAATACGAGAAAAGTATTTCTTAATAACAAAATTAGTAATTTTATTTTCCATTTGAATTTATAGTTTCTTAAAATTTGAATACATTTTTATCTTTTACATATGAAAAGTGGTGTAGTCGAGTCAGAGTGCACCGGGTCGGTGCTCCGGAACTTTTACTTGTAAATATATAATCAAAAACACTCCAATTCGTCAGAGCATTCAGACGGACGAAACCTTTTTAAACATTTTTCGTAATTTAAGTGCTAGAGTTACATATTATGTATGTGTTTTATAAATTGCAGCAATAAACCGAAAATATGAACTCGTAATTTTGCCGATTATATTGCGTTTTTAAAGCCTGCGGGGGTCTACCGCTTCCACAATCTGCACGCACCCTGCATACACCCTGGGTGCAAAACAAGGCTCTCATCAACCCCAAAAACACGCTTGGTACAGACTGACAACAATAATATGAACCGGTCCTAGTGCGTCACTCCTCTCGTAGCCGCCTTCCTGAAAAGTTCGCTAACAAACGCTTTACATTATAGAACTTTTACTGCTTATATGTACTTATATCCGTAACTATACATCGATCTATTGTAAGTAGTATTTTATTGTTTATCTTGCTCCGGCTGCACACACTCGCACATGCACTCCGCGTTATAATTCAAACGAACATGTGGTGGATGGGTGAAATTAATGAGATATTAATCTACTCACACTAAAGTACATCCTTCTGATCCATAAAATTTTGACAAATACACGCGTGATTTTGTGATCAATAGTAACTTTTATACTTTAGTAAAAAATTTTTTTACGAAAACGGGTTATTTAATCGTTTGAAAAAAGAAATACTTCTCGTAGTAAACTCATTTTACTCTCCGATATCCGATAGTAAAAACGAGAATCGATAGTTAAATACGGTGACTTTTCACAGCTGTTCCAAGTCATCTGACACATTGATACTTTGAAAGTTGCAGCATACGACAATTAATCATTCAATATTCCACTACTTTATCTCGTTGTTTAATGTACACATAATCCGAAAAAAATTCACCACTCAAGTGGCAGATTTCGAACGCAGAGGCGAAAAGATCCATGGATAAAGCATAAAATTAAGCACATCTCATCTATGCTTTGACAATAGTATATTCGACGTTCAAACAACCCGTAAACAATTTTAACCAAAGGGCGTTAGTAAAAAGTTATCACAGTAAAAATGCACTACTGATCACACAACCGGCCCTAAATGAAAAATTCTTACATTCTTAATCTGTTAGTTACCATCGAAGGGAACAGTGCACATAAAATGAAATTTAGTAACGCTCAGGTACTTTTAGCACTATATCTCTGCTTAGACATATAATCATTTTTTAACAATTATGTAAATCCACATGTGACGGTTGTTCTTGAAATTATATATTTACCCTTAATTCCTATGAAAAAATAATTAAATTATGATCACCTTTAAATATATTGCAAATTAATTCAATTATATTCGCCCGGTTAATATTATATACGAGCGGTAGCCGCTAATAGCAATCAAGAATATATTTTTTAAATGCATGAGTAGTTATCTCTTACGTTATTATTTACGCTGGCGTCATTGCACGTAATTTATGAACCACTTCTCACCGAATATGGAATTAGAGCCTTTTGGGTGTGTTGCCCTTACGCAGGTTTCGTTCGCCTTGTCGGTTCGCCGCGGAGGTATGCAAAATGATGCGTAGGTACTTCGCTTGTACGGCACGGAGGCTGTGATCTTGAAACTCTTCTACCAGAGTTTCTCGTGCCAAAATATAAAATATTCGTAAAACACCAGGTTTTGTTTATTTATTTGTTGTTTGATGTTCAGTTCGTCTAACGATTTATACCCATCGTGAGAGATTAAACACGAGTTTTCGAATGAATTTTCATCTTACCGAAGTCAGTTTTCTATTTTGAATAATCTTATTTTCTTTTGTTCCCGGCTTTTCTTTACTTCATACCTGTCCCGCAGAAATAAAACTTATTTTTATATATAGGATGTAACAGAGTAAAATACGAGTCGTAAATGTTCAAGAGATTTGTGCCTAATCTCAACCATGTCAGAGATATAAGCATTTAAAAAAAAAAAAAAATTGCCATTATTTAGATTAATTGTAATATTTTATTGATTCCAAATTATATATTAAATACAGTAAATTAAGGGTCATCGAATTTCGAACGGCTATTCTATTTTTTGTTAGATGATTTAGGGCTTGAAGCAAAAATATAGAATAATAATGGATAAATTTCGCAAATATTTAGACCTAATTTAGTTAGAATAATAGATCACGTAGGTATTAGAAGGCTAAGAAAAGAACCTCGGGTTAAATCAATTAATTGGGATCACTGAATATTTATTGCGAACGTAGTCCATTAGAATTTCCAGACCCTTTGTCTCGTAGGAAATGGGAGGGTGATGGAGGATTCTTAAAAGGTTCTTAAAGTGCATTAGCTCTGCGCTACGCTAGTACTGCTAACACCGTTTAAAATAGGCCAATAAAATCCCAAGCCATAATGCTAAACTTTTAGTCGAAAATGAGATGGAGATTCTGTGCGAAGTTTGATTTTTTTGGCCCTCATCTCAATCTGAATAAGATACTCACAACAAGCATGCAACAAACAATTCGCAAAGGTCACATAAATTTTACAACTAAATACATACGACACAAATCATGTGTATGTTCAAAAATTAGTTACGTAGGTAGGCAGGCCTAAAACACAATTCTTGCCTCATTCGCATTCATATATCTTATACAATTATCTTATCATTATCTTATTCAAGCACATTTATATATCTTATACAAGCTTATTGTGGCTTCTATCTGGTTTACCTGGTCGTGTCAAGTCTTCTGTGGACGTTCTCTACTTCTGGTGCCATCAAAACTTGCGACATATATATCTTTCTTACGATTCTCTCCTCAGTCATCCGTTCCGTATGACCAAACCATGAAAATTAAAAAATGATATAAAACTGAAAGTCACAAAATTCATAAAATTATTAAGATTCCTATAGAGCGTACGGATGATGAAGAGGTTTAACACAGTATAACTTAAAGAAATCAATTAATGCAAACAAATACCCGATCAGATATATTCTTGAAATGATTTAAGTACGTAATGTATCGTTTCGGCGATATCACGGCGCTGTGTGCCTGCCACTTTCATGTCCACAGAGCGACTGCCTTGCTGCCACCAGATTGTAAAGACCGTCGTTGTTGTACTAATTTTTTCTTGCTGTTAATACATAGTGTACCACAATTATTATTTAGATATTCGATTGTAAGTATGCGTCTGTAGTCTAAATTTTGACGTTATTCTTTTAAGTATTTGAAATGTTCATTTTTTCAAAGAACTGCATAGTGCTTTCGCAGTGGTTGATTGTCGAGAAAGTAATGACAAAAGTCGAGTGATTCGAGAAGCTCGAAGCCGGGCTAAAAGGAATCGCAGCCGCTCGGACCAGAGTGGTCGGGGGTTTTGTTATTTAAATGGGCCCAAGTAATGAGGTTTTGTTCCGAGAGATTTATAGACCACCTCGAGGCTGGAACTACGGCACCATGCTCATGACCTTAATCGGCAACCTAGAATGAGCCGCCCTCTGTGTACCTGTTTATACACACTGACGTGTGCATCATCGCCTCGTCGCTTTCCGCACAGGTACTCAGAGCGATTAGACAAATATTTTAACACAAGTTAGATTAGAGCGATAACGTTTCAAGACAAATTAGGACAGAGCGATAACGTTTCATGGCAAATTAAAATAGCGCGATAAAGTTTCAAGACAAATTGGGACAGAGCGATAAAGTTTCAAGACAAATTGGGACATAGCGATAACGTTTTAAGACAAATTGGGACAGAGCGATAACGTTTCAAGACAAATTATTATTATATTACAAAACATTTAAAAAACCACACACGTAAAAAATATTTAATTTATTATATATTAATTGTACATAACAAGAGTCTTGTGTAATAATTTGGTTCCATTAAAAACAAAAGGCAATGTTTATATCAGTGATTAGACCATATATGATCTACGGGTGAGGGTTTTGGTCGAGTATAAAGAAACAGATGGACAAGATGCAGATTGCTGAGAGGTGGCTGGTGAAGCCACAAAATTGGCAAAATTAAAAAATGAGATAAATCACTTCCACTATTTGCTATCTTGTTGAAGTTTTGAACTTAAATGTTATTTCTTCAATAATTTCAAAGTTACTTTGTGGCAATATATTATATTAATTCAGAATACAATGTATATATACTAAAATTAAAAATACAACCATAGACAAAATAAAACTATAAAAATATAAGTAGTGGGTAACTAATCAGGAATTAATGTGAAAACAAATTTAAAAGGTGTATAATAAAGGATTTGCGTCACTGAATTTCAAAATCTGCTATAACACTTTTTTGACAAATTTATGTTATATATAACATTGGATTCAGAATTAATTTTTTTATTTAAAAATGTATATTTCATTTAAAAATATGCATTGTTAGCTGGAAATATTATGTATAATGTTAGGGTGAACAAAACCTTCCATGTTTTTTTTATTATATTGAAATACATTTTGGGGTTCAAATTAATACAATAATTAACGTAATACATACATATTTTATTTTAAATGAAAGTAACTAATAAATTTTCTAAAACTGTAATAATAATGCCTATCATTTAAGCGTGATGGTTTTGCTTGATTTTCTCGAAAATATGAAAACATGTTATAGCGGGTATTTAAAGTCAGCGTCTCATTCATAATGTTTAAATTGCTATTAACGCTTTTTCTTTTTTCTTAAATTTCTAATATATCTAACTGTAAACCCCTGGTATTTGTATATAAAATCACTAAACCATTAGTAATGTCAAAAGAATTGTTTATTTCCAAAAGATGATTAGAAAATTCAGAATTGTTAATATTTGAAAATTTTCATGATTAATTTTGTGGAAGTCCATTGTAATTAACTTTTGAAGAACTTTTTACAAAGTTTTTAACTTTTTGATTAAATTAATTAATTATTAAAATAAAACAACACTTTAATTAAATTTTAATTAAAACGTTTTCGACGCTTACTGCGTCATGCAAGAGATAAAAAGATAGCAACAATACAAGATAAACGTTTCGAACCACGGCTCCGATGCGAGAGAGCGCGCCCGAGTGCCCGGCGATCTTTTATCCCTTTTACTCACGTCATTCTTACCAACATACGCGCGTCACGCATTCACTACATCCAGATACATCACATATTATATATAATATTTATAAAATATGTAATAAATAACTAATTCAAGCATACGTTACTCACATGTTAAAATATAATTTACCAAAATATATTGTTGCCACGTTTTTAAACATAATTTTGAGATAAGAGGGTAATGTTTCAACGAAAGGATGTACTTTTTTTAAACAGGTTTCATTTCCACGTAATGTATTCTATTCTATTCTATATCATGCCATTCCGCACCATTCCGTACCATTTCATGCCATTCCACACGATTTCAATTCATTTTGACGGAATTACATTTCCGAAAAGAATGGTACGATGTTCATTTGCAATATTTATTTTATTCATTACATAATAAAATATTATGTGCATTCGTGTAAAATGGTGGTTAAAAAATGAGAATATATTTTATAAATGTAGACAAAAATGTCAATTATAAAAATATTCCGAATACACCCGGCTCGACATGAAAACTAAGTACTGCTAAGTTATTAAACTGAACATCTGTATTACATAATAGCTATATTTTTCTTTTATCCCTTATGTAAAAGTCATTTTTGAAGAAAATGCTACCTTTTAATATTTACAAATTTTAAAATTACATATTTTAAAAAATAGTTATAAGCATGAAACGTATATTTCAGTAAAACTTTTTTTTTTTTCATTATTTATAATTTTATTTTTATTTGAATAATGAATTCATAAATAACGAATATATTTATGAAATTCTGTGTGATAATATTCAGTTTATAAGTTTTATCTTGGTTATGTGTAGTTTAAAAAAAACTAATCTAGCGTATAACTTCCGATATAAATGAATAAAAAATTACTATTGAATAGCCTTCCTTAATTGATGTATTGAGTAGTAATTATATACCAAACTGTTGGTCCTCATCTCGTTAGATACGTGTATATGTTGTACCTAATCATAATAAGTCTGACACAAAAAAAAAACTCAATTTTCTCCGTGCAATAATTGTTAGGACACGATCCTGGCTAGATTTCCCAGATAAAACATGATTACGCGACGCGAAATGGGATCTTGCCGGCCATAAAAAATAACTGCCACATGATAAAAGAAGCCTTCACGCTTATTACGACGTCTCTGGGCGTTTTTGTCCAAAGAAAACTCCCTCACAAATCACCGGGCCTGTTTTTGTAAGGACTGCCGGCCGCCATTTCCGTTAAGGGTTAAGGGCGGCTTCACACCGCTGAATGTTCGGTGGCCCACAATACAAATGGCCGCAAGTGTCACGCAAATGGCGAACCGCTAGCGGTAGTAAATGTTCCGATGCTGCAATAAAATTAGCGGACAACAGAAAGAGAGACTGTGTGAAATATAGTTTAAAACTAATTTATTTCAAGACGGTCTTTTCCACTGCACTAACTGCACGTAATATAATTGTGTTCGTTTAAAAAATAACACGTGTTGTACGTTATTTTTATGTTAACGGCAATATAAACAATGTAAATTTAGTCAAAATTTAAACTTTGTGCAAATTAAAATGGGTAAATCAACATTTTTAATTTATTAAACCTTCCAAAACCATGCCGGTAACACAGGTCTACAGCCCCAATTAAAACTGTAATATTTCGGTTAATATACGCGACATAAAATTCATATTTTAGTTAATTATAAGCAAAATATTTATGCTTACAATTGACTAATAAAAAATCAGTTATGCAGAGAGAATCTTACAAAAATAATTATTTTTCAATTCAGTCAGTTGTAAACTTAATATCATGGGAATAATACAATTTATGGTAAAACAAATAGAGATGGTACATTCATTTCACAATAAAAATAATAACAAACATACGAACATGTGATCTCTCTTTCTCACTAAGTTAACGAAGAGCGATAAGAAAAAATGTAGTGCCGTATAGGACATGATGAATGCTCCTAATTGTATTAGAATATTGATCCCATTTTCGTATTTAATGCTCAATATTTAGAGTTAGTTTATAGAATTAATAATGTTAAAACCATTTAAAACAATAAGAGCTTTCTTCACATTTAAAATGTTAAAAAATTCTCACGGTAACACGAGTTGACAGCATGGCTGCAAATGAGTATTTTATATCACGGTATGGTAAAGGTTTTTACAGTTTGAAATATATTTAATAAGAAGTGGCATGTACATTTTATATGTTAAGTTTATGCACCTCACGGGCCACACTGTATTCACTGAACTTTGCAACGGTCGACTCGGTTATCAATTATGGAGTGAGTAGCTATGGACTAATATATAAAACATATATTGATCACATTAAACAGTTACAATTAAGATTTTTAAAACTATTAATAGATAACATAACGAAGTGTTTGTAGAAAGATGATTATTGTTAATTGTTTACAATATGCACAATCTTACCAGTTGACAAAAAAGAAACATATGTGCTGTAATATTCGAAATGTTGATAAATACTGATCCTCACCATAGCTATTCAACCAGATCGTCGGGCCGAACCACAAGAGTACCGATCGCGAGCAATGTGTATGGTGAGAGAACGAGAGAATATTTAATAAAATCAATAAATATTCATTAAAATATAAAGTAAAATAACATATTCTTATCAATTTTTTTGTATTTTTGTTATATTTCATTTATATATGTTGTTTATAAAACCTCAATAATATCTATATAAAAGGCAATCCTGTTATGCAGTTTGGTAATAAATAAAATTATAATTTATGCATATATATGTAATAAAGTTGAAATAAACAAATGAAAGGAACACTCTAGATCGAATTTTGATTCTTTAAAACATATAGTTCCTTGACAATTTAACTATGTTTTGTAATATTTAAAATTCACTAAATGAAATTCTTGAATAACATACTAAAACGAATGTCAGGTGTCAAAACTGAAAACGAGATGTGGCATGTACTCGACAACCACGAATTAGATGCAGAATTTAGTGAACCCAACATCGTCCAACTTATCAAGATTGTATGGCACACCTGAGATGCGTTAGTTAATGGAAATTGCAAGGTTTCATAAAAATATTAAATTTTGTTGCTATAGTGAGTAATTTGTTTTTTGGTATCGATTAACTTTTAGACGTTCCCAGTTCCTCCCAGCCTGTTTAGTCCTCTTCCACACAGTCAGCCCACCTCTTACGTGGCCTGCTTCTAGGCCGCTTCCACTGGGGTATCTAGTTGGTCATGATCTTTGGTGTCTTGTTATCTGGCATTCTTTTGCCATGACCAGCCCATCGCTATCTTTGAGACCTACAGAATATTACAATTGTTTTTTGCTCAATTAAATTTCCAGTAATAAATAAAACAATAGAAAAAAAAGAAGATAACAAAGCCAACTACATGTTTTCACTAGAGAAAAAAAAATTAAAACGCTAAAAAGATTTGAAAAAAATCAAAAGTTTAACTATTTCAGAGGAAGAGAATATGAGGGATTATCAAATATCGGGCCATAAATCTTGCTCACACAAAATAATTCCAGTTGCATATAAATTCGTCGCGTTGAATTAGTCTCCCCGTCGCTGTGAATCCACCTTTACTGCGAAGCCGCCGCGCGGGGCTGCCGCCATTTCCGTTAGCGGTTCCCGCCTTCCGCGTTCCAATTTTATTCAAATGCGTCGCTTCCCGCCGTCGTGATGTAGTGCTGCCACTTTTCCTGGCGCCTCTTCATTCTTTTTGCGGCCGCTGCGCGCCTTCCCCGCGGCCAGGTCAGCACTCGCGGGCGGGGTGGGGGGGGGGAGTGCTCGCTCAATTCGGAGACGCCGTTCCAGCTTATTTACGGCCGGGCATTGTTAATACCATCGATCCTGCATACTAATTGCTTCAAGTATCCCCGATCTATCACGACCTTTCTCGTAAATCTTTCGATAATGAATTACATTTTACGCCTAACGTTGCTTAGGTATTAAATATTTAGACACTCTGAAGGATGATCTGAACAGAAGTGGCATTGACCCTGAACTTTGAACATTTTATGAGTAAAAGATCTTGTATCTCGTTCGCGTTTTTAACACTATGGAAGCCCTGAACGCGCCTTGCAGTTATCCGGTTTGAAGGAGACCCCAAAGCCCACCCCATCCCGAAATTGCTTTGAAAGTTGTTTACTCTCATTTCGATTTCGGTTAAAGCTAGTTTTTGTACTATATTTTTAGAGCAGTTAGTTAAGTTCCGACAGTTACTAAAACCATACGGCTTTACTTCAATTAACTTTTTTTTATTATTACAATTGGTCAATATTATTTTTTAATTCAGTTATTAACATCTTAATACCATCATAGGTTGGCTCCGGTTTCATCGTACCAGAGCCACACCTGTACAATTTGACATGAGACTCGTTATCACATTAAATTCAGAGAGCAGCCAGAGAGAAGCTATAGAAATCAGTACCCCTAAAAGAAGAGGATAGTTACATTTACGTGTTGCAGTCGCAGAACTCGGTCATAGTTCGGCAGAAATTCACCCTGTCCAGGTCGCAAGAGATGCGAGGGAGAGCCAGTAGAATGCTCCGTTAGGTCTCTCTAGCCACTGCTCTTCCCGACATCGTCCATCCCAGCAATTCCCAGCGGGAGACCCACACCTTATTACCGGAAATATCCGAGATTCCTTTAATTTCTTAATAGGTCATCGTTCCGGAAGATCCGATGACCTATTACTTCTAATCCCACAATCATGATCTCATGTACATCATTAATAATCACACAGTCCCAGAGGATGTACTCCGTTATCTGGTTGTTAAACCAGGCTCTCAACAGTCATAAATATGCAATCCTGCCTTTCAGTAATGCAACACGGCAGGAAAATAAGTAACAAATCTTTATTTATTGACAATATTTAGCAATTTTGTGTTATTATGTGTTGTATCAAAGTATAATATAACACATTATACCACTAAACACTAGTGATGAGAAAAAATGCTACTCTTAACTCACTGGTGTGATTGTGATTGTTATTTCATAATATCAGTGATTGAAAACTGTGACTGTGATCACAGTTTTCCAATAATGCGCATGCACCGCACGATATCATAATACACGAAATAAAAAAGCGTTTTTATTTATATTATTAAAATCTCATTTACCTAAATACATATTCTAGCGTAAATAATTAATATAAATCTAATTCAATATCATCACAAAGAGAATTGAAATGCTTTAAAAAATGTAAATTTATTTTTCAGGTTAAATTCTCAGCAAAATGCGTAAAACCTTTTGGCATAATAACTAAATGGCGCTAATTAAATCTAAAAAAAAACTGGTAGATGGCGCTGATTCAAGTGATAATAATCGATTTAAACGGCGGCGTCAGAAAATCAATACAATTTTTAACAAAAAAAAATTGAATCATGAATCACGATATTCCCAGATATTCAATCACTCACAGTGAGTGTGACCCAAAGATATCAGTGATTGACTCACGGTTCATGATTTTGAGCTCATCACTACTAAACACAACATAGACACAATCTTTCGTACACGAAACACGATTTTAAAGGGAGGGATGAAAAACTAAAAGACCTGGCACTGTAGGAGAGAGATTCGGAATACTGAAAAACCGCGGCCCTTGATCGAATGCAATGGCGTCAACAAATGCGATGCCCCAGAAAACATGCGAACGGAAGTGAGAGGAAAATGACGAATATCCGTCCCTCTGATTCCTCCTGCCCAGCGGATGCACCTGCACGACATGTGGAAGGGTGTGTGGTTCTAAGATAGGACCCCTCAGATACACTAAAATAGACGTCGTCCTCGCAACGAGCAACCGCCGAAAAATATGAGATTAAAAATATATTTATCATACTTTTTATTCGGTGTTGCTATCCTAAGGACAATATAAGTAACTACTCTTTTGTGGTATTATTGTATACATGTACGAGTAGGTGGTCAAAGGAGAACGAGCAATAAAAGACTACTCACGATAGATCGTAAGTAGTCTTCAAGCACTTTACAGACTCTATCACTACAGTTTGAATCCAATAAATCATAGATAAAAGATGGGGAAGCGCAATATTTTTGTGGATAATATCTTCCGCAGGATGCTATCCTCTGATTTCTGCATCCAATGTATTTCCGGTCTCTATTTCAGGACATTTTTTCATTACTGTTTATCTAAAAACTGATGATTTTTGGGGTACAGCAGTAACGATTGTGTCTGCCTCGATATTGAGCCAATACGATAAGCAACTGAGTTAAATATGCAGTTTTGTACATTTTTTGTCAGCTACGTGCAAAACACACTGTTTTTCGCATAAGCCGTTAGTTCCAAACTACCCAAAAGAAGACAGTATATGTTGCTATTCCCCCTAAAATGAAATCAGAAAATTACAACGCTTGTTGATGATCACGTGATCTAAAATCCAGTATAGCTGCCAGAACGATATATACAAAAGAAAAAACATACATTACAGAATTATCTCTTTAAAAAATGGTGATGTAAAAACAAACATTTTGTACATTTGCTTTCAAAATCAACGTTTTCATCCATGACTCAAAAACACATAAAGTCGTTTTAGGGGGTTTTGTAATTAGGCGCTACAAGTATTGATTTCTATTATCCCTTTGAAATTAATAAAATCAATTGATACGCCGATAACAACATTTTTTATACAATAAAAAATATATAAAAATATCACAGACCTATGTTCTGAATAATTACAACTTCACAATAAGAATGTGTTCTCCTAATAATAAAGTCGCATCAATATATCCAAAATTTAATAAAAATGAATTGATAATTCTGGCGTCTACTATCAGATTACTCAAAGGTATTTGAGATTCTGTAAAAATAAGGTAGATGGCTCTTTCAAATAATATCAAAAAGGTTACACATAGGTTCGAATATTTGTTGCTGTAGAGATCCAGGGTCGAATTCCGGTGGCGCAACAACAATATTTTTCGATAAATTGATTTTATGTGTATATCTTTTTAATTAATATATTTAATTCATATTTATAACAAATTAAATTATCACGATATTGTCTTGAACTATCTCTGGACACGAACAATAGCTTGTTGTTATATTAAATGTTCACATGAATATACACATTGTTGACCTTTTCAACAGATCGTGCCGTAACGGCGGGTGGTCATTATAAATATTATGTATTTTATTATGCAAAGTGGTTTCTGGACACCCTGTGCACGTGCAAAAAATAAGTTACAGTCCGACCCATGTCACACGCATTTTATTTTTTCTATGAAAATAAAAGCACACCCCCAAAATGTATTTCGTTTTATCTCTTCAACCCTTCCGGACAAATTGGTTCGTCCCTTCACTATTCTCTCACGCCTTGCGAAATGAGCGGCAACATTCTGCGGGACTTGCGTGAAATACATGTATCCAATACGTTTCTTATTTACGACCATTGTATTTCACACAACAAAATATGAATATTGAGTTATTTGCACATGTACAATCAAACCGTGCCGATGCCCGACTATAAATGGAGCACTAACCTGTATAAGTTAAAACATCATATTATATCACTGTCATGTCGACCCCTCAGAATAACAAGGTTCCATCTGACATTGACACTGTTTTTTTGATAATGAGCTCAAAAGTGTTAATTAAATTTCAACATATATTAATTTGTTTTGAGTATGCAAATATGATGAGATTTAAGGTGTCAACTTATTTTCAGTATTAAACCACTGTGAGATGAGGCGAATTAAAAATAAATAAAAACATTGTAAATTAACAATAATGATCCATAAATTGAAATAATTAACTGAGGCAGTTAGAACTTTCAGCTCTTGCTATTTCCTTTAATACCCGTTAAATAGAGTTTGGTGTGTATGGATAAAATAAAGAATAATGCATTTGGAACCCATTTCATGCAATAACTCAAATTAGCTCAAAATGTTAGTTGGAACCTTGTTATTCTAAGGGGTCTATATGGTGCGTCATAAATATTTATTTGCTTTTTATTATGTGTAGTATGTACTCTTAAATAAAATATTTTTATATTTTATATTTATGTAAATTACTATACATATATGACATTTAGGTCTTATTGATTTAATTATCGTTAAAACATTTTATATTAAATAAAATACAATAAATTTGTACGGAACCACTAATTTTATTACACGCCAACCGGTTTCGCTCAGCTCAAGCTTGGTCAGGGCGTATTTAAAACTAACAATAAATACAAAAAGAGTGCACTTATATTACGAAATATTTTATTTTATCATATAATTTTTTGTTTTAGTAGGCTTTCCTACGAAATGTAATTAATTTAAGGAACTAAAAAAAAGTGCAATTAAAATTAAATAATTAAAAAAATTTTTGGGCAGTTAAAAAAGAGTCCGTTTTAAAAATATGTAAGAACTTTGCAAAATGTGAATAATAATAAAAAAATGACCTATTTTTGGCTTCGTCACATCCTAAAGACTTCATTTGTAGCAAATTAAAATAATATATCCACTTTCTTCGACAGATTAGACAATTGAACGTTATTAGATTTTTTTAAATAGTGACACACATACCAAGATGTGCGCAGGCGGAACAAGAATAGATAAACTATAAAATAGATTTATGTTTTTAAAGGGATGTAAAATGTAAAATAATGAGGTCAATAATGAGTTTTTTGTAGTCGATTATAAAGCCGCTCAATCATAAAGTACAAATATGTATTAGTGTGTAAACGTTAAAATAAAAATATAATTTTACTTCGTAATAAAAATATATTAATGAAGATATTTAACGCCATCTTTGGACCAGATTTCCGAGTTTTACAATTTCCATTTAAAAATATAAATTGAGCTCCGACTCACCCAAGTGTACCTACACTATATTTACGATTGCGATATTTCTTGTAATATTCAAATCCATTTTAGCGCCCACATGTCTTATTTGCACTCGTTCACAGTAAGCCATAAACAAATATGTGGAGTGGCAGACACGGCGATTTCTCGTAATATATGAGAGCCCCCTGGCGACCAAAATACAGATCTACCCCTTAAAATGGACAGATATTCGTAATATTGCGAAATTCACCGATGTGGTTTTTGAAAAACTATTTAAACGCACAAAAGTGAAATTTATGGAGTAATTTGTTTAGCCAAATTTCTGATGTGGCTGATTCAAATTAATCTCGTTTTTCATATCCTTCTCTGGTGAAAGAGTTCAGAAAAGGCTTTTGATGTTACTCCAGGTCTATCTCGGATAGAATACAATTTATATTTTTGCAGGTAACGAGGTCAATTGCTACTCTCGACATCGATGTGACTGTGATTGATGTTTTATGACATCGGTGATTAAAAACTGTGATTCATTTTATGATAATATCACAGTTTGTGAAATAAACAAAACAACAATGAACAGAAATGAACAAAAATAAACAGTATTTCATTTTAGATACTATTCCAAATATTAAACACTTATATTACACATTAATTTCACATATTCCTAGCATAATTATTTATGTTAATTGAACCATTATTATTCAGCAATAACTTCGATGGATTGGTCACATGGTCTTAATACTATCAAACGAGATAATGCGCTCTCAACTATCCCAGAGTAAACGTTCACATGGGAACCAAAAAACTCCCTGAAAGCAAACCTTGAAAAGATCAATATTAAAAACTATACTTGAAAACTAGCTGCAGAGACAGGCCTATCTGGAGGATAATAATATACAGAATGCTACAAACATGAGTAAATACAAAGATAGGGAAGGGCAAACAGAACGCGGAAGTCAACCTGCAGCCACTGTCTTCCCATACCCAAGATACCCCAAAACTTGTGGATCCAAGATTGGATACTTCAGCCGCCTGAGGATCCATGATGGTGAAGGACAATCGTCCTCGGATACGAAGGACAGCCGATAATGATGATGAGCATAAATTAAAAAAAAAACAAAATAAAAATATTTGTATTCAACCTCGAACAAAATTAATTCTTTAATTAAGTCAATATTTTCAAACATGACTCATAAATATCAATATTTTCAGATACACAATCACTGGTAGTGATTGTGACATAAGTGTTTTTTTAAGCCGTGATCAACGTGACTGAGTCTGATCGTAAGATTTGTGTTCGATTGTAACGGTAATTAGTAGCTGATTATTCGTAATTCAGCGAGCAATCATTGCTGCACTAGAAATTAAACATATAACAGTTAAAAGTCAGTTACCAATCATCAGTTACAGTAACGGCCCATCACAAACGCCACTGACTCCGACTTGATTATTCCAGAGCCGAATAGCATCAATTTGTAAAGATCTATTGTATGACTGATTGGATTACTTGCACCGGGACGGTTTTGAATGGTCCGTAGAATATTCTAGGCTGTTATGTCGCCGCGTACGCTACGAAAATATAATGTCTTCAGTACAATTTATCGTTTAGAAAGCAGGTTTGTTTATTGATTCGCCTGTGATACGAGCTCTCTCGGCCGATACGAGAATATTATCAACATCTCGACATTGTAGCTCGAGATTATTCGCAACTCGTAAACAATATTTATACGGCTCCATAAAGTCGTACCGCCGGTGACATCTGCCGGAGTGTAATCGAGTGAGTGGAACTGTTTGTGTCTCGGCTAAATTGCGTGTAAATAATAAGTTACATGTACGAGCACCCAGAAGTATAAAGGATCAAGTATTCTTAATGTAAAAATTATTTTGTATTTCATTCTTGGCTAACCAATTCGTTGACAATTTCTTCATTGAATTGTTGAAAACACAAAATTGTAATATTACAGTTAAATAAATTTTGATATAAAATGTCATTGTACACATTGACATTTAAAAAAATATATATTATCTTAGACCTGGGGAATTTTTAAACCCGTGGAAAAATAAATAAAAATAAAAATGCGAAATGGTATTCGCAGTGTTTTATTTTATTTTATTTATTTTTGAGAAACCAACAGTACATATATATATATATATATATATATGTAATAACTTATGACATAATACATTATATAAAAATAAGACAAAGGATATTTCTTATTAGCTGGATAAAGTTTTTACCTTTCCTCTCCGATGATGTAAACTGAGATGACATTGCCTCTATTTATGTGAATATCTCTGTAAATGTGCTAAATACAGAGTTCATATTTTAGATTTTACTCCGTAATATATATATGTATTAGATAAAATAATTTCAATACATAAGTATTTACCATACGCAACAATAAAAAATGTTTTCTCGAAGACCTTGACGTGAATTTGTCAATACGTGTATGTGTACGTGTGAACGGCGCAGTGCACGATGCGCGGAGTACCGGATGCCGATCGTCACTTTAGTGGCAGAGCGTATGCTGGTCGAGTTAGACGTGTGTTATGCATCTTTATGCTGTCATTCGTGATGGTCAATGTTTTTTTTTTATCATTTTTATCACTTTAACACAATAATTAATATATATACGAGTATTCACTTATATATATTTCAACTGTTATTTGAATGATTAATATATATAATAAATATAAAATATTTATATTTATCCTACTTAGAACTCCTAAAAGTCTACATGTACACTGAGTTTACAGCACTGGAGCGCGGGTTTTTATTTTAGCACCGTAAGGGAAAGGTTAAAGGGTTGAGAATGGGGAGAGGGGATGAAAAAAGTATTCAATAAAAATATATAATTTGCTTGATGCATTAAAAACTATATACTTATACATATTCCCATACACATATATATGCATACGCTTTTTTATGTTTTAACAATTTATGTCAATAGTTATTAAAAAATTTGCGTTATTTGATTTTAAAGGGAAGCAATTTATCGTTGAAAATGTTCAAGTGTGTAAGGATATAAATAATAGGTATACATATCGCACACCTAGATCAAAACAAAGAAAACTAAAATAATAAAATATTTTGAATTATTATTATATTCGGATACTCTGCCATATACGCAACTGACTTAGCCCCAGTTCTTCTTCAGTGTCATTTATATACATTTATGACCTAAAATGTTATTTAATGTCATAACTTTAATAACAAAAAATGTTTTTATTTTTTTGTGTACTGAAAAATGACTATTTGAGTTTGTCCTAGATTTAATTTAGGTGTGCGATATGTCAAATGCAAATTTAATAAACGTGTAATGTAACATGTCTCAGATACGTATCACATCACCCCTGCATAGAATATGCTTTTTGGTTCATAAAAAAAAATTAAACTAAATTTTCAGACAGAGAACCGAACCACGATCTCCCGAGTCAGGGATACTGACCATTACGCTGCCTAAATATCTAAAAATAGCATTGAACAAATATCTTAAGTTCTTTATTAATGAATGATAGCTTCTTACAAAATCCAACAGGGGTTAACTATTTATTAAGGATAACGCATTCTTATTGTGAAGTTGTAATTATTCAAAACATAGTTCCGTGATATTTTAAATACTAATTAAATGTATTAATTAGAAAAGTGTAACATATAGGTTCGAAAATTTGTCGTCAAAAGTACTGTCGCTGTAGCATAGTTGGATAATGCACCTTCCCCGGTTTGGAAATAGATCCAGGTTCGAACCTCGGTGGCGCAACAACAATATTTTTCGATAAAATTGATTTTATATGTATATCTTCCTAATTAATTAATACATTTAATTTGTATTTAATTATTTATTTGAATAAGTTTAAAAAATAGTGTTAAACTGTAATGTTAATAAAGTGTAAACGATAAATTCATTCATTCAATTTTAACACAAAAAATCAATATGTACGTATACTTATTTCGGTCTTTAATGGGAATATGGACAGTAGGGGTGAAGAATACTTCACGTGATGTTATTCATTAGTGTTTTCTCTCTTTCACCCGAATAGGTCGATACGACACTGTATTTAGTTTAGTTATAACCTGACAATGAGAAGAACTGTACCATTCGAAACCATAAAAATTACCCAACGTGTATGTAGTACAAAGTTTAGTTTATTAATAAAAATTTAATAATCATGTTGCACCACAAAGTGACCACCACATTAATTAATGATATTAAACGTTATTATTTTTCCAATCCCATGTTTTGATGAATTTAAATTTGGTATAAGTCCAACTTGGTATACGTCTTGTTTGGACGCGAATTTTTTTATTTGGTATCAGATCTTTGATTGGTATACGACTTTTGTTTGGTATATGACATTTGTTTGGTATTCGACCTTTGTCTGATAATGACTCGCGTCCGTCAAATAATGCACGCTTACGTCCTCGGTCTCGTTCGGCTGAATTCGATTTTTAGAGAGGGAGCATCTCTGCCACGCTTGCTAACGAGCATCAGTAAACTGTTTCTGTCATTCGGTAAACAATGCACGCTATAAATGTGACTTTCGCGTGATTTTGTGTTTTTTCGCGATTTTTTTAATAAATTCATTAATCATGAGTTCTAAGAAAGTTAATAAAGCTAATAAAGCATAAAAAAGCCGCAATAGCATTGTCTGGAATTATCAGACAGTGTCACATTTCTGAAACAACCTTAGGAGAAAGCAGAAACAAATTGGTTTGCACAGATTTTGAGTACTTAAACGTCAAACCATATGATCTTCAACCTGTTAAATTTCCATTTATTTTATTTAATTACTTTTGTATTTATATATTTTATACAACCCCATCAATGTATAATATGCCAATAACAATAGGATTTTTTTTAATGGAAACAGATTAATCATTTTCCCTTTATTTCTTATGGGAAAAATTCGTGTGTACCGAGTGTTGCGTACAAGCATAGATGCCGGAAGAATTCAGGATACAGAAGGAGTTTGGCACTCACTACAATCCGGATTCTGCTGGCACCTCCAAAATGTAATATAATATTGTAATCGTTTAGGTAAACGTATACCGCACTCATTCATGGTCGCCAATCAACTAATCAGCGGCGTGCCGGGAGGGGAAAGAAATTGAGGGAAAGGCACAGTGCATTATTTTCGTTGAAAACAAATATGTATTTACACAAATAAATGTATGTCCCAAACACTGTTGTACCACTGTTTAATCAAATATCTAACTCAATAGAAAAATACACCAACATTCAAATAGGAACAAAGGAAAATTAAAATCTCATGGAATATTAAAATCGGCCATTATTTTCGGAACAACCTTTTACACGTAATTATTTTAATAATCGTTTATTATGCATAGACCTGCTGCAGTTAGCTTCGGCCCGCGAACAACTCAATAATGAACGGCAAATTACACACATTTCGATTAAATTTGTAAGCGTTGCAGTTAGTTAATCATAACCATAAATATAACCAATTAATGGAATAGCAATTCCGGTTCCCGGTGGGATAAATTGCGCGCACATAAAAATATCCTTCGCTGTATAGATATTTACTTGTTCACTAAGCAAATTATTAAAATCAAAGTAAATACATAAATTATATGAAAATGTTTAAGATATCCGTAATTTGTTATATCTATGAGATGATAACACTATAACCTATCATTTTAACCTTGACTTCCCGTCTATCTCTATACTATATCAACTATATTATACTTAAAATAAAATATTTGAATATGTCCAAGAACACACAATTACTGAATTTTGTCCTCAAATACTTCTTCAATATATGCAAAATTACTTTGTGGCCTCATTTTATATTAATAACTATACAAAATACTTTTTTTAAACCACTATTTATTAAAATTTTAAATATGAATTAAATATATTAATTAGAAAGATATACATATAAAATCAATTTTATCGAAAAATATTGTTGTTGCGCCACCGCGGTTCTAACCTGAATTTCTTTCCTAACCGGAGAAGATGCATTATCCAACTATGCTACAGCGACAATTTTCGAACCTATATGTTACCTTTTTGATATTAATACATTTAATCGTTCCATTATTTGAAAGAGCCATCTACCTTATTTTTACAGAATCTCAAATACCTTTGAGTTTAAAGTTTCTACGTGGTATTCTTTATCCACAAATAACTTTAACGTAGAATTAAATATTATCAAAAAAATTGCAATTAATAATGGTTATTATAATATTAAATTAATAGATAATTTGTTAAACAAAAAGTACAAGAAAAAGTTTATCAGATCACATGTTTACCCACCTATTATTGATAGTGGGAAGCAGTAGAGAAAAATTGTGTTTTTAAATAATCTTACTTCAAATTCAATTATAAAAAATATCCCAAAATCTATACAACCAGCTTTTTACACTAATAACAAATTAAATAATTATATATTAAATAACAAGGATAAGAACGATATTTAAAAAAAATCGGGAGTCTACAAATTAATTTGCAATGATTGCAATTATTTTTGCAGAAATTTTGATATTAGAATTAAGGAGCATTTGAGATGCTTAAAAAATAATAACTATTCAGAATTTTTCAATCACCCTTTGGAAACAAACCATTCCGTTGATATTAATAAGGGTTTAAAAATTATACATACAAATACTATGGGTTTACAGTTCGATGAATTTGGAATTTTATAAATAAGAAAAAGTTTTAATAGCAAGCTTAATATTATTAATAACCAAATTCTCTTTGCAAATAGTCACTTTTTAAATTTATTTTCATATTAGTTCTCACTTATTCACCATTTTATAGTTTTGTTTTTATCTAGGCTTGTATTTTTAATTTCAGTATACATTGTTTCCTGAAGATGATCCATAGGTATCGAAACATGTAGAATAATTAATAAATAGTGGTTTTAACAAAGTATTTTGTATAATTATTAATTTAAATTATTTTAAGTTTAATTTTACTTCTATCGTACGGGACCGGATCAGATTGTATGTATCTTCAAAAAATGTATGTATTCTTTGAACATAATAATATATTATATAATGTCGTATTAAAGATATATTTACTAAATAAAATCGATTGAATAATTCTGGCGTCACCTAGAATATATTACTCAAAGATTTTTGAGATTCATTGCGAATAATAATAAATAAAGCTGATAACTGATAATTAACAAAATTAATTAAATTAACTAATTAATTAAATCCTGGCTCCTATCGGGTTTTACTCAAAGGTATTTGAGGTTCACCGTAATAGAAAGTTGATTGGTTTTTAAAATGGAATAGTCTGTTCTGTAGCATGTTATTCTGCTAATTATCTTAAAATACTTTTACATTGTATTTTTAGGGCTATATTATCAGTGTTATTAACGACCTGTAGATAATCCGCATATTAAAAATAAAAATAAAATAAGCTAACCCAAACATGTTGAACTTAACATCACGATCAGTATTTTTTTATGTACGTTTCCTAATAATTGGACAGTAGGAAATTATTATCATTTACCATTAATTAACGTATTTTATCTTCAAATAAAATAATATTACTATGCGTAGATTTCCTTTTAACACTTACTGCCCGGTGGGTCAAAACAAAACACCTCCGGCGGTGGTGGGTCATTTTAGACCCACCTCAATTTTTTAGTTTTTCAACCGTTTTGTGGTAGATTTTTTATAGATATTTAATTTTAAATATGATTTAATGATGTGCCGTAATGTTTCTGTTAAAATTTTAAAGATAATTTTTTTTTTAATATTACGAATAATGTACATATTCTCACGCATCAACAGACGCCCTACACAGCCAAAATACTAACATCCACTGAGCACGTAATCTTCTCGTCGGAACCCGAACAAGTAGTGCCATAAAATTTACAGGTAGGCGTAACGCCCCTAAAAATGTTATATTACTGGTATTGCCAGACAAAAATAAGTCAAAACAAATACATGGACGCATATCTGGTACCCTTTGTCTACCCGCTCAAAATGTTGACAATATATATTTCGGTGTAAGCGCTTAGTTTCAATTCGTTTTTGAGCGTTTTTTTACATTTTTATCAATAACTCATTTGAATCACGTCCGATAACATTTATTTGCATCTCTAATTATTTTTAAATATTTAATAAAAGATTGGCTAGACGAAAAACAGCATTAAACGAATATTTGTAGCATAATTCATGTTTTTACAAACACCCGAGTCAAATCTGACCCACCATTGCAGAGTACGTGTTAAAGCAAATACAGATCTATAAACGTCAAAAATATCTACTTAACGCCATAAAAATGTAAAATATTGTAGTGTTTCCACAATCAAAACAGTGAAGCTTTTATTGGAAATAATTTATATGAACGCGCGATCTTTATTGCCACATCCAACTATCTGACGTGTTTTAATACGGTCAGCGAGACTTCACTTTTAATTCACGTAATTTATGACGCATCCGCGCCGTTTAATGAAATAATGCGCGGGCAATCAAGACATAATCGTATGAAAGTCGCCGAGTGGGAGGTTGAATCAGCGCCGGCGTTACACACAGGCGGGGTAGGCGCCTGCCTGTGGCGGCCAAATCAAGGGTGCGGTCGAAAAATATATAAAAATTAAAAAACAAAATCCCAAGCTGCAAAACGACAATATTGTATAATAAAAATATCTATGTATAAACAATCCAATAAATAACATTATAGTTATTTCCTAATATGTCAGTAATTTGTAGTCAACACTAGTGTCCAGAACGTCTTTTGGTAAAAATACGCCCTTGGAAAAGTTTATCAGGGGCGTGCAGTGCATACAAGCAAAAAAGCTGTGCATAACTAAAAATTCTGAGAAACAAATATAAATTTAAAAATTGGATTAACATTTACGAAAACATTTCTTTGCAATTAGTACCATCTGTATACCAGTAGAGACTTTAGTTTTCTTAGTTCTAAAAACTCACCGCTGTACTCATGGCGCTCTTTTTTTATTCGCCACATCGTGCTATTTATATTACTCAGTTCTGTCTTTAAGTTAGTAAATTACTCATGTCATATAAATGGCTATTTACTGAATCGAAAATTCCTTTCGGTTGATCCGTTTTATATGGAGTCGTTACCTATGCATTAGGAAGGGTTACAACTGCGTGCAAATCATTGAACTGTCTACTTCCTCTTTTTACTATCTTACAGTTTTTAACCTCTTGATTCCTTGATCTTTCTTAAAATTTGGTGCATGGATTGGTTTTTGATTTGAGAAAAACAAAAAGCAATTGATATAACTATTTCCTACGTTAACCGTTAATACAAATAATTATTTCCTCTGGTTATTACATGAAGTATTTTCTAACAATAAATTAATCATGTTCAGTCATAGAAAGTCCATACTATTTTTATATGGGTAGAAAGTATTATTTAAACTTAAACTTTAAAAACACTATTAACAGTACTCGAAAATTATAAATAAATACATGATAGAGTCGTATAAACGACGGATTTATTTTGTCCAAAGACGTTGGTTAAACGAAAGTGCATATATTTGTAAGAAACATCATTTGTAACAGCATAACGTAAATCTATACCTACTGCACTCCACTGAGGCTTACTATACACAGTAGTGTGCAGCACGCGGGCGGCCAATTTATGTGGATGGTTTTAAAAAAATTGAAAACATCATCTTCGCTTAAGTTATTAGGGTGGAAAAAACAATCTTACCAGTGGCGGCAAAAAGTCTAGCGCCGGCGCCGGGTTGTATTAATTCTACCGACCAATTTCTCACAGCGGTCGGTCACAGCCGACGCGGCGAGTTCGTCGCCGTTTTATGGGCACATCATTTATATCGGATAAATGACTTGATTTCATTATTGAGTATTTATTAAAGGCTTCAAGATTTTTATTCACAATAACATTAAATACATAACAGTATTTTTACACTGTCTTTATGCTGTCAATGGTGTACATTAATTTATATATATTACGTATAAATAATATATTAACTTTATAAATGCCAAACACAGGCTAGCTATTAAAAACATTATAAACAATCATGTTTAGTATGTCTAATAATGTGTAACGCTGAATTATAAACAGTTAATAGTAAAAAAATAAAAAAATTGTAACAATTTATTTAGTTTTAGTGAAATCATTTCATCATTTAAAAGAATTCTAATTTTATTATTTTTATTTTTTTCTTCTATCGAGTGGCGCCTGGTTTAAAAAAAATAGAAATGCGTACACAGAATACATGTCACATCAATATTCTTACTATTTTCAAACTAAGCTAGACGCTTGTGCTGTGAAAATTGGACTCACTTGCTAGTTTCCTTAATGCCTAGACCAACAAGCACATCTTTAAGGTTACTTTTATTACTTTCCGCAGCATCCTTTTTTTTACGTTTTTTTTTCTAATTTTGCTCAACAACTTGCCTTTCATCTGACCTCACATCTTGTAACAGGTAAAAGACTAGTTTACAATAATGTGCCACGCACAGTGAGTGGCGACCCAGAACCGCTTTGTGAGCAGAATGCTCATATCGATACCTCGCATTCGCAGCCATTTTCATTTGCATTTTCTTCAATTAATTTAAAAACAAAATACATTCACTGTCTCATCTGCACTATTTATTTATTAATAATTAACATTCAGGTATACAATAAAAACATAATAGTGGAATAAATCGAGTACAATAGTGATTAGTTGACGCTATCCGAATTGGATTCAAGAGATGGATTGGCAAATGGATCTGGTCTACCTTGATCTCGATCCTGGATTGGACGTCAAGTTTTCACCTCCAGTTGACTCGCACCTTTTTAGTGAAGAGCCGAGAAGAAGAAGCGAATTATTTTTCGCCACTAGTTTCGTAATGTAAATCGGCTTAAAATAAAAAAGTCGTGGTTAGGGAAAATCTCTTCACAGTTCTGCATCAGGGTGCCACTTTATCACGCATAGTACAATGTCGTTTGTTTATTTGTTTCAGCAAAGCCGGTGTGGTCGCGCGTGGCCAGCGACCTCACAGTTTGGGAAGGCGAACCCGCGGCCCTGCCTTGCGCGGCCACTGGCACCCCCACCCCACAGCTGTACTGGGCTAGAGAGGGGGCACAGGTGAATATATTCTTCCAATTGTTTATCAAAGATTTTGGCATCTTGTCTTTTAAATGAGTTCAGTATTATCAGCTTTCTTATTGTTAGTGTAGGTCGGTCCTGATGAAGATACTTTCATCTTCTTTTTGTGCTCTATCCGTTCAACGGACGTTGGCTATCATCATTTTAATTACTGCGGCCAAGAAAAGCTCTACAGTAGACTGGCAAAACCATTGTCTCAGGTTCTTCAGCCACGATGTTCTCCTTTTTCCAGCAATCTGTCGTTGCATTATAAGGTGTAAGATCTCATAATTCTTCGGAATTGTTTTATTTACTATCTCAAATGCTTCATGTCGCCTTATTGAAACATTTTGACGTCAAATTAATCATATTGCAAAGTTTATCATTTTTATAATAATTTCTTTTTTTTTAGGAGAACACATTCTTATTGTGAAGTTGTAATTATTCAGAACATAGGTCTGTGATATTTTAAATATGAATTAAATATATTAATTATAAAGATATACATATAAAATCAATTTTATCGAAAAATATTGTTGTTGCGCTACCGGGATTCAAACCTGGATCTCTTCCCTAACCGGGGGAGGTGCTTTATCCAACTAAGCTACAGCGGCATTATTTTTAGCGACAATTTTTCGACCCTATATGTTACCTTTTTGAAATCAATACATTTAATCGTTCCATCATTCGACAGAGCCATCTACCTTATTTTTACAGAATCTCAAATACCTTTGAGTAAACTGATAGCAGACGCCAAATAAATTGGATAAAGCACCTTTCAGCTTTTTTGCCAGTTCATGATATTTTTAATACCTCCGAGTTGAAAATTCTGTGGTGTAATAAGATTTAAAAATCGCAAGGGAAATTCGATATAATTGCATTAATTTACCAATATTTGATATTTGTTTATACAGGTAGATTTACAAAATAGGGCCTTTAGACATTAAGCCTACGCAATGTTTCAAACGTTACGCTCGCATTTCGCATTTGTTCAGTCACGCGGCGACCGGTGCTCGGGCCGGGTTAGTCAGCACGATACAAAATTTTGTATATTCACTATTCGAAGATATTTTACATCAAAAATGCTAAATCATCGTTGATTTAAAAAAATATTAATGGTAAAAATACTTCATTTTTGGCAGAATAGTAAGCGTGAATAGTTTTTCAAATGTTTCGGCATTTTGTTGGAATATTTAGCATTCTGTAGTCGGCTGCCGACGCGCACGTGTAACATGACTGACACGTGTAATGAGCGAAAGAGTTCTCAATTCCGCAGTAATTTGACAGCTTCTTTGCAGATCCATCAGCAATACAAGCGGCAATTTTGTTAAAAGAGGCCAAGTCATGATTCATATGAGGATGAAAAATAATTAATCATGTCCCGATATTGGTACTGTCGGAAAACTGTGGATTGTGGAAGACAAAAATCTCAGCCGCGTGGTTATTTGTTACTCTGGCCCTCACTGAGAAGAGATACATTATTCGAATATTTTAATATATTCGGACTTTTTCTACTATTCGATTCTTGAATATTTGTGCAGCTATTCGAATATTCGAATATTATTCGTACTAATTTCTAATGATGGAATATTAAACAATTCTCAGGATTCTGCTTCGAACGTGGAAGATGTACCTGTTGCGTATTCAAAGAGTTCACCGACGTCCGAGTCGCAGACTAAATTAAGTAGTACCATTTTACCCCTCGTAAAAACTACAATTTTTCAGATATTTGGACAATTTAAAAAAAAAGCACAGAAACGTTAGACTTACTATTTAAAACACTTTTAACAGTTAAGCCAACGTCAACCGCTACCGAGCGGGTATTCTCAACTGCAGCGACGATAAAAACAAAATTAAGAAGAAATGTAAAATACGAAACGTTCAATGCGTTGTTATTTTTAAAACTACAATAAATAAAAAGTTTTAAATAAATTAATAAGAAAGATATACATATAAAATCAATTTTATTGAAAAATATTGTTGTTGCGCCACCGGGATTCGAACTTGGATCTCTTTCCTAACCGGGGAAGTGCATTATCCAACTACGCTACAGTGACAATATTTTTAGCGACAATTTTCGAACTTATATGTTACCTTTTTGATATCAATACATTTAATCGTACCATTATTTGAAAGAGCCATCTACCTTATTTTCACGGAATCTCAAATACCTTTGACTAAACTGATAGCAGACGTCAGAATTATTAAATCATTTTTATTAAATTTTGGACACATTGATACAACTTTATAATTCTTATCGTTGTAATGTTCTGAATAATTACAACTTCACAATAAGAATGTGTTCTCCTAATAATAAACAGTTTATGGTAAATTTTGATGTACTTACGTATAGTACGATTAATTTGAAATATTCAAAATTAATTTTAATACTGTTGTCATGTTTTAGAAACTATTCGAATACTCAAGTATTTTTAGTTTTACTATTCGATATTCGAATAGTTGATGTCGAATAATTGGAATCTCTAGTTGCGATGATAGCCCATTTCGATAAATACTATGTTTTATTAGGACCCAGAATCGAATAGAATTCCATCCACGTGCATAGTCATAAATTAAATAATATAAAAATAAATATGAGCGAGCTCTGTTAAGCGAAATTAAGTTTTATGTATTCCGAAAATATTCCACGATTTCATAAGACAGTATTGGTATTGGCCATTCGCCTTAAGTCAATAAATCAAAATTCATATCACATCAATATTTTCTCGTCTTCTTAAACTAATCTAATCGTTTGTATCTCGCAGAAAAAATATAACTTATAGTCTCTCGGGGCAAAGATTGAACCTTCGACCTCTTGATTATAACACAAACTTTATTGCTTCAAGTTCACTACCTCATTAGACGAAATAATAAAAAATACTGGCCTGAGAAATCAAGTAAACATGAACTTGGGAGAACTTGGAAAAATTACAACTAATAAAGGTCCTAGAAATGTCCTAGATGTGGACATGAGAAATGATACAATATCAGCATGTGCAATGACTTTAGAGCAAGGCTAATATGGCTTAATTTTCTGGGGAAAACGCTATTATATACACCAATTTTGGAGTTCAAGAATGATCGAAAGAAATCTAAAAAGTAGCGTTTAAATTTCAGACCCTTTGTAATTGGTGTCGCTCGATAATTCACTGTACAAACTTCCCTGATCGCATTTAAAATAGATGTCGTTACCCGGGTGACAAAGTTGACGGAGCTAGAGTTATTATTGATGTAAGGGTTTACTTCGGGGTTCGGTAATTCGCTTTCGAAATTACAAATTGATTGGGGTCGAGAAAATCGACAACATTCTTCAACGCTGGAGAGGGATTTGTTCAAAGCCAGGGGGGGAGGTGGCCAGGGCCGAAGCAAAGGCATCATGCACCCTAACCTGATAGGTATGCTAACATTAGACGTATATTGTAATATTACTGATAAAATAGATATACCTTTCAGTGGCGGTCGGTAACTATTTGTAGAAGGGATGCTGGATAGTAAATTTATACCTTCTATTTAATATACTAATCAACAGACTAGCCCACGAACAAGATGCAACTACTGACGAAAATAGGCTCCGCAACATCAATTACAGATCCATTTAAAAAAAATTAAATGATGAATTAAATACATGATCGAAGGATATTTAATGTTTCGATAATTCGGTTTCAAGTATTCAAGCCAAACTGTCAACAGTGATCACACAAACAAATTTCGCTTCGTAATATGTATGCTATTCTGTGCATTATACCCATAATCATTAAAGTCGTTTTTTGTACGTTGGATGCTATTAACGAATGCGTATACAGTATTCAAAGACCTTGACAGGCGGAATTGAGTGCGCATGCTCGAAAGTCGAATACTTTCAAACTTTGCGAATATGGAACGAACGATAGAATCTACTGTTGCTGGTATCTGTGTATTTACGCGAATCATATGTGTTCGAAAGTTGAGAATGTATATGTATTTCGACTCGCGCCGTGTGATAGTGTGTGTTACGACTGATCTTCAAGGACAGTGCGAATTTATTTGCTGCAGTGCTGTTTTCGGCTAGAAACAAAAAGTCCAAAGCTTTTTGTTTGAAGAACACAAATAATGCGGAGCATCCAAAGCATGTATGAATCGACCGCGTCTGGTATCTTTAGACAATTATTGTAAACATTTTTATTCCGATTGACTAGAAATCGTCAACATAAAGAAGAGAAAAACTAGGATCAGCCCCATAAATCAAGACCCTAATGGCATGCATTACAAATAATTACACTTTTCATTTTATACTTTTTTATGTTAAAGAATTTATTTAACATAATTAATATTCCGTTGAAAATGAAATCTATATAAATAGTTTTTTTATTATCATATTTCCTCAGCTCATCACCATTGGCATTCGGGCTGTGTATCAAGGTGTAGAAACATATACCATCTGACATTTACATCAAACTAAGATATTGAGCTTCAGTTTATAGAATATTACTTTTGTGCCTTCTTAAGCGGGGTTTGGTTTTTTAAATGACGTTATATAATTCAAAGTAAACTGATTCCTGATTTCGGACAGGTTATATAATATAATAAATGTTGTTCTAACATTGTTACATGTACTACTAAAATATTATTATCTTTTCTAGTTATTTCCTAAATTACTAAAAGTGTTTACATTTACATTACACAGTTTTGACTAAAATGTCAGACGACATCTCGTTGTTCCATGGTCACAATATGTAGCAGCCACCAAGTTTACAAATATTTCGTCAACCACTGTAGTAGAAATATAATTAATTTACTTTCATATTTTTCATAGTGTTATGCATTGAATTGAAAATTTAATTTAAGTTATACATAAATAAAAAACTAATCCCAAAAGCTTTGTACTTCAATAATTAATGTGTGGATGCAAGAATCAACTAATTTCAAACAGTTTCAGTCGTCTAAAAAATCTCTCCAGATTTATAGTCCGTCAAGTGAGTGACACACTAATTTCGGCAGTTAATTTCCGCCCCGGACTAGCGCCCAGATCGGCTACAGGACGCGCCAGCCCTGGTGTGGGAGGCCGGAACAGCCGCCAGTGAAAAAATTTCCAACGCCAGGGTCTGTTATTTTTAAATTTAATTTTTGATAAGAATATAAATGGACCCGCGTTCTTAAAAGTGTGGTACGCGGGCAAGTGGGAAAATTAATTGGCTGTAAAACGAGTTTTCGGCCTACACTTGAAAATAGAAAATTTGTTTTCCTTCAATTATTGTTAACAGAAACGTTTGTTTGAAAGTGTAGCAGGGGTGGTTTTACTTAATTTGAATGTTGAATAATAATTATAATTTTATTCTGCGTATACATTTTGCTTGATTGAAGATAAACAGTAAACATATAAACAAAAAACAATTTTCTCATTTAAACGCCATTTATTAGAAAATTGTATAAAATCTATTTTTATTTTTTATTTAGTCATCTTCTTCTTCTATGTTTTAAAACTGTGTCCTTGTCGGTGAAATATTTGCCACGCGTTTTTATAATGGTTTCTACTTAGAATATTGGATAATTTGTATTGCACTATTTTCGCAAAAACTTTCACCTCAAGAGGGCTTTACACATAAACTGTTTATAATTCTGTGTTTGTTTTTTAAATTAAAAATTGTTATTTTAAATTAAGAAAATGATTTTTTGAAAATATACGTTTTTATTATCTTCTTAAATAAACTCTGTTGCATTGTTTCTTATGACGGAGGGCAAAAAGTTCCACGCTTTTGGGCCTACCACCGCAAATGCCCGTTCACTAAATTTAGACTTCTGGCAACGGTTGTTTGTTTCTACAACCATTCCCGCGGCTGACGTAGAGGCTAACGTGATATCTATTATTCAAATTGCCAGGGATGCAAAATTCTTAAAGATACAGAGGCGCCATGTTATATGTCACATTATACATCAACCAGAACAATTTAAATTCAACCCTTTCAGGGAACCGGAGCCAATTTAGATCATGTAAAAGGGATGTTATGTGAGAGAGTTTTGTAACTCCAATATGTTATCCGTGCTGCCGCATTTAGAATGAATTGTAATCTGTCTAGTTGAAACATTGACAGGCCAGCATGGACGCTGTTACAATAGTCCACACGTGACACCACAAATGCATCTATAAGAAGACGGGCTGCCTCAAGAGGAAGATGTCTCCGAATACTTTTAATCTGTCTCAATTGATAGCATGCAAAATGCAAAATTTTCTCAGGTTTATAGATACATAGATACGGCAAAATAACCCAGAAAACTCAACACGAAAAATTGTTTGTAGGTAGACAATGTTCCCCTTCATTTTCTTCTCGTAATCTTATGTGTCTTATCCATTGGCCCTTTCGATTTTAGATATTATTAATTAAGAACCTCTTTCCTTACACTAGCTTATTACTTCCATCCTTCTCCAGCACCACATTTCAAATGCTTCCAACATATTTCTATATCTCTTTTGTTAATTGTCCAAGTCTGACTTCCGAAAAGCGCTGCGTCCAGATGTAGATATTTCTATTTATTTGTGATTAGATGATTTATTTTTTGTGTTAAAAGCTTGTTTTGTCATTGCAGTAAAACACTTACATCATAAATGATTCAACACAAATCGGTCTTTGAAATTTAAAATATTAATAATTTCTAACATAAGACATGTCGATCGATCAAATATTATAACTTCGATAATTTAAATAACCGATGTCGCAGATGGTCGCTGTAATATCGACAATGGAAAGGTTAAAACCCTCAAATACAACATTTTACTAGGGAAGTAAACATTTGTACTTTATAATGTTTTATTAAAATATTTAATGTTTACATTCATTTTAAAAGGAATAAAGGTAAATGTTGATGTATGCTTTAGTTTTTTTTTTTATTGAAATAATTAAAATAATACATTTAGGTTTGATTTACATATCCGTTCAAAATAACGCTTGTGTATACCCTTGCTTTTAATTATAATTTTAATAATTAGTTTTTTCCAAGCAAGTGGTGTGTGTAAATCTAATCAGCCATAAAAATATACAAATTTCAATGTATTATATTATAGATTCAAAATAATGTACACATTTTTAAACAGAAAAAAATAAAAATGAAACAAAATAAATGTTTTTAACGAGAACACATTATTATTGTGAGGTTGCAATTTTTAAAATTCGAAGAGAGGGATATTCCGCGGACACGGCCTTGCCTATTTCCTTTTGGCACTCATTGTGAAAGCGTTATAATAACGCATCATTGTAATCGATATTTATAACGTATTTCCACAGTCTATATGCCGGACACAAAGTTTCGATAAATCTAACAAGGGGATATAATTTGACTACGCATATATAATTAATAGACGTAATAAAATTTCAACAACTTAGTAACTCTGCTTTATTTTAAGGTGATTGGGACGACACGGTTCCGAGCACCTGCCAGAAAGTTCAACACTTTCCAAAATTTATAATCTAAGTATGTGTTGTTGGCAACACAGAATTAAAGTACAGTCGATTCCGCTTAATTAGGCCGCCGGTTAATTTGGGCAGCTACTCATTTGGACCACATTTCAAGGAAGTAAAATTAAGATCACAGTATATATTATATACATGCAATACCTAATTCGTAATTTTATTTAATAATCGCATCAGCATTTTGAATCGAATACTCGTTGCCGTTGACACAGAAAATGAAGAAGTATTACAGTTGAATGAATTATTAAGTGGGTTCATTAATTACAATTTTCCATGACGACGTGCGACGCTTTTCGAGAGCTTTGGTAATTGATCCTTGTTGAGTGGAAGGAATTAATGATATTCACAATCATTCCTGCGAAAGCTGTCAATTTGCCACTGCCTTTAATTACTTCACGCGTGAATAACGCATACAGTGTTAATATACGGATTTGGTTACACAACTTTCCTACCACACTGATATTCTAAGACAAGACAAAGAATATCATTCAGACGGTAAAGCATTTGTTTCTTTGCGGAAGATATTTCTGACATAAATAAAATACATGTGTCAAGTGTAAGGCTACAATGCTTCATCTGAACATTAAATGTTTTCCGAGTATTTAGCAAAAAAAATACGAAATTCGCACCGCGAGTTGCTTTGTTATGCAATTTAAGAATAATGGCGTTGAATGGCGCGTCTTAATGGCACTACTTTTATAATACGCGTAAATGTGAACTAACTGCTTATTACGTATTTAAATAATGTTAAAATTGGCAACTACTCATATAGTAATTCTCGGTATCTCTTTGAACAGGATAATTAACCAACATTGTCCGAACTATCGCGAAACTGAAGTGGGACTATACCGGACATGTAGTGAGACTAACCGATAAACGTTGGAATGGTGAAATTCTGCAGCGGCGTGTATGGTAGAACAAAATAAGCAGAGGCCGACTACGATAGGCTGACGATGTTATTCGTATCCAATTAAAGCCACCAGTCTTCGTAAACTGGTGGCTTTAGCTGGATGATGATCGCATAGAACCGGGGGTCGTGGAAAGCAACAAGGAAGGCCAATGGATGCAAATAGGCTAAAGAAGAAGATATAAATCGCTTTCACCATACATACGCAAATAACAACCTTAATCATAGCCATAAGTGTCAATTTATTAGATTTTTTTTCCGATTGACTTACAAAATAAAACAAGCCAATATATTGCGTGCCTAATCAGAACTGAGAGTAGGTACTTATTTTCGTTACTTACAGTTGGTACGTACTTCGGGAGGACGCGCAGCCTAGGAAACATTTTGACAAGCGAAAGGCATCGTAAAGTAAAAAGTTTGGCAAAAACTCGGGAGGAGTTCCGCCAATCGATCAACTGTCAGACTGACACTTCGGCGCGGGAAATTTCTGACGTCATTCACGCGGATTCAATTTGGATAAAGTACCGATTACCCGATTACCATACCGAATACATTTTCCTTAAAGCGAGCTGATCAAGGATAGCATCTTGGAGGGATATCGAACAAAGCGCTGTGGATGATATCACAACTGCTAAATTCGTCTCGTGCTTTAATAAACGGGAACGTGAATGGGATTGTGAAACAGGAAAAGAGGAATTGTTTTGTTTTTTTCAGTAGAGGATTGTACTAATGTTAGTTAAGTTAAAATGGACCCACCCGATCCCGGGACATAACGGTTTACTCTTGTATCAATGCCTGTCAGAAAAACCTGCCGTGAATTTAATTGTAACCAAATTTACATTAATTTATTAACTGAAGGTTAGTTAAGGTGAAAAGGTTGTGTGTACTGGAATATGGATGATATATGTATGGTGTTCAAATTGATAGATTTTATATGTGCTTGCTAAGAAAAGCCTACTCGCGAGACGTCAGATATTTCACAGCATCTCAAATTTCTAGATAAGAGTGAAAGAGAAAAACTAATTTTAGTTAGAAATACTCTTGTTTTATTTTTGTATTGGAAACATTTTATAAACTTAAAATTAAATTTGTTATTTTTTATAATTAGGTAATATATTTAATATATCAGACATAGATAGATAGTACTATAAAGCCTATTATATGTTGTGGTAAATAGGAGAATAAAATGTTACAAAATATACTTATTTGTGGTTGAAAATTTAGAAACATTGTTTTAAAAAAATGGTTTCCAAAGGGTTCTTCACGGGGGATAGTGTAAGCATGTATTACATGTTCGAACGACTATCAACCATGTACAATACAATTTTTCGCTCAAGTTGAGCCCGTGTCATGTAGAATATATCTAGGTTAGGTTAGGTTATATTATATGCTCATCATTCATGTTCTAGTTACTTTAATATTAATGTTGGTTAAACAGAAATATGTATTTAGATAGTGATAAGCTGTGCATGCGAAATCACAAACATTACATGAGATATGCGGAATTTTTTGACCAAAGGCTTACAATAGATTATGTTGTGGAAATAATATTCGGCGTGAATAATTACGAGGCGGAAAGCAAAATACAAGGGTTAAGTAAAACGACTTTGTCAGGCGTAGATGCACGTGCCCGCTAATGACGCTAGCTGTGCTTGCTGTGTCGTCATACGAATTGTGAACTGGCGGCGCGTGGTGACTTCATGGTTCATGGCGAGATCGCTGAATGGCGTCCAATGACCGTTTCACCATTAGAAATATGTATTTGGATGGTGATGACCCGTGAACAGTTAATTATTAATTAACCAAAAGTTTACAATAGATAAAATTATGAGGCGGAAAGCAAAGTTCAAGGCTGAAGTGAAACGGTCTTGTCAGGCCCACTGATGGCGCTGGCTGCGCCTCTTATGTCATCATACATAAAATGGCTTGTCAGCGCATCGTGACGTCATGGTGCTATAGTTACGACGTAGTTATTATGCCATTTGAACTCTTTGTAACTACACCAAATAAATAGACACAAACTAACGCAAATTCCTTGTCTCAAAATTTTCACTTTGCTGCCACTCACGCAATCAAAGAGCTCCCCGATATTTTTTTAAATATGACTCGATTGGAACGAAAATTTTAACGCTGACAATATAATATGCATTAATGTAAAAAATACGTCTTGTTTACACAAGATTTAATTTTCGTAGACTAAATACTTTTACTGTTCCATAAATGTGTCATAATCTATCGGATTTATGTTTCGTTGGATATATTTGTGTAGAATACCCCTCGCCCCGTAAATAATGTTCCAACCCCTCTTCTAGATAAATACTTCATATCATGTTTATTCATTTACTAGTCTGTGTACACAGCGTATTTCCATTTCTCTTTTCAATTAACCATTGTTGATTTAAAATGCGCTTCCATAAAACACTGAAAAAAAGAGTCCTTTAGTCTTAAGTTTAGTATTAGTAACATTACTGAAGATGATGCGTCAGCATTGAAAACGTTATAATATATAACAAATTAGTGAAAGTAAACAGTGTATTAATTTTAAATATAACAAAAAATACGTTTATTTTATCATTTATTATTTCATGACAATTTAAAAATCGCCGGACGGTCTATCGAGGCCCGCAGCCTCCTAGGCAGGCGGCGCTTTTTTGCCTAGCGCAAAGGCTATGCTGTCTAAATGATTCAGGGGCGTGGGCGATTATGGGGTATTGAAGTGCCGTTCAAAGTTCCAGTGCACTTGAGCGCTTAATAACGGCGGGCGGGGGGGGGGTACTTGAACAAGTTGGCGGAGGTAAATGAAGAAAAATACGGAGGGCGGATTCTTCCGGGGGATAATTAAAACAAAAAGTTTCGATCGGGAAGAGTCTGCTTAGTGAAAAAGTTGGACTTTGGTGATTGGTACTGTTCAAGTGTGTGTGTGCGGAGTCAGTCGACCACATACACACACACACACACACACACATATATATGATTGTGCTGCATTGAATATTATGGTCAGGAATATTTTTTTACTAATTGAATAGTTTTTCACTAATATCATCCGCATAACGTGTACGATATATTTTATTAATACAAAATAAATAAATTAATTAGAAAGGTATATATATAAAAAAAAAATCGAAAATATTTTTTTGTTGCTACTGGGGTTCGAACAGTATTGTCTTATTAGATTGTAAAATTATATAGCTGTCCTTTTCTACAAATTACCCATGACATTAAAATACCATTCGCGTTGAAACTGAATGGTCACTTATAATAATTAGAAGCATTCAAAATATATGGAAATCCTCCGAATTCCAATGAATAATGTCGTCCCTTTTCATCTCATGTAAATAAATTTGTATTGCTGTCCCCCATTATAGTAATAAATACAAGTTGTTGAGTTAAATTGTTAGATTGATAATGCCCTTGCAAGGCGAGACACGTCTCAAGTAAATTAAACGAGTAAAATTAAAAAAACGAGTATTTTATTTTCACATATGTGATTATGGAGTTCTACAAACTTATCCTATCCGGGGAAATTTATTACGATTACGTTTTTGACAAATTTGGAACTTGTATTCTGAAATAATTGATACATTTATTATTCCATTTTAAAAAGCAATCAACTTTATATTGCGATGTATCCAGGGTTTTTTATTAGACTTTTTACTCAGAGTATCGTAGACTCGAGGAATTGGAAAAAAAATGTAAATCGCGATGAATCCCAAATACCTAAATACCCAAAGTACCTAATACACGCTAGGATACTCACATAGAATAAAATTTCACAGAACTATATTTTGAAATTGCAACTTCACAAAAAAAATGTACAATATATAAATAACTATTAGATTTTCAATTTAAAAAAAACTTATGTTACGGAATCTATAGATGTACTCACAGACTATTTACAGATGTTATTGAATTAAATAAATAAAAATTGTTCAATTAGAAAATTAAAAGAATTGTATAATATAATTGTTAATATTTTATTCAATTGTAATAGTCATGTACACTCATATCGCTTATTGCAGGCAAAGGGAATAAAGCAACTGATTCCCTCTGAAAGCTTGTATAATTCCTGAAATTCCCTATGTTGGTATTACTTTAAAAATACATAGAATTAGAGCCTATTCCGAAAAGTTTCATGGTTGCCGGAATACTTCATAAACGGGAAACTACAGACTGTTACCTACTACCTATTAATTTAAATTCATTACTACCTATTCATTTAAATAAATACAATTGTTATTAGTCGCTAACAAATATCTCAATTAATAGTGTAATTACTCTCAAACATGAACTAAAATTAGTACTTTTTTCGATTTGGATAGATGTCAAATTTTTCCTCTATAAGTCTGTATCATTCAGCATCGTGCAGTGTATTCGTTTCTCATAATAGACTTGAGAGTTGTGAGTCGGGTTTGTAATGTCTACTGAGGGTGGACTTATGAGTTGAGATGGTTAAAAGCAATATTCTCGCGGAAATGGAAGCAGAAATTCCCGCATCGCTAATGGGTATGTTTCAGTTGCATTTATGATAACGTTTTCTATACTTTCGTACCTGAACGCCACAAAAATAATAATATATTAGTGTGACAAAAGTTATTTAATTTGGAAAAATCAAAAATATTTCAAATAAATTAAAGAACCGAGCCGTTCTCGGTTATTTTAAAAACACGCGGATATCCGGTTCTCAGGTTTCGGTTCTACCCGGTTCGGGAGCCTTAGTTACAATGAACCAAAATACGGGATTGAATGGTAAGTCAGCCTAACTTAGATTAGTATATTTAATGTTTCCGAAGTAAGTTTTTAGAATTCCATAATCACATAACTCCAGAATTCCAAAAATGTCTCTCTTGCCTTATTATCTTTTTATGTTATAAAATTATATAGCTGTCCTTTTCTACATATTAACATTAATATGACATTAAAATATCATTAGTAATATCAATAAATTATGTTGTCTCTTTTCATCTCTTCTTCTTCTTTTATATAGGCAATTTACCATTAAAGAGTGATTTGTGCCATTAATCAAGTTAAAAGATTATTTTATTGAAAAAAGTACAATAATATTATAGAATAGGAAATATTATATTACAAGTCAATACCATTGTCGTTCAAAAAATTTGCTATTATATAGATTAAATGTGGCGAGTTAAGGGAAAGAAGATGACACAGGTCAACCGGGAGTTGAAAATTACCATTAACGAGATTACTGTAAAAAAAACCTGTGTTCCACAATCGACAGACAAAAAAGATATGGTCAAGGGTTTCCTCTTCGGCACCACACTCACACATTGGGAAATCTATTAAGTTCTATCTTAACTCTTTTCATCTCATGTAAATAAAATTATATAGCTGTCCTTCACTATAGATTAACATTTATATATATACAAGTTTTTGAGTTACATTATGAAATTGATAATATTCTTACAAGGCAAAACGCATCTCAATAAATTCATCGAGTATAATCAAAAAACAAATGTTTTATTTTCATATAATATGTTAGATAAGTATTTTTTTTCCTATGTGTATCTGTTACATATATAAGAAATGATAAATACGTATATAAGGATGGGATAAATACAATTTTCGCAGCAACTGTTTCCATGAAAATACATTTATTATTATGTACAATTAATTTCATGCTTCACTCACAGATGGCAAATTACTCCTATTCCGCTCTAATTAAAAAAAAAAAAAAACAAATATATTGTTGTGAAATCCGTTATGTACTTGTATTTCTGAATGTTGCCGAAGTGCCTCTACGGATACTGATCCTGAATAAACATGGAGTTACAGAATTTTCGACTAAAAAACATAGATGATTAATGACGGCTCCGACGTTTCTAGTAAACCATAGAAATCCGTTGACGATTCAATGCGAGTGTTTGTCAAGTGCGAGAGAAATTGTAGGCGCGACGAGTATCTAGTCGATTTTATATAAAAAGCGGTGTCACTGCGCTATAATTTTCAATAACAAGATTGTGTGATCTGTGATTGAAAAAAACTATCACTTTTTCAAACGACAGAAATTTCCAGAACAAATATTATGAATAAATATGAATCAAATTAATTAATTAAAAAGATATACATATAAAATCAATTTTATCGAAAAATATTGATGTTGCACCACCGGGATTCGACTATGCTACAGCGACAATATTTTTAGCGACAATTTTCGATATTAATACATTTAATCGTTCCATTATTTGAAAGAGCCATCTACCTTATTTTTACGGAATCTCAAATACCTTTGAGTAATCTGATAGCAGACGCCAGAATTATCAATCCATTTTTATTAAATTTTGGACACATTGATACGACTTTATTATTAGGAGAATACATTGTTATTATGAATTTGTAATTATTCAGAACATAGGTCTTAATTTAATTCATATTTAAAATATCACAGACCTATGAGAATGTGTTCTCCTAACAAATATTATGATTGTAGTTTTAAATTATTGGGAAGTACTGCAGATATTTTATATTAAACGATATTTTCTTTATATATCAAATAAATAATCCAGGTTTCCACCAATCCCCGTGGTGTTGTGACGGCAGAGTACGGTCTTCCTCACCCCTTCGAAAGTTGTAGATATTAGCGATGATTGACGAGCGCTGCTCAGCGAGCTTTCGGAGGCTTTGTCAATTGACAAGGGCTTCTCGCTATTCAACTGCCAACTTGTCACTTCGCAAATGAGAAGGCAGAGAAAAAATAAAGTTGTAAACTTGGGGATAGGTATCTATTAGTTACCAATAAGTACATTAGTTTTTGAGTGAACCTAATATTAAGATTGTTTACTAAATGAAATAAAGTGTATTAATAATTTCATTAAATATCATTTACGTTTTTATATTAAATTATTTATTAGTTTGATGAATTAATTTTTAATTTTTTTTTTTGTATGTATTATTTTCACTGTACAAAATTATTATATCCATCAGCGAAAAGTCATGTCATTTTCATACCATTTATTTATCTGGCCCAAATAATATACACGGTGTAACAGACCTAGTCCGCAATATTTTATGGGGGATACCTGATTAAATTACGAGTCGAAAATGTTCAAAGGATATGTGCCTAAACTCAACCATATCTGAGATATAAGCATTTAAAAAATATATATTTTATTAATTCCAAATTATATATTGAATACAAAAAATTAAAGTTCATCGAATTTCGAGCGCCTAGACTATTTTTTGTTAGGTGATTTAGGGCCTGAAGCAAAGATATACATAAATAATTAAACAATTTCGCAAATATTTATTTCGAAGTACACAGACGATTTTGTAAAAATTTCAAACAATAATATTTTACGTAACAGTGCAGAATTTGCACATATCCTTGAACATTTTCGATTCATAATTTAGTCGGGTATTCTTACATAAAATATTGTGTGAAACCTATTTTTTTCTTACTTTTATCTAACTTATGTAACAGTGTGGAAATATTGCAATATAATATATATTTTATTTGGATTAAAATGATTTAATATAAAAATAATATATATTTCACTTTACTTAGTTAAATATTATTTTAAAATTTGAAACCTATTTTATTAATATGCTCCGATTCTTTCATCTTTCGTGTCAGGATTGACAGATAGTCGCCTTCATCAGATTATACACGGCTGGTAATTACTGATGCACCTCCGCAAATCTCGGGCATGTCTTGCCCTCATAACTGACTTCAGATGCGGGGTCTCCCCAGCCAGACACAACATATCCATCAGAGTCGTGGTAGATACTCTTCGACGAAAAAAAATCGCACCAATACGGACAAGTAGAAAGAAAATTATTATTTACAACTTTAACTATTTTTTCTGGACATGTTTCTAACTTTCCCGGATAGAAAGAGGTTCAAGTTCTAATTCCGCTAGCAACTTAATATTTTTTCTATAGATAGTATTTTTCTGTAAGTATATCTTTCTTTCAAAAATGTGTTTACTTAAAAATATTTTTTTTTAACCTTCGTATTATTTAGAATTAAATCATTAGTTACGTCACATAATTATTGAGAAAATCAATTAATTAAACAGTTCCACGCACAGGCCTCTGCCATGGCCAACCCAATAACCGAACGGCAATGTACTTAGCAGGATCACTCCAATGCAGTCACAAATGGAAGATCCGTCACTACATGTGGACGGGTGGTGTACGGTTCGAAAACTCACACACTTGGACTATCAATCACACTTGGACTACCAGTCACACTTGGACTACCAATCACACTTGAACTACCAATCGAGAACAATGGCAAACATCATCCTTGTCATGAGGAACCGCCAAAAATTGAGATAATTTCACAAAATTATTATTCATTTTTTAAAAACAAATTATTAAAGACTACACATTCTTATTGTGAAGTTATAATTATTCAGAACATAGGTCTGTGATATTTTAAATACTAATTAAATGTAATAATTAGAAAGATATAAATTTAAAATCAATTGTATCTAAAAATATTGTTGTTGCGCTACCGGGATTCGAACCTGGATCACTTTCTAATCCTGAGAAGGATTATTAATAATATATAAGTTGTATCTATGTGTCCAAAATTTAATAAAAATGAATTGTTAATTGAGATTCCGTAAAAATAAAGTAGATGGCTTTCAAATAATGTAACAATAGATGTATTAATTTGAAAAGTATAACATATAGGTTCGAAAAATTGTCGTCAAAAGTACTATGTGCTGTAGCATAGTCGGTTAATACACCTTCTCCGGATTGGAAAGAGATCCAGGTTCGAATCCCGGCAGCAACAACAATATTTTTCGATAAAATTGATTTTATATGTACATCTCTCTAAATAATACATTTAATTAGTATTTAAAAACAAATCGCTAAAGTTATAAAGATAATTTTAGTCTAGCCCTAAATTTAATAAAATTTTCGGTTAATACATAACGAAACGAGGCACAATTTTTGACAGCAATAAATCTACCATGTGCATAGATTCCAAACTGTCTACAAATAATATTTTATCCTTCCACAGCAATTGAAATTTACATTACATTTTTTATTCACTGACAGCAAAAAAAACTGTAATCATTGTAGAATGATGATGAATGAATGAACATCGCTGAATGTGCAGGATGTCACGTGTGCATGTACTACATGAAATGAACTAATGTTGTAAATGTATTCTAAAGCTTTGAAATGTAAACTTCGCACCTGATTTAGTAAAAGTATACACGAATAAATATATGCACACCAACCGTATAAATTTGAGGTACACCTTCTGAGTTATTTTAACTAATCTATCTCGTTTAGGAACCCATTGCAGGCTCCAACATCAACCACGATTGCGCTGATGTGACGCATTAGTGTTGGTGTTATGGTTAAGTATTGGCTCGCAATACCGTGTCGAAAGCTGGTCGGTGTTGTGTACATAAATTTGTGTGTATATTCTATCTATTGTCGAATCACTAACTATGTGGAATTAACAGTCAGAGAGGTCGGATACACACGGCAGAATAGTCCGGAAAACTCTACACATAATATAATAACAATAATTGGATCAAGTAGTTAGGTTAGGTTTAAAGTTAAATGTGAATCGAAATATTATGCATTTAATAATGGAATTACGTTCAATGGTAAACGAATACATTCACCAGGAATAGTACAATTTTATATTAAACTATTTTGCGTAAATACATACATTGGCTAGTAAATATGTGGCGGGCACCTACCGCAACCTGTAGATCAGCAAGCAAAGCGCGCATTACATAGCTGCACAAGGCATTGGCTGCATGGGGCGTCGGTACCCAACGGCCGCTTCGCTAGTCTTTTTCGGCTTTCGCTTCGATCGCAAGCATTTGGTACGAATTATATGCGTTCCCCGCGTAAATTCTAACATTAGAATCCAAGCAACCATTGTAATTTTACGAAAATAAATTATGTGTAAAGCGTGAGTACTATTTTTTGCCAATATCATCTCACATAATAATCAGTACAGTACAACGACATACGCATATGAACTTTTTTTCTTTTAAATAGGCAATCCACTCTACAAGAGTGATTTGTGCCATTAATCAAGTTAAAAATTTATTTTATAGAAAAAGGTACTAAAATATTATAAAATAGGAAACATTACATTACAAGTCAATACCATTGTCGTTTAAAAATTTTGTTATTACGAGTATATAGATTAAATGTGGCGAGTTAAGGAAAAGAAGATGACACAAGTTAACCGGGAGTTGAAAATTACCATTGACGAGATTACTGTAAAAAAAACTGTGATCCGCAATGGACAGGCAAAAATGATATAGTTGAGGGTTTCCTCCTCGGCACCACACTCACACATTGGGAAATCTATTAAGTTCAATCTGAATAAATGTGAGGCTACCTGGCAATGCCCAATTCTCATTCTAGAGATATTTGATATTGTTCTTTTGGAGACTTTCCTTTTGGAGAACCAGGGAGTGCGGGGAATAGATCTTTGAATTATTTTAAGTCTATTACCCTTATGATAATTAGGATCTATCCATTGTGCAGTCCAGATAATATTCGAACGCTTCTTTATTATATTGAGTCTGTCATACATCGGGATATGGAATTGATGGGAGAAAACTCCGGAAAGAGTGACATCCTTAGACAGTCTATCAGCACATTCATTTCCATGAATTCCCGTATGCGCAGGAATCCAAACGAATGACACCTGTTTATTGTTGCTGTATAAATTAAATAGAGATATTCTGATGTAACAGATTATCTCATTGTCTAGCCAAACTTTCATATTAACAGAGAGGGGTTCAAGAGCTGCTTGCGAGTCGGAGAATATAACCGCCTTATCGATGTTCCGGAGTTCACAGATGTCCAAGGGCTCTTTAATTGCATGTGAGCTCAAAATGATAATCTGACTATGGAGGCGGAATATCGTTTACATCTCAACCTTGATTCCACACATATGGACGACACCTATTATAATAATATTAATAATATTGGATAATTTATGTAGCGCCATTTTCGTAAAATCTTTCACCTCAAGGGCGATCATACATCATATACTTACATTTTCTAAATTATAGAATATATGACATGTAATATTTATATCTGTCCCGCTATATCATGTATAGTTGCCTACTACCCAATGTACCGACCGAGAGTGTTTTCAGATTCACGGTATCAGCAATGTGTCCGCTGGGGTGGAGTCGCTTTAAAGGTATTTTTTCCTGGGGTCGCTTTAAAGGTATTTTTTCCAGGGAATATACCCTGCCGCACCGCGCCGGGTCCCGTCAGGATGTCGGGAGAGCAACTTTTCCCGGAATTACTGAATGACAGCACTTTTGGAGGGAAAGCCATTAATTAACTCCCGCGCTTTTTAAGAGTCGAATTTCACAAGTTTTATGCGTTCTCGTTTTAAAATGCGCCCTTTTAAGGTTTTTTTGTTATTCTCTTAGAAAAATCCACCCCAATATATTACGACCCGATACTCTAGGGGTGCGGGTTCCATTACCGTCAAATTATAAAACACCTTAGCAGCTTTCTCTGCAGGTTAAATATTACCATGATTCGTAATGTAACACCTGAAATATTATAAAATATTTAATGGAAACCATACCCCTTGGGTGCACAAAAAAAATGATGTGAGAGATCTCGTCATGATAGAATGATGTGAAACATTCCGCTGGTTGATATGCGGTGCGGGCGACACATAAGACAATGTTGTATACGAATACGAAACGGGAAAAGCAGCCGGTGGTGAAGTCGACGTTGTTGAGGTTGACATCTTTAAAGGCTTGCGCATAATACTCAAAAAACAAGACAACTTATTTCAATCGTTAGCAACGACGAACATCGTTTAACCCTTCCCAAACCATGCAGTAACACAGGTCTTTCGGTAAATACATGCAACATTAAATTAATATTTTAGAAAATCCTGAAAAAAATATTAGCGCTTAGGAATGACTAGTGAAAAACTAATTATGAAAAGTGAATCGTACAAAAATAATATTTTTTTTCCATTCGATCCGTTGTAAAATTAATACGTTGGTAAAAATACAATTTGTGATATGAAAGATAGAGATCACACACTATTTTCATAGTGAAAAGAACAACAAACATACAAATATAATTGACTCTTTCTCACTAATTAAAGGAAGAGAGATAAGAAGAAAGGACACATTGTATACGTTTGAATGCTCTAAATTATGTTATTAATCATTTTTTCAAAATTGAATGCTCAATATTTAGAGTGAATTCGCGCCATTAAAGCCATTTAAGCTAATAAAAACATTTTTTCTAACTGTTATTTACGGTAACACGAGTTGACATCATGGCTGCGTTCGGGTATTTTACATCATGGTATTGTAAAGGTTAACTGGGCGTTCCGTTCGACATGTCACTTCTTCATCTGATTCCAGCGAGATGTTAAACTTATATTTAGAGTCGCGTATAATATTGTAATCTGTACTCCATAAATCTGCATTAATCTTAAATACTCATTTCGATCACTATTGTCCGAATTCTATCCTTATTAGCCTTGTTGAGTACATAAATATTTGAATACGAACAATGTTTTTATATTATTGAAGACGAGCTACCTCTAACTACCTAACTTACCACCATACCACACTCTTCTGTTCCGACACACAGTTCTCGCCTCATCCACATTCATACATCTTCTCATACAAGCTCGCCGATTAATCATCGACATCAACACTTGCGTCATACATCTTCCTCACCATTCGCTCCTCATTCATCTGTTCCATATGACCAAACCATCTTAGTGATCCTTTCTTAATCTTACTCACTATATAAAGATCAGCTTTACATTTTTCCTTATTTCTTCATTCTATACTCTTGTCATAACTGGTTCTGCTCTATGACTATCAAAAATGTCATAGATATATTAATATATATATATTTATATAGAAATGTGTATTTATCATAACAAGGTTCCATCTGACATTGACATTGTTTTGAGATAATGAGCTCAAAAGTGTTGATTGAGTTAAAATATAAATTCATGTATATTTTATTTTGAGTATGCAAATATGACCACCTATTTTTAGGATTATTTAGGAAATTAAAAATAAAAATAAAACATTGTAAATTAACATTAATGATTCATAAATTGAAATAAACAACTAATGCAGTTGGAAATTTTTTTGCAACCCTTTTCACGCGATAACTCAAATTAGCCCAAAATGTTAGTTGAAACCTTGTTATTCTAAGGGGTCGATATGATGATGTGCCTGGGTAAAATCTTAAGGGGTATTTGCGATACGTACACACACCTGTTTTAATGTTTTTACTGTGAAATTAAACGATTTTTCTATTTTTACTAATTATGTCTATAGATCGTTTTCTTCTACATCTATTGCCACATCTAACGGCTTGCCTAACCGCGGCGTCTCAGTGCGGATAGAATAGTAGTTCATAAAATACCAAAAAGTCGAGTGGAGGCGACACGGTAGGCTCTTGAATTGAGGTGAATTTTATAATTTCACGCAAGATTCTCCTCGCGGGAGCAAATTTATAGCCAAGAAAATTTTTCATTTCCTTTTGCCGGGCCAACTTGGAATTAAATTTACAGCAACATTATGCCACTTTAGTGTTTCATGCTCTCTGTCCGCTGTGCCATTATTTCACTCCACCATTTTTTAAACTCGTCAATTTTCAAGTGTCGGCTGTGTAAAAGTTTTTTTCTCCAAATGTTCACGCCATTTATTTGCGTGTTGTGCCAGCGGTTCGTACACATTTTTCCGGTGTAATTTCACATCACACGACTGTCCATATTAAAATTTTATTTTAATTTGTATGCAATTGCACGGTAGACTCCCAATTATCGTATTAATCGTTTGCGAATTAACCAAGACTTTAATATAATTTTCTTTAGACTATATTAACATTTGTACCGGAAGATTAAACTGGCGAAATTGCGAACAAGTCGCGAACGCTAATTATTATTTAGGCGCGCTTAGATTCGGTGTTTACTTTTAATGCGAGCGGACGGACGCATCACGTCTAATTGTAAATTTTAATTATGCGTGATTGATTTATTATTGTTTATACTCTTTTTATATTCTACTTTGAATTTTCTTGTTACTTGTCACTACTTTTATTTACTGTACTCATAGCGTTATTAATAATCAAAACCTACAAACCAAAATTAGTAATTGCGTAGTATGTTTACTTCTTTAAAAGTATATTATTAAAAATGTACTAATTAAATAACGAGTAACGATTACGACTGCAGATGCAATCTCGCTCGCCGCGAGCGCATTACATTTTGAGGGCCTGTGTATGACCCGTGCGAGCCACACACACACACACAGGGGCGTGTACTGCATACAAGCAAAAAAGCTGTGCATTACTAAAAATTGTGGGAAACAAATATAAATTAAATAATCCATATTATAATTACGCTAGCGCCCACCGTGTATCAGTAGTTGTGTAGTTTGGATGCTACCGCGCGACACCACCGGGGCGCTGTAGTCCTCCGCTGGGTTATTCTTAATTTTTGTCTACTACAATTACTACCCACTATTTTAATCTATCGTTCTATTCAAGCCATACAATTGCTACCTACTGAATTAAAAATTCCACTCGGCAGAGTCAGAAATGGATCAGCTGATCCAAAGCATCTTCTCCCTCATTTTTTACTACCTTACTAAACGTGTTGTTTTCATGATTTTTCTTTTGCGTTCAAGGATAATGCATTTCTATTATGATGGATTTATTTTACCTAAAGATGTTGGTTAAATGAAAGTTCATAAATCTACCTATATCATACAGTATTATATAATATCACGGTTACAGCATAACCTAAGTCTATACCTACTACACGCCACTGCACACACATGCCCGCAAATCACCGCGACCGGTGACGTCACTTTAACACACACGGGCACAAGTTTGAAATATTTCACAGTGTTCCAATGGTTTCCATGTATTTTTCATTTTTATGTGTATTATAAAAAAAGATTTTCTTTGATTATCCGTTTTCGTTTCAAATCCGTGTGACGGTGACCATTAAATGTTGGAATCAACTATACCATAGCTAAAAAATTGCTTCAAATATAACATAACAGGCGTTTTTTTTTTGATCAAAATGAATAATATTTGTTGTTCGTGTATTTTTTTTTTTTAAGAAAACGGAATAATCATCTATTGTTAAACCTTGTTACAGTATTATACACTTCTTTCATCATATTTATCTCTTGAAACAAATTTACGGGCTAGGTTTTAAACAAAGCCTTTTTTGGATTTCCTGAAAGCGTTGAAGGGATGATGTATTAATTTTTTCACATCGGCCATTGTCCACAGCCTCGCTCCGCATGCGGGACCCCGTCGTCTAGCCTCCTCCCGCAATATTTCAATTTCTTTCTAGAAATTTCTCTCCGAAAACCTTTTGTTAGACACACAAAGATGAAATGTGAGCTCCAGAAATAACTCCAGCCTAAATGACCCGTCATTTCTGAGACCGCGGAAAAGTTTCAGGCGTTTTGCGACGGCCGAATCGGGAATACGTTTTAGTATTTAAATATATTTTTTTAATATATCTTAACCGACGTAAAACGTCCACTCGTCTAGTTAAGCTAGGGTCCATGCTATTTGCGGAATTTGAGGATGGAAAGGGGAGTGTTGAGAGAGTAAGTTATTGTAAGAAAGACGAAACACTTACTTACTTACTTACCATTACGCCGTTTCCCCGCGGGGGTAGGCAGAGAGGATAGAGCGCCACACTCTTCTGTCCTGACACACAATTCTCGCCTCATCCACATTCATACATCTTCTCATACAAGCTCGCCGATTGTTGAGGCTTCTAACAGGACCATCCTCCATTATCTGATTTATAAGACGAAACACAAAGGTAGGTAAATTGTTCTATTCGTTACGATGTACATTTTAATGATGACAAGATAATTGCACACATGTGACAATTGCACACATGTGACAATTGCACACATAAATACAGTAATATCTAATAATAGTAACATTATGTTAGGTAAGCTGACAGTGTTCAGTTGTCTATGTGTATAGTTTTTTTGTCTGCAGTTACCGCATGTTCACTTGTCTTGTGTGCAGTAGTCATTGACTCGCATGTATAGATGGTTAAACACAGATGATGAATTTCTTTCTATCGTGAAGAAGGAACAAATCTTTTCTTTAACTAAATACCTATTTCTATACTAAATAACACACTTTCTTTATTGATTTACAACTCGGTCACAAAATTTCTCTAGGAATTCGTAATTCAATAACCGATCATCCATTTATATATATAAAATAAAATAAAGTAGACCCTGGGGTCATGAAACATTGCCGGACTCGGATTCAAATCACTACCGTTGCAAATTATAGACATGTGTATATATTTTTAATTAGAAAAAAAACTATTTTATCTAGTCTGAAAGTTGAGATAAAAGATTGACAAAAATTATTTACATCTCCAGCTGTTCCTTAAATATATATATATGTCAATATAATGTTGATGGTGGATAGTATTGCTTAATTTTGTGATTCTTCTATCTTTTCTCATATTTGATTTTGACTTATGAAATACATTATATTTTGACGTTAAATGCCAATGGCGTAAAATAAACAGTGCCATACTAGAAATACTAGAAAATTAATCAAAATTAAATGTTTTTTTTAATAATTAATATATGATGTAATTAATAACATGTAATATGTTAAGACCACACTTAATTCAAGCTGAGATTATTTGCGTTAAAAATTTGATACGTTTACGAGTCTTATAAAATTATATGAGTGCGCGCCTTATTGTGCAGCGTTGCATAACTGAGAATATTGTTTAATTAATGAAACACTGTGATATACAAAGAACACATTTATATAAATTTTATTTAAAACATTACAGACCTATGTTCTGAATAATTACAACTTCACAATAAGAATGTGTTCTCCTAATAATAAAGTTGTATCAATGTGTTCAAAATTTAATATAAATGAATTGATAATCCTGGCGTCTGCTATCAGATTACTCAAAGGTATTTGAGATTCCGTAAAAATAAGGTGGATGGCTCTTTCAAATAATGGAACGATTAAATGTATTAATATCAAAAAGGTACCATACAGGTTCGAAAATTTGTCGCTAAAAATATCGTCACTGTAGCATAGTTGGATAATGCACCTTCCCCGGTATGGAAAGAGATCCAGGTTCAAATCTCGGTGGCGCAACAACAATATTTTTCGATAAAATTGATTTTATATGTGTATCTTTCTAATTAATATGTTTAATTCATATTTATTTTACATTTATATTAATTTGCAATAACACCTTAAATTTTTTAAATCAATATTTCTTACGAAGATTGTGGTATTAAAAATACTTTGCAAATGTCAAAGCTACTTAAAATATTTTTTCAAATAATGATTCTGACTCACACATTTATTATCGTTTAATTACCGTTTTAATCACACATAATTTTCAGATCAGATAAATATTTCAATACAAATTAAATGTCTCTGTGACTGGATCTCTTCCAATTCAGGGAACGTGTATTAACCGATTATCGGGTTCGAATCCCGGTAGCAACAACAATATTTTTCGACAAAATTGATTTTATATGTATATCTTTCTAATGAATACATTTAATTTGTATTTAAAATATCACAGACCTATGTTCTGAATAATTACAACTTCACAATAAGAATGTGTTCCCTAAATAATAAATGTTTAGTTTTAATCGTGCACAGCTTATTTGAATGTACAGACTGCACGCGGTAACCATCTCTTGTAGACAAGAAAATAATTACAATAATTTTTAAATGTGCGCTTGTTAGTCTAGTGGTTAAGATTTGCCTGGTGATCGGGAGTTCGGGCCTCGTTCCAGGAGACCAATAATATATTATAATTTGTATAAAGATGATTATATTCAATTATTTACAATATGCAAAATCTTATCAGTTGACAAAAAAGTAACGTATGCTATAATATTCCAGGAGTTGATAAATAATGTACATATAAATACTGACTCTCACTCTAGCCATTCTACAAGATCGTCAGGTTGAATCATGAGAGTGCCGATCGCGAACAATGAGTACGGTGAGAGAGCGAGAGAATGTGTCTGAGACTTATTAAATATTACGAAAATAATGAGACCCCATTGGCCACCCTAAAATATAAAGTGAAGGAACACATGCACATCTAATTTTATGTTCCCTTTGTAGTATTTTAATTTTTTTTAAATGTTGTTGATAAAAACTATAATTACTATGTGAATGGCAATCCTTGTCATAAAATTGTTATGCAGTTTGGCAAATAAGAACAATTATAATGTATATATATATATTTATATGCAAAAGGTTGAAATAAGAAATAAATAAAAAGTTAGTCTTATTTTCATAGAATATGCGTTTATATTAGTTTAAAAATTGTATGAATCCTATTCTGTGTACGCATTTTTTTTTTAAATATGTGTTATTTGTGTCTCTCATAGGATGTAAGAATATTCTTCAAATACGATTAACGTCTATCTAAGACTGATGATCGTTATCTCAGTGAACTTTCACGCCTATGACTATTCTCCTCCATTTTTATCGGCATCATGCAGATCTTAGGGCTATCACCAGAGAAATGCCTGTTACCTTTTCCACTTGGTTAGTTCAACGGGTGGGGGTGTTCTTTTTCTTCATCATTTGACGTTCTCATCAATTGAAAGAATCGTCTTAGGCAAATGGTTGAAAGTATATCCTTGATGTTCAGTCTCTGCAGAATGAAGACATGTTTACGCCTCGCCGGGGAAAGACAAAAAAATACTAAGCATCCTGAGCGAATCGGACACAGAACTGCAGTTTCTCGATCATATTTACGAACTAAAATTCAATATTGTACACTTTGTTAATAGTATCAAACAATCAAAAGTGATGAAACATATAATAAAACAAAATAAACTTTTGACTCAATTTATAAATAAATAAAATATTTATCTGCGATCCGATCCGCCCCTGGATTGGGGGCATTGAATTTTCAGCACTCTAGATTTTCATAATTTACATTTAGTCGTTAATATAACTGACAGCGCCGTATTTATCATTGTCCCTAATTGAAAAGTCGATAAGTCCGTCAAAAAACCGTCCCTACAACGCTCCACTTTCGTCGCTCGGCGGCCATTGTGAAAGGAAAAATTTCCCTAAGACATTATTTCACGGTCCATCGGAAGTTGAAAGTTTTAATCTGCCTTCGACCGACTTTGTTTAATATTTTTCATTAAATTTTATTTTATACCTCCATCGAAGTTTCAATTGGATTGCTTTTATTGGCGTAGTCGAAAATGTATTTTGAAAAATTATGGATATTTTGTTTTGTTATGTTACTATACTGGGTATAACAAAATATTAGTCGACAATTTTCAAGTTGCGTGTGCCTAATCTCAACCATGTCAAAAGATATAAACATTTTAAAAATTATTATTTAAATACTTATTAAATGTATTAATTAGAAAATCAATTTTATCGAAAAATATTGTTGTACTGTCGTTGTAGCATAGTTGGATAAAGCACCTTCCCCGGTTTCGAAAGAGATCCAGTTTAGATTCCCGATAGCGCAACAACAATATTTTTCGATAAAATTAATTTTATATGTATATCTTTCAACAATATATTTAATTAGTATTTAAAATATCACAGACCGTCTGTTCTGAATAATTACAACTTCACAATAAGAATGTGTTCTCCTTAATAATGATTATTTAAATTAATTGAAATATTTAATTAATTCCAAATTATACAGACATGTTTCATAATATTTTGGGTTTGGATTCTTGATTAAATTACGAGTCGAAAATGTTCAAGGAGTATGTACAAATTCTGTACAGTACAGGAAATTTTTATTAGACTTAAAACTCTACTTACCTCTTCGCTCATCCTGGCAGTTCTCCGCCAAATTGCCACGAACTGCGTCACTGAATGAAGTGAAAACTTTGTCAATTGTAGAGTCGCTCTTTGAGTCGCTCGTAAAGGTGGGCTGACTGTGGAAGAGTTCTGAAACAGGATGGGAGAACTGGACAAGAATGACCAGGGATAGGAACCGGTGGAGAGCACTTATATAGAAGGCCAAATCCTACCCTGGGATGTAGTGCCGTAGAAGAAGAATAAATTATTATATCATCCAACATCCTAGAAGTGCAATAGCGATTGAAGCGTGTGACGCATTATTGTCTACCGTGCTACTCGATTTTTGTAAATCATTTTCGTTATTTATCTCTTATTTAATATATTAGTTTTCTGTATGTAACAAATTGAGTTTTATTATTTAAAATCAACCGGTTTCGGAGCAAAGTCTATTCCATCTTCAGGATAGTATACAACAAAATCAAAACATGTAATTTTATCATGTTGGTCTCATTGATTATTTCGAGATTTAATTCTAAAAATCTGCAAAGTTTGAGTTGGTAAAAAAATATGTATTATTTTCAAGTGTCATAAGGGTAGCGGGAAGCGGGCCATAATGATCCAAATTAAGTGGCATATAGTCAAGTAGGAAACGGAAACCTTCTGATTCTTATAACATATTTAATTTTAGATTTGAAATTTTTTACAAAATTTCAAAATAATTTGTGATTGTAATGCAAGGAAGAAACTACCGAATATTGTGATGTGATGTTTAATGTTCGTGTTGTATGGATGACAGGACTTACTGTTTCCTGGACGCCAGGACGTAGACGGGGGCATCTCGGTGGCGGGGGATGGCACCCTCCGCCTGGCTGCTGCCAGACGCTCCCACGAGGGCTACTTCACTTGTTCCGCCGTCAGCGCTGCCGGGAGCGCCACCCACAGGATTATGCTACAGGTACTGATTTCAATTCCTGACTCTGAAAACACAACAGGAAAATATTGCATATTTTCAAATTTACATTAGCATAGTCGGTAAGTACCTATCCTCAGGACCATGCCAAGCCTAGTGAGCGCTCTCGTACAATTATAAATATTTGCCCTTAATTTATATACCTAGACTTAATTTTATACGGGGTCCACTACACGGATCTGGATGAGCGACAGTCCTAAGAGTCATCTCGTAGCATTTAAAAAAAAAAATAGGATTAAGCCACCAAAAAACAAAAGGCTTGATGTAATTTTTTTAATTAAAAATTTCGCGGCCATTTTGAGGTTCTTGGTGTTATCGTTCTCTACACAATGTTGCACTTTTCATAGGAAAATATAAAAAAGTATTATTTTTAATATTTTACAGATTTTTTGAAAATATTGTGGCAAATTCTCAGGTCTTGACGAAAGATGATGCCCCTCCGCCGATCATCCAGTTTGGTCCATCAAATCAGACGCTGCCGCTGAAGAGCAATGCGCAGATGGTCTGCGCGACTATCGGTGCGACCTCGGTGCATTGGGACAAGGACGGAGTGGACATCGCTCCGATTCAAGATGGCGGTGCCAAATTGGGAGACGGGTTCGTGGATAAAAGAATCAGCATTGCCAACAATGGGACGCTGTTTATCGATGGTGAGGCCTGGCTTTGATTGTATAATATTTCAATTTATGTACAGGGTGAATATTATGTTCCAGGCCAATTTTGTTTAGCCGCCATTTTGGTTTGACAAACAATTATTAGTTTGAATTAGGTAATTGTAGAGAGTAGTTAATTACAATTTGTTATGGAGCATTTAATGTCTCAACAATATGTTTAAGTTATTAAAACATTTTATCTAAATAGTAATAGCAATGCTGTAACCATGAATGGTGATCGCTATCGTCACATGTTGAAAAACTTATTGGTGGCCGAAGTGCCACCTCACACACAGCCCGAGCTACGCTTGAAATTTTGTGAGAAATTTTTCTTGATCGCATAATGTCTAGAAGTGATGATGAACAATATTCGAAATAAAATGTCTGATGTAACACGCGAAGTGTTCGAGAATGTTATGAAAAATATGATTAAAAGAGTACGCATTTGTACCGCTGCTAGAGGCGGCTACTTGATAGATATATCATACATAATTGTAATAAATCAAATAAATGATAAATGAAAACCAAATTAAAAAATTGTGTTTCATTTCTTAGTTATTTAAAAACAATATCGGCCTGGAACATAACATTCACCCTGTATATAATAAAAACTTATAAGGAGTCTCCAAAATTAAAAATCTACTAAAAATTCTCAAATACTAAGTACTACTAGAGGTTATAAAAACAAACACTATATTTGGTATGGAAATAATTTAATTTTCTGTTAAGACTACTGATGACAATATAATTAGTTAACAAACTCTCAAAAGGCAATGAAGTCTTTTACATACATATAAAATATTAAAGATTGAATAGAGTACTAAATCTAGTACTAAATATCAACTAGCAGAGCAATATTACTTTGTATTTCAAATTATTGTTTCTAATTCCAGATCTCCGTCCCTCTGATTCTGGTGTTTACTCTTGCGAAGCCCGCTCCCCTTCCTCCGGCTCATCTCGCTGGTCGTCATCATTGTCTGTTGGACCCGCTGGGCAGGGGGCTCCGCGAAGAGCCGCTCCTCCGGGCCTGTTGCCACCACGACCTGCAAGACCCGGTGTTCACAATACTACAGCGCACGCTGTCACACTGTCCTGGCAGAGGCATCCTAGTGTTTCGAGGTGACAATATATTTTTACTATTTTATTTCGATCAGCAACATTTTAAATATTATTGATTTCATTCAATTTTTCCATCGTGTGTTTTGTGTTTGGGTAGTTTTTTGAAAAATTATTGTTTCTTTTTCAGTTATTCGGTGGAGTACTTCAGTTCCAGTTTACACACCGGCTGGGTGGTAGCAGCTTCTGGAATCACAGATGAGAGTTATATCGTAAGTGCTACATTCTCCTCTTTTTCCGCATTCTCTCCAAGATCTTTCAACTCCTTCATGTTTGTGATTTTAATATTTTGCTTCTCATTAAATTTTTATCATCTGCTGTTTGAGTCACACATAGCATTTATTTCTTGCATCGTCTTGTTTGGTTTTTATCAAATTGATTATCCTTTTATCTATTTCTTGTTACATAGAATTTCTTAAATAAAAACTGGATTCAAAGCTATATATGTATTTCTCCAGGATGAAGAAGAAGTTTCATAGTCTGGTTATAATATTTAGATTGCATTCATTATTCCTTTCTTCCCATGAAGATTTTTTTTCCAGAATTACAAAGCTTCATTTTTCTTTCTAATTGAGTAAACATCAAAAGTTCATATATAATATGTATGTTCAACACATTCTCACTTCTTTAATATTGTAAAAATCATCTCCCTTTAGTGATATTTTCAACTCATTTAGCCACTTCAGTTAAATCATTTCCATCTTCTGGCCAAGATCATCTGAATGTGTATACCACACAGATTGGATGAAACACACATAAACAATAAAAATCAACCATCTGTGCTGTTACTTGAATATTTTTTCTTCTTAGTCCACCCCTCTGCACTCCGGCCATATTATATTGTGTCTACCACATTGTCATCGCGTGAGACCTGGAACATATTTTCTATTTGTCGTATATAATGATAGAGATGTACTCATTGATTGCAGATTTATTTTTATTTCGTCACTTTCCATGTGTTGTAGTAACGTGCTAAATAACAAAAAAATTCTTACAGACAGTGACGGGTTTATCTTATTTGATAGTCATGTATCGCTGCTCTGTTACCTATGTAGTATAGCGGCGGAGCACGGTTACCTTTTAGCAATAAATAAACAGGTCAAGCTGGCGGTAAATGATAAGAATAGATAAGGGAGCATTCGCTCATAGAACAGTCCTGAGTCACCTCTCACCGTTACTTGAATATTATGGTATCTTTAGTTTAATTAACATTATTGTATTTGTATTTAGGTAACGAGCCTCCAGCCAGAAAAACTTTATCGTTTTGCACTCCGTGCGTGGAATCAACATGGAGCTTCTGCCCCAAGCGAAATGACTGATCCAATTCTCACCAGATCCAGAGATTTGCAACCGATAACGCAGTATGAACTGGTAGAAGCCAGAAAGTTCCTTGATTCCGATGTGTTATCACTGAAGCAAGTTGTTCCTCTTAGCTCCACAGGGTTGAAGGTCATTTGGGATGTAAGTATTTAATTTATTTTAATTGTAATATGTGTGCTGTATAACAAGTTAGTCTTTAAACGACAATCCTCCTTGGGGATAGGCAGCAAGGATGGAGCACCCACTATTTTGCCTTGACATGCATGCTTGTCTACAGTTGAGGCTTCTAACAGTACATATCTAGTATACCGGGTCAGATCAATTTATATTTTTATTTCTGGTGCCAACAACACACATCTTTCATTCGGTCTTCTCCTCATTCATGACCATACCACATGTTACACATGACTATACCACCTAAATTACTCTTTCTTAATTCTATTCACTATGCTAAAATCAAATTTACATTCATACCTAATTTATTAATTCTTTACTCAATAATATATATGATTTTTAAAAAAGTGCTAGAATAATTTACACACTCTAAGTAATCTAAGAAAGATTTAATTTATTAATTTTAGCCTACATATTATAAAATTAGCTTTTTTAAATAATATTGTCAATTTTTTATTAATTATTTCAGCAATACGTATTACAATATTGATAATTTGTATTTAATGTACTCTGTGTATATTATATATGAGAAATCCTACGTGCCAATTTTTCATACCTGCTATTTTCTTCTAGTTGTTGACTGACTATGACGAATATCTTGAGGGCGTATATATTCGCTACAGGCAGTTGCCTCAAGGCTCAGAATCATCTGCTTCAAACGAGACGGTCGCAGTCGTGACTAATGCGACCACTCAATCACCATCCGACAAATACTCCGTGGTCGCAGCACGTAACGGAGGTAGCGGGAGCTACATGTTACAGCAACTAAAGCCGAATGCCAAATACGAACTATTCCTAGTGCCTTACTACAAAATGCTGCAGGGAAAACCTTCAAATGCGAGAACTGGGAAGACTCTAGAAGATGGTAAGGATTAAATGGGTGGAAAGCTTCTATAGTGTGTATATTAGAGAGTTTAAAATAAATATTATAACATTTTTAATGTCATGGACATTTAAAATACAAAATAATGCATTTGTAAAATACCTGCATTGCCATTTAATCATTTATATTTGTCTGACCTGAGAATGTTTCTTGCAACTTACAGTTATTGCAAGTTACAAGTTGCAGCTGAATCAGTACTTTGTTGTGCAAGTTCATTGTAGGTTGCAATAATAAGTAATAATAACAGTTTTTTTTAATGTTCTGTTTCTTATCTTTGGTAGTAGAATTTGCAATTTTAAGCAAAAGTAAATTCTATCTTTCTAACAGTAACATAATAGATTGCTATTATAACTACATATATAGCGATATCTCGCTAATCTTTATGACATTTTTACAGAAAAATCTGTAACCTTCTAATTAGGTACCGTATTAATATTTTGATTGAAAATTCACAATATAATTATAAATGCAAAATTAAAAAAATTATTTTGATCCAAAATTGGCACATATGTGGACAATGGCAATGATAGTCCTCACCATCACTCAGCCGATAACTAACAAGTTTAGAGTTGTGAACGGTGGTTGTTATATTTTATGATAAACTTATTTTAATCAAGAAATATACTACAAAATAACCATATTTAATTTTTGGCCATTGAAAGTAATGATGCAGTAGACCTTGTTGTCATTGTCGTTTTGTCAATTCCAAAGATACGTGCATTTTATGATATCAACAAAAAAATGTATACATATATCTTACAATCATATCTTTAAGAATTGGCTTGCCATTAGAAATGAAGCTTTCCACCATTGTAATCGTACAAATACAGTACTGCCTTTGATTTTATTTCAGTTCCCTCCGCCCCTCCAGACAAGGTCCACGTTGGAATGATCAACAGCACATCAGCTTTTGTTAGATGGCAACCTCCTCCGTTGGAACATCAAAATGGTGTGATTCTCGGATATAAGGTAAGCATTATTTTGTACATCTATTTAGAAAATGTATAAATCACAAAATATGCTATACATACATATTATACACTATATCTTATTCCAATATATTTTTAAATACTGTTTCAATTGATTAGCTTACAAATATTACATCTATCTTTCTGAATACTGTATTTAAATATATTTTGTAAAATAACTAGTCAAACTTTCACGCCTTGGTCAGTTTAATTCTAAAATATACTAATACTAATCTATTCTGACATTTAAAAACATATATATTTCCCCGTTACTTTGTAAGCTAGTGTCATGTCATCTAATTTGCATTTTTATAGAATAGATTTTTTTAATGTTTCATGCTTTCATTTTTTTAATTCTGCTCACACAGAATATACCACATCAATGTTTTTATTATTTTTAAACTGACTTATGAGTTTGTGTTATGAAAAATAGAACTAAGGGCCGGATGTATGATCAGTGGTAACTTTTTACTGTGGTAAAAAAGTTACTAAAGTAAAAAAAAATGTAAAAACGGGTTGTTCGATCATTGGTAAAAAATGCAATGGTTAACTAATTTAACTCTCGAATACTGGATGATAAAAAATGAAAATCGTTGGTAAATATAGTGGACTCTTCACAGCTGTTTCAAAAGTCATCTCTCACATTGATAATTTAAAACAACCCGCAAACGTTTTTTAAACTAACCATGATTAAAATTTAAAGTTGATCACACAACCGGCCATAAGTTAGTAGCTTCCTGGGGCAAGGATTAACCTCTAAAGTACAGTGTATGGTGAAAAAAAAAAATTTTTATACCCAAATATATTAATTTAGCCATAACACAGATATTTCACTGCCATCTGAATTTCAATAGATAACTTTTTAAAATAAAATAGTCACAACATAATCCGACCATTTAGTCATTGGGTGAAAATCTTACCCTTAAATCAAACAAGTATATTTTATTTAGTTTAAATATTTGACTAATTTTCTCGTATCACAGATTCAAATAAAATCCAACTCCACGGGCAAGATTCTCGGTCAGATGTCACTGAATGCGAGCACAACTTCCGTTGTGATAAACAGCCTCTCAGCCGGAGGGCGTTACGGGGCCCGGGTGGCTGCAGCTACAGCACGGGGTGCAGGGCCCTTCAGTGCTCCGGCCCCTCTTTTAATGGACGCCAACTTGGCCCCTAACCTGCAAGTCAAGTGAGTAACCTATCCAACATAACCTAAATTAACCAGAATGTAAATCAACGATATCCAATACAAGGCAAGGTTCGTAAATGTAAAAAAATATTCAATAGAATAGCATTGCTCCATCAAGGCGTCATTGTTCACCCAGCGTATCTAAAATTATAATATCTTTTCTTAATTGAAAGCAAAAATCTGCTATTAGATGGATCATACCCCAGACGATAGACAGGTAGAGTCACAGATGAATATCAAGTGTGAGAAACACTCCTTTTGTTGTAAACTCCACTTTACATTGGTTCTCATTATCCCAAAAGTTGTGAACACATGGTATTATGTACACAATAAAAACTATATTTCCTTTTCTTTTTATTCTTTCTTAGATGCTGATTTTTCAATAATAATTATAACAATACAATAAAAACTCGAGGAGTATTTGCATGGAAAATTATATCAAGAGAACTGGTTAGAAAATATCAAGAGGCGTTTTATATAAATAGATTATTATTTCTGCCTACGTGCTATTTACAGGGTATGGTATAAGGGCACGAGTTTCTATGTATGAAATAATGTGGGAACTAGTTGGACGTTTGGGTGCAGGTGTTCTGTTTTTTTCTGTTAAATACAGCACATAAGAAATGTTGTATATGGGGCATTATGTGCTTGTTAGTTTGTAGGCAGATGGGTTCCCAGTTATACACATTAGTAACAAATGGAACCTGAAAGATTTAGCAACAAAAAAACAGTTTTATTTATTTATTCTGTATTTATTCAATTATAGTATCCAAGTGGAGCCAATTATGACCTTTAATATGAAAGAATAATTATTTTTAAAAAAATTGACCCAGAATTGTTGACACAACTGTATTAATTATTACAAATGAAAACCTCTATTGAGAAATGTAAAACTCTCTTTTCAGAACTGGCCCATCTCCCAGCGGCTCGGTGAGTCAGGTGGTACGCGAACCTTGGTTTGTCGTTCTGTGCCTGTGTGCCCTGCTGGCCGCTATACTCGCTGTACTCGTCATAGTCTACCTCAGAAAGCGTAGAACTTCAGACAAGCAATTGGGTCATTTTAGTGGTGAGTTTGTTTTTACATTATTTTGCCCATAACATATTTAAATGTTGAATTTAGAAGACATGGTCAAAATTATGATAAGCATCAACATCTCTGGCTCTAAAATTCAAAACTCTCCACAAACATCTTCAATTGTTTCTCAGTTTTTAAAAATATTGATCAATTTTGGAAAACTTTTTCAATTTTAAAATTCCCTACATGGCTAAAAGTTACGACAGGATGTTACTTACATATTACTTACTCAATCCCTTCATATTCCGTTTTCAGTCCCGGTTGTGACAGCATCAGAAATATGTGCTCTAAACAAGGAATCTTCTCTATGGTTAGAGCGAGGATGGAGGACCAGAGACAACACTCCCAGCAGATTGGACGACAAGGACTGCCAGACCAAACTACTTCAGGGATCTTTAGGTATATAAATATGTACTAAGTAACAAAAACTGATATTCAAGTTATCAAAACAAGTTTTTCAGTAATATAAGCATATTTTTTAAGAAATATCTTATGTAAGTCTTTTCATCTTGATTTGTAATTTATCACAATATGGACTATGCTGATAAACAATTATTATTATTTTAACAAAATAATTAATTTAATCTCTGAAAGTACAGTTCAAACAAGTGCTTTCCTGCTCCTTGAATGAAATAATAATATTATATCAACTACCTACCTCCATCGTCAGTAACAAACTAAAGCTTAAAACTAGAAGATAGACTATCGACTACATGGGGAGGGGTGGCGGTATGAGAGCGGTGTTGGGAGAGGGGGGGTTCAGTGAAAAGTAAAAGTGGCTGTGAGCGGGGCTAATATGAACAGGAGACGAGGCGTAATGTACATGTTAAGTGCATTTTTATTGTTGATATAAATCTCTATATTTTCTAGAATGTCTAATTTTCTCCCCTTTCTGCATATACGTAGTACATTTACATTCTCATGGGCGAATCAATGACCCTCTGATTTTACATCTTCTTTATCCCCTTAAGGTGTTCTTCTATTTGTGTGTGTATTTTCCTTCCAGTTTATCCAATATAAAATGATTAACAGTTCTTACAATTAATCTTGTATATTTCTCTATCATCCAGCGGATCTATTTTAATTTTATTATATATTATATATATAATTTTGTTTTTAATATTGCAGGTCTTCAGCATCCACTGGGGGATGGAACCAACTCGGAATATGCAGAGGTGAACCTTAGTACTTTCTACCAGCAACAGGGTGGTCCAGTTCGCGGGCCTCCGGAACCTTACGCCACCACAGCGTTGTGCATGCAGGGACCCAAGTCATTGGTGGGTAGTACTTACCAAATCATCGGTCTTTTGTTAGATTTATCCAGTCAATTAATAATAAAGAAGAAACTCACTATAACTATGATGAAAAATATGTAATTTTTCTAGAAAAATAATGATCATATATTTATGTTTATGTTACACAACATTTCATTTCTGTGATATCGTTTGTGGGATCAATATTTATCTTACCATCCTTATTTGTTTCACATGACCAAACCACCAATATTTTTCCTTCCTTAATAATGTTCATTTTGCTGTAATCAGCTTTCCATTCGCTTCTGATTTACAAAAATAACAAAAATAATTTACGCTACAATTATATATTTCTATTATACAATGATCAATCTGATGTGCAAGGCTGGGTGCAAGTCAAAATAGTGCTATTTTTATCAAAACATTCACGTATAGTTGTAAATTTTTCTGAAGAATACATATTTTGTTTATACATTCTCTATATTCGTCATTAATCCGTTCCTCAGAGCCTGACAAATATGGAACCTGATAAATATTGAAACAGTTTTTCCCATAACAAATAACTGAATTTCATGTAATTCGTTCCCAGCCCCAAAAATAGTACACAAATGAATAAATCTTATGTCAAAACTATACCTTTATTGTACTGGAGAGACATGATGGTAGAAGCGGAAGAGCAGGAATGTTACTAATACATATTTAGAAGGAGACAATTTAAACATTCTAATGAAGGTTTTCGTTTGCCAATGATTCAGTAGCACTCGATTATAACAATGAACCTGTTTCTGTCTATTTTTTAAAACCTTCATGAAGTAGTCAATCACATTACCATTGAATCCATTTATGTTTTGGTTGACTATGGCAATATTTGGGTGCCACTTTTCGACCATATTCTACGTTTTGGCTCAGTTAGACAACATTGCCAGGCGGTAGAAATGACAAATATACAAAATATTAACGAATATGTTTGTTGAAGTTTGTTATCAAAATGTGACGAATTTCGAACCGGACGAATATAGAGGTTCCACTGTATTACACAATGTACCAATTTTTAATTTTGTAATTTCCCTGACATTTATGAAGAACCAATCACAAGATATCACAAAATAAGTGACAGTGAATTAAAGTAACCCACTGTAAAGAAAAAGTGTATTAATCATGCATTTTGATCCATCCTCTTACGTGTCGTCTCATTTCACAGGACCAAATGAACTCCGACGACTCCTGTGTGAAGTCGACCGTGAGTCCTTCCTCGTCCGAGTACACGGACAATGAACTCTTGATATCTTCTCATCAGCACTCTACTCATCATCTCATTCCAATGGTAACTTCATATTTTTAATTTATGTAGATTACCCATAATTTATCATTGAAGTGTTAATTATATTTCATTAGCAACTAGATGAAATGTAAATCTTACTACAGAGATGATTCAGATTGTTGATATTAATATACTCAGCCTTCTGTTTATAATGAGTTCAAAATGAGACATTCTGGATTCAATCCTATTTAAGTTTACATAAAATCATTTCAATTCAACCAATCAAGTACGTATCTTCCAACAATATTTCCGAAAGATATTCATGAAATGCTGGCTTCATTTGGATCAGGAAAAGTCCAATCCAAATGTGTAAAACCAGTAATATTTAATAAAAAAAGTATTCTTTGAAGTTTTCTACATATCGACCCCCTCCTACGTAAAGTTTCACAAGTAAAAAATGACATTTTTAATCATTCTGGTATTAGTACGTATTTGATACATTTTTAAACAGCTGTAATTTTTTTAAATATTATATTTCTTAATACCTACATCATAGAATAAGATCCCATGGACTGTATCGATTAAAATTAATAGTTAGTTGACGCAATCCGAATTGGAACAAGAAAGGAATAATGGTAGATGGATCTGGCCTACATTGATCTATAGTCCTGGGTTGGATGTCAATTTTCACATACACTTGACTCACACTTTTGTAGTGAAGAACGGAGATATCACTGCACTTCCGAAGATGTTTAGAACAGAAATGCAATCTGTTCCCACATCGGCTAAATCCCTAAGTGAATAGTTGGCCAGTTAGCCGGTAAAGGTATATTGTTGTTTATTGAACAGACGAAACGCACAGCGAGTATTCAACTTGCGTCAACAATACAATATATGTATATATTATTTAAATCTACCATGTAAATAAGTATCAAATACATGTGAAATACTAGAATGATTAAAAATGTCATTTTTTACTTACAATACTTTATGAAGGTACATACATATATAGTCAATAGATAACAATAAAACAATTTCTCTTGAAAATTAATTAACAGATATATTTTTTATTTACATGTCTTATTTTTTTGTCTTTATAATTAATAGTTTCAAATTTAATTTCAGCAAAATCGCACCCAAAACCACAACAGCATCCAACAATACCACGAACGTCTACCATTGAACCCTTATTCTGAACATCTCATTCAGCAGACATCATTGCCCTACGAGGGTGTGAAGATCGCAAACTGCAGACAACCGCAGTACGGCTGCCAAGATGGCAACTTCTCACAACAAAACACCGGAACGTACAACTCGTCAAATTCTGGGAACTACGCCGACATTCCAAACGGTGAATATTCAAATTCGCCGCAAGATAATAATTTCAGGGATAACAATTGCTATGAGCGTTCTGCTCCGGGCAATTTTAATAACAGCTGTGTAAATCCAAACTTTGTTTCGCATCCCAATTTAGAAATGCAGAGAACCAATTTTACCCACGATCCGCATGGCCGCGGGAATTTTAGCAATCCCAGTTTGGAGATGAGAAATTACAATGGACGGAATTTCGTAGGGAATTCAGGAAATTACGGCAATCACTACTCGGATAGTTCTGTGCTGGATTGTAGGGAGGATGGATACAGAAAGGATGCGAGGAACTGTGGAATAAATTTGAGAGATATTTTGCCATCACCACCGGAGCAACCCTACGGCAGCTGCGGTGACTACAGGTAATTTGAATTTCATTTTACTTTTGACATTGAAACATAGTACACATCACGCTCTATTTTCAATAAATAATTTACACAAGATGGAGGCTACATACTCTTGTCTTGATATGCATCTTCAGTTCGTCCAATTGATATTTAACCAGTGCGTACACTTGCATACAAACCTATGAGCTGCAATAACTTGCAGATGAAAACTATGCGCGTTTAACTGCAGTGCGTGCTATGCCTAAACATGATTCTCTATGCCCCATTAAAACCATATTTAAGTTAGTTCACCCATTCCTTCTGTGTCACTTTTCAATGGGACCGTTTATTCATCATCCTCCTCAGTAAACAGTAGAATTTGCGATATCATGTATCCATTTCATTCCATAAATGTAAAAATTCACTATTTATCAACAAAAAAAATTATGGTTAATAAATTAAGAAATTAAGGTTTTGTTTTTAATCTCCTGTAAAATTAACTTTGTTTTCCTTATAATATTTTTCTATGGGTGTGCCATATACATTATAAATATACATATAAAGTTTACCTGGACAAAAATTATTTTCAATGGACAAAACATACAATTTTTCAAGTTAACATAAAAATTTAAAATAAATCTACTACTAAATTAGGTATATAAATGTGTATTTTTGATAAGCGTTGATTTCATAAAATCATTATCAATTCTACAATATATTCATTTTACATGTTCAGTGTGTTTTGTATCCTCAGTAATGTTATTTTTGCTATCACCATCTACAAAACAATTCATACTGTTTGTAGAAAGAGGAATGACCAGATGCAACCGACCCAACAGAACCAGGCCACCAATAATATAACCATCAGATCCAATCCTCTACCTCTTTCGCCGACGGCAACCAAAAAACAAATGGCTGAAAATGTTGCAGAAGGGTTGCAAGATAATCAACAATTCAATTGCCGGTTTAATCCGCCCATGGGACAACCTCCACCGGTAAGTTTGCATCTTACATGCTTTGATTTTATCCGACACAGCTGTCAAACATGTAATTTTTTTGAAAAAATATTATACCTTTCTATAGGATATTTTTGCAGTGTTATGTTTGTTTTTAAATTGATCTTCAGATAGGAATATGAGCTATTTATATTATTATATGGGAAGTATGGAAGTATGGATATTACAGGGCTAACAACCTGTTATCGGCTGGCTTACACAATGTAACATTCACCATTCTATCCACTTCTATCAAATTTTTGGAAGTTATATATATGTTACCATGTAGAAACTTTTCAGGTATTAACTACAACTTTGCTGCCACCATCTATGGTTTGAAATATATATTTAAATATATATATAAATAAATATTTTTTAGAAAAATGAAATCTATATTCGTTACCTACATGGTAACATTTTTAAATGTTAATAAAAATGTTTGCATCGATCTTCATTTCCACAAATTAGAATTATTCAGGATATTGAAAATATGAAACAATTAATTTTAGATACCAACATTCCCACACAATTTCCAAACGGGAACTTCACAGCCACATGGTCAAATGTCACATTCCAAACAGCAGCACTATCAGACCGCTCCTTATAACCAGCACGGGAATATGACTTATGGAGATAAAAATGAGCCAGTTCATGAAGAGATAGAATATCAGGATATACTAGATCCGCAAGATTGCTTATCACAGGTAAAAAATCATGTAACTTTTCAAACAGCTTTAGCATGTGCACCAGAGAAAGACAAATATTTAAGACCCTCTCAGACATTCTTTGACTTTTTTGTTCATAGTTCATAGTCATTTTCATACCTTTGTGGGAGGTAAGCAATTATGGATGATTGTGCGAATGTATGTTGACTCCAGATTAGAGATTTGATGGTTTGTGTGAGGATGATGCCCCAATATTCATCCAAATACCTTTGTGATCTTTTGTATCATATATTTGTGTTCAAGTATTTAGGAAATGTGCATGCGGCAGATTAAAATAATAGAAATGCATTGAATTTATAATTATGTATTATTATTGAATGCAGTTAAATTGTACAAAGGTAGAAGTACAACTCAGATTGAAGGCAACTTCTAGAGATACTGCTTGGGCGACATCAATAGATAGTGTCCCATCGTGACTCGACAAATTTGGGTACCACTGCACGCGGTCGATACCTTACATCTTTATGGCTGGTGGGAATTGTATTGACGGTACCGCCTTGCTGTATGCGTTCAGCTTCTTTGTGCGATCTCCACGTGACAAGAGTGTCACACCTTCTATCTTCCTTCAATAAATAGTTCTCCAAAAGTACCAGTCACCCTATTTTTATTTAGCAATATTATGTCTCAGACCATAATAATTTTTGTATTTATATATAAATGTGCTCTGCCATCAATCTCTTTAATATTCATTGTTTTCAGGACTGCACTTCCTCGAACCTGGGCGGAGAAAGTGAAACCAACTGCTTCAGCATTAATGAGTGTGACTGTAGCTGCTCGGGAAGTGACATCAGCAGCAGCTGTGGCGGAGATCATGTGAGATTTTTAATGAATGCTTGACTTTTCTAGAACTATTTAGTTATATGTTCAATTTTTGTGCAAGTACATTCATAGTAATGATAGATTGGAAAATTTTCGTTGAAACCTTGTCTTATTTTCATCCCAACATATTCCGGTTAACAACATAATCATCATACATAAGTGATCGATATCAGCTATTTGAGAACGATACCATTCTCTGCTTCTTCATATGTATATGATTTTCCCAGTTTATATGCTTCTATGCTTTTCAATATAATGAGGATAATTTTTATTTCCTCTATTAACTCTTTTCCATTCTGGCCCATGGATGATTTGAATCCTGTTGAAGTGTATCTCTTGTGTAGGTTTATGTAAAAAAATTGAAGTGCATTTTTAACAAATCAATTTCCATAAAAGTGAATTTGTTTTGTGTTATTTTTTATAAAGTTTTCTGAAAATAATATCTATCTTTGCAGTTTCCTTGCCCATCACCAACGGGCTGTTCCCAGCAAACTCCAACAGCCACCTATCAGCCGGAACCGTTCCCAACATCTGACCTGACTCCACAAAATGGCATTCCGCCACATAATAATATAAACATCACGACTAACCATCATAATATGCAATACTTGAACAAAACAAACACCCAGTACTCCAACAACAGCGACGGCAGTAAGTCTGACAAGCAGAAACCACAAATTCAGAGGCGACCGTATAGTCCTGATTACTCTACTGATTCTAGCTATTTCGATAATGATTATATGAATGCGAGAGCTCCGCATAGTAATAGTGGAAGTGGTAGAGGAAAGAGTCCCGGTTTTGGATCAGGCAGAGGAAGTCACGGAAGCAATAAGAGTCACCGATCAAGGTCCAGGAGTTCGGAAAAGGGTGATTTCAACAATTCTTCATCAAGTGAAAAGAAAAAAAGTGGAGGTTAGTAAAAACTATTTTTTAAATAACAAGTGTTCCAACACGAAGTAAATTTGAAATTGTCGCCGTTTCTCTAGTGGTACTTTTTGAAAATGGATACTTGACAGCTATCGTGTAGGAAGTATGCCATTACAAAACGGAACGCTGTATGGTTCAGTGACGATTAATTATTGTGAAAGCACATTATTAAGTACCAGATCAATTGTGGGTATCGATGTAGCTATTTGTGAAAGCGTGGTTGCGGACAACACTATCCCTATCAGATACTGTGCGCAACAACCAAACCACTTGAACACCACATTACATCGAATTTTGTTGAAAGATCTTAATTTTCATACGTATAAAATCCAATCGACCCAACAAATGACGCCAATGGCAATTATAAAAACACATTGGCCACCTCTTGTTGAAATATTCTACATAAAACAATGTAGCTTTACTTTTCATATTTTGTGCATATTTATTATTTATTCTTCTTCTCCCGACGATGAATATCGAGAAAATTCAAGAATCTTTTACTTAAGCTGCGCCAATTGTGATGTCTTTAAGTTCGCCGGTTGATTCGGCTAAACTATGCGACGAATATTGTCCGGATACTTGTAGAAGTAATTATGAACAATAATTACTTATTATATACAACATTATTATCAATACAGAATTGGAGCTAAGAGTGTGGTTGCCGAAAGAAAATAAAAAAAGACCGACTTCAGCACGCGTATTCTCTTTTATAGCCTTGGGCACGCTTCATGTTAATTACAAATCATTAATATATTGATAACATGTATACTCACCTTCTTTGTAGATATTAGCTAAAGGTGTAACTATATGATGATAGCTAATGACAGAATTACCCATAAAACTATCAGAGAAGACGGCATGGAGACTCGGGACCAATTAATTTCTTAAATATGATTTAATTAATTGCAGTTCCAATGAAATATTTATAAACAATAATAACATTAGATTTAACCTTAAGGGCGTTTTACACAAACTGTTTACTACTCATAGTACCTATTTAAAATTGTTGTTCGAACTTACGGATGCAATTTTGTGAAAACGTGCATTTTCAGTCTCTTTAAATAAAGTCTATGATCTACAGATTTTTTATGATAGAGGACAAAGAGTTTCACGGTTTTGGGCTTGCCATGTAAAAATACATGCGAAATTTTAGGTGACACTTCTTAATTTTAATAATTTATTCATTTGTAGCAAGAGTTATCGAGCATTTATATTTTCAGATAAATCACGGCAGAACTTAGGTTCCAGCAAAGGTCCGATGACAAACTCGTCATCAAACCACAGCCAAATCAATTCAGCATTCGTAGCCGGAACTCCGCTGACAAAGATTTGACTAATCGAATAGTTAAACAATAAACACTTCTATGTGTATAACTAACTAAATAACCTAACCAGAAATTAACTGTGAATTATGAAGATTGGGTGGTTAAGTTATAAACATTGTAGCTCAGTGTCACTTGTATATAAGTCTCATAAATGTGATTTTAAAAGGCATTTTTAGTTTAATTATTATACATAACAATAATACATATTATAATAAACACTAAGAGATTGTATAATCATTTATTTTATTAAGAACACATCATATTTATTTTATTTACATAATATATGAACCATTGTATTATTTCAAATTCAAATTCTAGGAACTTTTGTAACTAACATCAGTTGTTAGCCAGTTAAACTTTGTGATCGTTTCGCTTATCACATGACCGCCACACGTACTATTTCATTGTCCAATTGAGTTTTTAAGTCGGCCTTATCGGCCTCCGAAGATTTGTTATCTAACTATTGATGGCTTTGGTGTCATGTGACATAGTTTCATAACACCTTATATCTTATTCTGTCAGTTAATTCTATCTTCTTATTCTGTTAGTGGATAAAAGTGTTATTTAAAAATAAACAAGAAGAATAATTTTAAACTCAATTTACTACAAACTTTGTACATATTTATAACATAACACATTCATCTTTCAATTTCTTTACATAACAATTTTTCTACGATCAATTCCAATAAAAAATCTACTGATCTAAAGAAATTGGTTTTAGAAAGTTTTGAAGCTACTTTCATTTATGAAATAATAAATGTTAATATTTAAATAACTGTTCAAAGGTTTTTGGTAAAATTTTGTGGAATTCCATGATTATTTTGTAAATTGAGTCAAAACACTGTTTTATTTCACTACACTTTTCATTGTGTTAAACGATATAACATTTTCGGGAACATCTTCCATTATCAATATTATAATTAAACTAAAATTAACCTCCCTCCCCCTCCTCCCACATCCGTTAACTCCAAACACACCATATATGATCGTCTGAAAGTGTTTTTAATTTTAGTTGAATTATAGTATTGATAATAGGAAGATATTCCCGAAAACGTAGTGTTTTGACTCAATTTACAAAATAATGTTAATATTTGTTTAATTCAATAAATGAAATGTTCTACAGATTTTTATATGTACACATATATAATCTGTATATTATACAAATTGGCATGTATATTATTTTATCATACCATTTTAATGGTAGTGTGGACTACACAGTATGTTAATTCCTAGCTTGAAGTTTTCTGCAGACTACACCAGTCAGAGCAAATTAAACATTTTTAATATAAAGAAGATAGTAAAGTTATTAACTGAGCATAGTTTGAATTATTTTTTGTATAACAAATGCAGTGTAATAAATTAATATAATATTGTAAATTGTAAATAATAATTTATAAAAACTATTTTATAGTAGTAATATTATATGTGTGGTGCCACGTTTTGTATGTAGTTTTACGATCATGTATAAAAATAAAAATTGTAGAAAAGAGTGTTTCTTCTAGTGACTATAATAAATTAATACATAATAATGATGTGGAGCTTCTTGGCACAGATAACTTTATGGCTGCCCCAAATCTGTATTATGCGGCCCCATCTTTAGTGTCATTATTTTCTGTAAATATTAATTTAAGCTTGCCCCATATCAGTGATAGTAAAAATAATAATAACATTGTATATTATTGAAAACTAATTATTATCGATAGTCGAGATATGATAAGTATTCACTCAGCAAAATGATACGGAGTAATTAAAATCATCTTCTATCGTCTGCTACTTTGATAATCTTAAAAATCCATTGACTTTGAAACTAGACTACTGTCACTGCAAACATAATATGGAGAAGAATATTTTAGTCCGTGAGAATTAAACCAGAATGCTTTGGGAGTACATTGTACAAATATACCATTTAACGCTTTACAGAAAAAATTACAATAATTATAAAATCCTCCACAAATTCTGACAAATCATAAATTTAGGATAGAAACAGTACTCTTAGGTTAAGGTAACAGTTCACTGCTCACATGTTCAGCAAAACTCAATATTGTTCATGCAATTATTATTGCAAAGACTTATAGGCAGTAAGATTCTTTTGCTTCAGTAAGTGTTTTTGAAAAGACAAAAGTAAACTAAATATTTTGTTAATATTCATTCATTTTAACCTGATAATTATTCTGTAAGATTGGCATTTGACGACCTACAAGCCATATTTGACAACAATGCAATCGTAATTTGTTATGTATTTACATACAACTCTACCTAACAGCGTTAAATGTTTTTTGATGAATACCAAAACCAAATCTATAGAAAGAAATCATTTAGTAAGAAAATAATCTTTGATAAACTAATTTATAAAATTAATAAAACAGGATTTTTTTGAATAAATAGTTGTTCTGAACCCAAATGATCATCATGTAAAAGTTTTACAAAATGCAATGATTTCAAAGACTTTAATTACATAATGTAAAAACAATGATTGATTTTGTTTACATCAATTGAATCCATCTGAGAAGAGTTAAATCTAATAAAATCAAAATAAAAGCACATTTTAATGTAAATATAACTAGTCAAGTCATAGATTTTTTTAAAGATAAGATAGTATTCCTGTACGTTATAAATGATAATTTCTTAATGTTATCAACCTCTAAATAAAGCAATTTCATTTAATCAGTTTTGTTTTATCCATTATATTTTTACATATTATATATGAATTAAACGAAATACAACATTTTCGGACACAACTGAATTATATTTTCGATGATATGTCAAATATTATGTTTTCCCAAGACGTACTCGGTGACTCCATGTGCGGTGACCTCTCTCAAAAGATAGCCAATATTGGTCATTAAATTATTTATTGTGTTCTGTATAGATGGTAGTGTTAAGTTTTTTATACGTTTATAATAAGCTATTACTTTGTATTATATTGTCGTAGAGGTCTAGAGAAAAGTTAAAACCCAATAATAATTGAGTCGAAAACTGTGTGAACTAATTGGGAGATTTTTTAAAATAATTTATTTTGTTTTAAATACGGGAATTGTAGAAAAGACTGTGCTCCATGTTTTACATGAGTTAAAATTCATGAATTATTTTGATTTTAAACCACAGGTTTTATAACTAAATTAGCCAATTTTACTTCATCTAATTATAGAACCAGAAGTAAATTTAATGAATGCAGTTTGATAAATCTTAACTTTCACTTAAAACTACAGGAATCACTGACCTCGCATAGACCCATCCCCACTATCTAACCGTAAACAAAATAGTTTTGTTTCATCATGAAGGACGTTTTGATATTGGTTGGTAAAAATAATATGTAGTTTGTTAAAGTAAATTATCTTTAAGCGTTGATTACATTTAAAAGGTAAATTTACATACTTTTAAGAGAAAAAAAATTGACATTATAATTATTATTATTACAATAAACATTTATTACAAAGTGTAGAAAGAGTCTAAATATTTTTCATCGCAACTTTAAACAACTTACTAGATTTTTAATAAAATGTATTTAAGTAATGCGGCTATTGAGAATATTAAGTGTTGTATTCCAATCTTTCAGTTCAAAACAAAATAAATTGCATCAGAAAAAAAAATTCCCTCCCAATTGGTCCACGCAGTAAGTAAAACAATCACACATATCGAAATAAAAATACTGTTAAATACAAAAATATGTTTTATTTGTACCTTAAGCTTTTTTCATTGTAGCGTTTAGCTACTCCAATTCCGTTTGTTCGCAAAGCTTTACTGGTTTCACAGTATACTTGATAGCTTTTATGACATGGATATGACACTAATACAAATACGTATATTGTGACGTCGTATTTCATCCGTCCTCCGGCTCGCTCGGTGTATAGCATGAGGTACGTGGTTCTGATGCACAGAATTCACCATGTCGCCTTTCATTCATATGATGTATGAATTCACAAGGTAGAATATAGTAAGAAATTATGTCACTGAATGTGATTACAAATAAAGATTGACTGGCAAATCTTCCCTTAACAAAATAATAAAGTTCTTATCAACGTGCCAATATCAAAATCAGCAAGTTATCCTTTAGAATGAATGGTGAGATAAAACACTATGATACACTAGATATTAAGATCTTCACCTTAGAAATTATATTACAACAATTTAAACACCTGATAAGTTTGTCAGGTAAAATATAGCAAAAATTATGTGACAAAAATGTGATCACAAATAAAGATTGATTAACTAATCTTTCTTTAGCAAAATAATGAACTTTCATCAAATCGTCTTTAACAAAACCAGCAAATTCGCATTTGAAATTAAAAGGTGAGAATAAACACTACGTTACATTAGATATTCAAAATTTATATCGAAATTTACTTTACAACCACCAGATGTCTTCATTCTTCATGAGCAATCTACCGTCTTCATTTTGTCTTGAGGTTCCGAGGCACCCGTAAAATACTTGCGTCTCATTACTTGTCAAACATCAAGAAGGCTGGATAGTCGGCTTCCTTTTAAAGTCACAAAGAATCCTTGAGTCCTCTTTTGTTGTAAAATAAGTCAAATTGAGAATAAAAGAAGCAGAGGAGACCAAATCGTATCCCCGCCCTGCTTTGTTCGTGAGTAATCCTTCACGAAGAAATAGTATTGCCATCTACATAACACCTCTCTGCCGTCATGTGAGAAAGGGATGCTCCACATCCTGCAAACATACAAGTGAAATAGCAAACAAAAAGTCTCACTAACATGGTGCAGGATAACACAGATGCCCAATATATTCAATCATTCTCACCCTTCCTTAATTTAATATGAAATCACATCTTCGTGATTATAGTATCAGGGGCAGCTCCTTCGCGCTCGCAAGTCGTCAAAAAACCAAAATACCACAGAGAAATCGTTATAATATATTTGAGGTCTTTTCAATTATTCATTTTAAATAAACTTATTATCCCATGAAGGTGAATGCGGTATTGTCGTGGTCCAATGGCATGAAATAAGTTTCTCCTGTTGTCAGAAGCTGCATGGAGACAGCAGAATTCAAGTGACTTATTATTGAAAATCATCCAACTTGTGGTTATTTGACAGTTATTCACAATGTGAAGTAATCGTATTGAAATCACGTGAGTATTCGTGTTTGAATTAATAACATGCATACATTTCAAGGTGATAGCCAGTTGATAGATAACTTTAGCATAAAAATGACAAATCGTGGTTACTGAATTTCCAAAATTAAAACCTGCACTGAAGGGATGAAGATTTTCTAATATAATCTACATTCTGATATCCAACAGAATGTGAACAGTTTCAGGCCTGCTCAAGAAGTGGGAACGCCTTCTAAGTCAGTGTGTAGATGCACAAAGGGAGCACTTTGAAGGTGATAGTCACTAGTGTGTAGTCCCACACATATATTTTCTAAAGATGCATTCCAGGAATTAAATAGTCACACTCATATATATATAGAAATTGAAATTGGATTAGCTGGTCTGGAATGTGGTGGTGGATCTGGTTTACCAAGAGATTATTAATTTAAGTGCACAAACTTGCAGAGACTGCATTAGTTTCAAACTTTTGAAATAAATTGAAGCACTGTATTTCTGTACACCTATTTATTTAGGCTCTGATTTTATAGCTCCAAGTACCATATTTAAGTCTGAAAAAACAGATAACATTCTTTGTCAAAACTAAGTTAGTTTCAGTGTATATATATACAGTGCTTCAAGTTATTTCAAAAGTTTGAAACTAATGCAGTCTCCGAAAGTTTGTGCACTTAAATTAATAATCTCTTGGTAAACCAGATCCACCACCACATATTCCGGACCAGCCAATGCAATTTCTAAGGTGACTAAATATCAGATTATATAATCCCTAATTTATTTTCATAATAGACTTATGATTGAGTTAACTTTAGGTATCATTACAAAATTAATGGAACCATTTTAGAAATCATAACAAAACCCAGTGCACAGAGACGGTGTTAAAACCCTGAGATTCGGGGTGAAATCCTGAGAGCTAGTCACCCTAATGGAGCATGTACATTGATGCGATATCTCTTGACGATTTGTCTCGAAGCGAATAAAGGACAGTACAGAGTTGAGCGTGACACAAGTTATGATTCATACATTTTATGAGCAGAATAAAACGATTTGTTTCATTCTGCAAATCAGCAACACATTGATGATAGTACACGCTGACCTTCACCGATAAATCTCTGAGACGAAAGATCGAGTCTCAGTCATCATGAACACACCGATATATAAAATACCATAACTGTTTCTATAGTATATAGAGCAAGATTCCAAGAGATATGAATAAAATAAACAGTCGCTCTACAAATATTGCTGCGATCTGCGCAAACTTTCCTTAGTGAAAAATTACACAAACCAATTATTTAAAAAAAATCTTTATTTACAGTACATAATGAATATATTTATGTATGCTATTACATTTTGACAAGGCAAAAAATATAAGTTTTTGTTACGTTATGTATATATCTTAAATTTAAGGTTAACATTGTCTATCACTGTTATTTCAAATACAACTTAAAACCGTTTAATGTAATCACTTTATCCACAATCTCAACTGATAATAAAATATCCACAAAATATTTTGGCAGTAAATTTCAACTCCCGGTGTGAATAGTTTTTTTTTTCAAATTATCACTGACATTTTTAAAATTAGAATTAATCAATTCATGCCAATTCACCTAGAGCAGCATCATCCGAAGATCGCTTCGACTAAGACTGCAACTGTGAAGATATGAAACTATTTCTATTCAGTCTTTCTAAATTATACAATCAAACAGACGGCGCCAGTTCCATCAATACAACACATCGGAAAAATAAATTATAAATCGTATCGGTGCAGCTATCTGCGTACTGATACTGCTCCAGAAGAAGTGCATTACATGATATATATAAAAAAACTGAGCATTCTTCATTAAAAGTTGCTATATATAATGTGGGCTTACATGATAATTAATGACATAATTGCACAATGTTATAAAGACATGTGATAAAAATGTTGCCGTGTCATTAAATAAAGATTGTAACAGAAAATTATTTTTGTTACTTTACTTACACAGTTCTATGATTTAAACAATTCTGCAGCGCAAGCCGTACAAGAAAATCTAATAAACTTCACATTCAAACATCATGGTATTAAAACATAGCATCTTTACACTTAACCAAAGAAGGCATTTTCTCTGAATACTGTGCAATTGTAATCATCGAGGTGAATCTAAAAATATATTAATGATTGAGGAAAACAATTGTGAGAGTTGCTGCTATGAACGTGGTGACCAACACAGTTCAACACAAAGCACTATCTTTATAGTGTATATATACTGATAAGACTCTGATCTTGGAGATTTGGCAGTAAAGATCGGTACGTACCAGTCGATCCTTGTAGTGTGCGTACAAAATAGAACGGACAACGGACGACGGCTCGCTTTGCACTGTCCTTTACACGCTTTCGAATCTAATTTCATCCGTGTACACGCATCATAATGGTGTATATACACGGATGACTCATTTCAAAAGCGGGCAAAAGACAGTACAGAATTAAGAGCAAACCGAATTACGACTCATTGTCTGATGCATTTTGTATGCAGAATAAAATGATGCAATGGATATATACCAACCTTTACTGACAGAACTTTGAGATGAGATATCAGATCCATGCACACGCTCCATTGTAGATCAACAGCATAAAATTAACATAAAGTGACACTTTATAAATTTGTAACAAAATAGGTTCAGAATAATAAAAACCCTATATAACCAATGAGTGAAGGGAATTTGAGATTAATGGTGCAACAAAGATGATAAATATAAAGTGTATTTAGTCAATACCATACTAAGGATAAAAGCAGTTTACATGGTTTTAAGAAAATCATCTCAGTGTACCTAAAGGGAAATTCCGCATTCCAACACAATGGTTGAATGTGAAATAATGTAAAAAAAAATACAAGACAGATAATAAGTAATGAGAATGTAACAAAGTTATATATTTTTACAGTAATCAATACATTAGTATAGTACTCAACGGATGTCTGGAGTTGCTGTATTAATCGAAATGATTTTTATGCACATAAATCAAACATGGCATTAGTTTTATTTAAAAAATGTGAAACATCAATATACAGGAGACTCGATTATCCAGGTTGCACATTGACATATGTTAACCGGAGCAGTGAAAAATACTTTGAAATATTATATAAAATGTAAAAATGATTTTACATTTGACTACATATGTACCAGAAAATAAAACTGATTAAATTGATAAACTGGCAAAATTGGCAGTAAATATGTGACTGGAAAATATTATTTGGGAGCGCTTAGATTTGGCATTTACTTTTGTTGCAAGTGGACAAGCAAACACTTGTATTTTATATAAAAGAGTAAGTAGGTATGTAGAATAATTGTTGGTAATTGTTATAATTTTTTTCTGATATTTTATCAACAGAGATTATTCTGGGTTTTTTACCCAGGTCAATTTGTTTCTTTACTACTATGGTAATCAAGTCTACTGTATATGAAAATATATTCATAACTTGATTTTGAAAAAAGTGAATTTTCTACCCAAACGTAATTGTAATTATTATATTAATTATTACCCCGTTTAATCATACAATTTGTTTTCTTTTAACAGACCAAAGAATGAATAGTCACCGGCCATAGATGTTCCATTCCGAATACATACATGACTGAAAATTTGATTTTTGTTACATTTTTACGTCTAAGCGGAAATGATCCAACACGTGTCTCCTGACTTGTATCATATCAGAATAATAATTTTGATTTAATTGTACAAACACAAAACTAAGGCAAAATATTTTCTTGCTTCAAAAAAATATACAATACGGAACAATGTATAACCTGACTTATCAGATAGTTTAAAGGGATTTCGGTATTGGTCTGTTATGCGGGCGCACAAGCATTACCATAATATTTTTAATTTCCTAAAATATTGTGTCAATAAACTGAATTAATTATAATTAATATAGAAGCAACTAACAACGATAATAATTTTTAAGCACGCAATACAGATTTAATTAAGGTCTGTGGATAAATAAAAAAGTGTCTTGTCAATGTTTATAGTCCTGTCGGAAGTGAAAAGGGTCTGCTATGGCATTTGACAGAATCGCATCTCACAACATAACCCCAATTAAAATAGTAATATGTAAATAGTAATATTTAAATTGCTTATTTATAGTATTGAATGATAACCAACAACAAAAATTATTAGATTAACATTAATATTAAATTAACAGAGAAGTAGCAGAATTGCTATCTAACTCAATTTGTCAGTCTAGGATTCAATTCAATCTATAGTTAAAAATGTATTTCATTAATAATAATATTAATCAGGAGATGACGAAATTCAGTGAATATTGCGTGGAATTTAAAAAATATTAAAAGTGGGAAATACTTCTTGCAAGATACCAATAGAAGTAATCTCTTTGAAGTTTATTTATAAATGTTTCAATTTTAAATTAATATACAGTAAAAATATATTGGGAGAATATGTTACAATAATTATATTTAAATCTAATTAACTAATATTTCTATGCAACAACTCGATATAGCTATAATGAGTTGGAGAAGATATGACAGTTATTATTAAGTAATGACAAACTTAACACTTTAAGACAACTCGTCGATACACTGATTTTTAATGTAGAAGATTTGATCGTTAAGGCGATACAATATCAAAACAAATGATACACATTGATATATCACACCCTGTCCACGGATTGGATCACATAGTGTATGGATTGCTTGTCAAAAAAATGAATGCAGGTGAAACTAAAAAAAAAAACTGTGATAATTAGAATTGTCAATGAGTTCAATTCAGAAGTACACAATACAGTGAACCGAGTCTGTTTCATCTATGTATAAAAGTAATTACAATTAACAATACTACTCACTTTTAAGTAGCATTATGTTCAGACATATTTTTCTGAATAGTTAAAAATTATAAAATATTATGTATGTAAAAATATTAAATAGTCTATGATTCCTAAATTTATATTTCTATTCTTTCTCACTCTCTTCTCAGTCTGTCTGTTAAGAGATCTTCCATCCAATCAAATCAAACGAAACATAATTGCATAAAAAAATATGTTATTCAACAAAAAATAATTTCTTTGTTTCACTAGATTAACAAAATTCCAATGCTATGACTATTTAAATAACATGTGAAGAATCGTAGATGAACTTAGCCACAGAAGACGTTGGATCAGCCAGTGATTAAGTTTACCACAATAATCCCGAGACAAAGCGCCGGTTACAGTTGAGCTGTAGACCGTGTTAACTGACATTTTTACAAAACTCTTTTTTTTTCATGTAAATAGTGTTATCTAATGTCCTCTTTCGCTGGAGATCATCTTTATATTAATAGCACTGTTTAATGGACGATTTTAGTTGCGTAATCGATGGTATCTGACATACCATTTCATGTAAAGAATGGTAAGTGATCCAAGATAGCGGACAGCTGACACATAGCACCAATTAACGTATGAAGTGATTGCAAACATTGTCAATTCTGTGGATTCTTTTGACAGTATAGTCCCACGGTAAGATTTTGATGAATTTCTAAGCTGTTTCATGTAAAGCATGTTAAGCGTTTTACACGCTACAGCTTTGATTGATTTAAAGGGCTTTTAATGGTATCTACACCCACATGCCATTAGATTTTTTAACATTATTTTATATTCTTCTAGACTTCAATGTAAAATATAGTATTTTAAATCATTATAGCATGTTGCAGGAACATCACTAGCTACTACGCAGCTACAACTAGAACTCGAAATAAATAAAGGTGGCTTAAAATAAAAGATGCAGAGAGAAAGAAGAAAGATAAAGATGACACTACACAAGTGGACGGATGTTGTTATTCCATTATTAGATTAGGAACAATACATCCTAATCACTTTTTAGTTATGTACCATAAATTACTGGTACTTGTGTTCATGTAAAAGATGGTAACTAGCATTTTTTTTCCATTTTTCAAGTTCAATTATTTCATTTTAAATCATATTACTCCAATGAATTGTGTTATTTTTATCAATCCAAACATTCAAAATGCAATATCTCAAAACTTGTTTATGTCAGTTAACATGGTTTGCACACGAGCAGCCCAGTTATCTTGTTATGAACAGAAAACATAACCCAGCAAGTATAACTAGCACCAAATACTGTTCATTTGATCTCAAATGACGGATACCAACAAGTATTGCCACCAATCACCATTAATTTGAAAACAAAAGTCCCGACAAATAAATGTAATGTTTGTCTTAGAATGTAGTACTAATCAAAGATGAATTCATAACATCTTTGAGTATTCTACAAGTCAACAAGCACATAATTCAAGATAAATCTTTAAGAAATATTGCATAGACATTATGCAACAAAAAAAAATGCATTACCGTTTAATTTCATGATTATTACTTATTAATAAAACTTAACTAAGAAAATTAATTACCTAAAATCATATAATGGTTATTGAATTTACAGAAATAAAAATAAAAAACTCCACATCATTCGTTTCCACTCAATAAAGATGGCACAATTAAATATTTTCCAAATTAATTATTTTTACATTTAACTTATTGAAAATAATATTTTCTTCCAATACATCTTAAAAATTAAAATTTTTGTATCAATCTACAAACGATGGTAGAATATAATTTAATGGTAATGATTGGGTAGTGGAATTATGCATCACTCGATTGTCATACAATTGAAATTAAATTTATAGGCAAAAGAAATATCAACATATGTACTTGATACCAAAATAACACATTTAACCTCAGATTAATTTTGACAAAGTAAATCGCAAAAGTTTCTTCATTAATAATATATTATTAAAACGGTCTTCATAGCTACGTACCAATCACAAACCGGTAAATGAATAGACATGAAATAAAATGTACATATGGGAGAGGGGTTTGGAACATTATTTGCGGGACGAGGGGCATTCTACACACATTATTTGTGGAAACATAAATCTGATAGTTTATGCATTTATACAACAGTAAAAGTATTTACTTTTAGAAAATTAAATCTTTGTGTAAACAAGACGTATTTTTTACATTAATGCATATTATATTGTCAGCGTATCAATTTTCGTTCCAATCGAGTCATATGTTTAAAAAAAGTCACAGAGCTATTTGATTGCATAAGCGGTACCAAAATGATCACGTGGGTGACACCAAATTGAAAAAAGGAATATGCGTTAGTTCATGTCTATATATTTGGTAGTCTGTGGTACCAATGCAATAAAAAAAAAAAATAACCACAAGGATCAAAAATAAAATATTTTATATGAGATTAGCACTAGTCCAGTGATGTATAATACCTTCCAATTTAAAATTAAAAAAAAGAAACAATTGTGAATTTAGGCATCACGTATAGCTGGTCATTATACACGATTCGTACAGTTTCAATATCCTTCATTTTTAGTAAATCGTTAAGAATGTTTAATGTTCTGAAATTAATATTTTTTATTTTAAATTAAATTTGCCTCAATTTTCCGCTGTAAATTTCAATGTAATGAAGAAAAATATAAACCCCAATTATCACGTATGTACGGTGAATATGAAAAATATATTAAAAAAACATTAATACATTGATGTTTTGAAACTAAACGATTCACGTTTTCGATGGATAAACAATATTGTCTGAGCAATGCACCAAACAAAAATGACTGACAGAATTCTATAAAGAAATGAGTTATTGTGTGCGCATGTCCGGCTATTTCATACGTAATTTTTCCTTTTAAGGCAGTATTATTTAGTCATTGATGATAATATGCAGATGCAAGTTCTCTATAATGTTTCCAGAATTCTAGGGAAAAGTCTCAAATAGCCTTGTTAATTCAAGAACCACATCAGTGTGACACTATACAACTATCTATTGAGAGAGAATCTATCTATTGAGTAAATTGATGTCCATCTCGTAAAGAAATAACCAAAAAAAAAACTTCAAAATAAATGACTAATATTTTTTTTTAGATTGTATTGATGTGGGAAACATGGAAGCGTCGTCAGCAATCTCAATGCAAAATTTTATGTATACAATAATCACATGGACACAATATGGGGGTCAAAAAATATAACCCAATTTTTTTAAGGTAGTACATAGTAGTAGACATTTGGAATACAACTATAATTTTGTTATGTTTTGTCATGGTACTTATAACATAATATTAATGGAATATATTATGTATAATGGTAGATTTTCTGAAGAATTGTGATCAACAGAAAATATCGACCACTCTATGGCAAATTAACAATGATTAAATCAGCGGAGCCAGCTACCCCGGGAAAATTTGAGATCAAAAATTTGTTTAGTCACCAAACAAAATACTGCAGTCAAATTAAATTCATCGAAGATGAAGTTGTGAATGACAAACAAAATTTAAAGCAGATCGTCACCTGTTTGCAGTTTACTACAATAGCCCTTATTTAAGAACAGCACCAATTAATTATTTTACATTCACTGAGAACTTGTCCTGTTGGAAATTTCCATCTCACCGTGATGATAACTAGTAGCCAGGAAGGAGAATAAAAAATAGATATGTTCTTCAATTTTCAGAGTTAGTCTATATGATTTTTATCTGTGTAGTTTTATGCCGCACGTATTCAGCATCTATTTCAAATACATGTGACGTAACAATCAAGAAAACTCTGAAAGATCTAGATAAATATTGTAATATTTGCGTGTGGGAGCACTTTCATTTGTAAGACATTCAATCAGAAAAACAATTTTTAGGTTCACAAATAAAAATCATAAATGGGTTTGCCAAAAGTCTAGTCCTCGACAATGACATGGTAATGGTACAAGCTACAAAGCATGAATTTGAAGATAAAATTATAAATGCAGTCGATATAGCACACTAACGTAGAAAAAATATATCACCACTATGAAAATATTAATTTTCCAAACTACTATTATGAGAATTTTTTTATAAAATAGAGATAATTTACAATGCGCATTAAGTGATCGTGAACTGTTGCTATTACAAGAATAATAAAAATGTATATAACACGAGTCCCTTATTCAACTTGTCATATTGTGACATCATCAATTATTCTGGTCATTGAACTTGTCCATCTTCTGTCCTCCTTTTCTACGTGTCTGATCCAACTGATCGAGGAAAATACGCCTGAAGTCTCCGCTGCCAGGATTTGAAGATTCAAACCCTGTAAATTCAAAATGCCAAAAGAATGGCTTTAATTTGTGTAGTAATTTTTATTAATACACATCAAACAAGATGCATTTTCATATCCCGGCTTTAATTCACAGTGAAAATTATCTTCTAGGCCATGAATAATAATTTATAAAATGCATTTTGTACATGAAAAATATAAGATCAAAAGATATTGAATGTGTAGAATGTTTCAATACAACAGTGGGTGTACCTGAATACAGAATCATTTTGTATATTATAGGTCGTAACCCATACTTCCATTCCATTAATAAAGAAAATAGCTCTATAAGATATGTATTATTTGTTTAAATAATTATGCACTGTTTGTTGTATACATTCATAAATTGGATGCTTGCTCAAATTTTCTTCGGTAAACAAAGTATTATCTACGAACAATACGCATAATACTCAAACCACGTAAACTATTATATCCTGCACATAGTCCTTTCAACAGGTGTCAACTATCAAAATAAAAAAATTTAAAAACTCAAATTTCATCACATGCAGTGTGTAATGTACATGTGACTAAAATATCATGCAATAATTATTGTAAAATATATCCATGACCTCGATATACAAATCTCACATATACAATAATTTTTATAAAATACATTTTTGTCTGATTGAAGATGTACTTTTTCTCGTTCACGGATTAAATGGCTACACAATAAGTGAAGTGAAGATTGATTTATCTTCACAAATATTATCATTTCATAACATAATATGTATATTACTAATTTTAAATTTAACAAAACAAAATGGCGAAACATTAGTTATTATGTTAATGCACAATGAAGATCATGTTATCCTACAGTACCTTTTTGTGAGATATGAGAGCCTTCATCAGAATAAGTATGAAACTATTTTATAATCATTACATACCTATACATAAATGTAATTTTTTTAAAAATAAATGATTAAAATAAATGTATTAGGAGTACCCAAAAAAAAAACATTTTTTAAAATGAAAAGCATTTTTTTAACAAATAAATTTATTTTCACAATATTATTCTATAAAATAGTCTCCATTGACAGATACAACCTTCTTCCATCGTTTAGGCAAGTTTTTAATCCCTCATTTGTAAAAACTGACAGGCTTTGATATAAGATTTTTTTTTAATTCACTGACACTATTAAAGGCGAGCTTTCATTTTTCCAGTTTGAAATTCGAGAAATTCTACATGAATTTGATATGATTTCATGACGAAGTTAATAGTTAAGTTGGTATATGTTCCAGAGAAATAATTAATGACGTTATTTGTAAAATAAATCATGCGAGAGAGGAAGGTTTGAATAGAAAAAGACGACAATAAAATTGTTGACTTTCTCAGATTCAAACATAATGTGAGTCTAGAGGCTTATCCATGACTTATCCAAGTTTTTCTTATTAATATTATGGAATGAGTGTTGTCATTTGAATTAATCAATTGAAAATTAAATAATTTATTGAGTACCTAATTCATATGTATAAATATGTTTTGAAATCAGATACTTACATATATTTATATGATCGCTTAAATCAATGTTCTAAATTTAAAAATATGACAGCTTCAATTTATTATTTTGATTAATATTATCGATTTAAAACGCCACATTGCCGTTTTGGTGATATGTCTGTTTCATTATTATACACTATTTATGAAACAGACAGCTTTGTTTAAAATGCAACAGTGTTATATATAAACAAAATATTTAATTCCGACTTACATAAAAATTACATACATAAAATGTTTACTTTGTCCAAGAAAACGTTTTCCCTTAAAATCAGTAAAAAGACATCTAATTTATGAAATTTGCTAATACTGTGAATAAGTTCAATATTAATTTATATAGTGGATAAAATATGTGTGAAAACAAATATTTTTCATTTAAATTGAGTTTTTTATAAAAAAAAAATATTTTTTTCAGTTTTTGTATTTTTTACAATTTTTTATTGTTAGTGAAGTTTTTTAATCTTTTTATAAATTATGTTCAATAGGGTCAAGAACATGAGTAAAGAAGTGAAATGGGACAAAGATGATGGGGATCGGATACGGGATCATATATGCCGAGGGAGTATATGAAAGGGTTTGAGATGGAAATTAATTTAGAATAAAATTTAAAAGATAAATCGTGTATGTGTTGTTTGAGTGAGGGTATATTTAAGTCTCTGTGAATGCTTGTATTTCTGACAAACCAGGGTGAGTTTGTGATTCTCCTAAGGATATAGTTTTGTTTGGATTGAAAAATTGTTGTGTTACTTGTTTGTTATAGGACGGATGATTACTTTGTACAAGAATAATTTGTTTTTTAGGGATAGTGAACTGTAGGAATTTAGAAAGGGATATAGTCTGTTGTAGGGAGACGTTGATCAAACACTACCGAAAGAAAGAAGTGCGATCCGGGCGACAAATATTCAGGTAAAAATACGGTCTTTTTTTGATACCCCTAATATAACCAAAACTGATATATTAAATATGTGAGACGATACTATATTGCACAATTGGTTACTTTGTCCATTGTTAAATTTTTTTTATAAATTAGTAATTAGAAAAAAAAACTCTTAAAGATTTTAAAATTGGTGTTGATAATATTTGATGTTCAATACAAGAAAATAATTATAAACAGAATCACAAAATAAATAAAGCAACTATGTAATAAGTTATAAAATGAGTGATTTATCGGCAAGAGGTTAGGAATTTTGTTATTCAGATTCAACTTACATAACATATTCTATCAACTTTTTAAGATATATTGTATACATACTTTTCCTAACGCAGTTTCTCTAAGCATATCCAACATGCATTCAGTATGTATAATGCAGTTAAATTAGGGGGTACTGATTCATGGGGTTTGGAATTCATCTATCAGACAGATGCTGTATGATATGGTGGTGAGGATGAGGGAATTTTAATTACATGAATCCTTTGAAAATTGTCCTTCAGCATTGTTCATTATTCAAATCGGTCTAATCCGATTAAATATTTCTGTCTATCAGTCTTCACTCAGATTAATATCAGTGAGGTCGTTTCTACTGTAATCATCCACACTTTTTATTTTTATATAATGAATCATGTTTGAATGTGATTGTTATAACTTACTAGATTGCGTGTGCTCGAATTAGACTGTTTACCCGGTACTACAAATACTTTCAACTTAATACACCCTGCATTTCCTACTCGGTTAAGACAGATAGGGTAAATTTATTCAGAAAATTATGGCCAATTTTTCAAGGTCATGCATGATCAAATGTAATATTGTAATATGTTATAGCCAAACATATACATACCTGGAATCAATTAATAATAAAGGTACATCCTCACTGAATTTTGTGTAAAACCTTGCAAAACTTTGGAGTTCTTGAAAAAACACTAATTACAAAATACCTGAACCTCCGACCCATGAATCACTCAACTATTACTACATAAGTATAAATAAATAATAACCGTTTTACATGTAAATTAATATTTCTGTGATGTGCCATTGCAGTTTGTTAAATTTTTAATAATCGATTACTAGCAAACATTAGCACATTATTATTGATTAATTTATATTTTATTTAGAGAATTATTTTCCATGTAAAACAGACAAGATGCTTGATGAGTTTGTCATTGCCATTTTAAAATTAAAGTGAAACAATAACAGACTCGGAACCTCTTTGGCTTCCTAAAATTGATTTGTTCAATGGAAGAAATTGAAGGTGTAAAGGTATAATATCTCAGTCTCAAAAAGTATTTTCTTTTACTGAGAATAAAATCACACAAAAGCACATCTTAAATATCAAAGCAATGTCAGTGTTGCATTAGACCAAAATATACTAATTTTCAAACAGTTTAGCAGCTACGCAACAAAGTTTACTGGATTATTTGGTAGAATTAAGACCCAACAATTTTTTTTTTTTTAAATAAGGGCACTCAACTCTACTGGAAAACATGACTTTCGCAAAAATATAAGTGTATTCGCAAGTTAATTCAGAATTTAAACACCTTGGATAGATGGCGTTAGTGACAATTTAACGGGAGGGTTTACAGTTTGAATCAATTCAAATTAGATCTTAAAGGCGGGCAGAGTAGTAATTTGACAGTCATGCATTCTAAAGTTACGCAATTAGACAAAATAATTAGTCTTTTTTTGGTTTCTAAATAAAAAATATAAAGGGCAGACTGACAGACTCATCAAGCGGCGGTTGTGTGTGGACAGTTAGTGGTACCAACTCACATAGAATGTTAATGGTTTCTGTTAGTGTTAGCCGCGTGCTCTCCTAGCATGCCGTAGTGGGGCTCGGCGTAGTATGGGGGCTTCCCAAACACACTCTGACCTGTCAACACACAAGGTCACGGTTCAGCTCGCTTGCAATCACTTCTCTCCTTCTCACTAAGGTCGGCAATCGGTCAATTTATATTTTTAAATTTTACAAATCAAGTTTTACAAATACTAGTGGATTATTACGGTAACGTAACGCTAACGGTAACCCTATGTTTAGCTAATGTTATAGAATTATATAAATCACATTATCTAATTTGTGTGATTAGAACACGACATGAACAACTTCAGCAACAAAAGATCTGGGAAACGATCTCAATAGCCACCATCTAGACTGATTAGTAAAAATATTGATGTGACATGAATACAAATTTCATCAAAAAAATTCCAAGTTAAATTTTATGATCTTTTCATAGTTTTGATAAAACCAAACCATTAATTCATTTTTTACTTGTCAAACTTAATAATGTGTACATAACACGCACTCACGCATAAGCAGAAAATTAGGTGATATTAGAACCCAGTCAATTTTGTACCCAGATTGAAGATTTACAAATATATTTATGACCTGACCGATCCCAACCTTAGCTTGAATAACAAAGTGATTTTCAGGAGAAAAATTATTTAGTTATTCGGTAAAATAAGTCATATTAAAGAACTAAATCAAATGAATTAATAAAAATATTTCTAATACATGTATTAAGAAAAGGAATAATCAAACAAATTTCGAAAAGATGTTAAACAAATAATTATTATGAGACTTGGTTACCAGTGCCCAGTACTAAAATCAGTGTATGTAGAATGCATTCCAAATATGAGTCTGTACTAGAACGGTTGCTACTCATCCTTTGGAATGCACTCTACCAAAATTATACTTTCAAACGTCTACACAGTGGGTGCCAATCCAAATAATATGAATCTACAGAGGGGTAATAATAGCGACAGGTGATCGAGTGGTCAGATAGACAAACCTTGTCCCATGGTGAGAGGCTCTTTGGGGAGCGAAAGATGCTCCGTCGTACTCGTCTGGAAGTAGTTTGTCATGCCTGAAACACGGACATCCAATCAGAATATTTTAGCTAAAACATTTCTGTGATTTAACCATTTAAATACCACAAGCGCATTAACACGCACTTTGGACCTTGCAAACATGCAGGGATTAAAGTCATATTTTTAAATCATTTTGTCATCTGTGAACGACAGATCCCAGCTTTTGATAGGTAAGTCAAGACCCTTAAAGCCTAGTCTTACCCTATACGGTGTCTTCCATTTCAAATAGAGCTGGCAGTTACATACGGAACTTTGTATTGAAATATACTAAGCGAGCGATCTATTTTTATTGAAATAATTTGCATCCAGACATGACAACAGCAGGGAGAATGAGAGATTTTCTCGGTCTTCATCTTTAACGACTTCATGGCCCGTAAATCTTGCACAAGGTTTTATTTTTGAAGACCTGCAAAGTGGTTTCCTGCGCCACAGTGAGACACCAAACATCACACCCATATAGAGCAATTGGTTGTATCATCACTATACATAGTTTAATCTATTAATTTTGTGACAACAATCCCGATGACAGCAATTTCTGTAGAGCAAAGTAACAAGCGTTTCCTATGTTTATGTTGAATAACGTTGCTTCTTGTCACGTTTGTTGCCAGGTATGTAAACTGTGCAAATGATTAAAAAATTGATATCTTGCGATGAATAGCGATGTCATTCATTCTCTTTTTAGCAGCGCTGATCTCTAGTCTCACCTCTCTATCATGCATTATGAAGTGATTTGCATATACATATATATATCATCTGCATATATGCATCTGCAAGTAGGGGTGTGCACTGCATACAAGCATAAATGCTGTGCATTACTAAAAATTCTGGGAAATAAAAATAAATCAAATAATCTTTATATTATGAACAAACCTTATAAAATTCTAGCCGTTATTATCCGGATTAGCGTAACCATGTCTATGATGTAATCCACGATTTTTATCCAGCCGTGGGGTATTTGTAAACCATTTGTAACAACTTTATGTGCATTCTTGTTGGCAAATTACTAGCACTTAGGTCTTGAATGAACCTAACTTATTTTTTCAATCTCAGTTCAAGTTCAATTTCAATAATTGAACTGAACTAAATATTTTTTACTGAATCTATATCGGCATCTTGATGTCTGCGGATTTTTTGCATTTTTCAAACAAAGTCTGCTGTTTTCGAAAGGGACTAATCCTTACTAAAAACTCTATAGAACAACATTTCTACATATTTGTTTTACTTGACAGACTAAACGTTTTGTGTTCTTAGTGAATTTCAATCAATGATTCCATATTTCGGTGTTTTGTAGATAAAATTTATAGGTTATAATTTATCATCTGTCAAGGAGCGAATTCGCATTTTTAAGAATATTATTAAGTTAGTAAAATTAAATTTCAAAATACAATTATTTCCGTTATGAGTTTTGGCTATGCTAATTTGTAAAGCTAGTTATTTAAATAAATGTTTTTGAACACTGCTAATGAAACATTATAAATCGTTGTCCAAAGGAGAAATTGTAGAAAAAATTTTAAACAAAATCAAAATCTGATTATGATATCGAGCAATACAAGAACTTGCCTATTTTAAAGTAACAAATTTATAATTATATTCTAATTTGAAATTAATAGATTTGTTTTTGAAAATTTAAAATAAAACTAACATTTTTTTTATATCTAGTGTACCTACCTATTGTATATGTAATTAGTTAGCATGTCGGTAACAGCATAACCTAAGTTTGTACCTACTGCACGCCACTGTCTGCAAGTACGTATATATCATCTGCCAATGAAATATCTACATTGTCGTTAGTTGCTATTTGCTGCTTCCTTCTCATATTCTCCATAATTAAAAGGGGATTTTGTTCCCTGAACAAAACATCCTACATTATCTCATGTCCACACAATTTGAGAAACAGTTCATTATTCTACTTACCTGGTCATGCTAGGATACGTGTGGTTGCCCATTTCTTGCATCAAAAAAAAAAATCATTATATCTTCATTTATTTGCCGGTCACACATTATTCGTTCAATGGTATTAGTGACCAGCGTAGTTGGTCCTTTAGGACTTGGGGGTGTTTATCAACATTACTGCTTTAGATATTGTTCATCAGGATTCGTAATCTAAACATATAATTCTTAACAAATGAAATTAATAATGCGTAAGCATTTCCTGGTTACCACTATCACCCAAATAAAGTGATAAGTATGAAAAAAAATGATCCTATGTATAACTATTTGGCAGTTTATTCAGAGGTGTTGAAAATATTCTGTAACGTTTGATGATAAGAGGGAATCGTTTAATAAAAAAAAATTGTATTTGATGGCAGATAAACTCACCTGCAGTGTCGCTGATCGGCTGCGGGAAGAAGTTAACGAAGCCCTGGCACGGATCCAGCAGTGACTTTCGGAAACCAATCCCCTCCTGACACAGGTCTGTCTGAATGGTGGCATCTTGAGTCTGCACCTTCTTTTTCACGGGGAATTCATCTTTTATCTTAGAAGAAAAGAATTTAAAATTATATCACCTCACCTTCTCATTTACAATTGGGAACAAACTCTTAAAGATGTAAAATTTAATAGATTTTTTTAAAAAAACATAAAAGTGTTAAAATTGATAAACCAATTTTTTATAAATGAATCCTCTACTAAATTGGGCAAAATACATTTACCAAAACAATTATTATTTTTATAAAATTTGGAAAATGTAAGTCCCGTTAAAACATTAAATTTTACCAGGATGTCAAAAACTACATTGCCCTTAAGATAGCCTAGATCAACACACAGTTCCAACCTTTTGTATGTGGTGTGTCTAACAAGATGCAAGCGCTATGCACAGTGTGTATAGAAATATAATGAAAAACTTATATTTTATAAATCTGTAAATTGTATTTTATTTCTATAATTTCGTGTAACCTTAAAAATAAACATCTTTACATGCGCTACTCTGCTCCCGCTATTGGCTTTATATGTGTTACCAATACACGGGGTAGCACGATGCACATGTGATTAGCTGAACGGCAATATCATCAAGACAAAACGCGCAGAGTGTGGCGCAGTAAGTTCGTTCTGGGCCCAAATAAATAGAAGGCAGATTGGTCCCGACAAACTGACTATAACAAATTATTTCTCTCCCCCTAATCCGGCTTTACTATAAACTGTTTGTTGCTACTACTGGCACAATTTTGGATCGCTCATTGAAACCTATAATTGGCAATGGACCAACAACCACCCAGCGAATCATCCCAGCAGAGTAGCACAGTCATTGTTTTTTGTTCATAACATGCTATGTTTTAAAGTTGTTGGGCATATCAACTTTACAGTATTTTTCCAGAAATAAATGCCAGTTTATAAAATAGTATGGATTGGCAAATGATATTACAGTGGAACCCCGATGTTACATGTCCGGAATTCACGTTTCCCCTCCATTTGCATGTTATTTCTGCAGTCCCGTGTCATTTTAGTACATTAAAAACTCTATTTTATGTTTGTTTTTCCCGCAATTTAAGTTGAAAATGTATTGAAATTCGTACGGCCAGTTTGCTTTTCGCCATAAAGCCAAGAGTGCGTTTGTCGTATATATGCATTTTTCATAATTTGCACATCTTATTTCATTGTTTTTTTACAAGCTGGAATCGGCACGAAAATTAGGTGAAAGATAGAATAGACAATATTGATGGCTGGGAAAAAATTCATGAATAACCCTTGCAGACCTATTTAGACATTGACACCAACGTAATAACATTGGACGTAGTGGAAGTCGATGAAATAGTGGACAGTCATATAAACGAAAAGTTGACAGAAGAAGAACCTTCCTACGAAGAAGAAGTGTCTGCTCATCCCATAAACCCAGTTCCTACAGAGGATTTTTTTTTAATACCCCCCCAACTTACATTTTCCCTCTGTTCACATTTTTTTTTATTGGTCCCTTCAAAAACTTAAAATCATGGTTTCACTGTATATTGTAGTAAGTAACCTGATAACGTGAAAAATTGATTTTCACTGATATTTCTTATATAAGGAGTTAGCGGAGTTCCCGATAGGAAGAAGAAGGGATTTCCATTGCTAATAATCCTAAAATAATAATTAATGTTCTACCTTGACATCTTTAACATCCTCTTCTTCATCTTCCAAGTCTTCATCCTGTTCATCCTGACTGTACCAAGGCGAGGGTGACTCATTCTTCACAGATCCCCCACTGCTGCTAGCCAAGTACCCCTTGGCTAAAGATACCAGGGAACTATCTTCTAAACCGCTGCTAAAAATAGCATAATATAAAAATGCATTAATTATTTTCAAACTATCATTAATTGATAAAAAAAAAAAACAGGAAGGGGGTTGCAGGAAAGGCAAGCAGATATATTTTTAGATTTGAACTGGTCATTAAATTAAATTGACTAGACTGTTCTGTATACACACAGCATATCTCAACATTTAATGTGCACCTTAAGATATGACATGTAAACTTAAATATAAATAAATAAAATTGAAAATTGAGGATTAGTTGTATTTCACCCTAATGAAGGAGTAGCCACTCTAAAACAACCAACAATTATCATCAAAAGAAATCCAAATTATTTTTAAAAAAGTAGTTTAGTAATATGATTTGATAAAAACTATGATTTTATGGTTGTGCATCTTTCTGTACTCGTTACTACACTTTTGAAAAAATGCACATTATTATGTATTTTCGGTATCAGCTGATGAAAAGCTAATAATTACTCACTGATTGGGATCAGAGTCTTCTGCCTTGTATTTAGGGCTTCGCCCTTTTCGTATGACCATCAAGGAGCCATCAGGATTTATCTTGGGCAAGTTTCGGGAGGGGATGGCATCCTTATTTAACGTCTTCCACTGCCCTGCAATGATTTAGATATTTCTTTAATTTAGTCACCATTTTATTTTAAAATCTAATGTACATTTTTCTTAACGACAGATTGATTTAATACTATCCATTAGTAACAGTAATGACAATGTTCATATATAGCAAAACATATTTTAAACAACAATTAAATTTAGAGAATATAACATACACGTGATGGTACCAAATTTGTCACGATGTGCTAGGTGTTTTAGCGCCTGGGACAGTAAAAAATATTTATTATACAAAACTTGTACCTTTGATAACAATTTTTTTAAATGAATATTGATAAATGAATCCTGTCCTATCAGGTTCTCAACATAATATATATGTAAATATAAAATAATCATTTTTAATGGTCTATTTTATACGGTAAACAAATATTCATCTGTGTATGTATCATTTCTAAGAACCCTCATCATGAGAGGTACGAGGTTTAAGTTTAAGGAAAAGTGAATTTTTATATAATGGTTGATTCTGTAATTCAGATTGCATTGTCATCATATGATCCTGAGTCAATTTAATTGAAGCAAATTTAACAAACAACTGCGTAATTAAAAATGAGAATTCACAATTTAAAAAAGGAGAAAACAAAACATTTATTTTTGTAAAATTATTGAAATGAAAATACACTAAATTTATACACATGACTAATTGTATGCAAATAAATATGCAAATTATGAACATTGCACGTAGGTAGGTATAAAAAAAGAGTTTAGAGGATGAGACAATGTGCGAGTGAGAACAATTAACATTTGAAGGAATGCGTAGAATAATAAAATGTATTTTTAAATAAAAATCTTTTGAGGGAACCGCGACTACGTAACTAATTTTATTACGTCCTTGGATGGAATCAAAATATGAGAAAAATATGAAGCAAAGAAAAGAGCGCTTAGTTGCTTCAGACAAAAAGTGAACCAAAATCTGATAAAAAGATAAAATGTCTTTATATTCTAAACGAAAAATAATTTTCCTTCCAAATATCATGAAAAACATTTCAATTATTGAACGGAATCTTTTCGAAGATAGATATATCATTAAAGTGCCAACTTTTAACTAGTAGCTCAATAGTGCTGCTACTGTGCTACTATACATAAAACATAACCTTGCTTATATATACATACATTTTAAAATTATTTTAATGGGCATTTATTAATTTTACAATAAATTCCTAATTCAATTTTTTTTTTAAATTTGTTATTTATAATAAAATTACAATTATTATCATTACCAATACAGATACGTGATATTGGAATTATTGAAGATTCAAAATCCGACATATCCGAAAATAACAAATGAAATTGCAACTCTTAAAACTGATGTGTGTAAAAAAGAAAGTCCAACAAGTGTATAATGTTATATCGGGACCGAAATGCGTGACGCTCTATCCTCTCTTCAACCTTTAAAGAATTGCTTCTTGACGGTATGATTGCATGTAGGTACCTTTATTTTTGCCCATGTGAGTCATGGTGTAATCGGAAGACGTAAAGTGTCGACTACACACTTTAGAGTACTTCGTGTATGGTTTGTTTCGTTTGAGAATCTTGTTCCATTGTTCCGCCAACGTCTCGTCCCTCGGAAACTGATGGAAAGACACATCTTTGGCCTTGCCGGCCAGGGAAGTGCACTGAGGCACGGTGCAGTAATACGGCATTTTCAAATCACTTATTTGCGTCTCTCACATAGAACAAAACTATGCGTTTACATATTACGTTGATCATACATGTTATTTTACACTTAATACACTCTTTATTAAAATATTTTTCAATGTTTGTGACACTTTGTAAACAAAAACAAAGACAGCGTCCTCCGGCGGCGTCGGCACGTTTGACAGCCAAACCATAGAATTTGTGATGTGTAGATGACAAAGATAACTTTTTCTATGGTAGATGAGTAATTTTACACATGTGTAAAACATTGACTGAACAAAAAATGTGACAGCAATGAAATCTACTGAGACTTGATTAATCGCCAATAAAAATAATAAAAATTTTACCTGAATATTACAGATAAAGATCACCGCATGACACGAAATAATGTTTTTTGCCAATTTAATAAAATACCTTTATAGATACTATAATTATTATATACAATAATAGTATTCAGATCAATACTTATTATAAATGATTCTGATGAGAACTAAGGAGTCAATGAAGACTCATGCTTGGTATTTAAAATATTTAAAACGAGAAATAGATGACAGATAAATTAAATTACATGAAAACGAAAAAAATATGATACAGCCAATTTTAAGATTAGTTTAGAATTCATTTATAAATGATATTATATAATCTATTTAATGTCATTATAAGATGAATTTATATAATATTGTTTACAAATATAACATATTTAAAAATATATCAAAACGTTCATTAATACATTGGAAAATATATAAATAAATTATATTTCCTGATTATAATAAACAGGAATTATTTCTTATTCAAATCTTTTTTTTCTGAAACTATGAATTAGTTAAAATGTTATCGTCATTAAAGTTAAATAAATAATTATGGGACTATTTAGCAGAAACTATATTATAATTTCTAGGCATCATTGAATTTGTACATGGATAGTTACTGGAAATAGATAATACATATATTGAAGTAATCAAAAAAGATTGTATAAACGTAATAAAATTGAGACAAATGTTTCATTTATCGACTTCTAATAATCAGGAATAATCCTTGGTAGAAAAAATGTTGAAACCGAAGCCATTTGAAATGATGTACCTGAAGGATAATTTTTTTCACGGCGCGCTTCTTGAGTCATATTATTTATCTATGGTGTAGTTTTAAAAAAAAATTATATAACCCGGAGATTATGAAAACTTACAAATTTATACCGTGTACCAAGTAATATCACTTAACTAAGTGTAAATAGATGCCTAGTGTCTAGTTTACTAAAATATTAAAGTTATTTAAACAAGTTTATGATTTTCCACAAAGAATCCCACTCTTGGAAGTAGGGAGAAAGCTGATATGTAGAATGATAGTTAAGGTTGAAAAATACAAACTACGATGAGTGCTCGTAGTTTATAAAGTGGTTACGACTTCAGACATTTTGACCGTAAACCGCCACCCGGTGCAGGTGTTACAGTACCACCAGACCGCTGGCTCGCAGTGTCATTAAATCGGTAGGTAATCGAAAATCATAAAGATCGACCCCTCCTACATAAAATGCTATGACTAACAAATAGATCAATTTTAGTTGTTCTAGTGTTTCGCATATATTTGATACAAAAGTGGCAAAAATTTGTTATGTATATTATATTCTATTATATACACATAAATATATATATATATATATATATAGAATAGAAAATACATTTGAGGGATCGAGATTTATGATATTATGAATGTAAATTTCTTCGCGAAAGTTATGAGATAAAATGTAATTAAGTGATTGGTGTTCGATTTTTTTAAAACTTTTTTCAAACTAAGCTAAACGCTTGTGCTATGAAGATAGGACTAACTTGATGGCCTCCTGGAACGAGGCTCGAATCCCCGACCACTAAATCACAAGGCGAGTATCGTAACCACCAGACTATAAGGTAATTAGGTACAGTGATTTAACGGCCAGGTAGTCATTTCTTATGTACAATTAATTGCTTGCCGAATTACAAATGATCTGTTACTAATCATCGTTGCAATCGAGCACCAACTTTACAATCATAGTCACAATCATAGTTAAATCACGGTTTATATCATCACTATGGCACACCATAACCACAGTTGGACATATTCTCCAATACATTATTTGGGTACAATAATTTTTTCATAAAACTGTTTTATATGATTTATTAAAATATTTTTAAACTTTTTTCCACTATTTATTATTTAATGACCATGTTTCAGCTTGTCACGACCATCTCTATTCAATACATGGGTATTCTTCAGTGAGTCTATATAATTTTAAAGTTGGTGCTAATTTGACTCTAATATTGGGATTTTCCCTTATTATAAATATATAAATTATATAGACTCACTGAAAAGCGTTGAAAAGTGTTTTAATAAATCATTAAAATGGAATTTCACCATGAATTCACAGTATCAAAACTAGAAATAATAATTTTATACATTATATATAAATTTCAATCTTTTTTACAAAAATCTGGATATTTTTAAAAAACATTTAATTCGATTTTTAAATTTTTTCATACTATTATCGTAGCATCTTATTTTTATATGTTCAATAATTAATATCAACATACAGTAATTGAAATTCACACATGTGGTAATCATTTATTGGCCAACTACCCCGATGATGGAATGGCCGTCCTGAAACCGTTTGGCATCAATAGTGGACACACAGATACAAAGATTATTTTAATGAAATAGTTGAAAAATATATATATATATACATACATACCTACATGTATCATAATAAGTTCCACCTGGCACTAGTTTCAAAGATAATTATTTCGTTAATAGAGTATTCATTGGACTAACATATCATTAACTAACTTACCATCATACCGTTTCACCGCAGATGTAGATAGAGAGGATAGAACGCTCCGCTGACGTATCATGCTTGCCTCGTTAACTTTCGTACAGTGGCGAAACCAGATGCGAGAAGGGCAGCTGCCCCGGGCGCAATTAGAAATGAAGCGCAGAACTGGAGCTTCGTTGAATGTGCCAAAAGCATACGTCGAGAACCTGTGGTAATTTAATGTTCAAAATTGCAACATATTTACAAAACGTTTATTAGAAGAAAAAATGTGTAAAAACATACCAAATGTGGGCACATTTATTAGCTTTCGAAAATGTCAAAGATAGGTTGACGTTAATAAGAAACACGTCGGCGCATTAGGTCACAAAAATAAATTCAAAATATATTTCTGAAAGTTCTCAGTGAAAAGAGATTTTATTTTTGCCATCCACATGTTTCTAATCAATTTGTTCACACCATGGATGTATTTCATTTTTTAAATTTTCATACCTAGCTCGGAAAAGTCAGATATTTTTATTTATGTAATTACTGAAAATAACTAATGGGTACCTACCTACATAACATTTTTTCAAACGTTTCAAAAAAATAACTCTCAAAGATGCAATTTTTGTTACGAAAGGGGGGCATTTTTTTTACTACCCCAGCCATTAAAACACCTAGTTGCGCCCCTGCTTTTATACATTTCTCCTGCACGTTTGTTGATTGTTCAAGCTTTCAACAGAATACTCATTCAGTATTTGGTCTGCCTGGTCGTACCAGGTCTTTCGCGAACATCACCTGTCCCTGTTTTTCAACAACTTCAACTTCAATATCAGTCTCATGTTTTCTTTGCCATGTTCTCCTTACACATAAGTTCTACCAGTGGCGCAACTAAAATAATTGGGCCCCAAAGAAAAATGGAAGGGCTCCCCGTGTACGAATAATAAAATAATAAAAATATTAAGTATGTACCTACGCGGTATTAACTATTATATTAAGAAAAAAAATTGTCTATTGTTTCCTATAATACTCACATTTTCTTAAAAAAAAGTGTTTCTAGGTACAGAGTGAATATTATGTTGTTGGCCGATTTTGTTTGGTCGACATTTTGGTTTGGCAGACATTTGGTAGTCGTAGAGAGTAGTTGATTACAATTTATTATTGAGCATCTAACGACCCAACAGCGTGTTGAAGTCATTAAAACATCATTGATGGGAATACACAAAACACAAAAAACGGCCATTATTGGGGCACTGAAAATCCTCAATTGATACATCAATGACCTTTACACCCACACAGAGTTACTGTACGACGCCATGTAGGCCGGCGGAATCATACTGTAACCATTAATGGCGATCGCTATCGTCACATGTTGGAAAACTTCTCGGTGACCGAATTGGGTAGATTGGACCTGCAACACATGTGGTTTCAACAGGATGGTGCCACCTCATACACAGCCCAAGATACGCTTGTAATCTTGTTCATCGGCCTGGAACATAATATTCACCCTGTATTTATTTGCACTCGTATCTGAAAAAATCTTCGCTTCACTTTACGATGATTTCGTTTCCATCTCTTGTTGTGGTAGACTTGAAAAATTATTAGTGGGCGGAGACTTTTTGTCTTCTATCTAATATGCCCCCAAAGCATCGCATTGGATGCATTAGTGTAGTTACGTCAATGCGTTTTACACCCTTTCAAAATTCTATCGAATATGCTATAAACAAAAAAACATTCGCTTCTAATTTTATCGATCTTTACTTTATTGTATCGTTTATGTAGATAAACAGATTCTCCACATATATTGAAAGTTAAGTCTTTGCCAAGGATTCTTCGTTAATTAAACTCATTAATGCCACCTTGACAGTATGAACACGCAAAGAAAATTAAATCTCAGACAATTAACACATATTTTTGTAATAATCACTTTCTGGACATTATATATTTACACCAGTTTTAGAACGGTTAAATACATATGTAATACAGGCAAATATTGCTAATAATATTGTCTTTGTATTAGGGACATTTTTAAAGCAATTAGTAAGTAGACTCATTACAACTTATTATAACTTAAAATATGTCTTAAACTACTTTTCAATATAATTTCTGTTGACGTCCAAGCATCTTTGAGACCGGGAGATGAGTTTGACAACCCTGTCGTTGAAGAAGTCGGCCGCCTGTTCCTTGAACCAATTATGAACAATTTCATCCACGTATTTTTTGTAAAACCCAGAAAATGCTTTAATTTCGAGAAAAGATGAAAGTCCGACGGCGTCAGGGCCGGCTGTATGGAGAATGGTTCAGTTCCTCCCTCCCAAACTTTTGTAGTTCTTCCACCTCGCAATCGGCGGAAATAATATTAGACGTGGTTAATAAAATAGCACTGATGAATGACGTCTGACTCACTGAAAAGTTCACAACTGATAGGCAGGGTTACAGACAGATTATGACTAGTTACTGATTATGTTCTTGTCCAAAGTGCCTACTTACGTATACGCAAATTATTCTTACTTTAAAAATGACCCAAGTAAAAGGATTAGTCCACAATGAAACGATACTGATATTCACTACATTTACTAAGAAACACTTATTCTTCTAAAATTCTTTAAAATATATAAAATATTAAATATATTTAAAATATATAAAAAATAAGAGATTCCGTAAAAATAAGTTAGATGGCTATTTCAAATAATGGAACGATTAAATGTATTAATATCAAAAAGGTAACATATAGGTTCGAACATTGTCGCTAAAAATATTGTCGCTGTAGCATAGTTGGATAATGCACCTTCCCCGGTTAGGAAAGAGATCCAGGTTCGAATCCCGGTGGCGCAACAACAATATTTTTCGATAGAATTGATTTTATATGTATAGCTTTCTAATTAATATATTTAATTCATATTTACAATAACTTCATCTACAGCAATTTGCGAAAATTGATTCCTTCCTGATTTTTTATTACATATACATATTAAACTTTTTAATACATACATAATATACCAGAAATGTTCTTTAGTGTGTCACGTGTAGGGAACTTTGAAAGGAAATTGATACATTGATGTACCAATTTCCTATGAATTACGAATTAGATGGAAATTTAACAATAAAAAATCAGCAACGCTTTGCACAGGTGGTTATTTAGTTAAATTATATCTTATGTACGTAGGCGAGTAATTATTTAAAATACATGCTATGTATATCTTACGCTTCCGTGATAGGACGGGTTTTAAATAATGTATATGAGTAATCATTCGTATTTTATCACTACATCATTTCTATTGCACTTTACATGCCTACCGGGACCTAGTTATAACTTCTAACCATATAAACATTGATAATTATAACAGTTCAAATAGCAACGTATTTGTACATGAATATTTTATTATTTATGAAGATGTCTTACAAAAAATTACAAATCAAAGTACGCGGTGCCCACTGTTTGGGTTAGTAATTTTACATAACTAAATTATTTTTGAATCTTCTCGTCACCATCATACGAATCAAGAATTGTATAAGTTCTACATATCTAGGTATCCTAGAGACAATAGTTCAAACGAAGCCTACGATTAGGGGACGTCATTAGTCACTAACAACCCATTGTGCTCAAATGAGGTTATCCGAAATTCAACGGTTTCAAAGTAATTCGAACTTTGTGATTCTAGAAAAATTTGCAACATGTCTTTACAAAAACGAGCATAAGCTACCAGATTTTTGTTTAATAATCGTAATAGTTCGAATTACGATTAGATATTTCTAAACCGTTAATTTTCGACGCTCAGAGGGTTGTCAGTTGCTAGTGATGTTCCCTAACTAGACTCCGTTAAGACTACTGACTGACTAACTTAACTAACTTACCATCACGCCGTTTCTCCGCGGGGGTAGGCAGAGAGAATAGACCGCCACACTTTTCTGTCCTGACACACAATTTTCGCTTCATATACACTTGCGTCATATATCTTTAATTACCATTCTTTCCTCATTCATCCGTTCCATATGACCAAACCACCTAAGTGATTATTTTTTAATTGTTCTCACTATACTAAGATCAGCTTTACATTTTTTCCTTATATCTTCATTCTATACTCTATCATATTTGGACTACTGTCTCTGGGGTACGTGTATATAATATGTTTAATAACTGCTAAATAATTGATTGCATATAACATGCAGAATATATAAAATATATACTAGTATATTATAATATATTTTCACACAATTTATTTTTTAAATTTCGAATGTGTTATTTTGAATAAATTAGCAATACTGAAATAAAGTTGAAATAAAACAAAAAGGATACAATTCTAAAGAAAAAGAAAGCCAAAGGCTAAAAAGGTAAAACCAGTTTTCTAAAAAGGGGTTTTGAAAGGTGACGGTACCTACGGCGAAAATAACTCAGGAGAATTGTTGCTGTACCAGGTATCAGCTTTTAATTTCATACTAAAGATACAATCCACAACACAGAACCATTTCGTATGCGGCAATGAAAAAGAAAATTATATACGGAAAAGGAAATTGCGCTTTAGCTATCTATATATATATACATATTATTGTACGTTAACAAGCTGTTATTGGTTATTAGATAAGGTGAGATAGATGTATTTTATAGTGCGTGTACATTTTGCCTTCCAGGATCTCAGCCGGGTGAAGAGATAGAACGGTTATACCACAGTGAAAAAAAAACAAGGAAATTTTCTCTACTCTAAGATTCACACGAACCTTTCCTCTCCGATAATGTAAACTGAGTAAACATTGCCTCTAATTGTGTGAATATCTCTGTAAATATACTAAATACAGAGTTCATATTTTAGGTATTCTTCCGTAATATATTTATGTATTGGATAAAATAATTGCTATATATAATATAAGTATTTATCAGGCGCAACAATAAAACATATTTTCTCGAAGAATCTGATGTGAATTTGTCAATACGTGTATGTGTACGTGTGGCGTGATGCGGAATGCGCAGTACGCGGGGCGCGGGGTGTCGGATGCCGATCGTCACTTTAGTGTCAAAACGTGCGCTGGCCGAGTTAGACGTGTATTATCCGTCTTTATGCTGTCGTTCGTGATGATCAATGTTTTTTCTCATTTTTACACAATAATTGAATTGTCAAATATTATTTTAATGATTAATGTAAGTAATAAATGTAAAATATGTATATTTATCCGACTTAAAAATCGCATGTACACTGAGTTTACAACACCGAAACGTGCATTTTTATTTTAGCACCTTAAGGGAAAGGTGCTAAAAACAAAAATTTGTGGAAAGGTCCCACAAATTTAATGCCCTTATCTTCTGTGTACAGTTTTCTGAGCTAACCTGTCGTATATATCTGATCTGGCCATTAATTGATAAGTTGTAATTATTCAGAACATAGGTCTGTGATGTTTTAAATTTCACATTATTTAAAAAATTTTAGGCGTTATAACACAATTGGTAGTGTACATCCCCGGATTGGAAATAGAGATCCGGGTTCGAATCCCGGTAGCGCAAAAACAATATTTTTCGACAAAATTGATTTTATATGTATATATTTATAATTAATACATTAAATTAGTATTTAAAACATAACAGACCTATGTTCTGAATAATTACAACTTCACAATAAGAATGTGTTCTCCTTAATAATTAATTATATAAATTTTGTGAGATTGTATATTATACACGGCACGTGCATAATGTATCAGATACGACGATGGCATTGGGTATTGTGATCACAGCAACCCGTTGCTGGATAAAGCGAAAAACAACTCAAATTAAAGTAGGTAACCTTGATACAAGGACTTCGTGTCTGTGAACTTGGTGAGTGTATGATTTGCAGGATTGGAAAAATTAAAGAAAATATATTGGTATAACCGGTTAACGTACTTATCTTTTAAGATAATAATAGTTACAGATGTGCAATATAATGGGTTCAATTAGGGCTTTCAATCCCAGGATCCCAGTTTTCGGGACAATCTCACAATCCGGGAATCCCGGAAAGCATGTCCCGGACTGTTCTGGCATCGTCGATACTGAAGTTGTCTAAATACCGGAATTACTGTGCTAATTCTCGTGCTCGGATAATTGTTCATTATTTCAACTTTATTACATAATAATTAAATTTCTTACATTATAATTTGTAATATTTGCCAAACTGCATAACAGTTTTACGGCAAGAATTTCCCTTCACGTAGTAATTAAAGAGTTTTTATCAACATTTTTTTTTTATCAAAATGAAATACAAGGAAACAAAAATGAGATGAGAATGTGTTTCAAAGAATTTAACTTTATATTTTAGGGTGGTCACTGAGTTCACATTATTTCTCATAATGTTTAATAAGTCTTTATTGATTTTATTAAATATTCGTGGCACAACACATTCTCCGATCCCTCGCCGTACACGTTGTTCGCGATCGGCCCTTTCGGACGATCTGGCAGAATAGCTGTGGTGAGGGTCTGTATCTATATTTACATTATTTATCAACTCTTCTAATATTATACTATACGTTACTTTTTTGTCAACCGGTAAGATTTTGCAAATTGTAAATAACTTATAATAATCATTTTTATACAAATTAACGTCAGACTCGTTGTTCTAGCCAATCTATGCAGAATTAAAGTTAGATCCACTGTTAAATTTTAAATAAAACGACAAAAATCACCATGATTATGTGATTACATGTTGAAATCAGTCGTTGAAGAAAATAATTCCTTCTCTGTGTCAAAATTAGACATTTAAACTGTAGAGAAATTAGATTTAAATCTGTCTCTACAAGAAAAAATCGAAAGAGTTATTCATCATGGGCTTAATTCAAAAATCACTTCAAAATCAAGAACAGCCAAAGTCACATCGAACATTATTTAAAAGGAGCTGGCAAATTTCAAATTCGAAACACAGTAGACACAGTAATACGTGGAGTAAATCTAGAAAAATGCTACGAGGATTTAAAATCAGTACCACTCGTCAGCATGGAATCCGAACGGGTTTTATCGGGATATGGGAAAATAGCGACTAAAGTGAAACCTTCTACACAGTGAGATATAAATTTTAAGTCTCAAAATATTGAATGAATTTTTTTTAAATTGTTTTTTTTTTAAGATTCGCAAAATCAACTTTGTGGTCAAAATCAATTTTTTAGATTGTTAACTTTGTTTTATTAACCACTTAATGAATTATATACATCTACCGGTTTCGAAAAATATCATTTTCTTCTTCAAGATGTCATAACATATTGTGAAAAACCATTATTATTCAAACATCTCAAAAAAGCTCCTTGAATCTTATGTTAAAATTTAAACCTGTTTTACTTCTTCTTCTTCTTCTTCTTCAAGAGATAAACCTGTTTTACCAACATAGAAAGAAGTATAATTTATGCAGCCAAGTTTATAGACACCGGAATTATTAAATTTATCATCTTTGTATTTGGAATTTGTGAGTAAATTTCCAATATTTTTATTTGTACATAACGAGAATACCATGTTTTTTAGGTATGATGCAGTCAAACGTTACTAGGCGACATACTAACTTTAAAATAACATTCAATTACACTTTTATAATCAATAAGTCTTTAAAAATAATTTTTACATTATTCATTTCAATTTTACACTCGCTGAATACATTTCACCCTCTAAAGGATACTTGTCAGACGACTTTGGGATTCTGGGTAAAAAAAAAAGTGAGATATGCCCACCCATCGTTCATATGTTATTATGCAAATATGCACTAAAAAGTCTACACTGAAGAGCGTTTGCTAAAGATCTTGACGGGAAGGCAGCTACAAGAGTAATGGCGCTGAAGAATCGACTCCCGGACGGCTGCCAGCGCATATAATTGACGTCGGTACCGGGCGTGTTTTTAAGGCTGTCGTAAGCTCTGTTTTACGCTCAGGTATGTGCAAGGTGCGTTCAGGGCTCATCGGCGGTGTTGATGATTGTGGTCGCAATATACCTCCACAGAATCATATTAAAGTTGTTGAACTGGTTATAGCAGTCTCTCCTTCATTAAAGATTTGGTGGATAACTTGGTTGTCCAGTTTTTAGGTAGTGTTCTGTTCTTCAGTAACAATCAGAACAACTTTATGATAACAAATTTTAATTCTGTAACCTTTTCAGGGTCAAACATCAGGTCTTTTGTCGACTTGCATACCTTAGAAAATAGAAGAATTGTGGAAGTTTCTCATTATTTTCTTTCTCCTTCGTATCATGTCTTCAAGGATTGTATCTTAATGAATAAGGTTAATAAAGGAAGATATATTATATTTGTTTTGCAAATTTATTCTCCATATGCATTTTTGAAATAAATCATTTTTCATTGTCAGGTCATTTAGTCGTAATCACTCGTTATATGTTAAAGTCTGTTGTTGACTTCAATAGTTTTCTTATGAAATAAATAAAATACTAATACAAATCAAATGCATTAATTAAAAGACATACAGGAAAATTCAATTTATTGAAAAAATATTTTTTACCGGGATTCTACCGGGATCCTACCGAGATTCAAACCTGATTTATTGATTTAATTTCTGGCGTCTCCTAGCGAATATTCCTCAAAGGTATTTGAGGTATTCGCAATAAATGGTGAAAGGGGCATTTAAATTTTGAATAATAAATATATCAATTTGAAAGAACTACAGCATATCAGTTGACGTCAACTTACTATGTTGGTGTAGTGTAATCGGTTAACGCATTTCCTCGGATTGGAAAGGATCCAAGTTTGAATCCCGGTGGCAACAAAAATATTTTTTCGATAAATTGGTTTTTTCCCGTATATCTTTCTAATTGATACATATAATTTGTATTAAAATACCATAGAACTATGTTCTGAACAACTTCACAATAATAATGTGTTCTCTTTAATAATTAAAATAAAATTTGAGGCCATTTTACGTTAATTTAATATTGCCTAATATATAAATAAAAAATAATATCTGTTTTACAAATACATACTAAAAAACTAGTTTTGTTTGTGTCTAATTTATTAAGTGTAAATATATTTATTATAAGTAATTTCAGTACAATATATGTTACACTTTGAACATATAAACCAAATTTTGCATAGTTACACACTTTTAGATCTGTGTTGAATGACACTCTAGGACCCTGATGAAAATATAAGCGCCTCACCTCGCTCCACCCTCGAACATATCGCCCTCTCTCGGCCTGGACCAAATGTGCATACATCGTTACTTATAAGAATCCTAGGAAATAACGAATGACATGGAGAATAATTCGGCACTGTTGACAAAGAGCCTAATTATATAAAAATGTTATAAAATAATTTCTAATTAATGTTGGTTAAAAATGAACTAAGACTACCTGGTGCTATGGTAAGATGAACCATAAAAGTAGTCATAATGAACCGAACAGGAACATTTTAAATGTAGATGTACAGGCGAATCCTCAAAGTTTCTTGGACAAGATTGATTACTAACGATAGTGTAGACCTAGGATAAATGGGACAAGCAGTATGCTCTTGAACTTGAACTTGAACTTTTCCTATCACCGGATAGGAAAAGTTCCTGGTTCGAAACCCGGTGGCTGTTTTAATTGATTTTATCTGTATATCTTTCTAATTGATACATTTAATGTGTAACAAGAGACCAATTTTGTTATTGCTCAATGAATGATATTGGATAAAACCGCATATATTCTATATCTCATTTACAATTCATATGCAGAAGGCTTCATTTTCAATTTTTCATTTGGGTCCAACTTACCTCCGAAGTGTATTTTGTGCAGGTACAAAAGTTTTAAAATTATTCCTTTAATAAAATATATTTTTATTTTAATGCAAATATTGGGTATATTACCCCACACTGGGTCAGGAGGCAATGCCCTACTGTGAGACAAATACGCCCAGTGCATCTCAGCCCTTAGGACTTAGAATGTGGTATGCGAAATATATTGTGTTACAAGAACGGGTTTTTACACGATACAATCACATATTTTCGCTTGGAAATTCTGAATTAAAATGCAGGGCCGCATTAAAAATTACCGTAGCTAATGGGGCAGCTACCAGGCTAAGGAATCGCTAGTAACGTATAAAACATCTAATACATAAACATATAAATTGTAATGTTTTAATAAGAGAAGAAAAGAAGATGGAGGATTGATTTTTAGCCAATTATAAGTATTAAACAAACTAAATATATATAAATGGCATATTCTCTTTTAAACGGTCTGAAAAGTTAAACATAACAGTGTATCAGGTGATGTGTCGTCGTGTTAATTTTTTAACACCTAGAAGATAGTACGAGTATTACCTTACTTTCCATAGTTTTTAGAAAAATATTTCTTTGTATCACAGATAGGATGGTTTATTCTGAATACAATTTACATACTTTACTCAAAAACGCATATTTTGTAGAAAGGCTTTAGTGTTATTAAGACGTAGAATTATAGCATAGATTTTAAAATATTAATGATTATTGACTGAGTAGGTACTTATATTTTAAATTTAGAAAAATAATCATTTCGTGGTTGCGTTGAATAGTTTTAACAGCGTTTTAGCGTCAAACTAAATAAACCCGATTTCGGACGTCTGGTAGTATAATTATTTGTACCTTACAGTAACTACGTTAAAATATTTTTCAAAACGAATATTATAATAAATGTACAAATAATTTTTTAATAAATATGTATTTATAATTTAGGAAAGAAAATGAAAGGAGGTGTGTTCTTTCTGCACGGTATCTATATGAATTTATGACCACCAAATACAAAGTATTGAATGAAGCTAAATATTCAATTTGGCAAAAATAAATATTATAATAAAGACACAACACTCTCAATATGAATAGAATTCTTCAGCAACTATAGAACAGGCGCGTGTTGTCAGTACATAAAAAAAATCGAACGTAACTACATATATATTTTGAGAAATAATGCAAAGTATTACGATATATTAAAATCTGAATGATGTGATAGAAATATAACGAGAAACATATCATATTTCGCAGAAACTCGCTTATTTAGTTTATTTCAAAGTACCTACTGACTGTATGCCGCTGCTATGGAGTAATAATTATTATGGACATAGAGTAGGAGGGAAAGAGATGGGATTTCTTGGGTATAAAGAGGAATTGATAAATTATTATGTAATATTTATTAAAAATATGAATTAAATATATTAAATAAAAATATATATATATTGTTGCTGCACTACCGGGATTCGAACCTGCATCTCTTTCCTAACCGGGGAAGGTACATTATCCAACTATGCTACAGCGACGATATTTTAGTGACAAATTTTCGAACCTATATATTACCTTTTTGATATTAATACATTTAATCGTTTACATTATTTGAAAGAGCCATCTACCCTATTTTCACGGAATCTCAAATACCTTTGAGTAATCTGATAGCAGACGCCAGAATTATCAATTAATTTTTATTAAATTTTGGACACATTGGTATAACTTTATTATTAGGAGAACACATTCTTATTGTGAAGTTGAAGTTGTTCCCCGGTTAGGAAAGAGATCCAGGTTTGAATCCCGGTGGCGCAACAACAATATTTTTCGATATAATTGATTTTATATGTATATCTTTCTAATTAATATATTTAATTCATATTTAAAATATCACAGACCGTCTGTTCTGAATAATTACAACTTCACAATAAGAATGTGTTCTCCTAATAATATTTATTAATTAATTTGTTCATTTCATCACATATTTTATACGGGTTAAAAATAATAATCTAAAAATGAAGCAGGTACATACGCCAACCCTGGATTAACCGATGCGATAAGAAGATTCGTATCTATTTAATACAAATTATTACCACGCTTTGCTCAGTGTCAGTGAGGCAGGCGTTCAGTTTCAGTACCAAGTGGAGCATCGGTGTGAGCGCTCGTTCGTAATTGTAACGATCTGTCAAACTGAGTTCTCCGTGTCACAAAATTAAATAATTTTCAAAAAGTATGCATTTTAAAGGCATTTAACAGTAATACAACGACGTGATCTATCTTTAAATAAAATAAATTGTTATAATCCATGTATCTTTAAGTGATAAAATACGTTTTTAAATGGTTTCGTTAAATTTTAAATAGGACACATTTTGCATGTGTTGAATAATTGTACGTAACTTTTTGTGAACACAGTTTTGGCGTATTTCTGAGTTATTCAATTATACATTTCTTGATAACAAAGTAATATAAACTGTTTCTGGTGTTTGGCGCACATAAAATGTGATAAAGTATTGTTTCTATTTCGAAGAACTTTTTGTTTAAAGTTTAATGTACATTTTGAAGTTTAATGAATAAGTCGATGTTATAGAAGAATTCTCAGGTAACTTATTTACATTTTTATGTGTAATACAGTTTTTATATAGTTATAAGAGATGTTTGTGTTTTTATGTATGAGCACATCTGTAATACGCATGTGACACCCTAACAACGGGTAAAAACTACCCTGAGACTCAATGGTACTTTACAAACATAACCTTAAATTGGGTTATTATTTGTTGTTTATGTATTTTATTGTTGGGTGGGAAGGAAACAATAGGTATGGAACATCTTTTACTTGTAACTGTTGGTAGTTTTGAATAGCTAAGTTGGTTCAATCAAAACTAAAATAAATAAATAATATTAACTTATTTTGTGTTAAAAAATATTTAGACTAATTTATATATGTATTTTTATTTTTCAATATTATTTTTGTAAGAAGCATGATATCTATAAATGTATATTTTATATTAGGTATTATTCATATAATCTATCTTCAGAGTAATCTAATCTAGTAATCTTAGATCGCGTCCACCAAAAATTTTTGTACTATAATAACACTTGTTATCATGGTGAACACATATTTTATTGAGTAACTATAAACTTACATTTTGACACTTACTTAGGACAATTTTACTTATTGTGTCACATCAGATTTTTGCATTTTGGCCGGTAGAGCATCTTTGAAAACAAATATACGTACAGTAGAGCCTCGATTATCCGCACTGATTGGAGATACTAAGATACACTGCGTATATTTTAAAAAATTCGGATAATCAAAAGCAGAAAGAAAAATATATCTACATATTGTAAATATTTTTATTGGAATATGTATACATACATACGTACATTATATAACTTTAATTATTGCGAATTAAAATAATCAATGCTTAATTTGCTTTTCTTTTGAAATGTTTCAGAATGCTTAGGTTCACCATTTTCCACAATCTCCTAATTGTCTTCTTCTTCTTCTGAGTTTATGTGAAATATTTCATGAATTATTTCCTTTTTATTTAAAATTTGGAATTCAGGATCGTTCGCATCACAATTTAACCACTCCGTGACATATTCTTTGTCGCATTCGCTGCATATTGAAATCTGTGATATTGTATTTGTGATGTCTTCTATGTTAGCCGTATCAGCGAGATCTGCATCATTATTACTTGAACTCACTAACGGTCTTTTCAATTGTTTGTTCCATGTTTTTTTTAATGACGACACATCTATAGAATCCCGATTCTCTGGTGTCACGTAGCAACAGTCCCTTAAATTAATGTTCTTGTGGAAATTGATCATCGGTTCTTCATTATTTTCGTCTGCTAACAATAGTCTTCGAAGGATCTGTTTTCGATATAATCGCTTTAATCCATTGATTGTATTACAGACCTGACATTTTGCGGAAATTTTTATATCGTACATATTTCGTCAATCTGATGTTAAAAATTCTATTGACCAGGGGCGTGCAGTGCACACGAGCAAAAAAGCTTTGCATTACTAAAAATTCTGGGAAACAAATATAAATTAAATAATTGGATTAACATAAACGAAAACATTATTTTACAATAAGCGCCATCTGTGTGCCAGTAGAGACTTTAATTGCTTAGTTCTAAAAATTACCACGACAACTCACCGCTGTACCCACGGCGCTCTTTGGTATTCGTCGTATCGAGCTATTCACATTACTCTCTTGTCTTTAAGCTAGTGAATTACTCAAGTCATATAAATGGCTATTTAATGAATTGAACGAACATTCCTTTCGGTTGATATTTTTTGTATGGAGTCGTTACCAATGCTGTTTTTTAACAGAATGACATTAGAAAGGCTGACAACTGCGTGCAAGCCATTGAAGTGTCTACTTCCTCTGTTACTAATTCGCGAATTTTACTATCGTACTGTTTTTAACGTATTGTATCATGATTGTTCTTTAAATTTGGTGCATGGATTGGTTTTTGATTTGGGAAAAACAAAAGCAATTGGCAGAACTATTTCCTACGTTAACCTTTAATAAAAATAATTATTTAGTTATTACATGAAGGATTTTCAAACAATAAATTAATCATGTTCAGTCATAGAAAGTGTTCTTATAAACGTCCATACATATTTATATGGGTAAGAAAGTATTATTTTACTTTGAAACATAAACTTTAAAAACACTGTTAATAGTACTCTAAAATTATAAATAAATACATGGTAGGGTCGTATAAACGACGGATTTATTTTGTCTAAAGACGTTGATTAAACGAAAGTACATATATTATATATGATTGTATAACATCATTGGTAACAGCGTGGCCTAAATCTACACGTACAGCACGCCACTGTTATTGATGGATGCGACGGTGCATTGTCGAGTAATAACAATACTTTTCCCCTTTTATCTATAGAAATTTGAAATTTTTTCACTTCTGGAATGAACTGTTTTTAATACCATCGTTTAAAAATATCACCACTCATCCATGATTTTTTCCGATCATATGAAATTGGAAGACTTCTTATATTTTTAAAACATTATTTTCCCACATTTTCCCGGATAGGAAAAGATCCAGGTTCGAATCCCGGTAGCAGCAAAAATATTTAAACTAACCTGACCTTGCTAAATTTTTATTATTTTATTGCACAAATAATTCGTTCTAAGGAACAAAGTATTTATTTTAATGTACGTATTTATATGTTACCATTTAATTAGATATTGAATATATTGTATATAATAATATTGTGCTAACCTAACTACCCACACATTCTTGCCACCGACTATTGTATATTACTGACAATAATATATATATATTTTTTTTCATTATCTTTTCATAACATCTGATTATACTTTTTTCAGATAACTTTTTCTAGACCTTAAAGGGTCTAAAGTGATTGGTGACTTCAAACCAAAAATAACATATATTCAGCACAAAAATTTTTTTTTTTAACGGAACTAACATATGTTTTAATAGTGAATAAATTGTAGAAGCAATTTTATAATAGATTTTTAATATTTTTTTGCGTTACATTTAGTTCGGATAAACAACTAAGCGTGCTTTTTATAAATGTAAAAAATAGAATTACAATTATTTACGATGTCACAGTAGACCGACCGTTCATGAATGAACCGCTGACTGCCGTGTTATGTAAAGATATGTACATACGTAATATACAATGTCTTCCCCTTTGATCTCAGGCCACCGTTTGAACCCACTCACATATATACTTGTATTAATCTTCCAATCAAGACCAGTTTTCACCAACGGACCAGTGTTTCCTATACTGACTTTTCAATAACGTAAATTATTTTCTTTTATCTCAATATTTGACTAACTTAATTTTGTTTATGACTATTTTTTATTTATGACTTGATTTAATATTTATATAAAAACTATCTACGTTCTTTACTCCCCAAATTACACAATTAAAAATAATTTCTGACAAGTTATGAAAAATTGTAATGTTTTATTTTTTTGTGTTTGTTTCAAATTATTTTAATATAACTCAAATTTAATCAGTTTTATTTGAATTAAAATCACATTATATATATATATACATAATTGTCACTGTGCTATGTTTTAAAAAAGTATTTACGGCGGTAATAGCCGACATATATGTACATATCATAATATTTAATGTTAAATTCGGTCGTTAGATTTGTTGTCACATATGTATCGGATATGATACGTAGAGTCGTGAATCATATTGTGAAGATAGTGTGCTTTTGCTGGTGTACAGACGTAACATACCTAGTCCACAATATTTTATGGGTGGATACCTGACTAAATTACGAGTTGAAAATGTTCAAGAAATGTGTGCCTAATCTCAACCATGTCAAAGATATAAGCATTTAAAAAAAAAAAAATTATAATGCCAAAAATTAAAAATCATGGAATCAATGATATAGATTAATAATGGATAAATTTCCCAATTATTTATTTCGAAGTACGCAGACTTAAAGCTTAACATAATTCTAGTATAATGTGTTAAAAACATTTTACAGATAAAGAATATTGCTTTAAATATTTTTCAAAAAAATCAGATGTTTCAAGAAAAATGAATTATCAAATTTGGTCCATAGATGGCGACGGTGTAGTGGCACTCGAAGCGAGTCCATACATTAACATATATACAACTTTCAAACATTTGATAAGATGTGGAGATGCGCTAATTTTGCTTCTATAATAGACTTATATATAATTAGCAATATTTGTATATGTCCAAGAGCACACAATTACTGGATTTTCACCTACAAATCCCTGTTATTAAACAAATAATATATATCTCATAGAAACGAAGCTATTTTTTATTACTGGAAAAATATTGAAGTATGGGTAATTACAGAACTTAAGACCTGTCTTCGGCTGTCTTAAGTGATTACTTTATACAAATATAACGTTCACCCATTAATCAATCTCCATATTTATCAAATTTTTGGAAGCCAGCCGATGACAGGTCGTAAGCCCTGTAATTACCCCATACCTCTGTATATTTTTCATTAAATATAATAAAAATAGCTTCGTCTCTATGAGATATCTGATATTTATTTAATAACAGTGCTTTTGTGGGTTTAAAAATCCAGTAATTGTGTGTTCTTGGACATTCAAATATTGCTAAAATAATATTTTACGTAACGATGTAGAATTTGCACATATTCCTTGAATATTTTCGATTCGTAATTTAGTCAGGTAATCCACCCATAAAATATTGTGTATTGGTCTGTTACACTATGTATAAGACGAGAAAAGATGTGTATGAAAAAATTAATGTAATCGGTTTTTTTTTGTATGATGACGATATTGAATACTCACTCATCACATGTTTTTGTTTTTTATTTTATTTATTAATTATTTTTATTTAAATTTTTTTTATTTTTTATTATTAATTATTTTTATTTAACAATTTGAAAAAAATGATGCGTATTCCACATTTTTCATTATCAACATTTCAAAAAGTTTACAGGCAATTAAAAAAAAATTATACGTATTCCACATTTTTCATTATCAACTTTATAAAAAGTTTACAAGCAATTTAAAAAAAATTATGCGTATTCCACATTTTTCATTATCAACTTTTCAAAAAGTATACAGGCAATTTTTAAAAAATGGTGCGTATTCCACATTTTTCATTATCAACTTTATAAAAAGTTTACTGTTTCGTTGTTTTGTTTTTGTTTAGATCTCAGCACAAGAGTTGTCGCGTTCTCCGAAATCGTAACGCTGTTGTAATTATTTATCGTGATTACGCCATTATCACGTAATTATCGAAAATAACCTTATCTACCAAACTATCCTTTCGAAATTATTTCTGCCTTATTAACTTGAATTTATTATGTCTTAATATTTATTTCTCGATAATGAATGTTGACAAGTTTGTAAAATTTCCCTTGTAATTACGACAAACACAATTTTAAATGTTATCTTTCTTTTGGAATGGTTAATTATGATTTATAATTATATTTAATGTAATAATTGTTGTACATTGGTCAATATTATTTTATTATAAATATTTAGTCTAATTAAAAAATGAACTATTATTTTTATAAAAAATACTAGAATTCAACTGTTGGCCGGTGATAATGATATATTTTTTCGATATCTGCGTATCTTTCTAAGAAATTTATCTAATTTGTTGACATTATCATAAAATCGTAATTAAATAAAAAATTAGTCAGTCCTCACTTAACGACCAGGTTCCGTTTCACCGATCTGATTGTAAAGCGAATTGGTGGTAAACGATGTTTTCATTGCTTTTCTGATCCTAGCATTGTCCTTTAGAATAGTAGACACGGCAGAATGCCTTAGGCTTAAATCACGTGCCATATCTTTATTTTCATCTCAAAATCTATAGTCTTTCTTTGCTTCTTGCTGCTTCTTTTGGATAAATTAATGCTTTCTCCTTTTGTCGTGATTCTGTATCAACACAATTTTATTTTATTGTAATACTTAAAGTTTTACAACTTGTGCACAGCGTGCGATCGATCTAGCATCAGTGTTCATCGATGCTAGATCGATCAGAGAGAAGGGAGAAATTTGATGGTTCCCGTTAGGGCGTAGTGTTGATAGGCGTACGATAACTAACGGTCGTAATACTGAGCGGTCGTTAAGTGAAAAATGACTGCATTATAATGTTTATTAAGACAACATTCTTAATTACTCGTACAGACTGAATCATAAACGAATTAATTATGTATACGAAAGTGTCTTTGCAAAGTTTATTTGTTATTCCTCGGATAACAATTAGTTACAGATAATTTCACGCAGTATAAACAATGACTTGTGGACATTTATAGCCACGTTTTATTTATTATTAATGTCACGGAAATGCACGAATGAGAATCACGAGAAATGAAATTAGCAAGGAGAAAAAATTTGAGAAAACATAGATCAAGTATATTACATACATGTCATCTAAGAGCCGGTTGTGTGATCAGTGATCTTTTTATGGATCTCGATATTTATTTTATATTATCGCCAGCAAAGTGACAGATTTTGAACGCTGGGGGTGAATAAAGCCATTGGTAAAGCGTACAATTGAATGGCGGGATTGACTTTCACAGAGTTGTATATTTGACGTGCGAACAACCCGCAAGCGCTTTTTACTCAGTCGATTATAAAAAAGTTACTGTAGTAATAAAATACTATAGTCAAAATTACTTACTACTGATTACATAACCCGCTTGAAGAGCTTGTATTTATTTATATTTTTTAATTATTTCATCATCTTTGATGGAGGCCTACCGGGCCACTCTCTTCGGTCCTCCTCCAATGTCACACACAATCACTGATTATTTTTAAAATACGTATATATATATATATATATATGTATATTAATTTGAATCTCGCGGCAAAATCGATTACAAATTATGTTATCCGTCTGACGTTAGACACAAGTTCGATTATTATCAATCACATATGTAAAGTAAGATGTCTGGTTATTTGGTGTACATGAATGTGTACATTTATTTAACATATTATTTTACAACTAGGGTTTTGTAATAAAAAAATAAATACAAAATGATGTTTGAATTATTACAACAATGAAATTATTTGTAAATATCAAAAACAATGATAAAAGTAATATAAATACACACCTACCTACAGAACAGCAGTGTTTGTTTTGTCAAATTTACAAATTTCTGACAATAGAAATAGACTTGTTCATTTTCTATTCGAATTTTTATATATGTAAAAAACACACATTTTTACCATTTTCATACTGTTTGTGTTATAAAAATGTGACTAATATGGTGATTTCTCGGGACGACTCTCGAACCTCAGACCATTTGATCTCTAGGCAGATGTTTACCACCGGACCAAACAATCACTTCGTTAATTTATTATGAAATTGACACATTAATGTATTAATTTATTCTTATTGTGAAGTTGTAAATAAATAAAGTTGTATCAATGTGTCCAAAATTGAATAAAAATGAATTGATAATTCTGGCGTCTGCTATCAGTTTACTCAAAGGTATTTGAGATTCTGTAAAAATAAGGTAGATGGCTCTTTCAAATAATGGAACGATTAAATGTATTAATATCAAAAAGATAACATATAGGTTCGAAAATTGTCGCTAAAAATATTGTCGCTGTAGCATAGTTGGATAATGCACCTTCCCCGGTTAGGAAAGAGATCCAGGTTCGAATTCCGGTGGCGCAACAACAATATTTTTCGATCAAATTGATTTTATATGTATATCTTTCTAATTAATATATTTAATTCATATTTATTAATTTATTTTTAATGTTGCCTACACCTGACACACAGAGAGACGTTTCGGTATATTACGTTCAGAGGTACTACGTGAAAACCCGTTAATAATAACGGAAAAAATCATATTTTCAAATTAATACTGAATTGTTGATCTAGATCCTTCTACTGACTGATCCACTCACTCCCACCGTGGCTTAGGCCCCCGCCCGACAGTTGAGTTCTTTAAATATTTTATTTTGCGTAACAGTTAGTGTGCGTCTGTCCTGACGAAGATACAGTGGCATCGAAACTGATCGATGTTAAATTAATGAAAGTGGCTTATAAAAAAAATAATAGTTTAAAAAAATAAATAATTACGCCGATTAAATCATACTCAAAGCGTGTACAATAATTGACGCCCGATGAAATCGCACATAAAATAAACCATATCAAGATGCATCACCTTTGAGGTCATCACACAATGAAATCTTTGAGGTCATCGTCAAGAGTTTGACGTCACGGAAAGATGGCACGGGTTCTGCGGTGATTTGAAATATCGATATTTAAAAACTTAATTTGAAAAAATATAATTATTCTTTATTTTTAAACAAACTGTCTAGAGGCATTACCTTTGAGGGGTGTCCCGACAATTGCGTGCGAAACAACTGCGCGCCGACAATAATACGCGAGACAACTGCGCGCCGATAATAACGCGCAAGATAACTGCGCGCTGACAATAACGCGTAAGATAACTGCGCGCCGACAATAGCGCGCAATATAAAAGTAAATGAAGACATTTATTCATTATAAAAAGTATTTTAAATGTAAAACATACTCATTACATAAAAAAATCAGAAAAAATTCGTTCGGAAAGAAAGCCAGTTTATTTAATCACACTAAAAAAAATTTTTTTGTTAGGTTAGTGAATTTTAAACTGTCTATTGAGTATGTTTTATTTTTTTCGTTAAAATTTTTGGTTTATATGTAAAATGATTTTTTCATATTATAAGTATGTTTTGATTTTTATTGAATATAAAATACAATACATAGGAATAAATGTCCTCATTTACATATATTAATTCTGGGGTTAAAACCAGCTTACCAAATTTTTAATTTTGTAATTTTGTTTTGCGCTTTATTGTCTGCGCGCTGCTGTCGGGGTTGTATTGCGCTCTTTATTGCGTTTCTTGCGCGCAGTTGTCTGTCAGCGCGCAGTTATCTTGCGCGCAATTGTTAGGGGCCCCTTTGAGGTCATGACGAAATCACAAGTGATTTGACCCCACGGAATGAAGTATATTTTTTGCGGGGATTTGTTTTATTAATATTTACAATCGCTGCAGATATATCACATGACTAAATATAATGATTTTAATAGTTTTTCCTTATTTTTATGAAAATATTCGACGATCTGAAGCTATGTGGAATATCTGATCTGACCTTTTTCTTAAAATGGTATATATTATTTTAAAATTCCACGTCTCGGAGATAATTAATATTGTACATTTATATGCTAAATATTGAGGAAAAATACATGGGAAATATTTAGAATATTGGGACGGTTGACTAACTTGAATGAACTTGTACGTTCAGTGACTTGTGATTATTCTTGCTTCAAATTGGAACTACATTTTTGCTTGAGAACCCTTAGATCAGCGATAGGAGCAACATGATAGGAGTCTCGGGGCCCGAAAGATAAATTAAAAAATAAGGTATTCACTCCGGGACAAAAGCTAAACCTCATTTTAATATTTTTTCTCAGGACATTTGCGAATAATTAATTGCCTATGAGAAAGATCTTTTTCCTCATTATCACAAATTGATTATTTATGGTCATTGGTCAAAATTAATTAAGTGTGTTCATATGCTCGTATGTCAGTACAGTCTGAAGTATAAATGGTTACGCTAACAAAAACAAGAAAAGCATTATTTAAATATTTAAAAAAATTTGAATTTTAATAATTTGATTTTTAGAGCCCTCAATATGTTCTAGCTTAGATCTGGTCCTGAAAAGATATGAATCTTATATAACTATCTTTAATGAGAACATGCGTCGTTTATCCTTCTAGAGTCGCAAACATTTATGGTGTACATATATATTGAATTGTTTTAATCTATTGAAACTTATGGAAAATTATAGGACGGGGTGGTTGCACTTCTTGTATTCTCTATCCAGTAGCCACCAGTCAAAACTGGAACTTCGAATCACTCAAAAATACCCTCAGATTCATCCATCAGACGTCTTGTTCAATTACATGTATATTCTGTGTATTTGACAACAATACGCCATTTGCAAAATGGTACAATTGGACGTTGTTCGGCCAAATGAAATAATTACAAAAAATTCTGACTTATGAATTCCGCTTTGAACACTTTTCGGATCAACCGAGTTATCACGTTTAATACATAATATTGTAATATAAATTAAATGTATTAATTAGAAAGATATACTGGAAAAAATAATTTAATCAAAATTCAGAACCACAGCACAGAGCAAATTTTCTAACTTGTATGTTACACTTTTCAAATTAATACATCTATCGTTCCATTATTTGAAAGCCATCTTCTTTATTTTTACGGAATCTCAAATACCTTTGTGTAATCCGATAGGAGACGCCTGAATTAATAATTCATTTTTATAAAATTTTGGACACATTGACACAACTAATATACTATTAAGGAGAACACATTCTTATTGTGAAGTTGTAAATAAAAATTTGTCGTCAATGCACTGTGTTGGTGTAGCATAAACGGATGCAATTTCCCCGGATAGGAAGAGATCCAGGATCGAATCCCGGTAGCAACAACAATATTTTTTGATAAAATTGATTTTATATGTATTTATTAAGATAATAATTACTTACCTACATAATATTCGTATGAGAAATGTTACTCTTCTAATTTTAAAATTTATGTTTGTCTAGTGGTTACGATACTCGCTTAGTGATCTAGTGGTCCAGGAGGCTATCAAGTTAGTTCTATTTTCATAGCACAAGCGTTTAGCTTAGTTTTAAAATAGTAAGAATATTGATGTGACACGTGTTCCGTGTACGCGTTTTTATTTAATTAATGAAATTAAAAAATACTCGATTTTTGGTTTACCATTTTGAAAATGTACATTAAAATCTGAAAGTCACACGTCCGAATTTAAAAGAAAATTTATAGTTAATTTACACAACTGTGATTTTATATTTAAGAATTATTAATATCCACGCATAAAATGGATACACTAATATTATTGTTTCATTCCTAAACATTGGTGAAGGAAGTGGAAAACATCGATAATGTATAGAGATAAGCTATTATCTTTCAACACATAGTTAATGATTTACATGTTCTGCAGTAAATCATTTTTCGTTTGAAAAGCTAATTATCCGTTTAATCTTTGTTAAAATCGGAGTTATGCTGTCAATTGATAAAACTACTTACGATCCGTTTTGAAGGAATGCGACTCTTTACAAGGTTTTGAAGAAACCCTGGACGGAACTCTATCAAAATCATAATCAAATCAAGCTTTAGCCTATTTTTTTTTTTTTTTTTTTAATAAACGTATTTTAATTTTTCGAAATTTTCTTGTGAAACTTTGTGAAAGGCCATTTTAATTAAATATTACTGAATCGGCGGAGCGGCCATTGGTGACCGCTGCGCGGTCAGGGTCTCATCGACTATCGTCGATTTCTTGCTGCTGTTGGTAACTTGTGCATCTTTATTATATTGCTTTAGATGAAATATAGTATTAGGGAATTTCTTCTTTCTGCCTCGGCTTCATGTTCAGGGGGGAGGCATCTAGCCTAACTAGTTCTTCTTTTAAATATTGACAAGTCAACTGGTTATGAAATGAACAAATATTTTTTCTATAAGAAAATTTATAATTTATATACTATGATACTTGTATGTGTTAAAAGTGGAAAATGAGCATTTTACGTTAATACTTATTGATAAGGCTATTCAAAAATAATTACAATTAAATTAACATTAAATATTTGTGTTCATAATGCCAGCATTAAGTTCTTTGCCAAATTGTCTATGTTGACGCTTGTCTGATGTAGATTATTCAGGTCCCTCACGTAAGGGATTACCTCTTAGGATGGTCCTGGATCCTGGACGTGAAGTGTGGTCAGCTCCCTGTGGTGCCAGCGTGGGGTAACTGAGTTCAGGCTTGTAGTTGATGACAAGACGATGCCCAATTATCCAGGCAAACCGGGACTCTGGACGCGATATTCTTATTCTATAGCGACAGTCTGTTCTCGCTACACCAATTATATTTATCAACTTTTTATAGATCCAGCGGGACCCTTTTTGATACTTTCATATCAACGATTAAACGCAGAAAACATCACAGACTAAGCTTAAACTCGAGGCGCACAGTTTTAATTTTCCCCGGAATTACAATCTATAAAGCGCTTGCTTGATATTTCAGAGACGATATAGATTTAATTTTCTAATTGAAAATAAAATCTCGTGTTTGGTGGAGCCACTTCTCCCGGCGGAGAATATGAGAAGACTGCTCGTCTATGGTGATGCATCCCTTAAGGTGCATTTTGCGGACGTGAATTTAGTCACGTACGCCGCTTTCTTTATTGCTGTACACCTGCGTCTAACAATACCGAGTTTTTATCACCCTCCGTCCCTTACTTTGATTAAGTGCTTTTGTATCCTTGAACAAAATATTGTTTTGGGTAATTTCGCATTCTAACAATATATTTTTCGGAAGCTATGGGCCACCATAGGCTGCGTAGGCCACAATAGCCACAATTAGTCACAAATAGCTTTGGGACCACAATAGCCGCCCGCAGGTCCTAGCAGCAAAAAAACATTCGACTGTCGCCGATTGCTTTCTGCTTTTTACACTGACAGAAAAGCATTCGGCAATAGCCGATATTATATAAGCACTCTGTATTGCTGTCCCTGGAATTGTACAAACGGTATTTTGACGTATTTATTATATATATATCCAAAAATATATATTATATATTGCAAAATATGAACAAACATAATTTGACAGTTCTATCATAGATAACTGACCATAGAGTGCGACGCAATATGACCATGAGGTATAAATGAGATGACAGGATGACAGGTGCTCAATATATTTACCAGCCGTAATACGATTTAACGGATATATATTTACGTACTGTTATTGAATATATAAATGAGATGACAGGATGACAGGTGCTCAATATATTTTCCAACTGTAATACGATTTAACGGATATATATTTACGTACTGTTATTGAATATATAAAAGAAAAAACATTAACTTAACTTAACCTTACTTAAAAAACATGTTCGTTTTTACTCTGCTGGCGTCTCACGGACCTGGCCGTTTAAGACGTTTAGACATTCTAGACGTCCAGAAAGTCATAGAAAATGAACAGGGAGACGTAATATTATTATGGATAATTTAAAACAGATTTTTTTTAGATTAAAATTCTCTATATCTCTTTATAAATTACAATTGTAATGAAGATATAAATATTTATATGGAGCTAGTTATATGTAATCGGTTATCTATAATACATTTAATTGACATAATAATTAAGCTATAAATTGACGCTAATACAAATACTTAAATCGATTTATAAATTGTACACTCGCGACATTGAGATTTATTGAGTGTTAATAATTATGTAATAATGTAGACTATTAGAGATTTCCCATTTACCGGAGAACACTTTATATAAATTAGATAATTAATATTTATTTAAAACGGGAATTTATAGTTCCTTCGTTGACTGATAAATTACCCAAACTTGCTAGCATAATATGACAGAAATATTTTCAATAAATATTACAAATAATAAATATACAAACAAAATGCGCAAGGAACGTCCCGGTGCCTAGTTGAGTAACAACATCTAACTTTTTTTTCTCAGTACTTAATGTACTCGCTCGCAATACTCACAATGTATTACAACTTTTTTATTATATTATATTAGTAATATTTTATATTGAGTTTAATTAAATGTAAAATGTGTATTTATTGAATAAATAAAAATAAAAACATTACACGTATGTATTGGTCTACGCAGTCTAGACGAGAGAGACTCAATCGGAGACAGAACAAGATCGAAAATCTCACATGATATGCTAAAAGGAATAATATGGAATATATTTTGGCCACTCTCAACCGTTTGTATGTTTAATGCGTAAGTATACGAGGGCTGTCTGAAAAGTTTCCGACCTAACATAGAAACAAGACATTTTTTCTTAAAATTTATTTTTATTTTTCTACATAGTCTCCTTGTAAGTCAATACACTCCCAGCGATGCTCCCATCCCTTTAACCCGTCCAAATAGTACTCGGAGTCTCTGCAAAATATTTATTTACGAAGGTGATGACCTCCTCATTCGACGAAAATCTCTGTCCTCCGAGCGCAACTTTTAGCTTAGAGAACAAAAAAAAGTCGCTTAGGGCTAGATCTGGTGAGTAAGGAGGGTGGTTAAGCAGTTCAAACCGTAATTCCGCAACCTGCAAATGTGGCCGTTTTTCCGCAATTTCTGCCTTCAGCCTGTCAAGTAATTATGTTTAGTGTGCTCCTGTAATGGTTTTTCCCTTTTCGAGATAATCGATTATGCAACTCTATGGCTATCCCAGAAAACAGTCGTCATCTCTTTCCCAGCCGAAGGAACAGCCTTTTCCTTTTTTGAAGTCAATTCTCCCTTCGCAGTCCACTATTTTGACTGTGTTTTTGTTTCTGGAGTATAATAGTGTATCCAAGTTTCATCTACAGTAATTAATCGCCGCCAAAACTCTGATTTATTGCGCTTAAACTGCATCAACAGGGCGTTGGAAATGTTCATTCGAACACGTTTTTGGTCCAGAGTGAGCAAACGCGGCACCCAACGTGCGGTCAGCTGTCTTATGCCTAAATCTTGATTCAATATGTGACAAACACGTTCTTTGAACATGTTCATAGCCTCTGCTATCTCTCTAACCTTAATTCGACGGTCGTCCAGCACCATTTGGTGAACTTGAGCGATGTTATCGTCAGTGGTTGCAGTTTTTGGCCGTCCCGAACGTTCATCGTTACCCAAGCTGGTGCGGCCACGTTTAAATTCAGTTGCCCAAAATTTCAAATGATGATGCAGAGTCCAACTCGTCTTTAATGTGTGTAGACGTATTGCCTTTCAAAAACAAATACTCAATGACAACTCGATACTGGATTTTTTCCATTTTCACAAAAACGCTCACATCGACTCACTCAAACGATTGTCAAACAACAACTGCGCGTCCAAAATGGCTGAAATTTTGGCAAGTACTTATCAAAGCATGTGCAAACATGTCCCCCGAGTATTGTTGACGGGTGCTGCCATCTTCATGTTGAGGTCGAAAATTTTTAAGACAGTTCTCGTATGTATCTATTTATATAGGTTTTTTTCACAACAGTGAGCTAAATTTTTTCCATTTGTCCTTGTATATAATATATTTTTTATATATTTAAATTACCGCCTAGATTATGTGTGTAATTTTATACATTTTTATATAAAAAAAACTACAAGTTTTGGTTTCAAAACAATGAATAAAAAGTTAATTGAATGCGTATATTACCATATAAAGCTACAAGCCGAGATCATTGTTGAATAACGTTCCTACTGAATGATTACAATTATAGTAGAAATTAAATGAGTCAACTAGAAAAATATACAGATAATAACTATTTATCAAAAAACTACCGGGTGTTTCCGTTAATAACGCCATGGGCTTGTATTTGTTATTTGCGTTTTTAAGGTTCTCATGTTGTCCCTAAATAGAAGTCCATAGGCTTATAAACGGAAACAGGTTTATTTTGAAATAATATTTATTTCTTCAATATTATACATTGTTTCCCGAAGAAGATACCATAGGTATCGAAACATGTTGATTTATCAATAAATAGTGGTTTAAACAAAGTGTTTTATCTTATTATTTATTTACTATCAAGGAGAACACATTCTTATTGTGATTATTCAGAACATGGGTCTGTTATATTTTTTTAAATACAAATTTGATGTATTAATTAGAAAGATATATATATATATATATATATTAAATCAATTTTATCGATAAATATTGTTGTTGATACCCGGTAGCAATAGTGGTTAATTTGTATTTATTATTTATATAATATTTATTTGATTATTGAAAGGTTATTTTTATTTTAAATATTGAAACAGAATATAGAACAGTGTGCAATTTAAAATTATTATTAATAATAATTACAAGAAGGGATTTATTTTTATTAGTAATTTTCATTCAGAACCTGTTACATCAAAGCAATCAGAGTTAGTAGTAGAAGAATTTTGATTTCGTCGTCATCCGTCATACTGGTCGCTACTTCTTGTCCATTTGCAGCATTCAAATTCCCTTTGAATTGATTTTGATTGGATTGTATTACAGGTAGAAATAACCATTTCAACAATCTTTTGGAAAGATGGTGTTTTTCTACATCCTTTTGGAGTAAATTCTGCCGTTTCTTCTTTTACCCAATTATCCTATTACTTTCTCACAGCATAGTTTTGAAACTGAAATTTATGGCAACATCTAGGAGTTGCGTGTAATGCATTGTTTTTCCCGTAATTATATTTGAGTTATATTTAAAAATATATATATTTCAAAATTGATGATATGATATGAGTTCCACAAGAATCTCAACTGATGGAGTTTTACTAAAATAAGATCATCTCTTGCTGAAAACAGTATCCGTCCGTCTTCAGTAGATTTGTGTCCAATGATCTACTTTTGTTTACAGCAACAACTGCATTACCGCTGGGGAATGTTACTTTGGAAATTTTCTTTAAGCCACGAAAAATAATCATAGGTATGCGTCCATCCAATGATATTGTCAAACAGACAGTGTATCGATTTTTTCTGAACCCTGTATCCGCACCATCAAACTTTTTGCTCCCAACAAAGTGAAGAATGCAATCTCTCGCCATGTCAAAGTACCATGGAGTTTCATCCATATTAAAACCACGATAACTATCGCTACTGCTGCAGCGTTATTTACTTGAATTGAGTGTTGCTTTATTTGTTCCTGCCTTTTCTATCCAAATAAGAACTCGTTGCGTACTTTGAAAGTGGGTGGTATTTTGATTGCGAACGCTATTGGGTGTTATTTCGTTCCTTTTTAAAAAAATAGTTTTTTCTCAATTTCGGGATAAAACGTCTTCCTTCCTGCGCCCTCGAGACGTTTTTGTTTATATTTTTTAACCAGCTTCAATAATTCTGCTTCTTGTTGCAACCGACGGCGAAGATTTTTCCTGTCAGTGGCTGTCTGTCGAATTTAATATCGAATTTTGACTTCCCCCCGCTTTTGAACGTGTTACAAACTGTAGTGTTTCGTGGATAGTATACGATTTTCGTTTACTAGACTTTTTATTTTACATTTTTAGGGTTAAATATTCTGACAACGAGTAAAGACGCGCATGCGCTGTTCACGTCTATTGCAATGACATTTCTGGGTTCTATTTGGAAAACAAAATCCTAATATAGGTCTAGACGGACATATATTTGGGTCGGTCTCTTAACGGAAAAACCCGGTACCGAGATTCGAGCCTCTTCGAGCCTGTTCGAGCCTGTCGAACCTCTTCCTATCCGGGGAAACGTGTTGACCATTCCACTACAAATATCAGCTTTTTTGATTGTATTAAGTGCGCCCCAAACCCCTTTCTCCCCCGATAAAAATGTATGTTATATGTATATTTAATGCTAACTTTTGCTCACCCGCACTTTAGGACTCTGAGGAAAATATAATTATATTAAATAAAATAACAATAGTTTTGTATGAAACCACAAAATTTATTGTACGTCGACCGATTTCGCTTATCTCAAGCTTAATCAGGACATATTTAAAATTGATCATAAATACAAAAAGACTGTACTTATATATACATAAAGACGGAGATAGAATATAAAATTACATGTGAAAGAGAGAGAAAGAATACATATATAGTTAAATAGAACACCAAGGGAGACAGAATATAAATTATATGCGAAAGAGAGAGACAGAATACATATACGGATAAATGGGACATTAAGGAATGGGAAAATACAGTGTTGATTGATATTACGTTGATTTTGAAAGAAACAAACCTAATATGGGGTAATGGATAAAATTGATTTGATTATTGAGAATTGGCATACCAATATTTATTGCCTTTTTTATTTCAAGGTATAATTAACCCTCTTAAATTATTTTCTAAATCAGTTATAAAATACTTAAGCAGAAGCGATTTGTGATTTATCGGCTGATAGCTTGGCTACTGTCCACTTCTCAATCATTTCATCAGACACGTTGTTGAGTGTACCTGTCACTTCAAATCAAAGGTTGCAGTAATTAACGCACCTGCTTCATCTCACGTAACAGTTAATGGATCTCAAGTTCTTTGTGAGATATAATTATTGAGTCACACCATGTACAGGATGTTCCTTGACAGGTTGAGGACATGTTGGGAGGTTCTGCCACTAGAGTCAGTAATTGGTAGTGATTCCCGAGTTACTAACATTTAGACATTCAAGGTGAGTTGTTGCCACATATGTTGATAAAATCACTTAGAGAGACATGAACATAAAAATTATCTGTCAAAAAATGTACAAAACTTTCTCTTGCCGGGATAATACGTTACCGTTACATCATGTTAATCATGTAATTTTACGATGAATTTAGACTTATTTCTTTTATGTGTAAAGGTCACAAGTGAGGCATACCAACGTAACAGCCGGTGTCGGTTCTGCACCTTCCTCTTTTATTGCCGAAACGTCTGCTTATTACAGAGTAGCAAGAATAATTTATTAGGTTATCCCATAAATAATGCGGTATTTTTAGTTTTCAAAATTAAGATATACAATGTTCTTTTTTTAATTTTAAATATACTCTCCTTCATTTTATACAATATTCTTCCATCTTTCTCTTTCAAAATTCACTTGTCCGTGACGAAAAATACTCCTCCAGTAGGTCCGTCCGTCCAAATGATTTTGAAGACTGCGGAATAAATGGTAATCAGATAAGGTAATATATCCGGTGAATATGGTGGGTGGGGAATTGTTTTCAAAAAAGGTTCATTCCTGAGGTGTGACAGTAAAGAAGAGCACATGACACTGTGCACGCGATTAGCGTTTGTGAAGAGCCCATTGACCCAATTTGTTAACATTTCCGATGGCACGCAGGTGTCGATGAATGGTTAAATGACCAAATCCCAAAAGACCGAATATGCTCCTTTGTCACTTCCGTTATAGCTCTGAAAAAAAATACTGTTAAAATCGAACTGCACTCTTCAAAACTTGTACTAAGAATAAGTTACTATACCTATAGAGTAATTTTACCTGATGCAAGTAGTTCATCCCACCCTCCTTCGACTTTTAGTTCATGTCATTCAAAAAACCGCATTATTTATGGGATGACCAATATATTCCGTTTTTAAGTTCAATTATTGATTGACTAATGTTTATTTAATTTCAAGACCAGCCTGTTAAAGCGTTAAGAACTCTGAACACTGTAAGATTGGCGTCTATCAATATCAACTTGGTCGTTCATCCGTTCAGTTAATTAAGTTTTGCCTCGTGTAGATTTGAGTACAGTGGTACCTCGGTATACGTCTTTAAATCCGGTCCAGATGCTTGGACATATACCAATCTGGACGTATGCCGAATGAATTTTTCCCATAAGAAATAAAGGGAAAATTATTAATCCGTTTCTATGAAAAAAATTCTATTGTTATTGTATAAAATAAACGGATTAATCAGTGCCCGGAAAAATCCGAGCACCCCCGGCGCATACCACCAGCGGAATGTATCGCATCTATCTTGAGAAGCAGTCTCACATAATTCTTTAAGGTTAAAATATTGATAATACAAATTAAAAAATCAACTAGAAATATATATATTTCTTATTTTTATTTGTTAACTTTGTTTTATTAACCACTTATTGAGTTTAAGCACATCTACCGGTTTCGAAAAATACAATTTTCTTCTTCAGGATGTCAATACTAATCAAAATATGTTGTTTCTTTACCAGAATCTATTTAAAAAAAAACAATAACTATTTAAATAATAAATTTAGTACCTAACTCAAATTATTACTTAATATAAATTTACTCGAATAATTTTTAGGAAAAATTTTTAGAATGGGACTCGTAGTTAAATTTAATTGGTTGTTTATAATTTTTTGATTAGTTTCGCACGTTTTATTTATCTCATTATCAAAATTGACAATTCCAATTTTTTATCAAAACCATGATGATTTTCTATCAGATGATTAGAAAATTCTGAAAACCCACTATTGTTTGAACACATTAAAGTCAACTAGTTTCAGTTGGACCCAACCTTCTTCAGAACGATATAGTATATGGACTAACCTAAGTATAGATATTTAAATAGAAGGTTAAGAAGACAGAGTAAAAGCACATCAGAGTGGGACAGAGTATCAGAGTGTCTAGCCACAACGTGTCTGGTTACTTTAAAAATAATATAATATATTAAGGGTATTTCTGTCATGAAAACCAGTTTTTACAGATAACCACATTCTCCTGAAATACAATTGTTTTTTAACGCAAATAATTTAGAATGTCGTCAACACGCAGCGAAGAATACGCACTTCTCGAGGTTAACACAATTGTAATAAACCAGAAATATGTCTCTTAGTTCATCAATATTTGCAAATAATCTACTAGTTATGTAAATTAAATACTCGCGTTAAATATTTTCAAGGAGTTTTGGCAAAATGTTAACAAACCACCGTGTTGTAATATGCCACGACTCAGCAGTTGGGATCCTGGCCCCAAATGGCCAGCTAAACAAATGAAGACTTCGGTGGATGAAGGTGTTAAGTGACGTTCTTTCATCTGTCTCTTTATTCTGTCACAAAATAAATATTATACATATAGAGTGGATGAAGCGTGTATGCGGGTATACAAAAAAAAAAACACACATTTTTATCGTGATGTTGCAATTTTAGAAATGTAGTATTTTTAATACAAACTAAATTTATCAAAAAAAAAACAGGATTCGAACCTGGATCTTTTCCTATCCCGGGAAACGCGTTAATTAAAACCCCGCACTTTATTAAAAACGCGAAAATATTAATTATTTTTGAAAAGGAAGCCTTAATGAAATGCATGAATATCACATTAAATTTTCATTTATGCCGAACAGAAGGATATAGAGTTTTATTTATAATATATGACAGTTAAGATTGTGAAGCTTTTTGCTTTGTATGTGGGAGCTACTGGGATCGATCCAAAATAATAGGTTTACAAAAAAAAAAAACTCTTTTATTCTGTTATTCTTGTGACTACACATACCATGAATGAATTGAACTTTATAAAACAGAAATTTAACAACACTATTTGCAATGAATCAATTTGTACCAAACGAAGAATTTATTCGAAATTTGACATTACATCATTTCTTGAAGAAAGAGACAGCAACACGTGCCGTTAAAAATATTCAATGTCAAAGATGATTCGCGAAAATTCCATCAGGAAATTTTGATTTGAAAAATAGCCCTGGGAGCGGAAGATCTATCAAAGTGGATTACGTCATACTGGCTGCCGAAATCAAAAACAATCCAACTTTATCTATTGAAAAAATCGCGGACAAACTCGGATGATCAATTGTTCAACTGCATCTTAAAAGACAAGGAAAATAGATACCGCATGAACTAAGCGAAGAACACCCGGGCGATCGAATAGACGCACGTGAACAACTTTTGGAAATGGAATCAGAAACGTCATTTTTACAACATCTGATAACTGGAGACGAGAAATGGGTGCAATACTCGATCCAAGGATGCAAAAGTAATAGCTTTCGAAAGGTCAGGTAGCGAAACCCACCGCTAAGCCCGGCCTCACAACGAAAAAGTCATTTTGTCTGTTTGGTGGGACTGCAAGGGACATTGAAGCTCTCAAATCTGGACAAACGATAAATGCGCAATTGTGTTGTGAACAACTGGACCGTTTTGCGGTAGAAATTAATAAAACGATATTATTTTTGGTACCCCTAATATGTTTTAAATGAAGATAAGAGCGTTAGGAAAAAATATTACAACATTTCTGACACACTATTTTTCGTGATAAATTTTTGCGTATCTTCGAAAATTGCTGGAAATTAGATAATGTTAATAATATTATTAATTATAAACATACACATTGTTTTAAATTAATACTATTGTCGTACGCCTTGAACGTACGAATTGAAAAAAAAAGTGTATTGTAGTAGATATACGGTAGACAGATGAAACGAAACCTTTTTACGGGAGTGCCATCACACCGCTCACTCATTACGCTACACAGTACACTCGGTGCAGCTCCATATGGCATTACGCGTTTATAGTTCGCGACGATCGCACGTTTGTACGACGGAATGACTGCGAAAACAATTTCACAAAACGTGCACATTTTCAGTTTTCGCATGTTCCTCTCGCGCTGCGTGTCCACCAGCGGAATGTTTCGCATCAATCAATCACAACATCTAATGGCACATTTTTTTTTTTTTTTTAAGGAAGGCTTATTCAAACATTCTAGAATGTGCGCAGTTTGTATGCTGAAAATAAACCGACCCGACTTGCATCTGACCTCGCTACAATTCACACAATTACAGTGACACCTTTACAATTGTTACCGAGTTGACGAATAACATGGCAGATTGTCGATTCGGCATTTGAAAAGAGGCCATTATTTGGAATGATTTGTTATCCAATTGAACAAATACAATTTTTATTGTACATTCATCGTTTCGTCCGGTGGAATTTTAACGCGGCACCTCGGAGCGCGACGCGTTCAGACAATCATTTTATGCTGAACGCAGTTATGCAGAAACACATTATATGATTAGTTACGATTAAATCCAGTCAATGAATATGATATATATATAAGTGTGTTATAAATGGGTATACATATACACGGTGCGCCGTTAGAATCCCGTCAAAAAAACGTTATTGCAAAAAGTTGTTTATTTAAGCCAATATAAAGAGTATTATATATTTTTATTTATTATCTTTGTTTTATTAACCACTAAAATGAGTTTAAATACATCTACCGGTTTTGAAAAATACCATTTTCTTCTTCAGGATGTCATAACTAACTAAAACACATATTGTTTCTTTGATAATATTGCTGATTTTAAAAGTATAATATAAAGAGTGTCCGAAAATTAACGCAAGATTTGAATTTGCCGCCATTTCTGCAGTAAATTGTTGACAACCTTGAAAAATTTTTATTTGACAGCTGACAGTTTGGGGTTAGTAAAAATGGGGCGTTACACGATACAACGACGTATTTAAAAATTTAATACAAACTATGGTCGGAATAGTGGTTTAAGTTCGTCAACTGCGAAGAGATTAATTGAAAAATTTAGAGAGACTGGATCAGTTGGAGACGATTAACACACTGGTCGTCCAACAACACACAACAACAACAATAACAAGCCCACAACCATTACAGGAGGAAATTAAACGCCGCATCAACGAAATTCAGCCACATTTATGCAAAGTGGTCGTGGAAAATTTCGACAAAAGAGTGCGTATGTGCCAGCAAAGCCGTGGAGGCCATTTGCCCGATGTGTTATTCCATAAATAACTCTATCCCTTGTACTTTATGATTCAATAAAAAAATTAAAATCTAGACTAAAAACTGTGTTTTCTATTTAAGTCAAATCTTGCATTAATTTTGGGACATTCTTTACAAAGATACCAAAAGATGCTGTTATATCTCATTTAAATGATCCTTGCTGGGAACTTTCATTTAATATAACCACCCTGCGCCTCTATCATCTCCTTGATCCTCGCCCTAAAGCGCGAGCACGCTATTTTCAACTGATCGCGGTTCATGGCCGTAAACTCTGCCTCAATAGCGGCCCGAAGGGAGTTGACGTTAGGGTGTCTAGACTTGTTGGTTTGTCTCTCGACTACGCCCCACACTTAGTAGTCCAGAGGGTTTAGGTCGGGACTGTTAGGAGGCCAAAAGTCCTTCGACCAAAACATGTCAACGTTGTCAGAGAGCCAATATTACACTAAATGGCTCGTGTGAGCGGGTGCTCCATCTTGTTGATAGATATACGGTGTCCCAGAGGCCACAGTCTCCGTCCACGGCTTTACCACTCCTCTCCACCTCTAAATAAACCTCCTTCGTGAACGTTTCGCCCTTCCTTCGGGTGGTGGGCGTCCCATACAGTCATATACAGTCGATCTTGGGTACCTGAAGAATTTAATAATTTCGGTGGGAGTTCTTCCGGCACGAAGGCTTTTTACAATCGCCGCTCTTCAAATGTAGCTAACTTTAGCGCCAACTAGCGCCTAACCCTGAATTCAAATACAATTTTTTCTGGATTCTAATGGCGCACCCTGTATATTAATTGCAAGACGTAAAGATAATCGACGAATAAAATAAATTTTTGAAAAAAAATTACCCAGAGCCCAAAGTCTCGTTGGGTAGACGAAATAATCGGCGAAGTGGAAGTGACATGGCAAAGATTGGCGAAGATGTCACGGGGAATACTTCATCCAGCAATGAATTAACAATGACTGATGTATATATTTGATGCAGTAGGTACTTTGCTACCTTGTGTATTCGCAACTGAATTGTCAAAACTGTTTTCAAAAGTGCAGGTCTTCCCACAATAAGCAAATAAATTATAATAGTTTTTATTTATTTGATTACTAGATTGATGACATATTATGCAAAGGTAGGGGCAAGATTATGTGATTTAGTTCTTTGGAGTGATGGGGCGGCCCCTGGGGGGGAGGTGCCTAGGATGTGCACAGGGTCATAGAGTTAACAGACTGATTCAATTATATATATTGTTACGTTGTGCGTTGGCACCGGTGGATAGAGCGCCAGCGCACCACACTACCGATTAAATCCGCTAGATTCAGCAAATTATTTACATTTTGATCACATAAAACATAACAAACCCAACACTGTAAGCACGATAACTGTATTTGACATCTTCTTTCTTCTTGTTAAACTCTCCTCCTAGTGAGGACACAGACTGCCAATTCGAAAAACAAATCTCTAAAAAAACATTCTTTATTGTCATTTATTTGTTAGGAACAGAATTTTTTTTTTCCCTAGCATTTACCCCTACGATTTGTCAGAGTAATAAAAATAAATCAATGAATGACTTATTGCAAAAAACACTACCATTTTCGTATTTGTTTTTATAATTAAAGTTTTTATTTCTTTTCTAATAATACTTTTTTTTTTCAGCGATCGGGGACTAACGCAAGAAACGGCAGGACAAATATTAATCAGAGCATTGATAGAGTGTGTCGAAAAGACTTTAAAAATTTAGATTTAGACAGTGAGTGTTCCATTTTAAATTAATTTGGAAAAAAAATTGCCAGTAGGAACATTTGTAAAGACATGTTGCCGGAAAAATTCGAAGTCGATTTAAACGGAATTCAGTTAAAAAACGGAATAATGAAAAGCCCCACTAACACGGAAAAGAGAAATCTCTCCAATAGAGAACTGTCCGCCAAAGATATTTTGGTGAACGGCGAGAAAGACGCCGATGACGATGCCAAGAGTGGACTCTTGGACGGTGGCGTGCGAGATGTTCCGGTGAAGGTGATTCCCGGACAGAGAATACTGATCAGGGAAGACACCATCGTGGCTGGGTGCGTCACGTGTTCTAACGGAAAGCTGGTGGGGTATGCAGAGAAGAAATTCGGACCAAAGCTGTGCTGGAATCACAAGCGGACAAAAAAAGAATCCGCCTGTCGTGAGTACATTCATTTTATATATATTTTCAGCTCTTAAACAAGGCCAGATAAATTATATCGTAATTTATGAAAACTGCTTGTTCATTAGTTGGGTGTTTGATTTTCGTAATAGTGCACGCTGGTAATTCATAATGTCACATTGAAAGTCCTGTCAGTTGCAATTTGGTGAGCCTATAGACTGTTCACATTTGTTTGAATGCTTGATCTTTTGAACCGGATTCTTGTTGTTGTGAAGAGCGTATAGGTCAGTCCGCCAGTCTTCTACGACTGGGGTTGAGAGCGCCTGCAATGAGACGCTCGACGAGGCTGTCTGTAAAATCGAGCACTCCACATTCGATCTCCGGTTCGTCACATTTCCAAATCATATCTTGCGATTCAATTTCATTGCATCTCATTTTTTATTTTATTTACGCAAGGATCGCATCGGATCAACATTTTAATACTTTAGCCCAGAGGTTCCCAAACTTTTTTGTGTCGTAGACCCCTTGCCATGTTTTTCGGTTTTTGGTACACCCACTACTTACCTGATATTGATTTTTTGTAAATTTCTAATTGTAACCACAAAGCGAATGCCTACATCCTACAACTTACAACTTACACAATTTTATAAACATATATAATAATTTTTTTACTTCATAGGTACTTTTATAAATAATGTATATGTCTTTATATTATAAGATTATAATGTAAGTAAATAGGTACTATCGGTGTATGTTGAGATCCACTATCGTGGACCCCCATTTTCATTTCATGGACCCCCAAATTTTTTTTTCGCTGACGTAGACCCCTGGCAGGTTATCATAGACCCCTGGGGGTCGATATAGACCACTTTGGGAATCACTGCTTTAGCCGATGCAACTTTAAAATAATTTTAGCTCTAAGGTACAATTATGGGCAGGGGCGTGCACTGCATACAAGCAAAACAAAACTGTACTCTACTAAAAATTCTAGCCGTTGATACCTGGAGTAGCGTAACCTTGTCTATGGCGTAACCCACAACTTTTATCTAGCCGTTATTTTCAAAGCCAAACTGTCATGATTATATTTATTTTTAATGTCGGAACCACTTCATTACTGCTCTAAAGCCGGCAACACAAGTATCGGCATACCTGACAGGTATACATGTTCAGGTAAACATGACTAGTATACCGAAGTTCGACTTTGGTCATACGCACAGCGGCCAACCTGTGACAATCTCTCAGTCAACCATGGCATCGGTACAGCGCAACTACGACGATATGGTAGCGCTGGTAGGTATCTTCGTCATTCTACGAAAGAAAGGATGAAAAAAGTGGTTTAAAAAATGGTTTAAAAAAAGATTAGTGTAATTATTTAAGAATGGATGGCTCAGATTTATACAACTCAATAAAATCTTTTAGATAAAGCGACCTTACCTTTCGCGGTGGACGGAACAACACACACGCTCAGATTTGCCTGAAGTTTGCACTTACTCACGGGTAAAAAATATGAATTTTCAACTGTTGTCAGGTCGCCTGTACAGGTAGGGATACCGCCCAGTTTTGTCACATACACGAATTATATTTCTCGCACCGGCGAAGTGCCGAATTAAAAGGAGAAGTGCATTCTTTGTACACTATGCAAGAGATAATAATGCATTTATTTAAGAAGAACTTCCCACGACCGATACCCAAAACAAAGTGATCAACTACCTATGGCTTCGGGCTTTTTATTATCTATAATCCTTTGTTCTTGGTTAATATAAACATTTTTTAGGAGATCACATTCTTATTGTGAAGTTGTAATTAGTCAGAACATAGGTCTGTGATATTTTAAATATGAATTAAATATATTAATTATAAAGATATACATATAAAATCAATGTAGCTTAGTGGGATAAAGCACCTCCCCCGGTTAGGGAAGAGATCCAGGTTCGAATCCCGGTAGCGCAACAACAATATTTTTCGATAAAATTGATTTTATATGTATATCTTTATAATGAATATATTTAATTCATATTTAATATAAACATTTTTTATTTTAAGGGAAGCTTTTAGTCTCAACAGTTTTTATGGGTTCATTGAATTCGCTGGTTAACCTATCTCAAGTGGGCATCCATCCAAGTAACTGAGTTCGTTGACCTGACAAACTAAAAATTGAAACGAATACAATAATATTTATGTAGGTATGAATTTAACTATTATATATTGCATCTACTTTGATAAACCGTAAAGTTAATAGGTAGTAATGGTAATATAGGTAATTGTATGAAGTAAGAAGTATAAGAAGATAGGTGGCAGGAATACAACACACGCTCCGGTTTGCCCAAAAGGCGACCTGTACAGGCATACCTTTCAGGTATACCGTAACGTGTATGACCGACTTAAATTTTTTTAAAAAGGTTAAACAAGCCGATGATCACAACACTTTGATCTTTCTTATCACCTTTTGCACTCTGGAACAATAATAATAATGACCAGTTTACACTGTGCCTCATGATTCAAGTCTGGGATTAATGAACAACAATGGAGGTTGACTCACCGGCAACATAATGGCAACGGCATGACAGATTGCAGTATTAAATGATAATGAAAACATTCATCTATGAACTATGACTTTATTGTGAAGATAATATTGGTGTGGGTCTTCGACTCCTGGACTTGGTCGCGCTCCAAATATACTATTTACGACTACTGCAATATCAAAAATAGAAATTTTCAAATATTGCCTTAATATTAATAAGATTGTATACATATTTGTATTATAAATATGAATTAAATATATTAATTATAAAGATATACATATAAAATCAATTTTATCGAAAAATATTGTTGTTGCGCCACCGGGATTCGAACCTGGATCTCTTTCCTAACCGGGGAAGGTGCTTTATCCAACTAAGCTACAGCGACACTATTTTTAGCGACAATTTTCGACCCTATATGTTATCTTTTTGATATTAATACATTTTATCGTTCCATCATTTGACAGAGCCATCTACCTTATTTTTACAGAATCTAAAATACCTTTGAGTAAACTGATAGCAGACGCCAGAATTATCAATTCATTTTTATTAAATTTTGGACACATTGATACAACTTTATTATTTTAGGAGAACACATTCTTATTGTGAAGTTGTAATTATTCAGAACATAGGTCTGTGATATTTTAAATATGAATTAAATAGTTAAGGTTCGAATCCCGGTGGCGCAACAACAATATTTTTCGATAAAATTGATTTTATATGTATATCTTTCTAATTAATATATTTAATTCATATTTAAAATACCACAGACCTATGTTCTGAATAATTACAACTTCACAATAAGAATGTGTTCTCCCAAAATATTTGTATTATGTAATATTTAGGATGATTTAGCATTTTTATTCGTGTGCTGTAGAATCAATTTTTTAAGTGATTATTAATATTAATATTTATCAGGCAAGACCAGCGGTTCACAACGGAATCCTGGTACCGACACTGATGTATGGAAGTGAGGCCTGGAGTTGGCAGAAGAGTAACGAAAGTGGACTTGAATGCAGCGGAAATGAGATCACTTAGGCGTATATGTGGCAGATCCATTTATAACAGAGTAAAGAATGTAACGCTTATCTTAGTATAGTGAGTAAGATTAGAAGAGGATCACTTAGGTGGTTTGGACATATGGAACGGATGAATGAGGAAAGAATGGTAAGAAAGATAAATGCCGCAGATGTTGATGGCACCAGACACAAGTAGAGGACGTCCGCGGAAGATTTGGCACGACCAGGTAAACCAGATGCTGGAGGATGGTCCTGTTAAAGCCTCAATAATCGTCGAGCTTGTATGAGAAGCTGTATGAATGTGGATGAGACGAGAATTGTGCATCAGGACAGAAGAGTGTGGCGCTCTATCCTCTCTGCTTACACCCGCGCTGAAACGGCGTGATGGTAAATAAGTAAGTAAGTAAGTAACACGTTATTATTATAAAGTTGCAGTTTTTCAGAACATAGTTCTGTGCTATTTTACTACAAATTAAATTAATCAACTTGAAAGATATACAGAAAAAAATCTATTTAACGAAAAAATATTTTAGTTGCTACCAGGATTCGAACCTGGATCATTTCCTATCTGGGGAAACGCGTTATCCAGTTACGCCATATCAACTGAGTAGTTTTACGACATATTTTAGAACTTGTATTTCATATTGATACATCTATCATTTCATTTTTAAAAGCAATCAGCTTTATATTGCGTCGAATCTCAAATACCTTTGAGTGATACACGCTAGGACACACCAGAATTAAATCATATCAAATCAAATTGATATGATCACAACCAGAATACGCGTCCAGCGTTTAGAATTGCTGATAAATTGGAAATAGTACAACATAAGTTCATGTAAACTCTAAACTAAATTGCAATTACCCCTTTAGCACTATGTATTTTTTTAATAATACAAATTAAATGTATTAATTAGAAAGATATAAATGTAAAATCAATTTTATCGAAACATATTGTTGCTACCGGGAATGAAAAATGAATTATTGATTCTGGCGTCTCCTATCGGATTACTCAAAGGTATTTGAGATTCCGTAAAAATAAATAAAGAAGATGGCTTTCAAATGATGGAACGATAGATGTATTAATTTGAAAAGTGTAGCATATAAGTTCGAAAATTTGTCGTCAATGCACTGTGTTGGTACAGCATAATCAGTTAATGCACGTTCCCCGGATAGGAAGAGATCCAGGTTCGTATCCCGATAGCAACGACGATGTTTTTCGATAAAATTGATTTTATACGGATATCTTTCTAATTAATATATTTGATTTGTACTTAAAATATCACAGACCTATGTTCTGAATAATTACAACTTCACAATAAGAATGTGTTCTCCTTAATAATATATTTTCCGTAACTGTACACATATTCCTTGAACGTTTTCGATTCACGAATTTAGTCGGGTATCCACTCATAAAATATTGTGGACTTGGTCTGTTGCACCCAGTATTACCCAAGTATTATTTTCATCTCCTTGAGTGTTCCATTTCAAAAACCAAGGATTTTTAAGTATCACTTCAATTTTTATTAATTTTCATGTAAACGATTGTGAGTTGCCAGATACCGCCTATATCGCGATTGAACCTTACACCCGAGAAAACAATTAAACCGCATGCATTAAAAGAATTGCAAGATCAATAAAAATTATCTCTTATAAAAATAATATAAAATGTAAATGTTATCTTCTTAACTATCAGGAATTATATTTTCTAAGCGCTGTTATGTCTGCCCACAGTATTTTGTGACCTCCCTCAATCGAAAGGTCAATTTGTCAGATTCGACATACGTATTAAGAACTTCATCAGCCAAACGGTGACATCGAAACGAATTATATATATAAGTACACTATTTTTTTCTGTATTTCTTTTAAGTTGATTAATTTAATTTGTATTAAAAATATCACAGAACTATGTTCTGTAAATGCAACTTCACAACAAAAATGTGTTCTCCTTAAATATAATATTATTCTGAATAAATGAAGATATACGATAATTGCGATAACTTCTACTTGGCAATGGCCATCAAAACATATTAAATTATATATTTCTTCTTTTTCTTTTAAATAGGCAATCCACTATTCAATAGTGATTTGTGCCATTAATCAAGTTAAAACTGAAAAAAGTACAATAATATTATAGAATATGAATTATTATGTTACAAGTCAATACCATTGTCGTTCAAAAAAATTGCAATTATATAGATTAAATGTGGCGAGTTAAGGGAAAGAAGATGACACAAGTTAACCGGGAGTTGAAAATTACCATTGACAAGATTACTGTAAAAAAAATCTGTGATCCGCAATGGACAGGCAAAAAATATATGGTCAAGGGTCTCCTCCTCGGCATCACACTCACACATTGGGGAATCTATAAGTTCAATCTAAATAAATGTGAGGCTACCTGGTCATAAATGCTCAATGCTCATTCTAGAGATATTTGATATTGTTCTTTGGAATAAATCTTTGAATTATTTTAAGCCGATTACCCTTATGATTTATTAAATATGAATTCAATATATTAATTAGAAAAATATACATATAAAATCAATTTTATCGAAAAATATTGTTGTTGCGCCACCGGGATTCGAACCTGGATCTCTTTGATGATCTCTTCGTAGATGGTTCTTTCAAATAATGGAACGATTAAATGTTTTAATATCAAAAAGGTAACATATAGGTTCGAAAATTTGTCGCTGTAGCATAGTTGGATAATGCACCTTCCCCGGTTAGGAAAGAGATCCAGGTTCGAATCCCGGTGGCGCAACAACAATATTTTTCGATAAAATTAATTTTATAAGTGTATCTTTCTAATTAATATATTTAATTCATATTTAAAATATCATAGACCTATGTTCTGAATAATTACTACTTTACAATAAGAATGTGTTCTCCTAACCCTTATGATTATTTGGATCCATCCATTGTTCAGTCCAATTAGAATTCATACGTGTTTTTACCATATTAATTTATTTTATTTATTATTAGTAACTATATAATACTATGTACAAATCAGTTTGGACTGTGCCCGTCTCACTAGAGAAATCCTGTGTCTAGACGGGCATAGTTTACAAGCAATTTTTTCAATTAATCAGAATTACTAGTAGATAGAATTACATTTATTACTATATAAAAGGTGTATATGAAGAACAATTTTAAAATGGACTTAATTTTTGGATCACTTTGTAGCAATAATTAATATAGGTATGAGTCAATATGTTTGGGTGAGTGCACCAATACTGGCTCTACCCATATTACGAATCCAAGTTTTAATATATAGTCTCTTGTTCTTGGGACAATTCAATTGATTTAAGTCTTTTAGCATTCTATTAAATAGTTTAGGTCCAAAATATTTGTAGTTCCTTTGACCAAATGTAGTATGTGCTCTTGAGGTTTGTTGGTTATTTGTATTTGTCCGTGTGGAAATTATGTTTTGAGTTGTTTTAAAATGTGTCTGTTTGTATATTTGTCTAATATCAAAGACATTGAATTTATCATAAATTTCGTCAGTGCTCGTTGTGATTGGGGATTTGAAGATAATTTTTAATATAATTTTTTGAGCTGCTATTATTGGATTAATTGCCGACATAATTACGTCATACATCGGGATATGAATTATATACTTAACATGGTCGGAAATACTAAGTAAAAATTAATTTATTACGTGGTTACCGAAATTATTTTAGCGAACTGATTGCTTTTTTTTAAACGAACGATTCATTACTGATCTATTCAGAAAATATATTATGCAATAATTTCACTGCATCCATTTTGAATAACCTTGAACGTTGAGGTCGACGTTGTGATTCTTCTAAATTTAGTTAACAGGAAAAGATTTCGCTAATATTATGTTTGGAGTTAGCTTATCAAAACAAATCTTAATGGTGTACACTTAGCGTGTTATTTCAAAACACTTCAATGGACAGGAAAATTAACGATAAACAACAAAACACGAACACGACAGTTGTAAAATATTTACAAGAGACAAGAACACCGTTCCGACAATTCATTATCAAAAGATGTTTACGCCTTACTTGGCAGTGTGCAATTTTGCACGTTGCGCAAAATCCTTAATTACGCCAGATCACAGCGTACAATTGTGGTATTATAAATGCGGTAATATTCACACACCTCGTATAACCAGCCTTGCTAATTGGTTTACGTCGTCTGACCTTTCCTGTGAGGGCGCACGTTCAAATCTTACAAACTGCGGGATTTTTAAATATTTTTTATTTTCACTCATTTCATGTAAAAAATAATCATAGTATTTGCTTTTAGTTTCTATGTAAATAAAGCAATTATATAATAGTTTATTTATACTATTTTTTTTTTACTTGTTTAATATCGTTAATTTTCTATAAATAATCTTTGCCGTGCTTGTTAAGTAATCTAATAAGGATATTCTTGTTTTTATAACACTGTTGTTAATGGTACGCCGCGCCGTATAAATGTTTAGCTAAGACACAAACCGATTTATTTAGTGCTGCCGATAGAAGTCCAAAAATACGCGAAGCATTCGCTGTTTATTCAGCCAAGTCTCAACCCGCTTTATTTTTGCTGCCAATAAAAGCCTTGCGGTGAGATCCCGAACTTGCTTAAATCATTGTTTTGCACAAGGGATAATAGACACAGCATATTTTTTTGTTTTAGAAATTCCCCGCAGGGTCTAGCAACAAGCAAACCTATTTCTGCTTTCTGCTAGTGTGTAATAAATGAGTGAGACTACCCCTGCAACAGTACTATGTGGTTTTTGGGCAAATCTGAGTTAGGAATACCACAAACTTGTATATCTTCTTGGGTATCGAATGGTATGTCAAACAACCATATAAAACAAATAAAAATGCTATTACACGCAATTTCTAAGTGATCTTCCCTGCAACAACACTGTATGTCATCCAAGATGGCCGACGCTTCGTCTATCAACATTTGTAAAAACCGATATACTGTGTTGTTGCAGGGGGTATACAGTGTTTATATTAGTAAAATATGGTTCTTTAAATAGAATAAGGTCATCAGACTAGCGCTGCGTGCACCTAAATGGACCAGGATTCGCAACTCGGGTATTTCCCCAGTAAAATAATTCATAAAACACCTCTCTAAGCGTTATTATGCTGAACTCCCACAGCACCACGATAAACGTTCTGTCAACCTATGACATAACGGGCCCCTCGCGTATTAAACATCCCGAAACCGTCCTCCTTTAGAGGTTATCTCCTGCCCCAGTTAGCAGCCCCTGCACCATTGCAGTAATAATATATACAATACTATAATAATGAACACACCTCATTTTTGCTAATGCACCCATAAGGCATACATCATGATGGAAGAGCAAGGGGTCCAAATGAACCCGGTACTCTGAAGTCAAAGTCGAGGTGCGTTAAATTTACAGTCATTTGTAAATATTCAATAAGTCGTATTGAATAATTGCACGGCTGAAGGCGGACAAACACGTACAGGTGGAATAACATTATTGGCGGAGGGGAAACGGTGTGTTAGTATAACATGTCAATATTTGTCATTGCTTGGTGGTGTGGTGTCCCAACTGTGTGGATTGTGCAGTGCGCAGTTCACACCTCGGCTGTTCAGTCAATTGGCGTCTCTGTGTCTGTTCAAGGTTTACGTATTAACCTACCAACGTTAGTGTATGGGCCGGTTGTGTGATCGGTAGTAACTTTTTACTTTAGTAACATTTTACTAACGCCCGTTGTTAAAATCGTTTTCGGGTTGTTTGAACGTCAAATTTACTTTTGTCAAAGCATATATGAGATATCTATAGGCGGGACAAATAATCATTTTTTTCGCCTCTGCGTTCGAAATCTGTCACTTTGGCGGATATATTTTTTCGGATTATGTGTTATCATCGTCATCGGACGAACTCTCATCACTGAAATAGCGGAATATCGAACGATTAATTGTCGTATACTGCAACTTTCAAAGTGTCAATGTGTCAGATGACTTTTGGAACAGCTGCGCCGTATTTAACTGTCGATTCTCGTTTTGAACTATCGGATATCGCAGAGTAAAATGAGTTTACTGCGGGACGTACTTCCGAGGAGTGAATATTTTGTTACCGACGATCAAACAAGCCGTTTACGAAATTTTGTTTACTTTAGTAACTTATTTTTTTTAGTAAAGTTACTACTGATCACGTACTGATTATTATTTGTTTGCGTTTCTCGTCACTCGGTGTCGTTAAATATATAAAATTTCAGATATTGTCATTGGGTTAAATACACACTAATATCATCATAACCGAAAGTTTTTTTACTTTTAAAATCAGCAATGTTATCTTTGTGGTTAAGATTCATATTTTTATTTTTTATCTTTGTTTTATTAACCACTAAAATGAGTTTAAATACATCTACCGGTTTCGAAAAATACCATTTTCTTCTTCAGGATGTCATAACTAACTAAAACATATATTGTTTCTTTGACAGAATCTATTTAAAAAAAAATCTATTTTAAAAAAATTTTTTAGTACCTAACTCAAATTATTACTTGATACAAATTTACTCGAATAATTTTTAGGAAAAAATTTTAGAATGGGACTCGTAGTTAAATTTAGTTGGTTGTTTATAATTTTTTGATTAGTTTTACACGCTTTATTTATCTCCAACGATTCCAAATTATTTAATTTGTGACCAACACCGTTTACATGTAAAATTAACAATCCCAATTTTTAATCATAAAATTAATAACTTTCTATCAAATGATTAGAAAATTTTTAAAACCCACTATTGTTCAAACATCTCAAATGCTCCCTTACTCTTATATTAAAATTTCTACCCGTTTTACCAATATAAAATGCAGCACAATCCTTGCAACTAAGTTTATAGACACCAGAATTGTTAAATTTATCATCTTTGTCTTTAGAATTTATGAGTAAATTTCCTATACTATCATTTGTATAAAATGCCGGTCTAATGTTTCGTGGTAGGTGTTTAGAAGTTTTTTTAATTGCCACATTATCTTTTTACTGATTGCACACATCTTATACCAGTCTTTAACATATATTATTTATTTTGTATTTTTGTCAATTGTAGGCATGTAGGGTTGATATTAATCAGACATTTTACTCGGATTAAATTGTCAAATAATGTTTTTAATAAAATACTCGTTCTTAGAATGAAGTGATATCTTATTTACCACAATATTTGTTTGAATAGACAACATTTTATAAGACTTTTAAACATTTTAAATGATGTTCTAATTTTATACGTTTCATATCGCCGTATCTATAAAAAAGACAAATGTGTTTATGAAACCAGAAAATAATATGGTGATTATACAAATTTACTGAAATGCAACACCCTATATTACATTAATAACAATTTTGTAAAATTCACCAGAAAACTTCTTAAAATTATCATTTTTATTCAATCACTGAAATTGTATTTTTTTGAAGACAAAATACTCACGTAATCGACAAGTTTCATGAGATGATTTTTAGCTCACATATGAAGTGAGAAAGTTATCTTCTAGCAAGTTATTACTATTAAGATGATAAATACCCATCTATAATGCTTACAATCACTTACGATGTTGTGCATAGAAAATACATATGAAGTCAGCTAAAAAAAATGATTAAATTATAATAAAGATAAGATTAGCTTTTGATTGCACGTATTAAACATTTTTTATAAATAAATAAATAAATGGATAAAAATAAATATTTCGCGTTTTTCTGCTTGCTCGCGTATTAAACATTTGTTTTTGTTGTTCGCGATGTAGTCAACTATTTTTAACGAAACTAACTAACGCAGCAAATATAAATTATAGTTTTTTTAAATAATTAAATACTTTTAAAAAATCATAAAAATCAAATAACATTTCGAAAAAATGCATATATGTTTATCTCGGATCGCGCGTGCTTAGCATAAATAATTTAATATAATGAATGGATGGATATAAAGAATTACTTGTAAGTAGCTGCATATCCAATTAGTGAAAATATCATTAAACATAAAAAATAAAACAGATATTTATGTACAAATTATTGCATAATTTAAAAAAATTATATATTTTAGTTCTACAACGCCATTCTCCTCCATATCCTCTATTAATAATGATTTGCTACTTCGCTTATGGGTGCGAAATTACGAGATTGCCAGTAAGAAAGAACACCATAGTTACAAGATCGCGTGTCTTATGTAAGTATGTCGAACGTCTCATAATATTAAAAATATGTAGAACATAACAAGTATAGTGGTATTAAAATTTTCAAATTTCTGACAGCAGAAAATAACCTGTTTGTTTTCTATTCGAAAAATGTTCATTCATAACTACTCAATTCGTAATTCGTCAGATATTGACATTTCAATCCAATGTAATGTATCCATTAACCGCACGACACACAGAAGGTCGTTTCTGGAATATTATTGGTATTGTGGTGGTCCCACAGATATGAATATAGTAATAAATCCGACTGGTACCCTTCATACCGGACAGCAATACGTCGCGCCGCAACCGGTCCGAGGAAACCTGGAGCCGACTACTATTCTCATGGCTAGTTCCTCGGATACATCTACTCGCACCTCGGCACCGTGTACTACGTTTATCTTATACTTAATATAATAAATAATTCAATCTGTAAATAAACGCCAACCAGTTAGTACTGTTTCACTCACAATCACTAAATATATCAAACACATATCACGAAAGTGGTAACATTTCATATATTATACATACGAGAGAAGTGAGGAGATATAGGGCCCTTTATTCTCACCGTTCAAATTCTTCTGGCACAAACAATCCTTATTGGTGACCATAACGAGTGTACACAAACTTTAACAAGTATAATATTATTATTAAGTATTATTTCCCTACAGTCTTTGCATTTTATTGCATCATTCTATAAAGTGTAAGTAAACCAATAAAAAAAAAACCTCAACCGGTTCTGAAAACCGAAATGCAGATTACCCAAATGCTAAATATACTGGTCAATTATCATTAAATTATAAATTTGTATTGAGCTCGGTTTTCCTTATTTATGAACGGTACAGTGACCGTAGAATGCTGCCAGGTCAATCCTTTTTTAAGAATTTCTTGTCCACCATTCTGCCAGCATTAAAATGTTCGTACAAAACATTCCTTGGACCAGTGATATCAAACATCTCAGTGTTATCCTGCATCCATGATAAAGTAAGTTCTGCGTGACGTGTTCAAGTGAATAGTTACGTACCCAATGATGAGCAGAAATAGAATAAAAAACTCATACATAAGACCATATTATAAGGCTTATATTCGCTTATTCAATCCCCATCTAGGGTCTAATAAATACTACATATTCTGTAAACAAGGCCATTCGGGTCCCCTTGGGAAAGCTTACGGTGGAGCGACAATGTTAGATGTCCAAACGAATGTCCGAACATTATTTACATTCTCCTTATTCAGTGTGTCCCAAAAGTCGTTTTCATTTTGTTTTTTTTTCGCAATGAGCGGGAAAGAGGCGGGGGTTATCCGATCGTTAGCCGCGTCCTTGGGAATTCAGTCGCTGTGGAGCGTGTCCTTATCAGTTGTTCGTGATATTTTCCCTGGAAAATTGATATCCCGACGAGGTGACATATATTGGCCTCCACGTAGCCCCGACTTGACACCAATGGACTTTTTCCTATGGGGCTACCTTAAATCAAAGGTACAAGTACATTAACAATCCTCCCTCTCTGTACCAATTAAAAGAAAATATCCGAGAAGAAATGGCAGCGATCACGGAGAATACTTGCCGAGAAGTTCTCAGAAATGTCGCCTCCCGTTTAGAAGAGTGCCAGCAAAATAACAGATCACACTTAGTACACATAATTTTTAAAACATAAATTCCCAGGGACTGTACTTAAATGCAAAATAAATTTTTTTTTTACTAAACCCATTGTATTATGTCCATAATGCGCATAATAGACGGAATCATGTTTCGTAGACAAAGCCTTTACGTCAACGGATTGGTTTTTGTCCGTAGCCATTCTTATGAATGTCTGAAACGACACGTAGACAATCTAAAAATGTCGAATATAATAAAGGATGTTTTTTTAGAGGTTTGTTTTTCGAATTGGCAATACTTTTTCCAGCGACAGCCAATATGACAGCTAATTTGTGCTTAGCTTGGTTTGCCATTTCACCATGAAACAGAAAGGAGGAAAATGAGAACTTATTGCAAAAAGAAGGCAAAAAATGTCATGTTGGGCTCCACCCAAAAGACTTCTATAAATTATCATAAGATGTAATTGTGTCACAATACATATTGTCGGTTATAACGGACGGTATACATTTTCTGTAATAAGGTAAAAAATACATATTTTTTGTTTTATTTAAGTGTGACTTGGTCTAAATTTGTAACGATTACTAAAAAAAATCACCTTTATGAACTTCATCCACTAATGGGATAACTGGCGTCTCAATTAAGCGGAATCGACTATATAATTGTGTATAATACTGCCATATCCACGCAGGCGTGCCGTAAAATTAAACATCTTTCCCTTCTGCTTTCCAATAATTATTTATACTTATTTTTACAACTTTTATAAATATATTTATAAAAGAATGGTCCCAACAAGAAAATGTTATTAATTTTAAAATTAATAATTACCGGAGAATCATCATCCAACAAAAATATAAAAAAAAAACAAATTATATTCACAATATTTTTGAGTGTGTCAAAATTTTTGTAAGAACGCAATTGGTGGATTTTATCCCCAGAGGTTATCAATACATAATAAAGATGTCTCAGACAGCGTAGTTGTAAAAAAATTTATACATGATAAAAACATATATACAACTTTCATGGTGTGCAGTCGCTCCATGGTAAAATTGGTGAACGTACAATTTGTAAAGATGATCACTTCAAGTCATTGAAGACAGGTCCTTAAGCCTGTAATACCCGGGACTATCCATACTTTCCATATAAAAACTATAGCTTCGACTCGAAACAATGTCGGGCGAAACGTTTTTCAAAACTTTTAATACTCGTAAGTGGCTATGGTAAAAAATACTGATTCTATTAATTGGTTCTATCTAATTAATCATCTTGAAGTCAGTAACTTATCTTTCTCAGTTAAACGAGAAAAAATGATATAAACTTTTAATTCAAACCTAGGACCATCGTGATTTTACGGTAATTGTATACTCTTGTGTTAATTTAGTTTATGATTACTAATTATGTATTTATTACATACATTATTGATAAAGAAACAAAACATTTTTTCTTTAAATTTATTTTTATTTTTCTACATAGTCTCCTTGTAAGTCTATACGCTTCTCCCAGCGATGCTCCCATCCCTTTAACCCGTACAAATAGTACTTGGAGTCTTCCTCTGCAAAATAGTTATTTACGAAGATGACCTAATCTCTGTCCTCCGAGCGCAGCTTTTACCTTAGGGAACGAAAAAATGTCGTTTGGGGCTAGATCTATCTGGTGAGTAAGGAGGGTGGTCAAACAGTTTAAACCGTATTATGTGTTAAATGCCTTCACAATAAGATATTATACAATAATTGTCAATTTTCTATTAATTTCTAACATCAACATACTTATCTATTATTTTTAATATTTACAAAATCAACTCTGTGGTTTAAATCCATTTTTTAGATTGTTAACTTTGGTTTATTAACCACTTAACGAATTAAATACATCTACTGGTTTCAAAAAATATAATTTTTTCTTCAGGATGTCATCAACTAATCAAACACATGTGTTATATAGTTTCTTTAAAAAAAAAACTTATTTATTGTTTCTGAAGTAAGTTTGTAGAACTCCATAATCACACATATGAAAAAAAAAACACTATTTTTTTAGTTCTACTCGTTCAATTTTTGTGAGACGCTTTTCGCTTTACGAGGTCATTAACATACTATGCAAATAAGGTTGACATATTATCATAACTACATACCACAGACCACCAAATATATAGACATGAACTAACGGAAATTCCTTGTTTTAATATTTTCATTTTGGTGTCACTCATGCGATCACTTTGGCACCACTTATGCAATTAAATAGCTCCGCATCTCTTTTTAAATGCATGACTCGATTGAATCGAAAATTTAAACGCCGACAATATAATATGCATTAATGTAAAAAATACGTCTTGTTTACACAAAGATTTAATTTTCAAAGAGTAAATACTCTTACTGTTGCATAAATGTGTCATAAACTATCGGATTTATATTTCGACAAATAATGTGTGTAGAATGCCCCTCGTCCCGCGACTAATGTTCCGAACCCTTGTATTATATGTACACTTTGTTTCATGTCTATTCATTTACTGGTCTGTGTTATTTAAGCAGTTAGGTATACACGATTCGACATTTAAATATACAGATTAGAACTGCCTGATAATTAAAACCTCGTTTTTGCGTTTAAAACAACGATTTTTCTGGAACCGTATTATTTCGCAAACCTTAAAAAAAATCGTAGGTTGTGGCATCTCAGATCCATACTCTCCTGTTGATATCATATTTCATAATAAGGAAAATGTACATTTAATAAATAAATAATGAAAAAATTTATTAATAAAAATAAACTCTTTTCATCTGATCACGTTTTAATTATTTTTTTTGTTATTACTGTCTTATGATTAAGCTTGAGATGTATAACACATGTTGCTTCCCAATCTATTATTCTGTATTGTATAATTAACTCTATTAGGGCATACTTTTAAAAATATATAAGTTTTTCAATGTTATCTAAGAATAAAAAAAGTAATTTTCGCAATTAATTATTGCTCTAAAATGAATAATTTTTAATTAATACTGATAAAAAAATACTTCCTACGATTTTCAATTTAACAAAAAGATAACACTAAAATTAATATTAAAATTCACACCAAAGTCTCACTCTCAAGAAGACAGAACCAATGTTCATCAATTGAAGAAAAAGACTGTATCAAGTACCTAGGAATCATAATAGATAACAAACTAAAATGGAACGAACATATTACTAATCTTACAAACAAAATGAGAAAAACTGCCTACATATGTTTAAGACTCAGAAACATCTTATCACTAACAAATCTGAAAATAATATATTACTCGTTTGTACAGTCACATTTGCAATACGGTATTATTGGATGGGGAGGAGCATATAAAACCTCAATGTCACAGTTAGAAATCATTCAAAAAATGATTCTAAATAAAAAGACTATCCAAGTATTCATTATTTTATTGTATTTCACAGATTTTAAAGTACTAAAATTAATAAACATATATGAAAAAAAAACATGAATCCAAATTTTCAAAATTAAAAATCAATTAAACTTTAGAAGTGAATTCCGATTTACATGATTTAGAGACCAAATTGATATTCCAAAACTAAAATATACGGCAACCCAAAATTACTATATTTATCAAGGTATCAAATTTTTTAACAACCTTCTCATCACAGTTAGAACAATTACAGACTATCAATTTGTATCTGAAGTAAAATAATGTATGCACAGACCAACTGAAACATAAATTACCTCATATATACTCCTTCTCTATACACGAGTCCTACTCTCATAGAGAATAAATAAATGTTAAATAAATTATATATATATATATATATATCCTACTGATAATTCAAAAATGTATTATATTTTCTAATATTAAAATAAAATAAAAATAATTAACAGCAGATCTAGTATGTTTTATGTTGTCGTGCGACGTATTTCGACACTTCCTACGTAAAGTATCGTAACTAATAAAAATAATATTTTTAGTTGTCGTACTTTTGACATATTTATCAGTGGCAAATTTAAAAAAATATATTGTGTTCAATAAAATGTAATGTAATACGATATATCATATATATATAAACTTCCACTTAAAATTGTATCAAATATACGCGAAACTTCTAAAAATGTGTTCTTAAAATAATATATAAGTTGTATCAAAGTTTATCCGAATTTATAAATTGATTAATTAATTATTTCCGGCGTCTTCTAGAGGGTTTTATTCAAAGGTATTTGAGATTCACCGCAATATAAAGTTGATTGCTTTTAAAAATACGAAATGGTTTCAACTAAATGTTTTTTCGATACATAGATTTTTTTTTGTATGTCTTTCTAGTCGATTAATTTAATTTGTATTAAAAATGAGCTATTTAATAGTTTTTTAAGGTTCCATAAAGAATTTCTATCCAGCGATAGCTTTTTTGTTTCTTTGTTATTAGAATTATGAGTTGACTAATTATGACATAATAAATTTTTTATCTTGAACAAAAATTTTGTTCTCTGATTATCGCAATAACGAGGTTAATTAATGATAATATGTCAACCAGTCAATGCGTTTGACACCGGACGAGGCTAGTTCATATAAAAATCGTATTACCTTGTACCGAAATTAATATATTATGCTGTTCATCACTTTTGACTTTTAAAACATCCAAAACTTTTGTATAATACACGTACGCCACCAGGCCAGGTAGGGACCTATCTAGCAGTGGCGCGTCCCAGGCATGTGCAGGTTGCCCTGCTACTGAGGATACGATTAATCATTTATAAGGGTGGTTAGTATTGCTTGCAAAAAGTGAAAAGTGTTTTTAAATCAATATTTATCCTTTTTTCAATATTTGGAAAATTATTTTGTGGCAATATTGGAAAAATCATCGATAAAAATCTTAAATGGAAAAATCAAATTTGTCAAGTTGTTAAAAAGATTAGAAAATTAATATATATATTTTTAAGAACATTTTTATCGATAATTAATTTTGTATTTAGTATACTATGCATTTATTCAATCTATATTACAATATGCCATCATTAGTTGGGGATCAGCATATAATACCAGTAAAAAATGTACAAAAACTTATCATAAAAGTAATATTAAAAAAACAAAAAGATTGTTTCACAAAATTACTTTTTGAAGAATTCAAAGTACCAACATTTTGTGATCTATTTAAAATAAATTCTATTCTTCAAATAAATATTTAAAGAAAAAGAAAAATATCATTTCATTACTGAAAAATTGTACTAGGTTAAAATTTGTATTTTCATGCTCAAAAATTAACACATCATTTGCACAACACCATTATACGCACCCAGGGAAAAAAATATTCAACAGCTTACCCGAAAACATCAGGAATATTAATGATCATAAAGAAATAACCAATGCTATTAAAAAACACTTCAAAGATAAACATATACCCCGTAACTTATAATATTTTTATATCGCTATTGCTGTTAATTTATTATATTTTATTTTATTGTAAACAATATTTTTTATTAATATACAGTCCACTTCTCTGCACAAGTATATGCTTTCAAGAGAAGTGTAGCATGATTTTTTTTTTATTGTACTTATATCAGATTAATAAATATATTATATTAAAATATTATAGGGTAAACCTGGGGCATACGCACATGGGGGCAAACGGACACCCCCGTTACGTTTAATTTTGACCAAACCTACTAATATACGTTGGCCGTCATTGTGAATGTTATTCTTGACATTAGTAGTGTTGTGCTTCGTATAAAAACAATCATCTGTCAGAATCGTAATACTTTTTTTAGAAATTCATAATTATTTGTGATAACTGTATTTTTACTGGTGAGCGCCAATCCACCCCTACTTTTCATTATTCATTCTATATACATGAATATTTCTCTTTAAACGCAAGAAAAAAAATCGAGGTTCTGTTTATATCGTGTTTAGATTTTCCGTAACGATGCAGAATTTGCACATATTAACATTTTCGACCATTACGAGAACTCAGTTCAATTGTCGTTCTCACTGCTTTCCCTTTTAAGTTTGGTCGAATCATTGACCTTTTTTGCGAACGAGCACCAACGTGAGACTGACCACGTGACTCGGACCGCCTAGGACGAATACCGAGTCGATGTTTATTAGAAAATTTTGTTCGAATGCCGAGTCGTACGAGTAAAGAGGCGGACGAACGATGGGGATACACTGTAATTGAAATAATTTTATTCAGTTCTACAATAGATATTTCACGTAATTTGATCTGAAGTATTGTATATATATATATATACATATATACATATAAGAAAGTTAAATCGAATTGTTTATGTAAACGTCTTCGATCGCTGGTTCCCAGGATTCCGATTAATAATAGGTACACATATGATATATGAACTGCACTAACCTGTTAACTTTGCTGTTGTTAGATATCGGCCGGCTGAAGCGCGCTCTGGTGGTTTTAGGACTGCTCGAAGCACCGGAGGTAATGAGAGTCACACCTTCGTTACCGTCTTCTTTTGTGCCAACAGAAGTAATATGGCGCGCAACCATGAATTTTATTTCTAAATCTTAAAATTACAGTAATTTCACAACAGAACCTCAACTTGTGACATTACGGATTTGTATCACGTTTCAATTTGTTGATGTAATTTATTCTTGTTTTAATTAATATATTTAATTCTTGGACATGACTGATGACGCCGCGCACGCCACTGTAGTGGCCAGAAACCCGCGAAGCGAGCTCGTGACGTACGTTGGAATATTTTTTGGTTTCGCAACGTTGTTAACCTCTGCAACGTTGTTACGCGATTTACACTTATTTATAAATTATAAATAAGTGTAATTTTTTACGTTCTTTATTATAATTACTAGTGTTTAAAATCCGGCATGCGACGGGCGCGAATCGCATACACGAAATGGATTCATAAAATAAAAATCAACAAACTTTAACTAAATACGAGGGTGGTTTGTAAGTTTGTAAGTAACCTCTTGAATTATGTGATTATGAATGATGCATGTGAGATCATGATTGCAGGATTAGAAGGAATAGGCCATCGGATCCTCCGGAACGATGATCTATTAGGAAATGAAAGGAATCTCGGACATTTCTGGGTATTCATTAGGGTGTGGGTCTCTCGCTGGGGTTTGTTGGGGTGGACGATGCCGGGAAGAGCAGTGGCTAGAGAGACCTAACGGAGCATTCTACTGCCTCTCCTTTGCACCTCTTGCGACCTGGACGGGGTGAATTTCTGCCGGAGTGTGACCGAGTTTTGCGACAGCAACACATAAATGTGACGTCTACCCCCCCTCCCCCTAAGTTGTACAGGTATGGCTCTGATACGATGATACCAAAGCCAACCTATGGTGGTATTATGATGATAGTGTTAATAACTGAATGTAATAATGAAAAAAAAAGAAGTAATTATGACGAATCGAAACGAGGGTAAACAACTCTCAAAATGATTCGGGATGGGGTGTAAATAAAATAAAAAAGTATCTTTGTTTGATATTAAAGAAAACAATACGAGTTTTGTAACGTACTTTATTTATCGACATAGTCCCCTCGATGTTTAACGCACGAGGCTTTCAAAATACTCGTTTACTTCCTGTATGACCCCTTCATTTGGTTCAATGTTTTGTGTTTCGGGAATATATGGTGGTCCGAGGGAGCTAGATCTTGTGAATAGGCAAGATGCGGAAGCAGTTCAAATCACAGTTCGGCCAATTTTTGCTCAGCGTTGTGATGCATAGTATTCTTCAGTACCGGTTATCCATTTTTCGAGGTAGTCAATTAGGAGAATTCCTTTTGCGTCCCAAAAACTGACGCCATCACCTTTTCAGCGGATCGAACGCATTTCGCCTTTTTCGGAGCCGGTTCGCCATGTGCGGTCTTGACTGCTGTTTCATTTCCGGGATATAGTGGCGTATCCAGGTTTCGTCCATAGTCACAAAACGATGCAAAAACTCTACTGGATTCTTCACAAACACTTGCAAATTGTCGGCAGATGATCGCATACGTATTCACTTTTGTTCTGGAGTGAGTAAACGCGGCACCCATCTTGCGCAAAGTTTTTTCATGTGCAATTCATTATGCAAAATGAAGTGAACCCGCTCAGTCGAAATGCCTGTGGCTTCTGCCAACTCGCGCATTTTCACTCGTATCTATTATCAATGATTTTGGGTGTTACAGCTGCTTTCGGGACTCCAGGACGTGGTGCATCTGTCACGCTTCAATTCATTTACCCAAAGTCGAACAGTTTCATAGGAAGGACAAATGTCTTAGCTTAAATGTATTAGCTTGTTGGTGTAGTGGTCAAGACGCTGGACTAGTGATCTAGTGGTCGGTGGTTGTTCGCGCCTCGTTTCGGGACTCTAGCAAGTTAGTCCTATTTTCATAGCACAAGCGTTTAGTTTAGTTTGAAAATAGTAAGAATATTGATGTGACATGTATTCCGTGTACGCATCTCTATTTAAAAAAAAAAAAAAAATGTAGGTAAAATCCTCTCATGAATTCCATTTCAGATAAAAGAATTGAATCACACCATGAATTCCAATTTTATCAATTTTTCACTATTACTCGATACACTTTTATTTAATCACTGTCAAACAACGAATTACTATCAGAATGACTTGAGACCATAGATTATCTATTCATAAGAAGGAAGCTTTACAACTATACATACATATGACGTTAGCGCCATCTATTAGTATTCGAACCAAGTTACTTATCAAACCACCCTCGTATATGTATTAAAACGTTAAGAAAAATAGTTTCAACATTGAAAAACGAACGTTCTAAAGTAATAATTATCTACTTACATAATATTAGTATCAGAAATATTTCTATTAATTTAAATAACCTAGAGTATAGCAGCATTACATGTTCCAATTATAAAATTTCTGACAATGACACGTTTTTTTACTATTTTTAAAAAAGTACCTTCAGAACAAAAAGGTCACATATCCACATTCCAAGGAAATGTATCAATTTCCCTACGTGTGGATGCTGAGTGAAGAGGCTTCATTTAGGGGAATGGAGGTAGTTTTTTTTCAAAACCAAATGCAAACAGTAATTTTCCTCTTATTTGAACGTCAAGTGTGCAAAATTTCATAAATAAGTACCAAAATTCTGCTTTAAGGGGTGGGAAAAGGCGATGGGGGGATTTTTCGAAATCTCACATAGACAGTGATCTTCCTCTTATTTTGAAGGTCAAGTGTGCAAAATTTCATTAATCTCGGTATAAAACTGTAGATTTGTATAAAAAACAAACACATCCACAAACTTCTTTATAAGATGGGATACGTTATGAACCGAGAGATGTCCTGAATTTTCAATGTTTTAGCTATGTTAAATATGTTTTTTGCGGGTAATTAATTTTTTGTTGTTGAATTTACACCACAATATACTTATTTATTACATATTTAATTTTATAAGACTGTAATACGAATAATTTACTAGACATTCCTCTTTTTACTTTATAGTTTTACAGATTTAACACATTAAAAAATAATAACGATTGCTAAAAAATTTCAAAATCTCTTCTGATTTTTGAGTTTCCTGGGGGTATTTTGTCGTGTGTCATTTTGGATTATATTGCATGGTTCATCATCAGGGTTGATATCGCAGGACGATACCGTCGATGAGACTCGGTTAGTAATACGAATCTGGCACGATTACGATAATGTATATCGTATGTGATCGAAATACATATCTGAATATTAACAAATTAGTTTTTTTTAATACATTAATTTGTTAAAATATTTCCTTCTCCGTGATGAAGCAGCGGCTGATGACGTACATTTTTTGTGTATGAGCGTTTAGTAGTTAGTGGGATTTTTTGTATTAGGTTCACTGACACTTGACATGATTTAAAAACAGTTATTCCGTCCGCACAAATGGTTCATACACGCTATAGCCTAATTGCTAATACATTTTTAGCGGCCGGCGTTGTTCTTCCGAGACGTGAAATCTTTTCATGTTAGCGTAGTTTGTTTCATGTTAAAAGAAAATAATAATAATAAACGGGAGCAGAATATTTTTCGCGTTAACCGATTGTTCATGATAATAATAATAATAATAATAACGTGATCAGGTTTTTTTTTAATCCGAGTCGCCATAAAGATAATACATATTATTTTATTCATTAAAGGTTATGAAATAAATATAATGCTATGAAAAAGAAAACCAAAAATATATTTTTTAAAAAAGTTAATAAAAAGTAAAAAGTTCACATACATACAAAATATAAATATTAGATATATAACTACTTCAGTCACGGCCATTGTTGGATATGTAGCTATTTTGTAGGCGCTGCCATTCTCTGGTCAGGGAACCAGCTTTCCATGAGAGCGCCGATTGCACCAGAGAGTTGGTGCTGAGCTACAGCTGCAGCTTAACGCCAGCAACTCGATGCCTCAGAAGCGGAACGAATCCATGTATACGGCCAACGGTAAACATTGTAGATGCGCTGCAATAACGCTCCAATCCGAACAATATAAATGTGCTCAAGTGTGGCCAAACAAGCCTTGTGATCTATGACAAGATACACTCGGGGTATTTTTAAAACGTATTTCTACAAAGTTTTTTTTTATATTGGTAATTCAAAATTAAGAAAAAAATCTTGCTTTGGGAAAGTATAAAATCGGACCGTCTTAAGTAAGTAGTTTCAAGGAAAATAATATTTACACTATTTTAGTATGTTAAAGAACACACAATTACTGGATTTTTACCTCCAAGGCATTGTTATTAAACAAATTATAGATATTTCATAGAGTCGAAGCTATTTTTTTTTATTTGACATTTTTACAATTTTTTTATAACATGAATGAAGTATTTAACATTTTTAAAATTACTTGTTTTTTTTTCGCTTACCTCTCCAAAAAAGAGACTAGCTCTTGTGCTTGGAGAGGGAGTTACACTATAATAATTTTATTTATTGTCTATTTGTGTACATCTGAAGTGTTCTGTAATAATGTTTATTTTATAATTATGTGTTTTTGAAGTGTTCATTTAATTTCTTTCTAAACTCTTTTATATCTTTTATTATATTAAATGGGAAAATATAGAAGTATGGGTAATTACAGGACTTGCGACATATCTTCGGCGATGGATATGGAGGTTGATTAATGGCTGGAGTGGTGAACGTCACATTATGTAAAGTGATCACTTAAGCCAGCCGAAGACAGGTCGTGAGCCCTGTAATAACCCATTCGTCCATATTTTCCCATTTAATATAATATATAAATAGTTTCATCTTTATGAGATGTCTATAATTTGTTAAATTATATTCCACGTCACTGTTCACGAGCACAAATGTTTAAATTAAACTTAGAAAAATAATGTTTTTACATGTTTTTGCGTATAAACTAGTCTGGTTGTGTTTATTTGACCAATGACGTCGGTAATAAATAATTATTAACGATGCTGTAACATGAAGTGTTCATGTTAATGCAATTACATCAATTAAAATTGTGACATTTGTTTCCCGTCTAGACAACTAGACATGTCAGATATGGACCGAAATAAAGATAACCCATAACTGTTGATATTGAACTATGTACTTAAAGTACTTCCCCTTGAATAAGTACATATACGTGTATATATACATACGAATTATGTATTATGTAACTAAAAACAACCCATCAATAAATTACCGGATATTTAATTTAATAATATTTCTTAACTCTGACGTTAGTATATGATTTTCCACTGTGTTAAAAATAATGTTCCTGCTTCTGTCAGGCATCACACGAAGAGACGGAAAAATAGCCGTGTAGACAGAAGAACAGTTGATCTAATTGAAAACGACCATTTTAATGAAATGACAGTGGGCAAGTCACATCGCTCGAAGTACGGAAAATCGTTGGACGAATACAGTCATCGAGAGGCCGACATGGCAGCAAATAACAACTGACAGAAAAGAGTGGGAGACACTTGGGGAGGCCATTATCCAGAGTTGGATAGAAATAGGCTGATATTGATTATTTTTACCACACGATGATTTTTCAACCGAGGCAAGACTAGCGGTACACAATGGAGTTCTAGTATCGACACTGGTGTATGGAAATGAGGCCTGAAGCTGGCAGAAGTGAAACGGAAGTAGACTGAATGCAGTGGATCGCTTAGGCGTATATGTAGCAGATCCATTTATGAGATAGTAAAGATAGAAGAAACAAGGAAAGAATGTAAAGCTGATCTTAGTATAGTGAGTAAGAGTAAGAAAGGATCACTTAGGTGGTTTCGTCATATCTAACGGATGAATAAGGAGAGAATCGTAAGAAATATATATGACGCAAGAGTTTATGGCACCAAAAATAGAGAATATCCGCGGAAGACTTGGCATGATCAGGTAAACCAGATACTGGAAGATGGTTTTGTTAGGAGCCACAATAATCGGCGAGCTTGTATGAGAAAATGTATGAATATGGATGAGGCGAGAATTGTGTGTCAGGTCAGAAGAGTGTGATGCTCTATCCTTTCTGACTACTTCTGCGAGGTAATGGCGTGATGGTAAGTAAGTCACGTACGGATATGAGACATGGACTTTTGCAAAGGCTTCTGAAAAGAAATGAAATGTTTTTGAAGTAAAATACTTTCCGAAAGTATATGGGCTAGTGAGACATAAATCAATCAGGTCAGTGGCGCATTCGCAACAATTCAGGGTTAAAATATGGCAGGACACATAGAACGCGTGAATACGGAACGTGTCGTGAGTCAAAGTATAATATGGGTGGACTCTTGACAGACCCAGAAATAGATGGAGCGTCTATGTGAGGAGAGATCTGGAGGCGTTCCATGTAGAGTCCAACTAGTCGACATCATCAACTATTCGAATATCGAATAGTAAAACTAAAAATATTCAAATAGTTTGACAACAGTATGAAATTAATTTTCAATATTTAGAATAAATCGTATTATACGTAAGTACATTAAAATTTATAAGAAAACGAGCTAATTTACCTTAAACTGTTTATTTATTGTAGTTTTAAAAAATACATATTTTAAAAATAACAACGTATTGAACGTTTCGTATTTTTAATTTGTTCTTCATTTTGCTTTTATCTTCGCTGCGATTGAAAATACCCGCTCGGTAGCGGTTGACGTTGGCTTAACTGTTAAAAGTGTTTTAAATAGTAAGTCTAACGTTACTTGTAGTTTCTGCGAGGGATAAAATTGTGCTTTTTAATTCAGTCTGCAATTCGGACCACGATGAACGCTTTGAACAAGCAACAGGTATGTCTTCCACGTCCGAATCAGAATCCTGAGAAATGTTTAATATTCCATACTTAGAAATTAGTACGAATGCTATTCGAATAGCTGCACAAATATTCGAGTATCGAATAGTAGAAAAAGGCCGAATATGTTCTTCAGAACTTCCTGTCTATTATTCATATAAAATCTGTTTTTTTTCTATTTTTGTGATTTTTCTTAGCATTAGATCGACACAACCACGTTTCACGTACAGATTCCCTTCCAGACCTTGTAATCGTCAAGTAATTCAATTATCTCGGGTCCATAATCAGTGATGACGGTAGTCGCGAACCAGAAATTAAACGACGGATAGGTATGGCCACCGAGCGTTACTAATCTTATCTCAAACAAGTCATTCTTACAAATGACCGCCGCATACCGGAGCGTATTCAATCACTGATTGTGATGAACAAAACTGCGTTTTAATGAAGCGGAACGGCGAGCTGGTGATACCGAGCATTTCAAACAATTTCATTATTCCGATCGATTTTGCATTACGTTATTAGAGGTTGTCAATTTGATCTTTAAATTAATTTATTTTGGCAACCTGCAGACTTGTTTTTGATATTAATGCTCTGCGCGGGATAATATATATTTCTCATTTGGTTGTTTATTTGCCCGAGTGCTTGTAGCCCGATCGTCCGTGTTAGAGAATTGAAACCACTCCTGCAACAACACTGTATATCGTTTTTTTTAGCAGATCCAAGTTAGGAATTATATAAAATGATAATAATACCATTACGTACAATTTCTAAGTTATTTTACCTGCAACAATGCTGTATATCATCCAAGATGGCCGGCGCTCCGTCTATTCATTACATTTATAAAAACCGATATACAGTGTTGTTGCAGGGGAGATCTCAATTACTGAACAATTTTGTCGTTGAGAAAATTTTCTTCCAACTGTCTCGCTTCGCCGACTCATCGAAAATATTTGACTACACATAAATGTAAGCTTTAGTTATTTTCGATGATTTCTAATTTGGATCATCGTCTATACGATTAGAGGAGTTCACCTCCAATATGTATTTTAAAAAGTATCGTATGTATAATTACATTTAAATAAATTACAATTCTTGTTAGATTCTTGCAGATATACTTTATATAATTTAGAATTACCTATGTGATCGGGTGCACTGGTTTCAATAATCTTAATTTATTTATTTATATTATATACACGATAGGTATGCGGTACTATTAGCAATAAGAAAATAATAATAATAGTAACCTTAAAAGCAGGTATAAAAAAAAGAAAACTGTAAATTAATAAAAGATATACAAAAAATGAAGAAAAATTGAAAAAATATTTAAAAACATGTATTTTTTTTGTACACAGAATGTATATAATAAGTTATAAATAAAATTTACATTGCAAAAGAAAATAACAGATTAATAAATATATTTAAAAAAATAAAAATCAACTGATAATAAAACAGAGGATTCACTTAAAGGATTGTTTCTACAAAATAATCAACATCTCAAAAGTGTTCATGTAAAATGTTCACCCGAGTGACTCTTGAAACCTAGTAATTTCGAGTAGAACATGTCTATCACGGAAGTGAAATCATTTGCAAATTGCGCGAAAGTCGAATACTTTCAAATTTTGTGGATACGGAACGAACGATAGAATCCACAGTTGCTGGTATGTATATCCATGCTGTTGAGAATGTGTACGTATTTCGACTCGCACCTAAAGGATAGGATGAATTTATTTGCAGCAGTGCAGAATTCGACTAAAGCTTTTTGACTCTAGAACACAAGGGATGCGTAGCATCCAATAATAATAATAATAATAATGGATAATTTGTATAGCGCCATTTTCGTAAAAACTTTCACCTCAAGGGCGCTTTACACATAAACTGTTTATAGTTCTACAATTATCTATGTTTTTTAAAATTAAAGAATCGCTATTTTCACTTATGGAAATGATTTTTTGAAAAAGTGCGTTTTTAGTTTCTTCTTAAATAAAGTCTCTGATGCACTGTTTCTAATGACGGAGGGCAAAGAGTTCCACGCTTTTGGGCCTGCCACTGCGAATGCCCGTTCACTAAATTTAGACTTCTGGCAACGGCCGATCGGTTCTACAACCCTTCCTGCAGCTGAAGTAGAGGCTGACCTGAGAGTTTGACGTCTACCATTCAAATTGTCTGGGATACAAAGTTCTTGAAGATATAGAGGCGCCATGTTGTGTGTCGCCTTGTACATCAACCAGCACAACTCAAATTCAACTCTCAGGGAATCGGAGCCAATGTAGCTGATGTAAAAGGGATGTTATATGAGAAAATTTGGAAACTCCATATATTATCCGTGCAGCCGCGTTTAGAATAGATTGTAATCTATCCAGCTGAAACAAAGCAATGTATGAAGCGACCGCGAAAGAAAGGATTACTTCTCCATTAATGTGCAGGCAGTAATAGACACCACAATGAAATCTACAAATGTTTTTGCAAGGTGGCCAGGCTCAACACACGGCAGTACTATTTTCAGTCATTCTAGATTAAAAGGGCAACTAGATGATGGTATTTTTAATGAGAAACATCTCATTGGTGACCGTGGTTATCTACTTAAACCGAAATAGGTATGAAATCATAGCCATCATAGCCACAGCAGTGCTGCATAATGTCACGAGCCATCAGATTTTGTCACAATATTATATGAAATTGACTCTGAACCTGCACAGGATGGAAATAATATAAGACGAGATCTAATAAGTAGCTATTTTTCCCAATTATTAAACCAGACATAGCATTTCATTTATTTATTCTTAATATTGTGCGTACAAATATATATATATATATATATGTTCTCATATAAATATGATCAAACTTATCTTACACATATTGGCTTAGTTTCATTTTGAATCTATGATGTATCTTCATCTGGCATTTCATGTAAGATCTTTATCGCTCTGTACATCATAAATTTCTGAGATTTAGCCAAAATTGTTGTCACATTTATTTTACAATAATATTGGATCTATAATAAAACAATTCTTCTTCTGTAAAAACTCTTTTATTATATTCATATATATACCTTTTAACATAAATTACATACAGAAATTACCACTATTTATTTGTAGAGAGTAAAGTCAATAAAATTAAAGTCAATAATTAAAAACTGTAAAGCCATACGACTTAACTACACGTTATTATTTTAGTAAAAAGATAAACGGTTTATGTTTATACCGTTAAAATGAATGGGGGTGAAACCACATTAGCTAACAACAGCGAGGCAGTAAACATTTAAAAATAGAGAAATGGTTAATGTTTATAAAATTAAAGAAGTAAATTATTAAATTAATTACATATTATCTTTTTCTTTGGCTAATTTTAAATTTAGTTGGGCCAAATCACTCTCAGCTTGACGTCTGACTAAAATTACAACATGCAGTTCTCGCTGATGACTTATCTCGAGCGCGTGCAGTTCTTGTGTATTGTCTCTTTGTTCATTTGGGGTGGTTGAATTCATTTTGCGTTTTGATTTATCTGCGAACAAAGAAAGGGTACATATTATAAATTAAATAATTAAATTAAATAAAAGCATTATCGATATCTAATATTTATATTTTTTTACATTATGTGAGTGTGCATACATCAGAAAATTAATTAATTATATTGTGAATTATCATTCTGCTCACTTTTTAGAGGTGATACCATCGGTTGGCATTTAAATGCAACGCAAAGATATTCAGACTTGAGGCCTTTGCTCAACATCTTCCACCTATGAACATACAAACATATTACATTTGTATAATTGATCTGCTTACAACTAGGGGGTGCATTATATTTATTTGTTTTTAAAAGGTACTGTATTAAATGCAAAACGAGTGATAAAAAAGTTTTTTAAATTAAAGTGATAAGATTCGCATTGCAAGGCCTTGCAGAGTACTTACAGTTAGAATCTGTATCATCATTAAATTCCGAAACCCGATATCCATTGACATCTGAATCACGCCTCGCATCTATTCTGCTGTTTCTTGCTTCGTCTTGGATTCTCCGAATAAATATTAAAAATAATGTTTATTAATACATAATTTACAACATAAACTTTTAAATATAGTTAAAATACAAGAATACTTACTTTATATTGACATTCATCGTTCAAAAACGGTCAATTGCTCATTTCGGGAAAGTAAACACATCAAATTAACGTACGCGTAAAATGTCAAATGAAGCGTCCTACACGTGTTGCCATAAGCAAAATTACTCGCACGGGTATTTTTATTTGAAAATGAAATTTTAAGAGGCCTATGTAATTGCTACACTGGATAACTATAAACTCTGTTCACGCAACTCGATTTCTGTCAAATTATTTGAATCTCGTTTAAAAGGAAACGAGTTTCAATTCAAACTCGATTACATCTCAGTTATGGTTACCGAAGATGACGCAACCGGACCTTACCAAAATAAATATGTGGCATTCACGACGAACTCACCAGCAATTTGTATTGTCATAACAAGATCCTGGTTAATCGGCTTATTATACATGACTTACACTTTTTTTTCTTTGTTTTGCTTATTTTTATTGTGCGCATACTTTTAATAATAGTTTTTTTTCCGTTTATGTTAACCAAAATTAAAATATATTTTTTGTTACTGTCTTTTTATATTTAAATGACATAATTATTAATTTAAATAAAATTTGCAGACAACTCGAAATGAACATGTCATTGAAGGACCGAAACACAGGTATATATACACCAATAGTGTACATATTGGAGAGGGGTTCGGAACATTAGTTACGGGACGAGGAACATTCTACACATATTCTTTGTGGAAACATAAATCCGCTAGTCTATGACACATTTATGCAACAGTAAAAGTATTTACTCTTCGAAAATGAAATATCTGTGTAAACGTGACGTATTTTTTATATAATATTAATGCATATTATATTGTCAGCGTTTAAATTGTCGTTCCAATCGAGTCATATACTTAAAAAAAGTCGCGGTGCTATTTGATTGCGTAAGTGGTACCAAAGTAATCACGTGGGCGACAGCAAAATCAAAATATTGAAACGAGGAATTTGCTTTAGTTCGTGTCTATATATTTGGTAGTCTGTGGACCGAAGAGTCTTTTTGTTCTCATAAAAATAACTTTATTTGCCTATTTGATGACTATCGCTTCTTTGATCCTTATTTAGTCAACATGGTTTACGGTCCTGTAAGCAAGCGGCGACTGTTAGGGTCTGCGTGCGGCCATTTTACCCCCAACTTGACGACGACTACTGTCTCCTGGATTTTTTGAGCAAGTTCTGATAAATTAAATAACACAAAAATAATAATTCTAAAGATAGATTTATCAATTTTCAAATCTGTTGAACACATCACGTTCGCTCATTTTGTGAAGGTCATAATATGCTTTCATTTGATCAGAAGGTCAAGTTGTCATCAAATATTTATTCTAACCTCACTTTTATCTGTTATTATCATAATTTTCACTTGCTATAAATTTCGATCTGATTTATATTTTGTATCACATCTCTTTATCTTAAATTGAATATGGTAATGTTATAAAAAAAAATGAAAGAAAGTGGCCACGAGATTGCATCCCTAATTTCTTTATTGCTGAATGACGACGGCTGTTGTCCGCGCCTGTGCCAATATATTTTATAAAATTATACAATAAACTTTACTAAGTTACCAAGTTGGATAATTCTTATATAATTATTTGTTTCCTCTATTATATTTCATTTAAAAATAATTGTTGATAAAATTTTAGTTTACTTTTACTGTGTTGTGTTACTTAGTTAATTTACTATATTACTTTAATTACCGTGTGAGGGGTAATCCTTACCGTGAAACCGTTTGCAGTTTGGCAAAAAATAAAAATAAAATAATTCTTCTAATCACGTGAGCTTTTAACCCTTCCCAAACCATGCAGTAACACAGGTCTACCATCATAATTAAACCTTAATATTTCGTTAAATACATGCAGCATAAAATTCATATTTTAGATAATCCTAAAGAAAATATTAGCGCTTAAGAATGACTAGTGAAAAACCAATAATGAAAAGGGAATCGTATAAAAACTTTTTTTTTTCATTCAATCCATTGTAAAGTTAATACGACGGTAAAAATATAATTTGTGATATGAAAGACAGAAATCAGAAACTATTTTCACAGTGAAAAGAACACACATACAAATGTAATTGTCTCTTTCTCACTAATTAAATGAAGAGAGATAAGAAGGAAGGACACATTGTATACGACTTAATAAATCCTCTAAATTATATTATTAATATTTTTTTCAAAATTGAATGGTCAATATTTAAAATAAATTCGTGCCATTAAAGCCATTTAAGCTCATAAAAACATTTTTTCTAACTGTTATTTACGGTAACACGAGTTGACAGCATGGCTGCGTTCGGATATTTTATATGATGGTATGGTAAAGGTTAAATGCACTGTTTTTGCAGTATAATTTATAAAAAAAATAGTTATTTTTATGTTTATCATCATATGTAATTATTTTCCGATAAAAATAAATGCAGGTTTTTACGTTAATATATTATTGCAAACTGACCGAGAATGAAAGGTGATTTATTAGGATTGAATATTTTAATTAAATTTCGGAAACTTGTTTAGCAAGAACGAAATAAAATGTGATGAAATTATAAAATAATCGCGATTTCATCAAGAATTCAACAGGGATTGCAAGTAGGACTTCTTCATCATATTTTATTATATGTAAATATTGAAAAATTACGTATCGATTTGAAATTTATGCAAAACTTTACGAGTCAACAAAGCCAGCACTAGTTTCTCAAATATTTGACTTTTAAAACTATTATATAATAATTAATTCGTTAGTAGGATGATTTAAAAAAAAATTCAATGATAGAAAAAAAATTTCCCCAGTTAAGGCAACAATAATATTGTCATAAACAACGTGACGTTAAAATTATTCTGAATGGAGATGTAAAAAATTTAATACGACGTATAGTGTATACATATTGTTTCAAATATGTTGCGTTTTATGCCCATTTTTTATTTTATTGTTTGTTTATTTCACGGGTCCCCAAAAAAAAAGCCATAAAAACTGTGTTGCAATTTTTTGTAACATTTTTATATCTTCTTCTTCAACGGCCACAAAGGACTCGGATATCCATGTTGGTATCGGTGTGTATGATGGAGTTGCGGACGAACCAGGGGGTGATCTGGCAGAGGATTTTATTTTCAAGGCAGTTAAGGTGTCTGAGGTTACCGGAACCCCAGATGGGGCAAGCGTATGAGATAATGGGGCGGATGAGGGCTTTGTAGGTGAGGAGTTTGTTCGAGCTGGAGAGGGGGATAAAGGGGTTGAGGAGGGGGATGAGGGATCCGTAAGCTTTGTTAGCTCTAAGACGGGTGTTTTGGATGTGGGAAACCCAAGTGAAATTTCTTTGGAACGTTACTCCGAGGTATTTGACCGTTTTGCACCAGGGGATTGGGTGGTTGTGGAGCATGCTATCGGTGAGTTGGAGGGGGATGCATTTTTTCGTATTCCTCGTAAAGAGGATGGCTTCGGATTTGGAGGGGTTCAGGTCCAGGCGCCAGCGGTCAAACCACGCTTGGAGTGTGTTCATATGTGATTGGAGAAGGGAAATGATTTTGGGAATGGTTGAATCTTGGGCGAGGACGGCGGTGTCGTCTGCATAGAGGGCGATGTGGGAGCGAGGTTTGGGGGGTTAAAAAAAAAACCCCCATCTAACTCTACAAAAAAGTATATATATATATAAAAAAAAAAATCAAACGTACAATAAAATCGGATATAATACCAATCCAAATACCCGCTCACGGGATCCCAAAACTTCACCACAGGTTATGGCACTTGAGACATCGGAAACCTCATCACTCCATCAATCATCATTCCCTGGATATCCATGATCGCAGTCACAACGGAGCACCATATATCCCTTGACATCGCCAACAACCTCGACGTCAACAATTTCCATAAATAAATACAACAAACGTTTGTTGATTTTTTCCTACTATTTACTTCTTAATTAGTATAATGTTTGTTTTAAACCACTTTATTATGTACATACACTAAAGTCAACTAGTTTCAGTCGGACCCAACCTTCTTCAGGACAATATAGTATAGACTAAGCTAACTACAGATATTTAAATATGATGTTAAGTTAAGAGGACAGAGCAACAGCATATCAGAGTGGAACAGAGTATCGGGTAGTGGGTGGGAGAGAAGGGTAAGTATTACACAGGAACAACTTTAAAGTCGGACTATTGGATACATTTATTTGTTTTTTTAGTGTCTGGCTATTATTATTGATTGATTTATTAATTTCTAATGCTTCTAAATTGTTAAGGCGTAAACCTTATTACGTAGCGCGCTGACACCGGTGGATAGAATGCCAGCGCATTACGTTACCAGCTAGACTCAGTCTGTTGGTTGATAAAGAGTGGTGTCGGAATGCCTGTCTCAGATGGATGGGGGTGGTCTGAATAATGAAAAACACTGTATAACACTAAGAATAATTTAATCACATAGTATAAATAAAACCCAACATTGTGAGCGCGAGCAGAGTCTTTCATCTTCTTTACACGCCTTAGTTCCATCCACTGAGTGTGGACGCTATTGGTTACGAAACTGCCACTATGTTTATGGTTAGGTTAGGTTCGAGATTGAAATGTTACTCGAATCACACTTGGCTGCCACGGTGTGATGAGGCAGCCGGGGTCCCGGATCGCTACGAGGCCGGACCAAAGCATCTCTCGTCTTCTGGAGGCTTCCAAATGGCTCTATCTTGACAGTGCTCACCTCGCTTCCATTGCACGCTCGCAGCCTACTGCTCGTTTCCGCGGAGAGTCCTTTCTTCCTTGACTTTCACGGGCAGAACAAGGCCCAATTATCTCTTGTTCTGCCGTGAAAATAATACTTCGACTTTGTCGCTATCCGTCGCCATTTCTCTCTTTTTCGGCGGAGCGCCGCCCGGCGCTCGTTTCACACACCTCTCAGCCCTCTTCTTCCTCGAACCTCCTCCACCGGCCGCGCCTACTAGGCTCGATAGGTGGCGCTCTGTGTCTTTGCGTATTTATTCGAAATGTCACAACCTATTCCATTTTTATGTAGCACTTGTGCCCCTGCATTCTTATTAAAAGTATGGTTAGAATTAATTAAGTGTTCGGTAAATTCTGAAAAATCTATACTTGTTAAGCATCTAATGTGTTCTTTTATTCTGATATTTACGTTCCTCGATGTTTTGCCCATATAGTAAACTGGACAACCGTTGCACTCAAGTTTATAGATGACAGAATGGCTTAGTATGTCTTCATTGTCTTTAAAGTTAGTTCAAAGTTTGCCTAAATTATTATTAGTATAAAAAACTGGCTTTACCTCTTAAATTTATTTATTTCTTGTTCGATATCATTATTCCTTGTCACTAGGGACTCCAATTTGATTATTCGAACACCGAATTATTCGCCCGTTTTTAAACTATTCGATATTAGATTATTTATCTAACTATTCGTAAAAAAAATTGTTCTATTTACAGGGAAATATTTTGATTCTAAATATGTAAATGTTTTACTCGAAGCGTATTTCAATAACACGGGTAGTCCAGATGATCTGCGAAATATTTATGACAGTCCCTTAAGCAATATTTCAGATAATATTTCGAGAACGCATTTCATGTCGGAATCGACGAAATCAGTGCACATTTTTCTATTGCGAAACGAAAGTTGCCTATTGTGTACTTACTTATTTACTTACCATCAGTACCTGGGGTAGGCAGAGAGGATAGAGCGCCACACTCCTATGTCCTGCCACACAATTCTCGCCTCATCCACATTCATACATATTCTCATATAAGCTCGCTGATTGTTGAGGCTTCTAACAGAACCGTCCTCCATTATCTGGTTTACCTGGTCGTGCCAAGTCTTTCGCGGTCGTCCTCTATTTCTGGTGCCATCAACACTTGCGTCATATATATTTCTTACCATTCTCTTCTCATTCATCCGTTCCATATGACCAAACCACCTAAGTGATCCTATCTTAATCTTACTCACTATACTAACATCTGCTTTACATTATTTCCTTATTTCTTCATATTTTACTCTGTCATAAATAGATTTGCCACATATACGCCTAAGTGTTCTCATTTCCACTGCATTCAGTCTACTTTCGTTCCTCTTCTGCCAGCTCCAAGCATCAGTGTCGGTACCAGGACTCTATTGTGCACCGCTAGTCTTGCCTCGGTTGACAAATTTCCGTTAGATATAATTCCATTCAAAGCGCCGTTCACTTTATTCCCTGCAGTCACCCTCCTTTCGATATCACTCTCAGCCTTTCTATTTCTATCAAACATACTCACCAAATACACAAACCCATCTATTTGTTCCAAACATTCATTAGTTAGCGAGGAATGGTTGACTAGTTCGCGTCTATAAAAAAGGTTTTTATATTTTAATTGCAGTTACGACCGCAAATATTATATTTTTTGACGAAATATAATATTTGCCAATAATTGTTTTATATAAATTTGTATTATTTGTTCAGATTTATTAATTATATAATTTTAAAAAATAGAACGGTTAAAACCATGTCAAAGCGATCAGGTACGAGGAGTTTTTGAACTAAAATAACAGAATTTGTATTCATTATTCAAACTGTTTTTTAGCTTCGCAACTTAACGAATATATTTGAATATTTTGTCTTTTACTTAGTTAGTTCTCAGATATTTAAACTATGTAACCGGTTGGCCACCTCTGTTCATTTTGAATTTAAAATTGTATTTAGATATGTTATATTATAACACAATATCAACGCTTGGGCAATAATAAAACCTTAAAATAAAAAAAATATTTTATTATATATTTTGGCTATGTTAGGTTTGCTTGCACGCGGGAACACAGACAGCTGATCGATCAGTGTTTTTCAAACGGTGTACCGCGAGTGTTCTACTAGTGGGCTGCCAATTTTTACAATGATTTTACTTTATAAAGAGCATGACTTGATATCAAACATTCTTACTGCACAGAGCAATGGCAACGATCGGCAGATATGCTGTTAAATGAGCATTAGAAGCAAGCTTCGTGCCCGATAGTGACCGCTGCGCAGCCAGGGATTCCGTAGAATCTATATTTCAATGCAGATATCCCTATTTATATTGCTTTAACAATGCACCACGTAGTATACTTTAAACTACGAGAAAAATAAACAAAATATTAGTAGTATGTCCATCTAGAGCCTTTTTAAATTAATATGATTATCGTCAGAATGTTATTAAAACCATAAGCACGAAGGATATAATGAATTTAAAGAAATATAATCATATGGACAGTTAAAAATCTTAAAATCTCAAGTGAATACGATATTTTGTGTAATACCATTTTGAATTGCAATGCAATAATTATTCACAGCAGGTTTGACGAATATTCGACATCGGTGACATCTATTGCACAATGCTGAAAGATTTTAAATAAATATTAATATTATTAGAAGAACGCATTCTTCTTGTGAAGCTGTAATTATTCAGAACATAGGTTTGTGTTATTTTAAATATGTTTTTTTTTTTACGCGATATACATGTTAGTTTAATATTTTTACTATTTTCAAACTAAGCTAAACGAACTAAGGTACTATGAAAATAGGACTAACTTGATGGTGTCTTGCAACGAGGCGCGAATCCCTGATCACTAGATCACTAGGCCAGTATCTTATCCACTACACCGACAAGCTAACTAAATATATATATATAAAATCAATGTTATCGAAAAATATTGTTGTTGCGCCACCGAAGTATATGGCTCTTTCAAATAATGGATCGATAAAATGTATTAATTTGAAAAAGGTGTACCATATAGGTTCGAAAATTTGCCGTCAAAAATAATGTCGCTGTAGCATAGTTGGATAATGAACCTTTCCCGATTTGGAAAGAGATCCAAGTTCGAATACATATATAGTTAAATAAAACATTAAGAGAGATAGAATATACAATTATATGCGAAAGAGAGAGACAGAATACATATACAGATAGACGGAACATTAAGGGAGGGGAAAATACAGTGTTGATGGATATTAAATTGATTTTAAAGGAAACATACCTAATATGGGGCTAATGGATAAATTAATTTGATTATTAAGAATTGGCGTACCACTATTTATTGCCTTTTTTATTTCAAGGGCTTCTAAATTGTCCAACCGGAGGCCAAACCCGTTTAACTATGTATGTATTTTGTCTCTCTCTTTCACATGTAATTTTATATTCTATCTCCCTTTTTATGTATATATATAAGTGCATTCTTTTTGTATTTATGCTCAGTTTTAAATACGTCCCGATGAAGCTTGGGATAAGTGAAACCGATTGACGTATAATAAATTTCGTGGTTTCGTACAAAGTTTTTTATTTAATATAATATGTCAAACCACAAAGTGATTGCTTTCTACGAAAATATAATAAAGTTATTGACTAAAAATATGCTAGGTTTTTTACCCATCCGCTCGGTGACACATATAATCATTCGTAAAATTGACCTAGTAAATTATGTTAACATTATTAAGGAGAACACATTCTTATTGTGAAGTTGTAATTATTCAGAACAGACGGTCTGTGATGTTTTAAATACTAATTTAATGTATTAATTATAAATATATACGCTACCGGTAGCGCAAAAACAATATTTTTCCACAAAATTGATTTTATATGTATATATTTATAATTAATACATTAAATTAGTATTTATGTTAACATTGATTGAGTAAATTCAGGCAATGTGCTGGTGTCGCATGCACACGATTTGCCAATTTTTAACAAGACTTCTTCGTGTGCCGCCTTTTATCGACGGTCGCGCCCACCATGTTGATTTATTCCGCATAACATTTTACGAGGTTACACAGCCAAAATAATCTCTTCCCACCAATTTTTTTTTTTTTTCCAATTCCTTAGAGTCTACGATACTCTGAGTACTCTACATGCGGCTAGACCGCCTAATCTACTACTACAAGTGCATCAGCGCTAATCGCTTTGACACTTTTACAAACTACCTTATTATTATAAACATCATAAGTGTTTTATATTAATACATGAATTGGAAGGGTAAAAAATTACTGATAAAAAACCCTCTAGACAATTTACTGGAAGTTAAGTATTTCAAATTAATTAGGCGCGACACTTTATGTACAGTGCCGCCTTATTCTAGCATAATCCTTAAATATTTAAACTAAAATAAATACTACTAAACTTAAGAATATATTGTTTTATTATTTTACATATCATCAATTGGAGAGTTCTCTCGACGCTGTCCGCTTCTGTGTGCAACTCAGTCCGGAGGATCGAGCGCGTTGCTTCGCCGCAGGAAATAGTGCCTGGGCAATCTATGTTTGTATCTGAAAGGCATTAAGCTGATGTTGTGCTCGTACGAGCCGAGGTTCCGGATGAGAGGATTATCTTGAGAAGGATGGGAGCAAGATTTGTGGAAGCTTGCTGATAATTTATCGAAGCATTGTGTGATAGTGTTCACCTTGTGCCGGTGGTGTAGTCGCGATCTCTTCCCACCTACGTCTCCGCTGTCTTTTATCACCCCCTGCACAGCGGGTGGTAAAATATCACATATTTGCATTGCGGAGAATGTTTGGCGTGACGCGACGAAATCTACGCCTTGCAATTGTTGATTGTTGCATTTAGGTGTCGGCGGCCACGTGGCCGCGTCTCCAGTGGTAGTGGTCACTGAGCCTAGAGGTTAATCGGTTTTGGTGTGGCTCTTCTCCAGGATAACCTCGGCCAGATAACCGCGCCAGTGGCGTGATCCATTATCAGCCAGAGGACGTGTGAGCTAACTGCTATTATATTTTTCGAGACAGTTGTTTTTTCAACAGGTCACGCAGATAACCCCGATGTTGAGACAAACGCGGGGACTTAAATACTGCTAGTTAAAACAAAACTGGAAAAAATATCAAATTGATAATAAATATACAAAGGTATTTATTATATAACAATCAGAGTATTATGTAATATTATTGAAACAATTTTTTATTGTGTTGTTACAATTTGAGTACATAACTCTTTGACGATTAAAACTAATTAATAATTTTGTTATCGGAAATAGTAAATATTTTTAATATTATAGCAAACTTCACTCATATTGTAGTTTTTATTCATTTTAATATAAATTATTTCTAACCTTGTTTTTTCTAAAAAAAAATTTACAATAATTTACGCGTTTTTTACGAAAATGTGGGTTTTTATTATTCATTTATATCAGAAGTTATGCACTAGATTGGAACTTATTTAAAACTATTACTTAGATATGACCTTTATACTAATGTAAAACTAATAAACTGAATGTTATTTGACATAATTAAGAAAATTTTGTTTTTCGTTACGGTACAGATTTGTACACACCGGGTCTGTTACACTCTTGTGTTTATTCATTTGCCATTCATTTATTGATATTATTATTTGTTTCTTAATCAATAATTGTTCTTTACCTCCTCACTTAACTGATATGTGTGCATGTATATGTATAATTCCTCGAAGAAGAATTACTTTGTGTATTATTAAATTATAATAAAACTGCCCGTTCACAGCGTGAATGTTAAGTATTTTTGGCAGTCTTCATTTGTTACAATAACAATTTTTATAGGTTTTTTTAAAAAAAAATATTATTTATACTGTATTTCTTTCTTTGACACACACACCAACATCAAGCAACCAATTTGTTATTTTTTGTTTGAAGTCGTTGATCACTTTAGACCCTTTAAGGTCTAGTGGCAATTTGTTAAATATTCGCGGAGCGCAAAATAAGAAAGTTCGTTGAGCGAATTTTGTATTCAATTTTGGCACTGAAAAGTATCCTAAGGCTTTGCTCCTAGTTTCCTTTGGATCGGATCGTGGAAGAAAAGTTATTTTAAAAAAAAAAAGTTTTAATATTGCTCTGGCAAACAGTTATATCCAAAACTTGGAAGGATTTAAACAGTTCTTCAGAGTTATGTCTAAATGACCTATTGTTTATTACTCTGATGACCCATTTCTGAGCCATAATTAGAGAATCCATTGATGTCATAGCTGCACCGCTCCATGCACATATTGCGTAAATATATGTGTGTCTGGTGGGAATTTTTTATTTTTTTTAACCAGTGACAAATTGTAACTTCTGAGGTTTATTGCCGTATGATTGATGAGTTTTTGGTGCCGCAATTGCAAATGTTTCTCGGATACGACAGAACGCAGTATCAACAAGACAAGTTTAAAAACGTGCCTGGATTTGTGAACCTAACCTACAGCGACAGTACTTTTGTTCGAACCTATATGTTACACTTTTTAAAATTAATACATTTATCGTTCCATTATTTGAAAGCCATCTACTTTGTTTTTATCGGTAGAATAGTTGGATTATGCACCTTCTCCGGTTTGGAAAGAGATCCAGGTTCGAATCCCGGTAGCGCAACAACAATATTTTTCGATAAAATTGATTTTATATGTATATCTTTCTAATTAATATATTTAATTCATATTATAATATTCTGAATAATTACAACATCACAATAAGAATGTGTTCTCCTAAAAATAAATGAGTTTAAAAAAAATTATCTCCAAAAAACAGACAGACGATCCTTAGAATCGAGCACCAATCACACAATCGCTACTTGGAACTCGCTGTATCCGAGTGTGTTAGTGCGCTCAGTGTCAGTTGCTGGTCTCGTGATTTGCAATTACAATATCGTTCTTATGTTATGTTGACTACGTCTTATCGGGCGGTTCATCTTGTCGGGACCATTAATATGTTGTATTTATTCATGAATGTCATTCATTCGCTATCGCATGATGGCGTGGGGAAGCGGTTCTGAACATTTTTTTTTACGGCCTAAATATTTATTTATTTGTGCGATGGTCTCAAATTAGCTCTACTAAATCTACCAGTTATCAACAAATACGTTTTTAGTATTTTTGTAATGTTTATATTCCATACATCAGCGACATGTGCGCACTTATTATCCAAGTTTTGTACGCTGTGTAATGGAGAATTAGACTGAGCAACCGTTGCAGTATTGTTACAATTGTACGGTAATATAATTCTAGTATTTCTAACAGTAACCTGCAATGTTGTATGTGTATCGTCATATAATCAAATTTATTCACTTTCGAATAAAACTCGTTCATGAATACGAAAATACATCACTAATCTGTGACTTGTAATCTGTCTCTGCTGTGATCTTGGATTTGAGCAAAAATAACATAACAATCTAGGAAAAACAACATGTAACTTTGACATCAATCTTCAAAGATTGGTTTGAGGACACTTTGACTTTATTACTATAATCCGCTGCATAGACAAATTCCACTAATACAACCAATGGACAAATTTTTCCTTTATTAATACGGCTTACACTTTAACGTCATTCTTTAAAACCAAAATACAGTGTAGACCAAAGGTTACTTTACCATTTAAAAATAAAATAACTTTTTGTCTTTTTTTTTCTTTTTTTTTTTGACATTATATTCTTCACGTTTGTGAAGATTTTTTTATCTATAAATGAAAAATAATATCCTGTAAATAACCTCCATTTTCATATTCACATTTACGAATTTCATGTATGGTTAAAAAATTCTCCGTGCTAGGTATGTAGAATATAACATGTAAAAGATAAATAAAAAATTACAAACAGTCTTTTTTATTTTATTTAAAAAAATTTCCTCGCTATGTAGAATATTTTGTAAATAATAATGAAAATTCTAAAAGTTATTTCCTTTTTAAATAATAAAATAAAGTGGATACAAAATAAGTTAACTCTGTCTGGTCACTCCACACTAAAGCAGTACCTGGCGGAGACTGGTACGCGCTATCGCACCAAATTTTTAAACATATAAAAATATTGTACTATTCCATACACATTTTCTGTTCGTCTCCCAAAGTATATTCAAACTCTTATGAAACAATCGGTGTTATTTATATTGCAAGGAAGTTTTCTTGGATTTTCCCAATGTTTTTATAATATACTAGTTCATTATCTATAGAGGCGCCGATCAAATAAATTTCTTATCAGTATTATAGTCCCCGTTGACCTCTTACTGGACAAATAGGTCACCGACGCCACTGTTTAGTCTGGCGTTTTCAACATTTTGACATGTGTCAAAATATTAGGTTACGACGTCAATAGTTATGTTTTGACTCGTAATATGTGTTACCCTTAAATGTATTACAAGCATATTATTCGAGGCGATAACGAAGTGTTAAAAATGTAAAATTTTGATATTGAATAATTTTTGAGAATTTTTGCCATCGTGAATTAAATTTTTTTTTAAATATTTTTCTCTCGTATTTCACACTGTATATTTTGCCTTACCAACCTCATTGTGTATATTTTATAAAGTGTTTAAAATATATTTGTATATCTATATTAAGTTACGTTAACATTTTTTAATATTCACACACCTCGCATCGTCAGCAATGGTAAAGCAGTTTTTAATTTATTTTTATTATTATTATTTTATTTATTTATTTTTAATAGAGCTCTATATTGTATTTATATGTATGTAATATTTTTACTCTGAATATTTATGATTCACAATTTTTATATTTTTTTCCATTTATAAAATCGATTATATCCATAGCAGAAAATACGCATAGTCAATATATGATTGTATGATTCCAAATATAATGAATGATACGTACAAGGCATATTGTGTCCTAGAGCTATTAGTTTCATTATACATATAAATAACTTATCGGTAAAAGCATTTTTCACTTTATAAGAATTATATGAAAGATCTATTTATGACACAGTAAAGAATGAATAAATAAGGAAATAATGTAAAGTTGACCTTAGTATAGCGAGTAAGATTAAGAAAGTTTCATTTAGGAGGACGTACGCGGAAGATTCGGGACAAACCAGGTAAACCAGATACTGGAGAAGATGTATGAATGTGGATCAGGCGAGAATTGTGTGTCTCTATCCTCTCTGCCTACCCCCGCTGTGAAACGGCGTGATGGTAAGTTAGTTAGTTAGTTGAAACAACAGAAAACGAGTGTAGTAGATAGAGCGACGAATAAAGTACTTACTTCTCTACGAAAATCTTCAGGAATACTAGTATTTATACATGCATCATATTTGTTCATAAATAAAGAGCGAATAGAGTTTATATATTTTTTTAATTAATTTTCTCGTAGTATATATTTCAATGAATTTCAACATAAGATTGTACGTCATAATTTTACTACAATTACGTAAACATTGAGGTATTTAATAGTAATGACTTCATAATTGTAAAATATTTCCTTTGCTTCTTGTTCTTCATATGACGTCTCCTAACAAAGGTTTGCGACCAAGTTGCGGTATGCTGATTTATCCTGCGCAAGATATATAGAATGTAACAGATCTAGAATACGATACTTTATAGGTGGATTCCTGATTAAATTTCGAGTCGAAAATGTTCATGGGATATGTGCCCAATCTCAACCATGTCAGAGATACAAGCATTTCAAAAAAAAAATCGTAATTATGCGATTATTTCGATTAATTGAAATATTTTATTAATTCCAAATTATATATTGAATACAAAAAAAATAAAGGTCATCGAATTTCGAACGGTTGGACTATTTTTTGTTAGATGATTTAGGGCTTGAAGCAAATATATATATAGATTAATAATTGAATAATTTCGCAAATATTTATTTCGAAGTACGTAGACTCCAAGCTTAACACGATTTTGTAAAAAATTAAAACAATGTTTTCCGTAACAGTGCAGATTTTGCACACATTGCTTGAACATTTTCGACTCATAATTTAGTCAGGTATGTACCCACAAAATTTTGTGTTACATTCTGTATAAGAAGGCTTGTTAGGACCATCATCATTCTCTAGGACGCCCTTACTTCTTTTATTGAGTGAGCAGTAGGTACCTGAGAACCTTGAGCAGATGAGGTTCCTTTCATCTGTAAATTTGTGAATAATTGACGGTTCATCCATACCGTTGTTTAACATTATAAAAGTATTATAATTCCTGGAAAATTGCATATTTGGAGGCCGAGGGTGAAAAAATGTTCGGATTTTGTGGACAAGTTTTTATTTGATTTTAACCAAACTTTTCTGAAAAATTGATCTGGTAGAAATCTCGGCTAAGTTTGCCCACTAGCCCGATCCGCCAACTCGTTTTAAAATGGCGGCTGTTCAAAAACTCCGTTAATTTTGGTCCTAGAGACAAAAATACAAAGAAGGCAGCGCCGGAAGGGATATTTTAAAAATCAGTTAATATTAATGCCTTACCACAGTTAATTAATTAATTATGCTCTTTAGATTAATGAAAGGGTTGAATAAATAACTCAAGGATCACGGATTCGATTCTCTGCATGTTCAAATGTAATAAAATAAAATAATACTTAAGAATAGATTTTAAGAATCGATCATCTTTGTGATGTTTTAAAAATGATTACATATATTTTTTTAAATACAAATCAAACGAATTAATTAGAAAGATATACGTATAAAATCAATTTTATCGAAAAACATTGTTGTTGCTATCGGGATACGAACCTGAATCTCTTCCCATCCGGGGAACGTGCATTAACTGATTATGCTGTACCAACACAGTGCATTGACGACAAATTTTCGAACTTATATGCTACACTTTTCAAATTAATACATCTATCGTTCCATCATTTGAAAGCCATCTTCTTTATTTATTTTTACGGAATCTCAAATACCTTTGAGTAATCCGATAGGAGACGCCAGAATAAATAATTAATTTTTCATTCCCGGTAGCAACAACAATATTTTTCGATAAAATTGATTTTACATGTATATCTTTTTAATTAATACATTTAATTTGAATTATTAAAAAATTACCTAGTGCTAACGGGGTAATTTCAATTTAGTTTAGAGTTTACATGAATTTATTTTGTACTATTTCCAATTCATCAGCGTATATATTCTAAACGCTGGACGCGTTTTCTGGTTGTGATCATATCAATTTGATTTGAAATTATTTAATTCTGGTGTTTCCTTGCGTGTATTACTCAAAGGTATTTGAGATTCGACGCAATTAGACGCAATTCGAACCTGGATCTCTTCCTATTCGGGGAAAATGCATTAACCGATTATGCTACATCAACACAGTGTATTGACACTTTTACACTTTACAAATTGATACATCTATCGTTCCATTATTTTTACGGAATCTCAAATACCTTTGAGTAATCCGATAGAAGACGCCAGAATTAATAATTCATTTTTATAAAATTTTGGACACATTGATACAACTTATATATTATTAAGGAGAACACATTTTTATTGTGAAGTTGTACTTATTTAGAACTGTGCTGGTGTAGCATAATCGGTTAATGCAATTTCCCCGGATAGGAAGAGATCCAGGTTTGAATCCCGATAACAACGACAATGTTTTTCGATAAAATTGATACATTAATTAATAAATTTAATTTGTATTTAAAAAATATCACAGACCTATGTTCTGAATAATTACAACTACACAATAAGAATATGTTCCCTTAATAATAATTTAACAATTAAAAAATATTGCCAGGTTGTTTTTAAAAAATGTGCTTCAGAATTATTTCGTAAACTTTAATTTTATTCAATTCGTTTTAACAAACCTCTGACGCTAGAGGTTGACAAACCTGACTTGATGGGCTGAAGTCCTGGGAAATCAATATCACAATTTTATTAAGTTTTATGAATGCGGACACGATGCCGTTATATTATATTATGATCAACCACCTGCATTTGAATAACAACAGTTAATAATTTTCTTAATATAATTATATTTATTTACAAATTTTGTGTTTAAAACATTTTATTTTTAACAATGATGTAACTTGAAAAATTGGTTCCTAATGCAAAACTGAAAAAAGTCATCGGTCCGCAATGCAAAATGGAAAGGTCTCCACTGTATGTGTATAATATTATATATAAGATTAATTAATCGGTCTGTTGTTTCATATATTAGGCAATTGTGTAGCACTAACAACGGAAAAAATCCTCGCTTCCCTTTTAGATGATTTTCGCCTTAAAAGCAATGGTCTAGTTCCTATCCCGACGTATTAGCAGATTAACTACTGTATACATTGTATCGATAATGTTTTCTCGTGTTTTGTAATTCCCGCAGCACCGGAACTCCACGATAAACGTTCTGTCAACCTAACGTATTAAACGTCTCAAAACCGTCCTCCTTTAGAGGTTATCTCCTGCCCCAGCTAGCAGCCCCTGCATCATTTCAGTAATAATATAATGATATATACAATAATAATAAATGCACCCCATTTTTGCTAATACGCCTATATGGCTTCATCATGATCGAAGAGCAAGGGGTTCAAATGCACCCGGTACTCTGAATGAAAGGATACAAAAAAAAATTATAAATACAATATATTTCTTTCTGTGGTAGATTTTAAAAATGATTAGTCTATTTTGTCGTAAATGTATCGTAGTGCGCAGCATGTACCGCATTTGCTGTGTAATTACGCCACTGACTTTTAATATCGTTAGTGGAAAATCTTTATTGCTCTTGGTATGTTATCCGTTTCTAGGTATGATTATAATTTATCGTTTATCGTTTAGAAAAAAATATATTTAACATTCCTTTTCGTTTGTTTACAGTAATGACGTCACTGGTGGTGATATTTCTTCTCAGCCTCATAGGAACCATCACCTTCTTCTTCACAGACACCTTTAACACGACACTGTTTTCGGCGAGTACTATAATTTTATACATTTTTTACAAAAATATATTATATTGTTTAAAAATAAAGAAGTTGCGCGGACAATACTACCAGTGAAATTACTGATCTTGTATTGACAGACGGCGTCGAGGATGACTGAAAGATTTATCAATAACAAAGTATTTTTTTTTTTTTTTTTAGGAGAACACATTCTTATTGTGAAGTTGTAATTATTCAGAACATAGTTCTGTGATATTTTAAATATGAATTAAATGTATTAATTATAAAGATATACATACAAAGTCAATATTATCGAAAAATAAAAACATTGTTGTTGCGCTACCGGGATACGAACCTGGATCTCTTCCCTAACCGGGGGAGGTGCTTTATCCAACTAAGCTACAGCGGCAGTATTTTTATCGACAATTTTTCGACCTTATATGTTACCTTTTTGATATCAATACATTTAATCGTTCCATCATCATCATCCCGGTAGCGCAACAACAATGTTTTTATTTTTCGATAATATTGATTTTGTATGTATATCTTTATAATTAATACATTTAATTCATATTTAAAATAACAAAGTAGGTATGGATAACAAATTTAGAATGAGAGGGTTATGTATTATATCAGAAACCGTCAAAAACTATTGGCGGGTGTATTAGATTTCTATACATACGCAAGATTAGTACATTCACGATGTATATAATATAAGTCTTAATCAAATTATAAAAAAAAAAATTCAAATGGTTACGATACGGAGCGGCGCTAAAAGCTGCTAATATACGAGGGGCAAGTAAAAAATAAGGTTCCTACATTTTTTTCAGGTATAAGGTATTTTTTATTGCAATAAATAAGTAAACCATCTGAAAGCTTGTACTTTATTCTATTTTTCTACATAGTCTCCTGATTTTTCTATGCATTTTTCCTGACGAGTTATCCACTTCTGAAAACCCGCTTCGAAGAATTCCGCCGCTAGGCCGCCGATGAACTTGGTGACCGCTTCTTTCACCTCTTCATCTGTATTGAAGCGTTGTCCACCCAAGTGTTGCTTCAATTTCGGAAACAAGTGGAAGTCGCTGGGAGCAAGATCAGGGCTGTAGGGGGCATGGTCAAGCAATTTCCAGCCGAATTTGTCCAGTAGGGCGGTGGTCTGTCGAGAGACATGCGGGCGAGCGTTGTCGTGGTGCAGCCTAACGCCCTTGGTCAGCCTTCCTCTCCGGCGATTTTGGATGGCTCTTTTGAGTTTTGTCAATGTCTCGCAGTACCTGTCCGAATTGATGGTGGTCCCTTTAGGCATAAACTCGGTCAGCAAGACGCCTTTTCGGTCCCAAAACACCGTAGCCATCACTTTCCCTGCGGAAAGCGTCTGCCTCCCACTCCTTTGCTCGTCGTGGACGTCTGTGCGTCCTTCGGAGAACTCCCTGCACCATTTGCGGACGTGTTGGACGCTGATGCAAGCTGTGCCATAAACTTCTTCCAACTGTCGATGAATTTCAACAGGTTTAAGCTTCTTCGCGTTTAAAAATCGAATCACCGAACGGATTTCACACCTGGCGGTAACGGCGATGGTGGGTTCCATAGCGGATGGCTGTCAGGCCTTTACTGAGCGTCGCAGCGTTTGCTCCCGGTAGTGGGGATGTAGTTAAGGGACCAACAATCAAGGCGGTGTTGCCGGATTTCGCCTAGCATCTCGCGTGGCGAGTGTACAGCGTAAGGAACCTTATTTTTTACTTGGCCCTCGTATCATACGCTGTCTGGTCGAGGCGGGAATCGGCACGCCTCGACCACCGCGCGTCCTAGCTTTATTAAAACCACCACAAACCAACGAATGAAATAAGATTTATGGAAATAGAAAAAGTGAAAGCATTTGCGTGTTGGACGTATGTCAACTATTAAAAAAAAAATACACATATTTATAAAATATACGGGGTGTAACAGACTTAATCCACAATACTTTATAGGTGGATTCCTGACTAAATTTCGAATAGAAAATGTTCAAAGGATATGTGCCTAATCTCAACCATGTCAGAGATATAAGCATTTCAAAACAAAAAAACGTAATTATGCGATTATTTCGATTAATTGGAATATTTTATTAATTCCATTTTATATATTTAGTACAAAAAAATAACGGCTGAACTATTTTTTGTTAGATAATTTATGGCCTGAAGCAAATATATTGATTGATAATTGAATTATTTCGCAAATATTCAATAGATACGTAGACTCCAAGATCAACACGATTTTGTAAAAAATTCAAACAATAACATTTTCCGTAACAGTTGGAATATGCACATATTGCTTGGACATTTTCGACTCGTAATTTAGCCAAGTATCCACCCACAAAATATTGTGGGCTAGGTCTGTTACACCCTGTATAATAAAAAAGATGAATCCATAGAAAAAAGATTGTACATACTGTTTCTGAAAATGGATTTGCAATAGCACCAGAAGAAGTGAAACAAAATCATTAAACAAACTTAGTAAGAATTTTTTTGTTTTGTATTTCTCTCAGATACATGTACTGTACCACCCCTACGCAGAACATGTTTTTCTAGTTTGAAAAAATATTCATAAATATTTCTCTGGTAGAGAACAGAACTTCGGTCTCGTGCGTGACAGACGGGGATACTAACCATTATACTGCTGAAAAAAATCAATGAGATGTGAAAAGAGCAATTTACAAATATCTTAATCTCTTTATTAATACTAACTTCTTACAAGGTTCAACGGGGGTGACCATTCATAAAATTAATTTTAAATTGTGTTAAAATTTGATGCTAAGGGCTGGTCGTGTGATCAGTAGTAATTTTTAAATGTTTGCCAAAACGTAAACGTTTTGTAAAAAAATATTTACTTCTCGAAAATGCATCCCACAGTAAACTGATTTTACTCTGCGATATCCGATAGTAAAAACGAGAATCAATGGTTAAATATGTTGGATTTTTCACAGCCGTTTCAAAAGTCGGACGAGTCATCATCGGACGATCTCTCATCACTAAAATAGTGAGATATTTAATGATTAATTGTCGTATACTGCAACTTTCAAAGTATTAATGTGTCAGATGACTTTTGGAACGGTTGTGAAAAGTCTGCCATATTTAACTATTGATGCTCGTTTTTACTATCGGACATCGCAGAGTAAAATGAGTTTACCACGGAATGTACTTTAGAGAAGTAAATATTTTTTTTACTAACAATCAAACAACCCATTTTCGAATTTTTTTTTACTTTAGTAACTTTTTTACTATAGTGAAAAGGTAATACTGATCATACAACCGGCCTTAAGTCAAACAGTTTTATAGGAAGGACACAAGACACCCAATGTAGGTAAAATCCTCTCATGAATTTCCTTCGCTGTTTTCCTTTCTAGAAAAAAGAATTGAATCACACCACGAATTTCAATTTTTCATTGTTACTCGAAACACTTCTGTTTAAGCAACTGTTAAACAACAAATAACTTTCAGAATGACTTGAGACCATAGATTATTTACTCATAAGAAATAAACTTTATGACTACATTATTCTCATCGTGGGGTCACTCTTATAACTCAAATATAAAACAAATACAAAATTTTTAAACAGCCATAGTGAAAAAAATTGTAAGCCTGGAAGCATTTAAATTGAGACATAATCTAAAATTGTTATATTCTTCTGTACACGGGCTGTTACTGTTCCTTTTAATAAAATACAATTATAATAACGATGCTCTAAATAGGGTGGCTTCACATGGAAAAAATACAAGAGGTGTAGCAAATCTGAATCTAACTATCCCCAAAATCACCAACAAGTATGGATTGGAGGACAATATAATTTTTTTTTCTCCTAATATAGAAGAAATTATTAAAAAATTGGCTTATAGAAAATTACCTGTCTTGATATGTATTGTATAAACGGTGATTAATTAATTGTTATGTTTTTGAGTTAATGTAATAAATGGAAATAAATGTACCTGCAGACAAACATCTATCAAGACGTTTTGTGGGTCTAGTGTTAATTAAAATAAAAAATCTGTTTGCGAAGCAAGTTTTCTTATCAAACTACCCTCGTACATCAAAATTCCCATTATGTAACATTAAAATATATTTCATGTTTACAGAATATGATGTTAATAAACAACTCCAAAGCCTTCAACATGTGGAGCAAGCCGCCGGTCCACCCCGTCATGAGGGTACACGTATTCAACTACACCAACGTTGACGAGTTCATGGCCGGTACGGACAAGAAGCTCAGGGTCCAAGATGTGGGCCCTTATGCATACAAGTAAGATTCGAGACGAGACAATGGATAAGGGTTGAATAAGAAATTATATTTAAAACGAAAACTAAACTCAACAAATTTAATGCAGTTACACGAAGTAGAAAATTATATGTTAAGTTGTATCAAAGTTTATTCAAATTTAATAAAATTTAATTCTGGCAACTCAAAGGTATTTGGGATTCATTACAATATAAAGTTGATTGCATTTAAAAAATGGAATATGTAATACTCGCAAATGTACTAATTTTAAAGAGCTAAAGATTATAAGTTCAAAAATTTGTTATAAACGCACTCGGTTGATATAGCGGAATAGGAAAAGGTCCAGGTTCGAATCCTGGTGGCAAGTAAAATATTTTTTTGATAAATATATTTTTCTGTGTATCTTTATAGTTGATTAATTTAATTTGTATTAAAAGATTTTTGTATTGAATTTACTTAGTGGGTGTCAATTTTTACAGAGAAACACGAACTCGTGTCAACATTGTATTCAACCCCAATGGCACCGTGACCTATCAGGACAGGCGGTCTTACCAGATGATGCCGGACATATCGGCTGGAGCACAGTACGATAAGGTCGTGGTGCCCAATTTGCCCATGCTGGTGAGTAGACCCCATACCTATTTTATGAATTTTCACTCTGCAAATCTTAAATTCATTGCAAACTGAATTTAAAATTGGATCTCATTGATTTGAATCCAGCCAAATATCTATTCAGATTCAAACAAAAGTTTACTTTAGTTAATTTTATAATGTGGTTTGCAATTTGCAAGATATTTTTATATGGTTTTATGTGTATGTCTATTGTGTATGAATAAAGTATGAAGCCGAACGAAAGTGCGTCAATCACTAGTTTTCAAATATCCTTTCAGCGACACGATTGTTGGCAGTTCGCTTCACAACTGAATATTGTTTTTATTTTAATTACCACAATTAAATATTGCAAATCAAAAAAATATTTTTATGCCCATCTTTCTTTCTTCTTACCTTACCCTGCAAAAATTACACATTTTTTTCTATAAACATGAATATATCTATTCTGTTCTCCACATATTGTCTCTTTTCAACAAAATATATACACCAGAACTCAAATTTTTTAGAACTTTTTATATACAAATTATTTTATATGTGACTTTTCTATTTAAAATTTGGATAATAAGAATTTTATAAGATTGTTTATGAAATAATAATAAATTACATTAGAAGTTATAAATGCCTTTGAGTAGGAATGGTGCCTATAATGTTGTTTATTAATATAGTTTTTTTAAAATATTTTTTTTATTTAGTCATATACAATGTCTCCTATAATTCATTAAAAAACAAGTGTGACAAATAGAGTACCGAATGGAATGCATTTCTGTCAAAATAAATAGAAAAAAATAATGAATATATACATAATTATGAATAATCATGTTGTCTTGTGCATTTACTATGGAACAAATTATATTTTAGGATTGCTTGTAAAATATATCTTCAAGTGTTAATAACATACTTACATATGTTTTTGTATATGATCATCGTTACAAATCGTCACCTAAGCAACAACACTACATATATAAGAATTGTGTACTTTGCAAGAGAGAGAGACATAACTAGTTTTAAATTATTTTTATAGAATTATTTACTTTTCTAGAGTTGTAAAGAGGAGCAGATTCTTTCTAAACTGAAACTGAACTAAACTTAAGTACGATTCCCTTGACTCGTGCGCATTTGACAGGGAGGTTACAGATATATGGTGATTACATTTCTTTGATTTGCATACCCCTAGCGGACGCTATCATGAAACTAGTGAAATAGAACGGTGCCCCGCGAAAATTCAAATCCAATGATAAAAATATCTTAATTTGACAAAAACTTGAGATATGCGGTGTTGCTGCTTAGATGACGAAATAGATTGAAAAAAATACACATAAAAAATATAAATTATTTTATTTTAATCTGGAAAATGATATTGAAATAATTTATAATGTTGCAAAAAATAATCTTGAATAAAATGGCTAAAAACAAGATTATTATATCAATTAATTTAAGTGCGTAATGCATGTCTGTAATGGTCAGTGGTGTCATCTAATATCAAATTATAACTAATCAGCGAAGGACATGTTATTATACATATATCTTATCGTACTGCCTAAAAAAATATGATAAAATAATAAAAAACACTAAATGATATGTAGATAATATAGAAATATAAGAAACAGAGTTACTTCAAAATAATGAAATTCTCAGTGGCGTAACTACGCTAACGCCGGTGCGTTGGGGTCCACTTTAAAGGAGGACCCAAAGCGTCTCCATCCTACAATTCTTTTGGTAACGATACTATTTCCAGCGCTAATATGGACTAATTATTTTTGAAATCCACCTAAATAAGTATGGAATTATAAAATTTAAAAATGTATTACGAAAACTGTGTTAGGTTAGGGACCGAACTGTCACCGTAAAATGAATGGGATTTTTTTCAGTGTACATGAAAATACCTAACACTTTTAATTTTTTCATGAATGTATGAATATTATAGGAAATGAGAAATTTATTTATAATATTTAATTAGATAAAATTAAGGGAGGGTCCCTTTTCCATTTTGCATTGGGGCCTAATTTTTGTAGCTACGCCACTGAAAATTCTATAAAAATATGCGTAAAGAGATTGTCATTTATGACAATTTATTGTATTATTGATCTCGCCATGTCTTACGACGCAACGTGGTGAAAAGCATCGCCAGTCAACCTATATTGACCTTTTGACTGTAGCCGGAGATACTTTTTATTGATGTTACTTCCTCCCAGGGGTCTGTACAATCAGTGACATCACATAAGTACTTATATAAAACATCTAACAGACCCCCCCCATCCTTCTTCTTTGGCGGTTTTCATTGCTAGGATGATGTCTGCCATGGTTTATCTTTAATGAGTCCTCGTATGAATGGGGCTCTCCTTGAACTGAATACTCTTCCGCATGTTACGTACGTGCAGTGATGGAGCTTTCTCCTTTTCTCAGTTATTGCGGCAGCCATCTTCCGTTTGCATGTTTCCTCGGTTCAATGTATTTGTTGATGCCATTGTAGTACATCATTCGATCATTGGCTATGACTTCTCAGCATTCAGGGTCTATGCCAAGTCTCTTAAGATTCGCCTTCAGAATCTTTTCCTTGCTCCTCTTAGTCTTCTTTTGCTTAGAGATAAATAACTGCGTAAACATAACTTAATTTCTCAGTACAATGTTTACATGTCCAGATGATATTGCAATTATTACAAACTAGCAGATAAGCAATTGGCTATCATTGATAAATGATTGTTAAACACAAGTAAATATTACAATCTGTCAGCGTCGCATTATTCTTTGACAGTGCGACTATAGAAAAAATTTATACTATTTTATTCACAGCTTCTATGATATGACGCGAGATGACTATATATCTATACCATATATCAGAATATAGGTGACAGGTCAAAATTTGTACGATTTTGCAATGTTTCGATTTACAATGTACAATTCATTCCAAACTGAATACATATTTATGTACTGTTATCGAGTATGTAAAAGAGAAAACATTTAAGTAACTTTCACCTAGAGATATTAAAGATCTGGCTGTTTAATCAAGCACTATAGAGCCAACGGATCCAATCATCCGATACCAGAAATGTCCAGAAAGTCATATAAATAGATGGGGAAACGCAATATATATTATAGATTGTGATTCAATGTTATCTAACACAATCTGATCAAATTTTACTCTGAAAAATGTGAGAAGTGCATGTGCATACTGACTGTTTCTGAAAAGCCTGGGCGGCCATTTAAAATTATAATAAAGCATTCATTTTGACAGCTTTCAATGCATTTTCCACATTGAATGATCATTGTTAGTGAAATTACAATCCATAGTCCCAATAAAAATTGTAAAATGAGTCTTAGCTAACTGTATGAGAATCTTACAGTAATGTGGGAGTTAGCAATCATTGTACAAGTATCAGGAAACTCTTATTTATCCAATTGTGACCCATTCTAGTCTGTCTTATGAAGAATCTTGAATAATGCACTGTGACACAGAAAATTTTCATCTCTTTATGCCTGTTTTGACATCGGATGTTAAAATAATATAGTCTATAAATATAAGTTCATTAAAGTTTGTTTCATTAAATAAACAAGATATATTAAATGACAGTGGAATACAGATTTACAATATTCCAATAAAAAAATATTTTATCTACACACATATTTAAATTTTCGATTTATACTATCGCCATCTATGGACTAAATTTGATATTCATTTCCTTGAAACAGCATACATATCACTAATGAGAATCTAATTATTTTGAAATTATTATAGTGTAGTTGTACTCAAAGTGTTTCCACGTAGCAACATATATACAACTTCCAAAAAATTGATAGCAATGGAGATTGGTTAATGGGTAAGAATGGTGAACGTTACATTTGTATAAAGTGATCACTTAAGCCAGCCGAAGACAGGTCGTAAGCCCTGTAATTACCCATACTTCCATATCTTTCCATTAGATGTAATAAAAATTGCTTCGTCTCTATGAGATATCTATAATTTGTTTAATAACAGTGCCTTTATAGGTGAAAATCCAGTAATTGTGTGTTCTTGGACATGTTCAAATATTGCTATTATTATTTTGTCTATACAGAGTGCCATAGCAATGGCAAAAGACACCTACTACATGGCCAAAGTTGGACTATCTGCTGTCTTTAATTCCCTGAATGCGAGGGCTTTTAAGGATGTGCCATTACACAGGTTCCTGTGGGGATACGAAGACGACTTGGTCAACTTGGCCAAACCGTTCCTCCAGTTATCCAGCCAGCTGCCGCCGATGGACAAGTTCGGTATTCTAGTGACGGTGAGTTTTAGTTAGTTTTGATATAAAGTAAAACGTAACACAATTCTAACCTGCAGACTTGTCTTTGATAATGATCATCTGATAGCTAGAGGTTGATGTGAAAAAGCAAATTTTATCATTTGATTGATTTCAAAGTTATTACTGTTATTTTTCAAATCTTTTTTGGGTGATGATTGTTAGTTTAATACTAACTGTGTGTGGACATGGATTTGGGAAACCATTAGCATTCCTTGCTGTAGAAATATGTGTGACTAATCTAATTTAAGTTATTCATTTATGAAATAAATGATATTATCATAATATGGAGCGGATTGCGTCATGGGGTGAATCGTGCTATGCAAATATGTAGATTGTTTAGAAATACTACTTCCATCTAACAATAAGAGTACAGTTTTTTGTTTTTTCCTATGCAATGAAGTGCACTATGAAAAGTGACCATAGATATGTCTGTCGATTTACTTTGATATTATATAGGTCCATTTTATCACTTTAGTCTGTAACCAGATCGCCTGAAAGTAAGAGTAAGTGATTACTTTGCAACATTAGAATTTATATTTCTTTTATCTAAATAATTATTTTACTATTGAGGAATAATATAATAGTTTAATATAAATAGAAGCGATATTTTTTGCATAAAATTAATGGCAAAAAGAACCTCCTATACACTACTATTTAATCAGAATAATTTAATATTATTTGAAAGAGGCCTTTTAGATATAACTCTTTTAGATTCTTTCAAGTTTTGGACATAAGGCAACTTTATACCATATCAATCCTAAAATATTTTTTTATAAATTTAACTTCACATCCATGATCCGAATCAAAGGTGTTTTCTTTCAAAGCAAAACCTTCAAAAACTTTTTGGTGCCAAAAATGAACACAATATTTGGGCATCGATCTTTCTTATTTTGTGCACCGCGAATCTATAAATAAACTGCCATTAGATCTCAAAGGGTTAAAAGTGATTGAGGAATTTAAACTGAAAATAACAAAATAGTTGCGTGATGTGGGTAGAAAACAATATGAAAGTATTTTGTCGTCTGTGCTAATCTAGTTACCTATACATTTTGTCTCCAACCCTATTATACATAAAAAATCATTTTGTATTTTACATTTACTATGCTTTAAGTTTAACAATATATAACTTTAAAAAACTGTACAGGTGTTTGTTTTGGAACAGACCTGTTTAGTAAAGCACCTTTATTTAAATGTATTCATTTTATATTAAAAAAAAATAGTTATCCATTTCATATACACTATTCACAAAACTTTGTATAATAATAATCTGTCTTTAATTACTCACAATTTTTTAAATTTATAATTCACGTCATATTAGATAAAATGAAAACTGCAATAACTTACTTTTACCTTCTATTATTTCAGCGCAACGGCACAATCAGAGATGTAGTGACCATGAACACGGGCGTAAATGACATGAGAAAGTTTGCCATCATTGATAGGTACAACGGCAATGATAAACTTCCACACTGGGGAACCGATGAATGCAACAGGTACACATGTATTTAATGAGAATTCAAATCTTTTGTCATGACTTAATTATCCTTAATTATATTACATCAAAAATTCCAGCGGTACCAGTGGTGTACTCTTTGTTGGCTCACCCGGCACTCTCACAAGGAACATTCAAATTCCGTAAAATGTATATCAAGATATTGCCAAAACGGTTAATTACGTATTTAGTTTATTTTCATTATGTATTGTGGTCTTATTTCAATATGTGTGATATTCAAAAAGATTTTATTTTGACTAACTTACCATCGCACCGTTTCCCCGCGGCGGTAGGTTGAGAGAATAGAGCCCCGCACTCTTCTGCTCTGACACACAGTTCTTGCCTCATCCACATTCTTACATCTTCTCATACAAGCTTGTTGATTATTGAGGCTTCTAACAGGATCATCCTCCAGTATCTGGTTTACCTGGTCGTGCCAAGTTTTCTTTGGACGTCCTCTACTTCTGTCTGGTGCCATCAACACTTGCGGCATATATCTTTCTTACCATTCTCTCCTCATTCATCCGTTCCATATGTCCAAACCACCTAAGTGATCGTCTTTTAATCTTACTCACTATACTAAGTAACTATAATTTCCTTATTTCTTATGTTTGATTCCTTAATAAAATTCACAGTTTATTTGGTCTTTATAAAAATATTTAAAGACATAGTTTGACAAAAGAATCCACGGTAAAAAACCTTTTTTTTTTCGATGAAATCTTTTGCTATATTATTGAAATATTAAAAAAAGGTTATTTTTGTCATGCGTATCACATAGCTTTATCGTTACACAACATTATACTTTTTGTTTTGAACCAAAAAAAACTTTTTTTTTTTTGCCATACCTCCACATGCATTGCTACTGTCATCTTTGGTTATGATTGTTAGCGATTTTCCAAAAAAAATACTTATCACTTAATAATTTGCATTTTTAGGGTTGACGCATCAGATGGCACCATGTTTCCCCCGTCGATGGTTGACAAGGAGCAGACTTTGTACATCTATAACCAGGATATATGTAGGAAACTTCCTTTCATATATGATAAGGACGTTGAGGTTAGTTATTTAAATTGTGGAATACTTTATATTGAAATGTTTAGCTTAGAAATACTTAATCTTTTGAACGCTACTCCCAGCCCTGACATTTCAATACTCACACGCAGCACATTTTTTGAATTCCCAAATACGCATTAAATAATCAAAATAGACAACTTACACATGATTTATTGCCTCAGATAAAGATAAAAGGTTATCTTGTTCAATATGAAACCAAAACATGGTTGTAAAAACCTGTAGTATGTTTATAAACGAATAAACATAAACTCCATACAAAAACATACATAACGGTACAGTAACAAAGGATAGATTATCAATGTTTTTAACGAAGTACGTTTTTATTTTCCAGAAATATTTGAAGATGTCAGCACTGTCAAAGTATTCAGAATCTTTTAGTGTTTAGTTATTAAAATATTGTATGAAATAGGCGCACAATGTGATCATGGACCAAAGTCGCCGTATCAACTATTGATACGGCCGCGTATGAAAACCAATTTATATCATATCAACTGTTGATATGGTAGCATTCAATGGGTTAATACTGAAACGATTATGTGCACTTGTAAACATTTACAATGCTTAGGAAGAGACAGAAAAATATGTGTCAACGAGTCGAAGAATCTAATTACGGCATTTTATGACATTTTACATAATTTAATATAAAACAAACTATTATTTATGTACATATTTATTAACAATGCTATAAAAATTAATAAATAATTATTAGTACTAAATAAATATACATATGGATAAAATAAAGTATTGCATTTTAAACATTCCATTTTATACATTCAAATTTTTAAATTAAGGTGCATCTTTCAATAATAATTCATATTTTCACGTTTTTTTACAAAAATGTGTGCTTTTAATATTCATTTATATCATAAGTTATACACTAGATTTGTTTTTTTTTTAAATTATTACTAAGATGGGACCTTTACATTAATTTAAAACTAATAAACTTAATGTTTTATTTCATAATTAAGAAAATACATGTCACACCAATATTCACACAGTTTTCAAACTAAGCTAAGTATTTGCGCTATGAAAATAGGATTAACTAGACTATCAAGCACGTCATATTACATCCAGGAGTTTAAGAAAGGGAATTTTATAATGAAAATATTTTATGTCCTTTCTCATTTTGTATGTATTTTTAATACTAGGTGTTGAATGGAATCCGTGCCTATCGCTATTCAATCCCTGACGACGTGTTTGATTCTCCGGAAACGAACCCCGCAAATCAATGCTTCTGTCACATGGACTCTGGTATCTGTGCTCCGAAAGGAATATTCAACTCTAGCCCTTGCGCTTTTGGTAAGAATATATATGCATAGAATTCACTTATATTGTACCAGTACAAGCGTATTTAACTAAGTGCAAATTATATACATATTTGTAAATTAAACATTTGAAAATATGTTCACTAGGAGAAATAGGTTGAAAGTAGCTTAAATGATCGATTTAATCAAAGAAAAACGATACATGAAAGAAAAAATATTTTAATAGTATATTTATCTCTTTCTTGCACGTACTTTGTATATTCTTGTATGTTGGATTACATTAACTACTCATTGAAACCAAGCACCCGTTTCAGTATAGCTAGTAGTCTTAAATCACAGTCAACACTGGAGTTAAAGAACTCAACAAGAATTTGGTTTTTCTGACAATCTTACATTGAAATACAATGTAACATGTTTATTGTAATGTGACGTTGATGTGCGATAAATATATACATTTTCCATTAAGGAGAACACATTCTTATTGTGAAGTTGCAATTTTTCAGAACAGACGGTGTGTGATATTTTAAATACTAATTAAATGTATTTATTAGAAAGATATACATATAAAATCAATTTTATCGAAAAACATTGTTGTTGCTACCGGGATTTGAACCTGGATCTCTTCAATGTGTCCAAAATTTAATAAAAATGAATTGTTAATTCTGGTGTCTCCTATCGGTTTACTCAAAGGTATTTGAGATTCCGTAAAAACAAAGTAGATGCCTTTCAAATAATGGAACGATAGATATATTAATTTGAAAAGTGTATCATATAGGTTCGAAAATTTGTTGTCAATTCACTGTGTTGGTATAGCATAATCGGATAATGCACGTTCCCTGAATTGGAAGAGATCCAGGTTCGAATCCCTGTAGCAACAACAATATTTTTCGATAAAATTGATTTTATATGGTATGTCTTTCTAATTAATATATTTAATTTGTATTTAAGATACATATTTCATTAAGTAAATGTAAATGTACGATTTTGAGAGACAATTGGTGTGATTTTTTTTCTTCTCCTTTAATAATTTAATAAAATTAACAGGAAATCATACTATTAGAAAAGTAAGGATATATGTATGTTTGGGGGTTAGGACGGTGGTTAAATGAAATAAATGTCGTTTGGCGTGTTGAAGGTTTATTATGACAATGACAATGAAGACGGATAGAAATTAAGAAATGGTGAATGAATGAAGATGTAGAAGGTGCACGTGTCTTATGAAATGAAATGAAGCGAGTTGGCGGTCTTGCTCGGCGAGCGTGAGGCGGCAAGACCGCCAATGAAACAATGAAACTGAAGAGACTGCTTGACAGTGAATGCTCGAGCCAGGCTTGTAACAGCAGCCGGCAATGCTGTCGCTAGCGTCGATGCCGACTGAGATGGCGGTGGATTTGAATTCCGATCGCTACATATGTATTATTATATTAGAACCATATACTCTAAAATGATCTTTTAAATTAATACATACACGAACTTCTTGTGAAATGAGTATGATACAACACATCCTCTTATTTAAATGCATTTCTTATATGATTTATGATTTTTGCTAGATTAACTGCTATGATTTCATAATTAAAACTCATTATTTAATGATTACATTCTTTAATATTAATCTAACAGGAGCGCCTGCGTTGGCTTCCTTCCCTCATTTCTACTTGGGAGATCCTGCTTTGGTAGAAGCTATCGATGGACTGGAGCCTACGCCAGATAAACATGCTATGTACATAGACATCCATCCCACCCTCGGTTTTCCTCTGGCTGGAACCAGCAGGTATGTGATTTAGGCTTCAAAGAACTCACAATTCATTAATTCTAATATTTATAATTTTTCTTTTGCCTGTTAGTAATATAAAATATTCTATAATAAGTAAAATTATACACATGTCATACAGTAAATGACATTGTTAAATGGTGTTCACGCAATACATAAACGAGTATAACGAGTTTTTTTTACAAAAATTATGGTATATATATTCTGGAAATTAAAATCGAACATATCAATATTTTATAATATACGCAATATGCTTTTTATCAAGTGTATCATGGTAACATAGTGTTTGTCAAATTTTGATATAATTAAATATTAAAAATTGTAATGGAGATAATTTTTACAATTTTAATTCTGAATCAGTATAATCAACATTATATGATTGTAAATCATTGATATTAATATTATCTCATTAATTTGCTCTTTCCATGTTGATCTATTATATGCATTACAATAATCATGCTTTATATTGCAGAATACAAATAAACGTCCAAGTAAAGAAGTCGCAAGGGATTTCCGGCGCTGGTCTCGAACAATTACCCGACGACTTAATTCTCCCAGTGGCGTGGCTAGAACTGGTAATAGCAATATTTATATAAAATTATTTCATGAAATGTTGAGTTGTAGTATATTTTGTGCTATTACATACTTACATATATATTAAGAGGAATAAAATGGATAGAGATAAAGTACTTACAATGGCTGGTCGTTTATTAACACTGAATTCACATTTGAAGAATATATATCAGATTGCAATATATTGAATGAATTACTTGTGGTAATGAGGTATCGAAATGGTGGCTCCCGAGCTGTGGTTCTAAAAGTGCCTAATTCCCGAGTAATGCGGAAAGTGTGAGCTCAACCTGCCGGATTCCCTCCACTTCTGTCACGATAGTTTTGTTTTTTTTTTTCTTTTCTGCCCGAGTATGATCTGCAATGTACTGTTCTTGTTAAATCTTATGGATTAAATCTGCTGGTAGTGGTGCGTGGAGGGTGAGTCTTTTATATGTTTTTCTTTTGTGCCGTCTCGTTTCTCGGAAGGGAGTGCCTCTTCACTTCCCCTCTGCTCCCCGGCCTTGTTAATTGTATTATTTTATATTATCTATGTTATGTATTGTAAATATTATTTATTTATTTACTAATAAAGTGAGACAACCGGGGACAATGAGGGCAAATCTTGTTTTGGCAGCTGTGTGGTATCGCCCTGTCAATATGCGGGGTGCTATCTAACAGCTGCCTAGTAGCATTAAAAAATGCTAACCAGGTGGCGAATGATATGAGCCTTGAGCGTATTGTATCGCTCCTGGGTAAGCGGTGAGTCCGCCCTCATTGTCACAATAGTGTCACTGTGCTCATCTAGTATGGTGCTTCTAGTGTATGCCGTAAGATGGCGACAGATACAAAGAAAAATTCTCAGTTAGAAATTAGGGATTGACCGTGTTAATAATATGATTTTAATGTGTTCATATTGTACTTATGTATTATTTTTAACAATAATTGAGATTTCCAGTGTTAGTATTTCTAAGAATTAAAATAAATGATTTTTATTTGAACTTGCAGACAGTGGACGAACTTCCCCAAGAATTAAAAACGTTAATCTACCACGGCACGTATAGCGCCAATGCGATACGACTGACACTTACATGGGGTTGTGCTGTAGCCCTGGTAATATCAGGACTACTGCTCATACTTACTGCCAGGGGCAAGATCCTCGAGAGAAAAAGGAGTCGGCGAACACCGCTCCCAGTCGTCACTACCAAGTCGTAATAGCTTTAAGTTAATGATAAGAAAGATAAGAAAAAATCCTAGCAATTCTTTCCAAAATATTAAATATTTAAGGAAAAATAACAATGTGCGTTAATGTCTACAATTTTGTTTTGTTTATCTGATCATTTAAAAAATAATTATTGTTATTTTATTTTGTGATAATGTAAAGTTTAAACAAATACAAAATGTGACATATAGTTTGAATTTCTGAATTAAAGGCAATCCTAATATTGTTAGTGTGGCATTCATGAACATTTCTACATTTTGTGTGTACATTGTTAAGTTCATTGAGGTTCCTGTGTTATGAAGAAGATTTTTGTGATTGATTTATTAACATTTATTCTTAATAAACCTATTCATAATTTACATTACAATATTTCTGTTGTAATTATTTTTAATATTTGTAAAATTATTTATGATTCACAAGAATATACATATCAATGAATCTTTTGATCAATTTACTATGTTTCTAAGAAAATCAAATATTTTGATGTCATATTGAATATTATGAAAGCATTGCTTAACCTAACCATATTTTTCTCACATCACACAAATATAGAACCAACACGCAGTTGGTTAAATCTTTTAAGACATTTTCTCTTTTGTATTTCTACTACTGATAGCCTTGAAAATAAATTTTTGTTAAAAATAAATCAATTGTTTTGTTCACAAGTTAACTCAGCCGGTTTAAAAATTCAATTGAAATAATAAAATATTTATATTTTATTCTTAATGCACAGTTGGAGCTTGAAGATCCTAAATATGTTCTCATTTTAAATGATTTCCTTTCCACGAAGATCACATCTTTTGGTCTTGAAAAGATCCCATACGTTTTTCTGGATTTCTGCCTTAGAAATTAGAAAATATGAAACTCAACTCAATAATCTTACAATTTAATATGTTTTTGCTTTATTTAAATAATTTAAAAAATTTTAATTTTATGAAAAAAATTGAAATTATATTTGAACAAAAATGATTATACATTAAAAGTTAATTGCTAAATTAATTAATATATGTATGAGAATATTAAAATCCTCCTGAATATATTTCCCTCTTAAGAAGTTTTAACTGACTGCTTCCTTGGAAAACATTGTAATTATCAGGGCTTCGAACTGAACCGTAAAACCAGAAAAAACATTATTTTTGTCAGAACGAAAACCAGAGCTGAACTGAAAAAAAAATCATTGTATTTTGGTTTGGTACATGTTCAAACATGCGCGTTAGCATTAACTTACTCTCCACTTCAGTTATTCTATTATTCTAGTTATTAGTGATGGTAAAATCGTCATTTAAACTGTTATTGTGATTATGATTGTGTTCGATTGTAACAATGATTGGTAACCGATTAATGTAATTCTTCGAGCAATGACTGGTACATTAGAAAGTAAGTCTCTGAAAGTTAAATCTTAGTTATGAATCATCATTAAATCTCAGTTATTAATCATTGACACAATCAGTCACGTAACGGTTTACCATCACTACTAGTTATTCTACGAGACAATAGAAATAGTTTAAATGAAAATACATTAGAAGATATTTTAATAATTAGAAATAACTTTTTTTAATTATAAATAAATATATACCCAAGAATCCTGTATACTTCAACCGTGAATATACAAATTTGTTTTGTTTACATATGTTATATACTTCTAGTTGTAATTATTATTATTTATTTTATATTATTGTATCAATTCATGTTAGTATGTTTATTACAAATAAGGAATAAATAATGTTCTAAATTATGGTAGAAAATACATTTTTAATATAAATAAAAACATTTAAAAAAAAAATTAATCACTCGTAGTTGAACCGAAAACTGAGAAAACTGTTATTTTTTCCGGAACGACCGGATTGTATATATTTTTTATAATAAAGTAAAATTGACTGCTTTATATTAATGCACCTCTCAGCTACCACTGGTGACAATTACTGATTTTTTAAAATTGATTTACCTGAAAATTTGTTAAAACATTACATTTTATACCAATTTTAATGCAAATATAGTAGTTTAGAATTTTATCTCTTGTAAGCTTCACCATTCTCAAGTAACTTGCGAGAAGTTTTGTCCCAGGGGTTATATAATAATTGTAATAATAAACAAGTTTGCTGTTAATCTCTATGTAAATCAGCATTTTCATAATTATTAATTAATATGTAATTATTATTTTAAATTCTATGAAGAGAATAGACAAATAACATTTCAAAATAAGAAACGTCCATATTACCAATAAATTAAGTAGAATTATAATTGTACCAGTTGAGAAACACTGTTCTAAATATAGTTAGCCTTAGATGCATGCGGTATGAATGAAGAAATTAATGAATTATTGAGGGTGAAAGTGCAGTGACTCATTTCTGCATACTGATAAATAAATGCGACTGATTTGTTGGCCTATTGATGTATCATGCGTGTAAAGTGATAAAAAAATTATAGAGACATTCCACTACCTCATATGGGAATTTAACAAGTCATCAAAATTTTGCTGAATTCGGTCAATGAGAACTTGTTATACATGTTGTGATACCGGCGTCTATCTAGTTGTGGGACCGCAGATAATATCCCTTTTTTATCCAAACTGATTTGACAATTCAAAATTGCTCAACGACTCTGAGACAGGTCCAATTATTAATTATTATTATTATTCATTCCATGTTCCAATTCCACTATATCTCCCTCTGTTGATGTACTTACATCGAAGCATCATAGTTTTTAATTCTGCTTCTAGAATGTAAAACTGTTTGTTTCCACTCTATGCAATCCTGGGATTTGTTTTAATGCGACTTGGTCATTTCTCAGACTTGGTGTGTCTATCTTGCTCGAGATTGACATCTCTCTCTTCGTCAATGTACATTCCCACCGGTCATCAATTTCTCTCTTTCTTCTAGCAACATGCCCAAAGTACTAGCATCCCTCATGACTGAGGATCGTGATCTCCATGAATTCCCACCCTTTTGACTATGCTCCTCCACTTTTCTCGGCATTCTGCAGATCTTAGAGCTGTCACCAGAGAAGTGACTGTTGCCGTTTCCACTTGGTTGTTTCAACGGGTAGGGGATTTTCTTCTTCCTCTTCATGATGTAGCTCACCACAACAAACTTCTCCGAGCTATCTTCCCTTCTCGCAAGATGCCCAAAAAATTGAAGGATTCGTCTCAGGCAAATGGTTGAGAGACTGTCCTTAATGTTCAGTTCCTGCAGAATGGAGAGATTCATGCATTTTTTTAATACAGAATTATATTCTTTCATTTTGTAGAGTTTTTCTTCAGTTTGGAATTATTGAAGAATAAGGTCATGGTGTATGTGACCAAAACTATGTCTCGAAGATGTTTTCTTTCCTTCTCTGGGTCCATGTTTTAAATCCTAATAGATCTATGGAGACTACCAGAGCTTTAACCGGTTAGACTTTTGTTCCTTGAGATGGAGCGATTCGTCCAATTTTGCCCAGTTTTGAAATAGCATATTTGACTATACCAATTCTTCTTGTCTTGCACTCTCCATTTCTTGAGATGAGAGATCCCAGGTAATAAAATCACTGACTTCTTCATTGTCATCAAGTACATCAAAACGATCTACTCTGAGTATTCTTGTTTTGCTTGAGATATATACATATATTTTAAGGTTATTCAATATTTTTTAAATTTGCTTTTCCTGTGAATTTATTGATATTCTGTTCATGTACAGTATTGGTTGTTGTGATGCCTGTGTAATAAAATAGACCAGATATCAAAAGAAGATGAATGAATATGAAAAAGGTAAACATGATTGAATGTCGAGATGTAGAAGAGAACTGCATTCCTCGGATGAATACAGATAATTGATACTACTCGTAATGTAACTTAGCTGTAATGAGGTTATCATAGTAAATGTAGAATACTTAATGTTTAAGAGGGATATTAAGTAAAAATAATTTTAAGCGTTATAATATTAAGATAATAAATATTACATAAGTTTTTATGTCATAAGTACATCTTAAAGATTTAGATTTATTTATTATTATCGTCTTTTAATTCTAATATATTATAAACCATTGTTTCAGTGGTTTTATTTTACTACTGAAGCAGTAGTATAAATTTATAAAATATTAAAAATATTTTTTCAAATACATTCCAATAATTATATATCTGTTGTCGACAGGAATATTGAAACAAATTGAAATATTGACCGCAGTATTCGAATTTCTATATAAATACATGGTAAAAATCTACTTGATTCGAATATCTAGCATATGTATTTGTCTGAAGTAATCTGTTTTATCTTGCCTGCCAGCGCCATCTATATTATCTAAATATATTATTTTCTTTAGTTGTATCTTTGATGTCGACAGGTTTAATTTTCTGAATAACCAAAATATTTATTTAGGAGGATTCAATTATTAAACATGTTCATTAAGAGTTACTATTTAAAAATATTTTTTATATTTTAATTTATGATACAATCTCTGTTATTAACATGGCTATTTTCGTCAAAAAGAGAAAATAGTATTCAGATTACTTACGCCGACAATTATTGACTATGGTACCATAAACATCATGCATTATTTTTGTCACGGCTGATGCACATAATTCAAGACTAAAGTATTTCATCAGATCGCAGTAGCAGCCGAGAGTTTCAATAATAATTCATGTTCATCAAAATGTTTTCCCATTTCATTAATTTAAGTAGTTACAAATCATACAAAATATAGTGCGAAACTAACATGTAACAGGTCATAAAAGACACATATACTCATAGTCTTCTGAAAATATGAAAAAAATATGGATTTATGAAGGTATAGATCTATTAGAATGTCAATTCTGTCTTATGTCAATTCGAATATTAGTTTAGAAATTTCTTGCCAGATGTTTTTGATGTGCTATAATATTGTTGGCTGTCAGAGTGACAGGTCCTGATTCTCATGACAAAGTAGATCAGAAAACAATACAACATGAAATGCCATGTGTTGCATTGTAAATATTCACAATAATAATTCTTTTTTTATGCTTTAATCAACAAAACATTAAGAATCAGATGTATTTATATGACGCTTGAACACGGATGATACTTGTCTTGAAAGGACAGTACAGAGTTAAGCGCAAAGCGAGCTATGATTCATTAGTGCATGTATTTTGTATACAGAATAGAATGGTGTAACTGATACATTTCTATCTTTATTAAAGTATCAAAGTCTTGTCTGTTTTCACACACCATTACACATTCAAATCATAAGAATAATAGATGTCAAAATGAATGTGTGAAATAATTGATTACATATGGATATCCCAATATATTTGATGTGTGGCTTTTAGGTTTTATAATTCCTTTAACAAGTATACCGGAGCTGGTCCATTGCAATGTGCACCTGATATTCAACCTTCTTCAAGCTACTGTCACTTTCACATTTACCTCTTTTTAAATACATAAAAAAAAAGATAAAATCATTGTTTTAAAATAAAAATGATATTTTTATAAATTAGTTCACACAGAACTAAGGACATTTTACTTTATTAACATTATAATGTTGCCTGTGATATTTGCCAGTTGTGGAGTGACCGGTGAAGACAAGAAATTTACTTGTAAATTTACAGTTGTATTGAGGTCTTAGGGTGAGATTAACAATGGCTGGACAACCATTAAATATAAATATAAAAATATATATTATTGTAACTTTGTAACATCTTTTTAAACAATGTAAATAAATCATTTTTGTATTTTTTTATGTACTCATTTAAAACGTTAAAAAATTTGAATGAATAAAAAAATATTTGAAATTCACATGTTTTTTTTTATCCCTCCCAATAGTTCTTCGACACGTGCACTTTTTTATCAAATTCTCGTTGGCCAGCTTCACTGGGCTACACTCGTGCTGGAGCAAACACTTTACACATTTTTGTATGTAGATGCTAGTCTATAAAGTAATAATTACATATAATCTTACAATAACTCTTCGACTTAGGACTTGTCCATGAACCGTGGTGTGTTTGCGCTCAGGTGAGGCGGGCGCTGGAGCACATCCTCTGGGAATGCGTGATTATGAATGATGCACGAGAGATCATAATTGCGGGATTAGAAGGAACAATGACCTATTAAGAAATGAAAGGAATCTCAGACATTTCTGGTTATTTATTAGGGTGTTGGACTCCCGTTGGGGGTTGCTGGGATGGACGATGTCAGGAAGAGCAGTGGCTCTCTCTCGCACCTGGTGAATTTCTACCAGACTATGACCGAGTTCTGCGACTACAACACATAAATGTTATATCTACCTTCCCCTTTTGGGGATGCATGATTTCTATAGCTTCTTTCTGGCTGCCTTCTGACTTTAATGTGATAATGAGTCTCACGTCTAATTGGCATCTTACTGGCGAAGAGGAAGGTCACCAATAAGATAGGTTCATTAAGCTGAATCATCCACAGTGAATAGGAAAAACCAAGGATCGATATGGTTCGGTCGATACGTATGACAATTTATACCGATTATGAGAACTTAAGCAATATCTACATATATCCGATTGTCGGCTGTCACCATCAAGTAATTAAAGTTGTAGCAACTGGAGCATGTGACGCCATATTGTCTTCAGTGTTATCGCATCTGGACGTCTGGTGAAGAGGTGGCAGGACACGATCCACGTATTATTTTTTGGATAGTCAATTCAGTGTAAAATTTTTGAATCATTTTGCAAAAACTACAGCAATACGTGCTCTCAGTCAATTTTATTATGAAAGATCCATTCAATTTTAAAGCATTTCTTGAATGTCTAAATATATTGTACCACTAAAAAAATATATAATATTTTCACTTTGTACTACACATACACAATTTTTTGAGTTGTACCATGACTAATTTCGAGAAGAGCAGTCCTTCCCATATACAGGTGTAAATTACAACGAACTGTATTTAATTTTAGTGAAAATAAAAATGATATATTTTTTTTAAAAAGATGTGAAAATATGTTTGAAATAGTTCATATTCACGTGAGCGTAATGAACGAAAGATGAAAAAGTAATCCGAAGATGGTTCAATCATTTAGATTCTCGTGAGTGTGGATATTTAATAATACAAATGTACAAGGTTTAGACCAATTACTTTAACCAGGTGTTTTGTAGGAGAATCCGACTGTGACGATAAAACCATATATGTATGTTTGAAATAATATTAATCGTCGTACGATAGATTATATGTTAAATGTTATTTAATAGTTGTGTAGCGACCATAATTCAAATCTACCGCCATCTCAGTCGGCGTCGACGCTGGCGACAGCGCTGCCGGCTGCTGCCACAAGTCCGGCTCATTTCACCGCTAGGCAGTCTCTCCAGTTTCAGCGTTTTACAACGGCGGTCTTGCCGGCTCGCGTTTGCCGAGCAAGACCGCCAATTCATTTCATTTCACGCACACGTGCACCTTCTACATTCTCATATCATATTTGTTTTCATTGTCATTGTCATAATAAACCTCAACACACGCCAATCACATTTATTTCATTTAACCACCGTCCTAACCCCCAAAGTTATAGAAGAATATCTATTAACAATGAAAATACCATTGAATTTAATGAAATCACATTTATTTGTGATGTTGTGATCTTTCTAAACATTTTTGTGAAAATAAAAACAAATTAAATTAGATGCACAAAAAAATCCATCTAATTGATTTATAATATAAAATATTTTAATATTTAACTAATCAACAGTGACATTATAGTGTCGTCAGATTACATGTTATCTTATATATGTGGTACACTGTTTTAGCAACTATAATTTTAATTACAATGTTTTTCAAAAACGCCGTGTCGTGTGACACCACGCCATGTCCCCGAGACTGGCGTACAACTGAAGAAGATACGTCAGTATCGAAACCAGTTGACGTAAAAATAACATAGTGGTTCCAAACAAAGTTATATATAAATAATTAAACAAAATACATTGTTTAAACTATTATTTATTGATTATTCTACATGTTTCGATACCCATGGTATCTTCTTCAGGAAACAATGTATACTGAAATTAAAAATACAAGCATAGATAAAAACAAAACTAGTTAAAATTACATTGTTTCCTGATGAAGATACCACAGGTATCGAAACATATAGAATAATCAATAAAAAATGATTTAAACAAAGTATTTTGTCTAATTATTTATATAAAATGAGGCCACAAAGTAATTTTGATAATATTGAAGAAGTGAAAAATTTTATTGTTTTTTTTTTTTGCTTAATTTTCTATTTTTAATCTTTTAAATCCATTTATGTTTTATGTATATTCCATGCTGCGTAGCTGCACATTAGGACGTAAATACAATATAAATAAATAAATAAAATAAAAAAATCGCCCTTTCCCCGGAACATCGCGAATAGCTTTGAGATTAAGCAAGTCCCTGTTATTCTGTGTTGGAGTTTTCTGGACTATTCTGTCGCATATCTCCGACGTTTACTCTACACAGAAGATTCTGAACGTCCTTGAAAACCTGAGAACATATTTAATTTATTCTTGAACATTGCATAAAGACAATGCCAGACAATTACATGGCATATTTGATTTATTATCTATGTAATATCTCAGAGTGGGATTAACGAAGGTGTGAGTCATATTATCACAGCATGAAGATTCCCAGGATCCAAGTATCGCACCCTACACTCTTGTGTCTGTTCTACCGCCTCGTCTCCGTGGCACACACAAATGCAGAATAATAATTGATTGTATAATGTAATTCTAGAGCTAGAAATTGCGTTAGACTCGTTCCGGCAAATGGCCAGTGACTGCGAAGAAATGTGTGGTACTCTAGCAAAAAATGCCTCAGCAAAATGCAATGCCAAAAATAGGGCTGCCTTTTGCCACGAAAAGCGGTGTAAAATTTCACATATAACGCATCATTCAGACAATAAATAAAAATTAAAAGATGTCCCCAAATTTCTCCGAATTTTTTTTTTTTTTTCTTTAAATTTATTTTTTGCTTTGTTACCAAAAGTTTAACTACTAGTTACTAGTTAGTATACAGAGCCTTCCTTTATTTAAACTCACACTTCAATGAATTAGACATTTTTAATACTTCAGTTACCACAATTAAATCAAAATTAAATATATTGTATAAACCTTAATGGCCTTCATTTTATTTTTATTACTCAGATTTGATTCCCTATCCCATTTTACTTCACCTCACCCTCTTGTTCTCCTGTAAAATGTTATTCTTTATAACTTCTATCTCTTTTCTGTTTATATTTTTATTTTCTACTTTTTCTTTCATTTCTCTTATTTTTACTGATTTTATTGTATTTCTGCAATAAAGGAGAAAGTTCTCATTTCTTTATCGTTTTCTATGCAAGGTAAAATTCATTTCCTATTAACGTCTTAATAAACTATTTATCAATTTAATAAGTATTTTCTTACACTGTATCAAGTATATTGTTATTTCAGAGAATACATGTAATTAGTTAAATTTTTATTACACTTTCATTATGATTTATGTTCACATCGATTAACTGTTTGTTTTCCAAATAAAATAAAATAATATATCTCTCGTATCGTTTCAGATTTTGACAGCCCTGATTAGAATAACTCGGTTCTTTATGTGGCGAAAACCGTAGAACAAAAAACGACGAGGAATCAGAATGAATGACGTTGTATATCGGTCAGTTAGTTGGCCGGCGGTCTCGCAAGCGGAAGGAGTTACGCTGTAACGTTCTTTACCAAATCGAAATTCGGCGGTACCAAATTTTCAAATTCGAAAGCTCCGTGTTGCGGTAAAGGGGATACATTCTGTGCGCCGAAATCATCGAGTGTATTGTTGGTGAATTGAATTTATTTTTAAAAATTAGTATGAAAGTGTAATCTTGTAATACGAGATATTGGTTTATATAAAAAAAATTAAGTGATTTATTTATTGAGGTTTTAAGGCTATCTTGTACATGATCTTCTGGAGTATTTGAGTGTATTGGAGGCCTCGTTTTTATTGCTTGTAATAATAAACTTTTTAATGGGGTATCTATGTAGTTTAGTTTGTACCTAATGTGGTAGCATTTTTATGTACGTATTGTACATGATTACATTAATTAATTAAATCTAGTGAATTATTATAATATTTTAACTTAATTGATATAATGTCACTCTATTATTTGTTGGAAATGATATTTATGATTTATTTGAAGCTATAACTATTTTAAAGTCTGTGAGAGAGAAATAGTTCAGTTTTTTTTAGTTTTGGAGAGAAATATGATACTTCTTTGTATTTATGTATACTTAACAGTGTAACCTTAAAGGCTCGTGTCCATAAGTGAGATTTCTCTCGGAGATGCGATTCGAGTCTAGCGTAAATAACCGTATAGAGTTCAGATGGAAGCGACCTATGAGTCACCATCGCGTGTGACGTATTCGGTACATACCTACATACGTTTACTGACTCTTAGAGTCTCATTGAGATCACGTGTGCATTGATGTTCGTCACTGAGATGAAAAATAGTATGGTAAGTAGTAACTGGTAAGATCTTAGGAAAGAAGGGTGGATTTTTGTGAGTGTTAATATGATGAGAAAGCGCGATAGGTCAGAGAGTGGGTGTGAAAGGATATGTAGATTTAGGAAGAAAGGTGAAATTGGAATTGTTTATAAATGTCAGTCGAATAGATATTAAAAGTATTAGTTATATAAGGCTTAGATCGAAAATAATATAAATATTGATTACATATTGTAATCGAAGAGTTTATTAGAAATAGAGAGTGGCGTGTTTGAAAATGATTGTCTGGCAATAGTGGCAGTTGCACAATTAATAACAGCTCTTAGATTTTATCAAAAGCATATCAAGTTATATCCAGAGTTGACAAAATAAGGAAAGACCGCGGTATTTCCAAGACAATGAAGGTCAGGCTTGTACAGTCTCTGTTGGATTATATTGTATATTTTATATGGTGTGGAATCATGGATCCCCTGAAGGCAAGGGAAATAAGATGGATTTATGCCTTTGAGATGTGGTGCTGGAGACACATGATACATATTCCAAGAACGGCGAGACACACGAATGTCTCCATTTTGCAGGAACTGAAGATTGAAGTGCAGTCTGAGACGAATCCTTAAATTTTTTGAGCATCTTGCGAGAAGGGAAGATATCTCGGAGAAGCTTGTCGTGATGGGCCACGTCGAAAGACGAAGATGAAGAAGAAAATCCCCCAAGTGTAAAATGCAACATACATTTTGTTGGTGACAGTCCTAAGATTTGCAGAGTGCCGAGAAAAGTGGACGAGCACAGTCAAGAAGGTGAGAGTTCATGGAGATCGCGATCCTCAGTCATGAGGGACCGACATGGAATAATAAAATCTACTGGCTGGTTATAAAATAAATTAACTCTTAACTCAATTTCGTCAATTGGGTAGTAGCGGTTCGTTTTTGATCCCGTCAGCTGGTAACTCACACTGTCGATTCGAGTTCCGGTGGTAACTAAGTATTTTTTCGATATATAGATTACTGAGCGATTCATATAATCTGTTTTACAAATAATGATGATTTCACGCATATAACTAACTATTGCAGATATGATCTACACTTCTGTCCTGGCATACAGCCGTATTATCATGCAAACTTTTAGAGCCTGACAGGTCTTTAAAAATAATTTCGGATATATAATTAATTTGTAAACCTATTTAATGTGAACGCCTTAACGTTTTATTTTGAAATGCGTCCAAGCCTAGAAAAGTAGCAGTCGCCATAAGCCATCAGAGTTCTTGGAACTCGCCGAAGAAGGGTCAAGGTTACGTTAGGCTTGGTTGGGATCGCCAGTATTTAAATGACGAAACTCTCCGTTTTAATGTTGTGAAGAAATCCGTTAAATTACCTTGCATTTTGAATTATTATACCTCAACGCATTGCCCACATTTATAATTTGTTTCAATTAAGATATCTCCCTTTTTCTCAATCCGATCGAAGAAGTGACTTAACTAATTTTATTATTATTATTAATGGTTATATGATTGGTTCTTCGTTTAACCTGTTTACAGATTGACATTTTAAAAATGATTCCATTTTGTTTTATTTACTAAACAAACTTTGTTTATAATAAGGAGTTTTGTTTGTCTGTCTGTAATAACTAACTAACTAATCATCACGCAGTTTCCTCGCGGGGGTGGGCAGAGAGGATAGAGCGCCACACTCTTCTGTCTTGACACACAATTCTCGCCTATCCACATTAATACACCTTCTCACACAAACTCGCCGATTGTTGCTTCTAATAGAACCATCCTCCAGTATTTGGTTTACCTGGTCGTGTTTACCAAGTCTTCTGCGGACGTCCTCTGTTTCTGGTGCCATCAAAACTTGTGTCATATATCATTCTTACCATTCTCTCCTTATTTATCCTTTCCATATGACCAAACCACCTATTATTTCTTCGTTCTTTACTCTGTCATAAATGGATTTGCCACATATGCGCCTGAATGATCTCATTTCCATTGCATTCTGTCTATTTTCGTTCCTCTTCTGCCAGCTTCAGGCTTCACTTCCATACATCAGCGTCGGTACCAGGACTCCATTGTATTTCGCTAGTCTTGCCTCAGTTGACAAGTTCCCGTTAGATTTTCTGCAGTCACTCTTCTTTCGATATCTTTCTATTTCTATCAAATATACTTCCCAAATATACAAACTCGTCTACTTGTTCCAAACATTTATTACCTACAAGTATTTAGCACGGTGTCTTGCTTTCCTCCTTCTCCAAAACCATCAATATTTGCAGTTTGAACGAGAGTTTAATGGAAAATACGTAAGGCGTTTGACAAATATTGCGATTTGCGCTATTAAATATGCGCGACGCACAGCCAATCATTAACAGGTAATATAGGTGACATTTGCATGTGCGTGATAAATTAGAACAATGTTTAATATTCTATAACTGTTGATTTTTCTTTTCTTAACCTTTACCATACCATGCTAAAAATACCATACGCAGCCATGCTGTCAACTCGTGTTACTGCAAGAGATTTGAGTTTTTTTAACACTTTAAATGGGAATAAAATGATTTTATAAGCTTAAATGGCTTTACAATAGTTAATGTCACAGTTACTATAAATATAATAAGAAAAAATAAATATAGTAATTAAATACGTTCATTTTATTCTCAAACATTATTCTTGTAACGCATTCGTCAAAAGACCCATCTAACATGATCTTCATCTATATCTCTCATCATTAAAATTAATGTGTGATCATTTTCAAGTGGTACAAGTGGTATTTTTAACGCAGATAGCATGCAACGCATCAATTTTATATAGCATTGAATTCAAAAATGATTATTTTTATTATGATTCGCTTTACATAATTGGTTTTCCACTACTCATTTCTAAGTGCAAATGATATTTTTAGGACTAGGTAAAATGTAAGTTTTACATTGTGTGTATTTATAGAAATACGATTTAATTGGCTCGGTAGACCTATGTTACCGCATGGCTAGGGAAGGGGTTTAATGCGATTTGTAGCGAGTCTCCCGTCATGTCTCTCGCTTGATTCGTGCATTTTGTTGGACCCTGTCTGCTCACCCACCCTTCCACCCTTCGTCCTAGTGTATTCCCATGATCACCAATTTATCCAGGTTGTTGACGATTTTTCTAGCAGCACGCCTAAAGTACAAAATAATATTTTTAGTAATATATACATTCGTTCGTCTCACGTCATGATATAAGCAAAGTATGACGCCAACCACAGACCGGTAAATGAATATACATGAAATAGAGTGTACACATAGGAGAGGGGTTTGGAACATTAGTTGCGGGGCGTTCTACACATATTCTTGGTGGAAACATAAATCTAAGTAAAAAAAGAAAAGAAGAGAAATTGAATAGATTTAAAATAAACCTGACTAAATATATAAAAAATAAGTTTTAGTAAAAGAAAATACTTTAATCTTGCACATATAAGGAGTGCTTATGTATGCACTATATTAAGAATTAAATAAATATTATTTAGATAAAATGTTTTGATGGCTTCAATACGTTTTTGAGACGTTAAATACATATTTATAATAAATTGTAATCACCTACTATCTACGATTATTAAACATAAACTAACTAATATCTGCCAAACCAAACTGGTGGCCAAATAAAATCGGCCTGGAACATAATATTCATCCTGTATTTGAGAAGGTGAAAGACTTTTTAATTAATCGGTAATAATTGTTTATCACATCTTTTTTTCCAATAAAGTCGTCGATTTCAGTAGTAGCAAAACAATCTCGACTTGAATATTATATTAAAACCTTAGTAAAATAGTAAAGTAAATCTAATAAAAGTATTTACTCTTCGAAAATTAAAACTTTGTGTAAACAAGACGTATTTTTTACATTAATGCATATTATATTGTCGGCTTTTAAATTTTCGTTCCAATCGAATCATATTATAAAAAAAAGTCGAGGAGCTATTTGATTGCGTAAGTGGTATTAAAGTGATCACGTAAGTGACACCAAAATGAAAATATTGGGACAAGAAATTTGCGTTAGTTCACGTCTATATAATATATTTGGTGGTCTGTGGACGCCAACATCCCGTATTATTTTTATTTCCATTGACAATCAAATACTTTCTTAGACTTTCAATATGTACGAGTAAATCACACAAATACTATCATTTTACTTCCTATTACAGTCCTTGACAGACTCGGCCATTGTCTGCACGATTTGGCGCCTGTCGAAATCATTGTTCAAAAATATATCTCTAGTATTTTGAAAGTGTAACTATTAATAAATATTAAGTGCCTCCCTGTTGCCCAACCATTAAGTGCCGGAACCTCAAACCAACGCCAATTAATGCAATAGCTGATACTTGGCTAATACAGGTATATAGATAGGCTCGCAATTCTAGAAATTTTGCAATATTCCGAGATTTAAAAGCAATTTTTATAATTTATTTTACTGACTTGCAATAATTCTCGTGATGGGATAGGTTATTAGCGTGTATACAATTATGTTTACAATTATAATGTATAATACATATTCTATGTATTATAAATTATATCTATTTTATACAATACGGAATGTCTGTCTGTTTGTTCAATATACATTCCTATACTTTGTGACCGATCTAAATCAATTTTTGTATATTTACTCCTTGAGAATTTCCGTATCATCCTATCATCTCTCCCACGTGATCCCCTCTTTCCTATATAACTATATTTTATATTGAGTGACATATATTTAAAATTTTCCATTTACTCTGTAGGATCCTGCACAAAACGTAGGCAATCTCTCCCCTCCCCTTGGCCACCCCATCACCTCTCCACGATATTATGTTTTACATTGAATGCCACCCATTCAAAATTTTACATAGTTACTCTTTAGGACTGCGCAAAACTGACTTATTTGGCCATCCCACTCCCTGCCACCCCATTTCTTGCCACCCCATTCCCTGCCGCCGATGTAAACGTGTATTATATTGAACGCTATTCTAAATACTAATTAAATGTATTAATTATAAAGATATACATATAAAATCAATTTTATCGAAAAATATTGTTCCGCTACCGAGATTCGTACCTGGATCTCTTTTCCGATCCGAGGAAGGTGCATTACCAACTATGCTACAGCGACAGTATTTTTGACGACAAATTTTCGAACCTATATGTTATACTTTTTTAAATGAATACATCTATCGTTCCAAAAATATTGTCTCTCTAGCATAGTTGGTAATGCATCTTCCCCGAATTGGAAAAGAGATCCAGGTTAGAATCCCGGTAGCACAGCAACAATATTTTTCTATCAAATTGATTTTATATGTATATCATTATAATTAATACATTTAATTAGAATTTAAAATATCACAGACCTATGTTATGAATAATTACAACTTCATAATAAGAATGTGTTCTCCTTGAGAGTGCTATTCGTTTCAAATTTTGCATAGTTAATTTCTAGGTTCCTTCGTAAAACACACACTCCCTTCCTCTGGCCACTCCACCTTCACCGCCCAATCTGCACCAAATGTTGCATACAGTGTTACCATTAGGACCTGCGTAAAACGAGGTCACCACGATGACTTCCCCCTAAACCCCTATTTTAAATTATAATTTAATCTGAATCCCGGGTAACGCCGGGTAGAGATCGCTAGTACAATTTTTGTTGTACCGTATTAACGAAGTAATAATGATATCATTAACTGCACATTATTATTGACTACTTAGCAGTCAATTATTTTATATTCAATAACAAGTGATTATAACCTGTTCTCTGACGGGCGCGAAAGACGTGCATGTGACAACAATTATATTATCTATCTACTAATAACCTTTTGCGATCTGGACATGGTGAATTTCTGCCGGACTGTGACCGAGTTCTGCGACAGCAACTCATAAATGTGACGTCTACCCTCCCATTTTTGGGGGTGCATGAACTCTATAGCTTCTCTTCGGCTGCCTTCTGAATTTAATATGATAACGAGTCTCACGTCAATGATACGATGCGATACGATGACACCGAAATCAATGGAGCACTATGATGTATGATATATTATATAGTATTGCGCCATACGCATAAATAATCACCGTCACGTGTAATCGCACGATGTTATTAGTTTAGTCGAGACACTTTCAAGTTTTGTTAAACCATGAAACAAACCGCTGTCACCAGACAGCGTTGAAGTCGTGTATCGCAGTAAAATCGTCAAATTACGTATTTCCTCCCTTTTTGATAAATAATTATTTCAACATTGAAAAACAGATTTTACGAAAACACTGGCGCCACCGCGCAGTGACTTGTGATTTCGTACCAACCTGATGGTTAGATTTTCTCTCTCAGTCGATGTGATCATATCTCGCGAATTATTTGCCACCGCTTGCTATCCTGGGCCTTAGCTAGGATCCGGTCATTTCTAGAACTAGGTCTGGTTATCTTGTTGGCGATCAATCTTTCGCTCTTTGTCCATGGATATTCTCAGTGATAACTAATTTCTCTACCTTTTCTAGTAACACGCCCAAAGATCCAGATAATTCCTTTTGTGTATGTTGTAGTAACCCTTTTACATTCGACGCCAACACCATATATCGAAGTTGTCGTGTCGTCTATTTTTTTCTCATAGTACATATTTTGAGAGCATTCAATCTATGAAGACCGCCAGGGCTTTAGCCAGTCTGTCTTCAATGTTTCTTGAGATGGAGTTCCGATATAGCAGATTTAGTCATATTAATTCTGAATACTAATTAAAAAGCAAAACAAAGTAGATGGCTTTCAAATAATGGAACAATAGATGTATTAATTTAAAAACTGTAACATATGGGTTCGAAAATTTGTCGTCAAAAGTATTGTCGCTGTAGCATAGTTGGTAATGCACCTTCCCCGGATTAGAAAAGAGATCCAGGTTCGAATCCCGGTACGGCTACAACAATATTTTTCTATAAAATTAATTTTATATGTATATCTTTCTAATGAATACATATAATTAGTATTTATAAATATCACAGACCTGTGTTCTAAATAATAATAACTTCACAACAAGAATGTGTTCTCCTTAATAATATTAATTTAACTTTTGTTCTCACGTAGATACAGTCACCGATCTCTTCATAATCATCAAAAATATTAGTTATTCTCTGTATATTAAAACAGTCAGATTTAACAGAATGATTGGAGGTCATTTTCTTACAACTTTCGACATTGATTTCTCGGTATTGTTGCTTCATATTTCAAATTAAAGTAAATCGTTGACCGCATGATCGGAAAACTTGTCAAATCTTGGGACAAACGTGATAAGTTGCACTCTGGACGGTTGTAGAAGAAACTATCGCCTTACGACGTTACAAATGGGACTGTGACACGAACAGATCCGGAAGATGTCGCATTATGTCAATCACATAGGTTTTGTGGAAAATCAAACCAGACATAATATCTACATTTTCTTTTTTCGAGTAAAATGCAAAATCATTGTACCATCGCGGCGCAACTATGACACAAAAATAACCGGTAACCATAGGTCACCTGATCAAATACTGTTATCTTATTGGTTGTAACATACTTATCTGGGTTTGAATTAATTATCTATTGGATATATATGTGATTGAAGTAACGATCGAATTTCAATTGCGTTTTTATACGAAATTCGGTAATATTTGTCTAATTTCGGTAGGCTACGCTTGTAGATCTTAACTTGCTATATTATTAAGGAGAAAACACATTCTTATTGTGAAGTTGTAATTATTCAGAACATAGATCTGTGATATTTGAAATACTAATTAAATGTATTAATTATAAAGATATATATATAAAACCAATTATATCGAAAAATATTGTTATTGTGCTACCGGGATTCGAATAACTTTCAAATAATCGAACGATACATGTATTAATTTGTAAAAGGTTCGAAAATTTGTCGTCAAAAATACTGTCGCTGTAGCATAGTTGGTAATGCATCCTTCCTGGATTGGAAAATATATCCAGGTTCGAATCAAATAATATTTTTCGATAATATTGATTTTATATGTGTATCTTTATAATTATTACATTTAATTTGCTTTATATACTTAACTCAAAAAATCATAAAAATTAGACATGTCAGATTTTGTTTCTATACCTCACATATATAAGTACAGTAAAAACGAGTATATTATTAAGTAATTTTCTATATTTTAATGATACTTTCTCATGTTTGAGATATTTTTTGTGATAATATTTTATTTCCGGAGTAAATTGGTCTTGTAGTTTTGGGCAGCACTTTCAAATATGCGAGAAAAAGTCGAACGCGAACTACATTCATGACTTTTTTCCTTATCGAGCTCCATCCGGGTGGACAAAACTCAATACAATTGTGACGCAATTGCCGAATTACGTCATCAATTATATTTTGAAAATATTTAATCTTTTCCAAAGCATAATACTTACACAAGCACTTACAAAATATTATATCATTATAGAAGCAAGCTAAATATAAAATAAATAAACCTAGACCTAGTCTACAATATTTTATGGGTGTATACCTGACTAAATTACGAGTCGAAAATGTTCAAGGAATATGTGCAAAATCTGCACTGTTACGGAAAACATAATTGTTTGAAGTTTTTACAGAATCGTGTTAAGCTTGAAGTCTACGTACTTCCATTATTAATCTATATCTCTGCATCAGATCCTAAATCATCTAACAAAAAATAGTCTAGCTGTTCTGCTTTTTGTATTCAATACATAATTTGGAATCAATAAAATATTTCAATTAATTGAAATAATCGCATAATTACGATGTGTTTGAAATACTTATATGTATTTCTGACACGGTTGAGATTAGGCACATATCCCATGAACATTTTCGACTCGTAATTTTGTCAGATATCTAATGCCACGTCACCAGGCAATCGGTTGCGAAGTCAAGATTTGGCTATGGAAGGTAGAGCACGTGTATCGCGTTAGGAATGTATTTTTGGGTATTTGTTTGCGTTAATTGTAGTGATGGTTAAATCGTTATTTAAACCGTTATTATGACTTTATTTGTGTTTGATTGTATCGATGATCAGTAACTGATTATTCGTAACTCATTAAGTAATGACTGGTGCACTAGAAAGTAAACCTCTAACAGTTAAATCTTATCATTGTTGCAAACACATAACGGTTTACAATCACTAGTTAATCGGTTGTACTGAGGTAAACCACTTTTAAAAAATAATATATTATGTTTTTTATAATGAAAAATGGGTTTTACGGATACATTAGCCATGGCATAGCCAAGGAAAAATAATTGCCTTCTGCTAGTTTATAGATTTACCTTACATTAAAATACATGTGATACAGTGATTTTGTCCGTTCAAATAAAGATTTTTAATATTATCGTTAAAAAAAGTTTTTATAAAAGCTGTAATTTTTCTAGGATAAATAAATAATTACAATTGTTGAAAGACGGAATACTATATTATAATTACAATGTGTAGAATGCAATTCGGAGTAAATAAATTATTTAATTCTAGTATTGCGGTTTACAAATAATTATATTGTACGAGTATAGTAGTAAAGTTTATCAAAAATTAAATAATAGTGATAATACTGTTTAATTCATGATGAATCATAGAGTTGCAAAGTGATATTTCATTGTGACGAAAGATTGTTTTCAAGGTTCCTACCTACTTTAAAAAATATAATTTCTAGGTTCATTAGGTCATTTAATATGGTTGAATTCTTTCATGCGTAGACGAAGGTCGCGGATTCAAATCCAACAGTGACTCTCAAAATAAATAAATAGTATTATTTATGAACAAAATATTATTAAAAAGCAATTGAAAAAAATTAAAGAAAACAAATATTTCATTACATTTCCGCCAGAATTGTGTTGAATCACAATCTTTATAACGCGAATATAAGGAATCATTATTCGTTATTGCAGTACATTGTCTTAATAGGTGTTTTAATAATTGCGTGTAAATAGTGACATGATTTATGTTAATGAACCATTGACAAACATTGACTTCTTATTACGTTCTAGACTAAAATCGACGACACTTAAAAAAGATCCCTTCCTCCACTGACAAGAATCAGAAAGATGTCTTCTGTGAGTGAAATTGTGTTTTTTTTAGTTTTTTTCTAGGATCAATATTAACGGGGTTACAAATGTTTAATGTTTTTATTTAAAAAGTCAATTTTACAAAACAGTTTGATTCTAATCTGATTAGAACTACTGGAGTTATTATATACACAAAACACTATACACCGATACCTGACTAAATTATCAATCGAAAATATTTAAAGAGTATGTACAAATTCTGTACCGTTACTGAAAATATTATTGTACAGATTTTCACAAAATAATGTTAAGCTACTTAGTCTGTGTACTTCGAAATAAATATTTGCGAAATTGAGCCAATATTATTCTATATCTTTGCTTCAGGTACATACTAAATCCTATACTCCATACTAAAACAAAAAATGGTCTGGCCGCTCGAAGATCGATGACCTATTATTTTTGTATTTAATATACAATGTGTCCCAAAAGTCTTCTTCATTTTGGTTTATTCGTTGCACCAACGCAACGAGCGGGAGAGGTGCGGAGGGTATGCCGATCGATAGCCGCGTCCTTGAAAATTCAGTCGCTATGGAGCGTGTCTTTACCAGTTGTTCGTTAAATTTTCCCTGAAAAATTGATATCCCGACTAGGTGATATAAATTGGCATCCACGTAGCCCCGACTTGACTTTTTCCTATGAAGATATCTTAAATCAAAGTTATACAGTAACAATCCTTCCTCTCTGAACCAATTAAAAGAAAATATCCAAGAAGAAATGGCAGCGATCACGGAGAATACGTGCCGAGCAGCTTTCAGAAATTTTGCCTCCCATTTAGAAGAGTCCCAGCGAAATAACGGATCATATTTAGAAAATATAATTTTTAAGGAAACCACTGAAGGACGTCCAAAAAGAAATGTGGCCTGCCCATTGTCATCTCCTACCAATTGATTATTACTATGCGAGTAGCTTATCTCTAGACCAAACAGTCTTAGGGCCGGTTGTGTGTTCAGTAGTAACTTTTTACTATAGTATAAAAAGTAATTAATTTTTTTTTTTGCGAAATGGGTTGTTTGATCGTTAGTAAAAAAATTTTAACTTTTCGAAAGTACATCCCGTAGTAAACACATTTTACTCTGCGATATCCGATAGTAAAAACGAGAATCGATAGTTAAATATGGCGAACTTTTCACAGCTGTTCCAAAAGTCATCTGACACGTTGATATTTTGAAAGTTGCAGTATGCGACAATTAATCATTCAAAATCCCGCTATGTTCGTGATGAAAGTTCGTCCGATGATGATTTCGTTGTTTAATACATAATGCGAAAAATTCACCATCAAAGTGACAGATGTCGAACGCATAGGCAAAAAAATACATAGATAATGCATAGAATAAATCATATTTCACGATTATTTGTCACGCCTACAGACATCCCCAACGATGGTTTGACACTAGTAAGTTTGATGTATCAACAACTCGCAAAGGATTTTTACTACGGACGTTAGTAAAAAGTTACTATAGTAAAACGTTACTACTGATCACACAACCGGCCCTTAGAGTTATTATTTATTTTCTAAATTAACGACACAACTTTCTTACACATTTGATTCTACAGCTAGACAACATTAACCTGTTTTTAACCAATTAGTTGATATTGACACCAAAGCACAGAATACGTCAACTCAATTTGTCGAAGATCGGCCATCACTACAGTATACACTTAAAAAAAAAACAGTTCATTTATTACTGGTCGTAATTACTGTATTATTATTAATTGGACATGGTTCGGTTCGTAGATTGCGATGCTCTCTCATGACGCATGTAAACTCAGTGCGAAAGCAAGCAATTGTTTTTATTATGATGGGCGTAGAGGGGTATCTAACTATTCATAGCTTTTCAGATCTTGCGATTTTTAAAGACCAGGTTACTTCATATTAGAATCTTGTGTCGGTCAGGAATGGGCGGTGAGGATATAATGAATCTTTTTAAAATCTAAATGCTGCTTTTTTTTACTTAATTAATTACTTACCATCAAGTTTGGATCACGGTGTGGGCATTAATTTTTGCAATTTTAAGGACCAATGCGCCAGTTATTTGTGTATTGAAGGATAAAATAAAAACATATTACCATACCAGTATAAGGCTATTAATAAGGCTTAGATTGACCACATTACTAACGAAGATATATTAAGACTATGCATCTTATTTATGTAATTAGTCAAGAAAACAACTATCATGAATCCTCAGACATCCTCGAACACATTCTCCGCAATGAAAAATATGATCGTATAAACTCGTTATATAGGGGTAGATAGAAAGCAGCGGAGGCGTAGATAAATATAGATTTTCTAGGCTGTGTAACCTCAGAAAGTGGTTTATGGGGTAAAACAGGATGCCGTTATGAATTGATGTATGTATCAATACTGTTGAACAGGTATGTTGATTAATGTATGTGTTTGGGCATATGGTAGATGAATCAGAAGGATATGTTACGGTGTGAGTGCTGAGTAACCCAATAATCACCCACTAACTCATGTTCATTTGATTATGATCGCGGAGTGCGTGCGTAAGTGTGTGTGGCCAGAGCAGGTTGAAGAAGATAATCTACTTACAGTTACCACAAGTTTATTGTTAAGTAAAGTTTCAAATTTGAGATATACAAAAGCAACGTAAAGTCTACACGGAGGAGCGTTTCTTAGAGATCTTATCTGGAAAGCGGCAGCGAAAGGAATGCCGGCCTCTGGGAAGGTGGTGTTCGCGTTATATTTTTTTATGTGCGTTATGATGTGAAATCGTGTGCGCGCGCACACTCACGGACTTTATGGGGGACATTGCTTACCTCGTAATATCTACAGATCAGAACGTTTAATTTCAATCCCGCTAGCAACCAAAATATTTTTTTCTATGTATCGATTTTTCTATACATCTTTCTAATTGATTTATTTAATATGTATTAATTAAAATAGCATAGAACTATTTTCTGATATTAGAACTTCACGACAAAAAATTATTTTCACTAAAAAATAGAGAAGATAAATAATTTACCAAAAACAAAATTAAGGCTCGCAATAGAATAACCAAAAGTAAAGTAGAGTAATGATGATACTTTCTCTACTCATTTCCCAAAATCTTTTTATTTACTTACCTTGTACCTGAGTCGTTTTCGCGCATCGGCGTCGGCCCGCCATCGCGTGCGTCCTGAAACAGTGTTCGACGAACTGGAACGGAAATGACCTGAACGAGTGTAAGAACGAAACTCGAATAAAAAAATTGCGAATTAGGTCCGGTTTCTCAATATCCGCCTCCATATTGTATAACTATGATGAGCATCGGAGAATGCAGTAAAACAGAAAAAAAATGCAAAATCTCAAATATCTAAAAGTAGGTGTCGTTCTAATGCCAATAACATTTTAGATTGGTCTGATTTACAATGCTTCGCATCATTTTCACATTTCTAAATAAATTAAGACGCGCTGTAATAATTTAATTACAAAATTGAAATTATTTATTTTATTTATCTGCACCCTCATCTAGTGTTGCAGTCGCGAGTGAAATTTTTTAATTTTTAACACTCCACTGTCAGTTGATGTATCGGGACGACATTACCGTATTTAAAGCGGCTTTTAATTACTTCTCTGAAATCAGGCACGGTACGGATTAATCGTCTAGGCTTAATCCCAGTTTTGCCAAGTTTTTAAATAACAAGCTATAATCACAAAATTGTGATCAAATGCTATAAACGATCAGGATCTGCAAAAAAATGACTTTTTATGAGGATAGACAAGAGTGCCATGGTATTATTTATTATTAATCATTTCTCAAATTACTGTACATAATTTATTTTTCATTATTTTCTACTATTTTCAAACTAAGCTGAACGCTTGTATGTACTATGAAAATAGGACTAATTTTCTGATCTCCTGGAACGAGGCGTGAAACCCCGACCACTAGATCACTTGACCAACGTCTTAACCACTAGACCGACAAGCTACATTAGGAAAAATGTATGTATATTTTTTGAAGCAAATTGAGACACCCCTTCCCCCTGCAACAATACTTGTATTGGTTTTTACAAACGTTAACAGTAAGAAAAGTTGTAGTAAAAAATAATGATTTTGTTTATATGAGAGCATATATAAATATACTTATGTATGCATTATATTAAAAATAAATAATTTTATATGGTTTTTTAATATACCATTGAGAATATGCTAGAGTTGATTGCCCAGGAAGATATACAATGTTGTGACATTCATAACTCAGATCTTTCCAAAATCGATATATATATACAGTGTTATTGCAGAGGTGGTTTCAATTGTCTCCTTTAAGGTGTGTTAAGGGACCGAAGAGTCATTGTAGGTACAATTAAAGTGACATTGAATGGTCGCCCGATCATATATTAAATTGTCTTTCTGTTCTATTAAACAGATCATGGAATATAACAAGATTGATTAACGCTATGCACGCCTACTTTAAATTTATAATTTGACATGACGTGCCTCAAAAATAAACACTGAATCTAATCGCGTACAAATAATATAATAATTTGCAAACACATCATCGACTGACGTGTTCTCGATTCAGCTAGTTTTATTTTTTATTATATATTATCATTTCAGTTATTATCTAGTCGATATAATGATTTGTTTTACCTTTTAAATAATAAGCAACCCGAGTAATGCGATCTCAGATAATCGAGTCTATTGTATACATATAACATGATATCTGAAAATTACATGTTTTGTTTTATTTACAGGATGTCCCATAAATCGACGTCATCCTTTGATATGCCAACTCATAACTGACCACAATATCAAAATATGACATTAGTAAAAAATCCGTTAGTTTTCGAGATATTGGCATATTTATGAATTTTGTGAAAACCGACAATATCTATCTTAGCCTAACACATATCGAATTGCTTGCTTCACTGCAAGTCACTCAGACTAATTATTTAAATAGTTTTACAATGAGCTCTTTTTGCAGTAAAATAGCAATATCCTTTTTTTCTAAAGTAAAACATAAAAACAACACAAAATGAGTAACTTTTTAAAATTACTTGCCAGGTTAGCGTAGTACGTTTTTTTACAGTATAAAGTGTACAAGTAAGCTGATAATAAAAAAAATTAACTCATGAATCTGGCAAAAACTTTTTTTTTCTAAGCTATAGCACTATTAGTTATATTTTGGTATGTGATCAATAGCAGGGCTATTCAGGGTTGCGTAACAAAAATTAGAATCTTAGAATATGGTATTATTAACTCTGCCACTCGAAAATTTGATCCAAGTGGTCGATTTTCACAAAACTCATAAACGTGCCTTTATCTCGAAAACTAACGATTTTTAAATCGATAATTTTTGGTTAGTCATGATCTGGCCTATCGGCTCTCCAAGGGATGGCGTCGACTTATGGGACATCCTGTATATGGCATTTAAGTATAATAAGATTTAATACAAAAATACAGGGAGGAAGCAAGAGTGCGACATTGATGTGATATTGATATGTAATAAAATATACGAGGTGTGTTAAAAATTTAAATTATGCAAAATAAATTGAAGTGTTAGATACATCATTTTTGCGAGTCAAGTGTAAAAACATCATTCTAATTAAGTGAATAATAACTCAGTGTCGTGGAGTGTTCTTGGAATTTGGATATTGTTCTTTGGATACGGATCGAACTCCCAAGGCTGAAAAATGGCGAGAGTCAACGCGTGCCGTGAGTACATATTTTTAAATCTTTATTATTTATTACCTGTATTTAATATTCTGAACACACATTGAGAACATAATTTTTGTGTTCCCGTATTCAACAAACACATCTAATTAAACAATTAATTAATTAACACAGAAATTAAATTTAAGAAATAACTGCTGTAAAAATGTAGATATTATATTAGAATCCATATGCTAGGGTTGTGTATTCCTCTCTCTTAATATTATTATTATACGTATAATTTCGGCGGAATAAATTGATACCTTAATCTGCAAAGCAGCTGACTACATTTTTCTAAAATGTTAACGAGCAAGAAAAAACTGTTTAATTTTATATTTAAACGGATTACGAAAATTCTAAAACACACTTTGGTAGATTGTTTATGTAGAAATAGGGAGTTAGCTGATATGTCGCCGATAGCCGACGTCCTATATTTCTGGTGCCATCAACACCTGTGTCAGGTAAATATTTAAGGTTTTTGCAACAATCATTGTAAGGTTTTTTTAGCACGTAGTACTTATTTATTATTTTAAAACATGTGAAATCACGTGTTTTAAAATTGATGGAAATTTAGTGTACCATAGAACAATAAAAGAGGAAAATAATGACATCAAAACCAGTTTTTAGACCGTGGTGGAGCTAGCTGCCTTGCAGATTAAGGTATCATAATGTAATTTAATGATTTTATAAAATGTATTATGTATTTATTTTTTCGTACACAGCCTATCTACAGGTCGTTGGAGATCCAGATAAATAATCGTTATGGTAAATTTTAAAAGCATATAAGACAATTGGGGATATAACATGTTATAAATACACCCTTTTGGGTAAAAACATTAAAAATACAAAATCAATAAATTTAAAACTACCGCACAGAAGTATAAAAGCACGTGTGTTCCAAGATGTATGTACGTTTAAGTCTACGCGCAAATCAATCAAAGATTGTATGTTAATGTGTTAACTATTGTAAAATCACCGAGCGGAAGTATTGATATATTTAATGAATAAAGATATATATATTTTAGCAAAGTCTATCCTAAATGCATATGTGACGTTAATTATCAAAGTGTGGCATCTCCATTTTTGGGAAAAATGAATTATAAATGTAGTTTCGTAGATTATAAAACTCGTGCTCGTCACTAAATTGAAGTTTTTGTACTTGTAGTTACTTATTGCTAGTGTATTCGGTTCCTCGCGTGTGCGTGCCGAACCGCAATTGTGGATCATAATGCTTCATGCTGATCATTGAAAAAGGTTTCTGATGTTCACGAGCTGTGACTACAGGAGAGAAAATCTAGGTGAATCGTGTTCTTCCTGGTTGGTCATCGAGTCCTGTCCGTATACTAAATTCCTATATCACCCTTTCTTCATCCCGTTATCCCACCCATTGTGTAAACACTTATAGAATACATTTTTGCTTTAGATTTTTCAGTAATGAAGACTGATATGTACACTGGATAAAATATACGATGTGAAATTTTCCATGGACTCTGTCAAATTCAGTTATTTTTCTTTTTCATCATGTATATTCAAAATTCGTGAAAATAATTTTCCTCACGTCATTTCAAACGTGCATAATTTTCACATAATTTAAAAATAAGTGAAGTTAGTAACATCTATAATGTATTTAAACACATTTTTAATGGTAAATCAACAATTTATGGATTTATTAAGATACAAAGTATAAATATAATGTATGATAAATTTATTTTTTTTGCTCCCGATCATATTCATTGCTAATGCTGTACATATGTCTAAGTGCATAGGTTCATTTACGTAAGTAACAAAAAAATATTATATAAAAAGCCGCATAGAGTAATATACCTACTCCGACTCAGTACATAAAAAATGTGTAAATTATGATAATTGAAAAGATTTTTATTTTTTTAAATATTTTTTGTATTATTTGTAAAAAAATATAATTAATTATATTTTTAATTCCATGATTACGTGAGCTTAAATGGATAGTTTGTCTGTAAGGATGTATAATAGTTTATTGTCTATAAATAGCTTGCGCCTACTATTATTTGTATTTGCAAGCCACAATCCGTAGACGTAGAAAAATATTAACTAACGAACATTTTATTTTATTTATTATTTAACTAAATTATTTCAGGCTGATATTAAGTCGTGGTTTTTTCTCTGTTTTTTGTCAGAATTGGGATAAAATTAGGTATAGATAATAAATATAATCAGTGTGTAATTTGTATTAGAGATTTGTATATTACCAATTATATAAAATATACATACTCATTTGATTTTTCTGTAATTTAGAGAGTTTACGTTTATGTTAGTTAATTATTATAATGTAACGCAGTGGCATTACATAGCTCTATTGAAAATGATAATTTAAATACTAATTTAATGTATTAATTATATATATATACATATAAAATCAATTTTGTCGAAAAAATATTGTTTTTGCGCTACCAGAATTCGAACCTGGATCTCTATTTCCAATCTGGGGAAGTACACTACCAAGTACTAGTAGCGCAAAAACAATATTTTTCGAGAAAATTGATTTTACATGTATATAATTATAATCAATACATTAAATTAGTATTTAAAACATCACATACCTATGTTCTGAATAATTACAACTTTACAATAAGAATGTGTTCTTCTTAATAAGAACATTTTGATATTTAAAATACATTTTTGGTGCATATTTATTTTATCTATAAATAATAGGTACTTTGTTTCAAACTTTTCTAGCTAACCAAATTTTTTATAGTTAAATAACACTAATTATATAATAATCCATTACTGTAAGAGTGACACAAACTAATAATAACTTGTACAATATATTTTTTAATAATAGTAAGAAATTCAATTTAAGACGTGAAAATCAAATTATTTGGTTTTTCGACATCAGCTAATATACTAGTTCTATTTCTATTATTTTTCAATTGGTATATAATAATGTTATGAAATATATATTTAAACTTCCTATTTTCACTTTAAAGTAGGTATGTATCATGTATAATTAATTATATTCATACACACGCGTGCTACATAGGTATAATATATTATTTTCTTCCTGTTGATGGGTTATAACAGGGGTCGGCAGACTTTCTAGTGAAACGAGCGAAATATTAAGTAAACATAATTTTAAGATTTTAATAGAGCCACTGCGAAAAAAACGAAGTAAAATCAAATTTTTTATTTAAATCTCAAATTCACAATATATTTGTAGGCTGCTTAGAAGAATATAATAAATGGGAGTTATAGTTTCAGTAGTTCAGTGCTCTACATAAGAAAAACGAAAAACTAAATAATTCAACAGTAATAAAACAATTTTTTGGTTTTGTAAAGTTTACTAGTAGCATGCTGTTTGGCAAGTAACTAGTTGTTTAATTTTAGGCATGATTACATTTATTTATTTACCCTCGTTGTTGTTGAGAGTTGTTTACCCTCGTTTCGATTCGTCATAATTGCATATATTTTTATTTATTTTATTACATTTAGTTATATCATTATAATACGATCATAGGTTGGTTTCGGTATCGTCGTACCAGAACCATAGCTGTACAATATGACGGACGAGCTTCATAACTTATTTTTTGTGTTCGTTCGGATAAATAGGTAGAACCAAGGATTGTGAGAATGGAAAATGCTAGTTCTTTTATTGTGTCATATGTTGTAGGCAAACTATTTCATGTATCAAATATGATTATACATAAAAATTTGAGTTGAATTCATGGAAATGAATGTGCTGATAAACTGGTCAAGAAGGCCACTCTTTCAGGAGTTTTCCCCCGTCAATTCTATACCCCGATGTATGACAGACTAAATATGGTAAAAAATGTACAAAATCTGTCTGGACTTCACAATGGATGGATCCAAATAATAATAAGAGTGATCGGCTTAAAATAATTCAAGGATCTATTTATTCCCCGCTCTCTCTGGTTCTCCAAAAGGAAAGTCTCCAAAGAACTATATCAAATATCTCTAGAATGAGAATTGGGCATTGGCAGGTAGCCTCACATTTGTTCAGATTGAACTTAATAAATTCTCTAATATGTGAGTGTGGAAACCCATGATCATATATTTTTTGCCTGTCCATTGCGGATCACAGGTTTTTTTTCAGTAATCTCGTCCATGGTAATTTTCAATTTTCTTCTTGTGTCTTCTTCTTTCCTTTAACTCGCCTCATTTAATCTATATAATAGCAATTTTTTTGAACGACAATGGTATTGACTTGTAATGTAATATTTCGTATTTTATAATATTACAGTACTTTTTTCTTTAAAATAGAGTGTTAACTTGATAAAAGGCACAAATCACTCTTGAAGGGTGGATTGCCTATTTAAAAGAAGAAGAGTAGTAAATGTTTATGAAAAGAGCCGAATGTGGCTCGCGAGTCGCGGTCTGGCTACCCCTGGGTTATACCATATTACTAGGCAGGAACCTACTATAATGTGGTATGTGGAAAAAAAACCACAAATACTATGTATTATACATATAATACGTTACGACATGCAGAAAGCATAACGCATTTTATACTAATAACAGAATTTTACAGGAAGTTTAAAATATAATAAAATTAATAAATTATAAAATAATTTAATATAAAGACGAGTTACCCGCATAAATAATTGAATTTGCAAAATCGATCAGTGTCACGTGACTGGCATTTAATAAAAAAATATTTTCAGTTTAATAATAGTAATAACCTGATTAGCAGGGGAGTGCAGTGCATACAAGCAAAAAAGCTGTGCATCACTAAAAATTCTGGGAAACCAAGAAGTATAAATTAAATAATCCATAATAAATATGAATTAAATATATTAATTAGAAAGATATACATATAAAATCAATTTTATCGAAAAATATTGTTGTTGCGCCACCGGGATTCGAACCTGGATCTCTTTCCTAACCGGGGAAGGTGCATTATCCAACTATGTTTGTTTGCGGTAGCTCTTACAGTGTCCAAGTTTTCACTCATGTAATTTATACTTTTTTTATATATAATTAAATAATATACTAAATAAAAAATAATAAAATTATGTTAGTACAAATAATACATGATTGTGTGAAAACGTCGCTCGCATTTGTGTGTGTGTGTATGTGTAAGGTTCACTGTGAAGGAGAAAAGGAATATTATAAAAAATGAATGTTGTGACTTTTCGAATACGTGAAATTCTAAAATGTGTCAAAAACGCAAGTTTATGTTTATGAGTACTGAATTAAATATGTATTCACCATCGACGTGCAGTCAGTACTTTGAAATAAGCCACGAAATATTGTAAAATGTATATCTTGCCATATTCCTATCATATTAATTCAGACTATAATACATCATAATATTCTATCAGATAAATTTTTAATTTTGCTTTATTTTCTAAAATATACAGTTACAGCCTTTTTCAATGTACTGAGTGCCGCGCCTGGCAGTTACCATGGTAACGAACATCACGTATTAAATTATGTATAAATGTGATGTATAATTACCATTAAATTTAAGCAAATTCTCACTGTTATCTGTTTATAAATAATGTAAAAGAAACCGCTGATTACTAATTTTACAGTTCGTATTTCGCTGTATCGTACACAAACCCAGCATCAGCTGTTTATAGTAGGTACTTTACAACAGTCCGCCCAGCTGTATCCAGACCGAATTCATTAATTGGTCACACTGTAGCCTTGACTTCCAACAATGGAAGTTACCATGGTATTTGGTGCGTAACACTGTTTGGCGTATTAACAAGAGAGCGAGCCATGTGAAACCCATTTTCCTGTCAAAATGTCTGTCTGACTCGCTTTCTTGTTGTTCTTTAAACCGTCATCAGGGAGAGGCAGCAGCCTATTCATAATTACTATCCTGAAAAATATATTATTATTTCTTATCGCTATATCATGGCATCTCTACAAGCGTTCATATATATCGCGTAGTTCTCCACTTTTTTAGATTCTCGAGAATGAATAATCCATATTTTTAGCAATTTTGTGAATCACGAGAAAAAGAGAATTTTATTTGATCTTCTCGAGAATTTATTGGAATATTTTAACTAAATACTGAAATAATACGAGACTAAACTCTTTTTTATTTCTTATAAATTGTTCACATATAATACAGATGAAAAAATATATAACAAAAAATAATATTTACAAAAATATATCACGAATCACGATTAATAACAAGAAAAAATATTAAATAATTATTTAATGATCGACAAATTTAATGAAGAATTTATTTTTTAAGAAAATAGATTTTTAAAAAGCCAAGGTAATCCATTGATTTATCCGATAATCTTATAATCGATAACCATCTTCCATACTAGATCAATACATTACGCATGCATGACTTACTAATTACGATATTTCGGATAATGATTTAATTTAGAATGCAATACCTAAGTATATAAATAAGTGATGAATTTGAAATATTCTCCAGATTCTCATAAACAAAATATCGAAATTTCAAAATAAAAAATTCTCGAGAAAAGAAAATCAAAATTATTCAGAATTTCTCTATTCGCGTATAAACATCGTTTTCATCGCTTTCATGTAAACTGCATACTAGACAAGAGTAAACATAGATTCCATGACAACTACACACACACTGGATATACGTTTGCACACAGAGACAACTGCACACGTTACAAACGAGGAACTTTGCACATTTACATTTTACGTATAAATTTCTTCCAGAAGTTACTAACTATATTAAGATCCCTCAAGCTTATCGAAATAATGGTGGGTGAGATGTCCTCTCGAAAGTTGCGTCAATAGTTGCGTCATATAGAACTAGGAACTGTGTGATAATTTACACATTTTTTAGACATTGATATCTCGTCCAGAGATTTGACAGTACAAAAGGGTTATATCAGTTGCCTCAATGCATCACATGTGTTCACAATAGTCTACTTTCAAGTCAGAAAATATTCTATCAAATTTATATAAAAATAAACAGCGATGAAAATATAAGTTTTTTCTCAGTTCTTAATAACATATGTAAAGTTGATATTAAAATCAAATTTCAAACAAGATTTCACTGTGTAGCATCTAAGAATAAAAATATTTATTGTGTATGGTATACTCTCATACCAATGCGTGATTTTAATGTATACGTGTATTAAATTACATAGAATTTATACAAGTTTAATTTCATACATATTCAAATTGTGTTCGTTTGTTTCTAAATGAATATGTAAGATCAACGAACGCATTGTTTACATTTAGTCCCTCTTGAGATCCCAGGTCCCAGCATATAAGGGTTGGTGTTTGTATTAATCAGCTAGTTCAATTAGCTCATTAAAATTGTTTAGACTAGCCTAATAAATCTTCCCTTAAAAACAAAGAGGTGTTTATGTTAACTGAGACAAAGGATATACCATATATACCTAAGATATAAAACGCCCAAAGCAGCGGAGATCACACTGTGTTTTGAGTTCTTAAATAAATAAATAAATAAATAACTAAATATCTCTTGTAATCCTTTAAATTCGATACTACGCTGGTGTGAAAAATATATTTTGCGAATTTAAATTCATAAAGATTTTCCTGCAGCCATCTATCGCCACAGAATTGAACATATTTTTTTAGCTTTGAACATCGAATGATAGGTGGCAGTAAATACTGTTCCTTATTCAAATACGCATTTTTTTTCATGGTACTCAATAACACTGTCAATAAGTTGAATAAGCAAAGCAAAGCAAAGCAAGAACTGTAATAAGCATTGAATATTAATCTCGTTGCAAATTGTTTTGCAAAATAATTACTTTATTATTCCAAAAGTTTTCGAACAAATTCATCGCATTGCGAAAACGTCAAGAGGTTCATCACAATTTCCATAGATGGCTTATAACATAAATCTATGAGAAAATGCTACATAAATTATATTTCTCGCACCAGCGTAGTGTCGAATTTAAAGGAGAATTGCATCCTTTGTACACTATACAAGATAAATTAATTTATTTATTTAAGAAGAACTTCCCATAACCGATTCCCAAAACACTATTTTTATTATTTTACTTTTATTATCTATAATCCTTTGTTCTTGGTTAATATAAACATTTTTTGTTTTAAGGGAAGATTTTATTCCCAACTTTAATTTAATTTAATTTTTTAAATTTATTTTAATATTAAAAAATATAATACAATTTTGAATAATCAGTGGATATATATATTAACAATTGTTTCTTCTCTATGAGAGTAAAAGTCGTGTATAGAGAAAGAGTATATATGAGTTAATTTATGTTTCAGTTAGTCTGTGTACATATTTTTATTACTTCAGACACAAATTTATGATAGTCCGTAATTTTTCTAATTGTGATGGCGAGATGGTTAAAAAATTTGATGCCTTGATAAATATAGTTATTTTGAGTTGCGGTAAATTTTAGTTTTGGGATATCAATTTGATCTCTATATCTTGTAAATCGGAATTCGCTTCTAAAATTTAATTTAGAAAATTTGAATTATTGATTTTTTTTTGTGTATGACTACTATTTTTGGTACTTTAAAATCTGTGAAAATTTGTATACTTGTATATTCATTATTTTTCTTTAGAATAATTTTTAATATCATTTTTTGAGTGATTTCTTATTGTGACATTGAAGTTTTATATGCACCTCCCCATCCAATAATACCGTATTGCAAATGTGACTGTACAAACGCGTAATATATTATTTTCAGATTTGTTAGTCATAAGATGTTTCTGAGTCTTAAAACTATGTAAGCAGTTTTCCTTATTTTGTTAGTGAGATTAGTAATAATAACGTTCTAAATACAAATTTAATGTATTAATTATAAATATATACATATAAAATCAATTTTGTGGAAAATTTTGGTTTTGCGCTACCGGGATATGAACCTGGATCTCTATTTCCAATCCGGGGAAGTACACTACCGATTGTGTTATAACTCAAGTATTTTTCATGACAAATTTTCGAACCTATATGTTACACTTTTTCAAATGAATACATCTGTTGTTTCATTATTTTTGAAAGCCATCTACATTATTTTTACGGAATCACAAATACCTTTGAGTAAACCGACTGCAGACGCCAGAATTATCAATTTATTTTTATTAAATTTTGGACACATTGATACAACTTATATATATTAAAGAGAACACATTCTTATTGTGAAGTTGTAATTATTCAGAACATAGGTCTGTGTTTTTAATATATTTATAATTAATACATTAAATTAGTATTTAAAACATCGCAGACCGTCTGTTCTGAATAATTACAACTTCACAATAAGAATGTGTTCTTCTTAATAATAATAACGTTCTTTCCATTTGAGATTGTTATCTATTATGATTCCTAGGTACTTGATACAGTCTTTTTCTTCAATTGATGAACATTGGTCACAAGAATTTTCTCTAGTAAAGGCTTTGGTGTGAATTTTAATATGAATTTCGGTACATGTTACTCAAAGTAAGAACAGAAACGAATATAATAATAATATGTTTATGTAGGTATGAATTTAACTTGTATAAATTGCATCTACTTTAATAAGCCGTAAAGTAAGTAGTTAGTAATAGTAATATATAATAATAAGTAATAGTATGAAGTTAGAAGGAATATAACATATATATATATATATGTAGTGGTCAAATTTTCCAAGAATGTGTATTATAGCGATGGTTGGCTATGCTATCAGTTATAATATCTATTTATCCTGATTACCACAGTAAATTCATTTTATTCGACGAAACGTTGACTAAATCGATCAGTGATTAATCTCGCAAGGTACTTACGTAGTTTTTATTACTTGTAATTTTGTATGTTGGTGTGGTTTATCCCCGGATTCATATTTTATCCGGCCATTTTCCTGAAAAGGAGGAAGAAGGAATTCTGTTAATAATACAAAGTAAAAAATATTTTTTTAAATATAGAATATTTGATAAAATGTTTTAAAAAACTAATAAATAAGTGCTTAATATTTTATAGAATGCGTGATTTTTAATACTATGAATAAATTGTATTGTTTTAATTTTCTGCAAAACAAAAGAACACCATCTAAACTGGAAATATAAATATGTTTCAAGAGACAAAACAAAATACAATGATCTGTATGGAAATGTACGAACCAGCAAAATACGGTGTGGCACACACGGGTGGTATGATACATGTGCCTGAGACATGTTACGTGTTTTTCAATGTACGCGTGTTAGTTGACAATGGATTATAATTAATTTTCAGATGGTTTCAAGTTGGGCTAAAGACTAACAAATTTAACTAACGTACAGGTGGGCAGAGAGGATAGAACACCACACTCTTCTGTCCTGGTACACAACTCTTGCGTTGTCCACTTTCTCATGCGCGCTCTTCGGTTAATGTTTTTAACGTGGCCGTTCTCCAAATTTGTCTATCTGATCATGCCAGGTCTTTGGCTGACGTCCTCTGTTCCTGCTGCTTCAAAATCCTCAATGATCAAACCATCTCAGCGACTTTTAAAATTATATCGACTCGGCTACAAACACCTCTACATTCGCTCCTCAATTATTAATTATTCACTCTATCGTATAAGTAAAGATTTCCCACACATGCGTCTAAGTGACCTCATTTCCATCATATTCAATATACATTCATGCCTTTTTTGCCAATTCCCTGTAGAGACTCGTGAGAAAGTGAGTTTGCATCGTAGAATAGATTCCTCTTCGCTATTCTTTGCTGGCCTCCCCAAGCACCAAAACCCCACGATTAATGCGTTATCAAAATACGATATTACCCTCCTTTCGTGAATTAAATGCCCCAAAACCGTCCTCTTTTAGAGGTCATAAATCATCACGCCAGCTAGCAGTAGCCTGCCCCCTTTTGGCAGAAATATAATAATAAAAACCTAATAACAATATTTTACAAGTCCACATGATGTCTAAGCGACCCGGTACTCCGTAAGACATGAAATCCAAGTTTCAAAGCTACACCTAGAATTGCGCTATTTACTAATTCACCAACTTATAAGTAAAGGCGTGTAAAAAAACGTACGAATTCTATCTGATCTGCACAATGGATGGATCCAAACAATCACAAGGGTTATCGGCTTAAAATAATCCAAAGATCTATTCCCCGCACCCCTTGGTTCTCCAACAGGAAAGTCTCTAAAAGAACAGTATCAAATAATCACAATAATCTTATTAATGGTAATTTTCAACTCCCGGTTAACTTGAGTCATCTTCTTTCCCTTAACTCGCCACATTTAAGCTATATAATAGCAAATTTCTTGAACGTCAATGGTATTAACTTGTAACGCAATATTCCCTATTCTATAATATTATTGTACTGCTTTCTATGAAATAATGTTTTAACTTGTTTAATGGCACAAATCACTCTTGAAGGGTGGATTGCCTGTTTAAAAGAAGAAGAAGAAGAAGTAAAGGCGTTAATGCTCATGTCCACGATGTTCTCTCAATGCGGACATTGGTGACTGCTGCGCGGTAGGGTCTCAATAGTATCTATATTTCAATGATAGAGCTTTCCCCAAAACAAACCACACGAAATTAAAATCTCGATGTAATTATAATTATTCCACCTTTGTAAGTTAGCTGTGAAAACGAACAAAAATGACATCTAGATAACGATGATGTAGAATCGCGGATAGACCAATAATAAACACAAAAATGTAATTTTATCAGTATAATGTGCATTTATGTGTAAAATATCTCTTTTACTAAATTACAATGAGCGTGTGGAATACTCCTGTTCGCTGTCCTATCGATCGAGGCGCAGCGTACGATTTGTGCTTGTAAAGATAGAGACCTCTGGCGGATACTTCTAGAGCCACCAGAGATAATGGCAAATCACAAAGTACTAGCTCATAATGCAAGGCAAAATTGAAGGTCAAAATGGTGTCGGAAAAATAAGTATGTCGTGAATCAATAAGAGTTTAAATAATAACCTTTTTTAATAAACTTTTTTAGAGCTGTTTTGAATAAGATAAATACAAAACAATAATATCAGAATCGGTAGAGTATGACTGGATATTAGTTTTTTAAAATAGTCAGAAGTTTATTATAACATTGTTAATTAATCTTGGCACTAAGATTCTGAACTACAATTCAATATTCAGACATAATAATAATAATAATAATATATACGTATATCGTATTTCCTCGATTATAAAACGCACCCTTATTTTTATATACCAATAATAATAAATAAAACATTATGTAAACTATATTAAAAGAGACAAAGTCATATAATCACAATAAAAATGATTTAAAAATAAGCATATTATTTATCAAAGTCTAAAATTTCTTCAGATTCAGTATCCGATTTTTCTGAATCAATTTTCGACTCAGTTCGATTCACACGACTGCGGAATTTTGCAGCGATTGTAAGACAGCGAATTCAGAGACACCAAAATAGAAAAAAAACATGCGTATTATAATCGAGGAAATACGGTAGGTACATATATATATTTAAATAACTAAATTAGATTCAATTCATATTTCTCATTCTCATCTATCTTCACATGAACGAAGCAATCTAATTAATACTTCTCTCTTGTATTTAAATAATAATACATATATAGCGTATTATTCCTAAAAATAAATGTATGCAAAGTCTGAGAAAGGTATTCACCTAATACGGCGGACATGGAGTTATATTAAAAAAAAAAAAACATGTTAATATGTAGATTTACGCAAGACGTTTAAACTCGCTGCTCACAGGAATGCAGTCAAATGAGAGGGGTCAGACTCCTGGCTGCTGAGTCTTCATCACTCACTAAATATCCCAATTATCATAAAACCCACATAGGATGTATCTACTCACTAGTTGGTTATAATTACAGGAAATGAGTTTACATTTTAATAATATATCCGGTACAAAACTGATTTTTTAGTTAAGTGCAGTGCATATTTGTGTTGTCGATGTAAATCAGGTCAACACAAATTGTTAATGAATCAATGAAAAAATAATAGAATGTGTGCTGTTATTTTATGTATAAGAGTATTTTGGATTCGATTGAAGGTTGCCGTGAGTGTACTTTGAGGCAGATCAGACTAAACGGGGCAAAATCGTTTGGATATTTCGACTTGTTCGGCGCCCTTTGATTTCGCTGACGTGTTGCAACTATTATAATATATTATTTCGTTTAAAAACTATGACGTGTATATTAAAAAAAATCTGAGAGAAGGAAAATATTTTTTATGGGTAGATATATAATGATATTTCGTCATCATTATCTTTATTAAAAATATGATAGGAGGGAAAAATATTTTAATATGGATACTTTTATTCCGAATGCATTACTCTTTATTTCTTCCATACACACCAACTCTATTTAACCGATATTAACCCTTCCCAAACCATGCAGTAACACAGGTCTACCATCATAATTAAACCTGTAATATTTCGGTAAATGCATGCGACATAAAATTCATATTTTAGATAATCCTAAAGAAAATATTAGCGCTTAGGAATGACTAGTGAAAAACCAATTATGAAAAGGGAATCATACAAAAGCAATTATTTTTTCCATTCAATCGGTTGTAAAATTAATACGTTGGTAAAAATACCATTTGTGATATGAATACAAGATCACTATTTCACAGTGAAAGAACACAAACTATATATTGTCTTTCTCAATTTGAGAGTTAGGAGGCCTTGTATCGGATAATGATGCTCTAATCGTATTCTTTTTCAAATGATGCTCGATTTAGATTCGTGCTTAAGCATTCAGCTATAAACTTTTCACTTATTACGTACACGGACAGCATGCTGCGTCGGTATTTATATCATGGTATGGTAAAGGTTAAAGGAAATAGCAAGAGTTGAATGTTCCAACTGCATCAGTTATTTATTTCAATTTATGGATCATTATTGTTAATTTTCAATGTTTTTATTTATTTTTAATTTCCCTCATCTCACAGTGGTCATTGATAATACTGAAAATAAGTTAAGACCTTAAAACTGATCATATTTGCATACTCGAAACAAAATATACATGAATCCCACATCTAGATCAAAACTAAGACAACTCAAAAAAACAATAATTTTGAGTTACTATTGTATTCGGATACTAACTTAGCCCCAGTTCTCGAATATTGTCATTTTAGGTTACGTTTATGACCTAAAATGTTATTTAGTAACAAAAAATGTATTTATTTTTTTGTCTACTGAAAAATGACTTTTTGAGTTGTCTTAGTTTTGATCTAGGTGTGCGATATGTTGAAATTAATTCAACACTTTTGAGCTCATTATCTCAAAACAGTGTCAGTGTCAGATGGAACCTTGTTATTCTGAAAGGTCGATAATTGTCCCATACAACAAATGTTAAAATGTGCTTTAATTGATGTGGTAAATCGATTGTGGAGGATATTTGTATTTATGGTGATATTTTGTCATCATTCCCCATTTGTAAAACGTGTTTTTAAAATAATTGGTAATATCTATCTAACACACTTACCTACCAGGTGTGTACAAATAAATAAGCTGTATGTAATTATATATTAATTTTATGAAATAAAGCAAATTTAAATATTTATCTAGCAGAATTTTACGATACATTTAAAATCTATGAATTTTATTTTAATAATTGTGATAGGAATATTGCGACATATTCGATAGTACTGGCTGCACACCGCCGCTGATACTAATTTATGGTGAACCGCACTGCGAATTTTCGGAGCCTTGAGCCGAAAACCTTGAACTGACCCTGTAGTAGTTATGATTGTGTGTCAGAATCGATTACCGACGATAGAACGCCACATGATTTAAAAAAAATCTGATTCATAACATGATTTTAGTTACCCGTTAATATTTATTTGTATCTGTGAGAAAGTTATAAAAATGAGAATTTAATTAACTCGTTATTAAGGAGAGCAAGCACATTATTATTGTGAAGTTGCAAATTAAACGTATCAATAGGAAAGATATATAGATAAAATCAATTTATCGAAATTTCAATTTGAAAGTGCGACATATAAGTTAGAAAATGGAAAAGTGGTGTAATTGGTCAGCGCACTACCTCGGATAGAAAGGGTTCCTGGTTCGAGTCAACAAGCACGTCTGTCTCATATTAATTTCTAATTTTAACTTATCTATATACAAGTGTCAAAGGAATGAAAAAAACTACACTTTTATACTAATTGAATGTAATATGATGATGATTATTTGGTTAGATATCATCTTTCTTTACTGAATGTTGGTGCTCCTGTTATTGTTTTTAGATGAATGCAAAATCGTAGATATACAGAGAATGTGGTTGATTTAGCCTCAATTCTGCAATAAATCAACAGCAGCAAAGATGTAAGCCAGTTGGATTCGTTTTAGAATTTTCTGTTCTGTCTTGAATTCTCAACCTGCCATTTGGGAAGTTACTAGAACAATTTACAACCAATATTTTTGTTAGACATGGATTTAATGTATTAGGTACGTATGCACAATAAAAAATAACAATCAAAGTAATGTGTTCACTAGGAGTTTGACTTCGTCAGCAGCTGGTTATAAATCCGCCGTGAGAATGGCTCCACCACCGTGCGCTGAGGCTTCGTCCGGAGCCTGACCGTCATTCAGAGCGCATTCCCCATCATTACTTAACTTGCAGAAGGCTGTTAATACAAATGCAGAATAGCGCAACAGTAAATATGGTTCGAATTCAATTTACCATAAATAATTTACGGAATCTTTGTTCTCATATTCAGTATGTATGCATTTCTACTTTTACATTTCTACTATTACAACAGCAGCAAAGCATACGGACGAAACATTCTTCGAATTCTTCGGCCAAATTATGCGTTAGTAATAGTATAGAAAAGAATTAAAGATTATCTTGGGCACAACTTTGGGCCGAAGAAGACCTGGAAGAGTACCACAATGATGGATAGAAGCGTTGCATTTGGCTCGAGAGACCCTGGAGCTGGAGTCAGCTGTGAGGGCGACACAGGATATGGATATGCGGAGGTAGATTACGAGCTGAGTCTCATCTGATTGAGACCACTAGGTATATGTCAAAATACTAACATGAAGGTGAAAATAAAAAGTGCTTGATGTATTAAAATAATATAAAAACAATTTCCTTCAAATATGAGAAAATTAATTATACTTTTATCTCTTTATTTAACTGTTCAAAAGTTTTTGGTGAAACTTTGCGGAATTCCGTGATTATTTTGTAAATTGAGTCAAAACTCTGTTTTATTCCACTAAACTTTTCATTCACGATATATCGTTATCGGGAACATCTTCCCATTATCAATATTATAGTTCAACTAAAATTAAAAGCACTTTCAGACCTCGTATCACCCCATCCCACACAACATGGCTGCGTTTAACTCAATGGTTCACAGACTTGTGTCAATTCTGCTTACAGCAGAAAATTACACCAAAGAAAAATAAACAATTTTGAACATAGCAAAAAACAACGGTTATCAAGAGAAAACCATCAAAACTATTATTAAAAATATGAAAATACAAACATCAATATATACATATTTGTATCACAAAATACCAAAAGACAACGATAATAATAAATCAAAAATATCCCAAGAAGAAAAAAGCGGAGTCTACAAATTGAGTTGCAAGGATTGTGACGTATTTTACATCAGACAGAGCAGAAGAAGAACAAGAACAGATCGGAAGAACACAAGAAAGCTATAAAAAACTTCAGTCTAAACTCCGTAATGGCTGAGCATGCAATAATGGAGAGTCATTAATTTGATAATAGTTATTTACAACTTATATATAGTTGCGCTGAAGGACAAAAATTAGGCATTCTAGAAAATTTAGAAATATGTAATAATAAAAATAACAATAAAAACATAGTAAATATTCAAATACCGCCCATTATATCCCCTCTCTATTCTATTTTAACTCCACCCCCACCTCGGTTAACTCCAAACACACATGTCTGAAAGTGCTTTTAATTTTAGTTGAACTATAATATTGATAATGGGAAGATGTTTCCGAAAACGTTATATATCATTTAACACGATGAAAAGTGTAGTGGAATAAAACAAAGTTTGACTCAATTTACAAAATAATCTTTATTTAAGTTAAAAATAGGGTTCTGTATGTCAACGATTCACATGTGAGAATTTTATTTTGAGAATATAGAATTGTGATTTAAGAATGATCATTGGATGTAGAAGGAAAATCAATATTATGTTAGTGTAGGTAAACTAGAGGCGAATAGAATCGAAAGGAACACTACACTAAACTTAAAGGTGTGCTTGATACTTAAAACCATACTAGATAGGATGGAATTTGAATTGAATTGACAATGTAGACATAAAACTTCATGTAAGCATTGTATAGATAAGTATGCGATAATTTTATCCGAATCGTGTGCGTTATTTAATAATGGTTATTGTAAAAAAATGTTATTCGAATAATGACAACAGTCTATATTGATATGTTGCGTAATAGGTAATATTAAGTATGTAAATGCCAGGCAGTCTCACATTTGAACTTAATAGATACCTCAATGTGTGAGTGTGGTGCCGAGGAGAAGACCCTTGACCCTGTCTATTTTGCTTGTCCATTGCGGATCACAGTTTAACAGTAATTTTCAACTCCCGGTAAACTTGTGTCATCTTCTTTCCCTTAACTCACTATATTCTAATATATATATTAGCAAATTTTTTGAACGACAATGGTATTGACTTGTAATATAATATTTACTATTCTATAAATTAATGTTTTAACTTGAATAATGGCGCAAATCACCCTTGAAGGGTGGAATGCCTATGTAAAAGAAGAATAAGAACAATGTAGTGTTATGGGGCGTGTTCATGGATGAGACTTTGAACTCTCGTCTTGGAGATTTGGCGGTAAAAGTTGGTGTGCATCATGTTGCTCTGCGTGCAAAATACAATGGACAGCTCTCTCCGCACTCTATACTGATCTTAACGATGATTACGCGTTTTGAAACAAGTTTCATCGGTGCCATAAGAATAATTCATATTTAGATAAATTAAGAAATATGAATTAAATATATTAATTAGAAAGATATACATATAAAATCAATTTTATCGAAAAATATTGTTGTTGCGCCACCGGGATTCGAATCTGGATCTCTTTCCTAACCGGATAAGGTGCATTATCCAACTATGCTACAGCGACAATATTTTTAGCGACAAATTTTCGAACCTATATGTTACCTTTTTGATATTAATACATTTAATCGTTCCATTATTTGAAAGAGACATCTACCTTATTTTTAGATAAAATTGATTTTATATGTATATCTTTCTAATTAATATATTAAATTCATATTTAAAATATCACAGACCTATATTCTGAATAATTACAACTTCACAATACGAATGTGTTCTCCTAATAAATTAAGAAATATTTATATTAATAGACAGGAGGGCGGATAATCGATGGACGAATGCAGTCATCAAGTGGTCAACACGTTGCCCTAAAATACTCTAGACTGACGAAATCATTCAGACATTTGGGGAGGCCTTCAGCTACAAGTTGATGCAAAAAGCTCGATAACGGTGATCACGGTAAACATATTACGTGGCCAGTGACGTCATATCGTGCATCCATTCAAGATTGAGGGAGATTTAGTCAAATTGTAATTGTACGTTATCAGAAACCCACTTCAGCGACAGAATCGAGAAAGTTGATGTCAGGTTTAATAACGGCGAAATTATCGTGTATCTCTAAACTCAAGGATGTCCTCGTGTGTTGCGCTTTCTCCGAATTTTAATACTAACTCCGCAGGCACTAATGATCGCTCATAACTGTTGCGAAACATGACAAGTCCATCTGCTGTGCAAGAAATTCGACCGATATCAAATAAAATTTAAGTATTGCTTTGGTGCTATTCAATAATGATTATTGGCTAACTGAGCGTGCGCGCAGTGTGCAAATCCGGCTAGTAAATTAATGCGTTGGGTGTCAGCAGCGATGATGGGCCGTAATCGGTTTGTTGCGTAACCATCGCGCGTCAGTGTTACGCGTGCATCGTGTTTCTTCATCGTCATCATCACTCAAGTATCACCAATTTTCTCCATCTTCAGACTTTTTCATCCATCTGTTGTCTGGTCCTCTACATCGAGCTTGAGGACGATCAGCTAGTGATGGTTAAATCGTTATTGTGGCTGTGATTGTGTGATTGTAATGATTATCAATGTTCCCTCTAATTTTGGATCACAGTGTGCGCATGGAAAATCTTTTGTGCAATTTTAAAGACCATCGCTACATCGAGTCACAGCAATTGAATTAGTATTTAAGAAATTAAATATAAAATGGATTAATTAATTTATTTGTAAGACTTTATTGACATACATGTTTGTAAAATTTCAAGATTAAATTGTAATTGCTCGAAAACCATCAGGGTGAGGTAAGTGGGAGGGGTATTGTTCGACGCGCGTGATTTTCTGGATTGCCAGTCGCAATGAGTCACGGGTCGGGAGCGTACCGCGCGTTCGCGGTTGAGCAATATTTAAAGTGCGTTGATTCATTGGTTCGTACGCGTCGCGCTTTTTGTATTCACTTTAATATTTGACGAGTAAGTGATGGGCCGAGCAAGCAGCTTATCTGGTGTTGGATTCAAAAGATCAGACAAGAAGGGACACTGGTTAACAAAACTCCTTCAGGACCATCAACGTCAGCAGCAACGCCAGAACATGTGCCTCAAGTTCGACGTGAAGTTATGCGCAATCTGCGTAAATCGATAAGGAAGATTGCAGCCTGTACTGAAATAAAAAAAAACAATAGTGCACGTTATTTTGAAAAATAAACTACAGTTTCACCCATAAAAACTGCAAATCGTGCAGTTTCTTAACGAAAATTACTATTCTTTACGTGAAACCTTAGCGAGGAACAGCACGACCGCTTGGAAACATATTGTGCACGTATTCATATCGATGGCTATATTAATAAACAGAACATGAGATACTGGTGCCTCGAAAACCCAAGGGAACGCCATCAAAAACGTTTGCATAGTCCAAAAACGACAATGTGGTGTGCAATTTCTGCCCGAGGGATAATTGGCCCTTATTTTTTTAACCAGCGAGAAACAGTCACTGCTGACCTGTATTGTCGAATGTTCGATGAGTTTTTGGTACTGCGACTGCTGTTTCCCGGGTTCAACAACATAACACAATTTCAGCGAAACGGGGCCACTCCAAATGCAGCTAGAGTTTAAATGGAGAAGCTGAAAGGGAATTTTTTTCCAATAAATTAATCAGCAAGTACGGAGATATACAATGGGCACCTCGGTCACCGGACCTTACACTGTGCGACTTTTTTGTGGGAATACCTTAAGTTGAGATATGTATACAGCATTGTCATGGTTACTTTGCTAGACTGCCGTATGTGTTAAATTAGTCGGTTTTTACCGTAATGTTGTGGTGTTATTTAATTCAAATTAGAAAGATAATGATTTGAAGTGAATTATTAGTGTTGGTACTGTATTATGATTATGTTGGAATGTTGGACAGCGATGCTTTTGATTGATTAATGAATTAGACAAATAAATGTTATAAACGATACTAACAACGAGCACATAATAATAATAAAAATAAGTTATCAATTATTTATAGAAATATAAAGAAATACTTAAATAACCTTTAAACAATCTTGACCCAGGTTCGTCATAGTGAGAGGGCATTATTTTTAATTTAAGTTAATAGAACTAATAATAACCATCAAGAAAAGCTGTATAATCAGGTATTTTACAACTAATTAAGAACGCAATAGAGGCATAGGTAGATATAAATTATCTTGGCGGTGTAACCTCAGAGAGTATTTCAGTGTCCAAAATATTAGTGATCTTATATAAGATAAATCAATATACTGCAATATTCGGCACATGAAAAATACGTCTTTTTAAAAACTGGGGGCGCGCTAATGTGTGCGCTGTGATGACAAATCGTGTGCGCGCACTCCCGCACCCCTTAGCTTGCTGATTATTCGTAATTCTTTGATCAATCATAACTGGCAGCGCCGGCGTTACGCACAGGCGGAGCTGGCGCCTGTCAATTCAAGGGAGCGGCCGAAAAATATATAAAAATTAAAAAACCAAAGTTGCTAAACGATAATAGTGTGTAATAAAAATAATCCATGTATAAACAATCCAAAAAAATAACAGTTTAGTTATTTCCTAATAAAGCAGTAATTTGTAGTCAACACTAGTGTCCAGAACATCTTTTGATAAAAGCCGCCTTTGAGCAAGTTTCAAAATGCCGGCCTAACAAAATTCCGCCTCTGACGTGTGCGGTACGCGGACGGCCGATTTAGGGGCGGCCAATTCATAGAGATGGTTTTACAAAAATTGAAAATCATCTTTATTAAGTGACTAGGGCGGAAAAAAACTATCTTGCCTGTGGCGGTAAAAAGTCTAGCGCCGGTGCTGATGTCTGGTTCACTAGAAAGTAAGCCTCTAACAGTTACCAATCACACTCACATAACGGTTTACCATCATTATGGCTAACACTCCTAATATCCAGTTTATTTTCCCACCGTCTATCATTGCATTTACATATATGTCCAGCGCGTTGCCATATGAACGCGGAGATTTTTCGGGCCACATTTATTACCTCGGTTCTCTGGCGAATTTGTAGGTTTGACACTCGATCACTCGGAGATTCTAAGAATACTCATATCCATTGCTCTTTGGGTACCTTTTAATATGCGTAAGATGTTGATGGTGAAGAAAATAGGTACTGGGAGTACGCAATGGTTGTGGAAGTAATTTGGCTTTACGGATATGTTCTAGTTTTTCAAACTCTGCCCAACCCAACATACGCTGCCAATCACTCTGGCATTTTTTACTTACTTATTTTGTTATTTTGGTGTTAAATGTTTGTGTTGACTTGTTAAGGTCACCAAGAGGAATTGTTTGTGTCAGAAGGATTTAAACAGTAAGAATCGAGGGCCCTATATCTCCTCGCCTCTCCCATATGTACAGTTAAATATTAATTTGCAATCAAAGAAATATTTAAATAATCGCATAAAAACGTTTTTTTTTAAACGCTTATATCTCTGACATGGTTGAGATTAGATATATTATATTCCTTAAACATTTTCGACTCGTAATTTAGTCAAGTATCCACTCGTAAAATATTGTGGATTAGGTCAGTTACACCCTGTATATGTATACGTATATATTTTTAATGAAGACACACTTTTGTTGTGAAGTTGCAATTTCATAATGTAGTTTTGTGGTATTTTTAACCCAAATTAAATGAGTCAATTAGAAAGATATAATTGATTAATTTAATTTGTGTTAATATTTATTTTTTAATACAAATTAAATGAATAAACTAGAAAGATACAGAGAAAATAACTATTTATCGAAAAAATATTTAGTTGCTACCGGAATACGAACCTAGACCTCTTCCTATTTGAGAAAAGAGTAGGAGGATGACCAGGTTCGTATCCCGGTAGCAATTAAATAGATTAAATACTAATTTAATGTATTAATTATAATTATATACACATAAAATCAATTTTGTCGAAAAATATTGTTTTTGCGCTACCGGGATTCGAACCTGCATCTCTATTTCCAATCCGGGGAAGTACACTACCAATGTAGATGGATTTCAAATAATGGAACGACAGATGTATTAATTTGAAAAAGTGTAACATATAGGTTCGAAAATTTGTCATGAAAAATACTGGCGCTATAACACAATTGGTAGTGTACTCCCCCGGATTGGAAATAGAGATCCAGGTTCGAATCCCGGTAGCACAAAAACAATATTTTTCGTCAAAATTGATTTTATATGTATATATTTATAATAAATACATTAAATTAATATTTAAAAACATCACAGACCGTATGTTCTGAATAATTACAATTTCACAATAAGAATGTGTTCTCCTTAATACTAAATAGATTATTTGTATTAAAAAATACTACAGAACTATGTTCTAAAAATGCAACCTTACAACATAAAAATAATATTTAATTATTCATTTTTGGATTAATCGTCTTGTAAATACTTATCTCTATATTGCGGCAGTAACAGGAGTTAGCTGAAAGATTAATTCTAATGACTTAATATTTCATTTATGATAAAGTTACTTCTAATTATTTCTGCGGTGTTGTATCCTCACTGCGGATAGCTTCATTATATGAAAGCGGGTATGCAATTTATTTCTACTTCAATTATCTCCACTATTTGCATTCGCATGCAATATTGCGTCACTGAAAACTTTAAAAAAAAATCTTATAATATTTATTTTCTCCTTGTGGTTATTTCGCAATATTTCTTCAAAAGCACAAAAACATTTCAACTAGTTCACGTTTCAAGGTTCCGAACGCTTGTTCCATTTTTACATGGTGCGTAAAGATTATTTTCGAATTCGTTCAAGATTCGATTACTTCAAAATCAACAACTTAAGATCCGGTCCGCGGTCGATCAATTTAATTAATAGTACGATGGCACCCAGGAAAAAGAACATTAAAATTTTTATACTAAATATTAGTTTCCAAGTCTCCAGTTTGGATCTTTTGTCGCGGTTCTATCACTTTACGTGCCGAACGAGAAAAAATTTGTTAAATCAAAATTCGGCCAGAATGTACGTACACTTATATGTTACAGGCAAAACAAAACTAATTGATAATGTGTGAAATTACTAGGTATTCTGAAAAGTGTTTACCGCTTAGGAAATTATTTATGTCTTTTTGTATTAATTATCTTTGGCTTTATATAAAGTAGGTATTTAGGTAGGCTTTTTATCAGACGCGGGCAGTCTTCTTTTACATCAATCCACCCTTTAAGAGTGATTTGTACCATTAATCAAGTTAAACATTATTTTATAGTAAAAGTACAATACTGTTATAGAATAGGAAATATTATATTAAAGTCAATACCATTATAGTTCAAAAAAATAGATATTATATAGATTAAATGTGGCGAGTTAAGGGAAAGAAGATGACACAAGTTAACCGGGAGTTGAAAATTACCATTAGCGAAATCACTATAAAAAAAACCTGTGATCCGCAATGGACAATCAAAAAAAATATGGTCAAGGGTCTCCTCCTCGGCACCACACTCACACATTGGGGAATCTACTATGTTCAATCTGAATAAATGTGAGGCTACCTGTTAATGCCCAATTTTCATTCCAGAGATATTTGATATTGTTCTCTAGGAGACTTCCCGTTTGCAGAACCAGGAAGTGCGGGGAATAGATCTTTGAATGATTTTAAGTCGATTACCCTTGTGATTATTTGGATCCATCCATTGTGCAGTCCAGATATAATTCATACGTTTTTTTACCATATTAAGTCTGTCGTACATCGGGATAAGGAATTGATGAGGGAAAACTCTGGAAAGAGTGGCGCGGGCAGTCAATACATTGAAATAAGCAGTACGTAAGTATACTAACTATATGTTTTAAGAAATAAAACTCCTACAGTTCACTATCCTTAAAATACAAATTATTTTTGTATAAAGCAATCCTATACTCACATACGCGAGCCCCATTTGGGGTTCAAGTTATACAACATTTTTAGAATCCAAACAAAACTACATCCTTAGGAGAATTACAAATTGGTTTGTCAGAAACACAATCATTCACAAAGACTCAAACATACCCTCACTCAAACGACACACACACAATTTATCTTATAAATTATTTTCCATCCCAAACCACTCCATAAACTTCCTCGGCCTATATGATCCCTCATATGATCCTCATCATCTTTGTCCCGTTTCACTTCTGTATCCTGTTCCTGACCCTATTGAATATAATAACCAATTTTTGCTACTACTTTATACAATTATACAAAAATTTAAAATAAAACAATTTCACCGTGTCCCCCCAAAAAAATATCTTACGCCATTGTTGTTACCTTACACGTCGGAGACAAGAGGGCTCATCCCTTATCTCTGCCCCCTTTAAAAATCGACTCAGCGAGGAAACAAAGCGTTATTTAATAATAAAAAAATATTACAATTGTACTAATGACATTATATTAATTTTTATGCAAAATAATATACATTTTTTGAAAAATATAAGTGTAATTTTAACTCTTTTATTAAAATTATAAAATCTACTAAATTAAACTAATAATTAAGCAGTCACTTCGTACGGAAACGTAAATATGTGGACAAGCCACCACCGCGAGGCGAGCTATTGGCCTCCCGTATACAGTAGTCTCTCTTGTTTCGCCTGCATTAATATAATAAATAAATAAAACATATATAAACCTTAATACAACGTTGCCTAAGATTAGAAATAGCCAGTAGCGTGCGTGCGACCTAGTCTTAATAAGAACTACAAGTTTATAAACCGCATTAAACCAATACCGCCGCATTCCTAATATTATGTAAGGACGTTATATTCATACTTTTAGACATTGTTTATAATGCCTATGAATTTAATATACCTACTTCATATTCTTTACTTTGCCGGTAACCGTACACTCGATTGCAAAGGTGAAATACGATATTGTATTTGAGGCGTGTCCAAATCCATTTTGGTTTTTTAACAAATTTATATAAAATGTTAAAAAAGTCCACGAGCGCTTGTCAAATGAGACCGTCTGCAGAAGGTTAAATCAAAAATGTGAGCGCAATTACGGATCTGTAATATATTCATATGTTTTCGATATTTTGTTTACGAAGTTTTCTGACAATGCCATATCATGACCTTTGAACTATGAGGCATCATCTGACATTATTGTAAAAATTTATTTTTTGTATCAAAATTCTGCCTATAATTTTCTTTTTAAAATAGTGCTATGGAATGTGGAATTTTCTGGTAATTAAGGAAAACACAAGGAAACAAATAACATTTTTGTTGCAATTGTAATATTTTTTTAGAACATTATTTTATATTATACGAGTATAAAGTGCTTATAATCAGTTACTTTATAATGCTAATTTGTATAGTGACATTTTTGTTAATTTTCACACCATGAGCGATGAAACAAACTCCTCCAAAGTAGAAAAAATAATATTCTAAGTTTGCCAAATGATACCTTATTGTTCAAAGAATACGATATTTCAAATGTAATATTGGTATCGACGCGCGTTTTGTCAAATGGTACCGTATTGTTCCAAGAAAACGATATTTCAAATGTAATATTGGTATCGACGCACGTTTTGTCAAATGATACCTTATTGTTCAAAGAGCACATATTACAAAATAATGTAATATTGGTATCGACACACGTATTGTCAAATAATACCTAATTGTTCAAAGATAATGATATTTCAAATGTAATATTGATATCGACACACTTAGAATTATATTAATGGCTTATTTAAATTAATAGTCTTATTTATTGAATATTATAAAATTATAAATGAAAATTATTGTAAAGGTCAACATGGCACGTGTACTATTATACCTTATTCGAATTAATTAGCGACATTAGTCATAGTAAACATATGGTAAGTATCTTGGATAAGTATCCACTTATAAAAGGTTTAATGAGTAGAACCAGTTAAAGCTATTTTACAAGTTTTTAGATAATTACATGTAATTACACGTTAAAATCCATGAATACTCTGTAAGATATTCATTTTGCATGATATTCTGTAAGATAAATAAACAGTGTTAAATATGCAAGAATAAATCGACGGCAATAACACAAACACCTATTTACAAATTATTTAGTTTTAAGAAGAGAAAAACAAGTTTTTATCAAGATTGCAACGAACCAATATTTAAATATAAATATAATATTAAATATATATGAATAGCATTTAAGGTCCATGTCTACGATGATCTCTCAATAAGACTTCGATCTCTGAGAGTCAGTAAATGTACGTATGTACTGAATGTGTCATGCTAATCTGCAAGCGAAAAACATGCGATGGTGATTCATAGTAGTGACGGTTAAATCGTTACTGTGACTGTGATTATGTTCGATTATAAGATGATTGGTAACTGATTATTCGAAATTTTTCGAGCAATCACTGGCACATAAGAAACTGAACCTTCAATAGTTAAATCTCAGTTTTCAATTATCGTTGCAATCGAACATAATTACAGTCACAATAACGATTTAAGTAACAGTTTACCGTAGTAATGAGCTCACAATCACGAACCGTGGGTCAATCATTGATATTTTTGAGTCACATTCACTATCAGTGATTGAATATCTGGGCATATCGAAAATATTGATAAAGGAATGAGATTACAATTCGTGATCAGTAGATTCTACCAAAATGTTTTACGAGTACTTGCCGAGAATTTTTTAAGCCTTTTCATTCTCTTTGTGATAATATTAAATTAGATTTATATGAATTATTTTTGCTAGAGTACATTTTTTACGCAAATGAAGTTTTAATAATATAAACAAATACGTTAAAAAATATATTTTTAAATTTATTTCGTGTATTGCGATATCGTGCAGCGCATGCGCATTAATAATGGAACTGTGATCAGTCACAGTTTTCAATCACTGATATTATCTAATACCAATCACAGTCACACCAGTGAGTCAAGAGTAGCATTTTTTCTTATCACTAATTCATTGATCGCGTCACGCTGAACTCTGTATCTTTCTTTACGTCGAATCTCTCAGAAAAATCGCATCTGTGGACAGGGGCATTAAATATACTAAACAGTCAAACACAATGACTTATTAGGTATGCGTTATGTTAATTTTTTAACTTTCAACTCATGATGTGCGTTTCTGATTATTTCACTTTCTATAGTTCTTAGGAAATACAGTGGCGTAACTGTTCCAATGTAGCGCATTGGTGCCCAAAAAGTTAGCGCCCTACAATCCATTAGAAATGGATAATTTTGCAAGAATCAATACTATTCCCAGCGTTAATAGTATTCCAAAGTAAGAAATTGAATAATGCATACAATTTTAAAAATAGTTTCTAATGTGTTTTGCGAGAATACATGAAAACATTATCGATGTATATAGTAGCAGTATTATGTATATATATGTTAGATTAAGGACAATATGAAACTAAATTTGTTCTTAATACAAAATAAATTAGTCGACTTGAAAGATATTCAGAAAAAATCTATTTATCGAAAAAATATTTTATTATTCTACCAGGAGTATTTTTTCCGTATATTTTTCAAGTTGATTAATTTAATTTGTATTAAAAAAACTACAGAACTGAGTTCTAAAAAACTGCAACTTCACAACAATAATGGTATTGCTATTATTTAATGATTAAACAAAGCAGTATTAATATTCATACATTTTATATACGATACCTTAATTTAAGGGGACCTTTTTTCCATTCTGCATTGGGTCCCAATTTTTGTAGTCACGCCGCTGTGAAATTATTTATTGTGTTGCGGATAGAACCATTTATTCTGAACAAATCTGCATTTTTAATTCAAAAACGCAGCTTTTGTGGATAGGTCTTTGTGTAACAGTTTGTATTTGGACGGATGGCTCATAAAGAAGCCGATGGGCTCGCCGCGTTGACCGCGGCTCAGGTGAAGCAACACCGTTCGCGGTTATTCATGTCAAACCTTCCTCAGCCCAGGCCGCCTCAGTCCTCAGTCAACTGTGGCGTACCGCGAGGGGAATACGCGCGTCCCTGCACAAACAAACCATCTGGTACGCAACCATCCGGGTGATTTTACAAAAATCCTCGTCATTTTTCAGCGGAATCCGAGACACCGCATTGCGCATGCCCGTCGCGCAGCCGCCGCGTCGCCATTTTGGATCGCACGTCAAAATTTGAAATTCGTACGTTCCTTTATTATTTTGATTATTTCTCCGGCCATTTTGTTTGTGCGACCTGTGAGTTCGTTCGCTGCCGTTTAGCGCCAAATAATTCTAACCAGCTGTCAGATTTTCGACGATAATATTAGATTTGTACTAATTAAAAGTTATATCAGTTTGAAATGCGGATAACGGTATTTTTACGTGTATCCGTCACCGCTCTTATAGACCTGCGGTCTTTTCTCTGACTTCTATACAGTATCTACCTGGGTACACGTTTGTGAAAGTGTTGAATTTTTGATGAATAATCTTCCGTGACTAATACTCTTGTGCTCGTGTAACTACAAACACTATATTTAAAACATATTTCTCGGTGGTTTACTTTTGATATCAAAGTAATATATCAGTAATACTGATTAAGAACAATTAATCGGCCCAGTTTTGTCGAACAAATTTGCAAGGTGCCTTTATGTAATCGAATAACGAAATTCATTAACTTTCTTTTTTTTTAAAATTGATCGGTTTAAAATGCTTGTTGAATAATTCATTAAGAATCTGAATATTCAAAGTTATAGAGTTAATTCTTCTTAACTAGATGCAGTTTGAATTGCATACCCCGTATTAAAAATCATGATAAATATAAACACATTTTTATATCTTTACAATTCTAGTAAGAATCTAATTAGGTTAAGTTGTCTTTAGTAGAAAACGTCAAATCTGTGGTGATAGGAAATAGAAAATATAATAGATAATAAGTAAATTCAATTAAAATAACTTTTCAACATAGTAAGGATAGAATGCCAAACACTTTCTATCTCTTTTTGACACATACTATTTGATTACTAAAGCATACGACATTGCCCCTCTTCAAAAATTATATTTGGTCAGGTAGGATTATGCGAGGTTTAGCTCCACTCTTTGTTTCTACTTTCCATACTAGCATTATAAATATAATTTCTAACTGATTACTATTCATTCTGTTTCCTTACTATCTTTCCTTGAAAATACTTGATCGTATGTCGAGAAGTAAATTTTTTTCACTCGCATCGCAAATATAATAAAGTATTTTAGATTTTTACGAATTTCTTTAGTTATGAATACATTTAGGTGTGTATTTCATTGATTTATACTTACATAATCATATTTTATAAAATAGTATTGGTCATTCTCGACATAAATTTTAAATGTTGCTTTTTAAACAAACGCCGTTTTTTACCATGAGGGTGAGATGTCCGAGGGTGGGGTAATTATATTTTACCCAGGGTCCCAGAGTGCAACTGAAAAAAATGTAGAAGGGATGGCATTCAATATGGTACACATTATGTATACATATTTTAAAAATATATTAATGCGTACACGGAATACACGTCACATAAATATTCTTACTGTTTTAAAAGAAAGCTAAACGCTTGTACTATGAAAATAGGACTAACTTGCCGGTCTCCTGGAACGGGGTGCAAATCCCCGACCACTAGATCACCAGGCCAACGTTTTAACCACTATATAAACAAGCTATTTATCGTGTTGAGGTGATTAGAAAGATGAAAGGGAGGATATATGTCTATACTTTGCGCAGAGTCCTAAACAGTAACTGTGCAAAATTTGGTTTAGATCGATTAAAGGGTATAAGTATTGCACAGAGAGCAGACAGATACTTATACATTCAATTATATATGATTTATTCCTGTTACACGTTAAACACTGATTAGAATTTTGTATATTTAAATTTAATGTAATTGCACCTATAACAAATTTTATAAACCACAAGTTACTAAAATAAAGAGTTAAGCGAAATAATCCGAGAGTGTATTTGTATGTAATTCTTGTATTGAAGTATCGCTGTCGGTTTTCTGCTTTAGAATATTCTGATCACAAAAACCATGAGAAAGTATCAATTCGATTCGGAAATGAGCATCGATCATTGTAATTTCTGTATTCCCGAGTTTAGAACCAATTGTCTGCACTCGACGAATTGTATCTCTGTTTATTATCGTATTTTATTATATTAGCGGCATTTTTTTCACCGGTGTCGTGAAAATCTAACGCTTCAAAACTTCAAACGAACGGATCAGATATTTTTCGATATCTCGGTTTTCGCTCTTTGGTCGGGGGTCAAAGGTTCAAGTAAAGTTGTAAAAAATGCAATTTCTACGCCAAAAGGTGTTTGCAATTCTATCCTCGCTTTATGAACGTCGTTAAATATTGCGTTAACGTCTCCGAGCCGCTCTGAACGAACGAAACCAACCGGGCTTCATCTATGAGGAAAGATATGACATCAAGTTTGAGGAAAATATTCACCAGCGCAGTTAAAAATATCATATCTGACATTTAAGACACTTCATTTAAATAAAATAGAAATGAATAGTTTAAAACAAATTAGATGAATCTATCTATCTATATAATATAAAGTTGATGGCTTTTTATCGATTACAAATTATATATTAAATACAAAAAAATAATGGTCATCATAAATAGTTTCAAACGGCCGAACTATTTTTTTGTTAGATGATTTAGGGCCTGAAGCATAGATAACGTATAAATTTCGCAAATATTTATTTAAAAGAACGTAGACTTAAAGCTTAACATAATTTTGTAAAAATTTCCAACAATAATATTTTTCGTAACGGTGTAGAATTTGCACATATTCATTGAACATTTTCGACTCGCAATTTTATCAGATGTCCACCCATAAAATATTGTGGACTAGGTCTGTTACACCTGTATGTATATATAACACTAATATTTGACGTCAATTTAAATGGTTAACGTGGCATAGTGGTAACGCATTTTCCCGGTTAGCAAATGTTCCGGGTTCTTATCCTGGTGATAATTTGTTTTAAATATTGTTTTACCAGCAGAAAAATCCTAGGGTAGATAAATCATTTATATTAAATTGTGAGTTATCTATCGATCTATATATATTTTTACGAGATTCAGTTGAGATGACATTCAGATAAAATATATTGGTGATGAATTAAAAATCATGAACTGTGAGTCAGTCACTAATGTCTTCAAGTCAAAATCACTAACAGTGATTGAGTATATCCTAATATAGTGATTCTTATCTGAAAACCTTGTCAGTGAAAATACGCATGTATTTATTTGATTAAATAATTTAATTTTTATATTTACTTATTTATGTTAGGAACGTGTGAGTTAAAAAAATATTTTTACGTGAAAGAAGTACAAAATATAATGATAAAATATTTTGATTGAATACTATTTAATCACAGTTTTCAAAATCATCGGAAAACTAATCACACTCCTCCGCTTTTCACTGCTCACTATAAATGAATTGATTTCACTTCAAATTATTTAATTTTTCACAGAGATACAAACATGTAAAAAATTTAATAAATTAAATTTATTTAAAAATTTACGTCAAGGGCACTTAATAAAAATAAAAATATCAATTAAATTTTTTTATAGTAATGCAATCGATCTTATGAAAATGTGAAAAAATATATTATTACAAAACTTTGAAAGAACTTATTGTTTTTTTACTAAACCGAATGTAAAAAAATAATTATCCATAAATTTTTTAAGTCACTTCGATATTTAGTACCTACTTACCTATTTTATCTGAGGTCAAGCTAACAAATCAAATAAATAATATTGAGGCGGAGAAAACCATCTAATTCTAACAGTCTGTCAATAATTTGAAGTAGTTTAAAGAAGCGAAAATTTTTTTATCGCCGAGTCGTATTATATTCTCGACTCCTTTTGCATCTAGTCGAAGAGTATCCGAGAAACTGAAGAGTCAGCGATCAGAGATGAGAGTCCATCTAGTGATGCAACTTCAAGAATTTATGCTGAACAGTCTCATGCTGCAATGCCACGCACATCATTAGAAATAATCGTATAAATGTAAGCAGAAATTTGCATACGTTGAAGGCAGGAATTATGATTGACTTAAATTAGGAAAAAAAAACTCGAGGTCAGGATTGAATGAATTAATATTAAAATAATAAATTCAGTATAGGTAGGTACGATAAAGTAATAATATTGTTTTATTACGTTTGTGACCACAGACCAGTAATGAATAGACATGAAACAAAGTGGATGAATATAAACGAAACAATGTTATAACTCTACTTGAGATTATTTTGCACTACTCGAGTTTCGAGAGAAACAGTAACACTCGTTTAATACTCTTCACATGTCGACGAGAGTTAGTGTTTCTCTCGAAACTCGAGTAGTGCAAATAAGCTCAAGTAGAGTTATAACATTGTTTATTTATATTCATCAAATATGATAAAACTCTACAAAGTTAACGCCGATTCTATCAATAATATGAAATACAGTGTACATATAGCAGAGGGGTTGTGGGACATTAATTTCGGGACGAGGGGCATTCTATACACAATCTTTGTGGAAACAAAAAATCAGATAGTTTATGACATATTTATGTAACAGTAAATGTATATACTCTTCGAAAATTAAATTTTTGTGTAAACAAAAGGTATTTCTTACATTAATGCATATTATATTGTCAGCTTTTAAAGTTTTCGTTCAAATCGAATCATATATTTAAAAAAAATCGCGGTGCTATTTGATTACGCAAGTTATACCAAAGTGATCACGTGAGTGACACAAAAATGAAAATATTAAAACGAGAAATTTCCGTTAGTTCATGTCTATATATTTGGTAGTCTCTGTTTGTGATGCTTTTTGAACTTGTGATGGTTGAATCGTTATTTCAACCGTTATTGTGACTGTTATTGAGTTCGATCGTAACGATGATTGGTAACTGATTATTCGTAATTCCTCGAGCAATAACTGGTACACAACAATTAAATCTTTGTTATCGTCACAAACACATTTACTTAATAGTTTTTCATCACAAATTCGAATGATGCACCCACATGTAAATAAAAATAGAAATGGCGTATTGTTTTCAAATTTGTCCGGTGTATTTTTGATAATAATCCAACATGTGTAATTTTCCTATGTCCCTGCGTGCCAGATACGTAAGGATGAATCTGGAACAAGTTATCGACCAAGGATTCTTAAGAATACCTAAAGATAATACGACTAGAGGCCCAGCACGATTACATTTTTTTTTTCAGTGTTAAATACATTAACGATTTTCCCATTTTCACAAGGAAAGAAAAAAACTATAATTAAAATAGTTTTCATAGTAAATTAACCTCAATTTTAAAATACTGTTGAGAATGTAATCTTAATCGTTGTATTATTTTACCATTTACTTAAATATAATTTACTATACACAATTGTAAACGATATCCTTCCTTAAACTCTCATCTCTTTTAGATAGATTGCGCGACACAAAAATCATTGAATCTTCAGATTAACGTAACATATATGCAATTATTTAAAATGATTAAATACAAATATAAAAGATTTGCTGCCAATTCATAGAAGTACATAATTTTGTTATTGTTATATTATGGTTCAAAAATATTATTTCTTTATAATTATTGCATAATTCCCCACATTGTTGACGAGATATTTCTATTGTAGTTATGTTTATTATCTGTAAACAGCATAAATTATGCGCAATAAATTGATATAGCATTTATAAAGGCAGTAGGGATGTTCTGATAACCCTAAGATTGGGAAAATATTATAATAAGTTTGTAGTTTTGAAGGATTGTAACAATTAAATAATTCCTTTAAATTACTATATTAATTATTTGTCATTATTAAGGAGAACACATTCTTATTGTGAAGTTGTAATTATTCAGAACATAGGTCTGTGATGTTTTAAATACTAATTTAATGTATTAATTGTAAATATATACATTAAATTAGTATTTAAATTATTTGTCTTTTATCATATTCGGTCGTCTTTCTCACCCTTGTCAAACACCGTCAATCACATTATAATTTGTCGCATTAGTGCATATATAATTATTTAAACACTGCGTAGTGATTTCGGAATTGATAAAATATACAAACCCCGACTCACCCTATACCATACGGCGTTTTTGAAGTTATTTAAAAAAGAATAGGACATTCTTCAGTCTCTGTTCATACTCTGTACATTAAATAATTTTACACGTTTTATATTATGTTTCTAATAAATTTATTTAAATTATCGGATCGCCACCTGTTGTCAGGTTACAAAGGTGAAAATCATATTTTCGCATAATTTATAGTAATGATATCATGTTTATAGTCTCTGACACGATAGTGCCGTGGGTAAATAACACTCGTTCGTATGTATGTACATAATAGATAATAACTAATAATATAAGAAAATGATACAAGACAGACCCTGAACCATAAAATACTTGCCGCTAGCACGCCATCGTAATTATTGCGAAAATATTATCTATCCACTATAAAACCGTAGTTCCAACAATTCAGTACATTGTATTCGTATTAGCAATAATCACGGAAAAAATGTATTTCTTCTAATTATATAGAGTGCTACAAATTTGTTTTAATCTTAAACGTTTGTAGAAGTGTACTTCTACAGCCCATAATAGTTTTGTACTAGAATAGTCGATATTTTTGATAAAGTCTCTCTTTCTGTGGTGTTGTATTTTGCTAGACGTATTGACTAATTTGTTATTCCCGAGCTTCTGGTGCACACAAGGCTACCATCTCTTTTATTTGATTCATCCATCTTATGTAGACTTGCATTCTCGTTCGTCGCGCTATACGATCTAAGTACTTCAGCACTTGGCTCTGGACAGACTTTAACCCTTCCCACACCATGTAGTAACACAGGTCTACCATCATAATTAAACCTGTAATATTTCGATAAATACATGCAACATAAAATTCATAAATTAGATAATCTTAAAGAAAATATTAGGGCTTAGGAATGACTAGTGAAAAACCAATTATGAAAAGGGAATCATACAAAAATAATTATTTTTTCCATTCACGCTGTCGCCAAATTAATACGTTGGTAAAAATACCATTTGTGATACGAAAGACAGAGATCAAACACTATTTTCACAGTAAAAAGAACAACACACATACAAATATAATTATCTCTTTCTCACTAATTAAATGAAAAGAGATAAGAAGGAAGGACACATTGTATAGAACTTTATGAATGCTCTAAATTATGTAATTAATATTTTTTTCAAAATTGAGTGCTCAATATTTAAAGTAAATTCGAGCCATTAAACCATTTAAGCTAATAAAATATTTTTTCTAACTGTTGTTTACGGTAATGCGAGTTGACAGCATGGCTGCGTTCGGGTATTTTATATCATGGTATGGTAAAGATTAATATATATATTAATGCGTACACGGAATATATGTCACATCAATATTCTTACTATTTTCAAACTAAGATAAACTCACTTATGCTATAAATATAGGAATAACTTGCTGGACTCCTGGAATGAGGCTTGAACAAGCAAGTCTACCTTTGATCTTGAACTCCTAGAGAATGGTCAAATTTGTACGTCTAACTATTCAAGGTACAAAAAACACTGACAACTAAAGCTGCCTGTGGGGCCTAGTGAAAAGCAATCGATTGATTTCCGTTAGTTTAATTGTAAATTCAATGATTCTGCTCCGCCCGGGTCTTTAGTGAGACCCGGACCCTAGACGAGTGTTTGAGGCGCCTAGGCCATGATTAAGGTCCATACACAGTAGTTTTTTTTGCTGACTTAGCGCAACCTTGGTAATGCATTTTTATTATAATCAGCTTGATGAGAGAGTAGTTCCGGGCTGTGAGTAAATTATTCTAATATTTCGATGACTTAACAATGTTTTAATATCGCAGTTGAACACGTATTTGTACCCGATGACATTAAAATTTGTTTACCGATAAGCAACTGGCTTCCTGCTGACACTGGACCAGTTTGGCTTCCGTAAAACTTGTACATGTTGGTTTTTGTCTTCCTTTTGTAAATATCATTTATAATTTAAGTGCAATGTTAGCATTAAATTATAATATTATTCGCTGTAGGTTTTTTTTTGGAATTGCCATATATCGTCAATCATTATAAATCAATTTAGTACATTTTTTATTGCGTATATACAACACGACTATGTTATGTTAAAATGATAGAAATACAATAAAATATGTTATATAATCCTAAAACATGTCGAATAGTTTTGATATCACGTCATCTTTTGAATACAAAATAAACATGGGGGTCGATCATGGCGGGCAAGGGTCAAGGGGATTTTGAATTGGGTGTGAATTAGTGTTGGTTAAATCGTTATTTAAACCATTATTGTGACTGTGATTCGCAATTATTCGTGCAATGACTGATGCACTAGAGATACCAGTCATCGTTAACTAGTTACCAGTCATAGTTGAATCTCCAGTTGTCAATCATCGTCACAATCAGTCACGTAACAGATTTATAATCACTAGTGTTAATGTATTGAAATCGTACATATCTATATGTATAAAGTATTTACGTTATTTGTTTTTAAATTAATAATTATTTATAACGTGATATAGTTAATAATATTAGTCACTTTCTCGAATGATTAGAGTTTCAACTAGTATACTAGTAACCTAACTAAAAGTTTCTAGTAATTGTTAATGATTGACTATGCGTCGCGCACACATGACAATCATTTTATTTGCGAACTTTTGTGAAGATGATCTTTAGATTATATTCTTGGGATAATATCCCACTTGTGGAAGAAATTTCTTTCTTTGAAATTCACACGTATGATAAACGAAATATAAAGCGAACGATTTCTTAAAAAGGGACGAAAAATCTTTAGTGTGTATATTTACAGCTAGGCGTGTTGAAAAGGATATAAACTGCTAGAAGTAGAATAAGACGATTATTATTGATGATTTATAAAACAATTTAAAAAGTGGAGTATTATGCTAATCAAGTAGGTTTGTGTAGTTCTACCGTTGCGTTACTCACATGAAAATAGTTTCGCATCTCTTTTTCTTATTTGCGGTATCACGTGCTATGAACTATTGGTTTTATTTATTATTCATAGTTATGTTTCTTCTGGCGTGTGGGCGATGCGAGTGTTATGCGGGAGGTTCAAATATTAAGTGGGTTTTATTATTAATAGAATTTCATTTATTAGGAGAACACATTCTTATTGTGAAGTTGTAATTATTCAGAACAGACGGTCTGTGATATTTTAAATATTAATTAGAAAGATATACATATAAAATCAATTTTATCGAATAATATTGTTGTTGTAGCATAGTTGGATAATGCATCTTCCTCGGTAAGGAAAGAGATCCAGGTTCGAATCCCGGTGGCGCAACAACAATATTTTTCGATAAAATTGATTTTATATGTATATCTTTCTAATTAATATATTTAATTCATATTTAGAATTTAATTAAATTATTTATTCTTCTTAGTATACACTATCAAATAATATCCTATCCAAAGTGGTGACATCTGTTGATAATAAATTTACATTTGAACTTTTAAATTCCCACATATGACATCCCTTTTACGTGAATTGTATTAGTTGAGTTTTCCTCGAAAGAGTTGAATTGAAATTGTGCTAGTTGATATACAGGGCGACACATAACTTGGTGTCTCTGTATGTTCAAGAGTTTTGCATACCAGACAACTTGAATAGTAGAAAGTTTAAGATCAGTGGACAGGGATTTATTTTTATTTTTATTCTTTAATCCAACTTAATTTCATTGATGTATAATATTTCATACAATTTTTATTTTTTACAAAATTGCACGGCAAAGATTGCCATTTAATTAAACTTATTAATTTAAGGTAAACTAAAATTGTATCAGAAACAATTAAAAAAAAACGTAATACAATAGAGAAATCAAATAATTAGATAATAATGGGTTTGACTTTATATTTGAGCGTGCTCACTGATGTCCCTGTATTTCCCATAATGTTTAATAATTTATTACTGATTTTATTAAAAATTCTTGGCACAACACGTTCTCTCCTTCTCTCACCGTACTCATTGTTCGAGATCGGTACTCTCGTGGTTTGTCCCGAAGATGTGGTAGAATAGCTATGGTGAAGGTCAGTATTCATATTTACATTGTTTATTATTTGCGGTGGCATGTTTCGACCTACGTGTAAATCTTTGCCTTCCGTCGTAACAAACAGTGCATCGGAGACTTTATTTAAAAAGAGACTGAAAATGACACAAAATGATATCTATTAGTTCAAATAACAATTTTAAATTCAAAAATAGTCAGGACTAAACAGTTTATGTGTAAAGCGCCCTCGAGGTGAAATTATTTACGAAAATAGCGCTATATAAATTAGGTAATTTTATTATTATTACATGTAAAATCTGAACTGCCCAGAAAGCTTCTATGCAGAGCGTTAGAAAGTTTCCGTGAAGCGATTCGTTTACCTGCCAGCTAGATTAATGCAAATTTTCCATTGAGATCTGCCTTACCTTCCATCATCACGTGTCTTGGTTTGGGTGCTCCGCTCCGCTCAACATATTTCCTAGAGCTACTTTATCAGAACAGACACATGTCATAGACGACGGCTGCGGCAACATGTCAGCAGCTCTACATTATTCTGTTGTTACTCTACAGTGCTGAAATTTATTTTTACTCTTTGTACATTTGAGTCACTTCTTATACAGTTGTTGACTGTTTGGACTATCGGTGTTGCAACACTTCAAATGTTATCTGATCGTGCGAGGTTCTACGTGGTCGCCCTCGAATTCTTGTATCATTCGATCTCACCTTGAGCAGATGTCAACTGGCAATGTTTCGGAATCATCTTTCTCATTCTTCATCTTATAAATTATATCACCTTAACCTTGCATTCTGTCCTTAAATATATTTATGTATTAAATGCTTGACTTAAATCAATTCAATCCGTATTTTAGAAACATAAATGTTTTATCGTATTAAGAATGAATTAAATTAAATTTTGTAGAATGGGAAATTTCTAATTTCAAGACCTATAAGACGACTCAGGAGAATATGTAAAAGAAAAAGAAAGATGAAACTGTTAGTGGCTCCAAGTAATCGACACAACGCAAGACAGTGAGCGGTGAAAGAGTGCTGTCCAAGCGTTTGGCCCTCCCCCCGGATTATTATAAAGAAGATGTAGAAGAAGAAGGGATATTTTTATTTTGCTTTAAAATGGTTTGTCACATTGTTGGACTCTTTTCTAATTTATTATTTTTTAAGAGGGCTCAAGATATATATTCTTATGAACTACAATCCCATTTCGACGAACTTTCCATCAGTTTACAATTAAAATCATATTATTGTATTGATATAATTCACTTCTTCTGGTGATTGTCTGGAATTTAATAATCATGTTTGCGATCATAAGTATTATTTTTTTCTAATAAAAATAGAGACGCATACACGGAATACGTGTCATATAAATATTCTTACTATTTGTTATGAAAATACGACTAACTTGACGGCCTCCCGGAATGAGGCTCGAACCCTCGATTACTAGATCATCAGGCGAGTATCGTAACCACTAGACCACAGACACGTTTTATTTGCAGCAGCTCTAAATAGTCGGTCTGTAGACTTCTTGAACCTTGGAGGTTTCTTCAGCCAGGATATTCTCCAACTTCCAGGGCCTTTGTTGCTATAGCTATTTTACCCTGCGGGATCAAATATTTTTCTGGATATCTAATAACACAATTTCCGGGTTATAATTGATTTGATCTGAAAAAAAAATACTCGGACCTAAAAAAAACAGAATAGGGTTCCCAAAAAAATTCTTTAAAATACAGTAGAACAACTATCGTTACTTTTTGAATTAGTAAACTACAATATTTTTAGACCTAAAAAATTTTTCAATACGCGATGAGTTTTTTTAGTGTACAGAGTATTTAGTGAGAAAATGTTAAAATATAAATAATGCATGCGCGACCAAACGCAAACGTCCGTAGTTTGGTCGCAGCGGTACATTGGTGAAAGTGACACGATTTGTTGAATCCACAAGACGAACTAAAATAACACATTCGGACTCGGTAATAATTTCCCAACGATTAATTATATTACAATAAATACATAATATGTACGTGCATTTGGTCGGATTTACGGAAAGTTTTCACAATGACGAAATAACACATTATCATTACGTTGGTAACATTGAAATTAAAATGATTATTCGAATTGCGCAATAGTTGAATAGTGTCATTAGTTAATGATGCAGGATGACCGCGGTAAAATTTTTTACTTGATACTGAATTTAACTCTCGACCCAGATTATTGAATAGCTCGCTGTCGAGATAAATTCAAAAATTGAATTAAAAATGCATATATTATACGCTACTAAATAAATAGAAAACCCTATCTGCTCATAAATAAAATCCTTAATTCCTCACAATTGAAAATTGTATAAGAAATTTGTACATTTTGTTGAAGAGATATAGGTATGACCTTTTCAAGATAGTAAACAAAGAAATCTATTGTTTAATAGTTAAAAAAATTGAACATTTACTGCTGTAAGGTGATTTAAATTAATATGAATTAAAAATAATGAGGTGATTTAAATATTACATAGGTACCGCGGTAATAATTATTTTATTGTAATCTGTTTTTGGATATTAAAAACTGTTTGTGGTGTTAGGTTTGTGATGTTTCATAATATATGGACGACGATCTAGTTTAGAAAATGTGATGCTTAGATAAAGATAGTAAAAATGGTATGATTAAGTTTAACAACTAATTAGCAGTATTCATTCTACGCAAGATGTATTAGATTACGGGCATTTTGAACATTGAGGCACTTTCTGAGGTTACGCAACAAAATAATCTGAGTCTACCTGCGCTTCTTATGTCTTTTATTTTCTAGTACATCATGCATTTTAAGATATTATATTTCAAATATGTCCAGGAATGTAGCATAAATCTTTTGATAGCTGCTATTATTTAATTTAATACTTTTTCATTGGCAGTATGGTCAAATCCAAGAGATATTTAACATACGTCGATAAAGTCACATCTCAAATGCCTTCAGCCTTTTAATTGTAGCAACATTTAACATCCAGACCATGACTCTATAAAACAGTATGGATGCTGTGTCAAATTTTATTGTCCTTCAACGGGTGCTCAGCGTCGAGTCTCAATTACAGAAAAGATGTCTCATTTTCTGAAAAGTGCTTTTGCCATCTCAATTTGAAATAATAATTAGATCAATTTTATCCAATTTCAATTAATGTAATTTGTTCATAGGCAATTAAAGAATACACAATAAACATTACTTATGGTTGATAGTTGGGATTGAATTATGTTAGGTTAGGTTAAATTATTTTAATTCATTTTGTTTTTAGATAATAGTTAGTTACCTATAGGCTAAAATATAGCAAATATCATTTGACGTCATTTGATTATATTCATTCTATATTTGCTACCTTTATAAGTGAGCCATATGCAAAATACTAGCTTTATTTTATTATACTGTTTTTATACATAAGTCTACTAAACAAAAGGAATGCTAAGCTACGCGAAAAAAATACTCTCTAAACTATTCATGATCTAAATTAATTAATTACATAAATAATACAATAATGTTATATATAGTAATACAAGGGTGATTGAACATTAATTTATTTGTCTTTACTTAAGTATAATGAGTATTATACTTATAAGTAAACAAAGGTAAATATAAATCAAAACGTTACATGGTAAAATAACATCGCACGAAATAATTAGTAAATTTGTCGCTACGTAGAAAATAGTGTCTGCTTTATTTAGCCAGGTATTTAATGTGAGTTAACGCAATATTGGAAATTTACCTTATTTTTTCGAGTGTACTTGCGAACGAGAAAGAGAAATTTACTTGTCAGTTTTAGTGGGTGTTTTGTCAAATTTTTTTATTTAATTTGGAAATGATGTCGCTATGGTGTGATGTAGCAAATACATTTATGATACGTGAATAATTAACAAATTAGGAATGATCTAGGTTAGTGAATATCATTAAAAAGGGTCACATAGGTGGTTTGGTCACATGGAACAGATTAATGAGGAGATACTGGTAATAATAATAACAATCACAATATTTTGAGTGTGTTCAAATTTTTGTAAGAACACAATTGCTGGATTTTATCCCTCTGGGGATAAAATCAATCAACATACAAATACAAAGAATATAGCTCTCATACTTCAATCAAAGAAATACTATCATTAGAGACATCTATGATATTTCAGGTGAATGAATATCAAATATTAAACCATAGATGGCGATAACGTAGTTGTAAGAAACACTTGAAAGGTTTTTACATATATACAACTTCCAAAATATTGATAGGTGTGGCAGTCGCTCATGGGCATGGGTGAACGTTACAATTGTGTAAAGTGATCACTAAAACCAGTCGAGAATAGGTTACTACTACTATCAATGACTTCCATACTTCCCATATGAGCATGGAATATATATAGCTTCGTCTCTATGAGATTAATAAGTATTAATAACAATAATATTGGATAATTTGTATAGCGCCATTTTCGTAAAAATTTACACCTCAAGGGCACTTTACACATTAACTCTTTATAGTCCTACATTATCTTTGTTTTTACAATTAAAAATTGTAATTTAAACTTATTGAAAATAAATAAATAAACCACTCCTGCAACAACACTGTATATCGGTTTTGGGCAGATCTGAGTTATGAATGCCATGAAACGGTATATTAAACAACCATATAAAATAAATAAAAATATTATTAAACACTATTTCTAAATGAACTTGTCTGCAACAACATGTGCAAAAAGATAACCTGGTAAGCCACTGGAAGGTGATGCTGTTAGAAGCGTCAAGATTCGACGGGCAAGCGTGAGACGATGCATGAATGTGAACGAAGCGAGAGTTGTATAAGAAAATAGTGTTTAAATTAGTGTAAAATAGTGTAAAAATAAAGGTTAGGTTATAAAATTTTTGCAATATTGTGCATTTAACACTCGGCATATGTTATAAAGGCATTTCGGCAGCCGATGGATTGCCATGCGGTCGCGCGTATTTTTTTTACGACCAACCTCAGAAGTTGAACGTTCAACCGGGACCACCAGTCTCGAGTCGCGCGTCGTCCGAAGAGGTCGCCTGTCTCCCCTTCCCTTCAGTGATATGAAAATATAGTGTTGTTATTGCACACACACCGTGTTGTTTTTCAGTGTTGTCTGCCGATGCGTGAGTTCTCGTGAAGTGATTACGCTGAAACGTCAGTGCAACGTTGCACCGTTGGCGTTGACGATTTCGAATTGTAGTGTTTTGTAAATGTTGAATAAAAGTCGATTGAAATGTTGGCGTGTGTTCTACACACAAAAAAAATATATTTATTAATTTTTTTTTTTTTAGTAACATTTAAAATAATTTTGAATTTTTAAACGTGTCTATCTATACCACCTATTTTGATTGAATTTTTGTGACTTAAAATGACCTCTGGTGAATTCATACAATTTCCGATGATGTCACTCGATACCAGTTTTTGTGAATCTGTTAATAAAAATGTATTCAATATACAAGCTGACCAGCTATGCTAATTAAAAGTAATACCCTTTTGTATCTACTGAGATCTCACTGTCATTTAACAACCAGTTGTTTTATATATACATTATTAAATATGAAAAATATGAAAGGAATCAAAACAGTTTGGTATAATTTTAAAAAAATAATTAAAACGTTATCGACATTAATACATTTATTTTCGACAATAATTTATTCAACAGTTATAAAAATTTACAATACTAATTTTCGTAAAATCATTTTATTTATTGAGTGTGTTTTTTTTTTCTTTAGTGCATTAAATTATATTTTATTGTAACGTCTTTAAAAAATTCAAAAATGCAAGGAAAGGACAAATTGTGTGCCAAGTTGACCAGTACCTTTTTGCGGAAATGGTGTAAGTACTTTTCAAAATTTATTGTATTTTGGTTTTCTGTGGGTGTTGCGTGTACTAACTCTATATTTATTTATTTATTCCTGTGTAAAATTATTCATGACATATTTTACTTGGAAAAATACCGGTATGACATTCTTAAGGACATTTGCAGTTCACTTTTAGACCTTGAAGATACATTACAAAACATCAAATTTGGCCGGTCTTTAGATGTCCATCATGTCGAATATGGCTGGCATTTAAAAGGTTAATTATTTCCAGATTTGCTCTCATTACCTAGCAGATTTTTTCAGATATGTTTTTCAAACAAAGTCGCATAAAAGCAGACATTATACAGGATGTAACAAACCAAATCCACAATATTTTATGGGTGGATACGTGCAGTGAATATGTGAAAATTATGCACTGTTACGGAAGATATTATTGTTTTGACATTTTTATAAAATCGTGTTAAGCTTGAAGTCTACCTACTTTGAAATAATAATAATAATAAAAAATAATTAATCTTTATCTTTGATTCAGGCCGTAAATCATCTAACAAAAATAGTCTAGTCGCTCGAAATTCGATGACATTTAATTTTTTTATATTCTATTCATAATTTGGAATCAATAAAACATTTCAATTAATCGAAATAATCGCATAATTACGATTTTTTTTAAAATGGTGTATGAATGAATATTTTTGACTCATATTTGTAAAAGGTATAACCTCCTAAAGTATTGTGGACTGGGTCTATTGCACCCTGTATATACTGACACACTTGTTTAAATTAGTTTATCAATCTACACACCAGTTCCGAGAGCAACAACGACATTTTATCAAAGATTCTACATGTTCTTAGCTCCGAAACTATACAACACACTCAGTACCAACTGTAAATCATTTAATTCCAATAAGATTACACAAATATGGACCCAATATATGATCCAATCAGGTAGAGATGAATCAGAAGCATGGCTATCCAACATACTAATATAATTTATACAATACATATACTAATAATTCACTAGTCCTACAACACTCCCACTACATATATTTTTATTATATTTTTACTTTTTTATACATATTTTTAATTTTCTTTTTATTTCTGTATATGATTTAAATAACACCACAACAACACGAAAAAAAAAACTGGATACTTTAACACAGACTTCAGTCTAGCAAAGTAGCCAGGACAACGCTGTATATATCAGAGGTGAAGTCTACTCCACCCCACACAATAAACTATGAGTATTATACCTTATGTTTATTATGTATAATATATTCACCTCTGTTAGAACAAAAATATGTATCATCTAATAAATAAATAAATAAATCATTCTAATTACTGTTTTATCTAGAAGAATTTGTTAGAAATTATAAATTTGATTTTAAAAAAATACGATGTGTTCTGGCCAATAGTTTTATACCAGTGACTAGACTAACAAATACTAAATTATTAGATGTAAATGAAATTTCAGTATGAAGTAACGAACAATTTGTTGATTACCTGTTATTAACAAATAATAATTATAAAATTCAGTATTCATTATTAAATTTACATTTTATAATTATGCACATTGGTTAAAGTTAATAATAAAAATATTATAAGAATGTATATATAATATATATATATATGCATATGTACAGGATGTAAAATATTTAAAGTTTTTTTTATATAGATTTAATGTTTTATAAGTGAGTGCGAATTCAGTACCGTTACGGAAAATCTTATTGCATGAGAGATTATTACAAAATCACGTTGACTTTTAAGTCTTCCCACTTCGAAAATAACCCATTATTATTCTTTATTTTTGATTCAGGTCCTAAATCACATAAAAAAATTGATTTTTTATATTTGGAATCAATAAAATATAACTTATTTTAAATGCTTATATATTTTTGACAAGGTTGAGATTACTCACACAATTTTAATACGTATTTATCCCTACAATATTGTACACTAGACGGTGTTGCACCCATGTACGAGTATATTATTATAAGCGCGGATAATATGGATACATGATGTTAACAACAGTTCAAAGTAGATAAATGATCAGCTATTGTGATTATTTTTAAAAATTATTTAAGATACATATAATAATAAAAAAAACACACCTTTTGGGAGCAGAACAATAGTGTAATATTAAATTACGTTCGAACAGTAACACCTGCCTCTGTTTCTGCGCCGTGAGGTCGTCGAGTTATATCAAACATTAACTTTGGATAACAAATAAACATGCTAAAAATACGATTATTCGATATAGCTAGGTAGGCTAAAATGTGGATTTGTGGATATAGAAGTGAAGGCAGATTTCTACCACAATATTGATTTTGTGAAAACCGCCTTAATATAATAAAATGTATTTTAAAATTAATTCAGAACCTTTTTAATAATCACAAAAATCTTTTTTTAAATTTACGTTTATTGATATTTTTGATTTATATATGTCAACATTGCTACATTTGCTCCCAAATATTAAAATAAAAATAGAGATGTATAAATACGTGTTATAATTTAATATTGACGTAACACCGAATACATGTCACATATATATTCTTCCTTATTTGTAAACTATACTAAACTCTTGTATTATGAAAATAGAACTTGCTTGCTGATCTCCTGGAACAATGCTCGAACCCCCGATCACTAGACCAACAAGCACGTCACAATTGCTGATTTTACTTAATTTTTTCGGGGTATCGCGTCATTTTTCAGGCTTTACGATATTCCATCTTACCAACCCTTGCTTTCAAAATGTTCGCTTTGTTTTAAAAACATTAATCACGATTTAAAACTGGAACAAAAATTTCACAACAGACGTATCGAACAATTATTTGGTCGTTTTATTTTATGTGAACTTTAAAAATATTTTTTCTATTATATAATAATGAGTTTGCCATTCGAATGTATGTTTACAAGCTGTATAATGAATCGCTTCTAATACCCCCATCAAATACAATAAATTAAAAAATTGTGTGTTTTTAAAATGCGCATAAAATTATTTATCGCAACGCTCAGTATTAGATTGATTCTTGCGATGTTATTTCGGTAAATATACATTATGCGACCACTTGTTCAAACATATTTATGTTATCGACAAAACAAAAATCGATTTGTTTTTTCTAAGTCAACAAGAACCTGCTTTAATATGTGTTTATTATCAAGTGTGGTTTATTCTGTTGGGGAGAGAAAAGAATTACCTACGTTACGCACTCTTATTTTTAAGGTCGCAAGTAGCAAATCAATATTATTGATCACTTAAAATTTCCATGCAAATATAAAAAAAATATTATATATAATAAATAATGATTTCTATTAAACCATGTAAGAAGAATCACTTAGATAATGATTTTTAAATTTCAAGTGTTTATTTAAATTGATTTTGTTATACTTAGGGACTTCTAGTGAATGTAAATGTTTTGGAAATCATTTTGTAAAAGGTAATTTAGTAATATATGAAGGTGCCATCGATGAAAAACTTGTTTTCCTTATAAAAGAATGCTATTGATACAATATAATAAATACCGAAAACTTTGGTAATCGGTGAACCGGTGTTTATGAAACTCACAGCATAAGTTGAAATATTTTTTAACCCTTCCCAAACCATGCAGTAACACAGGTCTACCATCATAATTAAACCTGTGATATTTCGGTAAATCGTAAAACATAAAATTCATATTTTAGATAATCCGAAAGAAAATATTAGCGTTTAGGAATAACTAGTGAAAAATTAATTATAAAAAGGGAATCATACAAAAACAATTAATTTTTACATTCAATTCGTTATAAAATTAATACGTTGTAAAAATACAATTTGTGATATGAAAGACAGAGATCACATATAATTTTGACAGTGAAATAAACAACGAACATACAAATATAATTGTATCTTTCTTACTAATTAAATGAAGAGAGATAAGAAGGAAAAACACATTGTGTAGGACTTAATGAATGCTTTAAATTATGTTATTAATCATTTATTTCAAAATTGAATGCTCAATATTTAGAGCAAATTCGTGCCATTAAAGCCATTTAAGCTAATAAAAACATGTTTTCTAACTGTTATTTTAGGTAACACGAGTTGAAAGCATGGCTGCGTTCGGGTATTTTATATCATGGTATGGTAAAGGTTAACAATGCTCACTTGACAAAAATGAATTTAAGCCTACTTGAAATGTATTCTTGAGATAAAAAATCATCTTCGTCATATAATAGTGAATGTGTGTCGTTTTTCAAATTTTTCATAAATATACAACCTAGAGATCTGAAACCAAAGATTGTAATTGCTTAAAGTTTTGCACGTTTCGATTGGTTTTACGATATCTAACTTCTGATCTCAAGCTTTATTCTCAGGTATTAAAACAATAAATATCAATCATATAAGATACATGAGAATATTTTAATGAGGTAATAATATCTGACGTTTAAATTGATCAATTAAATATATTTATTTAAAAACACCTCAATTAAAATAATATTTTTTTAAATACTTGATTCTCGTTACTAAGAATACTTATATTTTTTTCCTATGAATATATAAGTAAGTAGTTGATATAGTTTAGCAATAATAATTAACTATATTAATTACTAAGCAAATTACAGTAATATTACTGCAACAGTTATTGTCGTATAACCTGTATTAATTTGTGGTGTATATTATTTTCTCGTTTCTCGTAGCAAAATAACAATAATTTACAAAAAATACGTTTGATCCAACAATTCAATATGATGCTATCAACTTGAGTAGCCTGATCCGCGGGGATAGAATAATTGGAAAATTGTTATTATATATTTATCGCATATTTTAGCGATCTCCCACATTTTTATATACAACTTAGTATAAATCTCGAGGTGCTTCTTAAAAGTGAACAGAGTACGATATACGAGAGTAAACCTTTCGAGAGTCATAGAATTCTCTCTTTTCACAATATAGATGGTGGCTGTATGGCAAACATTGAGAAAGATTATAAATATATTATTATTATAAATTCGTATTATATATTATTATTATAATTATTATAAATATATTAAGATATATTACGACACGTCAATAATAAGTTCGTATGATGGATGATATGAGTGAAATATATATATAATAGGAATCCTTGATTAAAGTTGAATATATTAAGCCTTATTTTCAACGTTCACTGCTTCCTCGTGCATATATTTGGATGTAAGTATCTTCATTTCTTCAATTTATGCAAGAATAAGTTACCATCGTCATTTTTATCTCCATATCCCAGGAGGGTCAGGAGTGAAAAGTCTCGACAAGCGCCCCGCCCATATCTTTCCGTCTCAAACCATGACCTAATATGTCGTCGTTAAGTTTTTAATGCTATTTATCCCAACGTTGCCAAGATGATTCGTCTTCGTAATCGTTTCTCTGACATTCGCAAGATGTGTCCAATCCACTTCAATTAAAATTTTCTATATTTAAAAGTAGAGGCTCCATGCCGAGGGATTCCCTTATATTATATACTTCTCACTCAGACCATTAATATCACCTCTGCTACTTATATATCTAACCTAAGATATCTCATTTCGTTAGCTAGGATTCTTGATCTCACACTCTCTGCGAGAATCCATAGATGTATAAATCAAAAACGAATTATTTTTCAGGTATAAGACAAATCGTGGACTGAAAAAGTGAAAAACCAAACTGAAAATTGCATTTTTTGTTCTAAATGACCTTATGCATGTCTGATTAAAGTGACTAACATCAGCTAACTTAAGTTAGGTATAATGTATTTTACTTTAATTTTCTATATATATCTGTTTTGAACTGTTTTTTTTACTACATCATATGTGATAAATTTTTTTATTTATCATATGTTGTAAATACATTTCGTATTTTAATATCTACCTCACCAGGCTTCGCCCATATTGAGGCAAACATTAAAATTTTTTAATCAACAATCATATTATACATAATTAGTTTATCAACTCTACATTTAAAATAAGTAAGAAGAAAAAAGAAGGAAAAAAATAAAAAAATGTAAGTTACAAGATATGACGCAATATTTGATCTTTAGAAATTTATAACCTACTTAAAATTTGTAAGGATAATACACATTTTAACAAGTTTAAATAATATTGTACAATTTAATTTTAACACACACACACACGCACATATGAAATATCAAACATTGATGAAATATCAAATATATTTTTTTTATAATAATTCCAAAGAAGAATAATAATTTAAGGAACAGCTAAATCTTTAAATCAATGTCCTGCATAATTTGTCTTGACGCCTTCGAGATGTGGTGTTAGCACCTCATGCTGCACATATAGAAACTCTGCACTAAAGAATGTCTAAAATGATGGTTAAATCGTTATTTAAACCGTTATTGTGACACATTGTGTTCGATTGAAACGATGATTGGTAACTGATTATTCGAACAATGACACTGGTGTACTAAGCAGTAAACCTCCAACAATTAAATCTCAGTTACCGATGATCGTTACAATCACAGTCACATAACGGTTTATCGTCACTATAGCGAAACGTGTTTTATTTTATGTGAAAACAACATTGGTTTCGAGTAACGAAAAGAACCAGAACAGATTTATTTTTCATTCGTTGTATTTTTAAACTCGTTCTTTTAAATACATTGGAGGTTTTTTCGGTCGCTATGAAACTTGTTTTCTGCAATTTTAGCTTAGTAGCTATTCGATATCCACTTGGTAGTTGTAATTTTTATTTTTTTATATTCGTTGGGGAACGAAGAAACAAAATTATAATTAGAACTAAAATTATCAGCAGTATATAACGTTAAATACTCAGGCCCACTTCTTTCTTTATCAAATCAACGTTAGTGACTGAGGTAGAAGTGAGATGAAGGTGTGGCGGAATAAATATGACAATCAATTTCATCACACATCTTAAATTAAGGTTGATTATTTTTATTGTTAGATTTTATAAATTAGCAATATATCAAAAATAAAAGCTTCAAAGCAAAATGTTTCCTATTTTAATGTATTATACATACATTTGAAGTAAAATTTGCAATTTTGTTTATTTACATTCTTAAGCTGTTTTATTTCTTTTATTATTATTAAAAATATTTTTTTAAATGCGGACCTCACTGGGCATCGCCCGTGCTGAGGTAAACACTTGATACTGTAGATGGATGAAAACTAGAGTACAATCGTACAATATACATGTCCGCGAAACCTGCTCAGAGCGATAAAGTTCTGTATATTATGTACTCATATCAGTGAGACAATTTTTTTTTAAATGTTCATTAGGTTAGCATTGTAGTGGAAGATAGCAATTAATTTAAATATATATCAAAATTTGTGTTCACCATGATAATTACATTAAAGTAGACTAATTTCGAAACAACCGTATCTTCGTCAGTTCAAAAGTTATTACATGAATATATGTATAGTGCCATCGTAACAGTTCAACGTCAATCAACTGATCAATGTGATATAAGATATTTAATTAAATTAACATTAATTTGAAGATTGAACCAACTGATATGGACACGCACCTTTCAAGAACTGAGTTGTAATTTAAAATATGCGTTTATTTTATATTGATTTTTAACCTATTTTTTTTTGTGTCAGCAATATTTACATTGGATAAAATTCAATAAAATTTTATTATTAACTTTTTTATTTTGTTACGGTAAAAGTAATTATTTCATTACACACAAACACAATTAAAACGTGAAATAAACATGAAGTCATTCTAATGGGAAAAAAACCATTGAATGTTGACTGATTCATCTCAAATATATGAATCTGTATCGTGATTCAGAAATTATTTGAGGAAATTATCTGACTGACGTGCTTTTGGGATTATTAAATCATTCTTTGAACATATTATAGTTTAGTGGTAAGGTGCAATAATTGATAAACACTATTAGAGATTAATAAATAATATGTATATTTTATAGGTACAACGAGTTGCGATTAACAATGAATATAACATAATGGAAGCTAAATATAAAATGAACACAATGGCATTCTTAAGTAACTTACTTTATAAACACGTGGAGTTGGTAACACGAGATTTGAAGAAATCGCACTTGTAAGAAAATCGATACATTACACGTCTAAGAATATTCTTGAATTAATTTAATTAACGAAACAAAAAAAAAACGAGGATTTGAAGGTAGGCAAAGTCTCGTTGGGTAGAAGACATCATTGAAGCAGTGAAAGTAACATGGCAAAGATTGGCAGAGGATCGAAAAGAGTGGTAGGGTGAATTGATAATGGCTGTGTTTATTTTTACCAACAACCATGTTTATGTTTATGTCTTGAATATTATTTCATGTAATATTTCTTGAAAGAGTGTAAAACCTTTTCAAATTGAATTTGTTGACACGTCATTTTTTATGTGTTATTACGTTTATTTATTTATTGAAAATAACAGTCCCTAACAGATGCAATTCCTTTATAGCTAAACAATATTTTTCGATGAAATTGATTTTATATGTACATCTTTCTAATTAATATATTTAATTTATAATTAAAATATCACTGACCTATGTTTTGTATTTCCTTTATAGCTAAACAATATTTTTCGATAAAATTGATTTTATATGCTTATCTTTCTAATAAATATATTTAATTCATATTTAAAATATCACTGACCTATGTTCTGAATAATTACAACTTCACAATAAGAATGTGTTCTCCTAATAATAAAGTTGTATCAATGTGTCCAAAATTTTATAAAAATGAATTGATAATTCTGGCGTCTGCTATCAGATTACTCAAAGGTATTTGAGATTCCGTAAAAATAAGAAAGATGGCTCTTTCAAATAACGATCAAAAAAGGTAACATGTCGAAAATTTGTCGCTAAAATTATCGTTGCTGTAGCATAGTTGGATAATGCACCTTCTCCGGTTTGGAAAGAGATCTTTTTCGATAAAATTGATTATATATCTATATATTTCAAATAAATATATTTAATTCATATTTAAAAAAGAATGATTTAATAGTATCAGTAACTCCTATGACAAAAAATAATTATCTACATAATTCGCCTGTATTTTTGTAGAGGCAGACAAATAAGCAAAACTACATATATACTCGTACATTATTATTATGATACAGCATATCCCTCGTTTCTTCCATATTCATACATTTATTCTTTGTTCAGAATCGATTCCCATTCCCAACACGTTCCAATGTTTCAAGGCATGTTCGCGAAGTAAAATGCTTGATTATGTTATTCCTTCATTTTTAACCCAAGGTCTCTCCAAGATATGAAATTTAATAACTATTTAATTTCGCAGGTATATATATATATATTGTACTTTAATGTAATAATTAGTTTAGTTTATTGTCATGTAATATCATCCGATAATTTTAGATCCATTTTAAATGTCATTTTTGCGAGCTCTTTAAGATTATCATTGTAAGAAGGTAAATTATTGATGTATTGTATAGTATTTGTGAAAAATTAGAATTTTTATATTGTAGTTAGCGATATGTTAGTCTACAACATGGGTTTTAGATAATTCAATATCCAGGTTTTTAAAAGTCACTGACTGTTCTTTTACTGTCTAATTTCAAGAGTTTAAAATTTTTATTCCTTGTCTATATCATTAATTTGTACACTGGAGTTCGTATTATGTCTTGCTTTTACTAGATAGTTTAAAAATATTTTATGTATATCTTTGCAATGAATCACGTGATTGATAAGTTACGACTTGATAATTTTTCGATTATTAATACAGTCGAATAAATATGCATTCTTGAATATTAAATAAATACAATACACCACTCATCAAATAGAATGTTCAAAAGTGAATTTTACCAGAAAACATTAATTCGTATTATGACGGTAGTGTTTTCCGACTAATTACACTTTATAAATTGTCGATAATTATCATATAATGATAGTTGAATTGATAATTTCTAGACCTTCAAATGTAGTCTTTAAAATAAGACTCACCGCTTTTAGTAAACTGAATCCATTGAAAAGAACCATTGTTTTTACAAGCTTAAAAACATTATCCTATAAAATAGAGAAAATATACATTCGGTAAAACAAATTTTATTTCGTAAGAATAGTATATTATATTTGGGCAATCAATGTAAGCTATTTATTCATTTTGGGTCACTAATGAAGGTATTTATTTGTCAAGATAATTAATTACCCCTACTCTGTCCCCTTTTCAAAGCCTTTGTATTTCCATGGATAAATTCCAATGTATGTACAGTCGAACATTAAAACTGTTACTCATTATATATTCGTTATTAAAAAAAATATTTAATATCCAATATAATTAAAAGCAAGTCAAATATATATATGAAAATTAAAAAATATATTATTATATGAAAAAAACATCTTAAAGTAAATTACTACATTTAATCACATTATTTCTTAACGAAATTCAAAATACTGCTCTGTTTAAAATTTAAAACTTACTACCACTTTCTACGCATACATAATAAACACCCACAAACCTGAAAGGAATCGTAAACAATAAGGAACCTCGTCGGCAGACGATGCTTTCGATTTTATGACTTTTCAAGAATTATGGTTTTTAGACCATGTAGTGTATTTTGTTACGTTATATCAGTGAAGCGAGCTCACTATAACAGTGGAGAGTTGTATGAAAAAAAAGGTATTTCCTCAATATAACCGTGATCTCACTATAACCGTGCTCGATATAACCGAGTTCGACTGAATTTATTTTTGGAAAGAAAATTGAATATTTTCGATTCTTCCAGAATATTTTAATATTTTAGTCGGCTTATTGGAAATCAGGTACTTAAGTTTAAGACGATAATAATGTTGCTTGTAAACAAAATTAAATACCCATCGACAATAATTAATATACACTACGTAATAACTCGTTTTGGAGAGATAATGATTAAATTTTTTGTATATCTAGAATATTTCAGAGTACCTGCAATAAGTACCTATTATTTAGATTATTAAAGTCATTACCTAAGTACTGTTCATAGATCGTGTTAGACAAAAAAATACATTTATAAACCATTAGATTAGTGTCAAAAAGTAAGTGTAGATAATATCTAACTTTATTTCAGTTGGACTATTTCTCTTAATGCTAAGCTTACTTTTGCAATGCTCAATCAGCCAAAAAAATACGCATTTTAGATATCTCGATGGAAAAAAACTAATTTAATACTATAAATGAAAAATACACCAACAATGCAAAGGTGAGACAAATCCTCAAATGAAATTATTCAATTATTTTAGATTGTTAAGTTTGTTTTATTAACCACTTATATGAATTAAATACATCTACTGGTTTCGAAAAGTATAATTTTCTTCTTCAGGATGTTATTAACAAATTAAAAACGTATGTTATATTGTTTCTTTAACAGAATCTATTTTTAAAAAACAATAATTTAAAAATAAAAATGTAGCATCTAACTTAAACTGTTACTTATTGATACAAAATTATTAGAATAATTTTTAGGAAATTTTTTTAGAATGTAACTTGTTAAATTTAGTTAGTTATTCTAAAATATTTAATTTAAGACTAACACCGTTTACATGTAATATTGTTTTACCAATATAGATAGCAGCACAATCCTTACAACTATGTTTATAGACAACAAAATAGTTAAATTTATCATTTTTGTCTTTAGAATTTATGAGTAAATTTTCTATATTATTTTCTTGGTAGGTGTTCAGATATTTGATTCGATAATTTATTCATGAATAAAATCCTACACCTATAATCATTATTATCATTATGTTTTATTTGTGATTTATATAAAAATTGACGTCGTGAATAATGTCTATTATATCCGTTATTAACTGCTATTTTTTAAATTGTATTAAATTTAATATTGAAAATGGATGTTGACGTAGGAATATTGAATAAACGATGTATCATGGAGTGGAACCTTAAATACTTGTGTGATAATGGATGATTAGACTCACTATGTATGATAATATCTGTAAGAGTTGATTTTCTAGAAATGTTGAATTAAATTTTATTATTATTTTTAATAAATGATAGATCCAAAAAAAATAGTGTCGAATTATTTTCGATTTCTAATGTAAATTGTATTTTATTATTCACTTTTTATAAAAGGGTTTGCACATATTGCTTGAACATTTTTGACTCGTAATTTGGCCAGGTATCCACCATTATAATAATCACATTTCACATTCACACATTTTGGAACTAGGGCCGGTTGTGTGATCAGTAGTAAATTTTTACTATGGTAACTTTTTATTAACGCCCGTAGTAAAAATCCTTTTCGGGTTGTTGATGCATCAAATCTACCATTGTTCAAAACATAGATGGAGATGTCTATAAGCGCAACAAATAATCATGAAATATAGCGGGATATTGAATGATTAATTGTCGTGTACTGTAACTTTCAAAGTATCAATGTGTCAGATGACTTTTGGAACAGCTGTTAAAAGTTCTCCATATTTAACTATCGATTCTCGTTTATACTATCGGATATCGGAGAGTAAAATGAGTTTACTGCGCGATGTACTTTTGAGAAGTCAATATTTTTTTACTAACTGTCAAACAGCCCGTTTTCGCAATAATTTTTAATATAGTACAAAGTTACTACTGATCACACAACATGCCTTTAGAGTCTTCTAGAAATGTGTTTAAATTGATTCTATATTCAGAATTTCTACACCATTCGCATTTGTTTTTTGTTTCTGCCATTTTTCCCATTGCACATTATTGTACGCGTGCATTGTTAATAAAAAGTGACAAATACTCCAGTCCATTGCTTGAGCAATATCCCACGTTAAGAAACAACATACCGGCGGTCCATGACAGTACATACTTGTATGTATAATATATATATATATATATAAATGAGTACACCATAAGCCACACCACACATTCTTTAGATACACTCCTGTAGACAGAAACGATGCGCACCTAGCTATAGAGATTGTGGTTAAACTGTTTAGAAAGAATACGCTTCAAAGTATTGGTGCGTGACTCTTGTTCAAGGTCCATGAATATCTGGTGTACTAATTCATAAGCCGGGTTTCCACCTAAATGCATAAGGATGCATTAAACATTTTAAACCAAAATACGTTAATTATTTATAAAAAATATTTATGAATGTATTTTTTTTATACATAATAATTGTTGATGAATGACGTACTAGCGTGCAAAAAAAAGATACCGAAAGACAAAGTGCAATACTGATTAATTGAGCTTAATTTTTTAACACAACATATTATCAATAAAATTTGTGTTTAACCGCGTAAGTTTTATATTTAAACCGACCAGAGTCGGAAATTTTTATTTTTTTTATTTTATATTTTATTACAAAAATTCAAATTTAATTATTTAAAAGAATAATTCTAGTACCCTGACTTCATAAAAAATAAAATTAGTATGATGAAAGATATGAGAAAATATTTTAAATATCGATATGTCGATATTATTTGAAACGTTTATAGGATAATACTGATGGTTGAATATAGTTTGTTAATAATCATTTTTTGGTCATTTTTAGTCGTTTTACTTCTGACGATTTCAAATCATCAAATTTATTCATCTACATTGTTTACGCATAAAATAGATAGTCCCAAATGTTTATCAATCATGGTGCTAATTATTGGCATCTCGTGAATCATGTCGATGATCAGCTGATGGTCTCGTAAAAATATGACGATGACAGACATGAATGGTGTCTATTAAATTGATAAATGCAAAGTTGTAAATAGTTCCACTAGGATTTTTAATACGAAACGGGGATATTAAGATGAGGAATTCCATGACATGGTCTGCTATGTACTAGCTTATATGGCGAGACCAAAGGATAAACAGGAATACGAGTTTGGTCTGAACACAATCCTTCTTTATGGTGAGACATAGATATATGCGAATATAAGAGGTTATATAGGAGCATAAGATGCTCTGAAAAGATGGTGTTGGCGATGCACACATTCAATAAACGTAACGAATACCCCAATTATAGAAGAATTCCACACCTATCCTTGTCTATAAGGTTCCGTATCCTCAGATATTTTTACCATAACATTTGACATGGGGACATCGTTGATAAATTTGAGGTCCAAGAAAGCATCTAAAGGAGGAACCAGGTTTACAATGAATCACGTGGAAGATTGCCAACGCGATAAATCAATAACATACATTAATATAATATGAATACTAGATTATAACTTATTATTCAGTCCACGTTCATTTACTTTCGGATAGAGGTCTTTTAACACAACTCATTTCTAACCTCGTCCTCTGCATCCAGTTGCTTCTTGCAATCATTTTAAATGTAATCGGTCTAACGAGCTAGGGAATTTCCTACGCTTTAGCTTCAGCAAATAATACTAAATATTATGGGTAAATTAGGGTTACAATAATTTTTTTTCTCTCTGTTTACAATTTGCAATCGAATGGTACACGGATTGATGTATAATTATTGTTTATTTTTTATCTTACGTGCCTTTTCCGTGGGTTGTTTTTTTTTATCGTAGCCGACGTTTCCGGTCACATTTCAGTCGCCCATTAGTGGCCCAAAGTATCGCCTACGACAATAACCTACATTGCGCAATATAACCTAGAAGACTACATCATACGACATTATTGTAACGCTACGCAAGTGGTATGCAGTTAAATTTATTGTCTACGCTACAAACATTCTAATACATTTAATAATCGCGAACATAGTTTTCGAATTTAAGTTGCTTACGAAAAAATGCGGTGAGTTAAATTTAGAAAAAAACTTCCCAGAGTCGTATTTTTGTTCACGGCACGTATTTCGACAATAAATAGATGGATGATTGAACGACTAATGATCACCAGATGTCTGTTCTACCGGTATTTTCACGCTGAACGCTCCTGAGCTATTCCGCTTTCCTTCTTAAAGAAAGCATCTTCAACAGAATAAACGCTTACTGTATTGTTAACATAAACACGTGTTATTTGTTTTAAAGATGTGCAATTTCATTGTTATAATTATTTTCATGAGCAAGTCAAATGTTAAAAAAACTCATGGACAAATAAAACACATAAATAATTAAATACATTACAATTGTATTCAAATATATATATATATACCTATGTACATACGAGGTGCGTTTTTTAAGTAAGTACCGAATTTTTTTTTAAAGAAACACAATTTCGTTTTTACAAAATATTACTTTCTTCGGATGCTACATATCTTAAACTACTTCTCAACATAGTCGCCACCATTATTAAGGCACTTGTCATAACAGGGCATCAATTTTGGTATTCCTTCGTCAAAGAACGACGCCATCTGGGATGAAAACAATGTCTGTACTTCGTCTTTGAGCTCACCATCGTCATCAAAACGCTTGCCACCAAGGAACCGCTTCAAATGAAGCACTTGGCGCTAAATCAGGACAAAACAGGACACAGTTGGCGATGAATATCATCTGGTTTCATATTTCGAACATTCAAGAAACGAATCACGGAACGTATCTCACTATCGGCGGGCCGATCTATTGTCTTGAACATTTTAATCACTCACTACAAGATGGCCATGTGGTAAGTCAACAGATGAAGGAAACCATTGCGCATGCGCAACATCGTAACCGCAGTGCTACACCTGGAATATCCAGCAACTGTACTTACATAAAAAACGAGCCTCGTACATTATTTATTTTTTTAACAAATAAACGTTCACAAAGTCTATGTTGAAACAGGTGCTTACCGAGTAGGGCAGACATGGTTATCTAGTTATTTAGTTGCATAAATTATATATCAATATATAATATCACTAGTAGTCTAAACGAAGCCTACGTTAGGGGACATCACTAGCTACTCATTAGTGTCAGCTTTATCCAAAATTCAACGGTTCAGAAGTTATTTGAACTTTTCCAATCGTAGAATTTCAGATAACCCTATTTGAGGCTCAATGGGTTGCTGGTGTTGTCCCCTAAAGGTAGGCTCTGTTGGACTACTCTCTCTGGGATAAATGTGTATCATTTAATTACTCTACGATATTTTAAAAGAGAAACATGTATTGTGTTGTACAAATATGATTTCAAAGGTTTGTAAAAAAATTGTTGATAAACTGTTATTATTATAATTAAAAATATAATTCAATGGCTGCTCGCACGATATCCATTGGAAAATTTGCCATCGCATTCTTCAAAGGCTACTTAAAACATTTCATGTCGGATTATCGTCTGCTCCAGGCCATGCTCTCTAACGCTGACATAATCAGGAATAGATTTAAGATACAGGGGTCTGTCTTGCTTGACGTTTTTGGAGGCCCCGTGTTTTGAGAAAAGGACACCTAAAATGATAATATCAACACAATTAAAACTACGAATAGCATCCGCCAGCTCTAACCTGAAACAGCGGAGCCTAGAGTTTCCGAGCTGACAAATTTATAAATACCCGACATCGGCAGCCGAGCTCAATCGGATACGCCAGTACTTTTAGAGATAAACTAGTGTTCAATTATTGATTGAATCGGCGTTAAATTTGTAGAGTTTCATCATCAAAATGAATATATATAAATAAAACAATGTTATAATTCTACGTGAGTCTATTTGCACTACTCGAATTTCGAGAGAGTTACCGTTTCTCTCAAAACTAGAGTAGTGCAAGTTATAACAATGTTTTATTTATGCCCATCCAAAATAGTGTTCTATTAGATTTATTTATTTTAATTTAATTATTTTTATGTTTTTACTTCTACTTTCTTAGTGATTCGGGGGCTCTTTAGAAAACAGGACTTCGCCCTTGGGCATAATTTGATGCATTCAGTACCTTGATTGATTAAACATGTATAATAAAGAGCACTTTTTCGCTAAGGCAAATGTACAACGTACGTACGAAATATGTATTATACAATTCAAGGCAAGTCGTGAAAGGGAAATTACTAGTATCAAAATTGAACAATGATTACGGCGAGCGGTAGCTGGGAATTGTTGTTTCAAGATTATTTAATGTATTGCTCACTGAAATTACAAATGTACTATTAAAAATAGTAAATAGTGTTAAAATTCTTTACTCTCTTTCTAGTACATAATTATACCATTACTTATTAATATTCTAACTGGTATATATTTGAATTAAAATAATTCTCTCGTGAACTCCCACCAATTGTGTTGAAATAATTTTCCTCTTGTAATAATAAGAATTTCACTGCAGCAGTTGTATTAATCAAATTTAAATCTCTCTGAAATCGAATCTTCCTCACGACAGGCGGGGATGATTAGCAATACACTATAGATTGATATAAATAATATGTGAAAAAAGTTTACCAGGGGAGTCTAATTTTTAAATAAAATTGAATATTAATACTATTTTGATGTTAAAAATATAAATCAACGCAGCTTTTTTTTAAATCGGCAGATTAACGCTATAGTCTAAGATGGCAGAGTACCGGCTTAGGATTTTAGAGTTACCGGGATCGATTCTCGGTGTCTCTTTATTGACTTCAGAAAGGTTTTGAAATCACATAAAAATGTTGCAAAATTTTCTAAAATGATTTCGTGTCAATTTTATTGGGGTACCCGTTAAATAAACCAATTCTATGTTAAATATATAAGTATATATTGAGATGAACTTATCATAATATATTGTAGTATAAATTTATTATAACAATTGAAATGAAATGATATGATATATTATTACACCAAAAGTTTTTCACGATTACGATGTTGTTTCATTCATCAAAATTTCAAGCGTAGCCTGGGCTATGTATGAGATGACACCGTCTTGTTGAAACCACATCTGCTGCAGTTCCAATCGACCCAATTCAGTTACCAATATGTTTTTACAGTATTGCCTCTTGCATCCTGAAATAAATAGGTCCCAATGATTCTGTTGGCCCACATGGCACACCATACAGTAACTCTGTGTAGGTGTAAAAATTATTGGTGTATCAATTGAGCATTTTTAGTGCCCCAATAATGACTGTTTTGTTTATTAATAACACCCGCCAAGTCAAAATGAGCTTAGTCGCTCGTTAAGTCGGGTTTGTTTTAATATTTAAATAATTTCAACGCGTTGTTAAGGCGATAGATGCTTTTAAATAAATTGTAATTAACTATTATTTATGATTGTAAAATAAAAACTGTCAAATAACTGCTAAACCAAAATGGCAGCCAAACTAAGTCGGCCTGGAACATAATATTCACCCTGTATCTGTCAGTTATTAGTACTTGTAGACTATTTTGCAAGTGTTCGAATATCGCCTTCGGAGACTCAGCTGGTTTGAGAAACATTTCCCAATGCGGATCTGAGAATATTTATTGTTCTTCTCTGGTCAAAGTACACGAAAACAAAATAATGCAGTTTGACCTCCAAAAATCAATGATAGAATTTTCCTGTCCCAACTCAACGTGCTAATCAATTCAAAAATTATAAATAATCGGTCACAAAATATAAAACTCAGCATGATATATGATAAAACAGCCAGATAAAAAATATATAAAAATATTAATATATCCTGTATAATATATAATAGTTAGATAATTAAAGATATCAGTGACATCATGTAACGTTGTCCAATATATATTTGATCAAATTAGGGAAAACCTTGAAAAAATTTCAGCCCGAAATTTTTATCGCGATCGGAACTGAACCAATCATTCCACCGTGATTTAAAAATAATGTGTATAATTTTTTAGCCGCATTACAAGAACAATCTGAAACAGCAGCTGTGTTGGAGCATCAATCAATCTTGGAGAGTCACATATTAATGGGTTGGAGAAGGGATGTGATTATGCCTCTATTCAACGGGTCTCGTATGGAGTGAGGAATCTTTTGGGCTGCTAGCCCGTTGATCGAAAGAAATCAAAATGTTGTTAATATTCCATGCGATAGAAACGTAAATATAAGATGAAGGAATATTGGAACGGAAAAAAATAGAATAGAGAGTACTCGCATAGTACGTAGTGTTGATTTCGTAAAATAATTTATTCTACCTTGGATTCAAGGAAGTAAATGCGTCACACACTTTTCAACAACGAACTTGAATCAAATATCATTTATATAAGGTGCAATAATATTGATAAAAAGTAACATCCTTTAACATTGTGTCATCCGAACTATTGAATGATGCTATACACCTTTTTACAACGCTTCCAGCAGTTACATGGATAATCTATTTTCCTGCAGATTTGACGTGAAAGTTAAATTAATGCTGTAAGTCGAAATACATAATAATTTTCACGATACTTCTCGGTAATCTAGTATTTGTTTTGTATGCGGTAGAGTGTTGGGATCACCAAATTTATGTGAGAGATCGTTACTTACTTCTATTATCAATTAAAGTTACAAGATTTAATTAAATACCATTGCACAGTAATTTTTGTTTAATTTAAACTAACCAGAAATAATATTTATATTCTCGTATTTCGTGGATTTCAAACATGTTTAAATATAATTGTAATTTTAAAAGTTGTGTATTAACGAAAAAATAAAATACAATCTTCGTGTCGTATGTGTATGTAAAAAATATGTACATTTGCGAAATTGATATCTTTTGTAGATTTGATATTATCACTTTTGATCTTCTAAACGACTCATATTTTATAAAACTAACGATAGCTTGTTTGCGACCGTCTCGTGTATGAAATTATCCCAAATGAAATTATTCATAAATTTTTATCTAGATATTGTTGAATATTATAAAAAAGTTATCACTTGAGGAATATAAAATTATTCACGTAGTTGTATCTTGACAAATGTAATGACTACACATACACATAACATTATATGTCAAGTAAACATTAACAAATAATTATTATTTTGGTTGTTGTTAGATATAATATTTGGCGACCACAAGCATATAATTCAGTATGTTATCATACTGGAAACCAAAGGAGACAAATATTAAATTATAATATATGAAAAAAATTGTGGAAAAATATTTTTTTACATAAACTTTATGGACGATTGAATAAATCAAATATTTAGCTAGAAGAAACTTCATATATAACTACTGGTGTCGTTCGAAACAGGTAAGAGTATATTAATGGAATTAACGCGGTAAGTACGGGAAGTAGACGATGTTATATTAAAGCATGCCTTACACACCAATTAACAGTTTTATAATATGATTGCGGCGAACATATTAATTATTATATTCGGCTATTTGTGTTAGAGTCAAAAATTCAAAATTGTCATATTAATTTTAATTAAGTATTACATTTTTTACGACAAAGTCATTTATCATTAAAATTAACGAATGCAAATTTGTCACAAATTAACATATTTTTTATATTATTGTCGGTAATGCAAATAGTATATTTTTGTACATTACGAAAATTGAAATAAAATGATATTAATTTAATACTTAAACTTTATTATTTTGAAGAATACATATTATTACTTAAAGGTTGTGCAAATGCAATCGAGACGATTATGTAATAAAGAGTGTAGGCAGTTGAGAAATAATATATGATATATGTATAAAACATTGAAATGTGAAGATATAGTAATAGATTAAGTTCGATTAAGAGAGGGTTGAAATTTATAAATTTATAAATAAATTAAGCCGTCTAAATGAACCTATATATAAAAATATTAAAAGTGTTGAAATATATATAATAATAATAAAATAATATATATTGTCATTTTCTCTCGTGAGCAACTCAGATTTTTCCGTAGATTTTTTCCGAAAATGTTAAACAATTGGCTATTGCCTGGTTAGTTGTTGCCCAGTTAAATGTCGTTCAAGTATTCTGTAGTCCAGTTGTCTATCGCCCGATAGTCTCTTAATCGGAAGAAGTTTTCATACCTTAATGTACCGTATCATTTAATCAGCTGTTTTCTATCCGCTGCTGGATGAAGGATGGACAAGTGTATCTCATGTTATTCGCTACCATATATATCCACAGAATTTGATGATGTTTTTAGGACGGTATTTCAGCTTCGTGATTCCTTTCTTTTTTGATTTTTTACAATAAATGACAGTGCGAATTTTTTTTTTGATATATGGATTGTTTCACCGATGTGTATAAGGTTAATAATGGATGACAAAGCCGACTACCTTAACAGTTTTGGTCATGTAATGAATATTTTAAAAGCTGTAAAGTCACGACTTGAAAAATCAATTAGACCCGCATCCCGCAGTTCTGCTCCGAGCCACCGGCGGCGGATAGTAGTCGGCATATTGGCAACGGGAACCGGGCGATTCGAAGCCGGGCGTGTGATCATCGAGCCGGCTGACTCAGTCGGCATCAAAACATTTCATTTCCCATTCGAATGTTCTCACAATGAATGAATCGGCAATTCTTCGCCGATGAATGCGTAATATTTATGTATTTATTTACATTAAACATTCACAAAGCTAATTGTTCCCAAAGATACAAAGATCCAAATTACAAAACATCTGTCTTTATATTGTTATTTTTTAAGATGAGGAAAATCGTGAAACAAAGTGGATAATAATAATAATTTCTTGTGTGGGTTTAAAAATTCAAGGCAATTTTGTTATATAAAATCTAATTAATTATATAATAGAGGCCAGGTAGTGTTTGAGAAGATATATGGAGTGTGAATCGCATTTTAATGTAGTATTTAAATTAATGTATTTTAAAATAATTAATTTTTTAATATGTAGGTAGGCCACATAATGTAAGTATATAGGTCAATGGATTGTGTATGTATGTATGTATATATATACATACAATATTGTGCTACAAATCCAAGGAATGCGCTATCGTCGTATATCACATACGATATTATATATTGTTAAGATAAAAACATAACGATTTATTTAAAGACAGGCTTTTAAATAATTGCCGTGAAGCGGCGCGTGTGTTACTAGAACAATACATTACGTTATTATTTAAATCAAACAAAAAATGTGTGATTGGGTATTTCTTTGCGTTGAGTTAAGTTGTACTGTTAATTATCCAATCAATAGTCGGCACTATTTTTTATGGCCGTGGTCGCGCATAGGCCAACATTGGTCACTCTCTAACACTGCTGGTGTATATTTTATTTCTTTTTGATTTTTTAATGCTTTTATTTTTCTTCCTTCCCTCATATCACGTTTGGTGGCCTTAATCAGACGAGATACAGCTTGTAATGCACCCTAATGTCATTATCGAGGGTCGTTTATGCGCGACTCTACGATCCCTTCAGTCAGGTTATACTTTTGCAGGTATTCTTTGTCATAACGCTTAATTGAACTAAACAAATTAGAAAAGAAATAATTAACTATGATGAAAATACGTATAATACACTATACCAGTACTATATTGTCATTGTAGTGGTATAGTGGTAACATTCATACGCTACATTGTAGATATTTATTTACTAATATTATATATATTATATTATACCATTAAATTAACAATACGTAGGTTTCTGAGACATAAAATTTTTGCTGTATAATGCAACGATTGCCGTGGGGTTGGCTTGGTATATTAGATATCATATCTAATCGTGTAAGAAAACTCTTAAATATAACCAATATGATAATGAATAAATTAATACTATTAAGGTTTACTTAGGTATATTATAATACGTTTAGAAAGTGTTCAATTCTTATAATTGACTATTATGGTTAAATATTCAGATTTTTCTTAAAAATATTGTGAATTTTTTCGAAGATTCTGAGAAACAAGTGTACCAGAAGGTATACTATAAATACGTTTAATTTCTTAGTGATCGTGAAGAAAAACTTGTTTTACTTGTCTATACGATTAACATATATAATTATCAATCGCAATGTAAAATTAACAATGGGCACAATAAATAAATTCATGTCAAGGATAAAATCGTAATAATTTTCAATAAACATATTTAATCTGAAAGGTCGTCGTAGTGTTCAGTTTAATTGCCGATTGAATTAAAAGTATTGTGGAACTAAGTGTGTAACGAATTAATGTTCACTCGTAATCCTTGGATGGAGGATTCTTATTGAAAAATTAAATAAATTGCAAATAATGTTACTGAAATTATACATTTACTAACTGTGAGTAGTGTGACGCAAGGCCGGCTGATACACCCGTGTCAGGTGCGTGCGCCTATGCGGTATGCTAAGATGAATAGCGGCGGAAAAACCCTGATGTTGAACAGCATCTCAAGATGACGATACCTGTGAGGATGTTGTGTGGTCACTTATGGATGTTAATGTTCTTTAGAGTCAGCAAATATGAAGTGACGTGGTAATATTATACGTGAACGCTCTAAATACAGCGGACTTGGTATTATGGTTTAAGCGGTAGCTAAATGACAAGTATATCTACGTCAGAGGTACGTAGTAAATAAATTCACAATTTAATTAAATATTTATTAATAATGAATATAAATTAACTTTGTTGAGTTGTAAAATAATTAATATAATAAATGAAGTTATATTATGTTAATTATTAAAATATAATTTTAATGAAATCAAATTTTTTATTGTGAAGTTGTAATTTAAGAAAATAAGATAAATGAATTGAAATAAAATATATATTTTTATTTATTATCTTTGTTTTATTAACCACTAAAATGATAGACACTATTTTAAAAAATAAATTAAAAGAATATAATAATCAATTTTTATATAAATCACAGATAAAACATAATGATAATAATGATTATTGGCGTAGGATTTTATACATAAATAACTTTTCGAATCAAATATCTAAACACCTACCACGAAACATTAGACCGGCATTTTATACAAATAATAGTATAGGAAATTTACTCATAAATTCTAAAGACAAAGATGATAAATTTAACAATTCTGGTGTCTATAAACTTAGTTGCAAGGATTGTGCTGCATTTTATATTGGTAAAACGGGTAGAAATTTTAATATAAGAGTAAGGGAGCATTTGAGATGTTTGAACAATAGTGGGTTTTCAGAATTTTCTAATCATTTGATAGAAAATGGTCATGATTTTGATAAAAAATTGGGATTGTCAATTTTGCATATAAACGGTGTTGGTCACAAATTAAATAATTTGGAATCGTTGGAGATAAATAAAGCGTGTAAAACTAATCAAAAAATTATAAACAACCAACTAAATTTAACTACGAGTCCCATTCTAAAATTTTTTCCTAAAAATTATTCGAGTAAATTTGTAAATTTGTGTTGTTGTTTTTAAAAATAGATTCTATATGTTTTAGTTAGTTATGACATCCTGAAGAAGAAAATGGTATTTTTCGAAACCGGTAGATGTATTTAAACTCATTTTAGTGGTTAATAAAACAAAGATAATAAATAAAAATATGAATCTTAACCACAAAGATAACATTGCTGATTTTAAAAGTAGATTTTGATGAATTAGATGAATATTAGCAATATTTGAATATGTACAAGAACACGCAATTACTGGATTTTTACATACAAAGGCACTGTTATTAAATACATATCAAATATCTCATCGCGACGAAGCTATTTTTATTATATTTAATGGAAAATATATAGAGATATGGGGTAATTACGGGGCTTATGACCTATCTTAAGTGATCACTTTGAATAAATATAACGTTCACAATTCTCATTGAGTTGAGATATATGCTGTTTCAAGGAAAAATCAATAATCAAATTTGGTCCATAAATGGCGATGGTGTAGTGGTACTCGAAGCGAGTCCACATATCAACATATATACAACTTTAAAAAAAAAGATAGATATGGAGATTGTGGGCAGTGAGTGGAATGAGTTTGAGTCGCGACTAATTCAGTTCCGGGTTTGAATTCCTGTGGAAACTAAATATTTTTTCGATCGGTAGATTTTTTTTGTTATCTTTTTAAGTAATGCATCTAAATTATTAAAATTTCTATATTTCATTTCATTCGATAACTGGACGCGTTTGCGTCTTGTACCACGTGCACTAAAGAGAATAAACAAATTATTTAAACAGATAAGTTCATTTTAAATTATACCTGTAATTTTTCCTAAATAACTACATTTTCTGAGGCCCAGTTAGGGAGTCCAAACCGCTTGAACCGAAACCGGCTATTTTTATTTAATTAACCGGGTAGAAAATGACAACATCAAATAACGTACGGATAACATGGCGTCTCAGGATGTAATGGTCAAATAACATCAGACAAATTACGGGACAAAAGCAAAGCGCAAGGGACAGGGTGCTGAGAAAAATAAGAAAGGATAGATTGCCACACTTTTCTGTCTTGATTTGTCCACTTTCATACGTCTTCTCATGCACGCTCTTCGGTTGTCAAAGCTTCTAACAGTACCTACTTGAAATACTAATTAAATATATTTATTAAAAAGATATGCACATGAAATCAATTTTATCGAAAAATATTGTTGCGCTACCGAAATTCGAACATGGATCTCTGTCCAATCCGGGAAAGGTGCATTATCCACCTAAGCTACAGCAGACAGTACTTTTGACGACAAATTTTCGAACCCAAATAATGAAATGATAGATGTATTAATTTGAAAAGTGTAACATATGGGTTCGAAAATATTTCGTCAAAAGTACTGTCTGCTGTACCATAGTTGGATAATGCACCTTCCCCGGATTGGAAGTAGATCCAGGTTCAAATCCCAGTAGCAACAACAATATTTTTCGAATAGATTGATTTTACATGTATCTTTCTAATTAATACATTTAATTAGTATTTAAAATATCACAGACCTACGTTCTGAATAATTACTACTTCACAATAAGAATGTGCTTTCCTTAACAGTACCTACTTGGTTTATATGGTCATGCCAGGTATTCCGTGAGTGTCCTCTGTTCCCGATGCCCTTAACAATCACCTCATATGTCTTCTTTCCCTTTCACACATATGTTTCACATGACTAAACCATCTCAACCACCCTTTATTTATTCTATTGACTCTTCTACGTACATAGATTTTACACACATGCACCAAAGCAACTGCATTTTCACTAGTGATATTAAACTGTTGTTTAAACCGCTATTGTTACTGTAATTGTGTTCGATTGTAATGATGATCGATAACTGAGATATAACTGCTAGAGTTTTAGTTTCTAGTATACCTATGAGCGATTTCTCGAAGAATTTTGAATATTCAGGTACCAATCATCGTTACAATCAAACACAACCAGTCACAGTAACGGTTTAACCATCATGAATTTCCACTACATTCTGTTTGTTACTTTCGTTTCTTTTTTGCCAATTTCAGGCTTCACTTTCTTACTCTAGTTTTGGCATCAGAACTCCATAAAAAAATACCGATTACTTGTAGATATATATATATATACATAAATAATTTTGATGTCAAGTTTTATCGTAGTGATACCTTTACAATTTGTTTAGCTCTACAAAGGCCATCGATTGAATAAAGTACTTCGTTGTGTGAACTAGGTAATATTGACATCGACGGCTGCGCGCTGGCCCGCCGCCGCGATCCCCCAGTCCTTGGCTGATGCGTGCGCAGGTTATTCGTTCCGAGACGTCACCTTATGAAATGTGTCACCCTGTCTTCGGATACAATACAAGCATTACTCAATATGCAATCAGGAGTATTGCATAATAATTAATTATTAACTTGTCGATAAAATATTGAAAAAATCATTTTAACGCAATTAAACGCACTACCGGCTGAAATAATAACCAGCAGGTTTTGGTTTCGATGCAAGGCTTCTTCGGTTCCGGAAATCATCGCGCAACTAGCAACCCGCTCGACCACAGTGCAGTGTGTTATGAAAATACTAGAAAGTGGCCGCCTCACTGATAATAATTACACGAGACCAGTTATTTTAATAAGTGTCAGCCATTTCATACCCAGCCAGGTAAAATTAGCACACACAATGGAGTGCGGTGTACTAATCATATGTGAAACAGGCGATTGCTTCCAGAAAATTATTGCATATCGTTCCTTAATTAGAAGTTTGTCCCAAATCGTTACAACATGTCTTTTTTCAATAAAATATGTACTTTTTTACAGTTCATTAATTCAGATGACTTGAATGTAGTTTATTTTAACCAAATCGGTCCGCAAGCAGAAGATGTTTGGCCATTACACTCTCGCACCCACTCCGTCAAACGAACGCACGATCGGCGCAAACAATAAATACCAACGATTAAAGATTTAGTTTCATTTATCTAGTTTAGGTGGTTTTGATTAAATTTGCACGAGTTCAATAAATATTTTATAAATGTTTTTGGATGATTCTTGGGTTCACCTCTTAACCACATACCGTATTAATAATTAGAATACTTAAATAATGATTTTTAAAGATTTTCTTTATTAATGTTTGGTGACACAGGAATTCGAATAATTCACGTTTAACGTTAAGCTGAAAATAAAATCAAATAATTACTTATTTTTGTTAGGAGAACACATTATTATTAGGAAGTTATAATTATTCAGAACATAGGTCTGTGATATTTTTAATATTCATTAAACATATTAATTAGAGATATATACATATAAAATCAATTTTATAGAAAATTTAATAATAAAAATGAATTGATAATTCTGGCGTCTACCATCAGATTACTCAAAGATATTTGAGATTTGGTATAAATAAGGTAGATGGCTCTTTCAAATAATGGAACGATTAAATGTATTAATATCAAAAAGGTAACATATAGGTTCGAAAATTTGTCGCTAAAAATATCGTCGCTATAGCATAGTTGGATAATGCACCTTTCCCGGTTTGGAAAGAGATCCAGGTTCGAATCCCGGTGGCGCAACAACAATATTTTTTGATAAAATTAATTTTATGTGTATATCTTTCTAATTAATATATTTAATTCATATTTAACTTATTTTTATATTACATAAATCGCTTATAAATTATCATTGAGTAACAAGTAAATACAATTTCATTTATAATAAACATACATAATATACAAATGAAATTGGTTGGATTGCAAGTAGGTATATTATACATGTATACTTTACAGCTGTCGGAAGAATTTAAAATTAAGTGAAAACAGTTGAAGTTTGTTATTTAAATTTATTAATTTAACGCAAAAAGTTAATACGTTTTCTTCACGTGTCACGTTAATGGTAAGTTTAATTAGTTACAGTTACAATTAATGAAAACAAAATTCATCAAAACTAACAATGTTAAGACCTAAAATAAAGTTAATATTTTACAAATTAGGCATTGCTTCTAAAAATAATTTAATGTAAGTGTTTAAGTATAAAAAAATGTATTAGAGCACTGCTGTTTTTTCTTCAGGACAGTAGCATCCGTACGTTATGATATTGCCTTTGTGTGTATCTATGTAATATCTTGAAGATTACCTGGAGTAAGTAGTCTTAATTCCTGTTAATATTTAAGACAAACATGTTTTTAAAGCTATTTATTTATACTTATTAAATTCATAATTTAATGTTTTATATTACACGTACATCTACTATTATTAAAAATAACTATTTACGTCTATAATAACATCTTAACCACATCATGTTTATTATAGAGAACACATCGTAATTGTGAAGTTGTATTTATTCAGAACATAGTCTGTGATATTTTAAATACTAATTGAACGTATTAATACACCTTCTCCGGATTGGAAGGAGAACCAGGTTCGAATCCCGGTATCAAAAACAATATTTATCGAATAGATTGATTTAATATTTATATATTTCTAATTTATATATTTAATTAGTATTTAAAATACCACATACCTATGATCTGAATTATTATAACTTCACAATAAGAATGTGTTCTTCTTAATAATATATAAGTTGTATCAATGTGTCCAAAATTTAATATAAATGAATTGTTAATTCTAGCGTCTCCGATAATTCCGTAAAAATAAAATAGATGGCTTTCTAATAATGAAACGATTAATGTATTAATTTAAAAAGTGAAGGTTCGAAAATTTGTCATCAATCCACTGCGTCGGTATAGCATAATCGGATAATGCACCTTCCCCGGATTGGAAAGAGATACAGGTTCGAATTCCGGTAGCAACGACAATGTTTTTCGATAAAATTGGTTTGATCTTTCTTATTAATACATTTAATTAGTATTTAACATAATATTAAATTATCGACCAATATTCTTTTTTACAATCGCAGTTTGTGGGGAAAAATTGCATTTCAGAAAAAATTATATCATGACAATTTATAACAGCCATTTTTGTTCAGTAAAATTATGTCAGTGAACTTTTTTAGTAGCTTAGAGAGGTGAAATTCCTAAGTAACTACACCGTTAAACTATTAAAAACTATAGTCGTGATAAAAATAATACCTAATTATGTGTATAAAACAAAATAAAACGAAAATAATCATTTTGCACCACAAAGTAACTGCCGTGACAATTAGTCAATGTCGTGCAGTAGGTACAGACTTAGGTTATGCTGTTACTATGATATTATATAATATACTATATGCTACATTGTTCATAGGTTTACTTTTGTTTAACCGACGTCTTTAAGCATCATAATAAAAATGCATTATTCTCGAATGCAAAAAACAATCGTGAAAACACGTTTAAAAGGTAGTAATATTTGCGAATTAGTAAATGAGGAAGTAGATGCTTCGATAGGCGTTAAGCCATGTTCAAAACTTTTTAAAAATCATTGTTAGGAAACAGCATAAGTAAGGACTTCGTACAACATGGATCAGCTGATCTATTTCTTAATTTTTTAATACAGTGGGTAGCAATTGTATGGCTTGAATAGAATAATATAATAAAATAGTACCTAGCAATTGTAGTAGTAAAAATTGAGAATAACCCAAAAGATGACTACGGTGGCGTCGTGCGGTAGCATCCAGAACTACGCAACTAATGATTCTACTGATACACGGTGGGCGCTAGCCTAATTATAATATATGGATTATTTATTTTATATTTGTTTCCTAGAATTTTTAGTAATGCACAGATTTTTTGCTTGTATGCAGTGTACGCCCCTGTAATTAATGATATTATTAGTAGGTACAAAGTCAGCAACAGACACTCACTGATAAAAGTACCACTTAATGCGAGTGAGACAGATAAAATAAAATGATAATTTCTTACTAAAGGCACCCGTAACTACAAGATATTTAAAGATAACACTATTTAAGTATAATTAATTTCTGCCGCCGCAGTGCACTGTCGTTGCGGGTTTCTGTCTTGCCACATCGTTCACACGAGTTAATGAGATGGTCGGCTTCGAGAGCAAATTAGCATGTGAAATAATGTTACTCGTACATACATTATCGCCAAAGTGTACAAGAACGGTGTAATGCGTGCAATTTATTCTGTAAAATATGCCGTATTACGGCATTAACAAAAAAATATATGCATAATCATGTTCAATGACTTTGGTTCTGTGAATATTGAATTATCAAGTCAATTAACAAAATATAGACCGAACAATAAATAATTTAGCGGGTATCGCGCACGTTTTGCAAGAATAAGTGAAAATAAGTAATTGTATGAAATGCGCAGGAAATTTATTAAGTACAAGTAATACAACCATTAATTTTCCTTCTCGAAGTTTGATCCCATCATGATTCTCTTCAGTCAAGGGTACTTGTTTCCACACTGAAGATTCAGCATATTCTCGGAAAACTTTATCATTTTCCAGAAAAAAAAACACAATTATTTAAAAAATAGATTCTGGTAAAGAAACAATAATATATGTTTTTAGTTAGTTATGATATCCTGAAGAAGAAAATGGTATTTTTCGAAACTGGTAGATGTATTTAAACTCAATTAAGTGATTAATAAAACAAAGATAATAAATAAAAATAAGATAATTTTAAATTACAATGAAACCTTTCCATGAATATATCTTTAATACGGTATCATTCATAAGTCAAGGTCTTTAGTCATTGAGCTCACACCTTCATGTATATATATCTTGAGTATGGTGGTCATTTCTTACTATGTTAAATGCTTGTATCCATTCCTATTCTATTTATGCCGGTTATTAACTGTCTGTTTTATCTTCAAATTGTAATTTAATACAGGGTGAATATTATACTCCGGGCTGATGTTGTTTTTGAATAAATAAGAAATGAAACACAATTTTTTAATTTGATTTATAATAATTACGTAGGGAATATGACATCGGCCAGGTGGCCGCCTCTGGCAGCGGCACAAATGCGCGCTCTTTTAACCATATTTTTCATAACATTCTCACTTCGCGTATTATTTCAGCTATTTAATTTCGAATATTGTCCTGTAGCATCGGAATTGTTATTGACTTATTGGAGTAAACCTATCCTTTCAAGTACCTCCACAGAAAATAGTCGAAAGCCGTCAAATCAGGTGATCGAGGAGGGCAATCGATATCACCACTTTTTGAAATTATGCGACTGGGAAGAATTTCTCTCAAAGTTTCAAGCGTAGCTCTAGTTATGTATGTGGTGGCACCGTCGTGTTAAAACTGCATGTGTTGCAAGCCCAATCGATTCAATTTGTCTAACAAGAAGTTTTCCAATATGTGATAGCGGTAGCGATCACCATAATGGTTACAGCATTGCCTCTCGCATCCTCCTGAAAGAAATAGGCACATATGCCACATAGCGCACCATACAGTCTTTCTACGTATGTGTAATGATTGTTGGTGTATCAATTAAAGATTTTAAGTGCCCCAATAACAGCTGTTTTGTTTATTAACAGAACTCGCCAAGTCGAAATAAGCTTCGTCGCTCATGATGATTTTTTTTCAAAAGTCGAAGTCTTCCATATTGAGCTTCAAAACATATGTTGTTGAGGCATTAAATACTCCATAATAAATTGTAATTAATGATTCTTTACGATTACCAAATATTAATTGATAAATGTTTGCCACATCAAAATGACGGCTAAGCAGATTCGGACTGGAACATAATATTCACCCTACATCTTAGCCACATGTACGTGTCTTTTAATATTTTGCCCATTGCCACCAATGTTCGTGAACGCAATAAATTACAAAAGCTTTTTAAGTCATCTAGTCTCTAAGGCTTGCTACAGATATGCATTATATTTCTGGTTGTAGAATATTACAGGGTTAATATTTAGTCAGTCTTAAAAATAAGTTGGAAGGTTGTTGAGAGGGGTACGGAGGCGGCAGAGAAATGACATAACTCTCTCCTCGACTGGGAGTTGCTTTACATAACCCAGTGGGTACTGGCATAACTAGTTTTTATCTTGAAGAAAGTCACTTCACAGCTTCGTGTTGGACACTTGCTGCTCGTGACAGCTGATTCTGAAATTAAATTATATATATTTTGCTACACAACGGTTTGGGTGACGGGTATTAAACTAAATAATCTGTACTTATATTTGAGAAAAAAAAACGACATAATAAGTGATGATAAATATATCTTATTATTTTACTATCAAATAATGTTATTAGTGAGGTCATCTTATTAACTTAATATCATCTAAAATTAAACCCTCTCTTATTAACGTTCGGTGCACCAAAATAAGCGCGGAGGGTGCTGAGATACCATTAGAATTTATCAACCTTAGTTTTAACTTATTTTGAAAAATGTAGAATAAAATAAATTTAATTAAACCAATTAGAAAGATACAATTTAGTCATCACTGCGATTCGAACCCGGAACTTTATATTGCTGGTAGACAGCTTTACCGAACCAGACCGTCGAGGCAAAACTAAAATCGGTATAAAGCGAAACAAGGATTTTTTTTCAGTTGCGAATGCGTATAAATGCTTAAAATCAAACAATTTTTACTGTTTAATTTTTATACAATATATTCAAGGAAATTTTGCCTTTTGCATTGTGGCACAAATTTTCTAGATACGCCGCTGATCAGGTGTTAAGACGTAAGGCTATTGGTCGTTACAGAATTTGTGTGGTCACACTCTCTCCGTCAACATGCGTGTATGTACGAGTATAATCAAGGTATTGTTCTGAGTGGAAGAAACTTCTAATATCACCCTGGTGAAAGACCACAATGCAATTTCGAAATATTGCCTGATAATGGATTAGCTATATCTAGATTAGATTGCGTACCAGTAGAATAAAAACTATCATTATTAACTAATTATTTTTCAAAATACTTTCGTGCCAATTCTGTCAATCGTTTATATCATTAAATAATATAGCGTTTCCCCATCTTTTATCTATGACTTACTGGACTGTATTGGATGGATTGAATTGTAGTGTTGTCATTAAAAAAAAAATCGTAAAGTAGCGAGAATGTCAAACGTATTTTTAATATCTCTAGGTTAAGATTACTTGAATTTTTTCTCTTTTATATATTCAATAACAGTACGTAAATATTTTGTATTCTATTTGAATTGAAGTGTACATTCTCTTTATTATGAGTAAGAAGAAACGTACATTAGCAAAATCGTAGGAATTTTGACGACTGCCAAGTATATTGACCATATGTCATCGCCTTTTCTTATCTATGCTATCATCTCTCTTATCATATAATAAAACACTTTATTAGTACTAATGTCATGTATGATAATATAATTTTTGGTTATGTCAAAATCTACGCGGATATAATTCATTATAACCAAATTTTTTAATGTATTCTAGGTTGAGTGTGAAAACCATTCATCCGATTTCGTCTTTACTTAAATGTACATTATACTGACAAAATAGCATTTTTGTGTTTGTCATTGTCATATAGATGTCATGTTTGTTTGGTGGCTGCTGCGCGATCAGGGTTTTCATAGAAACTATTTTACAACGTAGAAAACATGATTTTGTAACATAGTAATATTTTTCATACTATTTAATGCATTAATATAATAAGGGATTCCTGCATTGACATAAAGATTCTATTGAGACACAATAGCCATCAATAATCCTGCCCTGGCACCAAGTAATCGGCTATCGCTTATATGCTAGTGCATGTTTTGATTACTGTTATATATATGTGCGAGGTCCGAGCAAAGGTTTAAGTTTAAATAAATATAATTTAATCACATATCTCATAGAGACAAAGCTATTTTTTATTATATTTAATGGAAAATATATGAAAGTATGGGGTAATTACAGGGCTTACGACCTGTTTTCGGCTGGCGTAAGTGATCACTTTATATATATATATATATATATGTAATGTTCACCATTCTCAACCCTCAATCTCCACATTTATCAAATTTTTGAAAGTTGTATATATGTTAGTATGTGTTAAAATCATTTTACAGATAAATAATATTGCTTTAAAGTAATTTAAAAAAATCAGATTGTAATAGTGATGACATATATGCTGTTTACAAAAAGGGAAAAATGAATAATCAAATTTGGTCCATATATGGCAATGGTGTCGTGGTCCACATACTATACTATATATAAAGTGATCACTTAAGCCAGCTGAAGACAGGTCTTAAGCCCTGTAATTACCCCATATTTCCATATATATTTTCCATTCGATATAATTTAAAAAAAAGAGCTTTGTGTCTATGAGATATCTGATACTTGTTTAATAACAGTGCCTTGTAGGTAAACATCCAGTAATTGTGTGTTCTTGGACATATTCAAATATTGCTAATATAATTTATTTGAAATTGCGGATAACCTGGCTTAGCTCTGGCTTAGACTGCTCTGTCTGTCAAGGTTCTATTGTGTTAAATCGTGACTCGGTTTCTGTATCTAGAAACTCGATCATTGATGGATGGCCTGAAAACATAATGTTATCGCGTACTTTGACCTATGGCGAGTGGCGCTTTTCAACATAGATCATACAATGAATGGAAGTTTCTTGTTCCACGTCCAAGACTTGTATGAATATGCGTATAATATACGGTAAACAATGAATAACAAATGTGTTTACTCTGTCCTGTTCATTGTGTGCATTTCGAGATGAGTCTCATATGAGAAACACGCACTATAAATCTGGTAATAAATACTCATTTCCAAAAATGACACATTTGTTGGAGTAATTTATAAAAGTATTTTAAATTGATTACTATGATGGCTAAGAGTCACACAGTTTCATCATGATTTCGGCATTCTCCCCGTAAAAGAGTTCATAAAACAAATCTCCAAGCGTTTCTATGCTGACCTCTCCAAGCACCGAAACCCAACTATAAACGTACTATCTAATTATGATTTAACCATTCCCTCACGTATTAAACGTCCCAAAACTGTTCTCATTTCGAGGATATAAATCATTGCGCCAGCAAGTAGTTTCATGCCCCATGTTTGCAGAATAAAAAAAAAATCTAATAATAAAATTTTTCAGGCTATTTAGCATATAAGAAGATGAAGGAGCAAGGGGTCCGAAGTGACCCGGTACTCCAAAAGCCATTAAATCAAAGTCCAAAAAAGATTACGCGGCGAATTCGAGACAAATGTTTCACCGTGCACATGCGCCCTGAAGTAAACACACGTCAAACCGCCAACCTTGGGCCGAGCAAGGTTCACCTGGAGACTGACGTGTAGAAGCTTTGCTTGTGCGTCATATATAATGGTTTGACCAGTTTTTGTGAAAATATTTTTAATAAGCTTATATATGGTTTTTCAATTCAATTATAAGATAAATATTATATGTAAAATATTGTATTATTATGTATACTAGGTATAATATACTTAGTCCATAGTATTTTATGGGTGGATACTTGACTAAGCTGCGAATCAAAAATGTTCAACGAGTATTCGAAAATTCTGTACCGTTATGAAAAATATTTTTATATTAAATTTTTAATATTTCATAATTTTCGTGATAAACTTTGTGGAAGTCTATTGTGATTAATTTTTAGAAAAAAATATTGATTGATAAAATAAAACAATTACACTTTAATTAAAATTAAAACGCTTTTTACACTTACTGCATCATCTTCAGTAATAAACTAAAACTAGAAGATATTTTATCGACTACCAGGGATATGCGAGCGGGGTTTCGGTGAAAAATGAAAGTATTTATGGGTGGGGTTCTAATATGGATAAAAGTGGAGACGTAATATTGTGTGTTTGTATGTTAAGTACATTATTGTTAATATTAATATATATATTTTCTAGAATGTTTAATTTTCTCTCTTTTTTGCATATATGTAATACTTCTATGTTGCCATGGGTGAAAAGATGACTCTCTGATCTTGCATGATCTGCCATCTGCTAAAATGTTAAATATGTTATTTTTAGTTGCTGTAATATTACTTATATATTTAATTTATTTAAACTGGTGACGAAAATAAAACTCAGTAGTGTATTAAGCACATAGTTCACTACACCACAAAGTAATTGCTACGTAAATTAATGATGTACGGCTTAAATAATATTCAATATGAATTATAAAGGATTTTTGAAGGTATTTTAATCCAAATTCCCATTTCGATTTTTTCATTTTACTCGTATTATTTTCATAGAAAAAAATCATCTAATTTTAATTAAATTTTTAGATATTTTAAACACTTGTAAATGTTACGACTATAGAGAAGAACATGGATGTCCAAACTATGGACGGCAGCACCGTTTAGTCCAGACCATTGGCAAACAAAAATAGGTACGAATTTCTGTTTTCCAAGACTCAAAATTGTTATTATATTTCTTGGGCCGAATATAGTTATAGGTAGATTTCTGTAGAAGTATTATGTACTGCAAGTTTGTTAATTAATATACCTAATATGTCATGTTGTTTCAAAATGGTGGCTATTCAAAAACATTAAAAACTTGTAACGCCTTTAATAACACCTTGAAAAAAAGTAAAAAACACACAGAGGCGAATTCTAATTCTTTCAGCCAGAGCCGTAAGAGACTTTTTTAAATGTGGAATATGGCTCTTGTGAGAAAAAGTTTGGAGAGCTCTAGTGTAGAGAAATCGCTTTAGTTGTTCATCGTCATCTCAGTGGATGCTTCCTGACCGTGTATGACTATTTTAGAAGAGGGTCACCTTGAAATTAGTGATCCAATTTGTTTATAATAAATTCTGCAGCAAAGTACGTACTCTATAATTATTTACTATTAACTTTTAATATAACAATTTAATTACGCGTCAATATTATCAGGATGGAAAAAATACGACGGTGGCCTTCTCGGTAAAGCCTGACTTCATTTGCATTGCTTCTTGTTTTCTTAGTAAATTTTTTGTGCAGTTGATTTCACGCAAGCTTTAGTGCGAGGGTGTTTATTTATTAACTTACGTTTCAAACATTTATATTCACACTTCTACACTTCTCGAAACTTTTGTAGTGATAATAACCCAAAGTGTGTGTAGTACCAAGTTTAGTTGTGAATATCAAAATGTTCATCTTACACCACAAAGTAACCGCCATATTGATTAATGATAATAATAATATTGGATACTGGTATAGCGCCATTTTCGTAAAAACGTTCACCTCAAGGGCGCTTTATAGTCCTACGTTTTAATGTTTTTAAAATGAAAATATTATTTTAACTTATGAAAATTATAGAAAAGGTGCGTTTTTAGTCTCTTAAATAAAGTTTATGATGGACTGTTTCTTATGACGGAAGGCAGAGTTCCACGCTTTTGGGGCTGCCACCACATCGTTCACTAAATTTAGGCTGATATTGCCAGTTCACTGAATTTAGAAATGATACTTACAGTTATTCACATAGTTTATTCAGAAAAGTTACAACATGTATTGTTACAAAGCGAAGCTATACGTCGACGATGTTAGTTGGTTAGTAAGCGGACGAAGACTGGAGAAGCCGTTCGCTCATGTTGTGAAAGTTATCGCCCGAAAAATATCGCCCCATACTCACATGTGTGACTTAACCGACTTATAATATTGTATGTTGTACGTGTCATTTAATTATCCTTTCGTTTTTCGAATTTAAATTTCACGTCTGTCATGTAGGTACTGTTTGGAAGCTTTAATGGTGCGAGACTAATTATAGTTTTTGACTATTTTTTTTTCACGATGTGAATGTATCGAATAGGCAATTTGAGTTGTAAAATCGTACTTTGTCTATTTTTATTTTTTTATAACAACTTTATTTCACACATATTTCATAACAATTTTTATTTTTTATAGCAAAAGATTGAAGTAAACTTAAATTTTATCAGCAATAAATTTTTAAAAAAAAGTGATATAATAGATAAATCAAATAATTAGATAAGAATATGTTTGACTTAAAATTTTGTTGTTCTCTCACCGAACACATTGTTCGCGATCGGTACTCTCATGGTTTGACCCAACGATCTGGTAGACTATTCTTCGCAGATATTAAATCATTAAATATACATAGGTGAGATAAATATATATATATAATTGAGGCTCCCCACAACAACACTGAGTTTTTACAAATGTTGGATGATGTACGAGAATAGTGTTATTGCAGATATGATCACTTAGAAATTATGTGTAATATTATTTTCATTTATTTCATTCGATGCCCATGAAGATATACAACGCATATGCAATTGTAACTCAGATCTGCCCTTAAACGATATACAGTGTTATTTCAGGGGTAGTCTTTATTGTTTCCAGCTGCTATACAGTCCCAGTGTTACCAGGTGGTATTATTTTACGCATGTATTAATAGTTTTAACATTTACGACCGCCAACGGGGTCGAATTGTCGCCGTCTGCTGCCGAAGACGGGTGTTAGAGCTAGACGGCCACCGGGGCATCGAATATCTTCATTTTCGTGCGCATTGCCAACTCGTGTTAGGCCCGAGAGGTCAACAACTCTCAATTTCAGAAATACCTCCGCCCCGGAGCAGCGGGGATCAGAACCGGTTGGCAGGCTGGAGTTGACCCCGGCTAAACTTCGCCGAGAACCGCGACGAGAGTTATCGCTAAATATTTATCGGTCGCTGCCGATAGGAATTTGGAAGGGATTGGTGTAGACAAAACTAAAAAATATACATACCTACCTCTGATATTTGGGTAGTTTTATGTCAAATGTTTTCGAAGCGAGTTTCTTGTTATAAGAATCGCTGATTCCGAATAAAATATCTGTCTCGTTCTTTATTACTTATTTATTAAATCTGTTATATACACATGTAAATACTCAAAAAATATAATATTTTTCCGATAAATTGATTTTTTCCGTAGTTCTAGTTGATTAATTTAATTTGTATTAAAAATATCACAGAACTATGTTCTGAAAATGCAACATATATATCTTCTTCTTCTTCCACGGTACTACAGGGTATAATTCGGGATCCTCCATTGAATCTTATCCCTGGCCATTTTTCTTCGGTTCTCAGACCCTCCCACCCTGTTCCAGTCCTCTTCCACACAGCAGCCCACTGTGGTGATCTTTGGTGTCCTGTCATCTTCAACTTTCTTTCAACATGGAATTCTTTCAACATGGTCAGCCAATGCAGTCTGTATCAATTTAATAAAATTGATTCACTTAATTATGGCGTCTCCTAGCATGTATTACTCAAAGGTATTTAGGATTCATCGCAATATAAAGTTGTTAACTTTTAAAAATATAATAATAGTTGTGTCAATTTTAAAGAGTTACAGAATATCAGTTCAAAATTTGTAGTAAACATTCTTGGTTGATATGGCGGAATTAGTTAACGCAATTGGAAAAAGCGCTGACCATTACGCCGTGTCAACGTAGTAAGTTATCGACATATTTTCGAACCTATGTGTAGCAGATCTTTCATATTAATCAATTCACTTTATATTACGAAAAATCTCAAATATCTTTGAGTAAAACTTTATGGGGACGCCAAAATGAAATAAAATAGGAAAATATAGGAAAAGTTTGAATCCCGGTGGCAACCGAAATATTTTTTCGATAAATTGATTGTATCTGTATATCTTTCTAATTGATACATTTTATTTGTAAAAAAATATGTGATGTTAGTGAAAGTGTTGATCAGAAGGTTGCACGTGTGGAGGTTGGGGACTCATTTTTCCCAGCGCATTTTAGTGTTTGTTTGAGGATGATTGCGAAGTGGAATGGCAGACGAGAGCAGGTTATGTGAAGAGAAATTATTTTACTTATGCTTGACATGAGATTTATTCAACACTGTTACATATAGAGCTAGAGCCTGTGATCGGGAAGACGGCAGGAAGTCGAGTCAAACTCACAAGTCGGCTTTCCCGATATTTTCCAGTTGATGTTATTGTGGCATATAGCCTGATATTAATACCGGGGGTGTTTATGGTTGTTGAAAGCTTGGTTTTACGACCAGGAATCTGTGAGGTGCGTTCAGGGCCTCCACGTATCAGTGTCGTTTTATTAAATCTTTTAAGTGTCACATATGAAATGATGTAGAATTTAACTAAGATTTACAGAACCTAATAGGTATTAATAACAATGAATAATAATTAATTGTGGCTTGTTGGTATGGACATCATTTGATTTTCAAATGTTTAGAACAGGGCAGATAAAAAAAATTGTCATTGTCTTGCCTTACGTTTTTTTCTATAATAAATAATTATGCAAAGGCTGTATAGCACGGCCACGAGATTTTCGGAGTAAAGGTCACCGTGACTCGACTCCAAAGAAGATTTATTGCACGTTGTGTATAAAGAAACCGGTATCTCGGCGTGACCCTTGAGATTCCCCAAGGTCGTAGCGTTGGCCCAACATAAAATCAATCTAATACGTTATGAATACTTTATTATAATATTTTTAATACGCGTGTTAAGTTTCACAAATAATAAAATAAGGTAAATATTCAATGATACTATAAATTACATTTCACAGATTTGATAAATAATTTTTTTGACAGAATGTAAAATCAATGTAAATTGAATTTATTTTTTAAACAAACTAAAGTTTAAAACAAATTAGATGAATCATTTAGAAAGATACATATAAAATATATAATTACCATCGGGACTCAAACCCGAAACTTTCTCTTGCCGCGAGAATGAGTTACCTATTATAATATATTTACTTTCACGTCAAAATTTCGACTTAATGTGTTTTTACTGTATTAGTGAGACATATATTTCTTCCTATTAAAAGCTGTTTTATCTTAAAAAAAATGGTATTGGTTTGAACTGAGAATATATATTCTTCTTTTGGTGGACTCAATTCTCATTTCGATACTCTATTCCTGTAATTTTTAAAAAGGGACTCTGTTAACTCCTTTATTTGGTCTATTTTGGTCTATCCATTTTGCATTCCGTTCTCTTGCTCGCTCTCCATCAACTGTCTCTGGGATCACGAGTTTTTCAAGACACTACCCTTTCGGGGAGTAGCATAGCTGTACTTCCTCAACAAAATTAAAATTACGTTTGTTTTCTTTTCTTGGACATGCTTAGATTTTTTTCGTATAATACGAATATTTCGTAAAATCACAAAAATCAGTCCACAAAAAATAACGAAAAAGTTCTTACTTTTTAGTAATGTAAAATAATTTAACGCAAATTAGTTGTAAGTATAGTTAAACATTTTGAAGTTAACACAAAAACGCACAAGACTTAAAAAACCGTTTAGGCGGTGACAAATCAAATCCTCAAACTCAACTAATATTAAAGATTTAATTTTGAGCTCATTCAGGTTCGACATAATTTAATGTGAAAGTATATTTTGAATGAAATTGACCTGTTGTTATTTATTGTTGTATAAAGTGTATTAAGGTTCAGCTTAGAATTTTAGTTTTTTTAGAAAAACGTCGAATAAAGAACCGGCACGGCTATTTTTGGAATGTATACAAAAACACACACACATATTTTGTTATAACAAATCGAACCGGAACGTACTGAACGACGTTCCGGCGCATTCCGGTCCCACTACACCACTGAATACTAAATATTTCATAAGAAAGATTTTGGTTATTTTAACGATGGACTCATTTCTCCATATTTTCGTTAGACTGGTCATCGGAGAATTATTCATTACAGATTAATTAATTTAACAAGTGTTTCAACCCTCAAGCCCCTTCCAACCCAATTCTGTCGATGATCTTCAATTCAGAGATTAATTATTATGCTGTGCTTCGTTTTCTCTGCTTATCCTTCGACACCTTGACATGACATTGCGTATATATGCAGTTTGCCTAAATCTCATCAGTTCAAATGGACCGATAAGACTATGACCTAAAAAAACATAATCTTATGAAATCAGTATTCATAGACTGCTGACTCAATTAATTATTTTTTTTAAATAATAGTTGTAAACATTTCATATCAAGGTCTATTGTAATGACCTCGTCATGTGCGTCAATATAATAACGTACCCCGGGTTACCAAAAAGTCTCAATACGAGGTCGTTTAAAGCAATTACAAATAAAAAAAAAGAGGATTTAACATCATAGCAATAAATCTCACATTTGGTAGTGTGATAAATAGTAATTTATAATTTCATAAAAACATTTTTTCTTCAAAGTTGGTATCAATGTATGTATGTATATTACATAATGAGTATTGTGAGTTACGAGGAAAATACTGTTACTAAAAAATTGTATCCAGCTAGAAGACCGCCAGTCTTGTTTCGTTTTATATTCGTAGGCAATTAAAAAAAAAATCTGGTTCATTACATCAAAGTGAAGTATCACTTTCCTTTGAAATGTAAATGGTTTCCATTTATTGAATCACTACCGTTGACTGTAAAAACAAAACCGTATTATAAAATAATATTAAATTTAACCCCCAAATATTTCTGAGGTGTTGAAAAGATCAATAGTTTGTCTTTAAAAATAATTTAAAAGTAATTCATTTAAAAAAAATTACGTTCCCGAAATTTCTGTTCATAGAGGGTACGGTACATACAAAGTTCATAATAATATGAAGTTGCATAATACACACACAAGTATATATATGTACACACACATCTTTGGCATGTGAAACAACGTAGATACAAATACAACGCCGTGGGATGGGATAATCGCTAGTTATTGTACACGACCATATACAACGTAACTGTACGCATTTCTGTGCAACTTCATGTGTCGTGGAATATCACAGAAGCATTCTAAAATATGTCTTCGCATATTATATAACCTCCATTTAGTCGCTATAGCCTCTCTTTCAAATTCAGTTATACATAATATTTATATTCGTCGATCGCTCGCACAGCGTAAAACTTGCTTCGATTCTTGAACGGAACTGACCCATATTACGTCACACATTACAAAGTTAAGGTTGCAAAAAATATTACGATTAAGGCTTCAGTCGGTCGCTGGTACGTTAAAAAAAGCGTTACGTATAAGAGAGTTGTTTCGCAGAAAATGAAAGTTCCGCACTGCAAGCCGGGTTTCGGTACTCTCGTGCGTTGGTGTCTTTAGCATGAATAATATTTCGTGGTAATTTTATAGGTATGTGTATATTGATTTTCATTACATACACAACGTCATTTTTACAATATTTAATTCTATTTTTTCATGATTTCTGTCGATATGGGCAAGTTCGTATTTATTTTCTTGATATTATTTTATAATAATTAACGGTTCAAATATATTATAGGTATTATATACAAATGAGTCCATGAAATAATTTTTTTTTTTTTTCAGATATCTAGAACTATTTCCAAAATATATTTTTTTGTAATAACTGATAATTGTATTTGATGTAGTTTATTTAATGATGAGTATGAACAAGAAAGTTAATAGTTCATTTAAAAATAATTTCTCTTCTCTTCTGACGTGACGTCACAATTTGACATTAACATGTATTTTCTTCAGTTAATTATGTTAATTTTATAATCATCTCTCAACCACGTTCTTCCATAGTTAGGTTTTTGATTCATTCATTTTATAAAATGACAACTGATAATTGAAATCCCTCCTGCAACAACAATGCATATCGACTTTTACAAATGTTAATTGATTGACGAAGCGTCGGACATCTTTAAATATAATGATATAGTGTTGTTACAGGGAAGCTCACTTATAAATTATGTTTAATAATATTATTATTTATTTTATATGGTTGTTTAATATACCATTCGACGCCCAAGAAGAAGATATATAACGTTGTGGCATTCATAACTTTGATCTGCTCACAGCTGATAAAACACGGGTCATGTCAGACATGACATTGTATTATTACTAAGTAGAGTATAATATTTTTTGAACGGCTTTAAGTCATTAAATGTAAAAGGACTATAATATTAAAATGCCTTATACCTTTCAAGATCTTTATATTAAGAGTTAACATTGCCTCTAATTATGTAATTATGTATCTCGGTTAATATACTTTAGTATAGAATAATACCTAAAATATGAACTCTGTATTTACACAGAGTTCATATTTTAGGTATTCCCCCGTAACATATTTATGTATTGGATAAAATAATTACAATATATAAGTATTTACCATACGCAACAATAACATTTTTTTTCTCAAAGAACCTGACGTGAATTTGTCAATACTTGTATGTATACGTGCTAATTGGTGTAGATGGCGCAGTGCGCGGGGCGTGGGTACCGGATGCCGATCGTCACTTAGTGGCAGAGCGTGCACTGGCTGAGTTAGATGTGTCTTATGCTGTCGTTTGTGATAATCAATATTTTTGCACTATTACACAATAATAGATATAAATATTCATTTATATATATATATGCCAACTATTATAACTATTAATAAATGTAAAATATTATATTTATCCGATTTAAAAAAAGGAAAACTCTACATGTACACTGAGTTTACAGCACTGCAACCCGTCGTTTTTATTTTAGCACCGCAGAGGAAGGGTTAAATAACGACTGATTCCTTAATTTTTCCCTTATATAGAAGCTACTAAATGACGCAAAAAACTACTTGTAAATTGTTGAACGTTTTTTGTTTTCAAATTACCTTGTAGATTATAAAATTTATACTAAAAATATTCATTTTGATATTTCTGTAAGTAATAAAAGATTATATGTCTACAAATGAAATTCCTACATTCTTTGAAATAGTACGTGCTTTGAATTAATTTTAATTTATTGTACGTTTAATCGTTATTTTCATTACTGTAGATACGAGCATCAGATTCGCTTATCTAAAATTGGGCCCAAAAATATTATATTAATTACATGGATTATTTATGAAATAAGTAAAATTTTAAAATTAAAATCTAAAAAATCACTCTTGTCGTACTTTTCAGTAGCAGTTTCCATAAATTACAATTATTACACCCATAAAAAACTAATATAGAAAATCATGTTTAATTTTTGCCTAATTATTTTTCATTTTTTTTAGTCCATAAAAAAAAATCTTTGAATATCTTGATTAAATTATTTTGCGTATCGAGAATTGATTGAATCAATAAATAATTAATTAATTTAAAAAAAAAGATTTATGTAAATAGAACTGCCAAAGAGTGTTAAGCTGTTTGTACGATTCACAAAACGAAGTTGAATATTATAATACCTTAATTAATAATAAAAATAATTATTTGTAAACGTGTAAATATAGCTGCAGAATTTACAATTCAAATTCTGAGGAGGATATATTCAGTTCTGAGGAGGATATACTCAGTACTGAGGAGGATATATACTCGCATACCTGCATTGAGAACTGCTGTAAGACCGATCATTGAAATTTGCAAAGATTCTTTCGAAAGTTTTTGAGGTAGATTAGTCCGTTACTCAATATCAATAAGAAGGTGATAAATGTAAACGCATTGAAAAATTTTGTCTACATTATAAATTGATATACTATGCAGGAATGATGAAGTTACGTAGTTTTTCTTTGGAAGTCAACGTGAGTCAGGTAAAAATATTTACGCAATGTCCTCCATCTTGAAGAACACTCATATAAAGAGACGTCAGTTCGATCAGAAGTCACGATAGTTGCTACAGATATATTATATTACTAGATTTATATTATATGGAATATAATGTGTGTACTGGATTCACAAGAATGTGTTTTGCATTAAGCAATCGTAATAATATAATGTGCTTCAATGAACTTTGATCTCAGCTACATACAGGTTGCTGCGTTTACATTACAACATGTATTTAATTTTATTTTGAAAAATAAAGGATATTATTACGTATATTATGATTTAATAGGTTTTTTTTATTAAAATAAGTGGGCAATAAATAACCTTTAGATTTTTATTTTTTCTAAATACGTAGCATAGTGGCCACAATTAGACTACACATAATCAGTAATGCCCCACTACAAGTTTCTGTCTCTGGATAATTCTCAAAGCTTGACATTTCTGCAAAATTGAAGCCTTCGTGCATCGTACAATCTTATCCAGTAATATCCTTCATTAGCAATCATTTTGTGGAGGTCCATCCCTTCACTGTCATCATCATCGTCTACGACCCTGAACGTACCTCGCATATACCGGTGCATAAAACATAACTTCTAACAGTCATAAACACATCCAGTACTGACGCCGGGCAACAATAATTATGCGATCAACAATCGTCTAAAAGGCCGGCTCTCGGGTCTCACTCTTCTCATGTCTGTAACTTTATCCAAATCTGTAATCTGTGCTATGTGGCAAACGTAAGTAATTTTAGTTTCTTAACCTGCTTTGACCCCACACGATACACATTTATTTCTTAACGAGCAGGGGCGTACACTCTATACAATCAAAAAGGTGTGCATAATTATCTTTGCGATATAAATATAAATTAAATATTTATTTGACATATTACATATTACGTATATACACGATAATAATTTAGTTCTCATGTTAACATATTAACTAGAACCGTAAACTAGTGGAAGAATTTAAAAATGACAAATAAACCTGCGCATGTGTTTGAAGTGGACTTGACTGTATGCATTCCAATACATTTTAAATGTAGTAATATATTATATTATAACATATTTTAACTCCTTTAGTTAATAACATGAACAACTTCCCAAGACTAATAATAATAATACACACTCACACAGGTATAGTGACACAAAAACGTGCTTCTGAAAGAATACATCATACAACCTCTAATGATAATTTCCATCGCTTTTACACCATAGATATTAAAAGCATAAGTCTATGCTCAATGCACGCCGCTGAACGAGCCATACATTTTATACATATCCGTCAAATCTCAAAACCCCAAAATTTGAAATCCATCTATTTTCCGCTCGTCGCTTTTGCAGACTGGAAAGACATAAGTAGTGTACCAACATATTTTCGCGAGTTGGTTCGTAGCAACATCAGTAATTGTATTCTTCAATAGAGAGCAGTCACAATGTCGGCATCGGAACTTAATGGTCCACTGCGCCGACCGAGTAAGTGATTATTAAGTGGTTAACATTTTAAATGATCGTCTACAAGGCAAATGAATTAAAAACACAGCAAAACGCAAGCAGTAATTAGAATCTGCACATTAATAATATAAACCAGATGGCGACCATCGAAAATCTTGTTATATAAATCATTTAATTGTTTACGATATTATTTTTAATGAAACAGACAACGTGAGAGATTATAAAATTCCAAAATTAATTGATTAAGATTTGTACATTGAATCGTTATTTAATATTTGTCCGACCATCTTAATTTAAGCCACACGATGTTTATCGGCCTTGAACAGAATGTGAAATATAAATTATAGAACTTTGGACTCTGTTTTGACCAATCAGACAGTGCAAAGTTTTATCTTCTTGTTCTTCTCCTGCTGGGCAAAAAGGAATCTCACAATCAAGTCGTAAATATTAATTAATTAAAATATTTACAACGTTTTTAAACAAATTTTTATAAATCATAATATATTATATAACATGAAAAAATATTAACGATTATATGTCGTTCCATTTATGAAATATAATTACGAACAGTGCAAAAATTTAATTGCCATAACCAAATTTTGAATATTCAGATTGTAAGAATTTTTATGAATCTTTTAAGAACTGCGATCATTTTTGCAATTGTTAGACGTATATTCTTAAACTTTACATCCCTGTTTTGTTTTCTTTTGTTCAATATTTAAATTTCCTTTGTATTAAAAAGAGGTGGGCATAACAATGATAAATTGTTACGAATTGAATTGAGTAAGGATTCAAAAATGGATTAGTCACTTGTCACGCAACATGCAATAGTCGACATACGAAAAATAGTTTTTCAAATATACATACTTACCATCACGCCGTTTCTTCGCGGGGGTAGGCAGAGATGATAGAGCGCCACACTCTTCCATCCTGACACACAATTCTCGTCTCATCCATATTCATACATCTTTTCATACAAACTCGCCGATTGTTGAAGCTTCTAACAGAACCATCCTTCATTATCTAATTTACCTGATTGTATCAAGTGTTCCGCGGACGTTCTCTATTTCTGGTGCTATCAACACTTGCGTCATATATCTTTCTTACCATTCTCTCCTCATTCATCCGTTTCATATGACCAAACCGCCTAAGAGGTCCTTTCTTAATCTTACTCACTATACTAACATCAGGTTTACATTCTTTTCTTATTTCTTCATTCTTCATTCTGTCATTAATAGATTTGTCATATATACATGCATTCAGTCTACTTTCGTTCCTCTTCTGCCAGCTCCAAGCATCAGTGTCGGTACCAGGACTCCATTGTGCATCACTAGTCTTGTCTCGGTTGACAAATTCCCGTTAGATATAATTCCATTCAAAGCGCCGTTCACTTTATTCCCTGTAGTCACCCTCCTTTTGATATCATTCTCAGCCTTTTCGTTTCTATCAAACATACTTCCCAAATACACAAACTCATCTTTTTGTTCCAAACATTCATTACCTACAAGTATTTAGCACGGTCTCGTGCTTTCATTCTTCTCGAATACCATCACTTTCGACTTTTAAACATTCACAATAAGGTCGCTTTCCTCGCATACATCGTACATTGTACTCACTAGACTCTGTAGTTCTTGTACATTATTTGCCAATAGTACTGCCATCATCGGCGTACAATAAACAGCATACAATCAAATCGCCCATTTCTGCTCCTACATTCATACATTCTAGTTCTTTCACACAATTATCCATAAACAAGGAAAAATTCACCCTTTATTTAATCCATATTATTAGGTGAGTTATTTTAGAAATGTTTTTAATAATGAATTGTTGGTTTGTGAGTACGAACCTTGTATATTAATATTCTTAAGTAGGCAATATGGTTGACACAGTTTTACCTAAGCCGCCAGAGTGCAATGTATCAACATGGTATTACTATTATTCGCAATTAATCTAATTACGCGAGCTACATACATTATAGCACGACTGGTGGATAATTGTTTGTGTGTATGTAAATATAGAGTGTGGGTGTTGATACATAACATAGGTAGTAGCAGAAGAGGAAAGATGTATACGTATATATATATTGTTATACTGAGATGCATTTTATGTAGATAAAAAAAATATTTTTCAATTGCTAACAAGAAAGTTAAATTTTTTTAAAAATAAAGACACAAAACTAAGCATTATTTTTATGACTGTAAATTTGGTATACGAATGCATTTGATGACTCACTCGCCGAGTCGGAATACTATGATTCAGATCTACAAAACACTCATGAGGCTAGTTCTCGCGTTTGAGTTGGAATACCGGGTATTTACTTAGTAAGAATGATGAAAATTCCTTCCTAGTCTTCGATCATAACATATTTTGAGCCAAGAAAGAAAACAGGGTGTGACGCGTGTTTCAACCACAAATTATATACAGAATTTGGTGAGCCCAACATTCAAGGTGTTTTGCAGGGTGCCCTTGTAATCGGGATCACGAACTAGAGACTGACAGCGGAGAACGCATCAGAGTGGTGAATGTTACTTGAGGAGGTCAAGTCTTACACCGGTTTGTTATACCATTGGTGATGATGATCATGTTGTTTCTCTCAGTAATGTAGTAACTGTAATCCCGGTAAAAATGTAGGAATGAGTGTTTTTTTGTTGTTTTGTGGGAGTCACTCGGATAGAGCGACTAATGTTATGTTAGGTTATGTTTATCAAAAGGATTTGTTTTAGATGACTTCGAGGGCCGTATATCTCTTCAGATGGCATGCGTGTGTGTGAATGTCGCAGTGTACATAAATGTTGCGGAGCGTGCGTGTGAGTACAGTTGTCGGTGTTCGCGGCTAGAGCAGGTTGATGAAATTAAACAAGACTTAAATCGGTTGACGTTTATTGTAGGATGATGCACAAATGAATGATATGATGGATGGTAGTGCTAGCGAAGAAGTAATCGCTTCAGCTGACTTCTCGAACTGGTTGCGTTGATGTATTGTCGTCTAGATTTTCGGTCGATACTGGACGGACTTGAATAGCTATAGAGCGCTCGGTTAAACGGCCAGGTACAATGCGGCACGTTCAGACCTCTACAAAAATAATACTCAGTTATATGTGTAGTGTAATATTAGGTTTGTGATGTACAATGTAGTTTAAATAATCATTTTGCATCGCAAAGTCACTGCCATGCCAATTAATGAGAATGATACGATGATATGATATCTGTATTTTTATATGGATTAGAAGCGTGGTACTTACGAAATGAACGCAAAAATATCGTCAAGCATTTGAGATGTTGACGACATCTATAGACGGCCACCACGAACGAAAATGTATTGATTAGGAAACGAAAGGAAAAATAATTTATGACAATAATGATAATTATGTCTTGAAATATCCATATAGAGATCCAACATTTCATCATCCTACGTAAAATTGCTTGCAGAAAAAGACATGAAAGAGAGAGAAAATTCTGATTGAAAAATTTATGGCAACGGTTCTGATAGTCCGCGGTTCAATAAAATTACGATCGGTAATTGCGAAGAAAGTACTTATTTGCCATTGTGAAAAAAGGTTAATCAGAAATATTTTCTCATGTCATAACGTGTACACTTTTTTCTGAGCAATTTGAGATTTTGTAACGACACTTTCGTACATCTTCGTCTCAGATTTTATAACGTCTTCTCACTTAGATTTGACACATTAAATTATTTACCATAACCTACAGATAATTCTCATACTTTTTTTAGAATTATTACATTATTATTATTTTCACACAAGTGACGTGTTGAAAGCATCAAGCTTTTAGTTCATTGCCTGCGTGCTTCGTGTTATTCGGTACACGTGTGTAATTTGAATGACAATGAGGACACAACAACCTTAATTGGCACCTTTGTTAATGCCATACTGTGAGGAGAATTTCCAGTTAATTTTTTTGCATAGACAGGGCCGTCGTGAGGATATTTCATCCAATCACAATGAAACCTTTCCATGAATATATCTTTAATACCGTATCATTCATAAGTCAGGGTATTATCTCTTTAGTCATTGGGCCCACACCGTCAGATATATAACTTGAGTATGGTGGTCATTTATTTCTATGCCAAATGCTTGTATCCATTCCTATTCCATTTATGTCGGTTATTAACTGTCTATTTTATCTTCAAATTATAATTTAATACAGGGTGAATATTATGTTGAATAACTAGGAAATGAAACACAATTTTTTAATTTGGTTTATTATAATTACGTATGATATATGACATCGGCCAAGTGGCCGCCTCTGGCAGCGGCACAAATGCGTGCTCTTTTAACCATATTTTTTATAATATTCTTGAACACTTTGCGTGTTATTTCATCAATTTTATTATGAATATTGTCTATTGTTTAGATAAATTTATAACATATATTATATTTAATTTACCTAATGTATATTTTTGTATAACGAATGCTACGTAACTTAATTTTTTAGCAGTTTACATTGAAAGTATACGAAAATAATCATCCATGATTTCCTCTCTAATAACTAATAAATAATTGGCATCTAAATAACACCTCGCAACACGCGCATTAATCAAATTCGTGCTGCGCGTGTTACACTATAGCCTGCTAAGATTATGTATGGTTTTGAGATGATATATTATTAATACGAAATCAAAAATAAATTCTCATTTTTACAGTATTGGGTTTTATCGAGTTTTTCGCGGTACCGGATATGGATGAAATATATCTATATATTCGTTATCTATTATATTTTGTATTTATATTATATCGTATCATATTCACGACCCTAAGTGAACGTGAAAGAAGCTAAGAGTAACAGAAATATTTTTCTACCTGAAAATTATTTGGGTTTTTAAGAAATTTCAAAACATTTTACATGTATAAAATAGTTTAAAAAAATGTTATACATCTAACAATTAAAATTACTATGTATTTAATTTTTGCAAATAGTTTTAGTTTAATATTTTTAAATATTGCATTCACTTGAATAAATAAGAAAATAAATACTATTAATAAATATTATATGAATGACTTGAATTTCTCGGAAATATAGCAAAATTAAATATTTTTTCGATAAAATTTGTCGAGTAATTTTAATAAATATTTATTTTCGATTTTTTTCTGAGATTACAGTCATCCACAGATTACACGAATTACTGCCTTGGCCTATAGCCAATTTAAATCCATGAGGTACTGTATGCAGGTGGTACTTTCTTTGAATACAGACGCAATCTTCATATAATACAGTAATAAAACATATTTATGAACCTGAATGAAAGTTTGTGACTTCATATTGAGGTCGTGTTCTGACCACGTGGGACAAAGTAAGGTTGTGTAAGAATTATATTGTGTTCTCTTTTAAGGCAGTATTGAGGTTTTTGACAAAATCGATTTTTAATTGCCACCATTCCCAAACAATTGGTACGGAAAAGGAAGTCACCATCACCACTATTACGTACAACAAGTGTTAACTACGCATTTTATTTCATCACTGAACGTTTAGCGAAAGTTATGATGGTAAAGCCAAATATCGTGACGTGTGAACAAATATAATGTGTATTCGGCGAGCCGGTGGTTTGAAGTCAGCTGTTACCGCGCAACCGTAAGGTTCAAATGAAACATTTAAAAATAAATTGAATAAAAAATATATTTCAGATAGTCAGGACAGACCAATTTATCCTTAACAGAAAACGCAATTCTTTTTCACGAATTTTTTAGTAAGGTAACTAGTATTCTTTCACATTAAAAAAATGAATAGGTTATAGAATCAATACAGTATAAATGAGGTTACTAGTTGCAATCTCACCCACTGGTCTCTTTACTTCCGTACATGACACTTGATTATCTATTTGTTTGTTATGTTGTTATATACCTGTATTTCAAAATAAATAAAGATAGCACTTGAAAGGGCGCAGGAAGGTTTAAATTTAAATATCTGTTCGATTTAGCAATCCCTTACATTAGCTTTTGTTTTTAATCTCCTTTCTTTTGTGTTTATTAATTGTGCATTTCACGTTTCTGTAGCACTGTGAGTGGAATTGATAAAAGCAGTTGAAACTTCTATAACGGTTCCGGGAAAGAATGGGTCCCCCCCCTTCTAGCACCTTTTTATAGTTGCAATCTCAGTAATCTCTATATTTTGTTAATTGGATACTTATTATTAAAAACACTACTTTCTTCTTCAGGATGTAAAATTATCTCACCAAAAACATATACGTCACGTTTACAACAACAATTATTTAGAAAATAGACCCAACATTTTTTGGATCTAACACTAATTGAAAATAATAATAAAATAGAATTTAATTTTTTTAGAAAATCTACTACATTGATACTATAAGTACCTATTATACACAGTAATTCTAATCATCCTTTATCGCATAGAAAAATATTTAAAAAAAAACCCAATATTTTTATTAATGTCCATTCCATTCGGTTTAAAACACGGAATAAATGCTACCTTCTTTCAAAAACAACTAAGTTTCCATGCTGTTATTTAAATTTCAGAGTTGTGAAGACTGTTATTTGTCAAGTCTTAATATAAATGGCTCTGTTTTTGCAATTAACACGATTTTGAATTATCAATTTACATCAAAAAGAGCTAGTTTGATTGTTAATAAATTAATACAATGTGTTAAGTTATGTGAGAAGAAAACTGCATTAAAAATTAGAAAAAGATAAAAATGAAGGTTTTATATCTTTACAACTGTACTTTGTATCTCTAAAGATCGAATATTAGTTCATTCTCGATTATAGATCGTGATATTTTAACCATTTTGGAAAAATCTTAAGAACTCTCTGGAAATTTAGATACACATGCTGTGCTCCGTGTATTTAAACTTTCTTTAAAAATTCTTCTTCGCTTACGTCATTAATGCTCTTGGCCCCGGAGCCGGGCACGCTCGCGTACGTGCACACCGTGCGCGCGCGTGCCCGGCATCCCTCTGCGGTTCGCATCCGGCGTATAAAAATAGCCTCCATGCTGACTAATCATGTTCTTCACATTGTTCTCGTTTTTTTCACCTCTTAATCAGCATATTCTACTTCTGAATAAGATTGTACGTATATTTGTTTCTTAATCAAATCTAAAATGTCAGTAAATTTTGGATTCGTTAAAAAGGTTGCCATTAAATGCAGTTTTAGGCACAATAAAAAAAATAAAAAAATAAACTAAAATGAGATTGTTTCACTACCTGATTATCAATAAATATTTAAAAAAAATAACTAGTTGAAAGAAAGACTCCTGTTTATTTCTGTCAAAGCATCTTCAACATATAAATAATTTTAAAATTCTATTTAGTTCAAACAATGTAGACGTTACTCCGTATTACGCTTACTAGAATCCTATTAAATTACATTGCTCGGTCAAGTTATACTTAGTACGAATAAGTAAACAACGTGCACTCTAGAAATAATAATGGCTGCTGCACCTAGAAGTAGAGCCTTAAGGTGCCTTGAGCACGCGGTTAGTAAGGCGGTCGTACGGTTAAGTCTCATAGAAAATTAAGGATTATTGTGAAGTTGCATTATTTTAGAACATAGTTCTGCAGTATTTTAATACAAGTTAAATGCATCAATTAGAAAGTATACAGAAAAATTCAATTTATCGATTATTTTTTTTTTTGCTACAGGAATAATTGTAATTCGTAAACGCATTTTACCAATAGGAAAACATTGTTCGTATTCCGGTAGGAACAAAAATATTTTTTCGATAAATTCAATTTTTCTGTACATCTTTCTAATTGATACATTTAATTTGTATCAATCATGGTCAAATTTCTTTGTCTGCATTACGATGATATTTTGGAAATTCTACGTTTATATATGGTACTAAAATATATCTTAATATGGGAAGTAGGTGACCATCCAATGCTACACAAGTGTTGATGGTATTCATTAGGAAGAAAATTAGATGACAATTATGATAATGCAGACGTAAATAAGGGTAAACTATGCCGTGGACCATTATATCCGCTTGGAGGGGGCTAGAAAAAGTAGTCGATTATCGCTTCCTGTTAGTACTAGTTTAATTTTAGATTTCAATTAATTGAATTAGAGCTTAAGAGACGTCATACTAATACTAATATTTAATTATATTTAAAAATTGTTACCCCTGGTGAACTTTGTAACAAGTCAGTATTAATAAAGTGCTTAAGATATTAGTACAATGATTTTCTCACTTTTGCTTGTATTGTTCGGTAGTGTAAAGGTATGTATCCCCGCCTATCTTGCGAGAGATCGGTTCCCCGCTAGAGAGATTTTAATTGAATTTATTGAACTGAAATATATATATTATATATATATACGCTAGAAATTTCACCGCCACAGGCAAGATTGTTTTTTCAGCTCTATTAATTCAATTTTTGTAAAACCATTTGCCGCCCGCGTGCCACACACGGTAGGGGCGGTATTTTGTTAGGCCGGCATTTTGAAACTTGGCCAAGGGCGGCTTTTTACCAAAATACATTCTGGACACTAGTGTTGACTACAAATTACTGCTTTATTAGGAAATAACTATAATGTTATTTATTGGATTTACTTTCTTGGATTGTTTATACCTGTTTATACACCCTTGATTTGGCCGCCACAGGTAGGCACCTACTCCGCCTATGCGTAACGCCGGCGCTGTGTGAGACTTTTTTTTTAAACACAGAATTAAGAACTCTTTCTCATTTTAAAGAAACTTCAGGTCTCTTACGCTTTGACATAAATAATTAAATATAAAAATCTTTCCTGTGCAACCACTGTAGGACCATAGTATTCGTGCACGCCATTTTATTGTCGAGTTTGTTTACAATGTACCACCAGAGAGTAAAAAACTTGGCACGTTTCTAAACCCAGGCCTCGGCTCGGCTCCGAATGACCTTAGCATACCGAAGCACTCCAGTTGGGCACAAGTGTTGCTGAGTAACTCTCAAGTACTTGCTAGTGGATTACTCAATCTGCAGCGTGTCTCTTGCGTTAGTGTACTGAAGAATGACTATACATTTGTATGCGTAATTTTAATACAATATCATATCGCTGAAGTATCAGTCATACTTAAACATAATACCATTTGATAATTCGTAATGGGGCAGAATTTCGAGTCATGGAATACTGCATGATGTTTCATGATACACGACTATCATTTGGAGTATGATCATTTTAAGTCTATTGCGACCGATTTAACCTTTCGTTAAGACAGGTTTTATTTTACGAGTTTATTTTTTTTTATTAAATATAGGTATATTAATTAGTTTATTTATATACGAGTCTCGTATCTTGAAAGTATTGCATAAATTTACGCCAAAATTGTAAATTTATTATAGTAGAAATTCAGTTTTACATCCGTTAATAATGTTCGTAAAAAACATGAATTAATAAGTTTAGTCTCTTTAAAAACTTAATATTATTATTAATGAAATAAATCATTGTTCATAGTCTAGAAAAAAAGAGCTAATTGTACAAGTGTCCCAAAAGTATTTTTCATAATAAAAATTCTGAAATAAAATAATGAATGGGTTTAAAAATAATGTTTAATTAGGTTATCTAATAAGCCTTTGCGGTTTTGTTTAATTATTAAATATTAAATTATTTTTTTAAATAAAAATTAAACATTTCAAAAATTAATGTATTCTCCATTATTGTTCAGGACTTCATCCCATCTTTTAACCAATTTGTCGATTTATTTTCTATAAAAATTGACTGATCTGTTATCGAAATAGTAATCAATTTCTAAGGTTATCGTTGTTGTTGAACGAAACGCCTCGTATTTGATTGGAGAGCGATCGAAAAAGGTGATAATCTAACGGAGCGAGGTCGGGACTACAGGGTGAATGCGTTAAAATTTACCAGTTGAGCTCCTGGACGATCATTTAAACTAGTGATGGTAAACCGTTACGTGACTGTGATTGTGTCGATGATTGCTAACTGTGATTTAACGATGATCGGTAACTAAGACTGTCGGTGACTTACTTTCTAGTGTATCAGTTATCGGTAGAAGAATTACGTTAATCAGTTATCAATAATCTTTATAATCGAACGCAATCACAGTTACAATAATAGTTAAAATAACGGTTTAAATAACGATTTTATCATCACTAATTTTAACCTAGATTAAAGGCGAAAATAAGTATGTATCAAAAATGTATGTTTTTTTAATCTTGACACTCCATTATTTAAGCCCAAAAATTATGAAAAACTATAAAATACAGAAAAACGGCAAAACTGACGGTTTAGACCAGAAAAAATGCTATCGAATAGTTTGTAATTTTTTGTCACAAAAAACAAAATAGCATTTCGAAAAAAATGACTTATACAACGACCCAATATATCGTTCATCTAATCACTTATGCACACAAAAAGTCTAATGAGTTCTACAAGACCTCGATTGTGCATCCTATGTAGAGTTGACCTAAAACTAGCCCATTTGTATGCACCGAAGCATTCGGAGCTTTGAAACATTTTTTCATGTCATCTTCAAGGTGTTTAATTTGTTTTGGTAAGCATTGCTCAACTTTCAAGTATTTGAAGCAAGCTGTGCCACATATATTATTGTCGTTTTAATACGTATATGCTCTGTACGTGTGCGGTGTGTCTGTAGCCAGTTTTAATGGCTTCTGGGGTCACCAAACGTATCTGAAGAAGGTTAGGTTAGGTTAGTAGGCAAACACTTTGGTTAACGGATCGGTTAATAAATGAACAGTGGTCGCATCCTACAAATCAGAGAGCGAATGAACACTTATTCAAATGGTGTTTATGCTAGAAGATTTGAAATAAAATTGGCAGGCAAATAATTGCATGAAGTATTTCTACAATAATTTTCAGAATTATATAGTAAAAAATATATTTTTATGTAAGTACCTATGCCCGTAAAAAAAATGTTAAGTCTCGTTAACAAGACCGAAGTCTGTTTGAAAGGAGGATGATAATGTTTATGTTTGTCATATGGCCGAATGGCGACTGCCGTGTTACGCAGCACTTCGGAGTCTCACCGCCTGGTTTTTCTCTTCAGCTCTTGATGGATATTATGAAATATAAATAAAGTGGTTTGTAATATCGATGTAGCGTAATGTAATATTTGATTATGCGATGCACCGACTAATAATGCCTTGGACAATTCGCATCCGTGAATTAAATTAGGTGGGAAAAAGTTTATAGAAATATTTCTCTCGTACGAAATTACATATATGTACAAATTCCAGATAATTAAAATAAATAAAAACAAATATGAATTAAATATATTAATTATAAAGATACACATATAAAATCAATTTTATCGAAAAAATATTGTTGTTGCGTTACCGGGATTCAAACCTGGATCTCTCCCCTAACCGGGGGAGGTGCTTTATCCAACTAAGCTACAGCGGCATTATTTTTAGCGACAATTTTTCGACCTTATATGTTACCTTTTTTGAAATCAATACATTTAATCGTGCCATCATTTGATAGAGCCATCTACCTTATTTTTACAGAATCTCAAATACATTTAAGTAAATCTGATAGTAGACGCCAGAATTATCAATTCATTCAAAACAATTTATTGTAAATATGAAAACTTTCTTATTATACGGAATTATATGTGATTTCATACTAGAGCAATGTTAACGAATATAAATAGGTATTTAAAGAAGCTTTGGGAGATCAATTGGCTGAAAGATAAGCTGTCCGAAGGATCAACAGTTCAAGGGATCAACTGTCGGAGGGATTAGCTATCGGAGGATCAATCGTAATCAATCAACTTGATTATTCAATAAAATAATTGCGTAAAAATATAAAAGGTTTTATTATCAAACACTAAAGTTAGCTTAAAAGTTAAGTTAAGTTAGTTAAAATCTTCTAGTCATACGTCTTAACTGCTCTGCCATAGCTGTTGATGCGAAATGTGTTGATATTACTGTATTTATTATCTAAGTATTGACATTCATGTAGATTATAGGTTTATAAACCAAATGTTTTCACGGATATCTCTAATGACATCGCTGAAATGTGTATATATAATTTTTATTTTCGCATTCGCATACTGTACTTCTCTCCCTCGGATAAAATGCGTACTCACATACACATTATACGTTCAGTGGTTTATTTAAATATTAGTTTCTCGCTCGCGTTCACATAACTTGTAATTTGACTTGTCTTAATGCTATGTAGTGTTTAGCCATTCGTGGACATTCCATCGCCTTCATTTATCCTATTATATTGTATTTGTCATATTGTCGAGACACAATTCATTGTTCTATTACAGTGGTAATATCAGAACATATGCATTATCTAACTCCGCAGTCCCTAGAATGCATTCTTTGGGGAATGAATATGTGGAGGTAGTCGACATTTTTGTAAATTTAACTTTTTAGAGGACTGCATTATTACAATTTGTTGTGTCTCTACTAAGTGTTAACGAATAAATTACTTTAATGCACATTTTGTATTTATTTTTTTATTTTAATATTAGAAAAAATAACACATTTTAGAATTATTAGTACGATATATATATATTTCACTTTACATTTATTTCTTCTCTATGAGAGTAGGAATCGTGTATATAGAAGGAGTTTGTACGAGATAATTTATGTTTCAGTTAGTCTATGTATATATATTTTTTACTTCAGATACAAATTGATAGTAGTCTGTAATTGTTCTAATTGTGATGGGAAGGTTGATTGTGAATTTGTGTTTTAATTTTGATTATGAAAGGACATATTGACGTTATGTAATTTTTTTATTTGTGTATTGCACTTCTGATGATATTTTAATAATATAATATTAATAATAAATAAATAAATAAAATATCAAAAATTTTAATATTCTAGAAATATCTTCAAGCGATTAATTTCGCTATCTAAATAAATATTCAACAACATTAAAAGTATGCGGGAGGCTACGTGATAATATTTTAGGGGTTTGTTAGCTTTTTTTCTAAGATAAAAATTCCTGTATATTAGTAGTCAGCGAAGACGATGGATTGGAACATTGTTATTGTACCCTTTATTAGGATTTCTCGGTATCCTGGTGAATAACGTATTAGTATGGGTACAGTCACGAATTCTAAATGAATCAATATGCAAAAAGCCAACATGCAGTCAGTTTTTCAATTAGAGTTCTGATTCCAAGCCTAAAATATAACCCTAACATCAATTAGTTTCTTAAATCTCTCAGTAGAACGTACTTGCATAACTTTCTGAAAAATACATTTCATATTAATATGGCGTGCACTAGGCATGGACTTAGGTTATGCTGCTAATATCGATGGGTATTATCATCATAGGTTGTATTCATCATTCACTCTTTCAGAAGCATGTTTTTGTGTCAGGATACCTGTGTGAGTGTGTATTATTACTATTAGTCTCGGGAAGTTTTTCAAGTTATTAACTAAAGGAACGTTATAATATAAAATAATACCACGTTTAAAGTGTTTTGTCCGCTCAAATACACACTTGTTAACACATCTGTTAAAGCGAAGACGTGTATTTCGACCACCGCGCGATGCAAAATTTGAGTTAAGTTCGTATGCGTCTGGGATAGATTATGCGAAAAAAACACATGTGCAGCTTTATTTGTAAATTTAAAATTCTTCCGTTAGTTAAACGATTTTATTTAACACGTTAACATGAGAACTGAATTATTATAATATATCAAATAAATATTAAATTTAGACATTTTTGTGCACAGCTTTTTTGATTGTATAGAGTACGCGCCCCTGGGTACACTTATATATGAATAGGTATGATATGAACTGATAAATGAATCGTTGAGATTTGAAACCACTGCAGAAATGTTAATTTAGATAACTCATACATAAAACACTCAATAATGTCGAGCTATATCAAGTATTCATTAAAGTAAATTAAATTTTTACTAATTAATTCGAATATGATGTAAAGTTTTTTTCCTCCAAGAATAGTTCTTCTAAAGGTAGGTAGGTAAATTGGAGTAGGAGTTGATTAGAGAATCATATGGTTATTAGAAGGGGAATAATTATATTCTTCTTCTTCTTATGCCTTATCTCTCTAAAAAGCTCTACAGTAGATTGGCCAAAACATTGTTTACGGTACTTCAGCCATGATGTTTGATGTTCTCCTTCTTCCAGAGCCAGAATTATATACATATTTATAAAATATTCAGTCATACGCGCCTTTGACTCCTACCACTAATATCATGATAAAAAAATTCTTAATTAAGATTGTGAATTGATGCCCCACATTTGCATACGCGCAGACAACAGCAACGATGGTCGTCAAGCATCGCTCAGCCAATAATTAACAAGTTAAAATATGTGGCGTAATATTTATTTGCTTGGTGAGTTTAAATATATGTAATACTATTATTTACCCTAGTATAGGGCTTGTAGGTATACAATTGAGACATGCGATATTGATTTTCGAAAATAATTTATTAAATCAAAAAATTCAAATTAATGTTGGGGTTAGGTTTAGAACTATAGTCGACAATGGAAGGTACTGTTTTTTAGAACCGAGACCTCGAGACCCATTTACGTAAAAAATTAAAATAGGAAAATTCGCATTAGATTTATAAAAATTATGTGTATAGTCACATTTAGATTCTGATTTTATTAAATCGGAAAATTTAACTGCATTTGGTATTATAATATTGGTAATAAGTTATTTTAGATATTGGCGGACTGAACAGTTTTAACAGATGCAATTGACAATACCCGTACAAAACGTCGAGAGAATTTTCTTTTAAATTTATCTAAATAATTAAAACCAGTCACATCTGAAACAACCGGCATGTTTACTTTAACTTGTATTTGAAAAACGACACGCATAATATAATGGCTATTGTTGGGTTTCCGTGTAATGTGTGTACCTACGTAGACACGTACTTTGCGACAGGACTGAGTCACACAGTTAAATTTAACAAGTAAATAAAACAACACAGTAGTTATTGCAACAGAATATATATATATATATATATACATAGTAACCTGTGGATCCCATATATCCATAATCTTGACAAACAATGTAAAAAAATAATTTGTAAATATCGTGATTGGTGTTTGACTTAACACCTTTTTTTTAAATTGAGCAAAACAAGAAAGAAGTCAGTTAAGATTTTTGATATTCATTTCTGTAATTTTAAATACAAAGTATAAAATAAATATCAGATATCTCATAAAGACAAAGCTATTTTTAATTATTTTTAATGGAAAATATATGGAAGTATATGGTATCTTCGGCTGACTTAAGTGATCTCTTTATTTATCAAATTTTTGAAAGTTGTATATGTGTTAGTATGTGGACTCGTTTCAAGTACCACTACACAATCGCCATCTATGAACCAAATTTGATAATTCATTTCTCCTTTTTTTTAAATAGCATATGGTATATGTCATCACTCAGATTTTCAGAATCAGATTTTTTTTAAATTATTTTTATAGCAACATTCTTTATTTGTATTTTCAACATATACTAGAATACGCCTAAAAAAATAATATTTTTCAATTTTTTATATATTTTCTTATTTTGACCAGTATATTATATTATCAACATTTGAATGTATCCAAGAACACACAATTACTGGATTTTTACCTACAAAGGCAATGTTTTTAAACAAATATCAGATATCTCTAAAAGATAAACCTATTTATTATTATATTTAATGGAAAATATATAAAAGTTTGGAAGTATGGAGTAATTACAGGGCTTACGACCTGTCTTCGGCTGGCTTAAGTGCGTAGAATACAAAGTATAACAAATATGAATTAAATATGTTAATTAGAAAGATATACATATAAAATCAAAGTATAACGTCTAAATGGTCTAACTTGCGCCTACTGTTATTCGTATTTGCAAACTGTAGAACATTAGCATTAGTGATTTATCTTACGTAGATGCAGAAAGTGTTAACGTAAGTATCTATATACATTTAACTTTTTTTTAAATATAATATTATTAAGATTCCTTCATTAATTTTAAATCACTTCTAAATATTTATCGGTCTAAGTTTGTAAATGCTCTGCATTTTAGATGATCAGAATAGTTTTTGGAGATTTATTTGAAATTAAGGATACCGATAAGGGCGGTTTTTGGAACTGGAAGAATCATGTTATTTATGTATATTTATATATTGTAAATTAATCAAACCATTAACCATGAAACTATCGATTTTATTTCTTAAAAATAACATTATCAGGACGTTTGTATGGTTATATGATGTGTGATGCCATAGAACGCGTTAGGTTTTTTAATATTTTCTCAGAATGTATTTTTTGATTATACAATTTTTTACTGCACTTAGTCCTGATTGCTTTAATGCAGAAAATAGTCTGATAAGTAGTCAGAATAAGGCTGGATATATATCAGAGATGATATCTACTGTATCGCACACAAAAAATAATTTGTATTTATTTTTAATACACATGTTATTTGATTAAATTGTTATTATTATTATTGTAATTGTTCACCTCTCATATAAACATTGACAATAAATAAACCATTTTCATGTTAATAAACTTAGTGATTATATTTATTTAATATACATAACAATATGGCGAGACAATAATATTGTTTATTATTTACATAACATTTTACAATTTTCAAATAATTTATTAAAACCCATATGTCCAACCGAGTTTTCCATTTATTTGATCTGTGCTAAAATAACTTTCTTTTTTTAAATATGAGTCTGATGATATTTTTTTGTTTCAGGGTTTGTGATTGTAACGTCAGTGATCCTCCTCCTCCTGGGAATAGTTATCGCCATATTCTTCTCCACGTGGATTCGGTTATTCATAGATCATGTAAGCTAATATTTTATTATTTATTACTTTACATTTTTATTTAGTCTAAATTTATTATTACGCATTTTCGTAACAAGTACGTCTCAAGTTATACACCTCGTAGTAGATTGTTGGTGGTCCAAGAGAAACTCATATGTGACAATTATAATCTTTATTATACGAATAATAAAGTTTAAGATACAAGGTATATAACTCTAGTCTCGGAGACAAACGGTAACGAAAAGAGACCGCTCACACACACACGCACATATACATTTCGCCCCGACGGTGCGGGCGCTCTGATACACACACACACATATATTCGATCTCAAGAACATCACATTCATTGTTAAAGGAAATGTTGGATAAAGAAACAATTTTACTAATTTAAATGTTGGACAATAACAAGATTTACAAGTTTAAATATTGGATAATAGCATAAAAACACGATTATAATACTAGTTTTAGTATTAGATAATAATAAGATTCTTTTATTTAGTTTAAATATTGGATAATGATGGAATCACATGAAGAAATCATCAAATCTTTTTCGGAGTACATTTCCATGAATTTCGTCACACCAATTATTTCTTACTTTGAAGACCATTAGCGCCAATTTGATGATTTCAACACCGTGCACATTTTTGTAGCTGTATGTATTAAGAGGAAATAAAATATATCACGATATTGCTGAAATAAAATTCTAGCCATTGAATTATAAACATAATGTATATCTCAAGATGACAGTGATTTATGAGTTAATTAAGCCTGAAATTCTCAAGTTCTTATGCGCATAGTCGCGATATTTTTTGAGCCATGGATATCTATCAAATCTCGATAGTAATAGCATATAATATTGACTAACTGTAACTTCGTAAATTTTATTTTTTTATTCATTAATCATATTTAATTTTATGTACATTTAGTATCATCGTACCTTGGATTTATATTTTGTATAATTTAATAAATTAAGTAATACTTCTATTTTCAATCCGATTTCATTCTCTTAGAAAAGGAGTGTGTTAACTTTGATTGAAAATATCATGTATGTGTTAAACATGTTAATACTATGACGTGTGTCATAAAGTCCATCGTACAGTGGTGGATCCGTATCGTGACCAAGCTATTCACCATATAGGGGGTGTTCAAAATAAACAATGTCAGATCGGCTCAGCTAATGGAGGGAGGAGGAGGAGGTAATAAGACAGGTAATCGCAGCGGGTAGGTAATATAATTTATTTAATCCATTACAATAAAGAGATATATGAATATTCGAAAGTCAATATAGTTTATTTATTTATTTAATTCTTAACATAAACAAGATTAAAGTATTTTCTTTAACTAAAACTTTTATTTTATATATTTAGTCAGATTTATTTTACATCTATTCAATTTCTCTTCCTTTCTTATGTTTTCTGGAATTTCATTAAAAAATTTCATCGCACTATACATCATAGATTTCTGAGATTTGGCCTTCTTCCTGAATGGCAGTCTCAGTCTCAGTCTATCCCTTCCCCTTGTACGATGCTCGTGCTCATGTTTCGTGTGAATTCCGCTGATATTTTCTTATTGATGATTTTGTAAATAAATACCATTGTATTAAATTATATTTTCTGCTTAAAGGTCATCATATTCAGATCTTTCAGCATTGCACTGATCCGAGTATATCTATTTTTCCTGAGTATTATTCTCATAGCTTTATTTTGCAACACTGACAATTGTTGACTGTGACTTGTGACAACACTGACAAAATGCTGCTGCAGTAGTTGATATGTGTGTAGTGGGCGTCGGCCAAATAGGGAATGCTCCGATAGGCGCATTGCCTGCGCGCGGAGATGCGTGCGATGGTGCCATCTATCATCGTTAAATGGTAGCTACTAACCTCAATTTTATAAGAATGTAATTTAAAAAATATATATATATTAAAAAACTAAAAGATAAGGTAAATACTTCAATAAATCACTTAGTCGACAGCATAGATTGTGCAGTCTCAAGTTTAATTAACTTTTTATTTTATGTATTTTAAAAATCTTAATAAACACACAATTACAATTTTTTTTTCTACAGGGCGGTCCTTTGAACCAAAATACACATTTTGGCATACCTAAGTATACTTATATTGTCATCACTACAAACACTGTGGTGAGTTTAAATATGTAAATTAAAGTTTAAGTCACAGATTCCATAACAGGATGTCTGAGGCGAATACCAAATACAGATAATACAGAATACCCCTTGTGGCTTTGAGTCACTCGATGTAGCCATCTTCTCTCTTTATTATTATATTATTTAGGGATATGAATTTATAATTATTGGTATATATAAGTATAATTTATACAATGTATTCCTTTTGTGTTTGATATCCCAGGCATTACTGATCTCATCGACATAAAGGAAATCGTAAAAGAAAACTAATACATAAGGTTATTAATCTGTAAATAATCTCAGTACATAGCTGCTTTCCAATTAGAACTAAGTCTATAACATTGTTCACATATTGATAGTTAGTTGACATTTTTTATGTATATTATGTATATTATGACTGAGCATCATGGTCAGTGGCGTAACTACAAAAATTGGTCCCCTATGCAGAATGAAACAAGGGCTCCCTACATAAGTACTGTACAATATATAAGATATACAAATATTAGTACTGAATGGTTTATTCATTAAATAGTAAGAACAAAATTAGTCTTCTTAATATTCACACTTTCATGAAGAAAAAAAACATTAAATGTTTTAATATGAATTTTTTTCTGTATTTGTATTTTAAATAAATTTTCGGTGTTCTGTAATGTTTTCACATTTACTTGTATAATTTAATTTCTTAATGTGGTGGATTTTAGACATTATTAGTCGATATTAACACTGGGAAAGGTATTGATACTCGCAAAAATATCTATGCCAAATGGAATGTAGGACAAAAACTTTTTGGGGCCCTATCTAACATAGCCCCCAATGTACCGTATTGATCTGATTACGCCACTGATCATGGTCCTCTATTCCGCTTCTACAGCGTGAACTGTTTGTCTCGATTCTTTGCGATCTTGGGTCATGTTTAGTGCTTAATGTAGCGAGGCTCTAATCATATTTAGGACTTGGTCTATCCATTTTATTGAAAATCAACCTCTTGTCCTCCCAATTTCTCCAGGATACATATTTTATATTAATATACCCAAAGTATGAAAAATTATTTACTTTACTTTAGAAAATATGTAAATTATACGTATTAATAAGAAATGTACTTTTAGAAATATTAATTGTAACAAAAATATAACTCTTCAGTTTGATATGTTCATTCGCGAATAATTAAGTAGTAAGTTTTTTACACCGGATTGGCTGCCCTTGCAGGCCCTTCTGGAAAAGGAACGTTGACTGCGCACCAAGGTCAGCAGAAATCCATTACCAAGCTGACACTAACAAGATATTTAAAGAGAGGATTAATTTTCTGGGTGAAGTTTTATTAGCTGATCATGTATCTGACTTCCAAACAGAGGTCAAATAGTTGACACATATAGTTGGCGCGCGTGTGTAATACAGTTTACTGGTAAGGAAGAAATGAATTTTTTTAAGGTTTATTTTTGACATTATAAAATTTCATTTGTTAGAAAATGGTTACTTAGAATTGTAATTTGTATGGGTAGGTACTATGAGGGTGGACTTGCCGCCTACCCAAGACCGTTTATAAGCAAAAGCTCCTATATGATCCAACACATTCGCCGCCAGGTTGGCTTGTTTTTTTTAATGCTAATAGGCAGCAGTGCAATTTATTCTCGCACTCAGTGACAAGACAAATCCGCACAGCCATCATCACAAAAACCCTCATTGGCCCCGATCCTTTATTTATTTATTGATAGTTTAAAAACATTTTAACAAATATACGTAGTGGATGAAAAAAAACAAATAATTAAAATGTAGCTTTGGTCAGGGAGATGAGGAAACAAAAGAACACGCCCCTGAAAAAAGGAAAAGGACAATACAAAATTAACAACACACTGACCAGTCATCAGAGCACCACTGCCGTCCGTAACATCCCAATGATATGAGATAAACAAAATAGAGACTACAATACATTAGGTAGGTAGGTAGGTACTATTATTTTACGCACAACGGTGCTGAGTTTTTACCTACCAGAAAGTTAAAGGACTGTGGTGGATCTGCTCACCCCCACAGACATGGCCGCGTAAGTATTCATCTGACAGCCATACAGTCCAACTGGTACCTGCAGAAAACCAGACGTCAAGACAGACGATACGTCGCGCCGCAACCAGTGCGAGGAAACCTAGAACAGTCCGCTCTCCTAGCCAGCTCCTCGGACACATCTACTCGCACGTATCTCTAACTACGTTAATCTTATACTTTATTTAATAATGTGTAATATAACCAAAAAAGTGTAAAGTCAATCTGTAAATAAACGCAACTATCGTGAGTACTGTTTCTTTTAAAATACACCCGACCTAGCCTCAAATACCAGCCTGTATATTGGTAACATTTTATATACATACGGGAGAAGCGAGGAGGTATAGGGCCCTCGATTCTCCCCGCACACATTCTTCTGACACAAATAATCCCTATTGGTGACTCTAACGAGTCCACATAATCAAGTCACTTAAGTGGTGACCCCGGCGTGAATGTGAATTTCTGAAAAGGGTCAAATCGTAAATCGGGGTGTGTACTGAATAGAATATGAATTCACCATAGTGACAAAGATGACATATTTGTTACACGCAGTACCCAATTTATAAATGAGATTTTTACCTACTTACCGTGCTTGTTAAAAGTCATATTTATGTTTTGTGAGTGGGTACTGAATAAAATATGTATTAAACAAATATCAGATATCTCATAGAGACAAAGCTATTTTTTATTATATTTAATGGAAAGTATATGGAAGTATCGGGTAATTACAGGGCTTACAACCTGTCTTCGGCTGGCTTAAGTGATCACTGTATATAAATATAACATTCACCAATTCTCACCCCTCCATCTCCACATTTATCAAATTTTTGAAAGTTGTATATATGTTAATATGTAGACTCGCTTCGAGTACCACTACACCATCGCCATCTATGGACCAAATTTGATAATTCATTTTTACTTTTTTAAACTGTATACATGTCATCACTATGAGAATCTGATTTTACCTCATACTTTCATATATTTTCCATTAAATGCGTTTGGTAATTTTTTTTTTAACACTAGCTCTTATGCGAGATACGACGTTTACGCATCAAAAACTTAAACGCTTACGTAATTTCATTCACCCAAACGGGTCGGACATGTTAACCCTTCCCAAACCATGCTGTAACACAGGTCTACCATCATAATTAAACCTGAAATATTTCGGTAAATACATGAAACATAAAATTCATATTTTAAAAATTTTTAAAGAAAATATTAGCGTTTAAGAATGACTAGTTAAAAACCAATTATGAAAAGGGAATCGTACAGAAACAATTATTTTTTCCATTCAAACTGTTGTAAAATTAATACGTTGGTAAAAATATAATTTGTGATATGAAAGACATAGATCACACACTATTTTCACAGTGAAAAGAACAACAAAACAATTGTCTATTTCTCACTAATTAAATGAAGAGAGATAATAAGGAAGGACACAGTATAGGACTTAATGAATGCTTTAAGTTATGTTATTAATCATTTTTTTAAAATTGAATGCTCAATATTTAATGTAAGTTCATGCCATTAAAGCCATTTAAGTTAATAAAAACATTTTTTCTAACAGTTATTTACGGTAACACGAGTTGACAGCAGGGCTGCGTTCGGATATTTTATATCTCGGTATGGTAAAGGTTAAATCAACACTTGTCTCTAGCCAGACTGCGAGAAATAATTTTCCTAACAGTCAAATATGATTTAACATAACAATGTGTATCTGAAAAGCAAACTGAAATTGTTTACCTATGAATGTTAATAGCAGGCACGTGTAGCTGGAAAAATAAATAAAAAAATTATATATTCATCTGACGAGTACATATTATTATGACAGAATAAAATGCCAATAACATGATAATAATTGCGCTGGGAGTATTACGAGATAAACATGTAATTTATATTTTAATGGAATTTATTGTATGTGTTATTGTGCAATTTCAGAATAGACAGACTTCTATGATATTTAAACGAGTTAAGAATCAAAATGGATGGATGTAAATAAAACAATGTTATAATTTAACACTCTCGAAACTCGAGTAGTGCAAATAAACTCAAGTTGAGTTATAACATTGTTTTATTTGTATCCGTCCATTTTGATGATGAAACTCAAGAATAATGTATATGGAAACGTAATATATCTAAGTCTTAAATTTCCCCGGAGAGAAAAAGTTCCGAGTTCGTATCCCGGTGTCAATCAACGTATCACGGTGTCAACCGGTGATGGTAATCAAGTACTTTTTTGATTAATTTTTATCTGCATATTTTTTTAATTTATTAATTTAATTTGATATATTATAGCTATTAATTTTCTAGAAATTCTTATCAAGTACATTATTATTTCATTCTTTTGTACTATAATTTTAAACACATGGCAATATAATGTTTAATCTAATTTAAGTAATTTAGAAATGGTGAATGTTCCTGACACTTCTCTTATCTTACTTCTTCAGATATATTTAAGTGTTGTGATCTTTGAAATAAGTTTGTGTATAAAATAAGACAAGGTTCATATATATATATATGAATCTTGTCTTATATATATATATATATATATATATTTATAGGCACTGAAATCAGGACGATTTATTTAAATTTGTGTAAAATTAGACAAGAGACTAGAGGAAAGATGAGAGGTCAGGAGTTTAATTCCCGTCCCAGAAGACAAACAAGATAGCCGTATTTTTCATGTCAGTTGATAATATGTGTGTAAATATACATTTTACCAAGTCCGATCAAAATTTAATAAAATATACGTAGAAATATATTGCTTCACATAAGGAAGACCGAAATGCTAATTTCAGAACGTCCGCTTTACATTTGTTGTACAAATTAATATGACGCTTCCGTTTCCGGTATTACGTAATTAATTTTTCATTATTTTCATCAGTTTGACTAATCAAAGGTCAAACAGGTATATGAATTCTTTACTCTTTTATACTGATTATTGATATTATGACGTAGAACTATGGTATGTATATGAACAAACAAAATATTCATGGTCAAAAAAACTACCTCGTGCGTATCATTTTTTTGTACTTAATACAAAGGTTGTACACATTTTTAGAAAACTTTCAGAGGCCAGAGAGGGTGTTAATAAACAAAATGTAAAGAGAGCCTGATTACAATATGTTATTGACATCGATAAAATTACGTTTGCTCTTGGTTTTTTCACATTATACAAAAACATGCAGATTGTTTAAAAATATTAACGAATCATAATAAAACTACGTCTAATGTGCATAAAAAAAATTAAAACACTAGTTTCAGTAACAATCAGATTCGTGCAAATTCTACTAGTATTATAATAGTTAATTTGTATGTCTGTATGAGTAATATTAGCCTCATTTCCATAGCAATAATATTTTTCCACACATTCTTATTGTGAAGTTATAATTACTCAAAGGTATTTGAGATTCCGTAAAAACAATGTAAATGGCTTTCAAATAATGAAACGACAGATGTATTAATTATTAAAGTGTAACATATAGGTTCGAAAATTTGTCATGAAAAATACTGGCGCTATAACACAATTGATAGTGTACTTCCCCGGATTGGAAATAGAGATACATGTTCGAATCCCGTTTCGAAAATTGATTTTATATGTATATATTTATAATTAATACATTAAATTAATATTTATAATATTTTTCATTTTGGTTGGAAAATATACAAACTTAACAATCGGTAGGTACTGATTTTAATTCGTGGCGTTCTATTATCAAGACTCAGACAACATTAACAAGTTTACAGATGTGGGAGGGCGGTCATTTTCTACTTTTTTTTTCATTATTAAGATAGACGTAATATTATAGTATTAATTTTGTAATGTAATGTAATAAACACGTCTTTAGTATGTTTAATTTTAATACATTTTTTATGGTATGAATTGTGGCACCTCCACCGAAGGTTCGCTGCCCAATAAAAGTAATATTTTTAATAACTGACAAGAAGGCCATTTTTAAATTCATTAATTTTTAATTAGAGGATAATTATACGTAATTTTTACATCATTTGGGTCAGGTACAACCTAAAATTACGCAGTGTATTGTACTATCAGTTATATCTGAGGAAGGTCCAAATATTTTCAATATAAAAATCATTATTTTGATACAATGAGATCGGAAAATATATTTGTGCGTATTTTGAAATTAGCCGCAGTTCACAAATTGTAAAGTGTTTAACTAAATGAAGTCTATAATATGAATGTAAATAGCTTTGACAGATATATGAATGTTAAACTTTAACGTTACGTTTTAAATAATTAAAGAATTTGCGCATCTTCAATTTGGGCGATCACATAAGTTTGAATAAGGTATTGTCATTTTTTTTTACTGCGTCAAAAATCATCAATTAAAATTAATCAAATTTACGAAAAATAAGTGTTTCTCAAATGACGGCGGTTCCTTCTTTTCGAGATGTTAAATTCCTTGTGGGTTCACCGTGACCTCGAAAGTCTACAGAATCGATACCTTAAAATCAGGAGCAACTGTTTCATTTTGTAATTAAACGGACTACGAAAATTACAAAACACACATGAATTGGGTGGTTAAGAAATTTTATTGATATTTATCTGATTTATCTTGTACTTATTGGAAATATTTGAAGTTAGCTGAATTTCTTTACCAAAATTGTAAAATATTGTTGGAGTTAGATGATTTTTCATGATAATGTAGTGATTATGATTTCCACGGACATCCTCTATTTCTGGTGCCATCAACACTTGTCAGATAAAAATTTGAGGTTTTTGCAAATAATAAATAGGTTTTTCAATATTATTTATTATTTTAAAACACGTGATTTCACGTATTTTTTAAATTGATGGCAATTTTTGGCTTTTAGTATACCATAGAACAATAAAAGAGGAAAATAATGGCAATAAAAACGGTTTTTTGACCATGGGTGGAATTATCTGCTTTGCAGATTAAGGTATATGATTTATGATATTTGTCGAAAGAGGAATGTCATATCAATTTTAAAATTCGAATTAAAAAGTATATATGAAGAGATTTGATTGTTTTTTTAGTAATATGTTCAGAATTTTCTTAAATCATTTTTAGTACATATTCCAAACATTTTAATATATAGACCTTAATTTAGTCCTATACTCTTATTGGACCAAGGAATGTACCATGGTTAGGTCAGGTTAGGTTATGTATGGCAGTGACTATATACTTATATGACATTTTCTCTCCAACTAATCTAATGTTTCTTTATAATTCCAGGAGCTGGTTCTTCGCACCAGTTCAAAGACCTTCAAATTATGGAGCAAGCCCCCCGTCACTCCCGTCATCAGTGTGTATGTGTACAACGTCACCAACGCTGACGAGTTTCTCAACAATGGTTCCAAGCCCATATTGGACGAGTTGGGACCTTACATGTACAGGTAGGCAGTCATCTCAATAACGAGAAGGTTACTAAATACAGCAATCTGGTTGTACTACGTACATATTTAATACAGAGTATTACTATCTACCACACTATGATGTAGAAAAATATAAATTTTTGGAATAAATTAGAAGAATTTTTATCATGCGTTACCATAATGTAACAACTCACTCAATAACTTGATCTACAAGAGTCGTTTTAAATCGCCTAAGTTATGCATAGACGTACAAGAGCATCAGGATGAAGGCCAGTTAAAGGGAAAATGTCGTTAAGGAGGTTTATTTGCAATACCAAGATATATAATATATCCTGATGCTTTTCTATGTAGTGACATAAATTTCAACGATTTTTTTCATTGAAATACGAATAATCATTCCGTTATCAAATGAACATTTTATGAAAATAATAATTTAGAAAGTAAAAATTAACGAAGTTTGAAGCAGTCCATACGGGAGACACTTCGTGACTTGAGAATCGTATGTAATAGAATCCTGGTTCTATCATATTTCACACGTATTGGTATCAGTGGCGTTTAGTGGCGAGTGGTGCTTTCCAACATAGGGCACGCAACGAAAAGAAAAATAGAATTCGGTATAGGCACCAACCAGGAAGAACACGACTTACCTGGATTTTCTTGCAGTAGTCACAGCTCTCCTGAATTTCAGGAAACTTCTTTGATGATTATCACGAAGCACTGTGTATCACCCAATATTGATTGTTAATCTTCAGCACGCACTGCGAGAAACCGAAACAATAATATTTCAAGTCTGTGTTACAACTTCGTAGTAGAACATTCACACACTTGAGAGTTCACAAGTCATAGATCACACACAGAAAAAATCGTTCTTTGCGGTAAGGGAAAAGGAAAAGGGGGGGGGGGGGGGCAGATAGGTATAGTAAACCTAATGGTACATCTACACGCGCACGGCGATCTGTTGTTAGTCGTTAACGCATGCGTTTTATAGCTATATTCGACCACGTAGCATAAGCTGTTCAATTTCCCGCTGTATAGTACCAACTTGCCAACCGTTATGCCCAGTAGACAACAGAATCATTTCGGATTCGCAAATTTGCCGTGTCAGTGAAATAAGGCTTAGAGGGTTTTGGATTGATTCTTACCTCTTAACTGTCAGTGATTTTCTCTTATCTATATTGAATGTGTTTTATAAAGCATACATTCAATTTTGGTAATAGGTATACAATATAGCTAATAGGTACATATTCAACATAGGGGCTATAGCCCCGTGAATATATATTTTTTTGCAATAATTTGACTTACATATGTATTTCTTGCGAAGGAAAGAGATGCATTCCTACACAAACCGTTTGCCGGAAATTCTGCGTTATTAGATGGTAGCCGCGCTGCGTAATGTACCGTTCCGGCGATGATGCGACAGACGTGCGTTACCTTCCACAGCCAATGAGCACGATTCGATCGAGTGTGCCGAGCGAGCCGACATAGTATATACCACTGATACTGCTGGCGTTTCTGGCTAAATATAATTAAATATACATTTTAAACCATTTCGGTGCGATATGACATCGGAATTTGTTTTAGAAAATATTCCGCGGAATGATATGATCGTTACGTAAGAGAAACGAATTATAATATTTATACCAGTTGTAATTTTAATAATTTATATATATATTGTGGTATTCTTTATCACGCAACAGGGAATTGCATAGTTCATATATATAGGTACTGATGGCACTGATGGCAAGTCAGAGATTCTTGGAAGTAATTTACAACCTGACGACCTTGGTATTTATTTCGTATTCTTATTCTATTTTCTTTTAGTGATAATTGATTATTTATTATCGTTTAACACGCCTAACATAATACACACTCTGGAAAATTTATATTTCATTATTCATCAACCTTATTCAATCGTTTAATATTAACTATACATTACTTAAAAATCTTCCCAGGTCGGGCGCGAAAGACGTACGTAGAATGTTTTCTGTTAAAAATGTAATAATTTAAATAATTACTTAACTATTACAATGTTTCGATTTTTAAATTTCTGACAATGGTCTTGTTGAATTATTATTTAGAACAAAAAGATCACATATTCACATTTTAAATGAAATTGACACTTCACTACTGCGAAATTAATCAATATTCCTGCGTGTGAATCAATAGCCCTGTGCAACAGTAAGAAATAGCGATTTTATATATAAAATTTTGTATTTGTAAAAATTTATTATATTACAATAAAAATGAATTCCGTGACAACTGCTCACAAAAAAGGTGCACAAAAGACAAGCGCACACATGGACACTCCACACAAGAAAAGTTCGCACATAGACAACTGTACACAACTGTGAGCTTATCTAACTTAACTTAATCTAACCTACCCTAACTTTTGCTACTTATTATTATTAGGTATGAATTTGTGAGCAGTCGTCTATGTGTGCACTAGTCGCTGTGTGTGCAGTTTTCCTGTGTGCAATTATCTGGTAGTCATCTTTGTAACGAACTAATATTATTATATTATTCATACATTTTGTTATTTTCAAATATATATGTAATATAATTTTCCACTTGGATACAATCGATGGAGGCCAGTATCTTTAGTCCTCTGCCAATCTTTGCCGTGTCACTTTTACTGCTTTGGTAATTTCGTATACCATTTAAGAATAATTTGTATCGATCAATTATTATCTGTACGTATTAAAATATGATCCACTAGCAGTGACGACGACACGCTTCATATTTGTCTGTACTATAACCCGCTCGCTTCGTTTTCTGTCTCTTCTGGTAATTTCCAACGTACAATATATTCTTTTCATGGTATGTTTGTTTTTAATATAGGTACAATACTTTTTAAACTCCGTTATGTGCAATTTTTCGTTGCAACATTTTTAAATCTTGTACATCAATATTCAGAATGAATTTTATTAAAATCCGCCGCGATTTATTCACTATTGAATATAAGCGCGTTAAATTCACTTCATCAAAAACAATGGAAACTTAGAATGATGCATTTTATCTAACCGATTGCGTCGGACTACCGGGTGTTTCCTCGATGATGTTAAATAATTGGCAATGTTAAAGAAAATGGATTAATTTCAACTAATAAAGCGATGTAAAAGTAATGATTAGCGGAAAATTAAAAAGTCAGTAATCCGTGGAGAAGTTTGATAAAATTCCTGTTCGCTGTTGTTACCGATAAAACACAAACATATGAACGTGGTCCGTATACAAACGTACACTATAATAATGAAACAGCTCACTCAGAATCACTTATAATATCATCTTTTTTTGTTAACATGTTATGTTTATTAACTATTTAACAAATTTATTAAACATTCTTATTGTGCAGTTGTAATTATTCAGGACATAGGTCTGTGATATTTTTTTAAATACAAATTAAATGTATTAATTAGAAAGATATACGTATAAAATAAATTTGATCGAAAAATATTATTGTTGCTACCGGGATTGGAACCTAGATCTCATCCTATCCATTATGTTACATAACTAACTAACTAATTAACTTATCATCACGACAATTCGCCTATAACTCAGAGAGGATGGGATGCCACAAGCCTCTAGTCTGACACAACTCTCGCGTCATCCACATTCATATATCTTTTCATATCAATTTGTCAATTCTAATGGGACCTTCTTTCAGTGTACGGTTTACCTGGTCATACCAAATCTTCTATTTCTGGTGTTCATTCTCGACACCGAACTACATAAACTACCACTTTATTAATCCTATCAACTGTGCTAAGATCAGCTTATGGTATCAATATTAAAACAAGGTTTCAGAAAACACTAGCCATTGCCACTTATCGACAACTATTGTTAACTATAGTTGCCAATCAGTGACAACCAGGAGCGTGCAGTGTATGCAAGCAAAAAAGGTGTACATTACTAAAAATTCTGTGAAACAAATATATATTAAATAGTCTATAATGTGGACCGTGAACGTTTATTTACGGATTTATAAAAATTAGCACAATCTGTGTATCAGTAGAAACTTTAATGGCTTAGTTCTAAAAACTACCACGACAACCCACCGCTCTAGCCGTAGCGCTAGTAGCTACAATGGGTCGATTGTAGGTATTCACAATACTCTCTTCTATTTTTAAGCTAGTGTATTACTCAAGTCTATTAGCTATTTACTGAATTGAAAATTTCTCGGTTGATCCGATTTGTATAGAGTCGTTACTTATGTTGTTTTTTAACAGAATAACATTTGAAAGACTTACAACTGCGTGCAAATCATTGAAGTATCTACTTCCTCATTAATAATTCGCAAATTTTACTATCTTACTGTTTTTAACGTGTTGATTTCGAGGTGAATTTGGTGCATGGATTTGTTTTTGATTTGGGAAAAACAAAAAACAATTGGCAGAACTATTTTCTACGTTAACCCATAATAAAAATATTTATTTCGTTCAGTTATTACGTGAAGGATTTTCAAACAATAAAAGAGTCATAGAAAATGTTCTTAAAAACGTTCATACGTTTTTTACATTGATTTTTATATGGGTAAGAAGGTATTATTTTACGTTTAAAACTTAAACTTAAAAAATACTATTAATAGTATTCTAAAATTACAAATAAATACATGGTAAGGTCGTATAAACGACGGATTCATTTTGTCTAAAGACGTTGGTTAAACGAAAGTTCATAATCCTATGTACAACATATATTGTATTACATTTGTGTTATATATGATTGCATAATATCATTGGTAACAGCATAACCTAAATCTATATCTACTGCACGCCACTGGTAACAACCTACTATTTTCTGCTAGTTAAAATAATGTGTGTGCAATAAATTAATGCTATTTGTTAACTATAAAGTACAAAACATAATATAAAGTCTCCATTCAACAGAATAAGCTTACTAATCATTATTAAATTACCACATCATTTTATTACATACAAATATAATAAATTCGCACTTTTATACGTATATTTAGTTTTGGTTAGATAGATAAAATAAAAATATACTTTTAAAATAATAGAATTAATCAAACACAATTACAACATTTTATAAATTAAATCCTTATTATGATACATAAATTACATAATATACAATTGACATTTGTCTATATGTCTAATCAAAACATTAATATTCAACAAGGCTTTGAGTCCAATGATCATAACACGCAAAGCGTGTTTAGTCCAGACATTGAATTTTATTTTGGAAAACCAGAGAACATTGCATAAATTTAAACAATATTTAAGACCAAAAAAAAAAAAAAAAGTCGACACATGTCTCAGATACTTGTATCATACCATTCCTGCATAAAATATATTTTTAATTTGATTTGAAGCGATATATCCGAATTTTATTTCAAATTTACACGGTATTCTTTTGTTGTGTGGAAATATTTATTCTTTTTTTGGTTTCTACAAACATACTAAATATCTGTAATAAAATTCATATATGTGCCCATTATTATGAAAGTGGTCTAAGTCGTGTTTCTTTCCTTTCGAGACTTAACGAGACTGAATTGATCAAAAAATATTTTTATATTACACAACAAAATGTTTCAAAATTAAGTCTACTAGATTTATAATGTATTTCGGCATACAAATGTAGATTATAAGAAAATAAAAAATTGAAAGTTGAAATGACTTTCTCTATTATAAAAATAAATACTAGCGAAATACCGTTGAACGTCGGAATATATCGCTTAAATTTTTACGATTTGCATCATATTATATTAATTTAAAACACTGTGACGCGAAATAATTAATTAATTTTTTTTTTCAATTTCTTGACATACACATATATTACGCACCTTTATATATAGAGTTAATATTACTGTCTTATCGAACCTCTTTTAAATATTACGCACTTTTTTAACATCCTTAGGTGACACATTTTGCCCGGAAAGCCTCCAAAATAACATATTCTTATTTTAAAACTATGAAATTCAATTACCTATTAAGTTACAAGTGTATTAAAATGATACCGTAAGCATTTATATATTATATTTGACTATACTTAAGCATTAAACTAAATAAAATATTGACAAAACTGAAATCGTTCCCAAGAATGAATAAGCATAATTTATTTTTGAAACTTGCTGTAACGATTTAGTACATCGAATAGCACTCAGTAACATGTCAGATCATTCAAATCGCGGACGTCTAGGTCACCAGTGATTATTTTCTATAAAAACATTAGGGTTCAGTTACACGTCAAGTTAAGTGAAAGTTTGTACATAAAAAAAATCGTAATCGATTTGATAGATAGTTTAAAATTAATGAACCTTAAGAATGTATCACGAGCTTTGACAATTTTATAGAAGTGTAAAGAAAAGTATATGGCAATGTGCAGGCCACATCGCTCGAAGGACGAATAATCGTTAGACGATTGCAGAACTGAGAATGCAGTCTTCCAGTGGCATCCGAGGGGAATCAAGAGACCTAAATATCGCTAGATTGCTATTACATTTGCAGCTAATAACAATGAACAGAGAAGAGTGGAAAATATTCGGCGAGGTTTTTATCTAACACTGATTAAAATACGACTGATAACAGAATGAGCGAAAAATTATTGAATTATGTTCTGAATAATTACAACTTCACAATAAGAATATGTTCTCCTTAATAATATATTATATAAGTTGTTTCAATGTATCCAAAAACTTAATAAAAATTATTGTTAATTCTGACGTCTGCTATCAGTTTACTCAAATGTATTTCAGATTCCGTAAAAACAAAAGCAGAATGGAACGATAGATGTATTAATTTGAAAAGTGTAACATATGGGTTCGAAAATTTGTCCACAAAAGTACTGTCTGCTGTAGCATAGTTGGTTAATGCACCTTTTCCGGATTGGAAAGAAATTCGAACCCTGGTAGCAACAACAATATTTTTCGATAGAATTGATTTTATATGTATATCTTTCTAATCAATACATTTAATTAGTATTTAAAATATCACAGACCTATGATCTGAATAATTACAACTTCACAATAAGAATGTGTTCTCCTTAATAATTATATTATTATTAACTAGCAGAAAAGCAATCGGCAATCGCCGACAATTTTCTATCCTTTACGGTCCAGTGCCGAATACATTCGTTTCGTTTCAAAAATTGTAAAAGTATATTAATATTCATTATTGATTTTTTGCTAATACGTACTGACATCTAGCGGATTTTTTTACCAAAACCGATGACACTAACATCGGATACGAGTACGATGGATCCATACGTTAGCGTAGTTATAATATTGATTACTTCTGACAAAAGTTAAAAGTGGAACTAACCGAAAGCAAACTAAATGATTTGAAGGTAGGTATGTCGGATCGTACGCCATTAGGTCGATACGGCAAACCACAACGAGTACGAGCTGATAATGGAACGGCCATCGGGAACCCGTTCTTCAGGTATTTCATCCGGCTCGCGCTGCGCTCCCCGACAATGGTGACGCAATAGTCGTCCCGCGACAGATAAACACGAAATACATCATCACTTGAATTGGCTTCCTTGTTCATTATTTCATTCAGTAAACGACAGACCCAAATGGTGGCTGGCAAGATTTTAATTTTTTTTAAATTAGTCAAACTTTGTACAATTCACACAACTGAGTTTATTATTTTTGTCACTGTGTGCGGCCAGTGTGTCCGTGTCGCGTACATTTGCTGGGTGATGTCAGTTATTGCCAGCGCTACGGTCACCTGGCTACAGAATATATTCTTTCGCCGCCCTGATGGCGATTATTTGTTAATTAATTTAAAAAAAATAACATGTTAAAAAATACTGTTATTATATAGTATTATTATGTATATAGACAAATGTAAATATGCATTTCTTAAATAAAAATATCCATCTTCATAAAAACTTTGAAATGAAAATATATATGACACTATAAACTATGTGATATTATATGTCTCATTTTCGGCAGGTGCTACTAATTATGACTATAATAATAATAAATATATACAAACTTAAATCACATTATAAACAAGTGTATACAGGGTGTAACAAACCTAGTCCACAATATTTTATTAACTAAATTAGGAGTCGAAAATATTTAAGGAATATGTGCAAATCCTGCACAGTTACGGAAAATATTGTTGTTTAGCTTTGTTAAGCTTTAAGTCTACGTACTTTGAAATAAATATTTACGAATTTTATCCATTATCAATCTATATTTTTGCTTCAGACCTTAAATCATCTAATAAAATATAATCTTGGTCTTTAATTTATTGTATTCAATATATAATTTGGAATCAATAGAATATTTCATTAATGGAAATAATAGCATAATAACGATTTTTTTTAAATGATTATATTTCTGACATAGTTGAGCTTAGGCACATATTCCTCGAACATTTTTGACTCGTAATTTAGTCAGGTATACACCTATAAATTATTTTGGACTAGGTCTTTTACACCCTGTATATAATATTTTTACCTCCAAATATTTTTTTTATTTTGAAATTTTTACAATTTTATATAATATATGAGTTACATGAATTTGTTACAAAATTAAAGTTATATATTTTTGTGATTAGCTTACCTCTCCAAAAATAGACTAGCTCTTGTGCGTGGAGAGGGACTTACACTGTAGTAATTTATATATAATTAGAAGTTATACATTTGTAATCTATAATATTATTTATTATCTAATTGTGTGCTTTTGAAATGTACATTTAATCAATTTTTTAGTTCTTTTATATTCTTTATTTCTTTAATTTCTGTAGGGAGGTTATTGAAGTTTTTTATCCCTAAGTATATGAAATTTTGCTGATAGTGTTTGCTGTTATATTTGATGTACTTGCTTCATGTTTTACAGGAATTTTTTTAAAGTAATTAATTAATTGAGATTTTTTTGTAAATGTTTTCTATTTTACATTGATCATTATATATAGGGTCGGCATTATCATAAATATAAATAATTATAAAATACGATAAAGAATACTTAAAAATATCTAATGTAAGTAAACTTAATGATTAATGAATTAATCATAATTTTATTTCAATTGAAAATTCTCTAATTACATAGAGCAGAGATCTTAAATTCTGTTTACTAAATATATTTTTTCAAATAAGTAAATTTTTTTTTTGAGAGATTTTTTTTATTTCGGATCACCCGGTGTATCATCATATTATTACTTTTGCAAGTAGCGTGGTTACTTCACACATTTTGGCATGACAATACGATTCTCACATTTTGCCAATTACATATTATCCCATACCATTACGTTACTATTATTTAATTGGGACACTGTGTTTAGATGGTGCAAGCAATCGCAGGAATATATTTGAACAGTAGTCGTTTTAAGAATGAATATTCTAGATAAATAATCTATATGTCCACAAAAATGTTAAAATTGAAAGTTTTAATTATTCTTACAGATTGTTCTTGATTTATAATTTATTTGTAAAAGTTTTTGCACTAACTGTCGTTAAAAATATGATTGAAATTTCGTTAACCGTCGGGATTTTTGGTTTGCCTGAATTTTGACATGTTTGAAATTAGTTATAGCGGCACCCCATTTTCTTATTTTAAATTCTCTCTATATTCATTCCCTCGTATCAAGATTGACGCATAGTGGCAGTGGCGTAATTAAAAAATGTGCCTTAATGTAGAATAAAAAAATGTTGTTTATGTAAATGCCTTCGATAGCTGGTTCCCAGGTTTTCAATTAACGATAAGCACACATGTGATGTGTGAACTACACCAACCTTTTTATTTTTGCTGTCTTTCTGATCCGATATTGTTGTTCTTTTAGTTGTGTTATCTTCTTTAGATTTCTTTAGATTGAGTGCTTTATTTGGACCCCTAGACTAGTCGATGCACGGGATATAATTGAATGACGTCTGTCGGTTACCGTCTTCTTAGCTTTCCGAAAAAAGGGCGGCAATACTCACATATACACATATACATTATTATAAACCAAGAAACCCAGTGGTGCCAATCGAAGTAACAAGAAATAACGATTTAAAAAAAAAATATATATATATATATACATTACATTTCTTGCTATCATGGGTTTCACGATTTATTAGTCCTTATTAGCACTGGAATCGGCGCGAACTTTTTGGGCACCTCTTTAAAGTGCCCCCAATGTATCGCACTGGCTGCATTGACGTAGTTACGACACTGTTTAGAGACTTCAATGAGACGGATAAGTAATAGAAACTAGTAATGCACCTCTTCAATTCTTGGTCCTGGGTCCTTCACAGTCGAATCCAGGGTCTTTTCACCCAGATGTAACGCATTCACATAATATTTTAAATACTAATTAAATGTATTAATTAAAAAGATATACATATAAAATCAATTTTAACGAAAAATATAGTTGTTGCGCTACCGGGAATAATGGAACGATAGATGCATTAATTTGAAAAGTGTAACATTTGGGTTCGAAAATTTGTCGTCAAAAGTACTGTCGCTGTAGCATAGTTGGATAATGCACCTTCCCCAGATTGGAAAGTGATTCAGGTTTGAATATTTATCGTAACAATATTTTTCGATAAAATTTATTTTATGTGTATATATTTCTAATTAACACATTTGATTAGTATTTAAAATATCACAGATCTATGTTTTGTATAATTACTACTTCACAATAAGAATGTGTTCTCCTCAATAAGATAATATTTATTCTGGGTGCATTTTTACGAAGAATATATCTTATTTAAATACATTTTTAATACATTGGTAATAGCTCTCAAATGTTCCACATAAATCCTGTAGCTTTTTTGATTTCTATTGCACAACTCATTTGATTGACTTCCTTCTAAGACAGTTTTTTCTATTTAATTAGTAGCCTTGAAATATATAGTTTGGTGCGTGGAGTGGTTTTACAGATAAATGCTTGCAAAAAATAGAAACTTTGGACTAATTGCATACACAATCAGGCACGATCGTAATCCATCAGATACGACCCATTAAGCAGGGGTACAACTGGAGAAATTATCTGAGGCCAATGCTGGTAGAACAGATGTTGAAGCCACTGCGATGAGGCGTAATAAAAATAAATTTTGCACAATATCCACTATTTAATTTCACTTATTGACCTGCAGAGGATCGTTTCTCCTTCTTGTGGGTGGTGCCGTGCCGATCATCAGCCCCGGGTTGGTTGAAGCAGGAATGTCGAAATTTTTTGGAAGGAATGCGAACTGAGAAGGTTTGATACGTCCATCTTCGAACACTTTCACATATCTGAAGGCATCATAAGTTTTACAAATATTAGATCATCCCATAATTAATACGGTATTTTTATTTTTCAAAATTAAGATAATCAATTATTTTTAGTTTTAAAATATACTTTTCTTCATTTTCTACAATGCTCTTAAAACTTTTAACTTTATAACTAAAATTTTAACCTGATTTGATAATGGTTTTATTGTATTGATTGGTTTTGAATTGAATCAAATTACTATATATATATATATATATATGTAATTAATTATAATAAAAAAGTATATTAACTTGTCATACTATATATGTTGTGATATGCACAAATTAATAAGATTATAAAATATTGGAAAATTAATAATAATTATAATGGATAATTTTTATAGCGCCATTTTCGTCAAAACTTTCACCTCAAGAGTGCTTTACACATAAACTTTTTATAGTCCTACATTATATTTGTTTTTAAAATTAAAAATTATTATTTTCACTTATGGAAATGACTTTTTGAAAAGGTGCGTTTTTAGTGTTTTCTTAAATAAAATCTCCGATGCACTGTTTCTTATGACGGAGGGCAAAGAGTTCCACGCTTTGGGTCTGCCATCGCAAATGGATAGATACATACTATGGATAGAACTATACATAAAATTTCAATATTAATATAGATATATTATTATACTATTTTATAGTAATATACACTGATGATGCAATGCCGTGCATTTGTTCGCACAGTTTTTAGTTTTTAAGGCTCTTGACATTCTCCTTAATTTGCGTACGCCAGATCTCGCCCTTAACATCATATTTTTAGCCAATTATTTAATTGTTTGGATTACAAAAGCCTATCAGAGTTCTTTGATGGTGCGGAAGGAGGGTGAGGGGGTTAATACCAGTACAACGACAAGTATATAAGCTGGTGTGTGATAAAAGTCTGTAAAATAATTGTTATGTGATAGGATTTTTTCGAATTCAAAAATACCATCCATTCAACTATCATACATGTTATCAGTTTATGAATTTCTCTTCCTTCACAACACTCAAAGTTTAATTAAACTAATTTTATTAATATCGTAATATGTAACATCAACATTTTAAGCTCCAATATATCAATTAAATGTATAAATTATAAAGATATACATATTAAATCAATTTTATCAAAAAATATTGTTGTTGCGCTACCGGAATTCGTACCTGAATCTTTTTTCCAATCCGGGGAAGGTGCATTACCAACTATGCTACAGCGCCAGTATTTTTGACGACAAATTTTCGAACATATATGTTACACTTTTTCAAATTAATACATTATTTGAAAGTCATCTACATTGTTTTTACGGAATCTCAAATACTTTTGAGTAAACCGATAGCAGACGCCAGAATTACAATTCATTTTTATTAAATTTTGGACACATTGATACAATTTATATATTATTAAGGAGAACACATTCTTATTAATAATTATTTATTAATTAATACATTTAATTAGTATTTAAAATATCACAGACCTACGTTCTGAATAATTACAACTTCACAATAAGAATGTGTTCTCCTTATTAATCTAATATATTATTCACATTCATTCTAATGTATCCTTATTTTTCAAAATTTCTATAATACTTTAACGTATACAAGTGTCGAGACTAATATTCTTGCGTGAATCTCACTTAAAATATTTATGTTTCAAATATTTAAACAAATTTTCCTTGTTTTAACAAACATTTTTCTTTCAACATCTTAATTTGTTTTTTTTATCCCATAAGAGAAATACAGTTCAGCAAATGTTTGTGAATAGTAATAATAACATATAAACGTATAATATATACTAACTATCGCAATACTTACAGAATAAATAAAAAAATAAAATTACGAACAAAATTTAGTAGGTTTCCGTTCAGTCTGACCTCGGACAACAATACGGTACAAGTTTCGATTCAAATAGAACAATAGTCAACGTCGCTCGCTATGGGAAAATATTATCCATTTTGCACCCACACCGAGTAGGAGGCTATACCGATTTTGCCTATTTAAGGAAAAGGTCGATAAACTTATAAACAAGAATCCTATTATTTCAAACGTTGTTCACTCCACTTTGGGAAATATATAGTGAAATAACTGGAACACATCGTTAAGAGTTTATTTACAAACTGTTAATTTAAAATATGTTATATAGGTATGTTTTACATTTTAATGTGTAATATGAGTTGATGCAGAATTGTGTAATATTAATATGATTTATGACGTGAGAATAGTAAGAAATAGGTATGACGCAAGTGTTGATGGCATCAGAAATATAATATTTTCGCGGAAGACTTGGCACAACCAGGTAAACCAGATACTGGAAGATGGTCCTATTAGAAGTCTCAATAATTGACAGAATTGTGAATCAGAGACAGATGTGTGTAGCGCCCTATCTTTTGCCTACCCCCTCGGAGAAACGGCGTGATGGTAAGTTAGTTTGTTTAATTGAAATAATATAATAGAATTATAAAAGTTTTCGTCGAAATTAGCTTTATGTTATAACATGGTTTTAGTTGATATTAAAAAAATGGTGAATCTTTTTTATATTATACTAGTTGAGATATCTTGCGTTGTACAGGTAGAACATTTTAACTTCAATTTTAGAATTAGCTAAAAATTTCACGAATCTTCTACCCCCCACCCACCTTACTTACTTTCACTCTATATGCCTTTATTATTATCTTTCAAAACACACTCATCGTCAGTCCTTTACTGTGCCCTTAGAACCTTTTATCTTGTCAGAGATATATATATGAATATTATAAAATATATATAAGAAGATTTACGAACTCTTTCATAACTAGCACAGATAACCAAATCGTGGCTATAATAGCGAACAAATCTAACTAGTTATTTAAAGAAAATGGCGTTGTATTGTTTCATATTAAATATGTTAATCAATTATTAAATAATCGTTTAATAAATAAGTACCGAGCCTGCAATAAAATGAAGTTTTCTTTGAATTCCGCGGTGAAACTGTCCACCTTCCACTGCCTTCATCAAATGTATAGGAAAATATTCAAACGAATTCGTGTCGTTCTTGAGGTATGCAGCTTTTTTGGCGAAAAAAAAAGGTTTAATATTTCACATATGTAATAATTGACACACACGAGTATATACTGTAGACATATACATCAATAAAAAAACAATATTTTATTATAGGCACATTTATTTAATCGGCAAATATTATTTACATAGCTATAAAGCAATCAATACCTAGATAAGCCCGTTGAGCGTGTTGGTCTATGGATACGACGTCAGAATGATCAAAGAATCCACCATTGGATGGCTGGCTTGGATGTTAAAGGTTTCCTGGGTTGACCGAATTACTAATAACAATTATCAAAGGAAAACTACCTACTTCGGACACATGCTCCGAAATGAAAAATATGAACTTATGGAGGTCGATCGCCTCCAATATAATATTATTATGTTACTTACTTTGTGTTAGTTTCTCCTCTTATTCATGTTTATTTCTGAAATATTTATATACCATCCCTTTCTATTTATTTGTTTATTTTGTTTCATTAATTGTAATGTAAAATTTAATAAATAAACGTCGGGGACTGTGAGGATTTTTGAGATGGCAGCTGTTCGGGTCCGTCTCGTCACATGTGCGAGACGAAGTTGCACAGCTGCCTATTGGCATTAAGAAAATGCCAACCAGACGGCGAATGGAAACGATTCTGGGTAATATTAATGCGGCCAGCAACCGTCTGGAAGGTCGTCTCTTAAACGCCGCTCTTTCCATCGACAGCTCCAGAAATTGCCTCTGAAATCTATCTGAAATACTTTGTATAGCTTAACTTCTCTATACTTGTGTGCCTAATAATACATCAGGTATCATAAGTAGTTAACCACTTTCAAAACCTGCTTTGGCGCCATACACATAATACATTCAGAGTCTTTCTAACGGACACAAAAGTGGCGGATGGAATAAATTAATCATTTCACATAATCTTCAAAAATTTTCTGATCCATAGGCAGACTCAAATAACACACACATAATACACACTTCTATATAATCCATTTGTTCAATACCGCTAATATTCCTTCCCATACCAGCGATAATAACATAAATCCCCATAAGTTCCCTCATTATGTACTGGGAGATAGAAAGCGCGAGAAGTGTAGTGATCACATGTTCAAAATGTCAAATGAAATTTCTTGATCGCTAAAAAAATAACATTTTTTTCATTTTTAAAGATAACACATTATTATAGTTAAGTTACAATTTTTCAGAACATAAGTCTATGATATTTTGAATACAAATTAAATGTATTAATTAGAAAGATATTCATATAAAATCAATCTATCGAAAAAATATTGTTGTTGACACCGGGATTCGAACCTGGATCTCCTTCTATCCGGGGAGATGCATTAACCGATTATGTTACACCAACACAGGTTAGTTAGGTAAGTTGAAGACAAATTATCGAACTTATATGTTGCACTTTCAAATTGATTTGACAATATATTTCTTGCCATTTTTTTTACATTTAGACCTCAGATACTGAAATATTGTGTTGCAGGGCTCATCGTTTGATGTACAACTGTTAGTGTTATGGTTAAGTACTGGCTTGCAGTAGCGTATCAAAAGCAGGGTCTGTCATTTATTAGGTACACTACCGTGTCGAAAACAGGTGTTCTGTGAAGTGAGTAGTGTAGTGTAGGATTAAGTTCCATCTACTGTCGGATCACTATCTTCGACTCCTATGGTTTTGAAGCTGCCGATAACACGAGGTTTTTAATTATAGGTCGTCATCCCTATTAACAACAATCAAATTAAAATAATAGGGCTGTGGTTTGAGGGGGCGCCAAAGTATCATTAGCGCCAGGGCGCATTTTGCTTACAGTCGGGTCTGACCATATTTATAAGATTTAACTGGGTCCGAGTAAAATCGACAGCTGGGAAATATTTTATAGCCAATTTAAATATGGGGATGACTTGTCAATTTGACCTTCACGCCAAAGGTTGTCCAATTAATTATATATATTTAAATTCCGCCACTGTTTTTAAAGAAATTTAAATAAACAACTAGATTGATATAAGTTAATAATTTGTTTTAATAATAATATTTTAATATATTAATGAATACAGGTTCAATAAAATTAAAAAAACCAACTTTTTCAATTTGTTCAATGTCAGAAATAAAATCATTATTTGATGGAAAATTGATTAAATATATTTTATGAGCTAACCATAAAGTTGTGTGTCCATAAAGTTAATTTATTTTGGAGGTTATCTTCATAAACAATTTAAATCTCAACAGTAATATCCGTCATACTGTCGAAAAATTGCCATTATGTATTTATTTTAGAAAGTGTCAGGTTGGTTTATGTACAGATCAGTAAATAAATAGACATTATATAAAGTGTACATTTATGAGAGGGGTTTGGAACATTAGTTGCGGGACGAGGGGCACGCTACACACATTCTTGGTGGAAACGTAAAACCGATAGTTTATGACACATTATTTTTATTATTTACTAGCGAGTACCCGGCATGCGTTACAATGCCACTCAAAGAACGAAAATATTTGTATTTTAATTTTAATTATTGAAGTGCTTTTGGATACACAATATTTTTTTGTTTTTCCGTCTGGTGCGTATACGAAGAAGTCGCCAGAAAAAGCGATAATTCTTGGAAAATCAAATTATTTCTTAACAAAATTCAAAATACTGCTATGTTTTAAAGTTTAAAACTTACTATTACATACTACAGCACACAAAATAAACACCCATTGTTTTTTTTCTAAGAATTCACAAACCTGAAAGGAATCGTAAACAATATGGAACCTCATCTGCAGACGCTGCTTTCGATTTTATGACTTCTCAAGAAATAGGGTTTTTAGACCGTGTAGTGTATTTTGTTCACTTGTTAATAATATTTTTGTACGTTATGTCAGTGAAGTGAGCTCACTATAACAGTGAAGAGTTGTATGAAAACAGGCCTGAATCAAAATAATAATTAGTATTTCCCCATTATAACCGAGTTCGACTGTATATAAATTTATTAATAAAATTTTCAAACGACAAATTCTACTGAAATACCCGTTAAATAATTATTATTCAAAGAATTTATAATAAAATTATTACTTTATTTATTGACTGCCATGACTTACTTAACGTGATTGACATGCGTGACCCTACAAGAATTACTGGTCTGTGAATGGATATTATGTTATTCTTCGGAATATATTTTATGATAACCAATTAGTGCCCAGACTTCACACAATGAGAAATAAATAAACAGAGAAGGTGGACACAATTAATATAACTGAAGATTTTGCGTATAACTTCTACCAAATTTTAATTTTCAATTCGTAAATATTATCGACGTATATTTTAAATTGTAATAAAAATTAATAGATATGGCACTATTGGATTTTGATTAGATGGTCGTTCGAATATATACAGTGATTAAATTTCTCTGTTTCGCACTGCACACTAGCTTTCTTATTGAGGAATTCGTGTGAGACCGCGCACTAGATTTTTTTATCTCATACCAAATGATGCCTAATACTAACAAGATAAATAAATTATATGTCGGGTGACGATTCTGTCACTTTCATTTAGAAAGATACCGGGTGAATATTATGTTCCAGGCCGATTTTGTTTGACCACCATTTTGGTTTAGCTAACATTTGTCAGTTCGCATGTTTTAGACGTTGAAAGTCATTGATTACAATTTATTATGAAGCATCTAACGTCTCAAGATTGTGCTCAAGTTATTAAAACATTTTATCAAAATAATAATGGCAATGCTGTAACCATTATGGTTGCTATCGTCAGAAATGTTAGAAAACTTCTTGGTAGCCAAATTAGGTCGGTTGGGGCTGAAAAACATGTGGATTCAACATATCGGAGCCGCCCCACACACAGCCTGAGCTAGGCATGACATTTTGCGAGAAAATTTTCGACTGTATAATGTCTAAAAGTGATGATATCGACTGGCTTCTTAAATCACCTGATTTTATTGCTCTCGACTATATTTTGTGAAGGTACTTTGAAAGGATAGATCTACGCCAATAACAATTTCGATGCTACAGAACAATATTCGAAATGAAATTGCTGAAATAACACGCGAAGTGTGCGTTAATGTTATGAAAAATATGGTTAAAAGAGTATGCATTTGTACTGTTGCCAGAGGCATATTTTATACGTAATTGTAATAAACAAAGTAATGAATAAATTAAAACAAAATTATAAAAATTTATTTTATTTTGTAGTTATTCAAAAATAACATTGGCCTGGAACATAATATTCACCTGTATTTATTTAAATCTATGGATTCGTTCATATTATTATGATGCCTTGATAAATACTGCATCCATTTGCAGATTTTGAACATTGATAACTGTACAAGTGTAATATTTTATATATTGATTTGATAATATTAAGTCATTCTCTCTACTCAAGCATATTCGATGACCATGCAAAGCATATTTGATGGCAAATCTATTTCAGACCAGTGCGACTATCTAGAGTAGGCTCTATAATCGAGAATAACCCTTCACATTGTTAATATAGCGAAGAATAGTAAAACTATTCGTAACGAATTTAGTAATTAGGTAGGGTATGTTAGGGTAGGTATTAGCGTAGGGTTTTAGATTTTTTTTTTTGTATTCCAGTTTTCTGTTGGGATAATATCAGGATTCTTAATAAACCATAAGAGTTTCATTAATAAACCATTCTTAATAAACCATAAGAGTTTCATTAATAAACCATTCTTAATAAACCATTGTTGGTTTAGTGGTTAAGACACTCGCCTAGTGATCCAGTGGTCGGAGTTCAAGCCTCATTCTAGGATACTAACAAGTTAGCATTGTTTGAAAACAGTAAGAATATTTATGTGACAAATGTATATAATTGATTAATTTAATATGTATTCATTATTATACTACTTAATATGTATAGGGGTTTAAATTGATAATCTCAATTAACTCCAAACAAGATTTTCCTTAATTGGAAGATCTAATCTCTCTACTTGACCTTATGGGAAAACTGTGAAAACAATTATGTGTTACGAGTTTATCACTACTGTTGGAATTAAGAATTTTTCTGTTTTTGGCCGGCATTTTTGAATCTTGTATTACTTTTTAGCAAACGGTAATTGTTATATTTGACAATGGAAGCAAATTGATATATCGCCCTAGATAAACAAATTGAATAAGCAATTGTAGACAAGGTTATTTGGTTAGCTGTGTTCATTTCTACACCACTAAGAGGTTTACCTTCGCTTGGATTCATTAATCACAGAGTATTAACGTGGAACGTTTATGTTCCCCACATTCTTGTACGTTTGATAATACAACTCAAAAATGATTTAGATTAGTTTGATTGTTATTCTAGATACGGATAATATGCAATTTTAATCATTTCTGACGTACTCAAAATAATTGATGTTGTCATTCATTCGTATTAGTATTTCATCATCATCGTTATTGTTAATTCGGTGGTGGTAAAAATCCTCCCCATGACTACCCCTCCCTCCGCTCATTTACATTGCATCAAGAATGATTATAATTGAATACAAATTAAATGTATCAATAATAAACATATACAGATAATACTTTTAAAATTAGCAACATTAACTATGTAGTTAAAATTCATATTTTAATTTATTATCTTTGTTTTATTAACCACTAAATTGAGTTTAAATACATCTACCGGTTTCGAATAATAGCATATTCTTCTTCAGGATGTCATAACTAACTAAAACATATATTATTGTTTCTTTGCCAGAATCTATATAAATTTTAATATAAGAGTAAGGGAGCATTTGAGATGTTTGAAAAATAGTGGGTTTTCAGAATTTTCTAATCATTTGATAGAAAATGGTCATGGTTTTGATAAAAAATTGGGATTGTCAATTTTGCATATAAACGGTGTTGGTCACAAATTAAATAATTTGGAATCGTTAGAGATAAATAAAGCGGTAAAACTAATCAAAAAATTATGAACAACCAACTAAATTTAACTACGAGTCCCATTCTAAAATTTTGTCCTAAAAATTATTCGAGTAAATTTGTATTAAGTAATGATTTGAGGTACTAAAAATATTTTTTTAAAATAGATTTTTTAAAAATAGAAACAATAATATATGTTTTAGTTAGTTATGACATCCTGAAGAAGAAAATCTTATTTTTCGAAACCGGTAGATGTATTTAAACTCAATTTAGTGGTTAATAAAACAAATATAATAAATAAAAATATATATAGATAAAATCAATTTATCGAAAAAATATTTTTGTTGCCACCCGGACTCGAACTGGGAACTCTTCCTATCCCGGGAAGCGGGCGAACCTATTACACCACGCCAACATCGTAAGTTAACGACAATTTTTCGAACTCACATGTTGCAAATTCAAATTGATACATCTGTTATTCCATTATTTGAAAGAAAACTACTGTATATTTAGGGAAAATCTCAACCTTTGAGTAAAATCCGATAGAAGACGCCAGAATTAAATGAATTTCAGAACATAGTTCTGTGATATTTTAATACAAATAAAATTTTACTAAAAGGTTGAGATTTTCCTTAAATATACAGTAGATTGCTTTCAAATAATGGAATAACAGATGTATAAATTTTAATATGCAACATAATAGTTCGAAAAATTATCATTAACTTACAATGTTGACGTAGTGTTATCGGTCAACGCACTTCTCCGGATAGGAAGGGTTCCTGGTTCGAGTCCGGGTGGCAACAAAAATATTTTTTCGATAATTTGATTTTATCTGTATATCTTACTTATTGATACATTTAATTTGTATTAAGATATCACAGAACTATGTTCTGAAAAACTGCAGTTTCACAATAATAATAACCTTAATAAATATGAATTAAATATATTAATTAGAAAGATATACATATAAAATCAATTTTATCGAAATATATTGTTGTTGCGCCACCGGGATTCGAACCTGGATCTCTTTCCTAACCGGGGAAGGTGCATTATCCAACTATGCTACAGCGACAATATTTTTAGCGACAATTTTCGAACCCATATGTTACCCTTTTGATATTAATACATTTAATCGTTCCAATATTTGAAGTAGTTGAGTAATTTGATAGCAGACGCCAGAATTATCAATTCATTTTTATTAAATTTTGGACACATTGATACAACTTTATTATTAGGAGAACTATGTTCTCCTAATAATAACCTTAATAATATTATAATTTTTCTACTGATCGAAACTTTGGGCGTGAATTTCATCGTCAAGAATTTTCTTAGTGATATTCACGCCCAATGCCATTTACTCTTTTTAGCTGTAACAATGACATGATACTGATAGATGTATCACCTCGGCAGGCGTTCGAACCCGCATGTATTAGAGTCGTATTTATTGAAGTGTTTGAATAATTTTTCTACTTTTTACTCCGTGTCACAAGCAAGAAAGCAAACGAATGTTCGCTAGCCAATATTCCCACGAATACTCGATAACATAAAAACTGTTAATGTTATTCAAAGTTAATTTGGCTAACATTACAATAAACATTATTTTAGGTTACACGACACGAGGTTCAATAATTAATTATAAGTATTTATTACTTTTGCATATTTTAATAATAAAATTTGTAATATAATTAATTGAAAATAACATTGAATGAGGAAACTTATTTTATTAAAAAATTCTTGAACAATAAATCATAATTAAAGGTATTTGATTTTCGAACTGACAAATTTTTTTTCAGCGACAGCCAATTTGAAAGTTTGGTTTGCCATTTCACCATGAATAGACTAACGTCAGAACAATGCTTGCAAATTGTGTAAATTTATTTTGAATATCGTGGTTCAGTTCGCGAAACTTGCCGTGCGCTACGTCCATTTTACGGTCGATATAATCGTTCATCCGAGAAAGTAATTCGAATACCCATGGATCGTTTTCGCACCACGCATACTCTAATTGATAATACGCATCCGCATAGACGTCGTACAGCGCGCACCGAAGCAGCTGTTGCTGCAGTGGAGCGTGGTATTGAGGAGGACCCGAATGAGTCGACTCACCGTCGTGCACAGCAATAGATCCACGATTACTCACTTTTTCATTCCCCAATTGAATGGAATTAAGAGCTGTGGTTTGAACAAGACTGTACAACATGCAACACAGTGCGCGCCATAATCAATTTATTGAAGGAAACATTCGATGAGCGCATAATTTCGCGTAATGGATCCGTGAATTGGTCTCCAAGATCGTGCAATTTTTTGTGACCTTTAGATTATTTTCTGTTGGGATATGTGAAGTCGCTGGTCTACGCCGATAAACCAGAGACGATCGACGACTGGGAAGCCAACATTCGACGCGTTACTACCGATATACGTCCCCAGCTCTTCCAAAAGGTCGAAAATTAGACTTCCGGATTGCGCTTTATTCGAACCAGCCGCGGCGTCCATAAGCGCGAATTCATATTTAAACACTAATGGCATAAAATTATATTTCCAATTAAGCCAATACCACGGCCATTACTATAACTTTTATGTGTTTTATTTCATTTTAAAGTTCTATACCTCTAATATGTGTTTTACATATGTGATTTTTCAGAATTATTAACATAAAATACATCCTCACATCAATTCCGTCGCTGGAGTAGAGAGACTACAGCGTCACACTCTTCTATCCTAACACACAAGTTTTGTCTCACCAACTTTATTGATTATGGAGGCTTCTAACATGACCATCATGCAATACCTGGTTTATTTGGTCATGCCAAGTCTTTCGCCGACGTCTTCTCCTTCTGGTGCCATCAGCATTTGTATTATATCTTTCTTAAGGTTCGTTCCACAAGACCAAACCATATAAGTCACTCTTTTAAAATCCTACTTACTAAATTAAAATCAGCCTTAATTCACTCCTAATTTGATAATTACACGACATCATAAATGGATACCACATAAGACACGATTAAGTAACATCGTTTCCAGTGTATTCGGTTTTCTTTCGTTCTTCATTTACTAGCTCTAGGCTTCACTTCCGTGTTGATACCTCATTAAAATTTGATACGGAAATACTTTATAATTTATACATTATTAACCCTTCCCTTGCCACGCAGTAACATAGGTCTACCGAGCCAATTAAATCGCATTTCTATAGATATGCACAATGTATAATTTACATTTCACCTAGTCCTATCAAAATCATTTGCGCTTAGTCTAGTGAAAAATCAATTATGTAAAGCGAATCATAATAAAAAAAAAGTTTGAATCCAATGCTTTATAAAATTGATGCGTTGCATGGTATCTAGGTTAAAAATACAACTTGTACCACGTGAAAAGGACCACAGATTAATTTAAATGAAGACAGATAAAGATGAAGATCATATAAGACGGGTCTTTTGACGAATGTGTTATAAGAATAACGTTTGAAAATAAAATAAACGTATTCAATTATTATATTTATCATTTCATATTATATTTATAGTAACTATTTTAAAGTCATATAAGCTTGTAAAAGCATTTTTTCTCCATTTAAAGTGCTTAAAAAACTCAAATTTCTTGCAGTTACACAAGTTGACAGAATGGCTGCGTAGGGTTTTTTTTTAGCGTGGTAAGATAAAGGTTAACATCAAATTTAAATATTACATTAAATTCATTTAAAAAATGTATATCTGTTAAAATTCTTAAGAAGCTTACATGCAAATACTTGTAAAATGCTATTTTCACATCTCATTGACTTTTCAGCAGCGTAATATGCTAGGGTTCAGTTCTCCGCCAGGAAAATTATTATTTTAATTTAATTTATTTTTTCGAACCTGTAAACAAATTATTGTACAAAGGTGTACTGGATAGATTATGCAGAGGTAGTTGGTATAATATAGTATAACTGAGATATGTAGCGCCTAATTCCAAAACCCCCTAAAATTCTGTTCTGTAAGTTCTGTAAAAAAAATTGTCAGCTACATGCAGAACATATTATTTCTCGCAAAAGCCACTTTAATCCATTGATATTGCATGTTCAAAATCAGGGTTAGTTCCAAAATACCGCAACGAAGACAGTATAAGTTGCTATTTGTTTTTACGGAATCTCAAATATCTTTGAGTAAATCGATAGGAGACTTTCAAATAATGGAACGATAAATGTATTCATTTGAAAAGTGTAACATATAGATTCGAAAATTTGTCGTCAATCTAAAAATGTGTTGGTATAGGATAATCGGATAATGCACAATCACCGGATTGCAATTCCAGTTTCGAATCATGATAGCAACAACAATATTTTTCGATTTTTCGATAAAATTGATTTTATCTTTCTAATTAATACATTTAATTAGTATTTAAAATATCACAGACTGCTTTCTAAATAATTACATCTTCACAATAAAAATGTGTTCTCCTTAATCATATATTTTTCTTACCATAACATCAGTTTTACATTCTTCTTCTATCAGCTCCAGGCCTTACTTCTATATATCAGCATCTATACCAGGACTCCATTGTGCATCTCTAGTCTTGCCTCGGTTGACAAATTCCCGTTAGATATAATTCCATTCAATGCGCCGTTCTCCTTATTCCCTGCAGTCACCTTCCTTTCGATATTTCTTATAATACATAATTGAATAAAACCGCAAATAATAATTATAATAAAAAAACTTTATGATTGATACCGTACATAAAAACCAGTTTAAAAAAATCCTTTACCCACAGTGTTCCTCAAGACTACAATTAAAATGACATCATGTACATATGTATGTTTGTTTCAACATTATGCTTCAACGGAACATCTGGTACGGGTGAAAATTCTTAGGTAAAAGTGTTTCCCATGGCGTATCGAGTACGGGTTGCCACTCGAAAACAACAATGAACTATATACAATTTTTAAGTGTCTGCTGAATAAGTCCAGTTAATTCTTTTGCATAACACTTCTGTGAGAAAATTAGTTCTTCTGTTGCGGAGACAATGGAATTCTACCGAGAGCAAATGAAATAGAACGCACCGCAGCGTGCGTAATACCATTTCGTTTGATGTAGCGCATTTCAAATTAAGTATTTTCAACAATCGGTCATTTAAAATATTGAAGCACTAATGCCAGAGATGGGTATTGCAACATGTCCAAAATGTTAAAAGTGAAAATAAAGCGATGATTTCTATGTAGTTTTTTCATACACACGTTGTGTTACTGGCCTGTATAAGCAAGTGATGGTAAACCGTTATGTGACTGTGATTGGTAACTGGGATTTAACTATTGGAGGTATATTTACTTGTGTAACAGTCACTGATCGAAAAATTACAAATAATCAGTTACAATCGAATATAATAGTTTAAAGGACGATTTAAATAACTAGTTAATCATCACTAGTATAATCCATCGTACGCGTATGGTGGGTATTGATATACAATTAAAATCTTTATTAAGATATTTTCTTGATTAACGCTACCCTGAATATTAGAAGGTACTGGAGTTGGATTATTAACACAACAGTAGGGTTTTTTTTTGTTGCAAAAAACTAGTGCGTTCTTAGGGGGCATTTAAAGGTTAAATCGTTCTATTTTAAGTGAATTATACGGCTTGGTGTACCATAATTTCGATTTAATGTTTTCCACATCATGATGCGGAAACACTTGCTTGTGATTTAGTGGTTAAGGCACTCGTTTAGTAATCTATTTTTAAGTCGGATAAATTTAAGTCGGGCGACTGCAGGAAATAAAGTGAACGGCGCTTTGAATGGAATTATAGCTAATGGGAACTTGTCAATTGAGGCAAGACTAGCGGTTCACAATGGAGTCCTGGTACCGACACTGATAGATGGATGTGAGACCTGGAGCTGGCAGAAGAGGATCGAATGTAGACTGAATGCAGTGGGAATGAGATCACTTAGGCGTACATGTGGCAGATCCATTTATGATAGAGTAAAGAATGAAGATATAAAAAAATAATGTAAAGCTGATCTTAGTAGTTAGATGAGTAAGATTAAGAAAGGATCACTTAGGTGGTTTGGTCATATGGAACGGATGAATGAGGAGAGAATGTTAAGAAAGATATTTGACGCAAGTGTTGATGGCACCAGAAGTAAAAAAACGTCCGTGGAAGACTTGTATGAGAAGATGTATGAATGTGGATGAGGCGAGAATTGTGTATCAGGCATTCGGCATCTCGCGTCCCACGCACTGCGTCTTCCGCACGTACACGTATTGATAAATTCACGTCAGGTTCTTCAATAATTTTTTTTTTATTATTGCGTATGGTATATACTTATATATTGTAATTATTTTATCCAATACATACATATATTACGGAGGAATACCTAAAATATGAACTCTGTATTTAGTATATTTACAGAGATATTCACATAATTAGAGGCAATGTTAACTCAGTTTACATCATCGGAGAGGAAAGGTTAATATTGTTTTCTCTTCAGAGATATTCTGGCGTAGGTGTTAATATTATGTGTTTCTGCATTCTACCATTTCCAGCATCTGACAGGCGAAATGCACAACATTTTGATGTAAGATAACTCACGTAATGCTGATTTACGTTAGTTTCGTATTTGTTGTCTGCAACGGCAGACAGTTTGATCTCACCTTCCTTGTTTGTATATCTTCCCATGTTACCTACTTGGACAACCTTGATGAGGAAACAATACTGGCTTGCGTAATACGGTACATAATCACTGTCTGAACGAAAGTATGAGAACGGCATGTGATCGAAAGTTGTCTCAAAGAATCAACGAACTATTTTAATTTTTATGGGCAGACATTTGAGGACACCCTCTCTAGGCGATATCATTTTTAGAATATATCATTTATTTATTTAGAATTAATGTGGATGTGACATGAGCCTCATAATTTTATAATGATGGGTGTTTATTTTAGCGTGCAGTCAGTACATTTAACGTAACTATGTATATATTTTGGAAAATAAAGCGAAATTGTATATTTATCTGACAGAATATTATGATATCTGAATAAAATGATAATAATTGTGATAAAAATATTACTTGATACCTATTTTATTTATTACTGTCCAAATAGCCATGTCTGCATTCATTAATTATTTATTTTGTTGATGTTTGTAGCGTTAACTTTGTGGTTGACATAATTTCAAATTATATTTATATTTAATTTTGTTTTAACCACTGTGATATTTTTACGTCAACCGGTTTCGATACTAACAAATCTTCGTCAGGATTGACGTACAACTAAACTATTTCATACAATTTAAACGACATCCATTACGGGGTGTAGGTTGAGTTTGGTTAGGGTGGGGAAGTGATTGACAGAGGGGCATTGTGCACACAATTTTTATGGAAAAGTTCAGTTGTGCGCCAGTCCTGACGAAGATACGTTAGTATTAAAACCGGTTGATGTAAAAACAACCCAGTGGTTTAAACAAAGTTATATATAAATACAATTATAATTAAATAAATATCAGATATCTCATAGAGACGAAGCTATTTTATTATATTTTAAAGGAATGATATATAAAAATATGGGGGGTAATTACAGAGCTTACGGCCTGTTTTCGGCTGGTTTAAGTAATCACTTTATATATAATGTTCACCAATTCTCACCCCTCAATCTCCATATTTATCAAATTTTTGAAAATTCTATATATGTTATTACATGGATTGCTTCGAGTACCACCACAACATCGCCATCTATCGACCAAATATGATAATTCATTTTTCCTTGAAACAGTATATTATATGTCAACTCAATGAGAATCTGATTTTTGTTGTATATTATTTAAAGCAATATTCTTTATCTGTAAAATTTTGTGAACACATTATACTAGAATACGCCTGAAAAATGAATTAATTGTAATTGCCCCCATATTTCCATATATCATTCCTTTAAAATATAATAAAATAGCTTCGTTTCTATGAGATATCTGATATTTATTTAATAAGTGTCTCTATAGGTAAAAATCCTGGAATTGTGTGTTCTTGAACATATTAAAATATTGCTATAATTATAATTAATTACTAAGTTACCCTCTGCAACCGCACGGTTGCAAACCTACCCTGCAGAAACGCAGTACTCTTTTGTCAATCTCCAGATTTAAAAAAATTAAAAATTCGTTAATACACTTTGATAAAACCATAAAAAGTGTTTTGATAGAAAAATAAGAAGAAGAAGAAGTGAAAAAGTTTAAATCTCATTGCGTTACACGTTTGTCTATCACCAAAACTTTCAAATTTAAATATTGAATATAAAATTACTGAGATAAGCTTAAAAAACAAATGTGATGGGGGAACAGATGAAGAAGAAGTAGAATTAAGGACAACTTTTTTATAATAATTATAATTAATTATTTGTAACCCACATTTTTTCTTAATATCTACCACATTATTTTTTGCAAATATTACTGCGATTTGACTTACTTAACGTAAACCAGGAACATCATGTTTGTTCCGCAGTATAATGTGTGTCATTCGAATTTTTTAGGACAACTTGCGAGAAGGGATGATTGAAATATCCCTCGAAACACGTAGAGGTAGACGGAGATCCCCGCGCGTTGGATCGATCAAATGAAACAAGTGACACGCACTTCTCTGGTGACTGCTTTTTTGCTCTGACTCAGATGATGAGTGTAATCAGGCGGGTGTCAATGAAGATCTGCGAAGCTGGCAACTCTGGTCACGAGGGACCGACGAGGAAGACATTGTGTATTTTACGATGCGTTATTTAAATAATCTTCACAAAGTGTCCGTCAATATTACAATTTGTATAGTTTAGGAGATAAATATTCATTTTGCCAAATTTGTTTGTTTAAATGGAATTCTTTGCTCACGTCTGAAACCGCGTACGAGTACACATTCTAACGGTACATAAATTCTTAAGGTCTTCATTTGAAGAGTACCTGGCGCGAATCGTCGTATTGTACGACACAAGGTCAAAATAATTTACAGCGAGAAGGTTAGCGATGTTGTTGACTTTGGCAGGTTTGTTTAAATTTTATCGCTTTCCAGACAACCACAAATTAACATCTCACCGTTGTTTTGTACGATATTTTGAGACGTCAATGGTTTACTTGGGAGTAGTTATACAATTATTTGGTTGTTGCAGTAACGATGATCATTTCAAAGTTAGTTATTCAGATTCATATATGTACAAGGTATGCCAATTTAATTCCCGAAATGCATCATTAATAATATACGAGTGGAACCTTACATTAGTGGTTACTGACGCCTTCAAAATACTTCCCTCGTGCACTGACTTAGAAGACTCATTTTCAGGAACACTACTGAGTACCTGTCTCAAATTCTGTTTGATATCAGTTATATTATAAATCATCATCTATTAATTAAATAAATAAAAATTGTGAATGCTTTGTGACTGGTCTAAATTTCGGTAAGTTAGAAAATTACGTATTTTACGCGAACGTAATTGTAATAACGTAGCATTTCAGTTTCTACTTATTTTCCATTCCTATCATGTGGACACCATCCTTAAGTTCTGATCATACATAGTAGGTTCTTTCTAGCGAATCAGAGCCGTTTCTTAGAAATTATACTGTTTACGTATTTCTCAAAAATGAATAAACGTTCTTCGACACGCGGAAATGAAAGTCATGGAAGACCACCATTTTGAAAACTTGACAACAATGAGCCATACGAATGTTGTCACCGGAGTGGAATAAATGATGGGTGATAACCATTTTTGTCAACACGAGGAAACATGTTCGGCCATTGGTTGATTCTGAACCATTGAACAAACAAAGGTCTAAGAGTCGTAGAAGTCGTTGACTTTGTGACAATTGATACAAGTTCATTGTCAAATGGAATTAGTGAAATTGTGGAATGGCCACAAAACTAAATCTAATGTAAACAACGAAGTAACCGTATCAATTCTCTCAAATAAGCAACACGGAATAATGGGGACTGTATACAATAATATGTCGAACAATTACCAAATAAAAAATATTTTAATAATAACATATTTTTAATTCATACAAAATAAATTAGAAAGATATATATAAAATTAATTTATCGAATAAATATTGATGTTGCTATCGGGATTCGAACCTGGATCTTTTCCTATTCGGGGAAATGCATTAGCCGATTATGCTACACCAACACTTAATGTTGACGACAATATTTCGAACTTATATGTTGCACTTTCCAATTGATACATCTTTCGTTCCATTATTTGAAAGCCATCTTCTTTATATGTATATATTTTGAAAAATTGAAACTTCACAAAAATAATGTTCCTTCTTAAAATCATATTTTTAAATATATCGTGGTATTAAAATTTATATTTGGCACACCGAAAAATGAATGCGACAGACACGCGTGCCATTATTTTAATGTGAAACTCGCGATGTATTTGATCAATTAAAATTAAAATATTCAATAGTTATCTACGATTTTGATTCGCGTGTCGCACAGCCGTACATTAACAAGTTGGAAATGTTAAATTTGCACATACGCGACGTCAGCCAACCACAGTGAGTCGAGTTGTTTCCGTGAAAACTACATACCAGACAAGTGCACATATAAACAACTGCACATAGTGACAAGTGCACACCTAGACAAAAGCACGACACTCAGTATTGAGCACATAATGAAGGAGATTATTTTGTGTGCACTTGTCATTGTGTGCAGTTGTTGTGTGTGCAATGCATCCATCCGCCGTTGTGGTGCTTTTTCAGGCCTTCTTTGTCCTAAAATTGTGGCCAGGATTTTTTAAAAATTAAGTATTAGTATTAATTAGTATTAAATTAATTAAAAGAGCTGCAGCATATAAGTCGTCAACTTACTTGGTTGGCGTTGTGTATCTGGTAACGCATTTCACCGGATAAAATTTATATTTTCTGTATGTCTTTCTAGTTAATACCTACATTTAATTTGCATTAAAATACCACAGAACTATGTTCTAAAAAAACTGCAACTGCATAATAATATTGTGTTCTATTTAAAATACATTACATTTTTCGGTAGATAGATTTTTCTGTGTATTTTCTAACTGGTTAATTTATTTTCTATTAATAACTTATTTCTCTTCTTTACAGGGAGACCTGGGAGAAGGTGAACCTGACTTGGCACGACAATGACACATTGTCCTACCACCAGAGAAAGACGTACATATTCGACGACGTCAACTCCGCTGGATCTGAGGATGATGTTGTTGTTGTGCCGAATATACCGATGCTAGTAAGTAATTTTATTTTCTGTAATATAAATGGTTCGGATCCTTGTGCAATGGTTATATGGAAATGTGACTGAAGTGTAATGACTGGATTTAACAATCTGATGAAATAGAGGAGACGGAGGAAATAGGGCAATTAAATGTATTAATTATAAAGATATACATATAAAATCAATTTTATCGAAACATATTGTTATTGTGCTACCGGAATTCGAACCACGATCTCTTTCCAAACCGGGGAAGGTGCATTATCCAACTATGCTACAGCGACAGTACTTTTGATGACAAATTTTCGAACCTATATATTACACTTTTCAAAATAATACATCTATCGATCCATTATTTGAAAGCTATCTTCTTTGTTTTTACGGAATCTCAAATACCTTTGGGTAAACCGGTAGCAGACGCCAGAATTAACAATTCATTTTTGTTAAATTTTGGACACATTGATACAACGTATATAATATTAAGGAGAACACATAATTACAACTTCACAATAAGAATGTGTTCCCTTAATAACAATCATATTATATAATTCTAATCCATGGCTTCATGGCTCATTGAGAGCCTTCGACTGATATACAACTCGCAACCAGGCGTCTGTATCCTGGGCCAAAACTCTAGATCTTTAGATCTCTCGTCAGTTGTGGTCCATCTTATTCTAGACCTGCCAAGAGGTCACTGTCCATTTGGGATCACATGGCTCAAAGCATGTTCCATATTTAAGCACTCTATGTGTTCTGCCCATCTTATTCTTTGCGATTTTACCACACCGACTTTGATAAAGATCTATAGAAAGCAAAATATAGTTTTTTTTCAGAATTTTTCAATCTATTGGATTTTCTTGAAAAGACAAACATTCAAACAAATTCAGAAAAGTTGTTTATCCCATAAAAATATTGTTCGAATAAAGAATACTTGATGCAATGTTTCAAACACCAGCTTGAAGTAATATAATAATAATAATATAAACATTAGCAAATAATTTACATAACATCTAATTTATTACTTCATGGGCAAATATTACACTTTCAGTTTTGCTAGTTTGCGTAAAGAATTATTCAAATGTTACAGCTGTTTCGGCAGTTAAGGCCATTTTAAAACTGTCAGAACTCAATAATATGTAATATTTATTAAAATTAGATTTTTTAAATTTCATATAAAAAATAAACATAGAGTTCTGCAAACTAAACACAATACTAAAAAATAAATTACACTTTCACTCCGCTGAGTTGAAATAAAATTGTTCAATTTTATTTTTGGTGCATTTTTTGTTTCGTAGTAAAATTGTTTTAGGAAGCTATGATCTCTTTTACAACAAATCATCTCAAATAAAGATTCTAGAAGAGATGGCTATTTTCTCTAGTTAGTAGAACAATATATATCAATTACCAATAATACTGTGTACACTTTAAAAGCGGTTTTATTGTATATATAGCTATGTATTGAACCTCAACTGATTTTACATTTTGTACTGAGTGTGTTTACTATCCAAAATATCGAATACTCAGAATAACAAGGTTCCATCTGACACTGACACTGTTTTGAGATAATGGGCTCAAAAGTGTTGATTGAATTTCAACATATATATATATATAGTATATTTTGTTTAGAGTATGCAAATATACTCAGTTTTAAGGTCTTAACTTATTTTCAGTATTATCAATGACCACTGTGAGATGAGGAAAATTAAAAATAATAAAAAAAAAACATTGTAAATTAACAATAATGATCCACAAATTGAAATAAATAACTGATGCAGTTGGAACTTTCAGCTTTTGCTATTTCCTTTAATATCCGTTAAATAGAGTTGATGTGTATGGAAGAAATAAAGAATAATACATTTGGAACCCATTTCACGCAATAACTCAAATTAGCCCTGTTAGTTAGAACATTATTATTCTAAGGTGTCGATATTACATATGTGGTAAATACGTTAATGACAAAAAACATTTTTTGTATTTTACAGAGCGCTACATCTCAATCCAAGCATGCAGCTCGCTTCCTTCGGCTCGCCATGGCTTCCATCATGGACATCCTGAAAATCAAGCCTTTCGTGGAGGTTTCTGTTGGTCAGCTGCTGTGGGGTTACGAGGATCCACTATTGAAACTGGCCAAGGACGTAGTGCCCAAGGAGCAGAAACTTCCTTATGAAGAGTTTGGGCTACTTTACGGGGTAAGGGGAATTAAAAAATTAAGTTTAATAATTATACATATCTAACCACAAAGTTAACGCAATAAACATATAAAATATAAGAAGAATTTATATTTTATGCAGATAAATGAGCAATGAGAGTTTAATGCCAGTATTTTATTATGTACTACATTTTTATTTCAGAAAAACGGTACCTCCAAGGACCAGCTCAGTGTGTTCACGGGTGCCTCAGATATCACCAAGTTCGGATTGTTGGACACTTTCAACGGCAACAAGCGTTTAGCCCACTACCCCGGAGAAGAATGCTCCCGCATAGATGGTTCTGATGGCTCCATCTTCCCACCGCACATTACCAAAAACACCACCATCAGGATTTTCGACAAGGACCTCTGCAGACTGCTGCCTCTCGTGTAAGTTTGACATATTTATACGGTTACTTGATGAAAATTAAAATCCTAAGGAAATATTTACTGTTGTAATGTGAAAATATTAATATCGGATGGTTGCAAATGGAGAAATATTCACAATATATTTTTAATTAATGTGCAAAGGTGATGCCAACCCACATTAAGTCAAGATCCATTTCATTATATTGGAATGATGAAATGATGAGAAAGACAGATGTGTAGGAAAGTGGATTAGTGATGAGAAAAAATGCTACTCTTAACTCACTGATGTGATTGGTATTCAATAATATCAGTGATTGAAAACTGTGACTGTGATCATAGTTTCTGATATCACAATACACAAAATGAATAAATAAATTTAAAAAACATAATTTTGTGTGTATTTATTTATATTATTAATACTTCATTCACGTAAAAAACGCATTCTAGCATAAATAAGTAGAATAATTAGTAGAAAACTACTGCACATACATACACATACCTACAAAATGTAGAACAAAAATTCAAACAAAATAAAATTGAGTTACCAGCAAACGAGAATAAACATTACCAACAAAAATAGATTCCAATAGATGACACTAATCAAATTACGGGAAATCCGGTAGATGGTGCTGATTCAAGTGATAATCGATTTAAATGGTGGCAACAGAAAATCAATAAAATTTTTACCAAAAAAAATTTGAATCGCGAATCACGATATTCCCAGACATTCAATCACTGATAGTGGTGTGACTCAAATATATTAGTGATTGACTCACGGTTCGTGATTTTGAGCTCATTACTGAAGTGGATGCAAATAGATATTGCTGATCTTTGTAGAGAAGCCATTGCAAAGCAACGATGACTTTATAATACGTTGAGAGTTCAGTTCTGGTCACTGTAGATGGGAATTTTTTATAAAGCAACAATGTTGAGTGATGACTTTACAATACTCTAGATCTGTTCACTTTAGATGAGAACCCATTGCAAAGCAACATTAAAATATTAATTGGTGACCTATAATTAGGGCAGGCATTGGTAACCTATGACCAGCGGGTCACTAAGTGACCTATTTGATAATTTAAGTGACCCACTTAAGTTCCACAAATAAAAAATTAAAATCAAATTAAATTATAAAAAATAAACATGTGAAGCGTGACCGATGGAGAGGTGGTCTGGATCCTTTCCGTTATTTAAAAGGTGCGCACGCATCGTATGTGGGCCAATGAGAAAGCCTGTGATGCAAGAGAACACTCATAAATAAAGTACATAAATTATAATATTAATGATCTAAAACTTGACAATTATATTTGTTTTTAAAATAATTAGAATTTAGTTTTTTATGTTTAGTTTAAAACCACATTGCAATAGTTTCCTCAATACAATTTATCTTATTATTAAGTAACGGACTGTTTTAAAATGAAAATACCCATTGACCCGAACCGTCTTCTTAATAGTCACATTTTGGTTGATTTTGATCTGCAGCCAAAAAAGGTTGCTGACGCCTGGACTAGGGTAATACACATTTTTTTTATCCAGGGAAATGCACTAGTTGTGTATTTAATTAATTTCTTGTATTATATTTGAAACCAATGAATATGTTTTGGATGGAATACCTAATGAATATAGATGGGTGAATTAATATAATTATTAATTCAGTGTACGTTTTCTTTCCTTTCAGATTTGAGAAGGAAGTGATGGTGGATGGTGATATCCTCGGCTACCGCTTCACCCCTCCAACTAATGTATTTGCGGACCCTGTCACCAATCCCGACAACAAGTGTTTCTGCCCCCAGGGACCGCCCTGCACACCCAACGGACTCAATAATGTGTCCCTCTGTCAATATGGTAAGTTAATAAGATGATTAAATTTTTGTAACTTTATAAATTAATTATTTAGAGTTTCGTAGTACAAATGTTAAAGAATTAGAATTTTTTTTAAAAGTAGGTTTGCGCTGGATAGTGTTGTAATTGAAATTACATAAAATAATAGAGATAATGCCTAACATTTATAATCAAATTTGTTTTAGATTCTCCTGTGATGATCAGCTTCCCGCATTTCTACCTGGCCGACGATAGCCTGAGGACAGCTGTGGAGGGTATCTCTCCACCGGACCCAGAGAAACACAAGTTCTATATTGATGTTCAACCTGTATGTTTATTTATATATTTTTTGTCATAATACACACTACATATATATTTTAAGTGGTTGTAATTTTTTTTTAAATAAGGTGAAGGACCCTGGCAGGGCCCCAGTAACTGGCAGGGGATCTATTAAAAAATGTCTAATTGGTCTCAATATTACAATTTGATCCGTAACACTGTCTTAATTTGTAAATCGGACCTTGTGGCACCATATTAAATCCACAATTTAATATAGTCCAAGAAGTAAATTCAAAATGGCAGCAGTTTTATAAAAGAATGATTGTGTTTAGTCAAATCTTAACAAATTATGTAAGGATGTCAAGTTTTAATTTTTTTAATATATTTTTTTATCTGTGTTTTATGAAGATAAATATTAATTTAATTATTTGCTTCTTAAATTAAGCTTTTTCGGTAACAAAATCTTAAATACATGTTTTAATTTCGTAGTTATGGGGGTGCCAGTTATTGGTACTCAAAAAATTATGATATTCAATATCTGGCACCCCTGCCACGTATTGGTAGTGTTTTACCTTTTTACTAAGTTATTCATGAATAATTTGTTTTTGTGATTTACAATTGCTTCTTTTTAAGTTTTTGACAAAACAAAATATTGTGAAATTTTCTGGCAAAATTTTGCGGGTAAATTCTGATGCAGCACACATCTCATCTATGTTTATACTTGGTATTGGCACGTGGACTTGGCCCAGAATCCCTGATGTATCTTAGTATAATTATTATAAATCAGTACATCTGTTTTTTTGTTTAAACAATAAATATTTTGTGACTGTCAGTTATTGGTATGTACACCAGGTATCGGAGACAAGTGAAATTATTTTTTTTTTTTATTTCACCAGATTTCATAAATGTATTGTTTGTTCATTGGATAATTTTTTTTTTTTAAATTGATGTCCATTTTAGTCACCATGGAAGGTTTAACAACTAATGAAGTTTTTTTTCCTTAAAGTGTCAGGTATTGGGTCTTTCACCTAATGTGTACCATATACCTATTGAACACAATATATTTTTAAAAATGTGTTAAATACATTCAAAATATTAGAATAATAATTAAAAATTAGGGGTTGATGCATTTATTTTAAACTGGATAATTATGAATGCTTTGATCATGATGATTTGATTATCACCTGATTACTGGTATATAAAATTACCTGAAAAAAATTAACAAAAACATTGAAAAGCTTAAACACAACCTTAAAATATATCCAATTTTGAGCATTTGAGCAAATATCGAAAGATTTATTTATTATTATTCTGTGTATTCCAGGAAATGGGTACTGCACTTTCAGCTCGTGCACGTGTTCAGATTAATTTGGCCGTGTCTCAGGTCATCGATATCAAGCAGGTGGCGAACTTCCCTGACATTGTGTTCCCCATCATTTGGTTCCAAGAAGTAGGTTGAACACTAAACAACTTCCATGATTATCTAAACTATAATAAAATTTGTTTACTTTATTAGAATTATGATTGCAAAGGAAAAAGGAAAAGAAAATTGGCTAAATTCATTGAAAAAACCAGTCATTTTTTGGTTAATTAATACTCCAAAATTGATTACCACTTATGAACCATAAATTATAAGCTAATCATTTATCAGCCTATTAAGATTTGTAATTGCGGATGTATGGGAAAATAAATACAAAAATATTGCCAAGCTTACATTGAAGTCATTTAGAATCACAATTTTTTTATTTTATTTTATTTTATACACATTACCCAACTAGGCAAGCCTGTTTTAGGGCAAATTGATAAACTAATATATTTTATAGAACCAAAACTCATCGAAGGCAAAATACAGTAAGATCGAATAAATACATAGCATATAATGTGAAAATATTTAAGAAAAAAAAAAAAAATTATATCACAATGCATGTCATGTTTGTGTAATCTTTGAAGATGAAGTATTTTTAAAATCACAAAATGTATTGAAGTATTTCAGCAATTCATTAAAAATATACAACTTTATTACTACACTAAAATTAATAATAATTTCAATGTGCTTCAAATTCTTACAAGTATTAAGTTGTTGTTCTAAACATCAGATTGAATTGATTGTTGTTGTTCTAAACATCAGACTGAATAGTAATCACTAGCGGATGGGTCCATACTGTATGAAGTACTCCAATGAACTAGTTTTTTATACTCACGCTTCGTATTTCGCACATTTTAAATCGTGCTGAAGCTTCAATACTTCACACCATATTCACACACACTAGGAAATAACTTATTTTCCTGCAACAAAGCTCGCATTCAGCAACATACACAATTAACTGCGAACTGTGTGTGTATAGAGACGAAAGAGTTTACTGCTCATTTCATGTAGTTCATTGAAGTATAGTTCAATAATAGTTTAAATAACGACTTAACCACACTTTATTGTACTATATGTAGTGCGAAGCGATTGCGACCTGCATTGAGAGTGGGCCAACCAGTGGTACCAACATACTTCAAATGAAGCATTCATTTTGAATGCTTCAAGTTGGTGAACGTGCATTTCGTGAAGCGTTCATTACGAAATGAAGTTTTATCCATCGCTAGTAAACACTTAGACAGAAATGCTATAAAAATGCAAGATCATGGTAAAAAAGTAACCACTCATTAGGATAGCTCTTCTTATAAAAGTGAGTATTGAATTATAATTATTCTTTGATTCAAAGCAATTAGCTAACATGACCACCAAGTCCTTGAACTTTGCTTTGTAAACATATTAACTCCAAAATGTCAAAATCTAAGTGAGTTATTTTTCCATCTCTTGTTTCCTTTGCTCATTACCATACATTTATACTTGTATGTAATCATATTTTTACATCAGTTTCTTCCAATCTTCATTTTACTGCTTTCTAGTGATTCGGGTCACCTAATCCAATGATATATAAATATACATCAGCAATGAAAATTTGAAATTATAATAAAATAAAATATTGAATAAATATTTTAAATCATAAAGTAAATTTGTACATTTTTGACAAACAATGGGATAATGCTATTTCATTTATACTTTCAAAAGTTATCTGCATAGTAAATAACTTTAGGAAGAAGAAAGTAGCTTGTTGGTGTAGTAGTTAAGAAGCTGGCCTAGTTGTCGGGGGTTTGTGCCTCGTTCCAGGACACCAGCAAGTTAGTCCTATTTTCATAATGTACGCAACTCTATTTTCTAAAAAAATAAATATTTTAAAATAGAAATATAAAAGACCAAATGCATCCGATCCCATCTTCGGCTACCTGAGTTGCAAGCTCTGTTAGAATAAAATTGTTATATTTGGTTTGGTGCAAGCAGTTTGTTAGCAGAATAATTGTTGTATGACAAATTTATAACATTCATTTGTTGCATACGTATGTTTATCCTTTCAGGGCATTGATGGCTTGCCAGAGGACGTCACTAACCTGATGCGTCTGGCCACCAACGTGCCACCAATAGCCAAGGCCGTGCTCAGTTACAGCCTCATAGCACTCGGAGTGCTGCTTCTTCTCATCTCTGTTACCTGTCTCATCAGGTTAGTACGCCGGAGACATGTTATAACTTTATTCAGTTGCCATAGTTAATTCTGAGCCCACAGTATTTTACTAATCTCTAATCTTACTTTAACCATATTTTAATGTGGAAAATTCACAACATTATGTCTTTAACTTAATTCATTTACTTTTTAATCGGTTTACTCAAAGGTATTTCAGATTCTGTAAAAACAAAGTAGATGGCTTTCAAATAATGGAACGATAGATGTATTCATTTGAAAAGTGTAACATATGGGTTCAAAAATTTGTCATCAAAAGTACTGTCGCTGTAGCATAGTTGGATAATGCACCTTCCCTGGTTTGGAAAGAGATCCATGTTCGAATCCCACTAGTGCAACAACAATATTTTTCGATAAAATTGATTTTATACGTATATCTTTCTAATTAATACATTTTATTAGTATTTAAAATATCTATATGTGTTTGCAACTTTTAATTACACATTACAATTTATAATTACAAATCATAACACAGCTGAAAAGTTGTGATAATCTTTTGTATTATGGCTTTAGTAACAGTGTTTTGTACAGATTTAACCAAATTTATAAAATGAATAAATTCACACAAAACTGTGTTATACTTATTACAAGTTCTTGAAAAAAAAAATCATAAAATATTTATTTATTTACTGATTTTATTGAAATAAGAAGTTATAATAGGAGAAGAGTTCATTTTATTAACAGTTCTATTGTATGTGCTGTTTTTTAAATAGTACTGTATACTATGTGTGAAATTGACTTCAACGTGTTTGCAGTTAGCCAATAACTGAGTGCTATCACAAAATTTTATTTGTCAGCTGTGCTGTCATATTATAGATTTAGATATATAACATGTGGATAATTATCTCAGCAACAGCACATGTTTATTTGTACTTTCAGATCATCACACAGACAGAGCACCTTGCATTTAGAGGGCTCCAACTACCTGGCCAACGGTAACGGTAAGGGCCAGGAAAATGGCAAGCCTGCCAACGGTACTAAAAAGGGAGAGGTCAACAGTGGCTACGAAATGGGAGCGACGCCAAACCATCGTTAGGGACACAACTAATTTATTAGGGTGACAGATAATAAATTATTTAGAATAAATTCATTGTAAAAATAAACCCTGACAACTATTAAATAATCAGCGTTTACTATCACAAAAACTTTTTTTTTTCAAAAACAGTCAGTGACAAAAAATCGGTTATAAGTGGAAGAGCTTCCATTTGTATACAATTGACTTTTACATCACATGGTATATAAGTAAATAAAATACATAATAATAATTGTAAGAGAAAATGGGTCCAAATAGCTATTTTAAAAGAAATTATTAGACAATTGCAAATTGCATCTCATATGTTAAACTCATTTAAAAAAAAATCAACTATTTTTGATATATATTTTGTGATGTAATATAATTATGTATATTGAAATACTTATATTTGTAATGAACTTACTCTAAAATCTTTGCTCATTTCAAGAAATCTATTATTATATCACATTATCCAAATTTTGTTGAAAACAACATCTATTTGAATGTGTTTGCACTACTGCTAAATCGGTTATAAATAGAATTTCAAACCTTGTTATAATATGGAGTTAATTCTTGATTATACGTGTGTTGATTTATACATAGTTAATTTTCTGTTCTTGTGCATGTTCACGGTTGGTTGACATTTGAGTCGAAATACAACAGTACAGAGTGGAGCGTGGAGTGAGCTGTCATTTGTTGTACCTTTACCACAAAACATCCGGGAAGAGAGAGCTAAATCTCATGTGCGTAAACGCACACTTACATTAGCATAGAAATTCCAGTGCCCATAATTTGCTTGAATTTGACAGAAAAAATACCCATGTGATGTGATAGCAACGGAATCTAACAATGTTAAATATATTTTTTTATCAGACAAACAAGGATTAAAAATTTTTTTTATAGGGACATGTTTTGACTGGTGTAATACTTGATGTGAATACTGTTTTAGCAATAAAAATTTACTCTGTATATTTTTAAATAAATGGAAGATGTCTTATTCTCCTGATCTATAAAGTAATTATTATTTAACTAAAAAATGTGCAAACGAAATGCACAAATTGATGTGTAGTAAAAAAAATTGCCCTATATTAGCCTTTTGCGTTAAATGATGTTCCCTGTAAAACAATTGTATCATTCCATATCTACTATGGCAATTTAAAAATTAATAGGATGTCACATAGCTAGTTGTCCTAGCTTTAGAAGAGTCTTCTTCATTCAATTTTGAGTAGAAAATATTCTAACACTTTGAGAAAAATATCAACAGTTACGGAAAAAAGTGACTTCAAAGTTTGCATTTTTTTCCAAGATTTACGAGTATGACATATCTTTTGAAAACGTGAAGTAATTTATATCGAATTTTAAAAATGCATTTGCTTTAGTGCAAGTCTAATAAAATAATTATAACATTTTGGTAAAAAAATGTTAGAAATGTTGACACACAAAAGGTAAAAATGTTTACATACGAGTTTAGATTTGCGAAAGCATAAAATTGATTAATTAAAAGTAAATCATTTATTACTTTCTACAAAAGAATAAATGATTTATGTTTTTTTCACTATGTGATATTTTATCCCTTTTGACACTTGTATTTCAATTATTTGCCATCACTGATCGCTCAAAAGTTGAACAACTGCTCAGCAATGGAATTAAAAATCTAATTTTTATTCAAAATTAATAGATTTATGTAATTCTGAAGATTGGACAACGAGCTAGCTGGCATCTGGCCAGTATATTACCATGCTCAAAGCTTAGACGACGTAATTGTGCCTTGATTAAAATTTGTTAAGAATATAATGGTTTTTTTTGGTGTTATTTTTCTTACATACATATACATATATATATATAATATGTCAAAAATTTATTTCACTCTTATTTGACATGTTTAATGTGGATGAAAGCATGATGAATGGTTATTAAATATGTGGTTATTCAGATCATGGGTTTACACAACATCGGAGATTTTTCTTATTATCGTTTATGTTGAAACAAAGTGACGGATTGTTTGTTAGTTTTAATTGATTAAGTGCGGTGAGGAAGTCATACTTTTAAATTAGAATTGTTTCAAGTAGAAAATAAATATATTTAGAAGAAAATAATTTTAGCTTGGTTGTTACCTGCATATAGTTAGGGTCTTGAAGTATTGTGTAATTAAGCTTAGTCTAGTACTTAATTATTTTTAAAAATTGACTGTGTGTCGTAAGCCAATAAATAAAAGAGCTAAAGGTGGTGAAGTGATAATGATATTAACGTTTCAATTAGATACTTTTTATGAATAAAAATATATTTTTTTTTTATTTACGAAAATTTTGCTTGTTTAACAAAATCTTAGTTAATCCAATAATAATAATTTTTTGGCATTAAAAGTTAAAACTAATACTCACATTTAAATGTGATTGAATGTCAGTCTAGCAGTTACGGACACAGTTACTCATTTTGGTTCTTAGCTGTGCCGTAAAGGTTTATATCAGTTCTTAATGACTGAATGTATTATTAATAACTCAGTCAATTCTTGATAAAGACCTACAATAATATAAAATTCTGTTGCAAACTAATTTGTAGGGCTCGGTTGGATAAATTGTAGATCTGTGATTAGCTTTCTTCAAATTAAAATTGTTGGCATCTAAGTTAGGAAGTCTTATTATAATAGCTCTTTTATTATTATTATGCTTCATGCAGATGGTGATCTTTCTATAATTAAGGAATGGTAGATATATAAGTATTGTATTCAGTTGTGTGATTATTTAACTTTGAATAATTTTCTTGACAAATGCCAACGCACATTCTGTTATATATTACAAAATTCATCCATATGTATTGTACAATCAATTACGAATAGCAAGATTTGGTCATGAAAGATAATGCAGACACCGATACTGATCTGTAAGAATAACCGAGCTTTGTTAAATTAATGTGCACGTGATACTTATTAATTACTTTTAAGTTGGATTTAAATAAAAAAATTGGAATTACTGAATGAAATTCAGTGAAATTTCACCAATTCATGCAATGTGATTGTTAACGGCTTGTTAAGTTTCTTTCAAATGTTCTTGAATGATGACAATAAATAATGCTGCAATTAAAATATCAAAACAGTCCCGAAATGTGCAGGTATGTACTATATATTATTTATCTGTTAAAATGATGTACATATATGTAATTACAAACTTTTACACCAAACATTCAAAATATATTTTAATGGTGTAAGATTTGTATGAACATGAGTACAATAATCTATTATAATTTATATATTATACAATAAAGCAACATTTCAATCAGTTCTGTTTTTAATAAATGAGCATATTTCATTATATATTTTCTTTCTAATAGAAAATAATTATTTAATCAACATTATCCTAGATAATATTGACAGAATATATAAGATGGAAAACCACTTTTATTTTTACAAAGTATGAACAGGTACTGTAGCCAGACATAGGTAAATAAATAATTATTTAGAAATTTGAAATAATTTTGGAAAAAAAACATTTTTTTGCTGCTTGCTGTCTGTTTTTTGATGAATCTGTTGGGTTTGTTTTTTTAAATCTCTTTGTTATACAGCCTGCTGTTCAATTGGCCAGTGGACCAGACTATGCCCCCATGACCAGAACAATTAATTGTATATGTACATACATACAATATCTGCATTGGTGAGATTTCACTGCATATAATTTAAAAAACTTATTTTTTGATAAATTCTTAAATTATTTTCTACTGGTATTGGAGTTATTTTTAATACAAACATAATTCATGCTATATTTTGTTAAGTTTCATTATAAAGGTGCCTGAGTTCAATATTAAGTATGAAAAAGTAAAATTTTTATTGTTTTTATAATTTTTGTTACTTTGTACTAAATCTGTGAAAATACATACTTTCAAAATCATAGATCAGTCTAGTATTTCTAATACATGAAATACAGCAATACGCTAAATTCTTGTTTAAAAAATTTCATTACTTAATTTATAGTAATTTTTCATTTACTGATTTTAAGTTTTCGATAGATATTTTTAAAATATAAAACTTAAATCTTTAGTTCAAAAGCCATAAAGTGCATTACATAGTTTTAATATTAATAGCTGGACAATAACTTCTTGATATACTTGCATTATAAGTTGAATCATTCTCCAACTTAAATGAACACTGCGTTACATATACGTATGTGTATATATATTGTATAATAATTGACTATATTTTTTATTGCAAATGATTTTGAATTTTTCTTTGATTTAAGTTGCAAAGAGCTTGTCTCATATATTATTCAATAAAAAAGCTGTTATCTTATTGAGTTTGACCAATTTTGTCATTAAGATTTACTTATTCCACTAAATAGAACAAGTTTTTATCTATATTATTATAAATATATTCGTTCATTAACATATGCAACTTATGACGATTACATTGAACACCAACTCTGACATATAATATTATATTATATAATTCATTAGGTATGAAGTGTCTTTATTTTTAATGTAAATGTGTAAAAACATATTCACCTTCTTATTTCGTACTACATATATAGTCGATGTAGGTAAAGTTGAGAATTTTAGATCTACAACGTTACTTGTATTTTGACAAAAATTCTTCGAGGATCGCTTGTCCATTAGTTATAATATGATATTAGAAACTACTTCTCTCACATTACCTATTTCATTATTGAAATACTTTGGTTCCCATATAAACAATATTTTTTTTGGATCAGCTGCATTTTCATTATAATGAATTTCAACTAATCCGGCACAATCCAAAAATAAGTGCTATTTTTCAATAACAGATTTGTACATAAATATATTATTCCAATGCTCAAATCATTAAGACTATTTTAGAACTAAGCGAAGATGTAATAAAAAAAATATTGTTTAAGTTTGTAAATGTCAAAAAAACTTGTGTATCTTTTTATATTATAAATGATATTAAATAATTATAATCTTTAGCGGTACCTACTTATTTTATGAACCAATGCACTGTATGTTAACAAACTACGGCCAATAAAATACGTTCAGCAGAAAACTGAAAAGGGTAAGGGAACTAGAGATGAACAGCCAGGGACAGGAGTCGGTAGAGAGCAGTTGTGGAAGAGATCAAATCCCAAACTGGATCATTTCATTTTACAGAACACATTATTATCGTGAGATTGCAGTTTTTCAGAACATAGTTCTGTGGTATTTTAATACAAATTAAATGTATCAATTTGAATTAACATACATTTTATTTGTAATTAGTTAATATTATTATATAAATATATATGTATTAGAAAAAAGGTGTATCTTCAAGAATCCTTGAGAATAATCTAAAGGTAGCTTCCAGAACTACTTATTTTCATTAAACTTTTCCACACACCACTCCCGATAGCTCTATGTTATCCAATGTGAAAATATACCTCTAGTAAGCCATTTATTGTACTCTTGGAACCTTTCATCTCGCAAAACATTACTTGCAATATGTTCCAGGCCGATTTTGTTTGGCCGCCATTTTGATTTTTTCGCTCATCAAATTTTTTGTGTAGGATATTTTGTACACATTACAATTGAGACGTTTACAATGTCGGCAATCTCTCTGATCTTCACCTGTTGGTTTGTTAAAACGATATCATGGATTTGACCATATCCTCCTTAGTCACCTCAATTGGACAGCCTGGGCGCTCACCATTAAAATCGAATGTTCGGCCATGCTTGAATTTATTAAACCAATATTTGATGGTAGTCATCGAAGGTGTATGGTCCTTATAAACGGCATGCAACTTCACTTTGATTTTCTAACACGTCTTCCCATCCAAAAAAAGGAATCAAATCACTGACTGATATTACTCTTTTTCCAAAACAAAATTAATTGTTTTATCTGTCTGAAATTTTGACAGGCGTCGTTTGAAAGATGGCATTAAACAATGGTATATGGATTGTGCGTCAGTTGCGCCATCAGTCATTAAACACGGTTACTTATCATACAGCCCTCGTATATAGGGAACCCTTTTTTTCCATTTTACACTGGAACTCAATTATGTATTTAGGTATTCTGCTTGTATTCCAAAGCCACCTCATCTGTTGCTTGACACCTTTGTAATTATTTATATCATTAGAGATCTATGCAACACTTTTGTAGATCTCAACAACAAAAAAAATATTAAATTGAGGTAGAAAATACATTTCAAATATTTATTTTTAAAAAGATAAAGGTGAAATTAACAAAATGCCTTTTTTATTTACAGAATAATTTATTTATAAAATAATTTATAACCAGGAACTATATAGAACTAAATTGAACACTTTGACTCATTTTCATATCTTCCTTTTGTATTTACATAGTATCTAAAATTAAATCTATATTTTTTAAATCTAATCCTACCAACATAGTAATAATCACAACTTCGTCACATAATTTAGTAGGAAAATGTTTTAGCGCAAGAGTACACATTACACAAAAATATCTTGAATTTAAAATAAAAGTTGCAAGAGTAAGCTGGGATATTTTAAAAATAAATATTTTTTTCATAGCAGAGAAGTAAAACCTAATTATATATTAATGACAGTTGAAAATATTTATCATTTCCTTTTTCAGAAAATTAGCATCTTTTTATTATGGTAATTGGTTTTTTGTTATATATATAAATCACATTGTTTATTTTATATAATTTTAAATCACATTTTTTTTCATCGTAACTTTATAATTATTTAGACATCTGATTATTAATAATATATATATACTATTCAATTTGTGAACCAACACGAAAAAATTATATTTATTGGCATCTATTTGGTAAAGTTAATGAAAATCTACAATATCTTTGAGTTATGAAAATTTCTAATGTACAATACATTATTAACACGTTCAGATATCTCGTGATTGGCATTCAATGACGGATGCCGGCCACAAAGTATTATCATGGTGAATTCATTAGTCCTCGATAAAAAGCTAATGTCAGTAGTGTTAAGATCTAGCCACCATATGATTCCTTGGAATTTGAAATAAAACTTCATGGAGTTAGTTTAATTACTGTATTGATAGTGACAATTCTTTGTTAGAGGCATTAGAGAATAGATCTGTGAAATTGAGTTGGCAAGGAACAATTAAAACAAAATCTATTGCATTTGAGCGTGCTTAAAATAGTAGTTCACATTACAATTAGGTATGTACAAAATTAACTATTATGAAATTTTATGCAAAATGATCTTTTCAAGTTCACTTTATCAAATAATTATCTAATAAAGCAAATCTTCTAATTTTGTTCTAATTCTGAGTCTATTATGACATACATAGCACAAAACTTTCCCTGCATAGTCTAGGACATTTTAGCTCTTATAATATTTACTAAGACCTACAAATAATTTAAATCACTTTTTTCATTCAGCGGAACACTTTTTTATTAAATATTATTCTTTATTAATTATCCGTTTCCATGCTGATGTGCTGTCTCTGTCTAATGTGTTGCCTGGCCGACAGTCTGATGGAGGCCCGTGACCCGGGTAACCCGAGCAGGCCGGGTCGGGCGAACGAAGAGGTCCCGAGAGATCCCATTGAGGTAATGGAGGAAATGGAGTTCCTGCGCTGGTACGAGCCTGGGTGTTCGAGTTCCTCCTGAGTAGGTCTGGGAAAGAACATATAATAATTTTGTATGAGTATTTCAATTTTAAAACATTGGAGGCAATGTTACATAACACACTATTATTAGAACACATTTTTATTGTGAAGTTGTAATTATTCAGAACATAGGTTTGTGATATTTTAAATACTAATTAAATGTATTAATTAGTATTTAACATAACACACTACATACTTATTAAAACTTGACATTTATTCAGGAAAATGTTTACATTGTTTTAGGCCATCCATATTTTTACCCACTGATGACATTGCTCATATCTAAGCAGCGCCTGGTGAACACTATAACCTGATTAAAGATTTTAAAAGTGAAAATTGTATATTTTATATTTTCAAAAACATTCATTTTGCATTGATAAAACAAAATCTCAACCACAATATGGTATGAAGTAGTCTTTTATATTCATAACTATAAATAAACTGAAGAGTAAATCCTTTACAAAACTTATCATCATACTCGATTAGAACACCATCAGGCTTACCTTCCACCACAACATGGTGTCTCCCAGAACCGCTGATCTTTGCCAAAGTCTTCTCCATCCTGTAGTGTCTGAGGCAGGTCCTTGTCAACGGTCTCGGGCAGGAAAAGGCATAGCAGACCACCCACAATACCGAGCAAGCCGAGGATCATAAGTGGCAGTGCCTTGTGGACAGTCACCTGAGCGCAGTCATAACATTAATACATAATGCAATTTATAATATTTTATCATTATTGAATTATGCACTGAAGATGATAATAAATAATGACGATAGTAAATGATCAATGAAATTAATTTAGATAATATGACATTTTATATGTGACAAATCATTGCTGCAATATATGATATTTGATGTGGCAACTAATTTCTGCGAGAACGATAGTACATATATGTCACGATTGACAGTTGGTGATATACTCGATGACTTAAAACTTGAGTATGTGGAAGGCTATCGCCTCCATTTTCGTCACCGAGACCGCCCAGCGAAGCTGAACACACCCAGCACCTATAATGCAAACCCTATTATGTGAATATTTGCTGGAGAAAATCAAACAATTTTTGTTTATCATGACTCTTCTTTATCGGTTCTCTTATTAAATATAGACTGTTATGTGAAATTCAACATAGTTTGCAGAAAGCAAATTTTGAAAGGAATGAGCTACAGAATAACTTTGAAAGAAATGAGATATTGTTTTTATCAAATGCAGTAAGGTTAATTGTATATTCTTCCAAAAACAGCCTGGTCATTTTTATTTAAAAAATCTTCTGAAAATCTATTCCTAGATTCTGTTAAAAGTCTTACAGAATTTGGTACCCGTATATTATTCATCATTTTGAAGGTAAAGAACATTCATGTTGAGTAGATTTGATTATTTACACTTTTCACAAAAATGTTTTTATCTCAGTTTCTATCAGAGTTTTCTGTGATAGTACTACATTTAATTATAGCTGGACATTATTTTAAATGATACAGTTTTATTGTTAAGAAATTATTAAACATGCCAGCTCTACCAGTAGATATTATACAGTGGAACCTCTATATTTGTCAACCTCCATATTCATAATATTCGATAATCGTCACATTTTGATGACAATTTTTTTCCCCCATATTCGTTAGTATTTATTTTCCGTATTCGTCATTACTCCCACCACCGTTACTGGCGCTGCAATCACGTATTAGGTAGCTGTAGTTAATCTGCTTTGTGCGAAATATGGTCAAAAAATGGCACCAAAATTTTGCTATAGTCAACCAAAATATAAATGTATTTAACAATAATGTGATTGACTACTTCAGGAAGGTTTAACAGAGCAGACAAAAACAGACCACATAGGACAAGTTCCTTGTTAAATCGAGTGCTACTGAATTATCAGCAAAACGGACCACATGATCAGAATTGGCTGTTTTGTTTAAATTCTTGTTCTTAACATTAACCTTCCTCCTCTTCCACTTCTACCACTATGTATATCTATTTAGTACAATAAAGTTAAAGTTTAAATAACATTTTTTTCATTTTTGTACCATTTTTAGGAGTTGGAAACAGATTAACTGAATTTCAGTTATTTCTTGTGCGAAAAATTGTTTCACTGTACTACATCAACAGATGATGATGATATTATGAAATGAGTATTAATATGATGACTGAGATCTCTTAACTTATGGTTTATGTTAGTGACGAGCTAAACCGTTGTTGTGACTGTGATTGTGTGATTGGTATTCAATTATCGGTAACTGAGATTTAACTGTTGGAGGATTAGTCTCTACTGTAGCAGTGATTGTAGAAATGTGAGTAATCAGTTACAAATCATTGTTACAATGCAAAAAAATGAGTTTGAGAGTTATTCATAAAAAGCCATTTTGCCATCCTTCAAATAAACTTCACGTCAATGTTACATTTTGATATTCATCAAATATGTATACAATAATACTTAGAATCACCAGAAAATAACACACCCTAACTTAATAAGGACACAGGCTAACTGTCACTACCTTGTGTCAAAATTGAACAAAGATTTCACTTGTTCATTGTTAATTGCAAACCTGCAAAATTGCAAATATAGCCTTGCATATTTTTCAAGAAAAATTCTGGTTCCACGGAAATGAGAGAAATTATGCCCAAGAACTTTTAAAAGTTCAGACATAAGATTACAATTACTACAACAATACTTATAGATAGACACATTGGACATTTAAAAATTTACTTTGTATTTGTGCATCATTTAACTAAATTTTATTTTACTCTTTTATTATTGCAATAATATTTTAAAGTTAAATTCATTGCGCTAGCTACTGTTCTAGAAAAGCACTGTTTACTATAATAGTAAAATACTAGTGTAGCAGGCAGGACACTGAATCAAGTGTTTTTACTTTGCTGCCAAAATAAATCAGCAATTTTGCTCTTTATTTTTGTAATAATGTAATAACACACTGAAGTATGAAACTAAGAGAATAAACATACTCGTATTATTATTATTAATCAAACAATCTCTTAATCACAAGTTAAAATAGAAGTTTAGTTCATCATGCCATGAATCGGTATAGAGGCGGGTACTACCCATTTGGATGGACTTTGACATTTGACATGTATATCGCGTAGCATATCTGTATTTTGCAGATTACGGACATTTGACAAAAAAAAATCGAATTTGTGAAAAATAGATCAACAAACTCATCTTATAGGGTTCAAAAATAGCTTAGAATAACAATATTCGATTTATAAGTACAGTTTAGTATGAAAACTTTTCAGAGGGACCACATTTTGCTCCAAAACTTTGACTTGTGGTGAATTTCGAATAAACGTTATTTGAATAAATGGGACTTTACTGTATATACATAGGGGATGGATTGGTAATTGGAATAAGTTCCACAGACTATTGCAGCTTGATTTAAATAGAAGTAAATAAATGTTATAATGCATAATTATAATAAGTATGTAATTATGTTGAAAGGTAGCTACTTTTTGTTGTGATATTTGATAATTGTTTTTTTTTTGAGATAGTGAATATAATTTAAAATATCTATTTCAAATATTCACAGATCTCAGTCTTGTAAGGGGAACAGAACAACATATTGTGATGTGCTTGTTTGATTTAGCGGTAAAACACTTGCTTAGTGATCAAAGTTTGAGACCCGTTCTGGGTGACCAACAATTTATCAAATTTTCATAGCACAAGCTATGCATTTAAAATATATAAGCAAGTATGTATTGATAATATGTAGTAATAATTTTGATACCTCCATTTAAAATATAATAATAAAAAATGTATGTAAATAAATTAGATAGCGCAAAGGTTGGTATAATATTCAATGGTTTACCAAGTATACGATGAAGGGTGACAGTAGAGATCCTACGTAGCCCATGATGTGTATGAAGGCGACTCCCTGAGCGCGCACTACAGTAGGCAGGAGCTCAGCGGCATATTGCAGACCGATATTGTAAGAGATGTTCACTGCGAAGCGACCCATGATGGCCAGGCTAGCAGACGGGGCACCTGAGAATATTCATATTAATTTTAAAAAGGATTAAATTATACTGGCATAAAATCTTCAGTCAAAATTCATTGTCTTTTTCATATTAGCTTAAATGGTTGAAAATTCCTGTCAAATTATTCATTCACATGTAATAATACCATATTCCATTGATTAAAGGATGTATGTTTTTCCTGTTTTAGAGTCGTTGAATCGTTGGAATACGGTGTATAATATGGAATTATTATTTGTTGTTTGAATGACTAATATTTTATAGATATCTCATAGAGACGAAGCTATTTATATTATATGGGAATATATGGAAGTATGGGTAATTACAGGGCTTATCACCTATCGTCGGCTGGCTTAAGTGATCAATTTACACAATGTAACGTTTACCATTTCACCCATAATCAACTTTCATATCTATCAAATTTTTTGGAAATTGTATATAATGTTACCGTGTAAAAACATTTCCAGTATTTAACTACTACTTCGCTGTCGCCATCTATGGTCTTAAATTTGATATTCATTTCCCTGAAACAGGATTTTTTAGAAATCATGGAAGCTATATTCTTTATATGACAAATGATTAACACATTATACTAGAATGTACCTGAAAAGTAAATTTTTAATTTTATATATTTCTTATTTAGACAATATTTGAGTATGTTCAAGAACACACGATTACTGGAATTTTACCTCCAAAGGCATTTATTAAAAACAAATTATAGATATCTCATAGAGACAAAGCTATTTATATTATATTATATGGGAATATATGGAAGTAAGTATAATTTGTTTAATAAAAATGCCTTTGGAGGTAAAAATGTTCTTGGATACACACAAATATTTTTTTAAGATTAAATTAAATTGAATATCACATTTTTCGAACCACTTATGGGTCTACGCATCATTTTACATAGAAAAATTGACTTAAAATTGGGGTGCATCTAAGGTAATAGGTCCCTGCAGAAATCAATCTAAACTACCAAAATAAATTTAAAATAGACATTTTTTTTTATACCTATGCATTTAATTTTGATTCTTAAATGTTACATTTTTTATTCACTTCTTTTATTTCATTTTAGTTACTATATTTCATATTTATTCTGTACCTATTAAATCTTCATATATAACTGATAATTCATTTAGTACTAAATAGGCATAGATAGATCTGACACCACTGTTAAATCTGTATATACTGGTGGTTACATGTATATTTTGTCTCATATATTAGGGGTGTATCTCTTCATTCCAAAAATATAAAATTTTACACAAATACACAACTTTGTTTGGGCAATATTATAAATTTAAAAAAATATATTTGAAATATTAAAAATTAACAATAATTAATTTTAATAACGTAATAGTCTTTCTATGGTAAGTACGAGATCTTACCATAGACAGCATAGATAAGAAAATATGACATATGTCAATATACTTACCAGTCGCTCGTACAATTTCATTAAAATATGTTTTTTTTTTCTTACTCGTAATAAAGACAATATACATTTAATTTCAAATTGAATATATATTTATGTACTATTATAAAATATGTAAAAAAGAAACATTTAAGTAATCCTAATTTAGAGATATTAAAAACATGTTCGACATTTTTGCTACTTTGGTGAATATTTTTTTTTACTGGCAAATGACACTACATCGAAGATGTCCAATGAGTTATAGATAATAGATGGGGAAAAGCAAAATATAATAAGGATATACCCATAGGAACTGCTGTCGCCAAGAGACTGAAAATACCACTGAAGACCATGGAGCCGCAGGCCAACCATCTTCTGCCCCATCTAAAATCATCACACAATCATAAAAAATACTTTATTATTATTAACACTAGTAACTATTAAATATATCATAATTGTGGGGAAAAAATAGTAAAGTCAATGAGCTAATCATATTTCATAAAAGTAGTATTCATATTTGTATAGAAAAATGTAATGAACAATACATTGAAGAAAGATAATCAAATTAAATGATTCTTGTTAATAAATGCAACATATTATGTGTATGGCTCACCTGTCAAGAACGGCCGTAAGCATAGAGTCAGCAGGCAATTCCGTGGCCGCTGCAACCGTGAACGTGAGGAACACATCCAGCCCTAATGAACCCACGTTTCTCACGTGGCCATCAAACACCAGAGAGATGGCCATCCATATGATGATGAGTAGGATGACAGTTTTGCGCAGGCGTGGTGTCTTGAACAGTTCCAAGACTGAATAGGTCCTACCGGAGGATTCTTCTTCTTTTTTGATTCGTAGGCAGGTTTCCTAAATGTAAAAAAATTAATGATAATAATGGTTTGTATCGGTAAATTGCAAAAAAAATGTTATGAGAGTTTTAAAAATCTAAATTTGCTAACATTCGAGACTCACCCTGCAACAACACTGTATATCGGGTTTTACAAATGTTGAAAGATGGAGCGTCCACCATCTTGGATGATAAACAATATTGTTACAGGTAAGATCACTTAGAGTGTAGTGTTTACTGGTATTTTTATTATTTTATATGGTTGTTTAATATACCATTCGATGCCTGAGAAGATATTTTATTTATTTTTTTACTATATTGATGTACATGTTTTTGTTGTAACAGAGGTGAATATAAAATATTATAATATCACATGATAAACATTAGATACAATTATTTTGCTATTAAGTATAATACTCAAAGATTACTGTGTGGGATGCAGTAGGTGTCTATCTCTGATACATACATCATTATCCTGGCTACTTTGCTAGACTGCCATCTGTGTTAAAGCAGCCAGTTTTTTATGTACCGTTGTGGTGTTATTTAATTAAAAAGTAAGTCAACAGAGATATAAAAAAATAGAGACAATAAAAAAATGTAGTAAATGTGTTGCTAAAGTGAATTATTAGTGTATTGTATTGTGATTAAGTTGGAATATTGGACAGCAATGTTTTTGACTGATCTCTACCCAATTGAGTCCATATTTGCTAACGATTAGTTGTGTTGTACAGTTTCAGAGCTAAAAACATGTAGAAACGTTGAAAGAATGTCATTGTTGCTCTCAGAACTGGTATACATTATACAACGTTGTGGCATTCATACCTCAGAACTGTCCAAAACCGATATACAGTATAGTTACAGAGATGGTCAGATATAATTAATGATTTTTGAAACTGATTGAACTGAAAGAAAAGTGAGACTGTCTAATCTAAGTTAATTCAAATGTAAGAATATTATTAATCTATTCAGAGAAATTTTTTAATTTGACATTTATGTGGTGTTATTGTATATTAGAAGAAGAATTCTGAATGGATTCTCATATACATATACGTATATTAATGGCTTGTGTTTAACTGCTTACCAAATTTATTGAAAATATGCATACAAAAATACCCATAGTTTCCCAAAAATAGTAAATGTTCATGTTCACTAAAATTGTAAACTGAAACATATTTACTCTATTATATTATTTGCCACTAAAAAAACCTTTTGTATTTACTAACTTAACCCAACTAAAAGTTTACAAGCTAAGATGCAATTGCGATTGTATGTGCCATTCAGTCAATCAGTTATGTCCTGTATTAATTCTACTTTCCATTCGCTAAAATGTTGTTCCTTGTACTCATGAAATGTTACCCAGGGATTGTCGCAAGTGTTATATTCCAATGGGTCGCTACCTGGAATTCTATAACAAAGCTTCAATTCAATGCTATTTTTGGTGAACGTTTAGTAAATTTGGTATCTCCCAAGTATTTTTGATATTCATTATTTTTTGGAATTCAGTGCTAGAGATTCAGAATTAAATTTGTTAACATTTAATTTGATCCCTATATTAATGTAATAATTGTCGTGGCCCGCGCGCATTGTCCAGATACAATTCCTTGTTCCCTTATTTCTCGGAATTACGTCATCCCGCGTGAACAAAGGGAGAACGTTCGAGAGAAGCTAAGCCACGCCTCCCGAAGTACATGACACACGTGCACCAGAGGAAGCAGTCTGCGCTCAGTACTCGAGTCAATCGGACCACGGACATTCATTCCGCTCTTCCCGACTCGGTCCGTCAAATAAAACTTGCATCATTTTTTTACTATCTTTAAAGTATTTGTATTGTTTCTTACTCTCGGTGACTTCTCCTCAGCGAGAATGAACAAATGTCTAGAATAAAGTTTTACTCAAACACTAACCAACTTTCCCACAAAATTAATGTTAAAAGACCATCCTGACGGGCACGAAAGATAAAGATATTTCTCACAATAGAAATAGACTTGTTTTTAATTTCAGTTCTAAAAATAAATCTACTTTCAGAACAAAAAGGTCAAAGTTGACACATTTCACTGAAATATGAAATGTATCAGCTTCCTTTTAAATTTCCCAGTGTGTGACATACTGAAAGTGATTAGGATATTATAATGTATAAGTTAATGCCTTACAGTGAAGTCATGGAATGCCTTTTCAGGGATCTTAGTTTTGTTAATTTTCTCAAATTTCTTCAAGATTACAACAGCCTCTTCTATCTTGCCTTGAGACACCAACCATCTGAAAATAAATAGGCATAAGCATTATAATTACTATTATTAAGGAGAACACATTCTTATTGTGAAGTTGTAATTATTCAGAACACAGTCTGTGATATTTTAAATACAAATTAAATGTATCAATTAGAAAGACATACATATAAATTCAATTTTTTACAAAAATTATTATTGTTGCTACTGGGAATCGAACATGGATCTGTTTCTAATCCGGGGAATGTGCATTAACCGACTATGCTACAGCACACAGTACTTTTGATGACAAATTTTCGATCCTATATGTTATACTTTTTCAAATTAATACATCTGTCGTTCCATTCTTTGAAAGCCATCTACATTGTATTTACGGAATCTCAAATATCTTTGAGTAGTCCAATAGGAGATGCCAGAATTTCCAATTCATTTTAATTAAATTTTAGACACATTGATACAACTTATATATTATTAAGGATAACATATTCTTATTGTCATTCAAAAATATCCATTACCTTTCCAATTCTCAGCTTAAAATGTACGTATGTATTAGTTGAAACACGAATACTCACATGATTTTGACACAATTACGTCACGGGCGACTATGCGGCCATTGTAGAAATGAAACTGTCACACCTCATAATATATGAAATATTTAAATAATAGAATATTTACCTCGCACTTTCTGGCATGACCCAGGGAGTGAACACGGCTAGAATTAACGGGGCAGACGTGGCCACTGCAAACCATCTCCAATCGGCAATGAAGTAAGCTATCCACGGCAGTATGCAAGCGGCAAAGGTGAAGAATAGAGCTATGGACATGTTGGCCACGAATGTTCTCCATTTCGGACCAACATACTCGAGCACTGCAATAGAACAATAATTATTATTACTAATGCATTAATTAAAAAAAACTACATAAATATTTATTTATTTATTCTTAATATAGTGCATACGCTTTAATATAAACATACAAGATCAAAATCGTTCCTTTTTACAACAACTTATCTTTCACATATTTGCTTAGTTTTATTTAGAATCTTTGTATTTTCTATTCCTTTCTTATGTCTTCTGGTATTTCATTAAAAAATCTTCATCGCACAGTACATCATCAATTTTTGAGATTTAGCCTTCTTCCTGAATGGCAGTCTCAGTCTATCTTTTCCTCTTGTATGATATTCGTGCTCATGTTGATTTGCATAAATTCTTCTTATATATTCTGCAGGTGTTCTCTTAGTGAGTATTTTATAAATAAACTCCATGATAATGACATATATTTACTGCATATGCAATCCGAGTAGGTATATCCATTTTTTCTGAATATTATTCTCAAAGGTTTATTTTACGGTACTGACAATTGTTGCATTTCTTCTTCATTAGCCAAATACAAAATGCTGCTGCAGTAGTTGATGTGAGGAATAATAACAGAATTGTAAACTATTTTACAAGACTAAATAAGAGACAAGAATAAATCGTCTGATCCTTCCCAGTAGTGAGATTTTCTTAGCAATAGTTTTAGTCACGTATCTTGTATTTTGCAATAAATTCAATTTTGAATCTATTATGACTACCAAATATTTTATTTCAGTCACTTCCTTCAGACTCTCACTAGCTGAATGATTTTTGGGTTACAGGCTTATTTCAAGTGTATTGAAGCATCCTATGTTAAGTCTTGCACAAATCGCTTCACTTCAAAGCTGTAACTGTAGCTATGAGAGAATAGAGTGTCACACTCTTCTGTCTTGATATACAATTCTCGCCTCATCCACACTCATACATTTTTATATACAAGCTCAATTCGAGTCAATTATTGAGGCTTCTAACATGATCATCTTCCAGTATCTGGTTTACCTCGTTATTCCAAGTCTTCCTCGGACGTCCTCTATTTCTGGTGCCATCTACATTTGCGTCATATATCTTTCTTAACATTTTTTCCTCATTCATCAGATCCATATGACCAAACCATAAACTGTACTGAGTATTTTATAAATCAAAATTAAATTAAATCAATTATGATAATATTTTTACAATAAGATTAAATATCTATGAATTAATTAGTATCATTAATTATCATAGCAGTTACGTTGTGATGTATAATAATTATTTAAATAAATCACTTTATACTACACATACAGCACTGTGCTATTTTTACAATTAAATACATGTCTGTAGTTACAGCTGATGTTTTTTGTGGTGCATGCATACAGTAAGGTAATTCTTTTATAATGATTTTGCAGTGTTTAATGAGTAGATGCAATTAGAATTTGCACTGGCCTTATGTTCTATTTAATGTAAGCAAAGAATAAAAAGAAAGATTTAATCAGTAGAATTTGAATACTGCAAGAATGAGAAATATACAGGGTGGCCCAAAAGAAGTGAGAACATCTCGCAACACAAGCTTTATTTCAAAACATAATATAATTAAAAATAAGGCAGATGGCTCTTTCAAATAATGGAACGAATAAATGTATTAATATCAAAAAAAAAGGAAAATATATATTCGAAAATTTGTCGCTAAAAAATATTGTCACTGTAGCATAGTTGGATAATGCACCTTCCCCGGTTTGGAAAGAGATCCAGGTTCGAATCCTGGTGGCGCAACAACATTTTTCGATAAAATTGATTTTATATGTATATCTTTCTAATTAATATATTTAATTCATATTTTAATATTTTAGCTAATCATAAATCATATTCAATGTATCCCTCTTTGTATCTCAGCGACTTTTTCTAAGCGCCTACGCCACTTGCTTCTGTCAATAAAGTGTTGTCCCAGATTTCTCCATTCCTCAATTATTGCCAACTTGAGCTGATCAACTGTGATAAATTTTCGCCGAAGGTAGACTTTATCTTGTAAAACACCCCATATTGCATAATTCATAATATTAAAATCTGGGTTGTTCGGTGTTCACATGCCTGGCTCGATGAAATTAACATTCTCACGATGAAGAAAGTTGATTGTATTTCTGGCTGTGCGAGATGGAGCTCCGTCCTGCTGTAATGTCTAGCTATACTACAGACTTTGTTTTGAAACTCTTTGATCATTTTCCTAGCACCCCAACGATTTCAATTCGCAAATTTTTGATCAGAATACGGTCTTCTGCAGTGATTTTTGTCATTCTGGGCAACAATTTGAAAAAACCAAATATAAACAATGGAAAAAATAATAATAAAAGATGGCGACCGGAAATTGTTGAAATAAAACGTAATATAGGTTAATAGGTAGGTAAATTAGTAAACTATTTAAGCTATTGTTGATATAGTTAAACTAATTTTGATGTAATTATATCATATTTTACGAAATGTTCTCACTTTTTTTGGGCCATAATTTAAAGGAGAAATGTCTCAATTAGAAGAACAATTCAACATTTTACAAATTTGATTTCATCAGATAATGTAGAGAACTACACAATGATCGCAACAACTCACCCAAGATGTACATCATAGTAAAGCAGTTGTCGAAGGCCAGTCCCACCAGGAATCGGCAGATACAGAAGGACCAGAAAGAGTGACACCAGGCTGTGCTGACACCGGCCACAAAGCCCACGACATTTGTACCTGGAATTTGAGAGTCATAATAATGCTATGTTTAAAGTAATTGTGTTTTTTAATACGCAGTATTTAATATTTTGTTTACTAACCTACTAAGGAAGGCACCCTGCCGTATCGATCAGCCAGCCACCCGAAAAGGAAACCTCCAACGATGGCTCCACAAAAAAATACAGCCTGGGCAGTGGCAGGCAAGCCATCCTTGTCGCACACCCAGTCGAGCTGCAAGAAAATTCAGAGATAAAACCAAGATTATTTAACTATTTTTATCAAATATCTACCGCACAGGAGACGCCATCTTTCAACAAGACGAGAAAGTATATGTATGTAGCTAATTGAAGATGAAAGTTTATCTGAATGATGGAATTGTTAGTCAAATCTAAACACTAAACATACACAGTGCTTTGTAGTAATCTAGATCCCTGGTATCGGCAGTCTATTTGAGAGCAAGTATTACCGATCATCTGTCCAAGTCAGAACTTAGACAACATTTTGATAGGTGGTCATAGGCTCTCCACTGATTGATCACTCATATCTGATATATTATATATATATCTGTGGCGACGTGAAAGGTTATAAGGGTACAGTAAAGGGATTACTAGAAATATGTTTTCACGGCAGATAACCAAGATGAAGAGTGGTAGTGGGGTGGCAGTGGTGGGGTGATTCTAATGGCGAGGGAGAGCGGAGGGTGGTAAGGTAGCGTGGGGTTACTAACCGTAAAACATTGGGTGTATCAGTTAGTATTAAGAAGAACACATTCTTATTGTGAAGTTGTAATTATTCAGAATTATTCATTATTATTAGAATTAGTAATTATTAATTATTATTAGTATCAGTTAGTGTTTATATATTAAGCAATTCATTGGTCTAAGTGAAAGATGCATTCAAGGGATCTGATGGACGTTGTTCAAAAATGGCTTTGCCACAGAGATAACAAAGGAACTCAGCCAGCCAGCAGGAAGCGGGCACGTGCGGCCCGGGATAGCAGAAGTCCTCGTTAAAATTTCGTTGATTTGAGCTGTTGAATTCACATTATTCGATGAAAAAAAATGCAGCCTTATTTTTTATCACATTGTTAAAAATTTACCATCACGAAACAGACACAACAGAGAAAAATCCAGCAGGACAACGACAAACGATCAAAGTAAAGATATAAGGACTTGAAACATGATATGTAAAAAATATATATAGAAGCGTATATGGAATACGCGTCAGATCAATATTGTTACAATTTTTAAACTGTGCTAAATGCTTGTGCCATGAAAATAATAAAATAAATTGATGGACTCCTAAAACGAGGCTCGAACTCCCTACCGTTTGTTCGCTAGGCGAGTATTTTACCACTAGATCAACACATGTAGAATGTCACAACAAATGTAGAATCTTACAACTAGTCCTATGTAGAATATCAGAAGATTGTGTAGACCTGGAGCATTCAACTGTCTAATAAAAATGGACGCCCTACAGTGACAATGAGGCCGTTATAGAAGAATAAGGTGATTAGTTTTTCACGAAAAAAACTACCCAATTGATTGATAACTATACTTTACGACAACCCGGTTTCAAAGGCATGGCCACTCTGACAACAACCTAGGCAATTTCCGGCAACATTGCTGATTTTGAATTACCTTGCGTCCTTTGCTATGTCTGTGAAAAACAGTTTACACACCTTTTTCCTTCTTCTTCTTCTTGTGCCCTATCCGTTCAGCGGGTGTAAGCTATCATCAGCGACATAACTACGAAAATTGGGCCCAATGCAGAATGGAAAAAAAATATAGGTAATATTTTCACTATGCAAGGCTTACAATTTTAAAAATACTTTCTTATTGTGAAGTTGTGATTATTCAGAACATAGGTCTGGGATATATATTTTTTAAAATACAAATTAAATGTATTCGTTTGAAAGATATACGTATAAAATCAATTTTATCGAAAAATATTGTTGTTGCTACCGAGATTCGAACCTGGATCTCTTCCTATCCGGGGAACATGCATTAACCGATTATGCTGTACTAACAGTGCATTGACGACCGACAAATTTTCGAACTTATATGTTACACATTTCAAATTGGTACGTCTATCGTTCCATTATTTGAAAGCCATCTTCTTTAATTTTACGGAATCTCAAATACTTTTGAGAATCTCAAATACCGTTAGGAGACGCCAGAAATAATAATTAATTCTAATTAAATTTTGGACACATTGATACAACTTATATGTATTTTATGAAGAAAAAAACATTATTATTGTGAGGTTGTAATTATTCAATGTCAATGCACTATGTTGGTATAGCATAATCGGTTAATGCATGTTCTCCTGATATTAAGAAATCTAGGTTTAAATCCTAATAGTAACAACAATATTTTTCGATAATATTGATTATATATGTATATCCTTTTAATTAATACATTTAATTTGTATTTTAAAAACTTCATTTTACGGCAATGGATTGGTCTTTAATCCGACATAGGTGCTAGTTTTCGCAATACACGTGAGAAATGATTTTTTTAATATTATAATTCCATCTCTTACTTACTCGTAAAAATAACATTTCAATGGATTGTAGGACGCGAACTTTTTGGTCCCCCATCTAACGTGGGCCCCAATGCACAGCATTGGCGTAGTTACGCCACTGAATATCATGTTGGCTATCATCACTTTGTTTACTGCGGCCCGAAAAAGCTCTACTTGTCCTTCAGTCTTGATGCTTTCCTTTTTCCGGGTCCCCGACTTCTATCAATCTTTCCCTGCATTTTGAGTTGCAAAATCTCCTACTTCTCCGAATGTCTCATCACATATCAGAGATATTGAAGTTTTCGGATTTTAATTGTGTTAAATATTTCTTTTTCTTTATTCTTCTAACATCTTCATTCGTATCTCTATTCATCCAGCCAGTGTCGGCCCTAGCCTCTGTGGCGCCGTCGGGCGAAATTTTTCTGGGCGCTAAAATCCCTGATTTAAAAAAATTTATTCTCTCAGACCCTCTTTTTCGTGATTCAATCTTGCGCTGATGATAAAGTAGAGAGTGTTGTATTACAAATATCTTTCAAGTTTCGCTTCACACGGGCTAAATATTCCAGTTTCCGAAGTATCATTGATTTCTTAGCTCATTTCCCAGTTATTATTAAGATTACAGCTGAGATGAGATTTAAGGGAGCCTTTTTTAACGGCACCCCACCCCATAAGCTGTAATTATTGTGGTACTAGGGAATCAGCTGCCATCTCCAGGGCAGCGCTACAGCGGAGACGTTTGCTATGATATTTGAAGAAGCAGATGGATTTTCTGTATCTATATGACGTTCTATTTGCTTTTCTCGTAATATGTATTTTGTAATGCTCATAAACATTTCACTTTATTCAAACTGTAGCTCTTTCCTTTTTTCGTTTTTTTATTTCAGCTTTTTCGGTTCCTCGGCATGCTTGGCGCCCTCGGGCGAGGCCCGAGCTCGCCTCCCCTTCTTTTGTAAATCCAAGATGCTTTTATTCCATAAAATAAAATCGAGAATACATAGTGTGATTGCAGAACATCGTATTCATGCATATGAAGTTTGCGCGAGCTCTCTCAATGCGGTATTTGATTTAAACAGAAGGATCCCATCATTCATTTATAGTGCAACCATTTTTTCCAATTTCTTTCCAGCAATATAAAGACTTTCATTGTCAGCTGCGTTATGTTTTTTCAACACTCCTAAATCCTTTAATATCATCTTTTTTCCCACAGAATCTCATCGAATGATATGGAACGCGTCTTAATATAATATGCCCACTTCTGGTTATGTTCATAAAAAATGTACATTATTATGTACAATTATATACATAATATAAAACTAGTTATGAATAATACATAATATAATGAGCAAGTAATGTTTAAGGACCATTTAATTTAACAGGTTTTTTTTGAGTCGCAGTTGATTGGAAACAAAGACTTTTCTGCCAGTGACGTTACTAAAAAATAATAAGTGGAAATACTAAAAATAGTCGTTGAAAAAGAGTTCATCAAGTTATAAACTAATAAAATAAAAAAACTAAAAAAAAAACATTAAACGACACCACATTTCGATCCGACGATAATTTTAAAGGTCATTATTCATATTAGTTTTGAAACGTTGATTTTACTATCTTCCTTAGCTCTTATAGCCTGGTCCCCTATATATATTGATATTATATTCACGAATTTTAATAATTTATTTATACAAATAAGCACAGAATAATTAACGATATAATTCTTCTAAAATATTTTATGATTTTTAGATCTTAATGGTTATAGTCATTATTAACTCTAATAAACTTCAGCATAGAAATACTAACCGAAAATCAGAACGTTTTTAATACCAATCTATACATTTATACTACTGTTTCGATATAGTAGTAATGAACTAAAAAATATCGTCAAATCTGAAATCGTTCGCGAGCCTACGAAGTCTTTTATTGGTTAATTAATATTATTAAGGAGAACACATTCTTATTGTGAAGTTGTAATTATTCAAAACATAGGTCTGTGATATTTTAAATACTAATTAAATGTATTCATTAGAAAAAAATACATATAACATCAATTTTATCAAAAAATATTATTGTTGCTACCGGTATTCGAACCTGGATCTCTTTCCAATCCGGAGAAGGTGCATTATAGAACTATGTTACAGCAGACAGTACTTTTGACAACGAATTTTCGAACCTATATGTTAAATTTTTCAAATTAATACATCTATCGTTCCATTATTTGAATGCGATCTACTTTGTTTTTACGGAATCTCAAATACCTTCAAGGAAACCGATAGCAGACGCCAGAATTAACAATTCATTTTTATAAAATTTTGGACACATTGATACAACTTATATTTATCAAAAGTACTGTCTGCTGTAGCATAGTTGGTTAATGCACTTCCCCGGATTGGAAAGAAGAGATCCAGGTTCGAATCCCGGTAGCAAACAAACAATATTTTTCGATAAAATTGATTTTATATGTATATCTTTCTAATTAATACATTTAATTAGTATTTAGTTAATTTATGCATACAATAACTTGAAACATTCACATGAAACAGTTATCGTAACTTTTCGACAACGGTTAAGATCTCGAGAAGCTCATGATCACAGGGACAGTTGGAGAAAAGCGAGCAATAGCGATGGATAGGCCAAATTAAAAAGTTAACATGGTTCTCTGCGAAGAAGTTAACATGGCTGAAGACCGGAAGGAAAAAGTACGTATTATGCATCATATTCCAGATCTAATTCGCCTAATTCCAAAACTCCCTAAAACGAATTTTTGTGTTTTTGAGTCATGGATGAAAATGTTGATTTTGAAAGCAAAAGTGTATACATCAGCATTTTTTAGAGAAACAATTATGTAATGTAATTTTTTTTTCTGTATATATCGTTCTGGCAGCCATACTGAATTTTAGATCACGTGATCATCGACAAGCGTTGTGATTGGCTGATTTAATTTTAGGAGGAATAGCAACATATCTTCTGTCTGCTTTGGGGTATTTTGGAATAAACCCTGATTTTGAACATTCAATATTAATAGATTTAAATGGCTTTTGCGAGAAACAATGTGTTCTGCATGTAGTTGATAAAATAATTTAAAACACTGCTCATTTAACTCTAATTATCCCAAATCTGTTTTAGGAGGGTTTTGGAATTAAGCGCTACATATGTAGTAGGTAATAATTATTTAATATCAACAAGTTTTTAAGTTTTGTTTGGAAATATTCTTCTGTTCATAACGTTCGATCGATACTTTTCAAGACATTGTTATTAATTTGTGTTATATTATAGTATTTAAATAGTATAGAAGAAGATTCAGTGCAGAAAAAGGATTCTTACATGACGGGGTTGTTAGTAGTGTTCGAACGAAGATCAGTTTTTGGCTGTAACCAATTGTTCGGCTCTTGCCATATCCTTCGGCCGAAGCCAAAGCCAAAGGCGAATGTTCAATCGTACTTAGAAATCTTAGAACACCGACTTAGTATACATAACAATGCAAATTATACACTGTTACTTAGTTTATATATCAATTAAATAAATAAATTGCAGTTTTCCAGAAATGATAAACTGATTTTTATTTCATTCGTAATAGTACATGTGTTTTCGGCACTTTTCGGCGGATAAATACAAAGCTTCGGCATATTTTAGCCGAAGGTATATATTTTGGCCGAAGGTGGCCGAAGCCGAAGCCGAAGCGTCGGTCGGACTTTAGATGTTAGTCCACATTATTGCTGGCAAAGTGACAACACCAATAATTTTGTAATTCGATGATTTTTTGAACCTCTTTTTAACGTTGGCTATAATGTATCACATTAGCAGTACTGGTGTTGTTACGCCTCTGGATTCTGCGTATATATGCGGTAGCAATCTCATAACGCGTTATAAATTAGAACCTGTCATTCTACATTATTTTTACTGACTTTGAGCAAATGAAAATACGAATATTGAATATCAGACGCAGTACGAACCGGCTTGGGCGGGTTCTGTTATTTTCGATGTTCATACAGGATATTTCAGAGACGTCCAAATGGAGCCTATGGATAAGGGGTAGCACTAACAACCCCCTCAGCGTCAAATAGGATTAGCTGAAAATCAACGATTCAAAAGTTAATCAAAATTTTGTGATTTTCAGCAAAAAAGTTAAAATAACTTTTTTAAATTAGTTGTAAACAAACACCGAGTAACTTATGTTATAGCTATATTATCACATCATATGTGTGTCAAATTTTATCATGATAGTTGCAGTATTAATGGCACATCACTCATTTTTGTAAAGACAGTTTGCGATTCGAATTACTTTTAAACCGTTGAATTTCGGATAACTTTTATGTCGCTCAATGAATTACTAGTGATGTCCTTTAATCATAGCCTCCATATAGACTACCATTTCTTGGGCACCCAGTATAATATAAATTAATGCATGAATGGATTAAGAAATTCAACCTTGATTTTAAAAGCAACTTGCGGAACTGACCAGTGACATACAGACATTACAGATATTATCTACATTTAATTGATAAATATGAACTAATACGTAATAGCCAACATCAGAAAACATGGCCCTAATACAGAACTAGTTATATGTAATGTGAATTCCTATCTTTGTAGCAATGCTAGCGGAACCTCCTAAAAATGTTGGAAGCTGCGGTGTACCTGTCAATTTGCTGCCTGCTTATTTTCACACCCTAATTGAACATTTCTATGAACTACCCGAGGAGATATAAGTTAATTAATGACCGTGAATAATACTAAATTCCTTTTAAATGAAATCGCATTTTATTATTAAACACAGTTCCTTGGTAATAAAAACAAATTATATTATTACTTAGAATGGTATATAGAAAAAATCTATATATAAAAAAATATAGTTACTACCGGTACTTGAACCTACAGGACGACAAACTATAGTCACCTATAAATTATCGTCCGATTTAAGCTAGACGAGTCTTATATTTATCTAACGTTTTAGTGAGATACCTGCCTATTGTTTCCCCGTTAGAACCATATATTTAATTGTAATGTTTCTCAATTAACTTGTGTACCTGCAAAATAATATTTTTAATTGCAATGTTTCTCAAATACATTTGAATTGAAATTTTCTGGATTGAGTTCCGACAGTAAGTATATTTTTTTGATAGATAGATTTTTCTGTATTATGCAAAGCGATTTATTTAATTTGTATTATTATCAAATTAGTGATGAGAGGGACTGCACCACTCGAAACTATAGTAGTGACAATAACCCAATGTGTGTGTGTAGTGCAAAGTTTAATTGTGAAAATTGAAATAATTATTCAAAACGTATAAAACGAAAGTTTCATTAAAAATTTAAATAGAATTCAACAATAGTGGAAAAAAATATTATTAAAAAATTATGCTTTTATAAATACCCAAAATAATATCTGACTCCATTTTTCCATTAGTATACTGCTATCTTACCTGCATGTAGGGGTATGCGTTAGATGCACACCCATATCAGCGATCAATTTTCATTAAACTGCTCTGCATGACTAGTATTTTCATTCTCTAACGACACAACCTGATATCTAGCGACGACGGAGTATAGCATGTCGTAACGACATCACTCTGATGAATTACACAGCGGTGCGTACATCACAACAGGAGTTGCGATAGCGGACGTTAGGCGCGGAACCTTTACTTTTATTACGAACTCAAACGAGGCGATGACTTTCTTTCTGAGGGCCGGTTGTGCGAACAGTAGTAACTTTTTTCTAACGCCCGTAGTAAAAATCCTCTGTGGGTTGTTGATACATCAAATTTACTACTGTTAAAGCATAGATGGATATAGGCATTCGAAATCTGTCACTTTTATGGTTAAATTTTTTCATATTACATATTAAACAACGAGATCATCATCGGACGAACTCTCATCAGTAAAATAGCGGGATATTGAATGATTAATTGTCGTATACTGCAATTTTTAAAGTGTTAATGTGTCAGATGACTTTCGGAACAGCTGTGAAAGGTCCGCTATATTTAACTATCGATTCATATTTTTAGTATCGGATATCGGAGAGTAAAATAAGTTTACTACGGGATGTACTTTCGAGAAGTAAATATCAGCCGACCCTAACTCTCCACCTCGTTGGTAAATTTATCGTTTAGTAATCGTGCATTTCATTAGCTTATATTGTAACCTGTATTGAATAAATTAAGTGTTCTCTAGTGAGTACTACTTATTTTTTAACGCAATTCCATCTTTGTCACGTATTCTTCCGATTATAACTACATCACCATAAAATGAGGTAGTCTTTCTCTTTCCTCTTGATATAATTTGACTGATGATGGAGTAGGTACAATGATGCTTCGCTACTAGTTTTGGTATATACTTCTACATACTCTGTAAGAATGCTACTTACACCTGTATCTACATTATAATTCTGGATAAAAAAAAAAAACTGTTTGTGAATAGCAAAAGTGTTAGGTTAAATCGGTTTGCAAAATTCTCATCAATTTATTATTATTTTATGTAAATGCATTCTGAACGCAATGAAGCGTGATTATTATGAACTCATTGCACGATCAGAAATCAGTCAGAATGTTAGCCTCATGCCAGGTATTACAAGCAGTCCCAAAATAGGCCGTTGTTTGGTCGTAATACTGAATTTGTATGTGTAAATAACTATGCTGTACCCTTATTTAATTCGTTACAAGGGTTATTAAAATCAACACGATTTTTTTTACAAGTTTCAGAACCAATGTTCCACGATTTGCTAACATAGCAAAAATACATTGTAGCACAGTGTAATATTTTCGTTCAATAATTAATATACTAGCACTAGTGATACAGTAAAATACAGTAGGTACTTTGATTAAAACTTATAAATTTAAAACAATAATTTATTTAAGACTTTAGTAATAGAGATTAAATTTTACCCTGCGCGGAAGACAATAAAAAGACTGAAGACTTCCTCATCTATTGAAGGTGTAAGAAAAATCATCTTGAAATTTAATATAGAATATATTTTGTATTTTTATTTGTTAATTTGAGTTAGGTACTAAATTTAAAAAAAAAAATATCTGTTGTTCTTTTAAAAATAGATTCTGGTAAAGAAATAATAATATATGCTTTTAGTTAGTATTGACATCCTGAAGAAGAAAATGGTATTTTTCGAAACCGGTAGATGTATTTAAAATCAATAAGTGGTTAATAAAATAAAGTTAACAAGAAAAATTTGAATTTTAATCACAAAGTTAATTTTGCTAATTTCAAAAGTAATGTAGAATATGTTTTATCGGAGACTTCCAGGAGGTTCACTGGTGGGGGGTGTAAGTACGTTATTACACGGATTTAGTATTTTGGTCTGAATTTGAATTTAAATTCAGACGATATTTAAAGAGACCAAAACAAAATATAATTATACGAGTGTATATTATATAGTATATTTAATTTAATAATTTAATGGATTACGAAAATTACAAATCACACTTTGGTAGATTGTTTATGCAGAAATATGGTGGCTGATAAATTTTATTGATATTTTGATTTATCTCGTTCTTATAGGGAATATTTAGAGTTTGTTGAATTTCTTTACCAAAATTGTAAAATATTTTCGGGAGTTAGCTGATTTTCCATGATAATGTAGTGCGACCATTATGATTTCCGCGGACGTTTTCTATTTCTTGTACCATCAACACTTGTGTTAAGTAAACATTTAAGGTTTTTGAAAGAATCAATCTAAGATTTTACAGCACGTAGAACTTATTTATTATTTTAAAACACGTGTTTTAAAATTGATGGGAATTTTTTGACTTTTAGTTTCTATTGTCGTAATATTACTGTAGTGTGGGAACTAGAATCGCGCGACAAAGTTGTCCAAACGCTGTCGTCATTTTCGAGTCTATAATTTGTGAATGAAATCTAGAATATTCTACGTAAGTAAGTGAGTGATATACCAATATGTTAAATAGATCAAGAATATTTTTTAAATTATGGCATTAGTAATATCTGTAAATGACTCTACGTTGACTGTATATCTTCACTGCTGCTCTCTAATACACTTAAATTTGGCTTGTGTTTAAATGCTCACCAAATTTAATGAAAATATCCATAATTCTTTTTTTCTTTTTAGTCTGTTCTTGTTGGTTTGTTCTTGTTACTTTATTACTCATATTATTTGACAACAAAAAAACTTTTATATTTGGTTCTAACCTGACCTAGCTTAACCTAACCCAACTAAATGTTTACAAGCATAATATATTAGACACTTTAGGCAATTGCATGTGCCATTCAACCAATCAGTCTTGTCCAACAGTAATTCTACTTCCTACTCACTAAAATGTTGTTTCTTGTACTCGTCGAACGTTTCCCAGGGATTATCATAAGTTCCACATTCCACCTGGAATTCTGTCACACCGCTTCAATTGAATCATATTTTTGGGGAACATTTATTAAATTTGACATCTCACAAGTATTTTCGTAGAAAGAAATCACTTTGTGATTTGACATATTAGATTAAATAAAACACAATCACTTTGTATATATAAGTGGATTCTTTATTGTTAGTTTTAAATAAGCCCTCACGAAACTTGAGCTAAGCGAAACCGGTTGGCGTTTAATACAATTCGTGGTTTTATACAATTTAATTTATTTTTTTGGGAGTAAACCTTTAATTTAATCCCCTTAAATTTATTAAAAACTTATTTTATCTAAGTAGGTCCATGGTTTTGAGAAATTGAATAACGCTAGTGTAACTAACATCGGTAATTTTTGATTAATCTCCATTCCTTTCCGCAGACAATGTGTTGAACTACCTATTTTTGTGGCTTTGTTACTAGGCGAATATTAACGGGTATTTAAAGCAGGAATTTATTTAAATGCAACCGTATTTTTAATCAAACAACCTAACTTTTTTTAACAAAAGAATTCCAAAACACCATCATAAATGATTTGATCTGTGCGTGATTGTACATTATTATGTTTTACGATCATTTTTTCAACAATGCTAATTTAATTACTCGATCAAACTGCTCTGAGGCATGACAGCCATGTTTTAAACAGATACAATGATGAATCGATTGTGAATAATGAATCTGAGAACAGAAATGGAATAAAAACTGAATTCGGAGATGAAAGATCGAACCAGAAAATAATGAGATCGGAAAAAAATGAAATATAGAAAATATTAAAAAAAAAAATCTTTTTATAGTTAAAATAAAATAATTTGCTTTAAATATTCGGTTAATTTCTCGTTCGAATCAGCCACGGTTTTTAGGATGTTTATTCAAAAACATTATTTTTATAATTGTTATGTAAAAATTATGATAAAACATAAAATAGCTTCCAGTTGATATAATTAAAAATTGAGTTATTACCTTACAATTAGTGGTATCATAATTTTATGTATATATCGCATTACCCGTACAGTCTGCTGGGAAGGTAGGAAGAAATGAAATTTTAGTACTTTATTTTTGACATATTCAAATTTTGTTGTTGTTATTGTTGATTAGGTACACATTAGGTATGTACTTTTCATTTTATAAGTACATTTTATTTACGTAGATACTGAGTTCATAAATAAGTTGTTTACCTATCTACCAGGACTTGAAATTATATTTTTCGGAAACATGAATTTCAAAAATGTGTCAAAACGTAAGTTTGACATTTATTTGTGCTGAATAAAATGTGTCGTCACCGTGGAATTCATTTGGTGACCTGTTAGTCAGATTATCTGAGATTGCTCAGGTATGAAATTTTGGGCGGGGGGAGGGCACAAGCTGAGATGTTTGCATATTAAAAAAATAGAATGGGATTTTACCATTTAGTGGTTTGTGCGCTGGGTTAGTGAGCAGTAAGTGCTTCCAGCGACAGCCTCGAACGTGGACCAAAACCGGATATAAAATATTATAAAAAAACACGATAATATATCAATCGTTTCCACATCCGCCTTTGCTTTAGACAATATTGACTTCATTAATATTATATAGATCACTGTGTGAGGGCGGATAATTTATTATCTTCCAATAAACATCTGTCACACGGAGGACATGTTACTATTCCATAATTGTATTTATTAATTAAGTAAATAGTAAACTAATTAAAAAGGGATTTAACCTTACAATGTAAACAGGTTTAAAAGCTTTAATATCTTTAGTTATAGAATCGTAAATTAATTGTCAATATTTATAAATGATCGGAGATAATGACAAACAAGCGATGCTTGAATTTTTTATAAATATTTCTAAAAGATCATTTATTATTATTCTATAAAGTAATGTTTATGAAATAATTACAAAACCAGTCGTTAGATGGCCAGGGCGGTGAAGTTTCTGGGATGAATTAGACGTGGACAACTTGGGGATGTCTTATTGAGGCTTTGGAAACCACCGCAAGGGTGTTTCTCCATGGATGAAATTTACTTTCGAGATATGCGAAGTGAAGAGGTAAAAATATGTATAGGTTTAGCTAATATTAATGTATTATCTACGAACTTAGAATATCTATTATTTACCGAAGCCATAACAAGACATCAACGCGCTTTCATTTTAAAGCAAAACTTGCATTTATCTGACAAAATAAATTCTCAATATTTGATAAAATCTGATATAATCTATAAGCAAGAATAATTGGTTAACCTGAAAGTGTCCGCATATAAATGAGTATCAATGTGTCTAAAATTTAATAAAAATGAATTGATAATCTGGCGTCTGCTATCAGATTACTCAAAGGTATTTGAGATTCCGTAAAAATAAAGTAGATGGCTCTTTCAAATAATGGAACGATTAAATGTATTAATATCAAAAAGATATTAATACATAATTTTATCGAATACACTAACACTCTTAACTTTGTTTTAATCTACACGTGAGGTATCTCATTACATCACTGTTTATTAAGATGCTGTGTGATAGAAGAGGAGATGAAAGAAAGGAAATACTCCTAAAGCTTAAAAAAGATTAAAGCTAGTTTTTACAAGTGATTAAAAAACATTATCAAGCGATGTTTTCATACTGATGGTGGACTGGATTACCATTAAAGCTATTTCAACGTTATATGAATTTTACAAATTTAATTTGAAATAATTACATATTTAAGCACTTAACGGATTTAAAATTCATAAAATCGACATAATTTAATAATATGTACTGTTAAGCCGTCGCGACTATAATTACGATTTTAATGAAACAATTTTTAATTGTGTTCGATGAAATACGTTAACTATTTGGATCATTTGATTTTACTTTATGAGAGGTTATATAAAACTAACAATATTCAGGTCGTTGACAGTTGTGACTTGTATTTAATACTAATATTTTATGAAATATTATACATTCTATTCCGCGAAAATAGCTAATAAATACCATACTATGTGAATCTGGATCACCTCTAATGTGATTGATTATTCTAAGAAATTACGATAAACTCGCTGTAAGGTTATCTGTAACGAGTTTCAAGCGTGGGTGCTGTGAATAAGACATGGGCAATCCCGGGTTAATACATATATAAAAAAGTGACAGTTAGATTAAATATCTTATTAGGTAATATTCAAGGCTGCGTGTTTCAAGTAGCTGTCACATTGTAGAGCAAAACCAGAGCTGATGGAAGTGACCGGGGTCATTAACAGTCAAGATTAAATAACGAAAAAAAAGACAATACCAAGGCCAACAACTTGTTTGATATTTTTTTTATTGTAAATTAATATTGAGAAACCTGCAATTACTTTCAAATCTCGAAGATAATATATGATACTCGTGGTATTTTTGACGAAACAGATTACGGTTCTTTGAATATTTTGGGCATTTACAAAACTTCCTATATTAACGTATCACTGCGCTTTTCTCTACCGGAAGTAGCTACAGGCGTGTTAATAGATATATTTATTCAGGAAACCGACACGTTTAATGCATTATTTTTTTTAATTCTAAAAGGAACCACATAAATAAAAATAGTTATGAACTTCCGTTGTGATACTGAAAATGTTCTTGTACCGTGACAGAAACATAAAAAATAATACATACATATATTATATCATCGAATAACAATATTAAAAAAAAAAAAAAACATAACTAAACAGTCGCAGAATGAAAACGATATGAATGAAAGGTTCGCGAATTTTCGAAAATAAAGGAATAAAAATAAAATGATTTTATAAAACATCTGTAACAGGTATCCTCATACATTTATATCACGTATACCACTTAATAAATCTATCAATTAAAATTTTATTAACATCAAAGAGATTTGAAGATTTTTTTATAACAAAAAATTCTAATATTTGAAATATTGATATCAGCAATGATTTAAATTATATCATCATCATCCTTGGTTATCAATCACCCGATCCTGACCTCCTTGAGAATCCACTTTCACCAACTCCGCACTAGGTTGCTTCTCCGGCAATTGACGACCCCAAGAATGGACAAAACTTTATTTATGTTATCCTGCACTTTATTTTGGGTCTACCTATTCTTCAGGTTTCATCAGTTATTGAAGCCTCTCTAATTTTACGAATTTTAAGGCTTTTAGGTCATCATACATTTTATAGAGGATCCTTCCTTTAAGTACAATAATACCCTGAAGTTACGCGATAGGTGGAACCGACGAAAATCATTTAACTCGAATTCGCGTAAGTCGCGGTACAACTTTGCATATAAATACATACAATTTTGTTTAATTGAGACCAAGGACTAACAAAAACACTAGTTTAGAAGAAAAATATTTAATAAAATTGCAGTTCTTTATACATATTAATACAAAATATTAAAAAAATAAACGGTTTATGTAAAAAATTCATTTCAATGTCGATATGGCTTCATAAAATCTAACAAATTCGTCTGAAGACAAAATGCCTTCTTTTTTCACGCAGAATTTCTTCGTAGTAAGCTAATATTTTTTTTATTCCTTGCTTTGTAGCTATAACGCGTTCTTCGTTGGAGTCTATGTCTTCTAAAATTTTTAAGCCATTCTCAATTGAGCTGAGACCTTCTGTTAAGCTTGCAATTGTCACGTGCACAAATGAACAGCGTAACTCGAGTTCGCGTAAGTCGGGGTAGCGTAAGTCGGGGTATTTCTGTGCATGTATTGTTTTTTAAATTTCTTTGCTAGAGTTCAGGTTTCGTATGCATAGGAAAAATCTAAATAATATACTAAATGTTTATCAAAGCTGTCAATAAATTGATATAATAAAGCATAAACCCTTTTTAGTGATAATTTATTAAAAATCGCTATAATTATATTATATTTATCATCTAATTACTTCCGTAAATATATTTTTATGAAATCTAGGGGCTATTTTAGCAATACAAAATAAGCCTACAGTGTTTATTCAAGGAATTTTTATTTTAACTTCCGCCAAAACACTAGACCGTACCATTTCCGGTTCCCAAAACATAAGGAAACAAACAAAAATGTACTCTTCAATCTTTATTGTTGTAAACAGGTAGGAAAAAATGATAATTTTCACATATTAATCTTCTTGTATAATCAACATCTTACAATGCTTTTACAATTGTTAAAACTACTGAAAATAAATATTTCTGTAACATTTTAATATGTCCAAGAATACACAATAACTGGATTTTCACCTACAAAGGAACTGTTATTAAACAAATAATAGATATCTCGTAGAGGCGAAGATATTTTTTATTATATTAATTGGAAAAATATTGAAGTATGGGTAATTACAAGGCTTACAGACCTGTTTTCGGCTGGCTTAAGTGATCACTTTATACAAATACAACGTTCACCATTCTCACCCATTAATCAATCCAAACTTCCAAAAATTAGATAGATATAGAGATTTATTGTATCAATTAGAAAGATATATATAGATAAAATCAATTAATCGAAAATATATTTTTTTACTACCGGGATTCGAACCAGGAACCCTTCCTATCCGGGGATGTACGGTGACCATTACACCATGTCAACATAGTAAATTAACGACAAATTTTTGAACCTATATGTTTCACTTTAAAATTGATACATTTCATTTGTATTACTTACTGTGTTGTAACAACATTTAATAAAATAAATGATTTAAAGAAATACCTCAGTGGTGATGGTAGAGTATGGAATCTCTTTGGAGTACTCCCAGCCATTCTTGCACTTCCTCTGCGGCCAAGTCTGGTTGAGAGCTGATTGCGCACCGCCGGTACCCTTGAGGATCGTCTTCCAGTCCACGTCGTACTCCATGCAGCGGGACCGCGCACCGTGCGCATCCATGGGGATGGCCAGCCTCAGTCTGAAAAGGGCGGATAATTAATTAAAGGGGTTGAAAATAATCAAAACGTTGGTTTATATACTAGGTGAGTAAAAAATTATCTACACTTTCGCCATAACACACTTTCAAAATTGTCATTCTACGCATGCGTGATTAGAGTTAGTACGACTGCGGTCTCGTGTGCAAAATTTGTGCGGTTACTACAGTATAAACATATCAGCTCCGCTAGCAGTTTGCGCCGAGGAGAAACATCGAGCAGTGATCCGATTATTCAGGTCGGAGGATCTGAAAGGGGCTTAAATTCATCGTTGACTTTTATTACAATACGGAGACAGCGCTTTATCACGTAAAAGTGTCTTTTTGTAAATCGAGAAGTTTTAAAGTGACCGGACGAGTGTGACGCACGAGGTGGGAGCAGGACGCCCGTCAGCCTCCACTGCGGACGACAAGATTCAGCAAGATCGAAATATGGTTCTAGCGAATAGGCGAATTACCATCGGTGAGGTGGCGTTTTCTTTGAACATCAGTCATGGCTGTGTACATCAAATCGCCCACGACGAGCTTGGCTTCCGTAAAGTCTGTGTTAATAAATTGCAGAACGACAAATGTAGATCATTTTTGAATTGCCCTCGTAATAGGAGATATTGATTGAAGCGCGACTTAAATTAATTGATGATTGATGCGCGACTTATTAAGTGAGAAATTTAAAAATCAACGACAGTACTTCTGAGATCAAGAAACGTCGAACTGCCGAAATATCAGCTGTTCAGCTGCTTGTCTTGTCTAGGAGATGGGCTGAAGTCGGTATTGAAATAGGTATTTTCAGATTTTTGTGTAAATTTTACAATGTCTGGACGTCTGTTTTCATGTACGCGTTATAAGATCTCAGTTAAGGGCATACTGAAGCTATATTTTTAGGGCGGGTAAGATTATCAGAACAAATTTTTAAAAAAAAATGGAGTTGATATATAGATTGCAAATAGGTTCTGACTATTAAGTGATGATATGCTGGTTGTGTGGAATTTGCCAGTGAAATTTTCTGGATGCCCTATCCTTGATTTAAAAAAAAAACGGTGTATGTATTAAACTATTCTTTCAGACTCTCAGATTCCGCAGTTAAAACGTACTCCTGCGACCAGATCCTCTTTTTTATAATTCAATCTTACACTGATAAGATGGAAAGTATTGTTCTACATACATCTCTCAAGTTTCGCTTCACATGGCCAAAATATTCAAATTTCCGAATCTTTATTGATTTCTTAGTTCATTTCCCAGTTTTTATTAAGATTTACAACCCAGGTGAGTTTTTCGGTCAGTCTTTTTAACGACACCGCTTAAGCTGTAATCATTGTAATACTGGAGAATTAGCTGCCATTCTCCAGGGCAACACTTCAGCGAAGGTATTTGTGATGATATTTTAAGAAGCAGAAGATGGCTCTTCTGCATCTATATGACGTTTGTCATGCTTTTCTTGGTAGAAGAATACCGTGGCTGAAGTACCTGAGGCAATGGTACCGACTGTCTACTGTAGAGTTTTTCCGGGCCGCAGTTCACAAAGTGATTATAGAAAATGTCTGTTAAACATATAAAGCAAGAAAAGAAGATTGAGTGGAATGCCAGGGTAAGGGATGTATTGAAAATACTTGGTTCTGATGTAGTTTCGTGAAATTATTCTTAGATAGTTCTCAAGGGTTCTAGTTCAAGCAAAATTTTCAACCTGTGTAACGTCAGCTATATAAGCTAATTGAATATATTTTTTGCATTACATATATTTGTGAGTACCGTATTGTTAGGTATTAAAAGGTTATGTGTGATATTATAAACTATTGACAGTATAACTTTTTCTTGGTTATTCTATCGTGGTTTAGTTTCAGTCACAGCTAATGTTTTCCGACACGTCGTGAGATTTTAATGTGGAGATAAACTCAAATTCGATTCTGATTGATTGATGAATCGAGATTGGTAAAAATAGACGACAACTGATTAATTGATAGCGCGACTTAATACTTGTATATAAACGTCACCTAGAACCGTTGATATCTTCAACTATTTATTTTGAATGTTAGACAAACATACGTCATTACATTATAAATATGTACGTCATTTTAAATACTGATGGTGATATTGAAAATCACCTAATTGAAAAACAGAACACTAGTAGCCAATGGATTGACATTTTATTTACAACAAGCGTGAAGTAAGTGAGGTACGAAATGGTGAGACTTGGCAGGTGCACTGTGGATTGTCTCGAGTAGAAAATGTCATCCATAACAGGGCTGTCCTACGATATCTTGTCTGACTGCATTTCAGATCTTTCACGGTTGTTTTTTTTTCATGTTGTCTTGTTCTTTATTATCCTTTTCTCATTCGTACGTTCCACATGTTCAAATCTCAGCGACCTTCCCTTAATTCTGTATATTGGGGTAGAAACAGATCTAAATTCATCTAATTTAAAAAATATTTAATTTTTAAGTTAATATCAGTACTAGTTTCGGGAAGAGCAGTCCTTCCCATCTACCAGCTGCAAATTTAACTAAAATAAACACAGTTGGTTAGAAACAAGGAACAATAAAGCCCCTCTCATCCTTACGCCCCCCATAGTCAGCTGTATTTAATTTAGTACAATTTACACCTGTAGATGGGGAGGTTTGTTCTTCCCGAAACTAGTAGTGATATTTACTCAAAAAATTGTTTGTGTGTGTGTAGTACAAAGTCAATATAAAAATTATATATCTTTAAATTTAATGTTGCACCACAAACTAACTGCCAAATCAATCAATGATAATACTAAATTATTTTTAGGAAATTAGAATAAAGTGTGGATACGGGTGGGAATGCAAATTTACAATAAAGGTTGATTTTAGAATCAATTTTTTTTACTATTAAGGAGAACACATTCTTATTGTGAAGTTGTAATTATTCAGAACATAGGTCTGTGATATTTTAAATATGAATTAAATATATTAATTAGACAGATTACATATAAAATCAATTTTATCGAAAAATATTGTTCGGGATTCGAACCAGGGTAGTTTCAAAATTTGTCGCTAAAAATATTCTCGCTGTAACATAGTTGGATAATGCACCTTACCCGGTTAGGAAAGAGATTCAGGTTCGAATCCCGGTTGCGCAACAACAATATTTTTCGATAAAATTGATTTTATATGTATATCTTTCGAATGAATGTATTTAATTCATATTTTAAATTATTTTCTTTATAATACACAAATAGTACGCAAATTATCGCTATTAAAAATAGTGATATGTACTAAGCGGAACGTTCTATACTGAATTATAATTCATAATAGTATTACACTTCGATTGTTGTATAGCGCAACTTTCTAGTAAAATAATAATTGTATTTCATTGAATAATCAAGGTTCTAGTGTGAACGTTCTCTTAGACATTTTTATGGGGCATTGATTTTCAGATTTAACTTGTTTTTTTTTTATCCACCTTTTAACACAGTCACGGCGTGTCCTTGGTCGGGTATGCAGACCAGTTATAAGACTTTACTTCCGTTTCCTTTCGCTGCATCACCACTCTCATATATCTCATATGCCGGAATCGATACATATGTGCATTAAGATTATAATGGTTGTTTTGTCATAGTCCCGACAGTAATAAAAATTCTAGACCCAATTAATCGCGGCTGGAGTCGGCTTGTATGATGCAATACAGTGTCGGTACATAATTAATAGACTTAAGAATTGCAATACAGATTCAGCCTCACTGAGTAATTCAGAATCAGTGTGATATTTTTAAAGTTTAACGAGAGCAATAAATATCATTGAAATGTGATGAAATGGATTCGTTAAAAAATCGTGTTTCGAAATAGTTTTCAGTAATACAGAAAAAAAGTATAAATTAAAATATAAATAACTAAATAAAATTATGCAAATTGAATTACACATTGAGGCGGTGCGAGCACCAATTTACAAATTTTACATACATGAGTAATGACATTAAATGTTAATAAAATTATTAAGAAAAACACATTTTTATTGTGAAGTTGTAATTATATGTATTAATTAGAAAGATATACGTATAAAATCAATTTTATCGAAAAATATTGTTGTTACTACCGGGATTCTCAAGGAAGGGAAATGAAGAGGTACTCCCTTCCGGGAAACGAGATGGCACAAAAGAAAAACATATAAGAGACTCACCCTCCACGCACCACTACCGGTAGATTTAACCCACAAGAACAGTACATCGTAGATCATATTTGGGCAGAAAGTAAAAATAATAATGATGAAGCTTCTCAGCAGCAATAGTTCTCCGGAGGATCTCCCATCATTTCCACCTCCCATATATAGGGGCGTACAATTCATACGATCAAAAAAGCTATGCATAACTATAATTTCTGGGACATAAATTTAAATTACACATTTATTTGATATACCTATTGTGTAAGTAACCAACTAATTAATTTACCATCACGCCGTTTCCTCGTAGGAGTAAGCACAGCAGAGCGCTACACTGTTCTGTCCTGACACACAGTTCTCGCCTCATTCATATTCATACATATTCGCATACAAGCTCGCCGATAATTTAGGCTTCTAACAGGACCATCCTCCGGTATCTGATTTGTCTGGTAGTGCCAAGCCTTCCGCGGACGTCCCCCATTTCTGGTGCTATCAACACTTGCGTAATATATCTTCCATACGAATAAACCACCTAAGTGATTCTTTCTTAATCTTACTTACTATACTAAGATCAGCATTACATTATTTCATTATTTCTTCATTCTTTCTTTATTTCTTCATTTGCACTGCATTCAGTTTACTTTCGTTCCTCTTCTCCCAGCTCCAGGCCTCACTTCCATATATCAATGTCGGTAGCAGGACTCCATTGTGTACTGCTAGTTTTGCCCCGGTATAATAATTCTTCGTTCGCATGTTATAATTATGTTATGAACTAGAACCATCTAGCGGAAGAATTTAGAAATGATAAATAAAGCTGTGCATATATTTCGCATAATATTTTCTCAAACGTATACCAACTAAACGCAATATGTAAATTTCTCGCGCCGCGCAGTATTCTGAATACACGTCGTTGTTCGAACAGACGTGTTGTAAAACGCCCCAAGTGTATATTTGAAGCGGAGTTAAGTGTATGCTTTCGAATATATCTAAACGTTTATATTGTAAAATATTTTTAACCGTTCACTTGAAGAATTAACATTATTCAAGAATATAAATTAATTAATTAAATTATGCTTCCGAAAGTTTGCGTACTTTCCAGATGATTTAATCAACTATTAATGACAATACAGAATATAGCACTTTTAAGGCTTTTATATTAGTAGTTTTATCTAAATACATTACTAATGAACGCCACTGCTATATAAAAATAATATTAAAGTAAACAAATCAGAAATTACTTATCTATAATTGTAGTACAATATTATACCAATCAAGTTTTTACATTAATTAACGATTGTATTTTATAATTGTATTTATTTATATGTACCTGTGTTAACACTTTCCGACTTCCATGTAATATCGAATATATCAAAGGGTCTGTGGATGACCAATAATTAATGAATGTGTTATACTAATGGTGTGGGCGCTGACCATTTATACATAATAAACTACTATGTACATTACATCAATACTAGGGATTCCAACCCGAATATTCGAATATATTCGATCTCTTTCTATTATTCGGTACTTGAATATATATATAACTATTCGAATAGCATTCGAACTAATTTCTAATGATGGAATATTAAACAATTCCCAGGATTTTGATTCGGACGTGGAAGAAATACTAGTTGCTTGTTCAAAAAGTTCGTTGACGTCCGAATTGCAGACTGAATTAAGAAGCACCTCCGTATCCCTCGTAAAAACAACAAATGTTTGTTTAAATAATCTAAAAAAAGATTTTAGATATTTGAACAATTTCAAAAAAGGGACAGAAACGTTAAACCTACTATTCAAAACACTTTAAACAGTTGAGCTAACGTAAACCGATACTAAAAATAAAATTAAGAACAAATTTAAAATACGAAACGTTCAATGCATCGTTATTTTAAAGTATGTATTTTTAAAACTATAATAAATAAACAGTTTATGGTAAATTAGCTCGTTTTCTTATAAATTTTGATGTACTAACGTATAATACGATTTATTTGAAATATTCAAAATTAATTAGTTGGAATCTATAATTCATACTGAATAACATTGCATTTAAGATCATAAAACTATGTAAACAAAAAAAAATATCTGTCTTCTTGATTTTTTTCGCTCACTTTAAAAAAATTATTAATGTCAAATGCCAAAGATGACATTAATTTCAAAATATTATTCTTAATGTCAAATTTTTGACAGTTCAGATATCTGCAAACTTATTATATTAAGATATTTTTGGTGAGTACGTATTATATATATGAAAATATTTATCAAAATAATTTTATATTTGCATATAAATATCACGGATTAGCTCGTATCTATTTTTATATTACGCTAAACGGTATATACAATGTCTAGCACGGTGATTGCGTTTTGTTTACGAAATTTGGTGAACGTGTGTCACCACCGGAGCAGTACGTTACGTAAATGTCTGATTAGTTGTTTGCGTTAATTGGTTATGTTAAGTTGTATTGTGGTAGGTCACTTCCCGTTTAGTGATAATAAATTATGTTTTCAACATTGAAGAATAAACATTGGCCGTGGCCGCGTGGCGAGCACCATTGGCCACTAAACGGCCGGTCTAGTCAATCCGGTTATAGCATTGACAATAGCCGATTACTTTCTGCTAATTATAATAAATTTTTTGATCCAAACATTGTGGACATATCGATGTTTGATTTGTTAAACAGGAGAAGGCGTTTCCCACGGTAATTCCTTTGTTTAAATCACTACATCGATTGTTTGATTAATGTTGATTTTCATTATCTCGTTTTTTATTCAACAATGAAACGTTAAACACCCAGGCTGTCGAGAATATTAATATTTAATTTAATTTAATTACGTGTAAAAAAAAGAAACGGATGTTTTATAAGTATGTATACGAATCGAGTAAGCTGTTAAATGTTGTTCACCCACCCATGACGGCCTCGACAACTTAGCGGTAGAGCACTTACTTCCCGTTCCTGGGGTCGAGGGTTCAATTCAAGTCGAACACAACAACAAGAAAACGGTTTTCAGATGATCGGTTCTTTTCTTCGGGGTGTTTTTCATTTAAGATGATATCTTGTATCACGATTTATTTCATCTGTCAGGATGCTGTTTGAAGAGAAAAAGCTACACTGTTGCATGAAGGCCTCCTCACGTATTTGTCCATTATTATTCCCTGGCACGTATTTCTTCAGTTTGATTATAGTTTTTTTTATTCCAGCGTGGTTAAGGTGGCTTTCTTAAAATTCTTCTCGGGTTCCTCTGGATGATTGTCCGTTCTTTATTTATATATTTAAACTTATTATACGCATTACAAAGAAATATGAATAAGTAAAAATCGAGACAGAAGAAAGTTGATTAAATAATGAGAAAGGCATATGCAACCTTTTATACCACGACAAAGAACAGACAGAAAATTTTGCGCTCACATTGAATACAAAAATGGGGAAAAACGTAACAGAAAATAATAATCTTGGACAATTTAGATAAAAAATATATTTCATGTTTAGAGGAGGATCAATTTCAGGAAGTACAAGCTTGCTGCTCACACTCACGGGGACATCGGATGATGGTACATGTGTGTGCACAAATGCAACGTTCAATTAAAATCAATCTAAAACTCGCGTAATGCTATTAGTTTACTTCCTCATTGGCTGGGTGTACCTACTCACGGTCAGCTTCAGATAAATATCTTCGGCGATTTTCGCGCACTTCCGCCGGAACCTCGCCTGGTTCGGCACACCAAGATGGCCGCCGGGCAACAGCTGACCATTGGCGATTATCAAACATTATGTTTCATAAATGCCTCGATTGAATTATTAAAACCGGAAATGCAAATGAAGATGTGTACTGAAGGGGATTGTTCTGTTCTTCGTTATTTCATCGAATTCTTTTAAAATTAATCATTAAAACGTCGTAAAGAGTCTATTCCACAGACCAGTAAATAAATAGACAAGAAATAAAGTATACATATAAGAGGGGGGTTTGAAACATTAGTTGTGGGACGAGGGGGATTCTACATCCGATAGTTTATAACACATTTATGTAACAGTAAAAATATTTACTCTTCGAAAATTAAATCTTTGTGTAAACAAGACGTATTTTTTACATTAATGCATATTATATTGACAGCATTTAAATATTCGTTTCAATCGAGTCATATTTGAAAAATAAAATCGTGGAGCTATTTGATTGCGTAAGTGGTACCAATGCGATTTGGTGGTTAGTGGTCTATTCAATACGTTTTTAAATAATTTTTCAAACAATTTCAAAATCCAAATTCAAATCAAATCAATCAAATCAAAATTATATCTGTACTCATGACAAAGAAAAGATAAAAAAAATATATATTATTTTAGAAACATTAGAAATTTACTTAACATAAAACTTTTAAAAATGGCGTGCTACACAATTTGTCAATAAGTCATATAGCATGGTATAATTAGTTGGGGAGAAGCGACTATGACTGCAATTAATCCAATAATAATAATAATAATGCGTTTATCCAGCGTGATCAGGTTTTTTAAAAAAAAATTAAGATCCGATTCGCCATACAGATAATACATTAAAGTTAAGAAATATTATTTATGTTATGAAAAGAAAACCAAGGAAAATATAAATAAATAAAAAGTTCACACACACAGACACACATATATATATATGTGTGTATATAGATATAAATACTACATATATAATATAGCTCAGTAAATTTTAAAAGTTGTCCTCAAAACCCCAATCACAACGAGTACTGACGAAATTTTTAATAAATTCGACGTTTGTGATATAAGACAAATATATGCTAATACTAAGTACTCTAAACTGTATATATAGACATAAACATATACATTTTAAAGCATCTAAAAACATAATTACGACACTGACAAATAAATATAACTTACAACCCTCGAGCAGTACATACAACAAATTGGCCAAAGGAACTACAAATATATTGAACCTAAAATATTTAATAGGATGCTAGAAGATTTAACTTTAATGAATTATCCCAATAACATGAACTGAAAATAAAAACTTGGATTCGTGATATGGGTAGAGCTTGTATTGGTGCACTCACCCAAATATATTGATCAAACTTATAACAATTGCTGTCACAAATTTTATCAGAGCAATATATTGAATGTCCACCTTGTAATTGCTTTTTATATATATCTAAGGTATATATATATATAAGAGGTAACTATTAAATCGGTCTGATACTTGAAAGGATAGGTGGCCTGGTCATATGGAGGGATGAATGAGGAGAGAATGGTAAGAAAGATATATGACGAAAGTGTTGATGACACCAGAAATAGAGGACGTCCGCGGAAGACTCGGCCCGACCAGGTAAATCAGATACTGGAGGATGGTACTGTTAGAAGCCTCAACAATCGGCGAGCTTGTATGAGAAGATGTATGAATGTGGATGAGGCGAAAATTGTGTGTCAGGACAGAGGAGTGTGGTGAGCGTGATGGTAAGTTAGTTAGATACTTGTTTATTAATTTATTTATTTCTACAATTGCTTGTAAACTATGCCCGTTTCAACACAGATTTTTTTAGTGAGTCGGGCACAGTCCAAACACAAATAAACATTTGATAATATAATAAAATAAATAAAAACTAAATGTATTAAATTATTGTAATTAACTTATTGTAAATGATACAAGAAAAAATGTAGGTTGCAGGGGGTTTATAGTTCATCTGTCACTTTGTCCTTATACACAGGTTTTGGATAAAGTTTTCAGCGTGCTTATATAATATTTAAAAGTTGTTTTTTGGTTTGATATTTTAATAGTTAATAAAACATAACTTTGTAAATATTTCTGGTCTAATGAAATTTTATAATCGGTTAACAAAAAGGTTATTTACAAAATTATTTTATATTAATAAACCAGTTGCGTGTCCGGAACAAACGTTTTTAATCCGCCCGGAAAAAAAAATAAACGAGATTTTATTTGCAACCCTCTCATCTTATTTTACATCTTTTCTACACATCCCTAACGTGCTGCATGTAAATTGGGAAGATCAAATACATGTTGATGAAAAATACCTTAAATGCCTTGAACAAAAGTGTTAAACCCATGTTACACAAAATAATCGAAATATCACAACAAATTGAATAAATACCGTTAAACCAACACGTGTCTGTATCAGCTACGTGGTCGACTGGACGAATAATGTCCTTCGACGTGTGTTAAAAAAATAAAATATATAATAAACAAGAGAAAATTAAGTGTTTTCTGGGTGAAGGTGTAATCTTTTTTTTTATTACACAAGACCTAAAAAATCTTCAGCACATTCAATTTATTAAGGGAAAACTATGCGTGCAGAACATCTCAAAAAAGTAAAAAGTAAAACAAAAAATTATATTACGCGGTGATAAATTTATTGCTGCCAAAATTGTGGGACTAGGCACGCGCGCTGTGTCAGGTAGAATTCTTTTTGTTAATAAAAAATGAAAAATTCCCACCGAAACTGTGCAAACGTGCACAGCGAGTGACCAGTCACGGTCGCTTTGGACGCACGCCAGACAGAGGACGTCATAATACGTAATTTTGTATTGTTTCTTTATATTTTGCGCAATCGGACATGCACCTGACGAGCCAACTTTGCTGTTTCATTGGATTCTTATCACATTGCGTATCGTTAATACTAATTAATTATAATTTAGTAATTTTGTTTGCACCGTTAACACTCGTGAATGTGTATTTTTTGGCTAGGACAAGATTTACGGATTTAATTAAATAAATATATCATTACTATTATTTTATTTGCAACAAAGAAGGTTAACGAAATACTTTAATTTCGGAAGTCGTCAAAATGATTCACGGAGAGTCGAGCTCGCAATTAAAATAGTACATTACGGTATATATATAATAAAAATATACACACGTAGAATACATCAAATACGTCATATTAATATACTTAATTACCTACTGTTCTTAGATATATGCATAGATGCCGGAAGAGTGTCAGGACAGGAAGGAGGAGGAAGGCACTCACATCTTCAAAATGTGGATTGTATATTTCAATCACTATTTCGTCAAAGGTTCCGACACAATATAGATGCGAAGTCTCGAATTAGTATAATCTGTACCGTACTTGTATAACCGTACTGGCTCAAGGTCGCCGATCGACTGGTCGGCGGCACAGTGCATTATCTTCGTTCAGTAATTAAAATTTATACATAAAATGAATTTATGTCCCAAACACACACTGACACACGACTCTCATCTTATCAACATTTAGGCATATTCTGAATCATCATCTATCGTGGACTTCTAACAGGAGTAATCCAATGTGTATGTGTCTTTCTAACCGTCCTCGTGTTCTTTTCTTAATGTCTGTTCTATTGTCAAACTTAGCTATATTAGGTAGGTACTAAAAAAAAATTCAAATTTTGAAAACAATTCTATCAATTTGAATTTATAAAACAATTGTTAATTCACTACTTCAAAAATAGCAAGTCCATTTTTTTGCTTCGTATCGTATACTGCTTTCGATTTCGCCTAAAATATTCGGAGCACTAATTTTTCAGTGTATATTCTTCTCCCAGATATTTAACAGTTCTGCTGCTAGGGTATTAAATAATTAGTTTGAGAATAGTTTTATAAATAATAAGTTTGAACTTACATTTAATTTTATTTTTAAATATTTTGTTTGTTGTATATAGACGTTTTGTTTTTTAACTAGATCATTTAACTATTTCAATCATTTACTTCCAAACCCTTCTATAATAAAAAATATTTGAATTCAGTTTTGGTTCAAATATTGTACCAAAAATAATAATTTTGGTAATTGAACAAACAAAAACAAATTTAAGTTTCGTGTCAAAACCCTCTACAATTGTGTACTTAACCTCCAAACGGCTCAATAATGAAACCGACTATTAGTTTTTAGTGGTATTCCACAAGCTTGTACCAAAAAATATCAAATAATGTGAACGAAAAACACCTAAAATACACGTGTTGAGTTTCAAACACCTTTTATTGCATTTCTTGTAGTATTGATACATATACCGTATCTTAAAAATATTTCCAGAAGTGTTTAAATGAAAATTCTATTTATAAACATTTTTCGTGATTTATGGGTTTTGTTAAAAATTCGTTGTAGAGTGTGTTTACGTGCCTTGTTACTTTGATTGGCACCGCTGGGTTTCTTGGTTTATAATAATGTACATGTGTGTGTGAGTATTGCCGCCTTTTTTTCGTAAAGCTAAGAAGACGGTAACCGACAAAAGTCGTGTTCTTATTACATCCCGTGCTTCGACCAGTCCAGCGGTCCAAATAAACCACCACTGTACGCTTCGATCGGTCGAAATTTAAAGAAAACAACCCAGCTAAAAGAACAACAACATCGGACCAGAAAGACAGCCAAAATAAAAAGTTTGTGCAATTCATAAATCATATCTGTGCTTATTGTTAATCGGAAATCTGGGAACTAGCCATTGAAATTAAACGACTCGTTTATAAAATTATAGGTAAAAATAATTTTTTTTTGTATAAAAGTTTAGATTGTTGTAAAGAATTAGAATAATTAACACAATAATTCATTATTTATTTTTGAAATTGATATTTGTAAGAGTAAATACTCTATTGATACGCTTAATTTTGCACGTCTGGATAACAGTGTTTTTTTTTCCAATGTTTGCGAAAGCCGAATACTGATAAAAAGATCTTTGCTATAGTAAATAGTCCGAAACGACAAAAAATATCTATGTACGTGCAAATGAATTTACATAATACTACAATATATTTATTTGAAATTTTACACAATTGGACAATATTTCTTGCACGGAGGATTATTATTTCAGAAACCACGTATTGTTAGCCTTCATCGTAAGCTTTCTACATGCAGAGGATGAGAACGTGATTGACGTGAATCATATTTTCACGGCAAATAATGATTAATTGTAGATGACTTCGTATTGTCTAATATCATGGACATACTTCTCATCTATAAATCCTTCATAATAATCTCACTTCAAGATAACAGTTAAATGTATTATTAATGTATTTTTGTAACAGGCCCGGCTGCAGGGGAGAAATAGAGGGACAACTGTAAAGGGCCTCGAAATCGAGGAGGGCCCTATGAGGATTTTTTTATTTTAAAGAAAAGGATAAACCCCTTCAGACCTAGTGCACATTAAAATGTACACTAAGTAAAAGTGGAAATTATCATGTTCACAGGTATGATCCATATAAGAAATCTGTTTTATCTTAATCTCTGTTAGTTAGCCCTTTTGAGACAACTTTGGTCGTTTATTCAGTGTGGTATTAAATAAAACGTCTTATCAGACAACACGGCGACGCCAAGCAAAAATGGTGCAGGTTAGTCAATTTTAATTTTATTGTATTTCAGTACACAATTAAGATTATTATTTATATATTACTTAGGTAACATATCCATTTTAAATTATTGCGTTACTATATTATGATATCATTTTAACAACTATGGATACCTCGATATTCAAAATGTTATTTCCCTGAGACGTTTTGTAGATCTTAATACACACAGTGTTAACTTCTATAAAAATAACAAAGCAAAAACATTAAAAATAATATTTTATGGTTTTTATAAATTTTATCCAAGGAAATTAATTCAGGCTGAAAAGGTGAAAATAAGTCGTTATTTTTACAAAAATTTTAAGGGTCTTATTACTCAATATTTACGGTAGGTTTAGAAGAAATATATATTTTTGGGATTTTACAGGCTACATTAAACACAGGCAACCTTTTAAATCACCTGTATATATGTTACAGTGAATCTGTATTACCAGTGAGAATATATTTTCACTAGTGAAAGTATATTTTCGCTAAGCCGGTCAGTGGATGTATATCTAACAATGAAGATATAAATTTACTGGTTATATTTAGTGAGTTTGTATTCGTTGACAAGGTTAGGTTAAGTTAAGTTAGGTTCAATTATAGGTTAGGGTAGAATACACATTTGCTAAAAACTGTTAGTGAAGTTATACTTCCACTAGTAGAAATATATTTCCACTGGTGGAAACGTATTCGAATATGATTTCACTGAAATGTTAGTGAAAATATATTCTCACTGGTAATACACATCCACTGTAATATATACAATGTTGCTATAAACAGATCTATATACATATTTATAAGAGAGGTGCTTCACAATCATCTTAGTACCTGGCCCCAACATTCTGAGCCTGCATTGCAGTACTGAATCCTGGTTTTTATACTGACAATATTTACCTATTTATGCCACCTATTATACATATTTGAATGTCCGTCTATCAGTTCGTCCGTGTAGTATACCAACATGAAAAAAACGATATATCACGTCACGCGACAACTTAAAGTAAACACGATGTGATATCAATTCTGACACGTGAAAATATTCACTAATCGCGTCAAACAGAGTAAATTATTTTGCTATTGTTTTTTTAGATTAAATTAATTATTTAGAAATAATTAATTTTTCATCATTACTAATGAGTTACTTCTAGATTAAACAATAAGATAGTTGCATATACGATAGATGATTGACGACGTCGTGCTAAAAACAATACTATATTAAATCTCGAGAATCACAAACGTCACGTCATACGTGACACATTCAACCAATTCATATATTACGTGTCTGTTTTGTCTCTAAAATGCTATCGAGTCGTCAATCTTAATATATATTTTTAAACCCTTTACATTATAGATTTAAGAACTGAATTCACAATTAAGATATTGTATGATGCTATTGCTTATGGCACAAGAAAATGATTCCGCGCAAGATTTGGAATGATACTGAAAGATCGTCTTATTAGAAAACTCTACAATCGAAGAGCTTATAAAGAAAATAATGCGAAGGTTTTAGAAACAAAACCTCCCTATATAATTAATCAGATTAAAATAAATGTAGATATTTCTAGCCAGAGCGGAGATTTTAAAATTAATACGTTTTTGATAAAATGCTTCTAAAACATTCAAACATATTTTAAAGTGCAGTAATCAATTATAAAACTACCACCATTGCCAGATAATCATTTTCAAATACGTTACCATTTATTTTTGTCAATTGGATAGGGGCGGTTTTGTTTCTATTATCGCTCATAATTAGGTAAGAGCTGAGCAACAGAAGGGGATGGAACTCAATGGTAAATAATTTATGATTTTCTTAGATGCCATTGAGTTTATAGATTAGATAACTTGTTTGTGTTTGAAATCATCGAGCATTTTTGAGAGAAACTCAAATACGTGAAATTAAAATTAAGAATGAATGTTTGCTCTCACGTCTCAGAAATTTGCCGGTATAGGTTGGTATACATTAATGATTGCTTAATTGTTACTTAAACCATTATCTAGATAGTAATTTAAATCGTGATTGTGTTAAGTTCTTCGAACAATAATTCGTACACTAGAATGTAAACAGTTAAATTTTATATTTTTATTTATTTTCTTTGTTTTATTAACCACTAAATTGAATTTAAATACATCTACCGGTTTCGAAAAATACAATTTTCTTCTTCGGGATGTCATAACTAACTAAAACATATATTATTGTTTCTTTGTCAGAATCTATTTTTAAAAAATCTATTTTTTTTTAGTACTTAACTTAAATCATTACTTAATACAAATTTACTCGAATAGTTTATAGGAAAAAAATTTTAGAATGGGACTCGCAGTTAAATTTAGTTGATTATTTATAATTTTTTGATTAGTTTTACACGCTTTATTTATCTCCAACGATTCCAAATGATTTAATTTGTGACCAACACCGTTTATATGCAAAATTGACAAACCCAATTTTTTATCAAAACCATGATTAGAAAATTTTGAAAACCCACTATTGTTCAAACATCTCAAATGCTCCCTTACTCTTATATTATAATATTATAATTTTAACCACAAAGATAATATTGCTAATTTTAAAAGTATAGTTAAATTTTAGTTACCAATCATTGTTAAATGTCAGATAACACATAACGGTTTACCACTACTAGTGTGCATCAATTGGTGATGTTGCTTCACATAAAAAATACAATACACAACGTATGATAGCTCGTTCCACACTAACTGTAGGCGAGTTTTGAGATAAAAATTTCATTTGTATTCTCCCTTACAGTAATCATGATACTAAGACTTTTCGTGTATATCAATTTATTATTATTATTAAAAACAATGCGATTCTATCTTAGAGGCATAAATGAAGTAGGTACACGGGTGTATTGCTGCATTTCAAAATATGTATTGCATAGTAAAATTCCTTGACCAACGCTAATAGCTTATAAAAATATCAATGTGAAATTATTGATGAGCATGACCTTGGTCGCGGTGTTGTGGAATATTTTTTTTGATTTACGATATGTAAAAGAACTACATTTTCTTTTATGAACGTTATTATTTTGTGTGATGGTGTGAAAAATAACGAAAATCCTTAAATGTATCTATATGTATAGAAAATACATTTTGGTACTGTGTTTATTATATATAAGCTATAGCTGTTAAAATGGTACATAATTATCTAAGTTACCTTACCTCTAACCTTGTAAATAACGTGGTAAAGATTAGTATTCATTACCCAGGCTATGTAGATATCTTTTAGAAAATAAATAAAAATGAATATTTATCTGATGTAATACGTGCGTGTTAATATAGTGGTTAAACAAAGTAAAAGTATTTACTCATCGAAAATTAAATCTTTGTGATACCAAAATCAAAATATTGAAACAAGAAATTTGCTTTAGTTCATGTCTATATATTTGGTTGTCTGTGGAAATACTTGGATGTTAAATATAATATATCCTAAATAGCTAAAGCTCTTCCAGAAGGATATTAATAGTGCGATAGAAATAGCGCGTTAAAAGTAGAGCTAGAACATTTAGTAATATTTTATAGAAATGGGAAAAACATATTCTATCAAGGGGTGGTATGATACGTATGTCTGAGATATAAAGCACAATATGACATATACATAATTGATGCAGTTGCAAGTTGATGAAAACATTAATTAATAATAATTTCATATTTTAATTAATTATCTTTGTTTTATTAACCACTTAATTGAGTTTAAAGACATCTACCAGTTTCGAAAAATACCATTTTATTCTTCAGGATATCATAACTGAAGAAGAAAATTGTATTTTTCGAAACCGGTAGATGTATTTAAACTCAATTAAGTGGATAATAAATAAAAATATGAATTTTAACCACAAAGTTAATATTGCTAATTTTAAAAGTAGAATAATAATTTAAATGTAAATCCTACCTTTCTTCAAGCGGTAGGTTCTCCAGTTCTGGGATCTTGCACCAGTAGTCGTCGGGAGCCAGGGTCATGAAGATCTGAGAGAAGTAGACAAACGCCACGAAGAAACTGAAGGGAATCATGAGCAAGAAGAGAATCTTTTGATACAGTCCAAACTCTCCCAAGTATGGTAGGATATCGTCGAAGTCCAATGATTCGCAATGTTCATTACCTGAAGGAGTTCTTTCATCCCTTTCATTGCTGATTTTATTGGATGCTAGTGTATCAGATAGATCCTTAGAATCCACCTCGTAGCCTCCGTTAACGAAGGCTCCATTTCCATTTAGCGATCCATCTTTTCCAGTATATCTTTTAGATTCCCCGTTACGTTTGTCCTGTGCCTGGGATCCTTTTTCAGAAGAGGTCTGAGTTCGTCCTGTTTCTTCTTCGTCGGTGTTTGGGCTGGGGGCAGGGACTGACTCCTCGTGCGTTAATGAGTTTCTTTCTTGTGGTGCCATCTTGTTCAAATTCAAAATCTTCGTCTGTTGTTTGAAGCTGACACCGTTTTTACTTTGTCGATGTACTTCTTCGTCAAATATTGCGTAGTCATTCAGTCAAATTTTTAAAACACTTATTTAGAATAAACTTTTAAAAATTATACTATTTATAAAACTGTAACATTTTATAAATTGACCTGTAAAATAAAATTTTATGTGTAATTTTATTTATAATTTTAATTATTTAAGTAATTAAAAAGAATTAATGTGTAATAAGTATTTTCAAATTTGATTTTTTTATATTTAATGATACGAGTTATTAATTATTTATTTTATTTGGTGACATTTATAGTGTAGTTAATTTTTTTTTATCAATATATTACTAATTTCAATAAATAAAAGAAATTTAATAACGCAGAAGACAAAAAAGAAACGATTTTTTTTTCTAGGTTTGGAAAATTGTTTAAACTCTTTTCAATGGACGACACACAAATGACGCGTGTATCAATTTTTTTTTTGTAATTTGAATAACCATTAGATATTTATTATTAATTACATTTTTATTTATTAAATTTAATGTTCTGGAAGATATTTAATATGTTATCGTGTGTTTTTTTAAAGTGAACAAATAAAATCAAGAAGTCTAATTATTTTCATTTTATTTATGTGTCGATGTTTTCACGGTTCTATCATTCTGAATATCGTTTATGTTAATTAATTATATTATTTATTCAATCTTTTCGTAATTTTAAATATGTCATTAACATTCATAAATTGGTGTTTTAACAGTTCATTAATTATAAGAAGGTTCGTTATTTTTAATTTTTGAAATTTTTCTTCAGTAACTGGATACTTTGAAGAATAGTTATCTGGAAAAGAAAAAAATATACATTAGTTAAATATTTTTTAACGAGTAATACATTATTTTCTTACATTTGATTTCAATTTTATTATGGTCACAATCAAGGCCCGTCGATTATCCAATCGAAATGATTCAAAGTGAATTGGACTCACTTATGACCATTTACGAGAATAAATTCACAAATAAAATGTTGCCATTTTAATTGCCCGAGAGTCGGATTAACGCCGAGCGGCAACATTGACACATATTTCGCGGCTAATCCAATTTGGATTTCGAAAATGGAACGAAACATCCTAACAAGAAATGATTTTATCTTTTACTCTAATGAAGATAAAAAATATTTCAGCCAACAGATTAAATTAATAAAGCTGTAAAAGGCGGTTACATCTTGATGAACATGCAGCGGTAGGTAAATGGACCCACATTCCGCTGCTTCACAAATTAGATGAGTAAATATTCACTGTAGTAATACGAAATCATATTTCATTTCATGAATCAGCCGAGTACAGTACCGTATTCAATGCAACAGCTTGGCTTACTTTTAGTTTCATTTTACTTCTCTTCTGAAGGTTAGATACAAAGAGTTTAAATAAACTAGAGTGGAAGTCTAAGCGGTGATTTGACGCACAAGTGGTCACAAATAAATATCGGAATAGCGTACGGTCATCAGTGACTTCATTGGTGATACTTGGCGTGTTATTATTAGAAAAAAGTGTGCTTTTTAACAGGTCAAGTATTCAAAAAGGTAACTTGTGCTGTTAAACATTGTTCGTCAAACTGTAACTCGACTCTCTTCCCCGCCGACCTTCACAACCGGATTCATTATTTTACTGCGTTCGAGAACTGAATTCATTTCTGGTTTATTGAACCTCTTTGGTTAGATCCAGGAGAGGACAGATGGGGTAGCGTTTATGTACGTATCTGAGATATAGACATTCATTTTATAAGAGCTAATATATTTATATTTATAAGAGTAATGAGCTCTACACTTTGCTGAATGAGATTAGCTTCCCAAGGTAAAATATGAAGACTTCAGTGGTTGGAACATATAGAGAGGATGGTTTAACAGTAAGCACCGAAGGCATGACTGAATACAAGAATAATAGAGCACAGTGACTTGGAAAGGTCAAACTTTAGATGAAGTAACAATATCATCAAAAATATATCTGTCTTGGAAATTTAAGACTGGAAAAAATCGACTTATAATAGAGATCCATGGAGGAAAATTCTTGAGTAAGTCAAGAATTTGAGTAGAATTCTCGAGTCGGTCAAGAGTTTGAGGAAAATTCTTGAGTAGGTTATGAATTTAAAGAAAATTCTTGAATAGGTTAAGAATTAGAACAAAATCCTTGAATAGGTCAAGAATTTGATGAAAATCCAAGCCAATTGTGATGATTATGATGACTTTTATAATAAGATAATTTTATTTTCAATTAACTAAGCATTTGAAAGATTATAAAAATTAGGCCATGTGAAGGATATGACGGAACAACACCGAAGTCACTGCTGATCACTAGAGTAACAGGACGTGGAGACAATATAGTCTAATATATTATCAGGAGGAAAACTCTTTTGGACAATACCCCCATCCTCCCCATCGAGTATTCTAGGTGTCCTTAGCGGAGATGATGGTGATTTAAATTCCATTAAATTAGCATTCTTGACTCTTTCGAGATTTGCTGTTGATATTGTTCCCTGCGTACACTAGCGAGATTGAGATCTTGTCCTATTTATACAAGATGCACGAATGTCTCCCTTCTTCAAGAACTACATAATGAATAAAGAATCTTCAAAAAATGCAGGAAAATAACTATTGCGTACTTTGAACATGTTGCTATAAGAGATGGATGCAGCCTGGATAATTAGTGATCAGTGTTAATGTACAAGGACGATGAGCGAGAGGCCGATTTCTGTCAAGATGGACAGCCCGAGTCCGAGAAGGGATCGGAGCCCCGCAACACGTCACGATAGACAAGGCCCAGCGTGGCTAACAGTGGAGGCAAGCAGTTCACGCTGTAGAGGCAGATCGAAAACAAGAGCGCTCAGCCCTTATCACTCCTCCCCTGACACTCGAATCAGAGTCAGAAGGAAGCAAACAAAATAGTATTTTTATATTTACAAATTGAACTTTATTGTTGTTATTTTACGGTTATTTTAACACACAAACCGGTTTCGGAAAATATCAACTCTTTCATTAGGATGTCAAAATAACTAACTAGCTTATCATCACGCCGTTTTACCGCGGGGGTAGGCAGAGAGGATAGAGCGCCATACTCTTCTGTCCTGACATACAATTCTCGCCTCATCCACATTCATACATCTTCTTATACAAGCTCGCCGATTGTTGAGGCTTCTAACAGAACCATCCTCCATTATCTGGTTTACCTGATCCTCCATTTCTGGTGTCATCAACACTTGCGTTATATATCTTTCTTACCATTCTCTCCTCATTATTCATTCGTTCCATATGACCAAACAACGTAAGTGATTCTTTCTTAATCTTATTCACTATACTAACATTCTTTACTCTGTCATAAATAGATTTGCCACATATACGCCTAAGTGATCTCATTTCCACTGCATTCGGTCTACTTTCGTTCCTCTTCTGCCAGCTCCAGGCCTCACTTCCATACATCAGTGTCGGTACCAGGACTCTATTATGCACCGCTAGTACTGCCTCGGTTGACAAATCTCCGTTAGATATAATTCCATTCAAAGCGCCGTTCACTTTATTTCCTGCAGTCACCCTCCCTTCGATATCATTCTCAGCCTTTCCGTTTCTATCAAACATGCTTCCCAAATAAATTTCCTAACCAAAACCATATGTCACGTTATTCTAATGTTTTTAAAATAACTATTTAATTTTTTATTTATTAATATAACATTTATTTAAAATTAAACCTTAACTTAAATTGTTACGATAATGAAAGATGTGGAAATTGAGTTAACGACGCAAATAATTTATCTTGTGATTTATTTAGTTGGTTATTTATAATATTTTGGATAATTTTAAATGTTTTATTTTTTCTGATGATTCTAAATTATTCAATTTAAGACAAATATTGTTTATATGTAAAACGGACAATCCCGAATTTTTATCAAAAGTATGATCATTTTCTAATAAATTATTGGAAAATTCTGAAAAACCATCACTATTTAAACATCTTAAATGCTCTTTCACTTTTATGTTAAAATTTCGTAATAAAATAACTCATTCGGTGGTTAAAAATAAGTTAAATAATTTATATTAAATAGACAAACTAAAAACCACGATGTTTAGACATGAATACATCAACCCCGCATTAAAGTAGCACCTTTGTAGATTTCAAAGTGATGGAAAAGCCAACGTACAGACAGCTCACTTCTGCAACGCAGTCTGCAGTTACGACATTTAATAAATAATAATTTTGTTAATGCTAATAAGGACGAATAAATATGTGCATTCTGACCGTGCATTGCGTAATGTTGCAAGCTCCCATTTGAGATAAGTGCATTAAGTGACATCAGAAAATTTAAATCATTACTGATATAGTCAATCTTTGTGAGTTATATCAAGAGATAATTATATGTTTCACTATTGGTTAACGATTATTTTTACAATGTTGGATACTGTTTAAATAAACACAAAACACGAAAGAAAATAAAGTCTTACATTTAATGAGAATCATTCATTTTTTAAACAGATATAGCTAAGTGTAAACCTAACTATTACACTTTTGAAATGGTGTTACATTTCTTGACATAAATGAAATAAAACATATCAGTGCCTATTTTGTCAACAACCACCACCCCATGCTGTCGCAAAGACTATCACAATAACATACCAATTATTTTGTGTAGGATTATTGACATCATTAATATGCCAATAATCTCGATCGACCAAAATGGAAAATTAAAGTAGTTTCAAGCTTTGTACAAACAGAGTAGCTACGGAAGCGCCCGGCCCACAAGGGCACTCGGTTGACCGAGGCTAATCAGACCGACCCCGTCATCTTTGACGGGTGGCCACAACGCTGTAGCGACCGAGCAAGGTCGATCTGTCAATGCCCGAGCGGGAGACCTTCGAGCAGTGTTGCAGCAGGCTGCAGTAGGCCTGCAATGCGCAAACTAATTTATCTGGAACTCTGCGTTATGTATAACAAAGTAGGTGGCGTTAATGAGTTACCAGACATTCCAACAGTGGACAGACGACAGAGACGAGAAGCAGATACCACATCACCTTGAGTCCTTTATTTGATCTCACGTTATGTTTGATCGCTGGATTATATAATATATATTTGCCGGCTGGGTTTTTCAACAGTGTTCATAAGTGAAAACATTCGAAGATGTCCATCATGAAGAGAGAATAGAATAACAGATATTTTGCTTCGTCCATATCAGTACAAGGTCAAAATTCTGACAAACTGGATAGGCTATATATAATATAAAAAATCCTTTAAAAGCACTGACCGCAAGAATAGATTTCATCTATGTGTGTGGTAAACATTAACGGAGACACGCATTTAAATTTTTTTTAAACAGCCACCATTTTGAAACAAGATGGCGGATGAGGCTAGTTAACTAACTTAGCCTAAATATTTATTATATTGATATTTAAAAGAAGTTTGATTGTAATCTAATAAGTACTTAGGGAGTTATCGTGTTCATTAGATAGGATAGACCTTTAAACAAAATCCGTTAATTTAAATCAAATAAACTTTTCAACGAAACGTGGTTTCAAGGTATCCTGGTTATGATCGAAAAAGGTCCATTGAAAGTTTTCAGAAATTGCATCATGAGACCCTCTATAATATGTATGCAGTATCTACATAGCAGCCGTAAGTAAAAATAAATTTTAGATTAGCTACAAAATTTAACCAGAATTAGTTTAATAACAAGTAAAAATACTTACTAAAGGTACCCACCTACTAATTTGACAGCTGACAGTTGATTTGTGCTCAGTTTGGTTTGCCGTTTCACCATGAATAGACTTACGCCAGAACAGTGCTTGCAAATTGTGCAAATTTATTTCTAAAATGATGGTTCAGTTCGCGAATTTTACCATGCGCTACGTCCATTTTACGGTCCATATAATCGTCTATCCAAGCAAGTAATTCGAATAACCTTGGATTGCTTCCGCAACACTCGTACTCTAATTCATAATACGCATCCGCAGAGACGTCGTACAGTGCGCACCGAAGAAAGTGTTGCTGCGGTGGAGCGTAGTATTGAGGAGGACCCGAATAAGTCAATTCGCACAGAAATAGATCCATGATCACTCACTTTTTTGTTCCCCAATTGAATGGCATTAATGTAGAAGAGCTGTGGTTTCAACAAGACTGCGCAACGTGTCACGCAGCGCGCGCCACAATCAATTTATTGAAGAAAACATTTGATGAGCGTATAATTTCGTTTAATGGACGTTTATGTAAAATCGCTAGTCTACGCCGATAAACCAGAGACGATAGATGAATTGGAAGCCAACATTCGTCGCGTTATTGCCGATATACGGACTCAGCTGCTTCAAAAAGTGGTTGAAAATTGGATTTCCAGATTGCGCTTTATTCGAGCCAGCCTTGGCACCCATATGCACGATATCATAATTAAACGATAATGGGATAAAATTATCTTTCCAATAAAGCTAATACCATGGCCATTATCACGATTTTTATGTATTTTATTTCATATTAATGTTTTATACCTCTAAAAAAAGACATCCTTTACTTATTTTATAGAATTGTAAACTGTATTTTAATTATTTTGAAAATAAGAGTGCATAGCACAATACACAGAATCATTTAACACATACTCTGCGGTGGTGGGTCAGATTTGACCCGGGTGTTTGTAAAAATATGAATTACGCTACAAATATTCGTTTAATGCTGTTTTACTTCTAGAAAATCTTTTATTGAATATTTTAAAATAATTTGAGATACAAATAAATATTATCAGACGAGATTCAAATGAGTTATTGATAAAAATGTGAAAAAACGCTCAAGAATTGACCTAAGATAGTCAGATTGAATCTCAGCGTTTACGCCAAAACACAAATTGTCAATATTTTGAGCAGGTAGACAAAGGATATCAGCTTTGCGTCCATGTATTTGTTTTCACTTATTTTCGTCTGGCAGCCTCTAGACAATGCCAAGAATATAATTATTTGAGGGGCGTTTTATGAAACTACCTACTCGGTTTCCGATGAGAAGATCACACGCTCAGTGGATGTTTGTATTTTGGCTGTGTAGGGCGTTTGTTGATGCGTGAGAATATGTACATTATTCGTAATATTTTGTAATTTTGTAATTTTTAACTTTAATTTTTTAGTAGAAATATTACGGCACATCATGCAATTTCGTTAAATCATCTTTAAAATTAAATATCTATAAAAAAATCTCCCACAAACCAGTTGTAAAACCGAAAACTTGAGATGGGTCTAAAATGACCCACCACCGCTGGGCGTGATTGTTTTAACCCACCGGGCAGAAAGTGTTAATATCTCACAATACTTTATTACAATTTGAATTGTAGAGATTACGACTATCGAGATTATGACTCAAACTCTTCTGACTCGTAGCCTTACATTACAGTTTTTGTACTTTTAAACTTGGTTTTAGTTTGGTTAAGTTACCTTCAAATGCCATTCATACTTTCATGTTCTTTCTGCTGTTTCGTTCATCATACGTTCTAAGTAATTATAGAATTAGTAATTGCTAAAGTATATAGACTCCTTGGATTCATTGCTAAAACGTTTAACCCATTCCAATCACCTTTTAATCTTATCATTTTATATTTCTCATTTGTACACAGTCAACTTGAATTCGGATCGGTAGTTTGGAACACATATTATTCCATCTACAGCGACCTACTTAAATATGTTCAACATACATTTTTCAATATATTAAATTCACGTGCCCGCTTAGACATTCAATTTCATTCAGAGTGTTTCCATAAAATTCCCTTCCTTTTAAATATAAGAAACACACAAGATTTATCTTACCTCTATAAAATTTTAAGTAACTTAGTTGGCTCGCCCTATTTATTAGATCAAATAACTATAAGCTGTCCTATACACCCAACACGTTTAAAAAAATATATTTTACTCAATTTTTGGCAGAACTGATTACTAAAAAAAATGTTTTGTGACCCGCTCTACGTCAAAATATAATACCGTTAATTCTTCTAATAGATTTAACATTTTCAACGATAAATTGTTTCCCTTTAAAATAAATCTATGCCAACTTTTTAATAACATAAATTATATATACATGCGTGTATATATATATTGATATTTATAAAAATACATATTACATCCCATTACCCTTTTCACTGTTTATGTTCAGTGTAAAACACTTTTTGTTTATCAGTTTATTAAAATGTACTAATTTTTAGTTTATTATGTACTATTCCTTAGTTTGTATTATACTATTCCTTGCTTAATTCCGAAGAAACTTCACTGATATTATTTTTATATATCATCAGTTAATAATAAAATGAGAAAATAAATATTTCTTCCTATCTGTTAGATGCACGCATAATAGAACTTTGAAATGGAACAAAATTAAAAAATAAAAGTATGATATCAACGATTTTTTATTTAATTGAAAGATCATTCGATGCCATCAACAATGGAATATAATTTCTTCTTCAATATTAGAAAAATTACTCTGTGGCCACATATTATGTAAATAATAATACAAAACGGTTTGCAAATGCACACCACGACTACATTTGATACAATGCATTCTTTGGATCCAATTTTCAGCCACTCTTTCACAAAAATGTGGTGCTATTTCAGCAATAACACGAGCTATGTTATTTTTTAATTGTTATTGGTTTGTCAGAATAAATAAGTAACTTTACGTATATCCACAGAAAATATTCTAACGGAGAGATATCACGCGATCTAGGCGGCTAATTGACAGGTCCATTTCTGGAAATGATTAAATCATTGAATGTTGTTTACAACAAATCGAACGCTTCAGTTCTTGGTTTAAAGTTTTAATAACTTGTAAACGTTATTTCAATGTAAAACGCTCCACGATAAAATAGCAGACTACACTGAATAAAAATGACAACTGTCAAAATATTATTAGGAGAACACATTTTTATTGTTGAAGTTGTAATTATTCAGAACAGACGGTCTGTGATACTTTAAATATGAATTAAATATATTAATTAGAAAGATATACATATAAATAAATATGGTGCTCTTTCAAATAATGGAACGATTAAATGTATTGATATCAAAAAGGTAACATATAGATTCGAAAATTTATCGCTAAAAATATTGTCGCTGTAGCATAGTTGTATAATGCACCTTCCCCGGTTAGGAAAGAGATCCAGGTTCGAATTCCGGTGGCGCAACAACAATATTTTATATGTATATCTTTCTAATTAATATATCTATCACAATTATTGGATAACTCTATAAATTCCTTTATACATAAAATATTTTCATTAAGAATAAAATATATAAAGGCATTATCTATGCCTGGGCTATCGTTTATCATTTAATAGCCAACCAAATTTAATGTGGGAGACCGCACAGGGTACGAGAGGAACTTAAGGGTGTTGACTTAAAATGCCTACTAAAAGCTGAAAACTACCGTCCATAAACGGAACAATGAATTTATAAAATCATGTTTTTACCGTCTCTGCAATGTCAAAAAGTGCATGGCATGGCAAGCAATGTTTGATCTCTCAATTCACCCATAGCGTTTAAAAATGTTTTAATGAAGATTTACATGAAGTTCAGTGAAATGTTTTAAAAAAAATATCATAATTTACAACATATTTCATATTGTTTAAAATAACATTAGAAAATAATATAATGTAAGTTCTAAGAAATGAAAGTTAAAATGATTAGAATAATTTTTAGAATGATCACATTTATATACTATTTTTCTTAATGAAAGGATGAAAATAAAATCTATATAATCAACAAACGAAATGCACTGCCAACGCTTCTGATCAGATTATTTTCAAATACTATGTAATTAATTACGTTTCATTTCATATCTTACTTATACTTTCCTTTAAAAGATCTTCTTATTACATACATCGATGTTTTCATAATGAATTAAATAATCTTGTATGAAAATAAAACTTAAATAAAAACAATTGTCAGTGCTCGTCGTTCTAACAGCTTTACTTGTATATATATATATATATATATCTATAGCGATAAAATTGAAGTCGAGCGAAAAAATATGAAATTAATGTTGTCACATTTTGAAGTGAAACTTTACCGAACCTACATCAAATTCTTAAATAACCAAAACTCTTTCATGGAGACTAAAATGTACCATGAAAGTTATAATCCAGATTCCATCCAAGTAACTAGAAATAATTGAATAATTACAAAAACGCAAAAAATGTTCTAAACTATTTTTTATTCAATCAAAATCATAATATAAAAATAGAAAATTCAAAGAAGTTTTAAACAGTCAAATGTTCGAAAATATTTTAATCGCATGTAGTTATGTAAAAATATGTAGTTATCATGTGCAAAATTGTATTTAACAACAAAGTTTTTATAATTAATTAATCTTCCCAGGACATGCAATACCTAACGATGTGTTTAACAAATTTTTGTTTATGTATTTATTTGTTTCAGCCGTACAATTTAAGAAAAGTGATAATAAATAACTCACTTAAGGGTATTATGAGATTGCGAATTACAAAATAATACTTAACGCGATACCCACATGACGTAACTCAATTATTTCGGTTTATTTAGTCGAGTCATAACTCGTCAAATATAAGTACCTCCATAATACTTGAATTTTTGTCGCAAGCCTTTAAAAATATTGTGAAAATATTAATTACAAAATATGAACGCGAGTGAGATAAACGAAAATGAAGAAACATCATTTCTTTCTGTCAGGCTTGAATTATTATTTCGCGCTGCTAAATAATTTGTACGTATCGTATCGTTGAACCAGAATTGATGTCATAAAAAATTGGTGTCGGTGAATAAATTTTTATTCAATAAATTTTAAACAGAATAAATGATTATTAAGTGAGTGCATAATGCCCAAGAATACTAATAGATTTTAGCGAAAATGAGAGTTTTAGTGAAGAATAAATTAGAATGATATATTATTTTAGAATAAAGTGTGGATGCGGGGGGAATGCAAATTTACAAAAAGGTTGACTTTAGAATCAATGTTTTACTATTAAGGAGAGCACATTCTTATTGTGAAGTTGTAATTATTCAGAACATAGGTCTATAATATTTTAAATACTAATTAAATGTATTAATTAATTTTCGTAAAAATAAAGTAGATGGCTTTCAAATAATGGTACGATAGGTGTATTAATTTGAAAAGTGTAACATATGAGTTCGAAAATTTGTCGTCAAAAGTACTGTCTGCTGTAGCGTAGTTGGTAAATGCACCTTCCCTGGATTGGAAAGAGATCCACGTTCGAATCCGTATAGCAACAACAATATTTTTCGATAAAATTGATTTTATATGTATATCTTTCTAATTAATACATTTAATTAGTATTTAAATTTTTTTACTATTCCTAGCAGTAGTAAAAAAAAGCAAACTGGTGTGTGAATTAGATAGGATTGATTGACGATCATCAATTTGGTGTATTTGAAATATTTATCAAATGTATTAGAATGTGTGTGACAAAGACTGCATGTACAAGCTAAGAAACAGTTTATAAGGCTGATGTGGATTTTGAATTGTAGGCTGTTAGAAGTCAAAACGAATAAACGTTGCGCGAATTGAAGTTGCTGAGATAGGCTGAGGATGTTACCATCGAAGGCAAGCTAAGAAATGAGTACTTCCGGGGTAGTTTCATGGTTGTTGCACCTATCCCAGAAAAGACAAGGGACAAAAGGGTTGTACGGTGATGTTGATAAAAATAAACCTACTGAAAGTACTATTAAACATAGAAGTTAGTCGAAAAACACTCGGATGTCAGCGATCTTAAACATCTTTAAACCTTAAAGGTACTAAACGTACTTAAAGACCTACGAGATATGTTCATGAATAATGGCAAAAAAAACTAAGAAATACATTTTTTTTTTGGAATATCATAGTAATGTATTTTGGGAAAACTTGTGATTCATTTTTACTCGAAACATAAATAATTAAGTAATAATTCTTACTTGTAAAATTCAATAAAGTATTCAATAAACTATATATATATAGATGGTGGTGGGTTTCAATTCCCAAATATATATGAAAATATGTATATTTTTAATAAGAACCTGAAATATTTCATATGGATGGATTTGTATTTGGAGTTTATATGGAGGATGTTTAAATATTCGGGTGCGCAAGTCCATATTATGATAAAAAAAAAATACTTTCCAACAATTTGAAAATATGTATTATTACTGTAAATTAAAAATATATTGATTTTATTGCATACCTGCAACTTATAATACGGTGAATTTAGATGATGGACGTTTTATGCTTTTAGAAATACGTACAATCTAAGCACGTTTTTTTCGTCCAATGCTGAGGTTTAAAAACAAGTGTTACTGAGGCAACCTTAAGGCTAATAGTCTTAGTAACGCATACAAATCAAATGTTCTTACCTTAATTCATCATTTTCCGTGGATAATTTCAATCCTTTGTATGTCAATGCCAAATTAAACCATTAAATATTGCTTTGTTTTAATCGTTTTATTACGTTATTAGTCTCTTGACCGATAAAAAAGAACACAAAGTTAAATTTTGTAAAAAAAATAATATTTAAAAAATAAATAAAAAATTTTTACTAAAAATTATTATATTTTAAGAATTAATTATTTTTATTTTTATTATCACTCATTTTGCTAAACACAGTATAAATATACAATATAACCTTAATTATAATCAAATTATTTGAATATGATGTAACTTTACTGTATATGTTTCGGAACGCGCGAAGTTTGAAAATGGAAAACAAAGAAAATCCAAGATGGCGGTAACGCGGACAGCTGAGTGCGCTATCAGTACTGCCCGCGTGTGGTTGCAACTGTCGCTTTTATAAAACCTTCGGAACCTTTGTTTTCTCAGGTACCATTGCGGTTGGATTTTCAATCAAAGCCTTCGTCTTATACCGCACTTACTGGCCCCGGTTGCCTGTGGCACACAAATACAAGAGACAGATCGTAAAATATAATTTTGTACATTGAAAAATATATTAATGATACCTTTAAACTAACTAACTAACAAACCTTCAGGCAGAGTAGGATAGAGAAGATCATATTCCAGTATATGGTTTACCTGATCATGACATATCTTCCGTGGATGTTCTCTATTTATGGTGCCATCAACAATCACGTCATATATCTTTCATAGTATTCTCTTCTCATTCGTCCACCATCAAAGCGATTATTTTTTATACTTTAAAATTATATTGGACGAATAAAGAAAAATGTATTTTTCAAAATCAGTTGGTGAATATAATAATCTCACAGTGGAATCATTACGGTTATATAACAGTTACGGTTATGTAACTATAACTTGAATTGCAAAATGAGACTTACAAGTTTTCTTAAAAAATTTCTGGTCCCCTATTTGAGATATTTGACTATGAAATGAGCAAAAATTGAAAATTTTGAAACTTTGATGCCAAAAATAGGCATGAAGGGTTCCTAATTCAAACTTTAATTCTTCAAAGCTGAGAACTCTACTAACTATTACCATAGTTATAACAAAAAAAAAAAACATCTTTTGGTTCTAACCCCCAGTCACATCAAAAGGTTATCGAACCTGGTGATTATGCTTCCAAATTTGGCACATTTCAAGGTCATTTAAATCATGGTTTATATATAGTTTTCTATAAATTTTATACATTTTCTATAACCCTATTGTGTCTTCTTTATGTTAGTAGTGAAAATCACAATATTTTATATTTTATGGGAGGAGAACAGTATATTTTTTTCAAAGCCCCGTTTTTACCTGTCGCTGCGAAGAAAATTGAGCCTAAGATCCAAGATGGTGGCAGATAACAATGAAATAAAATAAAAATTGAGCTACACAAAATATATCTGAAATGGTCAAGCAACCAATTATTTTGAAATTAGGTGATTTTACATGGAATTACTCAGTGGATAAAAATAATGCTAATGATTTATTTATTACTCAAATGAATAACCACAAGATTTTTGCATTAAATATAAAAAGTATAAGAACTATCAACATAATGGTAAGTTGATAATTTATGCGAAATATTTATTTATATAGGTAAAATTTTCGGTAAACTTGAATGGTGAAATGGGGCCTTCGAGGTCTCGAGGAGCTGCCTGGCGCACTCCGCGGCATATCCGCGCCTGAAATTAAACAGCTGACCAATAATTCTGCATTACTGAAGGAAAGAGAATGTCAAATGTTCTAGCCATAGCCCGGTTGTGAGCATTGAACTGTGTAAAGCAGAGCACTGCGGTATTATTTCAAGCACGAAAAGTGAAGCGATTCTGCCTTCATTTCAGACTTACAGGAATTGGCAGAATACTGGTACGGAAAAAAAGACCGTACTCGGCTATTTTATATACTTTAATCACAAACAAATATTTTTTTAGACATTTATTAAGAAAAAAAAAGAACATAAAATATACAGGGTGAATATTATGTTCCAGACCGATTTTATTTAGCTGCCATTTTGGCTTGGAAAATATTTATCAATTTGTATTTAGTAGTCATAGAGAGTATTTGATTACAATTTATAATGACGTATCTAATATCTCAATAACATATTATATAAATATTAATGGCAATGCTGTGAGCATTAATAGCGATCGCTATCGTCACATGTTGTAAAATTTATTGGTAGCCGAATCAGGTCGATTGGATCTGCAACACGTGTGGTTTTAACAGGACGGTGCCACATCATACACAGCCCGAGCCATGCTTGAAATTTTGCGAGAATTTTTTCCCGGCCGTATAATGTTAAGATAGTGGTGATATCGACTAGCCTCCTCGATCACCTGATTTGACGGCTCCCGAGTATTTTCTGCGAGGGACACTTGAAAGGAAAGATCTATGCCAATAAGCCAACAATAATTCCAATGCAACACAATAATATTCGAAATGAAATTGCTGAAATAACACGAGAAGTGTGCGAGGATGTAATGAAACATACAGTTTAAAGAGCATGCATTTGTGCCGCTGCCAGAGGCTGCCACCACTTGGTCGATGTCATATTCCATACCTGATTGTAATTAACTAAATAATCGAAAAATGAAAACCAAATTAATAATTGTGTTTGTTAGTTATTCAAAAACAATATCGGCCTGAAACATAATATTCATCTGTACACTGTATTTTTAAATATATTAATTAGAAAGATATACATATAAAATAAATTTTATCGAAAAATATTGTTGTTGCGCCACCGGGATATACTGTGTTTTTAATCAAACCATTCAAGTAGATATAGATAGATATTCCTATCTCAAATCTATCTAAAAAATACTGATTTGTTTTAGTACATAAACAATAAAATGCAATTGATTCTAATGGCCGTATTGATGTGGATAATAGGGCGTAACATTTTTAAAAATAATTAAATTCTACGAAGTACATTTTTTCTCTTCTTTTCTCCTTCGCGTCAGTATTGACATATAGTAGCCTCAGTTAGATGAGACTCAGCTCGTAATGCATTTCCGCAAAACTCAGTATTGTGTCGCCCTCGTGGCTGACTCCGAGGTCTCTTCAGCTAGATTCAATGCATCTATCCACCACTGTGGAATTCTTTCAAGGTCTAATCTCCTTATCTAGGATGTCACTTTGGCATGAAAAATTGGAAGAATTTTTTGCTCACTGCTATAGACAGGGCTTACTGTCGTTGGATTTGTTTTGTTCTTCTTTTTCCAAGTCCTCGATTTCCAGAAATCTTTCCCTGATCTAATCAGTCTCATTATTTATAATAAAGTTATTTTTATTACTTTACTACAATACATATTTTTCTTTATTCATCCGATCCAAAAAAATCTATTTATCGATAAAATATTTTGGTTGCCACCGGAATTCGAACATGGACCTCTTACTATACGAGAAAACGTGTTACCATTCTAGTACAGCAATCTATTAAGCTTACGATAAATTCACAACTTATACAATGTATATTTTTATAATCGATATCACCATTATTCCATTTAAAAAAAAAATGTAATAATGGAATTATTCGAATTCCGGTAGCAACCAAATATTTTACTATATTTTAAAGAGAACACATTATTATTTGTGAAGTTATAATTTTTACATATACAAATAAAATGCACCAATTAGAAAGATGTACATATAGATAAACTCAATTCATGCCATGGCAGCTAAAATATTTTTTCGATAAATTGTGTTTATCTGTATGTATATCTTTCTAATTGGTGCATTTTATTTGAATTCAAATATTTTACAGTACATAATTTTTTTTGTATACATATTTATAATTAATTCATTAATTTGTTGTAATAAAAATACGTCTGATTGGATATTTGTTTAATAAATTATATTTTTAACATTGATAAATACATTTTGTTGGCCGCAACGCGGTCACTATTAATTTACGAAGCCGGCTGCTTTTTGTTAGTGTTTGTGCTTATTATTTGATTAAAAATACGTGTAAATTTCTAATTAAGAGTAAAATGGCGAATTTTACACATTTTTGTTTGATTTTCACTTGACTACGGCCGTGACCCAAATGGTCGGCAAAATGTCAACAAAACAATTCATCAGATTTTAGAATACTTATATATCTTTAAATTCCAATAAATAAATCAAATTATTAATTGATGCAGTGTAAAATATACGCAAATTGACAGATATAATATTCGTAATACGAAAATAATATTATTTACCTATGAAAATGTTGTGGTTTTCATCCATTTTCAGGTGTGTTTGTTATTTAGGTATATTGAACGTAAGCGTTATTCATTTTTAAATATATTTTTTTTAAATTTATCAAAATTAAATTAATTACACAAAATAAATAATATGATAAATCAATGAATTGTAACAAAAAAATAAACAATGCGCACATGGCGACAACTGACCAATACCGAAGTGAAGTTGTTACAGATCAAAAATTGGATTAGATTCTTGAGAAGGAATGTCGAATTGAAATGAACTAGTGAAATGAGCCTTCATAATGTGCACAAATAAGAATATATGCATATATATACATGCAAGTAATAAATAAAGCATTGAAAAATCATTAAATGACAGACAGTGGTTTTGGTTCTGTGATTTGCACGCGTGTATATTATCTTGCAAAAAATATAACAAAATAAATAGACGCAGCGAAATTGGATCCGATGCTCACACACTCGCTGAATCATACAATACGTGTAAAACTGATCATTATGTCATTGATACTGTCATTAAAATACGCGACAAATAGTTGCGTGACTTGCAAGCGAGCAAAACTATAGAAAATATCATATCTTGATTAAAAAATTATCTGAAAACATAGACATTAGTTTGAATTGGTGCGTTTTGTGTTTACAAATTGAGACATTAATTCATATAGGCATATTTTATTTTGACAAATTGGGAAATTGATTCGAATATGTTTTTTTTTTATGAGAAAATGAGACTGAGACATTAATTCGAATAAGCATTTTTTGTTGACAAATTGAGACCTTAATTCGAATAAGCATATTTTATGTTGACAAATTGAAACATTAATTCGAATATGTATATATTATGTGCACGATCTTTTAAGGGTAGATATATATTAAAAATGTGAGTATGATTCGACTGAAATATGAATATCAGAGATATAATCATTTAAAAAAAAAATATGCGATTATTTCGATCAATTGATGAACACAAAAAATTAAAAGGTTTTCGAACTTCCGGCGGCCAGACTGTTTTTTATTGGATGATTTAGGGGCCGAAGCAAAATATAGATTAATAATTAAAAAAATTCGGAAATATTTATTTCGGAGTGCGTAGACGTAGAGCTTAATATGATTTTGTAAAAATTTCGAACAATGATATTTTCCGTGACGGTTGAGATTTTGCACATATTCCTTTAACATTTTCGATTAGTTATATACTCAGGTATTCATCTATAAAATATAGTGGATTAGGTCTGTTACATCCTATTATACATACATATATTACTTACACCATATATTATTATACATTAATAAATTATACAATTATATTAATAAATTATACAATTACATTAATTAATTATATAATTACATTAATAATTTTTTTTTAAATGCGAAAGTGAGAAGAGGGTAAAAATGCAAGGGGATGACTAGGTAATCTTCTTAAGTTTGGGGTGTTTAATAAAGATCGTAAATTTAATTAAAATAAATAAGATGATTTTTTTGGATAGATTTACAGATAAAAAAACATTTTTCCAAAAATTTATAGTTAAACCAGGAACTTTCTTGGAATTCCAGAAATCGATCGATTTTTAAGTGATTCATGCAATTTGTTTTTATTATGAATCAAAAAGTCATGTTCTAAAATTGCAACTTCTCAATAAATATTAATTTTTATTAAGATACATCTACCATGTTTCCTCGATCATAAGACGCATATTTTTTCCTATTTTAGTATCTCTGAATTCGGGGTGCGTTTTATAATCGATGGTGTCTTACAATCATTGTAAAATTCCGCAGTCGTGATGAATCATCACTGATTACTAGTAGAACCGAGTCGAAAAGTTATTCAGAAAAATCAGACACTGGTCTGAAGAAATTTCAGACTCTGATGGTAATAGTACATAAATAATATGCCTATTTTTAAAACATTTTTAATGTAAATATTAATTTAATGATATACATATAAATTAGAAAGATACACATATAAAATCAATTTTATCGAAAAATATTGTTGTTGCGCCACCGGAATTCGAACATGGATCTCTTTCCAATCCGGGAAAGGTGCATTATCCAACTATGCTACAGCGACACTATGTTCAAACCTATAACGCTATAAATAATTTAATGTTTTAGGATTAATTAAAAAAATTTCGCTTTTGGGGTGATAATTTTTGACAAATTGTCGCTAAAAATACCTTAATTGGCTTTACCTTGGCTTGATTATTTTAGAGTAACATTGGGTATGCGAAACAAGACTAATAAATACTAAACGTAGTAAATTAGTAAAAATATATGTCCAGTAACTGTCCTTGTAAAAAGTAAATATCCAATAGGCTAAATTAATCACTGCTTTTAAACATAACCAATATTTATTGGCTACCTCGAATTAATTTTTAAACTGTTATATTATCAGCATATATAATAATTTCTACCAAGAGAGTATAATTATTGTAGCGAAAGTATTAAATTAAATAACTAATATTGAATATAAAAAATTTGGTACATTTTTTATAATTCGTTAGTAACGTGCAATTGTTGATTACATTAATAAACACGTAAATGTATTATTAGTGGTTCTTTATTTATTCCCGACTTAAGGCAGGAAATACAAACAAATGTAAAAAGTTAACCACACATTATTTATAGTGATGAGAAAAAATGCTACACTTGACTCACTGGTGTGATTGTGATTGATATTCGATAATATCAGTGATTGAAAACTGTGACTGTGATCACAGTTTCATTACTGATACGATATCACAATACACGAATTAAATAAATAAAACATAATTTTGAACGTAGTTACTTATAAAAATCATTTGCGTAAAAAATATATTTTAATATACATAATTTAATATCATCATAAAAATAATGAAAATCCTTTAAATAATGTGAGTTTATTTTTCGAATAAAATTCTCAGCATTCTCGGGTCAAATGCGTAAAGCGTTTTTGGCAAAATCTACTAGATGGCGCTTATCACGAATTTTAACGTCATTCCTTCATGAATATTACGTTTCATATGCATATGCATATGCACATGAATCATGGCTGACAACAAAATATAAAAATTAATCACGAATCACGATATTCCCAGATATTCAATCACTGATAGTGATTGTGACTCAAAGATATGAGTGATTGACGCACGGTTCGTGATTTTGAGCTCATCACTAGTTATTTATATATTACAATGTACCTAATTGTATAAAATTGTAGGTAAAAATACAATAAATAAATTATTACATGGCAAATTGTGGTAATCGAAATGCACTAATATTTTATTTATTTTTTCTTGGGTGATTTTTAAATCCTTTTGTATAACCGCACCATCTCTTTCGCACGCACAGGTCAACTAACTACAAGAATGCGACAGATCTCGTTCGCGACCGAGAAAGTGTGCAAGCCTGTGACCCGTGTCTTTTCACAGGTTTGACATGTTTCACAATGTTATAATGGCGCAAGCGACGTGAATATTTCAAACGAAAACAATATTTCTGTAAACGATTTTACGGTGTGTTTTCGTTTATTTATTTATATTTCAAATTCGTGTGATGGTTGCCTTGAATTACAATTGAAGTTACTGCACCGTGACTAAAGAAGTTTCATTTCAAAAATAATAAATATTTAAATAGCTAATATTGTTATTATTTTTTTAATGAAAACCCATTTTTGTTGTGAAGTTGCAATTTAATAATAGTTCAAATGAATCAATTAGTAAGATAAACATAAATAATGTATATATAATAATTGATTTATTTAATTTTAGATTTGAATCATCTTTTTCTCATGTTAAATAAATATTATTTCCAAATTTCTAATATACGATTATTTTTTAATAACAGACTTTGCTCAGTGATCACACTATCGTCTAAAGATATCGACCCCTGCGCGATCGCCCGTGCTAACCAACAGTTATGCAGAGTTGAAGGTACTGCTGTATCCCCCTGATGCGTGACCCCTGCGTTTAGTAACCTGCAGGTCAATTTTGCTAATTTTCCGGTCTGTTACACATACTAAATTGCAATACCAACTAATATTAGTTACTCTATGCGATTGAGAAATTGAGAGAGAATTCCTGAAGTTTAATTGGCGATAAAGGTCCGCGATTTGATCTCGCTAATAGTCTAATGCTGCATGTATACAGACGAGATAAAGTGATAATGCAAAGCGAGTTACGATTCATTGTCGTTTTTATTTTATACTGAGGGTATAATGACGTACTTGATGCATTTCTGAGATGAGAGATCAAAATCTCGTCACTGGACATGTACCATAATTGGGAACTATTCACATATTGGCTACAATTTTCCTAGTGATCAAATAGTCAGGGATTCTAATCTCTTTCTGGCAGACCACCAAGTTATACTATTTTCATAGCATACAACATTAATTAAGTTTAATTTTACAATAGTAAAAATAAATATTGATGATACATGTATTTCGATATAAGATGTATTTATCTCAATTAGGAAAAATAATCACTATATTCTATGCCATTATTATTTATTATATCCAGATGAATGATTTAGTTTTAATGTACATATCATCTTGGTATTACTTGTAAACTTGGTAATTGACATAAATATTTATTTGAAATTTCCACTTTTAAATGTTTGAAAATATTTGAATTAAAATATCTAAGAGAATAGTAATCTGGTCTAGGATTCTCAACCATATTAGAAACTTATCTCTAGATATCGTTTCGAATCCCATTGCGGGAATTACGAAGGGCATCGGGATGAATTTGAAAACATTTAAGTAATTGGACATACAGTTTACTAAAACTAACTGTAGTTTAGTTAGTAATATTTCATTTCCAGTTTTTTGGCCATCGTGGCATCAGTATTCAGTAGACAGTCTAGAAAAGGAAATTATCCTGGATACTACAAAGACTTGAAAGTGTGACACCATGGTAGATGATTGCATCATATTTGTCTGAAGTGACCCATGACCGAGACTTGTAGAAGTTCATCAAGTGTCGTGTCACATTTGATTGAGACGTGTCAATACTGACATGATGGAATGATGCCCTTCGTGTGACCGTTTGCCCTGGGATAGCTGAGAGTACATTATAGCTAGGCATTCTGATTTCTCGTGCATTACTCGAGAAATGAGAATTCTCAACTTCACTTCTCGAGAAATGAGAATTCTCGACTTTACTTCTCGAGAAATGAGAATTCTCGACTTCACTTCACAAATTTTGATGAATGAAAAAATGTATGCAATACAGTTAAGTATTGCAGATATAGATGTGTCACATGCCATCTAAAATACAATCGGACATCCTCGTTTTTTGTAAGCTTTATACAATTTCTAGAGAAATGAGAATTTTCGATTTGGCATTTTGACTACGTGGCCAACCCGTAGAACGTACGGCTTCAGTGTTCGTCAATTTAGATCTTCAAGCGTTGTTGATAATTTAGTAAGAAACTCCTGTGGATTTGTTTAATATAAAGAAAGCTGTTGTACACCAGTTTCCCCAAGTCACACTGGTAGGGCTGCTCATGGGGTCGATGGCAAGAAAACTTAGATGATTGGATGAACAGACGCAGGCCTCGTCCGCTGAAATTAATCGTTGAATTTTTTGGTTTCTCTTTCTCCACCCAATTGGCCGTTGATGCTAGTGATAGTTAATGCTAATATATACAGAATTTTGCAGATGATGACGACGCCAAAAGGTTTAAAGATTTCACAAAAATTTACAGTGGAAAATTTTGAAAAACGTATTTTTAGATTAGAAACACGTGTAGATCGTGGACAAGTGATTATAATGATTTTCTTCTTAATTAATCGATTCAATACCACTTCAAAGAAGTCGTGCATTCATACTCACTTTAATTTAGTATTTTAAAATAGTTTCAAAGGTGCTAATGGAGCAGTGTGAAGGCACAGTACAATTTTGTCTTACTACTTAAACAGACATCCTGGAACAGCTATAAACAAATTATACTCGCTTTTTGACTATAATAATGTGGTGTCTTTGAGATCATGGATATGTGTGTGTGTCAGAGCGCAGCACCGCCGGGGTGGGATGTGTACATGTGTGTGTGTGCGGGGATAAAAAGAGGAAGCGCACAAGGCGCGGTCTGTCTTCTATGTTATCGTTTGACTCGATACTAGTTATATACCTTGTACCATTATTGTATTATTCTTGTAATAAATATTTAATTGATACGTACTTATTACACAAGTACGTAATAAATAATAACACAATTATTTTTAGTAGACAATGTATGTGTAATGTATTCTCCTGTTTGTTTTTCCTTGATAAACTGTCATAGTCATAACTAATCATTATATTCAGCTATTTTCAATCCACAGTTGAATGAAGGTCTCCTCTTGACTCTGCTACTGATTTCTCTCTGCCATGTCGCTCCTACAGCTTTGATAATTTCGTCCATTTATTGAGACTTTCATTAAGGTACTCCAGATTGTTTTTTTTTGTCTCATGGATACCATTTAAAAATATTTCTACCCACGATTATATTATCGTAGTAATATACCAAAATCCAAGACCAAAATCTATCATCCATGTAGTAAAATGTAGAGACATAAGGGTGAGCTTACATTTTTCCAGTTTGAAATTTGAGAAATTATACATGAATTAGATATGCTTTCGGACGAGGTAATAGTTAAATTCTTATGAGTTTTAGATAAATAATTAATGACGTTATTTGTTACGTAAATCATGCGAGAGGAAGGTTTGAATAAAAAAATACGATTATTAAGTAGAACACATTCTTATTGTGAAGTTGTAATTATTCAGAACATAGGTCTGTGAAACATATAGGTTCGAAAATTTGTCATGAAAAATGTTGGCGCTATAACACAATCGGTAGCGTACTTCCCCGGATTGGAAATAGAGATCCTGGTTCGAATCCCGGAGGCGCAAAAACGATATTTTTCGACAAAATTTATTTTATATGTACGTATTTATAAATAATACATTAAATTAGTAGAAAAATATGACATTAAAATTTGTCTCCGTAATCCTGGCTTCAAGATTGTAAGAAAATATATTTCGTTATGCAATAAATTACTGTATTAACACCATTTTGTAGCACGCGGAAAATGCATCTAATGGTCGCGGTCAATGTTTGAATAATCTTAATTATGGCAAATAACATCCAGTTTATTAGTTTTAAATGAGTATAAAGGTTAAATAAATAAATTTAAGTAAAAGTTTAAAAAAAAGGTTAAATCTAGTGTATAACTTCTGATATAAATGAATAATAATAACCCACATTTTCGTAAAAAATGCAAACATTTGAATTATTATCGAAGGCGAAGTACAATCATACCATTCCTCTGTCAGGTGTAGACGGAGTTTGCAGTATCGAAGTCACTGAGTCATATAGACGATTAAAGTTATCATAATATGTGATAATTGAATATTGTTTACTTGAAAATATATATCCTGGAGTCAATAATAACTGAACGTCACAAGACCTGAAACTATGAATAAATCTGTGATTTTTTACATCATATAAAGAAAACTTGTTGGTACGTTTAATTAGCTTTTGCGAGAATTTCATACGTTTCCGTTTAAATGTGAGAGATTGCACGGAATGGCTTTGTACTCCTTCTCTATACACAAATCTTACTCTTATAGAGAACAAACAAATGTTAAAAAATATATATCCACTGATTATTCAAATTGAATTATATTTTTAATATTAATAAAAAAATAAAAAATATATCTCTAGAGATATATTAACAAATCAACGAAAATATATTTTTTTCCTTGTTTAACATTAACAAAATTACTTTGTGGCCTCATTTATATAAATAATTAGACAAAAAATTTTGTTTAAACCACTATTTATTGATTATTCTACATGTTTTGATACGTATGGTATCTTCTCCAGTAAACAATGGATACTGAAATTAAAAATACAAGCATAGATAAAAAACAAAACTATAAAGTGGTGAATAAGTATGTAATGAAAACAAATTTAAACTGTACAATTTTACGTGATAGCATTGATATTTTTTTTTGTGTTGCTCTGCGATACGAACATTACAAATTATATATCAAGAATCATAAACGATCATTCATGATAATTTAGCACTAAGTAAAATATAAACTTTTTTGTTCCTAGATTGTTTATTAACACTATAGGATATGTTTTATTAACACTATGAATACGGATGATATTATCAATTTACAAAATGTAGATATACGACTACATTGGCATACTAAAAAATTAAAATAATGAAAAATTGATCAATTAATTATAAATAAAGTTAGAAAAATTATAATACGTTAATACACACTTTTATTTATGAACACATGAAATATACACAAAAAAACTATCTATCGTACTACATTACGTATTCTAAAATTGCAGCTTTACAACAAAAATGTGATATCATTAAAAAAATATACTTCTAATATCATTGGATGGGGAGGAGCATATAAAACTTCAATATTACAATTAGAAATCAATCAAAAAATGATGATAAAAATTATTCTAAAAAAAATGACTTTCTGAGTATCCAACTCTTCATAGATTTCAAAGTACCAAAAATAATAGACATGTGTACAAAAAAAATCAAAATTTAAATTTTTAAAATTAAAAATAAATTAAATATTAGAAGCGAATTCCGATCTACAAGATTTAGAGACCAAATTGATATTCCAAAACTAAAATATACCGCAACACAAAATCACTATATTTAGCGAGGCATTAAATTTTTTAACAATCTATCCATCACAATTAGAAAAATTACAGACTACTATAAATTTGTATCTGAAGTCAAAAAATATGTACACAGACAAACTGAAATATAAATTACACACTCTTGTATATACTCCTTCTCTATACACGAGACTTACTCTTATAGAGAAGAAATAAATGTTAAAAGAAATATATATATATCCAACCGATTATTTTGAAAATGTATTATATCTTCTAATATTAAAAAAATCATATCAAATAATCATTTAAATTGGAAGTTCGATAGAAGAACCCTTCAATGGTCGTTCGTCACCGGTAGATGGTTCAGTGCACGTGACCTCAGCTTCCGAGGTGACGAGATCCGTACCACAAGATCCGGCAGTACCGTGGTGACAATTTGGCAGATTTTTTAGGCGTCATTAACGATTATAATTGAATAAAATTATCAATGTATTTTCAATTTGTGTATTATATTAATACTTGTAGTGCACAAGATAATGCAATATAAACTGGGTGAGTCTAATTAGAGAATTTTTTTAAATAGAGTGATTGCTTAAAGGCTGAAAAAATACAATTAGGGAAGAAATTCAAAACACAAAAGAATTTTCACTTAAAAGCGGGATCTCGGTGCGCACTCGCACATTTTTTCGCGTGCAAATACTACCCACTTTGTAAGGGTGAAACTAACTTCATTCGCGCAGGGCTGCCAACACCCTCGTTTCAGATAAGTGGGTGGCGGAATTTCTACGTATTAGTGACTATTTAATCGTTATTGTGACTGTGATTGTTTGATTGGTATTAGATTTTAATAATGATTGACAACTAAATTTAAATTGTTGAAGGCTTAGTGTAACGGCGATTACTCAAAATACGAATAATCAATTAACAATCATTGGTTCGGATGAAAACAAATCTCAGAATCACAGTTCGTGACGTCATAGTTCGTGATTACTACAGTTGATCGATTGAAGACATAATACAATAGTTTTATGACACGTGTCTTTGGTGATCTTACAATGAGATTTTGATCTTTGAGAGTCAGGGTCAGTTGAGCGAAACACATCGGATGATTCATAGAATGCTTCGCGCTGATATCTGTACTGACTATAAGGGCTGTCTTTGTCGACTGTTATTGACTCGTGAGGATCTTAATTGTGCGATCTACGTTGTCATTCGGATGGAGTGACTGATGTTTGTAGGTTATGCGATTCGTATCAGAAGGTTTTGTGCATGGTGATACTGAAGGGCCTAACTCACTTCTACTCTCACGTGTGTTGGAGCATGTCGCAGTTTATATGAATATGCGTCAGAGTATTTATGCTGTATCTAGAGCAAGGTATTTAAATAAAAAAACAGAACGTTGGCGTTTATTGTGGGACGATTTACAATGGCAGGTACGACGATTATAATGTTAATTGCACGAATAAAGTGAAAAACTCGAAGAAGTGGTTGAATTGCTCTTGGGACTCGTCTGACACGATGTATTAACATCCGCTATTGGTCGGTGCGTTTCGGCCCTATATGACTGTCAGGTGAGTCCCTACACGACCATGTCTGCGGGGCGCATGCAGGATCACCACATGACCTTTACCGAAATCTCATTTGTAGACAAATATTTCCATAGTGTTACGTGTTGTTCTTGAAACATTATTATTTATTATTATTTATATATATTAAAAGAGAGATGCGTACACTGAGTTCGTGTCACATAAATATTTCAAATAGTGATTTCAAAATATGAGTAACTTGCTGGTCTCCTGGAATGAGACTCGAATCACCGATCACAGGTTCACTAGGTAAATATCGTAACCACTAGAGCAATAAGCACGTCATTCTATCGGTATTACATTTGATATACAATTGTTGAATAATTACACTTTAATGTTTACGTTTTTTTAAAAATAAACCATCTGTCAAACTAAAAAATAGAAATGAAAACAAAAGTGGTTATACAAATTCTGCAGAATTTAATGCATTATTATTTTTAGTTTCATTAACATAAGGCAATTTATTGGAATTTCCCATACACCAGTAAATGAATAGACATGAAATAAAGTGTACATCAATTGCAGGACGAGAGGTATTCTACACATATTATTTGTGGAAACATAAATCCGAAAGTTTATGACATATTCATGCAACAGTAAACGTATTTATGTACTCTTCGAAAATTAAATCTTTGTGTAAACAAGACGTATTTTTTACATTAATGCATAATATATTGTCAGCGTTAAAATATTCATTCCAATCGAGTCATATATTTTAAAAAAAGTCACGGAACTATTTGATTGCGTAAATGATACCAACGTGATTACGTGGGTGATACTAAAATGAAAATATTGAAACAAGGAATTTCCGTTAGTTCATTTCTATATATTTGGCGGTCTGTGGAATTTTCCTACTTTTCGATCTTTGTTTTGTTTACTCACAGGTACTATATAATATTCCCAGTATAAAAGTGTCCACCTTAATAACTGCGGAAGTTTTTTTTGTATCTCTGATCGGGGTAATTAATAACTGTATACTTGTATACATTTCGAGACACCCAATACGACAGCTGACCTTTTGGTTCCGTAGCTTTGAATCGACCTCTTTGTAGTGGTATATTCAAAGTCAACGTTGATGAGTTAATTAGGTGAATCCAATTAGCGACTGCATCTTAATTAGGTTAATCAATTAAACTTAAAACTGTATGCATTTTTTCAATACCAATCGGAGGTGGCTGGAGAACGTCATCATAAATGTCACGCTTTACGGTTTTCAGTCCTTAGAAACTTTTCATGGTTTTGATTTCGACAATTATCAATTCGAATAAATACAAATGACACACTTGTATCATTAAATTTCAGTGAATTTTATAATTTATTTTATTGTCATTTTACAACATTCTGCGGGCTTCTGATAATTTGGTTTATTTAATACATATTATGCAAGATTATATTTCAATTTGTAGAACATGAATTTTGGCGCTAGGTTCGAGCTCTACATTTAATGAACTAAGCGTCTCAGTTTATAAAAATATAAATAGGAGGGCAAGTTAAAAAATATCTATATTTTTCGTTCTATAATTAATTTACGCAATTAATTTTATTATTATTTACACAATGGATGATTTGATGGGTGGTGTTCAAATAAGACGCTACCTCACCGATGGTAAGTCGCCTATTCATCAGAACCATCTTTCAAGCTTGCTGAATCATGTCATCCGTGGTGGAGGTTGACGGATGTCCTGCTTCCTCTTCGTGCGTCACACTCGTCCGGCCACTTGTAAACTTCTCGATCTATAAAAAAACACTTTTACGTTTTACTGTCGCCGTATTATGATGAAAGTCTACGATAAATTTCAGTCCCTTTCACACACTCCGACCAGATAAATTAAATCACTGCTCGTTGTTCCTCCTTGGTGCAAACTGCTATCGGAGCGGACATGTTTACACTGTAATAGCCAGAAGGTAAACGGCACGATCGGGATCAAATTTCGCACACGTGACCGCAGTCGTACCAACTCTAAGCACGCATGCGCAGAAGGCAGTGTGACAACCTTGAAGGTGTGTTATGGCGAAAGTGTAGATAATTTTTGACTTGCCCTCGTACTTGAGAGAGGATGACAGAAATCCTTACTGAACATTAGATTAAGGATCTATGAGTTTGGGAAGACCTTAGTTAAGATGGAGTAACAATATCTTCAAAGACGTGCCTGCATTAGAGTGTGTGGAGGGCTACCACCTCCACTTTCATGATCACCGCCAGGCGATGCTGAACGTATCCATTAAGTACCGGTGCGTGAAACGCGACACCCATCAGCCTTAAAGGCACTGAGTACCGACGACATGTAACAAAACCAACAAGGCCAGCGGCGCTCGGAAAGGTAGATTCACTATAATCACCTACCAGGCAACAGCTCCAGAAACCGTCTTCGATAACAATTCGCGCAGTAACTTCTTTGTACTGTTAAACATATACAGTACAATTTAATAAATACAGCCGTTTATGTTCTTCCACCCGTCATTTACATGTACACAATGCACTCCACAACATCAAACAAACACGAGAGTGTGTGAATGGTTTTTGTGGCATCCACTACTCTCAGACTAATCACATATACACCATCCTTCAAATTCGTCTGATATATTACATCGAAATTCGTCAACTCACATACATACAATCATACTCTACTACTCCAAAAGGCACCACATGCATTCCCATACATGGTCTAGAAGATAAACGAAGGGAAACAGAAATCAACGAAGGGAAACTCTCGAGGAGGCTAAGACCCTTCAGTACAGAGCGAATAGTGATGATGATGATTTAATATTTTCAAGAATTTAAGCCATACAGGGTGTAACAGACATAGATCACAATATTTTATGAGTGGACAGTTGACTAAATTACCAGTCGAAAATGTTCAAGGAATATGTGCAAATTATTCACCGTTACGGAAAATATTATTGTTTGAAATTTTTACAAAATGTCTGGAAGATGTTCGTGATTTCTTCTAGGTATTCAAAACATGGTGTTGGAAAAGGGAGAGACAAGGTCACTGACAGAATAATAATTTATTTTTTATTTTCATTCTACAGGGTGTATTAATACGAGCAACGTTGGAGCAAAATAAAAACACAATTCCATGCCCAATTATAGAAGACAGTGCTTTTCTGGTATTGTAGTTAGTGCAATGACATAATATTAAAATAATAAAAATATTTTTTATAAATTTGACTACTATGTTCGTACTAAGTAATAAGAATGTGTTCTCTAAGAATTAAATAATCTATTCACCGCATGTCACTCCGAATTGCATTCTACATATTGGAATTGTATTATAGTATTTCGTCTTCAAACAATTGTAATTGTTTATGTATCCTAGAAAATTTAAATTTTTTATATAAACTTTTTTATACGTCCGATGCATTAAAAATATTTGTATGAACTAATTCTTATTTTATTGATATAAATGATATTTTTAATGAAAAGGTAAATCTATAAACCAGCAGAAGGCAATTGTTTTTGCTTGGTAGCCACTGCTGCGTTGCCATGGCTAATGTTTCCGTAAAACTCGTTTTTTAATGTGTAAAACATAATTTATTACATAAAAAAGTAGTGTACCGCAGTATAGCTAATTAACTAGTGATTTTAAACCGTTATGTGATTATGACGATGATTGGTAATAAATATTTAACTATTGTAGGTTTAGTTTCTAGTGTACCAGTCATTCCTCGAAGAATTACGAATAATCAGTTACCAATCATAGATACAATCGACTAAAAGAACCACAGTCATAATAGCGGTTTAAATAACGATTTAGCCATCACTATAATTAACGCGAACAAATACCCAAAAATACGCTCCGACGCTAACGCAACACCCGTGCACCATAAAATATTTATATGTAAAAATTATAAATTAAAATATACAAAAGTAAAAAGAGTAAAACAAGATACAAATATATTGACAGTTTGGCTTAAATACTTGAAGCCGAAGTATTAAAACATTGAATATCCTTAAATTATTTATTTAATTCATCATTTAAAAAATAATTTTTGGTTCTGTAAATTGATTTTGCTGGGCGTTAAGGATTTATAGAGTTGATTTGACTAACTATTTTTGTCAGTAGTAGTATCTTGTTCATGGGCTAGTCTGTAGATTGTATATTTGATAGTAGGTATAAACTTATTATCCAGCATCCCTTCTACAAAAAGTGACCGACCGCCACCGTTGGCAATGTATGTCAGAAGACCGCCACCGTTGGCAATGTATGTCAGAAGACCGCCACCGTTGGCAATGTATGTCAGAAGACCGCCACCGTTGGCAATGTATGTCAGAAGACCGCCACCGTTGGCAATGTATGTCAGAAGACCGCCACCGTTGGCAATGTATGTCAGGTATGTTAGGAGTCCTGTGAGATTACCCATAATACACTTTTTAAAAAATAAATGCATTACTCGAAATACATGTCACATTTTAAAACTAAGCTGAATGCTTGTGCTATGAAAATAGGAATAACACGATGGCCTCCTAGAACGAGGCTCGAACTCTCGACCTACTGACCCTCGATCACTAGGCGAATGTCTCAATCAGTGGTCACTACATCAACAAGCACGTTATATTCTCTTTATGGAAGCCGAAAAGTTGCATAGTATGGTCTAATTTATGTTTCACTGGAGGCGCTAACTCTTTTAGATGTACAATAATTGATTTTCCCTACCCGCAGATGTTAATAGAATTTCTGGATTTTACTGCCGCGGAATTTATCGCTGTTGAAATCACTTACAAACGGACATTCACTAGGCCAACAAGCTACTCAAAATCAAAGCAATATCTTGATTGATTGAATTAATTTAACTTTAGTCAAGAATCGTAATGTAATTAATTATTCAAATGTCGTTCTGCTAAACTTGTTTTCAGTGCGGTCTCTAAGCATAACTATAATACATAAACTTAATTCAGTGGCTGTACACTAATACAACAGAAAAAATTAATCAAATCTCAATGATTACTCTTATTAATTAAATATAGTACACAATACCTCTCGTTAAACAAACTTAGTCGCCCTTCAACTCGCGCGGGAAGGTCTCGCTGATTCATCGCGGTCCGGCATTCGAGTAAATAAAAACGGAAGCACTTCCTTCTCGTCGTCAAATTGACGGATAAAATACACTCGATACCAACGATCGGAAGGATTTACAGATTATTAAAAAAAGCACGACCTCCGGCTCACTTTTTAAATCTATTTGACAATTATTATTCTCGTATCAGTCGGTCTAATGAGGAAACGTTAAAATTAGAACTCGTTACAAAACGAATCCGTTTTAATATCAAGGTCATTGGCGTACAAAAAAATTACTTTATTTATTGACTGGGGAAAATCGATTTGAGGACATAAGTACTTTTTTTTTTGTTTCTAACGTAACATATTTCATACCAGCGTAGTGTGAGGCCGTGCCCACTTCGAAGACTTATAAAAATTATACAGAGTGTTCCATACCTAGTACGCAATATTTTATAGGCGGACACCTGATTAAATTACGAGTCAAAAATATTTATGGATGTGTACAAAGTACTTATGTTATTTTTTTTATTTGATTAATGAAATTTATTTGCGTTGATGCATATTTTATAAAAATTATATTGAAATATAAATTATATTATATATACCAATGTATGTAAGGTGAATCGGGGTAAGTGCGACACATAAATCATCGACATAAACTTTAATCCACTCTCAAACTTCATAAGATAATGCTATGACTTTTAAATTTTGATAGATTATTAACATAAATCTTTAAAAATCGGAATGTCCTTATTGAATAGCTAATATTGAAAGCATTTATGAAAATTGGACGAGTAGATGCATTTACCCCAAATTTGGGGTAAGAGCATCTAGTATAATTTTTTTGTGACAAATTGTCAAAATAATGAAAATGCCTTTACTGATCTTCTGTACTAGTTATTTTGATCCTTAATGACGGGTAAAACGTCAACAAATTTAGTAAAATTGGTTAGACAGGAAACATGTGAAAATTTAAAAAATAAATTATGGCACTGTCTACATATCACTAGTTGAGAAAGTTTCTATACAAAAATATATGGGGTACTTATCCCATGGTGTAAAATTTATGGGGTAAGTGTATCTGGTCTTATTAATAGTAATTCGCATATGTGTCCCTAGAAAGAACATATTTCTGTGTTTCATTTCTTCTGACCTCATCATCATCATCATCGCCAGAAAGAAGTTGAAGATCGGCAAACCACCATTATTTTCTTGTGGCTGTATGCTCCATATAGCTAGAAAATATTACATTAGCTAGAAATTTTTTAAGAATAATTGATATGACGTATTGAAGATACTAATTGCAAAGTCAGCAACCTCCATTTACTAACTTTTAATGCAGTTTTCTTCTCACATAGCTTTTACGCATCGTATTAATTTAGTAACAATCAAACTAAACGCTTTTTGATGTAAATTGCTAATTCAAAATCGGCGTTTACTTTTGCCAGCTGCCATTTATTTAAGATTCGACCAATGGCAGTCTTACCGTCTTCCCTACTCTGAAATGTAAATGGCCGCCATTATGGAACCTAGCTTGTTTTTTAATGAAGGTGTTGAATTTATTTTAAGTTTTAAAACAGATTATAGCAATTTTCAGTTATAATAATAAGTGCTTTAATAATAAATATATTGTTTTTCAAGATCCTATTATTTTCTCACGTTTTTCTACGAATGAAAAAATATGGAGGCTACTGAGATTCTAACTATCTTCAATTTATCTTATTATTATTTTACATCTTTGCTTCAGATCCTAAATCATCTAATAAAAAACAGTCTGGATTCTAGTAGTTCAATGACATTTTATTTTTGAATTTAGTATATAAATTGGATACAATGAAATATTTCATTATATGAAATATATGAAGACTTTTTTAAAATGCTATGTCTTCGACATGGTTGAGGATAATTACACGCGGCTTAAACATTTTCGACTCATATTTTTAATACGTACTCGTATATCTCCTAAAAATGTTGTGCACTAAGTGTGCCACACCCGGTACATGGTATGCTCCGGACACTTATACTGAAGCCATTAGTATTAATGGCGAATTAAAGTACGGAAAAATTGTATGCAAAATCTACAACAAAAAATGTCTAAGATAATGCTAGTCTTTCAGTATATATTATACTTTTAGCATAATTACCACGAATTGAGAAAGATAATTACATTTATTAGACTTATCTACTTTTCTACCAAACTTTATTATTATTACATTATTATATTTAAAACACGTTCAGAGACGTTATTTGAGTGTTTTTTTTTTTTAAATCGGATCGTCTTCCATATTAATTAAACACCATAAGCACTTTTTGATAACTAACGTACTGAGATGTGGAGAAAAATAGTTTGACGTTATATCTTTGAAAAACGAGGTTCAAAAATAGAAGATATTAATTAATAATTACCTACCTCCAAAATATTCGCATCAGAAATATAACTGTTGCAATTCCAATTGTCAAATATATGTCATTTATTAACTATATTGAAAAATGTAACTTTCGGACAATAATATCGTATAAACCAATTTAACACTTCAATTCAATGAAATGTATGAATTTTTTATTCAATTTGTGAGAAATTTATATTAGAATGAATACTTTGGGATTTTATTTATTAAAATTAAAATTAAAATTAGCATACACACATCAATTATGTCTCTAATGGTCCGTGTCCACGGAATGAAACTCCGTGATAAATGTCAATATCATATACTTGAGTAATTCAATTTAATTTAATAATTTTTAACACATTTTTGTTGTGACGTTGCAATTTCAAAACACAGTTCTGTGGCATTTTCAATACAAATTAAATTAATAAATTAGAAAGATAAAAAAATCAATTTATCGTAAAAATATTTAATACTAATTAATTGTATCAATTGCAAACATATACAGAGAAAATCAATTTATCGATAAAATATTTTTGTTGCTACCGGTAGTATCCATACAAAATAATTTAACGTAATTTCTATTAATCCCTTAGTCCCTTAGTCCTTAATCCTTTCCCTTGCTGTGCTAAAATAAAAACGCGCGTTCCGGTACTGTAATTTTTACGTTGTATAAATATGAATATTAATCATTAAAATAATAGTTGACATATATATAAATTAATACATATATATTAATTTTAAAATGACGATCAGCATTCGACACCACACGCCCCGCGCACTGCGCCGTCCGCACCTCTCCGCACGTACACACACACGTATTGACAAATTCACGTCAGGTTCTTCGAGATTTTTTTTTTATTGTTGCTTATGGTAAATACTTATATATTGTAATTATTTTATTCAATACATAAATATATTACGGAGGAATACCTAAACTATGAACTCTTTTTATTTAGTACATATGCAGAGATATTCACATAATTAGAGGAAGTGTCAAATCAGTTCGCATCATCGGAAATGAAAGATTAAGGATTATCAAGGTGCATCTGGCATTCGAGAATTATTATTGTTGAATATTTTAGTAAACAAGATATCCGTTGGCAAGATACATATCCCTAGAAAATAAATTTAATTGAATTAATAGTGTTATTTCATAAATTCATAAGTATATTAATTTTATGAATGACAAACTATTCAGTGTATTATTTTTTTATTAATTTACATTTTTAGTTAAAAATAAAATTTGTTTACTTACACATACTTGTTATTTATTTTTGGACCTTTTTAACATGAGTTATTAATTCCTTAAAGAAAATTAAGCAATATTTTAAAACGTAATTAATTTTTTACTCTAAATTTAATTATTTCCGATATAATAACTTTTATAATAAGATTACATTTTTATGACTCATATGATGCAAAAAATAGTATTAATATTTATTGAATTGGCTTGGAATTGAAGGTATAAAAAATGTGAGTCCCATTAAATATGCATTAATAAAAATTTTCAACATCAAACACATTATGAAGTATTAGAATCTGAATTATTTGAACATTAATTAATAATTAAAAATAAGTCATTTTAACACATAGTTTTTGATTATAGAAATGATTTTAAACATAGTACATAACATTGGAATCTGTAAACGCGAGTTAAAATTTAACATAAACTCGGGAGATTTTTACCAAATTTGATATATATATAAAAAAATCATTTTCGAATGTATTACGATTAAAAAAATAGTCTTGGAATAGCAAAGTTCGAAGATACTTGGATAGGGCTGAAGAATTTCACAACTCTTCAGCCGAGCTGTTGAATATAAAAATAATTCTGTGTCAAATTCATTCTACAAGCGATGGATATAATATAGGGTGTACGAATTAATTTTGTTAATCTAGGTATGCTTTTGTTCTAGCGATTAGAAGACGATGACCTTCCAGTGATCAAGAAGTCGAAGACCTTCTAGTGACCAAGAAGTCGATGACCTTCTAGTGACCAAGAAGTCGATGACCTTCTAGTGACCAAGAAGTCGATGACCTTCTAGTGACCAAGAAGTCGATGACCCTATAGCGACTAAGAAATCGCGATTTCCATTCTCAACTTCGTAACACTAGTCCTTAACATAATTTAAAAAAGAGTAGAAATAAGTTTATTACATACATATATATTATAACCTTTAATCAACACAATAAATCAAACATGATTTTTTTGATTCTAGGCTATTATCATCTGTGTGTTTCAGAACTGTGTGTTAAATATTGTGTTTGATTTATTGTGTTGATTAATAATGGAGTTCTATAAAATGAATACAAAAAATAAAATAAATAAAAAATTTAATATTTACCATGTTAATAAATAAAATCGTTTAAAATTACAGGACGTCGATATTTAAGAACATTTTAAAATTATTTATGAAATTGGAGACACAACAAAATCTAAAATATATGCGTCTGTTTGACGTGTACGAAACTTGTAACAATTGTTTAATCGATATGCTTTAGAATAAAATAAATATTGCAAAGAAATATTATGCTGATTAGCAATAGTTTTAAATTAATAATCAAGTAGATTAGCAAAAGGCCCAGTTTATTTGAAGTTAAAAATTGTATCCTGTACCCGGATTTTGGTAGATTATTATTTGTACATAGTCTATATCTGAAATATGAAAGCAAAATTTAAAAAAATTCATTGTTTGGAAGAGTAATGTAGAATTATGTTTGGAGGACACTAAGGTTATCGATCTATTTCCTTTTACCGGAAATATAAAAAGATCTTGAAAAATTGGCACAAAATGGCCCTGACCGAAACTAGACATTCTCATACTACTAAATTATACAGAAAACAATGTAAAATGTTTTTAAATTAGTTATTGATGTACTGTATCATGTATATTTACAGTAATAAGGATATAAAACAACAATAGTAATTTCATAGTATTCAAAAACGTTGTTGGTTATTTAATGATATAGCCGCAATAGCTTTCGAACGCCAGATACTTTATTTAACAATAATAATACTGAAATGTTGTGCTAGAGGCGATTGTTTAGAATCCCCTGGACAACAATGAGTACTGACGCCGTAATTTTGGAACAATTAAGGGTCAAGGATCAATCAGGAATCTTCGAATGATAACCTCAACAAGCTGATGGTGACTGGAAGGTGGAAGGTTAGAGAGGACGATCTGCATATTGCAATCGATGCCATTCCAACTAACATTTTGGGCTAATTTGAGTTATTGCGTGAAAAGGGTTCCAAATGCATTATTATTTATTTCTTCCATACACACCAGTTCTAGTTAACGGATGTTCCAACTGCATCAGTTATTTATTTCAATTTATGCATCATTATTGTTAGTTTACAAAGTTTTTTTAATTTTTTTATTTCCTTCATCTCACAGTGGTCATTGATAATACTGAAAATAAGTTATTTACTTAAAACTGATATATACATGAATATATATTGAAATTCAATAAACACTTTTGAGCTCATTATCTCAAAACAGTGTCAGTGTCAGATTCTGAGGGGTCGACATTGCAACATTCTCCAAAATGCCAGCGGGGAGAAGGCTGAGAATGGTGGAGTAGAATCGTTAAGGACGTCGATACATCTCAACCCGGGGGTCCTCGGTAATGAGGGAACTGACTGTAAAAGGACACGATATTAATTTATATAAATACATTAAAGTTCATATTCAATTTTAACTAGGCTGCTTTTACGACACCTACGTATTCAGCAGCCACATACTTCGTCACCCAAACGGAGTCCGCGTCGCTGTTGTAATTGTAGTTTCCCTTGCAAATTCATCTTCCCATTCGATACTCGCTCAAATCCACCTTCCATCCCACTACCTGAACTTCCACTACCTAAAACTACCATCTAATCTTCCACCGTCTGCGTCAATCTCTTTCGTCCAATAACACTTTCATCGGTACATACAATTCTCCAGATCGTAAATATATTTTTTTTGTTCTAAATATTAGAACAAATACGGAGAAGAAATTAAAGTGAGGCTATCTGACATCAACATTCATATTTGCTCCAGCTAGGAGGACCTCGATGGAAGGCTTTCTACGAACTTTGTTGTTATAAATATACATACGCTAATAACTAGGTATCTAGAGTTGTCAATGTCTCCAAATAAACGGGTGATGTCACGTTTTTTCAACCTCGAATCATCAATTCTTCTACATTCGCGGTAGTTTCTCAGTAAGGGCTTCAGTTCCTATAATGTTTTTTTTCATAAGGCTCTCGGCCTTCGTATGTTCACATTTTACATGACCCAGGCAGGAACGAACAATTGAGGAATTTTTAAAAAATGCGGATATTGTCGTACACATTATAATGAGCGTTTATATATAATTGTAATCAGTAAAACTGAAAAGAATTCAGATTATTAAAGAATTATTTTAATCAAATCGCAATTAAATTTTAGTAGTTACGTACTTTTATTAAAAATATATATATATATATTTTTTTTAAGAGAACACATTCTTATTGTGAAGTTGTAATTATTCAGAACATAGGTCTGTGATATTTTAAATATGAATTAAATATATTAATTATAAAGATACACATATAAAATCAATTTTATCGAAAAATATTGTTGTTGCGCTACCGGGATTCGAACCTGGATCTCTTCCCTAACCGGGGGAGGTGCTTTATCCAACTAAGCTACAGCGGCATTATTTTTAGCGACAATTTTTCGACCTTATATGTTACCTTTTTTGAAATCGATACATTTAATCGTTCCATCATTCGATAGAGCCATCTACCTTATTTTTACAGAATCTCAAATACCTTTAAGTAAATCTCTATCGAATGATGGAACGATTAAATGTATTGATTTCAAAAAAGGTAACATATAAGGTCGAAAAATTGTCGCTAAAAATAATGCCGCTGTAGCTTAGTTGGATAAAGCACCTCCCCCGGTTAGGGAAGAGATCCAGGTTCGAATCCCGGTAGCGCAACAACAATATTTTTCGATAAAATTGATTTTATATGTGTATCATTATAATTAATATATTTAATTCATATTTAAAAAATATATATATTTCGAGTTAGTTTCATGTATAATATATGCGATAGAGAACAACAATATTATATGGTATATTATATAAATAGTACTAGCAGCAGGAAAGCAATCGGCTACCGTCGATTACTTGCTGCATGATCGTGCGGACGTATATTATGGTCGCTTTGCGGCCAATATTGTCAGCTACGCGGCCAGTGGTGGCTGCTGCGCGGTCAGGGCTTACATAGAATCTATATTTCAATGCGGAAATCCCATTTTATATTGCTTTAGATGAAATACATCCTGATTGTATTGCTTTTCTGCTAGTGCATTTTGTGTTGCCTTCACTGGAATTAATTGTACAAACGATATTCTTACGTATCAATTTATTCCACTTAAATACATTCTTGAAAAAAACTGAGACCATGTTAACATAAATGATTTTTAAAAATACGTAAACATTACAACCTGCCAGCGCCGCATTATTCTTCGCATTCTAATTCTATGGACGCATTTGACAGTGCGTGCGACCATAGATATGAATAAAAATTTAATGTTTTTTCTTATTAGTAATAAATGCAATGTACACTTTTTATCAAATTGAATATATATTTACGCACTGTTATTGAATATATAAATAAGAAACCATCTAAGTAATCTTAACCTAGAGATAATGAAAACAATTTTTTTACTGGCCAATGGCACCGCAGTCCAGTAAATCATAGATAAAAGTCGGGGAAACGCTATATATTATAACGCTATTATCCTAGTTTGGCGCTCGCGAGGTAAATCGTTAATGTGAGGAATCCATGAACTCTAACCGATGTAGTTTTATATAAGCAACGTTTGGACTGCTCACAGTAGGTCTCGCCAGCGGAATAAAGCTATAAATTAATATACATTAGAAATATAATTTATTTTCCCATATTATATGAAATGATACATATCTTTATGTACCACTCGTCATTTATTATTAAATATTTAATTTATTTAGGAACTTATAAATAGCACATCAATGTTTTTTCAGATGTATAGAACTTTAAATAAGAAATAAAAATCCTTGGCCATAGTATTGGCTTTATTGGAAAGATAATTTTATGCCTTTAGTATTTAAATATGCTGCGGTTGGCTCGAATAAAGCGCAATCTGGAAGTCCAATCTTCGACCACTTTTTGGAGCAGCTGGGGACGTATATCGGCAATAACGCGATGAATGTTGGCTTCCAACTCGTCTGTCATCTTTGATTTATCGGCGTAAACTAGAGACTTCATATATCCCAACAGAAAATAATCCAAAGGTTAATTAACACGATCTTTGAGGCCAAGTCACAGGTCTATTACGCGAAATTATGCGCTTATCGAATGTTTCCTTCAATAAATTGATTGTGGCGCACGCATGTTGCATGATCTTGTTGAAGCCACAGCTCTTCCACATTAATGCCATTCAATTGGGGAACGAAAAAGTTAGTAATCATGGATCTATAGCGCTCTCCATTAACTGTAACGTTCAGGCCGGCATCATTTATGAAACAGCTTCTTAGGTGCGCACTGAACGGCGTCTCTGCGGATGCGTGGTGCGAAAACGTCCCAAGGTTATTCTAATTTCTTGCTTCATGGTGAAATGGCAAACCAAACTGAGCACAAATCAACTGTCAGCTGTCAAATTGGCTGTCGCTGGAAAAAGTGTTGCAAATTCGAAAAAAAAAGTCCTTTATTAGGTACTATCATCCATATCATTTATGAATAATGCAAAGAGAACACTACCATAGCAATAAACTTATTATAGTGCCATCTATGAAACAATAGCAATACATGGTTTAAAATTTAAAGTACAATAGTTTGGAAGAAGAAACGTTAGAGTGAATTGTGATCTACGAGCCAATCAGCGGCATAATCACGTGAATGCAGCCAATACGGTGCATTAGTAGGGGAGAAATTGGCATCATACTTCTGTAAAAAAAATATGTGTATTTAAATGTTAAATAAAAAATATATAATTGAAATACCTAGCTAATATGTCGATGTAAACACCAATGATTTTTTTTAGTTGCGAGTGCACATTATAAATATATTTTTAAGATTAGCAAAATCAAATTTGTGGTTAAAATCCGTTATTTTAGATTGTTACCTTATTTTATTAACCACTTAATGAATTAAATACATCTACCGGTTTCAAAAAATATCATTTTCTTCTTTAGGATGTTATTAACTAATCAAAAACATATGTTATATTGTTTCTTTAACATAATCTCAATTGGAAATAAATGAAGCGTTTAAAACTAACCAAATTATTATAAACAACCAACAAAACTTAAGTACAAGATCCATTCTAAATTTCCTAAAAATTATTCTAATAGTTTTGTATCATCAAGTAACAATTTAAGTTAGGTATTTAATTATTTTTTACAATAATTATTCTTTTTTAAAAATAGGTTCTGTTAATGAAACAATATAACATAAGTTTTTGATTAATTAATGACGTCCTGAAGAAGAAAATGATATTTTTCGAAACCGGTAGATGTATTTCATTCATTAAGTTGTTAAAAACACAATGTTAATAATAATAAAAATTTGCGCCAGAATTCATTACAATACTATTATTTAGTTAATAAAAATCCTAATTCTTTTTTTATATTGAAGTCCAATTTATATAAAGAAAAACAGTTTACTATTTTACCACAGAAAAAACGTAGAAATAAGTAGCGAAACTAACAGGGTTATGATAATTTTTATTAAATAAATATTATCTGTCCGTTGTAGATGCTTTGTGCGTAATTTTAATATCATTCGCACCATAATATCAATGAAAAATTAAATATTTATGTATATATGACATCTATGAAATAGAAGTTACATAATTTTTAAACAAATCAAATCGTTCAAAAACGTTTCATCATAAAACATCTCCGTCAACAATTTTTCTTTGCATTTCCGACAATAGATGTCGCTCAAAGGTCTATTGTGGCGGATCGATAATTTAACGAAGAAAATTAATTTATATTGCATTATTTGTATTAAAAATTGACCAACAACTTTAACACAGTTTTACTTTAGCATATTAAGATAATATTATCTACCGATCAATAAAAAGCTATTTTTAAATAGTTGTTATTTGCTAAATGTTCTAGGGCCAGCACTGGTGCATGGAAGTGAAGACAGGAATTATTAGTAACAGTTAGGCTGAAGATATAAATTAGGCTGAAGATGGTACCATATATGGTACTGTATGTGTGAACATTTAAAAAAAATATATTTATTTGACATTTGAACAATTTTTTATAACAAGAATTAAGTATTTAATACATTTTTTAAAATACATGGTTTTTCTTTCGCTTACCTCTCCAAAAAAAAAACCAGCTCTTGTGCTTGGAGAGGGAGTTACACTACAATAATTTTATATTATACCTTACATATTCTATTCATTATCCATTGATTGGATTTTTATGGAAACTATATGTATGTTAGAGTGAAGAATGAAAAAAAATTCAGGTCAATATATTTTTGGTTTAGTTTCGAAAATTGACGTATGAATTTTTTTGAAACAAAATAAAATATTTCATCAAAATATATATTAATGTTTGCAAGTTCTGCTTCGATAGGTACATATAAAATACTTATTCTGAAATAAGTATCAATTTTTGATTAATTAGCTGCGATTAAAATGTTTATGTTTTTTTTACTAATTAAGTTATAATGGCAAGAACTTATTTAAACATGAAAATCGGAAAAATTAAATTAATTAGCAGCTACCTGTTTGTATTATAATCGATAGATTCAAAACGTTGCTGAAATGGTTTGAATTTGTGTAACATACGAGGGTAACTAACTTACCATCACAGGTTCATAGGATGGAGCGCCATACTCTTCTATACTGACATATTTTCATGCAAACAACGAATATGAGGTGAGTGCTGGAAGCAAAATGAACAGATTGCGTCTGAGAAAGACGATCAGATAGACTAGATATTGGAGAACAGGCTTGTTAGAAACTTAAACAATCGACGAACACACATATGATGTGTGATGGTGAACGAGCCAGGAATGATATATTGATACGGTGAATGGGATCCACCACGTACTCTGGACCGTTCTATGAGCAAGAGCTCCCATATCGGTCCTTCTCATTGGCCGCCAGGTTGACATTTTTTAATACTACAAAGGCGACAGTGCTACGTCTCAGAGCTGCACAGCGAGACGGAGGCGTGGCACGGTCACCAAAATCAACATCACTCACTCTCCAATTCAGCGCTCGTACCCAAGAGAATTTATTAACATAATACATATTTATTTTACACATATATAAAGATGGAAACATTTTACAGTGCACAGAAAAAGAATAGCAAAGGTGAAAATCATAAATCACCCCCCTAAAGCGTAAAGAAAAAATGTGGACTAAGCACAAAAATAAATACATTTCCTTCCGGCTAGGAAACCAGGATCGGCAGATATCGAAGAAAGGCGGATGACCCTCACCCTCAATCGCAACATTTGTATGCCTCAAAATCTTCCAGTGGGTCACCCACACACCCACAAACTCTCGAAAGTATCCGAAGTTCCTTTCATTCCTCATAAGGTCGTCGATCCTAACCGAACGATGACCTGCCACATCTAATTCCGCAATCATAATCATATATTGAAACAGCACAGTGTGACTTTATATCCTCTCTGCCCACCTATGCGGAGAAACGGCGTGATGACATAATTATAACTTTGTCATAACAACGAAGCAGGTACTTTACCTTTATATAACAACTGTTAAAGATTTTAAACGCTCACTTCTAAAAACGTTATAGCTATTAATTCTGTGTTGGCCTATCAGTGACAATACAATGTAGTAAACAGTATTCCCGTTAAAGGTATCGCCAATACCACCTAATCAGTGTCTCACAGGTCTCTTCTTTCATTTATAAATACAAATTTAAGTAAAATTTTTAGAACTTAAAATACAATAAATTATATCATTATATTATAGATGATGCCTACTCTAAAACGCTTACAATATTCGCGTAAGTCTTAATGATTCACTTTACAGAGGGCCCCTGAAATACTGAGAAAAGGAAAGTAAAACCAGGTGTAACAGAGAAAGCGAAAAGGAATGATTTAAAATATAAGTTTAACACTGTTTTATCTCCAAAAATACTGGCAGATCCGTTTGTACTCGACGCGAGTCTCTCATCTCTTATTCGGGTATTTATCTCTTAAGCTCCAATTCAAGTTCCAGTTCAACCCAAAACACGGTTTTAACTGTATCGAGACAAAGGCTCCCAAAATGTTTAGTGACATGTACACTAAATCCGCCCCGAGAATACGTAAATTAAAGAGAATCGTTATAGTGAATTGTCGTTAACTGAGTTGTCGTTATTTGAGGCACACCTTGTACTCTTTAAAAGGGTATTCCGACAAGTATACACCATACGTTCAATTCTGTCATTTCTATCAATTCAATTTCCCGACGATATTAAATAGAACGCAGCCATCTGTGAAGCAAAAGAAAAATAGTATTTTAGCTAAGCCTCATTGTTGATGAAATGTCAATTAGTGTTTCGTTACTTACATACTAAATGAATAATACGAACGCACACAATAATACGAGACCCGCATATATTGCGAATCAGCCTTAAACGAGTACCTATTGCCTTCTTGCGCGCGCATTAGATGCACTTGTTTTGCATTCCGCAGCTCGCCCCCCCATTGGTCGCGCGGTCCGCGGATATCAAAAGTCATTTTTAATGGTATTTTTAAATTGTGGACCGGCTGCTTCGTCGGACTTCAGAAGCCAACCATAATGAAGCGGCGATAAAAGTGATTTGTTCCATTTATTTCTCGTCAACCGAAGATTTGTCTTGTGGACTTTTATCGCTTGAAACCGGATTCCCCAAGTGTGCCGGCTTCTTGGATATTTTTCTCTCATTTTAAACCTTTCTTTGGCTCGTCAGTGTTGTGTTTTGATTCGAGATTCGATCACGTCTCGCCTGACGCGATTTAAACGAATTTCTTTACTATTTTGAGTTTAAAATGTCCCAAGAAGGTAAATATATTCTGTGATCTTCAAATCAGTTCTGTCGTATTGTGACATTTGCCTTGAGAATATTTGAAGGTAAGTCGTAATGTACAATAATTATATTATTTTTTAAATGCAAATATAAATGTTTATTATAAATAAATGTTTTTAAAAACAGTAGAGAACATATCAAAGTAACAAAAACACACACAGAAAGTAATGTTATGCACAATTGAACAAAAAAACAAATACAATACATAAAATGATCTTAATATCTCATTAAAGTTGTATTTAATTATTAAAAATACTATTTTTGTTTTACTATGCCTATCTATACTTTCCAATACACATATTTATTTATTCTCGTACCTGGTGATATAAAATCATAATTTATCTTTTCCCGTATTTATCTCATTATTTATGTATACGCATATGTAAATGTACCTAACTGTTAACACAATTGTAACATTTATGTATAAATAAATACATTTGTTAATTTAACGAAGTAATATAAAAAAATTGTAGGACTCTGTTTTTGCAGGGTATTTTTTTAGACTTAACAAATCCTTAACAATACTATTCCGTGTTTTCTCGATACATTATCATTACTATCTTAGATTTCGATTTTAATATATTTCTTATCATTTAGGTTAAGAAATATTCTAATAAATCTTCTTCGATCTTCATTCATATCTCTATCTATGATGTGCGGATCTTACACATGTACTTCTAATATCCTGGCAGTAAAGATATGAACTGTATGCTTTTAAAAAACGTTTATTTGGGAGAATATGAATTCTAGAGGCATTGTCTAAGAATATGATTAATAGTTCAATTTTAGCTTTTAACCATTTAACTGGTAAAGAAAGCGCAAAGAAGCGCTCATTACAGATATTAAAATATGCGAGCATGTTTATAAAGAAGGAGAAGAATAATGATTTAAGAAAATAAATGTTTGACCATATTCGATATATTTAATATATCCTAGTAGCTTGTTGGTCTTGTAGTTAAAACACTCGCCTAGTGATCTAATGGTCGAGAGTTCAATCTTCGTTTCGGACCACCGAGTTAGTCCTATTTTCATAACATAAGCGTTTAGTTTAGTTTGAAAATAGTAAGAATATTTATGTGGTATTCCGTGCACTGCACGCATCTCTATTTATTTACTTTATTTTTATTACAAAATAACAATAATAATTCTGAAGTCGTGTAAAAAGCGTTAACAAAATTTACTAATTCATATTTTACTAGTTTACGGGTATGTCCGTCTTGATGAAGATACTTTGATACCGAAACAGACCGACTTCAAAGAAATCAACGTGATTTATATAGTTATTTATTTTTATAAATGAATTATTATATACTATACTACTCATTTGTTGGCGTTGTCGTCCGGTATTCAGATTTCATTATGTACATGTGTGCATTTATGTAGATATTCAATTAAAGGTAAAAGGTATCAATGGGTAATATTATGACATTCTAATTCACTAAACAATATTCAATATGGCATTGAAAATCAGAAAATATCATCGGTAAACCAGGTTTGAATTCTTCTTTTTTTTGTAGCACAAATTCTCTCCTCAGATGACATTGGCCTACTCGGAAAATATCAAGATACGATACTTGTTTTATGGAAACAATTTTATCAATAGATTTAACCATCGATATATCTATTATGTGGGATGACACAGGAGTCTAGCCAGCACAAAGAAGCAGAAATTTCGGGAGCATTAAATACCAGTAAACTTACAATAAACAGTACCACTTAAAATGCAATTGTTCCTTAAACTCCGTCGATTTAAACTGTTGGTATAATGAAATGCAACCATTATTATTTTTCGTGGTCTACTGCGATCATTTTCGCATGGAATAACTGCGCAGTTTACCATCTTTGCTGAAACGGGATGTTACGATTCACGACATGTCGACTCCAATATCAAGGTCGCACCAAGATAAGTAAGACATCAATCTAACCAATAAATGTAACCTAGCAACCGGCTTCATTGGTGTCTTCGAACAACCCTTTTTTTTGTTACCTATGATCAGTTTCGTCTATATTGCCAATTACTACGATGGTTATCAAGAGTAATTCAAAGTCATGTTCCCATAATGCCAGAATTCTCTATTGTGTCACGTGTCTGCTAATACTTTTAATGTTTTTAATTTTAACTTTATTTTACACAATACTCAAATTGTAAAAATTATATCTTCATAGAAAGCAATCACTTTGCGGCTTGACATATTATATTAAATAAAATAACAATCACTTCGTATTCACCACGAAATTTATTATACGTCAACCTGTTTCGCTTATTTCAAGCTTCATCAGGACGTCTTTAGAACTAATCGTAAATACAAAGAGTGCACTTATATATACATAAAGAGGGAGATAGAATATAAAATTACATGTGAAAGAGAGAGACAGAATACATATATAGTTAAATAGAACATGAAGGGAGACAAAATATACAATTATATGCGAAAGAGGGAGACAGAATACAACACAGATAGACGGAACATTAAGGGAGGGGAAAATACAGTGTTGATGAACATTAAATTGATTAATGGTTCCATACATTGTGATTGTTATTTTATTTAATGTAAAAATTCTCCTTAAGGGCGTGCTTTCAAAAATAATTAATATATTTATTGTTTTTTTTTTATTTCAAATCGCCGATTAAAAAACAATAAAAAACACAATAATAGAATCGATATAAATATTATTTATTAAAAAAATATTTGTTTTTGATATAAAACTTGATTTTAAATAGTAGATGAAGCCTCAAAGCATGTAAGTAAACATAATATGTACATAATTTTAAATAATTTGTTTTTACTAACATAAAGTGTTTTAAGAACGTCGAAAATTGGTCATATGTACTGCAAATTGAATAGTTTATTACTTTTAATTTTTAACATTTTGCTAATTTAGTTTAATGCTAATTTGTCTCCGTAATTTTGGCTTCAAGGTTTTATGAAAATACATTTCGTATTTGCAAGAATTTTCTATATTAAGGCAATTTTATGGCACGCTGAAAATAAATTTAATGGTCGTGATATTTCTTATAATGCTTGTATTTTCTTAATTATAGCAAATAACATTTAGTTTATTAGTTTTACATTAGCGCAAAGGTCCAATGTAAGTAATAGTTAAAAAAAAGTCTAATATATTGTATAACTTCTGATATAAATTAATAATAAAAACCTACGGAATTAATTTAAACAAATCTCAATACCGCCGCGTACACGTGTTAAAATTTTGATCTGAAGGTGAAACTACCGTTTGATATGATGTCACATAGAACTATAAATACCTACAGATAGTGCGAATTATATTATAAATATTTATTCTGTTTTTTGACTGCTGGGCAGATTTTAAATTCACTTTACGGAATAGCAACAGTCAATAGACTAAAATTTGTCATTTGACGTACACTTCTAGAAAGAATTTAACGGAAGCATAATCCCTGTTTCGGCGATTGTATTGAGCCGAAAATATGATCCGTGGACAAGGAGTCTCCGTCAAACTCCGTCCATTAAAACTGGATGAATTGATTAGTAAAATAAATATATTTTTCTCAATTAATTTATAAGAAAACAAAGTGTCGAAGACTGCAAATCCTGTCTGCCTGGGTCGTCGTAGATGAGTGGCGCCCCCGTACCGCTGCATCGTCCCTGGTCACCGATCGCTGCATTTTGTACTGCAGATCTTATTTTTTCCCAGAATGCAAATTACAAATTGCTTCATCTCACATTAATCAGATGATTATAATCGAGAACACTCGCTAATCTTAGGTCCATTTCCGGTCACGCTCCGTAGTAATCTCCATATTATTATTTATACATACCTACCTGCGCAATATTACTGTTGTACACTACATACACGTGGGGTATAATTAATTATTAAAACTGTAGAAGTTCGCAGAACCGGTTTCCGGATTGTTGTAAAATAAGAGATTTCCTCAATCAAACGAATAGAGGGTACTTCTTCAACATGACATTTGTATTGAATTTCCAGGAGGTCCTAGTTTTGTAATTTTTACGTTGATTTCAAATCTCTCAAATAAAAATATCAATCTGACATGACTAATTAAATTTATTTTTATAGTAGTCTCTAAGAATATTTTATCTCCATGGCCAGCAGCACAACTCTCGTCCAGGCCTCTGTGGTCTTCGAACAGGGAATTTGTATGCATTTTTTCGAACTTCTCATTCTTGAGCGCCTAAACGGCTGAGTTCTCTTGCCCTTTTTTTTAAGGCCCCACCTTTTCCTGGAACCGTTATATAAGTTTTCACTCATGTACTAGTTCCTCTCAAGAAAAGCGAGATAAGTTTACTTCTTAATAATCTATATGCAATTATTTAAGATGTATTATACAAAAAAAAGACGAGATGTTAGTTTGTGAATTTAAAAACTACACTTTCGGACGCCCGTATGTGCTTTTTTTATTGGTTTATATATGCCATACATATATATACTCAAATTTTTGGATCAATATATTGGATTATATATATACTTACTATCACAAGCATAAATTAGTGATGTTATTATATAAATATGGTAATCATAGGAGTGACAATTTGCGATACACTCTCTAAGCGGGTGAAAGCATCTCATTTCAGTCTGCTGGTCTTCCCAGTATTTTCCATTGCGAGATCCACACCCTAATGAAACTGTGGAAAAGCGAGCAACGATTATCAGTCCTTCAATCATAATGTTAAATTACAGTTGATGTACTTGAATAACAATTATCAATAGATTGGTAAAAGGAATACTGATGTAGAGATATTTGTATAATGTACTATAATTAAACATTAATGAGTAATGTTCTCTTGCCCTTATAAACCATACGGAGTAATGACGATTAAAGAGTTATTTAAATCGTTATTTAACCATTATTATGTACGATTGTAACCGATTATTTGTAATTCTTTGAGCAATTACTGGTACACTAGAAACTAACCTCTAACAGTTAAATCTCACTTACCAATCATCATTATAATCGAACACAATAACAGTCACAATCAAAGACGAATGCACGGGGGCGTCGATGGCTCCCCCCTGCCTTATTTTCAGATAAATTTGTACTTATCTTTCGAAACCCGAAAAGTGTTTTTTCCTGGAGCGAAAATTTTTATATTGATTATTTCTGTCACGGCAGTGAGCCGTTATTTTTTAGTCACACGGCTTAACCGTTAATGCACTAAAAAGGTTACTTTTTGCGTTTTTTACAATGCATATTAAACAAAAAATATCGCCCCCCCCGCCTGTAAAAATTTCTGGATCCGTCTGTGGTCACAATAACTGTTGAAATATCGTTTTACTATCACTATTACAGAGTGCTTTGGAGACTTCACATCTGACATGTACTACCCGGCATCTCGATTTCAATATTACTGAGATATTTTATTGTTGAAAGTTTTAAACAAGGGTTTCAGTGTTTGTGCGGATACATGCTAGATTATTCTTAACTGGTCCAAGTATTCCGCGGAGAATCTATTACATTAGCACATATTAATATGACATAAAACACTTGGGTTTTTTATTTTACTCGAGATACGTTTCGTTGTAATTTTAATGTTAATCTATAGTGAAGGATATCCATATAATTTTTTTTCACGAGAACTAACATGTATAGCTTTAATTGCTTTTTCGTGAGGCTTCATATTTTACATTCATATAGCATTCTCGACTTAACGGTCACATTGCAAGGGCAGAATTACGTTTTTTTTTGGTAGTATCTTGTAGCATTTTAAATCAAAAAGGCCCCATCTCCATTTTTAACTCAAATGTTAATTCCAAGGACATTTAAATATTGTCAGATATCTAAGATCCAAGCTACTTACAGAATGAAGTATGTTCAAAAGTTGAGCATTCTAAATACAGGTCTCCGGGCGGATTATTCTATCTCCATATCCTCAAGCATTTACTCTTCTTGATGAACCTTTTGATTAATATTAAATCATCCATAAATATTAAAATTAGGGATGTAAAGAAGGATAGAACCGGTTCCTACATATTATGTACGTAGAAACACATGTATGAAAGCATGTACTTGTGTAGATTAATGTTTAAATTATAAAGTTAGTAAATAATAAGGCAAAATATTTTGTTTAAACCACTATTTATTGATAATTCAACATGTTTCGACACCAATGGTAACTCATCATTATTTATTAAGAAATTATACATACAAATACTAGTGGTTTATAGTTAGATAAATTTGAAATTTTAGAAATAATGAAAAGTGTCAATAGTAAGTTAAATATTATAAACAACTTTTTGCAAATAGTCACCTTTCAAATTTATTTCCATAGTAGTTCCTACATAGTTACCCACCACTTAGTTTTAGTATACATTATTTCCTGAAGATACCATAGGTATCGAAACATGTTGATATATCAATAAATAGTGGTCTGAACAAAGTGTTTTATTTTATTATTCATGTAATATGTGGCCATAAAGTAATTTTGCTAATATTGAAGATGTATAAAGTTAGTCACTAGAATAGGCTTCTATATTTTATCGAGATGTGAGAATAAAGTTTAATTTGTGTACATGCATTCTAATAGGACCTTTCTCCAATGCTTGGTTTACCTGACAGTGTCATTTCCTCGTGGACGTCCTATGTTAATTATTAAATTTAACGCTGGCCTCATGATGGACAAGCGTTGCCACAAAAATAATTAATTTTAAGTGTCATCCTTTATTTTCTTTAGAATCTTCACATAACTCACATATTTCACATAACCAAACTATCTTACCAACCCTTAATTTTATTATTAGGAGAACACATTCTTATTGTGAAGTTCATAATAAGAATGTGTTCTCCTAATAATAAAGTTGTATCAATGTGTCCAAAATTTAATAAAAATGAATTGATAATTCTGGCGTCTGCTATCAGTTTACTCAAAGGTATTTGAAATTCTGTAAAAATAAGGTAGATGGCTCTTTCAAATAATGGAACGATTAAATGTATTAATATCAAAAAGATAACATATAGGTTCGAAAATTGTCGCTAAAAATATTGTCGCTGTAGCATAGTTGGATAATGCACCTTCCCCGCAACAATATTTTTCGATAAAAGTGATTTTATATGTATATCTTTCTAATTAATATATTTAATTCATATTTACTTAATTTTATTGACTATATTACAAATAGCCCTTATTTTTGCATTATTTATTCTGTTTTATAGATTTTCCAAACATTCGCCCGATCAACAGTGTGTTCCATTCCGTTCAAATTTTTCATAAAATTGTCTATATAACATCCAATGATGTTCTCACACTCCATACGTGACCCCTTTGTCTCTGTATACAGGGTTAATCACAGTCCATCTCCAATCCAATTCCATTCACTTCTGAATATCAAACCACCAATAAAACTACGTTACTAATAATATACATAAATGACACGTGCTCCAATACATTTTTTGTCCTATTTTATTTTACTTGGTACTTGCTTCCATTATTACTATTTTATTTTTATGCGTAATAACTGTAATGAGTACAATATTCTCATTTTACATTTAGTAGTTAATGTTTCCTATATTTCATTTTAATTGTGTTGGTCTGTCACTGTCCGTGGACTAATGTAGCATTCAGAGTACAATTTAAAAATAGACAAACCGTAAATCATTTTATAATATTTACTATACTAAATTATGCGCTGATTTTTATTGATAATTTAAATGTGAATATAAATTTTCATTGGAATTTTTTTTACGATCTGGCCTAAGCAATTTAATTTTATTAGTTTATACTTTGAATTATGATGTCATCAATCAATTTAAAAACCATCATGATATCACACCTTTTTTTGGTTAAATTTCATTTTATTAACCTTTCCCATACGGTGTTAAAATAACAACGCGCGCTCCGATGCTGTAAATTCATTGTGCATGGAGACTTTTGTTATTTTTAAGTTTGATAAATATGAGTATTTTACGTTTATTACTTATATTAATCAATAAAATAATAGTTGTTATATATATATATATATCAATTATCGTATAAAAGTGCTAAAATTGAGAAAAAACATTGGTCATACGGAACGACAGTACAAAGACGCATAAAACACGTCTAACTTTGGCCAGCGCACGCTCTGCTACTAAAGTTACAATCAGCATCCGGCACCACACGCCCCGCGCACGGCACCTCTCCGCACGTACACATACACGTATTGACAAATTCACGTCAGGTTCTTTGAGAAAATATTTTTTATTATTGCGTATGGTAAATACTAATATATTGTAATTATTTTATCCAATACATATTTGGGGGTTAGGACGGTGGTTAAATGAAAGAAATGTTGTTTGCGTGTTAAGATGTTTATTGTGATGGATATTAAAATGAAGATAGATGAGTGAAGATGTACAAGGTGTGCATGGATTTTGAAGTAAAGCAAGTGAAGCAAAGTCGGCGGTCTCGCTCGGCGCGCGCGGGCCGGCAAGACCGCCGTTGTGAAACGATGAAACTGGAGACACTGCTTGGCGGTGAATGATCGAGCCAGATTTGTAGCGTCGATGCCGACTGAGATGGCAGTGGATATAAATTCTGATCGCTACACATACATTACGGAGGAATACCTAAACTATGAACTCTGTATTCAGTATATTTGCAGAGATATTCGCATAATTAGAGGAAATGTCAACTCAGTTTACATAGCCGGAGAAGAAATGTTAAAAGAGCTTGCGCAGTTGGACTGTTATAGATTTTTGAATTAAAATATCTTCGCCGGTGCGCTAACATAAAATTCGCACATGGCCTAAATTTGCTACTGAAGATGAAGATATAACATTATTCTCTATATATATAACATCTCGTGTTCTAATTAACCGATTTTGAAAAAACAAAAGCCGTTATTTTCATTTTATTTCAATAACGCTTTGAAATCCTCTGTGTACAGTTTTTTAGGCTAATCTGCCGTGTACCGTGACCTTTTTGGCCGACGTTTGGATCCTATTGCAGGGTTCATCATTATCATCTTCAGCCCTGATGATTAATCCTGAAATGGGATCCGAAACGTCGGCCAGAAAGATCAGATATACACAGTAGATTAGCCCGGAAAACAATACACAGAAGATGAACGTGAAAACCTAAAAACATTTTTAACGCCTTTTAAATTCTTAAAAATAATTTACTTTAGAAAAAAAAAAGTTTTTTTTTAAAAAATATTTTTGTATCTTTTTGATATCTAAAAAAAAGTACATTTTGAAATGAAAATATCCCTTTTGGCAGTGTCCGCACGAATTAAGTAGATGTCGTATATGTGTATCTAACGTATTTCTCTAGGACTATCTTCTTCTCGCCTTATTCTGTTCATCTGGAGTCGGCTACTCTGATCATTCTACTCCACTTTATTCTATTTTAGACTGCCTCTTTGGAAACCGCAATCTTCCCGATCTTCTATCGATCTTGACACTGGTGGTTTTATGAGTAAGTCATGTGATCTTTTTCGCTTTGTATCACACGTCCATACCATCTGAGTTGGCCTTATTTTATTTGTTCTGGTAATTTTGTGATTCCACTAACCTATCTCAGCTATCTACATCTTAATCGTATTCTAAACCTGTTTTTTATACCCACCCAACACTGACCCGTAGAGCGTAGTTGGCCTAACCGCTGTTATACACGTTTCCTATTGTCTTTATCGGAATCCTATTATCATAGAAGACTCCGGACAAAAGCATCCAGTCTATAGCTCTCTCACTAAGCACTCTACATCAATATGTGTTGTCTGTCATTATTGATGTTATGGATTCCAGGTATTGGAATGCTTTGATTCGATGCACAGGTGTACAAATAATCTGTAGAATTTTTCACGGCTATCTGCGTCATTGTTGATGATTTTTATTGCTCATTACGATATCTTAAAAAAAAACATTAAATTTATAAACACTTGGCATCCATGGGTTAGCCCGTAATCTAGATAGTAATAAATAACAAAACACAATAAAAAAATAAATAATTGAAGGTAGGTACTAATTGGAAAGTCAGCACCATCCTTTTTTATCTATCTTTTAATGCAGCTGTCTTCGCACGTATTTTGTACACATTGTGTTCATTTATCATATTGGTTGTATTAGTCAAGTATGTAAATTGATCATTCAAAATCGGTGTTAGTTGCAAAATCAGTCGCTTTTCTATTAGAATTCAACCAATTGGACAGTATGAAAATTTGTTTGTTTTTGAAAAGTGCTGTTTTTATTTTGTATTTTAAATCAAATTATATATCATTCATATTAATAAGTGCATTAACAATTATATGTATGTCAAACTCCAACTAAAAAATCTTTTTAGGTTGCAACTATTTTCTCGGGAGGTCTTAAAATCACGATTCGATACTTGTTAATAATTCGTTTATTAATATGTTATAGGTGCACAAATGTATAAAGTAGCGTGTCTACGGAGATGTATTAAAACGAATAGGCTTTCAGTTCTTTCTCGTTTTGGTGGTAGATACGATCTGATCTCTGAAGGGTTGTGTTATAGTTTATAAAGATAATTGTGGAGATATTTCTGCCATTAAATAATATAAAAGATAATTTAAATCCGGGTTCTCTACCGGGTAAACGAAGCAATAAATTATATGATATGAAATAATCGTTTCAATGCACATCCGCTTATAGAAAGCATAAATAATAAGATTAGACAAAACCAGTTAATCAAGAAAGATAAACTAAAAGATAGTGATGTGGTACATACGTAACAACTAGTACCTTAAATTATAGCTTTTTAGGTTGCAACTAGTACCTTCAATTATAACAAAGAAAAAAATTATATAAATCAGCGTGTTTTTTCAAAATCAAAATTAAAAATAAATATTAAATGTGAAGTAAAGCCATTTATCCGTCACTATTGAGTTGAGACACAAAAAATGTAATAATATAGTCCAATAAAGAAATAAATTTAAAGCAAAAATATCGACTACCTCCGCCGACTGCGGAGTTAGTTAATTCACGTGTTCTGACATTACTACTGTAATAGAACAATGAATTGTGTCTCGATGACCTCAATGGTACGTGAAAGTCATGCAGACCAACAATCTGGGGGTAGTCTATCATACCATTGATGATTCTGTATAGAAATATAAGGTCGGACATCGTACGTCTCACTGATAATTTTATCAATTTCAGACGGCTAAGGAGATAATTGTAATTGATATCCTCACAGCGTATATTTAATTTAAAATTAATGAATCTTAAAAACTTTCTCTAGATTATTTCAAACACCGTCGAATGATCAATGAAGTGATTCATTTACTAATTTACTGTGTGGGATGTAGTAAATATCCATCTCTGATATATAAAGCATTGGACTACATCTGTGTGTTAAAGCAGACAGTTTTTTTCGTGTTGTTGCGATGTTATTTAACTTAAATTAAAAGGAAAGAGTTAGATTCGATAGAGATATATATATATAAAAAATTGAGACAGTAAAAAAGTGTAATGTATGGAAGCGAAGTTTGGAATTGTCAAATAAAGAACTAAGGCAGACTGAATGCGGTGGAAATGTGGTCGTTTAGACGCACGTGCAGAAAATCTATGAAGAATAGATTGAAGAGCGTAGTGTAGTCGATAGAGTTAAGAAGTGGTAGCTATGATTCAGTGGCGTAACTATGTCAATGCAGTGCATTGGGGTCCAAAAAGTCTTGCAATCATTTGACATTAACATTTTTACGAGTGTCGATACTTTTCTCGGCGTTAATAGTAATCCATAGCAAAAATTGAATTTAAAAATTATTTCTCAATGTATAACGAAAATATTACCTCTGTATTTCAATAAAATGGTCGAGACTATCACCATAAGGTAAAAATCGCCTTAAAGTGAAGCAAGTATTTTTTAAAATGCTTAATAACACTAAATCTTTTTACTTGAAAGTGTAAATATGAGACAAGAGACTATTTTTTTTCTTACTGTTTCATTGATAAACCACGCAGTACTAATATTTATATATCTTATATATATAATAGTTATTTATGGAGCCCTTTGTTCCTTTCTGCATTTGGGGCCCATTTTTTACAGTTACGCCACTGCTAAGATGATTTGATAATGTGGAACGTGATGTGAAGTGAGTGTTGACGGGAAAAGGAATAGAGAGTATTTGCAAAAGACCTGGCATGGTTCGATAAACTAGATATAAAAGTTTCAACAAGCGAATAGTGGTATGCCACGACGTTTTATCTTCTTTGCCTACTCCTGCGGAAAAATGGCGTGATGGTTGGTTGGTTATTTAATTGGCTTTCAAATGATGGAACGATAGATGTATTAATTTGGAAAAGTGTACCATATGAGTTCGAAATTTGTCGTCAAAAGTACTCTCGCTGTAGCGCAGTTGGATAATGCACCTTCCCCGGTTTAGAAAGAGATCCAGGTTCGAATCCCGGTAGAGCAACAAATAATATTTTTCGATAAAATTGATTTTATATGTATATCTTTCTAATTAATAAATTTAATTAGTATTTAAAATATCACAGACCTATGTTCTGAATAATTACAACTTCACAATAAGAATATGTTCTCTTTAATATTGAATTATTAATGTTTTCAATTAACAATATTACACTTTATTTTAATTAAAAAAAGTCGGCACATATTTAATTATAACGTTGCAACATTTCAATAAAACAAAATTTAAAAGTATCTATTATATATTATGTATGCAAAAATATATTTTTAATTATTACGTTGAAGATTATATTTTATTTTTGTCATTTTTGCTTATAAAATTTGAGTCTATATAATATATAAGGTGGCCGGACAGACATATAAGAGCCACTAGTACCGCTAGAAAAATTAAAAAATATTTTAACGCAAATTTTTTACTTATTGAATAATTGACTAAAATGTAAAATAATATGTTATTAATTCATATATATTAAAATCATTTGAATATATCAGGCAGGCTTAATAGTAATTCTTTTAAAATTAGCAATATTAACTTTGTGGTTAAAATTCATATTACGACATCCTGAAGAAGAAAATGGTATTTTTGAAACCGGTAGATGTATTTAAACACAATTAAGTGGTTAATAAAACAAAGATAATAAATAAAAATATTAATAGTAATTATTTACATTGTTAGTATCGATATCAATCTTTTGTCAGAACCATTCAATTGTACTACCGCTCTTACTTAACTTACTCTTGTATTAATTTGCTTTTAACTTCTCCTCGTTCCTGTTTCCTTATTCTTACAACCCGTATCTTTTAAGATCCTCTCCCTCAACAGCACTCATTATTTGACAGTGAAATATTGGTATTGATTTTTCGACGTTATAACGTAACTAAAAAATTGAGCCACAATTCAAAATGGAAAAAATCCTCCTACATGTGTATTGTATTTAAGATATAAGAATATTAAGTATTTCATTGATTTATGCATTAAATAATAAAAATATAATTATATCGTATAATACAATACTGGCAATATTATTAAAAAAAGAAAAACGGTGTTTCAAGTATTTACGTGCATTTATAAGTGAACAAATCTTTGCTTCGCTTTATGCCGAACTTTCGCTTTTCGGCGATAGTTTGGTCCCTAACCCTACATTATGTAATACATCGATACATTTTTATGTATTTTCTTACATATTAATAGTGGTACTTTATGATTTTTAATCATGGTATCAATAATTATGGCATACAGCCCGGCGTGCGCCTTGGCTGAGATCAGGCTCATCATATAGGTCATAACCTTTGACATTATAGCAAGGATTGAAAATATTATAATCGCAAATCAAACAAAATATCATTCTCAGAATTTTGCGCTCAAACACGCGCAATTTCAAATAATCGACAGAGCTCAGTCTTCCTTATATTAGTCCATACTAGCGCTGGGGAAAGCTTCGACACATAAAGTATTGCAGGGCACCGCATTAGCTATATTGGTGTAGTTACGCCACTGGTTATGGAGATTCCGGTTTCGTTTTTACCGATATTGAAAATCCTAAGTCTAAATATGATATTTGCGTATTTCTCGAGCTCTTCGGCAGAACATGGCCGACTGGGATTCTTCTTGTGGTAGAGAAAGATGATTGCAGAATGAACAGCTGTTGTAACACGTCATGCAAATATTTTATTTATAAAATACATAAATATGTACGAGTTTTAGCACACAACATGTGTGTACATTTGTAAGACTATCTAATGAAAAAGTATGTTTGTCTTCTTAATTAACAATTCCTGAACCGTAAAGTGCTAAAATTTAGCAAGGTTTTTTGTATTTTTTTTAAATTTCATTATTATTTAATTAAATTCAAATAAAAGTACTTATTTACTAAAGCGCAGAAGAGTTGTAAGCCTGAGTTGTGTGCCCTTCACATAATTCTATAACAAAGTAGTGATGAGATTAAAATCACGAACCGTGAATCAATCACTGATATATTTCAGTGCCCCAATAATGGCTATTTTTATTTATTAACAAAACCCGCCAAGTTGAAATGTGCTTCGTCGCTCATAGTGTTTTTTTTTCAAAAGTTACAATCATCAATATTGAGCTATAAAACATGTGCTGTTGCATGTTATTGAGGCGTTAGGTTAGGTTAGGTTAGGTATATTGAGCTATAAAACATGTTCTGTTGTATGTTATTGAAGCGTTAGGTGCTGTATAATAAATTGTAATTAACTATTCTTTACGACTATTGAATACGAACTGACAAATATCTGTCAAATCAAAATGGTAATCAAACAAAATCGGCCTGGAATATAATATTCACTCTGTATTTGTAGATTTTTCCGCGCCACATTGCACATCCTCGAACCAGCGTCGACTATTGATATCACCTTTATTGTTTCCGTGCGGTATCGTTTGTTTCGGATTTTTTACCAACTTTATATATTTATTTACTTATTTACATTTTTAAATGTGCTGCTGCACAAGTAGCACAGAATATATATAAAACAGAACATGCTAGAATTGAATTAAAAGAGAAAAAAAAAGTTAATAAATGATGAATGTATTTTTGTATTCAATATATACGTCAACTTATTTAATTTTAAAAATCTACTACCGCATTATGAAATAATACATATTCGATCAAACAGTTTTTATTTGTTCTTATGTTATAATGGATACTGCACAATATACATATGAATATTTATTAAAACTTATTTTCTATTAAATTAAATTAAATTCATGGTCTCGATTCCCGGGAATTGCCGGAACTTGAAAAATTTGACTCTCGAGTCCCGGGAATTGAAAAAAAAGTCAAGAATACAGAATTCCTAGTAGGCACTGGCACGTACACTCGGCCACTGAGCAATTCAAACAAGCACGTACTCATCATTCAATATAATTACTGCTATTGTTTAGTACAATTTTTAATAAACGTTTTGTATAGACGATAAAAAATAAAGAGGTCGTTTAGGTACTGCAGTATTGGATTACTTTTCATATACAGCACGTGGTGTAGTCGGCTTATATTTTTAGTGACACGACTTTTTCTATTATACTTCTCAGAAATGATAAAAAATTATTTTTTTATTCTGTATCCATCAAATAAATTTAAGATTCCAACTTATTTACTGTATTTATTTCGTTGTACACAAATCTGCACATGCGTGAAATCGAATTAAAGAACATAATATTGCTATGGTAGGCAGTGGCGTGCAGTAGGTATAGATTTAGGCTATGCTGTTACCAATGATATTATACAATTATATATAATACATGTGTAGCGATCGGAATTCAAATCCACCGCCATCTCGGTCGGCATCGACGCTAGCGACAGCGTTGCCGGCTGCTGCTACAAGCCTGGCTCGATCATTCACCGCCAGGCAGTCTCTCCAGTTTCATTGTTTAACAACGGCTCGCGCTCGCCGAACATGACCGCCGACTCGCTTCATTTCATCTCATAAGACACGTGCACCTTTTACATCTTCATTCTTTCATTCACCATTTCTATCTGTCTTCCTTGTTTTTATCATACCGACAATAAACACCTCAACACACATTTATTTCATTTAACCACCGTCCTAACCCCCAAACATGTACTACAATATTATGGTTATGATCTTTTGTTTAACCAATGTCTTTAGACAAAATGAATCATTCATGTAATAACTAAACGAAAAAATTATTTTTATTAAATGTTAACGTAGGAAATAGTTCTACAAATTAATATTTGTTTTTCCCAAATCAAAAACAAATTGCAAATGCACATCGAACGTAAAGAACGATCATGAAATCAACTCGTTAAAAACAGTAAGATAGTAAAATTCGCGAATTAGTAAAATAGGATGTAGACACTTCAATAATTTGCACGCAGTTGTAAGCCTTTTTAATGTTATTCTATTAAAAAACAGCATAAGTAATGACTCCATACAAAACGAATTAACCGTAAAGAATTTTCAATTTAGTAAATATCCAATTGAATGACTTGAGTAATTTAGTAGTTTAAAAACAGAAGAGAGTTATGTGAATAGCTACAATCGACGCATTGTAATAATAGCGTTACGGCTGCAGCGGTGGGATGTCGTGGTAGTTTTTAGAACTAAGCCATTAAAGTTTCTACTAGTACACAGATGGCGCTAAATGTAATAAATCGGTAAATAATGTATCTGTTCATGTTCATATTACAGATTATTTTATTTATATTTGTTTCCCAGAATATTTAGTAATGTATAGGTTTTCTGCTTGTATGCACTGCACGCCCCTGGTGATGGGCATCTAGTCTGAATGTTTCAGGCTTCCTTAATGATCTGGCATGTGCGTGAATCTTTACTTTAGATATCAGCGTGCTGTCGTCCAGACTATTAACGATCTTGTACAGTAACATCAGATCAGCAATATTGCTCCTCGTAATGGAGATCAGCTGTATTTTGAACTGATAGCTCGCTACATCCTCTACTGTAAAAAGACTCGACAATTGGCCAACAATAGTATTGTCATTATGTTTTTATGAGTGCGTAAGTAAGTAATTACAAAACTGCCGTCAATGGAGGCCTTGGATCCGCCGATAAATTATAAAATTATAAATCTATCGTGGGAACTGTGATATAGGGACCGTGAAAAATGTATCCGTATCAAAGAGGCCATTGTTCCGTCGCGCGGCCCATCCGTAAATCCGCCAACACGACGATAAATAACACGGGGACCACACAAGAGACGCAACCGCAGAATCGCAATTACACCGGTGACGACCGGATGCTAAATAATACAAAGTGTGTTCGAAAGCGATGAAAAGCTAAATTCACGATTTACCTAATAGTCGAAAATAACAAATTGTCACACAGGGTCAGTAAAAAATGTGTTTATTTTTAATATTAAAAAATGTTTTTTTTTTAAATATATAATTAATCACATGCAAATTCAATTTTTTTAAATATCTTTTTGCTTCTAGATAGATGAAAATGTACAACATGTAATTACTTCTCTAAGAGTCTTCGACTCTTGTAGAGAAGATAGATGAAAATGTACAAAATGTGAGTAGACGTTTATTAATTACTCACTTACCGTAACACCGTTTCCCCGCGGGAGTCTGCATAGAGGATAGAGCGCCACACTCCTCTGTCCTGAAACACAATTCTCGCCCCATCCACATTCATACATAATACATAATCTTTTGTTCACTGCTTTAGATAGGGCTTGTTGTGGTTGGATTTGTTACAGGAATGAGAAATTCGTCTTATTCGTTTGTCTACAGGATATAGAACATCCTTATATCCAAGTATTAGAGCCAGAATGATGACACAGAAAATTTAAAAAAAAATTGCCGCTTTGTCACATTTGTAAATATGTTCGGAAAACGATGATGACGTCTGTCATTTCCATAGTCCGCGAGTGTGTGAAAAGTGATCTGCGGTTCAAAATCTCATAAACGAAACTCAACTCATGAATATTGGAAATAAAAGAATGCCAATCACATCAACAATTATCATAGATGGTGAAAGTCTGAAGGAAGTGACTGATTTAAAATATTTGGGAGTCATAATAGAATTTATCGCAAAATACGAGACACGTGACTAAAAAGATTGCTAAGAAAATCTCGCACTTCTGGGGAGAATCAGAAGATTTATTAGTACTGAGTCTTGTAAAATAGTACACTTCTGTTATTATTCCTCACATCAACTACTGCAGTAGTATTTTGTTTTTCGCTAACGAAGAGGAAATACAACAATTGTTAGTGTTGCAAAACATAGCTTTGAGAATAATACTCAGAAAAAATAGATATACTTGGATTAGTACAATTCTGGAAGATATATTTTAATATAATGGTATTTATTTATAAAATCATCAATAAGAAAATATCAGCGGAATTTACATGAAAAATAGATGCAAATCAACATCATTCAGGAAGAAGGACAAATCTCAAAAATCGATGAATTGTAGTGTGATGAAGATTTTTAATGAAATGCCAGAAAATATAAGATAGGAGGAGAAATTAAACAGATTTAAAATAAAACTGACTACATATGTAAAAGATAAGTTTTAGTAAATGAAAATACTTTAATCTTGTTTATATTAGAGCATATGTAGGAGTGCTTATGGATACACTGTGTTAAGAATTAAATAAATAAATGTTTCGACTTGTTTTATGAATTTCCGATCGTATTATTATACTACATTAGATATTAAATTTGACTGAGGGTGGACACCGCATATATAGACAAACAAACGAACTATTATATTATTACGAGTGAGAATGATTCTATGAATAGATATTTGCACGCTGCAACAATAAAATTTCAATACAGACGGCACACTAGTACACTGATACAAGACAGTTGTGTTATGTATGAAGTATGGGCACAAAAGTATAAAAAAATGATTATATAAAGAAAATAAAAAAAAAACAGAAAAATGGATACTTTTGGATTATAAACAAAACCGATGGAAAATTTTAAGTGACGGTTGACACCATTTCAAAAGCTATTGGTATTGTAAGTTTGTCCTTTGATTAACATAATATATTTCTGTCCCACTAAACGCGAATGGAAAATCCAGCGATTAGATATTTTACAAAAAGTTCTACTGCTAATTTGTAGGTCAACCGAAGTAGGTACTAACGAAAAATCTACTGCGTTTTGAAATACCGAGTTAGAAATTTTATAGGAGGTTCGTAGGAGGATTTAAATATAAAATAATTTTATTATAATTATTATTGAAAAAGTTGTTCGAGGAATTGAGTAACCTTTTATTTCACTGACAAGGCAGAAATATTATATAAAGGAGAACACATTCTTATTGTGAAATTGTAATTATTAAGAACAGACGGTCTGCGATATTTTAAATACAAATTAAATGAAAGAAAGATATACACATAAAATCAATTTTATAGAAAAATATTGTTGGTATTGCTACCGGGATTCGAACCTGAATCTCTTCATATTCGGGGAAATTACATAAAATAAATTAAATAAAGAAGATGGCTCTCAAATAATGGAACGATAGATGTATCAATTTGAATAGTGTAACATATAGGTTCGAAAATTTGTCGTCAATGCACTGTGTTGCCGTAGCATAATCAGATAATGCAGTGATCATTATAATTATTATTTTATCTGTGAGCTATATGAAAATTAATTAGTAATATATTATTTTGATTTAGTTCTTATAATTCTGTATTCTGTATTAAACAATCTATAAAAAATGAATCTAATAATCGAAATGTATTCAAGTATTAAATACAAATTAATCAATCCTTATCTTCTGAAAATATCTTATAAAATTCTGCCTGTTATTACACGGATTAGCATAATGCACGGCTAGAGTTTTTAATTCCATCAGTTCTTCGCGTGCAACGTCGTACCTAAGTTGTGAGATAATTTGCTTGTTTGCGTGTATTCAGTTCGTTTGTTCAATTCGCATTACAATGACACTAAAGTAAATATTTCCCTACTGAATCTGTGTGAATAAGGAAATAGGACATTGTCCTAAGATGAATTCTTAAACTTGTTGGGGTAGGTGACGTCACGAAGGTGGGTAAAGGACGGAGAGGAAGAAATTTCTCCACCTGTTGTGCCGACCAAGTGGAAAAGGTAACAGGTACTTCTCTGGTGACAGCCATAAGATCTGCAGGATGCCGAGAAAAGTGAAGGAGCATATTCAAGAGTGCGGGTGTTCATAGAAATCATGATCCTTAGTCCTGAGGGACTGACGTGATGATAGTTCACTGGATTATATAAATTTTCCGCGATAATTAGAGCAATTTCAGTGACGCACTCAAGTATTAAAGAGAAACGTCCACATCACGAACTCATCTTCAAGGTTGGTAGCAGCTAGAGATTCCAACCCGAATATTAGAATATATTCGGCCCATTTCTACTATTTAATACTCGAATATTTGTGCAGCTATTCAAATAGTGTTCATACTAAATTCTATACTGATTCGGACGTGGAAGAGATACCTGCAACAGGTATTTATGTCCGAATTGCAGACTGAATTAAGAAGCACCTTCGTATCCCTCATAGAAACTACAAATGTTTGTTTAAATAATCTTAAAAAAGATTTTAGATATTTGAACAATTTCAAAAAAAAAGGACAGAAACGTTAGACCTGCTATTTAAAACACTTTTAACAGTTAATCCAACGTCAACCGCTACTGAGTGGGTATTCTCAACTGCAGCGACGATAAAAACAAATTTAAAATAAGAAATGTTCAATGCGTTATTATTTTTAAATATGTATTTTTAAAACTACAATAAATAGACAGTTTATGGTAAATTAACTCGTTTTCTTATAAATTTTGATGTACTTACGTATAATGCGATTTATTTGAAATATTTAAAATTAAATTCATACTGTTGTCATACTTTAGAAACTATTCGAATATTTTTAGTTTTACTATTCGATATTCGAATAATTTATGATGTCAAATAGTTTAAGTCTCTAGTGGCAGCCCTATTATGCTGCTGAAGAATTTGGTTCCTGCAAAACTGTGCAATGGAATTTGATTTGAAGGCATTGAACACATATGTTATTGGGGAAACGTTCCTTACTGGCACCTTTAAAGGCGAGATTGTGTTTATTTACATTAATTCTTATCTTATGATATGCATTTTAGCTTCAACCAGATTCAATTCCTAATAATTATACCTTGCATTCGCCATGATACTGAATAAATCACAACTATAATCGTACAAAGTGACAGGAATTGACTTGAGACATAAATGCTTCTCTCATGGTCAATATTATGACGCAATCTTATGAGCGAAGCATCCAAAACACCCAGAGAGATGAAAATAATTTAACAAAAAACATAGATAATAATCAAGAGTTGTTTACGTTTATATTTTTAACATACAGATTATCAACAGGTCGTTGAGCGACCCTGATTGATAGTCCTAGTATGATATTAAGGTCATCATCGTCCATGTCAGACCCTCACAATTGAGGATCGTGTTTTTCTTCTGGGTACGCTCTTACACTTTTATCGATGCTCTGCAGATCTGAAAGGTGTCACCGAAGAACACCGACGGATCCAGGAATTTTTCCAGGGGGAGAGATACGCTGGAAAAAATTATGCTTTCAATACGGTACTGCAAGCCAGTACTTAATCACAATACTAACATTCACACATCACATCAGCCCTGATTATAGACTCTGCAATAGTATCCGAAACGTCGGTTAGATATACAAGGCAAGTTAGCGCAGAAAACTGTACACAGAAGATTCTGAACTGCCGTGAGAACTTAAGAATATTTTTAACACAAACTTATATTTATACTTTTAAAATCAGCGATATTATCTTTGTGGTTAAGATTCATTTTTTTATTTATCTTTGTTTTATTAACCACTAAATTGAGTTTAAATACATCTACCGGTTTCGAAAAATACCATTTTCTTCTTCAGGATGTCATAACTAACTAAAACATATATTGTTTCTTTGACAGAATCAATTTTAAAAAAAAAATTATATTTGTCTGTATAATACATTTATTTTTATGGTGTTAGATAAAAATGAATATATCTTACTACAAATTACATTTTTTATTAAACCTAGCCAAATTAAAAAACACATTGCGAGTTTCGAAGGAAATTTGTCTTCAATTAGGGAGGGGGGCGATAGGGGCCATCCGTCCTCGCCAGAGAGAGCCTGTTGCCTGTTTCACTTGATCGATTCAACTTGGATGTGATATCTTCGACTTCCACAACAAGCTTCTCCAAGCTTGCACAAAAAGTTGAAGATCTGTCCTCAATGTTCAGCTCCTGTGAAATGGAAAAATGAAACATATCTCAAAGGCGTCAATCTGTGTCTCTCATTTACCTTCATATCACATGATTCCACACCACATAGAAATATTGAATAGGCAAATAACAGGTGGCCGTAATTGCTCCATCCCAAATGGCATGGCTCCATCGCACATCCCGGCTACCCGTGACGCCAACTTCACATTAGAACCGGGTGCCCTCAGCCCGGGGCCCGAACAAGAAAATTGACATTTCTGCACAAGAAGAGAGTATAATGCAAATTAGATACTACAGTATTCTACAGATGGTGCACCAGTATCAACAAGATATTATTCTTACCCTCATATTCGCACACTGGCACAGATAGAACTACTTTTGCGGGATTCTTGTAAACGTGGTGAGTTGTATAAATTACATTCATTAATCCTTACGTAACATCGTATTACACGTTCGAATGATTCTTAACCATTTATTATACAATTTAATTTGTAAACTTGTCATGAAAAATATAACTTAAGGGATAGTTCAAGTTTAGTATATAACTGGGAACATTGCGTGTATGAAACCGGGAAAGAAAAGCCGGTAATAAATATTTATAAAACATATTATTAAATAATAGCAAACAAGTTTTACGAGCGCCAGGTCAACATTCATATCACCATCATTAATATTATATTGCTCATTAAAAAGACCTCAGATTCCACTGTATTTTTCCAAGGTTTTCTCGCACATGAAAATATCTATGTACATCCTGGTACAACTCTGTGCACTGCCTTAACGGATCGGTGTGCCTCACGCTCGAATCGAGGGATTTAATTTTGATTACGTTAATAAAGATATTTAAAAAAAAAACAGTATTTTTTATACCGATATGGTGTCATGCAAGGTGTAGTTTATTTAATTTAAATAGTTTAATAATTAAATGACTGGAGGATGGGTTAAGTCAATGTTTAAAAACATGAATAAGAAATTTTTAATTATTACAAATTAATTCATATGGTTTTAGAGAACAGTTTCATCACCGAGTTCGAAGATCAACGTCAAATTTGTTTATCGATCAGCACAGTCCGAACGAATTTTCTAGCAACAGTTTTCAGTCATTACATTTTATGTTCAATATTATTTCAGCGCATTAAAACATCCTGATTCAAAATTATACATTTATTCTACGATCGTTCTCGATAATTGAAAGGACAGCAATAATATTTAATTATTTAATCAATGTTGACGATCTTCCATTACGATTGTCGTCTTCAATGACCTCTCGTCCACTAAAGGTTTTGCTATTGATTAATTTATTCGTACGAAGTACTTTATATATGTAACGTGTAATAGCGTATAATGTCACGTCTTTTACGATCAAAATTAATAAGAATCATAATGATTGTCCGTACCTCAAGTTTCATGGAATCGATATTAAATTCAACTAGGAATACATATGTCTAATTCATAACTACTGTGAATTAAATGAATTGAAGTTATCAAGAAGTTTACACTCATATATTCAACAAACTCCGAGGTCCAAAGGATAATTTGTATGGCTACACCTACTTCGCCGAAGTTGATCCAATTTTTGGTTTAACCGATTCATTTCGAGAAATGTAAAATGGGATTGGTTAAATCCTTGGTATTCTCCATATAATATAATAAAGGAACATGCTCGACACCTTTCAGATGTGGTGCTAGCGTCGCGTGCTCCGCATTCCATGGACTGCGAAATGAACGAATGCCTCCGCGAAGGTTTATCGCCTACACTGTCATCATTACCGCCCCTGAATTTACATCAGATTTACAGGTGCGTGAAACCAGAGCTCCTGACAGCTTCAAAAATGCGCCCGGTACCGACGTCACAATAAATATGGGACTGCTGCTGTCTTTCAGAAAATATCTCCAGAAAACGCTCTACTGTGTAGACTTTTCATAGACAATAAACGTGTGTCAACCGTAAGGTATTCCATTATTCTATTCTCCAACCTGCTCTGGCCACACTCGGCGATTAAACACACGTGTCGAACACGTGAGCGATGAGTGATTTATTTGGGGCACCCATCTCTCACACAATAGCAGATCCTTCTGATCTACTATCATAAACATACCCACACAATAACATAATTTGTCCATAATCGCATACTCTATTACCATATATTATCTCCATTCTGCAGTAAATAAAGGCTCTCCACAATACGCAAAAAAATATTGCTAAAAGATATGGCTTCTAAACAAGGCCCAAGATCGCAAAGAGTGGAGCAGTCGCGCTGTAGAAGCGGAATAAAGGACCACGTTACTCAGTCTGGAGCACTAGGCATTAGCGTAGTGCTAACGAATAAAACCAATTTACGGGAATGTCAAACACCCTTCGTATTATTATGAAAGTGGTCCAAGTCATGTTTCTTTCGTTTCGAGATATTTAAAGGTTTGCGTTTGAATTGATTAAAAAATATTTTTTATAGTACACAACACAATGTTTTAAAATTTATACATATAAATGTTGCATGTAGCTTATAAGGAAATAAAAAAAAATGAAATGACTTTCAAAAACTAGCGGTATACCGTTGACGTCGTAAATAATACACTGAATATAACGCTTCAAATTTATCACAATAGTTACAATTTGTATCATCTTATTATATTAATATAAAACAATGCGAAATACATGTTTGGAAAAAAAAAATTTTTTCAATTTTTTTGACAGACGACTTTCATAATAATGGGAACATATCTGTATTAACAGCGTACTATTGGTGATCGGTTATAATCAAAATGACGTAGTTTTTTCGCTCATTATCGATCATCAACAAATCCTTGACCTTTCATCACGATAGACGATGTTACTTTATTACCTTTTTTGAAAAAAAATAACACTTCGCGCCCAGTGATTCATTTCGCAATTATGTATTTGCTTTTTTTTTTCTTACGCATAAATTTGTGACGAAGCGCGAGCACATTAAACTCATCAATAATTATTCTACACCACGACTCTGCGGGCGCAGTGCGGGTATAAATATTTAAAAAAAAGAGGCATTCTGAGAGGATGTTGAATAATTTATGGTTTATTTGCTTTTTCATCTGCTCACGGATCGGATCGTCACGTTAGGGTTGCTTTTCATTTTTCATTGGTTCAGTCTCGGCGTCAGATATCGTACTCCTACTAGTCTGACCTCGAAAACGGGTTTCCAAATAACTATTAGATAATTTTAAAAAGCAACATATCTGAAAAGCTGCATACTTTAAACACATTCTCCGAAATTAAAAATGCGATATTTTACAAGTCATTATGCAGGGGAAGATACAAGGCAGCAGAGCTATTAACGTTGGTAGAAAGAGATTATCTGGGCTCTTGATGAAGATGAATAAACTGGTTCAATATCCAAAATGTTGGTGATCTTATACAGGATAAATCAATATACTGCAATATGGTCGCCAACCTTCGATAGAAGACGGCACATCAATAAGAAGTCTTGTTAAAAATTTTGTGTGCGCATTAGAGGGAACATTGGTTCTGTGGTATTTTTATACAAATTAAATTAATCAACTAAAAAGATATGCAGAAAAAATTGACCTCTTTCTACCCGAGGAAGCGCGATACGATTTTCTCTATAGCAATCGAATACGTTTTCGACAAATTTTGAACTTATATTCTGTAATCATTACTACATTTTTAAATGCAATCAACTTTATGTTGCCGTGAATCCCAAATACCTTTCAGAAAAACATGCTAGGGGACGCCAGAATTAAATCAATCGATTATGTTAAATTTGGATATACTTTATACAACTTATATATTTAAAAAAAAACGCATTTTTATTGTGAAGCAGCATTTTTAGAACATAGTTCTATAGTATTTTTAATATAAATTAAATGCATCCTTTAGAAAGATGCACAGAAAAAATATATTTATCAAATAAATATATTTTACCCGGATAGAAAAAAGTTAAGGTTTGTCCAAATATTTATTCGATAAATAGGTTTTTCTATATATATTTCTAATTGATTAATTTAATTTGTATGATATTCATATTTAAACAAAGTATAAAATTCTTATTATTAAGGAGAACACATTCTTATTGTGAAATTGCAATTATTTAGAATGTAGATATGTGATATTTTAAATACTAATTAAACGTATTAATTATAAAGATATACATATAAAATCAATTTTAACAAAAAATATTATTGTTGCGCTACCGGGATTTGAACCTGAATCTCTTTCCAAACCGGGGAAGGTGCATTATCCGTTATTGTATTGTATTATATATACCGTTCATTGATTTTAAACGTAATATTTAAATTGATGACCAATAAGAATCATTAATGATACAAGCACACCAGTAAAAATCAATACAAATGTTGATTTATTTCAGCGAATGTGCGAAAAGTAGCGTGACAAGAGATTTTTTTTCTTTTTATTAAATAAATTGTTAAAACAAGTAAAAAAAACAAATGTGTAAATTGCCCGTATCCGCATGGATGAGATTTCTCTCGGAGATTCAACTCGAGTAAACGACAGTGTCTAGGATAGTTCAGTGTAAAGCGATCTATGAATCATCATTGTGTATTGAATTTCGTTAGCGGATGAGAATGACTATGAATCCAGCATATATCTCTTCCCATTTCTCTACACAAATATGTATGATTTCAAGAGAAGTGTAGCATTTTTATGTTCCTTCCTCGGGAGGTCTTAAAATCACGACTCGGTACTTGTAAATAGCTCATTTATTGATATATTATGGTGCACAAATGTAAAAGGTAGCGTATTTACGGAGATGTATTGAAACGAATAGACTTTTAGTTCTTTCTCGTTTGGATGTTAGATACGATCTGGTCTCTGAAGGGCTGTGTTATAGTTTAAAAATAATATAGAAGATATTTTAAATCCGGGTAAACAAAGTCATAAATTAGATGATATGCAATAATCGTTTCAACACACATCCACTTACAGAAAGCATAAATAATAAGATAAGACAAAACTATTAAAATAATGGTTCTAACCCATATCTCTCATCACATCAAGAAAGGTTAAGGTTGACAAACTAAAAAATAGGGATGTGGCTACGGAGGGTAGGTACATACATAACAGGATGAAAAAAAATTGTATTGTATCAGATTAATAAATAACTATATATAATATACATATATATACTGACTCACAGAGATCAAAGTCTCATTGAGAGTTCATCGTGGATACAGGCCATAACATATTTAACCCTTCCTCACCGGTGATGTAAACTGAGTTGACATTGCCTTGAATTATGTAAATATCTCTCAAAATATACTAAATACAGAGTTGATATTTTAGTTATTTCTCTGTTAATATATTTACGAATTGGATAAAATAATTACAATATATAAGTATTTTTCATACGCAATAAAAAATAAAAAATTCTCGAAGATCCTGAAGTGAATTTGTCAATACGTGTATGTGTGTGTACGCGCGTTCATATTTTAGCACCATAAGGGAAAGATTAAATGAAAGTTAGGCAAGACATATGAAGAAATTGTAATTGTAAAGTCTAATTTCACATAAAAATATTACTTAAAGGATAATATTTAAAAAAAATCGTTCTGATAATCTTAAGTATTATTTATTATATTATTACGAACATCGCGGTATCTAATAAATAATACACTGTTTATCGTTATCCATGTCTGTTTTTTTTTTAAATTTGTATTTGAATGACTCTTTTATTGCGATTTTCATTGTTGGATGCAAAATATGCTTTATTACTTCCTCTCAAATCTGTTGGGTTTTATTATGCACGCAAATTTATGCCTTAATTGCATTCATTGTGCACTGATAACCACTAGTACCAACGGGCAGTTGTACCGCGGACACTTTTATTGTTATTACAAACGACAGTAGCACATGTTAAAAAATATATAATTCCGATAACTAGATTCCATTTACAGCGCCAGGACCTCCACGTAAGCGGACTAGGCAACTGCCCAGGGTGGCACAAATAGACGTGCGGTATTTTATTACATTAACCCATCCTTCATAGACTGATTTTTTATCTTTCCACAGTATTTAATAGATCTGTGAAGTATTTTATTATTAATAACAATATTTTGTTATTAAAATTATTTTATATGTTTGTTATTATTTTGTAATATGTTAATTGAAATGAAAATTGTTATTACTTAGATAAATATCACTATTGGATGTAAATGGATGAGACTGTCTCCTTTACCATAAACTTCAGAATAGTTAAGGATACAGTGAACATACACTTGTATATACCTATGTGCCCTAAATAAATAAGTTAGACTTGATCTCTGAGAGGCTGTAAAGGTAAGCGTGTGCACGATCAAAGCAGATATATCATCATCCCATTAGAATTATGCATCTAGTTCACACGAACTTTTAGCGACTCTTGGAGATTAAAGTCTCATTGATAGATCATCGTGGACACGAGTTATAAAGGTAATATTAATACTTCTTTCGAATGTTACACGTGTCATTAATGAAATTTCAATAATTCTGATTTTATTAGTAACTATTTTATATTTAATATTGTAAATACGTATGTTTTTTATTTCTGAAATATCGATATCGCCCTCGTTCTAAGTCAGAAAAATCTGTGATTATCTGTAGACGTACACAAATATTATTAGGTATTATTGAAATGGAAAATTCACAATGTAACAAAGTAAATGCTACTGTGTCGACGGAGCTGATTACTTTCTGCTAGTAAAAATGTAACAGTTACTTGATGACAAATGAAGTATTTTAAGTTAACGATATTCATTACTAAACAGTAATATTTATACACGATGACTACTTATAATTCAGATTGAACATAATAGACTCCCCAATGTGTGAGTGTGGTGCCGAGGAGGAAACCCTTGACAATGTTTTTTTTGCCTGTCCATTGCGGATCACAAGTTTTTTTTACAATAATCTTGTCAATGGTAATTTTCAACTCCCGGTTAACTTGTGTCATCTTTTTTCCATTAACTCGCCACATTTAAGCTATATAATAGTAAATTTCTTGAACGTCAATGGTATTAACTTATAACACAATATTGCCTATTCTATAATATTGTTGTACTGCTTTCTATGAAATAATGTTTTAACTTGTTTAATAGCACAAATCACTCTTGAAGAGTGGATTGCCTGTTTAAAAGAAGAAGAAGAAGACTACTTATAAGCGAATTGCTGCGTGTGTAAATTTATCATGCATTGACACGTGCATACGCTATTGTCAGCTGAAAATCTAGGAGCGTTTAGCACAGCCTGATTCTGAAGAGTCATTAAGGGAGGATAGTTAGATATACCATTTTCATTATAATTATAACATAATTAAGTATAATAAATAATATAAAATTGGCCATCAACTGTTTTATTGAGTAAATAGTTAAATAACAATTTTAATGAAAACGAATAGATTTTTCTTAAATATTTTAAATTGTTGGCTATAATTTAATTTATCGCATTAATTAATAAGCGTAACATAATATTAATATGCTTATTAATAATAATAATCTTATTAATAGTAAGTTATTATATCAATCAAATGTAATATGGAGTGTAAATAATAAGAAAAAACACTTTTATTAAAACCACTATTTATTAATACATCAACATGTCTCAAGATGTATGGTCGCTTATTAAAATTACTAAATACTAAATTTAAAAATGCAAGCATAGACAAAAACAAAACTATAAAAATAAAAGTGGCTGGTGACTAATTAGCAACTACTGTGAAAACAAATTTAAAAGGTGACTATTTGCAAAAAGGATTTGATAATTTTTAATAATGCTGATTTCTAAAATTTCAAATTTATCTAACTGTAAATCTCTAGTATTTGTATGTAAAATTTCTAAACTCTTGTCAATGTCAAAAAAATGGTTCGTTTACAAAAGATGATTGGCGTACGTATATCAAGGACACTGGAATGTATTGTCTCCACGCTAAATTTGACTGAAATCACCAATCGGCCAACTACCCTTACGCAATAGTATTAAAAATTATATTAAATAAAAAATTAGTATTATATCTTCAATTTAAATTAAAATAAGGAAGTGACTCTTAATAAATACATTTTTATGTATTTATTTATTGTTTGACATTTTGACAACATTTACCAGCATTTATTTTTTAAATATTAATTAAATATATTAATTAGAAAGATATACATATAAAATCAATTTTATCGAAAAATATTGTTGTCGGGACACCGGAATTCGAACCTGGATCTCTTTCCTAACCGGGGAAGGTGCATTATCCAACTATGCTATAGCGACAACATTTTTAGCGGCAATTTTCGAACCTATATGTTACCTTTCTGATATTAATACATTTAATCGTTCCATAATTTGAAAGAGCCATCTACCTTATTTTTACAGAATCTCAAATACCTTTGAGTAAACTGATAGCAGACGCCAGAATTATCAATTTATTTTTATTAAGTTTTGGACACATTCTTTCTAATTAATATTTCAAATATCACAGACCTATGTTCTGAATAATTACAACTTCACAATAAGAATGTGTTCTCCTAATTTATTTTTTATCATTTAAATATAACAAATATATTTGATTGTTTTTATTTTTACACGAGTACGTGCAAGTTGTTTGCTTTTATTCTCTTAAATTTTGTGTACTCAATATAGTTGTAAATTTTATTAATACTTTGTGGGTTTAGTTTTTATAGATTCTGTATATAAAATTGTACATACAGAACACCCCACAATATTTTATGGGTGTAGCTTCTAACTAAATTACGATACGAAAATATTCAAAGGGTATGTAAAAATTATATACTTACAATGACGAACAATTCTTATTGTGATGACTCTTGAATTACCACAGATTTTCTTGGGGTTCTATCCTCTCTTTACTGTCTAGTGTCTTGGATCCCGATTCCTTATAAGTGAAACTCGGTCTTTTCTAGGTAAAATTTTTAAGTTTATTACAACACGTCATTACAGTTAATATAAATTATATATTTCAGAAATAGACTTGTTATTCAGAAGAAGCTGTGATGGAAGAGAGCTCTTCCCACAGAGGCGACCCCTTATAAGACCCGCCTCCCTCCACTCATTCGCACACTTCAATAACACACACACACACACATACATACACAAAATGACAGTTCTCTCAGTTATTGTATAAGATTTCTACAAAGCCACGTTAAGAGCTTTAAGTCTACTTGTTATATTTCGGCTACCTACCTTCTTATACTTCATACTATTACTATCTACTAACTTTACGGCTTATCAAAGTAGACGCAATTTATACAAGTTAAATTCATACCTACATATTATAATTGAATTTGTTTATATTTTTACTTTGAGTAACGTGTCAGGCCGACGATTTCTTGGAAGCCCACTTGACATTCCAAAGGTTGGTGTTTAGGTTAACTAGCGGGTTCAATGAACCCATAAAAACTAGTGGGACAAAAATCTTCCCATAAAATAAAAAATGTTTATATTAAACAAAAAACAAAGGAAAATAGATAACAAAAGCACCGAAACCGTAGCGAGCATTATTATTATTATTTCTCTTACGAAGTGTACAAAGGATGCACTTCTTAATTCGGCACTATGCTGGTGCGAGAAATATAATTTTCATACTTCGAAATAAATATTTGAGAAATTGAAAATATCTTTGCTTCAAACCAAATCGTCTGACAAAAAATTGTCTAGTATCTCAATGTTTCCGTGAAATATTTCAATTAATCGAAATAAGTACAACTTTTTAAAATGCTCACATCTCTGACATGGTTGAAGATTAGGCACATATTTTAAATATGTATCAACCCCTAAAATATTGTGCACCAGGTGTGATACACCCAGTATAAATATATCTTTCAAACAGGGGTAAGCTAGTAGGCTAAGAATACAAGGTGGCAGATTCGCCCAGGTCACAAAATACCCCAGCCGTGAAACTCGGTGTTCCAATTCGCTAATAAACTGTTCAGCCCGTGCCCGTGCGGTTTTCCCCGTGCGAGTATCTAATTTTATTTATCGCATTTTCACGGTATTCAATCTACATATGAACTCATTTTGCCAATTATTATTATTGCCATTCATTCAATCTCCGTGGCAGCGCAGACACATTGTACAGTGCTTAGTTTACATAAAGCGGTACAACCTAAGTGTAAATTTACATAAATGTAAATTTTGTATTTTAAACTGTACCTATAAAGCAATTGATGGCTCGGTCTGTGAGACTGGCTGCAGAAAAAAAAAATTGCGTATTACATTTATAAATATTGAATGAATCAACTTTAATTATATGCTGAAAAAAATTATTTATCGAAATAATATTTTGTTGCTACCAGGATTCGAACCACTTCCTATTCGGGCAAGTCATTACGCTATAGCAATCGACTACATTTTGAACATATATTCTGTAATTTTTCCAATTAATACATCTATTATTACATTTTTAAAAGCAATCAATTTTATATTGCGGTGAATCTTAAATATCTTTAAGTAAAACACGTTAGGAGACGCCAGAATTAAATAATTAATCAAATTAATTACGTATGGATAAACATAGATACAACTTATATATATATATATATATATTTTTTTTAAGTAGAATACATTATTGTTGATGTTTCATTTTCAGAAAATAGTTATATAGTATTTTATTACAAATTAAATGAATTAACAAGGAAGATATACAGAATATCTTCCCCGGATAGGAAGAGGTCCAGGTTCGAATTCCGGTAGCAACTTAATATGTTTTCGATAAATAGATTTTTTCTGTTTATCTTTTCAGTTGATTCATTTCATTTGTATTAAAATACCACATAACTATGTTCTGAAAATGCAACTTCACAAGAAAAAAGAAAAAATTAAACCTTACAAACAACCCGTTATTTAGTATACTCCCTATTTCAATGCCCCCCTGTCAATCACCTCTCCACTCTTACCAGGACTCCGCCTACACCCCGTAATGGATGTCGTTTAAATTATATGAAATAGTTCAATTGTACGCCAGTCCTGACGAAGATACGTTAGTATCGAAACTGATTGACGTAAAAACAACACAGTGGCTTAAACAAAGTTGAATATAAATGCAATTTTAAAATGTGTTCTCCTTAAAAATACCACAGAACCATGTTTTAAATTGCAACTTCACAACAACAATGTGTTTTCGTTCAAATATAAATATTGCATTGTAGTTGTTTTACACTAATAACATCATCCTCAAGCATTGCCAATCTACTGTTGGAGGAAAGTTTCCTCATGCCTCTGCCACCCTCTTCGTTCCTCAGCTAATCTTTGCTGTGTCACTCCCACAGCTTCGATTATTTCGTCTACACAACGAGATTTTGGGCGTCTCCATTTTATTCATTATGCACGCGAATTAAGATGATACATTAATAACACAGGTACCTTTATTAACGTTTAGAGATCAAAGTCTCACTGAGAGGTAATTACACAATACCGTTCTTCCTTATATACAGTGTGTCCCAAAGTCTCTTTTCATTTTGGTTCAAGAGCTGCACAACGCAACGAGCGGTAGAGGAATGGGGGGTATGCTGATCGCTAGCCGTGTCCTTGGGAATTCAGTCGCTATGGAGCGTGTCCTTAACAGTTCGTGAAATTTTCCCTGGAAAATTGATACGTACCCCCAACTTGATACCAATGGATTTGTGGCAGAAATGGCAGCGATCACGGAGAATACGTACCGAGCTTTTCTCAGAAATTTTGCCTCCCATTAAGAAGAGTGCTTGCGAAATAACGGATCACATTTAGAAAACATAATCTTTAAGAAATAAATTTCCAGGGACTGTATTTAAATGCAAAATAATCTATCTATTATTTTATTACAGAATTTTTATTATGAAAAATATATTTGGGACATTTTGTATTACATTCCGGCTTAGTTTTTAATTCTCGTTGTTATTTTTTCATGTCTTAATATTAACAGAAAACCACATTTTTTAAAACTTAAGTCGTTTTTCTAAAAGCATGTCTTAATTCATCTTTTTCTATTTTACAATGGTTATGCTCTTGTCGACTCGCATTCATTTTTCTAATAAATTCATGTTGTGTTTATGAATTGACTATACTGAAAAAAATTGTCATTAAACTAATTGATATCCCAAAACTAAAATATACCGCAACTCAAAATCAATATATTTATCAAGGCATCAAATTTTTGAACAATCTCCCCATCACAATTAGAAAAACTACGGACTATCATAAATTTGTAACTGAAGTAAAAAAAATATGTACACAGACTAATTGAAACATAAATTAACTCGTATATATATACTCCTTCTCTTACTCATGAGTCTTACTCTCATAGAGAAAAAACAAATGTTAATATATATTAACTGATTATTCAAATTGTATTATATTTTTATATTAATAAAAAAAATTTAAAAAAAAAAAAAGTATATTTGAAGGTGAATAATCTGATTATTATCAATTACTTCACCACGAGTGTTACAGAGACAATACTTCAATAATGATATGTAAATCTTTACCAAACGTACTTTTTAATAAAAAATTGACTAATGTAGTATGTAGTAATAAAAAAAGGTTGTAAAGTAAAGAGGTGTTGTTATCCTTATCAACAATTTTTTAAATATTAAAGGTTCCTGTTATGCAAACTTGACTGGATATCAAACCTGTTCCGCAGGATGAACGAGGAGTACCGCAGCCTGTCAGAAGGGGGCGACGCCCCCGAAGCCTTCGGCGCAGGGACCTCAGGGGTTGCTTCTCCCAGTCAGCGAGGAGGCTCCAGCTCAAATGAAGCCGATATATCAAATTGTGATATGGATCAGTGAGTTTTTCTTTTTGTAAATAATTTTAATGATATTATTATTTAACCTTTTTTATTATATATAAACTAGTCTATTTCTCGGATAAAGGCGTATAATTTTAGTGACTAAAGTGATTTATTTATATGTTGTATTAATAAGAAAGGCTTACCTGCTCGACGCGAAAGCAGCCAATCAAATAAATAATAATAATTGTATTCGCAAGCAGGATAGAACGCCACACATTCCAATAACGATATAGATATTTCGCATTCTTCCATATCCACACATTTTTTATTTGCTTATATTTTTCGCATTTTTTTGCAGGTACTTATGTAATTAGTAATATTTGAATATGTCCAATAGCACACAATTACTGAATTTTCACCTATTAAGACACTGTTGTTAAACAAATAATAGATATATCATAGAGACGAAATAATTTTTTATTATATTTAAAGCAAAATATATGGAAGCATGTGTAATTACAGGGCTTACGACCTGTCTTCGGCCGGTTTAAGTGATCACTTTATATAAATATAAGGATCTCCATTTTAATTTGTATTAATAATACCACAGAACTATGTTTTGAGAATACAACTTCATAAAAGCAGTATTCTTTTGTTTAAAGATTCCACACTGGAGTTCGTTTGCCAGTTGGCCATCTTTTGGGTTTGATTTTGAATATAGGTAATATGTGAATCAAATCATATTGTGAATCATAAATCTAAATCATTGACAAAAAAATCTCTTTTTTGAGATAATGCGTAACAATAGATAATTGCAGTAAACTGACCCGTGGGTCTCTCCAGCTTCGTGTACATAGATTGACAGACAAGAGACCGGACCTCGCGCAGCGCGTGATGTGAATAAGTGACCACCCCGTCGTCACGTTCTCCTGAGGTGGGATCCACTGAGACGCCCACTCACCATTTTGCGACCATCTCTTCTGTATTCTGTAATTTTAAATGACTATCGTCCAATACGAACTTATGGATATTTCTAATCATTTCGGAGTCATCACATCTTTTGGTCATCCACTGCAGTGAGCGTCTTCACAACTTTGACGTCCCCGTTTAAAATTGGTCAACCAACGCTCAACAAGGTCAACAAGTGCTCAACGAAGGAGGAGAGTCCCTCAAAACAGCATCCAGCACGGCTTTAATCTGAGTTGTGATCTTCCCTTTCAAAACGTAAAACTTTATAACGGCATAAACTTCCATTTTCATAAAAATGAAAGTCAGAATCATTTCTCGAAGCTCTCACGTAAAAATAATCATTTAAATGTGTTGATATTTGGCGTGTATTCTAGAAAAAGACAACAGGTAATAATGTATACTTTTTTTTTATCTATACACGTTTTAAATTTGTCCTTTCGGATACTTATCAAATCAGCCTATGTAAATTGAATTTGGTTATTCAGCACTATTTTTAAAACAATTTAATTATCTTTTGGTGGCATTATATTACTGATCGATCCTTGATTTTATCCATATATATCGAATATTTATATAAAACATAATAATTGAATCACAATGTCGTACTTGTTGGCCTAGTGATTAAAACACTCGGCTAGTGATCCAGTGATTAACTTAGTTCTACTTTCACAACATAAGCGTTAAGTTTAGTTTGAAATTAGTAAAAATATCGATGTGACATATATTCTACGTATCTATTTAAAAAAAAGTTTATTTTAGTGGTACAGAATTTTATATATTGAAAATTTTCAATAATAAACCTGAAGATGACGAATAATAGGTAGACCTAAACAAGGTGGCTAGACAACATATAAATATGGACCATTATTGGCATCATAAATTGGCAGATAGCGATGCGTACTTGGTTGTAGAACCAGATATGATAAATATTTTCGACTCGATAGATATCCACATTAGAATAATTACGGACTACGTCTGTCACACACAGTGCAGTATGTATCTGTTTCTATTTATGTACGTATCATCTGTTCGCAGCATCCAAATCCACATTGGAACCATTTCAATAGACATCAGATCTCTCATGGCAGCCTGATATTCATTTTGTTAAATCTTCAACTCCTGAATAAATAAATTACAGAATTTAAAAGTAAAATTATATTTAAATTTCAAACAGATCGTGTCGGAAGGTCGTGTCCAACAATCAGTGTCTGGAAAAATAATCATCGAATATTGAATAATTTTATCCCACTCTTTGTTAGAATTGAAATTGTACAAGGAGCCTAGACTCTCAATACACATGATCCATCTGAGATGGGTGGAACACCCATAACGGGTGTACGATTTACAAATCCAAAAAAGAATACTCAATAGAAATCCAGAGAGGAAAAAACTATTAGGAAGATAGAGAGTGCGCCGGGGAGAATGTAAAATGAAGATGCTAAAGACCTACTGTTGGTATAATTGGTAATAAAATGAGTAGCAGAAGATGTGGAAAATTTAGGACTAGGGCAAAACTCAATTGAAGCTGTAGAAGCTGTTGATGATGAAAAATTCAGTGTTGAAACATCACGTTGATAAGTTTATAAGCGTAAATGATACCTATTGCATGACATCCAATTCATGTATTAATATAAAACACTTATGACGTTTATAATAAATAAAGTAGTTAATAAAAGTGTCAAAGCGAATAGCGTTGACGCATTTGTAGTAGTAGAAACGGCGGTCTGGCCACACGCAGAGTACACAGAATATCGTAGACTAAGGAATTGTAAAATACAGGCCTTATGACACAAGTTCCTGAAAATTTATATTTATAACTACAGTAGGTATTATCTGATCTATCTTTGGTTAAAAATTGACCATTCGTTCAAAAACTTAAAAAAATTGTAACTTTGTTATCATATTGGTTCTAGAGAAAAAAGAAAAAATATTCCCCATTATTCTTGGTCCCATGCTTTATTTGATCCAACTATTTTTTTTTAATTCGTTACTCCGCTCATATTGGACCGAGAGAAAATAGTAAAAACAAACTCACGTACAAAATATATCTAATTCTTGGAGTTTGTGCCAGAAATAATTTTTCACATCCTACTCGGATTAGTAGAAATCCATGTACTTTTTAATGACCTAAGATTAATTATTAATCTCGGCAGCAGTCATTTCATATTATTTTCCATTCCAGTATAAAGAACCAATTTGTCCACGCTTGTGCCTACAGCAAGAGCAATTGCATTACTGAACAGGATCGGTATGATATTAATGTATTTCATGTAAGCAAACTGTGATGTCTGGATTGATGACCGAGTGACAGGCGTATGCACGTTCAGGTCAAATGCGTATGTGTGCAGTGAGCATGAAGACGCCTCTCAGGAGAGCATGTATAAAAAGGACCAGCAACCTCCTTTCAGATCGGCCTCCTTTCGCTCCGCGTCACTCTCTGAATATAGATCTAAGATAATTTGTAATTTTATCAGTAGGAAATAAATACCGTAAATTATCACATTGTCGCCACATTCAACCTTAATAATAGACGTATCTGATTGATCATCATCAGAGGCGACAAGTCATTACAAATTCGCGCAGGCGGTATAGGGTTTTTATCAGGAAGTAAAAATACAACACAAACTTTAGCTAAGAATCAAACTAAAGGTTATTGTAATATCTATGCGTATTATATTCATGACGATTGAAATGTCCTTTTTTGTCGAATCATCATTTTGTCCTCAACCCGTATTTCAAATCAGCGTAAAATACAAAAATAAATCTAGTTGATTAATATTAGGTTATTAGATTATTTATTTAGCTGGTGTTATCTCAGGATACATATTTCTCGCGGATTCCACCTCTCGAGATGTGATTATGTATAGCCACAAAAGCGAGAGTTCAATTGTGGTAATTGGCTGATTCCAAGTCCATCTCCCCGCAATTACTTGCTCCGGTCCGCTAAACCAGATCCCATCCTGCCCGGATAAAGTTGATCAATCAACTCGGTCAATGAGTAAATAATTGTTTTGTCATTAACGTTTAAATTTTTTAATACATAAACGTGGATAGATAACAAGTTGGTATTTTATGAAATAAATGTTCAGAATGTTATAACAATATTTTGATCAGTATATATGTTAGTTAGGTTATTATTACGCACTGATATTTTATTATATTATAAATATTGACAACATTTAGAAAAAAAAATTTTTGTCAGTATAAATAATACCTGGATGGATAGAGTTACGAATGAAGATGTTATGGCTAGGATGAATAAAGAAAAATAAGTAATTAATATAAAATAAATATATTAATTATAAAGATACACATATAAAATCAATTTTATCGAAAAATATTGTTGTTGCGCTACCGGGATTCGAACCTGGATCTCTTCTCTAACCGGGGGAGGTGCTTTATCCAACTAAGCTACAGCGGCATGACCTTATATGTTACCTTTTTTGAAATCAATACATTTAATCGTTCCATCATTTGATAGAGCCATCTACCTTATTTTTACAGAATCTCAAATACCTTTAAGTAAATCTGATAGTAGACGCCAGAATTATCAATTCATTTTTATTAAATTTTGGACACATTGATACAACTTTATTATTTTTTAGGAGAACACATTCTTATTGTGAAGTTGTAATTATTCAGAAATTATCACAGACCTATGTTCTGAATAATTACAACTTCACAATAAGAATGTGTTCTCCTAAAAAAAAAAAAAAAATTAATATAAAACAATGAAAATTTGATAACTTCAATATATCGGACATGTAATGAGACATTCAGAGAAGTATGAGATCTTGCACTTGAAGGAGAACAACATGTCTGAAAAACCTGAGACAATGGTTTGGTTAGCTTTTCCGGGTAGATGTATTAATTTTAAATATTACAGAATATAGGTATAAGATTTGTCGAAAAGCGTTATAGAAAAGTAGAGAAAGCGCTTCCCCTGTTAGAAAGAGGTCCAGATTCGAATCACGGTAGTAACTAAACTTTTTTGTATGTATAATATCTTTCGAGTAGATTAATTTAATTTGTTAAATATGAATTAAATATATTAATTAGAAAGATATATTAAATTCATATTTATAATATCACAGACCTATGTTCTGAATAATTACAACTTCACGATAAGAATGTGTTCTCCTAATAATTTAATTTGTATTCACAATATATTTATTAATACATTATTTTTTTAATGATTATCCCTATAATCTGTTTTTATTAACTTGTAACGCAATATTCCCTATTCTATAATATTGTTGTACTGCTTTCTATGAAATAATGTTTTAACTTGTTTAATGGCATAAATCACTCTTGAAGGGTGGATTGCCTGTTTGAAAGAAGAAGAAGAAGAAGATAATCTGTTTTTGTATTAATTAAAATTTGAATATGTGCATTCCATTTGTGTAGATTTAAAAATAGAAAACAAATACGAAACTGCTTCTGTTTCTACGGCGTCGGAGTCGGTCATACATTTTACGGCGGTGATATAAAAACATATTTTGTATCGTATTTTTCGGTTGTGCTAAATAAGAAGAATCGGCGATTAACAGCCCAGTTACGCAGTTACGTAATGATTAGTGTTTTATTATTTACATAGGTTGAATGGATATATTCAACAAATCAATATAAAATCCAGCAAAAATCTGATTTAAAGTACAAAATAAATGCGACACCTTTTTTCCAAAAATAAATTCCTATACAGGGGGCTATTTAAATTTTGGAGTAGCGAAGGCTGCTATTGGTTGAATTCTAATATAAATGGCAGCAGGCAAAAGTAATTGATTTTGTAACTAAAACCGATTTTGAATGATCAATTTACATAAAAAATAAACAAGTTTGATTATTAATAAATTAACAAAATGTGTAAAAACTGCATGAGAAGACAACTGCATTAAAAATTAGAATTTTACAATAATGAAGGATTTTGCAACTGGTAGTGAGCGCAGTTAACTAAATAGTATTTTGTACACTAAATTATTATCTTCACTAAAATTGCTAATCTTAACTATATCTAATTAATTTATCTATATAACAATATAATAGAACGACAGAGGAGACAGTTGAGCGTTCGTGCAAATATTTCTACCGAGGAGGTGAAGAGAATCCAGTTTAAATCGTTCTTCACCAGCAAAAGCAATTGACGTGCAACCGTCTGCGAATTCATACAATTCACACAGAATATTGTTTGGATTGGCGCGTTATTGCAGCGCATCTACAATGTTTACCGAACGTCGTATACATGGAATCGTTCCGCTTCTGAGACACCGAGTTGCGAGCGTAAAGCAGCGGCTAGAGCTCAGCACCAACTCTCTGGTGCAAGAGACGTTCTCATGGAAAGCTGGTTCTCTGACCAGAGAATGGTAATGCCTACAGAATAGCTACAGATACAATAATGGCCGTGAATATGTAGTTTGAATATATATTTTGTAACAGTAATATGTATCATCTTTATGGCGAATCTGGTCTTAAAAAAAAACCCAATCACGCTGGAATAAATGCATTATTATTATTAATATTACATATTTTACGTTATACGTTTAGTAATAATAAAATCACATTTGATCGAATGTAAATGTTGAAAGAAAATTTTTAGGAATATGCATAAATATATGTTTATCGAAGGTAAAATAGTGTTTTTAAAGCCTTGGCCTTTTCTAAGAACAACCTTAACACCGGCATGGCCTAAGTACCTTCAGAATTATACGCTATACAAGTAACATATTACACAAGTCTAGGTAGCCAAGATTTCTTGCATGTCAAATGTTTATCTCGAATACCAATATGAGTTTCGCAGAAATATGAATAATAATAATTGCTTGCGTCAGAATTCGTATTTCATTAACTTTACACGAAACTAGCTAATTGTGTATAATACAATATCATCTAATTAGTAGTTCAAGTTGAAACGGAGATTTTAGAATCGTATTGTGAATTTTTTTAAAGATTTAATCAATTAAATAGATGTGCAAAATAATTATTTCAATCATTATTAAGTTTACCTGACGGCGGAGGTGACGACAACTGCGTTAAAAAAGAGAGAAAAAAACTTTATACAAAGACAAGATGTAAAAATAATATAATTAAATCTCGTAGTACCATGAAATTATAATTATGTTTTATATTTTACGTTTTGTGTTATAATATATGACCAAATGTAGCGAATTTACTCCCGCGCGCTAAAATAGCCCGACCGATTTGATACAGTATTAACCATTAGCTGTGATATTCAAGATATACAAAAAAACTACTTAAAAAAAGTTATTATTATATCAACTAAAAAATCTTTTATATATTCTCTTATTTTAAGTGTTTGAATATCTTTTTTTTAACTATTTTTGTCTAAATATTTTTATATTACATTTTTAATATGTGATACGAGTATTTTTTTCTTAAATATGCATCTAATAATAAATATAGTAAATACAGCATAAAAAAAATTAATTATTAAATAGTAATTAACATTTTGATTAATATTAAGAATACAAGTAAGATAGATATTAAAGAAAGATAAAAAAAACACCACACGCATTTCAATATATATTATATATTAATTACTATATTAATTATTGCTACAAAGTGATCCAAAAATTAAGTCCATTTTAAAATTGTTCTTCATATGCACCTTTTATATAGTAATAAATGTAATTCTATCTACTTGTAATTCTAATTAATTGAACAATTGATTGTAAACTATGCCCGTCTTGACACAGAATTTCTCTAGTGAGACGGGCACACTCCAAACTGATTTGTACATAGTATTATATAGTTACTAATAATAAACAAATAAATAAAATATTAGCTGAAATGGCAACAATTGTGTCTTCTTCACTTACGTCATGGGACTCGCATTTGTAGTCTAGCCTTGCAGACTTGCCGATCGGTCTTGACATCATCTGCCCATCTGTGTACCGGTCTTTCACTTGCCCGTGATCCCATTGGCTTGTGAAAAAAGGCTTTGAAAAAAGAGCCGCCCGATGCAGCCTCCTCACTTTCATCTTCCTCTAAATATCTGGGGCGTCACAGAGTTTCAAGTAATCTCTTTCATTCTCCGATGAGGTTATCACATATTGGGCAGTAAATCTGATAAATTACTTTATTTGCCATTAGTCATTTTTACATATGTTAAAGTTGACATCGAAAAGTAAGTTTAGCCATTCCTATTTGTTCTCCTCTGTCGTTTTTCAGTTCTCGAAATCGAGTGCATGAGTCTCCGGAAGGAGGTACGATGGGAATATCTCAGATTTATTTGTGATATATCTCAATACTATGTACACGTGTTCTGGAGATAAACTCAGAGATTATCTTGAGATTTATAAAATAGACAAAAATTCAATCCAGTGCACACGACGTTCGATCTGACATTGAGATATGACTTATAATTAGTATTAGCTTCTGTTGGAAAGAGTAAAAATCACTCAACTGACGAACGACAATGACATTTGATGTTTGACGTACGTGACTAGACAGCGAATCTCTGCGACACGGTGTATACGCAGGAAATATGAAAGCTGAGAATATTCTCTAAAGAATTTCATCTCATCTCAAATTCGTATCTCAGATTCTGTCTCAAATCGAAAATCTAGATCGTGGACACAGGCCATAACATTATTCAATCACCGCAGCATGGATATTCCAACACTCCTTCGACCAATCAGTTTTGTATACTTTATTCGCTCAATATTAGGTTTACCAAATTCTGGGACTAATTACACTACACGCTTTTTCCCTCTTTGGCACCAAATATCCAACTCAGAATCTGACGTTTAAAGACCAGTGGTTAATTTTTCATCTTTCTTACTGATTACTCAGTATTTAGTTCCATATGTAAGAATATTATGAGTTATGGGATACAACATATCCTGACAGTCAAGATACAGGTTTAGAAAAAAAAAAAAATTTAAAAGTCTGTAGCTGGCAGAAGACGAACGAAAGTAGACTGAATGCAGTGGAAATGAGATCGATCACATTAGAGTATATGTGGCAGATACATTAATAACAGAGCAAAGAATGAATAAATATGAAAATAATGTAAAGCCGATATATAGTGAGTAAAGGATCACTTTGGTGATTTGGTCATATGGAACGGATGAATGAGGAGAGGATGATAAGAAATATATAATATGACGCAAATACACCAGAAATAGAGAATATCCGCGGAAGCCTCGGGACCACCAGGTAAACCAGATACTAGAGGATAGTCTTGTTAGAAGCCTCAATAATCGGCGAGCAGATGTATGAATGTGGATGAGGCGAGAATTGTCAGGACAGAAGAGTGTGGCGCTCTATCCTATCTGCCTACCCCCACGGAGAAACGGCGTGATGGGTAAGTAAGTATGTATATTTAGATTTGACGCTCTAGTGATGGTAAACCGTTACGTGACTATGATTGTGACGATGATTGGTAACTGAGATTAAACGATGATTGGTAGTATAACTAAGATTTTACTATCGGAGACTTACTTTCTAGTATACTAGTCATTGCTCGAAGAATAACGTTAATCAGTTATCTATCATCGTTACAATCGAACACAATTACAGTTACGATAACAGTTAAAATAACGATTTTACCATCACTAATTCCTATACACTTAAAAAGAATCGGCACAACTAAGTGTTCTAATGATTTGGTCAAATCCTCGCTTCGCAAACCGCGGTCCATCGAAAATCATTTCCTGCCGTTTTAGTTGATTTAAGTAATGTCCATTAAAGATAATTATAATCATTTTCAAAAACTCCATGAAAAATATTAACTTCAATTTGTGACATTCACAACCGGTCACGTGCGTGGGTCTCACTGCATTGATTCATTTATTACACTATTAAAGTTACACGGCTAATACACAATGTCCTCAAATGCGGTGTACCTTAGTTGACGTAATAATAACATAATTACAATATATATTAATATTAAAACGAATAACGCCCGTCTCCTAGTTTACGCCGACGATAACAGGAAATGTATGAAAATACTGTCATTTTCAAGGACATGTTTAGATGGATAGTACGCAATGATAAATGGTTGTTTCGCAGACTATATACATGATTCAATAGACTCAGTTCACAATTGAATCGAAAATTTTACATTAGGTATGATTAAAAATTATCAAAATTATTTTTTTAAATTTGTCAAAATATTTGATAAATCTACGTTTATTTTTATAACAACATTCTTTTATAGCTTGCATCAATATAAAAATCCATAGTACAAGTATTAATAATACATTTAATTTACATGCAAGCCTGTTGACCGCTTCCTACCTCGCTAATAATATGCAAATTTAAGATATCACTCTTGTGATAGAAATGAACAAACTATATTATACTCAGAACAGCATCAAAAACATCGCTCTTATATTTAAACATTGAGTATCGGAATATATCTACCTACAAGACCATAATCGTTCCCATGCCTGTGGAGTCTTTGTGTGGGTGCATTCCTATAAAAATTAGTATACGATGAATTTACATGGAACAGCACCGACGACCTGGTACTCCGCGCAGGAACGTGGTATACAATCAGTTCAGTTAAATTAGGGGAGTCCAGTATGCCATTTACTATTTTAAATAAAAATAATAAATCATTTAAAGTTCTTTTACACGACAAGTTAGTTAAATTAAGAGTGCTCATTAGGAAATCATAATTCAATTGTTCAGCAGGTATACACAGTTTGAAGTTAATAAACCTTAAAAATTTATGCTGAACCATTTCTAATTTTAATTCGTGCACTTTATAAAATGAATAATACTTGTACTTTCTAGTATATTGGTTACTTTAAGGATTTCTATATTGATGCAAGCTTTAAAATAATGTTAATTTAAAAACAAACGCCGATTATCGGCACTGAAAAAATATACATTAATGTAAAAAGCACGCCATGTTTACACTAAGATTTAAATTTCGAAGAGTAAATACTTATACTGTTGCATAAATGTGTCATAAACTATCGGATTTATGTTTCCACAAATAATATGTGTAGACTGCCCCTAATCCCACAACTAATGTTCTTTTTCATGTCTATTCTTTTACTGGTATGTGGTAAAAAACCTATGAAAGAAACTATAATGTATAGAGTAAAGAATATATAATTTATTTTTGGTACCAATAATATACGAAACCCCTGTGTATAAGTTATCTTAAAGATATATTAGATATCTTAAATTTACATATTATTTTATGAGAGTGTCATTTAAAATAAGTACTACATGTAAAATTTCGAAGATATTTAGTAGAATGACCTGATGAAGTAATGAATCTCTCGTAAACTGTTAATTATTGCTGATTTTCCATAATTTCCATGTTTTAATGCAGTTTCTTCCAGGCAACACAACGTTGTCTCGGCACCTTGACGTCACAGACCGCTCCTTAAACTTGCTGAACGTCAATCGTCTGGAATTTAGAAAATCAATAGCATAGATGACATTTAAAAGGTTGGACGCATGTCAATGCAACGAATAGAAAATATAATGTTTTACAAAAAGAGTCGCATTTTAATGTACAAAAATAAGTATTAAAATTCTATTATTGGTTAACTTTGCCTAATCAAATATTTGTAATGCCTTGTACATAATGAACTAGGCAGCAATAATATATAAGTGTTCATTTATAAACATTTTTATCACGTAAGTGAACCTTAACTTATTCCGATTTGCTAAAATGTAAATGTTATTACTATTAGCCAAACTATACACCGCGTAGATTTCATATCATTTGTAAATATCACAAGAATTAAGCTGTGTTAAAAAAGGGAATTGCTAACCTGAGCCGATTTCATAAAACTACATTAAATTGGGTTAGTATTATGCAGTCCCTAAAACAACATCAAATTTGACAACGCCGAGTTTACCACCGGATGTTTAGTTCCCTCTTTCGATATGGTACTATGTACTCACGCCGCATATCCACCAGCGTAATATTTCACATATCTATACAAGGGGTCTCTCACCACATTTTTTTAATGTTATATAGTTTTGTAGTAGTTAGAACGTTTCATAGAATACGGCGTCACGATATGCAAATTTATATATCATCTTTTTCATCGTCGGTTGTAAACAAATATAACGTCATAAGCTAATATCAACATACACCTTCCTTACATTCATATTTTTTAGAGCTAACATTATTAAATAAATTGAATTATAAACCTTGCTGTATATTACTTGACGTTTTAAATTGATGAAGAAAAAATAAAGGTCGTCGGCGCTAGACGCCTTTCGGATAAATTACTTAAATCCAATCCGTGGGTTATAAATAATATTATTTATTTATTTAAATTTATCACTGCTTTTTATATATTATTTATATAATTAATACTTGACGCATTAAATTCATTTTAAATATAATTAAATTATTACATCGTTAAATTGGTGACTGCTGATTTAAGTGACCGTGGTCGAGTTAAATGGAAAAAAAAATATTTTATACGTACAACTTTATCGAACAACTTTCAAACAATTTATGAATTACAATCGCTGACAGAAAGATGTTTAGTTTCTTAGTATTTTTTGTAATTATACGTATATGAGAAATACATTTTCAAATATTTTGAAATAAACCAATTTTTAATGAATAATTTAGTCATTTTACTGTTTCAGTTCATCAGAATACAGTTCAGCTATGATAAAAATAAATTGCATAAATCATTTAAAAAGATTCACAGAAAAAATATATCTATCGCAAAAATACAGTAACTATCAGTACTCGAACCCGAAATTTTATATTTCCGATAGACTACTTTACCAATTACGCCATAGTAACCTACAGATTATCGTCTAATTTTGATTTATATACATATATCTTACATTTTTAATGAGATATCTATTTTTAACCACCTTTTTAATTGCAATGTTTTTTAAACACCTTTGAGTTTTCTGTCTAATATAAATGGACTGGAAGTCTATCGTCATCTGTTTAGGTCTACTTAAAATTACAATTAATAATATTTGTTTCCAACGGGAAAAAATAGGTGAATCACTAAAAAAGTAAGATATATATATTAAAATTGGACGTTAATGTATAGGTGTATGTAGCGTAATTAATAAATCGACATTAGAAAGTTCCCATTTTGAATCCCGTTGGTCACTTTATGTTTTCGATAAATAGATTTTTTTATATATCTCTCTAAGTAATTTATATATTTAATGGTTATACATATGGTTTTAAAAAATATGTATTTTCAAAATCCCACATATTATGTGTAAAAATGTAGTGTATTTATTTTAGAAATGACTTTGCAGATATGTTAAAATCACAATGATTCAAATTAGTATTGGTTCATTAACCTTTGACATATATATTAATACATTTATAAAAAATGTTAATATGTTAATGATGTTAACAATTAACGTATTTATGTTATTATCATGATTATGTCATAACAATTAACAAAAATATGTCAATGTCCTTTAATAAAGTATATAAAAATTACAAAATGAATTTACATAGCACTTACTCATTATTTACTTGCACACTTTTTTGAGATATTCATTAATGCATCTTGAAGACAATTCATTATATAATAATAAAATAAATATGAATTAAATATATTAATTAAAAAGATATACATATAAAATCAATTATATCGAAAAATATTGTTGTTGCACCACCGGGATTCGAACCTGGATCTCTTTCCTAACCGGGGAACAACATCAACTTCACAATAAGAATGTGTTCTCCTAATAATAAAATTGTATCAATGTGTCCAAAATTTAACAAAAATGAATTGATAATTCTGGCGTCTGCTATCAGATTACTCAAAGGTATTTGAGATTCTGTAAAAATAAGGTAGATGACTCTTTCAAATAACGTAACGATTAAATGTATTAATATCAAAAAGGTAACATATAGGTTCGAAAATTTGTCGCTAAAAATATTGTCGCTGTAGCATAGTTGGATAACGCACCTTTCCCGGTTTGGAAAGAGATCCAGGTTCGAATCTCGGTGGCGCAATAACAATAATTTTGGATAGAATTGATTTTATATGTATATCTTTCTAATTAATATATTTAATTCATATTTAAAATATCGCAGACCTATGTTCTGAATAATTACAACTTCACAATAAGAATGTGTTCTTCTAATAATAAAAACATAGATTACTTTCCTTTAATTGATGATATACGATGTAATTTCTGTATAAAACTTTGTTAAAACAATCTAAATCAATAGATTTTTTTTCGTAAAAGGGTATCGTGGGGAACAATTAATAAATGATAATTAATTATAATATACATTATATTCTTATTTTTTTGGGAATGTTATAATTACTCAGATGTGTATTCGAATATTCACGTCATCTGACCATATATAAATCAAGATAAGAATTCAATTACCTTAATTTTCCAAACATTTCAATTGCAACTCTATCCATTCGGTTGATTTTAAAAATTCTCCTGTAAATCCATATCTCAAATGCTTCAAGTCGCCTGATTATGCTTTCATCCCATAAATTAGTACCGAGAACGTGATGAAGATTAGATCGTGATAAGCTGATGTTTACATCTTGACTGCAGAACATAACGTTCTTTTCGTGCTGATAAAGATTACACAAGCTAGCTTAATGCGACATTTGATTTCAACATAAGGATACCAACTTTCATTTATATTGAAATCTAGTTATTCACAATAATTGATAGTGGGAAGCAGTGGTAAAAATCGTGTTTTTAAAAATATCCTAAATTCTATACAACCTACTTTTCACACTAATAAAAAATTAAAGAATTAAATTTTAAATAACAAAGATAAGGATGATATTTAAAAAAAACGGAGTCTTTAAATTAATTTGAAATCATTTTATATAGGTAAAACTTGCAGGAACTTTTATAATAAAATTAAGGAGCACTTGAGATATTTAAATAGCAACAAGTATTCAGAATTCGCCAATCATATTTTGGAATCAAACCATTATTTTGACATTACAAAGAGTATAGAAATTTTACATAAAAATACTAGGGGTTTACAGTAAGATACATTTTAAATTTTAGAAATTGAAAATGTGTTAATAGTAAAATAAATATTATAAATAACCAAATCCTTTTTGCAAATAGTCACCTTTTAAATTTGTTTCTAATTAGTTAACCACCACTTATACTTTTATAGTTTTGTTTTTATCTATGCTTGCATCATTTTTAATTTTAGTATACGTACATTGTTTTCTGAAGAAGATACCATAGGTATCGGTTGTAGTAGGTTGTAGTGGTTTAAACAAAATATTTTTATTATCATTTACACATTGCAACAAATTAATTTTATTAATATTGGAGAAGACATTACTTTATAATTTTTGTGATTTCACTGATCTTTCATTGTCAACTATCATTAGTTGATAATGAAAGATCAGTGAAATCAAATAAAATATACGTTCATCCGTATATTTTGTTTTATTTATATTTAGTTCTAAGCCGAATATCTAACATGCCTGACACCCACAAAAAATCCACATCTCTGGACTTACCCATTGTGGTTATATAATTTCCTTTAGAATAAATCCAAATTCAAGCATGTTTCCGTTAGTAGAAAAACGTATATTACAGTAGGAATTATGATAATTGTAATTAATGCTGTGTCAGTTCCGAGCCCCTGATAATGGGGCTTTAGTTTAATTGTTTGTATCATGTTTTGAAACGTCCAATTATTTTGTGAACTCGTCTAATTAATTAGTTTCGACAATTTCCGGTCGCCGTCTTTGATTATTAATTTTCCCATTGTTTATATTTTTGTTTTTTACAAATTGTTTCCCAGAATGACAAAAATCACTGCAGAAGACCGTATTCTGATCAAAAATTTGCGAATTGAAATCGTTGGGGTGCTAGGAAAATGATCAAAGAGTTTCAAAACAAAGCCTGGAGTATAACTAGACATTACAGCAGGACGGAGCTCCATCTCATACAGCCAGAAATACAATCAACTTTCTTCGTCGTGAGAATGTTAATTTCACCGAACAGCTCAGATTTAAACCGAGTAGATTATGCAATACGTGGTGTTTTTATGATTTCTGATTAGCTAAATATTGTGCAAAAAAATTACATTAAGAATAATAATTAATTATATTAATGTTTTGAAATAACTCATGTGTTACGAGTTTTGGGCCACCCTGTATATACGTACATATATATTGGCTGACAACGGACATTCTAAAAAAACATTGATATCTTGTTGATGAATACGATATGGTGAAATAAATAGTGAATTTCTTATTCTGTATTTAGCAGGCACTACTTATATTGTATGACAACATGTTTTTTGTTTTTGTTTAGATTATTTTACATTAACACATATCAGAAGCTCTTTCATTTCAAACATTCAAAAAAAGGAGTAAATAATTTATGACCATATTCTTAGAATTGATTTTACAATAATTGAAGTGTGGAATAAATTTTCGGAACTGGCAAAAAAATTATTTCATTTGTTCGGTATTTGCACAATGGCGTGTTATATCAAATAACATTGTTCAAATAACCTCTTGGAAAAAAACATCCAATGGGAGACCGTGAAGGTCACCACGTCACGTGTTATTTATTTGTTGGATTTTTTGTTGAATGGAAACGGTCACGACTCTGGAATTGTATGGATAATAATTAATTCCATCATTAATACACTGTGCTGATGGTAATTATCAATTTGTTTATTTGTATACAATGGCCCGTTTCCGCGGACTGATGCACGATGATGTAAATCCCAGTATCGTGTTGAGATTTTAATCTAGATATAAACTCATGAGATTGGCATGAGATTAGTAGAAAGAAACATAAACTCGATCCCGCGTTCACGACGTTCGATTTGGCAGTGATACACGCGCATCAACATCACCTAGAATCATTGAAATCTTACTTACTTACTCACCATCACGCCGTTTCCCCGCGGGTGTAGGCAGAGAGGATAGAGCGCCACACGTTTCTGTCCTGACACATACACACTTTTCGCTTCGTCCACATTCATACAACCTCGACGATTATTGAGGCTTCTAACAGGGCCATCCTCCAGTATTTGGTTTACCTGGTTGTGCCAAGTCTTCCTTTGACTTCCTCTACTTCTGCTGCCATCAACACTTGCGTCATATATCTTTCTTACCATTCTCTCCTCATTCATCCGTTCCATATGACCAAACCACTTAAGTGATCCATTCTTAATCTTACTCACTATACTAAGATCAGCTTTACATCCTTTCCTTATTTCTTCATTCTTTACTCTGTCATAAATGGTTCTGCCACATATACGCCTAAGTGATCTCATTTCCACTGCACTTAGTCTACTTTCAGTCCTCTTCTGCCAGCTCCGGGCTTAATTGCCTTTAATTACTAGTTTCTATCGAAAATACTTCCCAACTACACAAACTCATCTATTTGTTCCAAACATTTATTACCTCCAAGTATTCAGCACGGTGTATTGCTTTCTTCTTTCTCGAATACATCTATTTATTCGGAAAAGTCTAACATTGATATATAGAGCATTAAGTTATCAATATTATTTATGTTTTAATCACCCAACTGACGAACAACAATGACATTTGACGTACGATGAGCGTGAAGTAAGGTGCGAGATAGCAAACCTCTGAGACATAGTATGTAGTGTAACAGAAGGCATTCAATTACAAACATTAATTCCGTCTTGACTGCTGCATTTGACGTATGATTGTCTCGAATTGAAAATCTGATAAAAATCTAATTGATTGTAATTTAATGTCTCTGTTAATCTAACTTGTTTAATTTCAGTCTTGTATATTTTTGAAGCTTCTAACTGGGTCGTCCTCCAATATCTGGTTTATCTGGTCCTCTGCTCCTGATTCCTGAAACATTTACCTCATATATTAAAACATTAGACCTGCATTTTATACAAATAATAATATAAGAAAATTACTCATAAATTCCAAAGACAAATATGATAAATTTAATAATGCTTAGCAGTAAAGATTGTACTGCTTTTTATATTTAAAAAACAGGTCGAAATTTGAACATGAGGGTCAAAGAGTATTTAAGAAAGTGCAGTTTTTGTAAATTTCAAAACTTCGATAATTTTTAGAACAAAAGGGGTGTAAGTCTCAGAGCCTAAATTTGGTGTGTGAGCACAACTACTTCACACCTCTTTGAAAAAAAACTTTTGATATCTAACCCTTTCAGCAAAAACTTCCTCATGAAAATGGGACTTTTTTGAAACTTGTTGGAGTGCATGTAGGTGAAATTGTATCAAATCAATTCCAATTATAGTGCTTTTCTTTTTAAATGAATTGATTTTAACCTCATGCTTACATAATAAATAGAAGTTAAGATATTTCAGTTTCCGAAAACCCTTCACATTGCAAAATATGCTACGCCCCGTAAAACAAAACGCAATCACCAAAAACAACACAATTTAAATATTCATCATTTTGAACTACCAACATGTTAGGGTGATTGCACAAAAAATATGAGAATTTTTAAAAATGGTCAAGCAACCAGATCATTTCATAAGAGTTGACCAGTTGGTGTATTAAATATATCTCATAAAAGTGGTTAAAAACAAAGTCATGTCATACGTTCCGTAATGCTAAAATATTAATTCTTAAGGTGGATGAAAAGTCTGAATACAAGGTGAAAGAAATATTTTTTATTAATGAAGTTTTCAAAGAGGCTTCAATCATTAGTGATGCATGTGGTAACGCGTTTTTGGTGACGCGAAATTGGTGTTTGGTGACGCGAAATTGATCTACACAATGCAGCAATTCATTGTCTCCGTCAAACTTTCATTTCAATTCAGTTGTGGTCACGATTGTTTGTGGTCGGTTAACATATCTGTACAACAATGTAATTAAATTATCATTATCGAATTAAATCGAAACCGAAACGTGTGTAAAATCTATAATTGAATTAGTTATTAACTTTTTTATTAAATATTTTTAAGATTAGCAAAATAAACATTAGACCGGCATTTTACACAAATAATAATATAGGAAATTTACTCATAAATTCTAAAGACAAAGACTATAAATTTAACAATTCTGGTGTCTATAAAGGATTGTGTTGCATTATATATTGGTATAATAGGTCGAAATCATTTGTTAGAAAATGGTCATGGTTTTGATAAAATTTTGGGATTGTCTATTTTGCATGTAAACGGTGTTAGTCATAAATTAAATAATTTGGAATCATTGGAGATAAATAAAGTGTGTAAAAATAATTAAAATATTATAAACAACCAACTAAATTTAACCACAAGTCCCATTCTAAATTTTTTTCCTAAAAAATATTCTAGTAATTCTGTATCATCAAGTAGCAGATTTGGTTAGGTACTAAATTTATTTTTAAGTAATTATTGTTTTTTAAAAATAGATTATGTTAAAGAAACAACAACAAATGTTTTTGATTAGTTAATGACATCCTGAAGAAGAAAATTATATTTTTCAAAACCGGTACATATATTTTGAATCATTAAGTGGTTAATAAAACGAAGTTAACAATTTAAAATGACTATTATTTATTAAATTAAATGCTTCTTGGTGTACGTGATTGTTTCTGACTTCTCGTAGTTTCCACCCCTACGATAGCTAGCCTACACACACGTAACAATCCACAGGGGGTAGTAATTATATTCCCGGAGGGGTTGTGACAATGCCTTTGGATATCCAGACAATACGGTTAATTGTTTTCTTAAGACAGTAACATTACTTCTTAGTAATTAGTAATTAGCTTCATTTGTGATTAAGTTAGCAAATATCTCACAGCATTTACGATAGAGTAACGAACTAAACACAAAAAGCTAAAGATTTTTGGAAATAAATTTTAATTAAATAATTCCCATCTACCGAAAAGACGCCATTAAATTCTAGCCGCTATTACGTGAATTAGGATAACCCACGGCTAGAGTTTTTAATTCCGGCAGTCTTTCCGCGTGCAACGTTATACCGTTGCATCGATATGTAATTTATATTTTGTTTGTTCAATCCGCATCATATTCTTACTGATCTAAGTATTTCCCTACTGAAGACATCTTTAAGTCTGTCAATTTCGTCGGCAGTTTTCTGCTAATTTATTCTTACTGTATGTATTTTATTTTATTGAAAGAGATTATTTTGAATTAAAACTGCGTGCAATGGTACGTTTTACTATGCAAGTCTACAGATTAATTTTTTTTTCAGGTGTATTACAAAGTTTCGTATTTTGTATGGTGTTTACAAGTATCTAATAAACGATCGACTTTTGCATTTATGGGTCAATTTTGGTTGATTATACCAATAATATTGATTTTTGTTATATGAGTTTCGATAATGGTGATTTGTAAATATGTTTATGACTTATGTCTTAATGAAACATTCTAAATATTAATTGTCCGAAAGTGAAATCGTAGATAATATTTTAAGCAAAATTGAAAGCGGAGAACGGTATGAAGCAACAAAGAACTTGCCTTTTATGCAGAGTACCCACTTGTCGTTATTTACAGTACAGAACATAAAATTATTTTCTAAATCTAAAAAATGTACAATTGTTCTCAAAATTAGAATATTTTTTTATTTATTTCATATCTAGTATACCTACATATGTATACCTAGTTAGCATGCATAACCTAAGTGTATGCTTACTGCACGACACTGCTACCTACATATAATATACATGGAGTAGTTTGTTTTCAATAAATGTAATTTTGTTTATTTGTTAGTGAATGAATGAAGTTAAAATGTGATCTTAAAATTAAATCAGCATAGCATAATCTATACATATAAATAAAATTGTTTGTTTGTTGGTTTATTTATTTTTTATACAAATCTACAGTTTTATTCCGAGCTTGATAAAATTTTGCACACTTGACCTTCAAAACAAGAAGAACAGTATTTACAAATTTTGATAAACCACCCCCATCCCTCTTTCCTGCCCCTTAAGCAGAATTTTGATACTTCTTGATGAAATTATACATACTTAACGTTCAAAATAAAAGTAAAATTACTGTCTACATCTAATTTTGAATAAAAAACTACCCCTATCCCTCTAATTGAAGCATTTTCACTGTGAGTAAAGTTCGGGCAACGCCAGGTACTTCAGCTAGTATTATATAAAAATCAAAACTCAAAGCATGGTCTTATGGTAAAATTAATAATTCTCTTCTTTGTGGTGTATATAAATAAAACAAGTCTAATCTGTGTTGGTCGTTACCCTCGTCTCTATGTTTCGTGGAGGGGTGAAATCAACCCGCTAGAGCCAGGGTGACAGTGTTCCTAGGTCCCAAACCCTCAGGGGTTTCTGGGACCAGTCCCAGCATCTATTATTCTGATTATTCTCGTGGCTCGTGTCCACGGCTGAGATTTTTAACTAGAAACAAAGATTACCCTCTCATAACAACTAACAAAATCTTCCCATTGATAACTAACTAATTGATAAGAAGATCGAATAGTCAATTTACTTATCCAAAATGCGATTAAAATCATGTATTTCTTACATCCGCGAAGCTACACGTTAAATTTTTATTTTTTTATTTATTAGTTAATGTAATGTTAGTATAAAGACGTTACCATAAAAAATCTAATTGTATAGATTCCCTACTTATATACACATATGTATAGTATATAATACCTATATAAGTAGCTGTTTTTTGTGATCTTTTATATAAACGTCATGCTTAGACTCACAGACATTTTACATAGACGTTTGTGTGTGAGTACATAAATCTTGTTAAATTACAGACAAGATAATTTAACTAATCATTTATATGATAATGAAATGATTATATAATATAATAACAAAAAACTAGCTCTCCATGGCCGACGATGATGATTTAGATTTATATCAAAACGAAGTGCGGAAGTGAGAAAGGATATTTTCCACGAGATTCAAGAATGTATCTGCGCAAAATTTGGAACGGACATCATTCAACATAATATATATTTATGCCGTGGCGAAAAGGTGGAGTAGCCAGGGGAAAGGGTGAATGTGCTTATGTTTTGCGTTGAGTTCTATAGAAGATCTATGTTAAATTTGGTTTAGATCGGTCAAAAGGTATACATTCAATTTTATAAACTAGAGATAGTCACTTATAAAATTTTATATTAATTATACGATTCAATTATCTCATTAAACATGCACACGAATGAGATTATTATAACTTAATAAGTACACAAATTACACATTTAATTCAATTATGAAAATACGCTATCGCTTTAACAATTGGGCTTTACATCTTAAAATATAATAGAAAATTAATTATAATTGATCCTAAAAGAATTATACGTTAATATTGAAGTTAAAATTGTATCTAATATTTTATTCTACCTTTGATACACCTTAAGATATTTGAATTAATGTATTTACTAGTGATAATAATAAGAAATAAATTATTGCAGATAAAATAAATCACTGGGCGATGCATTTTAAAAACTGTTTTAAAAAATATATGTAACAAACTGTCTTTTTTTAACTGTACAATACTTATATATTATATAAAAATATATGTATGGTATATTTTTATAATATTCGGTGGCCTGTAGGTATATATAACATATATAAAATATAATGTATATATATAGCAATTAGAATAATTAAATCTGCTCCATGTCTGCCCTATTAGGTTACATTGATTTACAGAAATAATAATCAGATTTTTAGTTTCTGTTTATATATGTCAGTATACATATGTATATGTCAAAAAGGTATATCTAGTTTATTTTTAAAATATTTTTTATTTTTTTATTAGAGTGTTGAATGCATACGAGTTGAACATATTAATCCATCTAAATATTGAATACAAGTTTGTGAAAAATTTTGAGATATCAAAAAATTAATATATTTCACGTTGATTATTTGTTGATATTTGTTTTATATATATTGTCCTATACACTTTTTATATATAATACGATAAAACGTTTTGTATAAACCACTATTTGTTGATAAATCAACATGTTTCTATGCCTATGGTATCTTTTTCAGGAAACATTGTATACTAAAATTAAAAATGCAAGCATAGTTAGAAATATGATGCAATTGAATTTTAACAATAATACATAATGCAATCGGATTTTTATCGTTTTAAATACTTATTTTTCTTTATTCATTCTAGAATCATAATATATTATATTAAAATTTTTTCCTAAAAATTATTCGAGTAAATTTGTATTAAGTAACAATTTCAGTTAGGTATTAAATTTATTTTTCAAATAATTGTTGTTTTTTTAAAAATAGATTCTGGTAAAGAAACAATAATATATGTTTTTAGCTATTATTGACATCTTGAAGAAGAAAATTGTATTTTTTAAAACTGGTAGATGTATTTAAACTCAATAAGTGGTAAATAAAACGAAGTTAACAAATAAAATTGTCTGAATATCTTTAACCATCCAGCTTATTTTTAACATTTTTCTGTAGATCTACATCTCAAGTGCTTCAAGTCTCCATATCATTTCTTCCGTAATTGTCCATGTTTTTATTCCATAAAATAACATCGTGGATATAGCATCTGACTATTCGCATTCGTAATTTAAGGTTATGATCGTGACTGCCGAACATCTTTTTCATGCGGATAAAGGTTGCTGGAAGGAATGCTGCAAATCGGAGTAGATGGCTTTGAACAGTTTTGATTGCAGTATCATTACTATGGCAACCACAACTGCTTTACCAAGAGCATAACTAAGAAGAAGATTATAATATTTATACGCGTACCTACATGTATAACATCATTTGACAAAAGTACAGATAAACATGTAGGTCTTATGAAGTAAACAAAATTAATTGTTGTTAAGTATGTGTACGATAAAAAATCAAGTTAACACCAGTTGAGGCATATATAAATTTATATTTCACTTGTATAATAATTAGATAACGAATAAATGTCCTTGGCCTACAAAATGACCAATTATGAGTGTATCGTAAACACAAAACGCAGTAAAACATTTTAATAAACTACGTTAATTATTGTTCTTTGTAAATCAATTTCGTGAATATCTGTTGTAGGGACAAGTAAGCGACATGCTTTTATATTTTAACATACTAATATAATTATTCAGTGGGTACAAAAGTAAAGTTTATCATGAAAACAGTGTGTTGAAATTTCGTCATGAATATAAAATCACTTGTACCAGGCACCAACAGAACCTTTTTGAAATAAAAATATTTTGTAGCTGTCGAGTATCAATCACGGCAAGTGTGCTGCCATCTTTCTATACCCCTAATGGAATGTGGTATCAAATTGTCATATATACTTATTATATAATGCTCTTTTTGTGTTAGAATTGAGTGTATTGACTTTAGTTATTGATATACTGTATTATTTATATGTACACTGTTACCATCAAATTTTATAAGTAATATTTAAATTATTAACAAATAAAATAGTTACTCTTGCTGAATTTTGTATTAATACAGTGCTTAAGGTATTTGTAAACTGATATTTTCATTGATTTCTCGCCAGTGTTTTGGTTAGTATCCCAGCTTGTCATGTAATATACCGGGGTACGGTTCTCCACCAGGTAGTTTTATTTTAATTTTATTTATTTTACAGAATTTATTTTTAAAAAAAACCTTCATTCTATGCAGGGGTAGTAGGATAAGTTTTTACAAAGTTGTCACCCTTATGGCTTGGCATGATTCGCAATAATTTACCTCCTGTTATTTATTTTTATTCTTATTATTAACTCCTGCTCTTTATTTAGGTCAATAGATATATAATACACAACGCTATTTTTTACTATTCCAGACTTATTTAGGTACTCCAAAGATTCTTGGTCCACATCATCTTATGCACGCTTGTCGAATGCCGAGCCATCTTACAGGATTGTTTTCCGGCGCATCTAGATTATTTGATTATCAATGGCGTAACTATACATGCGGTGCATTGGGGACGACATTAGATATTGGCCAAAAGGTCCGCGCCCAATAATAAATACGATTATAATGGATACTATTCCCAGCTTTTATTTTTTGAGTACAGACGGTAAACTGCAAAAATAAAATTAACAATTTAAAAACATCCTGTATTTTTAAACTTAACTGTGGTTACTGTGATGCGGTGTACATTGATAAAACGGTAAAGTCTTTTGATGTTGTATTGAACATAAGAGATCTTCTATACACAAAAAATTAGAATCAACCCAATTTGCAAAACATCTACTTCAAAATAATCATAATTTATCTTCTAACAATAAACCAAACTCTGTTACAATTTTGCAATAAAGGATTAAAATGTAATATATTAGAACAGTTAGAAATCAAGAAGCATTTAAATAATAGCATTAATGAACAAATTAATATCTACAATTCCCCTTTATTAAATATATTTAACTCTGCATAAGTAGGTTGATGTCTGTGTATACAAAATACATATTATTGTCTTCGCTTGAATTTGTATTAGATGTAGGTATAATCGATAATGTCGAATATATTTTGTGCTAATGATAGTTAAACATATACAATTTTGTTTTTTTCTATCATTAATATATGTTACTTTGCTTACTGTTATACCGGAGGGTACCCAAATATATGTCTTACTTTCTTACTGATATGTTGTATTTACTTTGTCAAATTTTATATGCATACCCTCGGTACATTTGTCTGATATTAACACTCATAGTAATTAACTAGGTGAAAATGTATACTTAATGAATATTAATTTGGAAGAGTAATACGTCAGACCGTTAGGCATTATTTATCAATGTAAGTACATAATACATGTAAAAAGTGAACCTAATAAATGTATTATTATTATTATTAGTAATATTAGTGACATGTAATTAAATACATTATCTTTAGTATAATGTTTCCAACATTGTCAATTTTAACATTAAGAGAATGTTGTATTTTTAATTACCTAATACCAAAATTAGTATATAAGCTCACCACACTGTCCTATGTTTTATCAGTTGATAATGGCGAAACGCCCGTCCAATTATTTGGAAAAATTAATATAGAACGAAAAAAATCGTGTTTGATTAATTGTGTTGATTAAATTTTCCTAATGTGGACTGATATTTTTTTTAAATCAACCACAGCAAGAAATGGAATTATAATTATTATTATTTTTAAGTTAATTAAAAAAAAACATTATCGATACCCCGTTAATATGCCTGGTTAGAGACAAGAATATCGCCACAAGGGGAACATTGCTGTAAAGCGAAGCAAGGATTTTTACGTTGGTAGTTTATTTAAATGCCTGAAAACACACTTTTGGTTTTCATTCATGAATATGTGAATTTTATAGGAGACCGGAGACCAATTTTGTTATTACTATTTTGTGATGGATAAAACCACGCGATACTAAATATCATTATATTTCACATACAGGGGTCCCTTCGATTTTGTATCGGGGTCCAATATGCCTTTTTTTTCATTTTACATTGGGGCCCAGTTATTTTTAGGGTTACACCACTGATTATATTATGTCTTCGCAGAATTATAGATATATATTGCGTCTTCAACACACGCGTTATACGAGTATATTGTGTAACGTCTTCCCTCTTCACTACATTCTATACATCCAGGCCGTACAGATGGCTTTCAACCTTATTTACATTTAAACTGCCAACAATATTTGACACGGGGAACATCTTCAAACGAAGGGTAGGTTTTAAGTGTGTCGACTTAAGATGTTAAAAGCATGTAACTGTTGCCCACAGACATCGGAGAAATTTCAAACACGTGACATTGAAAATCGTTATCTACCGTCACTACAATATTTGGCATTATTTTATTATTATTCTGAACAAAATTTATTACACAATTTAAGCTTAGTTAAGACTAAACATATATACATATAATGTGTTACAAATCGGTTTAGGTTAAAATATATAAAATAATTTTAGAGCTCTTTCTTAATATCATGTTTAAAATTACACCTCATTTTAACAAAGCCTTCGAATTTTAACTTTCAAAAAATACACCAGCAGAAGCATTGTTAACTAAACAATAAATTTAATGTATTCACGAAAGAAAGTCTATTTACATAGTATTCTAATCAAAATAAAATCTCTCGCCGAGAATCGCCGGCCTACTAAATTCGATACGACATAAATAACCATAAAATGATGAATTTGAAAAAAAAATTCCGTATATTAGAATTGAAATGTAATCAAATTATTTTGAATTTTTAATATAGGTAATGATTATTCAGATATCAATCGCCTGCCCACGTGGTATTTTTATTTTTATATTTCTTAAGCAAACATCAATGAATTTATTATTCCGATTCCTCGCACAATATGTTGGACATAAATATCTTATGACTGTATAAATATAGATATGACCATATATAATATATATATTTCTTAATTGAAACATTATTTATTGTGTCCTAATTTTAGAACATAGTACCTACTAAAACAAATTAGATGAATCACTCAGAAAAAAATCTGTTCCACCGGGATACGAACCAGATTTTTTTCCTTGCCGGAGAACCGCGTTACCAATTTCGCTATGTTATCAATTTTAGAGTATGATAAAATTCATCATCAATAATGTTGTGAAATAATTTCAATTGTCTTATTGTATCGTTTAAATCAACTAAAATATAATAGAAAAATAATTTTCTTTGTTTGACACGATGACAGCATATTTTCACGTAATATTATGTGGCACGGATAGCCATCAATGCATGTTTGTTTTACGTTGCTATGCGTCACCGATGGATCGAAATAAAGAAATTATTATAATACTGGTATGAACATAATCCATAGACCGCAATTACGGTGTGTGACTACGTCACATATAACACACCGACTGTGGTGGTAAACATTTCTAAGAAAATAATTGTATATAAGTAATTTTTTTGGAGAGAATATTGAACCAACCGTTATGTTGGTTCAATATTCTGATTGATTGTGATCGAGCGCCTAGAAAACACTACTTAATCGCACCTAAAATGAAATGTGATTAGTTCTATGATTGATGTATCCGAGTTGTATTGAGAAAATTATTTTTTGAGTGGCGTCTTGTTAATTGAAAGACAGAGTGTTAATGGGCGATCTAACCATGCTGATGGACTTGAAAAATGTCAATCTGCTAAAGCAGATTTAGGCAAGTACCTAAAGATACTTGTCAAAAGTAATCATATATATTAACTGTTATTAGAAACATATTATCAAATAATTGTGTTTTTTGTGTTTCACGCAAAAATAGTTTTGACCTTTTTCTACGATCTTTTTAGCAACAACTCTTTTTTCACATTTACTTAGCGTAATGAGAGAAAACCTATTTGAGGGTCAAACAGTTATCCTTTTGACCTTAGAATGAAAGTCGGTATGGGAATATCCTACCGAACCCAAACTACACATACATAGCCCGGAGGATAAATGAGTAAGCAGGCTGACAGAAACATTGTAACGTATCTGTCACTTATTGTAAAGAATTTATTATTATTTATTATCCAGAATCCTTTGTTCGGAATTGTATTGTGTATTTCTATTATTTAAAAAAAATATATATATGTACGTGGATTATATGTAACATTATATGTAATTCTATATTATTATATGTAATTCTTTTAAAGCTATGATTTTGTGCTGCGATAAGTAGACAAAATTTCTAAACGCGGATCAAATCCATAATTATTACACGAAAGACCTAACGTTAAGCGCTAAAAATGTTAATAAAATAAACTTAATACCTACATCATTAATATTTTTAGGATAAATTATGTACCTCACGAGTAATGAGTCACGATGAGATAAATCTCAAAGATTTAGTTGAGATCAATCTCAGCACCATATATGCGTGTTTATATTATGATCTGGAGATCAGTTTGAAATTCGTAGAACGAGTAAAACTCAAACCCTTGAAAAGTTATTCATACAGAAGGCATCTTTAAATAACAAACATTTATTACGTTTTAACTGCTGAACGATCAATGAACAGATATTCGAAATTTTATATGTAATACGTAAAATGAGAAGCGAGACCGAGAACCTCTGAGACTTTTAGTAGTACACGCGATGGACTACAAAAGCTGAGAGATATCTCCAATGAGATCTCACGGGAGAATAACCTCATCTCAGAGTTACATCGAGTTGAAAATCTCATAAAAATTCTATTCGTGGATATGGACCATTAGATGTTATTTTATATTAGACCGGGAAAACTACCAAAATGCACCATTTTATTTATATTTTTTTCTTTTAAAATGGCACCCACATCAAGTTGAATGTAATTACTATTCTTAAGAGTCCAATTTAATCCTAAATTACTATCAATGAAACTGTACGATATGTATAAGTATTTTCTTAGTAAAGAAATCTGAAACAAAATTAGAAATAACACTACGTGTCATTTAATTTATATATATATATAAATTATATATATATAATTTATATATTCTGGAATCTAATTTACAATACAGATATTGTAAAACATTTAAAAATAAGCCACTACCCAGTGGCGTGCAGTAGGTATTGACTTGGGTTATGCTGTTACAATGATATTATATAATACTATTTAATTGACTATATGCTACATTGTACATAGGTCTATGAACTTTCGTTTAACCGACGTCTTTAGGCAAAATGAATCCATCATAATAAAAATAATAATTATCCTCGAACGCAACGAATAATCATGAAAACAACACGTTTAGTAATAATAATAATAAGAAATATATGCTTTGATCAACTCTACGCCAAGTTCAAAACCTTTCAAATGTCATTTTGTTTGGAAACAACATGATTCGCACAACATAGATTAGCTGATCCATTTCTAACTCTGCCGAGTGGAATTTTAAATTCACTAGGTAGCAATTGTATGGCTTGAATAGAATGATAGATTAAAATAGTGGTTAACAATTGTAGTAGCAAAAATAAATAAGAATGACCCAGTAGAGAACTATAGCGCTACGGTGGTGTCGCGCGGTAGCATTAAGAACTACGCAACTAATGTAACTCTGATATACGGTGGGCGCTAGTGTAATTATAATATTATGGATTATAAAATTTATATATGTTTCACAGATTTTTTAGTAATGCACAGCTTTTTTGTTTGTGTGCTGTGTACGCCCCTGTCACTACTATTAATTAACTTTTCGAAAGTGAATGGTGCTCTTGCACCAGGGTAGAACAAAGAAGAGCGCTCGACCATGAATTTCTGTACAATATTATGCTAATTCCATCTACGATCCACAATGTTTTACATGGAATACGGTTTATCGGGCGCATAAAACAATGGGACAAAAACTGTTGGCCATTATTAGGTATGGCGCAAATTATTTTTATTATTAGGTAATTATATTAAAAGGCAATTAAAAAACAAAACAATTTAAAAAATCAACCAAAATTCAAGGTTGTCTTCCCAGAATAACCATTTAATATTTTGTTTACATTTATTTATTTCACAAACAGCCTAAACAAAATAAAAGCAATTTTGTAACAAATTTACATTTAGGGTAAATATATTTGTGAATATGTTTATTTTTAATTGAACGTTAATTATATTGATTTATTATTATACACGCCTTATTCAGACATTAACAGAATTTGTAAAATAACAGAAATTAAAACAGAAGTGCAATACACAAAGAAAAAAAAAATTATAGTGTCAGCATGTTTTTACGTAATCAAAATTAAAAATAAATATTAATGTACAGTAGCAATCCGTCATCATTGAGTTGAGACATAAAAAATTGTAATAGTGTAGTCCTATAAAGAATCAAATTAACAGCAAAAATGTCGACTACCTCCGCATATTCATTCCCCAAAGAATGCATTCTGGGACTGCGGAGTTAGATAGTGCATGAGTTCTGACATTACCACTGTAATAAAACAATGAATTGTGTCTCGATGACATCAATGGTGCGTGAAAGTCAAGCAGACTAACAATTTGGGGGCAGTCAATTGCCACTGATGATCCTGTATAAGGTCGGTCATCGTACGTCTCACTGTTAAGTTTAACAATTTCAGACGGCTAAGGAGATAATCATAATTGATATCCCCAGAGCGCATATTTAATTCAAAATTAATAAATCTTAGAAATTTTCTCTGGATTCTTTCAATCGCCGTCGAGTGTATTGTGAAGTGTGGAGACCATATGACTGAATTATAAGTTATTGTTTTGAAAATGTTGCGATGTTAATTGCGCTGCAAAAAAGTATATACGTGAGTAAAATTAATTTAAGTTCAGAATTTCGATAAACAATTAACATTATTAATTTTAATGAAATCAAATTTTAAGTTTTTTAAGATTTTACAGCATAATAATTAAATCAAATTAGTATCCTGTTGGTGTATTCAATTTTTTTTGAGAGACACTGATTGGTCACTTCCAACGAGTTAAAATACATGCCTTAGAAAACGTATGTAGATGAATCTTTTGTAAAATTATTGTAGCTTATTTGTGAATAAGCGAAGATTGCTATTGATTGAAATAACAGGGCTCAAAAACGACTGATTTTGCAACTATCACCAATTTGGAATGTCCAATTAACATCAAAAATAGCTAAATTTGACTATTAATAAATTAACAATTGTATAAAAATATACAAGAAGACAACTGTATTAAAAGATAGAAAAAAATAAAAAATGAAAGTTTCTAACTTAACCAAGATTATCGCATTATGCGTAGTATCCAAGATCACGAGAGATATATTTTATTCATAACGGAAAAGTGACAAATATCACGCAGCGTCGCGTCACTTTTCATTTCAACGTGTGTCATATTCCGGGCTTGCGATGTTCTGCGACGCCACCGACGCGCGCGTCGCGAACTTTCAGCGTCGTGAAATATCTCCCCGTTTTCAGTTGGGCTGTTCTCTCTGCGCGGTGATGACGTCTGCGCCCGCCCCCAGCCTGTATCGACCGCGAGGATAGTCCTTGCGATGTCATCCGTGAGCCCGACCTGACTGAAATGCACGTATTAATTTCGTGAGGTTGTTCGCGAGTTTGAAGATCAAATGAAAGTGAATGTTTAAAGGAATCAAGTGAAATATAAAAATATGATAAAGTTGAAGTGTATCAAACGGGCAGAATCGTGGTGAATTATTTTGAATTGCTTATTTATTGATTGCTTTAATGATTTCGTCGCTGTGGGGATCATTATTGGTTACTTTATTCCATCTTCATGTTGGTGTGCGATTCTTTTACGGCTGATGCATTTTGCTGTATGTTATTGTAGTGATTTCAATAAAGACTAATAGTTTTAGTATAGATTATTTTAAGAATAATTAATTTTAGTGTATTTTGATGTAGGGAATATTAATACCGGTGTTGGCTCTTATATAGAGTATATTCTTCAAAACAGACATAATTTTTGATGTAGATTTATTAAATGAAATATAATTTTGGAGTAGTTTTATTTAACGACATTATATTCGAATGTAGTCAATTTAAATACTGGTGTTGGTTCCTATAAAGAGTGTATTCTTCAATACTGACATTACTTTTGGCGTAGGATCTATTGACGATGTTTAATTTTGGTGTAAATTCCTTTAAAATAAATTAACTTTCGGTGGATGTTTCTTCAACGTCTAATACATTTTGATGTTTGCAATATCAATATATACTGGTGTTGGTTCCTATAAAGAGCGTATTCTTCAATACATACGCATACTTTATACACTTTTAATTTAGATATAGGTTACTTAACATTATTTTTCTTAATATTAAGATGATTTTATAGACTTGTATATAGATAGATTTAATATTTTAAGAACATACATAAGCAGAGAAAATAGATCGAAAAAATAAATTTTAGTATTGATAAATAATAAGACATCTATTACTTTTACACATTCTCGCGACCTTCACATTCAACCTTTTTTGCTCCATATTAAAACAATAATTTTTGGTTATAACAAAGAACTATAAAATAGTATATGTTTAACATTTTAATTGTATTCCATAAATACAGTTTATTGTAATTTTTTTTATTTTCTACAAGTGAATTCATTTATAGACAAATGAACATTTTTCCTAATATTATTTTATTAAATTATAAGGCTGTGTGTAACATTAATAAAACTTTATTCTCGCATCTCGGATAAGGTTGGTGTGCGTCAGTTGATCATTCTCCTCATTACATAAAGTACAACAAAGAATAGCAGCTTGCTCTGCGCTAACTTAGTACTGTTATTTACGCGAGTTTTATTCTTGTACGCTCCAGCATGTTTATATCATGTCATAAAAAAAATAGATTACTTTGAAATAATGATGGCAATATATACTAGATGATTTGCCTAAATCTTAACTTGTACAATGATTTAGTATCCTCGATTATCCCGTAAAGCAGACATTGTCAAATAAAAATCATCATGTTACCTAGTGTTTCAGTTTAATTACTTCCATGTATTTTAAATCATTAATAAATTGCTTTGTTGAAAATTCTAATGCACGAGGATAATAGTTTTGTTATACGTGTTTACTTGTTAATATTTTGAAAGTCATTGTAACTATTGCCAACATGAGGTATTCTCTTAAAGGCCCATGTCCACGTTATTTTCTCAATAGATTTTTATCATTGAGAGTCAGCAAAGTGCGTGTGTACTGGGTGTGTCATTCTAATCGGTATTCAAAGCACAAAGGGTGATGTTTCAGAAATCGCTTAAGAGTCGAATAGAGTCGATCTTCGAGAGAAATCTCATTCGTGGACTAGGGCCATTATAGTACGTTCATAATGATGACGACTTATTACGGAACCTGCATAAAGGCACATATTCATTGTCAATTGTATTTTGGAAGCAGAGCAGAATTATCAATTGACGTACACGAGATAAATCTTCAAGAACCGAGACTTTCTCACCCCGGTATACTAAGAGTATACGGAGGGAATAGAACGCAACATATTTAAATATGAAATAGTCAACCCGGTACCGATAAAGGTGTTAAAAATAAAACGTAAGATGAGAGCATATAAAATGTTACGAAATCTTCTGACGTAGTTTTCTCGACAGATTTTACTTTTTATTTTTAATATTTTCAAATTGAACTTTGTGCTTTATTACGTTCATTATTAATAACAACTTAATGGGAAATTTATAAATATCAATAAGTTTCGAAAAACACAACTTTCTTCTTCAGAATGTAAAATTAACAATCAAATGTTTAAAAAAAAAAATGGTATCATCAAGTTAATTTCTACATCTTTTATTGTAACAATTTAATTTAAGTATACTACATCTGTATACATATTCACAGTATTTCATTAAATATTTATATTTATCAAAATTGTTGGGTATATCATAGAATATATTTATTAATTATCTATAATAATAATACGTTTCATAGATCTAAACATCAACCGCTTTCGAAAAAAATAAATTGAAAACGTGACAAATATGTTTTTGGTTAGTTAATTTTACATCCTGAAGAAGAAATTTTTTTTTTCGAAAGCGGTTGATGTTTAGATCTATGAAACGTATTATTATTATAGATAATTAATAAATATATTCTATGATATACCCAACAATTTTGTTAAATATAAATATTTAATGAAATACTGTGAATATGTATACAGATGTAATAAGGTTTATTTAACTTAAATAATATGTGTTCCATACTCCGTGCGGGTATTGAAAGCGGAAATTGCCTACGTCATACCTAAAATCAATTGTTCGTTAATCCTATAAGCTTCAAATTTCACAAATGAATCTGTTGTTGCGAAAACGACACGAGGCGCTACTTTAGCATTCGTGAATGAGCGCTTTCGTGTCGGTGATGATGTTGCTATCTCTTCAAAAATATGATTTAATTAACTCAGGATGGAGCTTTAGAAGATATTTTTTAATATATAAGGGACCCGTCAAATATTATGGCTTATATCGAATATTATGATTCGGCTTTCGAAGACCACCGTAGAAGATTAGAAATTCAACGTTGCGCGCCATACTTCACGCTTATTGTACGTCAAACATCAAAAGCCAATCCATTAACCATTAGTCAGTTGGGTGTGTTTTAATCTCCCCAGCATCAGTTGAAATTGAATAAATACTTGTGTTTTAATGCTTTTCTTTTTCTAACTATTTAAAATAAATAGTTGTAGGTGTCTATGGTTCTAGGTAACGTTTGTGCGCATGTGTTAATTCAAACGTCGTATTCGCAGGCTTGATATGTTGTCTATTTCTACCAATTTCATTGGACTGATGCAAATGCAGGGTACGATTTGACATGGAATTATTTTAAGAAATATGTGCATTAAAATAAATACTTTGTTCCTTTAAACGAATTGTTTGTCCGTTACAATAATAAAAATATATGTCTTTGTTCAATAAAATATACCTAACTTTACATAACAAAATATTATAATATTTTGTCCATCACCAAAATGACATAATATTTTTTTATATTCACATATACTTTATGATTACCGGAAAATTGCCCGCCCACTGTTGCTCGCCCACAATTGCTCGCCAACAAAGTTGCTAGCCACACAATTGCTCGCCGGCAAAGTTGCTAGTCACACAATTGCTCGCCAGGAAAGTTGCTCGCCTTTTTCCTTTTCTGACCTAACCTAACCTACAATTGTTTATATATATATATACAATATATAAGAGGCTGAGATGCTAATATCTCGAGAAAAAAATATCGTGACTGCGCGAAAAGGATAAAAATAATTATTAACGATTATCCAACTATAACATTGATTGAATTTCTGTGTGGCATAGCTCAAAATTATAGTTTTTGAATATTTATACATAATTCTCTCGTATACGAATTATTGTCACTTAAAGAATATAATATTTTGGTTATTCAATTTTTTTTATTAATATTGTTTTATTTTTATTTTAGACGATTAGTGTTGCAATATAATTATATTATTAATAAAAATATTTATTGTTTTAGGAACCGTTGGATTTAAATCATATTCTTAATCTTAATAAGCCTTTATAAATACTTTTAGTTGGCGACAATTGTTTGTAAATAAGAATTGAAAATATACGTATATGTTTTTCAATAAACGTGTTTCTTAATCTATATTATCTATATTCATGTAAAAAAAAACTAAAATATCCTGTCACGCAATTGGCGAGCTTTGTCTGGCGAGCAACTTTCCTGGCAAGCAATTGTTGGCGAGCAATTTTCCGCTCACTATATTTTATAAAATGCTTACAATAAATGGGATTTTTTTTATATATATTGCTCATTTAAATTGTCATCATTGTTTTATGTTACTATGCGATACAGACGGTCCGACAAATAATTATATATGTAAATTACATATATCTGTGGGATATTTCATATTTATCAAATATTTTCGTATTAATAGAGGATCATCAGAAATAGAGGACGTCCATGGAAGATTTGGCACGACCAGGTTAATCAGATACTGGAAGATGGTCCTGTTAGAAGGCTCAATAATCGACGAGCTTGTATGAGAAGATGTATGAATATGGATGTGGCCAGAATTGTGTGTCAGGACAGAAGAGTGTGGCGCTCTATTTTCTCTGCCTGCCCCCGCGGGAGAAATGGTGTGATGGTAAGTTAGTTAGTTAGTTTTTGTACGACGTTTATACAAGTTCATAATGGTATCTCCACCAGATCGCTCCATCGTAACTACTCATACGGTTCGACTTTACATAAATTACTCTTATAAAAAAGTGTACAAAAGTCGAGAGAAATAAAGAAAATATATATGTAAATGCGATATAAAAATATGCAAGCACCAGAAGATAATGTACAAAGTGAGCCATAAGTTTTTTCACTTTTTAAATCGCTTCTACGCGGGAACCGGTCGAAGGAGGGGCACGCGGGCGACATGGCACGGGAGTTTGGTCCATGAAAATTTAGTCGCAATGGATCGCTTCACGGGAGAACAACGCTCGTTCTGCGTAAAACAATTTTACAAAAAACAACAATTCTTATGTGATCGTTCGGCGCCGCGTGATTTGATAAACTCAAATTGTTCTATGGTAGATCAGTAATATTTTAAGATAAAAAGTTATTTTTTCAACAATAAAAAAAGGTTTTATTTATTAGATTATCTGTGTACTTCGTGCACTCTCATAAATCCATCAATTCATTGGCACCTGTTTATTGGATTTACTGTGTAACATTTTACGAGATTTGTCATTGTATCGAGATTGTAATCTGTATCTGTCGATGTTTTCTATTGTCACACGTGTAGTGCATGCGTTGAACCAGATTCGTGAGCGCGTAATATATCAAAAATGTTTTCAAATATAGCCGCGTTACGTCAAACACAAAGAATTCCGCAAATGAGAGAAACTGAACGGCTGGCACGGAGATCTTTCACGTAACATTCTAAACATTCGTGAAGTCTATATTGGTTCTGTATCCAATAGGCATCCTCTTCTTTAACTCCCGTCTAATCTTTCCCTATTATTTTAGATCTCAGTAACATCTGCATCTGCTCCATTTTAGTAACTGGATCACGAATGTATTCCTCATCGTTTGTTTATTAATTATGCACAATACTAATAAATTAATGACGAAATAGATGACCCAAATGACAAATGTTTACGTCCCTTTATAGAAATTTTGGGAGGGAGGGGGTGGTTTAAGTGGAAATTGGTTGTATATGGGGCTATTATGTACAGATGGGGAAATGTAATAGTGGATGTTTGTTGTTGTTAAGTACATTATTATTAATTTCTATATTTTCTATAATGTCTAATTTTCTCCCCTCTTTGCATACATGTAGTACTCAGTAACGTACTGTAGGTATAGATTTAGATTATGCTGTTACCAATGATATTATATAATATATGTAATACAATATATGTACTTTCGTTTAACCAACATCTTTCGACAAAATAAATCCGTCGTATATACGACCCTTACCATGTATTTATTTGTATTTTTAGAGTACTGTTAATAGTATTTTTAAAGTTATAAAAATATAATAAAAAAAATGTATGGACATTTTTAAGAACACTTTCTATGACTGAACATGATTCATTTATTGTTTTAAAATCTTTCTCGTATTATTCTGTTAAAAAACACCCTAGGTAACGATTCCATACAAAACGGATCAACCGAAAGAAATATTCAGTAAATAATGTGACTCGAGTAATTCACTAGCTTAAAGACAGAATAGAGTAATGTAAATAGCACGATGCGTCGAATACAAAAGAGCGGCATCAGTACAGATGTGAGTTGTTGTGATAATTTTTAAAACTAAGCAATTAAAAGCCTCTACTGGTACACAGATGGCGAAAATTGTAAAATAATGTTTTCGTTTATGTTAATTTACATTTCTTTCCCAGAATTTTTAGTAATGCATAGCTTGTTTGCTTATATGCACTGCACGCCCCTAGTAGTACTTCTACGTTGTCATGGGCAAAACGATGATCCTCTGCGTGGTCTGTCATCTCTGAGTTGATATTAAAGTTTTTTATCCTCTTAAGGTGTTCGTCTATTTGTGTGCGTATTTTTTTCCAGTTTGTCCAATAAAGATGATTGACAATTCATACAATTGATCTTGTATACTATAATTGTATTATTTAATATGTATTTTCTAATGCCATCGTTGGTATTCATTGGGGAGAGAGCTAGAGGGACGAAACTTTGAAACCTGAGACAGGTTATCGGAAGGTTCATCTTCGTGTCGCCTTCCGCATTAAAAACATTGTAAATGATAATATTCACAGCCGGAAGAATATAAGTAAGAGACCTTGCACTGGTAGAAGAATATAATAGTTACAAGTTCATTGGAGCCTATTATGGTCCGGAGATAAATCATCACTCCGTACGCTTTGCGCGCGGATTAGAATGTCGCATCCAGTACGCACTTTACTGACTCTCGGAGATCAGTGTCTCATCGAGAGATCATTATGGATACAGCCTTTTAGAGTTGGTGTAGTGTTGGAGAGATTTGACGATCATCAGGGGAGGCCTGAATCCAGAAGTGGACAGATATGCTGATAACATCGATTGAAAATTAACTAATTAATAAATATGAATTAAATATATTAATTATAAAGATATACATATAAAATCAATTTTATCGAAAAATATTGTTGTTGCGCCACCAGGATCTCTTTTCTAACCGGGGAAGGTGTTTTATCCAACTAAGCTACAGCGACAATTTTCGACCCTATATGTTACCTTTTTGATATTAATACATTTAATCGTTCCATTATTTGACAGAGCCATCTACCTTATTTTTACAGAATCTCAAATACCTTTGAGTAAACTGATAGCAGACGCCAGAATTATCAATTCATTTTTATTAAATTTTGGACACATTGATACAACTTTATTATTTAGGAGAACACATTCTTATTGTGAAGTTGTAATTATTCAGAACATAGGTCTGTGATATTTTAAATATGAATTAGTTATTGATTTTATATGTATATCTTTATAATTAATATATTTAATTCATATTAAAAATATAACAGACCGTCTGTTCTGAATAATTACAACTTCACAATAAGAATGTGTTCTCCTAAATAAACGAATTAATAATCACTAGTTTTATTACGTCATGTAAACTTCCTCACTACTGTATACCAGTGATCGTTAAATACACGTCACTATGTACTTTACTCGTACGTGTAATACCTCGTACCAGTATATATATTATAATCTACTTAATGTTTCTTTCTTTCGTTGTATTTTCCTGTCATTTTCTATCAACGTCTTTCTAGAAACGACTAATAATGTTGCCCAATATACGACAACATTTACTGTATTTTGCGGAAAATAGTTCGCATAAAAATGGCCGGCGTTTCGGATCCCATTGCAGCGTCCATCATCGAGACTGATCAGCGTATTTGTTTAATTTAGTAACACGTATTGTGAGGTGGTCTTATCTTCTCAGTCATATGCATCATATCATTCCATCCCATCTGCTTTGAAAAAAATATTTATAAATTCAGTTAAATAAATAAAATTAAAAATTCCCGTGTGATAGATGGTGGTGCTAACCACTACAATATCAAAGAATACAAATAAGACTTGAAAATAACCGTTTATAAATATTTTAAGCTCTTTATTAATACGAGTTTGCTACAAAGTTCACAAGACGAAAATATTAAAAAAAAAAAAAATTTGTCTTCAAATTTAATATAAATAATAAAGTTTATCAAAAATATTAATCAGTGCATTAAATTCTAACACAAAAAAAAATCTGCGTTATATACATTGATAATTTGGTACCAGTCTGTTAAGGAATTAGCCTAGATGCCAGAGCATCTCTTAGTATGTATGTATGTAAGAGGTAGCGGGACTTTAAAAATGTTTTTTGATTCCAGTATTAAAATCAAGTTAATAAATTTATGTTTTCGTGATAAATTTTCATATACAAAACATATACAAAAAACATATATATGTATAAAACCTGTATATGTCGCAGTTAATAAACTGTTTATAAATAAACGGAACCTCGATTGATAGACAAATTCATAGCGGTATTGGCTTTATATACACATGGCACATTTCAATTTTGTTTTAAAAACAGTAATTGTCTTCTATTCATATTTAACAGATTTTATAGAGCTTAATAACGAATATTTTGGAAGAGTAAATTTCTCACCCATTGTTGTATAATGAGCAACGATTTTAATTTTTAAAAATATTTTAAATCTATGTTTCCCTACGAACGCAAATAACATGCCCAAGTACACATTTATTATAAATATTTTTAGGGATAACATATTTTTGATGTGAAGTTGCATTTTCAGAACATACAAATACAAATTATATTATTCAACTAGAAAGACATACAGATAAAAGATACCTATCTATCAAAAAATGATTTATTAGGAGAACACATTCTTATTGTGAAGTTGTAATTATTCAGAACATGGGTCTGTGATATTTTAAATATTGATTAATTAGAAAGATATACATATAAAATCAATTTTATCGAAAAAATTGTTGTTGCGCCACAGGGATTCGAACCTGAATCTTTTTCCTAACCGGGGAAGGTGCATTATCCAACTTTGCTACGGCGACAATATTTTTAGCGACAAATTTTCGAAGCGTAAAAACAAAGTAGATGGCTCTTTCAAATAATGGAACGATAAAAATGTACTAATTTTAAAAAAGGTAACATATAGGTTAGAAAATTTGTCTTCATAAAATATGTCGCTGTAGCATAGTTGGATAAATGCACCTTCCCCGGTATGGAAAGAGATCCAGGTTCGAATCCCGGTAGCGCAACAACAATTTTTTCGATAAAATTGATTTTATACGTATATCTTTCTAATTAATATTTTAAAAAGTATTTAATTGGAATATGAACCTGAACCTTTTTCTATCCGGGAAAGTTCATAATTTAAATAATAGAATAATATATGTATCAATAGGAAAGATTACAAAAGCGAAAGCGAACGTGGAGAACGCGATAGGGGGAGTTCGTATCTTGGTAGCAACTAAATTTTTTTTCGATGAATAGATAAATTTTTTGTATATGTTTCTAGTTGATTAATTTAATTTGTATTATTATAAATACGATAATTTCAACGCGTTTCGTACACGTCGTGGCTGAGTGTGTGTTGAGATACCTACTTCAGAAATAAGAATTCTGGAACCCACGCTCAAATTCCCAGCTGGCCAAAATAAAAAATATATAGTCAAGTTACAAACCACTTTATTTGATGAAGCTTCTAATCATCATTTATTATTTATCATCGTCGAAATTAAATCATTACTAAAATATATTACTCACATGAAAAACACGGCATATCTTCCAACATTTACATATTGAGAATAACTAATATATTTTATTTTATTGAGGGATTTTGACAATGTAAATTTAATATAACTAATATAATAAATATTTTACATGTGATACTATTTACGAAAATTTGTTTAGGTGCAGAAGATAAATAAAAATTTTAAAAAAGGGAGAAAGGGCGGGGAGGTTGCAACTATCGTTGCGGTAAAGGGAAAGCAAGGTGTGTTTATAGGTAGAATGATTGGCCAAAATTGAGATTGCGGTGGTTCATAAATATAACTCTTAAGTGTAGTAAGGTTAATGTTGAAAAATTCAATTTCTCATTATGGTATTTGTATGACCGGTGAATGAATGAATTTTGTATGTAAGATGTTCTACTTCTAGGAATGTGGAAGAGTGCGGACTACCGGGTCGATCTAAGTGGTATGTGGCGAGATATTAATTATAATTCGGTGTACGGCCTTGCAGTAGTTTGAAGATAAGTATTTGGTCAGCAAGTGTTCTTAAATGTTCTAGGGTTTTCACATTGTGGAAATTTGCTGCATCTAAATAGGAGTTGAATGATAGATTAGATCTAACATTCAGATGTCGAATACACCTATTTTGTATTCGTTTTAATCTCGCAATATATGTAATCTGCCATGGGTTCCAGATTTGAGATGCATACATACTTACATATATATTTTTGCAATGATTAAAAAAAACTACAATTTGTTGTGTGCAATGAATAATGATTTTCAAAGAATATGTTACAAGTTTAATATCGGAAATCATTCACTCGAATAATGTGTGATTCTCATAAACACGGCGAGTGCTAGTTTAGTCATAAATTATTGCTGGCAACGTTTTCCGCAGTATTTCAATCTCCCCCTCTTTGTCTCTTTACATCCTGATGTCTAGCGCTTAAATTATGAATGAATGAGAATGTCACTGCACAGTGCACAATGTGCCAAGTCTACCGCAATTTCAAATGATGATTTCTAGATCGTTCTGGAAACACGTCAACAATAATGAGTACCGAGAAGGATCTATTTATTTAGCCATTTAATATCCGTGCAACACAGAGCATGCATACATAAATAAAATTGGTTTTGTGTATTTTAATACATGTATACATATTTATAACATCACAATATGTTCTTATATATTCTTGTTTTTTTCATTTTTTCGTTTCTGTGTAACACATTGATGCTTCTCTTACGACGAGTAAGGCTTATCGCCCAGCTTGTTATATTACAGTTTTCCAATTAAATTTAGTCGCTGAACTCTTTGTATATTTTTTTATTATTATTATTTTTTATTTATTTAATTTAGCGAAATATAATGGCAAAATAAATTCAATTTTTAAATATATAATATACATACATACATGGTTTTTCTTTCACTTACCTCTCCAAAAAAGAGACTAGCTCTTGTGCTTGGAGAGGGAGTTACACTACAATAATTTTATATAATACCTTACATATTCTATTCATCGTCCATTTGTGTGCTTCTGAAGTATTCTGTAATATTGTTTATTGTCCAATTATGTGTTTTTGAATTGTTCATTTAGTTTCTTTTTAAACTCTTTTATATCCTTTATTTCATTAATTTGTGTAGGGAGGCTATTGAAATTTTTTATCCCTAAATATATAGAATTTTGCTGATAGTGTTTGGTGTTACATTTAGAGATTTTAAAGTTATTTTTAAACCTTAATGATGTGCTTGTTTCAAATTTTCTAGTGTTATTTTCTTTAATTAATTGTTTAATTGAGGTTTTTTTGTAAATTTTTGAACGACTTATATAATTCGGAAATTAATTTTTTATGCATCTTATTATATTTGAATTTGCGCGCCGAGGTCTGGGTAGCCTACTTTGCCGCCTTATGATGATTGGCCGTCTAAATGGATGAATCGGGGATGAGAATCCGACTCTGCACGACTGAAAAGGTCCAGCCTATATTGTTTGGAATGTTTAAGGCTGACTCGACCAACGACTTGAAGCGCGATAAGGCAATAAGTGATTAAACAAGTAGTATCAGAGTTTCTACAACTTTTTTGAAACTAAAAATCCATGAAGCCGATATCACTCCAGCGATATCAGACGCTGATAGTTTTATATCCTGACTCCGCAATACCTTCAAACGTACCTATATTATCTTGTATCTCTACGATTCAAGCATTAGATAAGTAGTCTCTATTCAGATGTACATTTTTTTAATACATTGCCGAAGACGCTTATCCGAAAGCTAGTTAAATATATATATTTAAAATAAAATAACAATCACTTTGTATGAAACCATGGAATTTATTATACGTCAACCGGTTTCGCTTATCTCAAGCTATATCAGGACATATTTAAAAGTTTTAAATACGTCCTGATGAAGGTTGAAGCGAAACCGGTTGACGTATAATAAATTTTGTGGTTTCGTACAAAATGTTTGTTATTTTATTTAATACTTTTTTTTTATTTGACATTTTACAATTTTTTATAACATTAATTAAGTATTTTACATTTTTAAAATTACATGGTTTTTTTCGCTTACCTCTCCAAAAACATGACTAGTATAATAAAATATGTCAAATACGAAAAAATATTTTTTTTAATAAATGGTGCTACAGTAGAATGCTATTTGATTAAAGATGCTGCAGGCGAAGTACAGGGTGAATATTATGTTCCAGGCCGATGTTGATTCATTCATCAAAATTTCAAGCATAGCTCGGGCTGTGTGTAAGGTGCCACCGTCATGTTGAAACCACATGTGTTGAAATTTTAATAGACCCGATTCGGCCACCAATAATTTTTTACAGCATTGCCTCTTGCATCCTGAAAGAAATAGAGCGTCTTCTTTCTCATATAATAGTATAGATGTCGCTGAAGTTGAGACTTAATTTGAAGTGGAGGCAATATATTTTATGTGTATAAGAAATTCAATCGAATTATTAACCTATACTAGAATACGTCTGAAAATGCAGTATTTTTCAATTTTTAACTTCATATTTTAGACCAGTATATTTTTTACAATATGTTGAGTATATAATATCATATATATCAAATTTATATCAATACATATCAAATTTTCAAAAAATGACAACAGCATAATTGGTAATAAATAAGTGAAATGTTCCATCTTGACTGAATATATACAACTTCCAAAAATTTGATAGATGTGGTAGCGTGGGTAAATAGGCGAACGTTACATTGTGTAAAGTGATCACTTAAGCCCGCCGATGACAGGTCGTAAGCCCTGTAATGCCCAAGACTTCCATACCTCTCATATAAAAATAATAGCTTCGTCTCTGTGAGACATCTTAATCTTGATGACCATCCCCCAGGGGATAAAACCCAGTAATTAGTTCCTACAAAGATTTGGACATACTCTAAATATTGTAATTAATTAAAATTTGACTTTTTAAATTTAATTAAACATTTTGGTAGTCGTTCTTCTAGCAAGACGTATCCAAGCAACTTTAATCGAGATCTCTATATATGTAGAAGCAAACTGGCTTCATGCAGGGAGTCTCCCTCCTTCTCTTCTCACTCGGTCCAATAATTTAACTCTTGCTACTCCTCTAAGATATCTCATTTCGCTAGTCTGGATTCTTCATCTTACTTTCTCTGCAATGATCCATATTTGGTCACCATATATTCAATGGGCTGCTTTAGAAACAGTCAGTTTGGTCTTGGTATTTAATTCAGATTTATTTGTACGTAAAACATCACTAGCATTAGTCTAAGATGTAGAAAACATTTTTTAAAAATAATCCTGTTTTCATCTTTTATAAATGTATTCTTAATTGCGTGACAAGGTAAACTATAATATATCAATCATAAAATATGAAACATGTTGACAACGTTTGACTATTAAAGCTAAAAAAAATATAACAGTTCAGTCATAAATTAAAGCCAACTGATAAGCTTTGTGTAACACCCGCGTCCGAGTAAGGAAGCAATAAGGAATACCTATTTCAAGAGCGTCTTGAAATCAGGAGTGGATTGAAAAATTTGAAGCATCGCAAATAATTCGTGATTTTTTAAATTTCTTTTAAAACTGGCCGGCAATATTTTTTCAAATATACAAAAAACAATTTTAAAAAATAAGGAAGAAAAAAGACAACTGAAGTGTTTATTATTATTCCAGTGTATTTGTAACTGCAGTAAACTGTTTCACAAAAAGATATTATTGTTAGGAGAATACATTCTTTTTGTGAAGTTGTAATTATTCAGAACATAGGTCTGTGATATTTTAAATATGAATTAAATATATTAATTAGAAAGATATACATATAAAATCAATATTATCGAAAAATATTGTTATTGAAAATATTGGAACAATTAAATGTATTAATATCAAAAAGCTAACATATAGGTTCGAAAATATGTCGCTAAATATATTGTCGCTGTAGCATAGTTGGATAATGCACCTTCCCCTGTTTGGAAAGAGATCTAGGTTCGAATCCCGGTGGCACAACAACAATATTTTTCGATAAAATTTATTTTACATGTATATCTTTCTAATTAATATTTAAAATATTATTGTATTGTATTACATACCCGTATGTACTTATAGGAAACAATAATATAGATGGTATTTCTCTCGGAGATCTCGAAAAGTTTCATTCCCACGTATGTATTAAGATTTTTTATAATTTGAACATGGTTCACACATATATAATAACTATTTTTATAAATTATTAATTAAATTAGTATTATAAAAATAGGGATGTATATTTCATGTACGCATTTCAAATTTTAAAAAAATATTTGTTAAAACCCATGAAATCATTTTTAGACATCTTGATTAGCTATTCGTCTTATCTGTGTCAGTTCCGTTATTTACTTGTTTAACAAGTAATATAAAAATACCAGGCATAATCCACTGAATATTATTATCATAACTACATCTTTAAATTTATGTTTTTTCAATCACTAATTTACATAGTTTTTAATGTAGTTATTGGCGATCTTAATAAATTTAAATGTTTCAGTATCATGTCGTCGATTATCACAATATTGAGTATCATTATTCACTGAGGGTTGAACTTGACAACCCTATTTTTCTTCAAGGCTTATAGTATCCTATCCCAGAGGGTGTGTTTGTTGATACGTAGGCTTGTGCAAAGATTTCTGCTCGGCATTATTACCTAAGTCTAATATATATAATAAAGATCTTATAAAAGTATCGTTTTAATAATAATCCTTTCACTCATACACGAAAGTGTAAAAAATCATACATATTTTTCTTTGTGCATGATTCAACTATTAGATCGGTTTCGAGCCACCAATCCACCTCTGTAAGATTTATATGCTCTTTGTCTATTATCAACACGTTTGCAATACCGTATTCATTCGTGGAAAATCTCCAGTATTACAAACAACAGATTTTCCTCAATATTTACTCCTTGTCGAATATGTAATTTATTCTCCTATGACGTATTGAGGGCTAGTGCAGACTAACAACGGCTTTTGATCGGTTGACCTTAAAAACTAAGGTTTCCCGTCAGCTGACTACTCCGACGTCATACACCGAAGTTTTTAAGAATTATTTCATACGTGGATACGTTCGGACTACAGATTATAATACTAAAAATTATAATTTTATATCAGCGTAATAGGGTTGCATAATTGGGTAATTGCGTAATCTAAATCCACCATACAGATATACAATTTACAATATAAACAACAATTTAACAACATTAGTATATAAATATACTAGTCTGAATAAGAAATGTATAAAATTGAAATTTATAATGTGTTAATCATTTGTCATATATACAGATAAAGAATATAGTTTCTATTATTTAAAAAAAAAAGATTCTCTTTAGTGACATCTATGTTGTTTCAGGTATATAATGAAATTTTCAGACCATAGATGGCGAGAGTGAAGTTGTATGTAGTTAATACATGAAGTGTTTCTACATAGTAACATAAATACAACTTCCAAAAATTTGATAGATATGGAGGTTGATTGGGTGGACTGGTGAACGTTACGTTGTGTAAAGTGATCACTTAAGCCAGCCGATGACAGATCATAAGCCCTGTAATACCCATAGTTTCATACTTCTCATATAATATAGCTTCGTCTCTATGAGATATCTTTAATTTGTTTGATACAAAAAATACATATATTATAGAAAATAAGTTGTGTTTGAAAATGAAAATCAAATATAAATGAGTAGCTTTAATTTTAATATTACCATTACACTAGGGTGATACAGAATGAGCGCTATACTACCATTTAATTCAGAAAGACTCTATTCCTAATAATCTCTTGTGACTACGTACACCAATACAGAAATAAATAAAAGTAATTTTTTAGATTTATTACTTTGATTCAGCGTTATTTTCTTACGCTGTATATTTTCTTTGATATTAAATTGATAATGTACGCTTGAAAACACACAAAGATGCGCTTGACCTAGGGTTTAAATTGAGATTTCGTATTAAGATTTCGAAAGTCTGTTTTAAAAATAGCGCCATATTTATTTTTAAAAGTGGAATTATATGTGGGTCGGAGAAACTCGTGAATTACTTCACTACAGAACTCTACACGGTCTATGTCGGACTATTTTTAAACACTTTTATTTAACATAATATTTCTCATTATTAGGAGAACACATTCTTATCGTGAAGTTGTAATTATTCAGAACAGACGGTCTGTGATATTTTAAATATTAATTAAATTAATATTATTATTTTAAATATTAATTAATTAATCAGAAAGATATACACATAAAATCAATTTTATCGAAAAATATTGTTGTTGCGCCACCGGAATTCGAACCTGGATCTCTTTATTTATATTTTATTAGCGAAGATATTTTTAGCGACAAATTTAAAATAATGGAACGATTAAATCTATTAATATCAAAAAGGTAACATGTAGGTTCGAAATTTGTAGCTAAAAATATTGTCGCTGTAGCATAGTTGAATAAATGCACCTTCCCCGGTTTGGAAAGAGATCCAGGTTCGAATCCCGGTGGCGCAAATATTTCTCGCCCGTTGTTTATAGGCATCCCACGTGTTCAGGTTCTCATATCCACATTATTCTTTGCATATTAATTAACTCGACGATTGCTTCCGACAACGTCCATCAGATTAATTATTAGAACCGGTTAATAATATATGATTATTATCAACAATGTATTCATTTATTGAAATTTTGTTAGAAAAATTTCATCGATAACATTGTTTGATATATTCTAAACAATTGGCATCGTGACAACTATCGATTGCCTTAAAGAATAAATTAACACTGAGTACTGCCTGGATTTATAAAAAAATACTAATCACGAATTAAAATGTGGTATATATACAGGGTGTAACAGACCTAGTTCATAGTATTTTATGGGTGGATGGATACCTGACTAAATTACGATTCTACGTTACGGAAAATATTATTGTGAGAATAGCCACTTTGAGGCGAGGGGAAGCGAGCCTTATAAGGGGCCGCATCAGTGGGAAGAGCTCTCTTCCATCACAGCTTCTTCTGAATATCTAGACTATCACTAAAGTATATAATTATATTGACTGCAACAAGTTATAATAAACGTAATATTGTTACCTGGAAATACTGAGTATCTATTACAAGGAATCTGTACCCGAGCTAACAAGACAATAATCAGAGGATAGAACCCCAAGAGAATCTGTGGTAATACAAGAGTTATCACAATTATTGTTTGAATTTTTTACTAAATCGTGTTAAGCTTAATGTCTAACGTACTTCCAAATAAATATTTGCGAAAGTGTTCCATTATTAATCTATATCTTTGCTTCGAGTTATAAATCGTCTAATAAAAAATAATCTAGCCAATCAAAATTCGATGATCTTTAATTATTTGTATTCATTATTTAATTTTTAATCTATTAAATATTTAAATTAATCGAAATAATCACGTAATTACGATTTTTTTTATCTTTCTCTGACATGGTTGAGATTAGGCACATATCCCTTGAACATTTTCGACTAGTAATTTAGTCAGGTATGCGCGTGAATACGTGTCATATCAATATTCTTACTATTTTCAAACTAAGATAAACGCTTGTGCTATGAAAATAGTACTAACTTGATGACCTCCTGGAACGAGGCTCAAACCCCCGTCCACTAGATCACTAGGCGAGTATCATAATACATAATTTAAGAGATGTTCGCTATCTTCTTAACTAGAAGTCTGTGCTAAAGGGGACATGTTCATCCGTTATATCTAACAGTAAAATCTAAATAGTATATTAAACAATTAAAACACAACACAGAGAAGGAAGGAAAGGAGTAAAAAAATCTGAAAATTATAAGCATGTAATCATTTCCATAAATCTTTTCTCAGTTTCTTTTCTGCCAACTCCCAATAACTAGTTCTTTAGATTGTATTTAAGTTATCCATCGAAAAATAATTCATATTATTTGGCAACATGTTCTAGGCTTTGGGTGGCACAAACATAAGGGAGGATTGACCAAAGGCTCGTTCTCAGTTTGGGCTTCATGGTAAACCTATTATTTTTTGTTCTTGGAGGATGCTTGTGCGATGAGTATTGATGAAGCTCTTTGTTATCGTAAAAATAAATAATTAATCTTATCACTAGAGCTATCGAATATCAATGTGCGGTACTTGAGACAGTGAGTCAGAGGGAAACCTCTATGGTTTTCTGTAAATGATCCTGAGTATTGATTTTTATGTAATTGTTAATTGTTTAAGGGTATATTTCCCAGTTATCACTTAGAGGGGTTACACATCTTGAAACTATAGTCGTGATCTAAATAATGCTAAGTCAAGAAATACAAATAAATGATACAAAGTTAAGCTGATTTAAACAAAAAATTTAAAGCGACTGTTCTGGGGCTATTACTGTTTATAATCTTTGTAAATTGCATAGTAAAATTTATTATCGCGTACGTTGGTGACCCCACTCCAATAAATAACAATCGAAGACAGGTCGCGGTCAAAGGTTGTAAGTTATAACAAAGGCCAATAATGTTATAAATGAGCAAAGAGATCGGATTGATGCAAATCAAAAATAATTAAACCGTATAACTTGTTAACTTAAGCATTAAACATTAACCCTCATTTTGACAGATCAAGAAAGATCATTGTGAAATATATGTATATAATGTACTGATTTATCTGATTTTATTCCACAATGAAATTATATTTTAGATACATAAAAATAGTGGATTCTGCTGAAGGTCTCATGATGCAACTTTCAGAAAAAGTCAATGCATTTCCTTGAATCCTAATTCATGTAGTTCTTAATAAATTTTGGTAAAATTGTATCTCGTAAATATATCAAATAAATTTGTTGACCAGCCTGACCGACTGATCAAAATGGCGGCTGAGAGTGAAAATATATAGAGAGTAATAAATCTAGTCTACAATATTTTATAGATGGATACCTGATTAAATTGTAAGTCGAAAATGTTACGGAAAATATTATAGAATGAAAATTTTACAAAATCATGTGTACGTACTTCGAAATAAATATTTGCGAAATTGACCCATTAAAATTATATATTAAGGAGAACACATTCCTATTGTGAAGTTGTAATTATTCAGAACTGTGATATTTTAAATACTAATTAAATCTATTAATTAGAAAGTAAACTTATATTTATCGAAAAATATATTGTTGTTGCTATCGGGATTCGAACCTGGATCTATTTCCAATCCGAGGAAGGTGCATTATCCAACTATGATACAGCAGACAGTACCTTTGTCGACAAATTTTCAAACCCATATGTCACATTTTTCAAATTTCCGTAAAATAACAAAGTAGATACATGGCTTTCAAATAATGGAACGGTAGATATAGTCATTTGAAAAATGTAACATGTGGATTCGAAAATTTGTCTACTGTAGCATAGTTGGATAATGCTCCTTCACCGGATTAAAAAGAAATCCAGATTTGAATCCCGGTAGCAACAACAATATATTTTAGGATAAATAAATTAATTCTTCGTTTGGTAAAAATTGGGTTTTAAATAAATTTCAGTTTTATAAACTACAATTCACTTTTGGTATATATAGTCACCAGAATAACACAAAACACGTCGTGTAAGGGCGGCAGTCAAAGCGCAACTAACCGTTGAAAACGGTAAACGATAAAAAACGATGTTTTTTTTTGGTACACCTATTAGTTAAGAATAGCTCGAGTCATCGTGATTCAGTAATAATCGCAGTTGAAAGTAATAATTGAAACACTTTGGCGACAGCTTTCGTGATGATCGCATGCACGGTCAGCGGACGATGCCCACGCGAGAAACGAGATCTTTGACGAAAATACTTGGCTAATTTATTGTTCCTGCGTAAACTCGGCGCGTTTGGGTTAGTCTGACGGCCTTCCTGAAATACTATTCAGTCCAACTTCTCGCCACGTGTTGCTCAATACAAATCTTTACTAATTTTGCGTCGGTGGGGGTGAATCTTGATTCTTAAGGCACTCTAATGTCGGAAATTAAGTATTAAATTAAGTTGTGAAAGTCATTGTGAGAATTCTAAATGACGTTGGATCTAGGGGTGACCCAATTTGATTGCTCTCCGGTGCGGTTGTAAATGGCGAGTGTACACGATGTGATTTCTCTCGTGCGCGCGTAAAGGACAGCACAAAATTGAGCGCGAAGAGGGCTATTTTGTAGCGATGAGAAAAAATACTACTCTTGAATCACAGATGTGATTGTGATTGGTATTCAATAATATCAGTGATTGAAAACTGTGACTATAATCACAGTTTCATTACCAACTAATGTTCATACGCAGCGCAATATCACAACACATTAAATAAATAATGAAACAAAAAATAGATCAAACGTAATATTAAAACTTCAATTGCGTTAAAGATATACTCTAGTATAATTAATAAATAAAAATATAATTTTAATATCATCGAGAAGAGAATGAAATCTTTTTATAAAATAAAAATGTATTAGTCAAATGACAGTCAAATTCAAACATGCGTAGTTTGTTTTAGCAGAATTGGCTAGATGGCGCTGGTCATGATTATGGATAAACTTTGCGCATCAATTTGTGAAAAAAATTGAATAGTTCCAACTGTTGAAAAATTATAAAATAAATAATAATGATAAAAAATCTCAATACTCAATCACTGATTGTGAGCGTGACTCAAATATATCAGCGATTGACTCACAGTTCGTGATTTTGTGTTCATCACTAGTTTTTTGTACGTATAATAGAATAACGCAGCTTGTCCATACCGACGTTTAACGACATGTATAACATATAACGACTGATGAAAAATTTCATCTGCATAGATGCACTATAAAACCTGGACGATTGATAATATTAACGCCTTTAAAATGTGGTGTTGAAGACGAGAAGACGTTTTGATATTTTTTTATCCTAATCGAATTGGGAATCTAAATGCGTCTCTATTCAATCTGTATGTTTTAGACGTGTCTCATGACGCAACCAGGTCAATCTTTAATGACTTGTGATGGGCACTATTGAAGGTACAGGAGGTAGAGGAATTCCCATCACTGTGAAATAAAGAGTACAAGAAATACTGCACGGGGATGACGGGAACAGAACTACTTGGGGCAGTCCAGTATAACATTTTTAAATGGTCCATATTCAGAATTCATTTATCACTCGAATGGTAAAATATTAACTCTGATTAATTAAATTAATCAATTTAGTCAACTTATTTGTTAGATAATTTTTTTCTGTTCTTGATTCATTTAATTTGTATGAAATATTGTCTGAAAAATATCACGGAGCAATGTTCTGAAATTTCAACTTCACAACAAAAATATTTTTCATGAATAAAAATGAAATAATCCATCAACACTGTATTTTCCCCTCCCTTAATGTTTCGTCTATCTGTATATGTATTCTGTTTCTCTTTTTCACGTGTAATTTTATATTCTATCTTCCTATTTATGTATATATAAGTGCACTCTTTTTGTATTTATGGTTAGTTTTAAATACGTCCTGATGAAGCTTGAGATAAGCGAAATCGGTTGATATATAATACATTTCGTCGTTCTATGCAAAGTGTAATAAATAATAAAATAAAATAAGATAGGTATATAGTTTACTTTATTTTATTGCGTAACGTAAAGTAACAGATAATTTTTTTTTCCTTGTGTAAGATATATGTAATTGATATTGAGAGGACATCACGATTCGGAGCTATATTTACGAGAATGTCACGAAAGGGCGCTTCGGTCTGCTTCGGTTCATTTCAAGCCCTGATATTTCACATACTTTTTTCAACATTTTATCAACAAATTTTCAACGTATGTAAAATTTAAAATAAATTAAACACTTTACGTGTTGCCTATCTATGCCCGATGATACATTACTTGGAATACCGTTAGCGGATAGCGTGAGATGGGTCCAAATCCACTGACATAGTGCGTATTCATGAATGAGATATTTAAGAGATCATCGACCTGAATGTGGATTTTGCTCCCGTGAGATTTTTTGGAGACAACTATCAGCTGTCTTATCCTCGTATACACACCGTATCTCAGAGAATCGCCAATTAGCGCTTTACTTCACACTCGTCACATACGTCAAACGTCAAATGTCATTGTTGTTCATCAGATGAGTGATTTTGAAACTCTCCATCAGCAATTAAAACTGAATACTTACTTACTTACTTACCATCACGCCATTTCCCCGCGGAGGTAGGCAGAGAAGATAGAGCGTCACACTCTTCTGTCTTGACACACAATTCCCGCCTCGTCCACATTCATACAAGCTCGCCGATTGTTGAGGCTTCTAACAGAACCTTCCTCTATTATCTGGTTTACTTGGTCGTGCCAAGTCTTCCGCGGACGTCCTCTATTTCTGGTGCCATCAACACTTGCGTCATATATAATTGTACGAATATGTCGTGGTTTTAGGTGAAGTTTGTGTGCACGTGTCGAACCTCACTATAAAATCGAACATGTAGATGGATTGGTTAAAATTTTTTGTCACTTAATACGAATCTCAAGCTGAGTTTATCTCCAAATCAATATCGCATCACGTATATTTGATATTGAGATATATCTCCACTAAATCTCTGAGATTATCTCATCGTATCTCCTTCCATGGATACGTATTCTCTAAATATTATTTTATACCACCGAATAACAACACATAAAACGCACGATGCTTTCTTCGTATTTTCAAATAAAGGTGTCCTGCGGAAAATTTACAAGTTTAATATTAAATTTTAAAAAAAAAACTACAATGTTATTCTCATATTTTTTTAATATAAAATGGAGTTTAATAAATAATAAGGTCTAAATACCGCCCATTTCTCTCAAGACACTCTTGCAATCAGACTCTTAAATTTGCGAACACGCGAGAGCAAAGCGTCGATTCAATGGCAGCGACTTTACGGCAGATATTTTCTTGTAGGGCCTGAATTATTGGAGGATTGTTACTGTAAACTCTCGACTTAAGGTATCCCCATAAAAAAAAGTTACACGGTATAAGGTCCGGTGTTGAGGTGCCCAGGGTATGTCTCCGTAATTGTTGATTAATTTACTGGGAAAATTCCCCTCGACTTCCCATTGAAACTCTAGCTGTGTGTGAAGTGGCCCCGTCTTACTGAAATTGTGTTCTGTTATTGAACTCAAGAAACATCTACAGTCACGGTACCAAAAACTTGTCGACCATTCGGCAATACACGTCAGCATTGATTGTCTCTCGCTGGTTAAAGAGTATAGGCCAATTATTCCTCGGGCAGAAATTGCACACCACACTGTCATTTTTTGACAATGCAAACATTTTTATGGCTTTCCCTTGAGTTGTCGCGGCACCAGTATCTCATGTTCTATTTATTAACATAGCCATCGATATGAAAATGTGCTTCATCAGTAAACAATATGTTTCCAAGCGTTCGTGCTGTTCCAAAACGTTCCAGCATCGTTTTCGCTAAGGTTTCAAGTAAACAATAGTCATTTTCGTTGAGAAACTTTGCATTTTTTATAGGTGAAATAATGTACACTGTTGATTTTTTTATTCCAGTAAAGGCTGCACTCTTCCTTATCGATTTACGTGGATTGCGCATAATTTCACGTCGAACTTGAGCCACACGTTCTGGCGTCGCTGCTGACGTTAATGGTCCCGGAGGAGTTTGGTTAACCATTGTTCCTTCTTGTCTGAAATTTTAAACACAACACCAGATAAGTTGCATTCTCGGCCCATCACTCACTCTTTGAATATTAAAGTGAGTACAAAAAGCACGACGCGCACAAACTAATGAATCACCGCGCTTTAAATATTTCTTAACCGCGAACGCGCCGTGCGCTCCCGACCAGTGACTCATTGCGACTGGCAAACCAGCAAATCACGCGCGTCGAACAATACCCCTTCCACTTACCTCACCCTGATGGTTTACTAGCAATTACAATTTAATCTTGAAATTTTTCCGCTGGACACCCTATATAAAGCTGGAGTGGTGTGACCCTTGTCCATCTTGTGTCCTGTTTACCGTATAGGTATACAATGTAATATCGGTAATTTATTCGTCTGCAACATAATACTACTCACGTATGCATTATGTACAGCATAAGTAAATATGATAAAGGTGTCCGTGACGAGAAACTCACGGAAATATTATATTTCGCACTTCGCTTCATTCATGTCTCTATTCGGTATAGCATTATTTATCACAATAATATGTAAATTTAATTATGTGTCTAGATAGGTATTTAATTGTGCAATTATTTTTAACTTTGTATTAATGTAATTTCACATCATTATTGACGAATGAATATATAATATTGCGACAACAAATTAGTAGCTGTGTGTAAAACTCGCGATGTTCGTCAAAGAAAAATCACCCATCGCTTTTGATAAATATAATACTTATTGATTGTTTCTAACAAATTAATTATCACGCTACTGAGAGAATAGAGTGCCGCAACAACTTTCACCTGACTCAATTGTCGAGGCTTCTATCTGGATCATCATCCAAGATCAGTTTTATCTGATTATGCCAGATATTTCACGGACGTCCCCAAATTTTTTCTGATGTCTGACTGCATGTACGACTGCACCACCTAAGGGATCGATTTTTCAAAAAGGTATTTGTCCGAATTCCGAAAGCCCTCATTATTCATTGCATTCAGTATACTTTAATACCATTATTGTTGGTACTAAGACTCCATCACACCGCAAATCTTACTTTTCAATTATAAATATTGATATAATTCTCGCCGTTTGTACATCGTTCACACTTTTAAAAATATTTTTCCAATTAAACAAATCTACAATCATAATTTGCCACTTTGTTGCTTGAGGGTATATGAAAAAATATTGCCCTCTGTACGGTACATGTTCTCCAATGAATCACATAATCTCTGTGTATCTAATCTAGCTACGTATCTATTTTACATGTTTTCAATAATTATTTAATTCGATCACAGAATACCAACGTACCAACATTCTGTAGAAAATTGTTTTTTTTTTCATGTCATTTTGACAAGCTCTCACCTAAGTCTTATAATAAGTATGATATTGATTCAGGGTTAGAAATTAGAAGTTGACACTAGTAAAAACTGTATCTTACTATCATTCATCATTCAGCTAGTCGAACTAGGAAAAAAACGACAACTAAAATCGCGAATTATCATACACCGAAAAGGATACGATAAACTACATTACATATCGCAATTCGATCACGAGGTATACTCATTCTTGAGTCACTTATTGATGTCACCTCTCATCACTTTTTTGCTATATGTAAACCTTTAAATGCAATGGGTAAAACGGAATAAGGAAAAAGTTCTATGGATATGGAATATGCGAAATATTAACGTTCGTTTTGACCGGAATTTATCATTAATGCCCAATTAGTTATTTACTTGTTATTATTATAATATATAGCTTAAATAAGCTGTTAATTAAGTAGATTTTCAGTGTTTAATATCACTCTAAAAATTCATCGTTAGAATATTGATAATTGAATATATTACTTTTCGACGAACTGCTTTTGATTTTCGGTGAATTTTTATCCCGGTAAATTTATTTTCGGTGAATTATTAACCCGGTAAACTTGTTTTAGATGAATTTATTTTGTTATGAAAGTCGTCGGGACTATGTACAGTTTTATAAAGATTTTTTTACCGATTCTGTAGGAAACTAGTTTACGCAACAGAAAAATGCAAAATTGTGAAAATATAAGTGGTACGTAAATTATTAGCAGTTGAATTATTTAACTTTGAAATAATGCCGTCGTTAAAAATAATGCCACCTCCGTCCGGCGCGCGCTCCTGATGCACGCCGCGACGGCGACGCCGACGCCAGGGGTGCCGACGCCGACGGAGGGGCTCGGCGCCTGCCTCGGCTGCCTGCACCCGCGCCGGCGGCACAGCGCCAGTGCTGATAGTGCTAACCTGTCCTGCCTTGTGTCCGACAGCGAGGTGACGCCCGGCTCCATCGAGGTGTGGTCCGACCTGCCCGAGGAGATCAAAAACGACCCGTCCCTGGCGCCGTTCCGCAACCAGTACGAGAAGCAGAGGGGTGAGTGAATTTTGTTTTATTTTTATATACGAGGCGCGTTTTTTAAATAAGTACCGTTGCTGGATATTCCTGGTGTAGCGCTGCGATTGCGATGCTGCGCATCTGCAATGGTTACCATCATCTGTTGACTCACCGCATGCAACGTTAGAGACATTGTATGCATTAGAGGGCATCTTGTAATGAGGGGTTGAAATATTCAAGACAATAGATCAGCCCGCCGACGGTGAGATATGTGAGTGATTCGTTTCTTGAATGCACAAAATATGAAACCAGCTGACATTTATCGCCAAGTGTGTCCTGATTTGGCGCCTAGTGTATTTCCGGTACTTTATTAAAAAACGCACCTCGTATATTTATTATTATTACACACATGTGGAGGATGTAGCAGGTCCACATTATTTTATGGGTATACGAGACGAAAATGTTCAAGAAGTTTTGTACCGTTACAGAAAATATTATTGTATAAGATTTTATGTTAAACGTGTTATATGTCAGCTAAATTATTGATCCATAGCTTATCAATTTGGATTAATTTGATATAAATTATTATTGTGTTCGTTTATTATTATTTACATTTAATCCCTTCTGTAATAATAAGGTCCCGGGACAAAGAGATGGGTGTTTATATTAACCAGCCAGGTCAATGAACTCATAAAGGTTAGCACTAAAAACCTTCCATTAAATTAAAGAGTGTTTACATTTACTCGTAGATAAAATATATATTATAGGATAAGGGCCGAAACGGCGGTAAATTATCACTTTGTTTTGGATATCGATTGTATGTGCGAGCGCGCATCGACGACATTCTGTCGTGATGGCGAGGGCTGTGAGAATGTATGGCAGTGCGCACACTATAGACTAAATTTTCAAACAGTAGAACTGTTGTACGGCTTGTTTGTTAAATTCTCCTTAAATAGATTTATCAATTCTCTTGCAAAGCTTTGAATTCGACACTACGCCGGTGTGAGAAATATAATTTTCGTACCTACTTCAAAATAAATATTTGCAAAGTTGACCCATCACCTTGACCTTTGCTTCAGGCTCTAAATCATCTGACAAAAAGTCTGGCGGCTCAAAGTTTTTTTACATTCATTATGGAATCAATAAAATATTTAAATTAATCGAAATAATTGCATAACAACAACATATATGCTTATATCACTGACATGGTTGATATTAGACACAGACAACTTCAATGTTATCGACTCATATTTTTATTTTGTATCAACCTCCAACTACACTTTTTAATATATCTTCACTAGGTGTGTTACGCCTAATATATATTAGTATATATTAGAAAGTTGTATATATTGAAATTGGCTTGGATCTATAAACCCTTTGTTAAATTAAGAACAAATAATATTCTTATATAAACTCAGTCGTCTGTTGGACTTTACAATATACAAGGTGTCCCAAAAGTATTTGTCATAATAAAATAATTGATGGGTTTAATAAAAAATAAGTTTATTTTGCATTTAAGAAATTTATTTCTTAAAAATGAAGTTTTCTAAATATGAACCGCTATTTCGCTGGCACACTTCTAAACGGGAGGAAAAATTTCTGAGAGCTCGGCATATATTCTCCGTGATCGCTACCATTTCTTCTTGGATTATTTATTTATAATTGGTCCAGAAGAGGAGGATTGTTACTTTTTACGTCACCGTACATGCGTATACGTCATCTTGTCGGTTATATCAATTTAGAGGGAAAATTTCACATAGCGACTGAATTCCCACGGACGCGGCTAGCGATCGGCATACCCCGCCCCTCTTTCGCTCGTTGTGTTGGTGCAGCGAATGAATCAAAATAAAAAAGACTTTTGGGACACACTGTATCATGGAATATTAGATATAATCGCCTTTTTTGAATTCCTCAAATATTTCTAGTACGTGGGTATGTATTTATTTGTCTGATAAAACTATGTGGGTTCTAAATTCGCGGTTATATTTTTTACTACGTGAGTTTTTTTAAATATTTATAGTATATATGTACTGAATAAGTATTTATGTCTTGCTTGTGTAATAAAGCTATATTCTAAAATTTTAGTTATTTTTTATTAAGTAAATATATTTTTTATATATTTGTATTTTTTTTTATATATTGTCGTTCTAAAATTTGGGTAATTTTTTGTTATATAAGATTTTTTTCATTTTGTAGTACGTACATATGTAAGAATGTATATTTTATTTGATATAAATATATGGGTCGTGATATATTATTTATTGTTACTTAAATTTATGATATATATTATTAAAATTTGGGTTATTTTTTTTTCACACTTATAATATGCATTCATGTCCTATTGCGATATATTATTATTCTTACGTTTTCTTTTTTTGTAATTGTATTGAACGTTTGCAAGTTTTTTTTTTTTGTCTAACACAGCTGTCTGGGCCGCGATAGATTGTATTTATAAATTTTGGCTCATAGATTGTCATTCTAAAATTTGGGTCATGGAAGATAGCCCTGAGACGACGCGAGACCCTTTTTAATATATTAAAAACCTATCCACGTCCGTACTGTGTTTGTGTATACAATATTCCTTATCATATCGGCAATTGATGCTAGATTGAAACAACTTATACAATTTGTTACTTGTAAATTGTACGTGTCGGTTAACTTATTTACTTTACATTCTTACGTCAAATCGTCCAATTCTAAATTAACACGTTGACTTTTTGTCATCGTAGAAGAATTCTTAATTCAAAAAGAAAGAGAACATATTACTGAAATCAACAATAGAATAGTATGCTGTAAACAAAACATATAGTTATGCCCGTAACTTAAATATTTCTGGTAGATAACTTTACCAATTAAGATGCATGCAGAAACTTGGGATCTAATAAGACATGTATTTCTTCTGACTGACAGCGACTATCTCATAAAATGGACTGAAATTTCTAGCGTCATATAATTGTTTTTAAGACATATTGTAATTAACCCGTTGATCGCGTTCATAAATACGCATGACATCTTTCATGTATTATAATTTACGACTTTACACTGCGATAATGCAACAAATTTACGATTTGTTTTTAAGAAATCGACAGCAAAGGTTCTCAAGTATCTTCACGAACATAAACAGATACAGAAATCAGAACCGTAATTACAAAATAACGTAAACAAAATTATCCATGCGAGAACACAACAGTGCCATACACAATCACTACACTAGCGCCATTTGTGGTGATATTCATACGTACTAGAGTGAAGTAGTGATCTGCGTAGGTGCTGATTTCTGATACTAATGCACACTATTTATAAGTTTTTAAATACTGACATTAAATTTATCTTTATAGTTTGAAACGCATTACATTCTACACGCACACACTGAGTTAGAGAATTTGAATAACTGAGCGATACTGGATGATACGAGGACTTTTATTATTTCGTGTTTGTTTATAAGATGGCTTTAATCCTTCATAAATATCGACAGATGTCGGCAGGATAAAGATTCCAAATAATTTTGGTACAATTTTCACCGCTCCTCAGCGCGTATGTACGCACTGGCGCGGGCGAAACACGGCGCTATTTGAGTCACCCGCGATGTGGATATGTAAGGTGCGACTCATATATGAGTCACCCGCGGGGAATGGGTTAAAAAGGTAAATAGATAGATGAAAATGTAGATGTCTCGCGATGAAAACGTATGTAAATGAAATTTAACGATTTTCCGTACGGTTTTTGCAGCAGGAAAATTAACGATTTCGTGTATGATCATTGTAGCTTAGCTATTAATAAAGCCGTCTACCGAAAATACAAAGTTCTGGGTTTGAGTCCCGGTGACAACTTTTTTTTTTGTGACTAAACAAAATTTGTTTTGCGTATTATATTGTTGCTGCTATCGTATATACATACATATCTTCCACGTACGTTTCTATTATTTCATCACGTACTTGGGGACGCTGGTCACGACAGGTCCGCTATTCGTACTGAATCTTGGTTTCACATATGTAACAAGAAAAATAAATGAGTCGAAGTGTGACGACACAGGTAGAGTAAGACACTTTTTGATGCATAAGAAAAGTCATTAGTAGAAAATTGATGTCATTTTAATATGGATTATTATTAATGAAAATATATTTTTTTAATACGATATCAAAAATCATCATTATAAACTTTGTGAATTACATACGTTAAAATTCAGTTTTCTGCAAGAGCATTTATCTAATTCCATACAATTCGTGATATTTTGACAAAACTGCGGCCTATAATCTGTTTTATAATGATCTAAAATACCAAATATTTGGTAAAAATATATGGTATAATATAATGTAATGGTATATTATATATAATGATCTAAAATAGCATATATTTTCTTGCATTGCATCATAGTAGTCTTTTTTCATAACACTTAGATATAATTTTAAAATATTATATGACAGTAAGAATATCTGTGTAACGTTTTTAATTTTTTTATTCATAGTACAGTGTGTTATATTGCTATAATTGGATAACATTGCAGCAAAGTAAGATACATATTTCAATACCCTGCATGCTACACTAGTATTTTACTGTATTATAGCAGACAGTGCTTTTCCGGTATAGTAATATTCATTGTACAAACATATATATTAAATATATTAATTAGAAAGATATACATATAAAATCAATTTTTTCGAAAAATATTGTTGTTGCGCCACCGGGATTCGAACCTGGATCTCTTTCCTAAACGGGAAAGGTGCATTATCCAACTATCCTACAGCGACAATATTTTTAGCGACAAATTTTTTTGATATTAATACATTTAATCGTTCCATTATTTGAAAGAGCCATCTACCTTATTTTTACGGAATCTCAAATATCTTTGAGTAATCTGATAATAGACGCCAGAATTATCAATTCATTTTTATTAAATTTTAGACACATTGATACAACTTTATTATTAGGAGAACACATTCTTATTGTGAAGTTGTTATTATTTAGAACATAGGTCTGTGATATTTTAAATATGAATTAGAAAGATATATATAATCAATTTTATCGAAAAATATTGTTATTGCGCCACCGGATAATATATATATATAAAGTAAAAAAAGGTGCAATTAGATAACATATAAATACAATATAAAACTTTAAGTAAATGCAATGTTCAATGTTTCAAAAGTATACAAATACGAAGTAAGTGTGTAAAATAAGTAAATAACATACAAATGAATGAACTTATGTAAAATTATAATGTTTTATATAAATAGATTGAAAAATGTTCAGTTAAATAATATTATTATACACAAGTAATAATATTATACACAACTACAGAGAAAAGTAGAAAATGCAATATTCAATATATTGGTATTTAATAAATATAATACACATATGTAATATAATAAAATAATTTGATAGAGTTGAGGAATTTTCGTATCTAGAATGGTCAATGACAATAACAAAGTTTGTGATGAAATAAGATGGATTTTATCAGACAACAGATGCTATTTTGGTCTCCAAAAACACCTAAAGTCCACACATATATTATATGTATCACGTAAAAACAAAGTTCGTTTGTCTTCTTATTTTCTTCGGCGGTCCCTCGTTACGAGAATGACGTCTGCTATAGTTTATAGATTGGCAATTTCATAAAGTTGACAGTTCAGATTCCATGTTTCTGCTCCGGTCTAATAAGGGTCTCGCTATAGAATTGCCCACATGAGCGTTATATATTCGCAATCTCAAGTCCCTCGACAAATATTACTACAGATCTTAGGTATATAATGTAAATAATAATAATAATAGTGTGTCAGGTTTTTTTTTTTAACCGATTCTCCATAAAGATAATACATATTATGTTACACATTAAGTTACAAAATAAATATAATGATATGAAAAAGAAAAAGCAAACAAAGAAAAACATAAATAAATAAAAAGTAAAAAGTGCACACACAAAATATAAATATTACACATATAACTACTTCAGTCACGGCTATTGTTGTATATGTAGCTATTCTGTAGGCGTTGCCATTCTCTGGTCAGGGAACTAGTTTTCTATGAAAGCGCCGCTCGCACCAGAGTATTAGTGCTGAGCTCCAGCCGCAGCTTTACGCCCGCAACACGATGTCTCAGAAGCGGAACGAATCCATGTATACGACCTTTGGTAAACATTCTAGATGCGCTGCAATAATGCGCCAATCAGAACAGTATTCTGTACGAGTTGTACTGAATTTGGAGACGGTCATACGTCACTTGCTTGTATTTCGACCAGAGCTCACAGGTATACATGCTGGTGAAGAACGATTTAAACAGGATCCACTTCACCTCCTTACTGCATCGGCAGAAACGCCGTGACAGTACATTTGCACGAACGCTCAACTGTCTCCTCTGCCATTCTATGTTATCATCGTCTTATTTATCTTCATTAAATATATGGTCAAGGTATTTGATCTTATTTTGAACGCATGAATATGATTTACAAAAAATACTCAAAATTTGTGTTTTCATTTATGATTTCCTATTGCAAAATCGTGTTTAAAATTCGCGTTGAAGTGAACATTATTCCGAGGTTACTCGATCCCGTAATTGAGTGTAAGCTGGATCCGGGGTCTCTCATATTAAACGCGCCTTATAAGATTAGTGTTGCTCTTTAACTTAATCACCAGACAACGTGGGATTACCGCCGCATAACTATTGACACAAATAAAACCAAGGTCATCGCTCAATGTTTACCGCAACCGCTCTGAAGAAGACTAAAATCCTTCACATCGTAAAACTCCATCGGTCATGGCAGGAAGAAAATCATATTTTTAAATTTACACACAATAATGTCGGTATCGAAATAAATTAATATTGATTAATTTAAATAATTAAATTAATGAGAGAGAGGGAGAGAGAGTGAGGGAGTGAGGGAGATAAACGTACCATAATCTTACCAAACGACGTCTTTCCATTCTCGAGTTTCGACCTCGTATATAAATACGAGTAGATGAAAAGTTTGTAACATTTACGGCTTTAAAAACGATAAACAGCCCAGTCCTTGTTTCTTTGTGAACTTGGTGAGGTGGAGAGGGTTATGTTTTACAATTAAAAAACATTCATTACGCATCGTGAATTATTTATATTTTTAAATATGAATTAAATATATTAATTAGAAAGATATACATATAAAATCAATTTTATCGAAAAATATTGTTGTCGCGCCACCGGGATATATATAAATATCACAGACCGTCTGTTCTGAATAATTACAACTTCACAATAAGAATGTGTTCTCCTAAATAAAAAAAATATATTTTTCATCGTAACAGTGCTGCAGCAACGAAGTCTTCTAAAAGCTTTCATGCGGCCATCTTTATTTTCATTTTTGTACGTGTCGCGTAAGCTATGCATGGAAAGTAGATTCCTACGCCTGTCTAGGTTGGAAGCATATAGCTCAGTTTTTGCATCTATATAAAAATATATATCTACTTATGCTTATATTACATTTTCACAAAAAATATACTTTTAAAATTTGTGGTTAAAATTCATATTTTTATTAACTAACTAAAACATATATTATTGTTATGACATCCTGAAGAAGAAAATGGTATTTTTCGAAACCGGTAGATGTATTTAAACTCAATTTAGTGGTTAATAAAACAAAGATAATAAATAAAAATATATTCATTAAAATTCATTAAAAAAATTTATTCTTCTCTAACGGCCTCATAGGATTCGTAAGTCCATGACCGCAGTCACTTCAGACTACATAGATATTGTCATCGATACTATCATGATATTGTCGTTGTGGTCCAGCATGCTGGGCAATCGTCTGCATCTTGCATATCCGTCTTGGCATTGTACGTCCACCTACATCTCGGTCTTCCCTTCGGTCTTGATCCTCTCGGCTTATGTAAGAGACCTTCGTACATATTTCTGTCGCTAGATGTTTTGCCTTTTGCAAATTCCTCGGGATATCTGAGACGTCACACCGATCACGAAGTTCCAAGTCACTTCCAGTTAACCTCCAATATTATTCAGTTTGATTGTCAAGTATTGGGCCGTAAATCTTGCGCAATACTTTATTTTAAATGACCTTGAACCTGTTTTTCTGCGCCAAGGTTTGAGGCCTTCATAGTCAAATATAACAATCGGTTGTATCAGCGTTGTACACATTTTAATCTTTGGATTCTGTGGCGACCTCGACGATAGCAAAGTACCAAGCGTTTCCTGATTTTATCCTGCTCTTTATTTCTTGTTGGATACCATTGTTCTCAGTGGCGTAACTATAAAAATTGGGCACCAATGCAAAACGAAAAACTGGTGACCCAACAAGAGCGGAAAATTTAACTTTGGCTGTCAAACCATTACGACAGTTCGATGATAGAAAGTCCGTCATTATTAAAAATGGCTGGCTATTTGTTAAATTTAAACTTAAACTGTAGAAAATTCTTCATTTGCCCGTCTCGACACGTCATTTCTCTAGTGAGACGGGCACAGTCCAAAGATATTTTTACATTGTATTATATAGTTACAAATACAATAAAATAAATAAATAGTGTATGATTAAACTTAAACTAATAACGATTAAACTAAACATGATCAAATGCACGCAGAATCTAACATTCTTCATCATTATCAACGTGTCAAAGTCACCACAAGACATAAACCTCGCTCAATTTCACAAGTTCCGCTCTTCTGATGTCTGCAGCCAATTTACCCAAGCTTTCTCATGTCATCCATCCATCGCTTCGAGTCCTCTCAATACTTTTTAACTAAACCAATTAATTACATAGTGTTTGGGGAAACGGGTAAATTTGGGAGAGGGACAGGAATAGGGAACAGGGGGGCTGAAAAACAATCCAAACCACCAAGAAGAAACACGACCCACTCCAGTTGCTCCTTTAGATATCTAGATTTTCTTCTTCCACTGGAGTCTCGGGTCTTTTGACTTCAGAAAACCACACTTCGTTGATAGCGTGAAGTGGAACGACACGCACCATGCACAATAGCAGGATGAAACACTAATTGGTACGTATAGTAGCGAGAAACCGATTACACAATAGTCAATCTCGATAACAGGATGTCGATTAATAATTCGTTCCCACACAGCAGGAAGAACTTGGGATCAGTCAACGCACTTCTATTAACTGCGAAGGTCAAAATGTTAAAACTCAACTCAAAATTGTACCTTTCAATTGGTCTAAAACCATGGAGAACACCACAAAAAAAGGTCGTGTTCTGGGTATACTTATGAATCATTTCAGTGCCGATAAACCGGCGTTTATTTTTATAACAACATTATTTTTATAGCTTGCATCAATATAAAAATCCTTAGTACAAATATTATAATTCATTTCATTTACATGTAAGCCTGTTAGCCGCTTCCTACTTCGCTAGGTACATATAAAGTACCTGTTCTGAGGTAGGTAGCCATAAGGTTCCATTAGCTAGAATATAAGTAAATAAATGGTAAAAATCAAAAAGAGACAAGTAGAGATAATAAGTAAATTGAACAAAGTAATTTTTTTGATACGGACTAAAGATATGTAAGAAGTAAAATAATAGAAACTAGCATGGAGAAAAAAACAAAACATGATAAGTACGAGGTAGGATGTAAGGACAAAAAGAATTAAATAAAATGAGTAGATTTGATTATTTAAGGAACTCTTCCAGCTGACTTTTTGCAATTTTGAAAAGCCATTCCTTTACAAGCACGCAGAATTTATGATACGACACCGTTGCCATCTCTTGTGGTAGCTTATTGTATATTCGCAGAGCTCTTCATTCTCACATCAAACATTCTCTATGTCGTGATCACATGCACGCAAGATGGCGATCGGCGGTCCATAAACCATAAAGATCGAACACATAGATTTATATTATCACCATCAAATACACTGCAGGGTGACTTCCCTGCAACAGCCATACTCTTGGGTCATTATGATTAACTCGCTCCCACTGTACCGATAATTTAGACTACCCGTTGAGTATTCGGGGTACTTTAAATTTTAAATATGAATTAAATATATTAATTAGAAAGATATACATGTAAAATCAATTTTATGGAAAAACCTAACCTAACCTAACCGGGGATGGTCCATTATCCAACTATGCTATTTAATACACTTAATAGTTCCATTATTTGAAAGAGCCATCTACTTTATTTTTACATAATCTCAAATACCTTTGAGTGATCTGATAGCAGACACCAGAATTAACAATTCATTTTTATTAAAAAAAAAATTATGATTATTTGTCGCTAAACAAATTGTCGCTGTAGCATAGTTGGATAATGCACCTTCCCCGGTTAGGAATGAGATCCAGGTTCGAATCCCGGTGGCGCAACAACAATATTTTAAGATAAAATTGATTTTATATGTATATCTTTCTAATTAATTAATATTTTAAATATCACAGACCGTCTGTTCTGAATAATTACAACTTCACAATAAGAATGTGTTCTCCTAATAACTTTAAATTGTTTTTTCGACTTGTAGACACCATCCAAAAATATTCATTAACTAGTGCGTTTTCTTAACTATCCTTATTTAATATTGTAGTGAGGTGAAACATGCACACTAAATATTAAGCAAAGTCAGAAATTCCAGACAACACAAATAAAGGGTGTTTTTTTGAGGTATAGAATTTTAAAATTAAATAAAACACATAGATATCGTGGTACTGGCCATGGTATTGGCTTTATTGGAAAGAAAATTGTATTCAATTAGTGTTTAAATATGATTTCGCACGTATGTGCGCAAGTGTTTCCAATTCTAAAAACAAACCCCTAAAAAACACAATTTAAATATATATTAAAAAAATATAAATTTGTAAAAATATTTTTATTAATATTAATTTGTGAAAATATTATTACTCTGCTACTACTCCATGGCTTTGCGGCTCGTTTAGAGCAATCGCCGGATGTACAACTCGGCGTCAGGCATCTCTATCCTAGGCCAACACATTCAACTCAGAGACAGGAATGTGAAGCGGTTCCAGATCTCCTAATATTATTGCATCATCTTAAACAGAGTCTGTCCATAGGTCGCTGTCCGCACAGTACGTTCTGCATTCGTATATTATTTGTGTGTTACCCATATTATCTCATTTCATCACACCGACTAAATCAGCATTTTGATAACAGAGAAAACATCAACTACAAAAAAATCTTGCAGCTGAGAGTAACAGTTACAATCTCCACAACCTCCATATTTTTTACTTTGAGAAAAACATGAAAAACTAACGGAAGTTTGAAAAATAATATATTTAATAATGCACTTAATATTATAAAAGACAATCGCTGTAATCTGCATTAAAATACACAATAAATACAACACTTACTGGCAACCATTAAAATTTCAAAGTAGTAAATACTGCTATTTGTCGAAACGTAATACAAATGACGGCAAGCAAAAGCCCCTGATTTTGCGGCTAACACCGATTTTGAATGATCAATTTAGGTATATCAAAAAGAGCTAAGTTTGAATGATAATAAATTAACACAACGTGTAAAAACTATTTGAGAAAAAAACTGCTTTAAAATATAGAAAAAAAGATTATAATGGAGATAGATACAACTGGTATCCTAATTTTAATGTAACTATTGTTTTAAAATAATGTTAATGATTGATGCACAAAGGAAATCAGTGCCATGCACTTAAACATAACTACATATTGTAAGCTTTATGAAACTTAAGGTTTTGGTAATAACGTCATGCATGATATAATAATATGCATAACTACCCAATTTCTGAACAGATTTCTTTTTCTATAATCGTATGTATATATGTACAAACACAATACAAAACATAAACCTTTAAACTGTTACAATAATTTATCATTAAGATCTATTACAATTTGCCTGCGCACAAATATGTATATTCTTATAAATATATATTTATATATAAATATACTTATAAATATAATTATATATAAAAGTAATGTTTCATTCGCACTGATTGTCATTAATATTTATAATGCAAGTTGATATAATGCATAATTATTTACGAACCAAAATACCTAATCTACTACCCCATTTAGTCTAATACCTCAATAGGTGAACACTTGTCTCAAGATAATATGCAAGCAATTAAATTTAAAGGGGACTGTATATATAATTTATTTTTTAAATACAATATGTCCCAAAAGTCCTTTTCGGGCGGGGGGTATGCCGATCGCTAGCCGCGACCTTGGGAACTGGAGCGTATCCTTATGAATTGTTTGTGAAATTTTCCTTGGAAAATTTATATCCCGACAAGGTGACATAAACTGCCCTCCACGTAGCCCCGACTTGACACGATTGGACTTTTTCCTATGGGGCTACATTAAATCAAAGGTATATAGTAACAATTCTCCCTCTCTAGACCGATCAAAAGAAAATATTCGAGAAGAAATGGCAGCGATCACGGAAAATACTTGACGAGCAGTTCTCAGAAATTTTTCCTTTCGTTTAGAAAAGTGCCACCCAAATAACGGATCACATTTAGAAAACAAATTTTTTATGAAATAAATTCCCAAGGACTGTATTTAAATGCAAAATAAACATTTTTTTATTAAACACATCCATTATTTTATTACAGATTTTTTTTTATGAAAAAGACTTTTGTATAAAAGAGAAGATTTTTTTTAAATGCAAATAATTAAGAGTACGAGAATTAAGAGTATGTTTAAATATACAGAATCCCCTGCGACTAGATTTATTAGTCATGTTTTTATAAACTTGTTATTAATTTCAGTGCCTCTTATCGAACCATTGCATAGAAAAAGTATGAGAAAGCTAGAATACCGTTGACCGAATTTAGTTATCGCATTAGGTGCAATAAATATTTTATGTTGTTTCTAGTGTCACTGACAATGATTTATGACAGTAATATTAGTGGTGTCTCGTACGAAATATTGTATTACAGGGCCGTTTCGATGTATTTTGCCGCCCATGACGAGAATTGAAAAATGTCGCCCCCTCCCCTTTACTATCATCACCCAGGCTAGAAGAATTATTGAATTAGATATAAAATAACTTGCATTCAAAATTAATCAATAAAACCCAGATTTTTTTCGCGAGCATTCGCCAACATGAGGGTTTGGTTAAAATAATGCATTGCAAGAAATATACGTCATTTCGACGATATAATCTTTAAAAAATGAAATCCGTAGATTGACATAATCTGTTAAAACTAAAATAAATATAATAAACTTATCCGTTTTTATTACAATTTCAAAATCGAAAAATTACTCTTACGTGTTCTCTTGATTCACAGTTATACGTACCTGAAATAATTTTTTGGTATTTATATATAGTTGCGTTATGTATATATATATACGTTGAATATTTCAATCACGATTAATTTTTGTTGGATGTAAACCACTTATATACAATTAATAATGTATAGATAGGTGTTAGAGCCGTTTCTATTAAGTTTTTTTGACTTGTTGTCTCACTATGCATACATTCAATTCTCGATTTACCGAAATTCAACCTACGTATCTCCGTCCCTTTCTTTCCTAACCAATCCTTAAGCACTAGGAAGAGAGAAGATGTCGCAGTAGTTAAAAATGTATCATTAGGAGAACACACTCTTATGTGTTCTCTTAATAATAAAGTTGTATCAATGTATCCAAAATTTCATAAAAATGAATTGATAATTCTGGCGTCTGCAGTCGGTTTACTCAAAGGTATTTGAGATTCAGTAAAAATAATGTAGATAGCTTTCAAATAATGGAACGACAGATGTATTAATTTGAAAAAGTGAAACATGTAGGTTCGATAATTTGTCATGAAAAATACTGGCGCTATAACACAATTGGTAATGTACTTCCCCGGATTGGAAATAGAGATCCAGGTTCGAATCCCGGTAGCGCAAAATGAATATTTTTCGACAAAATTGATTTTATATGTATATATTTATAATTAATACATTAAATTAGTATTTAAAAATGTATCAACTACCGTCGTTTCACTCCGCTTTGTAGTTAATAATCTTACCTTAATTCCGCTAATACATAATCATTGTCTACGTGAGTGTTAATGTACGCCCCGCTCAAACGCTTGTTCTTGTGGTGGAGAAGAAATAAACAAATGAATAGACGGGAAAGTAATTACCTTCCTTTCTTCCTCATATTTCCACCAATAGGAAAGAATTTTCAAACGCAGTGATACAATGTAATAAATTCTATACAGCTTTATGAATTATTATGTAATTTGTAACATTAATAACTTCGATTTGTAATACTGTGTCAAAAACTTGTATAAAATGTAGTTTCGTTTATAATTTACGATTAAATCAAAATAACCTGTGCAATAATGAAAAAACTCGAGTATAAAATAAAAGAAAGATAAACGCCACGCCATTCGTTAATGTGTCTGTCCAATATGAAGTTCAATGAGTCAATATTATTTCCAAAACGATTGTTCGTTTTGTTATTCTTCGTCATATTTGAAATACTTTATAATTAGAAGAAACTCGTTATATAGGCACTAGATTTATGAATCCAAATCATGATTTTTATAAACATCACCTGCCATGGTGACGTCGATTCCCTAGGATAGATCCGTCAGTCGGAATTGTATAATAAAACCCAAGTTTTACAAAATTATTTCAGCTAAAAAATTGAACAGCTAAACCCAGACTAAGTTTGAATAGATAGTAAACAGTAAGATAGATTGTATCTTGATTGGATATCAAGTACTGAAACAGTGCAAGAAAGAGAGAGATGGAAGCAACCTATCGAGACTTTGACCCCCACCCTCCTAGAATAAGGGATTGAAATGATGAAGTGTACAATTCATATTCAGAAACACCAAACCATAGCATTCTTTATTTTTAAGACTTAGACAGGCCACAAGGCTCAATTACTGTAGTAAAATACAAAATATAAGTTAGTCACTTTTAGCAGAAATTGATTCTTTGGATATTCAATTTAATTGTACAGCTTCGATATTTAATTTAATAGATAAAACCAACGTCAAAAGATAGCTTTCATGAGCAAGATTTTTAGTCTCATGGCAGAACACTGCGAGAATAAATCAGGGTTTGCTATTTGACAGAAGCTGAGTCACGGCCACTTAGCCACTACTCACTAATAAGATAATTATGTTTTGATCGTATGATGTTTTTAAAGCGGGGAGAATAGATTTAGATGTGCATAGTTAGGAGTCAGTCCGTATGTGAATTAATACTAATATAAAAAAACAACCCCTTTTATTTTATTTTATTTATTAAATATGTGCAATTTATAAAGTTTAGTATCGTCGCTGCCATAGCAAAATCTATTATTAACAAAGTATTTATATTTTAAATATGAATTAAATATATTAATTAGAAAGTTATATATATAATCAATTTTATCGAAAAATATTGTAGTTGCGCCACCGGGATTCGAACATTATCCAACCTACGGCGACAATATTTTTTGCGACAAATTTTCGAACCTACATGTTACCTTTTTGATATTAATACATTTAATTGTTCCATTATTTGAAAAAGCCATCTACCTTATTCTGTAAAAATAGGTAGGTTCGAAAAATTGTCGCTAAAAATATTGTCGCCGTAGCATAGTTGGATAATGCACCTTCCCCGGTTAAGAAAGAGATCCAGGTTCGAATACCGGTGGCGCAATAACAATATTTTTCGATAAAATTGATTTTATATGTATACTTTTCTAATTAATATATTTAATTAATATTTAAAACATCACAGACCGTCTGTTCTGAATAATTACAACTTCACAATAATAATGTGTTTATATTTTCTAAATTGTATAGGGATTACACGGAAACTTTAATATCGGACTATTGGATAAATTATTTGATCTGGCTTTATTCATTTATTATTTTTTAATTCTTCTAAATTGTTAAGGCGTAAACCTATTACATTTTTATGTAACAATTTGTGTCTCTGTATTCTTATTAAAAGTATGCTCAGAACGAATGAAGTGTTCGGCAAATTCTGAATAACCTATACTTGTTAAGCATCAATTGTATAATTTCATTATAATATTTACATTCCTCGATGTTTTGCCTATATATAAGAATATGTCGAAAATCTCTTAAAAATCTCAATCGTGTACACGGGCCATGAATAATGACAATCGAATTTATTCTTATATTTGCATGTAAACGAACATTCTCTCTTTATTAATAAAGTATGATGGCAGATACGCCAGTTTAATAATGTACGTACTGAAACAGATACAAACATATTCCACTTGCGGTATGTCAGACAATACGGTAGTCGTATCTGGAGACTCGTGGTATTATTCCTGGAACCGGCGCTGGAAATACAAGTATTAGCCAGGATTAAATGTGGGCTGTTGGTTCAGTGCCCGTCATTTCTACAGGATCTTACAAATTACCCATTTGAGTGAAATGTGTACTTTTACCAGTGCTCACGCATATATACACACCCACACGCACGCACACGTGTATGGGGATAATCTACAAAGTAAAGACTTGACAGAATTGAGGCCTGAAGCTGTCAGAAGAGGAACGAAAGTAGACTGAACGCAGTGGAAATGAGATCATGTGGCAAATCTATTTATGACAGAGTAAATAATTAAGAAATAAGGAAATAATGAATGAATACAGCTGATGTTAGTATAATGAGTAAGATTAATAAAGGATTACTTAGGTGGTTTGGATGAATGAGGAGAGAACGGTGAGATAGATATATGTCGCAAGCGTTGATGGCACCATAAATAGAGGACGTTCGCGGAAGACTTGGCACGACCAGATAAACCAGATACTGGGGGATGGTTCTGTTAGAAGCCTCAACAAACGGCGAGCTTGTATAAGATGATGTATGAATGTGGATGAGGCGAGAATTGTGTGTCAGGGCAGATGAGTGTGGCGCTCTATCCTCTCCGTCTACTCGCACGGAGAAACGGCGTGATGGTGAGTTAGTTAGTTGGTAATCTGTGCACGAGTTTTTAAGTCCCACTGTTGTAGTCGTCCACCGCCAGTTATCACCTTTTTGAATTGATTTCCTACAAAATTAATATTTTCTAATTGTCGATAACATATTCCAGTGATAAATTTTTTTACGATCGATCTTTCGAACCGAAAAAACGCTATTTTTGTCGGAACGAAAACCGGAGCTGAACCGAAAAAAAAAACGGTTTATTTCGGTTCGGTACATGTTCAAACACGCGCGTTACCACTATCTTACTGTCCACTTCAGTTATTCGACAATACAAATAGTTTAAATTAAAATACATTTGAATATATTTAAATAATTAGAGATAACATTAATCTTTTTTAATTATAAATAAATATATACAAAAATCCTGTATAATTCAACCGTGAATAATATACGAATTTATTTCGTTTACATATGTTTCGTTTATATATATTTCATTTTATAAATTATATTATTATCACATATATATTATATATGTACTTCTAGTTCCAATTATTATACCTTCTATTAATTGTTATTCATATTATTGCATCAATTCACGTAGTATGCTTATTACAAAAAAGGAATAAAATATTCTAAATTATTTAAAAACTTTATTAACTAATTACTCGGAGCTGAACCGAAAACCGAAAAATCGTTATTTTTTCCGGAACGAAAACCGGAACCGAACTAATATATATATATATATATTTAATTGAACCGGAACCAAAACCAAAACTATTCACTTTCCGTTCAATCTAATAAATATTTAATACAAGTGTCCCAAAAGTCTTGTACACAATAAAAATTCTGTAATAAGGTAATGGACGGGTTTAATAAAAAAATGTTTATTTTGCATTTAAGTAAAGTCCCTGGGAATTTGTTTCTTAAAATTTATGTTTTCTAAATGTGATCCGTTATTTCGCTGGCACTAAACGGGAGGCAAAATTTTTGAAAACTGCTCGGTACGCATTCTCCGTGATCGCTGCCATTTCTGCCAAAAGTCCATCGGTATCCAGTCGGGGCTACGTGGAGGCCAGTTTATGTCACCTCGTCGGGATATCAATTTTCCAGGGAAAATTTCACGAACAACTGGTAAGGATGAGCTCCACAGAGACTGAATTCGCAAGGACGCGGCTAGCGATTAGCACACCTCTCGTCCTTATACCGCACGTTGCGTTGGTGGAGGATGATGGTTAGCGGATGAACCAAAATAAAAATATAAATTTGGACACATTGTATAGTGTGTACCGAATCAAACTGATTTGTCACAAAATTAATATGAAAATATTATGTCTACCTTAGTAAAAACAAAGAAAATGACCATCGCGTCGACGTCCGCGCGTGTCTGCATTGTGTTCAAGCATTGCCACACATTTATATAATTATTCTTCTACATTAACACTTTTTTTTTCTGTACAACGATGAAATAATTGTAATAATATATTTTATAGTACTGGTGAAATGGTAAAAGAATTCGTAAGGGATGATAGATTGAATCGGATTTAGGAGAGTCTAAATTTGGACTAGAGAGAAAAATCAGACGACATAATGAATTCTGAAGGGTTGTTGAATCGGGCAGAATAGTCTGATTGGAGAAATAGATTTCCGATTGATTGGAACTAGTTGAGTACTGACAAAGCTGATTTAACTGGAATAGTGATTTTGTAAGAATATCAAATATTTAAAAGAAGTAAATACATTATCTTAATTAAATTGTTTTTATTTTAATTTGTTAATTTTGTTTTATTAACCATTTATTGAATTAAAATACTTCTACCGATTTCGAGAAACATAATTTCATTATTCAGGATGTCAATAGCTAATCAAAAACATATGTTATTGTTTCTTTAACAGAATCTATTTTTAAAAAAACAATAATTATTTCAAATATAAATTTAGTTGGTTGTTTATAATTTTTTGATTAGTTATACACGTTTTATTTATCCCCAACGATTCCAAATTATTTCATTTATGACCAACACCCTTTACATGCAAAATTGACAATCCCGATAGGAGTTTACAAATACGAAAATAAATTATGGTCCATTGTGATGTATGCACAGATGCAATAAAATTATATTTTGATATTATTACATAAAACTCAAATGAAGAATATTTACGTTGTACAGATAATTAAGCAACTGAAGCACATCGACCACTACCTGCTATAATACTCGAAAATACAATTTGATCAACCTCTGATTAGTTTAATGGTATTTATTTCTCAGGTATATCGGCAAACACCACATCTTCCACGGAGAATCAGCTGGACACCACAGACTGCCACGAAGACGACCCCACTCCGCACTCCTTACCGTCCATTAGCGGGGCCAACGGCGACCTGGAGTGGAACAAGGCAGAGCTCGGACAAAACAATAACAGGTCATAAAAACAATTTTATACCGGATTGATTAAATAAATACCGTTTTACTTACTTACATACCATCACGCCGTTTCCCTGCGGGAGTAGGAAGAGAGGATAGAGCGCCACACTCTTCTTTCCTGACACACAATTCTCGCCTCATCCACATTCATACATCTTCTCATAAGAGCTTGACGATTATTGAGGCTTGTAACAAGACCATCCTCCAGTATCTGGTTTTCCTGGTCGTGCCAAGACTTTCGCGGACGTCCTCTACTTTTGGTGCCATCAACACTCGCTCTATATATCTATTTTATTATTTTCTCCTTATTTATCAGCACCATATGACCAAACCACCTAAGTTAACTTTTCTTAATCTTACTCACTATACTAAGATCAGCTTTACATTCTTTCCTTATTTGTTCATTCTTTACTCTGTCATAAATGGATCTGCCACATACGCCAAGGGATCTCGTTTACACGGCATTCAGTCTACTTTCGTTCCTTTTCTGCCAGCTCCAGGCCTCACTTCCATACATCGTGAACCGCTAGCCATTCAAAGCACTATAAAGGGGTTTATTTATTTTTTCTGTAAAACCAGGTCGCTTTATGCCTACTTTGCCTATAGAAGATAGTTGTATATTTGTCACATTTGTAACATTTCATTTCAAATGATTGATGAACAATTCGGATAGATTATATTTTATTTCTGTCAGGATATATAACACTGCGGTGGTTTAGCGAAGCTTCCTTCAGGGTGTGTTTTAGAGATGAGAAAAAATGCTACTCTTGACTCGTGTGATGGTGATTGGTATTCGATAATATCAGTGATTGAAAACTGTGACTGTGATCACAGTTTCATCACTAATGTGTGTACCAATACTAATATCACATTGCACGAAATAAAAAAACATAATTTTGAGTGTATTTATTTATATTATTTAAACTTCATTATATAAATTAAATAATTATTATAAATCTTATTTAATATTATCACAAAGAGAATGAAAATAATGAAAAAAATGTAAATTTATTTTTCGGGTGAAATTCTCAGGAAATATGCGTAAAACGTTTTAACAGAATCTATTGAATGTCGCTAATCCAGAATTATAACGACATACTTTAATGGATATTTTCGTCTCAAATGCGCACGCACCGAATTACGGTTCACAACCAAATATCACCAAGTAATGTTGTGACTGATCCCGATTTATTTATATGTATATGATATATCAAATATCAACACTGCATCCAACGTGACTGATCACAGTTTGAATATGTATTAATAACGATATTCAATCACTGATAGTGAGTGTGACTCTAATATATCAGTGATCGACTCGCGGTTTGTGATTTTGAACTCATCACTAGTGTGTTTGTCTCGCAGGTTTGCAAAGCAACCGTTGGATGCCGCGACCCTCAATAGCCTGGGCGGGGACAAGACCATTTTCGGGAGGAGAGTCAGCTTTATCCAGGCAAATATCATTAACGAGGCCGGAGGAGGACTCAATCCGTCCAGGTAGGTTCACTTCATCTTTGCGTCTTAAATTAGTATAGTGTAGTGCAAAAAAATAAAATGATTATAATGATAATTTTGGGACCGAGGCGTTGTAGGATTTTTAGCGTCCCTCTTGTTTGACATTATTGTCAATTAGCATAGAAGTAAATTAAATTGAGAAATTAAAAATAATGCGTTTTGTTTTTATTTATTTCATATGGGTTTTGATAGATGATGTTCCGGATTTGTAAAACATATTTTTACCGCGTCTTGCGAATCAAAATTCCCAGTCAAAATTCCCCGACCTTTCCTCATGCTCGTCGACCCAGTGTGAATAGTGACCTTGACGTCAGCAGACGTCAACTAGAACGAAATTTGTTCGATCTGAACATCGCGAGAGCATTAGCGGTGTGGATTTGTTCAACTCCGGTGCACCAGCATTGTATTGTTTGATTGTTGTTTTTGTGTGCCGCGGTGAAGTTTGTGATATTGTCGTCTTCGATTCGAAGGGGAGATCTGCCCATCGCGTATCGTTTATGTGATCTCGGCTGCGACTGCTGGGTGACGAGGCGTGTCGGTAAGGCGAGCAGTCCTCCAGATTCCCGATTCCCCGAGATCACTGGTCCTTCGACTGGAATCCCTACCCATCATCGACCCTTATCCGTTATATCTAAGTCCCTTATTTCCTTCCTTCTTTCAGCTGTCAGATGTCAAATTGGCTGTCGCTGGAAAAAGTGTTTCCAATTCGAAAAACAAACCTTTAAAAAAAACAACCTTCGATTAAAATAATATAATATATGTATATATATATAAATTTAAATGAATTATGGTTTTCCCTCTTAAAAGGCATTATAAGAAAGCTTTATATTTAAATATATCTAATTCATCCCATCCAATATTACCTACTGAAAGTTAATATGAATCACCCTGTCTTGAAACGGGGCTGTCTACAGGGTAGCAGTCAATCTAACGGAATCTACGTGAAGATCCGAAGGTAAACACTGTTCTAAATACGTGTTTATCGAACACTGCCACTTAACCTGGCATTACCCGCGCTATAATTACTAAGGTTGCAACCCGTATGTGCGAGGAGCGCCCCAGATGCAATAAGTGGTTTTTTATCGCATTTTTTAAATGCAAGCACACATTATAACATTTTTGATATTCATTATTTTTTACTGCTGCATATCGAGAGCAAAAATTTAGCATAAATATGTAATGAAAAATTATTCAAGAGATATAAGAATTCGTAAAATAAACACAAATAGGTAAATTAAGTGTTTTAAATTGTGTCTGAATCATTTATATGATTAGTATTATATTGAAACGATAATAAGTCACTGTGATTTAGAGATTAGAAGATTAGTTTATGATCTATCGGTGAATTATAGACGGTATAATAACACCGGTTTCTTGTGATTTTCGTTATATCAATATTCTTTAATAATTGCGACTTAAAGATAACGGGGACCGACTCACAGTTCGTGATTTTGTGCCCATTACTGGGTTTAAATATAAGAAACAAAAGTTTGACATCGAAATAAACATTAGGTAATGTGATCTAGTAAATAAAATATGTTATATTTTGAATTAAGAATGACCATGGAAGAATGTCCATGGATGACCATGGAAGAATGTCCATGGATGACCATGGAAGAATGTCCATAAACGACAGCATAGCGTTCAACGCATAGCAATTTGTGAATCTTAACGCATTCAGTACACACGTACCTTTACTGATTCTCAGATATCAAAGTCTTATTGAGAGATTATCGTGGACACGGGCCTTAAAACAAAACTTGTATAATAAATGAATAGTCCATTTCTATTTTTATGGCCCGAAAATATTTTTTTTTCTTTAAAATCTTATCTTGACTATACAAATTAAAAATATATAGTAGACAGCTGCTTGTATTGTTATTTGTATGCCAATTGTCGGCGCCGGCATTTCGATACTGCGCGCTAATTTTAAACGTCACTGATTTATGAATAAATTAGTGTTTTCTAATCCACTATAACGATACAAATTAACTATGCGTATAAATACAACAAAAATACTTACGTTGTTAGAAGATATACCAAAGAGACGAGGTAGATTTAGCGGTGCAATATTTTGGGGGGACCCTTGTCTCGAGACATGCTCGGTATATTTACAAAAACAGGCGGTCATATCTACAAACCTAACCAAAAATAAAAGGTGAGTACAGGGTGATGCATTTCAAACTGCTTTTTACTATTTTGTAACAATGACAATACAATTATTTTATTTGCTTACAAACACATGTATCAATTTACAAGTTCATTTACTTGAAGTTTTTCTATTTCTGTTTAATAATAATAATAATGTGTTTATTCCAACGTGATTAGGTTTTTTTTTTAACCCGATTCGCCATAAAGATAATACATATTATGTGATACATTAAAGGTTATGAAATCAATATAATGCTATGAAAAAGAAAACCAAGGAAAATATTAATAAATAAAAAAGTTAATAAAAAGTAAAAAGTTTACACATATATATACACAAAATATGCCTAGTTAAATTCGGCACAAACAAAGGTGTTATTTTTTAGAGGTTTGTTTTTCGAATTGGCAACACTTTTTCCAGCGATAGGCAATTTAACAGCTGACATCTGATTTGTGCTCAGTTTAGTTTGCTATTTCCCCATGAATAGACTTACGCTAGGAACAACGCTTGCAAATTATGCAAATTTATTTCGAAAATCGAGATTCAATTTCGAAACTTTACGGTCGATATAATCGTCCATCCGAGCAAGTAATTCGAGTAACCATGGACCGTTTTCGCACCACGCATACTCTAATTGATAATACGCATCCGCAGAGACGTCGTACAGTGTGCACTGAAGAAACTGTTGTTTCTTCAAAAATGATGCCGGCCAGAACGTTACAGTCAATGAAGCGCCATAGATTACTAATTTTTTCGTTCCAAATTCAATGGTATTTATATGAAAGAGTTGTGATTTTAACAAGACGGTGCAACAGTACCACACAGTACGCGACACCATAAATTTATTGAAGGAAACGTTCGATGAGCGCATAATGAACCTGTGAATTGACCTCCAAGATCGTGTGATTTTACACCTTTGGATTATTTTCTGTGGGGATGCGTGAAGTCGCTAGTCTACGCTAATGAACCAGGGACGACAGACTACTTGGAAGTCAACATTTGTCGTGTTATTGCCGATATACATCCCTAGCTGCTCCAAAAAGTGGTTGAAAATTGGATTTCCAGATTGCGCTTTATTCGAGCCGGCCATATGCGAGAAATCATATTTAAACACTAATGGCATAAAATTATCTTTCCAATAAAGCCAATACCATGGCCATTACCACGATTTTAATTTCATTTTAAACCTCTAAACCTCTAAAAAAAAACACTCTGTACTACAACACACAAATAATACATTTTTAGATTTTCAACTTAATATAAAATTGCATCTTAAAAGCGCCAAAAAAAAACTGGCTACTTTATCATAAACAAAAGTGAATGATAACTATATCAGAAGTGGATAACTACTGTACCTCAATAAAGGTTGTCTTATCTTTCTGGCTTAAATATTAACAAATGTGTAAAATTAAATGTTTAATATTATTCGGGGGGCAAAAGGAAAGCGGGTCTCTTTGAAATTGCGATATGTGCGACACTGTAAATTCGTCATTTTGCAAAACAAAACACACATTTAGAATTAAAAAACCGCAATGTTGGTATAAGTGCAAGAAAACGGTTATAAACGTGAATAACAATATTATCTGATAATTCATATACCTGGTGCATCTACCTATAAACGAAAATCTTATACAAACTATTTTATATGATGTGACGGATTTAAACGGCTTAAATGACACGTGCAGCAGTAGTGTTATATACTCGAGACCGAATTACGACCAGCCGGTCATTATACAGTACCTAAGAATACATGTTCTTAGGTTTTGTATAAAGGCCAATTTATGTGACGTCCGCCACAAGAGTAAATAGATGTGTGGCAAGCCGTGGATCTGCCTATATAAGGACACGGTGAATGTTTTAGAATTTGGTATCTGGAATAAATAAAAAAATTTATTGATGGAGTACATCCTGTAATCTTAATACATAACCTTCACGCATCTCTTTACAATCATTATCAGTTAACTAAAATCAAATGAAGATTGAAAAAATAACTATAACACGGAAATATATTCTTTGTTCTTGTGATAAATCTTAGATTACCACCAGATTCCCTTGGGGTTCTATCCTCTGATTACTGTCTAACCACTCAGGTTTCAATTCCTCGTAAATGAAACTCAGTCTTTCCAGATAACAATATTATACGTTTATTTCAACACGTTATACAGTAATATAAATTATAAATTCAGAGATAGACTAATTATTCAAAAGAAGCTGTGATAGAAGAGAGCTGTTCCCCCAGAGACGGCCTCTATTAAGGTTCGTCCCCCACCACTCATCTACTCACTTTCATGACACACATACACACACACATACATTTACAAAGTGACAGTTCTCACAGTTCTGTACATAACAGAAACCATTAGAAAAGAGAAACATGTTTTTTTCTCTCAGTTTAAATGATTTTTTTTAAATTACAGTACAAAACCTCAGACTCCCCTGCAACCCCCTGTACCTGCGCAGCCTCCTCACTCTACCCACCTGCACGATGTATCGGGTCATGATGACACAGATGCAGTCACAGGACATAAAAAGGTACTGTCGACAAGGAGCTTGCAATTTTTTTTTTTTATTTCTATAATGTTTAGTGGTTAGCTAATGTATTAAATTAAATTAATTATTATTTATCATAATTCATTATTACACATGCGTTTAATCTGATCCCTGCCCACCTCACTAGATCATAGTCTATATCGAAGTCGACAGTATTTTTTTCCTGCATAATTCAATATATAAATTTACATGGTAATAAACAAGATATATTGAACCACAATATAAATTTTCGATATATTACATATTAAATACAATGCAGTGAGTAGTACAAAGTAAAAATAAGTAGAGATATAATATATATGTTTTTAGGATACAAGTTTTCAAGTTAAATTCACAAAATTCAAATTAAAGATTAAAAAAGTAAAGAAGTAAATACAAAATCAATAATTATTTTCTATTACTGAAAATACATTCTTATTGAGAAGTTGCAATTTTAAAGAACACAGGTTCATAGAACATAAATTCTACTAATTCAAGAAATGTAACAAATTCTAAATTTAGTGTATATTATTGTTATAAGTTGTGAAACTTTCAGTAGAAGTCCAAGAATTTTTAATACATTTAGGTATAGATAAAAGATTTAATCATGAATATATATAAATACCTACAAAATTGTTCCATTGAGAAATAATTTTAACTATATATTTAGATATATCAGAATGTAGGAGCAAACAATTAGTCTAGCTTGGATGACCATGTTAACTTATTTAAATGTCTTAAGACTCCGACTAGGATATTTAACCTTTACCATACCATGATATAAAATACCCGAACGCAGCCATGCTGTCAACTTGTGTTACCGTAAATAACAGTTAGAAGAAATGTTTTCATTAGCGTAAATGGCTTTAATGGCACGAATTTACTCTAAATATTGAGCATTCAATTTTGAAAAAATAATTAATAACATAATTTAGAGCATTCATTAAGTCCTACACAATGTGTCCTTCCTTATTATCTCTCTTCATTTAAATAGTGAGAAAGAGACAATTATATTTATATGTTTGTTATTCTTTTCATTGTGAAAATAGTGTGTGATCTCTGTCTTTCATATCACAAATTGTATTTTTACCAACGTACTAATTTTACAACGGATTGAGTAGAAAAAATAATTGTTTTTGTACGATTCCATTTTCATACATGGTTTTTCACTAATCATTCCTAAGTGCTAATATTTTCTTTAGGATTACTTAAAATATGAATTTTATGTTGCATGTATTTACTGAAATGTTACTGCATGGTTTGGGAAAGGTTAAGTATGGATTAGAGTAGTAAAGTGTTATTTTTGTATTGATTTTACAATGGCAACTCCATCTCCTACATAAGCCTTGCTCGAGGCAGAAAACAGAATTGCTGTCATATATTAAAATATTATCATCGCTTGAATGTTGCTTAAATATAACAAAACATTTTTGATATGTTACAATATTTATTGCAGGCTTTTGGCATCTTGCCCTAAAAGTTATCCGCTCTCGTATGAAACCGGTCTAAACTCCAATTGTGTAACCAGTGGTGTATCTTAAAAAGTTTGACCCCAATACAAAATGGAAGGACTCCCTGTATACGTATTTGAGGGTTAGGTCGGTGGTTAAATGAAAGAGTGGTGATTGGCGTGTGAGATTTATTATGACAGTATGATAAAAACAAGGAAGACAGATAGAATGAAAGAAATTAATGAAGATGCAGAAGATGTGCATGTATTATGAAATTAAATGTAGTGGCAGCCGGCAGCGATATGTCGCTAGCAGTGAATTTGAAATCTAATCCCTACATGTATTATATATTAGAAATAAGAGTATTAAGTACTATACAGTTTTATAATCAACTAAATAGAAAGAACTAAATTGGACTCTTGTCTCTTATAATTTTTTCACTTTATTGGAAATGTGTCTATTAGCAGGGTGCTACCCTATATATTATTAATGTATTTAAGTATTTTCATAATAAATGTGAAAAATGACTTTTCAAATTTTACAATTGAGACCATCTCTGCAACAATACTGTATCTGTGTTGTGAATGCCATAACATTGTAAATCTTCTTGGGCATCGAATGGTATATTAAACAATCATATAAAATAAATAAAAATACTAATAAACACAATTTATTTGTGAGTTTCCCTGCAACAACACTGTATATCATCATTGTGTTTCAGCACATGTTTTTTATAATTAATTTTGTAAAAGCCCATAAGGGCGTGAATACAATATAAATAAAATAAAGACGACCAACGCTCTATCTAAATATCAACATTCATAAAAACCAATATATATATATATATATTGTTTCAGGAAGGTGTCAATTCTATTTCTTACCAGGGTGTATTTGTAAAATCATTAGTCCATATTATTATTAGGAAAAGAATTGATATTCGCAAAAGTACAATACCAAATGTATTGTAGGTTGTAGGCCTTTTGAAACCCTTTTTAACACGGGCCCAAATACTACTGCATCAACATAGTTACGCCACTCTGTAATTCGAGATGATGATTCATATTTTAAAATCAAATTCAAAAATACGATATAAAAATATAACTACATACGAATATCTGAAACATTACCATATTCGCAGACAAAACCGTGGATCAAAAATATAAAGATGGTCCTTCTCCTAATGTGCTGGATTCTCTTCACCACAATCCTCATGATGAAGAACGAGAAAGTCTACATTACCAGGCAGCTCTCCATACCCGTCAACAGGAGTAAAAGTAAGTGAATGTTAAACTGGCCTCAATTCATTTTCTTTTAGCTAAATTATCTGGAAAATATTATACTTATTCTATTAAAATAGTAATCTTAATAATTTATAACATATACAAGATAGAGACCATCATGTATATCTTATTTTATAAATTAAATAAACACCAACCACCAAATTTCGTGTATTTCTATTTGTTTAAAGATATCATATATATTACAGGTTAGATTTATTGACAAGTGGTTTTAACATTCATATCCCCTTTACCAGTCACCTGTATATACGAGAATATAATGCAATTTTAAACATGTATCTATGAGGCCCTAAAACCATTCCTAGTACTGGACCCCAAAATTTGTGTCACCCCTAATGGATAAAGCATTACAATCTATTTGTTAAACAAATATTTTTATATATGACCAAGATAAATGAACCACAAAATTTATCATTACCATATTATGCCTTTCTACTGAATTTTGCAAGTACTAATATTCAACAATATTTTAACCAAAATGAAAAGATTCTGGAAAATTATTACCATGTTTTGCTGCAGGTTTCTTAATACTGGAAATGCCGCAAGAGCAGAAAGTCTCTATCCAACTAAAAGGTCCCTTTCTCCCTGAACAATACCGTAACCTCTCCGCCCGGTGGTTGACTGTGTGGCTAGAGCTGGTGGAAGCAGAGTGGCCTGTCATGCCGGAAAACATCAGCCTGCTGGACTCTGATGATGTTCTCTTTAGAAGGGTTGGTTTCCTTTAAAATATTTATACAATATACTATTTCAACAATGTTTGGTTTGTGATGTTATTTCTGACATGGGTGTGTGCTAAAATTGTTATCTGACATATAAGAAATCATTGTAATGTCTCCCAAATAACTGTCTGACCCTTTAAATATTTTCAGATATCTTATATAACCAATTTGTACCATATGTGATCAGCATCGATTTTCATCCAACTTAAACATAGACATTTAGGTTATTAATTTTAACGGTCAATATAATTACATTCAAGAACCTGAGCGAGGTGTGGCGTATACCACTGGTCTCCGATGAAATGGTTGACTTTGTTCCCGAGGTGACCCGCAAAAAGGCATTCCTGCTGGAAGACTTTCATCCCTCCAGCCAGCCCTACTCGCTCCTCAGGGTGATGCTGAAAAGCAATCTGGAGGTCATTACACCGGCTCTGCTAAGCTATGATATACGACCGATCGACATCAAGGATGGAATTATGTACGCAGCTGTAGTGCTACTCGGATTGTATGTGCTCATTGTATTTGAGGTGAGATCAACAGAAATCAATTATTGTATTTGTATTTGTTTTGTTAACATGTTTTTAAGAATCAACATAATTTGTGGATACATACATTATCATCACAATAGACAATTTTTAGAATAAGTATGACAACGTGTCGAAGCTCTTATACGTTAAACACAAATATTAATTTTAAATCTTTTGAAACATGTTGGTTATTCGATACATCTGTAACTTGTTATCATAGATAATAAATCTGTAATTTTTACCATAAATGGTAAATAAATTAAAATTTTATAACTTTTAAAAAATATTGTTTTCATGTGGCAAGATCACTCAGTTTACTTTATTAATTTACCATGTGGAAGAAGATGTGAAATATAGAAAAGGTGTACGAGCCTTTTGTGTTTTTGGATGAGGTCAACAAACACAACAATGCAGTTTGAATATTGAATCCATTCGGTGTTATTTCAATTCAAAATGTGCACACAATCACAGGAACTACAATAATTGATAAAAATAGATTTTCTTGAAATGTGTAGACATCTTTGTTTAGAATGAATCCATTTTCATTTATCATTTGGGTCAAATATAAAGTAATACAATGAGATAAAATATGATATTGTCTATTCACCAGATTGTCCATCGGACCTTTGCAGCGATATTAGCCTCCACCATGTCGGTGGCAATCCTAGCTGTGCTGGATGAGCGTCCTTCCACATCCGAGCTGATGTCCTGGATCGATGTAGAGACCCTGCTGTTGCTCTTTTCTATGATGGTGCTAGTGGCGATACTATCTGAGACGGGCATCTTTGACTATCTCGCAGTGTATGCGTACAAGGTAAAGTACTATGAGGATTGTTATGTTATAATGGTATTGCTATGGATTGTGTACAGCCTCCACAAATATATGATATTCAGATATAGGAATCTGGATTACTTTGGACCGAAACAGGGATCAGTCTAAACAAGACATGAAAGGTTGGATTACTTACAGTATTTGGTCATTTATTTACACTGAATATTAGTATTTGTTAACAGTTAAGGCAAGTACATAGTAGGTATTGAATGTTATTACATTGAAGTTGGTTTGGAATTTGAAGTTCTGCATCTGCAGAAGTTCGTCCGGTCCAATGGAGTAGTGTGGGGGGAAACCAAAACACAACTTTCCACTTTCTATAACCAACAATAAGAACCATATGTTTACGTGATACATATGTCTCTTCATAGGTTGGCTAGATATGCTATGCTTAGCCAGCCTCTCTCTAGATATTGATATGTTTCCACCATAGTACTATGGCAACAATGTATATGTATATCTTATTTATTTTAGTCTCCTTGGATAGAGGTGAGGTATGTTGATCCTATGATATATCACAATTTTGGTGTCATCATTCCTGGCTCTGTAAATCCATTTTGACAGCTCCGAATGTACACTGCACTAAGAGCAATTGCGTAATTCTAGATTCTAGATAGATAACGGAATCACTAAGGAATTCAGTACAGAAGTACATCAAACATTCGCATGTCAACAGGTTATTCCCCCTGCACCTTTTTCTCTTATTGTGCCGTGGTAATTCCTGAATTGTTCAAAGTACTCCTATTTTTAGATGCTGAAATAATGGAATTCACAAGAACTTTTTTGCTCTATTTCCTTTTTCAATATTTCACATCATGTACCAGTCACTGTATATTTATATAATATATGTATATATACAACTGTTTAGTTACTTTTTGAGTATTCAAATTTAATAATTATAAATATATATTCATACCAAATATGTCAAAAAACATGAAAATATTTTTGACATGAACAAAAAACAGATAACTAATCATTCTAGGCCCCTATATATCTAAAATATTATATGCAGTAATGTCTTCTAGATTATTAGTGTTAGTGAAATACATTTCAAATATGTGATCCTCATTTTGAAATATCCGTATGTTATTATTTGCAGGTTACGGGTGGTCAGGTTTGGCCTCTCATCAACTATCTTTGTCTCTTCACAGCAGTCATGTCTTCCTTCCTAGATAACGTCACCACTGTGCTGCTGATGACTCCGGTAACTATAAGGTAAATCAATATACATGCATTGTTTTCAATTTTGTGATTGGCTTTCACATTATACATGTGGCCCAAAAAAAGTGAGAACATTTTGTAAAATGTGATATACTTACTTACCATCACGCCGTTTCCCCGTGGGGGTAGGCAGAGAGGATAGAGCGCCACACTCTTCGGTCCTGACACACAATTCTCGCCTCATCCACATTCATACATCTTCTCATACAAGCTCGCCGATTGTTGAGGCTTCTAACAGAACCATCCTTCATTTACTGGTTTACCTGATCGTGCCAAGTCTTCCGCGAACGTCCTCTATTTCTGGTGCCATCAACACTTGCGTCATATATCTTTCCTACCATTCTTTCCTCATTCATCTGTTCCATATAACCAAAAGTTTTCTAATTTACTTTACTTATATTATGTTTTATTTGGTAAATTTCCGGTCGCCTTCTTTGATTATTAATTTTCCCATTCTTTATATTTGATTTTTTCAAATTATTGCCCAGAATGACAAAAATCACTTGCAGAAGACCGTATTCTGATCAAAAATTTGCCAATTGAAAAATGTTGGGATGCTAGGAAAATGATCAAAGAGTTTCAAAACAATGCCTGGAGTATAGCTAGACATTACAGCATAACTGGACATTACAGCAGGACGGAGCTCCATCTCACACGGCCAGAAATACAATCAACTTTCTTCGTCGTGAAAATGTTAATTTCATCGAGCCAGGCATGTGGCCACCGAACAGCCCAGATTTAAACACAGTACGTTATGCAATATGGGGTGTAATTGAGGAGGTCTGTGAAAATGAGATTTCAGGGAATGTGAGAACAGTAGATTTTTAAACCTTTTGCCTTTTGTCTGTTAAATACATAGATATCCACGCAAAACTCAAATCATTTTTCCCATGTCTCTGATTATTATTGATTATTTTATTTTATATCCATTTTAAAAAAGTATACAAAGATGACAAGCGTGGTTATGCTCTACAACATACTTTAAAAGATGTAATAATTTTTGGCAATTGTATTATAGATTAATTTAAAATTTTTGTTTAAAGGTTGTGCGAAGTAATGGAACTTAATCCAGTGCCTATCCTGATGGCAATGATAATATACTCCAACGTCGGGGGCACTCTCACCCCTGTTGGGGATCCACCGAACGTGATCATCGCTTCTAACTCACAAATCATCAAAGCAGTAAGTACTGTATTTATTTATTTATTTAAACAATGATATTTTTAAAAAATAGCAGATAATTTAGAAATAATGGTTCATTTAGATAGTATTGATATACATGAAGAGAATTTATTATGATAACCTCTGAAGTATAAATTCGGTGGTTGACCTGTCACCCACAGGACAGTACATATTAAGTTATGTCAAATACATAAAATGTACATTTTATATACTTTTCAATGTAGGTACATTTATGTACATATCATACATATATGTAGAGTACCACCGTACAGATTTAATAAACCTTAAAATAAAGTAGCATTAGTTTTATTTTCTCAATATCACAGATATTCACAACTACATACATAATATTATTTGAAAGAATTTAAATCTCTGTCTGAAAATTTGTTTATGTAGTGATATTGATAATCGATGGTTCAAATTTTATATTAGTGATGATATTTTAATTAAATTTTAATCCTATTAAAAGCATTCTCAATGCCTGTGTCATAATATGAAAACTGTTTTCAGGGGATAGACTTCACAACATTCACCATGCACATGAGTATTGGTATACTCCTAGTGGCCGCACAGACCTACGTGCATTTGAGATTCTATTTCAGAAATATGAGCAGTCTCCGACACTCTGAACCACCACAAGTGCAAGGTTGTATCTTATTTATTTCTAACTATACAACAATCACAATATTATTTATTGTTAATTCTTTGACTCGTGTCTGTCTAAAAAAAATAAGTTTTATTTTATTTTAAATAAAAATATATTTTTTTAAATTCTTCTGGGTAAATATGAAGTCTGACACGGGAAGACTTGTATGACTTTCATTTTCATCATTCCAGAGCTCCGACACGAGATTTCCATTTGGCAGAGAGCTGCCGCATCGCTGTCATCGTACTCTAAGGACGAGGACCTTGTCCGTGAAACTCTGCTCAAGAAGGTAAATCGCCTGCTGGGCCAGCTCAAGCGCAAGCTGAAGGAGGGGGGTCCCACCGCTCACTACCGAGACAACCTGCAGCAACTCGCTCTCAAGGTGCCATACGCTCATTGTAACATGTCTCATACATAGTCTTACTCCTCATACTTCCCATAACAATTTGGTTATACATTTGTTACTTTGCCTTACCTCGTGATTAACAAGTTACATCAGTAAGTATGTGAAAAATATGAGTAACGTCTTATACTAGACCTAGCAACCATAAACTCGTAATAAGCTACATTTTCGTATGCACTTGATTGAACGCATGGGCATTATATACACCATTGCTTATTAACCTTTTAAATGCCATGAGTGCATTTACATGCCAAACTTTGCATGTTATGTCAAGCCATTGGCGTGTTAACACGTACTTTTGGACCTTGCAAAATTGTAGGGATTAAAGTCATATTTTTAAATCATTTTGCCATCTGTGAACGATAGGTCCCAGCTTTTTATAGATAAGTCAAGACCCTTAAAGCCTAGTCTTACCCTATGTGGTGTCTTCCATTTCAAATAGAGTTGGCAATTAAAAGGTTAAAAATATAGCTTCATTTTGGCAATACAAATTTGTTGCTAGCAATACAACAGTGATGTTAGAAAAGATTGTTCGAAACGTGAAGCTAGTAAATAAATTTTGCAACAGAAATCGATGATACAGAAAAAAGAATTCATGTGAAAAAAGAAAGAAACATCTATGCCTATGCTACCAGATAATAGTCAACAGTTTTTCATCAGACTCCATTTTGGCAATGAAATTATTATCTGTGAGAGATTGAGATTGTTGTGATTGCCTTTTGCTTAATGCTGCCGTCGTAGTCCAGTTGGCATGACACTGGCTTCTCATACCAGGAGCTTCAGGTTCCATTCCCAGTGAATTATGTGATTTTCTCAAGCCTAAGTGTTTTTGTGATGTGTTTCACTACAATAATTGGGCCTCATGGCCTGTTCTAGTGTTAAAAACAAAAAATGCTAAACGCCAAGCTTGTGATATATAGTGATTCACGTATGATTTATTGATATAAACAAAAATACTATTGTATTAATGACTGATATTCACAGTATTTTTATTTTCATAGGGATTTCTGTGTGATATTAGATCAAGATTTAGTTATTATATTTGAAGCGTGTTAAAAAAATATGATTCAGCTAATTAAATTTTGTTTTAGTAAAAATAATAAATATCCATATTATTACGAATATTGAGTGCTTACCTAATAATACATACCTTGGTAGGTTCTTTTTAACACGATTTTCGTCTTCCAAATATCTGAATCATCACCAACAAGTGAATATTATGTTCCAGGCTGATTTTGTTTGGCAGCCATTTTTATTTGACATATATTTAATAGTTTATATTTGATTGTTGTAGAGAGTCGTTAATTACAATTTATTATGAAGTATCTAACGTCTCGACAAAGTGTTGAAGTTATTAAAACGTTTTATCTAAATAATAATGGCAATGCGGTAACAAATAATGGATTACGCTATCATCACATGTTGAAATACTTTTTGGTAGCCGAAATGAGTCGAATTGACCTGCAACACATGTGGTATTAATAGAACGGTTCCACCTTACACACAGCTTGAGCTACGCTTCAAATTTTTCCCGACCACATAATCTCAAAATGTGTCGATATGGACTCAAATCACCTGATTTGACGGTTCCCAACTATTTTCTGTGAAAATCCTTGAAAGGAAAGGTCTATGTCAATAAACCAATAATAATTACGATGCTACAGGACAATATTTGAAATGAAATTGCTGAATTAACACGCAAAGTGTGCGATAATGTAATTAAAAATATGGTTAAAAGAGCACGAATTTATGCCACTGCTAAAAGGAGCTTCTTGGCCAATCTCATATTTGATACATAATTGTAATAAACAAGTTAATCCATTAATAAAGTTAAAATTAAAAAGTTATATTTTATTTTTGAGTTATTTAAAAAGAACATCGGCCTGGAACATAATATTCACCCTGTGCATACTTAATAAATTAATAATTTGGTTTGAATCATTAATTAAGTATATATGTATGTACTGCTCAAATTGCTGATGAAATACTTGTGAATCGTCTCATACATTTTTTATACATAGTTGTATGATATAATTTGATGGTAAGATCCCCGTCTGATGATCAAGAGGTTGAGGGTTTAAACCATCTTCCTGGAAGACCAGCAAGCTGTATCTTTTTTATAACAGATATAAAAATAGAATGGATTTGTATGACATAATTCTGTGCATACTTTAAAAAATATGCTAATATTCATTAATTTTGTCCACCATTTCAGTACCCCATCAGAAATCGAGTGCTACTGGTGAAATCCGCAGTGGCTGTGCTTTTTGTGATAATTGTTTTCTTTCTACATTCCATTCCAGAATTACGTAAGTCCTAAAACAAAACTATCTACATATGTATGTTTTACTACAAATACTTATTTAATATTTGTGTAGTAAGATGGCAAAATACAATGTGCCCCTTTTCAAATTTTGTAGCAGAGCAATTTAAACTTCGATCGGCTCTGAAAAATCGGAGTTTTAGTTTAAAAGCTTTACTTTATTGTTGTATACAAAATACATATTATACAGAATATTATAAATGTTTGATAATTGCAAATTTTTAAATGTGAAAAAGGAATTATATTAGATTACGGAAAAACGAATGGAATTCATTTGTTCAGGAGCTACATATAGGTAATTTAAACTTTTTAATCTACTTTACAGAGAGTATCAATTTTGTATTAATTGTAAAATGTATAAATCATGTCTCCAGAGAGGCTGTCACTAGGATGGACTGCATTGCTTGGAGCCATTTTACTCCTGATCTTAGCAGACAGGGAAGATATGGAAGCAGTGTTGGCCCGTGTAGAGTGGTCCACTCTGTTGTTCTTCGCTGCTCTTTTTATTCTCATGGAGGTAAGTGTTCTAAATATCATTTTTTTAATGTGATTCAATCAGCTGTAATCAAATTTACTATATTTCTTAGAAATCTAGTTACATATGAAAAAGTAAGACATGGGTTTTTAAAAATCTTTGAGATTTTGCTGTCAGTTGAACAATTATTATAAAAATAATAAGACAAAATACTTTGTTTAAACCACTATTTATTGATTATTCAACATGTTTCGATACCTATGGTGTCTTCTTCAGGAAACAATGTTTACTAAAATTAAAAATACAAGTATAGATTAAAATATAACTATAAAGTGGTGGGGTAACTAAGTAGGAACTAATATGAAAACAAATTTAAAAGGTGATTATTTGCAATTTCTTTTTGCTACATGTTTTTGTTGTTGTTTTAAAATAATTCTTTTAATATTATAAATTAAATTAAAGGTTTCTAGTGTTACATTACTAATACCAGTAAAATATGCTTTGAGGCCTTTAATATGCCTCATAGAATCGTCCTTTGTAGGAACTGGGTTTATGGGATGAGTAGACACTTTTTCTTCGTTGAAATGTTCTTCTTCTGTCAAGTTTTTATTTATACGACTGTCCACTATTTCATCAATTTCCACTACGTCCGATGTTATTACGTTGGAGTCAGCATCTAAGTAAGTCTACAAGGGTTATTCATAAATTCTTTCCCAGCCATCAATGTTGTCTATTCTATCTTCTATACAATTTTCCAGCTTGTAAAAAAACAATAAAAAAAAAACAAAATGTAAAAATTACATAGGTATGAGAATCGAAAATGCATATAATCGACAGGCAAAAGACCCACATTCTTAGCTCTATGGTGAATTGCAAACTGGTCAAACGAATTTCAATCAATTTTAGACGTAAATCGGGGGAAAGACAAACGTAAAATAGAGTTTTTAATGTACTAAAATGACACGGGACTGCAGAAATAACACTCGCAAATTGAGGTAAAATGTGAATTCATTATATTAAGATTTTTTCAGCAATGCAATATTTAAACATGTTTATTGTTTCACAGGCATTATCAAAACTAGGGCTGATAGACTGGATCGGAAAACAGACTGAAAATGTGATTCTGTCTGTATCTGAAGAATCGAGACTTGCAGTGGCCATTCTGCTCATTCTATGGGTAAATTTGTCCTGTCACTTTTTAATAAATAATTATTTAACTAATCAAATAATAGATATATCTCGAAGGTATTTTTTATTATATTTAATGGAAAAATAGGGAAGTATGGGTAATTACAGGGCTTACGACCTGTGGCTGGCTTAAGTAATCACTTTACACAACATAACGTTCACCATTCCACCCAATCAACCTCCATATCTATCAAATTTTTGGGAGTTGTATATATGTTAATATATGGAAACACTTTGAATACCACTACACTATTGCCAATGGACTAAATTTGATATTCATTTTCCTGAAACAGCATATGTCACAATGAGAATCAAATTATTTAAAAAAATTATTTAAAGCAATATTCTTTATCTGTAAATTTTTTTTTACACATTCTAGAATACGCCTAAAAAATCAATATTTTTCAATTTTATATATTTTCTTATATATAGTGTATTATTAGTAATTCACCTACAATAATAATAAATAATAGATATCTCATAGAGACGAAGCTATTTTTTATTATATTTCATAAAAAAATATGGTCGTAAGCCCTGTAATTACCCATACTTCCATATTTTTTTATTAAATATAATAAAAAATGGCTTCGTGTCTATGAGATATATATTATTTATTTAATAACAGTGCCTTTGTAGGTGAAAATTCAGTAAATGTGTGTTCTTGGACATATTCAAATATTGGTAATTATTTAATTCATCAAACTTTTATAACTTTACGTGTCAATATAACAGCCCAGAAATGGAAATTATACTAGCCACAATTTTAGAACAAAGAAGACGAAGACGAAGAATCTGGTTGGAGAGACCAGTCAGCTGTGAGGGTGTGCTGTATATCAACTGATTGAGACCACAGTGTGACAATACTGACATGAAAGAAGAATTATATTAATAGTTATATATATAGGTTCTGCTGTATCTATAATTTAATCACTCTTCCAACAATTCAAGCACATTCAAGAAGCATACTTTTTATTCTATCTACGTGGTAAGAATGGGGGCTCACTTACACAAACGAGTAAATACTCATTGTGTGGGTTGATCGATCTTGACAAAATTATATTGGCTTAGTATTGTCTTATACTTATAAATTTTAGATATCCTAATGTCAGGGATGGTGTCAATTTATTAATGTGATGCGATTCAAAACTGTAAATAACTTTTATATCTATTTGACAGGTTTCCGCTATCGCCTCTGCCTTTGTGGACAACATTCCACTAACTACAATGATGATCCGAATAGCTACCTCCTTAGGCAACAACCCAGAGCTGAAACTGCCATTACAGCCTTTAGTGTGGGCACTAGCATTTGGGGCTTGTCTCGGAGGTAAATTCAATTGATAATAATTTCTATGGAGTACACATTATTATTGTGAAGTTGTAGTTTTTACAGAACATAGTTTTATGGTATTTCAATACAAAATAATTCATTTCCCCAGATATAAAAAGATCCTGGTTCGAATCCTGGTAGTAACCAAAATATGTTTTTCAATAAATTAGTTTTATCTTTATGATAATTATTCTATCACGATTCATTAATTGACACTCATTATTAAATATTAATACATTCTAGATGTCGATCTTCTTTCTACGGCTTCAGTGTCTATTGTTATTAAATTGGCACTTTCAAGATTCCGAGATAGTCTTAGAGGAGTGATGTGTTTATTGAACTGATTTTTGCAGGTAACGGCACCCTAATCGGTGCATCAGCAAACGTAGTTTGTGCGGGCGTAGCGGAGCAGCACGGATACCGTTTCACCTTTATGGAGTACTTCCGTGTGGGCTTCCCACTCATGATCGGCTCAGTTACTGTCATCACGGGCTACCTGCTCGTCTGCCACGTGGTGTTGGAATGGCACCCACTTTAACAACGCAATCACATGCTGTTTGCTCATTCGCAAACAAATTTTGTGATGCTTGTGGTTAGAGAGGTTTTATTTCAAATATTGTAATCCAATTAGAACATTGGAATATTTCTAAGAAGTGAAAGTGACTTGACAGCCAAAATATATACTTTAAATTATGTTCAATTTCATTAAATAACATCTAATCTAATGAAATTATTGGTGCTTGAAAGTGGTTTTGCATTTTTAATGAAGCCACATTTAACTTATATTTCTTTAGTACGCATTCATATGTATTTGATTTTTCTTTATTATACAAGCGAAATGGTAATTGTTTCATGCACTTTGTACAAAAGGCTCACATTTTTATACGTCTTTACATCATCCAAAATCTTTTTTTGTCTAATGTCAAATAATTCAATTTGTTATCATAAACAAAATATGTGATGTTACAATTTTAATTCAATTGATTTGTATTTTATATTTTTACAACAGTCTTTCCCAACATATTCATATATACATAATAAATAATTATTTTATCTATTCAAACATTCAAGCACACACATTTTTTTATAAATAATGTTTAAAATAATACATACTTTTTATGATCCCTTAAAATATAACCATTTGAAGTAAGAGCCAATTTATCTCATCAATGAATCTTGTAACTTTGAGTGGGTGTTCACGTAATATAAATAAAATGCATACTTTCGACTTCTGAGATTTTTGATAGTCATTTCAATGATATTATATTATTTTTGACGCAAAAACAGTATTGTTAAATTTAAAAATTAGTTAAGATATTTTTTGTGGGAAATGTTAGATTATAAAGTAGGAGTCAAATGTAAATCTAATTTTTTGCACGTGACTGAATTTTCCAAACAAGGACTTTGGTTGATGTAGTATTAAGATAAGGCCAAGAATTGAATGAGAAAAAGCTATAACGGTTAAACTCAAATTTCAATGTGGTTATCGGGATAAATGTTAATTCCGTTAATATCAGGCTCCGACCAACATCATATCTCTTTCACATCATAGTCACGCAGTGACATGACGTGTGGCACCGATAGAGAAGCATTCAGTTTCTGATAATAATAAATATAATGATGCAGTATGAGAGTGTCTTCTCACGACACGTCTGTTTGTGGAAAAATAAATTATGAGAAGGAATTTCTATCTAACTTATGTCGACAATATTATATCAAGCAAAAACAGTGCACTAAAGAAGTTTATTTTCTGTTTTAAAATTTCATTTTTTTGAAATGTTAATTTAAATTAAGAACATTTGAACTTGTTTAATGCTCATTTTTTCATTGATAAATAATTCACGTGAAAGCAATTTTTTGTGTGATATTGCCTAAATTATTCATAATTTACTTACAATACACATGTATATACACCGCATGTTTTTAAAAGTAAAATTTGTCCGTTTCAATAATTTGTTTTGAATTATCAATTTTTCTCGATGATAGTATTATCAGAAGTATTTTTATGACGGATTTCCAATTAAATATATTTTTTTAAATAAACAAATCAATAATATAAGAAATAAAAACTCCAAAACAAATTTTACATGATAGTTATTTGAAAAAATATATGCTATAATGAGTCTATTTTTTTTTAATTAACCTAACATTATGAACAAAATAATATGTTTAAAATAATCATTTAAATTTGAGCTGTGAAATTGGATAAAGGGTGATTATTAAGATATACAAAATTCTAAGATCTTTGATGTAGTTTAAAATTGTTTAGATTATTTTAATAATTTTAACTAAATTACTGAAAATCGAAAGCTAATTTATTTTCCTCGAGCATATGTTTACTAACAATATTTGTTATTTTTATAAACAATTTACTGTATTTGATGATATTATGTATATTATACAATGTTTATTTCACAAATTGTAGATATATATTTTTAAACACATTTAAAAATGTTTCCACTATTTTTACGTGATAAAATATATATTTTAAGTTTGATAAATTGAAAATTAAAGATAATTGAAAAATATTCATAGTAAATTATTAAAATAGTATATGCACGAGTATTTATTAAATGTAAATTAAAATTAAACAATAATTTAGTTCTTTATTTTTTTTAAACAATTTTGTATATAAAATAAATTACCATTGGTTGTTGTATGGTAAAAGGATCTATCTAAAAAATGATTTTTTTTGTTCAAAATATTGTATTTAACCTTTTAACTGCCAACTGTATTTGAAATGGAAGACACTACATAACTTAAAAGTTTACTTGACTTAAAAGTATCCATAAAAAGCTGGGAACTATCATTCACAAATAGCAAAATGATTAAAAATATTACTTTAATTCCTGCAATATTCTTTAGTGTCTACATGGTCAAAAAGTCAGTATTATCACGCTAATGGCTCGAAGTAACATGCAAAATTTGGCGTGTAAACGCGCTCATGGCATTTTTAAAAAGGTAATCATGATTCATTACATGGTAAAAGAGTATTGTAAGGATAAAGATGACCTTTATGCATATCAAAAAGAAGTATTTTAAAAAAATGTAATAATACAGCAATACGATCAATAGAAAGAACATTTTTTTTATGATAGATCCTTTTGTTATCAACTGCCGTTTTATCTGTGAGACTATCATAATTTGGATAATTTCATCAATGTGAACCCATGATGCTCTTGTGTAAAAATTCACACAGTAATTAGATTATTTAATTATTAATTATTACACAATAATAAGAATATGTTTTATCAAATCCTTGCAATCAGGATATGTATTGTGTTCAATGAAACTCATAATTTGATCAATTTTTACAATAAATTACATCTTATTTTTCTTAATGTGCTATCTTTTACAAAAGATTGGCGAACAAGTTATGGTGTGCTGATTTATACTGTGTAAGATGTATGTATTAGGCATTTTACAAAATGTGTCCGAAGAATGCAGCTTTCCTTTTTTTGATAGTTTTATTAGTTCTCTTGACCTCTTCATTGATAATGTGGTCATCCAAGGTAATATTTAGAGTATGCTGTTACCTGGAGTGTGCATTCAGTACATTGAAGTAAGCTGTACGTAACTGTATATTTTTTTTAGAATTAAACCGAAATCGAATACTTATTTGACAGAATATTATGACATTATATATTGATTAAAATTGTAATAAAAATATAATATACATATTTTATTTTGCAGAAAATCTAGTTAAAAACAGCATATTTCAAAGTACTGACTGCAGGTATTACAGTCACATCTCGAATGCCTCTAGCCTTCAAAGGTGGCCTCTTTTAAAGTCCAGATTACCCTCGAACGAAGGTTCAGTTTTGTATTGTGATTGCCGATTCTTATTTTTCACAAGAATGCTTCTTACCAGCTTAATTTTTATATAAATTCAAAGTCTGAGTCCCGGTTCCTTTTTAGCTAGTAGTCGAGGTACTTAATCTTTTCTACATACTTGACAACAGTGCCATTGATTGACAAATGAACATTCTCAACCTTTTGTCTACTAATTACATACTATGAACAGTGTCTACTGAAAATTATTCTTGTCGATAAGCTTTACTGATCTCATTTCACGTTTTTTTAAATAGAAACTGAAGATCTGAAATATTATCAGCAATACTTTGTCATCATCATAATGAAGAAGTTAATGATCCACTTCCCGTTTACTTTAATGCCTTTCTGTACCCATTCTGTAGTATCATCTATGGCATCTCTAAAAACAAACTCTGAGTTAAGATTGAATAGGAGGGGTAACAACGTTCACCTTTGTCTTACGCCTTTTATAATCTGGACTTCATCCAACATAATTCACTTGACACACTATATACATATTGATTTAAATGAGACCATCAATGTGAACACATGCACATGTGTAATTACGTAATAATTTATAAATAATACAAAATTAGTAATTTACACGGTAATAAGATTCATTAAAAATGTTTTATGAAATGCATTTAAGCACTCAAATATGAAGTTACTAGATTGAGTACACATTAATTCATAATGTCTACTTATTCATTACATTGTCGTTAAGTGTCTCTCTATTTATAAAAAAAACTCAATACTTTATTACTGTATTGGCATTTAAATATTTATTGCAAAGTGCCTACAGTACATTCATTAATTGTATTGCTCGTGAGTAACGTTGAAGATCTGCACTCCGGAATAGCATTTAACTGAAATATGAGGAAGTCTTGAGCTATTTGATTGGCATCTCTAATTTTCTCATTTGTGAAATTTGCAACAAAAATTACATTAAATTTAAAGAGTGTTACTGTTTATTAAGTCAAGTATTCTATTTAAAAAAAAATCACAAGCTCAAATGATACTTGTTGATTTCATGTTTATCTGCTTTCAGGTGATTTAGATATTTGTTTTTATTATTTATTTAAATATATATATCTAAATGTAATATCATAAATTACGGTGAGTTCTCCACAAGGCTCTGCCTGTCCTAAAAACATGTGAGGTCATATTAGTAACAGTTATGAAATGCTTTTAAAGACAGCTATAAAGTTATGGATAGTAAACAATAATTTATATAACACTTCACTGGAGTGGAACCAGTCTCGAAAATATTCTTCCTTCACCATGTTTAATCTTCATCTGTAGAATAAATTGTATTACTTCATACTTCTCACCTCTCATAACATGCCCAAAATACTCAAGTTCTCTCTTCTTGATAGAGATCTAGGACTTATTCCCTTTTTCATATGTTTCAAACCGTCTTCGGTTCACACATTGTTCAATATTTCAAAACCTTCAATCTTTTTGTTTGAATATACAGTACACTGAATAAATAAACAACCGAGGATCTGAAATATCATTTTGAAACACAGTCCTTAATCATGAGATACTCCTCAATAAGAAAGTATTCAGAAAATTACAAAATCTCTACGATCTAGAAGAATTTAAAATGACTAAATAATAATAAATATTTCACAATTTGCCAAACGGAAATACTTACAGAAAATTATTTAATGTAAATATGAGTTAAGATTTTTAGAAATTTATTTTGCTTTAACTGAGCAGAAAGCATTGTAAAACCCGTCAGAGCACAAAATGGTGTCTGCGATTGCACTGATGAATCTAAATTCTGAAATCTCTTTTGTGAAAACAATCCATAAATAAAATCTACCTTTTAGTGTTTCACCATGTATATTATTATTTATGGGACCAATATTTTATAATGATTAATTGCAATCCAATAATATTTTTAATAATATTGCAAAAGAGTTTGCTATTTTGAAAGTAAGTATGTGAAGCTCTTGCTAAGATATATTGCAAAATGCAAAAGATATATAATTTTATTTGTATATAAATAATAATATTATATTTTTTTTAGAAAATTTAATGAGTTTAGTAATATCTTATTTTATTCCTGTAATATAAAAGTTTTAGTTAATTTTAATGATTAAATGCATTTAAATGATGTGGCTTGTTCTTTTCTTTTAACATAACAATTTGTAGCCGATGCAGCATACTAATATACATAATTGGACAAATCATCCTGGTGGGACCTGTTTTGGAAAAATCCTCTATAACTTAGTGACTGGTAAGGATATTTTTCTTTGGATATTTTAATGTTATTAATATAAAAATGATAAAATGACTATATACCGTCAATACATTATATATTATTTCTAATTGAATCCCAATCCTAATCTGAGGAGTCGTGATCGACTTGGAACATTTATTTAATCAGACCACCATTTAGGGGGGTATCCACGTGGGCTCCTTCCAGGTTCTATATTATTTATAATAATGCTGAATAAATCTTTATATTTAGCATTTATGCACTGAGATGCGCTCTTTCAATAGAATACCTAGCTTCAATGGAGGTTTAATCCATATGGTGTTAAAATAAAAATTCGCATTACGGTGCTATAAATTCAGTGTACATGTAGACTTTTGTGATTTTTATGTCAGATAAATATGAATATATTACCTTCGTAGCGATCAGAATTCATATTCACCGCCATCGCAGTCGGCATCGATGCTAGCGACAGCACTGCCGGCTACTGCTACAAGTCTGGCTCAATCATTCACCGCCAAACAATCTCTACAGTTTCATCATTTCACAACGGCGGTCTTGCTAGCCCACGCACGCCGAGCGTGACCGCCGACTCGCTTCATTTCATTTCATAATACACGCACACCTTCTACATCTTCATTTATTTATTTCATTCTATCTGTCTTCATTGTTTTTATCATACTGCCATGGACAAAACGATGATGATATAGAACGGCAGAGGAGACAGTTGAGCGTTTGTGCAAATATGCTGTCACAGCGTTTCTACCGATGCAGTATGGAGGTGAAGATCATACTGTTTAAATCGTTCTTCACCAGCATGTGTACCTGCGAGCTCTGGTCGAAATACAAGCAAGTGACGTATAACCATCTCCGAATTCAGTACAACGACTCATAGAGAATACTGTTCGGATTGGCTCTTTATTGCAGCGCATCTACAATGTTTACCGAAGGCCGTATACATGGATTTGTTCCGCTTCTAAGACATCGAGTTACTGGCGTAAAGCTACATCTGGAGCTCGGCTCCAACTCCCTGGTGCAAGCGGCGCTCTCATGGAAAGCTGGTTCCCTGACCAGAGAATGGCAGCGCCTACAGAATAGATATATATACAACAATGGACCCGACTGAAGTAGTTATATATGTAATATTTATATTAACTTTTTTTATTTTTCTTTTTTATTATTAATATTTTCCTTGGTATTCTTTTTCATAGCATTATACTTATTTCATAACCTTTAATGTATAACATAATATGTATTATCTTTATGGCGAATCGAGTTAAAAAAAAAAAAAAACCTAATCGCGCTGGAATAAACACATTATTATTATTATTATAATAAACTTTAACACGCCAATCACCACGCTTTCATTTAACTACCGACCTAACCCCCAAACATTTATTACTTATATTAATCATTTAAATAATAGTTGACATATAAAGTGAATATTTTATAATATAATATTTTATTATGTAAAAGTGTTAAAAATGAGAAAAAACATTGATTATCACGAACGACAGCATAATACATGTCTAACTCAGCCGGTGCACGCTCTGCCACTATGTGACGATTGGCATCCGGCACCCCGCGCCCTGCACGTACACATACACGTATTGACAAATTCACATCGGGTTCTTCGAGAAAATATTTTTTATTGTTGCGTATGGTAAATACTAATACATTGTAATTATTTTATCCAACACATAAATATATTATGGAGGAATACCTGAAATATAAACTCTATATTTAGTATATTTACAAAGATATTTACATAATCAGAAGCAAAGTTAACTCAGTTTACATCATTGGAGAGGAAAGGTAAAACATTAAATCAGTGACTCTTTAGTTTAGATCCACAGAGTCTGGGGGTGCTACGAGATACTAATAATAATGAACTATTCAATACTTTATAATATTTAAAATCTCCACATATTGATTATGATAAAAAAAACTACACTAAGATATCAATTTGATACAATGGTGAATCTTATATTTTAACATCTTTTGTAAAATATTAAAAATACAAAAATGCACATGATTATACTTATCTTACAAATAAAATATAGAAACATTTGCTTTCCTTATTCTAAACATAAAATGGTATTGTTCGTTTCAATAGTGAAAATATCATTTTTTTCGAACACAGACTATCAACAGGTCGTTAACAATCCTGATACATAAGCTTAAATATAAAATTAAGGCACACTATAGAAATATTTAAGAGAATTGGGATACATACATGTTACAAGTTACAAAATATACCTTAAAATTTATCCTTTTAAACCAAACTTTAAAATTCTGTAAAAATGAGAATATAAAAGATATGTTATCACACAAAAATACACAAACGCATGGGTTCCAAGGTAAGCGACATCAATTCCTGTGATATGTCTGTATCGACAGTCCATGGTATTAAAAGCGTTAGTTTATGGTAGGCGCATATTACAGTTTTAAATATGATTACTACTGCAAATAATTGCTTTTGGTTGGTGCTGAGCCTCATCTTCGAGGATCACCTAGTCATTCCCACTTAGTTGTATGTTCTCAGTGTCTGCCTCTCATGTGCTTTTCTGTGGGAGAATAGTCCAATTCAAGAGGCACAATCCCTCCCGTACACGTCATACAAAGTGGTCCTGTTGCGCTGACCGGTTCCGTAGTCGCATGGTCATTTCTGGCACGTCTAGCTGTCACTACACTGTCAGCCCGAGAGCAGATACTCCTCCAACTTCCAGGATTTTTAACATTTGTTCCCAGTCCTTGGGTGTTACACACACATTCATCGTTTTCCAGAGGCTATCCTTATACCGCATCTTCTGCCCCCCAGTTTTTCCCCTGTCCACGATCTCCACGTGCATGACACGTTTCGGAAGTCTACCATCACCCATGCCTATTATGCGTCTGGTCCACCTTAGTTTTACCTCAACGATGGGCCGACACTTGAGTAATGTAGATAATAAGCTCTATAACAATGAGTTCCTATTTACACCTCTTATTTTACTATGAAATTTTTATTAAAAACACATAATTATTGTGATCTTGCCGTTATTTCAGAACACAGTTCAAATTAATCAATTTGTTGCTTTTTATGCGTTAACGACATCTATGTGTATATAACGACAGTTTTATGAGTACTGACAATTAATTTCGTGCAAATAAAGTTATACAAAAATTCGCCAGATGTCAGTAACCATTATTATATTAAAAGATTATAATTGATTACGCTATAAAGTATGTACAATAATTTTTCCGTGTAGAATAATTTCACGATATGAATTGATAAAACTGACATCGGTTGATAGAGATGATTTATTTTATAAACATTTTTTTAAAAGTTTGTTTTTAGATTTTTTAACAAATAAATTTATTGATACTTCTAATTTATTATTGTCAAACTATGTACCTATATTTTTGTATCATATATAATATTTATATTTACCGTTTTATTTTTACTTATATTTAGTTAACCTTTTTAATGTGTAAATATTTACTGTTAATATTATCGTATTCCTTTCCGTATCTTGGATACTCTCGTGCTAACTAACATCTAACTACGAATGTTATTAGGTACACGAGAAACACAATTTAACCTTTCCTCTCCGATGATGTAAAATGAGTTGACATTGCCTCTAATTATGTGAATTAGATATTAAATACAGTGTTCTTATTTTAGGTATTCCTCCGTAATATATTTATATATTTGATAAAATAATTACAATATATAAGTATTTATCATACGCAACAATATAAAATGTTTTGTCGATGAACCTGACGTGAATTTGTCAATACGTGTATGTGTACGGTGCCGTGTGGTGCGGAAGGCTCAGTACACGGGGCGCGGGGTGCCGGATGCCGATCATCACTTTAGTGGTAGAGCGTGCGCTGGCCGAGTGACGCATGTCTTTATGATGTCGTTCGTGATGATTAATTATTCTAATAAAAAGTTATTAAAAGTATGTTTTAAATTATATTTTTTAATATACATATGATATAAAATCTGAAACGCGACATAATTAATTTATTTTCAGTTTAAAATCAATGGATTTAATGAATTTTGTTTTGAGTTCATTAAAAATTAATTCACAAAATATTGTATAAGTTAGAACACAATCATTTACTTGTATCATTATAACTTGTCATATCAAAGATATACATGTTTATGATATATTTTAATATATTATGTTTACGGCAGCACAGCACAGTGGCCCATTGGATGTGAAAGGTGGCGGACACGTGTCACCGCCGGAACGGCACATTACGTATTTAACTACGAATATGTCAAATATGCCAAAATAATTTTAAGAATATGTCTGGTTATTCGGTTAAGTTGCACCGTGGTTCTTTGATAATAAGTCAATTATATTTCTTATCTTTGAAATATCGGCCGCAGGATCTAGCAACAAGTTATCAAGGAGAGCATATTTCTTTCTACCATTTTTCTGTTATCCTAGCACATGTAACAGCCGGAGTTTTAAAATACGCAAAGATAAAATCATTCAAATCATTAGAAACTTTATTATTCTTTATAAACTATTTTATAAATGATATTTTGGGAGCTTCTTTAATAGGAAAAGAAGCAAATTTACCTAATTAACTTTGTTATCATCATGTCCAACGTGAAATAAAAACAAACCGGCGAGATGCTGATGGTTGTGGTGATGGTAAACAATAATAGAAAATAATTCGACGATTACGTGAAGATTGTAAGTTCCATTAAATATTAAGAACAAAATTAGTATCTTGTCTCACATAATATTTCAGCTTTGCAACACTTGCAATTTAAAAATACTTATTATACGGGCTTCACTATACAAGGTGAATATTATGTTCCAGGTCGATTTTATTTAGCCACCATTTTGGTTTAGCATATATGTGCCAGTTTCCATTTGGTAGTCATAGTGAGTAGTTGATTACAATATTTTTTGGAGTATCTAATGCATAATAAAATTTAATCATAAAGTCTTTAAAACATTTTATCTAAATAATAATGGCAATGCTGTAACCATTAATGGTGATCGCTATCGTCACATGTTGAAAAACTTCTTGGTAGCCGAATTAGATAGATTGAACCTGCAAAACATGTGGTTTCAATAGGACAGTGCCTCCTCATACACAACACAACGCTTGAAATTTTGCGAGAAATGTTTCCTGGCCGCTAAATGTCAAAAAGTGGTGATATTGACTGGTATCCTTAATCACCTGATTTGACGGCTCCCGATTATTTTCTGTAGAGGCACATGAAATAATAGATCTACGCCAATAAGTCAACAACAATTCCGATGCTACAAGATAATATTCGAAGTGTGCGAGAATGTTATGAAAAACGTGGTTAAAAGAGCACGTATTTTGCCGCTGCCAGAGACGACTATATGGCTAATATCGTATTTTATATATAATTGTGAGAAACTAAATAAATGATAAATAAAAACAAAATTTAAAAAATATGTTTAATTTTCTAGTTATTTAAAAACAACATCGGCCTGTAACATAATATTCACCCTGTATATTCGATAATGTTTTTACGTGTTTTTGTAATACACATGAGAAACGATTTTTTAAATGTTATAGTTCAATTTATTGCCGTGGATTACAATTAACGCTGGGAAAGGCATCAATACTCACATTTTAATGGATTATTGGGCCTCCATATAACGTTGGTCCTAATGCACCGAATTGGCTGCATTGGCACAGTTACGCCACTGGACAGTATCCTTGCGCCCCCTACCTTTTCAACACCCAACAATAAAAATTCTGTATTAGTCGATGACTGCCTCCCATTGTTGATATAATTGATTAAAATAAGAATTTATTGTATTTCATTAATAGGATTAGGTACTTATACTAAAAAAAATTTTTCGTAATTTTCGATATTGCGTCGCCATGACAGATATATATTGGAATCGCCATTTGATGGGTTCAAAAACAAAACCGCCACTGTCCAATTAACGTTATTGAGATAGACTGATTTTATAGCCTGAGCGGAGATATTAAAAATGATAGACTTTTGATAAAATGCTCCGAACCTACAAATAAATATATTTAATATTTACAAAATCAACTTTGTGGTTAAATTACATTTTTTAGATTCTTAACTTTGTTATATTAACCACTTAATGAATTAAATACATGTACCGTTTTCGAAAAATATCACTTTCTTCTTCAGGCTGTCATCAACTAACCAAAAACATGTTATATTGTTTCTTTAGTGTGTTAGTTGTTGACATTCTGAAGAAGAAAATTATATTTTTCGAAACTGCTAGATGTAGTTAATTCATTAAGTGGTTAATAAAACAAAGTTAAGAATCTAAAAAATAAATATATTTATTTTTTCTTGATTAAGTTACATTTATATTTTACTGTTTGTAATTTTAAAGCAATATGGGGATATAATAGAAACTGCTGGCCCCAGCTAGCCTGTGAAGTGCCATGCTATGTTCATTATTTACGAATGCTTTACCCTAATTGTTTGACTACAATATTCATATCACGTTTGAGCTTTATAGGCTGTCAAGGGCGTGGCAGACACATTACGCTGCATAATGGTGCCCCCCAAATTGTGCTGCCCTTGGCCAGCGATGGCGAACCTGCGACACGCGTGACACGAGATAACACATTGATGGTATGTCAGCGAATGGCCACCGACAAGATTCGAATTTTAAATTAATTAGGTAAAACAAAGGGAATTGTTTTACCTGAAGGAAGCTGCTAGAAGTTGTGGAAGATTTTAAATCTTACAATGCTAGAAAGAATGTGAAAGCGATGGTAGGTATGCAATTTAAGCCTAGAGCGTTCTACCGTATCTGCAGTGGCGTGCTGTAGGTATAGATTTAGTTTATGCTGTTACCAATAATATTATACAATCATGTATAATATATGTACTTTCGTTTAACCAATGTCTTTAGACAAAATAAATCTGTCGTTTATATGGCCATACCATGTATTTATTTGTATTTATTAATAGCGTTTTTAACGTTTAAGTTTTAACATAAAATAATTCCTTCTTAGCCATATAAAAATGTATGGACCTTTTTAAGAACACTTTCTATGACTGAACGTGATTATTTTATTGTTTGAAAATCCTTTACGTAATTACTAAACGAAATAATTATTTCTAATAAAGGTTTAACATAGGAAATAGTTGCCATTTATTTTTTGTTTTTCCAAAATCAAAAACCAATCCATCCACCAAATTTAAAGAACAATCATGAAATCAACACGTTAAAAATAGTAAGAGAGTAAAATTCGCGAATTAGTAAAAGAAGTAGACACTTCAATGATTTACACGCAGTTGTAACCCTTTCTAACGTTATTCTGTTAAAAAACAGCATAGGTAACGACTCCGTACAAAACGGATCAACCGAAAGAAATTTTCAATTCAGTAAATAATCAATTATATGATTCACTAGCTTAAAGATAGAACAGAGTAAAATGAATAGCTCGATGCGGCGAATACACGAGACCGCCATGGGTACAGCGCTGAGTTGTCGTGGTAGTTTTTAGAACTAAGCAACTGAAGTCTCAACTGGTACACAGAAGGCGCTATTGTAAAATAATGTTTCCGTTTATGTTAATCCAATTATTTAATTCATATTTGTTTCCCAGAATTTTTAGTAATGTACACGTTTTTTACTTATGTGCACTACACGCCCCTGCGTATCTGCCATTTTTAAGATCAAAAATAGGCTCAGAAAGGTATTGAAAGCATTTAGTTTGTTTATTGACCAATTCGCTTTACGACAAGATCAGTAAAACGGAACATGGACTTTAAGCGAGAACTGGCAGTACATATATATTTTTTTTACATTATTTTTGATGATTAAATTGAAAGATATCGTGAATTTGTAAATTTAATCAAACTTAAAGAAATATTTTCTTTATATAGTGTGTGATGACTATAAGAATTGGGCGTATATTTTGGCACACTTGTAGAGAAATGTTTTCCATCCCTGGCACGGGCGTTCGCCTAGTTCCACCCTGATATGGACGCGCCGGGCCTGAATGTATGCGATGTGTGCGATATTACTCACCGTTAATTGAATGAAGTTATTAATACACAACAATGAATAAAATCAATAAATCATTTAATTGTCTTTCACACGTCAGTGTAAATTTGTCCATTAAGGCCCCATAGTGTACGATTTACATTTTTGCTTGTCTGGAGAATCAATTTAATGCGTAAAGTTTTTTTTAACCTTTTTGCAAAAACTATAGCTAAACATGCTCTCACATTATGTTATTATGAATTTATTAAAATAATATCTAAATACACATATCGTAAAAATAATAATGCTGGAACACCGAAACTCGAAATATTTCCATATATCATTTTCAAAGATAAATGATTATTCAGTTTCGTTATCGAAGTTCAAAGATAAATGATTATTCAGTTTCGTCTCTTATATTGCAATTAGGGATTTTGTATTCTCGACTTTTTTCACATATGGACAAATAAATTTTAGACACCTACCCAGCAGCGTAACATCAAAAATTAAGCCCCAATGCAAAATGGTAAAGGAAGACCCCTGGATATATATTATATAAAAGAATGTTAAATAATACACCATTAAATATAAGTTTGTGTATTTGGGAAGTATGTTTGATAGAAACGGAAAGGCTGAGAATGATATCGAAAGGAGGGTGACTGCAGGGAATAAAGTGAACGGCGCTTTGAATAGAATTATATCTAACGGAAATTTGTCAACCGAGGCAAGACTAGCGGTGCACAATGGAGTCCTGGTACCGACACTGATGTATGGAAGTGAGGCCCGGAACTGTCAGTACGAGCTGGCGGAACGAAAGTAGACTGAACGCAGTGGAAATGAAATCACTTAGGCGTATATGTGGCAAATTTATTTATGACAGAGTAAAGAATGGAGAAATAAGGAAAGAGTGTAAAGCCGATCTTAGTATAGTGAGTAAAATTAAGAAAGGATCACTTTGGTGGTTTGGTCATATGGAATGGATGAATGAGAAGAGAATGGTAAGAAAGATATATGACGCAAGTGTCTATGAAGTAGAGGACGTCCGTGGAAGACTTGGCACGACCAGAAAATGAATGATGGTTCTGTTAGAAGCCTCAACTATTGGCGAGCTTGTATGAATGTGGATGAGGCTAGAATTGTGTGTCAAGACAAAAGAGTGTGGCGCTCTATCCTCTCTGCTTACCCCCGCACGGAGTAACAGCGTGACGGTAAGTAAGTAAGTAACAAAATTTGTCTCCTATAATATCTATATACTTTCATGAAAAAAAAACAAATTGTATTTTTATGTATTTTTATATAGTCGCAAAAGAATAAAAACTATTCCTTTATTTTACAGCGACGGTTTGGTCCCTAACCCAACATTACTAACTTAGTGAAGAACTACTGTATATATCAAGAATGTTACGAATGAAGTATTTTTGAAATACATTTTTAAAATGTTATAATTTCATTCTGGTTGAGGTGGAATTTTTTAAATGATTAGTCTAGAACGCGTACCTTTTGGGCCCCATTGCACCGCATTGGCTGCATAGCGCAGTTACGCCACTGCACTTAGCCCCTAAACTGTACAATAAAATGTTATAAAGAGTATCAAAATTTAGGTATTCGAAGAATCTAAAGAGTTGAATTAAAAATTGGATTAGAGAGAGGTGTCCTAGTATAGTATAAATATTTTTAGAATGAGAATTGGGCATTTACAGGTAGCTTCACATTTGTTCAGATTGAACTTGATAGATTCCCCAATATGTGAGTGTGGTGCCGAGGCGGAAATACTTGGCCATATCTTTTTTGCCTGTCCATTGGATTTTTTTTACAGTAATCTCGTCCATGGTAATTTCCAACCCCCGGTTAACTAGTGTCATCTCTTTCCCTTATTATATTAAAGTATTCGTCGATTTCAAGTGTAACATCGTATGATATGTAGTCGATGAATCATCAGGTTTTATTAAGTATATCTGTTTTTTATATACTTGCGTCAAATTAAGTCTTAATTGTGAACTTTGCCTGTTTCAACACAGAGTGTTCTAGCGAGGACAGGCATAGTAAAACTAATACATAATTAAGTGTAAAAATATGTATAGCATTGAAAATAAATAAATACATTAAATCAATATTGTTACTCTTTTTAGACTAAGCCAAACCCTTCATACAAAAATACACTAACACGGTTTGACCTCCGGATGTGTCTCGGGCCCCAACCGCTTGATCACTGTAATAAGAGTGTTAAAGATTTTTTAGGCAGTGTTAAATTTAAATAAAGGATTTCATTCCCAATATTGAAATCTTCCATAAAATATTATTCAGTTTAAAAAATACAATGAATAGCCATTGAAATAATAATTAATTAATATTAGCAATCGCAACTTTCAAAAAAATTCCTTTGTCGAAAATTTTTCAGAATTCTTGCATAGTTGTGAACATACCTCGGCAGGGTTGTTAAAGTACAAATCAATAACTGAAAAGGCACTAAAGAATCAGTAGGTACCGAAACAACGTACTTTTATTTTATTGGTGGGCGAGCATTTCATACTTGTAAATTAAGCTGTCCCGTTTTTTTATCGTAGTTGTCTTCTATTAAATACGAATTTTCAATGGGGAATCCGGTCAAGATTAACAAGTTTATTTGAGGGTACTAGTTGCAATATCAGTAGTTTTTTTATTTATACAAGCACATGAAAAACTGATGAACAATATTTTTAACAGTGTATTTATTATAATGAATGGTAATATGATTTAAAATACAAAATAAATTCAACACCTTCTTTTAAAACCAAGCTAGTTCCCATACTGGTGATTATATAAAATGCAGAGTTGGTCGAATTCGAAAATAAATAGCGGCGGGAAAAAGCCATCGACTTTGCAACTACAACTGCTTTTGTATGATCAATTTACATCAAAAAGAGCTATTTTTGATTGTGATTGTGAACACAACGCGTAATAATAATGGAGGCTGCTAATTTTGCAATTAGTACCTTTATGTAACGATTCCCACTGCTATTTTTCTAATTATTATTGTATAAAGATACAGAGTAACAGTGATGAGAAAAAATGCGATTTTTAAATCACTGGTGTGGTTGTGATTGATATTTTATAATATCAGTGATTGAAAACTGTGACTGTGATCATAGTTTCATTACTAATATGCGTACGCCACACGATATCACAATACGCGAAATAAATTAAAAAAACAATTTTAGCGTATTTACTTATAGTATTCAAACTTCATTTACGTAAAAAAACATATTTTAGCATATTTATCTAACAATGAACAAAAATAATGAAAATTCTTAAAAAAATGCGTTCATTTTCGGGTCAAATTATCAGCATATCGGTGTCAAATGCGTAAAACTTTTTGGCAGAATCAACTAGATGGCGCTTATCACGAATTATAACGTTATTCTTTCATGAATATTTTTGTTTCATATTCACATGCTCCGAATCACGGTTCACAACCAAATACAAATAAATTTAAAAAATGAATCACGATATTTCCAGATATTCAATCACTAATAGTGAGTTTGACTCAAAGATATTAGCGATTGACTCACGGTTTGTGATTTTAAGCTCATCACTACACAGTAAGTCTAAAATTGATAAAAAAAGTCATTATAACTTATATATAATCTTGTACACTATCCTTCAGAGCCTTCCTTTAAATGTGTTTTGAAGTTAGGGGGGAGGTAAAATAGTAGAGAGAGGAGGCGGAAGATATCGTGACAAAGGGGATGGGGTGATGGTACTGACGTAATTTAATTATTTAACTCTGTTAGATCTAGAATACAAACAGCGGTGACGTGATGTATTTCTTGATTTGCAAGTACTACAAGTGTAAAGAGAGACTTAATAAGGAATATGGCAATCAAAAATTCATTGGAAAATCTCTTTCTATTGCTGCAATAAAAAATACTAAAATAAATTGCTTGGGAGACATTTTAAGAACGCCACCAGATTATCTGCCTAAGCATTATTTCTTAGAATGAACACCTGCGTCATACTTGGACCTGTAAAATGATTTATGAGGGATAGCTGGCTCTGTGATAATAGCGAGTACCTGTAGCAACCGAAGACCGAGATGGATGGAGAAACTCCGCGTCAGCGTTAAAACCTCACTAATTCAGAAAAAAGGTAAAGAAGATGAATAAAATTATGATTAATGTGAATTATGTGAAAATTAAGTTTTTGATTAAAATCCATTATTTTAATTTGTTAACTTTATTTTATTAACCACTTATTGAATTAAAATACATCAAGAGTAAAGAAGCACTTGAGATGTTTGAACAATAGTGGGTTTTCAGAATTTCTAATCATTTGATAGAAAATGATCATGGTTTTGATAAAAAATTGGGATTGTCAATTTTGCATGTAAATGGTGTTGGTCATAAATTAAATAACTTGGAATCGTTGGAGATAAATAAAGCGTCTAAAACTAATAAAAAATTATAAACAACCAACTAAATTTAACCACAAGTCCCGTTCTAAAATTTTTTTCCTAATAATTATTCTAGTAATTTTGTATCATCAAGTAACAATTAAAGTTAGATACTAAATATATTTTTTAAAAATAGATTCTGTTAAAGAAACAATAACATATGTTTTTGATTAGTTATCAACATCCTGAAGATGAAAATGATATTTTTCGAAACCGGTAGATGTATTCTAATTCAATAAGTGGTTAATAAAACAAATTAAAATAATAATTATATTTTCGTTAGACATAATTGTTGTTTACGTCCGCGGTGCTTCATACAATAAGCTAACCCATGTATCCATAAATTTAATTGTTTTAAAAGATATATTCACAAATAAAAATTCAAAAAAATATATCCACGGTCAAAAAAAGTCCACCGAGAATTTAATTTTAAAGTGTCATGTTTGGCGTTTGACCTATAGGATTTGTTTAAAGTGAGCAAAAATAATAATTACGGATAAACATTGTATTTTTGTTTTCATGCTTTTGTGATCTTAAATGCAAATTCAGTTTGTATGGTTGTAATACACACGGTAGTTGATTAAATATAAAATAATGTATGCAAACACGATTAATACCAGGCTGCGCCTACAATTAATCGTATTTGCAATCTGTACAACACTGGCGTTAGTGATTTGTCTTCAACGGGCGCTTTGATAATTTCGGTATGGTACGCGGAAGTAGACAGAATTAACATACGTATGTACTATAATTAACAGCACATATATAAATATTAATATAATTTGTTAAATTGTTTTTTTGAAATGAATCCATAATAATATTGTGCTTCCCCATCTTTTATCTATGACTTACTGGACTGTAGTGTCATTTGCCAATAAATAAAAACTCTACATATTCGCCAAAGTAGCGTCGAATGTCGAATGTGTTTTTAATAGATTAAGATTTTAATAAGATTACTTAAATGTTTTCTATTTTATATTCAATAGCAGTTTGTAAATATATATTCAATTTGAAAAGTGTTAATTGTGTTTATAACGAGTAAGAAAAAACATGCATTCGCAAAATGGTACAAAATTTTATTCTTATCTATGATCGCATTTGACAATAAAGATACAAAAAATAATGCGACGCTGACAGATTGTAATATGTACGTTTGTTTAATAATCATGTATGTAAACATAATCTCAGTTTTTTCTTTAAGTGGGATAAATTGATACGTAAGAACACCGTTTGTATTATTATTTTCTGGGAGGGAAATACAGAATGCACTGAAAGGGCAAATCGACTATCTGTAATGTAGATAGCCGATTGATTTTTGCTGCTAGGACCTACCGTGACAAAGCAATATAATAAGGTATTATTGCCTTGAAATATAGATTATATGGAAATCCTGGCCATCACTGGTCACATAGCGGACGCTATTGGCCGCGAGGCGCCCATCATAGCCCCCCGCAGAGCCTAACAGCAAGCAATCGGCGACAGTCGATTGCTTTCCTGCTAGTTCGATATTTAATGCCTTAATGAAAATTATACTAAAACGAGGGTGCCAGCGTGGTATGTTATGAAAGGGGGTGCAATAAAGTGCGATTAAAAGTGACGTAGAATGAGACGGGGGGTAAAATGTCAAAAAAGCGTGACGTATTAAGTCCTTTGCTCGGTTTCTACGATCCATGAACCCCATTGGAGGTGGACCTGTCACGTATATTTATTATTACAATGGAACATGCAAGGTCAAAAATTTAATTTTATATCAATTCTAAGTGCGCTAGTAGAAAAATAGTATTTATCTGGATGAAAGTTTTGAGGTGACCGACACATATAAACTTTTGCCTTGAAAGAACTCTTTAGGTCATTACACAATGCCAGCCAACTCATTACATTAAGTAGATATTATCTTTTGTATTTGAATGGAAAGTAGAATGAGTCCACTAATATATATATCGATCTTTTCAGCCACACTCGAAACAAAAGTGCCATCGTGGGAAGACTCCTTTATGGTGCGTGTACACGGATGAGATATCTCACGGAGTTTTGTCTCGAAAGCGCGCCATTACAGTGGCGATTTAACGCGACACTCGAGTGAGATTGGGCTTAATAGACCGGTGTTATTTCAAACACTGAAATTTACGATTAGATTGAAAAGTTGAAATTTATTTTCGACATTTGATAAATGCATCCAGAAATCATAGTATCATATTAGTAAATTGATTGATCAGGTTTGAACTATGAATGGTTTTTGAAATATTTAAAAAAAGTATAATTTAAGTATTGCCTACACACCAATTTAATTAAATATACTACGAAAATGTGTTTTTTTATTTAATGTAAGATTTTTATATAGTTTATGCATCATATTCCTGTAATCTTTCTGTGATAATGATCATGCCGGCGTAAAAATAAATTAGTAATATGTTTAAATAATAAATATTAACTTAATTTGTTTCAGTTTGAAACAAATTAAATAAATAAATCTACATATATAAAAGCGTAGTTAATTTTCATCTCGCATACAGCGAATAAATATTCGATCCGTGTTGGCCGCTTTGATGTTAAGACTTCCTTTATCATATCGCGTTTCCACTCAGTCAGTTTTCATCCTTTCATTAAACATTTCCAAGTTTCGCCGCCGTACACAATTGCAGCATCGGCTGCCCGCTTCGCTCGGCCGCCCCTCCCCCTGAACCTTCTCCGCCCCCGCCCCGCACCGCGCCGGTCGAGTCCCTCGGTTGGCAGCCTGCCTCGCCCCACCGCCGCCCGCCTCCGCACGGCGCACGCGCCAGTAAAATCAACAAAAAATTCAACTCAAACACGCAAATAATGTCCCCTATTTTATTCGTTCTACTTTCAAAATTCGAGGAGAAACTGACGTCCGGTCGATTGTCATTTGTTTCCCGTTAAAAAATAATGAGAAAAAGTATTCGGAATTTTGAAAATTTCGCGCGTTTTTGCGCGCGTTTCACCCCCAACAAAACAGTGCGGGCGCTGAGGGGGTGGACAGGCTGATCGCACTCGGCACGGCGAAGAGCGAACATGGAGTTTAATCATCGTTACATATCGCCGTTGTTTGGGACATTGCGTTGTTAGCAGAGTGCCGGCTAGTTCCGGTCAACCGTGTCGCCGCGGCCGACGGCCATTCGGCGCCTCCGCGGAGAAATAGGGGAAGAGTTCGGAAGGGAGAACCGAGTCGTGCAGTATTGATTTTTATACGGGAACATGTGTTTATATTTCGGAGCGGCGATGTTGGTGGACGCGCCGTGTTCTGTTCGGTCGTAGGGAAATATCCCGTCGGCGAGTTGTCTATGTGCGTGCAGCGCGGCTGACCCGCGATCGGGGACCAGATGTATCGCTCGATTGACAAGTGTGACATATAGCGGTTCCGATATCGATCGCTCCACTCGTCACTCAGTTTCCTTCTGACATTAGCGTAACCTTCGTGTATGGAAGTAAACTCGACGAAATCGCCGCCAAAGATGGTGGCGCAATAGCGGTCATCGGTGGATCGGCTCCCGACACGAGATCGCGGTATCGATAGGCTCTGTGGCGGTTTTGCGGCACATCGCGGTGTTCGCCCAGCTCCAGGAACCGCACAGCGCAGCGTGCGATGGTCATGTGCCGCCCTGTGCGCCGCGGAGTGCGGCAGTGCGACAGAACCGGCAGGAGCCCCACCAGCTCGGGGGAGTACCGGCTGACCTGCAGATGAAGACTGTGATGTGTCGCGTGTGTAGTGGCGTGTCGCGTCACGTGTAGCAACATGCAGAAGGAGAACGGGGGCGGTGGTGAGGGCCAGCAGTATGTGGGGCCCTACAGGCTCGAGAAGACGCTCGGCAAGGGGCAGACAGGCAAGTCCTATCGCGGTGCAATCGTACCCTTAAAAAAAATATTCTACGAATTGAGGGGCTACCACTTCGATAAATTCAGATTGAATTTTACAACTAATAAAATATTTTGCTCAATCCTCCCCCACAATGTCACAAAGAATCGGCAATCCAGCGGTTGGATTTATTCAACAGCATTATCGTTCATCAAACAAAAGACTTGTCGACAATTAAATCGATGCATTTCAATAGTGGATGCTACGTAATGTTGTGGAAATGGTTCTTATTGAAGAACATCCTTCCTGTATTTTTTTTGTAAATAAATGTCAAAGTATGCTCCTTCCAACATGTCCATTCACGATTTAATTAGATCATTAATTTCAATAATTGTTAAAATTAAAGTTGTATACAAATCAGATCGATTGAAAAATGAATCTTAACAATATGCGGATACTTTCCTTAACGCCTGAGAGAATCGTCAAAATATTACATGATTCAATACCTTCTACTACCCTTTGTTGTAATCACCCTTCGCATGTTGGTTCACAGCCAGTGATTCTGACAGAGTGTGGAAACCATACACAAGCAAGAATTGAGAACTAATTAAAATAATGATGTTTAAAAACGATTGAAAACTAAATGTGACATGAGAAGGGGATACCGATTAGTACATTTTTAAAGACTGCTAGAAAAAAAGGCACGGTTCTTTGTACTATGTTGATGGATGTAAGAATATTACATAAAAGGTTTTCGACAAGCATACTATAAAATATTTTAAGTACCTAGCGGATTTATTACTAATTAAAGGAAAAAATAAATGCTATTCAAATATTATTCTCACGGTGTATTAATTCATTGAAATAAAAATGTCAGTATTGAAAAAAATAATGAACTTTATTCCTGAATAAATGAATCTCGTATTTACAGGGTAGTATTGCATTGAAGGCTTTTTGTTTGAATGAACCTCTTTTTTTAAAATCATATTAATCTATTTATAGACAAAATACTACATATTTAATATAGTATTAATTATTTCATTAAAATTATTGCAAACATGAAAAACATTTTTTAACTGTATTTGGCTAAAATGTGAATTTGTTACTCTTGCAATATTGGACAAAGTCGTGTTTGGATCTGTTTGGATATACTTGTCTTTGTCGTAAATATTCTAAACAATTTTTATGTCAACTCAAGCGTCACGAGACTAAATAAACAATTGGTTGGAATTGATGTGTGAACAATGCCGTCATTGTAATAAATACTTCAATGAAAATATATATAAATATATTTTTTGTTTTATTTATTTACAATCGTACGCCATTCCTCACCTCATTGTGTCATTTCTCCGCAGCGCCAGAAAAGATATAACTCCACATATTTGTGGATATAATCACTTTTGCCTCGTTCACTTTCGTGCACCTCGTCATGCATGTTCTTCGATTAATTAACAACATCGTTATCAGTATCACCTGTATAGCTGTCATAAGAGTTGTACCTATATATATATACACAGCCATTTGGCAACTACGGTAGTTTTATTATATAGCGATTTTTGGAATACAGTATATCATTACGCGTAAACATTGTAACCCCCTGCAAAGAAGCCCTGAACTGAGATAATAACGTTGCACACGAGACTTGCTTCGACCTCATTTCAAGTTTAGAAAAGTTTTCAGACGTTAGTTAGTTTAGTTAATAGTTTAATAGTTTTAGTACAGTATACATGATATATATAAATCTTAAAGCAACTATGTACTTACGGTACCGATATCAATAATGTCTCCGGTCTTTCTCTAATATCTGGTCTACTGATCATGCAAAGTATCCTCTGTTTCTGTTGTCATCAACACTCGCCTGTGTATTTTATTACTATCCTCTTCGTACTTGTACATTTCACATGCCCAAACCATCTTAACGACCATTTATTAAATCTATCGAGGATGCTATTGACAATCTACAGGGTGAATATTATTATTATGTTTCATACCGATGTTGTTTTCAAATGACTAAAAAATGAAAGATAATTTTTTAATTTGGTTTTTATTTATAGATTATTTAGTTTATAACAATTATGTATAGAATATGATATTGGGCATGTGGCCGCTTCTGGCAGCGACACAAATGCATGCTCTTTTAACCATATTTTTCATAACATTCGCGTGTTATTTCAGCAATTTAATTTCGAATATTGTCCTGTAGCATCGGAATTATTGTCGATATCGTCACTTTTTGATATTATGCAGCCGGGAAAAAATTCTCACAAAATTTCAAGCGCAGCTCGAGTTGTGTATGAGGTGGCACCGTCCTGTTGAAACCACATTTGTTGCAGGCCTAATCGACCCAATTCGGCCACCAAGAAGTCTTCCAACATGTCACGATATCGATCACTATTAATAGTTGCAGCAATACCATTATTATTTAGATAAAATGTTTTAATGACTTTTACACGTTGTTGAGGCGGTAAATGCTTTATAATAAATTGTAATTAACAGCTCTCTATGAATACCGAATGCAAACTGACAAATATCTGTCAAACCAAAATGTCGGCCAAATAAAATCGACCTGGAACAAAATATTCACCCCGCACATTTACTTCTTATTTTTTCATCCTTCACTGTATCATTTAATAGATTTTCCATACAAATTTTTGAGTAATCACACTTCCACCGTATTCAGACTACTTTTTTTTCCAATTCTAGAATTTACTTTATACACATTACACATATAACTCCATTATGTACCGCTCACCTTAATTTTTTAATTTAATCATATAATTTTTTCATTTCAACCGTTAGGTCAACGGTAAAACTCGAAATGTATGATATATTACATCGGAAATATAATTATTTATATCCCTTGACATTTAACGCTGACAAAGGAAATATTATTTTTGTATCTAAATTTCAGGGAAACAAATATTTTACAATGGCTAGTATTTTATTTTTTAAATTTAAATAAATGTAAACGCTAACACATTGTTTATAGTTTCATTTGGCTGATTTTTCTATTAAAATTAATGTTGCGCGATTTTATCTCAAGGGTTGTCATCCAATTGATAATTATTTAATTTAATTTAATTAGTAATGTTGCCCACTATATTATCCAAGGTCTTTCGATTTCTTATATATAATAAAATGAAACAAAAAATAAATAGTATAAAAATATGTGAAAAAAAATTCTACGATTATCAATATTGTGACGGATTATGTAACTTGGCCCCTAGTTTTACCTAACGTAATGTAACTATTTCTGGACGCGTATTTGAGTATGGTTTTGTATTATTTTCAGAAATTCCGTTAACCAAATTTAAAATAAATTAAATTTTAAAAGTGAATTCCGATCTATAAGATTTAGAGACGAAATTGATGTTCCAAAACTAAAATATACCGCAACCCAAAATCGCTATATTTATCAAGGAATCAATTTTTTAAACAATTTCCCATCATAATTAGAAAAATTACAGACTACTATAAATTTGTACCTGTAGTCAAAAAATATATGTACACAGACTAACTGAAGCATAAATCGTATACTCTCGTGTATACTTCTTCTCTATACACGAGTCTTCCTTTCATAGAGAAGAAATAAATGTTAAAAGAAATATTTATATGTCCTACTGATTATTTTAAATATGTATTATATCTTCATGTATGTCCAATTAAGGATCATTTTGTAATATAAATATGCTCTCATGTTTTATGTTTTCATACTCTTTCAAAATCTTCCGCGTAAAATGAGTGTTGTAGACTTTTTTATAAATTGTCCTCGTCTTCGTGGTATCTGGATATTCCGCACAGATAGTGAAATTAAATGTTTGCGAGTCATAATAGATTCAAAATTGAATTTATCCCAAAATACAAGATACATGACTTATAAGATTGCTAAAAAATCTCACTTCTGGGAAAGATCAGAAGATTCATCAGTACTGAGTCTTGTAAAATAGTATACAACTCTGTTATTATTCCTCACATCAACTACTGCAGCAGCATTTCGGTTTTGGCTAATGAAGAAGAAATGCAACAATTATTAGTGCTGCAAAATAAAGCTTTGAGAATAATACTCAGAAAAAATAGATATATTCGGATCAGTGCAATGCTGAAAGATTAGAATATGATGACCTTTGAGCAGAAATTATATTTCAATGTTATGGTATTTAGAAAATATTAGCAGAATTCATAAGAAAAATTAATGCATATCAACATGAGCACGAACATCATACAAGAGGAAGGGATAGACTGAGACTGCCATTCAGGAAAAAGGCCAAATCTCAGAAATCGATGATGTATAGTTCGATAAAGATTTTTAATGAAATGCCAGAAGATATAAGAAATGAGGAGAAACTACATATATTCAAAATGAAACTTATATGTGAAAGATATATTGTAGTAAAAAGAAAATTGATATTAGAGTATATATAAATATACTTATGTATGCGCTATATTAAGAATAAATAAATAATGCAACACTGTCACCGACATGGTATTGCTATGAAATATATACAACAAACTCAACCTACTTTCGACACTGTATTGAAATACAGTACTTAATAAATAACATACCTGCTTTTGACATAATATTACAAGTCGATATTTAGCTATTGTGACAGACGTAGATGATTATGATGATGATTTAACTATTGCACCAACACTCACACATCATCAGTAATGATGAACCCTGTAGTTGGTTCCTGAAACACACGGCAAATAGCCTAAAAAATTCTAAATAGAAAATTATAAAATATGTATATGACTCTAATTTAATCATGCGTTCAAAATATGCATATACCATAGACAATGATTATTCAAAAGTCTCAATCTTTATAAAAAAATAATTATAAATTTAGGTTTCTGTTATTTTGAACCAAAAAACGCGTATAAATTATATCAAGCATAGAGAATATAGATGTTTTGGGACTAAAATATGTCGCCAAAATTAGCATCTATAAATAAATGCGCAAGGGCTGAATATAACAGGTAGGTATGTCACCGCTAGGCCAAATATATTATTTTATTTTTAGTATAAAACTGGTGCGGTATAAATACACTTACCCAGGTACGGTACATTTATATATCCTTGCATCATCTTTGACAATCTTTAAATAAGATTTATATATCTCTAAAACTTGGGAGATTTGAAAGCGATATTCTAAAAATGTTCTTTCTCATTTTATTTCTGAAATAAAATATTCAGAATATATTACTATGATACATTTTTTGGTATGATATAATAATAGCAGGTAGCACGTTGCAGTAGCTTCGAAGCTTCACATAATCACATCAAAATTCATGAAGGGATAAGCAGTTATATATCTTGATTAACGGATAGTTATATTATATTTTTAAAAATGCTTACTGTTTCTCAAAATATAGGTTATTTTGGAATACATCGCTTGGTGTATATGGGCTACAGATGAATGGATTAAAAAATAGATTGTTCCCTACTGGAAAACAAACGTACATAGTAGTATACATAATTGCGGATGTTTGAATTCTGCGTGTTGCCTCCAACAGGCGCCGAGTTAAAATGTAATCCGCAAGTTTGGTGCATTGATATTATTTCTGGGTCACCGTGTCAAAGTCAGGTAGCATTGGTAATTCCGCAATTGAATTTTCGCAACTGCTCTTTGGCAAGCGACCCAACTTTTTATATTATTTTAGGTTTGATTTAGTAACTTAAAATAGAAAACGTAGTTTAAAAATTAATATAAATATGTTATTTCGTAACCCTAAAACTTGTAGGTTCTCATCCTATCGAAGCGATACTTAGTATTATCCAACTATTACTCAAATGTGTTTCATGTACAATATTCATCAAAAAATCAATTTTCAACGCTGGATTATAATTTGGATCATATTATTTGATTATTCAATATTTATTCAGTGTATTATGTACGTTCAAATAATTTATTTTTAAGAAAAATTATAAATATCTCATAGAGACGAAGCTATTATGTATTATGTTATATGGGAATTATGGAAGTATGGGTATTACAGGCTTACGACCTATCTTCGGCTGGTTTAAGTGATAACTTTACACAATGTAACGTTCACCATGAAATATGATATTAATTTCCCTGAAACAGCATATATGTCATTAATGTGTTAACCATTTGTTAAATACATATACAGATAAAGAATATTTCTAAAATAACATTCTCATTAGTGACATCTTATGAGAATCTAATTTTAATATTTTTTTGCAACACAATGCATAAATAAATTATTATCCATATATAGGAGAAAAATACCTTGTTTATAATGTATCTTGTGTAATAGTTAAAATGTACACATATATAATGTCGGGAAAATAAATAAAGAACAAATAGTACCAGTAAGCCAACATGTAGAATCAAAAGTAAATAAAATTGCTTGCAACCTTTTATAATAGGGTAACTATTATTTGACCATAAAAAACATTTCGATTTGTATTTCTTAATAATTAATTTTATTCCTTAGGGAAATAGGAAGTTTGTTAAAATATTTGCGATGAAGCTAAGGTTGTATTTACTTTATATGTTATACTCGTGCGAAGAAAGCTCAAAAAAAGTTTATTCTGTCAGCTTATCTGGCATGTGAGAAAATCAACCATCTTATCTCTATTATACATTCTATAAATATTCTAAACCTCTAATCATCTAAACCTTTCTTTCGAAAAATATTTACTTTAAAACAATGAATTTTTAACATTTAGTTAAAATAGTTAAAAAAACTAAATGTTAGTATCGTTGTTTAAGAATTCTCTTGGTTGTGTGATAGTTAGCAAAAAAATATTTACTTCTGGAAAGTACATCCCGTAGTAAACTCACTCTGCGATATCCGATAGTAAAAACGAGAATCGATAGTTAAATATGGCGGACTTTTGGACACATTGATACTGTTGCAGTATAAGACAATTAATCGTTCAATATCCCACTAGTTTAGTGATGAGAGTTCTTCCGATGATGATTTTGTTGATTAATGTATAATACGAAAAAATTTCACCATCAAAGTGACTGATTTCGAATGTCTAGGCGAAAAAATGCACAGAATAAAGCACATTTCATGATTATTTATCACGCCTATAAACATCTCCATCTATGCTTTGACAGTAGTAAATTTGATGTATCAACAATCCGCAAAGGATTTTAACTAGGGGCATTAGTAAAAAGTTACCATGGTAAAAAGTTATTACTGATCACGTAACCGGCCCTTAATAATGTCACTTAAAAGTAAGTAGAAAGTACGCAACGGATATCAATTAACGTTATCAAAAATAATTAACGTGGAATTGTCTGTTATTAAATATTGAAGCACTTATAATATCTAGTTAAGTATTTAAATTATTACAAATATTAATTAATAATTTCTTGAACCTATATTTCAATGTATTATTTATTATCATAAGATAGATAATTATGCTGTGAATTATTATTTTTAAATTACTGCGTAGATTTAAAGCTAAAATTAAGCTGAAATCGGAAACCCAAGAATATTTTTGTTGCATTAAAAAATACTAGCCGCCGGTATTATTATCAAGACCTTAGGGGTGGCACCCCGGCTTCCCCTTGCACTTTGATGGTTTCACCTCATCATGGTAGTGGTGGCGGCTTCATCATCATTGTTCACTACGAGCGTCCGTTCAGGGTTATTGAGGCTCTGATTTGAAATATCCTGTCGAATGTTGAATGTTATATATTACACAAATATACATATCCTACAATGGACATCGATGGTTGTATCTTATCTTTATTATCAAGTGTTAAAAATATAGATACACTAGCGCCTATGGAAGACAAATCACTAACACACGAATAAGAGTAGGCCATTTATACGTAATAAACTATTATGTATATTACATACCATTCATAAAATCTGACATTTGGGATAACGTAGCCATTAAAACGAAAATAAAATATTTAATCCGTCTTCAGAGATTTTTGCTCTCTTTAAAAAAATTGTAAATGTCAAACGCCAAACATGACACTTTTAAAATTAAATTCGTATTAGAATTTTCTAACAGTTCTTTGAATCTGCGTAAGTAATTTATTTTAAAATTGTTTGCGAAGATATTTTTAAAACATTTAAATTTGTGGACACAGAGTCCACGGTTTATTGGCTCATTTTTTAATACAATTTAAGCTGGATTCGGGATTTATTTTAATAAGCAAAAGAGTATTTTTTATTTATAATTCTCAGTTAACTTTTAGAGGAAATTGTTTAACCATGATGAATATTAATTTTCTTTATATTTTTAACCAAATTTATAAAAAAATATTTTTTATAAATATCAGAGGATTTTAATATAGAGTGACTGATATATTTTTAAAGATGCTCCCCTAGTGACTAGAAATTGAGGTTCAATTCTCGTTCCACAAGATCAGCAGTTTATGTATTATTTTCAGAGGATAAGTGCTTAGCTTTGTTTAACAAATAGTAACGACATTGATTAACGTGTCATCAATACGCACTATATGTTTTCATGCATTTATTTTGTTTTTTGTATAAGCATGTTCGCACCTTCTAAAAAAAAATCGTATTAGAGCAATATCAAAATAATATGTGATGAAATGATGATCTAACAAATACATCATATATTTTACATTGGTGAATTTGTATTTTTATTCAGTACATGTAAATGTCAAATATACGATTTAACAATTTTGAGGATTTTATGTAAAAGTTGTTAAAAGAATATTCAAATGATTAAAATAAAAATGACTTTTCACATCCCTGTAGGTAGTACCTACATGATTACCTACCTACCAACAATAAATAGGTGTCCTTCGTTTGGATTCTTGCACATAAAGAAATTCATGGAAATGAATGTGCTGATAAACTGGCCAAGGAGGCTACGCTTTCTGGACTTTTCCTTCATCAATTCCATATCCCGATATATGACAGACTTAATATGGTAAATTTTATTTGAACTGCACAATGGATGAATCCAAATAATCATAAGGATAACCGGCTAAAAATAATTCAAAGATCTATTCTCCGAACCCCCGGTTCTCCAAAATAACAATGTCAAATATCTCTAGAATGAGAGTTGGGCATTGCCAGGTAGCCTCATTAATAGATTGCCCACTGTGTAAATGTGGTGCCGAGGAGGAAACCCTTGACCATATCTTTTTTGCTCGTTCATTGCGGATCACATGTTTTTTTACAGTAATCTCGTTACTGGTAATTTTCAACTCCCGGTTAACTTGTGTCATCTCTTTCCCTTAACTCGCCACATTTAATCTATATAAAAGCAAATTTTAGTATTGTACTTTTTTCTTTAAAATAATGTTTTAACTTGATTAATGGCACAACTCACTCTTGAACGGTGGATTTCCTATTTAAAAGAAGAAAATCACCTACCTGAAGTTTTGCTTAAAAATACTACTTACCTATACAAAGTATAATGCTTAGCAATCATTTTTAAACAAATTAATATTTTAAATGTCAAAAATAAATGTAATTAAATTTTCTTCATTTCCCAGTGAACTGTACATATAACACACACAAAATCATGAGAACACTAATTGTATTTAGTCGATTTTTTAAAAAATATTTTCGGTACCTTAAAAGTAAATAACGCAATGTGTAAAATTTAACCTAGTACAAAATTCCGATAATTTATCATTTCATGTATATTATAATTTCAAAGTTTGGCAGAGTAATTATCAAGGCACTACGATCACGTCAGTTCAGAAGTAAGGGTGGAACCGTTCGAATAATTAACCAACTATTACAGCGCGTATAACTAACTATACTGAAATAGTTTCCCACAAAATAAATTATTAGCTAATGTCTGACACAACTTTGAAGTTAATTTGTTTATTTCGTTCAAATATCTTTTCGAGTATTTATTTGCGACGCAATAATTGGCGATAATTAGATTCTGCTTTGTGAGGCGGTCGGAGAAAATTCAAGAAATGAATTAAATTAAATTGTTACAAGAACAGTGGATTCTGACAGTAATTACTGTTATTATTAAAATAGATAACAATTTATCCGTAATAAATAAATGTTGAACTATCAAACAAATCTTCATACATAAAGTAAGAAAGTATCAATGCCAAAAGATTATCCTGTTTTTTATGTATTGTATACTAAAACAATTTGTTTATTAGTCTATTAATATGGTAGATGAAGGCAATATTATAGATATCAGTATCATTATTGTGAAACTCAGTTTTATAATTTTTGATGTAGGAACACCTACCGAAAAACTCATACTATAACTCATACTCGTTATCGCGGTAGTACATAGTTAATTCAGTACTCAAAAACGTCAAGCTAATCATTTAAAACTTAATTTTAATTTTTTTTTAACTTTTTGCGAGGACATGCTAGATCTGCAATATAATCAAATGCAAATGGCAGCAGAAGAATGAGACATATGTGATATGGTATGTAGAAACTTTGTCAGTTATAAAACCCCGACCGGTTCAAATGGTAAAGAAGATGAAGTCATTTGAAATTAGTATTTTTAGATTATTCAAATTCCGCCCTATAAACTAATTAATCATAGTGTATCTCAATATTGTATAAAATTCTATAGTTTTATTGTATAATACCTTTTTACATTTGTTTAGACTGAATGCAGTGGAAATGAGATCACTCAGGCGTATATGTGAAAAATCTATTTATGACAGAGTAAAGAATGAAGAAATAAGAAAATAATGTAAAGCTAATGTTAGTATTGTGAGTAATATTAAGAAAAAATCACTTAGGTGGTTTGGTCATATAGATCGGATGAATGAGGAGAGAATGGTAAGAAAGACATATGACGCAAGTGTTGACGGCACCGGAAATAGAGGACGTCCGCGGAAGACTTGGCACGACCAGGTAAACCAGATAATGGAGGATTGTTCTGTTAGAAGCCTCAACAATCGGCGAGCTTGTATGAGAAGATGTATGATGTAGATGAGGCGAGAATTGTGTGCCAGGACAGAAGAGTGTGGCGCTCTATCCTCTCTGCCTACCCCCGCGGGGAAACGGCGTGATGGTAATTAAGTAATTATTGTCTTAGAATGTTCATATTTTACAAATGTATGTTTCATTGTGATATTGTATTATATTATATCTTATAGATGTATTAAAACACTTGCCTAGTTTGTCAGCAACCAGTTCACTTAATAAACGACTATTAATAATAACTCAACTAATTATAGACGTTATTCAATAACGGTAAACAGCAATATTACAATTTATTTATTTATTAAATATAACATTGAAAAACCCTTGAGGAGTTTACGTACATTGCGTATTGATGTTTTACAAAGAAAAAAATATATGCTGTTGCGTAAAAGCATAGATGTCGGAAGAAACAGGATATTCGGAAGGAATTTCCACTCACCACAATCCCGATCTTCTGGCACCTCCAAGGTGGACTGTAACCTAAGGTTCTGTAACACAATCTCCGTTCAGGGTCTTGTGTCCTTCAAATTGCACTGGATTAGACACACGTCTCACTCGTTCGTTATACTGCGAAATTTACTCGTTACCGCACCGGTTCAGGGTCGCCGATCCTCTGACACGGTGGCCGGTAAGGAAGGGAGGGGAGGTGGAAGGCACAGTACATTATTTTAGTTCAAGCATAAACATATGTCCCAAACATATGCTTTTTTTTTAAATAGAGATGCCTACGCGGAATACGTGCAACATAAATATTCTTACTATTTAAAAACTGAGCTAAATTCTTGTGCTATGGAAATAGGACTAGCTTGATGGCTTCCTGGGACGAGGCTTGAACCCCCCGACTACTAGATCACTGGGCGAGTATCGTAACTACTAAAACACAAACACGTCAAATGTGTTTTGTTTTTGTTTATTTCACGTCTTACTATGTTTGAAACGTTTTTATTATCTGACAATTTTAAATTATCTTGTCTGCTGAAGTGCTCATTATGTAATTCTAATTCACAACAAATGAGTCCTGATTGCTCTACAATTTTGTTCTCACCGATTTCATGCGGTTGTTTTGAGATGTTCTTGTATTATTTTTCACAAGTCTTGAGTAAATTAACCTTTACCATACCATGATATAAAATATCCGAACGCAGCCATGCTGTCAACTCGTGTTACCGTTAGAAAAAATGTTTTAATTAGCTTAAATGGGTTTAATGGCACGAATTTACTCTAAATATTGAGCATTCAATTTTTAAAAACTGATTAATAACATAATTTAGAGCATTCATTAAGTCCTATACAATGTGTCCTTCCTTCTTATCTCTCTTCGTTTAATTAGTGATAAAGAGACAATTATATTTGTAAGTTTGTTGTTCTATTCACTGTGAAAATAGTGTGTTATCTCTGTCTTTCATATCACAAATGGTATTTTTACCAACGTATTAATTTGACAACGGATTGAGTGAAAAAAAAAAAAATTTGTACGATTCCCTTTATATAATTGGATTTTCACTAGTCATTTCTAAGCGCTAATATTTTCTTTAGGATTATCTAAAATATGAATTTTATCTTGCATATATTTATCGAAATATTACAGCTTTAATTATGATGGTAGATCTGTGTTACTGCATGGTTTGGGAAGGGTTAATGAACCCCTTTATCTCGTCATTAGAAAAAATGTGTAAACATAAGTTTTACTGTTTCATGTTTTGTTATATTATTGATATTAAATTGGTGCGTTGTTTTGTAGTCTGTTTCAGTTGGTGTCAGGTATTTATTATACATGATGTAACAGACCCTAGTCCACAATATTTTATGGGTGGATACCTGACTAAATTACGAGTAGAAAATGTTCAAGGTATATGTGCAAATACTGTACCGTTACGGAAAATATTATTACTTCTCCAATATTAGCAAAATTACTTTGTGGCCACATATTAAATAAATAATCATATAAAACACTTTATTTAAACCATAAATCGCCGTTTCGTCTCACTTCACACATGTCGTACGTCAAATGTCATTGTCGTTCGCTAGTTGGGTGATGCTGAATCGCCCCAGCAGTAGTTAAGATTTAAAAAAAAATACTTATGTATAACTTTCAAAAGTAAGATAGTTGTAGGGTTCTGGTTTTAGGGATATTGGGGTCGGATGGTTTTAGTGGATGTTTGCGTATACATGTCGAATCTGATATATATCAACTAAATCTCTGAGATTATTGCATCGTATCTCTTTCCGAGGAAGCGGGTCTTGAGTATTCTACGTTCAGCGTGTGCTTTATTGTGTATTTAAATGTCTATTTTATGTGTTTTTCGTGTGGCTCAAAAGTGGTAAATTCGGACCACAGATTTGGTGGTAAAGGCTGAATGTAATATATTATTTAGTTACTAAATATCAGACCACAGGTCCCCTACACAAAAACGTTTCACGGCTTTTAAATATTCGACTTTATCTAGATGCCTCCCTGACCCATTTGGGGCTGCGACTAGGCCAGGGCGCCGCGCTAGATAGCCGGCGCATTCATTATTCACGGGGTGGAGCACTACCCTAGGCGAGGGGCTGGGTGGGTAATGCGGAGCCTCTCACGGGGCGGAAACTCTTTTGTACCAAAAATAATCTTATGGTCAATGCAGTTCTTTATGTTTTAACCGTCGACATTTGAAAATTCGCATCTCTGAACAATCTTCAGTAGGAGGAACATTTTTTAACAATTTCATTGTGGTACCTATATACATGCATACATATTAATCTCAATAATATATATGTCATCAGCACTATATTTAAAAATTATATTATTTATAGATTTTCTAACGATGCTAGTAAGATTTTTTTCTCTTTTTTATGTTATTATTATCAGTCGATATCCATCCATGATTGAATGTAGATCTCTCCTAATCATCTCCATTAGCCCCTATCAGCTATTTTTTCTAGCCCGATATCTTCCCTTATTTCTACTCTAAAATTACTAAATTAAATCAACTTTAAGTATTTTAGATGGTTTTCTTGATATATATACTTTTATTTTAAATAGAGTTGCGTGAAATACGTCATATTCATCGATATTCTTCCTAATTTACAAACTAAGCTAAATGTTTATGCTATGAAAATAGGACTAACTTGGTAGTTTCCTAGACCAAGACCACTACAAACTAAATCACTAGTGTCTTGTAGTACCTAAATTTGATAGTATTATTAAAATACTTAATTTTATTAGTATTATTGCGACAATATTTTTGATAATACAGCGCACGAACCAATCATTTCAAAATACGTTTTTTGGCGCTTTCAGTTGAACGGCACAGTTGATTGGCGCATTCAAATTTTGAAATTTACAAATAGACTGCTTGTACTCGGCTAAAGTCAATACTGCAAATAAACTTTTCCCACTAAAGAAGCAGCCCCTTGTTTGTCCCTCTTAAACGTTTTGACAAATGGTTCTTCAGCGGTATTGGACCTACACCGGCGATATTCAGTTTTTATAGTATTATTGAGATATTAAAATTTTAAGTCATTTATGTATTGTATCATTGTATCTTCTTTTTCTGCATTTAACTCTCAGAGTAGTCACCATAGATTTTGAATGAATAATCTGTAAAAACTGCTCGCCCAACCAGATCAAATGAAAAGATTTCCGCTGTAGCTGAAAGTATTGCCTAAGGTTCAGTTGTGTCAATAAAAAGGCGTGCATAGGAATTAAGAACTTCATATGACACTTTACATCGTATTTTGCATTAAAATCTTGGCTTAGAGACCTGTAAGGTTCAATTGATGGAAGAATTAAAGCCTGCAGATTAGAGAGACGGTTGAGTTAAGATCACCTGTTTTAATATAATACATTCAAAGATAAGAATATTTTATTTCTAGGATACCTCACAGTGCGACGTATTTCTTTAATACAAATTAAATGTATCAATAATAATTATATACAGATAAAATCAATTTATCGAAAAAATATTTTTGATGCCACCAAGAGACGCCAGAATTAAATGAATTAATACATTTTTATCAAATTTTTGGAAACATTCACACTACTAATATATTATTAAAAAGAAAACATTATTATTGTGAAGTTGAAGAACACATTATTGTCAGTTTGAAAGTGCAACATATAAGTTCGAAAATTTGTCGTTAACGTACAATGTTGACGTGGTGTAATAGGTCAATGCACTTCCCCAGATAGGAAGGGTTTCTCATCGATATATTAAATTTGTATAAAAATATCTTAGTACTATGTTCTGAAAAACTGCGACTTCACATTAATAATGTGTTCTCCTTAATAATAGTATTTCTTTAAATGTATTTTAAGGTTATGATAACTGTAATAGGCTTGAAATCGATGTCCTCATGCCTGGTGACGGCCGAAATATCGAAGGTTTTGGGGCCGTACAAATATCGAGGTGAAGGGGGTATCGGCTCCGGGCACCAAAATCAGGGGGTGTCAAAATTGTCATTACACCGGACGTGAAAAGGGGTGAATTTTAAACGATTGCTACAAATTCGATTTCTAAAAGAGGAAGAAGGGTCGCCAGATTCATACTTTGCCCTTGGCGCAAGTTTTTCTTTACTGGTCCTGTTTCCTGGTCGTATAGTTAAATATAGATAATATTAAGTTCTAGATAACATGATTCTAGATAATGCATATATATATATTCGTATGTTTATAAGCTTTATGTAATAGATGACAACTTTGCAACCCTATGTTTGTGTGAATCCAGTAATTTTATATTGCTTTATGTCAACGTACATTATTTTAGTTATATCCCAAATTATTAGGAGACTTTTTATTGCGTTGTTAGTGCATAAGAAGATTAATGAAAGTGAACGAGACAAGAGTGATACGTCGAGATACAAAAGTATAGAGTTCTATCATATTTCCCTGACCGTAGAGGCAGACGGTGTTATTTAGTTAATTAAAATATTTTCTACGAACGTTTAATAATGTAAATAAAAATATTTGTGATTTTTTAATTGAATTGTAAAATCTTGTAAAATGACAATTTTGAAAACATCATTCATTATCAAAAAAAAGCGACTGTGGTACAGTGCAACCTTAACTAATTAACAATCAATAAGAAATTTACGTAATGTACCGTTCCGGCGCTTACACTGACGGCCTGACGATAGAGATTATGTATACCGTTATACATCGTTCGGTTTAGTATATAATATTTCACTCTCAATCCACACAATCTTTAACCCTTCCCACGCCATACAGTAACTCAGGTCTATCATTCAAATTAAACCTGTAATATTTTGGTAAATACACGTAATATAATATTTTAAATAATTGTATCAACGGAATCGTACAAAAATAATTATTTTTCAAATTAAAATACCATTTCTGATATTATAGAAAGAGACCACAGATTATTTTCACAGTGAAAAGAATAACAGACATACGATTATAATTATGTCTCTTTCTCACTAATTAAATTAAGAAAGATAAGAAGAAAGGACGCATTGTATAGGACTAATTGAATGGTCTAAATTATGTTATTATTTTAATCTTATTTTTTTAAATTTTATGCTCAATATTCAGAATAAATTTGTGTCATTAAAACCATTTATGCTAATAAAAACATTATTATTTACGGTAACACGAGTTGACAGCATGACTGCATACGGGTATTTTATATCACGGTATGGTAAAGGCTAATTGTAATGTAGACATTTTTTTTTTATATATTTTTTTAACATTTTAATTGTTTAATTTTCAGGTCTGGTGAAATTAGGAGTACACTGTGTTCTAGGGAAGAAAGTCGCCATCAAAATCATCAACAGGGAGAAACTCAGTGAGTCTGTTCTCATGAAGGTGAGGCTTAATGCTTATTGTATTATTTACATACATTAAAAATATTACTATTAAGCAATATTAGTATAGTTCGACAACGTTAAACACAGTAGTGATTAGGGTCGCCAATTGTCCTCCTTTGGGAAGAATAGTCCTTTTTATAGACATTTTATCCTGTGTCCTTTCTTGATGTCAGGAAGAAAGCGAATTGCCCATTTATTGCGCTCTTTGTTTACTTACATATGTTACTTACCATCTGCAATGTTTATATGCAGGATGGCCCAAAAAAGTGAGAAAATCTTGTAACATAAGTTATTTCAAAACATAATATAATTAATTATAATTCTTAATGTAATTCTTTTGCATAATATTTAGTTTATCAGAAATCATCAAAACACCCCATTTTGGATAATCTACTGGGTTTAAATATGGGCTCGATGAAATTAATATTCTCACGACAAAGAAAATATTGTTGTATTTCTGGCTATTTGAGATTGAGCTTCGACCAGCTGCAATGTCCAGTTATGTTGTTATGCCTAGCTATACTCCTGGCAATGTTTTGAAACTCTTAGATCATTTTTTTAGCACCCCAACGTCTTTCAATTCGCAAATTTTTAATCCAAATACGATCTTCTGCAGTGATTTTTGTCATTCAAGGCAACAGATTGAAAAAACCAAATATAAACAATGGGAAAATTAATAATCAAAGATGGCAACCGTAAATTGTCGTAATATAACGTAATATAGGTAAATAGGTAAGTAAGTAGATTAGTAAAGTTAAACTAATTTTGATGTAATTATACGACATTTTACGAAATGTTCTCACATTTTTTAGGCCACTATGTACATGGAGAATTTAGTTTTCAAAGTATATTATGACCTTTTTTTGAACTGTGCCAAACAACGTTCTAAGTTAATGGAGTTTCGGGTATTTTAATCAGTGTTCTTCCCAGGTACCTCAGGAAGTTGGCAACCCTAATAGTATTTCATAATGATAATTGCTTTTCGAGGATTGTTACGTCAATCAAATTACGAAAACAAATTTCGGAAGTTTCATCCAAATGTTTTCTATTCCACGTTTCATGATTATTTTAAAATAATATTTCAATCTTAATAAGAAATTTTCATCTTTATTGTTATTCATATATTTATAAATCTCAGTAATATGTGTTGAGATTTTGTGAAATAAACGAATACTCAATCCCGAGACTTATTCTTAAAAATTAGACAAACAGAGGCATTAAATTACGCGCATGACACGCCACAGCATTTTGGGCGACACGCCAGCTTTCACTGATATCAGAGTTGTCAAAGAAGACGTGTTCTGCCATGAGCGTTCAAATTGATCACTACATACATATTACATATGTATTTTTTGTTTTAGTGTTACTTTGTGAAAAAAAACAATTAATTTAATTAAGCAATTAATTAATTGACATCAAATCTACGGGTTCCAAATTTTTTTCCAGTTAAATTTAAATAATTATTTTTGGAAAGGGGGGTGATAGGCGAGCATAATTAAGTTAGATTTTCTGAATTTTTGACCCGCCGAGCTTAAAATCAGTAGACAGACAGACAATTAATAATTTTAACATTTTAAAAAATAACAATCGGTTAAAGTAATACACAAAAAAAACTATACTATATTTTCGTAGAAAGCAATGACTTAGTGGTGTGACATATTAGATCAAATAAAACACAATCACTTTGTAAAACTGAAAATTCGTGGGTTTTATACAAAGTGATTGTGTTTTATTTAAACTATATTATAGGTATATATTATTATAAAGATATATGACAAAATTAGATAGAAATTCTAATTAATATTAAAAATTAGTAATGGTACATTATTATTAATATATTTAATTATATTATATGTTGACGTTAGGTTATGTACTAAAATCTGTAATGATTCTAACGTTCGAGTCATTAAATATTTATTTCCGACGTAAATTTACAATGACTTATTTCACCACCACGTTCCACCATATAAATGACTTCAATTACGTTGTTATACATATTACCATATTTATACAAGTAGTACCATATTTTACACAATTAATATTTTAAATATGTTCAGTATTATTCGCGTTACATAGAATGTTAAGAAATTTAAAAAATCTAAATAAATAGATATAAAATGATGTAATTTTAAAAATTATCTAATTTATTAGCTAGTACTACAATAAAATTAGTCACGAAATAAAAAATTTTGTAATTTTTTATATTCCCTAACTTAATTAATTGTTTTATTACTTGAAACTTCCAAACATTTGTTGGAGAAATTTCGGTACCTCTAATACGCTATGTCAGTACTCTGCCATTTAAGAAACTCTTCGATAAATCTATAATCATGTTGCACGTCCACATCGGACAAGAAGTAGACGTCAACGCATAACAAAAGTGATTTATTTCGTTATGAACAAATTTAAAAAAATTATTATAATTTATTTAAATGATGCGAAAATATTTCAGGTGGAGAGGGAGATAGCCATAATGAAGCTGATCGACCACCCGCACGTGCTGGGCCTGTCGGACGTGTACGAGAATAACAAGTACTTGTGAGTATCCCTTCCCCTCCTCACCCTTCAACGGCAGTCCGTAATGCTCTAGTGAGACAGAAGTACCGATTATTTAAAAAAAGTTTATATTTATGTGTGGGTGATATCATCCCCATGCTCTATACCGGGGCATGCAAATTTAACAGAAAATAGTATTACCAGTAAATCGGTAAAACTCTGAATTTGATACCGGTTTACCGGTAATTTGCCGGTAATTATGAAGGTGTCAAAAGGTGAATATTATGGCATTATATTATGATATAAAACAACAAATGGGAATAAAACCATTTTTCAAAAACAATTTATTCCATATTGATATTTATTTTACACAAAGATTACTTATTACATTATACATATGTATAAGTTTAAATATAATATTATATATTATGATATAAAACGACAATGAGGGCGGATCCACCACTTACCCAGGACTGATGCAATAAGCTCTAATCTCCTATCTCGGTCCTACTCATTTGCCGCCCGGTTGGTATTTTTTAATGCTACTAGGCATCTGTTCGATAGCGCCCCGCATATATGACAGGGCGATACCGTACAGCTGCGAAAACAAAATTTTCCCTCATTGACTCACTTTTTATTAGTAAATAAAATATTTACAACACATTTAAATAAATAACAAAGGTATAATATATTTAATACAAATATAAAACAACAAATTAAAAAAATAACACTTTAATAAAAATAATAAATGGTTATTTATTTTCGATAAATTATTTAAATAATTCTCTTTCAGAATAGGAATTAAAATGAGCATTAAAAAAAACATGATATGTATCGTAATTTAGACTGGATCTAATTTTAAGAAATGAATGACAATCAATAACCAGTGATTTCTGTGATGGTTAGTCTCAGATCCCCAACCCACGTGCGCGTATTGTATTACGCCGGAGAAAATTCCAGGTAAATGAACCATAAAACAAAACACTCAACGATCTTGCTTTCTGCAAATATCTTAGTTTAAAAATATTACTATATAATTCGTTAAAAAGTGAAAAATAATTTACCGATATTGCCGGCACATTGAAATATATTTACCGGTAATTCGTAATGGAACTTAGCCATATTTACCGGTAAATCAGTTTACCGAAAACCGGTAATGCATACCCTACTCTATACATGCTGAACGCAAATTAAAATTCAATGACGTCATCATCTTTTAGTCATGCCATGCTGGTCACTTTGTTTATTTTTAATATGGCATACAACATATTCATTTAACGATTGAACCTTCGGAAAGTAAAAACAAATCGGAGCTTAATATAAATATTTTATGACAACATAGGTCTCTTGATCAAGTGTACTAAGTAATATGTATAATATTACGTTAACAATTTGATTCACTGTAAATCACACACAGTGGTCGACAAAACGTGGACCACGAGATGGGGTATATTAGGCAAGAACGTGTCAGCGAGAACGCGGACACTTCACTTTTCATATAACCAAATCAAAAACTAAAAAAACAAACAAAACCGTACGTAACTACGTTGGACTGTACTATGTATGGCGTGATTCAAACATAGTGTATCGTCCGAGTCCCTTCATGGGATAGTGTTTTGACTTGTAAGCCCTTTGATGAACCGCCAATACCCACTGATTTCTGTCTTTCCTTACATAACATTTTATTATCCGTTTATTTGTAATATAGATATGTACCTGTATTTAAAAGTAAATAAAAAGGGCGCAGCAAGGTCTAAATTCATATCTTTGTTCGTTTTGCATCAAACTAAAATATACATTTCTTACATTGGCTTTTGTTTATTAATTGTAGAATTCGCGTTACTGTAGCATTGTGTGTGGAACCGATAAAAGAAGTTGCAAACTTCTACAACGTTTTCGAGAAAGAGTGGGTCTCCCCCCGCCTTCTGGCGCCCCTTTATTAATTTATTATTTAGTGCTCGACAGATTTTAAACAAGTAAATCTTATTTAAAACCTTGTATCGCTGTTGTTGCTGTATCGGTAGTGACAAACGTCATCATTTTTCAGTCAATGAACATGTTTAGAGATGTACCATGCCGGCTATTTTATTTATTGTTAATAAGGTAGAAAACATATTAACTGAAAACACTAATTAAATGTATTAATTAAAAAGATATACATATTTATAAAATCAATTTTATCGAAAAGTATTGTTGTTGTAGAAGAAAAATAGCTGGAATAATCATATTATTATGTGCTAAGAAACGTGCCGATAAGCCATAGCGGCTCAGCACGATCTAGAATGTAATGTAACTTTGTAAAAAAAAAACAATGTCTGGCCTAGTATATTTCTGCTAGGAAATAATAAATAGCTATAGAAATAATTATTTAATCTCACTTTAATACATTTGTTAACTATCGTCGTAATTTTACAGAACAAACATGTCTTTGTAACGCCATGAAAATTATTGGATTTTGCCGCTCGTGTGTTTGCTAATGCCATTATTACAATTACCGCAGCCATAATGGATGACTAGGGGCGGTTTTCAGTTTGTATGTTTATCCAACTACAAATAATCCTTGTTCACATTCAGTGTTATTTGTTTGTCTTTCACGGCTGAACCATCATAAATTTTACGGATCAATTTTAACGTAATATTAAATTAACATAATGATTGGAAGAATGTGATACCGTATGCATTTTAAATATTCTGCGGCATCATCTGACGGTTAGTATTATCTAAAACATAAATTCAATTAATTATTATTAATAATAATAATAATAATAATAATGGATAATTTGTATAGCGCCATTTTCGTAAAAACTTTCACCTCAAGGGCGCTTTACACATAAACTGTTTATAGTTCTGCAATTATCTTTGTTTTTTTTTAATTAAAAATCGTTATTTTCACTTATAGAAATGATTTTTTGAAAAGGTGCGTTTTTAGTTTATTTTTAAATAAAGTCTCTGATGCATTCATGTTCCTTATGACTGAGGGCAAACGCTAATACGCAAAAAGTTCTACGCTTTTACGCCTGCCACCGCAAATACCCGTTCACTAAATATAGACTTCTGGCAACGATTGGTCGGCACTGTAGCATAGTTGGATAATGCACCTTCCCCGGTTTGGATCTAGGTTCGAATCCTGGTGGCACAACAACAATATTTTTCGATAAAATTGATTTTATATGTATACCTTTCTAATTAATATATTTAATTCATATTTATTAGTTGAATCGTTGAACTCGACTTTTTTGATCAACGAACAGGCCACCTGCTAATAGTTTATAGAGGTTGATGGGTCTTCTAGTTTCTGCGTTATTTATTGAACGTACTGGGTGAATATTATGTTCCAGGCCGATGCTATTATCGAATAACTACAAAATAAAAAGTAATTTCTTAACTTTGTTTTTATTTATCGATTACTTGATTTATTACAATTACGTGTTATATTAGTATATATTTTTTATAATATTCTCGCACACTTCGGATGTTATTTCAGCAATTTCATTTCATTTGCAGTAGGGAAAAATTTCTTACGAAATTTCAAGCGTAGCTCAGGCTGTGTATGGGGTGGCATCGTCATGTGTTGCAGGATCAATTGACCAAATTTGGCCACCAAGAATTTTTCCAACATATGACGAGAGAGATCACCATTAATGGTTACAGCATTGCCATTATTATTTAGATAAAATGTTTTAATGATTTCAACATATTATTAAGGCGTTAGATACTCCATAATAAATTTTAATCAACCAAATGCAAATGTACAAATATCTGCCAAAACAAAATGGCGGCCAAACAAAATCGGCCTGGAATATAATATTCACCTGTACTATTCTGCATTACCAATTATTTTTCTAAATAATAAATTATGTATTCTCGAGTAAAACTCTATACAATTCGCCAGAATTCAGATTGTTTGTCTGCTTTTCGCTAACAGGTACCTTGTGCTGGAGCACGTGTCAGGAGGGGAGCTGTTCGACTACCTGGTGAAGAAAGGCCGCCTCACTCCGAAGGAGGCGCGCCGCTTCTTCAGGCAGATCATTTCCGCTCTGGACTTCTGCCACAGTCATTCCATATGGTAAATATCTGCGCGTTATCATTGCATATGTGTCTTAAATTAATTGATTGTCCTTTTATACAGACAGGGGTAGATTTAGCGATCTAGGGGTAGTTCCGCTGGTCATTTTGGGGGCCTTTGTCTCGAGACACGTTCTAAAGCAGGTAGTCATATCTGCTCTATCATGCTCGCGGAGTTGGAAGTAGCAGGTCATCGTCCGACTCGGAACTATGATCTGATGATCTGATGAGGAACGAAAGGAATTTCGCATTCTTCGAGAGTTTGTTGGTGTGTGGGTGTCTCGCGGGGATATTTTAAGAGGTTTTCTTACTCAAAAAAAACTCTGCTGGTCCTAGTTTCCTTTTGCCGGAAGGAAGCATTTTTTTATTTTAAGCCCTACCTAAAATAAACGGTGAATATAACATGATGCATTTCAAACTGCTTTTTACTACTTTGTAACAATGCTAACATTGTATTTGCTTACAATCACAGGCATCATATTCGGGGATTCTATTTGCAATCTCAGCAACCTCCGTATATTTTTATTTGAAGAAAAATATGAATGCGCTTTAAGAACAACATATTTATTAACTCACTTATTATTGTGAATGACAATCACTAGAGTCTGATATAAAATACAAAATAAATGCCTTATTTCACTGCTATTGGTAAAACTTTAATATAAATGGCGGAGGGCAAATTCAACTGACTTTGCAGCTAATACCAATTTGTATCAAAAAGAGCTGTGTTTGATTTTTAAAAACGAACATAATGCGTATGTAATATGAAAAGAAAACTGCATTAAAAGTTAGAAAAAAATTGGAGATTGTTGACTTTGCAACTCCTCATTTACTTAATATTATCTAATGTGTCTATGGTTTTCGTCGCAATTTTAATATGCGCGATACTATAAATTCGCCACAGAACACGGGTTTTTGCTAAAATATTTATTTTTTTAAATTCCGTGTTTTCTGGGTCTGGTTTAAGATATATTCATGACTGTGGGGATTTAATATCTCTTTATTTATTTTATTATAACGTTTATTTGAAAATGCTCCAATTTTCAATATTTCAAATATTATTTTACGTCAAGATGAAGTATCATTTAGAAGAACTATAAAGATACACTTCCATAGTATTTCTGTAAAGCGCGCTTGAAGAGCTTATTAAAACTGCAAAATTAGCTTCATGACGACAAAACAGTTATTTGTTATTGTAACATTACTATTCATGTAGTGTATTCAGTCAGCGCTGATGATCGATGTGTGTCCTCACAGCCACCGCGACTTGAAGCCGGAGAACCTTCTGCTGGACGAACGGAACAACATCAAGGTGGCGGACTTCGGAATGGCCTCTCTGCAGCCCACCGGCTGTCTGCTGGAGACTTCCTGCGGCTCCCCGCACTATGCCTGCCCCGAGGTCATTCGGGTGAGTCCAAACGTATGAGTTATATACTCGTAGATACAGTAAGTTAACCCTTTTATTTTATATTATTTTATAGAACATCTTATAATACATAACATATAATAAAATCAATTAAAATTATAACACACACACGCACACCTCACTTTTGGGTGCTTTGAAATTTTTTATTCGTGTTAAACATTTTCGAAGTTTTCTTCTTACGGCGCAGAGACGGTACTGCGGCGCACGTCACATATTCCTTGAACATTTTTGACTCGTAATTTAGTCATATATCCATAATATATTGTGAACTAGGTCTGTTACATCCTGTATAATATAATGGTTGTTGTATTAGTGTTCAATATCGTTTACTATTCGACTACGTTTCTTAAAGCAGGCTTTATGTATGTACAATACAATATTTGGAAAGTAATTAGGCCCACGTCACAATTACTTATCCTCAAGCTCCTCAGTAAGCTAATATTAATGATATTTTCTTCCTTGGCACGGATTACGGGATTGAAGGATTATATATAATGATATACCTCGCGGAGTATATAAATGATATTAAATTCTTTTTACTTTGTTTCTTATATTACTTCAGCATTTTAAATAATCATTAATAATTTAAAAACGTTAATTATAGTGGTATGCATTCTTATTATTTTTAAACAAAACTAAGTGTTGGGTTGTCTAATAAGTCTTTGCGGTTTTATTTTGAAATGTTATTTTTCCCCTATTTTGTTTTTTGTGACAAAAAATGACATACGATAGCATTATTTCTATATTTTCGTAGAGAGTAATCACTTTGTGGTTTGACATATTATATTAAATAAATGTGTATGAAACCACGAAATTTATAATGCATTAACCAGTTTCGCTTATCTCAAGCTTCACCAGAACGTATTTGAAACTAATCGTAAATACAAAATGAGTGCACTTAATATACATAAAGAGGGAGATAGAATATAAAATTACAAATGAAAGAAAGAGACATAATACATATATAGTTAAATATAACATTTTATATTCTGTCTCCCTTGATTCCCTCTTTCTTTGATGTTCTATTTAACTATATATGTATTCTGTTTCTCTCTTTTTGTATTTATAATTAGTTTCAAATACGTCCTGACGAAGCATGAGATAAGCGAAACTGATTGACGTATAATAAATTTCGTAATTTCATACAAAATTAATGTTATTTTATTTAATAGCATTATTTTTGCTCTTAAACGTAAGTGTCGCCGTTTTCCTGTATCTTACAGTTTTTCCTAACTGTTGGGCTTATATAATAGTGTCGAGTTGAGAAAAACGTAATTTTCGACATGTATGCCTTTAATTACTATTAAAATGCTCATCCAGGAGCTCAAGTAGGAGATTCTACAGCATCCACCGTACAGTCCCGACATTGCTCCGTCTGATTATCGCATTTTTCAATAGCTCTCTAATCAAATGTGTGACTTTACGATCAATAACGATAATAATCTTAGAAAATAAATCAATAACTATTTCGATACCAGACCAGCCGATTTTTATAGAAAAAGCATCCACAAACGGTTGAAAGATGGAATTAAGTCCTGAACAATAATGGAGAATACGTCATTGATTGAAATATTGCAATTTTAAAACTTATTAGACAACTCAATACAAGAAAAAATATTTATTTTATCGTTGTCAATTTTTATTTTACATCTTAACATATATTTTTTAATATAACAGACTAATATTTTCACGAATCAGAAATATATTAAATAGGTAATAAGCAGTTGCGTGCACTAGGCATGGAATTAGGTTATGCTGCTAATAACGATGCTGAAAAAATACGATACCCAAATTATAATATTTGAATTCAACCAATAATGTTGATCACGTATTAAAATCCAGATGCTCAAATCAAAAATAAGTTTCCCTTCAGTGAAACAATAAAATTATCATTTAAATCAATTTGAAAAGGTAATACGAATAATCACCGACTGTTTTACCCTGTTGGCGCATTTAATGGCCGGATAATCGCAGCATTCGTTTCACGCTGAGCGCGTTCAGCAGAGAATTATGTAAGCAACAACCGAACGATTTATCCGATGGACTGCCTTTCGCCATAAAACAGCGCACGCATGGGTTCTTTGCTAGTCAACCTGTAACAAGCTAAAAAGAGCCCGAACGGATGTCGGACTTGATGTCTGGACAAGAAGTCTCCCGCGCGCGAGCTTACCACTGAACACGTAGCCCTCCTGACTGCCCCCTTTTCTGAAGGCACCCGCCGGCCGATAGGTGATCTTTCATTATATTTTTCGGCCTATCCAGTGCGCTTCCAGATCTGCCAAACCAATTAGCACTCAAACGACAGCCACTCGTACGCGGACCTCCGGCCGACTCGCTCGTGTCGTTAGGATAGAAAAAACAAAAATTCCAAAGTAAATATTATATTACTTTTAAGCATTGTCGCCGTGTTTTTCACCGCGTCATTTGGGGTTACCGATGTAGTGTCAAACGAGTATGTAGATACCTCGAATGAAGGATTCTTTGGCATGTTCGGCCCATAGTAATTGAACCATCTTTAATGCAACCATGACATATGGTTCATAGTATAAAGCCCAGTTCATTATTCCAACTGATTCTGCAAGAAAATAGTGATTTTATTTTTCAATTCGGTTTATTAAACCCCGATGTGCAACATTGTGGAGACGATGTTGCCCATCGGGGATAAAATAGATAGTCGTAAAATATTACTTTTATCGTGAAGCTATTTTTAATTTGAAAAAGCGCCGATACCTTCAAGTCACAATGATCTTCGAAGACAATGTTGCGCGCTATATTGGCGTTTGATTAATCCGTTGATACAATTTATTATTCTTGCAGTTAGATGTGCAGAAACTTGACATGTCTCCAGTCTTGGGTTTAAGAAACTGTGTAAAGTAGCTTCATACGATAGGCACCAGTGTAACCGAAGTTATTTTCAGTCCAACATTGTCAGTCCTCTTGAGAATCAATGAAAATAGAATGCTGACAACATTTCAAAGAATTCAAAATATGTCATAATTTGTCATAAATTGGGGTTTAATCAAAGATAATCGATTGCAATCGTTATGGATTTACAAGAAATATGAGTTCTTTCACAATTGATAGTTCTAATGCTAAATAAATACGACCGTAATGGCCGTTGATACCCGTTCGTCAGTTGAGTGCATTTGAATCTCTCCAACAGCAGTCGAATCGGAATAAACATTTGTAATATTACACAATGCCTTCTGTCTTTCAGAATAAACTGTTGTATTGGGTTGTCTAATAAGCCATTGCAGTTTTGTTCAATTATTTATTATAAAATCAAATTTTAAAACTAAAATTACAACATTTCAATCAATTATGTATTCTCCATTATTGTTCGGGGCTTCTTTTCATCTTTCAATCAATTTATTTCATTATTTCATTCTTAACATAGTGCATACATAAGCACTCCTGTATATGCTCTAATACAAACAATATTTTTCTAAAACTTTTTCTTTTACTAAAACTTACCTTTTACATATCTGGCTAGTTTCACTTTAAATCAATTCAATTTCTTCTGAATCGTATGTTTTCTGGCAATTCATTAAAAATCTTCATCGCACTATACATCATCGATTTCTGAGATTTGGCCTTCTTGCTGAATGGTAGTCTTAGTCTATCCCTTCCTCTTGTACGATGTTCGGGCTCATGTTGATTTGCATCAGTTTTTCGTATAAATTGCTCCGATATTTTCTTATTGAGGATTTTATAAATAAATACCATTATATTTTCTGCTTAAAAGTCATCATATTCAGATCTTTCAGCATTGCACTAATCCGAGTATATCATTTTTTTCTGAGTATTATTCTCAAAGCCTTATTTTGCAGCACTGACAATTGTTGTATTTCTTCTTCATTAGCTAAAAACAAAATGCTGCTGCAGTAGTTGATGTGAGGAATAATAAAAGAATTGTATACTATTTTACAAGAAAAAATGAATCTTCTGATCCTTCCCAGAAGTGAGATTTTTTTAGCAATATTTTATTACGTGTCTTGTATTTTGCGATAGATTCAATTTTGAATCAATTATGACTCCCAAATATTTTATGTCAATCACTTCCTTCAACGTTCAAAGTCTATGAAAATTGCTGGTATGATTGATAATTTTTTTCCCAATGTTCATGAATTTAGTTTTGTTTTATTTAATTTGTCGATTTTTTTTCTATAAAAATCGGTTGGTCTGGTATCGAAATAGTTATCGAACCAATTTCTAAGGTTATCGTCGTTGTTGAACGTAACGCCACGCATTTGATTGGAGAGCGACCGAAGAACAAGACAATCTGACAGACCAAGGTCGGGACTATAAGGTGGATGTGGCATAATTTCCCAGTTGAGCTCCTGAATGACCAATACACCTTGATTAAAGGAGCATGTGTCGAAAATGTTCGTTTATCTCAATTTGACAATCCATTATTTAAGCTCAAAAATTAAGAAAAACTATAAGATACAGGAAAACGGCGACACTGACGTTTTGTAGCAGAAATTGTTTTATCGAATAGTATGTCATTTTTTGTCATAAAAAAAAAGTGGAAAACGTGATTTAAAAAAAAACTGCAATGACTTATTAGACGACGTAACGTGTAACGTGAATATCGATATCCGTTTGTCAATTATCTTTCACCTGGAAATAAATACATTATTTCAGAAGCATTTTGTTAAAATATGTTTTCTTCAACTTTTTTACATATATTATTATTAATATAATTTTATTTTTTGCCAAACTGCACGGCAGTTTTACGGATTGCCTTTTACTTAGTTATTATTGAGGCTTTATGAACAACATTTTTTTTTATAAATTAAATATAACAAGGGAAAAAATTAGATATGAAGATGTTAATAAACTAAAAGTATGCATTATCCCACACCGAATTGCTATGTTAATATAATATACAGTTATTTACGGTGGGACACGCTTACAAATCATGTTATAGTAAAGTTAAAATAAATTAGATGAATCACTTAAAAAGATATAAAGAAAAAAATAATCTTTCGAAAAAATATACAATATTTACAGGGTTACAACAGACCTAGTCCACAATATTTTAGGGGTGGATACCTAAATATAATATAATATAACAAGGAAACAAAAAATTATAAAATAATATGTTCTTTTACTTTGTATTCTAAGGCGGTTACCGGGGTTTCATAATTTTTTTAAATGTTTAATTATTCCTGGCATCTACAGAAGTTATTTAATAAAAAATATATAATAATATTATTACTATAATTCTACGTAAATTCTTAAAGTTATTTAGTGAAGGGTTGAAAATATTATAATGTAAAAAATATAACTTTTATATTGTGATAAAACGTGTGCGATAAAACAATTTTTACCATAGAATTGTATTTGATTCGGATACTTTTGGAATACATTTTGCTAAATAAATACACAGCATTATTTAATATATTAAATTTTAATTATTTGCGTAGGAGCTTAACGCGTGCGCACTTAATATATCAATAACAGTAGATATAACTATAATAATATGTTATATCTGTAATGAAAAAATAAACTTTTACTGTCCCCTCGAACCTATTATCTCGTCAGGCACTTGCATAATAGTCAAATATATGGATAATCTAAAACATATACCTGGGCAGGAATATATCTACGCCCTTGCGGACTTTTTCGAATTAATATCCGTATACGCAGTGTTACAGACCTAGTCCGTAATATTTTATGGGTAGATACTTGACTAAATAAACGAGACAAAAATGTTGAAAGAATTTGTGCAAATTCTGCACCGTTACGGAAAATATATATTTTTTTTCTTCAATATTTGAAAATAAATATATCTATAAATAAACAAATCATTTTAGCAAATAGTCACCCTTTAAAATTGTTTTCACAGTAGTTCATAATTAGTTACCCGCCACTTTTTATAGTTTTGCCTTGATCTATGCTTGTATTTTTAATTTTAGTATCCATTGCTTCCTTAAGAAGATACGATAGGTATCGAAAATCATGTTGATATATCAATAAGAGTGTTTTCCTTATTATTTATTGAAATATTATTGTTTGAAATTTTTAGAATATTTAAGTGTACGTATTTCGAAATAAATATTTGTGAAATTTATCCATTATTATCCACATTTGATGACCATACATTTATTGTATTCAATACATAATTTAGAATCAATAAAATATTTCAATTTAACGAAATAATCCCACAATCGTAATTTCATTAATCTCTCAATCTGACATGGTTGAGATTAAAAAGATTAAAAAATTAAATAATTTATTGTCGTTATCAACGTTCTAGCACAATAGATTATTGAAACATACGATAGATTGAAAAGGCTTTACTCAACTCTTGCACGTTGACATGAAATAACTGCCATAATTTGAAATAGTGTCACGTGCAAACTAATGTTTGGACTTTCACCGTCTTACTATAACTTCAAGTATTGATTTATAATATTTTTTTAATATATTGCGGCAGTGGAATTCAATTTTTAAGGTGACTTAGATGCATTTCACCTGTGAATGCACTTACCCCGACTCACCCACTGTGAATATTATGTTCCAGGCCGATATTATTTTTAAATAACTAAGAAATGAAACATTATTTAGTATTTATTACATTATTATATTTATATTAGCGACGCAAATGCGTGCTCTTTTAACCATATTTTTCGTAACATTCTCGCACACTTCGCGTGTTATTTCAGCAATTTCATTTCGAATATGGTCCTGTAGCATCGGAATTATTGTTGGCTTATTGGCGTAGACCTTTCTTTTCAAGTGCCTCTACAGAAATTGTCAGGAGCCGTCAAATCAGGTAATCGAGGAGGCCAGTCATTATGCTGCCGGAAAAATTTCTCGCAAAATTTCAAGCGTAGCTCGGCCCGAGTGTAATGGCACCGTTCTGTTGAAACCACATGTATTGCAGGCCCAATCGACCCAATTGACGATGGCGATCACCATTAATGGTTACAGTATTGCCTCTCGCGTCCTGAAAAAAATAGGGCCCAATGATTCCATATGGCGCACCATACAGTAGCTCTGCGTAGGTGTAAAGATCGATGGTGTATCAATTAAGGCTTTTCAGTTCCCCAATAACGGCTGTTTTATTTAAATCCCTCCAAATAAAAATGAGCTTCATCTGTCATGATGATTTTTTTTGATCATCAATATTGAGTTGCAAAACATATGCACCCCAATTTTGTCAGCGCATATAGTCGTTTATACGGGTAGCAATGCCAATCTTTCTTGAGTATTTTTAACAAAGTTCCTTGATACAATTCTTGTGCATGGCATCGAGAAGTGCCAGCACTTTCACAAACACTCCCTCTCACTGCGTCAATATTTTCTGGCGTACGTACGTTACGTTATCGCCTGATCTTCGGTATATCGTATATAGAGTTTCAAAATTATTCACTATACCTTGAATGATTGACTTGCCTGACACGTAAAGAACACCAAAAAAATCACGCAAATTTCTTCGTGTATTCACAACTGACCCATTATTTAGATTAAATGTTTTAATAACTTTAACACGTTGTTACAACGTTGAGTACTTCATAATAAATTGTAATCAACTACTCTCTACGATTACTAAATTAAAATTGATAAATATCTTCCAAACCAAAATGGTAGTCAAACAAAATCGGCCTGGAACATAATATTCACCCTGTATATAATAAAAATACTATTTTAATAATAATTCCATCTCCCATGCTCGTCATCTTTGAAGGCCCCCCCTCGGAGGTCTGGAGAAGGCTCACGTTGACGTTAATACGCTTTAAGATTTGCGAAAGAGAACGTAGATCACCGAAGATTCTTGACGGCTGTTGCAGGGCGAGAAGTACGACGGGCGCCGCGCCGACGTGTGGTCGTGCGGCGTGATCCTGTACGCGCTGCTGGTGGGCGCGCTGCCCTTCGACGACGACAACCTGCGCCAGCTCCTGGAGAAGGTGAAGCGCGGCGTGTTCCACATCCCGCACTTCGTGCCGCCCGACTGCCAGGCGCTGCTGCGCGGCATGATCGAGGTCAGCCCGGACAAGCGGCTCACGGTGAGACACTAATCCTGACCCTGACCCCGGTCCTAAAAACATGACCTTGATGTTGAGCCTAAATCTGAGATGATGGTGACCATGCGCAACTTTAAATATATTTTATATCAGTTATAAAAATTGGTTCCATGACAACTGAACACAAGGCAAGCGCACACAGTTAGCTTATTACTCTACTGTGACTCTTATCACGAGGTAACTTGTGCGATGCCGTGTGCGCAGTAGTCCTGTGTGCACTTATCTGGTTACCAAAATCCGCAATAAATACAAGTGATACAGCCCATGATTATATCGCGAGGTAACTTGTGTGAGACCTTCTAGTATGGTTATCAAAAATCCGCATTTAATACAACGATACCGCCCCCTGAAAACTGTAAAACCTTCACACGCGACTATTATTTATTTTACACTACATCAGGACGTAAGTAGAGAAAATTTTTTTTTGAATTATATTATTACATCGCACGCCTCATTTTATCTACAGAAGAGAAAATAATATACTATTGGGGCGACGACATCTATTTTTAGATTTTTGTCATTTTTTTTTCAATATTTGTTTTCATTTCGGATAGAGTTCATAACGTTCCGGACAGAACAGGATATTTATTATATTCAATTATAGGTTGGAAAAAAGTTAACCAGCTAAACTCGTTCATCTGCGATGTACCCGAGTAGATGGATGATCTATTGGGTAATTGGTCTAATCGAATCTATGAACACGGAATTGATTGCCTGCGCGAACTCTGAAAACCTTCGGAATGGACTCGAAGTAAATGTATATCAGTCAGTATTTTCTCAGATATTCTTGCCACCACGTGACTGGTCCTAATTTCAGTTCTAGTTTATTGATTTTTTATCGTACGAAAAGCTAGCGTAAAAATGGGTGCAATATTATATAAAACATATGTAATTTATACATTTTGCTGGTTAATTAATTAATAACCAATAATTTATTAAAACGATATCATATCTTGAGAATCTGAAATTCTACAGTTCGAGAAATGATATCTCGAGTATTTCAAATATTTTATAATTATAACATTCTTTGTTTCCAAAATATTGTTTCTTCGACATTCTTCTACATAGTTTAATACTACTTCGTTTAATATAATATACTGATAATTCTACATAGTTTAATACTACTACGTTTAATATAATATACTGATAATTCTACATAGTTTAATACTACTACGTTTAATATATTATACTGATAATTTACAATTATATTCTCCATTATTATTACACCTGTATTTACTCATATCCTTGATTATGAACTGATTTGTTATTTTGATAATTAAATAGGGATTTTTCAAAAAAATAGTCTCATTTATGAGTGTTTTAAATCAATCATATGTTTTTCGAGGTTCAAATATGCGAAATTCTAATAGTTATATAAGATAAAAAATAATTCAAACTTGTATGTTTTTTCGTCAGATTTTTTTTAAAAATTAATTCATCTGAAATAATATTTCTTACCCACAATCCTACAGAGCTAAGTGGTTTTGATAAAATAAAAAAATATGGGAGACCGTTTCGAACAGCCAGTGTTACTCTACAAACCAGACGTCATAGTGGAAACAGGAAATAATAGATTTTTTTTTTGTAGCATAAATAATACATATGAAAAAATAAAGGTAATTACTTTACTAGACCAATTACCTGTACAGTTTTAAAATTAATAATTGTTTAGTGGTAAGTAAGTATAATATTAAGTAAGTTATAAAAAGTTATGTGAAAAAAGTACAATCTGAAGTTATTAAATAATATTGAAAAAAGTTATAAAAATATTATTGTCTGTAATATACAATAGTTGGAAACAAAAATGTGTAGGTAGTTAGGTTAGTACAAGTGACAAATTAGATTCATTTTGCTTTCTACCCACATCAAGCAATCACTTTGTTATTTTTGGTTTGAAGTCGTTAATCACTTTAGACCCTTTAAGGTCTTGTGGCAATTTGTTCAATATTCGCGGAGCACAAAATAAGAAAGTTCGTTGAGCGAATTTGGAATTAAATTTTGGCACTGAAGTCAAAGGTCTATAATGGATGACGCTACAACGAAACATGACACAATGAATAGTTGCTATCGACAAGATCGGGATGCTACATTGAACACAGACGCTATGACGAAACACGTGGGAAAATACCACTGATCGACGTAGTTCATACATGCTTACGAATGACGTGTCAACATGTCGGGAACTTCCCGCAATTATTATCGTTTGTAAAATTCAAAGTATATTTTTGATTTTGTAGATATTGTATATTATTTTTCCTGTAACTTTGCATCAGGCTGCATACTGTTTTAAAAACATGATATAATCATGTTTGCCTCCAGAGCATTCATATATCGATAATTCCGTCATAATAATTTATGTAAGAATCCATCCGAACTGATGCTATAACGAATGAGGTTCTAGAACCAATCACGTTCATTCTAGAATATTCGAATGTTGTCAGTTTCATCAAATAGTAGGTATTTTGGCAATGCGGACCGAATTATCGATATACGAATGCTCTAGAGGCAAAAATAATCATTGAAAGTTATCAGAAGCCTGAGAACTGACAGCTGTGAGCGTGGGTGTAAAGGGACCTTTAACATCGTCTATGTGACCTCTCTAACGAGATTAATATTATTACTTACACCCTGTTCGGTAAATAATTTGAAATCTTAATTCTCCCCGTTCCATAGGTCGTGAATCTCTCCGGGGTAGGATGGGTCTCATTCCTCCCGATCTTCCCGGGACCGTTCCAGTTTCGTGACTTTACTGAATATTTTCCCAGAATCTTAGAAATTCGATTCGGAACAGTAAACATCCCGTATTTTTGAAAGTCATTTTCGTGTAATACATTTATGCGAACATAATGACTTTCAAGCGAGCCTAAAAATAATTTACTTTTAATTAATTCATTATATTTCATAGTAGTGGGGTGTCCAGCGGAAATGTTTCGATTTTGAAATTGAAATAAAAACAAACGGATTAATATTTCAGTATCGATACATCAACGTTTATTAGCAAAATAACTGTATATATAAATATTTGTTACATAATTAATACACCAGAAAATACAATAAGTATTCAATTTTATATGCAAGCCTGTTAGCCACTCTTTACATCGCTAGGTGCATATAAAGTACCTGTTCTGAGGTAGGTTGCATTAGATTCCATTAGCTATTTATTATTGCTTTTAATATTCCTGAAAACTGATATGTGCTTAAATAAGAAGTAAGGTAGGACTAATTTAAATGAATTAAAGAGTAAAAAACATAAAAATTAAAAAGGAAACAAGTAGAGAATAAGTAAAAACAACAAAGTGAAATTGTTGATACAGACTAAAGACATGAAAGAAGAGAGGAGTAGAGTAATAAATAACATTAAAGTAACTGCATATTAAAGAAACATAGTAAAAAGTAATAACAGTGTAAAAGCAGATTAAAATAAGTAGACATGAGAAACACGGAAAAGATGGATAGTAAAGATATGGTAAAAAGATCAGAGTAGAGAAAAACAAAGTAAAAAACAAGATTATAATTAAAAGAAGCAGGCAGCAAACAAAACATGATAAGTATGAGAACGAGTTGCTTTGATCATCTAAGATATTTATAAAAATAGCAGTTTACTATTAACCCATTTATCGCGTTCATAAATACGCATGATGTTTGGGACATATATTTATTTATTCTTGAACGAAAATAATGAACTGTGCCTCCCTCTCCCCTTCCTCTCCTCACCCGGCGCGCCGCCGCCAGTCGAAAGGCGACCTTGAAACGGTGCGGTAATTTGTGAATCGAAGTATAGTATTAAATTGAGACGTCGTGTCTATACAGTGTATTAGAAAGGACACTTGACGAAGAAAGTGATAAGTTTACAGTCCACCATGGAGGTGTCTGAAGAACTGGATTGTGGTGAGTGCAAACCTCCTTCTGAATATCCTATTTCTTCCGGCATCTATGCTTTTACGCAACAACATCTTTCATACGCGACACTCTTTGGTGGCATTATAATTTACGACTTTACACTACGATAATGCAACAAATTTATGATTTGTTTTAAGAAATCGATAGCATAGGTTCTCAAGTATCAAGCCATGCTGTCAACTCGTGTTACTGTAAATAACTGTTAAATTTTTTTTAGCTTAAATGGCTTTAATGGCACGAATTTACTATAAATATTGAGCATTCAATTTTGAAAAAATGATTAATAACATAATTTAGAGCATTCATTAAGTCCTGCACTATGTGTCCTTCCTTCTTATCTCTCTTCATTTAATTAGTGAGAAAGAGACAATTACATTTGTATGTTTGTTGTTCTTTTCACTGTGAAAATAATGTGTGATCTCTGTCTTTCATATCACTAATGGTATTTTTACCAACGTATTAATTTTATAACGGATTGAATGGAAAAAATAATTGTTTTTGTACGATTCCCTTCTCATAATTGGTTTTTTACTAGTCATAACTAAGCGCTAATATTTTCTTTAGGATTATCTAAAATATCATTTTATGTTGTATGTATTTGCCGAAATATTACAGGTTTAATTATGATGGTAGACCTGTGTTACTGCATGGTTTGGGAAGGGTTAATAGTTATTTATTAAGAGCAGAATATCTATCATGGTTCACGGATGAGAATTTGAACTAATCTCAGATCATTAGTCAGCAAAGGTCGATAAATACTGGTTACGCCAAGCTACTCTTCGGACAAAATACATGCGCCAATGATCAATAGTTCACTTCAATCTCAACTCTATACTGTCCTTTGTGCGCTTTTGAGATTTTCAAATCTCCGAGAGAAATCTCATCCGTATACATGCGCCATTATGTCACCGCGCAGTGTCTAATAATATCCATGACGGAAAAACACATATTTGGCTTCTATATATGATCTAGTAAATAATGTTGTGAGGGTCCCAGTCTTTATTTATTAATAAATGGCATCCCCACTGTGAGAGGAAGGGGATGCTTCCCCCGGCAAACCCAATAGACGCCCAATAACGAAGCCACGCCGCTTCAGGAAATGATTCCTTCATTGGTTTATCTGTTTCTACCTCTGCGTTCCGGGCAGGGCGGCAGCGCTCTGCTATCACAGCTGACTTGAAACTAGGGCGGGGACGAATAAATTTATATTCCATGTCTAAAAAAAATATTTGAGATTCGTTTCATTTATGTACGTACGTAAATAAATAAAAAAAATACGTCACGTCTACCTCGCTTCGAAAATATCTTATCTAATCTTAGCTAACGATCTTACAATTTCTATAAGAATCGACTTCTTAGTGTTGATCTACAGACATATAAAATTAATCTAATTGAATTAATAAAATATATATATATTAAATATTCAACACGAAACGCGTGTCACAATATTTTCAATAACTTGGATGTGAAATCACAAACACGGTACCAGTGAAGAGTGTTGATGTGACAGTGAGAATGACTTGTGCGAATGGGCCGTTTGGATTCCTTCCATTCTTCCATTGGCAAATAAAGCCGTAATTGGAAAAAAAAATCGCGTACTAATTAGGACAGTAAGAATGAAGAATAGTGCAAGATTTACATATTTCTCTGTGAATGGCAAGTAAATTGAACAAATAATTTTGTCAGGACAACACATTCTTATTGTGAAGTTGTAATTATTCAGAACAGACGGTTTGGATAATGCACCTTCCCCGGTTTGGAAAGAGATCCAGGTACGAATCCCGGTGGGGCAACGACAATATTTTTCGATAAAATTGATTTTATATGTATATCTTTCTAATTAATACATTTAATTAGTATTTAAAATAATTTTAATTAATATTACATTGTTGTCTTTATCTTTTTGTTTGTAACTTCATATTTTTTCTTTTACCCTATCATACATATATGTACGTGCACGGTAGACTATCGATTGGCTAGGGTAATCGGTAAAAAAAATAACCCAAATAACAAAACTCTGAAAATATTTTTTTACAATTTAGCTCTACGCACCTCATAAATAAACACTGAATAAATGCTGTCAAGATGACCCCAGACCCACAAATATACGTAATCGTGTTAATAGTTATTTTGAAACTGAAATTACATTACACATTAAACATAGAACAGTGTGGCGAGTTGATATACAAATTTTGTAACAAGTTAGGAATTATATATTCAGTGATTGACAATACAACGTTCCCTTAATGATACCGAAATAACAAATCAATTATTTGGAAAAATTAAATATAGAACCAAAAAAATCGTGTTGATTAACAATGGAGTTCTATAAAATGAATACCGTCTGCATTCAACAAATCAGTTAATTTTTATTTTTATCATGAAACTATTTAAATGTGGATACGCCACATTATTTTTGTTTCAGCTGGCCGACATAAACCGGCATCCATGGGTGACTGCAGGCGGGAAGGGAGAGTTGGAGCTGGAGCTGCCCATGATGGAGGTGGTTCAGACCCACATCATCCCCACGGTCGAGGCCATGGACCCTGATGTGCTACAGGTATCCACTAGGCAAACCCAATACTATTTAATTCAAAATCATATGTATTTTAAAAATGGCAAAATTAATTTTGTGATTAAAATCCATTATTTTAATTCGTTAACTTTCTTCGTTTCTTCTTCAGGATGTCAATAACTAATCAAAAACATGTGTTATTGTTTCTTTAACAGAATCTATTTCTAAAAAACAGTAATTATTTAAAAAATAAATTTAGTACCTAACTTAAATTGTTACTTGATACAAAATTACTTTTAGGTGTATTTTAATTCAATAAATGATTAATAAAACAAAGTTAACAAATTAAAATAAGATCATATGTATTCATATACTTCATATTGAATGTATGATATATAGAAGATTTAGTTAGATTAAGGAAAATTTTTGAGGGAGAAAACACAAAAGAAAGTCTTGTACATTTTGTACTTACATATGACACCCACCCTGCAACGACATTGTACATCGGTTTTTACAAATGTTGATAGATAGATGGAGTGTCAGCCACATTGGATGATATACAGTGTTGTCACTGATAAGATCACTTAAAAATTGTGTGATAGTATTTATTTTTTATGGTTGTTTAATATATCATTTGATGCCCAAGAAAAGGTTTAAAGCGTTTACATTCATAACTCTGATCTATCCAAAAACGATATACAGTGTTGTTGCGGGGGCAGTCACTCATGTTAAGGTTTGTGTTCTCAGAATGAGTCATGATGAGATAATCTAAGAAATATAGTTTAGTTACATCTCAATAAACTCAAATCAGTGATAACACGTGCACAAAAAAGCATTCTGAAAGTTAGACATAAATCATTAAATCATAATAATATAAGGCGTTAAATTACAAATTACATGATCTAAAATCGCCCAACTGACGAACTTGACTTTTGACGTACGACGAGCGTGAAGCAAGACAGAAAATCTCTGAGACATGGTGTGTACACGGGGACTACGAAAGCTGAGAGTTGTTTCCAAAGAATCTCACGGGAACAAAATTTGTATCTCGTAAATTATTTTGAGTCGAAAATCTCATAAAAATCTCGGGTTATTGCAGTCCAGTGGACATATAATGAGTGTCATATCAGCCAAAAACTCATTTATCCACCAAGAATAGATCATTATGACATTAACTATTGTCATTTATGTCGTAAATACTATTATTAACTAAATAATAAAAAAAACATGTAATTTTAATAATGTACAATACTTAATTAATAACTCATATTATAAAAAAATTGTAAAAATTTCAAATAAATAAAAAAACTAAGAAACTGTTTGGGAACAGCGTCACATGACGTATTTATGGGCTTTTAATATTATGCAATGCGATATGTAGAGTACAGTACTAGTACAAAGAATACAAAATTAATGCCATCAACTGATAATATAAGTAACATGACGAATGTGTTATATTAAGTATGTATATTTAATACAATTTACAATACGCAATATATACAGGTTGGTCCAAAAAAAGTGAGAACATTTTGTAAAATGTGATTTAATTACATCAAAATTAGTTTAACTATATCAAAAATAGCATAAATAGTTTACTAATTTACTTACTTACCCATTTACCTATATTTACGGATGTTATATTTGATTATTAATTTTCCCATTGTTTATATTTGGTTTTTTCAAATTGTTGCCCAAAATGACAAAAATCACTACGGAAAACCGTATTCTGATCAAAAATTTACAAATTGAAAAACGTTGAGGTGCTAGGAAAACGATCAAAGAGTTTCCAAACAAAGCCTGGAGTATAGCTAGTGTCAGTCGGGTTATCAAATGAATTAATAACGATGTTACACCGGAACGTTGGCTCGGAAGTGGTCGACCAAGATTTGTTAGAACTCAACAGAACATTAAGCGGGTGAGTGAGCTAATCCGCAGTCAAGATGATAATCCACAGTCACGAAGCTCCACGGGAAATACAAAGAGAAACTGGTATACCACAGTCGTCGGTTCAACGTATTTTAAAGAAAGATTTACAACTTAAAACGTACAAGCGTGTGATCGGGCAGAAGCTCAATGAAAATGTCATGTTGAAACGCCTGCAACGCAGCCGGCAGCTACTTGAACGATTTACTAATGAGAAAAGTGTACAGAGCATCTGGTTTATAGACAAAAAGACATTCACCGTTGCCACGCCAGTCAATTCTCAAAATGATTGTGTCTATTCTTATGTTCTCACTTTTTTTGGGCCACCCTGTACATTGTGTGTACAGTATTGTATATTGTATACATTGTGTATGCAATATGTACACAATACATACATTGTGTATGCAATATGTACACAATATATACATTGCGTATGTAATATGTACACAATATATACATTGCGTATGCAATATGTACACAATATATACATTGCGTATGCAATATGTACACAATATATACATTGCGTATGCAATATGTACACAATATATACATTGCGTATGCAATATGTACACAATATATACATTGTGTATGCAATATGTACACAATATATATACATTGTATGTTAAATTGTACTATTATTCTTTTTTATCGGTCAACTAAGAAAGACTTAAATTTGTATCAAAACAGACATGGTTTTCACGAGAAGAAATAATTTTGCTGATTATCATTACAGGCATTATTAACGGCTCTTGCCCACTTGAGCACTTTTAATAAAAACATAGAAAGTGTAACATGTCAGTGTTCTTACTGGATATTTATTTTATTTTACTTTATATGTATTATAAATTATGTAATTTACCTATCGCTAACTTTCTTTTAATTTGTTTTTCGTTTAAATAATTAAATAAATGTTTGTAATATAAGATTGAATTCTTTCTTAGGTGTTTCCCATATATAGTTGAACAATATCATTATGGCCTGGGTAATGTTCTTCATTTAAAATAAATCAACATACATGTTGATTAATATTAACATTGATGTCATTGACTGATCATCGTTAGAAATAATGACTGATATTGCTGTGACATACCTATATGTATTTAGCAGTGGGGTGCACTAACTTAGGTTATGCTGCTAATATTGATGGTGTAAAAGCGATGGGTTGAGATTGAGGTTGATTGAGATTGTATTCATCATTCGCTTTTTCAGAAGCATATTTTTGTGTGAGTGTGTATTAATACTATTATTCTCGGGAAGTTTATCAAGTTATTAATTAAAGGAGCTAAAATATGTTGTAATATAAAATTTAAAGTGTATTGGAATGCATACAGTCAAATCCACTTCAAAGATACATTTGTGACGTTTTGCAACATGTCTGTTAAAGTGAAGACGTGAACTCAGAACACGGCGCGGTGCAATAATTGTGTTTATTTTGTATATATCTGGGATAGATTTTGCAAAAAAACACATGTGCATCTTTATTTGTCAATTCTAAATTATTCCGCTAGTTATACATACGGTTTTAGTTAATATGTAACATGAGAACTGAATTATTTTTGTGTTGATCTACATACTTAATACATAATATATTTACATTCATTTCGCAAAGATTATAGTCATGCACAGCTTTTATGATTGTATAGAATGCACGTCCCTGGTATTTACAAACGATTAAGAATTTTGAGTAAATTAATTGATTAGATTTGGTTTGCAAAATGAATTCTGAGAGATTGGGATCAGCAGTGACTTATTATGTACTTTAGGTTGATCCTGTTCTTAATTTTCAATGTTTTTAAATTTGTATTTAATAATTATTTCAACAAATAATCTAAATAAACTTCTTTCATTCGGACACGTACCATAACAGATGATTTTTCTGTTTTAGGCAATTTCCAGCCTGGGGTGCTTCAAGCACAGGGAGAAATTAATACAAGAATTACTCAGCCCAAGGTGAGGCAATTAATGATTAATCGTAGTTAACCAATGTATAAAATTATAATTACGGCGTAAAAAATTATATGCTCTTATGTATTTAAACATTGATTTTGGCACGTTAATTTATAAGGTTTGATTATTTTATAAATTAGAGTACCCCTGTACGCTTCAATGGATTTATCAACTGTTACAGCCACAATACGGAAAAAGTTATATATTTCCTGCTACTGGAAAGAAAGCGCAGACGACCGGCTTTCGAGGATGACACCGATTGTCTCCTCAGAAGTAGAGCGATTGACAGCGGAGACCCTCCTCGTAAGAGAATAGATACCTGCAAGGTAAACTATTATATTACCATCATATTTATTTCAAACATTAGCTAGTCAGCAGATAGATTTATTGCTTATCTTAGTAGTTGTCAGTGTATTATAAATTGTTATCTTCGAATCAAAACCATGAACTTTACCAACCATAAAAGTTAAACAATTATTGCTTTAAAAATAATTGTTTTACAATAATATTTAAACACCTGATTTAAGTTGGATGGGAAAACCTCGTGCTGTTATTACTATTACCGTTATATTTATTTCAATCATTAAAATCTTTCAGACTAAACTTTAATATTTCTGGCTGACAGATTCATCACCTATCTTCGAAGTTAATCTCAGTATATTAAAAATTGTAAAATTTTAATCAAAACCAGTCCATAAGTAGACATTCCAACCATAAAACTTACATGATGATTACATTTAAGGGTATATTTTAAAACAATATTTTAACACTTGATTTCAGTTGAATGGGCAAACCTCCGTGCAGTTCGGTCAAATAAGTGAAGGTTCGCCTCTGACACCGAGAAGACAACAATTCAAGTATGTTCTTTATTATTATCACTTCTCCCTATTACATAGTTAGGGGGGCTAAATATTTACCTGGACTAGTATGAATAAATGAAATTAACAAAACGCATTCCTAAACAGTGTAACTTGTTTGCAGTGTTCTTTCGTGTCGACAGTCCAGTAGGCGAGAGGGCCGGCGTTCTCCGTCCGGGGCCAGCCCCGCTAGATCCAGCCCTTTGCACTTCAGTATGGTGCACCAGGGTTAGTACACCGAGCATCCAGACAATTAAAATAGTTTGTTTCATATTACATAATTACAAATCATGTTTACTTAAAATTTATAATCCTCTTATTTATGCTAATATACAGAAAACTAATATTGAATTAAATATAATGAGAAATGTTCAGTTACTTACTGTAATTTTAATAGTTAAAAAAACATGATTTTTGTGTAAGTGGATAAATTAATAATTCATTTAAAATAAATTAAACTAAAAATTGTAAAATTCTTTCAGGTCACGCCCACTCCCACAGAGCATCTTCTCTCGGTGGAACCCCTCCTTCACCCATGTCTCCGCAGACACATGGTAAGACTTACGTAAAATCATTATTATAATAGCTCCAATGACACATGAAGACGGTCCTCACTAACACAAAATTCCACTGCTGCAGTGAATTGAAGTAACTGGATAGTTCAGCTTCATGTCAGTTGCCAAATTAGGATGTATAGTGCTAGACCACTTATATTTTAAAATAAATTATTATTTAACATTGAAAAATAGATTTTTTATATTTATATTATATTATAGTCAGCTATCTTATAAGTTAGAAATTTAAAGTTAATTTTATTTTACTTTAATAATACATTTTTCATCAGACTACACAAGGGATTAACGAACACAATATATACTTTTATTTTTATCTATTTAATCAAATGTGGAAACACTGGCTGTGTTTCAATAATATATAGAATCTGAGAATTACAAAGCATCCACAATTGCCACCCACAGGACTTAGAAGCAACTAGCCCAAACTAATAATCGTCTTAATATCAACTATATATTGGCTTTGAATGTCATAAAAAACATAAAATGATTATTTTTATTTGTTAACTTTGTTTTATTAAATGATAATATTTATGAGTTTAAATACATCTACCGGTTTCGAAAAATACAATTTTCTTCTTCAGGATGTCAATACTAACTAAAAACATGTGTTATTGTTTCTTTACCAGAATCTATTTTTGAAAAACAACAAATATTTAAAAAATAAATTTAGTACCTAACTCAAATTGTTACTTAATACAAATTTACACAAATAATTTTTAGAATGGGACTCGTAGTTAAATTCAGTTGGTTGTTTATAATTTTTTTGATTAGTTTTACACACTTTATTTATCTCCAATGATTCCAAATTATTTAATTTATGACCAACACCGTTTACATGCAAAATTGTTAATCCCAATTTTTTATCAAAACCATGACCATTTTCTATCAAATGATTAGAAAATTCTGAAAACCCACTATTGTTCAAACATCTCAAGTGCTCCTTTACTCTAGATGTATTTTAATTCAATAAGTGGTTAATAAAACAAAGTTAACAAATTAAAATAATGGATTTTAACTACAAACTTAATTTTCACATAAATTGTTCAAACATCATTTCAGATGTCATCCATCATCTGTAGGTACTAAATTTATTTTTTAAATAATTGGTTTTTTTTTAAAAAGATTCTGGTAAAGAAACAATAACATATGTTTTTAGTTAGTATTGACATCCTGAAGAAAAAAATTGTACTTTTCGAAACTGGTAGAAAAAAACTAAACTTAATCTTAAACTCGAACCACAAAGTTAATTTTGCTAATTTCAAAAGATATATAATTATGCTGAATATATCATATTACTGGATCATTTCTCATTCAGCATTAATATTGAATGAAAAATTTATATAAAAACTTGATTCAAACATTTTAAATATACATACATATAACAAAGTCCTACATATCATTCAAAATTCAACACAAAAACAATTGGTTTCCATCATCTTTAATAATGTAACATTTATTTCAGGGGGAACATCCCAATCTGCAGGTCAGAGCCCTGGAAGCAGTCCACGAGAACCTCACCACCAAAGGGCTAACTCCACAGGGCCCACAATCAGTCTTAACATCAGTAAGTTTCATTACATATAATTTAATATGTGGGTTAGATAAAATTTAATGATATCTGATAGAATTCAATTTGTCAAAAATGTACTTAAATTAGGTTATCAAATGTCTTATTCAATCATTAATGAATGCCCTTCCTTACAGCCGGAGATCCAAGCGAGGGTGTGATCATAATCAATGATTCGCATTTAACAGGCTCCACTAATAGTGCAGCAGGCGGAGGGCGCTCTGCCAGCCCTACATCACTCGCAGGGGACTCACCACAAAGGGGTAGGTTACCAACCGCAATATAGGGGAAAGGTCGAAATGTTTAAATAACTCGTGTACATGGATTATACTACAATAAAGGTGGCAAGAATTGCACACAGATTGTTTTATACTTTATGAAATATTTCTGTGTGTTGGCTATAACTAAATCATGTTTTCCAAATGTACAATTAAACAACAAGTGGTTGGTGATAATGTCATATGATAATAATGTCACTATGATTGAAATACTATACAATATATTTTTATAAAATACCGTATAGATCTAGAATGCAGAAATAAAGTTTAACTTTCAAACAGCTATCTAATAAAGATGATATTTTCCTTCATCATTTCTTATTTGTAAGTGGTTATTAAAAATGTGAAATAATACTTAGGCCAGTTCAAAATGTTATCAGATGGTAGAGAAAGGTGTTCACTTCCTGGCAACACCAGCCAGACCAGTTCAGCAGGGGGGATGTTTGGTAATCTGGGAACACTCACCGGTGAGTTAAGACATTAATATCGGGAGTAACTTCCACAAAAATCATTTTATGAAGAATGGGTGATGTCACACCATATCATCTCTAAGTATATCCCGTTTGAATGTTCACTGACCCGTGTGCGTGTGCATTGCAGGTATGGTGCTGACACCGCCTCTGTCCCCCACCCCTCCTCCATGGAGAGCGCGGCTCACTACCATCAAGAATTCCTTCCTTGGCTCACCGCGTTTTCACAGGAGAAAAATGCAAGGTAACAATTATTAATATAAAAATATTTAATACAAATTAAATGCATTAATTTTATTTACTTAATTTACCTAAAAAATATTTAGCTGCCTAAAATATTTAAGTCAGTGAATTTGTATACATATACGAAAGAAAAACTATGCATAGTATTAAAAGAAGAATTATATTTTAGGTAATTGAAAATGTCATTTTGAAACTCACAATCCTCAATACATATTTAAAATTTAATATATAAGGTTGTATATATATACATATATACAGGGTGTAACAGACCTAGTCCACAATATTTTATAGGTGAATACCTGACTAAATTACGAGTCGAAAATGTTCAAGGGATATGTGCCAAAACTCAACCATGTCAGAAGATATAAACATTTAAAAAAAAAATCGTAATTATGCGATTATTTCGATTAATTGAATTATTTTATTGATTCTTGATTATATATTGGATACAAAAAATTAAAGGTCATCGAAATTCGAGCGGCTAGACTATTTTTTGTTAAATAATTTAGGGCCTGATGTAGTGATGAGCTCAAAATCATGAACTGTGAGTCAATCACTGATATCTCCGAGTCACACTCACTATATCTGGGAATATCGTCATTCGTGAATCATTTTTTTTATTTTATTTATATTTGGTTGTGAACTGTGATTCGGCGCATAAGCGTATGAAACGAAAACTAGACTATTTTTTGTTAGATGAATCAAAGATATATATTAATAATGGAACAATTTCGCAAATATTTCTTTCGAAGTACGTAGATTTCAAGCTTAACATGATTTTGTAAAAATTTCAAACAATAATATTTTCTGTAACAGTGCAAAATTTGCACATATGCCTTGTACGTTTTCGACTCATAATTTAGTCATTAAGTCATTAGTCATTAATTATTGTGGACTAGGTATGTTACACTCTGTATATAATAATTATTGATTTTAAAAATCTATTTATTTTATAAGCAAACTTTTGGCATGGAAATACCGTTAAGTCTCAATTTGTGTATCTTGCATTACAGCATCCTCGGAAGAGGTTCACCTAACCCCTGAGTCGTCTCCCGAACTGACCAAAAAATCCTGGTTCGGTTCATTGCTAGCCACTGAAAAGGACGAGACTTTCACTGTTCTTGTCAAGGGTAAACCTTTAGCCACGGTGAAGGCCGATTTGATTCATGCCTTTCTGAGTGTAAGTTGAATTCACATATTCATTAATTTTTGAGTATTTATGCAGAATATATACTACCTGGATGCAGAATTATCTAAAATATAGATATTCAATTTACAGCTGTATAAATGAGAAAAGTACAATCACCGGATAATTGTTAGTCTCGGCTATTACTGATTTGTTTCACAAATAATTGTGTAGGATTCAAATGATGTGTGATTCTTTAGTTACAATGGATCAACCTTATATTTGCACTAGTGATAAGCTAAATTATGGCTGTGAATATGTGATTTGTGTCCAATTGTAACAATGATCGGTAACAGATTTATTTGTTGCTTGCCGCATGACGAATAATCAGTTACCAGTCATCATTACAATCAAATACAAATATTGTGGTTACAATTAAGGTTAAAATAATAGTCAACTATAGTTTAGAATAAATCACGTAAGACAGGTTGTTTTACAGAATACAGAATAAAACTAGAAACATCAATAAAATCAGAAACGGAATCCATTGTGTCATGTCTAATTGCCCTCATTGTTGAGTTATAATGGAACTTGACTATGTTTGTACTGAATTCAGAGGCGTAGCTAGGGGGGTTCAGTGGTGGGGGCATATTTTCCTGGGCCCCAGACTAGGGGTGAGGGGGGAGGGCGCCAAAAGGGGATGTGAAATTGATATAATTATAAATGGATATAAATGAAACAATGTTATTACTCTACTTGAGTTTATTAGTACTACTTGAGTTTCGAGAGAACAGTAACTCTCATCGACAGGTGAAGTATTAAACTGACTACACATAAATATAGGAGACAAGGCTTAGATGGTAGACATACAAGTAATTAGGTACCGACAGATGGAAGGGGAGGGGGCGAAGTTCTTGGTGGACAGTGGAGGGGTGGTTGTAACGGGAATATTGAGAGGAGGGGAGATGAATTAGAAAATGTATATTGTTTAACAGATTCATACCCGAGCTCAAATTCATTTTTATTTCTAAACTTTAAAAATTATTCATTTTATTACCTTTAGACATGACAGGATGAAAAGTAGTGCTAATAAACTTAGGTAGAATAATAGCATTATTTCATTTATATCCATCTATTATGATGAAACTCTACAAAGTCAACGCCGATTCTATTAATAATATAATTTTAATTTAATTTGCACATAAAATCACAGTTTTCATTTTTCATATTTATGTATTTAAATATATTATTCACAACAGATTTTTATGTGTGTAAATATATTTTACTTCCCTCTATTTTAATTTTAAATAATTGCATAATTGTTTTTATTACGACCATTCCAGATAGATGGATTAAGCTTAATACGAGTTGACAGTGACCGCACGTGCTGTAAACAGCTATAAATTCTCATTGTATCTTTCAAAAATGTATCTATGCATAAAATAAACCTTTGCACCATACAAGGTTAAATTGTAAAATAAATATACATATTGTATATTTGTATATTCAAGTCGTAAAATGGCAACAGTTTTGATCAGAAAAATTTGGCACTTACATATGACTTACTCATTTGTCTAATGTTCTAGATATCGGAGCTCTCCCACAGTGTTCTGAGCCCCATGTCCTTTAGAGTGGAGTACAAGCGAGGATCCACTGCCCCAGCCATGTTTCAGAGGCACGTTAGGTTTCAGGTGAGTTGGAATTTTTACAGGTATCTTCTTTTTCTTCTTGTACCCTATCCGTTCAACGGACGTTGGCTATCATAACTTTATTTACTGCGGCCCGGAAAAGCTCTACAGTAGACTGTTGAAATCATTGCCTCAGGTTCTTCAGCCATGATGTTCTCCTTCTTCCAGGGCCTCGACTTCCAGCAATCTTTCCCTGCATTATGAGGTATAAGATCTCATACTTCTCCGGATGTTTCATTATATATCCGAGATATATAAGTCTTCAAATTTTTGTTGCTTTAATTACTTCTTTTTCTTTATTCATCCTGACCAAAACAACTTATTAAGGAGAACACACTCTTATTGAGAAGTTATAATTATTCAGAACATAGGACTGTGATATTTTAAATGCTAATTAAATGTATATTAGAAAGGTATCTTTCTAATAATGTGTATACATATAAAATCAATTTTATCGAAAAATATTGTTGCTGCTACCGGGATTCATACCTGGATCTCTTTCCAATCCGGGGAAGGTGTATTAACCGACTATAATACAGTACACAGTACTTTTGATGACAAATTTTCGAACCTATATGTTACACTTTTCAAATGAATACATTTATTGTTCCATTATTTGATGGCCATCTACTTTATTTTTACAAAATTCAAATACCTTTGAGTAGTCCGATAGCAACAACAATATTTTTCGATAAAATTGATTTTATATGTATATCTTTCTAATTAATACATTTAATTAGTATTCTTATTTTAAGCATTCTTCAAATCATTTTATCGTTTCTTCGGTAAGTGTCCATGCTTCTATTCCATAAAATAAAATCGAGAACACATGGCTTCTGCAGGCATATAAAACTTTGTATATTTTCCATTTTATTTCCAGCAATATAAAGACTTTCATTGTCATCTGCGTAATGTTTGCTAATGAGCATGTATTTTGATTTAGTTGTATTAAATTTTAACCCAAAAGTCTCACACGTGTTCACTTAGAAAAATATGTAAATCTTCAATGTTACTCACCAGAAGTACCGTATTATCTGCATAATGAAGACTGTTCAGAATCTTTCAATTTATCCTTGAAAAGTTTCATTGAATATTTCTTCAGAATATAAGTTGAACAGTACGGGTTAGAGATACATCCCTGTCGCAAGCCTCAATATTTTTACTTTGTCTGTTAGACATTGTTCTACTATTACTGCTGCTTTCTGGTTCCAATTAAGATATTGTATAGTTCATTAAATTCTGTGTTGACATAACATAGAATCACTGTTCTTATTAATTCATGTAAAATGCATGTATGATCACTGAAACAAAAATTGATGTATGTTTGGTTGAGAAAGACATGCTAGGTCAAAATTAGAGAAAAATGTATGCCTGGAAATTAATCAGACAGCTAACGCATATTGAGCCTTGCATCAGCTCAACAAGAGAGCCAAGTCAAACCTGTTGAGCCGTAAGCGCTGTCCTCTGATCCTTTCTTACATCCGTTATCAATATAGTACCAACAAGTGAAAACCCAACATTTGTTAGCACATAATGCATGATCCTATGATAGCTGCAAGAACTTGAGGGTGATCCAAAACCAACATTTAGTTTGGGCATAACTAGGCATACTATATGACTCGGTTTGACTGGGATTATCCCGGTTTCACACATTGGTCCCGGCATCCCGGCCAGTGTGGCTTTTTGTCCCAGCCGTGCGGTGCGCGAGCTCCTCCACACCGCATAGCTCTTTGTGATTTCGCCAGCGACAGTTTACACTGATTGTGAATCACTCGCAGTGTAATTACGTTTTAGTAAGGTGACACAGCATCGTGTAATTTATCTATCTAATTTAATTCGGGTTTTAACCAAACCGTTTTAAAATTGTCTTTAAAATGCCAAAAAGAAATTACAAATTTACAAATGAACTGCAAAGTGAAGGGCCAGCAATGTTTCTCAGATTTTTCTATTGCACACGATGGGCAAGCGGACATTAAAGATATTGTAATGGTTGTCGCAAGCTCTTCATCTGCTAAAACATTTTTTTAAAACGATGATTCCATTCAAAATAATTTAGTTATTGCGGCCAACGTTTCACACAGCATGTGCTTCAAAACTTCTGACTGTACGTCCAAATTGATATTAAAATTCTTTGAACAAAAATTTTGTGCTATGTGAATCAAATGCAAAGTGATAATTGTCTCGGTTTCGATACTAATATCCCAGGTTAGAGCTTTGTAGCGATCGGAATTCAAATCCACCGCAATCTCAGTCGGCATCGACGCTAGCGACAGCGTTGCCGGCTGCTGCTACAAGTCTGGCTCAAGCATTCACCGTCATGAAACGATGAATCTGGAGAGAGTGCCTGGCGGTGAATGCTTGAGCAAGACTGCCAATTCGCTTAATTTCATTTCATAAGACACGTGCACCTTTTACATCTTCATTCATTTACTCATTCATTTATTCATTCTATCTGTTTTCATTGTCATTGTCCTAATAAACCTCAACACATGCCAATCACATTTATTTCATTTAACAACCGTCCTAACCCCCAAAACTTCATAATTATGGTAAGCCTATGCATAACAGACCTGAGCATTCTCATCAAGATTGATGATTATTAAATTCCGTTCCCTTCATATTGTTACAGTCTCCAGATCTACATGGAGAATAACCAAGACATGCTAAATAATAAATTATGAAGATCAAAAAAATAAAACCTTCATAATTTTTTTGGAAGAGGGCGATAGCAAAAGTCCTAAATTAGCCGATGAATGAATAAGATTGTGCGTGGTTGAGGAAAAATGAGATATACATATCACAAATGCAAACCTTCAAGCTTCAAGGTCTATTATTCATAATGTTTCACTAATAAATGTGAAATTTGAGGTTAATATTATAGTAAATGGAAATGAAAGAGGCATTTCATATTGCAACATAATATTTCTAGTTTCTGTATATAAATGCAAATTGTGAACTTGAATTTATTTTGACTTTCAGGTGGATATAGCAACAATTACCAAACAGGCTGGGGAAAACGGGAAGGAGTATCTCTATGCCATCACCTTTACATTATTATCAGGTACAAGTTAGTGCATATTTAAAAAATAATCTAACATATTCTCTAGATTATAACATATCCCATTATCCATTACTAACCCAAAAAAGACCATGACATTTCTACATATACATTACATTTCTACATTATTTTGTATTGTCGGATACTTTATATTGTACAGACATTTTTATTACTGTTACAATTGTAAGATTTCACACATAATTACTGGATTTTTACTTCCAATAGCATTGTTATTGTTATTGTCTGATTATGGGTGGAATGGTGAACGTTACATTGTGTAAAGAAATCATTTAAGCCTGCCGAAAATAATAATATAATATAAATTGCTTTGTCTCTATGATATATCTATAATTTGTTAAATATCTTATTGATATATTATACGTATTATATCATTTAAAAAAAATAATTGGCTGAAAATATGTTCTTTGAGTACTAATTACACTTTAATTATGTTGGAATAAGTGAGATGATGCAAATTTGTTTAGTATTTAATAATTGCTTGTACTCATTCCTTTTACGAAAGCTCTGCCTGTTGCAGGCAACATTCGCCGATTCCGGCGTGTGTGCGAACACATCCAGGGCTGTGTCTGCCGGAGCTCTAGCTCGACGACCCGGCCTGCCCCACCACGCTCCCCTCGAGCTCAACGGAAGCACCAGCCCCACCACGGTAGGTTCCCTGACCATAAAATATATATGTTATCTAAATTTTAATGAATGTGTTGGAAAAATGCAAATTCTTTCTCGGTTGCTTCACTCTCGATCGTGGTCATGTAGTGATGATAGTGATGCAGTGGCTGCTTAAATTATCTATCTCACATTAGTGGTATTTTTGAAATAGTCCCTGTCTAGTAGTTGTCTTAATCAGGTCCACCTAGCATATTGGGGATCAAACATGTTACTGTGTGCCTTCAGTTTTTCCTTTATATGACAAGTCTCTCCATCGAGTCTTCATTTCTAGTGATGTGGCAAAAATATCGCAAGATTCACAACTGTTTGGCAGAGTAAATTTGTGAATTTTAATTCCATCAGGATTGAAGTACATAGTTGTTTATTCAGGGTAGTCCGGAGAGACATTTTCAGTACTACGTCACCTGAGTGTCAACCTTCAAGCGCTATTGTAGTGTTAGTGTCCATATTTTGGCACCATGCAGAAAGATCAGGAATATCAGTGACTATTTTGTTTAAATATTCTTTTATGATTAAAATGTCTTTGATAAGTGATCGATCCCACAATTACGATGTAATAGAAACAAACAGCAATTATCATTAAAACTGGCTGTCTTTTTATCAACAATTAGGTTTGCATGCGACCACAGAATTAAACCAGTTTTAAGGATACCAGATTATTGTTATTATCAGATGAAACAATATACATAATAACTATATTCTGAAATATCTATCACATACCACTGTTAATGTTAATTAATGTTAGTATGTGCATTTAATGAACTACAAATACATCAAGACCGGGTACTTATTTTTAAGTGCTTCCTGTGTTTGATAGGTGGTGGGGAATCGGTCAGTGAAAGTTTGAGCGGCGGTTCTAATGACAGCTGCGACAGGCTACAGGCTCCGACTACGAGACAGGTCTGTACTATTATTATGTATGTATATATACATTGTTAGATTAGTTTAGAGTTTATACTTGAATTCAGCAGATACTGCTCCTTCCATATAAAATTGTATTCTTCTTTATCCTCATCTTATCCCATTAATCTGGGGTCAGCTACTCAAATCATTCTGCTTCTAATTTAGAAGACCTTAAAGAAAATGTTACAAATGAGAAAAAAAACATAAAAGGCGGCTGGCTTCCATGATCGATGATACTGAAACATAGAGCATGATCATTATCATCATCAAAGATATAAAAGCCCTAGGTGGGGGCATAGTTGAGTAAGAATTCCATTGCAGTCTATTCATGGAGACTGATTTCAATATTGGATATTTAAAATATCTCCGTCTTTGCTGACTCCGTCCATCCAGCAAAATTATCTGAAGCTTTGTAACTCCTCAGGTTTTGTCAATGACAGACACTTTGGTGTTTCACCTTTGCTCATCCTTATCGCATGTCCCCGCCCACCTGAGTCGTGAATTTTGACAAACTTTCCGACATCAGGTTTCTGAAACATTCATTAGATTACCATACACCTCCATCGTTAACTAGTTCATAACTTTGGTGAAGTATATTACTTTTAAAGGTGGCTAGGGATTATTCGTTACATTTGGTCAGTACCTATATTTCGAAACCACATCAAATGTGGTATTATTGAAGTTTTATAATAGAGGCAGAGCATGATATATAATAATAATATAAAGGATGTAACATGGAAATGATACTTGCAAAAGTTCCAAATAGGGTTGCCAACTTCCTGAGGTGCCAGGGATGATCACTGGTCAAAATTTAACTTAGCGTATTGTTTGATGAAGTTCTAAAAATGACCATATACCGCATTAGCCCGAATATAATGTGATATTTTTTACTCAAAATATTTTTCTAAAAAAATCATTTGCATTATATTTGGGGTTTAGGCCGTGTCCAGATGAGCGAAGCACAGACAGCCAAGTACATTGAAAATTTTAGATGTAGCTGTTAATAAACCATTCAAAGACAATTTACGAAAGGAGTACAGCAATTGGCTTTTAGCTGGAAATCATTCTCTGACCTCTACAGAGAAAATAAAGAAACCATCAATTGCTGTCTTGGGGAAATGGATCATGACCGCCTGGCGGAAGATTAGTGACATGTTTATTAAAAAAGGTTTTAAGAAATGTTACATTTCCAACAATCTGGATTTGAGTGAGACTGGCCTTTGATGAGAAGTGGAAGATGCCATCAATGATGTGTGGCGGCTCGCGCGCATCGTCCAATGTTCCTCGTTCTGTCATTTCTTGGTATAGCACCATCCCTCGCGTACAAAGCGGAAATGTTCGAGCAAGGCCGGAATAGTAATCATTCAAGCGATACTGATGATAATTCAAGCGTGTCTGAATAAAAAAATTATATTTTTTATAATACAATTTACCTAATTAATTTTTGTTTTATGTTTGAATTTTTCCTTTCATTCCTGCTCCAAATATATAGGTTGTGTTATATTCGAGGCCGCGTTATATTCAGGCTAATACGGTATTTTCAGAAATAAATACTCTTGCGTCAGTTTAACGATTCAATTTTAGTTAGGTATTGGCATTTTTCAAGCAATTATGTAGATTGTAGCATTGCAGTTAGCTTTTTGTATGATATTCTTCCGAACAGTAATCACCAAAAAAGTTATTTTATAAACAATAATGGAATCACCGGTAGTAGTTAGAGAGCATGTGAGACTGATAGATAGGGAGGGTGGCATTAATTCTGTTTCTCAGTGCCCACCATTCACCGTCCTGCTTATTAAAATTTATTTGTTAAAACAAAAAGTGGACAATAGAAAAAGGTACAAAAGATAGACAATTCGCATCCTTTCAGATCTCAAGGAAGGACACAGAACAAAATGTTTGAAAAGGGGAGAATGGTTGGAAATCCTAACTCAAAGCATGCCATACTTGCTGCTGTGTATTTAAAAACTATTTTAAATATTGTTATGCTGTTCTCTCGCTGAAGGCTACATAGTTATTTAGAAAGTTGTTATGTTGTTCTGATTGCAGTTAGAGACTACTGAAATAGGAAGCTGTGATTCATCAGTATTCGATAGTGTCAAAAGTCCCACTTCGCAAACATCAATGGATGGAGTCAATCAGGTTAATATTTAATAATGTACAATATTATTTACTTATTTATTGCGCTAAACAAATATAAAATTAACTTATAAACATCATACAAAATTACGAAATATTTGATATCAATACTTTTGTAAGTATCCATACTTGCTCCAGTGCTAATATGAACTAGGAATTTTAAAATCCATCTAAAATACAAGTCTATACAAGCATATGACAGCAAGTAATGGATTATAAAAATCATTTCTCACAGGTATTTGCTGGGTTAGGGTCCAGACCATGGCTACAAAGTGAAAATAGTCATAAACCTAAGCAAGGATTTCTTTTTCTTTTTTTTTTTTGTTATTTTTCATGAAAACTTGAATAACATCAAGAGACCAATTTTCTTCAAACTATTTAATGGATAAACTGCGTAGTAATAATGTATAATATATTATGTTGAGGAGGTCTTTTGCTTTCACAATCAACAAAATCGCCGACGTCCTCTAAACGCACCTTGCAAATACCTGGGTGTAAAATTAGACTCTCATCAGCTGCAAAAACACGCCGGTACTCATGTGTTACGAGATGTTCTTACTTTTTATGGGCACCCTGTACATACAAACGCATAATAAATATAACTAAATTGATGGAATGAACATGGTAAATAGAGTTAAGCAACTGAACCATCCAGCAAATGCTCTTCAATAATTTCTAACATTCTCTAAAGACAGTTCCGGGAACTATTAATTACTCACTCAGTTACTAACTGAATATGAATGATTGACCTGTATGAACGATGGCACATTATGTTGACAGAACGGCGATGGCACAATGAATGATGCGGGCAACGGCAATTCACGGCACTACAGCTCCTCCAGTCACGCACACCAAAATCAAAACCAGAACGGCTCCAGCTCCTCTGTAGCATCCTGCTCCAATACAGGGGGGTCTTTCAAGATGCATGTAAGTGTCTTAATCAGCCCATTTAGTTTCATATAATTGATAAAACAACTTAAAAATTCTGAACAAAATAAAAATTGATTGCAGATTATTTTTTGTGAAAATGAAAATGTTATTTTTTTATTGATAGATATTAGTGTACTCAATAGACAGTCCTAAAGTAAAGTAAATAGTTTGGTGACAATGTGGCCAATCGATTATCCCATTTGTTTAAAATGGTAAGAATGGTGTGCGACAAAGGTCTTCAATATATCTATTTTTGAGAGTTGAGTTAGAACAAAGAATACAGAATTATAGATAGAATGAAGAGATGTAGAAAGTGAGCGTGAACAAAATGTTTGAAGCGGTCTCGCTCGGCAGACGGTGGGCGGGCGAGGTCTGGACGAGACCCGCCGTGGCGGAGCCGTGAAACAGAAGAAGATTTGTTGGTGAGCGATCGGGTCAGATCTGTAGCGGCATAAGGCAGAACTATGTCACTAGTATCGATGCCGGCTGAGACGGCGCTGAATTTCAAATGCTTTCCCCTACATATTGGTAGTTAATAGATGTTGGCCAAGTTAATAGAAAGTTGAGTTAAAGTCATAAACAGTAGGTAAACAATTTTGCGACAACGCAACGGCCAGTATATTTTTTGTTCTTCTGAGATTCAAAATATTTTCACGCTAAAAGAAAATAAATTAATGAAATCTCATGGCATTTTGTTGAATATTTTTCATGTTAATTAATTTTTTATATTATACATTTTCCAGTGTGAACTAATAAACATAAAAACATGTAGTATGTGCACGTATATTTCAGTGAATATGTGTACATTTATAATAGCACAAATGCATATAGCAATAAATATAATTTCTTATACATATAAGTGGAGATGCTTTTGGGAAAGAAAACAATAAAATAAAAAGATCTAATGTCATATAAAATTATTTTTAAATGTATATTTTATTGGTTTCAACGTGTCATAGCATAGACTTATCTTTCAGAAATATTTGCTCAAACACAATCTTGAATCTAGTGCATCGTGTAAGACTGAGAATGGCTTAGTAATATGTAGTATCATATACTAAATGGCTGCTGGAATTCTATGATCAAAATGAATTATTTTTTTTGCTGAGCAACTTAAATTGTTTTAATGCAAAACTTCTCTACAATCTTTTATTATATGTATGTATCAGTTATTTACCAAATTGTTTTACAGTGGATCTGAAATTATCTAAAAATAAATTGTTTATACATATATATGCCTTTCTTTCATATTTAACATACTACTGTTGGTAAGTTTGTTTATACTTTACTAGGATATTTGTCCTGTTGCATTACATTTTTTTATATATTGATGAACATTATACTAAACAAGAAAATGTTACACATTTTATTCCTAATTACAAGTGTTCAAATTTAAAACTACTACTTATTATCAGCATACCACATTTACACAGATTGCACAAAAATTTGCCTTTCGGGATACTGCAAGAAGACGAATTTAATTTTACTCTCTGTCATATGTTACTCTAATACATGGGCTAACCCAAACATTAACTACATATATCATAAAGTTTGCAGCCTGTATACAGCCTTTATTTTTGTATCTAGTTTAATAGTTAAACAGAAAATTGAATACAACATATTGTTACGTCCAACTCTAACAGTGTAGCGTGAAGTCGGGCGGAGTATCTCGGAGGGCCTCATCCGGCTCAGGGTCTCCCTCACGACGGCCGTCCACAGCATCCAGCTCTTTGGACCAGGGAGCCCTCAGGATGGCCCTCTGTAGGGAAACAACTGACAGAGGTGAACCTAAACCATCATAACATATTAACAAGAAATTCATTAAATTAATGTAAGAAGTGTGTGAATCTTGAAGAAATCATTGATACTGCATGACCTTACGCATTATTCATAAAAATGACAGCTTGCAGGATTACCTATGTTCAATCAAAAATAACAGTCATTACATATATCACCTTTGTCATAAACAATTCAATATGATCCGATTTTTAAAAAATTTGATTTGGATGTATTATTAAATAAAACCATACTCAATTTTAAAATGTTATGCCATTAAAAATTTTACATAAGGAAATCTTATTACAGAGATATGAACATGTTTCAGCAGCCAACACAAAGAGATCATCGTCTGAATGCAAGGAAGCGTGGCGGGGGATGAGGGAGGAGAATCCTTGTGTCCCTCGAGACCATCCGCCGCACACCTGAGGTCAGCCTCTGTCTGACCTGACCTGACCCAGGGACGAAACCGCAGGCCTGATTTAGCCCGAAGTGGGGCAGTCTTGACCTAATTAATATTGAGATCACGGACCTAACACATGTGGTGGGATAATCAGTTATCCAAACCAGAGATAACTCACTAAAGGACATAAAAATTAATCTAACTACTTAAAACTTTCCTGGATCAACTAATATTGACACCTAGCAAACTGTTCATTTTCGTGGCCGTATTAAAAATACACAATAGGAAATATACATTTTAAAAAATTACTTTAATATCATAAATATATCAAAGTTTTTCAATGTAGAATGGTATATACTGGCAAATGTATGGAACAATGTGAATATTCTGTTTTTCCTTAATTCATTAACTTTTTCACATTTATTGTGTTATATAATTGGTTAATAATTTTATACATTAGTATTTCACAATATGAGCCTAACTTTTTTTAAAGTACTATTACATACACAGATCATATTAAAAATAGATTTTAATTTATACCCAGATATTCTCATAGTTCCGTATATATCTTTCTATTGTGCATAGTTTTTATATAAAATCACATCTAGAGCTTTTTTTGCTTTGAAAAAAATGCAAAAATTCTTGTACCGCTCGAGCTGATGTATTTAGAACCAGAGAACCAAAGACATATTGTTACACTTGTTATTCAAATGTTTTTAATTTAAATTTAAAATGTGCTATTGGTGATAGAGGAAGTCAACGGGATCATGATTGTTTTGAAATGTGGAGTGAATTTTTACCCATCTAGATATTACACCGTAAAAGTTTTGTAATGTGTAATTAATTAACTATATTTGTTATAAAAATGATTGTTAGTAATGAAATCTTGTATCAATTGCGTATGTAGCGTGTAGGTACCTAGTATCCTAAAAGAAAAACTAATAAATGAATCATTTCCTGAACTTGATTAACATTTTAATAAAAATATTTACCGAGAAGGTACTAAATCTTTGACTGAACTAATACATTTTATACATCAATAAAAAGTACCTAAGTCTTATTGGATTTTAACAATTTACTACACATAAAGCGAAAAGCATTGTAAAATAAGATGCAGGGTATCAACAATTAATTATTGTGAATTTCCCTCTTTCACCGCAATTGTTCGCTCCTGTTCACTTCCTCTACCAGTTAAACCAATAATTATTACCTTGTATAGAATTATGATAGTAGTTGTTCATACCGCTATCGCAGTTCAATAATGCTACTGTCTATGAATTCTTTAGACTAAAACATTGTGTAACGCACTCCATCGGGCTTAAGTACATACGATGAATTTAAAATTCAATCGATAATAAAGTGAATCAACATTATTTCATAAAACAGTTATTACGGAGTAATAATATTAATGTTTCCTGTCACAGCGGAGCTATTTGGAGGTGTCTTGTCGATGATCTGATATGAGAACATTACGTGTGAATACATTTGTTTCCAAATATTAAATTAATATATAAAATAATATGCCTGCCATAAATTAATAGTGTATGTTAACTAGACATAATATAATTATTTAATAAATAATGAAAACTATTTAAAAAGACATGTCCTGTAAAGGAGCTCTTCTGTACATATAATATTGTGGAGAGATATATCGCTTAAATCATACTTCAATATTATTATTAGTGATTCTTTAGATAGAGGGCGCTTGGTTAGCATTCAACCAGATACATACCTAGAGGTTTTGGTCACGTTTTTATTTAAAATTCCCAATAATTTGAAATTCTTGATTCAACATTGACTTGTATGTGAGAATTGATGTCTTGAATTGAATTAAACACCCAGGAATTTAAGCACGAAACATGGAATTGCCAAATATTTTACCCTCGCCATCTTATTGTCACTGCCTGACCCCGCAAATTGAAAGAATGTTTAGATTATTGCATGTGGAAGATAAAGTGATAGTGCAACAATGTCAGTAATGAAATATATGGCACTTTATCATGTCTTCGCACTCTATGGTTAAGCTATGTGATGGTACATTAGAATATTTTAAGATGATGATTGATGAAGGAAAACTATTTGACAAGTATCATGATAACTTTGATTGGGAATTACTTGAAAAGTTGTCGGTTAAATTAACAAACAACAATTTTCACATATCAGTTTTTGTGATTACACACATGCCTAACATTATTGAAGTTAAGCAATGTAGTGCGATGCCTGTCACTGAATATATGTATGTCACTGCTCTATTTCCAAGTGACCGCCTGTAGGAACTAATCCATTGTCCAGATTGTAAGTTACTTTTGTATTTCCATAATGCAAGATCGCCATGTTGTTTATTAAGATTATTTTAATGCCAATGTTAGAATTTTTCCTTGTTTCACACTTTTACTTCTTTCTGTTTTTTTGTATGTATGCGAAATTATAAAATTGTATATCTGTATGAGATGAATATATATTTTGAAAGAATATCTGGAAATATGTAGAACAAATATGTATCACTGAAAGAGAATTACATATATGGGTGTATCAAAATAAAGAATTAGGTGGAGAGGATGTTTAAAAATAATGCAATAAAAAAAACTAAAGTATTAAAGATAGTGTTAAAGAAGAGAGTTCCCTTTCGTGTGTGATGAAAACAATGTAAAGTAAATATGATATGAAACAATATACATATACAAAAGACTTGCGATATAATATTACAATTGGCAAGAATACCTTTTTAAAGTAATCAATTATTGCAGCCTTTGTGAAACTGATGGATATGAGATATGTGACATAAGTATGACATATGAAAAATGGTAAATATGAGTGTGTATGTATAGAAGGAACAAATCATATATGTCGGGATAGAAATAGAAATGTTCCAGCATGGTGATATATCAATCTAACAAATAGTTTATATAAAAGAATGGTGTGATTAACATATTTATTTTTAAGGAGAACACATTTTTTTGTAAAGTTGCAATTTTTACAGAACATAGGTCTGTGATATTTTTAATACAAATTAAATGTATTAATTAGAAAGATATTACATACATATAAAATCGATTTATCGAATAAATATTGTTGTTGATACCGGGATTCAAACCTAGATCTCTTCCTATCCGGGAAAATGCATTAACCGATCATGCTACACCAACACAGTGAGTTGATGACAAATTTTTGAACTTATATGTAGCACTTTCTAATTGATACATCTCTCGTTCCATTATTTGAAAGTCATCTTCTTTTTATTCACAGAATCTTAAACACCTTAATCGGTTAATGCATTTCCCCAGATCCAAGTTTGAATCCCGGTAGCAACAATATTTTTTTTCGATATATTGATGATTATGTATATCTTTCTAATTAATACACTTAATTTGTATTAAATATATTTATGGATCGTAATAAGATACAGCAATTATTATTTTTAAATTAATGCATTAATTTATAAAAAATTACTCATGAATAATTAGTGGCAGCATCGGCTATCTCATCACTTTTTAAAAGAGAAATTAAACTGTTTTCTGTATAACTAATACTACTTTTTCAATGCTTATTTCTTTAATGTAACAACCCTTTAATGTTCAATGTTACTGGCAAACCATTAAATACCGTTAAATATCAAGGCTTTCCAAACGTACGTCTGCTCGTGAAACCACCTCAATATCACAAAAAATTGAGATAGCCGGTGTTGCCACTTAGGTAACGATTTTGTACACATAATTCTTTATTAAAAATATTGTGCGAGTCATCTGTGTAGTATTTTGAACACGATTAATATTGTCAATAAACACAAAGGATGGCGCAGGCGGTCTTTGGATAAAATAATTATGCTGTAGAATATTTCAACACCAAAACTAAAATATGGTACTAAGCTTACAATTAATTTTCAACCGGAATCTCTAGTATGTACGTTAATCGGATGCACGGTGTATTTTAATGATAATTAAAAACATTTGTTGATTATAGTGTGTATTAACAGTTCACAAGCGCTTATCGGATTCTGCCGTTTGTAAGTAATTTATTCATTTGGCCCTGTTCCAAAATTTGTCTGAGTGAAATCTTCACATCCTAAGTATCGCATATTTCATTTACGATTGTAATTTTTGAGGTTAGCCTCAGAGTACCCGTATTTTAATGGTTATGAGTTTTAAGACCACACACGAGTTCTCAATTTCTGTGATCATTGAATTTTCTATTTAAGTTTCCAAGAATTTTCATAACATTCAATTGTTTTCTGGGTTATTTATTCTGTATGTAGACAATGTGTTTGTGTTAATCTATTATGTAATATTGTTAGTGTTGACGCTTCAAGGTGGTCACGATTCTGATTTGGGCCATTTATCGTCATTTGTGTTTTTATCTCAATTATCTCATCGATTTCTTGACCTCCTTCCGACTATCATCCTAAACTCAAAGCGATGTTCAAATGATGATTTCCTAAAGATAATTCAATTATTACGCCCACATCTTTGTGATTTACATGTTGTTACAACCATCATCACCATCTCTAATGATTTAATTAAAGTACATTTTTCTATTATTTATTATATTTGTATGACCTTTACCAGTTTCAGCCTGTAACGGTCATCTTCAAAGTGGTACATTTTTCTCATAAGCTAGGATATTTATATATTTCAATACAGGGGTGTTTTACAGTGAGTATATAATGTTTATGTAGTAGTGAGTGTTTAGAATCTACCATTTCTGATAGTTGATTCTAAAACGTGATAACAAAAGAAGCTGAATGTCATTCTAAAATGAATTAACCTAACATGTTTGTTTGATTATCCTGTCAAAATATATAATTAGTTTACATGTAGTCATATCCATTGAAAACATACTGATCGTTGTCAACCCAAACTTGTTGAATAATGTACAATGAAAACTTTGACAATGAAACAATGGCTTAGGCTACAATGATGTGTGTAGCGTTCTAATTCAAAAAACTTAGAACAATACGTCATTTGGAAATTTGCTTTCAAGTAGCAATAGTACACTACCCCTATTAACTTTGCTTTATCTGTACATACAAAATCTTTTTACAATTCATAAAACGTATAGTTGATGTTATTATTATTTTTTTTTTTACCAGTATCATTAGATTGATCTTTCAGTAGGCGCGCATAGTTTAGATGTGGTTGTATATTTGCGATATTTATTAGAAATGTACATTTTATAGTACATATATATTGCAATAAATGTAAAGACGCGTCCGTGAAAGATTAATAAATCTAAAGATATGTTTAATGTGTAGGCTGGTAGACAATATCCATTTTGTATTGAAACATTTTTTGTACCATGTATTATAACTTAAGGACATTTAATAGTGTGTCAGATATATGTTGCAGTTATTGCATTCCATTTGATTTTCTATGAGAAATTGATTTTGAATTGCAATACATATTTATATGGTGCGTTTTATAAGAAATTTTTACAAAATTGAAGATTATACAATAACAAAGAATGGAAGATTTCACTCACTCAGATTGCGTTAAATTAAGGATGCAAACGGTTTTAATTAAGCTAGAGCTAATGACGTGCCGATACAAATATTTTTTTTATACGCATCATTCACAGGCTAGGTGAAATTTTTATTACCAAAACGAAGGTGGACGTATCGATTGCGCCGTTGCTTTTCACCGCATGACGCACGTCCGCGTCTCGGTGACATATTTTTGCATATTTATATATGTGTAAGTGATATTATGTAACATAATTTTTTATTTTGTAATTATAATTAAGCCCCAGTGTTAACATTACATTAACTTTTATGTTTGTTGAAAAATCATTTAAATGAAATCTGACAATTTATTATGAAATTTTCATGTTGCTTGTTTATACAGGATATAAAATATAGCTTGAGTTAGGATTTCAAATGCATGGCCTAGTTAAAAAAAAAACTTTTTTTTTTATATTTCGTTACACAGGCACAGGATCCAATCTCTCATAATCATAGAACTAAGGATTCCTTCTCTTTACAAAAGGCTAAATGATTTCTTTAACTAGGCTGTTCAAATGTTTTCAATATGCTTGATTTACTGAAATGATTTTGAGGCGGGATATTACACATCTTAAACATAAGTTACAAAAAATTATAACCATGAAACTAGGTACTAAAATTCTCAAAAGTTTTTTATCTCAACCTTTTAAATGCCATGAGCGCGTTAACATACCAAATTTGGTATGTTACTCCAAGCTATAAGCGAATTAATACGCACTTTTGGACCTCGCAAATTTATTAATATCATATTTTTAAATCATTTTGCCATATGTGGACGACAGGTCCCAACTTTGGATAGTTGAGTCAAGATCCTTAAAGCCTAGTCTTACCCTATATGCTGTCTTCCATTTCAAATAGAGTTGGCAGTTAAATGGTTAATGTCACAGTTAAACTATGTCTAAATTTGGTTATTAATTTTTGCTTACAAAAACACAAAGGTTCCTCTGTGAGGCCCCTTTGGGATAAGGGTCAATTAAGTCAGTGAGTTTGGAAAATAATCTTTACGTGATCAGGAAACTTTAGCTACCAAAGATGTATTATCTATTTTTTTCATCATCAACCATGGTAAAGTTGATTCTGTTCACATTGACCTTTGTAAAAAAGTGATCAGAAATCAGGAGAACAATATATCGGTCAATACACCAACATATTTATTTCAAAATTCCTCAAATTGAAGTGCTTTTATGGGCTTTTAATATACTAAGTGAGGGATCACACTTATATTAAATCTTTGTTATCATGTGAAATTCTTATTATTCTATTATTAAGACTTATTACAATGGCGTAAAAGATTTCATACCATTTTATTTGAATTTTTTATATATATAATTTAAATCTGTTTTGAAAAAAAAATATCAAAATTAACCATTTTTTTATGGCTTATAATTATATGGGCGCGTATCGATTGAAAACGTGCTAACTTGTAAGTTTTGAACTGAAACTTCCTTGCCAGCAATTTGTTCGTAGAGACAAAAATGAGTCACTATAATTTACATTTACTGTTGGTTGTGTTCTCAGACTTGTACCGGCCACTTATCCCGTATGACAACAAACAGAAGTTATCGTAATCTCGTGATCTAGTGAAACAATTTAAAAAACCAACTGATCTCTATATAAAAAATCTCTCATAGTCGAATGCCATTACTTGTAGTAACTTACCGAAGTACGTTCTTACAAATATAATAGTTTTGGCAGATTTTGCTACATACAGCATCTGAATTTTAGAATGTTGTTGAATTATCGAGAGTTCACAAATTGTCGTTGAGAAGTTACAAAAAAATACCTTTACGTTTGGTTCTTTTAATTAAATGCCTATAATAAATCACAAAGGCGGGCTAATCTTAACTAGGGTTCAAACTACACCACAGACTGGAGTCTTTTTCAAGAATTAAATATTAAGGGCATTATCATTTCTTTAAATCAAGTACATTGAAAAATGTAATTTCAAAATTAAACATATTTTTTTGAAATATCCATACGTTTAAAATAATTCTCTTGGATCAATTATTGTATTTAAAAATATTTAAGCACACCATTGTTTTATTTTTATTTAACATTACCAATTAATATATAAACACTGCAAAAAATCATTTTAATCCATCAAAGAAATATATTTTCTTGATAAATATTATCAGAGTGCAATATTTTTGTTTAAATCTCTTTATTTTGAAATAGCGTTAAGAGCAATTTTAAAAAAAATTTACTATTCGAAATTATTTGTTAAATTATATAAATATTATTTAAGTTTATTTTTTTAAACAATGCTGTTTGTTATTCCTTATTTAAACCTGGCAAGACATAAGGTTCACCTTGAATTATAATTATTATTATTATTCCAATAATTATGTATTGTGTCATTTTATTTGCAGAATACTAAAAACATTAAAACATTTATAATCGTGCATTCACTTTATTTAAATAAATCAAAATGTGTATTTTCTATGTCAAACAAAAAATGTATTTTTAGGAACTGAAAACATGAAAATTGTTAAATTGTTAAAAAAAATTGCTAAAGATGTTACCTACTTAAGTATATCCATTTATTTTTCTGGGGAAGGGGAGCTAAAAACACGTCGCAACCTTTTGAAAGATAATTTAATCAATAAGTTAAGAAAGGTGTTACACAGGGATTTGAACTCGGTCCGGTATTCCCGTAATTCTGGATTTTGTCCAAAATGTTCAATATTTCAGGAGTATACAACTGAAAGAAGAGTATTTTATATACATATAATTGATTTTTTTACTTAATTTACCTAAGTTGTTAAGGATAAAAATCATACAAAAGGGCGATCGTAATATTAATACTCTAGTATAAAGTTGCCTAGATTTTCTAGATTGTGATCTGGTTAAGAATTTCACAATTATATATTATATAAGTATCGTTCAATATTTGTCAATTCAGCTACTTTAGAATATCATAATCCTAGTACGTGTACAAATGAAGGTAATTCTTACCCCCTTGTATTTATATTTTCGGTATCAGCGGAAAACTCTCATGCAAGGGTAGTGGAAGCTTTCGTCGTATTGATGTCGAGGTAGTAAAGTGAGTTACCGCTATTATATAATACATAATATTATATCAAGATGGAATTAGCAGTTATTTTTAAATTATCTTTCAGCGGGTTTTGAGTTGTTTTCCTTCCACCAGCTAAGTTCTAAGATATAGAACTATATGCTATAACATTTAACAATGATGCAAAACCTTAATAATAAAAATCTTTCAAAAACACAAATCGTATTTCACCATCTTAAACAGAGTATTTATATTACTAAGGAAGAATTCATATTTGTGATTTGTAAGATTTCCATTTACTATTGAAGTATTTATTTTATAACATGAAACGATTGATTGTAATACACATTTGGATGCCCTGTTATATCCTATTGTCTGTGTTTCTCGCCATAAGTCTATTATTATTATTATTTATTTATTTAATTTGTTAATAACATTATTTAGTGTTGCCTCATGTTGGTTATTGTCTATTGATCGCTTTGTTACGTTTCTGTATTGACTGTGTTTTATGCGGTGGATTATATTCAATATTAAATTAATTCAACCTATTTATTAATGATTATTTTCGATCCAACCCAACTACAATACCCGTGTGAGAAATTTCGATGGCAAGTCATTATTGGGAGGGTTTGTATGATTTCAAGGCAGGTCTTAGCAATTGCGGGCGCTGATTTAATTAACCATGTAAGTAGGGTTAAAATATTGATTACAGCACACTGCAGCTGACTTCAGCAAGTGTTGTTTTTTACTATCGGTGTTGCGCTGAAGTCTACCTTTATTTTCAAAAATAAATAGAAAACCTATAGGTATACAATCAGGCCTATTCTCAAAATTGTAATATTGAAATGAAGGTGATTGTTACACCAACCCTCAAAAATAGACAGATAGTTTTGACAGATTATAGTACGTTTATCTCCCTCACTCCCTCACTCTCTCATTCAAATATAACACTATTTTTGAGGGTTGGTGTAACAATCACCTTCATTTCAATATTGCAATTTTGAGAATAGGCCTGAATATCTATTTTATGAATGATAACTATATCATGTACAACTATATCATGTCTAGCAGTTCGGAGACGGGTATGAGAGTATATGTGTTTGAGTATATGAGATCAAAAAGATTAAGTATGTGAATGATAAAATCCACCCTCAAGTCGGCTTACAATTCGTGTTCGTGTACATCGTTATTCACCTTGGTCTCCTCTAGTAAGAAGAGGTGGTATTCATGACTATAAGCAATACCATGAAAAACAAAAATAATAACCATAAACTCCAAAAAATCTTTACATGTGGAATTCTGAATGTAAGATAGTGAAATATATCCATTATTAAGGAGAACACGTTCTTATTTTGAAGTTGCAATTATTCAGAACAGACAGTCTGTGATATTTTAAATCCAAATTAAATGTATTAATTAAAAAGATATACATATAAAATCAATTTTATCGAAAAATATTGTTGTTGCTACCGGGATTCGAACCTGGATCTCTTCCAATCCGTGGAACGTGCATTAATCGATTATCCTACAGCATACAGTACATTGACGACAAATTTTCGAACCTATGTGTTGCACTTTTCAAATTGTAATTCGGTTAATGCACGTTCCCCGGATTGGAAGAGATCCAGGTTCGAATCCCGGTAGCAACAACAATATTTTCCGATAAAATTGATTTTATATGTATATCTTTCTAATTAATACATTTAATTGGGATTTAAAATATATATTAATATATAAGATAAATTGGCAAAATTATTGTCTTTCAATATATGTAAACACTGTTGGAAATTTAAATTTAATTCAAATCTAGGTATCATCAACATTATCAAGGTCATCAACTTATCTACTACTGGATCCCCCGAGGAGCGCTAATTATCTGTCTTTAGTGAAGAATCCAATCTTGAAGTATTTATGAATACCGAGATTAGTAGTATATAGATATATAATATATAATCCAGAAACATGCGGAGTTAATATTTTGAAATAATTTCGGGTATACCAAGATTAGAACAGGGATATAAATCAAAATATGTAATGGTAACATTAATGATCAAATGAGAATTTTCATCAACAAAATCGAATATCGAAATCCCGAAAATATGGATTCACTAGCTCTTCGGACATGTGAATTTCTAAAAGGCGTCAAAACGTTTGACGTTTATTGAAATTAAATGATGTATTACCAATTAAATGCCAACTAAATACGTCATACCCATAGTAACAAGTATGGCGTATTTATTTGGTAATTTTTTTCTGAGATTAGGTACTCTAGTGAAAAAGCTTTTTAGGAGCGGCGCGAACTAAGATGTTTACAGATAAAAGAAAAATCGTGCTGTAGAATGAATAGGTATTGGAGATTCAGAATATACAATTTAAAAAGATGAAAACTAACCTGTTTATGAGGAATGATATATTCAAGATGTTTGCATTTACGTTACGTACAAATAACACCTGTGTTTTCTCTTTGATCATAATGCGCGGGGGTTTCAATATTTTAATGTATGTATTACTTGCTGGAGTTACATGTCTCGCGAGAAATATTACGATAAACTAGCCTTATTGCGAAATTCGGAAAGAGAGCTTGCGTATGTCCGATAGCCTGCTGACATAAAGCAATATTAAAAATAAAATATACACGTAGGGAAAATTTTTGTCTAAACAAGTCGCTTAAACAAAAAACAAAACAAAACATTACCACATAATTCATTGACAGATTTGGATAATATTAAAAAAAATCTTAAATTTTACCTACGTTTTAATTAAAGTATAATTATATCTGTGGTCGTATAAAATTTAAAACGATTTACTATCATTTTAACTGTTCCTCTCCGATGATATAAACTGAGTTGACATCACCTCTAATTATATAAATATCTCTGTAAATATACTAAATACAGAGTTCATATTTTAGATGTTCCTCCGTAATATATTTATGTATTAGATAAAATAATTACAATATATAAGTATTTACCATACGCAATAATAAAAAATGTTTTCTCGTGATGATCGTTAAAAACGATCGTCACTTTAGTGGCAGAGCGTGCGCTGGCCGAGTTAGACGTGTCTTGTGCGTCTTTATGCTGTCGTTCGTGATGATCAATGTTTTTTTCTTATTTTTAGCACATTTACACAATGATTGATAATCATTTATACATATATCAACTATTATTCTAATGATTAATATAAGTAATGAATATAAAATATTTATATTTATTCGAATTAAAAATTGCAAAAATCTTTATTGAGTTTACAGCACAAGAACGGGCGATTTTATTTTAGCACCGCAAGGGAAAGGTTAATGTCTCATTTTTTAACGTCGCAAACTGAAATACAAAACGTAGCAATTATTTGTTTTAAAACTGTTTGAATTTTGGGCCAATGCAAACATATTTTATTGTATAATCTTTACAAAAATAGTACATAAATAACACGGGCCAACAAAAAAAAATATTTTGATGCTGTGCAAATAAGACGCGATCCTGTTTAGGACGCTGATTTCAAGAATGATATCAGCTTTAGTTTTGGAAATATAACTTATTTAGTACATTACTACAGATAATATGAGAAATAAAAGAATTAATTGTTTATTTAACAATTACATTCCGATTTTTCTGTAATTCTCTTATCAAAACAAAACAAATGAATAAATTAGAGAGATATAAAAACCTATCAATCGAAAAATATTTGGTTACCACCGGGACACGAACCCGGAACTTTTATTTTTCATGGAAATGCGTTACCGAATTGCATTTTACGGTCGACGTAATCGTCCATCCGAGCAAATAATTTGAATAACCATGGATTGGGTTCACACCGCGCATACTCTAATTAATAATACGCATCCCCAGAGACGTCGTACAGTGCGCACTGAATAAGCTGTTGTTTCTTCAAAAATGATGCCTGCCAGAACGTTACAGTTAGTGGAGAGCGCTATGGATCCATGATTACTGACTTTTTCGTTCCCCAAGTTAATGGTATTAATGTGAAAGACCTGTGGTTCCAACAATACGACGTAACATACCACACAGAGCGCGCCACAATCAATTTATTGAAGGAAACATTCGATGAGCGCATAATTTCGCGTAATAGACCTGTGGATTGGCCTCCAAGATCGTGTGATTTTAAAACCTTTGGATTATTTTCTGTGGGCATATATAAACCAGAGACGATAGACGACTTGGAAGCCAACATTGCTGATATACGTCCCCAGCTGCTCCAAAAAGTGGCCGAAAGTTGGACTTCCAGATTGCCCTTTATTCAAGCCAGTCACGGCGGCCGTATGCGCGAATTCATATTTAAACACTAATGGCATAAAATTATCTTTCCAATAAAGCCAATACCGTGGCCATTATCACGATTTTTATTTCATTTTAAAGTTCTATGCCTCTAAAAAAACACCCCTTACAAGCTAATAACATTCTAAGAATATTTGAATTAAATTATGCACCCTAATGGCGATAAATTGATGTGGATAATAAAAAACATTATCCACCAAAATTGCCAACCCGTTGAGTGAGTTGGTCCATTTTCTAATTTATCTACACTTTTAATTATATAATGTATTGAATTTATATCATAAAAAAATCATAGAGGATCGAAATTATATTCTTAATAGTTATAGTGGTGGTATTCTGAAATTCGTCTAATAATAATTCGTGTAATACTTTTACCTAGGGACGTCACTGTTTTAGTAATAAATATCTTTCCTGGAACACACATCAGAAAGTTGTGCTAACCTAATTAAAAACGTGCCATTTAGTTTTTTCACTCCTGGCCTCAACACGAGTATTAAGGTCCATTACCTCTAGATCGCTTTCCTGATCTTTGATAATCTCGGTGATGTGTGTGAAGAACAAGGAAAAAGATTTCATTAAGACATAAATATCATGGAAGAGAAGTATTAGGTCATCCCATAAATAATGCGTTTTTTTTTCAATTACATAAACTAAAAATCGGAGGGGGGCGGAATAAACTGTCTGTATCAAGTTTATTACCACCTGCTATAAAAGCAGGTAGTTAGTTACTTATTCTTAGTACAAGTTATAAAGAGTGCAGTTCGATTATAACGGTTATTTTTTCAAAGCAACAATGGATGTATAGAATATTATATTCAGGTATCCACCCATAAAATACTGTGGACTAGGTCTAATACACATGTAAAAATTGTTTATCTTTTCGAAAGATTGATTATTTTCTTTATATATATTTTATTATTTATATCTTTCTTATCACTGGAGCTGATAAGTCCACACCGCGAATGCCATCGCGATGTCGAGATCGAACTAATATCGGTCAAGTTGACGTCATACTGAAAAGACGAGCATTAGGAAATATATGGATGCGAAAATATCTGTCAATAACATGGATTGCGACCAAAAAGACGCGCCAAAAGGGTGTTTACGAATTTGGAACAATTGTTAATTTACAATGTTTTTTATTTATTTTTAATTGGCCTCATTTCACAGCGGTCATTGATAATACCGAAAATAAGTTAATACCTTAAAACTGATCATATTTGTATACTCAAAACAACATATACATGAATATATGTTGAAATTCAATCAACACTTTTGAGCTCATTATCTCAATACAGTGTCAGTGTCAGATAGAACATTGTAATTCTGAGGGGTCGAAATGTCATCAAATACAGGGTGGCCCAAAAAAAGTGAGAATATTTCGTAAAATGTTGGTTATTGTCTATTGATCGCTTTGTTACGTTTCTGTATTGACTGTGTTTTATGCGGTGGATTATATTCAATATTAAATTAATTCAACCTATTTATTAATGATTATTTTCAATCCAACCCAACTACAATACCCGTGTGAGAAATTTCGATGGCAAGGCATTATTGGGAGGGTTTGTATGATTTTAAGGCAGGTCTTAGCAATTGCGGGCGCTGATTTAATTAAGCATGTAAGTAGGGTTAAAATATTGATTACAGCACACTGCAGCCGACTTCAGCAAGTGTTGTTTTGTACTATCGGTGTTGCGCTGAAATCTACCTTTATTTATTTTACAGTGATCATTGATAATACCGAAAATAAGTTAATACCTTAAAACTGATCATATTTGCATACTCGAAACAAAATATACATGAATATATATTGAAATTCAATCAACACTTTTGAGCTCATTATCTCAAAACAGTATCAGTGTGTCCTTGTTATTCTGAGGGGTCGATATCTCAAAAATTAGAGCTGATAGATAAAATCTGATGCCATTTTTGAAATCAGTAATCCAAGTACACGAAATGGATCATACTTTTAACCAAAATGTGTAATGGCCAGAGTACCATGCAAAAATACCAATTATAATCATTTTATTACACAAAAAGTTACATTGATGCAAGATTGTTAATAGCACTCCACTACATTTTCGCCAAATTTTTCATTTACATTCTGTTTCAAATTAATACATTTACTATTCCAATTTTAAAAGCAATCAACTTTATATTACGAAGAATCTTAAATACCTTTGAGTAAAACCCAAAAGGAGACGCCAGAATTAAATTAATCAATTCGTTTAATTAAATTTGGAAACTTTAATACTTACATATTAAGGAAAAAAACATTTTTGTTGTGAAGTTGCATATTCAAAACATAGTTCTGTGATATTTAATACAAGTTAAATTAATCAACTAGAAAGATATGCAGAAAAATCTATCAATCGAAAAAATCTGAAAATGCAACTTCATTGTAAATAGATACACAGTGATGGTGTTTGAATAAAACATAATATTTATTATTTGATATTATTGTTATCACACATAGTGCTTAAATAACAATATTCCTGAAAATTTTGGCAGCGAAACAAATACTTCATTCGTCGCCCCTTCTGCTCTACTAGTTTTCCATTGTATTATAACACAAAATTGAATGCTTATATCTGATTTTAAAATAACTCTCAGGCTATTGAAAATACCCCAGGCATTATTAAAAAAATATATATTGCGTATTAGTTAAATATTTCATATTAAAATACCAGATGAAAATAATTTCAATTATTAAACAATTAGCCTATAAGTTCAGATGGTTCGGAAGGAATTTAATTACAATGCTGGAAACCCTTTAAAATATTCTTAAATAAATATTATAATATAAAAACAAAATATATATTAATCATCTTAGTAAAATTTATAAATGCGTGTTTATCATAAAGCACTTAATAATCGGAAAATACATTAATGTGTTGAAAATTATAATTGAATTAATTCTGTTATCTTCCCGCATCGTGTGGTTTATTTTTGTGATAATAATTTAAATGGTATTAACCACCTAGCGCTCAGTAACGCAATTAATATAACCTATAAATTTGCAATTTAAATCAATCACTAATTCCATTAACTTAACATATTGTGGTTGAAACTCGGCGAATTTTCGATGGTGTATTCGTAAATGGAAGAAATTTTAATTCACACCAAAATAATTATTAACCGATTGGCAATTTTTGTTTTATCGTAAGTGGTTTGGTCATGTGAAACGGACGAATTAGGAGAGATTGGATTGTAAGAAATATATATGACGCAAGTGTTGATGGCAGAATAAATAGAGAACGACTCCGAAATACTTGGCATGACCAGGTAAACCAGATGGTTCTGTTAGAAGCCTCAATAATCAACTAGCTCGTATGAATGTGGTTGAGGCGACAATTGTATCAGGACAAGATTGTGACGCTCTATCCTCTCTGCCTACCCCCGAGGAGAAACGGCGTGATGGTAAGTTAGGTTAAGTTCAATATGATATATTATATTTGTGTACCTATATATAAAATATTGGCACCATAGAGAACTAACTGTTGTTACTTCTTTACAACCATTATACAGTTCGCCGAATGGTGGGGAGGGAAGACAGAACGCCACAATCTTCTGTCCCAGGACACCACTCTTTACAGCGGTAGCTCGGTATACGTCTGCTTTGGTTTAAGTCCAACTTGGTATACGTCCTGTTTGGATGCGAATTTTTATGTTTGGTATACAACCTTTGTTTGGTATACAATCTTCAGTTGGTATACGATCTTTGTTTGGTACCGACCTTTGTTTCATATACGACCATTGCTTGGTATAGACCTTTGTTTGGCATACGACCTTTGTTTGATATACGACCATTATTTGGTATTCGACCTCTGTTTTGTATATGACCTTTGTTTGGCGATGACTCGCGTACGTCAAATGGTGCGCACTTACGTCGTCGGTCTCGTTCGGCTTAATTCTGTTTTTGGAGAGGGGGCACTTCTGCCACGATTGCCCACGAGCGTTAGTACGACTGTTTCTACCATTCGGTTAGCAATGCGCGCTGTATCTGTGAATTTTGCGTGTTTTTGTGTTTGTTCATAATTTTTTTTTTAAATTAATTAACCACGAGTTTTAGAAAATTAATAAGAAGCCACTAAGGCCCAAACAAGCGTAATAGCGTTGTCTGGAATAACCAGACAATGTCACATTTCCGAAACATCTTAAGGCAAAATAAATATTATTTGGACAGATTTTTAGTACTTAAACGTCAAACCTGATGATTTTCAACGTGTTAAATGTTAATTTATTTTATTTAATTGCTTTTGTATTTATATATTTTAGTATTAAGCCGTGTTTAATATATTTTATACAGCCCCATCAATGTATTATTTTTAATGGGAACGGATTAATTATTTCCTCTTTGTTTGGTATAAGTCCAAAGATCTGGAACGGATTAAAGACGTATACTGAGGTACCATTGTATATATATGTTCATGTATGGCCTTCAGTTAATATTTTGTAAATGTTTCAAAAGGCTTCTAGAAGTCTGAATCTTCTGTCCGTGTAATGCCGCCGCCGGATCTATCAACTACTCTATATTTAAAAAAAATCGATCAGGTTTATTTAATACTCTCATGGTTTTTGTATTATGTATACAATTCACTGAGAAAGAAGAAATAAAACTTTATTACATTGATTTTTGACATATTGAAATTAAAATTATTATTTTTTAATTTAAATTTTAAGGTGGTACCGTGTAAATACTGAATTTACAAATGAATTTCTAATGTCAAAACGTAAGTTTGTAATTTATGGGTACTGCATAAAATGTGTGTTAACATACGTCACTGAAAAAAAGTGAGGGAAAAATATTCTGAAAAAATTGCCACCGGGAACGTTTATATTTCTCTCCCAACTAAGCTACGTTAGATCGGATAATGTTCGTCAGATGTATTGCTAATATTAATTATAATATATTTATCTAGATTTATGTTCCGAATTCGTAAACACCCTTTTGGCGCGTCTTTTCGAATCAGCCGCGACCACTGTTATTGACACATTTCTTCACAAATTCCCATCCATACATTTTCTCATGCTCGTCTTTTCGGTATGAATTGTGATCTTGACGCCAACAGACATCAACTTGACCGATATTTGTTCGATCTCGACATCACGATAGCATTCGCGGTGTGGACATTTCAGCTCCAGTGCACCAGCACTGTAATTTTGTGATATTGTGTTTTGATCACGTATTGTTTGTTATTTGTGTGCCGTAAGTGAACTTGTGACATCGCCGTATTCAATTGGGATCGGCTCATCCGCGTGCCATCTTGTGTGATCTCGGCGGGGACTGCAGGGATTACGGAGGCGTCATATACAAGGTAAGGCGAGCAGTCCTTCCAAATTTCGGTTCCCGAGATCACTGGTCTTTCGACTAGAACCCTTATCACTTCACCGACCTCATCCTGTACCACGTTTCCCTACTTCCCTCCCCTACCCTGTGGTGATTCCGATTTACGACCGGAATTATCGTATTCCATTCCGAGGGACGTGCAACCCAGAGATTGCACATTTCATTTTGATCCTATCGATCCGGATTTACAGTTCGAATTCATTTTTTTTTTTTCAGTAGAAATCTACCAACTTTATTAAAATGGAGTATTTCTCAGATTTAACTTTGAATGATACCTCTTAGATGGCGCCAGGACTGAAGTGCATTTATTTGTGTTGTAGCGATTCACAAATCATTTCTTGGTAACCACGTCAGTCACTGTCGCCGATGAACGGAACAGCAGCAATTGTAATAATGTGAATACTTATATGTAGTGTTATTTCTGTTCTTGGAAACAAAAATATTTCAAAGAACAAGATTAAAAAAATATTTTTTTTCAACAATCCGTTTTTGCGGTGACCAGGTAACTAACTGCACGCGGAACAACTGCACATACAGTTGAAGAATATTTGGTAGATTAATGATAGTTTCCTCACGATATTAAAAAGTGATCTAAAAAAAAACTCCGTTGACAATTTCAAATGTGGGACGTACTAATGATAAAAATGGGAGTATTATCAAATAAATATCACATTAAATCATTAATAAATACAAAAAGTATTTATTAATTATTTAATGTATAAATATAACAGTAATCACATTACTAATAAATAAATAAAAAATAACAATTTCTTGCTTTTATATTTGTCAATTGATCTCGAAATATCGTTTTTAACGGGCAAAACAGATAGCTCAAATATTTTATTTTGTGTCATAGACGAGACACTAAAAACAATAGTTTTTTTATCAATTTAAAACGAGAAAAGTTCCTTTCCCCGCTAGCAATGCTAACAGGGAAAATATAATAAAAAATATTTTTAGATAGTTACATTGAAGTGGGAAATTTAAATTTTAAATTTCTAAATAATTGAGATATAATATAGCCTATTGAATAAGCTGGGTTCAATCTTTATTTCGTGAGTTTTTGAGACTGCCAAATCTGTTCTATGTTTCAAAGCACAAGCACTTAATTTAGTTTAAGAATTAGCAAGAACATTGAAGTAACATAATATATCATATTCTATGTAATTTATTTATATATATTGGAATTTGGCTTCTGAATGCGGCCCTGAAGTGTTTTTAATTAATGTTTTTATTTCAGCGCACATTCTTTCCGATGTGACGTTACCGTTATCGTGTACAAGTAACGGTATTGTGCGTACAGAATGAGATTATTATATCCTGATAATATTATTATTAATATGTGTGTTGTCACAGAGAGAGCGTTTGAGCAGAGTTGCACAACTGCTAGCCATACCTGCTGAACGCGCCCAATTTCATCACCCCTAGAATCACCCTTATCAAGCCCGATAGAGCCAATTCAACATCCCCCATCTCTCATCCCTTTCCAACTCACGCGTGTCTTATCAAGTATGACAGAGCGTAAAATGTTATCACAATTCCTCTTACAGGCGTCGATTTATATTGTTTTCTGTCTCTTGCCGTCGCTTGCGGAACGCTGGTGTTAGAAAGAAACGCAACAATAACAGAAGTGTATAAGACATCTCTGTCTTTTCGCCGAAAATTTTCGATCCGCCTTCGGCTGCAGTTCGGTAAATAAAGCCGCATTCTGTATCATCAACGACTTGAAGATTTTTCATTAGACTTTTTAATGTGATATTAACATACCATTGCGCCAAATCATTGTAGAGAGAGGCGGAGATGATAGAATGTGACACTTTTATGTTCTGGCACACCACTCTTGTTCCCTTCACTTTCATATGTCTTCTCATGTATGTTCGTTAGGCATCCTCCAATATTTGATTTATATGGTCATGCCAGGTATTTCGTGGAGTTTGCTTGTTATCTTCAACACTCCTCACAATCCTCAATAATAACGGAACCGACTCATGATAATACAACATGTATGTATCCCTGAACTGTACTGTTTTTTCTGAGACTTCACGGATAAAATTTCTTACAAATATTTTTTTAGATCTCTCAGCACCAGACTTTTCAGATCAAATACGTTCACGCTTATCGAAAGTTGTAATCGGTTCCAAAAGTAACCAATCAAATGATCTATCGTCGTTGCTAAGAACTATTAACGTTTTAAATAACTATAACGATAATAACCGGTTAAAAATAACCGTGACACAAATATCAACCGCCGCTGTTATATAGATAAAATCATAGCTTTAGACATGCTGCGTTTCCTTGGTATTTGAATACGTATTATGACTTATTTATTTATTCTTAACATAGTGCATACATGAGTATATGAATATACTTTAATATAAACAATATCATATATTTTCCTTTTTGCTATAACTTGTCTTGCACATATTTCCTTAGTTACATTGTATACCTTTGTATTCTTTTTGAATGGCAGTCTCATTCTATCTCTTGTATAATGTTCGTGGCGGTGTTGATTTGCCTCAATGTTTCTTATAAATTCTGCCGAAGTTGTTTTAGTGAGGATTTTAAAAATAAATACCAATAACATTGAAATATGTCACTATATTTCAAAATCCGTTATTGGATTCGGAATTATTATTTTTTATTTAAAAATTGTTTTTTTTTTAAATACGCTTTGTTACGTAGCAATATTGAGTATAATGTAATGGTGAGCAAAATATGTTATGCTGTAAGATGTTATGCGAGCAATATTAAGTATAATGTTATGGTGCCATGTTTTTTTATCATTATAAAATACATTTTTGTGTTTAAATTAATACAATAATTAAGTAAATACATACTGATTTTATTTTAGATGAAAGAAATTAATAATAATTCCTGTCATTAAAGGGTGTCAGTTTTGCTTTATTTTCGCGAAATTTTAAAAACGTGTTGTAGCAGGTTTTTAAAGTCAGTGACTCTAATATATTTTCTGTTTAAAGGTCATGAATGTAGCAGCTCTATTTATGATAGAGTAAAGAATGAATCAGGAAAGAATGTAAAACAGATCATAGTATAGTGAGTAATATTAAGAAAGGATCACATATGTGGTTTGGTCATATGAAATAGAGGACGTCCGCGGAAGACGATCAGGTAAACCAGATACTGGAAGATTCTCTTAGAAGCCACAATAACCAGCGACCTTGTATGAAAAGATGTATGAATGTGGATGAGGCGAGAATTGTGTGTCAAGACAAAAGAGTATGGTGCTCTATCCTCTCTGCCTACCCCCGCAGGGAAACGGCGTGATGGTAAGTAAGTAAATACTTTTACGCAAATAACGTAAATTATCAAAAATGATTCCAAATAACGATCATTAAAATTACTAACAATCTATTTTTTCTCAATATTATTATTATTATTATCGTAAAAGTTTTATTTAGATATATTTATGATAGGCATATAGAGACTAAGTGGATACTCAACACGGTTATACCGGTTGACAGTTGACTAGTTGAATCGCCTGGCCGGAACGCGTCGCCACATCTTGAAATAACAAAGCGCCGAACAAAATTGTAATTCCACGCGATTATTCAGTTTCCCGCCCGGGTGCGAGCGGAGCGTTGCCGGCGGCCGTCTGTCCCCCTCGGGCCGCGTTTTCTCGCAAACGATCGATACGTAATAAGAAGTATCGCCGATATTTGCAGACGTGACATCGCCGAGCCGAGCGCGAATATTCTCGCGGGCGTCCACCGGCACGGCGGCGGCCAGAAGCACTCGAGCCCGCGTCGGTCCGGCCTGGCGCCTGGCCCCGCGTCCTGCTGGAGGAACGGGACGTTTCACCATCGATTGCGGCCGTGTGTTTGTCAAATCGTGACACAAAACGATCATCGTGTTGGTAAACTTCACTGGCAGGTGAGCCGGTGTACATTTTAGCAATCGTTCGCCAATCTGTTTCAGTGTTGTATTCATTTAATCAGAAATGATTCGCGATATCTATCGCGCACTTTCCGCCGACTGTCGCATGGTTTTTCATCCATTTTTTTTTTATGTGACCCATTTCCCGTACATCGGTACGCTCTTTATTTGATGTGTCAACATTTTTTTGTAAGAGCTTAAAAAAAAGCGATGTTTTGTTTAATGAAAAACATTTTTTCAACGTCTCGATCTTCTTCTAAATAAGAAAATTATTTTTAATTACTTTATATTCATGGGGATGATAACGGGACCAGAGGTGAAACCCACAACTCAAAAACAGTCTAAAACGTAGTCAATCATTATATCATGGCACCTAAATTATAAAATAAACTTCAAAATATATATATTCAAACAGTTTTAAAAAGTACCTTACTAAATGCCATTAAAAAACCGCTCTGTTCAAAGTTTTAAGTCCATTTAATTTTGATTAATTTGTATACAAAACAATTTTAGATTATGATCTATAAATGTTCACTTAAAAGCCACCCCTGTAAATCAAAATCATTCTTATTTGGGGGTACATTTTAGTAGTTTTAAGTCGACTGTACATAATACCATGTATTGTTGCATTCGTTGATAGGGCATGTGACGTTTTGGATGGCAATAATATAAATATTATATAAACATTAATTCTTATCTCTATGTTAAACGAACCCTTTTGTTGCAAATCAAGAATCAAAAATGTATAGAAAAATGAATCAATTCTGATATTAAAGTGTAGTTTATCAACCTTAGACAAATTATAATACCTATGAATGCATTTAAAATAGACTCGACAGTGTCACGACATGAATATAAATAGATATAGGTATTGTATTGTTATCTATTATGCCAATAACCGCAATACATACAATACAAAAATTACAGCCACTACATGCCACACAATAAAAATGTATCACATACGAAATACTACAACAACTAAGAATTAACTATTTGTTATGATAATTTGCGAAGGAGGGGGCGAAAACTAACTGGCATAATTCATGTTAGAGTAAGGAAAATTAACTGTAGTAATTATTATCATGGCACTACAGCCCTGGGCTTTGACCACTTCCATTTCATTATATTCTGCGCTTTGTAATAATAACATTATATTTTTTTATAGCCATTTACGTAAAACAAAAAACATCTCATGGGCCAATTACACATAAACTGTTTATAGTCATACACTATCTTTGTATTTAAAATTGTTATTTAAACTTATGAAAATGATTTTTGTCTCTTTGTAAATAAATTTCTGATGTTTATATTTTTATTTTATTATTTAGATAATAAATAAAAATATGAATTTTAACCACAAAGATAATATTGCTAATTTCAAAAGTATAAAATTTCTGATGCACTGTTTCTTACGACGGAGAGCAAAGAGCTCCACGCCTTTGGGCCTGCCACCGCAAATTTCCGTTCACTAAGCTTAGACTTCTGGCGACGGCTGGTCGGTTCTACAACCCCTCCTGCTGGAAGTAGTGGCTGACCTGAAAGTTTAACGTCTGGTCATCTGGGATGCGAAGCTCTTGAAGATACAGAGGCGCTATGTTATGTGTCGCCTTAAACATCAAGCAGCACAATTTAAATTTAAATATTTCAGGAAAACAGAGCCAATATCATTGTGAAGACTCTTCCATCCATAGATTACCCACAATCTATGGATGGAATCTTATCTATGTGTAAATCTCAAAAATATCAGTACAGTTTTATCTAAATATTAAAAATGATCTATTTAGATGTAGATTTAATTAGTGCAACTCTAAACAAATAGTAAAATATTAAAAAAGATCAGATATACGTACAGCTGGTTGAAGAGATATTTCATCGTGATTCAATGTATTTATTTATTTATTAGACTTACATGTTTTTGATGTAACAGAGGTGAATATAAAATATAATAATATAATACGATAAACGTAAGATACAATTATATTGCAATTGAGTAAACTCTTGTTGATATAGTTAAACTAATTTTGATGCGATTATATCGTAGTTTATTGTGTGCGATGGAGTAGACTCCACCTCTGATATATACAGCATCGTCCTGGCTACTTTGCTAGACTGCCGTCTGTGTTAAAGCAGACAGTTTTTTTCGTGCTGTTGTGGTGTTATTTAATTCAAGAAAGATAAAGATTCGACGGGAATAAAATGAATGTAGCAAACGTGTTGTAAAACCAGTGAATTATTAGTGTAGGTATTGTATTACGATTCTGTTGGAATGTTGGACAGCGATGCTTCTGATTGATCTCTACCCAATTGAATCATATATTTGTATAATATTATTTTGAGTGAGCAATTGGTGTTGAGTGTGTTGTACAATTTTCGAACTAAAAACACGTAGAATCGTCGATAAAATATCGTTGTTGCTCTCGGAATTGGTGTGTAGAAAGATGTTCGTTATTTGTCTTGTGTTGTGGCCGTGATTTATTGCTTGGGGTGAGATGTTGTCAGCATGGAAATATTGGACGAGTCTCAACATATAGATTTGTCTTATGTCTAGGACATTGTACCCTTTATATATAATATCTGATGGGTATCTAAAGGGACGACCATTTATTGCCTTATGAATTGTCAATGTGAAGTTTAAATATTACGTATTGAATTCACTTTATACAAATGATAATATTCTCAGGCTATGTTTTGAACAAGTTGTGCTGCCTTAAATAAATATAAAGACAACAGTCAGATTTCAACGTTCCGAATTACATATACATCTACTATTTTTTTCATTAGTTTTCATTTATCAAACTGACATTTGTTTGGGACGATTCATTTTCCTATATCTACGAGTGGCACAGATGTGATTGGAAAACGAAAAACGGAATTCAATAATTACCAGGGTTCGGAATGAAAATTAGTAAACCGGAACGCCGCTCTGCTTCGTGAAATTCTCGCAAATATAGTTCCGGCTCGTTATATCCTTTCAATTTCAATTACAATTCCTGTTCGATATTTTGTACAGGGTGGCCCAAAAAAAGTGAGAACATCTCGTAACACACGAGTTATTTCAAAACGTAATATAATTAATTATAATTCTTAATGTTTTTTTTTGCACAATATTTAGCTAATCAGAAATCATCAAAACACCCCATATTGCATAATCTACTGGGATTATTAAATCTGGGCTGTTCGGTGGCCACATGCCTGGCTCTATGAAATTAACATTCTCACGACGAAGAAAGTTGATTGTATTTCTGGCTGTGTGAGATGGAGCTCCGTCCTGCTGTAATGTCCACTTACGCTGTAATGTCTAGCTATATTCCAGGCTTTGTTTTGAAACACTTTGATAATTTTCTTAGCCCCCCAACATTTTTCAATTCGCAAATTTTTGTCTTCTGCGGTAATTTTTGTCATTCTAGACAACAATTTGAAAAAACCAAATATGAACAATGGGAAAATTAATAATCAAAGATGGCGACCGGAAACTGTCGAAATAAAACGTGTTATAGGCAAATAGGTAAGTAAGTAAATTAGTAAACTAGTTAAGGTCTTGTTGATATAGTTAAACTAATTTTGATGCGATTATATCACATTTTCCGAAATATTCTCACTTTTTTTGGGCCACCCTGTATTTTATAACATTTCAACCCCTCAGAATAACAATGTTCTATCTTGCACTGACACTGTATTGAGATAATAAGCTCAAAAGTGTTGATTGAATTTCAACATATTATATTCATGTATATTTTGTTTTAAGTATGCAAATATGATCGGTTTTAAGGTCTTAACTTATTTTCAGTATTATCAATGACCACTGTGAGATGAGAGAAATTAAAAATAAATAAAAAAACATTGTAAATTGACAATACTGATTCATAAATTGAAATAAATAACTGATGCAGTTGGAACTTTCAGCTGTTGCTATTTGGCGTGTATGGAAGAAATAAAGAATAATGCATTTGGAACCCATTTCACGCAATAATTCACATTATCCCAAAATGTTAGTCGGAACCTTGTTATTCTAAGGGGTAGATTTATTAAAAAGTTTTGAGAGCGTACTCGAGATACGACGCTGGAGATGATAACGCGTCACGTGCTCCAGCAGCCACCATCCGGGACAAACGTCTGACACGTTCGTCTCCGTGAAGGAGTTCGATTCATGTGAGAGTGTCAAGAATATGCCTGGAAGGAATATTCACGTCAGAAACAATGACCGGAGTGACATAAAAAATCGCTTAATATCCGTAGGCCGTAATCGAAAACACGAGTTGGGGGATATTGGAAATGTTTTTCCGAGAAGAAAATTTTTCTTAACTTATAAAAATCAATACCTTTGGTGAAACTTTTCAATGATTTTCCCATCTCCGCGAGACGTTTTTGACGGAGCGCCAACATTTAATGCTGCCTGTTAACAGAAATGATTTATTTGCTTTGATTTCGGAAAGATTTTTGTTTAAAGATTTTGTCAGACTCCCATTCCCCCCGTTTGAGTTGCAGATAATTATTTTGTAATTTTCGTTTAGCGAGTATAACAGGCCTAGCTGAATGTGACAGGGTAAAAATGTCACGAAAGAAACTTCTTCTTTGTCTCGTCCCACCGCGCGAGAGAGATGTCTACATCACCTGTGAGATAAATGCGAGGGATGATGGGATATAAGATGAAGCCTTAAACTGACTCTTATAAGTAATTTCACACTGAAGTTGTCAAGAGAATTTTCCATTAATCACCGATAGAAACTACGTTTATTAGACCTTTCCCAGAGAATTATGGCTAATACCATCAATATCATCATCTTTCTTCCCTTAACTTTTACGATTCCTTTGGTACTTCGCCAAGAAGATACATCTTGGAAGTTATTCCTCTAGCACTCGCAAAACCTGTCCAAGTAGGAACTCCATACCGAGGCTTGATTGATACAGATTGTTTATTCATATGTAAATACGAGTATATATATACACATACATAGGTATATGTTTGATTTAAGGTTTCCGCGAGCTTTAGTGTATGGAACTAGCGTCTCTTCTAGGTGAGATGTAAAAATACTGTGAGAGAATTATATCTCCTGCGAAAAAGTACGATTGTACCGTAACTTTTTGAGGCAACGCCTTGGTAATGGCACGTGTTGCCGTGCCGAAACATCGGCCCAGGTTTCCCCAAGGAAATCATATACAAAAAACGCGATCTAACCCAGAAGAGACGCTAGATGTATATATATACATACATAATATTTATTTTTAAATGTTTGTAATATATTATATACAGGGTGGCCCAAAAAAAGTGAGAACATCTCGTTACACATGAGTTATTTCAAAACATAATATTCAAATATATCAAATAAATTATATTTCATAATGTAATTTTTTTCCACAATATTTAGCTAATCAGAAATCATTAAAACACCCCCCATATTGCATAATCTACTGGTATTATTAAATCTGGACTGTTCGGTGGCCACATGCCTGGCTCGATGAAATTAACATTCTCACGACGAAGAAAGTTGATTGTATTTCTGGCTGTGTGAGATGGAGTTCCGTCTTGCTGTATTGTCCAGTTATGCTGTAATGTCTAGCTATACTCTAGGCTTTGTTTTGAAACTCTTTGATCATTTTCCTAGCATCTCGACGTTTTTCAATTCGCAAATTTATTACGGTCTTCTGCGGTGATTTTTGTCATTCTGGGCAACAATTTGAAAAAATCAAATACTTATGAACAACGGAAAAATTAATAATCAAAGATGGCGACCGGAAATTGTCGAAATAAATCGTAATATAGGTAAATAGGTAAGTAAGTAAATTAGTAAACTATTTAAGCTACTGTTGATATGGTTAAACTAATTTTGATGTAATTATATCACATTTTACAAAATGTTCTCACTTTTTTTGGGCATCCCTGTATATTGTAGATAGTAATGTCAATATTTTTAAAATTTATCTATCACATAGTTTAATTTTGGATATATATAATTTCTCCTACTTCTTATATCATCTGGCATTTCATTGAAAATCTTCATCGCTCTGTTTGTATATCATTAATTTCTGAGGTTTGGCCTTCCTTCTGAATGTCAGTCTGTCTCATTCTATGTCTTCCTCTTGTACGATGCTTGTGCTTGTACTGATTTACCTAAAAAAAAAAAAATTCTGCCTGCTGGTCGTAAGCCCTGTAACTACCCATACTTCCATATATTTCCATTAAATATAATAAAAAAAATAGCTTAGTCTCTGTGACATATATGTTATTTGTTTAATAACAGTGCTTTTGTAAGTGAAAGTCCAGTAATTGTGTGTTCTTGGATATATTCAAATAATTCTAAAAAATATTTAGTGCCGCAATGTAAAACCAGCATCCAGATACCGAAATATCGCATGAAAAATGGCTTTACTATGTTTAGTGACAATATCTGCCGGGTGACATCTCCTTCCCACATTACATGTCTGTATCATTTCATCCCCTCTTCTATCACGCGGCGTTTCCCATGCGGGTTGAACATTTGAAACATAAATGGTTTATATGTATATAAACAAATGTAAAGAAACAAAACTGTGTATTTAATTTGTTTGAGTCAAATATGAAATTCAAAAAAATTTCGGCGCAAGGAAATGTTAAATAAGTTGCCGAATATGCCGACCACAAATTCTTTCTTAACGCATGGCGTAACAAAAAGGGGTCGTGAACTCTTCGTAGAATTTTTAGGGTGATCCGGGCACCCTTTAGTTTTTGAAAAACTTTTCACTTAAGGGCCTTTTTCTTTATTTCAGCTGCCGGCTCCCTTGTTGTACGGTGGACTTTTGTCAAACCCACCCCCACCAGTCACGCGTTGTTGCAAAAATTAACATAATAACATATTGTAAATTGCAAAATTTTCATTAATTATTGTAATGTTTCTAAATGTAGCTGACTAACTGACACGGCGAACGGGATATAAGATCGCCGGGCTTTTGTGCGCGCTCTCTCGCATCTGCGCCGTGGTTCGATACGCATCTATTACTTGTACTTATAACTAGTGATGAAAAAAAATGCTACTCTTGACTCACTGGTGTGATTGTGATTGATATTCGATAATATCAGTGATTGAAAACTGTGACTGTGATCACAATTTCATTACTAATACGATATCACAATACACGAAATAAATTTAAAAAAACATAATTTTGAATGTATTTTACTTATATTATTCAAACAGCATTTGCGTAAAAAATATATTCTAGTATAAAATAATGAAAACACTTTAAATTATATGAGTTCATTTTTTGGATCAAATTCTGAGCATTTCAGATCAAATGCGTAAAACGTTTTGGCAGAATCTACTAGATGGCGCTTATCACGAATTATAATATCATTCCTTCACGAATATTTTCGTTTCATATGCACATGCGCCGAATCACGGTTCACAACCAAATAATAAATTAAATTTAATTAATCACGAATCGCGATATACCTTTCAATCATTGATAGTGAGTGTGACTCAATGGTATTGTGAGGTCATCACTACTTGTAACTGTGAGTTTTGTATAATAAAATATATTGTTACCCCAACGGGTTACCTTGTGCTACCTCAATCCCGCACACACTAAGGACTGCAAGTAGACACAGTCAGAACAGAATACAGCCGGCACAAGTATATTACAATTATGAGTATAATTAAAATTACCTATTCTATTTCTCTCCCCTGTTTAAAATGCTCAATCACTCTAATGAGATCTCACTAGGACTTGCATTACCGGTTTAACGGTAAACCGGTAAATTGGGAAATTTACCGGAAATTATTTCACGGTTGCTCAGAGAGAAATACCATATTGGGAACTCGAGAAAAATCGAGGTAAATATTTGAACATTGCATTTTAAAATCTAACGACTTACCGACCAACGAGTATTGAATCAGAACGAGCGTTTTCATCTGCGCGACAAATATGTACAAAATTCAGGTCAAGTCTAAAAGAAGAAAGTGTTGATATCATTTGTTTCACGAGAGCATATTTTAATTCTGAATATATATTATACGTATTTTTTTTATTAATTCAATAAAAATATTCAGTTGTAATATTATTTTAATTAAGAATTTATATTAGGTGTATACAAAGTATATAATCATACACCTAATGTATGTCACAGACAGGTAAACTAAATATTATACAGTCGTAATTCAAATTAACCAAGCTCGATGTGGCATATACATAAGTGATTATCTGATCTCCCATTACCATATCTCAATAAAAACAAAAAGGACATCATACACATATGTATGTATTTATATGACATTTTTCACCTTAAACGTATTTGAAATTATTTACGTTTTAATCTGGGATACCGTTTTTAGTAAAGGTAAAGACCACATACAATTATACTCCCCATTAGTGATTCGCTCAAAATCAAGAACCGTGAGTCAATCACTGATATTTTTGACTACCACTCACTACCAGTGATTGAAAATCTAGGAATATTGGGATTATTTATTGTTTTATATTAATTATTTTTTTATTTTATTTATATTTGGTTGTGAACCGTTATTCGGCATATGAAACTAAAATATTCATGAAATAATGACGTTATAATTCGCGATAAGCGCTATCTAGCAGATTCTGCCAAAATGTTTTACACATTTGACCTGAAATGCTGAGAATTTGATCCTAAAAATAATCTCACATTTTTAGGGGTTTTCATTTTCTTTGTGGTGATATTAAATTATATATGCTAGAATCTGTTTTTTTACGCAAGAGAAATTTAAATAATATAAGTAAATACGCACAAAATTATGTTTGTTTCAGGGAAATTAATATGAAATTTAGTCCATAGATGGCGATAGTGTAGTTGAACTCGAAGTGTTTCCACATAGTAACATATATAAAATATATAGATGTGGAGATTGATTAATGGGTGAGAATGGTGAACGTTATATTTGTATAAAGTAATCATTTAAGCCAGCCGAAGACAGGTCATAAACCCTGTAATTATCCATACTTCCATATCTTTCCATTGAATATAATAAAAATAACTTCATCTCTATGATATATCTATAATTAGTTTATGCTTTTTTATTTATTTCGTTATTGTAATATCGTGCGGCGCACGTGTATTAGTAATAAAATTGTGAGTCACAGTTTTCAATCACTGATATTATCGAATATCAATCAAAATTACACCAGCGATTCAAGACTAGCATTTTTTCTCATCACTACTCCCTCCCATAACTCCCCCCCCATAAGGAGATTCTTTTATCTCACCCTCTAACTTTACAACGAGGATTATTCAAAAAATTATTAATACAAATTAAATGTATTAATTAGAAAGATATACATATATAATTAATTTTATCAAAAAATATATTGTTGTTGCTATCGGGATTCGAACCTGAATCTCTTTCCAATCCGGGGAAGGTCCATTATTCAACTATGCTACAGCAGACAATACCTTTGTCGACAAATTTTCGAACCCATATGTTGCATTTTTCAAATGAACACATCTACCGTCCCATTATTTGAAAGCCATCTACTTTATTTTACGGAATCTCAAATACCTTTGAGTAAACCGATAGCAGACGCCAGAATTAACTATTCATTTTTATTAAATTTTGGACACTTTAATTCAACTTATATATTATTAAAGAGAACACATTCTTATTGTGAAGTTGCAATTGTTCAGAACATAGGTCTGTGATATTTTTAAAATACTGATTAAATGTATTAATTAGAAATATATACATATATAATCAATTTTATCGAAAAATATATTGTTGTTGCTACCGGGATTCGAACCTGGATCTCTTTCCAATCCGGGGAAGGTACAAAATATAACATGTAGGTTCAAACATTTGTCGATAAAGGTACTGTCTGCTGTAGCATAGTTGGATAATAAAACACAAAAAAATCAGCATATGTGCGATAAAAAACTATATCTCTTTTTTACAAAACTGTGGACTGGCTGCTTTTTGCATAACTATGTTCATTAATAAAAAAATAAAGTACATTTGTAACGTAATACTAATAAGACTTAAATAAAATGTAAAAATATTCACATAAAAATATGGTATTTTGTAATTATTTTAATAATGTTTAGTGCGTTCGTTTATTGTGAAGATAGCTATTAAATCGATGTATCGGTAAGGTTTTAGGTCAAGTATGTACAACTAGTACAGTTAACCTTATGTATGTATATACCGCTATATAATAAAGTGAATGTGACAATTATTATTATGTACTAAAATATTAAATTTTTATTTTTTTATTTTTTGTATTGTTATTATAATATTAGTTTAGCTTCGAGTGCTATTTTAAAGAGTGGTAAAATATATTTTTTACTTTCTTGGCTTTCTAACTGTGGGAATATTTATTATAGTGAATTTATAAATTAATTTTTCGAGCCAGAAAAACATGTTTTATGCAGAAATAGTTTGATGTGTTTATCTGAGATATGTAACGGTTTTTTTTTTTGATATATTATAATTTGCTCAGAATTGGGTCAGGTTAATAGACAGCCACGTTTCTGCCACATGCCGTTTTATAACGACAGCGGCCCTCAAAGGGTTTATTAATATATTCTGAGCACAGTGCGCCGAGGCTCCGGTGCGGTCAAGAGCAGTCTAAACATCATGTTTATTCCACAACACGCGGCCCGCTATCAGAGACATCCTTCATTGGAGCGACGCCAAGCGGAAGAAATGTTAGTCTACTGGAAACAATCGATTTACGCGTCTATCGAGCCAGGAATACCAGGAATGTGACGCCATCGTCTTCTACTTACCTCATCACTTACTTACCATCACGCCACTTCTAACAGGACGTCCTCTACTTCTGGTGCCATCAACACTTGCATCATATATCTTTCTTACCATTATCTCCTCATTCATCCGTTCCATATGACGAAACCACCTAAGTGATCCATTCTTATTCTTACTCACTATACTAAGATCAGCTTTACATTCTTTCCTTATTTGTTCATTCTTTACTGTGTCATAAATGGATCTGCCACATATACGCCTAAGTGATCTCATTTCCACTGCATTCAGTCTACTTTCGTTCCTTTTCTGCCAGCTCCAGCCCTCATTTCCAGTACTCCATTGTGAACCGCCAGTCTTGCCTCAGTTGACAAGTTTAGATTACCTATAATTCCATTCAAAGCGCCGTTCACTTTATTCCCTGCAGTCACCCTCATTTCGATTTCTCTGTCTTTCCGTTTCTATCGCACATACTTCTCAAATACACAAACTCACCTACTGGTTCCAAACATTCATTACCTACAAGTATTTAGCACGGTGTCTTGTTTCCCTCTTTCTCTAATACCATCACTTTCGACATGTTGACACTCATAACAAGGTCGCTCTCCTTGCACACATCGTATATTCTACTCACTAGCCTCTGTAATTCTTGTTCAATATTCGCCATTAATACTGCATCATCGGCGTACAATAAACAACACACAATCAAATCGCCCATCTTCGCTCCTACATTAATATATTCCAGTTCTTTCACACATTTATCCATATACATGTTGAACAGCTATGGAGACATTACACGACCCTGCTGGATACCCTCTGTAATGTCAAACCATGGTGTGAATGATCCGATCCTTACACACGCAGAACTTCTTCTACATCGAGTGACGTTTGCGATCATGTTGGCTATTCAAATATCTGGTCTGACCATTGTCTTTAAAAGCCGTGAGGTTCACCTTCTTCTTCTTCTTCTTCTTCTTCACATGACAAGGATCAGTTTCCTTACCTTTTTGGTAAGAAAACTTCGGTAGACGTGCGCGAGTTTGGTGTTTGTGTGTGTGGTGCATGGTGAATGCGGAGTGTGTTGACGTAATGTATCTGACCCCAATATTCACCAAATTACTCTCGTATTGTTTTGTATCGCGGAGTGTATTATGGTTCGTATTATGTGAAAATATACATACATGATATGAATGTGCGGCAGGTTGCAAGAATATTAACTACTTATTAATGCGCTGAATTGATTGAAGTTAAACGTACAAACATTAAAGTTAAACGTACAAACATTGAAGTTAAACGTACAAACATTGAAGTTACCGCTAGGTGCGTGAACTGCTCTCTCAAAGTCGCCTCCTCTTCTAGTTGCTCGGGTAACGTCAATACCGTACCAATACATAACCGTTCTCGTCTGCTATCAGCATTTGTATAGTTACATATCGTCGGTACCCTACTTCTTTATGGCTGGTCTTTATCAAGTGCTGCCTCACTGGGTGCATTCCAGCATAAATGACGAGAGTGGAAGCGATACCCCTCCACACCTTTATCATTCGCTTTCCTTGTCTATCTTCAATATCGATAAAAAAATAACAAATATTTACGTTGTAGTTTTCAGTTGACAGATGGCAGGCTTATGACTAATAATGCTATGTAACGTCGTGGAGTATCCGTTAAATTTTGCACTAGTGGAAAGTGGTGATGAGCTCAAAATCACGAACCGTGATTTAATCACTGATATCTTTGAGTCACACTCACTATCAGTGATTGAATATCTGGGAATATCGCGAATCATGATTTAATTTATTTTTTTTGTTAAAATTTTTATAGATTTTCTGATGTCACTGTTTAAATCGATTATCAATTGAATCAGCACCATCTACCCGATTGTTCGTAATTTTATCAGCATCATTTAGTAGATTTTGCCAAAACGTTTGCTGAGAATTGGACCCGAAAAATAAATTTTCATTTTTTAAAGCATTTTCATTCTGTTTGTGGAGATATTAAATTAGATTTATATTCATTATTTATGCTAGAATATGTTTTTTACGCAAAATAGGTTTTAATAATATAAATAAATACCTATGCTCAAAATTATTTCGCGTATTGTGATATTATGTGGCGCACGCGCATTAGAAATGAAACTGTGATCACAGTCGCAGTTTTCAATCACTGATATTATCGAATACCAATCACAATCACACCAGTGAGTCGAGACTAGTATTTTTTCTCATCGCCAGTGGAAAGACTTCTAAATCTAATAAAAGTAAAACCAGAAGGTGGGTTTTGCTATATCACATAAATGAACGCAGTCAAATGGTAATGTAAAAGTTTAATATAATTAATTATAAGTATAACTAATTGTTCGTTCGCATATGCATTAGCGATATCGATATCAATCGTATCACATTGTATCCTTATGTAGGGACCATTGGTCTTAAAACATGTTGACAAATCAATTAATAGTGGTTTAAATAAAGTGTTTTTTCATATTATTTATATAATATTTTGCATCAAAGTTATTTTGTAAATATTAAAGAAAGAAAATATTCTTACATATCATCTCTTCGTACGTACGTTTCAAATGCGTTCAGCCAAACCACCTCACTAACAATTTCTTAATTCTATCAAATATGCTACAAACAGCCTTAATTAACTCCTAACACGCGGCTGAATAGCGCTGAAAACTACACAGTAGATTCAAAGTGAATTAGGTTCATATTTTTATTTATTATCTTTGTTTTATTAATCACTAAAATGAGTTTAAATACATCTACCGGTTTCTAAAAATTAAAAATCTAAAAATTATTCGAGTAAATTTGTATTAAGTAATGATTTGAGTTAGGTACTAAATTTTTTATTTTTTTTTAAAAATAGATTCTGTCGAAGAAACAATATATGTTTTAGTTAGTTATGACATCCTGAAGAAGAAAATGGTATTTTTCGAAACCGGTAGATATATTTAAACTCATTTTAGTGGTTAATAAAACAAATATAATAAATAAAAATATAAATCTTAACCACAAAGATAATATTGCTGATTTTAAAAGTATAATTAGGTTCAGTTTAAATTAAAGAAATACAGTAAAATATTATTAAAAATATCAAGGCAATTAATCATTCTAAACATATTTAGATTTCATTTAATAAGGCTAACAACGATGTGAAGGCAAGGAGGATAGAATGCCGTGACTTTCTACCACGATGTATCACCATTTCATCTATATCCATCTACCGTCAACTTTCAGTATTCTTCACACGTACGTCTATTTCAAGGTTCCAAATATTACCTCTAGAATATTAGTAGAAGGTTTTTGGCGGGGTTGAATATTATCTAGTCACCTCTCCTTTCAGAAACACCCATGGTTGATTAATATTCTTTTATCAGATACTCCTACTACGTAACGACCAAATAATGGGAGGTTTTTTTTGGCCTAATGGCTTCTTAGCGCCATGTGAGATCTAAAGTCAACTAATCAAAGCATCAATTGATGTCACTCTATATTGAATTATGTCGAGGATGATAAATTATGGTCTACGTTTAAAAATAGGTTATTGGAAGAGTTTTTTTTTAAGGAAAACACATTTTTGTTGTGAAGTTGCATTTTCAGAACACAGCTATGTAGTATTCACATCAAAAATATGTTTTTCTTAAAAATATATAAGTTGTATCAAAGTTTATCCAAATTTAATGAAATAAATAAATTTATTTAATTCTGGCGTCTCCTGGCATGTTTTACTTAAAGGTATTTAAGATTCATCGCAATATAAAGTTAATTGTTTTTAAAAATTAAATAATAGATGAATCAATTGGAAAGATTACAGAATGTATTCGATTGCTATAGCGAAAATGGTAAACGCGCTTCCCCGGACAGGAAGAGGTTCAGGTTTGAATTCCGGTAGCAGCTAAATATTTTTTCGATAAATATTTTTTTTCTGTATATCTTTCTAATTGATTATATTAGTTCTTCAGTATTAATAAAATTACATATTTATGATGACTCATATCTAACTTTTTCGTTTAGTCAAGTAATAGATAAATTAATACTTACAACACAAATCTAAGTATTCGTCAAAAATATTTGGGTATCTTTGAATTGAAGCACGTTTATACATTTTTTTAATAATTTGGAAATGTATTGATAACTAGCGGCTGTCGAGGACGGTTATGCTGTGGCAGCTGGGTGGTTTTACGAAAACCGTAGAGATGGCAATATATATCGCATCCCTTGTGTAGGGTTCCGTGAAAAATTTATGACAAAGCAAACAAATACATTCAACCAAAAAGTTATTGTACATAGATTTATCATATTTCAAATCTATGGAGCACGATACGCAATGAATCATATACACTACATGAATAAAATGGTCAAGGGACTTTGAATATCGTTGCCATTTGAAGGGCGATATCGCTAATGCATATGCGAACGAACAATTAGTTATACTTATAATTAATTATATTAAACTTTTACATTACCATTTGACTGCGTTCATTTATGTGATACAGCAAAACCCACCTCTCTGGTTATACTTTTATTAGATTTAGAAGTCTTTCCACTGGCGATGAGAAAAAATACTAGTCTCGACTCACTGGTGTGATTGTGATTGGTATTCGATAATATCAGTGATTGAAAACTGTGACTGTGATCACAGTTTCATTACTAATGCGCGTGCGCCACATAATATCACAATACGCGAAATAATTTTGAGCATAGGTATTTATTTATATTATTAAAACCTATTTTGCGTAAAAAACATATTCTAGCATAGATAATTAATATAAATCTAATTTAATATCTCCACAAACAGAAATAAAATGCTTTAAAAAATGTAAATTTATTTTTCGGGTCCAATTATCAGCAATTGTTTTGGCAAAATCTACTAGATGGTGCTGATAAAATTACGAACAATCTGGTAGATGGCGCTGATTCAATTGATAATCGATTTAAACAGTGGCATCAGAAAATCTATAAAAATTTTAACAAAAAAAAATTAAATCTTGATTCACGATATTCCCAGACATTCAATCACTGAGAGTGAGTGTGACTCAAATTAACTGTGATTAACTCACGGTTCGTGATTTTGAGCACATCACTACTTTCCACTAGTGCAAAAGTTAACGGATACTTCACGACGTTACATAGCATTGTTAGTCATAAGCCTGCCATCTGTCAACTGAAAACTACAACGTAAATATTTGTTATTTTTTTATCAATGATATATATGATTTATTAAAACACTTTTTAACTTCTTTCGATTTTTTAATGACTTTAATGATTCATAATATGATAGAAAATGTATATTTAAATGGAATTCCACCATGAATTAACAGTATCAAAATTAGAAATAATCAATGATATATTTTTTTTTTTTGAAGGCTTCCCGGTCAAATGCGTTAAAAAAAACGTAACAGAAAAATACATATATGCAGGGATGGTACGATAAACGTATCTGACATATGTAACGCGTTTTTTTATAATGTCTATTTATCTATAAATGTCTGTTTAGAAGAAGATTATCGCGATAATAATATTATTTGTTCTAAATTTTAAAATATTCACAACATTATATTTTTAATTAAAAATAATTTGTAAGAATTATTATCCCATATTTTAATTAAGTTATTTATCTTTTCAGCGTCAAAAATGGTGAAAATAAAGTGACGAGATATACATATAAATACTTCTATTAAAACATTACCGTATTGGTGTAAAATAATCTAAGACAATGATTTGGAGAACTGTACTGACGTAGCTACCAAAGATGAGCCCAAGTAACCAACTATTCGCGTGTAATAGAATCATATTTTGTAAGAATCTTATGTCTAAATATTCATTGAGAAATATTCCAACGTCCTAAATATCAATTGTGTTCAATTGTTCAACATTATCAGACAATGAAAGTCCGCGAGCCGCACGTGATCTTACCATTGTGTAATTGTAATGATATAACGATGGACATAAATAGTCGTTTATTAGATGTGTTGTTAGCAGCGACGCGGTAGTATCTTTTTACAATATAATATAATATAAAAATTAAGTAAGACACAAAAGATTCACTAATAACAGCCAAAGATGAGGTAAAATTCTGACTAAATTATAAGTGACACGATGTGCGACGATCGCCAAGGGTTGAAGCGAACACAAGGGTGAAAAAAAACTAAAGTTTTCAAGTGAGGAAGTGATTTTTTTTGTTTTTACGAATCCGGCTCGAAGGACCATTCCAAGATGCCGGGAATGATCGCCTTCCAGAGGCGTTGGGCCGTCGGCTCTGACGACCTTGTCGTCCCGGGAGCCGTTCTGTTCACACTGCATCTTGTCTGGTGAGTACCAACTTCTTCAATTTTAACCATTTACTCCGTTCTACTTGTACATGCTTTAAATATGCATAACAATATTATGCTGCGTGAGATTTGAAGATCATTTAAATTAAGGGTGGGCTAAACTATTTTTTGTGTTGATTTCAGATTTTTTTATTAAAATTTATTTGACACTTATATATATATATTGTATATACATAACATTTTTTTTCCCAACAGAGAATTTTGAAATGGGGAGTATTTAAGTTTTAAAATAATGTAAAGGTAGGTATAGAAGTAAGATATAAATATAGAATTAAATTATTAAATACATATACATAAACATAATCAAATTTAGAACTTGTAATTGCTGTCGGACTGGTGGTCCAGGTGTCGCAGAATTTCAGGAAATTAGGCTGTAACATGTGTATAAAGATTAATTTTCTACATTCGCACATCATTTTTTTCCATCAACGTTTTCCATCAAGACATCAAAGACATGTAAAAGAGGTACCTACCAGGGATGGTGAAATGCTAACACTATGGCTGACTACTGTTTTATGCTTAAGAGAGACGACACTTGTGAGGGGCGAAAATCAAGGAACATAAATGTTAACCCGCCTGAGACAAAAAGATAAATCAGCGTCAGTTGTATTTTTTTGTTTTACATATTTGTTTATTTTACACAATGTATGGTATCAGCATGGTTAAAATCTATAAATTAACGATTAACGAAAATGTTACTTTTATTTTGCCCTTTTACATTATTAATAATAAATGAAGGAGAACAAAGTCTTATTGTGAAGTTGTATGTTCTGAATAATTACAAATTCACAATAAGAATGTGTTCTCCTTACCAATATATAAGTTGTATCAATGTGTCCAAAAATGAATTGTTAATTCTGGCGTCTGCTATCGTTTTACTCGAAGGTATTTGAGATTCTGTAAAAATAAAAGTTTCAAATAATGGAACGATAGATGTATTCATTTGTAAAGTGTAACATGCGGGTTCGAAAATTTGTCGTCAAAAGTACTGTCGCTGTAGCATAGTTGGATAATGCACCTTTTCCGGATCGGAAAGAGATCTAGGTTCGAATCCCGCTTCCCATCTTGCTTCAAAATGAAGTGGTGGTAAATAGATCCCGTGGTGGACTGTATCTCTGCTGATTATTGATTGTTTGACGCAACCTGATTTGGTACAATAAAGGTATAAGGACAGAAGGAATCTGGTCTTACCTTGATCTCAATCTCACTAGCTGGAGACCACCTTGCACTTTCCTAGACAAGCACTAAAGAAAGAAGGGGGTCTCAGATGCTGGCCAATTTGGTTTCCCGGTCCAAATAACGTTAATACACGACGATATTTTAATTCGGTGGAACCAAGCGTGTTGACCCTTTGACACTCGAATTTGCACTTCCCTCGCAGTCAGCCAAACAGGGACGGGTATTCATCGTGACGGAATTATTGAAACGAAGAATATCACAGATGTAACATTTGACTAGCGTCAACATGAAGATGGTTCAAAAATTAAAATAAGTCATATGGGGACTAAATAAAGTAAAAAAAGAAAATAATAAAAACTTTCGTACCCAGATGAAATCTACTCTATTCTTGGGGGAATTTTTTATTCTTTCCTCGTGTATTTAATTCTGTATTACATTTCTACTTTGTTTGTTTTTTTGCCAACTTTTCCACGTTTAATTTAATCCATACATAATAAATCATATTATCGAGTAGCTACCAAGTTTTTTGCCTTCACAGCTAATCATGCATATACTAGGAAGTAAAAATCTCGTTTATTTCTTAAAACGTTGAGGCAATATTATACAAACAATTTGTATTATACAGGGGATAAAATGAAATACTTACGTAGGGTGTTTAAAAACGAAAATTAAAATGAATATAAATATAAATAATTAGTCAAAATACTTTTTTTAAACCACTATTTATTGATTATTCAACATGTTTCGATACCTATGGTATCTTCTTCAGGAAACAATGTATACTGAAATTTAAAATACAAGCATAGATAAAAACAAAACTATAAAATGGCGAATAAGAAAGAACTAATACGAAAACAAATTTAAAAGATGACTATTTGCAAAGAGGATTTGGTTATTTATAATATTTAGCTTGCTATTAACACTTTTTCTTATTTCTAAAATTTCTAATTCATCTTACTGTAAACCCCTAGTATTTGTATATATAATTTCTAAACCCTTGTTAATATCAAAAGAATGGTTTGTTTCCAAAAGGTGATTGGAAAATTCTGAATAGTTGTTGATGTTTAGGCATCTTAAGTGCTCCTTAATTCTAATAAATAAATAGTAGTTTAAACAAAGTATTTTGTTTAATTATTTATATAAAATGAGGCCACAAAGTAATTTTGCTAATATTGAAGAATAAATTAATTTTAATATTTTATGAAAATCAAATTTTATTGTGATGTTACAATTTCGGAACGGATGTTACAATTTTGTAAAAAAAGTATACAGACTGCCGAATATAAGAACCAAATTGTTCATGGCGAAATGTTAAAGCGTTTCCCTGGAAAGGAAAAGCACCTGTTCGTATCCCGGTGGTAATCTATTACTTTTTCAGTATAGTAAAATGGGTGAATATGGCACCGACGTCTTTGGGCGAGATTAGCTCTACCAATTTTAACACCAGAAATTTAATTTATCGTGTTAAAGAATGTTCGCCTCTTAAACTGTGGCAAATAGTAATCATCTGAACAAAAAAATTGAATTATTAATATATGTCACTAGTTTATTTTCATTTTCTTCCCCAAAAACACATTTTCCACCTAGTTTTGATCTTTTCATGTTATTTTACTGTAGTTTGCGCTTCAAAATGGGTACTTAATCGGTACATTGTAAATTCTTGATATCTCTCGAAATAATATTCTTTTACTCTCGATATGTGCAGTCACCATCTACAGGTTTTCGCCCGCAAGTTCTTAATTACGAGGCATGTATAAAAACTACATATACACCAGACAAAAATTCGCACACCATACGTTTTAAATGGGGTACGTAGCATATTACCCCATAAATACGAATGAACATTCCTATGGACTAACAAAAACAAACAAAAAGATAACGGTAGACAGCCGGAAAACACATCGCGATGGTTTGAGATATGTAATCAATCAATATAATACTGATCATGTTACAAATGATGGGTTTTGTTTGACTCGCAGTTGAAGACTGACTTCGAAAATAATATAGAGCAAAACCATAACTACTTTTCTGATGATCGTCGATGATCCGAACGATGAGTGACAAGCGATAAGCAGCGCTAACTTTTGGCGCTCTCCATTTATTAGTTTTGGAACTAGAAGTTCTAATGTGTCAGCGCGGTATATGACTCATTTTTTCAGTATATTGTTGGAGCCGGTCCACCTACTAAGTGATGCTAGACGCTCCTCACCAGCTAGACAGGGTAGAGCATGAAATGTACATGAATTCGATTCGAGATTTATATCACCTACTCACCTCTTACTTCATCTTCTGGTCATCATCGGAAGAATGTGTAAATATGTCATCTAAAATATGACGTATGATGTGTAGATGAGAAAGAAGGTTTCCAGAATGAAAGCATAACCATAAAAACAATTATTATTTATTTTACACATTAAAAATAAAAAAACTTAATAAAACTCGTTCAGCAATTCATAAACAATTTATACTTTTAAAATCAGCAATGTTAACTTTGTGGTTAAGATTCATATTTTTATTTATTATCTTTGTTTTATTAACCATTATGTTATGACATCCTGAAGAAGAAAATGGTATTTTTCGAAACCGGTAGATGTATTTAAACTCATTTTAGTGGTTAATAAAACAAAGATAATAAATAAAAATATAAACAATTTAAACCATCGCCTTCTAAAGCATAGATTCAATTTTTATAATAATGATGTTTACCAGAGAAAATAATCTCATAATTATGACAGACCAATATTAATTTTATAAATGCGTGACGGTATTTTGTGATGTCACAATTTTTTTCAATATATTTTTAATGTATTACAATTTATAATTTTTATCCCAACATTCTTATCCATCATTTGCATCAGAATTTCTTCCGTAATCGAAGTCAACTGTCTTCCACGACGGCTGTCGTCTTCAATGTTTTCTCACCCGCTAATAAATCGAGTAATCCATTCGTACGAAGCAATTTTCTTTGGCATAGTATCCCTGTAAGCTTCTCCTGTAGCGTTTATAGTGTCACGTCTTTTCCAACCGAATTTAACCAGAAACTTAATGATAGCACGTTCTTAAAATTTGAAGGAATTGAAATTCTTACAAACTGGGTTACATTCAAATTGATTTTTCAGCATTGGCGCGAATAATTTACATTGCAGACCTCGACAAGTTTATATTAAAACAATCAAACTAGATGTACCTATTGCGTAGTGTGAACAAATAAAAAACACTACACGTGAATATTTCTAATACACGTCGGATACTAAAAATAGTATTATTAATACACGGAAATAAATCAATTAGTTTAAATTTATGAAATTTTATTTTTCATTATATATATATAGATATCCGTACACGGAATACGTGTCACATCAATATTCTAACTATCTTCAAACGAAGCTAAACGCTTATGCTGTGAAAATAGGACTAACTTGCTAGTCTCCTGAAACGAGGCTCGAACCCACGACCACTAGATCACTAAGTGAGCCTCTTAACCACAAAAAACAAACAAGTACGTCAATTCTTTTTCTTCTTCATTATCGCTCTCATGGGACTCGGAAGTCCATGATTGCAGTCACATTGGTGTTTCATGCATCCCTTGACATCGCCTACGTGATTCAGTCCGCATGATACAATTTCACGATGAACACGATATTATGATGATTACGATAATTACGATATCGCAATAATTACGATATCGTGATGATTACGATATTACGATGATTACGATGTCGCGATAATTACGATATCGTGATGATTACGATATTACGATAATTACGATATCGCGATAATTACGATATCGTGATGATTACGATATTACGATGATTACGATATCGCGATAATTACGATATCGTGATGATTACGATATTGCGATAATTACGATATCGCAATAATTACGATATCGTGATGGTTACGAGATCACGATGATTACGATATCACGATGAAAATTATATTATGATTGATGTGGTGCTGTAGATGCATGTTGTGCATGCCGTGGACGGCGAAATGCATGAATGTCTATATTCTGCAGGAATTGGACATCAAAAACATTATCTCAACCATTTCCTTTAAATTTTGGGCATCTTAAGAGCAGAGAAAATAGTTTGTAGATGTTGTGTTGGACCACGTCGAAGGACGATATTCTCTGCTGATAGCCCTAAGATTTACAAGATGCCTAAAAAAGTGAAGTAGAATAATCGAGAATGGATGGAATGATGATATCACGATGTGGTGATACTATTAAAAAAAAAAAAAAATTGGTGGATCATTTAATCATGTACCTAAGTAGTGATATGTTGTAACTCCCACAAGATAATAATAAAAAAAATCCCTCTGTCGTATGTCATCCAAACAAATATAGAATCGTGGAACAATAAACCGGAACCTTTTTCTGTTAAGATTTGTTCACGAATGTGAATAATAACTCAGCTTACGTCCGGCATAAAATAAACAAATACCTGCCGGAACAGTTCACCGCGCTGAACAGAGATCAGTCAAGGAGTGTGGGTGTAAAATATATCCTGAAGGGAATATCTTCCGAAGGTCCGATGTAAATGAAAGGGCGGGTGGTGTTAAATAAATATTCACACCGAGCTCAATCAGGACAGGATTGGAACATTCATAAATAATTTAGTTGAACCATTTTAAGAAGAGTTTTGCAAGTGTTTTCTGTCAAGTGTGGTGTATAAGGCGGGGCCGGATTAAGAAAATTGGAACCCTAGGCGAGACCTTAAATATGCCACTTTTTAAAAATATTTTTTTTATTGAATGGAACTTTGTCATTTTCATCATTTTCGTCCTCTTGCGCCGTTTTAGTGCTTGTTGAACAATCTTGAACAAGAAAAGCAACTGGCTATGCGGCCAGGGTTTCTGAAGAATCTATATTTCAATGTACCCCTATCCCTAATTAAATTGCTTTAACCATGCACCATATAGTGTAAACAATATGTTAGAAAAAGCAAACATGCCATCATATACATATTTACAAATGGAGATATCTCACATTTATGTGATTATCGATAGGATATAATATAAAAGATATATTGAACTTAAAGAAATTAAACAATTTGGACATGCAAGAAAAAATGAATTTAAAATCTTTAAGTGGATATATGGTATCTTAATCAGTGACATCACTTTTGCACAATGCAGAAAGATTGTAAATTGTGTGTTTATTATTATTTTTTGCTAATCTCTACTGCCATCTAGCGCATATCTAAAGAAAATACACAAACGATGGAGGATGCAACGTAGCGCAATTATAGATATTACTAGATAAAATCTTGCTGTCTTTTCCACCTTAATTCGAGCGATGCACCGGCCGTTTCTCCTCCACAGTTGCGCGAGAAGATATTATATCCAACTTGGCACTATGGCATTCGCAAGACGTGTCCAAGCCATCTTAATTTAGTTATTTCCGTATGTAAAAGTAGGATCCCCAGGTCGAGGGTCTTCCTTATCTCGATACGTCTTATTCGGTCTAATAACGTTACTCCCTCTACTCTCCTAAGATAATATCATTTCGGCAGAATATATTTTTATTCTCACTCTCTTCTCATTTTGGTCTTGACACTTGATTCGGATTTCTTTATTACTGTAGTAAAACGGAGGAACTACACACATAACATTTAACTCACTTTAAACTTCTTCTCTATACATAAGTCTTCGACTCTCATAGAGAAATAAAAATATATATATATATATATATATAATTTTTACCCTATTTGTTACAATAATTACGTACTCCACTACCGGGTGAATATTACGTTCTAGGCCGATATTGTTTTTGAATAACTAAGAAATATACCATATTTTTTAAATTTCATTTTTATTTAAAACTTATTTGGTTTATTACAATTTTGTACAAAATATCATATCGGCCAAGTAGTCGTCTCTGGCAGCGGCACAAATGCGTGGTCTTTTGACAATATTTTTCATAACCTTTTTGCACACTTCACGTGTTGTTATTTCAACAATTTCATTTATAATAAGGGCATTAGATACTTTGAAATAAATTGTAATTAATTATACTCTATGATTAGTAAATTCAAACTCACAAATGTCTACCAAACTAAAATAGCGGCCAAACAATATCGGCCTGGAACATAATATTCACCTTGTATCTACCGAATAAATTAATGTTGACCAATTTTGTTCACTTGCATAAATAAATTATTCGATTCGTATCCTACGTTCTTACATTAATTAATATTTTTAATTGTTTTTTATGGATAGTAAAACGATAACTATAACTAACTCAATTAATATGCAATATAAAGATTTAGATCTTAACTCCAGTAGCGTATTTAGGGCAAAGCGATGCGTCGGGGCCCACGTTTGATAGGGTCCAAAATATTCACTATTTTATGAAAATCAAAATAATCATTTATACTGAGTCTTGTAAAATAGTGTACATCTCTGGTATTATTCCTCACATCAACTACTGCAGCAGCATTTTGTTTTTGACTAATGAAGAAGAAATGCAACAATTGTCAGTGCTGAAAAGTAATGCTTTGAGAATTATACTCATATACTCAGTGCAATGCCGAAAGATCTGAATATGATGACATTTAAGTAGAAAATATATTTCAATGTCATTACATGTGCTCGTGTTGATTTGCATCAATTTTTCTTATAAATTCTGCCGATATTTTCTTATAAATTCTGCCGATATTTTCTTATAAATTCTGCCGATATTTCCTCTGTGAAGATTTTATTTATTAAATTTATAAGAAAAATTGATGCAAACCAACACGAGCATCGAACATCATACAAGAGGAATAGATAGACTGAGACTGCCATTCAGCAAGAAGGCCAAATCTCAGAAATGATAATGATGTACAGTGCGATGAAGATTTTTAATGAAATGCCATAAAACATAAGAAAGGAAGAGAAACTACACGAGCGTATATAAAAATACTTATGTGTGCACGATATTAAGAATAAGAATAAAAATACCTGACTAAATTACGAGTCAAAAATGTTCAAGAGGTATGAAACAATTCTGTACCGTTGCGGAAAATATTGTTTGAATTTTTTACAAAATCATGTTAATTTGAAAATCTAATCGTTTAAGATATTTATAAAATCATGTTATACTTTAAGTCTACCTACTTTGGAATAAATATTTACAAAATGGATCCATTATTATTCTATACCTTTATTTAGGGTATTAAAAATAGTTTGGCCGCAATTTTTTGTATTCAATATAGTTTTGGAATAAATAAAATATATTTTTTTAATGCTTATATCTGTGACATGGTTTAAATTAAGCACACGCAGCTTAAACATTTTCATGTTTTTTTTTCTAAAATTTTATGCATTATGTGTGTTCCACCAAGTGTTGTTTTTTTGTTTTCTTGTTTCACAAGAAGCCCGTTTTTCCACAATGTCTATTTTTTTAGTTACACCACTGCGCAAGTCCAGTAGCAGCTCTGTTTATTTTCGAAAAAGTTTTGCCTTTTGTACTTTTATATCAAGAAAGATTTATTTTGAAAAAAATCATTACAATTTTAATATGATAATTATTTTAATATACAATATATTCAGTACGCAAGTGTTGTTAAAAAAATATATATTTCAACTATTTTATTTGTGTTTTACATATGACTTCATCTTGTTGGAAAAAATATTCCAAAGAAAAGGTAAAATGTAGTTCTTTGTTGTACATTTAGATATATAAGGAACAACAAAACTAACATCTGAACTGTTTTATACATTTTATGGTGACTTGAGTGCTAGCAGTTTGGTGTAGATGGATGCCCCATTTACGGAGGGACATGTGGGGTGTAAAAGACATAACAGGCCGCTTTGCTGCCATAATGTGAGAGCGGCGGAGAAAGAAATCAATTTAAATGGAATTATATACTTGCATAGAACAAACACAGACACATCGTTCCATGACACAAATGGAACCGGAAATTGCCTTGCACGGTGTCAATGTGGAGAGATTCTCGCGATTATGACGCCACAATTTATCAAAGATGATGAGTTGTGCAATTATTTTATGCAAATGTAATCAAACAATACTAAAATATTTATAATATTTAAGCAAACTTTACATTGTGGTTATTAATTTTTATATTGAATTATTTATTACTTTGCTTTTTAACCACTTTTATAAGTTATTTTAATACACCAACCGGTTTCGGAATATACCCTTTCCTTCATCAGGATATCAAATAAACTAACTAAAACCATATGTCAAATAGTTCTAATGTTTTCAAATTCAATTATAGAAAAAGTAAATATTTTAAAAATAAATCTAGTACCTAACTTAAATATAACGATGATGAAAATTAGCTTATTGATCCAAAATAATAGAATTTTTTTTAGGATAACTTGTGGTTAAATTTAGTTGATTATTTATAATATTTATATGTAAAACAGATAATCCTACTTTTTTATCAAAAGTATGTTCATTATTTAATAAATGATTGATTGTTTAAACCTCTTAAATGCTCTTTGACTCACGTTATAAAATTTCCACCTGTTTTACCGATATAAAAAGCAGTACAATCTTTATATATAAGTTTATAATATTAAATTTATCATATTCATTTTAATTATTTTACGAAATCGGCTTGTTTATTAAATAAACTCATAAAAGTGGTTAAAAAGCAAAGAAATAAATAATTCAATTGCTTTTTTTTGAGAATTTTTAACGAACTTTTTTATTCTAGTTGAGCTTAATGTTTCTTATTTTTACCTTGATTATTCCTCTGTGATTAGAAGCGTATATTTTAAAGCAGTGAAAAGTGTATAAATTAATAATATTAATTTAAAATATTCTTAATTTCTACACCGCCTGGGCCCTAGGAGAGTGCCTAATGATCTAAGTTATAATCCGACCCTTGTAGAGAAAAAGTACCAATAAAAGTATTAAAATTAAGAAAGATATAAATAATGTTTTTAAAATCTTAATTTATTAATAATAATACCATAAATATTTTATAAACTCCATTTAAAAATTATTTAAAATATATATTATGTTAATGTCTTTATTATAATTGAAATTTTATTTTTACACCGCGTGACAAAGATTCGCCTATCATGAAATATAATACAACATGTCGCTGTCGTTTCTACGCGACGTTGGCATTTATTTATATATTTTAACGAGAGTTGTCAATGCTCATTTTAATGTTTATGTTTGCATTTTTAATTTTATAATACATTGTTTCCTAAAGAAGGGACCATAGGTCTTGAAAAATGTTGATGTATCGATAAAAAAAAGTGGACGGATGATAACTTACTATCAATTAATACCGATAAAACATATTTTCTACGATTTGCTATACAACAGAAACAAAACACCGAAATTCATATAAAATTCACACCAAAGACTGTACTCGAGAAAACTCTTGTGACCAATGTTCATCAATTGAAGAAAAATACTGTATCTAGTACCTTGGAATCATAATAGATAACAATCTCAAATGGAAAGAACATAATACTAATCTCACAAACAAAATAAGGAAAACTGCCTACATATTTTTTAGACTCCGAAACATCTTATCACCTACATATCTGAAAATAATATATTACGCGTTTGTACAGTCACATTTGCAATACGGTATTATTGGATGGGGAGGTGCATATAAAACTTCAATGTCACAATTAGAAATCACTCAAAAAATGATAAAAAATTATTGTAAAAAAAAAAAAGTCTATCCAATTATACAACTGTTCGCAGATTTTAAAGTACCAAAAATAGTAGACATATACAAAAAAAAATTCAATAATTTAAATATTAAAAATTAAAAATCAATTAAATTTTAGAAGTGAATTCCGATCTACAAGATCTAGAGATCAAATTGAAATCAATATATTTATCAAGACATCAAATTTTTTATCAATCTCCCCATCACAATTAGAAAAATTACGGACTATCATAAATTTGTAACTGAAGTAAAAAAAATATGTACGCAGACTGACTGAAACATTAATTAACTCGTATATACTCTTTCTTTATTCACGAGTCTTACTCTCATAGAGAAGAAACAAATGTTAAAATATATATATATATTCACTGATTATTCAAATTGTATTATATTTTTAATATTAATAAAAATAAAAAAATAATGGTGTTAAACAAGTTTTTTCTTATCATATATACATTTTACGCTGTTCCTATGCATTGAATCGCGAATTACTGCGCAACTCGATCTTCATAGACTATTGTAAAATGAAAATAGGTCACCTGTGTTTGCAGGCAGGTATTTACGCCTCGAATGGCCGAAGAAAATCAGTGGTGCGAATGATCGATATCGGGTCAGCACTCACGAGCTCAAATACACGGGCGGCATGTTTATTAGGATTTGATATTGGCTTTGGTGCCGTCGAATCCTGTATCGAATGTGGCGATAAAGGTCAATGCATATCGGTCGGTTCAATCTTCTTTTCATAAAATAATTAAGACATTGTTGTTGTGATTGTGCACTGGATGGAGCTATTTTTTTAGGATATGTGTCCACGACGCACTAGATGTGCCGATAACGACGGTATAGCTACTACACAGTAACCGCTGATTAGTTCATTTAAATTTGGATAATTACGTCACATAATAATAAAATCCCAGAAATGTGTGGCTTGTGATGCTGTACCTGGGGTCACGCCAAATTGTTCCCGAAATTGAACAATTTTACAAATTGAACATAATAAATGTTTTTTATGTTGAATATTAAAAAAATTAAAAGTTTTTATAAAAATATTGGTATGCGTATTCTTCCCTACTACGTACTTCCGTAGTAATGTTATATATTACACAAATTAAAGAGATTAAGGATATAAAAGAATCAAAAAAGAAATTAAATGAACACTTCAGAAGCGCACAATTAGGTAATAAATAATATTATAGATTACAAATAATGTATTACTTCTAACTTTATATACATTATTACAGTGCAAGTCTGTCTCCGTGCACAAAAGCTAGTCTCTTTTTTGGAGAGGTAAACGAATCACAAAAATATATAACTTTAGTTTTATGACAGATTCAAGTAACTCATATATTATATAAAATTGTAAATATTTCTAACCGTTAATGAATTTTATCAAAATTATCATCAATGTTTGTGTCATTCACTTTATTTATTACCTACATATTTCTTTTTTACAGTATTCTACAGACATTTCAAATTAAGATTTAGATGTAAAAATAATTAAAGTTTTAAATTTAGTGAAATTATAGTAAAGTATGGCAAATAACATGGTCTACTTCATACCTTAACCAAAGCTTAATTTGTAGATTCTAATGTATTGTATTTTTAATATATTCCCACTCACCGTAGCAGGGATGCAGGGTTACAAAGAGATGATCGAAATATCCATCACCTGATTTCAAAATCGACTCCCCGACTTTGGAGGACACGAGGATTAAAAACGTAGACATTTTTGGAATGTGTTATTAAAACGGCTCGTCTTTGAAAACAAAAAACCGGAAAAAAGTAATAGCCACATTAAAAACGTCAAAGTCATGAAGAACATAGAATGTGAATAGTCTTAGAATAGGTTCGTGCCGTGAACTGAAGTGCGCAGTGCGCAGATTCAGGTTGATTGCGCTTCTTGCTTTCAACTACATAATTGAGATATCTTGTGATGCACGTACCCAGCTTCCCAGTGCGGCACATACTCGGCCTACCAAGCAGCTGTTATACATATAAGGTATCTCAAAATAATATATTTATTTATTTCGTGTATTGTGATATCATGCGGCGCACGCGTATTAGTAATGAAACTGTGATCACAGTCGCTGTTTTCAATCACTGATATTATCGAATATCAATCACAATCACACCAGTGAGTTAAGAGAAGCATTCTTTCTCATCACTAGTCTGTATGTAAGGGACTGAATTCAATGCGTTCTTGGCAGATATAAGTGTTAATTTTATTAATAATGAATTAAACAAATGTTTCCTTTTTTACATAAGTAAGTTCGTTTTACTGTATCGCAATAAGTTACGGTGAGTATTATTTAAAGTATTGAGCAATTCGTAGAAAAAAATATGTTAATAATGATATTTTATATATTACTAAGATTAAAAATACGCGCTATGTGTCTATTTTCAAAGTACTGTGATTACGTCAATCGTAATTTTTTTTTAATTCAAGAGCTTTGACCTAATTATGCATACTCTTTATAGTACATTAATTTTATATGATTTTGATGAAAGCCACCTGGGTGATGGTATCAACTCTTTAGGTGTGTTTTAATTAATGGAACGTTTTTACGTGAGGTTTAAATATGTATGGAGTTCAACATATGTTCCTACTTATTGTATTGTGAACTATGTTTTATTTCAATTGTTTGCTAATGCCGATAATGCCAGTCATATGTAACGTAACGAACTGATTCTTAAAGTTCTTTACTTATACTGGATATTGTAATAATTGTAAGAAAATCACATCAAAATTATTCTTGACATTTTCTTGTGTTCATCGTATACAATTATCAGCTTACCTCCTACCATTAAAGATACAGTTGTAAATTAAAGATTTTGATTCATAATTCAGATTCACATGATATTACACCTGACCTTTTACCACCTCTTTTAGTCATTTTAACAGTATGTAATAGTGTGGTGGTCCTGCACTGACCAATAAGCAGATGCCAATACGTCGTGACGGACGAGTTTGAGGTCTAGTCTTCAACTTCACACGCGCAATTAACTTTGTATTCGTCATACCTGCCATTGTAAATCATTCCGCAATAAACGCAAACTTTTGTTTAAATACATTGCTCTAGACACAGCATATATACTCACACGCGCATATTCGTATACACTGCGACATGCACCAACACGCGTGCGACTAGAGGATAGTTAGGCGCTACAGTCTCACCATAAATTAAAACCTTCTGATGCGATCACACAATTAAGATCCTCACGAGTCGATAATTGTCAACAGCCATAATCCCTACAATAGAAAAAATAATATATCCGAAAATTTAGTCAATTTAATTAAATGTCATATTTCCCCGATGTCTTCCGTGCTGCACACAATCGCTTTATATAATATTGAACATACGTAAATTTGATGTCATAGCAAGATGAATAATATGTCACATTATCGCTTTTATACACTTAAGATAAATTTTATTTGTTTTATTTTACATTAATAGACAACTTTAATCCATGTCGAGATCTTGACTCAATTCGTTTGACATTCATCAACAAATTTCATAATATCTAATCATTCCGTGTGTATGTAATATTTTGGATACACAGTGCGTGTGGGTTAACTATTGCTTACATCATAAAGGTTGATTAAATTACAATGCTAAAGAATTTGATAAATATGTTATGTGTAATGAGAACGTTTGTCTGTATGTCTGTAATACAGATTTTGAAACATTCCTGTTAGTAATTGTAATGATTGTTATTTGAACTTGTTATTATTTTAGAAAATTTACATAATTTGCGTAAAAGTATTTACTTACTTACCATCACGCCGTTTCTCCGCGGGGGTAGGCAGACATGATAGAGCGCCACACTCTTCTGTCCTGACACACAATTGTCGCCTCATACACATTCATACATCTTCTCATACAAGCTCGCCGATTATTGAGGCTTCTAACAGAACCATCCTTCATTAACTGGTTTACCTGGTCGTGCCGAGTATTCCGCGGACGTCCTCTATTTATGGTGCCATCAACGCTTGCGTCATATATCTTTCTTACCATTCTCTCCTCATTCATCCGTTACATATGACCAAACCACCTAAGCGATCTTTTCTTAATCTTAATCACTATACTAACATCAGCTTTACATTCTTTCCTTATTTCTTCATTCTTTACTCTGTCATAAATAGATTTGCCACATATACGCCTAAGTGATCTCATTTACTAGAAATAGCACGTGAATAATGACGGAAATTATTAATTAAACAAATAATAGATGTCTCATAGAGGCGAAGCTATTTTTTATTATATTTAATGGAAATATATGGAAGTATGGGTAATTACATGGCTTACGACCTGTCTTCGGCTGGCTTAAGTGATTGATCACTTTATACAAATATAACGTTCACCATTCTCACCCATTAATCAATCTATATATCTATAAAATTTTTGAAAGTTGTATATATATTAATATATGGAAACACTTACACTTACACTATCGCCAGGGATATGCTGAGGGATTTTACATTGTTATTCAATAATCAGCAAATATGAATCGAAAATAATAAAATAATGTTATATATATATAATGATAAAGGTAATACTTACGTGCTTTTGTAATGTAAGGATAATAATTGACATTAGAATTGAATATTTCAAAGTTTTAAAATAATAAAAGTTTTAAATGTTATATTTTAAGTAATAAAAAACTTTTGAATGACATCTCATAGGTTAGCAAATATATTAGAACTAATTGTTCAAAGTATGCGTAGTGTGTATTGTTTTTGTCACGTGATGGCTTGCAAATAAGTATTTTTTAATATACTTAATATACTATTAAAAAATCGATTTATTTCGTCGTTTATTTTGACGTAATAACAGCAAAATTTTACATTATATAATTGACAGAAGATATTGTTTATTCTTTTTTAAGGAGAAAACATTATTATTGTGAAGTTGCAGTTTTTTCAGAACACAGTTTTTTAGTATTCACTCAAAGGTATTTGAGATTTATTGCAATATAAATGTGATAGTTTATTAAAAATGAAATAACAGATGTGTCAATTTGAAACAGCTGTAGCACACAAGTTCAAAAATGTGTCGTTAACTTACTCGGTTTGTGTGGTGTAACTTGCAACGTATTTCCTTGGATGGGAAAATATCCAGGATCGAATACCGGTAGCAACAAAAATATTATTTCTATAAATTGATTTTTTCTGTATTCTATAATAGATGATACATTTAACTTTTATTGAGATATTTTTTATTTTATGTTGCTGTGCGATACAGACGGACCGGCAATACATAAGTAATGCTTTGTACATTCATATTTAATTAAGTTGTTTCAAAAAATATTGCACACAAGCTATCTCTCAAAACTGACCGAATAACGAGCCACGGGTTGTTGTGGAATCTAAACCGACATAATGAATGTTTTCCAAGGGATTTGAATGCTTTTCCTGACCCACTTTTTACTAATATTACTCTAATTTATGTGTGACACGCACTTTGCACGGATTAATGGCGCCGGCGGTCGTAATAAGGGCCAGAAGTAATATGAAAATAAGCAAAATGAAGCCGACCAGTTTTACAATACAAAAATGGTATATTACTTATGTTGTGCTAGTTACCATTTTGTTTTTTATTGTTTTGGATTTATTAATACCAGCGTGCCTAAATCCCCAAAGGGGTAATCAGGGATATGAACACTTTGAATCTAATTTCACAACCCTCGTGCAGTCAGCGTAATGGGTAACGCAGCCTCATTAGCACATAGGAGGACTGTACAGAAGTAGGATATATTGTAAATGTGTACTGCAGCTGGCTAACATTTTGCTATATTATATCTAGCATGGGCGTGCACTCTATACAATCAAAAAAGCCGTACTTAACTATAATTTCTGTTATATGATGTATTATGTAATTTAAAGTTCTCGTGTTAATGTGTTAAATAAAATCATCTAGCTAACTAGCCGAAGAATTTAGAATTGACAAATAAAGCTGTGCATGTGTTTTTTTGCAAAATTGTCCCCCAAATGTATAATATATGAACTAATCGCAACTCTCACGCCGCGTGGTGTTTTAAATACACGTCTTCGCTTGAACAGACGTGTTGAAAAACCCTGCAAGTGTGTATTTGAAGCGAACTTTAATGTATGTGTTTTCAATATAATAAATTCACACTTCACGAAAACATGCTTCTGAAGGAGTGTACATATATCTTTTAAGAGAATACAACCTCAAGAGACCATACCCATCATATTTACAGCCTCGATATTAATAATAGCATAACCTATGTATGTCCATGCCTAGTGCACACCACTACCAACGACTACCCTAACGTAACCAATATAATTTACTGACTAAAAAAAATTACCATAATATTATACATTATAAAAAAAATTATCCTTCTATTTCAAATTCTCGCTTGAATTAAATATATCATTATTGTAACTACTTTTACAACCCTTAATATGTATTGAAATATTGCTTTTATTTCGCTATCTCGAATCTCTATCGAATGAGAAAAGTTGAGGGTAATATCTATACTTAAATAGAGACCTTTAAACCTTTTTTGGAATCTTTCCATTTTAAGAAATTCGTCACATTATACAACCCCTGAATATGGATCCGAACTCGTGTCTGCTTCGCACCAATTATCCTTCACTTGACACGGTGTAGAATTTTCCAAGAATAATAGTAATATAATTTATATTTTTCAAAAACGGAAATAAACTCACACATATGTACTGTTTACGCACTTTTATACTTCGATGTATAAAAATTTGAATATGTGCATTCTATTTGTATGTATTTAAAAACAGCAAACAAAATCGAAACTGCTTCTGAAAGAGACAGTTTTTCGGTTCGGACAGACTTATTTACGGCGGCGATATAAAAACATTCTGTATTGTATATTTACGATTTTTGATTGTGATAAAGTTTCGGAGGCTGGCCAGCTGAATTAAGGACCACCGGACTACAAACAGAGCGACATCGGCGTCTACTAGCACAGGTTCACAAGATTGGTGTATTTTGAATTTGCATAGATTGAATTACTGTATTCAACAGAAAACCCAGGACTATCTATCGAAGTATTTACGGCTACATGTACTTTTATTAAAACATTATGAAAGAGTGAATGATGAATACAACCTCTAATGATAATACCCATCACTTTTACAGCATCGATATTAGCAGCATAACAACTGCACGTAATACACGCCACTGATATCTAGATACATAAAGCACGGTCGGTAGCATAGATTCAAACCCTTAAAATACAAAGATTTTAAGAAAACGTTCAACGCGTTGTTGTATCATCACTTATATAATATTCTTAAACATACGTTCACACTACAGTCCATATAATCTCAGTCGACAGGTATCGTAAACCGGCCTTTGGCCAAGAAATGTGGCACATGTGTGTCTTATTATCGCCGAAAAATTACATTTAAAAAAAAATTGTTTGCGTTAATCAGTTGGGTTGGTTTTTACCATTGATTAATAGGTTTAAGCTTTTTAAGTCGGCTACCATAACCGCCCCAGGGTATGGCATTCGTTATATATAGAATGGTATACAGCAATCGGGTATCGTTGTTATATTGGGCTTAGGACGTACGTAATTTACTGGTCTAATTGTGATTTCTAACCCTTCCGTCTTGGTGGGGGTGGGTCGCAGTGCTCGGTTCTCGCAGACGCGTCGGTATTGTACAATAAATACATAACTGAAGAACTATGCAACATCGTACGGGATATTTGTTGTGTTTTAGATATATATATATCTAAAACATATACAGTGTATAACAGATCATGTCCACAATAATTTATAGGTGGGAATCTGACTAAATTACGAGTAAAAATTGTACAAGGAATATATAAAAATTATTATTGTTTCGAATTTTTATAAAATCATGTTAATCATTTAAGTTTACGTACTTTGAAATAAATATTAGCGAAATTTGTCGATTGTATTTGCTTTAGGCCCTAAATCATCTAACAAAAAATGATACCTTTTTAATATTAATGGAACGATTAAATGTATTAATTATTAGGTAACATATAAGTTTCAAAATTTGTCGCTAAAAATATTGTAGCTGTAGCATAATTGGATAATGCACCTTCCCCGATTTGGAAAGAGATCCAGGTTCGAATCCCGGTGGCGCAGCAACAATATCTTTCGATAAAATTGATTTTATATGTATATCTTTCTAATTAATACATTTAATTCATATTTAAAATATCACATACCTATGTTCTGAATAATTACAACTTCACACTTCGATTAATTTAACGTCGACCGGTTTTAATGCCACTGTATCTTCGCTCGCTAGGACGGACGTACACTAACTGATCCATAACAAAAAATGAATTGAAATTATTATATCGATGGCGTCATTGACGTGGGGAATATTTTAAATAATGAGTTATTCGTTAAATTTAATTTGTTATTAATTATTTTTATTTATTAATTACTTATCCCGATAATTGATTTCTTTAAATATTTTATTTTACGGATCAGTTAGTGTACATCCGTCTTGAGGAAAATAAAATTGAATATTTTTTTTATAATTATTAATAATGCCCAACCACAATGTTAAGCATCAAAAATAACATCAAAATTAGTTCAACAATGGAATTAATGCATACTGCTTGGCAGCTTGAAGATATGAAATCAATTAGAATTATTATAAAAGTAGTATCAGTACAGCAAGGCCATGCATTTCTCAATGACAGTATTGTGATATAGAAACGTCACAGATTACAAGGAATGATTTCATGTGGTGACACATTGTTGGAGTATCGGACTCGGCACTGGCCGAATAACCGATTGTACATCCGGCCGCGAGGAATAATCTGATGTGCCTCACGCGACGGAGGTCACAGGTCACAGGTCACGAGATAGATAACGATTTAGTCAGTCGTGAGCGGGGTGAAGATCGCTCGCTCGGTTCCGCGACACCACTCACCACTCCCGCCGGGTTTTGGTAATCGATAAGGGTAAAAACTCAATCAAACTTTGAATGGTCGGCCATCATAATATCACCTGTAAATTCCCTTTAATATTTCATTTAAGTTAATGTATGTATTAATAACACATTTCGGTTACATAACATAGTTCTTTGATTTTTAAAATAAATTATATGCTATACGGAAAAAATCTATGTATCCAAAAAAATTTTGGTCACCACCAGGAAACGAACCCGAATGCGTTACCATTAAACATCTAACGTGGCGTAATAGTTACGTTCAAACTCTGTACCGTTTCAGATAATGTTATTATATGATATTTTAACAAAATCTTATATTTTAGGAGAACACATTCTTATTGTGAAGTTGTAATTATTCAGAACATAGGTCTGTGATATTTTAAATATGAATTAAATATATTAATTATAAAGATAAACATATAAAATCAATTTTATCGAAAAATATTGTTGTTGCGCCACCGGGATTCGAACCTAAAATAAGGTAGATGGCTCTGTCAAATGATGGAATGATTAAATGTATTAATATCAAAAAGGTAACATATAGGGTCGAAAATTGTCGCTAAAAATAATGTCGCTGTAGCTTAGTTGGATAAAGCACCTTTCCCGGTTAGGAAAGAGATCCAGGTTCAAATCCCGGTGGCGCAACAACAATATTTTTCGATAAAATTGATTTTATATGTATATCTTTATTATTAATATATTTAATTCATATTTAAAAATCTTATATGTTTTTGCTTCAGAGCCATATATATATATAATATATAAATATATATATATATATATATATTTTATTCAACATACGAGGCGCGTTTTTAAGTAGGTACCGGTTTTTTTTTATATAGAATCACACCATCATTTTTACACTTTGCTTTCTTCGGACGCTACACACCTTAAACTACTTCTTAACATTATTGAGCCACCATTATTGAGCCACTTTTTGTATATCTACGTCATAAAACGACGACGCCTGGTATGAAAACCACGCCTGTACTCCGTCATTGAGGTATCATCGTCATTAAAATGCTTGCCACTAAGGAACCGCTTCAGATGAAAGAAAATATGGAAATCACTTGTCGCTAAATCAGGACAAAACAGGACGTACATGGCAATGAATGTCGGCCGGTTTCATGTTTCGTGCATTCAAGAAACGAATCACGGACCGTATCTCACAGTCGGCGGGCTGATGTATTGTCTTGAACTTTTCAACCACGCACTACAAGATGGCCGCACTATGTGAATGTTTCTAACGTTGCATGTGGTGAGTCAACAGATGAAGGAAATCATTGCGCATGCGCAACATTGCAACCGCAGAGCTACACCTGGAATATCCGGTAACGGTACTTACTTAAAAAACGCGCCTCGTATATGAAATATATCTAATCCACAATAAATTTAAATATTATTCTATGTCTTTGCTTCAAGGCCTAAATTATCTAACAAAAAACAGTCTGCCCGCTCGAAGTTCGAGAACCTTTTATTTATTGTATAATTGAATATATATAATTTGGTATCAATAAAAAAAAATTGTTAATAGAAATAATCATAAAACTACTACATTTTAAAAATGCTTCTTTATATTTCTGACACGGTTGAGTTAGGTACATGCAGCATGAACATTTTTCATTCATAATTTTAATGTGTCTATCCCTAAAATATTGTCATAAATACATTTGTTATCGAGGATAATACAATTTGTTTTTCCTACAATAAAAAATAAAATGCCTGGATCTTTACAAAAGAGTACGCTTTCTCCTAATTTAGAAGAAATGATTAAAAAATGGCTTATAGAAAGAAACCTGTCTTACCTCTAAGAATGATATGTATAGTATAAACGGTGACTGATTAATTGTTGTTTTTGAATTTATTAAATATAACAAATGGATATAAATGTACCTACAGACAAACGTCTATCACGACGTTTTGTGGTTCTAGTGTTAATTAAAAAAATTAAAAAATAACACTCGAAAAATCATTGATGAAAGTGATGAGGAATATAGTAGCATTAGGTTCAGATACATCCGTCCAACACCGGGTACTAGCTAGAATATCACATAGTAGCATGATAAGTAAATCACTCAAGGTAGTGTGTGATATGACTTATATACTAAATCAATTACTGTTTGCCTATTTGTATTTATTTATTTTTGCAGAGAGAAATTCGAAAAATACTTATTAAAAATTGTAAAATTTACTACGGAAGCATTTTCTTTTCAATGGAGGCACCACCTTTTTAAAAATCTCTGAGTTACGTTTTACAATCGACTGAATCTGAATTGAAAATAGGTCCAGGAAATTCCCTGATCGCTTGAAAGAGTTCCAAAGGGTGTTATTTACAGGCAGCTGGAGCCTACCAGTTAGAATGGAAATAATTCAAGCAGTTAAAATCGAGCCTCCGAAATATGAGATAATCTTATGAAAACATCAGAAATACGTTCAAAGGTGTGTTATCCTTTAATCCGCCAAGTGCTGGCGCCTGCCGTCAGAACTGTAATCTCTGGAATAATTGCGGTCGAGCAGACCGCATTTTGTAAGTGAGCAGGAAATGGGAAATGTATCCGCCCGCATGACCATGGGACCGCCGGTCACAAAGGTCCCGTTTCCAAAATCAAAGCCAAACATTTGTAATTTTGTATGTAACCGTAGAATACATTTATTCAGTGGGTCCTCTTGGGTCAGCTTTGTCGCAAAAATTGCATTAAAAATATAGTCAAATTTGGTAACATTTTCATATTTTTACTCCATGTTTTATTTATTTTTCTTTGTAGTGAGTCAATATTAATAACGAGCTTGAGATATATATATATATATATATATATTTATTTCAATTTATTTTACCCTTATTTTATTATACCTATATTGTATATACATAACTTAATTAATTATATTTTTTTTTTTACACAAAATTACCCAACTCAATAGAGAAATCAATTCTTGTGTTTAAATTGGGGAGTATTTAAGATTTAAAATAATATAAAGGCATGTATAGAAGTAAGATAAAAATATATAATTAAATTATTAAATACATATACATTAAACATAATCAATTAGAACTTGTAATTACTGTCGGAGTTTTCTAATATTTATTTGATTTGCGACTAGAAGGCTTTATAATTTTTTTTCTGTTTTGATTTTATACGGGAGGGCATTAAAAAAATGTTATACCTTGATAGGCGTAATGATGTTAAGAAGCACTCGTTTTAAATTTGAGGATTTCTAATTTGTGCCACGCGATCTTGTTCGGTTACTTATTTTACTTATTGTAAGTATTCTCGCCTTGTCACGTGACACATTGGTTCACTTCCCCGCCAGGGGGGGAGATTTTTATTTTATTTAACATTATTTTCCAACCAAAAAAACATGTTTTACGCAGGGAGGAATGAATATTTAATTTTTTTAAGTAAAACTTCTTTGTCGATGTTACATAAACGTCGATCGACTAAAATTCTTTGTTTTTCTTCTTAAGCGACACTTTCTTGTCATTGTAGTTTTATCTATAAATTCATCTCCTTTATCTTTTTCCTTCTTTAGCTGTCTCATGGGACTTTGAAGTCTATGACCGCAGTTTAACTCTAATATGTTCGAACTTTATAACTGTCCAACGATCTCCATGTACGCAATATTAATGCGACGTAGATATAATTCCTATCCAATACCTACCCACTACCCCCTCCTATACCAAAACACGACCTTTCTGTTAGCATTAGTGTGTTCTCTATGGTTAAATCAGTTGATGTTTGAATCTTCGAACTATCAAGATAGCGTTTTACCATTGAGTGCTTTTATTACTGTGAATTATCGTCCTGCTCTGTGGGCCGATAGTTTATTTGTGTTTGTTTTGTTTCCTCGTTGACGTGCTACTGAAACCTGTGTATTGTGCGATTGTGTATGTCGTTTTATGACACTTTCGCGTTATTAAGGAAAGTATATGTTCAAGTGTCGTAATTCCGGCTGAACAGCATTGTACGAGTCCCGGAGCCGGAAGATCGGTGTGGATCCAGTGAAAAAAGATATCGAAAAGATCATTTCACAGGTGGGTCATGTTGTATGGTTCTGGTGGTTCTTCAGCCAGCCCCTGTGGAATTGTTTTCCGAAAATTCTTTGAATCGGGAAACTTCAAAGATCACAATGGCAGGAACAATTAAAATCGTTTCCATTAATTGTAGATATGTGAGATGAATGGAATAATTTTCAATATTACATTATTTTGTTACTTAAATATATATTATTGTATGTATTATTTTTTAGGCGAATCGAGTTTTGTACAAACAACCCGATCACGCTGGAATAAACACATAATAATAATTATTATTAACATCAAAAAGCATCCCCTTCACGATTACGTGTATTCCATTAGACTGCTTACATTTTATATTACATAAAATGAATAAAACTTGTGTGTAATAAATACTGTTATGCGAAACATCTAGAACGTGCCGAATTGCCAACTCCTACCGATGTACACAAGTTAATAATGTAACCCGGGTTGTAGGTCCGATTTTAGCACTAAAGGACTTACTGTTTTTGAACTTTAGCCCATTACGTCCGCATGTCGGACACCCCACTGGCAGGAATACCACTAAGCGGTCCATGATCTCTATGCCGATAGTAAAGTTAGTCAGTGGAATCGGGATTACTTTATTGGATATCGGACATTGATTAATCTGGTTTAGCAATCAAACCAAAGTATGGTACTTGTACATTTTATTTATTAGTATTATTGAATGGACATTTTTGAGCCTGACGCGAGTAGGTATTGTGATCAATATAGTCATCCCGCGAAGTTACGCGATAAGTGGATCCGACGAAAATCGAATTCGCGTAAGTCGGGGTACAACGTTGCATGTAAATTTTATACCGTGATATAAAATACCCATATGCAGCCATGCTGTCAACTCGTGTTACCGTAAGAAATTCTTAACTTTTTAAATGTGAAGAAAGCTTTTATTAGTTCAAATGGCTTTCAAATTATTAATCCTATAAACTTACTCTAAATATTGAGTATTAATTACGAAAATGGTATCAATATCCTAATATAATTCGAAGCATTCATCAAGTCGTATACAATACTATCTTATTTTTTATCTCTCTTCATTAAATTAGTGAGAAAGAGAGATCAGATTGTTTGTTATTATTTTTACTATGAAATAAATGTACAATCTCTATTTGTCTCATCACAAATGGTATTTTTTCCAGTACATTATTTTTACAACTGACTGAATTGAAAAATAATTATTTTTGTACGATTCGCTTTACTTAACTAGTTTTTCACTAGTCAGTTCTAAGCATAAACATTTTCCTTATAATGAACTAAAATATGAATTTTGTGTCGCGTATATTAACCGAAATATTACAGTTTTAATTGGGGCTATAGACCTGGTTTTGGAAGGATTAATTGGGATCAAGGACTAACAAAATCACTAGTTTAGAGGAAAGATATTTAATAAAATTACAGTTCTTTATACATATTAATACAAAATATTAAACAAATAAATGAGTTACACAAAAAAAATGATTTCGATGTCGACGATTTCATAAAATCTAACAAATAATAAAGGAAAATATGAAAATCACTTGGCGATGAATATCGCCTGGTTTCATGTTTCGCGCATTCAAGAATCACGGACAGTATCTCAAAGTCGGCGGGCTGATCTATTGTCTTGAACATTTCAACCACTCACTACAAGATGGCCACACAATGTGAATGCTACTGTACTTGTATGTATGCGCCTGCGTAAATTGATACGTAATAGTTTAATATAAAAATAAAATATTAATTCAAACGTATAGGCTGTTTTGTCGACTGTTTTGTTTAACTTCGGCGCTTCTCAACGGATAAAATTAATAAATTCTTTCACGATGGCTTGTTAGTGTTTATTATTACACTACTATTATTAACTGTGGCCCATGGTACGGCGAGCAATGAGGCCAGCAGTAGTTATATTAATATTTAGATACGGAATATGGTAATCAAAAAAAGAGGTAACTGATTTCGTGATTGTTTAAATTACGTTAGAAATTAGAGAGACCACACTTTGTTATTAAATAGAGCACGTTAACCGTTCCCTAGCCATGTAGTAAGTAACACAGACCTACGCCCTAACTAAACCTGTAATAATTTCGTAAATATACGCAACACAAATTCATATTTTAACTAATCTCAAGGAACACATTTACGCTTATAAATGACTAATAATCTGTAGGATTCTCTATACAACCAAACAGGTAAAGAGAATCCTAAAAATTATTATCTAAATCCAAAAAGTTAAATCTATACGCTGAAAATAATACTATTTGTAATATTTGAATGTGTCCAAGAACACACAATTAATGGATTTTTACCTACAAAGGCACTGTTATTAAACAAATATCATGTAGAAAATATATCGAAGTATGGGGTAATTATAAGTTTTACGACCTGTCTTTAGCTGGCTTAAGTGATCACTTTATATATATAACGTTTACCAATTCTCACCCCTCAAACTCCACATTTATCAAAGTTGTATATATGTTAATATGTGGACTCGCATCGAGTACCACTACACAATCGCCATTTATGGACCAAATTTTATAATTCATTTTTTCCTTTTTTAAACAGCATATATGTATGTCATCACTATGAGTTAAAGAATATTGCTTTAAAATAATTTCAAAAAATCAGATTCTCATAGTGATGACATATATGCTGTTTAAAAAATGGGGTGAGAATTGGTGAACGTTATATTTATATACAGTGATCACTTAAGCTAGCCTAAGACAGGTCGTAAGCACTGTAATTACTCCATACTTCCATTAAATATAATAAAATAATAAGCTTTGTCTCTATGAAATATCTGATATTTGTTTAATACTATTTGTATTAAGACAGAAAGAGATCAAACATTAATTTCACAGTGAAAAGAATAGAGAACAAATGAATGTAATTATGTATCTTTCTCATTAATTTAATGAAAATAAATAAGATAAATCATCGCATTATAAAGGACTTGATAAATGTTCCGAATTATATATATCCATTAACCATTTAAGTAAGTAAAAGTATTTAAAATAATTAATGATGCCAAAATATTTCTAATTTCCTTGGCATGCTTGCGTAAGGTATTTTCGATCACGGCATGGCAAAGGTTAATATAGGTCCTAATACAATCCTTAATAATACGATGAGATGATGTAATAATGTGGGCGAGAGTTGTGTGGCAGGATATAAGAGTGTTACGCTCTATCGTCTCTGCCTACCGTTGTGGTGTTCTAAATATGTAATAGTCACTATTCAGGAGCCTGCACAAAACATATGCACCCTCTTCTCTGTACCTGGTCACCTCACGACTTCCCTCGCGATATAAATATGTATTATATTAAACACCGTCCAAACTTTGTTCAATTGCACTCTAGGAGCCTGAAGAAAATATAAACATCCCACCCCACTCCCCCGGACGTCTTACCCTCCCAGTTTGAACAAAATTAGTTATGTTTAAACCGTTTTTTGAACCCATATTATGACTGACTATTAGTGATGGTAAAATCGTTATTTAAACCGTTATTGCGACTGTGATTGTGAACGTAATTATTTAAACAACGACTGGTACACTAAATAGTAAACCTTCAACAGTTAAACCTTAGTTACAAATCATCGTTAAATCTCAGTTACCAATCGGTGACGCAATCACAGTCACGTAACGGTTTACCATCACGTCTGACTATATTCGATTGTAATGATAATTGGTAACTGATTATTCGTAATTCTTCAAGCAATCACTAGTAGACTAGAAACTAAACAACCTAAACAGTTAAATCTCAATTACCAATCACCGTTACGATCGAACACAATAACGGTTTACCAAGCATAGACGTAATTAGATATTTATGGCCAGCTCAAAACAGGCACCCCCACCCCTGATTCCCTATTTTAAATTATAACTAAATATTTGTATAAAATATATCTTGTATGCTGATTTTCTATTTCCCTTTAAAGCACATTGGCACAAAAATATAGCCAATTTGTAATCCGAATATGGTGCAGATGACACATTTTCTGCTTGGCAACGTGCTTTATTAACGTAAAATCAGTAATTTTCCCTTTTTCACCCTTGTGTGCGCCTTTTTCGCTTTCTCAGCCCCCCTTTCTCCTGACGTATGGTAACCCTATTTAGGGCTAATTTACATTATTACGACCCGAGTAATTTGCAGCGGGAAGTGTATGCAATTTGGTAAATTTCTGCCGTAAAACAAAATGAGACCATTGTGTATTCATGTGGGGCGCTAGGGGCGGCTTGCCCATTCCTTTTATTGGCCGCTAAATATGGATACTTGCATTTGACCGCAAATTACAAACAATAACGCGAGTCGCGGCCAATCTTGAATGCTGCTCAGTCAGTTTTCCGTGAAAGTTATCAATTAACAATTTAATTAGACATATTTTGATGTAATAGAATTATACAGTAACTTTATATTTAGCTACTAATGATCAAAATAAATATTTGCGAAATTGACTCATTATTATTCTTTATCTTCGCTTCAGGCTCTAAATGTTCCAACAAAAAAAAGTCTGGACGCTCGAAGTTTGATGACCTTTTATTTTTTGAATTTAATATTTATATAATTTAATGCGCTTGAGTGGTGGTTACGATACTCGCTTAGTAATCTAGCAATTGGGGGTTCAAGCCTCGTTCCAGGAGGCCATTAAGTTTGCCCTATTTTCATAGCACAAGCGTTTGAAACAGAAAGAATTTTGATGTGACACGTATTTTGTGTACGCATCTCTATTTAAAAATAAATGCCTTACCATCGCACCGTTTACCCGCAGTGGTATACAGAGAGGATAGAGCGTCACACTTTTCTGTCCTGACACAATTCTGACCTTTTCCTTTTTTTTTTTTTGGTAGCCTAAAAAGTACGTATGAAAATGAAGGTAATTACTTTACAAGACGTGGTCTGTTCTAAAGCAATTAATTGTACAGTTTTAAAAAGTTGTAATTGTTAAGATACAATCGTTATAAAGTAAGGTAAGTAAGTATAATGTAAAGTAAGTTATAAAAAGTATGTAAAAAACGTTATAATTTTTTTTTTGCCTGTAATATAATTTTGTCTAAGACAAAAATGTATAGGTAGTTACATCAAGCAACCACTTTGTTATTTTAGGTTTAAAATCGTTAATCACTTTAGACCCTTTAAGGTTTAGTGGCAATTTTTTAAATATCCGCGGTGCACAAAACAAGAAAGTTCGTTGACCGAATTTGGTATTCATTTTGGCACTAAAAAGTATCTTAGAGTTTTGCTCCTAGTTTCCTTTGGATCGGATCGTGGAAGTAAAGTTAATTTTTTTTAAATAGTTTTAAGATTGATCTGGTAAACAGTTGTCCTATATCCAAAACTTGAAAGGATCTAAAGATTTCTTCAGAGTTATGTCTAAATAGCTTCTTGTTTATTACTCCGATGACCCATTTCTGAGCCTTAATTAGAGAATCCATTGAAGAGCTGCACCACCCCATGCACATATTGCATAACTGATGAGACATCTTCTCATACAACCAAGTCGATATTAAGGCTTCTAAAAGAAACATCTTCCAGTATCTGGTTATAATTATAATTAATTATATTATGTTTTGAAATAACTCATGTGTTACGAGATGTTCTCACTTTTTTTGGGCCACTCTATATATATATATTTTAAATAGATTTTAAAAACATTAAAACAACCTTTGTTTTAAACACCGTACATAATTGATATATATCCTATACACATGTTGATTATACTACATTTAATAAATAAATGGCAACATCCCCCAAAACAGGCTTGCCTAGTGAGGCAATGCAATCATCATTCAGAAATGTTATCTGAAAATATAATTATGTAATGTTTTATATTTGTATGCATATAAGTAATGTAAGTAAATAAATCATATATATTAAAAATTAAACATATACTTTTAGTTTATTTGACATCCTGATGAAGGAAATGATATTTTACGAAACCGGTTGTTGTATTAAATTTAACTCATAAAAGTGGTTAAAAACAAAGTTATATGTAATTTATATTAGAATATATCTCTTATTCAAACGATGCTTGACTGAAAAATAATTAATAATGAATTTTCTTGCTTTATTGGAATATATTTAATAATTAATACTTTGTCTCGCGGTATTGGGGTTTCGGATTTCGCTCCTCTGCCCGAAAAAACTGTCTAGCGTGGGAGAGCGTGTGCTTGAAATCTCATTAAAACCCACACTCCGTCCTAAATCCACTCACTCATCCTTACTTCCTCCATAACCCACGCCAGGTCTGTTCTTTCGACTGAATTCACCTATATCCCTTTCTAAATCGAATGTACTTCTGAATACTTCTGGCCGAAATATTTAACTAACTTGAACTTATCCAACTTTTTATTTATAGTTTTATATTTATTCTTTATCCTTCTGATACAAAAAGTAAATATTATCCCTCAAGTCATAAATTATTTTGGTACCTATTTGGCAATACTGCAGAAGTAAGGAAAAATAAAGTAAATTGAGTCAAAACTATGTTTAATTCCATTACACTTTTCATTGTGTTAAATGATATATAACGTTATCGGGAACATCTTCCCATCATCAATATTATACACACCATAAGTCACACCGTCTGAAAGTGTTTTTAATTTTAGTTGATCTATAATATTGATAATGGGAAGATGTTCCCGAAAACGTCATGTATCATTTAACATAATGAAAAGTGTAGTGGAATAAATAAAATCAAAGAATTCCACAAAGTTTCACCAAAAACCTTTGAACAGTTTAAAAAATAAAGAATATTAATCATATTTTCAAAATAAACATCCTTTCTAGTATGTATGTATAACTTCAGTAACACAAATAATATGTAGCTACTAAATAATGAAATTTTTGGCGTTCAATTATATCTTTATATGTAGATTTATATTATATCTTTTAGAAAAATAATTTTTATATATGCTGTAATTGAAAATTTTGTACGCAAAACTACTATTTTAAATTATCGCAGTGACACATTTTAGCAAATACTTATCTTATACGTCTCATATTAAAAATAAGTTAAAATGTTACATTCAACGTTTTTATTTATTAAAGAATTGATAGGTTAGTGCTTGTTGATCTAGTAGTTAAGACACTGCCCTACTGATCTAGTATTCAGAGATTTGAGTCTCATCCCAGAAAACCAACAAGTTAGTTCTATTTTCATTGGTTTGAAAATGATAAGAATATTGATGTGACACGTTATCCATGCACCTATGTATATTTATTGTTTTTAAAATATGCATAAACTTCTCAAACATCGACAAAAAATAGTAGAAACCAACCAAAATTTAGTAAAACCGCTTCATCTGAAGAAAGGTAAGTTTGATTAACTAAAGCAATAGTATTTTCTGTTGCGCACTGCAAGACGAACGAATGACTCCGAGGCTCTCAACGACATACTTAGTTGAAGAATCCTTACTTAGGGAATAAGAAGAGAAACATATAAAGAGCGTGTGAAAACTAGTGATGACAAGGAACGCCCATGTATGAAAAGCAAGAGATTATCTCCAGCAAGACGGACAGACCGTCCGATAAATGAGCTTCAGACTCAATCCAAGTTTATGATTCCAGCCTTAATTTATTAACATAATCTGTTATACTCAAAAACAGAAATACAGAGAAAAAAACATTTGACAAACAAAAGTTTTTTGCGATTTTCTAACAAAATATTCAGGTGGTTCATTTTTGTTGTTTCAGTATTAATTAAAAAGAGCTTTGGTGTGTTCATTGTTTGGACAAGAGATAACTTTTGAATGTAAATACACAGATGTGGTAAAATGTCATGTGAACATTTATATTGTATAAGTATCTCTTTTGATATGATCTTAAAATAATTTCAAAACCTTCAGCTAAATGCTTTCAATAACCATAAAAGACTTTTTAATGCTTTGAATGTTTTATTAAACATTTTAAAAATGTTATCGCTATCCACAGCGCATGGCTGACCCTACGTTAAAAAAAACCATAAAATACGAAATGTCGTCAGGTAAATAAACATAATTTGTATATTTTTTTGTTCAGTTAAAATAGCATTAGTAGTTGATAATTTTGAACAATAAAAGATCCAAGATAGGTTGATCACTCTTTGTACTGAATTCGTAAAACACAATTTTGGTGCGTCTTTCGATTTAGCTGCGACCACTGTTATTGACACCTTTCCGCGTCCAAATTCACATCCATATATTTCCTAATACTCGTATTGTCAGTGTGAATTGTCAACTTGACCGATATTTGTTCGATCTCGACATCGCGATAGCTTTCGCGGTGTGAACTTTCAACTCCAGTGCACCAGCACTGTATTTTGTGATATTGTGTCTTGATCACGTATTGTTTATTATTTGTGTGCCGTGGGTGAACTTGTGACATCGCCGTATTCAATTAGGATCGGAGATCGGTCCATCCTCGTGCCATTTGTGTGATCTCGGCGGCGACTGCGGAGATTACGAAGGCATACAAGATAAGGCGAGCAGTCCTTCCGAATCCCGGTTTCCGAGATCACTGGTCCTTCGACTAACATCCTTATCCCCTCACCAACTTCATCCTGTACCAAGGTTTCTCTACTTCCCTCTTATACCCTGCGGTGATTCCGATTTACGACCGGAATTGTCGTTATCCATTCTGCGGGACGCGCGACTCCGGATTTACAGTTCGAATTCACTCTCTGTCTGCGTTTCATCTTCAAATTTTTTGGACATTTCACTTCGAGGATCGATGATAGTTTGGAGAAACTGGAGGTGACTGGATGTCACAAAGACCGCAAAGGAAAAGCGCTCTATAGATCGACCAGCTACTAGGAACTCCAATTCGGGTAATCGAATACCGAATTGTTCGCCCATTTTCAAACTATTCGATATTTGTCTAACTATTCGTAAAATATATATTCATATTTGCAGGGAAATATTTTGAAAATTAAAATTTCTAAATAAGCTAAATATATATATAAATAAATATATTGCTCGAAGCGTATTTCAATAACACAAGTAGTTCAGATTATCCACCGAAAAATTGATTGATTGATTCCAGACTATATTTTGTAAACTTGTAAAATTTGTTTTATGTGGATATATGTTATTAGTTCTGATTTAACAATTATATATTTTTTTTAAAATATCATTAGTCATGTCAAAGCCATCAGATGTATGAACTTATTTTTTTAAATTGAAATAATAGTATTTTTGGTTGTGTTTTTATAACCAAGAAGTATGTATGTATGTATATTCAAACTGCTTTTTTAGATTTTTTATAACTCTACGAATATATTATCTTATACTATTCGACATTCGAATAGTTGAAAATATCGAATATTTGGAAACTCTACCAGATACTGGCTATCCTATTGCAATAACCCTGATCTGCTGGCTACATATTAATGATTAACGTCGACAGATTTTGATACGACTGTTCCTACTATTCATAATGAAATGTAGTTTCGACAGAGATACAGCGGTATTGAAACTTGTTGACAAATTAATCAAAATGATGTATAGAATTTTTTTTTTTAATTTTCATATTTATACGATACAGAGCGTGGATTACTGAAGAGTTAGGATCAACATCAAGTGAATGATCGAGGAAAGGTAAGTCAGTCGAATTGTGCCAAGCAGAAGTCGTAGGAACGTAAAATAAGTCATAATCAAATATATTCAATATTGAAGGAAACTAACACAATTTATGCATAGATAGGCAGTGATGTAGTGCTAAATAAAAAGATTACCAGGGCGTTATTTGATTTTAACACCCACATATTTTTGTCATATTAAAATTATATTTTTTAATATCGACAATTCGAATGTTTAAAAAAATGTTTATAAAAATATATAAAAGTTATAAAGTTTAGTGAATATGTTTGTTGAGGTAAAAATAAATGATTTTATTACCTTTTGTAAACGCTAAAACCATGCATTTGTCAAAAAAACTGTCGAGCTGTAACATGTGAATTCAGGGATGACTGTTTATTTAAATTGAGTTCACATATTAAATTTTTCTCCGAGTGCATGTTGTCGACGGTTCAAAGAATGGGACCGCTCGCCCATATTAATTAATTCTTAACAAAAATCCTATAAATTTCCTCGTAATGACTTTCTCATTTTTTAAAATGCTCTGGTTCTATATATATACATGTATTTTATATTCTCGTAATATCAGTCCGCTGCACGATACTTGATGTACACAATTCTATGCGGAATATTTTCTATTAAAATATTTTCAAATGCAGGGGAGAGTTGGATATTGGCGCGCCCTTAAGTTAATATGACTAAAAAATGCCACTGGTGCAATCCTGTATGGTTAAATGTACAATATTATAAATATAATTTATGTGGTAACTAAGTCTAGACGATTTTATTTAATTATGATGAAAAGAATTTAATAATATGAATGGTTAAAAAAAAACCTTACAAAGCACGGCATAATCAAACTGGTCTGACAATACCGTACCCCGAGTTTGATAATACCGTGCTATGTAAATCAGATACTAAATAAGAATATTGTTAAGAGTTTTATTAAATTGAATGAATTTTAATATTTAAAATTATTTTAATATTTAAAAAATGTGAAAAAAAAACACGTGTTTTTTTATTCTATTCGTTTAATTTATTTTAAACGCGTTTCGCCTTGCAAGGGCATTATCAATCGAACATTTTATGTTATGGGGGACAGCTATACAATTTATTTACATGAAATGAAAAGGTACAACATTATTCATTGGAATTCTGAGAATTTCCATAGATTTTGAATATTTCTTAATTATTCTAAGTAACCATCCAGTTTCAACACTAATGGTATTTTTGCAAAGCGAAATGCGTCTCAAATAAATTAAACGAGTAGTGTCAAAAAACAATTGTTTTTTTTTCACATTACATTCTACAAACTTACCTCAGAAATAGTAAATATTTAAAAATCTCTAAATACGACAGTAGTCACAAATTAAAAAGGATTTTCCATGTAAAAAAAAAAAATATCCACTGTAGATAGGATTATGTTGAAACAACGGTATACTTTGTGCGTATTTATTTAATAATAGATGAATACCAAATATTAAAATAAAATATATTATTAAATTATGTTATTTAAATTATTTAATATTTCTGGTTTAGATTGAGATTAAGTATCTGTCTCCTTTAGCATTGACATCGGTCTAGTTAATAAGATAGTAAACATATTTTATATTATTTACATATTACTGTATCATAAAATATAAAAAATAATAAATTTTACATAAATTCATTGAAATATTAATAATTATACAAAATACTTTGTCTAAACCATTATTTATTAATTATTCTACATGTTTCGATACCCATGGTATCTTCTTCAGGAAACAATGTATACTGAAATAAAAAAAATACAAGAATAAGTAAGAACTAATATGAAAATAAATTTAAAAGGTGACAAAGAGCTTTTATTTTATTTGCTATTAACACTTTTTCTTATTTTTAAAATTTGTATATATAATGTGTAAATCTATATTAATATCAAAGGAGTGAATTGTTTCCAAAAGGTGATTGGAAATTCTGAGTAGTTATTGTTATTTAGGCATCTCAAATGCTCCTTAATTCTAATATCAAAATAGACCTTTCTTTGTTATTTAATATATAATTTTTAATTTTCTATTAGTATAAAAATTTGGGATATTTTTTATTATAAAGCCACAAAGTAATTTTGCAAATATTGAAAAAGTAAGTTCATAAAATTTATTTCAAAAAGTTAGACTCGCTTTAAATATAACGTCGTACAACACTTTCGGCATGTGGTAAAATTTCGCCCCTTTCTGATGGTACCGAGAGTTTCCGGACGCGGTGTATAGATTTTTGGGAGTAGGTACCTCCCACGGATTATTATCCAGTCTCCACCCCTCCCAGGGTTGCTTTTATTGCCGCGTCCATTCTCATTCATAATGCACACCCTCGTGTTTCGTCTTCCGCAGGCGGGACGCAACCCCCGATCTCTGCATATAACAAAGATACTATTCAACACATCACATACACCTACAATACACGAGATACATAGAGGATACAACGCTACACTTCACACACCGTTGTACCCCCATAAAGAATATCTTTGTAACTTAATAAATCACATTTCAAGCGTACCAGAAAAGGGCAGCCTTTTCAGCTCAAAGGATTTTAAAGTTTTGTAAATTGTAGCTTATTTTTTATTTTAACATATGTTTTAACGAAAACTCGTTAATAATTTAGCGTTAGAAAAATTCGCGTGGTTGATTTGTAATATTTTCATATTATATTCCAATGTTTTTGTGTATATTGTAGAGAAATTTAATTTAAAAAATAGACGAGAGTCCATATTTCCATATTCAAATAGGAAACAAACAAGTGTATTAAGGAGAAAACATTTTTTATGGTGATGTTACATTTTTAAACATTTCTGTTCTGTGGTATTTTAATACAATTTAAATTAATCAATTAGAAAGATAATGACATAGAAATCAACAGCGTTTAATCAATAACAAAAGAAAATGAAATGAAATAATACATTTATAAAAGAAACAAATAATTACATGAGAATACGTTCTTTCAAATATAATGAATCAATTAAAAGGTATACAGAAAAAATCTATCTATCGAAAATATATTTAGTTCCTATCGGAATTCGAACCCGGATCTCTTCCTATTCGGGAAAGCGCGTTCTCCGATTTCGCTATAGCTATATATTATTCCATTTTTTCCCGGCAGTTTGGCAAAGATTCCAAATTATATTATAATATATGTATGTTATAAAATATACGTGTCTGAAACGTTTTTTTGGCAATTTTTTCACAGACAATAGTTTACATGTTTTATTATAATTATTTATAGCATTTACACAGTTCAACAAGTGCGCGACGAGTAGCGACTCTTAAAAAGTATTTTGTAGTTAATTAATTGAGGCCTTTATACGCCTGTATTTTAAAGTTTGTTTAAAATAAAAGTTCACGAAATATTTCCGAGTCTCATTGAGCGTAAAAATAAAATTTGTGTTTAAAATTCGAGAATAACTTATGAAGTTTAGACATTGAGGATGTTCTTCAATGTTTAAAAGGCATATTTCCAAGCATTAAATATTTTGGCAATGTTTGAATATGCCTAAGAACACACAATTACTGAATTTTTTCCTATAAAGGCACTGTTATTAAATAAATATCAGATGTCTCTATGAGATATCTGATATTTATTAAATATTTTATTACTGTAATACATAATCTTATTTACGTGAAATATAATTTATTTAGGATTACATATTACTGCTGTTTACGAAAACCTAAAACAATGTATTGAAACGAGCAGTTGGATTTATTATCTTCTTCTTCGTGAAAACATCAAAAACGTATTTAAATGGGGGTAGATGCAATGCACTTAACTTTAATATTTTAAAATGGTTCGTTACGTTTTATTTATAAGAGCAACCTCTGCTATTCATCACGGCTGCGTTATGGGTCAGAAGAATCTCTCTCGTAAAGCGAGAGTCGTACTTGTCGGTCTAGTGGTTGAGACACTGGCCTAGTGATCCAGTAGTTGAGGGTTCGAATCTATAGGTCAATCAATATGTCACTGTGGATCGGCAAAATGTATTTCTCGTAAAGCGAGACGGCTTGTTGATCTAGTGATTACAATACTCGCTTAGTGTCCCAGTGGTCGAGGGTTCGAGCCTCATTACGTAGGAGTTAGTCCTATTTTCATAACGCAAGCGTTTAACTTAGCGCTGCGTGAGAAACTGAAATATTACATTTAGTTTGGGGCAGTTTAGTTTATATTCGTTTGGGGTAGATTTTACGAGAAAACACATGCGGAGCTTTGTTTGTCATTTCGAAATTTTTTCGCTAGATGGTTCTAGTTAACGCATACACAATGTATCAAATAAATATATAATTTAGATTTACTTCGTATAAATTATAGTTATGCACAGCTTTTTTCTGATTGTTAATACATACCAACTAATATTTTATTGTAAATACTAACCCAATAAATACTAGCTTATTATAACGTATCTGACTATAATTCAAAAAAGAACCTTCTCTGATACGTGTAAGTAAAAACGTAATGTAATAATAATAATAAAGAAATATCCTTGTAGAAGGAAAAAAGTATTGTAATTCATTTTGTAAAATTGTATTCATCATAAATTATGGTATAATCCGGACCACCATCGGAAGGCTTTTCCGCTGCTGAAAATTCAGTGAGTTAAGCTCCGGGCTTTTTGGTATAATAAATTCTGGCCTTAACAAAGCAAATCAGAACTGCGCATACCATTCTATAACAATTTTTTAACCGCTATTTTTTATAACATTATTGGATCGTTTATTGTTTGAACCAGTTTTGTTTGAGTTTGCTCATAAAATAATTCCTAACAAGTGTTAATATAATGTTTTAAAAACTTGAGAGTATTAATTAATAGGTGTTGATATTAAGTCAAAACATCACGTCAATTCATATTTTTATATCATATCTACGGACTAAGTTATATCATATAGAAAGTGGTGGAATATAAAAATACGAGTATACTATACAAAAAAAAACACACATATTAAATACAATATTTTTTAAATATTCGAATTCAAGGGAAAATATTTAACAAATATAATAATAAATAAGTAATAGAATAATGAACAAGGCTTTTTTGAAAAAAGTTAAAAATGTTGTTTTAAGTTTTTTAAAAGTTAATTACAATGGACTTCCACAAAGTTAATTATGAAAATGTAGAAATATTAAATAAAAATAAATAACACTTACTGCCCGATGGGTCAAAACAAAACACGTCCGGCGGTGGTGGGTCACCCACCTCAGGTTTTCAGTTTTTCAACCGTTTTGTGGGAGATTTTTTATAGATATTTAATTTTAAATATGATTTAATGAAATGGAATGGAATGGTGTGCCGTAATGTTTCTGTTAAAAAATTAAAGTTAAAAATTAAAAAATATTACGAATAATGTACATATTCTCACGCATCAGCAGACGCCCTACACGGCCAAAATACAAACATCCACTGAGCATGTAATCTTCTCGTCGGAACCCGAACAGGTAGTGTCATAAAACTTACAGGTAGGCGCAACGCCCCTCAAATAGTTATATTACTGGTATTGTCTAGGGGCCGCCAGACGAAAATAAGTCAAAATAAATACATGGACGCATGCCTGGTATCCCTTGTCTACCCGCTCAAAGTGTTGACAATATATATTTTGGTGCAAGCGCTGAAATTCAATCCCGTAAAAGCGACTGATTTTTGAGCATTTTTATCAATAACTCATTTGAATCTCGTCCGAAAATATTTATTTATATCGCAAATCATTTGGAAATATTTAATAAAATATTAGATAGAATTAAGCAGCATTAAACGAATATTTGTAGCGTAATTCATATTTTTACAAACACCCGGGTCAAATCTGACCCACCACCGCAGAGGATGTGTTAATAATGAACATTTATGAAAACGAGAAGAGAATGGTTAGAAAGATATATGATGCGAGTGTTAATGGGAGCAGAAGTTGAGAACGTCTGCGGAAGACTTGACCAGGAAAACCAGTTATTGGATGATGGTCATTTTAGAAGCCTCAACAGCCGACGATCTTGCATGAGAATATGTATGAATGTGGATAATGCGAGGGTTGTGTGTCAGGATAGAAGAGTGTGGTGTGGATGCGTAAAAAAAATTTAATACGAAACATTATATCAGCAACATAATTTTAAAGACATACGGTTTATGTATCCTTATTTATAATATATCATATTATGTAAATCATTGCTTCTAGTATCAAAACCCTAATACTGATAGTTGATAATAAATTTGTAGGTTATATATTATACCTGGGCAAGAAATCAATTACAAGTAGGCTACTATTAAATTTAATTAATATAGGCAACTTATCTAGATATAGTAATATCGGTCATACACGATGTGCAGTTGCCCATATTGCTATCTATGATAAGGATTGCATTACATTCAGTTCGTGTGTATAATTAGCATATCATCATCAAGTGAATGATGCTAATTATACACACGAGTGAGGTTATAGGTAGTTTACACATGTTATTCAGGAGAGGATGACATGAACGAAGTACAGTTGAACCTCTATATTCGTCATTAATCCGTTTCTGACGGCCTGAAGAATATAGAAACAGTTTTTCCCATAATAAATAATTGAAATTCAATCAATTCGTTCCCAGCCCCCAAAAATAGTACACAAATTAATAAATTTTATGTCAAAACTTTACCTTTATTGTACTGAGGAGATATGATGGTAGAAGTGGAAGAGAAGGAAAATTACTAATATTTAGAAGAATTCAATTTAAATAACTCTAATTCTGGTGGTGGTTTTCGTTTGCCGATGATTTAGTAGCACTCTATTTAATAAATAACTTGCCCAACGTTGCCTGTTTCTGTCTTTTTTTTAAAACCTTCATGAAGTAGTCATTACCATTGAATTCATTTATGTTTTGGTGGACTGTGGCAACATTTGGGTGCCATTTTTATACCATATTCAGCGTTTTGGCCCAGTTAGACAGCATTTCCAGGCGGTGGAAGTGACAAATATAGAAAATATAAACGAATATGTAAACATGAATTAAATATATTAATTATAAAGATATACATATAAAATCAATTTTATCGAAAAATATTGTTGTTGCGCCACATTCAAACCTGGATCTCTTTCCTAACCGGGGAAGTTGCTTTATCCAACTAAGCTACAGTGACATTATCTTTAGCGACAATTTTCGACCCTATGTGTTACCTTTTTGATATTAATACATTTAATCGTTCCATCATCTTTTTTTTTATCATTTTTGACAGAGCCATCTACCTTATTTTTACAGAATCTCAAATATCTTTGAGTAAACTGATAGCAGACGCCAGAATTATCAATTCATTTTTATTAAATTTTGGACACATTGATACAACTTTATTATTTTAGGAGAACACATTCTTATTGTGAAGTTGTATATCTTTATAATTAATATATTTAATTCATATTTAAAATATCACAGACCTATGTTCTGAATAATTATAACTTCACAATAAGAATGTGTTCTCCTAAAAAAAAAAAAGAATATGTAAACATTTGTTTGTGATAAAAATGTGACGTATATCGAACCAGACGCATATAGAGCCTGACGAATATAGAGGTCCTGCTGTATGCGAAAGACATAATATGACTAGGTACACCAAATAGTGATGGATTTAGGCTATCCAGACGTTACTTTAAAAATGTAGTATAATATTAATATACATGTGCGTGTTGTAATATAAATAAATAACAAATTAAATAATGCACTTCAAAATTTATTAACTTTTCAGGTACTTTTCTAGACTTTCTATCAGCGAATTAATTTATTACAGTACAATTATCTCAAAAGATAGCCTACTACTCCTCAATAAATAATGGGCTATAAATACATAATGGATCAAATATCAGATATCTCATAGAGACAAAACTATTTTTTATTGTATTTAATGGAAAATATATGAAAGTATGGAATAATTACCTGTCTTCGGCTGGTTTAAGTGATCACTTTACATATATGTATATATAACATTCACCAATTCTCACCCCTTAATCTGACCCCTTAATGCTGACGAAGATACGTTAGTATCGAAACCAGTTTACGTAAAAATAACGCAGTGGTTTAAACAACGTTAAATATAAATACAATTTTAAATTATGTCTAACCACAAAGTTAACGCCACAAACATGGACAGTAATTTTAATTCAATTTATGTATTTAATTTTATGTATTTATGTGTTCTATTCATCTAAATAAATTTAATATATGTATAAGAACTAAAATTTATACAGTATGCTAGCATTCACGTAACAGTGTAGACAATGTCCATCTTGAACTTCCAGTTACTAATCGTTCAGTGCCTTCACTTAATTCCATTATCGTCCAATGGCCGGTCACGGTGTGCCTACTGTGAAAGCGATTTCACAATATTATAAAACACACTGTGTGAATGTGGTTTTATCGGGATACCCAATAGTATTCACATTACGAGCAATTAGCTGTATAAATGGAAGACAGTGAAGGAGGTTCGCGAAATTGCATAACCGTGTTTTTGAATAAAACAGAATCAATTCCTCTATAAACCCTAAAAGGAATGAAATGTTTTACCCAAAAGTATTCCACTGATTTACTTAAGTGGAAAAAGGGTTTATTTACATTGAATTGATATTCGACGATTTTCAATTCTACGATAGTATAATATTATTCTCGATTAAATAAACTTCTTTTTCGAAATTCTTTCTTTTAGTAAAAATATTTTTGATTATGGACTGAGATACTGATGAAATAACTGAAATTTAGATGACAATTTTTATTATTCATGGTTCTTATGGTGTAGAGATAAAGTGAGCCAAGGTTCACCGGTTTCGACTCAATTTTTTTTAAATCTGCTGATATCCGAAAATCCGTATGTTGTCATTGTTACATTTAAATATGTTCATGACTGATAATTCACTACTATGATTAATGAAATTAAACGAATAATAAAATAAATATAATCCTTGAAGTAGTATTCTTGTGGTTACACATTATTAAATATAGTTACATTAAAACCCGGGATGTGGTTAAATACGAATTTATATAATTTTATCACAAAACGCATCGCTCTTACGGCGCAATGTTGACGCTGCGGCGCACATCACGTGACTCGATTGGAATCACGTGATATGTTCGCCAAACCTGTGCTGTTCGGTGACCTTTTGATATTCCGCGCTCAGATTGTTTATATATATATATATATATATAGAATTAGCGCACCTTGTACCTCATATATATTCAAACTTGAGCACATATTTCTTATTTTTCCTATATGTACATTAGTTTTTTTATAATTTTAAGGCTATTGTGTGCTTAAAAATGAAAATGTAAACATGTTTTTATTCACTTCAAGGCCATATTCACCTTAATAATAATAGTTATTATAAATCAAAAATAATGAGCAGGAGCTGTAATTGAAATTGAATTAATATTTTAAATTGATTGAAACTATATTTGCGAGAATCGCTACAAATTCACTCCGGTTCATTCCGAGCCTAGTTTGGTTGCCTTGCGAATTATCTTGACAGCTCCTATGAGGGTGGCAGGAATGAGGGAAGGTTTAGCTACCTGAAACTTATCAAGATATACCAGCGCTCAACAATAGCAGATGATGGCTCGTTGCACTTACGATACTGTCCATCGAAAATGACAAAAGTAGAATGATATATTTTCTAATCTGACATTCTACCTTTTTCTTAAGTAATCTCATATTTTCATCGAACGCCAAGGCTCGAAAAATTAAAATATTATGATTAGTTTATAGTTAACTATAAAAAATTCAAAGCAATAGAATCAATTAGAATGATATTCACAAAACATACGTCGATAAAATATTTAGTTACTACTGGGACACGAACCGGGAATTGTGTTTTGATTACTGAGATTAATCGCTTGCGATAATTTTCAGACTCTTTAAATGAGATATATATTATTTCCATTTAAAATCTATCAACATTATACCTTTGAGTTATATACTCTAGACGGCGTCAGGATTCTTTAATTATTTTTTTAGTCAATAAGGAAAAAGTTTGAAATGAAAATTTCAAGGTTTTCATTTTACGTTTTCACGGTCGCTTGATTAATGAGTCTGTAAGTTTTTCGAGGATTTTCCTCAACTTTTTCAAAGTTTCGCTGAAACTACTTTTAATTTTGTTAGAATGCCCTGAACTTCCGCGGCACCCTAGAAGTGGTACAGGGTTATTCAAAATATATAATCAGACGGCAAACATATAATCGGTAGCTGAACTCGTTCCACACCCGATGAAGAATTTCTTGTGTTACTGAGTTCACCGCAGCTGTGATGCGGTTCTGCAGGTTCGCCTGAGTTGTTGGTACAGGTAGTACATAAACTGCTTCTTTTACGAACACATACAAGAAAAGTCACAGGGTGTGAGATCAGGAGATCTGAACTGAAAAGCCAGGTCTTCATTCCAAATGCGACCTATCCATCGTTGAGGTAGAGATTTATTCAGAAAACCTGAAACATCCCGGTACCAATGTGGTGGAGCTCCGTCCTGTTGAAATATGGAGTCGTCTGAATCTGCATTTAATTGCGGAAGAAGCCAGTTTTCCATCATGACGTGATACGTTACCCCAGTAATTGTTGGCACTCTAGCGGCCGTTTGCGCTGTGCCAGTCCTAGCCTATGTGGTGCCCTCGGGCGAAATTTTTCTGGGTGCCCCCATCCCTGATTTAAAAAAAACGGTAGATCTGTTGAACCATTCAATCAGACTTTCATATTCCGCAGGTACAACGTCCTCCTGCGACCAGACACTCTTTTTCGTTATTCAATCTTGCACTGATGATATGATGTCTCTTAAGTTTCGCTTCATTGATTTCTTAGCTCATTTTTCAGTTATTATTAAGATTACGGTCCAGGTAAGATTTTCGGTCAGTCTTCAATGGCACCCCATAAGCTATAATTATTGTTAGGAGAACACATTCTTATTGTGAAGTTGTAATTATTCAGAATATAGGTCTGTGATATTTTAAATATGAATTAAATATATTAATTAGAAAGATATACATATACAAAATAATAAAAAAATCCCGGTGGCGCAATAACAATATTTTTCTATAAAATTGATTTTATATGTATATCTTTCTAATTAATACATTTAATTCATATTCGAAACTATAAGCGATCTAGCGGTGATATTCAAAACTTTCGGACCTCCTCTCTCAATTGCTATGTAGACAATTCACATGCACCATAAATATTGCAGTATATAATTGTGTCCATCATTTTAAATAACCCTGTATACTTAACGGCTTAGCAAATTCTCATACATTTCAGTATTGTGAATTTACCTTTTGTCATTTGATGTTGTTTGTCATGTCGCGTCGGTTGGTAACGAAATGGGAAACCCACTTAAGCGAATATGTGCGATATGGCATGTGGCGAAATGTGTATAAACGGAGCAACTCACATAAGCCACATGTAAGACGATACACTCCAGTACACGGTTCCAGAGGAATGTAATTGGATTAGGACTGAACCACTAGCGGACCGTCCTCGTAATTGGATTATGGAGTCGTGCCTGAAGGCGGGCAGAACTACTTTGCCGGGTGTTTTTGACTGCGAAGTGTCTACAATTTTTTACCACTACGGTCGACTCTCGCCAATGTGTTTCCTTATTTGCCTTCTGCGTCACAGCGAGAGTAGGCAGGGGAAATTGGAAATAAACTTTTAACTTTTATCCGCTCATCCCCCTGGTACACATTATTATGCTATGCAGGTTCACCCCCTACTTGGAATTTACGTCATAGATCTTTCCAAAGTGATCAAATGCGTTCTAAGTAATCTAATTTTAAATTACTTTTATAAAATGGTCTTATAGTCCTGGCGCCGTCGAGCAGGTTTTACTCAAAGTTATTTGTGATTGCCATAGTATCGAATTATATTTAACATGGACAATCAAGATGTTTTAAGATTGATTATATGCTTTCACCTTTCCGGTACTGAGATCGATGTTTTCAAAATCTTTTGAAAAACAAAAATATTTTGGACGCGCCTGGTATCGATACTGGTGTCTAATTATAAGTATATAATGCAATTTTTTCTACGATATAATTGAATGCATTGATTTATATTTTTGTATTACTTTATTGTTTATATATTCTTAATTTGAATATTCGCATATTTTTTTTAATGCCCCTCTTGGACTTAAGTCATATTTTCATTTCCTGCTTGATTCCTCGGTAGTGCAGCATTTATTATTTTATTTTATTTATTTAACTGAACTAAATAACTTTTTTTCGAACTAGAAAAACATATTTTATGCAAGAGTTGTATAATACATATATCTAAGACATGGTGCATGTTTTTATTACATATTAATATCTCCTGCAGATGTCTATAGTTAAACAAATATTCATTTGGTCAACTAATATCCTAACTTCTTCATTCAATTGTGAGAGAAAATTAGGATTTTTAGCAGAGTAGAGAATTGGAGATCCCAGATGGTCCCGTCGGTAAGTTATCCCAGCTCTGAATGTCAGGTTTTTCGGTTAGCAGATATTTTCTTTTTTTTCGAAATTACCTATTTCCCGGTGAGGATTATTCGGTGCGTAGGTGTCATATTACATGTGATATTATTTAAGATATTATTCTGTGAACATGAAGCCCGTGCAAATATGTTGATGAGATATGTAAATTTGTGTAATTAATTCGTGTAGCGTTCATTAATTTGTTTAGCACTATAACGCGTGTTTCTTAATGAGGCAACTGTGAGCGATGAAAAAAATTGCACTTGAGATAAATAATTAACAACATTTTCATTGATCTTTCAAATCAATTTTAATCTTGTTTATTTCACCCATCTCTAAATAAGTGTACGATTATCAATTCTTCGTCATCATTATCATCATGAATTTCGTACCCTTATTCTGGGAGGGTTGCGGGTCCCTCTCTCTTCCATCCTCTCCCGTCTTTCACCCAGTGGCGTAATTACAAAAATTGGACGCCAATGTAGAATAGAAAAAGGGCCAACTATGTCCATATCTTTGTAGGAATTAATTACTGGGTTTTATCCCCTGTGGGATTGTCATCAAGATTAAGATGTCTCACAGAGACGAAGGTATTATTTTTATATGAGAAGTATGGAAGTCTTGGACATTACAGGGCTTACGACCTGTCATAGGCTGGCTTAAGTGATCACTTTACACAATGTAACGTTCACCTATTTTTAGGAGAACACATTCTTATTGTGAAGTTGTAATTATTTAGAACATAGGTCTGTGATATTTTAAATATGAATTAAATATATTAATTAGAAAAATATACATATAAAATTTATTTTATCGAGAAATATTGTTGTTGCGCCACCGGGATTCGAACCTGGATCTCTTTCCTAACCGGAGAAGGTGCATTATCCAACTATGCTACAGCGACAATATTTTTAGCGACAATTTTCGAACCTATATGAAAGAGCTGTCTACAAAATAATGGAACGATTAAATGTATTAATATCAAAAAGGTAACATATGGGTTCGAAAATTGTCACTAAAAATATTGTCGCTGTAGCATAGTTGAATAATGCACCTTCCCTGGTTAAGAAAGAGATCCAGGTTCGAATCCCGGTGGCGCAACAACAATATTTTTCGATAAAATTGATTTTATATGTATATCTTTCTAATTGATATATTTAATTCATATTTCAAAAAGTTCACCTATTTACCCATGTATATACAACTTCCAAAAATTTGATAGATGTGGTGTTGTATTATGAAAATAGGACTAACTTGCTGGTGTTCTGGAACTAGACGCGAACCCCCGTATATACAACTTCCAAAAATTTGATAGACGTGGTAGGGTGGGTAAATAGGTGAACGTTACATTGTGTAAAGTGATCACTTAAGCCAGCCGATGACCAAGACTTCCATACTTCTCATATAAAAATAGTAGCTTCGTCTCTGTGAGACATCTTAAACTTAAAATAGTTCATGTGTTGTAATATTCACTTTCACGAAAAAAAACATGAATGTTTGTAGGCATTCACGTGTACTTGAATCTTTTTAAAGCGATTTTTACTTCTCAGTGAAAAATCTTTAACCCTACTGATACTGCTACTATATACGTTGATAATTTCTTCATATGTTTTGTTGGCGCAAGTCGATTACCTACTCCCTGTGCATTTTGTCCTTCCAATATATACCTTAATATACCTGTCTCCCGCTCTGGCGAACTAATGACTTAGAGATTTCGCCGACGTGGTAACAGATTGCCTTGTTATTTTTTTATCGTCTGAAATTAGCGCCGTGCGTAACGCTAGGACCACGAAGAGGCGGTGTTCTAAACAGCTCCGGAAGTGCAATCATATCTCGGTTATTCACTAAAAATGTACAAGTCAACTGAAGGTGAAAACTTGACGTCCAATCCAGTATCGAGATCAAGGCAGGCCAGATCTGTTTGCCAATATTCTTCTTTTTAATTCAATTCGGATTGTGTCAAATAATTATTATTGTAATCGATACAGTCATACACCATATTTTTTTAATACACATGTCAAATTAATTAGGCCCCAATGTGCCGCATTGGCTGCATAGTTACGCCACTGATTTTTTTTTTTAGAGTTGCGTACACGGAAAACATGTCACATCAATATTCCTAAAATTTTCAAACTAAGCTAAACACTTGTATTATGAAAATAGGACTAACTTGCTGGTGTCCTGGAACGAGGCGTGAACCCCCGACCACTAGATCACTGGGCTAGCGTCTTAACCACTACACCAACAAGCCAGTCTTGTACTTTCTAACCAATCTAGACCCACTCTGTCTTCATACAGGCTTTTTTGCTGTTTATCCCAGCTTAGTCTGGAGTGACCCGCTCCACTCCCTGGGCCACCCTCCCTCCGGAGTTGCCAGGATGATACATCTTAGTAATCATTTATCTGGAATTCGAAAGACATGTTCAATCCACCTTAATTGAGATTTTTCTGTATGTAGAAGTAGGAATTCCACGCCGATCTCACTTCGTCCAATAATATTACACAAGCCACTCCCCTAAAGTAACTTATTTTGACTATTTAGAATTATTTTATCCCTTATATAATTTATCAGAATAGAGTTTGTAATTGGTTAAATTTTTTGCTTTTTTTTTTTAAGAAAAACACATTCTTATTGTGAAGTTACAATTTTACCGAACATAGGTATGTGATATTTTTAATACAAATGAAATGTTATAATTAATAAGGTGCACATATTGCGTAACTAATTAGACTCTGACGAATTGAATAGTATACTATTTTTAATAATACATTTTCATAATACAGTATGAATATTCTTTGTAGTTTTTAATTAGAAAGATATACAGATAAAATCAATTTATCGAAAAAATATCCCGGTAGCAACAAAAATATCTTTCTAATTGATACATTTAATTTGTATTAAAATATCACAGACCTATGATCTGAAAAATTGCAACATCACAATAAGAATGTGTTCTCCTTTAAAAAAATATATAAATTGAATTAATGTTCCCAAAATGAATTATTTATTAATTCTGGCGTCTCCTATTGGATTTTACTAAAATGTTGTTGAGATTCCGTAAATATAATATAAATAAGATTGCTTTCAAATAATGGAACGACAGATGTATCAATTTGAAAGTGCAACATATGTCATCAAATTACTGTGTTGGTGTGGTGTAATCGGTTAATGCATTTCGACGGATAGGAAAAGATCCAGGTTCGAATCCCGGTAGCAAAAAAATTTTTTTTTCGATAAATTTATATTTTATCTGTATATCTTTCTAATCGATACATTTAATTTGTATTCTTTATAGTTTTTAATGTAAAATTTTAATTTATTTGAGCTGATTATTTTTTTTATAACTTTTGGAAACAATTTAAGAATGATTGATTATTACTTTCTTTCAATATCTGACCAATATTATCTTGATCAGCTGTCGCGGGACTTCTAACAGGAGTGAGGCTTATAGACCGGCGCCTACTTTGCCTGTTTTATTAGTGTTATCGTGGGAATCACAAATAAAACCTTTAATTGCTTCTTTCAATCAACCACATTATTGTCAAGTTTTAGTGATTATTATTGAAGACGTATTTTTTTTTGCTTTAATTTCAGATAAACGAAACAATAATGTATATCACGCTCCAGTTGCTAACGCCCGGGAAAAGCTTCTGACACGTACAACGGTGGGATCAGAGTGACGCATTTGCGACTCCATGAATGAGAATTTTACATGTGTGCTTTTTTTTTAGGTCTGAAAGGACGCACGCTTTCCCGGTGCCGTTTTATGAGTTTGAACTCATGCATCGGTTCCACTCAAGAAAGCAAAAGCGAATAAATTAATGTATTTCAGAGAATTGAATAAATAAAAAGTTAAGTTACCATGAAAAATTTTACAATTACACCTTTCGACGCCCCAATGTGTAATCTTTATTATCCACAGGAAAATATATATACAAATTACATATAAAAGTACACAAAAAGAGACAGTGTATTAAGAAAGGTGGAAAACAATTTATAACCGAGAGAAAAAGAAAATGCCAATTTACAAATATGAAGTTATACAACAGAAGCAATATATCGAGAAACATGGAAATATTGTGTGTACGTAATACATACATTATTAAATTAAAATACATAAATAAATAAGTGACAGTGTCATAGAAGGCAAGCGTGGGGGTTGTAAAGAAAATACACTTCGTGCGCGGGAGAAAGAATACGATGTTTGGTCACGCTAACCTTTAACTTGCACCGTCAGGTGGTCTACCTTACATGGATGCTGGCAAAAATATTTATCCTCGACTTAGTAGAGTTATCAATGTGTTTCAGTATGTGTTTACTTACAAATCCTGTTTTCTGTATTGTGGAGAAGGCGCCCGAACTGCCTGTACAATAGAACGGAATCTGTCAGAGTGCCAGGTTACATATGAAAATGATTGATTTTAATGGAAATATTATTATACGAAATGACGCCATCCCGTCGCGAGCCATTTTGCCTCGTCGGACAATTAAAAATAGGCTCGTGAAATCAATAAAAGAATACCGTACTAATTGGTACAAATCTTCTTTAGTCTGTCTGCATATATTGATTAGGCTTCGTTGATGCGGTAATTTTAAACAAATTGTTCAATCTGCTTAACATTTATTTCAGTTTTTCAGTGCTTTTAATTTTTTAACCATAAAAAAGTATAAATAATAAGATAAAACACTTTGTTTAAATTACTATTTATTTTAATACAAATTAAATGCATCAATTAGAAAGACAAAAGCTCATATTGTGCTCACACAGTGGTGATAGTCATCTCCATCTAGCGTTGTAGTTTACTAGTAATATGTCATGAATATTACTTTATTAAATATGGTATACTATTCACTTCGTCAGAGTCTCATCAGTTACGCAATATGTGCATGGGGCGGTGCAGCTCTTACTTCAATTCTCTAATTAATGCTCAGAAATGGGTTATCAGAGTAATAAACAAGAGGGCATTTAGACATAACTCTGAAGAACTCTTTATTTTGGATAGAAGACAACTGTTTATCAGAGCAATCTTAAAACTATTTAAAAAAAATAAAAAAATTTACTTCCACGATCCGATCCAAAGGAAACTAGGATCAAAGCCTTAGGATACTTTTCAGTGCCAAAATTAAATACTAAATTCGCTCAACGAACTTTCTTATTTTGTGCTCCGCGAATATTTAACATATTGCCACTAGACCTTAAAGGTCTAAAGTGATTAACGACTTGAAACCAAAAATAACAAAGTGGTCAATTAATGTGGGTAGATAGCAAAATGAATCTAATTTGTCATTTGTGCTAACCTAACTACCTACGCATTTTTGTCTCCAACTATTGTATATTAAAGACAATAATATTTTTACAACTTCAGATTGTACTTTTTTCACATAACTTTTTATAACTTACTTAACATTATAATTACTTACCTCTAAACAATAACAACTTTTAAAAACTGTACAGTTAATTGCTTTAGAATAGACCACGTCTAGTAAACCTTTATTTTTTCATATGTACTATTTATGGTACAAAAAAAAATATATATATTGTTGGTGGTAAAATTAAAAACATATTTAGAGATAATTTTTCAAGGGAGCCCCAAAATTTTGATTACCTGGAGAGTTTAATCCGGCACTGTGAACCCGGATGAATCTTTGCAGATTTGGCTCTAATGATCAGTTAGTCAGTCAGCTCTATGTACAAAATACAATACACAAAGAGTGACGCTCCGCACTAACTCTGTACTTTACGCGAGTTTCTAGAATAAAGTTTCTCGTTCTACATACAAAATCCTCGGAATATTTTCCTGCGTTATGTAACATCGTTAGAAACGATGTTACATAACTCAGAGTAACATACCTAGTACCTTCACAATATTTTTGTGGTATTGTCGCTACATTTTATTTTATTGAGGGATTTTGACAGTGTAAACTAACTAACATAATAAATATTTAATATGCGATACTATTTATGAAAATCCACAGAAATTTTTAGGTACATAAGTATGTTTAGGTGCAGAAGATAAATTAAAAGAAAAAAGAGGGAGAAAGGGTGGGGAGGTTGCAACTATTGTTGCGATAAAGAGAGAGCACGATTAGCCAAAATTGAGATTGTGGTGGTTCATGAAAAGAACCCTTTGAGCGTAGTAAGGTTAATGTTGAAAATATCAATTTCTGTAAATTTCTCATTATGGTATTTACATGACCGGTGAATGAATGAATTTAGTATGTAAGATGTTCTACTTTTAGGAATGTGGAAGAGTGCGGATTGCTGGGTTCTAATTGGATTCTAATTCTAATCGGCTGGGACAGTCAACATGGAATTGCAGCAGTTTGAAGATAAGTATTTGGTCAGCACGTGTTCTTCGATGTTCTAGGGTTTTCATATTGTGAAAGTTTGCTGCATCTAAATAGGAGTGGAATGATAGATTAGATCTAACATTCAGATGTCGAATAAATCTATTTTGTATTCGTTCTAACAACAGTTCGCTTTTTTACCGACTCTGATAGTTCAGAGTCCGGTAAAATAATACGGTACAGGGTAAACAAAAAATGGACGTTGTTATGTTGCCACATGATTGACGCGATGAGCAAATAAGAATAGAAATGAAAACATACGCGCGTTAATTTTAATGTTTAAACATCTTAGCACGCGTCCTCCCTCCAAAAATCTGAAAATTAATACGTCACATTGTATGACCCATAAACGTCAAACTGACGTCTTGACAATTTTTATAAATTTCACATTTACGCGACGAATGTTCGAAAATTAAAATGTGTCTTCACGTCCAGGCAGGTATGTCAAGTACTTATTATTAATTAAGTACCCACACTGACTAAATAACCAACATCACGCCGGTCCCTCGCGAGGGAAGGCAGAGAGGATAGTGCGCCACACTCTCCTGTCTTGACGCACAATTCTTGCCTCATCCACATTTATACATCTTCTCATGTAGATTCATCGATTATTAAGGCTTCTAATAGTAGTTTTCAACAAATGAAAATTGTGTACTAAACGTGTTTTTTTTTAAAATAATAATAATAAGAAGACTCGAAACTCACTATTTTCAAACTAAGCTAAACACATGTGCTATGAAAATAGTACTAACTTTCTAGTATCCGTCACACCTTGATTCTTAATTAAAATGGTTGTTACTTAAGCTGGTCATAGCTATAACCAGTGGCATCATATAAATGACAATCATATAAAATATATGCACTACAATATATGTTGTACATAGGATTATAAACTTTCGTTTAACCAACGTCTTTAGACAAAATGAATCCGTCGTTTATACGACCCTACCATGTATTTATTTGTAATTAAAGAGTACCTACTATTAATAGTGTATTTAAAGTTTATGTTTTACCCATATAATAATCAATATAAAATGTATGGACGTTTTTAAAAACACTTTTTATGACTGAAAATGAATCTTTTATTGTTTGAAAATCCTCGAACGCAAACAACGGCCGTGAAATCAGCACGTTAAAAACAGTAAGATAATAAAATTCGCGAATTAGTAAAAGAGGAAGTAGACATTTCAATGATTTGCACGCAGTTGTAAGCCAGTCTAATGTTACTCTGTAAAAAAAACAGCATAGGTAACAACTCCATACAAAACGGATCAACTGAAAGAAATATTCAAAAATAAAAACGAATTGATAATTCTGGCGTCTGCTATCAGATTTACTCAAAAGTATTTTGAGATTCTGTAAAAATAAGGTAGATGGCTCTGTCAAATGATGGAACGATTAAATGTATTAATATTAAAAAGGTAACATATAGGGTCGAAAAATTGTCGCTAAAAATAATGCCGCTGTAGCTTAGTTGGATAAAGCACCTCCCCCGGTTAGGGAAGAGATCCAGGTTCGAATCCCGGTGGCGCAACAACAATATTTTTCGATAAAATTGATTTTATATGTATATCTTTATAATTAATATATTTAATTCATATTTAAAATATTCAATTCATTAAATAGCCAATTATGACTTGAGTAATTCATTAGCTTAAAGATAGAACAGAGTAATATAAATAGCTCAATGCACGGCGAGTTGTCGTGGTAGTTTTTAGAACTGAGCAATTAAAGTCTCTACTAGTACACAGATGGCGCTGATTGTAAAAAAATGTTTTCGTTTATCTTAATCCAATTATGTAATTTATATTTGTTTCCCAGTATTATTAGTAATGCACAGCTTTTTTGCTTGTATGCACTGCACGCCCCTGGCTATAACACATATAGATCGATAGCGTTGGAAACACTGATGTCCCTTAGAAGAAATAGCCACTTACAAAAGGTTCAACTCTCTAATTCGAGGGTAGCATTAGACTTTTTAAAGAAAGGAAAGTGTTAGGAGAATAAGTTATATCATCGGTTATTATTATTATCCCACAGTGAAGTTGTTCGAAGACATAGACAGACAGACGTAGGTTTGATATTTTACATATTTGGAATCAAATTTTCACGAATTATAGCATCGCATATTACTTGTCAATAGATTGTTATTTCGTGCAAAATTAATTAATTAAACAACACAGAAACAATAATATAGTTCACATTTCATCACACTGATATAACGTGAACGTAATAGCTCAAATCGACGATATCTTAAGGAACGCGCCCGACACATTTCGAAATAACTCCACCGGCATCTATCATCCTTGGATAGATATATATTTTTCATTGAATTAAATGTAATTTACGTTTTTATATAAAAGATAAATAAAATTTATATAATGGAAGTCACATTATTTTTACTTTTTTCAATCTAAGCTAAATTCTTGTGCAATGAAAATGGGACTAACTTGCTGGTCTCCTGGAACGAGGCTTGAATCCCCGACCACTAGATCATTACACCAGCGTCTTTAGAGTATTTAAACCAACAAGCACAACTTACAATTAAAAGGAAATTGACATATCACTCTTATTCACAATTTCCTTTCGAATTTCTCTACATATGATACATAGAAGGATATTGTGATTTTTATCCACTGCTAGATAAAGGCCTCTCCAAGCGTCTCCCTCTTTTCTACGTCCATTGTTATTCACTACCATGTATTTCTATTTCAACCTGGAGCCACCGAATAACTGTGTCTGTCCAACGATTGTCCGTCCTGTGGTAATGGTGTGTGATATATAATATATAGGATAAATGATAAAAGATTTATCAATTGTAAATTGCATATTCCGATAGAAAATATTAATTACGATTATTTAATGAGTCAATTTCATTTGAAAAAATTAGCCTGGAGAAGAGATGTGAGTGATATAGTATATCTAAATAAAATGATCAATAGCATGTTGGACTGCCCTGAGTTGACAAATGGTTTCGTATAAAGTACCAACTCAAACGTGAAGTGTTCTTTATAGGTACACATAGAAATAATTATGCTGTTAACTCGCCAATATCGCGGATGCATCGGCTTGGTGACAAGTTGAATTTCGTTGACATTTTTCGTTGCATACTTACATACTTGAGCTGAAGAAATAATAATAATAATGTTATAATTAAACTCTTATTTTGAAATGTCAATTAAAACTGTACTGTTATATTTAAATTATATAAAAAAATATTCTTACATAAAAGCCCACAAGGGCGTTGATGGAAATAAATAAATGTGAAATTAACCGCTACAGGGTAAACCGCATTTATATTTATTTAAGAAGATAATCATGTTTATTTAACTGTCTCTCATATTTATTTAGCTAGTTAAACGTTTAGCAAACGTACTCAGTTAAAAAGAAATGGTGTATATTTTTAAGTGAAAGTATATATTTGTTGGAATTCCACGACGATATCGCATACCTAGATCAAAACTAAGACAACTCAAAAATACATTTTTCAATAGACAAAAAAATAGTAACATTTTTCTCTATTTTTTGTTACTAAAGCTATGAAACTAAATAACATTTTAGATCATAAATGTATCCTAAAATGATACTATTCGAGAACTGGTGCCTACTTAGTTGCGTATATGTGAGAGTATCCGAATACATTAATAACTCATTTTTTTTGTTTTTTTGAGTAGTTTTAGTTTTGATCTAGGTGTGCGATATGTTCTTGCGAGGTCATCCAACCAGGATTGTTGGCTTCGCCCGCTGGAACTCGGCGTGAAAGACAAATGGGCCACGACTCGCAGATCACTTCTCAAGTTTGCAGTCCAGACAGAAATAACGCTCGCTGGAAGTGTATCGGCCATTCCTATTATCGGATTGCAAACACAACGGCACTCATAGCCGAGCCCCAAAACATAAAGGCCAGTTTCATTTACGGGCTAAAATTTCACGCTATACTATAGTATGTTAATATTTAATTTTATTTCTATTTTCAAAACCCAAACGGGCTGTGCTACAAAAATAGGATTGACTTATGACCTGTGTCTATGGAATGAGACACGATTTTATCTTCTTATTCTCGTGTCTTATCCATCCTCGATTTTACAGCATTCGACTATTTTTTGTGGAGGTAGTCAAAATAAAAGATCTATGCAAATAAGCTAACAACAATTCCGATCCTGCAGGATAATATTTGAAATGAAATTGCTGAAATAACACGCGAAGTGTTACGATAATATTATGAAAACTATGATTAAAAGACCACGCTTTCGTTCCGCTGCCATTGACGGCCATTTGGCCAATGTCATATTTCATATAAAATTGTAATAAATCGGGTATCGATAAATAAAAACAAATATATAGTAAATATTCAGCTGAAAAGACAGCGCAAAATTTACCAAATCATTTTCCACCGCGGCAACGCCCGCCCTCATGTCGAACGCCGTGTGATCGAATCCATCGCTAGCGAGAGATGGGATTTATTCCCCTATCCGCCCCACTCTCCCATCGACGCCCCGCTGACTACCACATCAACCGCTCTCTGAAAAATTGGCAAGTTGGAAAAGTGTTTGACGATTTGGAGGAGTTGATGAAGGATGTCAAATCTTGGATTGCCTCAAAAAACCGGTGCTTCTTCACCCGCGGAATCGACTGACTTCCAAGCAAATAGGAAGTTGTAATTAACGTTGATGGCGACTACGCGCCGATTGATAATTTTGAGTTTGTTTTCGTTTTTGTTTATGTTACAATAAAAAAAATTAAAATGGCGGATAATTATGCGTCAACCTCATATTAAGTTCTAACCCGGAATTTTTTCACACCTTTACTGCATGGTTCAGCAGAAATTATAAATCCTCAATGTTGTTGGCTTCAAAGATTTTTTCGAGATAAAACACATCACGTGTTGAAATTTTGACATGGAGGTAAACTCATAACTCAACTTAGGATTGGAAGAAAAGGGGCAAAATTCAAACCCGTATACGCATCGGCATTTGAATATTTTAAAAAGGTTAATGACATTATTATTTTTTAACATAATATTCTGCATAATTGATGAATAAATACACATTTTTCCTAATCAATCTTTGGGACCGTTTCTTAGACTTTTAGCACGGATATGTCATCTTTAGGAGGAAGGGTGAGGAGTAAGTACGTGAGAGAAAATGACGCCTCGCGTCTCATATTATTAAGCCTTCAAGAATGCCATTGATCCTTAGGTATTTGAAAATAAATAAAAATCCAAATTTGAAAAAAAGATTTAATATAAATTCGGAGTGAAATGAAATCGGAGTGAAATGTTAAATTTATTCGAAATACGAATTAAATTGATATGTAATCTTTTAGTTCTGATTTTATAATTAGTTTTTTTTAAATCATTTTTAAAAATAAAATATTGCTTAACCTTTCCCTTACGGTGCTAATATAAAAACGCGCGTTCCGATGCTGTAATCTTAGTGTACATGTAGACTTTTGCAATATTTATGTCGGATAAATATGAATATTTTACATTTATTACTTATATTATTCAACATTGATCATCACAAACGATAGCATATAGACGCATAACACACGTCTAACTCGGCCAGTACACGCTCTGCTACTAAAGTGACGATCGGTATCCGGCACCCCGAACCCCATTCACTGCGCCGTCCGCACATCTCTGCACGTACACATACACGTATTGACAAATTCAAGTCGGGTTCTTCGAGAAAATATTTTTTATTGTTGCGTATGGTAAATACTTGTATGTATATGGTAATTATTTTATCCAATACATAAATATATAACGGAGGAATACCTAAAATATGAACTCTATATTTAGTATATTTACAGAGATATTCACATAATTAGGGGCAATGTCATGTCAGTTTACATCATCGGTGACGAAAGGTTAATTTTCACATTTCTAAAATGTAGTTTACCATAGCGGAGGTTGAAAATATAGAAAGTAAATCTGATACGACGATATCACCTTTATAGAAGTGCTACGATTGAGGAATTCAGACCGGGTAAAAATCCTGATAACAGGGAATCCACAGAAGGGCGGCTTTAGGGAGACGTACGTCAATTCAACATTGTTACGTCAACGTGGAATGAGGTTTATGAAATGTGAATCTAAATAAATCAAGAATTTCCATGACACCAGATATAAACTATTTATTATTGATTCATATATTTTCACATATTTTATTAACCACAAAAGAATATATATATATATATATTTTTTAATGTAGTTTGCGTACACAGAATACATGTCACATCAATATTCTTACTGTTTAAAAACTAATCTAAACGCTTGTACAACAAAAATAGGACTATCTTGCTCCTGTAACGAGCCGCGATCCCCCGACCACTAGATCACTAGGCCAGCGTCTTAACCACTAGACCAACAAGCAACCAAATATTCTGCAGATGTATTTTATTTCTGTTGCCATCTACAATCTTGTCAATATTTTTTCGATATATTGATTCTATGTGTATATATTTCTAATTAATACATTTAATTTGTATTTTATTATATATTTCTAACTATTCTCTCCTCGTTCATTCATTCCACATGGATAAACCATCTTAGCTACTCTGTTTAATCATATTCACTACGTTAAGATCAGCTTTATATTATATTATATACATATAGACCTCATCATAAATGATTTAATTACGAAATAGTCAAACATTTATCAAAACTCTATTTCAATGATTCCAATAACAACTTTGATCAAACTGTAATAATAAAATCGCAAACGATCTTTAAGTTTTCAGAAATATTGAACGAAAAAGAATCAGGTATTCCTATTACAATGCAGTATAATGGTCAAACGACTAATAATCCTCAAGGTGTGGTTTATAATAATACTATTAACTTATCTTTGCTGAAGTCTATAATAATACTATTAACTAATAAAATTGATAATAATGATTACAGCTTCGTAGAAGATGTAGATAGTAGGATTAAGCAATTCGACATAAAAAAAATCAGCAGGCCCAGACAATGTTCCTCCACTTTTCAAAATTAAATGTAGAAACCAACTTACGAATACATTAACAAAAATATTTAACTTTTCTTTGCAGTTCGGAGTATTCCCTGATAAATGGAAAATTATTTATACATCTCCAATTTAAAAAAAAGTATATAAAAATGATACATCACACTACTGACCCATATGCACACAGTCCGCGATTCCAAAACTAATCGAATCTGTGTTTCTAAAGAAATGTATAATTGATACAAAAAAAAGTTTTTTCCCCATTGTAACATGGATTTGTGAGCGACAAATCAAGACAAACTTACTCTTGTATGAACAGTATATCAATAAAAATACGAATAACCATTTGCAAATGGACGCGGTATATATGGACTTTAGCAAGGCATTCGACAAGGTTTCACATAAACTACTATTAAAAAAATGGATAATTGAATAAGCAACAACACCTTAAAATGGATCGAAAGCTACCTAACTTCTAAAAAACTTTACGCACTGCATTCTGTCTATTTGTATTCACTTTTACCAGCTTCAGAATTCACTTTCATACTCTATTGTATAGTTTTACCTCGGAGGAGAAGTTAATTGGGCTGAGAGCTGTATTAAAAATTTAATATACATATGATATTATGATCGATCCAAAAATTTTAGTTTATTTCAAATTTGACTTGAAAACATTTTTTTTAGTTTGTATATAAAAATATTGAAAACGAAACGAGTAGATGCAATTTACAGATGGCAAATTGTCGTTAAAATATCACACATAACTTCCCACATTTCGCAAACAGAAGCGATAATAGTTAACGAGGTGTGACGAGATTATAATTCGATGCACCGTTTAATGAATCATGTGCAAGGTTGCAGCGACCAGCCTCATCATTCTTCGTATTAATTCAGTTGATGAAACAATATATTGTGCATAGGTCAGCGTAACGAGCTGCCCGAGCTGTGTCACCACCATGTCCAGTCCAGCGTTGAGGGTCGTATCGGAGAATGGGTGGACAGTATGTCACCCACGTACATTCATCGAAAATTTCAACTAACCTCCGCTTGAACTAACAGTAGGATAGCCGAAGACAGGTCGTAAGCCCTGTAATTACCCCATACTTCTATATATTTTCCATTAAATATAATAAAAATAGCTTCGTATCTATGAGATATCTGATATTTATTTAATAACATTGCCTTTGTAGGTAAAAATCCAGTAATTGTGTATACATAGACATATTCAAATATTGCTAAAATACATTTATTTTAACAATTTTTTTATCTACAGTGGAATATTACACCCCCAAATAAGAATTATCTTGAATTATGGGGGTGGCTTTGATATTTATGTGAAAACATAATCAAGATCTATAATATTGAATAACAAAATATTACGTATATGGTATAAAACGAATTTTGTGGACCCGATAACACCCGTAGTTCGTATCAGATTTTTTTGAAAAATGTATCAGGTAGATATCTCGGCTAAGTTCGTTAAAACAAACAAAAAAAAAACTCGGTTTACGTTAAAGAAAAACACACACAGACAAAATCTACACGATTCTTGCGGACAATGCTGGATAGGGGAGGGATATGGAAAGGGAGGATACATAGGCACTTATCCAAAAACTATCAGTTATGTATAAAACCAGGAATAGTAACGGCCCTGTAAAACTATGTTACCTAATGTATGATAGTTTTGCTTTTCAGATAATATTTTTTATAATGTCGGTAGGTACATAACTAATTCTTGTTTATTTTATTATCGATTAGGCGCTCGCCTAGTAACCAAGGGGTACGGGTGTTTTATCTCCCAAGAGACCAGCATGTTATTATATTATTCATAGTAGACTGTAAGCGGTGGAAAATATATGTACGATAGGGTAAAGAATGAACAAATTAGTAGCAAATATAGGTCTGCAACGTATGAGCAAGGAGAGAATGATAAAGAAATTATATAAGGCGAGTATTGAAGGCAATAGGAACAGAGGGCATCCACGAAAGATCTGGCATGATCAGATAAACCTAATATTGGAGAACAGTTCTGCCAACGTCTTCAGTAACCAAATAACGTGAATGGGAAGATGTACCAAAGTGGACGAGGCAAGAATCACATGCCAGGACATAATAGTGTGGCGTTCTATCATGTTTTTCTATTCCCACTTAGAAACGGTATTATGGTAAGCTTAGAATGTAAAGTTTTTAAAATACGCTTTTCATATTTCATTAAAAATATTTTTATATTCTGCTTAAGAAGGCCAGAGTGTCGCCGTAAATACCCTTCGATCCTGGTTTTATACTGGTTTAGCTTGAGTATGCTCTTCCAAATTATACAAATAATACCACTAATCTGTCCCGAAACACGTTGGTCTGCAATCCTCCGATGGGCTTCCGTGAATTTCCCGATACCCGACGATACGAAGCCGGCCAACCGCCCGATAAAACCGAGACAAATAATACACGATCCGTTTTTCGTATACACCGCCGTAAAAGATATGTCAACGACCATAAATTTTACCCACATAAAAATGGAATGCACGTACTCATGTTTTGAAAATCGGAGCTACCAACCGAAGCATATATACCGCCTGGGCTATTGCGCCATTAATGTTTATATTCACAATGTCATTTTTGTCACTTTGAAAATAAAAATTACATACACGTCTCTTTGGATGTTTACAACGTTATTTTGATGAGATAGATGTTTTATTTATGAAATTTTAATTTATTTAATAGATTAATTTTATATATTAATTTTATACATTAATTTTATACATTAATTTTATACACAATGATCGTATAATTGATAGTTTACGATATTATATAAACACATATTGTTCACATTTCTGTAATATGTATGGAGCGATGAATCGGGGCTATGAGATCACCTCAAAATATAAATAATACAAATTAGCTTAGGTACATTTTATACATACAGCATGCAGAAATATCTGTTTTGTGTTTGTATACAGATCGAATATACGTGTTTTTTTTTTGTTGTACTATTTATATATTTTTTTCTAACCGCTAAATAAACACTGCAATCTGGCAAACGTATTTATTTAAAAAGAACTAGTGATGATTAAATTATTTTCCCCTTGCGTAAATAAATGTAAATTTCGTAAAAAAAAGAATGTTATCGGAAGTGCCGGCGTGAAGCCGTCACTTCAGCCGTAAAAATAAAAAGGTAATTTCACTGCAAGATTAGATACTAACGGTGCTAAATTATTTATTTGCTTACCGTTTATTAAATTGAATAAATATATGTAAAACTATATATAGTGGGGTGATGTTTTAAGGTTTTACAATCTTATTTTTGCTGTTCAAACTGATATTTGCAAATTTAAATTGTAAATATTTAGAGTTAGATAATTAATTTACACGTGATAAAATTATGTAGCAAAAATTACACACAAAAAAAAAACATAAAGAATTATTATTTTTTTGATGTTAAGTTTTTAATTTATATGGTTCTTTCATATTGGTATTAAAATACATGAAAAAAAAATAGGTCAGGTTAGGTTGAAGTAAAGTTTACACCTAACCTAACTTCTGTACCAATATGAAATTCATAATAAAGATTCAAAACTCTATTTTTTTTTAAATGTTAAATTTTGAACAGATATGTGTAAACAAATAATAGATATCTCATAGAGATGAAGCTATTTTTTTATATTAATGGAAAAATATGGAAGTATGTGTAATTACAGGACTTACAAGGGTTGTCTTTGGCTGACTTAAGTGATCACTTTACACAATGTAACATTCACCATTCTACCCAATAACCTCCATAACTATCAAATTTTTGAAAGTTATATATATATTTTATTATTATAAATATGTAATTACCCATACTTGACCTGAATTTTGTACATATTTGTCCCGCAGATGAAAACTCTCGTTCTGATTCAATACACTTGTTGGTTAGCAAGTCATCATATTTTGAAATGCAATGTTCTAATATTTACCTTGATTTTTCTTCAGTTTCCAATATGACATTACTCTGTGAAAAACAGTGAAATAATTTCCGGTAAATTACCTATGGTGTGTTTTGGTTGATTTACTGGTTTACGGTAATGTTAACCGTTGATTTACCGGTAAACCGGTAATGCAAGCCCTACTCGCGCGCAGTTGATTGAGAAATCTCAGATATGTGGTGATTACATTTATTTGATTTGCACGCCCCTAGCGGACACTATCGTGAATCTAGTGATATAGAACGATTCCTCGCAAAAATTCAAATCCAATGATATAAATTAATGAAAGGAAATTAGCAAAAGACACCATTGCAAGTATTAAAGGTTGACACGGATATATATCTCTGTGCAATAACAATACAGGTGTCCACAATATTTTATGGGTGGACACCTAACTAATTACGATTTAAAAAAGTTCATGGTACGAAACTGGTACTGTACCGTTACGAAAAATATTATTATATGAGATTTTTACAAAATCATGTTAAGCTATAGCATTTCTAAATTGACTCATTATTACTCTACAATATATATTTGCTTTTGGTTCTAAATCATATAACAAAAAATAGTCTGACCGCTTGAAGTTAATTTAATTTATTGTATTGAATGCCTTCACTCCAAATTATAATTTGTAATTAATAAAATCTCTCAAATTATCGAAATAATTGCATAACCCACGACTTTTAAAAATGCGTATATATCTGTGTATTTATTTCTAAAATATTATGCGTTACACCCAGTATATAAAATATTTGAAATTTTAATACAAATTAAATGTATCGATACGAGAATTATATAGATAAAATCAATTTATTGAAAAAATATTTTTGTTGCCACCTGGACTCGAACCAGGAACCTTTCATATCCGGGGAAGTGCGCTGACCTAATTCTGGCATCTCCTATCAGATTTCACTCAAAGGTGTTTGAGATTTTCCGTAAATATAAAGTAGATTGTTTTCAAATAATGGAATATCAATTTAAAAGTGCAACATATTAGTTCTAAAACTTGTCGTTAACTTACAATGTTAACGTTGTGTAATAGTTCAGCGTACGGCAAAAACTGCAACTTCACAATAATTATATGTTTTCCTTAACATATTTTGAAATTTATTCTGAAATATACGCTAAAGAAGATGAATTCGGGTTATTTGGTCAGGTGCGACCTAAATTAATTGCATATATATGTACCGGTTGGTGGGCCTATTATTGGGCTCTTAAAACTAAGTACCTTCACAAGTACCACGTCATTATGATTAAACATGACCAGGTATCATCATGATTTGGGGCTGTTTCATTATAGTATAGCTCGTGTTTTGGATTCACTTGTCAGTAGTGTGGCCCCTAGACGCAAAATGTTTGGGTTCCTACTTTGAAAATTTAAGTCCTCTATGTGCAACCACTTAAAGATACGAACATTTGTGTCCAATTATTAAATTAAGTGCAAAATTCAAAATTGTACCGAAATTTCAAATTTGGCGGTAGCGCGTAAGGTTAGTTCGTGTCTCTGTCGATTGGCAGCGTGTAGGATTAATGCTTTGAGTAATGTTTACAGTAGTCATGTGCAGTCTTCTTTAACAAGTATCGATGTCGGATGTTAAGCGTATCCGTTCCAGCGCAAGATTCTTATTTATTGGTTTGATTTCCTTGGGATTGTATAGTTGTGTGTGTGAATTCCGCACCGCCGGGGCGTATGTGCGAGGTTATAAAGGCGGGGGTCTCTCTCTGCGTGTCCATCGACTTTATCGTTTGACTTGTACTAGTGATATACTTTGTAACTAAATTTTATCTTACTCTAATAAAAGTGTAATTGTTGCAAATAGTATTTCTTGGACCTTCACATTACGAGGTATACACTGAAGACGTACTTAAGAGACAAGTACGTAATATTTACAGTAAATGCTGAATACTTAGGCTAATTTTGTTGGAGTTAGAATAAATTTAACATATCACACATTAAATTCAGAAGGTAGCCAGAGAGAAGCTATAGAAGTCATGCACCCCTAAAAGGGGAAGGTAAACGTTACATTTATGTGTTGAAATTGCAGAATTTGGTCACAGTCTGGCAGAAATTCACCTTGTCCAAGTCGCAAAAGATGCGAGAGAGAGCAGTGGAATGCTCCGTTAGAGCCCCCTAGAGTACGTTAGGTCTCCCTGTACAAACATAACAAAAGGGTACAGATATAATAAAAAGATTTCTCTTTTGGATATAAAAATCTTCGTTTTCTCATAGAATATATTCTGCCAAACGTCTCCCGGTCCTCTGCCCCCTTGGGCCTTATACTCCTCATTTTACATTTACTTTAATTAAAGGACGTATTTTTTGAACCACTAGAATTTCCGAATCACCAGACATGTTCAGTGTATTTATGATCTACCTCAAACATGTTGAACATATACATGCTCTCGGTAGCTAAGTAATTAATACTGTTTGTGTTATATGTGCCTAGATAATATTATGTGATGCATGTTATGCGATGTACATAATACGTGTATGTAAACTGAATCAATTTATGCATGTATGTACTGTATTACACCAATATTAAATAAATAATAAGACAAAATACTTTGTTTAAACCACTATTTATTGATTATTCAATATGTTTCGTTACCTATGGTATGTTATTCAGGAAACAATGTATACTGAAATTAAAAATACAAGCATAGATAAAAACAAAACTATAAAGTGGTGGATAACTAAGTACGAACTAATATGAAAACAAATTAAAAAGGTGACTATTTGCAAAGAGATTTGGTTATTTATAATATTACTAATATTGAATAAATAAATAATCATTATGTGTACCTACATATTAGGTTGTTCCGATAATAATGATCGATTTTAATTTTTTAACTAAATTAAACAAAACTTTAGAGTAATTAATTAAAGTTAGAGCTATTCGATTCGAATTACAAGCTTATATATGCCTGTAGACTAAAAATTAGAATCCAAGAATTCTTATCTCTCATTTTTTTTTGCCGCAAACAGTTAAATGTATTTTAAAAGGTGAAAGTTGTCGTGAAGCAAAATGGATCTTCTTTGTTTAATCACTAGTTTTACAACACTCTCTCTACATATATATATTTTTTATTTATTTTTAACTTCTGTCGAATCTTTATCTGTCTTGAATTAAATAACACCACAACAGCACGAAAAAAACTGTCTTGTTTGTATTTTCGCAGTCGGTTCTTAATTGCTGGCCGGATTTTGCCGGCTTTCTTTGTTCAAACTTTCGAAGTGCATGATCGAATTTGACTATTTTTTCCGTTAATAATTGAAAAGTTCCGAAAATAACCGGTCCAATGATTTGACGTCATTCCTGGTGCCTTTTAATTTTAACCAGTTACACCGATATTTCGTGTGTCTTACGATACTCAATCGATCCTCTACAGGATCAGATAATCGGTTCCACATTCGGTGTTCCGGTGACTTGATATTATCCGACAGTGTATGATCGAATTTGACTATTTTTTTCCGTTAAAATTCAATGACAAAGGAAATAACTAGTGCATGGTTGGTTACTGACTTAAATGACAAAGAAAATAACTAGTGCACGGTCGGTTACTGTAATGTTTGTTACCCAGGGCGACGGCCCACCACTAAACGTTATATTGTCACTTACGTGAACTGAAGGGTTCTCTAAGAGATTCATTTTTCATCCACGGCTCAACCCGGCTTTGCAACCTTTCCCGTAATATTTAAATGGAACCGTGACACCGTGATCGCAATTCCCCAGCACATTCCGTCATCCCATCTCGAGTGGATTTCCTCCCCAAGTTCATAAATTCTCTTAACATATGCCAACGGAATTGGTTCTGTGGATACAACTCTAAGACATTAAGCGACGTGAGTCACGTAATCATTTAACTTTGAACAAGCGTAAAAAATACTGTCGTATTTTAGAATATGTTCTGTATATGATAACATTTAATATGTATATGTTATGTAGTTGCGCGTATGATAAATTTATTTTATGGCGAAAAATTTTTATAATTTCACAAAGTTCGCAATTAGTCCATAATCATTTATTTTATTGCGTTTTAATTTATTTATATTTTGTTCAAATTTATTTGATTAAATTTTTATTAGAATACTTTCCAGAAAAATTATTTATTATTCATCATAATTATACAGGCGCTACACGTATATTATATCTAAAAATTTAAATAAATAAATACAATTTGAAAAAATGTTTTCAGTTTCACATTATTACGTTTTATAAAAGTACACTTGAATTTAAAATGTTCTCAGGCCGTTCAGAAAATTCTGTGTACAATTTTATTTATATTTCACCTCTCTGGCTGACGTTTCAGATTCTATTGCAGGGTCCATCATCGATCGGTCTTTCGACACGGTATTGCAGCCATTACTCAAAAAGTGACTTTCCTGCTTTCGATACGGTATTGCAAGACTTAACACTAACACCAAGATTCACTCGTTGCATCAGAGACATCAGCCCTGATGACGGATCCTGCAATGTGATCCGAATGTATCGGCCAGAGAGGTCGGATGCGTACGGCAGAGTAGCCCAGAAAACTCAGAAAAGTTCTGATAGGACCTATTATGTGTAAATAATTACCTCATTAATTTTTTAATACGAATACACATTTTTAATACTGACACTTACCATTTATTCGCCTTGAACTGACATTAACTGTACAATCGCTTTGAACGGACACTACCATCTAATCACCCCAAACGGACACTTACCATCTAATCGCTTTGAACGGACACTACCATCTAATCACCCCAAACGGACACTTACCATCTAATCGCTTTGAACGGACACTACCATCTAATCACCCCAAACGGACACTTACCATCTAGTCGCCTCGAGAGCACTCCTGCTTTCGCTTCAACCATTATGTACATATCTCAACATATATTTACAAATCTAAAATATAGTATATATATATATGACTTAAAGGTCTTCAAAATAATTATGTATTCGACATTTTTCTTATTTCCAAGTTCAAATCTGATCAATTTCACAACATTTTTATATTTTTGTATTATTATATTGTAGAACTTGATCTTGTTTTATGTAAATATCGATAACCACCCCCATAATTCTAGGTCTTTCTTATTTGGGGGTGCACAAAATCTATTGTCGTATTATGTTGTTTAATGTTTACCTATATATAAATAAATAATTAAAATAGTATTTTATATTTGTTTAAGAACCATACGATCCACTTACGATAATAACGTAACAACGCATCATTAGTATCCTGAATAAAATATCAGAAAGCATCCTGTGTGGCTACGGCCCGTGTTTCAGTAAAACTTATTTTTCAATAATGAAAATATAATGTATTATCAAAAATGGGAAGTATTCTCTACCACAGTACGAGTTAACTTAATCAATTGTTGCAAATAAATACGTACGCAATATACGATTTTCTTAAAAATATTTACATATACGTAATGTAAAGTTTCGACGGTGACACCCATCCGCCAAAGGGCAACAGCTGTCCTGCCGTGAGACGTTGCCTGGCGACAAGTTATATGGACCCTCGTTGTACTTTTGTTTTTCTTGCTGAGAATACAGAATTGTAGACCGACATTACTTTGTGTTTCAAACATATTGTGTTTCCTTAATTGTTTTTTTTTTCGAATACAAATTAAATAATTTAATTGCCGGATTTTTTTCGACCGACAGTAACCGCCCGTTGCGGTCCAACCACTATTCCGGGAAAAGGTGGATTATTATTGTTATTCTTTTAATAATTTTAATTAAACTTCCACCCTTGCCGTTCCGACGTCCGTTGTTTTTTATCTGTTCTGTAGACCCGGGTTAATATTACACATTCCTAACAGTCCGTAATCCTATTGTGCAGCCAGGGCTGTCTCTGACATTGTGCCCCTCTCGGTCAATCGTAATAATTGATATAATATCTTTTTTTTTTAATCTGAAGATAAAAAGCCTCTCAAAGATTATCGTTTTGAATGACAACAAATGTTTTACATGTCTTCGAACATTGTCACTTTTTTCGATTGCATCAAGTCGAGAGTTTTCAATATAAAATAAAAATCAAAAGTGTAATAATTTTTCTTTTAAACGTATTAGATAAATTACTTAGAAAGATTATACCAGAAAAAACTACATATTTATCGAAAAATATTTGATCACTTATGTATAACATCTTTAGGTCAAGCATTCATTATTTCCAATAAAAAAAATTAAAATGTTATTTCAATAAAGTATGGAAAATTTTAGTTCGTTTGTTTTTATCGTATATTTCCATTTATTTGAAAATGCCACCCTAAGGCTTTTCCTTACTTTCCATTTACTTGGGGACCGCCCCGCGTGTACCATCTGCGAGAAATATGAATGAGTTCTGCCTAAATCGGTTTTCACGTGTTGCTATTAAAAATAATTAGCATTCAATCCGCCATCTCATCGAACAACAACCAACACCTAAGTCCGTAAGTCCTCTCGGGAAACATCTAGATGTGAATCAATTTAGAAACAGGTGCTACTACGTCAGACAGGAATTTTTAATAATGTCTGACACTTAGTGACAGAAAAACACCCCTAAAGTCAATAAGCCACGGGGGAAGATTCCTAAAAACCGTAGCGCAAGGGGAAGAGAAGAAGGCGGCCATTTTGGTTTTAAATCTGATTTACATTCAATTGTTTCGAGGGCTTTTACTCCCCTTCTCAAATAAATATTTATTTTTCGCCATCAAAAGCTTAGGGGTATTTTGGTAATTCATATCTTGCTTTCTCCGCATCTTTCAAAGCGAGGCTTTCAAGGCTCCTAATATTGCCAACTTAAATGCTTCACCTTTTTATATTTGCCTCTCGATCTATTCATCACATATTTTTTTTATTTTTCAAGGCTTTCACTACAGCTGTTATCTTTTAAACATAACCTAACAATCACAAGACCGGAAATTTTCTACACATTTTATTTTTTCACATTTTTCTTGTCTATTATAATTGTTAGTCTGTTGGGGTCTAAAAAACACGTTATAATATGTCACAGTTATTGTATGTTTCCATTCATCTAAAGAATATGTTTCTTTTAATGAAAATATAAATAATTTAGTTATTCATAAATTTTGTTAAATAAATCAAATTAAAATTAAGATCTCCCTGGTGGAAGACCGCCTCCCGGTCTCGGTTAGGCGAACATACTAATTATTATGCTGTAGAGAAGTCAATGAGATGTGAAAATACCAGTTTAGAAGTATATTAAGCTTTAGGCTTTATACAAAGCTCAACAGGGGTAAAATTTAGTATTAAGTTTATAAAAATAATAAATTATTTAAAAAAATCTGTGCATTAAACTCTAACGCAAAAAAAAACGGTATATATACGTAAATTATAGTATTTTAAGGCAAAGCAATATTGAATAATCTATTCTGGAAATGATATCATATCTCGAGTTAAAAGTTCTTATGTCGTTGTGTTCGACCAACAACATTTCTTATTTTACATGATCGTTTTATTTCCAAAATATTCATTTGGCGTTAAGTATAAGAATTTTACCATAATCGTTTATAAATAAAATTCAATATTCTATAGATTTAAGAGCTAAATTGATAATTTTGATACGTAATGATAAAATAAAAACGAAAAAAATTGTTTGTAAGCAATTTTCCACCTGCACGATAAAATACACTAAAAACAAATTATTTCACAGACGAGTACATTTTTTGCAGGTTTTTCGGATAAAATGTGTAACGAAACGTATTAAGAAAGTGCGTGACATATTACATATATACGGCAATGAATAAAATAAAATAAATGTATATCGTTTTTATTTTCCACAAAACGAAAGAACAGCTTACTATGAGCAACATACAATTGGCAATGAATAACAAGTAGCAATATGTCACAAGCAGCATACAACTAGCAATATTTATCAATTATAATCCACTAACAATAGGTAAGATATAACAAGAAATTAGCAATATAAGTAATACGCAACTGGCAATAAGAAACTACCAACATTGAACAAGCAGAAGCAACTGTCGATAAACAACTAGCAATCGGCAACAAAACAATACTCATAAAATACGGTACGAAACTGCGTTAAAAAAATATTTTTATAATATTGGTATTGTTATGGATATTTAGTATTTTTATGAGTGGCGTAACTATACCAATGCACTGCACTGGGGCCCACGTTAGAAAGGAGCCGAAAAATTTCGGGCCCCACAATCCAACAGAAATCGATATTTTTGCGAGTATTGATATCTTTCACAGCGTTAACAATAATGCACAACAAGAAATGGAATTACAAGAATTAAAAATCTTTTCTCGAGTGTATTGCAAAAACATTTTCGATGTGTACAATAGCACTATATATCGGGTTAGGAACCAGACTATTATCGTAAAGTGAAAATCGCCTTAAAACAAGTATTTTTTAAATTGCAAAGTGTAAATATTATATGGGACAAGAGACTAATTATATACAATACTTATTTAGGGGGGCCTTTTTTTCATTTTTCATTCGAGCCCAACATTTATAGTTACGCCGCTGATTTTTATAGACACCTCCGAGGAAGAAATAAGCGGGGGGGGGGACATATTTAATCTAGGCGTGGTATGATATCTGTGTCTGAAATATAATGTGACGGTTTTTTATATAAAAATAAGTTGATATACTCAATTGGTTCTATTTGAATTCCAGCTTATCTAGTATTTTTCGCATTGTACGTTGTGTACGATAGTACATTTTCGTATCGGAATTCAATACTTTCATCCTCTATCAACTGTTTCCAAGTTTCATTGTCATACCGGCTCACAGTGGCAACAAATCGCCCCTTTTCCATATATATTCCAAGCAAATCGCTCGTGTTCAAAATGGTTTTTTTACCCATTAATCCTCCAATCTGCCGCTGACGGCGAGGTGGGGGTATTAAAAATGCTATTCACATACCGGATAAAAGAGCTGGAGATAATCTAGCAGCAGTCAATAATTCATGGGAATAAACAGAGGGAGAAGGATAAACCCAAAAATATATATCGTTACCATTTCCAACATTGAATATTTACAATGTGGGTAACGTTTATGAAGTGAAAATTTTACACTTGGAAAATTTGTTTATCCACGCCCAATATATATTTATGGAGATACGTGTGTTACGTTGTAATGGTGGTTTAACATTATTTCCTACCAAAAAAAAGGCACCGATAACGATGTTTGATGAAGGATGTTAACCTTTACCATACCATGATATAAAATACCTGAACGCAGCCATGCTGTCAACTCGTGTTACCGTAAATAACAGTTAGAAAAAAAAAATTACTTTAAATGACTTTAATGGCACGAATTTACTCTGAATATTGAGCATTCAATTTTGAAAAAAATGATTAATAACATATTTTAGAGCATTCATTAAGTCGTATACAATGTGTCCTTCCTTTTTATCTCTCGTCATTTAATTAGTGAGAAAGAGACAATTTGTCAATGTTTGTCTTTCATATCGCAAATTGTATTTTTACCAACGTATTAATTTTATAACGTATTAAATGGAAAAAATAATTGTTTTTGTACGATTCCCTTTTTATAATTGGTTTTCACTAGTCATTTCTAAACGCTAATATTTTCTTTAGGGAATTTTTTGTTGCATGTATTTACCGAAATATTACAGGTTTAATTATGATGGTAGACCTGTGTCACTGCATGGTTTGGGAAGGGTTAAAAATACAATAAAGATAAACTCACAAATGGTAGTGTGCTTGAAGAAGCTAAATTAACGAGCAATATCAAATTCTGTAACAACATCCATGATTTGGCCATGTGGACAGAATGCCTGAAATCTAACTAATGTGTCTGAGATATGTTGGTGTTTTTATATTTGTTATTGTTTGTTTCTTAAGTATTTCTCATCATCATATTGGATTCAAGAGATTAATTTCCTTATTTATTTATAGAGCCCCCCACTCTTCTGTCCTGACACACAATTTTCATTTCATCCACATTTATACATCTTCTCATACAAGTAGTGGCGTGCAGAAGGTATAGATTTAGGTTATTCTGTTACTAATGATAATATACAATCATATATAATATATCTAATACAATGTATGTTGTACATAACATTATGAACTTTCGTTTAACCAACTTCTTTAAACAAAATGAATACGCCGTTTATACGAGCCTGCCATGTATTTATTTGTAATTTTAAAGTACTATATTATGAAATCACCACGTTAAAAACAGTACGATAGTAAAATTCGCGAATTAGTTAAAGGGGAAATAGATACTTCAATGATTTGCACGCAGTTGTAAGCCTTTCAAATGTTATTCTGTAAAAAAAACAGCATAAGTTACGACGCAAAACGGATCAACTGAAAGAGATTTTTAATTCAGTAAATAGCCAATTATATGACTTGAGTAATACACTAGCTTAAAAATAGAAAAGAGTTATGTGAATAGCTACAATCGACGTATTGTAGCTACTAGCACTACGGATACAACTGTGGGTTGTCGTGGTAGTTTTTAGAACTGTGCCATTACAGTTTCTATTGGTATGCAGATGACGCTAATTGTAATAAATCCATAAATATATTATATATTATTGAGGCTTCTAACAGCACCGTCTTTCAGTTTAACCGGTCTTACCAAGTTACCGCGGACGTGCTCTAATTCTTGTGCCATTAACACTTGCGTCGTATATATTTCTTTACCATTCTTACTCACTCTGCTAAGAATTATCGTTCATTTTATATTAATAGTATATGAGGCGAGTGTTGAAGGCAATAGGAACACGGGCAGTCCGCGAAAGACCAGGCATGATTAGATAAACCAACTGTTGGAGGACGGTTAAAAGCTTTAACAACCGAAAAGCGTACGTGAGAAGGGAAAAATTAAGAGTGGTATGCCAGTGCATAAGACTGCGGCGTCCTATTCTCTATAGCTGCCCCCGAGGCTTGATGATAAGTTAGTTAGTTAGTTCTTATGTTATTGAACACTGCTCCTGCTTATCCATATAAAATGCTAGTTCTTTCTGGACGCTACCGTCCGCAGTGACATTCAGCCGCAGTTATTTGATAGTACTTCTACATTATTTACACCAAAACTTACCCAAGTTCTTACAACAGTGTAATCTTTAAACTACCTAAGACATTCTCTAACGTATCAGCAATGGCAGAGTCAACTTTGAATTCAATGCCCACATATTCAATCATTTGAAAAATCGTACTTTAACAGTATCACTATGTATCTATCGGTTTGACCTTTTTTTGTACGAGATATATTTAATGTAAAAATGAAATTGAATATTTTACCTTATTTATGGAATATGAATTTTTCAAATATATTTTTTTACAATACATGCATATTTTTATAGAAATCTTGTTAAATATTTTATGGCATCTGATATGGCCTGCTTGTGTACACGTTTCTTTGTAAAATAAAATTGTACCTTAAAGGTAGATTATGTTATATAACACACCAAGCGTACCGTACCGTACTGTACCATAACAGTGATTTTATTGGAACAGTCAAAAGCTATAAGGGTTTTACGAGGCGGTTTCGTTGGCGAGCTAAGGTTCAAGGTTGCTACACAAAACTGATCAAGGTCTATCAAATGTGTTGATTTATTAGGGTTCGTCAATATTAAAACAATAATTTCTGAAAACGCCATGTTAAGCTTACGAACATACTTCATAAATAATGAAAAGGGGTTTATCTACTCGAATATTTGTGCAGCTATTCGAATAGCATTCGTACTAATTTCTAAGTATGGAATATTAAACATTTCTCAGGATTCTGATTCGGACGTTGAAGAGATACATTGTTGCTTGTTAAAAGAGTTCTTCGACGTCCGAATTGCAGACTGAATTAAGAAGCACCATTTTATCCCTCGCAGAAATTACAAATGTAAGATTTTAGATATTTGGACTATAAAAAAAAAAGACTGAAACATTAGATCTGATATTTAAAACACTTTTAACAGTTAAGCCGACGTCAACCGCTACCGAGCGGGTATTTTCAACTGCAGCGAGGATTAAAACAAAATTAAGAATAAATTTAAAATACTAAACATTCAATGCGTTATTTTTAAAATGTGTATTTTTAAAACTACAATAAAAATAAACAGTTTATGGTAAATTAGCTCGTTTTATTTTAAATCTTAATGTGCTTACGTATAATATACAAAATTAATTTCATACTGTTATCATTTATTATTTAGAAACTATTCAAATATATATAAATATTTTTACTTTTACTAAGCAGTAACATTTTATTTGAGCAATAAACAAATATAATTAGTTAATAATTAAATAAAAATGCATATTATCTGTACATATTTATTTATTTATTCTTAATATAGTACATACATAAGTATATTTATATATGCTCTAATATAAACACGATGTTCCGAAAGGTTCCGTTTAACTATAACTTATCTTCCGCATATTTGCATAGATTCATTTTGAATCTGCGTAGTTTCTGCTCCTTTCTTATATCTTTTGGAATTTCATTAAATATTTTCATCGCACTGTACATCATGGTTCACTCATGTTCCTGAATGGCAGTCTCAGTCTATCTTTTCCTCTTGTATGACGTTCGTGTGTCAATTTTTCTTATAAATTCTGTCGATATTTTCTTAATGAGGATTTTATAAATAAATACCATAACATTAAAATATAGTTTCTTTCAAAAAAATTTCACCGTAACCGCATTATACTACTTATTTGTTTTGGCTGGGTTCCTGTGGTTCAAACATAATTTAAACAATTTTATTTATCTAGTATTTGAGTAATTACTAGATGATTTCTAATTTGTGAGTTACATCTGTATCTATTTTAAATTGGATGTGACGTCACGTGTTACACGAAGCTGTAATATATCTCATATATGTTCTTCTTAAATATATATACTCTATGTAGGGCACTTTTATTTTCGAAAAAAAACTATGTTAAGAGTCTTAGAATTTTATACAACAATCGATAAAGATTTATGTTGAGATAAAATAATATTTAATTGTTGTCATAATTTAATATACGTAACTGGTGGAAATATTAGGAAGAAAGGAAGGCACTTATTTTTTTGTTCCCACCACAAGAATAAGCGTTTGAACGGGATGTGTAAACTAATACTGCTAACACTCGTAAATCGTGAATATAAGGTATGCATGAGTGAGGCAACAAGTCAAACACCAAAAACATAATAATATAATTTAATTAAAATTTAGTTAACAAAATTAGCACTATATGTCAAATGTGTCAATTAATAAAAATCTAAGTAACGATCTTGATAATGTGAGACATGTATTCACCTAGTAGGGTGGACATCATATTAAAAAAAAAAAGCATTTATAATTAACTGTAGGTTAAATAAACATATTAAAAATGCTTGTCAACAATATCTAAAAATTTATAAAATGCATTAAATTTTTAACAATTCACACCATTTAAGTATTTTAACCTTTTAAATGCCATGTGCGCCAAACCTTGTATAAGCGTGTTAACATGAACTTTTGGATCTTGCAAACTTGCAAGGATTAAAGTTATATTTAAAAATTATTTCGCCATTTGTTAATGACAGTTTCCAGCTTTTGATAGATAAGTCAAGACCCTTAAAGTCTAATCTTACCCTATGTGGTGTCTTCTATTTCAAATATAGTTGGCAGTTTAAGGGTTAATAAATATAACAATATACTGGTTTATAATATTATTTATTTTTATAAATATTTGACACACTCTTATCTTACTGAAGATAAAAATCATAATATTTTTTTTACAGTTGACTCACCACACGCATCATAAAACTATACATTAATGTGATAGTTATTTATTTTATTATATTTTAATATGAATGACGCACCAATATAATATAAAAATGTTTTTGACTTAATCACTATACAGATTCAATTGAATGGACTAGATTTAAAAATAAAAACTATAATTTTTACATAAATGGCACAGGGATAAAAATAATACCATTTACTAAAACATTATATTGCGATATATTTTTTAGTTATTCTTTCCGACAACGTTAAGTACGTCGTAAATCTTTTACGAGAGCCTTGAGGAAGATTTGAAAATATTTTAATATCACAGTAGTCACAATGGTTCTCTAACTTTGGTTCGCCGCAAACAGAAGTGTGCGCCGCGTAAATCGCCGGTTCGGACACGACAGCGGCCTAGAGCAGCTTAAAGTAGTCAGGTGGGAAAAAGGAAGAAGGACATGGCAAAAAAAGGAAGATCAAGCATCTGCTAACCGACAGCATTAAGATCGAGGGATTTGAGGCTGGCTATCAGAACCGAGTCTATCAGGATTCAAATGATAGTAACAAATGACAAGCTCTATGAAGATTATAATATGAATTAAATATATTAACTAGAAAGATATACATATAAAATCAATTTTATCGAAAAATATTGTTGTTGCGCCACCGGGATTCGAACATGGATCTCTTTCCTAACCGGGGAAGGTGCATTATCCAACTATGCTACAGTGACATTATTTTTAGTGACAATTTTCGAACCTATATGTTACCTTTTTGATATTAATACATTTAATCGTTCCATTATTTGAAAGAGCCATCTACCTTATTTTTACAGAATCTCAAATACCTTTGAGTGAACTGATAGCAGACGCCAGAATTATCAATTCATTTTTATTAAATTTTGGACACATTGATACAACTTTATTATTAGTAGAACACATTCTTATTGTGAAGTTGTAATTATTAAGAACAGACGGTCTGTGATGTTTTAAATACTAATTTAATGTATTAATTATAAATATATACATATAAAATCAATTTTGTCGAAAAATATTGTTTTTGCGCTACCGCGATTCGAACCTGGATCTCTATTTCCAATCCGGGAAAGTACACTAGCAATTGTGTTATAACGCCAGTATTTTTCATGACAAATTTTCGAACCTATATGTTACTCTTTTTAAGGACAGTATAGGTCTTGTTACATAATAGTAAATATCTAAATTCAACACTGTGTGTGTTTTTTTTATAGAAAAAAATATTTACTACAATGAAACTAGTTGGCAACGAAAAGTTGAACCCCAATTGTTGAAAACTAAGTAATTTTATTCATTTAAATTACTAACTTTGTCAAAGTAATCAACGTGGTTAGTACGTACAATGTTAATAAAATTAATAGTTATGTCTAGCCGCAAAGTTAACGTTATAAACATTAAGAATTTATTATATTCTATTCCGAGAGTGAGCTCTGCTTAATATCAGGTAACTACCATAGACTTGAGACAATATTTTCAATAAGACATCATAAATATCACATCATATGGCATGTCATGTCATGACACAATTTACTGTACCAAACGTGAAAACTAAAATTCGGTCCACGACATGTCAACTACCTCTTGCTTTTGTGCAATGGCTTAGAGGTCGAAAGAAATGAAACGCAAAATATGTTCAATATAGGCACATTAATAGAATGACTGCCGCATGCGGAATACTCTGTTTTTATTCAAATTCATTACAATACATATAGTCATATTTGCAAGTATCCCACTGGTATTTTGATTACGCTTTTAAATTATTGACACGTGTCTTATCGTATCAATTAATTGACGCCTCCTCGGCGAGTAATTATATGCGATACATATATACATTATTAACAATGCAAAAATCATACCCACTTTAGTACGAATATCAATAAGCTACACAGTAGGTAATCATATTACAGTAAACGCATCTGACAATCATTTTTAAGAGGTTTACTTACCATATTTTAATGAAACTCATTTATTCTAACCTATTTTGTATCATTTAACTGTTAATGTTCTGTATAATATAAAATAAAAAATAAAAAATCTTAACATTGAAGATTCAGAACTATTAATAAATATTAGAACAAATCTTGACAATATATCTTATGAGTTTCTCTTTTTAAAAATTAAATTAGCCAATTCGTCATATTATTTATTCTCATTTGTTGCATAGATGCCGGAAAAATGTCAGGGCAGGAAGAAGTTTGGCACTCACCACAATCCGGATTCTGGTGGCATCTCCAAAGATGTGGACTGTATATTTTACTCACTATTTCCGTCAAAGGTTCCCACAAAGTATAGACGCGAAGTCTCGAATTAATATAATATTGTAAACTGTACCGTACACGTATAACCACACTGGCTCAAGGTCGCCAATTGTCTGGTCGGCGGTGTTTCCGGGAGGAGAAGGGAAGAGGGGAAGGCACGGTGCATTATTTGCGTTCAATAATAAATAAATATGTATTTACACAAATAAATATATGTCTCAAACATCGTCTATCTTCACATGTTTGAAACAAACTTATTCACAACTATTCTCTGTGTTTATATAAATAAACAATTTAGCATTTCTAAATAATATCAATGTGGCATGTTACACCTACAATTAAATGAATATAAAATCTGCTCTAAGACTGATCTTCACTCAGTAGGGCGGACACGAGATTTAAAAAATATATAATTGTGTCTATAATTAATTGTCCTTGTAAAATATATAGATTGTAATTATATATACCTACATGTATGGAAATGAATAAAATATATTTAATGATTGTTTCTAAGAAATTTCTGAGATATATACTTGAACTGGTAAAAAAATAGAGAAAATATAATTTTAAAAAAATTTTAATGCTATTTTTTTTTTGACAAAAATGACATAATTCAAAAATGACAAAATTCGATAGAATTTTTTCAGCTCTAAAATGTCAGTGTGGCCGTTTTTCTGCATCTTATAGTTTTTCATAATTATTTGGCTTAATTAATGGTGTATCAAATTGAGAAAAACGAACATTTTCGACACACCTTCTTTTCACCATTAATCAAGGTTAAAATGATCCAGGAGCTCAACTGGAAAATTCTACCGTATCCACCCTACAGTCCCAACATCACTCCGTCAGATTATCACTTTTTTCGGTCGTTCTCCAATCAAATGCGTGGCGTAACGATTTTCATTGAATATGCATCGACAAATTGGTTGAATGATGTCCTGAAAAAGTCCTGAACAATAATGGAGAATACATCATTCATTGAAATGTTGTAAATTTTGTTTCAAAATCCATAATAATGTTACGTTTCCCCGTCTATTTCTATGACTCTCTGTACGTTTTGGACGTAGTGTCATTATGGCTGTATAGTGCTTGATTAAACGGTCAGGTACTTCAATGTTTTCTCTTTTATATATTCAATAACAGCACGTAAATATATATTAAATTTGTAATTAATTGTACATTGTCGTTATTACATCATTTTTTCTTATATATATATATATATATATACTTTGAAATGTCAAAATAACTATTTTTGGCAATGTGTTTCATTTGATTCCAAATAACATTTTGTGTTTATTATTGTCTATCCGCGAACAATGGCGGAATTTGGTTTATTTTGGAAAAATTGAAATATAGATTCTATTGGAATAATTTTAATTACAACGAGGTTTTATTAACGCGTGGTTTGTTTTGAGAAAAGTTCTATCATTGAAATATAGATTATATTGAGACGTATTAGACAATCCAATTTATAGAGTATGTGTATTAGATGAGTGCGTTACTCTCTCACTGTTAGTTTGAAGTAAAATGAACATGTATTCCATGTTCTCGTGGTGACCGCACGGCACCGCGGATAAACCGATCGCAGGCTGTACACCCTTATAGTCGCTGCTCGTAACAGCAATTTCGACCCACCCTCCATCTCGCTGATTTATCGGCGAGGGCTGCACCGAGATCACAGAATCCATATATTGTAGCTTCAAGCCACTAAAGTATTTAAACGAACTGTTGGAGACGTGAAACGGAGTAAGAAAAAAGTGAACAGCTGTAAGGGCGCACAACAGGTATGTTTTATTAATTGTGTCATGAAAATTAATGGGACACCTTAATAATAGAAAAAAAATTCAATTAATCAATTACTCAAAGAAAACAATAGGTACAGTATGTATGTATTTAATGATGCACTTGAAATAAGTACATTGTTAAAACTTCAAAATAATTTTAAAATCCCTAAATGTAACACCAAAACTACAACTTCAATAGCCTCCCTACTTAAATTAAATAAATAAAAGATATAAAAAAAAATTAAGAAATTAATTAAATGAACACTTTAGAACCACACAATTAGATAATAAATAATATTATAAATTACAAATGTATAACTTCTAACTATATATAAATGAATACAGTGCAAGTCCCTCTCCAAGCGCAAGAGCTAGTCTCTTTTTTGGTGAGGTAAGCGATTCAAAAAATATGTAATTTTAGTTTTATAAAATAATAACTCATATATTATAAATAATTGTAAAAAAATTATTAGTTGGTAGTGAATAAAAAAGAAAACTACTTTATTATGACAAAAGAGTTTTTTTTCATATTAACATTCTAACGACTGACGTCTTACGAGAACCTTCAAAACTGAAATTACATTAAAAAATTTAAATACGTTTCTAAAATAACATTAATCATACTTAATATAAATCTGTTTTATCGTACCTACTAGCGCCATCTAAGTTTTTAAATACAAGTTTTAAATAAAAATATCAAGATATTTATATTCTTTGATCGTATACAATTTTATTGTCTAATTTCAAACATTATTATATATTTTAATAACGTTGAATTTTAAAAACTGCTACGGTGCCTTTGGGCCTTAGAGGATAGGAAGCCATGTGAGCCGCCACCGATCTAGCTCAGTCTGGGTCCTCAAGTGTGTGTGTGTGTGTTCTCTGGTGTCACCTGTTACCTAGAATGGGATGATCATTGATTCAAAGGCAACTCTGCTGCAACACATTACACATTTATTTACAAAACACGATTAAACCCGACATTGGATGCAGGAAAAATGTTCTTTAGACCTTCTTCAAGTCAACTTTCTTATGAGGGGGTCATTCTTATTTATTTATTATATTTACGGAGTATTATATATCTATTGCTAACATCAGCCAACGCGGCCGTGGGGTGGCGATGCAGCTGAGGACCCGCGCCAGGATTCATCTCTTGCTCCAGGAGATATACCGAACACCATCTCGTCTCAGCCTTGTCCATAACGCCCATCCATCGGCCATCTCTTGCATGCCGCCTCCCTGTTAGTTGCAACGGGGTCTTTCCTCAATCCGCGGGTGGACCAGAACCATCCATCTCTGGGTCCACCGCGATGATCTTACTCTTAATTTCCGCCATATTTCTCTGGAGCGCGGCTCCACTGACGCGCCTATTTTCGAGCGTCCCCACTAAAAGAGACGTTTTGCTCAGCTGCCCACCAGACTTGGATTCTTGTCCCCATTTAGACGGTTTCGACTTTAACATATTTTAGAATATGTCTATTCAACAGGTAGGTACTCCAGTAAAATAGCGCTTTATAAAATTTCGTACAGTCTTCGATCGCGCTACCTATCGTATGCTAAGCGAGCACCCTACCATTTTGTTATTATCTTTAGTTAGTGGTATCAAATTGTCATATAAGTATGTAATACTGATTTTTATTGTATTGATTTAAATTTTAATATTCATTATTATTTATACATTCTTAATATAAAAAAGTTATAATCATATAGAATTTTATTTGAAAAATATTTGCACTTGATAAACTTTGTAACAAGCTAAATTATTAAAGTGCTTATTAGATATTTATGAACGTCTATTTCACGTCTTATTCGTATCGTCTGATTAGTATGCATGCCTGTCACGCGCTACACTGGGGTTCGGCTCTTCGCTAGGGAGATTTTATATATTTTTTAAATATTTAACTGAATTTTTTAATATTATTTTCGAACCAAAAAATATATTCTATCCAGGGATAGGATGACACGCGTGTCTGATACACGAAACGTATTTTTATTTGTTTGTTTATCTGTTATATTTTTGAAAATTATAATATTCATAAATATATTGTATACTAATTTATACAGTTAACCTTTCCCTCCGACGATGTAAACTGAGTTAACATTGCCTCTAATTATGTGCATATCTCAGTAAATATACTTAATACAGAGTTCATATTGTAGGTATTCTTCCATAATATATTTATGTATTGGCTAAATTAATTACAATATATATGTAAGTATTTACCATACGCAACAATGAATAATGTTTTCTCGAAGAACCTGACGTGAATTTGTCAATACGTGTATGTGTACATGCAGTGTGGTGCTGAAGGCGTAGTGTGCGGGGCGCGGGGTGCCGGATGCCGATCGTCACTTTAATGGCAGAGCGTGCGCTGGCCAAGTAAGGGAAAGATTAAAAAAACAATGTTTTTTCGATATTATATACATACCGGACTATACGAAATATTGTATATCCATACTGCTTCAAAATACTGTATTACGAATTCGTTCGTAATCACTCAGAGTACGCTTCTCAAATCTGGAACCCATGGCAGATTACATATATTGCGAGATTAGAACGAATACAAAATAGGTTTATTCGACATCTGAATGTTAGATCTAATCTATCATTCAACTCCTATTTAGATGCAGCAAACTTCCACAATATGAAAACCCTAGAACATCGACGAACACGTGCTGACCAAATACTTCTCTTCAAACTACTGAATTGTCCCAGCCAATTAGAATTAATATCTCTTCATGTACCATCTAGATCAACCCGGCAATCCGTACTCTTCCACATTCCCAGAAGTAGAACATCTTACATACAAAATTCATTCATTCACCGGTCATGCAAATACCATAATGAGAAATTTACAGAAATTGACTTGTTCAACATTATTAGCCTTACTACGCTCAAAGGGTTCGTCTTATGAACCACCACAATCTCAATTTTGGCCATTCAATCTACCTGTAGACACATGTTGCTCTCCCTTTACACACAACCTCCCCACCCTTCTCCCTCTTTTTTTTCTCCTTCTTTTCTTTAATTTTCTGCATCTAAACATACTTAGGTATCCAAATATTTTTGTGGATTTTCATTATTAGTATCACATGTTAAATAGTTATTATGTTTATTACAATATGTTTCCACTGTCAAAATCCCTCAATAAAAAAAATAAAAATAATAAACAAATAAATATCTATATTTCTACAGCGCTTGAATAAGATATCACCAGTAAAAGCTTTGGTTATAAAATATTCCAATACGGAAAGGTATTGGAATTCAATTTAAATACCTGTCATATTTCTGACACAGAATGGTTTTTCAAATTTGTATTTATCGTATTGAATATGTTGTGCATACTGTTTATCATACTTAAAACATCTCGTGTCAATCTGACATGTTTCAACTAAAATCCAGTGTAATATTTTTTTGTATTTTTTAATTCTACATAGTGAAACACAACTAATTAATTTTGTCAGTAGTTTCGCATTATTTAATTATCTTGTTAAAAAGTTTAGAAAAGTCAGAATAAAAAATATTTTTCGTTCTTGTTTCAGGTGCGTGGTCCTCGGCGTGGTGTTAGGAGTGTGGCCTCCCGTGCAAGAGACGCCACGCTGCGCGCCGCTACTGCTCAACCTGCTCATCGGTCACCTGGTGCTCATGGCTGGTGAGTTGGACCCACTTCGCTAAGTTGATTAGTATCGGTATAATCAGAAATATTAATATTTTCAATAGTCTATGGAAAAGGACGCCATTCATCTGTGTTTCCTGTTGAACGAGTTTTAATAGCAGTTTCTGTTCTAGTGTCGGCGCTAGTCGAGCTGGCAGTGTGTGCCGTTTCAATGAGGGGTAGTATCCTGGACACTGCTAGGAGGGCGCCCATGCAAAATCTCATCTACGCCAGACTTGGTACGTTTCTATATTCCTATAATATCTTATGCAGATGATACAATACTAATAATAAATGAAAAAACTTGGACTGACGCTAATATATCTGCAAATGAGGATGTTAATACCATAAAAATGTGGACGGATCAATTAATCAATTAATACTGATAAAACATACTTTCTACGATTTGCTATTCAACAGAAAAACAAAACTCAAATTAATTTTAAAATTCACACCAAAGCCTGTACTCAAGAAGACTCTTGTGAAGAAAAATACTATATCAAGTATCTAAGAATCATAATAGAGAATAACCACAGAGAATCCTAAAAATATCCAATCAATGTGCCCGTATTTCACATTTCACGACGTATGGTTTTCCATGAAACTGATAGCCGTGGCGGCACGCAGATCGCTTTCTTTGGCGAACTTTCTCATTGGTACTAATTCAGAAACCTTAGCGGGCGTGCGCACAGCAACTCACCAAAGTTTCATGGCAATAAACTATATGAAATACACACATTTGCGGAAACGACTCGCGCGCCATCTATTGTAAAATGGATGTACTAATTCAGAAACCTTCGCAGGCGTGTGCATAACAACTCACTAAAGTTTATCGCAATCGGATCAACGGTATAGGAACGCATACGGGACAAACAAATAAACAAACATTAATTTATATATATATATATAGATATTAAGTACTCAATAATTAAAATACTAGAACGTAATTTATAATGGTACAACATATAGAAAAAATAATAAATAAATATTGAATATACACAAGACAAAAATGTGTGATATCACAAAGACATGAAATTTCGAAAATAATAATTATGAATTAAAATGTTCAAAGTTCTGTATTAGCGAAGCGAGGTATGCCTGTATTTATTTATTGTATAGAACATTAACAATTTTACGACAGTTTTATGAAATGTTACCTCTTACAAATGTTTACCACATATGTGAATTACAATTTGCCAACCCGTACCACAACACACTTTTACATAAATAATTGTATGGCGATGTCAATTACATATAAAATAAAATTATCAACATGATCTTTCAAGTGAAGTTCGAGGACAGGCAGTTGCCGCATCAGGCTACTCACGAGACAATATATAGAACGATAAAAGCACGACAATAAGTAGATAATTAAAAATAAATAAGACCAATTATTATGATGGCGTGCACTAGGCGTGAATTTAGGTTATGCTGCTAATATAGAGCTATAAAAACGTTGGACATTATTATCTGAGGCTGTATTCATCATACACTCTTTCCGAAGTACGTTTTTAAGAATATACACCTGTGTGAGTTTATTTCCGTTCTTAAAAAATATTAATACTATTACTATTATTCTTGGAAAATTCTTCAACTTGTTAATATTAAAAATATTTTATAGTATAATAAAAATCACGTTTAAAGTGTATTGAAACGCATACATTCAAGTCCGCTTCAAATACACACTTGCGGCGTTTTGCAACACGTCTGTTCAAACGAAGACGTGTATTTAGTACACCGCGCGAAGCTAGAGTTGCGTTTAGTTCGTTTACATTTGGGGCAAATTTTGCCAAAAAATACATGCACAGCTTTATTTACCAATTCTGAATTCTTTCGCTAGCTAGATGGTTCTAGTTAAGACATTAACACGAAAAATTTGAGTTATTTGCTCGTAGACCTACATACTTAATACATAATATATCAAATAAATATTTTAAAAACTAATTAAATGTAATAATTAGAAAGATATACATATAAAATCAATTTTATCGAAAAATATTGTTGTTGCGCTACCGGTATTCGAACCTGGATGTTTTTCTAAACCGGGGAAGGTGTATTATCCAACTATGCTACAGTGACAGTATTTTTGACGACACATTTTCAAACCTATATGATAGACTTTTCAAATGAATACATCTATTATTTGTAAGCCATCTTCTTTGTTTTTACGGAATCTCAAACACTTTTGAGTAAACCGATAGCAGACGCCAGAATTAACAATACATTTTAATTAAATTTTAGACACATTGATACAACTTATATATCTCAGACCTATGTTCTGAATAATTACAACTTCACAACAAGAATGTGTTCTCTTTAATAAATAAATATTTATTTCGCAGAAATTATAGTTATGCACTGCTTTTTTGATTGTATAGAATGCACGCCCCTGCATGTATGGTATTGAAAGCGGAGATCTCACCGCCAAGAGCAAAACCATACTCATAAGCTTGGAGGTGAGAACTCTTAGACCTATTACTGGAAAGACGTTAAGTGGTAGGATGAGGATTCCTTATGAGAAAATGTGCCATAAAAGGGACATTGTCAAGTGGAGAAGACAACGTTATCAACGTTGCCACGCATGTATAGAAAGAATGAAAGATTCACAACTTATTCATTACCCTATAAGACTACGGAATAACGTGAAATCCTATGATAGTAAACAATGAACAAGGTTTTGTTCAAATACGTCATTTAGATCAGAGGACGGAAATACTCGGAAACGGGGGTTCATTCATACAAAAGATCGAAATCCCAAAGTTCGAATTTCACGGCAACCATAATCCTATTATACGAGTGACTGCCTATTTCAGTGAATACTTCGAAATTGGATAAATTTCAATTACATTCAGCTTCAATAAAGAAAAGAGCTCCATACATATAATTTAGATTTTGTCAATATCCAATCGTGAGTACGATTTCCAAATTTAAGTAGGTCTTGGAGTCTCTTTTTCATTTATTAGAGAGACAATTTTGCATTATTAAATATGCGAAAGCTGTAAGTATTTTTTTGAAATACAAATTAAATGTATTAATTAGTTGTCTTTTTGTATTTTTATATTATTGCTGACGTTTGTCTTAGTCGAGTGCATTTGTTGGGTTTTCCATTGTTACAAGTATATAACTAAGTGATTTCACTATAAAATATATTTGGATATAATGGTATTTATTTACAAAATCCTCAATAATAAAATATCAGCGGAATTTACACGAAAAATTTATGCAAGTTAACATGAGCACGAGCATCGTACAAGAAGAAGGGATAGACTGAGACTGCCATTCAGGAAGAAGGTCAAATCTCAGAAATCGATAATGTATAGTGCGATGAAATTTTTTAATGAAATGCCAGAAAACATAAGAAAGGAGGAGTAATTGAATAGATTTCAAATAAAACTGACCAAATATGTAAAAAATAAGTTTTAGTAAAATAAAATTCTTCAATCTTGTTTATATTAGAGCATATATAGGAGTAAGAATTAAATAAAAGTAAAAATAAAAAACGATGTACATTAAAATTTGAACTCTGTGTGAATTTGAACTTTCTTACGTGTTTTCTGGCACCATGTATTAATTCAAAATTTTCATAATTAATATTTAACAAAAATGTTTTCGAAGTGGGCACACTACTACACACACTAATACAATTATTCTTTCTAAATGAAAAGTAGTTTATTTACTCCCAGAAGCTGTATATTTAAATGGTTACGATGCGGAGCGACGGTGTGAGCTGCGAATGAAGCGCGGATTCTCAGGTCGCGCATCTTACGACCTAAGTCACCAGCATGCTCTGGTTGTTGAATTAGCGATCTCTCGTCGATTTTTTCAGAGAAAATTCCCCCTCACACTCATGGGGAAAATCTCGTATCTACAAAGCCTGTTTGTGCCACTTTAGCAACAGCTGTAGTGCCATATGAAGCACATATGTTGCAACAACTAAAAATGGTTATTTTCATAATATTATGGACTATTGAGTTGAGTATTCCGAGTTTCTGATGCAATACGAATCGCAACGTGTTTTAACGATAAAAATACGTTTATTCCAGCGTGATCAGGAATTTTTTTATTTTTATAAAAACCCGATTGGCCATAAAGATAATACATATTATATATAACATTTACGTTACGAAATATTATTTATGTTATAAAAATAAAAGTAAAAAATGTAAATAAAAAAAATGTTCAAATATATATATAAATATTAATAAAATATAGATACTACATTTCAGTGACGGCCATTATTGTATCTGTAGCGTGGCCATTCTTTGGTCAGGGAACCAGCTTTCCACAAGAGCGCCACTTGCACTAGAGAGTTGGTGCTGAGCTCCAGCCGCAGCTTTACGCCAGTAACTCGATGTCTCATAAGCGGAACGTATCCATGTATACGGCCATCGGCAAACATTGTAGATGCGCTGCAATAACGCGCCAATCCGAATAGTATTCTGTATGAGTTATACTGAATTCGGAGACGGTTGTACGTCACTTGCTTGTATTTCAACCAGAGCTCGCGGGTATACATGCTGGTGGAGAACGATTTAAACTGGATCCTCTTCACCTCCTCACTGCATCAACATATTTGCACGAACGCTCAACGGTCTCGTGTGTCATTCTATGTTATATTGTTTTACTTTTAAACATTTCTCTAATCTCCCTTTAATCCGCAGTGTTACTAGCAATGTATTTTTCTACTGAAATATATATGGGCTTTATAAACAGCGTGTATACAGGGCAAGCTTACGTTAATTCTGTCGGATTTGGCAGAAAAATGTTTGAAAGTTGATCCGCCTACCTAGGATCTGTAGTGCTAATATTGACTGTGCCACTCTGTTTTTTACTCACGAAATATAATATCCACTAAGAATGCGATTCGAGCAACATTTCCCGTGTAAATGTGATGTATGAAAGTAATGTCCATTTTATGACATTAATGGTTTTAATTTTAATGAAATCACATTTTATTTGTGAAGTTGAGAGTTTTCAAAATGCAATTTCGTGAAAACTAAAACTAATTTAGATGAATAACTTAAAATGATTCACGGATAAAATATATATTGTTAGGAATCCGTTGAGCCCTAGAGGATAGGAAGACATAGGGGCTGCCGCCGATCTAGCTCAGTCTAGGTCTTCAAGTGTGTATGTGTGCTCGTGTCGCCTGCTATCTCGGATGGGATGATAATGGATTCAAAAGCAACCCTGCTTTTCACAGTACATATTTTATTCACAATAACACAATTTATCCCGACATTGAATTAACGTAAAATGTCTTTCGCATCTTCTTTATTGAGGTCGAAATTCCTCTCAGGGGAGGTTACTTAGGTTACTCATTTAGCATATTATTAACCAAGGCTGCCGTGGTGTGCCGAAGCAGCTGTGGATCCGGACTGTAACACGCCTGCGCCAGAATTCATCTTATCCATCCCGTTTAATCCATGTACCGGTTGCCAATCCATTCGGCCATCACTCGCATGTCGCCTCTTTTCTCGTTGCGGCGAGGTCTCTTCTCAACCTGTGGGTGGACCAAGCCTATATATATCTGAATCCACCGCGGTAACACCACTCTTAATCTGAGATATCTCCCTCTTCCAGCGTCCACTTCCAACTTCCCCCCTTCAGCTGCCTGCCAGAGTCGGATTCTCGTCCCTGATTCGTTCTTCTTGACAGCCAACCACCGCTCATATCATAGGTCGGTAAAACAAGCTGCCCAGCCCCCGGCGCGCAGATTCAAACTTCACAATATTTATCTTCTTCTTCATCATCGTAAGCTCAATGCTGAGTTTTGTGGTCCCTTGAAGTATCTGAAACTTGGTGCACAATTCATCTCTATTAATCTAGTCATGTTAATGGCAGCATTTACAGAGAACCCTGTTAACTCCTTTATTTGGTCAATCCATCTTATATTAATTTATCTATCTATCTAAATTAATTTTAATTATAACGGAATTCTGTTCTATGAAATCGTATCTTCGCTAATTAAATGTGATTTTATTACAGTATTAGTAATTAGTTTTATGTTAATAAAAATAACTAGAAATCTGGCACCCCCTAGTAGGTTTTACTCGAAGGATTTTGAGAAACACAAAACTTAAAAAGTTGCCCTTTAACGGGAAAAGGCGGAATCACTTGGAAAGGTGACAACTTTTTTTGATGACTTTCTGTATGGGCCTGTATACCTTAATTACTGTATTAGTAATAAAAAAAAGGTTCGGGTTCAATTCCCGGTAGACTACGTTTTCGATATATACATTTTTTTTAATCATATCTATCTAAGGTGATTAATCTAAATCTCTATTAATGATTTTATAAGACATGCTTGTAATATATTATTTCATTGGTTTTAAATACTAATTAAATGTATTAATTAGAAAGATACACATATAAAATTAATTTTATCGAAAAATATAGTTGTTGCGCTACCGGGATTCGAATATGGATCTCTTTTCCAATCCGGGGAAGGTGCATTACCGACTATGCTACAGCGACAGTATTTTTAACGACAAATTTTTGAACCCACATGTTATACTTTTCAAATTAATACATCTACTTTGTTTATCTTTCTAATTAATATATTTAATTCATATTTAAAATATCACAGACCAATGTTTTGAACAATTACAACTTCACAATAAGAATGTGTTCTCCTTAAAAATATTATATAAGTGTAATTCGTTTAACTTCATTCACAAAATGCTTTCTAAATAATTCGGTCAATAATCCGAGTCAATTATCCCGGTAAGAAAGGAAAACATTAATTCGCTACAAGAAGACACGCTGTAATACCTCGAAATTTTCACCCTACACCCATCGGTAATACATTTTTAGCGGCCACATTTTATGACAATTATTTATAAAATAATTTCGTTTTTAGTTAACACTAATGCATTTCGTTACCAATAACATACAAGGGCATGCAGTGTTTACAAGAAAAATTCTGTGCATAACCAAAAATTCTGGGAAACAAATATAAATTTAAAAATTGCATTAACGAAAACATTGTTTTGCAATTAGTGCCATCTGTGTACCAGTTGAGACTTTAATTGCTTAGTACTCATGGCGCTCTTTTTTTATTCGCCGCATCGTGCTATTTACATTACTCAGTTCTGTCTTTAAGCTAGTGAATTACTCAAGTCATATAAATGGATATTTTTACTGAATTCCAAAATTGAACTCTCAGGATTACGGGATTTGATAGTAGTAATCGAGGGATCTGTCTACGAGATTATAAAATGATAATTTACTAATTAATATTACATTTATAAAAAATACTAAATGTACAATGTAAATAAGTAGTGTGATGGAAATAAATAAGTAAATAGTAGTAACACAAATAAACGTAATTAAAAACATTGAAGTTAAAAACATAAAAACGCGCAAGACTGATAAAACTATTTAGGTGATGACAAATCAACTCCCTAAACTTAACTGAATATTAAACTTTTCAATTTTAACTCATTCAGATTCAACGCAATAGAATGTGAAATTATATTTCGAATGAAATTTACCTGTTGTTATTTATTTGCCGTATAAAGTGTATTCAGGTTCAGCTTAGAATTTAAGTGACACTATTATCCCTGGATGTATTCAAACCCACACTTGTTTTGTTGCTAATTTTTTGTTCTAATAAATCGTACCGGAGCGATATTTTGGTCGAGATGAAAATACTTAGATCTGTCCTCAGTTATTACATGTGGGGTGTCGGATATTACGGTAATACTGACAAACTTCCCTAAAAACTCATTAAATACGTTCTTTATATTAATTATACCATTCCGTGAAAAAATAATGTTCCTCCTTTAATTATGAGTCTGTTACGTTATAGTCCGAACATCTGCGCGTCTGCATATCTGCGGACCACATAAACTCTGGTAGAATTTCGCAAACACTTCAAAATTTGGAACGCAGCAGATGTGAGGCATCTTAAAAAAACGAATGAAATGAAGGGTGTTTTTCAGAACCGAAATATATGGTTCTGTATATACCTATATTGGTGAATTTAAATTATATCTACATAATATGACAAAAGTATGAATGTATTTTATGTAGTATGTACTATCTTGTACTGCTTTTGTCTTCATACAGTATTTTATTCCATCATACTTTGGAGTGACCCGTTAATTGTATTTTCTTTGGAGTTCCACCAAGAAGGTACATTCGCAAGACGTCTCCAAGCCACATTAAATGAGATTTTTTTATATATAGAAATAGGGGCTCCATGGCGAGAGTCTTACCCCGTGTACTCACGTCTCACTCGGGTCAATATTGATACTCCTCCTACTACCGTAAGATGACTCACTTAGTGTGAACTTAAGATATAAATTTACTAGCTACGATTACAGTTAACTCTTGAGTATCCATATCTTTAAACAATGCTTATATCTGAGAAGTATTCGTTTATAAACAACAAATCATAATATTTATGATGAAATGCAACGCTTAGATATATTTGAAGAACGAAAAAGTAAGCTGAACGGAGTTATAAACAAGTAAATACTTGAAAGAATCAAAGAAAAATGTAGAAAGAGTAAAAGGAAAAAAATTTTAACACATACAATATATATTTTTGTACAAACTGCGCATGTCCAGAAGGCGTTATTATAAATAAATAATAAGATGTAGATATACTAGGAATTATCAGATGCAACGAAGAACTGATACAGATATAAAATATGTATATAGATATAAGTAACAGGGTTATATACTGTTTACGGTCAATAAAACTATAACTAGTTTTTACTCACGGTCAACTATATGACTGACCGGTCAACTATCAACTGAACACATCTAAAATTGTGCTTATAACCAAATGTATCATATTAACCTACTTGATATGGTGAGATTATTTAGAAGCCGAGTGTTTCTGTTTGATGTTGAGGATGATCTGAAGTTTGCTGATTCCAGTGTCTTTGGCCTGCGACGTGGCCTGGCTGTCGATGAGCGTCTGGTGGCTGGCACACTTCTACGTGGACTGCCCGGCGCCGGTGGCCAAGGAGGCTCTGTTGGGTGAGTAGTCTATGCTCCAACCAGGAGCCGAGTGTTATCTATTGGAAGTATTTCATCGTCTTAGTTGCCCAACCATTGAAGGTAAAATTTAAAATACGGTACTCTCGGTAAAACACAAGTGGCGTAGCTGGTACCGGGTCAACCGCTATTGCTGGAAATCGGGAACAGAATAATCTTCTCTCTCCGATCCGTCACCAGCTGCCTGTCTGATATTTCTAGGTGTGGGTCCGTATCCGTCACGATTTACTTTACATTAATTAATTCCAATTATCATCAAAAATTAATCATCTCTTACTGAAGATATTTATAAAAGTTAAGCTTAATTTTTGGAATTAAATACGGTTATAAAATAATTACTAATGGTTTCACTTCATTCTGACAAACGCACGAAATTTTTGATCACAAATTATTTTGATAATTATTAAAGTTTAAAATTATAATAATTTAAAAGGAATTTTCAGTTTTCCACTATTAACGCGTTGAAAACGGTTTTCCATACTAATATCACTTTTTGTTGAGGCGGTTTGTACAATACTTTCAGTCGCTTTCCGTCTGATCCGATTCCCGGGACCTCTCTGAATAAATGCTACGTATCGAATATTTTTTCCTCTGTAGAGTTCGGAAAATATTTTCAAATAGGTACCAGATTTTTTGTTTTGAATAATTAATAATGGGCTGCACGTATATTAAGCTTTTCTTTTAAACTAAAAAAATACGATAGTCGATAACATGATAAAAAAAAATTACGATAAAAATTTGTATTTGTTGTTAACATTATATTTTAAAATGTTAATGTTTCTTTTTATTTGCGATTGGAAGATCTCTAGTATGTTTTACTAGTAGCCCATATAATCCATATGTCCACCTTTAGTTTTGTACATATGTACAATTATACACATATTTGAATTCATATTTTCAAATAATATATATAATACATAGGTAGCATTACTATATAGTTTCGCCGCCAGAGCATCGTTAGCACTTGACGCATATCTGAAATAAATTATTTGCGTATTTGGTAAATATACCAAATATTATACAGAATGTAACAAACCTAGTCCACAATAGTTTATGGAAGGATACCTGACTGAATTACGAGTCGAAAATGTTCACGGAATATGTGCCTAATCTTAACCATGTCAGAGATATAAGCATTTAAAAAAAAACGTAATTATGTGTATTTCGATTGATTGAAATATTTTATTGATTCAAAATTATATATTGAATACAAAAAATTGAAGGTCATCGAAATTCAAGGGGCTAGACTATTTTTTGTTAGATGATTTAGGGCCTGAAGCAAAGATATCAATTAATAATTGAACAATATCGCAAATATTCATTTCAAAGACGAACGTAAGTACGTAGACTTCAAGCTTAGCACGATTTCGTAAAAATTTCAAACAACAATATTTTCCGTAACAGTGCAAAATTTCCACATATTCCTTGAACACTATCGTCTCCATCCATAAAATATTGTGGACTAGAGCTGTTACACCCTGTGTAAAGTAAAAAATAAAGTAAATAATACAAGTGTTCCTAGATTTTCACTGTCATTCAGAAACATCTGTGTAGAACTTTCTGGACTATTATGGCCGACGTTCGGATCCCATTGCAGGGTCCATCATCGGAACTAATATCGCTAAGTCATTCTAGTCAAACGCCTTAATCACTATACAATGGTTGGTGGCGCGAGTTGTGTAGTTCGGTACTACTGTAATTATTATAAAATATTAATGTAACATGCATACAAATAAATGTTATCATTTTTGAAATTATATTCCCAGATACGAATAATGTTTTAGAGGTTCTATTTTTCTTTCAAGGTACTCACTAAAGTTGTAAAGAAATGAATGTGAACCTTTTTTAACTTAGCAGAAAACATCAGCTGCACGTCTAGTGCCGTTTAGTGACGTTTCTAGCGCTTGCCGATTTACCACTGAATAAATATTTTTCCCACGTACTCTGTTTAATATCGTTACTTTATCGAGCTTGCCATTTTTGCTGTTTTCTATCAATTTGTTGTTTTTTTCTGAACTGAACCGTTTTTCATATTAATAAAATATCACAAATCAAACTCTTTTTATTATCAAAATTCTAAAGAATTCGTCAAGAAAAATTAATAAATTATAATTATTACCTAGGTACCTACATACAATTTATATCGCCTTACGGCTGCGTTGCAATGTAATGTTTTCAAATATCTGATAGTAGATTTCTTCGTTTTCTATTCTGAAATAATGCACTTTCAGAATATAAAGCACTTATATTTTCTTTCAAGGGAATTTGACACATATCTACAATGAATTGTGTTATATTCATTTGTGTCGAACAGATAATACAGTACTTTAGAATTTTTTGAAAATAAAATGAGTATTAGGTTATTTTTACGTGCTCCTCCTCAACCCATGACGCCCATCATATGTACAATAATATTTTTTTGTTCCGATTCGCAAAATTTATCCTGGAGAGAATATTTCTCCAGCCGTGGATTCAGGAATTGTCCCCGTTCGACTGTTTCATCCCTCGCTTAGAGTTTCCGTGTATTTTAATCTCACCCTTTGTCCACAGCTTTCGTCAAAGGAAAACTTCAGTTAAAAGAGAAATATTATCGCGGGATTATTGTTCTCCGCTTCCAGTGGTCCCTCGTGATTCACAAAGAAAAGTGTTTTCATGTAGTTTTACTCGTTCAATACGATTCTTAGTACCTATGCAAAGACTAATATTAATTACCAGGGGACTGCCACTGCCACGAGTACCGACCCCAACCCCAAGTTAAGCAACTTCCACCCCCGTGTGCCACATGGTGTTGCCAATTAGAATGTATTATATTTAATGTTTATACATCGGCTTTGGAAATAAATCAAACAAAAGACTTTTTAAATTGATTTCCTTTATAGAATCAGAGAATGAATTTAATATTTATTGAAATACATATTAAATGTACAGGAAAATTCAATTTACCGAAAAAATATTTTTGTTGCTGATGACATGCACTACACCAGTGGTCGGCAGACCGTGGCCCGCGGCCCGCGAACCGTGTGCAGCTCTTTTCATAGGCATTTGCGACTCTTCAACTCCAGTTTATAATTTTTAGTTTGCCTACATATGACACAATAAAAAAACTAGCATTTGCCATTCTCATAATCTTTGCCTCTTCCTATTTATGCAAACAAACATTCTTATGCATAAATCAACTAGTAAACTTTACAAAGCCCAAAAATGGTTTTATTAGTGTTTAATTATTTAATTTTCTTGTTTTATGAGTAGAGCACTCAGCTACTAAAGCTTATATTATAAATCTTATATACTACATTCTTCTAAGTAGTCCACTTATTAGAAAGTCTGCCGACCCCTGCACCACACCAAGATAGTAAGTTGACGACAATTTACAGTGCATACTAGCAAAAAGCTGTGCATAACTAAAAATTCTGGAAAACAAATATAAATTAAAAAATTGAATTAATATAAACGAAAAAATTATTTTACAATTAGCAGTTGCAATTGCTTAGTTCTAAAAACTACCACGACAACTCAACGCTGTACTCATGGCGCTCTTTTGTATTCGCCACATCGTGCTATTTACATTACTCTGTTCTGTCTTTAAGCTAGTGAATTACTCAAGTCATATAAATGACTATTTACTGAATTTAAAATTCCTTTCGGTTGATCCGTTTTGTATGGAGTCGTTACTTATGCTGTTAAAGGGTTACAAATGTATGCAAATCATTGAAGTGTCTACTTCCTTTTTTACTAATTCGCGAATTTTACTATCTTACTGTTTTTAACGTGTTGATTTCGTGATTGTTCTTTAAATTTGGTGCACGGATTGGATTTTGATTTGGGAAAAACAAAAAGCAATTGAGAGAACTATTTCCTACCTTTAATAAAAATTATTATTTCCTTTAGTTATTACGTGAAGGATTTTCAAACAATAAATTAATCATGTTCAGTCATAGAAAGTGTTCTTAAAAACGTCCATACATTTTTTATATGGGTAAGAAAGTATTATTTTACGTTAAAATTTGAACATAAAAAACACCAATAATAGTACTCTAAAATTATTAATAAATACATGGTACCCTCGTATAAACGGCGAATTTATTTTGTCTAAAGACGTTGGTTAAACGAAAGTACATATATTATATATGATTGTATAATATTATTGGTAACAGCATAACCTAAAAACCTACTGCACGCCACTAGCTGTAGTTCTTTATGAACTATGTCCTGTAAAACTACAACTTCACAATAATAATGTATTCTATTTAATATTTATATATTTATACATCTTCTTCATTCTTCCTTCGTGTCAGTATTGACATATAGTGGCCTCAATCAGATGAGACACGACTCATGATGTACCTCCACTTCACAGATAACTCCAGGGTCTCTGCAGATAGGCGCAACGCTTCTAACCACCGCTTGGCACTCTTCCAGGTCTTCTTCGGCCCAAAGTTGTACACAGGATAATCTTCTTTTTTTAAGCATAATGTTTCTAAAGAATTGTAAAAATCTTCTGTAGTTTAATTTAGTTTAAAGTATTTGTATATTGTATACCTACTGTCCACGATACGCGTTTAAACTTCGCTTTTGGATCATCTTTTCTTTGGTTTACATCTGCTTAATTAATTAATAGACACCTATGACATCTTATTGCTTTTGAAAAAAATCTCAACCTATTTTTAAAAATATTTACGGTAAACATAAATTGTTTTCTTCATTTGAAATCGAAAAAAATATTCACGAGTTCGGCGTTTTCTACGTTAATACCGTGAAAAAATATGTTATTATTTAAAAGTAATAATATTATATATATTTATATTCACCATAAGCAGAAAATATATTTTAATATAATGGTATTTAAACAAATATCATATATCACATAGAGACAAAGCTATTTTTTTCTATATTTAATGGAAAATATAATAAAAAATAGCTTTGTCTCTATGAGATATCTGATATTTGTTTAATAACAGTGCAATTGTACGTGAAAATCCAATAAGTGTGTGTTCTTGGATACATTCAAATATTGCTAATATAATATTCTGGTCAAAATATTATAATAGAATATCTAAAAAATTGAAAAATCTTGATTTTTCAGGTGTACTCTAGTATAATATGTTAAAAAACATTCTACAGATAAAGAATATTGCTTTAAAATAATTTCAAAACAATCAGACTCTCACAGTGATGACATATATGCTGTTTAAAATAAGTAAAAATGAATTATCAAATTTGTCCATAGATGGCGATGGTGTAGTGATACTCGAAGCGAGTCCACATACCAACATATATACAACTTTCAAAAATTTGATAAATGTGGAGATTGATTGATTAAGCCAGCCGAAGACAGGTTGTAAGCCCTGTAATTACCCCATACTTCCATATATTTTCCATTAAATATAATAAAAAATAGCTGTGTCTCTATGATATATATGATATTTGTTTAATAACAGTGCCTTTGTAGGTAAAAATCCAGTAATTGTGTGTTCTTGGACATATTCAAATATTGCTAATAATGGTATTTATTTATAAAATCATCAATAATAAAATATCTGCGGAATTAATACGAAAATTAATGCAAATCAACATGAGCACGAGCATCGTACAAGAGGAAGGGATAGACTAAAACTGTCATTCAGGAAGAAGGTCAAATCTCAGAAATCGATGATGTATAGTGCGATGAAGATTTTTGAAATGCCAGAAAACATAAAGGAGTAGAAATTGAATACATTTAAAGATAAGTTTTGATAAAAGAAAATACTTTAATCTTGTTTATATTAGAGCATATATAGGAGTGCTTATGTATGCACCATGTTAAGAATTAAATAAATAAATAAACATCAAAAAGCGTACAAATATATACGTATTATTATTTCTTAATTTTTTCTCAATAATTTTTCATTTTTTAAACAGTTAATTTGACGTAAAATGTATTTTGAATAATGCATTAACAAGGCGACAAAATCATACTTATTATAAAAATAAAGTAGCTATTATTATTTAAAACAAATGTAACTTGAGTCACAATTTATATGTTTACGTGGATACACTTTAATGCTTTGTTTCCTTATCACATTGAATCGCCGGTCAAATCTAAACACGACGATCGATTAAACTAATTTGATTTTGGCAGTTTGACCTATATTTTGGCAGCTTGACCTATATTTTGGAGTATGAATATTCAATATCTGCCATCAAAATGGGTGACAAAATGGTGGGTTAATAATAATAATACAGTTATATTTTACAAAACATGTCTCGCATAAAAAATACATCGAAAATTGTCTTAAAAGTATTTATGTCAACTTAAAACTGTGTATGTATTTTTAAAATATAACTTGAAATAGCCCGTAAACAATGACGAGACATTAATCATTTTCATAACCTTATTTTCTTTAAAAATATCTGTCGTTTTATTTGACGTGATAATCTCACTTTCACGCTATATAATTGACAGCAGATCTCGTTTGTTTTACGTTGCCATCAACATTCCCTCTGCGGCGACAGTGAGCAAAATGAAGAGAACAAATTAAAAATCGTTGAGTATTTTTTGACTCCTATTTTTTATGGTTTTTCGACACCAATTGATCAATTATATTTAATATTAGGTTGGTGCATAATTATCGGCCGTTTTTTAAAATTATATTGCGACATAAATTATATTGCACTATTATATTGTAAAAACGAAAACAAAATTAAAACATATGTACAAATATATATATAAACAAAACATAATATACAATTGTCATTCGAGGGCGAGTAGTCACCGTAATCGTGGATTGTTTCCTGACTTTTCGTCTAAGCTAGTATCACCAGCATTGAAGCGAACAAACCACTCTCGGCATGCCCTTTCGCTAATCGTTCCTTCACCGAAAAGATCGTTGAGATCGCGATGCGACCGCAGCTTTCCACCCTTTCTCCAAGCGGTACGGCATCGTGTGACAAACAATTATATTATAACAAAACGGCCTAATAATATAAGCATACACAATTTCAACATATTATGTTTGTTTTAGAAGGGTGACTGCAGAAAATAGAGGTGAACGGCGCTTTGAATGGAATTATATCAAACAGGAACTTGTCAACCGAGGCAAGACTAGCGGTACACAATGGAGACCTGGTACCGACACTGATGTATGGATGTGAGGCCTGGAGCTATCAGAAGTGGAACGAAGTAGACTGAATGCAGCGGAAATGAGATCACTTAGGTGTATATGTGACAAATCTATTTATGACATAGTAAAGAATTAAGAAAGAAGGAAATAATGTAAAGCTGGTGTTAGTATAATGAGTAAAATTAAAAAAGGTTCACTTAGGTGGTTTAATCATATGGAACGGATGAATGAGGAGAGAATGATAAGAACGATATATAACGCAAGTGTTGATGGCACCAGAAATAGAGGACGTCAGCGGAAGACTTAGCATAACCAGGTAAATCAGATACCGGAGGATGGTTCTATTAAAAGGCTCAACAATCGGGGAGCTTGTATCAGGACAGAAAAGCGTTGCGCTCTATCCTCTCTGCCTACCCTAATGTTTGTTTTATTTTGCCGTGCGACACCGTCAACAGTCAGTATATATATTTTATGTAAGAGAAAAACCTCGTGTTTTAAAGAGTGAGATTTTTTGCGTAAATACCTACATAATTTTAAATAAAAATACAATTTACTAACAAACATATAAATTTACAGCGAACAATTTTCATACAATGTTACATACACCGAGAAAATATGTAACATCAAAAATTGTTGAACAAGCTTTATCGCTGTTTAATGATAATATTTAACTTTTTGAATTGAGTTTACTAATAATATATTAAAAATGTAATATGTGCCCATCATTTGCTTTATTTTGCAGCATGCGACACGCCATGAAGACGAAAATATATTATTTATGTAGCTATTAAAAGTAATGCTTCTAATAGCTATTAGTACGAAAATTGATTAAACCGCTAGATCGTTATAGGCGACGAATTTAATTACTTCAAATAATATATAATATTAATAATAATAATACGGTGCTTTTCAATATAGAGAAAGCAAAACAGCGCACTACTGAAGTGAAACTTGTAATTATCAGAATATAATATTTTATTATTACTTCGATATAGCACATGTAAACGAAATATTGATAAAATAATAATATTTATTTATTATTAAAAATTAAAGTATAGGCTTACGATAACTAAAACTACGATAAAAAAACGTTCTTAACTGTAATCCTTATTAATATTGCACTTCGTCGCTATCGCTATTGTAAGTGTCATTTAAAATAGTAGTAGTAGTAGTAATTTTCATTTACAATCTTTCCGCTTGTGCAATAGATGTCACCTACGTCTGGATCTCTTTTCGAACCGGGGATGGTGCATTATCCAACTATGCTACGGCGACATTATTTTCGAAGACAATTTTTTGAACACTTTTTCAATTTAATATCGTTCCATTATTTAAAAGCCATTTGTTTTTATGGAATCTCAAATACCTTTGAGTAAGTCGATAGCAGATACCAGAATTAACAATTCATTTGTAATAATGCCGCTGTAGCGTAGTTGGATAATGCACCTTTCCCGGTTTGGAAAGCGATCCAGGTTCGAATGCCGATGGTGCGATTTCGATAAAATTGATTTTATATGTATACCTTTTTAATTAATACATTCAATTAGTATTTAAAATATCACAGACCTATGTTCTGAATAATTACAATAAATTTTTTAAATAATTTGTTGGATTATTTGTCCATTTTCTTTACACCATTTTTTTGTTTATTTTAATTAATGCGATTCATTCGTACATTTTTCAATGCAATACGGTGTTCTTCATTCGATTTTTGGCATCTTTTTTTACATAACATAGTGGGCAAATGTTAATACGAAATGTAAAGCACTATAAAATAGTAGCAAGTTCTTCGAGAACATTCTACGTACAATTGCGACTACAAATGCAATCTCGTTCGCCGCGAGCTGGTACAAAAAAGTGTGCGGGCTTATGGTCTATGCGTGCGAATGAGACGATACACATATATTTCACATTATTACTACAATAATCAACGTGAATCTCATTCATATAATAAGTACCTACTGTAGAACATTTCATGGTGTATTTTTAGTTATTCATTTTCCTTTCAAATCCATGCGACGGTGACCTTTAACTGTTTGGATTTACTACAGCGTGGCCAAAAAATATTGACATTACGCGTGGGAACTTTGCAACTTCGCGCGGCAAGCATAAAAATTATAATAAAATATATATCGATTGCGATGTGCGTATAAACACGCCGCACCCCGCCGATAAGACATTGAATTTTGAAAAACAATTAATTTTTCATAAAAAATGTTATTACTTGCCGACGAGATTGACTAGTAGAGAGAGATGAAACTTGAAAATCAATCAACCGCGTAATGACCCTCCCATATAAAGTTCAACATTTTGTCATTGTGCCAAAACTGTTTTGCCATTTTGGAATAAACTTTGCTTGATGTGAATAAATTAATATAATACAATAAAAAAATTTACGAGTCGAGCGAAAGTCGGCTCGTTTTCATATAAAAATGTCAGGAAACAATTTGTCATTGAAAGTTGTATTTCATATATACATTATACCGCCGTTCCAGAAGAACAATGACGTAAATACAAAATTTGACCGAATGTAGTTAAGCAACTCAATGTTCTCAGAAATCTCCAATTTATAGGCGTATATATTATCCCATATATTTCTTACGAAGACCAGATAACTGCACACAAGACAGGTGCTCTAATAGACAACAGCACACATATTTGAATATGTGTCACATCAGCATTCTTGCTATTTTCAAACTTCGCTATGTGCTATGAAAATAGGACTAACTTGATGGCATCCTGGAACGAGGCTCGAGCCTCCGACCACTAAATTACTAGACGAGTATCGTAACTGATTATATTGAGTTAGGTTATGTTAATTTATTTCAAATAAAGTCACGGCAGCAGAGTATTAAGCTGACTGTTTTCAGTTGCGCACAGAGGCACCTGTATTGTATGTAGTTGACATGTGTGCACTTGTCTTGTGTGGACGTGTCTTGTGCGTAATTGTTATGAAAATTTCATAAATAATGTTTTCGTCGTTATCTGCAAAGATACTAAATACCTATAACAATTCTCGTATACACACTTATATTGCAGTCCAATCGCAAAGCTCCAAAATGAAAAGCTATGAAATTCTCTGAAAAATGTTGGTTTTTCAAACTATGATTGACTCAAGATTGTGTCAGAAGGTTAAGATGCTGTGAGACAGTAGCTCCTAACTTCTTCTTGTCTCACGCGTGTCGCAGTGTATGGTGTCTGTTGTAACTTAAGCAGGGTATATAAATGAATGAACACTTACAAGGTTTCGTTTATTAAGGTGATGAATAAATACAATTTGAAAATGCGCGGTTGAACTATGAAGTGTTCGGACGGCCAGCGGCGAAGTGAAATTAGTTGCTTGAGCAGTAACCGCCTCTAGTGCTAATGGTTTATTGCTGGTGCCCATTGATCACTCTGGTTCGGGCACTAATGGTTGATAGGTGAGCCCCTACCCGGCCATGTCTACGGGCGCGAGTAGGGCCACCACACACTGTTTCCAACATTCTATTTTTAACACAGTTTCGTGGCGCACCAGTAAAACTTTTCGTAAACCTATCATTTTTGATAAATGTTCAAAGGTAATTATTTTCTAGAACCCCCGGCCACTAGATCACTAGGCGAGTGTCTTAACTACTAGACCAACAAGCACGTCAAACGTTATATTACGATCAAACATAAAATGTACAATTAAAAAATACTAAAATTTAAAATAAATACATGGAATATATATCACATCAATAATCTTAGTGCTAATGCTATTTAAATAAAAAATATTCATATTTATCCAAATTAAAAATCGTAAAAGTCTACATGTACACTGAGTTTACAGCACCGGAACGAGCGTTGTTATTTTAGCACCGTAAGGGAAAGGTTAAATTGGAAAAATGATATAACTTAAGCTCACTTGCTCGTATTGTATAACATAGGAACACATTTGCTATGGTCTTGCGTAGTTGTAGATAATTATTATCACATTCAATACAAATTATATTACATTTCAAAAAATTGAATTTCTTAACCCAGAATCTTAAAAGTCTACAAAAATATTAGTTTACTTATGTATATGTACTGCAACAAAAATATTTTTAAACATACGACATCTTACGCATCATCTCTTTGACAATTTATTTTAAAAATAAAAATATAGATGTGAACACATGTTACACATCACATCAGTATTCTTACTATTTTCAAACTAAGCTTATGTTGCGAAAATAGGACTAATTCGCTGGTTTCCTAGAACCCCCGACCACTAAATCACTAGGCCAGTGTCTTAACAAGCTACTCAACCAACATTAGCAGATAACTTTTGTTAATTAAATTACACATGACACAAAATGTGAGGTACAATTAAAAAATATTTCAAATATACCATCTTCACTTGAGTGTGTACTTATCTTTCTTGCACTTGAGTCAGGAGTCCTTTAGGATCTAGTGAAGGGTGCAAATAGCACTAGCTCATGATAAATTAACATTCTCATAATTACATAACAAGCTGATGCCCTAATAAGTACTTTTCATGAAGAGAATTAAAGAATTCAGACTAAATACTTTAACAATGGTATTATCATTCTTTGAATAATAAATCTTCAGTATTCCTCTATATTTCTGAGGGTCAGAGTCAACAGTAGTATTTTGAAAAAAATAAAAGTATTGAAACATGTATATTGCCAGTTTGTAATATTTTTTGCAACGTTTGAATGTTTGTTTATGAATGTTTTCCTCGTAGGCGTGGTAGTGAGCGGCTGGTGTGTGTTGGGCACCATCCTAGGGACTGTATGGTGCTCGTGGGATGCAGCCGGCAGGTCCTGGGTGAAGCTGAAGCGTTACCAAAGGGCCGAGAGCCGTCTCAATCAACGCCGTTCGGGCAGCACCGGACGTAATTGGAGACAGAGGTAACCTAATCAATGTGATAAAGGAGTTTCTCACTATTCAATGTAATTTTGAGCATAGGTGTTGAAGGTGTTCTAAAGTTACAAAATTAGCATTTACATTGTAAAATAATTAAAATTAATGAAATGTTTTACATAATAAGAATACAATGTTTTTCCATGATTGAATCAAATGTACACCAATAATATATACTCCAATCTTTAAATAAATATTATTTAACTAATATCTATAGGCATGGTTACTTTCATTAGCCTTTTAAATGGCATGAGCGCGTTAACACGCCAAACTTTGTGTGTCACACCAAGCAATAAGCGTGATAACACATATTTTTGGACCTTGCAAACTTGCAGGGATTAAAGACATATATTTAAATCATTTTGCCATCTGTGGACGACAGGTCCCATCTTTGGTAGATAAGTCAAGACCCTAAAAGTGTAGTCTTACCCTATGTGGTGGTGTCTTCTATTTCAAATAAAGTTGACAGTTATAAGATTGAGCATTGTTGTTTATTGTTATACTAATTGTGTATGTATTTTCAGGATTTAGAAGTGATTCATACTTATCAATAAATAAACAAAAATATCAACAATATTTGTGCATTATCATATAAACAATGAATGTATCTCCATGTGCATTTATGCTATTTACTTTAATACTTTAATTTATTCACTACTTTCTGACTACTCCGATACCTCACCTTATATGTTTTGAGAATGTTGGCTGTAAAACGAAATGTCATATTTTAAATCATTAATTTTGTACAAACGCATACGTTGCTAATACTAATCCCGTAGGATCTATTCAAATTTCATATAAATATTTTGAAAATAACTACGTACAAAACTGAAACACAATTTAAAAAGGTCATTATCATATAAAGGTCGCAAAAAGCATATAGAGAGCAAACTGATGTATAAATTTAAAAGGCAAAATAATTGGAAAAAATCTCTTAAAATTGCCGCCAAATGATTTTTTGTTAAAAAATATATATATCTGATGCTAAGCGTACAATCCCATCTTAATAAAGTTATCCGCATTTAATATTTTGAGTTGATATAATAAATTCACTTGCTAGAATTTGAGTGGGTTCACTATACTCACACTTAAAAACTACATTCTTATTTTTATATAATGGTTTAACTACTCTGCAATCAAGTCGAGACTCTTTGTGGCACTGGAAATAATGAGTTGTTTATTTTTCAGGAAAGTGTTGAGAGCTTACCAAGATAGCTGGGACCACCGGTGTAGAATACTATTCTGTTGTATGAAACCATCCGACAGAGACAGGTACACACACTCCATTACCTCTCTTGTTTACTTGTTACAATGATGTTTCACTCCGGAGAGTTTGCTCTTTGTCATTGCTGTTTCTCTTGAACCGTTAATACAGTGTGATGGAATAAAAAAATTAAATCACTTTAAAAATAAAAAGCATTATGTATATGAATGTACATTATTTGTATTATATTTATTTATTATTCAGTTTGTTTATACAGAATAATATTTAAACACACTTTAAAAATGTATAAAAGTACTTGGTATCTATAGGAAAGATTATTTATTAGTGAAAGTGCCACGGTAGAAGAAAAATTTAATAGAATTATATAATTACCACATTGCTTTTTGGTAAAATAATGTTAATAATATTTTAATCATGAATATGCCAAAGTACACACCGCTTTAAACACTTATCATATTTGAAAAAATATATATATATTTCTTCATGCTGACCTTTATATTTCCATTTTAGAAGTAGCTTCACCGATATAGCGAGACTTCTCAGCGACTTCTTCCGAGAGCTGGACGTGGTCCCCTCGGATGTAGTGGCAGGACTTGTGTTGCTCAGGCAATTTCAGAAGATTGAACAAAAAATCATTGTCAATCAGGTGGGGCCTAATTTATTAATTGACATATTTGAAACAATAAATACTACACATGTATTACATAATTAATACCAATACCATTTTTGTTACACAAAAAAAGTTTATTTTAATCCATAATAATAAGTTTTTATAATACAGTCTCAATTAAACAAATGTTTTGCTTATGAACAGCATAATTGAATGATATTTTTGGTTGCAAGCTAAGTATGAAGTTTATAATTATAGTTTTGAACAAAATTTACTTTCTTGGGGCTCTAAAAATCAAAACAACCTTCAAATACATAAACGCTGCTCTTGTATTTTCTATGTTCATTTTAAAATAGTTCAACAGATCGAAAGTGGTTTTATCTGTTAACTATAAAAAGCAGCTAAATCAGGTTTGCTATTAACTTTAATATCCAGAATGCTCCCTTTTACAAGAAACAGAAACCTTTAAAAGAAAATAAAATGCACTTATTTTGCTCAGGTTTTGTCCAATGTTATATTGAATTCCAATATTACCTGAAATGACTATGTTTCAACTTCAATAGAATATTAAAATATCTTTGTACATGTGAATAATTGTGTCCTAAACACAAACTTTAAATATTATGAAACAATATTTAGAGAAAAAATGTAGGAAGATAGATACATGTTCTTGAACAAATTGAAAGTACCTATACATTATGAATGTGCTTGAGAGGACCTGAACTTTTATTTCACTTTAATATTATAATCAAAAAATATTGACATGCATTGATATTCATTGTAGCGCACAAATGATGTTTACGAGTTCCTGTCAGGTGTTCCTGTCACTGCCAGAACACAATTCCTGGCGCTCAATGATCCAGCTGAACTAGAAATGTTTCAGGTAAACACAATAATTATTTCTTAAGTTGGTTAAGTTGGTTTGTATCTTGAACACCTCGAAAAAAATATATACTTCTTTATTTCTTTTAACGCTAAATAAATATTTAGAATTTAGTATTTACATTGATGTTCAGAAATTGTTAAAATTTGGTTAATGTTATATTCCAATACTTTGTCCATCAACTTTATCCTCGTATGTTTAAGTAATCTTTCATAAGACCAATCCTTAAGACTTAATCCCAAGTGATAATACCTTGAGGTTATTGTACATGTTTTAGACGGTGGTACACTACATGCATTATGCTCTCGGGGCATACGGATGGCCCATGTTCCTCCTGACTAGCTCGGCTGCGGGCGCCTGCAGATTGTGCTCCTCACTAAGGTAAGTCAATAGCATTCTGTCCAAATATACCAAAAATTTTATTACATTAACAGAAAAAATAACAGTGTATATTGTGTCTGTTACCCATTGTGCAAAGTAGTGAAAAATTTCACATTTTTAAGATATGCATTTTATGAATTTAACACATTGACTGACAATATTGATGTAGTGCTAGGTGTCGCCAATGTCCAAGGGTGGACCATTTCCATACATGCTTATTCGCATTAGTATGTCACCAGCATCCCCCACAACCTGTTGTTTTTATGGTGGATGTGCGCTTGACCAATAATATACAATTGTCATTTGTTAATGTTCCAAAAAAGAGCCGGCAGTCAATAAAACCTCTTTTCAATGATGAAAACATAATTTAGTATCAAACAAAGCGAAATTGTCTACTAAATTAACTTAACCAATTAAAACAAACAAATACCCAATCAGAAATATTCTCAAAATAATTTGTGAAGCACCATTCAGGCAGCAAGGCTATACGACAGACGACGTGTAACAAGTTTCACTACCAAAGACCGAATGATAATGGCTGACTGGCCAATAAGGTAAAACCTAACCTGAAACTAATTAAATGTAACAGCGAAATTTTCAGGAATTACCGTCATCAGCTAATATAGAAAATTGTATCTTTATTAATATTGTATTATTATTATTTTATTCATTGTATATTTTACACAATAAAGATGGGATTTTTATATGTGATCATATGAGATGTTTTTGTTGGCAGCCGTGTGTCATTGCTTGAACGCTTATGTGCTGAGCTGCATTGCACACTCTCCTGTTTAGCATAAACAAATGAAGACACCTTTCCAAAATCCGCACATGTCAATTTTGTACGAAAATGAGATTTTAATCTGTGCCGTTAGATGGTGCAGTCCTCCACGTTTTCTCATTTTTCGATTTTACAAAATCATCTCTAGTAAGCCGCAAAGCAAAGAAAATCATTGCTCGAATCTGACAAAAACAGCATATGTCATGTCAGATATCCCCAAGAACAACACGTGCCTATTTGACATGGGCGGTTTTTGTTCGAAACTCATTGATCAGTCTGAAAACAGCAGTGGGGGTGAGACATAATGTACGGTTTAATAGGTAGTTAAGTTGATCAATATGTACATACTTAACATTTTTATGAATAAAAACTTGACAGAAATGTGGTTTTATTTTTACTAGGACAATGTTGAAAATTTTTGCAAAAACAGCACTTCTCAAGTAGTGTGCCACTTTGGAATTTTTTATTTATTTACTATGAGTAGGTAAGTATGTAAACATTTAAGAATGTGTTAGAGTATATGTTTTAATATGACATATAAAAAATGCAATGCTACATATGATGAGTAGACGGTTTTGTACAGATTTTAAGGGACCCTGAAAAATCAGTTTTTTTTGACAAGTGCCATTTTTGGAAAGATGTCTTCAAATATCAACCTAGTAGTGAATGAGTAGGACCGATACGGGAGCTTTTGTTCATAAAACGGTCTTGAGTAATTCTCTATGTAATTCATATAGAATGATCAAAATATGTATATTTACTAAACATTTGACAGAATTGCATAGGCATCGAGCACAATAGAGATTTTTATATATATTCCATATATAATTTTGTTGATCTATAATATCAAAACAATTCAGTAGCATTTTAAAAATTTACCTCTTTATAACAAAAATCTTTTGTGTTCCATTAATAGCGCTTTGTTTTTGCAGGTGCTGCTGTTTGTCTACAGTAGGAGGTGCGACAGTTGTCCACGATAACTGCTGTCAGTGTAATTATACAGCTCTCAGACACTTGTTACAAGTCGGTGATGTAAGTCAACTTCCAGTATAACAATTCAATTATAAATGCAGACATGAGATGGGAGAGCAAAGATAAATACTAAGTGTGGGTGTAACAATACAATTAACAGCATCTTAAGTTTAAGATTGATGGTCTAGGTCAGGGCTTGGCAAACTTCTGACAGAACAGAATGAAATATTTTTACAATGTATTGTTATGAAAATCATCTTAGATTAAGAACGGCTTTTATTTATTATATTATTAAGTGAAAAAGTCTCATTTTAATTAAATAAAGTAATTACTTACTCTAATATCAAAATGAAAGTAATTTCATCAAAAATGAATTGAAAACGAAATAAAGTTACTTAAACTTTAACCATATCATGTTCAAATAAACATATTCATTAAATTAAAACTGTTATGAAAGATGGCTGCGTATTTTTTATTTTAATACAAATTTAATGAATCAACTAAAAAGATATAGAGAAAAAAATCTATATATCGAAAAAAAATTAATTGCTTCCGAGACGACTTTACAACAAAAATGTGTTCTTTTTAAAAAAAAATTTTTTTATTTTATATATTGTTTGTACATATAGATTTTAATATCCTCACTGGGCTTCGTCGGTGCTGAGGCAAACATTTTACATTGTTAATCAATAATCATCTTTTACATAGTTAATTCAGCAAATATAAATTGAAAATAATGAAAAAAAGAAGAAAAAAAGGGAAATATTAATTGTAATTAGCAAAACGAAAGAAGGAAATGATGCAATATTTGAACATGAAAAATATATATGTGACACAATACCTGACATTTCTTAATATAGTAGTGATTTTATAATGTAAGGTTGGTATCAGATCAGAATTGACATTTGTAAAGACATTCATAATTATGTATTATGTCTGGTACATAGTTGATAGTTTTTAATTTTAGGTGGGACTCAAAAATTCTCATTAGTTATTATACAGTGAAACCTCTATATTTATCATTAATCTGTTCTTAAGGGCCTGATAAATATAGAAACAGATTATCCCATAACAAATAATTTAAATTCAATTCATTCATTCCCAACCCCCAAAAATGGTACACAAATTAATAAATTTTATGTCAAAACTTTACCTTTATTGTACTGAGGAGACATGATGGTAGAAGTGGAAGAGAAGGAAAGTTACTAATATTTAGAAGGAGACAACTTAAACATCAGGTAACTCTAATTCTGGTGATGGTTTTCGTTTGCCGATGATTCAGTAGCACTTGATTTAACAAATAACTTGCGCAATGTTGCCTGTTTCTGTCTGTTTTTTAAAACCTTCATGAAGTAGTCAATTACATTACCATTGAATCCATTTATGTTTTGGTTGACTATGGCAACATTTGGGTGCCACTTTTCGACCATATTCTGCATTTTGGCCCAGTTAGACAGCATTGCCGGGCGGTGAAAGTGACAAATATAGAAAATATTAACAAATATGGAAACATTTGTTTGTTATCAAAATGTGACGAATATTGAACCAGACGAATATAGGGGCTGATGAATATAGAGGTTCCGCTGTATTTGGCTTTTTAATTTATTCTTTACGAGGTTTTGCTTCAAAATGATTGCTCGCAGGAATATATTGAGTTGAAGATAGTGAAAACAGCAAATGTATTTTTTTTTACAATTCGTGTTAGTCTTGATGTACTAACATTTATTTTCAGTCTCAGTATTTTCAACGAAACCACGATTTTCCAACCCCTGGTCTGGGAAAACTGGACACTGCCAACTAGGCAAGGCCTAGTGGGCAAAGTTCCAACGGAACTCTTGTACATGCTATAACATTCACTGTAGTATTAGTAAATTACCGTAAGTACACCAGTATGCTTGAGACAACCAATTAATTCCGCCTTGCAACATTTCCAATCTTAAGCATATTTGGCACATACAAATAAATAGACTAAATAATATCAAACTTCAGTTCATCATCAACTTTACTTTCAGTGTCCTCTCTTGTAAATTTTTAAGAAATCTATAAAGATCAAAGTATCAAAAAAATCTATAAAATTATACTGAATAGATTTTTAAAATTAAGATGTAATCAATATTTTGTCAAGTCACTAGAAAAAAAGGAATGAAAAATCTAATGATATCGATATGATGTCTCTGATATGAAAATTGTTATAATTTTTTTAAAACATGACACATATATGTTCACGAATCATTAAACAGTATAGTGTCGCCGATAATACTAAAGCGTAAGAGTTAATACATATTAACAAAATATTAAATAGCATGGATAATCCCACCAAACTGCATACTAGAAATTAATTATTTCACAATAAGTATTATGCGTGTTATAATAGATGTGTGAAAATATCACATTAGAAAGTAACTAATGCTAAATTACTAACACTTGATTATTTTTCAGCTGCTATTTTATATATATTCATAGGTTCATTTTTTATTTTTTACTTATCTTAATGTATCAAAAATCTACACCTCGTGTGATTTCCGTCCAAAATGCAAACAATTTAAGAAATTGATTCTTCCAGGTGGATATAACCTACGCCACCTACCATGTAGACGTAGCGGAGACACCTTTCTTTATAGCCGTGGACCACGAGAAGAAGTCTGTTGTGCTCAGTATCAGGGGAACACTCAGCATGAAGGTATGGCAACAATTGGTGTTTCAGACTTCTCATTTACCTGATTAATTTGAAATTCAGGGGATTTAAAATGATTATACTGATTTTTTAAAAATAAATAACATCTCTTTAATTTGAAAAATTCATTTTAAATAAGCAATTCAAACTCAATTTTGATATGTTAGACTACCACACTATCAACACAAATATATATTAGTATAGTTTTCTGGGCTAATCTGCCGTGTATATCTGACCTTTCTGGCCGACATTCCGGATCCTATTGCAGGGTCCATCATCAGGGCTGATATGATGTATGACTGTTAGTGTTATGGTTAAGTTTCGACAGACCCCGCTTAGGACACGGTACTGCAAGCCAGTACTTAACAATAATACCGGAAAGGTCAGATATACATGGCAGATAATCTAATTGCTTGTCTTCTGATAATATGGCTGCTAATAGGATCAAACCCTTAGTCTTGCCATATACTTTAGCAGCAGGCAGCAACATTATTCCTCATAAATTGAAAAAAAGTATTTGTAGCCTGTAGTATATTTTATGTGAATTTATTTATGAAAATAAATGTTTCAGGATCTTATGACAGATTTAAATGCAGAGGGGGAGCCTCTCCCTCTCACCCCTCCAATAGATGATTGGTTCGGTCATAAAGGTACACCATTATTATAAATACAACTACAGTAAAACCCCATTTATTCGAAGAACGTTTATTCAAAATTCGCCGCAAGTCGAAGTTTTAGAGCAGACTGTGGTCCCTCTGGAAATTTTTCATACTAAATTGTGCTTATAAATCGAATATCGTTATTCAAAGCTATTTTTGGACCCTATCAGATGAAATTGTCAACCTATTTTTCGCCTAATTCAATTTTTTTTGTCAGATGTCACCAATCTGGAAAATACACATGCGCTACGCGATGTGTCTGTCCAAAGTCCATGACTATCAAAATGGGTAGTTCCGCCCCTATACCGATTCACGACGCATAAAGTTAATTCTCATTGTTTGTTTTCTCACTCACTCTCAGTATACTACAAAAGATGACAAATATATCTTGTGCGCCCTCAATTTGAAATATTATTTTTTTACCGCGATGCTTTAACTTAATATTATTATTATTATAGCAAAATATTATTTATGTTATGAAAAGAAAAGCAAAAAATAAAAAAGTTCACACATATGTATATACAAATATAAATACTACATTTCAGTCACAGCCATGATTGTATCCGTAGCTATTCTGTAGTCGTTGCCATTCTCTGCTCATGGAACCAGCTTTCCTTGAGAGTGCCGCTTACACTAGAGAGTTGGTGCTGAGCTCCAGCTGTAGCTTTACGCCCACAACTCGATGTCTCAGAAGCGGAACGAATCCATGTATATAAACATTGTAGATGCGCTACAATAATGCGCCAATCCGAACAGTATTCTGTATGTGTTATTGTACTGAATTCGGAGATGGTTGTACGTCACATGCTTGTATTTCGACCATAGCTCGCAGGTATACATGCTGGTGAAGAACGATTTAAACAGGATCCACTTCACCTCTTTACTGCATCGGTAGAAACGCCATGACAACATATTTGTACGAATGCTCAACTGTCTCCATGAACATGAGACATGAAAATCTATAGCATTATTTGATATCATGATATTTACCAAGAGTATTAAATATGCAATGTATGTTTCAACATTTTCAAATTTCAATTGAAACTCAACTATATTGTTTTTCTCCTCTAAGATTTTCCTATAATTGGTTATAAAACTTTAACCTTGTTTTTTGCTAATCGTTTATAGCATACATAGAACCTCACTCAAATATCAAGAGAATCTATTGAAGAACTTTATATAATGTAAATTAAAATGTAAAATTGTAATTAGTGAGCATTTTTTGCTTCAGCACACGGATGCAAGTATGAAAATAATATACTGTCCTTTTCATATTCTGTCCTGTTAGGTTTGTCACATTAAAGCAATCTTTGTGATTACTTTATTAACATTTTCAGAAATCACTTTTTACAAAATTAGGATAATTTAAAATTTTAGCAATGAAAGAATATTTATATTCTCGACAAATGTCACAAAATTATGTTGCGATACTTTCATTACGATTTTTGCTGTAAATTTAACTCTTTATATGTAGGACTACATTATTAAAAATGTTTGTGTCTCAACTCAACGGTGACGGATAAATTGCTTTACTTCACATTTTATATTTATTTTTAATTTTGATTATGAAAAAACACGCTGGGTTTATGTAATTTTTTTCTTTGTGTATTGCACTTCTGATGAAATTTTCTGCTATTTTACAAATTATGTTAATGCCTGAATAGGGCATGTATAATAATAATAAATAAATACATAGGAATGGTGCAAGCTGCTGAATACATCCTGAATAAGCTGCGCCGGGAGCAGCTATTGGAAAGGGCATTCAACAGTGACCCAGAAAGGGGCACGAATCTCTACCACCTGGTGCTGGTTGGGCACTCGTTGGGTGCGGGAACGGCTGCCATCCTGGCCATCTTGCTTCGTCCCACCTACCCTGACCTAACATGCTTTAGCTATAGCCCACCCGGTGGGCTGCTTAGGTAAACTACCACAAGAATTATTATTAATAACTTACATTTTCACCTCATTATAATTTATATTTAAGTTCAACAAACACATTGTTGGCAAAAACTTATGGAGGTTGTTTATATTATAGTGAAATATCAAATGGTCACCAATGTGAGGTATAAAGATGGATTACCTCTAATTTTAATGCTTCATTTTGTTTGATATTTAAATGTTCAGCATGATTCAAAAGGTCACCAATGTGAGGTATAAAGATGGATTGCCTCTAATTTGAATGCTTCATTTTGTTTGATATTTAAATGTTCAGCACGATTCAAACATAGAGGATTGAAGTATTGCTTAATTAATGATATTATTTGATTTAAGATTCACCACATAGTATAGGGATAGGTTTTAGGATATTCACTAGGATGTCTTTTAAAAGCTGAAAACTGATTTTAAATATATCACATTGGCATGTGACATTAAAAATCATGTTTAATCCCATCTCTGGAAGGACGAAAATTACATGCAATCACACTTGTGGCTTGGTGCGATATGCAAAGTATGGAACATGCAAGAGTTGTAACTCGCTCATGACATTTAAAAGGTTAAGGTACTTGTGGTAATTTAGAAAGGATTAAATACAATGTTACATAGTGATGCTGCCTGATTGGCCTACCAATGTGGCGGAAGAAAGGCCAGAAGTACTCAACTATACTCTAGATGGCGCTGATGGGCACGCCATTCAACTTATGATGGAAGTTAGACAGTGTCCCTAAAGATGTCATCCTATATCGGTCGCACAATAAACTCATCTACATTTAAAACCAACAATCCGATGGTGAAGGCTAGGAAATTATTTTGTGATGTGTATGACAATAAGTACTTCATATGCAGAAAATAAATAAAAAGCAAAATGCACACACGCACATAAACCAACTATTCACAATATTTTTAGTACTACATACTTAAAAATATTTAAGTATCTGGATTAATGTTTAAATAAAGACATACACAATTTTCTGTTTTAGATGAAATATATAATATTTTTATTAACTGTAATTACATAGTTACGCCTTTTGTATATGCACTTGCAGCATGCCAGCAGTGGAGTACAGCAAGCAATTCACTACCTCTGTGGTACTAGGGAAAGATGTAGTTCCTCGAATAGGCCTGCATCAGCTGGAAGCCCTTCGGGCAGACCTTATTAATGCCATTCAACGGAGTGTAGATCCCAAGGTGAGCTAAATTCTATTTGTCGTTAATGTATATTACAAATTATTTATAAATAGACAAGACGTGATTTATTGTCATGAGACTGGTACAAAAAAAAACTAACTTAAATAATTGGTTGCAGAAATAATGGAGTTTAATTTTCATATTTCATTAATTATTTTCAGTGGAAGACAATAATATGCAGTGCAGTCTGCTGCTGTAACAGGAAGCCAAGATCGGCCATGGCTCTGTCGGCCAGCGGAGCCACTGGACTTGCGAAATACCAACAGGTTATTTCTTTCAGTTTATCCATAATTTGATTTTATTTTTTTAAATAAACAATGTATTTCAACAAATTATATTAATACATTTTTAAATTACTGTTTATATGTGACCTAAACATTTCAGGCCAAAGATACTGCGCGATCTGGTCATGTACACCCAGAGAGCGGAGGCACCCTTACGCTTCACCGTCCCCTACTTCCCCCTGGGAGAATCCTGCACCTTGTAAGGCATCATCCTGGACACACACAGTGAGTTTCCTTTTTCTGTTATATATTTCCTTATTTTTATTGTACTTGACGTTATACAGAGTGTAAAAATTCAAATATGATGATTCAATGTGATAAACTTCTATAGGGTATATTGGTGGATGGTCAAGCGTACCACCCGTACTAATATTTTGACACACCATATTAATGCTTAAATTTTATAAACTATATTTCAGATTTGATTATAATTAAAAATAAGTGGTTAGGTAGCGGGAGAATACGGTGTATTGCCTTAATTTAAAATCTATAAATAATAAAATTAATAATTATACATTTTACATAGTGTGTTCAAAGCATCAAGGAAATGTTAAAATGTAATAATAATTACTCCATAAAGAAAGAGTGGAATATGCTAGATGCATTTGAGATATGGTGTTGGAGGAAAATGCTGCGCATTCCATGAACTGCAAGATGCATGATCATCACCATTCTTCTGGAATTAAAAAAATATCAGAATACTGTCATCAATACCAAGAAAAAGGATTATCTTGTACTTCGGACATATTTCCTGAAGAAATAGTGACAGTCTGAAAAAGATAGTAGTCACTGAGAGTGTAGAAGAGTGGTAAGAGAGAAGACAGTCTCCATCCAGCACCTTACTAAGCGCAACACTGAACTTGACCCAGGACCGAGGGGAGTAAAAAAACTTTGAACAGTCCTATGGTACTACAATGCTCAGTCGTGAGGTGATTGATCAGGAAGAAGACATATTACTCTCATTAATTATGGTGTGGTCAAAAAACATCGGCTCCAATTACGTTGGTGCTGTTTTTCTTACATTTTTTACTCTATTTGAACTCTATACCATTCCAAGGAGTTTGTCACTTTTGAAAAATTATACAACAATACACTGAGCACGAGACTGCATAATATAATGTTGATATAATAATATATGTTGGCATAATAAAATAAATGTATAGATCGATGAATTTTTTTAAATTTTCTCTTACATTTTTATTTTTGATTCTTGCAAGAATTTAAAATAAGTAAATGTATGTTTACATTGTAACATACATTTACTTATTTACAGTACAGATATCATTGTGGCAAATGCAATAGGCTGTATATCGAAAATACCAAAGTTTTCAGGAGAGACAAAAAACTGTAAACCTGACGGGTGATGCAATAAGCTACTTACGTCAAAATGGTGATAACACCGTTAACAGAAAGAGAGCAAGTTCAATTAAGATAATAAATTGGCGAAATAATCTGTGAGATAGAGTAGTTTTTTGTCTCTCCTGAAAAGTTTGGTATTTTTAATATACAGCCTTTACTACAGCATTTACCACGACGATATTCTAAATACGAGCTTTAAGCACCCTCCTCGCAATTTTTGCAACTGTCAAGCAGACAATATGTTTTGATGTGCATTGAATCTTTTACTTGCAAGCTTGTCACAAACTCACGCAATGCTTTTTTGTTGCATTTTTGGCGCATTTTTTGGCAGAAGACAATACGAGTCACCCTGGAGGTTGGTGGCTTGCAATAACAGCATGCTTATGTATAGCATATTATATACATGCACACACTCGGCCACACTGTATTAGAGACTTTTAACCTTTTCGTCACTAAGCGACCAGAACTTTTGTGTGGTCCGAAGCGGGGTATAGAAACAGCCGAGATCATATTCATACAAACGATAATAAAAAGTTTGTGATGAGCGACGCGGGCTCAACCGCCTCGCCGGATGTTTCTTGTCCGAATGCCGCGAGTCGCGATAAGCGATATAGCTATCTCCCTCGTTCGCATCTGTGGGATGGGGCTACCCAGTGCATTAGTTAAAGTGAAACAAATAATAAGCACAATAACTAAAAAATAAGACACAGTGGTATGGTATCTACATGCGCAGGTGAATGTACCGCGCAAAGATCACTGGACCGAAAACAATATTTTAAAATATTATACGCTTAGAAATTTGAAAATCACAAAATGTTCATCATTATTTCCGTGAAGATTGCAAAAAATAAGAATGAAATCGTTTGCATAATTATTGAGTTATCGAGTTTAAAGCGATCTATGGGGAATGTGAATACCCCGCTTCGGGAAGGCAAGGTTAAAATGATTATATTTGGTTATGCTAATGTGTATGTGGTAGTCTATTTCTTGAATCATTAATTCCCTTGATGTACCTTGTTATGTATCTATATTACTAATACCATCTACATATACAGTTATTTTAGTGAGTACCTATCCGTAGCAATAAATGTAAACCTAAAAAGTTTTAATTATAGTTTTACATACTTTACAGTAAAAGCGAAGTTCTGGCAGCACGGAAAGGAATAAAATCATACCTGAAATCTTTTAAAAGTACTGACAAGATCTGAAGAGTATGCTAATCATTAATATTCTTATTCTCATTTTTCCCTTGTATTTTTATTTTCCATCTTCATTTTTAATTAGGTTTATTTATCTGAATTTATAATACATTTTTTTATTTTGCATGTAAAGTTAAATTTGTACATTCATTTTTTCATCTTAATTTTGCACTACCTGCCATAACGGAAAGCATTTTCTACTGTAATACAGTACAAACTAGTGTAGCAGACTGGGCACCGAATGAAGTGTTTACTTTTTTTTACCTTTCAACAATGCTGCTGAAATTTATATTATGTAAGTCAAATATACTAAAAAGTAATAAATAAATAATTATTATTCATATTATCTGATTGATGAAGTTTGCTTTAATATCTTAATTGACATGGCGGTTACTTTGTGGTGTTACATTATTATTTTAATTTTCACAACTAAGCTTTGTACTACACACATGTTGGGTTATTGTCACTACTACTTTTGAATATTGTAGTCTATACGGGCAATAGGGCTTGAGAAGAAGGGGTAGTTTCCGGCCGTTAACGGGAATATAGACAGTAAGGGCGAAGCGTTAGGGAATGTTATGTTGTTAATTAGTGTTTTCTCCAAATTTTTATTCTTTTATATTTCAAAAATTTCTAAATTGTTAATTATTAATCCTTTATCGACTATCGAAAGAGTGGTTTGTTTCAATTATGTGATTAGAAATTCCGAGAAGTTGTTATTTTTTAAGCAGCGGTGATGACTCGTATTTAGATTTCTCACGATTTGACCTATATATTTTTTATCGAAATCTCCATAATTTATTTCGTATATTCCGATTTTTTCTAATATATTAATTTTGATTTTTGAATTGAAAAAATTTTGGATAAACACCAAATTTACAATAAATATATTCACAATAGTTTTTAAGGAACATTTCAAAATTAAGTAGATTAACGTGGCCTTTTAGGATTTTCTTCCTGTCTAAATATATAAAATCAGCACCTTTTAAATAAATGGGTAATTTAAAAATTATGCATATTTTTATTTTATTACTCAATATATATAATCCATGCTTTTAGAACATTTATAGTTGAGCAGTAGTTCCACAAAAATATTTTTGATTTCCAGAAAGGTGGTGTCGAAACGTGAGCCGGTATACCAGGCCATCTGGGCGGAGAACACGGACTTTGACGAAGTGCTCATCTCCCCGGGGATGATTCAGGACCATATGCCGGACAAAGTGCTGGAGGCACTCAACAAGGTACAGCTCCCTGAGGGTGTGCCGTCCACGAGACATTCCAACCTTATTATTTGACAAGTTTCTGAATTTTCACAACAGCTATTTATTAAGACCTGACAACAGATTGAGGCTAACTGGGTGTCGAAGCTTTCTACTTTTTGCCTTACATATTTAAGTAGTCTCCCACCGGACTTATGAAAATTTGTCTTATAATTTATTACATATTTATTTACTTTTAAAATGTATTATACATTCCTTCATCTCGGAATGACTAAGAAAGATCTGAATCTACTTGTGGGTTGAAAAACTTCCAGTCGGCAGTTTCTCTATGAGAAAAATTCTTGTGAATCTAATGCTGACTGCTGCTTAACCTTTACTTTGATATATTAAAGAGAACTTACCTTTACCTTAAGCAATTTGTCAAGCAGTACATGCGATAAGAATGTAACTGAAGGTAACTTTTCTAAGATTAGCGGACCCAGCCAGAATTAAACTGTAACAGGTCTTGTTCTCTTGTTTAATCTTCTGGGATATTTTGTTGTTGTTTATAATTATTATTTAATTTTTATAAACTTAATTCAAATTTTATAATTCACTTTTCTTTTACATCATATAACTGTATTCTCTTATGTTCTTTTTCTTACGTTTTCTTGAGGCAACCACAACTCACATTAGGTTCTAGCACTGATAATGATGATGATGATGAATGTTTTCTTATTTGACCTGAAGGAGAGTTTTGCTCATTCATAGATTGAGAATTATATTGACTGATTGTTGTTTAACTATTGAGAAAAAATTATTAGGTGAGAGAAGCATCTCTCACTTAACGCAGAATATCCAAACAAATAAATAAGATTAAAAAATTTGTACACGGATAAAAATGAATGTTTGAGAAAATTTATTTATTAACATTTTTTTTTTTACAATCCACTAATTTTTTATTTAATCTAGTTATCTCTGAATTATAACTATTTCATATATTTTACACTATTTTATAAGCATTTTTGAACAAATTTTTTCCACCATTACGGCAAATCACCATCTGCTACAGCAGAAAACTGTGAACCAATGATGTGATTACTTTGAATTACTTTGATTACAATGAATTTTAACACTTCTAATATTAATACTTGATGGGATATTACAATAAACACTGGCATACGGTAGGTATATGGGTTAAATGTAATTGCAGAGAAATCATTAACTTTATGAAGAAACAGCAAATGATAATCAAAATAATACTTGTATATACATAGGTAGCGCATAATTCCAAAACCCCCCCAAAACAGATTTGGGATAAATATAAATAAATATGCAGTTTTGTAGATTTTTTTATCAGCTACGTGCAGAACACATAGTTTTTCACAAAAGCCATTTAAATCCATTGATGTTGCATGTTTCTAAATCAGGATTAGTTCTAACATACCCCAAAGCAGACAAAGTATAAGTTGCTATTCCCCCTAAAATGAAATCAACCAATCACAAGTCTTGTTGATGATCATGCAATCTAAAATTCTGTATAGCTGCCAGAACGATGTATACAGAAAAAAAAATACAATACAGAATTGTCTCTTTAAAAAATGCTGATGTAAAAACATTTTGTACATTTGCTTTCAAAATATACATTTTCATCTATAACTCAAAAACACTTAAATTTGTTTTAGGGGGTTATGGAATTAGGCGCTACATATTATGTGTGCTCTAAATTTTTCATAATTTTGTGAGCAAATAGAGAAAATGAAAGAATTTTAATAACGGTTTAATTAAATATGTATTACGAAAAAATATAGAGAATAAATATTATGAAAGGCATTGGTAGACCCTTTGAACTCTCAAATTTGTTTTTAAATCTTCACATTATAATTTTACAATGTAAAAGACACGACTCATAATATCCCAGAAGAAGAAAAAGAGATATTATTTATTTAGTATTGGCTTATTAAAAATCTTTTATCATTTTAAGTGCAAACCTTTCTTCTGTGAAAATGAAAATGGTGCAAGAAATAGTCATATTAAAATAAATCACTAATAATTTATTTTTGTTTATATCCTTTAATTTTTTGTATCACTTTAGTGAACTTATGTACTTTTAAAAAATGTTGTGTTTATTTTTAATTTGCATGTGACTAGTTCTTACACTGAGGCTTTTAATTTGTCAAAAATTCAAGGTACATTAGATTCTGACATTCGATAGGTTATTAATTTGTATAATAAATTACTTAGTTATAAGAACTGCTCCATAATAGTCATTGTACCAACACGATAATATATCAGGGAGATTTTAAAATATAAAAAAATGACTGATTGCTGTGCAAAAGACAGATCATAATCACATTGAGAAATGTAACAAATTGTAAATTATGACAAATATGAAAGAAAATAATACGGCTAGTCCACAAACTGACCTTTCTAGGCTTTTACTACTTATTATATGTGTACATACATATTGACGTGTTTGTGATCTAGTGGTTATGATAGTCGCCTAATGATCTAATGGTCGAGAGTTTGAGCCTCGTTCCAGGAGGCTATCAAGTTAGTCCTATTTTCATAGCACAAGCGTTTAGCTTAGTTTGATAATATGTTGTAAGAATATTGATGTGACACGCTTTACGTGTACGCACCTCTATTATTTTCTTTAATATTTGAAAATGTATTACAAGTTTATGTTTAAATTAAATTTTTACATTTTACATATGTAGGTACTCAAAATAGGTTGTGATTTAATATATTCCAAATTTATCATTCTAAACTTATGAAATTAATATTTCTCGATGTAGTTCTAGTACGAACGCTTATACATATTAGGAAAGTGAAGAAAACAAATTAAAATACAGTAGACTTCTGATTATCCAGGATCGGATCAACCGGGATGCGGATTAACCGAGACTTATTTTGGAAAATTAAAATAATTTTGTTTTTGAAAATGTTCTATTGTTCATAATGGCAACTAAACACGTGTTTTAGAGTCGAGCATGTGAGACATCTATATATTACTGATATTTTACTCAAAAAACAAATGCCGAATTATCAAGAGTTACTGGCAGTCTAACTAAACGTGTAATAAACTTTAGTTAGTTATATGTAGAATAGAATAATGCTATTGTTATACATACATGTTAATTATAAAAACTAATTATAATTTATAAATAACATGCATTTGTTTTACTGCAAGACTATGGACTTGGAACTATAGACCTCGTACAAAACAATTTTATATTACGATCAAGTATTGATAGGTACCTTGAATTTCTGACTTATTGATTACCATACTATTTAATACTCTACTTTTTTGATTTACTCTTTATTTAAACTTTTTGTATTGGTGTTTGTGTTTTGTTTGTTTGTTGTGATTTATTTTTCATAGGTGCATTATTTTTGTAGCTGAATCCTAATTTGCTTACCACACTGTACTTACCATTTTTTAAAGATACTTACTTTTATTTTACTTAGATGCTCGTCATAGAGAACAGAATATCAGAAACTGCCCTCTAAATCTCTGAAACTTATGAAAACTCCGTACACTTCTCGCTGACAACATTCAATAGAAATCGATTAGAATTAAAATTGAATTTGTCATCAAAAATATTCAGTGTTCAATCGAGCAATTATTTATGCTTAGTATGTTATACAATTCATTTCTTTCTAGCCAAAATAATCTAACTTGAGCTGTAAACTCTGTATTTTAATGACACCTTTAAGAAGTTATGAGTAGATTTAAATATATAAAAAAGAGATTATTCATTTTGTAAGTATAAAAAATTAAAAATAATTCATCAATATTATAAATTAATTTACAGATTTATATTGTGCTAATAACAAAAAAATAGCCTCGTTTCTCAGCAGCCTAAGATATTTTTCATTTCTATACATCTAAGCGGTAAGTCACTGGAAAGTAAGGTTCGAAATATTTAATAAGGACAAGGTGTAGTAATATATCGAGTTTATTATATCTAGTTTAGATTCACTGAGTAATTTTTATAATTATAACTATTTTTTTATAATTCCTACGTATTTTAAAAGATGTGATGCCATAGTAAAGATATTTGTAAAGGTATTAATATTTACATAAGTACAGTAGGTGAGGTTAAAGACATTTTTAATCCACAAATTCCAACTATTAGATGATTATAAAACATGACAATTTTTATATTTTTTATTGTTCAATAAATACCCAATTAGAAACCTGCCTGAGATTTGAATGCATGCTTAATGCTAAGCGACCACTTCTACCACATTGGCTTACACATAGTAAATACATTTCAGTAATATTGCTTATCAATACATAGTTTGCTATTTTGTTGTATTTAAAAAATTTATGTTGTGTTATTTTTTATTAAATTATTTTATTTAATTTGTGTTTTTATTTATTTATTTACCCTAACGCCTGTCCTAAAAATTCTTATTTCTTTGAAAATAATTAGCTGTGATTAATATGATTTTTTTTATTATATGCAAAGGATTATTTACGTTAATTCAATTTTTGTATATATTTGTCAGGTTATGAAAATTATTAGAGAAATAAAATTTATAAAATTTGGTTTAAAGGTACTATGTTACTCAGGAGAACAGGTATCCCAGAAATATGCAGGTGGCTCCAAATTTAACAGATCAATTTCAGAGGCAAAATTGAATGGTAAGGCACTTGGAAGGTTGTGAACATTAAGGGTTTAATATAATTCACATGTCACCTAAACCTACACTCTCTATAATCCGAATACCTTCTCCATTCAAATTATTTCTATCACCCTAATATTATTTTTATACATTAATTTTTTGTCTAAATTTCGCATGATTCCATTATTCCAACCAAACCTTTAGATAATGACAACTTGCTGACTTTTTTCTCTGTTTCAATCTGTTTTTTTTTGTGAATTAATACTCAAATTCAATATTGGATATTATTTTATTCTATAATTATATTTCTATTTCGTTCAAAAATATGTTTGCCCCTAGGATGCAAATTCTTGAGATCTCTTTAGGACACCTATCTACATTGCGGTTACCACATACTTTACCAATGTAATAGTGATGTGTAATACATTTTTGAGAAATAGAAACCAAACTACCTTATATAAAATGGTATTATCTGATATGTAATCAGTTGTGTTTAGATATTTCTGGGAGACCTGTCCGTTGAATTAGCAAACACTTTTTGAAAAACATTTAATAATTTTGAATCAAAGGTACGTATAATATGTCATTTATTATTTTGATGCACTTATATAGATAAATAAGTGAAGAAGAATTTTGTCATCTTAAATAGGAACTCCCCACCTTCTTTCCTTTATCCATTTTGTATCTCACCGACAGCTTATTTCTATCTTGATCATCCTGACAGTTGGCAACATTGTCTCTCTCGTTAGGTATTAAATCACAAAGACATCCCGACCAATTGCGGGGCCATATGCAACGGGATTCAAAACGTCATAAGAGCCAGTGAAACAGAGCAGGGGGAAAGTGACCCGAGCGACACAAGGTATAAACGCTAGATTCGAGTGCGCACCTGTGTGAGATGCGATTTGTTTGTTTTATTTTTTTGTTTATTCTATTTTTTTAAACAATTTACCAGCTCGACCTTTTGAAATAAGTTAAAATATTTTTAACAAACAATCTTTAAAATTGATTCTTTATAACAAACTTTAAGCGTTTTATATGATAATTATTGAATTGAATTGAATCATTGGTAAACAGCAATATTAAAATTTTGTGATATTAGAAACTTTCTATAATATTTTTTAACATACATTCATTTGTTAGTAACATAATATTAAAATATTAATTCCTTCAAAATTATTTACTAGAGGTTGTCCACTATAAGTAAGATAAATTGCATTCTAAAAAATGTCCTCTGACTAAGTTATTAAACATGATTTACACTCCAATAGCTCGATTCAGAAATTAGGCTATCTCTGAATTGTTTACATTAGTTTGGATTCCTTCATCACACCACAGCAAAAAAAATATTTTTTTTTGGTGTTTGTTACATTAATAATTCACCAAAGTATTTAAATTTCAGTGATCACTATATAAAAATCCATCAATCCCGTAGCATTCTAAGAAAAAAAGTTTTTTTCATCTGAATCTCGTGTGTACCTAGATATTTCAGACGGAATATTTTTATTTTATTATTAAGAAGAACACATTCTTATTGTGAAGTTGTAATTATTCAGAACAGACGGTCTGTGATATTTTAAATACTAATTAAATGTATTAATTAGAAAGATATACACATAAAATCTATTAGGGATTGATCTCTTTTCTAATCCGTGGAAGTTGCATTACCAACTATGCTACAGTGACAGTATTTTTCGATTAAATTGATTTTATATGTATATCTTTCTAATTAACACATTTAATTAGTATTTAGAATATTTTTATATTTCTTAAACTCAATGTTTGGATTAAAGGACAGAAATTTTCATTGAATGAGGAGATCCTTGCAACTGTAGAGCAAGACGCTAACTACTATTTAGAAAAGTTAAAGATATTGGACCATCGATGGCACAAGTGTATATTGACTTAAAATAATATTATATTGAAAAATAAAATTGACTTTGATCAAAGAATACTTGTTTCTCAATTAGGTTCTTTCAACATGCGTGTGTGACGGCTATTTGAATCGAAATGCTATACATGTAAACTAGATTTTGAAAATAGTCTTGGGATAGGCACGAAAGACATAAATACGACATAGTTTAAATAATTACCGACCTAAAGTACAGCAGCATCACAATATTAAAAATTTTGACTATATTCATATTTGAAAGATATCCACCTAATTTGTATATTTCAAAAGATATTGACACTTCACTTCAATGTAATTGTTTTCTTTTAAATTTCCCTACACGTGACACATAGAATATTGTGTATAAGATATTGATTGATGAAATACAAATTCTTTTAAATCTATTTCTATGTTCCATGTTACGCATATTAATTTACACATATTTTTAATTAACGGATGTATAAAATAATGTTTTAAATGGTGGATTGAGCCGGAACTGTGCAAGCGTCACATTTTTTTATAAAATATTATTCTGAATTATTTGCTAGGAGGTAATATTATGCTCGGACTAATGATAAAATAACACATATAAAAATATAATAACAAAATATTACATACATTCCTTCTGGTTTTCAACCATATGGTTTGCTTAAATTATGTAAATCAATTGTTAGTATTTACATTCTTTACATAACTGGAAAACTAATTTCAAAAGGTTGGATTCTGATATTTTTTTATTTGTTTCTTTCTGCCATGTTAAAAAGGATCGCTTGTATTGGTTGTTAAAGTACTGCAATATTTTTAATCTATTTAATCTGGCAGCACTGTGACATAACTTGTTTTGAAACCCTCGCTTTGAAAACTTTAGACTTCATTCATAGGACATTTAAAAAATCTTCTGTATCTCACTAAAATTTTTTTGATTACTTAATTAATTATATATTTTTGATTACTTACTTAATTATATATTTTTGATTACTTACTTAATTTTAGTTTCAATTTCTTTTTATTTTGCTTCCTATCCATCCTTTCAGCTAATATACTTGGATATTTATTGTATGATATTGATTGCTTCTTGTTATGCATATTTTTAAATAGTGACAAATAATAACCAGTAGACTTATTTGTATATTTTTTAATCTGGGAACATTGTGTGCAATTTAACATCACAAATCACATAATTCAGAATTTCCACAAAAGAAAGTATCAATTTCATTTCAACATGAATTTTTTTTTTCTAATGTAAGCTTAAGTTCAAGATTGCGTCCAATTGTAGCTTGACATTTATCCAAACTAGGAAATAATGTAACCCATGTAGTTTTCATACATTTAAAAAATTGATGTCTATAAATGCACATTTTGGTCAATTAAATGAAATTATTACGAACACATTCTTATTGTGATTATTCAGAACATAGGTCTGTGATATTTTAAATACTAATTAAATGTATTAATTAAAAAGATATACATATAAAATCAATTTTATCGAAAAATATTGTTGTTGCGCCACCGAGATTCGAACATGGATCTCTTTCCAGACCGGAAATGATAGACGAATTAATATGAAAAAGTGTAAAATATAGGTTCAAAAATTTGTCATCAAAAATAATGTTGCTGTAGCATAGTTGAATAATGCACCTTCCCGGTTTGGAAAGAAATCCAGGTTTGAATCCCAGTAATAACAATATTTTTCGCTAAAATTGATTTTATATGTATATCTTTCTAATTAATACATTTAATTAGTTTTTAAATAAAATAATACCTTTCTTTTATGGATACTCTGTAAATGTATGTAAAAAAAAGAATGAAAGTGAATAAATCTAAAATATGTATACCAGCAATTTTATTAATGAGACCATTCATAAAAATCTCTGGTACCTACTTATAGTTAACATGTTAATAATACAATTTGTATTAATTGAATTAAATCATTACTTTGACTAATTTTGATTATTCTTTAGAGTTTTTGGCATTTGATATTTATTAATTTTTTGTAGTTGACTTTTATCTAGATCAGTATATAAGTGCAAGCCTATTATTTCCACAAGACAATGCGGAACATGTTCTGTTTATATGCTTGATCTTGTGGACTGACCTGTTGCATAAATAGATTATTATCTAGAAATTTTTATAATTTAGTTTGTGAAGCTTGAATAGATATTTCAAAGCTTTTTTGTGCAATAATTTGCAGTTTAATTTATATCAGTTAAGTACTTTAGAACGAACTCTGAAAATATTTTAGAAATTAAATACCAACAAAAAACATATCTAAGTTGAAAACGATTGTTACTAACCTAACATAACCGGCATGATTTACCTTTTCTCAGGTTGTAACGCAAACAGGTCCTAGAAAACCTCAAAGGACATCCGTCAGTCAAGCGCATCTCACAGCCGGACCGATGAATCTCCAGGGTCTTACACCACCTCACAGGCTTTGCCTAGAAACTTCATTTACGAGCCTGCAAAGTCCTACTGTGCACATCCACCCTGATAGCTCCAAAACAAGTTCAATCACATCGAGCATACATAACAGTTCCTCGACAACCACAAAAATAACGGCAAAGCTACAGTCACCAAATCAAATGAATTCCATCCTCAGTTATGATTTTGCATCGCTCTTGGATGAGCAGTTTAATGCCGCAGGAACATCGAGGACATTGACTCCAAGTGTTGTTAGTGATAGACTCATGAACCAGCCTTTGGGAGTGTATAACTTTGGTAACATGTCAAATGGGGATTACAGATCCAAAAATGTAGGGTATTCTCTAGGAAGAATTGCTCCCACAAGTGAACAAAAGGCCGCATTCATCAAAGAAAAAGAATCATGCAAAGTGGATTTGATACATGATGACTGGTTTGGACTGGCTCCTCTAGCAAGTCCCGAAAGCCTCTCAGAACTCTCTAGCATCAGTTCGAGAACCAGTTTAAGCCAAGGCAATGAGCGGTGTATAAATATAATTACGGTGGCATCTGTTTCGAGGGATGCTAACGGAAGTAATAGCTGTATATCAGAAAATGTGCTCACGCCTGATTATGCTATGTCAACTCCTAAAGTGCTGAGAAGAACGCCAAAAATACCGGGGAACCTTTCCACTTGCGCTGATGATATTAAAAATGTTGTAAAGTATCAAAAGATGAATCAAAATTTTAGATTTTTAGGTAGGAGAGTCGATGGCTCGCTCAGTAATTCAAGTAGGGAATCGAGTTTTGAATCCGCTACGAGTGCAGAATCGGGTCAACTTGCCACAGTACGAACGACAATCCCTGTGGTGAGAAGTCCATTGAAATATGTGCCATCAGTTGATAGATCTGAAAGCCCTTTTCGTAGTCGAAAAACAGACATCGATCAAGGAGATGAATTTTGTTTGAACGTTAAGGAAGGATTTCATTCGGCTGAAAATTTCATAGAGAGTAAATCATCGGAGGAAAGTTTTGTAACAAAAAGTGATCCAAATTTTTTAGACAATATGACCATGGACACGAGGAATGTTAGACTTCACGAAAATGTTAAAACGGACGTTTTAAATATACACTCAAATGGTAGTGCCGTGAAGAAGAATTTTGAAGAACCAATACATTCGGTAAAATCAAATGTCCCAGCTAATAGCGTGTCTTCATCCAGTGAATTGTTTTTAAGTACAAAATCTTCAGTACAATCGTATGAGTCGTGCGAAGTTCAGAACTTAAGTCCGGGAAACAGAAAAGCAATATTGATGAAAGAAAAAATTGTTTATGGCAGCAGTCTGTCTTCAGAAGGGAGTCCATTGCATGGACATGGACGAGGAGAGGGCGCTAGACTTTTAGAAGATTCAGAAACTGAGAAAATAGAAGTAGAAATTCAGGACGATGGGAAACAAAAGAAACCCGGATCTCAAAAAAAGAAATGTAAATCTTTAGCTGTTAGAAAAGCACTTTCTAAAAAGAATGAGTCTCTTCCTCTCTTGAGTAATATAGGAAGTTCCATTACGCATTCGCCTCCGGCCAGTTACGTAAAGAGAAAGAAATATGTGTATCCGATCAGCTCCGTGCTCACTAAAGGAGAGAGCAGTGTTTGAATATGATGTTCATCATTGAGACTGGGTTTATTGCTGAAATTTGACTATTTTATTTTGGAATAATAAAAAATAATATAAGGATTATTTTATATAGTAAAGAAGGAGCATATAAAACCATGCAAGAAACATTCTAATCAAAATTACTCTAAAATAGTCTCAAGCTAATTTGAATGGGGTCTTTTTTTCATTCATTTTCAATTAAAATTTTGTGTAATGTATAATTGTATAATCAGAAAACCACGGAAAATTTGAAAACCATAGCGTAAAAGAAAGTTTAAAATCTTGAAAGGAATGATATATTGTTCAAGAGGTTACAGAATGGCCACTATCTTAAAAATGTATAAATAAAGATAATTCTGATGAGTTTTAAAGGAGGCAACAAAAAAAATAATAAAACTGTGAATAAACCAAATGTTAAAAGCGTTTGTAAAGTTCGCAACACTAATAACAGCAGTTTTATGACAAGAGTCATAATAAGCCTACAGTTTTCAATTATTGTAGTTAAGAAGGGGATTAACTAGTCTTTATTAAAAAATGTATATAAATGTAAATAATCTAAAATCTAAATTATTGATAAAAAATTATTTTGTAACCTTCAAATCATGAAGTGCTTCTTCTGTACCTCTTAACAATTCTCCTGATGTTATTCAGAAAAATAATAATTTTCTAATATAGGTGCACTGAAACTACAATGGTGTTAAAAAAAATATGTGCACAAAAATATGTGAACAAATAATGTCAAAAACACTGAATGAAAAAAAAAACACAAGGCCTCAACAGATTAAAACCAGCTCAAAATCTTCCCAAGGTGACATTCAACATGTACGCTTGGTTTTATACGTTCCCAGTATAACAAAATCGAATATTTGTTATTTATAGAATAAGACTATTATATATTAAGTGTTAAAAATAAAAATGGAGAAGAATGTTTTTAATAAATATAATAGGTTATATGCAAAAAAAAACAAACAAAAAAAATTGCAATATTGTCATTCTGCCGGCAAAAATAAATTTTATATTGTTGCTATAGATTTCAGTAATATAAAAGAAGTAACTATTAATAATTAATATAATTGTTTATGTATTTGAAATTTTAATGAAATTAAGTGTTCCTTGTAGAAGAACAATCTTGAATAAAACTTGATTTTATTGGCTGACAATACATGTTAATAGAGTTCATATGATGAGTGTGAAGGATACAACATAAATACATCTAAGAAACAACTATATGATGGAAATATATATATATGTATATAAAAAAGTATTGAAAGATATTCAGTGCAGCAAATAATGTTGTAATGCTCATTAGAATCAAAACAAAACTAATAGTTATTGAAATATTAACCCTAATATTTATATATTATAAAGTTGTAATAAATTTGTTCAGTCTTCGCCCGGATTTTTTTCAGTTCTTCTGACCAAATGGATGAAATAACAAGATAATTCTTCAAACTTATCTCAGATATTGTGGAAGTTGATTGTACTACAGATAGAGTAAATTTGAAACTGAGAAGTTGTCTATCTACAGTTGGACTAACTTTTTGTCCAAGGTGACCAGGATAATAGTAAATGGTGCATAGTGGAATATGTATAGCTGGAAGATTAAACGCGATTAATTATAATATAATTATAGCGGGTAGGTGGTGAGGTGACCAGGAAGAAGAAGGAATTTACATATGTTTTACACAGGGTCCTAAAGAGTAACTATGCAAAATTTGGTTCAGTTTGTCACAGAAAGACACATTTAATAACTTTATATGTATACAGATAACCCTACGTTTACGCTGCAGTTCCGTTCTTGAAAGAACCGGCATATATCAAATCAGTGTAAAATGAACCCAAATATAATAGGAGGTACAGAGTTAAGTTCCACGCCTTCAAAAAACAGGCATTATAAGGTATAACATTACATTCAAAATAATATATGTATTATTAAATGTATATTTTATAATTGTTAGAATAAAATAAAATTCTCAATAACAAAAACAAAACAAAATTTTATCAAAAAAAGTGAAACTAAAAGAGGTATTATTTCTACGTTGAAGTTACCGATTTTGGATCTATTGTATCTTTTTTGAAAAAAGTATTTACTCTTAACTGTCTTAGATTTTCTTTTCTTTCTTTGAGAAGTTTATAATAAGGTTCAATGGATGCATAATACTCTTTTTTACGTTCACACTTCATTCCCAATCGCGGTCTATCTTACAGAGTTCACCAGTCAAGGTTTCTATGGTTGAAAGAATACGCTCTAGATTGGTCGTTTTTATGACTCTTAAAAGTTTTCTTTCTCCTCTTCTGAATGTTGATGACTTAATTCTTTGGCTAATTATTTTAGCTCTTTATTGGAGAGCGGCTGATTACGGTTCTCTAAAACTTCCGTCACATCTTCAGCTGTATCATCATCCAATTCTACCTCTTGTGCAAGTATGCCAATGTCTTCAATAACATTATCTTTATGCCCTAATTCTTCAAAAGCATGTATATTCTGGCAAAAGTTTACGCCATACTCCATTTGAACACTTTGAAAAATAATTTGTGTATCAATCTATAAAAACTTCTTATGTTATCCAAGTTTTCATGTGGCGTTTTCAATACACTGGCAACATGTTTTTGTTTAGACCCTTCAAAGCACGTGGAGTCTGTGAATGGTAAGGTACACCAACATCGGCTTAAGCTTCAAAGTTCCGGAAACATTTGTTCCCAAAAAAATAGTCCATCTTTCGCAGGCACGCGGCATTATTGTGATTTTGATGTAAATGGGACCGTCACAAACTTTTATTTTTTTATGAAATAATTGTGTAATTTTTTTAATGTCTTTTTAACATTTATTAGCCCTTCCAATTACGTCGTACTAGGCTGTTGGTCAAAATTGATCACATAAATATAAAAAGCCTTTTTTTTATAAGATGAATATCAAAATCTAATCAAAATGAACATTTTTTTCATAAACATTATTATAATCTTAAATTTATTTTATTTTATATCATCACGAGACGTACTGTGCCCATAGATGACCGAGGAGATCTAATTAACAAACAATTTTATTTATTTAAATTTCAAACTGAAATGTGCAAATGCTCGAGTGTATGAAAATTATGAACTAAATTAACATAAGAAACTTTGTAGCCAAGGGCGTAATTAAATTACGCTAATGTAGCCAATCCGGTGAATTGAAGCCCACATTGGATAAAAGCCCAAAACGTCCGTGCCCATGAAGAATATATTTGGTATCGATACCTTTCTAAGCGCTAATGTGGGTTAAGTCCACCACACCAAGAAATGGAGTTATGTTAAATTAGAAAATATTATCTATGCATTATACAGTAGCACCTCGCTAATATGTCAGATCAGTGACCAGACCACCTCTGTAAAGCAAAGCAAGGTTTTTTTTCAGTTGCGAGTGCATATTAATGCCATTAATGACACAAAATCAATCTTACTATTCAATGAATGAAACTATACCGTACATAAAATTCTTATTTGTATACACATAAAATACATATACAAAGCGCCTTTTTATTTTGCATTAGGGCTCAATTTCTGTAATTACGCCACTGTTTGTAGCGCCTTAACGCTTTATCAAAAATGAATTAATAATTACAGATTTATGTAAATGTGTGTATTAACAATAGCATAGCATTAATTTTTATGTGAATCTAAGTCACTGTGAAGACTGAATGATTTTATATACTGCAACAATACATGGTGTATATCTTTGTAAAATTTGTTATAAAATAGTTGTATTCTTTAAACATACCGACCATCCAATACGACATAACGGGCTTCTTTAACAATACAAGAATATATTATTTCTTTGGAATTTTTGTGTATTAATTTATTGTAAAAGTATTGTCAGCCAATAAACCGAGTGGCCGTACTTAGCCATCTAATAGTTGAAATGTGATAGAATAGTTGTATAAGCTGGAACTACATTGTAATAGCAGCATTTCCAGAGGGTAAATCGGTCAATTAATAAAAACCAGAATGTCCAACACTTAAATGGTATTTATGTCTCACTACATCAATGACTTCAAAATATGTTTAGAATTTCTATTTAATTTATCTATTTTAGTTGATTTGAGGAATCAAAAATAATGTGAACATCAGTACTGAAGAAGCACAAGCACACAGAAATAACAACTTCATAAGGAATCATTATCATAGCATAAGTAACAGCATTATCTTTATAGGCAGTACAATGATTTCTTTCATCAATAATGATAGTAAATATTAAAAATACTAGCTTGAGCTGCTATATTAATATAGGAATTGATGTTTGATGGGAAAATTTAAATAAGCCGCTCATAAAAAAAAAAAATTGGACATCTTGCTAATTACTTAACTCAGTGGTTCTCGAGCTTTTTCAATTCTCGTTGCCCTTAATGCATCAGAATTTTTCCACGGCGCCTTAATTGTCCCTCTATGAATGTATTTCAGTCCGTCTACGTATCCATGTGAACAAATCTTCTGATATTATCTTCTTTGAAGTATTTTAAATTGATAAAGTGTGATAAATGCTCTTGAAAAACAGATTTTATGTTGCAATAGGAGGAAATAATCTTTGCCACCATTTCTTCACTACATATTTGATCATTTTTCTTTTCCATAGTTATAATTTTTTTCTGAAAATTAAAATCTTCTACAGCAATTTCAAAATATGTAAGGCACCCCGCCGCTCCTGTAAGTCTCCAGGGTGTTATGGGGCACACTTTAGGATTGTTGACTTAACTCATTGCTTATGGTACCTATATATATGTATATTGTACCTAAAATAATGCAATGAAACTGGTTTTTCCACAAATGATTAGCAAATGTCTATTCATTGACATTGTAATAATGTAATTGTTTTAGAAATATACAAGCGTCTTTTCTATATATGTATATTGGAATAAAGTCCTATATAAAAGAAAATAGTAACTTGACTGCCGTTGAGTGAATCTGACTCGACATGATAAATAGATAAGATTGAACATCTCTATTTATTCCATCACAATTTTTGACCAAATGTAGCCACATAGCATTTTTAAACAATAATTGACGCATATATAACATAATGTGATTTTAAATACTCCATTTTTAATGCACGCATTAGTACTACTAATCAATAATTGAAGTTTTACTTTGCGAATTATAAGTTCACAAGTGAAGGTATGATTCCTAAGATCCTATATTGATTATACGCATCTATGATTAATAATTTTGTGAAATTCAATTTACCGATAATTTCATTTTATTGTTTAGGGCCTCTAATCTAATATGAATCAAATAAGATTCATTAATTCTAATAATTGAAAGACAATAGGCTGTTTAAATTCAAACTTCAGTAGTTTCTTAGATTATGCCTCTATATTTTCAAGAAATATATCAATTCAGCAGATTTAAACATATTTTGAATTAAGCCTACCAAACATTAGATGTAAGAAAATGATTAACATCTGTAATATATGATGCAAACTAATTTTGGCTACAAAAATATGCTATTAAAAACATATCAAAATATACTCATTCAAATCAGTCGAACCAAACTAAGGAGGTGTTAATAACTCAGTTTCAGGATTCTTGAAAAAATATTTCATATAATTGATTGAATCAAAAATAACAACATGATCTATAATTTAACCATCTATACTATTGTCATACATTTCACAATGACAATATTAAATATCATAATCATAGTTTTTTTCAGAATCTCTAGGTATGTATGTACATATGTAATTATATCTGAGATTTGGCGGTAAAGGTCGGTATGCACCAATACATCATTCTTTTCTCCGAACAAAACACAAAAACAACAAATCATTGCATGCTCAGCATCAATTGAAAGGTGTTCTGTTCTGTAACAATGTGTTTAGCCTCAACTCAAACTGAGATATTTGACGTTAAAAATTTGATATCATTATTATAAAAAATATTAGTGCTTGGTTTTTAGTGTTGCACAACTGAGAAAACTGTTTAAATAATAAAACCATGTGAAAACACATTTATCTCAATTTGCAATAACAACTTATTAAGCTTATTAAACTAATATTATATCATTTTATGTTCCTTTAGATGATTGATGGTTATCTTGTTGTGGTATTAAGAATGCTGTACAAACTTCTAAGCTGCTTAAACTATTTTTGCAAATAATGAATACAAATGATTTTTTGTTAAAGAATCTGACTGATACTCACTTTTTACAATTTTGAGGGTTTAACAGTGTCCAATTCTGTACTATCCTTTATATGAATTTCGAGAGCAATGTTACATCTATGTAAAGCAGCCTAATGTTTGGGATCTTATTTTATCATTGACTTATTTTCTTAAACATTTTCCATTCAGACAACAATGTCTTCTTTAAACTGAACACTAAATGTAAACTATTAATCAAGACTGTCTGACGTTTACATAAGTAGTTATGGTTTATGTTATAATGAACAGAGATAGTAAAAATACATACTTTCAAAAATATATATGGTCTATCTAATACATGCACTTGTTAATGCCTACAAATTTCAAACTGGTTTATTTGTTGAAATGTTAAAAACCTATTGAAAGAAATTATTTATTTTTAAAATACATTGTAACCCTCCAATATATTACTACTACTTCATAACCTTTTTTGAAAATACTGACATATGATTATGGAATTATGGGCTAATACAAATTTAACGCATTTATACAATGATTAATATTATTTGTTTGTTTTACATTTGTGACTTTTTAAATTACTTTATGCAATACCAAATACTGAATAATCTTTGATATGATAATGTATTTTATATTTATTTAAATATTTAGAGTGCGGCATGTAAAAGTGAAACATTTGAAGAATGAATTAAAACACATTTTCCGATCCAAAAATTAAAGTATTGTTCTGTTATTAATTCATTTTTACTTGAATATATCTACTTTTGATTGACACTATTAAATTTATTATTACATTAAAATAAATTTATTAAATTTATTATTACATTAAATACAATAAATTTATTAAATTTATTATTACATTAAAATAAAATAAACTTTTTTTTTTAAGAGAACACATTAATTGTGAAGTTGTAATTTTTTTCAGAACTTATGTATTTAATACAAATTAAAGATAAACTCAATTTACCGATAAAATATTTTAGCTGCTACCGGGGTGTTTGGTGGGTTTAGTGTATCAATTTGAAATAAATGCAATATATAAGTTTGAAAATTTGTCGACTATGTACTTACAATGCTGATGTAGTGTAATTAGATAAACGCCCTTTCCTGGATAAGAAGAGATCCTTGTTCAAATCCCGGTGGCAGCAAAATATTTTTTCCGTAAATTGAGTTTATCTGTATGTATGTTTTTCTAATTAATGCATTTAATTTGCATTAACTTTTTGTGTATTTTACAGAACATCTAGTTATGTACATTTAATAATTAACTAACAATAAGATAAAAAGATGACGTATCATACAAAACTGTGTACTCTAAATCATTATCTCATAATTAACTCTCTCTATCGACAGAGTTTTTAGTGAAGTTTATTTCTGTCATTGTTTGTCACAGCAATTTCAAATGTTTCACTTTTCATAATTAATTTAAAATTCCAAAATAATTTATTATACGCAAATGAAGCATTTAAGAAATACATATATATCTATGATATTATAACATTGTTTTTAAGACTATACATATTTACGTTTATTAGCCATTCTATTCGGCTGAAGAGCTTAATAATTTTTCTATTCTTAAAATAGTAATTGATTATTTATTTAGTTTTTTATGGAATATCTCAAATCAGCACAATTTTATTTTTCAATTGTTTTATTTTTAAAAAATCATACAATTATCTTGCATCTTATATTTTATGTATATTAATTTATTCAAGAAGTATTGCCCTTTTACTATAAAACATGTTTTTTTTAAATTTTCCATATAGAATGTTGATGATGTGTTTTAAAAAGTTTGTAACATTTTATGAGAATGTATATTGATCTGTGTACAAGATGGGGTGGGGCGAATTAGAAAACATATTCCAGGCAGGGGTGGTTTGACGCATGTGTCTGAGACATATAGAGCGGATCATTTTTATATGACAAAAATTATTCCACAGAAAATGTACTTAAATTTAGTGCACTGGAATTAATTTTGACACTTAAGCTACAAAAATAATTTACAGCTTTTTTAAAAATTTATTTTATCAATACTTTTTATTCAAATTAAACTATTACATTATTTTTTTTAAATTGGTCTCAAGAGTTAAAGGGTATTAATGATTAGGATGTTTTGAAAAAGAATTATTGAGATTTCTCAAAAGTCTACGGAGACAGTAATTACCACAAAGATTTATAAAACCTCCATGATAAAAATACTACTAATGCTTTCTAAGATTAACTTAAAAAACTAATTGAATAACTGACAGCCATCAGTTTCATAGCTTTGAAGATCTAAATACTAAGCTGTCATTTTTTTATATTAATAGTATTAAATTCAATATGAATTGATTACATTCTTTGATATTTAAATGAAAGCAAATATTGTTTGGTTAGTTTATATCTTTTGGTTCTAATGGTAACAAAGGATTGAAATTTAAACAAAATAACAATGGTTTTGCTACACATGCTACGCTGGTGTATACATATTTTTCTTATGTATCAAAATCAATTTGATCCACGTATTAAGTTAAATCTTATACACCGATAATAAAATTCTACTCCAATTGAAAGGTTTATGCCTCGTTCCCAGGGTCCAAAATTGAACACAGCTAAAATGAGTAAATTTATGAATAATGGTGTTTGGAGAAAGGCTATAAGTACCTATTGTAACTTTAAGATTTATAATAATGTGTGGCCTACACTGACCATCCAACATCAGCCAGTTGGTATATAGTAATGTGTTTTTGCTCCTATATTATTATATAACAGAAATAATAAACCTAAGTATTAAATTAAAAACACATTAACTTATTAAACTTTTTGTCATATAAATACAGAATAAATCTAGTCAAGTCATACTTTTGCTATTTGGTATACTTAGGCTTACCATAATTATGAAGCTCTAAACCAGGACATTTATCGCTTCGCATTTTGTTCTCGCAGCACCAAATTTTGGCTCAAAGAATTTTAGCTAAATCATCTTCAATGGAATCATCTTTTTAATAAAAGCTTGCGACAGTTGTTACACGATCTTTAATGTTCGCTAGCTCACCGTGTACAATAGAAAAGTTCATTTATAAATTTGAAATTTCTTTTCGGCATTTTAAACACAATTTTAAAAGGGTTATGTTAAAACCTAAACTAAATTAGATACTGCTGTATCACTCTATTAAAACGTAATTACACTGCAAGTGACCAGCGTAAAATGTCGCCTGCGAAAATACAGAAAGCCACGCGGTACGGTGGTTGGCTATGCCGCTCACACACCGCATCCGCAATGGCGCCGGGACAAAATGCCACACCGGCCAGGACGCCGGGACCAATGTATGAAACCGAGATAATACCGGTCAAACTGGGATGCATGGTAAGCCTAGGTATACTCTAACTTCAACCCAGATATTAAGGGTTCAGAAACAAAACTGCAACTATACAATTGACAAAAAACAGAATGTGACATGTTTGAAATTGATTATCTGGCTAGAGTGACAGTTTTACAATTGAGACTTTCTCCACATCAACACAATATACCGGATTTGGGCAGATCTGAATTATGAATGCCACAACATTTTGGCCATCTTCTTGGGCATCGAATGATAATATTAAACAACCATATAAAATAAATAAAAATACTATTAAACACAATTTCTACATGAGCTTCCCTGCAACAAGCACTGTATATTATTTAAGATGACCGACGCTCCATCTATCTATCAACAATTGTAAAAACCGAGTGTTGTTGTAGGAGGGGTCTCAATTGATAACTATTATTGAAGGTATGTTTTAGAAGCATTTTATCAAAAGCATATCATTTTTAAAATCTCTGCTCTGAATATAAAAACAGTTACAAATACTTATGTTTATCTTAATTTCTTGACGGTTTTGTTTTTAAACCCCTTAAATTCTAAATATATTATTAAATGACCAGTAAAATAACTTCCTGCAATCTAAATAACCAGTGGAGGAGTATTAAACTTACCATATAATAAATATCTGAACATCTTAAGATCAGATTTTAGAAAAATATATTTATTTATGTACATTGCACTGTTATGTTAAATCCATTTTTTATGTAATGTTTTATTTAAATAGTAATGGCTCCAAATTTTTTTTTCTGACTACACTAACTATTTATGGTTATAATAAAAGCTTAACCATAAAATATTTTAACCAATTTACTTTTCTGTGACCACAGTTTGTGGGCCAAATGAAAGGAATAGAAAAATTATAATGATAACTTTAAACAGATGTTTATTTGGCAAACAAAGATGTCAATGAATTTCTTTAGTGGATTAAGTTAGTTATATATAATACATATACTGAAGAAAATGCTAAAAATGTTAATATATCGCACACCTAGATCAAAACTAAGACAACTCAAAAACACAATAATTTTGAGTTATTATTGTATTTGGATACTCTGTCGTATACGCAACTAACTTAGCCCCAATTCTCAAATAGTGTCATTTTAGTATACATTTATGACCTAAAATGTTATTTAGTTTCATAACTATAGTAACAAAAAATGGAGAAAAATGTTATTATTTTTTTGTCTACTGAAAAATTACTTTTTGAGTTGTCTTAGTTTTGATCTAGGCGTGCGATATATCAAGTCCAAAAATATACTAAAAGTACACATTTGGTACAACAGGACACAAGAGATTTAAAAAAAAAAATGACAAGAAAATTTTACTTAACGTCAAAAAATTATATACTGACTAACAATATACAAAAATAATAAAAACAATATTTGAAAATGTATGAGTTTTGAGAGAATCAACAGTCTGCTAAAACAAAAAATTACGCACCACTCGACTCCACACAGATACAAAAAATTTGACCAATGTTATTTAAGCGTCTGTTTATAGTTTTGTAAAATTCTTAATTACTTTGTACTTTGCACTTGATTTCAGAACTTCTTTTCACATGTAGATTTCTTTTCACTTCTTCAATTTAAATCATGTTTTGACTATCGTGTAATAACAAACAAGAAAGATGAGTGCAATCACAAACCACTCAAATAAATTAATAATAATTTTTGCACTATATATTTGATATCCTGCATTGTATTGTGCTAGAATATCAGGGAAATGATTGTTCCAGTTTTACAATCATTAAGAAATGTCAGTTAAACTATTGATTACTTCATTCCTAATAATGATAAAGGTATTATCTATATACATTTTTTATCAGGGTTAAGCATGGTGCAATATTTTGTTGGACCAGACAGAGGGTATAGCTCTATAAATTCCTATCCAAAAATGTCAACTTTCAGTCCATATATTTTGTTCATTTATCCACGTAGACATTAGAGATGGGCTAAGCCGTTGTCTTTCTTACCATCATAATGGGTCATTATTTGTATTATCACATTAGTCATATTGGTTGTCATTATTTGATAAAAACCAATTTTCATTTATCATTATTAAATATTGTCCTTGAATTTTTTGAAACTTGAATGATATATTATCTGGGAGATTTATGTACATTTTATGATGAACATACGAGATATCATAGTACCATGACGCTGTCTTTGATTATAGTACCAGAGATAAATAAATTATTTGTAATATTTCATTGCCACATGTCTTACAACAGATGCTGTAGGGAGGAAGCATCTGACTTTCAATGAAGTATATACATATATAGGCTTACCATAATTATGAAGTTCTAAACCGGAACATTAATATCTAAACTGGAACAATTATCGCTTCGTATTTGGTTTTCGCAGCACCAAATTTTGGTTTAAAGAATTTTGAGATCAATTTAGACGTACAGTCAGAAGTTTTGAAGTTCATATCATGCATCGCTGTATGAAAAGCAAATGTGGTCTCTCTATAATAACTAAGAGCTTGCGACAGCTGTTACACAATCTTTAATATCCGCTCATCCACCGTGTGCAATAGGAAATTCTGAGAAACATTGCTGGCACTTCACTTTGCTGTCCTCACCACAAAGCTTTTTTATAAATGGGTAGTCTTTTTGCAGTTCATTCGTAAATTTGCAATTTATTTTCGGCGTTTTAAACACAATTTTAAATGGGTTAGATAAAAACCTGAACTAAATTATAAACCTTACTAAAACGTAATCACACTTGCGAGTGATCCATGATCAGCGTAAACTGTCGCCCACGAAAGCACAGAGAGCCGCGCGGTGAGGGGGTTGGCTACACCGCTCGCGTGCCGCACGGCAGGATAAAATGTCACACCGGCCGGGACAAACTGGGACTTGTGGTAAGCCTATACATATAACATAAATGATGGAATTTTGATGTTTAGAAAAAAGTACAGTTATTGAATAACTTTTATGGCATTTGTCACACATCTCTGTAAATATAAATTTCTTTATTTTAAACATTACCTTATGATTGATACAAAAATCTTGTAATTTTCAATCTCATTTCAATGATCACATCAAAGCTGGTGTATATTGTAATGAAAAGCATTGAAATGTTGTCAAAAGTTAAATTATTATCTGACGATTATGAACACCTAAATTATATCCATAATGTTTTTTCAATTACAAATAGTTCGCAAAGTTAAAGAACCTTCAATCATAGCAGTAGGACAAATGATTCCTAAAGCGACATCAGAGGGCAGACTGCCACAGCATATTTAAAGTAGTAAGCACTCTAATAATGCTTTAAGTGCTGTGGCTAGACTTGTCGAGACAGACCCTATCTTTGCAGTTTTTATCATGGTCATTACGTCATGACATTTGTAACAATAATCATTCTGGAGTTGGGTCCAAAGCTTGTTACAATGTTACCAATATATAGTATTTATAACCCTTTGATACATTTTAAACTATACTGATAGAATATGCTAAAGGTTTTATATGTTAATGACAACTGTAGATCTAGAAATTTTAATAAGCTTTATTACTTACTTTCTAGTTCTTTCATTTTTTTATAATTTAAAAAAATATATTTTACATTTTTACGTTAACTGAGCAACTTTACATCTCATAGATCTGTAGACTAAATTTAAAACTAATAAAATGGTATTCCGGTGTATTAAGACTATACCTAACTTTTAAACTAAAACTGGAATACAACACTAAGTCTGTCAAATTGTTGAGAACATCTTCAATATATGTATATATATATATATATGTTTCTTATTAATTGGGTATAATTATTATTACTTGCATTCATAGACACCATCATGCTGCGTATCTGCAGAAATTAGCAGAAGATAGAACACCATAAATAATACTTTTACATATAAACATATTTGTTAGTTGTAATGTTATTTCCCTTACTTTTTGTACTATCCACAATATGACCCATGTTTTTTATATCCCTAATTAGTCTCCATCACCAATAGCCCAAAAATAAATCCGCTTTTAATGTAAAATTTTCAAATGTTGCTGGTATCAGCATTAAGACACACAATGGAATTAGGCCATGTGATTGCATACACACTTAATGCTAGTGAAGTTAAACAATATGATTTCTTCGTTATAATATGGCCACCTATAGAAAAACGACCATAATTCAGTAATTTTTATAGCTACATATATATTAAAATAACCATTTCTAAATAATGAGTTTATTTTTTATTTAAATTATTTTTTTCCTACCAAAGATTTTTATGATCAAAATAAATTGCATCTTGAAACAAAAGTAGTGATTTGTCTGTCAGAATTGTATTTGTACATTTTTTAAATGCACAATTAAAAGACAAGTAATCTAATTTACCCGATGATCACATCAAGCAAAATCCTATGTATATTACATCCATATATGTATTATATTCAATAAATGTGCATTGACATTACCATATTAATTTATAACTGGTTTGCAGTAACATGTCCCGTGGATTAAACATAAATCTTTTAAACTTACAAATGTGTGTTGTTTAAATTATCCTAATGGAGCAATCAATACTATCCGCATATCACAAGAGGATTTGTGACGCGACATGTTATCATAAACCGTGTTATATTCATTACCACTATCGATATTTCAATGTTAAAAGATTTACATTACAAGCTGTGCCAAAAACTGTTATCAATTATAAAAAATATAATATTTATTACATATTCGAAAATATATATTTATTTCTGTAAATACTCAATTTCTTCCGCAGCTAATGAAATAAAATTGAAACGCATTATTGTATGAAAATCGTTAACTTTTTAATTTATTTCTATGATGCAACCAACGAAAAGAGTAATATTAAAAAAATATTAATTATTTGAATTTAAATTTTGTGAAACATAAAGGCCTTTTCAATAAACGGTTGTGTTTTCAAAATGGATGGTGGATTTATCTTTAAATGTCAAAACTGTAATTTTTTATCATCAAAGATCTGCGATATCATGCTTTATTATTTTAGATATTTCATTATATAAAGACAAAATTGTTTATGTATGTCTAGCTGCGTACTGTATAGGTCATGATTTCCTAGTCAAGAGTTTGTAAGTTACTTCGTAAAAATATTAAAGAAAACACAAAACATCTGATGCCTTTTTATTTATTTACTTTTTTCATGCTTTTAAGGAATGCTTACACTTAAACAAACAATAATAAAAAATAATATAGAGTCGTTGCTGGAAATAGATTTAATGGTTCTTTAACCGAGCGCTAAAAATAGATGGGCAGGAAAGACAGCCAAAACAATTTAGTCAATGAGAAATTCCGAATGACAGACATCTTTGAATCCTAATATCCAGCAATCGTACTCATGAAATGCAAATCTATTTTATAAAGCGTCATCATCATTTTCATTTCATTCATTGTCACCGATCATTCCTTGAATGATCGGTGACAATGTTCGCATAAAACATCTTTTGTGCAATTTTAAGAACCAATGCTATTATTTGCGCGCACACTATTTGGCATTATAGTGCGCTCATACAATTTTTAACACTTCTTCTTCATGTGCCGCCTTCTGTCGAAGGTTGATGAGTCCATGTTGCAGTATGTCGATCAAGATCATTTATTTCTAGAGTACGACCAGTCTAAGTTAGCGCTTTAAAAAATCTGGCAGAAAAATTGGGGAAGGGGTGTGGCATAATCCAGTGTGTCACCATTCAGCTCTCATTTTCATTAGTCATCGCTTGTCCTTCGAGTAGTTTGCAAGTACACTCAACCTAATCGAGAGTTACGGAATTTTTAATATTTACATAATGTCTTCATCTTCTTCGGGATGCGGACGAGCACTACGAGGGCAAGCGCGTGAAATATTATTTAACGTATACAAGTTCATTTTGTAAATGACTTAATTTTCATAAACCTTTTTATTGTGATATTGTTGCAGTTAAATGTAACAAATTAAATTTTTATTGTTATTTACATTATACTTCATTATTTATAAATTCTTAAAATCAAATTCGTATAATATTTTTTTTAAATTGTGACCTCTGTTAAATTTTGTAAGAAGTCAGTATTAATAAAGAGTTAAAAATATTTGTGAACTGTTATTTTCTTATATGTTTATTAAATAAATTGATTATCAAATGAAATCGATTTTTTATATTGTGTATCTTTCAATAATGCCCAAATTTAAAAGTCAATTAAATTCAGAAGATAGCTTTTTGGTTTACCTACTGTAAGCATTCGGTATGTGCACCCTTTTTCCGAAGTTTTACAAATGTCTTCGTATAGATGCGTGTGGCCGAAATTACATGCGCAAACTTACATTGGCTGTACTTTACCTATGCCTCTGCTACCTTGCATCTTCCCATGCACAATGAGATGACATTTATCTGAAATGACCCTGCAATGGGATCCGAAATGTCAGCCAGAAAGGTCAGATGTACACGGAAAATTAGCTCAGAAAACTGTACATAGAAGATTCTGAACAACCATGAAAACCTAAGAACATTATGGAAAATAATATACATATATATCTTATTAAATATTTTGATTACTTTAAAAAAATTCTTAGTGTAATGCTGTAATGCCAAACATGACACATTTTATTTAATATATTTATTTTTATAAATTTCAGATATCTATACACTTTGCTTTCATATTGTTGATAAACTTTTTAATGTTTATGAAGACATCTTTAAAATAATTAAATGTATGATCACATTGAGTCCACGGGTTAGCTTGTTATTACACATTTTAGAAAAACCATCTTATACCGTCAAAAAAAATTCCTTCGACAAGAAAACATTTGAGTCTAAAAGATAAAATCAGTTTAATAATAATGACCTGATATATCTTGACATGTTGATATCAATATATTTAAAAAGACATCAATTACATAAAAAGGTAATTTTATTCTTTAAAAAAAAACCAAAGAAAGATATAGTCCAAATTATACATAATAAATACAATAAGATAATGTTTAAAATGTAGTATTGAAATAAAAAAAACAGGTTATAAAATTGAAATAGGTAAGACAAAAAATGATCAGGTTTTAACGTTATATTTATTATTAGATTTTCATTACAGAATATATACTCATTAATTCCAATGTTCAGGAAACAACCAAACTAAAATCTTATTATTATAAAAATTAAATTAAATAATTCATGAAACTACACTATTTCTATATTCCCATTATCAAATCAAACATTTTCTAATCGTAATTTCAAAAGTATGCGTAGGGGACAAATTAATATACAATATTATGATCATTATTTTCTTTTATAATCAAAGCTAATAAATAATAATGACATGGTGATGTTCTAGGAAATCATAAAAATTATCATAATATATCAATATTACAATAAAATATTTTTGATTTCATTCTACAGCAAGTTAAACAATATTGCAGTCAAGAGTGTCTTTGAAAGAATATATCGTCAGTTAAAAGTGTGTTAACTGACATGTTTGCCAAATTGAATTTTAATGGTAAAGTGTAAGATCAACACCCGTTATCATTGTAAAAATAAATTAATAACAATTTTAATGAATTCGATTTTCTACAATTATTTAAAAGTTTTGGCTAACTAAAAATAGTATATTGTTTATATTAAATTATACACAAAACTGTATATAAAGTAAAAAGTATTATGAAAAACTGGTTGGTGTATAATTTACTCATAAAAGTGGTTAAAAACGAAGTAATAAATAATTCAATATTTAAAAAAATATAGTGGTATAATTATAAAAATTTCTTATGAAAATTTAATTATTTATTTATAAAAGGCCAAAAAAATGACGAAATATTTAATCCAAAGTATAGAAATGCAATATTAAAATGAGCATAAAAAAACTTCATTTTGATTTATCTCATAATTGCGAGGTCCAGAATCAAAATACAAAAAACATTGTACCACAACTGTTGTTACATTTGGGTATCACAACCATTAACCACAGGTCACATGACTTAATACTATCATCTTATTGGCTGAAAACATATTTGTCTGGATTTGAATTAAACGTCTATTAGACAATCTGCGATTGAAGTAATAAGCAAATTTTAAATGTGTTTTTATACTAAATTCAGTAATATTTGTCTAATTTCGCTAGTCTAGTAGACATTAATTTTACATTTGCAATTAACCACTTTTTTAATTGAAGTAAAATGATAATTGAACATTTTAGAAATAAATTTGTATAACACCGTGTAAGTCATCCAACCCAGTTAAACACGTGTATGAAACCAGCTTTTCATATCAAATAATTAATTTTATACTCATCCCATAACTCACAGGAGGCATATTATTTGTTTGAAAGAATAACAATAAAATAGATAAAATTATTATTTTTATCAACCACTAGCAGTGCAGCTGTGAGGAGGACCATAGCATACAGCATATTTCGAGATTGGATAATAATAAATTACAATAATGTAATCTAAAATACACATTGATACCTTAATCTGCAAAGTAGCTAACTCTACCCATGGTTAAAAAACCGTTTTTGATGCCATTATTTTACTCTTTTATTGTTCTACGGTACACAAAAAGCCAAAAATTCCCATCAATTTTAAAACATGTGTTTTAAAACAATGAATAAGTGCTACGTGCTGAAAAATCTTAAGAATGATTCTTGCAAAAACCTTAAATGTTTACCTGACACAGGTGATGATGGCATGATAAAGGATGTCCACGGAAGCCTTGGCACGACCACGTAAATCAGATACTGAAGGATGACATTAGAAGCCTCAATAATCAGCGAGTTTGAATGAGAAGATGTATGAATGTGGATGAGGTGGTAATTGTATATCAGGACAGAAGAGTGTGCTGCTCTATTCTCTTTGCCTACCCCTGCAGGGAAACAACATGATAGTAAGTTAGTTATCTAATTATGTTTCAGAATTGATCAAAAAAATCATAATGGTTGAATTACATTATCATGGAATTCCAAATATACACCAAATATTCCCTATAAGTATGAGATAAATAAAAATATCAATAAAATTTCTCAGCCACCCTATTTACGCATAAACAATCTACCAAAGTGTGTTTTGGAATTTTTCGTAATCCATTTAATTACAAAATTAAACAGTTTTTTGTTGCTCCTGAACATTTGAGAAAAATGGAATTAGCTGTTTTTCAGATTACGGTATTGATATATCAAATTACATTGGAATTGGACTTGGATCTATTGGCTCATAGAGTACCGGAACCGTAGGCTCCCTTGCTCCTTCATCTGTGGTACATGTATTGAAAAAGTTTAGTTGTTATTATTAACCTGCTAACATGAAGCAGGGGGAGGGGGCACGCTGGTGCTCAAATTACATAAACAATGAATTAAACTTAACAATTGGGACAATTCTTATTGGTTATTATATTCAATTTTCAATAAGTTTTATGACTTACATTTGTTTGTGTTTCAAACATATTTATCCTACTTGCACTCCATTTATAGGACAGGACATCAAAAAGTAGCATATTATGAGCTTAAAACAAGGTAAAAAACATCTGACATTTACATTAAATTGAGATATTGAGCTTCAGAGTTTTGAATTTTCATTTTTCTATTTCTTCAATGGAGTTGGGTGAAATTTTATAAAAATGTCACAATGTACATAATTTTGAGTAATAAAATAAACATAGCGTAATGGTAATGCATTTTTCCAGCAAGGAAAAGTTTCAGGTTCATATCCCGGTGATAACCAAACTTTTTTTTCAGTATATCATTCTAATTGATTTATCTAATTTATTTTTAATAGAGTGAACTAATTCTTGATCTTGGGCACGTTATATAATATAACTCATACAATGTATTTGTATTCAAATCAACAGTCCAACCAAAATATAATTTAGTTTTCTTGTTATCTCCTAAACAATTAGAATTAATAAATTTTGATTGAAATGTCAGATGATACTTTGTTGTTCCAAGGTTACGATAAGTTATTTATGTTGTCAGACACGAAACAACTGCAAGTAAAAATGAGGTGAATTGGCCAACAATATTTTTTATGACTCTAAACTTAATTAAAAAGCAGTCAATAAATTTTTGACACAGTTTTTAGCACATGTTAAACATAAAAGTAAAACAACCGGAAGAATCCGTTTTACTGTGAGAGGGTGGATAAAACTTGAAATTCATTAATTATTTTAGTAAATTATTAACACACTCATACTATATATATATATATATACAGCATTTAGGGTGAATTAATGCAGTTTTAATGTGATTGAAAAATATGTACATATAAAAATCAAAAATTATTATTCTGTTTTCATGCGCCCTATTTGTGAAGGATTTAATCAACAGACAATCTTCCTTTGTACATATATCAAACATTCGGAGTTGCATTAACCAGGTTGCAGATTAACCGGGGCGATAACTAGAATGATACAAACATACATTTGTTTAAATGTTTCAAAAAATTATTTAATAAGATTTCAAAATTTATTTAAAGGCCCATCTAAACGTTACAATGTGACTGTCCGTCAGCATATACAGATCAATTCAAATTGAGTGTTTGAAAAAAATACACAAACCGCAATGTATTGATGCATCGTAAAGTCAAAAATCACTTGGTTTTAAATATTACATTCCAATAAAAATGTTGTAAATGTATTTGCAATTCACATATCCAAAGATCCGTTAACCCCTCCACTGTTCGCGACTGATATGAGTATGTCGGACACCAGACAACTTTCCACCATAGCCAGTGACTGATATATCAGACACGGCACCGCGTTTATTTATCTCAAATATTAAAATACGATAAATAAGCACAGCGCCGCGTCTGATATTAGTCGTTGGCCATGGTGGAAAATTGTTTCATATATCAGCCGTTGGCCATAGAAGAGTTAAATTTGGCGTAAATGAAATTTATTTAATGCAAAATGTAAACATAATTTTGCAATAAAATGTACATAATAATATATAGAACAAAATAAAAAGGTAATATAACTTGCAATATCTGCATAGCGCTGTTAGTCTTCTGTATGGTATTCTATGGTTTTGCAAAATACATTTTCAAAATGGTCAGTCTTAGATTGGTAAAAATAAAGTGGTTCAAACAGTCAGCCATAATATGATCTCGCAGGGTCAAACATAAAATATGAAAATGGGACTCTCCCCATTTCATTGATGCAAAAATGCTAGAATATTTTTTGTTACTTGCCGTTACTTTACTCAAATATATTATATGTTCAAATGATTGGTAGAGATTTTAATATTAAGTTATTTAATTATGATTTAACCATCAGAACACTCTTGGAGTTTTGCACGAAATTGTTTGTTTGTTTTTAAAACACCTATGTATTATAATAATTAACGAAGCGACCATACCTTAACATCAGGACCATGGAGCAGAGATGGAATTACAAAACATTTATTATCCAAGGTATATTTAAAAAAAATAAAATGTAAAATATGACTCGAAAACACAAAATCATTTTAACAAAAGAAATCCTGAAAAAATGCACATTTTTATTAGAACCAGGAAAGTTTTTAAGTTACAGCCAAATAATACAGGTCCTGCCTAGTATGCTAGCGATACTAAAATATTCCCAGTACATAGTTTGTATATATATTTAATTAATGAAAAATGTCAGGTGCGGATTCAGTCAAAAAAAATTCTTGATATGCGTAAATTTTTTGTAACAATTTTTGATAGAAGATGTGATAGTAAAATACACCAAACATAATTACATAAAGCTACAGAGAACTTATATAATAATATTTTACGAAATAAGATTACATACAATGAACAGATACATAAAGATTGTCATTAACCTCTACAGGAATATGTCCAGTGAAAAAAAAATGATATCAAGAGTTTGGCAATACCAAATAAGTCCAGAGTTTTTATTCCCGAATTTATGAAAAAAGCCATCTGCCATCTGAATGATATATTAGATAACTTTTTGAAATAAGATAATCAATATAGATGAACTCCTCTGCGCACACTTTACTGACAAAAACTCACTCGCTTAGAGGTTAAAGTTATCACCGTTCACTATCTCTAGCTGATCTAATTCCAATTTGCTTTCCGCAACCGTTTAGTATAATAATTTTAGCCTTCCCTTCTTCGTGCAACTCTTCACAGCCACTAGAGGAGTTACTCGCTTCTTCAGACACCTCTTCCAGCTCAACCCATGTTTCATTTCCTTCATCTTGTGTCTGCGGTTCCGCATCTGAATTTAGCTCTTCTTCAACAATCATTTGTTCTTCTTTAAGCGGATCTATAATTGGTATTTCATATTCGACAACTTCATTTGCTTGCTTTTTCTCCTCTTTGCTATTCTTCCTTCGGTCTAACTTGGGTTTTTCATGCGTCTTCAGATGAGACTGCAAGTGCCCGCTCTGCTTAAATTTCATATCACATTTCGGACATTGGTGTTTGCGTTCTCCAGTGTGGATCCGCATGTGCATTTGCAAATGGCCGCTCTGTTTAAAAAGTTTGTTGCAGATAATGCAGAGGTGGTCTTTAATCCCGGAGTGAATTTTATGATGACTTTTCAAGTGCACGTTTTGGGTAAAACCTTTATTGCATATTTCACAAACAAATTTCTTTTCTCCCGTGTGTATCCGGCGGTGGTTCAGGAGATGGCCACTCTGCTTAAACTTCTTGTCGCATATTTCACACGTGAACCTCTTTTCTCCAGTGTGCGTCAGCAGATGGTTGGTCAGGTGACTAACTTGAGTGAAAGCCTTGTTGCACAGGTAGCATCGGTATTCTCGGAGGCCTAGATGCAGCTTTAAGTGTGCTTTCAGCAAATGCTCACTCTTAAATGTCTTATGACAAAAGGAGCAATCCTTAACTCGGCTCGGATCAGAGAGGGCGTGGCTCTCCCTGTGTTTACAGAGTTTCCGGAGTCTTTGAAACTGCGATCCGCACGTCAGACAACAATACCTCTGTTGGTTGTCTCGATTTATCAAAGTCAAGTAATAATCAGGTTTCTTCGACTTTGGTTGAAATTTTTTAACTAATTTTTCAGCTATGTTTGAGTCTGTCCATTTGTCTGTTTCAGGAATGGAGGAGTCAGATTCTTCATCAGTATCAGGTAGCGTGCTATCATCGTGGCGGATGTATTCATCAGTTTCAATTTCAACATTGTAGTATATCTGATGCTGAAATGGTTCATGCACGGGTATATCTTCAGAAATAACATCTATTTTTAAATTATCATCATCCATTTTCTGATCTGATTATTCGATTGTTTGGCTACAATCTAAATAAAGCAGAAAACATTTTTCTTTGGTCCATCTACTCCGATGTAAAAATATAATTAACTGAAAAGAAAAACAATTCAATTAAGGCAAACCAAAATTATGTAGAAATAACCTTATAAAATAGTTATATATGAAAACATGCAATATTTACTATGAATGTATCAAAAAACCGTAACCGAAAATAAGAAGGAAGAAGGGGTTATTTATGTATATAAAAATGTACAAAGGACCGTCATTTGCTACCCTCATAGCAATACAACATGACAGTATGAAGATGTTGTAGGTTTTATTTTGTAAGCAAGCCTATTATATGGTGCATACGTTTAAACATCGTTATATAGACGGATTGAAAAAATTACAAAGAGTTGAAGTGCTCATTTCATTGACTGTATACAATGAGAAAAAATGTATCGACTTGAAGAAGTCAACTATTTTGACAGTTTTGTTAAAATTAAATATAAAACAATAATAATATTTGAAAATGAGCACCAAATAAAATAAAACGAATAATTATTTAAAAAAATATGCACTGGATTAGAAATAATGTATATCAGTGATAAATAAAAATTAATCTAACCGCAAAAGCAACTTCTGACAGCAATCAGCGATGGCGGCGCCTCTTCTTCTGTATTGTGTTCATACTATATGGCTGTGCTGTGATTCATATTGTAGAACAGGTTCTATATGCGTGTGAAGTACCTACTTATATGGTTTTCATAAAAATTACAAATATCTTTCAATTTTCAATACGTACAATAGCGCTCAAAAATATTAATGTTTATGTTAAGACGAATTACATAATGATATCTTAAATATTTTAATTTTACAACGTTATTTTCGTTAATACCTTCTGACGTGTATGTTTTAGTTCGCAGTGGCGTCTACTGATCTCCAATAAATAGAAAAATGGCAATGCTCAAATAAGTATCGACACCAAAAGTATTGTAGCGCGCTGACCTTTTGGGCCCGCATTTAACGTAGATCCTAAAGCACCACATTGACTATAGTGTCATAGTTACGACACTGGTAAAAAGGTTCACGTCCAGAAGATCGGTTGAGAAATCGAGAGAGTACGTAACATGGATCAGAGTACACATTGAAAACTTCTCCAAATCCAAATTGATAAGACAAAGTTTAACATGAATGTGTTTTCTAATGATTTTGATATTTGTAAAATAAAAAAATATATTTTTATTCCACAAATAACTATTTATCAACATTAATATTTTATTCTTTGAAACGCATTGTCGTTTTAAAACTGCACCATGTTACCCTTTGTAAATAATATTTATTTCAATAGACGTTTGTAAAAGTTTCTGCAACCGTTGTATTTGCCATTTGTGCTAGCTGGTGCCTCAAACAATTTATAATATAATTTAAAATTTGAATTAAATATATTAATTAGAAATGTATACATATAAAATCAATTTTATCGAAAAATATTTTTGTTACGCCACCGGTATTCGAACCTGAATTTCTTTCCTAACCGGGGAAGGTGCATTATCCAACTATGCTACAGCGACAATTTTTTGAACCTAAATGTTACATTTATGATATTAACACATTTTAAGGTGGCGCAACAACAATATTTTTCGATAAAATTGATTTTATATGTATATCTTTCTAATTAATATATTTAATTGATATTTAAAATATCACAGACCGTCTGTTCTGAATAATTACAACTTCACAATAAGAATGTGTTCTCCTTATAATATAATTTATTATAATATTGTACTAATCATATTTATATTGTACTGATGTTTTTCATTTTACATATCATACTGAATTATTGTTAGTTGTTCTTATCCAATACATCATAATTTCATTTGATTTATAATGATAGCATATTGAGGGTTCACTGCGAGACCGTTGAATGTTCATATAAAGTGATTTTGAGGTATCTGCATTTAAAGGTTTAAAAGGGTTGCAAAAATACGGGTGTTGAGAAGTTAATGAAAGTATATTTTTTTATAAAGTATTTGTATAATAGTACCGTTACCAATAATTTTTTTTTATATAAAATGTTATATCAACACTTACAGTCCGGTGGGTCAAAACAAAACACGTCCGGCAGTGGTGGGTCATTTTAGATCCATCTCAAGTTTTCGGATTTTAAATCGTTTTGTGGGAGATTTTTTATAGATATTTCATTTCAAATATGATTTAATGAAATGGCATGATGTGAAAATTAGAAAATATTACGAATGGTGTACATATTCTCACGAATCAATAAACGCCCTACACATCGAAAATATAAACATCCACTGAGCATGTGATCTTCTCGTCGGAACCCGAGCAGGTAGTGTCATAAAACTTACAGGTAGGCGCAATGCCCTTAAAATAATTATATTACTAGCATTGTCTAGGGGCCGCCAGACGAAAATAAGTCAAAACAAATACAATATATACTTCGACAATATATATTTCGGCGTAAGCGCTGAGATTCAATCAGACTGTCACATGTCAGTTTTTGAGGGTTTTTTCACATTTTTATCAATAACTCATTTGAATATAGTCCGATAACATTTATTTGTATCTCAAATTATTTGAAAATATTTAATAAAAGATTAGGTAGAAGGAAAACAGCATTAAACGAATATTTGTAGCGTAATTCATATTTTTAAAAAACACACGGGCTTAATTTGACCCACCGCCGCAGAGTATGTGTTATATACCTAACCAATAAATAAAATATTGGCCTAAGATATAGCCGTGTGTCGCTTTTAGAAAAGGTTATTTAAAAAAAAAAAAAAAAAATTGTAACATTCAACGGTCTTGCAGCAGTGGATCCCTCACATTCATACTAATTATGTATGAGAAACAAATATTCTCGCATATATGAAAAATAAAAATTCATAGACAAGTGAACAAATTAGATTGTAGCGTAATGAATTGGATTATGAAAGATTCGAAGATACATTTGTGATACATATGTCAATGATATATGGACATTTTCGACTCGTAATTTAGTCAGGTATCCCACCCATGAAATATTGTGGACTTGGTCTGTTATATTTCTGCACATAAGGGAATTCATGGAAATGAATGTGCTAATAAACTGGGCAAGGAGGCCATGCTTTCCGGAGTTTTCCCTCATCAATTCTATATCCTGATGAATGACAGACTTAATATGGTAAAAAAAAACGTACGAATTCTATCTGGACTGTACAATGGATGGATTCAAATAATCATAAGGGTAATTGGCTTAAAATAATTCAAAAATCTATTCCCCGTACCCCCTGGTTCTCTAAAAGGAAAGTCTCCAAAAGAACAATATCAAATATCTCTAGAATGAGAATTAGGCATTGCCAGGTAACCTAACATTTATTCAGATTAAACTAAATAGATTCCCCAATATGTGAGTGTGGTGCCGAGAAGGAAAACCTTGACCATATATTTTTTGCCTGTCCATTGCGGATCACAGTTTATTTTTACAGTAATCTCGTCAATGGTAATTTTCAATTTCCGGTTACCTTGTGTCATCTTCTTTCCCTTACTCGTCACATTTAATCTATATAATAGCAAATTTTTTGAACGACAATGGTATTGAATTGTAATATTATATTTCTTATTCTATAATATTATTGTACTTTTTTCTATAAAATAAAGTTTTAACTTGATTAATGGCACAAATCACCCTTGAATGGTGGATTGCCTATTTAAAAGAAGAAGGTCTGTTACACCCTGTGTAGTGTAATCTAATTAGATAAATTACTATTCTGCTAGCTTTCCTAAGAAATAATATTTTTCTTCAACGGTGTCATAGGACTCGGAAATCCATAACCGCCAACAAATCTGGAACAACTCAGCCAAGGGAAAGAGCACTCTGTTCCTCCAGAATGGGGGTTTTGCGAAGGGCTGATATCCCATCCACGTGCATCGAATAACAGTTGTAAAATTAAAAAACAGATGTGTCTCTTGTCTCAATGTATCTGTGCGAAATTCTTCTATCGCACACCAGCACAAATAATAATGTAAATTTAAAAATCGATCAATCCCATTTTCAGCCACTTCACGGAGATTTTTTCATTCATTTTTCACAGATTTGAATTCTGGGCTTTTAGTAGTAAATTGAATCAATATTTAAATTTGAATCCGCCTCCCTTTGCGCTTAGCCCCGCTCCCCATACATCCGCGGAGAACTGAGGATGAAGCAAAAAGGAATTATTATACTAGAATCGCGATTTGTAAAGTATTCCCCGCAATGGCCGAGTGATTATGACAACAGCTGCCGTTACTCGTTTCGTATAATGAATTAAAAAAATATTAGCAGAAATTTCACCGAATGTCTTCACTTTATATCTCACCACTTCAATGCGAAATAAAGCCTTATTTTCAAATTATCTTCAACAATTATATACCTTGAGTTATATACAGGGTGTAACAGACCTAGTCCACAATATTTTAATTACGAGTAGAAAATCTTCAAGGAGTGATCAGGCCATAAATCATCTAACAGAAAACAGTATTTCCGCTCAAAATTTTAAGAACTATCATTTTTTTGGATTCAATGTATAATTTGGGATCAATAAAATATTTCAATTAATTGAAATAATCGCATAACTAGAATCTCTGACATGGTGAAGATTAGGCACACGCAGCTTGAACATTTTCAACTCATATTTTTAATATGTACTAGCCTGCCCGTACAGCTACCGCATGGTAGCAGACGTATCCTGCAGAGATTACACTACACAGGGTGTAACAGACCTTCTTCTTTTAAATAGGCAATCCACCGTTCAAGAGTGATTTTTACCATTAATCAAGTTTATTTTATAGAAAAAAATATAATAATATTATAGAATAGGAAATATAATATTACAAGTCAATACTATTGTCATTTTAAAACTTTCCTTTTAGAGAATCATGGAGTGCGGGGAATAGAACCTTGAATTATTTTAAGCCGATTACCTTTATGATTATTTGGATCCATCCATTGTGCAGTCCAGATAGAATTCGTACGTTTTTTTACCATATTAAGTCTGTCATTCATCGGGATATGGAGTTGCTGAGGGAAAACTGCGGAAAGAGTGGCCTCCTTGCCCAGTTCATTAAAACACATTATTAAAGAATTATATTATGACAAATGTCAATTAAACGTCAAATTCATAAAACAAAACGTCACGAAAAAAAACGGCTGATAATTATGCATTAACTTAATATAATGATTTGATTGGTGCTCAATTGCTTGATTGATTCAAAACACGAGTAAATGTTTAAAAAATACTTTTATATCATCACCTTTATATTTTTGATTTGAAATGTGGTGCTGGCACCGGCACCAAAATGAGTGGACGATACTTGGGGAGGCCTTCATCCAGCAGTGGATAGAAAACGACTGATAATGATAATGACGATGATTACAGTAACATTGACACTTCTCCCATTATGATTATGAATCGGCTTCTGAGAGTGCGGGTTCAGATATTATCGGTTGCGAATTCTACTTGCATTCCGTATTCTGCAGCCAAGACGCAAACCGCTTTATTTAGCGTCGGAATTAACACTGTGCACGTGTGACGCGTTAAGCTGTGTCTACTGTGGTAGACCATCTCTTATTTTGATAAATTATAATTTCAGCAATGAAAAATAGAAAACTGTGCCCATGCTCGTAATTGCTAATTTTTGTTAGTTGGTGTACACTTTGTTTTACAAATATTCAAAATTGCAAATGTCAGTTAGGAATTGATTTTATTAAATACAAGTTATTTTTTTAAATACAAGTTATTCTCTTCATTTGGGACCCTCTGACCCGATTTCCGCTTAGCATGAAGCCCTTGCTTCATTAAACCTATTTAACGGAGGCTTAGCGATTTATGTATGTTTTTATGTGTGTTGAAATGTCAGTAAGCTACGTTTAATCTTTACCACCCAATTAGGCGGAAACAGAGATCCGGCCCCTAGTGGATGTTTCTGGAAGGTTTGTTACAGTTTTAGACGATTTTTAGAACACACAACGAATATACAATAAAATAGATTAAGTATATACAGAATGAAGACTGTATTTCCTCGTTTTCGTATTCTTTCTCAGGTGCCGGTATTTTCAGTCTTCTGAATATTTTAAATAACTGATAATAATTTGTAGAGACATGCGTGAAGGTGATGTATTACGATTTCAGGATGTACTCCGACAATAACAACTCAAGTTGTTTCACGTTGGATTTATTCAAGAGTACTGATTACAAAATATTTAAGTGCTATTTTCTTGTGTATTTTATGTGGCGGACGTGACATAAATATATGCAATTTTATTATACCTGAGGACACGTGTTTTATCATATCTACGAATAACGTGGGAAATGATCACAACTATGGCTTGTAGGTGTCCTTATTTTGCCGTTAAATGCGGCACACTGGAATTTTATATGGATAATTTAAAAAATATACAAAATGTTTTTTATATGGTAGTGAAAAGTATTATGTTTTATGGTACCAAAATTTTTATAGAATTCTATTGAGGGGGCTAAAAACGTTGACGATGGAATCTTATAAATACAATTCGGATAGTCAGCATGAAAGCTGGTAAATGTCGGTACAGAAATCAGCGTGATGTGTTCCAGCACGCACTCTCGAGATCAAATAGTGTATCATGAGAGATCACCGCGGACACGGGCCACAATGTGTCCGACACAAATACAGAATTGAATGGTAAATTGATAAATTTCGTTGAAAAGATGTGTCAAATTGGTGCATTCGATATTTTTATTCTGAAGTTCGAAATAGTAAACAAAAATTTGTATTCATGTTTTCAAAAATTATAAAATTGAAATTGGAAGTTCTGATAATAATATTTTGTGGGAAGATAATTTTTTGCAAAAAGTCTTAGTGCTGCTTAATTTATATGGAAATAGAACCAATTTAGAAAAAGCCTAGGAGAGGCTTTAAATAGTTTTTTAAAAAAAACATATTATTTATTTTATAAACCTTAGTATCAAGGTCGACGTCAGTCCCTCATGACTCATCACTGAGCATCGCGATCTCCATGAAGTCCCGCTCTCTTTACTATGCTTCTCTACTTTTCTCGGCATCCTGCAGATCTTAGGGCTGTCATCAGAGAAATGCCTGTTGCCTTTTCCACTTGGTCGGCACAACGGGTGGGGGATCTTCTTCTTCTTCCTCTTCGTCCTTTAACGTGACCCACCACAAAAAGCTTCTCCAAGTTATCTTCCTTCTTGTAAGATGCCGAAAAAATGGAAAGATTCATCTCAGGCAAATAGGGTGTTCTTAAAATGTGTACATTTAAGACAAGAATTCCAAAACCGTGCATTTATTGCGTTTTGAAACGAGCCCATTGGAAAAGTTTTATTCGATGATGAGGGATTTTATTTCCAGCTCTTCCTCACTACTATCGTGATGCGAAGACCTATTTTGATAAAAATCTCCTAAACAGACGGATTGAGCAAAGAGGTAGCACCCCTCTCGTTCTCTCGCTACTGAACTTTTTATGGGAGCGTGTCAAAGATAAGGCAGCTATTGAGGTAGAATGCGTCCAAATACAACTGGAAATTTTTCGTGATATTTGCAATTCCGCTGATTTGCGATATCGACAGTGCCTGGACCAAAATGGCCATAACGTCAAACACTTTAATTTGAATTATAAAACGTAAATTTAGATTCATAAATATTGAATGTACATGTCGGTTTTTGAGCCATCTTTACATTTAAATTGAAATTGAATTTATGTACTGTAAATATATGAAGATTTTGAATAACCTGCAACATGAAGATGATACGGTACTTTTAGAAATCAACTAGGGACACCAATTTAAATATTATTCGCCCATTTTTAAATTATTCGATATTCGGATATTTGTTAAACTATTCGTTCATATTTGCAAGGTAATATTTTGAAAATTTTAATTTTCAAAAAATGTAAACGTTTTACTCGTGGCGTATTTCAATTATACCGGTAGTCCAGATTATTCGTCGAAATATTTAAGCCATATTCCAGACTACATTTTTATTTCATGGTGGAATTTAATGGATGAATGAAATCGGTGTACATTTTTCTGTTACGAAACGAATGTTGTCTATTGCGTACGAGGCTTTAAATTAGTTACCGAAGAAGGGTTGACTCGTTCGCGTATATAAGAAAAGTTTTTAATTGTACATTCTTTACGCAATTAAGACCGCATATATGATATTATATTTTTTATCGAAACCACAACCGGTGATAATTGTTTTTAATGAATATGTGTTATTAGTTTTAATTTATCAATTATATAATTAAAAACAAACAGTTATCCAAGGGGGGAAGGATAAGGGCTGAGCCCTCTTGTCTCCAACATATGAGGTAACAAAATTTTTTGGGGCACCCTATTCGGGGAACATGGCGAAATTGTTTTTTTTTTCGAGTATTGGGTAAATTTCACTTTTTCATCATAAATATCAGGTAATTTTAGCATTGTATATAATTGTATAAAGTAGTAACAATAATGGGTAAAGTTTTTTTATAAAATACATTTTTTTTTATAAATATTTTGTTAATTCTTTTTTGTTTGATTTTGTTGAATTTTTATATTTTTAGTGAAAGCTATAATTGAATATTTTTATAAACTTTATTCAATAGGGTCAAGAACAAGGTAAATAAATTAATTGCGACGAAGATGATGGGGATCGGATGAGGGATCATATAGGCCGAGGGAGTTTATGGAGAGGTTTGGGATGGAAATAAATTTAGACGATAAATCGTGTATGTATCGTTTAAGTGATGGTATGTTTGAGTCTCTGTGAATGATTGTGTTTCTGACAAACCAGGGTGAGTTTGCGATTCTCCTAAGGATGTAGTTAGTGTTACTTGAACCTTGGATGGGGCTCGCGTATGTATGACGGATGATTGCTTTATACAAGAGTCATTTGTTTTGTAGGGATAGTGAACTGTAGGAATTAGTTATCTTTGTCAAAGACATGTCAGAAGTACAAACATATTTAAATATATATATATATATTTTATATTTTACTATGCGATATTTGTGAACTCTACTAGCAACATTGAGGATTTACAACTTCTGGTGAACCAAGTAGTAAAGGCGTTAGAGACTTTCGGGTTAGAACTTAATACCTATTACTAAAATAAAACATATTATCAAATAGAACGCCATTGATATTGAAAGTCTTTATATTGCTGGAATGAAATTAGAGATGATACAAAATATTGTACACCCGGGTTGTAATGTAAATTAAAGATGTTGAAATCAAATGCCGCATTGAGCAGACTCGTGCAATCTTTGTCCGCAGCATGCATTTTGCAGTCATGATCTCAACCTTAGATTGTGAATACAAATGGTCAGATGCTATGCGTATTCGGAATTATTTTTATGGATGGTGGGAGGAGGGGGACCTTTGATAGCAAACCAGGATAGACTCACGGAACCAAAGGACAGTTGGACTTACCTGGTTGATGATGCTATCACGTTGCACGTCCGGAAATTCACCCAATGTATTAAATTTACACTTCACAAAACTCTTTGATGAGTGTGACCTTCACAAACAACAAAATCACAGCGGTATGTGCAAAGTAGTGTATTCAACACGAATTCCAATGAGAACACTTCCTCTCCTCGACTTCCAAAAGGACAACCAATCAAGCCAGAGGAAAAAAATGTACCGGGGAGAATAGGCTAAGGAGGTATGAATAAACTAAAAAACTGGTGACAATATACAACAGTTAACAATAATATCAATGAATGAATAAGTATGAAAGTATATGTGTTCACCTACAAAATAATAATTAATTTAATTTATTACGAGTACGAAACAAGGCAACTTGAAGCATTTGAGATGTGGATGTACATAAGAATGCTCATAATAATCTGGATAAATAGAGTTACGAGTGTAGATGTTTATGGTTCGGATGAATAAAGAAAAATAAATATTTTAACCCTTCCCAAACCATGCAGTAGCGCTAGTCTACCGCCCCGATTAAGTCTGTAATATTTAGATAAATACACGCAATATAAAATTCACATTTTAGTTAATCCTAAGGAAATTTTTCGCTTAGGAATGACTAGTTAAAATCAATTATGTAAAGGGAATCCTACAGAAATTATTATTTTTAAATTCAATCCATTGGTCAATTCGTTGGTGTAAACACCATTTGTGGTATGACAAAAAGAGATCACACATTCACTTTACAGTGAAAAGAATAACAAACATACGAATAGAATTATATCTCTTTCTCACTAATTAAATGAAGAGAGATAAGAAGGAAGGTCGTGTTGTATAGGACTTGATAAATGCTCCGAATTATATTATTATATATAATTTTTTAAACATTTAATGCTCAATATTTAGAGTAAATTTATGGCACAAACAATTTTAAAACCATTAAGCCAATATAAGAGTTTTTCTCATTAAAAATGCTAAAAAAAACTCTAATTTCTTACGGTGACACGAGTTGACAGCATGGCTGCGTACGGGTATTTTATATCACTGTATGATAAAGGTTACAGAGAGTATTCAGATCTAACATCTCATAATGCAGGGACAGATTCCTGGAAATCGGGGCCCTGGATGAAGAACATTATGACTGAAGAATTCCAGGTAATGTTTGACCAATTTACTATTGATCTTTTCCGGGACGCAGTAAATAAATAATACCTAATATCCATTGAACAAAGAATATAAATATATTATATAAAAATGGTTCAAAGTTCAAAGCCTTGGTAGTAATGGCCTGTATCCACGAATGATTCTCTCGAAGATTCGACGCGAATGCGTGTAAAAAACAGTACAGAGTCTAGTGTAAAGGGGACTATGAATCATCGCCGTGTGTGTTTTGCTCGCACATTAGAATGACGCTTTCAGTACACACGTACTTTTAAAGCCCCTCAGAGATTAAAGTCTCATTGAGAGATCATCGTGAAAATGGGCCGTTACTAATCCGTTGCTGACTGACGTATTTAATATAATTTCATATAAAACAAACATTTTTTTGTAAAGTGTCAACGCGGAAGTTTTTTTTAGCGTTATAAATTTTTTGCAGAATATTAATATTATATTAATGACAAAACACACAGAATTTATAAATTCGTCAACTGCTTACAAATATCAGCTTGCATTAATTCAATTTAACAATCCACAATAGTCTGCCGACACTCTCCTACAGTAGATACAATTATTATGTAACAAAATAAAATGTTCCTTTAATGGACTTAATCAAAATACAAAATTGATTGATCGAAACATAAATCGAATTTTAAGACATGCTTTGCACCGACAAGATCATTGTTTTTAAATACAAGACAGAAATAATAATTAAAGAAAACTATATTATTGGATGGATATAAATAAAACAATGTTATAAGTTTCGAGAGAAACATTAACTATCATCGACAGGTGAAGTATTAAACCAACTACACACAAATATAGTTCAATACTTTACTTTACCTCGAAACTCGAGTAGTGCTAATAAACTCAAGTAGAGTTATAACATTGTTTTATTTATATCCATCGAAAGAAAACTATCGTTAAATTGATTTATGCTGGATGAAATCATTAACTTGTACATCATATAAACTAAACAATGTTATATATAATATATTGTATCAGAGTATGTAGACAGACCAAGTCCACAATATTTTATGACTAAATCTGTCGAAAATGTTCAAGGAGTATGCACAAATTCTGTACCGTTACGGAAAATATTATTGAATGAGATTTTTACAAAATTGTGTTGAACTTATGTAACTAAGTATATGTACTTCGAAATAAATATTTGCGAAATTAGACGCACTATTATTTCATACATTCAGTCATTAAACAAAATAATAGTCTGGCTTATTTTTTGTATTTAACATATAATACAATTTGAAATCAGCCAAATATTTAAATTATTATAATTGAAATAATTGCAACTATGAATTTTTTAAATGCTTTCATCTGTGACACGGTTTAGATAAAGCACACACAGCTTGAACATGTTCGTCTCATATTTATAATATGTATCTACTGGTAAAATATTGTGCACTATGTATAATAAATTAGTAGATATTTAAATAATGAAATGAAGTCAAAATAAAATCAAATTACAGAAAATAAAAAAATATAGAAATATTTCTTACAAAATCATGTTTTGAACCCTTTTCAGCCTTGAAGCCGCTATTAAACCTATCAGCCCAACGTTTTGTAATCGGTGGAATATCCACCATCAGGGCTAAAGAGCAACCATTAAAACCAGACAATTTTTACTTTTTCACCAAATAATATTTTTTTTCAGCAGAAATAAATTTACACCTGTCGAGAATCAACCTGTGACCGTCGGATCAAATAGCGAACATTTTGAACTAGGCCGCGGGGCTTGTCTGTCCATCCTTTCAGTCAGTGCATTAATAAAAAAAAACTATATATTAAGAAATCGGATTAATTACTTTACCCTCACTACTTTTACTAATCTCAACGTTAACATAATTATTAGTATGGTTGTGTACGTGAAGAATTATTAAAATAATTGTAATTTATCAAAAATAAAGTAGAAAATTATATTCAAAGGAAACGATATTCTTCAATTGTCTTCGATTGCAATGTATAATTCAGAATACAATAAGTTCTCTTCATACGAAAGAGTTTCGTTCCGAGAGCTCGTTCGCAAGTCGAAAATAGATAACCTAGTCATTCAGCATTTACTGTAATAGTCCCCACTATTCTTGGACTCAGCTGGGTTATAAAATTAATTGCACACAGTAATTGAACAAAATTCTATACCGAAGAGCTCACGCACTTATTAACAAAGACCGCACGTGACTACTGTAAACATTACTGAACAAGTGGTTGAGAAACGAACTAACCATACGCGCTGACGCCAAATTTGTAATGTCGGTGCAAACTAGAATTGTGCATTTATTAAAATAAATTTGAATAATTAGATATTAATGTTTTAATATTTGAATGTTTGCGTGTAAAGGACTCACTGTACAATAATTTGCATACTCAGCAACCAATTAAGATCTTAATAAATTATGAATGTAGATATTCAACTCGGTGTATTTTTTTCCTAAGGGATTCCTTAAAATTTCTGTATTTTTACAATATAAATCTTGTTTTCAATGAGCCTCGCTCACAAATTGCTATAAAGTTAATTATAAAAATGTTATAGTATGTAATTCTTGGAAGAGCTGTCATTTTTGTAGTCAAGATATCGATATTCTGATTGCTATCAAATTAATACAATGTTATCAATAAGAATATCGCCTTTATAAATATCGTTATCGTTATTGTCAATGTCTTTGTGCTTCCTGTAGTAGTTCTCATTGTTTAAAAACTTTATGTTATTAAATTTGCCGCTGTGAAAAAACCCAGTGTCGAAATCACGTTTGGAATCATCATAATGCTTGTTTTCTTTATAGTCTTCTGCGTTTGTAAATATTCGTTTGTTGTGGTCACTTTCGCTAAACTCTTCCTTATATTCTCTAGAGTCACTCTTATCATAGTCGTCGTCGCTAATTTTGTCGCTCAAGTCTTCCGTTTCATATTTAGACTCATAATGGTCATCGCTAATTTTGCCGCTAAAGTCTTCCGTTTCATATTTAGACTCATAATGGTCATCGCTAATTTTGCCGCTAAAGTCTTCCGTTTCATATTTAGCGTCGTGATAGTCGTCATTGCTAACTTTGCCGCTAAAGTTTTCCGTTGCATCTTTAGCGTCATCGAAATCAGCGTCGCTAATGTCGCAGTTGTTAAATTCGTCACATTGTAAATTGTTGCCATTTTTTAAATGTTCATCGCTACTCTTTTCTGTCACGTGACTTTTGTAAAAATCACCATCATCGCTGCGAGCGTTTGTGTAAATGTCATCATTATTATTAAATACATTTTTATAATAGCCGCCAATGTTTCCGTAATACGCATTGCAGCAATCTTGATAGCACTTTAACAGCGCCCAAGCAGCCATATCGGAGTTAAATAAAAAGGGATTATTGGCGCACTGCATATGACATGAAAAAACATACGGATTGCTCGCTTGAATATTGGGATACGGGTTATACGCGCCCTGCGAAGCGATTAAAGGATTTCTTGCATCTTGCACACCAGAAAAATAATTTGCGGAATCTTGCGCAGTGCCGTATGTTCTAAGGTTATCGCCTGAAATAACATAAGGTGTTCTGGATTGTTGCAATACAGGAAAAGTGTTTATATTGTTGTGGAAATTAGTTAAAGGGGACCCGGCACGCCGTGAAGCAGAAATAGGATATATTACGGAACCTTGCGCACTAGGAACATGAGTCCTTACACCTTTCGAACGAGATAAAAGAGGATTTCCGACGTCTGCATGGATTTTGTTACCGCGCGAAACAGGAACGGTGGCAGTATCGCTATCGCGCACACCATGCGAAGCAGGTTTACGATTTAACGAAGCTTGTCCCTTAAATTCACCTGGTTGTTTAACGTTTCGATTATGAACGTGATAATGAGGTCCCATTCTTTGACTGAACAGTTTATTAGGTTTTGCGGTGGTTTTTCCATACACTAACTGGTGCTTGGGAACTGCCAACCCACCGTCGTAGTCCGCTGAATCAATTGTATTCGATAAATAGTTTTTATTATTTTTTTTATCCAAGTAATTTTTGATGGCAAATGGAATTTTATTCAGTAAACTATACGAGTCGTCCGGTGCGGTATCTTCAGGATAGTGAGCGGTAGTCTTCAGCACGCCAACCACATTCCCGTCTATGTCGAGCATTGCCGTGATCAATTCTTTAACATCGTTCTTGTTGTTCGCGGTGACTCGATCGGCATCACTGCGGCCCTCTTTATTCTGAAATAACACAGACAGTCTAGATCAGTCTTTAAACATATTATTGTACATTTTACATATCTTCTTTCGAATTGAACTCGCCTGTTGCTGCTGCTCACATTTCTACTCAAAATGTTCGGACAAATCTGAAAAGCTCTCAAAATCTGTCAAAGTTGAACGCACGTCATTGCTATGCTAAATTAATGCAACTCGATTTCATAGATTAACGATAACATAAATATATTCTCTATGACGCTGATAAAAATGATTTTTAAAAATTTTCAGGTTTCATTTCAAATAAACGTAGTTATATAGAAAGCAGTCATCTATAGAAAACTCCAAATTACATGAAGGCAAGAGTACATATCAAATTTACACATTAATTTGAATATTATTTACCTTTAAAATGATAAATAATATAAAATGACAATTTTTTTAAGATGATCTAAGAATAGATTTAGGTATTTTTACTAGCTATCAAGTTTTTTTTAAATATTAAAATGGGGTTTTTTCGATGAAAAAATTTTTTCAGGCTCTGGCTGTTTAAGGAAAAATATAGAATTAATATTACTGCGTCAGATAAAAACAAAATCTCATTTTTTCTAAATTGTGAACTGTATAACTACGTTTAAATAATCTTTTTTTTAAAAAATATAGAGATATTAACACAGAATACGTATCACGTCAATATTCGTTATTTTACTTATTTATTTTACTTTCAAACTAAGCTAAACGCTTGTGCTATGAAAATAGGACTAACTTGCTGGTCACTAGATCGCTAAGTCAGCGTTTTAACCACTAGACCAACGAGAATAATGAAACTTTGTAAAAAAATAAGCTACTTTAATTTATCATTAATGTTAATATAACAGGCTCTAATTTAATATTTATATTAGCAATATTTGAATATATCCAAGAACACACAATTACTGGATTTTTATCTACAAAGGCACTGTTATTAAATAAATATCAGATATCTTATAGAGACGAAGCTATTTTTATATTATATTTAATAATTACCCCATACTTCTATATATTTCACGATAATATAACAATACGATATTAAATTGCAATAAACGACTTAACACTAAAGATGAGATACATTGTGATTGTGTGAGTAATATTGGTGATGGATTGTAACGATATTTGGTAACTGTTATTTATCCTATTACTACTGTCAACACAATCGAACACCAATAACAGTTACAATCACGGTTAAGCATGTACATATCAAGTAAATATCAGATATATCACAGAGATGAAGCTATTTGTATATTATATTTAATAATTACCCTATACTTCTATATGTTTTCGATTAAATATAATAAGGATAGCTTCGTCTCTTTAATATTTATATGCTTAACCGTGATTGTGACGTGAGATTAGTGTTCGATTGTAGTAACAGTAGTAATACGTTAAATGACAGTTGCCAATTATCGTTACAATCCATCACCACTATCACTCACACAATCACAATGTATCTCGTCTCTAGTGTTGAGACGTTTATTGCAATTCAACATCGTATCATCATATTATCGTGAAATGTAACGAAACACGTCACAAAACACAACCAGACCGCCGCGATTCGAATAACCTGAGGACTAATGAAATTGTCTGTTGACTTCGACGTCGACCAATCTGAACGCTGCGCAAGCAATGCCACTCACCGATTTGTAACAAGTGACCGAGCCGAAGGCCAGCAGAGCCAACAAGGCAACGCGCGCCGCCACAAGCATCTTGTAAATGCGGAGTGCCGATAATTTTACAATAAATTGTTTTTATATTAACTTATTTTCGTTCTTTCATTGTTCTGCGCATTTCACAATTTTCCGGATATAAAAATGCAATCTGTTCGATTGCTCGGTCGGATCACATGTTATAAAACCTTTTTATTTTTATTTTATTAATTTATTGAAACAAAGAACGTCATCATACCCTTTCTCTTTTTTACAACGATCCTAATGGAGCAATTAGACTGAAATTTAAAAAAATGTTAAAATATTATATTTGAATTGTGAATATAATATATTATACATTTTAGAAAACGAAGATGTGTAAAGACACGAAGACTAAGTTTTTTTTTTTTTGAGTTTCTATAACGTGTTAATGATTATTATTTAAATGTATTATTGATATTGCCTATCATTAAGGACAACACATTCTCATTGTGAAGTTGTAATTATTCGTATTAATTAGAAAGATGTACATATAAAATCAATTTTATCGAAAAATATTGTTGTTGTTACCGGGATTCGAACCTGGATCTCTTCCAATTAGGGGAACGTGCATTAAGCTTAAGATGGTTTTCAAGTAATGCAACGATAGATGTATTAATTTGGAAAGTGTCGCATATAGGTTCGAAAATTTGTCGTCAAAGTACTGTGTGCTGTAGCATAATCGGTTAATGCACGTTTCCTCGATTAATCTGATAAAAAGAATGTTCTCAACATTTATTGAACTTGGTCGGATCTCTCGCTTTTCGTCTTTCCGGTGACAACTTTATCCGGCTTCCAAGGCCCTTTCATGGCACTAAAGCCCAGGGTAAGATTCCACCTTCTCCCTTCCACAAGATCTCCACCTTCTACCCTTGTCTAACCTTCTGCAGTTCCCAGATCCATCCTATTCCTGTCCTTTTCCACACGTCAGTTCACTTGTTCCTTGGTCTGCCCCTAGATCGCTTCCGTTAAGATATCCACATTGGTTTCCTGTCATCCGGCATTCTTCAACATTCCTTCACAGCTATTGGGACTAAAGAACTTTCAATTTGTTCTTGCAGAATGAAATTTAAGAAATCGTGGTCCTTTTTTAATATAAGTTTCATTTTCTAACATAGGTTCAAAATTTTTTTTTAGTATTTTGCATTTTTTTTTTTCATTTTAGGATAGATATCAACTCATTTCATAACTGTGAGTGAATATTGGTCTTATTATTGGTTTGTATATTAGCATTTTGCTTCGTTAGCTTAGTGTTTTTGACCATGAGATCGAAAATAATCCATTTATAGGGATGATATACAAAATTACTAAAAAAGAGCATTTGAGACGTTTGAACAATGGTGGGTTTTCAAATTTTTCTAATCATTTGAAAGGTCATGGTTTTGATAAAAAATTGGGATTGTTAATTTTGTATGTAAACGGTGTTGGTCATAAATTAAATAATTTGGAATCGTCGGAGATAAATAAAGCGTGTAAAATTAATCAAAAAATTATAAACAACCAACTAAATTTAACCACAAGTCCCATACTAATTTTTTTTCCTAATATTATTCTAGTAATTTTGTATCATCAAGTAACAATTTAAGATAGGTATTAAATTAATTTTTTAAATAATAATTATTTTTAAAAATAGATTCTGTTTAAGAAACAACAACATATGTTTTTGATTAGTTATTGACATCTTGCAGAAAAAAATGATATTTTTCGAAATCGGTAGATGTATTTTAAGTCTTTATGTAAATTAAAAAATACAAGCATAGATAAAAACAAAACTATGAAGTGGTGAATAAGTAAGAACTAATAAATGGTGGCTTAAACAAAGTATTTTGTCTAATTATTTACATAAAATGAAGCCACAAAGTAATTTTGCAAATATTGAAGAAGTATATTAATTATAATTCAATTTTCTTTAGTTGTCGTCTTAGGTAGATACTTCATAAATAAATTCCTGATAATTTTTTAAAACTGATTCGTAAATTTTTTCAGCCTAAGTATTATTAATCTTTTTGCAAAGTTTTCCAATATCTTCATTATTTAGGAATTCAACTATTAATACGAAAATGAATAATGTGCATGTCCACGATGATCTCTGAAAGTCGGTGGTGGTACATGCGTACTGGTTGCGTCATTTTAATCCACGAGAAAAATACATGCAGTGATGATTAATGTATCAAATTTTGCTGTACTGTACATTATGCGCACTCGAGTCGAATTTCCGAGAGAAATCTCATCCATGGACACGCGTCCTAATAGAATCATCTGAAATAATATTAGTGCTCATATCTCCCTGGTAGATTCCTACGATAGCTGATCTTACGTGAAATATATTTTTACCCCAGATATTTACATATGTTATAAAAGATCCGGAGATAAACTACAATTCTATTGAAAAGTTATATTACGATCTCTCTCCTAATGACCGTGAATCGAATTACCACGTATAAACGCTAACAGCTTTTAGGTTTTTTCAATAGATGTGATATTTTAGAATATTTTTAACGTAGAATGTACCCGAGTAAAATTTCTAACGAATACTACGATAGAAATAGGTTCTTCTTCTTCTTCTTCTTTTTCATCCCCTTTATCCTAATAAGGTCGAGGGCCTAACGTTGGGACAGCACTCGTTCACCTCTCTCTGTCCTGCGTTGTGTCTATTACTTGGGCCACTGATAGTTCCAACTTTCTTCGCAAAGTTTCTCAATCCGCTTTTTCCACGTGCTCCTGTATATACCACCACTGTATATACCTAGCTCAAAAAACATAAAAATTAGACATGTTATATTACGCTGATTTTTTTTTTATTAGAATTGAATGCAGTAACTAAAGTTTTTTTTTTGCAAAATTCTTTTTTAGCATTTTTTTATATTGTTAACTTCGTTTTATCAACCACTTAATGATTTAAAATACATCTACCGTTTTCGAAAAATATCTTTTTTTTCTTCAGGATGTCATTAGGTAGATGTATTTTAATTCATTAAGTGGTTAATAAAACAATATTAACAATTTAAAATAATGGATTTTATCCAAAAAGTTGATTTTGCTAATTTTAAAAATATGTTGTTTGATTGTTAGTAAAAAAATATTTACTACTTGGAAGTAAGGTAGTACATTCCGCAGTAAACACATTTTACTCTCCGATATTTGATAGTTAAATATGGCGGACTTTTCACAGCTGTTCCAAAAGTCATCTGACACATTGATACTTTGAAAGTTGCAGTCTACGATAATTAATCATTATAAATATCCCGTTATTTTAGTAATGGGAGTTCATCCGATGATGATCTCATTGTTTAATATACATTAGCACATAAAACGAAAAAATTCACCACCAAAGTGTCAGATTTCGAACGCCTAGGCGAAAAAATCCATAGATAATGCATAAAATAAAGCATATTTCGTGATTATTTGTCGCGCCTATAGACATCTCCATCTATGCTTAAACGGTAGTAAATTTAATGTATCAACAACCAGCAAAGGATTTTTACTACGGGCGTTAGTAAAAAGTTACCTTAGTAAAAACTTATTATTAAATCCACAACCGGCCCTAAGAATAAAAGCTAAAGATTATTAGGAGAACACATTATTATTGTGAAGTTGTAATTATTCAGAACATAGGTCTATGATATTTTAAATATGAATTAAATATATTAATTAGAAAGATATACATATAAAATCAATTTAATCGAAAAATATTGTTGTTGGGCCACCGGGATTCGAACCTGGATCTCTTTCCAAACCGGGGAAGGTGCATTATCCAAGTATGCTACAGCGACTATATTTTTAGCGACAAATTTTCCAACCTATATGTTACATTTTTGATATTAATACATTTGATCGTTCCATTATTTGAAAGTGCCATCTACCTTATTTTTACGGAATGTCAAATACCTTTCATTCATTAATATAAAATTTTGGACACATTGATACAACTTTATTATTAAGAGAACACATTATTATTGTGAAGTTGTAATTATTCAGAACATAGGTCTGTGATATTTTAAATATGAATTAAATATATTAATTAGAAAGATATACATATGAAAAATATTGTTGTTGCGCCACCGGTATTCGAACCTGAATCTTATACGTATATCTTTCTAACTAATATATTTAATTCATATTTAAAAGCTTAAGATTTTTTGCTAGGGTAATATTTATTTTTTCGAATCGGAAATAAATATTCCGTCTGTGTATGGCACGATACATGCAACTGAGACATGTAACGCGTTTTTAACGATTGATTAAAAATGGTGATCCTTTGCCAAAAATGTATTCCGTCATTAATATTAGGAAGAAAACATGAAAGGATGTAGGTACCGTGTACCACGCCATGTGTCGTTTTTTTCCGTTTTGATAGTGGTGGGTGCCGCTCCACGTGCCCGCCGCGCGGCCCACACTCGCCGCTAACGATACAGTGCGGAGCTCCGCCATAAAACGCGTCGTTAGGTAGCGATTAAGGTTTTGGCGGGAGAAATGTAAAAAATGGCTGCAAAAATAAACGCCGCAACGCAGGCTGGGCCGGAGCGAGGTCGGAGCGGCCCGCCACTCGTTTGCAAAAAAAACAATGACCACTGCGAGGTTCCGTCAGGAACTCCGATCTGCTCAAGCGTGGCAGGAATCTGGAGTTGTTTGGAGTGTGAGTCTCCAGATGGGAGGTCCTCCGGAAAACTGCTATTTTTATTTTCTACCTTCTGCCCATGTATGATTTGCGATGTACTGTTCCTGTGGATTAAATCTGCCGGCAGTTGTGCGCGGAGAATGAGTCTTTTATATGTCTTTCTTTTGTGTCCAAAATGGAGTGCCTTTTCATTTCCCCCCTGCTCCACGGTCTTATTAATTGTATTATTTTATATTATCTTTATGTTATGTACTGTAAATACTATTTATTTATTTACTAATAAAGTGAGTCAACCGAGGAAAACGAGGGCAAATTTTGTTTTGGCAGCTGTGCGATATCGTCCTGTCAATATGCGGGGCGCTATCGAACAGCTGCCTAGTAGCATTAAAAATGCCAATTAGGCGGTGAATGAGTAGGACCGAGATAGGACCTTTGAGCTTATTGCATCGGTCCTGGGTAGGCGGTGGGTTCGCCCTCATTGTGACGGAAGGAGCGTAGGTATTCAATAATAGGCAAGAAAATATCGCACACAAAAAAGGTAACGAAATTTGAATTACCCACTAGAAATTAAATATTTGCATAATATATCGCAAAAAGTGATAATTTCAATATCTTGTTCATTATTGGATTTAGAAAGGATCACTAAGGTGGTTTAGTCATATGGAACGGATGAATGAAGAGAGAGTGGTAAGGAAGACATATGACGCAAGTGTTGATGGCACCAGAAATGGAGGACGTCCGCGGAAGACCTGGCACTACCAGGTAAACCACATACTGTAGGATGGTGCTGGTCAGAAGCCTCAATAATTGGCGAGCTTGTATGAGAATATGTATGAATGTGAATGAGGCGAGAACTGGGTGTCAGGACAGAAGAGTGTGGCGTTCTATCCTCTCTGCCTACCCCCGCGGAGAAAAGGCGAAATGGTAAGTTAGTTAGTTTGTTTACTCATCACAATTATCAATATTTAAAAAAAAAAATTAAATGAATTATTTTAAACACTTTTTATCTTTTTTCTACTATTTATTATTTTATGACCGGTTTCAGCCTGTCACGGCCACCTTCAGACTGGTAAATTTTTCTATTAAGCTAGGATATTTATACATTACAATACAGGGGTGTTTTACAGTACACATGCAGTACACATGTTATTCCCAAAAGAATAATTATAAAATGAATAGAAGCACTCAACCAATAAATGGAAATTTACTATAATACCAATTTTTTTCCAGCTTTTTTTCATATATAATATTTCATACAATTTTTATTATTTGCCAAACTGAATAGCAGTTTTACAGCAAGGATTAACATTCAATTAAAGTAATTATCGTATTAAATTAACGTAAACTAATCAGTAACAATTTTAAAAAAACTACTAAAATCTTCCCTTAAAACAAAAAAAATGTTTATTCGAACCTAGAACAAAGGATTGTAGATTATAAGTTTGGTATCGGTCATGGGAAGTTCTGAAAAAATTCATTAATTTCTTTTGCACAGTGTTCAAAGGCTGTACTTCTCCTTTAAATTCGGCACTACGCTGGTGCGAGAAATGTAATTTACCTTCACGAAAGCAATATTTTTACTAATTTCAAATTAAGCTAAAAACCTGTGCTATTAAAATAGGACTCACTTGCCGGTATCCCGGAATGAGACTCGAACCTCCGACCAGATCACTAAGCCAGTGTCTTAATCATTAGGCCAACGAGTATATTAAAAATAAGATCGATATCTGAATTGGATCTGCTAGTGACGTTGTTAAAGTTACGATCTAGACTATCGTTAAAGCTGTATTAAGCCAGATTCTAATGTATTTATCCTCAATTCATCTCAGCAGTCACGTTTTCAACGATTCGGTGACGAAACAGGTGCCAGAAAGATTGGATATACACGGCAAATTAGCCCAGAAAACTATACACAGAAAAAAAGAAGTTATTAAATTGAGGTTTTGACGCATGATGTTCGACACTCTTAATTATTACATATATATATATAATACTGTTTTATTAATTTCAATGTGATTTTATATAATTATTAATGTTTTGTTATTCGTTTATTATTGTGTGGTAATCGTGCACGCGCTCCACAGACATGGCCGTGTAAGAACACACCTGACAGCCGAAATGAACTAACCAATAAGTAGATACCAATACACCAGACGGACGTGTCTTAAGAGCTAACAGACCACCTTTCCGCAGACCGTTCTTTCGTCGACTTCTCAAGCGAGCCACTCCAGTCTTCAACATTAGACTCGACGTACTGCCATTGTAAATCATCCCGCAATAAACGCCAACTTTTGGAAGTTCATTTAAATACCTCGCTCTGGACACTGCATAAATAATCACACACGCACATTCATTTACACTGCGACATGCACCAACTGTGCTTGCAGTACCGTGTCGAAAGCAGGGTGTGTCATTTTTAGGTACTGACTTGTAATACCGTGTCGAAAACAGGTGTTGTGTGAAATGAGTAGTCTTGTGTTATGTGTAAGTTCCATCTACTGTCGGATTACTCTCTGTGCAGACTATTAGACTCATGTGGCTTTGAAGCGCCGAACATCATGAGGTTTTAAATTTTAGGCTGTAAATTATATGAATGTTCACAATTGTCTCCTTACCTTATGAATGGCCGTAAAATCCTAAAAACATTAGAAAAATAATTGACTATTACATGATAGAATACGTCTAATTTATTATACTAGTGATCCAAAATACTTGTAGGTAATGAATTTTTGGAACAAGTAGATGAGTTTGTGTATTTGGGAAGTATGTTTGATAGAAACGGAAAGATAGAGAAAGATATCGAAAGGAGAGTGACTGCAGGGAATAAAGTGAACGGCGCGGGTTTAAATGGAATTATAGCTAATGGGAACTTGTCAACCGAGGCAAGACTAGCGATTAGTCCTGGTACCGACACAGATGTATGGAAGTGAGGCCTGGAGCTGGCAGAAGAGGAACGAAAGTAGATTGAATGCAGTGGAAATGTGATCACTTAAGCATATATGTGGCAAATCTATTTACGACAGAGTAAAGAATGAAGAAATAAGGAAAGAATATAAACCTGATGTTAGTATAATGAGTAAGATTAAGAAAGGAGGAGAGAATGGTAAGAAAGATATAGATGTTGATGGCACTAGAAGTAGAGGGCGTCCGCGGAAGACTTGGCACGACCAGATAAACCAGATACTGGAGGATGGTCCTGTTAGAAGCCTTAAACTTGTATGAGAAGATGTATGAATGTGGATGAGGTGAGAATTGAGTGCCAGGACAGAAGAGTGTGACGCTGTATCCTCTCTGCCTATCCCCGCGAGGAAACGGCGTGATGGCAAAAATAAGTAAGTAATTTCTGAAGTGAATGTCTAGACATTCTAAAAATGTTTTCGTCGACCAGCTTAATCTTCAAATAACAAATTGTAAAAATAAACCGGAGAGAAGTCCTGGAGCTGGAATTTCGTTTTGTCGAGAAGGCCTCTAGGGCCGACAACTTCAAGCATTCAAGTATGACTTGACTAAAAGTAATAGGGCTAATTACATTACCGCTTACAAATTTCGCCAGTTGAATTACTTGAGCAATCTCAGTGAAATGTTTAGTGGATTTTATTATAATTATTTACTATTCCAATTCGCCAAATGAACACTTCATTTACCATTTGTTTGAAGTATTTTTAATAGGAAATTATTCACTGTTAATAAATAAGCACCATTTAGAGAGATGCCAGACAGTACTGCCACAATACAAGTAGATACAAACAAGTCAGAGAAACTCTCAGCTTAGTATAATTCAATGTCAAATTTAATTTTCTCATTTACAGTTTTCAGCAAGTAGTCAATGATTGTTTGGAGTAGTGTGGTGTGTGTGTGTGTATGTGTTGGATGCAGGGACGTGCGCTGCATGTAAGCAAAAAAGCTGTGCATTACTAAAAATTCTGAGAAACAAATACTAATTAAATAATTCATATGATTTAGATCAGTGCTCCTCAACCGGTGTGCCGTGAGCCGGATACAGGTGTGCCGCGATCAAATTCAATGTATTTGACATTTTACAATTTTATAGATATATTCGAGCATTTTAATGAACTTAATAAAACAATGCAAGTTGGAAATGAGAATATATTGACGTGCTCCGACAAATTATATATTTTAGCTTTTATTTTATATATTTATTACTACTAATTTAATACTATATATTTTAGCTTTTGGAGTGTCGTAGGCGAGAAAAGGTTGCGGAGCACTGTTTTAGATAACAAACTCAAATGGAAAGAACATATAATAATAGATCTTACAAACAAAATAAGGAAAACTGCCTACATATTTTTGAGACTCAGAAACATCTTATCGCTTACAAATCTAAAAATAATATATTACGCGTTTGTAGAGTCACATTTACAATACGGTATTATTGGATGGGTAGGAGCATATAAAACTTCAATATCACAATTAAAAATCACTCAAAAATGATAATAAAAATTAATCTAAAAAAATAATTACTATCCAAGTATCCAACTCTTCAGATTTAGAGACCAAATTGATATTCCAAAACTAAAATATACCGCAACCCAAAATCACTATATTTATCAATTTTTTAACAATCTCCCCATCACAATTAGAGAAATTACAGACTATTATAAATTTGTATTTGAAGTCAAAAAATATGTACAGATACATCAATTATACAATTATACTGGTATATACTCCTTTATACACGAGTCTTACTCTCATAGAGAAGAAATAAATGTTAAAATAAATATATATTATATCTTACTGATTATTTTAAAAATGTATTATATCTTCTAATAAAAAGGAAATTAAAAATATAAAAATAAGAAGGCAGCAAGGACGAACAAGATAAAACGTTACTTACTATTGGCACTGGGTTTATTAGGACGAGTTACAATCGAGTCTGTACTAATATAATACGCGTCGGTAGAAAGAGTGAATGAGGCAGCCGCAGGCGAGACGTCTGATGTACCCAGCGTATTTTAACTGCGGTCACGCACTGCATAGATGAATGCATACGGGGATGTCGGCAGGCGTCCGCCACAATAGAAATACATTTGATGGTAAATCATTTTCATAACAATTATTGGATAATAACATTAACATAACGCCTTGAAATATATAAATATATAACAAATTATAGATATCTCATGGAGACGAAGCTATTTATATTATATTATATGGGAATATATGGAAGTATGGATAATTACATGGCTTACTGCTTGTCTTCGGCTGGCTTAAGTGATCACTTTACACAATGTAACGTTCACCATTCCACCCACAATCAACCTCCGTATCTATAAAATTTTTAGAAGTTGTATATATGTTACCGTGTAGAAACTCTTTGAGTATTTAACTACAACTTCGCTGACGCCATCTATGGTCTGAAATTTGATATTCATTTCCCTGAAACAGAATAGATGTCACTGATGAAAATCTTATTTTTTAAATTAATTTTATAATTATTCATACTTCCATATATTCCAATATAATATAATATAAATAGCTTGCCTTTGTAAGTAAAAATCCAGTAATAGTGTGTTCTTGGACATACTCAAATATTGTTAACACAAATATATCTCTTGATTATTATTACGTGTTCACGCATACTAATAAATTATTTTAAAGGTATCTCAACATGTCTAATTTATATCACTTTCGTCTAGAAACATCGCCTTCTTCAGTTTTATCAAAATTATTACAACGAACAAAATAAAAATATTTAGTTTAGCGCACATCGCTATTTGACGCCTCGGGCAGCCGCCCTGTCCGGTGAAATCTAAAGCTCGCCCCGATGTGAGGTTGTAACGATATGACCATAGCCAAATTATTAATGCTATTAGTGAGATTTTTTACGATCTAAATTACATTAGCTACATTCCTGGTGATTTCAATTTGTTGATTTTCCTCCATATTTTGGTAACACCTTGCGCTGTGTGACTTATAACTCTACATTTGTAATATAAAATTTGCGCTTACTGATACATGGATGTACGCCCTTTTTCGGCAGACTTCATCGTTCCTGACTACTAGAATATCGGGAGACTGAATCAGCTAGGTCAGAAGAAGTTGTAAGCTTAATCCTGTAGCACTAATCACCATAAAGTTTACGACAGCCATAAACATTTCGTCTCACCACTCTGTCATTGTGTCGCGTTGGCTATTCTGTTTGTGTAATTTCGCCGCCAGCTGCAACAGTGAGGGGTGTGTTATTTTTTCGCTTTTAAATTTAAGGGTACGAAGCATATAGCCTGTACAAAAAAATATTAAAATTAACATAACAAAACACAGTAAGTCCTCTACATGTGAACAAGTTCGGTTTCTAAAAATCGTTCGCAAGTCGAACAAACTTAGCCTAGATATCTGACATTTAAGCTTGATATCCGACATCGTGCAGCGCTGCGAGTAAAATTAATCAATTAGAAAAATATGCAGATTTATAGAATATCTGGTTGCTACCTGGATACAAATCCGGAACTTTTCCTTTCCAGAGAAATACACTACCAATATGCTATATATTATACAGAATAATCTATAGTATTTTTTAAATAATAATTCAATTTTTAAAAGCAACCAACTTTATATTACAATGAATCCCTAATTACCTTTGTGTGATACACAATAGGAAACGCCAAATATAATTTTAGTTAATTAAGAATAAATTATGCTACATAGGTATATAGAAAAAATATTATTAATGAAATTTTGTCATGAAATTGCAATTTCAGAACATAGTTTTGTGATATTTTTAATACAAATAAAATTAATCAAAATTAACAAATATTTGGTTGCTACCGGGATGCGAATCCTGAACTTTTCCTATCCGGGGAATCGCGCCAAATTTGCAACTCATTAATTTACTTTTAGATATATTTATTTTTAGTTTCAACCAGAAGAAAATATGTACATATAATATTATGTTATAATTATTTCCTGTCAATAATGACTGGCAATACATATTTATTTTATTTAAACAATCAATGAAAATACAGTAGCAAAATAATTTTTATTTCGAAATCGATATACTATATTTTTTAACAATTCTCCTGTAAATAACACATTTTTTTCGTCCATTTATGAATTATGATAGGTACTTAAAAAATATTCAGGTACAGTGGAATCTTGATCGATCGTTCCCCGAATAATCGTTTTCCCGCATGTGTCGTTTATTTCTTCCAGTGCCGAATTAATTTCATACAAAACACGCAAAAATAGATCGCATCAATCGTCCCCCTACGTATCATTTTACAGTATTAATCGTTAAATTTTTTTTTTTATATCCCGCATTCATAGTTTATTTTAGTAGGTCCCTTCAAAAACGATAGCTAGAGGTTCCACTGTACCAGTGGCGGTCGGTGACTTTTTGTAACAGGGATACTGGATAAAAAGTTTATACCTACACTTCAATGTATTAATAATTCGGCTTCAAGAATTACTGTCAAAAATGCGTCACACAAACAAATTCCTCAAAAATTTATGCTATTTTGTGCATTATACCCATAAGCATTAAAGTCGTTTTTTGTATGTTGGATGCTGTTAACGAATGCGTATACAGTATTCGAAGACCTTAACAGGCACAACTGATTGTCAAATACTTTCAAACTTTGTGGGTGCGAAACGAATGATAGAATCCACTGTTGCTAGTATCTGTGTGTTTATGCAATTCATAGATGTTCGAAAGTTGAGAATGTACGTATATGTATTTCGACTCGTAATGCGTGTTATGGATTGGCCTCTAAAGGACGAATTTATTTACAGCAGTGCTGTTTTCGACTAGAAACAAAATGTCTAAAACTTTTTAACTCTAGAACACGAGGGATGCGGAGGATCCAAAGCACGCAGTAGTGTATTGTCGATCAACGATATTCCACATTCAAAAATGATTGTGACAGTTCGTGTTTAAAGTTTTTCATTGAAAAATTGCTGTTATTGTATAATTTAGTTACTACGTGATACGTACGGACGTAAGGCTATTTATATTAAATATTAACATATTTTGTTCAAAAGATGTTAATAATGAATTAAATAATTAATTATACGTAACAACTGTGGATTCCGCATGTCAACATGTCCCGGCATTTAGCGAGTGAGTCCATCTTGACAGACTATTATATATTATAGATTAACTTAATATTTTAACGACGCAGGTATAAAGTATAAAGACCAAACTCAACCGGGGTAAGTTTGAATAATTAAATGAACTCAAACCTCCGGTTAACTGAATTTTCTCAAATTTTTATTGCCTCTAAACGTATTTCCCCCGAGCTTTGCTGCATTGTAAAACATTGTAATCCCATTTATGCCACAAAACAGGCTCCCGAACGGCAAAAACACACAAAACAGGAGAAAGTAACTCAAACAATGAGTTAACTAGCTGAAACATTGTCATATGTTAGTGGATAGGTACTGTTACAATAAATAGAAAATTATGTTTACATATATAAAACTGAAATTTTTTAGCTAGATTAGTCAGACAATGATTCCTCCGAATGTGGAATTATGATTAACCTTGTTTTTATTTAAAATTTTGACTTTTAAAATGATTAGTCACACGTTGGTAATGCACGTCATTAACAATAGGTTAACAAGTCATAGGTCACAATAAATACGAATATATCTAATTATGAAATATCACAGGAACAAATGTGAGGTGTCGCCGGGCTCACCAATTTGCAACTAGTGTAAATCGAATGGAATACATTCATTATTTTCGTCCACTTATCCTAGTCGAAATAATCAAAAAACTAGATAAGGCACTCCATTTCACCCTGGGTTGCCCAACACAAAACAATAATTTTTGTTGTTTATATTTACGGTTTTGTCATACATATTGGTAGTCATTCCTCTGGCATTCGCAAGACGAGTCCAAGCCACCATAATTGGTACTTCTCACTTGGTCCAATAATGTAACTCCTGCTGCTCTTTTATGACTCATTTCTGCAGCATGGATCATCGAACTCACTCCATCCCTTAGGATTTGTGGAGATCTATCGCCTCCACAGCTATCGTTAGAGCCAACGACCCCTGAACGTACTTTGAATTTACCAGTGCACAAATCTAGAGCTCACAAAAACACGTCCGGTACGGACGCCAACAAGTCCACAATAATATGCGCCCCCAATCATCTGGAAGACCCACTCGTGAGCTCCATTCAACTCGACGTCATCTTCCCAATAACAAGTTTCTAGAATAACCTCCGTTAACTACTTACGCGTAACTTTACGGTAACCTGTGCTCAATAAACTACTGTCAACTGTGAGTAATCTTTCTCGTTTCCAACGTGATTTAGTCTGGCCACACACACACTCCGCGATCACAACCAAATGAGCATGAGATTAACAATATTTAAGTATGTCAAAGAACACGCAATGACTGGATTTTTACCTCCAAAGGCATTGTTATTAAACAATGTATATATATATATATCTCATAGAGACGAAACTATTTATATTATATTAAATGGGAAAATATAGAAGTATGGATAATTACAGGGCTTGCTTGCTTGGCTGGCGTAAATGACTTTACATAATATAACTTTCAAATATTGTTAATATAATATACCAGTCTAAATAAGAAATATATAAAAATTAAAATTGACTTTTCGGGTGTATTCTAGTATAACGTGTTAATCATTTGTCATATATACAGATAAAGAATAGCTTCTATATTTTCTAATAAAAATAAGATTTTCATTAGTGACATCTATGCTGTTTCAGGGAAATTAATATTAAATTTCGGACCGTAGATGGCGATAGTTGTAATTAAATACTCGAAGTTTTTCTACATGGTAACATATATACAACTTCCAAAAATTTGATAGATATGGAGGTTGATTATGGGTAGAATGGTGAACGTTATATTGAGTAAAGTGATCACTTAGGCCAGCCGAAAACAGGTCGTAAGCTCTGCAATTACCCATACTTCCATATTTTCCCATTTAATATAATAGAGATAGATTCGTCTCTATGAGATATCTATAATTTGTTTGTGAACATGAGATTGAATGGGTAGTTATTGGGGCACTCATTCGCCAACGCTATAACATTATTCAAGATATTTCTTATTTGAGGGTGCATAACTTTATTATATACAACTCATACATTATATTTGTATTTAAATCAACAGTTGTTCTTATAAATAAATAAATAAATATATGTGTATACAGGATATAACGGATATTCAGGCCTATTCTCAAAATTGCAATATTGAAATGAAGGTGATTGTTACACAAACCATCAAAAATAGTGTTATATTTGAATGAGATAGAGGGAGAGAGAGTGAGGGAGTGAGGGAGATAAACGTACCATAATCTGTCAAAACTATCTGTCTATTTTTGAGGATTGGTGTAACAATCACCTTCACTTCAATATTGCAATTTTGAGAATAGGCCTGATAGAGGACACAATAAATCCCCTAGTTCATAACAGATTTTCATCATTTTTTTTTACCTGTTTACATGGTAGTACTAATTTTTCCATGGACGTCCTCTATTTCTGGTACCATCAACACTTGCGTCATATATCTTCCTCACCATTCTCTCCTCATTCATCCGTTCCATATAACCAAACCACCTAAGTGATTATACTAACATCAGCTTTACATTCTTTCCTTATTTCTTCATTCTTTACTCTGTCATAAATAGATTTGTCACATATACACCTAAGTGATCTCATTTCCACTGCATTCAGTCTTTTTTCGTTCGTCTTTTGCCAGCTACAATCCTCACTTTCATACATCAGTGTCGGTACCAGGACTCTATTGTGCACCGCTAGTCTTGCGTCGGTTGACAAATTCCCGTTAGATATAATTCCATTCAAAGCGCCGTTCACTTTATTCCCTGCAGTCACCCTCCTTTCGATATCAGCCTTTTTGTTTCTATCAAACATACTTCCAAAATATACAAATTCATCTACTTGTTCTAAACATTCATTACCTACAAGTATTTTGCACGGTGTCTTGCTTTCCTTTTTCTCGAATACCATCGCTTTCGACTTGTTAAGGTCGCATTCCTTGAAACTAACTAACGCACTGATGATTTATCACAAAATGTAATAGATAATTGTATTTGATCAAAATAATTCAATACACCGGAGATAGGCAAGCGAACAGACTCGGTCTTAATAAATTAAATAAAACAGTTGAGGACCCCTGTTTAACAGCATAAGGTAGTTTATGTAGACCGCAGGCCTGAGGAACGCGAAGGGGGGTAGATGGTTGATAACTTGGTAAAAAACTGAGGTGGCTTGGGCCTTCTGGATAATGTAAACATGGACTCGAGCTTAATTTAAAAAATGTACATAACTAGGGGTCAGTTTTGGTGTAGTACATTCATATTATAAACTCAATGAGGTGGTTGTAGAATGCTCGCATTTCTAACAAAGTTTCAGTCTAAAAAAAATATTTCATACATTCAAATTTGTTTATTTACATTTTGGCTGTTTATAAAGCCAAATTATGGCATAAAATACGGATGTTTCAAATCATTTAAATTACACGTATTGAAAAAAAAAATCTAGATTTATATATAACACAAAAAAAATAATCATATTTTTGACTATTAATAACGTATGAAACGAAAACAGTATTAATTTATGATGCGTATGAAAAATAAAAATATATATTTTTATGTTATATCGAAGATTTTCGTGATTAAATAAAATTAATTGTTTAATCCTGGCGTCACCTAGCGTGTACTAATCAATGGTTTTTGTGATTCATTGGAAATATATAGTTGATAGCTATTGAAACAATGGAATAATATATGTATCATTCGTAAAATACTACATATATTTAAATTTCAAATGTATCGTAAACTTAAATAACGTGACGAAAATTTAACGAATTTTCTCGGCAAGAAAATGTTCCGGGATCGTATCCCGGTGGTAGCCACATATTTTTCGATAATTTTTTTTTCCGTATATCTTTCTAATTGATTCATTTAATTAGTTTTAATGAATATATCTACATGATGGTTTCGTTTTAAAAATGTTTTGATGTGATTCTTAGATATATTTTTTTGGAATTTTAACATGAAATTTTGCTGTAAATTGGTTTTATTAATTTAATCTAGACTTAATAAATTAATATGAACCAAATCATGTATTTTCATGCTTAATTAAATATTCTTAATCATAATCAGTATAGAAAATTAATTATTCAACAATTTAATCTAACTAATACAAATAGATTTTTTTTTGTTAACGCACGTTATTCTTATTAGATTTGGATCAAAGTTTTCTAAGATATTGATGTTTTATTTTATTTTTTTAAATAGAAACGGGTACACGGAATACACGTCACATAAATATTCTTACTATTCTCAAACTAAGCTAAACGCTTGTGTTATGAAAACAAGACAACTTTGTGGTCTCCTGGAACGAGGCTCGACTATTAGATCACCAAGCGAGCGTCTTAACCACTAAACGAACAAAATACTCTTAATATCTCTATATTTTCGATAAATTTTAGCTTTTACATAGGTATATTTTTTTATTTAATTTAAATATAACAGTACATTTTTAATTGATATTTCATTATAACGGTTTAAAAAAAAAAGACTAAGTATAATTTATATACAAATATTTATTCAGCTCAAGTATGCTCCTGCAATGAAAAATGTCAAAAATGGAAAAATGTTATCAAGCCGATGCATCCGCGATATTAGCGCGTTAACAGCATAATTATTTATATGTGAAAAAAATATCTCGTAAGAAGTGTTTGTATCGTAAATAAATCAATAATTTCGTTGTTGATTATGATTATAACGTTACTGATAACACATAGAATAAATATTGTTCAACAGCTCGGTCCACACTGTTTGGTAATTGTTCAAACGAAGCTCTGTTCGAACCTTTTCCATTTCAGCAGGCTGTCGTCCGCGCGACGTGCGGCAGCCAGCTTACAGAGGCAGGGCTGCACACGCGATAAAACACATCCTGGCTCCAGGGTCTTCGAAATACTTCGCGTTATGACCAAACTAGCAACGTTCAACATTAAAGCGATGTGATGGACAATTCCACGCCAGTGCTCACGAATCATTAAGAGCTGCGTTAAGCCAACGCCGTTTTTTTTCTATTCGACGCCATTTTAAGGAAATATGTTGTTGGATACCTTACTTGGCAATTTGCAGAAGGCACAATAGTTAACCCCCCCATTATTACATCGAATGTATATATAAACCGTACCCAGAAATCTTCCAGTAGGCTTTTTTGTCCATGAGGCAGAAACTCCGTTAAGAACTGCGACCTACTAAACCAAGGCAGGACCTTGAATCTTTTCCGGGCCTTCAGGGTGTGGGTGTACAAGTGGGAAATACTATGGAGACCAGCTGCGGTGGGGATCTGATAGGTTTTCCAGTACTCCCCAGTGCTTTGCTACCTTGATGATTTCTGCTGGCAGTGGTATTCGAGCTGCGAATCGACCTGTATGTTTTTCGTTTTGTTTTGTCTTGACCCCCTAGAGAGGGTTCTTTCTTCTAAGTCTGCCCCTCTACTCTCCGCTCCCGGTGCCTCTGCCTCGGAGACCAGGAACACCATTTATATTAGTCATATGTATTTGTTCACTAATCTGTGTAAATTATTATTATTTTGTGTACACTTTTATGTTGAACGAATAATAAAGAGATATTCTGCTGGAAGACTGTGAGGGGTGTATTTTGTCTGACAGCTGTGTATCACTTCCCTGTTACCCATGCAGCATGGCGGTGGGGCACGGTTGCCTTTTAGCATTCAAAAAATGCCAACCTGCCGACGAATAAGAGAAAGACCTATACGGGAGCTATCGCTCGTAGTTATCTATCCATGAGATAAGCCTATCTGACCGGACCGTACCAGATCGGTACTAAAAAAGTTGCGCCAAACTTTCATAAAGAATTTTCGTTGTCGTATGCCAAAAAAGCGACGAGATACCATTTGTAACGGTGACATTTACGCCCCCGCAGAGCTATCAGGCAGGCGGTAGAACCCAATGAATTTCTCGGGGATCCATTCATCAATAACACTCCTAAAAATGAGACAGTGGACGATACACAAAATAGATTGAGTCACGCGTGAAAGGTGAACTACTCACATTAGGAGCTCTAACGAGTCACCCATACCTAAAAAACTCCTTATATAAAACAAGATTCATTCCATTACTAATTAGGTCTGCATTCCTGGGTGGGCAGTGTCTAAGTCCAGTCAAACCACCAATCATAGAGACATTGCTCCATGGTGGTGATGTTGAGTCGTAATAATTCTTCGTAATGAAAGATTAAAAATATAATTAAAAAGTGTCACCGAGCATGTGGCGACCCTGCCGCTGTAAACACAGAAATACGAGCGCGGCAAAGTTGACGCAATTTAGTTTTTAAGGAAAATAAAACAGGAAACAGGGAAAACCACTCGAGTGGGAACTTTTCTCCGCCTTTTTCGTCCTTTTGGTGGGAAAATGGGATTATTAGCGGAGGCGCATTCAGGAGGAGATCTGCTCGATTGCGGCCGGGGGGTATCTGCCGGAGGCGAAATATAGTGCCCGATATTATGTTCAGGGCGCGTTCTGAGAAAGATATATCACTACTAGCGTGCTGTCAAGGTGAAAATGGGCCACTGAAAAAATGCAATGTTAAGTCTCACCTTACTGACATAAGTGGTAGAGCGAGTAGAGCTAGAAACGCCCATACAACGCAACTCGGTTATTTCGTTAACTCTGCTATGACGTTACATTTGCGTTAGTATTAAAAATGTGAGTACTATTTGGATTATTTTATCCACCTCGTTTGGTTTGTAACGTTACAACATCAAGCAAAATTGCGTGTTTAATTTTTTTTAACCTTTATTAAATACAGTCAAACTTCGTTATAACGAGCATGAGGGACCCGACTAAATTTGCTCGTTATAGCCATTTCTCCAACCAACCGTTGCTACACGTAAAATCATTTTTCCTGAACTTGTTTACGCGCCGTGTTACTTCGATTGGCATCACTGTGTTTCCTGGTATATAATAATGTACACGTGTGTGTGTGTGTGAGAGTATTGCCGCCATTTTTTCGGAAGCTAAGAAGACGGTAACCGACAGGCGTCATTCTTATTACATCCCGCGCTTCGACCAGTCCAGCGGTTCAAATAAACCACCAGTGCGCACTTCGGCCGGTCGAAATGTAAAGAACACAACCTCAAAATTAAAGAGGTTAGTGCGGTTCATATATCATATGTGTGCTTATTGTTAATCGGAAACCTGGGAACCAGCTATCGAAGGTGTTTACATAAACAGAACTGTTTTGCGAATTTTTCCTCTTACGCCTTCAAAATTGGCCCGTTAATAGCAAACCTGGCACTTCTTTGGGTGCTGAACCATTTTAATAATTCTGCATTAACATCATTAAGGTTGCATTATCTATTTTTTTTTTGTTTCCGTGATGTTGGTTTCAAATGCCGACAAGTAACTATTATTATTTTTCAATAATGTTGAAACAGTTGAAGGAAAAATTAAACACATTTTTCACATTACTTTTGTTTGATGCTCAATAATAAGTTGTAAGCGTCAACATGGTCAAAGTTTTGGCGGTCAGAAATCTTAGATATTGTCATCAGTTATATGACCCGATGGTCAGCGACGGTCAGTGACTTCTTTCACTTTAATTGCTTTCATTTTTCGAGAATAGCTTTTTTTAGTCCCAACAAACACACAAATATTCATGTGTTGGCCGTATTATTTGTTCGGTATGACCGAAAAGCAAGCTGGATGTATGAAAACTTGCGTAAACTAAAATATTAACGAGTTTTTGCTTACAATAGCCGTGAACTCGCTATACCCGAGCTCGTTATAACCAAGCTCGACTGTATATATTATGGATCGGGCCCAGTGGCGTAACTACGTAACGGGGTTGTGGTTGTTAAATACGATTGACTGTTAAATGTCTTTGTGGATGTGTGTATGAAGTCCCTAACTTCTTCTAGTCTCAAGCGTGTTAATGCAGTCGCAGTGTATATAGTGTACGTGTTTGAGTATTTATGTTTTGTCTAGAGCAAATTATATAAATGAAAGAGCACTTACAAAGGTTGGCGTTTATTGATAGATGAATTATACAGAGGCGGTATACAGTTAAATGCGCGTGTGTGGCTCGTTTGATGGTATGGATGATAAGAAGGCCTGCGGAGAAGTGGTCGCTAGGTTTGTGGACAGGGTACGTCACGATGTATTTGTACAGTTGCAAAAAAAAAATCGTTTGTAACAAATATTTTACACATTTTAAATGCATTGCCCAACTAGGCAAGCCTGTTTTAGGGCAAATTGTTAAATAAATACATTTTACAAAACCAAAACTCATTGAAAGCAAAACATAATAAGATCGAATACATAACATACAAGACAAGTAAACATGAAAATATTCAAAAAATATATATAAATATATATATGTGAGAACTGTCACTTTTGAATGTGTGTGTCAGATGAGTGGTGGGTGCCATGGGATATAAGAGGCCGTCACTGGGGAACGGGGCTCTTTCCCATCGTTCCTTCGCATTGGCAATAAGCAATATCTGAATTATATTACTGTAATAAACTAGTGTTGTTACACGTATCAATTGAGTTTTACTGCAAGCAACTTGAGTGTACAGAGATAAGGAAATAACCCAAAGGGAATCTGGTGGTATTTCCAAAGACACTAAACTGGAGCAGCCGGTAGTCACATTATTACATTGGTGCGGTCAAATTGCAAAGTCACAACAATATATTTAAAAAATATAGAAAAAAAATATCAATACGTTATGTAAGCATATGTAAGATAGATGGAAATATGCAAAAGTAGTAATAAAAATACACGAGTCTTACTCCCATAGATAAGAAATAAATGTTAAATGAAATGATCTTACTGATTATTTTTAAAATGTATAATATTTTCTAATATTAAATTAGAAAATAAATAAAAATAAAATATATAAAAAAGTTTACTCTCTGTATCTGCTCTTCCTAATTGCAACAATTAATTTGAAACATCCCTTTTAAAAGCCTTAATGTCAGTTAAAGTTGTAATTTTATTTCCATTTTGATTGTATATTATGTGAGCTTGAAATGTGACACTTAATAAATTTGTTAAGTGAGTTCCTACACAGCCATGTCTGTGGGATGTGTGCAGGGTCATCATACACGCTAATGCAGCCATTTGGGACTCACGTTAGATGCAAGGCACTAAATATCTAGAAAGTTTTGATATTGGCACTTTTGTAGGGCTAATATGGACTCTTAATTTTAAATGCTAAATCGACACGAAGATCATTATAGATTTGAAAAATGTTAACATTGAAAAAAAAAGTTACAATTCAGTAACCTTTTTTTAAACGACTAGTTTTTATTTTTTCATAGATTTTTGTTATTTTCGTAAATGTATGAATATTGTATGAGACAAGAGACAAGTTGTATAATAAATAAAACCCGCGATGCACATTTACTTTTTTTAGTTACGCCACTGATCGAGGCGTCACTCTCCAGCGCACTTTTGTGAACGTCATCCGAGCAAAGAAAGCAGAAGTGATAAAAGAAACATAAAAGCAGACTGAATTTGAAGCAGCAGATTTGCAATTATTCCGATGAATATTACAAGGTTTTGGACTCGAAGATTTTTCGGTTCTATTGTATGCAGGTACACACATATCATTAATACCAAACAAAATGTTTGTATTTATATAATCTGATTCCAAAAACACTGGTATATTTTTTTTTCTTAAATATTTATGAATTCGATGAAATAAAAAACTGAAAATTAAATAACTCACGAAATAATTATTGTGTTCACGAAGGAATTTACGTGAAATGAATCTCAGTATCGTGTATTCAGATTTTGATCTGGAGATGAACTCAAAGATCAGCTTAAAATTAGTGAGCAAGAGAAAAATGCGAAATTCTCGATTGTATGCGTACAGACGTCATCTAAAATCATAAATATACCTAAAACAATTTAATCTGAAAAGTTACACAAAGCAAATTAGGCAAACACGGTACATTACAAACACGCAACCTGAATTAGATTCAGGAAGGAAAATAATGAAAGATTGATCTGGCCTACCTCGCTCTAAAGTCTTGGGATGGACGTCGTTTTCGCCTCGAGTTGACTCGCACCTCTTTCAGTGAAGAACCGAGATATCACTCCACTTCCGGAGCTATTGAGAACACGTTGAGTGTTTCTAATGTTACGCACGGCGCTGCTTTCGGACGGCAAAAAAGAACACAGATCTTGACAGTTCAGTGTCAGAAGGCAATCTGTTCCCACGTCGGCGAAATCCCCAAATCATTAGTTGGCCAGAGTGGCACAAATGCACAGGGAGTAGGTACTCGACTAGCGTCAACAATTATGTTTTAACTGCTGTAGGGGTGAATGGTCAATGGATTGACACTTGACGTACAACTTCGTACCTACCTACAACGTACAAGACTCCGAAAGCCGAAAATTGTCTCCAAAGAATCTCATGGGAGCAAATTCCGCATCTCAGAGATTGTCTCGAGTCGAAAACCTCATAAAAATGTCACCCGTGGACACGGGCCATTATAGTTGATATGACTTAATTTATGTCTTCCTACTTCCTGCGAAGAAATACACTCCGAGAGACCGGATCTCCACTTACGTACATCCATCTTTTGCCTCTCTTAAGTTTATCTCGTTTCCTTAAAAATAATCCCTAAGAATTTCTATGTAGTCAATGATCTTACAACAGATATACCCACATCAAATAGATTCTTCTATAGTGATAATACCCTTTGAACCGTATTCACTAACTTCCATTCATTATTAATTTACTCTAAAAGCAATACAAGGTTTAAAACTTACCAAAGTACATCCATCCATAACGATGCTAAATACTAAACATAGCAGAATATAATTTTTTTTTCATTTTAATTAGGATTCGCTATATTATGCCAGGGTGCGATCTATAACATGTTAAGATTCTGTGAAAGGATAAAAAGATTTGGCCACTAACCACTGCAAAGTCAAACCTCAGGAATCGTAAACTTTCATTTATTAAAAATTCATTCTAGAATTGAAGTATGTTTTTGCTTTTTTCTCTAGGTACATATGAATCGAGTTACGAATTTGTATTTTTTTTATTTGGATTGGATAAATCACGCTCAGAGGAATAAAAAAAACTTTTATTTTTATTTTTGTGAACAGCTATCATTTAAATACTAATTTAATGTATTAATTAGAAATATATACATATAAAATCAATTTTGTCGAAAAGCCTGAATCTCTATTTACAATCCGGGGAAGTACACTACCAATTGTGTTATAGCGCCAGTATTTTTCATGACAAATTTTCGAACCTATATGTTACACTTTTTAAAATTAATACATCTGTCGTTCCATTATTTGAAAGCCATCTACATTGTTTTTACGGAATCTCAAATACCTTTGAGTAAACCGACCGCAGACGCCAGAACTCTGGTGGCTATCATTTAGAAACAAGATGGTGGATCAAGCTGCCAATTATTTACACTGATAATAATATGCAAATTTAATTGATTATGATACAATTGTAAGATTCTGCAGGTCCCAAATACTTCGATGGGCTGGCCATGTTGAAAGAATGCCAGGTAACAGGATACCAAAGATCATGATCAAGTGGAAGCGACCTAGAGGCAGACCAAAGAAGAGGTGGGCTGACTGTGTAAGAGGACTGGAGTAGGATCGGAGGATCTAGGAACTGGAGAAGAATGGCCAGGGATAGGAGTTGATGGAGAGCACTTGTGGAGAAGGCCAAATCCCATCCTGGGATGTGGATAATGCTGTGGAAGAAAAAGTAGAAGAATAAAATACTAATATTTTAACAAAGCGTGTGTGTTGAAGTTATTCAAACTATGATTGACTCGAATTTGTGTCAGAAGTGGGATGATGCTGTGAGACAGAAACTCTTCTTGTCTCACGCGCGATGGTTGTGTGTCGCAGTGTAGGGTGTCTGTCGTAACTAGAGCAGGGTATATACATGAAAGAGCACTAACAAAGTTTCGTTTATTGAGGTGATGAATTAATACAACTTAAATGCGCGGTTGAACTATGGAGTGGCTCGCTGGAGATGTTGTTGAGTAGCGATGCTGGTGTTAGTTGTTTGGCAGTAACCGTCTCTGGTGCACAATTTTTACTTGCTGGTCGCTTTGGTTCGAGTCCTAATGGTTGATAGGTGAGCTCTTACCCGGTCCTGTCTATGGGTGCGAGTAGGGTCACCATTCGTAGTCATTACTATAACAGGTACATTGAAATTGTATAGCTGTTGTGTTGTGACGCCATCTACAATAACGAAATCTATCTAATTTTATGAAATTTAATTAAACATTATTTTGTTTACCCTTTTAGTACGATATCATTAATTTGGCAAAAATAAATAATTCAATTTAAAAATGACTTATATTTTAAATGATATTCTTCGTATCTACACTAGTGATTAGATAAACCGTGATTGTGATTTGGATTGGTGTTTTATTATAACAATGATTTATTTATTTATTTATAGGATTTATTTTTAGTACACCGGTGTGGCACTATTTTTTTTAATGAGGGAGGACGCAAAATTCTCATTACGGATTAAAATTCAAGTGCAAAGGTTTTGTTTACATAAGTGTGTGTATATGTGTGTGTGAACATGAATATTTAATTACAGTTTCAGCTAAGCAAACTTCATAGTTTTAGTTCCCCAACTTAATGTTTACAATTTCATATTTAAAAAGTTTGTAATGTTAGTTTAGTCTATGTTTGAGATGTTAGTTTTACATGACAAGGATTACAACATAAATTCTGAAATTATTTGATTGATAGCCCATATTAGGGTAAATCACTTTAGAAATATTAACTATTGGAGAGGGTCTGATGTACGATGAAGTAACATCAAAAAAATTTCAATGCATTTTTTATATATACACAGAGTGTAACGAACCTAGTTTATGGGTGTATTAAACTGCGAGTCTAAAATGTTCAAAGAGCATATAAAAATTCTGTACAGTTACTGAAATATTATTGTATGAGATTTTTACAAAATCATGTTAAACATTAAATCTAATTATTTCTTAAAATTTATTTAATATTTTAATTAATCTAAATAATCACACAACTGCGACTTTTTAAAAATACATATATCTCTTTTTCGACTCATATTTTAATATGAATCTACACTGAATGAGACACGATGATATATATTTCAGAGATTTAGTTGATCAGAGATGGCCTTAATATTGATAGAAAAAGACAAACCGAAACACGTGAAACACGACGTTTGATTTGTCAGGTATCTATGGTTTTAGGTGATGGTTTTTTGTACGTAAAATCACAGATACTTAGGTACAACTATTTATTAATGTATTAGAAAAATTAACATATTTAAAGTTTTTTACAATAAATAATCATTTTTGACATACGTTTAATAAGTATAGCGAATAATTTCAAAACCCCCTAAAACGACTTTATGTGTTTTTGAATTATAGATTAAAACGTATATTTTGAAAGCAAATATACAAAATGTTTGTTTTTATATCAGCATTTTTTAAAGATACAATTCTATAATGTAATTTTTTTCTGTATATATTGTTCTGGCAGCCATACTAGATTATAGATCATGTGATCTACAAGCGTTGTAATTGGCTGATTTAATTTTAGGGAGAATAGCAACTTATACTCTGTCTGCTTTAGGGTATTTTGGAATTAACCCTGTAACATGCAATATCTGATTTAGGGGGAGGATTTATACAAAATTTGGTCCAGGTACGGAAGGGTGAAATGTCCGTGGGAGTTGGGTGAAATAACTATATTTTCATCAGGATCCTAGAGTGCAACTGAACAAAATTTGGATGGAGTTTAATATAGTACACATTTACATCGGTGATAAGAGGGTGAAGTGGCCAGGCTGCCTGTGTACGTAACGTACTAAACTATGCAATATTTGGAACGGATATCCTTCAAAACAATAAACTATTTGTGAGCTCAGGGGGAGGATGCCTATGATTTGCGCTGCTTCCTTAAGTGTAAATGCGAGCTTCAAAAAAATCTCCATGCTATGTAAAATATCGTGTAAAAATAAATAATAGAAATACAAAAAGATATTTAATTTTTAAACAGCAAAAATAGTACTAATATTAAAATAAAACCCTTTGACATAGAAGAGCCAAATTGAGATAAAACATTAAAAAAACACACTTAAACAATAATAAGAATAACTAATTTAATCTATTCATTATAAATATATAGATTAAATTAGTATTTAAAACATCACAGACCTATGTTCTGAATAATTACAACTTCACAATAAGAATGTGTCCTCCTTAATAATAAAGAAAACGTTTTACAGTTTAAAAAAATATCTGTATAATTATTGCGCTGTAAAGCACATACTCTTCAAGGTCAGCGATATGAAAACCCGTGACATTTTACGAAGCATTTGCGATTTCACAGCAGCGCAAATCTGACTGGTAAGTGAGTATGGATATCAAACAAGCAGAATGAAATTTAGTTTTCAAACTTAATATTTGTTATGAAGAATTTTCCAATTTAGAGTTAACAAATGAACTAATAATTACCTATTCTATTAACAAATGAACTAATAATTACCTATTCTATTAATAAATGAACTAATAATTACCTATTCTATTAATGAATGAAATAATAATTACCTATTTTAGGTAGTGGAAGATTAAAATAATCTTAAGATAAACTAAATCAAACATATATTATATGTACTTGTATATATGAAAAAATAATGTTTTTTATAAAAAAATTTGTTTAATAACAACACCCCCGTGACATAGTATATTTATATATTCCTTCTATCCTCTCACAATTTCTAGTTGGCACACTCGCTCTTTTGTCAACTGAAAATGTCGAAAAATTCCGTAAACCCATTTCAAAGTTACCTTTTTAAACTTTTCAATTTATCCTTTGGCGGCTCCACTGAATGAGGTGTTTTATATAAAGGGGGTTGTTTCCCTTAAAAATCTCCCCGCATAACTTTCATTTGAGTCGCGTGATATACAAATAGCCTAGGAACAAAATCATTATTGGATGCCAACCATTGGTTCCATACCGAGAAAGTTCTCCCAATATTATTGACGTGAAATTGAATCTCGACCCGTAGAGGAAAGTGCCTTGCGGGTCGCCTACCTAGTGCTACATAAAAAACGTTGCTGGTGCGTTTGTTGAGTAATTCAGAGATTATTCGGGGATAAAGAGAAAACTAATAATGCTAATTGAAAAAATAACTATATATATATTTACACCCTATCCCGGAATCGTTTTGAGAGTTATTTACTCTCGTTACGATTCGTTAATACTCGTATTATATTTATTTATATTACATTCCGTTATTAACATCTTAATACCATCATAGGTTGGCTCCGGTATCATCTTACCAGAGCCACACCTGTACAATTTGACGTGAGACTCGTTATCACATTAAATTCAGAAGGCAGCCAGAGAAAAGCTATAGAAATCATCCATCCCCAAAAGGGGAAGGTAGACGTCATATTTATGCGTTGCAGTCACAGAACTCGGTCACAGTCCGGCAGAAATTCACCCAATCTAAGTAGCAAGAGTGCGAGGGAGAGCCAGTAGAATTTGTATACAGTACAATTTGTTAATATACCTATTTTCTATGTTGCCAATCTTAAAAATTCAATTTATCCGTCTACATGCGTCTTTATATCTTTCCTAGATTTGATTTTAATGGGCTATGTAGATGTACACGACTTTAAAGTACACACATAATACTGCGTAATGGATGCGGAGTATGTTGATGTAAATGTATCTGACTCTAATCAGAAGGTTATAAAGATGATGTAATGTTGCGTGAGATGTTTGGATGCCCCAATATTTACCTAAGTACGCACGTGTTATTTTGTGTTGTAGTGCATTGTGGCACGTATTTATTTCTGAGAATATATATGGGTATATATATGCATGATAGACGGCATTTTACGAGAACGTAAAGTATTTACAGATCCACGGAATGTATTAAAGATAAATCGTACAAAAGTGAAAGTTAAGTATGGAGGCGACTTCTAGAGCTATTGCGACCCATCCGAGTGCAGCTACCGCATTTATATTGTTACATGTCGTCAGTACCCAACGTCTTTATGGCTGGTGGGAGTTGCATTGTAAGTAAAACTAGGATTAAATAAGATTTTTGCGGATACCATATTTTCTGACACTGATTTTGCAGACATGATTTTTGTTCTAATATTAGTGTAGTTTGTAGAATTATCAGTGCCGGGAAAATTCGTGTCCGAAAACATCCTGTCGGCAAAAATCCGAGCACTAGCTTCCCTCCACAAATAAATAAGTCGACTAGGGAGAAACAGAATATTTTCTGTATGTTGTTTCCGAACTCGATCCCTTTCAGCAGCGCCCGACTCATTAACTGTAGAGCAGAGGTATTTTCCTTTGATACTCCGCAAAATAATTTCCTCGCCGAAGCTTTATAGCTCCGAGACGAAAAGAGCGAAACCATTGTGTTTAGTTTTGCGAAAGTTTCTTCGTAAACATATCCATGCACACCGCCGCGGAGGATAGAACGGCCGACATTGTTGAGAGAATCGATTTATAATACTTCGAGAGATGCAAAATGCTTCTTTAAAACAAGTATTATGGCCGTGTCCGAGGGACGCGACACGACGAGATAAATCTCACTACTGTGTACTTGAGCTGTAATAAATACATTTTACTGAATTTACTAGTTGGGAACTAATGTAATATATTTTTCAATGTTGTGATTTTGATTTCGAAATCAGATTTAGATTGATAGTAATCGACATAAACTTAAACTCACGTAAACGACATTAGTTTTGACAGCGAGACAACTATTTCTTCTGATAGTTAGACAAACAGAAGTCATTTAGTTACAAAGGAGTATTAATGTATAATGAACTGACACTTAACGTTTCACGTATAACAAGATGAGACTTGGTGTGTGTGCACTGCGGACTAGGAATGCTGTTCCCAAAGAACCTCGTGGGAGCATAATCCCTATGTCAGAGATGTCTCGAGTCGAAAATCTCATCTGTTAACAGAAGGCCATTACATTGAACGTAGATATATATATATTTTTAGACGTTTCATTTTCCTTTCTGAGAATCGAGAAGTCATTTAAAATATTCTACGCCGCTCTCCGAAATCGGGAAATGATCTGACGTCACTGAAGAGTAATCAGCGTCGCTGAAAGGGGACAGATGACATGTTGACAATTTAGGCACCATCGATCTCAAAAACTGTCCAGATTAGAGAGGAACCTTCCAGAAATGTCGTTAGACTGATAATTTAAGTTCGCCTAAAAGTTTATTATTTATTGTGATTTTGTCAATGGGAAAAATTGCGTTTTTTTTATTATTATCGTTTTTGAGACTCGCGATCGCAATATATATTTAATATTTACGTCAGTTTTATTTTCAAATTGACGTAACCAGAAATATTTTAGTTATTAAGATATTTTTATTACTTTTTCAGTAAAAATGGAGAAATGATATAGCAAATTAAATTAATCAATTAGAAAGATGTACAAAAAAGTTCTAAACATCGAAAAAAATATATATTGCAACCGGGATTCGAAGATTTCAATCGGGATTCTGTAGTTATTTTCATAATATTAATGCAACATGTATTATTACATTTTTAAAAGCAATCAAATTTATATATTGCAGTGAATTCCAAACAGATAAATAGATTTTTTCTGTATATCATTATAATTGATAAATTCAATTTGTATTAAAAATACTACATAACTGTGTTCTGAAATCGCAACTTCACATCAAAAATATGTTTTCATTAAAAATGATACTGTGTTGTATTTTCGATATTTATTTTTAAATATATATATTGTGGAATGTTGAAATTCACCAGTGACATCCGTGGCTGGGCAAAATAATTATTGATCTCTCATAGATATGTTTGACCGACGATATTAAGACGACGCTTGGTTTTCATGTTGAAGGACTGATGCTCAGAATCGAGGATCATGGAAAGCCGCGAGGAAAGCTTATATCCAGCAATGGTCGTAAACATACTAAAAAAGATAAATATATTTTTTCTATAAATTAATTAAATAACATTTAATTTGTATTGAAATTCCACAGAACTGTGTTGTGTTAAACTATAACCTCACAATAATAATGTGTTATCTTTAATATATTAGTTGTATCATAGTTTATCTAATATTTAATAAAAATAAATTGATTTAATATCTGGCGTTTCCTAGCGAATATTACTCAAAGCTATTCGAGATTTTCGCAATAAAAGGTGATTGGTGTATCAATTTAAAAGAACTACAGCATATGAGTTCGAAAATTTGTCGTCAAATTACTATGTTGGTGTAGTGTAATCTGTTAACGCATTTTCCTGGATAGGAAAAGATCCAGGTTCGAATCACGGTAGCAACAAAAATATGTTTTCGATAAATTGAATTTTCCTGTATATATTTCTAACTGATACATTTAATTTGTATTAAAATATACAACGTTTACTTCTTTATGTTATTATTTAATATGTGTCTGTAAGGTTATTATTGTTTTTATTTATTTTTGTTAATGTTACTACATACCGTATATATATATATATTTAAATATATCATACATGTCGGTCTCTTATGACTGAGGATCGCGATTTCCATATACTCCCGCCCACTTAACTATACTTATCCATTTTTCTCGGCATTCTACAATTCTTAGAGCTGTCACCCTTGACCATATCTTCTTTGCCTGTGCATTGCCGATCACAGGTTTTTTTTACAGTAATCTCGTCAATGGTGATTTTCAACTCCCGGTTAACTTGTGTCATCTTCTTTCCCTTAACTCGCCACATTTAATCTATATAATAGCAAACTTTTTGAACGACAATGGTATTACTTGTAATATAATATTTCCTATTCAATAATATTATTGTAATTTTTTCTATAACATAAAGTTTTAACTTGATTAATGGTACAAATCACTCTTGAAGGGTAGATTGCCTATTTAAAAGAGAAAGAAGAAGATAACTGAATCAAATAACATATCATATATTTTATGGTTTCAAGATGAAATTACACAAAAAAACTCGGTAAAAAATATATAAAAAAATACACACATTTAAAATATATATTTTTTAAATTTACATATTTTTTTAATTTTTATGTTCAATTTCAGATTGATAAATAAAATACATGAAAATAACACATGTTATGTTAAGTTATTTAAATTAAAAACTGTACATTTCTTTAAAAAAAAATGAATGCAAAAATTTTCTTTTTGTATTTTTTTCGTGTGTAATTTTTCGATTTTGCAATTATTCCCGTGTAATTCAATCTTACAAAAATAATATAAAATTTTTCAAATGCATAACATTTGTAATGATTTGAGGATAATTATTTCTTTAGTCCCTAAAAATGTTTTACTACGTATTTTAATAATTAAGTGAATTCTCCGAGTACTCAACTATTTTGTGAATTATTTCATTCAGACTACACAAAAAAAAAAGAAAAAAAAATTGCTTATTTTAATATCAAATACATAATATTATTTTAGCAGTCACGGAGTAAGATCCGCGGACACTTCACTTTAAAGGTGAAGGAATGTCGAGTATTCTGGTAATGTTGCGAGTGCGTTGATTTAATTAAATAAACAATCTAGTAATGTTTAAAGGTAAGAATGTTGTTAGAACATTTCCCCTTATTTGGCCAGGCCCGAAATGAGATTGTATGAAGAAATAATTAAAATCAAGGTACCTTGGATTATTATGAAAGCGGGTTAAAAGGAATTTAAATGTTTAAACGTATTCATAAGGGAAGAAACGGTAGAAGTTGTGTTGGAACGCCACACCTTAAGACATGTTAATAATTTCGGTGAATTATTAAATTATCATTAATAAACATAGCTGTGAAGATTATACTGCTTTATATATGGGAAAAATATGTGGAAATTTTAAAGTTAGAATCAAAGAGCATTTAAAATGTTTTTTCTTTACATATGAACAATGTTGGTCTTAAATAAAATAATTTAGAATCATTAGAAATAAGTAAAACGTATAAAATTAACGAAAATATTATAAATAACCAACTAAATAGTCATATTCTAAAAATTTTATCAATTAGAAAATTCTGACATCTTTCATCATCGTGACAATTTAAGTTAGGTACCAAGATCAAAATATTTTTTTTTAAATTCATTTACTTATGGTTTTAGGGTTAATTTTACATCGTATTGAAGGAAATTGTATTTTTCAAAACCGATCGGTGTAATTAAATCATTATAAACAAAGTTTTTAATAATACATAATTAAATTAATAAATACGACAATGTAAAATTTGTAACAAAAATATGAAAATAGATATGTTTCTTGATGTTCAATGCTTTTAATTATATAATAAAGAATAATACAAATAGCGTTGTTTTCTCGGAACCACATAATAATGTAACCGAGATGACAGCTATTTAATTAAATAGGGTTTAGTAGACGTAATAAAAAGTCAAATTTGAATGTTGTAAAAATATGGAAAATATTAAATACTTCTCCGTGATAAGGGTTCAATTAAAAAAACGTTCTGGCATCACTGGCGACTCTCAATTCTCTTTATAATAATATATCTTAAAAAAAAAAATTATCACTAGGAAAAATATCACATAAAGAATCAATATTTCACATAATATATTATTAGGAGAACACATTCTTATTATGAAATTGTAATTATTCAGAATAGACGGTCTGCGATATTTTAAATATGAATTAAATATAATAATTACAAAAGATATACATATAAAATCAATTTTATCGAAAAATATTGCTGTCGCTACCGGGATCAATATCACAGACCTATGTCCTGAATAATTATGGCTGAATATTATAATTATGACATGGCTCTTTCAAATAATGGAACGATTAAATGTATTAATATCAAAAAAAGGAAACATATAGGTTCGAAAATTTGTCGCTAAAAATATCGTCGCTGTAGCATAGTTGGATAATGCACCTTCCCCGGTTTGAAAAGAGATCCAGGTTCGAATCCCGGTGGCGCAATAACAATATTTTTCGATAAAATTGATTTTATATGTATATCTTTCTAATTAATATATTTAATTCATATTTAACATAATATATTATTTATAACATATATACTGTGTCCTCATCTTCAATATTTTATCCCAGCAATAAAATTGTACAGAAAAAAATAGTATTTCGTATAATACCTTACAATATCCATGGAGTTATGGTGCCAACACTAATGTGTGGAAGTAAAGCCTGAAATTGGCACAAAAATAACAAAAGTAGATTGAATGCGGTGAAAATACGGTAAAGAATGAACAAATTAGGAGCGAGTGTTCATCTGTTTGTAGCATTTGTCGGTAGAATTAAGAAAATATGGTTTGGTCAAGTGGAACATACGAGCGATGAGAGGATGATAAAGAAAATATGCGAGTGTTGAAAGCAACAGGAACAGAGAATGTTCCAAAAAGACTTGGCCTGATCAGATAAATCAAATAAAGACAATTATGTCAAAAGTTTCAATAACCAAAGAGCTTGCATGTGAAGAAGTATAAAAGTAGACAAGGCAAAAATGGTGTGCCAAAACAGAAGAGTGTGGCATTGTAACCCCTCTGACTATCCCCGCAGACAAGTAGTCTTAACATTATCCCAAAGAAGTTTAATTGAAATAATATTATAAATTTAAAAAATAAAAATGGCAACTATAAAAATGCCAGAATCGATGGTCCAATGCATTTGGAAGCTTTGTAAAAGATAGAGAAAAAGATCTCACCAGTATTAAGGTTAAATTATTATTTTTATTGAAATCTTATTTATCTGATAGCCCAAGAGACATACTTATATCAGTACCACGATTGAGGCTCAGAGTAAGTCTCTTAAATCATAAGGATCAAGGAGAAGACATCTATAGTTATACCGTATTAACATGGTGGAGAAAGCCTTTACAGGGTTAAGGCTATGACGTAGGGTAGGAAGGTAGATAGTAGTGATGAGAGAAAATGCTACTCTTGACTGACTGTTGTGATTGTGATTGATATTCAATAATACTTTTAAAATTAGCAATATTAACTTTGTGGTTAAAATTCATATTTTTATTTATTATCATTGTTTTATTAACCACTTAATTGAGTTTAAATACATCTACCGGTTTCGAAAAATACTATTTTCTTCTTCAGGATGTCATAAGTAACTAAAACATATATTATTGTTTCTTTACTAGAATATATTTAAAAAAAATCTATAAAAAAATATATATATTTAAAAAAAATCTATAAAAAAATATATATATTTAAAAAAAAAAAATTTAGTACCTAACTCAAATTGTTACTTAATACAAATTTACTCGAATAATTTTTAGGAAAAAATTAAAACAAATTAAATAATTTGGAATCGTTGGAGATAAATAAAGCTTGTAAATCTAATTAAAAAATTATAAACAACCAACTAAATTTAACTAAAAGTCCCATTCTAAAATTTTCTCCTAAAAATTATTCGAGTAAATTTGTATTAAGTAACAATTTGAGTTAGGTACTAAATTAATTTTTTAAATAATTGTTTTTTTTTATTTTTTAAATAGATTCTGGTAAAGAAACAATAATATATGTTTTAGTTAGTTATGACATCCTGAAGAAGAAAATGGTATTTTTCGAAACCGGTAGATGTATTTAAACTCAATTAAGTGGTTAATAAAACAAAGATAATAAATAAAAATATATTCAATAATATTAGTGATTGGAAACTGTGACTGATCACAGTTTCATTACTAATATGCGTACGCCACACGATATCACAATACACGAAATAAATAGATTAGAAAACATAATTTAAAGCGTATGTACTTATATTATTCAAAATTCATTTACGTCAAAAAACATACTCTAGCATGTATAATTAATATCGTCACAAATTTCAAAAATTTGAGTTTATTTTTCTGGTCAAATTCTCAGTATTTGGTGTCAAATGCTTAAAATGTTTTGGCAGAATGTAAGCTTGTATGGGGCTTGTCACGAATTATAACGTCATTCCTTCATTAATATTTTCATTTTATTTGCACATGCGCCGAATCATAGATTAATAATAAATTTTTAAAAAATGAATCACAAATCAGTATATTCCCAGATATTCAATCACTGATAGTGAGTGTGATATCAGTGATTGACTCACACATACATTGACAGAGACATGCGTTCACAAGTGTTGGGCAATATATATAAGAAGTAGCCAGCGATGTCAATGGTGAAGGAATAACTTTACTTCTTTTGTAAAATATCCAATATTGGAGTAATAATAATGTCAAAGCATTATGCACGTGTTAATAGCTCAAACTTAAATTTAGAAACAAGGGGCTCGCGTTGACCAATGGGGCTAAAGTATGGCCATGTAAGGAAGCGGATCTGCCACGCAGTAAGTATGAGTCACCCAGATATTTGAGACGGTATGCATAATTATGCGCGGAAGATACTATACTATACAATAGAGTATTTTACTTGTCTTGGCATATAAATACACAGAGTATATTCGAAATCAGCCTCACAATGATAGACACAAATGTTTTAATTATTACTTCACGACAGCGAGTCCACCTGAAAAGTTTAATTCAATGATAAAGATAAGTTTTTCAACACCTCCCCACTACCATCGCCGCCTATCTTGATGGAAATCTGGTATTGGGTGAATAGGTGTCATTGAATATCCCTCATCCCTCGCTCAGTTCTCAAGATTTCGCGCCACCAGAGTTTTTTTATAGGGTGCGTGAAAGATAACGCTTCCGTTGCGAAATTGGCAACTATTTATGAATTAAAGGTAGAGTGTACAAATATAACTTTAAATGATTCGCGTTATTAACAGTTTCTGGACCAGATATGCCAACACTTGATACATCTCAAGAAATTCTACATTATTTATCATCTAAACCAAACTACATAATTCAAATTTAACTCGATAAACATAAATTTACTAGTGTTAAAAACGAGAATTCTACATTATTTATCATCTAAACCAAACTACATAATTCAAATTTAACTCGATAAACATAAATTTACTAGTGTTAAAAACCCGTCCTAGAAAGACATTTAAACATATTTTTTCTGAACTAAATCTAAATATTCTTATATATTAACCTTTACCATACCGTGTTATAAAATACTCATACGCAGCCATGCTGTCAACTCGTGTTATCGTAAGAAATTAGAATTCTATTAGTCTTTAAATTTTGAGAAAATTTGGCTAATGCCATAAATTTACTTAAAGTATTGAGCATTAAATATTAAAAAAAAGTAATATTATAATTCGAAGCATTCATCAAGTTCTGTATAGGAGGTTGCATTGTATAATACAACCTTCCTTTTTATCTATCTTCATTTAATTAGTGAGAAAGAGACACCATTATATTCGTATGTTTGTTATTGTTTTCACTGTGAAATTAATGTGTGATTTCTTTCTGTCTTGCCACAAATGGTATTTTTGTCAACGTATTAATTTTACAACGCAATGAATTAAAAATAAATATTTATGTATGATTCGCCTTACATAATTGATTTTTCACTAGTCATTTCTAAGCGTAAATATTTTCCTTCAAATTAACTAAAATATGAAGTGTATGTTGCGTATATTTACCGAAATATTATAGATTTAATTAGAGAGGTAGACCTGTGTTACTGCATGATTTGGGAAGGGTTAATTAAAAACCATAACCAAAGAAATTTATTTTTGGCTAATGAAGAAGAAATGTAACAATTATACAAAATAAATCTTTAAGAATAATTCTCAGAAAAAATGTATATGCTCAAATCAGTGCAATGCAGAAGATATATTATATTTCAATTTTATGCTATTTATTTTTAAAATCATCACTGGGAAAATATCGGCAGAATTTATAAGAACAAATGATGCAAAGATGAAAATATAGATTGAGACTGCCGTTCGGGAAGAAGGCTATATCTCAGAAATCGATGATATACAGTGCGATGAAGATCTTTAATGAAATGCCAGAAGACATAAGAAAGGAAGAGAAATTACAAAGATTCAAAATGAAACTAAGCAAATATGTGCAAGATAAGTTGTAGTAAAAAGGAACATTTTGATCTTGTTTATATTAGAGCATATTTAAATATACTCATGTATGCACTATATTAGGAATAAATAAATAAATAAAATAAGTACAACAAACATTTTTTAATATTAAAAAGAACACATTTTTGTTGTGAAGTTGCATTTTCAGAACATACGAGTAGTTCTGTAGTATTTTAATAATGAATCAACTAGAAAAATATACAAAAAACTCAATCTATCGAAAAAATATTTAGTTGCTACCCGAGAATTGATCCCGGATAGGAAGAGGTCCAGGTTCATATCCCGGTAGCAATTAAATATTTTTTCGATAGATTTTTTCTGTATATCTTTCTAGATAATTCATTTAATTAATATGGTCTAACATTGGTATATTTTAAGTATTTTTTGTACGTATATTTTCATTAAATTTGGTAAACAAACAAGTCAATATTAACTTTCCGATTTTTATCTGGATATCGTTTTCAGCCCTTCAACCGGCTCAACAAACGTGCACTGTACAAAAATGCAAAACAAAAATTAGCTGGCCGTACCTTTCCGGCCCTTTTGATGCCGATCGACACCCCCTCCCTCTCGCAAAAAGGGAAAAAATGTAAAGGGATGACGGATCCCTTGGCGGCGCGCGAGTAGGTAAGTGCGTCACTTCATTACGGCCTCACGGTCCGCATGAATATGCATGAAAGCGGCAGAAGAGAGTCCCTCATCCGCCGGAAGCGGGAAGTTCGTTAGGCGTTTGCGCGGGAAAACCCGGAAGCAACATGGACGGCGGCAAATGGAGTTTTCAGCTTTCATGAAAATTAAAAATATGACGGCGAAAAGAAATCGTCGCTGGGGTAGGGGGCGCGCGCAACGCCGTAATGAAGGGATTATATTTAATTGTATCACTCTTCTGCTAAAGAAGCCTTAATTATACGACATATTGAAGTATAAATAAGTATTGACTCACTGTTTGAGGAATATCAGCTTCTTAATTTTCGACAACTCTATGTAAAAAGACTGATCCTTTATTTTCATTCTAACAAAGAGCCATCTCATAATTATGCTACGAAAGCAAAAAATAATAGGCTCACCGTGAAACCTAAAATGAAAACAAGCTTTGGTCAATCCTTCCATACGTTTCTGCCCCCCAAAGCCTATAACATTTTGCCGAGCAGTATGAAACAATTCTCGATGGACAAACTCAAACACCATCTCAGGAGCTGGTTATTGGGTGTAGAAAGGAAGCTGAGCAAAAAATGATCACATGAACAGAACATCATTTCTTTATTTTTATTTTTCTGTTTTGCATAGTGTTTCAATCATGGGATAGTGAGAGTATTTTACTTATTTATTATGTTATTACAATTATTTTAAAACCCTGTTTAATTCATTCCTAATATTTTTGGTTTAGATAAAAATATTTAAAATGTATATTATTAATAATAATGGTTTTCATATTTGTATGATAGACAACGGATGAACCTGTCTCCTTTAGTACAGACTTCGGTCTAGTTAAGGGGACAGTGAACATCTCTTACATTATGAAGCTTGTTCGCCTTTTTGTATATTTATAAGAACGTTTATAATGTATAATAAGAATGTTTATAATATATAATATGTACGTATAATAACATGAACAGAGTAAATAAAAAAAAAAATTATAATAGTTATATCGTAAACTACACAATTCGTTCAAGGAGTACCTATGTACAAGTTCTGTATCGTTACGGAAAATATTATTGTATGAGATTTAAAAAAATCGTCTTAAGATTTAACTCAACGTACATCGGAATAAATATTTACAAAATTGGCCCAATATTATTGTGTGCTGGAGGCAGTTGTAGCGCATACCATGGATGGTGAAACGCACTCATGTCTCCTGAATGCAGGAGCTGGACATCAAGGACAGTCTCTCAACCTGCAGCCTGAGACGAATCCTTCCATTTTTTGAGCATCTTGCGAGAAAGGAAGATACTTTGGAGAAGCTTGTTGTGGTAGGCCACGTCGAAGAACGGAGAAAAAGAGGAAGACCAAGGACTAGTGGACCGACCGAGTGGAAAAGGTAACAGGCACTTCTCTGGTGACAGCCCTAAGATCTGCAGGATGCCGAGAAAAGTAGAGTAGCATAGTTATATAGCATAGCATAATGAGACGCATCCATATTTTTATATACCAATAATATATTTTTTATTATAACAGACACAGTCATACAATCACAATAAAAAATACTATCACCGTCAGTCTAAAATTTCTTCAAATTCACTGTCTGATTTTTATGAATCATTTTTCGACTCAGTTCTACTAGTAATTAGTGATTATTTTAGTTTAATAATTTTTAGTCTATTGTGTACCCATCAAGTCTCAGAGATTCGCCGTCTTGCGCCTCTGTTGCACGTCAAATGTTCGTTTAGTTCTGACTAAGATTTTGCTTCCATGAAATTCTTTGGGGGCGATTCTCGGCTTTCACAGACTATCGTGTATATACCAACTAACAAAGATTTTCTCTTCACATCTGTTACACGTTAAACGTCAAACACATCCAATATACCTATTTTTTTGCCAAATGTGTAAGTATTCTTACATTTAAAGTATTTTTCGTAATATAATTATCGAAAGACTTCAGTTTTGACAGATTTAATCTAATTGTTTATATATTAATACCATAGCTAAAAGATAGTTAATATACTTATCAGTAAAAAAAATAATCTGCATATAAGACATACGATTGCATTAGATTTTATAGAAGTAAAAGTTATATTTTTGTTTTTACTGCTAGCTTTTTTACCGGCAATAAAGGCGCGTACACTATGATGGAAGCCCGTCACAGACAAGAAAAATAAAATATATAGACATAAATGGAAAGCTCGAAACATTTTATCTATTGCTTGAATAAACTTAAAATAGCGCAGTTCTAGTTTATTTGCGAATTAAGTCAGGTGGTGGGAGTTAGACGCCATTTTCACATTTATATTTAAATATTTTCGTATGCTGAAAACGAGAATTACAATAAAAAAATAAAAACAATTCTATAACGCGTGTCAGATAGAAAACTGATAAAACAATTAAATAAATATCAGATATCTCATAGAGACGAAGCTATTTTTATTATATTTAACGGAAAATATATAGAAATATGGGACTTACGACCACTTACATAACGTACATCTCCACATCTATCAATTTTTTTAAAGTTGTATATATGTTAATATGAGGACTCTCTTCGAGTACCACTATACCATCGCCATCTATGGACCAAATTTGATTAATTTTGCCATTCAAAATCATTTTTCCTTGAAACAGCTTATAAATACTTATATGCCAACTCAATGAGAATCTGATTTTTGTTGTGCCTTTATAGGTAAAATTCCAGTAATTGTGTGTTCTTGAACTTATTCAAATATTGCTTTCATATCTTTTTTGCCTATCCATTGCGGATCACAGGTTTTTTTTCCAAATTTGATTATTCATTTTTCTTTGAAACAGCATATACATATATATATATATATATAATGTAATATTTAAATAAAAGTGATCACTTAAGCAGGCCGAAGACAGGCAGTAAGCCGTGTAATTACACCATATTTCTATATATTTTCCGTTAAATATAATAAAAATAGCTTCGTCTCTATGAGATATCTGATATTTATTTAACAACAGTGCCTTTGTAGGTAAAAATCCAGTAATTGTGTGCTCTTGGGCATATTCAAATATTGATTATGAAATTAATAATTTACGCAAACAATTTATATTTGTCAAAAACGATAATATTCTTAGACACAATTTCTTATATACTTTAGATTAATTTATATTTTTCTGATATTTTACACTCTCACAATTTACACATTGCAAATCGTATAATCTCACTTTTAAATTATGATTTTTAATCGATTTCAGCGCAAAAATGTATTCTTTATTACAACTTCCACTTCATCTCCATAGAAACTAAAATACTACGAACCAACATTATTATATATTTTTAATCTTCGGAACAGCAGTGGAGTCTACTAAAAGCTTTCAAGTAGCGATCTTTTTTTTTTTTTTTGTGAACCGCGTTGGCTGCGATTAGAGCGATATAATGATTGATTACCTTTTTGCACAGCGATTTGATTTCCAATGTCAATACGCATCATATGACAATAATATGATATTTAAAATTTTGAAAATATCTATATTTCTACGGCATTCAGTCGTCTTTAAGCCTTCGTCGGTATTCCATGTTGCACCGCTGTGTAAGGTAATCGCCCGCATCGTTACCGGCGTCCGTTACTCCTGACCCGCGGCTGTTTCTGAGAACAAGCGGAGGATTTCCGAGGGAAAAGATTTGAAAATAGATTCCAATGCATTTTTATCGAAGTCTAATGGCCGCATCTATAATTCATCTCCTCCCGGCGGCGGCCGCTCCGCCTCCATTGTGCATCAGACGGCACACTGGCGGGCCAACAAATCGGACCACCGAAACATAGTAAAATATTGAATTTCTTATTTTTAAGGCCCACAACCATGATGATTTCTTGATGAGGCTTTGATCTCTAAGAGTCAGTAAATGTACGTACAGAGTGAATATTATGTTCCAGGCCGATGTTATTTTTTAATAACTCTAAAATTTAACACAATTTTTTAATTTTGTTTTTATTTATCGATTGCGTAATTTATTACAATTATTTATAAAATATGATATTGGTCATGTAGCCATTTAAACCATATTTTTTATAACATTCTCGCATACATTGCGTGTTATTTCAGCATTTTCATTTCGAATATTATAAGATCCTATGGGACAGTATCGATTATAATATTTATTAGTTAACGCAACCCGAGTTAAATTCAAGAGAGGAATATGGGCAAAAGGATCTGGTCTACCTTGATCTCGATTCTGGGTTGGACGTCGCTCCCTTCACCTTCAGTTGACTAGCACGTTGGTTGTGCAGAACCGAGAGATCACTGCACTTCTGGCACTATTTAGAATACTTCCTCTTCGCGGTCCCAGCGTTGCGCACGGCGTTGCTTGTTTCGGACGTTAAAAAATAACATAGATATTGACAGTTCGATGTCAGAGCGCAATCTCTCCCCCCGTTGGGGAAATCGAAATCAGAGCGGGACAGGTATAGATTAAGGTTTAGATATTGGATGGACAAAATGGACAAGTAATGGGTACTTGCGTCATCAAAGGCTATATAGAACTTTACCCTTGCGAATAAAATTTCCAGTAAGTAATTCTTCTTTATATTAACAAATTTTAATATTTTCGATAGATTTTCATGTGCATTATGATAGGTAGACTATTTTATATACACCATGATCTAATTTCAGCACCACTCATTTCTCAATGTCGCATTTCATAATTCTTCAGTTAAGGTGAAATTCTCCACGTGTGCAGTATTTTTGCCGGCAATGTACGTTAATCTAAGTTTTCACTTTGGTTTCTTGCCAAAATACTGGTTTCATTTTATTACCGGGTCTGTGACTGAATTGATGGCTAGTACGGACGCGGGGAGAACTAAGAAAGCGATGTACTATTCTGGAATATTTTCGACAGTAAGGGTAGTTGGAGGATCTTACCGCGGCGATTTGTAAAGTTTTTAGTACACCTAACCTAAATTGCGCTTTTGTGGGTGGATGGCTTCAAGAATGTGATGTGTTTTTCCTCGACTCGAGCGCTTCAGACGACGATAAATCTGACAGAGACTTCGCGAAAGGAATGTGTTGCTCTTTGGTCCATGGGCTGAGAGGTGATTAAATTTATTTATACTGAAATTTTAAAGAACGAAGAGATACATATGTAAACAAATAAAACTTGCGTCTGAGATTGTTTACGAATGTACGGTGACGCGTGTGGTGTCACCGCTTATGGAAGATGAGCCATGAAATTTAATTATGGAGGATGCGACTATATGGTAATGATGCATCAGAAGGTTGCCAATTTCAATTCATCATTGTGTTCGATATTTGAATGTTCAAGAATGTTTCAAATATGGAGAAAATAAAATAATCGAAACAGATAATGGTTATAACATGATACGCAATTTGAAACACGGCAGGATTAACGCAATATTACGAAGTTAACTTGAACGATTCTAGCAATATTTGAATATGTCCAAGAAACCACAATTACTAGATTTTCACTTACAAAGACACTCTTATTAAATAAATAATAGATATCTCATTAAGACGAAGCTATTTTTTATTTTAAATATGAATTAAATGTATTAATTATAAAGATATACATACAAAATCAATATTATCGAAAAATAAAAACATTGTTGTTGCGCTACCGGGATTCGAACCTGGATCTCTTCCCTAACCGGGGAAGAGATATTTTTTATTAATGGAAACATATGCATGTATGGGTAATTACAGGGCTTACGACTTGTCTTCGGTTATCTTAAGTGATCACCATTCCACCCAATGAACCTCCATATCTATCAAATTTTTTAAAGTTGTATATATGTAAATATATATAAAATATGAAAAATATTGATTTTTCAAGCGTTTTCTAGTATAATGTGTTAAAAATATTTTACAGATAAAGAATATTGCATAAAATAATTTTAAAAAAATATTAAATTCTCATTGTGACAAATATGCTGTTTCAGGCAAATGAATATCAAATTTAGTCCATATATGGCGATAGTGTAGTGGTATTCGAATTGTTGTATATATTAACATATATACAACTTTCAAAAATTTGATAGAAATGGAGGTTGATTGAACTCAGATTGAATTCAGAACACAGGTCTGTGGTGTTTTTAATACAAATTAAATGTATTAATTAGAAAGGTATACGTACAAAATCAATTTCATCGAAAAATATGATTGTTGCTACCGAGATACGAACCTGGATCTCTTCATATCGGGGGAAATGCATTAACCAATTATGCTACACCAACACACAGTTAGTTGATGACAAATTTTTGAACTTATATGTTGCACATTCATATTAATTGTAAGTTGTTAGTTTATTATTAATTTTACCACAACAATGAATTAATTGTATTCATTCAAAATTTGAATACACATTTAATGAATAATATAGTAGGTATATAGGTAACGTTTCTTATTATTTTGACATAAATAATTTTAATTTGCATTAAGCCGATTATGCTATAGCACCACAGTGAGTTGACGACAAATTTTCGAACTTAAATGTTACACTTTAAAGCATAATGAAACGATAGATGTATTTATTTGAAAAGTGTAACATATAGGTTGGAAAATTTGTCGTCAGTTCACTGTGATCCTATAGCATAATCGGTTAATGTACGTTCCCCGAATTGGAAGAGATTCAGGTTCGAATCCCGGTAGCAACAATTTTATACATATATATATATATTTAATTAATACATTTATTTTGTATTGTATTACGATATACTTAAATAGAAACAATGCATTAAATTTTAAGTGAGTTTAAAACCAATAAGAAGACAACTGAGTTACATTAAATTGCAATCAATACAATATTAATTAAGTATTATACAAACAATGAAATATGACTAAAGAAAGTCCACACATACCTACATACATCAAGCCATGTCCAAGTAAATACAAATCCATAAATACATAGCAACAGATACAACAATAGCCGTGACTGAAATGCATTATTTTTGCTTGTCTTTTCATAACTTACATATTATTTTGTTACTTATATGTATTATAAATATATTATTTAGAAAGATATACATATTAAATTAATTTTATCGAAACATATTGTTATTGCGCCACCAGGATTCAAACCTGGATCTCTTTCCTAATCGGGGAAGGTGCATTATCCAACTATACTACAGCGACAATATTTTTAGCGACAAATTTTTGAACCTATGTTACCTTTTTGATATTAATACATTTAATTGTTCCATCATTTGATAGAGCCTTTAAAATGACTTATTTATTAATAATAACCATTATGTGTGTAACATGTATTTAGTTAAATACACATTTCAATTATACGCTTTTGATGCGTTGCCTTTATAAATCATAGAACGACTGATTTATCAAATATCTCGAAAATATTAATTACATCATTTAATTTTCCCCAGCAGCAGCAACGCAGCAGAAGATAGGGAAAATTGCAGAAAGATTATCAAAGAGCTACGAGAGTGGGATGATATCCAGGATCACTACATCTAGCAATCAGCATTTAAAAAATAAAATAACTTTAAAAAGTAAAAGAAACAAAAATAATATTAATGTCTAGAAAAAATTAGATACACCACCTAGAAAGATATACAGAAAATACGAGTATTTATCTATGGAAAAAAAAAGTCACAATCGAGACTCAAACCCGGGACATTCTATTACCGATAGACTGCTATATTAATTACGCCACTGTACTTCTTAAATTTTTTAGTCAGACATCTATTTTTTCCATTGGACTCTTAATTAGCTGTCATACAATAATAATTATGTTGTGATATTATCAAAAAAATTGCTTTATAGACTATAAGATTCCTAGTGTATATCCTTCAACTGCACTTATTTCATACTTCTCAATATTGTGATTAAATGAACTTTTCAGAAGTCTCTAAGAAAATAATGTCAAAAAGTTTAATTCTAAAAAATCAACGTTTATTTATTTAAATATTTTTTATAACAATTTTAGTAACAGTTTAAGAAGAAAATTTTGTTTATTTTATTTATTTATTCAGTCAAGCTAATATACCTCACATGCACACGATTTCACTTTAATATATTCACAAACACATATATAGTATATCTATTCGCCAAGTAAATACATAGGTATGGTATTATATTTATATTTATGTTGTTAGGATACTACATGATAGATGTTAAAGATATGTGTGGTCCAGAATCAAAAGCGGACATGTCCACTTTACCTGTTTTTAAGTAAAATGCAAAAAACCATTATACCACAACTGTCACATTTGGAGTCATATTAAACCTGACCAATAACTACAGGTCATATGATCAAATACTGTCGTCTTATTGGCTGAATACATATTTGTCTGGGTTTGAATTAATTATCTATCGGACATGACTGCGATTGAAGTAACAAGCAAATTTGAAATGCATTTTGTATGAAAATCGGTGATATTTATCTAATAGTTTTGTAGACATTCATTTTCTTTATATTTGTACATACTTAACTCAAAAACCATACAAATTGGACATGTTAGATTTTAATTCTGTACCTCATACATATAAGCATGTTCTATAATATAGCAGCCATTTGTTTAAAGTATATATGTTAACAGTTTTCTACTTCAAAGTATTAGGAAAAGTGCCCTTGAAAGAATAATCAGGTAGGTATTCTACAAATTGCAAATATATAAAAACAGTCGTGAACCATACATAATAAACTACTATATATAATATATTAAATCCAACTGACTTTGTGTTTACGATCACTTAATCATGAATAAAATATTTTATTTGTCTTTATTTTAGATGTCAAAAGCTAAATAAAAATTTTTTTTTTTTTGATAGCTCAGATATCTGCGTATTTATTTTGATATTTTTGATGAATTTTATTGATATACCTTTCAAAATAATGACATTTATGAACACTTGAGGTCAACGTGTTAGCTTGTATTTTACAACTGAAAATAAACTTAATATGCAATTACTGAAAAATTCACCGGTGTAAAAAATACTTTTGTTTTTATTTTCCCAGAGCAGCGGATGATAATATTTTATATTCTGCGGGCGTACTTGGAGAAAGAGAAAAAATGCAACAATTTTTTAGTGCCTTTTCTGCGTAGGCATCTAGTCCGCGGCCGAAAGAAAGCCACAAAAACACGTCACTCAACCCTGTGGGTTAGTGATTCCAGGCTCACGTCTGACATGCAAAGGCCCGTGTTCACTCAAGGAGACACGATAAGAGTATCTTATCAGTTTTAGTTGAGATACATCTCAATACCATGTACACGTGATGAGATTTTTATCTGGAGATAAACTCAGAGATCAGCTTGAGATTGCTAAAGAAAAAAACTCAGTGTGCACAACATTGAATCTAACACAAAGGTTTGATATGTATACACGAACATCACCTGAAACCAATTATCTATTGTGGCATTAGAGTCATTAAGTATTACAAACATTTATTCAATTTTAACTGCTGCTGGGGAGTTTTAAAATCACTCAACTGATGAACGACAATGACGTTTAACGTATGAAATGAGCGTGAAGTAAGACACAAGACGACGGCATTTTTAACCATCTTGTGTCAGTTGACTTTTGGATCATGTAACATTTTCACAAATTTTCGAACCTACATGTTACACTTTTTCAAATTAATACATCTATCGTTCCATTATTTAAAAAAGTGTAACATATAGGTTCGAAAATTTATCGTCAAAAATAATGTCGCTGTAGCATAGTTAGATAATGCACCTTCCCCGATTTGGAAAGAGATCCAGGTTTGAATCCCGGTAGCGTGACAACAATATTTTTTGATAAAATTGATTTTATATGAATATCTTTCTAATTAATAAATTTAATTCGTATTTAAAATATTACAGACCGTCTGTTCTGAATAATTACAACTTCACAATAAGAATGTGTTCTCCTTATAATAATTTATTGAATTCAAACCTTTTTATTATTGTTACCATTTTGAATACACGATTTTTTTAATCTCAAAACGTCTTTCAATGTGATAGAAATTATTTTTCCCATCTTATTATCTGAAAATTCAACGAATTATTTTTTTTAATTTTTCCATAAGTGATGTAGAGAGGACTATAAAGGAAAAAGGCGAGTAAGTAATCTTGTAATTGGGAACCCATTTTTATGCTCTCAGATGAAGCTGTCGGTAAACGGCTGATATCCCATACAATTGGCTCAATGGGAGCAAAATTTATATCGCAGATATCGTATCGAGTGGAAAATGTCTTAAAAATCTAATTCGTAGACAAGGGCCGCAATAATAACTATTTTTACACGAAAATAACTGACTAAGTCATTTTTTATAACATATTTATACCTCTAATAATTGCATTTTCTTTAGCGTTATTCCTTATATGTACCACATACTAAAACTAATACAAAGAGCTTTAAAAATCACACGGATGTACAAAAAATGTTTAATGCATGATTACCATAAATAAATGTGTTCAATAAAATGGAGTGATGACATCACGTGACCCACTTCTGTCTGTTTGCTACAGATAAAATGTTAGCGAAAATATATGCGAGGAGCGCCCCCCGCGCGAGCCCGACCCAACAGCGTGGTCTTCAGAGAAAACCGATTCGATTAGAGAAATCTGTTTTTAGTGTTATGCAGAAAGCGTAATAATGACTTTTCAGGCGTACTGAAAAATACGCACTCGAATGCCTTTCCAACTCTTATTGATGCCAATACCAAAAGATGTGCGTCAATATAAAATTTATGTGATTTTTCGGGGCGGTTTGGATATCCCTTCAAACGGATTATCAGTAAAAATATTATGTATTTACTACAAATACAAATGCAAATATAATTTTATTTATATATTTTATATTATAAAATATATAAATATATTAAATAAAATAACTATCACTTTGTATGAAACCATGAAATTTATTATAAGTTAACCGGTTTCGCTTATCTCAAGCTTCATCAGGACGTATTTAAAAACTAATCATAAATATAAGAAGAGTGCACTTATATATACATAAAGAGGGAAATAGAATATAAAATTACACGCGAAAGAGAGAGACAGAATACGTATATAATTAAATAGAACATCAAGGGAGACAGAATATAAAATTATATGCGAAAGAGAGAGACAGAATATGTATACCGATAGACGGAATATTAAGGGAGAGGAAAATACAGTGTTGATGGATATTAAATTTATTTTATAGGAAGCATACTTAATATGGAGCTAATGGACAAATTAATTTGGTTATTAAGAATTGGCGTACCACTATTTTTTAATTTTTTTATTTCAACAGCTTCTAAATTGTCCAATCGGAGGCCAAACCCGTTTTTATGGAGGACCCCTATGGTATTATTAAAGGAATGGTCTTTTTTAATAATATGGTTGGAAAATTCTGAGAAACCATTTACTGTTTAAACAATTAAGATATTCTCTGACACGAATATTGACATTACGAGCCTTTTTGCTTATATAAAATGAGGGACAGTTATTGCAAGGTAGTTTATATATATAAACGGCTATATAGCCGAGTGGTTTAGTTTGTTATCTTTTGGGTTTATTAAAAATTTTCCTAAATTATTGTTTGTGTAGAACGCTGGCCTGACATTAGAAAGAAGATTATTTACGCAAAGGGAAGAAAAATTATTCATATATCTCTACGCCACTGGTAACTTACGTCATTATTAATGTTTTTACCGGGATGACTAGTGAACAAGAAATAATTAGTAGTCATCTGTTTGAGCTTTTTATTAAGAATTATAAGAATAAAGTTTGTAATATAACTATTGTTTATCGATATTTGTTTGTAATTATATTGAGAAATCTTAATAAATAATTCTACACGTTTAAATAAAACGTAAAAATAAACTTTAATTTTTTCTGTTCAAGATGAAAGTTTGAATAATGAACACATTCATTGTTACTACTTTTATACATTTTTTCCCGTTATTAAAACGTACGCTCTGCAAGTCAACGCATAAAAATAGAAATATAAAATTTTATATTTACATTTTTATACATAATATGGTAGATGCTTACTGGACTTTTTTCGCTTTACTGTTTTTACGTAGAGAGGGTTATCCGGAACTAGGATGGCGCCATAAATAATCGCGAAGAAGCGTTTTGAATTCAAATATGGAAAATGGAACGGGTTGAATTCGGGTAGGGTACACTCCTCCACCGACCAACGCGGCGACTCGCGTCTTCCTTCAAATGATGAAATTGGATAAAGAAAGCGACGGCTTGCATAAAAATGTGGGAATATAATAATTCAACATGTATTATAAAAACACATTAAAATATCAAAACATTATTTTATTTTTTGGCAAAAAAATAAGATGGACGACACTCAGGCCCGGTTGTGTGATCAGTAGTAAATATTGATTATGGTAAATTTTTACTAGAGCCCGTGATAAAAAAGCGTTTGCGGGTTGTTCGTACGTCAAATTTACTAATATCAAAGTCAATCCCGCCTAATAGTGTAGCAAGGCGAATAATTATCAAATACCTGTGATTTGTACTGCTAATTTTTTAATTTAACATGTAATTGTATGGTATATCTAATATGACTTTATTCACCCCGCGTTCGAAATCTGTCACTTAGCTAGCAGAAAAATTATACACTAAAATAGCGGGATATTTAATGATATTTTTAAGATTAGCAAAATCCACTTTGTGTTTAAAATCATGATATTTAATGATTTATTGTCTTATACTAAAAGTATCAATATGATACGACATAACTAACGATAGACGACATCGTCGGATATCGTACGGATGTAGGTACTTTCGAAAAGGAAATATTTTTTACCTGCGTTCGAACAACCCGTTTTCGCAAATGTTTTTTTATCAAAGTGACAACTTACCACTGATTACACAACCGACCCTTAGCGTGTCAAATTTTTCACACTAAATAATTATACAAAATACGTTAAATATTATGTAATAATCGTCTCAACAAATTATTATAAAAACCCGATCATACAATTGAGTCCCACCAAACTAGACATTCTAATGAAGATGAAAGCAATGAGACTGCAGTGGATGAGACGTAGAGCGATGGTACATAAGTACCGTAACTTGCACTATGTCGTCTTATAACAAGCCAGAATCAAGATGAGCAAAGAACGAGAATGGGCAGACGTCAATGTCAAGATGAACCTGCGAGTTATTAAGGAGAACACATTCTTATTGTGAAGTTGTAATTATTCAGAACAATAGGTCTGTGATGTTTTTTTATACAAATTAAATGTATTAATTAGAAAGATATACATATAAAATCAATTATATCGAAAAATATTGTAAATAATATTAAATAAATGTGCATTAACCGATAATGCCACAGCACACAGTACATTGACGACAAATTTTCGAACCTATATGTTACATTTTTCAAATTGATACATCTATTGTTCCGTCAATATACTGTGTGCTTTAGCATAATCGGTTAATGCACGTACTCCGGATTGGAAGAGATGCAGGTTCGAATTCCAGTAGCAACAACAATACTTTTCGATACAATTAATTTTATATGTATATATTTGTGTGTCCAGCAGACTGGATCACAATAACCAAATTGGCATGTACATGATGAGGCTTTGATCATTTGTCATTTTAATTAAAGGGCTAAACAAATGCGTTGATGATTCACAGAACGCTTAACTCTGCATTGATCTTTACCCGCTATCGAGACAAATCTCATCTGTGGACACACATCATATCAAGAGATGGTCTATAGTAACTGTGATCATGGACTTTCGAGTTCCATGAACAAGATCAAATAACTGTATAAACAAAATATTCCAATACTGCACTTCCATAGGGGTGCGCAAAGATAACATGAAAGGGATAAAATAAAATAAAGTTTAAAAAGTCTTTCGATAACGTCAGATGTTCATGCGGTTTTTAGTAACCCTTGTGCAAAAGTTTTTTTAGTCATACTAGATTTAATAGAACTTTTTGTACCGTCTACGTTTGCGGGTCTGTCTTGATTAGACCCTTTGTTAATGAGACCTAAGGCGGAAAAAAGGCGACATCTGTGTGGCCACGCGACAGAGCCGGGTTAGCCGCGACGCACACCAACAGGTTTCGGACATGCTTGAGGGCGTCACTGATAGAGGCGGTATACATAGCCCCGAATGAACAAGCGAGCCATTCTACTCTCGTGACTGATCCAAGTCCAAGGTATACTGACACAAAAACATGCAGCTGAAAGAACGAATGATGAATATAATGATAATACCCATTGTTTTTACACCATCGATATTACCTAAGTTCATACCTAGTGCACGCCGCTGGTATTTACTTATATTAAATTTATAACCTACCAGTGGCGGTCGGTGACTTTTTGTTGAAGGGATGTTGGATAATAAGTTTATACCTATTATCAAATAAACAAAAATAACATATAATCCAAGGATATTCAATAATTCGACTTCAAGTGTTCAAGCCAAACTGTCAAAAATGCGTCATACAAAAAAATCCTCAAAACAAACCGCTCTCTTCGTAATATGTATGCATTATACCCATAATAATTAAAGTAGTTTTCTGTACGTTGGATGCTGTATGCGAAGATCTAGACAGGAGGACTGAATACGCATGCGCGAAAATAGAATACTTCCAAACTTTGTGGATACGGAACGAATGATAGAATCCACTGTTGCTGGTATCTGTGTATTTACGCGATTCATAGATGTTCGAAAGTTGAGAATGTTTATGTAATTCGACTCGTTCCGTGCGAAAGCTGTGTCGTAGTGTGCGTTATGACTGGTCTCTGAAAGACAGGACGAATTTATTTGTAGCAATGCTGTTTTCAGCTAGAAACAAAAATCTTCTTGATTCTAGAACACAAGGGATGCGGAGTCACCATAGATTTGTACAATTAGGAGGCACTCAATAAACTACCAGATATAAACCCAAGATACGATTATTTACTGTTTCACATCCGTGATGTTAGTTTTACCTTAAATTCCATCTGATATTTGGAGTCGACTAATTGGTAAAGTTTCTGGTCAACAGTTCTTATCGACCAAAAATTAACTACCTCGTGTCCAACCATAGACCCATCATGCTCGCACAGATATCGAACCTACTAAAAAACTAGAAAGTTATCACCAAAGGCGCCTCAATGTTTTACACAAATACATTTGTCGAAATTTTGTTTTAGTCGCTATGCTCGTGTTCTCGCCTCACACCTTTGTACTGTTTAAAATTAATGTAAAAAACGGGTGATTTTCCCACACGCGAGTAATTTCAGATGGAGGTGGCGGAATTCGCAGCAAAACCCGTATTATATGTGACAGAATCTTGATCAAAAAACCATCCAATTTACTTCAAATGTGCCGTAGAAAAAACTGCGCTGAAATTCTGTCCGCGTGGACTACTGACTGGCGGAACTCTTTCACCAGAGCGAGATTACTCTGCATACTAGCGAAGGGCAGTGAGGGAATGTTCTGGCTGTGACTTGGATTTGACCTATACGTTCCAGAAAATAATTAATTTACAAAATCTAGAAAGTAAATATACTTTTTTTTTTTCATATTTGTTATATTATTACATCTTCTGTATTTGACAAGAGATAGAGTTATTTTTGAGACAGACTTTCTCAGTTTCTGTTGCTTTTTAAGAGCTTTGTAAATTATATTACATATATATTTATTGTTATTGTGTTTAGCTTTGTAGAACTCCATGTTTGTTTTTAATTAAATTTAAAAAAAATTGAATTCTGCTAGTTTGCGTAAGCATTATTTAGATTTTAATTTAAAATAAATACAGACACTTACGGAATATTTCAACTAATCATTTACAGAAACGGGTAAATTGACAATTAAGCTTAACATAAAATTTTTACAACAATAAAACCCTTAGCAAACAGATAATATATACATAAATGGGGAATTTTTAATGATATATGTAGTGCCTCTGAGAATAAGAATATTAATATACATCGGTTCTACCGAAACCACTTAATTACCCATAGAGAAAGGGGTTACTAAAATTATTCAAATAAGTTGATTGTACGTGGTTTATTCACCGTTTGAAAATGGCTTTAACCCCCGAAACAGCTTCTTATTCTTTTAAATAAGCAATCCACCCTTCAATAGTGATTTGTGTCATTAATTAAGTTAACACTTTATTTTATAGAAAAAAGTACTATAATATTACAGAATAGGAAATATTACATTACAAGTCAATACCATTGTCGTACAAAAAATTCACTATTATATAGATTAAATGTGGCGAATTAAGGGAAAGAAGATGACACAAGTTAACCGGAAGTTGAAAATTACCATTGACGAGATTACTGTAAAAAAAACCTGTGATCGGCAATGCACAGGCAAAAAAGATATGGTCAAGGGCTTCCTCCTCGGCACCACACTCACGCATTGGGAATCTATTATGTTCAATCTGAATAAATGTGAAGCTATCTGACAATCCCCAATTCTCATTCTAGAGATATTTGATATTGTTCTTTTGGAGACTTTCCTAATTAGGAAGCCAGGGGGTGCGGGGAATAGATCTTTGAATCATTTTAAGCCGATTACTCTTATGATTATTTACAGCTGTAGTATCTAAATAATGCTTATGCAAACTATCATAACTAAATATTTAAATTTTATTTTTTAAATTTAATTAAAAATAAAAATTACAAATATAATTCATAAGTAGAGAGTCATTCATAGAGATATTGAAATTGTTATATTCTTCTGTAAATAGTCTTCCTGATCCTGTTCCTTTTCATAAAATACAACTATAATAGTGATGCTCTAAATAGTGTGGCTTCACACGGAAAAAAAACAAATATGAAACCAACGATCCCCAAAATCACCACCAAGTGTGGATCGAGGACAATAGAATTTGTTTTTCCTACAATAAAAAATAAAATTCCTGGATCTTTACAAAAGAACACGCTTTCTCGTAATTTAGAAAAAAATATTAAAAAATGGCTTTAAAAAAATAATCGGTCTTACCTGTAAGAATGATATGTATTGTATAAACGGTGATTGATTAATTGTTATATTTAATATTGTTTATTAAATGTAACAAATGAATATAAATGTACCCACAGACAAACGGTCTATCGAGACGTTTTGTGAGTCTAGTGTTAATTTTAAAAAAAATGTATGTACTTGTATGAGAGCGACGATTCAAACGATCTGATCGGCTGATCGACGATACAAGCGACATCTGGACCCAAGCTTCAGGCTCCCGCCAACAAGAGGCTATTTTTTATACGTCATTTTGCAATTCGCAATACATGACTATACAAAAAATTACATTAATCATTTTCTTATTATTTTGATGTGCATATTATTTTGCACAGAGTATATTGTAATATGTATACTGTATCGGATCGGGTTTTGTACATACAACCCGATAACGCTGGACTAAACTAATTATTATAATTGAAATATTTTTATAACCTCAATGATCTACTTGAATATGCTCGACCGTGTCCCGCAAAAGTGAAACACGGGTGGGCCCGGCCCGGCCCGGAAAACAAATTATTCGATTCTTCGTCGGTTGGACTCGTGTGAAGCCATGTTTCATTTTTGGGTACCCTCCATACCTTGTGATAAATACACGCTATCATTTCACTCTATTACAACTGTTGAGAATGCGTTTAACTATTATTTCCGAGAATTCACTTATTATCTGCGTCTACTTAAAAGGGATGCACTATGTACAAATTATATATTATATTTAGTGCGCCAATAGCCAAATGAAAAACACGTCGATGAAGTAAATAACGTATTGATATGTATACTTTTAAAATTAGCAATATTATCTTTGTGGTTAAAATTCATATTTTTATTTATTATCTTTGTTTTATTAGCCACTAAATTGAGTTTAAATATATCTACCGGTTTCGAAAAATACCATCCATTATGACATCCTGAAGACGAAAATGGTATTTTTCGAAACCGGTAGGTATTTGAGATTCTGTAAAAATAATGAAATTGCTGAAATAACACACGAAGTGTGCGAGAATGTTAAGAATAAAAAATATGGTTAAAAGAGGACGCATTTATGCCGCTGCCAGGGGCGGCCACTTGGCCAATGTTATGTTATTATTATTATTATTACTCACAGCAACTTCTGCAGCAGCATTTTGTTTTTGCTTTAATGAAGAAGAAGTGCAACTTGTCAGTGTTGCAAAATAAAGCTTTTAAAAAAATAGATATACTCGGGCCAGTGCAATGCTGAAAGATCTGAGTATGGTGATCTTTTAGCAAAAAATGTATTTTGTAATATAATAGTATTTATTTATAAATCCTCAATAATAAAATATCAGCGGAATTTATACGAAAAATGTATGCAAATCAACATGAGCACGAGCATCGTACAAGAGGAAGGAATATACAGACTGCCATTCAGAAAGAAGCCCAAATCTCAGAAATCGATGATATATAGTACGATGTATAATGAAATGCCATAAAATATAAGAAAGGAGGAGAAACTGAATAGATTTAAAGTGAAACTGACCATATATGTAACATCTTTTACAAAGAGTAGTAGAAGAATTTATTAAAATAAAAGACTTTAATCTTGTTTATATTAGAGCATACATATATAGGAGTGCTTATGTATGCACTACGTTAAAAATTAAATAAATATTCCATACATAATTGTAATAAATCAAATAATCGATGTATAATGCAAACAATACATAGACTGTAAATCTGCCTACATAAGCACACTAAATGCACCATTCCCGGTTTGGAAAGAGATCCAGGTTCGAATCCCAGTATCGCAACAACAATATTTTTCGATAAAATTGATTTTATATGTATATCTTTCTAACGAATACATTTAATTAGTATTTAAAATATCACAGACCGTCTGTTCTGAATAAATACAACTTTACAATACGAATGTGTTCTCCTTAATAATGATACAATTGATGATATAAAGATTGACAAAAACCAGCACCTGTAAAACATATAAATACAGCGTCTGTTATGTAAGTTACGCGCATATGAATGTCTGAACATATGCTTATTTACGTACGTGTCCGTTCCGTTCTACGACGAAAGAATAAATGAAACAAAAAAAATACATAATTTTAAAAAGTGTCTAGCCTACCGCAGAATTACAGTGTAGAAAATTTTATATAATTTTACAGTACAAATATACTTCATTCTTTTCATATTTTCATACATATAACAAACAGAAAGACATTGGGATATTACGAGTGTATATATATTATGTAAGACGATCGACCTAACAATCTGTGCTGAGGGTTCTTTATATTACTGAGTACGTTCATCGTTCATCACACAGCCAAGCAATTACCACTACGCACGCGATGGCTACTCATCACGATGCCGGGTGGAATCCGACACGTCATCAGCTCTGATGATAAGAGTAAATAAAAATACTGAACGTACTTACGAGTCAACGAATAATGAAACATTTTTCAACCGAGATGACCTCATGAGCGCAGAAACTGCATTCATCAGATCGACCCAATTTTTCTGTCTAGATTGTTTATAACAGCAAAAATATCTCGCAAATAAATTGTTTTTTTTCAAAACGATTAATTATTTAGTAGTGTTGTTACTAAAAAATTCGTGAATAAATATAAAATTCATGGAAATAAATTATTATATTTTTTCCACAGACCACCAAATATATATAGACATGAACTAACGCTAATTTCTTGTCCCAATATTTTCATTTTCATGTCACCCACGTGATCACTTTGATACTCCGCGACTTTTTTTAATTGTATGACTCGATTAGAACGAAAATTTAAACGTTGACAATATAATATGCATTAATGTAAAAAATACACCTGTGTAATACATAGATTTAATTTTCATTGCATTAATGTGTTACAAACTATTAGATTTATGTTTCCACTTAGAATATATGTAGAATGCCCTTCTTCCCGCAACTAATATTCTAAACCCCTCTCCTATATGTACACTTTATTTCATGTCTATTCATTTACTGGTCTGTGATTTTTTCAAACAATTGATAATTACGTTAATTTTTTTCTGACAAGTAAAGGTTGATTTTCAAGTACATAATAATTATATGTATTGCAATTGTATTTATATTTAACTTTGTTTAAACCACTGTATTATTTTTACGTCAACGTGTACACGGTATTGAGATGTATCTCAACTAAGTCTCTGAGATTCTCTCATCGTGTCTCCTTCTTGAACATGGGTCTTTATATCTGACTTAAGGCTTCCCTTTCTAAAATAATTAATATTTTCGTGTTTTTTACGAAAATATGATTATAAATGGTTTTATATATTGTTAATTATTTTTCATTTCATATCACCGATTAAAAATCAATAAAAAATACACATTAATAGGATCGATATAAATATTATTTAGTAAGAAATTATAATGTTTTTGATATAAACTTGATTTTAAATAGTAGCTGAAGCCTCAAAGCATGTAAGTAAATACATTATATTATTAAAAATAACACAAAGTGTTTGAAAAACGTCGAAAATTGATAATATGTCTTGCAAATTGAATAGTTTATAACTCTATTAATTTTTAACATTTTGTTAATTTCTCTCAATTCAGATTTGTCTCTGTAATCTTGGCTTTAAAATTATAAAAATATATATTCCAAGAAATTTCCAAATAAAGGCAATTTTTTGGCACGCGAAAAATGAATTTTATGGTCGCGGTCTTTCTTATAATGCTTGTATTTTCTTAATTGTGGTAAATAACATTCAGTTTATTAGTTTTACATTAGTATAAATATTGGTTTAAAAGAAGTCCAATATAGTATATAACTTCTGATATAAATGAATAATAAAAACCCACATTTTCACGGCCTTAACTGAGCTCGCATATTTCAACAACATTTTAAGACACGCTAAAGGTGAGAATAAATATTTTTTTATACACGCTACGCTCTTCGAGAGATGCGGCAAGTGGAATTGGATTATTGTACTTTCTTGAAAAAAAAAAAAAAAAAACACTTCTTCAGTCACACAGAAATAGTCAAACGGAACGCAAACACATCGTTGAGAAAAAGTGGCGTGAAATTTGATACAGAGTAGCGAAATGTATCCCTTGTATAATTTATTGTTAGTATCAATCTCATATACGACCCTCATTCAATTGTCACACCCGAACAGTCACACCTTGTGTAAATAAAAAAAGTTTCATTTTTTCACCGTATTCCATGCGAAAAATAAAAAATGTTCGCAGCTGACGATATTATCTGTTGCCATGCACGAAAGAAAGCAATCGCAGAATTAACATTACGCGAATAGAATTTATCACCAAATTTTGATAGTTGAAAAGTTTTATCCGTAAATTATGTCAAAATATTGAACGCTACAAATGTTCCCTAACAAACTACGTCCGCCCGGCGGGGGACATGGACCCCACCCTGGCGTGGCACGTCCCTTGTGTGGGATAATATTAAATTGGCTGTTTAATGAATATACCTGTGGCTTACGTACAAATTTTTTACAAAAAAAAAACAATATTAGCGAGTTTGACATGCGTCGATACGTCATGTTATGTTATGTTATTAAACTATTACGATATGTTATTAAATTTTGTACTTTAAACAGAAATTATATATTATATTATTTATATGTATATTTTAAATACCTCAATGGATACGTTCTAACTGCGTAAACAAATCTTATGGCCCGTGTCCAAAAGGGAAATTTTCGAAAAAAATCTGAGACAGGAATTATGCACCCATGAGATACTTTGGAAACAATAACTATTAGCTTTCATAGCTCGTCGTTTATTCACCATGTCCACAGAGAATCGCCGCCACGCAGTTCAATTTGGCTAATTTTAATCTCATGAAATACATGTTTGTAATTTTTCAAAATAAATAGTTATAGGTATCTACGGTTCTAGGTGACGTCTGTGCACATATGTCTTATACACGGCTTATGGTCTCTTTCTGCCAATCTCAAGCTGAACCCTGCGTTTATCTCATCATATCAAAATCTTAACACGTGTGGGTGGTACTGAAATACATCTCAATTAAATCTCTGAAATTTATCTCATCGTGTCACAAAGTTTCTACAAAGATGGACATGCATTGAAAATACGAACATCCACTTTGATAGATATATAGAAATTAGACATACAGAAGGTATCAAATTACAAATTTTTATTCTGTTTTAATTCTTGGAGGAGAAGTTAAAATTCACCAAATAGACGAACGGAACGTCGACAATGAATCGCAAGTTAAATGGAGATGTACGAATTTTCGCGACGGTATGCCTAAACGGTGGAATACGAAAGCCGAGAGTAGTCTCCATAGAATCTCATGGGAGCATAATCCCTGTCTCAGAGACAGTCTCGAGACAAAAATCTAATTCAAACCTCGTCCGTGAACACGGGTCATAAGACTGACAGAATAGTTATTTCAATACTGACGTTGTTTTTGTCATCGACCGTCGACCCTAAATACACAAACTCTTCAAAACATTAAATACAGTTGTGGTTATCTATTATGTGTAACTTTGGTTTAGGTCCCCGACATCACACACACAGGCATAAACTTGGTTTTCTTCATATTTACCTTGAGAACCGTCCGGTCCACTGCTCGCTGGAGGGCAGTGAGAGCTTCCATAACAGTTTCTCTGGATCAATCAATACGTGTGCATGTGTTGTATGATATTATTGAAAATAGACCCACACAACTATTGTTTACTAACCGGAAACATTTATGTATGTAAAAAGTTCGATATTTTCCATATTTCCTTTCCGCTAGTGAAGATTTGGCTATCTTCAAGTAGTTTGTATGGTGTGACGATTTTGTTAAATTAAAGATTATAAATATGAATTAAATATATTAATTAGAAAGATATACATATAAAATCAATTGTATCGAAAAATATTGTTGTTGCGCCACCGGTATTCGAACCTGGATCTCTTTCCTAACCGGGGAAGGTGCATTATCCAACTATGCTACAGCGACAATATTTTTAGCGACAATTTTCGAACCTATATGTTTACCTTCTTGATATTAATACATTTAATCGTTCCATTATTTGACAGAGCCATCTACCTTATTTTTACAGAATCTCAAATACCTTTGTGTCCAAAATTTAATAAAAATGAATTGATAATTCTGGCGTCTGCTATCAGTTTACTCAAAGGTATTTGAGATTCTGTAAAAATAAGGTAGATGGCTATGTCAAATAATGGAACGATTAAATGTATTAATATCAAGAAGGTAAACATATAGGTTAGAAAATTGTCGCTAAAAATATTGTCGCTGTAGCATAGTTGGATAATGCACCTTCCCCGGTTAGGAAAGAGATCCAGGTTCGAATCCCGGTGGCGCAACAACAATATTTTTCGATAGAATTGATTTTATATGTATATCTTTCTAATTAATATATTTAATGCAATATTTAAAATATCACAGACCGTCTGTTCTGAATAATTACAACTTCACAATAAGAATGTGTTCTCCTAAAAGGTTATAAATGTAGTAAAAATTCAGGATGTACGCAGTTAAATGGATTAAAACAAAACTCAGATGTACAATAGGTGCGAAGCTGCCGATAGGAATATAAATACAGTGAAATCTCGATCGATCGTTCCTCGAATAATCGTTTTCCCGCATGTGTTGTTTATTTCTTCCAGTTTCGAATTAATTTCATACAAAACACCCATACATAGATCGTTCGTGTACGCATCATTTTTCCGCATTGCTATCCAACATTCCAACATAATAAATCATTATACAGTACCTATATACTAATAATTCACTAGTTCTACAACACTCCCATTACATTTTTATTAAAAAAAATATATTTATATCTTTATTTTTATTTCTGTCAAATCTTTATTTAATAACACCACAACAGCACGAAAAAAACTAGCTACTTTAACACAGACTTCAGTCTACCAAAGTAGCCAGGACACCGCTGTATATATCAGAGGTGAAGTCTACTCCGTCTCATACAATAAACTACGAGTATTTAATTGCAATACAATTGTATCTTATGTTTATCTTGTTATATTATAATATATTCACATCTGTTACAACAAAAATATGTATGTCAATAAAGTCTAAATAAATAAATTAATTAATCGTTTAAATTACGAAGCATATTTCGTTACACTGGCTTGTTTTTCAATTGCCTGCCTAACGGGACATTGATGTTAATGATAGATTCCTACCCCGGTGGTAAAGGGTCGAAAGAGATGATCTCTGTTTGCGTCAACAGTGATGGCAAATCGCCGAAGCCTAAGTATTTTAAGAGTACGAAAACTTTAGGCATGGATGACATTTTTAATTTGCTTTTAAGGGACCCTGGCAATGAATGGTCGTAAAACAATGAAATATTTTATTATTTTTTATTTGTTAACTTTGTTTTATTAACCACTTATTGAGTTTAAATACATCTACCGGTTTCGAAATATACCATTTTCTTCTTATTCACTACTATTATTATAATTATTGAGATTCTGTAAAAATAAGGTAGATGCCTCTTTCAAATAATGAAACGATTAAATGTGTTAATATCAAAAAGGTTCGAAAATTTATCGCTAAAAATATTGTCGCTGTAGCATAGTTGGTTCAAATCCCGGCGGCGCAATAACAATATTTTTCGATAAAATTGATTTTATATGTATATCTTTCTTATTAATATATTTGTATTTATTTTCCTAATAATAATACATAATGTTGATCCCGGACAACGAGCGTGAACAAACAAACAACGAAGAGATTTCATCTTGGCACTACCTCGCTCAAAATCTGTGGGATATTGGTTCAATTGAATTAATATTGCATTTGTTTGATAAATCGACAAGCTATTCCACGTCCTTCGTTAAACTAGCCATCAAAACTTTCAGAATTACTTTGGGAACACCGTTTTGTGTCAAGTTTGAGGGGGATTTACATCGAGGGCGAGGTGCGTGCGGGCTCCAGCGAATGGAGCGTTAGCTTTCAAAAATACAGACATGTGACACTCTTCAGAAATAAGGGGCAGCAATTAATATTTTACATATACATGCGCAAAATTAGATTAATTTACTTGGATACTATTAGCGTAGGAACGAAAACGGTAGGAATTTGTAGGATTTTTGAAACGATACGATCAAAAGGGTATCAATCAGGGGCGTGTGCAGTGCACACAAGCAAAAAAGCTGTGCATTACTAAAAAATCTGGGAAACAAATATAAATTAAATAATTGGATTAACATAAACGAAAACATTATTTTACAATTAGCGCCATCTGTGTATCAGTAGAGACTTTAATTGCTTAATTCTAAAAACTACCATGACAACTCACCGCTGTACCTGTGACGCTCTTTTGTATTCGCCGCATCGAGCTATTTATATTACTCTATTCTGTCTTTAAGTTAGTGAATTACTCAAGTCACATAAATGGCTATTTACTAAATAGAAAATATTTTTCGATTGATCCGTTTTGTATGGAGTCGTTACTTATGCTGTTTTTTTAACAGAATAACATTTGAAAAATAAACTGCGTGCAAATCATTGAAGTGTCTACTTCCTCTTTTACTAATTCGTGAATTTTACTATCTCACTGTTTTTAACGTGTTGATTTCATGATTGTTCTTTAAATTTGGTGCATTGATTGGTTTTTGATTTGGGAAAAACAAAAAGCAATCGGCATAATTATTTCCTGCGTTAACCTTTAATAAAAATAATTATTTATTTTAGTTATTAAGTGAAGGATTTTCAAACAATTAATTAATCATGTTCAGTCATAGAAAACGTTCTTAAAAACGTCCATAAATTTTTTATATGGGTATGAATTTTACGTTATAACTTAAACTTTAAAAACACTATTATTAGTATTCTAAGATTACAAATAAATACATGATAAGGTCATGCGCAAGCCAATTGCACACAAAAACAACTACTCTCATAGACAACTGAACATGTTGATATGTGCACACATGGGCAATTGCATACAGAGACAACTGCGCATGAAGTAATACAATATTAGATTATTAAGGAGAACACATTCTTATTGTGAAGTTGTAATTATTCAGAACAGACGGTCTGTGATGTTTTAAATATTAGTTAGAAAGATATACATATAAAATAAATTTTATCGAAAAATATTGTTGTTGCTATCGGGATTCGAACCTGGATCTCAATCCAATTCGGGGACGGTATTTGAGATTCCGTAAAAATAAAGTAGATGGCTTTCAAATAATGGAACGATAGATGTGTTAATTTGAAAAGTGTAACATATAGGATCGAAAATTTGTCGTCAAAAGTACTGTCTGCTATAGCATAGTCGGTTAATGCACCTCCTCTTGATTGGAAAGAAATCCAGGTTCAATTCCAGGTAGCAACAACAACAATATTTTTCGATAAAATTGATTTTTTATGTATATCTTTCTAATTAATACATTTAATGAGTATTTACAATATTGGATAATTATTTAATATAAACTATTTCTTGATAACTTTCATTACTTTAAGATAGATTACGTTAAGTTAAGTTAGGTTATTTAGCCTATCTTGTGTGCGATTGTCATGTGTGCATCTTGTGTCTTGTGTACAGATGTTATGAATACAAGGAATATAAAGTCGTTGTCCGAACAGACCAATCGGTATAAGTATCGTTAAATTAGTAGGTGCACGTAGGTGTATCAATTGGCCTTTTCAAGGTGTAGAAAAATGCATAAATTATTGTCAAATGAATTTTCCCGTCCAAATATTCATTGTTTGACATGGAATGGTTGAGGACCACTTCGCGATGTTTAGAATAAGATCCAATTATTTAGTAATTTTTGTCAAAATTGTGGGTAAGGTCAATTGGCCAAAAACCGTTGACGTAAAATTAAGTGGCCGGTTCAAGTTGTTTTCATATTAAGAACAATGCGCACTCCAAGATATCTCACCCATCTCGCTGCCATATGAGTGAGTGAGTTGGCATGCAATCTGGAACGTTCGCATATGATTGTATTTTGAATAACACTGATTATTCGATGGCATACTTCAAACTAGGTGAACATTCACGAAGTTGCCGAAGGTATTGACAATTATTTTTTTTGATTTGTTATCTAGATGCCCATATCCATGGACGAGATTATTATTAAATTTTTATCTCGAGACAATCACTGAGACATGGATATTTTTTACTTCCATGAAATTCTTTGGAGACAATCCTGTACGACAATCTAAAGTTATTTTTAATATTACTCTATTATTTTAAGCTCTTACAAATGTCATGTAACATTTGTTAAATTAAAACTATATACCATGAACGAAAATGACTCGATATACGATTAAGCGGCACATTGAAATTGTGAAAATTCACTACAAAAATGATAAAAAAGTGTTTTTAGACGACGTCTATTTTTAGCAGGATGAGAATACGTACCACACAAGTTGGAAATAATCGAGTAATTACGTCAAAAATTTCCTACATGCCTAACTTCTTATTTCAGAATACATCAGTTGGTTTCCGAAGTCGTGCGATTTAAAACTTTTGGACTTTTTTATTTTGGGCCATGTGAAAAATAAAAATCTAGAAACGATCCAAGTACTAACATACTAAAAGTTAATATCTGAGCTACTATCTGATGCAAAAATAATTCAAACAACGGTTGAATTTGGATCACTCGTTTGTTATAGATATTTGAAATATTTCAATGCACAGTTGTCACACAGTGTAGCCCGCGAAATAAATTAATTTATCCATTAGCCCCCCTATTAGGAATGTTTCCTTTAAAATCAATTTAATATCTATCAACACCGTATTTTCTCCTCCCTTAATATTCCGTCTATCTGTATAAGTATTCTGTCTTTCTCTTTCACGTATAATTTTATATTCTGTCTCCCTTGATGTTCTATTTAATTATATACGTATTCTGTCTCTCTCTTTCACGTGTAATTTTATATTCTATTTCCCTCTTTATGTATATATAAGTGCACTCTTCTTATATTTATGATTAGTTTTAAGTAAGTCCTGATGAAGCTTGAGATAAGCGAAACCGGTTGACGTATAATAAATTTTGTGTTTTCATATAAAGTGATTGTTATTTTATTTAATATAATATGTCCAACTACAAAGTGATTGCTTTCTACGAAAATATAATAAATGACTCGTTCTCAATGTATCGTTTATTGGAGAACCATTTCGGTGATCCCACTATCAGAAGTCTACATCTCCGTGCAACTGTTCAAACGACTTATAATTTTGGTGTTCTGTTTGATGGAGTGTGTGTGCGATGGTGAGTGGTATTACACGACTCTAGTAATAAATAATTAGCGATCTGACATGGCCTTGAGCTCTGCGTTCAGTAATCTTGGTTATAATACGTCACTGCCGGCGGAGTATAAACGAGAGAAGTGCATACCAACATTTTTGATTTAATTAAAACACTTTTTAACTTTTTTACACAATTTATTATTTTACGACAATTACCGGTTTCAGCCTGTCACGGCCATCTTAAGATTGGTACATTTTTCTCTTAAACTAGGATATTTATACAATTTAATACAGGGGTGTTTTTAGAGAAAAATGTACTATTCTGAAGATGACCGTGACAGGCTGAAACCAGGAATGGTCATAAAATAATAAATAGTGGAAAAAAGTTAAAAAGTGTTTTAATTAAATCATTTAAATTGAATTCCACCGTGAATTAACAGTATCAAAATTAGTAAAACAATTATGACATTAATAATAAAAAACACTTTGTTTATATCACTGTTTATTGATAAAGCTACATGTTTCAAGACCAATGGTCCCTTCTTCGAGATCAATGTATACAGAGATACTTATTCACTAACCATCACGTCGTTTCCCCGCGAGGGTAGGCAGATAGGATAGAGCGCCACACTCTTTTGTCCTGACACACAATTCTCGCCTCATCCACATTCACACATCTTCTCATACAAGTTCGACGATTATTGAGGCTTCTAACAGGACCATCCTCCACTATCTGGTTTACCTAGTCGTGCCAAGTCTTCCGCGGACATCTTATATTTCTGATGTCATCAACACTTACGTCATATATCTTTCTTACCATTCTCTCCTCATTCATCCGTTTCATATGACCAAAACCACCTAAGTGATCATGTCTTAATCTTACTCACTATCCTAACATCAGCTTTACATTCTTTTCTTATTTCTTCATTCTTTATTCTGTCATAAATGCAAACATAAGCATAGATACTAAAATTAAAAAAGCTAGCATTGAATAGTAATTAGTTACCCATCACTTATATCTATAGTTTTGGACCACTTGTCTTGAAACATGTTGATCTATCAATAAACAGTGGTATAAACAAAGTGTTATATATAATATTAGAAAGATATACATATGAAATCAATTTATCGAAAAAATGTTTTTGTTGTTATCAAAATTCGAACCTGAATCTTTTCCTATCCAAGGAAATGCATTAACCGATTATGCTACACCGACAAGACAACACACGAAATTGACGACAAATTTTCGAACTTATATATTGCACTTTCAAATTGATACATCTGTCGTTCCATTATTTGAAAGCCATCTTCTTTACATTTACGGAATCTCAAACACCTTTGAGTAAAATCCGATAGGAGACGCCTGAATTTATTAATAATTCATTTTTATTACATTTTTTGAAACATTAATAAAACTTATATATTTCATATTTTATCCATCAAATTTCAAATAATGGAACGATGAACGTATTAATTTGAAAAAGTGTAACATGTAGGTTTAAAAATTTGTCGTCAAAAGTACTGTCTTGCTAGATGTTTGTTGGCAAGTACATTTATATTAATTTTATTACATTTAATATAATCAAAACATAACAACTAATCAGTCACAGTTTACACAATTCATTTCATGCTTACAAGTAATAAGCCATTTTTTTATAATTTCTTCCAAATTGGGAGAAAGCGTACTCTTTTGTAAAGATTCGGGTAGTTTATTTTTTAGTGTAGGAACAACAAATTCTAAAATTCTATATTATCTGACTATACTAGTGACAGTATTACCCAATGTGTGTGTAATACAATGTTTAGTTGTGAAAATTAATGTTACACCATAGAGTAACCGCCATGCTGATTAATGAAATCAGTGTAAGCTCGGAACATTCTCACTACAGGAGAGCGTAACCCAGAATTGATTCGACTTGTATGATCGTAATAATTGTAACTATAAAAGGGGTGGACAGTTAAATCGGTTATGTATCTGCGTTTTATTTGTCACTTAATAAATCATTTCACCTTCGACATCGCGGTGTTACGCGACAAGGGCGTGATGGGGTTACAGATAAAACAGAGAATGGAAACATAAAAGTAATCGTAAGTGAAAAACACTACAACATTTCAGGAAAAAAACAGTTTGTCTGACACGCGCATCTCAGGCTGAACACCAAAGAACTTGTGTTCGATCCCACTGACACCCACCAAATTAGTCTTAGCAACGGGATTGTAGTTAAAGTAATACTGAATTTTTTTAAATTGTCATCGTCGGTCACAACTTAATTGGGTGGCACGGGAACAGTTCATGAAAGAGTGAAAAAGATCAAAGTCTTGGACAGAAGCGTGATTCAATGTGTATATTATCTAATATATTAAACAGAACATTATTAAGAATACGATATTACTAAATGGCTCTCGTGTACGAAAGATTTTCAAAATTCCTTTAATGATATACAAAAAAAAAACCTCTAATTATAAAAATCTATCGAAATTTAAAACCAATGGTTTAACTTGAAATTAGATTATACAATATTGAGTGAATAATTCATTCAAAAATGAACTCTGTAAGTAGGAAATATAAATACTACTTCACGTTGCAGAAGATTTCATAACGCAACTTCCGGAAAATTTCAATACACCTTATGCAATCATGACCAGGAGGGAGTTTACTTATGTATACCTATATATTATATTATATACAATATATCGTTATAATATATACTACGAGTATATACTATAAAGGAATATAATGGATTTTGTGGACAAGATAACTCCCCCGAAGTTTTTTATAATGTTTTGAAATCAGAGCTTGTGTATATCTTATCTAAGTTCGTAAGTCAGCCTGATTCGCATTGTATCAAAATTGTAGGTGTTTAAAAAAAACGTCGTTACTGGTTGAAAGGGATTTTCCTTTAATTTCATACACGGACGAAATCTATCTGATTTTTGCGGTCATTGCCGTTTAGTAAGCAAGAAGCACATATAAATAATGAATGTAAACATATCTATAATTGAGGCAAACATCGTTATTGCGACTGAAATTATATGCGATCGGAACGATAATTCTTCAAGCAATGAAATGAACCCTCTAAAAAGTAAATCTTCTTCAAAATTTGCAAAATGACTATGTGGCAACATATTACATGAATAATAAGAAAAATACATTGTTTTATCCACTATTTATTAATAAATCAACACGTATCGATTATCTATGGTATCTTCTTCAGGAAACAATGAATACTAAAATTAAAAATACAAGCGTAGATAAAAACAAAAATATAAAAGTACATGCGGTGGGTAACTAATTAGGAATTACCGTGAAAATAATTTTAAAAGATAACTATAATATTTGCAAAAAGGATTTGGTTATTTATAATATTTAATTTGCTATTAACGTTTTCTCTTATTTTTAAAATTTCAAATTTATCTAGCTGTAAACCCCCAGTATTTGAATGTAAAATTTCTAAACTCTTGTTAATGGCATAATAATGGCTTGTTTTTAAAAGGTGATTGGTGAATTCATCTTGGTTACCAAACATCCTTAAATTTCAGTCACAGTCACATAACGGTTTGCACATCTCTAATCGATGGTACTGGATTAATCAAAGTTCTCTGAAACTGACCAGCATGGTTGTTTAATTCTATTTGTACAGGCCTGGTAAATGTAGTTAGATGAAATCAAAGGGATGAAAAGATTAGCACTCAGTGGAGCTAGTTGTTTTAGTGCACTGAGATTTGTTTTAAATAAAGATCAATGCGTTAAAAATATCGCATGGATTACTCGTCTGATGCTGCGGACCACCGGACCGGCCCCGACCACTTAACACGCTCGGCCCCATAGCGACCGAAAGGTGCGCTAAGCGTACATTCTTTATTGGTTTGGCGCACGCTTACTGCAAATTAAAAAATTCAAGATATATTTATTAAAATAATACTATAGAATTAAAATGACATTGACGTATGTCAAAAATAATAATTCCAAAACAGTCTTGCCTGCATATCAAATATAACATTAATTGTATCTATTCCGGTCAGCAACCAGTTATGAACTATAAAAACTGATACGATTTAAAAATAAGTTATTAAGAAGAACACATTCTCATTGTGAAGTTGTAATTATTCATAACATATGTCTGTGATATTTTAAATACTAATTAAATGTATTCATTAGAAAGATATACATATAAAATCAATTTTATAGAAAAAATATCACAGACCTATGTCCTGAATAATTACAACTTCACAATAAGAATGTGTTCTCCTTAATAATATATAATTTGTATCAATGTGTCCAAAATTTTATAAAAAATAATTATTAATTCTGGCGTTAATCTAATTACTCAAAGGTATTTGAGATTCCGTAAAAATAAAGAAGATGGCTTTTTCAAATAATGAAACGATAGATGTATGAATGCACCGTGTTGGTGTAGCATAATCGGTTAATGCACCAGATAGGAAGAGATCCAGGTTCGTGTATCCCGGTAGCATCAACAATACTTATCGATAAAATTGATTTTATATGTATATCTTTCTAATTAATACATTTAATTTGTATTTAAAAATGATTTTTTTTCGGAGACAGTAGACCAGACAGATGAAACACTTAAGTCGCTTTTTTTGCCAATCTGTAATAACTATTGCACTGCGGTATATGATGTAACAATAAGCCGGTACCTAAGCTTATTCTTTATTTTTATATTTACATAATTTGACATATGTATATTTTTTCGTAACATAAGCATGAATGTTCATACCGAAATTAATTTTTCCTTTCATGTTTTAAATAAAATTTCATTGTGGAATGTGTGCGGTACGAGCTGATGGAATTCCTACTTCCCACAGTCGGCGCACTTCCTCTGTGGCCGCCTTCATCCATACAAAGGTCCAGTACTCTGTTCCGAATCGCCAGTCGTGATTCACTAATGGGACCATGAATATTTCTGGACTCCGGACAATGGGTAATGCTGAATAATACAATGACCACGGATGTCGGTTGGTCCAGAAGTTTGGTATTCGCATCGGCATCGTCGGAATTATATCGGGTGACGACTGAATCCACAAGTACCTCACATCATCACACGCCTAATTGAAGATGATATATTAATTGGGGCACCAGGCGTGTCCCGCATTCACAACAATCTATCTATCTCCTACAAGTCTAAAAAGTGAAGTTGGCTGAATTTTTTGAAAATCTTAAATAATTACAGAAACTATATGTTTTAATATAAATTATTTATACCTCATTATTATGAAAATAATATTAAAACTAACCAAAATATTATAAATAACTAGTGATGAGAAAAAATACTACTCTCGACTCACCGGTGTGATTGTGATTGGTGTTCGATAAATCGGTGATTGAAAACTGTGACTGTGATCATCACAGTTTCATTACTAATTCACATGCGCCGCACGATATCACAATACACGAAATAAAAAAATAAAACATTATTTTGAGCATATTTATTTTTATTATTAAAACCTCATTTGCGTAAAAAACATATTCTAACATAAATAATAAATATAAATCTAATTTAATATCATTACAAAGAGAATTAAAATGCTTGAATAAATGGAAATATATTTTTCGGGTCAAATTATCAGCAAATACGAATTACAAAAAAATCTGTTAGATGGCGCTGATTCAAGTGATAATCGATTTAAACAGCTGCGTCTGAATATTTAACAAAAAAAAATTGAATCACGAATTACGATATTCCCAGATATTCAATCACTGACAGTGAGTGTGACTCAAAGATATCAGTGATTGACTCGCGGTTCGTGATTTTGAGCTCATCAATGTAAATAACACAAGTCCTACCCAAAAAAAAAAATTACCATTATGTCAATGTCCACGTCTTTTATTATCGTTACAATTTAAGTTAGGTATGTACTAGATTTATTATTTAAATAATAATTATTTTTTTAAATAGTATTTAGAAACATTAGAAGAATTTAAAATATGGTTTTATTTCATTTATTTGACATTCTGATGAAGGAAACGGTATTTTACGAAACCGTATGGTGTATTAAATTTAACTCATAAAAGTGGTTAAAACCAATGTTATTAATAAATTATATACATTTTCGTCGGGTACTTTTCGCGCAAACTAATGACGTAATATGGGTAAACAATTATTGCTCTAATATATTAATTTGATATCTTATCTACACGAAATCCAAAGGAAATGATCGAGTTTAATTATTTTTTTACGTTAACGGTATTGTTAGCGCCGTTTAACCTTTACCATACCGTGATATAAAATATCCGAACGCAGCCATACTGTCAACTCGTGTTATCGTAAATAACAGTTAGAAAAAATGATTTTATTAGCTTAAATGCCTTTAATGGCGCGAATTTACTCTAAATATTGAGCATTCAATTTAAAAAAAAGATTAATTACATAATTTAAAGTATTCATTAAGTCTTCATTTAATTAGTGAGAAAGATACAATTATATTTGTATGTTTGTTGTCCTTTTCACTGTGAAAATAGTGTGTGATCTCTGTCTTTCATATGACAAATGGTATTTTTACCAACGTATTTAGTTTTACAATTGATTGAATGAAAAAATTAATTATCTTTGTACGATTCTCTTTTCATGATTAGTTTTTAACTAGAGTTATTCATAAGCACTAATATTTTCTATAGGATTATCTAAAATATGAATTTTATGTTACATGTATTTACCGAAATATTACAGGTTTAATTATAATAGTAGACCTGTGTTACTGCATGGTTCGGGAAGGGTTAAATTAATTAAATTTCTAATAAGTTTTTTGGTGTTTGACTTGTTGCCTCACTTGTGCATACCTTCAGTTCGCTATTTACCCAAATTTTAACCTGCGTATCTCCGTCCCTTTCTTTCCTAACCTATCCTTAAGCACAAGGAAGAAAGAAGATGTCGCAGTAATTAACAGTCTGTCCAACTGTAGCAAGTTCAGTGGATCTTTATACGGACTAACTACCGTCGCTTATTAATCAATCATTACTTTAATATCGCTTATATATAAACAATCCTTATTCGCGAGTATTTGTATAACCCCGCAACGCTTGTTCTTGTGGTGGAGAAAATGAAAAAGTAAGTCCCTTCTTGTCTTCCTCATTTTAGACGCTAGTCCAGTGAACGGGCATTAACACCTTTCCCGCCGTTAGTGTTTTAAAATTAATAATAACCACAATGTAAATTTTGCAATAAATATTTTTAAAAAAACTAACTACCGTATTTTATATAACTAACTAACTTTACCTCACCGCAGTAGTAAGCAGATACGATAAAGCGCCACACTCTTATGTCATCATCCACATTCATGCATCTTGTCATGTAATATAATAGATTATTGAGGCATCTGACGGGTCCAACTTCCAGTATTTGGTATTACTGATCGTGCTAAGTCTACCACGGACGTCTTCTATTTCTGGTGCCATCAGTCACGTCATTAAAAGCTGCAAGGAGCATTGAGAAAAAAATACACATAATCGGATCAGAACAATGCTGAAAGATCTTAATGTGCTGACCTTTAAATAGAAAATATATTTCTACGTTATGGTGTTAATTTTAATAATTCTCACTAAAAAAATATCAGCTGAATTCATAAGAATAATTGATACAAATCAATTTGAGCACATTCATCAAATAAGAGGAAGAGATAGAATGAGACTGCCATCCAGGATAAGGGCCAAATCTCGGAAATTGGTGATGTACAATGCGATGAAGGTTCTTAATAAAATGTCAGATGATATAGGAAAGGAGGAGAAACTACATAGATTCAAAATGAAACTAAGCAAATATGTGCAAGATAAGTTGTAGTAAAAAGGAACATTTTGATTTTATTTATATTGGAGCATATTTATATATGTATGCAACCGGTATCTGTTTTAGGTTAGATAGCGTTCTTTATATATAGTTTCCCTGGGGAAACTAAGGCCGACGTTTCGACACGGCAACACGTGTCATTGTCAAATGGTTCCTTCAAAAAATTACGGTACAACCGTTCTTTTTCGCTGGAGATCTCTGGTCCGAAAAAAATATTCGTAAATTCAGTTAATAAATATAATTTAAATTTTCCCGGCAGAGAATCGAACCCCAGTCGCCGACGTGACAGGCAGAGATGCTAACCATTTTGTTGTAGTGAAATCAATGAGATGTGAAAACAGTTGTCAAATATCTTAAGATCTTTATTAATACTAGCTTCTTACAAAGTTCAACAGAGTAGATATTATTTTGATATGAAGTAAATGTTTTATACATTAAAGGATATCAAAAATAGAAAACAATGCATTGAAGTCTAACATATCAAAATCATTATTATTATATGAGATGTTTATTTTTGAGATGCATAATAGACATAACATGAAGAGAACGATGTGGCAATGGACATGTCACATCGCCGGTCTAATGCAGTCAACAGAATCAAGAGGCCGCCCCGAAACCCGCTGAACTGACGAAATAATCAAATTGAAAATAACAATCGACAGATAATAGTGGGACACAGATGGGGAGGACTTCATCCAACAGTGGTTAGAAAACGACTGATAATGATGACGATATACTTATCTGACAAATTGATATAACAGTGTACAGAAAAGCACCAAAAATTACAGCGCAATTACTTAGCGTGCGAGAGGCACCGGGATCGATACGCAGCGCCTTCGAAATCTGTTTGCTTTCATAAAAATCATACTTAATTAATCATTAATGTTATCAAATTTTTTTAATGCGTTATTGCTGACGCAATATTTGTACCCGCTGAATAAACATATTTTAAACTTCACAATATGAATGTGTTCTCCTAAATAATAGACATATTTTATTTAAAAAATCTCATATTTATCCATAAAATGTAATCGTGTGGACACCGAGCGATCGATTTACGTGCAATTTGCCGTAAACCGTAACTCATAACGCACTTATGTAATATGTATAGGTGTATCAACTCAGTTCGGCCACGCGTCCGTTCCAACATCCGCAAACATATGAAAAATAAACGTTAATAAATTAATTGAGATTGCCACCTTGACGTGTAGTTTCGCAAACGACATCACAGATGGCACACCTCGTATCGTTAAAATTATATTACATTAACCTTTATCTTAATAAACTGTTTATCTTTACTACGGCATACACTAGGCATCGTAGGTAAAATGAAAGTTGTCAAAAATATACATTAGGAGAAAAAATTCTTATTGTGAAGTTGTAATTATTCAGATCAGACGGTCTGTGACATTTTAAATACTAATTAAATGTATTAATTAGAAAGATATACATATAAAATCAATTTTATCGAAAAATATTGTTGTTGCGCCACCGGGATTCGAATCTGGATCTCTTTCTACAGCGACGATATTTATAGCGATAAATTTTCGAACCTATATGTTACCTTTTTGATATTAATACATTTAATCGTTACATTATTTGAAAGAGCCATCTACCTTATTTTTACAGAATCTCAAATACCTTTCCGGTTTCGATTTCGATACTGATGTATTAGAAAATAATAATTTGCTCATTAATGTTACATTTTAAAAATGCCCAAAAGACAGACCAAATACGTCAATTTAAGTAAGGTAAGAAAGGAAGCTTTAGGATATTCTGCGTCAAGGTAATAATAGCTTAGAAAAGAAGATTATCCTATTATATACCTAGAATAATGTCACAACAGTAGATAGATGCATTGCATCTGACTGAAGATACCCTAGACCGAGGTTTGCGTAGGTGCATTACTCGCCGAGTCTCATATGATCGAGGCCACTGCATATCAATTCTGATATGAAAAAATAAATAATACATTTTTAATGCAAGTTATTATGAAAAAGTGTCAGTTGGTAAAGATTTAGGTTATGTTGTTACCAATGATATTATACAATCACGTACAAAATGTGTTGTACATAGGCTTATAAACTTTCGTTTAACCAACGTCTTTAGACAACATGAAATCGTCGATTTTACGATCCTACCATGTATTTATTTGTAATTTTAGAGTACTAATAATAGTGTTTTTAAAGTTCAAGTTTTAACATAAAATAAATACCTTCTTATACATATAAAAAATGTATGCACGTTTTAAAGAACACTTTCTATGACTGCACATGATTATCAAAAACAAATCCATGCACCAAATGCAAAGAACGATCATGAAATCAACACGTTAAATACAGAAATATAATAAAATTCGCTAATTAGTAAAAAAGGAAGTAAACACTTCAATGATTTGCACACAGTTGTAAGCCTTTCAAATGTTATTCTGTTAAAAAAAACAGCATAAGTAATGACTCCATGTAAAACGGATCAACCGAAAGTAATTTTCAATTCAGTAAATAGCCAATTGTATGACTTGAGTAATACACTAGCTTAAAAATAAAAAAGAATAATGTGAATATAGCTACAATCACTGTATTGTAGCTACTAGCGCTATGGCTACAGCGGTGGGTTGTCGTGATAGTTTTTGTCAAAATTTTTACTGATACCCAGATGCCACTAAGTCCGTAAATACGTTCACGATCCATATTATAGATTTTTTAATTTATATTTGTTTTCCAAAATTTTTAGTAATTGTTAATCTAATTCTAGTACCCGAGTATTTTGTTGCTCATTCTCCGAGCTGGTTGAAGGTATTGCTACAAGATAATTGTACACCATTGCGATGACCACGTGAGCCTCCGTTTTCAAACAATTGCATTTATCTTTTTATCAGATGTGAGGCTCAACGAGCAGATGCCATTCGCGTATAAATGTATATAAATATTTTTGAAAGGACTGCGGAGAATGCCTTCACGTGGTAAATGCAGGTGCACCGGATGTTTCAAAGATAGCTTCATTTTTTTATGCAAATTATATACAGATCAACTCGATATACATATTTTTATGCCTACATATTATATTTATAAGACTCAGAAACATTACGCATTTGTACAGTCACATTTGCAATACAGTATTATTGGATGGGGAGGAGCATATAAAACATCAATACCACAATTACAAATCACTCAAAAATGATAATAAAAATTATTTAAAAAAAAAAAGACTACCCAAGTATATACAACTTTTCACAGATTTCAGAGTACCAAAAATAATAGACGTATACTATATAAATTTAATAATCCAAATTTTTTTAATAAAAAATAAATTAAATATTAGAAGCTAATTCCGATCTACAAGATTTAGAGACCAAATTGATATTCCAAAACCAAAATCACTATATTTATCAAGGCATCAACTTTTTTATCAATCTCCCTGTCACAATTAAAAAAATTACAGACTACTATAAATTTGTATCTGAAGTCAAGTATACAGAAGTACACAGCCTAACTGAAACATAAACTATACACTCTCGTGTATATTCATTCTCTATATACGAGTCTTATTTTCATAGAGAAGAAATAAATGTTAAAATTATAAATATAAAATCAATTTTATCCAAAAAAAATGTTGTTGCTACCGGAATTCGAAACTGAATCTCTCGAAAAATCTGAAAAATTGATTTTGTATGTATATCTTTATAATTAATACATTTAATTAGTATTTAAAATATCACAGACCGTCTGTTCTGAATAATTACAACTTCACAATAAGAATGTGTTCTTCTTAATAATATTAGTCTTAATCAAAGTACTGTCTTTCACCACATCTCTAGTCTATTGTTAATTGAAAGAAAACATGTAATTGGTTGAATTTATTGTTACACTTTTATTGCTGTTTTACATTTGATTAACTGTTTGTTTTCCAAATAAATAAAATTAATAATAAGTTAATTAAGCGTAAAACGATTCATCAAATCAAAAGAACTGTAAAATTATCATGATGATTGGAAAACATTATCAATAGAAATTAAATTAATCAACTATGATGATATACACATAAAATCTATCGAAAATATATTTAGTTGTATCCTGGTAGCAACTAAATATATTTTTGTTAGATACATTTTTTCTGTATATCTTTCTAGTTGATTAATTTAATTTGTATTAAATATCACAGAAATGTGTTATGAAAATGCAACTTCACAACAAAAAATGTGTTTTCCTTAATAATAATGAAAACATTATAAATTCATCATATAAAATGTAAAAGAAGTGAACTAAATAAAAAATGAAGTCGAAGCGCAATAGATACAAAATACAAATGGCTTCAGTATATTATTTAACCTTTACCATACCATAGGCAGCCATGCTGTCAACTCGTGTTACTGCAAGAAATTTGAGTTTTTAAGCACTTTAAATGGGAAAATAAGCTTAAATGACTTTAAAATAGTGAAAGTGTAGTATAAGAAATGATAAATATAATAGTTTTATTCTCAAACGTTATTCTTATAAAACATTCGTCAAAAAACCCATCTAACATAATTTTTATATTTATCTCTCTTCATTTAAATTAATGTGCGATCTTTTTCACGTGGTACAAGTAGTATTTTTAACGTAGATAGCATGTAACGTATTAATTTTATATAGCATTGAATTCAAAAAACATTATTTATATTGTGATTCGCTTTGCATAATTGGTTATCCACTAGTCATTTTTAAGCACAAATGATTTTTGTAGGACTAGGTAAAATGTAAGTTTTACATTGTACATATTTATAAAAATACGATTTAATTGGCTCGGTAGACCTATGTTACTGCATGGCTAGGGAAGGGTTAACCACGACGACTGTCAAAGAGTCAAATACGTATTTTGGATTAATAACTGGTAATTGTGGTTTGAAAATTATGCCACAAAAACAGTCATTTTATATCATTAAATGGGTTAATTAATTACGATGATAAATCTGACAGTTGACCAAATATGATAGCAACAGTTAAATCACACACTATGATTGAAAGATTGAAACCTTTGTTGGACCATTGTATATGTTCGATATTTAACATTAGCGATCCATGTACAGCGATGCTCGATATTCAGATTTACATTATAATGGGATAAGGGATCGTCGAGGTGGTGTCTCCGTTTTGCGCAGACCCTGAAGTGTAACAATGTATGGAATAGTTAGTCAGGGCAGGAGTAGGATGAGATGTTCGTACGGTGAAATGCCTATATGTTCTTCAGGGTCCTCATGTGCAACTGAGCACAATTTGAAACAGGCTGAATTTAACGTGATCCGTGTTCACGATAATCTCTCAATGAGACTTTGATCTCTGAGAGTCTGTATATATAATCATTCTAAACGCGAACAAAACACATGGAATGATACATTATATGTCGCTTCGTGTTGAACTCTGTAATGCACTTTAGGCGCACTCAAGTCGAATCTCCGAGAGAAATCTCATCCATAATACATATGTACATAGGGGAAAGACGTTGTTGACCAAGGTGGGGGGAGAGAGAGGATATCAATGTTTTGCGCAGGGTCCTTAACGATATACAAACTGATTTACTCAGACGCACATCCATTCAAGTGCTATCTAGGTCCACAAGAACTAATCTCACATTCAATCATCCACATTGAAACACCAATGCCAAACAAAACTCATTTTTCTATCCTCTGTTTTTCAACTTGCACTAAAATGAACTAAATATTTTCAATACTTCAGTTACCACAATTAAATCAAAATTCAATATATAAACCTTAATGACCTTCATTTTATTTTTATTACACAGATTTTATTCCCTGTCCCATTTTCCATTTCTCCTCACCCCCCAGTTCCCCAATAAAATTTTCTTCTTCATAACTTTTATCTTTCTGTTTATATTTTGATTTTCTACTTTTTTCTCACATCTCTTAATTTTACTGTTATTTTTTGTATTTCTGCAATAGATGAGAAAGTCTTCATTTCCTTAAATTTTTTTTGGAAATAAATGAAACAATGTTATAACTCTACTTGAGTTTATTAGCACTATTCGAGTTTCGAGAGATACAGTAAGTACAGTAAGACAGGTGAAGTATTAAACTAACTACACACAAATATAGGAGACAAGGCTTAGGTGATAGACATACAAGTAATTAACTACTGGCAGATGGAGAGGGAGGGGGCGCTGGTTGTAGCGGAAATATTGAGAGCAGAGGAGATGAGTTAGAAAATGTAATATTGTTTAACAAATTAATACCCGAGTTCAAATTTATTTTTATTTCTAATTTTAATATTTTAACTTTACGCGTGACGGGATGGAGAAGTCTGAGAGTTACTATTTCTCACGAAATACGAGTTGTGCTAATAAACTCAAGTAGAGATATAAAATTGTTTCATTTATATCCATCCATTATGATGAAACTCTACAATGTTAACGCCGATTCTGTCATTAATATTAATAAGCTATTAAGTCTATTTCAAATTATTATTTTCACTCTATCAAGAATATTGTTATTTCAGAGAAAACATTGGTTTAATTTTAATTTAATTTTTAATTTAATTTAATTTCAATTATTGCAGTAAAATACTGGTGAGACAGACTGGTTAACCCAACGATGCGAATATTTCCATCATCAGAAAATTTACTACAAAAATTGTGCAAATATAAATGTTATAATTTATAATTTGCTCCATTTTCGCAGCGAATGAAGCCGAGTAATGGTAGAGAGTTTTGCGTGGCACGCCAGATATGGGCGCGGTACCGAGTACCGAGTACCGTGAACCGTCCGCGCGGTCACGCCATGTCGTGCCGGCGAGCACCGACGATGTCTCTAACAGTCTGTTAAAAAAAAAATTACAAATTGCAAACAGGTCGTTTTCACGGCGATTAAAGTTCAAAGGTCGTGAGATGATTTTTTTTGACACTTCGATTTGTGACATATAAAATAACAAAAATTATAAACTACACCACCACCAACTATTATTCTACAAAAATATAAGACATACTTAAAAAGAGCATTAAGATAAGACAAGGTAACCTTTATTGACATATTATTACATTTTTTTCATCATGTAAGGGATTATCAAAGTGGACTGTATGAAATAAATATGGAGGGAGAAATTAAATAAACACCAAATTATCAGCACTGAAATCTATACTGACTTAAAGGACGAAAGTATAAGTACATAATTACTTTTTTAAATTAAACCTTTTTCCTAAACTGTAGTCTTAATCTGTCTTTTAACATTTAACTTTTTCGAATAAATCCAGAGTATATTTGATCATCAAGTATTTTGAAAACAATGAAATAACTGACTCGTCATCATGCCATTTCACCATAAGAGTGTAAAAAGAGGATAGTGTGCCACACACACACAAACTCGTCTCATTCAATTCATCCCTATTCCCATTAATACTGGTCATCGGTTACACGCATCAGCAACATATATGCGCTAACATTTTTTTATTAGTTTTTGAAGACACTAGATATTTTCAAATATGTATATTTCAGATGGTGTATTTTTGTCGACCCTAGTTTATTGCGGCCCCTAATCTGGACCTCGCCCCTCCAAAACACTCTGGTCTAATGGTGGTATAAAACTGTCGATAACACGGTCAACATCCGGAGTTTTCCTCAATATTTTTTAGGTCATTTACGGTCTGAGATTTTCTTTTATAAGCTAAATATTTTAGATATATCACAAGATATTAAATCAGGTTTTCAATTAGTTAAATTAACATTTTAGCTGCTAGCCGAACTTGACAAGGAGTAACAATAAGCCTGACTTTTTCCCACAAATAAGAAGAAATACAAACATTTAAATTAAACAACGCACGATGAAAAAATGTATTTTTAATTAATCTATGCCATTTTTTTAATAAATGGTATGTATTTTTTTAAACTGTTGATTATTATACACATAAATATAATGATATCAAATATCGACCCTTCATACATAAAATATCGTTATTAAGTAATCGTTTTAAATATATTATATTCTACTAAACACAATAATACAAGGTTTAATAGATCTTGTCCTCAAAATTGTATGTATGTAAAAATGTTCAAGGAGAATCTACAAATTCTGTACAGTTACGGAAAATATTATTTGTATAAAATTTTAACACAAACGTTAAGTTTTAATTAACGTTTTTGGTTACCCTGACTCGAATGTTCCGAAGTACAAACTTATACTAGTCTAGATGCTAAGATGTTTTGTGAATTGTTTATCGATGCCTGGCAGTATGCTCAAGTTAGTTCACACTTTTGATTTACCAAAAAAGTTTAAGTTCAGTTTATAGAAGGATTTACGGATTTGCAAGCATCTCGGGTGACAAAAAAATTAAAAGGTTTGCCTCGGTTTCGTCTCGCTGTTTATTATATCACAGTAGGTAGTGAATTCACAGGTTCAACTAAATAAGCCACAATTGTGACGTTAAGTATCAAAGTGTGACATCTTCATTTTTGGATAAAATGAGTTATGAATGTAGTTTTGTAGATTATAAAATGTTCTGTTAAGTCTATGAAATCATAATATTATAAATCTTTACGAATGTAAAACATTTTGAATTGTAAAAAATGTTACGACTTTATAGGCTTAACGCAAATTTTATAATCTACAAAACTCATTTTATCTAAAAATGGAAATGTCACACTTTGATATATAACTTCACAATTACACAATAAAAGAGTTCACTAGTAACACCGCTAGTTAGGTCGATTCTACGAGAGAATAATCGCCGGGACTACTCTCCGCTCTCTGCCGACCGAATCACAAAGCTATAGTACTGCCTCTGTCGGCGACACTCTCAAGCTCGCCCGCAACATGCTGCTACCGGTGTGCGTTGCGGCTAAAGCAGCTTCGCTCTCTGTCCACCTCACCTTAGATGCATGAATAAGTCAAGATAACTAATACGAACTATTAAACGAAGAAAGCTGAATGCTTTGAATATATTCTCCGCAATGAGAACCATGTTCAGTCACAACTCATTATGCAAAAAAAGTAGGAAGACAAAAAAGGTATGAGTACAAATAAAACAAAATTACCGTGTTATTCAGAAAATGGCTCAATGGCACTAGAATTTCTGCAAAATAATTCGAAATAAAATATCTGTCTCACAATATTCTAATCACAATTATTATCAGTTTTTTCAGATTTCAATATATCATAATATTTTATTAGATAAGTATTTAATTTCTCTTTATTTCCTAAAATATACATTTACACACAGCTTATTTCAATGTACTGATTGCACGCACCTATAAAATGGTGTACTGCAACATGTCAATCTTCGAGAGAAACAGGTACATAAAAAAAAGTTATATATACAAAATAGCTAAGCTAGAGCTACTTTAGATTTTAAACTTTCACAGCTCGATAACTGATGCAAAAAAAAATCAAAATCAATTCGAATAGTTAAAATTATAGACCTTATATTTCTATACAGAATCATCAATGGTATAATAGATTGTTGGTCTGCTTGACTTTCGCGCACCATTGCGGTCATCGAGACACAATTCATTGTTCTATTACAGTAGTAATGTCAGAACACATGCATTAGCCAACTCCGTAGTCTCCAGATTGCATTCTTTGGGGAATAAATATGCGAAGGTAGTCGACATTTTTTCTGTAAATTTAACTCTTTATAGGACTACGTTATTACAATTTTTTGTGTCTTAACTCAATAGTGACGGATATATACTTCAAATTTTATATTTATTTTTATTTTTAATTTTGATATGAAAAAACATGATGATATTATATAATTTTTTTCTTTGTGTATTGCACTTCTGATTTTCAATTATTTTACAAATTATACTAACGTATATAATAATAATAAATAAATATATATAAAATGTAAAAAACGCTATAACATTAGATGCTTGTCTTCTTTTATGTTCTATTATATCAACGTTAATGAATGAGGTAGAAGAAACAAGGTGGATCAATACCAGTTAAACCAGTTCAAGGTCAGAAACTAGTTGGTAATGAACCTCTACGTCTCATTTTTTCGTTACAAATCGATATCACATCAGTGCAAAAATATATTTAGATATTTTCGCATCTTTTCAAATAATTATTCAGTTAAGAAGAAAAAAAATTGGACGCTGTGAAATTTGTTGAAATTGTCCAGTCAGCTAAGAGTGTAAAATAAATATGTCAAGAAAAATATGGGAACGAGGATAAGAAAGATATATGTAGGTACACTCGCGTAAGTTACAACTCGAGGGTCAAGTGAGACGTCGCCGTAAACCTTCCTGAATGACTTGGTAATTCTACCCCGAGCCCCTCGCGATACAGTAAGACTCCGATAAGAATCCAATAGGGTCTGTACGAACTATGATCTGAAATCTTTTATTTCCGTATTATAAAATAGATACCATCAGTAGCAAGGGCAGATCAAATCAACTTTATATATTATACGAGGTCCAGAATTTGTTACATTATCTACCAATGATGACACGATTTATTTATTTACTAAAGATCCTTCAATTTACCCCACGAATTAAATACTGAATATCAGTAGCGCGCAGTAGGTATAGACTTAGTAGGAGCGTATAGTGCGTACAAGCAAATAAACGGTGCACTACTAAAAATTCTGGGAAACAAATATAAATTAAATGATCTATAATATGAATCGTGAACGTATATTTACGGATTTATTACAATTAGCGCCATCAGTGTATCAGTAGAATCTTTAATGATTTAGTTCTAAAAACTACCAAGTCAACTCACCGCTATAGCCGTAGCGCTAGTAGCTAAAATGCGTCTTTTGTAGCTATTCACATTACTCTCTTCTATTTTTAAGCTAGTGTATTACTCAAGTCATACAATTGGCTATTTACTGAATTATAAATTCCTTTTGGTTGATCCGTTTTATATGGTGTCGTTACTTATACTGTTTTTTTAACAGAATAACATCTGAAAGGCTTACAACTGCGTGCAAGTCATTGAAGTATCTACTTCCTCTTTTACTAATTCACGAATTTTAATATATTACTGTTTTAACGTGTTGATTTCATGATCGTTCTTTGCAATTGGTGCATGGATTTGTTTTTGATTTAGAAAAAACAAAAAACATTTGACAGAATAAAAATAATTATTTCCTTTAGTTATTACGTGAAGGATTTTCAAACAATAAAATATTCTTGTTCAGTCATAGAAAGTGTTCTTAAAAACGTCCATAAACTTTTTATATTGATTTTTATATGGGCAAGAAGGTATTATTTTACATTAAAACTTAAAAATTAAAAACACTGTTAATAGTACTCTAAATTACAAATAAATACATGGTAGGGTCGTATAAACGACGGATTCATTTTGTCTAAAGACGAAAGTTCATAATCCTATGTATAATATATATTTTTCATGATTGTATAATATCATTGGTAACAACATAACCTGAATCTTTACCAACTGACGCTATTCAAGTAAATGAGAAAGTAGATGCTTCTATCAGCTCTAAGCCAAGTTCAAAACCTTTCAAATGTCATTCTGTTAGGAAACAGCATAAGTAAGGACTCCGTACAACATGGACCAGCTGATTCATTTCTGTCTCTGCCGAGTGGAATTTTCAATTCAGTAGGTAGCAATTGTATGGCTTGAATAGAATGGTAAATTAAAACAGTGGCTAGCAATTGTAGTAGCAATAAATTAAAACCCAGTAGAAGACTGCAGCGCTCCGGTGGCGTCGCGCGGTAGCATCCATAACTACGCAACTAATGATTCTACTGATACACGGTGGGCGCTAGCGTAATTATAACGTTTCCCAGAATGTTTAGTAATGCACAGCTTTTTAGCTTGTATGCGGTGCACGCCTCTGCTGAATATTATTTAAAAACGAACAAATGATAATTTGATTTCTCAATGGAATAATCTAAGTAGTTATAAGGGAAATGGATTCAAAATAGACGAAGGGCAAAACTTCATTTCATAATATAAATAAATAAGCTCAAAATTATGCTTTTTTATTTCGTGTATTGTGATATCGTGCGGCGCACGCGCATTAGTAATGAAACTGTGACCACAGTCACAGTTTTCAATCACTGATATTATCGAATACCAATCACAATCACACCAATGGGTCGAGAGTAGCAGTTTTTCTCACCACTACTAAATACACGCTTTTGATTTTTTTTTCATGAAAGTGTGAATATTATTAGGGAAATGAGACCATTTTGTTTTTATGATTTAATTATTAAACCGCGTAGAACTTAATATTCTATTTCTTATATATAATAATATAATACATATACAGCGGGTCCCTCCATTATGACTTGGGGTCCAATACCTTTTTTTCATTTTTCATTGGGGCCCAATTCTTTTAGTTACGCCACTGATTCTTCCTCTGCCTTTTTCGAGTTTTGATAAAGTTCACAAGAATCAGTCTTCGTGAATATATATGTAACTCCAACTATATTGTTATTTCTGTATACAGACTCATAAAAATCTCAATTTTGTACTTTATATAGCAATTTCATGTATAATGTACATTATAAGATCTCCGAACTTATTAAACACAAAGATTTACAGCATCAATCTCGGTTACTTCTCTCTTCTCCCTTCTGCTAGATTGCTTAATAATTATAACGACATCACACCCATTAACGCTAACCTGAATACATTCTTCAATATACATGCTCAGTTCAAAAGCGAAATTATAATGCAAAATGAAACTCGTTCGAGTGTGTAATGCATGCTCGACATACAACCAAGTTCGCTGTACTCCGTAAACACCGATTGCGAACGCAGCGCATCGTCGCGCGTCACGTGTTTCGATACCGTTGATCATGAAGGCCATGCGTTCACATTGCACAAATTATATTTAAGATATTGTGTTATATCTCATCAAATGTAACAATTCGTTTTTAATAGTTGTTGTGCTTTGAAGGTTTTTTATATACGTCATCCTAACGTTTTATTCCAATTCATATTACCTAACTCATATATACTCATATTAAATAAGTGTATATTTTTATGAATAAACTATGAACCTACCTTAATATGTTCTTGCTCATCAATCCACAGTGGTAGGCAGGAAGAGGTGTGCAGTATATCGGAGCCATAATATGATAGCGACGACTCCAGAACATTTTGAAAGCGAGAGTCTATCATTTTAGCTGATTACAACCATGTTGCGTTTAAATTTGAACAAACCGATTATTCTGCTTCTACAAAAATAAAACAACAATACACGCGATTAAACAAAAAAAATATAAAAATAAAACAGTCATAATAATAATAATAAAATTATTGCGGCGAACCGACCATTGTCATTACGACAGGATTAGTCAGAGATGGCGGCCATGTCAGCGCGCGTCATTTTAAGACGGTGACATCTCTATTATTCCGCCGAAACAAATTTCGATTTCGTTTTCTGAAACACACTGTTTTTAGCATTGTTCTGATCACGCGCGCGCCGGCTGACAGAAGCCGATGACATTTTGTGAAATTCCATAGACAAAACTCTTTACATTTATGAGCACGGCAGCAGCTGTCATAAACATAGACACCGATGCGGTAAGGATTGGATATGTAAATCAACTTTGGAACATGAATGGCATCCTCCGAGCAACAATGACTTTAAAACATAATATTTTTAAATAATTCCACACGTAATCACTAATGTAGATGTTATTGGGTACTCACTTTCTTACTTTAATTTAATATCATAAGAGTATTTTAATAGCAAAATTAATGTATTTTTCAATAATAAAATTATATTCAACAGGGCTGTGCAATCAATGCCATGATATTCAAACTAAGTGAAAGCCTGTCAATAAAGACACGAAAAAAACATCAAATTTACACAGAATATATAAGTAAGTACCTACCTTCTGGTGACGTATTAAATCATTATCTAGTAAACGTAGTTTGGATAAGTAAAACTCAGTCAAACATTTGACATAATAAATCATCCAGAGAAAAATATTTTTTCATATCTGTAATATTCAACTAACAACGTTATTGAATTTTTTTTTCAGAACATGCGTGCATATGGGTCGTGTCATTGAAACCGAATATAAATAATATATACAATACGTCATTGTTGAATTTATTAATTTTATATTTATGTATAGCTATACAATCGATGAATTTAACTGACTGAATAATCTAAAATATTACACTGGTACCATTTTTATTTATTAAATATATTCAATTCATATTATATTATAATTTATTAAATAAAATAACAATCACTTTGTATGAAACTAGGAAATTTATTATACGTCAACCGGTTACAGGTGATAATATGTCAAACCGCAAAGTGATTGCTTTCAACGAAAATACGTTATAATTTATATTATGATATTTTCGTGTTTTTGTAAAAACCACGCCCCAGACTAGCTGACACGTTCGTTTACATCCAGTCGTTACAAGTTAATTACAATGCCTACCAAATATTTTGAAGAAAACATTTGTCGTGTATGTCAAAGAACCAATACTCCCAGTAATGTGTTTAATAAATTAATAAATATATTACAACAATAACAAAGACGCGCCACCCACGAACATTTTAACATAACGAACGATGCCTAAGTAGAGCGAATTATATCATAAAAAAGTGAATTTACATTAGCGTCTACGAACACGTCCAAGATGACAAGCATTGACCGCCGCGCGCCCGCCAACCTCTCGGCGGCCGGCCCGGTACACCTGTTTTCAAATTTAGATCGCCAGTGTTGCCAGGATGGGAACTAATTGACGGATGGCGTGACGAGACGGCCGCCCCCGCAAGCTCTGTATCGTTACTTACAAGGGGAGGTAGCTGCCTAAATTTGACTTAATTGCGTTGGGTTCGGGCCTGATTCACACTCGACTCCCTCGGCTGTGATTTGCGTTAACTTTATTCACGGTAACATTTTTATAAATACACAATAGGCCCCGTTTATTGGGTTCGCTGATAGTTTAAAACAGCCGTACGCTTGAGTGTGAACGAGTATGTCTGTCTATATCTCTCTCTCTATCTATTGTCTGTACAATCCGACACCCTTTGACGGACCTAAACCAAATTTTGCAGATTTACTCTTTAGAACACCGCGCCACATAATTTGAAATAAAAAACGTAATTTTTGTATCGGTATGATATACATTTATTAAAAACTAACACTTCATATTCGGCATTACACGGGATTCAGACGGAGTTGTAATATGAAATAGAGTTTTTCGCAGGAACTAAATAATAACGATGTATGCGAAATCTGGTCCGGGCATAGATAGAAAAGGGGTTTAATATATTTAAGTCAGTGTCCTGAAGAGGAATTCTGCAAAATTTTAAATAAATGACAATTAAAATATTACACATTTATAATGGTGGGTGGACCACTCACTCATATAGCGATACCATTTTACAAGATGAGCACCACATGATCACGTGGTGTAATCATTGAAAACATTTTTTTTCCAAATAATAGACTAATAGATTTCCAAAATCATAGGCATCGAAGAGCCCTCACAGATAGTGATCCGACAGTTGATGGAACTTAACATAACACAACACTAATCACTTCACACAACACCTGTTTTCGACACGGTACTGCAACCACAGCACTAACAGTCATACATCACATCAGCCCTGATGATGGACCCTGCAATGGGATTTGAATCGTCATATTAGCCCAGAAAACTATACGCAGAAGATTCTGAACGGCCGTGAAAACCTTCAGTATAAATATAAATTTCGTTCAAGCTTTACCCTCTGTAGAACATTTTTAAATCATTTTTATTTAATTGTGTTCACACCCTTTTAATGTTAACAATGTATAATGATAATCATTTTAGAATTTAAATGAAATTTAAAATTAAACACGCCAAATAAATTACATCAAGTAGAAATTCTACCATGAAAAGATGCTCCTCGCAAGTATAATAAAATAAACTAAATGCTGTTAAAAAAGTCAGGAAAAATAAATACTTGTATTTAAAATTGCCCGAAAAAATAAGTGCTTATAAATAAATTCACAGCAAATGAGGAATTTTTCACGAAAATTTTCAATTTATTTTAGACAAAAGATTACACAAAGGAAATCGCACGAACGCTATTAAAATTTGTTGAAGCAGGTATCCTGTCAAGATGTCAAATGAAAAGCAGTTAGTTTTATTGGATACAGCGCGATCGGCGGGAGGAGGGGTGTTGTTACTATGGCCACGCGTGAACCTTGGAAATAACTACAGAATATTTGATTGTACCTATTATATATAACCTTTTTCCGATAGATGGGGCAGTTTCCGAAAACTGTTCACAATTATAAATATATATATGATCTTTTCTAGCTAGAAGTAGACGGGGCACCTAAAAGTTCGCCGCCAACAATCCACTGAGATAGGTATTTATAGTTTTCCTAGTGTCAATAGGAACTAATAATGTCTAAAATCGACCACAGCAAGAAATTAAATTATAAACGTTTATTAATGTAAACGCAAAGAAGTGAAAAAAATACCATTGTATATAGTAGCAGCATGGAATGCTGTAACTATAGGATAATTTGTCTACTAGGCTCGGTTGGCCAACTATGTATATAGAATAATTTTAATAGAAAGAGCCAGAATGGTGACGAAATAAAATGTATGAGACGTGCAAGAGATCTTTGTGATAGAGGATAGTCCCGTTAGAAGCCTTGATAGGAAACAGCGTGATGGTATGTAAGAAGTAACAGTACCCTGCTAATGTGCAGGTTGAAGAATCAAACCATGCAAGAATTTTTAAATTACAAATAATTGTATATGCTAAATATGAATTAAATATATTAATTATAAAGATATACATATAAAATCATTTTTTATCGAAAAATATTGTTGTTGCGCCACCGGGATTCGAACCTGGATCTCTTTCCTAACCGGGGAAGGTGCTTTATCCAACTAAGCTACAGCGACATTATTTTTAGCGACAATTTTCGACCGTATATGTTACCTTTTTGATATTTATACATTTAATCGTTCCATCATTTGACAGAGCCATCTACGTTATTTTTACAGAAATTTGGCGTCTGCTATCAGTTTACTCAAAGGTATTTGAGATTCTGTAAAAATAAGGTAGATGGCTCTGTCAAATGATTAGGAGACGAGAGACTAATTTTGTTTTTAATATAGTGCATACATATTATAAGTATATTATGCTCTAATGTAAACAAAATCAACATTTAATGTTGCACATTTGTTGCACTTAGTTTAATTTTGAATCTAATGTAGGTTCTCCTCCTTTCTTATGTCATCTGGCATTTCATTGAAAATGTTCATCGCACTGTACATCACCGATTTTTGAGATTTAATGAATAATTTACGTACTGCTAATATTCGTACATCTTATATACAATACTTATTTTTCATTCTGTATTGGGGCCCAATTTTAGTAGTTACGCCACTGGTAGACACGTTTACGAAATTGTTTGTTTTGTACTACAGTTGGGTCTTTAGGTCCATGGTTAACCGTAAAATCATCCTCTATGCCTCCGTTTTCAGTTGTGGTCTCCCAATAGAGAATTTGTGGTCTTGCTGCATCCTTTCGAATACTGTCTGCCCATCTCATTCTTGGAGGCCTTTCATAGACCTTGCGGAACGCTCTGGAGTCGTCACATCTGACAATACATATCCTGCTCATCTTACCTTTCTAAAGTAATAAAATGTTTAGTGATTAGTATATGTACAATAATTTAACGTTTATATGTATTTTATTTATTTACTCCCATAGGGAGGGTATTTACAATAAGGTACATTATTTTACCCCTGAATTTGGCTTGACAAGCATGTCGAGGCTTTTCTACAATTAAAGCAAAGTAAATAAACATATGTGCAAATCTGGTGTTTGGCAGAAAATTGACTTTGAAGTTTAATAAATCTTTCAAGTTTGTAATTATTTATAATCTGAAGTAATTAATTTTATTTTGCTTTTGGGATAACAATGGCTGCCGCGTTTAGAACAAAAATACCTATTTAACTAGATTTGTGTTAATTTAGAATGTATAATATTTGAAATTGTTAAAAAATATAAAATAAACTTATCTATCGTATCAATTGCCTAATTAACCTAATCGCATGTTGTTTTACTCTTTATATATCTTTTTTTATATGCTATCTAATTGTATCTTATTCTACTCTTTATATATATATTTTTATATATTATTTTTTGTTTTTTTATACACTGAACATTGGACTTACTTAAAGTTTTACGTTGTAATTATATATTATTTAATTGCATCTTGCTTTACTCTTTACATATATATTATATCTTATACATTGAACAATGCATTTACATTAAGTTTTATGAAGTATGTATCTAATCTAATGATATCTTATTTAACTCTTTATATATTTATTTATGTACATTGATCAATGCACTTTGTTTACTACTATACCGGAAGATTATCTGATTATAATATAACACAATGAAACACACTGTACTAAGAATCAAATAAATAAATTATTAAATATGAAATAAATATATTAATTAGAAAGATATACATATAAAATCAATATTATCAAAATATATTGTTATTGCGCCACCGGGATTCGAATCTGGATCTCTTTCCTAACCGGGGAAGGTGCATTATCCAACTATTCTACAGCGACAATATTTTTAGCGGAAAATTGTTGAAACTATATGTTATCTTTTTGATATTAATACATTTAATCGTTCCTCTATTTGAAAGAGCCATCTACCTTATTTTATTCACAATAAGAATGTGTTCTCCTAAAAATAAATAATAATTATTATTAATTAGTTGCACGTTTTACACAATAATTAAATGAATCAATTGATATTTTGACATTTAAAACTATTTCGACTTATGGTTCTTTTGTATTCCATGAGCGATATGTCACTGAAAAGATTGCTCCCAAAGTGTTCGTAGCAATTGCCTATATTGTGTTTTTATTTATTTGTAACCATGTTTAGTAGTAAAATATTAATCAGTAGTAACTTTTTACTATGGTAAAATAAAGATGATGGTTTTTAAATAATGGAACGATAGACGTATTAATTTGAAAAAGTGTAACATATGGTATGGGTTCGAAAATTTATCGTCAATGTACTGTGGTGCTATAGCATAATCGGTTAATGCACGTTCCCCGTATTGGAAAAGATCCAGATTCGAATCTCAACAACAATAATTTTATATGTATATATTTCTAATTAATACATTTAATTTGTATTAAAAGTTACTAAAGTAAATTTTATGCGATAACGGGTTGTTTTATCGTTGGTAAAAAAATATTTACTTCTCGAAACAGTAGTAAACTAATTTTAATTTCCGATATCCGATAGTAAAAATGTTAATCGATGTTTAAATATGGCGGACTCTTCACAGCTGTTTCAAAAGTCTTCTTTCGCATTAATACTTTGCAGTATATGATAGTAAATCATTCAATTTCTCGCTATTTTACTGATGAGAGCTCGTCCAATGATGATCTCATTGTTTAATATACATTAAGCACATAATCCGAGAAAAAATCGCCTCAGAAGGGACAGGTCTCGAACGCAAGGGCGAATACAAAGCCACACACAAAGCATATTCCATGATTATTCTCTCGCCACACTGAGAAGCGAGATTATCTTTGACAGTAGTAAATTTGACGTGCCAACAACCCATTTGTTTTGTTTTGATCACAGGTAAATCACTTCAGTTCAGTCCTTGTAGGACCACCAAGATAGTCTTATTTTCGATCACCCAAGAACATAGTGCGGCGAGGCGCTACTACTGGCAACATTATACAACACCAAACGATGTCCTGCAGTGGCGGCCGCCATGCGACATCAAACGACGTGCCATTACCAACCGCGTGGAGGGGAATTTCGTCTGAGATGCGACCGCAACGTTCGGAGATTAGATCTTCACTCGCTCCCAAACCGACCAGACGCATTAGCAATTAGCAGCCACGTGTATTTTAATCTCGGTCATTCTTACTTTTGTACATATTAGTGTATTAACAACTGAAATAAGTATTTTTTCGAAACACTTACCTACCTTATTCCCAAATCGTGCATTAAACCGACGGAAACTATAAAGATCGAACACTGACCCATGTTGGCCTATTGTTACACTCGCCTCCACTCATACCATATCCGCTCTACTATACTGAACGCACTCTGTAAATATCGGTGCGTGAAACAAAACTTCAATCAGCCGTAAAGACATCCAGTACCGATATCATGTAGCAATACTAATGCGGCCAGCAGCTGTCTGGAAGACCGTCTCTCGAATCACTTCCTCCCCATTAACAGCTTCTGATCCCAGGAATCACCACCGAAAACTGTTCGCGTTTGTACAGCTTAACTTCTCCATATTTTTAAACTGTGCCTAATACTAAATCGAGTGTCGATCGTGAGTAATTTAGCGTTTTCATAACATACTCTGGCAACATATACACAATGCATCCCGCGACTATCAAACGAACATGATGGCAACATTGTGGCATACACCCCTTCACATAACCTGCAAAATCCTTGATTGTAGTCTACATATATATATCGCACAGTCCTACATCAACCGTTAATTCAATATCGCTAACATTTCTTCCCATACCGGCGATCTAATCATAACTTTTCAGTTACTCCAAACAACAGCTTAAATCATCGAATTACCCGGAACGATGATGACCTATTAAGAAATGAAAGGAATCTCGGAAATTTCCGGAAAATTATTAGAGTGTTGGTCTCTGATAATGCCGGGAAGAGTAGTGGTTAGAGAGACCTAACGGAGCATTCTACTGGCTCTCCCTCGCACCTCTTGCGACCTGGACAGGGTGAATGTCTGCCGGACTGTGACCGAGTTCTGCGACTTCAACACATAAATGTAACGTCTACCTTCCTCTTTTGGAGGTGCATGATTTCTATAGCTTCTCTCTGGCTGTCCTCTGAATTTGATGTGATAACGAGTCACATCAAATGGCACGATGATACCGGAGCCAACCTGTGATGGTATTAAAATGTTAATAACTGAATGTAATATAAAAAATATATAATATTGACGAATTGAAACAAGAGTAAACAATTTTCAAAACGATTCCGGGATAGGGTGTAAACATATATTTTTATTTTTTCAATTAGCTTTATTATTTTTTTCTTTATCCCCGAATAATCTCTGATTACTCAACGAACGCACCCGCAACGTAATTTATGTAGCACTAGGTAGGCGACCCGCAAGGCACTTTCCTCTACGTTAATAACTAAATGTAATATTGACGAATCGAAACGAGAGTAAACAACTTTCAAAACGATTCAGGATAGAATGTAAATAAAATAAAAAATTATAGCTTAGTTCAAAAAATAGTAAGATGTAGCGTGTAAGACAAAAACGCATATTTTTACTAAAATGTTTAAGTGAATGTTTTTAGTAGGCTTTGTTCTTTATACGAGTACATATTTGTATACAAGAGTTCTTAGAGTGGGTGATAACTTATTAGTGAGCTCTCACTTATGTTCTGAAAAACATCAACTTCACAATAATAATGGATATATTTGTTGTATCAAAGTTTATCTAAAACTTAATAAAAAGAAACTGATTTAATTTCTGGCGTCTCAAGTTCGAAAATTTTTCGTCAACTTACTTTGTTGGCACTTCCCCGCATTTCCCCGGATAAATTAGAATCTCGGTAGCAACAAAAATATGTTTTCGGTAAATTGAATTTTCGTCAACATCTTTCTAATTGATACATTCAATCAAATTGTATTAAAATACCACAGAGCTATGTTCTGAAAAACTTTAACTTTACAATAATAATAAGGTGTTCACTTTAAAAAATCAATTTTGGTAATAATTGCAGGTATTTGATGATTGTCTTGCCTTGGCGATCGTCAAAACTTACTACTGATCACGTGGAAACATTTATGAAAATTATTATTCCCAAGTGCACGATATAAAATTTGAGACTAAACTGAATTTAAATGAAAGGTAAGAAAATATCTCAATATACATATATTTTATAGGAAACAAAAATGATCGACGTAACGAAAGCTACGCATGTCTGGCATAATGGCCGCTAAATACACGATCAGAAATAGTGGGACCGAGAAATAAAAGAAGATATAAAGACATATTGCAGGGTTGCGATGAGCGACGCAGATAAGATAAGGAAAGGGTCGCTTAGATGTTTGCCGAGTTCAGTCACGTAGGGCGAATTTTCGATGAAAAAGAGTCAGGCTGATACCTAATACGGAAATGGATGGCAAAATAAATTTCAATTTACGAAGTCCAAACGTTAGTACGGTAATGCATTGTGGAGCCATTTGTATAATATTTATTAAATATATATGTATATATATATTACACACACAATTGAAGATATATACTTACAGCTGAAAGATCTGAATATGATAATATATTTTTATTATCATATATTTTATATAAAATATCAAATAAAAGAATTTAGACGAAAAATTGATGCAAATCCACATGAGCACGAGCATCGTACAAGAGGAAGGGATAGATTGAGATTGCCATTCAAGAAGAGGGCCAAATCTCAGAAATCGATGATGTATAGTGCGATGAAATTTTTTAATGAAATGCCAGAAAACATGGGAGAGGAGGAGAAATTAAATAGATTTAAAATGAAACTGACCAAATATGTAAAAGATAAGTTTTAGTAAAAGAAAATACTTTAATCTTATCGCACTATGTTAAGAATTAAATAAATAAATAAATTGTTCTTTATTTAAACACGTATTAAAACTGAAATCAGAATAATTTAAAATGTCAAATCTTTTCTGAAAATTAATCGACTTATGGCCCGTGTCCACTGATGAGATATTCAACTCCAAACAATCTCTGAGGCAGAGATAATACATGCATGTGAATCTTTCGATACAACTCTCGGCTTTTGCAATCCTTCATATAGATATCAAGTCTCAGTTTCTCCTTATCGCGACTCACTTCACACCTGTTGTCCGTCAAACATCAAATGTCAAATGCCAGTCCACTGACCAACCACGTTAGTTAGATTAATTTGAATGAATAAATGTTTTTAATTGAATGCCTACTGTTTGTCTAGCTTTACAGAATAAATAGTTGTACCTATGGTTGTATGTGACGTTTGTGATTAAATCAAAAGTCATCTATACGGGTTTGATTTTTTGTTTCTTTCTACTAATATCAAGATGATCTAACTAAATCTCTTAGATTTATCTCGTCGTCTCAACCCGTGGGCACGAGCTATTACATTTGAGATCATGTTCAAGTGAGTTTTTAGTTTATAGTTTTATATAATTTAACGTGAAACCTTTACATTGGTAGACTGCTCTTCCAGCTGCGTTGCGGCAACTCAAAATAATGTGAACTATTTTTTTCTCCAGTAAAAAACTATCAAAATTATAAAACACAATTTTTCTCCGATTGAACATTGAACAAAATTTGCTATATTATGCGATTGTATTTTACAATTAATGATATTTAAACTATTAATAATTATCACTGACCAACTGATTTTTTTACTTACTTAAGAACTACCCTGTTTTGGGGAGAGACGCATGTCATCATGTGTTGAAAATAAAGACCTAATTAATTATTAATAGGTTAATTTACACATGAACGTAAAATCACGTTAACGATTTTTTTCCATAACTTCCGTATTTCCTCGATTATAAGACCCGTGTTTTTTCCTTTTGGTGTCTCTTAATTCGAAGTGCGTCTTGTAATCGATGGCGTCTTACAATCGCTGTAAAAATTCCCAGTCGTGATCACTATCGATTATCATTATCATCTATTATCATATAGTAGAACTGAGTCGAAAAGTGATTCAGAAAAATCGGAAACTGAATCTGAAAAAAATTCAGACTCTGATGGTGTCGTACATAATTAATACATCTATTTTTAAATCCTTTTTGTTGTGATTGTATGACTTTTGTTTTTATTATTTATTATTGGTATATAAATAAATAAGGGTGCGTCTTATAATCGAGGAAATGATGAGAAAACACAAAAGCCTTTTCACACAGTCTTTAAATAAATATATTTCAATGTAACTATCCATCATATAAAGTTATTCGATAACAAATACCAATCATTGTATATTTTTTCTGATTTTGCTTTGAAGTTGCACAGTGGATAGCGCTTACCGTCGATTTTGAACATATCTTTAATTTTATTCGTCGAGTAACTCTAATCATAACTTAATTACTGAAAGTTAAGCAGTCCCTATAATGGAGAAATAGTCTTTATGTATCAATATTGTCTATTCCGAACACGCCAATATACATATACGGAGACTTAATAATTAATAATGTGTTTATTTGGGTTAGCCAATGATAATAAAATGATAATAAGTACAAATAAACTATAATAAAAATAATGTATTAAACATAATATTAATAATAATGACAATTAACACACGTATGCACCAATAAATAAATAATAATGTAACTAATTAAATGTATTAATTAGAAAGATATACATATAAAATCAATTATATCGAAAATTATTGGATGTCTTTTCCAATCCGGGGAAGTTGCATTGCCAACTATCCTATAGCGACAGTATTTTTGTCGACAAATTTTCAAACCTATATGCTACATTGTTTCAAATTAATATTTACATCTATCGTTCCATTATTTGAATGCCATCTGTATTGTTTTTACGGAATCTCAAATACCTTTGAGTAAACCGATAGCAGACGCCAGAATTAACAATTCATTATTATTAAATTTTGGACGCATTGATACAACTTATATATTATTAAGGAGAACACATTCTTATTGTGAAGTTGTAACTATTCAGAATATAGGTCTGTGATATTTTAAATACTAATTAAATGTATTAATTAGAAAGATATACCTATAAAATCAATTCCATCGAAAAATATTGTTGTTTCGTTAATTTGATAATAGTATAATATATAGGTTCGAAAATTTGCGCAACAATATTTTTCGATAGAATTAATTTTATATGTTTATCTTTATAATTAATACATTTAATGAGTATTTAAAACATCACAGATCTATGTTCTGAATAATTAAAACTTCACAATAAGAATGTGTTCTCCTTAATAAATAATAATGTATTTTTATTGTACACATATTAAATTGTATGCGTAGATATATAAATTTTTTGTCTATCTGTCACAATCCTGCACCCTTCGACAGATCGAAACCAAATTTCGCATCGTTTTTCTTTAGGATTCATTTCATTCCCGATTTAAATGTGTATTTCATTGAATACAATTCATTCCAAATTCTGCTCATTATTATATTAATATATATATATACATTGGTTCGATAAAATAAAATACACTTTGAAACAAAAATGAGCACAATTTTGTAAACTAAACAAAAAAATTACTCCAAATGTATTTTAAGCGAAAACAAAAACACGCAAATTGACGTTTCACATCTTTCAAATTGACAGTTAGAACATGGTATAATTTCACTGGTAATACATTCACTGTAACATATACAAGTGGAACCAAGTTTGTAGGACAGCGTAGTCGGGAGCGCTAATTTTTTAAAAATCGAATAGATATCGGCACGTCTCTATGGTGTGATTACAATCTACAGCTCGTATGACGTCGCGTTGCTCAAGAAAACGAAATGTTTCAGTGTTATTTTAATTAATTAGTCCAAAATTGTCCCTCCCGCGGAGTGGCGTTCTATTTTTAACGGTGACACAAAAGCGGCTAGTGACGTAACGTGCAAAACTCTTTACTGAAATTTTAATTCTTTTCACATATTCCCCAAAGAGGTTATCGCATCGAGACACACCCAAAGCGACACCACGCAATCGTATAAACACGATTTATAAAAAATTATCCAACATAAGTATATAACACTTCTAAAAATCACCATGCGGTTTAACATATTATATTAAATAAAATAACAATAACTTTGTATGAAACCACGAAATTTATTATACGTCAACCGGTTTCGCTTATCATCAAGCTTCATAAGGACGTATTTAAAGTGTTGAGACAAGCGAAACCGGTTGACGTTTAATACATTTTGTTGTTTCATAGAAAGTTATTATTTTATTTAGTACTTGTGAAAATATTACACGAGATCGTTAATAGTTTCTCAAAAATGTATTACGTATGCGAAACAAACTATTTAACTGAAATTTTTACAATCGTTTTATATTGAGCATTAAAATTTTAAATAAGTTTAATTCATATTTGTATGTTTTTTAATTATTTTACACACTCTTAGTTTATATTTGTATATTATTTAATTATTTACTCTTACTTTACTTAGTTTTTTAATTTTTCACAAATGGGACATTGCATTTACTTTATGTTTTACATTGTATTTATATGCCATTAATTGTATCTTGTTTTACTCTAAATATAATATTTTTTTAACTTTTAATATACATTGAACATTGTATTTATATGATGTTTATATGCATTTGTGTTTTACTCTTTATAAATACTCGAAAGTATTTGAGATTCCGTAAAAATAAGGTAGACGGCTCTTTCAAATAAAAAAAGTAACATATAGGTTCGAAAAATTTGTCGCTAAAAATATTTTCGCTATAGCATAGTTGGATAATGCACCTTCCCCGGTTTGGAAAGAGATCCGGGTTCGAATCCCGGTGGCGCAACAACAATATTTTTCGATAATATTAAAAAATATATTTAATATATATTTTATATGCTATCTAATTGCATCTTGTTTTATTTTATATATTTTTCTACATTTATCAATGCATTTACTTACTTTAAGTTTTACAATGTGTTAATATGCTATCTAATCGCATCTTAATTTACTTTTTATATATGTTTATTTGTACATTGAACACTACACTTTGTTTATTACTATATCGGAGAGGCACTCTCTGCTTATAATACAGTCAAATACTAGTGTAGCAGGCAGGATACCCAAATACATGTCTTACTTTGCTGCAACGTTATCTGATTATAACAATATAATAACACACTGTACTGTACTATGAATTAAAAAATAAAAATATTATTATTATTAATTTATAAGTACTAATGTGAAAGCATCTTACCAAGCCCTCCTCCCATACAACAGAATTTCGTACTAGATTATTGGAATTACTCTCAGATAAATAATACGGTAGAGAATGTAATCAAGTACGTCATACTCGTTTCCATGGTGAGCATATATTTTATTCAGTACCCATAAATATCAAATTTACAAAGTTCATTGATGTTCGGAAAGCCAAAACACGCCATGTTTGAAAATTAAATCAGGTAAATAATTTATTTGTCAATTCAATACTAAAAAAAAAAATACATACCTAGTACTACCTTACTTACGCTTTATCCTCTCTGTCTATCACGTTGTTTCACTGCGGGGATGGGCAGAGAGGATAGAGCGCCACGCTCTTCTCTCCATATACACAATTCTTGCCTCATCCACATTCATACATGTTCTTATACAAACTCGCCGATTATTGTGGCAGGACCACCTTCCAGTATCTGGTTTACCTGGTCGTGCCGAATCTCCCGCGGGTGTCCTCTATTTCTGGTGCCATTAACAACTGCGTCATATATCTTTCTTACCATTCTCTCCTCATTCATCCGTTCCATACGACCAAATCACCAGCTTTAAATTCTTTCTTTATTTATTTATTCTTTACTCTGTCATAAATGGATCTTCCACATATATGCCTAAGCGATCTCATTTCCACTGCATTCAGTCTATTTTCGTTCCTCTTCTGCCAGTTCTAGGCCGCACTTCCAGGACTCCATTGTGTACCGCTAGTCTTGCCTCGGTTGACAAGTTCCCATTAGCTATAATTCCATTCAGAGCCCCGTTCACTTTGTTTCCTGCAATCACCCTCCTTTCGATATCATTCTCAGCCTTTCAGTATCAATCAAACATATTTCCCAAATACACAAACTCAATAAGTATAGGAGATATGTATTATTTTTTTATATAAAATTTAATTGCACAAAGTACACTGCTGTGTAACTGTTTTTCAACAAATGTAATTTTCAAATAAAGAATGTAATATAATGTCACTCCTTACTTCCTTCCCAGTGAATTATACACATAACACACACGCACGCAATATTTACACATAACCGTAACAGTATTGATGTTACTTACTCCATTTTTTGTAAACATGCAGATCAAAAACCACGTGCTTGTGGTCTAGTAGTTACGATACTCACCTAGTGATCTAGTGATCGGGGGTTTGAGCCTCGTTCCAGGAGGATAGTCCTATTTTAATAGCACAAGGAGTTAGCTTAGTTTGAAAAGAGGAAGAATAATGATGTGAAGGAAATGCATTTCTTTGGTGTTGTCTTTTTAACATTTCCCTTACGGTGCTAAAATAAAAACGCGTTTTACGGTGCTGTAAACTCAGTGTAGATGTAGACTTTTGAGATTTTTATGTCAGATAAATATGAATATTTTACATTTATTACTTATATTACTCATTAAACGAACGACATCATGAAGACGCATAAGACACGTCTATGTCGGCCAGTGCACGCTTTGCCACTAAGTGACGATCAGCATCCGGCGCCCCGCGCACTGCGCCGTCCGCACCACTCCGCACGTACACATACACGTATTAACAAATTCACGTCAGGTTTTTCGAGAAAACATTTTTTATTGTTACGTATGGTAAATACTTATATATTGTAATTATTTTATCGAATACATAAATATATTACGGAAGAATATCTAAAATATGAACTCTGTATTTAGTATAGTTACAGAGATATTCACATAATTAGAGGCAATGTTAACTCAGTTTACATCATCGGAGAGGAAAAGTAAAACTTGATTTTATAAATCTACGCACCAACATAGGTACTATAAATAAAATTATAGAATTTTCTGGTTCTCATGTTCTATTTTAACAGTAATTGTAGATGTTTTAAATGATAATCAAATATATTATTCCCTAAAAGCAGCTAACATTGATAACCTACAATATATGTTAATACTTTTTTGTATTGTGTAGGATTATCCTTAAGTATTGAAAAAAAAAACTCTTATTTTTACTACTAGAAACATATATTTGTAATTTATTAGTTTTAGAAACTGGAAAATTAAAGGATTATGATTTAGTTGAGTTGATTTACAATAACATTTCAAAATTGATCCTTAAACGTATTATAAAATATACCTACATATATTAGATTCGTGGAAAGTAATAATTACACAAGCATTATGAGATGAAAATTGTTGGATGTTTTGTTTGAGAAACAATAACATTATAATATTTGTTGAAACACCATACCATAATATATTATGATAACATTCAAAGTTTTCGTTGTTTTACACGGGTTAGAGACAATGATATTCATTTGTTGAAACGCACGTGTGTAACACATGTTACACGTCGTGTATGAAATAGAATTATACCAACAGTTCTCTGCAACACAATACATAATGATTACATTTATTCGATCGTTATAATAGTTGACCATGTATTATGGGAAAGTCATTTGAATTATTACGCCCACGCTAAAGACTTTACAGGTACATTAAAAAGTAGTTTAAAACACATTTTTAAAATCTTACATCATATTTCACTTCATTAAATTATACGTTAAAGTTTTTGCTTTTTTGATTTAAAATTGCGTGCGAAACTTATGTCCCATTGTTGTCGTAGCCGTAAATGTAAAAGTTTATTTAACCATAATTTGTTTATTACACGAAACACAATAATCCCTGATGTGGCAACACTAATAAGCATTGTCACACGGTGGTAAATATTGTATCCGAGCGGCCATTTTTACTTAGTCTATAGCCGGTGTGTGAACGAAAAAGGTGTAAAGGGAGAGCAAGCTATGAGTCACACCACTGATCAGACAAGGACGAAATAAACTTTTCAAATGCCAGAGAATAAAGAAAGAGACATCGGGCACAATGTATCGGAGAGAACGAGACATGAGGACGAGTTTTCAACGAAGTTTGACGGAAACACCCGAACGCGCCCACATAGAAAGTCATACACTTCACGAAGAGCACATAGAGTACATCAAAATAAATAATATTATAAAAAGATATTTTCATTTTTAGATACAATATAATTTAACGCTAGTTTATATTGTACTTTTTGATGCGTGGCACGTTCACTGAATTGGAGAGTCACTTTTTGCGTGCCGAGAACAGAATGACACGATGGCGAAGTTTGAATATCCGAACATTTCCGGACGGACCCGAACGGCTCGTAGAAAGTTCAACGGAACATCAGTTGAAATTTTTGCCTTGCCGCGTTTTGTTCGGTTCGCGGAGTGAGTTTCCCGCTCTCTGGAGTTTTTTACGTTGGTTTGAAAAAAGTTCGAGGAATATTACAGGTGTGATGCAGTGTTGCCTTTTGTTTACCGTTTTTCGATGGCCATTTTGTCTTTGATTGTACAGTATTTTGGAGGTGATGTCACCTCATTATCGTGCGGTTCTTGTGAATAATAATATAGAAATGCGGTCCAGCTTGGAATAATTCTTTTGTCTCAGTCGGCGTAAACAACATCTCGAAAGTGTACGCCCATTCCTTCGAGATAATTTTGTGATTTCAGGTTATCTAAATCTCATGTCCGCTGATTATACAGTCAGTAACGTTGCGATAGAGTTTTATTCCAGGTTATGTATTCTGTCGGCGTACATTCTCAACATTGTTTATCAAACGCAAATTATTTGATTTACCGTAAAAATGCAACAATTACCTGGTGAAGAGGCGTTTGGAATGTTTAAAAACTGTTTTTAAATGCAAAATATTATGTATATATTTTTAATATTATATATATTACAAGTACACGACGATAATTTTTTTTTTTGTTACTTTATGATCATCCTACACCGGGATAACAAATTTAATAGTTTATATTTCATTTTTCGTATTGAAATGGGTGAGATTTTGAAAGAATATTCCACGAGTGTCGTTGATTTAAACATTTTTCAGCTAATTTTTCCATTACAGTAATAATATATTTCACAAATTCAAGTCATTGGTGGATGACACAGAGCAAAAGTAATTTTTTTTACTAAAAAAATACGATATATTAATGTATTAACGGTCTTTACAGGCGTATAATTTAATAATATGATTTATGTGAAGAAATGTATTCAAAACAAAACATAATAAGATAATTTATTTTTAGACTCGAAATATATAATTAATTACAATGTGCAATGCGAACGTCATTACATTTTCTGGGTCTGGTGTATTGATGATTTCATCGCTGATGAATAAATTGTTTCGCCTTTGGATGCAACCTGAATTAGTCATATTTCATCATCGACTACAATATAATCGCTCTTGCAGGTTTGAAAAATATAACTTTATAAAAAGGTTCTGAGATGGAAATGATTCTGAAGCATCTGAGGGGCGGAGCCTGGTTCACAAAAAATGTTAAAATGGTTTTAATTGAAAATAGACAGAAATACCTGACTGAGCTAATGATTAATCCCTTGTTCAAATTCTTTCAGCTTCCCTATAATTTACGGGTATCTTTTCTCAGTAAAAAATGTATTTCAAACGTGACCCGTTCTTTCGCCGTAGGTTTCAACTCGATCTAGATTATTTGCTAATCTATTGACTAGATCTGTAATAGTTGTAATACAATCCACCAAGTTACCGGACTGAGTATTTTAATATTTGGAACACGAACGAAATGCTTTGTTGAACTTACCCGTACTTCGGCCGAAAGGGTTTTTTTTTTTTTTAAATAATAATCCAAGGTTATTCGACCGATTGATGCCTTAGTTACAATAAAAATTATGTTTTTTTTTTAAACCGCTTTTACGGCTGATACGTTGGACTTGGATTTCATGTCTTACGGAGTACCGGGTCCGTAGGACCTCTTGCTCCTTCACCATATTGTATGCCAAAGTGGTCTGTAAAATTTTATTATTCTGTAAAACATGGGGCATGAAACTGCTAGATGGCGCAGAGATTTTAAGTCCTCGAGAGGACTTTTTGGCGTTTAATGATTTTTATTTTTGAATGAAAAAATAGTTAAGTCAAGTGTTATTAAGGAGGTGCATATAAAACTTCAATGTCACAATTAGAAATCACTCAAAAAATGATAATAAAAATTATTCTAAAAAAAAAAGACTATCCAAGTATACAACTATTCACAGATTTTAAAGTACCAAAAATAGTAGACATACAAAAAAAATTCAATAATTCAAATTTTCAAAATTAAAAATCAATTAAATTTTAGAAGCGAATTCCGATCTACAAGATATAGAGATCAAATTGATATCCCAAAACTAAAATATACCGCAACTCAAAATCAATATATTTATCAACGTATCAAATTTTTTAACAATCTCCCCATCACAATTGGAAAAATTACGGACTATCATAAATTTGTAACTGAAGTTAAAAAAATATGTACACAGACTAACTGAAACATAAATTAACTCGAATATACTCCTTCTCTATACACGAGTCTTACTCTCATAGAGAAGAAACAAATGTTAAAATATATATATACACTGATTATTGAAATTGTATTATATTTTTAATATTAATAAAAATAAAAATAAATAAAATGTTAGTCGTAATGGTGGGTCAAGAAGCTTGATTGCATGAATTATAAAAATATTTTAAGCAAAATTCTTAAATTTACTCATTGAATTTATCACGCCCGTAGATACCTGCCCAACCCATTTCAAAATGTTTTAGAGGCCAAATTTGTTTATGGGAAACATAGAAATCATCAATCTCATTATAATAAAATGCATCGTTTTAAGTGAGGATAGTATTTTTTTTTGTAAATATATTTTTCATTGTATTGATACATAATTTTATTTTATTTATAATTAAAATATTACTACCAGCTCTAGGGTATGTTCCTGATACTTGATTTTGAAATCTTCATTTTAAGTACCTATATGAATTTTTTTTTTAAAAATATTATTATATATGTGTAATACGGTATAAATATCGCTAGTATATTTCTATAATATAATGTCTGGTTTGATAATTTTTAGTGCATAGTTATTTTTTTAAATGTAATAAGTAATTATATTTTGGTACATTTAATATGATAATCTACATATAAAACATATTTATGATTTCATTAGATTTGATAGGGAGAAACGCTACTTTAATATATATTTTTAATGGAAATGAAGACTAACTAACTTACCTGCCATCACGCCGATAGAGCGCCACACTATTCTACCTTGACACACAGTTCTCGCCTCATCCACATTCATACATCTTCTCATATAAGCTCGCCGATTATTGAGGCTTTTAACAGGACCATCCTCCAGTATCCCGTTTATATGGTCGTCATAAATGGATCTGCCACACATACGCCTAAGCGATGTCATTTCCACTGCATTCAGTCTACTTTCTTTCCTCTTCTGCCGGCTCCAGGCCTCACTTCCATACATCACTGTCGATACCAGGACTCCATTGTGTACCACTAGTTTTGCCACAATGTACTCAACTACTATATGAAGTATTCGAGCAATATATTGTTTGATAAGGTTTACTTTATACATTAATTAAACATTTATTTTAAGTGGGCGCCATCAAATATTATGAAATTGTCAGTAATTAATACATTTTTGAATAAAACATTTTTCCAGTGACGTTGTGGTATTTGTTTATTGTAATAGGTCAGTGATACTGAGAATTAGTGTAGGCATTGTTGTGTAGACAACTTAGCATAATAAATTAATAAAATGCATGCATTGCACGCACTATATACTTTTTGACTTTTTTACCCGGAAATGGGTTAATTGATAAAAACGTCACGTGATTCTGAAGGGTGAAAGTAGGAGGGATTTTTTTTAAATGAATATTTATGTATAATACATAATATATTGTACCCTATCTGGTTGTTGTGATTGTTTTTGCAAAAGTGATTATTTAAAAAATACATTATGTACAGTGGCAACCCTTGGGCGCAGTCCCCTGGGCCTTTTCGTCCCAACACGACCGAGGAAAGATTATAACTTTGTCCAGCTCTAGCGATATTTGAAAATAAACAAATTTATAAATAATTCTCAATTATTTAAATTTTCCAGTTGTTTATTGAAGAATAAAGATTTTTATTTGTTTCTCAAAATAGTGTTGTATTCGGTTGAATATTTAAGGTAAAATTTTTCGTTATAAAGAGATTTGTTTATATATTGTTTTTTTACTTTTTCAGTTCAATATAAATACGTATTCCTCTGTATAATAGATTAATAAAATTGTCGCTGGTTCACCGCTCACGCCCGGGCTACACTTTTATCAAAAGTGGCAACTCGCCAATTAATTCCCTTCATTAGTCCGCTACGACATGGTCCTCTACCAGCGCAGTTTCACTCTCCCTCTTCTCCAACGCCCTCTGGGTGACCTGACAAAATCTTATTTGGCAGCAATATTTGAATTTGTCCAAGAACACAATGGTGCAGTGGTACTCGAAGGGAGTCCACTGTCCAGCCGATGTCCTGCTATGTGGTCATTTAGTATTTCTGGGGAGAATTACATTAATTATAAAATCGAACTAATACATGTTAGTGGATATAATTCTTATTTTAATCTTTCTATCTCTTTTACATAACATAATATCTTCATTTTTCATCTCATTTTTTTCCTGTCACATTGTTTCCTTCGGTTGTATCATCACCCTGCGCATCTCGATAAGTGTATTTTCATTGTACTTTTGTCCTTTCTTTGTAGAAAATCCCAGATGCGCTGATTTATATATAATATATTATTAAGGAGAACACATTCTTATTGTGAAGTTGTAATTATTCAGAACAGACGGTCTGTGATGTTTTAAATACTAATTTAATGTATTAATTATAAATATATACATATAAAATCAATTTTGTCGAAAAATATTGTTTTTGCGCTACCGAGATTCGAACCTGGGTCTCTATTTCTAATCCGGAGAAGTACACTACCAATTGTGCTATAGCGCTAGTATTTTTCATGACCTATATGTTACACTTTTTCAAATTAATACATCTGTCGTTCCATTATTTGAAAGCCATCTACATTGTTTTTACGGAATCACAAATACCTTTGAGTAAACCGACTGCAGACGCAATGTAGATAGTTTTCAAATAATGGAACGACAGATGTATTCATTTAAAAAAGTGTAACATATAGGTTCAAAAATTTGTCATGAAAAATACTGGCGCTATAACACAATTGATAGTGTACTTCCCCGGATTGGAAATAGAGATCTAGGTTTGAATCTCGGTAGCGCAAAGAGAATATTTTTCGACAAAATTGATTTTATACGTATATATTTATAATTAATACATTAAATTAGTATTTTATATTTATAAATAGAAAACGTGAAAGACGGCTAATTCAATTGGAAATATTTCAGAAATTATTGGACTTGGTAAGTAATGATGATAGATTGAGATAATATATGACAAGAGTTGAGTTTAATAAATACGATAAACTCTTTTTTACTAAGAGAGATTTGCCTAAAACGTTAAAATAATTTTAGAAAGAATGCTAGATACAAATGAGATAGTGTGCATGGTCTTAGACGTCCGTACATAATCTGGTAACATCAGTGAATAAATAAATAAATAACGAAATGGACGCGCGATCTGAAAGAAGAAAAATAAACTTGTGTCAGGAATGCGTCAGTAGCTCGGCGTGATTTTTTTCTTCAGTAATATGTACTTACTTGGTCTTTAGTCGAAGGCTAGAGGATTAAGAATGGTACAACTTTTATATTTCATCGTCATATCGCCGAGGGCTTTGGCTGAACGTATCTCAAGGTATAGACATGTCTATTAGTTACACATGTATTATAATTTATACATATTTTTATTAAAACATTACAAAAATTAATGCGTTACATTTTTTTGTGTGTTGCAATATTGCGGTTTTATTATTTATTAAATATTTTAAATAAAAAATTGTATTAATTTGAAAGATGTACATATAAAATCAATTTTATCGAAAAATATTATTGTTGATACCGGAATTCGATCTTGTATCTCTTCCAATGCGGCTAACGTGCATTAACCGATTATGCATAGTGTCAGCATTTTTTTACATAATTAAAAATAAATATAAAATGTAAAGTAGTAATTTATCCGTCACCATTGAGTTGAGACACAAAAAATTGTAATAGTCCTGTAAATAATTAAATTAACAGCAAAAATGTCGACTACCTCCGCATATTCATTCCCCAAAGAATGCATTCTGGGGACTGCGGAGTTAGCTAGTGCACGAGTTCTAACATTACCACTGTAATAAAACAATGAATTGTGTCTCGATGATATCAATGATGCGAGAGTCAAGCAGATGTACAATCTGGGGGCAGTCTATCATACCTATGATGATCCTGTATAGAAATATAAGGTCGGTCATCGTACGTCTCACTGATAAGTTCAACAATTTCAGACGACTAAAGAGATAATCATAATTGATATCCTCAGAGCGTATATTTAATTTAAAATTAATAAATCTTAGAAACTTTCTCTGGATTCCTTCAACCGCCATCGAGTATAGAATGTGTAGATACGATATGACTGAATTATATTCTACCAGAGGTTACACTTTTCAAATTGATACATCTATCGTTCTATATATATAACAATATCTTTCTAATTAATACATTTAATTGGTATTTAAAATATCGCAGACCTAAGTTCTGAATAATTACAACTTCACAATAAGAATGTGTTCTCCTCAATAATAAAATCATGTATTTAAAAATATATTAAATAAGCGTTTTCTGGTTATCCCTCTGAATTCAGATTGATAATTCTATTATTCTGTGAACTATGTACGTGTAATTATGCAGTCTTGTTATTTTGGTACGGTGTATGTGTGTGTGTGTGTGTGTGTACGTAGGTACCTAACAGCGTATGGAGCGCCAGCGTGTTTTGATTCTCATGAACATAAATATTATGGTGTTGATTCTAAGACTCGGCTATTGATGATAGCTAGTTACAGTTTAAATCAATCCGTCGAACATTTTGTTTGTTCCTCTCAGTCAGTCAGTCGAGTCAGTTTGTCTGTAAAGTACGTACTTAAAAAGTTCCCTCTGTTCTGCCCGGAGACATTCTAATAAACGAGTTATTTTAGACTCCTTTGCATACTGATTCCAGACTTTTACACTGTATTTGAATTGATTCCTCGTAGATTCACAGCTAAGCCATACCGAACGTACAAGTGTACATGTCCCTACTTTGAATAGGTTTTTTGCCCCCCCCCCTCCCCCCCCCCTTCTGGGAACGTCAACATTTTTTTCGGCTCCGGTCTTGTTGAAGTCGCGTCACCGGATCCACCGCAGTGGAAACGCGGAGAACAATTCCCGGGTCGTGTGACGTAAAAGAATCGAGAATGTGAGAAAAAACTAAGATGGAAGATAAACGAAATGAAATTGGCTAAACAAAAAAGGTTCATCAATGTTTATTTTTTTAGCGAAGTCTTCCGAATTATTCTCGATTGGTACACTTTTTTTTACATCACACTAGGCGGTAGGGGCGCCTTTGTGTTGGGGCCTTAAATAAAAAAAATATACAAAATTTCGTCTAGGCGAAATGTCTGATTGGATCGATGCTAAAAGTTGAAGCGTTCGTAAAAAATTATATCGGCGGGAAAGGGTGCGGTGGCCAGGGTAGAGACGAGTGTGGGACGTTTATCTTGTGTGCAGGGTCCTAAAGAGTAGCCGTGCAAAATTTGGTTTAGATGCTGTGGGATTAACTACTTGTTCATAGAGTGCTAACCGATGTTTGGTATTATGTTTATCCTCCGTTAACTTTTTCACTCACTGGCTTTTTCCTAGTTTAACTTTAGTTATCGTTAGTAGTCTAAACGTTCCGTTTCTAACACATTAGTTAGCACGTTCGTATTATAATTTCATACCTAACTAAATAGGTATTAGGAATAAGACGTTATTTTGTCAATTTTATTCAGTTTTTCGGATTGTCTTTGTAAGTGTCCTGTTTGAACATGAGTGTGGAGAAACGGGATGTTGAAAGTGTAAAATAAATTTGGTACAGGAGAGGGACAGGGACAGGGGAGCTAAAAGGGTCAATCAGACACCAGGAAGAAACACGACCCACCTGAGAGTTACTCCTTCAGTATTTGGATTTTCTTCTTCCACCGGAGCCACAGGTCTTCTGGTTTCATAACATGTACTCCATTGTTCCACGCTAAATACTATTAAACACACACTTCGGTGATAGCGCGAAGTGTCACACAAGCACCATGCATAATAGCAAGATGAAAACACTAATCGGTACGCACGGTAGCGAGAAACCGATTACACATAATAGTCAGTCTGACGAGATCGATAGCAGGACTGCAGTCTAACGCACTTCGATCAACTACGAAGGTCAAACGTTAACACACTCCAACCCAAAACTTCAACTGATTCAAAACCATAAATAACACCACAGATAAGGTCGTGCTCTGGGTGTAGGGAAGGGGATAATAGACAGGAACCATTCTATATGTCGCGTTCGCGTGCGCGCGAGACGGCGATCGGAGATCCATACATCATTAAGATCTAACATGTCCTATTGTGGATAAACCTTTCTGAATAATATCTATATTGGTTTATTTTTCAGTCACATTCTGTGCCACCACCTCATTTCTAACAAGTCGACCTTCTTGCGTTCCTTGTGCGCGTGCAAAATATTTTCAATATTTAAGCCAACGTGCTGCTGGAATATTTATTTCTCGATACAAAGCTTACTTAGTTCGACTTCATAGCACACGTGATGATTTTTGCTGGTGGGTTTAATGTACCGTCTTGGCAGACGCTAACAACATAAATATTAATAAACCTTGTAATACTGCCGACGGGCGTGGATGGATTTCGCTGTGAATAAAAACAAAATATCTTCAATTAACGTCAAACTTATTTATACGTTTTTATTTTTTTATATATATATATTCGACAGGTTGTAACTTGCAACCAATACTCCATCTAATTTATATACTCAAAACATATTTTATCTAAGTTACTCGTATAGGTCCATCGCTATAATTTGTGCGTTGGAGGAGAAATTAAGAAAAAAATACATTACCAGTATACGACTATTTATATGAGTTTGTATACAAAGTGTAAATAAAAAGTTACTGTCTTGCTAAGTTAGAAGAGGATGGTAAAGAAGGTAACGGGAAAGAGAGCGTCCGCGAAAGACCCAGCATGATCATATAAGTCAGGTTATAAAATAACCGTATTAAAAGCGTGTAGTATATATGTGAACGTATGTTGACTCCAGATCAGAATGCGTTGTATGAGGGATGTACGTCCCAATATTCACTCACATACCCTCGTATTGTTTTGTTATGTGTGTTAGTAGTATGTTAGTATTAAATGTATTTGGATATAAATATGTGATTGGCGGCAGATTATACGGTTATGTTCCAGGCCGATTTTGTTTGGCAGACATTTGGTTGTCGTAGAGAGTAGTAGATTAGAATTTATTATGAAACATCTAACGTCTCAACAGCGTGTTGAAGTCATTAAATCATTGTATCTAAATGTCGGCCAATGTCGTATTCCATGCATAATTGTAATAAACCAAATAATCGATAAACAAAAAACAAATTAAAAAATTGTGTTCCATTTCCTAATTATTCAAAAACAACATCGGCCTGAAACATAATATTTACCCTGTAGTGCTTCTTAGCGGCTCGGCCCGTCCGGGTGTTGCTGCCGTGTGTATTGCTGCACGCAGTCGATACTCTACGTCTTTATGGCTGGTGGGAGTTGTGTTGCAAGCACCGCCTCGCTGGGCATGTTCAGTTTCACGTTGCAGTCTCCAGATGACGAGATAACTTCAATAACTGAAGAGCGTCATGAAAAGATATATGAAAATGAACTAGGCTAGAGTGATGTGGCGTTTTATTCTGTCTGACTATACCTGCAGTGAATTGGCGCGATTTTAACTTAGTTAGTGGCTTGATACATTTTTTATGTTAGCCATGTTGATTACAACGAGTATCCTGTTATCGTTATCAATTTCTTCGATAAAACTGTATATTTTTTGATTCACCACATGTGTCAGCGGTGTTTAGAAATTTTACACAATAAATTATATTACACAAGTATATTACATTAATTTGATCGTCAGTTTTGTCCAGCAGGCTTTTGTGTATATTACAAACAGCAACACTCTGGCGTAATAACATTAATTATTTGAATGACAGGCTTTGTTTTACCATTCTACGACAGAAGAATCTTCAACTAGTAATGCATGGCAAATACAAAAAAATATACAAATCAAATTTAAAACGCGAATTTTTTATTCCGTTTTAGCTTTATAAATGTTATTAAGGAGAATACATTCTTATTGTGAAGTTGTAATTATTCAGAACATAGGTCTGTGATGTTTTAAATGCAGTCGGTTTACTCAAAGGTATTTGAGATTCCGTAAAAACAATGTAGATGGCTTTCAAATAATGAAACGACAGATGTATTAATTTGAAAAAGTGTAACATACAGGTTCGAAAATTTGTCATGAAGAATACTGGCGCTATAACACAATTAGTACTGTACTTCACCGGATTGGAAATAGAGATCCAGGTTCGAATCCTGGTAGCGCAAAAACAATATTTTTTAACAAAATTCAATTTATATCTATATATTTATAATTAATACATTAAATTAGTATTTATAAATGTTAAATTATTAATATTCTATTTTGATGTCTGAATAATTCCAGTTAAAAATATTTAATTAAGTCCTACGTTTAAGTACGAGCTTGAATACAATTGCTTTGTAGTATGTATATTTTGGTACGATATCAAAACAAAGTGATATCTGGATCATTAGAAATATCAAAAAAGATTTATTATATTACGTTAATTTAATATTTATCTTAGGATTTACTTGATACGTTTCATAGGATCAAGCTGTTTTCCAAAAGTTGAAGGTAGATAGTATGTAACTATTACTTATATAATAAAGATTGTAATTCCTCGTTTTCGTATTATTTCTCAGTTCCTGGTTTTATCAATATTCTGGATATTTTAACTGACTGATAATGATTTGTACTCCGGAAATAAAAGTTAAGTTGTTTCACGTTGAATTTATTCAAGAGAACTTGGTTACAAAATATTTACTATTTACATACGTGACATAAATAGGGCGTAATATTATATATATGGTGTTTTTACATACGAAAAACGTGAGAATTTGTCGCATGTATGACATGTATGTGTCCCTTTTTTTGCCGTCAAATGCGGCACACAGGAAATCTCGTATATGGGGCATTATGTATTCGTTTGTTTTCTCAGGATGGATTTTCTGGATAATATTGTTTTTCACATTCGTTACAATAACACCATACTCGTATATCTTGTCATGCACGTTTATCCAATTCTTGAGGCTTCTTACCAGAACCACCGTCATCACTACTGGTAACTGGCTCTACAACACTGGATGTGTTTCTAGAGATTTCTTCTATTGATCTATGTATTGCACCGTTACTCACTAGTTTTGGATCTCTAAGGACCGATTGAGTGATCAGCAGTGACTTTCTTCGATTCGATTACATCCAGTAGTAAACTCATTTTACTTTCCGATATCCGATGGTAAAAACGAGAATCGATCACAGCTGTGCCCAAAAGTCACCTTGACACATTGGCACTTTGATTAATCATTCAATATCCCGCTATTTTAGTGGTGAGTGTTCGTTCGATAATGATCTGGTTGTTTAATATACATTAGCACATAATAGGAATAAATTTCACCACCAACGGGCGATTTCAAACGCCTAGCCGCTATAATGCATATTTCATGATTATTTGTCGCGCCTATAGACGTCTGTATCAAATGTTTTGATAATAGTAAATTTGACGTTCAAACAACCCGCAAACGATTCCGACCACGGGCTTTAGTAAAAAGTTACTACTGATTACACAACCGGCCCTGAGACAGATATGACTTTGAGGACATTATTAATCCATTCCTGAATCCTGGTGGTTTAGTGTTCATCCGTGACTTTGGAGTTTGCTCTTCATTTGGTCCAACCGCTGAAATCTTATATTCATAAACTTCAGCTCAACATATAATACAGTTCATTATTGCAGCGCCAACGCCAAAATCCATCATATGAAACACGCCTTAAAATGTTTATTTTTAGTTTTGAAAAACGTCCAAATTTCTTAAAAAAACATTTTCAAATTGCTTTTTTTTTATTTCTTCTTTATTACATACTCGTATATTTTATTATTATTTTTTGCCAAACTACATGGCAGTTTTCCTGCAAGAATTGCCTTGTACATAGTTAAACTTTTTTTTTTACATAAATAAAATATAACAAGGGGAAAAAAATTAGATGAGGTGATGTTTGATGAATTACTTAGAAAGATATAAATAAAAAATTCAATTTTTCGAAAACATTAACAATTTTTACAGTCCACAGTATTTTATGGGTGAATACCACCTGAATGTAATATAGTACAACAAGGAAATAAATAATTAGACAATAATATGTTCCTTTACTTTGCATTTTAAGGTGGTCACTGGTCACTGTGGTCGCATCATTTTTTTTATCGATTTTGTTAATTATTCTTGGCACAACACTTTCTCTCACCGTACACATTGTTCTGTACTCTCATGGTTCGGCCCGACAATCTGGTTGAATAGCTATGGTGAGAATCAGTATTTATCAACTCTTCGAATATTATAGCATATGTTACTTTTTTGTCAAGTGGTGAGATTTTACTAATCACTTCAGATTTTTTGATAAGATCCTCTTTTTATGAATTCCCTCAACGCCATCATTTCCCGTCTCGTGCATTCGACGTGACATTTAATTAATCCTTTGAACTATCCTGTGAAAAATGGATTTACCGTGTATACGCCTGAGCGAAATCATTTCCACCACATTTTTCTTTCATTCTTGCAAGGGTAGTAATAGAATTTACAAAAGTTAACGTATGTTAGCGAGTTAGTTAATCCAAGCGGAATATGTGATATGAAGTTTGTGCTCTGGCACCGAATGCCGATGGTTGCGTAGTTCTGAAATACCCCGAGTGCCTCATAATAGAAGGTTGTTGTATTTTAACAGGTGCCTTCCTACCCCAGGCACGGCAGGTATACGGACAATAGGGTTACGCAACACAATGTTGCCCGTTAAGAGTTTAACCTTTTTGTGTTGACTTTAAAAGTAATTTATTTTAAAATATATTCCACGTAAACTCACTGACAGTATAAGCATAATTATATTGTGAAAAAAAGTATTGAAACTACGTTTAGCATAAATATAATTAATGTATAACTATTTTCATTAGGATTAAATTTTTTTTGGTATTCTACAACCTCTGTGTACACGTTTTTCAGAATATAATGATTCCAAAGAATAAAATACATGGTGTATTTTATTAAAATAAACTAACGAGGAAAAAAACATTTTGTTGGTATTTTTCACTGTATTATAAATGTATATATAAATTTAATTAAATTCCTGAAATATTACAAGAGTCCACAATAATTTAAAGTTTTTTTTCGCGTAATATATGTACATTCTTGTATATATATCTACTATTTAAATATTTTTCATGAATTTTTCCAAATCGTATTAATATGAAGTTGAGAAAAATATAACTAACCATAGCAAACTAATCATTATACAAATCTTTTTTGGTTTATAGATTACAATTTTATATACCTATTCTTTTTCTATGCATAAATGGGATTATATGAATGAATAATAAACACTCGTATTACACGAATAAATAATATTTATCTCTTAAACAAGTGGTTTGGTGTTACTTGATATGAACAAAGTAAAAAAATGTGAATTTAAAACAATTCAACAATATATGATTACAAATTAATCTCAACCATTGATTTTCTACCGTAAACTGCACGTACTTCCTTCATTGCATCGAGCCTTCTAAGAATTCACGAGTGATTAATAATATTTGCAAGCGGTACTTACCTGTTTTGTTTGTGTCATTATTCTCGAATGACTTGAACATGAATAAACAATTCGCGGTCTGCGACTAACGAGAAGTGCATGCAATTTATTGTTCTATTACAGTGGTAATGTCAGAACTCGTGCATTAGCTAACTCCGCAGTTCCCAGAATGCATTTTTTGGGGAATGAATATGCGGAGATAGTCGACATTTTTTCTGTAAATCTAACTCTTTATAGGACTGCATTATTACAATTTTTTGCTATGATTTTTATTGCTATTTTATTTATGATTATATAAAAACCTGCTGACACCATGTATTTTTTTTTTGTGTATTGCACTTCTGTTGTAATTTTCTGTTATTTTATAAATTATGTTAATGCCTGAATAGTGCGTGTATAATAATAATAATAAATGTGTCATAAACTATGTACGCTTTATTTCGCACCAACGCATCACATTCATCACGCAATTTTATAGTTTTTATTTATTTAAATGTAGTAATATTGTTTGGTGTATTTTACGGCAGCGATGTCACAAGTTTGCATGCACTTCTCATTAGTCGCAGACGGCGAATTGTTTGTTCATGTTCAAGTCATTTGACAATTATGACACAAACAAATCAGGTATGACTTCGAACATAAGTACCGCTTGCAAATATTATTAATCACTCGTGAATTCTTAGAATGTTTGATGCAATGAAGGAAGTACGTGCAGTTTACGGTAGAAAATCAATGGAACGTATTGAGGTTAATTTGTAATCATATATTGTTGAATTGTTTTAAATTGACGTGCATATATTATATGTAGAGAATCCAGATCTCGGGATCTTACAGTACATATGAATCCCGGGATTATTACATGTCATCCCGAAACATTCGAGATTGTTTTTTTTTTTTTGATCAATTTCGAGGTGTCATAATTAGATTAATACTAAATATGGAAACACTCGATGTTGCTTCGGCCATGTTACGATCATTCATAATAATAAAACTGTTTAAAATTGTTATTTGTCAATATTGCATTATTATTTTACGTTATTTTTTGTTCAAAGACTCGTTGCTTATTTACTTGAATAAAAATATTTTACATAAATTATATTTGTTATTTTTGGCCTTTATTATACATAAATTGCTTTGCAACGTTTGCTTTAATAATGGCAGCCTCGCTGGGCTATGCCTGTGCTGAGTTAAGCATATTACACATCTTTATATGTATATGTAAAGTGACATCAATGAGCGAATAAGCATTTTTTTATCCTAAGATCGATCCCGGGATCATCAAAATTCGAAATTCCGGGTTTGCAATTGGATTCTCTAATTTTGTAGATACTTCATTGGTTCGTCTTTTGATTTCGATATTTTTTATATTAATTTTGTTTTTATTTTTTTAAATTTACCTTAGACTAATAAAACGTCTTGATAGACGTTTGACTGCATATACATTTATATCCATTTGTTATATTTAATAAACTCAAAAACACATCAATTAATAAGTCACCTTTTATACAATACATATCATTCTTACAGATAAGACAGGTTATTTTCTATAAGCCATTTTTTAATAATTTATTCTAAATTAGTAGAAAGCGTGCTCTTTTGTAAAGACCCAGACAGTTTATTTTTTATTGTACGAAAAACTAATTCTGTTGTCCTCGATCCATACGTGTTAGTGATTTTGGGGATTGTAAGATTCAAATTTGCTACACCTCTTGTTTTTTTTTTTCCGCGTGATGTCACCCTATTTAGAGCATCGATGGTATGCATATGGTGGGTTTATATGTGGGATATATAGGGTTTTGTGAATAAGCCCAAATAGATGCATCGGTAATCAGATTTTGTCGATTGCAAGGCGCTGCGAGCTATCGTGGCCATGGTCACTATCTCCGCAATTGATAAAACAATAAATAAAACTTTACATCGTGCAAGGTTCCGTCTAAAACTGTCGATGAAACAGAACATTGTTGCTATGCCGATAATCGCAGACTAGTAAATGAATAGACATGAAATAAAGTGTGGTTTGGAAAATTAGTTGCGGGACGAGGGACATTCTTTGTGAAACATAAATCCGATAGTTTATGCCACATTTATGCAATAGTAAATGTATTTACTCTTTGTGTAAACAAGACGTATTTTTTATTGTCAGCATTTTCGTTCCAATCGGTCATATTTTAAAAACAAAGTCGCGGAGCTATTGGTGGAACCAAAATGAAAATACATATTGGGACAAGCAATTTGCGTTAGTTGATGTTTATATATTGTGTTTTTTTTTAGGTATTATTTGTTTGTTTTATCACTTATCAAATAGCTTATTCATGTGTATTTTTACAAATAATTTTAATATGCAAGATTGGCACAGAAACGTAAAACAATTATATTCAAGAGTCCACCTTCACGTGCTAGAATAAATAACAAACGTATGGCGTTCTATCCCGCCTTCCTGAGAAGACGGCCGTCATTGTATTATGCACTTACGTGGTCCCAATGAAAGGTGAATGTATTTCAGTACCAGCCGGTAGCCGCTCCCACTACTCGACACGCGGTCAACTGTTAACCTCCGTGCATCCCCCTCGTGCGTCTTCCTTTCCCGTCTGGCCGGGTGCACGTGCACCCGGACAATAAAGCGGGTCGCTCACTGAAGAGACAATCGTTGCATCGAACTCGTCGGTCGAATGAGCTATTCAATTTTTATTTCATTGCCACATTTGTGGTGTTTATCATTTTCAAATGACATCATTGTTCTTTCCGTGATTTAATTATATTATTACTGTTAACTATTTCAAATTAATTGTCAATGTAAAAACGATATGAAATAATGACATGCACGTGTTCAAGTAATTTACTGTATTTATTTAATATTATTTTGTAAATATGTTCATGCACTATGTTAGTTTAATATAAAAAATTATAAAATGATATATTAAGCTATTATAATTACATAAAATAATGTACAGTGGAACCCTGATTTTTAATGCCCGGAATTCACGTTTTGCCTACATTTGTGTGTTGTTTCTGCAGTCCCGTATCATTTTAGTACGTTAAAAACAATATTTTACGTTTGTCTTTCCCGCGATTTACGTCTAATATTTATTGAAATTCGTTCGGCCAGTTCGCTATTCATCATAGATCCGATGTGTTGGTCGTTTGCTTGTCATTTCTACGTATTTTTCATTCTCATACCTACGTAATTTTCACGTGTTGTTTTTTACAAGCTGGAAACATTAAGAAAATTGCTTAAAAGATTATATAGACAACATTGATGGCTGGGAAAAAAATATGAATTACCCTTGCAGACTTACTTAGACGTTGACTTTAACGTTATAACATCAAACGTAGTGGAAATTTATGAAATGGTAGACAGTCGTATAAATGAAAACTTGACACAAAAAGAACCTTCCTACAAAGAATGTCTGCTCATTCCATAAACCCAGTTCCTACAAAGAACGATGCCGTGAGGCACATTGAAGGTCTCAAAGCATATTTTACTAGTATTAGTAATATACCATCATTAATATAATTTATAATATTTAAAGGACTAAGTATTTAAAAACAACAACAAATATCATTTAATTTTTTCAAGAAAAAATAAATATAATCTGTTTTTTTTAATTCCCCCAATTTACATTTTCCCTTTGCTTACGTTTTTTTTTTGTTGATCCCTTCAAAAACTTAAAATCGGGGTTCCACTGTATTTATTATATGTTTAATGTATGTCAGAAAACAGACATGAGCTTATTCCGTTATTTTAATATAAATAACAAGTAGATATTAATAATTTATTTATTAACAATGGAATCGGCAGTTGAAGTGTGTACACTTATCTAGATCTTTAATTTCTGTGATCAATGAATTAAATATAGCGTATACATGATGAAAAATGGATCTCTCGTCTCAGTGATATTTACCAGTTAGAGACACAAGATTACAATAGACAACGAATAACAGCTTGTCTGGATTGTTCGTTACGTTACTTTCGAGACGAGTCTCATTATGGAAACCCTAGTTTTTGGATAAAAATAACTAACTTTAATTTTAAATAAAAGTTGTGTTAATGTATTTATAGTCCATAATATTTTACAAATGAATGAATAGCTGTCTAAATTATGAGTCGAAAATTTTCAAGTTGTGTCTGAAAATTCCGTACTGTAATAAAATACGAGATATGTCTCAAACACATATCGTAGCAATCCTACGTAAAATATGTCTATTTTACCTCAGTGGTATCTATAGAGATACTGAATACTTGTAACAACGTTCTTATACATTACAGTTCACTCGCGAACTTCTTATTAAATTTTCAAAGAAAGCAAACACGTTGTGGTTTGACATTATAATTAAATAATATAATATTCAGTTTTAAACCACACGATTAAGTACATACTACACTAATCTCTACTACGAGTAGTTTCGGTTGGACTCAACCTTCTTCAGAACAATATACTACATTAGTGTATGTATATAATAAAGTGGTTTAAAACTAAATATTCTAATATTTAATTAGATTAAATAAAATAGAATCCCAATTATATTTACATATCTAAAACAAGTACAAACAAGTTCATTATTACAATTAATTTACATTAAATTAAAACAACCTTAAGTATACAATATCAATGAGAACAAAAGCAAAAAACTTACATGAAAGTAAAAATTGAAATAACAAATAATATAATAAGTCAGATAACAGAATATTTCGTACAAATTAAACTAATCAATTAGCAAGATATACAGAAAAAATATTTATATTTTCGTAAAAAGCAATCACTTTGTGGTTTGAAATATTAGATTAAATAAAATACAATCACTTTGTATGAAACCACTAATTTTATCATATATATACGGTTTCGCTTAGCTCAAGCTTCATCAGGACGTATTTAAAACTAACAATAAATACAAAAAGAGTGCATTGATATGTATATAAAGAGGGAGATGCAATATAAAATTACACGTGAAAGAGAGAGCAGAATACATATACAGTTAGATAGAACATAAAGGGAGACATAATATAAAATTATATATGAAAGAGAGAGACAGAATACATATATAGTTAGACGGAACATTAAGGGAGGGAAAAATACAGTGTTGATGGATATTTAATTGATTTTAAAGGAAACATACCTAATATGTTCCGTCTAACTGTATTTAATCTATATATGTTAAACCACAAAGTGATTGCTTTCTACGAAAATATATAATTTTATTCTTATTAAATATTTCGAATTTTTTCATCCAACGATATCTCTATTTTAACGTTTTAGATATTTTTAACGCAATTATCTATGTGCCAGATTTTACGCGTCGTACCTCAGATATTTATATTCTTTGTTAAAATTTAAAACATATCAAGTCGAATGGCTCAAAAAGACTTTATCCTCATCTACATGACACAGACCAAGGAATAATCCTCGATAGCAAACTTCTTTTCAAAAATCACATTGACCAAATTACCTCCAAGGCCTATAGAATGCTAGGATTCATATTTCGAACCTGCAAATACTTCAAAAATCCATATTGCCTTAAAATACTGTATTACTGTATTCGTTGGTAGTCACTTAGAGTACGCTTCTCAAATCTGGAACCCATGGCAGATTACACATATTGCGAGATTAGAACGAATATAAAATGGGCTTATTCGATATCTTAATGCTAGATCTAATCTATTATTCAACTCCTATTTAGTTGCAACAAACTTCCACAATATGAAAACCCTAGAACATCAAATACTTCTCTTCAAACTACTGCAAGGCTATATTGATTGTCCCAGTCAATTAGAATTAATATCTCTCCATGTACCATCTAGATCAACCCGGTAATCTGCACTCTTCCACATTCCTAGAAGTAGAACATCTTACATACAAAATTTATTCATTCACCGGTCGTGCAAATACCATAATGAGAACTTTACAAAAATTGACTTTTTCAACATTAGCCTAAACCACCGCAATTTCAATTTTGGCCAATCATTCTACATATAAACACATCTTGCTCTCCCTTTACCGCAACAATAGTTGCTACCTCCCCACCCTTTCTACCTCTTTTTTCTTTTTATTTATCTTCTGCACCTGAACATACTCATGTACCTAAAAATTTCTGTGGATTTTCATTAATAGTTATTATGTTAGTTGTAATAAGTTTACACTGTCGAAATCCCACAATAAAAAGTGTACTTCTCTTTTTCTTAACCGTGACTAATACGTGTCATGTCCGATGCACGCGTCGAACTGCATCTGATCTGAAAGTGCGCTTTCAGGTTAGTGCGTCACGCCGCGGGCATGCACGAGCCCTGCCACGGCCGCGTGCGGTGTGGGGTGTGGGGTGGGCGCCCGGCCGGCGGGGCGAGAGCGGGAACCGGTTCCGCCCGCAACCGCGCCGGCGGGGGTACTGCACTACCCGGGAGTTATTTATGGAAGAATCGTTTACTCGATCACATTTAATACTAAACTAGACTGGGAGGCCGTCGCAGTTGACGGGGCTGCAGATCGTCACAGTGCAATACAGTTCAGATATCGGTCTGTTCGAGGACATATTATTCATACCTCATGATAACTTTTTTTTCTTCGTGTACAACATTTTGTTTTAAATACAATTTAAATCTATTAATTAGAAAAATATACGTATAAAATCAATTGTATCGAAAAATATTGCTACTGGGATTCGAACCTGGATCTCTTCCAATCTTGTGCTTTACCAACACAGAGGATTAACGACAAATTTTCGAACCTATTTGTTACATTCTTCAAATGAATACATCTATCATTCCATTATTTGAAAGCCACCTACACGCCGTTCACTTTGTTTCCCGCAGTTACCCTCCGTTCGGTATCTTTCTCAGTCTTTTTGTTTCTATCAAACATACTTCAGAAATACACAAACTCATCTACTTGTTCCAAACAATCATTACCTTCAAGTATTTTGCATGCTGTCTTGCTTTCCTCTTACTCGAATACCATCACTTTTGACTTGTTGACATTCATAATAAGGTCGCTTTTCTTGCATATATAGTGCATTCTACTCATTAGCCTCTGTAATTATTGTTTATTATTCGCCATTAATACTGCATCATCGGCGTACAATAAATACCATACAATGAATACACTATCTGAAATATGGTAGACATAAAACATATTGTATAATATTATTATTTGTGGGTTTTCAGAATTTGTTAATCATTTGATAGAAAATGGTCATGGTTTTGATAAAAAAATTGGGATTGTCAACTTTGCATATAAACGGTGTAAATAATTTGGAATCGTTGGAGATAAATAAAGCATGTTAAACTAATGAAAAAATGATATACAACCAACTAAATTTAACTACGAGTCCCATTCTAAAAATTATTCCAGCAAATTTGTATTAAGTATACAATTTGAGTTAGGTACTAAATTTATTTTTTAAATAATTGATGTTTTTTTTAAAAAAAATAGATTCTGGTAAAGAAACAATAATACATGTTTTTAGTTAGTATTGACATCCTGAATAAGAAAATTGTATTTTTCGAAACCGGTAGATGTATTTAAACTTAATAAGTGGTTAATACAACAAAGTTAACAAATAAAAATGTGAATTTTAACCACAAAATTAATTTTTCTAATTTCAAAAGTATTACACTGTATACGCTATAAGGTATTTTATTAAATCATATGGCGCAAACTGATACAATTTATAATGATTCAAACAGTAATGTGAAGTTAAAAAATACGTCTTAGTTATTACCGTAAATATTTAACTGTACATATACCTCGGGGCGATCAGTAGAGTATAGTTAGGGAAGTATATTTATCGTTCTTGTATCTATTTATACCCACATTCCATTGACTAGTCGAGAGTTCATATATTTAAAATTATTTTAATTGTGACATTGTTCGACACAATACCAATAATTTACAATTTTATACTGGGGTTTTAACCGCTCATAACAAGTTATTTTTTTGGAATCTAATTGATATGCAATTCTAGTTCTAGGACTAGATTGTTTTTTATGTGAACACATTTTTATTGAGAAGTTGAAATCTTTCAGAACATAGGTCTGTGATATTTTTAGTACAAATTAACTGTATTAATTAGAAAGATATACATATAAAATCTTCTTATTCTTTTTTTAAAGAGGCAATCCACCCTTCAAGAGTGATTTGTGCCATTAAACAAGTTAAAGCAGTACAACAATATTATAGAATAGGGAATATTGCGTTACAAGTTAATACCATTGACATTCAAGAAATTTGCTATTATATAGCTTAAATGTGGCGAGTTAAGGGAAAGAAGATGACACAAGTTAACCAGGAGTTGAAAATTACCATTGACAAGATTATTGTAAAAAAAACTTGTGATCCGCAATGGACAGGTAAAAAAGACATGGTCAAGGGTTTCCTCTTCGGCACCACACTCACACATTGGGGAGTCTATTATGTTCAATCTGAAATATAAAATCAATTTATGGAAAAAATATTGTTGTTACTACCGGTATTCGAACCTGGATCTCTTCATATCCGTGGAAATGCATTAACCGATTATGTTACATTCTAATATAATGTGTTAAAAGCATTTTATAGATAAAGAATATTGTTTTAAATTAAAAAAATAATAATTAGATTCTCATTGTGACATATATGCTGTTTCAGAGAAAATGAATTATCAAATTTTGTCCATAGATGACGATAGTGTAGTAGTACTAGAACCGAGTCCACATATTAAACATTTAAAAATTTGATACATATGGAAATTGATGGGTGAGAATGGTGAACGTTGTATTTATATAAAGTGATCACTAAAGACAGGTCGTATGCCCCATAATTACACATACTTCCATATATTTTCCATTAAAATATAAAAAATAGTTTCGTCTCTATGATGTATCTATTATTTGTTTAATAATATTTTCGTAACTGTGCAGAATTTCCACATATTCCTTGAACATTTTCGACTCTTAATTTATTCAGGTATCTTACCTATAAAATATTGTGGACTAGGTCTGTTACACCTTGTATATTTGTCTAAAAATACATTCACTTAAAACTGTTGAAATGCAATAGTAAAATTATTTAGATATGAATGAAGGCTATAACATAATAAGTTGTTTTTTTTAATATAATATAATATAATAAGGCCAATTTTTTAAATATAATTAAACATAATAAGGCCAATATCATGGGCCCTTTTTCCATTTTGCATCGGGGTCCAATTATTTTGTTACGCCACTACCTCTTACTGGTAGATGATATAAATTTCCAGTGTGGTAACAACGAGGTTTTCTTCTTATTTCTTCTTTATTAATTTCTCTCCTACGCCTTGACGTGACTTGTAACCCAAAATTAGGTTAAACAGAGACATACATTCCTCTTGTGACATACTTCTTTCATTTTTTCTAAATCCATACATAAATTAATCAGTTTTTATGACTCGTAGAAAGTTGACAGATGGTAAACATATTTGGCGTTAGTATCAATTGTTGTTACAGATCCGGCAAGCCGTTAATATGTGTATATGAATATGAAATATATAATGTTTTAAATTAGGCCATACGTACTATCTACGAAACACTAAAATCAGTTAAAAATATATATCTATTATCTTATTAAGGCAGAATATTTTTAGAAATTAAGTTCGTCATTGAGAATTGGGTAAAAATAGAATTTTTTAAATATGAATTAAATATATTAATTATAAAGATATACATATAAAATCAATTTTATCGAAAAATATTGTTGTTGCGCTACCGGGATTCGAACCTGGATCTCTACCCTAACCGGGGGAGGTGCTTTATCCAACTAAGCTACAGCGGCATTATTTTTAGCGACAATTTTTCGACCCTATATGTTACCTTTTTGAAATCAATACATTTAATTGTTCCATCATTTGACAGAGCCATCTACCTTATTTTTACAGAATCTCAAAATACCTTTAAGTAAATCTGATAGAAGACGCCAGAATTATCAATTCATTTTTATTAAATTTTGGACACATTGATACAACTTTATTATATTATATACAAATTTAATAAAAATAGAATTGTAAAAATATTGAACTTAAATAGTAAGATTCTATTTTGAAAAAATACAATAGCTCAATTCGAAAACATTTAAAATTATTATGCTAAAACAACTACTCATTAAATGTATTAATTAGCTACAGCGACAGTACTTTTGACGACAATAATGTTGCTGTAGCATAGTTGGATAATGCACCTTCCTCGGTTTCGAAAGAGATCCAGGTTAGAATCCCGATAGCGCAACAGCAATATTTTTAGATAAAATTGATTTTATATGTATATCTTTCTAATTAATACATTTAATTAGTATTTAAAATATCACCGACCTATGTTATGAATAATTACAACTTTCAATCAGATTTCCGGTCTTTGATGTGTTCACAATTTCGCCATTTTTATTTTCTGTTGCATTTTTGTCAGTTTAAATTTCCGGCGCAATACATTCGGAGATATTGGCCTTCAAAGTTGGGCTTGTTGAAAAATGCTCGTATTATCAATATCCACCGTGTGACGTCACATCTCTCATACGTACCGGCCAATACTAACAATATTAGTACTGGTACCGACTTGTCTACTCGGAAGATGTGACGTCACACGATAAAACAGTATAAACCGATCGATTTTAAAACACGCAACTTTGAACATACTCGTATGTAACTGAGTTTTGAAATTCTTTCAGTTTTGTAAATGAGATTTTTTGAAGAATTACTTCACTACCTCATTAGCCGGCGACCCAATCAATTGGAATATACTATATATCAATAATTTCGAAATTACTCAAATACTGCAACCTCCGGATAATCGAGAGTATATTGTGGCTGGACGGGACGAAATTAGGCGTTCAAAATAAGGTCAAATACCTTGGCCGAATATTCAATAAAGTTGGACAAGACGTTGATGACATAGCACGACAGAGGAGACAGTTGAGCGTTCGTGCAAAGGTGAAGAAGATCCTGTTTAAATCGTTCTTCGCCAGCATGTATAACCAACCGTCTCCGAATTCAGTACAACTCATACAGAATATTATTCGGATATGTACATGGATTCGTTCCGCTTCTGAGACATCGAGTTGCTGGCCTAAAGCTGCTGCTGGAGCTCAACATCGACTCTTTAGTGCAAGCGGCGCTCTCATGGAAAGCTGGATCCCTGACTAGAGAACGGCAACGGCTACAGAATAGCAGAAATGTAGTATTTATATTTTGTTTATATATGTTGTTATTATGGTTATGTGATTGTTATGCCATTACGTTCTAGATTTAATGAAAAGTTTTGACTGGCAACTGCACAAATAATGATGAAATAACGTGCACAAATTTGCAATTGAAATGGTGTCGGCCTCCCGGCGGAGAAATCCCGGCGATCTCAGACGCCGACAGCGCCGCGGGCCCAAATAGGATGCAAATGCCTGCATTTTAATTATAATTTCCACTGTTTGTTTTTATCAACAGTTTAATTCAAAACAGCGTCTCTCGCCCATATATACACGGCAGACGTTTACCGGTCTCGTTCGGTCGCAGCGCACGGTAGACGTGCCCCATGTTTTTTCTCACTCATTTCGTCTGCGCGACTTGTTTATTTTCCTTCTCCCGAGCCGGGTCGGACGGTAGAACACTCGGCGTGCGAGGGAGAGGGCCCGGCGGGGCGGGACGCAAGACGGTGTTGCTGTTGGAGACCTCACGGCCGTCTAGCACGAACCGGACTGAACCTAATTTCACATTCCGCGGGTCGTTTTTCGACCGAGTGGCGTCCTTAATGAAACATTATATACGAGCCTCATCGTCGCCATGCCGTGTGGGTTATTCACGGTTCGCATGTATTCCGTTCGGTATTTAATTGAAGCGCTCAACCTTTTAAGTAACTGTAACAAGAGGAACGAGAATAGACTGAATGCGGTGGAGATGAGATCGCTTAGGCGTATATGTGGCAGATTCATTTATGACAGAGTAAAGAATGAAGAAATAAGGAAAGAATGTAAAGCTGATCTTAGTATAGTGAGTAAGATTAAGAAAAGAATCACTTGGGTGGTTTGATCATATGAAACAGATGAATAAGGAGAGAATGATAAGTAAGATATATGACGCAGGTGTTGATGGCACCAGAAATAGAGGACGTCCGCGGCAGACTCGGCACGACCAGGTAAACCAGATACTGGAGGATGGTCTTGTTAGAAGCCTCAATAATCGTCGAGCTTGTATGAAAAGATGTATGAATGTGGATGAGGCGAGAATTGTGTGTCAGGACAGAAGAGTGTGGCGCTCTATCTTCTCTGCCTACCCCCGCGGGGAAACTGCATGATGATAAGTAAATAAATAAGTAACCTTTTAACTGCCAATTTCATTTGAAATGAAAGACACTACATAGGGTAAGACAAGGATTTATAGGTCTCAGGTTATCTTTCAAAAACTGGGACCTGTAGTTCACAGATGGCAAAATTATTTAAATAATATTACTAATCTCTGCAAGTTTGTTTGCAAGGTTAAAGAGTGCGTGTTAACACGCTTATAGCTTGGCGTGACATACAAAATTTGGCGTGTTAACACGCTCATGGCATTTAAAAGGTTAATAGATAAAGGCGCTATGTAGCTTTTTTTTTAAAATAAAGAAACTAACGATTCAAACAATTTTTCTAGTGGATACCTGACTAAATTGAGATGAAAATGTTCAAGGAATATGTGCAAATTCTGCACTTTTATGGAAAATATTATTGTTTGAAATTTGTACAAAATTGTTCAGTTATTAATCTAACAAAAAATAATAAATAATTTTTATAGCGCCATTTTCGTAAAAACTTTCACCTCAAGGGCGCTTTACACATAATGTTTTTTAAAATTAAAAAATCGTTATTTTCACTTATGGAAATGTTTTTTTTAAAAAGTGCGTTTTTAGTTTCTTCTTAAATAAAGTCTCTGATGCACTGTTTCTAATAACGGAGGGCAAAGAGTTCCACGTTTTTGCTTTTTCCACTGCAAATGCCCGTTCACTAAATTTAGACTTCTGGCAACGGCTGATCGGCTCTACAACCCTTCCTGCAGCTGAAGTAGAGGCTGACCTGAGAGTTTGACGTCTACCATTCAAATTGTCTGGAATACAAAGTTCTTGAAGATATTGAGGCGCCATGTTGTGTGTCGCCTTGTACATCAACCAGCACAATTTAAATTCAATTCCAATGTAGCTGATGTAAAAGGGATGTTATATGAGAGAATTTGGAAACTCCATATATTATCCGTGCAGCCGCATTTAGAATAGATTGTAATCTATCCAGATGAAACATTGATAGGCCAGCATAGATGCTGTTACAATAGTCCACATGTGACACCACAAATCCATTTATAAGTAGACGGGCTGCCTCAAGAGGAAGATGTCTCCGAATACTTTTAGTCTGTCTCAGTTGATATAAGCATGCACTGAATGTGCACGCCCAACAACTTAACTGCAGATTTAGCATTCGTAGATATTGAGTCCTGTATTAAGTTTTAAATACTAATTTTATTTTAAAATACTGGATCTCTTCCAATCCGGGGAACGTGGATTAACCGATTATGCTACACCAACACTACTTTGACGACACATTTTCGAACCTGTATGTTACACTTTTCAAATGAATATATCTATCGTTCCATTATTTCAAAGCCGCCGATTGATTTAGTAGAGTACAACTAAGACATCATATATAATAAGGTATATATACGGCTATACAACGCGATACACGGCTGCGTGTCGCCTGACTACATATCATAATCGGGGTTTTGCTAAATATAGCGGTTTGTGTCTCGGGTAATTAAAAATTGGGGCAAAAACTGGCCAGCATGTAAAACATAAATAATTGGTACAAACTCTTTTACTTGTAAATATGTGAATATGCACAAGAGGCCTTCTACGCCATCCGGCATTGTTTACATTTACTTTTATTCTTAAACGAGATTTATGATTATGCATTAATTATTTTTAATGTTTTCACCTTCGAATATGAATTGTTAATATTGACATTAATTAAGTAGGCAGCGCTCGAAATATACATATGTGTGTGTGTCGATTGTAAAATATGCCAAACCTGTTCACACCGATATCTTATTCTTATTGATTCTTCTGTCAAGTGTCAAAAGTAAAAAAAAATGTTCGGGGTCAAATTCAACAGATTTTATTTCCGGAATCTCATGTCCAGAAATATTTATTTGTTCCTGCTGAAATTCATCGTGATAAATAAAAATATTTTTTTTCCGTCGCTAAAGAAATAAGCTGAATCGGTGCATTGTTTTAATAGATACTGTTAGGATAAGCTTTCGTGGCTTATCTCCCGTAGCGTGGCTCCGATGGACTGTATCGATTAAAATTATGTTTTAGTTGACTTGATCTATGTCCCGGGTTGGACGACAATTTTCACCTCCACTTGTTTCACACTTTTGTAGCGAAGAACGGAGATCTCACTGCACTTCCGGATGGTGTAGATAACCGCTTTTTATTGTGGTTAGGATTGTTACGCACGGCGACACTTTTGTGGCCAAAGAAGGACATGTATAAAGGTTTATTGGATAAACGGAATGCACGGAGAGCACTCGATTTGCGCCAACAGATACATCGGTAGATAGATAGTTGGTATTTAATTATATAATTAATACGGTTCAGAATAATTTATGATTTTTTTATTTTAAATAGTTATAATACTAGAATTTACATAGAAGAATGCGTGCTGTTTATGGTTGCTGTAATTCGGCAATTCTAATTCTGACAGGACCTTGAGAGTAGGTACTCTGAAGGCGTGCAGTTCAAAACATCACACTAGTGCTTCTAACCAAATCTATAGGTTATATTCGACGTAACTAAAACGAAACGCTTTTGTATTTGATATTTTTTTTCCATGTTTAATGGCCAGATTTGAATAGTTTATCACCGCACAGAATTATAATAGGTAAAATAAATCGCGTCTTGATTTAAGATGACGTTTCCTAAAGGACCCCATTAACATATATCCTTTTGCCACGTACAGGGTGTAACAGATCTAGTCCACAATATTTTATGGGTGGATACATGACTAAATTACAAGTCGAGTATGTGCAAATTATGCACTATTACGCAAAATTGTTTGAAATTTTTACAAAATCATGTTAAGCTTGAAGTCTTCGTACTTTGAAATAAATATTCGCGAAATTGTTCCATTGTTAACAATATTTGAGTATGTCCAAGAACACACACTTACAGGATGGTTACCTCCAAAGGCATTGTTATTAAGACAAATTATAGATATCTCATAGAGACTAAACTATTATATTATATGGGAAGTATGGGTGTTAGAGGGCTTACGACCTGTTTTCGGCTGGCTTAAGTGATCACTTTACACAATGTAACGTTCACTATTCCACTCAATTAACCTCCATATCTATCAAATTTTTAGAAGTTGTATATATGCTACCATGTAGAAACAGAGTATTAACTACAACTTCGCCGTCCATTGTTCCATTATTAATCAATATCTTTGCTCCAAGCCCTAAATCATCAAACAAAAAAATATATGTAAGCATTTCAAAAAAATCATTATATCTCTGACATGGTTGAGATTTGGCATTTGAACATTTACGACTCGTCATTTAGTCATCCAGTCGATCCAGGTCTGTAACACCCTGTATAGTTCCCGCTTGCCGCTGAGCTCATTTATGAAATATCCTAAAATCATAACTATTAGCTTCACGAGGTTTTTACACGAACTTTATTAAAAACAAACTGTTACTCAAAATCACAAAATATAATTTCCATCATTATTTACCACCACTTCTCATTTATTTTGTAATTTTTCAATGCCTCTTTTGTAAACACTTTGTGGTTTTGAGTTAAAATATTGGATAAGGTGACTTTCAACATCGTTCATATTTTGGAATTTTTAGTTTTTAAAGGAGTGCTCCATAGATCGAAAATGGTATAGGTCTAACGGAGCGAGATCTGGTGAATACGGCGGGTGTGGTATAACTTACCAGTTCAGCTCTTAGATTTGCGCTGTCTTGTTGCAGTATTACTCCTCTTCGGTTGACTAAATTTGGACGTTTTTATTTCAACTTCAGGTCGAGTATATGGACTAACATATAACGATAAAATTAAACAGTTTCAATTAAGATTTTTAAAACTTATAGTAGTGTTTGTGTAAAGATGATTATTACAAATTATTTACAATATGCAAAATCATAGCAGTTGACAAAAAAATAATATATAGTATAATTTTACAAGAGATGAGAAACAATTTAAATATGTATTAAATATATTAATTAGAAAGATATACATATAAAATCAATTTTATCGAAAAATATTGTTGTTGCGCCACCGGGATTCGAGAACCTGGACCTCTTTCTTAACCGGGGAAGGTGCATTACCCGACTATGCTACAGCGACAATATATATGTTACCTTTTTTTGATATTAATACATTTAATCGTTCCATTATTTGAAAGAGCCATCTACATTATTTTTACAGAATCTCAAATACCTTTGAGTAAACTGATAGCAGACGCCAGAGTTATCAATTCATTTTTATTAAATTTTGGACACATTGATACAACTTTATTATTAGGAGAACAAATTCTTATTGTGAAGTTGTAATTATTCAGAACATAGGTCTGTGATATTTTAAATATGAATTAAATATATTAATTAGAAAGATATACATATAAAATCAATTTTGTCGAAAAATATTGTTGTTGGGCCATCTGGTTAGGAAAGAGATCCAGGTTCGAATCCCGGTGGCGCAATAACAATATTTTTCGATAAAATTGATTTTATATGTATATCTTTCTAATTAATATATTTAATTAATATTTAAAATATCACAGACCGTCTGTTCTGAATAATTACAACTTCATAATAAGAATGTGTTCTCCTAATAATTTAAATATGTATACTGACCCTCACCATAGCTATTCTATCAGATATTCGGGACGAACCACGAGAGTACCGATCGCAAACAATGTATACGGTGAGAGAATGAGAGAATGTGTTGTACCAAGAATTTTTAATAAAATCAGTAATGAATTATTAAACAGTATGAAAAATAAAGAGATATCAGTGAACATACTCAAATATAAAGTTAAACACATTCTTATTTTAATAATTAGACAAAGTACTATGTTTAAACCTCTATTTATTGATTATTCTACATGTTTCAGCTTTTTACAGTAATTATATATTTAATAACAAGGATAAGGACGATATTTAAAAAAATTGGGGGTCTACAAATTAATTTACAATGATTGCAATTATTTTTATATTGGTAAAACTTTTAGAAATTTTGATATTAGAATTAAGGATCACTCGAGATGCCTAAATAACAACAACTATTCAGAATTTTGCAATCACCTTTTGGAAACAAACCATTCATTTGATATTAACAAAGGTTTAGAAAATAAACATACAAATACTAGGGATTTACAATTAATTAATTTGATAAATTTGTAATTTTAGAAATAAGAAAAAGCATTAATAGCAAGCTAAATATTATAAATAATCAAATCCTCTGCAAATAGCCACCTTTTAAATTTGTTTTCATATTGGTTCTTACTTATTCACCACTTTATAGTTTTGTTTTTATCTATGGTGTTATTTTTTAATTTCAGTATGCATTATTTCCTGAAGAAGATACCATAGGTGTCGAAACATGTAGAATAATCAATAAATGTATTTTGTCTGATTATTAATATAAAATGAGGCCACAAAGTAATTTTGCAAATATTAAACAATACATACTTATCTAATTATTTGATTTCTATATTGAATTACATTTTTTAAAAAAAATTCTTGATCAAATTTTAGTTTACCTTAATTTAATCTCTATAGTTGAAGGTCAATACTTGCCGTAAACCTGCTATCCAATTTGGCAAAAAAATATAAATAATTGCCTACAATAGACTGACATTTTTGCCTCGCGCGGTTTCAATGATTCAAAGGGAATAATCTTTCGAACCCAATCCCAACACACGCACGAAAGAACTTTGAGTAAGATGAATCATGGTTTCGGAGTCGGAATGGGTATTTGATTTTTCGAAAGACATTGTCGTATACTATCCACATCTCGTCTCCGGTTACAATTAGTGACAAAAAAGGGAGGGTTCTTTGTCGTGTTAATAAAGAAATGCACACGTTCACGCGAGCTTCTTTGTTAGCGGGTGATAATTCGTGTGGCATCCAAATACCCAACCTGTTCACTTTCCCGGTCCGATTTAAATAAAACTGCACTATAGACCAGGAAGATCCGAGTTTCTGGCTTAATTTGTCGATGGTTTGAAGAGAATCTGAGTCAACTAGCGATTTTAATTTGTCTTCCTTGTCCACTTTCAAGAAGCTCCGATTACCCGATTTGAACTTTCGAAATCAGTATTGACATCTGTTGACTTTTAGAACTTCCCCCTAAATTTGGTTAGTGGCTTCCTTATCTTCTAGAGCGCCATACTCTTCTGTCCCGAGGCACAATTCTCGTCTCATCCACATTCATACAAGCTCGCCGATTATTTGTGGCTTTTAACAGGACCATCTTTCAGTATCTGGTTTTATTTGGTCGTGTTAAATCTTCCGCGGACGTTCTCTATTTCTGGTTCCATCAACACCTGCGTCATATATCTTACTTACCATTTTCTCCTCGTTCATCCGTTCCATATGACCAAACCACGCAAGTGATTCTTTCTTAATCTTACTCACTATAGTAAGATCAGATTTGACTTTTTTCCTTCTTTATTCATTTTTTACTCTGTCATAAATGGATTCCGGCTTCAATAGCCTTGGTTGCAATCAGTCCTTTGTCGAAAAAAAGCAGCATGCCGTGACGCAAGCGTTCGTCGTCAATTTTGGACTTAAGACATTTAACCCTTAACAAAAAAAAAGTTATTATGTACGAAAAATGAAGTCAACAAACAGTTATACAAAAAAAAATGTTTCTGCCACCGTGTATAGATATCCACACTAGACCATCTGAAAATAATGGCGAAAAGTACTGAAAAATATGTTGACAAAAGTATAGATCCAAAAACATTTTATAAGATACTTATAATAATGTGTTTTCTGTCGCGTATCACTTAAATGTATTCAATATGATATATACATTTCTTATTTACTTTTTATATTTTTATTGTCACTTTTATTTATTTTTAGATACCTATGTATTTTATATTTACAACTCATCATAAATAATCGTAGTATTTGCTTGTACTTCTTATGTAAACGGATGGATTATTTACGATATTTTTTCTACTAGTTTATCTTTGTCATTTTTAATAATAAATTTTGGTCAAGTTCATTAATCTGTTTTAATATAAATCTAACATATAAATAAATAAATAATTGAGTCCATTATTTAATGGACTAGCTCCCCTGTTAGTCATAATTTGTTATTAACAAATTAGCACCTTGAATATGCTGAAATTCACGAACTTGAACTCCTTGAAAGGAACTGGTTAAGTCAATAATTGCATCATTCTCGATCGAGTCCAGTTGTACACTTAGCCCAAGACTCCACTGCATTTTCGGTTATTAGTTCAGTCATTATTGACCTTTTAATATATATATATTTTCTTTTACAGTTGCCGCCGCGTGAGATAGATCCGCAGGAGTGTAAAGTGTCAGATCAGTGGTGTTCTGTGAACATATATATTTACTTATTAATATATATCCAGTGTGTGTTGGTGTTGGTGAGTGCGTTCTGACGTTTCTGCACATTCATTTGTTTCAAATCAAAATTTGGAACACGATCAAGATGGCGGACGGTGCGTTCGCGGGAAGGGCTCTCGCTGTATTTGTTGCCTTGTGCGCAATGTCTTCAATAGTTACAGGTATGAACTATGACGTATTATGAATTTTTACTATTTTTGTGTTTTAAGTATGAGATGTTGACAGTCAAAGCGTGATAAATAAAAAGTACAATACCTTGGGTTTGTTGGTGATTTATTCGTACAGTAACACGATATTACATTGAAGCAGGTATGAAGTATTTAAGTACACAGTAATTTACACTTGATCAAACATGTAACAGACATCAGCTGCGTGAGCAGAATAGCTCTCTCGTTCCCCACACCCAGCAGCCTCGCGGGATGTTCCCGTAGCGGACGTCCGACACATCGCGTCGATACTCGGCCGCTTGGTGGTAGGACCGTCAGATGGCCTATGGTGACTTTCGCCACACTATCAAAACATATTTTTCTTCCTACTCAAATGAATTCTCTCATAAAGTATATAGTATTATATAGTTATGTACCTGTTCACATCTTGCTTTATACCTCGGCAGTGTGGTGGTTAGTATCCCGTCTGTCACGTGGGATACCGGGGTTAAGTTCTACGCCGAGGAGATTTTTATTTTATTTATTTGACCTGAATGTATGAATATTTTTCCGTGGTTGCTTCTTTGAAAATATTGAATAAATTATAATTAACTTTGTTTACTTATAGAGTAATTTAAAATTTATTTAATTAAAAAATATATATATTTATAACTACTCCCCTAAAGTGGCGCAAGACAGAGGAAGGTGGAGGAGCCTTGTTGACACTTTGGGGTCTCGATCTTCGGGGATGAAAATGATGATGGTGATAATTATACAAAATAACACAAATTTGGCAATGCCAACTAATAATTATAATTAAACTCAGCACGTCAAAAAATTGTACACAAATATCATATTAACTAATGTAAATTACAAAATTATGTTCCACTCGACTATTACAACCTTTTAAAATGGTTTGGTTATATGGAACGGGTAAGGAAGATATATGACACAAGTGTTGATGGTACCGGAAATAGAGGGCGTCCGCTGAAGACTTGGAACGACCAGGTAAACCAGATATGGAGGATGGTCATGTCCTCCAATAATCGGCGAGCTTGTATGAGAAGATGTATGAATGTGGATGAGGCGAGAACTGTTTGTCAGGACAGAACAATGTGGCGCTATATATCCCATCTGTCTACCGCCGCGGTGAAACGGCGTGATGGTAAGTTAGTTAGTTTTAACAAAATTGCCAGGGCTTTATAAAAGTTCTACTTATTTTTATTAATTAACTTAAACAGAAATTTGAGGTATTTGATTCTTTGAATATCCACTTATAATTCGTGGACTCAATGCTGTAAAATTTTGTAGACTTCCAAGAACATAACCATATCTGGTTGATTAATTTTTATTAAGGAGAACACATTCTTATTGTGAAGTTGTAATTATTCAGAACATAGGTCTGTGGTGTTTTAAATACTAATTTAATATATTAATTATAAATATATACATATAAAATCAATTTTGTCGAAAAATATTGTTTTTGCGCTACCTGGCTCTCTATTTCCAATCCGGGGAAGTACACTACCAATTACACTTACTTCCAGATCCAGGTTTAAATCCTGGTAGCGCAAAAACAATATTTTTCGACAAAATTGATTTTATATGTATATATTTATAATTAATACATTAGATTAATTTTTAGTATTTTTAAGGGTTTTCAACGTATTATGAGTTAATATTCTTACAATTATGTTAACATGTCGAAAGGCACAGTATCCGGCGGGAATAAATGTATGCTGAAATTAGAAATGGGCAAATTTATTTTCTAGGGACACTGAGGTGGAGAAATATATCGAAAGAAGGGTAGCCACAGAGAATAAAGTGAACGATACTTTGAACGCAAAATAATTTCGTCATTTGAAGCACAATCAGTAAACATTGGAGTTCTAATACTAATAAATGAAGGCTGGAGTTGGAAATAGTATAATCAGAATATTAAATGCAGTGAAAAAATTTAAAATTCGATCGGTTTATTATGATTTAGTTAGCCATATTATTTTAAGCAAAATAAAGAAATTGTAAAATATTCGACATTTGTCAAAGTTGTATGTATGTGTGTGTGTGTGTGGCCGCTTGGCGATAGATGGTAGAGTATGTGAGATGGCTGACCGGTGCCAAGTGGGCGCGCAGAGTGGGGTGGGGAAGCGTTAAAAGACGCTGGAAGCGCAGTTGTGCTCTCTTTCAATACTCTGCGGTTCTTACTGTGTATATTATATTATTATACGGTATACAGTCGTAATACACTGTTAACTATCTCGACGTTGGACTCTTATTTCTACTACCGACATATCGCGTAACTGTAAGATTATTGTAGATATTAAGGACAATGCAGTGTTGCGGCCAAATACGTTTCAAAAATGAATATATAGTAAACAGTGAAGAATGATAAATCAACATCTGATTGTAACATACTTTTAAAGATTTGAAAAAATACCTCCAACATATTTTAGGCTTGTGGAACAGTGCAGAGAAAACGGTTTAAACGTGTGATTTTGATAGCAGCCGATCCAACATGGCCGTAAAACCGTTATGATAATTAATTTGCCTAATATCATTTTACTCAAAGTACACCAATTAAAGTCCGATGTACTTAAGAAAATTGATTAATTTAGTTAATTAAATATTAAGAGTTTAATAATATAAATTATAAGTAATGATTCAATGCGTATGTATAACGTGATTAAATTTTCTTTTTCGATTTTTAATATTTTGTATAACACAAAGTAAAGTCATTTTAAAATTAAAAACCTCATTTTACAACAGAAATTATTAAAATACAATTATTTTACTGAACAAACCCAAATTATCTTTTAAATTGCAAAATTTTTTAACAATCAAATATTATTTTAAGCATTTCTTAAATGGACAGCTTCATATTTATTTTATGATATATTTTCTCGAGAATTCTCTCTGTATCTCAACTCTCGGCTTGAAGAAGTTAGAACTTTTGGTAACTCAATTATGAAAATAATGATGAGATTTTTGCTTCTCTGGTTCTCGCACAGTATCTGATAGTGATGACGTCAAAATCACGAACCGTGAGTCAATCACTGATATCTTTGAGTCACACTCACTATCATTGATTGAATATCTGGGAATATCGTGATTTGTGATTCATTTATTTAATTTAATTTATATTTGGTTGTGAACCATAAGTCGGCGCACGCGCATATAAAACGAAAATATTCATGATGGAATGACGTTTATAATTCGTGATAAGTAGAGATCTAGTAGATTCTTCCAAATTGAGAATTTGACCCGAATAATTTAACTCACGTTTTTTAGGGGTTTTCATTCTCTTTGTGATGATATTAAATTATATATGTGTTTTTTATGAATAAAGTAATTACGCTAAAAATTATGTTTCATTTATTTATTTATTCATTTCGTGCATTGTGATATCGTGCGGCGCATGCGTATTAGTAATGAAACTGTGATCACAGTCACAGTTTTCAATCACTGATATTATCGAATACCAATCACAATCACACCAGTGAGTCAAGAGTAGCATTTTTTCTCATCACTAGTATCTAATTTATTTACGAAGTTTTCTTTGATGATTTGAATGATTTTGCTCGCGAGGTTAATGAACTTAAATACGTTGAATGTGAATACTGTAAATTATTAAGATAAAAGTTATGTAATATATATTCTACAATATAACATAAACAAGTGAAACTATTGATGAAAGCAGACTGAATATGTGCCCATTATAAAAATGGTCTAAGTCAAGAAATTAAAAAAAAAAGAGTTTATCAATTATTTCGCGTCACATTGTTTTAAATTAATATAATATGATGCAAATTGTAATAATTGTGAACAATTTGAAGCGTTATATTCAGTGTATTGTCACGACCAGTGGCGTGCAGTAAGTATAGACTTAGGTTATGCTGTTACCATGATATTATATAATATGTTATATGCTACATTGTACATAGGTGTATGAACTTTCGTTTAACCGACGTCTTTGGACAAAATGAATCCATCATAATAAAAATGCATTATTATCTAACGCAAAGAACAATCATGAAAATAACATGTTTAGTAAGATAGTAACATTTTCGAATTAGTAAATGAGGAAGTAGATGCTTCGATCAGCTCTAAGCCAAGTTCAAAACCTTAGTAAGGATTTCGTACAACATGGATCAGCTGATTCATTTCCGTCCCTGCCGAGTGGAATTTTCTATTCAGTAGGTAGCAATTATATAGCTTGAATAGAACGATAGATTAAAACAGTACCTAGCAATTTTAGTAGCTATAAATGAATAATAATCTGGTAGAGGACGACAGCACTCCGGTGGCGTCGCGCGGTAGCATCCAGAACTATGCAACTAATGATTCTACTGAAACACAGTGGCGCCAGCGTAATTATAACATATTATGGATTATTCAATTTATACTTCTTGGTTTCTCAGAATTTTTAGTAATTCATAGCTTTTTGCTTGTATGCAGTGCACGCCCCTGGTTACGACGTTCAACGGTATTCCGCTAGTGTTTATTTTGATAATAGAATAAGTCATTTCAACTTTAATTTTTAATTTCCTTATAAGCTACACGCAACATTTATATATCGAAATAAATTATAAATCTAGTAGACTTAATACATTTTGAAACATCGTGTTGTGTAATGTAAAAATATTTTTTAATCAATTCAAACGCAAACATGACTTAGACCACTTTCATAATAATGAGCACATATACCTAAGAAATTAACTCTGATTGGTTGACTACGACACGAGGGATTGATGTCAAGGTGACCTTTGATACAGTGAAAAAAGATCTTCTTGGGTGGTTTGGACACAAGGAGCATATTTCAACCTTGACCAAAAAAATAACTATTTTTGAAAGAGATGCATTTATGTAGAATGCAATGTGTGTCATCCTCTTGTATACCCTTAAAGTTAAGGCATTATATTATGTAAATTCTGGAGGTACAGGTTTGTGAAATCAAGGATTAAATAAAAATAATGTATTCAAATATTGATAATAACTGTTTAATTACAATGTTGACATTTGAGAAATATGCTAATAAATGGGTTATTAAGGAGAACAAATTATTATTATAACGTTGGTGTTTTTCTGAATATAGTTCTGTGATATTTTAATTCAAATTAAATGTATATCTTTCTTATATTAAAAATATCCTCATTTAAAAATATACATAATTCAAAACGTTGTGTGTAGTCTCAAAAATAAATTCTTTTCAATTTTTAGGGTACCTAATACAAAAGTGAAACTCCCCTGTTGACGTGACGTGAATGAACGTTTGTTGTGTATGTTACACGGGAGCCAAGTAACTAGAGATCAAAGAGATAATCCTGTTAACCCCGACCCACGGGTCTGCTTAAATCCCGGTGTTTAACTTAAAGTTTAACTTACTTGAACTTCTGGTTTATCTTCGACTTGCGATCGGTTTTGGTGTTGGCGTGCCTGCGCACCTATGCAAACATTAAAAATAACTTTACTAAGGTGAATATTATTACCCTCAGATAACATCCATCAGAATGTTCTGGGTTACTTTAATCTTCACACCAGGGGTGGAGTTGACCTCCTTATTCTTACACATCAAAGCTTACCTTCTTGCCGAGCTTAGCTCTCGTCGGTTGGCTGTGTATTGATATACCTCTCTCTTTCTGTATGTCAAGTACAAAGCCGTCAAATTTTTAGTTCAAAAGTTCAAGTAGTATGTCATAATATGTATTTAAGTTATTCTTAAAGATGGGCATCGATAAATCGTAGTACTTTTAATAATATATATATATATATTATTCATTTTCAAGACATGAGAGTATTAGCAAGAATTTTTTTTGACTTATTTGTCATTTTAATGCCAATTTAAGCGTGAAATCAAAAAACTACCAGTCAATAGTAATCAACGGAGAATATATCATATTATAATCAATAAACTAATTATAATATATCATATTATTATTATAAACTAATTATAATATATCACATTATAATTATAAACTAATTATAATAATTATTTTTAAATTGAATAAAAAATCCTACAAACTCAATATATTGTACAAGGTAAATTTTGAATTGGCCGTGGTTCATAAAAAAAATGCTTTAAAAAAACCTTAAATGCTTCATTTCAGATGTTGCTCGTCAAAAATCACAAATTCTATTAATATTCAATTATACCATATACGATCCTTTAGACGAATACAAATAAGCAATTGTGAATGCCAAAAATCATTAAAATAATTCAATTTTGTAAATATCTATTACTATCTGATAAATAAAAACGTTCGTTTGCACGTCTTTAAATTCGATTTCATCCTAACCTGTCACATTACAATGAAATTTCTTGTAATTTTCTGAGAGCATGCACAGATATTATTTCCATGGTAAACATTGATGTATATATTAATAAGTACAAATCTATAAAAAATTGATACTGTTTAAAGAATCTTAACACATTGTTCCACGAAACTCCGCTACTGGAGTATATTAGAACGTCGGAGGTTCGGACGGACACGTATCTCATATTAGCGCCCGAACGGTACTTTAACAATTAATTTGTATTTTATTTTGAGAGAATTTCTGACCAATAATATAACTAACTAACTAATTTACCATCACGCCGATTCCCTGCGAGGGTAGGCAGAGAGGATAGAGCGCCACACTTTTCTGTCCTGACACAACAATTCTCTCCTCATCCACATTCGTACATCTTCTCATACAAGCTCGCCGATTATTGAAGCGTCTATTTCTGGTGCTATCAATACTTGCGTCGTATATCTTTCTTACTATTCTCTCCTCATTCATCCGTTCCATATGACCAGACCACCAAATGATCCTTTCTTAATCTTACTCACTATACTAAGAATCAGAAGTCCACTTCTCTTTATTTAGTAATAAATTACATTTTCAACATATTAATAAATAGGTTTTATTATTAAATTCGTATAAAGCATCTATCTGAGTACTGGGCGATGTGATCGTTCTTCGAATAATCGTTTTCCCGCATGTATCGTTTTTTTCTTCCAGTCCCGAATTAATTTCATATAAAACACTTAAAATTAGACTGCATGGATCGTTCTTCTATGCATCATTTTACCGCATTAATCGTTTAAATTACACAGCCAACTTCGTAGCTAAATGCTTGGTTTCGATTAACGGCACTCGTAAACAATAAGCGGAACTTTCAAAGAGAGAGAGAGAAAGAGAGAGAATGTTGCTACTGACAACATTATAATACAACACAAAGTTTAATTAATATTTTTTTTGTTTCTGTGCAGCTCTTTCTAATTTTATTATTATTTAAACACATTCGTTTACATGTGAAATGTGTATCCGTTTTAGAATATGAATTAAACATTTAAGTATGGAAAATGTAACTTTTTTCTATATTCCCGCATTCATAGTTTATTTCAAAAACGATAGATAGAGGTTTCACTGTATCTTGTTTATTTATATTTAAAAATAGAATCTAAATGAAATATTTTGTTTCAACATTTATTTTTCATAAAATACATCGTTTCTCAAGATAAAAAGACAATTTTAAAATTAATTTATAAATTGCGATATAAAATTTCTCGGAAATTTATCTTTTTCAATGCATCTCAAAAACGTTTTATTAAAAATTCTTTTACATCTCTATATTATGCGATATACCTGTTCCTGCACATTCTTTATGTATGTCTATTTATAATATTTAGGTTTTTTTTTACTAAAAACCATTTAATATTGCGTGCCTAGATGCGAGATAGACAGATCGATCAACAGGGTGAATATTATGTTCCAGGCCTATTTTATTTGGCGTACGTTTGTCAATTTGCATTTATCGTGTAGATGATTACAATTTATTATGGAGCATCTAACGCCTGAACAGCGTGTTGAAGTCATTAAAACATTTTATCTAAATAATAATGGCAATTGACAGCTGTCGTCGCACGTTTTAAAACTTCTTGGTGGCCGAATTGGGTCGATTGGGCTTGCAACACGTGTGGTTTCGACAGACGGAGCCACCTCACACACGGTCCGAGCTACGTTGGAAATTTGGCGAGAAGTTTTTCCCTGCCGCATAATGTCAAAAAGTAATGATATCGATCACCTGATTTGACAGCTTCCAACTGTGGGGGTACTTGAAAGAAAAGGTCTACGCTAATAAGCCAACAACAATTCGAATATTCGAGAATGTTATGGAGAATATCCTTAACCCTTACCAAACCATGCAGTAACACAGATCTACCATCATAATTATACCTGTAATATTTCGGCAAATACATGCAACATAAAATTCATATTTTAAATAATCCTGAAGAAAATATTAGCGCTTAGGAATGACTAGTGAAAAACCAATTATGAAAAGGGAATCGTACAAAAACAATTATTTTTCCATTCAATCCATTGTAAAATTAATACATTGGTAAAAATATAATTTGTGATATAAAAGACAGAGATCACACACTATTTTCACAGTGAAAAGAACACCAAACATACAAATATAATTGTCTCTTTCTAACTAATTAAATGAAGAGAGATAAGAAGGAAGGACACATTGTATACGACTTAATGAATGCTCTAAGTTATGTTATTAATCATTTTTTTCAAAATTGAATGCTTAATATTTAGAATAAATTCATGCTATTAAAGCTATTTAACCTAATAAAATCATTTTTTCTAACAGTTATTTACGGTAACACGAGTTGACAGCATGGGTGTGTTCGGGTATTTTATATCATGGTATGGTAAAGGTTAAAATAGCACGCATTTGTGCCGCTGCCGGGGGCGGCCACCTGGCCAATGTCATAATAAAACTATAAACCAAATTAAAAATTGTGTTTAATTTCCTATCTATTCAAAAACAACATTGACCTGGAGCATAATATTCACCCTGTATATTATAAAATATTGAACAGAGGACATTTAAATGCATGACTCAGCCGCTGTCTGTATGTCTGTCTGTCGCCGTTCGTGCAGCACTGACTAAGATATGTATCGTGTTAGTTACGCTATTTTACTGTATGTCTCCGTCTTCTGATGGTGTGCATCTTACTTGCAGTATATTGCAGTGTATTAAAAATATGACTCAAATATGTTCAAGCCTAGCCCCAACCATATAAGAGATAAGGCGATATAGGATATGCGATTATTTCGATTAATTGTAAAATTTTATTAATTCCAGATTATATACTGTGCACAAAAAATAAAATCCTAAAGAACTAACGCAAATTCCTTATTTAAATATGTTCATTTTGGTGTCACTCACGTGATCAAATAGCTCCACGACTTTTTAAAAATATATAACTCGATTAGAACGAAAATTCGTGTAAAAAATACATATTATTTACACAAAGATTTAATGTTCAAATAGTAAAATACTTTTACTGTTGCATTAATGTGTCATAAACTATCGGATTTATGTTTCTACAAATAATGTGTATGTGCCCCTCGCCCTATCCTATGCGTACACTTTATTTCATGTCTATTAATTTTTGTTTCATGATTTTGGGGCTTGAAATAAATATATAGAATAATAATAGGTTAATTTCACAAATATTTATTTCGAAGTACCAAGACTGAAAACTTGTCATGATTTTGTAAAAATCTCATATAATAATATTTTTTGTAACGGTACAGAATTTGTACATACACCGTAAACATTCTCGTAATTTAGTCAGTCCCATAAAATATTGTGAACTAGATCTGTATAACAATAATTCAAAGCATCTGTGACATCGACCTTGATTATGGAGTTATGGAGCCTGCAATGGGATCCGAAACGTCAACCAATGAGGTCGTAGAGACCCATAACTCGACACGTGAAAACCCGAGAACATTTTTAATTGTAAAATTTGTTGGTATACCCACTCTGCCTAGATAAATTCGCCTTATTAATAATATATGAATTATTATTAGGTCTCTTACAATTATTATTATTATTTTTATTTATTATCTTTGTTTTATTAACCACTAAATTGAGTTTAACAAAACAAAGATAATAAATATAAATATGAATTTTAACCACAAAGATAATATTGCTAATTTTAAAAGTATTATTATTATTGCCTAGTTTTTATTGTTATATTTGGCAACATCGCACATAAAGTTGTTATCTCGCGATCGTTACAGGTTATCAATTATCATACAACATTCCGTGTGTGTGTGGGTATGTATACCTACGCCATTTACAAATAGTGACATCACCAATCAAACAAACGTGCCTGAAGAATTTACTAGAAATTCCGCGAAAACGCAGGTGTGGTATATTTAAATAATAATTTGCATGTGTTGTACGAATACTTGTCTATAACGGCCGCATCTATCAATATTGAATGATGTATTGCGAAATTAAATTCAGATAGAAATTTATTAGTGTGGAATTTATTTACTCATTTTTCTCATTCAGATTATTAACAGATCATTAATTAATTTATTTATTTAATTCTTAACATAGTGCATACATAAGCACTCCTACATATGATCTAATATAAACAAGATTAAAGTATTTTCTTTCACTAAAACATATCTTTTACATATTTAGTCAGTTTCATTTTAAATCTATTTAATTTCTCCTCTTTTCTTATGTTTTCTGGTATTTCATTAAAAATCTTCATCGATTTCTGAGATTTGGCCTTCTTTCTGAATGGCAGTTTCAGTCTATCCCCCCCTCTTGTACGATGCTCGTGCTCATGTTGATTTGCATCAATTTTTTGTGTAAATTCCGCTGATTTTATAAATAAATACCATTATATTAAATATATTTTCTGTATCATCTTCCAGTATTGCACTGATCCGAGTATATCTATTTTTTCTGAGTATTATTCTCATAGCTTTATTTTGCAATACTGACAATTATTGGATTTCCTCTTCGTTAGCCAAAAACAAAATACTGCTGCAGTAGTTGATGTGAGGAATAATAACAGATTTGTATACTATTTTACAAGACTTGGTACTAATACATCTTCTGATCCTTCCCAGAAGTGAGATTTTCTTAGCAATTTTTTTAGTCCCGTATCTTGTATTTTGCGATAAATTCAATTTTGAATCTATTATGACTCCCAAATAGTTTATTTCAGTCACTTCTTCCAAACTTTCACCATCAATGAATGATAATTGTTGGTGTGATTGGTATTCTTTTATTTCCAATAATGATCCTGATAAATAATATAATAATTTGTATAGCGCTATTTTCGCAAAAACTTTCACCTCAATGACGCTTTACACATAAACTGTTTATTGTCCTACAATTATCTTTGTTTTTAAAATTAAAAATGGTTATTATCATTTATGGTAATGATTTTTTGAAAAGGTGTGTTATTAGTTTCTTCTTAAATAAAGTCACTAATGCACTGTTGTTTATGACAGAGGGCAAAGTGTTCCACGCTTTTGGGCCTGCCACCGCAAATGCCCGTTCACTAAATTTAGACTAGATGTTCTTAGTATGACATTGACGTACAATTTGAGTTAATACAAGTATAATAATATGTCATAGTATACGTTCGTTATAATTAAGAAATTAAAAACACTAGCTAGGCAATAAAAGTTAAATAAAATCAAACTGGTATGAACAATGCATTTAAAACCACCGCATAGAAGTACAGAAGTGCATGGTTTTCAAGGTCAACGAAAGCCATTCTCGTAATTTGCCACAGTCCTTGGCGTTAAAATCGTTGGCATGGTAGGCGCGTATTACACATTAATATAAATTCGTCATTGAATTGAGCCTGTGCATAAATTTAATTTTTTAATATAAATACTTTATTCTTTGCCCTTTGTCCTTCACTGGTTTTCTAATGTATTAAATATAATATTAATTAAATGTATTAATTAGAAAGATATACATATAAAATCAATTTAGCGATAAAATATTGCTGTTGCGCCACCGGGATTCGAACCTTGATCTCTTCCTATCCAAAGAAATCTATTTACCGATTATGCTACACCAACACAATAAGTTGACGACAAATTTTAGAACTTGTATGTTGCACTTTCAAATTGATAGTAAGTTGTTAGTTTATAATAAAAAAATATTTTTACAACAATGAATTAATTGTATTCATTCAGAATTTGAATACACATTTAATGAATAATATAGTAGGTATATACGTGACGTTTTTTATTGTTTTGACATAAATTATTTTTTTAAATATTGTTCGTAGACTCTCTTATGGTCTCTCGAAAGGCAAATTTAAACATTCAAATAAAAAAAAAAATATAGTTTGTAATATATCTTCAGTATAAATTCACTATCACATATAATATTTAGTAACACAAGATGAAACTGCTAGTCTAAACTAAAACTTCTCAAGTTTTCTTGGATTAACTTTTTGGCATCAAAAGTTCTGAGAGCGTCTAAGCAAGCATCTAAAGTAGTTATTAAGAAGGCAATCCACACGTATACACATATATAGGCACTCATAAAACTACCTTTTAACGTTTGAACTGCAATATATGAAGTTAAAGTTATATCCTATAAGATTCACGAAAAAATGTTGGTGTATTTGTGTCAGGGCGTTTTTTTACACTTTTACACGTTAGTTTCATTTCTTACTAAGTATCATAACATATACAAAAGAAGAATTGTATAAAGAGATAAAAAGATTATAAAAAAATAGTACAATTTTTTTTCTTGAACTGTAAAAAGCCTATGTGATGATTTGAATTAAAGGTATTTGATTCCTTCTCAATTTATTAAAACCCGCGTCATAGTAGGGTGTTCTGACGTCATCTGCTGCGTAATATAGATCAAAATCATCGGTTCATTTTATACCTAAATCTTGCTTACAACGAGTTAAACGTTCAAAAATATGATAGATAAAGATAACACAACGTCATTAAACCGCTACGTGATGTTCCGTCTAATGTTCCGCACATGATTTAGCATCATAGCGCACACAAAAAAATATAGCGCGCATACAATTTTTAACAAGACTTATTCATGTGTCGCCTTCTATTGAAAGTTGGCGACTATGTTGCAGTATATTGATTTATTCTATATAAGATCACTAAGCCCAATCTAATAGATCAGCCAAGATAATCTCTTTCTACCTATGCCTCTATTGCCTTCTATCTTCACCTGCATAATACTTACTTACCATAACGCCGTTTCTCCGCGGGGGTAGGCAGATAGGTTATAGCGCCACACTCTTCTGTCCTGACACACAATTCTCGCTTCATTCACATTCATACATCTTCTCATACAAGATCGACGATTATTGAGGCTTCTAACAGGACCATCCTCCAGTATCTGGTTTACGTGATCATGCCAAGTCTTCCGCGGACGTCCTCTACTTTTTGTGCCATCAACACTTGCGTCATATATCTTTCTTACCATTCTCTCCTCATTCATCCGTTCCATATGACCAAACCACCAAAGTGATTATTTCTTAATCTTACTCACTGTACTATGATCATCTTTACATTCTTTCCTTATTTCTTCATTCTTTACTGTGTCATAAATGGATCTGCCGCATATATGTCTGAGTGATATCATTTCCACTACTACTCCAGTCTACTTTCGTTCGTCTTCTGCCAGCTCCAGGCATCACTTCCATACATCAGTGTCGGTATCAGGGCTCCATTGTGAACCGCTAGTCTTGCTGCAGTTGAAAAATTCCCATTAGCTATAATTCCATTCAATGCGTAGTTCACTTTATTCCCTGCAGTCACCATTTCTCTGTCTTTCCGTTTCTATCGAACATACTTCGCAAATACACAAATTCATCTTCTTGTTCCAAATATTCATTACCTACAAGTATTTTGCACACTGCCTTGCTTTCCTCCTTTTTATTGACTTGTTAAATATCATATTTTTCATTGCTGAGTATTTAACCAGGGTATGCAGATTTTCTTGATAGTTGTTATTAGTTCTCTTGATTTGTTTATGCGTCTTGATACAATGGTAATGTGGTCAAGCCAGGCCCTCCCCTTCCCTAGCCTTATACTGGTGTGGTAGTGTTTTTCATATTTTCTCCCCCAACGCACAAATAATAGCAATCGTCTTTAAATTTGCTAGAATGATTTTAAGCTAGATTTTGAAATTCACTTGGTAAAGCGATGTGTACAACCGGTCAAATTGCATCTCTTTTAAACGTTTGCCAAAGGTTTTAAATCAATCGAAAGGTCTTGACAAATTGACTAAAAGGAAAAACGGCTCAAACCGTAAATCCGTACTTTTCACGCTGAAGGTTCGCCCGACCGGAAGCGGAAGGCGATCGCTCATGGCGGCAGACCGGAAGTTGGCAAATCTGAAAAGCGGCGCTGAAATCTGGCGCCCAAATGCACTTTGACTGGAGAAAAAATATTTTTATTTATAACATTTCCATAACGTGGCATTTTTGTGTTGTTTTTTTTTTTCTTTTTTAGTTTACGTAGCGTTAACGTTTATTTTTCGATTATTTGGTTTATTACGATTATGTATGGAATAGGATATCGGCCAAGTGGCCGCCTCTGGCAGTGTCACAAATGCGTGCTATTTTAACCATACTTTTCATAACATTTTCCCACACTTCGCGTGTTATTTCAGCAATTGTCCTGTAGCATCGGAATTGTTGTTGACTTATTGGCAGACCTTTCCTTTCAAGTACGCCAACAGCAAATAGTCGTGAACCGTCAAATCAGTTGATCAAGGAGGCCAGTCGATATCATCACGTGTTGACATTATTCAAGCGTAGCCCGGGCTGTGTATGAGGTAGCACCATCCAGTTGAAATCACTCATGTTGCAGGCCTAATCAACCCAATTCGGCTACGATAAAGTTTTCCAACATGTAACGATAGCGAATTGTCATTATTATTTAGATAAAATGTTTTAATGACTTCAACACGTTGTTGAGGTGGTAGATGCTCCTTAATAAATTGTAATCAACTACTTTCTACGACTACCAAATATGCACTGACAAATCTCTGCCAAACTGAAATGGTAGCCTAACAAAATCGACCTGGAATATGATACGATATTCTGTATAATGAGGGATTCCCTTATTATACAGAATGAATATTATGTTCCTACTTTACTACTGTACTATATATAGTAATATACTGATCGTCGCCCAAGAACATATATAACGTTATGGCATTCATAACTCGTATTTTATATATTTATTTACACCCTATCCCAAATCGTTTTGACAGTTGTTTACTCTCGTTTCGATTCGTCAATATTACTTTTTTTTATACCATTCAGTTAACGTCTTAATACCATCATACGTTTGCTCCGGTATCATCGTACCAAAGCCATAACTGTACAATTTAACGTGAGGCTCGTTATCACATTAAATTCAGAAGGCAGCCAGAGAGAAGCTATAGAATACATACACCCCCAAAAGGGGTGGGTGGACGTCACATTTATGTGTTGCAGTCGCAGAACTCGGTCACAGTCCGGCAGAAATTCACCATATCCAGGTCGCAAGGAGTGCGAAAGAGAGTCAGTAGAGTACTCCGTTAGGTTTCTCTAGCCACTGATCTTCCCGGTATCGTCCGTCCCAGCGACCTCCAGCGGGAGACCCGACCCTAAAAAATATCCGGAAATTTTCATTACTCAGATATTCTCAAAACTGATATTTATTGTATATTGTTGCAGGGGTAGTCTAATATCTTAAACCCTTTATTTGTTCAAAAACATGAAACAAAATGCCGTTTTAAAATATAATATAAATGATCTGGGAATGCGCTAGGTGCGGGCAGGGCTTCCGGCACTCGCACCGATCGCGCTCTAAGCCCTAGATTCCAACTTTCAACTTTGCCCCACTTTGTAGAGAGTAGTGTTCATCTCACGATAATTTCTCCTTCTGGTGGAAAACCGGCCTCTGGAGCGCCTGCACGGTTCGCCGGCCAGCTTAACCGCCGCCGGTCACAGTCAGGCGGGCCGGCGCGACCGGTTTCGCGGCCTGTCACCGTTGCACACAAATCGTTATAGCGTTCATAACGGAACCGGACAAAAGTGAAAAGAACGATAAATAAGATAGACGCAGCGAGATTATTAGATACGATGCAGGAATGGTAAATAGTCCGATGACAGACAGTTAATGATTATAAATGTGATGATTTCATGAGTTATGGATTAGAAATGTAGGCGAAAAACGCATTAGACATTTATACATTTTTTTTAGTTCTACAACTTCTCAAAAAACTTGTGCGCAAAGAAGAGGATTACATATTAATAATTATTGTTTACAATAACTGGCATATAATAAAATAAAACACAATAAATTATAAATTTCGGGGTACATGTTTATCTCTAAAGTATTTTTTGATAGCATTTATTATTTCTTCATCATTAATTTTCCTGATGTTTTCGGGTAAGCTGTTAATTTTTTTTTAATGTGCCTATAGTGGTGTTGTGCTAATGTGTTAATTTTTGAGCTTGAAAATACGAATTTAAAGCTAGTACGATTTTCAGTAATAAAAAAAATGATATTTTTCTTTTTCTTTTAATATTTGAATTTCTTTTCAGTAGATTACAAAATGTTCTCACGTCAATGTTATCTTCTTATACAAGCTCGCCGTATCCTCCAGTATCTGGTTTACCTGATCGTGCCAAATATTCCGCGGACGTCCTCTAGTTGATTTTTATAGAAAAGGCATCGATAAATTGGTTAAAAGATGAAATAAAAGAACAATAATGGAGAATACATCATTGAGTGATATTTTATAAATTTTTTTTTTAAAGACAACTCATTATTTGTGAGTTGTAATTTTTTCAGAACATAGTTCTGTGATATTTTAATATAAATTAAATGCATCAATTAGAAAGATATATTACTTATCAAGTCAATTTCCGAGCTCATCGTCGTTGTTGGACGTAACGCCACGCATTTTATTGGAGAGCGACCGAAAATTGTGATAATCTGACGGAGCGGCAGACTTATCCAATTGAGCTCTTAGATAACCATGTTTGAACCATTAGAACCTTGATTATAGAAGAAAAGAAATATGCGTTGAAAATGTTCGCATTTCTCAACTTGACTCAAGTGATTGTAAACCATTATGTGACCGTGATGATGATTAGTAACTGAGATTTAACGATGATTGGTAACTAAGATTTAACCGTCGGAGGCTCAATAATCAGTTATCAATCATCTTTACAATCGAACACAATAACGGTTTAAATAACGATTTTACCGTCACCACTTGACACTCCATTATTTAAGCCCAAAATAAAATAAAAACTATAAAATACAGAAAAACGACTACACTAACGTTTTAGAGCAGAAACAATGATATCGAATAGTAAATCATTTTTGTCACAAAAAACAAAAGAGCGGGAAAGTAGCATTTAAAAATAAAAACGTAGACTTATTAGACGACCCATTATGTAATATGATTTTTTTGTTCGCCTTGTCCCCCCACCTCGTATTCAGATCATTGTGTTATTTTGAATTGGTCTCTTTAAACGTAGTCTGAATTTTATTTACGCTTAAATGGTGTTCTTTTGTGTTATTGAAATAAACGATGTGCGTTCTTAGATTTATTTAATTAATTGCATTTAAAAAAAAAAAAAGTTAAATATTAAAAGATGTGGAAAAAAGACAATTTGGGTGACGTATGTGGTCGATCTACGGTAGTTGATACGAATTACTTTCCAACTATACAATTATTGGCAGTCCACGCGACGATGTTTGTTATATGTTTGTCAATATTTCCATTTAATTTATCACGGTTAAATATTATATTTTAGGGTTCAAATTATCAGTTGAAAATGTTCAAGCAGTGTGAGCCTAATCTCGACCATTTCAGAGATATACGCAGTTTTACAAAAATGAAGTTATGCGATTATTATTTGTTATATTTTATTTATGTCAAATCATATCGCACACAGACAAAAAAAATTTTCTCCATTTTTTGTTCTCTAAAGTTAAGAAACTAAATAACATTTTAGGTCATGAATATATCCTAAAATTACATTATTAGAGAACTGGGGCTAAGTTAGTGGTCTTGTTTTTTTTTGAGTTGACTCAGTTTTGATCTAGGTGTGCGATATATTGAATACAAAAAAATAAATGGTCATCGAACTTAGGTACTTATCTCATACAATAACATTTTCCGTAACAGTATAGAACTTGTACTTATCCCTTAAACATTTTGACTCGTAATTTTGTAAGGTATCCATAAAAAATTGTGGTTACATAGATGTACGCCCTGTATGTAAAAATAATTCAATGCCTTTCATCCCTCCTCGTTTTATTCATAGCGTGCCTCTCAAAAATTACACAGTTTTTGTATGAATGGAATTATGTGTCCTCGCATCTATTGTATACCATGTATATGAAAAGATTATTGCTCGAGCGCTGCTAAAATTCACGTTTTTTTTCCACTTTTTATCACGACTGTTCCTCGATGAAAAGGCTGCTTGAGGAACATCACGGATCAATAGGGCATCGAACACCCGTGCTATATGACAGGATTGAACGGCAGAGTGTGGTTGTAATTTCGCCGCAAAAATATATCAACCGAAATAATATCAACCGCATCTAAATTCATACCCTTGACCCATCTTACTGCTTACCTTCAGTGTGAATTGTAACCCTGACGCCGTCGGGTGCCACTTGATCAATATAGTTTGTTTGAATTCGACATCGCGATACCATTCGCGGCGTTGGCAATTACCTCCAGTGCAGTGGAGCACTGTTTTGCGTGATCGCAGTGTTTATTGTTTGTGTGTGCCGTGGGTAAACAGTGACACCGCCGTCTTCACCGGGAGCGGAGATTGTCGCCGTCCTCGTGCATGCAGTGTGTGATTTCGGCGGCGCCGTCAGGGATTTCGGAGGCGTCATACTGGAGATAAGGCGAGCAAAGTGCGACTCGGAGATCGCACACAATATATGTATAACATTTACCAGTACATTCAAAATAAGTAGAACTTAACGTTTTGACCGCGTGGGTCTAGACTGTCACTGTTAGTAGGTATCTTTAAAATTGTTAAACAGTCAAGATGGTATGTGAGATATGTGGTATGTGATGTGTGGTTGGAGATATGTGGTATCTTGTATCGCTTTACAAGGTCCCGCGAAAATTTGTGATAAAACACCTATAAATAATGGCAAAAATATATTTTAGATAAGATTATACTTATTACTTACTTATTAATTTTAAATCTGTCAAGGTTAGTATGTGAAGTTCACAATATACATTATGAGGCCTTTTGATTAGGGGAACTTGATTCGTTATTAAATGTTTGTATTAACCCCCACTTCACCATTATTTTCACAGTCCTGATACGTTTTTTTATTTTACACTAGTTTCACAAAATATTTATACGATACAATTACAAATAATAATCAATCTACTCCCATGTCACATCTTTAAACATGTTAGTTATGACGAACGTCATTGCCGTTGTCCGCACATGTGCAAATTAAAACCGATGAAAAACTTGCGATATGGAATATTTTAATGTGTATCTATTTATCAAGATATCGCTAATTTCCGATCAAAATAATAGTGTACCACCTTATCTTCAGAATAATATTTTTTTTTTTTGTAAAAATATCTTTGCAACCTGTTTTTAATAATTGTGTAATATATTTGTATCATCCTACTACGTCTTATTTAATCGATATCATAGACATTTCTGGACACTCCGTTCTGCCTATTTAACGCTTTGATAAACAAGAAAAACTTATTCTTGATTTAATACAGTTCACATTAGCGAAAAAAAAGTAATTTAACATTGCTGACCGAAAATGATTGTTATTTTTAAACGATCCAAATCATTTCTCTGTTACCGGAGCGAAAGGTGTACAACTTCGAAATTGGTTTGGTCACATTGAAAACTAGAATAGTAATTCAACGCCATATTAAAATACCTGTCTCACACATTTTATCACTGCTAATTGTAACAGTCGAATAGGTACACTCTTTCAAAAACCAGTTTTTCTTCCAGTTCCTTAGAAAGCCAACGGTACTTTGAAACAGTACCTTACTTACTACTGTACCGCCATACCATGTAACAATAATAACATTAAAAATAAATGATGTTAATTTTTTTTTCAACTGTTTTTTTTTGTACTACCAGTGGCTCCGAATAATTGACTCGAAAGCAGTAAAAGAGTCCGTCGGAGTTTGCCCAAGCGTTAGATCCCGACCCGATTAGGATAAAGGGGATGAAAAAAATAAGAAAAAGAAATGTTTGCATTATTTTATATTGGCAAACGCCACAAAATACATACATTGAAGTAGAGCATAGAATTAACCCTTCCCATGCCACACAGTAACATATTGATATTTAACTACCAAGTCGTAATATTTCCGCAAATACGCGCAGTATAAAAGCAATGATATTTTAGCAAATATTAAAAAATCTATTTACGGTTAAGAATATGTATTTGAAAACTAATTGTATAAAGCGAATTCTACTAACAAGAATTATTTTTTAATTCAATTCGATGTAAAATTCATACGTTTGACGTTTACTGCGATAAAAATATAATTTATAGTAAAATAGGAAGAGATAAAAAATCGAAGCGAGTCCACATATTAACATATACACAACTTTAAAAAAAATATAAATGTATAGATTGAGGGGTGAAAATTAGTGAAAGTTATATATATGTATATATATATATTTTTTTTCCCATTAAATATAATAAAAAATAACTTTATCTCTATGAGATATCTGATATTTGTTTAATAACGGTGCTTTTGTAGGTAAAAATCTAGTAATTGTGTTCTTGGACATATTCAAATATTGCACACATAATTTCACAGTGCAAAGAATAATAAATATAAGAACATAATTATGTCTCTCTCTCATTAATTAAATGAAGAGACATATGGAAGACGATCGTGTTGGATGAGACTTGATAAATGCATTGTATACATTTACAGTAAAAGTATGATATAAACATTATTTAAAGCCATTTAAGCTAGTAAAATTTAATCTATTAGGAGAACACATTCTTATTGTGAAGTTGTAATTATTCAGAACATGGTTCTGTGATATTTTAAATATGAATTAAATATATTAATTAGAACGATATACATATAAAATCAATTTTATCTAAAAATATTGAATATTGATGAGTTGATAATTCTGGCGTCTGCTATCAGATTACTCAAAGGTATTTGAGATTCCGTAAAAATGAGGTAGATGGCTCTTTCAAATAATGGAACGATTAAATGTATTAATATAAAAAAGGTAACATATACGTTCGAAAATTTGTCGATAAAAATATCGTCGCTGTAGCATAGTTGGATAGTGCACCTACACCGGTTTGGAAAGAGATCCAGGTTCGAATTCCGGTGGCGCAACAACAACAATATTTTACGATAAAATTGATTTTATATGTATATCGTCTAATATATTTAATTCATATTTAAATAATCCAAATTTCTTACGGTGACACGAGTTAACAGCATGGCTGCGTATTGGTATTTTCTATCACAGTATGGTAAAGGTTAACCGTGGTTCAAGTTGAGATCTTGATCTGGAGTCTTGTGTGGTAATTGGATTCCAATGAAGACAAAAGATACAGCATGAGCATATATAAGCATAGCCATAAACACGTGTATCGATAAGATAAGACAAGGAAGACAACGAGCGACGTGAAGTCAATTGCGATCTATAATATTTGAACGTGAGCAAAGATGTAGAATATGAAATAAAATAATAATATTAGCCGATCTCAGATGAACGGGTTAAAATGAGAACAAATAATAAGTTTTCATCATTTTAACAATTACGAATTTTTCGTTTTTATCACTAGTTTAAAATATCGCGTGTCATAAAAAAAAGCTTAATGTTATAGCTACTGATAGAACAGGATAGAGCCTAGATTAATTAGTAAACATGTTTGTAGCAACTTAACCACCGAGCATCATATGTTTATTTTTATTCAACGGCGTTGCTACCATACATTAAACATGCCGTCATGTTTCCGCCACGACACTGAGTGCTCGATATAATATACAAAAATGTTTGTGCTTACGTATTTGAATTCTGAATAGAATTTCATTTATTTAAAACTACCTGGAAAGACATGCAAAAAAATGTTCTAAATTAATTATTCAGTTCGTATGTGAATATGTAAAGGTTGTCCGGCGGAAAATTTTCAAGTTTAATATTAAATAAAAATATAAAAAAACAAGGTTATTCTCAATATTTTATTTATACAAAATTGAGTTAAACGATGTGGATTTTACGTTTTATAAACAATATCGTCTAAATGCCGTCCATTTTTCTCAAGACACTTGCGACCGGACTCTTAAATTTGCGAACACGCCAGAGCAAAGCGTTGGTTCAATGGCAGCAACTTCACAGCGCATATTTTCTTGTAGGGCCTGAATTCTTCGAGTATTGTTGCTGTAAACTCTCAACTTAAAGTATCCTTCCCCACAAAAAAAAGTCTCTGTACTTGCTGATTAATTTATTGGGAAAAATTCCCCTCAGCTTCTCCATTGAAACTAGCTGTGTGCTGAAGTTGTGTTCTATTGTTGAACCTGGGAAACAGCTACAGTTGCGGTACTAAAAACTCGTCGATCGTTCGGCAATAGACGTCAGCAGAGACTGTCTTTCGTTGGTTAAAAAAATAAGGGCCAATTATCCCTCGGGCAGAAATTGCACACCACACTGTTGTTTTTGGACAATGCAAACATTTTTGATGGCGTTCCCTTGAGTTTTCGGGACACCAGCATCTCATGTTCTGTTTATTAACATAGCCATCGATATGAAAAAGTGCTTAGTCAGTAAACAATATGTTTCCAAGCGTTCGCACTGTTCCAAAACGTTCCAGCATCGTTATCGTTAAGGTTTCCCGTAAAGAATGGTCATTTTCGTTGAGAAACTGCATGATTTGCAGATTGTATGGGTGAAACTGTAGTTTATTTTTCAAAATAACGTGCACTGATTTTTTATTCCAGTCCAGGCTGCAATCTTCCTTATCGATGTACGCGAATTGCGCATAATTTCACGTCGAACTTGAGCCACATGTTCTGGCGTCGCTGCTGACGTTGATGGTCCCGGAGGAGTTTGGTTAACCATTGTCCCTTCTTGTCTGAACTTTTGAACCCGACACCAGATAAGTTGCGTGCTCGGCCCATCACTTACTCGTCGAATATTAAAATGAGTACAAAAAACACCGCACTTTAAATATTGCTAAACCGCGAACGCGTGATGCGCTCCCGACCAGTGACTCATTGCGACTGGCAATCCCGCAAATCACGAAGAATACCCCTCCCACTTACGTCACTCTGATGGTTTACGAGCAATTACAATTTAATCTTGAAATTTTTCCGCTGAACATTCTAATGCGAATTACAAGAAATCTATTTTCGATTTTTTTTTTTGTAAAGTAGTTTGTATGCGCCTTTGTACTTTTCTACCGACTTTTTACTTTGACATGTATTTCAAAATTAGAATATCTACGCAGTAGATCTGTTATTTCATTTCGAAAATGTTTCATTTCGGAATTATTAAAGAATTATAATTATATTTAGATTTAAATATCTCAACTCATAAAATTCCGAAATTTATTGTCTTCATTCTATTTATTATTTAAATTATTGTCATTATGGACAAGCCAGTTAACATTAAAAAAAAATCTTATAGTTTACGAGATGGGGTATTTAAACAACGCATTTTAGTTTATATTTGAAGTAGAGAAATTTAAATTAATTATTTTTAAATTGTACGTTATGTGCATTTATGAACCTGTTCAAATCCAAAAAACTATGTGGGTCTACAATTTAAGCACATGTTTTTATAAAGGGTGTTAAAAATACCATAACTAATTATATAGTCCCAACATTGTATTTAGCTAGTTATCGAAATAACAAGTCAAATTAAATAAAAAGTACAAAAAGTATTTTAGAATATACCAACGCTGTTTTAATCATATAACAGTGTAACAGACCTAGTCCACAATATTTTATGGGTGGATACCTGACTATATTACGAGTCTAAAATGTTCAAGGGATATGTGCCATAAACTAGGTCTGTTACACTGAATTTTTTTTTTTAATTAGAGACGCATACACGGAATTCGCGTAATTCAAACTAAGCTAAACGCTTGTTCTATGAAAATAGGATTAACCTGATGTTTTTCTGGAGCTAGACTTGAACCACCAATAACTAGATTACTAAGCGAGTGTCTCACTAAACCAACACGAAGGCCCGGGTGTGTGATCAGTAGTAAATTTGAACGATAGTAAATTTATACTATAGTAATAAATTTTACGAGAGATCGAACAACCCATTTTCGCAAAAAAATTTTTACTAGAGTAATTTTTTTACTACATAAAAAGTTACAATTGATCACTTTAAAAAATTCTTATCTTTATATATATTATAAGCTAGTGTCACTATAACTGAAAAATCGTCTTCTGCATTGGTATATTTGATCCAATAGTTTCTTTTTTGACCACCGATCACCACCAAGGTCGTCTCCCGGCGGCCTGCGGAGGTCAGGGACCTCGGTTCGATCCCCAGTCTGCTCTGAACCGTGATGTACACATGTACCGCAGCATTGTGCCTGGTACCTGGTAGTCCGTTTGTGGGAACGCTTTTAAACATGTACAAGGATGAAAAAAATAAACTGAATAATAATATTATGATAATGCTTCTGGCAGAAATAAATAACATTCGTGTATTCAGATGTCATTGTTATCTTAACTGTAAAATAGTTTAATCTGTAATATATAATTTTTTATTTTTTAAAAATCAAACTAATGAATTAATTAGATAGTTGCAAAAAATTATTTATTTATTGAAAAACCTGATTACTACTGAGATATGATATAAATTTGATTAATAATGTATACGTTAGTTTCTTCTTTTAAATAGGCAATCCACACTTCAAGAGTGATGTGTGCCATTAATCAAGTTAAAACTCTATTTTATAAAAAAAAAACATTATTATATTACAAGTCGTTCAAAAAATGTTCTATTGTATAGATTAAATGTGGCGAGTTAAGAGAATGAAGATGACGCAAGTTAACTGGGAGTTGATAATTACCATTGACGAGATTACTGTAAAAAAATACCTATGATCTGCAATGGACAGGCAAAAAAGATACGGTCAAGGGTCTCCTCCTCGGCACCACACTCACACATTGGGCAATCTATTATGTTCAATTTTAATAAAAGTGAGGCTACCTGGCAATGCCCAATTCTCATTTTAGAGATATTTGATATTGTTCTTTTGGAGAACCAGGGAGTGCGGGGAATAGATCTTTGAATTATTTTAAGCCGATTACCCTTATGATTATTTGGATCCATCCATTGTGCAGTCCAAATAGAATTCGCACATTTTTTCACCATATTAAGTCTGCATACATCGGGATGTGGAATTGATGAGGGAAAACTCCGGAAAAAGTGGCCTCCTTGGCCAGTTTATCAGCACATTCATTTCCATGAATTCCCTTATGTGCAGGAATCCAAACGAATGACACATGTTTATTGTTGCTGTCCAAATTAAATATACGTTAGTTTTTAACGAGTCATTTTTTTCAGTCAGGATCGACTATATTTTTATTACAATAAATTCTCTTTAATACTTTTGAATAAAAGTTAATCGATGATGATGAAATATTTTATTTATTTATAGACTATAATTAATGTGCAGCAGCTGCATAATTGTAGAAATGTAGAAGTACCTTAACGTAATCTTTTCCTAATAGAGATTATACGATATTTATATATTGGCCGACTATTTACCTGGCTACATTTTTTTGGCCTATTTTACCAACGCCTAGTGAAAGACATTAATTAATGATATTAAAATCAATTTATTGACAATATTATTTATAATACTTATTGGCAGATTAATGAATCAATTATTCAGTCATTTAACGACTGCACGTTAATTATATTCACTAACTGTTTTCTAAAAATGTATTATTCTTCGCCAGGGCGATAAAATAATGTATTGTGTATAATAAATATTTAAAAAATTATGTATCGCTATTGTGCAAAACTATCGAATCGTCGCTTGTCAATAGCTATGTTCGGTATCCAGCCGGCTGTTTAGAATAAATTAATTTTCTTAGAGATTGTTTCATAAACTATCCTTCGAATAAATTTTGATTTTGTTAGATAGATTACCATATAACTTGTAGTCGATTACCCTGTTCGTGGTTTGAGATAATTCGTGGGATAGAGTTAACCAGCGGTTGTGGAACGCATTATTAACTTTACATGTGGATTACCCAAAGGTGGCGATACAGCCACGTGATCTTATACCAGGTAACACAGATCGTGTCTTGATATAAAATTTTATATTTCAAGTATTTCCATCGGGATAATATAAATATATATTACAAGCAATGTTGCTTATAAGTCATGGTGTGCAGATAAATAAAAATTTATGCAATTTTATGTACCAATACTATTTATTTGTGCACTGGGGATGAAATAAGAAAAACATTACCAAACCAATGTAAGACTACTAGAAGAGCCTAGATTGACCACATTACTAATGAAGGTATATTAAGATGCATAAATAATTCAAGAGAACTAATAACTATCAAGGTAAGCTGCCTACTGCGGATACATTATCTTATCTTCGATATATTATGTATTAAGTATGTAGATCTTCACGAAAATAATTCCGTTATCGTGTTAACTAAAACCTTATAACTAGCGAAAGAATTTAGAATTGACAAATAAAGCTGCGCATATGTTTTTTTAGCAAAATCTGTTCCAGCTGTATACGAACTAAACGCAAGTCTCGCACCGCGCGGTGTTCTGAATAACCGCTGCGCTTTAACAGACGTGTTGCAAAACGCCGCAAGTGTGTCTTTGATGCTGACTTAAGGGCTACTTTTAAGTATAATTAAAAGTTTCGAGTTTCTTACGAAAATGTTGGTTTTTATTATTCATTTATATCAGAAGTTATATACTGGATTTTACTTTTTTTAAAACTATTACTTAGATAGAACCTTTGTAATAAGTTGAATGAGCACAGTTAATGTTTAGAAATGTACAATAAACTGAGTTGCGGGCGCGTGTTATTGGCGTATGATTTATTTATTGTTACATATTTTTTACTGCTGTTAGGAGCATTGTTTTACGTTCAGGTGCATTCAGGGTCGTCGGCGGCGATGATGATTGTGGAGGCGATACACGCGCTTACACCCGAACACCTTAAGGGGAACATTGTTCACTTGTTCACAAGAGGTATAAATGTGAGAAATGAACGTTGCGAAAAAAAAACGATTCGTTGTGACGTCACATGGGGGTCGTGGAGAGGTCCCTAATGTAACCGTTTATACTTAATTTTCATTGGAGCATTAAGTTAGCCCCCGACAATATAGAAGAAAGCTAAATTCCCAGTAATCACTCTCGGAGTGAAGTTATATTTCCTGCCCAGACCGAACCGAGAGAATAACTGGCTTACATTTGTCTAGCAGACATATTTACTTACACTCCATATTTATTTATTCTCCAACCGAATAAACTGTCGCCAACAATATGAGAGCGTATATATTTTAGAGAGTATATCATAAATATGTCGCCTTTCGCTGGGTCATGTATTATACGTACACTATTGCATTCTTTCACAAACTCCCTCTCGTATTTAGGGGTTCCAATAGTTTCACTGCGCTCGGACATACATCATAATTATTTTGCGTGAAACCCTACATTTTGAATTAAAAATTATACTTTTTACATTAAATAAAATAATAATCACTTTGTATGAAACCACGAAATGTATTATACGTCAATCAGTTTCGCTTATCTCAAGCTGCATCAGGACGTATTTAAAACTGATCATAAATACGAACAGAGTGCACTTATACGAGTATATACATAAATAGGGAGATAGAATATAAAATTACATGCGAAAGAGAGAGATAGAATACATATACAGATAAACGGAACATTAAGGGTGAGGAAAATACAGTGTTTTGTATTCATGATCAGTTTTAAATACGTTCTGATGAAGCTTGAGATAAGCGAAAGCGGTTAACGTATATAATGAATTTCGTGGTTTAGTACGAAGTGATTGCTATTTTATTTAATATAATATGTCAAACCATAAAGTGATTACTTTCTACAAAGAAACTTTTTATATAAAATGATTGTGTTTACAAAAAATAATTAATGTTTATATAATTATTTCGGTCATTACAGACTATATATGATGGCGACAGTGAGAGTACGTTAGTTATAATAATTATATATAATATATAATAAGTATTATTCCAGCACAATGAAATTGAGACACGTGTACAGAAACTAAACACATATTATTAAATATTCTTCATAAATTCTAAAATCTTCAGGAGTGTTTACTGTTTTCGAGGTAATTGTATAAAACTCCATAATCATACATGTGAAAATAAAACACTTGTTTTATTTTATTTTACTAGCTTAATTTATTTGAGACGCGTTTCGCCTTGTAAGGTTATTATCAATCTAACAGTTTACCTTAACAATATTTATTTATATTAATATTAATCTGTAATGAAATACAGCTGCATAATTTTATTTACATTAATATTGTTGTTGAGTTAAATTGTTATATTGATAATGCCCTTACCAGGCGAAGCGCGCCTCAAGTAAATTAATCGAGTAGAATCAAAATTAAGTGTTTTATTTTCACATATGTATGTAATTGGCTTAAAATAATTCAAAGATCTATTCCCCGCACTCCATGGTTCTCCGAAAGAATAATATCAAATATCTCTAGAATGAGAATTGAGCATTGCCAGGTAGCTTCACATTTATTCAAATTGAACTTAATAGTTCCCCAACGTGTGAGTGTGGTGCCGAGGAGGAAACCCTTGACCGTATCTTTTTTACCTGTCCATCACAGGTTTTTTTTACAGTAATCTCGTCAATGGTAATTTTCAACTCCTGGTTAATTTGAGTTAGTACTGACTTGTAATATAATATTTCATATTCTATAATATTATTGTAATGTTTTAACTTGATTAATGGCACAAATCACTCTTGAAGGGTGGATTGCCTATTTAAAAGAAGAATAAGAAGAAGAAGAAATTAAAGGTGATATTATATACTTTTCCAGTAAACTTTTGTTGTTATATCTATAATAATATGTACACAATAGCCATATCTTTCAGTATATTTTGTCATCTTCAGGGTTTGTAAACGTTTTTTTTTTTTTTTTAATATTTTTTATCATGTATATAAAATGAGTGACGCCCTGGATATCTAAAATGAGATCCCACCCGCGGCTGAAATGTTCGATGATTGCATTTAAACACATAAAATAATACATATATCATCCCATTTATGTGCAATTAAGGACCTACTTATATGCTCGATTATTTTGATGACTTATTTGTAAAATGGTCACCCCAAGCACTCACAGATATAATACAGAGATACGCTTTCGGACAATACATACAGCGAACACTCCACACAATGTGTGACCATATAAAATAAATAAAAAGCGCAGTGCCATCCATTTTCATATGTGAAATATACGAATGCGGAATACCCAGTGACGGTGCGGTTAAAATATAGTAATGCATTATGATTTTTAATATTTTTAATATTCAACTTGAATTGTTTTCTCTTGTATGCTGTAAAAATTTATACGAGACCGAATCTCAACCAGTGAATGTATTACGAGACGTACTCAAAAGGTGTGCAAATTTTTAACAGTTTAGAAATTAAATTACAGGAAGTGTATATTAATAAGTAGTAATGATTTTCGGTTTCTGTGGCAGGGGGACAGGTATTAAAATGAGACCAGTTATTCTTCCGGTTAATAATTGTCGGATGAGGAACATGTCCAATTAAACTAAAACCATCAATTACATCTACAATAATATTAACGAAGCCAATTTCAATAACGCTTCTGAATAGAATTGCAATATCTATCGTATTTTTTCACTCTAAATAATATAAAATTTTATATGCATTTATGAAGCCAGAATTAAAGTGGTACTTACTTTAAAGATGCAGCATCTCACTGCATTCCTCGCGCCAGTATATCAAGATCATTCCAAACAAATGCCGTCCGACTACGGAACCACTTACGAAGAGCGTACAAAATTCTTAATTCATCATGACAGATTTTTATCCGTATTTTCATTGACGTCGTTATTTGAGATAATTTTTTTATTGGATCTTGCTTACTGTCTATTTATCTACATATTTTTTTAAGAGCCCCTGGAAGGATCCACCCTCTCCCAAAACCGTCGTATCAGTTAAAATAACTATCCTGTCGGTTCCACTCAACAATGCTAATGTAAATCGCGATATTAATTTATCAAAAAAAAAAGTTATTATTAGAACAACTTAATATTAAAAAAGTATTAGCAATATTCGAAGAAGAAATGCTAAACCTTCCAGCGTCCTTTAAGTGCTATCTTTAATTAACAGTAACAGAAAATAATGTACATATAAATAAGAAAACAGGTACAGATGTAAGGTAAGATGTACATACATAGTATAATTGTGAAATCAGTAGAAAAACATACAGCGTAGTAGAACATGGGTGACATATCGTGAACAGTGATTTTAAGAAAAAATAAAATAAAATAAAACTATACGAAAAAATTACGTAGACAATTCAAAGACATAGATAATATGAGAAAATAAATAGTAGATTTGTAAAAACAGTAAGGTAATATAAATTTTACAGACTCAAAGGAATGTAGATAATATAGAGGAAGGCATATATAAAATGTTTGTTCTCTGAACTAAATCAAATTTTTCATAATTACTGTACCTTGTAAAATGTAGTGTTATATTCACCATTTTTATTTTTGTTACCTCATCTAGATATATATTTATTTATTAATTCAATTCTTAACATAGTGCATACATAAGCACTCCCATGTATGCTCTAATATAAATACGATTAAAGTATTTTCATTCATTAAAACTTATCTTTTACATATTTGATCGGTTTCATTTTAAATCTATTCAATTTTCTCCTCCTTTCTTATGTTTTCTGGCATTTCATTAAAAATCTTCATCGCACTATAGATCATCGATTTCTGACATTTGGCCTCTTGTACGATAATCGTGTTCATGTTGATTTGCATCAATTTTTTGCGTAAATTCCGCTGATATTTTCTTACTGAAGATTTTGTAAATAAATACCATTATATTAAAATATGTTTTCAGCTTAAATCACTACACTTAATCCTCCGACATATCACCGTTCTCCTACCTGGACCAAATTTTGAACAAATCATTACTCTTTAGAGCCTGTACTAAACAAAGATACCCCCTTGCCCCCACTTCCTAACCCACCACCCTGAGTTTCGGATAACGCAATTTTATAACATTTTTTAAATAATTCGTCCTGCAGTTCATATTTTTTCTGGGAGTGTTAAGTAAAATATAAAATATTGAAGGTACAACATGGGCGGTCTTCATAATAATACCTTTGAACCCTTAATGGACGATTTATAGGCAATCGCCTTGATAAGTTATGCCCTGTTTCTGTTTTATATTTTTATACATACAGGTTTAATAGACTCGCTTTCGATATTTTAGCAGTCTCTTTTCAAAATTTGATTAAAAAATATTCAAACTATGCATAATTTCAACCGTCAATAAAGGTCAACGATTTCTCTATAACGTTTCAGAATTTTTGCATATACCTTGAACATCTTCACTCCCAGTGATCACTCTCTTCTCACCGTCTATTCGAGAAATGTTTCTGAAGTACGGGAGAAGCACGTCGATGATAGTCTTTGTATGGATAACTTTAATTCTTGAAGAAGTTTGTTTGTATGCGCAGCATTCTGTTCCATTACCACATCTCGAATGCATCTAGTTTTGATGAGAGTCCACGTCTCCCTCCACCTTATATAGAACTGTAGAAAACATTAGATATATTATTAAACGAATCATGATAGTTGCGCAAGTATTGACTGAATATATGAATTATATATTATATTACGCCAAAAAAACCGCTTCCGCATACGGTTTACATTTTTTATTATAAATACGTTAATATCGAGATATCTCCCATTACCGGCCGTAATTAAGCGGGCTAAGGCGTCAAACTTTCCCTCTGGCAGATTGAATCTCCGACATTTAAAACTTTTATTTTCACCCAAGACACAAACCGCTCGGCATTTGCTCAAATGGCAATTAATCTAATATTTATTTTCATTTTCATATTATATCAATTTCGGAAACATTGGCCGCGAAGTGACCACTACGGGCCAATATCCGATTGCTTTCTGCTAGTGCGTATTTAATTTTGTAGATATTATAAGACGGAATGCGTTATATAAAAATGTTAGAGAGAAGAAAATTGAAAATGATTATATATTATTTAGAATACATATATAATATATTATACAGCACGCCTCTGGTGGGGGAGATTGAGATTTAACGCTGTCATGCGCTGAAAAAGCAGAAGCTTATTGCGGACTGGCATTTTACATAAAATAATGCAAAATGGGCGTTAGCAACCTCCTTGTTACAGACTAAAATTCACATCACACAGCAAGTCAAATTAGTGTACATTCCGTGCACAACCCTACAGCAGAAATGTGTATTAAATATATATAACACTAGTAGATACGCTATTTTTCCTTTTAAAAATCGTATGTATTCTTAATTATTCTTCTTCATTAGGTACTCTTGCCCTTAGTAGCGAACGAACAAACTTAATATTTTACAAAAGGCATAATAAATTTCACCGTTTTTTTGTCGTTATGAATTTAAGTTACCTTTTAGATGTAATTTGGCATATTTTGCGTGTCACGCTAGGCATACGCATTTTTCGACATTGCAGAGACGTGATATCAATCTCAATTGTATACCGGGAAATATTTGAAATTTATCATATGCTGATAATAATCCACAATTATCACAACATAAAAAAATGTATATTATAAAATAAAGGCATTTCACAACTATTTAAGAATATTTTTAAGTATAATACATTTATTTTGTGATGCTTCAATTTCAGAACATAGTTTTGTGGTGCTTTAATACAAACTAAATGATCAACTAGAAAGATATACAGAAAAAATATATTTATCCCAGTAGTAAATAAAATATTATTTTTCTGTGTATCTTTCTAGTTGATCAATCAAATTTTTATCTTTATGTATATTTATTTTAAATTTAAAATAACTTTATTATATATAATCAAACCTTTAAACATAGGGGTAGACAGAGATGATAACAACAGCACTTTTCGGTCCTGCCGTACCATTACTGTACATGGCTGTAGAATCTTCTTACAGGACCATCGTTCATATCTGATTGATCTGATCACGTCAAATTTATTGAATTATTTAAATGCTTAAACGTCAAAACGTCATTATAAAGTTATAGTTTTCATACTTTTTCATGACATGTATAACATAATGGATATATAGTAAAAAAAATGTAATGGTTCCAAATGGTTTAGTATAATTTCATTTAATATTATATATATATATATACCAGAGTTAACCGCGTCGTAAAATATTTTTTAACCGGACGTCGCGGCAGAAAATAATTATAAAAAACGATTCAGACACTCGGATCTATTTTTTTCATCCTGGTACAGTACCCTACCGTGACGCATGGCGACATCTGGCGGGCGGATGCTCAGTTGACAGAGGAACTGACAACATTTCATGCACTTGAAATATTAATAATTCGGTCCATCTACCATAAGGTGACCGATCGGTCGACCGGTGGTGGGGACTTTACAAATTATAACAACAGGGTGTTCTTGGCGAATAAAATCTCTAATATAGTTCAGTTATCAATTGGAAGGCCTTCGTAATATTGTACTTCACGAAGAACGCTGTAATACAAATGCCTTTAGAAATTCGGATTAGCCGAAGCTGTGTACGAAACACAATGATCGTCCACTTCTGCCGACTGATCGTTTGTTTTTTCTTCAATAGCGCTACAGCCTGAATCGAGCCTTAGCCTCCTCATCGTTTCGTGACGCCACAAAACCTATTCAAAAGAAAAATAAAAGAAATGGTAATTATCTCATTTACACCCTTGTCCTCTTTTTAAAGAATATTTTTATCAACGAAAAACTTGGCATAACCTTACAATAACATATACCCAATTAATTCATTATGGCCCTATAAAAAATATGACATATATTGAATTATTAAGAACACATTCTTATTGTGAAGTTGTAATTATTCAGAACATAGGTCTATGATATTTTTTTAAATACTAATTAAATGTATTAATTAGAAAGATATACATATATAATTAATTTTATCTAAAAATATATGGTCGGTACTACCGGGATCTCTTTACTCGATAGTATTTAAGATTACATAAAAACAAAGTAGATGGCTTTCAAATAATGGAACGGTAGATGTATTCATTTGAAAAATGTAACGTATGGTTCGAAAAATTTTCGACAAAGGTACTGTCTGCTGTAGCATAGTTAAATAATGTACCTTCCCCGGATTGGAAAGAGATCCCATCGATCGAGTCCCAGTAGCAATAACAATATATTTTTCATTAGGAGAACACATTCTTATTGTGAAGTTGTAATTATTCAGAACATAGGTTTGTGATATTTTAAATATGAATTAAACATATTAATAATAAAGATATACATATAAAATCAATTTTATCGAAAAATATTGTTGTTACGCCACCGGGATTCGAACCTGGATCTTTTTCCAAACCGGGGAAGGTGCATTATCCAACTATGCCACAGCGACAATATTTTTAGCGACAAACTTTCGAACCTATATGTTACCAGAGTAATCTGATAGCAGACGCCAGAATTATCAATTCATTTTTATTAAATTTTGGACACATTTATACAACTTTATTATTAGGAGAACAGTATTTTTCTATGAAATTGATTTTATATGTATATCTTTCTAATTAATATATTTAATTCGTCCAAAATTTAATAAAAATGAATTAATAATTCTGGCATCTGCTATCAGATTACTCAACGGAATTTGAGATTCCGTAAAAATAAAGTAGATAGCTCTTTCAAATAATGGAACGATTAAATGTATTAATATCGTTATGGTGATAATAAAATCTTAAATAGACCAAATTTTAGTGTTTGAATTAGAAATTGAAGTGTTCTAAATAACTTTTCTGCAACGGCAGTTTGAAAATTATGAAATTTTCACAGGTGCTCTTTTGTACCACAAAGTATCTCAAATAACAGATAGAACCTTTTGGTTGTTCATTAATTTCGCATATATTTTAAATGGCAGTATTTTTTTTGTATATATTGTATTGTAATAAATGCTAAAATGTTAAACATGCATTTTAATTTGAGGAGTGTAAAAAAATGCTGACTAAAGTAACATAAATATGTAATATAAAAACTCTATGTTTTACAATATGGAACTTTCGCTGAAGGGGGAGCACTTTTAAAACAACTTTATCACCAATTAATATAGTACAGGAAACCAACCCTCGTTGATCGCGACCCGGCGAGTGCGGATTCGTTATATCGCAATTTTTTTGTAAAATTTTTTTTTTTGTCTCAGCACTTATCTGACTCTGACATATGCCAGAAATCGTCATAATAAGTGGTTGCACGTGCGTGCTATCTTTTTTCTCGCTTACTCACATATACGTATAGTTACGAGCGTGAGTGAGACAAACGAACGCCGGTGTCTGGTACGGTTGATCATTGGTATATCCTTCAGTGTAATCTTAGCTGCAGTGTCAAAAGCACACTTATTAAATTGACTACGTACTTATACATTTTTTATTCCTTCGTAATTTTTAAAATGTGAAAAATCGGTCGGCTGCAAGAAATAGACTGCCATACTATGTTATACATATGAACCTGTTCCCGAGCAAGTGTCAAAAGTAATGAAATTGCTCTTTCACTTCACAATCAATGCGTGGAGTTATTAGAAGAAAACGGCAAGGATTAAGAGCGAGTGAGTGCTGTAGAGCATGGTTGTAACGGATTATTTGTCAGTTATCTGTAAATTTTGCAAACGAGATTCTTTTTTGTGACGCGGAACAAAATGAATGAATTATGTCATTAATTGTGATGTCCTTGTGATGGTTGTACCGATGTATATGTGTATATGTGAGCCGTGAGACATGTGCATGTGTGTTAATAATGTTCATTTTATTAATAAAGTGTTTTTACGAATTTTAATATGATTTTTTTGAATCCCGCGTTGATCGCCACCATGTCCAGAACGTATCCCCCGCGATCAACCTTACCTGCATATGAACCGATTGAGATCTTACTCCAGAAGCACTCCTTCTTTCATATATTCCGTCTAACAATCATTCAGTGAACCGGTCTGAATAATGTGACGAAATATATGAGACTATTGCAGCTTTTCAAGAAATAAGCAGCCCTGCAAATCTTCAAACAATATCACTAATAAATGAGAAATTAATGCCTTTCTCAAAGTGGGCCACTGTGCAGTTAATTTTATTACAATATTAACATTGATACAGTCTCTTTATTCTACTTTCAAAATTACAATCTGAAATGTTTTGACGGTATTGGTACCACGAACATCTCCACGGTGTTAGTTTCTTATCTAGCATCATCATCTTTATTTCATGTTAACTTATAAAATCGTGTGTTAAATATCTTCTAATACAAGCATATAAATAAATATTTATTATTATTAAAGAGAACACATTCTTATTGTTAAGTTGTAATTATTCAGAAAATAGGTCTGTGATGTTTTTAATACAAATTAAATGTATTAATGAGAAAGATATACATATAAAATCAATTTTATTGAAAAATATTGTTGTTGCTACCTAGATTCAAACCTGGATCTCTTCCAATCCGCGAAACGTGCATTAACCGATTATTCTATAGCATCACAGTGCATTGACGACAAATTTTCGAACCCATATGTTACACTTATCAAATTAATACATCTTATTGTTCCATTCTTTGAAAGCCATCGATAGATGTATTAATTTGAAAAGTGTAACATATAGGTTCGAAAATATATCGTCAAAGCACTGTGTTCGTATAGCATAATCGGTTAATGCACGTTCCCCGGATTGGAAGAGATCCAGGTTCGAATCCCGGTAGCGGAACAATAATATTATTCGATAAAATTGATTTTATATATATATCTTTCTAATTAATACATCTAATTTGTATTAAAATATTTATTACATGAACCATATCACGACATCAGTCATGATTCATCCATATCGGTTCATCCATGACAGGAACGCGATCTCCATGAACTCTCGCCCTCTTAACTATGCTTCTACACTTCTCTCGGGCTATCACCAGAGAAGTGCCTGTTGTATTTTCGTCTTGGTCGGTCCACTGGTCCATGGTCTTCCTCTTCCTCTTCGTCCCTCGACGTGGCCCACCGCAACAAGTTTCTCCAAGCTATCTTCTTTTCGCGTAAGACGTCCAAACAATTGAAGGATTCGTCTCGTCGAGGGTCTATTCGTGCGTCTTGCTGTCCATGGTATGCGCAACATGTGTCTCCAGCACCGCATCAATCCATGTTCTCTCTCTTGAGTTGTCTTCGAAACACCGTTTTGTCAAATTTGGACGTATAACTTATCGCCGTCACATTCATGTCACATCAATATTATTATTATTTTCAAACTGAGCTAAACGCTTGTGCTAAGAAAGTATAACTCCCTGGAACGAGGCTCGAACCCCCGGCCACTAGATCACTAGGCGAGTGTCGTAACTACTAGACCACAAGCACGTTAAGGTGTATTAAAGGTTTGAAAGAAAAAAAACTTTAAGTAAGGAATCTTTGAACAAAAAATAACGTAAATAATAATGTAAGACAAGGTTGATAAATGACAATTATAATATAAAACTATTTTATTATTATGAATAATATACCCGTAACAGTGTTTCATAATTTTGTCTTGATTTAATATTGGTATCCCGAAATTAATCGCTAATCTTTCGGGATTACACATACTTGTCCCGGGTTGTATAAATACTCTAAATCCCGGGATTGGATTCTCCTCTAGTCTTGATATAAAAAATATGAAATTGTTTATTTTATTATTTAATACGAACAAATAAATAAGTCACTGTTCCACAGTAGCAATACATATTCCGACCGATGCTGGTTTTATTTGTACACACATCCAAAATAATAACAATTTGTGAAATAGTTTCGCAATACTTTTTGTTTATTCTATCGGGAAAATAATATATTTTCAATAGCCGTTTAGTATCAATAAATCCTGCCAATACTTCACATTAAATTTCTTAGGTCTATAGACTACATTTTTGGCGGATTTCCACAATAAATATTTCTCTAAATACTCTCGCAGCTGGTCAGTTATAACATTACCGAAGAAGAAAAATAAAATTATCCTGTTTCATTATTACGTATTTATTATTTGAAGAATTTATACTTTGTGTTGTTTTTTCTTATACCTTTTCGTTTATAAGATTGTAACTATTTGAAACTACCGTATTTAAGTGCCGTGTGAACTGTTTTCCGCGGAATGAAATGTGAAACGTGGTATATAAATATTCTCGAAACTTAATGTAAAAATAATGTTTCTTTCCTGTTTATTTTTCGTATCCTTGTCACTTGGTCTGGTGTATTTTTAGCCTGGGCAGATATTCGGTTCGCGAATTTGAGTCGCGCAGACGAATTCCTTAGCATTGAAATTTATCCAAACGTTGAATTGTCGAATAATGTTCGCGCGATTTGAAACTTTAATATTTTATCTTTGTAAACTTCAAGCGCTTATTTCACCTAATATTTTGTGTCCAAAATGAACTTGGAAATGTGGGGTTGCGGGAGAAAAATTAAAATTAGTTGCGAGGAAATGAAATGAAATGACTACGGTTAGAAATGGAATATTTAACGAATCGTAACGGTTGATAATATTTAAGATTTTATTGAGGAATTCTTATTGTGAAGTTGTAATCTTTCAGAACATAGCTCTGTGATGTTTTGAATACTAATTAAATGTATTAATTATAAATTTGTCGTCAAAAATACTGTCGCTGTTGCATAGTTGGTAATGCATATCTTCCCCGGAATGGAAAAAAGATCCAGGTTCGAATCCCGGTAACGCAACAACAGTATTTTTCAACAGAATTGATTTTATATGCATATATTTATAATTAATACATTTAATTAGTATCTAAAATTTTACACTTAGGCTACAATACGTATACTTATATACGCGCTATGTTGGTAGACAACTGAAATGTTTTTATTCGTTCTAAGAGGATTGACTTATGAATATATGTATGTATTAATTAATTATGTGACTAAACAAATTTATTGATAAAACTAACACGATCCGATGCTAATGTAAGTTTGGGAGAATCCCAAGAACCTAAGTGGCGTTCCGGTTAGCTCCGCTTCACAACGAGTCATAGAATTGACGATATTTTGAAAGAGATGGAGGAAAACTGATTTATTTTGAGGATACGTAAAATGTCAGTCGTATCTTCTGGCACAATACATTCGTAACCACAGTTATATAAGGTAGAAGAAGAAGAAGAGCTACAGGGATAAGAAAATGCCTCTTAAGACGATATCTTCAGTGACCGTATAATTAGATATCATTGAACGCCTACGTGGCGAATGAGTGTAGTGCTTAAAAAACTAGTCTCAATACATGTTTGATAACAACCACACACATCTTTAAATTTAACCTAGAAAAAATCTGTAACATCTTATCACTGGCTAAATTGATCAAACCGGTACAACCAATTACTATTCATATTATAGATTCAAATTCAAACTGGCTGCCTTTTTTATAGCGTCTTTAATACCAGTATTTTATGTAGAGCGAAGCTCATCTCTTTCTATACATGTGCACACAATAAGTGAAAAGATATTGTACATAAAAATATTCCAGAATCTTCGATGAACATTGGAGCCTTTTACTGCAAATGACGATGACCGACTATCACTCGTCTGGCCATATATTTCAGTTCTCTCCTACAACTGTCACTGGCCATGTACAGACTGAATCGCTCCGAGAACATAACACACGCTGATCTGAACAGTTAGGAGAATTATTCCCCGTTAACTCTCATACAACTACCCTGCGATGCTATCTTCGTTTGAGGACCAGACCAGACTGACGTCCAGCACGTGATCATTTACATTCATGCCTTTCACACAGTATTAATGGTATCATAAAAAGGGCGTAGACATGATAGATAGTCGTTTTGATATTTAGAATTACCGCGATTCATTAGTGAAGGCCGCAAAATATTTATCTTAACCCTTTATACGGCAAATTATTATTTTTTTTAATTCAAACAATTAACAATTTTTCTTAAATATGTGTATTTTTTAATCATACATAATTTAAAATTATAAAATATTACACGGTTATGTGGCTGACTTATCGACTACTGACAATTTAGGACAATTATTTCTAATAAATATATATATACTTTTGCTTTAGGGTTTCTGTAAACCCGAAGTTTTGAAACCTACCGAGTCCGGGTCCAATATTTTGGAAACCCGGCGGGTTCGAGTCCGGGTTCGGATCCAAAATCATTATAGTATAAACATAAGAATAAAAAAATAAACATAATTTTATTTGTTAACTTTGTTTTATTAACCACTTATTGAGTATAAATACATTTACCGGTTTAGAAAACGATTTTATTATATTTATTGCAAATAATTTTATATCACTTATAGGTTATTTTGTTTTAGAATCTCTTATATAATAATATTTTAGGGAGGGACTTATCCCCTAATGCTGATCTAATTTTCGTGTAAAAATTAGTCGACACCGATAATGTTCGCTCATTATCAGTCAAAGTTGGTATCACTGTGCAAAGTAATATTTTACAGGTAAAGTTTTCATGCTCTCAAAACACCAAGGCTTCAGTGATTTGCCAATGACGATTGGCTCGCATGTGTCAGTTCCAGCACTGTTGACGTAAAACAGAGATTATCTCTTTTGACCCTTAACCACCGTGGTAGGACTCTCTGTTTAACGTCAATGTCCCGTTAGGCAGACAATTATAAAACAAGCCAGTGTAACGAAACATGCTGCGTAATTTAAACGATTAATGCGGTAAAATATCTATTTTTGCGTGTTTTGTATGAAATTAATTCTGGACTGGAAGAAATAAAAGACACATGCGGGAAAACGGCTATTCGAGGAACGATCGATCGAGATTTCACTGTATACGCTAATTCACCGTTTCTAGGGATGTATATCCATCAAATACTTCAGTTTCCTCCCCTTCCTTGTCTATGCCCGTTTACTGCTTTACTGAAATTTGAAGGCTTCGCATACTACTCAGCAAATTATAATATTATGTACATACTCGTAGATTGATAAATCGTGCCAAATGTGATATAATACGACATTTTTGTAAAACGTACTTTGTAGAAGGATGTAACAAAATTGCCGACAAATCCAAATGTCAAGGGTTCGATCATTGCCACCGGCAGCCATAAGATAACGGAGGAACTAGAGGTGGATAAACTAGAAAAAAAAAAAAAAAATTTAGTCTGAAAACCAATATTATATTTTCTCACAAAACATTATTGAATTTATCGGTTTACGTCACCATTTTTCCTACAGAACCTTCGATAATGTTTTTATCACCAAATGAAAATACAATTTCTGTACATACGCATCAGCTTCTTGGAGTCGATAGTCCGTAATGAGGGAATAATTCCGTAAATTCGGGAACCACAAAGGATGCTCACGTTTATTTGTCAATTGTGTTTATTTTTCCCTTTTAACTTTTGTACAATATAAAAAATAGGTGAATATTTTTACTATATTGCATACACTTCTATTTTATAAAACGATACAATTTATTTTTATGTATATTTACACTATTTAATTCAAAGTTAATATTTCTTATTTATTAAAAATAATTTATTTTAATAAATACACTTTTTATTGATATGATATTTAAAATAATTTAGGTAATCAGTTAGGATGATATACATCTGTCTGTGTTAACCATGTATCTGTGTTAACCATCTGTCTGTGTTAACCAATTAAGATTGCTGAAAATTTTGAGATTTGTATTATAAAGGGTTTGTTTTAGGCATAGGACTTTAAAATTATATAAAATACATAAAAATCGTGGTAATGGTCATGGTATTGGATTTTTTGGAAAGATAATTTTATATTATTACTGTTTAAATATGATTTCGCGCATATGGGCACCGCGGCTGGCTCGAATAAAGCGCAATCTGGAAGTCCAATTTTGACCACTTTTTGAAGCAGATGGGGAGTATATCGGCATAACGCGACAAATGTTGGCTTCCAAATCGTCTATCGTCCACAAAAAATAATCCCAAGGTGTTAAATCACACGATCTTGGAGGCCAATTCACAGGTCTATTACATGAAATTATGCGCTCATCGAATGTTTCCTTCAATAAATTGATTGTGGCGCGCCCTGTGTGGCGTCTCGTTGAAACCACAGCTCTTCCATATTAATACCATTCAATTGGGGAACGAAAAAGTCAGTAATCGTGGACGATTATGTCAACCGTAAAATGGACGCAGCGCACGGTAAGTTTCGCGAACTGAACCACGATTTTCGAAATAAATTTTCGCAATTTACAAGCGTTATTCGGTGAAATGGCGAATCAAAAAAGTGTTGCCAATTCGAAAAACAAACCTCTAAAATAAACACCTTTATATATAGGCTTCTGTAAAAGATACATTTATTATTATAGTTCCTCAGCAAGGAAACGTTCATGGTTTGCATCCGGGTTACAATCAAATATTTTTTTGATATATTTATTTATTCTGGATCTTTCTAATAGATTCATAAAATTTGTTTTGTTTCAAATATAATTGTGCGTACTAAAGCTCACGGTGTAGCTACACGTAAATAATAAATCAATGCGCCTCAAAATTATGAGTCAGTAATTTAAGAAGGCTAATTATTTTCATTACATATTAACATTAATTCACAGTGATCGCTTTCAACATTGAAGGGGTATTTGTACCTACATATACATATGATATAGGTGTCGTGATATCATCAGCTTGTTAAATTAACTTATTTAATTATTTTTTCATCGTAAATTTATTATTATTATTATTATAAATAACACGTTAGGCAATAACTTTCATTTGGAGAACACATTCTTATTGTGACGTTGGAATTATTTAGAACATAGGTCTGTGATATTTTAAATATGAATTGAGTACATTAATTAGAAAGATATACATATAAAATCAATTTTATCGAAAAATATTGTTGTTGCTACCTAGATTCGAACCTGGATCTCCTGTTGTGCCACCGGGATCTGCGTCTGCTATCAGATTACTCAAAGGTATTTGAGATTCTGTAAAAATAAGGTAGACAAATAATGGAACGATTAAATGTATTAATATCAAAAAGGTAACATACAGGTTCGAAAATTTGTCGTTAAAAATATTGTCGCTGTAGCATAGTTAGATAATGCACCTTCCCCGGTTAGGAATGAGATCCAGATTCGAATCGACGTAACAACAATATTTTTCGATAAAATTGATTTTATATGTATATATTTCTAATTAATACATTAAATTAAAATTTAAGATAACTTTCATAGTGAACAAAGGTTTTTACCACGAATTTTCTTGTGTGGGTCAAAAATGACTCCATCGTATTTCACTGAGAATGATTGTTGACGTAATTACCTTCGATAGGTAGTCCTGGGTTTTCTAATTGGTTTGTTGAATATACTCCATTCAACCTATGTAAATGAAAAGACACCAACCTTTGCGAAATTGGGCTGTTATTCGCCAATTCTTGTACCGATAGTCACTCTCCTTGCTGTCCTCAATCTCCTGAAAACTTGGCTGGCCAGCATCCGAAACTTTACACAACCGATAACAGAAAAATACAATACACAAAATGTTTTCTATCACCGCCGTAAAAATATATGACCGACTCCGAAAACGTCTCTGAACAGAAGCAGTTTCACTTTTGTTTGCTTTTTTAAATTTATAAAAATGGAATGCACATATTCAAACTACCCATCAAAGTATAAAACGCGTTAACAATTATATCTGTAACATGATGCGCGATATTTATCATAATTTCTTTAATAAATCGAGATTTATGATTTTCTTGACAGATGGCGGTTGTTAAATTAGTTAAATTAGTTGAAACATGCTGTAGAAGATTGAAGCATACCCATCATTGCTTTATATAAACGAATAATGACAAGGAAATAATTTTCTAAAATAAATAATATCTCTGCCAGTCTTGCCTCTTTACTGCTTATCCCTGCGGAAACTTTTGGGGGAGAAAGCGAAAGATTGATTTGGAAATTTAAAAAATCAAGCAAACAAAAGGTTGCGAAGATTAATGTTGGGCAGCGTCCATTCAATAATAATAATTATGCTTTCGTAAAAATGTCTGTCAACCGGAAATTATTAACGACATCGGAACGTCACCGCAACGGTCGTGGCCCCCTTTTGTCCAGTATACAAATTATTGCATTACTGTCTTTTGTTTTTTTGACTGATTTATTACTGTTGAATAATCTAAGGCCCGCTTCACAGACAACTCTCGATAATTTCATGGTCATTGAGCAGCGAACGCGCAGTGTGTGAAAATGAGCATGGCAGTACAATCTGTCGGCGTGTTTATGATAATATTTTGTATTATTTATTATTATTAAGGGGCATACGATTAATATGTCAGACACACAAATGAGGGGAGCGGAGTGAGGAGTAATGTGACTAAGTTCAAATGATAAAGCAACACGCAACAAGCAATAAGCAATTAGCAATTAACAGTAACATATAAGTTCAAAAATTTATCGTCAATGCACTGTGTTGGTATAGCATATTCGGTTAATGTATTTCCCCGGATAGGAAAAAAATACGGTAGCAACAACAATATTTTTGCAATAAAATTGATTTTATATGTATATCGTTCTAATTAAAACATTTAATTTGTATTTAAAATAAATAATATTACAGCCTTAAAACATTTTTGATTTTAGAATTTAATATTAAACAGTAATAATTTAATAGCAGTTGAATAAATGTAGTAGACCTACCTACCATACCTTGTTTAAAAATTGTCACATATTAAATTTCTGAACATTCAAAATATCTGTATTTTTTCGATATAAGGCAATCGTAAATTTTTAGCAATATTTCATAAAAAAATTGTATTACTTTGCTCTTCTGTCATTTTTGACTGACAAACGTTAGCATTGTCTATTGTAAAACATAAGTTATTGCCCGCTCATGCATTCGTACACGTGTTATCACAAATTGCAATAATATCACGTATTGCTGGTTGTGAATTTTGGTTAATTGTTTCAGTAACAATGAAGAAGGTGGGATATTAATATACTCACTGCGATGTTATGATCGTAAATTTTTAGAATATAATCTTTAAAATTAATCTTTAAATGGTAATGTTGCTATTCTTCAGCGCGAAGCAATATATAAATCGTTACCGCATGCATTTTAATTGCGGATTAAAATTACATACGCATTCAGTGCATACGGTACCTTTACCGACTCTCAGGGATCAAAGAAATCGAGTGACATCAGCGCTGATGACGAATCCTGTAATGGGATCCGAAAAGTCGGTCTGAGCACAGCCCAAGACATCTCAACGCAGTAAATTTATGAACAAATATTAATTACAAAGATATACATATAAAATCACTTTATCGAAAAAATATTGTTGTTGTTACCGGGATCCGAAAACTTGTCGTCAACTCACTGTGTAGCATAATCGGTTGATGCATTTCCCCGGATAGGAAGAGATCCAGGTTCGAATCCCGGTAGTTACGATAATATTTTTTCGATAGATTAATTTTATATGTATATCTTTCTAATTAATTCATTTAATTTTTATTAAAAATATCACGGATCTATGTTCTGTAAAATTACAATTTCACAATAAGAATGGGTTCTCCTTAAAAAAAAAAAAATTCGATCAAAATAACATGTTATTTGCGGAGGTGATATTGATACACCTATCTGGGACATTATACTTTTTCCCACATATTTATCTCTTGTTAGTATCTACAATGACTATATTCTTTCGTGGATCGGTATGGTTAGCGCTTTAGACCAATTTACAGTGTTTTTGGTGACGTCGACACGGTATTGCCGGTTGGCACTTGGACGATCCGCCCGAATGCTGGCGACACGGCTAGAGGGTTTTTTATCATAATTTTTTATCCTTCCAATTCATTTATTAATATTAAACACTTATGATGTTTATTACAATAAGGTAGTTAGTAAAAGTGTCAAAGCGATTAGCGCTGATGCACTTGTAGTAGTAGATTTGACGGTCTAGCCGCATGTAGAGTACTCAGATTATCGTAGACTGGAAGGAATTGGAAAAATTGGAAATTGCTGGTGACACGGTATCGTCAGACTGTGGCCTGTTACTCTTTTCATCACGTCAACCCTGACTGTGTTCACTGAAATGTGGTTAGAAACTTGACTGAAATGGTTGAAATTCTATTACCCGCCGTGGCAGCTTTATAAATAAACGTTTATGTTATATTTAATCATATTTTTAATTGTATTGTGAGTAGGACGTAAACGTTTTTCATTGTCGATCAAATTTATGTTGCCTTTGAATTAAAATAGGGGATGAAATACAGCGTGACTTTATTTTGAAATAAAGGGTTAAAATAAACGTAACGCGTTAAATGGACGATTCATATATACATATATTTACAATAGTTATGTAGGTACTTACTATGTATTGAAAAAATATTTTGTTGCTACCTAGACTTCTTTTTATCCTGTTAAATGTAGTTACTCATATTACCATCTCGTTACAGCAATCGATTATATTTGAGACAAATTTAAAACATACATTTTTATAATTGACGCAACTTATTATTCGATTTTTAAAATCAATCAACTTTATATAGCGATGAATTTCAAATACCTTTAAGTGATACATGCAAGGAGACGCCATAATTAAATCAATCCATTTATTATTAAATCCGGACAGGAAGAAGTCCAGTTTCGAATCCCGGTAGAAACAAAATAATTTAGGATTAATTGATTTCTTCTGTTCATTTTCTTGATTGATTCATTTAATTTGTGTACGGTGAATATTCCAGGCCGATTTTGTTTGGCCGCCAATTTGCTAGTCGTAGAGAGTAGTTGATTACGATTTATTGCGGAGCATCTAACGCCTCAACAGCGTGTTGAAGTCATTTCAATATTTTATCTAATAATGGCATTAATAGTGTTCGCTATCCATATGTTGGAAAATTTAATGGTGGCTGAGTTGGGTCGATTGGGGCTGCAACACGTGCGGCTTCAACAGGACGGTGCCCCCCTCATACACAGCCTGAGCTACACTTGAAATTTGACAGAATTTTTTCCCGGCAGCATGTGTGTGAGAATGAGCATTTATACATCTGTTATATTTCATACATAATTGTAATAAACCAAGTAATCAATAAATAAAAAACAAATTTAAAAAATGTATTTCATTTCATACTTATTCATAAACCACATCGGCCTGGAACATAATATTCACCCTGTATTGAGAATATTATAGAACAATGTTCTGAAATTGCAACTTCACGATAAAAATATGTTTTCATTAAACAAACTTAATATGTGATTCCTTTTCGTGTATATTAGACAAAGAACACAGACATAAACTGGAATTAATAAGTGAGGCTAATAGTGAAATACTGATCTTTCCTGAAACTTTTTTTATTAGATTGGTACATTACACAGAATTGCTAAACCTTAACCAGTAACCACGTACTCTTGATCATGCTAAGGTCAGTCGTGATCTGGCGCCGTTGCGTGAAAGGGACTATCGTGTGAAAGGGACAATCGTGTGACTGCGTAAATTATCCCTTTCTCTCTTTTCCCATTATTTCTTAGTTTGCACGCGACATCTATTACAATATTAAACGCAGTTAAATAGATTACATTACTGTAATGTTTAAATAAATTGTTATATACATAAAATTGTTCTAAAATTCTAAAGTTTTTTTTTCCTAAAAATTATTCGAGTAAATTTGTATTAAGTAATGATTTGAGTTAGGTACTAAAAAAAAAATAGATTCTGTCAAAGAAAAAATATATGTTTTAGTTAGTTATGACATCCTGAAGAAGAAAATGGTATTTTTCGAAACCGGTAGATGTATTTAAACTCTATTTAGTGGTTAATAAAACAAAGATAATAAATAAAAATATAAAATGTTAATAATTTTTTAATATAATTTCTTTAGAGACTAGTATCTGTCTCAGAAGTCCAAGACTAGAGGGGAGAAATGGCTTGTAATAGGGATCAATTTAGAAAAAATGACGATGATTTGAGAAAATATTTCAAAATACGCTTAATTAAAATACTATCGAATTAAAATATATTACAATATTTTGAGTATGACCAAATTTTTGTAGGAATTAATTACTGGGTTTTATCCCATGGGGGATTATCATCAAGATTAAGATGTCCTACAGAAACGAAGCTACTATTTTTTATTTGAGAAGTATGCAAGTATATAAAAAATATACTAGTCTAAAATATGAAGTTAAAATAATTGAAAATACTGCATTTTCAGACGTATTCTAGGATATGTTAATAATTCGAATTATAATATAAAGGATATTGCCCCTACTTCATTAATATGTCTCAAGTTTGTAGAACTCCATAATCACGTATGTGAAAATAAAACGCTTGTTTATTGATTCTACTCGTTTAATTTACTTGAGACGCGTTTCGCCTTGTAATGGAATTATCAATCTAACAGTTTAACTAACAACTTGTATTTTAAATATCATTAGTGTTGTAACTGAATGGTTACTCAGAATAATTAGAAGCATTCAAAATGTTTGGAAATTCTTAAAATTCCAATGAATAATGTTGTCCCTTTTCATCTCATGCTAATAAAATTGTACAGCTGTCCCCCAGAAGAGTTATAAATACAAATTGTTGAGTTAAATTATTAGATTGATAATGCCCTTACAAGGCGAAACGCGTCACAAGTAAATTAAGCGAGTTGAATCAAAAATCAAGTGTTTTATTTTCACATTTGTGTTCCTTTCTAACATTATATTTATATATATATTATTATATATTTTACAACAATTACGTAACCACACGCATTCATTGTTTCTAAATGGGTCGGTCGATTCAATTACACGGAAGTACTCTTTATCTACGCGGTCCATTGAGTGCATATTGGCGTGAGGTTAACGTTTAAATGCATTTTTACTATTAGTATTACTAGTGGGCTTGTTTAAAAAGCAATAAATATATCACAGGTCGGCAATGCACGTAGTTTATTCTATGAAAAATAAACTGTAGTTAGCAAATAATAGGCGAGCATGTTAAACCCGAGGTGGTTTTAGTACGAGATAATTCAGAACGTAAAAATTTTTAAATTTAAAAAATAATTTTATTGCACAATTTCATATTTCTTTAAACATACAGTATCTTAATTTATTTATTCACCTAATCACCTCCTACAATTTGCATTTCTCATATTTCCTTGCTGACTTTAAAGTACCTATGTCGTATCGTCCACCGTCATTTCGTGTAACCAATTATCACCTCTAAAACGTTTTCCATGCAGGATCTTTTCAAGCTTACGAAAAAGGTGAAAATCGCTCGAAGCAAATTCTCGACTGTACAGCGGGTGATCGAAAATCTCCCACCCAAATCTGCCCAAGGCTTTGCCGCGCAGTTTTGAGCAAAATTGGTTAAATACCATTATATCATTATGTAAAGATAGATTAGGGTACTGTGTGTTTAAAAAAAAAAACTGTCAAAATATTTTCGTAATTTTTATATGCGAAAAATCTTATTTTCTGGATTACCCTCGTATAATGCATATATTATTAATGAGAACACATTCTTATTGTGAAGTTGTAATTATTAATAATATAGGTCTGTGATATTCTATATACAAATTAAATGTATTAATTAGAAAGACATACATATAAAATCCTTTTTAATTGAAAAATATTGTTGCTACCGGCATTCGAACCTAGATCTCTTTCCAATCCGGGTAAAGTGCATTTATCGATTATTCTACAGCATACAGTGCATTGACGAACAAATTTTCGAACCTATATGTCACATTATTTAAATGCTATCTACTTTATTTTTAAGGAATCTCAAATACCTTTGAGTAATCCGATAGATGTATCAATTTTAAAAGTGTAACACAAGGTTCAAAAATTTGTCGTCAATGCATTGTATGCTGTAGCATAATCAGTTAATGCACGTTCCCCGGATTGGAAGAGATCCAGGTTCGAATCTCGGTAGCAACAACAATATTTTATAATAAAATTGATTTTATATGTATATATTTCTAATTAATACATTTAATTCGTATTTATAAAACATATACAATAGGTTAGTATTTTTATATTTTACCAACCAATATTGGATAAGTAGTTTTAACTACAAGGGTCGCTGAATTAATACATTCGGTCAATGGACCAAAAATGTTAATTTTCAGATCCGGCTCGATCTGGACCCAAAAATGTGTTAAATACAAGAGGACGGATTGAAAAATGTTCGCTACAAGGATCGTAGATCCGAAAAAAATATACGATCTCCGGCTCGTAGGATCAAACAAATGATACTAAATTCTGGTTTGTTAGATTGAATATGTACGGGAATTTTGGAATTGGTATGGCTGAAATACCATTTCCAGCCTTAGGAATGGAACAATGAAGCTCGAGTCGCCTTTAAAATGACAGCCTGGAAGCTGGAACCATCATAAGATGTGGTGCAATATTGTTATTACAACTGTTCTTTACAATTACGCTCTTGATATTGCACAACATACATACACACACTATGCTTGTATGTATTAGCTTTGTGATCAGTTTAAAATTAAACAGTTTATCATCATCATCGTCACTATTTATCTTCATCGTTGATTTGCGCTGTTTCTCTCCATTTTTAGATCTCTACTTCAGATATGTACATATTTGAGAACATTATCGCTCCACACATACACAATGCAAATTATTAACTAGCATATTTAATAAATGTTCGTCAGCTATTTTAATTAATTAAAAACATTATTTTTATATTAATGCTATTTACCTCCAACGGCAGATAAATTATAGATATCTCAGAGAGACGAAGCTATTTATATTGTATTATATGGGAAATATGGGTATTACAGGGATTACGATCAATGTTCGACTGGCTTAAGTGATCACTTTATACAATGTGACGTTCACCATTCCACCCAATCAACCTCCATATCTATAAAAATTTTGAATGTTGTATATATGCTACCATATAGAATTACTTCAAGTAATAACCACAACTTCGCTGTCGCCATCTATGGCCTGAAATTTGATATTCATTTCCCTGAAACAGCATAGATGTCAATAATGAGACTTCTATAATTTGTCTCATTATCTTTATAATAAAAAATTATGACACTCACTCGTCTTGTGCCCCTGGGTTGTCGTTGTCATTATTTAACTGCCTAAGATGGAGTTTTTGAAAATCATCGCCTATTTATTTTACACACAATTTCAAATTACAAAGTCTGGTACAGCGACAGACACCGCGATATTATTTTTAAATTTACCATCTGTCAGTCTAGACGACGAGCACCTGGAGTACCTGTGCCTGTCGCCACAATACAAAATTTATTAAAGAGTCGACGATACCTTTAAGATTAGAAATGAACTCGGCAATATGGTGCAACGAACTTATTTGAACTCTTCCGTACTGCTTTGATAGGCAAAATAGCATTTCATGCCGAGAACAATAAACTTATGAATTATTGTGTACGTATGTATGTATTCAATCGATAGCGCCCGCGCGGATAGTAAGCGGGACATGATTTTTTAATTGAGTCTTTGAACTAAAACCCATACGCATTTCTGATAAGACGCTTTTTATGAGAATTGAAAGGTTTACTGGATGAAAGTGATTCGTAGCATTTTAAAATTGTCGTTTTTCATGATTGGAAGTGTGTTTATATCAATTATTTAAATACAGTTAGATTTATGATAATAGTGTTCTTTCATGGTAAAATTTTCACTGAAACTTGGTTTTACGCGTTTTTACCTTAGGGTGGCATTGTACATATTGTAGAGTCGATAACCAATTTTGTTTTACAGCGTGTAGTACTATGACAGGTGTAGCATGTGAACTGAACAGAAATTAAGAGAGAGAGAGAGAGAGAGAGAGAGAGATAGAGAGAGAGAGAGAGAGAGAGAGAGACTAACTTACCATCACGCCATAATTGGCTCAAGGATAAAATGGTACACTTTTTCGTCTTAGCACCAATCTTGCCTCTTTCACTTAAAGACATTTTTCATACACGTCGATTTTTGAAGATTCTTACTGAACATTCTATATATATTCTAACCGATGATACCAAGTCTCGCCTCATATATTTTATCTACCATCCTCTCTTCATTCATACGTTTCACATGCCAAAACCACCTTTTGTTATTCTATCGACTATGCTACAAACAGTTGATTGACGAAAATTGATGTTTGATAGACAGTTACGTCAAATGTAAAATAAATTGTTGCATTTGTTATATAGAGAGAGTTGACATTTTATTTTTATCAAATTGTTAATTATCTATCTACTGATCTGGGATAAAACGCCCTCGCTGACTTTTTCATAAATGTCTTTTACATATTGTTTCGATAAACTATACTGCTCAGCCTCATGATATATATGCGTATTATAATAATAATAATTGGAAAGAACAAAATGCGTATCTCTTGATTATGCTATTATCACATGGCTCCTTTATCTAGTAGTCCCTTCAATTATATAATTGGCTTAAAGGGCCGCTCCTCATAAGGGCGGGGACCGCGTTGTCACCCGCGGGGCGGGCATTATGTGGGAAGATGGGAGGAGGGCAAGGAAGGACGAGACCCGATGGTCGGTAAATCATTCCGAAACCGAATGGTCGGACACATATAATACACATGTGTGAGTGACTCGAAGAAATGACTCGTTGTCGTATTTCCTTACTATAGTCAGAAGCAGATGGCACCAGTGAAGCAAGTTCCTCGCAGCATTTTACCCTGCTACAGTTTCATCTCTCGTTTAATATTAAATAAATTGTTCAGATCAAAAATTTGAAAACATTGGCACATTTCACATTGGCAGGATATTTTTAATGTTTGTAAAAAATATTAATTTCGTAAAGACAGCTGTCTAGCTGTCCCCAATTTTGAAACCTTTACGAGATCGGAACGGAGAGCTGATACATAGTCTTTCTGTAACGTGGGACCTAACGCAATAGACTCGAGATATACGAGTATATTATATCATAATAAAAGCTATGAGTAACTTGTTGGCCTAGTGATTTAGTGATGGGGGGTTCGCGCCTTGCTCCAGGTGACCAGCTAGTCCTATTTTCATAGTACAAGCGTATAGCTTAGTTTAAAAATAGTAAGAATATTGATGTGATGTGATTTAGTTGTCAAATTGCGATTCACGTATATATTTAAGGAGTTTTTAGTGCCATATTTTATCAATTGTTTTAATAACATTGTAATGTTCTATTCAATTAATCAATAAATGTAACACTTAAGGTTAAATTAAATAAATACATCATTTAGCAACTATTTCTAAAATGTAATATTTCTGCCGACCCACAAATTTATATATATATATATATAAAATTCTCACACAAATAAAACTCGAGTCCGGTCATGGAAGTTATTGCAACATCCCGATCCGCCACTGGCTCTGTTCCACCGTTTTGTACCAGTTTGCGTCAGGTGTTTATACCGCTCCTGTTCTGATGAACAGACATTCAAAAATCTAAAGCATTTCTTTACATTTCATCGAAAAAAATATGATTAAAATACAAAAATATAATTTGAGAAGAAAATCAAATAACGCATTGAGAAAACGAAAATATGTTTTACTTGGAACTGCGCGGTCTGCACACTTTTCAAGAGCGCGTGTTCATTTTTTATTATTGTAATGTACAAACATTTTATTTTATGCAACAAAGTATTCATTTTAATGCACTTATCTCTTGAAATAATTTCCTACACTATTAAAATTTAACTTTAACCATACTTTTAAAGCCAGGAAATGCTACTAGATAATATAAATAAAATCAATAAAATTGTGTACTTATGTTGAAAATAATATATGTTTTTACCACGAGTTTCATAACAGTGTGTTGTAAAATGATTTAATTATTTATTTATTGTACTTACACATGGTTGACTGCATTTATATCTATCGATTTAGACCCTCCATTTTGATAGTGTGCAGTCGAAGAAATTCCATTTTGATCTCGTTCTGAACCTTCACGGATGCTTAGTAATTTTTGCCTTTCACCTAGGTTCATTAATTCGGCTTGAAAATATTATATTATTTATTAAAATATTGATGGCAGGCATCTGTAAAATATAAGCGTAATATAAATAATATGATGTCACCATGGTGATGGATTTTACGGTACTAACAGGTACTATAATTTTATTACAGCGGAAAAGTGCCTACTCCCTAGTATATAGATAAACCGGAATATTATCTCAGAAGCAATTAATTAAGTAATAATATGTATGTGCTTACTTCCTATTTAATAAATATTGTAGAATCAATATATCATAATAATAATATTAGATAATTTGTACAGCGCCATTTTCGTAAAAACTTTCACCTCGAGGGCGGGCGCTTTATACATAAACTGTTAGTAGTTCTACAATTATCTTTATTTTTAAAATTAAAAATTGTTATTTTCACTTATGGAAGTGACTTTTTGAAAATGGTGCGTTTTTAGTTTCATCTTAAATAAAGTCTCTGGTGCACTGTTACTTATGACGTTCCACGCTTTTGGGCCTGCCACTGCAAATGCCCGTTCACTAAATTTAGACTTCTGGCAACGGTCGGTCAGTTTTACAACCCTTCCTGCAGCCGAAGTAGTGGCTGACCTGAGAGTTTGACGTCTACCATCCAAATTATTTTGAAGATACAGAGGCGCCATGTTATGTGTCGCCTTGTACATCAATCAGCACAATTTAAATTCAACTATTTCAGGGAATCAGAGCCAATGTAACTGATGTAAAAGGGATGTTATATGAGAGAATTTGGAAACTCCATATGTGTATATATTTCGCTACCTACCTTATATTATATTTCCTTCTGTTGATATAAAATGCCGCATTGAGCAAGCTCGTGCAATCTTTATCCGCATGAAAAAGCTGATGTTCTACAGTCATGATCTCAACCTTAGATTACGAATGTGAGTGGTCAGATGCTATGTGTTACGCGCACCGAATAAATGATAAGGCGACTTGAAGCATTTGATATGTGGATTTATAGAAGAATGTAAATGTTATGTTATACTATAAGTTGGATGGATAAAGTTACGAATGTAAATGATATGGTTGGGTTAAAGAGAAATAACTACTTAAAACAATAAAAATCAGATAACTTCAATATCTCGAATCTGATGAGACATCCAGAGAAGTGCGAGATCTTGAACTTCATAATGCAGGGAAAAATTTATGAAAGTCGGGGAATATAATGGCTGAAGAACCTGAAGCAATGCTTTGACTATTTTAAGGAAACCACATAATGTAAAGTTACAGTTTTTACAGAACATTGTTATATATTCCGGGGCGCAGTAAATAAAGTGATGATAGGCAACGGATAGGGCATGAAAAGAAGAAGATATATCTTCTTGCGTGACACGCTATGAATACTTAAAGAATTGGCACATATTACGACATATTTGAGGAAAAGGTTCGCTATTGCTGTTATGCACGTATAATAGCTTCAATCGATATGAATTTGCGCGTTCATTTACCTGCAATGTGCAAGGACCACGCTGGCGACATTATCCCTTCCCAAACCATCCAGTAACACAACTCTACAGCTCTAATTAAATCTGTAATATTTCAGTAAATATACGCAACATACACTTCATTTTTTAGTTAATTTGAAGTAAATATTTACATTTAGAAATGATTAGTGAAAAATCAATTATGTAAGGCGAATTCTACGAAAATAATTATTTTTAATTCATTCCATTGTAAAATTAATACGTTGACAAAAATAAAAATAAAATAAAAAGTAAAAAGTAAAAACAATAACAATCATACGAATGTAATGGTGTCTCTTTCTCACTAATTAAATGAAGATTGAGAAAAAGGAAGGTGGTTGTATTGAACAATGCAACCTCCTATATAGAACTCGACGAATGCTCCGAATTATAATATTACACATTTATTTTATATTTAATGCTCAATACTTAAAGTAAAATTATGGTAATAACCATTTTTTCACATTTTAAAGGCTAATAGAACTGTATATTTTACGGTAACACGAGTTGACAGCATGGCTGCGTATGAGTATTTTATGTCACGGTACGGTAAAGGTTACAAAGTAAATTCTTGGCAAATTGCACACTGAAGGTACACACAACGTCACAGCACCATTTCTCACGTGCCAGCGAGATTAAACAATGGAAAAAATGTTAATATTATAATAAGGAATGGAATATATTATTGATAATAAATGTGTGAAGAATAAATAATTTGACAGACATGCCAAAGCTTAAGTAATTTTTTTCTAGAGTTTCCGAGAAGGAATCGTGGTGTTTTGTCTTGAAGCTTTCTAAATATTTTAATTTAGTTATCATCTTAACCCTTCCCAAACCATGCTGTAACATAGGTCTACCGTCATAATTAAACCTGTAATATTTCGGTAAATACATGCAACATAAAATTCATATTTTAGACAATCCTAAAGAAAATATTATCGCTTAGGAACAACTATTGAAAAACCAATTATGAAAAGGGAATCTTACAAAAACAATTATTTTTTTCCATTCAATCCGTTGTAAAGTTAATACGTTGATAAAAATACAATTAGTGATATAAAAAATAGAGATCACACACTATTTTCACAGTGAAAAGAACAAAAAACATACAAATATAATTATCTCTTTCTCAATAATTAAATGAAAAGAGATAAGAAGGAAGGACACATTGTATACGACTTAATGAATGCTCTAAATTATGTTATTAATCATTTTTTCAAAATTAATGTTCAATATTTAAAGTGAATTCGTGCCATTAAAGCCATTTAAGCTAATAAAAAGATTTTTTCTAACAGTTATTTACGGTAACACGAGTTGACAGCATGGCTGCGTTCGGATATTTTATATCATGGTATGGTAAAGGTTAAGAAGGTTGTGTATGCACACCATGAACAAACATGCAAACTTATATATGCGCACTGTGAACAACGCGGCACACGTTGTAATGGTACCTAATCAATTTTATTGTAAACTCTGTTTTATAAGCGACATGATTGGCAGAATTCATTATAATTTTCATCCCCTTATTCTTTAAGAGTCGGTAGTCCAAAGTTGCTTCCATCAATACTTTTCATTAGTTGATAACCAATTATGTGCTATTAGCAGAACACATTCTTATTGTGAAGTTGTAATTATTCAGAACAGACGGTCTGTGTTATTTTAAATGTAATAATTAGAAAGATATATATATATAAAATTAATTTTATCGAAAAATATTGTTGTTGCGCCACCGGGATTCGAACCTGGATCTCTTTCCAAGCCGGAGAAGGTGCATTATCCAACTATGCTATAGCGACGATATTTTTAGCGACAAATTTTCGAACCTATATGTTACCTTTTTGATATTAATACATTTAATCGTTCCATTATTTGAAAGAGTCATTATTTTTACGGAATCTCAAATACCTTTGAGTAATCTGTGAACTTCACAATAAGAATGTGTTCTCCTAATAATAAAGTTGTATCAATGTGTCCATTGGATCGGCCGGAGGTTGCGTGCACAATGTTTTTGTTTATCATTGGCGAGACATTACTCGAAGGGATGTTGTAAAAATTAGTTTTCAAAAATCCACAATCGATGTATATTTAATTAATTCATGAACAAGTGAAAAGAGTTATATTGAGCTCGTCTATATAGCTTTCATATTTAAGCTGAAAAACGGGTGTGGAAATATGTCATGAAAGTAGAAAATAAAATGCCAAAAATGTTTTATCCGATTACACCATGTATAACAGATCTCCCTTGGATCAGGATTTCCTGTTCTTGCTTGTTCCAAAATCGGGAGTATTTTATTTTTATTTTACCTCTTCCGTTTCCGCTAATAAGCTGCTTCCGGTACAACAAACATCGAAAACATCACGTCTTCCGAAAAAAAACTTTTTTTCGCTATTTCTTCCTCTAAAGGTAAAATTTTCCGATTATTTAAGTCATGTACGGTTCGTCAAATACCTTTTAGTGATTTACGCAAAGCTCAGAAAGACTAAAATAAATTTTTTTATTACCTAAGATAAAAAAATTATCTGAATATATTTTTCCCCGCGGGAACCTTTTGGCTTGCTAATCGTACCCGTGTACAGTGGCGGCTTCAAGAATGGTGCTCGGTTACAACAATATTATTATTTAATTCATTGGCGTACTTCGCGCCCAAATCTAGTACCTAAGATATTATTTAAAAATAGAAGAAACATCGGAAGTTTTTTTGTGGTAATTTGTATTTTCTTACATTTTTAGTAAAAAAATACGTCGGTGAAGTAGTATTTTTTTTTGTGCATTTATTACAATATTTTAAATAATACATTTTTATTAGGTATCATAAAATTAAGAAACAAACGTTTTCTTCCATTTTTAACTGGTCTATATTTTTTCAGAAGCCCCTTGATATTTATCGACTGTATAATGACGGCTGTGAATTGCGCGCCTCGATTCTAAATCTTCGATCAGTATCGGAAGAAATTTTTTTTTTACTTATCGTACATTGAATTTGCTTTCTATACAATAATATATAGTATATTATGAGGTTAAAGACCGGTGTTCCATCCTCATCACCGACTAGTAAGTTGAAAACATAAGAACGGCAAGTTTTTCACCTCAGAAATGCATACCATCCTTGATCTGTCACATTTTACCTTCGCCCTAAACTGGGAAAATTTATTATTGATACCTGGGAGAGATAAATGAAAAGATGTTTTAAGTTATAAAATGGAATCTAATTATAATTATAGTGAAATACAATACTTGCCCCAGCATGATATCTGGATACCAACAGGTTATTTACAGGCAACTAAATTTAACCTTTAAAAACGGACCCACAGTTCTTTCCAAATAATAAAGAAATGCAAATCATAAGCAAATACTAATAACCTACAAGTTATATAGTAGTGCACTATGATTTAAAATGATTGGCGGTATTTGCCCTTCGTTCATCACGCTTTTAGAAAGCGACAGCAAAATTACAATTTTACAGTTCAGTTCAGAGCTCAATCTAAAATGGCCAAAAAACCCCTCACAAGCGATCAGTTCTCGCTTGTTCCATAGATTTACCCGAGTGAAGTATCTGCGGATCCATAACGTCATTGACAGAAATGTAGTTAATACTAATATACGAGACGGAATGATTTTTGAACATGACATCCAAATTTGTAATGCCATAATATATATACTCTCAAAAAAATATACTTTTGTAATTTGTCGCTAAAAATATCGTCACTGTAGCATAGTTGGATAATGCACCTTCCCCGGTTAGGAATGAGATCCAGGTTCGAATCCCGTTGGCGCAACAACAATATTTTTCGATAAAATTGATTTTATTTGTATATCTTTCTAATTAATATATTTAATTCATATTTCATATTTTTTATCACATGATCCTTGACATATCCTTTTTTCATCAGCCGCCACTGCTTATACATATTTTGTTATATCTGTGAGTATTTAAGGGAAACAAATGTAGAAAGTAACAGGGTATGGATATAAATCGAAACATTAGAGCTATTAGTGTTATTCTTGTCTCACGCGTGTTGGTTGTGTGTCGCAGTGTAGGGTGCCTGTTGTAACTAGAGCAGTATATATAGATGAAAGAGCACTTACAAGGTTTCGCTTATTGAGGTGATGAATTAATACAATTTTAATGCACAGTTGAACTCTAGAGTGGCTCGCTGGAGATGCTGTCGAGTAGCGATGCTGGTGTTAGGACGGCCTGCGGAGAATTGCTCAGTAGTGGCTTGGCAGTAACCGTCTCTGGTGCATAATGTTTATTTACTGTTGCTCATCGGTCGCTCTGGTTCGGGCCCTGGTTGATAGGTGAGCCCTTACCCGGCCATGTCTACGGGCGCGAGTAAGGTCACTACAGTGTTATTTTGTTCACATGTACATTATTATATCTCACTACAAATGTGTTTCAACTATTTAGTTGCCTATTTTACCAACCGAAATACAAGGGCCGTATATCACATTCAACCGTATTCTGCGGATGACAGCAGGAGGTTATTTAGCGATGATTTCTTGGTCGGTGCCAATGTTAAAAGTTATCTAATATATATTTATTAATATCTACCATTCGTTTTTGTTTTTTATTTTTATTTCTACGGTATCCATAACCATAAATTATTATATTTTTATTTATTATCTTTGTTTTATTAACCACTAAATTGAGTTTATATACATCTACCGCTTTCGAAAAATACCATTTTCTTCTTCAGGATGTCATATCTAACTAAAACATATATTATTGTATCTTTGCCAGAATCTATTTTAAAAAAATCTATTTTTACAAAAAAAAAAATTTTTTTTTTTAGTACCTAACTCAAATCATTACTTAATACAAATTTACTCGAATAATTTTTAGAATGGGACTCGTAGTTAAATTTAGTTGGTTGTTTATAATTTTTTGATTAGTTTTTATTTATTATGGGGAGCATTTGAGATGTTTGAACAATAGTGGGTTTTCAGAATTTTCTAATCATTTAATAGAAAATCGTAATGGTTTTGATAAAAAATTGGGATTGTCAATTTTGCATATAAACGGTGTTGGTCACAAATTAAACAATTTGGAATCGTTGGAGATAAATAAAGCGTGTAATATTTTGTTTCATTTTCATACAATAAACGTGTATTTTGTGTACAAAATTTCCAGTTTCATATTTACATACCCAAGTAGCCCTACCACTACTGTACGGATTCAAAAATAAAACTTGACTATTTTAAATGTCTCAATGTAGATAATGGAGCAGGAGAATCTGCATGGTTATATATGCGGCGATACACCCGTCTGGTGAACGGTTAGTCGGTCAAATTTAACACAACACAAACGTCTAAATTAGTTTGAAAAATAGTTTTGCAAAAAAAAAATGGATGAAACTCAAGTGGGTTGGGCGTTATATAATAATACTCATAATATAATAATTTGGTTTATTAAGGAGAACACATTCTCATTGTGAAGTTGTAATTATTCGGAACAGACGGTGTGCGATATTTTAAATACTAATTTAATGTAGTAATTATAAATATATACATATAAAATCAATTTTGTTGAAAAATATTGTTTTTGCGCTACCGGGATTCGAACCTGGATCTCTATTTCCAATCCGGGGAAGTACACTACCAAGTGTGTTATAGCGCCAGTATTTTTCATGACAAATTTTCGAACCTATGTGTTACACTTTTTCAAATTAATACATCTGTCGTTCCATTATTTGAAAGCCATCTACATTATTTTTACGTAATCTCAAATACCTTTGAGTAAACCGACTGCAGAAGCCAGAATTATCAATTCATTTTTTATTAAATTTTGGTCACATTGATACAACTTATATTATTAAGGAGAACACATTCTTATTGTGGAGTTGTAATTATTCAGAACACAGGTCTGTGATATTTTAAATACTAATTTAATGTATTAATTATAAATATATACATATAAAATCAATTTTGGATTAGAAATACACATCCAGGTTCGAATCCCGTTAGCGCAAAAATAATATTTTTTAAACCTTTCGGGTAGAATGGTCGTACAAGTACTATCGAATGATTTAAAAAAAAATCGTTCACGTAATATACCTCACACCTATTTTTAAATTAAGCCTAATGCGTGTGCTGTGAAAATAGGACTAACTTGATGATCTCCTGAAACGAGAGTAGAACTCCCGGCCACTGGTTAACTAGGCGAGTGTCTCAACCATTAGACCAACAAGCTATTCTTATGATATTAATTCATAAGTACTTTAACCTGTACGATACATTCCAAAGTAGTTTTAATTATTATCTACATCATTAATTAAAAAATCTTGAAAAAGAAACATAGCATACTTATGAGAATTAGAGATTATAAAATAGTGTTTGTTTGGATATACGTTGAAATCATGTCAGAAATATTTTGAAGGTTATGTTTTAAATGGTGTGATGTGATTAATGTGAGAGTAGTGAATGTTTCAATATTACATCCACCACTCTCGTGCTCTTTTAAAGGTTACAGAATGTATTGCTGCAATTCATGAGGAAGAAATCACTTACTGTTTTCACTGAGTTTATTGACTTTAAGTTAACCCGTAAGTGATTTCTGAAGCTGTTAAATGGAAGGTAGCGATTCCGTATCTCTGTTGGCCGCGTTGATATTGTTACATAACGAGTTTAGTTTTGTGCACCGTTACTTGTTAGGTGTGTTCAGCTTCGCCGGGCGGTGATAGACCTCTACATACTCTTCAGTTCAGAAAAACTCACTCGTCGAATTTCTCAGTAGCTAGGGTATATATATTTTTTAACGGTGTTCCTTACTCCATAATAAATGGATACATTACAAGGTTAGTAATCAGTCGTTGTAACTTACGATGGCCGTGTCGCGGGTTTGATTAATTTCCATACATTCGGAACATCACCGTTGCTTACTCTCAGCGACACGACGTGACGTGGAATAAAAAACGTACACCCGAGAACAGATCGAGTAGGGCTTTAAGTCTACGGTGATCGATGACGACGCCCCTTTTTAATGGTTTCCTTTACCGTCTGTTCAGGAGGGTTTTTTTTATAAGAATTTCGCACTGTCGGTGCGGTATCGTCGCAAATTATCGAGCAAGCAACAGTTTTTTATATATATAAGTATGTTACAACTTAATCTTTGAACCAATTAAGAATAGATAAAATGTGTCCACCTGGGATGCAGATTAAATGAAAACTATGTAAATGAAATAAAATTAAATAACAATAACTTTATATGAAACCGCGAATTTTATTATACGTCAACCGGTTTCGCTCATGTTTCATCAGGACGTATTTAAAACTGAACATAAATACAAAAAGAGTGCACTTATATATACACATAAAGAGGGATAGAATATAAAATTACTTGTGGAAGAGAGAGACAGAATACATATATTATTAAATAAAACATCAAGGGAGACAGAATATAAAATTATATGCGAAAGAGAGGTAGAATACATATACAAATAAACAGAACATTAAGGAATGTAAAAATACTGTGTTGATGAAAAAAAATTATATATATGTGAATTAAATTCAACCTTTCTATGGAAATAAAATGTGGATCTACAGACAGATTCTAATAATATGCTGGATTGTCAGGGTTACAGGTGATGACATTTTTTTTTTCTTGTCATTGATGGATTTTCACGTAGTCGTAAGAAAAGAATTGATGGAAATAAGAATGAAAAAATCAATAAATAATTATGTGTACATATTTTACGGTTTATATCTAAAACACATGTGGAGTTTAAATAATTATGTTTTGAAAAAGAAATTACATGGGTACAAAAATAAAATAGAATACGTAATAGTGTAGTTATATGATGATCTAACAATTGAAAAAAAAGTTGACTGAATATTGTTAAAATCTTTACATTAAGAAAAACTAATATATTGTATATTTATGTGGGTTTTATTATAATCCAAAAATTAAGGAGGCTATTAGTTAAATTTTTTGGATGGATAATAATTATACTAACAGAAAAATCACTGGTGATGTTGATATTCGTATGAGGGAAAACAAGCTAGTTTTAGTATTTAATATTATTAAGAAGTTTATTTTTTTCTGTATACGGAACGTATTACGCAAACTCGCCACATTTAAGCTATATAATAGAATTTTTTTTGAACGGCAATAGAATTAACTTGTAACGCAATATTCCCTATTCTATAATACTGTTGTACTGCTTTCTATGAAATAATATTTAAATTTGTTTAATGGCACAAATCACTCTTGAATGGTGGATTGCCTGTTTAAAAGAAGAAGAAGAAGAACGTATTACGTACTTGAACATAATTTCTACAGACATTTATTCAGAATCTATATATCTGTCTATCTATATCTATCTAATCTACATATCTATCTGTTGATATATTTGCTTGTGTATTTTGAAGATGATAACGTCCAAAAATTACCAGATCAAGTAGAATCATTGTGTTATCACAAATAAATAAATAAAAAGTGATTTTGTTTTTGAAGTTAATCCGTACTGCACTGAGACCCCGCGGTGCGGGATGTGCAAAAGACGTTAGTTGTATAAAAAGTCGACAGAGCCGGGTCAGGTTAGGTTTCTTGTGTTGATATGGGTCCATTTATCTGGAGGGTCGCTGAATCCGGAAAGATTTCCCGGTAAGGGAGGAAATAAGACCAATTTCATCATTTATCTATCGTTTAATGTTACCTACACATCTACAGGGTGACCGTAATGTGTCTCAAAAAATTCTAATAAATATTAATATTTTAATGTTGTGTACAAATAAATTAATATGGGTAAGCATTCTACGAAAATGTTCCAGTGGTTCTCGAAAATTTTACTATACTTATTATTTATATTAGTGATGAGATAAAATGCTACTCTTGACTCACTGGTGTGATTGTGATCGGTATTAGATAATATCAGTGATTAAAAACTGTGACATTACATCATTCATCACAATACACGAAATAAATAAATAAATTAAAAAAACATAATTTTAAACGCATTTACTTATATTATTCAAACTTAATTTGCGTGAAAAAAATTCTAGCATATATAATTAATATACATGTAATTTAATATCATCACAAAGAGAATGAAAAAATCCCTTAAAAAAATGTTTTTGCAGAATTTACTAGATGGCTAGTAGATTATCACCAATTATAATGTCATTCCTTCATGAATATTTTCGCTTCGTATGCGCCCGAATCACGGTTCACAACCAAATATAAATAAAATGAATCGCGAATCATCATATTGCCAGATATTCAATCACTGAAAGTGAGTGTGACTCATATATATTATTTAATATCATCACAAACAGAATGAAAACCCCTAAAAAATATATGTTTATTTTTCGGGTCAAATTCTCAGCATTTTAGGTCAAATGAGTAAAACGCTTTGGAAGAATCTACTAGATCTCTACTTATCACGAATTATAACGTCATTCCATCATGAGTATTTTCGTTTCATATGCACATGCGCCGAATTACGGTTCACAACCAAATATAAATAAAATAAATAATTGAATCACAAATCACGATATTCCCAGATATTCAATCACTGATAGTGAGTGTGACTCAAAGATATCAGTGATTGACTCACGGTTCGTGATTTTGAGATCATCACTAATTTATATGTTTTAAGATTTTGTATATGTATTTTTCGGAATTAAAAGTGATATTCTGAAGGAAGTTTGAAATAAAAATATTTTCTTAGGTTAAATAGGTACCCACATGAGTAAATGAAGAAAGATAACAACAAAGATAGATAATTAAAATGCTTAATTTCTATCAAATGGAGCAGTTGGCAAAATACAATCCACGTGGAAACAGAGAACACAGTATAACACTCTTATTTTCTTATACGTTTCAATATTATAAAGGGCCAGCATGGGTAACTTTTCTTCATTCTTGCCCAATTCCCGTTCAAGCATGCTACATTTAAAATTGCGAGCCGACACATAAAATGCGAGGATATTTAAAGATTTTTTTCTATTTTGAATTAAGAATTGCCATTTTATATTTTACTAACTTTATCCCATTGTCATCCAACATCCATTTTCACTCTTGTTCAATGATTCAAGCGAGCGAAATGGGGTTTCTTAAGTGAGGGACAGAGACTGAATAAGAATTGCTATTAAATTCTTGTTTTAAAGCGGCAATTCCAGAACGTAGTTCTGTGCAATTTTAATTCTCATTAAATTAATCAACTAGAAAGATATACAGAAAATATCTACATATCGAAAAAATATTTAGTTGCTACCGGGATTCAAACCTGGACCTCTTCCTATTCAAGGAAGCGCGTTTTCCATTATTGCTATAGCAATCGAAAGGAATGAATAATTTTGATGGAGTATCAATAGTATATAATATAAGTTCAAAATTTGTCGAAAATGTAATCGATTGCTGTACCGAAAATGGAAGAGGTCCAGGTTCGAATCTCGGTTGCAACTAAATATTTTTTCGATAGATAGATATTTTCTGTATATCTTTCTAGTTGATTCATTTAATTTGTATTAGGAATTTATATAATTAGAAAGAACCTCGTTTTGGAATTCTCGCTTCTTCCCTTAAGATATGTAATCAAAATGACTAAAGCTAACCCCGATCGATTTTCACAATTATCTGAGAAGAAAGAGATTCGTGGGGTAGTCCCAGAAAAAGATAGAGAAAACAAATTTAATGTGTAAAGAGAGGCTTGGTCAGTCATTGAAACAAGAACACTTGGATGTGAAAGTGTCTTGCTGAAGCGATGAGCCTCTGGCCCTCCTAGGACATTGCGTTGATGATGATGGGACTTGGTGAGATATGGTCCGTTCATCATCCAACTTGATGACCTACCACGGTGTAAAAGAAACCTCGGGCTCTTCGGAAGTTTGTTAGAATAGTAGTCCGTTGGGGGATGCTAGGAGGGTTAACTGGGCAGCCGGTGAACCCTTTCAGAGATGCTAGGACTGAACTGCAGTTATTAGAGAGGTGATTCATTTTTCCTGTATATGCAGTCTTAATCTCCCGGGTGTGGTTCTTCGATTGAAGATGAGAAGAAATATTTTCATAATTAAATATTCCTGTGGTTCACGTATTTTCACTGAGATTTTTCATTTTAAAGATAATTGTTCAATCAATGTACTCGTCACTGGTCAGCGTCTTGTTAGTGCGATGCATTGCAAGGCATGTGTCATTTTTTCCAGTATTGATAATTGTAGTAAATTACAACAATTGTATATATTATAATAATTTTCTTAACATATGTGATATACACCTAATGATGTTACATTATTTTTCCTTAGCGGTAAGATCTCATGAACAGAGATGCTGTGGAATTCGGAAACCCGGTCGTTAGTCGGGAGCGCTAAAATTATATAAATAATTTTCCTGCTTTTGTAATAGTCTACGGTTCGAAACCGCATCGTACATCTTTTTTATAAACGGATGTAATAAAATTCCATAAATATACTTAGAGTATTACATACTCGTACACTAGTCAATTCTAAAAATAATTATATTCTTACGGATACGATTGATATTCAAACCCTTAAAATTTACGTCAATACGGCGGGAAGATTGGTTCCAACGCTATTAAATCTTAGTATGGCCTGGCGCCAAACTGTACATCGAGCGAAGGTTTTCATAGGATCATGAAACCACGGAGTAGTAGTTAGTGGTTGTATGTCACAATTGACGAATCGTTTAATAAGGGAGAGACGTGCTTGTTGGACTAGTCGTCAAAACACTCGTGTGCGGTCTGGGGTTTGAGCCCCTAGGAGACTATCAAGTTAATCCTATTCTTACAGCAAAGTCGTGTGCGGATGTGGCATCATAGCGCGCACATACAATTGTTAACAAAACTTCTTCTTCGTGTGCTTCAAGGTTGGCAACCATGTTGAAATATGTTAATTAATCATGTATAAGATCACCAACATTTTGAATATTGAAGCACTTTCTGAGGTTACACAAACAATATAATCTTTTAAATATGAATATAATTAATTAATTTAATTAAATACATATAAAATCAATTATATCGAAAAATATTGTTGTTGCGCCACCGGGATTCGAACCTGGATCTTTTTCCAAACCGGGGAAGGTGCATTATCCAACTATGCTACAGCGACACTATTAGTGACAAATTTTCGAACCTATAAGTTACCTTTTTGATATCAATACATTTAATCATTCCATTATTTGAAAGATTCATCTACCTTATTTTTACGGAATCTCAAATGCCTTTGAGTAATCTGATAGCAGACGCCAGAATTATCAATTCATTTTTGTTTATTTTATTTAAGGTCAACGTGATTTTTGTAACATTAATGAAAATAATATTTTTGTGTTTTGTTTAGGTAATTATTAGAACAACTTTTCACAGAAACGGCTTAGCCCGTCCCATTTTCGAGTACCTGTTTGTCCCTTATATCGTGGGATTATAGTGGGGGTAATTCCAACGTATTCTACAAACCTTTAAGTGCACTTTTATGTTTCTCTAAGTTTAGTTTGTCCCGTGCGCGGTGCAGTCAAGTGTTTTTGTCTTATTTTATATAAAATGGCGAGTTCTAGTCGTCGATATAATATCACATTCTTCATTGTCCTCAGTTTGCAGCTTTCCGAGATGGTTATTATTGATTTATTTATGCGTAATATAATCAATCCAGGAACTACCAGTAGCATTGTACTGTTATGGTAATGTTTTTCTTATTTCCTCCCTCAGCGCACAAATAATAGCATTCATAGTTTAAAGTGCGCAAAATATTAGATTTAAACTTAGAGATAAATGTGACACGTACATATATACTGACTTTCTCAAGTTTCTGATAAAATTTCCCCGATGGAATGTTTGCAGTTTCGATCAATGATGCTTCGGACATATTCATGAAAGGATCTACTGGGTAAAAATCTCATTTGTCCCATTTATCTCGATTTGAGTTCCAGCATACCTCATTTATATTGTATATTATATACAGAACCGTATTTCAATTGGGCCGGTGTATTGAAGAATGCAGTGTTGTACAAGATCGTCGCTCGGTTTGTAGTTCTCGTTGGATGGAAATGTTTGAGCCGAGTCCGGTATTTGCAGCATTCTTAGCTTACATCACATCACTACAGCTTCAATTCCCTGCCTCTCTCTCTCTTTGGATAGATCAGGCGCGTTTCTGTGGATTTATTAATATTCCCAATATGACATCTCTTTCAGAGTGCCCGTGTTTTAAGCAGGTACTTAATCACTTGAAACAGAGTGAATGCGAAATGAAATATTATTTTAACCTGAATTAATTAATTAATTATTTATTTGCGTTTTCCAGATTAATTTAAATGGGTTGAGTAATTCTGGCGTCGCCTAACGTGTATAATTCAAAGGTTTTTGGGATTCATTGCAAAAATAACGATGATAGCTTTTAAAAATAAAATAATATATTTAATAAAATACTATATTTAGGCACTTTTTCGGCAAGGAGAAGTTTCGAAGTTCGTATCCCGGCGATATTTTATTTCTATATTTCCAAATATTTTATGGATAGATTGATTTTTCTCTGTACCCTTCTAATTGTTTATTTTATAAACGCTTGTTCGAAATTAACATAACATGTAATTTTTAAAAATGTTCGTGATCAACTTGTGAAACGTGTAACTGTGATAGTTCGGATTTTCGTCTGTCGGATGCTGGGTCATTGATAGATTCCTCTCCACCACGAGTACATGCGTTGCGGCGTGTATACTAACACTCGCGAAAAGGATCATTATGTATAAGCGGGATTAACGTAAGATTAATTAATAAGCGTTAGCGGAGTAAAGCGGGGTGAAGCGACGGTAGTTGTCCATAACTTAAACTAGAAGATAGACTATCGACTACAAGGGGGAAAGGGGGGAGTTTCGGTGAAAAGTGAAAGTAATTGTGGGCGAGGCTAACATAGACAGGAGAGGAGTTGTAATAGGGGATGTTAAGTACATTTTTATTGTTAATATTAATCTCTATGTTTTCTAGAATGTCTCATCCCCTTTCTGCATAGTTTATTACTGACGATGCCGCAGCAAGTGTCGAAAACGTTATAATTTATATTTAATTAATGTGTTGTGTGAAGTAAACAACGTTGTTTTATTTTAATTTTTTTTCTTCGTTGTTTGTTTTAAAGTTTTGTTAAAAGTTAATTCAAATAATACATGCATTAAATAAAGCTAGTTTACCCGTATATGTAAAGAACAATAGAACATTTCACAATTAGGATTTAGGACATTTTGAAACACTCGATAGATATTAAAGAGGAGTATGAATATATTAAATACAGAATAAGCAATCGTGCCTTTGAAACAGCAAGGACATTTAAATAAAACTGAAATATTGAGATTTCAAGATTTGAATATTGATTTTTCAATTTCATTCAAGTGAAATTTTTTCAAAAATGTTGATATAAATGTTAATTTAAATTTAAACGTTAACAGTTTTTTGATTTCGAGTACGTTATATAATATAAACTCATACATTTTATTTCTTTACTTGGTTTTCTTGGTATTTCCTACTACTAGGAAATTTGTAGAAAATGTTTTATGTGAAAAATTATTGTTAGAATTTTGATAAAAATTATCGCTAAAATATAAGATGATACCTTATATTTCCAAGATCATAAAATGATAAATAATAAAATTCTATTTTTTGCGGATGTTCATAGTTCTAGGTCATACGGCAAAGCAGCCCAGAAAATTGGATAGTTTTCCTTGAGTAAATACAGATGAAAGTATTAAAAAAACATTCAATCATTAGACTTGTTTGCGTTCATGGGCGTACATGCGCTCTTTGATCTTTCGGGGGTCGGAAAAGAGAAAATAAATATGAAGCAGCTAAGGAAAAATCACGCCCCCTTTTAGCGTAGGTGAGCACCTGCATGATTTATGTGTAGGGCGACCAAGTACTTTAAAAGACTATTAATCTTTATACATGTAATCTTTGATAATAATAATAAATTAAATATGCTCTTCGAAAAATAGTGTTATTAGGTTTTGGTCACAATCTCCACAATTTTCGTACCGCGCATACAAGTCAAAAATCTGTGCATTACTAAAAATTCTGGGAAAAAATATAAAGGAAATAATCTATAATATGGATAGTGAACGTATATTTACGGATTTATTACAATTAATGCCCATCAGTGTATCGGTAGAAAATTGAATGGCTTAGTTATAAAAACTACCACGACAACCCACCGCTGTAGTAGTGCAATGTAATGCGTCGATTGTAGCTATTGTATTTTTAAGCTGATGTATTACTCAAGTCATACAATTGGCTATTTACTGAATTGAAGATTCGTATCGGTTGATTTGTTTTATATGGAGTCGTTACTTGTACTGTTTTTTAATAGATTAACATTTGAAAGGCTCACAACTGCGTGCAAATCATTGCAAGTGTGTACTTCTTCTTTTGCTAATTCGCGAATTTTACTATCTTACTGTTTTTAACGTGTTGATTTCATGATCATTCTTTGCATTTGGTGCATGGATTTATTTTTGATTCGGGAAAAACAAAAAGCAATTGGCAGAAATATTTCCTTTAGTTTCTTTCCTTTATTTTCAAACAATAAAAGATTAATATTCAGTCATAGAAAGTTTACTTAAAAAACGTCCATACATTATGTATATTTCTTTTTGTATGGGTAAGAAGGTATAATTTTTCTTTTAAACTTAAACTTTAAAAATACTATTAAAAGCACTCTAAAATTACAAATAAATACATGGTAGGGTCGTATAAATTTTTTTTTGTCTAAAGATGTTGGTTAAACGAAAGTGTATAATCCTATGTACAACATATATTGTATTATATATGATTAATTAATATTAAATGTATACTACTGCACGATACTGATATTTAAGTACTAACGTATTTGACTACATCTACTTAGCTTAGTATTTTTTTATGATATACCTGACTAAATTACGAGTCGAAAATGTTTAAGGAGTATGTACACTAGACGTGTTGCGTTCAGTATATTACATTGTTACTTTTAGCTTTCTAAATTTTTATTAAAAAACTATTATATTTAAGAACTATATGTAGCCGATCTTTCTCAATAAACACGAAATATTTTAGGTAGATTTTTATAGAAATACTATGATAGAGGGTCTTACGACGCAACTTCTGTAAAATTTCAATATATTTTCTACACATATATATAACACACACGATAGCTTCCCTGGTTCTTATCTGACTTCAATTAAAATTTTCTGAAGAATTGGTAGATATCTCGGATAAGTTACAATTCTTCATTTTATTAGAAAGCAATCTATTAGATTAAATAAAACACATTGTATAAAACCACGAATTTTATTAAACGCCAACCGATTTCGCTTAGCTCAAGCTTCGTCAGGACGATTCTCAAATGTAGTTCTATCAGATCTGTCAGCCGCTTTGTAGTCAACTCCTCTTCACTGTTTACTGACTCAATTTTACACTGTTATCTTTTGTTCTCGTTCAAATACGAATGATCCATTGTTTAGTTTATATTTTTTACTTGAGTAGTCCATATTATGGTCAGGCTAGTATAATTTGTTTAAACAGTTTTATATGTAATAAAAATGTGTTTACTACCTAATGTGTCATTTTCTACACCGATCAGAACCCAGCAAATAGTAGCGGGCACATGACAGGAAATATCGAGAGAAAATGTCCGCTTTTACAGTGAAATAAATCGTTTGCTTTTGCGCCGAGTCGCGGAGAACTAAAATGAAGAGATATATCGTTTGGAAATTCGGTCAGGCGTCCGAGGAACAATGCTCGACAAACCGCACGATGCAACAACGTCAAATTATTATTCAAAACGCATTTAAATTACGTTCATTGTCGTCTGGGAGTTGTAAACTAGTTACCCGCGCGGGACAGCGGCATCACAAATTCAATTTGATCCTCGATTCTAGAGGATGAGCATTTCAACATTAATTGCATTGAGACGTCCGCCTACCTGCTGCAGGGCTCTCCTCGCATCACGTAATTACATCCAACAGACGCAGGATTCAATAATTCGGATGAGCTGTCGGACGACTATCCGCATCATCATACTGTAGAATTACTGTCAGAACATGTGTACACCAAACAGTGTTAAATTAAGTATTTAATAACAAATTAATATCAATATATTTAACATCTTTTCGACTGAGGTGCAGAGATCTTCATAGAAATAACACAATCTTCAGATTCGACTTTTTTTTTTTTAAAACAACGCCACAAACGGGCAACCTAACTGGGTGTCTATGGGAAGCCGACTCTTTTCGTTCTGTGTGCATGCGCTCGCGCTGTAATCCTCATCTCTGCCAACGCAACCCGTGGCGCCACCGAGCGCCAACGGCGCGCGCACCTAACACGAGTGGGTGAGCCTGTCTTGTGTCTCACTTCCACTATAAAAAATACTCGTACGCAGCCATGCTGTCAACTCGTGTCACTGTAAAAAATTGAGTTTTTTTATTATTTTAAATGAACGCTCAAGCGATCAGAGTTTTATACAGCATTGCCTTTGTTTTCCTGGAAAGTATGTTTGACTTCAATTGTTTTCGTAAGTATAGGGATCCTAGGTATGTAAATTAATTAACTACCTAAGTAAGGGTTTTTGGTTAATATCCAAGCTGAAATCTGCTGGCGTGTAATTGATTATAAATAATTCATATTAAATATATTATTAAGGAGAACACATTCTTATTGTGAAGATGTAATTATTCAGAACATAGGTCTGTGTATTAATTTGAAAAGTGTAACATATAGGTTCGAAAATTTGTCGTCAAAAGTACTGTCGCTGTAGCATAGTTAAATAGTGCAACTTCCCCTACCTAGGTTCGAATTCCGGTAGCGCAACAACACTATTTTTCTATAAAAATGATTTTTTATGTATATATTTCTAACGAATACATTTAAATATATTAATTTGAAAATGCAAAATGATTTGGGTAAATAATCATACATTTAAAATACTGCGTAATTTTATTTTGCTTAATACTTTGTGACGTACTAAAGAATGGCAGATCAGGTACCTACCAGTCACCCTGTGTACAAGCCCGCGTGTACTATTACAGGGGAATAATCGTAAAATGGAATGAAAGGTCTGGACTAAATGGGTAAATTAGTCTATTTAGCAACCAATAAAGTCGGCTTACAATATCAAGACAGCTCCGCCGATCCAAGCCGTGCCGCGTGTTTAACAATCGATTATTTGCCTCAGTCACATTTCTCGGGATAAACAGTTAAGTCGGCACGTTTCTCAATGGTGGGCATTACCAACTGTTCCGTTTCTTTTTCGTGTGAAAATTATTTACGCCCACCCGCCCTAACCTTCTAGTAAACCTGCAGCATGCAGCATGTTGATGTAACTACGTCTTCGTCAAGCTATTCTAAGTATCCGCCTGGTATTGCATCAGTGTGGTGTGACTAGTCGACGAGGATTTTTTCTCACCATTCTCGTCCTCTTAACTATTCCCTCGCACTCTGTAGATATTAGAGCTGTCAGAAAGATGCCTGTTGCCTTTTCTACTTGGTCGGTCCGACGGGTTGGGGTTCTTCCTCTTTCTCGTCGTCCTTCGATGTGGCCCACCACAACAAGTTTCTCCAAGCTACAAATTTAAGGATTCGTCTCAGGCAAATTATTGTCTTTGATGTTCTACTCCTGCAGATTGGAGACATTCGTGCATCTCGTCGCATGGGTATCAACCTCAATATACCTGACCAACTAATATCTAGGGACTTCGACGAACGTGGGACAGATTGCATTTCAACGCGGACCTGTCATCACGTGTGTTTCGCCGTGCGTAAAATCCGGACCACGAAAAAAAAGCGGTGTTCTACAGCATCCGGAAGTGCTGTGATATCTCCATTCTTCACCACAAAAGTGCGAATCAACTGGAGGTGTAGAATTGATGTTCAACACAAGACTGAGATCAAGGTAGACCAGATTCATCTGCCATTATTCATTTCTGAATCGGATTCGGGTTGTGTCAACTATCAGTAATTTTAATCGATACAGTCCACGGTATCTATTACCACCAGCATACATATATATTATTTAAACTGGCATATTTGCTTTAAGAACCGAACCAAATTACTCGGACTGACTGATTAGATTGTGAATTCCATTATCACATGACATAATTTTACGAATCGCACTGTCTGTTGTATAACGCGATTTTATTTATGCAAGATTGATGTACATTCTTCTGTTACGAAACGGTGCATAATAAAATTTCCTAGTTTGACACATATCAAATAAAACAATTTTATATTTTCGTCAAAACCAATCACGTTGTGGTTTGATATATTAGATTAAATAAAACACACTCACTTTAATGTTAAACGGCTCGATAATTGCACTAAATTCAAATACCCACGTTGAAAATGGGACACTCTTTATAATTAATTTTCTAATCACATACATATATACTGTAGTATGAAGATTACATCGGAGGATGTTTTAAAGTTGCACTGATCACATAAAATAGGGAAGATACTAGGCTGAGATGGTATGGTCACTTAATGAGGAGACTGGACAAACATATCGTCATGCATACTGGCAGAAGATAACGAGGAAAGTCTAAAGTAACTTGGTTATCAAACATCAGAAAGTCAGGAGAGAATCCTGGCGCTTTCGTATATGAAGAGCTGACTCTAATCAAATATGAAAAGGGAAAGAAAAAGACGAAACACAATCAAACAATTTATACAAATAAACTAACAACATTAAAACTTTGGAGAAACATTTCGTAACCTACTATAAATTCATATGACAAGTATTCACATTTAAAAAAAAATCTCTGTTAGATCTGCATATTTGTTTATACATAGGAGACCATATTAGAACAGCGAATTCAAGACTCAAATTAAATAAACTCCTTTGTACCCATGTTTTATTATTAACTAATCTAAGCAATAATTTAAAAACTGGCCTCAGGCTCGTACAAACACGACGGGAATTAACAAATATCGGCGATTGCGGTTGGAATTAAAAATTACATTTAAAAAAACGACATGATGTGCAATAAGTCTAGTACACGTTATGTAGGTAGGTGAAGAGTTTCAACGGTTTAATGTCTGCAAAAAAGTGTCTAGCTATCCAAAAAATACGTATTGTTCTATTTCCGCTGCTCGATTATTGAGAACATCTCCGAAAATTTTTACTCACTGACAAGATATAATAACTGGAGGTTTTAGATCTTTTCCCTTTTGAGTGGCTGGTTTAATTCGTGTTAACGGTGCTTTGTACCGCATTATCAGAACTGATAATCTTTCCAGAGAGTCACGACTGGCAAATCCGAGTAATGTTTTCGTACCGATACACAACGGTAATGTGTAAATACTCTAAAGTTATTTGATTGAAACCTAAATTTAGATAAGCAAACTATTGTCGAAATATATTGGTTTCTTTGGTTGAAAGCGTTCATCACTAACATGTTGATTATTGCATTTGTACGTATTTCTTTTATTGCGTGATTAATATTAATGTATTAAAAAAAACAGCCTGTGTACATGACTATTGTTATTAGTAAATAAATATAAATTAAATTGACAGAACATTGTTATTAGAGATACAGTACATATTTATGAATCCCTGGATTGGTATAAACCTCAAACATTTATTTTAAGGAGGACACATTTTTGTTGTGAAGTTTCATTTTCAAAACGCAGTCGTGTTGTGTAAATAAATAAATAAATGCAGCAATATAAAGTTATACAGCTGATGAAAGTTATGTATTTTTATTTTATGTAAACTGTTTTGAATTCGAATTGACTAAAAGCGTTTTTTTACAACAAATATGATCAATTTAATAAATATAAAACAATTTTCACGACATATAATAATACCAAAGGTGTTGTTAATCTTTTAATCACCCTTTTGTATAATTTGTTATTAAATAGTTATTTTTAAGGAGAGTGCATTGTAAAGTTGTATTTTCAGATCATAGTTCCGTGGTATTTTTAATATAAAATAAAATAATCAACTAGAAAGGTATACAGACTTACATCTGTCGTTCCATTATTTTAAAGCCATCTTATTTATATAGACGGAATCTCAAATACCTTTGAGTAATGCGATAGGAGACGCTAGAATTAATTGATAATTAATTTTATTAAAAAAATATATACATATTTTTAAAGCCTTATTTATAAACTAAAGTATTACAGATGATTTTCGAAATCGAAATGTTTCCATTTTATGTACAACGAGTAACTAAGCTTTTATCCTGTGTCACTTTATGGTCCAACCAGCGAATTTTTTTATTTTTGAAAATAGTAATGTTTTGTTAATTTTTTAAATACTAATTAAATGTATTAATACATATAAAATCAATTTTATCAAAAAATATTGTTGTTGCGCTACCGAGATTCAAAACTGGACCTCTTTCCAATCCGAGCAAGGTGCATTATTATCCATCCAACTACGCTACAGCGACAGTACTTTTGACGACAAATTTTCGAACCCATATGTTACACTTTTAAAATTAATACATCCATCCTTGCATTATTTGAAAGCCATCTACTTTTGTTCGCAGACCTGTGTTCTGAATAATTACAACTTCACAATAAGAATGTGTTCTCCTTAATAATTTGTATTTGTTCTTAAATAATTATTAAGCAAATTACATTTTTAAGGGATCCCGGGATCATCAAAAACGAATCCCGAAATCTTGTGATTGCATTTTTGGCTCGGTATTAGCTCAATTAATCTTGGTGGATTAATAATTTTTGTATGTTTTAAATTTTTATTTGATTTATTTTCAAATATGAATTAAATATATTAATTAGAAAGATATGCGTATAAAATCAATTTTATCGAAAAATATTGTTGTTGTGATTCGAACCTGGATCTCTTTCCTAACCGGGGAAGGTGCATTATCCAACTATGCTACAGCGACAATATTCTTAGCGACAATTTTCGAACCTATATGTTACCTCTTTGATATTAACACATTTAATCGTTCCATTATTTGAAAGAGCCATCTACCTTATTTTTACAGAATCTCAAATACCTTTGAGTAAACTGATAGCAGACACCAGAATTATCAATTCATTTTTATTTTCCATAAATTCTATTAAAATACAGGTTATATAAATGTATGCGTTGTACGCTGCTGATATTTATATATAATGCGTACATCCATACATGTTGGTAGAATACGCCAACAAAATGAAACGACAATCGTTAGAAAAAACATTCACCCGGTGATACCCGGGGGGAATCAAGAGTCCGATAGGCCAACTCAACCCCCGCTGGACGGACGAAATTAACAAACTCTGCGTAAATATGTGGCGGAGAATAACAATGGACAGAGAAAAATGTGACACTTGGGGAGATCTTCATCCGGCAGTGGAGAAAAAATGGCTAATTATGTTGATGATGATGAAGGTAGATGAGATTGTGTATTTGGGAAGTATGAAACGGAAAGATATCTGACTACAGGGAATAAAGTGAACGGCGCTTCGAATGGAATTTATAGCTAATAAGAATTTGTCAACTGAGGCAAGACGAGCGGTTCACAGTGGAGTCCTGGTACTGAGCTGGAGCTGGCAGAAGAAATAAAGAAATAATGTTATTTGGTCATATAGAACGGAAAAATGAGGAGAGAATGGTAAGAAAGATATATGACGTAAGTTTTGATGGCACCAGAATTAGAGGACGTCCGCGGAAGACTTGTCAGGACCGGGTAAATCATGTACTGAAGGATGGTCCTGTTAGAAGCCTCAATAATCATCTAGCTTGTATGAATGTGGATGAGGCGAGAAATGTGTGCCAGGACAGAAAAGTGTGGCGCTCTATCCTCTCTGTCTACCCCAGCAGAGAAACAGCGTGATGGTGAGTGAGTTCATATTGTTAAGTTAAGATTACAGGCTGCCTTCATGGCATTCTGCAATCCTCCATAATTAGCATTTCTGCCCGCATTCTACGTTCTGCGACATGCTCATCGATTTAGCGGTAAGACGGTTGTGGTCAAGTGGTCGAAGGTTCGAAACTCACGTGACCAGCAAATCATTTCATCATTTACAGCAGAATCGCTTAGCTTTGTTGAAACATATTTATGTGACAAGTACCTACTCCGTGTACACATATCTGTTTTTTTTAATGTTTTAATGATCACTTAGGTGGTTTGGTCATATGAGGAGATAATGGTAAGAAAGATATATGACGCGAGTGATAATGGCACCAGAAGTAGAGGATGTCCGCGGAGGACTTGGCGCGATCGGGTAAACCAGATACTGGAGGATGACCCCGTGAGAAGCCTCAATATGTATGAATGGTAAGTTAATTAGTTCGCTCTCGTCTCAAAAGTCTGAGGCGAGAGCGAATCATCAACACCGGATGTAATAAATCTTACGTTTATGGCGGCTGTCGCGTTCTCTCACTCTAACAAAAAATAACAATAAAATGTGTTATAATTCAAAAAATATAAAATACCTATTATCTACACATATAATCGCTTTTTGTTTGGTGTTTACAATTTGTACAAAAATTGGTCACATTTCAACACACACTTTAGCCAAAAATAGCTTTGCTAAGGAGACAGCGAAACCTCGACCTAGATTAACGAATCAAAATATGTTGTTGCTTATTAGTGAAAATGCATGCTGCAACTAAAAAACGTTGGTAATTTTGTCATAGTCCCCCGCTGTCAGGCCAACAAGGGACTTATTATCCGCAGCTCTGACTCCGTGATTACCCGCGGGTCATGTAACGTCATGCAATTTCTGTAATTGATAAATGGGCCATTTGTTCTGTTGTTTAGACTTGAGCCATTGTCATCGTGTTTTCTTCATTTAAACGCATGGCAAAAGTCACACATGGTGCATTGTCTACGTAATGGACGTGCGCCGCGCGCAGTGAACAGACCCAACTCGGTATCTGCGTATGTAGCGGGTGTTTTTTTTAAGATGTATAGATCTTTAAAATGAAATAAAACTCGCAAAAATTACGGTAATGGCCATGGTTTTGGCTTTATTGCAAAGATACTTTTATGCCAATAGTGTTTATATATGATTTTGCGCATATAGGCGCCTCGGCTGGCTCGAAGTGCAATTTTTGAGCAGCTGGGGACGTGTATCGGCAATAAGGCGACGAAAGTTGGCTTTCAAATCGTCTATCGTCTCTGGTTTATCGGCGTAGACTAACGACTTCGCATATCTTTACATAAAATAATCCAAAAGTGTTAAATCACACGATCTTGGAGGCTAATTCACAGGTCCATCATGCGAAATTATGCGCTCATCGAATATTTCCTTCAATAAATTGATTATGGCGCGTGCTGTGTGGCATGTTGCGTCGTCTTGTTGAAATCACAGCTCTTATACATGAATGCCATTCAATTGAGGAACAAGAAGTCAATAATCATGGATCTATAGTGCTCTCCATTGATTGTGACGTTCTAGCCGGCATCATTTTTGAACAAACAATAGCTTCTTCGGAGAGCACTGTACGACGTCTCTTCGGATGCGTATTATCAATTAGAGTATGCGTGGTGCGAAAACGATCCATGGTTATTCGAATTACTCGCTCGGATGGACGATTATGTCGACCGTAAAATGGACATAGCGCACGGTAAGTTTCGCGAACTGAACCACGATTTTCGAAATAAATTTGCACAATTTGCAAGCGTTGTTCTGGCGTAAGTCTATTCATAGTAAAATGGCAAATAAAACTGAGCACAAATCTGCTGTCAAATTTGCTGTCGCTGAAAAAAGTGTTGCCAATTCGAAAAACAAATCTCTAAAATAACACCCTTTACGTTAATTGTACTTTTCTTTATTGTTAGGTTATTTTATAATAAACTACGCATAATTATATTTTACATGGATACGTTTTTATGGAGGCTACCCGTGTAATATATGTCATAGAACTATGTTAAAAGAGTGCTTAACATTTTATAGAATTAGAACATTGGATAGAAGGAATGGGGAAATAGGAACAGGAAAGAAAGGTCTGAAGAACCAACTAGATAGAAGGTGAACATGACCTATCTACCAGTGTTGATTCTCCATGTCTGGATTTCTTCGCTCGCAGTGACCACATGTCTTCGGATGTTGCTGTTACGAACGAAATCACCCGAACACATACTTCGCTGATACGTACAAAGTGAACACAACGTACACAATAGCCAATGGGTCGTTGATGTGCACGAAGTTAGTAGAACAAGCACGATGGCACAATAATTAACAGTCATGTTCTAAGGTATGGGGGGAGTACAGATGAGTGCGTGGGCAGGAACCATGATGCCAACATGACGCGGTGCGTTCAGGCACACGCGTAGCAACCGCGATTCACGGGCCCGTCATAAAGATCGAACAACATGTAATGACTGAAAATTAATTATGAATGAGTTACCAATTAAAATATTTTCGTGTCAAATTTTCGACTTTTTTTGTACCTTCTGCAATATTTTAGAGACATCCATTATTTCTTACTAAAATAATGCTAAAATAGATGGACTACATGTATAATTGAAAATTTAACGTATGTATATACAAATGGATACCATAGTGTAATTGGTAACTCATTATCCTGGCATGGTAATGTTCCGAGTCCGAATAACGAAATATTCGTTATTCTGCCTATTCGGTCAATTTTTTCTTATTCGGCCGAATACCGAATAGTAGTATACTATTCGGCCGAATTCCGAATACTTTGTTCCTTTGAAAAACACGACTAGATTTTAAGGTAATACATTTTTGATTAAAATAAAACTATTTGTAGATTGCTTTATAAAATAAAAATTAGTGAACAATTTATATTTCTTCTTTTCATTAATATGATAGGTAATGCAAATATGAATAAACAGCAAACTTTATTAGATAGAACCTTCATTATGACCAAATTTATTTATTATTTAAGAAGCGGCGTGTTATAGTGTAAAAATAACAATTTTTCACCATTTTCAGACAGTAGTCTAGATCTTTTCTCCTCGTACACATTTCCAGCTTCTGAGAATAGGTGTTCTGAATACACACCGCTGATAGATGCCAACAAGTATTTTGCAACTAATTTTGATAATTGACTCTTGTTCGTAACCCAATAAAACGTATTGTCTAGCTTCGTTACAAGTCTATTATTTTTCTAAGTGATTAATCTAATTTGTTTTAAATAATTTGTGTATAAATTAGCACGCACCCGTCAAAATAGGGTATTATGATTAATATCATTTAGATAATTATTATTTAAGATATCGTAAAATGTTGTAAATACTTATTTTCAATTATAATTAAAATTATATCAAATTTTGGGAAGCATAAATGCCAGTCATTCGTTATTGAGCGTGATGAATGACGTCTCTATAATAAAATGTTTTATTTATTCATAGTTTACAAAAAATTCGTTGTGTTTGCTTTGTTTCTAAAATGCTGTTGTCGAATACCGAACAACGAACATAGCATTTTAAAAAGATGACATGCAGATTATGACATACTTTTGATGAATAAATAACACCATTTAGTTGAACGATTTGGTACAGCAAAATTAATCTCCTGCATACAATAGATCGTTAAGGTATTCGTGTTTAAAAATTGAAATATGTTGGTCAATTTAATTTTCCAAAGTACCGTTTAAAGTATGTATGTACTTATATATCCAAAACGCTAAGTTTTCTTACATTACACACCTGTTTATTCACTATTCTTATATTATGGATTCTATATGGTATGCGTTATTATACGTACCCACGTTTATTTTTCTTCTTTCAAATAAACAATCCACCCTTCAAGACTGATTTGTGTCATTAATTAATAGAATAAAGTACAATAATATTATATAATTACAAGTTAATACCATTGTCGATCAAAAAATTTGCTATTATATAGATTAAATGTGGCGAGTTAAGGAAAAGGAGGTGACACAAGTAAACCGGGAGTTGAAAATTACCATTGACGAGATTACTGTAAAAAAAAACCTGTGATCCGCAATGGACAGGCAAAAAAGATATGGTCAAGGGTTTCCTCCTCGGCACCATACTCATACATTGGGAAATCTATTAAGTTCTATCTAAATAAATGTGAGGCTACCTGGCAATGCTCAATTCTCATTTTAGAGATATTTGATATTGTTCTCTTGGAGACTTTCCTTTTGAAAAACCAGGGGGTGCGGAGAATAGATCTTTGAATTATTTTAAGCCGATTACCCTTATGATTATATGGATCCATCCATTGTGCAGTCCAGATAGAATTCGTATGTTTTTTTACCATATTGAGTCTGTCATACATCGGGATATGGAATTAATGTGGGAAAACTCCGGAAAGAGTGACCTTAATTGAGCACATTAATTTCCATGAATTACGTTATGTGCAGAATTTCAAACGAATGACACCTGTTTATTATTGCTGTCCAAATGAAATAGACATCTTCTCATGGAACAGATTATCTCATTGTCTACCCAAACATTCATATTAGCAGAGAGGGATTCAGGAGCCGCTTGCGAGTCTGAGAATATAACAGCCTTATCGACGTTCCGGAGTACGCAGATGTCCAAGGCCTCTTTAAGCCACGTTTATCCATTATTAATATATTCTACATGCATACATGGATGTGGTGGGTTACATAATTACGACATGATAATACATAAGGGTAGGCATTCTCGGCAAGAGGGAACGGAGAAAGAAGCGAGAGGATTGAATATAACTGTAATTAGTCCATTTTATTACAAAATAACTGAAAATAGAGTGAATTTTGAAGTAGACGCTACAATAATGAGTTCAAAGCTTATTAAAATCGGAATAATTGTGTTTATAAATAGTATAATATTTTAAATATATAAACAATTAACATAAATAAAATAACAATAGGAATATTATTACTAAATATGAATTAAATATATTAATTAGAAATATATACATATAAAATCAATTTTATCGAAAAATAGTGCTGTTGCACCACCGGGATTCAAACCTGGATCTCTTTCCAAAGCGGGGAATGTGCATTATCCAACTATGCTACAGCGACGATATTTTTAGCGTCAAATTTTCGAACCTATATGTTACCTTTTTTGATATTAATACATTTAATCATTCCATTATTTGAAAGAGCAATCTACCTTATTTTTACGGAATTTCAAATACCTTTGATTAATCTGATAGCAGACGCAACTTCACAATAAGAATGTGTTCTCCTAATATTATTAGTATTAGTACAAGCATTTGGTATTTGAAACACATATATTAACATACATTGATTTTTTTTTTCTCATTTTTATATACATTACATAACATAGTAAAAAGAAGAACATTTATATTTGAAAGTAAAAAAATACTAACTGTTGTTGAGTGAAGGATAAATTCAAAAAAAATATATAAAATAAAAATAAAAACACAATGTAACATTTCAATTCATATAAAGTATTAATTTAATTTATTATAAAACAAATTGTGCAAATATATATTATACTTTCTTCTTTTTCTTAATTTGAATTTGAATAACCAATATAACATAACCAAACATAACAGACGTAAAACCAAAAATTAACAATTGAGGAGAACACATTCTTATTGTAAAGTTGTAATTATTCAGAACAATAGGTCTGTGATGTTTTAAATACTAATTTAATGTATTAATTAGAAAGATATACCTATAAAATTAATTTTATCGAAAAATATATATCTTTCTTAATTGTTAATTCTGGTGTCCGCTATCGGTTTATTCAAAGGCGTAGGTAGAGAGAGATTATCTTGGCTGTGTTACCGTTACCCCAGAAATTGGTCCAATGTCTAAAATATTGATGATCTTATACAGGATAAATAAACATACCGCATCATGGTCGCCAATCTTAAAAAGAAGTCGCACATGAAGAAGAAGTTGAGTGAATATTTTCCGTTTAAAGGTCATATATGTGGCAGATCTATTTACGACAGATTAAAGAATGAAGAAACGAGGAAATAATGTAGAGTTGATCTTGGTATAGTGAGTAAGATTAAGTAGGTGGTTTGGTCATACGGAACGGATGAATGAGGAGAGAATAGCGAGAAAGATATATGACGCAAGTATTGATGGCATCAGAAATAGAAGACGTCCGCGGAAGACTTGGCGCGACTAGGTAAACCAGTTTCTGTTAGAAACCTCAACAATCGGCGAGCTTGTATGAGAAGATGTATGAATGTGGATGAGGCGAGAATTGTGTGTCAGGACAGATGAGTGAGGCGCTCTATTCTGTCTGCCTACTTCCGCGGGGAAACGGCGAAATGGTTAGTTAATTAGTTAATACATGTAAAATGTATCAATTAGAATGATGTACAGGAAAAATCATTTTATTCCAGTAGCAACTAAAATATTTTTACATAAATTGTATTTTCCTGTATATCTTTCTAATTGATACATTTTTTAATTTGTATTAAAATACCACAGAACTATGTTCTGAAAAATGTGATCTCTTTAATTATTTATTCTTGGATAGATATAATTTAAACAATGTTATTACTCTACTTGAGTTTATTAGCACTACTCGAATTTCGAGAGAAATAATCACTCTCATCGACAGGTGAACTATGAAACAAACTCACTACACATCAATATAGGAGACAAGACTTGGGTGGTAGATATACAAGCAATTAGGTACTGACAGATGGAGGAGTAGTGCTAATAAACTCAAGTAGAGTAATAACATTGTTTCATTTATATCCATCCATTATGATCAAACTCTACAAAGTTAACGCCGATTCTATTAATAATATATTTTTTTCTTGTGCTGGCATTGAGTTGCAGTTATGATCATGATTGTATGTATGATATAGAGTACGGGATGAAATAAGTTGATAACTGTAAAATCAAAAATAAAATTGAAATCGAAAATTTTAATGACATTTCTCAATCGGGATGAAACAGTGAAATTAACTGAAGTGCTCTCATTCGTCAGCGGCCGGCCGCGCCGCCGTAATGTGTGTTAGTTCTCCAATTACATTAATTCATTATTTAATCGCCGGTTACAACGTGGATTTTAAACATGTGCTGTAATTTATACGAGCATTTTTTTTAGCATTGCAATTGGATTTTTAACATGTTGTAATTACTCAAACGAGAATATTTTTCGAAGGTTTTTTTTTTTTTCGTAAAAAGTCGCCGAAAAAATTCAGTTTCAGGGATGACAGAGAACCGCTTCCATAACCTTTAATTATAGTATTATTGTACGTGGAATATTTAAAAGTTGCAGCTCTTTGGGTCGTGCATTGTTTAAATTGAATTTTTACGGTATGTAGTATTTTCTCAAAAAAATAATTGTCGCTCACTCATAGTTAACTTTTGTAAACGCTAGTTAGAACATTGAGATTACATGACAAATGCACACATAACAACTGCATACTGTGTGCACATGTCTCGTATACAGTTTCTGTGTTTACAGTTATCTGGTTACCGAAAATTAAACGTGAGCATCCAAATATTAATATACTTTTTCTAAATCTGATTTAAATATATTAATTAGAAATATGTACATATAAAATCAATTTTATCGAAAAATATTGTTGTTGCGCTACAGGGATTCGAACCTAAATCTCTTTGCAAACCGGGGAAGGTTCATTATCCAACTATGCTACAGCGACGATATTTTTAGCGACATATTTTTGAACCTATATGTTACCTTTTTGATATTAATACATTTAATCGTTCCATTATTTGAAAGAGCCATCTACCTTATTTTTACGGAATCTCAAATACCTTTGAGTAATCTGATAACAGACGTCAGAATTATCAATTCATTTTTATTCAATTTTGGACACACCTATCACAGACCTATGTTTCGAATAATTACAACTTCACAATAAGAATCTGTTCTCCTAATACTTTTTCTAATAGGTTTGCTTTATATATTTTTTTATTTAACATCGAGATGAAGATGTAGAGTATCGGACGTCGATAGTAGAAGGAAATAAAATTAATACAATATATTTTTTTGCTCAGATATAATTTTTATCTTTATGTTTCTTTGATACCTTTACAGGACTATCTATTGGGGTCATTAACGACCGATTGATATATTCTATCCTCTTGTAATAAAAATAAAATAATACAATGGAATGATAATTAAAGTTGGTTCGATTCAAAGTTATGTTTTGTGGAGTTCTTTTTATGACTTTTATCTAGGAAAATGTAATATTGGCAGGAAAATATTAATTTAGTAGAAAAATATAAAATTGTTGACTCAGGATCAGCAAAATTCGGAAATTCTGTTAGCTACCAACTTGTTTCATAAAAACCTCTACGATTTTATGTTCAAAATTCTTATAATTTCAATAACATGTGTTTAAATTCCCACTAGAATTGTTTTCTAGCTTTACATTAGCTAGTATTTTACTATTATTTTACTACGAATTTATAATATGTTAATAATTTGATTTTACTTAAATTTTCGAGCCCGTGAGAGATTTTATAACGCAGTGATTGCTAGTGAAAAAAATAAGAAGAGCGATGCACGATGGAGTTTTGGTGCCGACACTGGTGATGGAAAATAAAATTAGAAAGTATAGAAGTGAAGTCTGAAGCTGGAAAAATAAGAATGAAATAGTGGAATTGTGGTTGCACTGATACACTCGGGGGCGTGCACTGCATACAAGCAAATAAGCTGTGCATTACTAGAGATTCTGGACAGTAAAAATAAAATTCTAGCCGTTATTACCCGGATTAGCGTAACCCATGGCTATATTTTTGTCTAGCCGTCAACGGTATGAAAAATTGTGACTCGTTCGTATTCAACTTCATTGCCATGCGTCTCCGCATTTTGCTAGAACGCACGCGTCGGTCGCGTCTAACTTGTTTGTTTAATCCATACGAGAAACGTACTAAACTATATATATTTTACTCAACCTATTGGACGTCTTTAAGACTGTCAAAGTTTACCTTTTATTCAAATAATTTGTGCGTAATTCGAAAGGGATTAACGTATACAGAAAACTCCGTGTGAAAATACTGTTACATATTTGCTTCGCTAACAAAACTCTTTTCCACAGAGTATTTCAACTGACAAGTTCTATTTTCAATCATCTGTGGAGTGTGAGATAGTGTAATACATACTAAAGTTGATATTTTGATAATTTTAGTTAATAATACATCAGTACGTACAGACATATATTTTAATTAATAGTATAAATTCAATCGGTTTCTGTTTTTATGAATTAGTTTTTAGTTAAGTTTTAGACCATTATCTTTGTAAAACACCGCGGCAAATAAACATGGAATTATACTTTTAAAATTAGCAATATTATCTTTGTGGTTAAAATTCATATTTTTATTTATTCTATTTGTTTTATTAACCACTAAATTGAGTTTAAATACATCTACCGGTTTCGAAAAATACAATTTTCTTCTTCAGGATGTCATAATTAACTAACATAATATATTTTTTAGTCAGTTATGACATCCTGAAGAAGAAAATAGTTTTTTTCGAAACTGGTAGATGTATTTAAACTCAATTTAGTAGTTAATAAAACAAAGATAATAAATAAAAATATAAACATGGAATTGCTCAGCAATAATGACGACATTATCAATTTTTTGATTGATGAACCATTTTCTCGATTCCCTTACAGTGAAAAGAAACGCATAACAGATATTGGCCGTCCAATTCTCGATTTAATTATAAATAAACAGTCTTTGAAATATACTAGACATTTTTCGCGGAGTATTTATCAAACTGTTTTGATTTCAGAATCAGTTTATTTGAATAATATATGTATATAATATATATATTTTTAACAATATTTCTACAGCTAAAAAAGTTCACGAGCAAACCCAACGTCATTATCAGTCAGCTATTACGTTGCATAATTTTGGATCCGACCAGCAGCGTATAGAATTTAATCTAAAATTTAATAAAAATGAATTGATAATTCTGGCGTCTGCTATCAGTTTACTCAAAGGTATTTGAGATTCTGTAAAAATAAGGTTGATGGCTCTTTCAACTTATGGAACGATTAAATGTATTAATATCAAAAGGGTAACATATAGGTTCGAAAATTGTCGCTAAAAATATTGTCGCTGTAGCATAGTTGGATAATGTACCTTCCCCGGTTAGGAAAGAGATCCAGGTTCGAATCCCGGTGGCGCAACAACAATATTTTTCGATAAAATTTATTTTATATGTATATCTTTCTAATTAATATATTTAATTCATATTTATAGAAATGTCCTTATCTAATCCTTAGTAGAAATATAATTATTCATCACAATGAAAAATTAGATAGAAACCATATGTTTCAACATCTAATTGATATAACTTGTTTTCTTGTAATTCAGGAATTATCCTTTCGAGGAATTACCCTTTCGCGTATTCATAAGCTGGATGTCACTCATGATGATGCGGGCGATACTCTTCTTAGAAACCTTAACAATTGACGACGAGTTCGTGTGAATATGTAAAAAGATAAAGAATTGTATAATGGGATTGATTGAGGTGGTCTATTTTCTCTGGAAATTAGAATGCCACAAGAAAACAATTAAGTAAATAAATCTTTTGAGAGAAAAAAAAACGAAATATATTTTATAGTTCTTATGTATCTGAAAAAGTGTCTGCGGTAGTGCTTCACCATTACTCGTGGTACATCCACGTCACGGGGGCGAAAACGAAGGTATTTTCAAACAATGATTACAATTTTCTTCTGTATTGTGAAATATTTAGCGTGGGACTATTCATTTGCCGTTTCTGTCGTCCAAATTTGACATTTATTTTCTCTTTTTTCACACATAGTACTTACGGTTTCCATTCTGGCGTACACCTTTAGCTTCTTTCACATTCCTCTTCCATTCTTCTCCCGTTCACCTCTCCCAGAACGTTTCAACGTATCGGATCATAAATACACAGCGTCCTATTTACTGAACAGCACGCATACGGAAGCATTGATATATTTATTATTAGCAGAACACATTCTTATTGTAAAGTTCTAATTATTCAGTACATAGGGTCTGTGATAAATGTATTAATTTGAAAAAGGGTTCGAAAATTTATCGTCAAAAATAATGTCGCTGTAGCATAGTTGGATAATGCACCTTCCCCAGATTCCTAGGTTCGAATCCCCGTGGCGCAACAGCAATACTTTTTGATAAAATGGATTTTATATGTATATCTTTCTAATTAATACATTTAATTAGTTTTGATACATTTAACATTGGTTAAATGATGTACAAAAAGTCATTCAAACTTTTTTAGTATCAGTATATAAGCTAATAAAGGATAATTAGTTATAGTCTGTGACAAATTTATCGCTTTTAGTACGCTTTTTTTTTACTACTTACGCAATACGCGACTTTATAAAAATATATGACTTGATTAGAACGAAAATTTAATCGCTGACATTAATGTAAAAAATACGTCTTGTTTACACAAAGATTATTTTACAAAGAGTAAATACTTTTACTGTTTTTAGGAGAACGCATTTTTATTGTGAAGTTGTAATTATTCAGAACATAGATCTGTGATATTTAATTCACTTTTACTGTTGCATAAATGTGTCAAAACTATCGGATTTATGTTTTCACAAATAATGTGTGCAGAATGCCTCTCGTCCCGCAACTAATGTTCCTCTCCTCTCTTATATGTACTCTATATTTAATGTCTATTCATTTAGTTCATTCAGTGGAAGTGAGACACAGGATAGGCTCAGCCACTCGCGTTAGGTGCGCGCGCCGGTGGCGCTCGGTGGCGCCACCGGCGGTGAATATTGCAACGCGAACACACGCACACAGAACGAAAAGAGTCGGCTTCCCATGGACACCTAGTTAGGTTGCCCGTTTGTGGCGTCGTTTTATAATAAATTTTTGTCGAACTTATTTATTTCTATGAAGATTTCCGAACCACTAAATAATACATTTAACATGGTCTGTGGAAAATCCGTATAAATACTAGTCATATAGTGATGCATTGGTTTAAAAGTATTTTCTGTCACGCTGAATTGATTTATTTTACTGTCATCATTGCGTTAGTTGTACACTCTTTTTATTTTGTAAATATGTCTGTCTAAATATAAATATATATATATATATATATATTTAATTGTTAGTTTAATTATTCACTTCACACGCCTGAAGCATAATTTGTAAGCGTTACGCTAGTTTTGGCTCGACTGTGACTCGATTACTCATGACTCCCCACTAGTAACGGCTCTCAGTCCATATTATACTGTTCACTATTGCATGCACGAGTAAACTACGAAAACAAATATTTATTTTATATCCGGCATGAATAATTCATTTCCGACACGTAACGGCGATATCTTTAAGCGTGAATTTTTTTTAAACAAATTTTTGAATTTAATAATAGTGAAAATTACTTGTGGTCACATATTTACTGTATAAATAATAAGATAGAACAATTTGTTTTAACCACTATTTATTGATAAATCAACATGTTTCGATGCCTACGGTATCTTCTTTGGAAAGCAATGTGTACTAAAATTAAAAATACAAGCTACTATAAAAACAAATTTAATATGTTTACCCACCAATGATTGATAGTGAGAAGCAGTAGAGAAGAATCGTGTTTTTTAATAATCATACTTCAAATTCAATTATAAAATATATTCCAAATTCTATTCAACCGGCTGTTTACACTAATAACAAATTAAAGAATCATGTATTAAATAACAAGAATAAGAATGATATTTAAAAAAAATCGGGGATCTACTAATTAATTTGCAATGATTGCAATCATTTGATATATAGGCAGAAATTTTGATATAAGAATTAAGGAGCACTTGAGAAATGCCTAAATAGCAATATCTATTCTGAATTAGCTAATCACCTTTTTGACATTAAAAAGGTTTTATAAATTAAGAATACTAGGGGTTTACAGTTGATAAATTTGAAATTTTATAAATAAGAAAAAGTATTAATAGCGAGCTAAATATTATAAATAACCAAATCCTTTTTTGCAAATAGTCAACTTTTAAATTTGTTTTCATAGTGGTTCCTACTTAGTTACCCACCACTTATATTTAATTGTTCTGTTTTTATCTATGCTTTTGTTTTTAATTTTAGTATACATTGCTTCCTAAATAAAATACCATAGGTATCGAAACACGTTGATTTATCAATTAATTGTGGTTAAAATAAAGTGTTTTGTCTTATTATTTGAATTCTGAAACCGCCGTTAAAACCGTTCAAATGTATGCACAACAATAATCGTTTAAATTTTCATACAATTAATGCAACTATTGCTGGAGACAGATGTTGCGCATAAGGGAAGATAGCTTTGAGAAGCTAGTTGTGGTGAACCAGTTATGAGGGACAGACATAGATGATGAATGCAGTACGCCGCCAAGCGATTACGGTAGAAATCAGTTCAAAATGTAATTGAAATCTTGACCAAATGTGCGCATCCTTATCTATGATTACTTTTTTTTATCTCTTTGAAATTTACATTTTTATTTTTAGTGGAACGTCTTATCGACGCTTCGACAGCATCGTTTTTTTAATATTTCACGCATCAGGTAGATTTGGCGCAATTCTACCTATTTTGCTGTTCCAAATATGAGGTTATTCAGTACATATGTTGCGAGTGGTTTTGCAATCGATGATCGCTCCATCACCATTGCTTTCACCTTCGCAGCTAGAGCGTGATAAAAAATTATTATCACATCTTCATGCACTGCTGATTTCCCTTTCAATACGTACACAGATACAAAAGGCTGAGGAGAACACTGTAAAGTCTCATGTATTTAATTGTAAAAATATTTTTCAGGCTAACCTTCTTATTAAAAAAATACTTTTTTGTAACCCAGTAGCCGCCCTGTTTATTTCTCTTAATTTATTATTATTACATTTTGTTTCTTTGTGACAAAGAATTACTTAAATACTATTTTCTGCTCTAAAATGCCAGTGTCGCAGTTTTCGTGTATCTAAAAAAATAATTTGGGGTTAATTAATGGAGTGTCAAGTTGAGAAAAACGAACACTTTCAACACATACTAATCGCCTTTAATCAAGGTTCAAATGACCGTCAATAATAATAATAATACTACCGCAACCACCCTAGAGTCCCGACTGTCGCTCTCTACTCATGCGTTACGTTCAATAACTACGATGACTTCAGAAAATGGCTTCGATACCAGACCAGCCGATTTTTATTGAAAATACATCGACAAATTGGTTGAAAGATGGGATAAAGTCCTGAACAATAATGGAGAACACATTATTGATTGCAATTTTGTAATTTTTGTTTTGAAATTAATAATTGAACAACACCTCAGACTTATTAGAACCCAATAAGGGTTTTATCAACTTTTCGTCAGCCGAAACATTATTAACTCGCAATATTTTTATTTTCCAAGTCATACTAACCGGCGATAGAGAACGTAATATCGTTATTTAACTAACTATATTAGACTCTCTCGGATATATCACCATTGACAACAATTAATTATTCTGAAATACTAAGATTTTTTTACATTTCCTTAAGTAAGTTGTTTTACGATTTCTGCAGCGTAGATCATTATATATTTATATAATGCATGCAATATATACTCATCTTGTTATAATCTGAAATGTGGGAGAAAATATAATTCTAAATAATTTATTAAACAAATGTCAGATATATCATAGAGACAAAGCTATTTTTATTATATTTAATGGAAAATGTGTAAATTTAATGAAAGGTGTAGTAGTGGTGCTCAAAGCGAGTCCACATATTAACATATATACAACTTTCAAAAATTTGATAAATGCGGAGATGGAGGAGTGAGAATTGGTGAACGTTATATTTATATAAATCCAGCTGAAGACAGGTGGTAAATCCTGTAATTACCCCCATACTTCCATATATTTTCTATTTTAGCTATAATAGTTTTGTCTCTGAGATATCTGATATTTGTTTAATAACAGTGCCTTTGTATGTAAAAATTCAGAATTCATTCTCAGAAATTTTAATTATGCTCTGATTATTTTGTAACGCATTACAAATTTTACAAATACGTACACATTGATATGGTTGTGTTAGCTGTTGCTAAGATAATATTGTAAGAATGGCTGATTCAATTGATCGTCTGTATGATATTACACATTTAAATATTTTAAGATCTATTGTACCTTGATCGGTATTATCCTTAGTTCTTCTCAAATTCGCACGATAATCATTATAAATTTTACCGCCGGGAGTAACTTTCTTTCCTTTGTCTAGCAATGTTAAACATTAGTTTTAATTAATTTAAAAAATGTAAAAATATTTTTTTAATTTTTTGTGGTTATAATTTTACAGTAAAAATAACCACTTCACAATAAATCATTAAATGTTTTCCATCCAAACAATTCCAACGAAATCTCAACTTTTTTATGGTCTGGTAATAAAGTACTCGTCTTTGAAATTTTGTATTTTTTTTTCTAGAACTTAAATTTTTTTGTAACCTTCCGAAATGAGACTCTTAAAGAAATATAGCCTTGAAGTTAATAGTCCATGAGCTCAAAATAAATATATATTAATTATAATCATGTGGAGAAAAATGCTCACTCATTTAGTCAAATTTTATACGTATAGAAATATAATATTAAACAAAACATATTAAAAAACTAATACCCTACTGGCATCACGCGCCTTACATTTTGTTCAAACAATTAAACATATTTAAATTCATATTTTCAAATAATAATAATAATAATCTACACTGTGTCTACCTTCCCATGTGGAATAAATCTATTTTACAAATAGTAATTAAAACATTATTATAAAAAGTGAAATACATGCATATCTTTATTTTATTCTAAATGAGTAAATAATAGGAAAGTTGTAAAGTTTTATAAAACTACAAAGTATAAAAAAAATCGCAGCCAATCGCAGACAGTAATAATATATTCCATAACATAAAATACTTATATTCTCTAATATAAACAATATCAATATTTATCTTTTTACTACAACTTATCTTGCACATATTTAATTCCAGTTTTTATACAGTGATCTCGTCAATGTTAATTTTCAACCCCCGGTTAACTTGTGTCATCTTCTTTCCACGATGCTGTGCTCATGTTGATTTGCTTCATTTTTTCTTAAAAATTCTGCCGATTTAGTGAGAATTTTAAATAATAAATAAAAAATAAGAAAGGATCACTTAGGTGGTGTAGTCATATGGAACGAACGAATCGGTCCTGGGTAAGCGATGGGTCCGCCCTCATTGTAACGGAAAGGGCGTAGGTACTCAATAATAGGCAAGAAAATATGGCACACATAAAAGGCCTGCAATAATATTACGTAACGTAATTTGAATTACGTACTAAAAATTAAATATTTATTAAATATTATAATTGTTCGCAAAAAGTGATAATTTTCATATGGAACGGATGAACGAGGAGAGAATGGTAAGAAAGATATACGGTGCAAGTGTTGATGGCACCAAAAGTCGAGGATGTCCGCGGAAGACTTAGCACGACCAGTTATACCAGATACTGGAGAATGGTCCTGTTAGAAGCCTCAATAATCGTCGAGCTTGTATGAGAAGATGTATGAATTTAGATGAGGTGAGAATTGTGTGTCAAGACAGAAGAGTGTGGCGCTCTATCCTCTCTGCCTACCCCCGCGGAGAAACGGCGTGTGGTTAGTACATAAATAAAAAATAAACACCATGACATTATTTATATTTTATGTTGAACCTTTTCCAAAACATGCAGTAACACAGGTTTACCGCCGCCAATATTTCGGTAAATACACACAACATCATAGTCATATTTTAGTTAATCCTAAGGAAAACGTTAACGCTTAGAAATGAATAGTGAAAAATCAGATATTAAAAGCGAATCCAATAAATATTCTTCAATTCAATTTATTGTGAAATTAATACGTTGGCAAAAATACCACTTGCGGTAAGACGGAAATAAATCACACATTAATTTCACAGTGAAAAGAATACTAAATACGTGAATGTAATCTAGTATCTTTCTCACTAATTAAATGAAGAGAAACAAGAAGGGAGGTTGTATAGGACTTGATGAATGTTCCGAATTATAATATTATATTAATCATTTTTTTCACATTTAATGTTCAATATTTAGAGTAAATTTATGGCATTAACAATTTTAAGGCCACTTAAGCTAATAAAAACATTTTTTCACATTTTAGAGGCTAAAAAAATCTAATCTCTTACGGTAACACGAGTTGACAGCATGGATGCGTACTGGTATTCTATATCACGGTTTGAAGGTTTTGTATTCATGCATTGTACTGATTCGAGTTCCTATATCTATTTTTTTATCATTATTATTCTCAAAGCTTTATTTTACGGTATGATAATTGTTGCATTTCTAAATTAAATGCTGCTATAGTTGTGAGGTCTATGTCTAGGTTTTACCGATATGCCACGGCTCGTGACGCGAGTCGTGTAGATATCACCGTATTTATTAAGTGTTAATATATTATACAAGATTTTAGGAAGTAATGAAAGTGCAGAAACAGGTTGTTCAGATACGATCATTATAGCTTCGTTACCGAAAAGCAGTCATGCATCACGCCGGTGCATAGGCGCACCCACGTAACGCCAGAGACTGACTGACCGTAATAACGTTCTGTAGGTGAGCCAAATTTATCCATGACGCAACAGCAGGCAGCTACTATACCGTGTCCGTGACGTGAACTTGTGACCTTTTAACCATTGCATTACGAATGCAGTTGATTGCTGATAAGTCATCGAGTACCGGTCTTGTCACTCTGTTGTTGCATGCAGTGCGGGAATTTTATTTCTCACATCAGCGTAGTGTCTAGTTTAAACACTTTGTAAAATAATTTATTTATAAAGATCTTCTCAGACAATAATCATCTTCGCCGCTTCTAACTTTTTATACCCTGATTTTTTATGTTAAATTTAAACAATATTTGAATATGTCCAAGAACATTCAATTACTGTATTTTCACCTACAAAGGCACTGTTATTAAACAAATATCAAATATCTCATAGAGACAAAGCTATTTTTTATTATATTTAATGGAAAATATATAGAAGTATGGGGTGATTACAGGGCTTATATCTTATATTGGTGACATATTCGCTGTTTAAAGAAAGGAAAAATGAATTATTAAATTTGGTCCATATACTAACATATATACAACTTTCAAAAAATTTATATATGTGGAGATTGAGGAGTGAGAATTGAATATATATATATAAAGTGATCACTTAAGCAAGTAATTACTCAATACTTCCATAAATGTTCTTTTAAATATAATAAAAAAGAGCTATGAGATATTTGATATTTGTTTAAATGTAATGTTTTAAGCGAAGATTTTTAGAGGTTAACCTAAATAATTTTTGTGCGTTCATTAAAAATTATTTAGTATAGCGCCATTTATGTAAAAACTTTCACCTCAAGGACGCTTTACACATAAACTGTGTATAATCCTACATTATTTTTGTTTTTAAAAATTAAAAATTGTTATTTTAACTTATGGAAATGATTTTTTCAAAAGATGCTTTTTCTAGTTTCTTCTTAAATAAAGTCTCTGATGCACTGTTTTCATATGACGGAGGGCAAAGAGTTCTACACTTTTGGGCCTGCCACCGCAAATGTCCGTTCACTAAATTTAGACTTCTGTCAACGGTTGCTCGGTTCTACAACCCTTCATGTGGCTGAAGTAGAGGCTGACTTGGAAGTTTGACATCTACCATTCAAATTGTCCGAGATACAAAACTCTTGAAGATATAGAGGCGCCATATGTTTATTGACCTAGTTCATTCATATAAACATACCTTTATCCTGGGACCATTTAATCTCAAGAAGGATTAAATTTAAACAATACTTAACTTTGAAATGAATAGTTAATTAAAAATAAATAAATTAATAATTAAACAAAATATTTATTGATTAATCAACACTTTTCGATACCTATGGTATCTTCTTCAGAAAATAATGTATACTGAAAATAAAAATACAAACGTAGATAAAAACAAAACTATAAAGTGGTAAATAAGTAAGAACTAAAATGAAAACAAATTTAAAAGGTGACTATTTGCAAAAAAGGATTTGATTATTTATAATATTTAGCTTGTTATTAACACTTTTACTTATTTCTAAAACCTCAAATTTATCTAACAGTAAACTCCTAGTATTTGTATATTTAATTTATAAACCCTTGTTAATAACAAAAGAATGGTTTGTTTCCAAAAGGTGATTGGAAAATTCTGACTAGTTGTTGCTATTTAGGCATCTCAAGTGTTCCTTAATTCTAATATCAAAATTTCTGGAAGTTTTACTTATATAAAAATAATTGCAATCATTACAAACTGATTTTTTTTAAATATCGTCCTTATCCTTGTTATTTAATATATAATTCTTTAATTTGTTATTAATGTAAAAGCTGGTTGTATAGAATTTGGGATATTTTTTATAATTGAATTTGAGGTAAAATTATTTAAAAACACGATTTTTCTCCACTGTTTCCCACTATCAATAATAGGTGGGTAAACATATGATCTGACAAACTTTTTCTTGTACTTTTTGCTTAACAAATTATCTGTTAATTTAATATTGTAACCATTATTAATTGCAATTTGTTTAATAATATTTAATTATGTGTTCAAGTTATTTAGTGATAAAGGAACATTAATTAATCTACTATGTATGGAATGAAAAGCTGATAATTTTTGAGAAAAAAGATGATTAAAAGTATTATGTATTACTATGTCAGTGTAAGTATCTTTACGAAAATTTTTAAATTCTAGTTTATTTATAATTATAGAAATGTTTAAATCCAAAAAAATTTAACCACAAAGTAATTTTGATAATATTGAAGAAATAATAATCATTTGTATCAAGTTAATCTGATTTGATATGCTTATCAAGAAAATAGATGGCATATAACATGGAAGCCGCCCCGCTCATAGCATACTTGTCTGCTGATCCAGTGGTAAACAGTTCTACTTCCGCACCTGTTTGTAGAACCGGAGTTATCGCTGATGGGAGCATGCTATCGATGTCAATATTAGCGATTGGTACACAATGTCATTTTGATACCATCATTATTGTATATGTAGTATAGTAGACTGAACGCAGTAGAAATTTGGTCAGATATTTTCTGTACGATAAAGTGCTTAAAATATTTAAAAAATGAATTTAGTAATCATAGTATTAATAGTCATAGTCAGGGGAGGATTAAGGGAGGCTGGACATTTTGGGGGCCCCTTATCTCATGACAAATTCAACTACGAACAGCAATACAGATAGAAATATGTTTTCAATAATAACAAACCTGGACGTTGAAGATCCCGACAAATGACCGAGCATACATGAAGTCATGAAAACACGTCGGCAGCCGAGGACAATCTGATCTGTCAGTATTTTATTAGTTAAAATAGTGTTTCTACGACTTATTATTTTTATTATTTCATTTAACATGTAGGATTATAAAAAAAATAAAAAGTTGTATCTGTGTGTAAATTTGTCTTTAATAATGGAACGACAGATATATTCATTTGAAAAGTGTAACATATAGGTTCGAAAATTTGTCATCAAAAATACTGTCGCTGTAGCATAGTTGGATAATGCACCTTCCCCGGTTTAGAAAGGTATCCAGGTTCGAATCCCGATAACGCGACAACAATATTTTTCGATAAAATTGATTTTATATGTATATCTTTCTAATTAATACATTTAATTAGTATTTTAAATTTCTTATGTTATAGTAAGTCGTTATAAAATTTGAATTGAGTCGGAGGTTGTTCAGTTTCAGTTCTCGTCCAATTATTAATGTTGTAGTTTTGAGATGTTCATGATTTTCATTTGTTTTATGTATATAATTCAATGTCCTTTTGTTTTATCGCACCGTTGATTATCATGTGTGTATAAGTTTTAGTGTTTAAAGCTTTGTTATTAATTAATACCAATATCGGAGACAGACAAGTGAGATTTTGGAAGTATCAACAGATAATGAGCATGTTCGAATACAGACGATTGTGTGTTGGCACAAAAGAATAGATAGGTAACGGCGTGGTGTTATTTAACCGTTAGAGTGCCAAAGAGCGCGATCGCGCTCGTGCGCGTAATGTTCAAAATTGCCACGAGCGCTATCGCGCTCGCAAGAACAGTCGCCGTTTGGCGTGCCGTAGGGGAGGTTGTGCGCACGCATAGGCAATTTTTAATCTTTCTAAGTGTTACATAAAGTTCGAAGGTCTGGGATTTGTTGTAGAAAAACTGTTGTCGATGGGAAATTACCTAAACAAGGGATACCACCTGTTCACGGATAATTTTTTCACCAGTGTAGAACTTGCACGGTCCCTTTATCAATGAGCCACATACATAACAGGAACCATACGTAGAAATAGGAAGCTTGTTCCAAAAGAAGCCACAAATGTACTAGTAAATGAGCCCAAGTATTCATGGAGTCTGTGCGAGAAAGCACACATGTTAACTTTTTTACTTTTAGATTACAGTTTTTGTTGTAATTTTTCTTCACAATATATATTTCCATAATTTTATTTGTATTTTATTTCCCTTGTACAAGTTTTTATAAAGGAAACACCGAAAACAGAATTCGAATTGGACAATTTTTGGAAGAGATACAGTTTTTTTTCAAAACAAGGGTAAATGACATAAAAAATAAAGATTTCTTTGGCATTTTTAAGTATATATGAGTAAAAAACAATGGAACTAAAACGGTTAAGAACGAACTTGACTAATAAAATTAAAAAATTCTTAACATATTTCTTCTACAACTAAATTACAAGGAGATTATTATTTAGGAATTTTATACACTTACAGCTGTTAACGTTATGCTGGACGTTGGTCGGTGAAGGTTAATTAAAAATCAAAATTATTCCGGACTTTAATTTAGTCAGGCTTAATGTCAAAAGGGCACTCTTTTATCCAACATTTATCCAACAAGTAAGGCTCACTGAGATGGGCACTATGGAGCTAATGTTGGATAAAATGACACGCAAAGCATATGTGCCCTTTTGACATTAAGCCTGACTAAATTGATGTCCGTAATAATTTTGATTTTTAATTAACCTTCGCTAACCAACGTCTAGCATAACGTTAACAGCTGTAGGTATACACACAAACTCATAAAAGGTTAATATGTGTGTTTAATAGCTAGCCCTGACTGTAAAAAGTAATCAATTGTACGTAAACATGACCAGGTCGACAAATATATAAAGCAATCCAGCAAAATGGTACCGTGAAATAAAATGAGAACACATTAATGCTACGTACATACATACTCGTATATAATATAATAAATAGACTTACGGCCCTCCGCGTCCATGAGTCTGTGCGTCCGCGTCCACGCTTGTCGCATAGTAACGAAATTTACAACACCATTTCAATAACTTGTACATTTTTAACTAACAAAATACATGGAAGAAAAAATATGCCGTTTATCTAGAAATTGATGGACAATTATTTTGTAATTGTGTTTTAGCTGTGTTTTTTAAGTTGAATTAGGTTTTAAAAATCAATACGTTTCTCTCACTATAGACAGGTACATGGTATATACGTAGCTGGTGGGATATGATCCCGTGGACTGTATCGATTATAATAATGATTAGTTGACGCTATCGGAAGTGGATTCAAGAGAGGAATATTAGCAAATGGATCTGGTCTACCTTGATCTCGATCCTGGACTGGATGTCAAGTTTTCACCTCCAGTTGACTAGCACCTTTTTAGTGAAGAACCAAGGTATCACTGTACTTCCGGAGCTGTTTAGAACACCGCCTCTTCGTAGTTCTAGCGTTACGCACGGCGCTGCTTTCGGACGTTAAAAAAAGAATACAGATCTTGACGATTCGGTGTCGGAAGGCAATATGTCCCCCCGTCGGCAAAATTCGGCCAGAGCGGGACAGGTATATATTAAGGTTTATATTGAAAGGACAAAATGCACAAGTCAACACGTAGCAATACGTATTTTCATGTAAAATAATGATCTTAACATGAAATTTAACAAGATCTAACTATGTAGATAGGTTGGATTAAATAATTACATAAATATGGAAATAAATTTTTCATATAATATACTTATGTAACTATTGAAATATTAGTTTATTCGCTCTCAATATGAAGAATATATAGTAATGGAATGGTTAAGAATTTTAAACAAACTTTGATATTGTAATTTTTTTTAAATTAATTTAAAATGCAACATTCTAAAACATATGATTACTCATAGATAAGAGCGCAATCGGCCGTATCATTTGTTAGATAAAAATGGAGCGGGGCTATACGTAATTAGAAATATTACGCAAGTTATACTATTAGTGGACTCTGCAATAGTTTCACAAAAAATAATATACGTTTATTTTTCTCAAATTTCAAAATAAATAATATTTCCCTATTAGCAGCAATGCTGCAATTTTACATGGGAGTAAATTACATTTTTTAATATATTTTGTTGTTTTTTTTTCCACGAATGCGAAAAATACATTTTCGCGGGAGAATCATATTTTCTTTTCTGTTGTATTTTGTACTTCCTTAATTACATTTTTGGTGATTTATTTAATATCTAGCTTTTGGTCCAGCTTGGCGCTGGCTCGTTTCATCGCCCCGTCTCCCTCGGGGCGATGCTCACCCCCCGCCCCCCCGCCGCCGCCGAGCCAAGCGTGGCGCGATCGCTGAACCGAAAAACATTCCCGATTCATTCCCACGTTATTTTCTTAAATTATTCACTCGCAAACATACATCTGGTCGTCTTCCGTTTGCGGTTATTAATATCAAAAGTTTAACGATGCACTTGTTATCTATGTAGATCTAGAATGATTTCAATATCATCTCGTAATGATACTAATAACACATTGATTACATTTGGATACATTTCACTTAATTATGTCTTATAAAAATAGGCGGTACTTCCATAGAAAACTACTTAATATCCCTTTCGGGACTGGCCATAAGAATCAGGAAGTTTTCTTATATAGGTACTTAAACACCCATTTTTATTTATATTTGTGATGTCCTTAATATCGAATATATATATATGTGTGTGTGTGTGTGTGTGTGTGTGTGTGTGAGCGTGTGAGCGGGGACAAAAGGGTGACGCGCACGATTTAAAAAATTTCTGTAATTTTTGGGTAAAGATGTTTCTGTAAATTTAATACTCACACTGGCTATTTTTCGTGTAGTTATCTATAGCCTTACCCTTGTCTAAAAATATATAATATTTCTGGTTAAATATTGTAACTCATTTTATTCATTTATATTATATGTGTACTTTATTAGATACAATTTTTCATTCAGTGTAAACTAATGTATATATATATATATTGTTAGCACAGTTATCAAGATATATAATTCAGACCCCTCCTGCAACAACACTGTATATCGGGATTTACACATGTCGATAGATTGACGGAGGGTCAGCCATCTTGGATGATTTACAGTATTGTTGCAGTAAAGATTACTTAGAAATTGTGTATTTTTATTTATTTTACATAGTTGTTTAATATACCATTCGATGCCCAAGAAGATATACATCGTTGTGGAATTTATAACTCTGGTCTGCCCAAAACCGATATATAAAGTATTTATCTTATAAACAAACTAAAATGTTACTAAAACTATTGATTAATATAGTAAAGAGCCCACTAAATTAAAGTGTGTTATTAATAATTATACAAAATACTTTGTTTAAAGCACTATTTACTAATTATTCTACATGTTTCGATACCTAGATATGATACTATGGGTATCGAAACATGTAGAATAATGAATAAATAGTGGTTTAAACAAAGTATTTTGTCTGATTGTTAATATAAAATGAGACCACAAAGTAATTTTGCAAATATTGAAGAAGTAAATTACGTACATACTTCACAGAGGAAGAACCTTAAAAGGAGGACCAAAATAATTAGAACTAATGTTGAACAAAAAATGGGACCAGTCAAAACAGTGCTGCAATAATTTGAGCATAGCTGCTGGTTTAGTAAGGAGTAAAGACCATTTATTTGAATTAAAAAACAAATTGATCAAACTCCTACAATATTGAATGAATTAATAATATAGGAGGGTGGCCATAAAAAAATATTGAACGAACGTATATTTAACAATTTTGGACTATTCCGTGACTTCTATTCCTGTTCGCAGGTGCACCATCAAAAACTGTCTCGACGATGAAGTACCCTGGAGTGTGTAAGAGTGTGATACTATATACGATAGTATTGTCCTTAATTGCACGCGAGTATGATAGTGTGATTCTTACGTGATTGTTCGTGTGAATTGCTTGATAATTTTAATGAACTTTAAATTTAATCGTCAAGCATTACTGACAAGCATTTGTGGGCGTACTAACATAGATTAGTCATTATATCGCCAAGCGTTTATTAGGTGGAATTAACTCGGCACTTTGTCGTACAGCAGCTGTCCGTCTCGATGAGTTCATGTTTGGACATTGTTTTATAAGAACACATGAGGAGCTATTTAATAGCGTTTAAACCTATAGCGCTATTGTTTGATTGATATATTACATATACAGAATGTAACAGACCTATTCCACAATATTTTATGGGATATTAACAGACAAATGTGTTTAATCTCTACCATAACATAGATATAAGCATTTCAAAAGAAATATCGTAATTATGAGATTATTTCAATTAATTTAAACATTTTATTTATTCCAAATTACATATTGAATTCCAAAAAATAATGATCATCGAATTTTGAGGGGCCAGACTATTTTTGTTATATTATTTAGGGCCTGAATCAAAAATATAAATTAATAATGGATGAATTTCGCAAATATTTATTTATAAAGTTTAACATGATTTTATAAAAATTTCATATCAGAATTTGCACATATTCCTTGAATATTTTTGATCCGTAATTTAGTCAGATATCCACCCATAAAATATTGTGGACTAGGTCTGTTACACCCTGTATGAACAGGTCTTTTTTTTCATTTCGCATTGAGGTCCAATTTTTTTAGTTACAACCTCCAGTGCATGAAAATACATCAATTATTAAACAGTCAACCTAAATCCTATTATGGACTTGGTCTGTTACACCCTGTATAAATAATAGATTGACTTAGTGAATATTTTTAAGATTGGCAAAATCAACTTTGTGGTTAAATAAATAAAGCGTGTAAAACTAATCAAAAAATTATAAACATCCAACTAAATTTAACCACATGTCCCATTCTAATTTTTTTTCTTAATTCTAATAATTTTGTATCATCGAGTGACAATTTAAGTTAGGTGCTAAATTTATTTTTTACTAATTGTTGTTTTTTAAAAATGGATTCTGTTAAAGAAACAATAACATCAAATGATCGAACGATTAAATGTATTAATATCAAAAAGGTAACATATAGGGTCGAAAATTGTCGCTAAAAATAATGTCGCTATAGCTTAGTTGGATAAAGCACCTTCCCCGCTTAGGAAAGAGATCCAGGTTTGAATCCCGGTGGCGCAACAACAATATTTTTCGATAAAATTGATTTTATATGTATATTTTTATAATTAATTTATTTAATTCATATTTAAAATAACATATGTTTTTGTACCGTGACGAACTATAAACGGGACGAAGTTACGGCGATAATTTAAGGTTGCGACAATAATACCTGTATCGTATTGATAGGCACCCTCTCTTTCAAAGCATGTAGCAATTTTTTACGGTCAGACAGGAAACCGCCCGAGCTGCGATGCACCGGAAACTCGGTCCGCTGCGCGCGAACGGCGCGGTTCGAATTTGGATCGGGTATTCCATGTTTTAATATTTGGCGCGCTGCTCTGAAATTTGCCGACGCGATAAAGAGAAAAATAGTCTTTGCATTTTGAGGACTGTTTCGATTAATTGTGAAAATATTACTACTGTTCTTGTTCTTACTTTAAATTATTCGTGTAGCGTAGTTACGTTAGATACAATACTCCACTCGCCAGTGTAGACTATGTTCTCAGTGAACGTATATATATATGTAGGCTTAGCTAAGTTATCAATATATATAATTGAGATGCCTCCTGCAACAACACTGCATATCGATTTTTTACAAATGTTGATAGATAGACGGAGCGTCAGCCATCTTGGATGATATGCAGTATTGTTGCAAAGAAGATTATTTAGAAATTGTGTATTTTTATTTATTTTCCATGATTGTTTAATTTACCATTCGATGTCCGATAATATATACATCGTTGTGGCATTCATAACTCAGGTCTGCCCAAAACCGATGTACAGTATTGTTGCAGGGGTGTTCTCAATTTATGACGCAAGTATGTACATAATTTATGTAAATTGGTCCCATTTGCATCTGCACATAGCATTGCGTATCAGTAAATATATATGTTTAAAATGCAATTTTTTTTTTTTAATTAAATAAATATGCGGTAAGCTCTTCGCTTAAAATTTTCGATAGATAATAATAATAATTAAATCGATATCTTCCAATGTTTTGCCCTATTTTAATACGACAAAGGTTATTTAATGCTATATCTCCGAGGCTGTTAATCCTACTTATGTAATCCTTAAACCTTACTCAACGCATGGGGTATAAATTATTACATATTCCAATCAATACTAGGTACCCCCTTGGAGCCAGATCCTTATTATTTATTATACTCATGTATTCCATTTCAAATATTCATTAACGCTACGTTTAACTTTCCCATGTCATGATCTGTTTTGATGGAATGACATGCCAACGGGCGGTCATTTAGCAGCCTTTATAAGAGATTTTGTCGTATGAATATATTTTTACACCTTTCTACATGCAGTTGTCTTAAACATTTTATGTTGTAATCTATATATTAATTATTATTATTTTATAACATCAGACTTAACTATTTCTAAAAATCCACAAGTGTTTAAAGTAATGTCACTCACGAACGAACAAGAGCAGTGCATACGTGCAGTATTATAAATTTGTGGAGGCTTATCGCCTCCACTCTTGTCATCACCGTCTGGCAATACTGAACGCACCCTGCTGATATATATCCAACTGTAAACATACCCAGTTCCGACGCCATGTAACAATACGACAACAATGACATTTTATCAAAGATTCTTCATGTTCTTAATTCTGAAACCGTACAACATAATCAACACCAACTGGAAATCATTCACTTCCAATAAGATTACACAAATATGGATCCAATTGGGTAGAGATCAATCATAAGCATCGCTATCCAATATTCTAACTTAATCATTATACAGTGTCTACACTAATAATTTGCTAGTTCTTCAACAATCTCACTACATTTTTTTTTTCTCTATTTTTATTTTTATTTCTGTCGAATTTTTATCTTTCTTGGATTAAATAACACCACAATTGCACGAAAAAAGCTGGCTACTTTAACACAGACGGCAGTCTAGCAAAGTAGCCAGAATAATGCTGCATATATCAGAGGTGGAGTCTACTCCATCCCACACAATAAACTACGAGTATTATACTGAATTAAAATATAATTGTATCTTATGTTTATCATGTTATATTATAATATGTTACAACAAAAAAATTGTGTCTATAAAGTCTAATAAATAAACACGGGAAGGTTGTCTAACTTACAATGCTCTTCTGACCACCGCCAATAACAGATGCCACCGTAAAATATTCGCGTGTAATTACTTTTATTATACAGAATTATTAGTAGTTTTTCGTTTTCATAACCTGCTCTGACCGCATATACAACACATACACAAAACATCCCGCGACACTCAAACGGACACGAGAGTGATGTATGAATATTGGGGCATCCTCCATTCTCACACTAAACACACCTCACCTGATTTTTATATCACCAATATTCTTCCTTTACCAGCGATCCATTAATTAATCCAAAGTGGTGACACCATTGCACATTCTTTCATACATTACACATGTTCATACAATACGTTGATACTCTTCACCCCATAGTAGTGACTTTTCAACCCCTATAAATTCTTGGTGACACTAAGATGTATAAGCATATTTCAAATGCTGTTTTGAGTTTTGGCAGTACAAAATTTATATTAATAGCAAGTCTTGTAAATCTGGCGCGATAACCAGAAGCAAAGGAGAACTTCCTCCGCCTGTCTCGGAAGCGGCAGGGCTCCGGGCTCCACGCTCCGCACTCGTCGGCCGTCGGGCCAGCCCCGACGGAGTACCAGGCCGAACTGACACCATTATGGCGTCATTAATAATCCAGTCCACCGTAAACATCGAAACAATAGACGACTCCAAACTTCGCGCAAGAGTGTGTACTTATGTAATATTAACAAAGGTTCCAGATCTTCGCCAAGTTCTGGCGGTTCAACCGCCAAGTCCCTTCAAACGATTCAACCATTATGTGTCGAGTCTATCGGCGCGTGGAACAACAGAAAACAGTGGTGTAACTATAAAAATTGGGCCCCAATGCGTAATAGAAAAAATGTCCCTGTATATGTATGCAATAAATAAAATTAGATTATCGTGTTCTACAATTTTCGCTTTAAAAGAAATGTGTTTATATAGGTACTGTTACGCTCTCGTAGTCGCACAAAGTCCTCGATGCGCTTTACGTTATTTTCATTTTGCGACGATGGTCTTCCCGACATATTTTACATATTTTACTCACGTAAGAAGTTATCTTTTAATGTTTATAATTCCATATCTTTGATGTGGTAGATTTTAAAAATAATACGTCCATATTGGCGCTGGAAAAAGAATCAATGCAAAATGTATTGTATCGCGCGGATGGACATTTGGGCCTCTATCTAACGAGGGCCAATCGCAATGCAGCCAAGTTAACTATGAAGGAAAACCACAAGGTTCTAGAACTGCCGGAACGTAACTGTTCTAACTTTAACATATATTCCAAAAAACCTTTGAAGATTTTGTAAAATATTGCGCGCGTTGCTCTGTTAAATGGAATCGAAGCGAGAGAGAAACTCTTAAAACCCTTTGGGGTTTCTTTCATATCGCCTAATTACATATTACAATCTTTTTAATTATTAATTTTGGCCCATGTGCAAACATTGGGCCAACTATAGAGCAAGAGCGAAACATGATATCGAGCGAAACAGGTATTCCCTATGACTGTAATAGCATTTAATATTGTTTTAATTATGTATGTATGTTGTTTTTTAATTTGATAACGCTTTATATTAATTACATCACATTATAGATGGAAGCCATCTAAATTCTACTAGTAATATTAATAATTTGGCAGGCCAAAGATGACTTTCAAAACTGCATTTTCTAAACGTTCTCACCTGTAAATGTAGTTTAAATTGTTGAACACCGCTTACCGTGGGAAAAGTTAGTGACCCTTAATTTAATAAACTACGTTTGCATTTGAATCATCACCCACACATCGTCTCACAAGCCCAGCATGACCTCGGATCAAGTTGATCGTATTTATAACAATAAATAAATATAATTTTTGTATATGAATTATTATTTAATACCAAATTACCTAAATAATTAATTATTAACTATTTTGGTAATTTGAATGTCTCATAAACTGGATATATTCTTCATAACATAGACTCAGTTTGAAAGAGGACAAAAATACAAGGTCATTCGTCATATATTAAGAAGAACTTCGCTTCTCACGTGATTAGACTCTGTTGATTTTGAAACCCACGCACTCCTGTACTACGCGGTAGTTTTCAATATCTAATATGTTCTCACATGCATTGTCTGAATTTGTAACATTTATTTATATTTAAAAAAAATTTCTTCGTAATTTTTCAACCCCGTTTGTCATAAGCTGCTTTTACATAGTACTAATGACATACTCGGGCTATCTATCTAGGTTAATTAATAACATATTGATATTATTTATATTAAAAATAAATGATAGATAGAAGGTGCCTTATCTAGTAATACAAATTAATTTTTCATTTTTTATTTTATGAATTAGATTGGTAATGTACGTCCATCTTGACGAAGATGGACAGTTATGAAATCGAATGTGGTATCGAAACCAGTCGACGTTAAATTAATTCAAAGTTATTCTAAATTAATAATAAATAAATTAAATATGAATTAAATATATTAATTATAAAGATATACATATAAAATCAATTTTATCGAAAAATATTGTTGTTGCGCTACCGGGATTCGAACCTGGATCTCTTCTCTAACCGGGGGAGGTGCTTTATCCAACTAAGCTACAGCGGCATTATTTTTAGCGACAATTTTTCGACCCTATATGTTACCTTTTTTGAAATCAATACGGTTAGGGAAGAGATCCAGGTTCGAATCCCGGTAGCGCAACAACAATATTTTTCGATAAAATTGATTTTATATGTATATCTTTATAATTAATATATTTAATTCATATTTAAAATATCACAGACCTATGTTCTGAATAATTACAACTTCACAATAAGAATGTGTTCTCCTAAAAAATAAATTAATAATGTCTAACTTCAAAGCTAACGCCATAAACATTTAATAAATTGTCAAACTGTCTATCAAAATTAGCCCTAGGACTAAAACAAATATTTTTTACAGTACCCCACTAACATACCAAACAATTTTTAGTTTTAAACGTTCTATATTTACTACACATATTATTTAGTTTAATTGTATTTTTTTAAAGCCTTATTATGTATCATATGTATTATTTTATTTTCTTTGCTATTATTTACTTATCTTAATGTAATAAACATATCTGTACCATTAATATATATTTTAAAAAAAAAGATTTTATATCAAAAATTAATTTCCGATAACTTTTGTATTTTTTCACGTGTTTTTGGGACCAGCGTAAAAATGTATCTAGCTCTGTTATCTCTGGGTCGATCATTCATTAATCGATTTGGTTTCCTCTGTCGAGAACTTTCACCGGTGATGGAATTGGGATGATAAATTATACAATTGGGAGGCTTAACTATATATATAATAAAAAGTAATAGTCGATGTCGATCGTAAAAAAATAAAATAGATTTTTTTGATACATTTTGTAAAACGTCAGTGCCATCCGCCACCAAACGTGAAGCGAAATAAATCTTCTTGAAGTACATAATATATAAATACTTTTACAATTCTTCTATTGTTTTCGACTCAATTTGTCATCGGGATATCAAAAGCAGAAAAGACTCAGCAGATATACTCATATGAATTAAATATATTAATTAGAAAGATATACGTATAAAATCAATTTAATCGAAAAATATTATTGTTGCGCCACCGGGATTCGAACCTGGATCTCTTTCCTAACCGGGGAAGGTGCTTTATTCAACTAAGCTACAGCGACAATATTTTTAGCGACAATTTTCGATCCTATATGTTACCTTTTTGATATTAATACATTTAATCGTTCCATCATTTGACAGAGCCATCTACCTTATTTTTACAGAATCTCAAATAACTTTGAGTAAACTGATAGCAGACGCCAGAATTATCAATTCATTTTTATTAAATTTTGGACACATTGATACAACTTTATTATTTAGGAGAACACATTCTTATTGTGAAGTTGTAATTATTCAGAACACAGGTCTGTGATATTTTAAATATGAATTAAATATATTAATTAGAATGATATACATATAAAATCAATTTAATCGAAAAATATTATTGTTGCGCCACCGGGATTCGAACCTGGATCTCTTTCCTAACCGGGGAAGGTGCTTTATCCAACTAAGCTACAGCGACAATATTTTTAGCGACAATTTTCGACCCTATATGTTACCTTTTTGATATTAATACATTTAATCGTTCCATCATACTCATTTTAAAAAATGGTTATTTGTAATCTGATGTACCTACAGATATGCAATGTGTGATAAAGATTTTTTAATGAAATGCCAGAAGACATAAGAAAGTATGAGAAACTACACAGATTTAAAATAAAACTATGCAAATATGTGAAAGATAAGTTGTAGTAAAAATAACTATTTTGATCTTGTTTATATTAGAGCATATATGCACTATATTAAGAATAAATAAATATCATATTTATTTTGAAAATTATTATTTATATCCAATTTAAGTAACCATACGTTCCGAACACCACACGTTTCTTTTATAGAGGGGTAGCACGCCACAGACATATAACTTTTATTTAAAAGAAATCATTAACGTGAAGTTTTTTGGAAAAATAATTAAAAATGAGAGAATAATAATAATAATAATAAATAAAAGATTTTGACGAAGTAAATGTTATATTTTCATTATTTAGAAGGCGTTACTTCATATATATACTTCAATAATATGTATATCACATTTCTTTTAAAAATAAACTTTTAATTTGAAATATAAAATTATTGTTATTAAACATGTATCTAGTTTTCATGTGTAAATAAAATAGCTTTCAATATTTCTAATAAAAATTAGATTCTCATTAGTGACATCTATGCTGTTTCAGGAAAATGAATATCAAATTTCAGTCCATAAATGGCGACAGCGAAGTTGTAGTTAATACTCGAAGTGTTTCTACATGGTAGCATATATACAACAACCAAAAAATGTATAAATATGGAGGTTGATTGGATGGACTGGTGAACGTTACATTGTGTAAAGTGAAAACTTAAGCCAGCCTAAGACAGGTCGTAAGCCCTGTAATACCCATACTTCCATATAATATAATAACTTCATCTCTATGAGATGTCTATATTTTGTCTTATTATTTACTTGCACCATTATAGTGACGAACCCTTTTCTGTTTAACCCTTTTTTAAACTCATTTTATTGTTATCTTTCTATTATTCTGAACTTTCGAAGCGGAAATGAACGACTTATAACAACTCTCAACTTAGTTGTTTGAAAAAATCTGTATTCTTAAGTCGGCAATAATACCACTCTTTCTCAAACTGCTCGGACGACAATTGATAATTTTACAAATACTACAAAATGGGATTTATTAGTTGTATATTTGTTAAAAAAATTTGAACACAGAAAGGGTCTGTCTCAAATATTTAAGTAATATATAATCAAAAATGTTTAAAATACAATTTCTATTTAACGTACATATATTTAGTTAACATAATAAGCAATTACGGTAGTGAAATCTGGAGTTACTAATTTTTAAAGTTTTTGGACCGCCACCATTTTAAAAGAAGGTGGCGGACCAGGCTAGTTAACGAACGTAGTGAAGGTATCAATTTATAAAAGTTTTATCCAAAATTAAATCAAAAAAGAACTACGCTAGTTATTGTGTCCGCAAAAACCTCGACCACCTTATAATGGGGTCGGTTTGAAGGTCATGATTGAAAAATGTTTTGAAATTTTCCGGAAATTACGTCGCGAGGCCCTCTGCAATATTTCTATCGAAATCTATCTTAAATCAACTTCAATACAAAATAATAATAATGTATTTTATTTTATGTGATAGCTGCACATTTTCACGTGATATAATTGACATCAGGTCTTATATATTTTATGGTGCTTTGTTACACGGATTGACGTATGGACTTAAAGATATTGAGTAAATACTAAAATATACTTAAGTTAATATGAATATGCCCGAACCCTGCATTATAATATATTTGTATTTTATTTTAATTATAAAGAATATATATATATTGATGTGAATACTGAGTTAACTTTTTGGAAGACTTCAGATTCGATATACATTATTTAAAACCCTCGGGGATGTACCCTGGGGGTAGTTCTAAGATTTGTGCTATAAATATAAATCAAATACAATTCTCACACGCTGTTAATAATATATTATATAGGTATGAGTGATAGAGTGAGGATTCCGATATAAGAATGAGGAGAGACTATATTTCTCTCATAATTAATTATACGTGTAGATAGTGTGAAACAAAAATTTTTCACATACTGTGACTGTACGTGATGTTAGAAGTAAAAATAGTATTACCTAGAATTTAAATTGATTCTGGAAAAAAATTAAGAGATGTTGATTTTAATACTTTTGATGATTATAGTTTTATCAGTGGTTAGACATGATTATTATATTTAAAAAATAAAAAATATTTTATACCCTGAGACCCTGAAAAATACAAACATAGAAAAATCTCAATTGAGAGGGCGTGGGCTTGGATTACCAAGAACTCGGGAAAAAGGGGTCCAGTATGAATTTGGCAACAAGTCTGCGAAGACAGATGGGGGCCATGATTGGTCATCAATTATTGAAACACGAACACTGAAGATGGAAGCGTCTTATCAAGATTTTAACTCCCCGACCCTACTGATGATGATGATAATGAATTTACTATAGAAGCTTTTTACCATCACCCGTAGTAAAAAACGTTTTTAGGTTGTTCGAACGTCGAGTTTACTTTTGTCAAAGTTAATCCTGCCTAATAGAGTAGCAAGGCGAATAATCAACAGATACCTAAGAATTTTACCAAAATTAATTTATTTTAAGTATTAACTATTGGCAATACATACAATTTTACGCTTTATCTATGGCTTTATTTACCCCTGCGTTCGAAATCTATCTCTTTGCTGGAGATAAATCATCAGACGAACTCTCATCACTAAAATAGCGGGACATTGAATGATGTATTATTGTATACTGCACCTTTCAAAGAATCAATATGATAGATATCTTTTGAAACAGCTGTGAGAGTAAAATTAATTAATATTGAATTTACTTTCAATAAGTTAATATTTTTTTACCATCGATCGAACAAACCGTTTTAACAATAAAAAAAAATACTAAAGTAACTTTTATTTCGTATATTATTATTTACATGTATCGGTTGCGGAGTAAAGCAGAATGGGAAATGTGGTGTTATTTACAGTACAGTAGACAGCGCGATAAACTGGAAATTGAAAAGGATTTAATAATTAAAGGATGACTTTTTTCTTTACCCAGTTGCAAATCTTGCGATACTATGGTCACACTTCATAGAGGGAATATTAGGGGCACACGGTTAAGAGAGCGACTCTCAAAATGCTGGGTGGACCTGGTTAAGACCGCTACTAAACAACACATTCCAAGACATGTAAACAGAAGAGTTAACAATCGTGCAAGATGGAGACATAATTGGCATTCATCGGCAATGGGCATTATCATGACAAAAGTGAAGAGTATCTTGACCAAGATATGTGTATTACTATAATTGATTATTCTCCAGAAACTCCTGGGACACATGATTGTATAATTAATTAACTAATTGTAGAAAAAACTGATTTATTGTTCCGGAGGTAAATTTGTAGAACTTCATAATCACACATATAAATATAATATAGCTAATAAATATGTAAGTTAATAACAAATGAATTTTTCGCATAAGGAACACTGAAACCACTTAGAGCTGGATGGAATCAATGTAAAATACAACATTACTTTGAATATCTCCCATCTAGACTGTTCAAGCATAATGAATTCGTACGGGTAGTTTGATTTTTTTAATGATTAAAATTTTTGAACGACCAAAAATTATTGTGCAGCTGGGAAATGTAATTTACATGACAGCATATTTATGTTCGGATATAAATGTGTGACGTTCTATAATACACCTGCCTATCCTTAATGGGATCAGTCATCAGAATTGTTTACGATGTTTTCGATCCCCACAATGGCGGGTTCCCCTCACCATTCAACCCCTTCTGTCGAACGTACAGACTCGTACTGCTATTTCTAATTAAAATATTGCTCGTGAATGTTTTAAGTCCTTCGCAATATTAAACGTGCCGTTGAATTCGCGGCCTTGCATTCTCTGGCGGATCTTCTGAAACGTGGCATTAAAACACTGGATGGTGTAAATAATTCGATTTAAAATTCATCTTTGCACTCATGTGTATGCATTTCGGCAGACGAAAAATAATACCTACCACAACTTTTTCTAAAATTGCATTTTTATAATTAAAATATTTTCGTACGTCCGCGGAGGGCGTGGACTGCTTAATTGTATGAGTAAAATGTACATGTAATCTCACAACTAACCTGGTTACAGCTCTGCCAGCAAAAATTATACATTTTTTTTCTACGTGAGCATTGAGTAACTAAACAATTAAATAACTTTTATTCCTTTTCATTTAAACAATTGAGATATTTAGAGTTTAGCTTAAAAAAACATATTGATATGTACTTCGTGCAAATGCATCACTGCAATCTTCTCAGATTACAGGATGCTAGGTAGTTCAAGAGGCGATTTATTTGGGCGTGCTGGTCACGAACACCGGAGGCTGCGGGCAGGAAATTCCAAAACGAATAGCTAAATTTGTTGTGAACCAAACAAAGTAATATTGGTTCACACTCGTGTCTTCGATTTATATATATATATATGCAGTAGAGTCGTGGGCAGTCTAGAATAGCGAAAAAAGGATAATATACGTCTTTTAAATGCACTGCTGGAGAAAAATGATACATAAATATCTTGGGGACAACACGATGCACGATTATCTCAATCCTGCAATAAAACTAATCACGGAAAGTCCTTTTTACAGTGGTCTTAGAAGATTTATTCAATTTTTCGCCTACATTTTAGAAAATTATGCTGGGTTCAACTTTACGGCAAGAAGACCTGGTAGATTAACACAACAGTGGACGGGGAGACCCTGAGTCAACTGTTAGGACTTTTGAAGATTCTTACGAGTATGAAGGGATGCAGAATGAGATGAAGAAATACTGACTTAATATCAGGTTCCTAAAAAAATTATTGACGTTTTTTGCATGCAAGTTTAAAAAAACATACTTAAGATTTATTCATCAAAGTATGAATATTCGTACTCTATAACCTTTTCTCAGCGGCTTAACGATTTATTAAAGTCTGAGGAGCAAGTTGATATCTAGTGGTGAGAGGTCTGGAGAATATGATGGAAGGAGCAGAAGTTCCTATCCAAGTTTCATTATCTTTACCACATGAGGTCGATACTTATATACAGATATTCTAAACGAAAGTACAACTACTTTGAACATAGGCATATCATAAAATTTTGAACAATACTTTGATTTTAAATGCTGAAAATGACGTCATGTTACTTCTTCATCCCCAGAGAGTTTTTATTAATCTATTTCGGTCCCTCATGACTGAGGATCACAATCTCCATAAACTCTTTCTTGCATCCTGCAGATCTTAAGGCTGTGACCAGAGAAGTTCCTATTGTCTTTTCCACTTGGTTGGTCCAACGTGAGATTTTCCTCCCCCTTTTCGTCCTTGGTGGTCTACCACAACAAGCTTCTACAAGTTGTCTTCCCTTCTCACAAGATGCCAAAAAATTGAAGGATTCGTCTCAGGTTGAGAGACTGTCCTTGATTTTCAGTTCTTCCAGAATGGAGACATTCGTCCGTCCATGGTATGCGAAACATGTGTCTCCAGCACCACATCCCAAAGGCATCAATCCGTCTTCTCTACCTTGCCTTCAAGATCCATGATTCCATGATTTTCTTCATCATGTTTTATTTCATCATACGCAATAATAATCCACCATCATTTAATTAAGTTACAAATTTTTATTTTTATTTTATATTTTTATAAAGTAGCATTTTAGACGAAATTGTTTAAGCCATTTTATATTCATAATTTTAAATTACACCTACATTCAAAATTATACACATTTCAGCAATATTTGAATATATCCAAGAGCATATAATTACTGAATTTTTACCTACAAAGGCACTGTTATTAAACAAATATCAGATATTTCATAGAAACAAAGCTATGTAAGGCTTAGGACCTGTCTTCGGTTGGCTTAAGAGATCACTTTATATGTATATAACGTTAACCAATTCAAAAGTTCAACTTTCAAAAATATGATAAAAGTGGAGTTTGAGAGGTGAGAATTGGTGAACGTCATGTATCACTTAAGCCACTCGAAGACAGGTCATAGTCAGCCCTGTAATTTGCCTAACTTCGAGCATAAAAGAAAATGGGCAACCCTCGTATGCTTACAAAATAAAAGTTCTCAATTGTTCCAACTCTGACGACGATACGTGTCAATGCAACTATATAGAACGTACTGACCAAATTAAATACTTAGGAATTATATTTGATCCTTATCTCAAATGGAATCATCATACACAAATCATTACAAATAAAATAAAAAAAACGATATATTTTTTTATAAATATTAGAAATTTCATTAATATAAAACTTCTTAAAATGGCGTAATACGCTATTTGTAAATCAATCATAGAGCATGGTATAATTGCTTGGGGTGGAGCGACTATGTCTGCAATTAATCCAATAATAGCAGTTCAGAAAAATATATTAAAGGTTATCCTCAAAACCCCAATCACAACGAGCACTGACGAAATTTTTAATAAATTCGATGTCTTTGATATAAGACAAATATATGCTAATACTACTTTTATATACACATATAAATACAAACAGACACATTTTAAAACAACTCAAAATATAATTTCCACACGGACAAATACAAATAACCTACAAACCCCACGAGCACATACAACATATGGTCAAAGGAACTACAAATATTTTGGACCTAAACTATTTGATAGAATGCTAAAAGATTTAAATCAATTGAATTGTCCCAAGAACATAAAACTTGGATTCGTAATATGGGTAAAGCCAGTATTGGTGCACTCACCCAAACATATTGACTCATACTTATATTGCTACAAAGTGATCCAAAAATTAAGTCCACTTTAAAACTGCTCTTCATATAAATGTAATTCTATCTACTACTTGTAATTCTAATTAATTGTACAATTGCTTGTAAACTATGCCCGTCTCGACACAGAATTTATCTAGTGAGACGTGCAAAGTCCAAACAAATTTTTACATTGTATTATATAGTTACAAACAAAAATAAATAAATAAATTACTCCATAAATAGCTTTGTCTCTATGCGATATCTGATATTTGTTTTATGCACATTTCGTTTAGAACACCCTGTATACACCACTTTATTAATCACTCTACTCTATGAATAACTAATGATAATCTAATGAATAACTCTACCTTAACATGAATTGTCCTGCGCGAGTTTCGAAATCAAAATTTTATCCGTGTATACGAACCCAATACGGATAATCTTGGATTAAGTCAAGTGGCTCGTGGCCGAAATTCTTCGCAGTGAATCGTGCTTCAAGAATAACGAAGACATGGGCTTAAAGGTCGAAATATTTATGGAGTATTTTTACACACGGACTCTGTTAGCTTTTCCGATACTTGTATTCCTCGTTGCTTTACGCTTTCATTTCATATTAAACGTAACTATGGAAAAAAAAAGTATTTTTTCGTTCGTTTCATATAGAAGTAAACAAGTGTATTTTCGTGTCCACATTTTCAAGGAAGAAATACCCGCATTACGATCACAATGGCATTACACGATCGTAATTTAGTAGATCAGAGTGCTCACATCGTCTTAGTAAAAATATCACTTCATTTCGTAACATTTTTTGACCTATATTAAGTAATTAAGAAATTGAATATTTTTTAAGGTGTCCGGAACTAAAATGTATTGAAAAAAAATATATTTGATAAACTATAACGGTTTTAATTTATAATTACATTTAAAAAAAAAATTGGCTGGTTTAATCCAGACCTGGGTGTTTTAACATTTTATCCAAAGCTGTTCCGTATACATTTTTACTTATTATTTTATTATATTGAGCAGAACACATTTTTTAGTGTGAAGTTGTAATTATTCAGAACATAGATCTGTGATATTTTAAATTCTAATTAAATATATTAATTATTGAGATACCGTAAAAATAAAGTAAATGGCTTTCAAATAATAGAGCAATAGATGTGTTAATTTTAAAAGGTTTAACATATAGGTTCGAAAATTTGTCGTCAAAAATAATATCGCTGTAGCATAGTTGGATAATGGATACCCCACCTGCACCTTCCCCAGTTTTTAAATATAATAAATTCATATGTATATCTTTATAATTAATACATTTAATTAGTATTATTTAAATGTATTGATTTCAAAAAGGTAACATATAGGGTCGAAAAATTGTCGCTAAAAATAATGCCGCTGTAGCTTAGTTGGATAAAGAACCTCCCTCGGTTAGGGAAGAGATCCAGGTTCGAATTCCGGTAGCGCAACAACAATATTTTTCGATAAAATTGATTTTATATGTATATCTTTATAATTAATATATTTAATTCATATTTATTTAACTTATTATTTTAATAATGGTTAAGATAAGTTAGAACTTAAATTCCAATTAACTTCAATTTAAACTCAATAAGTGGTTAATAAAACAAAGTTAACAAATAAAAATATGAATTTTAACCACAAAGTTAATTTTGATAATTTCAAAAGTATAAATACTATATCGCTCGCATCTCTTCTCCAGGCTAATTGATTAATAAATCTAATGGGTTTTTTTCTTTTTTCAGGTAAGGGAGATTTATTGGTGTATTCTATTGTACAGATGTCAACACGCACAAGGCAAGTTCTCTATCAATTTACCAATCGATGTTATGGCAATATATTAGCAGAGTCAGCTTCCTCGTTCTAGAGTGACTGACGTATTTGAAAATAGTTGATATTTACGGTGTCGTGTTTTCTAGAATATTCCGTTCGACGGGGTTCAGTAACCTCCCTTGACGACTGAAATCACCTCTTATTTTCTGCGGCGGTGACCGCATTGTTTAATTAAAATAATTACCGGCCACTCCTTTGTGTAACCTACATTCTGACACACTTGTAAACGTGGTTAATTAATAAAAAGTGTACTGTAACCTTTAATGACATTTTATAAATCGCTTTTAATAGAAAATAAACTTATCTGATATTGGAACATAGTATTATAAACTTAGAAGATTGTATTATATTAACAATATTCTTCAATAAAACGATAAGTAACTCTTGTAAAAAAATACATTTAATGAAATTGACGCACTAACTTCCTAACTTCAGCAGAACAATCTGCAACTATGCAAGTGTCTCGAATTTTGTTTCCGTAAATTCTTTTTATATCCTCCTTAATATCTGTATTGACATATATTGAGTGGCATCAATCAGATAAGACTCGGCTCATAATGCATATCCACAAGTCTCGAACCTGTGTGGCTCTCGCAGTTGACTCCAGGGTCTTCTCCAGCCAGATGCAACGCTGCCTAGTGCCACAGTTATGGCACTCTTCCAGATCATCTTCGGAAATTAATTATACTTCTATTTAACCTTTCCGTTAATCCCATGCGTTAATTAACATAGGTCTACCTTCTGTAATATTTACATGAACACGTATAATATAAAATTTATGTTTGAAGTAAATTAAACTATTTTAAAGCTATTTAAGCTAATAAAATAAATGTATTATATTTTTAACTAACATTTTATATCGCGTTTTAAGTTATAAGAGATTTAATACACCAACCGGTTTCGAATAAAGTCAAAAGTTAGTTTATTTGACATATTGATCAAGGAAATTGTATTTTCTGAAATCGGTTGTATCGTATCTCATTAAAGTGGTTAAGAACAAAGGTATAAATAATGTATATTAAAATTATTATATTACATTTAAAAATGCTAAAATCACTCAATTTTCTTACGGTAACATGAGCATGGCTACAAACGGGTACATATTTTCTATCATAGTATGGGAAAAGTTAATCAAAAAAAAAAAAAACTACGCACTTTAAGTTGACTTTGATTTTTTAAATTCTAAGTGATGTGTGTCTTTCTCTAAGTGATGTGATAAAATAAATTTTGAAATAGATCATCGAAAAATAACAGATCAAACGGCATCGATGCCATTCCGCCTTTCCTTATCAAGTAAATATCCGTTACACGTCAACTCAAGAATGCTCCAACACTGACTGACTATTCACGCTTTCACAGTAACATTGTGCCTTTTTTTTTTTACCTTTTTACTATTTTATCCTGTTGTACACGTAGCGTCTGAGACGGAGCACAATCACGCACCATCTGTCGCATGCTCGTCGGATATTAAACGACTCCTGTCCTGTCCTCCTACAAATTAGGTTGTATCAGGTTAGGGCTGCGAGATTTTTTTGTCGGTCTGGTCGGAACAAACTTATTTGAAATATGAATTAAATGTATTAATTATAAAGATATACATACAAAATCAATATTATCGAAAAATAAAAACATTGTTGTTGCGCTACCGGGATTCGAACCTGGATCTCTTCCCTAATCGGGGGAGGTGCTTTATCCAACTAAGCTACAGCGGCACTATTTTTATCGACAATTTTTCGACCTTATATGTTACCTTTTTGATATCAATACATTTAATCGTTCCATCATTTGACAGAGCCATCTACCTTATTTTTACAGAATCTCAAATACCTTTGAGTGAATCTGATAGCAGACGCTAGAGTTATTAATTCATTTTTATTAAATTTTGGACACATTGATACAACTTTATTATTTTTTTTAGGAGAACACATTCTTATTGTGAAGTTGTAATTATTCAGAACATAGTTCTGTGATATTTTAAATATGAATTAAATGTATTAATTATAAAGATATACATACAAAATCAATATTATCGAAAAATAAAAACATTGTTGTTGCGCTACCGGGATTCGAACCTGGATCTCTTCCCTAACCGGGGGAGGTGCTTTATCCAACTAAGCTACAAAAAAAAAACTTATTTGAATTAAAAGAAAAAAAAATGATTTGAGCTAACGTTTATTTATAAAATTTAAACCGATACATTTATCTGTCAATGTGATAATAAAGCTAGGCCTATGAAATTAGTTCTACAGTTTACCATGCGATGTTCTACAAATCGTTGACGGGTCTATATCCGAGCTAATCCACTACATCTTCAGGAGTTGTCAACACAGTTATTTACTTTTCATAGCGTCTGTAGAAATCAAAAATTTACAACCCTTACTTTTTTCGTCTGTTGTCGAAGTTTAGCGACCAAGTTACAGTATATAGATTTATGTGGTGCAAGATGTATTAGATCACCGATATTTTTTGGTACTGAGCCACATGAGCCACTGTCATAGTATGAAACACAAAATATATCAAAATATAAGTTAACGTACTCCCTATTACCATTAATATAAACATTGATATATTTCAATAAAACATTATTAATTGTATACTTAGTTTTGTTTCTGTCAATTTTTATAATAGTGAGCCTTTTGCCTATCTATAGTAGTAGATATTATTTATTATTAAGGAGAACACATTCTTATTGTGAAGTTGTACTTATTCAGAACATAAGTCTGTGATATTTTAAGTACTAATTAAATGTATACATGTATTGTTGCTACCGGGATTCGAACCTGGATCTCTTTCCAATCCAAAGAAGGTGCATTAACCAACTATGCTACAGTACTCAGTACATTGACGACAAATTTTCGAACGTATATGTTACACTTTTTCAAATTAATACATCTATCGTTCCATTATTTGATAGCCATCTAGTTTATTTTATACAAATAAAACATCACAGACCTATGTTCTGAATAATTACAACTTCACAATAAGAATGTGTTCTTAATAATATATAAGTTGTATGCGTCCCCTATCGGACTACTCAAAGGTATTTGAGATTCCGTAAAAATAAAGTTGATGACTTTCAAATAATGGAACGATAGATGTATTCATTTGAAAAGTTCGAAAATTGTATATATGTTAGTATGTGGACTCAGTGTATTGTCTTCTTGTTTGCATAATATGTGGCCACAAAGTAATTTTGGTAATTATTAATTATTTTTATGATACCCGAAGTCCGGAACACTTAATGGGTCTGAAAGGTATTTTAGGGACGTGCTGCCGAACCCGGGGACGACCCCGAAAACCGGCACTTGTGACAGCCCTATTGTTTGGTTAAAATAGATTTGTTTCTGACCCTGATTGTTTAAATTATTTACATGGTGGGTAGAATTTATCGGATCGCGTGTGTTGTTAATAACTCGCTTAAATAATTTTACATCCCCTAAAAAATTAGTCGAATGAAACATTCTTTGTAGGAAGGAATTACTGGGATTGATCCCCCGAGAGATTGTCATCAAGATATAGATGTCTCTCACAGAGATGAAGCTATTATTTTCACATGGGAAGTATGGAAGTCTTGGTCATTACAGAGCTTACGACCTGTCATCGACTGGCTTAAGTGATCACTTTACACAATGTAACGTTCACCTATTTACGTGATAACATATATACAACTTTCAAAAATTTGTTAGATGTGGTAGCATGGGTAACAGCGACATTATATTGTGTAAAGTGATCACTTAAGCCAGCCGATGACAGGTCGTAAGCCCTGTAATGCCCAAGACTTCCATACTTTCAAACCTATGTTTTCGATCGTTCCATTATTTGAAAGAGCCATCTACTTTGTTTTTACGGAATCTCAAACACCTTTGATTTTACATGTATATCATTGTAATTAATACATTTAATTAGTATTTAAAATATCACAGAGCTACGTTCTGAATAATTACAACTTCACAATAAGAATATGTTCTCCTTCTTTAATAATTGTTATTTTGTTCAAAAAACCAATATTGTAACGAGAAAAAATATTTCTGCCGAGTTAATTAAGTATTAAGTATTTCGTATTTCGAAGACTGCGGTTGGGACTTTTTCAAGATGACCTCTTTACAGTAATTTTACATCTCATTTAGCAAGGTCCGTCTTACGTTTCTCGTTATAATACCATTAAATCATCTACGGCTTCGTATAATCTCTCCATTAGTCTGGAATTTCAGAGTATTAAGGCGGGTAAAAGCTTTTTTCTCTGATACCGCTCATTCTTCTCAAGTAATTCATTATCATCAGAAGTGATACATCATTGGTCGTGGCTTATTTTATATTATGTACCGTCAATTTAATGAAAATGTCGATATTAATTCTGCTATCAGTGCCCGTTTATACTCGAGATAATTTTAATTTCAGAAGGCATAAAAGTTTGGTTGCTAAATCGGACCTTGGACACTGCTGTTTGAGAATAGCTATTTGCGCTATCTTTCGTAGTTTACAGTCGCCTATAGAAAGTAAGATGGCAGATTTAAGCGAGTCAGATAATTCAGTTCTTTCAGTGAAGTGATTACTTATGGTGGCGAGTTCAATTAAGATAGCAGTTTGATAAGATGTTTGGTATACCAACAAAAGATTAAAAATAACAATAACAAAATAATGTTATTGTAGAATTATATTCAAAATATAATACTTTGTTTACGATATACACCCACACAATAAGTATCAAATAAAGTGCTGTTAAATCTGAATAATAATTTATGGCTTTGTGTGGATGAGGGTGTTATGTGACATTAATTGATAACACACTTTATCTCCTTATTCTGACATAGAATAAGTAATCATAAAGTGGATGAAACCGCCACTCTGCTACGTTCCCCCTTCACCAGATCCAGGCCACCACCATTGTGCGACCTCTATTGACCGCTCGTTGCACCTACTGTCGGGGCTAAATTAAATTCGCCGTGCGGGACAAAGATAGTGTTGCTTATCCGCCACAGGGAATCCCCCCCCCCCCTCCATTACTAAATGTCACGTTTCATTCATCTGTGTGATAGATATGAGTCAGTTCGTTAGTCGATAAAAGTGTTATATAAAAAAAAAGCTATATTGACACTTTAACCTAATTTACTACAAACTTGTGTGATATTGTTTAATTTAATTTATTTTGTTGCCATTAACGCCCTTGTAGGCTTTTACATAAACAATAATACATTTTTATTTAGATATAACAGTACATAATTTTAAAACTAAGTGTAATCCAGGTACAAATACGTATATAATAACTCTGTATGAAATCACGAAATTTAACATACGTCAACCGGTTTCGCTTATCCCAAGATTCATCAGGACGAATTTAAAACTGATCATAAATACAAAAAGAGTGCACTTAAATATATACATAAAGAGGGTGAATAAGAAGGTAAATATAAAATTACATGTGAAAGAGAGAGACAGAATACATATGCAGATAAACGGAATATTAAGAGATGGCAAAATACAGTGTTGATGGATATTTAATTGATTTAAAAGGAAACATTCGGATAAATTAATTTGATTATTACGAATTGGCGTACCGCTATTTATTGCCTTTTTTTGTCGAGGGCTTCTAAATTATCCAACCGGAGGCCAAACCCGTTTGTATGTATTATTAAAAGAATCATCTTTTTCAATAACATGGTTGGAAAATTCTGAGAAACCATTACTTTCGATATAGTTACATTATATTTGTAACATAACTCTTTCATACTATAATGCTTTCAATTAAGTTAAAAAAATATATACAAATGGTATCTCTGACCTCTCTAGCCTCGTAGACACACGGTGGAAAGCCCAGATAACTCTACAAGACAATAGAGACACGAGTTTTCTATCTACGTAGTTAAATTTTTGAAGAAGTTCAGCTATTTATTTTCAGATTTCTGTTCTAACATATATTTAGAAAATAAATTCTTTGTCAAGATTTATGATCCGAAACGGGATTACCTAACAGCAACATGGAGATGATTAAAAAACTGTGAACTTCGTACAATGTACATACATCGCTCAGAGTATCCGGAGATAGGGAATACGGAAAGCTTGCAGCGGTCTCACAACTCATTCAAGTCAGTAGGATCTGGACCAAAAGGAAGTCCGAGACGAAGATGAATAGACAGCGTCCAGACAAACTAGAAAGAGGCGAGAAGAACGTTCAACAGATTGGCCTACACTGACATTATCCAGAGATAGATTGCGCTGGGGTCGTAACTACTTTCATGTTCCATTAGAAGCTGTAAAAATAATTTAAATGATTAATTTAGATGAAGGAGAACACATTCTTATTGTGAAGTTATAATTTTTCAGAACATAGGTCTGTGTAATACTAATTAGAAAGATATACATATAAAATCAATTTTATCGAAAAATATTGTTGTTACGCTACCGGTATTCGAACCTGGATCTCTTTCCAATCCGGGGAAGGTGCATTATTATCCATCCAACTATGCTTCAGCGACAGTACTTTTGACGACAAATTTTCGCACCCATATGTTACACTTTTCAAATTAACACATCTATCGTTGTACATTATTCAACTATGCTACAGCTACAGTACTTTTGACGACAAATTTTCGCACCCATATGTTACACTTTATTACAACGATAGATGTACTAATTTGAAAAGTGTAACAATCACTTTTCTGCTAGTTGACATTTGATTACATTACATTCTTAAAATAACTTTACCCATGAGGTTCTTTTACAATTGAGTCATTTAGCTCTTCGAGTTTACGAAATTACAGATCTTGTTCTAACAACGTTCCGCGTTTTCATTTTTTTTCCACTTACATTGTAAGTATGTCAACATATTTAATTTAAATTTTTTGTTTATTTATATTTAAATTACATTTACAAGCAATTGTCAGTTCCGAGTTTCTCAGCAGTTAAGTGTCGGCACAAAGACACCATCACGGATCGCCGGCCGCGATTCCCCGTGACCCGGAGCAGGTAGTTTCACCCTCGCCCTATTGATAAAACTCTAAATAGCGGAAAACATCAGGAAAGAGGAGCTTAAATTATGTGAAGATAAAGGAAATTGGGTCGTAAAACCAGTCCATTGTTTTTAAATGGCAAATGCTTCAATAGAAAACCTTCAGAATTACTCAAATTACCCTACTTAAGTTATTATTTCTGCCGGCGTACGATAGCATTCTTTAGTAAGCGGTCTTAAATATTTTCTTAAAAATATCTTTCGTTATTCTCACGCCGCGTCCCCGGAGTCGAGCAGATCTCCAAGAAACATTAAGTCGCTATATAATGTTTTATACACTTGTGGAAGTGGAAACAGCAAATGTTTGGAGCGACTATCTGAAGCAATTTTACTCGTGATGCAAGTACGACATGTGATATTAACTCGTCCGTAGCCATGCAACACCGCAGGTCTACCGCTTGGTACTTCTTGTCGAAGCCAACGCCCCCGTCGTTAGATATTCAAGAATATTTCACTTTAAATACTCAATATTTAGAGTAAAAGTATGATATCAACTTAAAAAGCATTTCTTAAAAATTACACATTCCTCACGGTAACACAAGTTGACATTGTGACTGCGTACAGGTGTTTTCTATCACGGTATACTGAAGATTAAGAGAAAAGAATGGCTGCTACTAAATGATTGTTTTTTGTGGGTTCTCCAATACGCAAAGTACGAACGATACGTACGAATCGCTGCTTTTATATTAATCAAACCGTTGTGAGTGCTACCACTTAGTAAAGAAACATGTATTTTCTGTGTTTAGTAATTATGTCAGAAAATCAATATTATACAGCTTATCACACATTCCTGTATTATTCTAGTTATTTTTATTTTATGTACCATAAAAAATTTTATCCGAAAAAATAGATGATAGAGCTTGCTAAATCCGGCCAAATAGATGATAGAGCTTGCTAAATCCGGCCAAATAGATGATAGAGCTTGCTAAATCCGGCCAAATAGATGATAGAGCTTGCTAAATCCGGCCAAATAGATGATAGAGCTTGCTAAATCCGGCCAAATTGATGATAGAGCTTGCGAAATCCGGCCAAATAGATGATAGAGCTTGCAAAATCCTATCAAATAAATTGCAAAAATACGCTTATTTTGGACACATGTTGGAATATGATGATGATAAATAGTAAGTAAGGAGAATCTGAAGAATTTCTGAGGCCGAGGTTTAAGGAAAAAAACAATAGTCAGTGAGATGTTTTGATTTGTATGTATGTATGTATGTACGAGAATAGATTTTTCGTTAAACCTGCTATTATCTCTTCAATTATAATAATATTGAATTATTTTTATAGCGCCAGTTTCGTAAAAAATTTCACCTCAAGGGCGCTTTACACATAGACTGTTTAGTCCTATACTATATTTGTATTTAAAATTAAACAATGTTATTTGAGATACTAATTAAATATATTAATTATACATATATACAAATACTGTCACTGTAGCATAGTTGGTAATGCACCTTCCTCCGATTGAAAATGAGATCCAGGTTCGAATAGCGCAACAACAATATTTTTCGATAAAATTAATATATTTAATTAGTATTTAAAATATCACAGACCGTCTGTTCTGAATAATTATAACTTCATAATAAGAATGTGTTCTCTTTAATAATGTTATTTTAACTTATGGATATAATATTTTAAAAAGAAGTCTGCTGTACTTGAACCGTGAATATTCCCCTCACAAAATTTGTAAAGTCGTATTTTCAATAACATCGTATGCTATAAAGTAAACAGGAATGTTGTTAATGTTACGGATATAAATTTTTAAAATCAGTTTTAACCACCCTACTTTGAGCGAAATGCCTTAAATGTAATTAATAGTTGAGATGGTTGGGCGCCGACTGTGAGAAAATGGGCGATAGCAACAACCTGCCTTTATTAGCGGAGCGCTATTGCCCGAGGAGTCTGAATACAAAGGGTTAACTATAATAAGCGTGGAACAACACAGTCGAACGTCTGCCCCCTTTTGTCCGCAGTATAATGGACACCGCCGGCGGAGGTGTGAGGTGGAGTGTCGCTGCTTGTTGAGCATTTTGTATAGCCGTCCGCACCAAGGAGGATATCCGAAAAAGGTTAATTCGCGCGACGTTACTGATTGATCTAGACATACTTAATGGACCATTAGGTAGGAAATAGAACGGAAATACAGAAGCAGACTGAATATTTGGGAAACTCGCTCATTAAGACGAATGTGATACATCCGAATTCATCATCATCATCATTCTTGAGTGAACTAGCCTCGTTTAACTGGCAGTTAGACTGAAAATGGAAATGAAGGATAGCAACAAAAGGCAACGAAAATTTTGTTATTTAAACCGTTATCTGACTATGATTGCTACGATGATTGGTAACTAAGATTTAACTGGTAGGGGTTTACTTTCTAGTGTACCTATTAGTCGTTGCTCGAAAAATAACGAATGATCTGTTACCAAACATTGTTACTGTTCCAAATTCGTAAACACACTATACATATTGCCTAAAAGAAATATTACCAAGATTTTACCATCGACTAAAAAGGTATCTTCTCAAATTTCTCAAATATACCCTCCCTTTTTGGGGGTGTGTGATTTCTATAGCTTCTTTCGGGCTGCCTTTTGAATTTAACGTGACAACAAGTCTCTCATATTGTACAGGTATGGTTCTGGTACGACGATACCAGAGCCAATCTATGATGATATGACTGAATGTAATAAAATAAATAAAAATATATGTTTTTTTTTTTTTAGGAGAACACATTCTTATTGTGAAGTTGTAATTATCGAATCCCGGTGGCGCAACAAAAATATTTTTCGATAAAATTGATTTTATATGTATATCTTTATAATTAATATATTTAATTAATATTTAAAAATATATGTAATTATGACGAATCGAAACGAGGGTAAAAAACTCTCAAAACGATTCGGGATAGGGTGTAAATAAATAAATAAAATTAAAAATATACCCACACTATTTTATTTCTCATATCCAATTAAGCAAGATACTAGTATACTTATTGACTACATGTAGAAGTATAAAAAAAATTATAACTATTTACAGATAAGTGTGTAACTCGTGGATAAAAAACCTAAATAAGTTGCATTCTTCGCTATATGTAGAGGATGCGCTTATATGTGTAGGTACTTATATATATTATTTCCAAAATTAAAATATACCATGTAAAAATTTGTTAGAACATCATAAAGAAACCGAAATAGTCTAATTAAGGAAAACATATTTTTGTTGTGAGACTGCATTTTCAGAACATACTTCTGTGGTATTTAATACAAATTAAATAAATCAATTAATTAAGATATACTGAAAAAAATCTATCTTTCTAAAGAATACTTAGTTGCCACCAGAATACGAACCTGGATCTCTTCCTATCCTATTAAATCAATTTAATATCCATCAACACTGTACTTTCCCCTTCCTTAATATTCCATCTAACTATTATATATGTATTCTGTTTCTCTCTTTCGCATATAATTTTATATTACGTCTCTCTTGATGTTCTATCTAACTGTATATGTATTATGTATCTCTCTTTCGCATGTAATTTTATATTATATCTCACTCTTTATGTATATATAAGTGCATCCTTTTTGTATTTATTGTTAGTTTTAAATACGTCCTGACGAAGCTCAAGCTAAGCGAAACCGGTTGGCGTATAATAAAATTCGTGGTTTCATACAAAGTGATTGTATTTTATTTAATCTAATATGTCAAACCACAAAGTGATTGCTTTTTACAAAAATATAAATATTTTTTCTGTATATCTTGCTAATTGATTAGTTTAATTTGTACGAAATATTCTGTTATCTGACTTATTATATTATTTGTTGTTTCAATTTTTACTTACATGTATGTTGTTTGCTTTGATATTGTAATACTTAATGTTGTTTTAATTTAACGTAAATTGATTGTAATAATGAACTTGTTTTAGATATATAAATAAAATTGTAAAAATAAGTTTTAAAAATACATATTGTACTTTAAAATTTAAATGAATTATGGATGTTATATTATTTTAAATAACAACGTTAATACTAAATGATTAAATTCTGAAAAATTTGTAAATATCGGTGTTTATTTATGCTACGCAATGAAATAATGCGATAAAAACTAACCACTGACTGTTTTTTAAGCGCGCGCTGTCCTGGTTTACGACCTAGCTTTACATGACATTAATATTAATTATGGTTATTAAGTAGATAATATAATTCCATCAATTAAGGCTAAACTAGGAAAGTATTACGTATCATGTGGAATTAGACAGGAATGGGATGGCACTATATTTCTCGTGGGGTTAGGTAGACTTGTAAAGACGCTATATTTCTTCTACATTATGTTGATTCATTAAAACTGTGAAAAGTGTGCAACGCATGGCTACCAAATGTTGACTAACTAGGTACAACACTAGTGGACAGCGAAGTTAACTATAAATCAGTGGTTGAATAAGTACAGGGTAAATATTATGTTCCAGAATGATGTAATTTATGAATAACTAGAAAATAAAACACAATTTTTTAATTTGGTTTTTATTTATCGATTATTTGATTTATTACAACCATGTATGGAATTTGACATTGGCCAAGTGGCCGCCTTTGGTAGCGGCACAAATACGTGCTTTTTAAACCATATGTTTCATAACATTCTCGCACACTTCGTGTGTTATTTCAGCAATTTCATTTCGAATATTGTCTTGTAGCATCGGAATTGTTGTTGGCTTATTGGCGTAGACCTTTTTTTTAAAGTACCCCCGCAGAAAATAATCGGGAGCCGTCAAATCAGGTGATCTAGGAGGCTAGTCTGTTTCACGAATTTCTCTCAATGTTTAAGCGTAGCTCGGGCTGTGTGTGATGTAGCACCGTCCTGTTAAAACCGCATGTGTTGCAGGCCCAACCGACCCAATTCGGCTACCGATAAGTTTACGCGATTTTCGATTACAATTACACTGTTTCCGATGTAAGTTTGTAGAACTCCATAAACACATATGTGAAAATAAAACATTTGTTTTTTGATTCTACTCGTTTAATTCACATGAGATACGTTTTGCTTTGTAAAAGCATTACCAATCTAACAATTTAACTCAACATCTTGTGCTAGCTTTTTTAATGAATTCCTCTCCCAACTTTTTATATTTCATAAGATATTGTATGGACAGTACGTTGTATATATATTATATTATATTTGTATAACTTCAGTAAAGAAAAGCTCCTTGAGTTGAAGCTTGTTTATGGGTCATTGTAACTGAGAAAGTACGGTGGGTACAGAAAGCATTGTACAAACGCCGTTAACTTGGAACACAAAGAATGAAACAGTGGGGGGGGGGGGGGGTTGTACTACCTTTATTTTGTTACGCTGATTTCAATTATGGCGTTCTTTTCTATCTAGCGCCCTTTAGAACTCGCGTTATTGTACATCAAAGTTAATTAATTTGTTAAGATCTCCGCTATTCAAGTATGTAATATACAAACGTCAACAAATTAAATTAAAACAGTGATAGCGAGTTAGTGAATATAAAATAATTATCATTACGACGTACGTTTTTGGTAGAGTGTGGAGAGTGTGGCTTCCAAGTGTATTGTGTCAAAATGCGGTCGAGATATCAGAAGGTTACGTGTGCCGACGGCCGGGTGGGTACCCCCAATTAATTACCGTGTCACGACAAAGCTCCGCGGACTTTTGGCCCAACGACAACGACGTCCGTGACATTTTTTTAAGAAATAGCTTTCAAGAAGTCGAGGGGTGACTGAAGTATGAATATAACCTTTCGCAGATTACTAAACATAAGTAATAAAAAGATTACAAAGAGAACGTGTAATTAAAAAAAAACGTCATAATTATACAAAAAAATATACGATGATAAAACATCCACTTTATACATTCTTAATTTGGATCTTTAGTTTACGCGATTTATGTATATATGTAATAAAAAAATAATTTTAAAATAATGATAAAACAATTTTTTTATATGATGAAATCACACAAACTAGAGACACATGTAGGAAGTATAACGTTATATTATATTTTAGCATCGTATACGTTTTGTCGTTGGTCCAATAGTCCGCGGATCTTCTGTCGTGGCCCCATTAATTACACCCGGCGTTCACCTGTCCGTTTGACTTAATTACGCGGAGTGTGTGTGTGGCCAGAACAGGTGCAACGAGAAATACTGTTTACAGTTGTCACGAGTTTATTTGATGCTTGTTACAGTTATAGTGGGAAGTGTACGCACTGAGGGGTCTACAATGCTACGTCGCTAATGATCTCGTGAGGAGGCGGATGCGGCGCGTTTGTATTGGCACCTGTATCACCATGTTTTGCGGCTGATGAGAGCTGATCAGATGTTCAGGTGTTGGCGATGTCGTTGATTGTGGAGGTGATAGACCTCCACAAATTGAATAGAGTGAATTGATCAATCTATCATGTTATACATGTTTATGTATAATTTTGAATTATTCTTAAATTAAATATGAATTAAATATATTAATTAGAAAGATATACATATAAAATCAATTTTATCGAAAAATATTGTTGTTGCGCCACCGGGATTCGAACCTGGATCTATTTCCTAACCGGGGAAGGTGCATTATCCTACTATGCTACAATGACAATATTTTTAGTGACAATTTTCGAACCTATATGTTACCTTTTTGATATTAATAAATTTAATCGTTCTGAATAATTACAACTTCACAATAAGAATGTGTTCTCCTAATATTTTTTAATTAGTTGGTAGAAATTTTTAACTTCAAGAACCATTGCGAAACAACTAAACATTTCAGAAAGCTTCGTAAAACTCTCATCAGGCAAGCGCCTGCCACAGATTGCTCCTAGTATATATATAGCTAATTATAAATATATTGATGGCAACCTATCTTTTGATTTTTCGAACCGGAATTATGTTTTTCAATTGGGTTCAGCTATTCTAACATTATCACAATTCTTATATGAACGTTTAGTTAGATTTTTTTATTTTATTTGATGTACTGTAATACGTCATTATACATTTATCTACAAGGGCTTAATAAACTTGTTGATTGGCTAAAAAATATGTTCAAAATTTGACAAGTCCTTAACTACGCATCAGAAACCTAAATGTTATAAGGATTATGAAAAATTTCTGAGCTCTTAAAGAAGATGTTGTATGGCGTAGTTGTAACCAGGACTCGTATAATGAGCTGAGAGTAATAAAATTAATAAACCTAGGAAGTCTTCGATAGCTAGGCTATATGGTATAATGTATGAATGATTTGCAACCCCCGAAACGACAAAATTAATAAACCTGGAAGAAGGTGAAGAATAATAGGTAGACCCGAAATGAGGGGTTGTTCTTGATGTCACCAATTGGCGGGGTGTATTCTTGAGCAGGCCAGGACCCATATCAGTTTGTTAAGCCAGGGATGGTGATAATTAAAAAAAAAAAAATTACGCGTTATTAGCTCTCGAGAATTAATACTTAGGACCGCGGTACATTTTCTAGCATGTTATTGTAAATATTTTTTCTTAAATTTCCAAGAATTTGTGTAGAATTCATAGCAGCCATTATTGGGCTATAAATATGGTCCTGTTTATTCCTGTGTATGACTCACGCGAGCCGTAATAAATGTCCTGCGGTACGCGGCGGCGTCACGTGGTGGAATTTAATTCAGTTAAATGATAATTTCATTACTTATGAAAGGACATGACCGGGATGAGGATTGCATGTTTAATATAATATAATACATACATATCATTTTAAGTAGGGCCATTAAATTTTTTAAATTAAAATTAATACAACGATCGTATTTTAATTAAGTCTGTAAAAAATATTACCTATTTCGAGAATTAATAACACAAGTTTTTTTAAGCTTTTCCACGTTTATCGTAAAATGTAAAATATAATTTAATATATATGTTTTAATTAGTATCGGGAAAACTATATTTTGTATTTGACTTTTGTGAAGTTCTGAACGCGTTTCGTAATTATTCAATAAATAACTAAAACAACTACATACTTGTAAACATTGCCTCTCTCAAGAGCAATTATTCTAGCGAGACGGGCCTGCTTCAATTTGAATTATTGGGTATCTCTATGTTAAAATTTGTTTTAGTACTCATAAAATGAATACGATGGTGAGAATTTTTTTTTTTTTTGTACATATTATCAAGTTTAAACTATTTTAATCTTACTTTTCTTGGAATAGTGCACTTAAGGACGTTCCCAAAGAGCAGTCGTATTCAATCATCAAGAAGATTCTCCCGTATGTAAATTACTATGAACTACTATGAATAGAATAAAAAACAGTTGAGGTACAGTGTACATCCGTGTAGCTTCCGCTCACATGCACACAAGTTCAAAAATCTCTCACTATTCAAATTATAAAAGGAAACGTCAAAACCATTCAAAAGTAGTTCACTTTTAACATTTTTTATAACAAAACGAATACCGCTTGTTTTAGTTATTTTTACAGAAAGATATTTGTTAAATTTTCAACGAATGATTCTCAGTTTTCCAAAACAATGGTAAGAAAATTACTATCGCTATTCAATTAAACGTGCGCTACAACATCGATCGGGGATGATCGGGTATGGTTTGTATGTTAAATATGCTAATTTTAATAGTCAAAATTTACAAATTTACTACCGCAAAGACTATTGAAAAAAATTTCTACGTATAAAAGACATTCATAAGTATGTGTATTCAAAGTTTCAAAAGGATTGTAAGAAAAGTGATTTTTTTGGGAACATCCTTAAGAATTAATAATTAGACAAAATACTTTGTTTAAACCACTATTTATTGATTATTCTACATGTTTCGATACCTATGGTATCTTCTTCAGGAAACAATGTATACTGAAATTAAAAAATACAAGCATAGATAAAAACAAAACTATAAAGTGGTGAATAAGTAGGCATTAATATGAAAACAAATTTAAAAGGTGACTATTTGCAAAGATGGTTTGATTATTTATAATATTTAGCTGACTATTAATAATTAATTTCTTATCTATGCTTGTATTTTTTAATTTCAGTATTCATTGTTTCCTGAAGAAGATTCCATAATATAAAATGATACCACAAAATTATTTTGCAAATATTGAAGAAGTAATCGAAAATTAATTATGCATTTATAATTAAATATTTAGTTAAAAATATTCATATTTTATTAAAAAATGCGTTTTAGAGATAATAATAAAGTCATTGAATGATAAAATTTAACGAAAATAACTTTCAGCTTTCATAAATTAAAAAAAACATGGGTACTGTACATTACCAGGAGATATGAGAGCCAAAGTAATGATTTTTGACAGTAATTTCTCCATACGGGAACAAGAATGTAGACAAGGGTGATTCGCCGATCTCAGCTTCTCTGATTCAGTGATGACGATGATGATTATGAAGTCGAAAGAAATGAAACACAAAAGATGTTCAATATAGACACACTGCGGCGGCACAATCGAGAATGGCTTCCGCCAGCAGAATACTCTGTTTTTATTCAAATTCATAACAATACATATTGTCATATATGCAAGTACTTACACAGCGACAGGCCGCCGTTGTGACGTCTAAGACGTCTTTGTTTTCCTGAAATCTATCCCACGGGTTTTTTGGCGCTACGCTGATGATTACACCTTTAGATTATTGACACGTGTCTTATCATATCAATTATATAGCGCCTCCTTGGCGAGTAATTCAGTGCGATACAGTAACGCAATTAAATTAGAGACTCGGAAAGGTGTATTTTAGGCATCACAGTAAGAGAAGGGAAAATAAACCATATGATAAATTAATAGACAAGAGGAGTCGACATAATAAAATGGGCCAAGAAAATGAAATAGGCAGGTCACATCGTTCGGGGGATGGACAATACTTGATCAAATATAATGGCCTCATTACACTCTACGGAAATACGTGGCAGCAAATGCCACATATAAGAAAGGAGGAGAAACTATATAGATTCAAAATGAAACTAAGTAAATATGTGCAAGATAAGTTATAGTAAAAAGTACTAATGCATAAATAATTATCTTCTTAATCTATTAATAATCTTAATAATTATATATATATACTTATGTATGCATTATATTAAGAATAAATAAATCCACATGTCTGTCGAGAAAAGCGAGAGTTACTTGGGGAGGCATTCATCCAACAGTGGATAGAAAACGGCTGATGATATTAATGTTGATGATGATTATGAAGTTAAAAATAGACTTTACAATCCACCCTTCAAGAGTGATTTGTGCCATTAATCAAGTTAAAAACATTATTTTATAGAAAAAAGTACAATAATATTATAGAATAGGAAATATTATATTACAAGTCAATACCATTGTCGTTCAAAAAATTTGCTATTATATAGATTAAATGTGGCGAGTTAAGGGAAATAAGATGGCACAAGTTAACCGGGAGTTGAAAATTACCATTGACGAGATTACTGTAATAAAAACATGTGATTCGCAATGGACAGACAAAAAAGATATAGTCAAGGGATTCCTCCTCGGTACCACACTCACACATTGGGGAATCTATTAAGATCAATCTGAATAAATTTGAGGCTACCTGACAATGCCCAATTCTCATTCTAGAGATATTTGATATTGTTCTTTTGGAGAACTAGGGAGTGCGGGGAATAGATCTTTGGATTATTTTAAGCCGATTACCCTTATGATTATTTGGATTCATCCATTGTGTAATCCAGGTAGGATTCGTATATTTTTTTACTATATTAAGTCTGTTATACATCGGGATATGCAATTGATGGGGGAAAACTCCGGAAAGAGTGGCCTCCTTGGCTTAGTTCATCAGCACATTCTTTTCCATGAATTCTCTTATGTGCAGAAATGTGACAGACCTATTTGAAACCGTTAACCGGAGTTGAAAATTACCATTGACGAGATTACTGTAAAAAAAAACCTGTGATCCGCAATGGGCAGGCAAAAAATATACGGTCAAGGGTCTCCTCCTCGGCGCACAACACAGATATGTTAATATATTTCTAAATTATTGCAATTTTTGTTAACTCAATTGATTAATTATAAAAATGAGTTTTATAAGTAAAAAGATAAAATAATCTTTTCTTCATATTATTTTATCGGTGACCGCAAATCACTTGTTTTATTTATTATTTGTTATATTTGTAATATTATATTTAATCCGGTACAAAAAATCGCGAACGATCAGCTGAAGTATTATATAATACGATTGCTGCGTGACGGGTTATTTGTTTCGGGTTGTATTATATATATATCGTGCGTATAAGTATCCACCACCCGTACATAAGAAAACCATTAAATTGTCCTGCGAAAATATATATGTAAGCAATTTATTTCATATTAAGTTCTCATGCGTATGATCATGGCGAGCTTATATCTTAAGCGAGACTCGGCGTGACGTACCGTGTGCTCAGTGTTTCTCAAAATTTAATTTATTTTTGATACATCGTCTAATATTTGTATCCTTAAATCAAATACACTATTAGTGAGGCATGTAAATAACACGCCTCGAGCGAATCCTTCGCTACGCACACCTACTCGCTTATAAATACTATATTTGAAAACATTGCTTACGTTAAGTTTCATGAATATATATTATCATAATAGGTGGTTTTTTTGTGTTGTTCTAAATTTTACTCCATAAGTAATATAATTCTGATAAATAAAATTTTCTAATGTATGTTCATCACAAATTAAAATTGAGCGGGACATATGTTTTATTGAAGAAATGTGAAGAAAGTGGACATAATACCTTTTAGTTATGTAGGTACATTTAAAAAAATAGTAAACAAAAAATACTATTATTAAGGAGAATACATTCTTATTGTAAAGTTATAATTATTCAGAACATAGGTCTGTGATATTTTAAACAAAGTGGATGGTTTTCAAATAATGCAACGATCATTTGAAAAAGTGTAACATATGGGTTCGAAAATATGTCGTTAAAAGTACTGTCGCTGTAGCACAGTTGGATAATGCACCTTCCTCGGTTTGGAAAAAAATCCAGGTTCGAATCCCGGTAACTTAACAACAATATTTTTGGATTAAGTTGATTTTATATGTATATCTTTCTAATTAATACATTTAATTAGTATTTATAAAATACTAACTGTATTTAATTGTTAAAGGCGATTTAGTTAATATAGATTTAAAATAGTTAGGTAATTTAAATATTAAGTAGGTACCTAGGGAATAAGTATAATTATTTCATTATTATTGTTTTTTTTAATAAAGTTTATGGTGCTTTGTTTATTATGTTTCATTAATATAGAAGACGATCCAGTTAATAAAAAGCGACGCTTAGATCGGTTAAGATAAGTTTAATGTTTTCTCTTTTATATATATGTCCGCGATATCGTATTACGGCTGGCAAATATATTGAGCATCTGTCATCTCATCTATGTCTCATGGTCATATCGCGTCGCACTCTATGGTCAGTTACTTATCTATGATAGAATTATCAAATTAACACAATATTAATGTTTTGTTCGTATTTTTCAAGAATGTTTTTAAGTGGAAAGTTTTTGTGTCCATTTGGGGGACCCGGGACAATAAAAAATTATCAAATATTTAACATATATATACATATAAAATATCTAATCTGATTGGATGCCAAGTCAACAATAGACAAGTCGCCACCCATTGGTTAATCATGTGTGTAAACATTTATAATCTGGGTGAAATATTTTTGGTCTTACATTTTTAAACTGTTAAATTTGTTTTAAATTAACCAACTTAAATCTAATTTACCACCATGTCGTTTCTCTGCAGGGGTAGAGAGGATAGAACTTCATACTCTTGTCTCGTTCGCTTTTATACAACTTTTATTTTATTTTTTATTCCAACTTTATTACATACAATATAAAAAATAATTTTCAATATTTTCCAAACGTTAGAACACATACTTTCGTTCGTGGTACTGGTCGTGTCAGGACTTTTATGAACGTCATCTGTTCATGTTTCCTTCAATATATTATTTACATTCATCCATTAATTCGTACACATGAACTACTATTAAAATTCCTCTGATTTTACATACATATTTATATCTACACAGCTTACTGTAATATTATTGGCTTTTTTTACACGAACTTCACATATAATGGCTTCAAGTATGCAAACGTATTATATTTTCTGGCGACCGGATACATCAAAGACCATTTTTTATCAATGTAAATTTTATTCAAATTGCCAAAATTTGGCCTGATGGCGGCTTCCAATTTAGACTAGGTTTTATACATACGTTGTCTTATAAAAAATTTCGACTGTACAGGGTTTATAAATAAAGTCTAAATAAAGATAATTTAAAATTTAAATTAAAGCGGCGATGAATTCAGTTGTCTAATAAATAAATATTAAATAAAGTAACATTAACTTTGTACGAAACCACGAAGTTTATTATACGTCAACCGGTTTCGCTTATCTCAAGCTTCATCAGGAAGTATTTAAAACTGATCATATATACAAAAATACTGCATTTATATATTCATAAAGAGGGAGATAGAATATAAAATTACATGTAAAAGAGAGAGACAGAATACATATATAGTTAAATAAAACAACATGTTATATTCATATATGTATTTTATCTCTCTCATGTAATTTAATATTATATTTCTCTCTTTATGTATATATAATTGAACTTTTTTTATATTTATAATGTTTTAAATACGTCCTAATGAAGCTTGTGATAAGCGAAATAAATTTCATGGTTTCATACAAAGATATTATTATTTTATTTGATATAATGTGTCAAACCACAAAGAGATTGCTTTCTACGAAAATATAATAAATAAGTAATTATTAAAGAGAACACATTCTTATTGTGAAGTTGTAATTATTCAGAACAAACGGTCTGTGATATTTTAAACATTAATTAAATGTATTAATTACAAATTTTATCGAAAAATATTGTTGTAAAGTAGATGGTTCTCAAATAGATGTATTAATTTGAAAAGTTTAACACATGGGTTCGAAAATTTGTCTACAAAAGTACTGTCTGCTGTAGCATTGTCGGTTAATACAGCTTCCCCGGATTGGAAAGAGATCCAGGTTCCAATCCCGGTAGCAACGACAATATTTTTTGATAAAATTGATTTTATGTGTATATCTTTTTAATTAATCCATTAAATTAGTATTTAAAATAAATAATTATACAATATTACTGAATAAATGGCGCTCGTGAGAGTATACTCTTCGTTAACTATCCGCTCACTAATTCTCTAAAGTATTTCCATTTGAGACGGTCCTAGTTTTAATCGTGGGCTTTTTATATCATGATAACACCTTAACTAGAACCTTTTGGAAGCATTCGGCATATTTACATTTGATATTTTCTGTGTGAAAAATACATAGCACGTTTCGGTGCGGGGTAACCAAGTATTATCATAATACTGCTGTATTATTAGATATCTGTAAAGATAAAATTTATATTTTATGATATGTAATATTTGCAGTGATTAAAATATATATATATTTTAGCTTTGCGTAGAAGTTTTTTTTTTAATTACAAGTTTAGGGATTGGGTCATGTTTATGAATATTTATTACATGTTTTAATATATGCAATTAATGAAGTAATAAAATATACTGCGTTATCCTTCACCGTAATGGAAAAGTTAAATAACAAGGTCCATTTTTTTTCTATCTTTTAATGTAATTGTCTTCTCATTGTTTAAAAAAAATTATTACCATAATTATTTTATAACCTTGTTTATTAAATTGTTTAGATTGAGATTAATTGTTTCATATTTTTATTCTTCGATATAACGGATGAACCTGTTTCCTTCGATCTAGATAAGGAGAAAGTGAACATATCTCACATTACGAATTAGTGTATTTAATTTATTTGTATACGTGTTGTTTATAATGTATGATTTTATGTATATTATTTAAAAATAATTATAGGTTTTACATAATATTGCGTGTCATTCAAAATCAGTTGTGTTTGCCCGCTACCATTTCTACTACATTTCAACCAATAGCAGTATTCGCTGTTCTGAAATGTAAATGGCCACCAGTATATAAGCTAGTTAGCTTGTATTTGAATGAATCATTTTATTTTGTATTTTAATCCAGATTATAGGGAGTATCATTAATTATGAGAAGTGCATTCATTAATGCATATATTGTTCTTCAAGCCCCTATTAGTTTCTCACGTCTTTCTCAAAATCAAATACATGGAGGTAAATTGCAACTAGAACTCTCAAATCAATACCGTATGGTAGAGGCCTCTTGTTTCCGACATATGAGATAAGATTTTTTGGGAAACCCTATTCGGGGAACATGGTGATATTGTTTTTTTTTTTTTAATATCAGATAATTCAAATAATTATATAGTATTATTTAAAATAGGTAAAGTTTTTTATATAATACAATTTTTATATTCTGTTTATTCTTTTTTGTTTGATTTTGTTGAATTTTTAACAAATTTTTAGTGAAGATTAAATGGGACGAAGATTATGGGGATCGGGTGAGGGATCACACAGACCGAGGGAGTTTATGGAAGGGTTTAGGATGGAAATTAATTTAGAATAAAATTTAGACGATAAATCGTGTATGTATCGTTTGAGTGAGGGTATGTTTGAGTCTCTGTGAATGATTGTGTTTCTGACAAACCGGGGTGAGTTTGTGATTCTCCTAAGGATGTAGTTTTGTCTAAAATGTTAGTGTTACTTGAACCCGTATGTGAGTATAGGACGGATAATTGCTTTGTACGAGAATCATTTGTTTTGTAGGGATAGTGAACTATAGAAATTTAGGAGGGGGTATAGTCGGTTATAAATGGTAAATTCCAAAACAGTATAGTAGTGTACACAATATATTCCAGTTTGTAGACCTGAAGAGACAGGGCAATCGCGAAACGTAATATTCCCACAGTTTTGGAAGTTCCCACGTCTTATTATGGAGAAAATTGAAAGCACGCAAGACGATATTGAATTGAAAAACACCATTACAATTATGTATCCTTTTGCGAGCGACTTTCTTCCAATCCAATGTATTCACAGGGAGTGAGGGAGGAGGTGTATATATACACGTCAGTGTATAATATACATTTCGTAGTATTCTTGACGTACCCACCGAGCGCTTTGTATGATCCACTTTTAATTTTATTTAAACGTAAAGTGTAAAACGTACTCGTTTTTCTGCTGAAAATGTATAACCCTTACTTTTAAAACCCCATTATTTTTTTTGTTTGTATTTTAATTTTTACCGTCCCATTATACTTAATAGGATTATCGATGAAACGACCGTTATATCAGTGCATCCGTGTTGCAGGTCCTCTGAACTGAAAACAAATATTTCTAAATCTCTACAACCTAAAACCAGATGTCGCCCCAATAACGCACTATTGTCAATAATAATTTTGATAGTCTGATTTATAATAATAATATTATCTCGCGCATTACTTTTACTCCTTTTTTCAATAAAATGAGGCGCACTCTGTAATAAGACTTGGCACAACCAGATAAACTAGATTATTATTAGCCTTTATTGACATACATGTTTTTGTTGTAACAGAAGTGAATATAATATGATAAACATAAGATATAATTATATTGCAATTAAGTATAATACTCCTGGTTTATTGTGTGGGATGGAGTAGACTCCACCTCTGATATATACAGCATTGTCCTAAGTCTGTGTTAAATTAACCATTTTTTTTCGTGCTGTTGTGGTGTTATTTAATTCAAGAAAGATAAAGATGAAAATAAAAATGTGCGAGTGTTGTAGAACTAGTGAATTATTAGTGTAGGCACTGTATAATGATTATGTTAGAATGTTGGATAGCGATGCTTCTGATTGATCTCTATCCAATTGGATCATATATTGGGTCCATATTTTAAGTTTTTTTGTCCCATCGGCTCATCTCCTCACTCCCAACGACGGCTTTAGTAATATTTGTAACAATTTTGCAAAGTTACGACTGTGTCTTTACTGCTACTAACGATTCGCACTGAAAGCTTTCTCAGATATACCATTTAAGAGAATCTTGGAATTGAAAACCTTTTAAGATGTCCACATTTACATTCTTCACTCCTTTCGATTCACTTTGAGAAAGCGCCATCTTTTTTTTTTTTGTAAATATGTAAACAAGTAAATTTGTCTTGGTTTTATTGTATTACACAAACAATATTACGACAGACAGATCGCGTAAATCTTCAAGCGGAGAAAGCACCGACAAATTACATTTAGCATTTATGTACTTGGGAACTATAATACCTATTTATTGATATTAAGAGACAGCCTCGCCAGAAGGCTTAGCAGTCGATAAGGGTGCAGGTGTAGATGTATGTAATTGAACGAGGCAATAGTGTTAAGTAATGTTCCGGATAAGTTTGAATCATGGTGTCTGCATAAAAATTTGTGCAATTTTAAGGACAAATGCTATTATTTTTAAGCTGGGAGAAAAAATAAGGAAAACACTAGAGATTTCAACCCAAATATTCGAATATATTTAGCCTTTTTCTACTATTCGATATTCTTATATTTATGTAGCTATTTAAATAGTATTCTTACTAATTTCTAAAAATGGTATATTAAACAATTTTCAGGATTCTGTTTCGGACGTGGAAGTGATACCTGTTGCTTGTTCGATGTCCAAATTGCACACCGAATTAATGTTTGTTATTTTTTTGTTCAAATAATCTAAAAAAAAGAGTTTAGATATTTTCGGACAATTTCAAAAAAAAGGACAGAAACGTTAGACCTACTATTTAAAACACTTTTAATAGTTAATCCAACGTCAATCGCTACTTGGCGGGTATTTTCAACTGCAGCGACGATAAAAACATGTTTAAAATACGAAACGTTCAATGCGTTGTTATTTTTAAACTATGTATTTTTAAAACTACAATAAATAAACAATTTATGGTAAATTATCTCGTTTTCTTATAAATTTTGATGTACTTACGAATAATACGATTTTTTTGAAATATTCCAAATTAATTTCATACTGTTGTCATACTTTAGAAACTATTCGAATATTTTTAGTTCTACTATTCGATATTTGAATAGTTGATGATGTAAAATAGTTGGAATCTTCAGTATACTCTGGATTATTACCACGACTAAACTATTGAGTCGAAATCGATGAATCCCGAGATTTCTATTCGACTAAACTATTTAGTTGCCAATGAGATCTCCCAACAGTTGTGTGCGTGCTCCATACATGCGGTCGCAGATCGACTGTTCAGTCGAGTGTATGCGCACGCCAATACAAGACAATGTACATAAACTGTGGACCGATAGTTATTCAACTGTTCAAAAGACGATCGGTAAAGTTTTATGATATTTTTTGGTCAAGCAACTATCGTGTCGATAATTTACGATAGCTCCCATATGATCCAATATCCTTTTAACATACAACTAAATAGTTGAGCGATTAAAAATTGTTTGTATGCGCCGAGCTTAAGGATACTACCGGTAGGGCCTGGGTTGACCACATTACTGATGAAAATATATTAAGACGCATGAATAAGTCAAGAGTCTTCGCAATAAAAAAGTATTCAATGTTCAAAATATCGGTGATCATATACAGGATAAATGAACACACTGCAACATGGTTCTCAACCTACAGAACCGACAGAAAGAGGCACATGAAGAGGAAATTTTGTTTAAAATTGTATGCGCGTTCTATTTTTTTGTGATCTGTGTATGATGCCAAATCGAACATAGATGGTAAGCCAGGATATATGTTTTTCCGCATGAAAAAGTAGGCATAATTGAAAACCAAACTCCATGATTGCATCGTTCACGTTATTAGGCACTACAGCCATCTATCTTCAATATCTGGCTTACCTGATCATGGCAAGTGTTACTGTTGCGTCCGAAACTAACTTTATATTTTATTAACCATCATACCCCCTAATCATACCACATTCAATAATGGTGAACATGATACAGGGTGAATATTATGTTCTAGGCCGATGTTGTTTTTAAATTACTTTAAAGTCAAACATAATTTTTTAATTTTGTTTTTATTTATCAATTATTTGGCTTATTACTATTATGTACAAAATATTATATTGGCCAAATGGCCGCCTCTGGTAGCGGCACAAATGCGTGCTCTTTTAACAATATTTTTCATAACATTCTCGCACACTTCGCGTGTTATTTCAGCAATTTCATTTCGAATATTGTCCTGTAGCATCGAAATTGTTGTTGCCTTATTGGCGTAGATCTTTCCTTTCAAGTATCTCTACAGAATATAATCGGAAGCCGTCAAATCAGGTGATCGAGGAGGCTAGTCGACATCACCGCAATTTGACATTATGTGTCCGGGAAAAATTTCTCGCAAAACTTCAAGCGTAGCTCGGGCTAGTTACAGCATTGCACTTATTATTTAGATAAAATATTTTAATGACTTTAACACACTGTTGAGGAGTTATATGCTCCATAATAAATTGTAATCAACTTCTCTCTACGACTATCAAATGCGAACTGACAAATAAAATCAACCTGAAATATAATATTCATCCCTGTACAACGGTAACGTTCCGGGTTTGAATAATCTTTCTTCGATTTTTCTGTACATTTTTCTGAGTGATTAATTGAATTAGTTTTTTTAAAATTATATAATTACGTAAAAACGTTAAGTTACTAAGTATTTTCACTTCATCTTGTACAAGTAGTATTTCTTAGCACTGACAACTTCGCGGTGCCGTCCAACTTACACTTGGACTTGAACTGCGGTAATCAATTAGTCGAAACCAACTCAAACAACACAATGAGGCAGAACTAACTAACCCAGCGCCGCTAGGGCATTGTGGCCGAGCTGTAAAACAAAGGCCGCTGCGGAAGTCATCGACCATTCAAATAATACTCGGTATCATCGTCCGCGGTGGCGATGACCTCATCCCGAATACTGCACCGCCGGTTACCGTTAGCGCTGTCCCGAGTTCCTTATCGGGCCGTTACCGTTCCATTGTGCGCGCGGCTTGTCCAAATAATCAACACCTTTTGTGTGTGTTACGGTCGCAATCGGAAACGTGCTGCATTGTTAATGGCTGGCCATTTCCAATCAGTCGATACTAACTATTGGTCAAATGAGCGATGTCAACACCCGAAATGGTTACTATCGTAAAGCATTCGTACGGACGATTAGAAAGTCACACGGTTTTCTTTTTACTTCATAGATATCAATGTTTATACGTTTAAATATTTGTTACTCTTTGAGTGAGTTCAACACGATTTCCCCTATGTTTTCTGTTCGCAAGTGGAACACTGACTATATATATGGCTCCTCTATTAATTGATTTCTAGATGCTATGCCTGTTGAAGAATCCGCACTATGGACAGAAATATTCGTTGAATTTGTGTCGTATATATTATATATGTTGATTCGAATCAGAAGGATTTTGAAGGTTATGTTCTAAATAATATAATGTAATTAATTTTAGATTAGTGGATACCCCAATGTTTCATCCACTACTCTCGTGCGAATAATGAACAAGAACTACAGAGTCTAGTGAGTAGAATGTACAATGTATGCAAGGAAAGCGACCTCATGATGAAAGCAATGGTATTTGAGAAGGAGGAAAGCAAGACACCGTGCTAAATACTTGTAGGTAATGAATGGTTGGAACAAGTAGACGAGTTTGTGTATTTGGGAAGTATGTTTGATAGAAACGAAAAGGTTGAGAATGATATCGAAAGGAGGGTGACTGCAGGAAATAAAATGAAAGGAGCATTGAATGGAATTATATCTAACGGGAATTTTTCAACCGAGGCAAGACTAGCGGTGCACAATAGAGTCCTGGTACCGACTGGTATGGAAGTGAGGCCTGGAGCTGGCAGAAGAGGAACGAAAGTTGACTGAATGCATTGGAAATGAGATAAGTTAGACGTATATGTGGCAAATCTATTAAAATGAAATGAAGAAATAATGAAATAATGTAAAGCTAATGTTAGCATAATAAGTAAGATTAAGAAAAGATCACTTAGGTGGTTTGTTCACATGGAAAGGATGAATAAAGAGAGAATGGTAAGAAAGATCTATGACGCAAATGTTGATGGCACCAAAAATAGAGGACATCCGCGAAAGACATGACACGACCAGGTAAACCAGATAATGGAGAATGGTTCTGTTAGAAGCCTCAATAATCGGCGATCTTATATGAGAAGATGTATTAATGTGGATGAGGCGAGAATTGTGTCAGGACGGAAGAGTGTGGCGCTCTGTCTTCTCTGCCTACCACCGCGGGGAAACGTCGTGATGATAAGTAAGCATTCTCGTGTTCGTTTAAAAGTCTCGAAATGTATTGTGGTAGGTCGCAGGTTAAGTTACTGTTTTCATTGAGTTTATTGTAGTTAAATTTTACAAAAGCAGGAGTTAACCCGTACTGCGCGAATTGTTTCTATAGCTGTTGACTGGAAGGTGGCAATAGGAAAAATGAACCTTGTGATTCCCTGTCTCTGCTGGCCGAGTTGGTATTGTTACATGGCGTCGGTACTGAGTATCTTTTAATGCTGATGGAAGTTTCGTTTTGTGCACCGGTAGTTGCTGAGTATGTTCAACTTTGCGGTGATGATAAGAGTGCTGGCGATATTTGTAGTGCGTTGAAGAAATATCTTCTTTTATGGCCTCATGGAACTCAAAGTTTCACGGCAGCAATCAATGCAGAACTCCATACAGCCTTGCTGTGGTTCTATCTGCTGAGCACTCGTTTAGAATATCTGCTACGTCTTAGTCTTCATCTCGATTTTTTTGATTAAGAGCGATATGTTTTCTGTGCAGGATTAACCCTTTTCGGTACGTAACCTTCGTATCGTTGCCATGTACTATGTACGTTTGATCTCGTGGATTTTAGTGGGTTCATTTTAAAATAATTAAACATTAAATTTTCTAACATTGGCAAGCCAATACCTTTTTTGGATTGATTTCGAACATTGGCTGTTGTTAGTTCTGGTCAATATTGTTAATAGTCTAACATTATGAACACTGGCTAGTTTTCGAACTTCGGCCGCATCAACTTGTCATGAATTTTTTTAAGGTTAAGAGGTTTAGCTGAACTTTTGGGTGCTAACAATGGCAGACTTGACACGCAACCTTTTTGCGTTTGTAAATAATCTGAGGAGTGACCTTATTCTTGCTTAAAGTATTTATTTCATCAGATATTGTAACTTGTGACCCTGGACCACGAAATTATTATTATTTAAAATAAAATCTATTTTGGGTATTCATTTTAAAATACTTTTTAATATGACCCCTGTAATAAGTGTTTAAGCTGTGTCCCTTGAGTATTCTATACGTGATTGTGCCAAGGCTAATTCACGATTTAATCAGTACTAGTTTGACACTTTTTAGATTTAAATTAATGAACATTTTCGAGTGCTTTCAATAATAATAAATATATCTTACTTTTGAGGTAAGGACGAAAAGAAAAGTTTAAAAATTTTAATAACATAAATTTACCTTGATGTATTGTAATCAGTGGCGTGCAGTAGGTATATATTTAGGTTATGCTGTTACCAATGACATTATCATATTTAATACAATATATGTACTTTCGTTTAACCAACATTTTTAGACAAAATAAATCCGTCGTTTATACGACCCTACCATGTATTTATTTGTAATTTTAGAGTACTATTAATAGTGTTTTTAAAGTTTAAGTTTTAACGTAAAATAATACTTTCTTACCTGTATAAAAATGTATGTACGTTTTTAAGAACACTTTCTATGACTGAACATGATTCATTTTTTTTTGAAAATCTTTCACCTAATAAGTAAGGGAAATAGTTCTGACAATTGCTTTTTGTTTTTCCCAAATTAAAAACCAATCCATGCACCAAATTTAAAGAACAATCATCAAATCAACACGTTAAAAACAGTAAGATAATAAAATTCGCGAATTAGTAAAATAAGAAATAGACACTTCAATAATTTGCACGCAGTTGCAAGCCTTTCTAATGTTATTTTGTTAAAAAACAGCATAGGTAACGACTCCATACAAAACGGATCAACCGAAAGAAATTTTCAATTCAGTAAATAACTAAATATATAACTCGAGTAATTAATTCACTACCTTAAAGACAGAACAGATTAATTTAAATAGCTCGATGCGGCGAATACAAAAGAGCGCCATGGGTACAGCGGTGTAATATACAGAATACAGAGTTCATATTTTAGGTATTCCTCCGTAATCTATTGATGTATTGGATAAAATAATTACAGTATATAAGTATTTACCATACGCAACAATAAAAAATGTTTTTTCGAAGAACCTGACGTGAATTTGTCAATACGTGTATGTGTAGAAAGGTGCTGATGGCGACTGCGCCCTGGCGCGCACTGGCGCGGGGTGCCGGATGCCGATCATCACTTTAATAAGAGAGCGTGTGCTGGCCGAATCAGACGTATGTTATGCATCTCAATGCTGTCGTTTGTGATGATCAATGTTATTTTTTCATTTTTAGCGCTTTTACACAATAATTGATATAAATATTCACTATGTATATATTTAATGATTAATGTAAGTAATAAATGTAAAATATTCATATTTATCCGACCTAAATATCGCTAAAGTCTTCATGTACACTTAGTTTATAGCACCGTAAGGGAAAGTTTAAAATTTTGAAAATTATGCATAGTGCTCTAAACAAATTTCTTTTAAAAAGGTGTCTCAATCCGTCAGAAATCAATTAGCATCTAGACGGTTTGTGCGATGATTCATTCTCTTCATTTTACACAGTGAAAGAATGTGTAAAACAGTTTCGCGTGGGAAGAGAAGAGAACCGATCGAAGATGAGCCGTGTAGCCATCAGCCAATCCATAAATAATTACCGTTGTGGAAGAATTAGTGTTTTAAGTGGCAGGCAACTCAAGGTAAACCATTGTATGAAGATGCACTATGAGAATTCGTGCACTGAGCTACAAAAATAACTAGTATTATTATTTATTTTTTTAACTACTTTATGAGTAAAATTTCGGAAAATACCATTTCACCTTCGTTAGGATGTCAAATGAACTAACTAAAATCGCATGCCAAATTATTCAAATGTTATAAGATTCTATTTAAAAATAAAAATAATAAATCTAGTAGCTAACTTAAATTATTACGATGATGAAAAAAAATGTAGGAATTGACTCGATTCAATTTATCATAAATGATACTAGATGATAGGAAATGTTTGCAATAAATATTAAAAATAATTTTGTTTAAAATACTGTTTGAATGCACTTAGCCCAACGCTTCCATCGTTATTGCAAATAGTGCTGCATGTCTTTCGAAGTCTGGTGCCTCGATTGCGACCAAACTTGGAATGATGACTCGTAAGACTTCCCCCTAGACGCCAAACTACGGTAGAAGCGTACTATGTCTCTCCTATCTCCTGTTTCCACTTATCTTTCAACATCTCGTATATCTAAATGTACTTAATGTTCTACATGATTAACTTTAGTTGTTCATTTCTTTCTGCAATACAAAAGTTATAATAATAAATTTTGAAGCTGTGTGACGAAAGGAAAAGGATTTTATCGACTCCATTGTTACGAGACGTGAAAGTATGATCCTCTATCATAATCCTCTTTTAATAAGTTAACCCATGGAGTGGCTCGTCCTGGTGAAGAAAGGCAAAAGTCATAAAATCAAGATAAAAGGTCATGTGGACAGTTTTCTGAGATTGTACGAGTAAAGGGATATTTTTGATTGACGCGAAATAAAAGAATGCAATGGTAACCGGAAAATATTACAACAATTTAAGAGAAGCTGTAAAGGAGAAACGCCTTGGAAAACTCAGTCGACGTGTCCTACTTTTACACGACAACGCTTCCGTGCACACAATGGCTATTGTGAAAGCAATTTTCAAGAACTGAGTCACCCACCTTATTCTCCAGACCTGGTTCCAAGCAATAATTATTTATTTTCAAAATTGATATCGGACTTGCATAGAAAAATAATTAACAATGATAAAGAAGTGACAACAGCGGTTTTTGATCACTACAAATCTTTAAATTATTTTTTTAATGGTATATAATTGTTAATTAATTGCAGTGAAAAGTTTATTCAGGCTAAAAGATATTATATATTTAAAAAATATATATATTATTATTATTTTACCATCTGTACATCTCATGGGTACGCGGGGGTAAACGATTTGACATCATAACGAACACAAAAAAATATAGCGCGCACACAAATTTTAACAAAGACTTCTTCTTCTTCACGTGGCGCCTTCTTCGAAGGTTAGCGACCATGTTGCAGTATGTTGATTAATTAGTATATGATCACCGACATTTTTAAAATTGAATCACTTTCTGAAGTTACACAGTCAAGATGATATATTTCTAACATTGCTTCTATCTTATATAATTTCTATCTTCCCTTGCATAATTAATTGTAAAATATTACATTTTTCATTGTAGAAACTGTGACCAAAGTATACAGCTTTTCTTGGTAGTTATTATTAGTTTTCTTGACTTATTTATAGGTCTTAATACATCGTTATTAGTAATGTGGCCAACCAACGCCCACAGCGCACAAATAATAGCATTGCTCTTTAAAATTGCACAAATGATTTTTTTGTTCATTCATTCACATTGCTCACTTTGTAGGTATTATATATATATATATATATATGTACAATATCGACATTATGTTAAAAAATAGGCATAATATGATCCTAAAAGCCGCACCTTATCCAAAGCAAACATTGTCGGAAACAAATGGGAGTGTTACCAATTCCTAGCGAGCTAACATTTAGGGCTCTTGGATCAACACGGCTTTACTAAAAATGAACTATCAATTAAAAACATTAAAAAATGGGTCTCCCGAGAATTCTGGATTTTTACAAATATTTGTGTTTGTTTAGGTGTTAGTAGAACAATAATTCAACAAGTGTTGCCACAAGAAGGTGTCTCAGCAATATTAACACTCGCGTGTTGCGCAATCTTTACATTCTTACATCGTGTGCATGTTTGTGACCTGAATTTTGTGCAAATACTCGCTATATGTACGCACGAATTGTGTATGTAGGTGCAATCAATTCTACTTCACCGTGTTTTATAAACAGATAAGATAGTCACATGCCTGTTCCGTGCGACGATTTTGGTTTTATTTAATAAATTCGCATTTAATGAAAAACTTTTTGATAATATTTCATAAACATTTATGTTGTGAAGGTTTTTGATTGGATTATTTAGAACGTTATTAAAGATTATTTAACTTTAAATATGAATTAAATATATAAATTAAAAATATATACATATAAAATCAATTTTATCGAAAAATATTGTTGTTTCCCCACCGGGATCGAACCTGGATCTCTTTTCTAACCGGGGAAGGTGCATTATCCAACTATGCTACAGCGATAATATTTTTAGCGACAATTTTTGAACCTATATGTTACCTTTTTGATATTAATACATTTAATCGTTCCATTATTTGAAAGAGCCATCTACCTTATTTTTACAGAATCTCAAATACCTTTGAGTAAACTGATAGCAGACGCCAGAATTATCAATTTATTTTTATTAAATTTTGGACACATTGATACATACAACTTTATTATTAGAAGAACATATTCTTATTGTGAATTCCGGTGGCGCAACAATATTTTTCGATAAAATCGATTTTATATGTATATCTTCTAATTAATACATTTAATTTGACGTTAAAATAATTCACGTGGATAATACAAAATTTGTAACTTATCTTCATTAACCTACGGGTACCGGAAGATCGAAAATAAGATCGACGGCCGGAGCGGTTCAAATTTGCGTTTTAATAAAGTATAATAGTTTGAGCATGTGTATTTTTAATTAAATTTCTTATACAATGCGAAAAAGATACTATTAAATTTGTCGTTATTTTATAAGAAACCGTAGTATTTTGAAGTATCATAAGCACTCATACGTCCGGCCGTCGGGAGCTACACGAGCAGAATGACGCAGCCGGACATGTCGCGTTCGCGAACACACCGCGCACGTGCATGTCCTAAGTCAGCGAAGAAATCTATGACGCGACTCATCCAAATACGTACGTCATGTCAATAAGGGGAATTAACTTATAAAATGGTCCCGATTGTCTTTGGAAAAACATAATTTTCTCTACTTTCTTACTGTCTTACTATACATTGTTTTTTTTTGCGCGTTGCATTTTTACGGATATTTATGAAGATTACAATGAATATTAGCTCAATATAACTAATATTTAATAAATAGTTCTAATAATAAGTTTTTTGGGGTTATGTCGTGTCCCGTGTCGGAACGGGAGTGTTAATAAATATACCACAAAGTTAATACAAATTATAAATATATTTATTTATGCATTCAATATGATAAATCCTCCGTAATTGAAAAATTCGATCGTAGAGATACCTGGGCATTGTTTTGTATGAAAACTCGTTCAAGTCTCACAAGAAAAGATTATGCAAAAGGAATTCGAAAACTTATATTGAAAATTACAAAACACTGATTCGATTAAGCTTATATAAAATTCCATTGTCCATAGTCATCAGGAATTTGCATCTACGGTTCGGAATCCCGGCTACTGGCTAACAGGATAGAAAATATTCCAAATAATTTCCTCAAAACTACAAAATGCGATTACGATAAAATAACAGTAAGAATCAACTGAATTCCATAGGTTTATTCCATTTTAAAATAAAATACAAAAATATATTGAATATTGGATATAATATCCCCGGGACGAAATTGAGCGTTCAAAATAAGATCAAATACCTTGGCCATATATTCAATGAAGATGGACAAGTCGATGATGATATATAACGGCAGAGGAGGCAGTTGAGCGTTCGTGCAAATATGCTTTCAAGGCGTTTCTATCGATGCAGTAAGGAGGTGAAGAGCATCTTGTTTAAATCGTTCTTCACCAGCATGTATACCTGCGAGCTCTCGTCGAAATACAAGCAAGTGACGTATAACCGTCTCCGAATTCAGTACTACAACTCACACAAAATACTGTTCGGATTGGCGCGTTATTGCAGCGCATCTACAATGTTTACCGAAGGTCGTATACATGGATTCGTTCCGCTTCTGAGACATCGAGTTGCTGGCATAAAGCTGCGGCTGAAGCTCAGCACCAACTCTTTGGTGCAAGCGGCGCTCTCATGGAAAGCTGGTTCTCTGACCGGAGAATGGCAACGCCTACAGAATAGCTACATACTCAATGGCCGTGACTGAAGTAGTTATATATGTAATATTTATATTTTGTGTGTATATATATATATGTGTGAACTTTTTACTTTTTATTAACTTTTTTTCTATTTTTTTTATTTATTAATATTTTCCTTGGCTTTCTTTTTCATAGCATTATATTTATTTCATAACCTTAATGTATAATATAATATGTTAAATATGAATTAAATATATTAATTAGAAAGATATACATATAAAATCAATTTAATCGAAAAATATTATTGTTGCGCCACCGGGATTCGAACCTGGATCTCTTTCCATATGTTCTGAATAATTACAACTTCACAATAAGAATGTGTTCTCCTAAAATAATAAAGTTGTATCAATGTGTCCAAAATTTAATAAAAATGAATTGATAATTCTGGCGTCTGCTATCAGTTTACTCAAAGGTATTTGAGATTCTGTAAAAATAAGGTAGACGGCTCTGTCAAATGATGGAACGATTAAATGTATTAGTATCAAAAAGGTAACATATAGGGTCGAAAATTGTCGCTAAAAATATTGTCGCTGTAGCTTAGTTGGATAAATCACCTTCCCCAGTTAGGAAAGAGATCCAGGTTCGAATCCCGGTGGCGCAACAATAATATTTTTCGATAAAATTGATTTTATATGTATATCTTTCTAATTAATATATTTAATTCATATTTAAAATATCACAGACCTATGTTCTGAATAATTACAATTTCACAATAAGAATGTGTTCTCCTAAAATATAATATGTATTATCTCTATGGTAAATCGGGTTTAAAAATAAACCCGATCACGCTGGAATAAACACATTATTATTATTATTATTGAACATTCAAATATATTTTCAGAGAAAATTGTAGATATTTAATTACTTATATATACAAAAGCACCCTGCCAAAGTCGCCTCTCTTGCACCCTCTATTCCAGGACAAATTACTTTTCTCACACCGTGTACACCAGCGGCAGCTGAGCCAGTTATAATAACATACCCATGACACCAGACACGTTCAATACTAGAATACCGTTCATGAAACGTCAACTCTACGAATTAATATGTCGATTGCGATATACTAAGTGACACGCCGTCAATAATGACGGGGGGAAATCATATTTTCAAATTTACGCAGAATATTTGGTAGGTAGCTAACTAGCTCTTATGAAAGTATTATTATAATTTTCACAACTTAATTCTGTACTATATACACGTTGAGTTATTGACACTACTATTGTTTTGTGAGAGGTGCAGTCCCTCTTATCATCAGGTGATAAGGTTGTTATCACATTTCTAATTTTTCAACATTACATTCTGTAAATTTTTTTTGCATATTTGTCATAAAATGTTTTTGCATTGAATCTTAATGCCATTGTAAAACTATCATTGTCATTTACGGCTTATTGATATTTTTTATATGTATAGCAATCATATCATACATAAAGAACAGGGTGCATTGTTATTAACCCCCATTAAACAACAACCCTGCTATTAGTTTATTTATTTGATGACATCAGATATATCTATATTAAAGTTGGAAATTTCATGTCCTATAGAGGATAAAAGTTTTTAAAAAACATCGAAAACATTCAAATTCATCAGTATAATAAATACCTCACAAGTTATATTACAATTTTAAATGAATTTTAATTTAACTAAAAATATTATCCCACAAATTATTCTACATACATTTTTTTAACATAAATCCTTTGGACATACAACATTTAAAAAAAATAATATGGTCTTGGAAAAATCTTGTAAAATAGTGTACAGAACATATTTTTATATTACCAATATTACATGTTACAATATTACAATATTAATTTATATAAGATTAAGATTACGTTATTATTTTTAAAATGTTTTATTATTACTTATTTTACATTTATACAAAAAATGATCAAAGAAATTAAACACGTGTGACGTAAAAAATGTTTATTTTATGGTGTAGTAAATTTGAGTGCAAAGAAAAAGAAAAAAGAAAATATGTTGACCCTTAAAGCAATTGGGATATCCAGTGTCTATATGGTCGGCATAAGCTTTATCTATGCGACAATCCTTCCCTCAGAAGCTTTTTGCTGTAGTTTTTGAAAGGAATCGTGACTCTCTCTTATACACTTTGGAAATTTGAAGATAATACATAATTATATATTTTAATGACCCATGAAAGCTTCTGACCTTTCTTCTTTCTACGTAAATTTGAAATAAATTGATTATTTATGATGAACATTATATCGGAATGAAGTGTTAATTTCCCTTGTTCTAAAGATATATTTTTCAAATAGATAAACGTCCGACTTTAATTCTATTGACATTTAAACTTAAAGACATATCATTTTAAAATTAGAATTTTTTGCTAGATTTGATCTCGCGATTGATCGAATTCCGCCACATGTTCTTCTGTCGAACCTTAGTTTTATGCTTGGGATTAAGCTCTTTTGGTGTTTTTAAATATCCTAGTGATGGATAAAACTCTACCACATCTTCTTCTCTGTCTTTTATTATCGTATCCAACAACTTGCCTGACCTGTCTTAGGACGGGTAAAATTTGCATCCGCGAACTGAAATTAGTATACATGTATATATTTTTGTAAGTGTTTACACAAGGGGTAGGGAAACGGGGTGTAGCGAGGGTGATAGGAATATGGTATAGGGGCAGGACAATAAAGACTCGAGGACCAACCGGTAAGAACACGACTTACCTGGATTTTCTGTCCTGTAGTCACAGTTCCTGAACTTCAGGAAACTTCTTCGATGATCAGCAAGAAGCACTGTGATATACAATAGCGGTTTCGGCACGCATACGAAAGGAACCGAATACACACTAGTAACAAATAACTTTCAATAAGTTCATAACAGGACATCCACTCTCCTTGACAGTTCAAAAGTCATAAACAATACACACAGAAAAGTCGTGCTCTGAGGTGTAGGTTATTGGGTGGGGGGGACAGATAGGTACAGTAAACATAGTGAAGAATCTACACATGAGCACGGCGATCCGTGGATCTGTCGTAAATATCGAACAATATGTATTGTACAAACTTCACAATAGTTATGTGCGAAATATTTATTGACACCGGTTTTCTTCCCGCCTGTCCCCACTTTCAAAATATATCTCTACTCAGCATGTTAGTCATTCGGGGCTCTTGGAAATTGCCGAGCTTGCAGTGGATTGGTATTTTTGGAAGTAAACTCATCAGATACATTATCAGTCAGTTTTATGGTTGTGAATTTTAGAAGAGTAAGACCAGCGTCATCATCTGGTGAGTCGGGCTGTCCTATCTGCCTCCTGTTACTCCTTACAAGCTAGTCCATTAATATCGAAGGATTCCATAATTAACTCACCTATCCATTTCCCTATATTCCTTTCTTTCCCATTTCCCCTGATTTCGGCGAATTGCGTCGGAAACAGATACCTGCTATACCGAATAATTTAATAATTTAAACACTATAAACGATCACGTTTAGTATGTAGAAATCTGAAAGTTTGGTAATAGAAACAAAACATATTTTTGGCAACAATCTTCGGGCGTCGTAACATTTCGAATATATTTAGCTTTTTAAAAATCATTTCATAATTTAAAGTGGAAGCTTAAGCTGTAGCTTTTTACTCATCCTAAGACGGGCACGCTGCGTTAATCCCGATTAAGCTACAAAAGTTTTCACTTGTTGATCCTAGTACTTCTGCTGATCTGCTTAAAAATATATAATCCGGAAATCTTCACAAAATGAAGCCGACCAAGTCAAATGGAACAAAATGAAGTTTTAAATTCGCGTTTGATGTGTCGTATGGTCTCTGTCCTCTATTCGACAGCGACGCGATGGTATTAGCTATCTGTAAATGTAAAAAAATCATTTAAAATTTCACGAAAATTTTCAATCATATATATATATCACTTTGTGGTTAAAATCCATTATATTAGATTTTTAACATTGTTTTATTAACCACTTAATGAATTAAATACATCTACCGGTTTCGAAAAATATCATTTTCTTCTTCACGATGTCATTAACTAATTAAAAACATATGTTATATTAAATAATATAAACAATATTTTTCGATAAAATTGATTTTATATGTATATATTTATAATTAATACATTAAATTAGTATTTAAAACATCACAGACCTATGTTCTGAATAATTACAACTTTACAATAAGAATGTGTTCTCCTTAATATATGTAATATATGTTATATTATTTAATTATTAGAATCTGTTTAAAAAAAAAATTATATAAAAAATAAATAACTCTTAATTGTCGATGATACAAAATTATTAGAATAATTATCTAATGGGACTTGTAGTTAAATTTAGTTGGTTATTTATAATATTTTGGTTAGTTTTACACGCTTTATTTATTTCCGATGAATCCAAATTATTTCATTTAACTGTTTACATGTAAAATATAAATTTTTATCAAAAGTATTATTATTCAAACATCTTTAATTCTCCTTAACTAAATTCATTTTTGAATAGATTATGTTAAAGAAACAATATAACATGTGTTTTTGATTAGTTAATGACATTCTGAAGAAGAAAATGACATTTTTCGAAACCGGTAGGTGTATTTAATTCATTAATTGGTTAATAAAAGAATGTTAATAATCTAAAATAATATATTAAATATTTTTTTATAGATGTTATCTTATCGATAACACATTTGACGTGAACATATTTGACATAGCTTGCAGCTACGAAATTACATAAAATGTGTGTAACGTGATAAAATACCTAGAAATCGTAACAGTCCACACCTTATTACTTAAATAACTCATATGAAGGTAAATAAATAAAAGTTTTTAAATGTAATTTAAAGTATGTGAATTCATGGTTCGATTCCCATCTTTATCAATAAAGGTTGGGCGTTCGAGTAGCAAACTCACAAGTGGTATTTAATTTTTTTTTAATTGGCAATAGGCAATACAAAAGTGTGGTTTATTATATTAATAAATTAAATAAAGTGAAGGAATGATGGATAAGATTCTGAGACGGTTTGATGGTGAAATGTTTGAGCGAGAAGAGGATGGATATAATTATATATATATAGTGAAGCCCCGATTAAAAAAATAAATGAATATTATTAAATTCGAACTGTAAATCCGGATTGATAGGATCCAAATGAATTACGCAATCTCCGAGTCGCGCGTCCCGCGGAATAGAATGCAACAATTCTGGTCGTAAATCGGAATCACCGCAGGATAGGAGAGGGAAGTAGGGAAATATGGATGAGACGATGAGGGGTAGGGGCTCTACTCGAAGGACCAGTGAATTTCGGGGAACCGGGATTTGGAAGGACTGCTCGCCTTACCTTGTATACGACGCCTCCGTTATTTCTGAAGTCACCTCCAAGATCACACAAATGGCACGCGTATGAGTCGATATTCGATTCCAATTAAATACGGCGATGTCACAGTTCACCCACGGCAGACATACACAGCATTCACAAAATTCAGTACTGGTGCACTGGAGCTGAAAGGTCCACACCGCAAATGCTATCGCGATGTTGAGATCGAGCAAATATTGGTCAAGGTCACAATTCACGCTAAAAAGACGAGCATTAGGAAATATATAGATGGGAATTTGCAGGCGGAAATGTGTCAATAACAGTGGTCGCGGCTGAATCGAAAAGACCCTTGATCTTGACCCTTGATCTTTGAGCCCTTATTGTTAAGTCCCTATAGCAAATTCCTACCACCCTCCTTACATCCCGTTTCTCCACCCCCTTGTGTAATCAATCACGATTAGGTTTTTTATTAGATTAAAGCCTACTTAGGAAGTTAAGTCTGCACCGCTGTCAGGCAGAGTTGGAACTCGGTCACATAAAGCGTCTCCAGACGCCCTGTAATTTAAATTGAATTAGAAGTTTCTTTCAAAGTTTTAACCCCACCATTTAACCAAATAACACGCATACGTCATAATTTCTCTCACAACTGGCAACAATTTTCGTGTTGTTCGATACATTAAACCGCATTAAGGTAACAGGAAGCAAACTGTTGGTGAAGATTCGCGTGTGTGCCCTGCAAGGGCAACATTCAGTTTCGAAACTTGACATGATTATAACATTGCTACGTTCAGTTGCCGGATTAGAATATTCAAGTTACGTTCTTCTTCTATATTATTCTTTAGCACGCTATTTTTACAGATGAGGGGTATGACATCAAAGACAGCAATGTTAAAAAAATAAAATAAAAAATGGTGAATGCCATCACCGAGGGTTACCAGATGAATTAAAGTCATTAATTGACATGGCGGTTACATTGTGTTGTAACATGATTATTTTAATTTACACAACTAAACTCTGTATTACACACACGTTGAGTTATTTTCACTACTAGTTTCTAGATAATACATAACTTAAACAAACCACTCTTTCGATAGTCATAGACAAAAACTTCTCCACTCAGTAATTAATCGATCGATTGCAATTAACAATTTGAAAATCGTTGAAATACAAAAGAATTTAAATTCAGAGAAAACACTAATTAAGAACATAACATTACTGTCTATATTCGCATTAACAACTGAAACTTACCCCCTCTTCTCAAGCCCCGCCATATTGCCAGAATAGACTACAATACTGTATTTAGTTTAGTAATCAGCTGATGATGAGAGGGACTGCACCTCTCGAATCTAATAATAAACTGCTAATAGAAAATAACCCAACGTGTGCGAAATAAATAAATAAATTCAAATAATATACTTACTATTTTCAAACTAAGCTAAACGCTTGTGCTATGAAAATAGGACTTACTTGCTGGTCTCCTGGAATGAGGCTCGAACCCCCGACTACTGGATCACTAGGCGAGTGTCTTAACCGCTGAACCAACAAACACATCAATTACATGTCCCTTCTAAAATATTTTTTTTAAATCGCTATTAAAAGCAAAGGTAGATATCTTCTCACGGACCGAAAAGCAAACACAGTTTTCCCCATTTCAATCAATCAAACTCCAAGGATGTGTCACGTGACAAAGTGTCGCTTCATACTAAAATGAGAGTTGTCGATTTCTGATATATGATATATAAACTTTGATATGTTATATATCATTTTATCTTTATTTTGAGATTAGTTCTTTTTTTTGATATTGTTATAAGATACTCTGCTTATTACACTTATTTTAATAAAAGTTATATTAAAAAAATTATCTCATATCAATCTCCAATAATAAAAATAGAAAAAGCAGCAATATCTACCACCTTGTAACAAGCATAGTAACCTTCACATTTAAAATTTAATTATATATTGTTGTATTCCGCTATCGCTTTGTGATAATTCATTATAAATATGATTAAAAACAATTCACTTTGTTTAAACAACACTTTATTTTTGCTAACACCAACCGGTTTCGGAACCATCGTTTCTTCTAGCGTTACAGAATATGGGCAATTATAAATTAGTGTCAGGCATTAAAGTAGTGATGGGTGATTTAAAGGCTCTAGAAATCATGAACTAAATATGTTCCCTTTCACCATATCATCTGTCTCTTTCCCCCCAGTCACCCTCCGCCACTTTAACACCTGACACTAATGTATAATTTACCATATTCTCTAACGCTAGAAGAAACGGTGGTTCCGAACCGGTTGGTGTTAGTAAAACTAAAGTGGTGTTTAAACAAAGTGAATTGTTTTCTAATAATTGTTAATTATATATTTATAGACATATATAAAATGAAACATTGAGTTTGCCGTTGTTTCAAAAATTAAATATCCAATTGATGTTCGTTCTGTTGATTCCAGAGAAAGTTCCTTGAATAGGTTTTTTCTGTTACTACGCCCTACTTAGAACGCAGTTTACGTGTCAAATTTTATTGGGGTATCTACCCGCCGAATAAACATATTTTATGTTAAAATGTTCTAAAACAAAATGAATACTTGATGAAACAACCATTCAAATAACTACACCAGTGAGATTGTGGATTAAATATTTTCCACAAAGAGTTTATACGAAAACATTCTTTACTCCGGCAAATTTTGCAAAGCGAGCGGTGATATTTATTTTTCAGCTTTAGGAAAATTTTAATTGAAGAAAAATCCGGCAAATTCCAGTCCTTTCAAAACATACTTAGAGCTTCATTTAAAAGTTTAGCAGACTGAGACATAAAACGACGATTGGTTTTTATTTTGCGTCCAGCTCTTCGTGAGGGGAATGACTTGTAGGCAATAATTACTGTTTGTTGTATCTGTTGCTAGAAATATCTATCTCTAGATGCGAAATACCATTTATTATGATTTTTTTTAAATATTATACTACATTTCCAATACCAAAATTGTGTAAGTAATTTGTAGCAGACTTAAGGCTTAGATTCTTAACAATTCGTTGCACGGTTTGCATGTATGTATATCGTCAATGTAGACAATATTTTGATGAGAATGTAAGACTAGATACTATTTAGTAGTGGAACCAAGCTTAATATGCTTTGTTATGTTTAGGGATTAGATCTGTATAGGGAGGTTATATTCCCTATCTCCCACCCTACCTGTATAATAGCATTACATCCCTTTGCTATTATGTGTCAACAACGAAATTTGCCGACAATATTTCAATAAATAATATTAAATAAAATTTGAATGTGGAACATCGATGTTTGATATTAGGAGAATTAAAATGTGCAAGTACTTGGATACCACATTATCATTATGCCGGAGGTAGGCAGAGAGAATAGAGCATCACACAATTCTCGCCTCGTCCATATTCGTACATCTTCTCATGCAAGCTCGTCGATTATTGAGGCTTCTGACAGGACAATCTTCCAGTATCTGATTTACTTGGTCGTGCCAAGTCTTCCGCGGACGTCCTCTATTTCTGGTACCATCAACACTTGTGTCAATCCTATTTTAATCCTATTCACTATGCTAAGACCAGCTTAAAATTTCTTCATTCTTTACTGTCATAAATGCATCTCATTTTCACTGTATTCAGTTTAATTTCATTTTGCCAGCCCCAGGCCTCACTCACTTCTATCGGGGATGTAGCTACTTGCATATTTTTTAACTGCAAAAATTCGTACATAAAAAAATATATAAAAATGACCATGTCAATTAAAACTTTTGAAATAATTTTGCTACTATATTTTAATCGAAAAAAAACTATTAAATTCCAGTCATTTTTGACAGGTAATTTCATGTCATATAATGCCATCTCATGTGATAGTTTAAAGTTTAAAAAAATGTACCAATTTAAAAATAACAGTGCATCATCAATCCTCATATTTGTGATTCTCTTTTTCTTTTTCATGTGCGAAGCTTGACGACCAAATTGCGAGATGCTATTTTTTCTTGTGCAAGATACATTAAATGGTCCGGACACATTCTGAGTTTACGCCGCCAAGATAATCTTTCGTCTCTGCAGCCTTCTATCTTCCCCTGTTCAAAGAATTGTAAGAGATCATATCTCTCATTGCGGATAATGTGTCCAAAGTATGCAGCTCAGATAACTCCAGTATTTTAATGCTTACATCTTTTATTGTACGAGCCTCGACACTTTATAGTGACACTGTGGAGTTCTATCGCCTCCGCAACCAGCATTACCGTTCGCATCTCACAGTTACCTGTGCGTAAACCGAGGCTCCTAACAGTCACAAAAACGTCCGGTACTGATGATGCGATATTCCATAATAACCATTAACCAGAACCGTCAGGCAGGCTAGCTCCATTCGCGACTGCTTTCCAGTCAAGATCTTTGGCAAACGGTATTTTTATTACATATTCTCTAACTGTATCTGTGCTCAAGCAACAATAAACTGCTGTCAACTGTAAGAAGGTTCTCTTGTTCAACCTGCTCTGGCTACAAACACACACCACGATCATATTCAAAAGAATACGTGAGCGCTGGATGAAATATGTGGGGGCACTACACATATAACATTAAATCGTAACCGCATTCTCATATATCACCGAAGTGGTAACCCCGACGTTCCATTATAACGCGGGATATCCTTCAAAATATTCTAATAATAATATTTTTTTAAATTCAGCCTGATCGTTTTAACACTACTTGTATGGAACGGTATTTATTTAATAGATCGGAGAACAATATTTTCTTTTTTTTTTTTTTTAGGAGAACACATTCTTATTGTGAAGTTGTAATTATTCAGAACATAGTTCTGTGATATTTTAAATATGAATAATTATAATTACAACTTCACAATAAGAATGTGTTCTCCTAAAAATAATAAAGTTGTATTAATGTGTCCAAAATTTTAAAATGAATTAATAATTCTAGCTTCTACTATCAGATTCACTCAAAGGTATTTGAGATTCTGTAAAAATAAGGTAGATGGCTCTGTCAAATGATGGAAAGATTAAATGTATTGATATCAAAAAGGTAACATATAAGGCCGAAAAATTGTCGATAAAAATAGTGCCGCTGTAGCTTAGTTGGATAAAGCACCTCCCCCGGTTAGGGAAGAGATCCAGGTTCGAATCCCGGTAGCGCAACAACAATGTTTTTATTTTTCGATGAAATTGATTTTATATGTATATCTTTATAATTAATATATTTAATTCATATTTAACAATATTTTCACTTATATTATATTGAACCAAAACAGTTGAACCAGTCTAATCAGTTAAACATTGAAAATCGTTGTCTAAAATAATTAAATTTGGACAATTATTATAAATCAGTGAGCGCATGCTTGGCAGACATGACAGTTGTGAGCAAAGAAAAAAGTTATCCCTGATTAATTTATGATAGACTTCGAAATCCTTAAGTTTTGCTGGTGAACAATAAATTAACGGTTTTTCTCGTTGCTTCCTTGTTTTTTCTGAACCTCTTCAGATTAAAATAAGCGAAGGCGACGTTTAAAGGGTGAAACGCTAATTAAAACGCCTCTCACCAGCCATGTCAAAAACAACCCTTGAGCCTAACGAACGTTTATTAAAATTCTTGTTCGATTTTATCGCGTTAAGGGGGGGGTAGTGAGTAGGCGGTAGACTTTATCCCCTAATATTGTCTTATTAGATCATTATAGTAATTTAATTCACATTTTATCGTTTCCGCGTTTTCAAGAAGGGTGCGATTTTATTTATTTTTATGTTATCTTATTAATCTGTTTACATGCTGTCGATAGCTGGACCGACAAATCTTTTTTACGTAGATGGTTGTCTGCAGATTTATAAGTATATACCTTAATACCAGGGGCGTGCATTGCATATAAGCAAAAAAGCTACTTGTTTTTTCAATCCTTAGAATAATTGTACTAAACTAAATATTTTTTTACTGAATCTATGTCGGCATCTTGACGTCTGCGGATTTTATGCATTTTTCAAACAAAAGGCTGCTGTTTTCGAAAGGGATTAATCCTTATTGAAAACTGCGTAGAATAACATTTCTACGTATTTGTTTTACTTGACATACTAAACGTGTTCTTGGTGTATTCCAACCTATGATTCCATATTTCGGTGTTTGCGTGGATAAAATTTACAGCTTATTTCTGGTTAATCATCTGTCATTTTTCGGGATATTATTAAGTTAGGTTACTTAACCAATATTAAATTAAATGTCTAAATACAATTACTTATGTTATGAGTTTGAGCTATGCTTATTTGTAAAGCTAGTTAATTAAATAAATATTTTTGAACACTGTTAATGAAATAATTTAAATCCGTTGTCAGAAGGAGAAACCGTAGAAAATATTTTAAGCAAAATCGAAAGCAGATTAGTCTATTTTGAAATTGATAGAAATAATTGTTCTCAAAATTTAAAAAAAAATCTATCATTTTTTTGATACATCTACCTATTGTATACTTAGTTAGCATCGTCGGTAACAGCATAACCCAAGTCTGTACCTACTGCACGCCACTGCTTAATACATTCAATTTACATTATAAAACAACCAACGGTCCCTACCCTCGTTCAGATTCAGGTTTTAGTTATAATTTAATATACAGGTTTAGTGACTGGAGGAAGCTGGCTGCTTTTGTTTTGCGCAGGACTTAAATTAAATATATAATTAACGATGTATGCAAAATTTGATCCAGGTAGGAGAGGGTAGGATGTCCGGAGGAGTGGGGTTGAGCGACAATATTTTCTTCAGAATCCAAGAGTGCAACGGAGCAAAATGTCCATGTTGTTCAATTTAAATTATATGATTTTTATACGGAGAGGAGCGGTGCGGTAGTCAGAGGGAGAATGCCCTCATTTTTCTAGGCATGGTTCGCTTCAGCTCCAGCTGCTAGCCACAGTGGTGTACCCTATTCCTCGTATACACGGTGCGCCGTTAGAATCCGGACAAAAAAACTTTATTGCAAAAATGGTTTATTTAAGCCAATATACAAAGATTCCAAAAAATGCTGTTATATCTCATTTAAAGGATCCTTTCTGTGAACTTTCATTCTATATAGCCACCTGCGCCTCTATCACCTCCTCGATCCTCGGCCTAAAACGCGAGCACGCTATTTTCAACTGATCGCGGTTCATGGCCGTAAACTCTGGCTATACGGTCTCTCAGAGTCCACGATCCACGGCTTTACCACTGTCCCCAAGACCTATAAATAAACCTCCTTCGTTACCATTTCGCCCTTCTGGAAGAAGTGCGGCGGTATGACATCACCCTCACTTGAGACGACGCTCAGGACGTGTATATTGGCCGGAAACTTGGTCCTGCCCATCACAGAGACATCTTTGGGGTTGTGGGCGTCACGTACAGCCATATACAGTCGATCTTGGGTACCTGAAGAATGTAATCATTTCGGTGGGAGTTCTTCCGGCACGACTGCTTTCTATAATCGCCGCCCTTCTATCGTACTCCATGCTTGAGTTGACAGGCTCAGTCCAATTTGAGGTTATGAAAGTCTTACTGACATATTTAGCTGACTTTAGCGCCAACTAGCACCTAACCCTGAATTAAAATATAGCAGAAACTTCAAATACAATTTTGTCTGAATAATAACGTCGCATCCTGTATACCACTATTATTGTTGTTCTCAAAGGACCGTTTTATAAACTTGTTGAAAAAGGTCTCCAAATAATTTTTAACCAATTTTCTTCTCCTTTGAATTTATTTGTATAACCATTTTATATGAAAATAGCTTGGCGAATAAGATGGATTGCGCCATCTGGCATCCGATCGTGGTGACAAAGGAAAAATGGCGTTGTGTCATATTCACAGGACTGTGTCGCCAATCGTAAAAAATGCACATAAAAAGGGAAAGTGAAATTTTAGGACGCGATACGTCATTATACCTTTAACCGCAATTTTGGCGCGGTATTTTCGATCAATCGGAACTTATAACCTATTAAATACACACTTATAAGTATTATGATAGAATAAGGCGGCACTGAATATAAAATGTTCACGTCTAGTTAATTTCTCTTTACCCTTTTAATTAATGTATCAATATAAATCATTTATGTATAAATGGTTGTACAGTTTCCGGGTCGCATGTCCCGTGGAATGGATTCCGATAATTGCTGTTGTAAGTTTAAATTACCGCAGGGTGAGGAAGGAATATCGGGAGATGGATATAGGAAAAAGTTGGTGAGGGGAAAAGGATTTTTATCGAAATACCACCGATCTCTCGGAACCGGGATTTAGAAGGAATGCTCAAGTATGATGCTTTCGAAGTCTCTGCAGTAGCCGCCGAAATCACACACTGCATGCACGAAGATTGTCGACGATTTTCGCTTCCAAATGAAGATGGTGATTTCACATTTCAACAACGGCACACACAAATAATATACTCACAAAAAACAGTGCTCCATCGCACTGGAGATGATTGGTCCACAACGCGAATGGTATCGCGTTATCGAGATCAAACAATAATCCAATATTGATCCAGTGGTGCCTCAACAGTGGCAGGCTCCAATTTAAACTGGATCAAGGGTAGGAATTTAGACGCAGACATGTGTTAATAAAATTATTCGCGGCCAATATTAAAGGTGCGTCAAAAGTGTGGTTTATGAATACGGAAAAATGATGAATAATAATAATTCAGTTAGTAAGTGTAAAAGCAAATGGCTCTTGTATAGTCATATCAAATCGTTAATCAACGATTCAACCAATTGATGCTTTCATATGATGTCATACCCCGCTATTCGACTTCAACGATTCAATCAACCGACGCCAGAGTCGATATTCTACATGATATGTGCGCATAAGGCTATGCACTCCGTCTGTGTTACACGAGCGTGTCGGTTTAATATGATACTGTTGAGTTAATTTAACCTTAAAATGGCACCCAACGCTAAAGTAGCAAAGAGTTCTAGAATTGTGTCTAGAATATTATTTTTATATTTGTATATATATATATATATATATATTGTTGTTGCTACCGGGATTCGAACCTAGATCTCTTTCCAATCCGAGTAAAGTGCATTAACCGACGCACACAGTACTTTTGACGACAAATTTTCCAACCTATATGTTACACTTTTCAAATAAATAAATCTATCGTTCCATTATTTGAATGCCATCTACTTTATTTTTAAGCAATCTCAAATACCTTTGAGTAGTCCGACAGGAGACGTCAGAATTAACAATTCATTTTTATTAAATTTTAGACACATTGACGCAACTTATATATTATTAAGGAGAACACATTCTTATTTTGAAGTTGTAATTATTCAGAACATAGGTCTGTGATATTTTAAATATGAATTAAATATATTTATTAGAAAGATATACATACAAAATCAATTTTATCGAAAAATATTGTTGTTGCTACCGTGATTCGAACCTGGATCTCTTTTTAAACCGGGGAAGGTTCATTAACCGATTTAATTTTTATAAACAATGTACATACGAGTATATCGGTTTGTTAATCGACGACTTTTGCTCGAACCAATTAACGTCAATTAACGGAGTATTACTGTAGTAGATTAGGTTGTCTAGCCGCATGTACAAAGAAATGAAAAAAAAACATACTTCTCTGATAACACTAATAGTCACGTTTTTGTTCACAGTATAAATCTAAAATTATAGCTGACTTCATAATTATTACCAGTCAATATGCATCGCGATAAACGCTCGTTGGATAGAAAATTATCATTATGTTTGCAAATTATTATAATTATAAATGTGCATCCATGAATGCAGTTATTGGTCAGAAATATAAACAGGATCTCGGCGAGTGTGAATAGATGTGTAGGCTGTCGATAATAGTTTTGCGGTCGTGTGATTAACTATGTGATGTATCAGTCTCTCGCTGAGTCAGATTCTCAATACACAATATCTGACCTCGGTTATGTCGCTTGTCAAAGGTAGTCTTGTTTGTATAGAGCTCCTATCATTTATCTCCACAAAAGAGTTCAATTTTCTCTAAGCCGTGGCTTTGAATACCGGTTTTCTTCACTTCTGTTGTCCTCGCTTTTATCAAGTGTCAACCTTATTTACAGATCTGGCAATATCCTACACAAGTTATGTTTACGTAAATACCTTCGATAGCTAGTTTACCTTTTACTTTTGCCGATTTTATGGTCCGACGTTATGGTTCTTTTTAGCTGGGTTGTCTTCTTTAGATTTCGACCGACCGAAGCGCGCTCTGGTGGTTTATTCGAACCTCTGGACTGGTTGAAGCTCGGGATGTAATTAAACCGCCTGTCCACGTACCATCTTCTTAGCTTTCCGAAAAAGGGCGGCAACACTCACATAATTCTACATCATCCATTTAATATCGCCAATATCCATCTCATACCGCCGACCCATTCTAACCCCATCATCCCATTCCTAAGCGTCACAACGCCCACTTTTCTGCCATGCATCTCCACTACTGCAGTGTCCATCATCAAAGCTGCCAAGTACGATCAGTAATGGTACGATATTTTCACATGCTGCTAGAACATTATTGCTTCACAATTTACGCAGGCATCTACGTACTGTCGTATTAGATTTGAATTTTGACCAAATAATGATTGAAGAATTATGAATTAGTAGATCAAAATAATATTTCAATATTATTTCCGCTTTTCAAATACAAACAATAATCAATAATGAATTTGCGTTTTTATTGTTCGAAATATATCGAAGTATATATGATTTATCTCTTATTATTGTCAATACGTAAATCTTTCTAATGAATATATTTCATTCATATTTAAAATATCACAGACCTATGTTCTGAATAATTACAACTTCACAATAATAATGTGTTCTCCTAATAATAAAGTTGTATCAATGTGTTCAAAATTTAATTAAGATGAATTGATAATTCTGGCGTCTGCTATCAGATTACTCAAAGGTATTTGAGATTCCGTAAAAATAAGGTAGATGGCTCTTTCAAATAATGAAACGATTAAATGTATTAATATCAAAAAGGTTCGAAAATTTGTCACTAAAAATATTGTCGCTATAGCATAATTGGATAATGCACCTTCCCCGGTTAGGAAAGAGATCCAGGTTCAAATTCCGGTGGCGCAACAACAATAGTTTTCGATGAAATTGATTTCATCTTTCTAATTAATATATTTAATTCATATTTATCTCTTATTGTTTCATTCTTTTGTACTACATATTTGAGCCCATGCATATATTTTTTTACGGATAGATTAACGTATCAATGTTTACTAAGCAGTATCATAATATGATTGAATACCTTCGTGATTACATTCCATTAGTAATGTCGATGTTAGAATAACAAAACGCCTCTGAAGTGATGGTCACTAAACGACACTGTGTATATAAATATTTACGTTCGTGTATATGTCCGTCGTCTTTGGGGGTTGTATAATCCCAACTGAAAATTTGATCAAAGAAATATTTCCTATTTTAACTATGTGATTTATTAATAAGATATATTCGTGAGAGATCGAGTACCTAACGTATGTATAAACTCGCTAGAGAACCAAGGTGGAGTATGTTAATGTAAGAATGCAGCTGAGACCTGCACCCGCATCCAGCCGATTGGGTTGAATAGGTATACGAGACGCGTTTTTTTAGTGAGTACTTGATTTTTTTAAAAATTAACATATTTTTTACAACACTTTACATTCTTCGGACGCTACATAGTCGCCACCATTATTAAGTGTTGTATACCTTCGTCATAGAACAACGCCGCCTGGGACGTCAGCTGGTTTCATGTCACAGTCGGCGGGCTGATCTATTGTCTTGAACATTTCAACCACTCACTACAAGATGGCCACACAATGTTAATGTCTCTAACATTTTAGGTGGTGGGTCAACAAATAAAGGAAATCATTGCGCATGTACAACATCGCAACCGCATCGCTACACCGGGAATATCCGGCAACGGTACTTACTTAGAAACACGCCTCGTATTAAAAAGCGATCTGATACAACATAATAGTCAGACTCGCTCGCAAGCCAAGCGGTGAATAATAATAGTAGGTCTTCTTCAAATGCGTTTTTGCGCAGGTAATTTCAGCCGCATTCTTACACTGGCAGATGTTGCCCAAATAATCTGCACGCCCGAGTGGCATTGATGAACGATGGAGAAGGAAGGTCTTGATGTGAAGACCTTGTAGAAGTGCTGGCTGTTTTCAAGCTCAATACAGCGACATCAGAAGATGGTTGAGAACATAGAAAATTAATGATCCTCAGAGTTCACCTGTAACCAGCAGTGGTGCTGATGGCTGATGGGCTGATGATACTTTTTTAATGAAAACACATTTTTATTGTGAAGTTACGATTTCATAACATAATTTTGTGGTACTTTTAATACAAATTACATTAATCAATAGAAAGGTATACAAAAAATAAATCCATTAAAATATTTGGATGCTACCGGGATTCGAATCTGGGCCTCGTTTCCCTGGATAAGAAAATATCCAGGTTCAAATCCCGTTAGCAATTAAATATTTTTTTGTTTTTTCAATTTTTTCTGTATTTTCTAATTGATCAATTTAATTTGTAATAATTCTAACATATGGTTATATCCATGTAGTTTTTGAATAATTTTTTATATTTTAATTGTTAACACCACAACAAGCCCTAAAAGTCCAATTATTGCGATGAAATACATCACAAATTATCCAGGCTTAAGAGAATCATATAGATGTATGTATTGTGTCCTAACCGGGAATCGAACCCGGAACCCCGGTATGAGAAGCCAGCGTCATGCCCACTGGACTACGAGGGCCGCCTAATAATTAGATTTGGCCTCGTTGCTTTAGTTATTTGGTCAGACATTTTGTTCCGCATAATGGCAACAGACGCGGCTGCTTCGTGCATGCTTTTAATGTTCCTCAACTTTAGTGTTCTATAATAAAATCAAAAATCATTGAACTTTTTTTTTCTGCTCTAAATTAATTCGTTCTATCCTTTAAAAACCAATCATAACACACACTATATATATATACATTCTCAACTTTCGAACATCCATGAATCGTGTAAACACACAGATACCAGCAACGGTGGATTCTATCATTCGTTCCGTATCCACAAAATTTGAAAGTATTTGACTTTTGCGCATGCCAGTTCCGCCCGTCATGGTCTTCGAATACTGTACACGAATTCGCTAACAGCATCTAACGTACAAAAAAGCATTAATATTACAAAGCGAGCGAATTATTGTGTGAGTGTCGTGTGCTAGTGTGTAGGTTCGTATATTTGATAGTAGGTATTAACTTATTATCCAGCATCCCTTCTGCAAACAGTTACTGACCGCGACTGCTGTACAGCTATGAAAATAAATATACCATTTGTGATATGAAAGACAGAGATCACACACTATTTTCACAGTGAAAAGAATAACAAACATACAAATATAATTGTCTCTTTCTTACTAATTAAAAGAAGGGAGATAAAAAAGAAAGATGAATTGTATATGACTTAATGAATGCTCTAAATTATGTTATTAATCATTTTTTCAAAATTGAATGCTCAATATTTAGAGTAAATCCGTGCCATTTAAGCTAATAAAAATATTTCTTCTAACTGTTATTTACGGTAACACGAGTTGACAGCATGGCTGCGTACGGGTATTTTATATCACAATACGGTAAAGGTTAATTAGTCTTGACATTTTCAGAGCAAAACTGTCCGATCCAAATAATCGAGCCTATTGAGAAAATAACAATGTTTTAGTGTGTTTGGTAACCATCACATCGATACGTGGCCACCTTAGTATACTTTTATGAATGGTGTATTGTGAACAATTATCGGGACAACAAGTGAACATTACAATCACGTCGATTGTTATGCAAACACTCTAAAATAGACTGAGGACGTAGACCTTTACGCCCGTGTCATGTTTATATCTGAATACATATTTCGCTACAGTGACCAAACTGGCTCCGATACTATAAATACGTCACAACTGACTAAACATTCAATTTTTCAGTAATATTTGACTTCTATATGAGCAACGAGTGAGTAACGACTGTAAAAAAAACATATTTTCAAATACATATAGAATACAAATTAAATGTTTAATTAGAAAGATATGCGTGTAAAATCAATTTTATCGAAAAATATCGTTATTGCTACCGAGATTCGATGCCGGATCTCTTCCAATCCGGAAAACATCCATTATCCGATTGTGCTGTACCAACACAGTGAATTATTCTAACCTATATGTTACACTATTCAAATTAATATTTTGTATATATAAATTGACATTTTTACAATTTTTTTATAACATGAATAAGTATTTTACATTATTAAAATTACATGGTTTTTATTCGCTCACCGCTCCAAAAAAGAGACTAGCTCTTGTCCTTGGAGAGAGATTATTACACTGTAATAATTTTATATAGAGTTATACATTTATAGTATATAATTATTTATTGTCTATTTGAGTGCTTCTGATGTATTCTATAATATTATTTATTTTCTAATTATGCGCTTCTAAAATGTTCATATAATTTCTTACTGAGCTCTTTTATTTGAGATTCGATAAAAACAAAGTAGATGTATCTTTGTATGACTGGTGGGAGTTATATCACCTTGCAGCTACGTTTTTTAACACCTAGATGACAAAAGTGGACCTGGCGCTGGCCCTCCACAATATAATAAATATGTGTTTTAAACTACAAAAGATATATAGTAAATACTGTTTATTGTGCAATTAAGATTTTTGTGCTCGAGCGGTAAACAGAATATGTGAAATACATGTAAAATTAAATACTAATTATTATTAATAACTAAAAGTAATTTAACTGTGTGAGTTTCCTTGTAGTGCTAAAGTTGGCTACACATTCCGTGAACAAATTAATGTATTTAATATAAAATAACTTGAAACACGCCATCAGTTACACGTTTAATTAAATAAAAGTTAGTTATTATATATTTATAAAAAAATAATCAACTTACGTATCACGGATAGCAAATTATATCGTTTTTTAATCAGTTGTATCAAATTTGTACAAACAAACATTTCGTGGGTTCGGTCAGGTTGTATGAAAGTATTTTTACATTTACCGATAGCATTATTGATGAAGTTGACATTTCGCATGCCCAGTTCGATAGTAAACCTATCAGAAAATTAATAAATCAGAGATATTGGCATTTACGATTCAATTCAATCATAAGATTCAATGATATTCAATTAATCAACAACTCAAAAAAATAGTGCTTTTATAGAAAATTGAATTTTAAAGTGCATTAATCAGAAAAAGTTATTTATGGAAATATATATATATATATGTGTAGTGTCTAATACCAATACCGACTAAAATGACTATGTGTTTTTGAATTATGGATGAAAACGTATATTTTGAAAGCAATTGTACAAAATATTTTTCTTTTTACATCACATTTTTTAAAGAGATAATTCTGTAACGTAAAATTTTTATTTTTGTATAATTTGTCATTCTGCAGCCGTACTAAATTTTAGATCACGTGATCATCAACAAGCGTTGTGATTGGTTATTGTCATACAGCTGGTAAATGATAGTAGTACTCGTAAGTGTACAAAAAAATGAAAGTTTCTATTGCATTATCGAGAAATTAGTCCTCAGATATTTACTACTAATAAAAAAAACTTGTCGGCTGGTTCAAACAGAGGTTTATGTTTCCTTGTAAAATGTGATATAAAAAAATTTATTCATGTCATCTTTTGATACGAAATTTAAGTAAGATGAAATTATTTGAAAATTTTTATTAGGTGGACTCAGTTGACAATGGTATTCCAATGTGTTATTTTATTAATTATTCAATTTTTATAGGTTTTGTATTTTTTAAATATCGAAATTATTTCAATTATTTCTGTTCTTAATTTTTATTCAATGGACATGTAAACTTAATTTCCTTTTAAAAATATACTATTATAATAAAATGATACTATTTTGCAATATTTGATTATGTCCAAGAATACACAATTACTTAATTTTCACCTACAAAGGCACTGTTATTAAACGAATAATAGATATCTCTCATAGAGACGAAATTTAATGAAAATATATGGAAGCATGGGTAATTAAATATAATAAAAAATAGCTTCTTCTCTATGAGATATCTATTATTTGTTTAATAAGTATTTAATCAAACAAGTTTTATTTGTTTTAATAAATTAATATTAACGTTAACGTCTCGATTCCCGGGAATTCCCAAATCGAGACCATTTAATTAATTGAATTAACGAATTGAATTGAAGAAAGTCGAGGACACAGAATCCCTAGTGCTGGCTTCCTCGAGAACATACCTCCACTGATCTCAGCATTGACCTTCTTACCTCCAAACGCTAACGCCCAGAATAGACAGGTCTTTATTGATATTATCCTGGCACTTATTCTTTCGGTTTATTATTGAGCTACCATTTCGGGGTTTGCGCAACGTTCATATGCAGTGTGATCTACATACGTTAATATCATTATGTCTTTGTTTATGAGTGTTAATACGGATTCGAGATATTTAAATTTATTAACTGTTTCCAACGACTAATTTTCGGCAGTAAGTTAAGCCATTTGGCTAATGTGCTTAGTCTTCATCTGATTGACTTCAAGACCCATATATTTCGCTGTAATTTCAACTGTAAATTTTCACCAAGAACTTCATGCGATCAAGTCATCTTATAATATTAAATAGTCTCTCCCGCACTTTCTCGTGCGCCAATGTCAAGATTAAACAGATCGCATCTTGACATAAGATCAAATAATATTCAGATTCATATTTTATGCTCGATAACATTTATTTAATTATAATATATAATTAAATAAATGTTTATTCTATTTAATAAATCCCGTTAACCCATTCCATTAATATTCAAATGAATTAGATACTATTCAAACGTTCACTTTAGACTTTATCAAGCGCAAGATGTTTTTTATCCATGAAAATAATTATTCAGGATTCAAAGGGTTTTTAAGAGGTTTTTCAAAGGGTCCCCAACTGCCCACATGATAATCAAAGGAATGCTTAAATTTGACCATGGTGTACCTAGGACAATATATCCTTCTAGCAAATCTAAAGGTTTTTTAATTAAATGTCAACGTCAGGCGCACAAAATAAACACGTCTTTATAATGAAATTTGCATCGAGTTTCCATAGCAACATCTACAAATATAAATAAGTTCATAAAATGTTGCTATAATTTTAATAGAATCCTATTTTATATAGATTTCGATATTATCTCGTATTGTAGAGGGTCGCAACTTCTCGAAAATTTTAAACACTAATCCTTTAAAAAGTTTATTATTATAGTAAGAATTGTTAGCGTATTCGTAATTTTTTTTTTTTTTTTATGAGGGATTGCATATTATACATCCATACTTGAACCAAAATGACTATTAGCAATATTTTAATGTATCCAAGAACACACAATTACTGGATTTTTACCTACAAAGGCACTGTTATTAAACAAATATCAGATATCTCATAGAAACAAAGCTATTTTTTATTATATTTAATGGAAATATGTGGAAGTATGGGGTAATCACAGGGCTTATGACCTGTTTTCACTGTCAGTGATCACTTTATATATATATATAACGTTCACCAATTCTCTCCCCTCAATCTCCACATCATACATTTTACAGATAAAGAATATTGCTTTAAAATTATTTCAAATGAATTATCAAATTTGGTTCATAGATGGCGATGGTGTAGTGAGTCTACATACTAACATATATACAACTTTCAAAAATTTGATAAATGTGGAGATTGAGGGGTGAGAATTGGAGATCGTTTAAGCCAGCCGAAGACAGGTCGTAAGCCCTGTAATTACCCCATTCTTCCATATATTTTCCATTCAATATAATAAAAATAGCTTTGTCTCTATGAGATATCTGATATTTGTTTATAAAATGATATTGTTACCAGTTTTTCGTTTGTTCCTACCCCTTAACCTATTTACAATCAGTACACATTGTTCTTTTGACTCGACTAGTTGTTTTGAAATTTGTAATTCGTCGATATTTGGAGAGGAAGCGACGTCCTCGGTGTGATCAGTCGTATTGGATCCCTTCTAAAGCACATGTTTGTTTTCAACTCAGTTTTGGTATTTGGTTGTATGAAAATATAGTGAAATTTTCGTCATTGTAATCAGTGTTATTGGCATTCATTTTGAACGTAAGTAATAGTAGTATGTGCATTTAGTAAACAGAGTGCGCTGGATTCATCAGAATTGCCTGTTGATCTTGAGGATAAGCCACAGAGCGTCATCATCATTTGAGTCGAGCTGTCCTTTTTATCTCGTAAGCCATCCTTGTCGGCTATCGAAGGTCCCTCATCCCTCATCCTTTCTCATTTCTTCAATCCGTGTTTTTACATCCTATATACCCATCCTTTTCGATTTCGTCACCCCCCACGTGTGGTCAGCGACTTGCGTCGGTCACAACATAACGTTGTCATAACTTATCTATAACCCTGTCATAACTTATCTATAACCCTGTATATCAGTTCCGAGCTATCCAGTATATCTGACGTAATTTCTCAGTAGTATTTCGTTAACCATGTCTATTATTAATCCCGCCGATTGCGAGGTGCGATCGGTGATTTATTTTTTAAAATGCAAATATCACTCGCCCAGTTGAAATTCATGATGAAGTGTATGATGAAGGTGTTATAATAATAATAATAATAATGTGTTTATTTCAGCGTGATCAGGTTTTTTTATATTATATATTAATGTTATGAAATAAATGGTTTAGGTTTTTGGTGGGTGTAACGGTGGGAGAATCGTGCGATGAAGTAAGATTCGAACGCTAACTATCAACACCAAAAAATTGGAAACTGTTTGTATGTGTAGAATATACAACCAAAACGCTAGTACCGCATACGGTGTTGTATACTCTGTATTTCGATTCAGTTGCCAGGAGGCATCATACTTAACCTTTAGCTATGGAAGGTAGTGCACGTATACTGCGTCATCGCCGGATTTTAAGAATATTTTCAATTTGATATTTGTAGCGTATAATTTTGAAACCTCCTAAAATGACTTTTTTTTATTTTTAACTTATTGATAAAAACGTATATTTTGAAAGCAAATGTACAAAATGATTGTTTTTACATCAGCATTTTTAAAAAGACAATTCTGTAATGTATTTTTTTTTTCTGTACATATCGTTCTGGCAGTCATACTGGATTTAAGATCACGTGACCGTTGTGATTGGCTGATTTCATTTTAGGGAGAATAGCAACTTATGCTCTATCTGCTTTGGGGTATTTTGGATTTAACCCTGATTTTGAATTTGTTATATGCATGGATTTACGTGGCTTTTGCGAGAAATAATGTGTTTTGCATATAGCTGACAAAAAAATCTACAAAACTGCATATTTAACTAAAATTATCCGAAATCAGTTTTAGGTAGTTTTAGAATCAGGCGCTACATTTGGTTGCGTTAATTGGTTAAATTAAGTTATACTATATCCGACCAGTTTCCTTTTTCAGTATTGAAAAATAAATAGCCGATTCATTTCTGCTAGTATTCATTGATTATATTTATTATTTGTTTGCGTTTCTGATTTGTTTACGTTTGGCATTATTGCACATTTAAACTCCCCTATTTCCCAATATATTTTTAGGTTTGGTCTATTCGCGGTTAGCCAGCGGGGCTCGTTCCTATTCGGGCTTGCCAAGCAAGTAATAATTCACTGTTTGCGCCACGCACACATTGACTTAAGCGAAATTGCTGACTGGAGCACCGGCATTATTCCACCCAACACTCCAGGTGTTTCGTACCGGAGATCACTTTGTATTTTACCTCTTCGATTAAGATATTATTCTGAAAGGAGGTGCTATATTTATCTTATCCCTGTGTTAGTCAGATGTGTTCAATTTTACAGGATGATCTCAAATATAATTTTTATTCATAGCATATTTTTCATTTCATTGAAGATCATTTATTTACATTTCGTTTACGGCAACACGCTCGTGGATAGTATAATGATTGAACTGGAATTATTATTTCCGGAAGTAGAATCCATCAGCAAACAGTTTAGCCTGGAAATAAACCGGCTTAAAACAGACATATTGGTTGTAAATCGTGCTAATGGCGTCCCCGCAAACTTCCCAAATAGCAAGATGCGAGGTAGTTCAAGCGGCAATTTATTTAGGCGGGCTTATCACGAACACCGGTAACTGTGGGTAGGAAATTCCAAGACGATTCCATTAGCTATTAACCAGCTAAAGTTGCTGTGAACTGACTTTCGAAAATATGAAAAGACAGACAAACAAGCAATCGAAATAATGTTCACACTCTTGTCTTTTCAATCTTTATGTATGTAGCAGTGTCGTGGACACTCCACAATAACGACCAACGGAAAACGACATTTTTGAAATGTTTTTTTGAAAGAATATTATTGTGACAACTGTCACTTTTGTATATGTGTGTGTCAGATGAGTGGTGGGGGTCATGGGTTATAAGAGGCCGTCACTGCGGGAACGATTCTCTTTTCCATCGTCCTTTCGCAATAGTCATAATCAATGTCCGAGTTATATAATTGTAAATTACTGTAAATACCTGTTGTTGTAATTAACAAATATTGTTACGCATTTCTACTGAGCTTCACTCCAAAGCAAATCGAGAGTACAAGTGAGGAAAGAACCCCAAGGGAATCTGATGATACTTCCAAAGGTACCACAATTATGTTTTTAAAAACACGTTATTATTGTGAAGGTATTTTAATACAATTTAAATGCATCACTTAGGAAGGTATACAGATAAATCCCTGGATAGGAAAATATCCTGGTTCGAATCCCGGTGGCAACCAAAATATTTTTTCGATAAATTGATTTTATCTGTATATCTTTCTAATTGATACATTTAATTTGTATTAAAATACCTACCACTGAACTTTGTTCTGAAAAACAGCAACTTCATAATAATAATGTGTTCTCCTTAAAAATATGTATGATGTATCAAAGTTCATCAAAAATTTAATAAGAATGACTCGATTTAATCTCTCATCCCATACATGTTTCCATTAAATATTACAAAAAATAGCTTTGTCCGTATATATATTATTTTTTTAATGTGTTTTCTTATTATTAATAATTATTTAGAGGCAAAATGATACATAAATTACATACGGTTACAATTAATTGTATATTTTTACATACTCACAATTTATAAAACAACTTTTAAACGGATTTCCTCACAATCCAGGCTTCAGAATTAATCTTAAATTGCCTCGATAATATGTTTTTGTAATTGCTGTCCGTGAAAATCAAACGTTCACGCGAATCAATTTGATTTTCATTATTTTATCTCTAATTACAAAAATCTTTGATATAAGCCGTTGTTGCTAACACCTGGCGAATATATTTTGACCAATTTCCAATAGCGCTGCAGTTAAAAGTGTTCCGTTGAAATAGCTGATTCTGGCAGCAGTAAATTGTCCATCCGCTGATCCAAGTTTTAACAAAATGTAAACAACTTTACACCATTTTTCAATATCGAGTAATGCTGGAGTTCTCTCGTTTTACTGTGAGGTTTTACGATTTTATAAATTATAATCTTTTCTACGCTGGTACCCATAGTATTTTTAATCAATGAATCAATTAAATTAGCCATTTTTCGTCAGTCATAGAATATACATCCATATTCAGGATCCTCTGGATCCCGTCCAACGGGATCGAGATCTCATAATTAAAATATAAAATTGATGTTTTTGTAGATTTATGAACAATAAATCAAAGTCCCCTAATTCCCTTTTATGAGACTGTTTGTAGCCAACTGATAAATCAACTATAGAGACCCTTGACGAATTTCTTGAATTACTAATTTTGGATGTATGGCTAATGTAACATGGCACGCGACTTCCGATTCGCGTGGCGCAGCGCGTTTTGTTTAAACCGCTATCAGCGACAAACTTCGAATTCAATGCCGCAATCATATCTTTTCATACACGTATATACATGTACGAGTGTATACGACAATGAACATGTGAATCTTGGTATCGATACTTTCCAAATCTATTTTATTACATTTTCAAAATGTTTCGCTGCTAATATTGTATGCTTAAATGATTAAGAATGTTTAGAAATATTTTTTCATTACTGCATTATTAATATAATATTTATTGCAACAGATGGATGTAGGATACATTGAACCCAATTTGTTGGATTTGGCAACCATTGCTACCTAAACAAGAATTTAGGAATTTTTTTAAATTAACAGACTGATAACACAATGATAATTATTTTTTAATTAGCTAAATCAACTTTGTGGTTAAAGTCCATTATTTTAGATTGTTAACTTTGTTTTATTAATCACTTAATTAAATACATTTACCGGTTTCGAAACATTTCATTTTCTTTTTCAGGATGTCATTAACTAATCAAAAACATACGTTATATTGTTTCTTTAACAGAATCTATTTAAAAAAAATTATATTAATTTAAAAAATAAATTTAGTACCTAACTTATATATAAATTGTTTCTTGATGATACAAAATTATTAAAACTATTTTTAGGTAAATATTTTAGAATGTTAAATTTAGTTGGTTGTTCATAATATTTTGGTTAGTTTTACGCACTTTATTTATTTCTAAATTATTTAATTAACCAAGACTGTTTACATGTAAAATAAGCAATTCCAATTTTTTATCAATAATATGATTTTTTTCTAACAAATGTTCTAGTATTCAAACATCTCAAATGCTCCTTTACATTATATTAAAATTTCGACCTGAAATTATATTTTTCGAAACCGGTTGATGTGTTTAATTCATTAAGTGGTTAATAAAACAAAGTTAACAAACTTAGTAGCTTGATGGCGGCTAAATATTTAACACTCTTATTGGCTGATTGTGAATTTTAAGCAACTTTGAAATTAAACGAATATATATTTGGAATAATTTAATTTTCATACGTAAAATCTGATCCAAAATTCCATAGGAATTTGAGAGATCTGGACAGTTTTATTAATTTTTTTTTTCAATTTTACGAAAAGTGAATTTGGTAACTATTGATGCCAACTCCTCACATGTTATTATTACACATCTTTCACGAGTCTCGGGTACCCGCGCAGCCCAATACATGATCTAGTAATTTCGACCTTTCGTATGCGTGCATGTGTCGAAGGTCAGACAGAAAGCACAAGTACTATATAGCTTGTATTGGTTTGCGTAAAGGTAGTATTAATTATTGGGGTATCTTTTGAGTGTATGCGCATGATGTTATGACTCTCGTAAAGTTTTACACCTGCTCAACAATTAATACAATCACTTCACCAGGCAGTCTATCAGTCTATCACACCTGATAACCCCCATCTTCTCCCTTCAAATAAACCTAGTAAACATATTTGATATTATGACGTTGTTTGCAATTAGTTATTTTAATGTACCACCGCTTTCGTAAAATACAATTTCCATCCTCGGGATGTCAAATTAACTAATTAAATTAATGTGTATTAAAATAACTAATTATAAGTTATTAATGAGAACACATTATTCACTTAATTATTCAGAACATAGGTCGGTGATATTTTTAATACAAATTAAATGTATTAATTAGAAAGATATACATATAATATCAATTTTATCGAAAAATATTGTTGCTGCTACCAGAATACGAACCTGGATCTCTTTCAATCCGGGGAATTGACGGCAAATTTTCGAACCTATATGGTACACTTTTCAAATGAATACATCTGTCGTTCCATTATTTGAAAGCCATCTTCATTATTTTTAAGTAATCTAAAATACCTTCGAGTAAACCAATAGGAGACGCCAGAATTAACACTTCATTTTTATTAAGTTTTGGACACATTGATGCATCTTATATATTATTAATGAGAACACATTCTTATTATGAAGTTGTAATTATTTAGAACATAGGTCTGTGATATTTTAAATATGAATTAAATATATTAATTAGAAAGATATACATATTAAATCAATTTTATCGAAAAATATTGTTGTTGCGCCATCGGGATTCGAACATGGATCTCTTTCCAAACCGGGGGAGGTGCATTATTCAACAATGCTACAGTGATGATATTTTTAGTGACAAATTTTGAACCTACATGTTACCTTTTTGATATTAATACATTTAATCGTTCCATTATTTAAAAGAGCCATCTACCTTATTTTTACGGAGTCTCAAATACCGTTGAGTAATCTGATAGTAGACGCCAGAATAATCAGTTCATATAAAATCAATCTTTCTAATTAATACATTTAATTTGTCTTAATTATTAAATGTTAAAAACAAAGTTAAATAATGTTTATAAAAATGAACATTGACCACAATGTTGAATTTGCAAATAATAAATTATCTAAATATTAATTACGTTTATTGATAAAATAACGTGTTTTAAGACCAATGGTCCCTTCTTCAGAATACAATGTATACTAAAATTAAAAATGCAAGCATAAATAAAAACAAAACTATTAATTATAATTAAAATTAGGAACTACTGTATATATATAAATATTTAAGAGATAGGGTTGGAACATTATTTGCGGGATGAGGGGCAATGTACACACATTTATCCAATGAAACATAATTCCGACAGATTATGACACATTTATGTAACAGTGTAAGTATTTACTCTTCGAAAATTAAATCTTTGTGTAAACAAAACGTATTTTTTACATTAATGCATATTATATTGTCAGCGTTTAAATTTTCGTTCCAAAATTCTAGTCATATTTTAAAAATAAGTCGCGTAGCTCTTTGGTTGCGTGAGTGGCACCAAAGTAATCACGCGGGTGCCACCAAAATGAAAATTTTGGGACAATGAATTTGCTTTAGTTCATGTCTATTTCTTTGTTGGTCTGTGCGTGAGAACAAATTTCAAAGGTAACTGTTTGCAATAAGGATTTGGTTATTTATAATGTTTAATTTACTAGTAACACTTTTTCTTATTTCTAACTTATTTTACTGTAAACTTCCTGTTCATTTATCAATAAACAGTGGTATAAACAAAGTGTTATCTTATTATTAGTAACTCTGCAATTATTGAAGAAATTAAATGATCTATGTTAATGATCGATTAATGTTTATAACATTGCTATTTTAGTGTCAATAGTTGCTTTTGATTATTTCTGGTGAATTGAATTCTTTAAAATGTGTGTGTTTGATTTTTTAACACCTGATTTTAAACAATATTTAGCATTCATGCATAATACGAACGAGACTCGACAATCAGGTAGTAATTTAATATTTTTTCGCTTCCCACTTCCGTACATCAGTGTTGCCAGCGGTACCAGACTATAATTTGCACTGATTCTTGAATCGGATGGCAACTCTCTCTTGGCGATTACTGCATTCAAGAGTCATCAATCACTTCCTGTTCCGCGGCCATTATCCTTGATGTCTCCACCTTGCTATCACTTGAATTCGTAAAATTTTCCACTTATTCTAAGCGCAACTTTTCTATCATAACTCCAGCTTTCACAACCAGATAAATCAATTACTGGCAGAGTTGACGTCATTTTGTAAGTCTAGATAAATCATCTACCGATATAGGAAATGATTTATCTTAATCTGATAGTAGATATTGACTTATCTTAACAAAATTTGTTTTTTGTGCTAACCCTGTTACGATCTGAACGTAATTTAGTACGACCACATAAATCTATAATTTATAGTTGATCCTTTAGGGATTTTTGGTGGTTAACGTTTGTGATCAATATGTGTGATCGTATCAGAAGGTCTTAACTCTCCTCCAGTCTCCCGCGTGTCGGTGCGTTTCGCAGCGAGTATTTATACTGTGTCTAGAGCAAAGTATTTAAATAAAACAGAACTTACTAAGTATGCGTTTATTACGGGACGATTTACAATGGCAGGTAAAGTTAAATACGCGAAAAAAGTTGAAAACTGGAGTGGCTCACTCGAGGTGCTGTCGAAATAACGGTCTGCGTAGAAGTGGTCGGCTAGCTCCTAGGACTCGTCCATCACGATGTATTGAAATCCGCTATTGGTCGGTGCGTTCCGGCACTATATGGCTGTCAAGTGATTCCTTACGCGGCCATGCCTGTGGGGCGCGAGCAGGACCACCACAATTCCGTTTCGATATGACTTGATCTGTACATGATGTTGTCCGCCCAGATAAATCTATTATTTGTAATTGATCGTATGACCTGTTTTGAACTAATCGAAAATTCTCTTTATATTTCAGGTTGGTGTCTTCAATGATCTAGAATGATGTACTCGTAGTCGACCAGTTTATGGTAAGTTTTATTTTCTCATTGACCAACAAAGTATACGTACCTGCAAACATGATTATGTCCATGGGGAACGCCACATCTTTCGCTTCTTCAAGATTCATACATAATGGAAGGGTCTGTAAACTGAGGTAGAGTCGGTGGAGAGCACTTGTTATGGATGAGGCCAAATTCCATCCTGGGATGTAGTGCCGTGGAAGGAAAATAAGAACATTCATAACCATTTAATTCAATCATCAGCCAGAACATGGACATGTGTTTAATTAACTTCTTGCACCATTCTTATTTACTTTAATAACAATATTTGCATCGTATAAAGAATGCAATGTTATGCATTTAATTTACTTATGCATACATACGGTGCGTAGTACCATTAAAAATGAGAAACATTTATCTTAACAGATTAATATTTAAAAAATAACATATTATTAAAAAAGTGACAATAATAACAAAGTGAGACTAAAATATATATTTTATGTAATATAAAATAAAATATGATTATGAAATTACATAATTGGTTACATTAACAGAAATAAAAACATCGATTATATTCACAAATTAATATTTAAATTATACAGCGCAATTAAGTAAATTAATTAATGAGCACAAAAAAACTAACGATTATCAAAAAGAAATAATGCGAGACTAAATGAAAAGAATCGCTATTTATCTCTTATTTTCTTATTCTATAATGTAGTCTTCTTCAGTCGAACTTGGTTATAACGAGCTCGGGTATAGCGAGTTCACTGCTATTGTAAGCAAAAACTCTTTGATATTTTAGTTTTAGAAAGTTTTCATACGAAAGTGAACTGTTATAACGAGCTTGCTTCTAGGTTATATCGAAAAAATAATACGGCCAACACGTGAATATATGTGTGTTTGTTGTGGCTAAAAAAAAGCAATTCTCGAAAAATGAAAGCAACTTAAGGTGAAAGAAGTGGCGGACACGCTGACCGCCACCGACCGACGGGTCTTCCCTTTTTACATATGTGTTTTTCTCTGAATTAAAATTTATTATGAAATCGCCTTGAAATTGTGAAGCAATTTTAATCCATTCGTAGAAGGTGGATAAAAAGTGGCCCTTGATTTACAAGCATGTCTACTAACAAAAATAAGTGTATCTCGAATCGCGATTAAATCAAAATCATTTGTGAATTAGAACACAGCGTGAAAAATGTTCAAGTGTGTAAAATTTTTCGTTGTCTTCAACTGTTTCAAAATTGTTGAAAAATAAGGATGTTTGCTTTTCAGCATTTGAAACCAACATCACGGAAACAAAAAAAAAAATATAAAATGCGATCTTAATGATGTTAATGCAGAATTATTAAAATGGTTCAGCATCCAAAGAAGTGTCAGATTTACTATAAACGGGCCAATTTTGAAGGCACACGAGGAAAAATTCGCAAAACGACTATAACTAACAAATTTAATCGATCCCCTCACGCTTACTATAACCAAGTTCCACTGTATATGTATATTTTCTGAGTTTTCCATTCTACATATTAACCACAATATTTATTATGGTTCGCTAGTCGTAATTCCAAATTTCCAATATTGGAATTTGATTCGATAAATCTATTACTAGTTGACAACAAAAATAATATAAAAAAGTCATATCAGGACATCTGTTTATAATTTGGAAAAAAGCAGATCTCAGCTAAGTACCAAAGAAAATTGTTTGCCATTAAAAACTTTTCCAATATAACTTAACCGATTATTTTTAAACTTTTTTTGTTTCGGCAATCAGTTGTATCTGTGCTTGCTTTATTAAGGATGAGGTAACTTTGACGAATCTCAGATACCTGCTGCTGAAAATGTTTTAGAGAAATGGAAAGTTAAAACCGATTTCAAATTATTGCGACCAGTTGAGGATCGTCGAGATCTGGTAGATAAACCGCCCGGGGGTTGATTCGGCGCATATATTAAATTTCACGAATCAAAACGACAATTCATCATTTTATTGAATAAAAAAAAATTAAATCATTTATCGAATTACATTCAGAATTGTTAAATTCAAATTCAAGCTGATATTTCTGCGTAACACTGGTCTGAGAAAGAACATCAAGTAACCTCAACTCAAAAACATCAAATATTAGGGGGGACCCGAAAGTATTCGCGTATTTTTGAGACCATATGTTTACCTCAGTTCGTGTCTGGACACGGTGACGGCAACATCTGTGTAAGTTTTTTTTTTTGTAGAACTATGGTTTAACATTATTTTCGTGCATAAATTTTTTTTTTATTGTTAAGGGTAAGATGTTTAGACCCGAAACCAGCGAAGTTCACATCCGGCATTGTATGCTGGTTTTTTTTTATTTGGGTTGGAATGCCACAAAAACTACTAAAACGCTCAAAGATCTTTATGGTGAAGTGGTTACAGCTCGCAGATGTCAATATTGGTTTCAAAAATTTAAATCGGGCAACAGAAGTTTAATTGACGAGCCGAGATGCGGAAGGCCTTCAAATTTTGACAATGAGGCGCTGAAATCTCTAATCGAGTCGGATCCACGACAAACAATCGAGGAATTGTCGCTGAGACTCAGATCCCCATGGACTACTGTACAAACACATTTAAAACTGGAGCTTATGTTTTATAATTTACTTGTAAATTTGAAGTTTTTAAAAAAAATACGCGAATACTTTCGGGTCCACCAATATATTGGGGTTTGTAATGTCAGTGTCACCAGTATATGTGTTAGCGGTATGTTATAGGAATTATGTTGTTGTGAAACAATCAAAATGGTCGATGTTTGGATGATGCCAGGGCCCTATATCTCCCGGCTGTTCACTATGTTCGATGAGTAAGATATCACGGAGTGTGTGTATGTGTAGTTGTGGCTAAAAGCAGGTGGAAAAAATAACAAGCAACTTACATGTAGTCGATAAAATATTTTCTAGTTTTAAGTTTTAGTTTATTACTGAAGATAACGCGTTAAGTGTTTTATTTTATTATTTAATTTAACTTACAGTTGATGTCATTTATTCAAGATAGATGCACAATTACAATTAAATAGACACAGTAAGGACACGAAGCACCTGCTGATTGGTAGTCTGGTTAGGAAGCCGGCCGAGAGAGAAGTGGTGCGAAAAGATCGGTCTGCTGGGCGGCTTCCCTCGCATATTATTGTTGTCGGTTTGCGGGTCGGTACGCCTGTACCTTTAAGGTTGATACGAGCTGGTTTACCAACCAAGTAACTGTGAGGCGCGTTCAGGGCCTCCGCCTTCAGGACGTTATCTTTAATAGTAATCTGACTTGGATTAAACACATGACAAACATAAACGAAAAACAAACATTTTTTTTAATGTTACGATAGTGCTCCCTTGGAATTCGCTCAAGATAATGTAAATTAGTGCGATTTATGTCAAACGGTTATTGGAATCATAACTTGAGGGTCTGGCTATCCAGTCATCTTTGATTCTCATCTTAAAGCAGCAGATTTTGAGAGTGATCTTCCTTGGGTCACCAATAGATTCAAAAAAAGTGTTAAGAACATTTAAGATGCTCACACTCTTAAAATGAAACATTAGATACAACAAATTTACTATACAAACTTAGATTGAATAAGTTTAATAATAAATAAGAATTCTAAAGTTACATATGTACGCAATACTTATTTTTTATAACTTACAACATTTATATTAATTACACATAGTAACTAATACGTGTACCTCATCTATACATCTTAAAGATTACTGACTATATACAAAATCATTTGATTTATTTATTCATAAACTTCATTATAAACACAATTAAATTAGCAGTACATATTTGAATATGTCCAATAACACACAATTACTGGATTTTTACCTACAAATATTTTTTTTATGTTTTCACAAATAATGTGTGTTAAAGTTCCCGCAACTAATGTTCCGAACCTTATTAACACTTTATTTCATGTCTATTAATTTAGTGGTCTGTGCGTTCAACGTTTTTCTTGATAAAGTTACAGAGCTAAAATTTTAAAAATAAACGTTATTAAATTATGTAAAAAAAAATTTTTCACAAATGAAATTGTAAAATGACAACTCTATCTACAAGTGGTTTACGAACGACGAACGTCAACAAGTAGAATAAATTATATTGTGTATATTTTACAAAATTATTTTAGCCCATTTATCTTGTTTGTGGTCACAGCCAACCGAACTGTATATTTTCGGCTGCGGAATAGGTTGTACTACCTGCAATCACGAATTTTGGAGTTGCCGGGCAAGCAAACAAACCGCACCCCTCCCTTTAACCAAAAAAGTAAAAAAATTAAATTAAAAATTTGTTTACCTATAGAATACGAGAAAATTAATTAATCCAAAGTATATTGATGTTTCCGCTTGTGCACGGCGACTTTATATAAAATAATTAATACAACACTTATATACAAACTAATAGAGGTTATTAACAAAACTGTTTAACAGTATATTATAATTAACGCACATAAAAATCTGTCTTTTAAATAAGCTGCCCAAATTTATGGATTTCAATTTAAAAATTCTTGCTTTGAGTATGTTTCTAACAAAATTAATTTGTTTAATTATAAATGTATTGGGAACAAAAGGGATTTAAACAAATAATAGATATCTCATAGAGACAAAGCTAATTTTTTCATATTTAATGGAAAAATACGGAAGTATGGGTAATTACAGGGCTTACGACCTGAAACAGCATATATGTCACAATGAGAATCTAATTATTTTTTTAAAATTATTTAAATATTATTTTTTATCTGTGAAGTGTTTTTAACATATTATAATAAAATACGCCTGAAAAATCAATTAATAATGAATAATTAGATTCTCATTGGAACATATATGCTGTTTCAGGGAAATGAATTATCAAATTTAGTCTATAGATGGCAATAGTGTAGAGATACTCAAAGTGTTTCCACATATTAACATATATACAACTTTCAAAAATTTGATAGATATGGAGATTGATTAATGGGTAAGAATTGGGTAAAGTGATCACATAAGCCAGCCAAAGACAGGTCGTAAAACCTGTAATTACCCATGCTTCCTATTTTTACATTAAATATAATAAAAAATAACTTTGTCTCTATGAGATATTTGTTATTTTTTCAATGTATTATTCTTTTCTTTGAACATTATAAAACTAATTACATATACGTACAGTAGATTTTAATTTCATATTGACACTTATTATCCAATTTATGAGTAATTAATTTTTTCTTCAGTAGAATAAAGTATTATTCTGCCTTTCTTGCTTTTCTTGCCTTTCGCGTTCATCCGGGGTCAACTATTCTAATCATTCTGATCCTGCTCTGTCCTAGGCCTGCGTTCAAACTGTCAACTATGGCAGTCATTCAATTTTTTCTAACCATTATTACACTAAAAAAAAAATTATTATTCTAAGATTCTTTGATTAAAATAAAGTTATTAAAATTTGTTTTTTCTGGCAAATTGTTTTTAATAATTTTTATTCCTAGCAATAAATTATTCTACATTCTTGGAATGACTATTTTATGAAATATGTACTGAATTTTTTTGGTTAGATGTTATACATAATTACGTTAAAATAATTTTGTATTAATAATGGTTTTATTTTTTTGCTTATCGATTACGGAGTAACCGTTGCTTCCGATTTTACTTTAAAATCTTCTTATATTTTAAAAGCTGTTACTTACTAACTTTTTTCGTAACCTACTCTTCGTGCAGTGTACTATATATTATTCAATTAATGTAAAATAAAAACACTATTATTAAACAAATAATAGATATCTCATAGAGACGAAATTATCGAAAAATATACGAAAGAATGAGTAATTAATTAGTAACGGCGTGCATTCAGTACTTTGAAATAAGCCGTAATGAACTAGAGTTTCTGCGAAATAAATCGGAATAAAATATATATCTCATAATATACCTATCACAATTATTTTCATATTATGCAGACTTTAATATATCATCGTATTCTGTCAGATAAATATGTATTTATTATTTATTTCCCCAAATGTATAGTTCCTTACAGCTTATTTCTCTGTACTGACTGCGCGCGCCAGGGTTTACGACCTGTCTTCAGCTGGTCACTTTGTATAATTATAACGTTCACCATTCTCAACTCTCAATCAATCTCCATATCTATCAAATTTTTGAAAGTAGTATATATGTTTAATATGTGGAAACACTTCTAGTACCACTACACTGTCGCTATTTATGGACTAAGCCCTGTCTATAATACCCATCCTTTCATATATTTTTCATTAAATATAATAAAAAAAGAGCTTCGTCTCTATGAGATATCTATTATTTGTTTAATAACAATGCTTTTGTAAGTGAAAATCCCGTATTTGTGTGTTCTTGGACATAATCAAATATTGCTTATCGGTAAAATAAAATAAATGTATCATTCTGTTTAAACTGAGTTATAAATGAAAATTCCTACCATAGCCAGCCAACCTGTCAATATCAGATATTTCAGCAGTTAGTTATTTTGATGGTAAATTGTACTTGTGTAAATGTATTGGGTATTTCCCGCAGCATTATCTGAAGAGTACACTTATTTGTGGTTATTCAGATATCGGGTGAACTAACCAACTAATCCGTTTATTTGAAAACCCAAATATGTACAGGCTGTTCAGATTATTTAATTTAATTAGTTTTATTCAATCATACAGTGTGTGTGATATTAATTTACACAAATATATCGGTTATTGTATTATGGTCAATTAAAAATCATTATTTTTTGGTACAGTATGTATCTTGTGAAAATGATTGAGTATTGTGTTGGTGTTTCAGGATTGTAGTTTCAGTAATGACAATTTTTTACCTTTCCTGGACACTCAAGTTTGTTTTGCGCTCTTTCCACTTTATATCTATGATCTTTCTCAGGTACTTTAGGTAGCAGCTAAATATCACTAGTGATTGGCAGCCACATAGTAGTAGTATAACTATATTTTGTAAATTGAGTTGAAACACTATTTTATTCCACTATGTTTTATTATCTTAACTAACTTAAAAAACTAGCAGTCTAAATTCCGAAATGGCTGAACATGCAAGAACGTAAGGTCATTCATTTGACAATAATAATTTAGACCTTCTACATAGTTGTGCCAATGGACGAAAGTTAAACATCTTAGGGAATTTAGAAATTTTTAATAGTAAGAATAACAATAAGAAAATAATAAACATCAAAATACAGTCCATTATATCCCCTCTCTTATCCATTTTAACTCCATCTTCCTCTTAACTTCAAACACACCCTTAATTACTGCCTGAAAATGTTTTTAACTTAAGTTGAATTATATTATTGATAATGGGAAGATGTTCCCGAAAACGTTCTAGATAATAAAATATAGTGGAATAAAATTCAACTCAATTTGCAAAATAATCATGAAATTCCACAAAGTTTCATCAAAAACCTTTAAACAGTTAGTATAACTATGATCTTGAAGCAAAAATCCAACGGACAAGTCATCTCACACGTATCGATGTAGACGGCTTCGTAAACAAGCTACTGCCTCATGAGGTGGCTGTGGTAAATTACCATGGTAAAAAGAGACAGGGTGGGCTAAGGAAAAAAATGGAAGTGATGTAGACCCTGAACTGTGTGAAACTATGTCCCATGATCGAGTGCACCGAGGAAACATGCGAGCGGAAGAGGGTTGCCACAACAACAGATCCGTCTTGCATAATACTACTGCACGACATGTGGAAGAGCAAACGGTTCTAGGATACAAATAAACTTTGGCGCGTGTCATCCTCACACAAAGAACCGCCGAAGAAGTATTACAGTATGTTTCAGAATTAAGGATTAAGAGGTAATAAAAGTTTGTTTAGAATTACGGATTAATGTTTGTATGGGCGTGTCGTATGTGAATCAAAATGACATGTTAGTTTGTGTAAATGATAAAACGTGTGATGAATGTATTAGTGGTGGATGCTCCAATATTCACCCATCACTCACGTGTCAGTTTGATAATCGCGGAATGTATTGTGGATGTGTGGCAAGTGCAGATTAGAAAACGTAAAGCTACTTACGGTGACACTAAGTTTATTGACAGACAGTTTACAAGTATGGAATGATTAAGTTGTATAGTTGTTAGTCAGAAGGACGGGCTTTCATACGGCTGCTGGACGCATGGTTATTGTTGCCTGGTATCGGTACCGGGTGTGTTCATGACTATTTAGAGTTCTGTTTCACGCACCGGAATATGCAAAGTGCGTTCAGGGTCGTCGGCGATGATGATGAGAGTGGAGATTTTACCGCTACACTACGAAAATGTTACCAGTGCACACCCACCAAAAGTTTCGGTCGGTCTAGCTGTAAGCTTGTCTACTGATCAAGACGTTTCCACCTTCGAATTCTTCATACACACTATTTTTGACACAAGAGCAAAAATAACAATAATTTTCCGTGCACTCATTTCAATAAAAATTACACATTTTAATTCATCATTACGCACTTGTTTCATTAATGAACACATTTGTGTGGAAATTTCACTAATGTATTTGATTTTTTTTTGCAATATCATATCAGTAATAATTGCATTATTGTATTTTACAAACGCAATCTAAATTATTAATTCTCTATATTCGGCGACGTCGGTCCACTGCCCAAAACGTCCGCAACACTCGTTATGCGCCGGCGGGTGGCGCGATAATATTACGGCACGTGCCGCAAATTTTAATTCAGTACAAATTGGCGTTCGTTGACAAATTTTCAAACGCGGCAATGTTTTTATGGTCTACGGTACTTGGTGAGTTTGTGTAAAGGCCTAGAATAAAAGTAACATTTTTTTAAAAAAATACTTGCGTATATATAAATTTTTACAAATATTTAGAATTTGTTCAAACGTAAGACTAAAAATAAACTCGTACTTGTTCGCGTAAATTATTTAATTTAATATGTGCTTTCATTATTTAATTTAATATGTGCTTTCATTATTTACAAGAAGAGTTGTGTAAGTGTCATCTAACGATCTATTTCATGAATTTATAATTTAATACATTTTTTTTTTTATGTAACCATTAACGTAAATTTTTCGTTTGTTGTTTATGGTATTAAATTTTTGGTTGGAGATAATTATTAGTTTTTAAACTGATCAATATGAATCACTTTGATTAATTTAACATCGACTGGTTTAGATACAACTGTATCTTTGACAGGATTGACACTTACTAAATGATTCATAAATATATATGCAAAGAAATCAATTGTCGGTGATTTCAGTCCCGGCGAGGAGAATCTACCAACATTGAAATAGCGTACATATGTATTAAGTAACTCATAATTTGTTAAATTTAATTTCGGTTATTCTTTAATCAAATATCAGATATCTCATAGAGACAAAGCTTTTTTATAAATTATATTTAATGGAAAATATATGTGGAAGTATGGGGTAATTACAGGGCTTACGACCTGCCTTTGGCTGTCTTAAGTGATAACTTTATATATATAACGTACACCAATTCTCACTCCTCAATCTCCACATTTATCAAATTTTTTAAAGTTGTATATATGTTAGTATGTGGACTCGTTTCGAATACCACTACACCATCGCCATCTATGGACCAAATTTGATAATTCATTTTTTACTTTTTTAAACACCATATATGTCATCAATATGAGAATTGGATATTTTTAAAATTATTTTAAAACAATATTCTTTATCTGTAAAATGTTTTTTTAATATTATACTAAAATACGAATATTTTTTATTTTTTTGTATATTTTCTTATTTTGATCTGTATATTATATTAGTAATATTTGAATATGTCCAAGAACACACAATTACTGGATTTAAACAAATATCAGATATCTCATAGAGACAAAGCTATTTTTTTAATTATATTTAATGGAAAATATATGGAAGTATGGAGTAATTACAGGGCTTACGACCTGTATTCTTGTGTTTATTCTTTATTTTCTAACATTTCCAAATAATCTTTATCTAAAGCCTGTATGGCGTTATTAAAAAATTCTAAAGAATGTCCTGAAAATTCAATTAGTGTATGTCTGTCCTGATGAAGATTCAGTAATATGAAAACCGGTCCATGTTAAATTGATCAAAGTGGTTCATACAAAGTTTATCAGTGTTTTAAAATTAATTATTGATATCTGCGCTGTTTAATTTGATTTGTGGATTCTGAAAGTATCGGTAAACCGGCACAAATAAAAACGTGAAAGTTTTTCTAATGAAAAAGTTATTGTGTGTTCGTTGAAAAATAAATACATTCCGTGACATAATCTTGTTTTTATCTCTAATAATGTTGAAAGCAAACCCTCCATGTAATAATATTATACTATTATGTATCATGTGATTTGTTTTTGGTCCATCGAGTTTATCGGATGCTATTAATTTGTGGCAGCACATTTTTTTATGCGGAAGAGCGGTTCGATTCTCGGCGGAGCATTTATTACGTGGCATGTACCTTGTAATATATTATAATATAAAATAACAATATATTTTTTCGATCCGATGAGTTGTCACCGAGTATTTTTTTTTTTTTGTGCGACAGGTGGGCGAATCTCGTAATTTCTTTATTATTAATATTTTTTCGATGTCACGTGTTTTTGTCGTTTCAAAAGCAAAAGTTGGGTTTGAGTAAAATCTATCTGCTTTCATCATACAACAGATTATTTATGATACTCCAGTTGATTCTTAAAGAAAATTAAGCCTTTATCTTGAGAAACAAATTCGCATAATTGTCGACAAACATTCAAGAGGTTTAGTGTTTTCAACTTGAAACACGAGAAGATTTCTGAGAAGAAAGAAAGAATTTCTCAGAGAAGACAATATTTGAACTGAATTGAGAAGTTTTTGAAGATGGAAACATTCAAACAATAATATCTAGCGCCTAATTCCAAAAATCCCTAAAACAGATTTCGGGTAATTTTAGTTAAATATGCAGTTTTGTAGATTCCTTTCTCAGCTACATGCAGAACACATTAATATTGCATGTTCAAAATCAGGATTAATTCCAAAATACCTCAAAGCAGACAGAGTATATGTTGCTATTTCCCCTAAAATTCAATCAGCCAATCCCAACGCTTATTGATAATCACGTGATTTAAAATCCAGTATGGCTGCCAGAACGATGTATACAAAAATAAAATTCATTACCGAATTGTCTCTTTAAAAAATGCTGATGACATGACATTTACTTTCAAAATATACGTTTTCATTCATAACTCTAAAACATAGTCATTTTAAGGAGTTTTGGAATTAGACGCTAATATTCATATTCTTAAAATCTGGCGATGACGCGACATACGTGCACCACCTTCCACAGCTAACGGTTAAGTACGACGCCTCCTGGCAACAGAATGGAAATACAGAGTTTTCAACATCGTACGCGGTACTGTTGTTTTGGTTATATATTCTACATATACAAATAGTTTCCAATTCTTTCATGTTCATACATAACTAAAAAACACATATAGTCATTTTAGGGGTTTTTGGAATTAGGCGCTACATATCTTGATATTTAATATATCGATCATTACCTACTGTTGGCGATTTTTCTTTATACACTCAATATTTGTAAAGTAAAACATTTTTTTCTGCACTCACATTACTGATATTTTTACGTGGTAACGAAAATGCGACACGTTAGTTATTACGTCATCCACTGTACTATAGTAAAAAAAAATACTATAGTAAAAAAAATACTATAGTAAATAAAGTTACTATAGTAAAAAAGTTACTATAGTAAAAAAGTTACTATAGTATAAAAAGTTACTATAGTATAAAAAGTTACTATAGTAAAAAAAGTTACTATTCTTTAGTGAAAAGAATTGAGAAAACGGATTTTTCGATAGCTGGTAAAAAATATTTACTCGTCCAAAGTACATTCAATAAAAAAATAATTTAATCATCTAATATCGCATAGCTAAAAACTGTAAATCGTTAGTTAAATATGACGGACTCCTCACAGCTGTTTCAAAAGTCATCTTTCACATTGATACCCCGATATTTTAGTGATAAAAGTTCGTCCGATGATGATCTCGCTGTTGAATTTATATTAGCACATAGACCGAATATTTTTCGCCAGCAATGTGACAGATTTCGAACGCAGGGTTGAATAAAAATATATATAAAGCATAAAATTGCATGGCGAATATATAAAATGAATGACATTTTCAGATTTTTTATAATTGCTAGCATTGCCACACTATCAAAAGACTTTGACATTGGTAAACTTGACGTTCGGACAACACGCAAACGTTTTTTTTTATCACGGTGGATAGTAAAAAGTTACTATAGTAAAAAGTTACTATAGTAAAAATTTACTATGGTAAAATTTTACCACTGATCACACAACCGGCCCTTAGATTGTGTGTACTCTACCTCTACCCTTAAATAATTTTCCTATCAACTATTTTTTATGTTGGTGATTGTTCGCGTATCCTACCTGAACTGAAGCAACGGAAATCCTTTTAAAAACTTTCGTTTGATATCTGTTTATGATGCAATTTTACGCTGGACATCTTTTCATTTAATTACAAAATTTAAATACCAATTTAATGTATTAATTATTAATATATACATATAACACCAATTTTGTCGAAAAATATTGTTTTTACGCTACCCGGATACGAACCTGGATCACTATTCCAATCCGGAGAAGGTACACTACCAATTGTGTTATAGCGCCAGTATTATTCATGACAAATTTTCGAACCCATATGTTATACTTTTTCAAATTAATACATCTGTCGTTCATTATTTGAAAGCCATCTACATTGTTTTTACGGAATCTCAAATACCTTTGTGTAAACCGACTACAGACGCCAGAATTATCAATTCATTTTTATTAAATTTTAGACACATCGATATAACTTATATTATTAAGGAGAACACATTCTTATTGTGAGGTAATTATTCAGAACAGACGGTCTGTGATGTTTTAAATACTACTTTAATGTATTAATTATAAATATATACATATATACTTAACAAAATTTGTGTTTATGTTTTTAATTTGAGGTCAATGTTTGGTGCCAACCGCGTCGAAGTGACAATCGACGCCCCCTATCGCCGGTGATCCGACTGTAAATCAAAGGTCAACCGCGAATTCGACAGGTCCGTTCATTAACAGCGTGGTGGAGAACACCCCCTTTGCCATTTGACCTCGTATTGCACTCACTTAATGATGTTTGTCAATGGTTAATCCCAAACTTAACGTTGCTATTAGAATATTAACAAGACAATTAATCCGTTCTTTGCACCGTTTTAAATACATTTACTATCAAATACTCAACAAAAAAAAACATCTAATTAATAACTATTACTTATTCAATTTCATTATTACATTTTATTAAAAACGTTAAAATAATGCTACATCTGTTATAATTAGAAATCACAACTATCTAAATTAAAATCGACTCTAATAATATCCTATTGGGCGACATCTGTTTTTAGATTTTAGAGAATTTGCCTTTTTTTCTCTCATATCTCTCATATCATACAAGCTTAAGATTTATTATAATATTTTTGAAAATATTTTAAACGAACGTTTTGAAACTAAAGTTAAGAAATAAGTTTGATAATCATATTTAAATTAGAGAATTTAGAGTTTACGTTTTCTCGAAGATACTAAAAATATCAGATATTTTCGAGATTTAAAATCTGCACACATTTACTACACATATTAAAATGACATCATCTATACTGCTTTGATGGCGTACTGCTCGAGTCTGAAGGCATTTTTGCTCAACCGCCGACGTGATTGTGTGTAATGCAAGCCACTTCAGAAATGTGCGAGTTTCCTCATCAGAAATAAATAAAATACGTGATCATAAATAAATGGAAAACGTTTTATAAGTATTTTTTAATTTTTAAATTGTTGACGTTGGTGTAAATACGATATTCGTATGATCGACCACAATAATATTCCTAAATTCAATTTGCTTTGAATGTGAAATTCTTCTAACTTGCAATGTCCAATGAAAGAGACGATTACTAACTGCGGTGACAAAGAAGTGAAAAGAATTAAGAATTAATTTTATGAATGAAAACTTCGAATTTGAATTCCCAACTTACGAGACCTTGAAACCCGCGCACTTCTGTAGTTACACGGTAATTTACAATTTCTTATTTTCATAAATTATATACTGTTTGAGACATATATTTATTTTTTTAGGAGAACACATTCTTATTGTGAAGTTGTAATTATTCAGAACATAGGTCTGTGATATTTTAAATATGAATTAAATATATTAATTATAAATATATACATATAAAATCAATTTTATCGAAAAATATTGTTATTGCGCTACCGGGATGGAACGATTAAATGTATTGATTTCAAAAAGGTAACATATAGGGTCGAAAAATTGTCGCTAAAAATAATGCCGCTGTAGCTTAGTTGGATAAAGCACCTCCCCCGGTTAGGGAAGAGATCCAGGTTCGAATCCCGGTAGCGCAACAACAATATTTTTCGATAAAATTGATTTTATATGTATATCTTTATAATTAATATATTTAATTCATATTTTAATATATTTATTTGTTATTTATTCTTGAACGACAATAATGTACTGTGCCTTCCCCTTCCCCTCCCTCCTCCTCACCAGGCACGCCACCACCAGTCGAACTGCGACCGTGAACCGGTGCGGTAATCAATGAATCGAAGTATAAAGTGCATTCCAAAGGACTAGGACCCCTGAACGAAGATAGTGATAAATATAAATTTACAGTCCACCTTGGAGGTGTCAGAAGAACTGGATTGTGGTGAGTGCAAACCTACTTCCGAATATCCAGTTTCTTCCGGCATCTATGCTATTACGCAACATATACAGTTTAAAGATTTGATTCTGCCGAAAGATTTTTTCTGTTATGGATCTACCAAGGAAGTGGAACAGAATCATCAATCCGACATTGTTGCATTAATTTTAAAAATATAATTCGCGTTCAACATAACTATTTCCCAGAATCATGCAAACGTTACATAAATTCCAGAATATCACAAAAGTCTCTCTTGCCGTATTGTCGTCTTAGATTGTAAAATTATATAGCTATCCTTTACTACAAATTACTCATGACATTAAAATACAATTAGTGTTGAAACTGAATGATTACTTAGAATAATTAGTAGCATTAAAAATATATGAAAATCCTCAGAATTACAATGATGAATTACGTTGTCGCTTTTCATCTCATGTAAATAAAACTGTATAGCAATCCCCCATTATATAATAGTTATAAATATTCGCTGTTGAGTTAAATTGTTCGATTGATAATGCCCTTACAAGGCGAAACGCGTTTCAAGTAATTTAAACGAGTATAATCAAAAATCAAATGCTTTATTTTCACATATGATATTATTTCCTGTCCTCAATTGTCAATATGCTTACGCCATAGACAAAGTTACGCTAATTCGGGTAATAACGGCTACAATTTTACAGGATCTTTTAATAAAATACGGATTATTTAATTTATTCTTATTTCCCGGAATTTTTAATAATTCACAGCTTTATTGCAAGTATGCAGTGCACGCCACTGATGATGAGGTATGCCATCGTGCCTAAAAATGAAATGAACCAAAGATGATCTCATCACACAAATCGCTGCACTTTACGTTACTGTATTTCGATTAACCAGCCATAGATAATGTTGCGTTGGGCGTACGTTTTACGTACAGGCGCAGGCAGATTTACGCGCGTCAAAATGCGCGTCGTGGATAAAACCCCCCGGGATTTATGGCGGGAGTATGCAAATTGGCGCGAAAACGAGGAGTCTAAATGGCGATAAAAAATGGCGCGTTGCAATGTTTTTATAATGTAATTACCCGACACTAATAACCGAGAACATGCATCGACTTTCAAATTAGTTCGTAGCCATTAAAAATTCTTTACGTCTGGTAGTTTTACGTGGAAATTTATTATTACACGCCTATAAACTTTTCTTATAACCTCTTTTAGTTTATGTATGTACACAATATTATTATTATATACCATTATCTTGTACTTACTTTAGGGTAGGTAGACAGTAGAGTTTCAGGCGCGTATACACAATCTCTCCGATATATTTAGCCACAGTTTTAGTTTTCTGTTTCCGAGGTAAGTTTGTTGTTGTAAAGCCTATGAAATCATAAAATTATTTACAAATTGAAATTCATAAGAATATATAATCTTAACAGAAGTTTTATAATGTACAAAACTATATCCATTTTGTTGAAAAATGGAGATGTCACACTTTGATACTTAACGTCACATATGTGAAAATAATCCATTATAACAATTTAACTCAACAACTTGTATATCTATAGCGGAGGACAGCTATACAATTCTGTTTGCTCGAGATGAAAAGGAACAACATTATTCATAGTAATTCTGAGGATATCCAACAAATTTTTGATTACTTCTAATTATTCAAGTAACCATTCTATTATATTTAAAAAAGAAGGCAATACAGCAAGAGAGACATTTTTGGTATTCTGGAATTGATATAATGTTTGCGTGATGATAATTATGATATTTTAAAATTAATATCGAATTGATGATCTTGCTCTACATCCTCGATAGATTTATAACAGAAAAAAGGTTTCGGCAGAATCAAATCATCGAATTATCTATAATTTATGATAGTGATAAGTTATATGAAATTAAAATATGTATTAAAAATATTAAGGGTTTTTGAAAATTTTGATTAGGGGAGATCTATTGATATTAACTCGTTCATTTATTATGTTATTACTATTAATACCATCCTCGATTATCTCTTAACTGTTTAAGTAAATTTAATCTGAAACCTTTGGTTTTAAAGTGCAATGGATTGGTCGTTTATTTTGTGAATATAACCATTACAACTAACGCTGTCGCTTGCGCTTTACTTTCAACTTTGCCCAACATTTTTCCTGACCAATCAGACCGTCGCATCTTAGAACCGGTTATTTGATCAGTGGTAAATTTTGACCATAGTAAGTTTTTACTCTAGTAACGTTTTACCATCGCACGTAGTAAATAGCGTTTGCGGGTTGTTCGAACGTCGAGTTTACTATTGTCAAAGTTAATCCAGTCTAATAGTGTGGCAAAGCAAATAATCATCCAATACCTGTGAATTTTACCACAATTGATATATTTTTAAATTCACTATTGTATGGCTTTATTCACCCCTGCGTTCGAAAGCTGTCACTTTGCTGGTGAAAAATCTTCGTTCTGTGTACTAATATAAATTCAACAGCGAAATCATTATCGGATGAACTCTCATCGCTAAAATAGCGGGATATTGAATGATTCATTATCGTATACTGCAATTTTCAATGTATCTATGTGACAGATGACTTTTGAAATAGCTGTAAAAAGTCCGCCATTTTTAACTAACGATTTACAGTTTTTACCATCCGATATTGAATTATTTATATTTATATACTAAAGTAACTGACTTTATACAACCGGTCCTTAGAATGATAAAAGAACAGTTGTAAATTTTTTTAAATAGACTCATGTTTATTTTTTCTGTTTGCAATACTTTTTATTTAATATATAAACGTATAATTTATGTTTATTATCTATCTGAATCTGAAACATATGTTTTCGTATAGAAGCTTTTGATTCTTCGAATGCTATATTTTATTAAAGAACGCTGTTTGATTTCAACTTAAAGGGTGTTTATTTTAATATACAAAAAAAAGTGAATTAAAAATATTAAAACCCAACCTCTTTCATGAGCTGGTGAACATCCAGATGCTTATAACAACGTTCAGGCACGAATGCGAATATTGCTGGCTTGTGGAATTGAAGATTCATCGGTTCAAATATTTTTATGGGTAACTTTTTATTTAGTTTACTTTGTGTATGGCAGCTTTTAGCTTTCCCTTTCATCGTTATTTGTTTTCACTTTGAGATATTTTTTATACATTTATCTTCTAAAGAGAATTATTTACTAAATACATAAAAGGTAAAGCTATCAAAGAGAAGATAATTATGTACTATATAATAATAAATTGCTGTACAAGGATTCAGTCGTGTAGGAAAAAAGAGTGTATAATTTCGGAATTATATTCTTATTAAGCCTGTTTATCAACATCAGACGAATATATATTTTTATTTTTCATGACATTTCCGCAATCTGCTCTCTATCTCGTAAGAAAATTTATAACCGGCGTCCATAAAATATTGTTATTAAACTCGAAATATGTTAGATGTGTCTTTAAGATAAATATATATCGAATATTTTATACAACTTTTCTCATATTAAGCTATTCGTTTGTTAGTACCGCTCCGTACTATCGTATTATCAAGATCGACCCCAATAACCAATTTATTATATCCACTGGACAATAGACTGTAACACAGCTCGCTCACCTATAAAACCAGTAAAGTTGCAAGATATGAGTTGAATGAATAATTATACATACATCATTTCTAAAATCTTCAAGATATTCGTAACAATAGACAAATGAACCTTATTAAATGATTGTCAGCCAATCTTGGAAATTATCTAGAAGACAAATGTAATGCGTTTGAGTTTTCTTCTTCTAGTGTATAGTGAACTATACTACCTTGAATGAATATATGGAAAACAATATAGCGATGTTTAATATGTCTATTATGTCAAAATGTTGATCGATCAGATGTATATATTTTAGCAAGAGGTAATGAATGCCCCATTATATTTCACTCATTCACTCACATGTTCGTTTGAATAGTAACGCGGAGTGTGTGTGTGACCAGAGCAGCATGAACAATAAATTATTATTCACAATAGACGATGCTTAGTTGACTTGTTATATATCTCTGGTATGCCTATAACAAAAAAAAAATTACTGTAGAATCAAATCCTACAAAAAACCATTTATAATCAAAGGTTTTTAAAAATGTCAATTAGAGGGGATTTATATAAATTAACATGTTAATTTATTATTGTTTTTGTTGAAACTAAAACTAAAAATATCACTGTCTTTCCATATTCTCGTCAGTTGGTTCATAGTAACTGTAACTAATTGTAGGCTTCTTCGAATTTCTTGCCCACTGGCACCAGTACTCTTAGTATGATTATCGTGCCCAAATAAATTGTCTCTTGAACTTCCTCACATCCTGCTATTTGGGAAGTTTGTTGTGATACATTAACATGATTAAATAAATAAATGATAATAATAAAAATGTGTAATACAATTCAGATATTTTTCACGTACGTCATACACGTCACATCTGGTATACTGCCGGAGAGTTACACGAACCTGTTTTTATCAGGCGGAAAAGGGAAAAGTTAAGATTATATTATATTGTCAAGATGATCGCCGTAGATAATTTATGAGTGAAGTTGAGTTGGACGAAAGGCAAGGCATGAATGATGCAAAAAGTTGAGGGTGACAACTCAAATTTTAGCAAGAAGAAATGAAATAAATAAATAAGCGTACTTTTTATTTTCATTCCCTCAAATATCTGATAATGGCTCGACTCATACATTACAAGCGTGACCAATCTCGTGAGTAATGACTACTTCTATTGAAAAGAGATGATTCAAGATTTGCGGTTGTGACTCGTAACGCAAGGTAGTTAGGTGACGTCATTTTTTAATGTTAACGTTTTTATTTTGAGGTTAAAATGGAAACATTCGAACCTCGACTTATTATTTTTATAATATCTGAAAACTTTCGGATGAATTCAAAATGGGCAACAAAATTTCTTTACTCAATTTCGGATGACATGTACAATATATTTGAATTGAGATACGTATTTTAAAAAACATTTTAATTAATTTTAAAAAACTTACAAACCTTGTTTAAATCACTATGATAATGTAAAGTTTGTTGGTTTATATAATTCATAATTATGGCCAACTATAAAGTAGGCGCTGTAAATATTAAAAGTATAAAAAAATATATTTGCGTAGAAAGCAATCACTTTGTGGTTTGATATATTAGATTAAATAAAGCAGCGGTAGTGAAATTCTTAATAACCAAATAAATTTTTCCATTAGCCCTATATTAGATATGTCTCGTTTTAAATCAATTTAATATCCGTCAACATTGTACTTTCCCCTCCCTTGATGTTCAGTCTATTTTATGAGTTTGTCTCCCTCTTTATGTATATATAAGTTCACTCTTTTTGTATTTATTGTTAGTTTTAAATACGTCCTGGATGAAGCTTGGACTAAAGGAAATCGACTGGCGTTTAATAAAATGCGTGGTTTTATACAAAGTGATCTAAAAAATATATTAATAAAAAAATTCTATGTCGTAATATTAAAAATTCTCGCTAAATATATATTGGTGTGCGCTCCAACCCAAATTGAAATCATCAGATAACTAATGAAATAGCTACATTAATGGAAGATTCTGTTGTTAATTTTACACAGCATTCAATTTGTTGTAATCGTTCACCCTCCTTCAAAAATAATTTGTTTTTAAAACAATGAATATTATTAATCTTTTGATTTTGCCAATAAAATTTGAAATTAAGCTGTATTGAAAATTCGTGAAATGCTTTTATTGGAATTCACATAAATTTTAGTAATATGTTGAATATTCCATAACCAACTCGTTCTCGTTGACATGCGTACATACATCATACATAAATCGAATTATTAGCACGTTATTACTATTTTATTTTATTTCACGTTTACCTAATCATTACTTTTACTGTCTGAAAGTTAAATCTGATATATATTTTAATTATCACGCCATGTCATCTCTCTAATTAATTATTAATTATGTTATCGGCTACCGTTGCCATTGTCCGCGCATGTGCAAATAACGTAGCTCTATTCAAAATCTTCGATCAGTATATAAAGTTTACAGAAAATGTAGTATTAAAATTGAAATGTGATTCAGCACGGCATCGATATTGCGTATATCATACATAACGACATACATACGAACGATTGAGTCTATATATATTTTTTCCAGTCAATTAAAGGAAACTAAAGTAGTTATACAGTATGAATATGATGTGCTAACCGGATTCCCAAATTTTCAAGCGTAGCTCGGGCTGTGTGTAAAGTGGCACCGCCCTGTTGAAACCACATGTGTTGCAGGCCCAATCGACCCGATTCGGCCACCAAAAATTTTTCCAACATGTGACGATAGCGATCAGCATTAGTGGTTACAGCATTGCCTCTTGCATCCTGAAAGAAATAGGGCCCAGTGATCCCGCCAGCCTATACAGTAACTCTGCGTGGATGGATGTAAAGGTCGTTGGTCTATCAGTTGAGAATTTTCAGTGCCCCAATCGAAATGAGCTTCGTCGCTTGTTTCTTCGTGTATTCACAATTAAAAAATTGTTTAGATAAAATGTTTTATTGACTTCAACACGTTGTTGAGGCGTTAGATGCTCTATAATAAATTGTAATCAACTGCCAAATAAAATCGGCCTGGAACACCTTGTATATGAGTAACGAGTGCGTAATAATAAATTTACAAGAGAGCAGCTATGCGTTGATAGGCTTTAGTATCCGATAACGAGTAATTGAAAATATATTATATATATTTATGGCCGATAGCATTTGTTGACTCATTGCAAATTCAAGGCCAGAAATGATAAATACGTAATATGTAATTTTATTACATACTCCATCAATTTCACATCGCCACACTTTGGATGTGTCAACACATCATTGCCTACCCCGGTAGGTATGGGCGACTGGTTCAATCAATTATGTAATAATGTAATTTGTGTACACGCAAGTGGTCAGTAATAGTTCCATCACTGTCGAGCCCTTTGAGACCCAGCATTGTTTCGGAACAGCGTGTGTAAACTTACTTCTCCCCGTTAGATTCATCAAATTGCGTGATTTTTTTTAAGACAGATTTGTAAATTAAATATTACAGGTTTTTTTTTACAGAATAGTCGGTCTGTCGCTTAAAAAAATGAACGAGCCTTTGATTATATTGGGTTATTTCAATTTTTTTATTCACGACAGGATAATTTTTTTTATTATATTACAAATTTGTTAGTTCCCATTTGAATACGTTTCGCTAATGTTGCAGTATTTTTGTAATAATAGATTGTTCAATAAATTCGTATAAAAATAAATAAATTTTACTATCTATCGAAAAAATATTTAGTTACACCGAGACTAACCCGGATTTTTCACTCACCGGAAAAATACGTTACCGTCACATGTTAATCATTTAATTTTACAGTGAATTTTTTTTCTATACTTAAATTAAGACATTTTATTTCTAATTAAAATGATTTAAAATAAAAAGTTGATAGCTACATATTTTTTCTTTAAATTATATTTTAATGTATGCCTTTCTTATTGATTCATTTAATTTATTTTAAATATCGAAGAATGTTCTAAAATTTCATATTCACAATAAAAATGACTTATCAATTAGAAAGATATACATACACAATTCAATTTATCAAAAAATATTTTAGTTGCTACCGGGATTTGAACCAGGATCTCTTCTTATCCTGGAAAGTGCGATAACCAATTACACTACGTCAGCCACGTGGATAGACGACAAATTTTCGAACTTATATGTTGCAGCTATTTCAAATTGATACATATTAAATTCCATTTATTTAAAAGCTATCGCCTTTTTTATTGTGAATACCCTTGATAAATTGGTCATCGCACTTCCTCGGATAGGAAGAGATCCTGATTCAAATCCCGGTGGCAGCTAAAATATTTTTATGTATGTATATCTTTCTAACTGATGCATTTAATTTGAATTATAATATAACAGAACTATGTTCTGAAAAAATTAGAACTTCACAAATAATGTGTGTTCTATTTTAAATAAAAAAATAAATAAATTAAAATAAAATGTTTTTGTTTATTTTATGCAACAATATTGAATTTCAAATATTACATTATGTAGTTACATCCATTATTCTCTTCTGCCAGGCGTTGATGTTGTCAGCAGTCCAATTCAGCATTACTCGTTTTGTTCCTTCCATACGGGGGTACCCAGTGGATTATTCCCACCATTCCTCACCAATCACAAAGCATACGGATCGAGACCGTGACATTCACGTACTCTTGGTATTTATCCACCCATTGTTTTCGCTGCATCGTGTGAACATTAAGATACCACTTTTCATCCCCCAACGTAACTAAAGGGAGAAATCGTCGGTGTTTGGCGACAACAAGGCGATATCAAGTGCATATATTAACCCATTATTTTGCGGTACTCGTGCACTGAACTTCTAGACTCCTATTGAATTAATATTGTTGAGGTTAATATGATTATTCGTCGAATGTCCTGGTAGGGTAGTTTCTGACCATGTGAATAAAACGCGCAGTCGGTGTAAACTTGTTTATTTTGTCAGAGATAGAGAGAAAAAAAAATTACAGTAAATAGCGGAGCGTGAAATATGAAGAGTTAGAGGAGCGAGTCAGCGGCGTTTAGACGGAAGAACTGTCATCGGCGAACAATCTGGAAATAAGCCAAACTGGGGATGACTAGTGCTCCGCTGGAGTCAGAAACCTCGATACATACGTCACTCGCGTCTTTGGTCAGCTGGGAACGGCGGTGAATTTGAATCACCGTCCCTGTAGTCCTAATGGAGAAGGGCTTACAGGCGCTCTTCATCTTAACCCACTGGGTAAAACCCTATGGGAGTTACCCAGAAATTGCCTTCTTTGATGCGCAAACCATTTTCAGCAATTTAATATTCACCATAAACGGCACATAGCTTTGACCGGTATATGTAATACTACAGTACTAAGATTAAAGTCACTAAGAAGATGAAGGAAATATTTGTTTTAATGTAGGCTGAGCTTAAAAATCAAACTTACCAGGATGAAGATCAAACGAACAACGTCGTAGATTCCGGGTTCTCTCCAAGACAAAGTTCTACAATTTTGTTATCATACATTTTTCGTTTAAAAATATATGAATGTTACCCTCCTTTTTTCAAGTCTTGTTCAATGCCTCCAAGGCCCCATTGTTCAGGTTTCGCTATAGCTTAAGTATGAACCCCTAGATAGACTAATCAGCCCTTAGATAAGCGCAAGACAAAGTACCGCTCAAGTGACTAATAAAGTTGGGTAAACATCCAGATTTCGTGACAAATATTTTAATGCGCGACAAAGTTAATTTTTTGAGCGGAAGAGTTAAATAGCGGTCATCAAACATTTCTTGTCCCCAATTAACTTGTGAAATAAAACAATTTACAATATTTTTTTGTTTTGGAGTAATAAAATAGGGATTAGTTTTTTTATTTCACTTAAGTTGTTGGTTACTTTGAAATATTTTTTGTACATTATTATTAGGTTAGGTACGTAACGTGTTAATTTTGGTACGTTATACACGTGAATACTATGTTCCAAGCCGATTCTGTTTGACCGCCTTTTTGGTTTGGCAAATATTTTTAGTTGATTACAATTTATTACGGAGCATCAAAATGTGAACAACAAAGGATAGAGCGCCACACTATTCTGTCCTGAAACACAATTCTCGCCTCATCCACATTCATATTCGTGCCAAGTCTTCCGCAGACGTCCTGTATTTCTGATGCCATCAACACTTGCGTCATATATCTTTCTTACCGTTCTCTCCTCATTCATCCGTTCCGTACGACCAAACCGCCTAAGTGATCCTTTCTTAATCTTACTCATTATAATAACATCAGCTTTACATTCTTTCCTTATTTCTTCATTATTTACTCTGTCATAAATAGATTTGCCACGTGTACGCCTAAGTGATCTCATTTCCATTGCATTCAGTCTACTTTCATTCCTCTTCTGCCAGCTCCAGACCTCACTCTCATACATCAGTGTCGGTACCAGGACTCCATTGTGCACCGCTAATTTTACCTCGGTTGACAAATTCCCGTTAGATATAATTACATTCAAAGCGCCGTTCACTTTATTCCCGGCAGTCACCCTCCTTTCGATATCATATTTCCCAAATACACAAACTCATCTACTTGTTCCAAACATTCATTCGATACTTATTCAGTCACCCCAATCTAAAATACAAATATTACTGCCTAGTATTTAAAAATAATATGATTGTATAATTTATATAAAATTATTGTACGGATTTTTTTTTGTATTTGATATATATTTTGGAATCAATAAAATATTTCAAATAATCAAAAATTCGCATAATTAATTTCTTTGAAATGCTTATATCTGACATGTTTGAGATGAGGCACATATTCCTTGAACATTTTCGACTCGAGTCCACCCATAAGATATCATGGACTAGGTCTGTTACACCCTGTAAATATCAAAAGTTTCATATAGAATATTGTAATGACATGTAGTGACTAAATCGCTTAATTATGTTTTTTTTATTAAATGCGCTTGTGTCTCTGACATGTTTGAGATAAGGCACATATTCCTTGAACATTTTCGACTCATAATTTAGTCAGATAATATAGGTCTATTACATTTTGTATAATACAAGTGTAATAAAATTATGGAACCATATATTCATACATGAAAAGTAATAGGACATTTCTGTTCCCTTTCAGAGGCTCTTAATAATATATTATTCTACAAGGAAAAGCTAAATTAGTTGCTCTTCTTCTCATTAACTCTGACACCGTACCTTGTTTTGGCCTGGTTGGACGGTGGGTGGCGGTGGAGTACTTTCACGGGTACTCTATATTAAGTCTCCTGTCTGTAAGAATACTAGTTCTGCTTTGTCTTGTAAAGTGTAAAACATTATCATGGGCGATTATTTATAATTATTAAGGAGATCACATTCTATCTGCTGTAGTATAGTCGGTTTATGCACTTTCTCCGGATCGGAAAGAGATCAGGGTTCGAATCCCGGTAGCAACAACAATATTTTTTGATAAAATTAATTTTATATGTATATCTCTCTGATTAATACATTTAATTAGTATTAGTAACATCAACAGTTGTGTCAATGTGTCCAAAATTTAATAAAAATGAATTGTCAATTCTGGCGTCTCCTATCAAACTACTCAAAAGTATTTGAGATTCCGTAAAAATAAAGTAGACGGCTTTCAAATGATGGAATGATAGATGTATTAATTTGAAAAGTGTAACATATAGGTTCGAAAATTTATCGTCGTCAAAAGTACTGTCTGCTGTAGCATAGTCGGTTAATGCACCTTCCCCGGATCGGAAAGAGATCCAGGTTCGAATCCCGGTAGCGCAACAATAATATTTAGCGATAAAATTGATTTTATGTATATATCTTTCTAATTAATACATTTAATTTGTATTTAAGATTATTTATAAAATCATAAAATAATTAGTTTTTAAGTTCTATGAATTATATGTTTCATGATTTTTCTTTTAAATCTCTAGATAAAAACTATAAAAAACACTTTTACACATATTTTAGCATTTAATATAATATAAATAGCTTTGTCTCCATAAGATATCTATAATTTATTTAATAACAGTACCTTTGGAGGTAAACATCCAGTAATTGTGTTCTTGGACTTACTTAAATATTGTTAAAAACACTTAAATCGATCAATGAAAGGTGACTATTATTTTAACCATCGGGTATTTTATCCAGTGGATAGTTAAAGTAATTTATTTTAATTAGTTAGCAGGTAACCCTAAAATAGTAGTTTTGACACTTGTAAGTGGTTATTTGAGGTCTATTAAAGACATTGTTAATTTTTCAATACATGGTAAATCAAGAAAGCCGGCAATTTTTTTTTGCTTGTCGATGTTTTTATAGTGAGTATACGTATGGTCAGTATGGATATTAATTATTTATTATTTAGATCAGACATACATAGGTAACCTATACATTTGTATGATCCTTTGGATTTTTATTTATTTAACCAACAACTGCGGGACATGACAGTTTAGCGACCTTATTAAAGCAGATATTTTAAATGTACCTCTTCAAAAAAGGTATGTTTTATTTATTTAAAAAAATACTCGTATAATTTATACAGCACAATTTTTATGATAAATCATCTCAAGAGCACTTCACATACTTAAAATTACTTAACTGGATGTTAAGGTATTACACAACCAAGTGGTAAGTACTTAACAAGAAGTATTTCTCAACTACTTACATTATGTAACTCTTATACGAAGGCTATTTTTAAAATATGAATTGTTTTGTCGCAAACTCGTAACAATTATCTTTACTTAACTCAAAAATTTTCTTAAATAGATATTAGATTTCTCATAGAGATGAAGCTATTTTTATTATATTTAATGGAAGATATATTACTTTATATGTATATAAAAAACAGAAATCAGAAAAATGAATTATCTAGTTTGGTCCATAAATGGCGATGGTGTAGTGGTACTTGAAGCGAGTCCACGTACTAACATATATACAACTTTCAAAAATTTGATAAAATAATGACGTTCATAATAAATTGTAATCAACAAATGCAAACTGACAAATGTCTGCCAAACCAAAATGGCGGCCAAACAAACTCTCTTATTTACTCTCTCTGTAAAGATCCATATTTGGTCCCACGTATTAATGTGGGCCCAAACACAGTTATTACAGTTAACTTGGATTTTTTTTATCACCACACTAAAGAGAACGTAAACCATCCCTAGATGTCCCGATTCTCCCGTCTATTCACCTTCCCCCCTTGTACATAATTTAATATATTTTTTAGCATTTGCGAGAAACCCTCCCTCCCTCCCTCCCCCCCCCCGGGCTCGGGCCCATCACTGCACCGTGTTATTACTAAGATATTATTGAAAAATGTTCTCATTAACAGTTGGAAATAAATCTCTTGGAGTTTTCTTAACAAAGCGCGCCGGTATCTCCCGAACGTAAGGGGACATTAAATTCTCATTAGTCGGTAGGGCATTGTTCGAGGGAACCCGAAAGTGTTTATCGATTTTTCATTCCGTTAATGTATTGCCGAGTGGTTACTGCTTGGATTGAATTAACTTTTTATTTCACTATCAGGCCAACCGGGGGTTAAGCGCGGGCAACGTAGCAACGTTTGGATTTTGACCCCGAGTCGTACGAATTATATTTTAGTTTTAATTTAAAACTTCAACTATCTTATTTTTTTTGATCTTTTCACTTGAAGTTTCAGAATCGTTTTCCACAACTCTGCACGGCTACGCGCTCGTTTTTGACACCGGCTGCTCGCGAGTGTTTTTTGAGAATATATGTATGTAGGGCATTTAGCGCCCGAGAGTGAACTATCAAAATGGCGCTCCTTCCCACATTAAAGATATGAGAAGAATATTTAGTACTACGCGGTTGACCGATTAAATATTCCGTTTTATCGCCCCCCTAGCCTAGCGCCCGGAGACATGCCTCCCCCCTAAACCCCCTTATCCCCGCCACACGAACCGACACGAGTCCCTATCCACCGCGATCCAACTTGACCGCTCCGTCTCCTCTTTCTTGTACCTTTTAATACACGACTATCGAGGTAATCCTCTTTATATTTCACCACCAACTTCTATATATATACGTATATATCAACATCATCCACGTCATGATCCTTATGTACTTCCGTCCTTTTGACTATGCTCCTCCACTTTTCTCGGCTCCCTGCAGATCAGATCTTAGGGCTGTTACCAGAGAAATACCTGTTGCCTTTACCACATAGGGGATTTTCACCTTCCACAACAAGTTTCTCCAAGCTATCTTAGCTTCTCACAAGATTCCCGAAAAAATGAAAATTCAGTTCCTGCAGAATGGAGATATTCGCGTATCTCGCCCTCAAAGGTATATGCAACATATGTCTCCAGCACTACATCTTAAACGCATCAATCTATCTTCTCTCTCTTGCCTTCATAGTTAATGATTCTACACCATATAAAAATATAGAATGCACCAGAGACTGTACAAGCCTGACCTTTGTCTTCTTAGATATACTGCGGTCTTTCTATATTTGTCAAGTCTGGACATATGTAGCGCCAAATTCCAAAACCCCCTAAAACGATTTCATGTGTTTTTGAGTTATGGATGAAAACTTATATTTTGAGAGCAAATATACAAAATGTTTATTTTTATATCAGCATTATTCTGTACATATCATTCTGGCAGCCATACTGGATTTTAGATCACGTGATCATCAACAAACGTTGTGATTGGCTGATTTCATTTTAGGGGGAATATTAATCTATATTCTGTCTGGTTTAGGGTATTTTGGAACTTACCCTGATTTTAAAAATGCAATATCAATGAATTTAAGTGGTTTTTGCGAGAAACAATATGTTTTGCATGTTGCTAACAAAAAAATCTACAAAACTGCTTATTTAACTCGAATTATCTGAAATCCATTTTAGGGAGTTTTAGAATTAGGCGCTACATATATATTTACATAGGAACTTATCATTCTTATGTATTACGCTTATCTCTGTTTTTCTAACTTTATGATATGAATCAGGAGAAATTTGTAAGTACATTTTTGATTTAATACATTTTCCTGTAATTGCTTATATTCCGGTTTAATCGATACATTATTTTATATTATATACTCGAACACAAGGCTCCAAGAGGGCAGTGGGCGCGAGGGGGGCGTGTTCCACTAACTGCATCACAAATCATAGCGCTCACAAGTAACTGGCCTCACCGGGTCCATTCAGTCGAAGATCGACCCCATATTTACCCGTACGAAAATCAATTCATTTTTACTTAATAGGCTATGAGATAATTCAGACAATGAGAGTGCCCATGACGTGTAGCAGATAGTTAGAGGTAACGGAGTATGGTGATTGAAAGAATTGATATGTGTGTTGCATGAATATGTAGGTTGAACTTATTGTGAGATTACGAATTATGAATTGATGAGAGAAATCGACACTGTGGAGGTGTGTTGGTTAAGGTAGATGATAAAACTGCTTAATGTGTTGTTACCCCATTATTCAATCATCACTCACGTGTTCGTTTGATTAGATTAGCAAACCTGCTTACGGTATCACATAGTTTATTGACAGACACAGTTTACAAGTATGAAATGGTTTACCTGTACAATAAAATCTCTTGGAGCTGTGGCCTTCCCGACCAGAATTAAGCTCGAGAGACGGTCTTCTAGGCGGTTGCTGGTAGAGTGGTTATTGTTACCTGGCGTCGGTACCTGGTGCCGGTATATTTAGGATCGTGAAACATACATAACAGTGTAGGCGACATACAATTTCTATAGATAACTTCTACAGATTCGCCTTTATCCAGATGTACTTCCCTATCTAATATTTCTTCTAATAATACGATTATCTTTCAATATGTTACTATACTTGGGAACTTGTAAATATTTAAAAATAGAGGAATATCATCACCCACTGAACTGGAAGAGTTGAGACTTCCATGTCGGGTTCTCATGAGAACTGCTGGTTCTGGAAATGTCGTTACCAAACTAAATTTGAGGATTTGAGGAGTCGACACTATAAAGATAAATATTGGTTTTATGGATGGTTGAATGAGTTAACAATTGAATGTGTGTCAGTGTACATGTTTGTTGACTCGATTCAGAACGATTTGGAAGGTTATGTTCTAAATAATGTGATTAGTGTGAGGTAGTGGGTGTCCCAATATTTCATCCACAACTCTCGTGCTCGTTTGACGTCGCTGAGTGTATTGTGTATATGTGATGGTGGCAGTTGGTATGTTATGAGAACAGAAACTTCTTACTGTTTTCACTGAGTTTATTTTAGACATACTTTACAAATGAACAAGTTAACCCGTACAAAGAAGTTTACTGCGTGAATTGTTATCAGAGGCGATTTCTGAAGCTGTTGTTTGGAAGATGACGAAAGGAAGAGAGTTGCTGCATGCTGACGGTACTGAGTGTCTTTAAGGCTGATGGGAATTGCATTTCGCGCACCGTTATCTATTGGGTAAATTCAGCATCGACGTGCGGTGATGATGAGTGGAAGCGATAACCCAATTGAATATTATTTGTATTACGAATATAGTTTCGAGAGATGCAGTACATCTCATGATCGGGTATAAATAACAACTTGTAAATAACAGTTTTCAGATTTATTAAAAAAAAATGTTGCACCTCAAAGTAACTGCCATATCAGTTAGTGATATCTTCAGTCACGGTCATGAGGAACTGTAAACAAGTTAAAAGATTCCGATGGCAATACATTTACTTGAATTTCTACAATATTCAGAACTAAACATTCAATAATATATCTGACGAAAGAAATGAATTAGGTAAGACTATTAAATAAAAAAATTCCCTTTGTTCCGGGGTTAATACAAAAGAAATAAGGGGATGATACTGTAATCTAATTATTTGTATGTTGCATTAGGTCACCTCCAAAATGTAATAGAGGTTTATTCTAATTTAGCGATCATAATTACACACGAAGATCAACACGTTCAAATATCATGAACCTGGTATATATTTGATCCAATAAACTTTTGAAAAAACCTGTTAAATAAATATAGATTCCTCTACGCGAGATAAGCACTTGATTCGAATCTTATCAATAATTCCAAAGGTTCAAATAACGTTTTTGTATAAAGTAATCTTCTTTACTTTTGTTGTCTGTTAGACTTTTTATTGTGAATAGAGATTTCTCAGAAAAAAACAGTTAAGTACTATACTACAAAAAATGAAGTATCTAAAAAGCTTGTTGGACCTTCCTCGGATCCTTTTTTTAGCAATAGCATCAAGTGTTTTCTTACTGCCACAACATTTTAGAACGAAGATATTTTTAATTCAATGAATTATCAACTAGTTTTTTATAGACGCTTATTTAATAATAGTCATATTATAAAAAATATTCGTTTTATACATTCAATTCAGATAAAAAAAATTCCAGTAATAAATATTAATATATTACTTTAACCGTGTGGAGCTGAATTAAACATGAGTGCTAATAATAATGAAAAATAATGTGTTTAATATTTTAAAATGATGAAAAACTATAAAATACCTTTAATATAATTATTGCGCTACAAAGTGCATGACGGGGCCGATAATGTCAAACAGCTGTAATAACGTGCTATATCGGTATAATACTTTTTTATTTTTTATTAACGCCCTTATGAGCTTTTACAAAGTTAGTTTGGTATAAAAAAAAACAAAAACTAGTAGCATGAAATTGATATAATATACATATAGCATTAAATTTTATTTTATTTTAAATTTAAAAATAAGCAAAACAAACTATAAAATAGGTTCAACGGGTTTATACACAGTTTGAAATTAATAAACCTTAAAAATTTATGCTGAACCCTTTCTAATTTTAATTCGTGCACTTTATAGAATGGAGACCAAATAGTTGAGTTGAATTCTAAATTGCTACTAACTTATATATACGTGTGTCAACCGTGTTCAGCATATTTTTTTTTTTTAATTGAGCTCGTGATATGAAGAACACCTTTATGTTAAGGAATAAAAGAGAAGACGAAGAAGTTAGGAAGATCTAGACGCAAATACATTCACCAAATAATAATAATGGCGATGTCCAGTTTTTTTAATATTATTTTTAGAAGAACAATGAGATAAATCTTGATGTCGTGGCTTAGTATTCTAGAAAGAAGAGAGAAACGGAAATTGGTGTTTTAAATCTTGTAAATTGTTATCTACAATATAATTATGTGATAAATATTTTTTTTAAATGTTGTAAATCATAATTTGTTATATAAAGTGTATAGGTACGTGTGATGAAGAATAATTTGTTTAGATCGGTGTTGGTTAAATCGTTATTGTGACTAATTGTGACAAACGATGACTGGTATACTAGAAAGTGTATCTGCAAGAGTTAAATCTTAGTTACCGATCATCGTTAAGTCTGTTATCAATCACAGTCACATAACGGTTGACCATCAGTAATTTAGATAGTTCGGAGCGAACAGCTGATGAAAGGAGAATCAAACACGTATATGGCAGATGGTTGGGTGTGTGTTAATGTTAATAGCCTTAAATGCTGTCGAGTTTGTGTGAGAGTGTGGAAAATGAGCGAGAAATAACGAAAGGTTACATTAATGCTGTCTATCCTTTTTTCCCACACCTATGGATGCCACAAATGTCTGTCTATTTCGTCGGATATAATTCGCTACGTATTAAACTTGTAGTTCCATTAAAAAGGTTACTGCCAGGAGTCGTTAACGGTAGTTAGTTGAACAAGGCCTTCAATTTTTTTACCCATTTTCTTCTACGATTTCCCGGCCGCAATTTCTATGGCGGACAATTATCTTTGGGCATTTTTTGTTGACTCAAGGGCTGCGAACAAATACCAGGGCAAATATCAGCCGGAAATTTTATCAAAAAAGCCTTTTTCTATTATTTACTGTACACGCCTTTTGTGTACTTTATTAATTAGCCACAAATAAAAGCTTAGCTAAGTACAAGTATTTTTTTTTATTTAATCACTTAACCGCATCATCAAAATGAGACGAGTTAATCCATTTTATATATTTCTCGACAAGTAAAAATGTCGTTACAACTCGAACACAGATCACAAAAAAGTTTTCAAAATAATTTATATATGACTTAGCAGAGGCAAATAATATACGAGTACCACGTTAGATAATAAAACACATCTAACCATATGGTCCATAAACCATAGGAATACACTTCCAATAATATATTGTTATGGTCTTCATAAATAATATTAATGTAACGTTTTCTTTGTTAAGAGAAAAGAAAATTATATAATAACTTCATGGAAAGTTAACTGAAAAAGATTTGATACAATGCTATCGTGAAATATGACAGAGTTATTTCCTTTTTACCGTATTGAGATGTACTAGTTAAGTGCTTTAAAAAGTAATTTAAAGTATCTAATGTTATACAGTGTATCAAAAATTGTAGTAGCCCTCAATACCCTATATCAGTTCACATCGGCATTAATCCTGAAATAGCGTGAGACTTTCAGGAACTTTGATAAAGTAACGACCGATTATGAGAGTTCTCGTCGCATTTTTGAAATCTAGTAGGTACAAAATAAAAAGAAGAATTGACTCTGGCATCCACTCATCGATCCACACTTTCTTTCACAACATAATTGCTATAACATGCCGCTAACACCATCATCCATTCCAATCCTCCCATTTATTCCGGTCTATCCCTGTGGACCGGAATAAATGGGAGGATGAAAAGGTGATTTAGATTTTGGAATTCCAGCGATGGATGAATGACTAGATCTTTGATAGTACGGGAAGTGGAAAACTCAATCCTCCTGCAGTTACGACAGCTTAGATTACAACAATGTGGTGCGATATTGATATCACTATGATACCGTTGATAGCGCGCAACATAGATGACGCTCTATAGTGACTGACTGCGGTCGAAGATTTCTAAGTCCCATGAAGGATAAAGAAGAAGAAAGAAAATTATATATTTCTTATTGCAATTTACGTTCTGAATTATCAATATCTCATTTTGTAACATTATCATTGTATGTATATTATGATTGCGCTTCGTATCCAATATTAGTATACTTCACTGATTAGCAAAAAATAATAATGAATATAAATATGTATTTATAATCTTTTCATATTGTTCAATAGATATCACTTATTAAGATCTCTAGTAAGTGTCGCTGTTTAAGCAGATAAATAAATTACGTCGCGACGGATTAATTCGTCGCTGGCAGTGGTGAAAAGTTTTTTAAGTGCATAATTCTTGGATATGATTACTCGATAATTCTAGCACTCAACTCAATTTCAAAACGGTTTTACATAAAATATCGTATTCACTTGAGATTTTAAGTTTATTTACTTATCCATATTATTTAATTTCATTAAATTCATTATATTTTTCATGTTTATACTTTTATTAACATTCTAATGATAATATATGGATGTACATATGTATATAGCATTTTACTAATATTTTGTTTTTTCTTACTGGGAATAAAGACAAAATACACTACATGGTATTGTGTTAAATTTTACGGAAATCTTGGTCCCGAAGCGACAAGCGACAGTCGCCCGCAGAGCCTAGCAGCGAGTAATCGGCGACAGCCAATTGATTTTCTGCTGGTTGTATAATATTGCACCATCCCTTAGGTAGCTTTTTTGTTATAATTTATTACCCTAAAATGTATTTTACAAATGTGTCAAGAAAATAGTACTCGCTTGTGAAGAATCTTTAAACGGTTAAGCCTCGGGAAGACTACTTAAGAGTATCAAGGTGTCTAAAGAATGAATGTACAAAAATAACAAAGAGATCTACTTAAGAAATATTATTTATTTTGGTAGTTATATTACACTTCTAGACAGTTTGTTTTCTTAGCGGTGCTAACTTTTCAAACGACTGCCATAAATCTTTATCCGACGGGTATAAATTGTTGGCCCGTGTATACATATCCCGCAAGGGATTAATGGTAAAAACAAACATGTAGATTGCGTTTCGGTCATTTCGAGAAGTCGGTACCTACATCAGGTCAGAAAGTTATGCGGACAAGGACCGAGGAAAACAATTTGTTCAGAAATATTCGTAGTAAATTAGAAATGTTTTAGGTAAGGTTAAAGCAGATAAAAGAGTTTGAATATCTTCAATTATCGTATGCCTTTGGTAATGTATCCGTGAAATTATTTATCTAGTCAGGTCCTGGTTTTCTATTGGTAATGTACAGAGTATACGTAATTCTAGATTATGAAGGAAACTCATCCCACCCTATCCCGGAATCGTTTTGACAGTTGTTTACAGCGCGTGCAATATTTTACAAAATCTTTAAGCTTGTTTTTGACAGTTACTAAAACCGTATGGCTTTCCTTCATATTAGCTTTTTTTTTCTTTCCTTTATTATTACAATCGGTCAATATTACATTTTTTAATTTTTTTTTTTAATACCATCATAGGTTGGCTTTAGTATCATCTTACTAGATCTATCTGTACAATTTGACGTGAGACTCGTTATCTCATTAATTTTAGAGGGCAACTAGAGAGAAGCTATAGAAATCATGTACCCTCAAAAGGGGAGGATAGACGTCACATTTATGTATTGCAGTCGCAGAAATCGGTCACAGCCTGGCAGAAATTCGCCCTGTCCAGGTCGCAAGAGGTGCGTGGGAAAGCCAGTGGAATGCTCCGTCATGTCTCTCTAGCCACTGCTCTTCCCGGCATCGTCCATCCCAGCAACCCCCAACGGGAGACCCACACCCTAATAAATCCCGCAAATGTCCGAAGTTCTTTTCATTTCTTATATTCCTTTTAATCCCGCAATCATGGTCTCACGTGCATCATTCATAATCACGCAGTCCCAGAGGATTATGTTAAGTAAAACCATACTCACATGGTTTATGTGGCCTGCAATCTGCTGGGCAGCTGGCTCCCGATGGTCTTCCGTTGACTGCCAGTTGGCCAGCCTCCGACATTTGAACTGATAACAAAATACGATCTGTATATCGCGCTCACCGGCGTTAAATAATCCGTGACCGTGGACTGACGGTGGTTAAGGGTGGTACATCAGAACTGAAGAATGTGGAGTTCTATCATCTCTACATACCCCTTCTGAAGCTAGGATTAAAGCCTGCTGATCATTTTTACCATGGTAACTTTTACTACAGTAACATTTAATCATCGTCCGTGGTAAAAAACCTTTTCGGGTTATTGATACGTCAAATTTACTATTGTCAAAATATAGATAAGAAATCTCGCCTCACAGCGTGGCAAGACAAATAAGAATAAAATATGCGTTCGACATCTATCACTTTAGTAGTGACATTTGTCGGATTATATTATGGATGATATTGTATGAATAATTGTTGTATACTGAAACATTCAAAGTATCAATGTGATAGATGACTTTTGAAACAGCTGTGATGAGTCAGCCATATTTGACAAACGATTTTCGATTTTTATCATCCGATATTCAAGAGTGTTATTAGTTAACCATTATATTTTTTACCAACGATCAAACAATTCGTTTTTCGCAAAAAAAATTTACTTTGGTAACATTTTTTACCATAGTAAAAAGTTACTACTGATCACACAACTGGCCCTGAGAGAATTTTTTATATGATTCAATTGTCACACTGCAGTGTGTATTTTTCGTATAGTAGAGGTTTGTAGTGGTTACTGTATTTTAATTTTTCAAATTTGGATAAATTTTTCCATATATTTGCCGCATCGGCATCCCTGCCGATTCCGGTCCACACATTCCCCCTAATTAATGGAACTTTTTTGTTATCACATTTCATTAATACCTCTCGTCCTAAGCCGTCGACAGATAAAAGGTTTAGGTTTACCTTCAGGAGAGCCCACCGAGTTAATATTTACCCACTTTCGTGCGGCGGAGCTGGGAAGAATAACTTCTTTCACATTCACGTCACTCTCTTTCTTTCTTACCCATTCATTTTCAATTGTTTTCTCTTCCTTTCAACCGTATCGGCAGTCGGATATCGATTTAATGCGCAACCGGTGATGTATGAACGCGGTGTCAGGATTCAATACGCATGTTAGGTTATGTTAGGTATTTTGGAACAAAAATGTGATGTGATGTTTAATGTGTATATTTGTCAAAATACTGATGAATCAGGGGTAGATTTTTGTATATTTTAACCATTCCCATCCAGTGCTAAAATAATAACGCGCGCTCCGGTGCTATAAACTCAGTGTACATGGAGACTTTTGAAATTATTAAGTCGGATAAATATGAATATTTTACATTTATTACTTCAAAATAATAGTTGATTTGTGAAAAAGTGCGAAGAATGCGAAAAAATATTAGTCATACGGAACGACAGCATAAAGACGCATAAGACACGTCTAACCCGGTCAGCGTACGCTCTCGCTCTGTCACCAATGCCAGCAGTCAACTCTCCCCGAGGCTCCTCACCTCGTCGAGGCGAAGCGAGATGGCACGAGAATAGGCGATACAAGCCGAGAGCTGCAGTACACTCTCGTGCTCGGCTCCTCTCGCCGTGCCTCGGCGACAGTGGACTGCTGGCATAATTACGACGATCAGCATCCGGCACCCCGCGTACTCTCCATACGTACACATACAAATCACGTCAGGTTGTTTGAGAATACATTTTTTTATTGTTACGTATGGCAAATACTTATATATTGTAATTATTTTATCCTATACATAAATATATTACGAAAGAATACCTAAAATGTGAACTCTGTTTTTAGTATATTTACAGAGATTTTTATAATTAGAGGCAATGCGCAATTGGTGACCTTGAACCAGTGCGGTTATACTGTGCAGAACGTTTTACAATATTATACAGTCCACATCTTTGGAGATGTCAGCAGAATCCGGATTATGGGGAGTTCCAAACTCCTTCCTGTCCTGAAATTCTTCCGTAATTTGTGCTTTGTACGCAACAATATGTAACTCGTGTTTCATATACTTATCGGATTGTTTTCGCACCATTCTGAGAAATAGACTCTCAAAGTTTTGTTGCACTAGATAGTAATACAAATATTTATATTAAATGTAATATTTACACTCCGCCGCTAATTTGCCGCCCTTAGGTGGGTACCGCCTTACCTGCCTACGTCTACGGGATGACCCTGCCTATATCTGAGGAATATGCATGATGCCGGACTAAACCAGGTTATAAGAAGATAAACTACTACTTACGGTTAACACTAGATTTATTCGACACTGTTTTATAAATGTGCATACGAGTAGCTACTGAAGGCTGATCAAAAGCTTGTGGTCGGTATTATTGTGGCATATAGCGCGACGTCGGTACCAGGAATATTTATGACTATTGAGAGCATGGATTGACAGCCAGGTAACTATGGCTTTTGGTATAACACGTGCTTTAACGTGAGTAAATAAATGCCCTATTATATTTCACATATTCACTCACATGTTCAATTGAATTATAACGTGGAGTGTGCGTGTGTGTGGCTAGATCAGGTGGAACAATAAAATACTACTTACGGTAGTACTTACTGGACTGGTTGTATGTTGGGGGTCGGTACCAGGCGTGTTTTTGAGGCTGGTGAGAGCACTGTTTTGTATCCAGATATATGCAGGGTGCGTACGGATTGTGTAAACGTATGGAGGATCATCCTTTATTTCAAACACTTTAAAAACTTTAAATTTTTATAATATGGGAAATTTTAATATAATTATTGGTTAATTAATAAACTATTAATATAATCAATATTTTAAAATCTAACAACTAATACCAAACACGTATATAATGAAAAAATATATGAGGTCATAACTGAGTGGCAAGAAAGACAAAACCCACAGATGACCAAACTGAGATAATCGCCGTTAAAGTTTGACATGGGTTCTAATTTATTCTACCGTATAATTCTAGTTTTACCATCCTCAAAGTCTACATAGATTCTCGGCTATCTACGAAAGATATTTAAAAGTAATCTATATTTAAAAAAAAATCAAATTAAATGAATCAACTAAAAAGAAATACAGAAAAAATATACCTATCGAAAAAATATTTCAGCTGCTACCGGGATTCGAAACTGGACTTGTAATCCAAAATGTCGTTAAATACAAAATTAATTTTATTAATAATGATAATGACTAAACACAATATTTTTACAGTAAATATGAGATTTTTTTGTTTGTTCAGTTCTATCTTAAATATGCCTTTCTTAAAAAGTGTTGCATTATGGCTTACCCAGTCCTGGACAGTCACGGAAAGGCCTTCATCTAATACTGGACCTAAAATGGCTAATGATGTTGATGATTATTTCACAAGTTTCACTCCAGGTTTTGTGCGGATTACGTTACAAAAAAAAAAAAATACATTTCACAGATAAATTACTTCAAGAGTTAGGCAACCTATTTAGGAAATTGTATTCGAAAGCGACCACCTGCTCGCTGGCGCCTACAATGACAAATATTTATTCGCTGTTAAATATATTTATTCAACCTGCAAATACGTGAAATAAAATGCCGAACTTGGCACCCGTTATAATAATTTTGCAAAAGTCTGATCGATTTTATTTGATTTGCAGGCCCGCGTTCGAAATATTAAAAATGTATTTTTAACATAAAATACGTTTATTCAGCGAGTTTCTACGTAAATTTGTCACGAAAACTGCATTAGGAATAGTGCATTACGACTTCTCGTAACAGTATTATATACTCTATGTTACTACTACTCACATTATTATATATTCCCATGTAACAGTATTATATACTCCCATGTTACTACTATTCACATTATTATATACTCCCATGTTACTACTACTAAATACTCCCATTCTTACAGTGTGTTTTATTTTCAGTTTTACCGATACCAGGATCGATTCTAGGAGTTTCCAATACCTTAATGAAATCAAAAATATTTTAAAGATGCCGAGTATTACTTAATCCCGCTATTGTGTCAAATTGCCATTAAAGTTTATAATGCTGTTTTTTTTGTGTAAAGATTTAATGTATTGTATTATTCTTTATATCTAGGTACTAAGCAGTTAAACCTGGTGAACTTAATTACTACTTAATTATTAAAGAGATTATTATAAAATGTCTCTTTCGCATCCGTCGGTAGTGCAATGGTTAGTATTATAGTCTATCACGAAGGAAACTGAGGTGTTTGAACAATATTGGGTTTTCAGAATTTTCTAATCATTTGATAGAAAATCGTCATGGTTTTGATAAAAAATTGGGATTATCAATTTTGCATATAAACGGTGTTGGTCACAAATTAAATAATTTGGAATCGTTGAAGATAAACAAAACGTGTAAAACTAATCAAAAAATTATAATAGGTCCAAAATTTATTTTTTAAATAATTGTTTTTTTTTTTAAATAGATTCTGATAAAGAAACAATAGTATATTTTTTTAGTTATTTTTGACATCCTGAAGAAGAAAATTGTATTTTTCGAAACCGATAGATGTATTTAAACCCATTAAGTGGTTAATAAAACAATGATAACAAATAAAAATATGATATTTATTTAATCGAAATTATGATTTTTTTCAAATCAAAAATCACGTGTCATTAGCTATTATTTTTACTTCTTTTCTGACATCCTTGTATCCAGCAAAATAAATCAATTATATATATATTTTCAACGTGTTTTATATTGTAGACTCTACGATGTACGATTGTAAACTCTACATTGTAGAGTCGTATTATATAAACCCAGATAACATGAATACAACCAAAATTTGCACCGGTATTGTGACCCAGCTCGTACACTGAACATATCATTTTGATGTAGGTAAAGCACATATGGTGTGCGACATTTTTCACACTAAAAATACAACATTTCAATTTAGAAATTTAGAAAAATCCTCGTCTCGGGAATGCGCCAACGATGTAAAACATCCCGGTACATTAAAAAAAAAATAAAGAACAAATAAAATTTTTTTTTAAATATTTACCTAACATATTTGCTCTGTATTTAATTTAGCACAAGATACGTTATTTAAAATTATAAACTTTTCACCATTAAATAAGGTAAAACAATTACTCTCAGGAACGTGTTTTAAGACTAGACAAAATTATTAAAAATAACAAATAAAAATGCTTAATCTCTTTATAATAAAATAGTATCACTGTTTATACTGTTTATACCAATGCAAAATGGATTTTTTGATTTAAAAACTATTGCATTCGATTGATAAATAATATATTACTAATCATTGAATTTTTCAAATCCTTCCAGAAGAACTTGAGTTGTTATAAAACGACTTTACGTCGGCTAGTCCCTCCACACGGAAACATTACAAAGCGATGACTTACTTCCGTTGTTACATCTGTCACCTGATTTCGTGGCATAAAAGTTCTTGTAAAGGTGTTTTTTTTTCATCAAAACAGAATGAATATTTTTTTGTTTCCATTCCATTCCAGAATGATTCAATGTAGAACTGGAAAAATTGATTACATACTAATTAAGGAGTGGATTTGGGGCTCAGCAAAATATTTTTTTTTACTTATCTGAGATTCCATTCATCAGCCATAACTTCATGTTATTTTTGAACACCGCGTAGACATCTTAATCTTAATGACAAGCCCCCAGGGGATAAAACCCAGTAATTAGTTCCTACAAAGATTTGGACATACTTAAAATATTATAAAAAATATTCTGGTCTAAAATATGAAGTTAAAAATTGAAAAATACTGCGTTTTCAGACGTATTGTAGTATATGTTAATAATTCTAATGAATTTCCTATACACATAAAGGATATTGCCTTCACTTCAAATTAAGTCTCAACTTCAGCGACATCTATACAATTACATGAGAAAGAATATCAAATGTACAAAATGTCAATAGATGGCGACAGCATAATTAGTAATAAATAAGTGAAATGTTCCATCTTGATTTGATATATACAACTTACAAAATGTGATAGATGTGGTAGCATGGGTAAATAGGTGAACATTACATTGTGTAGAGTGATCACTTAAGCCAACCGATGACAGGTCGTAAGCCCTGTAATGCCCGAGACTTCCATACTCCTCATATAAAAATAATATCTTAATCTTGAATTAAAGAAGTGTTGAAAATATCAGAGTTGCAGTGCCTAATTTAGTTTATATTTGATTAAATTATTTAAAAACTCATGGCACCTAAAATAAATATATATTATTATACTCCAGAAGCGAAAAATCGTTAAATACCATAGTAGTTTAATTTTCATTACGCATACATTATCAACTTGTTGACATAAACCACCGCCCACATCCATATTTAATATTCGATTATCATGTCGACTTTATTTTATTCAATTCTTATACACGTTTGATAACTTAACATTCAAAGCCTACAAAAAACAACAATAAAATATTTATTACTGTAATATATACAATTTAAACTATTGAGTTACGACTGCCAGCGTTAGGATAGAACCGCTTCAGACCGTAGGCAAGTTTGTATCCACTCAGCCACCGTGCCAAGTGAATGTGTAATATGGTCAGGGCAGTATTGGGTGCTGACAATTCAGGCGACCGCTAAGGGCGAAAAATTTAAAAAAATAACAATAAAAATGCTTTAAAAACATCGTGCACTAAGGCGTATTATTGTAGGAAAACAAAAATTAACCCAATTTGACCAATACAGTAGTTAAGAGCTTGTATTATACGGTAAGTACAAAACATTTCTAAATGTTCCGCGATAAATCTCTTGTAATGGCGTATAAACCTAAAACGGGTATATAAAATTATGCGAATATAAGTGTACATGAAAATTTTCGTACCTTTCTGTATCTAAAGAACCGAACTATTTAATTATCTATAAATTATATTCAATATATTGTATGATATTATAAATAAACATATTATAATAAAACAATGATTATTAATTTATACCACGAATAATTAACAGTATTTGAGTATGTCCAAGAATACATAATTACTGGAGTTTTACCTTCAAAAGCATTGTTATTAAACAAATTATAGATATCTCATAGAGACGAAGCTATTTATATTATATGGAAAATATGGAAGAATGGGTAGTACATGGCTTACGACCTATCTTCAGCTGGCTTAAGTGATCATTTTACCAATGTAACGTTCACCATTCCACCCACAATCAACCTTCATATCTATCAATTTTTTGGAAGTTATGTATATGTTACCATGTAGAAATACTTCGAGTATTTAACTACAACTTCGCTTTCACCATCTTTGGTCTGAAATTTTATATTAATTTCCCTGAAACAGCATAGATGTTACTGATGAGAATCTTATTTTTTATGTTGATGGATATGGAGGTTGATTGTGGGTGGAATGGTGAACGTTACATTGTGTAAAGTGATCACTTAAGTCAGCCAAAGATAGATCTTAAGCCCTGTAATACCCATATTTTCCATATAATATAATATAAATAGCTTCGTCTCTATGAGATATCTATAATATGTTTTATACCATGAATGCTTGTGTGTGTGTTTAAACGTTTTTTTTTTAATGGATACATTCTTATTCTCAATCTCAAGCAATCGTGGTCGCTATGATAATAATGATACGTCTGCCCTGCTCTGCAGCATTCCCGGCAACTTCCTGAAGTGAGCCATTGGTTGAAGAGTTCACCAGATCCGTTCATCTAGTCGGCGATCTTCCACGGGAACGGGTTTCTTTGATCCTGCCAGACTCTCCATTGCATCCACCTGTGTAATGTCCAAAATATTTCAATAGATATGTGCATTTGTACTATGAAAGATACGCAAGATGGCATTACTCAACATTTATTTCTGATGAAATGGATCTGTTTGTTCGGTGAGCTATTACAACATAAGCCGCCAGCACAACATTTCTACGGCATTAATCTTCCTGCGATCTTTTTTACGCGTTTATGAAGAGATGATTGGTTATAGATGAAATAAGAGTTGTACGTACGTCAAAACGGGAGTCCATCGTTATATCATATCTGCGTACCTCACGAGTAAATGACGAATTTTTTGGTGTTGGAGTTGTCAGTATTGAAATTTTGTAGCTTTAATCAGATATGACATGGCTCATAATTAGTTATGGTAAACCGTTACGTGACTGTGATTATGTCACTGATTGGTAACTGAGATTTAACTATGATTGTTACCTAAAATTTAACTGTAGGAGGTTTACTTTTTAGTGAACCAGCCATTGCTTGAAGAATTAGGTTAATCAATTATCAATCACCTTTACAATCGAAAACAATCACGGTTTAAATTACGATTTTACCATCATGATGCACCTTCACTATCATGGTCCCAGATTATCCTCACAGGATCTCTCCAGCCAAATGTAATGTATCCATCTGCCGTTATGGCACTCTTCCAGGTCTTCTTTGGCATAGGGTTGTACACAGGATAATATCATTTTCTAGATCATATACTGTTAACATTGTTTGCCGTGGCCGTTAGTTGTTTAAACATAAAATAACTTAGGTTATAAGAATAGCCGTTTAAGGGCGGCACATTGCCCGCGGACGGGCCTGCCGGGGATGTAGCGTTCGGGTCCTGATCCACCGGAATCCCTGATAAATCCCCCGCATCAGTCGCAGGAGCATCTGCCGTGACGTATGACAGCCATTAGCCTTCCGGAGTTATATATTCCTTCGATTTATTGGTTAGCTCGTCGCTTCCACGTCGAGTTATAAAAACCCCAATTGAAGATAGATACTCTTCTCTCCGATCTCGAAGGAAAACGTCTGCTAGACATTTTTTTCCGCCTTCAATATATAGAGCTCTTAGGGTATCTATTTGTCAGTTCGTCCGTTTACATTTTTCTCATACTCGAAATGATTTCAATCATAACAGTATTGAGATGACATCGCGAATATGATAGAACACACATCATACATATTACGATACACAAACAAACAGTGGTGTGCAGTAGGTTACGCTGCTACCAATGACATTATATAATCATATATAATATATGTACTTTCGTTCAACCAACTTCTTTATACAAAATGAATCCGTCATTTATACGACCCTACCATGTATTTATTTGTTATTTTAGAGTACTATTAATAGTGTTTTTAAAGTTTAAATTATAACGTAAAAAAATACCTGCTTACCCATATAAAAAATGTATGAACGTTTTTAAGAACACTTTCTATGACTGAATATGATTAATTTATTGTTTGAAAATTCTTCACGTAATTACTAAAGAAAATAATTATTTCTATTAAAGGTTAACGTAAGAAATAATTCTGCAAATTGCTTTTTGTTTTTCCCAAATCAAAAACCAAGCCATGCACCAAATTTAAAGAACAATCATGAAATCAACACATTAAAAACATTTAGATAGTAAAATTCGCGAATTAGTAAAAGAGGAAATAGACACTTCAATTATTAACAGCAATTGTAAGCCTTTTTATTGTTATTCTGTTAAAAAACAGCACAGGTAACGACTCCAAACAAAACGGATCAACCGAAAGAAATTTTCAATTCAGTAAATAATCAATTATATGACTCTGACAGAGTAATGTGAATAGCTCGATGCGGCAAATACAAAAGAGCGCCATGGGTACAACGATGAGTTGTCGTGGAAGTTTTTATAAATAAGCCATTAAAGTCTCTACTGGTATACAGATGGTGCTAATTGTAAAATAATGTTTTCGTTTATGTTAATCCAATTATTAAATTTATATTTGTTTCTCAGAATTTTTAGTAATGCACATCTTTTGTGCTTATATGCACTGCACGCCCCTGCAAACAAATTGTATTCAAGTATGATTAATAATAAAGGAAAAGTCTTTCTTCTCTTACATAGATTCTAAACATTAGAATATCATTAAACTGTCAGCATAGTATTGAGGTTTTGGTCAGCTCTAGAGTGTTTTCTGCCGGCAAATAGAGTCAGTTGAGCCGCCACTTGTGGTCAGCAAGTAGAACAAGATTGATCAGCGAATAATGTCATATTAGGCAGCTCTAAAGTTATCCTAACCTAACCTAATAATGTTGAGCCTCATTTTTTTTCACTACCGACAAAAACATAGTATGATGTCGAAATGATTTAATAGTTGTTTTTTCTTGCTAGCCTAATATTTAAATGGAAAATCATTTAATTACTTTTAAATCAATTTTTTGGCTACCGTTGGCACTCAATTGAAAACATAAAATTTATTTTGACTATACACTGAAAAAAATGCTAAGAATAACAGTTAGTTACCAAAAAAAGAATTATTACGCTTATGTAAGTACGTTTCTTTCAAGTATCGATGTGTACAGATATTGTAGGGGGCATATATAAGACTTATACATACCTAAAAAAGAAACTAAATTGATAAATTGAAATACGAGTATATAGTGTCAAAGTAATATTAAAAAATGATCAACTTTTTCAACACTTAACACTTTTTGCAAAATTCCCAGTTCCCAAAATAGAAAACATTTACAAAAAAATTAAATCAAGAAAATAACACTGTAAAATTTGAAACAAGCACATCATTAAGATTTAAAAATAACTTTAAAATCCCTAAATGTAACACCAAACACAATCAGCAAAACTTTTATATACTTAGGGATAAAAATATTCAATAGTCTCCTTACACAAATTAAAGATATAAAAGAGTTTCGAAAGAAATTAAATGAACACTTCAGAAGCACACAAATAGATAATAAATAATTATAGACTACAAAATACAAACTCTCTATATAAAATTATTACAGTGTAACTCCCTCTCCAAGCCACAAGAGCTAGTCTCTTTTTTGGAGAGGTAAATGAAAAAAAACATGTAATTTTAATAATGTAAAATACATGTCATAAAAAAATTGTCATAAATAAAAAATATATATTTAAAAGAAAACTAACGACGGAATGTAATACAGTATTGATTTACACGGAACACTCAAGTTGCAGCAATACACGATTAAAACTTTTCTAAACTACCCCATAAATCTGGAGAATAACAAAAATTTTTAAGTCACCCCCCGTTTATGGCGTAAGTCAATAGTAAAATTGACAAAATGCTACTAATTGAATTCCACATTGAACGACACTTGATTGATAATATAAAAAATACATTATATGTTGTAACATTATTTTTTCAATTAATATATTTTGTAATGTAATTTTTCATACTTTTCGGGCGTTGATTCAGGGATTGATAACTTTTTTTTTGTTTTGATTTTGAAAATACTTGCGAGATTGATGCTTGCAGGGATGAAATGGGGTTTATTATATTTACTAAATAAAAAAGCATAGCGTAATGCTGATATTTTTGGGAATGTAATTATTTAATATATAACGTTATGAATTACAGACATGTGTGTGCGTGTGTTACTCTTTTTTTATTGTTTTATATCTTATTTTTATGCAGGACTAACAAGTATATATAAATAAGGTTTAATTTATTTATTTTTAGAATTACTAGAATAAGACCGTTATAGATGAAAGCTAAATAACCTGTTTACCTATATATCTAATTTTAATTATCCAACCAAATATAATAATTTGTGACTGTTTCAAATTATTCATTATAAAAATGTAATTATTTTTGTAAATAAAAAAATCACATGCGGCTCGCGAGCCCTGTGCTGCCGGTCCCTGTATTACACCAATAACAAAAAAATTTGGTAGCTACAAGAATTCCAAACGAGGATATTGTCACCCCACCACGCGGCTTACAGAGTGACTTTCCAAGAGATTTTGATGAGACAAAACGCGACATTTCGGGTGCTCTTATAAAACACAAAGGAAAACGATTCGTCTTGTTGACAACAAGCCGTTGACAGAATCAGCAATCTCCGGAGCTGCGATCCAAACGGAGATACATTGAGGCTTTTTTAACTATATTTAAATAGTGAGATCTCAAAGGGTCGAGACTAACGCGTGCCCGGCGTCCTTTGATATCAATCACCTGTGAACAATTCGCATTTCTGAATTAGTCGTGTGTGCGACCGTTCGGATGAATGATTTGCGGGCTTTTGTGTTTCCGCTTCTCTTAATCCTTTCTTTGTTTAAAGATTAACCTCATAGCTATCTAATCTTCATTAACAATAGGATAGGTCTCTTATATTGGATCAAATACATTATATATAATGAATACCTATCTGTATACTGGATTCCCACACATTCCTATTCCATCAATGTTGGTCTTTACCATATCGTATACTCACTTTTGATACCTTGTGTTATATTATGTGCTAACTATCCTCTTAATAGTCATAAACTCAGTATGTATATCAGATTTATTCTATTTTTACTGTAATATATAAAATAAACTATATTAAGACTGGCAGTGTACGATTAAAAAAAAAATTAATTAGTTAAATAAAAATAATGAAAAAAATAATAAAGACGACACCATAGAATACAAACATTTCTTGAGCTAGGCTAGAGTTTTTTGCCTTACGAACGCACCCCTCAAGTTAAGGGTTAGGGTTCTAACATCGACAGTGATTATTTATCAAAGTACCTACCTTAGAAAACGTGCGTATGAGTGAACGCTACGATGATAAATTAACGATAGAATTAGAGTTAAGATTAATATCGTTTTAATAGAATTGTTAATTAATTTTACAAGTACGAGTATTATGAATAGATTGGAGTAACTGAACAGTGTTGTGATTGGCGTACATATACCCGTATGGTATTACTGATTCGAAACCATCTGTGAGTTTAGTGATTACGAGATGAATGGAATTTAATTAAAATTAATTTATCTTATATTTTAAGTATACATACAAAATGTTGAGCCAATTTTTCAACTAACTCGACATATTCTCTGTTTCACTGGACTCACGAATTATCAATTTTATTACACTTTGTACGAACCACTTTGATTTTTAACATCGACCGTTTTCGATATTACTGTATCTTAACAAGAACGGATACACTAATCCGCGGTGTGCGTCCGTCCGGACGACAATACAGCAGTGTCTAAACGGTCATCGTTCAATTTATCAAAGTAGCTTATACAATTATTTTTTTATATTAATATAGTTGGATTTTTACTTGGTTGTTGAAAAGGGTTAGGTTTTATTTTTTTAGTGTGATGCGCATTGAAATATTTACGTTGTTAATTAATTTTCCATCAATATTGACGGGTTACATCTAGGGTATTGTACATTCTACCACAGTATAACGATTACTCCTAGTAAATTGATAGAAAATGATTATATTAAATAATTTACTAATAAACTAAAATTAAATACCGGGAAATTTAATTTAAAAAATACCTGTTATAATCAGTCCCGGTAATCCCGGGCCTGTCGAGATGAAACCACAAACGTTCCCGAGAATCTCAGGATTAGAGCGGCAGCCCGGGATTGTACTCACTACAGGGTTGATCCATTAAAAATTACAGAACAGTAAAAATTCATAAAACGAAGAGAGCACTCAGTGTTATATTGGAATTTTGTTAAAAGGTAGAAAAAACCAGGACTAAAATCACTGTATATTCATTTATATTGTTTTGTTTTTTTTTCCTTCTAGATAGGTAGATAGAATGTTAAAAAACTTGTTACATAATATGGCTGGTATTTACATATCTTACTTACTTGCTTACCATCACGCCGTTTCCCCACAAGGGTAGGTAGAGAGAATAGAGCACCACACTCCTCTGTCTTGACACACAGTTTTCGCATCATCCACATTCATACATCTTCTCATGCAAGCTTACCGATTATTGAGGCTTCTAACACGACCATTAATCAGTATCTGGTTTACCTGGTCGTGTCAAGTCTTCCGCAGACGTTCTCTATTTATGGTGCCATCAACACTTGCTTCATATATTTTCCTTACCATTATCTCCTCATTCATCCATTCCATATGACCAAACCACCTTAATGATCCTTTCTTAATCTTACTTACTACACTAAGATTAGCTTTAAATTCATTCCTTATTTCTTCACTCTTGACTCTGTCATAAATGAATCTGCCACACGTACGCCTAAGCGATCTCATTTCCATTGTATTCAGTCTAATTTCGTTCCTCTTCTGCCAGCTCTAGGCCTTACTTCCATACATCAGTGTCGGTACCAAAACTCCATTGTGTACCGATAATTTTACCTCGGTTGACAAATTTCCATTTGCTATAATTCCATTCAAAGTGCCGTTCACTTGTTTCCTGCAGTCACTCTCCTTTCGATATCTTTCTTAGTCTTTCCGTTTCTATTAAACATAGTATCCAAATACACAAATTCATCTACTTATTCCAAACATTCATTTCCTACGAGTATTTTGCACGTTGTCTTGCTTTCTTCCTTCTCGAATACCATCACTTTCGACTTGTTGACATTCATAATAAGGTCGTTTTCCTTGCATACATCGTACATTCTACTCACTAGACTCTGTAATTCTTGTTCATTATTCGCCATTGGTACTGCATCATCGGCGTACAGTAAACAGCATACAATCAAATCGCTCATTTACGCTCCCACATTCATACATTCCAGTTCTTTCACACAATTATCCATATACAAGTTGAACAGCCATGGAGACATTACATAATCCTGCTTTACACCCTTTGTAATGTCAAACGATGGTGTGAATGATCCATTGATCCTTACACGCGCATAAATTCCTTCATATTGAGATGCGATTGCGTATATAAGTTTACTATTCACCCTGTACTCAGAGAGTACTTTCCATAACCTTTCTCTTGTAACTCTTATCATACGCCTTTTGCAAATCTACAAAGGCACAAAAAAGTTTTTGGTTCTTCGCCAAAATCTTTTCCGTCATCACTTTTGTATATATGTAAAACTTGCAGTAATTTTGATATTAGAATCAATGAGCATTTGAGATGTCTAAATAGCAACAACTATTCTGAATTCGCCAATCATCTTTGGAAAAAAATATTCTTTTGACAATAACAAGGGTTTAAAAATTTTACATAACGTTTACAGTTAGATAAATTTGAAATTTTAGAAATAAAGAAAAGTAAAATATTGTAAATGATCACCTTTTTAATTTGTTTTCACAGTTGTTCCTACTCAGTCACCCATCACTTTTATAATTTCGTTTTAATCATTGCTTGCATTTTTAATTTTAGTGTACATTGTTTCCTGAAGAACATCATACCATAGGTATCGAAACAAGTTGATCTATCGATAAATAGTGGTTTAAATAAAGTGTTTTTTCTTATTAATATATTTATATAATATGTTGTCACAAAGTAATTTTGCTATTATTGAAGAAGTTAATAATAATTTATTGTGTACTTTATTTTGAGGGGATATTTAATATTATTTTATTCCAAATTACAGTATCTGAATGGTAGCGTATTCTTCATATTCTGTCTTCAAAATGCATTTTACTGTGGCTCCTCATTTATATTTACGAGTTTTTCCGCGCTAACTCTCGAATAACAGTTTGTGAATGGTCTGGAGGAACAAAACGCCTTTCATTTCGTTTCTAGAATCGTCTATTTTTTTGAAAGGATCACTTTCAAAGCTGGAAGAAAGCAGCAGCACTGAATTAATTCGAAAATAGTTCTCTCGAGTCTGGGCAGAGCTCATAATAGAGAAAGGTATAAAACTTTGCTCATTCTGCAATAAGAGGGACTTGCAAGCAATTTATTTTAGTCATAAAGATTTTATTGCTAGTAATTAGGTTTTTTTTTATAACAATTAAATGTAATAATGAAATTGGATATTTTTGTTCATTTTAAAAACATGGTCATAATAGCTATTTAAAATGCTCATCATATGTGTTTAGTATAATTTCACTATTCACTGCAGCCTGTAGATATTACAGTGGTTATAAACCGTGCATTAACTTTGAAATACAATGTAAATAAAAAATAGATATAGATCTTTGGAAGTACCACTAAAATCCCCTGGGGTTCTATCCTCTCTTTGTACTCTCGAGTTGCTTTAGATTGAAACTCAGTAGATTCGTGTAACAATATTCACTTATTACAACAACGAATGTGTAATTAACAATTATATAACTCAGATATAGACTAATAACTATTGCGAAGTGGCGATGGAAAAGAGGCCCGTTCCTCCAGAAACGGCCTCTTATAACCATTGTCCTCCACCACTTATCTAACACACATACACATGTCCAAAGTAACAGTTCTCACATATAGTATTTAACTTAATAAATTACAATTGAAATACATGAAAGTATAAAATAATACATAAGAACATAGTTACACAGTTAAATATTTTGTTCCGTATTTGTAAAAAAAACATACTTTAGCGTTTCTAATATCAGCCGCGAATAATGTTATTATCACATGTCCGCGTCCAAATACTTACCCTAGACCTCTTTCCGATTTGCTCGCTTGCCTTAGTGTGAGTTGTGACCAAGACGTCAACTTGACCGACATCGCGATAACATTCGCGTTGTGGCCGTTCAACTCCAGTGCACCAGCGCTGTATTTTGTGTGATCATAGTGTTACCGTTTGTGTGTGCCGTCGATGCACATTGACATTGCCGTCTTCCGTCGGGAGCTGAAATCGTCACCATCTATGCTATCAACTCGTGTTACTGCAAGAAATTTGAATTTTGTGAGCACTTTAAATGGGAAATATAATGCTTTTACAAGTTTAAATGACTTTAAAATAGTTAATGTCATAGTTATTTTAAATATAATAAGAAATAATAAATACGATAATTTAATACGTTAAGTTTATTCTCAAACGTTATTCTTATAACGCATTCGTCAAAAGACTCATCTAACAAGATCTTCATTTTTATCTGTCTTCATTTAAATTAATGTGTGATCTTGTTTACGTGGTAAACGTGGTATTTTTAACGCAGATATCACGCAACCCATAATTGTTTTTTTACTAGTCATCTCTAAGAGCAAATGATTTTTTTAGGACTAGGTAAAATGTAAGTTTTACATTGTGCATAATTATAGAAATACGATTTAATTGGCTCGGTAGATCTATGTTACTGCGTGGCCAGGAAAGGGTTAACAATCTTATACAGAAACCAAAGAACAACACAACACAATTTTTTTTTTTATGTAGATACGAATGGTAATGAAAACAATAATATTATTAAATACTAATTTAATGTATTAATTATAAATATATACATATAAAATCAATTTTGTCGAAAAATATTGTTTTTGCGCTACCGGGATTCGAACCTGGATCTCTATTTCCAATCCGGGGAAGTACACTACCTTATATTGTATTATAATTACTAATTGTAATGTGTAGACCGAAAAATTGGCGATCTACCTACCCTCGCGCGGCACAAAGTGTTACCAATTTAATAAGTTGGCACAGCGTGAATAATTAGTGCCTTCAAGATTTCTGTCAGAATTAGTTATTTTGTGTCCGTCATTCAAACATCTGAAATAAGACATGTTTCGCACCCGGGTGAGGGGTGGAAAGGCTTGCCGGATAGCGCGGAGAGATTTGCCGTAAAGAGTTTGCAGATTCGTATTAGCCTTTAAATCACCCTTCAAAGGATTTAGAATTTTTCCTCCCCCGTGAATAACGATCCGAGACACGCGTGAAGTGATGTAACGACCCCCGTTAGAAAGTCAAATTAAATCACACGAAGAGCCGAGAATTAGAGTATGTATCTGAATCTGGTTAATTTTTCAAGAGATCTCGAGGAGCTGAAGGTTTAAAGAGATCGCGTTGAATTCTTTATCATAGACTTAGACGTAATGAAGGTATTTCGGATGAATACTTTCAGAATATTTAATATCTATCTTTTTAAAATATCCTGAAAATGTAACATTTGAAAATGTGGAATGAGAGAATAATATTTATTATAAACACGTGAATAGTTAATTCCCGTAGTAAAATATACGTGGAACGAAATAGAAATTATGTAAATTCAAAATTAGACTATGTGCAAGATGGTTAATAGTATAAAAAAAAAAAAATAATATTGCTTGTACAGAATGAATATTATGTTCCAGGGCGATATTTTATTTTTAATTTTTTAGAGAAACAAACAGTGTTATAATAATAACTGATAATAATTTAACATATAAAAATAACACCGGTGAAGTTTATTCGGAATTAAATAACTGGCACATAATAAATTAAAAAATAGTATACTCAAACAAACTGATAAACAAAAATACTTTTATATTAAAATAAACATAATAAACTAAAAAATAGTATGTATATTTTTTTTTTAAATCTGAAAAAAGAAACAATAGAGTGTTTTCAAACCGAACATACAAAGTGGAAAGGTTAAGGAGAGGAGGGAAATGGGATGCAATGTATACATTATATGTTAATAGTTATTGAAAAGTTGGCGTAGTTTAATTTTAAAGGAAAGCAATTTATGGTTGAAAAGTTATTAAAAGAATTTTCGGCATTACATTTTGACGTAGAGCGGATCACAAAATTTTTTTTTTGTAATTGATTCTGCCAAAATTTGAGATTATTTAATAGTGTTGGGTGTGTGGGACAGTTTAAAGTTATTTGTTCTAATAAATAGGGTGAGTCAACTAAGTTATTTAAAATTTTACAGAGGTAAGATAAATCTTGTGCGTTTCTTATATTTAAGAGGGGGAGGATTTTATGCAAATGCTCACTTTCTGAATGAGATTTAATGTCTAAGCGGGCATGTGAATTTAATATATTAAAAAATTTATGTTGAACATTTTGAAGTCGGTCACTGTAGATGGAATAATGTGTGTTCCAAACTACCGATCCGAATTCAAGAAGAATATGTACAAATGAGAAACATAAATAAAATAGGCTGGATCGCATTTTTTGTAGATGGTTTCTTTGGTAAAACCTAAGCCGATGTTTCGGCACGGTGACGACACGTGTCATTGTAAAGGCGTTGCCTCAAAAAATTACGGCACGAGCGTACTTGTTCGCAGGAGATACGAATCTCCTCCGTCTGTACATGTACTGATATATGCAGTAGATTAAAAATAAATAAAAGAAATCATATACATGTAATAGGAATAACAAAGAAAGTGGGCAGATAACGGGGTGGCCTTCATTCAATAGTGGATATAAAACGGATGTTAACGATGATGGTGATTAAAACAAATTTAGTATTTATTGACATTGTAAAGAAAGCAGAAAGAAAAATTAATCAAATTTGAACCGATCATCCAATAGATCAGATTTAAATATAATGAATAAGTGACTAAAGTAATGTAAAAAATATAATGTACTTAAAGACCCGTAACATTTTTGTTTGGAATTGAAAATCTGAAATGAATACACACAACTGAATACATTAGCGAAAATACATTTACCAATAGGAGAGTGTGACAAAATTTCCATTAATTTTTTTTTATATGTATTAGTAAATTGTAAAGCATCTACGTCTGGATACGCTCCATTTCTCGTACTATATTATTTATCCCCTGCTTTCAGTTACGAGCGAGTCGTGTAAACTCAATATTGTACGTCAGGCTGAAGGCAGAAGTCTTCCTGACGACTTTTGAAAATTGTCAAAGTTGGGGCGATATGTGTCGGAGAATTAACATCACATCCACATACATAATTCCGGGCGGAGGTACTCGCCATCATTTACTCTTAAGGCTCCACAGACTTATTTACATAAAGCCTACGCACTTCTTCGCATTAAATAAGTACTCTGCCACGTGTATATATGTGTGTGCGTGTGTGTATACGTGCGTGTGTTCATGAGGACTGTGGGAGCCAAAATTTGTTAGATTAAGACTTAGGTACATTATAAATTTCGTAAAGAGGTTCTTTGAATATTTTGAAATTATAACTGTATTTTTTTTAATCATTATTATTATACACGTCCTATTCAGGCATTAACATAATTATATAATGTCATCATGTTTTTTCCGTTTATTAAATTTATCCATCACCATTGAGTTGAGACACAAAAATTATAATAATGTAGTCCTATAAAGAGTTAAATATACAAAAAAAATGTCTACTACCTCCGCATATTCATTCCCCCAAAGAATACAATCTGGGGAATGCGGAGTTAGCTAATGCATGAGTTCTGACATTACCATTGTAATAGAACAATGAATTGTGTCTCGAATGACCCAATGGTGCGTGAAAGTCAAGCAGACCAATAATCTGGAGGCAGTCTATCATACCATTAATGATCCTGGATAGAAATATAAGGTCGGTCATCGTACGTCTCACTGATAATTTTAACAATTTCTGACGGCTAAGGAGATAATCATACTTGATATCCCCAGAGCGTATATTTGATTTAAAATTAATTTATTAGGTTATTTTATAAGTAACTCAGTCGTTTGGCTAAAATAAATTGAGATCCAATTAAATGTTTACAAAATGAAACTCTGAGCCAAAAAAATATATCTATAAAGGGTGTCCAGCGGAAAATCTTCAAGTTTAATATTAAATAATAAAAAAACTACAATGTTATTCTCATATTTTATTATACAAAATTGAGTTTAACGATGCTAATTTAACGTTTTATAAACAATATCATCTAAATGCCGTCCATTTATGTCAAGACACTCTTGCAATCTATTTCTATCTTTGCAATAAATTTCTAAACACGCGAGAGCAAAGCGTTGGTTCAATGGCAACAACTTCACGGCGGATATTTTCATGTAGGGCCTAAATTGTTCAAGAATTGTTGCTGTAAACTCTCGACTTTACGTATCCCCACAAAAAAAATCGCACGGTGTAAGGTCCGGTGACCGAGGTGCCCAAGGTATCTCTCCGTACTTGCTGATTAATTTGTTTGGAAAAATTCCCCTCAGCTTCTCTATTTAAACTCTAGCTGTGTGTGGAGTGGCCTCATCTTGCTAAAATTGTGTTCTGTTGTTGAACCCGGGAAACAGCTGCAGTTGCGGTACCAAAAACTCGTCGATCATTCGACAATACACGTCAGGAGTGACTGTCTCTCCCTGGTTAAAAAAATAATAGCCAATCCCTCGGGCAGAAATTGCACACCACACTGTCGTTTTTGGACAATGCAAACGTTTTTGATGTCGTTTCCTTGGGTTGTCGGGGCACCAGTATTTCATGTTCTGTTTATTTACATAGCCATCGATATGAAAATATGCTTCGTCAGTAAACAATATGTTTCCAAGCGTTCGTACTGTTCCAAAACGTTCCAGCATCATTCTCGCTATGGTTTCACGTAAAGAATAGTCAGCCTACAAAAATTTGGACATACTCAAAATATTGTAAAGAATAGTCATTTTCGTTGAAAAACTGCACGACTTGCAGTTTGTATGAATTTTCAAAATAACGTGCTGTTCAGTTTTTTATTCCAGTAAAGGCTGCAGTTTTTCTTATCGATTCACGCGGATTGCGCATAATTTCACGTCGAACTTGAGCCACATGTTCTGGCGTAGCTGCTGACGTTGATGGTCCCGGAGGAGTTTGGTTAACCATTGTCCCTTTTTATCTGAACTTTTGAACACAACACCAGATAAGTTGCATGCTCGGCCCATCACTTACCTGTCGAATGTTAAAATGAGTACAAAAAGCACGAACCAATGAATCACCGCACTTTAAATATTGCTCAACCGCGAACGCGCGGTGCGCTCCCGACCAGTGACTCATTGCAAATGGCAAATCAGCAAATCACGCGCGTCGAACAATACCGCCCTCCCACTTACCTCACCCTGATAGTTTACGAGAAATTATAATTTAATCTTGAAATTATTCCGCTGGACACCGTATATATCAAAATACTAAATTTAATTAACGTTTACCAAAAATAGCATTCAATTGAAACAGTGTTACAGAATTCCAGGTAGTGACGCATCGGAACGTGAAACTTACGACAATCCTTGGAAAACGTTCGGAGTACAAGAAACAACATTTTAGCCAGTGGGAAGTTGAATTACCACAGGACAAGATATGCATTTGTCCATAACATCTTAAAGATTACGTTTGTAAACAGTTAAATTGGGTTGGGTTCGGTTAAAACACACAAAAAGTTTTTTTTGGTGGCAAATAATACAATACAGTAACAATAAGTAATCTCACGTCAGATTATCAGATCACTCAAAAGTATTTGAGATTCTGTAAAAATAAGATAGAAGATGGCTCTTTCAAATAATGGAACGATTAAATGTATTAATATCAAAAAGGTAACATATAGATTCGAAAATTTTTCGCTAAAAATATCGTCGCTGTAGCCTAGTTGGATAATACACCTTCCCCGATTTGGAAAGAGATCCGGGTTCAAATCCCGGTGGCGCAACAACAATATTTTTCGATAAAATAGATTTTATATGTATATCGTTCTAATTAATATATTCAACAAAATACTGTTTTTTATTTTTTTCTCCTTATATCATATGTACGAGTATGTATACACCAAGCGAGATTAATCGTGTACCTATAACACGTATATTTATTTTCCCGCTTGTAGTCTGTTTACTAATTTGGCCACCCGCCGTTCGTACATACGTACATCTAATGGAAAATTTATGGGGTGGTTCAATATAATATATATGCCATCTTACACTTTCATCGCATTTCTGCGGGGGTTAAACGATACGTGCGACCTTCACGCTCTGCTGCCCTTTCATTACATTCACCCCTAGCCTGTTTTTCTTCCAAATATCATATTCATACTTTACCGTTATTAATGAGACTGAACCGACTACAGATTCCGTTGGTATGAGTATAATTTACTATATTCAATTTAGATGGTAATCTTACGGCTACATGATTCAAAGTAGAAATGTTAAAAAAAAAAAAAAATTCTGTATTCTGTATAATTTTTTCTTTTTGATGTTGTAACAATCTTTGTCATTTTATTCCCAATTTCGTCTAGCGGGAATTTTTTTATATCTATATTTTCTAGGCCTTTTATTTCCTATTAGTTTCATCTTAATTGTAGTCTTCATAGTAATGTGTCTTATAGATGGCTTTAGTTTTGTTACGAAAAACAAACTCCCACTGTCAAATGTGGTAACTAATATTTTAATACCAAAAAATTCATTGTATAATACATTTATTTACATCTTCATTATCTAGGCTTTCTGAATAGAATCATAAAAAATATAATACAATCGATTTTTGTTATTTTTCTTTAAAAAAAACTTTCTTCTTTTTATAAGATTGTTTTGTAATGTGGTGGTATGTATTATAACTTATTTTTTTGTCACTGGCATGTTCTCCATACAAATTACAAGCTATAATAATATTATCCGCTACATTGAACATTGAACAACCCTTCGATTTGCGATGTGTTCGTGTTTCTCTCTTCTCCGTTATTATTCTCTTGAAATCATATAATATATTAAGCAAACATAGAGATACCTTATATACATTTTCATGAAACTAATCACAAAATTTTATTAATTTTAATTTTTTTTTTCGTTTGCGATTGAGCTATTTTATTTATTCAAGAATTATTATGTCAGCCTACGTTGATGGAATTGGATCAAAATATTATTATTATTTTGAATCCATGATTGTTTATGTAAACGCTTTCGATAGCCGGTTCCCAGGTTTCCGATTAACAATAAGCACACATATGATATATGAACTGCACTAACCTCTTTAATTTTGCTGTCTTTCTGGTCCAATGTTGTTGTTCTTTTAGCTGGGTTGTCTTGTTTAGATTTTGACCGACCGAAGCGCGCACTGGTGGTTTATTTGGACCGCTGGACTGGTCGAAGCACGGGATGTAATAAGAATGACGCCTCGGCTACCGTCTTTTTAGCTTACGAAAAAAGGGACCTCAAAATCACATAAATATAAGATAAAAAATAAATATATTTTTTTTTACATAATATCATAATTATTTTGCTTCAGCTATAGGCTATATAATATATTATAACAAAAGCAAGAAAAATATATTTTTCGAAACCGGTAGAAGTATTTTAAATTCATTAAGTGGTTAATAAAACAAAGTTAACAATTTAAAATATATCATTTCATTCACGGCTTCTATTATATAATACGACGCGAGATGACCATAGATAAGTAAGATGACAGCTCAAAATTCGTACGATTTCGCAATGTTTTGATTCACAATGAAAATAAATATATATTTACGTTCTGTTATTGAATGTATAAAAAAAAAAACATTTAAATAATCCTAGTCTTAAAAAACACGTTTGTTTTTGCCCTGTTGGCGTTTCACAGACCTGTCCGTTTAATCGAGCATTATATAGTCATAAACACTACATCCTAGACATCCAGAAAGATATAGAAGTAAACGGGGAGATATAATATTATTATGGATATAATATAAAAATTAACTAATAATATTTTTCTTTATTTTTTAAATCATTTTACCAATGTTTCTAATAAACGTGACACTTCACTTCGATTCGGAATGGTATACAGAAAGTCTTCTCAATTAAAAAAACATTTGGTCACCACCGGGTTATGAACCCGAAGATTTTTGTATCCGTAGAAACGCGTTACCATTTCTCTACGTTAACGATTTATGTTTCTGAATAATTTGAAACTTGTATTAACTATAATAATAATAATAATAATAATAATAATAATGGATAATTTGTATAGCGCTATTTTTGTAAAAACTTTCACCTCAAGGGCGCTTTACACATAAACTGTTTATAGTTCTATAAATATCTTTGTTTTTAAAATTAAAAATTGTTATTTTCACTTATGGAAATGACTTTATGAAAATGTGCGTTTTTACTTTCTTCTTAAATAAAGCCTCTGATGCACTGTTTCTTATGACGAAGGGCAAAGAGTTGCACGCTTTTGGGAAATATATCTTTATAATTCATTAATTTAACTTGTTTTCAATAGTACAAAACAATGTTCCGAAATTACACATTTATAATAAAATGTGTTTTCATTAAAAAGTACAAAATCATATGTTTATGTTTAGTTTTATAGTGCCCTGATGAAATAACATTTATTCCAAAACCGGTTAGCGTTAAACAATAAAACTTATATTTATATACAATGTTATTTTATTTTTTATTAAAATATTACAAATATTTAATAAAAATACGTTATCTCTTTCACCAGACCGATAAATCTATAAAGTAAACAGGATCTTCTTAGAGAATCAAGCCATTAAAAATACATTATAGAATTCAAATACTTAGAAATTAAAAATGTGCAAAATCGCTACAACATTATATTTTTTATTTGATTTATTAATTATTTATGCATTATTTTACGCTGAAGTGTATTCTTAGTGCCAACCCCATTGAAATTTACCGCACTGAGGCACATATTATGTTCGTTTGAATTTAAAAAATACACGATTCCAACAATTTTGTCCAAAACATTTTTGTAAAAAATAAACGAATAAATTTTTCCTGTTTCTTGGATTTTTAAGATATTCGGTAGTCTCGCGCATTCTGCCCGGAATATTGGTCGGTTGAAACTCATCAGCGACCATTCGACCATGCTCCGAAACATAATATAATGATTACTAATGGAATTTTGATTAGGTTTTGCTATCGGTTCCGATGCCGGAAGTCGCATCCGCAGCGCAATTACTAGTCACAAAATAATTAGTCCAATGTAATGTGTTGAAGAGTGTACGCTGTTGTGTGGTTAGCGTTAAATGTTTCTGTAGAATATTTTGTAATATTTAATGCATATATATATATAAGTGAATAATTTATAGCTCGAATGCATTCAATCGCATTGTTGACGAACGCTTCCCGAGTTCATTACACGAAATTCACAATTTTATTTTTTAAATAGACATGCGTACACGGAATGCATGTAGCATCAATATTCTTACTATTTTAAAACTAAGTTAAATGCTTGGTACTATGAAAATAAGACTAACTTGCTGCTGTCCTGGAACGGGGCGCGAACCCCCGACCACTAGATCACTAGGCCAGCGTCTTAACTACTCGAGCAATAAGCTACTCAATTGATAATAAGCTTGATCAGGGGACTTGAGTTGTCATCAATTGTTTGCATTAACCTCACTTTGAAACTAAATCTGACATATTATATTTCTCGATTCAAAATAATTTGAACCTTCCCTGTTATATCTCCACCACTGTATTTTCAGTTTACACTGCTATCTTTTATTTTCATTTTAATAAGGATAAATAATTGTTTATACACTCACTTGAGTTCAGTGTCCCATCTGGTTAGGTTAGGTTAAATTAGGTCAGGTAAGCATAAGTTTTTATTTGCATAAGGTGGTTTGGTCACATGGAACGAATGAATGAGGAGAGAACGGTAAAGAAGATATATGACCCAAGTGTTGATGGCACCAGAAATAGAGGACGTCCGCGGAAGACTTGGCACGACCAAGTAAACCAGACCAGATACCGGAGTATGGTCTTGTTAGAAGCCTCAATAATCGGCGAGCTCGTATGAGATGATGTATGAATGTGTATTATGCGAGAACGGCGCTCTATCCTCTCTGACTACACCCACGGATAAACGGCGTGATGATAAGTTAGTTAGTTTAGTTTTATAACGTTTTAAACATAGAAAAACAGTGTATTTGCTATCTGTGTCATTTTGTGTATCGATCAGAAATTTCAAAAAAAATGTTTCTACTTCGCTACTACTAAAATAATCGTATTAATATGTTTAATCTATATTAGATATAAAATTATCAATAATAATTATAACTTCATAGAAAACTTCAGACTTTACCTAAACCGCGAGATTCGAGATTTCATCAATTTTAGATAAACATGCCTATTCTCCTTCAGATGTTCATCTGTAAATATTTTGACAGCATAAACAATGAACTAATGTTATATTGTGATAATATATCCACCCTAAAAATATGTTATCATATTATAAACGGGATAAATCCTTTAGAACGCAGACAAAGGAAAATTTAATTGGTACAAATTCCCAGCGCCTGGTTTGGGAATACACCACTGCTTCAAATGTTGAAGCAATTTAAGAATACTTCTCAATTGGAACGTGAACGTATTGAAAATAGAAAACAAAAAATATTTTGAATGTAAAAATAATAGTATTTTCATTAAAACATTAATTAAATCAAATAAAGCGGGATATAAATAAGCGAAATTAAATGTATATTAGAAATAGAGTTAGAGACCTCAACAATCGTAAGAAAGTACTTAAATTTATTTGTGATTTATTGAGTATGTTATAAACTATTTTATGAAGTTAAATACGGGCTGTTACTGTTTCTTTTAATAAAAGAAAAAAATACAAGAGGTGTAGCTAATCTGAATTTAACAATTCCCAAAATCACCAATGGATCGATGACATTAGAATTTGTTGTTCCTACACTAAAAAATTAAACTACCTGGATTTTTACAAAACAGTACGCTTTCTTCCAATTTGGAAGAAATGATAAAAAAATGGCTTATCGATAATATCCTGTCTTACATGTAAGCATGAAATGAATTGTTTAAACTATAATAAGTTGTTATGTTCTGATTATATTAAATGTAATAAAATGGATATAAATGTATCTGCAGACAAACGTCTTGCAAGATGTTTTGTGAATTTTAATAAAAATATATATAATATACAATAATGTTTAACATCAGCTCAATTCATTGTTCGAAAAAGCATGTAAGATAACATTCATTACTATCTTCATTCATTACTATTATATATGATTAATTTGATTCTAAGGATGCAGCGAACTTCAATTTACAGCTCATTTTAAAAAAAAGTATCACTTTCGAAAAAAATATACAAAGTTGCTACCGAGATGTAGCGTCTAATTTGAAAATAATTTTAATTTCACTCAAGTGCAAAGTGACTGAATTTGATAAAACTTTTTACGTAGTTCACCACTACCTTAATTCTTTAGTAGAATACCCTTAACATGTATTATGTATGTTTTTCAATATTCACTCATTCCATCAAGGACGTAAGAATTTCCTCGAATTTTCTCAGCTGGAGACTTAGCCTGAATATTCAAATAACCTTATCTTATATACATCGGTGTTTGAAATTTTGATAACGCTGTCTGTCTTTAATAGGCGCGGTGCAATCTAAATACAAGCCGCATTGCTTGCGATTATATTATTAAACACAAATTAAATGTATTAATTAGAAAAATATACATAAAAAATTAATTTTATCCAAAAATATTGTTGTTACGCTTCCGGGATTCGAATCCAGATCTCTTCCAATCCGAGGAATATGCATTAATCGATTATGCTATATCAACACAGTGCATTGACGACAAATTTTCAAACTTATATGTTAAACTTTTCAAATTGATACATTTATCGTTCCATTATTGAAAGCCATCTTCTTTATTTTTACGGAATCTCAAATACCTTTGTGTAACCCAATAGTTATTAATAAGATATTTAATTAGTATTTAAAATATCACTGAGCTGTGTTCTGAATAATTATAACTTCACATGCGTTCCTCAATAATATATAAGTTGTATCAATGTGTCCAAAATTCTGGCGTCTCCGTCGGATTACTCAGAGGTATTTGAGATTCCGTAAAAATAAAGAGGATGGCTTTCAAATAATGGAACGATAGATATATCAACTTGAAAAGTGTAACATATTAGTTCGAAAATTTATGTTGATATAGCATAATCGGTTAATGCACGCTCCTCGGATTGGAAGAGATCCAGGTTCGTAACCCAGTAGCATCAACAATATTTTTTGATAATATTTATTTTATATGTATATCCTTCTAATTAATACATTTAATTTGTATTTATAATATCACAGACATATGTTCTGAATAATTACAATTTCACAATAAGAATGTGTTTTCCTTAATGATTATATTATTATTTTATTAAGGAGAACACATTCTTATTGTGAAGTTGTAATTATTCAGAACTGACGGTCTGCGATATTTTAAATACTAATTTAATGTATATATTTATAATTAATACATTAAATTAGTGTATTATTATTTAACCGCAAACCATCAAGTCGTGCTTAATATAAAGGTGGGCCAAGAAACTCGATAAATAAAATATATTATTAGTTTTGATTGTACAACGTACAACGTGGTTATATTAGATTGTTTATGTATGTTGAAAATATTTATTTAATATATTATGTGTTTCAACGTAGATCACGCGCATATAAGTTAAATCATATAGAATAATAATTCAGAAATAATAAATAAAGCTGCGCATGTGTTTCACAAAATCTGCCCCAAACATAACTAACAAACTAAAAGCAATACTCTCAAGCAAGTCTCTCGCTCCGCGCGGTGTTCTGAAAACAAGTCTCCGCTTGAACAGACGTGTCGCAAAACGCCGCAAGTGTGTATTTGAAGCGGAATTAAATATATGCGTTCCAATACACTTTATATTATAAAATATTTTTAGACTTTCACTTGATAATTTGAAGAATGTTTTTAGAAAAATATGAATATTTTTCAAGAACGAAACTTAAACAAAAACAATGCTAGTATATTTCATTACCTTTTATATTAGCAGCATAATCTAAATCCATGTCTAGTGTATGATACATACCAGTAGTTATAGCAGTTAAAATATATATTTATTATTTGTAAACGTTCTTCCTGTACACGGTCTGTTACTGTTGCTCTAAATAGGGTGGCTTCACACGGAAAAAAATACAAGAGATGTAGCTAATCTGAATTTAACAATTCCTCAAATCACCAATAAGTATGGATCGAGGACGTTAGAATTTGTTGTTCCTACACTAAAAAATAAACTACCTGGATTTTTACAAAATAGTACGCTCTCTTCCAATTTAGAAGAAATGATAAAAAAAGTGGCTTATCGAAAATAATTTGTCTTACTTGTAAGCATGAAATGAATTGTTTAAACTGTGGCATTGATTAGTTGTTACGTTTTGATAACAAAATTGACATGAATATACCTGCAGACAAACATCGTTTTGTGGGTCTAGTTTTAATTACAAAAATAAAAATAAAAAGTAGAATACATCTTCACCCTTACGCCGCCTATCATAAATGAATATTATAAAAGTTTTAAATGTTATTAAAAACGTGACACGATCTTTCTGATGACACCTACATAAATGTGTACCCTCGCGAGATGTGACAACAAACAGAAAATTAAGTATTATAAAGATACACATACACGTTTAACTCTTGCGGATTATTCAGCAACAAATCGTGTGAAGCGCCTACTTCTGAGTTAAATCGATAAATGCGAGCGTATTCAGACCGAACATAAATGATTACAGATGAACCGACGATCTGACAGGAAACTGTTTTATCTACCTGTTTATGGGAATGTGGAACGTTAACAATATTGATATCACGTACAGACGGTAATGACGTGAACAATATCCAGTGTATTGGTATATTTTGAAGTTAAGCAAATACTGTTCAAAATATACATGCAATAAAAGATAAATATTATTTATCAAACTCTCGAATCTTCTCGAAGGGATTTTATGTATTTATTAGGTAGTTACATGCGTAACTTTTTTTTCTTTCGTAACCTTGGAACAAAAAAAAATTCTGCAATTTTATTATTGCTGGATTATGATTATTCTACTATATTGTATTGGTGGATACATGACTATATTACGATTCGAAAATGTCCAAGGATTATGTAAAAATTCTGTAGTGTTATTATATGAGATCTCTACAAAATTATGTTAAACTTTAAGTCTACTTCGAAATAAATATTTGCGAAATTGATTCATTATTTGCTATTAAATCATCTAATAAAAAACAATACGGTTGCTCGATGTTCGATGACCTTTTATTTTTTGTATTCAATGTACAAGTGTACCAAAAGTCTTTTTTATAATAAAAATTCGGTAATAAAATAGTTAATGGGTTTAATAAAAAAAAGTTTGTTTTGCATTTAGGAATTAATTTCTTTAAAATTATGTTTTCTAAATGTGATCTGTAAGTAACACCTCAAGCGAACATCTTTCGTTACGAACTTTACCTATAAGTAAATAAACTCTATACTCGTGTACTTTTAATTGAGAACTGATCCGCAACAAACGCCATTTTTTTTAAGTTCTATTTTAATCATGTACTATGCCTTATTATAGCATTTATACCCACTAGCACCAACCACATTCATATACATCCACACGTGTGTGACTTGAAGAGAGATAGGTCCTCAGTTTTACCATGTGCAAAACTTTCAGATCCAACTCGCATAACCTTTAAACGTAAGTCACTCCATTCGAGTGACTCGACAACTCAGATCACACATGTCGACTCGTATCACGAGATAAATGTGCAATGTGGAAGATTAAATATAATATTAGTTCGTATTAATATAGTATTAGATATGCGTCTGAGTAAATCGAGACAGTCTACTTTAGAGTTGGTTATTTTGTGCAGAAAAATGACATCGGCTATAGTATTGTTGTAGAGTGTCTCATATGTTTGTTCGTCTTTATTATATGATGATAATAAATAACAAGGATTTGGTTGTAGTTTCATTTTTTATTTCAAAGCAACATCAGAATACATGCAACGCAGCAGCGAGGGCGATCAGAAGCATAATAGCCCTGAATTTAGTTGCGCGCCCTTCCTTCTAGCGGCAATGTTGATAATCTCTTGTAGTGGTTACCCTGGGATGCGATGTTTGTTTATTTGGCGCGTAACACCTTATTAGCTTTCTCGCGGTACGTATATCCGCAATAGGGTTTGTACTCAAATGTACGTGTATGAATCCGCTATAGCCTGAGTGGAGTGAGTGGCGGCGACCGGCAGGTGCGCGGCTGACAGACGCAGAGATTAGAGCCCATTTGGGACCGCGGTATTCCCTCCGAGTAACGGCTCTTCGGGGCCGCCGAGCGTGACTCTTCACTCGTTACAGTTCTGCAGCAATAAGGCAGTGTTCAGTTTTACGATCTGCGTTTCTGCACCATTCCTTGAAGCTTTATATTAGGTATCCCGTAGATATCGGAGGCCTACGAAATCGCTTCATACTTCATATAGTTCAATGAAGTGTGACTAAATCATTATATTTACACGGAATATAAGGAATGCAAGAAGTATGGAAGTAATTCGGGAGATGAACAGGAATAGGGAACAGAGGATAGCTAAAGGACTACCCAAAACCAGAAAACACGACCTACCTATGAAATGCTCCTTTCAGTATCTTCTTCCATAAGTCTTCCGGCTCCAGGACACGTACAACGCAGTTCAGCCACAACATGTACAATAGCACTATATACAGGTTTCGGCACACACGGTAGCGAGGAACCAAAACACACACAACAAACGATCAGCCCCAAACAGCAGCACAATAATTCACAGCAATCAACGCACCCAAAATGGTAAACGCTATCTTGACAGTTAGACGGTACAACTTCAACTCCCAAACCATAGAGAACACATCATAGATATACGTCATGTTGTGGTATAGAAGGAGGGGATAGTGGGTAAGTACTGGATAGGAATCAACAATCTACGTATGGCTTGTTCACACGCGCGCGTACGAAGACCGGTGATCCATGAATAAATTATAAAGATCACATTATTTAAACCGTTATTGAATTATACTTCAATGAAGTGTTTGAAGTGCGAAGCGAAGAACGAAGTGTGTAATGTAATACATCGCAAAGCATACACTTCAATCAACACTATTAGCTGCATACCAGTTCTTCGTACTTGTTCGTTGTCTTCGTTCTCTATAAACACTAACTGATCTGTTTGCTATTGTATGTGAATCTCTTCATACACAATAAATCACCGAGAGCCACACTCGCGACGTTTCTTGTGTGAACTATTGAGGTATTGAAGCATTGTAGTATTAAAACATATTAATTTATTAAGGTGGTAGGAACTTTGACGCGTGAGTATAACGAAGTAGTTCATTGAAGTACTTGAAGTAGTGTGAACCCACCACTAGTTTCAATCCTTGATAACTAATCAAGACTACATTTTCTTTCTATTGTCTTTATTGCTGCTATGTTACTTAGTCAAGAACGACGCACCGGATTATAAGCATAAGTTATCCGGTCGGTATCGGGTGTGTTTTTGAGCCTATCAGGAGCTCTGTTTTACTTCCTGCAAGGTGCGTTCAGGGATTGTCGGCGGTGTCGATGATTGTGGAAGCGATAGGCCTTTTTTTATCGACGTTAATATTGAGTAGTTTATATTATTCAAATTCAAAATATCTATAAAGATGTATATATCTATCTCAGGAATTGTGTTTTTGACATTTTTTTTCAGTGTTGACAAAAAAACAAAAATTACGTATTTTTTAAAACACATTTTCTCTATTTTGAAAAATATGTTTTTTGTTCCTTGCAACATATGAAATGTTTAAAATCAGAATATAAATGCGAATCATTTTACTTGATGGTTCATAAATGTGTGAAGATAACGAAATTTTATCTACTTTTTGCTCTTCTATTATAAAATTTAAACGTACGCTTAAAATCCGGCCTTGCGCCGTTAGTCGTGCGGGTGTTTCGTCGTGTTCGAGTGACGTCACGCCTCTACGGGAACTTTTTTCAAATTCAAACCTCGACTCTCACTACTTGTTCTTTCAGCGTTCGGTATTTGAACTGTTTCATTCTATTTGTCGACTTTAAACGGCTGTCAACATTTTGCGGCACAAATTTGATTATACACGTCGTGTGTCTACGCGACCCAGTTCTTGAACTATTACAATAGAAAATAACTCAAATAGTATAAAAAAACAAAAAAAAAAATTTTTTTGTGTTTTGACATATTTTATTAAATAAAATAACTTTGTATGAAACCACGAAATTTATTATACGTCAACCGGTTTCGCTTATCTATATACCTAGTATATAAAAAAATGCTGCACAAATACAGAAGTGCACGGGTTCCAAGGTCGACGAAGTCTAATCACGAGACACGTGACAGTTCTCGGCGTTCCAACGCGAATGTGTGTTTATTATATATATATATATATTATTATTTTCAATTTCAATTTCAATTTTATCAGCCTGTAAGGAAGGACAATTATCGTTTTTCATGTCGGCATGTCGGACAGCCTGCATTTTTTTGAATATATGAAAGCACAACCGCAACCAACGCAACTAGAACACCATATGTAAACCAATCCATTTTGCACATGTCGCCAGAATGTCATCTGGCATCTTCAGGAATGTGTTGGTGGTAGTCCGTAGACAACTCTGACGTCATCAGTCGAATAAAAGAAATATAATAAATAATAAGAAAAAACACTTTGTTAAAACAACTATTTATTGATTCTATAATTGAAAATAAACTAGAATTTAATATATTTCGTAAATATGCTAATACTGATATAGTAACATATAATATCAGCTTTTCATTATATGCTTAGTAGATTAATTAATGTTCCATTATCCACAAATAATTTTAACAAAGAAATTATAAATATTATTAGAAAAATTGCAATTAATAATGGTTATAGTATTAAATTAATAGAGTATATATAAGTGTTTTTCTTATTATTTATATATATGTTGCAACTAAAAATTGAATTCTCGAAAACTACCTTATTGTAACTTACAGCCTTATTCATTGTACCTCTTTAGTCGAGGATGTAATTAACATGACGCTGTGTTAAGTGCGCGACGTTTGGACTGCTCACGATAACGCTCTACCTCGCTAAAGCAGGAATAAGCCAACTGGTGTACCTAAATTCTTCTCACTAATATAATATTGTATTACATATTTCAAAAATGTTCAGGCTGCGTGTACCTAATATCAACCATGTCAGAGATATAAGCATTTTTGAAAAGTCGTAGGTATACGGTTATTTTTATTAATTTAAATATTTTATTGATTTCAAATTATATATTGAATACAAAAAAATATAAATTGTTTAAATAAAAAATGTCTCATATATCCCCGGTGTATTTATCACGCCATCCCTGCATAATTTTTTTTTCTATATTGTTCTTCCTCGATGTCTATAAATGTATCAAAAAATACCCATAACAACGTCCTTACTCGCAAACCTCGTACAAAATGTTAACGAAATTTTCTATCGCACTATTTATATATCCTTTTTCACATATTTTTAACGAGAAATGTTAAAATTAATAGTCTCGCATAGCTAAATAATGAAAATTAATTTCTGACTATACGTAGAGATAAACACATATAACAGAGCAAAATAACCTAATAAAATATTATTACGTATTCAATATATTTCACAACTAGTTGTGGACGTAATAAGTTTATCGCCACCCTGTACACTGGAATATTACGGATGCGCTCATTGTATCGGATTCTCACCGTATAATGTTCTGATTTCGCAATTATTTGTGTCGTTGCAACCCCCGATTGCGGATGGTGGCGCTGGTGGCTGTATGGTGGCTGTATCGGCTCGGAAGTGGAGTGAAAGTGTCTGCCGCACCACCCTCATCCTGCGGAGTTCATCCGGACTTCTTCCTCTGGCGGGATGCTCAACACATGGTCGCAAAATCAGTTACAAAAATTTAATATATATATATGGTGCAGTAATTTCAATCGGTCTTCAAGTAGAGATTCCAACCCATTTTTCTTCTATTTCATACTCGAATATTTGTGCGGCTATTTGAATAATATTCGTACTAATTTCTAAGGATGGAATATTAAACAATTCGGACGTGGAAGAGATACCTGTTGCTTCTTCGAAGAGTTCATCGACGTCCGAATTGCACACTGAATTAAGAAGCACCATTTTATCCCTCGCAGAGACTACAAATTTTCATTCAAATAATTTTAAAAATATATATTTTAGATATTTGGACATTTTCAAAAACGTTATATATACTATTTAAAACACTTTTGACAGTTAAGCCAACGTCAACCGCCACTGAGCGAGTATTTTCAACTGCAACGATGATAACAATAAAACTAAGAACAAATTTAAAATACAAAACGTTTAATGCGTTGTTATTTTTAAAATATGTATTTTTAAAACTAAATAAATAAACAGTTTATGGTAAATTAGCTCGTTTTCTTATAAATGTTGATGTATGATATTCAAAATTAATTTCATACTTTAGAAAAACATTTCGAATATTTTTGATTTTGAATAGTTGGAATCTCTATCCTCAAGGCTATCTGTATACGGAATTTTAAAGGGAAAAAGAGATAAAATGCGGGAAGCAGAGCGTGCGAGCGAAACGCTGAGCATATCTGGGCGACGATTGGGACGGCTTGTAAACAGTTGGCTGCGCTTCTGTTGCATTGTCAATCTTTTTTTTTTTTAAATTTGGCTTCTACCTTCTGTGTTCGTTGACATATTTTCAAAAAATATATATAATTAATTTAGCTGAACGATTAATATAATCATGTGACTACATTAAATACAATATCAGGAATTTAATTTAATTATTTTGAATCAGTCAAGAATGTTTGTATCATATTTTAATGATCAACGTCTATATTGTCAGTTTTTGATTAAGAAGAAATGGATATTTCTGAATAAAAAAAGTATTTTTTATCGATCTTTTGTTGAGGTGATGTGCTTTATCAAAATCTATTTTATTCTGAATCTATCTAATGGGGACAATTTAAAAAAGCAGTGTGTGTGACTGTATTTTTAAATTGTGCCCAAAATATATATATTTTATAATTAAACTTTTTAAAAAGTTGTAAACATTTTAGAAAGCATAGAAGGTAGCATTTTGCACTTTAAATATTAATACAAATTTATATTTTTATTTTTTATCTTTGTTTAATTAACCACTAAAATGAGTTTAAATACATCTACCGGTTTCGAAAAATACCATTTTCTTCTTCAGGATGTCATAACTAACTAAAACATATATTGTTAATATATTTATATTTGTTAATATATAATATATTTAGTTATGACATCCTGAAGAAGAAAATGGTATTTTTCGAAACCGGTAGATGTATTTAAACTCATTTTAGTGGTTAATTAAACAAAGATAAAAAATAAAAATATGAATCTTAACCACAAAGATAACATTGCTTATTTTAAAAGTATAATACAAATTTACATTAAATTTTTTTTAATTAACTGTAATGTCTCGTAACGGAGGAAAAATAATGCAGTATTCGCACAACAGAGCAATCTTGCACCAGGGCGGAGTTCGTCATTCATGGAAGTTGGTGTGACAAGATTTTTAGGGTCTTCTTCTTCTTCTTCTTCTTTTAAATAGGCAATTCACCCTTCAAGAGTGATTTGTGCCATAAATCAAGTTAAAAACTTTATTTTATAGAAAAAACTACAATAATATTATAGAATTGTCGCTAAAATCTGCTATTATATAGATTAAACGTGGCGAGTTAAGGGAAAGAAGATGACACAAGTTAACCGGGAGCTGAAAATTACCATTGACGAGAGCACTGCAAAAAAAACCTGTGATCCGCAACGGACAGGCAAAAACGACATGGTCAAGAGCTTCCTCCTCAGAGCACCACACTCACACATTGGGAAATCTATCAAGTTCAATCTGAACAAATCAGATGCCACTTGGCAGATTTTTAGGGTCCGTAAGGCCCAAAAGTAAGTCAGTCTAAAAAAATACATTTTAACAAATTGTGACCTCATTATGTGTGTGAATTAGTTTATCATCACATTTAATCAATCAAAATTAACACCACGACTCCTACAAAGCGCCGTGATATGATGCGCTCCAATCAACTGAACGTTTGTCGAATTATCTCTTCCGCGCGACTGACCAATTTATGTATTCAAATTATTATGGACCTCAAAGTTGAATGGGTTGCGATATTGTAGGTGGGTACGAATTAATAAATGAGTTTAAAAAATATTTAGTTCAGTGACCCCGAACTTCTTGGTAAGGAAGGAGCAGATTCGCATTTTATAACCGTAAAAAAATTAGAATAAAAAATCATTCCGTATCATACCACTCCTGCATAAAATGTGTTGCTTTTTTTCGTTCGTACCTCGTATTTTATTTTTATCTCTTCAGACATCGTCTGAATGTAATTTCAACTTTGGTGGTATTCCTTTGTTTTATGGACAACAAAAAACAATATTTCGATATTAAAAATTTATTTTATTATTTGCCTATTATTTTTTAATAGCTATTTCGCAACATATTTCACCTGGGAATCCTCGGGGAAAATATATCTATATTAAAATGTATATTTTACAATGGTTTGGACCCTGTGTACGCATATAATCAATTAAATCGCGCGTCTTTATAAGATGTTAATGTAATCTGTAGAAGAAAAATCTAAAAATAAATTTAGTGCATATGTTACAGCGAATGTGTATTACCAGTACTGACGTTTCAGTGAAAACATATCCGAATACGTTTCCACCAGTGGAAATATAACTTCACTAGCAGATTTTAGCAAATGTATATTCTACCCTAACCTATAATTGAACCTAACCTAACCTAGGTGTTGAAAAGAAAATAAAAATGACTGAGATTATAAACACGGCAGTTTATGCTGTCATATTTGTTGCCATGCTGTAGGGCGACACATCGACACTTAAGATCTAATATTTCTGCGCGGCGTATTCTCGCTTGTCAACGAATACAAACTCACTAAACGTAACCAGTGAATTTGTTTCTTCATTGTTTGATATACATCCACTGACCGGTTTAGTGAAAATATACTTTCACCAGTGAAAATATATTCTCACTGGTAATACAGATTCACTGTAACGTATACACCCAGCGCAACAAAAATAACCGCACCTATTGATAATATAATTTCGGCAGTTTTGTTAATTTTATCAGCTGTGTTTTGCTAACTGTTATGTTTTATGTTAATAAGGCAACATATGTACATACTTTAGATTTAATAATTATATATTTTATAGCGTAATAACAGCATTAACAGTTTAATTATTGAAGTCTACATTTATTAGCAAAAACTTCTATAAATATCTCTTCGAACTAAATCGGCCATTCTTAATTCAAAATGATTTGGTAACACTTCGAGTACTACAACACTATCGCCATCAATAGACTTAATTTGATAATTCATTTCCCTGAAACAGCATATATATCGTAATGAGAATCTAAATAGTGTAGTGGTACTCGATGTGTTTCCACTTATTAAACATATATACAACTTTCAAAATTTTTATAGATATGGAGATGAACGTTATATTTATATAAATTGAGGTCGTAAGCCTTGTAATTACCCATATTTCTATATATTTTCATTAAATATAATTTAAAAAATAGCTTCGTCTCTATGAGATATATGTTTGTTTAATAACAGTGCCTTTGTAGGTGAAAATCCAGCAATTGGTTTTCAAACAAAACAGGAATAGGTTGGTAAACAGGAATAGGTTTTTAGTGAACCAGGGTTCGTTTCCCCTGCCGGTGCTAGCATTTTAGCACAGCGACGTATCATTTTAGCGGCGGAGTGTTTATTTTCCTGTTATGACTACCCAGGGTGTTAATACACAAACTTTTGTCATGTTCGTAATGTACCTAAATATTATTAAGATTTATGGTTTGTTTTGCCCTTCAGTAAAATCACGCCGGAATTTAGTTTGCGCCCGATTTATATAAACTTCTGACAGTGTTTCGCCTGTCAGAGAACTAACTTTGAGTCCACCAGACGAGAGGCGAGGATCAAATAAATTCACCCTGATTATTCAACTTGCTGATGGGGTGTAAACGAAAATACCAAGTGATAATTCGGAATAAATATTTGGAGATTGGTATCACCCCGTAGGACACCCCCAAACTCGTGAGATGTCGATTATTACGAATCTATCAGATTTTAGCGTAGAGCGTGGTCGCGCATAATCCTGGTAAATCACCCATGCGTAATTAAAATTAACGTAGTTTAAAATGGTTTATATTTTATTTAATTCAAGACAGTGTAAATGAATAAAAATTTGAATATTAAATCAGTGGCGAATCTACAAAAATTGGGCCCCAATGCAGAATGGAAAAAAGGCCCCTAAATAAGTATTATACATAAGATATACGAATATTAGTACTGCGTGATTTATCCATTACGTAATACGAACAAAATCAGTATCTTAATTCATTCATATATTCATGAAAAAAACATAGTGTAGTTAGGCATTTACTTGTATATGTTCTTGCAATTAAAAAAATATTTACTTCGCTTTACGGTCCCTAACTCGACATATAAGTTGGGGACTGCTACTTGGGATTCTGTATCTAGACAATCCGGGTATCCCATGATTTTTTTCTGTCCGAGTCCGGGAATTTAAAAATATAATCCGAGACTTTGATTTTTCTTAATATTATTCATTTTAAACAAGTTAAATTATATAATTGAATCAACTAGAAATATATATATATATAGAAAAACATATGTATATTTTAAATACTAATTAAATGCGTTAATTAGAAAGATATACATATAAAATCAATCTTATCGAAATATATTGTTGTTGAGCTACCGGGATTACCACTAAAGAGATTCAGGTTCGAATCCCGATAATGCAACAACAAAATTTTTCGATAAAATTGATTTCATATGTATATCTTTCTAATTAATACATTTAATTAGTATTTAAAATATCACAGACCTATGTTCTGAATAATTATAACTTCACAATAAGAATGTGTTCTCCTTAACAATATGTATATTTATCAAAAAAAAAAAATTGTTTGCTGTGTATATGGTCAGCTTTAAAGATTTTGAAGGGAATAGTTTTGTCGGTTTGTTCAAACAGTGGATTATATTTCCTTGTAAAATTTAGGATATAATCGTGTCATATTTATTAAGGGACTTCAGTTTATCATTGATTTTGACCAAATGTATACTTTATTTTTTTATTGTTAGTATTTTGTAATTTTTATGTGTATTTGTATTTTGTAATCAATTTATAAATATCAGCATAATTTCATTTAAAAAAACTACTAATAATTATTTTATCAAACAATTTTTATTCGAATTAGTACCCGGAATACACGTCACACCAATATTCTTACTGTTTTTAAACAAAGTTAAGCGCTCGTGCTACGAAAATGGAACCAATTTTCTGATCTTCCGGGAGGAGTCTCGAACCCACGAGCGCTTGATAACTAGTGATCACTACATCAACAAGCATGTCATCATTATAGAAGCCGAAAAGCCGGGATTCGAACCTGGACCTCTTACTATCCGGGGAAGCACGTTCTCCACTTTCGCTATAGTAAATGACAAAAATATATAAAGTTGATTACTTTTAAAATTGGAATAGTAGATGTATCAATTTGAAATATTACAGAATAAAAGTTCAAAATTTGTCGAAGTAGTGAAAGTTGAGAACGCGCTTCCCCGGTTAGGAAAAGGTTCAGGTTCGAATTCCGGTAGCGACTAAAGATATTTTTCTAGTTGATTAATTTAATAATAGTCTAAAATAAGTTAAAATAAAGTTCATTTATTGATTTGTCCGGCTCGCAGATGATAATAGAATTTCTGGGTTATTCTGCAGCAGATTTTGTCGCTGTTACTCGCAAAAGGACAATGTCAGCTATAATTTTTAGTTCTGAGCGAAATACGTTACTGCATTACCATTACCGAACAAAATTAGTACCTGCCTAGTGATATAGCTAGCAAATAATGAAGCGAATTTACTATCCTACCACATAAGCATTTCTCCCATGGAAATGGTACTAAATTTCGATGGTGTCTAGTAGGATTCAGAAGTTGGTCTAACTACTCGACTGCATGAGGCAGAATACAAGACTAATTATTTATTTGTGTACTTTATGTGTACATGAAATGAAAATGTATTTAAGGCTGGCACTATTCCATATAATAATAATATTAAACAACTATTATATTAAATACAAATTAAATTAATCAACTAGAAAAATATCTTTAGTCGCTACCGGAATTCGAACCTGAACCTCTTCCTAACCGGGGAAGCGCGTTCTCAACTTTCGCTACAGCGCTCGAATATATTTACGACAAATTTTGAACTTTTATTCTGTAATATTTCAAATTGATACATCTACTATTCTAATTTTAAAAGTAATCAACTTTTTCTTTTTTTTTCATTTATTATAGCATATACTATAAAGTGGAGAACGTGCTTCCCCGGATAGTAAGAGGTCCAGGTTCAAATCCCGGTAGCAACTAAATATTTTTTTGATATATAGATTTTTTTCTGTATATCTTTCTAGTTTATTAATTTAATTGGTATTGAATACCATATAACTATATTCTGAAAATGCAACTACACGACAAAAATGTGTTTTCCCTAATAACTGTGACCATAAGACTCGGCACGTTCGGATAAACCAGATACTGGCTGATGGTCCTTTTATGATTTATGAATATGGCGCTTTATCTTCTCTGCTTACCCCTGCGGTGAAACGGCGTGATAGAAAGATAGTTAATTAACTAGTAATTTTATCATCATTTAACTGATAGTCTGTCGATTTCATATAATTTAATCCGATGCTGGTTACAAAAGTATTTTTCTACATTCTGCTCAAATATGATCTGAGATGTACTCTTATTGTGGGTTAAATCTGCCGGCAGTGGTGCATTAAGGGTGGGTCCTTGTTAATTGTACTCGTATTATTTTATATTAGCTTTATGTTATGTATTGTAAATATTATTTATTTATTTACTAATAAAGTGAGTCAACCGGGGACGATGAGGGCAAATCTTGTTTTGGCAGCTGTGCCGTATCGCTCTGTCAATATGCGAGGAGCTATCGAACAGCTGCCTAGTAGTATTGAAAAATGCCAACCAGACGGTGAAAGAGTAGGACCGAGATAGGAGCCTTGGTGGGTCCGCCCTCATTGGTCACAACAGTTTAGAGGATAGAGCAAAAGTTTAGCATGCTACTCATCTCTTCTTATTGATACAAAGCACAGTTGTTAATACCGCTATGATGTCCATCATCATTTTTGATGTCCTCTACAAACTATCACACATTGACGCACGCTGTTCCATCTCCTGTTGTACGAGGCCAACCTTTCAGTGGTCATTACCAGTGGAAAAACTATTAACCCTGCTAAATCGAATCGCTTTGGAGAAGGATATTTTGCACGTCAGTGAAAAACAATTCAAGTATTAATTCTCAGATCACAGCTATCAACCGACATTCTAAGAAAAGTAACTATATGATTAAAATAATTAATAGTTCATCTATTTGTATGTGTGCGACCGTTGTATTGATTACGCCTTGTTTGCAATGAATGGCCTAGTTAAATATTTCAATAAACAATAAACAAACTTGAATCGGTTACAATAATTTTAAATATGGTTATTCATAAATCGACAATAAATAAGTAGATGGCATAGACCAGTAAATTAAAAGACATGAAATAATGTGTACATATAGGAGAGGGGTTTGGAACATTAGTTGCGGGACGAGGGGCATTCTACACACATTATTTGTGGAAACATAAATCCGATAGTTTATGACACGTACGCGTACGTTTATGCGTACACGGAATACATGTCACATCAATATTCTTAGCTAAACGCTTGTGCTATGAAAATAGGACTAAATTACTAGAGTCCTGGAAGTCACTAGGCCAGCGTCTTAACCACTACACCAACAAGCTACAGTAAAAGTATTTACTCTTCGAAAATTAAATCTTCGTGTAAACAATACGTATTTACTTACATTAATGCATATTATGTTGTTATCGTTTAAATTTTCGTAGCAATTATTTATTTAAAAAAAAACACGAAGCTATTTGATTGCGTCAGTGGTACCACAGGTAAAATATTGAAACAAGGCATTTACGTTAGTTCATGTCTACATATTTGGTAGTCTGTGCTAGATAGGTACCTACTCCCACACTTTTTAACTATCGAAATTCATAAATGGAATAAAAATGTGTAATTTAAATAAAAAATTAAATACATCTATTTTAATATTCAATTTATTATGTTATTACAGTTTAAAATAATTAAAATCCTAAAACTTCAATATCTCGAACATGTAATGAGACTTGTAGGCAGAAATCGGGGCTCTAGAAGAAGAAGAACATCATGGCTGAAGAACTTGAGGAAATGGTTTGGTCAGTCCACTGTAAAGCTTTTACGGTCCGTAGTAAACAAAGTGGTCGAAACCGTTGAACGGATAGAGCACCATAAGAAGAAGTAAAAAAAAGAAAAAGAAATCATTACTCATTTTTCACCAGTCACTGCGGATACTGTGTGTGTGCTTTTACAAATCATTTACAAATGTTCATGTCTGTGATCGTTCAAATAAAAGCGACATGTTCCTGACTATTGCCTTTCATTTTCTTACAATCTGGATCTTTTCAACCCTCGGATTAGTCGCCCCCATGCAACGCCCCCCTCCCCTAATATTAAAAATTAATATCTAAGCCGCCTGGTACACAGAGTACGTGTAATTGTAAAGTTTGTGCCCGCCGTGTGGTAAATCAAGCCCCAAATAATCAGTGCGTTGTGTTTTGAACTCATTGGCAGTTCAGAGTTTGCGATTTCCAACCGCACAATGGAACACGTCAAAAACTTCGTCTCTTGTTACAATTCGCAAATGTTACGTTTCGCAAATGTAACAATTCGCAACACTAAATAAAGGCAGTATTGTCTGTGGAAATGGGGAACATTTCGCTGGAGGAAATTGAAAACACAAATCAAATGTCTCCTTTTTAACTTTTGTACGTGGCACGACTCAAAAGTTGCTTTATTGAATTTCATTCGTACACAATATTATAATATACTCCCGAGATAACACACCTACATTAGGGTGGGCCGGTCTCGTGTGGAAGTTTTTTTTTTATTAAAATCCAATATAGGTCCTGGCGTTCCTTAATGTTGAGGAGAAATAATGATGCTTAATAATATTATGTAGGTACATTATGAGATGCCGCAGAGGCGGCGAACTTTAAATAACTTTTTAAATAAGGGGGTGTGTCAAATTAGACAGGGTAAGTATCTTCCCTTGGATTCATAAATGACAAAGAATGTTTTTTTAAATTATTCTTTAATACACGTACCTACGTGAGTATCTGGATTTCTTGTATCTGTCACATATTCTGAATTGTTTCAGCGTGTTTACTAAAAATGACTAATTAAATATAAAACAAAACGAAATGAAGTAGATTTTATTATACGTTACATAAATCTTTAAATTCTAGAAGAGTTAGTATTTTTTTTTCTGGGCACACTGATAATAATTAAAAGGTAAAATATATTGATACAAATGGGTGGAGGATGAAGACATGAAAAATAAAGAATCTGTCGGAGACCCGACGACCGAGCGGCTTGTTTTTAATATTCCCACTCAGCAATCTTAATCACATCCGAAGCTGCCACAGCCTATTTTGATATCTGATGGATGAGTGGGATTTCTAGTAGTTAACATTATCCTCTTAAGGCATTTTTTATGTACCATTCAAAAGTTATGATACCTTGAACTGACAGAGAGAGTTTCATGTGTTATTATGTTTAACTTCACCGCTGTACGAATAAAAAGCAGCATTAGAAATAACTACCAACATTATTTAAGCTGCTTCACAATCAAATCCTATCAATAGTTTGGTACCTGAAATGGATTCGTTCAGCTCTCAAATATAAGTGTTCTATTCTGTAAAAGTACGTACCTGTCCCAAAATGACATACCAAGATAAAATAAGATAGTGAGTATTTCTCAAGAACACTGCATTACTATAGAGAAACAATGTTTTCAAACAGTTGAATTATTACATTTAGCACGCACGTTGTGCAATGGTATTTTAAAAAATATATATGTTTACGATACACAATTAATTCCGTTAGATATAAATATACCCTACACAATCATTTTCAATTATAATTTAATAATTGCAAGTAAGTTTTCTGTTAGTGCATATATTTTTTCATTTCTCAATAATAAAATTTACTCAATTTTGAGGATTGATTTCATATCACTATTTGATGAATATTAAAATTACCTAGAGAGTAAAATGACGTGCCAAGTGCTCGGTTAAAATGACATACCAAGTGCTCGGATAAAATGACATACCAAGTGCTCGGATAAAATGAAATACCAAGTGCTCAGATAAAATGACATACCAAGTACTCGGATAAAATGATATACTATGTCATTTTATCTATATCACCAATTAAGTGTTTAGTTTTATTAAAATATTCTGTGTATTGTTTATATTGCATACAGAGTTTATTAAATTTTATATGTAATAAATAATGGTTCGATAGTATAACACAAAACGACCAACGAACATCTGCACGTCAGTTCTGAGAGCAACAACGACATTTTATCAAAGATTCTACATGTTCTTAGCTCCGAAACTGTACAACACACTCAGTACCAACTGAAAATCGTTCAACTCCAATAAGATTACACAAATATGGACCCAATATATGATCCAATCGGTTAGAGAGCAATCAGAAGCATTGCTATTCTTACATAATCATTACACAGTGCCTAGACCAATAATTCACTAGTTCTACGACACTCCCACTACATTTTTATTTAAAAAAAAAAATTAAATGACACCACAGCAGCACAAAAAAAACTGACTACTTTAACACAGACTTCAGTCTAGCAAAGTAGCCAGGACAACGCTGTATATATCAGAGGTGGAGTCTACTCCACCCCACACGATAAACTACAAGTATTTAATTGCAATATAATTGTATCTTATGTTTTCATGTTATATTATAATATATTCACCTCTGTTACAACAAAAATATGTATGTCAGTAAAGTCTAAATAAATAAGATAAAGACGGATCGTCAAAATTGGGACAGTGAAAGAATGCAGAATGCCATTAATGAAGGATCCAATGTATTTAACAAGTAGTCCATATCTAAAAGTAAAGAGTAGCATAGCAGACCGCTACCTGCTACTCGGTCAAAAAAAGTATTTAAATTTCAGATGCTGAAAGAAAGTAAAACAAATACATCACATTTTGCTGAGTGTGACGACGATTATGACGCTGTTTACATTTTTTGTAATGATTTGTTTAGCCAATCCAAGCTAGGGGAAGGATGGCTTAAATGCCGATTATGTTTTGTATGGGCACATAATGAATATGCTGATCTATCTCAGACGGCAATATTAATGTTAAATAACATATATTTATGTCATTTTACTAGTGAACTCGGATAATGCTAATGACTTTCTAAATATAATGATTATTTTATTTTATTTGTAATACATTTCATTTTATTTTTTATTTTGATTCAATTATGATGGAACTTGTATTTTCGCTTAACCTATGTCGTTTTAGGACAGGTTCCTCTATATTAACTTGTGTATATTATGGATGACGAAAGTGTTTCTGTGAAGTTAAAAATATTTTTGATTGCAATTTTCTATTTTGGGGTTGATTCATTTCTACGATTTTATATAAAATTGATTAGTCCTATCTGGTTCGACATACAAAAAAGTGCTTTATTTTATTAATTTATTTATTCTTGATATAGTGCATATATATATATATGTTTAATTTAAGGTTTCGGCGAATACTAGTGTATGGAACTGGCGTCTCTTGGCGTTTTTTGTAGATAGTTTCTAAGAGAAATAATAATAATAAATTTAATAACTCAACCGATAGATCGAGGCACAGTCACTCGCTACTAACACGTGAAGGAATGTACAGAATTGACATTAATGGATTGAATTTGATAATTTAAAATGTTTATTACAATAAGGTTGTTATGTAGTAAAAGTGTCAAAGCGGTCAGCGCTGATTCCATTGTGCCATATGGTGCCACTGATCAGTCGGTCTAGCCGCATGCAGAGTCTCAGAATATCGTAGACTCCTCTTCTTCTTCTTCTTCTTCTTTCAAACAGGCAATCCACCCTTCAAGAGTAATTTGTGCCATTAAACAAGTTTAAACATTATTTCATAGAAAGCAGTACAACAATATTATAGAATAGGGAATATTGCGTTACAATATATCGTAGACTTGAGCGAATTAAAAAAAAAAAAATTTACTCAACTGTGGAATCCTCTGCGAAAAGTTAATAAGTTTTTGATGCAACGCCTTGATAATGGCACGTGTCACCGTACCGAAATGTCAGAAACCATCTACAAAACACGCGACCTAATCCAGAAGAGACGCCAGTTCCATATACTTATATATTACTCTAATATAAACAAGACCAATAATTTCCTTTTTACTGTAACTTATCTTGCATATATTTGCTTAGTTTCATTTTGAATCTATGTAGTTTCTCCTCCTTTCTTATAATAATAATAATAATGGTTAATTTGTATAGCGCCATTTTCGTAAAAACTTTCACCTCAAGGGCGCTTTACACATAATATGTTTTTTTAAATTAAAAAATCGTTATTTTCACTTATGGAAATGATTTTTTGAAAAAGTGCGTTTTTAGTTTCTTCTTAAATAAAGTCTCTGATGCACTGTTTCTAATAACGGACGGCAAAGAGTTCCACGCTTTTGGGCCTGCCACTGCGAATGCCCGTTCACTAAATTTAGACTTTTGGCAACGGCTGATCGGTTCTACAACCCTTCCTGCAGCTGAAGTAGAGGCTGACCTGAGAGTTTGACGTCTACCATTCAAATCGTCTGAGATATTCTTGAAGATATAGAGACGCCATGTTGTGTGTCGCCTTGTACATCAACCAGCACAATTTAAATTCAACTCTTTCAGGGAATCGGAGCCAATGTAGCTGATGTAAAAGAGATGTTATATGAGAGAATTTGGAAACTCCATATATTATCCGTGCAGCCGCATTTAGAATAGATTTATATCATCTGGCATTTCATTGAAAAATTTTCATCGCACTGTACATCGCTAATTTCTGAGATTTAGCCTTCTTCCTGAATAGCAGTCTCATTTTGCCTCTTCCGTTTGTGTGATGCTCGTGCTCATGTTGATTTGCATCAATATTTCTTATAAATTCTGCTGATATATTTTCTTATAAATTCTGCTGATAGTGAAGACACTATAATCAAATAATGCGCGGTATATTAAACGTAACTAAACGTGGCAAGTCATTAATTATTTGAATATGTTTCGATATGAATCGTGTCTTGTATATTTCACTCTGGATAACGGACTGGTTAACTTTTCCCATATGGTGCTAAAATAATAACGCGCGCTCCGGTGCTGTAAACTCAGTGTACATGGAGACTTTGCTATTTTTAAGTCGGATAAACATGAATATTTTATATTTATTACTTATATTAATCATAAAATAATACTTTATACATATATATCAATTATTGTGAAAAAGTGCTAAGAATGAGTAAAAACATTGACATATAAGACACATAAGACGCATAAAACACATCTAACTCGGCCAGCGTACACTCTACCACTAGCTAAAGTGACGATCAGCGCCCCGCGCACTACGCCTTCCGCACCACTCCGCTCGTACACATACATGAATGTATTGACAAATTCACGTCAGTTTCTTCCAGAAAACATTTTTTATTGTTGCGTATGGTAATTGTAATTATTTTACCCTATACATAAATATATTACGGAGGAATACCTAAAATGTGAACTTTGTATTTAGTACATTTACAGAGATATTCACATAATTAAAGGCAATGACAACTCAGTTTACATCACCGGAGAGAAAAGGGTAATATGTGATCATCGTCGAGCAATCTACAAATCTACCTCAGCCGTTGCATTTGGTAAATAAATAGTTTTTTAAAGAATCCACCCTTCTGTGAGTATGGAGTTCCTCAAACAACGGAATATATTGTGGCTGAGTGGTACGACGTGATTGTCGTCTAGTGGTCACGATACTCGCCTAGTGATATAGTCGCCGGGGGTTCGAGCCTCGTTCCAGAAGACCATCAAGTTTGTCCTATTTTTATAGCACAAGCATTTAGCTTATTTTGAAGACAGTAAGAATATTACTTCTTTATACCAGTTTATCTTTCAGTATCTTGTCAAAACATGACATCTTTTATGTAGATTTTTTTTTTTAATATGTTAACATACGTTGATGTTACTTTGAAATATCGTTCAGCGGGCACACAAAATGATGTCTAAAACAGATACATACAGACATACTACTAGCGAATGTAATATTGTATTTATTTTTTAAATTTCATCAATTTTATCTAAGGGTAAAACAATGAAAGGTCGGCTACGTATTTATTATAATATTTCTGCAAAATTAAACGAAGAATAAAACACTTAAAAATATAAAAATAAAATATTCCAACAAAAGTGGCAGTGCCTTTCAAATATTCGAGCCGAAACCTCGCATGAAAGCCTTCGTATATATTTTTCCATGGACTTTCTGTACACATTTTACTCCTATGGACTTTTCGCGATGCTGTTATTCCTGAATACGTTTTCGCGCCGAGCTTTCTAGTACACGCGGATCCCCGGAACCTTAGAGGGTATATTTATTTTAACAAAAGACCACAGGAATTTGTGACACGAAACCTCACACCCACTACATTTTAGATATTTATTATAATATAAGATCCTTTTAGGAATTTATAACAAGCACCTACATTTTATCCGCTGAATTTTAGATTATTAAAAATAAATCTTTATTATTTTGTCGTAAGTTTTTATATTTTTTGAGAGAATTTTTATATTTTATTTTTTTAATTTGTGAAAAAAGGTATTTCGACACGGTATGTTATCATATAAAATGCATTTATTAGTAATATTATCAGTTAAATTAATACATTACATAAATAAATGAAAATATATTCAAATGTTTCATAAATCACTTACGAACGCATTTAAACACAATGAAATATTTTTAGAATTCATGTGCTCGTTGTTAGATGATGATATATCATGTTTCGTTCTTCTTTAGGATTATAATTCTGATCGTTTTGGGACTGAGATTTACAGTTTCAACAATCCCACTCTCCTCCTCCCACGCAAACGTCCCACGCAGGACGTAGACCTTGCCCCGATGCGATACTGGACCCTTCTAAGGGTGGTTACAAGAATTTATAAAATATTTACCAGAAATTCGATATCAGAGGATGCTCACCTTTCTTTAATTTCATAATACATTTCATGAAATTGAATGACACTTTATGGATCACGTGATCGGCCGATTGTCTATTTTGTCGGATGTTAGCGCAATATGCATTTACTACAAATCGAATGGAATGAGAACACGATAAATTCGCCTTGACGGCGTTATTTCTTTGAAGTTAACTTAATGCATTAGATTAGATTGATTACATTTGAAAATTAGGTTTATCTTCAGTTCCCTATTCATGTCTCTCTCACACATCATCTTAAAATATGTAACTAATTCAAATTAAATCAATCAATTTGAAAAATATTCTGTTACCACCGGGATATGAACTCGGAACTTTTCCTTTCTAGGGAAATGCGTTGCCATTTCTACAGTTACATCTATTATTCAATTTTTAATATTAAAGTTAAAATTTATATAGCTGTATCATTTAAAAATACTACAGTAACAAATGTAGGAAAATTTTAATAGTTAACGTGGCGAAATGCTGACTTATTTTCCCAGATAAGGAATGTTTCGGGTTTGTATCTAAATATTATTCAATAAATAGATGTTATTCTAAATATCTTTCTAATTGAGTAATTTGTTTTATATTCATATCTCAGAACTGTGCACTGTAATTGCAACTTTACAATTAAATGTGTTTTTATTAAAAATATGTAATTAATGGATTTTTTATTGATATATATATATAATATAGTATTACTACATAGTATTTGAATAGAATCAGAGCCGCTATTCCAAAAACTAAAGTTGCTAAATATTAGGCATTCATTCATAAAGATTCTACTTAAAGTACTCGGGCAAAAACTAAAAAAAAAAACTAGCTGTCTCGTTAATGAAAACCTCATTTGCTCAAAGACATGCATGTTTTACAGGACCGCTGATATACAATAAGCTACCACAAGAGATGGCGACGGTATGGTTTCCTCAATTCTGCGTATTGATAAAGGGATGGCTTTTCAAAATTGGAAGAAGTCAGCTGGAAGAGTTCCTTAAATGATCAAAGCTACTCATTTTATGTCATTCTTTTTTATCCTTACATCCGTGCTTGTTTCTTTTCTTTTACTTCGTTCATTTTACTATTGTCTTCTTTTTGATTTATCTGTTTTTTAGAATTTAATTTAATTTGTTACCTTACTTCTAACTTATAACTACCTACCTCAGAACAGGTACTTTATATGTACCTAGTGAGATAGGAAGCGTACAATAGGCTTGCATGTAAATGGAATGTAGTATTAATACATGTACTTTCTGATGTATTGGTTACTTTAAGGATTGTTATATTGATGCAACCTTTAAAGGAATGTTGTTTTTAAAATAAATGCTGATTATCGGTACTGTAATGAAAAATAAAATGTATTGATGCTACATTTTTTTATGAATAATATTGAAAAAATATAAACATAGAATTGGCAGTGTGTTTAGTTTTATAATATATCAGCTACATTTGATTTAACATATCCTGTGAGAAAAAAGAGTGGCCGTCACTCTGATTTCTTTCCTCATAATGAAGGAGGAAAAGTATCCCACATGTGGGAGAAGAAGAGTATTTCAAAAAATAGGCGGAGCCTTTTCAGCGAATACCTTTTGTGTACTTTTTCATAATTAAAAACGTTTCTTTCATCATTTTAATTATGGCGTCCGCCGACCTGAAAAATTGTGTAAATTAATAATTTTCTTTCTCAATGTTCTGAGTATAATCTCAGATTAAATAATATAGACAATAAGTGCTTGACTTTATTTTAAAATAGCATAATGCTCTTATTACAATGACGTAGATCACTCACTGTTCACCACCGTAATTAGTTCTTACCAATAATAAATAAATTTTACAAGCATGTCCTATCTTACTAGTAATAAAATAAAGTATCTATATAATATGTCTATATATCTAATTTTGCGTACATCCTCAGTCAGATTGCAGTGATATTTGCAAGAAAAATCTGTAGATCTGGAGGATATTATTATTTATATGTGATAAATTCAATTTAAGACATTCGTTTATTTAGATTCGCATACGCACGGCTCTCAGCCAATTACTAACAAGTTTAAAATGTTACATTCGCACGTGTGCGACGTCAGCCAATCACAATAAGTTAGAAATGTTAAATCGGAATAAATAAAATAGCAATTTCATACATTATTTCCGCTGCTATTCGAGTGCACAAAATTACAATATCTATTAATTACATATATTATGAATCTTTATGACTTTCTCTAAATAAAATACACTAAACACGAAGACTACCGAATTAAATATCAATCATTTTGGCATTTCTCTTTGACAACTGCAATCGTCGCCATCTATTATATATATTTAAAAAATATTTAACTTACATTAGAGACACTGTCCTACGCGAAGCCGCGTTGTAATACAAAAATATATATATACATACTCAAAAGTACATAAGTACACACCATACTAATAAGAAAACAAAATGGTTGACTTTTAAAATTTTACACTTAAATGGAAAGAAATAATATTGAATGGTGCCTTTTACAAGGGCGACAGAAAGTATCTTCCATACAAGACAACGAATTATATTAATTCACTCGTGGGCAGAGACCGTGTGGGAGGGTGAAATTTGGGCAGTCATAGATAAATACTACTTCTTACCATATACGGTGAGAAGTAATGGGTAATCCGAATGATCGTGTATTAAAAATACCCGTGTTGTGAGAGGGAGGAAGCCTTAAAGTCTGAATATCTGATAAACACACAAATAAATCCACCCACTATCCGGCACTCTTAAATGCATGCAGTCAATAAATATACAAACAAATTTTGTGGATACATCACTTTTATAGATTTTTATTTACTCTCTTGTTTTATAATTTTTTTATAAATTTTCATTAATACTGTATAATATTGAAAACCTTCCAATATATATTATAATATGGGCCAGCACGGGTATTTTTGTCAGGGTTATTTTCAATACGTCAATACCAATTGAGTGTTACAAAAGTTTTAGACAGAGGACCAACGTCCCTGAACGCAGAAAATTAATAATGTCAATATATTTTTTATCACTCGTATAACATTTATATATTTAGAATAATGAGCATAAATATTAACCTTTCCCTTACGGTGCTAAAATAAAAACGCGCATTCCGATGTTGTAAACTCAGTGTAAATGTAGACTTTTGCGATTTTTAAGTCGGATAATTGTGAATATTTTACATTTATCATTTATATTAGTCATTCAAATAATAGTCGATATATATATAATATCAATTATTATGTAAAAGTGCTAAAAATTAGAAAAAATGATCATTACGAATGACAGCATAAAGACTCATAAGACACGTCTAACTTGGAGAGCGCACGCTCTGCCACTAAAGTGACGATCGGCATCCGGCACCCTGCGCTCGGCGCACCGTGCATTCTGCACGTACACATACACGTATTGACAAATTCACGTCTGATTCTTCGAGAACATTTTTTTTATTGTTACGTATGATATTTAGTATGTTTACAGAGATATTCACATAAATAGAGGCAATGTTAACTCAGTTCATATCATCGCAGAGTAAAGGTCAATGACGTATTTAAAAAAATTGTGTGTATAATATACTTGATTAATAATTTAATATAATTAAGACTGATCATAATTTGCGTAACCATATTAAATAATAACTAAGTACAAAGGACATAAAGTAGATCTATATATGGGAGTTACATGTTATATAATATAGTTACTAATAATAAATAATAAATAAATAAATATTCTAAATAAAATAAATGTTATTAAGAGTTTTAAATGAGTAAGTATATAAGTTATATTAAAATAAACGCTTTTTAAATATATTGCTGGAGAAGGATGTTAAGTATCCTGTGGACAGCATGACGCACGAAAACCTCTTTCCTGCAACAAATCGAACCTCATCAAGCCCTATCCACAGCAGTGAACAAAAGTCTTTCACTTCTTCAGCCACATTATGCATCAAAATGATAGCCTAGGAAAGGAGATTACTCTGGGTATGACTTTGGGTCGAAAAAGACTTGGAAGGGTGCCACAACGATGGATAAACACGATGCATCTGGCTGAAGAGATCTTGGATTCAGCTCTAAGGGCGACCCAGGACCGGAACATGTGGTGGTGCATTACGAGCCGAGTCTCATCTGATTGCGGCCGCTATATGTCAATACTTGTTAAAATGTGACTATTAAGGAGAACACATTCTTATTGTGAAGTTGTAATTATTCAGAACAGACGGTCTGTGATATTTTAAATACTAATTAAATGTATTAATTAGAAATATATATATATTTTTGCGCTACCGGGATTCGAATCTGGATCCAAACCGGGAAGGTGCATTAATTGAATTGTTAATTCTGGCGTCTTATATCTGACTACTCAAAGGTATTTCAATAATAGAACGATAGATGTATTCATTTGAAAAGTGTAACATATAGATTCGAAAATTAGTCGTCAAAAGTACTATCTGCTGTAGCATTGTCGGTTAATACGCTTTATTCAGTAGGAATCCCGGTAGCAACAACAATATTTTTCATTAAAATTGATTTTATATGTATATATTTCTAATTTACATTTAATTAGTATTTAAAATGTGACTCTTATACACGATAAATTTCTTTTGTATACTACATTCAACGAATGCTTTAAAAATATAATTAATTAATTAACAATTGTGAAACGAAAGAAGGCTTCTTTTTTAAATTAAGGCGCCCAGATGTCTTCTGCCCTGCGTAATTATGATTGTCGTACAGAACTCTCAGCGTCATTTATCATCCGCGCGTACTTCTCCGAAGGGCGTGGGCGTTCTTTTGTTAACATGCTGTTTTAGATATTATTTTACGTAGGTAGAATTTTGAAGAATGTATTCTGACGGGGTAAAGGGAACCCTAATTCAAATAAACATTTATTTATCTTACCAATTTGTACTCACACGTGTAATGCGACACCATTACATAACATTATATTACTGTGTTTCCAAATATTAATACAAATAACGCCATAAATATCTGAAAAAACATTGAATAAATTACAAAAATTTTGTGTGGGAAAATTTATAGTTGTGCATTTCGGAGAGTAATCCAGTGTACATCAATTGGTCAGATTAACTTTGTACCAAATTCTTAATTAAAAAAAACTTTGTACACAAAAAAAATCCGTATTGTATAAAAACATAACATAAAAGAAACAAAATATACTATCGAGTCAATTACTTGAATATTTGCACTGTCTGCTATACTACAATAATATTTAGTAATGTTGTAGGCAGGGTACCAAATTAAGTATTTTTACTTTGCCACAACATTGCTACTTATTTAAATAAGTATTTGACAACACACTCTGAAGTATTAAAATATAATAAATTATTATTTGCTACTGTATTTTTTAGAGGTTATTAAAAATATTTATATTCAAATGATTTCCCGTCATTGTTGACATGAATTTTCCCTAGTATATACTTTTAATATTCCGCCTAAATCAAGGATAAAAAAATAAACATAATAAAATTATAAATTCAAATCAACATTTTGTTTTATGAACACAATGAACAAGAAAAAGTAAACAACAAAGAACTTAAATAAAAGACAAAAAAGGGAAAAAGGTCAGACGTTCAGTCATGATTTGATTTTTTACCGTTTAATTCTTCGTAAAAACATCTTACAATGTCCCAAACACTTTATCATAATATTAAAATATATTTGTTTCTGATTTCAGGTAAGTCTCGACAGCTTCACAAACCCCTGTCTGAGGGTTGAATAAAATCTTCATTTGGCGGAATTCTTTCGATTTGCGGTGAGTGACAGATATATTATTTTCTCCGCGGTAAACGTAACATTGAACAACATAATATAAAGGAAAAACATGTCAAATTTTCATTTCCGTAGTATTACGTATCTGCGTATTAAAAATAATTTGTGTTTTTCTTTTTTTACGTTATATGACTTCCAAGCGCTCACGTACTGAAGAGTTGTGGAGGGAAATTGATTTTATCCACACGTGTATTTTAGAGAGCAGGTTAGCAGCCGGAGGAAATTCGAAAGACGGCAAATCTTTTCATCGTCGTAGAATATAAGCTCGAATTGGGGAAACTTTAGCTTTATGCATGCGGTGCCATGAAGCCGATGCCACGTATTTTATCATGCAGTGATATATATTCTACCAACTTTGGTCGATGCATTTTTTCTTAGTACTTAGGCTGTACGATTAGTATAATTTAAAATATGTATAAGGTATTTGAGAAGATTCAGGATATCGTACTAAAACGTAAAAAATATGTTTAATATGAATTAAATATATTAATTAGATAGATATACATATAAAATCAATTTTATCGAAAAATATTGTTGTTGCGCCACCGGTATTCGAACCTGGATCTCTTTCCTAACCGGGGAAGGTGCATTATCCAACTATGCTACAGCGACAATATTTTTAGCGACAATTTTCGAAGCTATATGTTACCTTTTTGATATTAATGCATTTAATCGTTCCATTATTTTTACAGAATCTCAAATACCTTTGAGTAAATTGATAGCAGACGCCAGAATTATTTAAATTGATACATCTTTATTATTAGGAAAAATATTGTCGCTGTAGCATAGTTGGATAATGCACCTTCCCCGGTTAAGAAAGAGATCCAGGTTCGAATCCCGGTGGCGCAACAACAATATTTTTCGATAAAATTGATTTTATATGTATATCTTTCTAATTAATATATTTAATTCATATTTAAAATATCACAGACCGTCTGTTCTGAATAATTACAACTTCACAATAAGAATGTGTTCTCCTAGTAAAAAATATGTTTTCGACGAATATTATCATATCAAATATCAAGATACAGAAACACATATCGTTCTGTATTGCGTTTGACCAATAAGGTCTTGCTCACATTAAAAATGTTCATACTTTGAGTGACTGTTTTGATTCCAAAATTGTGTCCATTGTTCGTATGTAAATTTTTAAACATTTATTAAGTAAATTTATCATTATTTTATAATAATACAAATGCTTTTTTTAAATCAATCGAAATATACACAAATCAAATTATTGTAAATAGTATATTACTCAAAACGCTCACTTTTTACTTATACGGTAATTTTTTTCCTTTTATAAGATTGTTATTATTTATGAAAATAATTGGTGTCAGAATTATTTCGGTTCATTTTTACAACCGAAACCGTTTTTGAAGTTACTCATACTATGTTAAAGTAATGTAATAAATAAATAATGATAATATTGCCAAAATGTAAGTATTGTGGTTATTTGACAGAATATATAATATTCATTTTTGATAATAAAATATAAACGGCGTAGAATAAATTAATTAATTAATCTACCGTTTGGATAAGTACTACTGTCGGTAGATTTCTTTATCCACTTAGCTGTAGCCATTTAATTAATATCCGAAATGTAAATGGATTTAAGGAAATTCAGGGAAAAGTTGCATTTAGTAGAATCGTAGGCTTTCACAGCCATCAACTAATGATATACTGTCTTCTGCGTTAGCGTGCCGATAGCCTAAAATACTAAATACTTGAATGAATATAAATAAAACAATGTTATAACTCTACTTGAGTTTACTGTTTTAATACTTCACTTATCGGAGTTTGGAGTTAGCTGCTTTGCAGTAAGTTTGCAGTATCGATGTTACAGTGAATGGGTATTAATTACCAATGAAGGTATATTTTCAAAATTATAAATATAATCTCACTGCTCAGTATCAGTGAAACTGTTTTCGTTCTGTGAAATTGTAAATCAATTGTTTGGTGCGTTTTGACTGCCCGAATTAGTGAAATTATATTTATACTTACTTACCATCACGCCGTTTCCGCGCGGGGGTAGGCAGAGAGGATTGAGCGCTACATTTTTCTGTCCTGATACACAATTCTCGCCTCATTCACATTCACACATCATACAGGACCATCCTCCAGTCTATCTGGTTTACCTAGTCGTGCCAAGTCTTCATATAGTATATCTTTCTTACCATTCTCTCGTCGTTCATCCGTTCCATATAACCAAACCACTAAAGTGATCCTTTCTCAATCTTACTCACTATACTAAGATCAGCTTTACATTATTTCCTTATTTCTTCATTCGTTACTCTGTCATAAATGGATCTGCCACATATACGCCTAACTGATCTCATTTCCACTGCATTCAGTCTATTTTCGTTCCTTTTCTGCCAGCTCCAGGCCTTACTTCCATACATCAGTGTCGGTACCAGGACTCCATTGTGAACCGCTAGCCTCTCTTCAGTTGATATTTATAGTAAATATATTAATTAGAAAGATATACATATAAAATCAATTTATCGAAAAATATTGTTGTTGCGCCACCGGGATTCGATGGGAAGGTGCATTATCCAACTATGCTACAGCGACGATATTTTTAGCGACAAATTTTCGAACCTATATGTTACCTTTTTGATATTAATACATTTAATCGTTCCATTATTTAAAAGAGCCATCTACCTTATTTTTACGGAATCTCAAATACCTTTGAGTAATCTGTTAGTAATTTTGAATTCATTTTTATTAAATTTTGGACACATTGATACAACTTTATTATTAGGAGAACACATTCTTATTGTGAAGTTGTAATTATTCAGAACATAGGTTTGTGATATTTTAAAATATCGCAGACCTATGTTCTGAATAATTACTAGAGAAAATTAAATCTACTGGACGAGGATATCAATTACGTCAATCAAGTTGTTGTAGATAGAGTAGTCTACCGGTAACATATTCGATATATTATACAGCCTTACGGAAGCATTACAAATATGAGATTATTATATTACGAGAAAGCAGAAACGTTAACGGTGTCTCTATTATTCAAATGTCCTCCAACTCCTGGCCCAAAGGCCGCACACCACGTAGGAACCACATCCCACAAAGCCCGCAAACAAAGGTACTTATTTAGGTTCACAATACTAACTTGTATTATTTCCACGTCTAATTTTCCATGGCAACACTAACAGGTGAATGAAAAATCGATAGTTTTCCGTCGTCACATCATACCTGTGGCGTTGCAACTGTGCGAATGCTTTATATTTATACAATGTGATTTTGAAAATATTACTTAAATTTTCAATTATTTTATCGTATGGGATTGTTGCTTCAGACGCGACGATATATTTGAAATGAAATATTTGCTGGAGTAAATACAATTCTCACTCGTTCGTAAGTACGAAAATGCGGTAATAAATAAAGCTGTCGGAGATGTATGTAGTGATGAGCTAAACCGTTATTGCGACCGATTAATTAATTAGTATGATTATATAATCGGTATATGAGATTTGGCTGCAGGAGGTTTTGTTTCTAGTGTAGTAATGAGGTGAAAAGGGACAGCATTATGCATTGAAATTATTTATTTATTTAATTCTTAACATAGTGCATACATAAGCACTCCTATATATGCTCTAATATAAACATTTTACGTAACTGGTCAGTTTCACTTTAAATCTATTCAATGTCTTATGTTTTCTGGCATTTCATTAAAAATCTTCATCGCAAAATACATCGTCGATTTCTGAGATGGCAGTCTCAATCTATTTCTTCGTCCTGTACGATGCTCGTGCTCATGTTGATGTGCATCAATTTTTTGTATAAATTCCGCCGATATTTTCTTATTGAGGATTTTATAAATAAATACCATTATATTAATGTATATTTTCTGCTTAAAGGTCATCACATTCCGCTCTTTCAGCATTGCACTGATCCGAGTGTATCTATTTTTTCTGAGTATTATTCTCAAAGCTTTATTTCTTTCTTATTCTTCTTCATTAGCCAAAAACAAAATGCTGCTGCTGCAGTAGTTGATGTGAGGAATAATAACAGACTTGTATACTATTTTACAAGACTCGGTACTAATAAATCTTCTGATCCTTCCTAAAAGTGAGATTATTTTTGACAATCTTTTTAGTCGCGTGTCTTATATTTTGGAATAATGTTGTCCCTTTTCATCTCATGTAAATAAAATTGTATTGCTGTCTCCAATTATAGTTATAAATACAAGTTGTTGAGTTAAATTGTTAGATTGACAATGCCCTTGCAAGGCGAAACGCTTCTCAAGTAAATTAAACGAGTAGAATTAAAAAACAAGTATTTTATTTTCACATATTTGAATACTTATTTACCTCGGAAGCAGTAAAAAAATATTTCACTTGTTTTAATGGATGAAAAATAGTTATGTTGTCATACTCTAAATATTGATGGATGTGAGTGAAAATATAACGGAACATTCATTTATTGTACGCAGTCTAAGCATATCTACGGAAGGGTTAATATTATAAAAATATATTTTTATGATAAAAATGTACGATTTTTACCTTGATCTACATATTCGAAGCTGTTTACGTTATTCATGACCTTTATTAACCTCTATTAATATTAATAAAAAGTCTCACTTCAATCAATTAAAACTCCTTGAAATCTTGTTCAGTGATATACCCATTTAATCGTTGAAACGATCCTTTCAAACAGGATTAGTATAACTTGGCCCATGTACATAAGTATATGTAAATAAGTGTCCTTTGTTTTAGAAATATCATGAGTATTCTCTATGGTATGTTATTGGTTAAGTGTCAAATGTATGGTTTATCCTTTCCACAATTGTTTACGAACATCATTTGTTATCTCGTTTCACTGTGAGTGAATAAATGTTGGATCGGCCGGGTTTTACTGCCATATTCTATTGTAGTATATCATATTCAGCCGGGTGTGAGAAAAATTTGGGAAAATTATGAAGCTTAAATAGATAACCCTACAGATTAAATTGAGGGACAGTTCCTGTGTATTTTATGAATTTTAAGTGAAAATTAATGTAAATTCATTTTATTCTTTCAATACATTGAAAACTGTTTTGAATTCACTTTTATAGTAGAAAGAAACGGGGCATATTGGTACAATGGGAATATCAGAGTTTTTGTTTTTGCTTTTTAGTCGAAGAATGTGTTATCCTTAATAATATATGAGTTGTATCAATATATCTATAATTTAATAAAAATGAATTGTTAATTCTGGCGTCTGTTATCGGTTTACTCAAAGGTATATGAGATTCCGTAAAAACAAAGTAGATGGCTTTCAAATAACGAAATGATAGATGTATTTATTTAAAAAAGTATAACATATAGGTTCGAAAATTTGTCGTCAAAAGTACTGTCGCTGTAGCATAGTTGGATCATGCACCTTCCTCGGTTTGGAAAGAGTATTTTGTATTTTACGATATTTTAAATGTTTATTTTCAGATCTAAAATATAATTGTGTTAACTTCTTCACATTATTATTTAAAAATCTTTTTTAAATGTCTCCCTATCAATCTCACCCCCACGCCCTGCCCAACAATTGATTTCATATTTTATTTTATGGATGAATTAGTGTGCGTCCGTCCTTTTAAACATACTTTGATTTAGTCTGTGTATGAAAGGAAAGGATATTTCTCTAGGATTAATATTAAAGAATTTACAATTTTTTTAATTTTATAAACAGTCGCCATTTTAACACAAAATGGTGGATTAGCCTGGCTAACCAATTTTTCCGACATACCTAATAAGGTCAATTTTTCAAATATAATTTTGTCGAAATCCATAAGCTAAGTAGCGTTAGGTTAAGTTATTTAATACATAGTCAAAACGTCTGAGAAAGTATATGATTTGTGTACTGAAATTTTCGTAAATTGCGTCATGAGACATTACCAAAAATATTTTTTTCACTAATGTGCCCCCTCATCCTCCATCTACTCATATCGTAAGGAAACGGTACGGAAAGCTACCAGTTCAAATAATCACCCTGCGCTCCATACATTTCCTTTGTTACGTTCATTGCAATACCCAACTAACACCAAAGGGAACGCATATCGATTTTTAAATTGACTGAATATAATTTTACCGCGCGGTAATATTTTGGGTGATTTCCGAATATACTGTATCGGTAATAAAGTATGTAACAACCACAGACCAGTAAATTAATTGACATAAAATATAGTGTACACATAGAGGGGAGGGGTTCGGAACATTAGTTGCGGGACGAGAGGCATTCTACACACATTATTTGTGGAAACATAAATCCAATAGTTTATGACACTTTCATGCAACAGTAAAAGTTTAACGTATAAACAAGACGTATTTTTTACATTGATGCATATTATATTGTCAACGTTTAAATTTTCGTTTCAATCGAGTCATATTTTTTTTAAAAGCCGCGGAGCTATTTGATTACGTAATTGGTAACAAAGTCATCACGTGGGTGATACCAAAATGAAAATATTGAGACAAGGAATTTGCGTTAGTTCATGTCTATATATTTTGTGGTCTGTGATAAAAATGAATTATTTGTAAATATTAATTGTATTCACGTTTGTGATGACGTCACTCCGACATTTTTTTTTCTCATCCGGCTGAAAGGGCGGCAAAGCAAATTTCAATGTTGACTTCCCTCAGATCGGGTAATGAGTCGGGTAGATCCCACACTGAGATGGGTGCAAAATTCCTCCGTGTTTTTTCGGGATTATTATTCCTGGCCGAGCCGATTAGAATTTATCGGCAACCCCCGTCTCCCATCTCCCACTCTCTCCAGGTTAGTGGAATTCCCGGCCGCGTTTCGTGAAGTAATTCTTGTGGGCATTTGAGTGGAATGTCTGTCGGAATACTGGCCTCCGAGTGATGTATCTGCTGTTTACAACGAGGTGGATCGTGATGTTGCATCCCTTAATAAATGGCAGCATTCGAAGAGTTTCATTTTGTTTATATTTAAAAGCACACAAGTGTTATGTCATGTGGCGCCGACTATAATCCGGCTGCGCCAGTTGTTATGTCTCTTCCTCGAAAAATGTAGGTTGAAGTGGTGATTAGAATAGTACTAACTCGTTAGAGCTAGTAACGATTTAGTATTTCTTCCGATCACACTAGTACAGATTACAATATGTTCTTAGAACTATCTGCGTTGAGAGACGTGGAGCGACGGGGCTGTTCTCTCGCAGTGCGCCATACTTAAGCATTCTCCCTGACGTACCTGTCCATACGAACACATACACATAGACCCGTTCGTCTTTCATTTTGGAGTGTTTTTTGATGAATGGATCCCTGAGTGTCTGCCTTGAACTACTGTACCTTAATTTTCCATTAATTCTCCATCTGTATGTACAACTATGCTCTATGGATTTATGTTATATGATTTTTTATTAATAAAGACAGCGCTTAAGGGACGCTGAAGGGTCTAAATTTTAATGCTAATAACCATATTGAATTTCTTCTCCTTTTTCGTTTTGCTTATACTTAAACATGTAATTGAATTAAAGTCGCGAATTTTTATTAGCTTTGATGAGTGGGGCCGACAAGGAAGCCCTGGCTTCTAAACCGGTCCCGAGAAAAGGTGTGTCCCCCCTCCTTCAGCAGTACTTTTTTTAAGACTCGTTCGTCCCGAACGCGCGTGCGCCTGTCATCCGTTCTTATTTCGTAGATATTATATTAAAAAATATATGCATGCAAAATGCAGACAGTCCGAGCTCTGAGGCATGGAAACGCGAACGGAAGAAGAATGCTACAGTTACCGAGAAAAGGACGAATATCCATCCCTATCCAGTCCCCTAGCCCAGCGGGTGGACCTGCACAACCTGTAAAAAGGTATGCGGTTCGAGAATCGACACACGAGGAATTATAACAGTCCAACCATGGCAGACATCTCCCTCGCAACGGATTGCTGAAGAAACATTTTATTCTAAAATATTTTCCAATCAAAACAAAAAAGACAACAGTTCATCACATCTTGTTATATGATCATTTGTTTGCATATTATATCTTTGCGAAATAAAAATATTTATTAATTTTTAAATAAAATAACAATCACTTTGTATGAAACCACGAAATTTATTATACGTCAACCGGTTTCATCAGGACGTATTTAAAACTGATCATTAATACACTTATATATACATATTATATGCGAAAGAGAGAGACAGAATACATATACAGATACGCAGAACATTAAGGGAGGGGAAAATACAGTGTTGATGGATATTTAATTGACTTTAAATGAAACATACCTAATATAAGGCTAATGCATAAATTTGATTATTAAAAATTGGCGTACCACTATTTATTGCCTTTTTTATTTCGAGGGCTTCTAAATCGTCCGTTTTTATGGAGGATATTGACCCCTGTGGTATTATTAAAATAATGGTCTTTTTCAATAATATGGTTGGAAAATTCTGAGAAACCATTACTGTTTTAACATTTAAGATGTTTTTTGACACGAATATTGAAATTATGTATATATAAGTGCACTCTTTTATGTATTTATGATCCGTATACGTCCTGATGAAGCTTGAGATAAGCGAAACCGGTCGACGTCTAATAAATTTCGTAGTTTCATACAAAATGATTGTTATTTTATTTCATATTAATTAATTTATCGCAAATTATTATTTTTTGTCATTACCAATACATATTCATTGACTTGTTCCACATTGTCTCTCACGCGGTAAATGACAGGCGACTCGAGCGTGGAGAAAATTTACCCTGCCGGTAGATTTGTTCGGCAGCTATCTAGAAGTAGTGAAACATCCCCACGGACCATAAAACGCCACAAACTATTTTGACCACTAAGCACGGAGCACGGTATCATAGCCAAGTATGAGGCTTCGTTATACTCCAGGGCAATTCAGAAGCCTGGAGTCGCCCTTCTAGTTAACCAAGTTGCAGCTAAGTTTAGCGTTCTACTAAATTATTTGATTATATATTAATATATAATAAGCTTTTAATTGTTTTAAGTAAGTTTATTTTAGTTTTGTTATAATTTAAACGAAAAACAACTCATTCTGCAAATTTTATGATTAACCCGTGCCATGCACAGTTTCATAGTTTTTTTTTTTTTTTTAATAACGTTTATTACGTTATTTAATTATAAATAATAATTATAATAATACAGAGTGCGCCTCATTTTAATTACAAAATTGAAAATAATGTTGCATAAATTATTATCGAATAACGGCCGTTATTTTTAGATTTTTGAGACTTTGCACTATTTGTTTACAGTCTAGGCGAAATTCAGTGCATTCTGAATAGATCTGGGTGTATTCGTGCATTTACTATATTTATTCATAATAAAAACTAATAGTTCATTTTTACCTATTATTTTATTTCCAATTGCCTACCTTCATTTCCTTTTTGCACTTTTATAATTTTCTTTTTGCAAATAATGTACTCGTATTAACCTTTACCATACCATGATATAAAATACCCGAATGCAGCCATGCTGTCAACTCGTGTTACCGTAAACAACAGTTAGAAAAAATGTTTTTATTAGCTTAAATGGCTCGAATTTACTTCAAACATTGAGCACTCAATTTTGAAAAAATGATTAATTACATAATTTAGACCATTCATAAAGTCTTATACAATGTGTCCTTCTTTCTTATCTCTCTTCATTTAATTAGTGAGAAAAATATAATTATATTTGTTGTTCTTTTCACTATGAAAATAATGTGTGATCTTTGTCTTTCATATCACAAATGGTATTTTTTTACCAACGTATTAATTTTACAACGGCGTGAATGGAACAAATATTTTTTTTTTTTTTTTAGGAGAACACATTCTTATTGTGAAGTTGTAATTATTCAGAACATAGTTCTGTGATATTTTAAATATGAATTAAATGTATTAATTATAAAGATATACATACAAAATCAATATTATCGAAAAATAAAAACATTACAACTTCACAATAAGAATGTGTTCTCCTAAAAATAATAAAGTTGTATCAATGTGTCCAAAATTTAATAAAAATGAATTAATAACTCTAGCGTCTATTATCAGATTCACTCAAAGGTATTTGAGATTCTGTAAAAATAAGGTAGATGGCTCTGTCAAATGATGGAACGATTAAATGTATTGATATCAAAAAGGTAACATATAAGGTCGAAAAATTGTCGATAAAAATAGTGCCGCTGTAGCTTAGTTGGATAAAGCACCTCCCCCGGTTAGGGAAGAGATCCAGGTTCGAATCCCGGTAGCGCAACAACAATGTTTTTATTTTTCGATAATATTGATTTTGTATGTATATCTTTATAATTAATACATTTAATTCATATTTAGAACAAATAATTGTTTTTGTACGATTACCTTTTAATAATTGATTTTTCACTAGTCATTCCTAAGCGCTAATATTTTCTTTACGATTATCTAAAATATGAATTTTTTGTTGCATGTATTTAGCGAAATATTACCGGTTTAATTATGATGGTAACCCATATGTGAACTTGTTAATAACGCCTACGAATTATTGGTATAATTGCACATTCGTGATCAGTGGTCATTCTCAAATAAATTAACTGCATTTTAAATTAATTATCCTACAGAACACGATTGTGAGCCTTTTTTAACCATGTATTTAAATTAATTATTATGAGTTGCATGTCAACTAACTACTCTACGTATACATATACTGCACTTTGTTTTAATAATTGGGCAGGTACCTTTGTACATTCAAATTGTAAAATAGTTCAAACATAATAGTTTCATTTTAACTATTGACTGTCATCGCAATTAATTTGATTTGTAATTAGTTTTCAATTAGAAACAAATATAAATTAAATAATCTATAACGTACGTATATTTACGGATTTATTACAATTAGCGCCAACTGGGTACCAGTAGAAACAGTAATGACTTAGTTTTGAAAACTACCATGACAGCCCACCGCTGCAGCTATATTCACATTACTATTGTCAACTTTCAAGCTAGTGAATTACTCAAGTCATACATTTGGCTGGAAAATTTCTTTCGGTTGATCCGTTTTGTATGGGGTCGTTACTTATGCTGTTTTTTTTTTAACAGAATAATATTTAAAAGGCTTACAACTGCGTGCAAATCATTGAAGTGTCTACTTTCTCTTTTACTAATTTTCGAATTTTACTATCTTACTGTTTTTAATGTGTTGATTTCATTTTCGTTCTTTACGTTAGAAGTGTATTTGGTGCATGAATTTGTTTTTGATTTGGGAAGAACATAAAGTAACTGGCAGAACTATTTCCTACGTTAAGCTTTAATAAAAATAATTATTACGTGAAGGATTTTCAAACGATAAAAGAATCCTGTTCAGTCATAAACAGTGTTCTTAAAAACGTCAATACATTTTTTATATGATCTTTATGATATTTTATAAGATGGTATTATTTTGCGTTTTAACTTAAACTTTAAAAACACTATTAATAGTACTCTAGAATTACAAATAAATACTTGATAGGATCGTATAAAAGACTGATTCATTTTGTCTAATGACGTTGGTTAAACGAATGTTCATAATCCCATGTATAATATATATATATTATATATGATTGTATAATACCATTGGTAACAGCATAACCTAAATCTATACCTACTGCACGCCACTGGTTATTAGTAATATGTAGCATTCTAGCATTTCTGTCTACGCCTATGGTGTAATGTTACACTATGGTATGGTGTAGGTTAAATAAACAAATGTAGGTTAATGTGAAATGGATTCTTTTGAATTTTTTAATCAACGCAGCGTCTTGGGGAGAATTCCAGCCTCTGTGAAAAAGATTTCGCGTTAATGAAAATTTAGGATAGGTAGGATCTTTAAGAAAGCCGATAATGTAGTAAAAACAGCAATTTACATATATATATAGCAATTACCTTTATTTTTTATTCATACCTCTGAGTTTTAAGTAGGTGTGGTAGAGTAATAATTTAACTTTAATAATTCTAATAATTTTTTGGATTCATTAAAAAGTGTATATTTTAATTTAGATTATATGCTCTTCGCTCATATTAAAAATACCAAATATTGTATATATACAAAATTATGTCTGTCCAAATTAAGTTTTTTACTACCTACTGGGTGGTTATTATAAAATATTAAGTAGGCACTCTTATTAGCGATTATTAAAAAATTAGAAATGTAATTGTGGTTTTCAAATATCTAAGTGATGATTATTAAAAAATAATAACTCTCATTGTTTTCCTATCGGACTGTTACGGTTTATAATACCTAAAAATATTTTAAATCAAATTATTACTAAGAAATAAAACAAAATACTTTTTATATATTCGTAGAAAGCAATTGTGGTTTGATATATTATATTAAATAAAATAACAATCGCTTTGTATTAAACCACGAAATTTATTACACGTCAACCGGTTTCGCATATTTCAAGCTTCATCAGGACATATTTGAAACTAATCATAAATACAAAAGAGTGCACTTTTATATACATAAAGAGGGAGATAAATTACATGTGAAAGAGAGAGACAGAATACATATACTGATATGTTGAAACACCATTGTGTTTTCCCCTCCCTTAATGTTCCGTCTATCTGTATATGTATTCTGTCTCTCTCTTTCACATATAATTTTATATTCTGTCTCCCTTGATGTTCTAGTTAACTATATATTTATTCTGTCTCTCTTTCACATGTAGTTTTATATTATATCTCTCACTTTACTCTTTTGTATATATGATAAGTTTGAAATATGTCCTGATGAGGCTTGATATAAGCGAAATCGGTTGACGTATAATAAATTTAGTGATTTCATACGAAGTTATTGTTATTTTATTTAATAACAATGATTTATTTAATTATTTTTATTTAAATCTAATTATAAAATATTATAACAACTTAACATACGGTTTTGGTTAATATATTAATATATATATATATATTTGATATCTCGATGAAGGAAATTATATTTTCCGAAACCGGTTGGTGTATTAAATTTATCTCATAAAGTGGTTTAAAACAAAGTTAAAAATAATTTTGTATTAAAATCTAAGTATTGTTTTAGAAGTCGGTACTGTTATTATATTAGAGACAGTGAACATTAACGTTGAGTACAATTTCGCAGATATAGAGCTAGATTCTTTGCTCGATTCCTCATTTAATTCTGGGTCCTGCGTTGTCCCAGCACTTCATCTCAACTGACAGCACATCCACTACTTCCAGCCCTTTTTTCTTCCTTTGTCTTCTCCATTTGCATCGCCTCTCAACCCTTACATTGGCAAAGCACTTAGCTTAATAGATGAAGCGAGTGCCTTAGGAATTTTCTGTATCAAGTTACATACATTGAATTAAAATACAACTTATCCAAGCATAGTGGAAATATATAGCTAAGAGACTTAATATTGAATCCACAAGCTAGTTAAATTGATTTGCGTTTATATTTTATATTATTAATTCTACTGTTTTAAAATACAGTAGATGGCTCTTTTAAATAATGGAATGATTAAATGTATTAATATCAAAAAGGTAACATGTATGTTCGAAAATTTGTCGTCAAAAATACTGTCGCTGTAGCATAGTTAGATAATGCACCTTCCCCGGTTTGGAAAAAGATCCACGTTCGAATTCTAGTGGTGCAACAACAATATTTTTCGATAAAATTGATTTTATATGTATATCTTTCTAATTAATATATTTAATTCATATTTAAAATATCACATACCTCCTAATAATATTTAATATATTTTGAAAGTTATTAAATTTTTAGATTTTAGTTGATTATCATATGTGATACGAAGGAAGGAAGGTTTTATAAATCACACGATTCATAAAACCATAAGTATGGAGAATATCGAGAAACCACAAGAAACTAATATATAGTGTCAGGCGGAAAAATTTTAAGTTTAATATTACATTTTTTAAAAAACTACAATGATATTCTCATATTTTATTTATACAAAATGGAGTTAAACGATGCGGATTTTACGTTTTATAAACAATATTATCTAAATGCCGTCCATTTCTCTCAAGACACTCTTGCAATTAGACTCTTAAATTTGCGAACACGCGAGAGCAAAGCGTCGGTTCAATGGCAGCAACTTCACGGCGGATATTTTCTTGTAGGACTTGAATTGTACGAGGATTTTTACTGTAAACTCTCGATTTAAGGTATCCCCACAAAAAAATTTGCACGGTGTAAGGTCCGGTGACCGAGCTGCCCAGGGTATGTCTCCGTACTTGCTGATTAATTTATTGGTAAAAATTCCCCTCAGCTTCTCCATTAAAACTCTAGCTGTGTGTGGAGTGGCCCCCCAGTCTTGCTGAAATTGTGTTCTGTTGTTGAACCCGGGAAACAGCTGCAGTTGCGGTACCAAAAACTCGTCGATCATTCGGCAATACACGTCAGCAGTAACTGTCTCTCGCTGGTTAAAAAAATAAAGACCAATTATCCCTCGGGCAGAAACTGCACACCACACTGTTGTATTTGGACAATGCAAACGTTTTTTATAGCGTTCTCTTGGGTTTTCGGGACACCAGTATCTCATGTGCTGTTTATTAACATAGCCATCGATATGAAAATTTGCTTCGTCAGTATACAATATGTTTTCAAGAGTACGTGCTGTTCCAAAACGTTCCAGCATCGTTATCGCTAAGATTTCACGTAAAGAATAGTCATTTTCATTGAAAAACTGCACGATTTGCATTTTGTATGGGTGAAGCTGTAGTTTATTTTTCTAAATAACGTGCACTGAAATTTTTTTATTCTAGTACAGGCTGCAATTTTCCTTATTGATTTACGAGGATTGCGCATAATTTCACGTCGAACTTGAGCCACATGTTCTGGCGTCGCTGCTGACGCTGGTTAACAATTATCCCTTCTTGTCTGAACTTTTGAACCCGACACCAGATAAGTTGCGTGCTCGGCCCATCACTTACTAGTCGAATATTAAAGTGAGTACAAAAAGCGCGACGCGCACAAACCAATGAATCACCGCACTTTAAATATTGCTTAACCGTTATCGCGCGGTACGCTCCCGGCCAGTGACTCATTGCGACTGGCAAATCCGCAAATCACGCGCGTCGAATAATAGCCCCCTCTCACTTACTTAACCCTGATGGTTTACGAGCAATTACAATTTAATCTTGAAATTTTTCCGCTGGACACCCTTTCGATAGCTTCCATTTGAACATTAGCAAAGACGCAGCCCATGATGAGGCAACGAAGAAATAAACAGATTATAGTTACCTCACATTATTTCAATTGAATCGTAAATGTCACGTGATGTTGATATATACGGATATTTGAAAATGCCATCTTTGTCTTTCCAAACTATATAATGTTTACAACTATTACTGGTATACTACGAGGCGCGTTTTTTAAGTAAGTACCGGATTTTTTTTTAAAAGAAACACCTCATTTTTACAACACTTTACTTTCTTCGGATACTACACACCTTAAGCTACTTCTCAACATAGTCGCCGCCATTATTATGGTACTTGTCCTAACGAGGCACCAATTTTTATATACCTTCGTCATAGAACTACACCGCCTGGGATGAAAACCATGCCTGTATTCCGTATTTGAGGTATCATCGTCATCAAAACGCTTACCAGCGAGGAACCACTTCAAATGAAGGAAAACATGGAAATCACTTGACCCCAAATCACGACAAAACAAGACACATTTGGCTGAGAATGTCAGCCGGTTTCATTTTTCGCGCATTCAAGAAACAAATCACGGATCGTATCTCACAGTCGGCGGGCTGATCTATTGTCTTGAATATTTCAACCATTCACTATAATATGGCCACACTATGTGAGCGTCTCTATCGTTGCATTTGGTGAGTCAACATGGAAACCATTGCGCAAACCGCAGCGCAAACCTACGCTTCCATAAAGATCTTATTATATTCTAGTCTTAACCGCTATGCCATGGCTGTCGATGCTAGGCGTATACATTATATTTATTTGAAAGTGTTCACTTAACATACAAAATATGCTTTTTAATATTATAAAATCCACAATGGTGTCAAAGGACACATTACTGTGGCAACTTTCGTAGTGCCTCCAGATTCCCTCGGTGTTCTATCCTCTCTTTACTGTCGAGTTACTTGGGTTCAATTCCTTGTAATAATAACTCCGTGTGCAGGTAACAATTACACGTTATAAGGAGTATTTACAGTATTTTATAATTATATAATTCAGAGATAGACTAGTAATTATGGAAATGTGGCGATGGAAAGAGACCCGTTCTCCCAGAAACGGCCTCTTATAATCCTTGTCCCCCACAACTCACTACTCACTCTCCTAACACACCCACATACATACATGCCCAAAGTGACAGTTCTCGCAAAAACTAACAGGATTTGTAATTTGACATTTCTTTAAAAATGCAAATTCTTTTATTTGGATCTTTTTCGATTATATCAAATTTAGATTTTAAGACATGTATCTTTTGAAGACATACTTTTCACTTATTTTATATAATTTAAACGTTAATACGTGATCACAATTCATACTCGTTCATACATATTAAACCCTTGAGAACAAGTGATTCGTGTATGCGACAGCTCGGATATGGAATGATTTACCGCCAGTTTCCTCCTTCTTAGAGCCTAGATCTTTCCGGACTTCTATCATACAATCGGACCCAACGCGAGCTGGTTCTTGGATTACAAAATAATTTTACATATTTTAAATGTCAATCCTATAGTAAAATCACACTGTATTTTTTAAACATAATACGTATTATAATGAAAACATCCTAGTAACTTGCTGATAGATCAATTCCTTTTCGGTTAAACAAACCAGGTTACAGAGTAATTTTAGCTACTGATTGCCTTTCTTGTGCAAGTGGAGTTCATTCCACCTGGTCTACAGATTTATTGCTACAAATGGCATTGCCGATTGTCAGCCCTCGCACTTTTTTTATAAGCGATGCGCGTTCGTGTCAGAAGGCTGTCGATATCTCAAAACAATACATATTGTGACCGGCGAAAGTCACCGATCACAGTGGTGGGTGATGGAATCGGAAGGGATGGGTGGACGGAAAATAGGGAATCGGAAATGAGAGAAGTATGGGGTGAGGGTAAGGGAACCCCTTCAATAGCGGACCAGGATGGACTCACGGAATCACAATAACAGCTCATCTCGCCTGTTTGATGACGCCATCTTTATGATCTTCCGGAAGTTCACCCAATGTACGAAACTGCCCACAAAAAAATTTATGAGTTTCAACGCCCAAAAAACATTAAATTCACTGTGGTCCAGTGTACAGTGAGATGTGTACGGTGAGAAAACGAGAGAATGTGTTGCGCCAAGACTAATCAACAAAATCGATAAAGAACAATTTAACATTTTAAAAAATGATGCGACCCCAGTGATCACCTTAAAATGCAAAGAAAAGGAACATATTGTTGTCTAATTTTTTATTTCATTGTTGTACTATATTATATTGTGGGCTAGGTCTGTTACCTTTTAAAAATTATTTATCTTTTTAAATATTTCATCTAATATCTCCTTATCTAATTTTGTTCCCCTTGTTTCATTTTTATTTATAAAAAAAAATATTTAACTAGGTAACTTGCCGTAAAACTGCCATGCAGTTTGGCAAAAAAATACAATTAAAATTAATATTCATGTAAAAAAAAAAAAATTAAAAAACCCGAACATGAGAACACTTCCTCTCCAAATCTCTGAGTTTTACGAATTAAAAAACAACTAGTCGAGCCAAAGGAACAATGTGTACTGATTGGGAATGGGCTAAGGGGTAGGAACGAAACTAATACTGGTGACAATAATAATTACGAATACGGAACACATATATTATGTGTATGTCCCATAATTTTCCTTTTCTTTTCTCCTTCATATCATTAATGACATATAGTGGCATCAATCAGATGAGACTCGACTTGTAATTCTCCACCACAGTTTAGGTTGATTCAGGTATTCGTGCGTCATGCTACCCACAGGATACGTAAAATCCTTCTCCAGCAATATTTTATGCTTGCCGCTATTACAGACAATCCAAGTCTTTGTTGTATATATGAAAATTATAATGACAAGAGTACGAACCAACATTATTGTAGTTATTAAGGAGAACACATTCGTATTGTGAAATTGTAATTATTCAGAACATAGGTCTGTAATGTTTTAAATACTAATTAAACGTATTAATTAGAAAGATATACATACATAAAAAATCAATTTTATCGATAAATATTATTGTTGCACTACTTGGATTCGAACCTGGATCTATTTTCCAATCCGGGGAAGGTGCACTACCAACTATGCTATAGCGACAGTATTTTTGACGACAAAAAGTAGAACATATGGGTTCGAAAATTTGTCGTCAAAAATACTGTCGCTGTAGCATAGTTGATAATGCACCTTCCTCGGATTGTAAAAGAGATCCAGATTCGAATCCCGGTAGCGCAACAACAATATTTTTCGATAAAATTAATTTTATATGTATATCTATCTAATTAATACATTTACTTAGTATAACTGTAGTTTCTTATTTGATTTCACTATCTTTATATATTCTCGTAAGTTAGTTCATAGTAACTTTAACTAGTTGTATACGTCTTCGAATTTCTTGCCCATTCTGATCACGAACATATACTGGTGATATCCAGTGCACCCAAATAAATTGCGTCTTGAACTACCGCCCATTCTGCTATTCGGAAAGTTTGTTGTGATACAATAGTACCAGTATTTTTCTATATTTTCTATACCAATACATATTATATACAATATATATATGTGAACTGGAAAGATGGGATCATTGTGTGCTTTTTGTTGAATATGTTACTAATAGTTGGGCAATCAAAGTTTGGGTATGTTATTTCAAATATTTAGAAACTTTTGCCAAGGTACGCCAGGCTGTTACTGAAAGTATGCTGTAGAATATTAATTATTCGAATTATATCGGCTGGGCTATATTTTTCGACATACATACTATCATGTATTATTGTGTTTTAAATAAAAATCATATCTGTACTTCGGATCTGAAAATCTGTAAAATTAAATATTTAAAAAAAAACATTGTTAACGCAAGTTGAATACTCCCTGTGTGTTCTATCCGATAAATCTTTATATACCTGTCGTTTTCTGGCCCACTTCAAATTAGGAATTTCGCCGACGTGGTACCAGATTGCATTTCGACACGAAACGGTCAACATTTGTGTTTCTTTTAACGTTCGAGAGTGGCGCCGTGTGTACACATCTGGACCACGAAGAAGCGGTGTTCTAAATGTTTCCGAAAGTGCAGTGATATCTCCGTTCTTCACTACAAAAGTGTGAGTCAACCGGAGGTGAAACTTGACGTCCAACCCAGCACTGAAATCAAAGTAGGCCAGATCCAATATTCCTTTTCTTGTTCAACTAACCATTAATTTAATCGTACAGTTCACGTGATCTTATCCCACCAAGTCTACTTTTAATTTATTCAATTATTTTGTTGGTTAAATACAAGCTTTATGGTTTTATTTGAACGTCAAGTTGTTGTCGCTCTTCTTTCGTCTACATGAGGGGATGGAATTGCAGCACCCAAGTTTTGGATGAAGTTGTCACTTTTCACTTGAAACTCCGACTTGCTCGACATCTAAGCTACCCTCTGGACCTTCTTCACTGGTACTCCGAGGAACAAGGACGCTGCGGCATCCAGAATGAGGTTGAAATTATGAGCATTATATGCTGTAAAGCTGCTTAACGGTGCTTCGGACGGTATCTTCTGTCATGATTGACTCTTTTAGCATTTCCTTCGCACTTCCGAGATATTCTAGAGGGTGTACAAGTCAATATCAACAAATATAAATTTAATAGATTTGATCGGTACGTATATTTTGGGGTCATTCTTATATATTTCTCATATGCGACACTTGCTTAAAATCATTGTTATTTTTCTCGTATAAGTACATCATCTTGTTATTTTATTAAGTCCTTATCCTTTTTTTATTTCTTTTGTTTTTGAAAATAAACCACTGCAGAAAATGTAGTCTCGTCATTTCCCGATCCTTCAATATGAGTGGTCTATTATTTGAAATATTCTACTTCCGTAATTTTCGAAAAGATTATTTTCCAGGGTTTTAATTATTCTTATAAATTACCATTCTGGAAACACTGCATTCTCGTAAGTTTTACAAAGACATAATTTGTAATAATGAGCAAATGTATTTTTTTAAATCATTCTTCTACGATGAAAGTTAAGTATACATATAAATAATTCTAAAAAATTTAATTTAATTATTTTCTTTTGAGGATTTATAAATAATTCTAAATTAAACTTGTAATATCTTTCAAGATCTGAATGTCTGCCGGAGATTTCTGGGATTTTGTTTTGTTTCTGCATGTCTATCTAAAATCTCTTCCCCGCTGAGATTAGCGAAAATCGATAATGAGGGTAGATTTGTGCCAAAGATATATTACAGAATTATTGTCGACCATTGTAGACAAAAACAACTGTGAAATAAAAGAGATAATTCCCTCAAAGTTTTCTCTCTTTTCAGTAGATATAAAAATAAACAAGAAAAATTATATAAATGAAATAAAGATATGTGTTTTGAATAACTTGGCATTTTACTGTCATTTATATTATTCTGTTAAATGCATAGTAGAAAATTCCAAACATTAGGTTTTAATAAATAAATTAATAATTACAACTTCACAATAATAATGTGTTCTCCTTAATAATATATAAGTTGTATCGATGTATCCAAAATTTAATAAAAATGAATTATTAATTCTGGCGTCTCTTATCGGATTACTCAAAGGCATTTGAGATTCCGTAAAAATAAAGAAGATGGCTCTCAAATAATGGAACGATAGATGTATCAATTTGAAAAGTATGACACATAAGTTCGAAAATTTGTCGTCAATGCACTGTGTTGGTATAGTATAATCGGTTAATACATGTTCCCCGAAAAGGAAGAGAACCAAGTTCAATCCCGGTAACGACAACAATATTTTTCTAATTAATACATTTAATTTGTATTTTAAAAAATAGACAAGTGGTACCAACCCAGTACTAACCAAGCTAATCTGCGAAATATATTTTTTTATTCATTTTTGATGATATCACATCTTTTATTTGTAAATTTACAATTTTTAGAACATATCATAGCTCTGTGATAATCAAAACATATTTACATAAATCATTTAGAAAGATTTTCACATAGAAAAAAAATCTGTGTAACCTGAGACTATATTTTGCCGGTAGAGAACTTTAATCGGAAAAAAACCAGATGTCTCACTTAGAAAACGCGTGTAGATGTATATGTATATGAAATTGATTAACTTTTGTATAGATCGTAATACTACTCTACTAATATAAAGTTTCTAGTTCGAGTGTGTTTCGAGTTGACTATTATTTTTTTCCGATAGACATTTTTTTTTTAAATCTTTTTAATTTACCTAACTTTTTTATAATTATTTATCCCATTTACTTTAAGGTATAATATAATAAATCATTTTAAATTGATTACGCTCCTTTGTGTGTTCGGATATGTTGAATGTTTTATGGTTTCTTAGCCGATTGTGTGTGTGTGACATTGTGTCTTTGAGGGGGAGTTTTACTTACTTACATACTTACTTACCATCACGCCGTTTCCCCGCGGGGGTAGGCAGAGAGGATAGAGCGCCACACTCTTCTGTCCCGAGACACAATTTTCGCCCCATCCACATTCATACATCTTCTCATACAAGCTCGCCGATTGTTGAGGCTTCCAACAGAACCATCCTCCATTATCTGGTTTACCTGGTCGTGCCAAGTCTTTCGCGGACGTCCTGTACTTGTGGTGCCATCAACACTTGCGTCATATATATTTCTTACCGTTCTCTCCTCATTCATCCGTTCCATACCACACTACAACCAAACCACCTAAGTGATCCTTTCTTAATCTTACTCACTATATTAACATCAGCTTTACATTGTTTCCTTATTTCTTCATTCTTTACTCTGTCATAAATGGATTTGCCGCATATACGTCTAACTGATCTCATTTCCACTGCATTCAGTCTACTTTCGTTCCTTTTCTGCCAACTCCAGGCCTCACTTCTATACATCAGTGTCGGTACCAGGATTCCATTGTGCACCGCTAGTCTTGCCTCGGTTGACAAATTCCCGTTAGACAAAATTCCGCTTAAGAGTACTTTAATGCAATATTCATTTAGATACAGTAAATTATATTACGTTACAAGTTGAATCTAGAAACACGTAACGTAGAATTTCACTTGACGTATTTTATTTATATTATATTAACAAACCAGCAAAGCACAAAGTTTCTTTCTACACGGTTGTCCGAAAATTTACCACATTTTTAGGGAATTATATGGTGTAGTGTTTAATGTCTAGATTCGATAAGTTACGAAATATCAGAATATTGTGTGTGAGTGTCCAAGTACCTCCAAATAAATTTACACCATGCGCTTGCCTGTACGTTTGAATTATAACGCGATGTGTGCGGCCAGAGCAGTATGAACAATAATATACTGCTTACAATTGATCGATGTTTATTTATGCTTGAAACACAGTTACGGATGCAAGTGGTTATTAAACTCGTCTGGAAGACTACCGCGAGATAAGTGAGATGCTATGGCCGATTTTCTGGATGATTGCAGGCGCGTTGTATTATCGGCGTGTTTTTATGGTTGATGAGAGCCCCAATTTGCACCTATTTGCCAGGTGCGTTCAGGTTGAGGAGGCCATATAGCTGCACACATTTATTGAACAAATTCTCCAGATTATTATTAGCTATTCTCTTTTTATCATTTTTGAAAATTTGGAGTTGGTTTGATGTTCTGTATTAATTTAATGCATTTTTTATTATTTCATTTGAAATTTGGCTGCGTCAGTATTATATGAGAAAACGTCTCAATATTTTGATTAATTTTTGGCGATTTTCTCGAAACAGGTGATTTTGGAACTTGTATTGAAGCTACGGAGGTTTTTTAATATAAAGTAGAATAGTCATTGCAATTTAATTCACCTTAATCAGAACTAATAAGTCAGTGATTTTTGTCGGAAATCAAGTATACCCATATATACACAGACTTTATGCCTAAATAGGATTAATAATTGTATTTATTTTAAAATTTATAAATGAAATAATAATTACAATAAACATTAAACAAAAAAAAATCTAATAGATTATATTCACCAAAATAGTAAAAAAGACATATGATGCATGTATTGGTAGTACCAAAAATAGAGGGAATCCGCAGAAAACTTGGCACGACCAGGTAAACCAAAGTAGAAGATTGTCCTGTGTTAGAAGCCTCAAAAACCAATGAGCTTGTATGAGAATATGTATGAATGTGGATGTGGTGAAAATTGTGTGTCAGGACAAGAAAAGTGTGGTGCTCTATCCTCTCTGCCTACCCATGCGGAGAAACGGCGGGATGGTTAGTTAGTTAGTAAATATACATCATCATAATTTTCGTCCCCTCATTCTAGGAGGGTCAAGTCTGTCCAAGTCCCTTAATTGAGATTTTTGTAGAAATGTAGAAGTAGAGGTGCCATGCCGAGAGTACTTTTCACTCGGTCCAATAATGATTCTTCCATATTTCTTCTTCTTCTTCCTCTTCTTCTTCTTCTTCTCCTTGTGCCCTATCCGTTCAACGGACGTTCGCTGTTGTGAGAACTGTCACTTTAGACGTGTGTGTGTGTGTGTGTGTCAGAAGAGTGAGTAGATAAGTGGTGGGGGACAATGATTATAAGAGGCCGTCTCTTTCTTTTTTAATCGCCACTTCTCCATAAATACTAGTCTGAATTAAGGAACTGAACCCGAATAACTCGACAGTAAAGAGAGAATAGAACACCGATGGAATCTGGTGGTACTACGAAAGTTACCACAGCTATCATCACTTTATTTACTGCGGCCAAGCCATTGTCTTATGTTATTTAGCCATCATTCTTCTTCTTCCAGGGCCCCGACTTCCAGCAATCTTTTCGTATTTCGATTTCGTATTTCTTTAGATCTCTTATTACATGTCCGAGATATTAAAGTTTTCGGATTTTTATTGTTTTAAATATTTTTTGTGACCATAAATTAATGTAGTACTTCTATACACTGCTTTAAAAACAGTCAGCTTGGTTTTGACACATAACTCGGATTTCTTTATCACCGCGCTATAGAGGGATCGTAAAACATCCCTGAGCAGCCCCTATTCTCCTGTCTTTTTCATATTCCAGTCTCCCTCCGCTAGATTATATTATAATGTAAAATTATCGTCTCGGAAACCATTATTAAATTAGTCGCAGATAAGATTAAATCATTATCGAAAACTAAGTTATTGGAACCGAAGTTAAGAAATGTTTTGGTTAATAAAGAAAAGGAATGAGGACGTTGGCTCAACTCCAAGAGAGAAAAAAACCCAGTAATAGTGAAATAATTGACATTCCTACAAAAAAAAGCGGTTCCAAATTGATTTAGTACTTCCCGAACTTTTTCCAGCAAAGTTCCGTCCATCCGCCTCCGCCCCCCTCGCCGCGGCACCCGTCCACAGGGTGAGCAATACATAGCGCCTCCGCGGACCGCTCATATACGCCCCCGGGGGGTGCAGACACGGCGCGGAGTAAAAAGGACGAACAAACCGCTCGCTGCGATCCCAAACTAAAACTCTCGCAGTGGAAATGCCCGCGGGGCGATTTGGCGCCAAAAATGACAGAACGTTCCGGATGAAATGTATGGACGGCAGGGCTCTTCAAATATTTCTAATTAATTTGAATACTCACTTGAGCTATTCGCTTATCGAACCTATAATGGACCCAATAACGTTGATTTTTCGTGTGAAAACCACGGCCTGAGAAAGAAAGTAGTTATGTAGGCACCAGTGGCGGTCGGTGACTTTTTGCACAAGGGATGCTGTCGATTTTCCAGTATCGAGAATTTTTTTTTTTCGGCAAATGGTCGAGACACAAAACTTTTACACATTAAAAATTCAATTACAATTCACTCTTTTCGTTTACAATATTAGAACATGTCGGTGTTTTTATCCATGTTATTTTCTGTATTTATTTAATAGATAATCGAAGAATATTCAATGTTTCAATAATTCGACGTCAAGTGTTCGAGCCAACTTGTCAAAAATGCGTCGCACAAACAAATTCCTCAAAACAATCCGCTCACTTCGTAATATGTATACTATTCTGTGCATTATACCCATAAGCATTAAAGTCGTTTTTGAACGTTGGATGCTGTTAACGAATACGTACACAGTATTTGAAGACCTTGACAGGCGGAACAGAATGCGCGTGCGCGAAAGTCGGATACTTTCAAACTTTGTATATACGGAACGAATGATAGACTCCACTGTTACTGGTTTTTGTGTATTTACGCGATTCATAGATGTAGAAAGTTGAGAAACTATATGTATTTCGACTCGCTCCGTGCGCGCGCCTTGTCATAGTGTGTGTTATGACTGGTCTCTAAAAGACAGGACGAATTTATTTGCAGCAGTGCTGTGTTGGAGAAGTCCAGATACGCGGGATATTACTACAATACTAGGTTGTCCTGTGCTGTAGTTGAATTGAATAATATTTCAAAGGCACGAATTAATTAGGTATTCATAAAATAAACACATTTACTTTACAGTATATTAAATTATGTTATAATACAAATTAAATTAATCAACTAGAAAGATATACAGAAAAAATATATAGTTGTTGAACCTGAACTTCTTCCTATCCGGGGAAGCGCGTTTTCCATTTTCGCTAAAGCAATCAAATAAATGGTGTTTTTTAAAGGTTTGTTTTTCGAATTGGCAACACTTTTTCCAGCGACGGCCAATTTAACAGCTCACAACTGATTTGTGCTCAGTTTGGTTTGCCATTCCACCATGAATAGACTTGCATCAAAGCAACACTTGCAAATTGTGCAAATTTATTTCGAAAATTGTGGTTGAGTTCGCTAAACTTACCGTGCGCTACGTCCATTTTACGGTAATTATGTCCGAGCAAGTATTTCGAATAACCGTGGAGCGTTTTTGCACCACGCATATTATAATTTATAATACGCTTCCGTACAGGTCACACCGAAGAATTTGATGTTATATTATACATTTTTAATATTTTGCATAGTTCGTATTCTTTCAAGCCAACACTATAGTTTTTTTTCAATAACATTAAAATGTTAAAACGCAAAATCTAAAATACCCTGAAGTCTTTTTATCAAATGTGTATGTATACTGATAGCATTTAATGGCGTTTTTTATAACGTTTAATAACAATTTTCATTATTAATTTGTATTCCGAAATAAAAAATAAAAATAGTAGATGATTTTTCTAATTTATGCCACGCGACGGCACTGCTTTTACTACGGCAATTCTGAATCTTAGTTATACTATCACTTAACATCAATATTTAAGTATTAATGAGAACACGTTCTTATTGTGAAGTTGTAATTATTCAGAACAGACGGTCTGTGATATTTTAAAACATCGGATTTCGAATCCCGGTAGCGCAAAAACAATATTTTTCGACAAAATTGATTTTATATGTATATATTTATAATTAATACATTAAATTAGTATTTAAAACATCACAGACCTATTTTCTAAATAATTACAACTTCACAATAAGAATTTGTTCTCCTTAATAATATAAGTTGTATCAATGCGTCCAAAATTTAATAAAAATGAATTGATAATTCTGGCGTCTGCAGTCGGTTTACTCAAAGATATTTGAGATTCCGTAAAAACAATATAGATGGCTTTCAAATAATGGAACGACAGATGTATTAATTTGAAAAAGTGTAACATATAGGTTCGAAAATTTGTCATGAAAAATAATGGCGCTATAACACAATCGGTAGTGTACTTCCCCGGATTGGAAATAGAGATCCAGGTTTGAATCCAGGTAGCGCAAAAATAATATTTTTCGACAAAATTGATTTTATATGTATATATTTATAATTAATACATTAAATTAGTATTTAATATTGAAGTAAACTAGATTTTATATCTATCTAACGTTGGTATTATCTATATATCTAATAATTAGCGCAATGATACAAATAGATTAACATTAGATCAGTTACCTAACTCGTGTAGTAAAATAACGTGATTTCAGAAAATGTCACGGGAACTGTAATAATTCAATTAGTTATCCTTGATTTTTTATCGCGGAAATTTGACATTGTTAAAATTTATCGCCATTCCCAGCTGACCGACAACACGGGCAACATCTACATTCTAAAGATCAATAAAATTCACCATTTAATAGAAGTTATTTGTGAAGACGGCAACAAGCAGAAAATGTATTATTCTGTAAGATTAGACAACAGTTTTTTTTTTATGTTTAAGGTATTTCGAATATATTTTAATGCGAACGATGCATATTGAAGTTTTCACGATGTTTGAATACCGCTGAGCAGCACGTACAAGCGTGCGCGCGTTTATGAAGATTTTTCACTTCTTTTTGTTTCGAAACTTTAGAAAGTATCGCTTTCTTCCTTCGGGCTAAATCTGTCACAATTTGTTCCCAAGAAGAATGGTTATACATATTTAATGCTAGAACTTTCTGGAACCTCACATCTCGCGGTCGGGTCTCGTCACCGGATTCTGGATGCTATTGAAATAGGATTTACGGGAATATTTACAATGTATCGTAGATTCAAAAAATTTCAGAACTAATGACGCTTCGTATAAAGGAGTACATTTTTTTCTCAAATTAGTAATTAGTTAGAGTAAGTCTTATTTTTTTTCAAAAACAACATACTGTGTGTCTGATTTGTATACAATTCACTGAAGAGGAAAGAAGAAATTTTCTTACATTTAATTTTAACTTTATTTATTTATTTACGAATTTGTTTGTTAGAAAACGGTTGCTTAGCATTGTATTTTGTATAGATAGGTGCTAGGGCTATTTGAACATAAAATATCGATATCATGTTAACTAACATTTTTCCGAGCATCTAAAACTACTATTTTATATTTTTTAAATACATGTATAAATTTATTTAATGAAATACATTTTTGTTGTGAAGTTCTGCGGTGTTCTTGATGCAAATTAAATTATTGCTAATGTTCGTAGGGTTAACTTTGTGGTTATACATAATTTAAAATTGTATTTATATTTAACTTTGTTTAAACCGCTGTATTGTTTTTACTATACAGTGATAACGTATTTTCGTCAGAACTGGCGTTTAACTGAACTATTCCATAAAATGTAAACGACATCCATTACGGGGTGTAGGTGGTGTCGATAGTAAGAGTGGGGAGATCAGGTCAAGTGTCAATCAATACATACAATAATACATAAAAAATCTATTTATCCCACGCGGCAACCAAATATTTTGATTATTTCTGTATATCTTTCTAGTTGATTCAATTAATTTGTATTTTCAATCTATATATATATATATATATATATATATATATGATGTGTCGTCTAATGCGTATTTCTTTCTAAAAAATAGTGTAGTGCAATAATATAAATAAAATATTCGCTTTGTGATTTCGGATACAATTCTATTCTACCCGCGTCGTAGCTGGGGTTACGCGTGGCATTACATTTTGACGAAACTTTCGCAGAACTAGAACGAAATCGTTTCGCAAATCCGGGTTCTGCATACGTGTATCTAGTCGGAGCCGTAACGGCGTATGAAAAGTGTTTATTCCTCTTGTTTTTGACGGGTATTTTCCCGGCTCGTGCGCTGGGGCGATTCGCAGGTAATAGTGGTGAATTTACGACCACCCCGTACTTGCTTAGGAGCCGCTCCACCCCCACTTGGCACTAATGAAAACATAAATATCCGTAATATTGGAAAGGCGCTGTTCCGATTTCGAATTCTAATTTCCTCTTTTAAAATGGAAACTGTCAAACCCTTGACATTTGACAAATTAAAAGTTGGCGCGAATGCGCGGCGTGCTTTATATGTTTATTTCCATTCCCTGACTAAGTTAATTTGACAGCTTCGTTTAACTTGCACGGCATTATTCTCTGTACGTTAATACGCCATACGAGTCATATTCACCGTCTCTCCGATTAATCCTCGACGACAGATAAGAGAGACAGTTTCTGAGATTAAGAACCAAGTTTTCAAGGTGTAACACACCTAATTCACAATATTAACTGACTAAATTACGATGCGAAAACGTTCAAAGAGTATACACAAAATCTGTGCCGTTACGGAAAATATTATTGTATGAGCGTGATAAGCTTTAAGAATTTCGAAATAAATATTTGCGTAAATCAGCTAATAAAAATAGTCGACCTTTTCTTTTTCGTATTTCATATAATATTTCAATCAATCGAAATAATAGCATAACTAAGACATATTTTAAATGCTTATATCTCCGATATAATTGAGATTAACATTTCCGATTCAAATTTTTAATTATTATTAATTTTATTGTTTTACACCCAGTAAGTTTGAATATTAATAAGTAGTGATGGTAAACCGTAAAGATTTAACTGTTGGAGATTTACTTTTTAGTGTACCAGTCATTGCTTGAAGAATTACGTTAATTAATTATCAATCACCGTTACAATCTAACACAATAACGATTAAAATAACGGTTTAAATAACTATTTTACCGTCACTATTGATAAGGTAGTTGCACGTACAATGCATAACAAAAATAACACATTTAATTATACTAATTCTTGATTATAATCTACATACAAATTAAATTAATAATAATAATAGAAAGATATACAGAAAAAATCTATTTATCGAAAAAATATTTTAGTTGCTACCAGGACTCAAACCTGGACGTTTTTCTATCCGAGAAAATATATTATCCAATTTCACTATATCAACCAAGTGGGTTGACGACAATTTTTTTAATGTATTTCTAGTAGATTCATTTATTTTGTATTAAAAATACCACATAACTATGTTCTGAAAAACACCGCAAAATAATGCGTTATCTTTAAAAAAATTCTACATAGTTGTAATATAATGTTTTAGTATAGTTTTGTATAATATACGTCTTACGAATGCCAGCAATGACTACTGAGATGTATCTTCTTAGAAAATTCGTGGGGAGGGGTGGGCCGCCCCAGACTTATCTGGGATAAATAGCAAAAAAGATTGTATAAAAACTAGAACCGAAGCTACGCAAGACAGTGGAAGATGGAAGCGCCTTGTTGTCTTTGGGTCCCTGATCCTCTTAGGATAAGAGGATAAAGATTTTTATATATTTTGTGTGTTATAATGAATCTCAAGAAACTGAAAATCTAAATTTATTTTATTTGTAACTATATAATACAATGTAAAAATCTGTTTGGACTGTGCCCGTCTCACTAGAGAAATTCTGTGTCGAGACGGGCATAGTTTACACACAATTGTTCAATTAATTAGAATTACAAGTAGTAGATAGAATTACATTTATTACTATATAAAAGGTGTATATGAAGAACAATTTTTAAAGTGGACTTAATTTTTGGATCACTTTGTAGCAATAATTAATATACGTATAAGTCAATATGTTTGGGTGAGTGCACCAATACTGGCTCCACCCATATTACGAATCCAAGTTTTAATATATAGTTTCATTAACTTGACATTAAAATTTATTCGTCGTGTAATTTATTTATTTACATCTCTGATGAATGGATGTGGATGTGTTTACTCTTAATGCGAATATCAACAGAAGTGACATAGTCCCTGAACACTGGGAAGCTGCGACCGATAATCGAGTGTAATGGCGTATCAATAAATGAGATCTGCCGCAATAATAGAAAAAAAAGAGAAAAATGAAAGAAAATTGATGATCTGTACATTAGAGTATCCCTCCTTGCTCAGTGGATTCACCTGAACACACCTTGTGAAAGAGTGCAATGATCCTCGGCGTTTTACGTAAGTACGCATAATTTAAATCATCACAGAAGATATACCTACAACTAATATTTATTATATTTGCAAATTAAACTTTGTGATTTATTATGTCCGTTATTTTATTGAGTATTTAACATTGTTTATAATTAACCACTTAATAAGTAATTTTTAAACATCAAGCGGTTTCGAAAAAACATAATTTAAGATGTTTATTTAGTAATGGTTTTTCAGAATTTTCCAATAATTTATTAAAAAATGATCATACTTTTGATAAAAATTCGGGATTGTCTGTTTAACACATAAACAATGTTGATCTTAAATTGAACAATTTAGAATCATTAGAAATAAATAAAGCATGTAAAATTATCAAAATATTATAAATAACTAACTTAATTTAACCACAAATCATATTCTAATAATTTTGTATCAAGTCAATTTCCACATTTTTCATTGTAACAATTTAAGTTAAGTATACTCAGTTTATTTTTAAAATAGTTTTTTTTTTAAATTTGAATAACGTGACATATATGTTTTTAGTTAGTTAATTCTACATCCTGAAAAAGAAAATGATGTTTTTGAAACCGGTTAAAAATTAATCCATAAGTGGTTAAATTATAAAAAAACAGTTTTTTTATTTTTAAATAATATTTAATTTTAGCTTGTTAACGGTCTGAACCGTTTTAAAGTGAATACAATATTAGCACAGTGTTTTGAAAAAATAACATTTTTTTATATTAATCCACATTAAAGACTATATATTGTATCAAGATGTGATATTTTTTATGACAAAATAGGAAATGGGAGAATTCCTGAATGGAGAGATTAGATAATCGGCCATTCGGTTCTTGTCACTATAAGTATATAAATATCCGAATAAGAATATCAAAATATGAGTCATAGGAAAATTTTTGACACGTTACAAATTCTTAGTATCCTTGCTCCAAGATAAAATATGAGATAAATCATTTTAACATAATTAAGAGCAAACCACAGAAAAAATCAATAATTTTAATTCAGATTATGCATTTTATTTTTTTATTCAGAAAACACGCAGTTTATCAATAAATACGAAAATCACAATAAAAGCTAAACAATAATTAAACCAGTTACATATTTTCTCACAAAATACAAAATACTTTATACAGTGAGTACAATTTAAAATTTAAGGACTATAAAGCAGAAAAATGTGAGAAATAAGTTGAGAATAAAAATTTTAACACAGAGAAAAAAGTTATAAATAAGAAAGTAAGAAAATATTCGAGGGGAAAGGAAATAATAGAATAGGGAATAAAATCTGTGTGATAAGAATAAAAAGAAAAATAGAGACCTTTAAAGTTTGTGTTGAATTAAGATTTAATTGAGGTAACTAAGTATTGATAGAAACATACAAAATATTGCATGAAATGAGCAATGTGACTTTTAATTTCTGAAAAAAGAATATTCCGAATCTATTATTAATAACTAATCAATGAGCTGTGGTAGTAGTTGATATTTTATTTTGTATCTATAACAGATGTTAAAATTCTCATCACGGTAGTTAACGTTTTTCTCTGTCAGCTACCTGAGAGGAATTTTTATTTTGTATTTTTTATTACTGAATTAAAATAAACAAAAAATCATGTTGAAAATACATCTCAGCCCGTTATATAAAATATAAAGATTCCCGCAATACATATTTAAACACAAAAATGTTAGAAGAATTCATAAATATGATTTATACAACATAAATATATGTAAATCTCAAAAAAATGTCTGCAATTCATTAAAAATTATACTAAAATTAAAACGATCATAACAAAATATGTTTTGCTAAATCAAATGAGAAACCGAATATTTTAATATAATCTTTTTCAGTTTATATTGTATAAATTCTGAAGATTTAATTCTTAAGCTCTTAATTCCCAGGTACATAATGCTATTGTTCTGTGGTCGTCATAACATTAAGGTTTGCATACACTTTAAGCCTTTCTTCTCTATAGAAGATTATTAAACAATGAGAACATCCTTGCTTTCTATGAAGTACAATAATTTTCCCTTTACGTACGTAATCCACTGCACAAAAAAGCTGCAATTTAGAAAAGAACAAGAAATTATCTGGTCATTAAAAAAATATTAATAGCTATGTAAAAAAATATATTTTTTATTTAGACTTTATTGACACACATATCTTTGTTGTAACAAAGATGAATTATTATAATATAACATGATAAACATAAGATACAATTATATTGCAATTAAATACTCGTAGTTTATTGTATGGGATGGAGTAAACTCCACCTCTGATATATACAGCGTTGTCCTGGCTACTTTGCTAGACAGAAGTCTGTATTAAAATAGTCAGTTTTTTTTTGTGCTGCTGTGGTATTATTTAATAGAGATTCTACAGGAATAAAAATAGAGATGAAAAAAGAGATTTTTTTTTTTTAAATAACAATGTTGTGGAAGTATAAGCACTGTATAATGATTATGTTAGAATGTTGGATAGTCTTATATAAATATATATAAATTTTTTTTTCAATCTATTAATATTTTTACCAACTTTTATGTATTCAAACAATCACAACAAACAACATATTTTTGTTATACAGTTGAAGTTTTTCAGAACATTGTTCTGTTGTATTTTTAACACAAAATAAATATCAACCAGTTCATTCATTTAATTTATATTATATCATGTGTTGCTCAAAGGCAATTGAGATTCGTCGCAATATAAAGTTGAAAGTTGGCTTTTAAAAATGGAATAAAGATGTATCAAATTTTAAAGAGCTACAGAAATAAATTCCAAAATTTGTCGTTAACGTGCTTTGTTGATATACCTGAATTGGTATCGCATTTTCCCGGATAGGGAAAAGTTCAGGCTCGAATACGATTAAAAAATATTTTACAAATACGATATTTTTTAAATTCAGCTTGAAATAATAAAAATATATAATATACATACTTTGAAATGAATAATAGAACGACAGATGTATCAATTTGAAAGTGCAACATGTAAGTTCGAAAATTTGTTGTCAACTCACTGTGTTGGTGTAACATAATCAGTTAACGCATTTCCCCGGATAGGAAAAGATCCAGGTTCGAATCCCGGTGGCAACAACAATATATTTTTTAAATAAATTGATTTTATATGTTTATCTTTCTAATTAAAACACTTAATTTGTAATTTGTATTGAACATACTCTAAGTTACAAAAATCTTTTATATTAACAATATTAATATAGTAATTATTAATTAGATTCTATTAAAGAAACAATATGATTTTGATTAGTTGATGAAATCCCGAAGAACAAAATGATATTTTTCAAAACCGGTAGTTGTATTTAATAAATTAAGTTTTTAATAAAACAAAGTTAACAATCTAAAAAATGGATTTTAACCACAAAGTTGATTTTGTAAATCTTAAAAATAAACTTCCAGTGTCATTTGACAGTTTCAGTGTTGGTGTAAAAGCTCCAATACTTCAACACTGTTGAGCCTTCTATTATACTATACAACAGAAAAGCAGAAAGAGATCAGCGACTAATATAGTATAAGGAGACTAGTAAAATGTATTCAGCAATTAATTAGTTTCTGATAAGTGTACAATAGTCTTTGATACAATCAGTAGTTGAAAGAAAATGTCGTTTATTTGGAAGACAAACTTGTATTGAGTGATTTTCTTATATTTTATAAAACATGTTTCAATACTCTACAAAACTTATTTTTCAACGCCTGTCTGCAGGTTCATACAATAATAATTATAATCATTTACACAGTTTTATTATATATTAAACAAAGATTTTTTTTTTAAATGTATTAAAAAAAATCTATTTAATAAAAAATATCAAGAAGACTTTTTTTATATTTTCAAAATTATAAAACCATGAAGAATATTCAAATGGATCATAGATATTAATTAAACACGACAGTTCACTGATTCAATTGTTATATATAAAATATAAATATGTATACAGAATATGTCACTTTAATATTCTTACTATTTTCAAACTAAACTAAACGCTTGTGCTGTGAAAATTCATTATATTTTGCATGGAGACCAGACTGACTATCTGATGCACATAAATCTACGAGAATCGGGAGAAAAATGTCACCCCTGTTCTCGCTCCCTCGGTCTTCTGATATATTTTTTTTAAATGCTTACACGGAATACATGTCGCATCAATATTCTTACTATTTTCAAACTTAGCTAAACGCTTGTACTGTGAAAATAGAACTAACTTAATGGTCGCCTGAATCGAGGCTTGAACCACCGACCACTAGATTACTAGGCGAATATCGTAATAACTAGACCATAAGTACATATATTATATGGGTGGATACCTGACTAAATTACAAATATGCCTAATTTTAAGCATGTCAGAGATATAAGCAATTCCAAAAAAAAAAAAAATTCTTTCGTATTAACTTTTTTTTTTCCTTTTCTTTATTATTACATATTGAACAATATTACATTTTTTACTTTTTTTATTACATTCAGTTATTAACATCCTAATACCAATATAGGTTGGCTCCGGAATCATATTACCAGAGCCACACCAGTACAATTTGACGTGAGACTCATTATCACATTAAATTCAGAAGGCATCAAGAAAAAAGCTATAGAAACATGCACCCCCAAAAGAGGAGGGTAGACGTCACATTTACGCGTTGCAGTCGCAAAACTGGGTCTAAATCTGGCAGAAATTTACTCTGCCCAGGTGGCAAGAGGTGCGCTCCACCGCTCCTGCCGGCACCGTCCATCCCAGCAACCCCCAACGGGAGACCCACACCAAAATGAATTCCCGAAATTATAATATGATATATGTAATGTGAATAATTGAAATATTGCATTGATTCCAAACTATATATAGAACACAAAAAATTAAACGTCATCGAATTTCAAGCGGCCATACTATTTTTTGTTGAATGATTTAGAGCCTGAAGCAAAGCTATAGATTAATAATGGATAATTTTCGCAATAAAAATTTCAAACAATAATAGTTTACGTAACGATCTAAAATTTGTACATACTCCTTGAACATTTTTCCTTCGTAATTTAGTCAGGTGTCCATTCATAAAAATATTGTGAACTAGATCTGTTACACCATGTACAACTATCTAACTAGCTAACTTACCGTCGCGCCGTTTTCAACAGATAGTGACGTATAACTCTCACCTACATATCCACACGGGACCAATTATCATTTACCAGATTGCAGGTGTATCTGGTCTTGCAAAGTTTTTTTCTTCGTCCATTTCTGATGCCATCAATACGCGCTATATATATTTCTTCCTTCACCATTTCATCTTCACATTTTTCTTTTGTCCATTCCATGTAACCATATTGAAGATTGATAATTGATATACTTTTCTCTCGGTGCCTTTCTTATTGAATTATGTGAAATTTAATTATTAGTTCATTTTTATATTTAATTTTATATTCATAATTTTATTATTGCTAACACGTTCTTCACAAAATAATTTAATAATAAAAATGAAAATCACATGTTATTTGTGGGGCAAACAAGACACCGTGCAAAATATTTGTAGGTAATAAATGTTTGGAACAAATAGATGAGTTTGTGTATTTGGGAAGTATGTTTGATAGAAATGGAAAGACTGAGAAATATATCGAAAGAATGGTGACTGCAGGGATGCTTTGAATGGAATTATATCTGATTAAATAATTCAATTTTTAGTTTTAAACCTGTCTTCTTAACCTTATATTTAAATATCTATTCTTAGGTTAGTCTATACTATATTGTCCTGTAGAAGATTGGGTCCAACTGAAACTAGTTGGCATTACATAATAAAGTGGTTTAAAACTAAACATTCTATTACATGTTTGATTTCTTTGGGAATTATATCTAATGTAAATTTTTCAAGAGTCCGAGGCAAGACTAGCAGTGCACAATGGAGTCCTGGTACCAACACTGATGTATAAAAGTGAGGCCTGGAGCTGACAGAAGAGGAACGAAACCAAACTGAATGCGGTAGAAATGAGATCGCTTAGGCGTATATGCGGCAAATCTATTTATAACAGAGTAAAAAATGAAGAAATAAGGAAAAAATGTCAAGCTAATCTTAATACAGTGAGTAAGATTAAAAAATGATCACTTAGGTGATTTGATCATATGGAACGGATAAATGGGAAGAGAATAGTAAGAATGATATATGACGCAAAAAATAGAGGATGGTTTTGTTAGAAGCCTCGATAATCGGCGAGCTTATATGAGAAGACACCCCCGCGGAGATAAGGCATGATAGTAATTTAGTTTTTTTTTTATTTATTTAATGTAGCGAAAATACAATTGCAAAATAAATTCAATTTTTAAATATATTGTTACATACATACATAGTTTTTCTTTCGCTTACCTCTCCAAAAAAGAGACCGGCTCTTGTGCTTGGAGAGGGAGTTACACTACAATAATTTTATATAATACCTTACATATTCTATTAATTGTCCATTTGTGTGCTTCTGAAGTATTCTGTAATATTGTTTATTGTCCAATTATGTGTTTTTGAAGTGTTAATTTAGTTTATTTTTAAACTCTTTTATATCCGTTATTTCTTTAATTTGTGTAGGGAGGCTATTGAAATTTTTTATCCCTAAATATATAGAATTTTGCTGATAGTGTTTGGTGTTAGTTAGTATAGTTGTTTCAATAATTTAGTTAAATATTAATTTGGAAGCTGTCGGAATATAGGCAACTGTCTTGTTAAGTCAGCGAAATTGTAATTTGATTAAGAAAATAAATGATTTAATTAATTAATTGTTTTGATCCCATTCAAACCGTGTATTTCTAAGAGCATCCATCAGTTCTGTTATCTCTTACTTTTATACTATTTCCTAACTAGTGACAATCAGATATGTTGCTATTAAGTAATCTCCCAGCACTCTGAAACAATAATAAACGTATTCATTCATATTTGCTGAATTGTGTTTGAATTAAACTGTCCCATGATTATGAAAATATCTTATAAATAGCACATTAATTCTCCAGGACCATTCTGGTTATCACGTCTCCTTGTCCCTTCTCCACTTTGTCCACTCAGAACCCTATTGTTACCATTTCCCTTTGTTCTATTTTCTGAACACCGCCGTTTTATTGTATCGAGTTACAGCAAAATGCGTCAACTTAGTACAGACAATAGGATAATGTTGTTGTTGCGAGACTCAGCCAGGTATCACTCGCCTACCTGGCGACACTCCGTCACGCCGACTGCTTGCACTAGTTGGGAGCCGAACCAAGAACCCTAGGGTGGTTGTTAGTCAACATCAACAATTGTTCGTTGTTCACTGTGAAAATTGAAATCCTCAACCGGCTATTTATTTTTATTGAATAAACTATTGAAATGGATGGATATAAATGAAACAATGCTATTACTCTACTTGAGTTTATTAGCACTACTTAATAGTTCACATTTCAATGAGAGTTACCGTTTCTCTCAAAACTCGAGTAGTGCTAATAAACTCAAGTAGAGTAATAACGTTGTTTCATTTATATACATCCATTATTATGAAACTCTACAAAGTTAACGCCGATTCTTTTAATAATATAAAACTATTGGAAATTTATCCCGTTCAAAGTGCATACAAGGGAGCTAAATGAGAACATGCAAACGATGGTTTCAAATAATATCGCAGAGATTGCATTTCTGTTCTAATATAATCCTTTGGTTTATCCAGATACTGATGTCGCTCTATGTACAGTTCTTTTTTAAGTTAATTTTTTAAAACTATACATATTTTCCTTGAAATAAACAATGTATTGTTATCATGATGACGTACTTTATCTAAAGCCTCGTTCGTCTTATTACATCGCATTAAAAGATAATAGTTCTAGCGTCGGTCGTTTTAATTACGCAAACATATGCACGCCTATTTCGAATAAAATAATTCTACAATTATCTAGCACTTTGTCATTTGACTGTATATGATAAAGTACTACTCTGTGAACGTTCTATTTTCTTTACATGAATAAACAGAGACGTACGTAATTAACCTACGTAAGTTCGTACTTCCATTTGGTCAATAATAATTTAATTCGATATCAGAAGTTAGGTACCTATCGACTATTCTGTGCTAATTTGAAAATAGGATTTTGACGGGTTTTCATCTTGAATAATGAGTATATCTGCCCAATTTCTTTGACTTAACCCATTATTAAGACTTATTCTATAATTTATTAAAAAAATATTTTTTATTTGCTCATTTGTGCTATGCATTGGTTTTAATATAATACATTTGTAAGTGTATTTTTATTAAATTAACTTTTTATTTTTCTTATTATTTAATAAATACCTGCCTGATTACTCGTGTTGGTATATTTTCATGGAAGCAAACGTACTTATTTCGTTCCTAAATATTATTTTGGAGCGTAAGTACCTAATATAGATCAAGACCTAATAAATGGTAAAGTAAAGTCTCACTAATAATATAATAGTACATTTGTTGAGTAATATCACCCTCACCCTAATGAAACTGCAATGGTATTTTTATAGAAAAATCAGCAAATTTTTTGAAGATGAGTATTTATTATTTTGATAGGAAATTCAATACATGATAATATGATAAATACAAAGTAAAATTATTGATACTGATCAACAGTTTTGGATTGAGACGCGCCATTCGTTAACTCATTTTAGAGATGTGACGTCATTTTGTTTATTCATATTGTGGTAGACTTAATTCTATCGAATTAATTTTATTATATACCAATTCGAATCAAAAGATATACATAATATAAAAATATTATAAATAGCTTGTTAGTCTAGTGGTTAAGACACTCACTAGTGATCTAGTTGTCGGGGGTTCGAGCCTCGTTTCAGAAGACTACCGAGTGAGTCTTATTTTCATAGCACAAGTGTTTAGCTCAATCTGAAAATATTAAAATACTAAGAATATTGATGTGACACATACCCACTCAGTGTACGAAACTCTAATATTTTTTTAAATAAAAAACTTTATGTACCTATGTCAAATAAAACTTTAGCCAGTGAAAATAATGATAAGAAAGAAAGGAAGGCACTTACTGTTCATCTGTTGGAAGCTCCTTCATTCATAGATTCCTCTCCACCAGAAGTACAAGCGTCGCGGCGTGTATTGTAATACTCGCGAACAAAGAGATTATCGAGTATAAGCGTAATTAAAATAAGATTATTAATAAGAAGTAGCGGAGTAAAGTTACGATAGTGTTTCCGTATAAAGTTCGAAGAGAATTGAACTTCTGCAGTTGAAAGACTTTAATCACTGCGATATCTTATTTCTTCCTTATGGTTAATGATAGGTGAGGAAAGAGGAGGAAGGATATACGCAGATTAAAAATTAGATAAATACCGAATTGAATGTATGGGGCAACAAGTCGAACACCAAAAACTTAATAGAATTTAATTAATTAATTTTATACGGCGCTAACTAGGATAATGAAGTTAATATAACATTTGATGAGAATATAATACGTCAACATTTTGATTCATTGTTTGCAATAACTTTTTAATAACAAAATTTTCACGGGCCGCAGGTCACAACACACAATCCTCTCTTTACTGTTTTATCATTTCTAAAAACACACACATACGACCGCTCAGCGGCCACAGCATAGCCGTCCACAGAGTCTAATAATTGATTTCTACTAGTGTGTAATAAAAAAATAAAAGAGTGTATCCAAAATCATCTTTAACAGCCGGATCTTTATCGACCGGACGCGAATATATCATATAACAATTATAAAAAAATTATTATATATTACGTGGAACTAATAAGCGACCTTCTAAAGAAATCCTTGAGATGAGTAATTTAGTGATTGATATCGTGCTTTGTAATATTATCGCTAGATGAGATTTTAAACGAGAGAGTTGCCGCGCGTTTCCTCTGGAAACAGACACCCGAGCCGATTGGATTGGGATAATGTTCTGTCTTTCTCCATCTATTTGCCATTAAGCTAATAACTATTTGGTGTGTAAATTACGGATTTTTTAAAAAAAAATTGATTATATAAAATATTCACCGTAAATAAGTCATATCCTATGAAATGTTCATAAATTATTTCCCAATAATTTTTTGTATCATTAAGTCAATGTGCAAATGTTAATTTATTTCATTTTAAAAACATCCTGACTAAGGAAATGGTATTTTACGAAACCGGTCGGTGTATTAAATTAAACTCATAAAGTGATTAAAAGAAAATTTTTAAACAATCTATAATATATTAAGTTGCCATATTTTTGACTTGTGTTTATAATAGTGTTTATTTGAAGTTAAAAAGATTGTGGAATAGAATAACCTATTTTCTTGCCATCACGCGACACGAATATTTTTTGAAGTTACCCTGGAAAAGACCCACTTTCCCGAAACTGTTAAAGGAGTACCTAGTTACTCTAGCAACAGTTACTTTCAGTAAACATCCCATGAATATAGGAGTGACCGTAACTTGTAGATATTATTATTATTGTAAAATGGACAATGGAGAATCAGGTAGACTTATGAACTGCATGTTTTATATATTGAACCAGATATAATGGCTTTACACTACTAATTTGGGTATTCACATATGACGCTGAATCAGTAATCTATTAGAAACGTGCCTAGGGAAAGACCTCGAAAATGATAGGGTAACAATATTGAGAAAGATGCGAGAAAACTTGACGTTCGAGACTGGCGAAAACTCCTTCTTTAGAAGGTATATATCCTCAATAGACCATAGCGACGTATTCATGTTTTATAATAAGACATTGATTTGGGACAACAACAATGCATATATAGGGTGAATATTATGTTCCAGGCAGATGTTGTTTTTAAATAACTAACAAATTAAAGTAAAGTTTTTAAATAATTTTTTATTCATAAATTATATAGTTTATTACAATTATGTGTGGAATATGATATTGACCAAGCGCCCGCTTCTGGCAGCGTCGCGGTACAAATGCGGGCTCTTTTAACCATATCTTTCATAATATTCTCGCACACTTCGCGTGTTCTCTTTATTTTTATTTTCTTCCTTCTGTTCAAATATGATCTGCGATGTACTGTTCTTGTGGGTTAAATCTGTCGGCAGTAGTGCATGGAGGGTGAGTCTTTTAAATGTTTTTTTTTTGTGCCGTCTCGTTTCCCAGAAGGGAGTGCCTTTTCACTTCTCCTCTGCTCCCCGACCTTATTACACCTTTTCTATCTCGCTGTCAACTATATAAAGTGAGTCTGCCGGGGAATCGTCTTATCATATATGCAGGGCGCTGTCGAACAGCTGCCAATTAGCATAAAAAATGCCAACCAGGCGGCAAATTAGTAGGACCAAAATAGGAGCCTTGAGCTTATTGCATCGGTCCTGAGTAAGCGGTGGGTCCGCCCCTTTTCTTATCCACATAAAAAATATAAAACTAACGTCGCTAAGAATTCGCATATGAATCGTTCCATGAGTAGCTTTATAAAATGTATATATATTGTTTTAAATTTTATATGTCAACTTTTTACTTTTCTAATTTATTTGAAATATTTTTTCTGACTCGTACACGATTTAATCTTGCCAAATTTTACAAACGCTACTATTTATGTACTATATATGATTACATGCTAACATATTATATGATGCATGTTTACAATTTATGTGTTCTGAATTGCATCCATTCTACATAAATGTGAGAACTGTCACTTTTGTATGTGTGTGTGTCAGATAAGTGGTGGGGGTCATAGATTATAAGAGGCCGTCACTGAGAGAACGGGTCTCTTTTCCATCGTCCCTTCGCAATAGTAAAAATTAGTTTCTCAGTTATATAATAATAAATTACTGTAAATACATTGTTGTAATAAATGAATATTGTTACACATATCTAATGAGTTTCACTCCAAAGCAACTCGAGAGTACAAGTGAGGAAAGAACCCCAAAGGAAGCTGGTGGTACTTCCAAAGATCACAATAAATAAATAAATAAATATATTCCATTCTACCATACTACATTATGTAGGCTCGGCAAAAGAATTTTTCGTAACAAAAGTTTTAAAAAATACATTTAAATTTTTTTAGAATTCTCTTTGAAAATATTAAAAGTAAACTATCTATCTAACAATTAATTGTTTTTACTTGTGCATTCTAGCATTTATATTCTTTTGAAGAACAATTTAGTATTTTAACGTTCCAAATGTTGTCAATGTTATGCGGAGAGGAGTTGAAGGTTATTTGGTAATTCTAATAATTTGATTTATTTATACAAAAACGCTAATTGCATTGTACATTGTATCCTTCACAAGAACATGCCGTGACGATGTCAAATTTCATAATATGTTTGTAATAATCGAGACGACAAATCAACCTGTCCCGCCAGCGAGCTGGTTTACGCGGCTCACCGAAGCTGCCGCTGACAATGTCTTGAATAATTTGACAGGCCGGTACCTCCGAAGGAGGGGTAGTGCAGGGTCGTGATAATGGCCCTTTTGTTTGCAGGCTGCGATTTCTCGCCATTGTTAGCCAAGTCCCCGCAGCCGCGGCCTTTGGCGTCGCTGTTGGAGTGTGAATGAGCCGAATATCGCTCGATGTAAATGAATGGGGAGTTTTTGATATCTGCAAATCGGGCCGCGGAGGAATTCAAATGATTAGTTCCGGCCGATTAAACCGGTGATTTATCGGTCGTATTTTATTACTCGTCGGTAATTTTCGTGAAATTGTATAATTCAGAAGGATTTGCGGGAAAAGATCTATCCAAATGGGGACAATATTTATTAATCAGCGTTACATATCTGACTCTTTTTAGAGAACCTGTCACTAACTTATGTGTGATATAAATCGTTAAATAAGTCATTCGGAGCAACTTTTTATAGAAAGTCGTTTGTTGAATGCAAGACAAGACAAACAAGAAATATTTCACAAATAATGTCAAGCAGTAATTAAGTTCGAATTTCGATATTTTATATGTATATCTATCTATACATGTTATTAGTATTTTAAACATCACAGACCTTTGTTCTGAATAATTACAACCTCAAAATATTAATGTCAAGCTTCATAACCTTGTAGAACATACCTATTCAATACGCTCCACACATCACCAAAAGTAGTAGTCCCAAAACTGAAAACAACATTTGACCAATGCTTTCATTATATACCTGGCTCCTAGGCTCTGCGACGCAACCAATAATGAATGGAAGAAAGCGTCTCCAAATGTTTGAAAGAAATAAAAACTAGGTGGCTAATAGAGGTGGGTTGAGGTAGGTCGGAGCTGCTTTTGATCCATATTATGTAGTGAATGGTGACGATATTTAAGATATAAATGTTTATGGAACTTGGAAACATTTGACTTAAATAGTATACATTATTATTCTATCATGTTTATTGTTGTGTATTTATGTATTGGGTGTGTTTACTTATTGTAAATGGTACAAGAGTAAAACACTGCCCACCTCGATACGAATTCTGATCTAATGAGGTAAACAGGGATTAGATGAAATGCGCATATAACAATGAATATCAAATTAACAAAAAAAAACCTTTATATTGATAAATTAGTTTGTATTAAAATAATAATTATGATTAAAATTCAAATCGATTATACGGTGTGTATTAGCGTGAATGCCTTCGACAGCACGGGTTTCCCATTGATAATTTATATGGTCATGTATGCAGATAAACAATGCCACTAACCTTTGATTGACCGTTGCTATTTTGCTGGCTTCGTGGCCGTTCCGATGTTATTGTTCTTCTTATCTCTGGGTAGCTTTCCAACCGATCGAAAAGCACACTCCCGGCACTCGGATTATTGAGATCCATTACCGGCGCTCCGCTGGTCGTTTGACAGCGATCATTCAATCTCCGAAAAGCGGCAACATTCAAACAACATAAAATGACCAATACCAATCAACAAGGAATTCCAGGGGTGCCAGTCGAAGGAACAAAAGATGCGTAAACAGTGTGGACCTGTTTTAATTTATCTTGAGTACTTTTGAATTGTGGCATTGTTAAATTTGTAGTATTTTGTTACTATTCAAAAAAAATTATGTGGTTGACAGGAATACAAAATGTTGAGCATCAGAATAAATACTGAACATGTGACTTAAAGTTTCTGCTATATTTTAGGACACCCTGTACATGCAGATTTTCGTACGTTTTTATTGGGTGACTAAAAAATAATTCATATAAACGAAACATAAATTATTGTGTTTTTAACATATTGTCTAAATAGGTGAAATAATATTTAATTGAAATATATGGAAGTATGGGCAATTACAGAGCGTACGGCCTGTCTTCGGCTGGCCTAAGTGATCACTTTATATTAATATAACGTTCACCATTCTCACCCATTAATCAATCTCTATATTTATCAAATTTTTCTCGTATATGTTAATTTGTAGGTGAAAATCCTGAATGTTCCTAACAGCATAAATGGAATCATTGTCGCATTATGTATTAGTATTACTAGAAAATTCTTAAGCTTTGACGAATTCCAATTCATGAGCAGAAAATCTTTATGCTCCAGAAATTCACCGAATTATTCCGATAAAAAGATTGTTTTGCTAAATTCGTAACATCTGTATTCAGCAATCAACTTTTAATTTTCTCTCACAGATCAAGAGTTCACACGTCTCTTACTACATTAATTAATTATAAAGGGAATTAAACCTTTTCATGGTGGTTTATTATAACATCCAAACCTTGACTACCCCCCAACGGGTACTCGACTTGTCTCGATTGCGGAAGAGTTTCATTGATTCTCATTTTTAAAATCTGGGTCCCGGACCCTTGGTTTTTAGCCATGAGCCAACATACCTACATACTTACCTGTATCTATGTTTTTCGGATTTTCTATTGCTCAAAATCACGAATTGTGAACCAATCACTGATATCTTTGAGTCACACTCACTATCGGTGATTAAATATCTGGGAATATCGTGATTAATTAATTTTTTTAAATTCTATTGATTTTCTGACGCCGCCGTTTAAATCGATTATTACTTGATTCAGCGGATGTTGCGTAATTTGACTAACGCCATCTATTGGAATCTGGTAATGTTTATGCTAGCATGCTGGTAACTTAATTTTATTTTATATTTTTATTTATTATCTTTGTTTTATTAACCACTAAATTGAGTTTAAATACATCTACCGGTTTCGAAAAATGCCATTTTCTTCTTCAGGATGTCATAACTAACTAAAACATATATTATTGTTTCTTTGCCAGAATCTATTAAATTTTTTTATTTTTAGTTATGACATCCTGAAGAAGAAAATGGTATTTTTCGAAACCGGTAGATGTATTTAAACTCAATTTAGTGGTTAATAAAACAATGATAATAAAAAAAAAAATTAATTTTAACCACAAAGTTAATATTGCTAATTTTAAAAGTATAATTTTATTTTGTTCGTATTTTTATTTTACATTTTGTATACATGTGCAGTAATTTTCTACTAATTATTTATGCTAGAATATGCTTTTTACGCAAATAAGTTTTAATAATATAAATAAATATGTTCAAAATTATATTTTTTAAATTTATTTAAAGTGATATCAGAAACTGTGATCACAGACACAGTTTTCAATCACTGATACTATCGAATACCAAACACAATCACATCAGTGAGTCAAGAGTAGCATTTTTTCTCATCACTATGTTCTACCCTTTTGAGACCGGTGCCCATGATTGACATGTGTGACACAACACGTAAACCAGTCAAAGTTAAATTGATTAAACATACAAAATTCAGTTTTGGAACCACCCGGTACACGTGTAGGTACTTGTATTTGCATGTATGTATGTGCAGTTAAATTTCCGCTTGTTGTCTAATGGTGGCTATAAATCTCGGTCCTGATTGGTCAACTACACGGCGTGGCGTCGCGCTGTGGACACCATCATTCCGAGGCTGCACTCCACCACATTACCTCCAATTGCCTTTTAAAATTTGAGCAAATATATGAGCTAAAAACGAAGAAACCGTTCAGTTTGGGAGACGTAATATAAATAAATGAATTGGGAAACGGATACAACTAGGTTGGGCTTGGGAGTTAAGAAAAACATTTAAATTGAGTAGTTTGTTGGTTTAGTAGTTAAGACACTGGCCGCTGGTCGAGGGTTCGCGCCTTGTTCCAGGAGACCAGTATGTTAGTCCTAATGGATGGATATAAATGAAACAATAAGTATGATGATGAGAGTTACTGAAGTATGTCGATGAGAGTGACTGTTTCTCTCGAAACTCGAGTAGTGCTAATAGACTCAAATAGAGTTATAACATTATTTTATTTATATCCATACATTATGATGAAACTCTACAAAGTTTACAGATTCTATCAAGAATATAAGTTTGTCCTATTTTTATAATGCAAGCGTTTAGTTTAGTTTTTAAATGGTAAGAATATTGATGTGACATGTATTCCGCGTACGCGACTTTATTTAAAAAAAGTATGACTTAAAGTTAATGTTTTCAACCAGCAAGATGCGAATCTTTTGCACGCTGTTTGACTCATCCCGTAACACGCCTCCTATTAAGCCAACACGTTCCAAACGTCCTACATACAAAATTGCATTACATATACTCAAATATCACAACTGCAACGCGCAACATTTCTAAGCGTTACGTTCGCAACACTGCGGTCGCACAGCGATCGAGGTCCGGGCCGTGTTATCGGCGAATGTGTCTGCGGCGGGGTGTCCCGCTCCCCTGCATGGACAAAGCGTATACAAAAATGTATCACTTTAAACAAAATGTACCACTTTTCACTTACAGTAATGACGGTCACTCTATTAGTGGTAATTTCGATGTAGGGTGTAATGTAACACGGGCTCTCGCGCTCAGGCGGCACACTGAATGACAATTAGCGAAGCGGTCACGCCGTCATACATGTTCAAGTCCACCCCCGACTTGCGAGGGGTAGTGCCACACAGTGGCACTCATTAAAATAATTTAATTCCCCCGAGCCGCCGTAAATACTTAAAAGTTTTGCGTTTTGTTTTGTTTTGTTTCGGCAGAGGAAACGCAAAGGAAATTAATTGAAATGCTACCTTTTTGAAACACAGCGACAATAAAATTATTATTCTTGGTCGGTGTGTATCAAAAATGTATTAAATAACAATTTCTGTAATCGTATTAGTTGCTCGATTTGTTGGACGAAGGTTTTAATCTGATTACATAATTGCGTTCGTAAGTTTGAAATTAACCGCGATGTTGACGACGGTAAAAGTTTTCATCCGAAGAAATTAATATATTTACATTCTTATTTCATACATTTTATTTTATTTATTTAGGCTGGATATAAATATATATATATAAAATAACCTTACACATTTTAGGATATTTCATAAAATAATATATATGTATGTAAATAGGACATGATGAAATCACTCTGGTCTGGTTAAAATCCTAGCACAAGGGCTAGTCTCTTTTTTGGAGGGGTAAGCGATTCACAAAAATATGTAACTTTAGTTTTGTAACAGATTCAAGTAACTCATGTATTATATAGAATTGTAAAATTTCAAAATAATAAATAAATAATTAAACCTATTTGCGTTAAATCAAAACCTTTATTACCAATATTGGAATATGTCCAAGAACACACGACTACTGGATGTTCACCTACAAAGACACTGTTATTAAACAAATAATAGATGTATCATATATATACGAAGCTATTTTTTATTATATTTAATGGAGATATATGGAAGTATGGGTAAATATATTTATATATTTATGTAAAGTGATCACTTAAGCCAGCCGAAGACAGGTCGTAAGCTCTGTAATTACTATATAGCTTCGTCTCTATGAGATATCTATTATTTGTTTAAAACCTTTATTGTATTTTTTCGTTTCTCGTATAATTTCAATTTTATTATATAAGTCGTTCTTCTTTTTCATCCCATCGGTTTTTCGCATACTACCTTGTGCTCCATTCAGTTCCAGTATCTGCTTTAGTCCAGCTAACGATAATCTCTACGTGGCACATTTGCATATTTATCTCTGAGACTTTTTCCTAATATTCTAAATTCTCATTTCTGACGTTCTCAATGCAGATTTGATTCTTGACTTTCAATTCTGTGCATCATGATGGGCTATTCGAGAAGCTATCTAAACTGTTTATTATATTAAATTTAAATTTAATAAAACACAATACCACGAATTTCATTAAACGCTTCGCTCAAGCTTCGTAAGGGTGTAATTAAAACTAACATTAAATTTTTTAAAAATGCACTTATATATAAATAAAGAAGAAGACGTAATAAAAAATTAAAGGATATTTTTTTTTAATTATTAAGAATGCATTATGAGTACTCACCTACACACCCTCAATGTTTTTTATGTTGCGTGAATTTTTTATTACAACACATAGTTCTGCCCCTGTTAATTGAAATGAAATCATTCTCATATTTAACTTTTAATGAAATCTACTAGGTGGCGCTAGGCTTCCTGTTCGCTTATATAACCAGAATACGTTTTGTTTTTCCGGTAATCTCTTTTGGTTGAATTTGATTAATTTCCAACATTAACGATTTTGTATTTTTCTTCCTAAATTGAAAAAAAATGTGCTGTATTAAAAAAAATCGTTTACAGTCCATTAATCTTGTTTGTAATGAATATATATATTTCTACCAACAATTTACCATTTTTCAGGTAAGAGATGTGAGCTCCTAAATACAAACCAACAATCGACATATTCGACTCCATCAATATCTTTGAAGGCTTTTAATTGGTAAGTGACTCAGAAATTCCAATAATTATCACCCCTCAAATCAATTAATTAGTTAGCATGGTGTTAATGACTGTCAAAACAGTGTCTAAATAGGAGTGAAATTATACTCAAATGTTATATTTTCTAACCGATCACAAGGGCTTTTACAATTAAAATCAATCATAATTATGTATTTCATAAATGTGAATTTAAAATATTAGTACATATTAAAGTGTCAAGCAAAAATGATTTTACAATTTATATTGACTTTGCTTTGTACATTGTTATAAAGGGTCCACATTTCGTTTGTGTGAGAGCGAATATATTACACTTTTGCGAAATCTGAAGGATTAATTTTTAAGGTGTATATCTACTCTTTTATTTTTTGAATACAGGCGGTATTTATTTTATAGAACTCCATTGTTAATCAACACAATAAATCGAACACGATTTTTTTGAATTTTCAAAGAAAGCAAACATTATAATTAAATAATAGAATGATTTAGTTTTAAACCACTTTATTTTGCTCATATATTAAAGTCAACTAGTTTCAGTGGGACCCGACCTTCTTCAGGACAATATAGAATATGGACTAAACTAAGTACAGATATTTAAATAGGAGGTTAAAAAGAGAGCAACAGTATAGACTATTAGATAGATTTTTTTTTTTTTTTTAGTATCTGGCTGTTATTATTGGTTGATTTAATGGTTCTATATCTATATGATTCAGTTGACAATGGCCTAGACAGCCGAAACGACCATCCAATTATTTGGAAAAATTAAATATAGAACCAAAAAAATCGTGTTTGATTAATTGTATTGCACATATGTATCTATATTTGCGACTGATTCTACATATGACAAGCGTCGTCGTACCATGTATACTATAGGTTTTTTCAAGATATATATAAATTAATTAATTTAATATTTAATTAAACCATTTATAATACAATGATTAGTATTCATTTCTACGAATAAGACTTGTCTCTAAAGTTACGTAAGGACATTAAATAATTGAGCGCGAAACGTACTATGACTCATTGCTATTTATTTTGTACGCATGAAGAATAATAAAAGAAATAGAATAGCGTAATTTATACATAATGACTTTTACCGACAAATCTCTGTGAGATGAGAAACGCGTATACTGATGATTCATAAATCGCTTCGCGCTGAACTAATCAATTTCCTTAATTTCATCTAGAATCGAATCTCCGAGAGAAATCTATAAGACTTATCTCAAAGACTCGTCTCGAACGATATAGAATTGAGGACGGAGTGTCCTCTGACTCATTTTGTACGCAAAATTGAATGACACCATTTATACATACCGTGTTACGATATCTCACTAGTTTGTGTAGACTATTTATTATATTCGACTCCATCAAATTAGTCCAATGAACATAGTCATTTTAATTTCTAACGGTTTTGAAGAACTCTCTTCACTAGGCCGTGTTCTTCAATTTAAACACGTCGAACGTGACTTTTACATCCGCACACAAATATTAGAACGTGTTTGGGCGATCGCTTATATATGGAATTGTAGAAGCTGTCGTTGTAGACAATTATTGACTCGTGAGGATCTTAATTATGTGATCTGAGTTGTCGAGTCACCGGATGGAGCGACCGACATTTGTAGGTTTTGCGATTCGTATCAGAAGGTTTTGCGCACGGTGAAACCGAAGACCCTAACACTATTCTAGTCTCACGCGTGTTGGTGCATGTCGCAGTGTATATCTTGAGGTGCAAGTTTTTACGAGAATGGTGCTATACAAATTATCCATTATTATTATTATTATTATTATATGAATGTGCGTATGAGTATGTATGCTGTGTCTAGAGCAAGTATTTAAATATAACAGAACCAACAAAAGTTGACGCTTATTGCGGCACAATTTACAAAGGCAGGTACTACGAGTATAAAGTTAATTACGCGAATAAAGTTGAATGCTGGAGTGTTGACGAAAGAACGGTCTACGGAGAAGTGGTTGACTAGCTCCCAGGACTCGTCCGACACGATATACTGACATGCGGTATTTGTCGGTGTGCTTCGGCACTACATGGCTATCAAGTGATTCCTCACGCGGCCATGTCTGCGGAGCGCGAACGGGACCACCACAGAATGATTTATTTGATGACTTTTTTGTTTTCTCCTAGTTTTTCTTTATATCTATTTTTTAACTATATTTATTTTATCCTTTTGTTTTTATCAACTTATTAGAAATTTTTTCACATCAACATCGCGTTAGCTTAACAGATGATATTGATTTTCTTTCTTCTCAGGCGACTTGGATTATTATCCACCTTATTATAAATATTACCGTTATATGCTCACGATAACGATTTACGATGTAATTGTACACCTATATATTTTATATATTCATTAATTCATGAGGTATTTTTCTTTGTTAATACAAATATTTAAATGACTTGCATTTTTCACGATTTAAAACGCAATGGTCGAACAACATCAGGAAAGTAGTTTGGCAAAATTAGAAGTAAAGCGCGAGAGACAGAGACCCGTGAAAAGCAAAATCAAGGAGGCTCATATTCAACACTAGATGCAGATCGGCTAAAGAAGAAAATTAAAAATTTTAAGATACTTAAAAATTTGTACTTTAACGCAAAATCAATCTGATTAATTAAATAATTATTAAAACTAAATACACTTGGAAAGATAAGTGCCGGACATTATTACCAAAATAATGCTTTGTTTACAGACAACAAACGCAAATTCCTCGTTCCGAAATATTCATTTTGGTGCCACTCACGCATCAAAAAGCTCCACGACTTTTTTTAAAAATGTGACTCGATTGTACCGAAAATTTAAACGCTGATAATATAGTATGCAATGATGTAAAAAATACGTCTTGTTTACACGATGATTTAATTTTCGAAAAGTAAATACTTTTTCTGTTGCATATATGTGTCATATGGATATATGTGTGTAGAATACCCCTCGCCCCGCAAATAATGTTTCAAACCCCTCTCCTATATATATACTTTATATCACGTCTATACATTTACTAGTCTGTGGTTTTGTTAATATAATTTTACAATCTTTAGCTTTACACGCTACCAGACATACTAAACGTCTTTATTTATAAAGTATTATTATTAACCTTTTAAATGCCATGAGCGCGTTAACACGCTAAACTTTATACGTCACGCCAAGTTATAAAAGAACATCATTTCTTTATATTCATTTTTCTGTTTTGCATAATGTTTCAATCATAGGATAGCGAGAGTATTTTACTTATTTATTATCTAATCAGAATTCTTTTAAAACCTTGTTTACCTCATTCCTAATATTTTTGGTTTAGATAAAAAAAAATATGCATAATAATAATGGTTTTCATATTTGTATGATAGACAACGGACGAACCTGTCTCTTTTAGTACAGACTTCGGTCTAGTTAAGGAGACAGTGAACATCTCTTACATCATGAAGCTTGTTCGCTTTTTTTGTATATTTAAAAGAATGTTTATGAAGTATAATATGTACGTATATTAAGAACATGAACACAATAAATAAATAAGCTGCAAATTGCAAACTTGCAGGGATTAAAGTCATATTTTTAAATCATTTTGCCATCTGTGAACGACAGGTCCCAGCTTTTGATAGATAAATCAACACCTTTAAAGCCTATTCTTATCCTATATGGTGTCTTGTTAGTACTTCAATATATTTAATAGTTCAATCCACAGTAGGTAAAAATGTCTCAATAATATGAAACTGTAAAATTAAGAATCAAATAAGTATTTTGAAATTGATGCATTCAGATCAAAATCATCACATATCCACCTAATTCGTACATCAAAGATATTTAACACTTCACTCCGATGTACTGTATCACTTTCTTTTCAAATTTCCTTACAAATAGAAAGCGACTATTATTTATTATATATAACAATAAAACTTAAAATTAACACTGTAGATAGATACACTTATAAGTTTAAGAATAATTGACTTGTGTTTAAGTAACCGGAGTTTCATAATAAAATGTGCCCCCGACAAAGATGTCGATATCTAAATCTGTCTACAGACGCCACTTTCGGGAGAAACTTTGAGTTGAACTTCAAGTCCTGCAGGTATTATTTTTATGCAAATTAGTTGTAAAAGATTTTGGTTGTCTTAAGTCGCGGATCGGCTTGACTGTGTATATTTCTGGGATATAATTCTATTAATAATTTATGATTTATAAAATAAATTTTAACTAGTTTTAAAAGTAAATATTTTACTAGCTTTCGTTATTTTTATTGTTTAATTGGAGAGAACTACGCTTGATAACATTTTTTATTTTTATTTCGTTGGTATCATTGCGTCAAACATCATTTTGTTTTACTCTGCCACCGCTGTTGATTTTTCTCCATTGCGCGCTTACTATTTTGTATTTGTCTTCAAGGTATGTGTTTATTTTTTATTATTACTTATTATTAATATATAGCGAAATGTACAAACTGATAGATGGCATATAAAATCATATCTATATTATAATTTTATATATCAATTGAACGGCTTTTCAACTCGTAATTGATTATTACTAAATGTTTTTATTCATTTTTTTCACGTTTTTTATTATTATTATTATCTCTTTTTTATTTATACTGTAAGATACATTACATATATATTATCCGTGCCCGGAATTTTAATTTGGTTATAATTTGACACATGTTATTTTTATAATCAGTTATAATAAAATTAACTGAAAAATTTATAAAAATACTAGGACACACAATTAAGAAATAAATATTTTTTATATTCAGCCAAACTAATTTGTATGCGAAAGGGTTAATACATTTTTACTAATATTTTTAAAATATTAAAAGTACACTTTAAAAATGAATATCACATCATATCCAGTTTCGGTAAAGTATTTAACTTACTTACTTACTTACTTACCATCTCGCCATTTCCCCGTGGGGGTAGGCAGAGAGGATAGAGCGCCACACTCTTCCGTCCTGACACACAATTCTCGCCTCATCTACATTGATACATATTTTCATACAAACTCGACGATTATTGAGGCTTTTAACAGGACCATCCTCCAGTATCTGGTTTACCAGGTCGTGCCAAGTCTTCTGTGGACGTCCTCTTCTTGTGGTGCCATCAACACTTGAGTAATATGTCTTTCTTACCAGTCTCTCCTCATTCATCCGTTCCATATGACCAAATCCCGTAAGTGATCCTTTCTTAATCTTACATACTATACTAATATCAGCTTTACATTCTTTCCTTATTTCTTCATTCTTTACTCTGTCATAAATGGATCTGCCACATATACACCTAAGTGATCTCATTTCCATTGCATTCAGTCTACTTTCGTTTCTCTTCTGCCAGTTCCAGGTCTCACTTCCATACATCAGCGTTGGTACCAGAATTCTATTGTGAACCGCTAGTCTTACATCAGTTGACATGTTTTCATCAGCTATAATTCCATTCAAAGCGCCGTTCACTTTATTCCCTGCAGTCACCCGCCTTTCGATATCTTTCAGTCTTTTCGTTTCTATCAAATATACTTCCCAAATACACAAACTCGTCTACTTGTTCCAAACATTCATTACCTACAAGTATTTAGCACGGTGTCTTTTCCTCCTTCTCTTATACCATCACTTTCGACTCGTTGACATTCATCATATTTTAAATATGAATTATAATAATTAGAAAGATATACATATAAAATCAATTTTATCGAAAAATATTATTGTTGCGCCACCGGGATTCGAACCCGAATCTCTTTCCTAACCGGGGAAGGTGCTTTATCCAACTAAGCTACAGCGACAATATTTTTAGCTACAATTTTCAAAATATTGTCGCTGTAGCATAGTTGGATAAAGCACCTTCCCCGGTTAGGAAAGAGATCCAGGTTCGAATCCCGGTGGCGCAACAATAATATTTTTCGATAAAATTGATTTTATATGTATATCTTTATAATTAATATATTTAATTCATATTTAAAATGTCATAGACCTATGTTCTGAATAATTACAACTTCACAATAAGAATGTGTTCTCCAAAAAAAAAAAAAAAATTCATCATATTCATAATATCAATGTATTTAAAAGTTAATAACAAATAATATATACTGAAGTGCAGTAACACAATTTCAAAAGATGACTCGGTGAGATAATATCAATAATAACGTCCATTAAAGTTTTAACATATCCTAGACAGAATAGTCCCGTTGTAGAAGCAGTAAAAAGAATGAGTAAAATCGCTTAAAAACACAATTATGTTGTTAGACTGAGTTCCTTTAAGATTATCTAGTTTTATGATAGCCGTAAAAATTGTCTATTTACACATTAGATATTGTTAAAAGTCGGCATATTCAGATTCCAATTCCGCGATTCCAATTATTATGATTTATTTTTGAAATCGCGTATTTTTAAGAGAGCCACGTTGAACGGTATCTTTATGCCGCGGTATTTTTTTCAGTAACTAGTATCTCCGTTATATATTACCAAACACATTTAATGAAGTTTAAACATAATTTACTACCAATTAAATAATGTCGTTGTCGTCCATTTTTGATGGCCATGTAGACGTTAACTGAAAGTGGCCAAACAGGTTTCACTAATTCAGGTTGTGTTATGTCCTGACGCATGAGCCAGTGACCAAGGAACACGTTTCTTGGTTTTAAATCAAAAGACCGGAAGATGATATGTTAAAACTAGTTGTCATATTTTATAATTAAAAATGTTGTGCATTATAAAGGGTTATCCAACATGCGTGATAGAACTTTAAAATAGAATTAAATTTTTAAAAACAAGTATGATATCGATGATTAATTTTTTTGAAAGATCATGTGATGCCATTAGCTATGGAATATAATTTCAATTAAATAAAATAATGTTTTAACTGTTCAAATGGTTTTGGTGAAACTTTGTGTAATGTGTTTTATTCGAATGTAGTCCAGTGAAAGTGTTTTTAGTTTTAGTTCAATTGTATTGAAGATGTTCCCGAAAACGTTCTAACGTTTAATATAATTAAATATAGTGGAATAAAACAGTGTTTTAACTCAATTTACAAAATAATGATATTTTAGTTTTAAACCGCTTTATTATGCACATATACTGAAATCGAATAGTTTCAGTTGGACCCAACCTTCTTCAGGACAATATTGTATATGGAGTAACCTAATTACAGATATTTAAATATTTGATTAATCTACCAAAGTAGTAAAAATGAAACATTGGAGAACATGATTTAATTAATTAAACCGTTTACTCAGTACATAACATTATTATATCTTATAACATACAATTCGCATATAGGGGGGGAGGCCGTTTTCCATTTTGCATTGGTACCAATTTTTTTTTAGTTACCCACAAATATTAAAATTATGCAACAAAAAGAATGATTTATTATATTACTAACCACATTTACGCACTGACATGTTCGTGGTATTTGTAATAATAAACGATCGTATAATTGTGGTATTCCTCCCTAATTTTTTTTTTATGAAACCCACCCTTAGGACTTTACAAACCGAAATATTTTAATGCTCTCCCACGTAATGAATTTCCATTTACTCATGACGTAATTATTTTGTTGTGGGCCTTCAATGTACATACTGCCCCCAGGGAGGATGGCGTGGTTGCGAGTTAGATGAGACGAAGATCGAAATTATGATAAACTTTATTCAAATTACTGAGTATTATGAATAATACATTCTTATAAAGCATGATTATTTTATAGGATTATAGAAAAAAAAAAAATTAAAAACTACGATAACTGTAATATTTGTGTAGCTGGACTCATTTTAGTCTGAAATTATAAACATCTTAAATTACACGAAATTACAAATTTTATTCGTCAACCATTATAAAATGTTTTTAATTAATTGTCTAACACAGAAATTGTATAATAATTAAATGTTAAAACATTTTGAGGAGAAAAAAACTTCCTTTAAATTATTCAAAATTCATAGTTTGAGATATAATTATGTAAGTGTAGATATACAAAAACGTTTTCAAATTCAATGTACAGTGTGAACTGTAAGTAGCGCACCACAAGTGATAAATGAATTACGCAGATATTATGAAATCAGAAATTATCGAGCATGTTTGAAATATCACAATTTGTAAAAACTTTCCAACTAAGCGGTTGTATATATCCTCAACACTAGTTTCAACTAGTTTCTTTTGTCATTTTACTATAAATGTTTTGAAGTAACACATACTTTTGTTTTACAGCATGCTATGGATATAAACATTATGCTATGATAATAATCGAAGTAAGATAGTAATCAAACAACAGAAAATAAAATGAATTATAATACACGGTGAAAAAAATTGTTAAATACGAGTATACACTGAAAATATTGTAACATTTTTCTAACTAATTAAAGAATTACTTTTTAAATGTTTAACATACATTTTTAGCTACAGTAGAGTGGAGTTACGCACGTGGTTCAGTATTTCGTTGAAATTAACGAAAAATTTTGTAAATATATTTATTTATTACGTTAATAAATGTATTTACAAAAATGTACACATTTTATTTGTTAAATGTGTGAATCTTTTTTTTATATGGAGACGGGCATATATTTATTACGTAATGAAAATTTTATTGCTCTACATTTTTATAATGGTATCAAGTTTTTAAACTTTTTATATATTTTGAGATGTACACATGTATAATATCTATTATAAAATACCTAGTATACTATTGTGTGTTCTTTTTTAAATATTTATAGAATCTTCTCTATATCTACATTTGCTAATTACACATTTGTAATTATGTATGTATATTTATTCCACTTGTTTCTCTTATAAATAAATAAAATTGTAAATATGAATTAAATATATTAATTAGAAAGATATACATATAAAATCAATTCTATCGAAAAATATTGTTGTTGCGCCACCGGGATTCGAACTTGGATCTTTTTCCTAACCGGGGAAGGTGCTTTATCCAACTATGCTACAGCGACAATTTTCGAACCCATATGTTACCTTCTTGATATTTTTAATCTAATATAATTTAATCGTTCCATTATTTGAAAGAGCCATCTACCTTATTTTTACAGAATCTCAAATACCTTTGAGTAAACTGATAGCAGACTCCAGAATTATCAATTCATTTTTATTAAATTTTGGACACATTGATACAACTTTATTATTAGGAGAACACATTCTTATTGTGAAGTTGTAATTATTCAGAACATACGGTCTATGATATTTAATTTAATTCATATTTAAAATATCACAGACCGTCTATTCTGAATAATTACAACTTCACAATAAGAATGTGTTCTCCTAAAATAAAATTGTTTTTACTATTTTGTGGCTATCTGTGACGAAGATCGAACCCTTAGCAATTTATCGTAAGATTAGAATCAAAAGTTCATGATGTGGCTCACACGTATATTCTTTTTAATAACTAATATTTAAATAAATAGACCTTTTGACCATGCATTCATACATAAATAGCATTAATAAGCCATACCACGCATCCAAATTATAAATGTTCTATTGATTTCGTCTACATTCGCATCTAATAATTATCGTAAATCACAATTAACCAAATGAATGGGCGCTAGATGGTTTCCTGCGTGTTAATGTACTTTAGTATTACGTAAATATCGCCATCTACACTACCCGATAACACAATAATTAATCAGAATCCTTTAGAAATCGGTGACCCTAGATCCTTTAGTCGAGGAGTCCATGAATGTCGGAGGACGATGAATGGCTCGCTCTAGAGAGGACATATTATGTCTCGTCTCTGTAAACAGCCTCCCTTCACCGAGGAACATTAAAATGTTTTTTGAAATTTCATCATTTTCGTTACAATATCGCTTCCTTTTATCCGAAAGATATTTTTTAAATATTAAAAAATATCCCAAAGCTTCTAAAAGATATATAGGTAACAAATGTTTTCCCTCAATATAAAGTTCTTAACTTTTCATGACATTTTTAACTTAAGTTATACAAAAACGTCAACTATTTCAGAAGCAAACAAAATATTTTTGAAGTGAAATTTTTTAAAATTAGTTATTAAAAATGTCGCGATTTAAACACATGGAGAAAAAATACCTCACGGACATTTGTCATCTACATCTGTTCTCACTCTATACTATAGCACACGTTGCGTTATCTTTTCCAAAGCGGACAATTTAAAAAAATCAAATGCCATTATTTTTCTTTCGTCGTACTGATCAGATAAACTGAGAAAACGCGAAGACGTTTCACTAATAACGCGAATGTTCGTCACGTATCTGATTATTTTATGGTATTAACGAAGCTGTCTTATACCAGGAGATTGATTTCAATACCAAAACAATCGCGTATAATTTATAAGAAAAATAAAATTAAAATTATCTAAACACGGGGTGTTTCAGCATTCATAACCAACAAATTTACCGATCAACAACAACTGATTTATGTGTTTACAAAAATATTTGTTGGTTGTACTGTATATCGCAATGGCGTAAATGACCAAAGATCTTTATATTGTATCGTTAAATATTAATTTAATTTATTACATTTGTGATTTGGAGTGAGTCGAGAGGATGACCCGAGACCGGGACTCGTGGAGGTGCATTATTAACCGAGTCTCATCTGATTGAGGCCGCTATATGTAAACACTGACACGAATAAATATTACGAAAACACCTGGCTACTTTAACACAGACAAAGAGTATAGTGAAATAGCCAGGGAAACGCTGCAATGGATTGATTTTTTCCTACTCCTGTAACCCTTAATTTTATTAAAAACATATTGTTTCCAATATCAATATCTCATATTAGTAGTTTAAGATTGAACTTATTTGTATTAATCAACACAATAAATCAAACATGATTTTTTTGGTTCTATATTTAATTTTTTCAAATAATTGGACTATTATTTCGGCTGTCTAGGCCATTATCAATCAGTTGATAATGGCCTAGACAGCTGAAACGATCGTCCAATTATTTAGAAAAATTAAATATAGAATCAAAAAAATCGTGCTTGATTTATTGTATTGATTAACAATGGAGTATGAAAGGAATACCGTTTGTGTTTTTATTTATATTATTTTTAATATATTAAAAAAATATATACACTAGAATTTTATACGTATAACAAATATCTATTATTGAGGCTTCTAATAGAACCATCCTCCAGTATCTGGTTTACCTTGTCGTGCCAAGTCTTCCGCGGACGTCCTGTACTTATGGTGCCATCAACACTTGCGTCATATATCTTTCTTACCATTCTCTTCTCATTTATCCGTTCCATATGACCAAACCCCGCAAGTGATCATTTCTTAATCATACTCACTATACTAATATCAACTCAACATTCTTTCCTTATCTGTCATAAATGGATCTGCCACATATACGCCTAAGTGATCTCATTTCCACTGTATTCAGTCTACTTTCGTTCCTTTTCTGCCAACTCCAGGCCTCACTTCCATACATCAGTGTCGGTACCAGGACTCCATTGTGAACCGCTAGTCTTGCCTCAGTTGACAAGTTCTCACTAGCTATAATTCCATTCAAAACGCCGTTCACTTTATTCCCTGCAGTCACCGTTCTTTCGATATCTTTCTCAGTCTTTCCGTTTCTATCAAACATACTTCCCAAATACACAAACTCATCTACTTGTTCCAAACATTCATTACCTACAAGTGTTTTGCACGGTGTCTTGCTTTCCTCTTTCTCGAATACCATCACTTTCGATTTGTGGACATTCATAATAAGGTTGCTTTCCTTGCATACATCGTACATTCTACTCACTAGCCTCTGTAGTCCTTGTACATTATTCACCATTAATACTGCATCATCGGCGTACAATAAACAGCATGCTATCTTTGACTAATATACAACATATAATATATATAATATAACGATATTTCAATAAAGTAGATTCTTACTTTTTTTAACTATCAGAAGTCATGTCAGACTCTTTTTTTATTAACTATCAAAAGTCATAAAAAAACTAGGTAATTTAAACTATTAATTTCTCGTCTTTACTGACACAGGTTATTACTAGTTTTATATTAAGAACGGCCCGTGCGAGTGGCGTCCATATAACAGACAAGTGCGCCGTTCTGTATAAAGTTATTATAATTCTCCTCGTGTCATTCGCGCGAGGCTGGTGCGCCGCTACGGCCGAAACACCCTGTACACGAGTTACAGAAGGCATCTCGGAATAGAACGCCCAAGTTAACTATTTTAATTAATAATAACAAACGGGTGCCGGCGAGTTAAAGTTTGGCAAGCTGCGGAATCCGAATAATTTGGAATGTTTCAACGAATGCTACAGTTTGATTGAAATAAATTTGTTTGAATGTACCTATGCAACTACGGTAGGATTAATGGATTTGTATTACACATCTTGGTTCACCATAGAACTTCTGTTTTCTCTGGATTAAACAAATGAACAACAAGATTATTTTTAGATACTAATTAAATGTATTAATTAGAAATATATACATGTAAAATCAATTTTATCGAAAAATATTGTTGTTGCTATCGGGATTCGAACCTGGATCTCTTTACAATCCGGAGAAAGGTGCATTAACCGACTACGCTACAGCGCACAGTACTTTTGACGACAAATTTTAGAACCTATATGTTACTCTTTTTAAATTAATTTCACAATAAGGATGTGTTCTCCGTCATAATATATAAGTTATATTAATGTGTACAAAATTTAATAAAATTGCATTGTTAATTTTGGCGTCTCCTATCGGACTACTCAAAGGTATTTAAGATTTCGTATAAATAAAGTAGATGGCTTTCAAATAATGGAACGATAAATGTATTCATTTGAAATGTGTGCATAAGAAAATAAAGTGTACTTTTTTTTTGTTTGTTTTCAAATTTCACTATTATGTATTTTAAAAATTATATTATGGTTATATACGTTATCTTACATCTTTGAATGAGGTTAAGGTCACAAAAAGTATTTTTTCTGCTACCCCTTAGAATACATACACTATATATCACAATATAACACAATGAAGATTGAAATGAAAATTTCGATAAATACCTCTGTTGAATTTATTACATATATATAAGCTTGTCCCGTTACCAGCGTAGTCCCCGGTAAAAACACATCATTCATTTTTGGATAGTTCTTGATAACAGTATTCCTTTGTTAAGTGATCTGAATTGTTAGGTTTTTCTTTTTTTCTCTGTTAACATCCTCGCTTTTTCTCTTTTAAGCATCTTTCGTGGTTATATATTATAAAATATATTTATCTAATTAATTTATGATAGTTTATATTTAACCACTCGGGTGTCGTTATTTGCTATTAAAAAATAAATTAATAATATTATTAATCTATTTAAAATTAAAACTAATAACTTTTGTAAACAAATAAAGATTAGATAATGAATAGATTTTTGAATAGATAGAGATGTCTACGCTTAATACGTATCTCAAACAATATAAAGGTGTTTTTTTTCGAGGTTTGTTCTTCGAATTGGCAACACTTTTTCCAGCGACAGCCAATTTGACAGCTGACAGCTGATTTATGCTCAATTTGGTTTCAAATTGTGCAAATTTATTTCGAAAATCGTGGTTCAGTACGCAAAACTTACAGTGCGCAGCGTCCATTTTACGGTCGATATAATCGTCCATCCGAGCAAGTAATTGGAATAACCATGGATTGTTTTCGCCCCACGTATACTCTAATTGATAATACGCATCCGAAGCTGTTGTTTCTTCAAAAATGATGCCGGCCAGAACGTTACAGTCAATGGAGAGCGCTATAAATCCATGATTACTGACTTTTTCGTTCCCGGATTGAATGGCACTTATGTGGAAGAGCTATGGTTTCAACAAAACGGTGCTACATGCCGCACAGCGCGCGCCATAATCAATTTATTGTAGGAAACATTCGACAAGCGCATAATTTCGCATAATAGAACTATGAATTATGAAGATCGTGTGATTTAACACCTTTAGATTATTTTATGTGGGATTATGTGAAGTCGCTAGTCTACCCCGATAAACCAGAGATGATAGACAAACTTAAAAGCCAACATTCGTCACGTTATTGCCGATATACGTCCCCAGCTGCTCCAAAAAGTGGTCGAAAATTGGACTTCCAGATTATGCTTTATTAAGCCAGCCGCGGCGGCGCCCATGTACGTGAAATCATATTTAATCACTAATGGCATAAAATTATCTTTCCATTAAAGCCATAATAGCATGGCCGTTACCATGATTTTTATGAATCCCAGACCATTACATCGCTAGGCGAATGTCTTAACTACTAGACCAACAAGCGCGTTTCTTTCTCTTACCTGTTTCGAAGAGATAAATCTTCAGTACTTTTTTGAGTATGTTATGAATGGCAAGAAAATAGGAAATATTTTAATTCCTACTGTGGACGTAGATTCAAGATAGACGCGATACATGAAGATGCATCTCCTGGTTGCTAGATTCTTGGTAGCACAACTTTGTTCAGAGCAGCTCCATTTAAAATTCAAATAACCGTGGTAATTGTCGACTATGAAGAAGAAATTAAAATAAAACGTGTGGACAAACTCTTGAAGAGAATCATTGAAGTAAAGGGTGTCCAGCGGAAAATTTTCAAGTTTAATATTAAATAAATATAAAAAACTACATTGTTATTCTCATATTTTATTTATACAAAATGGAGTTTAACGATGCGGATTCTACGTTTTATAAACAATGTCTAAATGCCGTCTATTTCTCTCAAGACACTCTTGCAATCGGACTCTTAAATTTATGTACCTGCTGACCGAGGTGCCCAGGGTATGTCTCCGTACTTGCTGATTAATTTATTGGGAAAAATTCCTCTCATCTTCTCCATTGAAACTCTAGCTGTGTGTGGAGTGGCCCCGTCTTGCTGAAATTGCGTTCTGTTGTTGATCCCGGAAAACGGCTGCAGTTGCGGTACCAAAAACTCCTCGATCATTCGGCAAAATACATCAGCTGTGACTGTCTCTCGCTGGTTAAAAAAATAAGGGCCAATTATCCCTCGGGCAGAAATTGCACACCACATTGTCATTTTTTGACAATGCAAACGTTTTTGATGGCATTCCCTCGAGTTGTCAGGGCACCGGTATCTCATGTTCTGTTTATTAACATAGCCATCGATATGAAAATATGCTTTGTCAATAAACAATATGTTTCCAAGCATTCGTGCTGTTCCAAAACGTTCCAGCATCGTTCTCACTAAGGTTTCACGTAAATAATAGTCATTTTCGTTGAGAAACTGCACCACTTACAGTTTGTACGGGTGAAACTAGTTTCTTTTTCAAAATAACGTGCATTGTTGACTTTTTTATTCCAGTACAGGCTGCAATCTTCCTTATCGATTTACGCGAATTGCGCATAATGTCACATCGAACTTGAGCCACATGTTCTAGCGTTGCTGCTGACGCTGATGGTCCCGAAGGAGCTTGGTTAGCCATTGTCCCTTCTTGTCTGAACTTTTGAACACAACCCCAGATAAGTTGCTAAGATTACTTACTCGTCAAATATTAAAGTGAGTACAAAAAGCGCAACGCGCACGAACGAATGAATCAGCGCACTTTAAATATTGCTCAACCGCGAATCTGCAATCACGAGCGTCGAACAATACCCCTCTCACTTACCTCACCCTGGTGGTTTTACGACCAATTACAATTAAATCTTGAAATTTTTCCGCTGGACACCCTTTATCAATCAAACAATCATTGAATGTTTTGTCTATGTAGTTTATTGAAATCATTACTACTAAGTTATTGATTTATTGAGATGCCTATTACAGAGTTATTGAGTTCATTGTTACAATGTTATTGAGGTATTAATGTGATTGCTACCAAGTTATAAAATTGTTTAAATGATTATCAAAAGTTTATAAAACACGCAGAACATAATGATAAATTACGAGTTTTCTGCAATAAAAAAGAAAAATTTGAACAAATGTTGAAATTTTACACAATTATTTTAATTTTAATCCTTTTTGTATGAATTATTGCTACTCATTTATTTTGTGTGCGTTTATAATATGGTTAATTTGTTATGGCCACCTCCTATAAATTCGAGAAAACCTAATTTTTCGGACAAAATAAGTTTTTTTGAAAAACACATTATGGAATTAAATTTGAAAAGTTGTTTATCGAGTTTGTAAAAGAATTATTGTTGGATGAAATTGGACGCAACTTTGAATTAAGATGGCAGTGGTGGGTACGTTTCAAATCGTACAATCTTGGAATTGATACTTTTTTAAACAAATTAAATGAATCAACTAGAAAGGTATACAGGAAAAATCAATATATCGAAATAATATTTTGTTGCTACCGGGATATAATCCTAGACCTCTTCCTATTCCTGTAGTAACTAAATATTTTTTTCAATAGATAGAATTTTTTGTATATCTTTCTAATTGATTAATTTAATTTGTATTTAATAACACAGAACTACGTTCTGAAAATGCAACTTCACCCTTAATTAAAAAAATTTATAATGTTATTATTTGTTTCATAAAATAGTGTATGAAGATATTATCATTTTGTCACCGTTGTATGTTAAAATTTATTCCGACGATTTATAGTTAATAACTGAAAGCTTTTTTCAATATAATAATGTAATATAAAAATAATACATAAATATCTTATGCTTCGTTATACATATATGTAATTAAATTTATTTAAACTTAATCAGTTATTATTGCATTTTATATTTCTGAGATCTTTCTTGCGTGTAAAAATATTCTACATATTTTTAATATATTGTATTTCCATTCGCGTTTTCAGAAAAATATACAACATAATATATGAAACATAATTATATTTGTACCGAGCAGAAGATGAAGTTTGTTGAGATGTATCAATTATGTTATTTTTTCAATTGGTTTTGATAAAATAATAATTATATAGTATAATATGTTTTAATTCTTCTGAAAATATGTTTCAAAATATAGTAGTGTGCTTTATCCACTTAGCGAGGCTGGCAACCTAATTAGCTATGTGAGGTATGAACAAGTTAGCTAAGAACTCATCCTGTCATAGTAACGTAATCGAAATCATTGCGAATATCGCTCATATGTTTAGTTCAGGTGTACCGACAAATGAATTACGCATACATACCTTGAATTCTCGTGAATACTAATTGAAATATTTATAGAGTAACTTTAAGGTTAGATATTTTAATATTAATTATTTTATTTTATTGAGAAATTTTGACAGTGTAAACATATTGTAATAAACATAATAACTATTTAACATGTGTTACTAATAATGAAAATCCACAAAAATATTTAGATACTAAGTATGTTTAGATGCAGAAAATTAATGAAAAGAAGAAAAAAAAAAGAGGGAGAAGGGTGAGGAGGTTGCAACTATTGTTGCGGTAAAGGGAGAGCAACATGTGTTTTTATAGGTAGAGTGAATGGCCAAAATTGAGATTGTGGTGGTTCATAAGAAGAACCCTTTGAGCGTAGTAAGGCTAATGTTGAACAAGTCAATTTCTGTAAATTTCTCATTATGGTATTTGCATGACCGGTGAATGAATGAATTTTGTATGTAAGATGTTCTACTTCTGGGAATGTGGAAGAGTGCGGATTGCCGGGTTGATCTAGATGGTACATGGAGAGATATTAATTCTAATTGGCTGGGACAATCAATATGGCCTTGCAGTAGTTTGAAGAGAAGTATTTGGTCAGCACGTGTTCGTCGATGTTCTAGGGTTTTCATATTGTGGAAGTTTGCTGCATCTAAATAGGAGTTGAATGATAGATTAGATCTAACATTCAGATGTCGAATAAACCTATTTTGTATTCGTTCTAATCTCGCATTATTATTAATTAATATTTAATAACATAATTATTATTAAATAACTTGATGCGTATATAACCATTGTTTTTTTTATTTATTTAACGCCAACCTGTGTCGAAGCATCTGTTTCTTCGTCAAAGCAATATAAAATCTTATTTTTGCCCTTGTAATACAAAATACTAGTCATGAACTAAAAATCACTAACTGCGAATCAATCACTGATATCTCTACGTCACAATCACTAACAGTGATTGAGAATCTGAAAATACTATGATTCGTGTTTGATGAGTATTTCGTATCTTCAACTATAATTTGATGAGTTAAACTGTGACTGAATGTGCAGAAACAATGATCATAGCGCCACTCAGAGCAGTCTACCAAAAAAGTACACATTAATTGTATTCAAATATTTCATTAAAATCACTATCACAGCTGAGTGAAAGTGGTAATCACTGTCACAGCTTTCAATTACTGATATCATCTAATACCAATTACAATCACACTAGTGAATCAAGGGTAGTGCTCGGTATTTATAACAGGTTCACAGATCACTAATCACCGTACGCGTGTGGATCCTCCATATTTACTATGCTTATACGACTTCGCTGTGTGGTGATATCTATGGACTTTTAAACTGTCGAGATGTGTGAGCGTCTTGATGTGCGCTCGCTACACCGATCTGTTATTGTACAGTTACTGTTGCTATTGTATTCGGTTTCTCGCGGTACGTGCCGAAACTACTATTGTGTTCAGAGTGAAGAAGTTTCCGGAAGTTTGGGAGAGCTGTGACTACAGCAGATAAAATCCAGGTAAGTCGTGCTTCTTGGTCGGTCCTCGAGCCCTTACTGTCTTGGCCCTATACTAAATTCCTACCACCCTTCCTACATTACGTTTCACCGCCCCCTCGTGTTAACAGGTAGCAATAGATGTCTACTGCTAAAAACACGCGGTAATCTTAAAAGTTATTTTTTAAATGCGTCTTTTGAGGCTGTCGTGTAACCAGATGTATGAAATCAAGTCACACGCAGAAACGCTTAAACGCTTGTGTAATTTTCCGAAGTAGAGTAAATATTACCACAAAATATGCCTATTCGGAAACTCGAACTCGAATATCAAACAAACCAACCGTACGCCGAGTGCGTATTGAGCCGGAAAGCCTTCCATCATTCGCACGCTAAACCGCGATGAGATTTGCACGACAGCATCGCGATGCAATTCACACATCAAAAATTATGTTCGCGCATTGTTGATGTTTGTAGCGTTAACTCACTGTGAATTGTGTATGCGTCAACCGGTTTCGATACCAATATATCTTCGTCAGAACTGGCGTATAACTGAACTATCACAGTACATCTCAAACCTATGACTATAACTCAAAAGTTAACAATAAAATAATTCTTAAAATGGCTATAGATTATTTATTTATTTCATTTTCTTTAAAGAAGCAATTTAAAAATCCACAAATACCAGACTAGGAGCATAACTAATTAGCACATTGCTCTAAAAAGGAATAATATAATAATAATAATACATTTTTTTAATAATAATAATACATTTATTAGGTTCACTTTTTACATGCATTATTTACATTGATAAATAATATCTAACGGTCTGACGTATTACTCTTCCAAATTAATATTCATTAAGTATACATTTTCACCTAGTTAATTACTGTGAGTGTTGCGTAATATTTCAAATATCAGACAAATGTACCGAAGGTGCATATAAAATTTGACAAAGTAAATACAACATATCAGTAAGAAAGTAAAACATATATTTGGGTACCCTGCCTGTTACACTAGTAATTTACTGTATTATAGCAGACAATGTTCCTTTAACAGTAAGCAAAGTGCAATCATCAATGTACTAAATATATATATATAAACAGTTAATCAAGAGATGCAAATAGGTAATTCAATATACTGTTGTAGCAGCTTTATTCTTCGGTTTGGATAAAAGTCCTTGGGTGTAATTTCTCCCCATTTCGTGGAGCCAGAACTGCACTTTTAATGGAATATAATGGAGACATGAATCATACATTGCTTTTCGATTGTATTATTAATTGCTAAAATCAATTTAATTACATAGCAATAAATATAAATGTGTATAAAAAAGAAGTCCTAAAATGACTTAAAGGTCTTCAATATAAATAAATAATATTGATTATGTTTTTATGTGAATCTCGAAGCTATTCCTCATTCAAAATCATTGTAATTTGGGGGTGCATAACTTATTTATTGTTCTTCCTCGTTTCTAAAGTTTCTTTTTGGTACCACTCACGCAATCAAAAACCTTCGCGACTTTTTTTATAAATATGATCCGATTGGAACTAAAATTTAGACGCTGACAATATAATATGCATTAATGTAAAAAATACGACTTGTTCACACAATGATTTAATTTTCGGAGAGTAAATACTTTACATGTTACATAAATGTATCGTAATCTATCGGATTGATGTTTCGTTGGATATATATGTGTAGAATGTCTTACTTATAGTACATATGTACATAGTACAAGACGTAGTTGTAAATGTTAAGAGGTATGTAAGTATAATGTTAAGTGAGTTATAAAAAGTTACGTGAAAAAAGTATAATCAGAAGTTATAAAAAGATATTGAAAAAAAGTTATGAAAATATTATTGTCAGTAATATACAATAGTCGGTGACAAGAATGTGTGGGTAGTTAGTTATGTTAGCACAAATGACAAATTAGTTTAATTTTGCTTTCTACCCGCATCAAGCAACCACTTTGTTATTTTTGGTTTGAAGTCATCAATCATCATAATTCATTTACTAGTCTGATTTTATGTATGTACTTAATTATTTCTTAATAAAATCCAACGTATCTTGACAATTCGACACCCTCTTCGCTGTGCGTATGATGTTCAATTATCTGTTCGCATCTGTTGATTTGGCTGACTAACCCGCTGAACTCCGCAGCGGGCGCGGCTCACGCGGTAGCGTTGGTTGCCACACATTTGACGGAATTGTTTTTCGTTAACTTGTTTAAACAGTGAATTGTCGGTTCCAAATTCTCGGTAACTTGTACAAATAATTCTTCTCACGACTTCACAATTCAAGAGTTCCCGCTAAACACGGGCGGCACACTTCAAACTTCGTGCCGCCGCTGGTAATCCTACACCTGCACCGCCAGCTTTCGTATCGTGTACTTACCTATATCACTTTAATACATACATTTTTGTGACACTTAACAGGGAATGTGTTTAAATAAAAAACATGACATAAAATTTTTAATTATTTCAATAATAAGAAAATTATAAAACCGCGTACCACCTTGCGTAGAATATTTTATTGCTTCGAAAAAATAAATATATATACTCATAATTAAATACAGCGGAACTCCGATTTTACATGCCCATAATACACGTTTTCTTTCCATTTGAGTATTATTTTATTACATTAAAAACCCTATTTAAGGTTTATCTTTCCCGCGATTTACATCTAAAATTTATTGAAATACCTTCGGCCAATTCGCTATTTGCCATATAGTTAAGAGTGTGTTGGTCATTTACTTGTCGTTTATACGCATTTTTCATTATAAACGAAAACTTGACAGAAGAAGAAGTGTCTGCTCATCCCATAAACCCCAGTTCCTACAAAGGACGATGCCATGAGGCATATTGAAGGCCACAAAGCATATTTTACTAGTATTCATAATGTACCACCAGAAACCTTTAGTTTAATTTATAATATTGATATAACTATATAAAAACAACAAAAAAACATGCTACAAAAAACAATGTTTAATTTTTTCTATTAAAAATAAATAATATATTAAAAATATGAATTAATTAAAAAGATATACTATATGTGACTTTTCTGATATTAATACATTTAATCATTCCATTATTTGAAAGAGCCATCTACCTTATTTTTACAGAATCTCAAATACCTTTGAGTAATCTTATAGCAGACGCCAGAATTATCAATTCATTTTTATTAAATTTTGGACGCATTGATACAACTTTATTATTAGGAGAACGCATTCTCCAAAAAATAATATATTTTTTTACTACCCCCCATTTATATTTTCTCTCTTTTAACATTTTTTTTGTTGGTCCCTACTATTCGGGGTTCCACTGTATGAAAAATCAGCAATACGTATACTTATAGGACAATTTGATAACAGTACATTACAGTATAAAATTAAATAGAGAGACTCTGTGAAGAAAAATTCGGTAAAAATATCGGTGGCCCCAAATAGTCGATACACGAAGATGCGAATACGATACGAAGAATGCTGTCCAAGCGTTAAGCCCCCGATTAGGATAAAGGGGTTGAAGAAGAAGAAGTACATTAGGGCACTAGCAAGATGGTAGATCGCTCTCTTATCGGTCTTCGACCAATTTTTTATTAATTTCAAAAATATTTAGAAGACACCTGGTAACGATCCCAGTACCGGTAAAGGTAAAAATATAACACGATGTAAAAATAAGAGAAGGTATATAAAAATATTACAAATTTTTCTACAGTGCTAATATCAAATCATTCTTACGAGAAAAAAAACTGCTTTCAGGCAGCTTTCTCAATTTTTAAATCAACCATTTTAAATTCGTCAAATTATTGTCCTATTGCTTCTTTATCTATTTTTTTCTACCAGTACACTTCAGCACAACTAATTATATAATTGAATTAAATCACGGTTTAACAATTTTTACGACTCCTTCACTTCACAAATAAAACTGGAATTTATTTAATCAAATGGGAAAATATGCTCATGCAACATTTGCAGCTATTCAAAGGTTGGGTTGCCATTCCTCTGTTGCCGCCATTGGCGAAACGGTGTTCCATGCAAATTTTTAATTAATTCACAGAGATCTATCAAAAAAAAATCTTTTTTTTAAATTTTAAACATTGTATTTAATTACGATTCATTACATGGTGAGAGAGTATCCCGCTATTGTAACAATAAACCTGATCTTAATGCATGTTTAAAAAAGATATTAAAAAAAAAAATTAAAACGAATCAATGTATCAACAGAAAGACACTACAAAATATCTATTACATTATTTGTCAGTTTTAGATTATTCACGGGACACAAGGGTTTCAGGACACAATAACCAATTCTAGTGATTTTTGGTTGCGCAGCGGCCACAGTATAACACATTAAAAATAGTTTAGTTGCTACCGGGATTCGAACCTGGACTCGATAAATGCGTTATCCAATTTCGTCACATCAACTAAGTAGATTTACAAGTTTTTGAACTCTTTGTTTGTGTAGCTCTTTAAAATTGATACATCTGTTATTATATTTTGAAAAGTCATCAACTTTAAAACAATTAAACCTACTTAGCTGATGTGGCGAAATTGGATAATGCATTTCTTAATTTTTCTATCTATTTTATTTATTTAATTTGTATTAAAAATATCACAGAACTATGTTCTGAAAAACTACACCCTTACAATAATAATGTGTTCTCCTTAAAAAAAAAATATTTTAACTATTTAATATTATTATTTTCCTTCGACATAATACTATAGAGAAGTCGTGACCATTGTGAGAATAACGGTACTATAGATAAAATTATCCGGCCCCATTTGTTTTCATCTGAGGCATTTCTAGTAGCTTTCTGAAGCGAGCCATTGATTACGGACTTTACACTGTTCTTTCTCACGTTCTCGGCCATCTTTTACGAAAGTAGAATCAATTGATTCTTCTTCGTATCATTCTATAGTCCATAGTCTACGTAACTTGTATCTTGATCAAAGTATCTAATTATGGTACACGCGCTGTGCATACTATATTTTTTGTCGTGGAAATATTCGTTATGTGTGCTGTTCGCGGAGTACTACGCCTCTGACACAACATCTCTAGTGTGTACCTTTTTATGTGATTTTTGTCTTATTGTCTATCTCAGATAAGTACGTATAGAGGATAAGAGAATGACGTCTGTGTTGATGGACATAAAAATGGGAGAGACAAAAAAAAAAGCCCTCTCGACTATATTTCAGTAAAATCTATTTCACAAATATTCCAAAAATGTGAGGAAAAATTAAATAAAACATATCACAGCTTTGATAGAATTTCGGACCAACTATTTTCCATATGATTCATTTACTTCCAAACCCCTCTATAATCAAAAATGAAATATACGTATTTTTGAAAGCAGTTTTGCAACGAAAAAATTATACTTGCTATTGGTTCAAATAATAAGTCCTCTATAATTGAGTATTTAACCTCCAAACGGCTCAATATTGAAACTGACTATTAGGTTTTAGTGGTATTCCATTGGCTTGTATCAAAAAAGATCAAATAATGTGAGTGGCAAACACCTGAAATACGCCGACTACCGAACACCTCTATAAATGGTATAAAGTTGCAATAAATTTTGTAATTTCTCAAAATTGACAACATATTTGTATATTTTTTTTGCATTTTTGCATTATTGATACATACACCGTATCTTCAAAATATCTAAAATTCTATTATTAAACGTTTTTCGTGATTTCTGGGTTTTGTTAAAAATCCTTTGTAAAGGGGTTTGGAAATAAACGACTCGTGTAAACAAAAATGACCATAGATTTTGTAATTTAGAATTGTTAGTAATAATGGAAGCACTTAAAATATCATAAATAATCAACTCGATCGATTCTAATAATATTTTCGTGTTACTATAAGCCTCACGACTCTCGAGTGGACAGTTGAAAATGTACGTATTCTTAGGGGATGCGTGCGCGGAGTACGAGCAACGTTAATATTTTAACATTTTTTAAATATATTTGGTAGATTTCCGAGTCGAGGCCTAAACCTCCAATCACTCGGTCACTAGGCACGCGTCTTGCAATAAATTACCGCTAGATAAAATAGGCTTGTAAAAAAGAGCAAAATAAGGAATTATTTTTATTTTGCTCTGACGAAGACGTGAACACTCAGAAAGTGGTGGGTTTCATAAAATACAACTTTATTGGTAAAACATAGTTGTTTTAAATTTAATAAAATACAACCAATTGTATGAAACAACGTCAACCGGTTCCGCTTATTTCAAGCTTTATCAGGACGAATTTAAAACTAATCATAAATACAAAAAGAGTTATATTTTTATTTATTATCTTTGTTTTATGAACCACTTCATTGAGTTTAAATGCATCATTAATTATTTAAACTATGATGTATTTAATATTATTTAAACTACGATGTATTTAAACTCAATTAAGTGGTTAATAAAACAAAGATAATAAATAAAAATATGAATTTTAACCACAAAGTTAATATTGCTAATTTTAAAAGTACAAAAAGAGTTCACGTATATATACATAAAGAGAGAAATAGAATATAAAATCACATGCGAAAGAGAGAAACAGATACATATACAGATGAATAGAACATAAGGGAGAAGAAAATACAGGGTTGATGGAAATTAATTTTATTTTAAAGGAAATATTAATATGGGGCTAATGAATAAATTTATTTGATTATTAAGAACTGGCGTACCACTATTTTAGTTTAATTAGTGGGTTTGGGTGATTGTACTAAAATAATTGTATTAAAGAGAACACATTATTATTGTGAAGTTATAAATCCCGGTGGCAACAACAATATTTTTCGATAAAATTGATATCTTTATAATTAATTAATACATTTAATTAGTATTTAAAATTAATTTTAATTAAATGTGCATTGTCACCACAATGTTTAATTAATCTTAGAAAATTTCTTTCAAAATGAGTTGTATTGTAGTAAACTTGAAACGTTTGGATATTTTTTTTCAAAAAAAAAAATATCTAACCTGTATTGTCACCAACACTAATTATAAAAATGTATAAGTTTGAATACTAAAATTAAGTCCGTAATAGCTAGACTACTAAGAACGTATTGGCTGTACAGACCAGAATGTTGTAATCTTTACTAATGCAGTGGTTCGAATTTACGACTCTCTAATAGTAAACTAGCAAAAAACTAGACGACCGTTACGCAGCCATGCCATAGTATTATTAATGTTAAACAAATACAGGCTCTCTACTCTTCAAAGGATTCCGGCGATGACGCGACACACGTGCGCTCTTTCATAGCCGAAATCTACCGAGTATCGAGCGAGTCAATAGAGTATACACTACCGGTATACTACCAACGTAATATAATTAAGGTTGTTTTCGAACGTTTCCAAAGTTACAGTACTTTACTGCCAATTTGATTTGTTTTCATTTAACTGAGATATGAAGCGCATACAATTGTGTTTAACCTTCGGGGACGCCGCTGGCTTCGCGTTCCTCTGTGCGGTGTGACAGCCAATATCAGGAATGGACATCCGGCAGGAGGTTTTGTTCTAGAGAAAGATGAAGCGGCTATAACAGCGGCAGAACCTACACAGATTTATGTGATAAAGTCGTGACCGACAGTAATCGTGGCCGAGATCTCGGCAAGAAGATGAAAATTCGGAGCACCAATCAAAAGTTGGCCTCTTCAAATGATATTTGAAATCTTGTCGGATGCGTTGTTCCAACAACGGAAACGACAAATCTCTTCAAAAATAATAAATAACTTCTTCGTTGTGATCTGGATCTAAAAAAACAGTATCATTTATAAACAAAACGAACTAACACAATGAACGACGACATTGTAATTCGGGCGAAGAACGCCATTGAGTATTTTCTCAATAAGATACAAAATTGTTAACTTTTTTTCGTCTTCGAATTAACCCTAGAAATAAAACCTGTTACTACTTAATTTATATTGTGATCGTCATGTCAATTAGTTAACTGTATGACGTTAAAGTTCGTGTCAATGTGGCTCAACTAGACGCGCAGTCAACTAGTGGCATCTCGGGAGACAGCTCCATATGGAACTTTAAAAACGGAATGCTGAAGCTTTTCGTCTCCAAGTCTATTGAAGAAAGCAATTTTCAGATGCCCCGATGGTACTGTCACTTCCATTCAAAGTTGAAATAATGATTATGAATTATATTGATTATATTTATTTACTTAAACAAAATATCTTCATTTTATTCATATATTTGAACAGCTAACAAAATAATATCGTTATCTCTTATCGAATTTTTATTCAGATTTTATTTTAAAGAATCTTAAAAAATAAGTATCAAACTTTAGTCAGAACAGCAAACACAATTTGATCGTTTTAATAACGTAATCTACTTTTACTTTTTTTTTTCATTAATATTATCAGTTTACAAGTATTCCTCGTTCAAAAATAAGACGTAACGAAATTTATAAAAAATATATTAAATGAAGGAGTACTTTTATTCATTTGAAATGAATAAAAGTACTCCTTTGAAATGAATAAAAGTGAAATGAAGCCAGGTCAAAAGTGCCATCATGTGAAATATTCAGAGAGAAAATAAGTGTCATAATTCCAAGGTGTTCTGACCTCCGTCAAGTTAGTCACTTGCCTTTATTTTTTTCAAAATGAAACTCAATACAGCAAACTAAAATACAATTCTCGTTTCACTTTATCTGATTATCGATAAAAATACGACGACTGCTTTTTGTTCTCGATGTTCCCGATAAAGATTTTTAAGTATGTACGTACATACATATGTATAGTTCCATTATATATCTACATATAATCAAAAAAATAATTGTTTATTTTAGGACAGACCCTGAGAGAGAAGCTAACAAGTTCACTACAAATATTAGTAAATTGAATTTATAGGCACTAAAAATATGGTACCATTTTTAACAATGTATCTATTAAAATAAAATGTTCGTATTTGTACTAGTTTTCTATTATGTAAATTAAGTAGAAAAAATCCGAAATTAATTAATAAAATTCCTCAGTACACATTTTTTTTTTGCTTTATAAATTTTTTTATCGCAATATAAATGAAAATTATTACGTTATTTAGACAGTTTGTCGTAAAATATTAAACGCTATATTTGGTTAGTTAGCGCCATCGTTCGCTATATATATATATATATATGTTAAGTGGAAAAGATGATATCCGTCAAGTGGCTGCCGCCAGAGCTCTTTTCCACTTAACAGAAAAAAATTTAAAGGTCCAAATAAAGATTTCCATCACTCAAAATATATTTTTTTTATTTAGTAAAAAAGTTATTCAAAAACAAAATTGGATGATTAATTTTGCGCCATCCTGTATATAACATTTGGAAAATTTAGACAGATTGTAATGTGAACAATACGATAATAATTATAATGCTAAGAATATTATCAGTTAAATATTTAATTTTGATTTATTATCCTATAGCTTGTACGAATGTTTGGACTGAGGACAGAAGCGTAATATAATTATTCTAGAAAATGATATCGAGTTCATAAAATAATTTCTTTCTCTTTTTGTTAATTACGCGAACCCATTAGTTTTATTGTAATTTAGTTAATAAACGAGGGTGGCTGTCTATCTTGATGAAATATGTATAATTACTTGTTGTTTTTAATCGCAATTTTATGTAATGATGGTTTGACGCTTCTAAAATAAAAATCGTTTTGTCGTAAACTCTCTAAATCTATCTAATTACAGTGAAAATGTGTCTTAAACTACTTTTCAAATATAATCCAAGCATTTCTGACACCGGGAGTCAAACTTGATAATCCCCTCATCGAAGAAGTCTGCCGCTTGCCCAGAAATATTTCATTCCGCGTAGCAAGTAATAAAATTCCAAGGAACATTGCATATGTATAAATACCGGTGTGTTGTTACTGGAATGGGCTTTGTGGCACAGAACGTAGCATTGTCGGTATCCAGCTCCGCTTATCTTATCAAGATCCCGAAGTAATTCGCCAGCACTTCAGGGTACCGCCTGTCCTGGCTCCGTATTTCTAAGATTCCAATTTCCTGATGCAACCGTTCTGCGTGGTCGTAGCAAATAGCAAGCTTGTATTTTAAATACCAATGAAGGTTGTGAATATTTGAAGACCTGTTACATTATTAAATAATGTGTATTTTTTTACAACTTTAAAAAGTATCGTATGAATTTTTTATCAAATAAACTTTCTGTGATGTTTTTTGTCAACGATATTTGGAATAGCCGTGGAAACGCACCCTTTTCTTCGTGATATCAAACTTCTTGTTGATATGTCACTATGACATCACGAGATCACGTGACATATCTACATATTTGTAAAATTTGATTTGATTTTGATTACCATACATGGTCGTTTCATTTTTTTGATTAAACGTTTAGCCTAATTTTTAAATATATAATTAGACATGAATTGTATGTTTTTTTTACTTAAAATAGTCAAAATAAGTATTGTTTAAACAAGGGGTTGGGGAAACGAGATGTAGGAAAAGTGTAAGTAATTCGGTGCAGAGAAAGAACAGTAAGGGAAATAGGGGGACTCAAAGGACCAACCAGAACCAGGAAGAAACACGACCCACCTGAGAGTTGCTCCTATAGATATCTGGATTTTCTTCTTCCACTGGAGCCACAGGTCTTCTGGCTTCAGAACACGTACTCGATAGCGCGAAGTATCATACAACAAGCACTATGTACGATAGCAAGATACGCACGGTAGCGAGAAACCGATTACACACAATAGTCAGTCTAACGCACTTCGATCAACTCCAAAGGTCAAACGTTCTCTCAATTCAACTCAACTTGTTATTTCCACGCGGCAGGAAAGTAACTCACAGTTTAACATACCCAATAGTAATCGCAAACTGTGACTCAAACTTCAACTGATCCAATACCATAGAGAACACTACAGGAAAAGGTCGTGTTCTGGGTATAGGGAAGGGGGAACCAGTTAGATCGTTTTCGCATGCGCGCAAGACGGCGACGAGCGATCCGTAGAATCTTATCATATTGTTAAGAATAATACATTTTTAATATTTAAAACGTCATTCTTTAAGTAATTTCGCCGTATTGATGAATATATAAATTGAATATAAATGTCAAATGTGGCTTTATATAAACTCTATACTTTCCATGAATTAAGTATAAGCTTAAAAACATTGAGTCGGTCATTTAAAATTGCAAGCGAAATCCAGTTTTCGTAACAATTGTAACTGTGAAAGTTATAAAATTCTTTAAAATCTTAGCCCTTTGCTGATTGTAAAACATTTTTAATTTCGGAGATTGCTAGACGACTTTAATTTAATTATTTTAATTGAAAAGGTATTTAGTTAAAATTTATCTGTAAATTTTTCATACTCCTCCTTTTGTATTTGGCGCTTGGTAAAAGTTTAAATCACTAATTATTTTCCGATAATCTTTTAGATTGCACCTTTCGCTTCGCGGAAGATAAATCGAAACGCGCAATTTGAAGAGATTGTAGTGGTCTTACTGCTAATTTATAATACAATATTGATATAAAACACAATGGGTATTATTATTTAATTTCTCACTTAAGAATTTCTCTAATATATAATACCTCCTGTTTTTAATTTTTATTCTCGAAAATCATGTTCAGTTCAAAATGCTTTGTAAATTTCGCCCACTCCTGGTTGCAGAGGATAAAACAGTACTTCGACCAGAGTTGACAAAATTATTCTCAATTATTCACTGTGATATTTACCACAACGGTGATACCGGATATAACGACACATTAGTAGTTAGTTCTGAGGGCATCCTTGGATAATAAGGTGTTATAATGTTATTTGGTTGACATCATGTTACCATGGAAACCAGAGTTAATGGCGTGCTTTAAAACAATTCAGCTTGGCATGGCGGCGAATATTGGGTGACAGATTCGAAATATACTTACATACCATTGCGCAGAAATGATAGAGCGCCACACTCTTCAGTCCTGACACACAATTCTCGCCTCATCCACATTCATGCATCTTCTCATACAAGCTCACCGATTATTGAGGATTCTAACAGGACTAATCTTTCAGTAACTGGGTCACCTGGTCGTGCCAAATCTTTTGCGGACGTCCTCTATTTCTGGTGCCATCAACACTTCCGTCATACATATTTCTTACCATTCTCTCCTCATTCATCCGTTTCATATAACCTCGTCACCTAAGTGGTCCTTTCTTAATCTTATTCACTGCACTAAAAGCAGTTTTACATTTTTTTCTTATTTCTTTAATCTTTTTTCTGCCATAAATAGATCTGCCACATATACGATCTCACCACACCGCATTCAGTCTACTTTCGTTCCTCTTCAGCCAGCTCTAGGCCTCACTTCCATATATCAGTGTCGGTACCAGGACTATATTATGAATAGCTTGTCTTGCATTGATTGACAAGTTTCCATTAACTATAATTCCAATCAAAGCGTCGTTAACTTTATTCCCTGCAGTCACCCTCCTATCGATACCTTTCTCAGTATTTCCGTTTCTATCGAACATACTTCCCAAATACACAAACTCATCTACTTGTTCCAAACATTCATTACCTACAAGTATTCAATATATCCCACAGCAAAATATCATACCTGACATGTATATGTATAATAGAAATATTGTTAAAGTTTAATATAAATATATTATTAAGTCTTAAGAATATTAGTCAAAAATAAAGTTTCCAAGAGCTCTATACTTTAGGACAATGACTTTGCATATTAAACCTCGCGAAAAACACTCAATTGACTAAACCCACGTGTAAATGACGTTTATAGGAAAAAACTTCCCTGCTTAAAACTTGGGTCGTATTTGTCAAAGTCATACATTCAATTTAAAGATCTAGATATAACGAGGTTAAATACTAAATTATCAAGTTAAAACTCTGAAACATAATATGTTAAAAATATGAATTATATATATTAATTAGAAAAATATATATATAAAATCAATTTTATCGAAAAATATTGTTGTTGCGCCACCGGTATTCGAACCTGGATCTCTTTCCTAACCGGGGAAGGTGCATTATCCAACTATGCTACGGCGACAATATTTTTAGCGAAAAATTTTCGAACCTATATGTTACATTTTTGATATTAATACATTATTTGAAAGAGACATCTACCTTATTTTTACGGAATCTCAAATACCTTTGAGTAATCTGTTGGCAGACGCCAGAATTATCGATTCATTTTTATTAAATTTTGGACACATTGATACAACTTTATTATTAGGAGAACACATTCTTATTGTGAAGTTGTAATTATTCAGAACATAGGTCTGTGATATTTTAAATATTAATTAAATATATTAATTAGAAATATGTACATATAAAATCAATTTTATCGAAAAATATTGTTGTTGCGCCACCGTGATTCGAACCTGGATCTCTTTCCTAACCAGGGAAGGTGCATTATTCAATTATGTTCTGAATAATTACGACTTAACAATAAGAATGTGTTCTTCTAATTATAATATGTGCATATCTAAGGGCCAGTTGTGTGATCAGTAGTAACTTTTTACAATGGTAACATTTTAGTAACGCCAGTAGTAAAAATCCTTTGCGGGGTTGTTGATACATCAATTTATTACTGTCAAAGCATAGATGGAGATGTCTATAGGACTAACAAATAATCATCAAATATCCTTTACTCTATGGATTGTTTCGTTTGGCCATTCGAAATCTGTCACTTTGATGACGAATTTTATTTGTATTTTATGTATTAAACTAGATCATCATCGGACGAACTCTCATCACTAAAATAGCAGGATATTTAATGAATAATTGTCGTATACTGCAACTTTCAAAGTATCAATATGTCAGATGACTTTTGAAACAGCTGTGTAAAGTTCGCCATATTTAACTATCGTTTCTCGTTTTTTACTATCGGATATCGGAGAGTAAAATGAGTTTACTACTGGATGTAATTTCGAGAAGTAAATATTTTTTTACTAACGATCAAACAACTGGTTGTAAGAATCACGACACAATAACATATTTTGGAGACAACATTCATGGTCGGGATATTTTATACACGAGACACACGTGCCAACGAAATAATGCGGCGTTTTCGTTTCTCGAGTTTTGACATCATGTTAATATAAATCAAAACATATTTTTAATACAAATTAAATTAACCAATTAGAAAGATGTACAGAAAAAAAATATTTATCGAAAAAATATGTTAGTATAATGTGTTTTCCCTAAAAATATATAAGTTGTATCAAAGATTATCCAAATGGATTGATTTAGTTCTGGCATCTCCTAGCGTGTATTTGAGATTCGTCATAACATAAAGTTGATTGTTTTAAAAATTAAATAACAAATGTATATCAATTTTAAATAGGTACAGAATATAAGTTAAATAAAATTTGGCAAATAATAATTTATTAGTACTTTTAAAATCTTTTTTTTTAAATAGATTCTGTCAAAGAAACAATATATGTTTTAGTTAGTTATGACATCCTGAAGAAGAAAATTGTATTTTTCGAAACCGGTAGATGTATTTAAACTCATTTTAGTGGTTAATAAAACAAAGATAATAAATAAAAATATAAATAATAATTTATTTATTTCTTTCGATAAATAGATCTTTTTTGTATATCTTTCTAGTTGAGTCATTTATTAAAAATACCACAGAAATATATTCTGAAAAACTGCAACTTCAATGTGTTCTTAAATTTTTTTTAAAATATATATAAGTTATTATCTTAAATGCAACTACAAAAATGAAAACAGCATTTTTGTTTAGGAGATGTAAATTGTAAATATGAAATCAAAATATTTTGTCGATACATTAATTTTTCTGTATACCTTTTTAATGATCTCTACTGACATCTTGCACTAAACCGTTAAGTTATCTTCCCGTTGACCAATCTATTGGCTTGACTAGAATATGTGTGCGCTATTTGGTATGGGCCTGCAGTGTTATTATGGGCCTGCAGTGTATTAAGGTTGTTTTTGAAATTAAACTGCAAAATGTAAATCGAATATTGTCAATTTCTCAGCCTCGCGATGACGTAATGTATTAAAATATTCATGGGTTTAAAAAGTTAACCCACGACTTTTCTAGTGCCCATCTGAATATTTATGTGAACAACCTTTCACTTCGCCGCACTCAATTATTCAATGTCCTTTTTTCTTACTCTCACCGAGGGTTTTGTTAAATCTTTGGTGGAGCCTACATTTCGAAAATATGCCTTCAAAATAAAACGCACTTGTTCGAATTGTTCCATTTTCAAAAGAAATAATAATACTTCTCACGCAACCAGATTTCTGATACGAAAGTAAACTGGTATATTTTATTCATACAAAAATACTGTCTTTTTGATCTGATATTCAATATCATTTTCCGATTTTCAGTCAAATTTTCCCTAACTGCAGCCTTATTTTCTCTATTTATGGCCTCCATGGTGACATTTTCTTCTGCCAATCTTTTCGAGAATGTTTCTTTGATACTTTTGTTACAACCACTTAATAGCGTCAGCTGGTATAATTCTGCAGCATTCACACCACATATTTGAAATATTTAAATAAATTATTACACTGTAAACTTATTTCAGGTACTAAAACACATTTTTTATATATCCCTACTAACAACTAGGTATTGTATTGTATCTATGATTTGTCATTTTTAATACATCTCGATATATTTTAATTAAGTGTAATTAATAATGGTACTATTAAATTTATTTAACTTTTCAGATCAAAGCGGTGCAATTAATTTTGAAAATAAATTAATGCTTTTCTACCCCATTGTGTGAAGTGATCTTAGTTTCGGAAATAAAAACTGATTTAAGAACAATGTAATCTCTGGTAACCAATATCTGTATTTCAATATATTTTGGTTATTTATTATAGAAATGGTAATTTAAAAATTAGTATGAGAAATATTAATACGAACGTAAAAAAAATACTTTGTTCCTTAGAACGAACTATTTGAGCAATAAAATAATAAAATTTTTGCTAGGTAAGGTTAGATATTCTTTATTGGACAATATTATTTAAGAAGTTGTAATTTTTTTCATAACAATTTAAAATAACTGCAACATATAAGTTCGAAAATTTGTCGACTATTTACAAAGCTGACTTAGTGTAATTGGATAACGTACTTCTTCGGATAGGAAGAGATCCTGGTTCAAATCCCAGTGGCAGCTGAAATATTTTTTCGGTAAATTGAGTTTATCTGTATGTTTAATTGAAGCATTTAATTTGTAAAAAAGATATATGTATTTATTATTCATGTTTTATTATTGTAGTTCATAATTCGTTTTATAGAACAAAGTATTTATTTTAAAGCACGTATCTCTTAAAATTATTTCCTGTTAAATCGTATTTAACAAGTATTAATTGTAAACAAGGTATGATAAAACGTATATCCAGCGCACGCGAAATAATTAGAAAAACACTTTGTCTAAAACCACTATTTATTGATAAATTAACAAGTTTCGATACATATGGTATCTATTGTATTAACATGTTAATAACTGAATAAATAAAAAAAATTAATGTAACATTGACGAATCGAAACGAGATTAAACATCCCTCAAAACGATTCGGGATAGGGTGTAAATAAATATATTTACCTACGGTATCTTCTTCAGGAAACCATGTATACTAAAATTTTAAATACAGGCATAGATAAAAACAAAACTATAAAAATATAAGCGGTGGGATATTAATCAGAAAGTATTGTGAATACAAATTTAAAGTGTTTTTCTTATTATTTATATAATATGTCGCCACAAAGTAAATTTGCAAATATTGAAGAAGAAATAACTTTCGGTCCTTAAAGTCCTCCTAAATTCATAGAACCTTGGCTCTAATGAAGGGATTATTGTTTAAATAATAACAATAATAATAATACACATAATAACAACCTCTTTACATTACCATAATATTTGTATAATAATAATAATAATAATACCGACATGAAAATATTTGCTTTGGCCTCTCTATCTTTCCTAACTTAGAATGTATTCAATGTTGTTTATAGAGCTCGGCATTTATGGATATTTCTAAATTTAATATTAACCGAATATTATTATAAATATTTTTAATTCGCCCTATTTGCGTACACTGTATACTTTTTAATGGGGTACAATTTTGTAAACATATGCACTTATTAGTCAATATAATATACACTTACATAAATTGTAGTAAAATATCTAGTAATAGTAAAATATAAAATATTAAGCCAATTTGAGCTTCAGAGTATCGCCAGGATTAGCTTCATTACGTTAACTTCAGATCCGAGGGTCTGGCCGTCGTTACTGTAATCTACCGTGTTGTAATATATTTCTTGTTTACGACGCTTGTCTTTGGGGCACACTGCGCCTGGCTGGAGAGATTATTATATAAGATCCTTTTATGTGAAATTTAACAAACCTATTATAAAATCAAACTCTTTTATTAATTAGCATTAATTCCTAGTCCGAACTACACAACACTACAAATTTACCACAGATGAAAGAAAGGTCGTCGGCCGAAGGTAAGTGCCTAGGACTCTATTTCCAGCCGAACCCACCTGTCTCATGCAACCACCGTCTAGCCGGTGGCGATGCCCTGGCATCCTATCCGCAGGAGCCAGACCATATATATTTAATTGCTAGAATATATTTTAATTGCTACCGAGATTCGAACCTGGACCTTTTCCTATCCAAGGATATGCGTTAACTAATTCGGCTATATCCACCAATTTTTGAGTTTATATTCTGTAACTCTTAAAATTGATACGTGTATTACTTCATTTAACTTGTATTAAAAATACCACAGAACTATGTTAATAGTATTAATTTTGTTATAATTTTTAATGGCACACAACTCTCTTCTATAAAAAGCTAGATGACTGATATTTTGAAGGAAGATTTATAAAGGATGGTTTTTTAATGTGTGCATATTTTAAAACTTATTTTTACGTCATTTTTTTTACAATATTCAAAGATATTGACAGGTGTTGTTGACCCATAATAAGCTTTATTGAGACAGGTAATTTAACCACGGCGGTCGCCGCACTCGCTTGCAAACTCTAAATTGTTTTCTCTGCGTTTGGGCAGCGGGGTATTTTACGTTCTTCTGTTATTTTACCGAGCGGGCCGCGATACTGGCCAAATTTTAGTTATAAATTACGCAGACTAGGATTCTTCAATTTTTCATTCGGACAAGGCCAACAAAATACCCATAACTCATTGCGTATTTATCCCTACCGAAAATACAATATTGCGGGGAATCGCCGGGCAGCCTCCCGCTCCGTATATTTCCGAATTAATTCCCGCCAATATGTCATGTAGCCGGCCGCCATTTTGACGTGACAAGTCACGTGACCGCCGTTAACGGGAAATGACGTCAGGGGGGCGCCTCGCGTGACTCGCTTTACCGTGCAGGGTCTCGTTATAGGGGCGCCGTTTACATTTATCAAGTGGGGCACTCGACGCACTCGCATGAGCTCAAGCGCTTGAGATGTTAAAGCATATATTACATGTTCGTGAAAGGCAAACTGTTAACAGTTTGATAAAAGCTGACAATTATAATTTAATATATACAAAATTTAATTTAATTTTAAAAAAGTTTAATAATTTAATGCTGCCGATGGAAGATTACATACAGAAATTATTCCAATCCTTCACTCAGATACAAATATATCAAATGCGACATTTTTTCATTATGTTTTATAATTATATACACAGCAAAATGTATCTTAAAATTCTTTAAATGTAACGTTTGGTCTGAATAATTAATTAAATATTATAAAAATAAAATATAAAGTACTCATATTGAAATTCATTTATATAATATTATATTTAATAATATTATACAATATTTGTTATAATTATCAAAGAACTATGTTCCAACAAAAATGCGACATCATTATATTTTTACATACATAGGTATATATATAATAGTATATATATACACCTATATATACTATTATACATAACAAATTAACGTATTGAATCGAGAAATTATACAGCTATTGTTGTGTTATTTCAAAACAACTCTGTGACTCTAAATATGAATTAAGGTTTACTTTTGTTTGCCTTATTTGTTGTTCATCCTATCACAGCAAGCCTTGTTCTTTGAACAACACCTTCGCATACTTATGTAAATTGTATAAAGTGTACAATGTACGGCGGCTTGGGTCACCCTTGTGTGTTTGTGGTGTGCGTCCCTGCTATACGGTTCGAGTCTCGATAAATCGGAGACAACGCGTGTTGACATCGTACTCCAAAAATGGAAAAACTTTTGAACATGTGCAATGATGAAAATTTTGAAATATGTTTGAGTAAATTTGAATAAACAAACAGTATCTATATAACAAAACTTTATTTTTTCTTTATTTTTAGTCCAAAAAAGAGGATTAATAATAAAAGTCAACAAATATTCAATTTTCTACATAACGATGTAAAATGGTCTAAAATAGAAATATGTATAATATCAAACAATTCTCTAAAATTACAAATTATCAAAAAAACATAAGAACCAATTGTAAACTTATATAAATTGTTGATTTTTTGGTTCAAATGTTTCAATTTAATCCTTCCTTTTTCTCATTGTAATGTTAGATAATTAAATGTTAAATTTATTTTATTATATCATATTATTGATTACTGACCATGTTTAATATAAATGTTAATTATTTTATTAATAAGCCTTTCGAGATAGTTCCTATTTGAGTGTGCAAAAAATTAATAATATTGTCATAAAAATTGTACTTCACATATTATACTTAATTTTTATAAAAATGTAATTTTTATTAAAATTAAGTAATCATACTAAAAATATTAAACTGAAACGCCATCTCATTCGTAAACGCTATTGAATAATAACATCTCGCAAACACTTGTTTTTCTACTTCACATATCGGTTTTATTTCCAAAATGTTGTGTCATTAATTTACAACATATTTTTGAATATTTAAAGCGATAATTGGATAAAATTGTTATATAAAAAAATGCAAGTAGAATAACTTTAAACTTAATTTACTAGATAGCGTTGTATTTGAAACATAACACGTTAATCTTTTGATGCGTTCAATTTATCATTAAAATTCGGTATATATTTAAGGTTTATGAATATAATTAATGATTTTATTAAATACGATCCGAGTTTGAAGCTATTTTTTACAAAAAATGTCATCTACACGTGATTTAAATCGATCTCAGACTTTATACATACATATATGTACTTACTTACGTGTACTTTAAATCTTTATAGATGAAAACACTTCACGGTTTCTTTTTAAAATTACTGTTTTTTCTCTCAGGTTTAATTAAAATATTTTTTTTAAGTGGAAAAATCTCGCTTACAAAGTTCAGTTTAGTGTTATTGAGAAAGAGGCATCTGTCCAACCCAATTTGTCATTTTTGAAAAAATATGGGTCCAAATATTTTTTCTCGGAAGTGGTTCATAACAAGTAATTGGAAGATCTTGTATAATGTCGTCGCTTGAATATTATTATAAGTATTTTACAACATTTTACTCGGAATTTTCCCCGATAGATTACTTATTTAATTCGCAATTAGACCTCTTTTTGGCGCTAGAATCTTCACGAATTTATGAAATTCTTTACATTTTGTTATGTATATTAAATAATTTCCCTCGACTTATTAAAGGAACTTTTTTTTCTTGTATTATTATTTCCTTAATGAGATTAAATGTTATCAGTTGATTAAAATTAAAAGATTTCATATACAGTCATAATCATGGCATATACAGTAGGAGTTATAATATAATCCCAATCATATAGTGAACAATTTTCTTTGTGAGAAGTGTCCGTTGTCGATTATTTTAAATTAGACGCGATGTTCTTTGAACATATATCATCATCATTAGCCGATGTAAATCCGCTGCATGACGAAAGCCTCCCATTCTATATTTAAAACAAATTAGATAAATCAATTACAAATATTGTGACGTTACGAATGTAGTCACGTAGTGATTGATTATTAATTATTAAGAAAATTACATTTTTTAACTAAAAAATATTCCCGTTTTTTTTTAAACTAGCGAGTACCCGGCATGCGTTGCAATGCTACTCAAACAAATAAAATATTTGTATTTTAATTATAATTATTGAAGTGCTTTTGGATACACAATATTTGTTGTTTTTCCGTCTAGTGGGTGTACGAAGAAGTCGCCAAAAAAAGCGACAATTCTTGGAAAATTCGCCACAGAGAATCCTAAAAATAGCCAATCAACGTGTCCGAATTTCACATTTCACGACATATGGTTTTCCATTAAACTTGAACTTTCTCATTGTGAAATGGTTGTACTAATTCAGAAACCTTCCCGGGCGTGCGCACAGTAACTCACCAAAGTTTCATGGTAATAAACTATATGAAATACATACATTTGTTGAAACGACTCGCGGCCACCTATTGTAAAATGCTTGTACTAATTTAGAAACCTTCGCGGGCGTGTGCACAACAACTCATCAAAGTTTCATCGCAATCAGATGAACGGTATAGGAACGCATACGGGACAAACAAACATTTATTATTATTATATATATATATAGTTAAGTAGTCACTTGAGATTGATTTTTTGGGATGGCCGCGTTTAGAAACCGGTATCATCAGATACGCACGATCTTCAATATGTGGCAGTTCATTTGGAAGTCGGCCATTCACTGTCAAAACTGAGTTCTGAGTGCGCATGTCGTCAGCCCACGGGCTGGCGGCTGATTATTGTTTATAATGTAATATTGTTGGAGCAATCAATCTTCATTATAATTAAAGGGTAAGACAAATATCATCTGTTCGAATGCTAGTGCACTTAATGTTCAACTGTTGTACCTAATTGTATCTTGCAGAAATGGGATATTTCTTTTTTTGATGGGAGAAATATCTCCACGGATCACGAAATAAATTCCGAAACTCTGGATGGAGGTGGAAACTCCTATTTCTTGAAACGGAGAACGAGATGATCACGGTTTGGCAATGGAGGTGTTCTCAATGTCATGATAACCCCAAAATAGTATTGCCGGCTGGCGATATGAATCTGTGGCCAGGATTATATGTCGTCAACGTGCGATCGAAAGGAAGGATGGCATATTGGGCGAGATGGGACGGAGAGATTTCTCACATAAGGTTACATCTTCCAGTATCAAGTCTTGTAGTTATTGTTGTCGAGCTTTCTGCTGGGGACCCACCGTAATATTAGAATTATTGTTCACAAATTAGGCTGCGCCGATTGTTATATTTTTTTTAAGCTAATTTGATCAAAATGCTGTGCATTTTAGATTAATTTGGTTGTAATTTAACATAGAGAGCTAGTAAATCATGTCGATTATGTCATGTCCTGTCAAAATGTATTATTTAATTATTTTTGAGCTAGATGATAGGTGTATCATTTATATATTAAAAAAACTATGTACAAATGAGTGTCTCAAATTTGTTGTAAAGTTAAATGGTCAACATAGCATAATGATAACGTATTTTCCCTACGATAAAAGCTTAGGGTAACCAAATATATTTTCGGTAGATTGATTTCTAATTGATTCATCTAATATGTTTTGTAATTATTCACTTTGTGGTAATTTGTTTTGATTCTACGTGTATTATAATCCATCCCTCGGGAGGGCCCAACCCTCAGATCCGAGCGTCATCCCCTCCCGGCCGGCCTCCGTCTCCAATATAGATTTAATGTAAGTCTCTGCGAGTCTGGGCATACATGATTGCTGAATAAATCACCTTGCCGAAATGCACGGATATGGGCTAAGTTGGAACTAATTTCCGGCAGAAAATAGTTTTCTGACTTGAACTGAATTACGGCACGGATGTGAAGGTATGACTATGTGTATTTATTTATTTAAAGTTTCTTCCAAACGGTTTGGTGAAAGTAAAATACACACAATGTTGCAAACATATTTTAAATGAATACAACTCTGTACGTATGTAATAAATTTGTGTGAATCCCATTAGAATATAATAATGATTTATTTCTCTCAGCGTGTTGATGTGCAATCGGTGTTTATATGAAAAATTTAAAAAGCAATGGGAATATTTCATTATTGTCATGTTTACCACACTGCATTAATTTTCTACTTTTATAGCAGGTTGTTATTTTTTAATAATAATTATACAAAATACTCTGTTTAAACCATTATTTATTAATTATTCTACACGTTTCGATACCTATGGTATCATCTTCAGGAAACAATGTAAATATAAGCATAGATAAAAACAAAACTATAAAATGGTGAATAAGTAAGAACTAATATGAAAACAAATTTAAAGGGTGTCTATTTGCAAAGAGGATTTGGTTATTTATAAATTCTATACAACCAGCTTTGTACACAAATAACAATAAATCTAAATTAAAAATATAGATAGGAATATTCAAAATAATTTCCCATTATATATTTATTTATTTTATTAGTTACTTCTTTTAAATGACTATCATTTAAACGGTCAGCATAGTATTGAGGTTGAGGAGTATAGTCAGTTGAGCCGCCGCTTGTGGTCAGCAAGAAGAGCAAGCAATCAGCGAATAATGTCATATTAGGCAGCTCTAAAGTTAACCTAACCTAACCTTTTGTTGCTGATCAATTTTATAATCCTGTTTACCAAGTAATAACATGATTATTTATTTTGAATACGCATAAATATTAAGCTGACTAAAGGTGTGTTTACTTGTTGATAAAATTTAGTTTGTTTGCTAACCACGTATTGAGACTGACATATTTTCACTGCCGACAAAAACATAGTATGATGTCCATATGATTTAATAGCTGTTTTTTTTTTTGCCAACCCAATATGGGAGTCATTTAATTACCTCTCCTTTTGAATTCCCTAGAAACGTGACGTCACATCGCAAGCATATGGAAAAATAAAATATTATCGTTATATGTAATATTTCTTACTTTAATCGTCATGTCGTATTATGTAAGGGTAAGCGGGGTAATTCAAAAAATAATAAGATTGTGAAAAATAATTATTAAATATTTTTCCTCGAGTTAAATGAATTTCGATTTAAAAACTGTAATATTTTTTTCCTGTCGAATGTTATATAAAACTTATTTCGTTTGACCGATCGATCGTTTTACCCTGACCAGATTTTGTGCTTGAATCCAAAGATGCTGTATATCTATTTTTAACAATAATACGATACACATCACGACTCGCCCAGAATTTGAAAGAAACCAAATTAAATAACGTTTTTAACTATTTATTCTGTTGTATAATTTAGTATTTCAGTACAGTTCTTTTTACTTATATTTTATATAAAGCATTTAATAAAAATGATGTGAATTTTTCTATTCTAGACTAGAGTTTGATGTATCAAACTTTTATTAACGAGGGATAAGAGAGACCCGATAGGTGAATGTGACTATGAATGCACCTTCCCCGGTTAGGAAAGAGATCCAGGTTCGAATCCCGGTGGCGCAACAACAATATTTTTCAATAGAATTGATTTTATATGTATATCTTTCTAATTAATATATTTAATTCATATTTTAATATATTTTTTGCTATCCTAACTTTTATATCTTTTTTTTCCGTATATATATTTTCTCTACCATAGTCTTACTTTCTGAATTGTCTTACAATCTTTATACACGATGACCTACTTGGATCATTAACTGTAAAAATAAGATTTATCAATTCAGACACTCGGTTCATTCTTCAAGTTTTAGTAAGCTATTTTTTGTTCACTCGTAAATTATAAAAAAAAAACTATACCTCGTACTAAACGTCATCACACTGTTAGAACGTATTTACAGGCGGCGGCACTTCTCAAACGTTTGTGTAGTTTTCAGACAGTTTGAGAAAGCAACTAGCTAAACCTTTTATCGATTGCATTTTTCCTTCATTGTCCGTGTTCCGCAAATGTGTTTTATTTTCACGGCAAATTGAAAACTCCGACCGAATTCGAAGCGTGGCTCCACCGGTGGGCGGATTTATTTGCTTACGGTCTCGACCGCGCTCGGTGCAACTCGTGCATGTAATTCCTGAAACGCGTCGCTCGTGAATCTTTTTCTCTGCTCTCTTTGATTTGAGCTTTCAGAATGTCTCGTCCGATCAGGGTTCGATACACTATTCCATAAACGAAGTATTACAAAAATCACTAATTTAAATGCAGACAGAAACTGTGATAGTAAATTTTTACAACATTTTTATTCGGGACATATATATATATATTTTTGAACGAAAATAATGCACTGTGCCTTCCCCCCCTTCCCCCCCCCCCACCTCCCCCTTCCACCCCTTCCCGATCTCGCCGCCGACCAGTCGATTGGCGACCTTTAACCAGTTCGGTTATACGTATACCGTTGACGAAATAGTGTGTTAAAATATACAGTCCACATCATTAGAGATGTCAGCAGAATCCGGATTGATAGTGAGTGCCTATTCATTCCTATCCTGAATTCTTACGACATCTATGGTTTGTACGCAAAAAATTTTATATCTTCACACTTTTACCTTACATTTTATTTTCACTTTTACCTTACATTTTATTTTCACGTTTACCGGTACCGAGATCGACACCACGCGCCTCTAAAATATTTTGAAATTTAAATTATTTTTTAATACACTTGTGGTGACCCTGTATGCGCCCCATAGACATGGCCGTGTTCACTCACTTAACAACCAACTCAACTCAAACTCAACCAACCAATCAGCGGATACCATACATCGTAACGGACACTGCCCTAGGATATAGCGACCACTTCTCCGCAGCCACTCCAGTATTCAACCACATACGTGCATTTAACTGTATTCCGACTCGTCAAACCCGCTTTTGTATAATTCATCCACTAATAAACGCCAACCTTTGTAAATGCTTTTTCATTTTAGTAGCTTGCTCTAGACCAAACATAAATAATCACACACGCACACCATATACACTGCGACATGCACTAACACGCGTGAGACTAGAAGACATTAAGGGCTTTAGTCTCATATCAAAACCTTTTGATACAATCACAGTCAATAATATTAAACAACCACAATCCCTATACACCGACTATCGATCCCGGTACCTCTCGTATGCTAATCCAGTGTCCAACCATCATTCTAAATCTAATTTGTTATATAAATAGGTATATAATTCAATTTTTTATGTTATTGATTCATATATTGTGTATATTTCTAATATTTTATGTATTTTTTTACCCCTGTTAAACTTTGTGACGAACCAGTGTCACTAATAAAGAGCTTCTAATAAAACTGAGTAAATTGCTATTTTTTCGTCTTACTTAATTCTTCGGCATTGTAGTGGTAAGAATTTTCGCTTGTCACCCGGGCTTGTATTCGGTTCCCCTCCGGGAAGACGTTAATTTTATTTATTTAACTAATTTATAGAAAATATTACATATGCGCTTTGTTTCTAATGATATCAAATAAAACAATCACAAGTTATGGAAGAACCTAAAAAGAAAATAAATATATCGCAAGTAAAAATTAAACAGTTTTTTTCATAGATTTCAGTAAAAAATTTAACAATAATAATTCATTTAGTTTAACAAAGAGCTCGTTCTGTGAATGCTTCGAAAATGTCAAAAACACTACCTTCTATAGCAGTCTGCAGATCACTTGTATTATAACACCCAGCTAGGACTGCTTTAATGAGAACATAACCATGATGAAAAATATATCAGTTCAGTCCAGACGTCTTTCATCAATATTTCAATTAGTTGTCCAATGTTAACAGAATGGCCAATAATCAACCCTTGTCTAAAGTTCGAATTTTGGCCAATGTTGAAACAACGGCCCGCCACCTTTGTTACATTTCGATAACAATCGTCGGTTCAAGTTTAAAGAATGGCCAAAGTCACCTTTGGGATCACATCATCAATATTCCAAGTGAAATCCAAAATGTTTTCACTTTGTTTCATCGTCGACGGGGCCCGTAAATGAGTGTGTTCGGAATTAATTAATTCCCAGCTCTGTTGTTATTGTGCCTTTGTACTGGATTCAAATTAAAAATGTATGTATATATTATGGAGATTCTTGAAGGATACTGTGTTGATCAACTGAAGCGTTGAATCCAGAATTTACACATTTTAAAAATTATTTAATGACTCCTGATACTGAACTTTATATACGTATTGAGTTGTGTATATGGCAGGGTCGTGTATTCTACATGATTAGCAAAGCTGTGCATAACTATCTAAATTAAATATATTATGCAGGTCCGCGCGCAAACAATTTAAACCATCTAGCGGAGGAATTTAGCAATGACAAATAAAGCTGTTCATGTGTTTCATATAATTTTTCGCAAAATCTGCCAAACGTTAATCAACTAAATGCAACTCTCGCGCTGCGCGGTGCTCTGAATACACGTCTTCGCTTGAGCAGACGTGTTGCAAAAGGTCAAAAATGTATATTTAAAGAGGATTTGAATGTATGCATTTCAATACACTTTAAACGTGATATTATGTTAGTAATAATATATTTCTTTCATATGAGTATAATCTTATGACAATACAGCCTGTTGTACTTTTGCAACATCGTAACTGTAGTTCGACTTCAGCGATCTTTGGCCAAAAAATACACCTTCGACTTCAAAATCTGAAATTTTGGCCGAAGCCGAAGCTTTTTATTTAGCCGACGAAAAGTGCCAAAAACGCACGAACTATTATGAATAAAATAATAATACAAATTAAATTAAATTTATCATTTCTGTAAAACTGCAATTTATTTATTTAATGGATATATTTATAATGATTATCAACACCATAATGCAGAAAACTAAGTAACAGTGTAGAGTTTGCATTGTTATGTATACTTTCTAGTCGGCGTTGTAAGATTTTTATGTACGATTGAACCTTTGGCCTTGGTCGAAGGTTATGGCGAGAGCCGATCAATCGGCTTCGACTTCGGCCAAAAACTGATCTCCGGTCGGACACTAATCATAACTAAAGTGACCATTTATTATTTTCCTCAAAACGGTACATCTACTCCATGGACTACGCTAAATTCTGTACGACACTTTTCACATCTGACGTCCGATGGAGTACTTCTTAGCTCTATAAACGGATACTTAGTTTGTAAGTTAACATTCAAAGTGCACTTGTTTGTAGGCATTGTTAAAATGAAGATGTTTACGCACAAGAAATGTAAATTAACTACAATATCAAATGTCGATAAAAAATAATTATTCGTCTTGAAAGGTGCGCGAGCTGTCTACGCGTACTCGCAAGCGAGCTAGCAGGCTTCTGACTACTAGGCGATACTGTCGGATTTTTTGATTTTTCACGCCTTTTTAAAAATTGTTACCGTTGGTGGCCGTCTTTCTAAAAATTTGACATTTCGGTGTCCCGAGCTGTGCTTAGGGGACAACGGGATGATCCCGTTTAAAACGAGACGTATGAAACATATTAAACATTTATCCGTATGAAAAAGGTGTTCTGCAGTCATGATCTCAATCTTAGATTACGAATGAAAATGATCAATGTGTTCTCGATTTTATTTTATGGAATGGAAGCATGGACACTTTCAAAAGAAACGATAAGGCGACTTGAAGCATTTGAGATGTAGATGCACAGAGAAATGTTTAAAATAAGCAGGATGGATAGAATTAAGAATGAATGGTTCGGATCAATAATTAAAACAATAAAAATCCGAAAAATTCAATATCTCGGACATGTAATGAAACATCCGGAGAAGTATGAAATCTTGCACCCCATAATGCAGGAAAAGATTGCTGGAAGTCGGGGTCCTGAAAGAAGGAGAACATCGTGGCTATGAGGACAGACCCACCGCTTAAACAGGACCGCTTATAAGCAAAAGCTCCTTTATGATCATGCTCATTTTCCGTCAGATTGGCATTTACTTAATGCTACTGTGACATCTGTGCTACAACGTCTCGCACATAGTGACAGGGCGGTGCCGCACAGCTGTCAACACAAAATTGTCCGCATAGACCCTGACAACTTCCACTTTAATCAGGTATAAACAAAAACATATTAAATAAATAAATTTCAATATAATATGAATAAAAACAAGGAAACAAAAGCACAAATAATAGATTAAAGTAAAACTAAAATAAGGGATAACAAAAATAAATGACATTGACAAATAAACATGCGTGTCTTTAGTCAATGATTTTTGAGAACCTACTTTAGGTCCCAATTAGTAATGAGAAAAAATGCTACTCTTGACTCACTGGTGTGATTGTGATTGATATTCGATAATATCAGTGATTGAAAACTGTGACTGATTTCAATTTTATTACTAATACGCGCGCGCCATACGATATCACAATATACGAAATAAATAAATAAACATATTTACTTATATTATTCAAACATCATTTGCGTAAAAAACGTATTCTAGCATATATAATAAATATACATGTATCTAATTTAATATTATCACAAAGAGAATAAAAACCATAAAAAATGTGAGTTTATTTTTCAGGTCAAATTCTCAGCATTTCGGGTCAAATGCGAAAAAACGTTTTGACAGAATCTACTATATGGCATATATCACGAATTATAACGTCATTATTTTCATTTCATATGCACATGCGCCGAATCATGGTTCACAACCAAATATAAATAGAATTAAAAAAATGAACCACGAATCATGATATTCACAGATATTCAATCACCGATAGTGAGTGTGACTCAAGGATACCAGTGATTGACTCACAGTTCGTAATTTTAAGCTCATCACTAGTTTATGTTTATGTTTGTATGGTTTTTCATATGTATCAATCTGTAATGCTTTTGTAATTTCTTGTTTTTTTCTTTTGGGCTATTATCTGCCGGCAGTTGTGCTCTGATTGCAAGTCGGATCGTGTTTATTTTTGTTTTGTCGTTTTTCCCATATCGGGAGTGTGTTTTTATCTTACCCTCTACTCTCCGACTAAAGAACATCATGGCTGAAGAACCTGAGACGATGGTTTGGCCAATCTACTGTAGAAAGTCACGATTGCCAACATCCGTTGAATAAATAGGCCACAAAAAGACTAAAAAGAAGAAGAAGTATGGTCACGTTAAGCATGCTCAAACGGTACATACACAAAGTGATTTTTTTTCACTTATACCTATATATTATCGAGGTATCCTTCATTATTCTTGCAAGAACTCAAACATAACTTTATTTAAATTTATTTAGTAACTGATGTTTAATCTCCGTTCCAGAATGGGAGCCATAAATGTACGTAGGACAATGGCATCAGCTACACGTCTAGTTTGCGATTGTTCCCATCTCTCTTGCGGTGGATCAACATGTTCGTACTCTTAATGTCGTTACTTTATAAAGCTCATTATTGAAATCCTTTTTTGAAACAATACCCCTTATGAACCAAAAGGTTCGCTTTAGAGTGGGTTTTGATACTTCTCTTCAATGAAATTTCTTTCAATTTTCATTTAAAACGAAAAAAAATTACAAGATAAATATTATTTTGTATAATTTTTTGCATTTTTTTATCATTTAAATAAATACAGAAGATTATACCGATTGTTTAATTTGAATAGTAGACATCAAACTCTCAGGTCAGCCTCTACTTCAGCCGCAGGAAAGGTTGTAGAACCGACCAGCCAGAAGTCTTAAGTTTAGCGAACGGGCATTTGCGGTGGCAGGCCCAAAAGCGTGGAACTCTTTGCCCTCTGTCACAAAAAACAATTCATCACAGAGTTTATTTAAGAAGAGACTAAAAAAGCACTTTTTTAAAAAATCATTTTCATATGTTAAAATAACAAGTTTTAATTTTAAATACAAAGATAATGTAGGACTATATAACAGTTTATGTGTAAAGTACCCTTGAAGTGATTTTTTTTTACGAAAATGGTGCTATGAACATTATCCAATATATTATTATTAACCGTTGGGCTCTGTTTAGCGTTAGCTTTACTATTTGCTTTTCATCCCCCAGTCACGTATTATGGAAATTGTAAATTCGCTTCTAATTTGGTAGACTAGGCATATTCGAACCTCCACGAATTTGTTTTCACAGGTATCACACACCCTGTTTGCGAAACTTGCCGATAAAAAAAAAAGTTTTTGCACGCTTAAACATGTGTCCAATCCGACCACTTCGGTATACTGTTGAATAGATTTGGGCGGATTTTCTTCAACTTCAGCACGTCAAAACTTGCCATCCATATTTACTACCCTTTTTACTTCTATATTTATTTTTTAGAATTGAAATGTTCAAACCGTCTCTAGAACTGTCGAACATTCTAAACACATCGCGATGTTTTTTTTTTCTACGGTCGCGGTATAGATTGTATTACGATATCTTTAGTGTGCAATATTGTATCAAAAAATTACACATTTTGATATGTGTTAGAGCCGTTATATTATGTTAACCGAAACACAACATATGGTAAAAAAGGACTACCAAAATAAACATTTTCATCCTGTACATACAACATATTATAATAAATTCGAGCACTTGCCAATACCTTAATTCCTTGGGAGAGTTTAGATAATTGAAGTTTGCTTTAACATATTAAAAAATAAAGTTAGGGATGTGAGTTAAATAAATAATGATTTTGTCTAAGGTTGTATAAATTATTCTTAGAATCTTCATATCGGATGAAATTTAATTTTCTTGTTGATTTAGTGGTTAAGACACTCTACTAGCGTAACTAATGTATTTTCAGTAGTTTGGGGTACGAGCTTCGTTCCAGAAAACCATAAAGTTAGTTCTATTTTCATAGAGCAAGCGTTTAAAAACAATAAAAATATTGATATTAGAAAAATCTCAAAAATCTTTTATGGTATGACGAGCTAAATCAGGAGAATATATAATATTATTAAGTACTAATTAAATGTATTAATTATAAAGATATACATGTTAAATCAATTTTAAGAGATCCAGGTTCGAATCCCGGTAGCGCAACAATAACATTTTTCCATAAAATTAATTTTATATGTATATCTTTATAATTAATATATTTAATTAGTATTTAAAACATCACGGACCTATGTTCTGAATAATTACAACTTCACAATAAGAATGTGTTCTCCTTAATTATATAATATTATTGTTTTAATATAACATTCAAACACTTATTATATTTAAGAAATATATATTTATCACAATAAATCAGTACAGAAAATGAAGTAGATCATTTTGAATTTAAACAAAATGTCTAACAATTTCGAGGAGTCTAATTTTATTATAATTTTAAAGAACTTTACTTTTAAAGCTCCGTATTTTCATATTAAAAACAGACCCACTTTAAATGAAAAATATATATGACTTGGAAAAAATTATTTTCCGGGGGCGTGTAGCGGGTGTTTCTATGATTAAGAAAATAGATGACTTGCGACACGTCGCGACGTCTTTATTTTCCTGCACGAAGTCACCTGAAGGCGCCATCTCGGTGAACAAAATAGACATGGTGAACAGCTTGGCCTTGCGATTTCGAAAAATGGAGTCAGCGTAACGCCGCGTAGGGAGATTTATTAAACTTACAAATAGTGCTTTCGAAACGGCGCCGGCGCCGCGACGCTATCAGCGGAAACGGATAGAGCGTCTGACTCAAAATCTTCCAACTACACGCCCCGTTCGCGAAAAAAACTGTGCAAGCTGCAATATATGTATTATACATACGAGAGTCGATACATTAGAAGACACTTGACAATATGTATATGAAATAATATTTTTTTATAAAAAAATTTGGATTAAACTGTATATCTTATTGTGATATACGTTTAGTAAGACTATAGTGGAAATGCTCGCATTGTGTTAAATTCGTAAGATTTTTTAACTTTAGATTTTGAAATCATGTGTCCAGAAAATGATGTAGATGTTTACTACCATGCCATTAAATAAATATGATAAAACGCATTTTAAACAATTTTGAGCACCGATATAAAACAAATTTTGCACAGTTTATCTTTTGGACCCTCCGCTCTTCCCCTGACTACCCTATTCCCTCTTCCTTATATAGATGTGTAAAACATTGAATGTCATCCATTCCAAGTTTTGATAAAAATATCCACGATCCCCCACGAACATCCCACTCGATTAAACAGTGAGGTTTGTGAGACGCGAGCAGGGCATAAACGAAAGTATTTTTATTATCTCTAGGTTAAGATTACTTAAATGTTTTCTCTTTTATATATTCAATAACAGTACGCAAATATATATTAAATATGAAATAAAGTGTATATTGTCTTACGTACGAATAAAAAAATACATACATGACATCTGTCATCTTTTCTTATCTAAACTGTCTATGGTATGTCGTATAATAAAGTATAGAATAGCCGCCCTATTGCTTACTGCTAATAAAATATATATGATTAAACATTCGGACAGAGTAAACAATGTTAATACAAAGATGAAAGCGAGGTAATACATCCGCTGTCAATTCGAGCCCATAATCATGTTCGACAAATTGAAATTCAATACCCAAATCTAATGTTGTCTGTAATTCTTTTTAGTATTATTTGTTTGCTCTATCCCAAAAGTTTCTCAGGACCTTGCACAAAGGAAACACGACACCATATAGATTGCTTTCTTTACTGTTTTATGAACTCCGAAGACACTGGCGGTGACCGCTTCGGGTCCCACAACAGCCACAACATAGCAGTCCCCTGAGCTTGATAGCGAGTCGATTGCTTTCTGCTAGTTTCAATATTGAAAATTGCTCTAATAACGTTATACCTAATGAGCAATATGTCATTTAAGAATGAATAATATTTATTTATTTTATTTGTAACTATATAATACAATGTAAAAATCTGTTTGGACTGTGCCCGTCTCACTAGAGAAATTATGCGTCGAGACGGGCATAAATATATTATATTGTTGTAGAAAGCTATCACTTTATGATTTGACATATATGATTAAATATAATACAATCACTTTGTATGAATCCATGAAATTTATTATACCTCAACTGATTTCGCTTATCTCAAGCTTCATCAGGACGTCTTTAAAACTAACCATAAATACAAAAAAAGTGCACTTATATATATATATATATATATATATGTAAAGAGGAGATAGAATATAAAATTACATGTGAAAGAGAGAGACAAAATACATATACAGTTAGATAGAACATTAAGGGAGACAGAATATAAAATTATATGCGAAAGAGGGAGACAGAATACATATAGAGATATACGGAATATTAAGGGAGGGTAAAATACAATGTTGATGGATATTAAATCGATTTTAAAGGAAACATACTTAATCCTATCATATTCATTAGCCCCACATTAGTTAGTTTAAATACAACCTGACGAGGGTTGGTTGTATTTTATTTAATTTGAATAATATTAATTTGCGGAATAAATTAGTTTAGTAAATCAACAAAATAAACGCGCGTCGGAAAAATCTTAATACTTTTAAAGCAGCCTATTTACGTGAAATCCAACGGTCGTCAAACAATTTAAATGTAATAATTAATATGGGTTTTTTTTTATCACAAGCACCAGTTGTAATAATTATTTGCCAGTGGTCTCACGCTCGGACTGTATTCTAATTGGTCAATTTATATTCCTGACAATATTTCTCCCCCGCCCGCAAACCCTTTACAAAGGACTTGGGATTTTTTTCGCAATTCCCTGTTGTACCTAATGGGGACAATTTACAAATTCGATTTAATTTATCACCTTTATAATTTGTACACATGTTTATGCGAGGCACTTTTTAATGATTGCGTAAATTTATTATTTTATTTCATTCATTAATTTATCACCACGCTAATTTTCCCTAGAAGGGTAGTTAGTTAGATCCGCTTAGGTGGTTCGCGTACCGCCCTCTTGAGATTGGCCCCTTATTAAAATACTATTACACGGTGAACTCGCCATAAATTTGAAATATTTTTTTTGCAAATACATTTTTAATTGGGTGGATATGTACAACGTTTGAATGAATTATATTCTCAGGATTGTGGATTAATATTTTATACATTATTTCGAATACGGATGGGGGATGATGGAGTCTGATATTAGATTTATTATACTTACATACTTGTACGTTTTATTTATGTGACACCGTCACAATACGATCTATTTTAATTGTTGAGATGCTGTAAAGAAGAAGGGTGAGTAAAAAATTGAATGATATGACTATTAGTATATTTAAATGAAGCAACGCGTTATTCATAACAAATATCCATATATTTTTCAATATTTCAACACTAAACGTCAATCTTAAACAAATACTGCGGTCGTAAAATTAATTATTAATTAATAAATTTATCACACAAGTCACCCACTAGATCTAGTTGAAGTGTTTATATGAAATAAATATATTAATTAGAAATATATACATATAAAATCAATTTTAACGAAAAATATTGTTGTTGCGCCATCAGGATCCGAACCTGGACCTCTATCCTAACCGGGGAAGATGCATTATCCAACTATGCTACAGCGACAATATTTTTAGCGAAAAATTTTCGAACCTATATGTTACCTTTTTGATATTAATACATTATTTGAAAGAGACATTTACCTTATTTTTACGGAATCTCAAATACCTTTGAGTAATCTGATAGCAGACGCCAGAATTATCAATTCATTTTTATTAAATTTTGGACACATTGATACAACTTTATTATTAGGAGAACCTAATAATAATAAATAACCCACGATCGTGTCAAAACTTTTTGACTATGATTAAATTCTCTAATTAACGCCACCAAATAAAACCTGGGCTCTGTGTTCAAAAAGACAAATTTAAATTTAAATGGACCAATCAATAAGCAAGTTACGACAACATAAGATTTCAGAAGGGTATGCTATACTTTATTCACAATTAATAAAATATTACTTTAAAAGTCATAAAAGTTATGTTCAAATGATTACGATGTGTAGCAGACACTGCGAGCTGCTAGTGATACATATACTATCTACAAATTTAATCGATCAAATCAATAATATCCATCACATTAAACATTTTAAATATTTCGTATTTAATCACGTAGGATTTATTTTTTGACGCGAACCGGTTTCGAGGTTCCAATAATATATATGAATATTTTGGATAATATCTTGTGTAGTATCAGTACTATTGTAATCTATACCATTATTATAGTATAACACTTTTTTTAAAATAGAGATACGTACATTTTCAAACTATACCAAAATAAGAATAACTTGCCTGTCTCCTGAAATAAGGTTTAATCTTCCGATCACTGGATCACTATGTAAGTATCTTAACCACTAGACCAACAAACACGCCTATGTCGAGCAATGTTTGCATTCCAAATGGTTTTCTTGCTCCAGAACAATGTAACTGTGGTTTCCACTTAAAAATCAAATTGAATGTAAAATTTATTAACTTGCAAATAATAATTAGTTTAGTAAATAAAAGGTGATAATTAAAATTTTATTTTATGTAGATATATACATAAAATATCAATATCTACGCATTATGCGACATATATAAATTAAACACGTAATAGATTGAACACATTCTTATTGTGAAGTTGTAATTATTCAGAACATAGGTCTGTTATATTTTAAATACTAATTAAACGTTTTAATTAGAAAGACATACATATAAAATCAATTTTATCGACAAATATTCTTGTTGCTACCGGTTGTATCAATGTGTCCAAAACTTAATAAAAATGGATTGTTAATTCCGGAGTCTCCTATTGGATTACTCAAAGGTATTTGAGATTCCGTAAAAATAAAGTAGATGGCTTTCAAATAATGGAACGATAGATGTATCAATGTACTGTGTTGGTGTAGCATAATCGGTTAATGCCCCAGATTGGAAGAGATCCAGGTTCGTATCCCGATAGCAACAACAATATTTTTCGATAAAATTGATTTTATATGTATATCTTTCTAATTAATATATTTAATATATATATTATATACATTAATAATCTGTTATTCAAAAAACCTTAAAATATTTTCCAGAATAACTTCAATTAAATATATTAGAATACATTTCCCGTAATAAGCTAGTATCTACATAGTTAAGTTTACAAACTCGTTATCAAACTTCTTAAGAAGTTAAAATGGAGTTTATTTTTATATAACGAAATAATAATATTTTGAATATCAAAATGTTTACTGAATAAAAAATATGTTCAAATGAACAGCAATAATCAAACGTAAGAATACGTTGATAAATTTCCTCTCTCCATATAAATAAAATAATCTAATCTATAGCATAACTCACTAAACCTCCAGGGTAGGGTTTTTACAAGGTAGAAGGTCGAATTTTTGTACTTTTACATGGGAGGCTTTAAGTTCATAAATATAAAGAATGTACGTCCCTACAAAAACCTCCAGTGTACGTCCCAGTAAAGAAAAGAGCTAGAATCTTGTACATTTAGGAAACTAGAAGATTCAACATTTTAAAAAAATCACTTCTGATTTAATTTTTTAGCTTTACTGTGGATGCTCGACTTGTATCTATATTATAGCCAGTACATTTTTGTGCTGTTTGTGAGACGTCAAAAGTGTTATTTTACCTCATTCATATTTAATAAATCTTTAAAAATAGATTATTTGTATACTTTTGTACTATTTAAACAAGGATTTTGTAGAGTTTATTTCAAATTGATCTGGGTATATTTGTTATTTGTTTGTAAACAAAATTCAATCAGTATTAAGTTTATTATATAACATATATCTAGAAGTGTTGCATATTCATGTGTGTGGTAGAATTCGTCCACCATGTACCTCTATAGGTTTGTTTTATGTTATATCGAGGGCATTATATTATTTTAAAAAGTGATCTGACGTTGCTTTTTTTTGTCTTACGATTTTAAACAAAAGATAAATCTGATCTAGTCACTCAATGTCAACAAGCCATGTTATATGTTTCTTATGTGTAGAAATTATTTTAAAAATACGTATATCAAATTAATAATAAAGTGATGGTCTTAAAATTAATTGTATCTAGATTTGTAGAAACTATTATTGTTTATAATAAATACTTAATATGTTTTCAGCAAAATGAGTATGTGCGTGTTAATTTATACATTTATCTCTAATTTATACTAAATTCTGTATGTAACATTTATATATGTTGATATGTTGCGAACAATAACCTTTCGTTGAAAGAACTGTTATGGATGAGCTTGCCTACTGAAAAAAATGATATATAATTTATCTAAAATGATTTATTTATAATATTAATCGAATGACAATATCAATAATATATGTGACTCCCTCTGCAAGAACACTTTACATCGTTTTTACAAATGTTGATAGATAGACGGAGCATCGGTCATATTGGACGATATATAGTGTTATATATGCTAAGATCACTTATAAATTGTGTGTAATAGTACAGTCTATTCCGCTTAATTGGGCCGCCGGTTAATCGGACCGAATCTAAAGAAACGGAAACCAAACCAAGGAACGGACGACATTCCGCGTAACTGGGACAGTAAATTTAAGATTACAATATATAAATTTTAAATTTATTATTAAGTTCCACAAAAGCTAGAGAGTTACTTCAAAAATTTCCCTTTTGCAAGCGATACAGTTTGTCGCTGACAGTTGGTGAACTATACAATCCAACACCATTTAGAAATCTTTAAACCTTTAGATTTGACATTTCCCAAATTTTAAACAATGAGGGAATTGAGGACATGTCAGAATTTCTATTGTTAATTATCAATAATTTTCGACAATAATAACAATTTACCATGTTGCGATGAAAATGAAGACTGAGGATGCAATTGTTTATTGCACGCCGATGATGCAGTACTAATGGCGAATAATGAACAAGTACTACAGGGTCTGGTGAGTAGAATGTACGATGAATGCAAGGAAAGAGACCTCATGATGAATGTTAACAAGTCGAAAGTGATGGTATTCGAGAAGGAGGAAAGCAAGACACCGCGCTAAATACTTGGAGGTAATGAATGTTTGGAACAAGTAGATGAGTTTGTATATTTGGGAAGTATGTTTGATAGAAACGGAAAGGCTGAGAATGATATCGAAAGGAGGGTGACTGCAGGAAATAAAGTGAACGGCGCTTTGAATGGAATTATATCTAACGGAAATTTGTCAACCGAGGCTAGACTAGCGGTGCACAATAGAATCCTGGTACCGACACTGATGTGTGGAAGTGAGGCCTGGAGCTGGCAGAAAATGAACGAAAGTAGACTGAATGCAGTGGAAATGAGATCACTTAGGCATATTTGTGGCAAATCTATTTGTGATAGAGTAAAGAATGAAGAAATAAGGAAATAATGTAAAACTGATGTTAGTATAGTGAGTAAGATTAAGACAGGATTACTTAAGTGGTTTGGTCATATGGAATAGATGAATGAGGAGAGAATGATAAGAAAGATATATGACGCAAGTGTTGATGGCACCAAAAATAGAGGACGTCCGCGGAAGACTTGGCACGACCAGGTAAACCAGATACTGGAGGATGGTTCTGTTAGAAGCCTCAATAATCGGCAAGCTTGTATGAATTTGAATTAGGCGAGAGTTGTGTGTCAGGACAGAAGAGTGTGGCGCTCTATCCTCTCTGCCTACCCCCGCGGAGAAACGTCGTGATGGTAAGTAAGTAAGTAAGTAAGGATGTAATTGTTGAAACATTTAATTGAAACATCAAAAATTAGATGAAGAAGACGACGATGATTGAGATCCAACTATGCCTGCAAGGAACCAGAAAGCAAAAAAATTATAGCCGGGCTACAGCGTTATTTTATGCAGGAAGGCAGTGAAGGGATCCCTACGTATTTAAAGAAAAATATGCATCGTTAAATTTTAACATAATATGTATTATATTTATGGCAAAATGGGTTAAAAAAAAAACCTGATCACGCTGGAATAAACACATTATTATTATTAAGCTCGCTTTGGTTAATTGGGGTAGCCGCTTAATTGGGCCAAACTTCGTGGTATCGATGTGTCCCAATTAAGCGGAATCGGCTGTATTTTTATATATTTTATGGTTGTTTAATATAATATAACATTCGATGCCCAAGAAAATATACAACGCATTTGCATTCATAACTCGGATCTGCCCAAAAACGATATACAGTGTTGTTGCACGGGTATTCTCATGTCTCTATAGGCACCACTACCGTGTTGTAGATTAGTCATGAATTTAAAAAACTCCCACTAACAACCACAATTGGTTAGTGCCTTCTTTAATACCAATTTTATTTATTTTTTCAACTTTATTAGATATGTATATATATATATATATATTGTATTTTTTATTATTTGCCAAACTGCATAACAGTTTTACAGCAAGGATAGTGTATTTGCCAAACTGCATAACAGTTTTACATCAAGGATAGTGTATTTGTCAAACTGCATAACAGTTTTTACAGCAAGGATAGTGAAGAGGTAACAGAGAATTGCCGCATAAAATAGAACCTAGTTTGCAATATAACCAATACTCAAATCGCGGAATGTTCGCAAGAAAACTAAGTCAATACTTTATCCAACTGTCATCTATGCTATATTGACTTACGGGCGTGAAGCGTGGACCATTCTCGCAAAATCGTGAGTAACGTTACACAGTTTTGAGAGGAAATTGCTGCGAAGAATTTATGGGTCCGTGTGGGGTGGGGAAGTATGTAGAATAAGACAATTACGAGTTACGTATGTGGTGATCCTGCACGCACCCCACAGACACGAGAAATGACTGTGTGAGAAATCATATCAACAAGTAGATGCCGATACATCGTGACGGGCGTGTCCTGGGAGCTAGCCGACCACTTCTCCGCAGACAGTTCTTTCGTCAACATCTCAAGCGAGCCACTCTTTACTATTTTATACTCGTCGTACCTGCCATAAATGCCTATATCCCGCAATAAACGCCATCTTTTGTAAGTTCTATTTTATTTAAATATCTCGCTCTAGACACAACATAAAAACACACGCGCACATTAATATACACTGCGACATGCACCAACACGCGTGAGACTGGAAGAGTGTTAGGTGCTTCAGTCTCATCATGTAGAAAACCTTCTGATACGATCACGCAGTTGAGATCCTCACGAGTCAATCATAGTCTACAACCATAGCCTCTACACGTATACAGCATCGATCAGAATCTCTGACTCTCCATAAAACTGCAGCGACTCACACGGACGGTTCACAACCAGAGGATGCAAATCCGACAATGCTTAATTTGGCTTACGCTACAACTTTTGCCGGCGCGCGAAACATTCATCTGTCTGTGATATTTTAAATACTAATTAAATGTATTAATTAGAAAGATACACATATAAAATCAATTTTATCTAAAAATATTGTTGTTGCGCCACCAGGATTCGAACCTGGATCTCTTTCCTAACTGAGTATTTCAAAGGTATTTGAGATTCCGTAAAAACAAAATAGATGGCTTTCAGACAATGGATCGATAGATGTATTAAAAGATCCAGGTTAGAATCCCGGTAGCGCAACAATAATATTTTTCGATAAAATTGATTTTATATGTATATCTTTATAATTAATATATTTCATTAGTATTTTAAACGTTTTGATTGACTGTATTTATGCATTATCTCGAATATGGCAATGGTGGTATCACTGTACGCATCTGGGAACATACTATATTGAGGTCTGTACATAACCCTGTGCATAGACTGGAAAAGACTGCAAAGTGACGGAGAGCTCCAGTCGTCGTGGACCACCATTGCCATTGGACCGAGCTCTCCATTATTCTAAGAGTGCATGTAGGTGGTACTGTGCAATACCACCTACACCTTAAACAATTCCACGCACAGGTCTCTGCCATGGCCAACTCAATAAACCGATCGGCAATGCACTCAGCAGGATCACTCCTATGCGGTCACAAAAAATGTGGAGGAAAATCCGTCGCTCAGACTCACCCTGCCCAGCGCTTGCACGTGCGCTACATGTGGACGGGTGGTACACGGTTCGAGAATAGGACTTTTCATCCACACTAGGACTCACAGTCGTGAACCTTGCCACACGTCATCCACGTAACGAGGGACCGCTTAAGACGAATATTTAGATATCTATTACACCAAAAATATACAACAGTCTAAATTCAGACGTGAAAAATTCCACCCATAGTGTTATATATTTTTCAAGAAAAGTGCAGTTCTGGCTCCACAAAGTGGGGAGAAATTACACCCAAGAACTTTTAAAAGTCCAAACTTGAGATTAAAAGTGCCACGAGAGTACCAATATATAGAATATTGCATTTTAATTTTTCTCTGTAGTTGTGTTAGTATATTATTTAACTAAACTTTATTCAATCTTTTTATATTGAACATTACAATTTTACATAAGTCGCTATTTTTAAAGACAGAAACATTTTTGCCAGGAAAAATTTGAATTCGGACCATTTAACATTTTGCCCATTAGCTTGAAAATTTCAACATTTAATGGCAATTTAGGAACAGGAAAAAAAAAGAATATTTCACTTGCATATTGCTATATTGCAATTTTAATACCGAAGGGGGCATTTTGTGAAAAAAATCGAGGTAATCTTTTTTAAATTGCTGGTCTGCTTCTGGTGCAAATGCTAAATATACAGTATTTTACAAAGTGGCCATTTTTTAATTAAAATTATACAAAAAATACAAAAAACATTCCATTTTCTTTGGACCACAATTTTACAGGACACCTGTATAAATACCATACGGATGTAATGTACGGAAAATCGTTACAATATTTTCATTGAAATCCTTTATAAATCGAATGAATCCGAACTAAAAGCAATATATCCTACAATCGAATTGAGAACCACTGGTATGCTACATACCAAAAACAATATCCTGCGTCATTCGTCACCGGCGTGCCACCGCCGCGCACCGCGGCTCCTCAAATGTTTCCGGATTGATGGGCCCCCAAATGGTTATTCCCTGCATAAATTCTGACAATTTCACATTCACGAAAAAAGATCCATTTTATTTGAGGCGCTTGTATTCGAACTCACGAAAACACCCGTTTTTGGCTCTCGGGGTCTGGTTTAAAAATTCAACACAATACGCTGTAATAATATAAAATAATCTTAGGGGGCCAGTTGTGTAATGATTAGTAATTTTTACGTTTAGTAAAAAAGTTACTAAAGTAATAAAAATTGTGATATATATATATATATATATTTATTTCTCAAAAGTATCCCATAGTAAACTGATTTTAGTCTCCGATATCTGATCTTCACAGCTGTTCCAAAAGTCTTCTGACAAATTGATATTTTGAAAGTTGCAGTATACGACAATTAATCATTCAATATACCGCTATTTCAGCGATGACGGTTCGTCCGATTATGATCTCGTTGTTACATACATACATTAACACATAATCGAAAAAAAATTCACCACCAATGTAACAGATTTCGAACGCAGAGGCGAAAAAATCCATAGATTAAGAATATTTCATGATTATCTATCGCGCCTATAGACATCTCATCTGTGCTTTGACAATAGTAAACTTGATATTCATACAACCCGCAAAAAGTTACTATAGTAAGAATTCACTACTGATCACACAACCGGCCCTAGGTCGTAAATAGTTTCCCCCTATTTAGTAGCAGTTTAGATTTGAAGAACCAGATTAGATAAAATACACTCTACTTAAATTTTCTACTTAAAAAAATGTAAATGTATGTATATATATATAGACGATTAAATGTATTATATCAAAAATGTAACATATAGGTTCGAAAATTTGTCGTTAAAAATATTGTCGCTGTAGCATAGTAATGCACCTTCCCGGGTTAGGAAAGAGATCCAGATTCGAATCCCGGTGGCACAACAACAATATTTTTCGATAAAATTGATTTTATATGTGTATCTTTCTAATTAATATATTTAATTCATATTTAAAATATCACAGACCTTACTATATTCTGAATAATTATAACTTCACAATGAGAATGTGTTCTCCTAATAATATTTCTTTGCTCAAAAGAATCTTTTGATAAATTCTTGGTAATTAATATATCACACTTATAAAAAATTCTAAAATGTATTACATGATGGTCAACTGTTATGTGACTGTAACAGTGACGATGATTAGTAACTTAGATTTAATTGTTTGGAGGTTTATTTTGTAGTATAAAGTTTGTGTCGCTTGAAGAATTACGAATAATCAGTTACTAATCATCGTTACATTTGAACAAAATAACAGCTTAAATAACGATGTAACCATCACTAATGTACATACATAATATACATCTAAAAAAACAGCATTTTTTGAAACCATTAACGTTATAATATTTTTCGTGGTCGCCGCCACCGCAAAAACAAAATTAATCCAAATTTAAATCGAGCTCAACCGACGCTTTTTTTATGTCTGTTCATCATGCAAACCCGTTACATGAATTCTTCGTGATGATTACTGCTGTGTGTTCTGTAGAACCTTTCTCTCCGGTTTATAGCAACAAGTCGTTTCTCTGACTCACACATTGTACGATCACAGGGAACTGGAATAATTTTCCGACTTCTGCGTTAAGTCGTAAACTAAGTCGTAAAAAAATGAATCTATCTATAATATTATAAGGTTCGTTAGCTTGATTATGTGTATGTTGTTGGGCGTGGACCGCGCGCCGCGGTACACGCGCGTACGGAGCCTGAGTGGTGGTAAGCCTGGACAAATTTAAGCCGTAGAGATCGCAAGAAGCGGCCTCTTTCCAACGGGATTTGCTTTAAGTGTTACTTATTTCATTCGCCTGTAGACTTGTATATATTATTGTAATTGTCACGTGAAAACCGAGTTGATTTCACTGCAACCACGAGAGAATAAGACAATAAAGAGGATTATAGAATCTACACTAGTACAGAATCATCACAGTGGCGCAACCGTTAACAACAAAAGTAAATTTAAACATTTTGAAGTTGTTTTATTTTTCGACAGTGCCCCACACGTTTTGAAGACTTATTGTCTTTTCCAAAAAGCGAATATATATACAACTTACAATTAATATCAGCATATATTATATTTTTAATATTTGAGGAAATAACTTTGTAACATAGACATTTCAAATAGAAAATACTTTGTATTTAACCACAGGTGATTTATCTTTTAACGCTAATCGGTTACGGAATGTTTGTTTCTCAGTCAGGTCAGCACATAACTAATACTTAATTTCTAATAATGTACTTTGTTTATATGTTTGCGTGTGGTCGCGCCTAAATTCTCAAAGAAGCGACTAATCATTAGCTGTCCGGTGCTCGGGATAAGGGTGGAGGAGAAGAGAGAAACCATCTAACTCATCATATTATGCTATACTCTTGTGTCGTTCATTTTCATACTTTTTCTCGTGTATATTGTTGAAGCTGTTAGAGTACAACCACTCTTAGAATGCTCATTATTATCGGTCATGCACATCTGGATGAAGAGATTCGTAAATCTTCGGATACAAGGCCTACTTGCCGAATGCTTACGGTAAGTAAACCGAGAAGCAATCTTCTGAATTTAATTTACTTTTTATTTTGTGCATTATTCAAAGATATACAAAATAAAAAAGTCAGTTTCTGCGCAGATTATCCGACTAGTTCTTTCGCGAATGGCACTCTGCTTCTATTACATTCATCTTTCGTATTATAAACTTTCTTTACTGATTCCTTTTCACTCTTACATTTGGCGTACCTAAATCGTCGTAATGATCGATTCTGAATTCTACCACGTAGGTTTTTCAAACAGGTCTATGTTCGCTCCTAATTTGTACTTCACTTCACCCTTCACAATTTATATATTTTAGCGCCTGAGCTTTTTCCACTGCATTCACTCACATTCGAAGGGAGGAAAATGTAGCCTCTACTGCCATCATTATTGCCAACGACCCCTGAACGCATCTCACATTTACCGGTGCGTAAAACACGCCCTGTACCAACGTCACAATAACATGCGACTGCAACCTCGTTAACTTCACTCTTCTCGCTGCCGTCTTTCAGACAGGAGCTCCCTTTTTATTTTACAGTTGTGGTATATTTCTAAACTGTAACTTCACTGAACAATGAACGTCTGTCAACCATAAGTTGTTTCATCTTACTATTCTCAAATCTGCTTTGTCACATAATCAACACATCTCCGTGATTAAACACACATCGAACACGTGAACGATGAGTGATGTATATTGGGCAGCCATCCTAACACAGATCCACGATCATCAACGTACCCGCACAATCATAGTTCGTATTAACATAATCTTTCCATAATCTCATTCTTAATCTTAATTTCTCGTACTCTTTTAGCGCAGATTCAATTGGTTTTAGTTGTTGACTCCTTGCTGTTTCGGCTGCTAACTGCCCGAGCTGGAAGCGCTCTGTACACAATTTTACATAATGCTTTAGCGCGTTTTTTCATCGTTTCATTCCGCCGCTTCCACAGCCGTATCGCGCTGTCACTCGCCAATAATTGAATGCGTTTCAAAAAGAGAATTAATTTGCGGTCAAAAGGGAATAATTCGCATGCGCCGATGCGGCTCGCAAGCCTGCCCGGATGGCCGCTTTGAGGATTATCTGACGTGGAGTGATGTATTTGGTTTGGTTGATGGACAGGACGCGAACGTGTTGAACAAGGTGCTCAGGGTGGTTACATGGTTAGCGTAAAATACATGGTATTTAACGTACAAAAATCGTCAACAATAATCTTGTTTATTATTATTTCTTCACGTCGAACTTTTCTTATTTATTATTATTAGTGATTAATACAATACTTAATTTAGATAAATTAGGAAAGCGCTATGAGTCAGTATGAACATATGATACACTATCATCATCAGCCCTGTTGATTGAACATCTCCCCATGACTGCTATTATTTTGAGTCATTTGCAGTGTTAGCCATGCTGCTCTTATTAATCCAACAACTTCGTCCACTCACCAAGACGTTTTCTAGGATTTTAGTGGAAACTTTTTTTTTCTCTTTATAATATTTTTATGTTATTCCATGTTGAGGTAGATTGTTTAAAAATTATTCAAGTGTTTATGTATGTTTCTAGCAAATTTGATGACTATATTTTTTTTATGTAGCGCTTATCGTTTGTTCCCTGTTTATCGTCGCATTATCTAATTATTTATTCTATTGTATAATTAGTTTCTTAAATATTTCATTTGGTAAATCATTTATTTCCATTGGCAATTTGTTGTACAATTTGATGGTTCTCTGCTCAAATGTAGTTTTTGTTTTTTGTATACGTTCTCGTGTGTATTTTAATGCCAGCAGTCCACTCTCGCCGAGGCATGGCGAGAGGAGTACTACAGCTCTCGGCTTGCATCGCTTATTCTCGTGTCTCTCGCTTCGCCTCGCACGCCTCGCCTCGGCGAGAGTGTACTTTGTACCACTCGGGTTTCGGCATCTCGGCGAGAGTGTACTGCTGGCAAACGATGTATCTGGAAAAAAAAACGTGGGCCTAGCAGTCAAGCACATGTTTTATAAAGGATTAATAATAATAAATAAAAAACACCATCAGAGTGAATTATTATATATTGTAAATTCCAGATAGTTCTAGAATAGTCTGAAAATTAGTATTTTGAAAGGAAAATTTACGTGAAAGACACTAAAATATATAAGTCAATACATGGATTATAAAGCTGGTCGTCGTTTGTTAAGCCGAATACAATGCCATTATTCAGCGCTGTACTTTGTATACGAAACGTTCAGAGAATATCTTGAAGCATCCCGCCCGCGAGTCTAACTACATCGGTAATATTAAACTGGTGGAACACTCAGCGGTGGAGCTGATTCAAATCTTGTATCTTTGGAGTGCAATCTCGCTTAAATGGCTCGGGGTAGGACGCGAGCGACTAACAGCATCGTAACATTTATTGTCTCTTATTTTTAGACTTATTTGTGGTTTAGAATAATAAAAGTTGGTGAAAACGCATGCACTAAGAATGATCATTATATAGTTTGAATTAATTAATTCGATTCCTATAAATTGTAAAGAAAACGTACGACGCATAATTTAATTTGACTATAGTTACCATCTTAAGGTTATACCAGCGTTGATATGGATTCAGAATTAGTCATAATTAAAAATAGTATTGAGTTATAATTATTATAATACACTTGTATATTTGAAATTGATGAAAAGAGTTATAGCGACAACATAAGCGAATTGAGATGCCAAACATTGCATGTCACATCAAGTGATTGCACGCATTTTTTAACCTCGACGATTTTCGATATTGTTTATTTAAAATTATTCTACCGTTTGTGAGTGACAATTCTCAGCTTTTAATAAAATTTTAATTAACACCCTTAAAGTTCACCACTACCCTGCGCGGAGTCCCACATGTCAAATATAATTGGCCATTAAATGGTTAAGAAGATGGAGAAATAAACGATATAAAGAAAAATAAATACTTTTAAGATTACGATGAAGTGTAAAAAAAATAAATGATGCCAGTTTACAAATATAGAAAGAAAATATGTATACGTAAATCGATTAGAATTCTATACGAAAAGATCTTTTTATCGAAAAAATATTTGGATGCTACCTAGGGGTCGCAAACCGGGATACCGAACTAAAACAGATGCTACCGGTATTGAATTTATGAAAACCATAAAAAAAAAATCATTTTCAAAAAATATACATCGGTTTTCTTAGTTTCCATATATCGTATTTCAAGCAAAACACATCAATAATTATTAAAATCGTCAGCAAGATTTTGACGTACGTTCGCGATATTTTTCGTTTTTGTTGCCAAATAATTCAAGTGAATAAGATATTATATTTTAGTTATTAGTTATAATTAATATACGACCGTTTTACAAATACAGTGAGTGCACCGGTAGGTAGCATTGACCGTAGTTGTTAGTGCTATATAAGTGCGATATGTAATGTGTACGTAGTTGTGAAGTGCTAATATTTTTTTGTTTCAATTAAACACAACATTAAACACAATAATATGAATAAAATCTGATCTCGTCCTTCCAAAAAACAAATATAAAATAAATAATAATGTTCTAAATGACCTGACGACAACACTATCAACTTTTATTTTTTCTTTTTTTTAAACTTTTTTTCATCTCAAAACTGTACGAAATCGCGGTCGGTGGACGCTTGTGGTGAAATAGTATTATTACGTATTATTTTTTTTAGTTATACCAACGTTTTTATGGTTAGTTCGTAAAACTAAAATTCGAAAACGCTAGCCTGTAATTTTGAATTAAAAGAATTTTGGCAGCAATATTGTGGTATGATGCTGTTTCACCTACGATTTTTCTGTTCATCTGACAGGTTAAAAATACCATAAAACTATATCCTGAAAAAACGTATTTTCATTAAAAATATATTTCTTGCGATGTTTGTACTATTCTGGATGACGAAGGATATTTCAGTTTGGTTGAAAATATTTTTATTGGGCTAATTCCCGAGATGAAATAATATTATGATCCTGTTTGCGGGGATCTATATAAAATGTATTTATCAAGATTAAACGGAATCCTGAATATGTTCCTGAAGCGCGACTGCCTACAAGGAGCCCGCTGAATCAACACCGCCTCCTGCGGGAGCGAGCCGGGTCTGTCTTCGCGGTCCAATATTGAATTTTGCTAATTGTGTTTGTTTTCCATTAATTAAAGCTTTACGGGGAAACGAAATGGCTACTTCCGCCCGGAAATACCTCCCCCATCCGGATGAAATGGATAAACAAAAAAATATATTAACTAAATTGTTCATTGTTGTAATTTCACTAAACTGGCTTCGTGACGTCGTTTCGGGCGACGGAAATCGCTCAAAGGTAGATGAAGCCTGAGATTACAATAATAACATCGCCGTGTTAGAATTACAATTTTCAGCAAATTCGACTACATCCCTGTATATTGCTAGATACTACTTTTCCAATTACTCTCAATACCTACCCCGGATCCTTCAGACTAGGGGTAGTAAACTTGTGATTGTGTGACATATATTACATTGTGAAAAATACTTGCAGGTTATGAATATTTGGAACAAGTAGATGAGTTTGGTAAGTATGTTTTATAGAAAGAGAAAGATAGCGAAAGGAGGGTGACTGCAGGAAACAAACTGAACGGCGCTTTGAATAGAATTATAGAACTTGTCAACCGAGGCATGACTAGCGGTTCATAATGGACTTCTGATACCGACACTATGGAAGTGAAGCCTGGAATTGGCAGAGAAAGTAGACTGAATGCAGTGGAAATGAGATCACTTAGGCATATATGTGGCAGATCTATTGAATGAAGAAATAAGAAAATAATGTAAAACTGATCTTAGTATAATGAGTAAAATTAAGAAAGGATCTCTTAAGTGGTTTATTCATACAGAACGGATAAATGAGGAGAGAATCGTAAGAAAGATATATTGCACAAATGTTGATGCCACCAGAAATATTGGACGTACACGGAAAACCTGGCACGACCAGATGAACCAGATACTGGAAGATGGTTCTGTTAGATATCACAATAATCGGCGAGCTTGTATGAGAAGATGCATGAGGCGAGAATTGTGTGTCAGGACAGACGAGTGTGGCGCTCTATCCTCTCTGATTTGATCTATCCCCTATCTATATTTGATGTGATAGTAAGTAAATACATTTTCTTAACTTAATGTGTTTCCTGGACAATATTATATTTTTGCTTTGGCCTTGCAGTTTAAAATGATTTGCCAAATTTAGTTAGTCTGTTATCACATTGTCCGCATAATACATTTTTATTACTGTTACTATAAATAGTATAAAAAGTTGTAATGTATATTTCGATTTCCTTGTTCAAAAGGTTCGCTATCACTATCTAGGATGGTGTATGTACCGCCTACGCCTAAGCGTAATAGCTATTCAAAATTTTATCAACATAAAAAAAACACTTTTTTTTTTATTTCATACCTAATATTAGGTTCCTTAAAAATCAACTTAATATTCATCAACACTATATTTCTCTCCCTTAATGTTCCGTCTATCTCTATATGTATTTTGTCTCTCTCTTTCGCATATAATTTTATATTCTGTCTCCCTCTTTATGTATTTATGACGTGCACTCTTTTTGTATTTATGAATAGTTTCAAATACGTCCTGATGAAGCTTGAGATATAAGCGAAAATGCTTTTTGTATTTATGAATAGTTGTAAATACGTCCTGATGAAGCTTGATATAAGCGAAAATTTCGTGGTTTCATACAAAGTGATTTATTTAATCGAGTAAAATCAACATAAATATATCTCATTTTCTATCAAATCTGTCTGTATTGAATATTTTCTACCATCAAACTACATTTGTCGCAATCACTTTTAATATTTTAATAAACTGCCGTGTATTTTTAGTTCGCCGGCCATTTCATGCACTGGCTATGACAACATTTGTGAATTGCGATGGATCAAAGATCAGTTTCTTCAAATGGTATTGTGGAGAGAATTCATATCTTCGCACAGCTATTTAACATATCATTTAAATCAATCGTATTCGTAATTGGAAATAACTAACTATCAAGTTTATAACTTTTAAGTACATTACTGAGCAGTTTTTAATAATTCATACTTGCTGAATGCGTGAAGGTATGAAGTATTTGTATAACATATTATTACACAATTTGATGATTAAACCGGGGTTTTATTTTATTGAGAGATGTTGACAGTGTAAACATATTATAACAAACATAATAACTATATAACACGTGATACTAATAATTAATGTATGAATGTAGGAGCAAAAATGGGCGATTTGATTGTATGCTGTTTATTATACGCCGATGATGCAGTACTAATGGCGAATAATGAACAAGCACTACAGAATCTGGTGAGTAAAATGTACGATGTATGCAAGGAAAGCGACCTCATGATGAATGTGATGAAGTCGAACGTGATGGTATTCGAGAAGGAGGAAAGCAAGACACCGTGCAAAATACTTGTAGGTAATGAATGTTTGGAACAAGTAGATGAGTTTGTGTATATGGGGAGTATGTTTGATAGAAACGGAAAGGCTGAGAATGAAATCGAAAAGAGGGTAACTGCAGGAAATAATTTGAACGGCGCTTTGAATGGTATTATATCCAACGGGAATTTGTCAACCGAGGCAAGACTAGCGGTGCACAATAGAATCCTGGTACCGACACTGATGTATGGAAGTGAGGCCTAGAGTTGGCAGAAAAGGAACGAAAGTAGACTGAATGCAGTGGAAATGAGATCACTTAGGCGTATTTGTGGCAAATCTATTTATGACAGAGTAAAGAATGAAGAAATAAGGAAAGAATTTAAATCTGATGATAGTATAGTGAGTAAGATTAAGAAAGGATCACTTAGGTGGTTTGGTCATACGGAACGGATGAATGAAAAGAGAATGCTAAGAAAGATATATAACGCAAGTGTTGATGGCACCAGAAATAGAGGACGTCCGCGGAAGATTTGACACGACCAGGTAAACTAGATAATGGAGAATGGTTCTGTTAGAAGTCTCAACAGGACAAAAAAGTGTGGCGCTCTATCCTCTCTGCCTATTCCCGCGGAGAAACGGCGTAATGGTAAGTAAGTAAGTGCTAATAATGAAAATTCACAAAAATATTTAGATACATAAGTATGTTTAGATCCAGAAAATTAATGAAAAGTAAAAAGAGAGAGAAGGGTGGGGAGGTTGCAACTATTGTTGCGGTAAACGGAGAGCAACATGTGTTTTTATAGTAGAGTGAATAGGCAAAATTGAGATTGTTGAGATTCATTAGAAGAACCCTTTGAGCGTAGTAAGGCTTATGTTGAACAAGTCAATTTCTGTAAATTTCTTATTATGGTATTTGCACTAACACATTGTATATAAACTTATCAATTTGTTAATAAAAACCGTATAAAATACAACAATACCTACGCGACACGTCAACTGACAGCGGAATATCAAAGCTATAAAGTCTTCACTCGTTATTATTATTTATTTAACACTACAAACAGTTCAAATTAATTAAATATATAATAATATTAAAGCGCACGTCTCATTTTAATTGTATAATTGAAAATAATGTTATTATTAAAAAATTATAACTATTTAAATTATGATCGACATTAATGCGCTATTGAGGCGACAAGTTTTTTAGATTTTAGACATTTTACAATTTTCGTTTTCAATTCGGACGAAGTTGAATGAATCTGCGTGATTATTGTATCAAATATTTTTATGCGTCCTGATATTTGATTTTCAAACAAATTTACATAAGTAAGTGTCTTTAACGTGTATTATTTTTTCCCTCTGAAATATTATTTTATTTTAAATTTATTTACATTTTTTTTTTCGTTCTAACATTGCGTGCCTCAAAGGAAGATATAAAAACGGTAAGTAAGGAAAAACCCATAGCGTGTAGCTAGCTACCCACTAGAACTTGTTATGGCTTTTTTAATGCTTTAGAATCGTAGTTGTCTGTCGACGAATTTATTTAAAAATACACAGTGGCTGCAATTGCTTAGAACAAATTTACTCAGCGTGTTTTGCAGTCGGCTCATATCGAACATATAACTCTTAGATCAGAAAGCGAGATGGATCCATCTAAACTACTCTGATCGCGATGTCTTTTAACAATGCCTACGGATTATTAACATTTTTATTATTGTATTATTGTGTAGTATGGTTATCTTACAGTTGGGAGCCTGGTTTAGTTTGTGTACAGGAAAGTTTTTAATTCGGAACTAGATTATAGTACAAGTTAAGGTTATGAATAATTTAACACGCACAATTACATTACCGGTGCTACCGCTCTAGTCGAAGAATGATCTGAGCTCGGCCCTGGGCGCCCGCTACCACACGCGCAATCCTCTGTCGACCATCTTGTCAGTCGCGGCTCCGATGGTGTTGCACTCCGCCGGTAGATATCGGCTTGTATCCATAGTCGCTATAAAGCCGGCCATACATGTAATGGTATACCTGACATGTGTACCTGTTCAGGTAAACATGACAAGTTAACCGTGCACGTAGCGGCCAACCTGTGACAATCTCTCAGTCAACCACGGTATCGGTGCAGCGCAACTACGACGATGCGGTAGCGTTAGTAGGTCTTCTCGTCATCCTATAATAGAAAGTAAACCGCGACTAAAAAGAAGCCAATAGAGCCATGTCATGAATTAAATGTAGAGTAAAATAGAGAGTAATGAATTGTTAATTTATACAATTCAATAAAATCTTCCACAATTACGCTGCACTTGCGAGACATCATTTCTTTACTTTTTTACATTACTTCTTTACTTTTCGAACAACTGAGAGCTGCGCCCTGGAGTAACACACACGCTCAGGTTTGCCTGAAATTAGCACTTACCCATAGGTAGAAAATATGAGTTTTCAATTGTTTACAGGTCGCCTGTGCAGGTAGGGATACCTGCCAGTTTAGTCCGGCTTGCCTGTACAGGCGACCTGAACAGGTATAACGTTGCATGTATGGCCGGCTTAATACTTTTATTCTATATTCTATAGTAAAGTCTCATGTAAATACTATGGCACCTTTTAATTATTTATCGATTTGAATAAAAGTATACTTTTCATCTGAACCGTTATATATTAGAATAATTTATTTTTAGATCCACGCAAGCTTGGCAGAATCGTCGGTAGAAATATTTCCGTTTCCTCACAAATTAACTTTAGCGAAATTCAATTTAGTTATTAGACGACTGGAAACATATTTCTTTGTGAATTTTTCTCTCTGGCAGCAAACTAAATTTCGCAACTTTTCTAATCCGAATGGAAACTTTTTGAAAAGTTTCTCTTTTTCGAGTCCAATATAATATCGTCTGACGGCGGCTCATTATTTCTCGGTGTTATTTTACAATGAGTATATTCTTTTGAAGTTAAATTGGAGAATTTCCGACTGAGAAGCCTATTAAAAAAGTCTCAAAAGTATTTTCGAGATTGTCACTTTTTGATTTGTACAATTATTTCGCCCTGTTTTCACCCCCTGGGATATCTGTGTGTTCGCTGCTCAACTAACATTGTTTTGAGTCGATAAGATAATAGTCGGTAAGATTAAGCTGTAGTTATTTCCAATAGTTTGTAGTAATGCAATAGTGAACACGTGTTACCCGTTCGAACGACTATTAACCATGAATAATACAATTTCGTTTTTCGTGTCATAAAGAATATATCCTTGTAGTATTTAACCATTATAAAATCTATAAGATATTGTATAACTTGGTGCGAAGTAGGGATGGAGATGTCAACGATCGGACAGGGATATTCAAGTATATTTGTGAAAGTATTTAGGGGATGTCCAGTTTATTATTAATTATTTTGCAGGTCCGTGATTTTTTACTAAAAAGATTAGGTGAAAACTTTCGAGACTCTTATCTACCGCTTAGGCCTTATCGCTCTAAGTAACTTTCTTTGGATTTTTTCCTACTTTTAAAAAATTTCTAACCTGGGTCTGGGTCTGACGTTTAGGACTTTATTATCATTATTTAGTAGTCATCATCAGGATGATGAGACGATAAATGAATGATGAAATAGGAAGCCATGATGGACATTGAATTGTGATTCGAAACGTCGACTAACTAAAGTTGTATCGCTATAAATTAATGGTGCAGTGTTTATTTAAACAAAAAATATTGGTCACACTGCTTTTCGTTATAGAATAGTTACCATAACTTTCATAATGGTATCCCTGAGTATAACGACGCTGGTAATATCAGTTGCAGTATGGGATAAGTCACTTTTGATAATAGAAACATAAAAAATACATCACTTTTAATATATCGATCGGAACATTATACTAAGTGTTTTTGAAATTGCCTTTTTACCTAGTTAAACGTTTGTTTTTTTTTTTATAAATAAAAATAATACATGGGTAAAAAAAAGTTAGAAGAAATACTTAAAAATATATAAAGATAAATATTTTTTACAGTGTGTAACAGACCTAGTCCACAGTATTTAATGGGTATATAATATAATACAACAATGAAATAAAAAATTATACAATAATATGTTCCTTCACTTTGCATTTTTAGGTGGTCACTGGTCACTGTTGTCGCATCATTTTTTTTATCGATTTTGTTAATTATTCTTGGCACAACACTTTCTCTCACCGTACACACTGTTCTCGATCGGTACTCTCATGGTTCGGCCCGACGATCTGGTTGAATAGCTATGGTGAGGATCAGTATTTATCAACTCTTCGAATATTATAGCATATGTTACTTTTTTGTCAATTGGTAATATTTTGCATATTATTAATAATTTACTATAATCATCTTTATACAAACACTTCGTTCTGTTAAAGTCTACTAAAAGTTGTAAAAATCTTAATTGTAACTAATTATACCTTTTTTTTTTCTTTGGTAAATTAATCTTTTTGGGCATACGGCATTAAAATAATGATTATGCGAAAATTCGCAAAATGTTATGGGATACGTTAGTCACTGTTTTATTTTATTTAGTAGCAGTACTATTTCTCTAGAAATGTAAGTTCCACTGGACCTCCTGGCAAGGGACTCTTTGCAATATTTGTAGTGTTTGGGGTCGAAATTATTTATAGTGAAGCTAATCAAAATATACGCGTAAGAGTATTCATAAATACTTATCTATTTCGTAAATATGATCGGATGAAGGTTTCAAATAAAAATACAGTAATATACCTATTTCATCATTAAAACAATTAGTATTTTTAAAAATAACTGAAATTAAATTAAGATAAAAAAAATAGCATAAAGTTGATTTGAATATATTTTACCGCTGAAATATTATGCACTGTGTGTTCCATCCAGTATATACAGGTTTAATAAACCTAGTCCACAATATTTTTTGGGTGAATACCAGACTAAATTACGAGTCGAAAATGTTCAAGGAATATGTGCAAATTCTACACCGTTACGGACAATATTATTGTTTGTAATTTTTACACAATCATTTTATGTTTTAAGTCTAAATACTGCGAAATAATAAATATTTGCGAAATTTATCCATTATTTATCTGTATATTTGCTTCAGGCTCTAAATAATCTAATAAAAAATAGTGTAGCCGCTCAAAATTCGATGACCTTTAATTGTTTGCATTCAATATATGATTTGGAATCAATAAAAAAATTTAATTAATCGAAATAATCGCAGTACTATGATTTTTTTGAAATGCTTATATCTCTGATATGGTTGATATTAGGCACATATTCCTTGAACATTTTCAACTCGCGATTTAGTCATGTATGCACCCATAAAATATTATGAACTAGGTCTATAACACCCTGTTTATACATTATATAGATATATGGGATACCTAATAATAACTCGGCTGATTTCGTTAGCCAGCCTGATCCGCCTTCTTGTTTCAAAATGTTCAAATATTTCATATATAACCTTTTACCTTGCAACTAACTTTGTTAACAGCGGAATATCGTCCAAACAATAGCGAAAATTCGACATATTTTCTTGGGGAAAATTGCCGAAGAGTAAGTTAGTCAGCAAAACTCGTGTGTTACGTAATGGGAACTTCCGGAACATTGTTCCGGTGCGTTCTGCTGAAAAATAACAGCGGTTAGTAGGTTACTTCCCTTATTTTACTTGTTTTTGGCAAACAACAGAGATCCAATAACAAGAAAATACAGATAGAAAAAAAATATTCAATGGTACAAATGGCAAGCTCGTGCAACCTTTATCCGCATGAAAAAAATGTTCTGCAGTCATGATCTAAACCTGAGATTACGAATAAGAATGATGAGATGATATATGTTCTTGATATTATTTTATGGAATGAAAGCATGTACACTCACCGAAGAAATGATAAGGCGACATTAGAGATGTGGATCTACAGAAGAATACTCAAAATATGCCGGATGGATAGAATTAAAAATGTAAATAAGTATTTAAAACACATCCGGACAAGTGGGAGATCTCTGCCACGTAAGACATTCGTTAAACTTCGGAAAAAGGGCGCACATGCCGAATACTAACAGTAGATAAACCAAAAAACAATCTTCTGAATTTAATTGACTTTTAAATATGGGCATTATTGAAAGATACACAAAATAAATAGTCAGTTTCATTTGATAATCAATTTATTTAATAAATATATAAGAAAATAACAGTTCACAAATATTTTAACTCTTTATTAATACTGGTTTCTTACAACATTTAACCGAGATCACAATTTAAAAAATATATTATTGTATAAATTTGATGGTAAGAATTTATAAATAATAAAGTATAATTTAAATAACAATGAAAATTAAGTCATTTACAATTAACCTTAACAATACTATAAAAATAACATTAGAAATTAAGTTATTAACATTTTAACACAATGGCACAATAAATAAAAAATAGTCATTTACATTTAACTATGAAAATATTACTCGTTTTTGTACTTTTTTCAAATCACTAATCCCATTGGCAGCTTCATTGGACATGAACTTGTTTACGTTGAATAATATATCAAGCGCATACCTTCGCAGTGCTCGTCCACGTCCCAAAGAATATGATGAAGACATTATGTAAATATTAAAAATTTCGTAACCTGCACTAAAAAGCGATCGGAAACGTCTAGAGCACACAAACTCCTTGAAGGACAAGTGGTGACTAATTAAAATGAGAGTTAATTGGTAAAACACTGGATTAGTCTATACCCCTTCCCCAAATGCGTTACTGCGCAGATTTTTTAAAGTGCAAACTTTGACTGGTAGTACTCTACCTCATAATGCAGGAAAGATTTCTGGAATTCGGGACCCCGGAAGAAGGAGAACGTCATGGCTGAAGAATCTGAAGCAATGGTTCGGCCAGCTTACTGTAGAACTTAACCGGGCCGCAGTAAACAAAATGATGGTTACCCACGTCCGTTGAACAGATAGGGCACAAGAAGATGAATGGTACAAAAAAGTATTAATTTATTCATACAAACACCATCGAATAGTATAGGGTGTTATAAAATAATGAACAAATAGTATGTTTTATGATGGCAGTTACAATTACATTAAAAGCTTCATAGGGTTTGATGAATTATCAAGTTTTACTAATCATTTTATGAATGCTCTATGTTGACATCTCATTGAGACGTTAGAATTCGTTCCAAACGCTTCTCAACGGTTCTTCTTCCACTGAAGTCACCGCTGCCGTGATTCTGTTTGTATGCTCATTCAGCATCTTGACACAATCAAACTGTTGTATGAGAGATCTAAGTTTCCGGATCTAAGTGGATTTGCAAAGGCTACTCTGAAAACTTTCTTAAATTATGAATTACGAACATCTTTCCCTTACATTAATAGCCTGTTTTTTCAGATTATCGTTATCAAAGGCGAATGATTTTTGACCCTTAATACGAATTCAGCATTGTGTTGCGGGGTCACCATCCAGCGGCTATGTGTGTGTGTGTAGCGAGAAAAGCATCCAGTGGAAATAATTTAATATTCTATGCCCAACTGGTATGTTTAATTCACGGGGAAGGGTGGCGGTTGCAGAAATCGGATTTCAAATCGGGTCGATCTTTTAAAACATCCTATGTATGTATTATTTCATCAAGCAAATAATACAGCAAAATCTATGGGAGAATTGCGGTTGAAATACGATTACATATAACAAATTGTTTGAATGTGCGTGATAATAATATCCAACGGATTCAGCAATATTTGCGGTTAGGTGTATCGAGCGTTCGCTTTGTACTAAATCCAGATAAATATTAGTTTTTAAATAATGGCATTGCGCAACTAAACTATGAATATTTTACAAATTGATAAAATCATATACACTGAATATTACATTGAATATTTGCAGTTGCAAATTATTAGCGGTGCTAATGATGCAGTATTTACCGTGTGAAAGAGAGATATGTATTTGTAAACATATACTGAACATATAACAGATTTGTTATACCCCTCTGACGTTTAATAAAAAAAAGTAAAAATTTTAATACAAATTAATTATAAAGATGCACATATAAAATCAATTTTATCGAAAAATATTATTGTCGCTACTGGGATTCGAACCTGGATCTCTTCCAATACGGGAACATGCATTAACCGATTATGCTATTCTAACAAAGTGCTTTGACGACAAATTTTCGAACCTATATATTACACCTTTCAAATTAATACATCTATCGTTCCATTATTTAAAAGCCATCTTCTTTATTTTTACGAAATCTATATTATTAAGGAGAACATATTCTTATTGTGATATGTTAAATACTAATTAAATGTATTCTTTACAAAGGTGTTTGAGATTCCGCAAAAACAAAATAGATGGCTTTCAAATAAAGGAACGATAGATGTATTTATTTGAAAAGTGTAACATATAGGTTCGAAAATTTCTCGTCAATCCACTCTGTTGGTATAGCGTAATCGGATAATGCACGTTCCCCGGTTTGGAAGATCCAGGTTCGAATCCCGGTAGCAACAACAATATTTTTTGATAAAATGATTTTATATGTATATCTTTCTAATTAATACATTTAATTTATATTTATAAATCTATGTATGTACAGACGTAAACAAAAATATTAGCTTTTCAAACTCATACACAATAAAATAGAATGTGGGTATTTATTTGTATTTAAAATATGCCATAAATACACAATCTAGAGATATGAAACCTTATAGTATGTTATAATGTAAAGAGTATATTACAGTGTGTTCAGGAATTTGGAATAAAGGCAGTTCTTCATTTAAATAACTATGAAGAAAATATACTAAGCAACTATAAGATTCTGTATTTTTGTTTGTGATGCGAATTTCCCTGCATTAGCAATCCACTAGAATTGATATATTATTTTAATTGTAGTTATTATTAATCTTAATCATATTCAAACAAAATATCTTTTTTTTTATGTCTAACCCATTTATTGTGATGATGCAAAGTTAGAATTTGTTTAATTAGCAAATACAATATTTGTCGCTTTGTTTTATTAGTGAGGTCAGATTCACACAATTCATCGAGTTAACCCAAAGGTTATCTATGAAAATATTTTTGAAACAACGAATTCTACATATAACTCACTTACATAACTGTACAATCAACTAGCAATGCAAGTATCACGTAACTTTCAAAAGGCAAGAGGCGATATACATTTAGCAACAACAGTCAATACTCGTATAATACGTCACGAAACTGTGTTAAAAGATGCGCGTCAAAAACATATTATATGCGCGAGTGATAATATACATGTAACACATTTTTAAAATTGAAATTCTATTCACTGATTTTAACCGCCAATTTCCATAATTTGATTTATCTGATCTTGCCAAGTCTTTCACAAACGCCCTCTATTCTTGTTGCCTTCAACATTTCAATTCTCTTCTGAACCCTACCGTTCCAGATGACCAAACCATTTCAGCGACGCAAAGACGTAAAAAATAACGTGTCGATAAAATTACACCAAAATACAAACATGATCTTAAAATCGATATGTGGGTTTGGCAATAAATTGATATCATGAAATTTCGAAGCAATAAATATTATAAAGCTACCCCTGTTTTGTTCAGGGTGAAAATATTAGTTTACTTAAGTAAGGCACTACCCCACGATAATTTTCATTTCTGATAGTGGGAGTTTTGTATAAATTATTAAATATATCAAAAAGTACCACACCTATATTTGTTCCGTAACAATCTCTGTACACAATAATTATAAAATTCCTAAGCTGCGTTGGCACTTATATTTGATTGTGATGGATGTGATATACTCATAAGCTTTGCCATTTATTATGTGATTGTAATGTGATATGGCACTCATGGCACACGTATAACGATATTATATATTAACATGTGTTTAAAACCCGTTCTGGTACTATTTCTGAACTGGATCTTCTTCCATATTAATTCATTACCCGACATCGCAAACTAAACATAACAAGCATTTTTTAGTAACCAATGTCTCGAAATGTTGAGTTTAATAGTTAAATAATAAAACCTTTTAACTTTTAAAATACGATTATTATGAATTTAAAAATATTACTAAATAATTAACATTATGTATTAATTATTTATTTCATTTACATGATATTCGTATCAGAAAATCATATGTTTCCCAATTCCAATTTTCAAATATCTTACAATAGATTTCTTCAACAATAAAGGTCATGTACATCTACCTATTTCGTATAATTCAAAGGAAATTGACTCCGATGCAAGGACACTGGTGTATTATACGTGTCGTTAATATTTTTGGCTAACGCTTGATGCGCGCACGTCATTATACAGAAAATATTTTTTGTCTGAATGCAAATACGAAATAATACAATACATTAAAAAATATATATATATTATTTCATCAAATTTATTATATATTTTTTACAATTCTTTGAAATATAGTGCAAATTCATAAACCCCAGGTACTTTTCAAATTGACCAAGCCATTGAAAAGCATAATTAATAATGAGGCGATTAAGTCATCAAAAACAGAGAACATGCAAAGTTGAAAATTTTGTTTAAATTCTGTGAAATTGTTGAAAATTGTATATAGTATTATTAGTTTTTATCCGAAAATTCTATTAACCGACTAAAATAATACACTTGAGAATAGAAATAGAAATTGATCTCAAATACCGTTTTAAATCAATAAAAACATATAACAATGTGTGTCTCTAGACTTAGGCACAGATGACAAAGATGAAACAATTTTATTTTGAAAATTTTATTAAGCCTGTTTATATAGGACACCAGCACCTGAGAACGAAATATAAAATGATCATAAATACTATTTTAAATTAATAAAAACATGTAACACGTGCCTTTAGAGTAAAAATAAATATCAGATGAGGTGTAGACGTTTCATACTTGAAAAGTTTACCGATCCACGTTGGATTGCATAAAATATTTTATATTATTTAGAGAGCCTAACAGTATATTAATGTACGTATCTGTTAGCTCTATTCAGATTTTATTTCCAACCATTTTTCCTTTACGGGGCCGCCATTATATTTTCTACGAAACAAAATAAAAACGCGTAGAATGCACTCTAGTTCAGTGGCGCGTCTGTATTGCCATAGATTTTTTCCCTCTTTTAGAAAAACTTCTGTTATAAATTGCAAAATTTAAAAAAAATTGTCAACATATTTCAATTTATTCGCAACCCGGGAAATTTAGTCTGCCTGCACGAAATATGAAGCCGTCCTTTTTATTTGATCGAAATTGCGTTTTTAGAACTCTTTTTAATACTTCCAACACCAAATGTGACAAATTTTAAAAAATCAGCAATTTTTATTTCTTCAAGTTCTAATTTCTTTTTACGTATCCATTTTTTTATTATATATTTATAGAATATCAACATGGTTATGAATTATAAATTTTTCAAATCGAAACGAGTTTATCTTTAATAGATAATAAGTAAAACAAATTTAATTAATTAATTAATTAGAAAGATATGCGGATTAAATTTTTCCATCGTAACAATATTTAGTTACCACCTGGTTACGAACCCGAAACTTCCGAAAATTTATAGGACAACTCGAATGGTAATCGTGGCGTAATGGTTATGCATTATTATGGGTTCGTATCCCAATGGTAATCAAATAATTTTACAACAGACGATTGATTTATCTAATTTATTTTAAATATCGTAGAATTATGTTCTAAAATTAGAACCTCACAATAAAATTAATGTTCATTAAAATATGTAAATAATAAGTCTGAAGTTCGCTGGTCGATTCGGCCGAACTATGTGACGATTATTATCCGGGTACTTGTTGAAATAATTATGAACAATTATAATTTATTACATACACCATATAATAATCGATACAGAATTAGAGCTTCGAGTGTGGTTGCCGAAGGAAAATAAAAAGAGAGCGCCTACAATGCTCGACTTCCCTTTTATAGCCTTCGGTACCCCCCACCACTCCTACATGCGCGTGTGCACGGCGATCGGCACGCTTAACATTATTTACAAATCATATTTCACCACAATAAGTCACTTTATTCTCAATCTGGTGAGCCTGCGGACTGTTCTTAGCTACCCTGCTGTGACTCTTATTTGTCTTCTTGGAGAGTGACGGCTGTCTACGTGTGAATATATATAATATTGGTATCAGCGCGTAAACTCTCATTAAATTACAACTTATCATGGTACACTAAATATTATGTCTAATTATGTTATTTTCCTTGTTTCAGGTATGTGACTCATTTTCGTAATCTTGACGTTATGGCTCTTTTTGCTAAACAGGTAAGTACTTTTTATATAATGAAATACCAGGCAAGCAAAAAAGCTGTGTATTTCTAAAAATTCTGGCAAACAAATATAAATTAAATAATCATTAAGTAAGCTAACGCCCGCCGTGTACTAGTAAAATCTATAGTTGTGTACTTTTAAATGCTACCGTCATTATTCCGCTGCCGCCGGACCCCTGTAGGCGTTCACTTGAATATTCTTCATTTATTGCTACTAAAATTGCTAGCCACTGTTTTTAATCTACCGTTCTACTCTAGCTACTTGATACGATGGACAGTGTCTATGACCCGGGTATTTTATCGACTTGACTACGTATTTTATTCGATCGCTGTGTTTTTCTTAATTGCATTCGGCATTCTTTGAAAACCCCGCCGCCATGCTACAGGGGTACCAGGGTGGCGATACACGGCTACCTGTATACAATACACCCCTCGCTGTCCTCCGGCAAGGAATTTGACCACCCCACGTAACCATATCGGTCTTTCTCATTCGCCGCCAGGTTGACATTTGGCGTAGCAGGTAGACGGTTCGTGACAAGCCCACTAATTTGTAGCATATACATCTTATCTTCAAAGATCAGTAGTGTATCAGGCCTCAGGAGTGTTCTTTAAATCTGAAAACACAACCTCCAGTGGTGAAAAAATAGAAATCGGATTAAAATGCAATAAATTGCAACATAAGATAACATTGATTTGACAATGTATTTTTTTTTTCAATTCCTTAGAGTCTACGATACTCTGAGTACTCTACATGCGGCTAGACCGCCTAATCTACTACTACAAGTGCATTAGCGCTAATTACTTTGACACTTTTACTAACTACCTTATTATAATAAACATCATATGTGTTTTATATTAATACATGAATTGGAAGGGTAAAAAATTACTGATAAAAAACCCTCTAAACAATTTACTGGAAGTTAAGTATTTCAAATTAATTAGGCGCGACACTTTATGTACAGTGCCGCCTTATTCTAGCATAATCCTTATATATTTAAACTAAAATAAATACTACTAAACTTAAGAATATATTGTTTTATTGTTTTTACATATCATAAATTGGAGGTTTGACAATGTATTTTTACCTTTATTATTTTAGCTGCGTTTCGTTGCAACAATTTCTGAATTTACAAATTGTATAATTTCCAACTTGCACCGTGTTTATTTTTGCACCCTTTTTAATGAATGTTTCAAACCATCCCCTGTGAAGCCGCTGGACCGAGCCGAGAGACTCTTTTCTTTTCTTCAGAGTGAAGGCACGGCGTTTATTGCAAGAGTAAAAAGACGCCCCCCCTTTCTCAGCATTTTGTAACGCCACTCTGCATTTTCATTATTTATGTGAACCGAAGAACTGACTATACGTGTGGCGTGTTCTCGTATCTTCTACGATGCATTATCGCCCTAAGAGCAGCCATCCACGGCAGGGTGCTAATAATGTAATACCAATACACACATACATTTATTTTTTAACAATTAATTTATTAAGGAGAACACATTTTATGCACTAAATTTGTATTTTCAGAACATAGTTCAGTTTTATTTTAATAAAAATTAAATTAATCAATTAAAAAGATATATATAAAAAAAAATCCCGGTGGCAACTAAATATTTTATCTTACTAATTAAATGTATTAATTATAAAGATATACATATTAAATCAATTTTATCGAAAAATATTGTTGTTGCGCTACCGTAATTCACACCTGGATCTCTTTTCCAATCCGGGGAAGGTGCATTACCAACTATGCTGCAGCGACAGTATTTTTGTCGACAAATTTTCGAACCCATATGTTACGGTAGTGCATAGGAGATGGGTTTGGAACAACAAAAGGGTGTTCTACAAACATTTATCCAACGAAACATAAATCTGATTATTACTGAAAATTAAATATTTGTGTAAACAAGGCGTATTTTATACATTAATGCATATTATATTGTCAGTGTTTAAATTTTCGTTCCAATCGAATCATATTTTTATATAATGTCGCGGAGCTCCTTGATTGCGTGAGTGGTGGTACCAAAGTACGTAGTACGTGTGTGCCACTAAAATGAAAATTTTGGGACAAGGAATTTGCGTTAGTGGTGGTCTGTGTAACATTCCATACTCTACTTATCTACTTTTCTTATCTTACTTATTTACAACATATTGTTATGGTGTTATTTGTTAAAACGATCTTGAATATTTAAGAATAACATTGTAATTTTTCACTCAAACTCGGTATTTTAGAGATTATGAATTTAATATGAACGACTCGTGTTTGTAGAGAGGTTATCTTATTGTAATATAATACAATCTATACAGATGATATATATACAGCCTTACACTTAATAATTTAATATACATCGTAAATTTAAGATAGTATATTAAACTTTATTAATTGAACCCCTGGGCGATATTGCAATAACAACCTTTTTAAGACTCTGATACAAATTACACGCCAACAATTTAACGAGATGCTAACAAAGTATTGTCTCAAAATTAGATGCCTAGTTTAAAATGGATAATAAATGGTGGCAAGCGGGCGGTGGCCTTGTTTTGTAAACTGCAAGTTTATGCAAGAAAATCAATATACCTCGGTCTAACTAAAGTGTTTGCTGATGCAATCTTGCTATAATAAATACATGAATGTGATGCGCAATTTTCGTCACCATGGTAATAACTGCCATGATTTTGTATGTTATTTCATCATGAAGCACTCTACAATTCTACCTCAACCCTTTCTACCTCGATTTATTCAATTTAAGTGTGTAAGGATACCGAACTAAAACGGATGCTTCAAAACACTGGGATTGTATTTGTGAAAACCAGGATTTTCGTAATTTTCAGTATTTCATTTTCAAAAAGTATAAATCGCTTTTCTTAGTTTTCATGTCATATTTAAAACAAAACATGTCAATTATTAATGTGATGTGCGAACCGCCCACACCACGTGTCTCAACTGCGCTAGCTGTCGATGCGATCGACCGACGGACTAGATCTGTGAAAGAAAGAAGAAGAAATTTTATGAGCGGTTTTTCGAGCGTTTTACGAGGAATACAGTCTGAGCAACTATTCAGATAAACATTTTGTTATTCAGAAATTTGAAATTAGATATTATTATTAAAAGCTTATTAAAAATTCAAATGTGATTTTTTCTGAATATTTGTTTTCATTGATAAATTATCACGAATCTAGACGAAAGCTTCTCGAAATATCGAAAATATCGGAATTTCGGTATTCGTAAAACTTCAATATCGAAAAATTCGGTTTTGGTAAAAGGGTATATTTTTTATAGTATTCTTCAAACATAAAATAAGTAAATTGTGATGGAAATTTAAAAAAAAATCAAAGTACATAAATATTATTAATTATATTGTAATTTGTGGTACTTCTAAGTATAGTCAGACCTTACGTGACATACACCAAAAATAAATAAATACGGAATAGAACAAAAAATGGGAAAAAAATATTTAAAACATTAAAATTATGGTTGAAAGTTTGAGAAAAATATCACAAGGAATACAAGCGCGTCAAACCTAACCTTGTAACAATGCGCAATTGACATTTCAAACAAAAAACAACTAATGTTTGTAGTTTAAATTAATTGAGTTTCGTCAGATAACTTACACCACAGAAAGATATGACTAGATAGAGTTAAGGGTACTTTAAAGTACCGCCAGGGTTGAAAGGGTTAACTTGCATATATCTACGTATTATATACAAGTTAAGGTGTAGGTATGTATAAGAATGTTTGCCGATAGATACTGAGAGGTCCTTTGATTGTATAAGTGCATAAAGTAAGGCGCTAGGGCAGTAATGGCCCGAGTCACGATAATTATCTTTCAATTTAATCATACTTTTATTAATTGTTTGAATTGTATATGTTGGTCTATTTTTAAATGGTTTGCAGTGTAGTCACGTAGTAGGATTAATTGCATCCGTGTACGAGTAGAACTATTCCATTGAAATACATGTATTTTTCAATACACGTATCCCTTGATTTACACGGTTTTTCTACGCTGTTTTACTTAATCGCGGTTAAAAAAAAAAAAAATTATAAATCGATTTCCAAAAATTATAATTTTTATTTAATAAATTAGACATCATACATACATATATATAAATGTAGAAGCGAAAATGGGCGATTTGATTGTATGCTGTTTATTGTACGCCGATGATGCAGTACTAATGGCGAATAATGAACAAGAACTACAGAGTCTAGTGAGTAGAATGTACGATGTATGCAAGGAAAGCGACCTTATTATGAATGTCAACAAGGGATGGTATTCGAGGAGGAGGAAAGCAAAACACCGTGCAAAATACTTGTAGGTAATGAATGTTTGGAACAAGTAGATGAGTTTGTGTATTTGGGAAGTATGTTTGATAGAAACGGAAAGACAGAGCAGATATCGAAAGGAGGGAGACTGCAGGGAATAAAGTGAACGGCGCTTTGAATGGAATTATAGCTAATGGAAACTTGTAAACTGAGGCAAGACAAGCGGTTCACAATGGAATCCTAGTACTGATTCTAATGTATAGAAGTGAGGCCTGGAACTGGCAGAAGAGAAACGAAAGTAGACTGAATGCAGAGGAAATGAGATCACTTAGACATATATGTGGCAAATCTATTAATAGAGTAAAGAATGAAGAAATAAAGAATGAATGTAAAGCTGATGTTAGTATAATGAGTAAGATTAAGAAAGGATCACTTAGGTGGTTTGGTAATACGGAATGGATGAATGACGAGAGAATGGTAAGAAATATATATGACGCAAGTGTTGATGGCACAGACGACGTCCGCTGAAGACTTGGCACGACCAGGTATACCAGATACTGGAGGATGGTCCTGTTAGAAGCCTCAATAATCTTCGAGCAGCTTGTATGAGAAGATGTATAATTGTGGATGAGGCGAGAATTGTATGTCAGGACAGAGGAGTGTGGCGCTCTATCCTTTCTGCCTACACCGGCGTGATGGTAAGTAAGTAAGGACATACATATATGTATTAAATTATCTTTTGAAATTTTCATATCCCAGTGCATTATTCTGCCGATATCTTAATTATAGGCAAACACCGGGGCTATGGCTGGGCCAGTTCAAAGTGTTCGTTATAGTAGTACCTCTTCGGGTATAGTGATCGTCTCAAAGGGCACCTTCAATGGGCGTCAACATGCCTTTAGTGTAAACACACACTGGCCCCGAGACCTTACACGGAATTCGGTGAACCGAGAATAATCCATCTGTGATCTCGAGTGAAAGCTGATACGTCTTGGTAAAATTTTTGCTTTCCCTGTACAGCCTGTATAATACAGAGAGCAGATATTTATAGAGAGACACTATCGGAAAGATACAACGAGACCTTTTAGATATACAAGTTGTATCTCTTCAATATACGATTTAAATTGAACAAAATTTAATATGTTCCCGTTTCTATAATACATTTTTTTCCCAGCTGCTGATTTGTTTTGTTATTTTTTTCCACTCTCACAGAAAATCTTTTTTGCTCAAATAAATAATACTCCAAATCAGTTAATTTTATAGCCGTTATTTTATCATTATTGCCGTTATTTAATATTATTTAAGTCCTTAACCCTTTCAAAACCATGCAGTAAGTAACACAGGTCTACCGCCCCAATTAAAGCTGTAATATTTCAGTTAATATACCCAACATAAAAATCATATATTAGTTCATTATAAATAAAATGTTTATGCTTAGAACTGACTAGTAAAAAACCAGTCGTGTAAAGCGAATCTTACAAAAATAATAATTTTTCAATTCATTTAGTTATAAAATTAATATACTGGGAAAAATACCGTTTGTGGTACGACAAATAGAGATGGTATATTAATTTCACAATAAAAATAATAACAAACATACGAATATATGATCTCTCTTTCTCACTAATTTAATGAAGGAAGGTAAGAAAAAATGTAGTATTCTATAGGACTCGATGAATGCTCAATATTTGTAGTAAGTTTTTAGAATTAATAATTTGAAAGCCATTTAAACGAATAAAAGCTTTCTTCACATTCAAAAAGGTTATAAATTTCTTACGGTAACACTAGTTGACAGCATGGCTGCATATGGGTATTTTATATCACGGTATGGTAAATGTTCAAAAAGGTCAAGGTAAAAACATTACATAATATTTTAGTTACTGCAAGCGTAAATGGCATTTATACGATATACCAACTAACGCCACACTCTTCTGTCCTGACACACAATTCTCGCCTCATCCACATTCATACATCTTCTCATACAAGCTCGCCGATTGTTGAGGCTTCTAATAGAACCATCCACCAGTATCAGTTTACTTGGTCATACCAAGTCTTCCACGGACGTCCTCTATTTCTGGTGCCATCAACATATTTTTCTTGCCATATCTTTCTTACCATTCTCTCTTCATTCATTCATTCCGTATTACCAAACCACCTAAGTGATCCTTTTTTAATCTTACTCATAATACTTACGTCAGTTTTACATTCTTTCTTGATTTCTTCATTCTTTGCTCTGTCATAAATAGATTTGCCACAAATACGTCTAAATTTCCACTGCATTCAGTCTACTTTCGTTCCTCTTCTGCCAGCTCCAGGCCTGATTTTTATACATCAGTGTTGGTACCAGGACTCATACGATATAATAAAAATAATTACCTACCATATAGGTATGTATGTACATATAAAATTTTCAATTTTTTCAATTTCTGACATTAGAAATTGACTTGTTTGTTTTTTATTCGAAAAATTTGGTATGTCTACCTAATTCATATATTTCAAAGGAAGCTGATACTTTACTCTGAAGGACACTGAGAGATAGTAATTGCTGTTTTTTTAATATTTCGCCATAGCGGAATCTACGGATTCCAAAAATCCCTGCAAAGCCATTTTCTGATTCGTTTAAAATTCGTCTCCGCACTTCTCACCGACTGAGCAGTTCTGGCCAGCCAGCCAAGTGGGGCAGGCGTGATGTACAGCCAGGACAAGTACAGCTCCACAATCTGCTGGGCGTTATTTAAAAGCATACTATGTACCAGTACCTACGTTTTTACCAGGCGTCCACGCACAAACATCAGTTTTGGAATACCAACATTTTCGTGTCCTATTATCTTGTATCGTGTGTTAAATAATAATTAAAAATCAATGCAAATTAAATGTATAAATTAGAAAGATAACTGCTCAAAGGTTTTTGGTGAAACTTTGTGGAATTCCATGATTATTTTATTCCACTATATTTTATTGTCAGCAACATCTTCCTATTATCAATATTATAATCCAACTAAAATTAAAACGTTATAATATTCTAACGTTTAACACAATAAAATATTGTGGAATGAAACAGTGTATTATTAGAAATATACATATAAAAAATATTTTTGTTACTACCTATGCGAGGAAATACACTAACCGATTATTCTACACCAACACAGTAAGTTGACGACAAATTTTCAAACTTATTTGTTGCACTTTCAAATTGATACATCCGTCATTCTATTATTTGAAATCCATCTTCTTTATATTTACGGACTCTCAAACACCTTTGATATATTTTGAATATTTTTTCGATAAATTGATTTTATATGTATATCTTTCTAATTTATACATTTAATTTGTATTAAAAATATCACAGACCAATGTTCTGAAAAATTGCAACTTCACAATAAGAATGTGTTCTTCTTTAAAATAATTAATTATTAATCATTTTATTTGATAGATCATAAGTTATAATAATACAACATAATTTTACTTACGTTATATATTATACATTTATCTATATTTTATAAGTAAAACAAGAAAACAATGCCATGAACTCATAAAATCTCTGTGCCTGCAATATTATCTCAAGAAATTTGTTTCGTTATAAAATTCACACGTTTTATTACAATGTTGACGCAAAATAAAACATATAATTCAGACATAACATACGCTTAAAAATAATAAGAATATTGCACTTTTTTTTATTTAAATTCAATAAAAAACGGGTTACATTTCAGATCTCAGACACGTGTACCATACCACCTCTGCATATAATATGTTTCTTCCTCGTTAGGGTCTACACTAACAATACCGTAACAACGTTCATCAATAGCGAACCTTCTAGCATTATTACACCCTCAATAGCAAACCTTCTATAAAATGTTACGAAATTGTATAATGCGCTATATCTTATGTTGTGCTTATGTTATCTTTAGATTATTTTTACTTACCTAACCTGCGTTCAGCTTGCAACTATGAGGGGCACGGCGGTTCTATCATTCAACTATATTTCTTGTTCAATTTGAAAAGCGTAATTATTAATAATTTTTTCAACCAGTCAACTCTTATGCCTATTCGCATTCGGTTCAATAATTACACATTGTAATCCCAACTTATTAAGTACGTTATTTGTATAATATTAAGTGCTGTAAAAAGAAATGTAAGAAATGAATGAAATAAATAATAATATATCGCAATTTTATCTTCCTTGTATCATATTTTATTATTTAACTTGTATAAAAAAGTTTATTTCGTGAATATTTCACTTTGAACTGCTTCCCTATTGTAACGGATCGCCGTTACCAACGAGCCCGTTATGAGTTTCCGGTAACGAATTTTCGTTAGAACGCCGAAGATTTATGCGCGAAGTTGTGAAGTGGAGGAGAATCTGACGGTTTTGCTGTTGAAGTTATCACAAAAAACTGGGTGGGGTCGAAGTCCTCCGTGTCCACTGGGGCTAGGGACATTATACGAAACAACGTCAGACACATTAATTACGTTTTATTTTTGAAACATGTCTCTATCGTTGTCAGTTTTTTTTTTTAATTTATGAGTTTTTTTCGTGAAACCTGCATTTCAATTAACCAGTGGAAAATATTTAAAACGCTCCACACGTTTTTGAATAAAGATTTTTAATGTTAAACAGCTGTGGATGTGACCAAAATATTGAAATTTATTTACTTAAATTATAAGCTTTATATCGTATTACATTTTTTCAATTTATTTATTTCTTTCTTCTTTCCCCCTCTATGTTAATACTGACATATAGTGGCCTCACTGAGATGTGAATCGGCTCATAATGCATCTCCACAAGTCCTGATCCTGGGCCACCATAACAACTGACTCCAGGGTCTTTCCAGCTGTGGCACTCTTCCAGGTCTTCTTTGGCCCTAAATAGTGTCCAGGATAATCTCCTTTTCTGGGCTGTCATTTTGACACGTCGAAAAATTCGAAAATTATTTATTCAAAACTTCCTGTGGTTAGAGTTGTTGCAGTATTGAAGTATTCGTGCGTCATGCTGTCTACGGGATATGTAACAATACATTTCTAAAACGTCTATTCAGTGGCGTAACTACAAAAATGAGTAGAATGGAAAAAAGGCCCCCTTAATAAATTTATCCGTTAAATAAATAGTAAGAATGAAATTAGTCTCTTTTCTCTTATAATATTTACACTTCTTCAATATTAGCATATTTTCAATTTTATATAAATTGTTAGACAAAATACTTTATTTAAATCACTATTTATTGATTATTTAACATGTTTCTATATCTATGGTATCTTCATCAGGAAAAATGTATCATGAAATTAAAAATACAAGCATATATAAAAACAAAACTATTAAATGGTGAATAAGTAAGAATTAATATGAAAACAAATTTAAAAGGTGACTATTTGCAAAGATGATTTGGTTATGGCTTGCTATTTTTTTATTTCTAAAATTTCAAATTTATCTAACTGTAAACCTTTAGTATTTGTGTGTATAATTTATAAACCCTTGTTAATATCAAAAGAATAGTTTGTTTCCAAAAGCTGACTGGAAAATACTGAATCGTTATTTCTATTTAGGCATTTCAAGTCCTCCTTAATTCTAATATCAAAATTTCTGCAAGTTTTACCTATATAAAAATAATTGCAATCATTGCAAATTAATTTGTAGACCCCCAATTTTTTTTAAATATCGTCCTATCCTTGTTATTTAATATATAATTATTTAATTTCTTATTAGTGTAAAAAGCTGGTTGTATAGAGTTTGGGATTTTTTTTATTATTGAATTTGAAATAAGATTATTTAAGAACACGATTTTTCTCCACTGTTTCCCACTATCAATAATAGGTGGATAAACATGTGATCTGATAAACTTTTTCTTGTACTTTTTGTTTAACAAATTATCTATATTTAATATTATAAGGTAATTTATGCTAAAAATGCTTTCTTTAAGGCGATTTTCACTTTACGGCAATGGTTTGGTCTCTAACCCGACATATTAGTGAGGTACTGCTGTATACATCGGTAATGTTTTTACGTATTTTTTGCAGTACACGTAAGAAACTTTTAAAGGTTATAATTATATTTCTTTATTTTTGTGAAATGTAATGAATGACAAAAATATCGATTTCAAATTGATTGTAGGCTGCGAAGTTTTTGGGCCCTTGTCTAACGTGGGCCCCAATGCACCGCATTGGCATAGTTACGCCAACGCGTCTATTATTCGCTTATTGCTATTGCAGACTGTCCAAGTCAAGAAATTTAGAAAAACATTAATGTAAACCAACTTAATTTTAGTTGCTATCTTGATCATCACGAAAGACCGCAAAACGTAAAAACTAACGAAACTGTAATAATGTTAAATACTTAATTCATGTTACAAAAAATTATAAAAATGTAAAAAAAAAAAAAAAAAGTATCTGAAGCCTTAAAGTATGTAATTGTAAAATATGTAAAATAAATGTGTATTTTTTATGTTACTTTTTAATTCGTAATTTAACGAGGGATATTTACAAAATACTTCTTTCAAAGCGTTGGCTCTCTTGGACAATCGGACGATACTGCTTCCTGAACGAGCTCAAAAAATAATTTTCCGGGCGTATTCCCTTTTCAGTCGCGGACCTCCACGAATCCGCCTCCACCCGCGGTACGAGCTGGGGCCACCCCAGCGGCGGTGAAGAAAGCGAGATAAGCGAGACGAAAGGGCGATTAATCAAACGATTACTCCACTTTTGCTTTGACAAGTTATTCATTAAAAAAATAAAGAGTCGCTTAAGTCGCGAAGCGTTAAATTGCTAGGAAAATTTACACTCCGCGTTCTGAAACTGACTAACTAACCAACCGTCAACTAACCTGTCACGCCTCACCACATAAATAAAAGTCGGTATCTATTTTTTCCCCATAGTAATGCGTGCAATAATTCTCGCTGTTTGTACGTCGGTCACACTTTTAATGACACTTTCGTCTGGCACTGAATATGAAAAAATGTTACTCTCTGGACGTACCCATTTTTTTTTAAAGAATCTACTGAGCTTTGCGTATAACCCAACCTAGATACCTTACTTTTCGTGTGTCGTGTTATAATTTAATTCGATAACAGATGGTAGATTATCAACGAATTATTTGGTGTAATTTTGAAAATATGATGTTTTCCTTACGGCCGTCTGTCCGTCCGTCCGTCCGTGTCGCTAAGTATCATAAATCAAACATATATTCACAGTTGTCCCTGTCGCATGCCAACATACAACATACAACAAACAAGACCTGCTACTGATTATATCCCGTGAAATGTTGCATCAAACAAAACTTCTCATTTTTCCAATAAATTAACATTATAAATATTGTTAATTTCCTGTCATTATTGACGGGGCCAGCATTAGTATGACAGGAATAAAATGATACGATAAAGTTACATTTTTAATATTATCTCAAAACATATTTTGGTCATCATTTCCGTAGTAATGTGTCTTTATATATATAATATTAAACGAAAAATAATTACCAACAAGAATAAATAAGATCCAAATTGAAATGGCAATTAAAATTATAAATGTAAATAATAAAAATAAAAAGTACCATTAGTGTTAAGAAACTTTTTTTTTTAATTTGAGACCAAGATAAAAGAAACAATAAGAAGGGCGGACACCTATTCTGTGAGGAGGCATTAAAGAACATTACAGGCGAGACAATGGGTCTAATAAATATAATACAATGTTAAATTTATTCTACTTTACACAGACACCGACTCCCGTGGAAGACGCCACCATAGATAAAGTGTTCGCGCCTAAAATCAAGACAGAACTGTGATCAAATAGTCGGGTGTTTCTTTAACCTTTCCTCTGCGATGATGTAAACTGTGTTGACATTGCCTTTAATTATATGAATATCTCTGTAAATAAACTAAATACAGAGTTCATATTTTAAGTATTCCTCCGTAATATATTCATGTATTGGATAAAATAATTAAAAATATTTTCTCGAAGAGCCCGACACGAATTTGACGTGTATGTGTACGTGTCGAGTGGTGCGGACGGTGCAGTTTAATAGCAGTGCATGCGCTGGCCGAGTTAGACGTGTATCATGCGTCTTTATGCTGTCGTTTGTGATGATATTTTATTAATATTTTTTCAACCATGCGACACAGCTCTGCGCATAAGCGTCCAATTATGACCGACGCATTACACTTATGACTCCATATAAAAAAAATATTGTGTAAAATATACATTGCACGGAATAATAATAATAATACAATATTAACAAAGATACAGTAATAGCACACAAAAGCCGGGGGATAGAGGTGGAACTAGGGAGTACACAAAATACTCCCCCAAGGGAAAGAAGACGGCACAAAAAATATATGAATTTTATTCTCTACTCGAGCACCACTGCCAGCAGATATTATGCAGGATATAGCGCATTAGGTTAAGTGCAAAATATGTAGTATCTAAATTTAATAACTGATATTTTCCATGACCTTGCATTTACAACCTCTTCACCCAATGCTAATGAATAAACGATGTAATTTTTTATACTTTTTAAACGTACAAGAATATTATATAATAAAAAATATCCACCATGCCTGAGGAATCTAACAAAGCCATGATAGCCAACGTCCGTTGAACGGATAGGGCACTAGAAGAAGTATTCATTCAAAAATTAACGGCAGTGGCGTAACTACGCCAACGCGGCCAATGTCACGCAATTGGGCCCAAAGGGTCTGCGCCCGAAACCACGAAATTTATTGTACGTCAACCGGCTTCGTTTATATCAAGCTTCATTAGGACTCTTTATGTATATATAAGTGTACTCTTTTTGTATTTATAATTAGTTTCAAATACGTCCTGATGAAGCTTGAAATAAGCGAAACCGGTTGACGTATAATAAGTTTCGTAGTTTCATACAAAGTGATTGCTTTCTACGAAAATACTTTTAATATCGTTAATTTTACGGGTATAGATATTTTTCTTGTTTGTTGCTCACTGCTGAGGATCGCGCAGTTAACTTCTTTATTTGGTCTATCCATCTTGCAGGTGACTATTATCTTGCTCGCTTCCCTTCAACTATCCCTGTGATTAGAAACTTCTCGATACTCATTGTTTCTTCTGACAACACGTCCAAAGTACGTAGAAAATAATTTTTACCTCAATCAAACTTGACCTATAATATAAAGTAAAAACATATGGAGGGGATAGCGGTTCAAATTCACCGCCGTTCCCAGCCGGCATCGACACCATCGACATCTCCATTCAATATCTACCTACCCGGCGGCAAAGCGCTGCCGCCACAGTCTGGCCCGATTGCTCATCGACGATTCATCTTCAATTCCGCTGCTCTGCCACGGTGCTTTAGGTCGGCGGGGCCAGGGACTCGCTCCTCAAACTCTCCGCTTTTTATATTTCATTTTTACACTTTTTTACCTTTTGTACTCTCTGTTCTATCTTGTGTCACAATAAACGACTTTACACCAACCGCGCGTGTCCATTTCATTCTAACCACCTAACCCCATACATACTTTCACACATATACAAAATGTAGCATTTTTTCCAATATGAACCTGAATAAAGTCATTACTAAAACCAATTAGAATAATTTTATCGTTGTCTGGTAAATTTGAGAGAACTAATTAAGGGACTTCGTGCTTTTCCGTTTACAGTTTTCTTTACAGAATGTTGAGCTTTAAATCATGAGAACAGCTGCATCGTTACATTTTAATCTACTAAAATATTGCTTTTTTGATTTATATACTAGTACAGGGTGAATATTATGTTCCAGGTCGATTTTGTTTGACCGTTATTTTGATTTGGCAAACATTTGTCAGTTCGCATTTGGTAGATGTAGAGAGTAGTTGATTAATATTTATTAGGGAGCTTCTAACGCCTCAGCAACGTGTTTAAGTCATTAAAATATTTTATTTAGTAGTGATCGCTATCTCTCATATGTTGGAATTGGCTGCCGAATTGGGTCGACGGGACGGTGCCACCTCATACACAGCAGAGTTACATAATGTCAAAAGGTGGTGATATCGACTGGCCTCCTCGATTACCTGATTTAACGGCTCCCGACTATTTTACTATTTGCTTGAAAGGAAAGGTCGAAGGTCATTCCGATGCTACAGGACAATATTCGAAATGAAATAGCTGAAATAACACGCAAAGTGTGCGAGAATGTTATGAAAAATATAGTTAAAAGAGCACGCATTTGAGCCGCTGCTGCAAGTGGCCACTTGGCCAATGTCATATTCCATACATAATTATAATATACCACATAATCGATAAATAAAAACCAAATTAAATAATTATGTTTCATTTATTAGTTATTCAAAAACATCATCGGCCTGGAACATAATATTCACCCTGTATGTACTTCAAATTATTGCGGAAAATTTTTTGAATAAATAAAAATGAAGAACGCGCTTTTCCCGAACGGGAAAAGGTCCAGGTTTGAATCACAATGGTAATGAAATAATTGTTTTTTTCTGTGTATCTTTTTAGTTGATTAATTTAATTTGTATTAATTACCACAGAATTATGTTCTGAAAATGCAACTTCACAACAAAAATGAGTTTTTCTTAATAAAAAAGTTGTTTAAAAATTTCCAAATTTAATAAAATGAATTTGATCATTTAATTCTGGAATATTCTATCGGGTTTTACTCGGAGATATTTGAGATTCGTCGTAATATAATGCTGATTGCTTTTAAAATTGGAATAGTAAATGTATCAATTTAAATTATTACAGAATATAAGTTCTTCTTCTTTTTCTTCTTTTAAATAGGCAATCCACCCTTCAAGAGTGACTTGTACCATTAATCAAGTTTAAACTTTATTTTATAAAAAAAAGTGCAATAATATTATAGAATAGGAAATATTATATTACAAGTCAATACCATTGTCGTTCAAAAAATTTGCTATTATGTATATAGATTAAATGTGACGAGTTAAGGAAAATAAAATGACAAGTTAACCGGGAATTGAAAATTACCATTGACGAGATTACTGTAAAAAAAACCTGTGATCCACAATGAACAGGCAAAAACGATATGGTCAAGGGTTTCCTCCTCGGCACCACACTCACACATTGTGGAATCTATTAAGTTCAATCTGAACAAATGTGAGGCCACCTGGCAATGCCCAATTCTCATTCTAGAGATATTTAATATTGTTCTTTTGGAAATATAAGTTAGAACTTTGTCAAAAATATGTTAGAGCAAAAGTGGAGAACGCGCTTCCATGAATAGGAAGAGATCTAGGATCGAATCCCGGTAGCAACTAAATATTTTTTCAATAGATAGATTTTTTTTGTATATCTTTCTAGTTGATTCATTTAATTTGTATTAAAAACAATACTATAAATTTATTGCGCTATTACTATGCGGGTATAGTAAGCAGATGATGATAAGATCGTGTCAGCGAGAACGCGGACACTTCACTTTTCATAAGTCAAAAATAACTAATAACTCATAAAACAAAAATAATAGCGCGTAACTCCGTTGGCCGGTACCGTGTATGGCGTGACTCATACATCATTGCGTTTCGTCCAAGTCCCTTCGTCGGAGAGTGTACTTGATAGTTAGCCCTTTAATGGCTATCTTTTACCCGCTAGTTTCCTTTCTTCCGTACATAACACTTGATTATCTGTTTGTCTGTAATGTTGATATATGTGTATACCTGTATCTTAAAAATAAGAAGAAATCTTATCTGTATCTGTATCTTAGAAATAAGAAGGAAGAAAAAAAGAATGAAGGTTTAAATTAAAATCTCTGTTCGTTTTGCAATCTCTTATATTGGCTTGTATTTTTCTTCTTTCTTTTGTGTGTATTAATTGTAGATTTCGCGTTTCTGTAGCATTGTGTGTGGAACCGATAAAAGACGTTCTAAAACGTGCCCCTTCAATGCGCTCAATGAATATAATACGTCACGCGTATAATTAATAACTTCACCTAGTATTGTCAATCTGCTGAGAAATTACAAAAATAAAAAAATTTGAATTTATATTTTGTTACTGTACTCTGATGTACGTTATCTCTTGTGACAGAACACTCGCAGGTAGGATCAAATCGTTGTAAAAATGCAAAATATATTTTTTCAAATGTTATTACGAAGTCCCGCCAGGATTAAGGAATCGGGGAAAAAAAGAATTATGACATGTCAGTTCACACACTGAGATAATTTATTTGTGTCCACGTATGCGGTTGCTGAAGTAATTTTTTCACACAAATAAATACGACATTTTTTAATATCAAGTTCTTAGCCAAAAATCATGATAAATCTTTTTTTTTTTTATATGATTTATGTTTTATAGTGTACCATTACTTTTATTTAAGTTTATTTATATATTCGACAGTAAAATAACAATAGCAGAATTATGCACCCCCCAAATAAGAAAGATCTTGAATTATGGGGGTGGCTATCAACATTTATATAATAAAATATGTAAGAATTTTACAACAAATGAAAAAAATATATATATGTATATATACATCCATCTATATACAATATTTCAAATACATAGTTTAATAATTTTGAAAACCTTTAATCCATTTTATAACTTCTTTTTTGTAAACATTTATATTTGCTGCTAATTTAATTGATATTGTCAGTTGGTTATACAGTTTAGGAGCAATGTATGATGCATGTCTCTGTCCCATTCCTAATTTGGACATTTTTAAAATAACATGTTTCATTGTCGTTAGTTTTGCTCCTAGTCTGATAGTTATGGGGAATTTTTATTTTATCCTTTTTAAAAAAATTCAATAATTATGTTCACAGTACATCTTTCTGGTTAGATTATTGTGCATTTATGTACAATACGAGGCGCGTTTTTTAAATAAGTACCGATTTTTTTTTTTAAGAAATACACACAATTCATACAACATTAAAATAATGAACATATCAATATATTAAATGCCACGAGGGAAAAATTATAAAATAAACATGATGATATCTTTAAGTACGGACATAAAGTAGATATATACAAATTATTATTTATTACATACATAGGTCTTAATGCGGCTGCGCGGATAATATATGGAGTTTCTAAATTCTCTCATATAACATCCCTTTTACATCAGCTACATTGGCTCCGATTCCCTGAAATAGTTGAATTTAAATTGTGCCGGTTGATGTATAAGGCGACACACAACATGGTGCCTCTGTATCTTTAAAAATTTTGTATCCCACACAATTTGAATGGTAGACGTCAAACTCTCAGGTCAGCCTCTACTTCAGCCGCAGGAAGGGTTGTAGATTTGCCCTCCGTCATTAGAAACAGTGCATCAGAGACTTTATTTAAGAAGAATCTAAAAACGCACCTTTTCAAAAAGTATTTTCTATACGTGAAAATAACAAATTTTAATCTAAAAAATAAAGATAATTGTAGAACTATAAATAATTTATGTGTACAGCGCCTATATGGCACTATACAAATTATTCATTATTATTATCATTATAGGTACCATACATAATATGATGATTGATTCAAATTTAAAATACGCTCTATAAAATATGGTAATATAATTATACGTTGGTTACATATATTTTTGTACATTATAATAGTAAACGAAAAATCACCCAATTTTAAATTGGCGTAAAGAAATTTTTTATGGTAGAAGAAATCGAAGTACACCGAAAGAAATATATAAAAGCTAAATTCAACGGTACCAAAAAAGTCTTTATCGTATATATTATCATGTACGAGCGAACGTAGAGATATTTTCACATAAATAAATATGAAGTCATTCCATTAAATAACTTTATATATGATTTCCTAATGTCTATTATGTGTGTCACACGTATGGAAATTGATACATTTCACTTTTTTGTTGTGAAATTACATTTTTCTAAATAATAAACAAAATCATTAATATTTTAATATTGTATAGATATTTCAAGCTACTTTTTTTACAAATATTCTTCCGTTCGTAATAATTGTTTTTCAGAGTTAAAACGCCAAATTGTTTTCTCAACCCTTAAAAAGGCTTTATGGAGCTTAATTAATTAATATGGAAGAAAATCCATTTCCTGGGCCGAGTTTTAAATACTAGTAATACTAGTATGTACGAAATATAATTATATTTTTATTTATTATCTTTGTTTTATTAACCACTAAAATGATTTTAAATACATCTACCGATTTAAACTCATCTTAGTGGTTAATAAAACAAAGATAATAAATAAAAATATGAATCTTAACCACAAAGATAACATTGCTGATTTTAAAAGTAGAAATATAATTATATTTCGACTTACTTCGTTACATGGTTTGCGCGTTTGCTAAATTATATTGCATTAATTTAGATTGCTTCACCTGCATCCACCACTCACCTACATCTCATTGGCCACATTTAGTGATGAGATATGAATAGCCGCGATATAACCATTTTTCTACATTTGCGCATTTTCCATTATAGTCTAGAAATTAAGATGAAATACGTATTAAGATAGTGCGGGACATCACGAAAAAAAATATTGACGCCCATAATCACATAAGCGAAAATAAAACACTTTTTAATTCTACTCGTTTAATTTATTTTAGACACATTTCGCCTTGCAAGGGTATTATCAATCTAATAATTTTAACTCAATAATTTGTATTTATAACTAAAATGGGGGACAGCTATACAAATTAATTATAATTAATACAAAATTTTGAGTAAAAATTGTTAGATTAATAATGCCAATGCAAGGCGAAACGCGTCTCTTTTTCTTCTTTTTTTAAATAGGCAATCCACCCTTCATGATTTGTGCCATTAATCATGTAAAAACTTTATTTTATATAAAAAAGTACAATAATATTATTAGAATAGAAAATATTATATTACAAGTCAATACCATTGTTGTTCCAAAAATATGCTATTATATAGATTAAATGTGGCGAGTTAAGGGAAAGAAGATGACACAAGTTAACCGGGAGTTGAAAATTGGGAAAAATGGAAATCTATTAAGTTCAATCTGAATAAATGTGATGCCAACAGTCCACTCTCGCCGAGACATGGCGAGAGGAGCCGAGCACGAGAATGTACTGCAGCTCTCGACACATTCTCGTGTCGACACGGATAGTATCGTGCCATCTTGCTTCGACTCGCACGCTTCGCCTCGCCCCATCCACACTCCGTTCCGGTCGGAGCGTGCACAATGGCAATGGCAATGCCCAATTCTCATTCAAGAGATATTTGATATTGTTCTTTTGGAGAACCAGGGAGTGCGGGGAATAGATCTTTGAATTATTTTAAGCCGATTACCCTTATGATTATTTAGATTCATCCATCGTGTAATCCAGGTAGAATTCGTATGTTTTTTTACCATATTAAGTCTGTCATACATCGGGATATGGAATCGATGAGGGAAAACTGAGGAAAGAGTGGCCTCCTTGGCCAGCGCGAAACGCGTATCAAATAAATTTATTTATTTATTTATTAATGACATACATATTTTTGTTCTAACAGAGGTGAATATATTATAACATAATAAACATAAGACATAATTAACTTATAGTTTATTGTGTGGGATGGAGTTAGACTTCACCTCTGATATATACAGCGTTGTCCTGGCTACTTTGCTAGACTGTATAACTGTAGACTGAATTAAACGAGTAGAATAAAAAAAACAAGTGCTTTATTACGATTATGTTCTACAAACTAACCTCGGAAACAGTAAATATATAAAAAAATTGACGTCCATATTGCAGTGGATATATAATGGTATAATATATTTAGAGTATAACTGAAGATAAATGAGGCTGTGCCGCGTTCACATAGTCGGAAGCAAACCGCAGTCTCCCGAGTGTTTTAAACATCTTAGGGTTAGCAACTCGTACACTATCGACCCAAGAACAGAATTCAAATCTCGAAGACAAAGTTTAAACCTTAGTTTACTTGTCACAATGCATTCTCACCAAGACTCGTACAGTTTAACCGAGATTTCATGCAGTTAACTCAACCCCTTCAGGCCTCTGAAAGTTCTTGCGACTATTTTTCAATTTAATACTTTGTAGGTAATGAATGTTTGAAATAAGTAGATGAGTTTGTGTATTTGGGAAGTATGTTCGATAGAAACGGAAAGACAGAAAGTTATCAAATGGAGGACGACTGCAGGGAACAAAGTGAACGGCGCTTTGAAATGAGTAATATCAAATGAGAACTTCTCAACTGAGGCAATACCAGCGGTACACGAGACAGGTGTATAAAAGTGAGGCCTGGAGCTGGCAGAAGAGTAGACTAAATGCAGTGGAAATGATATCTCTTAGACGTATATGTATTAGATCCATTTATGAAAAAATAAGGAGAGAATGTAAAGCTGATATTAGCATAGTGAGTAAGATTAAGAAAGGATCACTTATGTTATTGCGCCATCGGGATTCAAACCTGGATTTCTTTCCAATCTTTCAAATAATGGAACGATAAATGTATTCATTTGAAAAGTGTAACATATGGATTCGAAAATTTTTCATCAAAAGTACTGTCGCTGTAGCATAGTAGCATGTAGAAAGAGATCCAGGTTCGAATCCCGGTAGCGCAACAAAAATATTTTTCAAAAAAATTAGATTTTTTATGTGTATCTTTCTAATTAGTATTTAAAATATCACAGACCTACGTTCTGAATAATTGCAACGTCACAATAAGAATGTGTTCTCCTTAACAAGAAATAGAAGACGTCCGCGTAAGGCTTGGCACGACCAGGTAAATTAGATACTGGAAGATAGTAAATTAGTTACTTACTTATTTTTTTCTACCAAAGTAAACATATAACATATAGGGTTCCCTTTAATGGATTGCCCTTGAGCTGAACCACAAATACTCAAAATGTACTCAAATTTAAATACTTAATATTGCCGCAGTTAATTAATCACAAAAAGAAGCCATAAAATATTTCAGAGTCTGTAGATTATGCATCTGAATATAAACACACCAGCTTATACCGAACGTTTATAAATACAAATATAAATGTTCTTCTCGTGCGACTGAGCGATCCGATATCCTACATTTATGATTTCACGTGAAACACGTATATATTTTGTCAGTTGTCTGCTTCGTATGACAACATAAATCAAACAAGATCTGCAATCAATTATCACTTTAAACACAGATAATTATTTTATTTTCGTTGATTGGTAAACAATGTTAAATAATAAAAAATATTCATTTCCCGCCCATTATTGACAGGTTTTTTTAGATTATAATAAATTTTCTAGAAAAGATTTTAGTGAAAACAAAATTATGCTCGTGCATATCGTGAATTATCTGGGAGCAGCATCAATACGTACGGTATACAAGTTGTCCAGTAATGCCGGAATCGTGAAATTACATTTCACCAAAGTTCATCTTCATCTCCATTGGATATCTAATTTAGTAGCACTAACAGAGTTACGCCAAAACCAAAACTTCATTACAGTAATAATAGAATTTAATCAATGGTCAGCAAGTTCAGATTTCATATTGTTTAACCCCTCCTAAGTATTGCTAAGAGACTAAATTGGCTTTACTTCTAGCGCGTCCTCCATTTCGTCATGTAGAAACGGCGTGATGGTAAGTTAGTTACCTCTCTGTGGCGAACATCAACGAGAACATAGTTCTTAAATTAAATAATAATAAAAATAGTTATTTATTATACTATTTAATTATAATGTCCAGCCACAATGTATTTGCTTTCTTTAAAAAAAAAATAGTTCTCAAATAAGAAAGAAAAATTAGTTTTAAATCTGTTTCTTATTTACAAAAGTTAATTTCAATTTCACCACTTTATGCTGTTTAATTTGATTATTAATGTACGAAGTGCGTTTTTTAAGTAAGTACCGTTGCCAGATATTCCCGGTGTAGCGATGCGATTTCCTTCATCTTGTATGGCCATCTTGTAGTGAGTGATTGAAATGTTCAAGATAATAGATCAGCCCGCCGACTCGGATATACGATCCGTGATTCATTTCTTGAATGCATTAAACATAAAACCAACTGACATTCATCGCAAAGTGTGCCCTGATTTGGTGCCAAGTGATTTCCATCTTTTCCTTTATCTGAAGCGGTCCCTTGGTGGCAAGCGTTTTGATGACTATGATGAACTCAAATCACAGGCGGCGTCGTCCTATGACGAAGGTGTATAAAAATTGGTGCCCCGTTATGACAAGTCCCTTAATAATGGTGGCGATTATGTTGAGAAGTAGTCTAAGGTGTGTAGCGTCCAAAGAAAGTAGTGTTGTAAAAATATATTGTGTTTCTTTAAAAAAAATTCGGCACTTAAAAAACACACTTCGTAATATAAATTGTAATGTATACCAACATCACTCTCTAACTACTTAACGTGTAATACTTTTTAAATGATATTTGACAAAACCTCCGGTCACTAGAGGGTAGTAGAGGGTGCACCTTGCGAGCGAGGGCGGTAACTCAGACAAAGGAAGTGAGTTTTGTGGAGCCGGCAAGTGTTACACGTGCAAGCTTCCGTGACGACCGTGCGCCACGCGCCACCACATTACCATGCCTGCGCCAACTTCCCCGAGGAGTCGGCCAGCCAACCCGATGCTGTCGCACAGACGTGCATATTTACGGCTGGTGAAACTTGTGCTAGACAAAAGAAACTAATTTGCAAAGTGCAGTAAAGGGTAAAAACATATTTTTTACCGCAACAGAGGGCATAAGTATGTTTGGTTTCTAGCAATGAATGACCTTTTTCTTTTTATAATATTATTCTGCAAGAAGACTCGCGTAGAAGTTCAAGTCGGAAGATAAATTGTAAAAAATAATTTTACTGTTTTGCAAGAAGTTACCAGCGGCGTGCTCTACGAAGAATAATATAATATTTTTAATATTTATTGCAAGCATTGTGGTTTTTGTTCATTATAATAACATTTATTTAACGATAAAGATGATACATTTAATAATTCTTCCCTGTAAATATTGTAGGTACTGTCACAGATTGAAATATTAACATAAGAGTAAAAGAGGATTTAAGATGTTTATTAAATTAAACTCATAAAGTGGTTAAAAACGAAATTTTTAATATCTTTAATATAACCAAAATCAACTCTGTGGTTAAAATTCATTTTTAGATTATTTAACTTTTTATTAACCACTTTATTAATACATCATCCGGTTTTTAAAAAAAACCATTAACCAAAGAGCACTTAATAACGGGTATAATACAGAATTAATAGACACGATTTTAAAAAATAATTTTAAAAATGTGTTTCTAATCCATTTTTATGTAGCTCACAGATAAAACATAATAATAATAACGATTATTGGCGTAGGATTTTATTCATAAATAAATTTTCGAATCAAATATCTAAACACCTACCACAAAATACTAGACCATTAGATATAGGAAAATTACTCAAAAATTCTAAAGACAAACATGATAAATTTAATAGTTCTGATGTTTATAAACTTGGCTGTAAAGATTGTACTGCTTTCTATATTGGGAAAACAGGTCGAAATTTTAACACGAGTCCTAGAGCATTCAAAATGGTTTTTCAGAATATTTCAATCATTTTTTAGAAAATGATCATGCTTTTAATAAAAATTTGGGATTGTCTGTTCTACATACAAACAATTTTGGTATAAATTGAATAATCTAGAGTCATTAGATATAAGTAAAGCATATAAAATTAACCAAAATATTATAAATAACCGACTAAATTTAACCACAAGTCTTATCCTAATTTTTTTAATTTAAATTATAATTTAGTCAATTTCCACATTTTTATAATCGTAACAAATTGAGTTAAATACTAGATTTATTTTTAGAATAATATTTTTTTAATAAACTAAATTTAAAAACATTTTGACATATTATTTTTAATTAGTTTATTTGACATTCTGATGAAGGAAATGGTATTTTCCGAAACCGGTTTGTGTATTAAATTTAACTCATAAGTGGTTAAAAACAAAGTTTTAAATCATTTTTATATTAAAAATAATAATATAATATGTACTTAGGTTATGCTAATGCGAATAATAATAGCGATGGGCTTGATGGGTATTGTCAAAAATGCTTGTACGAGTATTTAACTGAACTGGAGACGCTTTGCCTAGGAAGAAATACAATATTTCAGAAGAATTGTATTGTATACAGTATACCGGTAGGAATTATTTTCTGTTCTTAGAAAATATTTATTAATAGTATTCTAAGTAAATTCTTCAATCATTATAAAATAAAATATTTCCACACTTGTAGCCAACACAGTCGAGTACAGTTTCGTTACTACCTCGGTGGTCTCTCGGAACAAGAATCGAACACCCGGCCACTTGATCACTAGACGGCTGGTTTACCGCTATACCAAATAAGCATATTTGTTTATTATTTCTAGTTTTGATACTGTTAATTCATGGTGAAATTCCATTTCAATGATTTATTAAAACACTTTTTATTTATTTTTTTTAGTTTATTCACTATTTATTATTTAATAGCCATTACCGGTTTCAGCCTGTCACGGCCATCGATACGACTGGTACATTTTTCTCTTAAGCTAGGATATTTATACAATTTCGTACAGGGGTGTTTTTCAGTGAGTGACTCTAATGTTGGCTAATGTCAAATTAGCACTAACTTTCAAATTATATAGGCGAAATTTAGTGGTGGAATGAAAGTAGGGCTGTTGACAGAGATTGATTGATTACTTAAATTACCTTAATTTCGATGGTGCGTTTACAGGTCTCGAAACTCTTGACAATAAAAGATTACTCACCGCTTATCCAGTGCCGTTTTGTGAACAGAATGCGCACATGTCGGCCCTTGCTATTTGTCGCCGGGTTAGCATTGTTTTCACCATTCATTGTTCAGCTGTATTAAAATCAATAACCTCATATCAATATATGCAATGATAAATATCAAATCAACATACATTCATACAATCACAATAGAAAATCAAATACAATACAGAAAATAATAATAAAATAATAGGTAATCGAGCAGGTAGGGGGACCGACCATATTTGAGTATCGAGCAAGCTATCGCTATCTATTGTATTTTGTACATGAAGCAGAATTACCAACTAATGTAATCAGAACTTTTCCGTCTAATTTTCGAGATGAAAGCGTAATATTTCATCGCGTCGTAAAAAGTACAAAACACAGAACTCAGAGCGTTCTGCTGAGAGTCATTGATTACTGCTACAAATAAACTGTTCGTTTTCATACGACTGATGTCATCATGCACGGGACCCGAATCCGCTTCTTTAGAATCTCTTTAGTATCTCTTTAGAGCGAAGCAGCCTTCGGCCAAACTTGCGGGCGGAACTATCCGCTTTCCGTTGAAATTAAAGACGTCCTGACTAAATAAATGAAAATAGTTGTCGCTTTGGAATTAGTTCGCCCGGTGGAGGGAAAATTATTCGCTTTCTCGGTGAATATTGTACTCGGAATGAAATATTAATTTTCTCGACAAGTTTTTCCATTAAATTTTTTTCACATTTTATGCATATTGTAGGTGCATATTTTATCAATAAAATAAAATTGTACAGTTACTTTACACGTGAGTTTTATATAAGAACCAACCGGTTTCGAAAAAATCATTTTTCTTCAACGGGAAATCGGTTGATTTGAATGTAAAATACATAGAAGCTGTTTCTCCACCGAATAATAAGCACTTGCTGATACACCCGCGGTTGCACTGGTAAGGAATTCCTTTTTCCCATCCCTCCCCCCTCCCAACCCTCATCCTACCCACCCCGCACCGCACGGCTCAAATGGTTTATTTTTAGAACAAAATTTTTAACCACCTCCGATATTGTCAAACGCTAATAAACTCTCGTAAGCATCAAATGTTTTTTGCTGAGGTTTTTTTTTTACAATATATGTAGAAAAAAAATTGTCTGTCCAGATAAAATCCTTCCAATTGAAATACGGTTTTTTAAAAAAGATTATTATTATGAAAGCTGTTCAACAGATGTCCACCGATACAACAGTTTTCTGACAAACCGGAAAGGACTGTGAAAAAAGACAACATTTTCAAGCGGTATTCTTAATTAATATTTTTTCCTAGTACAGACTGCGACTGGCCGTGGCTGATTCAGATTCTTCGATAAGGGTAGAATATTTTATTTTTTATTTATCAAATACGTCATGAATTTCTCATCAAAATAATATCCGTCCTCGCCTTCGGTTACTTGCAGAGTTTTCTGTATAAATCTCACTGAAATCGAGGGCAATGTCATTCAAACATACATTCTCATCATTTTTTAATATATAAATATGTAAGATAGAGCAAACAATTTAAAAAATGTATATTTTTTAAAACAAAATTAAATGATTTTCATATTTCCCATTCTCATCTATCTTGACAAGTATGAGACAATCTTAGCATTACTTCTCTTTTATATATAAATAAATTAAATATGCATCATAAATGAATTAATAATGTCGGTCTTGCATACTATTCCTACAAGTATACTTCCCCACGATCTAGTAGTTTACCTAGTAGGGTGGACATAGGATTATAAGAAAACATTTATTTATAATTGTAAATATTTAGTATATACTATATTGTCCTGAAGAAGGTTGGATCCAACTGAAACTAGGTGCATTTAAATAAAGCATTTTGAACTAAAACTCTACTTAATTTAATTATAATGTCAAGCCACAATGTGTTTGCTTTCTTTCAAATATTAAATATTTAATACTTATTATAATGTACATGTACATGGAGAAATAAATTAAAAATAATAAAACTATTTTAGTTAACACTAGTGATGGTAAACCGTTACGTGACTGTGATTGCGTCGATGATTGCTAACTGTGATTTAACAACGATTAGTAACATAGATTTAACTATAGACCAACACAAGAGAGGTAAGCGAAAAAAAAACATGTAATTTTAAAAATGTAAAATACTTAATTCATGTTATAAAAAATTGAAAAAATATCAAATAAATAAATTTTTAAAACTGTCGGAGTCTTACTTTGTAGTGTACCAGTCATTGCTTGAAGAATTACGTTAATCAGTTATCATTATCGTTACAATCGAACACAATCACAGTCACAATAACAGTTAAAATAACGGTTTAAATAACGATTTTATCATCACTAGTTAACACTAAGTTCCTTTACATTTTTTGTAATATAATATAATAATTTTATTATCTAACCTTTTCGTCAATGTGCACTTAAATATATCAATAAGTACAGAGTGTGAGATACCTATGTTCTATGAAATGTAGGCAAAGATGAACAGAAACTATAATTACATGTGTGATTATTGGCTTCATATTTGGGGTAGCTTTTATCTTTTGAAAGGGTTACCTTTTAGCACCGATTACTAATTATTTCGTTAAGCCCTGGTTATTTCGCTAAACTCCCGTCGGTATTTTATTATTATTAGGACGAATTCCTTGTTCCGTGGTAGAAACCTGAATGTGGTGAAGAAATTATCTCCGTGTAAATTTTCAATAAACTTGTTCAATTTTGAGATTCTGGGATCCGCAGATTTCATATTACGCAAACACGATAATTAATAATAACCAGCTGCTGGGCCAGAGCCGCTGACCACAACAACTAGGCCACCCTAGGGGGCAGGAGGCGGATGCGTCTGCTTTTCCATTAAAATAAATAAGAAATTAAATCTTTCATGAAGTTGTATTAAAAACCACAAACTACAATTATTCCATAAATAATAAGACACTTTGTTTAAACCACTATTTATTGATAAATCAACATGTTTCAATACCTATGGTATCTTCTTCAGGAAATAATGTAAACTAAAATTAAAAATACAACCATAGATAGAAACAAACCTTTTATGTATTATATGTGGTGGGTAACTAAGTAGGAACTACTTTTAAAACAAATTTAAAGGCTGACTATTTGCAAAAGAAATTTGGTTATTTGTAATATTAAAATCGTCTTTTGTGTAATTGAATTGTATCACGTCATTGGACCGACAGCGGGCTGAACTTTAATTTGAATAAATATCGCAAGCTTCAAGTGGCTCCGATTTAAGACTGCGGCACGTTTTAACATAGTTCCATTTTGGCGAGTTTTCAATAAACACTTCAGTTTACTGTCGTCTAATATTATGAATATTTACGCTAAGGGCCGGTTGTGTAATTAGTACTAATTTTTTTACTGTAGTAATTTTTTACCATCGCTCATAGTAAAAAAAACGTTTGCAGATTGTTCGTACGTCAAATTTACGACTGTCAAAGATAATCTCGCCTAATAGTGTGACAAAGCGAATAATCATTAAAAAATATATGAGAATATTTACATTGGCCAATGCATGCAATTCTATGCTTTATCTATGGCTTTATCCATCCCTGCGTTTGACGTCTGTCACTTTGCTGGCGAAACATCTTCGGTAATATAAATTAAACAGTGAGATCAACATCGGACGAACTTTCATCACTAATATCCATTGTTTGAGAGTAAAATTAATTTACTATTAAATGTACTTTTGATAAGTGAATATTTTTTACCAACCATCGAACAACAGTTTTCGCAAAAAAAAAACCTTTTTTTACTATAATAATAATTTACCACTGATCACACAACTGGGCCTAAGAGGTTAAAAAAAATTATGATTACGATTACGATATAAAGAAAACAAATAATATATAGTGATTTCGAAACCCGGATCGATAGGATCCAAATGAACGAATTAGAATTGCACGATCTCCGGGTCGCGCGTCCCGTAGAATGGAAATACGACAGTTCCGGTCATAAATCGGAATCACCGCAAGGTAGGGAAGGGAAGTAGGGAAACCGTTATACAGGATGAGATGTGATCTCGGGAACCGGGACACGAAAGAATTGCTCTCCTTACCTTGTGTATGACACCTCTATTATGATGGCTATGTCACAAGTTCACCCACGGCACACAAAACAACAAACAATACGTAATCAAACACAATATAACAAAATACAGTGCTGGTGCACTGGAGCTGAAATATCCACACCGCGAATGCTATCGATCATATCGATCAAGTTGACGTCTGCTGACATCAAGGTCACAATTCACACTGACAAGACGAACATGAGGAAATCTATGTCAATAACAACATTAAAAAAGACGAGTCGAAAGAATGTTTACGAATTAGGAACATATTGCATTATTATATGTTTATTTATTTTCAGAACATTGCAATCGATTAATAAAACTGGCAATGCAGGACAAAACTCATAAATAAATCATTTATTATTAAAAATAGGAATCTTGCGTGTATTCAAAATCTCATTACGAAATGTGTGTGTTTGCTACGGTGGTATTGGTTTCGCTTTGTTGCTCTTTGGCACGCCCACTTGGCAACTTCAAACGTCAGATTCGACTCCCATTTCGTTTGCCGAAAACACTTCCCCGCGCTGGGTGTAATTCCGCGAAATCTGTTTTCTTTTATTCCAACCACTCACTTCGACTTTTCCCTTTCCAGGTAAAAAAAAATCAACCCCATCCCCCTCGCCCGGAAGAGCTGCCGGCGGGGCGGCCGGCGCGAGGGGTAGGTCTCCGGCCGAAATTCGTTTTTTCGCTGGTTTTTTTGCTTGCGGCGCTCGTGGTGATGTTTTGCCGCGAGAAATGAAATGAAAAAAAATGTAGCGAGGTGTGTTCATTCAGAATTGCCGGATGACGTTAGAGTGATAACAATGTTGTATACATTTCCGATATATTGGTTTTTAATATTTTTATTAACCAAACTTTGTAATGTATACATAACTGAATATTATTTTTATCACGCCTATATAAGGGTACTTGTTACAATCTAAGCAACCTCCATATATTTTTTATTTAGAGAAAAACATTAAAACTGATAATAACTTGAAGAATAATATGTTTATTAATGCAATGCTTTCTTCTAAAAACAATATATTTACTAGTGATCTCAAAATCACAAAACGTGAGTCAATCACTGATATCTTGAGTCACACTCACTATCAGTGATTGAATATCTGGGAATATCGTTATTTGTGATCCAAATTTTTTTTTTGTAAAAAATTCTATAAGTTTCTGGCGCCACCGTTTAAATCGATTATCACTTGAATCAGCGCCATCTACCGGATTTTCCGTAATTTGACTAGCGCCATCTATTGGATTCGGATTTGTCGGTAATGTTTATGCTAGCTTGCTGGTAACTTAATTTTATTTTGTTCGTATTTTTATTTTACATTTTGTATGTATTTGTATGTATGTGCAGTAATTTTATACTAATTATTCTAATTATTTGTGCTATAATATGTTTTTTACGCAAATGAAACTTTAATAATATTAAAAAACACGCTCAATTTATTTTTTTTAATTTATTTCATGTATTGTGATATCAGAAACTCACAGTTTTCAAATCACTGATATTATCGAATAGCAATCACAATCACAATCACATCAGTGCGTCAAGAGTAGCATTTTTCTCGTCACTACTATTTACCATACTTGTAGCTATTAAAATTTTAGAGCAGCGAAGACCACTAATTCTTGAATATTAATATAAATTACAGAAAGCAAAACCACCTGACGCCAATTTCGCATGACCAATTTATATCAAAAAGAGCTACGTTTAATTGTTAATAAATTAACCTAAAGCGTAAAGCTATGTAAGGAGAAAACTGCATTATAAGATAAAAAAACAAAATGCAACAGTACCCTCATGCAAGGGATTGCCAATTGGCTACTAGCCAATTCTAGAAAAATAGGGGTTGACATGTTTATGAATGATTATCTGGCAATAGTGGCAGTTTTACAATTAATAACCCTTGAAAACATGTTTGTATGTGTAGAAAATTTTTAACAAAAGCATATCAATACAAATTAAATGTCTTAATAAGAAAGATATACAGATTGAATCAATTCATCGAAAATATTTTTTTGTTGCCACCCGGCCTCGAACCAGGCACCCAGGAAGTGCGCTGACCTATTACACCACGTCAACATTGTAAGTTAATGACAAATTTTCGAACATATATGTTGCATTTTCAAATTGATACATCTGTATATCTTTCTTATTGATACATTTTATTTGTATTAAAATATCATAGAACTATGTTCTGAAAAAAATTGCAACTTCATAATAATAATAATGTGTTCTCTTTAATAAAAATGCATATCAATTTTAAATTCTCCGCTCTGGCTATAAAATCAATTTAAATAAAAAACTTTTAAAATTAGCAATATTAACTTTGTGGTTAAAATTCATATTTTTATTTATTATCTTTGTTTTATTAACCACTAAATTAAAACAAAGATAATAAATAAAAAATATAAATCAAAAACGTTTATTAGTTTAATTATATTTAGTTAATTGGATAAATGCGGTTTTGCTTCTGAACCTCTCATATTTAGTTTCGAGAGGAATAGGCCCTGTATCAATTGGTACAAATAACATTTTTAATATCACAACCTTTTTCTGAGATAAATTTTTAAGAAATATTTGCCGATATACTTATATTACAAGTTTATGCTTTATTTTTTAAAACATATTAAATGAAACAATTAGAAATATATACCAAAAAAATTATCTATCAATGAAATGTTTAGCCACTACCGTGATCGATACCCAGAACTTTTATTTGCCATAGAAAATACCAAATATTTTTTAAACAGATTTCTATAATTGATTAATTTAATTTGTTTAAAATATCATTAAAAAATATAATAATGTGTATATTTATGATAAATTGTGTTTTCATTTAAAAATCTATATTTATTTAATGCGTAAGTGGCGATAGGCCTAAAAGTAAAATTAAAAATATTTTTTTTTTTTTTTATGGCGACTGCCGAATGAAGAAATAATTATAGAAGAAAATACTGTATATATCAAGGCAAGCACCGAAAATAATATGCATGAATGTATTTGAGCCATTTTAGGGAAGCGTTGTTCCGCCTCAAAGGGAGGTATGCCAGTATGCTGTAGACCCCTACCTCGTGCGTTCGAAGAATGTCGAAGAAAATAAGGGAGAAATAGTACATTCTAGTTTACATCTAAATTGCACTGCAGTAAAGCACTTCTAACTAGGAGTATATAATCGCATCCCTCACCGCTCTGTAACTAATCAATAAGTCACCCCCAGAGTCCCGGCGAAGTTTGGACCTCTAGTCTAGCCATCGTCATGTTTCATTGAAATGATCATTGTCGTAGAATTATACAGGGTGTAACAAACCTAGTCCATAATATTTTGTAGTCGAAAATGTTCAAGAATGAACAAATTCTGTACGATTATGAAAAATATTATTGTATGATATTTTTACAATTCAAATCATGCTAAGTTTTAAATGTCATTCAAGTAAGCATTAATCCATTCATTAAGCTTTTAATACTCATGATTTAAGATCATGGTCTCCATAAACTCTCACCTTCTTGACTACGCTCCACCACTTTTCTCGGTATCCTACAGATCTTAGGGCTTTTACAAAAGAAGTGCATGTTGCGGTTGGTCCACCGGGCGAGGTATATTCCTCTTCCTCTCACCACAACATGCGTCTCCAAATCATGGCGTCTTTGAAACTCTCAATAACTGATTCGAGAAAAAGGCAGCAGAGTTTTTCAATGAGGGGATTGTCAACTTTAAATCCTGCTCTTAAAAATACTTGAACAACAACGGGGGTTATATTGTAAAGTAGTTTAAAACATATTTTCATTATACAGTATAACATGGATACCTCGAACTTTGTTAATTCGAATTGATCATTAATTCAAACTTTTTGTTGGTCCCGTAAATTTCGTTTCAAAACAGTACAAAGGAAACGTGAATATTTCGAACTATTTTTCTTAATTCGAAGTTAGCATCGACAAAATCAACAAGTGTCACAATGTCACAATCATTTTGTCATTTTGGAAACACCGACAACGCACCACGTGCCAGCGTACCTCACACCCCTATTGACGTGATACCTTTTGACCACTCACCACTTCATTGCGGGTCAGTCAGTCAGTGTAGCTTTTAGCTCGATTACAGAAGGACATATTTTATGAGTATCGTGAATCTGTGTGTGAAACGTGTTGTTTTACTGTTTTGTTTATATTTTTATTTATTTACACTACGCCATATTACTTTATGATATTTTAACAATCTCATGCATGTGCAATTTTTAATAAATATTTATATTTTCTTAACAACCCTAATTACTTTTTTCTTAATTCGATTATTTGGATTAGTTTTTCTTGTGGGTCTTGATGTTCGATATATTCATGTTCTACTATAATTAGAAAGTTAGAGAGTTACACTATATTGTTATGAGTTACGACAAAATGATTCTTACTTTTAAAAAATGACCCTCGCACATATATTACTTACGTTGTTTTCTCGTTTCTGTTGTAGGAAACACGCATTGGATAATTGTCATCTTGATTGCGATTGAACTGTCATTGAACGATCGCCCATTCAAAATTTCAATTATCCTTCTATTCTATCAAATAGATCGTGGAATGGAAACAAAAACTGAGTGACATTTAGTTTTAATGGAATCAATTGAATGCGTGGTCCATTTTATAAAAATGAATGCTATTTATCATAAACATATGCAGCCATATCACTCATGATAACATAATGTAATTTTAACATATGTACATTGTAAATATTTATAATAATAATTCCACTAATTGAAACTTTCTATTGTTGCGCTTATTTCAACAACCGTTGGTCTATCAAAACGAAAATCGATACATTTGAGGACACGGTCACTAAAGAGGTGGAAGGTGGTTTAGAAGAAAAATGTGATTATATTATTAGTTATATTATCTAGATAATTAAACGCTTTCATAAATTATTCACACACTTACCAATACTACTTACTTGTGATCTAGTGGTTATTATACTCGCCTAGTGATCTAGCCTCGTTTCAGGAGGCCATCAAGTTAGTCCAATTTTCATAGCACAAGCGTTTAGTTTAGTTTGAAAATAGCAATAATATTGATGTGACACGTACTATTTTTTTTTAAGAAAAAAAACTATTTTTTATTCAATAAAACATTAAAGTAATTGTTTTAGTGTCTATGATTTATAATAATCGCGGTAGGCTAGAAAGAGTATAAATAATTAAATTTATCATATTCAATACGAAAATATCACTATGTAGTGTAATTCTAAAAAATATATTATTAGTATAGTTAGATTATAAATTATATGGAATATCATAAATTCTGTTAGTTAAGCTTTCAAAAATATGTTATTATTTTAATTCATCAATACACAGATGTCTTAAGCTCAATAACAAATTCAGTCTTGTTGATATTTTATTTAGCTAGTGCTAAATAAATATAATGTTTTTGATGTATTATTGAATCAATACGCTAATTGATTAAGGTTTTAAAGCCGTTAACTTTATTAAATATATTTGTTTCACTTGGTAGTATAATATGTGTGTGTATTTAATACTTATATTAAGTTAAACTGAAGTAAAATCAAAAATATTATATAAAAAGTGTATTTATAATTGAATGACTGTATGGATGTGTATATGATGTTGGTACCAACGTATTATTTTAAAAGCCTATAAATAATAATAATAAAAAAGATTATATATTATTATTTTTCAACTGCTCCATATTTTGCAAATCACAAGTAATAGAACTTAATCAAAAATGATCTCTTCTTTCTCTTTACACGCGGAACCCTTCTAATTTTCAGTCAGGTCTGACTTCCAGAAGTGAGAACTTTAAAAAAATCATATTTTATTAACCATTTAGAAAAATTGTTTTCTTAAAAAATTAACGTCCATTAAATGATTTTTAGAGTTCTGGGGTTTTAATTAATTTTAGGATAGCTTTTAATTCTCTAACTACATATTTTGGTAGTGGACAAAACTTCTTCATCGATGGTTCGAATCCCGGTAGCAACTAAATATTTTTTCAATAAATTGATTTTTTATGTATGTCTTTCTAATTGATTCATTTAATTTGTATTAAAATACCACAGAACAACGTTCTGAAAATGCAACTTCATTGCAAAAATATGTTGTCCTTAATGTAAAAATTGTATTAAAGTTTCCAATTTTAATAAAATGGATAAATGAATTTAATTCTGGTGTCACGTATCGGGTTTTACTCAAAGGTATTTGAGATTTTCCAAATATAAAGTAGATTGTATCAATTTGAAATATTACAGAACATAAGTTCAAAATTTGTCAAAAATGTATTCGATTGCTTTAGCGAAATCGGAGAACGCGCTTCCCCGGATAGGAAGAAGTCCACGTTTGAATCCCGTTAGCAACTAAATATTTTTTCGATAGATAAATTTTTTTCTGTATATCTTTCTAATTGATTAATTTAATTTGTATTAAAACTTCTTCACTGTATAATGAGCAATTACTGTGACGATGGACAGTTCGGTCGGTGAACACTTTAATTCTCTAAAAGTTTCAATTTTCACGGTTAAAAATGGGATTTTATTCATTGTTCAGTTATATGTGATGTGTTGAATAGAATCCTCGTCGCGTATGGAGAGCGGGATAAATAATGGAAAAGTTTGTACGTATAAAACACACGAAGCCTTAAACTTTTAATGAAATTAAATAAATGCGAAAGTATTTTTCAAACAGCTATTCCTGTTTAATTTGTACATCTTTAATCCATTGCCACCCCGGCATTTATTTTTGTTAATTTCGAGCAGTTTTATTCAATGGTCAGGTTCATTCAATTATCGTTCGGAGTAGTATAAATATACCGAACTACTGTCGTTTATGGAATATAGGCAATTTCTTAACTCGACCCAAATACCCTGCTGATTAAATTATCCGCCCCTCACCACACATACGTATGCGGATAAAAATGTGTGGCCCTCTACTCTCTCTAACTTAACTACGCGTTGAGCTTTGTTAGTTTTACTTATAATCATTTTATGTTATTTACGAACTATTCAAAATGTTGATAAATTATTCATTTAATAGGTTTTTGGAAAAGTAAATGCCATTTTTTTTCTAAATAAAAGATTTCAATATTATGAAAGAAACTATTTTTATTAAGGAGAACACATTCTTATTATTCAGAACATGGGTATGTGATATTATTAATACAAATTAAATGTATTAATTAGAAAGATATGCATATAAAATCAATTTTATCGAAAAATATCGTCGTTGCTACCGGGATTCGAACCTGGATCTCATCCAATTAACCAATTGTGCTGTAGCAAGACAAGTGCATTGACGACAATTTTTCGAACTTATATGTTACACTTTTCAAATTAATACATCTATCGTACCATTATTTGAAAGCCATTTTCTTTATTTTTACGGAATCTCAAAAACCTTTGAGTAATCTGATAGAAGACGCCAGAATTAATAATTTATATCTATTCAATTTTGGACACATTAATACAACTAATATATTATTAAGGGGAACATATTCTTGTTGTGAAGTTGTAATTATTCAGAACATATGACAAACGCACTGTCTTGCTATAGCATAATCGGTTAATGCACATTCCCCAGATTGGAGAAGATCCAGGTTCGAATCCCAGAAGCAACAACAATATTTTTTGATAAAATTGATTTTATATGTATATTTTTCTAATTAATACGTTTAATTAGTATTAGAAACAATTTTTATTTAGTTAATGACTGTTATATATCCTTAATTTGGGCTGATGATGATAGTTCCTTGTGTATGCGGGATTGGATAGACTCGTACGTTGTTACAAAGTATTTATTCTTAATTCTTCGACACAATGCAGTACAAGTCAATATGATATGTTATCAGTTCAACGGATCGGAGGCGAGATACTGCGCCGGGCGCGACGCGATACGTGTATCTCTTTCACGCGCGTCAATCTTGCCAACCTTTCGCGTGTCTCGCATTCGATCCATAGATACATCACAATTAAATTATTTCCATTAATATCTATAACTGCAAGTTTTCTTGAGATCAGTTGAGAGTCTGCATTCACCATGGCCCGGAGTCCAGCGCGGATCTCGTCTTCCAATGATAAATTCCCCATCGAAACTTGCTAAACTACATACGACTCGTTTGAGCTTTTAACCCTCCGGTACTATGGTGTAGGTCGGATCCGACCCAGGCCAAATACTTTTCTATGCTACCCCCACCACAATGGCCAGACTGTTGAGCGGTCTCAGCTATCTTTCTAGTCAGGTGTGGACGAGTACGGTGTCTCGTAGGTACGTTGCATTTTCAGACCATTCTTACTTCATTGAAACTTATCTCCTTGACTCCTCATCAAAAAAAGAAAAAGATACAATATTGGTTGTTGTGTTGGAAAAATGTAGTCGATCTGTTTGTGAATAGCACAAACGAGTGATCTGTCAAAAATGTTTTGATTGTGAGGTACGTAATAGTGTTACTGATTCTTATTAGTTTTATACTTGTTTTATTTATATTTATGAAACTTACAGTTACTCCAAATGTTTACCTTACCTTTCAAATGTTGCTTTTTATTCAATCAAATGAGAGAGATAACCATGTTTGGGGTGGGTCGTATCCGACCCAACCATAGTCATGACACCTAGCGACCTCACCATAGTGCCCCGGAGGGTTAAGACACTTTCACTATACACTGAATATTTAGTCGCGGTAATTGCATTGTTTAATTCGTATATGCAATGTCGTAAATTAATTTTCTTCTCGGTCATCGGTAATTTTCTTTTGGGACGATTGAAGTTGAAAGGAAACTGACGAAATCGGGTATTATGTATCTCTTTTAAAAGCAATTACATAAAAATAAGTTTTAAGACAAACGATAACTGTTTACACTATCTCTAAATCAGTGCCGTTAATTACTTACAATAACTACTATCGCATATATGCAACATATTGTTTTATATCATTTTTTAAATATGTGTAATTAGCAGGTAGCAACATAAAGACAGATGTCGTAGATTTATTTTTAATTTTTTATGCTTTTCTGCATGGCGAAATTACGCAATAATGATTATTTTTATTTTTTTTACTTTGTTTCATTAACCACTTATTGAGTTAAAATACATCTACCGGTTTCGAAAAATACTAAATACTAACTAAAAACACATGTTGTTTTTTTACCAGAAAAAAACAATAATTATTTAAAAATAAATTTAGTACCCAACTCGAATTGTTAATTAATACAAATTTACGCGAATAATTTTTAGGAAAAATTTTTAGAATAGGACTCGTATTTTAGTTTAATCTAGTTGGTTGTTTATAATTTTTTGATTAATTTTACACGCTTTATTTATCTCCAACGATTCTAAATTATATCTAAACACCTACCACGAAACATTAGACCGGCATTTTATACAACTAATAATATAGGAAATTTACTCATAAATTCTAAAGACAAAAATGATAAATTTAACAATTCTGGTGTCTATGAATTTATTTTCAAGGATTGTGCTACATTTTATATTGGTAAAACGGGTAGGAATTTTAATATTAAAGTAAAGGAGCAATAGTGTGTTTTCAGAATTTTCTAATCATTTGATAGAAAATGGTCATGGTTTTGATAAAAAATTGAGATTGTTAATTTTGCATGTAAACGGTGTTGGTTATAAATTAAATAATTTGGAATCGTTGGAAATAAAGCGTGTAAACTAATCAAAAAACTATTATCAACCAACTAAATTTAACTACGAGTCCCATTCTAAAAAAAATTCCTAAAAATTATTTAAGTAAATTTGTATTAAGTAACAATTTGAGATAGGTACTAAATTTATATTTTAAATAATTATTGATTTTTAAAAATAGATTCTGGAAAAGAAACAACATATTTTGATTAGTATTGACATCTTGAAGAATAAAATGGTATTTAAACTCAATAAGTGTTTAATGAAACAAAGTTAAAAATAAAAATAATGAATTTTAACCACAATGTTAATTTTTTCAAAAGTATTACGCAATAATTCTTAAACGATCGCCCGCTTAAAGGGTGCTTAGTTCGAAAAATTGTATTAAAAGTCATAACTCGATGCGAAAGCTGAAAGTGCTTAGCATATATCGTCTGAGTTTTCAACGGCGTTTCGAACATAACTCAAAACGGAATACGGGTAACTTGAGACTCTTTTCATATCATTTGACAATTTATCAAATTTACAAATGGCGTGAATTGTTATCTTAAATCATTATATTATTAAACACCAGCAGAATTACAGAGAGTAATCCAATCCAAAGGATTGCCAATTTGAAAAAAAAATATTTATTTATCAAATGGTCTGGCATTCAATCCCTGTACAGGGAGTTCACCAAGTTAGTCGTGTTTATAAAAGCACGCATGCTCAGCTTTGTTTGAATAATAATAAAATTGATGTAGCAAAAAATCTGTATTGAATTTTTTTTTTTTCATTTTTCCCCTCGGAAATCTAACCATTTTAACGTATTATGAGTACAATACTAGACTGTGGAGCCTGCCTATTAAAATATGAGCCGACTATATTACAGCTTACTGAATTAAGTCAAAAATATGATTGTGAATATTAAATTAAATAACAATCAGTTTGTATGAAACCATGAAAATTTATTATACATCAAACGGTTTTGCATATCTCAAGCTTCATCAGAACGTATATAAAACTCATCATAAATATAAAAAGAGTGCTCTTATGTATACATAAAAAGGGAGATAGAATTAGAATTAATTTATCCATTGGCCCCATAATAAGTATGTTTCCTATAAAATCAATTTAATATCCATCAACACTGTATTTTTCCATCCCTTAATGTTCCGTCTATCTGTATATGTATTCTGTCTCTTTCTTTCGCATATAATTTTATATTCTGTCTCCCTTGATGTTTCATTTAATTATATATATATTCTGTCTCTCTTTCACGTATAATTTTATATTCTATATCCCTCTTTATGTATGTATAAGTGCACTCTTTTTGTATTTATGATCAGTTTTAAATACGTCCTGATGAAGCTTAAGATAAGGGATACCGGTTGACGTATAATAAATTTCTTTGTTTCATACAAAGTTATTGTTATTTTATTGAATATAATATGTCAAACCACAAAATGGTTGCTTTCTACGTAAATATAATTGAGAATAGCTAGATATACATTCGCAGAACGAAACTTACTTTTTTTTTATTTTATGTCAGTATGAATATTTAGAATAGGGAATGTGGTAGATAATAATATGTTCTATCAAGAAAAATACACCACAAAGTATATTTTTTCTTGACTTATCTAAAAGCGCTTTGAACATTTTTACAATATCTCAGTAAATTGTTCAGATGTGTGTCTCAATTCCACCCTTACAGGGGGATGAAGCGTGATTTCATCCGATCCCCAAATTGCGGACGGATTACCGATGGATTTCTCCATTTTCGAAAATAATAATACCACCCATTTGGGGTGAGCCTGTAAGTCAAATCATCCGCGTTGTGCCAGGCCACACCGACCCATTAAGCCACCCTTTCTTGATCTTACCGGGGATTAGATCTGATGGCGCGACATTAAAGTTGTACGACCGATAAACTCTAATGACTCGGGCTAAGTCGCGTCGCCAACATACAAAGGTGTTATTTCATATATCTCTCCGAAGGGTTGTAATCAAGGGTTGGAGACTGGTATTTGAAGACGTGGAGGGATAAGCACCGGTGATGACACGTGTGACCCACTTCGTGGCGTTCAAATGAGGGAAGATCGTCCGGAGGAATACCGCCGGTAGAAGAAAAGCGCATTTAATTACGTTGTATAATAATTATGTTCTTTGTTCCCGCACTAAAAATACAATGTAGCCTTTTTATTAATTTCTTAACCGTACTTAAAACGCAATCTTATCTGTTAAGATAATTCGGGATAAAAGAAAAGATAAAATAGTTAAACATGTTACAGGGTTTGCATGTTGTATAAGACCAAAACGATACAGTCATGCTTTGATTATATTCGTTTTAGTAATATTTGAATATGTCCAAGAACACATATAATATACTGGTCAAAATAAGAAAATATATAAAAAAATTTCAATTGTTGATTTTTTATTCTAGTCTAATATGTTAAAACATTTTACAGATAAAGAATATAGATTTAAAATAATTTTAAAAAAATCAGATTCTCATAGTGATGGCACATTTGCTGTTTTAAAAAAAAGTAAAAATGAATTATTAAATTTGGTCCATAGATAGCGAAGGTGTAGTGGTACTCGAAGCGAGTCCACATACTGACATATATACAAATTTCAAAAAAAAATGATAAATGTGGATATTGATGGGTGAGAATTGGGTGAATGATATCTTAATCTAGCCGAAGACAGGTCGTAAGCCCTGTAATTACCCCATACTTTCATATATTTTCCATTAAATATAATAAAAAAATAATTTAGTTTCTATGAGATATCTGATATTTGTTTAAGTTCATTTTCAATAAAAAAATATATGGTATATATTGTAATTGGTTAATTTAATTTGTCTTTAAAAAATTACAGAACTATGTTCTGAAATTGCAACATCACAACAAAAATGTGCTTTCAGAAAAATACATATATTATGTAAAAATTCTAGATTTCTGTGTTTCAGCAAAATCAAGATGTAATATAAAAGTTTTTCCAATATTATTTCTGAAATAATATTTCATCGGGTGAAATTTTGTGGAACTGCGCGCCGTAGTATTAATTTGATAATTTCCTCGCCCCCCTGCAGAACATTCAGATCGTTTAAATCACACGCTCGACAGTGCCAGTAAAGAACGTCCTAAATGTGGTCGTAATTAATAGTTCTGGAACTGTTCTATAAGTCCAATCTATTAATTCTAACTTATTCAATAAGCCAATAACTTATTTACTTTTTACCGTCGCTCCCCTAATACATTATTACTTGCAAAAGTCTTTTTAATATATTTTTTGCCTCCGCGGTAAATGTGATAAAATGAGGCAAGTTAGGGCCGGGAGGGAGTTAGAGGAAACTTTTACTACTAAATTGTTTAATAATTTGTAGGGAATTATGTTGGGCACAGAATATATTTCCCGATTGAAAGAACTGATTTTATATTGTGGGTGATCATTAATATCTATATATTTCATAAATTTTCCGTGTAACCAATCTGAGAAACTGTTCATCTTACGTCTGTTTTTTTTTTTACAGTTTACCGATAGGTAAATAATCTATTCTTATTATACATCGATAAATTCACATTTAATTTTGAACATGGCATTTCCTCGATAATTAAACCAGTTTATATATCTATATCGCTGGAAAAAAAGCATAGATAAATCTTTTATTTGAAAAAATAGAACCGTCACTAGGACTTGAACCCGGAGAATACTGAATTTAATCGTTAACACTATTAAAATATTCGGCATCGCATATATACTTACAAAATACATAAATGAATTAATTAATTAATTCTGGCGTCTAATAATGAAACGACAGATGTATCAATTTGAAAGTGTAGTGTAATCAGTTAACGCATTTCCCTGGATAGGATAGGATCCAGGTTCAAATCTCGCTGGCAACATAAATATTTTTTCAATCAATTGATTTTATCTGTATATCTTTCCGATTGATACATTTAATTTGCATAAATTTTAGCTTACAGTTGGTAAAAATATAATAATAATCATCACGACGTGTCTCCAGCACCACATCTCAACGGCATCAATCAGTCTTGTCTCATTTGCCGTCAGTATCCACGGCTGCACACCATACAGAAATATAGAATGCACCAGAGGCTGCAAAAGCTTGACCTTAATTGTTTTAAGTATCTTATCAAATCATAATAATACCTGTGAAGTTGTGAAATCCAGAAACAAATTCTAATATGACAATTTCTGATAGAAGAAATGAAGTCGTTCTTTTTTCCATTTAATAAATGTACCTTTACAAGTAAAAGATCACAAAACCACCTAATTCGTATTTTAAAGAAAAAATTACACTTCACCTCAGTGTACCAGCTTTCTTCCAAATTTGCGTATAATTGTAATGATGATTAACGTAATATATCGAAAGAGAGCCTCCGATAGTTAAATCTTAGTTACCAATCATCATCATCATCAGTTACCAATCATCGACACAATCACAGTCACGTAACGGTTTACTATCACTAATTATTATACTCGTAAGAGCTCGATACGTAACACCTTTGATACATTATAACGATTTAATTTATATTAGTATAAATAAATTAAAATGATTTAAATCAATATACAATTTGAGATGAAAATCAAACTAGTATCTGGGCACACATCTTATTAATATGAGTCTGACTTTCTACTTGATATTCCTCTCTGAAGACACCGCCAAGTCAGTGTAATAATTGAGATCAGCGCCCCGCTCCGTCCTCCTTATCGATCTCCGTAAGATGAAAAATCCTTTGACATTTTCAATTTCCAAAAATATATTTACCCTAATCAATCACTTTGATAAGGGTGGCCTAGCCAACACGGTTATGTGAAATAATTTATCACCCATAAATTCGAAACTGTGAAATTTTTTCGAGTAATCACACGTTGTACTGCTAATGTTCCGCGCGGGTTGTTCCCAAGAGCCCAAAAAACTTTATTACAATTTAAATAAATACAAGAGAGAGATGTATTTTTTATTTACGCTGGGTGTTGAAATTTTGATTGGACGTTCTCTTTTTAACGCACCATTAAAATATATCTTAACGACGTTAACGTTATCTTAGTCGCTTTTTAAAGTAATCTATCTTCCTGTGAATACACTTGTTTCAACCCTTTGTACCTCTCCGCAGGCATTGGTATTCCAGCTTCCGAGACATCTTGCGGTGGGTGTTGGCGCCGTTTCAACGGGTTGATTGTACTTAATCGTTAATTTTATCACCCCGTTATGTTAACTAACCACAAACAAGTAGCTGCGAGTCTATAATCCGAACTAATTAATACAAGAGCGTATTCGACTTATCGAAGTCGCCGGATTACTCGGTTTATTTACTAATGATCTTTTTTTTTAAATAAATAATAAATAAAAATAAGTATTTTTAAATATCATTGTGCGCTAATTGCTTGAACATGTAAAAAATATTATTTTCGGCGTAGTACTGTGTAGGTATATGATTAAATAATGATGCCGATTCTTCAAATTGGTTCGTTGAAATCTATAATTTTATGCAAATAAAATTGTATAGCTGTCCCCCATTATAGTTATAAATACAAGTTGTTGTGTTAAATTGTTAGATTTATAATGCCCTCACAAGGCGAAACGCGCCTCATCAAGTAAATTAAACGAGTAGAATCAAAAGTAAATCAATTATATGTTTTCTCTGAATTAACAATGGACTAGTTACAGTAAGACAATAATTTGATACAATTGCTTATTTAAGACTTTAGTAATAAGAAATGAAATTTTACGCTGCATAGAAAACGATAAATAAGAGTGAGAACTTTCTCTTATATTGCAGAAATGAAAAAAATCAGTAAAAATAATAGAAAGGAGAAAAAAATAGAAACTTATTTTTAAAAAGCGCCATTTTGCGCGCAACATTTTAAATAATAATAATAATGTGTTTATTTCAGCGTGATCAGGTTTTTTTAACTCGATTCGCAAAAAAGATAATGCATAATATGTTATACATTAAAGTTACGAAATAAATATAACGCTATGAAAAAGAAAAATAAAACCAAGGAAAATATTAATAAATAAAAAAAATCATTTAAAAGTAAAAAGTTCACACATACATACACACAAAATATAAATATTACATATATTACTAAAAATGAATTAAATATATTAATTAGAAAGATATACATATAAAATCAATTTTATCGAAAAATATTGTTGCGCCACCGGGATTCTCTTTCCAAACCGGGGAAGGTGCATTATCCTACTATACTACAGCGACAATATTTTTAGCGACAAATTTTCGAACCTATAGTTACCTTTTTGATATTAATACATTATTTGAAAGAGCCATCTACCTTGTTTTTACAGAATCTCAAATACCTTTAAGTAATCTGATAGCAGACGCCAGAATTATCAGTCACGGCCATTGTTGTATATGTAGCTATTCTGTAAAGAAGACAGAAAAAAAAGTAGCAGTCCTCAACCAATCAAACAATCCGCAAGTGTTGTGATCAAAAACAGATCCAGATTGGTTTCAAATATAGCCATGGAGACATACATTTAATTATGCAAAGCAATTGGATTCCCTACTTATTATTCTGGAGTATGGAAGGGTAGCTAACCTTTCTGTCACTCATTATATTTCTGAGAAGGCGAACTAGCTTCGTGTTAGATACCACAAATAGTGTCAGTACTTCATTTATAATGCATCGTCGAAAAAGACAGCGGATCAACGTGGGTTCGGATCATTGTAGATATGTACAAAATTATGGTTATTTGTGTGCAGTATTAATGACGCAGTCGGCCCTTTTACGGTACAATATTATAAATATATATTACAAACTGTACGCGAGGCATAGTTTCATGCTTCAACATAATCACCATTAACATAATTGGAATCTCACCATAGAAACGTGAAATGACTCCATGGCTTTTGTCTTTAGGATAAACTTACTTTTCAAGAGTATGTTTTAAGGTCAGTGTGCATTATCGATCTTGTCAATATTTATTTAAAGATTGTCTAATGTATTTTATAATACAGGATAACTTTTTTCAACCGATTTTGGTCCTTGAAAATTTAGTCACAATGGATCGCTTCACGGAAGAACAACGCGCGTTCTGCGTAAGATAGTTTTACAAAAACAATCTTAGTGATTGAACGGGTCCTGTTTTACGCTCACTACTGATTGCACAGTGTGAATCAATGTCCAAATTTTCATTTAATTAAATCGTGGCTCAGCATATTAGAGGAGACCGGTTCAACGCTAAATAAAAAGAAAACCGGGCGGCCACGGAGCACGAGAATGTCGACTCGCAAGCGTACTGCTGCTATAGCGCTACGAAGATCAACTTAAATAATAATAAATTATGAACCAGCCACAATAACCCAACTTAGGGCGAATATTCATCAAGCGAAAAAAGTGCTAAAACTGTTTTACGCAGAACGCGCGTTGTTCCCCCGTAAAGTTGCTACTAAATTTCCGAAGACCAAGCTCCCGCGCGCCGTCGCCCGCGTGCCCCTTCTTTGCGCGGCTAAAGTGTTAAAACGTATGACTCATCCTGTATAAGCAACGAAAATTGAACTGGCATTAGATAAAAGTGTTTTTGTAAAGTCACAGATTTAAATTTAATCGAAAAAGTTATTTTTTTAAAAAGCAAAAATACAACCGGAGAAGGTTGTAGGATAAGGTTAAGAACGGTATTACACCCTAGATATACTGAGGAAGGTGAAAGCAAGGAGGCTGCATGTTTCGAGAATAGGAGAGTCCCGTAACACCCCCAAAGCCTTAATACACAAGCCAACAGGATTTAGACTAAGGGAGAGACTGAGCTGTAGTTGGGGAAATAATTTCAAGACAGACTTGCAAAAGATATACGAATGTTCAGTAGACTGGGCAAAAATGAAGTAAAGGAATAGATTGCGCTCTATAGTGACTGCTGTCATTAACTTGCAATTGAAATTTGAAAATGTACCTATATAGTGTAGTATAAAAAGTAATAAGAATATTTTAATACGAATTAAATTAATCAATTAGAAAGATATACAGAAAAAATCTATATATCGAAAAAATATTTAGTTACTACCGGGATTCGAACCTTAACCTCTTTCTATTGGGGGAGCGCGTTCTCCGATTTTGCAATGGCAACTGAATACATTATCGACTAATTTTGAACTTATACTCTGTAATATTTTTAATTGATACATCTAGTATTCCATTTTTAAAAGAAATTCACTTTATATTACTGAGAATCTCAATAACCTTCGAGTAAAACTCGATAAGAGACGCCAGAATTAAATTGATTAGTCCACTTTGAAAACTTTAATATGACTTATATATTAAGGAAAATACATTTTTTTAGTTTGTATAATATTTGTATTAATTATAAAGATATACATGTAAAATCAATTTTATCGAAAAATATTGTTGTTGCGCCGCCGGGATTCGAACCTAGACCTCTTTTCCAATCTGGGGAAAGTGCATAACTATGCTACAGTGACAGTATTTTATCGTTCCATTATTTGATAGGCATCTACATTGTTTTTACGGAATCTCAAATACTTTTGAGTAAACCGATAGCAGACGGCAGAATAAACAATTCATTTTTATTAAATTTTGGACACATTGATAAAACTTAAATATTATTAAGAAGAACACATTCGTATTGTGAAGTTTTAATTATTCAGAACATAGATCTGTGATGTTTTAAATACTAATAAAATGTATTAAAAGAAATCCAAGTTCGAATCCCGGTAGCGCAATAACAATATTTTTTGATACAATTGATTTTATTAGTATTTAAAATATCACAGACCTATGTTAATTAATTTCAACTTCACAATAAGAATATGTTCTCCTTAATAATCATAATATTTGTATTAAAATACCACAGAACTATTAGCATTTAGCACAGAGCATTTAAAAATATATATTTGACGAACCTGATCAGTCAGTAGTAAGACACTCCCCAAATATCCAGCGTGTCGAGGGTTCGAGCCTTCCCTCGACAGGATATCAATTTAGTCTTATTTCTCGTAATGTACACCACATTTCAAAAAATAGTAAATCCATTATTTATTTATTTTAAATAGAAATGCGTACACGCAATACGTGCCACATCAATATTCTTACTGTTTTCAAGCTAAGCTAAACGCTTGTGCTATGAAAATATGACCCAATTGATGGCTTCCTGGAACGAGACTCGAACCGCCGACCACCAGGTTACTAGGCAAGTTGTGTATATTAATTTAAAAATGCCTACGGCGGTGATACATCTACACATGTGAAAATTCTACTGCTAAATAATGCATCATGATGTAAATATAAATATGTCACATGTCATATTCTGAAGAAATCTCTCACTCAAATAACTTGTGCTATAAATTGTCACTCTGTCAAGTTAACTGCCATGAATGAACATGTGATAGGTGACAACTCTTTATTCTCTTGAGTATCTACTTTCTGTGTTTTCTTGTCCAAATTCAAACATAATATTATCTATGTATGAGTTCGAAACGTAAATCCTGATCGATAAAATCTAAATGAACGAATCGGAATAGAATACGACGATTCCGGTCGTAAATCGGAATCACCGCAGGGTAGGTATTGGAAGGTAGTAGGGAAACCTTGGTACAGGATGAAGTCGGTGAGGGATAGGAATTCCAGTAGAAGGACCAGTGATCTCGGGAACCGGGATTCGGAAAGACTGCTCGCCTTTCCTTGTATATGACGCCTCCGTCATCCCTCCAGTCACCGCCGAGATTACAAAATTACACGCGAATGAGCAGATCTCCGCTTCCAATTGTAGACGGCGATATCACAATTTCACCCACGGCACAAACAAACAACAAACAATACGTGATCAAACACAATATCACAAAATACAGTGCTGGTGCACTGGAGCTGAAATGTCCACACCGCGAATACTATCGCGATGTGAGATCGAACAAATATCGGTCAAGGTTACATTTCTTACTGACAAGACGATCATGAGAAAATCTATGGATGGGAATTTGGACGGGGAAATGTGTCAATAACGTGGATCGCGACCGATTCGAAGTGACGCGCCAAAAATATGTTTTACGAATTCGTAACAATGTATAACAAACAAGATGGTCAAATGTGCGTACGCGGATAAAATATGTCTTAAAAATAAAACAGTGTAATAACTCGATTTATGCAATTTATGTATTTGGTGTACGTGACTTATCTTTCATACGTCGTGAGATCAAAATAAAGTGGGTGGAAGACGCCTGTGCTTTATGTAGGGTCTTAAAGAGTAACTAACTACGCAAAATTTGTCTTAGATCGATCAAGAATTGTAGGATTGCATAGAAAACAGACAGACAGGTATATATTCAGTTTTATAATAATAGATATCTGCCATTTGTTGCCGCCTCATATCTATCAATCAATCATCTCGGCGTTTTTCCATCTCGGCTTCCGATCATTCAAGAGAACGATGGGAAACCTAGACAAAGATGTCACCCCCTCAAAACTGCCAATTGCTTCATTTGATCTTCCTCCATTTCAGCTTCATTCGTTTACTCTCTCGACTCTTCGTCTTTTTCAAACGATTATCTCTTTCTTCTGTATTTTTATTGCCTCTTCTTCGTTTATTACGCTGACACAATCTTTCTTCTGCCTCATCTTGTTCTCGACGTGCTCTCATATATATATTTATATAATAACATCATTTTCTTCATTGACTTAATTCGAAAGATAAATTTTTTCTGTTACTTCATATTTTAATACAACTTTCGTTAATTACATAAATATAATTTGCATATAAATCACCGTTTGCTGACATTCATTATCATTGTTATCTGAGAGTATATTAAATTAAATATGAATTAAATATATTAATTAGAAAGATATACATATAAAATCAATGCTATCGAAAAATATTGTTGTCGCGCCACCGATCACTCAAATGTATTTGAGATTCTGTAAAAATAAGGTAGATGACTCTTTAAAATAATAGAACGATTAAACGTATTAAATCAGAAAGGTAACATGTAGTTTCGAAAATTTGTCGCTAAAAATATTGTCGCTGTAGCATAGTTGGATAATGCACCTTCCCCGGTTAGGAAAGAGATCCAGATTCGAATCCCGATGGCGCAACAACAATATTTTTCGATAAAATTGATTTTTAATTAATATATTTAATACATATTTAAAATATCACAGACCGTCTGTTCTGAATAATTACAACTACACAATAAGAATGTGTTCTTCTAATGAGAGTATATTAATTGAAAAATTTAACCATTTTAATTAGAATAGTATTGTTACTTGCTTTCAGGTGTGGAATTAAATTATTATTATTGATATTCGATTCTTTGTTAAGCCCTTTATATATATGGTGAATTCATAAATGTCTGAAAAAAGTAATGTTGAACGTACATGTCGTTAACGCTTTTTATTTCTCGCTAAAATAAAACCATCCACGTCTTAATGGCGACAATTGGTTTCCACTATCCAGTTCCAGTATTTCAGGGGAAGAACCAATGTTTTCTCTTCCAATAAAAAAGCCCACAACGCTCATTCGATTATTCCCCCTGTCTGGAGAACATCGGCGCGAGTTTTGTGCGAATCGTTCGGCCAATAATTCGGCCAATAATTCGGCGAATAATTCGATTCCGCAGCCTCTCGCAGAGGGGCACACTTGTATTTCGCAATTCCGGAATTTCCGGGGTTCTCACTTATTAAATTTTCACACACAATGACATTGGGCAAAATTTGACCAAAAATTCAGGATGATTATTAAAATTGTATATTACTTTTTTCTATTCCGCACGAATTGTCAGTGACATGTTTGTCCGGTTATCGAATTTAGCGATCGCCATGTACTTTATTGCTCAATGGCGTGCAATATGCATGAACTTGGGTTATGCTGCTAATTTCTACGCTTTAAAAGTACGATGAGCTGTATTGTCACTAGAGGTTGATTTCATCTGATGTTTTTTGTAAAAATGTAAACCTGTGTGAGTTATTTTCTAATTTCATTTATGAAAAAATTTGATATTATTATTCTAGAGAAATTCTTCAAGTTATTAAGTGGAGGGATAAAAATATTTCATAATTTAAAATAATTACGTTTGAAGTGTATTAGAGTCCATGGCCTTTCCCCTCTTCATTTCTGCTTCGTAGTCTTCCCCTTCTTCCTTATGGAAGACCTACTTATCATCACGCCGTTTCCCCACGGGGGTAGACAGATGATAGAGCGCCACATTTTTCTGTCCTGACACTATTTTCACTTCATCCACATTCATACACCTTAATCATACAACCTCGTCTGTTATTTCTTCATTATTTACTCTCTCATAAATGGATTAGCCACATATATGCCTAAGTGATCTCATTTCCATTGCATTCAGTCTACTTTCGTTCCTCTTCTGCCAGCTCTAGGCCTCACTTCCATACATCAGTGTCGGTACCGGGACTCAATTGTGTACAACTAGTCCAGCCTCAGTTGACAAATTCCTATCTGATATCACTCCATTCAAAACAGAACTTCGCAATTACCGGGTTGTATTAATTCAGGTATTTTAAATACGCAGGAACACAAAGAATCTAACTGGTCTTGGAACATATAGATTTTGTTCGTCAATATATGCATTATTCTGATACAATTGTACACTACGTTCTATTATATTGAATTACTCGTTCCATAAATATTTACAATTGAACTCTGCAGTGAAAAATAATGTTATCATATATATTCAAGTAAAAAATATCATATTTACCTCTAAAACGGGCCGCGTCTTGTTCGGGCTTCTGTTCGTGCGATTGGTAACTCACATGTATCGAAGACCCATCCCGTTATTGAACTATTCAATCATCTTTCATTCCAACAATTGTATCAGAGAGGGACAAAAGTGGAGTGTCATTCAACACTGATGGAAATAATCCACGAGATTGCTCGGAGGTTCTTATTCTCCTTTGTCAAGTGCCACTCAATCTATGAATCAAACATGAAAATAAAGATCATTTATAAAGGACTCAGCCTGGCTAAAGACTTAATATATCATTTTCCGTCACAAAGGATATCATATTCATCATAATCATCTACAAATAGAACGTGACAAAAAAATAATATAACATTGAATCTATTTGACGCGAAATTTTTTTTTTTCCATTACTAAAATGCGAAACTTATTGGACACGACAGAAAATAATATATAACATAGTGTTGAACACAAAAAAAAAATGTATTTAACGTCTTCGGTTGAATCTATTACGCACAACAAAACATTATTTTGGCAATTTAATGCTAAACCTTATTTGACAGGACAATAATATGAACAATATATAATAATATTTTTAAGGAGAACACATTATTATTGTGAAGTTGCATTTTTTTCCGATAGCAACAACAAAATCTTTTTGATAAATTGATTTTATATGTACAGCTTTCTAATTAATACATTTAATTAGTATTATAATTTTACCTGGAGTTAATTCTATAATTTCACATAATAAAAATTCTACTAATTAAATAAGAATAAATAAATCTAGACGACGAACATTGATAATGATCGGAAGATCTCCAAAAAGTAAAATGTCGATTATCCGAGCCTCGGTTATCCGAGTCTTTGTTTTATCTATGCTGAATAAATTTTGGAATATTGCAACAAGGAGACAAAAAGAAATAAAAAATATATTAAATGTTGTTTTATTTAATTTGTGTACATATATAAATTAGCTTACAATTTCAAATAAATTTATTTTTAACATTATTTGAATATGTCCAAGAATTACTGATATAAGAATTACCTACAAAAGCACTGCTATTAAACAAATAATAGATATCTCATAGAGACGAAGCTATTTTTTATTAATGGAAAAATGTAGAAATATGGATACCTAATTGATAAATAATTACATTCTCATTGTGTCATATGTAGTGGTTCAGGTAAATTAATATTAAATATATTCCATAGATGGCGATAGTGTAGTGGTATTCGAAGTGTTTCCACATATTAACTTAATAAGGAAAGAATGTAAAGCTGATGTTAGTACAGTGAGTAAGATTAAGAAAGTATCACTTGGGTGGTTTGGTCATGGGTGGAACGGATGAATGAGGAGAGAATGGTAAGAAAGATATATGACGCAAGTGTTGATGGATCCAGAAATAGAGGACGTCCGCGGAAGACTTGGCACGACCAGGTAAACTATATAATGAAGGATGGTTCTGTTAGAAGCCTCAACAATCGGCGAGCTTGTATGAGAAGATGTATGAATGTGGATGAGGCGAGAATTGTGTGTCAGGACAGAGGAGTGTGGCGCTCTATCCTCTCTGCCTACCCTCGCGGGGAAACAGCGTGATGTAAAGTAAGTAAGTAAGTAACTTATAAACGACTTTCAAAAATTTGATAGATATGGAGGTTGATTGGGTGGAATAGTGGACGTTACATTGTTTAAAGTGATCACTCAAGCCAGGCGAAGACAGGTTGTAAGTCCTGTAATTACCCGTACTTCTATATTTTTCCATTAAAAAAAATATAGCTTCGTCTCTATGAGATATCTATTATTTGTTTAAGTTTATTTTTAATCGCGTCAATGATAACAGCTGCGGCTATCTGAGGCTAAGCATTGAATTATTCGAGGTAGACTCGATTCTCAATACCTCCGATAATTATAATCGGGACTCTACTGTAATTATTTAACAGCTCTGAAATATAACTGAAAATCATGGAACATTCAAAGCGGCCGGTACCAAAGGTTATTAGCTACTAACCGTGTAGAACGATGTACAAAAGTGACATATATGATACGTTCGAGTCAATTTTCAGTCAGTCAGCGATTTGTCAGTGAGTTATTTGCTAGCCAATCAGTGAGTAGGTGATCTGTGTTCAGTAATCAGTGGCAATTAACATTGATAACTGACGTTGATGCTTCAGCTAAAATATTATATATTTCTCATTTGCACGTTTCTTGTTAATATCACATTATCCCGATTCTCCAATCCCACTCACAAATTTAATCAATATTATAATTAAATACAAATTAAATGTATTAATTAGAAAGATATACATGTAAAATCAATTTTATCGAAAAATGTTGTTGTTGCGCCACCGGGGTTCGAGCCTGGATCTCTTTCCAAACCAACTAAGCTACTGCGATATTATTTTTGACGACAAATTTTTGAACCTATATGTTACACTTTTTCAAATTATTACATCTATCGTTTCATTGTTTTTGAAAGCCATCTACATTGTTTTTACGTAATCTCAAATACCTTTGAAATACCTTCCCCGGTTTGGAAAAAGATCCAGGTTCGAATCCCGATGGCGCAATAACAATATTTTTCGATTAAATTGTTTTTATATGTATATCTTTCTAATTAATACATTTAATTAGTATTAATAATTAGACAAAATACTTTGTTTAGACCACTATTTATTAATTATTCTACGTGTTTCGATACCTATAGTATCTTCTTTTGGAAACAATGTATACTTATTATGAAATTAAAAAATACAAGCATAGATAATAACAAAACTATTAAATGGTGAATAAGTAAGAACTAATACGAAAACAAATTTAAAATGTGACTATTTGCAAAGAGGATTTGGTTATGAATAATATTAAGCTTGCTATTAACACGTTCTTATTTCTAAAATTTCTAATTTATCTAACTGTAAACCCTTAGTATTTATATATATAATTTCTAACCCCTTGTTAATATTAAATTAATGGTTTGTGTCCAAAAGGTGATTGGCCAATTCTGAATAGTTATTGTTATTTATGCATCTCAAATGCTTCTTAATTCTAATATAAAAAATAATTGCAATAATTGCAAATTAATTTGTAGACCCCCGATTTTTTTTAAATATCGTCGTAATATATAATGGTTTAAACAAATTATTTTGTCTAATTATTAATATAAAATGAGGCCACAAAGTAATTTTGCAAATATTGAAGAACTATTTAATTAGTATTCAAAATATCACAGACCTATGTTCTGAATAATTACAACTTCATAATAAGAATGTGTTCTCCTTAATAATATTACAATTAATAAACCGTGTCGAATTGTATCGTATTTTGTAACACCTTGTATGCAGCGAGTATTATTTCCAATAGTCGAATATTTATTCTTCCCTCTACATTAAGGGTGAAAGCTTTTTAGCGCCTTTAGCGAAGTCCAAATTATAACACAAAATCTAGCCTCAAGACTAAATAAATCAAAGGTATATTTTTTTTGCATATCCTGAATATTCAAGAGCTCCTCTTTCCTGCGGCCTTTTTTTCAACGTCTCTATGCCCTTAGAAAAAAGGAGCAATAAATAATTCGTACCGCTAAAAATAAGAATATGACAATACCTACTGTATTTTTTATTTGTGTGTCGAGAAACAATAAAGTAAAATTGTAAAGTAAAAGTTCCTTTTTGTAGAATTCTTAAAAATAAATACTAAAATGGAAATCTTTAAAAATGTTAGAAATATTTTTTCATAAGTCGGTGTGGTTTTCATCTAGTCATACTTGTGTTTTAATATATATATAATATAATTTTCTTTGTAGAATAGAATGAAGGGTTGTCTTTAGTTGCATTTAAATATTATTTATCCCTTGCAGACCCCATCTACTCGGTCATTTCAAAGATAATTTTCTATGTATATAAATTTGAATGTATTATACATGTCTCTCTATTCTCTACAGCATCCTACTTTGATTTCTATCTTTAACTGATCTGAGCCAAATTTTGCTCTTTAAGACCCCTGGCAAAATATAGGCACTCTCCTCCCACATCTGGTCGCCCCATTCCCTCCATCGAACGTTAATTTTGAATCTCTCAAAAGATTGCGATTTGTGAATCAATACAAAAATTTTAAATCGTCTATTTCAAGTGTCTCGTGACTTGTTATCACAACGAATTGTTAATACATATTCCAAACGTCCTGTGAATCATTAGGAAATGGAATAATAGATGTATCAATTGGAAAAATAACAGAAATTTGTCAAAAATGTATTCAATTACTATAGCGAAATGGTGAACGCGCTTCCCTAGTGGTTATATTTCTGTATATATTTGATTCATTTAATTTAGAACTATGTTCTGAAAATGCAACTTCACAACAAAAATGTGTTCTCCTTAAAGAATTTTTTTTAAATGTTAATCTATATTCCAAGCGTGTTGTGAATCATTGTAAAATGTTAATATCACATTATCTATTCCAAGTGTCTTATGACTTGTGAATCAATACAAACTGTTAGTATATATTCCAAGCGTGTTGTGAATTATTACAAAATGTTCACATTGTCATTTCAGGTAAGTATCTTTGAGTTATCACGGTTTGGGTACACGGTTCTATTATTAGAATAACTTACATTTTTAGCGTTAAGACGTTAAGTGTTAAGACGTTAAGATATTGTTTTAGATATTTTGTTATATTTAAGAATTGTTTTTTCACAAAATGGCCGGAAGTTTTTGCCAACCCGCTTTTGTTTTGGCAAACCGTACGATGCGATTTGTTGTTTTATTACATCATTTTAAAATGTATTATTTACTGCCTTACTTATCCCACCCCGGCGCAAGAAGTATCCAGGGTACATATTCAATTCCGAGTCGCAACAACTTTCCGCAAACCGTGAAAAAGGTAAAGGGTAAAAATAACGTAACCTTAATATAAAAAGTTTTGGACCCGTGTTTTGTTGGTTCCGGCAGAAACGATTCATTTAAAAACGAAATTAATTTATTTCAACCCCGTTTACCGAGTGTCTCCGTTTTGAATCCCCTTACAAATAATAATAATTGCTTCCTGCCTATCCAGGGTTCGGGGTAAATTTATTCCTTCCGACTGCCGGTGCAATCCGAGCCATTAATTTGCATTCGAGTGTTTTAGTTTAGTTCATTAATTAAATTAAATAGTTTGCTAAATTCTAAACACATTGTAACATAAATTGAAGTGTCAACGAAATGTTTGGAACATTTTAAATATTTTATTTTTTAAATAAATGTAATTATTCGAAACTCGGGATTTCAAAATAGTGTTGCTGGTGCGAAGTAACGATGGAATCACGACAGTAACTTAACCTAACCTAACCTACCCTTAACCAAAGAATGATATATACAGCAGAATTATTAACCGTATAACTTATTTAAATTATTTTGTAATGATGTGCTTGTTAGTCTAGTGGTAAGGCACTTGCGTAGTAGGCGAATATTCAAGCCTTATTCCAGAAGACCAACAAGTTAGACCTATTTTTATAGAATAAGCGCTTAGCTTAGTTTTAAAAGGCATATATTGAGAATATGGTGTTTTCTTAAATATGGATTTTTACAAAAAATAATAAAATATTGTCCTGGTTTCAAAAATTAAAAAAAAAATATCCAGTCGCAAGTATTTAAAAAGTGATTACACTTTAACGTTTCACAATTTCACCATAATAATTTCGTACATTTGACATCTATGGTTATCTTCTCAGACTTTTGAAAAAATCGTGGTTTCCAATAAACTACAGTATCCTACTTCAAAATTAGAAAAAATGCCGAAAATTTAAAAAAATTATTTCTCTTTAGAGTTTACTGAAATGTCATATCATAATCAAAGAAAAAATCCAAAAAACACACACCATCCATCATCAATAAGTGTATCATCAGTTTGTAAAATTCAACTAACTAATCTTACTTACCTATTGTAAAATTCAACTAACTAACCTATTGCAAAATTCAACTAACCTATTGTAAAATTCGACTAACTAATCTTACTAACCTATTGTAAAATTCAAGTAACTAAACTATTGCAAAATTCAACTAACCTATTGTAAAATTCAACTAACTAATCTTACTAGCCTATTGTAAAATTCAACTAACTAACCTATTGCAAAATTCAACTAACCTATTGTAAAATTCAACTAACTAATCTAACTGACCTGTTGTAAAATTCAACTAACTAACCTAACCTAACCTAACTAATCAATTTACCCCAGATAGTATAAAAATATAGTATATAGTCATCATGTTTCTGACTTGTCTATAATTTGAGTGGATTCGTAATATCCACAGATTTAAAATATAATAACTTTTTAAATACTTGTAACCGGATTTTTATTTTTCATTTTTGAAATTGTGGTACTCAATTCTATGGGAAAATATTTTTTTTGTAAAAATCCGAGAAAACACAGAACAGGAAGAATACGAAAATCAGCCATTTGAAAATAGTAAGAATAATTGATGTGACATATAAACTGTATACGCGTGTCTATTTAAAAAAATATTAAACATTTTGTATGTAGGTATATTTGATTATATGAACTGCTGATTGAGTCAGATCTTTCGCGTACGTATTTTAATAATTTAGCCTTCAACATTCGCCTTGTGTATTTTAATGTATTGAATTAAATTATTATCGAACGCATGAGATGAGATACGAGTTACCTAGTTCGGATACTAGCAACATTTGAAAAAATGCAACGTCTAGGGAGCAACATTTTTTCACATCCAATCGTGTGACAATATACCCGGACAATTATAGAATTATTTTATCGTAAATGTGCGTGCTCGCGGCTTACGGTACGAAAAGTGTGACCGGCGTACAAACGGCGAGAAATAATTTAAAGTTGACTGTACCGTTTAAAAATTTAACTTACGAATAATTTCATTCAGATATTTATCGTTCTATAAATTAATCATTAATCATATGATTAGTAAATTTTTCGATACGCATTGAACATCTACATATTTGAGAAATTCAACATCTTATTCGTGAACTGTGCAATTTGGAAATTTATAACTCGAGAAATTTACCATTTGAACAATTTATTACTCGAGAGAGCTCGTTTCGGATTTCGATATTGGGAATTTTCGACTCTCTTATCAATTCTACGGATGATTTCGATTCATGGCAGCACGCTTGCCGAACGTTATTTAACCGCGGCAGTGCGATGTGCGTTGTCCGTCACTGAACGGGTAACAGCTGGGGTGCCGTGCGTAAACGCCGACATTTTTCCAATATGCCAAGACAGCCGACTGAAGACTACTTTTCGCCAAAAATTATCAGACTAGGAGTAAAACTGACAAGGTCTAAACTAATAGTAGGATTGAGACATGCATCCGATATTGCTTCTAGAATGTACAATCAAATACCATTAAATAAATACAAGCAAACGTTAATTTTGTTATATAAAAAATAACTTCAAAAATGGTTTATGGAAATTGCACATATTTATTATATTTAAGTTGAAATCGATCAATTTCACTTTATTTTCTACTTACTTACCATCACGTCGTTTTCTCGCGGGGGTAGGCAGAGAGAATAGAGCGCCCCACTCTTATGTCTTGCCACACAATTCTCGCCTCATCTACATGTATAAATCTTCTCATACAAACTCGCCGATTATTGTAACTTCTAACAAGACCATCTTCCAGTATCTTGTTTACCTGGTCGTGCCAAGTCTTCCGCGGACATCCACTATTTCTGGCGCCATCAACACTTGCGTCATACATGTTTTTTAATATTCTCTCTTCATTCATCCGTTCTATATAATCAAACCACCTATACGATCCTTTCTTAATCTTACTCATTTCATCAGCTTCACATTAATGTTTTTGCGCTACCGGATATTTTTCGACAAAATTGATTTTATATGTATATATTTATAATTAATATATTAAATTAGTATTTAAAAACAACACAGACCTATGTTCTGAATAAGTACAACTTCACAATAATAATGTGTTCTCCTTAATAATATAAGTTGTATCAATGTGTCCAAAATTTAATAAAAATGAATTGATAATTCTGGCCTCTGCAGTCGGTTTACTCAAAGGTATTTGAGATTCTGTAAAAACAATGTAGATGGCTTTCAAATAACGGAACGACAGATGTATTAATTTGAAAAAGTGTAACATGTAGGTTCGAAAATTTATCATGAAAAATACTGGCGCTATAACACAATTGGTAGTGTACTTCCCCGGATTGGAAATAGAGATCCAGATTCGAATCTCGGTCTCTGTCATAAATGGATTTGCCACTATAATATAATAAGGTGTTTGGTGGTCTAGTGATAAAACACTCAGTTAGTGATCAAGGCTCGTCCCAGAAGACTACCAAGTTAATTCCACTCGTATGGCACAAACGCTTAGCTTAGTTTAAAAATACTATGTATATTATAAATCGTTTATTTGAATCATTTTTTAAACCGTTATTATGATTAACGTAATTCTTCGAGCAACGACTGGTACACTAGAAAGTAAAACCTCCAACGATTAAATCTCAGTTACCAATCAACGTCACAATCACTGTCATATAACGGTTTACCATCACTAATGTACAGGAGCATGCACTCTATACAATCAAAAAAGCTGTGCATTACTATAATCTTTGCGAAATAAATGTACATTAAATATTTATTTGACATATTATGTATTAAATACACGAAAATAATTAAGTTCTCATGTTAACGTATTAACTGAAACCATGTAACTAGTGGAAGAATTAAAAATTGACAAATAAAGCTGCGCATGTGTTTTTTCAAAAAACTGTTCTAGACGTATACGAACTAAATACAAGTTTCGCACCGCGCTGTGTTCCGAATACACGTCTTCGCTTTAACAGACGTGTTGCAAGACGCCGCTAGTGTGTCTTTGAAGCGGACTTGACTGTATGCATTCCAATACACTTTAAACGTGATGTTATTTTGTATTATAACATATTTTAACTCCTTTGGCTAATAAGTTGAAAAACTTCTCAAGACTAGTAATAATACATACTCACATACAGGTATACTGACACAAAAACATGCTTCTGAAAGAGTGAACGATGAATACAACCTATAATGATAATACCCATTGCTTTTACACCATCGATATTAGCAGCATAACCTAAGTCCATATCCAGTTCACGCCGCTGCTAATGTATATTGTTGTAATACGTACTCCGTGTGCGCATTTTTATCTCTGATGAATGATATTAAATTTATTATTAAATATTAAAATGTGCTTTTATAAATTTTTGATCATATGTCATATCAGTGTGTATTAATACGTAACGTAAAACACCCGTAATAATATAATTTACGATCATTCTTGTATGTGGTATGCGTGATATTAACGCATTTTAAAAATAAATTTATATAAAATATGAATTAAATATATTAATTATAAAGATATACATATAAAATCAATTTTATCGAAAAATATTGTTGTTGCGCCACCGGGATCTCTTTCCTAACTGGGGAAGGTGCTTTATCCAACTAAGCTACAGCGACATTATTTTTAGCGACAATTTTCGACCCTATATGTTACCTTTTTGATATTAATACATTTTTAATCGTTCCATCATTTGACAGAGCCATCTACCTTATTTTTACAGAATCTCAAATACCTTTTAGTAAACTGATAGCAGACGCTTTTTTTTATTAAATTTTGGGCACATTGATACAACTTTATTATTTAGGAGAACACATTCTTATTGTTCTCTTAAATAAATTTATATATAAAAAATAAATTATTATCTTTATTTCGTGTTGATTTTGTTGTGTTTATGTAATTATGAGAATGATAAAGTTTCCTCAAATTTTACCACAGAGGTAATGGTCTCGCGGTCCCTGAGAGCGTAATGTCGGTGAAGAAGGCATGTGATTTGGGAGGATATGCTTTGAAATTGTGTACCAGAATGAGTGAATGAATTATGTACGTCGTTATTATTACGGACGGTTCATAGAATTAGGGGTACGAAAAAATGTGTACATATCTCAAAGATAGGAAAAAGGGTTCTATATTTAGAAAAAAGATTCTATATATTTGTAATATATAGAACCTTTTTATATAATACTTGTTAGTTGGGAGGTTGATTAAAAATTGAAGCTCCTTATTAAATACATAATAATAATTAATATATTTTTAAATATGAATTAAATATATTAATTAGAAAGATATAAATATAAAATCAATTTTATAGAAAAATATTCGAACCTGGATCTCTTTCCTATTCGGGGATGGTGTATTATCTAACTATGCTACAGCGACAATATTTTTAGCGACAAATATTCGAACCTATATGTTACCTTTTTTGATATTAATACATTTAATCGTTCCATTATTTGAAAGAGCCATCTACCTTATTTTTATAAAATCTCCCTAATAACGAGTAATCTGATAGCAGACGCCAGAATTATCAATTCATTTTTATTCAATTTTGGACACAATGATACAATTTTATTATTAGGATATTCTTTTTGTGTTTTCGAACCTATATGTTTCCTTATTATTACAATTTCACAATAAGAATGTATTATCCTAATAAATATATTTGTTTGAAAAATATATGTATATATTATTGGTTTTCAAAAATTATTAATGATTTATTTAATAAACTAAACTTTGTACTTCACAAACATTGAGTCATACTTTTGTCACGACTATACTTTCAATAGGTGCAGTCCATCTCATCAATAGTTATAAACTACAACGTTATAGAGGTTTTCTCAGAAAAAATTATGGGTTTTTTTTTTTTGAAAAATTTACTGTAATGTTGTTGGAATTGTATGGTTGTGTATAAGTGTGTATGACTGCCGCATCACCGACGTCCGTGTGTGTGAGGCTATAAAGGGCGGCGCGCGGCAGGGCGCGATCTCTTTCTCCGCGTGTTCATCGGCTTAATCGTTTGACCTATATTAGTGATATACCTAGTACTAAATTGTAATAAATGTATAATTATTAAAGTCTATTTCTTGGACCTTCACATTACGAGGTGTACACTGAAGACGTACTTAAAAGACAAGTATTTACTTACATAAAAAATTTTAATGTCACATGTTCTTCAAATTCACATTTTATAGGGTTTCCTTTCTAATTTGCTAAAGCATTAGACATACGACTAGGCTTTAATTTATATTCAATAGACTGTAGAATCACAATGCCTTATATTTTATTTATTTTTTATGCAAAGGCTTTATTAAAAATGAATTTTAACATTCAGAAAACTCCCCCTCGAGGGTTGTGCGACCACATATGGTGGTACACCACCGAAGGCACTCAGAGATACATTTTTTTGTCGTACATATTTTATAATCAAATACATACATCGAATAAAATCTACCCCGATATCCAAATCCCACTGGTATCTAAAACCGCAGAGGGGGCGAAATATTCTCCGTAGAACGGGGGGTAGGGTGACAATACTCTAGTGATTGCGGAGGTGCGGGGTGCGGGGTGCGGGGTGTGACGATGCGATTTATATGGCTTCAGACACTCAATTTAATATGAGTCACTCAATTAAAAATAGTAGTTATTTGGGCCCATCTAAAAAGGACGCAAGCGTGTACTTGCATTTCAAATGTGATTTTCTGATTGTAATCTTGTTTCGCCCTGCGTTAGGGAGAGTATGGGTAAGAGCGGGACAGTATATGTTTAACATACACTCTAAAGGTACAGAGTAAGATTAATAAATAACAATTTTCTCTTCATTAAACTCGCAAAAAAAATATTATTGACTTACCTCGATTTACTAAAAAATCATGAATACGAAACAAATTATTAGAATTAAACTCGCAAGTACGTAATAATAATTTCTTCTTCTTCTTTCAAATAGGCAATCCACCCTTCAAGAGTGATTTGTGCCATTAAACAAGTTCAAACATTATTTCATAGACAGCAGTACAACAATATTATTGAATAGGGAATATTGCATTACAAGTTAATACCATTGACATTCAAGAAATTTGCTATTATATAGCTTAAATGTGGCGAGTTGAGGGAAAGAAGATGACACAAGTTAACTGGGAGTTGAAAATTACCATTGACAAGATTATAAATAGTAATTTAACGTAGATGAAAACTCAAAATAAAACCATAATAATGTCAGTGGTCACTTATGGTTGCGGAATGTGGTATCTAAGTAAAATTGCTGTTTTTAAACGCACGATTCTAAGAAAAATTTACGAACCTACATTAGAAAATATAACTTACAGAATAAAAATGAATCACGAGCTCAAAAATGTAATTAAGTAAGATATAATCGTAAGATTCTGTAGGTTCCTAAGATTGCGATGGACTGGCCATGTTGAAAGAATGCCAGATGACAGGACATCAAAGATCATGACCAAGTGAATACCAAGATGTGGGCTGACTGTGTGAAAGAAGACTGGAGCAGGATGAGAGAGTCAGGGGAACGGAGAAGAATGGCCAGGGATAGGAGTCGGTGGAGAGCATTTGTGCAGGAGGACAAATCTCATCCTGGGTGTTGTGCCGTGGAAGAAAAAGAATAAATAAAAAAACTTAAAATTCGAAAGGCATTTTTTGTCAGACTATCAATAAAATATGTATTTTACATTGCCTTATTATATCAATAAAGTATACAGAATCTTATAAATCAAAATTAATTAAATTTTAACGAAATAACTAATAAGAAATACGCTTGTTTCAGGTGAGATCCTTTTCTTCTAGTAAGAATAGCCCGGGGGAACATTATTGCTTTCGAGCGATGACTTAAAATGAAAAAATTTCATTACGAAAATTTTCATTTTTAACCTCATGGGGTCGTGACACGAGCCATTTATAATTTCGCGCCCAATCCTCGGAGCATTCCTCCGATATTGGGGCCAAGGGGTTATTGGAAAATTCCTGAACCGTCAGGGCGCACCCTACCTGCCCCCGAAAAGGGTTAGCCCTAGAAGTTTTTCAAAACGAGCGACGGCCCGAGGGTCCGGATATAAAAGAGCGCTATTTGAATGGTACAATTCTTTACAATTTTTTTAATAAATATATATTGTAATTAATTGTGAACGATAGTTGCCGAAAATAACACCTCAAACGATAGTTGTCGTATTTTGAGGTGTTAAAACATTTGGACAATAATACCTACTACTATAGATAGATAGCAAGTGTGAATGCAATAAAAATTTGAACATCGAATTACATAAAATATAAGAAATACACTAACTCAATACAAGCATATCCTAAATTTAATTCTTAAATCAAGCAATCTCGACTAATTTGTGATGGATTAACCTAAATAGGTAAGAAATTTAAAATTATCAGATTAAAAATTGACGAACATACTATTCAATCTCAGGGGCGTGCAATGCATACGAGCAAAAAAGCTGTTCATTACTAAAAATTCTGGGAAACAAATATTAATTAAATAATTGGATTAACATAAACGGAAACATTATTTTACAATTAGCGCCAAGTAGAGACTTGAATTGATTAGTTCTAAAAACTACCACGACAACTCACCGCTGTACCCATGGCGCTCTCGTGTATTCACCACATCGAGCTATTCACATTACTCTGTTCTGTATTTTAGGTAGTGAACTTTGTTTTAGCTAGTAATAGCTAGATCTAGTAGAACTGTCATATAATTGGTTTTTTACTGAATTGAAAATTTCTTTCGGTTGATCCGTTTTGTATGGAGTCGTTACCTATGCTGTTTTTAACAGAATAACATTAGATAGGATTACAACTGTGTGCAAATCATTGAAATTTCTTCTTCCTTTTTTACTAATTTCACTACCTGACTGTTTTTAACGTGTTAATTTCATGACTGTTCTTTAAATTTGGTGCATGGATTGATTTTTCATTTGGGTAAAACAAAAAGCAATTGGCAGAACTATTTCCTACGTTAACCTTTAATAGAAATAATTATTTCCTTTTTGTTATTACGTGAAGGATTTTCAAACAATAAATTAATCATGTTCAGTCATAGAAAGTGTTCTTAAAAACGTCCATACATTTTTATATGGGAAAGAATGTAATTTTTTTCATTAAAACTTAATCTTTAAAAACACTATTAATAGTATTCTAAAATTATAAATAAATACATGGTAGGGTCGTATAAATTACGGATTTATTTTGTCGTAAGACTTTGGTTAAACGAAAGTACATATATTGTATTACATATGATTATATAATGTTATTGATAACAGCATAACCTAAATCTATACCTACTGCACGCCACTATTCATTCAATTGTATAATTACCCTAATGTACAAATATGTGAATGAATAGAATAATCTTGTCAAAAGAGCGTATACATATTAATATTAGGTATATAAGATAGTTCACAAATAGTTTTTGCATGTAAAAAATAATAAGAATTATTAGAATTACTAGAATTACCAGAAAGAGTTAAAATTTTAATTGTGCTGGTTAATATACAAGGCGTCACATAACATGGCGCCGCTGTATCTTCAAGAACTCTGCATCCTAGAAAACTTACATGGTCAGCCTCTACTTTAGCTGCGGGAATGATTGTAGAACTGACCAAACCAAAAGTTTAGTGAAGTTTAGTGAAATAGTGGCAGGCTCAAAAGCGTGGAACTCTTTGCCTTCTGTCATAAGAAACGGTACATTAGAAACATTATTCAAAAAGAGACACACTAGATGAGTTATAGCAATTTTTAATTTTCAATATGTTTACATTTCACTACACCTTTAGTTAGTAGATTTATTACTGTTGTGACACTATATTTTGTATTAACAGAAAACCTTTTTTCCTCCATACCCAAATATAAAGGGTGATTTTTTAGAGGTTTATTTTTCGATGTGGCAATTAATTTAGCCAATTTGACACCTGATAACTGAGTTTGGTTCGCCATTTCACCATTAATAAACTTACGCCAGAACAACACTTGCAAATTGTGCAAATTTATTTTTAAAATCGTGGTTCAGTTCGCGAAACTTGCCGTGCACTACGTCCATTTTAAGGTCAAGATAAATCGTCCATCCGAGTAAGTAATTTGAATAACCATGGATCGTTTTCGCACCATGCATACTCTAATTGATAATACGCATCCGCAGAAACGTTGTATAGTGCTCACCGAAGAAACTGTCTCTGCAGAAATGCCCGAATGAGCCGATTCGCCAGTGTGCACAGCAATTGGAGCTATGTCCATCCATTTTATGGAAGATTTTGCGGAAAGATCTTGGATTATAAGCTTATAATAACCAACTCGTACAAGAATGCCATACAGCGCACGCCACAATCAATTTACATTCGATGAACGCATAATTTCGCGTAATTGACCTCCAAGATCGTATGATTTAACACCATTAGATCATTCTCTGTGGGAATATATGAAGTCGCTTATTTACGCCAATAAACCAGAGACGATACACAACTTGGACGCCAACATTCGTCGCGTTATATCCGATATACGTCCCCAGCTGCGTCAAAAAGTGGTCGAAAATTAGCATTCCATATTGCGCTTTATTCGAGCCAGCCGTGGCGTCCATAAGCTCGAAATCATATTTAAACACTTATGGTATAAAATTATCTTTCCAATAAAATCAATACCACGGCCATTAGCACGATTTTTATTTCATTATAAAGTTGTATTACTCTAAAAAAAAACATCCTGTACATGTTTTAGACGTCTTTTTCAGATTTGGCTTACTTTCCGGAAACTCGTGGTTCTCAGCATTACCATGGTCTCCACCGCTCTGAGCGAACTTACTTCTCCATCACATACTTTATAAAACAATAATTATTTTCTCCCTATCAGATATCTCTGCAGTTTCTATCTTAGTAATGTATTTTTCGCTGCTATTTTCTGATTTAATGCTTTACAGAACAGTGACCAATGTAATATAATTAATTTAATCACCCTACAAACCCTCTTTATTATTATAATTGCTGGGAAAACTTCTTCGCGCTACAGAACAGATCTTCCGCTCGGCAGCACTCTTCCCCGTTCAACAAAAGTCTCAATTACTTTGATATATATGCATAAATATTTCAAGCAGCCCCCGCTTGCAAATCGTCACTGGCTTGAAGCACCACCCGTATTACTGTGAATCTTCCGGAAGCGGACAATTGTCAAGTTCTCTAAAATATTCTGCGGAATGAATGGGCGGGTTAACGAATTAAAATTAAGAAATAAAAGATAATTCGTCTACGTCTAAATCCAACTGCACATTGTGCAAAGTTTAAAAATAGCATCGTTCACCAATATTTTAAGTTTTTTATAACGAAGATGAAGGAAAGGATACTTTCCGAAACTATTTGGTGAATATAATTAAGTAACAGTGCTGTAAAACAAAGTTAATGAATTACTCATTAAAAAGAACACATTTTTTCTGTGAAGTTGCATTTTAATACGAATTATATTAATCATATTGAAAGATATACAGAAAAAATATTTTAAATACTAATTAATATATTTAATTAGTATTTAAAATATCGCAGACCTATGTTCTGAATAATTACAACTTCACAATAATGTTCTGCTTAATAATCATAATATTTGTATTAAAAATTCACGGTAAAAAATGTGTTCTCTTTAATTAATTAGAATATTGTTATGGCATTTATCAAAGTGATTATTTAAAAATATATATTTGACGAGCCTGATCAGTCAGTAGTAAGATACTCCCCAAATATCCAGCAGGTCGGGCAGCATTTAGTCTTATTTCTCGTAATGTACACCACAGACCATCACAGACCGTCTGTTCTGAATAATTACAACTTCACAATAAGAATGTGTTGTCCTTAATAAAAAATATTCTGTTGCTACTTCACAGCAAAAAAGTGTTCTCATTAATATATAAGTTATACAAATTAAATGTATCAATTAGGATGATAATCAATGTATCTAAAATATATGTTTGTTGCCACCCGGACTCAGATCTAATTGATAAATTTCATTTGTAGTAAAAATATCACAGAACTATTTTCTGAAAAAATACAACTTCACAATAAGAATGTGTTCTCCTTAAAAATATGTAAGTTATATCAAAGTTTCCAAATTTAATAAAATTGATTAATTAATTTAATTCTAGCGTCTACTATAGGCATTTGAGATTCTCTGTAATATTAAGTGGATTTCTTTTAAAAATGGAATGGTAGATGTATCAACTTAAAATATTACAGTACATCTGGTCGAAATACAAACAAGTGACGTACAACCGTCTCCGAATTCAGTACAACTCATACAGAATACTGTTCGAATTGCGCGATAATGTAGCGCATCTACAATGTTTGCCGAAGGCCGTATACCTATTCGTCGATCCGTATTATTATTTTGTCATATCTGCCAGTGATGACGTCAGCTGTATCTCTCTCTCTCTCTACACTCACTCAATTCACACTTTTTTTTCATATCAATTTCTACTAGTCGTTGTGGCGGATTTATATGTAGAGTCATGTAAGTCGCGACTGCGAAGGACCCCGGAATCACTGTGAAGTAAAAATAACACCGTTTTAGCTCCAAAAGCACCGACAGATCAGATTGTGCTCTAGTGACCTCTAAACTCCACGGCTGTTATTATTGTGTATTTGTATTCCACGTTACAGCACCGGCGTTAAACTATTCGCCGCCACTGGCAATATTGTTTTTTTCCGCCCTAATAACTTAAGCGAAGATGTTTTCAATTACAACCGTCTCCTGTTACTATTTATTATTACTGTTCGGACTGGCGCGTTATTGCAGCGCATCTACAATGTTTACCGAAGGCCGTATACATGGATTCGCTCCGCTTCTAAGACATCGAGTTGCGGGCATAAAGCTGCGCCTAGAGCTCAGCACTAACTCTCTGGTGCAAGCGGCACTCTCATGGAAAGCTGGTTCCCTGTCCAGAGAATGCCAACGACTACAGAATAGCTACAGATACTCTTATGACCGTGACTGAAATATAGTATCTATATTTTGGTTATATTTATATATATGTGTGAACTTTTTTTATATATATTTTTTTGCTTTTCTTTTCACAACACAAATAATATTTCGTAACTTAAATGTATTCTATAATATGTTTTATCTTTACGGCGAATTGGGTCTTCATAAAAAAAAAACCCGATCACGCTGGAATAAACGCAGTATTATTATTATTATTATTATTATAATTATTATTATTATTATATAAGTTCAAAAAGTTGTCGAAATCAGAGAACGCGTTACCCCTGATAGGAAGAGGTCCAGATTTGAATCCCGGTAGCAACAAAATATTTTTTCGATAGATAGATTTTTCTGTATATCTTTTTAATTGATCAATTTAATTTGTATTCATCATCATTCAAGATTTATATTAAATTGTGAGTTATCTTTTCGTCTTTTTTAGAACTATAAAACCCTAAAAGTTAACATTTTCTCGGTGTGCCTATCTCTTATAATTTAGTCGACGGCGAAGTTTCAAATTTAGTTTGCTTCATGCATGATTTTTTCCAAATTACGCAACATTTACCACCCTGCCTTCAAACGTTGTACCGAGAACTTAAAAAAAATTGCTAGACAAATGTCCAATATGCTGGGGGAAAAAAGGCACACGTTGACTTTAATGACATTATATTTTTTTTCCCATCTCCTTTCGAAGGTCGGCGATCATTCTAGAACATCTGAAGAGTGACGTTACACTCTTGTTGAACTATCACCGCATTCATTTCCAGGTCACTCTTTATATGAATTTTAGGAGCCAATACTTCTCTCATCTAATAATATATCCGAAATATTTTAATGTCACCTTTTAATGCAATTAACCGATTATGCTACACCAACACAGTAAATTGATGACAAATTTTCGAACTCATATGTTGCACTTTCAAATTGATATATCTGTCGTTCTATTATTTGGAAGCCATCTTCTTTGTATTTAATGCATTTCCCATTCCATTTTTTAAAAGATCCAGTTTCGAATCCCGGTAGCGCTAATAAATTTTTTTCGATAAATTGATTTTATATGTATATTTTTCTAATTAATACATTTAATTTGTATTAAAAATATCACAGACCTATGTTTTGAAAAATTGCAACTTCAGTATAAGAATGTGTTCTCCTTAAAAAAGGATATATAGCATCGAAGTATTCGTAAACCGTTCATTTTGATGAAACTTGTTTTATTTTTGCTTTCATTTCTTGCTACTAGTTACGTTCATCTAGAATATAACTAAGATACTATTTATGTATGAAATTGAACAATATATGAAGTAAATTGGTTCGATCGTCACACAAACCCTGTTTAAAAGTATTATAATATACTCGAAAAAAAAGATAATTACTGTTTAGTTTTTTCAGGATTTATTTCTATTAACTTAATTTTTTCTTACTATACGATATTTCCACTTTCGTTTTCACTTCAATATCGAATACAATAAGTGAATTTTGTATTAATACGTAATAGAATACATTCAAAGCATTGCTGGAGAATAGAATATAAAAGCGCACGGAGGTTCAAAGACTAATTGAAAGAGGTACCTACTCGAAGTTGGTCGTGGTCTGAAAAATATTATTTTTTAACTATTTACATCATACCGAAAATACGGCTATTCCTTTTTTATACACGCAATATTATTTTTATTATATTTCTTTTGTCGCCTTTGAAACTCGGAAGTCCACTACCCCTATCCGCGGCGGTCCAATCTGTTGGACAAAGGTTTGTCCTAAGGGTTCATAATTTTCCTCTCGAAATGAGTGGAGAGTACCAAAGATAAAGGACGTAATAGAATTAATACTATCGTCAATTAAAACTTTATATTAACGATTAAAAATTGTATTTATGATTGGAATTGAACTTTACTACTAATCTCGAGAGCAAAATTTCATTGATAAATAATAATATTGTTTATGTATCTTTGGCATGATCCTCTCTCTCCTTTGGTCTAGATCTTGTTAACTCTTGTACTGTCATTACGCGGGAGATTTAAAATTTTGTTTAGGCTCTTCAATTGTCAATTTGTAACATTACTTATATTTTTATTTTTTCACAGTGTTGAATGTTATTTCCGAAATTGTATTTATATGCTTTTAATAAACTAATAATTAAATATATTATATTTATTATAGCAATGATATTTTTACAGAATCGAGTTTAATATTAATCCCGTCGGTGACCGGGGACGAGAGTGTCCGCTATCAGTGTATCTCCCTGTATTATTGCCCGGCCGATTTCACCCTCCCCCCACCCCCTCGGGCCGTCATCACCATATCGGAGTTTCGGATCTAATTCCACCCCGTGATCAGGCCCCGGCGGATTACGTCACCCTTGTGGGGATGATTCCCGCAACCCCCAAATAACGGCGAGCACTCGACTCATTCAAACTTGAAATTTAATATTTTTTAAACATTTGCTCGGATTATTATCGCTTTGATGATTTTTTTTTAAAACAAGTACATTTGTGTATTATGTAGGAATATATTTTTAATGTTGGTAAAAAATATGCGGCCGAGATAAGGGAAGGGAATATCAAAAATGAAAAAAATTAAATTTTACAACATATTCAAAATATCTTTTTATTTAAATATTTACTCTTGTGCGATTTTTTTTTTACTTTATACGTCTGGTATATTTGTTCGGTCTTAAATATTTATTTAAGAAAATGTTAACCATTTTTTATACGAGTTACTAGTGAACGATTCAAAATACTTTTTAGAAACATTTAAAGTATAATATTCTTGAGCGTACGTGAGCGCGACTCTCCATATAATCTTTATCCATGAAATGTGGCGAATATGTGACGTGTTTAAATCATTTTAATAATGTGTCTGATTGGTTGAATTTTGGCCCAATGAGATTTTTATTATAATATTTGAAGATGTTTCTCGGCTTTTGGAGTCCATCGTGCACACAAGTGTCAGAGATTCAGATTCAAGCCTCACTTCATGCCTGTTGAACATCAAACGTCAAATTTCAAATGTCGAATAAATGATATACTGTGCGCAACCTGAGCTACTACTGTTACGTAGATACCTCGCCCCTTTTAAGCGCGCCGACCGCTTTGCGTCGAATCTTTTATTTTCTTGATCATTCTGTTCATCCGGCTAAACTCTCTTTTGCTTTTCTAATCTAATCTCTTATCTTTTGAACATAGATTGAAAAGTTGAAATGAATTAAAAGTTTTAAAACATTTAAACTAAAAAAAAAAACTAACGCATGGTCATGGTTCACTTTGGTGCGGGTTTCATTCTTACCCTACAGTTTATGTGTAGTAGTACTATGGTACGATGGTGCATTATTAACGTGAAGGAGATACGATGAGAGAATCTCAGAGATTTTGTTGAGATTCATTTCAATACCATGTACGCGTGTTGAGAATTTCATGTCAGTTTCGTTTTAAATCTATTCAATTTCTCCTACTTTCTTATGTTTTCTGGCATTTCATTAAAAATCTTCATCGTACTATACATCATCAATTTCTGAAATTTGGCCTTCTTCCCGAATGGCAGTCTCAGTCTATCCCTTCCTCTTGTGCGATGCTCGTGCTCATGTTGATATGCATCAATTTTTCGTGTAAATTCCGCTGATATTTTCTTATTGAAGATTTTGTAAATAAATACCATTATATTAAAATATTTTTTCTGCTTAAAGGTCATCATATTCAGATATTTCAGCGTCTTCATCGGGACTGGCGTACAACTGATCACTTACCAAGACTCCGCCTACACCCCGTAATGGATGTTGTTTAAATTTTATGGTATTCCATTTTTATAAAGTTTAAACTATTCCTGACGAAGATACGTTAGAATCGAAACAAAGTGTAATATTAGCTAAATACAATTTTAGATTAAAAATCACCCAACTGACGTTTGACGTTTGACGTACATGACGAGCGTGAAGTAAAATGCGAGACGTCGAATCTCTGAAACATAGTGTGTACACGGGGGCTACGAAAGTTGTGAGATGTCTACATAAAATCTGTATCTCATTGTCTCAAGTCGATAATCTCTTAAAAATCTCACCGTGGACATGATATGATTTTTTTCATCATCGGACCGGCTCCCATTCCACCGGAACAAAAGGGCTACGGCATCCCCTCTGCATCAATCGAAGAGGAATCGTTAGGGCAACAAGCCTTTAGCCACGCAACAATAAATTCTATGTAGCATTAGATTCGAAGGCACTCACGCGCACTAGATATTTTACGCGGCGAGGGGACCCGTCCTTCACAGCGCGGACACAAACTAGGTACTCCTTTTGCGGAAGGGATTAATAAGATAGGGACCCACTGATATGAACACGCCGATTGAGGATTTAAAATTATTTCAAAGGGTTGATAATCGACTGTGTGTTTGTGTGGTTTTTGGATCTATGTGCAAATTTGTCAGTGAGTTGCACGCGTGATACAAAATTGAGATTGATGAATTGAATAGAGTTATATAATATAAATATCAATAATTTAGGCCTTAATACGTAGTAGTTCTCCATATAAGCATGATATGTGAAGATTTAAAGGGTGTCGTTGCCGTAATTATATTACTCACAATAATGTATTTTAACAGAAAATAAAAATATATATTTTTGAATAATCCAACATGTCTGCATTATTTATTTTTATGTATTCCTTGCATCGTAGATATCACTAAAAATAAGATATATATGGCCAATGATATATAGCTGCGTAGAATATTATAAAAATAACAGATAAATTAAACTTTTTATAATTTTTTTTAAAATGTGTCAAAATATTGTAGTAAACTATAATAGAATGTTTTAAGATAAAACATTTGTAAGAATACAGTAATGCTAAGTATACAATTTAATACAATAATTATACAAATTAAATATATCAATAAGAAAGATATTTATTAAAGATATATATCAATTCAACGAAAAAGTATTCATGTTGCCACCGGGGTAGTACGCTGATCTATTACACCACGTCAACATTGTAAGTTAACGACAAATTTTCGAACTTGTATGTTGCACTTTCAAATTTATACATCAAATTATTCCATTATTTGAAAGCAATCTACTGTATATTTATGGGAAATCTCAAAACACCTTAATTTAATTTGTTTTGTATTAAAATATCACAGAACTATGTTCTGAAAAACTGCAACATTTATTTTAACTAAAAAATAAATGAATATAATAATAATATATAATATAATATAATATATAATAAATAAATAAACTATAACTAAAAATTATAATAGTTACGTCGCTTAATAGTCTTTGAAATTACTAATAATTTTTTACAAAGTAATTTTTAAAATATATCTATTTTTATTGTATCGTCATATTATACACACACATGACTCATTACTGATATATGGCAATAAAATATTTCGAGTCAAGAATGAATGTATTTAGTTTATGTTCTCTATATACCTTAAGGAAATGTAGCGTGATGGAATGTACCGAGTCCAAATTAATCCCAAACGAAACTACAAAGATAAAGTTCGACAGAGGGAGAGTTGACAAGATATATTCGCTCCGGTTAATTTATAGTTATCTATAATATATTATTATTGTTCACATAGTTTTTGGCGAGGGTGTAGAAGACGCCAAATATATCGGGATTCGCTTGTCAATACACCAATATTCATAGGGTGGCCGCGAAATTTATTACACTCGGATAGCACTTACGTTTATTTATTTGATCTATTGTCTTAATATATTTCACGTTAGATATTGTGAGAGTGCACGGAGTATTATTTTATTTATTTGAACATAATGATATTCTTTATTACAATATTTTTTATTTATTAACGATGCAATGTTGTTATAATATATTAAATATATACATATTTGCTTACTCGAATAGTCCGAGAATATATTTTTACTATCTATGCTTAACACAATTGTTAAAATAGTAGTCATTTTGATTTTGATATTTTGAAGTAAGAAGTTATTGTGCTCTTCTGTTTTTTTAATATTTATTTATAACATTTATATTACATAAGTTAACGGTATCATTTCGTAAATTCATTTAAATAAATCATAAATTAGATCATTATTTGTAAACAGTTCTATTTATTTCGATAACTAAAAATAAATTCACAGAAACTAAAAGTGTAAAATATAGTAGATACAAGAATTGAGAAAAAAATCTAATATTTATCGTCTACTTTTGTACACTGGTGTTCTGATACACAAAACACTTTTTAAATACATATCTGTTTAACGACATACCTTGTACTAATTTAAAGTGTGTTATTGTAAAATAAATAATTGTTTCTAAGTCAAAAATATTGTATTCTGAATTTCAAGATTGCCACATTACAAAAATCATCGCAGCCGTTGATAAGTCACTTTGTAACCACCGTGCGCTGAAGCGGAAATAACATATAATTTACCGGAAACGAAAACACCGTGTCTAACGGATATAGAGGGAATTTTTCTAAAAGTCAGGAAACACTTATCCATAGAAAAACAATAAATATGTATTTTATATGTTGCGGACTTCCTCTGATACCGGCTAGAACGTTTAAAGCAGAGGCAATAAGAAAATCTTTTTTTTTTAAATTGATACGATTACAAAGATGAAAGTTAACAAGACAAAGGATGCTGAATACACGGAGAGAAAGGACTCTAGATTGGCTCAAACACATGATTATTTGCTCATATACATCGTAGTATAATATATTGCCTCATGATATTAAAAATATAAAAATATACCCATGTCAATATAATATAATAACAATGTTGGATTCTGGATAAATTCCAAGGATGAAAGAAAAAAAATCATATGAATTTGTGTGAGTTGTAAGTTTTAAATTTATTTTGTTCTCGTATATCAAGATAATTCCAAGACTCCTATCCTCCCACGTCAATCCTTGTAATGTCGACATTGTACGAATAATCATACTAGCTTATACGAACAAAACCTTTTTTTTTAAATAGTTTTGCGTACACGAAATACGTGTCACTTCAATATTCTTACTATTTTAAAACTAAACAAATCGCTTGTGCTATGAAAATAGGACTATCCTCCTGGAACGAGGCTCGAACACATGACACTAGTTCACTAGGCAAGTATCGTAACCACTAGACCACAAGCACAAGTCAAATATTAAATAATATACGTCTCTTCACCAGTAAAGGGAACATTTATTCAACGTTTGGTACGTATTGTGTATGTATATTACACACAAATATTTCTAATCTCATAAATATATAAATTTATTTATATTTAATGATTCTAGCGATGCATATACTTTTTCGTTGATACCATGTTTGAGCAGCAATTATTTTCTTGTTTGAAAATGTTAAGAATATAAACACTAATATTATAAGAAAAAAAGACGGCCTGAACATATGAAATGAATGCTTGACATAATATGAACGTGGTAAACTATGTATTTATTTATATAAATCGTGTTACCTTAATCGCTGCTAATTTATCTGCTTTCATTGGTACAACCCGCCGTGATAGCGCCGTGCGAACAAGCTACCCCTAATAACCCCAACGATAGCATCAAGTGCGAATGAACGCTCGCGTGCGTTTCAATAAAAAATTCATCCATTGTAACGAATTTACTGAGGCGTCAGTAACATCTTGTTGTTGCAATTGTTATTGCATTGTTACAACACCCTGCGCGGTCTGAAGCCGCCACCACAACACCGCGCTCCTTCCGCACCCGTGCGCGTCCCGGCGCGTGTCGGTAGTAAGCCCTCCTGACGCCGTGTAGATTGCCAATAAAATTGGAAATCTATTGTAATTTGAATGAGGTATTTTTGATTATTCAATTTATTTTTAAGGTTCTTAAAAAGACGAGACGCTTTTTTTGTGTACATCAGCATGGTTAATACTGTTGTAATTTCGGTAATTTATTTGTAAAATTATAATAACAAACACATTCAAAATTATTAAGGAGAACACATTATTATTGTGAAGTTATAACATAGGTCTATGATGTGTTAAATGCTAATTAAATGTATTAATTAGAAAGATATACATATAAAATCAATTTTATCAAAAAATATTGTTGTTGATACCAAGATACGAACCTGGATCTCTTCCAATCTGGGGAACGTGCATTATCCGATTATGCTGTACCAACACAGTGGATTGATAACAAATTTTCAAACCTATATGTTATACTCTTTCAAATTAATACATCTATCGTTCCATTATTTGAAAACCATCTACTTTGTTTTTATGGAAACTCAAATACCTTTGAGTAAACCGATAGCAGACACCAGAATTAACAATTCATTTTTATTAATTTTTGGACACATTCATACAGCTTATATATTATTAAGGAGAACACATTCTTATTGTGAAGTTATAACATAGGTCTATGATGTTTTAAATGCTAATTAAATGTATTAATTTGAAAGATATACATATAAAATCAATTTTATCAAAAAATATTGTTGTTGATACCAAGATACGAACCTGGATCTCTTCCAATCTGGGGAACGTGCATTATCCGATTATGCTGTACCAACACAGTGGATTGACAACAAATTTTCAAACCTATATGTTATACTCTTTCAAATTAATACATCTATCGTTCCATTATTTGAAAACCATCTACTTTGTTTTTATGGAAACTCAAATACCTTTGAGTAAACCGATAGCAGACACCAGAATTAACAATTCATTTTTATTAATTTTTGGACACATTGATACAGCTTATATATTATTAAGGAGAACACATTCTTATTGTGAAGTTATAACATAGGTCTATGATGTTTTAAATGCTAATTAAATGTATTAATTAGAAAGATATACATATAAAATCAATTTTATCAAAAAATATTGTCGTTGTGCTACCGGGAAATGAACGTAGATCTCTTTTCCAATCCGGGAAGGTGAATTACCAGTATTTTTGACGACAAATTTTCGAACCTATGTGTTACACATTTTCAAATTAATACATCTATTGTTCCATTATTTGAAAGCCATCTACTTTGTTTTTACGGAATCTTTTTAGTAAACCGATAGCAGACGTCATAATTAACAATTCATTTTTATTAAATTTAGATGTATTCATTTGAAAAAGTGTCCTGTCATCTGGCATTCTTTCAACACGGTTAGCCCATCGCATTATTTGAGACCTACAGAATCTTACGAGTGTTTTTTGCTCCAATAGAAAATTTTACGCCTTAGAAAATCGCTGTCGTATTTTTAAATATTTAAATATGTACAAAGTGGCGAAATCAAGTTAATCAACTTATGTCAGCCATTGTAAATTTATTTTTATAATTATTCCAGAAAATACAGTAGGTATATTGTGCTTGAAAAGATCAATAAAAATGTGTTTAAATTGTTTTATTTCTCATACAAAAGGTGCAGCTAGCTTCTTCTCAATAAAAGTGTATTATTTACTAGATTATGGACGATCGACTATGAACGAATAAAACAAAGAATTCATACGTAAGACGTGAACAGCTGTTTTAAAATTGTAGTTAATCAACAGAGAGTTGTACATCCCTGCTGTATATAGTTATCACATATTTTAATCCGCAGATCCACCCCAAGCCGCTCACAATATAATATGACGACAGGGGGTGTAGTGCTGTATGAATTTATTCACAATGGGCACAATACGGCCCCTAATTTCACCAGGCATAAATCAGGCGGTTTCAATAACAACCCGGCTGTTAATGGCCAGGATTCTGGGAACGGTTGACAACTCCATATCCTTGTTAGCTAGTGTTATTGTATCAACCCAGTCCATTCAATACTCATTCTTTCACCGTCTGAAAGTTCTCACCACCTTCGTCGGCAATTTGTTTTGTGTATTAATATTAAAGTTTATATTTTATGTTAAGTACCAAATGGTGGATAAAATCCAAATTTAATTATTGATATAAAATTTTAAATATGAATTAAATATATTAATAAAAAGGTAACATATGGGGTCGAAAATTGTCGCTAAAAATAATGTCGCTGTAGCTTAGTTGGATAAAGCACCTTCCCCGGTTAGGAAAGAGATCCAAGTTCGAATCCCGGTGGCGCAACAACAATATTTTTCGATAAAATTGATTTTATATGTATATCTTTATAATTAATATATTTAATTCATATTTAAAATATCACAGACCGTCTGTTCTGAATAATTACAACTTCACAATAAGAATGTGTTCTCCTAGATATAAAATTTCATTGAGATGACTTTATTTTTTGATTATTAAATTGAAACGAATATGATCCCCTTTCAGACGGAAACCGTTAAATACTGTAAACAGTGTTGAGTTGAATAATTTAATCAAATGTATAAAATATTCTACAAATATGAATAAAGCTTCAATACGCAGTAAAGACATTATAGATATTTTAAAACAATCAAAACGTTAAATGGTTTAGCAAAGAAACACACGAACTCGATAACTAATAACAACAAACCCTCGATCCTTCACCTTCAAGGGAATATCTGTCTAATAAAATGTAAAGTATAGGAACATTTTTATCGATAGCTTTCTACTAGTAAAATTGATGCGTCACTGGAGAATAATAATAAAATTTTCCTCACATCAATTCAATTAACGTAGCTCCGATGAAAGCAGCCCATTGGCAATAGAAAAATTCCGGGTGTAAGACCCATATAGTGGAGAAATTATACATGTGATGATTTAAAATTAAACTTTTTTTTAACATCTATATTATTTGGACCTTTAGACTGCGGATTCAGAAATCACATGATAATAAATTTATGGACATTCATATATTATTGTGGATTATCGTACGGTAAAATAAATCGTTTTTTGCTTATTCGATTTGAAATATAAGACGTCCGCGAAAGACTTGGCATAACCGGGTAAACCAGATACTGGAGAATGGTTATGTTAGAAGTCTCAACAATCGGCGAGCTTGTCTGAGATGATGTATGAATGTGGATGAGGTGAGATTTGTGTGTCAGGACAGAAGAGTGTGGAGAGAAATGGCGTGATGGTAAGATAGTTAGCTATACATGTTATATTTCACATTAATATTTTTTCTCTGATTTAAGTTGCGCTACGTTACGTTGTATGTACTTCCATTTTGTATTTAATTGTATTTTACCTCGTATTCAATTTTTTTTTAAACAAAGATGCGTACATGGAATACAGATCACGTCAATATTCTTACTATTCTCAAACTAAGCTAAACGCTTGTACTTGACACCAGTAAGTTAATCCTATTGTAAAAATAGGACTAACTTACTGGTGTCCTGGAACGAGGCGCGAACCCCCGACTACTAGATCACTAAGCCAACGTCTTGACCACTACAGCAACGAAGTTATATTAGTTTATGAAATAAGATTTTTTTGCCAACTCACACCCTAAATTAGGCTTGCCTAGTTGGGCAATGCATTTTTAAAATCTGTCATTCATTTTCTTTTTGGCAAGTTTTTTTAGAAAAATGTTTTTTTTTTTAAATTGTATTCAATATCCAATTGAATCGATGTATATGCAATTAATAATAAAATAATTCTCAACTCGTCTATCCTGAAAAACTACTTTGCTCCTTTTACACCCAAATAGTCTGACGTGACCATCTTTTTGAATCTGATGTATCTGATCGATCTGTCTAGAAAGTCGTCAATTTGTATTTGTGTTACGATAATGTATGTTAAACCATAATTGTGACTATAATTTTGAGATTTGTGTTCGATTATCATGATGACTAATTCGTAATTCGGGGAGCAAGCACTTGTACACAAGAAACTAAACCTCAGTTGCGTATTATTGCTACAATTAAGTACCAATCACAACGTTTTAACTCGTCACTAACTTCTCATTTTAAGAATGGACTTGGCCGTGGGGTGAATTATATATGGGAGGAAAAGAAAAGGGCTCACGTGAATGAAATAATTGTCAGAGACCAGTTCGCCACGTTATGTATCTAAAGATATATTCGATCGGTTTAAACTTAACGCGGCCATCGCCGTGACGAAATGAGCCACGCGGACAGTCAGCCGGATGATACAAGGTGGAGGGGTGGATACATGGATACATATTTATTGGTTTCGCACGACGGCGCACGGGGGTGTAAAGAAGCGAACCTTTGATGTTTAATCCCAGATATCGGTCGGGAGAGGATTTTGCATAATAGACGCCCGGGGCCATTCTCTTATACGCCTCAGTTTAGTTCGTTATAGGCGGGGAGCCGCGAGCTAATTCCGGTGCGTTCAACAGGGTGGTCACCACTCACTCACGTTTATATTCAGGCAACCCCCTTTTATCGCGTATCCGCCGAATGCAAATTCATTATATCGCGATTAATTTATTTTAAATATGAATTAAATATATTAATTATAAAGATATACATATAAAATCAATTTTATCGAAAAATATTGTTGTCGCGCCACCGGGATTCGAACCTGGATCTCTTTCCTAACCGGGGAAGGTGCTTTATCCAACTAAGCTACAGCGACATTATTTTTAGCGACAATTTTCGACCCTATATGTTACCTTTTTGATATTAATACATTTAATCGTTCCATCATTTGACAGAGCCATCTACCTTATTTTTACAGAATCTCAAATACCTTTGAGTAAACTGATAGCAGACGCCAGAATTATCAATTCATTTTTATTAAATTTTGGACACATTGATACAACTTTATTATTTTATTTATTTAAAAAAAAATATATAAAAAAAAGTTCTACCACTGTACGTGCTATGTGTAGATTTCCACTCCAAAATATACTCCCGCGATATGACAAATCTGCTCAAAATTAACCTCTATGAATGTTATTTGTCATATTTGAGATAATTAAGACCGTGCTATAAAATTGTGTTAATTTCGTAAATTATTGCATAAATTAAATATATTTTCTTATCATCTTAAAGCCAAGACAACCGAGACAAATCTGCATCGTATCAAATTAGCAAAATATTAAAAATTAATAGAGTTATAAACCATTCAATTTGCAGTACTCATGATCAACTTGCGACGTTTTTAAAATACTTAGTTTTAGTGAAAAGATACGTTTTTAAATAATATATTCTATTTACTCACATGCTTTGAGGTTTCAGCTACTATTTAAAATTAAGTTTCATATCAAAAACGCAATAATTTTATATCGATCCTGATAATGTGTATTTTTTATTTTCTTTATTAACTTCAGATTGCCGATCGACATTAGCCGTAATGACGTCCAGTCCGCGTTCTCGTAATTTTCGTGAAAAAATGCCGAAAATATATGCTTTCACGCATATTTTATCCACGGTATGAATTAATATTGAACTTATTCACAACATTAGTAGCAAATTTCATAAACTGGATGTGTTTTTACTGATTTTACGGGAAAACAACGTTTTCTTGAACAAAGTAAACATTTTATGTACGTTATTTTCATGTAAGTCGGAATTAAATATGTCGTTTATATATAACAATGTTGCATTTTAAACAACGCTGTCTGTTTCATAAATAGTATATGATTATGAAACAGACATATCACCAGAATGGCATCGGGGCATTTTAAATCGATAATAATAAACAAAATAATAAATTGAAACTGCCAAAAAAATAAAAATATTTAGAATATTGATTTAAACGATCATCTAAATATATGTTGGTACTTTAATAAATGATGTAATTTTCGATCGATTAATTCAAATAACACACATTGAAAAACTTGGATAAGTCCTCTAGACACGAGCTTATGTTTGACTCTCTCTATTCAAACCTTCCTCTCCCGCATGATTTACGTAACAAATAACGTAATTTATTATTTATCTGATGCTATAATAATAATTTAACTATTATCGTCATCTTGAAAGCATAATTCGTGTGTAATTTCTCGAATTTCAAACTGGTAAAATGAAGCTCGCCATTAAGTTGCAAAAAAAAACGTCGTGATCGGTGTAGTAGAGTTGGGTCACCCTGTATCCATACACTTATAATATTATGTACCCCATATCGCCACATTTACGAATTATCCACCCTTTATTTTGCAAGTCTAATTGCGGGCTCGGCTCCTTAGCGCTCGACTCTCCCACCTACACACATCTTTAGTGTTTTTTCTGCCTAAAATAACGCTTCATCATCGAATGAGCTTCCTTTAAAAACTAATTATTATACAGATACCTATATATTACCCATTCTGTTGGGGGTTTATTCAATGTGCAACAACATTATTGTATCGACAAGATTTCTCTACAAAACTGAACGTCTCATTCTCAGCCCCTTCTGTGTTGTCACGCCTCTAGGTAACGTTTCATTTGTGTTACAGTCCGTACATTAAAATATTTTTTGGGTAACTATATACACTTTCTAAGAAATTAATTAACTGCTTCACACGTAAGTTTTATTAATCATAATCGGAATCTCGGACATTTCCGGGTATTTATTAGGGTGTGGGTCACTCGCTGGGGATTGCTGGGATGGACAATGCCGGGAAGAGAAGTGGCTAGAGAGACCTAACGGAGCATTCTACTGGCTCTCCCTCGCACCTCTGCGACCTGGACAGGGTGAATTTCTGTCGGACTGTCACCGAGTTCTGCGACTGCAACACATAAATGCGACGTCTATCCTCTCTTTTTGGGGGTGTATGATTTCTACAGCTTCTCTCTGGCTGTCTTCTGAATTTAATGTGATAACGAGTCTCACCTCAAATTGTACAGGTGTGGCTCTGGTACGATGATACCGGGGCCTACCTATAATGGTATTAGTATGTCAATAACTGAATGTAATTTTTAAAAAAAGGTAATATTGACGAATCTAAACGAGTGTAAACAACTTTCAAAACTATTCGGGACAGGTTGTAAATAAATAATAATATAATCATAATATCAATCCATTAAAATGTAACAAAAAATTAGTAATGATGATGTGCTAGAAATACAACTCGTCATCAACAAGTAAATCTTTTCGAATAGGTTCACTTTAAAATGCAATGGGCTCTCGATTTAGGAACTCCTGTCTTATGTGTATGTATACATATTTTTTGTGACACCATGTACTGTATGTAAATTATCAATTTAATACATACACACTTTTAAATTTAAATGTACATGAAAATAATAGAACATATATGTACCTACTACACTCGCACCCGTCACGAGACGAGTCCCTGTACCGCGAACAAACCACAATCTATCATATTTATATAAGTAGTTCGTATTACGTTCAGTTTAATTTGGTTAGGTGGGATATCCTCCATGTCGCGCTTCGAGATATTATTTAATAAACCGGTGTATTCATATAATATAATATATTTATGTGTATTTAGGATAGTGTGATGTTAGATATATAGCGGGATTAACGTGGCTTGAAACGTAACACCTTTATTTTGTTAATGTTAGTGGATACGTCTGTGCTTTTCTATTTTCTGTGTGCTCTGTGCTCTGTGCTCTGTGTTGTGTGCTGTGTGCTGCGCGGTTGACTGTTGTCACCATTGTGGGAAGGCGTTGTGTGTTCCAGAGATCGAAATGGAAAATGAAACAAACCGGAACGGTCGAGTGTATCCGGAATTTCACACTTACTCTCATCAAAATGTACAATGTATGTTAGATTTAAGGTTTCCGCGAGCACTAGTGTATAGAACTGGCGTCTCTTCTACGTTATATTGCATTTTTTGTGGATGGTTTTCTTGGGGAAGCCTAGGCCGATATTTCGGCACGATAACACATGCCATTGTCAAGGCGTTGCCTAAAAAAAATGACTGTATAACCGTACTTTTTATAGATATAAATCCTGACAATCCCGCAGCCGAGTTAATTTTAGTTTTAATTTTTGATCTATCCATTACTAACCAATTCTGAACCTTCTTTCGTATGTTAGTTGCGAGTGACTTTACCGCCATCTATAGGTTGATTTATTATTGATTCATTATGTGCGTTGTTATTTTTTCAACCTTTTTTCTTTGTTGTTCTTTGTACATGTGCATAATTATGATATTTATCCTCCTTCACATTATACTAAATGTAACATACCTAGTACACAATATATTAGAGATTGATATATATTAAAAATATGAGACGAAAATATTTGAGCTGCACCATGTCAGAGATGTAAGCATATTTATAGTAGCATTTAGAAGATTATTTCGATTAATTGAAATATTAAACTTCGAGCTGCCCGACTATATTTTGTCAGATGGTTTAAAGATATATAATAATAATACGTAAAATTTTGCAAATATTTGTTTCAAAGAATTAAAAGTTAAAACATGATTTTGTAAATATCTCATACATTAAAAATTTTCATAATGGTACAGAATTTTTACATATTCCTTGAACATTCTTAGTCAGGTAGAGTATTAGAAAGTGTATGACAGTGGACGAGGTAAGAATGGTATGTCAGGATAGAAGAGTATGAAGTTCTATCATATCTACCTATCCCTGCTGGGAAACATTATATATTATGATGGTATGTTTAGATAGTTTTTCTACATATATACGAATGAAATTTGAGGTTTTCACGGATTAATATAATATTAGAAATTAAGTTTTTTGATTATCCCGCGTCTGTTGGTCCTGAGCAGGATCATAGTTGTCCCAACGTCCCATCTACATCCGCCTTATCGGTAAAGTGTCGCTCTGAAATAATCGCAGAATACGTCTTTTCAGGCCGGCAATTCAGCGCTAAGTGAAATCACGAATCTTTACTTGATTAAAGTCATAAGATTTAGTTTATTACTGAATATGACGCATTAAGCGTCAAAAACGTTTTAATTTTTGTGGTTTATTTTAATAATTAATCAATTTTTTCAAAAAGTATTTTGTATAATTAAGATTTTTACGACCTAATTAGTTTGATTTCTGGAAATTCTGTGAGGTAAAGATATTACTGTTATCTGTTTGTGCGATAAGTGTTGGGTTTTGAGAAATTTTTAATGTTAATAAGTTTTTAATATTACTCAACTAAAATGGCCCATTTTGAGCCCTGGCATCGTCTTAAAAACATTAATTTATACCCGCAACACACACCTAGTCACGTGTGGATAATATAACCTACATTTTCGCGGACCCCATTATGTCATGCGTCATTTTCTCGGTTAACCCACATCAGTATCACGTATCATTTACGGGACTTAAAAATAAATATTTCCTTTCATCGTTTGGTAAAATCAAATAATCTAGGCACCATCTAAAAAACTATTATTTTCACGTGTGTAAATTTTTCGAATTGTGTCTTTAGTAATTTTTATGTCTCTTTAGGTACCTGCCTCCAAAAAAGCGCTGTAGGTAAACGAGGCAAGTGCGACATATAAATCATCGACACAAACTTTGAACTGTTCTCAAACTTCATAAGATGATGCTATGACTTTGAAACTTTGATAAGAAGATCATTAACCATTTTCTAATTTAAGTCTTTAAAAATCGATATGTAACTAACCTTATTGGATAATTGATATTGAAAGCATTTTATGAAAATTGGACGAGTAGATGCACTTACCCCAAATTTGGGGTAAGAGCATCTAATTGTACTATTTTTGATAAATTATTAAAATAATGAAAATTTCTTTACTTATCTGCTTAATGAGAATGTGAATTAGTTACATTGGTCCTTGGTGACGAGTAAAACGTTCTAAATTCGTAAAAAATCTAATAAAATTGCTTAGACGGAAAAATTGCGATATATTATTTAAAATCCAACATTATATAAAATATTTTTAGTTTTCACTATGTTATACGTAAAATAATTATTTAAATTACCTGTACAAAATGGGTTTTTTTTGTTATTATTTTTTTATTATAAAAAAAATTCTGTATAAAATTTGAAGTAAGATTACTAAGAAGTACAATATACAGACTGTTGTTACAGTTTTTAATTTGTTTTTTACAGATTTGTTAATCTAGTCCACAATATTTTATAGGTAGATGGTAGCTGACTAAATTACGAGTTGAAAATGTTTAATAAATATGTGCCTAATCTCAACCATGTCAGAGATATTTGAATTATAACATTTATTAATTATAAAATATTTGATATATGAATTATAATATTTAAAAAATGATTACAACTATATATTTTATTGATTCTAAATTATATATTGAATGCGAAAAATTAAAAGTCATCGAATTTGGAGCTGTCAGACTATTTTTATAAACAAAGATATAGAATAATAATGGATAAATTTCGTAAATATTTACTTTGAATTTAAAACAATAATATTTTCCGTAACGATGGAGAATTTTCACATATTCCTTGAACATTTTCGACTCGTAATTTAGTCTTACAACCTGTATATACAAAATTTCAAATACAACAAAATTCTAATATATGCAAATCATCATCATCATAATCCACGTCGGTCAAAGAGTCGTGATCTCCGTGAACTCCAGCCCTCTTGACAATGCTCCTTCACTTTTCTCGGCATCTTGCAGATCCTGAGAAGCTGTCACCAGAGAAGTCCCTGTTGCCTTTTCCACTTGATCGGTTCAACGTATGGGGGGATCCTTCTCTTCTTTTTCGTCCTTCAGCGTGGCCTTTCCATGCTATCTTTCTCTCTCGCAGTCTGTCCTTGATGTTCAATTCCTGCAGAAGTGAGATATGCGTGCGTCTCTCCATCCATGTCTTCAGCACCACATCTCAAAGGCATCAATTATTATTCTCTCCCTTCAGAGTCCATGATTCCACACTATATAAAATATAGAAAGTACCAGAAATCGTACAAGCCTGGCCTTCATTGTCTTGGAAATGCCGCACTTTTTATTTTAATTGAATATTAAAATATTAAATTAAAATCAATTTATTTATACATTTCAGAAAGTTTACTGTTTACAAGACTACTCATTTCTATCATTTTATGATATTGCCTCTATAAAGCACATTATAAAAGTAATTTGAAAAATCTATTAACCATAGCATTAAAATAAAGTTGTTTAACCCTTCCCTCGCCATGCAGTCATAGGTCTACCCCCCAATTAAACCTGTATATTTCTATAAATATGCACAAAATTAGTATTTTAAATTGCCTCAAAAAATCATTTACGCTTAGAATAGACTAGTGATTTGTAAGATTCACTTTATAATCAATTATGTAAAAGTAATTATTTTTCAATTCAAATGTATAATTAATTGCTACTTTGGAAAAAATAGAATTTGCAATATGACAGAAAAAGATCAAACATTAGTTTTACAGCGAAATGAATAATGAACATACGAATATAATTATATATCTTTCTCACTAATTAAATGAAGAATAATAAGAAGGAATGTCGTATTGAATAAAACTTTAATACGTAATATTTATATACTACGAATTAATTTTTTTTCACTATATTTGGAGGAAATATACGACATTAACTATTTTAAAGTCATTTAAGCTCGTAAAAGTATTTTTTCTCATTAAAAATACTAAAAAAATTCTAAATACCTGACGGTAACACGAGTTGACAGCATGGGCGCTTATGAATATTTTCTATCACGGTATGGTAAAGGTTAATATAAAGCGCTCATTTGTTTTTATTATAGTTGCGCATCAAATTTTTAGTTTTCAAAATAAGGTTACTCGCTCTATCTACCTCGGTGAAGTTTACTTCATCCGCTGCTATTCTGAACCACCCTAAGGTACGAAAACCACTTTACTGAGCGAAAAAAAAAACGTCCTGTAGTTACAAATTTTGAACCGAGTAATAACGGCACTGAGATAAGAGGTTCACACTCTTATTTCTTAAATAAAATCTAAGAGTGCTTTAAAGTTTGACGCTTTCTATTCAGATAGTTTAAATTTACTCGAGTTTGTTATTAATTTGTGTGCTTTGAGAGCCTTTCTAAAGTGCCGGCTTTTAGTGAATGTTGACTTTTTGAAAACTACATTTGAAGAATGTTGTTTTAAACAAAACTATTTCATGTTAATACGTAAAATGTTGACGTACTCGCTGAACGAGTTGGTAGAAGGACAACCACGTCACGAAGCTGATGTAACTGCCTTCAATCTATAAATAAATTAAATAATTAAATTTTTTAATATGCGTGGAAAATATTGGCATGGTGTGCAGTAAGGTCCATATTTGTCATCTTCAGCCATTATTCATCAATTGCTGGATGAAGACCTCCTCTCATGACTTAGTCTTGTCTTTCCTACGGCTAATTTCGTCTAACCATTCAAAAATATTTTAAAATATGAATTAAATATATTAATTAGAAAGATATACATATAAAATCAATTTTATCGAAAAATATTGTTGTTGCGCCACCGGGATTCGAACCTGGATCTCTTTCCTAACCGGGAAAGGTGCATTATCCAACTATGCTACAGCGACAATATTTTTAGCGACAATTTTCGAACCTATATGTTACCTTTTTTTGATCGTTCCATTATTTGAAAGAACCATCTACCTTATTTTTACAGAATCTCAAATAACTTTGAGTAAACTGATAGCAGACGCCAGAATTATCAATTCATTTTTAATAAATTTTGGACACATTGATACAACTTTATTATTAGGAGAACACATTCTTATTGTGAATCTGTAATTATTCAGAACATAGGTCTGTGATGTATATATATTTCTAATTAATATATTTAATTCATATTTAAAATATCACAGACCGTCTGTTCTGAATAATTACAATTTCACAATAAGAATGTGTTCTCCTAAAAATATTATTTGTCCGTTGGTTATCTTTGCGACTTAAAATATTGCCCTATGTAACACTACTATCCTTAGTTCGCTCTCTAACCTAAGTGGTTATTAATTATTTGAATTTATATAATAAAAGTCAAAATAATTTATGTTACTTTATTAGGAGAACATATTCTTATTGTAGAGTTATAATTATTCGAAACATGGGTCTGTGATATTTTAAATATTAATTAAATGTAAATTTAGATGGCTTTCAAATAATGGAACGATAGATGTGTAGCGATCGGAATTCAAATCTACCGCCATCTCATTCGGCATCGGCGCTAGCGACAGCGCTGCCGGCTGTTGCTACACGTCGGGTTCAAGCATTCACCGCCAAGCAGTCTCTCCAGTTTTATCGTTTCACAACGGCGGTTTTGCCGGCTCGCGCTCGCCGAGCAGGACCGCCAACTCGCTTCATTTCATTTCATGCACACACATGCACCTTCTACATCTTCATTCACTGTATTCATTCTATGTCTTCCTTGTTTTTATCATACAGACAATAAACACCCCTCAATACGCCAATCACATTTATTTCATTTAACCACCGTCCTAACCCCCAAAGATGTATTAATTTGAAAAAAAAGTGTAACAAATAGGTTTGAAAATTTATCATCAAAAATAATGTCGCTGTAGTTGGATAATGCACCTTCCCCGGTTTGGAAAGAGATCCAGGTTCAAATCCCGGTGGCGCAACAACATTTTTTTTCGATAAAATTGATTTTATATGTATCTCTCTCCAATTAATACATTCAATTAGTATTTAATAAGTTATTTTAATTTTTATCAGAATTTCATACGAATTTTCTAAATATGTAAACTTTTCTCGATCTAAAATTTTTTCTGTCTCTCTTAATGCATTTTAATGTGATATAATTTCTTGGTCTCCACAGCATTCAGTTTTGTTTTCATCGCCACTCCAGTTAACGAAGTACACTAGTATCGGTGATGAGATGTCATTGTTCCCTCAACAATAAAAATATTTTCGGAATATGATATACAGAACACTAATCACCTTGTTTCCAACAACGTTTCGGACCAATTATATTACAAGATAATATTTTTATTTTATTTTTACAAATAATTTTACACTTTTTAAAATACCAACTCCACATAATATTATACATTATTTTCATTATTTGTGTGTATCGTTCTCATTCCAGGAATATCCCAACTTTCATCCCCGTTTCGTGTTTTCCTGATTCCGCATTTTTTTTAACAAAAAGATTTAAAATACATATTATAAATTATTTGAAGAGGGTAATCTTTCTGTAATAATTTTTATTTTTATCACAGTAATCAGAAATCTTAAATAAGCTTTAAATAATGCTATCCATTTCCGCGAAAATCTTTTTTAAACATTTTTCACTAAAATTTCCCTTATACCGATTAATTTTTAATTAGGTACTATCAAAATACAAGTAAGTGACGTACAGCCGTCTATGAATTCAGTACAACTCATACAGAATACTGTTCGTGTTGGCGCGTTATTGTAGCGTATTTACAATGTTTGCCGAAGGCCGTATGCATGGATTCATTCCGCATCTGAGACATCAAGTTTCGAGTTGCGGGCTTAACTTTTCCTCTCCGATGATGTAAACCAAGTTGACATTGCCTTTAATTATGTGAATATACTAAATACAGAGTTCATGTTTTAGGTATTTCCCCATAATATATATAAGTGTGTACCATACGCATCAATAAAAATTGTTTTCTCGAAGAACCTGACGTGAATTTCTCAATGCATACATGTACGGGCGGAGAGTTGTAGAAGGCGCAGTGTGCGGGGCGCGGGGTGTCGTCACTTTAGCTAGTGGCAGAGCGTACGCTCGCCGAGTTAGACGTTAGACATGTCTTATGCGTCTCTATGCTGTCGTATATACAATAATTGATATTTATATATAAAGTATTATTTTATGATTAATATAAGTACCTAATAAATGTTAAATATTCATATTTATTTGACTTCAAAATTGCAAAAGTCTATATGTATACTGAGTTTACAGCACCGGAAAGCGCGTTATTTTAGCACCATAAGGAAAAGGTTAAAGCTGCGGCTGAAGATCAGCACTCGGCACCAACTCTCTAGTGCAAGCGCTCTCATGAAGGCTGGAGAATGCCATCGATTGCAGAGTAGCTACAGATATAGTATTAGCTGTGATTGAAATTTAATATTTATATTTTGTTTATATATATATATATATATATATGTGTGTTTATACATTTTTTGCATTTTAAATATTATTTTGTTACTTCAATATATTCTATTGGCCTTGCATAAACAACCCGATCACGCTGGAATAAACACATTATTATTATTACTATCAAATATTAATATTGTTTTTCCTTTTGCATTCATTTTGCTTAATATATTTAATACTATTTTATTTTATTTATTTAACTTTCACAGCGCAAATTTTATTAATTATCAATTTTGAAGAAGCAATTTACTTATTCGCGCGAGTTTGAAATGTTTATTCCAACAATGCCAATGCTACCATCTATTGACTGCCTGACAAAATACGAAGAATTCAACAAACTATATTAGATGAGAAAGATTCCTAAAATATGGAATCAATTCCACGAAAGGCATTTCATCTTATCGTTGAAAATTTATTTTATCTGTAAGATTATTAAATTTGTCGAATTGTAGAATGGAGAAAGTTGGAAGATTTTTATTTGACGTTTTTTATTTGATTTTTATTGTTTCGCGAACACGCTACAGCGATTTTTTTTAAAATTCCTTTGAATCTTTTTTATTTTTATTAACTACAAAGGAATAGGTACAGTGTTTTTCATTTTTCGTATTTTTTTAAAATTTTATTATAAATATAATTTTCTTCGTAGGTTTGAATTTTAGACCCGAGATTCGACCAATAATTGTTTATTTGAATATATCACTCGGTGTTTGGGTTAATATTATTTAAATCTTTATGCAATCGGTTTGTGGCACCAATCCAGGTGATAGTCTATTTTTATACGATGGATTTGTGGCACCAATGTGTCCGGTAATGGGTTAAAGGAAACAGCGCCGCGTTGGGTTTTAAGAGCTGCCATGTGCTCGTTACGCCCTACATAACACTCGTTCGCCGGCTAATGCACCGGGCCTCCCTGCAGTAAAGGGAATGGGTTTGGCTGAGTGCAACACCGAAACGTGAAACATATCCATTTTTCCGTAGATCCGTAGAAAGAAAAAAACTATTGTAAACATACGTACCATAAATACAATGAATTGTGACATAATGCAATGAGTAAAGAATATGTGAGAAGTCGATGTATGTTTGGTAAACCTTGCATTATATTGTATATAAGTTCGTGTCTATGCAAGGAGACAATCTCACAGATTTAGTTGATATATGGATACATCTCAATACCGTGTATCGTGTTCTCGTGATGAGATTTTGTTCTGGAGATGAACTCAGAGGTCATCTTGATATCGCTAAAAAGAGACAAAACCCAAACCGTTGTGGACTCTACAATACTCTACAACCACTGTAAGAATGCGCTTGAGGTTTCAACCACGCGCATCTGAACGAAGACATTCGTAAAACTTTGTAAAAATGACACTGACATTTGACGTTCAGTAAGGCGCGAGACGGCGAATCTCGAGACACGGTATATTCAAAACCCGAGAGTTGTCTCCAAAGCATATCATAGAACCAAAATCCGTATGTCGTAAAAACACTATTAATAGTACTTTAAATTAACAAATAAATACATGGTAGGGTCATATAAACGACGGATTCATTTTGTCTAAAGGCGTTGGTTAAACGAAAATTCATAATCCTATGTACGACATATATTGTAGTACATATATTATATATGATTGTATAATATCATTGGTAACAGCATGACTTAAATCTATACCTACTGCACGCCACTGGTTATAAGGTACTTTAAAATAAATTGTAAACTAAAAAAAAAAATATTTGTCCTTTACAAAGACTATTAACAAAACATGTCTCAAATTTTTTGAAATCTTAAATGGTTAACACATTAAAATTAGTATAGCAGTTCTTCCACAGGAAAAAGTTCCGGATTTGCATCCCGGTGGTAACCAAATATTTTTTCGATAGATAGATTTACTCTGCAATTGTTCACCATGTTGAACCATGTTCCAAAAATTGCAATAAAATGTAGTGATGGTAAAATCGTTATTTAAACCGTTATTTTAACTGCTATTGTGTTCGATTGTAATGATGATTGATAACTGATTAGCGTAATTCTTCGAGCAATGACTGGTACACTAGAAAGTAAGCCTCCGACAGTTAAATCTTAATTACTAATCATCGACACGATCACAGTCACGTAACGGTTTACCATCACAATGTGTTTTCATGAAAAAAAAAAAAACAAAGTAGATGGCTCTTTCAAATAATGGAACGATAGATGTATTAATTTGAAAAGTGTAACATATGGGTTCGAAAATTTGTCATCAAAAGTACTGTCTGCTGTAGCATAGTTGGTTAACGCACCTTCTCTGGATTGGAAAGAGATCCTGGTTCGAGTCCCGGTAGCAACAACATACATTTAATTAGTATTTAAAAAATAAATTGTTTAGTTTTTAAAAATATAGGTGTTTTTTTTTTATTGAAATTTTTACAATTTGTTTATAAAATGAGTTATTAATTAAGTATTGTACATTATTAAAATGACATGTTTTTTATTCGCTTGACTCTTCAAAAGAGAGACTAGCTCTTGTGCTTGGAGAGAAAGTTACACTGTAATAATTTTATATAGAGAGTTATACATTTGTAGTCTATAACTATTTATTGTCTATTTGTGTGCTTCTGAAGTGTTCATTCAATTTCTTTCTAAGCTCTTTTATATCTTTTATTTCTTTAATTTGTGTAGGGAGGCTATTGAAGTTTTTTATCCTTAAGTATATAAAATTTTGCTGATAGTGTTTGGTAGTATATATATATTTTTTTAAATAGATATTGTCGGGGATAAGGTATACATTGCATCACTATTATTTTTGAGGTAAGCTCTTATGCTTTTAAAAGAAAAACTAACCATCTGCTTTAGGCGAGCGTTTTAACCCTAGACCGAACACTCTGCGCAGTGAATTAAATACTTTTAATTCATTTTCTTCCCTTTCTTTTATGTATTTTGATTCCCTTCTCTGCTCACTGAGGGATTTATCGCTCGTCGGCCACTTTCCGCTCCGTCATCCAGTTTCCCGGGTGATACTGCGAGAGGAGGAGGAAGATCGTAGATGCGATTACAGAAATGATCTGGGATTGAAGATGTCCAACAAAGGCCTTTGAGATTGACGTCGCGATCAACTTTGTAAAATACCCAAACAAACTTTTGTTTTCTGCCAGAACGGGCGAGGGTTTACGTTCCCGTTTTTAATTTCCACCACGCGCACAATGCACGAGGCGAGGGTTCATTATTCATAACTCAAATGGCAGTAAAACAAAAAACTGAAAAATCACCAGAAAGTAATGGCGCCAGTTCAAACAGTGCACTTGCGCTCGTGACCAACGAGAAGCAAAGCTATTACGTGGGAAAATATTTTTTAGACCTTTAAATTCAAACACATTTTTCTCAACTAATATTTAAACTTTGACACATTTTTGCCAATTATTTTTTTTTTTAATGAAAACCTATTTCTGTTGTGAAGTTGCAATTTCAGAACATAGTTCTGTGCTATTTTTAATACAACATAAATTAATCATTTTATAAACTGAGTTAAAACACTGTTTTATTCCACTATATTTTTTATTGTGTTAAACGATAGAACGTTTTCGGGAACATCTTCCCATTATCAATATTATAATTCAACTAAAATGGCTAATATATTTTCGAAAACGTCATTTCGTTTGACACAATAAAAAATATAGTGGAATAAAAGAGGTTTAACTCAATTTATATAAAAATAATGGAATTCCACAAAGTTTCACCAAAAACATTCGAACAGTTAAATGAATCAATCAGTCAATCTATTTGTCTAGAAATATTCGGTGACTACCGGAATTCGAACCTACATACTACATCAACCGATTACGTTTACGACAAATCTAGATCTTTTGTTCTATATATTTTTATAATTGATACATCTATTATTCCATTTTTAAAAGTAACCAACCTTATATAGCGATGAATCCCAGATCGCCAGAATTAAATTAATTCATTTGATTAAAATTTGAATAAACTTTTATACAACTTATACTCACTTTTCGCCGGATTGTAATAAGTCCAAGATAAACATACTTTTCTACGTATCTTCTGATTGATTTAATTTGTATTAATTACAAGTTATTCGATGTGTAAAATTCTGGACTTCTAGAGTCGATTAAATCTCGAAATTCACTAGCTGCAGCAGCTTTGCTGTTGAAGTCCTTGCTTTGCAAGAAATTGTTGAAATGTTTAAACACGTGATAATCTATCGGCGAGATGCCTTCGGTTGGTCGTTATCAACTGAAGAAGAACGCCCATAACCTTATTATTAATCTTCAAAGGTCTCATCATTCTTGGAATCACCATTGCATCGTACGTTCGGTAACATCACCCACACCAAAAGCGTAATTTAGTTTATGAACAGATTCTGCTGTTTTACTACCCGTTTTGAAGTCATACAAAAAATTATTTTATTAGTATTTTTCCCATATTTAATTCAATGGTTCAATTTGTAGCAAAAACAATAATAAAACCGAAGTTAATGTTACCAAAATACAAAACGGCATTTTCATTGAAAAAAATTAAGTTTAGAATTCTGAAAACAAAAATCGCATTTATTTTCCCACAGTTTAATATCGGTATAAATATTTAAAAAAATCAAATATCTATCGATTTATGTAACTCCTCACATAAAAAGTTTATCTTTTTCGCACTGGTAATAATTTCCTGCCAACAAAATCATGCAAAATGCTGAAAGGACAAATTTGTTATACCCTTTTTTATTTAAGGTAATAAAAAATGTAACTATGTTACTATAAATTATCCTCTAAAAAGCCTTTACTGTTTAAGAAACCTCTCCTTAATCTCCCGCAATTAAAGATTTAGTGTTATCACTTATTTGTATAAATTTATATATTTTAATTATAGTATTTATTGTTTATTTTCTTAGATTTTTTCGCTTTACTTCACCGAGTAACGGATCACAGATTACCCGAAAAATATATTATATATTTTTTTATGCTTAAAGTATTTTATTTTCATATGTTATGAGATATTTAAATACAGCCGCATCTTACATAAGTACATGTAGAAAATAATCAATATGAGTGTAGGGGTTGATTTAAATATGATTGACTCGGAAGGTTTTGTTGCTGTGAGACTGAAGCTCCTGACATCTTCAAGTCTCGCGCGTGTTGTTTGTATGTCGCAGTGTAGGGTGTCTGTTGTTGTAACTAGAGCAAGGTAAAGTAAAGAAAATGTAAAGAATTATACAGTTAGATGCGCGTTGAACTCTGAAGTGGCTCGCTCGAGATGCTGTTGAATGGAGATGTCGATGAGAGGACGGTCTGCGGAAGAGTGATCGCTAACTGCTTGGGCAGTGTCCGTCTCTGGTGCATATTATCTTATTGTATCTTCTGATTGGTCCATATATGGTTGATGAGTGAGTCCTTACACGGCCATGTCTATGGGCGCGTGCAGGGTCATCACATGAGAAAATATTATACCTATATACTCAATACATATGTATGCATTTTTTAATTAATTCATTACGTATCAAATAGATCGAAAACAAGAAAAAAAAATTGAAAATTTATGTTTTCCAGCAATTTTCGCTCTGTTTTGCGATTTAAATATTATATATGTTTTATAAGAATTGTATTACTTTTAAATCGTAAAGTTTTCACAACTTGAACATTTTAAGTATCAAACTGAGAGAAGCATCTTTGTGTGTCTTGTTTTTAATGCTGACCGGTTTCAAGGCGACCCGCTCTTTCTGTCTGAATATAATGTATTGTGTTTGTATTTGTGCATATTTAGTCACGTTAATAAATATCTGAAAGCGCACATATATATATATATATATTATAAATGTCTGGTCACGATAATTAATACTAATGTGTATTTAATATTCTTAATACGCAACATTTTATATTAAATGAAAAGATTGAACCGCTTTTTTTTGCTTATCTGCAATATAAATATTATTTTCAACTCCATAGTTTCGTTGTGTATTTTGCAATGTTGACGTCAGCGCATGGAATTTACACTAAATATCCGTCGATGCCTCAACTATTTATGTGAGCTTAATAAATTACATCCGCCGGGATGCAGGGCGGGGAGGGGTTGGGGGTGAACGTGAACAACTAGCTGCCCGGCGGTAGGTGCTAGGTAGGGGCGCGCCGCGCGAACATGTTCAGTTGTTGTTGTTGGCGCGAAAATGGAGCGGAAACTGTTCAGTTCCCGCCAAAACCGCTAACATTTTCCGAACTATATCCTAATTCGACATTACGAATAATAATTTATCTTTAATGTGATGTTCAACATCATAGAGATTTCGGTATTATATTATAATAAATAAAATATTATATTTCGTTTATTTTGTTTCTTTCATAATATTTTAATATTTTTTCCGAGATTCCCGGTTAACCGCGATTCTTTCCGAGATTCCCGGTTAATGCGTCACGTGACTGGTTAAAAAGACGCGTTTAAAAATAAGGTTGGGAGTGTTGTATATAAGAATGTAAAATAACTCAAACGTGTGTGTGTAAAACAATGTTTAGTTTTTTTGTGTTGCATCATGTTGCACCGCAATTTAACTGACATGTCAACAAATGAGGAAGAAATATTTCCATTCAACAAAAGAACATCATCTGTACTTGAAGAGACCAAAACAAAATACAGTGATGCATATAAGAGTTGGATCGAGGCGAACCAGAAAAATATATTATATGCAGGGGTGGTATGATACATGTGTCTGAGACATGAAACGCTTAATTTTTTGAATCAGATATATTTATTTGAAAATAATTTTTAGGCAAATTAATAACTATTACTTAATTATTAAAAGGTATCTAATACGTTAATATTTTTTTATACTACGTATTTCATAAGAAATCGATAATGAAATTAAAATTTTATCTTATTTACCCCCAGGAAATGTTAATTGATAATGTTGTATAATAATTAATTTTTATTTTTTGTCATTTAGATTTATTGATTCTTTTTTTTTACTACAAAATTTACTACCCTTATATTTAATATTACATTATATTTAATAATACATATACATTCTCCTTACAGTCAATCCGCTGTTAGGAGACACTAAAACATAATTACACCGTGCAATTAAATAATCAGCTTCCATTTTAAATAAATGATACCATCTTGATATGTTCCTTGATAGTTTTCAATATCTTTGTATTTTAGGAAACTGCTTTGACGTTTTGTAAAATTCTCAACATATTTATTTTTCTTTTCAGGGCAAAATGTGGAGATTTCACCAAAAGAGGCCATCGTGCTGCCGGGGAGCAACGTGACCGCTGTGTGCAGAGTGTCTTACCCCATACTCTACTGCAGGTAACTTCAGATATTTTTGGGTCCTTGAATCTAGGTGCTTATGGTAAATTCAAGCGAACCTTTGATTGAGTTATTTTATATAAAAACCACTGTTAGAGCAAACTAGACCCATTATACAGTGTTATTATATAGGAGGGGGCAAAGGGAAAAATGATAATCTCAGCAAAAAAATTAAAACAAAAAGTGAAAACTGTCCTACGTATTTTTCCCGCTTGCATTCAATAATATTTTAAGAAGACACTATCTACCAGGATTGTTGGTTGATGACATTTTCACAATTTCGCCAGTTGATTTTTATGAATTTTTTGTATTTATATAACTCAATGGAAATAAAATTATATTTATTTCAAATATGAATGTTTGGTACAAGTAGATTAGTTTGTGTATTTGGGAAGTATGTTCGATAGTAACGGAAAGACAAAGAAAGATATCGAAAAGTGAGTTACTGCAGGGAATAAAGTGAACGGCGCTTTGAATGGGATTATATCTAACGGGAATTTGTCAACTGTGGCAAGACTAGCGGTGTATAATGGAGTCCTGGTACCGACACTTGTGCATGGAAGTGAAGCCTGGAGGTGGCAGAAGAGAAACGAAAGTAGACTGAATGTAGTTAGTGGAAAAGAGATCACTTAGGCGGATATGTAGCAGATTCATTTATGACAAAGTAAAGAATGAAGATATAAGGAAAGAATGTAAAGCTGATCTTAGTATAGTGAGTAAGATTAAGAAAGGATCACTTTGGTGGTTTGGTCATATGGAACGGATGAATGAGGAGAGAATAGTAAGAAAGATATATGACGTAAGTGTTGACGGCACCAGAAATAGAGGACGACCGCAGAAGACATGGCACGACCAAGTAAACCAGATACTGGAGGATGGTCCTGTTAGAAGCCTCAATAATCATCGAGCTTGTATGAGAAGATGTATGAATGTAGATGAGGCGAGAATTGTGTGTCAGGACAGAAGAATGTGGCGCTTTATCCTGTCTGCTTATCCCGGCGGTAGAGAAACGGCGTGATGGTAAGTAAGTAAGTAAGTTGTATGAAATTAATTTGGAACTTGAAGAAGTAAACGATACATACGGGAAAGCAATTATTCAAGGAATGATAGATTGAGATTTCACTGTATGTACATATGTATTTACATATTGTATATTTACATCCTTATATACAATATTATCTGACATATATACAACTTTAAAAAATTTTATAGATATGGAGGTTAATTGCGTGGAATGGTGAACGTTACATTGTGTAAAGTGATCACTTAAGCCAGCCGAAGACAGGTCGTAAGCCCTGTAATTACCCATAAGTCCATATTTTTCCATTAATAAAAAATAGCTTCGTCTCTATGAGATATCTTAGATTTGAATAATCATTAATCCTTTTTTTACTATTTTACGATTTATAAAGTTTAGTAGCAATATTAGAAAGTCATTATATTAACAAAATTTGGCAGTATATATTTCACAAATTAAATTCAGTTCAACATAAGCATAAAAATCTACATAATTATTGAAAATATAATTAGAGATGTAATTTGATTTTTTATTTTCTTGATTTTGTTTCCAGAATTGAGATCACGGGTCATCCAACCAGCTACACACTAAGCCCGGGAAAAGGGGAGAATGGAGTTACCTACTTTGGAAATGGTTTAGATGTGAGTTCAACTGACACCAGGTCAAACTGAGTGTCTTAGTTTAATATGTGTAATTTAATTTTAGGAAAAATAAAATCTTTGCAAATTCTTTAAAATTATAAAATGCTAATGATGCACTAGGATCCACAAATGAAGAATATGTTTAGAATCATCGTTTTTCTTTTTAAAGCGCGGGGACTGCGGCGTGTCGATCGATCGTGTTGCCGACAGCAACAATGGTGAAATCAAGTGTACCCTCCCACCGCAGAACGGCCTCAAGGAGCTCACCAACAAGATGAAGCTTACTGTTGCAAGTAAGTATGCAGACTGAGTGGATGCTAATGAAATAAACAATTTGGGAATCTTTAAATTTATTATGTTGTCTTCTTATATTTTAAGTTTTTATTACTTTTCATTTGAAATTTACAAAAATTAATGTTTGTAGAAAGTTATAATTAGTATACGTGTACCTATTATGATACATTGTGTACCCACTTTAGTTTAGTTTAGTTTTCATATTTACAAAGTTCATCTTGACAGAAGTTTAGTAGGATGGACGTAGAAGTTATCTAGGGTATGTGGTTGCATTAAATTAAGATTTTACTGGGTTGTCGTTTTCTGCCAGGTACTGATTCTGGATATTAGTAAAATCCGGGTACGAATCCGAGTACCTTTTTATAAAATTTATAATGTAATTTTTCTTAGTAAATTAGTACATTTCCCTCAATGCTATCAGGTATTAAACACAAGATCATAGATGGTGCCCCTGTTGCGTGATTTCAGGACAACTGATTCGCTTATAATTATAATTGTATCATAACATTTGGATTTTGTTAATGTAGATAAATATACTCTGCGCTAAAACCAATATTGTACAATATTTCATTGTTTATTGTTTGTGATATTTTTAAACCAAAAATTTGTAAATACTATTTTTTTGAACTATTTGTCGAAACTGTCCGAATATTCTTTTCCGGATGAACCCTATGTTAAATTATATATTGGTATGTAATATTTATTAGACTTGTAATATTGAATGAAATAATTAAATTATGTTTTAATAATAATCTGGGAGTTATATAACTAGACCTCTGAACCACGTATTGGAACAATTTGTAAACTCTAGTGATACTCTAGAAAGGAATGAATTCCTAAAACAAGTAGAAGATCTAAATATATTTTTAAGAAACAGCCAGACTTTTGTCTTATTAATAAGAAAATGAGAAAGTTATTACAAACAACGCCTTACAATACAGCTTCCAGCGAGCAGATACATAAAGCATGATTTTATGAAATTGGACGAAACGAGTTTTGTTTGTCCGGGATAGAATGATCGTAAAAAAGTTAACTCAACCTCTTTTTCTATTTACAGAGCCTCCATCCCCTCCAACAATGGAGTTCAATCGAGGCTCTGACGGACCTTCGTCCTTCAAGGTGGGAGAGGAATTGAGGGTGCGCTGCGTGGTGGCCGAAGGAAGGCCAGCCGCAAAAATCAGCTGGTTCATGGGTAAGAATTTATATTTGTAACAAATGTTAATATGTATTATTTTTACTATAAAATACTATTAAATACTAAAGTGATTATGTTTGATTTTAACAATGATTGGTAATTGATAATTCGTAATTCTTCGAGCAATGACTGGTACACTAGAAAGTATACCTCCAACAGTTATCAATCATCGACAAATCTTAGTTACAAATCATTATCACAATTGCAGTCATATAACTATAAATAAATAAATATAATACAGAAATTTAATAAACTCGCAATCGATCGGTTGAATAATCATTTTTCATTTGTCAGATGGCCAGCCCCTCTTGGAAGGTCTACACCAAGTGACCATCTACGACGTGCCCAACTCTCCGGACCTGTCCACTGCTGCGCAAAACCTCACTAGAAGACTGCAGATGGGTGACAACGCCAAAACCCTCCGCTGTATGGCTGAGCATCCTGCTTTAGACGCCAGAAACAACATGGCACAACTGCAATTGAGTGTCAAATGTAAGTATTTAATTTTGTACCCGTATATTTTTATTATGCCTTTTTTTTAATAGTCAAGCCTGATTCCTTATTCTTCCTGTCTGTTTCATTTTTATTTCATCACTTACTGTGACACAAATCATTTTCCTCTTAATAGATGAAATCAGTGGCATAGCTATGCCAATGTAGCCAATACGGTGCATTGGGGCCCATGTTAGGTAGGGGGCCCAAAAATTCTTATGTACCTTACAATATTATTTGTATCAATACTTTTCCCAGTGTTAATTTGGATTAATAATAATACACAACAGCAAGAAAGCCTTATCGATGTATATAATAAGTACTTACCCAGCTAATATGTCAGGTTATGGACCAGACCATTGCCGCATAGCAAAAATTGGCATAAGGCGAAGTGAAGCGAAGTGCATATAAATACCTAAAACACACATTTTTTACTTACAAAGAATTAATTTTATTCTACTTTTATTACCACATCGTACTTCATATTCATAGTTTTTATATACAATACATATATACGGGGGGTCTTTTTTCCATTTGCATTGGGGCCCAATTTTTAAAGTTACACCACTGGATGCAAAAATATAATTCAAAATATTTTCCAGATGTGGTGTGGTGTACACAATTACCAAGAGGTGAAACATACAAAAATAACATTATATTTTATATCTTTTAGAGATGAAAAATTCTTATTAATATTTTTCAATCATTTCGTTATTAATATACACTATGTATCACTCCCTAATTGCAATGTCAAAACTTTTTGTCATCCTCAGATTTACCAGCTCCCCTGGAAGACCCGATTGTGGTGTTCGGGATCAAGATTGGCGAGACAGGCCTGGTGAATGTGACCATCCAGGCCAACCCTGCACCCAGATTAGAGTGGGTCTTCTTCGGTCAGTCAGTCGTTGGTGGGTCAATTGACGACACGGAGAGGTTTGAGGCCACCAATGCTATACCTCTGGTATGTTTGTTTATTCCTGAAAAAATTATACAAATCGTGTTATGGCTAAGAAATTAAATGTATTATATATTTTGAAAGGTAATATTGAAGTATGTACCATTAAAATGAACAGAGCCATTCTGGAGCACATCAAAGCAAATGTGATTGATTTTCTTGTACATCTATGCAACATATTGCTTTAAAAATATGATGTCACATTGATGCATTAATACAGCCAATGTGGTGCATTGGGGACCATGCTAGATAGGGGACCAAAAATCTATTCACACCCTACAATACAATATGTATTGATGCTTTTTCCAGTGCTAATATGGACCAATAAATTTTAAAATTTACCACAGCATTACATTGAATTATAAACTTTAAAATAATAATTTCACGCATGCATTAGAAAAACACCTGAAAACTTTTATCGATGTACCCAGGTAATGTATCGGGTTAGGGAAAAGACCATTGTCGCAAAATCAAAATCTCAGTAAAGCGAAGCAAGAATATTGTGCATTTGCGAATCTTTATAAGTGTGCCTAATCAAGACGGAAGTGGAAGACGGAAGTGCCTTGTCGAGTCTTTGGACCCTTGACCTTCCTAGGATAAAGAGACAAAAATTATGATGATGATGATAAAAATGTGAAAACTATAGAATACAAGAGTCAAATTTTATTCAACTATTAGTATTTCATGGTACTTAATATTTTTATATCTAGTACCTATATAATACATACGGAAACCTTTTTTCCATTTTGCATTGGGGTCCATTTTTTATTGTTACGCCACTGTTTAATAATTAAACTAATAATAAATCTAATGTATAATATAATATTATAATATAACATTTCCTCATTGAGGTCAAAATATCATAAAACATTTTTTCGATCACTACGGCACTCCCAACCACATGATCACCAGAGCACTTCATTTCTCATTTGAAGATGTAGAGTATCTACTGCTAATGCTTCTGTCATTAGATATCCAATCTCCTTGAGTTTCGGAGTAGCTGTGTTTTAACAAAATTATTTTTGTATTTATTTGCACTTTTAAAAAATATCAATAATGACTTATATTAGATTTATATATTTATTAATTTGACCTCATTTTTATTGTACATAATAATCTTTTGTAAATAATATATTTTTTAGTTTATTTATTATGTAATACTACTATACTATACTACTCTATTATAAGTTAGTCTTCTTCTTCTTCCGCGACACTCCATCCCAGGGTGGGATTTGACTTCTTCCACAAGTGCTCTCTACCGACTCCTATCCCTGACCATACTTCTCCAATTCCCACACTCTCCCACCCTATTCCAGTCCTCTCCCACACAGTCAGCCCACCTCTTCCTTGGTCTGCCTCTTGGTCACGATCTTTGGTGTCCTGTCACCTGGCATTCTTTAATTTAATTAATTATTATTATTATATTCATTTTTATGTCACAGGGCAACGGATCTTACAACGCCACACTCAGGATTGCCGGAGTCACCCGGGAGGACACAGAAAGGGAGTATCTGCTTAAGGCTTACAACGATCAAGGGCTCACCGAGTACCGGGTCAGGATCAGCACCATGGACGAGCCACAAGGTGACTTGATTTCTTAATAGCCTCATCTATCACAGCTTCCCAAACTTTTTAATAAAATCTTGAATAAAGTCTGAAAATAATGAATTGAAAGTATGATGGAATGCTTGATAAATTATTTACTTATTAGGCTATTGCCTAAAAATAAAACCCCTTGAATTCTAATGTGTAATGGGTTTAATACTTTTCAGATACAAAAAATTTTCTTGTGTTTTTTTAACATAAAATTTCAATTTAGTGTGAAATTTTTCATTTTTTTGTAATGAAAAATCTTAAAACAATACCTGAAAGTACCGTTTTTTGGTTATGGGATATCTAGGACACAAAATATTACCTCAAACCATTTAATTACTTAACATTTATTATTTTTCATATGTAATTGTAATCAGTTAGATAAAAATAGAAAATGAGAACTAGCTGCAAATAATTATATAAATATGATACTCTTTGAAAGTAATGTCTTAACTTACGGATGTCTTAATTGATGCACAGTCGATTTTCTTGCACTCTTTCTAGCCGGGAAGATGTCGGTGAATGTATACGGTAAGGTTTTTATTTCAAAATGAATGCTACAATCTATTATTTATAGTGAATGTTACTTAGACATCTAGAAGCCATTTCAAATTCGTACATATGATGTAGATTATAATTATTGAAATGTATGTTTTATTAGTGTTCTTTTTTAATTTTATAATGACGGCGATTCAATTTGAAACTTTCATGAAGATCTGCATATTTTTATATGAATGCAGTTATTGTATGGTAAAAAAGGTTCATAGGTTATCATTGCATATTTATCTGTCTAACTTATCGAAGGGTCGCAGTTTCCATTTCCAACGAATGCAAATAAACAATAAACAATTTTTATCATTTTATCCAGTCTGGTTTTATGATAAATTTCATTCAATTTGAAATATTCTCGAAAATATTTATTCACCCAATTATGACTAATTAATAAATTAAAAATCATTACAAAACATCTTGAGTTATATTTGATACTGAGGCTTCAAAAATAGAGTATTTACCTACGGTATAGAAATCTTCTTGAGCAGCTTTGGTTTCTTCAACATTTCACAGAGCATCGTATCACTTTAATATATTTTAAAAATCAAAACTTCAGGAGATTTGTAGCTGGAATGACATTCGACAACTAGTGTGTGAATTCTCGCAGTGTACATACAGCCGAGCAATGTAAACCTGCTCCGTACTGCTAGCCATATTTTCTGTAATCCATGCATGTATTGTATTTCCAGTTTCATTGAGAAGAAATTTAAAATACAGTCGAACTCGGTTATAATGAAAAAATACGTATTATTATTTTGATTCAGCCCTGTTTTTATACAACTCTTCATTGTTATAATGAACTCGTTTTACTGATATAACATACAAAAATATTGTTATCAAGTGAACAAAATACACTACACCATCTAAAAACCATAATTCTTGAGAAGTCATAAAATCAAAAGCAGCGTCTGCCGACGAGGTTTCTTATTGTTTACGATTCCTTTCGGGTTTGTGAATTCTTAGATAAAATAATTATTTTATGTGCGTCGAAAGTAGTAGTAAATTTTAAACATTAAAACAGAGCAGTATATTGAATTTTGTTAAGAAATAATGTGATTGTGGGATATTAAATATTTTATGTAATAACGAGTAACTGTTATAATGAGCAAATTTAGCTGGTGCCTTCGTACTCGTGATAACCGAGTTCGACTGTATATACATTTTTTTTATTTTCATCTAGATCTAATTTTACTGTATAATGTATGCATAATTTTCATATATTTGACCTATTTTTGTATGTATAGACAATATATTCGCTTAGAATAAAATGAATTAAGAATTATTTTAGTATTTAGTTACTTGGTGTATTTCATAAATATTCCCCCGCATTATTAATATATTTATTACAGAATGCCTGCAATTGTTTTTATTTTATGTATTTTTTTTATTTGAATCATCAACATCGTGCCAACCTGGGGCAAGCTAAAAGCTGTCAACAAAAATATTTTATTTTATAACTGGTGTCATTATAAATGTTTCTAAGTTTGGATTACACTGTGCGCTTAAATTTTTTTTTGTGCAATTTTATTTATGCGCTGGGGGAGAAAATAAGAAAAACATTACCATACCAGTATAATGCTACTGGTAGGACCAGGGTTGACCACATTAATTATGAAAATGTATTAAGACGCATACATAAGTCAAGAGAACTAATAACAACTATTAAAGTAAACTGCATACTCCGGACACATTCTCGGCAATGAAAAATATGATTATTTACAAATCATTTGTACAGGAGAAAATAAAAGACAGCAGAGAGTATGTAGAAAGAGGTTATTTTGGCTGTGTATCCTCAAAATGTTGGTGATCTTATACAGGATAAATTAACATATTGCAACATGGTCACCAACCATCAGTAGAAGACGGCACATCTAGAAGAAATCTTCTTAAAAATTGTGTGCGTGCTATATTTTTTTGTATGTGCTATGAAGACAAATCGTATGTGCGCGCACATCCACACACCTTGGTCATAAAGTATTTTATTTTTAAACAAAGAAAATAAAAGGAACTTATTCTCTCAATCTTTCACATGAATACTTTTTTTTTAAATAAGTAATATAATCAAGTATCGGTTAATATCATACCATGATTAAGGAGAATACATTCTTATTGTGAAATTGTAATTATTCAGAACATAGGTTTGTGATATTTTAAAAACAAATTAAATGTATTAATTAGAAAGATATACATATAAAATCAATTTTATCGAAAAATATTGTTGTTGATACCAAGATACGAACCTGGATCTCTTCCAATCTAGGGAACGTGCATTATCCGATTATGCTGTACCAACACAGTGGATTGACAACAAATTTTCAAACCTATATGTTACACTCTTTCAAATGAATACATCTATCGTTCCATTATTTGAAAGCCATCTACTTTGTTTTTATGGAAACTCAAATACCTTTTAGTAAACCGATAGCAGACACCAGAATTAACAATTCATTTTTATTAATTTTTGGACACATTGATACAGCTTATATATTATTAAGGAGAAAACATTCTTATTGTAAAGTTGTAATTATTCAGAACGTGGGTCTGTGATATTTTAAATACAAATTAAATGTATTAATTAGAAAGATATACATATAAAATCAATTTAATATATGTAATTTATTTAATATAAAATGAGCAGCTTGTTGGTATAGTGGTCAAGACGTTGGCCTAGTGATCTAGTGGTCGTGGGTTCGCACCTCATTCCAGAACACCAGCAAGTTAGCCCTATTTTTATAACACAAGTGTTTAGCTTAGTTTGAAAATAGTAAGAATATTGATGTGACGTGTATTCCGTGTACGCATCTCTATGTTTTTTTTATATAAAAAAAATTTATCGAAAAATATATCCCGGTAGCAACAACAATCTTTCTAATTAATACATTTAATTTGAATTTATAATACAATGATGACACCTTTTTTTATAATATTTGGAATGGACTAACTCACCATAATATTTGTATTTTAAATACAGGTGTGGATTTGAACGTGGGATCCATCATTGGAATCGTGATCACCGTTCTAGTAGTACTGATTGCCATATTCCTGGTCATATTTGCCAAAGCTACAAACAGGTGGTGTTTCGGAGGTGAGTGCAAATATAATATATAGCTTTTTTCATGCCAAATACAGCAATTAATATAAATATGTTTTTAACTTTATCAAACGAGTTTAACAATTGAAAGCATTACAGAATTTTATATATTCTCAACAGCCTTGCCTATTTTAATATCAGATGTCAAATTTAAACATTTTAATATCAAACTTTGGAGCGTGATCTGATGTACGTAAATATACAATTAAATTTCCTCCGTGTATTATTTTTATTTGCTGTATTTGAAACTGTCTTGTTGTGCATTAATGTTTTTATTATTAATTATTTTAATATTTTAAAGAGAAAAATAAACATAGAAGGATATATACATAATTGATTTCATTTTTAGACAGCTTTTTTTTAATATCAACATTTCTAAAAACAGTAGGTTCTTCATTCGACTCAGCAAACTCATATATTATTTTATTTTCTCATGCGCATTCTTCCCTTGAGCTTTTTCTAAAACTGCTTCAGTATTTGTAATTCTTTGCTTAAATGAATAATAAACCAAACCACAAAACAAAAATAAATTTAGATTCAAAACTCAACATAGTTATTATAGAAAGATAATTATTTGTTTAAATGTTACGCTTCTTTATTTTGATGTTTACTATTTATTATTTTGAAATGTTAATGTTTAAAATTTTCCGCAAATGTAATTCTTAGTTTAGAGACTATTTTTAAATTTATTTTAAATATGCCAGTTAATTCATTATTCTTACACGTTAATAGAATGACTGAATAAATTTTTATTCATACATGGCCAATGAAATCGAACCAATGTGCCATAGCATTTATATGAGTACAGTTGAATAAAACCATATTTATTTCGAGTGACATAATTTATTTTCAATGATAGATTTTATTTTGTTCTGAAAATAATACAATTAAATTTTTACATCCTGAATTTGAATTTAAAAATAAAATTTTATGTAAATGTTATCTCCAGTATGTTACACTTAAGTTTGTGTATGTTATTTATTGGCAATTTTAATTTTTCTGTGGTTTATATTTTATTGGTACTTATTTATAATTCAAATAGTGGAATGCAACTTTACATATATTTAAGTTTACATTAGAATTTTCCTAATAATCATTGAGAAGATATTTGGTAGTCGTGGTAAAATCATTATTTAAATCGTTATTTTAACTGTGGTCTTGTTCGATTTTAACAATGATTGATAACTGATTAACGTAATTCTTTGAGCAATAACTGGTACACTAGAAAGTAAGTGTCCAACAGTTAAATCTTAGTTACCAATCATCGTTAAATCTCAATTACCAACCATCGACACAATCATAGCCAAGTAACGGCTTTCCATCACTAATATTTGGTAGAAACAATCATGAAAGTATTACTTTTTACTGATTAATTTTATTAAAGGAACTTTATAACGAGTTGATTGTTAATTCTCTTTTTATTTGGGAAAATTTTTGTGTCGCCTGCATTCCAAATTTTTTTTATTCGTGAGTCCAATTTTCATTTGTTTCATCATTAAATTGTACTTTTTTTAATATGTTATTTTGTCAGCTATGAAGTGTATGCAAACAATCAAGAACTAACTATTGTTTACCTGTAGTACCAAAATCCCATGGCATCATTAGACATTTATTACTTATTGGAATGCTTCAGTTGTCTCGGAAATATATCCTTTTATTGGAATGTGTATTGTATTTTAGAAATTGTCGTTATATTTATGTATTTTGAAGCATGTTTTAAACGGGTGAATGATTTTATTTTGCATTGTTTTCATGTTTTTCCATACAAGGACTATTCTTCTTGAGAAAAGTTGCTTAAAAATTTAACCAGTATTAAATTGTGATTACGCAATAATGACCTTCATGACATATGACAGTTTAATTATTATACATTAAAATAATTAAAGTATGCAACAAAACATAACCTAACTCTTATTTAGGCAATATTAGGTTACCATGCACAACATTGTGTTAAGTTCAGAAATTCTGAATCTTTACTTTTAATATTCGCTTTTACAAATCGGAAATTTTTAGAATCCTTTTTTTAATAAATATTTCCGTTAATAATCAAAAAAGTTGACAACCATTAATAACCGTAAGTATTAACCATAATCATGTTGAGTAATATTAGTGTTATTTGGGAAGAAATATATATAACTTTAAATAATATTGTGAGGATTTGAAATTAAATTTTTCACAAGTGTGTATGTCAATGATAGAAGTTTCAGTCACATTAAAAAAATCTAAAATAATGTAGAAAAGAATAATACATTGTCAGGTTTTACTGATTGACTAGTGTGCCGGTCAGTTTTTTGTCATTAGCTCCACGACAGCTTTTATTATAATTGCAAGTCATTGAGGAAGTCCAAGCTTTGAGTTAGAAAAGATACAATTTTTGAGATACTGAGGATTTTTCACATTTACAAAATAATTTTTTTAACATATTACAATCACACTACGCAAAAGTTTAACATGTTATTCGCAAAAAAAATATTAAATATGTAGTAGTGACATTTTAACAAGACTGGATGTCGTGCAATAAACCAGTTATAATGTTTCGCATTTATCATTCAGTGTGAATTTGAAAATATAACACGGTGCTTATACCATTTAGACCTAATATGAAAGACAATTGATGAGTTAAGTTTAATCTTCAAAGAAGAATTGACCATAAATTAGAAGACAAGCTGCGTAGTTTAGATATAGAAATGCTTATTAAAAGACCATCTGAGTTGAGATTTGATTCATTTTTCTATATTTCATCATACTTTAAGTCAAATTTTGAATGTGATTGTCTCCAGTTTAATCTAGAATTAAACCAACATTTCATTTGTTTTATCTGATAGCTTTTCACAAATTGAATTAACCCTAAACCCTTTTAAACTCTACTACTAACCTAAAAAACCTACTTTGCATTTGAATGCTTGCATGAGAAATTATAACATATTTCTTCTTAATCATTTCTGTCTTCAAATCTTGTATTTTAGAAAATTATTTTAAATTTCAATTAGATCTTCGTGAATTTTGATGGCGTAATAATTGTGTTTTTTTATGTTAAAGTTATGACCTAAATTTAATTTGATGTGAAATGCTTAATTAACAGGCTGGTGTTGACTGTCTCAGTACTTTGTATTTGAATTTGAAATATATCAAAATGTTTAAGATGCAAATAATTTTGAAACATGATCTACTATAAGATTGTAGCTTTAAAATTGAAGTTACTTATGCCTTTCTCCACGGTATGTGATAAAGAGTATCATTCCTCTGTATAATAAGTAGCCTACTATTTTTTCTCTATAATTCATATTATTAAATATGAAAAAATCTATATAATGTGTTTATTTACAAATAATACATTTTCCTTTTAAAATTATTCAAAAATATGAGATGTTCATATTATTTTTTATATATAAACATATATTTTAGATATGAATATATCCTACACTGATTCATAATGCCACAGGAAAAAGTAATTGGTGTTTAAAAAACGTGTTTTGTAGTTCATGTTCCGGAAATTACATCATCACGATTTTGATTAATTTGAAAATACATATTCAAGATATAACACAATATTTTAAGGGTGACTATGTTGCCCAAAAATTACAAGATTATGTGTAAAATCTCATCATTCAGAGATATAGAAATTTCATTGAAGAAGTGTGGAAATTTCAAATGATTTATTAAATACAAAAAGGAATACAGAAAGGAAAACACGTAGGGGAGGGGGGAATCATGAAATTCTAATTCTCACTTTACATATTTGTGAAATATTCCTTTTCATAGTTCAGTTTTTCCTTATTTTCAATAGTGTGAAACATGGTATTTATCATCAGACTATCAAAATACTAGCACAGTATAAGTTTTGGATTTGTTTGAAATTAAACCTATGAAATCGGTCAAAATTAGCATTAAAGCCAAGTCAAGTTAAGTCAGGCAAGTCAATTAAATGTTATATGTTTCTATCTCACTTACTTAATAAGTGTATAAGCTATCTGGGCTAATGTTAGTAACTTTAAAGATTTATTTTGTCAATTCCAACTTGATATATTTTTGCGTCTACACTCAAAGATATGTAATTCATTTGCTACGCAAATTATTTAGAAAATTTTAATGTTTTATTAGAGTTTTCCCCAATTTAGTCATATAAAAAAAACATATTTAATATCATTAATATGAATTACTTTGTAATGCAACACATGATTATTTAAACTTTTTCAAACAAACTTTACTATACACACACAACTGAGTTTTATTTTTGTCACAACTACACTTTCAGGAGGTGTAATCCCTCTCATCCATAGGTGTAAATGATAACAGTTTTTATAGTTAAGTTTGTTTTAAAAAAATATATATTCTGGATGCCACAAGAGTAATAATCTATTTGTGAATCAGTCATCAGTTTTACAGACGTATTACTCTAATACACATCGCACAAATACTCCATTGCTATACACAAAAGTTTGTAAGCTCTTGGGTTTAAAATTAACACAATATTATTATGTATAAACCAAAATATAAGTCAATATCGATTTTGTGAAAAGCCTTTTGTAATATATTACAAATTCATCTCTTAGTTATTTTGAATTTCTCTATATAATATATATTACACTATTTTTTCATTGCACGTAGAACTCAATGAATAACAAAGCATTTAAAAAATATCATAAAAGTCAAAGGGTTGAAAATAGCTATTAGAATCAAGTATTTTCAAACAACACTTCTTAACACAAATTGTTTATTGAGTACAGATGGATTATACTCTTCTATAGTTAAAAAATTAAACATTCTTCAGGCAACTAGTATTTTTTCTACATATGATTAAGCTTAACGGTTGAACCTTTTCATTAATACATTAAATTAGAATGAATTATCTACTTTTTACGGTTATATTGTATGATAATTATTTCACTCAAAGACCTTGTTATTTTCTAATAACTTACAATAGAGGAGAGATATCATCTGTGTAAGTGCAGATCATGCATGAATTATTTGTAAAAATATTCAGGAAGGACATAACAACTAACACCCTAACATGCTTACAACTGTTAGGGAAAAGGTTTATTTTGCGGCATTGATAAGCCGATTCCAAGAAATCTGTTGGTCCGTTCTAAAATTTGAAAACTCTAACCAGTCCACCATAAAAGAGGCAAAAAACATATTTTCAATATTCGAACATATTTTGTTTCATCGCACTTTCACAGATGATATGCTATTTGACTAAAAAAAATAGTTTTCTTAAAAATTATATTGTAAATTGATTCAAACAATTTCAACATCGTAGCAATAGAGTATTTTCACTAGTCTCATTGAATTTCAAAATCACATTAGCAATTTAATTTTAAAAACAAGTGTGTACCAATAAAAAATTGACATCACATTCATTCATTCAGTCAAATATCACAAATAATGAATTAGATTGATCACATGATCGATCAATGAGAATTTTGAAGTCACAAAAAAAAGCTGCCATTTCTGCAATGATTTGATTTAATGTTAATTTAAAATCTCACAGAATATTTATTTTTTTATCATTTTTTTATTTATAGATTTTACAAAATAAATTGTTGTCCCTTGATTAATTAATAAACAATTTTTTTATTGAAAATTGGTTGTCTAATGATGCTATGATGTGACCACATCTCTACAAATGTTAAAAAAGCGAGGGTAGTTAGTTCTTGATTGTTTTCAGGTGGAGTTTTGCGCACGGACATTCCGGATGCCGGTGACTCGGAGGCGCCCTTCCCCAATGAGAAAATGGATCACGGGTCTGTGGGCGCCATTAATCAGTCTCACGAAGAGTACATCTCTAATGGAAACGGGAAAATCTCAGACATCAAGGGGTCCGACAAGCCTGACACGGCTGTCTAAGTGTTTAAAGTGAAAGACCGTGGAGAGACATTGACACTTATTCGATAATAGGCTTATTTGATTTGCTGATTTTTTTCACGAGTGTCGATTAAAATAATGGTATTACTTTTTGTAACTGAAGCAGCATGCAACTGGTAGCTGGTAATAAGTAATATGTAGCTGAAAAAATCTCAATCTCTCACACATACAAAAATATTATTGCCCAAAAAATGAGTCAAAGTAACACCACTGTCCATTACCACATGGTGGATATTTTGCAGTGACTTGCAAAAAATTCAATTATTTTGTCATATATGACAAGTGGAAAATGTGGTAATAAAAAACAAACAGCTAATAATAAATATATTACTAAAACATGCTCATCACGACGCTTACAATGCTATTGCGTATTACTACTAGTTGCGAGTTGCTAGTTGTTCATTGCTCCAGTGTGAGAACTTACTATAGCGTAATATTACTGTGTTGTTCATTTTTACGCGCTATAACAATTATTAAAACTAAGAAAAATATATTGTACTTGTAAATCATATAATATCTGTACCATTATTTTATTGATCGCTATTCTCTGATTTCTCCAAAACTTCTGTAATGAAATTTTCATATGTTGACTGTTACATATTGGAGCGGTTTTGCTAATTAACAATATTGAAAAACTATGCACACGAAATACAAGTCACATCAATATTCTCACTGTTTTCAAGCTGAGCTAAACTCTTATTCTATGAAAACAGGACTCGGTGGTCTACCGGACCGAGGCTCGAACCCCCAACACCTTGATCACTAGGCGAGTGTCTCACCACTAGATAAAGAATCATGTCTAATGAACGATATTGTTAATAAGCAATATTGCTAATATAATATACGGCTTAGCTGATAGTGTTACAAATACATACGCAATTTTGCTAATACAATTCTGTGAATTTTTCAAATATATGTCATGGTTTTGTGGAGCAAACCAAATCGATAACCTTATTATCATTTATAATAATAAAATTGATATTGCACAAAATAATTATTACTTAAATTGTTTTAGAGGGGAATGAAATTAAATAAAATGATTTCAACTCCTTCTGGTTGTATTTCAGACAGGACATTGTTTTTACTGAATCATTTATCCAAAATAACTACACATTTGAAACAATATGAGAAATATCTTCAAAACATTGCTGTTTGAACTAGTGTTAATACTGACAGGTTTTGTAATTTTAAGTTGGTTCGTATAAAAATCAGCATCAAAGAACATTATGTATTGACTGTCATTGAAATAATTACCTTTTTTTTTTGTTTTGATTCGGAGCTTTTTTGTCTTCAAATGTTTGCTGTGAATCAATTTGACTTTGCTTATGTTTCAATGCTCAAATTATTCAAAAGTGTTAATCTACCCAAACAGTACTAATTTGAAGATATTTTCTTTATAAGCAGGGTTTAACCGTTCATTGTGATAAACTTGTAGAGGTGGTAGATGAACTCGATAAAACTATTCTTTGTAAATTTCATCCTTTCAGGAACTATAAATTTTTTTAAACTAGTTGTTGTTTCAATCAAAGTTTCGAGTCTTTTGGGTATAAATCAAAGTAAAACTGTTATGTAAGAAATATAATTAAAAATACGAAACAATTTAATTATGGAACATTTACCCCTCTTTAAACAAAAATGTCCATATTTTTTTCAATAAAATTTGAGTTTTTTTTATTCAAATTATTTTAGGTACAAATGAATTATTGATATTATTTTTATTGGTAGTTTTATTTTGCATATTTATGGTGAATCTCATAATATTATACATCTTTTCAATTTTGAATTTATGTAAACAATTGAATCCTTTTGAATCAAATAGTTAACCCGGGAATGCATCTTTGAATTACACCCAGATCTGTAAGGATGACATTTTATGTGTGCTGCCATTAAGTATATTTATTTTTGCTCATCATCACTGCGTACCGTGTCAAAAGCATATTAAAAAAATATGCATTAAATTATTTCTACATACTTTTACTTTTGTAGGTATTGTCATTAGTTTATGATTTAATACGTTATGGACACAGAATTAGCTGATACACCAGTTTGTATGAGTCAAAAAAATATTTACAATGAATGTGATAATGTAATGACATGATCTAACACAACAATCGGTACTAGTATGATAATGTGGTCCTAGTTTGTTAGTCCATGTGTATTATCTGATAAGATAAATGAATTTTGAATTAAATCATCAAGCATTACTGACATTAGGTGTGTTTCTGTAATTATCAATGTAATTGTGGGCCTATTAATATAGATCAGTCATTACATCATATTTTTCTTATAAGTAACAACACTGTGTGGCGTACAATGCAGCAGTCATGCAGCTTGACAAAATCTTAAGGCATTGATTTGACATTTTAAAGCATTATGCAGTTTGATACACTATATGGTAATGCATACATTATTTTTGATTATATTTTGATTTTTTTTGCTAAAGTAATATAGCAACTGCAATTTTTTTCCGGGACCACACACAGTACACGGGCACATTACTAGTACCCGACAATCTTAAATAGAGGGCAAAATAATCAGCCTTAGGTAATGTAAAGAAATGCATTGATGTAGATTTAGCTTTGTTTGAAGAATAATTGAAGAATTCATTCTCGGGTTACCTGACATTTTTTATTTTATCTCTACAATGTTTTTTGATGCATGTTGTTAAAAATAATTATACTAAGATTAAATTTTAGATAGACATTTAAAGTTGTATTACGTTTACAAATATTTGAAACTTTTCATATTTGGAGTGTGTTCTGTGTTGTCCGTCACTTGTCCGAGGACTATTTTACCATCTCAATGTCAGCTGCTAGACATTGTATAACTTTGATTAAAAAATATTCAATTTGTCATTTGAGTGAACATTCAAAGAAATTTTTGTTTTTTTTCCCAAAGTACAATTTTTTCTCCAGTTTTTTTCAAAACTACAATTTGAGACTTGGTCAAGTGATAATGCCGCTATTTTTAAAATATACCATTATATATTTTATAGTTATTTTTCATTTTGTAATACAATACTTGTCATTCTTTAATAGTATTCACACAGTACTTAAAAAAACTAAAATCATTTAGTGTTTAAAAAGTCAATCCGTTTCCATTAACTTTCTTATTACTCATCCAGCATCTGACTATGAGCCTTATAATCTCTCCAATCATGGAAAGAATACTATGTAAATGGTAGTATTGATTCTAAATCACTAATTTTTTTTAGATATACGTAATTTGTTATTTTAAAAGATATAGGTATATTAAATATCAAAACCTCAAATTTTGAATACTATTAATATTTTTTTGTTCTTTATCTAACATCAATTTATGTAATTCTATTCCAAAAAAAATTGGCATATTTATCAAAACAAACCTTTACATGCACATTTATTGTAATTTATCATTGAATTATTTAATTATAAAACATAATTTATTTTAAATATGTTAGAAAATATTGATTTGAATGATAAAGACTGTCATAATGTATACATACTTCCAACATTGCCAAATCTACTGAAATCTCTACTGCCAACTTTATCATCAATTTAAATTAAACTATAAACATTTTTAATAAACAAATCTGTAGGTCGTCGATGTAAAAATGAAAATAATTCACAAAACCATTATATCATTTTTTTATAGTGGAAAATATTATAATGTAGTATTTTTATTTCAATATATAATCAATTAGTATTTTCGGTAGTGTGACATCTTAAACAACAATTATTTAGATTTCTCAAAATGCATGCATTTTTCAAAATATAACTTATATAAATTGTTTCGATCTGACTTTATATTTTTGTAAATTATTCAAGTAAGATTATTTAAAATTATGAATACTTAATATACTTAACAATTTTATAAATATTTATTAGAACATGTATCATTGCACACAGTGAGGCCACATGTATCATGTATCGAGTTAATAACAAAAGTTTTGCAGATTAATAGAAGCACGAGTAAGCAAGAGTAACTCGAGCACTATTTTTTAATTTTGTCATATATTTTTAGATTACAATGCGTAATTTTTATGCATTTTTTTTTATAAAATCTTGTCAATTATTTTATTGAATAATTTTATGACAATAATGTTTGTACAAAAAAGAAACACAGATATAGGATTTGTTCCGTACATCTGGCCTACCTGTGTGGCAATGACTGTAGTTTCAGTTTTACTAGAATAATAATTATTATTTAATATTTTTGAGTAATTATAACATTTTTATTCTTTTTTTTTATGAAAATATAGAAATGCATAATTTTTTAGAAATATTGATGAATTATTATATTAAAAATAAATGTACTGCTATACGAAATGTGTGTAAATGAAAAATAAATGTTTTTATATATAGATAAATAAAATTGAATCTATTCCCGTTAGCCATAATCTCATATTAACTTATATTAAAATTTTATATAGTAAAAATTATAAGCCTGAAGATATTATAAATAACTTATATGTCACTTTGGTAGTTATTACACTGTATCTCGATATTATTTGAATGGTCTGGGGCAGTAATATCCTTAATTGCAAAATCTGTTTTTATAAACTCCATTATTGTTCACAAAGCATACTGAAATATTTGTAACAGTAGGTGTGTAATTAACTATTAAGTATTTGTATCAGAAAATTGACAGTTACATTGCATTACCCCCATGCCTTTCAAACAAGTATGTTACTTTTTAAAATATGTGACTGAATATAATTATTTTATTAATAATTATTTTGAATTTGAAGTCAAGTGGCAAAAACTTGAGGCATCAATAACTCTGATTATTTTTTTATTCTTAATTACGTGATTTAGTAATTGCCTAAATATTTAACAAAAGTCTTTTTCAAGAATGTCAGATATATTAATATTATTGTTCATTATATCAATGGACTAATATGAAAAATATTCCTTGTTTCTCCCAATAATTTTCAGAATTGCTTTATCATAAAATTGATTTTACCCTTTATTTGGACCGTATTCTGGCCTATCCACTATTTAATTATAGGAATCTAAACATTTTTTTATGGTTATTTCAATTGACAAATGCCATTATTATTTCATTTATACTTAACATCAAACATTACAGGTATACATACTACCATTTTTAATCACAAATATTGCTGCTATTTTATATTATATTTATAGCTTTTGTTGTGTCTATTTTTGATATCTTCATTTTATATCGGAATATTTAGACATGTGATAATGTGAAGAGTGCCAAAAAGATTGGTTTTGAATATTATGACACTTTACACATTTTACATATCCGGTCTACAATACATTATTCTTCAATACGTCATACTTTTCATCTGTGGAAACCTCTTGAATGTAAATGTATGTAAAATTGATCAAACTAAGAATGCCATCAAATTTTTAGGTTAATTTATATTTAGGCTAGGTTAGGTATGACATATGAAATGGTTGTTATATTATATGATATATATACACATACATATATGTAAAGATTATTCCACTCTCCAATAGTAAGTTAATGGCGTGTTACGCTTAAAAACTTGATTTTTTAATTGAATTTCATGAATTCAAAGTATGTATGAAATCATTAAAAATAAATTGTGTCATCATTAAGTTGTGTTTTATTATTCAACATTCACACATTTATTGTAGAAGTGTCACTCGCTGAAGAATATCCTTATAAGAAAAATTGAGGTTAATTTCTCATCAGTAGTGTTGTTATATCCTAAAACATTAATTAATGGTTTCGGTTTCGCGTATCTAGTAATTTTCAACAAAGCTGTATTTATGTTGATTGTTATATAGTTCCCTTTTTAATGAATAATAGATAATGAAATGAGATAATAGCCAAATATCAGTAATCAATCAATGGAAAACTGGTAAATTTTAAAAATATGGTTTCTTAATAAATAAATAAATGCCGTAAATGAAACAAAATAATAATAATATTATATGTCAATGGCAAAGTTGAATGATTGGATTGTAATAATTTGGAATAGTATATATATATTTTTTTTTGTAACACGTATGTGTAAAAAATCAACCAGCGATCCAGTCAAGTGTTCATTAATTTTACCTAATACATTTTATACATTAATATTTTTCATACTTTCATTTTATACTTTTATATTTGTGAGTCATAATCACAATCCAATCGTATAGATAGAAACACTAGTGAACTAAGTTGTTCAGGAGACGCAAAAAACTGTTTACATTTTTCAATTATGCATAATCAAAAACAAACAAAATTCATCTTTGTTTGATTTGGTATATTTTTATGTTGATTTAAACATTAATTGTTAGTAATAACAAAATTACTAAAATCAGACTTAAGACCAAAGTTTTAAATAGCATAAATTAAATCAAAGAATTTACCATCATCATTTTCGTCCCCTTATCCTAGTAGGGCCGGGGGCTTAAAGTCTTAATAAGATTTTTAAATATTTTCAAACTACACATATAGAGAAATGAAGTTTGCCTCGATCTGAATGTGATTGAATTGAAGAGATGTTGTCCCTATGACCACTTTATTGCTTCTCATATGTACAGTCAAGGTATCGCCCCAACAAAAATAATACGCACTCGATGTCGCCTTCACAACAAGCTATTGTCCATAGTACATAATAATCCCAAATGTGTCGTACCTTTTTTAATTTACTCTTCCTATCACTTTTAGGAAATTCAAGAGAACTTTCTGCATAGTTCTTTTGACATCATAAAATTTTTGTTATTTAAAAAAGGAAATTGTTAATTCAATGCAAAAGTACAAACTGAAAAAATAAGCAATAACACAATTTATGAAAAATAGAATTTAAAAACAAGGGATACTTGCATATGGTTTTTGAACTCATTTGTCACTGTCTTTGTCATCAATATGCTGTTCTTGGAGTGTGGCATTATTCTTTCTTTTACACATTACAAATTTTCATTGCTTTAAGTGTCTTTTGTTTCAAATTTTGCAGATGGAATGACAAAGTCATCTAGATCCAGGAATGCCGGAGAATCGTAAGTACTTTTTTGAACTAACTTGATATGTGTACATACTAAGTTAAATATGCATGGATTATTTACATTTCTGTACATATATCATTTATAGCATGCTACAACATTTAATCATTTTATTTATCATTTATTATTTTCTTGTTTTTATCTAAAAAAAAAGTAATTGTTGCAAGCTTTCAGTAAAAATTCAATAATTGGGCATTTTTCACGTATTAGTCTCATTAATGTTATAGGTTTTTTAGTGATATTATTTTGAAAGCCTTTTTATTTACTACGTAATGATGAAAAGATGAATTTGAGATTAAATATACTTAACATCTAATGTTCCCTCTAAGATGTTCGGGTGTGTATCATAGCGCGCACACAATTTTTATCAAGACTTCTTCATGTGCCGCCTTCTATCAAAGGTTGGCGACCATGTTGCATTATGTTGACTTATCCTGTATAAGATCACCAACATTTTAGATATTGAACCACTTTCTTAGATTACACAGCCAAGATATCTCTGCTAACCTACACTACTAGCTCTGCTGCCTTCTATAGTTGTAAAAGATCACATTTTTCATTGTCTCTATAATAGCTGCATAAGATATATACTCTGGTTATATTCTCTATTATGACCGTAGTAGGCAATTTTCCTTGATAGTTGTTATTAGTTCTATTGACTTATTTATGCATCTTAATACATCTTCATCAGTAATGTGGTTAATCCAGGCACTACCAGTAACCTTATACTGGTATGGTAATGTTTTTTTTTCAATTTCTCTCCCAGTGTACCAATAATACGATAGGTCTTTAAAATTGCACAAAAGGTTTTTTATACCCACAATGTGATACAAAATTAGAGGGAATATTGCTAACATCTCCATAACGTAATCATGAATTTTTTTATTAAATTATGTAGATTTTGTGACTGTGCTCAGAATGATAGACCAGAAGATCATATTTGAGAAATGGCCTCTGAAAAAAAGGTGACGATGCTTTGGTTACAGAATAGATTTAGAAGAAAGTTACTGCAGAAAGTGAATGATGCTTTGTACTTCATTATTAGGGATATAGTATGTAATTGGTGGCAAGAGATTATCTAAGTCTTAGTACCTGACTCTTGTGAATATCAGAAACACTTTATATCATGCGATTAATGAAAGCCAATGTGCCTTTGAAAACATTATTACAAAAAATGTATCTTTTATCATCAGATTTGACCGTAGTCAGAATTATTGATTAGTCAGTTGTGTGAGGCAAACATGAACGGTAATAGAAATTGGCATGCTTGGCAAAAAGAGTTTACTCTGTCAGGATAGAAATTAAGGAGCTTTGCGAAGCAAATTAATTTAATAATACTTATTTGTTTTCTGCCAAAACTTAATCTTATCGAAGACATTATACAAAAAAAGCAGCAAGATATATATTATTTGCGATGTGTAGAATTGGAAATACTTACATAAAATAATATCTGAAATTTAATTCATTTAAATATTCAGCTAAATATAAAATATCAAACTATTTTTCACATTTATCTTGATATATCTTTTTTACAAAGGTGTGTGTATATATTTTGTGTATTAACATTTCTGTTTAATAACTTTTTTTATATAAATTTAATTAAATAACATTGTGCATGCTGCATGTTAAAAATGGGGGGTTTCCGATACTTTATTTTCAGGCCTGGCAATACCGATGGGTTGTTGCGATCTCCCCCCGCACTGCCCGCTGAGCAGCCTGGAAAGACAGGGTTGCCCTCGCTGCAAGTGTACGTGGATAGCGATGACAGTATGAACGTAGAGGAAAGGACGAGTCCGCTGTATAGCTCGGAAAGAAACAGGGTCAATCCTCGAAGCATTAGTACCGACATCTATTGATTATTTTTATCACTTTTAATATAACACATTATCTTTAAAAAAATGATATACTACTTCAAATTATGTTTTCAAATTTTTATACAAAATACTAACTGTAATTTTCATTCTGACTGGGCATCTAAATTGATAATAATTATTTATTTCTAATATTTTGAAAGAGAAAAAACACAGATTAATATCATTAGTGCAGTTATTTTTATAATACATCTTATTTTATTTTATTTCAAATTTTTAACAAGATGTATGGTAAATAGAGACAATAAAATGATGACTTTAATTTAATTAAAAATATCTTATATGTGTAGCATTTTTAAACATGTAGCTAAAAAAGTTTTCATTATAATCTTAAAATATATCATATAAATGATTTGATTCAGCATTCTTCCTCTAAGAGTTCACATGAAATTCTATGACTACTATTTATATAATTTAATTGAAATTAATGATAATTTGTAAAATTTACAATTTGATTATATGTATTTGAATTTTGACTTAGTGAAATAATGTGTATGAAAAATTATCAATAAAAAAAATGTGACATTTGAAAAATGTGAAATTTAAGAGGAAATCACTGCAATATAAAAAATCTAATAATTCTTTTGCACAAATTTATCAAATCATTTAAAGTCATTCAAAATTTTAGAAAGTTGATTAAATAATTACCTATCTTAAAGAAGAATACTATTAAAAACAATATATGTTTCGACGCGTACAATGTACAAAGAATTTTAGAAAAAAATTAATAGAAAGTTCTACACTGAATCATTTGACATTTCTTCCTGCTGAGACGAAATGAGTTTTTTAATGAAACTCATGAATTTATTTATACAAAGTTTTGCCTGTAGTATAACAATACTTAAAAATACAAAACTCATTTATGCCATTTTGATTTCACACTGATGTCCTACTAATTAAGTAGTAAATTAATAATTTATTCAGTCATAATTTGCAAAAGTTCATGAAAAGTCTAGTGCGTCTTATGAAATGCAAAATTGGCAATCAATCATTTAACTAAAAAATACACACTTGGATCATCTCCACCATTTCATCCAAAATAAAAAATCTACTTGTTACCTACGCGGTGCCAGCACTTCTCAACCTGTGAATTAAGCATGTATTTTGTTATTTGTGGACATGAATATCTGTCATTTGATATTTAAACGATACATGTATTACATGAAAGACAAAGGATACCAAAGAAAATCATATGTCAGCACCAGAAATGTATAACCCAAAGTTTAAATAAAACATTTTTTAACGTGCATTTGTACATGCAAACAATGTGTCGCCGGGAATGTAAAAAAATCCCATAAACAATTATTCTAATCTTAATTCATTAATTATACAACAGAGTTGACTAGCATTTTTCGAGAAGTATGAGTGATTGAAAGATTTGGTATTTAGCCTTGAAATACAATTAGTTAAATAATTTATATTACCATAATTTATTTACAACATAAATATTATATAATATTAATCAATGAACACATTTTATAATTATATCATTTTTCTCTGTTTAAGCATAGTATTTGTATGACGCGCTAATTAAACAGCATAACAATGATAATTTGATTTCAAAATTTTACTTTTTGAAAGTGTACAAATTCCATATTTTAACAAGTATTAAATAACATACTACCAAACTTTATAAAGTAGTGCTAAATTTCTTATTAAATTCCTTAAGAAATAAAATTAATTTCAATATACATATATGATTTTTAATGAATATTAAATGTAAAATGATAAACCAAGAACAAATTAGATGTTGTATATGAAAACAATGTTTTGAAATTATTAGATATGTATATGTATTTAAATAATATATTGCATTAACTAACAAATGGCTGATTTTAAAATGATTATTTTTCAGATTTTATCTTGTGACCTAAACTAATGTTTTAATTATTATTTAGTATTCAATTAAATTATGTTTCAAAGCATATTTTTTTACAGAATATTTAAATTTATTTTTATAGAGAATATGTATCTTGTGAGAGCATGTTTAAGGTATTAGGCCGTATCTAATTTATCAGACATAATATTATAATTAATAAGAATCTTATGACCCTTATAGATCAAAAGAAAATTCACAAAAATTATGTCTTATTTTTGAGAAGTTTGGCACGGTATCGTTATATGTAATGATTTAATCTTAATGTCAAGTGATGATAATTTCTCCAAATTGTAACTTATAATATAGAAAACCATTTTTAAAGTTCATTGCTTCAAGTGATTAGAAATCAGCTTGGCTGGATCTGAAGATTGTTTTCACATAATATTATTATGTTGTTTGGAAAAACCGTGTCTATTGTTCCATCATACAAAGATTTGATGTGCCGGATTCTATAATATTCCTTTACAGTTGATTTAAGGTGTGATTTTTTTTATATAACAAATATAGTAATCCCTCGTCAACTACGGTCTTGCCAACAGCAGTTTTAAGATAACGCAATTTAGTTAATTGAGATTTTTGAGATGACATTGAAAGTCTCTTAGAGACAATTATGAAATGAAGCAGTAATATTTCATGTTACTACAGAAGTTCATCGAATTGTAGAGATATCAAAACAATAAGAAGAAGAAGTTCTAGCTGACACACAACCAACTAATGTTGAGGAGATTTTGTAATATCAGCTGGAGAAACTGACGGAAGAGGACCTGCAAAACCTCATTCAATTACAGAGTTGCGAAGATGAAACTAAAAATATGGACGTATGTGAAGAAAATAATAAAAACCAGCCACATAAATTTACTGAGGGCCTATGTTATTTCTAAAAAATTGGCCCGCGAACACAGTGAAATCAAATTTTTATACCAGTCTATTTTACAGTCATGTGTAGAAATACAGAAAGATCTTAAATATGAAATGAAAAACCAACAATTTAACTTTTTTTTTAAATAAAACACAAGTTTGATTTTTAAAAAATAAGTAAATAACTTTTTTTAAATATTCCCATAAACCCTATTTTCTATGAAACTTAGTCTCGCCATTCGAGGTTTTGCCAACTGTATATTTCCCGCAGTTGGCAAGGGATTACTGAATTACTGTAACACAATCTGAACATGTTTCATATGTATGTTTGAAAATTATATATTTTTATTATGGATGCAAACTATAATTTTAAACGCAGTACATTCAATAATTAAATATATTTTTTAACAGACGCTTATTTGCCATTATTGCTGCCAAAGAATGAATACACACATATTTAAAAAAATGTACATATCAATATTCTATTTTAGTTTATTATTTGTTGAAATGCCCCATTTTGCATGCAGTGTTGCCAAATATTTAGTTATGTTGTAGTTCAACCACCGTACCAGGAAACTATAAAAACTGTACTGTGTGACAACTCGGCCAAATTGCCGATATAATTTTAGCTTACAACTCTCACACTCACTCCTTGCTCAAAGGCCACATGGTAATAAAATATCACAGTGCTAAAGAGCAGCGTTTGTTGATGAAGAGGTCAATCAAAAAATAAGAAGACATTTTTAAAATAGATTATTTTTAAACATTTAGCTATACATCTAAAGTAGTTTTTTAATTACATAACAATTTTTTTTTTAAATAAATTTGTGTATGAAATCAGTGTAGAATGACGAACTCGGACAGATTATCAAAAACTCCTCAGTTGTAAATATGTTTGTAAATTAAAGGGTCAAATCGACCCCTCCTACATAAAGTATAGTGAGTAAAAAATAACATTTTTAATCATTCTAGTATTTTGCACGTATTTGATACATTTTTAAATGCCTGTAATATTTTTAATATTAATTTTATTAGTACCTATATCATAGAATACAATATTGATTTTTTTAATCTGCCACGTTTGCCAATTGGCGAATGTTTTATAAATATTCTATATATATATAAAATATCATTTTGTATTAACAAATCACACAACCATTTTACTAAAATCTATTTCTAATGTTTTTGAAAAAGGTTTTTAAGGTTATTGTTTTAATACATTCATATATGCGTACATTGGGGCTTATTTTACAAATTGCATGAAATTTTGTTATTAACCATTTTATTTATAATTCATTTTGTTTTTTGGCCATTTTAAACCATTGTTTTTACATTATTGTTGTTAGTTCAAAAATATATATATAATAGTAGAAATTACTGGAGAAAAACCTAAAAAAATATTCATGGTAATTTTTATGATGCGTGTAAATAGATGAGAGTTGATCTCTTGTCTCAGAGATTTGTTGGTAAAACTCAGGATCTATCAGCAGCTTTATTCTACTCTACATTCAAAATACATTGGCAATAAATTATAGCTCACTTCACGCCCAGCTCTATACCTTACTGTCTACGATTTCGAAATGAATCTCCAAGATAAGTCTTATACACGTACAAGCGCCATTGCAAATGATAAAAATGTCCAAGTAAACAAACGACTACAAAATTAAATGTGATTGTAGATCACAAAATATAAAAATACCTCCAATTATAAACCATAGTAGGTCAACTGTAAATTAATTTGTGTCTACAACTGGCTATATTAATTCTTATTGAATTTTGAGTTGAATAACAAATTATTACACATCTGTCAAATTTCATATAGTGACATTTGAATCTTTACAGATTAGATTATGCATTTATTTTTTTGATTGCCTCTAGAGATTTTTTTGGCATTACACAAATCAAATTAAGTGTTTTAATTATGTTTTTTTTTATATAATTTGAGTAATAAAGTATTTTTAGTAATAAGTCTATTTTTCAATAAAATATCCCTACACCGAATTTTATGAAAAAAATATAGATGTATTTTAACTCTTTATATGCTATTGGTGTAGACATCAACAAATTAATAAACGTTAAAGCACTAGATATCATGTGCGCTGAAGCGAAGAATCTAGCAGAGTATGAGGATGATATAATATTGCTAGTAATATGTTAAACGTACCCATGTCTGATATTAGATATGTCTAAATCTATTTGCTTGAAACTGGTGAATCAGAAAATGTTACTTGAATAATTTTTGTCGTGTTGATCTACTAATGGAGTGAGTTTTTTTTAATTACTAAACAAATGGACAGACATAAGTGTAGATATTTGAAGATGAGAAACCACTGGAAACAATTTTAATCATAATTCATCCTTAGTGTTAGTCCATCCGCACCACACGTATGTATGTCAATTTAAAAGCATCAATTAGTTTTATAGAAATCCACTCAAACTTGATGTGAAAATGTGATTGCTGAGAGGCGGACATGACGACTTTGTATGTATGTTCCACATGAATCAACTAACAAAAAACAATATTTCATAAGTTATGAAGATCATTCTGCATTAATCTATCTATTCATTCTACTATACACTCTTTTATATTATTATATCTGGTCAATATTTGTTACCCTTCATCTTGGCGAACGCTGCTGATGTATTATGCCTGGACGATATATTTTATAATAGTTGTGAAATAACCGAGGTCAGAATAAAGAAAGTTTTAAACAGATGACACGCAGATACATTTAGAAGAGTTGGAAAGAATAACTTTCATATCATTCACTTACTGTCAGAAGTTATCAACAATATTCTCCCACTTTTTTGAAACCAAAATGATCACCAATTTTCACAGCAGTGACACAGAGAGTGCCGACGCCGGCCACCTCAGTAGAGCCAAAGAGGAAACCAGAGTCATGGATCCCGCCACGCCTAGGGCTAAGGAAGGACCGAAGGCTAAGGACAGCCCCATAGCTCGAGCCCTAGCTCTGCCCAGGTCCATTAACTTCAAAGCCTTATTGCCTGGTGGAGTCAAGAACAAGGATAAAGTGGCGCAAGTAGAAGAGCAAGTACCAGAGAACAAGGCTGACGAGGAAGCCAAGGTAGTCACATAATTTTTATTAGAATCCCGAGTCCACAATAGAATATAATAATATAGTTTTCAATAAAATAATTCCTATAACTAAAAGTTTTATCCCAATCTTATCACTTATTAAATACCTTCAATATAAAACGCTTAGTGCGAGCTAAATAATATAATTTCTACAAAAAAAAATGTGTTTCAGCCACTTCAAGATAAGACTGAGCAGCATGAACAGGGATTGATCTATGCAGAACTGGCTCTACGGCCAAATGCAGAGCAAGACACCAAACCCACAACCACTGACAAGACAGAGTATGCACAGATTGTGTACAATCAGCAGCCCATTGAGAATAAGCTGGAAGACAAGGAAGGAAAATAAACGGATATCATTAAAACATCAAACACTGGCAATTTTTGTTATTCAAAAGAAAAAAAAAATCTAATACATTCAATGCACAGGGATAAGAATGAATAATAAACATTATTTACCATCAGTTGTAAGTATTTTTTGATACAATAGGCACCGATTATTGTGTTCACATTTGGTTAGTGTATTTTGAACCCAATAAATAATATCTAAAACATCAGTCGGTTATTTAAAAACAATTAGTGATGAACTAAATTGTTATTTTAACCATTATTGTAATTGTGATTGTTAGATTTGTGATTAATTGTAACGATTATTGATAACTGATCATTCGTAATTCAGTGACACACTAAAAATTACATCATCTAACATCTAAATATCGGTTACTAATTATCGTTACAATCAAATACGAATCACACAATCACAGTCACAATAACAGTTTAACTCATGATTATTCAGGTAAAAAAAAATACTAAACCAAAGCTCATGGTAATTAGTGAATATTTTACATTTATACGTAATTCTTTGTCAATTTCCCTGCACATTTAAATATCACTCTAAATGCGTATTCATAATCAAATATTTCTGATTAAGTGCAAGTAATATTTTGATACAAAAATTAGTCAATTTGATTCATGTGTTTTATAATTATTTAAAATGTATGCTTCTGTGTAATTCTTATTAGACATTCAATGTTACGCATTCACCTATATATTTATTTTCAATAAAAATATATTTTATCCGAGCTTTTGACATCGTGAAACATTCCATAGATTATTATTTTTAAAATTCAGTGTAATTGTTTTGCAGTTATCTCAATCTTTTTCTAACACAATGAATTATTTGATATGATTTCATGTTTATGAACTATGAATAGGTTAACAAAAATTGTTATAATATTGCTATGCTGTATTATTTATATTAGAAAGTTAACCTTCAATTACTTGAAGCACAAAAGTGCATTTGAACTTTTTTTTATATAGAAAGGATTTATAATTAATTGAGGATATAATTATTAATTGAAGGTTAAAAAATACTTACTTTACAGAAGATAAAAATATAAAATCCGTTGAACAAATTTTTTTCAATTCACCTTCTGGTTGTTACTAAAATTAACAACAAAAACAATCAAATATATTCTATTTTTAAAATAAAATAAACTATAGTTTTCACAATGGATTAAATATTTTACATTTTATAAGGCATTTATGACTTTAAGCGCAATGTTTTGATAATTCTTACTTCATGTAGAGTACAGTTTGTTTAAGAAAAGATGTCTAAAACTTAAATATTACTTATTTCAAATATACTAAAGGATGCCCTTTAAAAGCAAATTCATTATAACATTTTTAATGGTTATTTAATATTAATTGTTGTGTAGGTTTTTCACTTATGTAATTTTATACTGTGTACCTTTTCTGAAAGCATCTTTATAAATTCTTTTTAGTTGTTAATTATATACAAATAGCGAGTTGTTTTCTTATTTTTCTATTTTTACATGATAAGTTTACAATTATTTATATTTTTAAAAAAAAGGAATATATTATAGATTAATGAAAGAAAATGTTATCATAAAATAGTAGTGAAGTGTGGGCTTAATGTTGTCATAATAAATTTAACTTATCGACATCTTATTCAGACATTGCATAACTATTTTGTTTAGAAAGAAAACTTAAAATTGTGGGTAAAAAAATGCAATTGTGTCTCTTTGGGCGTAATTGATCATTTTATAATAATAATTTTACAGTACATATTTTTATATTATAACTGTAACACAAACAAGATATCACGGTGGTAATAAATCTCAATGAGTTTTTTGGGAATTCTGTACAATCTCGGTAATCCGGCTCATCAATTATCAATCAGCCAACATCATCTGACAGTTCTGTCATCTAATATATTTTATGAGGGGTGATTTTAACATTGCACGAATTCAGATGATTAAATTTGGCACTATTTACATGTTTTAAGAATTGTCAGCAAATTAGCAGAGTATCGCTTTTTCATTTATTTTAGCGAGTGTGTTTAATTAATTTTAATATATTTGAATGATTGAATGATGCCAAAACTCTTTAAATTTTCAATATTATCTAGATTATTCACACTTTTGCAATATTTCAAGCAACGTAATCTATTCACTGAGTTCTCAGGTTTTCACCACAAACTTTAGAAACTTGTGTCGAAAGTTTTTTTGAGTTATTTTGCCACGTATCTTTAATCTCCTAGTTGTCTGACACTTCATACTATTTTTACTGCACCACTATTCAAAAACTAAATAAATAAATCTTTTAAAACAAATTCTTTGATAAAATGATGTGCTTCCAGTCTCATATTTGAGCATTGGGAGACAATTCTTGGGCTATGAAACTTTGGCAATTAATATTTTAGAATTGTAATCTATTTGCCTTTTTTCATGTTATCAATGTTATATTATCTTAATTTAATTTATGAAAAAAAGACTTAAGCATGTTATAATAAGCTTAATTTTGTAAATTGTGAAATTGTTTTAGATGGGTGTTTGAAAATATATTTTTTTGTATTAGTAAGACACAAATTCAATTATCACAAAAATGCTTTCTTCAGTGTAGAGTTTTTCAGTCTTTAATTTTTAATTTAAGTGTTATTTTCAAAGACACATTTTTAAATTAATTTAATGTTTCCAAAATACCACACCATAAAAATATGGCTGAATGAAAAAATAAAATATGGTTGAATAAAAAATAAAAATATACTCAACACAAATCTGCAGCTTTGAAAATGTATAAAAACGATTCTTATGGACTATTTTTAAGTTCTTTTCGAATTCTAATTATTACTTTAATTACTTTATTACTAGCATTAAATTGTTAGGACACATTTACTCTTAAATACAAATGCTGAAATAATCTGTTTCAATATCACACATACACTGCAAAGATATTTCACAAGCGTACCAATTTATATTAATAAAGTACAATATTATTTATGTAATTTGCTTAGTTACTATGATGCTTGATATATTTTTTAACGTGTTCATTGTATAAATTTAAAATAAGATGCATTGTTTAGAATTACTTGGAAGAAAGAGTAACAATATGTTTACCAAGAGGAGTTGAAATAATTTCTACTTTTCTGGAATTTTATACCAATGTGCCTTGATACAATTAGAGTTATAAACTGATTACTTACAAAGTAGAATGTTTTGTAATATTAGCGTAAATTAAAGCGGACCAAAGGCAATGAATTCCATCCTGAAATTTATGTGACTATTAAGCCTGTTCAAACATAACCATCATTGTTTGAGGACAACATTTGAATAGTATTCTGGTATATGCGTGTTGTTATCCCGTGTGAAAGATATTTCAATATCTCCCTAGTGTAATATTGCTCGATCCTATGTTTAATGAAAAGACCTAAGTAGCTAGATTTCATCTCATTTCCCACATTTCTAAATCCTTCCATATCCATGACACATTAAATACATAGATTTTGTCTCGGCATAATACGTCAAAAAAAAAAAATTGATGCCTGAAAGGTCAATTAAATTGAGATTTTTCATATTACATACATAGTGTTACTTATTACAATGTTAAATTCCAATTGTTATGAATCAATACAAATGCTGTTTTATAGGCTTTCTAATCAATTTCATCATAAAGTTTGTTGATCAATTTTTACACTAAATGGTACATACATGATGCATGATGTGTGAATATGAATTAAGAAAGATCGGGATTTCTGTATTTTTTTCTAGCTCTCTTTAACTGCCAAGCTAGAGCAAAACGACACCTGGAAAATTTGGCAAATGAAAAATCTAAAGTTTAGAACTAATATGTCTTGTAACTTTGTTTTGGTGCCATAAATTTAATTCCTCTTTATCCAAAGGTTTAACATATTGTTTGTCTTTCTTCTTTTCACTTATCCAGTTTCATGTAATGGAACAATAGACAAAACAAAATCATTTATTAAGAAGTTATACATCAATTTTTAATTTTTTAGCATTTTTTCCATTTTCTATAAAATCATTATGCAAAGAATAATGATTTGATTTCTTACACTATTTTACATTATATGAAATTGGATAAGATATATTTCATATTTTTTAGCACAAATAAAAATTTATTTACACAAAATTTTTAAATAATTATAAAAAAGTGCTTCTAAATGTAAGAAATCAATGTTGGGTAAATATTTAATCTTGCTGTCTGGATTGTATTAAGATTTCAAATATTGTAACTGTTAGCTATGTGTATGACTTATTATTCTAACTAAATGTACGTATTTTTAAATTATAGAAATAAAGAAAATTATAAATTTAACATTTTTTCATTGCTCCAAACCTTCAAAAACAGTCTGATGATTATATAGATACTTAGTTGTATAGGGAGATGTAATTCATATGTCAAAAGGCTCAAATAATCTGATACCTGGCAATATATAGACATTCAACAAATGAAGATTACCTATTCCAAACTAACAATACCAGTTAGATGCTATGTTCAAATAATTTATAATACGGTAGTCTCTCAATTTATCTGGGATCGTTAGGAATAAATGACCCAGATATAAACTCTGGATAATCTCCACCAAAAAATTTAAAAAAAACCTACTTACACTCTTTTACTTGAATTGTGACAGTTGAGAAGTTTATTTTTTTCCCTTTGTTAATGTTATATCCTTAACCTGATTATACGGTTGCAAATAATGGTGTCATCTTGTGTGCGGAAATTCAGGTATTCAATAACTCAATGTAAAACAGTACAGTTTATTACAGATCACACAGGTATTAATACAATATAAGAGATGTGTTCTGATCAACGATTCTGGAGAGCCGCACCTGAGCATGATGTTTTTTTATCCCTTTCACGCTGTCATTCTTGGCAACATGCACGCGTCATCCAATCGCTACATCATGATACATTACAGTTAACTTTTCGGCAAATGGTGCTACACAGATTTCGCAACAATAGCTTACCAGCAGGAGTACCTTACAGTTATCTTCCTGTTCACCATGAGTTAAAGCAACTTATAATTTAGCTCGATACACCCACCCACTTTGAGTCAAAGTTAAACCCTCAAGATCATCTCAAGCCCTCAAACATCATACTTAAAAATTATAAGATGTCGCAATTTCCATCCCACGATGTGTGCACAATTTCCATTATGTTTATATTTTGCATTAACAATTTTGACGCTGAATTTAGTAAACCCAACACTATCCAAGATATTAATAGCGCAGCTGAGGTGGACTTGTCACGTTCGACGCATAGCATTTAGACAGGATAGCGATGAAAACATTTGAAGCAAAACCCACAGAGCCAAGATACAGTGGTGGAGAGGATGCACAAACAGTCAGCATCATAAATAGGTGAAGGATCGGAATGCTGACAGGCCAGGGTCTATTCCTGGCTGATGCATCATTAATGTTGATGACTTATTATTTAAATATTAGATGACTATCACAATTTTTATTTGTCAATATTTGTATTATTACAATTTACAGTGATTTATGAGAGAATATTTTCAAATTTTGAGTACTCTTTAATGATTTATGAAAATATTTATTATACATGGGCCATAGATTTTTGCATTTTTTAAATCGCTTATATGCGGAAACCGCACGAAGGAGGCGCATATGGGGAACAACGCGCGTTGTGCGTAAAATAATTTTACAAAAACAACAATTCTTATGGGATTGTTCAGTGCCTGTTTCGCGCTCACTACTGATTACACAGTGTGAATCAATGTCTGAGTGTTAATTGAATTAAATCATTGCTCAGAATGTCCAAGGAGACCAGTTCAACGCTAAATAAGAAGAAACTGGATGGCCACGGAGCAAGAGAAGCAAAGAGAATGTCGCATAAGTTAACGGGTCTATACGAAAAGATCCGAGCTTGTCGACTCGCAAGCATTCTGCTGCTATGGCCACACCAAGATCAACTTTGCGTCGAATTTTGAAACTACACCCATATAAGATCCAATTGCCATACATCCAATGTGACTATACTAGTGGTGAAGGAAATGTTTCCTAACATATACCCATACCCCCCCCAAACTCAGATTTAACATATCTAGATTTATTTTTATGGGGTTATCTCAAATGTCACGTTTACTTGGATAAACCAGCCACAATAACCCAACTTAAGGTGAATATTAATCAAGAGATAGCCAACATCCCACGTGCTTTGTGTCATCTAAACCTAGGTGCCAAATTCGAGGAATGCCAGCAGCGAGATGGTGGACATTTAGACAATATTATTTTTAAGATATGATTTTCCCAATTGTGCTCTTTCAGTGAAATAAACATTCATTAGCATACAACATGTAGTTTTTTTTTTATTGAATTTTTGAAATGTGTAAAACTTATGGCCTGCCTGTATTTGAAAATGAAATTTGTAATGTGCATGTAGAAAGGTACACAAATTTTACTGAATACTTTGCCTAGCACTGTCAACGTCTTTACAGGTAGCTGCTGCATGTAATATGTAATTCTAGAATAATACAGGACATTAGGTAAAAAAAAAATATGTCAACTTTATTTATATCATTTTTAATTATCAAAATATACAAATATAATACAATATAATAAAATTATTCACTGTACATAATAAAATCTTGGCCTGAGGAACAATAATCTGTTTTATAACACTTGTATTGAGAAGTATACACAACACATACATGTCACAGAATTATTCAGAGAATGAAGGAAATATCAAAAAGACCATGCGAAAGAAAATTTGTAGACAAACTCACTCGATAAAATCTCAATGTGAACTCTCTGTCAAAAATTATCATTTCTTTATGTGATGATTTTATATTAAATGTGTCGTTCATTTACTACCAACATAATAATAACAATTCTTTTAGAAAATTAACTTATTTTTTGCTCGTCGAATGATTAGTGTACACAAATTTATTTTATTCCTCTTAAATTCTAGATTAGAAATAATATATTGACCCACCAATGGCAAGTAATTTTTAGGTCAGAAGTTATATGAAATTATTAATTTAGTTTTTTTTCTCGTTTTCGAGAGACGCATCATTACAAATATGCAGTTTTATTTGAAGCTAGTGAAATAACAATGACTAAATTAAGATTTTTAATGTTGTGATATCAGTAAACACTAAATTAACATTAATAATTTTATGTTGACACCTTCACAGATAATATATTAATCTGATTGTTTATTTTTGAGATGCATTTACTTTTATAGAAGCATTCTTCGCAATCTTCGATTAATGCTATTCTCAAATGCTACTAGTAAACGACATATAAACATGTGTATGGAAGAATTATTACGGCGTGCAATGTGATGTGTTATAAAAAATGGCGATACATGATTAGGATGGGTAACTTAAATAATAGTACATTATTTGTAATCACAGAACACAAGCATTGATCATTATGTTTGAATAATACTGTTTTTGAGAAGAATTTATCAATGACAAAAACAGTACGGCATTTCCTAACTAGTGCGTGTTCACCATCCATCAATATTTTCAATCTCTCTTACGGTGTGTATACATGGATGAGACTTTGATTTCTCTCAGTTGCGTCATTCTACTCTGCACACAAAATACAGTAGACAATGAATATAGCTCGCTCCGCGCTCAATTCGGTACATTTCTTTAGCCGACTCTAACTTTCGAGAGGACAAGACTCACATGCATACATGATCCATTACACAGATTGGGATGTCTTCGAAATATTCATTCTAAAGTTAGTATTCCGTCCGCAGGGCCTAGCAAAAAATAACCAGTAAATTACTTTATATATTCACTCAAATACCTGTTCCAATTCACTATCACTTATTTATTCAAAAATTTCATAAAAAAAACCGATACAAAATTTCATGTTGGCAATAAACGTCTCAACCAGGCTAAGTGCAAAACTAAATTAAAAATATATATTTTTAAAAATATTTCATTATCGTATTGTATTAGAATGAAAATAAAATTATCCTCACATTCAAAATAAATTATCAAAAAACATTTTGGCATAAAAATTAGGAAAATTTTCCTTTAGTATCAATTTAAAAACATTGATTCTTAATCCATCAGTCTACCTCACGCCTGAATCGAGCTACAAAGTTGAAGTACCAATAAATAAAAAATTAATTAGAAATTATATACTGGGTATTTTTTTTTATTTGGTACTTTATAGGCATTTACTAACCATTGTCAGTATAAATACATCAGATAGTGCAAAGTTGTGGCAAAATTTAAGTTGAATTAAATGATGAGTTAAAAATATACAATATCTTTTTTGTATCACTGTTAGGAACTAAAATAAATAATGTGAATGGTGGAAATAAATATATGATTTCGCATACATACCATAAAGACATGTTACTTATAGAAGAATAACATTATTTTATATCACGTCAAATTTTTCAATTTTTACAATACATACAAATCAAATGAAAAATAGTTCTTAGTTTTAAATTTGAATATGCATTTGCACAAATTTTAAAAAACCAACTTCAAGAGATAAAAAATGTCATTATCCTCTTCATCTCGGTGAAGTTGAAAAATTTATCTTAATGTATCAAATATATTCAGTTTTCTACTTTCAAAATAAAATATTACAGATATTTTACAGGTGTGCACCTACTTGACGGAAGTGAAAATAATTTGGCTTCAAGGAAGGAATGATTGAAATGTTAATGACTGAATAAACTTGTGATAACTAAGATTTCGGGTTCAATGATCAAAAGACATAATACATATAACAGAAGACAAGTTGTTGGATGATCAATTTGAAGGTAATTTAAAAAAAAAACAATTCTCACTCATTATTAAAACAATACACACTACATTATTTAGTAAAAAAATAATCTACGGGTTTAAGTACACAGAAAGATGAATATAAAAATGTTATCTTGTACCACACGTCAAATTATAAATTGTCAAAATCTTCAATTGTATAAATTTCTCAAATTTTTACATTTATGAAATGCTTTGGAAATGCGGGAAAATAACATTAGGAAAAGAAAGAAATAGGAATAAATACTATTTAAAAAAATGAGAAACAATAGGTCATTTGGGTTATAAAACGAAATATATTATATAATATTAAAAAAGCTACGATATCTGTAGGACATACAAAAATTAAGAATACTCGGTAATTTTTATGATATTTCAAAGAAAAACCACTCATTATCTATTGTGTTTCCTCCATCTCGGAATCTAGGCTTGATTTAGACTCAAATTACTTCTCTACAGACCAAATTTCAAACAGCGTTTCTCTTCTCTCTCTCTCTCTCTCTTTTACAACAGATGAGCAAGAGGATGAGTAGATGATCTCGAAAAAATTAATTCACATTAATTTCACAAAAATATGTATTTTTGTACTAGTCGGTCAACTTCCAATAGAAATTTACTTTACCTATCTCAAAATGGCTTTTATTTACACAATTTCTCTCAGGCTAACCAAAACAATTTGTCGACCTCCGGAGACACCATGTCCGGTATATATAATCAGTACGTATCTTTTAACACTACGCGTTGATGCTTCCCTGTTTCTTGGTGAACATGACTGTCATAGGTTCGTCTTCATCTTGCAGCAGTCTGGTTTTGGTGCTCTTTGTTCGACCAAATAATCTGGAAAAGAGAGAAAATTATCTCATTAATAAAAATACTTTTTTCTTGAGATGATTCTAAATATTTTTAATGCCATATTAAGTTTAGCTTAATATTGCCGGTATATTTTGTGTGAATTTAAAACGTTCCTGGAAAATTATAATAAATAATATAATCGGCCACTTTATTTTTCAACTTCAATTGTAATATGTTGTCATGTTAGATTTGAGTATTTTCTTTACGAATAGGTACATTGATAGGTATAACAATACTTTCAATTTATCTAAAATAAAAAAAATAAAATAAAATGTCATTATTGCATCTTGAGGTGAACTTGTGAAAAATTATTAAAATTCTATGGTCCATTCTGCAGACAATTGAATATGATAGTGTATACTGGACAAGCAATTTATTGTATTGTAATATGTAGGTAATTTATATGCAATATGGTTAATTTTGAAATAAATAATTGTAAAAATTACTCAAGGACAAAGATGGATAATTATGTAATTAACCAAATGTATTATAAAAAGAGTCACCTAGATAGTGGCCCAGAGTTGATGGTGCTGACGTCGGGCACGCTCTGTACAGTCACCGAGTCCAGCAAGATAGGTCCCTCCGCTTCGAGCTCTTCTGATGTGGGCTTTTTGAACCTGAAATAACACAATACACATATGTACTTATAATGATTGCAATGGAGTAAAGATATTGATGGAAAATGTTTATTTACAAAGTCACCAAAATGTAACTAAAATGTGTCTAATTTTATTAATATATTGAATTGAATAAGAATTCTTTTATCAACCACTTCATCATTGACAGATTGGTGTCTGTCTCTGCTCAATATCTAAATCAGATTTTTATATCTTAACTTATTGACTGTCAGCTCTTTTCTGGAGCATTAACAAATGCCGATTATATATTATTGCTCAAGCACACATCCGCCACAAAAAGAATAAATCACGGGGGATGCTGGTGACATACTGGTGCGAATAAACGTGTATGGAAACGGTACGCCCTTAAGCGTTAGCGACACCTAGCAAGACAATGTAATAATGCCCATAGGTGTAATCACAGTAACAAGTTCTGAAAGAAACTTTTTCAAATAGTAACATGACCAAGAATTTCTTAAATATGTAATATTTTCTTAAAAGTTGATATCTGGTAAAGAATGTCGCATAATCAAAAATATATCTTTATTATGGTGTAAAAGCCTAACTAATTATATTGGGAAATACGACTGAACAGTTTTTCTCAATCCTGACTAAAGAAGCACTCATAATTTAATTTATTAGTTAAAAAACAGACGTAATAAATCCAAAATAAAAAGTTAACTTACATCTTCAATAGTAGACTAGATCCGACCACAGACACTGAACTCATGGCCATAGCGGCTGACGCCATCCATGGCTGCAAATCACGAAATCATTGTATAAAGATACATTTTAAAATATCAAATATTATATTCAAGCAAATCAAATTTATAGAGCACATGACCATAGATTTGTATACATTAAATTCTGTTTGAGTACAAAGTTGGCATTTCAAATGTCAACACAAAAGACAAGAAGGGGATTTTACTATTTCTGGCTTTTACATTCCCACCTTAGTTAGGTATTTATTTATTTTGTCTACTGAAAAAAAAAAAAATAAGACAGCTTTAATGAAAATAAAACCATGCAATCATTCAAATTTAATATGCTGGTATTAAAATCAAACTTAACCAACCTGCAGGATGAAACCGTAGGACGCCAGCGCCCCGGATGCCAGGGGGATGCCGAGCAGATTGTACACCGAAGCAAACAAGAAATTGAGCCGCACTCGACGAACTGTAATGCGAGAGAGTTCGATGCAGCCCACCACGTCCAGCAGGTCACTCTGAATAACAATATCACACCGTGAGTACTTGTTGATTGTTACAAACATTAAGTTCATATTTTGAGTACCAGAATTCAGATTTATACTGCATAATTTAAATAAATAATTATGCAGAAAGCTGACAGTCCACAATTTTGAAAAAAAATTGATATTGTTATTGGACACAGTAAGATCAATTCTACATTTTGCTGAAAACAGCCGGGCCATTTTCATACAAAAAAAAACAATAATTGTTCTATAAAAAAAAAAAATTTTAAATCCCAATTTTAAATGAATTTGAGTGCCGTGGACAGAAAATGCACACAGCACTCAAAAATCTCTTAAAGTGGCTATTTCTAAAAACACATTTGAAACCCATCAATTGGTCAAGTTCAGTAATTAGCTAACATTTTAACAAGGACACAACGATTGTCTGTCTGCAGAAAGCGCTAAATTTGAGACCTAGGTAATGGAATATTTTATAAATAAGTTTTCTTGTTTTACGCCTTTGTATCTGGCCACCCACTTTTAACCATAGACATTTATCTATGATTTGGTGTGTGGTTGACTTTTTATCGATTTTTGTCATTTGTATGTTGTCTTATGCAACAGATACTTATTTTATAGTTAGAGTAATAAGTGCTTAGTAAAAAGACTCATCAAAGAGACAATTAAATAAAGGCATCAGAAGAAGCTATGATATGAATTTTAAAGTGATGGTTGCAAATGAGGCAGAGAGAATAATATGAGTTCTTCAAGGAAATATGGAGTTCTAGAAGTAAATGTTCGCTTATGGAGAAAAGATTTTTAAAAAAATATAATAATGTAAATAACTTTTTATTTTTCTTCCTCTTAGGTATCATGCTACCTATATAATTTTGTCTTACATTACTTTATTTTGTAATTAATGTAAAATATGTTATTTGCCAATTAAAAAATAATTACTTATGCGATTGAATTTACTATCTCTATTTTCTTTTGTGAAAAAATATATATATCATGTTAAATTTGAATTACTTATTTCCTAAATATTTTTCTGTCGCGTTAAATTCGGTGTCGCTAATATGGTAAATGGCATTAATATAGATTTTTCTTGGATAATATTGTAAATGTAAACTGACCCTCATGAGGACTACGTCTGCAGCTTCTACGGCCACATCCGTACCTGCCGCTATAGCTATGCCTATGTCGGCCTGCGCCAGTGCAGGTGAGTCATTCACACCATCACCTATCTGAAACAGCAGAACAGAGAGTTATACTCATCAACAAGAACAATTCACAAAGGAGCATAGGAGCGTACAAGTCATGATTAGTTTACAACATAATAATCGCTTAAAGCAATCCAAACACTTGACAGCCATATCAGTCCGCCTGGTACCCACAGAGTTGCAGTTAACAATACATTGTGATGGAAGAGTTCTAGAAGCTAGCAAAGGTCAGCCACTTCTCAGCGGCCCATCCTTTCAGAAACACCTCAAGCGAGCATCTCCAGTTACGAACTTTATTTGTGCAAATTAACTTTCTAATCGTTGTGTTTTCAATTGTGAATCGACCCACAATAAACGCCAACTTTTGTAAGTCCTGTTTTAATTAAATACCTTGCTCTATTCACAGCATATATACTCACTCGCACATTTCTCATTCATATACACTGCGATATACATCCACACGCGTGAGAACGGAAGATAGATAGAGCCTTCAGTCTCACCATGTACAACACCTTCTAATCCGAATTACATAACCTTCAAATGTCAGCCACTCGAACCGAGTGACTTGACAACTTAAAGCACACACATTTTGACTCATATCACAAAATATATTTCATCCTTACAAACTCTTTTGATAAGCGTCTACATTCAATATTGAATAAAATATCAGGAACCTACAATCGTTAATCAACCGAGGCCTTTTTGGTTTGATTTATCATTGTTAAAAAACAATAATAATATGTATGTATGTACATACGTATATGTAAATGTAGGAAAGATGATCAAACCTGACTTCTCAGATCTGATCATGAAATATAGCAAGGCCACTTTCAAACAACATTTTGATACAGAAATATCCTTCACTTAAGACAATCAATTGATTGCTGGCCAGTATGCCAGTGCAAAACAAGTAACCACCTATATAAATACTTTGAAAGGTCAGATGAATGTGAGTGAAAATTTCTTGGGGAAAATATGTATTTTTATGGATAAAATTTTCAAGAATAATTACATTATGAATCCGAAAGCTCAATTTAAATAACCCATTTTTTAATATAATCTTACCATGGCAACTCTCTGACCCAACTCCTGTAGTTTTTGAATCTTGGCCACCTTGTGGGATGGCAAGACCTCTGCGTACACTTGCTCGATTCCCACCTGGAAAATTAAAACAAGTTATTTGAAAAATGTACAAATTGACATGAGTATGTACTACTACACCTGCGTGGCCTGAATCGATATTTGGGTCCAGTAACTGGCAACATTATATATGTTTCGGACGGGAACAGGTTTCGAGACGTCATTTTCTTGAGACATAGCATGGCAGTTCATTTCCTGCAGCTGACCAATTTTTCACATTGTCTTTTTGACATTTTAAAAATTACGAAGGGATAAAAAATATAAAATTTAATTAGCGTGCGTTTGACACTACAGCTAAGATTACACTGAAGGATAGACCCAAATGATGCACTGACTCAACTTTAGCAGGCACTGGCGTACCAGCGTTATTTTGTCTCACTCACGCTCGTGAATTTATGTGTATGTGTATGATGTGAGTGAGCGAGAAAGACAGAAAGATAGCATGCACATGCAATTACTCATTATAACGATTCCTGGCATGTTTTAAAACCAAACAAGTGCCAAGACAAAACATTTTTTTTTTAAAATGATTCGATATAACAAATCTGCACTCGCCGGGGGGGAGGGATTACCTGTATTTAAATGTTATATTAAAATTAAAATTTCATCTACCTGGGCAGCTATGGATGCAGCAGTATTCCTATTGTCTCCAGTCAACAGGATAACCGCCATGCCTCTCCTCTTCAGTGCTGCCACACACAATGCCGCTTCTGGTTTAACCTTATCCGCTACAGATATGGCACAGCAAATTTTACCTGGAAAATAAAATCATTTATAATTTCAATACAGGAAATTGATTTTATTTTGTAATGAAAAAGTACAAGAACTCAAATGACAAAATTTTATCCAAACTTTTCCTAAAATGACGATAGTTTTAAAAAATTTTAAATGTGACTTATTTTCTGATTCAGTGCACCCATCCCTCTTACGAGAATAAAATGTAAAGAAAATTGTATTTACCATCGATTGCACACAGCACTGCTGTCCGTCCAAGGCCTTCTTCTTTAACCAGAGCCTGTTCCATGTGCGGCTGCAGCACCAGACCGTGGCGGTGCATCCACTCGCGATTGCCAGCCACCACCAGATACTCCCGTTGCAACTGGTAAACAAATAGAATACAACTAAAAAACTGTATTCAAATAATATAAGTCATGTTTTTGACAACCTTTTCGTGTATCAACGAAAATAACAAACTCCATTTTTTCTTTCAAGGTCATTAATCATTAAGGTTGAAATCTTTTGAAATTTCCAATGTGTACGTTTTCAAACATCTCTCATGTAGTACAAATAATGTTATGAGAACTCACATCGCCTGCAGAGTCTCCCTCGTCATACGCATTCTGTTCATCAGCGCTGCCAGCTTCCAGGATACTGTCTAATCGAGCCCTCTGCTTGATGGCAGTGTCCTCGCACATATCCAACTCCACATCAAACATCTTGAGAGGGAACCTAGCCTTGGGACTGAAATTAAAAAATAAAGATGGTAAAACTATAATTTATATTTGATTTACACAATATTATTAGACCCCTCACCCCGTGAACGAGTTGAGAGCTTGAGATGCGAGATTCTCGCTCCTCTGAGTGACCCTGCAGCTGAGCCCACAGCCTGGTACCGAGGTGAAATTGCTGCAACCACCCAGCGCGCCTGTACCCAGTGCCTCCCGACAAAACTTGACTATAGCTGTAAACACAATTGATAGATAAATCACACAATCATTTGACATTATTCAGTACGATAATGTAAACTAATCACAGAAAAACTTAATACCAACCAGAAGCTACAGGATGTTCCGAATTAGATTCGGCGGTCAGTAGTAGGTCCAGCAATCTAACGAGTGTTTTGTTTCCCTGGAAGAGTATCATCCGCACGACTGAAGGCTTTCCGAAGGTGATTGTGCCGGTCTTATCCATCACCACAGTTTTCACCTAGAATAAACAAAATAAAAGTTTATTAACTCGTATCAACATCAATTGTGTCCTATCCAGGAGGGATTACGTGTTCATGTAATATAAGTAAATTAAAATTAATTAAAACTAAAAGTCATTACGAACCTTATGTGCATTCTCAAGCGGCTCCGCTCCCTTGATGAGAATCCCGCAGGTGGCACCAACACCGGTGGCTACCATAACAGCCGTGGGTGTAGCTAAACCGAGAGCACAGGGACAGGCGATGGCCAGGACACTCAGGGCAAAATGGAAAGCTGTGGCCACTACGCGCTCTGCATCTGAACGGTCCACCATCACCATGCCCTGCGGAGAACATTGCATTTAATTATACTAAAGAGTGTTGTTCCATCATGTTTGTTTCTGAAAACTATTTTCTGGCGACAAAATATCTTGGAAAGCCCTTCATAATTCAGGAATCAAAACTGTTATATTAAGAAAAGCTTGTTGTTCTAGTGTTTAAGACACTGGCCTAGTGATCTAGTGGTCGGGGGTTTGAGCCTCGTTCCGGGAGACCAGCAAGTATGGTCCTATTTTCACAGCAAAAGCATTTAGCTTAGATTGAAAATGGTAAGAATATTAAATACAATTTTTTTGCGCTACCGGGATCCCGGTAGCGCAAAAACAATATTTTTCGATAAAATTGATTTTATATGTATATATTTGTAATTAATACATTAAATTAGTATTTAAAATATCACAGACCTATGTTCTGAATAATTACAATTTCACAATAAGAATGTGTTCTCCTTAATAGTACGAATATTGATGTGAGATGTATTCCGTATATGCATACCTATGTAAAAAAAAAAAATTTCAGTGAGCAAAAGACTTTTAAATGTGTACTGTTTGTATATTATCAATGTCCAAGATGCGTCGTTATTAATGCAATTGTACGAATGTAAAAAAATACTGAATGTAAATAAATAAATACCGCTTGCGGTTCCTGTTCAACTGAATATCGTTAACATGGATATGAGATACTCACATGTGTTGGAAGATTGTCGATATTGATGAAACCACTGATGATCCAGCATAGCAGCGTGAGCACCGAGAGCCCAATCACAATTGGAACAAAGTATCTGTTAAAAGATCAAATCAACATCAATATAAAAATATATACATGCAACTATATTAACACACCACATTGAAATAGATACACCACATTCTGTATCTATTTATCTACTCTGGTACATCTCTCACTTAATTAACTTTTTAAAAATTAACTTTTAGAAAAATTAATTAATTAATCAAATAAAACACAACATTGTTTACTTCACACTACACTTTAATTAAAATTAAAACGTTTTCGATGCTTACTGCATCATCTTCAATAATAAACTAAAACTTAAAATACAAGATATTTTATTGCTCAGAAGCACATAAGATGGCTATAAGATAGAAGTAAAAACAATTTTAAAGATTGCAACTAACAATAACTACAAAGAAGAAACAATTAGAAATAAAATTTTAAAAAAGAAAGAGATCCACTAATTCAAAAATATGTTTATCACAAATCAAAAGAAAATGCGAACTTGGACAAACCATGGAGAAGAATCGTATATACAGTAAAACTAACCACAGACCAGCTTAAATTATATAAAGAAGAATGTTCAAACCAGCTTTTTATACCAACATATTAGAAAATATACATGAAATAATAAAACTAGAATAGATCCGCTGGATAATAGTGGAATATACCAGATTAATTGTAAGAACTGTCAATCATTTTATATTGGACAAACTGGAAGGAAAATACACACACAAATAGACAAACACCTTAAGGATAAAAAGAACTTCAGTATCAACTCAAGAGATGGCAGACCACACAAGATTAGAGGGTCATCATTTCGCTCATGACAACGTAGAAGTACTAATTAAATGCAAAAAGGGGAGAAAACTAGACATTTTAGAAAACAGAAATGAAAATTAACAATAATAATGTACTTAACATACAAACACCCCCTATTAGATCAACCCAACCCTGTTCTCATACTCACCCCCACCCCCACCATGTAGTTGATAAAATATCTTCTAGTTTTAAGTTTTAGTTTATTACTGAAGATGATGCAGTAAGCGTCAAAAAACGTTTTAATTTTAATTAAAGTATAGTGTGAAGTAAACAATATTGTGTTTTATTTGATTAATTAATTAATTTTTTTAAAGTTAATTACAATGACTTCCACAAATATAATCATGAAAAATATTCTATCACCTTCCCCTAACATTAATCATATATGATTATGCCAGTTTTTAGTGGCCTGTCCACACTCAACCTTGTCTATCATTATATTTAACTTCAGAACAATATATTTAATAGACAGCAAGATGTGAAAAAATAAAATGTCTTATTTTAATGTACAATTTCAGGTAGGAAGATATTTATTTGAAGATGATTATGTATAATGTAACTGCCGGTGTCTTTCTATTATACCTCCTTCATCAGAAAAAGGTATCAAAATATTGCCATAGATTTAGATCCACATCACAATATTGCAGAGCTAACTAAAATCCCGGAACTTGATAACAAGAGTTATAGGAACTTACCCAGCTATCTTATCAGCCAGCTGTTGCACGGGAGCCTTACTGACCTGGGCCTCCTCCACCAGCCGGCAGATTTGTGCCAGTGTAGCACTCTCACCCGTGTGTGTGGCCTTCACGAACAGCACGCCGCGTTGGTTCACGCTCCCTCCAATCACGGCCGCCCCTGGTAACATTCATTAATTTAATTAATGCAGGAAATTAAATTACAGACTAGACTTAAAAGATATGTTTTGACATGAGATGCCACAGTGGATAGTGTTCAGCTGCAGATGCAGACAGGTGACATTTATAAGGTTCAGATGCTTGGTTTTTTTGATAACGATGAATGGTTCACTTATTCAGAATTACGTTATTCAAGAGGACAGATGAAAAGAATAGAAGAAGATGAAAACTGTGTACTATGCTTTGTGTCTATCCATCTTGAGCTATGGTATTGATAGTTGGGGGAGTGCATCTGGTGTACATATATATCAAGTAAGCATTGCTCAGAAGGCTATACTCAGAGTAATACACCGCCGTGACTTTTCCTATCCTTCAGAGCCACTTTTTAGGGAATTTCAGGTTTTGAATATAAGACAATTATATGTGCTGAATATACTAACTAGCTTTCATAGGAAAATAAGCGCTCCCGTCTGTGAGGACTGACACAAGATCAAATAAACTTAAAATAGTTCCAAGAATGAAAACAACTTTTGGTCAAATATTATTCGCCTTTCAAGCTCCCAGAATACACAATCAAATTGGAAATAAAATTAGAACTTTAACTGACATTAAGGCTATGTTTCAAATTGGTTGTTGCAATTAGGAAGAGCAGATACAGAGAGTAAACTTTTTTTATATAAATAAATAATTCTTATAACTACTTTTATGTGTTTTGGTCTTGCATATTTCCTTATTATGTGCTTACATTACATATTGTATTGCACATTGGTATATTTTTTTTCTCTCTTTTTTATATTTTTTTATGTATATTTATTTTTTAATATTTTCACGTTTACTTGCATTGTATGTTATGTATTCGATCTTATTGTGTTTTGCCTTCAATGAGTTTTGGTTTTGTTAAATGTATTTGTTTGCCAATTTGCCCTAAAACAGGCTTATCTAGTTGGGCAATGCATTTAAAATGTGTGTAAAATTATATTACAGACTGTCTTTTTTTTTGCAGCTGTACGAATGTTATGTCTAAATAAATAAAAAAAATAATAAAAAAATGAATTTATCCATGAACTTAGTATTGCTGTAATGTACTTTGTTTTTGTTCTAATATAGATAGAGTAACAGCTAACTACTGGCTATTTACCATCTACATACATTGTATATAGTAGGCAACATTAAAACAACATTGTGCTATCTGTAATCTACTATTTATCGTAGGAAGCACGGGATGCATTTGTGGCATTTCTGAAGAACTTACCTATTTTCTTGGGCACTGGCATAGATTCACCAGTGATGAGAGATTCATCGCAAGTGGACTGCCCCAGCACAACGCGGCCATCCACCGGTACCTTAGCCCCTGGAACTACCTAAAATGATGATTATATTGATTCATCTCTTTAAGCCGTCGCTACATGAAAGTCGTGCTGCACTATGTACAAATGCAATGCAAGGAGAAAAAGTCTTATTTTCAACACACAATTTATCTTCCCTGAAATATAGTCCCAAATACGGTTACTCCGGGTACCAACGCAACCTGATACTAGAACAGTCAGTACTCAGCCACTTGGTACTCATTATAAATTTATGATCTGGAAAGATTCCTTCCTTCTTTTATTATTTTACTAACAAAACTCCTAGCTGGTTAATACAATTCAAATAATGCTCTAAGAAAAAGCTGTTATCCTTTCAAGACTGGTACGCGAATGACACTACATGAATGAGTGCGGCAGCCTACATAGTGGATTAGTCTTTCCTTTAAGAGTGGGGCAGTGTGCTGCATATGAAAAGCAATGTGGGACCAGTATTTGAGTGATAAAATGTCAGAATGCCGCAGATGTAAAATTTATTTGTATTATTAAATGAAACCCATACATAAACCTAAGATTTATACGTGTTGCATCCACGTCACATATTGAGAAAGTTTATTTATATCATAAACGGTGCCACTAATATGAAAATAAACATTACGCGAGACAATTTTAGCATTCATCTTTAGGAAATATTCAAAAACATAATTCGAATTTGCTTACTTTAATAACATCCCCCCTCTGTACTAGGTCTGCAGAGATGGTCTTCTCCCACTGTACACTCCCATCCGGAGACAACTCCACCAGCAATGCTTCCGAAGGCTGCAGTGACAACAAACGCGACAGGGCCTCAGAAGTCTTGCCCTATAAATCAATATTTTTGTCAAACATTGAAAACGCAACAGTCACTAAATGTAAAAATTTTATAACAGCATCAATTTATTATTTTGTTTAATATTATCGATTTAAAATGCCATGTTGCCATTTTGGTGATAATTCTGTTTCATAATTACATACTATTTATAAAACAGACAGCTAGTGTTGAAGAGACAACAGTGTTATATATAAACAAAATATTTAATAACGACTTACATAAAAATAACGTACATAAAATATTTACTTTGTTCAAGAAAACATTGTTTTCACTTAAAATCAGTAAAAAACATATAATTTATGAAATTTGCTACTAATGTTGTGAATAAGTTCAATATAAATTCATATTATGGATAAAATATGTGTGAAAACATATATTTTCGCTATTAGCGAAAATAATGACAGCACGGATTCAACGTCCATCATGGTCACATTGAGCAGTGTATTGAACTAAAATAGATCATTAAATAATCGTCTTTTAAAAGACTGAAAAAATATTATTTAAAGACTAATTATTGTGTTTTTGATATGAAACGTGATGTTAAATAGTAGCTGAAGCCTCAAAGCATGCGAGTAAATAGAATATATTATTTAAAAATGTAAGTTTCCACTAAAAATGTCGAAAATTGATATGTCACGCAAATTGAATGGTTATAACTCTATTAATTTTTAACATTTTGTTAATTAGTCTCGATAGAGATTTGTCTTTGTAATCTTTGTTTCAATATTATAAGAAAATATATTTCATATACACAATAACTTTCCATATTAAGGCAATTCTGTGGCACGCTGAAAATGTATTTAATGGTCACCGTATTTCTTACAACGGTTGTATTTTCTTAATTATGGCAAATAACATTCAGTTTATTAGTTTTACATTCATGTAAAGATCAAATCTAAGTAATTTTTTTTTTAAAAAGTCTAATGTATTACTTCTTATATAAATGAATACAGGAAACCTCGATCGATTATTCCTCGAATAATCGTTTTCCCGCATGTGTCGTTTATTTTTCCAGTCCCGAATTAATTTCATACAAAACACGCAAAAATAGATCACATCGATCATTGCTGTATGCATCATTTTACCACATTAATCGTTTAAATTACGCAGCATACTTCGTTACACTGGTTTGTTTTTTAATTGCCTGCCTAACGGCACATTGACGTTAAAGAGCGAATCCTGCCACAGTGGTAAAAGGTTGAAAGAAATGATGTCTGTTTTGCGTCAACAGTTATGGAACTGACATATGCAAGCTAATCGTCATTGGCATATCACTGAAGCCTAGGTATTTTAAGAGTACGAAAACTTTACCCGTAAAATATTACATAAACAAAAAGGCATGGATGATTACAAATATTTTTTATTTGTTTTTAAAGGACCTTGACACAGAAATGCGCGTAAAATAATGAAATATTTTATTGTTTGTAGAAATGTTTTATTGTGCAGCTCGCCCAAGTGATTCTTGAATTGCAGGAGACAGCAGAAGAGGTTGAAGATGTTGATGAAGAGAATCCCTCGGCTGTACCTTTGTTTTCAGAAGCATGCATGACGTTCGAAAAATTGAAACCTTCTTTTAATGCAAATTCAATAACTGATACCAAAAAAAATGCCATTTGCAACACTGAAAAAATACTGTTTTCTTACGGCATTAACGCAACAGCCAAAAAACAAATATGATTAAGGAGGATAAAGTTTAGATAAATATTTTTTGTTTCAGTGCAGCTTTCTAATTTTATTTGTATTTAACACACTTACATAATCATTTTACTTATCTTTTTTAAAATATGATGTATGATTGTAACTTTTTTCTATATTTCCGCATTCATTGTTTTTCCCCGTTCATAGTTTACTTTAGTAAAACCCACATTTTTGTAAAAAACTCGAAAATATTAATTATTTTTGAAAGTGCGCCCTTAATAACAACAATAATTTTAATAGACAGAAGTATGAAACAGTTCTCAGAATGGCATTATTTGGGCTATCTTGCCTAATTAATAAGACAAATCATTATCTGATGCATCTACAGGAACTTGCACTCTTAAATCTCAGACGAACTAGATCTAATAAAAATTATAATCCATGTTGAATATCTACTCTAAGAGCCAATGATTATTTTTGAATAATGCGCACCTTGGCTATGTGCTCCAGCCATCGTCCCAGGGATATGAAGACTAGCAGCATGGGTGGAGTGTCGAAGAAGGTGTGCGGTGAAGAGTGGTGCTGCAGTATCATAGCAGCCATCACGACGCAGACTGAATATGTATAACTGAAAAAACATGATAACTTTTTATGCAAATAGAGTCATTGTACTTATGACACACAAAATTTAAAATATTCTGTATTAATTCATGATAAGAGTGAGAAAGTTCAATCAAAATCTATGAATAATAATTATAAATGTTTAAATAATATTTAATAAGAAAAGAAAACACTATTTCATTATTATAATGATATTTTTTAATATAAACTGACTTATAACAAGATAATTTATTATTACATGTATTCTATGGAATCTATTATATTTAAAAATACAACATAGCAGATAACATTAACAGTATACAATGACGTTGTTTTTATCAATCAATTGTTAGAGACAGGGTCCAAATATGCCAATTCAAATCAATATATTGTAGAAGATTTATTTAACTCAAGATACATATTTTTTTGAACAAACACTTTTTATTATTTTTTAATCTTTCAATATCGCACAGGATTGAGAGGTCGCCGAAGTGACGCCAATAAAGTAATGTGATAAGGATGCTGGGCAGTTATTATAGTAATTTAAAAATATAAAAATGGTGACTCATCATCAGGACGACAGCGCTAATTAAAAACCAAACGTGGGATAGATAATAAACAAAGATTGATATTTTCTTATAGAATGCGCCTTGTTGAAATGGTGGGAAAAATATGAATGAATAATTGTATTGTTTGTGACAAAATAAAAGGAAGTATTCTGCGGGCGGGAATTCATTATTGATTATGTTGCTGCAGTGTCTCTAGATATAACATATTTCTGTGTTTCATTCCTTCTGACCTCATCATAATCATCAACATCACCAGTTGAGAGAAACGGAGATCGGCGAACCACCATTGTTTTCTTATGGCTGTACGCTCCACTTTCTTATTCACAATATTATTATTTTGTGGCAGATAAACATCTAATATACGTGGCATTACAACCTGAATTCTAACAAAATGTAATGAAAAAGTGCAATAGAATGGCGCTAACCTTATTGTTGTAGTCATGCAGATCAAGACATCCATATTTGTGGTGCCGTGTTTCAGCGCTTTGTACGCTTGTACATAGAAATGCCACCCTCCTATAACCTGTAAATATATACATGGATAATTTGCTGCACAGCAGAAACAAAGGTGTGAAGATTTCATATTTTTCTTAATCCAGCATATTTTGTTACCATATTTACATGGTCTTCGTAAGATGAAATTGTTTGAATATCTTCAAAAAATATTGCACTTGCAACTATGATTTTAATCGCATATCATGATAAGAGTGCCGCATATTCCTGTCCCAACAAACATCTTTGACATATTCAACATCAATACAGTTTTTAAGGCTTGATAAATTGTGTTGTAAAGTAAGGTGAACTGGGAGAAATCCCGGTGGATCGATTGGTTTCAATTTTTGTTTTTAATTAATAAAATATAATATTAAAATTCATTCTAAACTAGTTGGCAAATAAAAAGGGATTCCAAATAGGCACTAATCTTGGTAAAAATTAAAAATTAGATTGTGAATAACTATTAGTGTAGACTAAAAGTTTTTATGTTAATGATCACAGAGAGATGTATTGAATGATGTCTTTATCAATCTAAGGGCCGTACTAAAATAAAAAAACAGGATGTTTGATTGTTAGTAAAAAAATATTTAGCAATATTTGAACATGTCCAAGAACACACAATTACTAGATTTTCACCTACAAAGGCACTGCCGTAAGCCTTGTAATTACCCATACTTCCATATTTTTCCATTAAGAAAAATAGCTTCGTCTCTATGAGATTATCTATTATTTGTTTAAAAATTATTTACTTCTCGAAAGTACATGCCGTAGTAAACTCATTTTACTCTGCGATATCCGATAGTAAAAACAAGAATCGATAGTTAAATATGGCGGACTTTTCACAGCTGTTCCAAAAGTCACCTGACACAATTGATACTTTTAAAATTGCAGTATACGACAATTAATCATGCAATATCTCGCTATTTTAGTGATGAGAGCTCGTCCGATGATAATCTTGTTGTTTAATATATAGTGACAGATATCGAACGCTAGGTGAAAAATCCATAGATAATACATATTTCATGATTATTTGTCGCACCTATAAGACATCTCCATCAATGCTTTGACAGTAGTAAATTTGATGTATCAACAACCAACAAAGGATTTTAACAATGGGTGTTAGTAAAAAGTTACTACTGATCACACAACCGGCCCCAATTGAGGAACAAAGTGCACTATTAAAGAGAAAATTAATTTTTTGGCACTAATGTGTTTTTAAATGGATACACTTTTATAAAAAACATGTTTTTTCCACATTACTTGTCATTACTCAATCATATTACAAAAAATGTCAATTACAATATTCCAGTCCGTTCTTAGGTCGTCAATCCATCTCTGATGATAAAGTAACTCTCAATGATTTTATCCATGCTGTATGCGGAATACTTAAGAGATTTATAGAGACAAAGAGACTAATGTAAACTAGACACTGAAGGATGTCCATATAAGAAGCCTATCTCTTACCTGTACAGGAGTGGCCAGAAGGAACATAATGAGGTTTTCCAGCGACAGACCGGGCACGACGCAACACCCGGAATGATCCCCATCGGCCATGACGCCCATGAAGTAGGCCATTGCCGCCATGCAGGGTGCCCCGAAGATAAGCGACACCAGGAAAGCATTTCGCCACTTTCGTATTTCAGCCCTTAAATAAAACACACATCACTAAACAAATTTTGAAATCTTTCAAAATCAACTTTAATGTTAATTTTCTTAATGACTTATATTCAATTTTTAAGAATTAAAAATACATATTAAAAAATGTAAGATTATCATAAAATTAACATGATAATGTTATGTCTACCTTTACACAAATAATATTGAAATAAAATGTCTGCTATGTCATATCTCTAAACTTGTTAGATACACTCAAAAGCTAATGAAACCAATATGGGATATTGGAATCAATATTTAAGGTGAGGTGTGTGTTGAAAAAAAATATCAATACATTCACATCTCGTTATTCGACACTCTATTAATCGACGATTCAATCAATCGACAGCGCTGATATTCAACACAATATGGGCACGCACACTAATTTCGAGATAAAGCACTCAGTCTGCGTTACTCAAACGTGTTAGCTTGACATATGTTACTATCAAATTAATTTCAACCCAATGGTAAAGTAGTGAAGAGGCCTAGAATTGTGTTAATTGAGCCTAGAACATTATTTTTACATATATATATATATTTGTATGTGTGTAACGGTGCTTTACAGTTAAGCTATTAAGCCCTACACATTCATTAAATACATAAGTTTTGATTTAATAGACCTAAAGAGTGATTTTTTAGAGGTTTGTTTTTCCAAATGGTAACACACAGCGACAACTAATTTGCAAATTTCACCATGAATAGACTTATGCCAGAACAAAGCTTGCAAATTTATTTCGAAATCGTGGGTCAGTTTGCGAAACTTACCATGCGCTAAGTCCATTTTACGGTCGACATTATCGTCCATTCGACAAAGTAATTTGAATAACCATGGATCGTTTTCGCACCACGCATACTCTAATTGATAATACGCATCCGCAGAGACGTCGTACAGTGCGCACCGAAGAAGCTGTTATTTCTTTAAAAATAATGCCGGCCAGTACGTTACTGTCAATGGAAAGCGCTATAAATCCATGATTACTGACTTTTTAATTCCCCAATTGAATGGCATTAATGTGGAAGAGCTGTGGTTGTGTGACGGCGCAACATGCCACCAGCACCCACAACAATCAATTTATTGAAGAAAACATCGATGAGCAGATAATTTCATGAAAAGGACCTGTGAATTGGCCTTCAAGATCGTATGATTTAACACCTTTGGATTATTTTCTGTGGGGATATGTGAAGTGGCTAGTCTACGCCGATAAACTAGAGTCGATAGACGACTTGGAAGCTAACATTTGTTGCATTTTTGCCGATATACGGCCCCAGCTGCTCCAAAAAATGGTCAAAAATTAGACTTCCAGATTGCGCTTTATTTGAACCAGCCGCGACGCCCATATGCCCAAAATCATATTTAAACACAAAAGGCATAAAATTATCTTTCCAATAAAGCCATTACCACGATTTGTGTGTATTTTATTTCATTTTAAAGTTCCATACCTCTAAAAAAACACCTTTTATTTTATTTAATTTTCGAAATTTTAATCAATTAATATTGGTTCATTAATTGATGATTCGTTTAACGACGACATTTGGTGGAACCAATTAGCGTTGATTAACAAAGTATGAATAGTATAAAATTTCATTGTTTTTAAAAAAATGATCATGTCAAGACTATAGAGATGACAATTAATATTCTCAAAAATTAAGAGAAGAAGAAGTGCATATTAACAAATGATGTTCAACTTACTTATGTTCTAAACAGTCTTTTGTAGATTTGTCCTTATTGTTAATTACATAAGTTTCAAAGCCCAAACTCTCTATAGCTTCGGATATATCTCTCGGCCCTGTTGTCTCTCCATTAAACGTGAACTTTCCTCTAAAAAAAAAAAATTTTAATATTTTTATAAAATTAGTGTATCATCGTATATGTGAACCTTTCACCATCTTTTCATACTTACTTTTGTGTAGTAAGCGCTACGGCCGCCGACAGCACGCCGGGTATTTTCAAAACCGTGGTTTCAATTTTGTTGACACATGACGCACATGTCATTCCTTTAATCTGTACACAAAAATAAAAATTTACTTTTGGCAGATTCGATCTAGCTAGTATCCAGTTATGAAATTATAAATGTCAAATTTGAAATTGATCATACAACTCCTACTGAGCTGGAGTGAAATTTTTAGTCAATTTTTTAATAACAGTAAAAATAAAATTAAATGTATTAATTAGAAAGAAATACATGTAAAATCAATTTTATCAAAAAATATTATTGTCGCTACCGAGATTCGAACAACCTAGATCTCTTCCAATCCAGGAATCGTGCATTAACCGATTATGCTACAGTACATTGAAGACAAATTTATGAACCTATATGTTATAATTTTCAAATTAATAGATTCATCGTTCCATTATTTGAAAGCCATGTACTTTATTTTTACGGAATCTCAAATATCTTCGAGTAATCCGATAGTGACGCCAGAATTAACAATTCATTTTTATTAAACTTTGGACACATTGATACAACTTATATATTATTAAGGAGAACAAACAAAAAAAAAATTCTGGCGTCTCCTATCGGATTACTCAAAGGTATTTAAGATTCCGTAAAAATAAAGTAGATGGCTGATGTTGTTGACAGCGGTGGCAGCGCGCGCAAAAATGTGGAAACGTAAACTGACGATGCGTTTTTTTAAATTTCTTTCTAATGTTGCCTTCAAAAAAATTGTTTTCATTATTTGTAATTCAGTTTTTTTTTTTTAATTTTGGTCCTGTGAATAATGAATTAACGGGGTTTTACTCTATATCTTTATAATTAATACATTTAATTAGTATTTAAAATATCACAGACCTGTGTTCTGAATAATTACAACTTCAATAAATGTATTCTCCTTAATAAAACAAAATTCATTAACAAATTTAAATTAAAAAAACAATAAGTTAAATTTGTATATTGTAAACATCGCGGATCAGTCACTCACCCCTAGCACCAATTCCTGTTGGGCTGCGCCCGTGTCCCGGAGCACTTCTGTCGGGAAACCTAGCTCCGAAATAGCCCGGGCCACATCACTCGGGCTCACTTTGGCCGGGAAGTATCGAACCTCAGCTCGGGCTGCCAGCAGGGCAACCGCTACTGAATGAACCCCTAAAATAACAAGCCAGTATAACTTCACATTGTAATATTATGTCGACAAATACATTCCCACTGGTTCAAAAATATATTGCATATATATGTATATTGTATATATATGTAATAAAATGCATTGCCCAACTACGCAAACCTTTTTATTTCGTTTCATTTTTAATAGAATATGTAACAAGTAAACATGAAAATATTTTTTTTAAATATATATAAAAAAGAGAGAAAAAAATACCAATGTGCAATATAATATATAGAATGTAAGCACATATAAAGTAAAGGGAAATATGCAAGATCAAAATACACAAAATGTAGTTACATCCCTTTTAAAAGCCTTAACGTCAGTTAAAGTTCTAATTTTATTTCCAATTTGATTGTTTATTCTGGGAGCTTGAAAGGTGAATAATATTTGACCAAAAGTAGTTTTCATTCTTGGAACTATTTAAAGCTTATTTGCTCTTGTGGGATAATGTCTGTCAGTCCTCACAGATGGAGCGCTTATTTTCCTATGAAAGCTAGTTAGTATATTTAGCACATATAATTGTCTTATATCCAAAACCTGAAATTCCCTAAAAAGTGACTCTGAAGGATAGGAAAACTCACGACGGTGTATTACTCTGAATATAGCCTTGTATCTAATTATCTTTATTTTGTAATAATTTACAATATTTTTATTTTTTTTAATCTTGTAGACGAAGGTGACATAGGTTACAATACATTTTGTTGTCTCCTCCTTCTTACAAAAAGAGTATTTTTAAGATTCAGATCAACAGACCCATAGGACATGTAACATGTACCACTCCACGTGTGACATAATTAAATCTTAAGAACGTGGATATAAAATCTTCATCAAATGGATATAAAACAAAATACTCACCATTGATCTTATTGCAGTGTTTTTCTATAGCGGCAACGCATGACGCGCAGGTCATTCCTTTCACGTGTAATGCGCAGGAGGCCATGTGACCCTCCTCCTCATCAGCATCCTGACTGGAAGGGGATCTTCTAGATTCCGCATTCATTGATCTTCGCTTAAGGTCACCATTTTCTAAAACAACTGAATAAAATAAATGAATTTTCATCATCATCATTTTCATCCCCTTGTCTTAGCTACTTGTTGACTAATCAAAACCCTATCTGTCTTTGTTGTTGTTTATCCCAAATCAATTTTATATCATAAATAATGGCAATGGAATAAAGTGATATGGATAAAAATATACATATTATCCTAATCTAGTCAAAAACTATATACCAGTACAATACACAAGTTTTCAAAGGAAGTCATCTCAAAATAAATACAGCTAGAACAAAAATAGTAAAATCACAAATCATTTACACCGTGGTATAACAACTTACCATATGATAAAAAAAAAAAACAAATATACTTAAATACGCACAGACATAACAAACACAAATACACATGTATCATAAAATTTATTTTATCTTTGTAAATATTCATTATATAATGTAAATGTTACTTTTATAGCTATCTTGGGTTTCTTAAAATTTTAATATAAAATTAAAATAATAAAAACAGGCAGCACTCAAAATAGTAAAAACTAGTCATTTATCTCTTTCAAAATGTCTTATATTTGGTCTTTGTATTTGGTACACTTTAACCTTTTTGACCTAATGTTATTTTGAGTAGACGTGTATTTCAAAGCCACAAATAATATAAAAACATAATTAATTTAATTCATATTACCAATCGGACATTTAACATCATAAACTAGTTTGGATCGCAAAGGATGAAATCATCCACGCTCATGATATAATATCTGCCCAGAAATCTTTTCATCCAACCACGATTTATCATATTTTCAACAAACATACTTCTCTCATTTCCTTGATATCTTTTTATTCTATCTAGATAAATTTGCTCATTACTGTACTGTGTTATCTACGTGTTTCTAGGAACTCATCACCATTAACTTTGATATGTAGTGCCTAATTCCAAAACCCCCTAAAACGAATTTATATGTGATGGAAATATGAGGAAGAGAGAAAGTTTTCATCTGCCGGATGCTTGTTCATTTGTTGATTCCTCTCCACCACAAATACAAGCGTCACAGGATGTATACCAACACTCGCGAAAAGGATTATTATGTATAAGCAGGATTAAAGTAAAATTAATTATAAACGTTAGTGGAGTAAAGCGAAGTGAAGTGACGGTAGTTATCCGTACAAAAGTTCCAAGCGCACTGCACTTGCTGCAGTTGCAAGACTTTAATCACTGCGACATCTTCTTTCATCCTTGTGTTTAAGGATAGGTGAGGAAAAAAAAGGGGAAGGAGATACGCAGGTTAAAATTTGGTAAACCGCGAATCGAATGTATGCATGAGGAAACGAGTCAAACGCCAAAAATCTTAATAGAATTATTTAATTTTAGACGGTGCTAATAATATGTTTTTGAGTTATGGATGAAAATGTATATTTTTAAAGAAAATATACATTTTACATTACAGAGATAATTCTGTAATAATATTTTTTCTGTATATATCGTTCTGGCAGCTATACTTGATGTTAGATCATATGATCATCAACAAGCGTTGTGATTGACTGATTTCAGTTTAGGGGGAACAGCAACTTATACTCTGTCTACTTTTGGGGTATTTTGGAACTAACCCTGATTTTGAACATGCAATATCAATGGATTTAAGTGGCTGTAACGAGAAACGTTGTATTCTGCATGTAGCTGATAATAAAATCTGCAAAACTGCATATTTAACTCAAATTATCCGAAATCAGTTTTAGGTTATGAAATATGGTGCTACATGTCTAAAATAATTTTCACTTCACATTCTATATAGGTAGCAAAATATCGTTCACCAAAATCTCAAGATCAAATACAAACAACAAACCTCGATTAGTTACACTGTCGTCATGGTTAAGTATGTTGGTGTCAAAGCCCATGTCGTAAATCCAGGAAGATATTTCCGCCGCATTGGTCTTACTCCCCTCGTACTCCACCGTGGCTCGCTTTTCACCGAGACTTACTGCAATACTGACCACACCAGGTTTGGTCCGTATAGTATCTGCAAGTGCATCAATAATAATAATTTAAATATAAACAGGATAATTAATATATGAAGTTAACTGTATTGCAAAGAAGTTAAAAAAAAAACACATTACATGACTCGTGTAAATCAAGAACGATGCGGGTAAATACAAAGTGACACAGTTAACCATGGTATACTTACATATACATATCAGCAATGGAGTTCTGCATTTATAAAATAATCAAATAATTTCTTAATATTTCTAATAAAATTCAGGGATAAATTAATAATGAATTTCATAACCACCAAAACACCAGTACGTTTTATTAAATTATTAATATTTTCATTTAAAACATTCAAATGTTAGTTCTGTATGGATAGTAATCTATTCTTACTGGAGAACACTTATTATGAAGTTGTAATTATTCAGAACGTCATATTCATTCGGGGAACGTGCATTAACCAATTATGTTATACCAACACAATGGATTGATGACAAATTTTCGAACTTGTATGTTACACTTTTCAAATTAATACATCTATCGGTTAATGCACATTAATAATTCCCCGGATTGGAAGAGATCCAGGTTCGAATCTTAGTAGCAACAACAATATTTTTCCATAAAATTGATTTTATATGTATATCTTTCTAATTAATACATTTAATTTGTATTAGTAATTTATTAATTTAATATGTAAAAATGTCTCTCAATGTTCACATTCTGTCTCTCAGTTCCAGTTTATTGTATTTCTTACTAGCTAAATAGATGACATATGGATACAATAAAATGTTATCTATTTGTTCCAAATAAACAATACACAATTTCAACGCACTGCAAGTGTGAAATAAATGAATCCAAGAGTAATTAAGACCCCCATTAAATCACCTTGTATGCTTCGGACGCAGGACTGACAGGTCATCCCTTCCACACCGAGCACGCAGCGCAATGGCCCTGTCGGCCGAAGTCCCGGGCCCTGACCCCCGTCACGGGCAGCCACGAAGCCCATGTCCTCGATGGCAGAGACCACAACATCGGCTGATGTCGCGGAAGGGTCCACACTCACGTAGCCTGCATTTTCCGACAATTCTACCTACGAGGCAATAATAGTAATGTAACGACTCACGTAGAAAGTAGCGATTATAATTGTAATTTATTTACTTACATTCACATAGAATAAAAAATGCTGACAATTTATTTAACAAATTAACTTACCCGGACGGAATGCACTCCAGGCAGTGCGGCCACCCCCTTCTGGATGGTGTTCACGCAGGACTGGCATGTCATGCCATTGATGATAATCCGGGAAGAGACAGATTCTGTGTCCGGCAAGGAACTGTAACAAATTTAAAATACTAGCTGTTAGTATGCTGAAGAGAATACATTACATCTGCAGAGTGGGGTAGAAGGTAATGCAGGAAAATTAGGGAAATCCTGAGTTAAAAATAGTACCTAATCTCCGTTAATTAACATAAAATGTCAAATTTGAAAATAATGTCAGAAAATTGTGGACTTTTCATAAAGGTTTTCAGAAGATCTGGTTTTCAACAGCATCTGAACAGATGAAATATGATATAATTTTTTTATTATTATTTTGAAATTTTTACAATTTTATATGAGTTATATGAATCTATTACAAAACTAAAGTTAGATATTTTTGTGAATCGCTTACCTCTCCAAAAAGGAGACTAGCTATAGTGCTTGGAGAGGGACTTACACTGTAATAATTTATATATAGTTTGAAGTTATACATTTGTAATCTATAATATAATTTATTATCTAATTGTGCGCTTCTGAGTGTTCATTTAATTTCTGTTCTATTGAAGTTTTTTATCTCTAAGTATATGAAATTTTACAGATAGTGTTTGGTGTTACATTTAAAGACTTTAAAATTATTTTTAAATCTTAATGATACATTGATTAATGTTTCAAGTGTTACAGTATTATTTTCTTTGAGTAATTGTTAATAATTAATCTCAAAGATTTGATCAAGAAATACACGAAATCAACATTAACTGTATTTTTTAATACAATAAATTTGATGCTCTTGAATTATTATTATCCCACAAGCGATATAATAATAGTTCATTTGTGGGTCTGTACGATATATATCGTCCATATCTTGTCAAATTGCAATGATAATTGTATAAAAAAATCTGAAATCTTAAAGGGGGCACAATATTATTATTTTCATCGCAAAATCATGACATAATGATAAATTAAAACAATCGATATTGATCAAAGATTTTTAAACGAGGCGCGCCATTCACACGTGCGCGAACAATGGCAATGGCAGCTGTCATCTAATAACTAATAAGTTTAGAAATGCGATTTATTTTTATTTTCAATGTTATTAAAGTTTTTTTGAGAATTAGACTCGAAAGTTATTATGTCCTTTTCGGGAACATTTCAATTTTTCAATTCGATTCATTTCAATTCTTATAAAAATAATTAACAAATGCATGATATTTGAAAAATACTTAATAATTATTTCGAAACGATTTGGAAATATGTCAATAAGTAAAAATATGAGTGCGGTCAAAATTATTTACGTGCGAACAGATGAATTAATGTGATATTATTATTAAATTACTACAAATAACTTGTTTATGACCCGACCTTCAATTATTTAAAAATCAATGAAAATGACAAAATAATTTACTTTGTTTGACACTATAACCACACATATTCACATGATACAAATGAGGCCAGATATTTTTTTAGTTTCATCTTGCCATGCGACATGGACAGGTGTCAATATTATTTTTGTTTTATATTGCTAAGCGACACAGACGTACATAAGAAAATTATATACATATGTAGGAATATCCAAACATTATTTTTCGAAACGCTTCATTTTCGAGCTGAATATTTTCAATTTGAGATACATACAATAGCAGCTTACATCGAAACAATGGTACGAGGTTTCATAGTCAAAAGTAGAACAATCTAAAAGAAAGTTATTTAGAAAATAATCCAATAATCATGTTTAATCACATTGATTCAGCAGTTTGCGCTAAATAATTACAACACGGCACAATGACTACTAATGTTCCCATTTAAGCTATGCGCATGTGCAAACGATTTTCTAACATAGCTTACATAAAATAATATAGCACGCACACATATTTTAACAAAGCACTTTTTAATAATATTTTGTATACATAAATAGCCTTATACTGACAAGTAGTGAATCCAATCCCGACACAAAATTACAATTCAAGTATTTAATTTTGATGATGCAAATGGAGATAAGACAGATGATAATTTTAATAAGGCAAATAGAGACTCTGCGAAGAAATATGGAACTACCAGTGGTCCTAAGTAATCGACATAGTGCAGGACAGAAAGCGGTGGAAGAGAGCATTAGGCCCCTGCTAAAATGCTCACTTGTACATTAATGTTACATTTTAAAAAGCCAGAAAGAAAAATACAATTTATGTACGATATTTATATTTAAGTACCCAAGTAAAGAATCTTATAATAAAAAATAATTTAAATACAAATGTAAGATTGATAAATAACAATTTGAATGCGAAACAATTTTATTATTATGAATAACATATTCCGAAAGCAAAGCATTCATCATTTAGCCTCGATCTAATTTTGGTGCCACGAAATTAAACTACATATAATATTAATACCAAAAAATTTTGAGATTTTACTAATCCCAGGATTCATAATTACTGTAAACTGTGCCGGGTTCCCGGGATTGGATTGCCTACTGGCTTCTCCCCCAGTGCACAAATTATAGCCCTAGGCCATAAAATTACACAAAAGATTTTTTCGCATACACAGTAATCCAAAAATTTGATAACATTTGAATCTAGATGGAATAATATGGATAGATTTTTACAATAATTACACTTTCGTTTCTGCGACTAGCTTAAATCCTTTTATCCGCGATTTAAGCACCACTTGTGGAAAATTTTCTTGAATCATATTGAATTTATCAATTGGGAATTTATTTATTTATTAGACTTTATTTACAGACATGTTTTTGTTGTAACAAAGGTGAATATATTATAATATAACATGATAAATATAAGATACAATTATATTGCAATTAATTATAATACTCATAGTTGATTGTGCGGGATGGAATAGACTCCACCTCTGATATATACTGTATTGTCCTGGCTACTTTGCTAGACTACCGTCTGTGTTAAATTAGCCAGTTTGTTTTGTGCTGGTGTGGTGTTATTTAAAAGCCGATTACTTTGTAGCATTTCCTAACATTATTAACTCATTCCAAAGTCATAATCTCACTTCAAGGAGCAATCGATTTCATCATGTTTGAGATGCTGTGTTACCTACCGATCTGGTCATCTGGCCACTGAGCGTAGAAAAGTTTTCATTAAAAATGTTTCTCCAATGAATGATAAACAATTATTATAATTTACGACGTATGGACTCTCAAAATTTTAAATCCCCTTAGTGGACTAGTGGACCCCGCAATATGTAGATTTTAAAAATGATCTGATCAAAAGTCACAAAGACAATTTAATTCAAATTTTTTTTACTCGTAATTAAGACAAAGTACACTTCATTTCAAATTGAATTTATATTTATATTTATTGAATATATAAAAGAGAAAACATTTAAGCAATTTTAACCTAGAGATATTAAAAATACATTCGTTTTTACAGACCTAACCGTTAAATCAAGCACTATACAGCCATAGTGGCACTAGTAAAGCCACATCCAGAAAGTCATAGATGTAGATGGGGAAGCGTAATATTATTATGAATGTTAGATTTAACACATGTAAATTATTACGTAGGTACTGACGGCCTTCCAACTCCTCAAAATAAGCAGAAACAAAACAAAATATGGAAAAAAAAACTTTCTAGAATACTCTCAAATTGAAAAGCTGCAGATCAATGACGTATTAACTTCAGTGATGCATTTAACAAGTTTTTGTCATGTGTGAATTTTGTGTGGATGCCGGCAAAGAAGTTTCATTTAAAAAATGTGACTAAATACATATGACGTAGGAAATATTAATGCAATCATGTTAAGCTTGAATTTAAGAACATAATCGAATTTCTGTATATAAAAATATTCTCAGGATTCACGGCCAATCAGAACTATTGTGTGTACTATTTTCTGAGCTAGCCCTGGTAATGAAATCTAAAATGTCGGTCATAGGTTGGAGACACGTGGCAGAATAGCCTAGAAAACTCTACACGTAAACTAATCAAAGTAAATAAAAAATAAATTGTAATTTTTTTGTTGATGTTGCGATTCATTATTCCTTGTTAATAAAACTAAATTAAATATGTAACTAACTAAAACCCAGAACAAACCACACCAACACGCCTAGATAGTCTTAGTCCACATCCCCTATGGACACTTTGGGGGGTCATATCAACAGTGGTTAGAAAAGGGTTGATAATAATAATAATAATAATGATAAAATAATATATTATTAAGGAGGAGAACACATTCTTATTGTGAAGTTATAATTATTCAGAACATAGGTCTGTGATAATAAATAATGGAACGACAGATGTATTATTTTGAAGAAGTGTAACATATAGATTCGAAAATTCGAAAATTTGTCATCAAAATTACTAGCGCTGTAGCATAGTTGGTAATTCACCTTCTCCGGATTGGAAAAAGAGATATAACAATATCTTTCGATAAAATTGATTTTATATGTATAATTAGTATTTAAATAATATGTCACTCAAAAATGCAAAAGTCAAATCTTTCTTTCGAAAATCTAAGTTACCATTGGAGCAACGAATCATTTTTATTGTCGGTAATCTACTCTATCCAACTGAGCTATGCCTATTGTTTTTTGGGCGCCCGAAAAATGTGATTTTTATCCAGTGGCGTAACTAAGCCAAATGCAACCAATGCAGCGTATTGGGACCCACGTTTGAAAGGGTTCCGGTAGGTCCGCACTCCACAATAAAATTTAACAAAAAAAAATCAGATCAGATCATCGCCATAAAGGGAAGAAAGATTTATTTTTCAGTTGCCAGTGCATACAAAATCAGATATGTGTTTTTGTGAAAATATAAATATCATAGGAGACTTAAGGCCAATTTTGTTCTAATATTTAATATATAAATCAATATAGCACTTAATATTATTGTATAGATACAATTCATAAACAATTGAGCGGGTGGGCGCGTGCACACGATTTTGCATCACAGCGTGCACAAAAAAATACAGCGCACACAATTTTTAACAAGACTTCTTCATTTGCCGCCTTCTATCGAAGATTGGCGACCATGTTGCAGTATATCGATTTATTTAATGGAACAATAGATGTATTCATTTGAAAAGTGTAACACATAGTTTCGAAAATAGTGTCGCTGTAGCGTAGTCGGACAATGCACCTCCCCCGGTTTGGAAATAGATTCAGGTTCGAATCCCCGGCAGCGCAACAGCAATATCTTTCGATAAAATTAATTTTATATGTATATCTTTCTAATTAATACGTAAATATAATATGCTGCAATTATTTTAGTTACGCCACTGTTTTTATCCTGTGACAGTGTACACATTTGCGGCAAAAGATTGAATGAATTAAAAAAAAAAAAAACAAGTGAAAACAACATACTCGGCGTTCCTGAGTCGCGTCCAGTTCATGCTGTAGTCACTTTCACTTTGCACTCGTTGGTAGGTAGACCGCGTCGGTGTTATTGCAGGCGCTTGGGAGCGCGATCACCACAAACTTGAAACGAAACTGTGGCAGAAAACAACGCAGAGAAGTGAATGAGGTTAGTGTTGCAGTCAATGATTTTGGAGCATATTGACCCCCTCTATCGGCAACACAGAGTTCGTCAAGGTCGATTCATTAAAGGTGTAATTAAAATACTATAAAGTAGGTTTGTAAAATAAATCAATATAAACATAATTGTCAGTATTTTTAATAATGGCCAACGAGCGTAAAGCGCATGCACGCGTATTTTTAGGGGTTCAAAAACAAAGGCGCCACCACTATCCAATTGACGAAAATGGAAGGTGACGTGTTTGAAAATGATCTAGCACTAGCACTAGCGGCACTTTTATAAATGTAAAACGTATTTGTATGTTTAAAAAACATTTAATCGTAACCATATCAATTTTAAAATATCCACTCTGACAAAAAAAATCAATTATGAATACGTTTATCTCAATTTCGCAAATTGTACAGTGGCAGTTGTCCGATAAAGGGTGTCCAACGGAAAATTAAAGTTTAATATTAAATAATTTTAAAAAAACTACAATATTATTCTCTTATTTTATTTATACAAAATGGAGTTTAACGATGCAGATTTTACGTTTTATAAACAATATCGTCTAAATGCCATCCATTTCTCTCAAGACACTCTTGCAATCGGACTCTTAAATTTGCGAACACGCGAGAGCAAAGCGTTGATTCAATGGCAGCAACTTCACGGCGGATATTTTCTTGTAGGGCCTGAATTGTTCGAGGATTATCGCTGTAAACTCTCGACTTATGGTATCCTCACAAAAAAAAGTCGCACGTTGTAAGGTCCGGTGACCGAAGTGCCCTGGGTATATCTCCGAACTCGCTGATTAATTTATTGGGGTAAATACCCCTTTAGCTTCTCCATTGAAACTCTAGCTGTGTGTGGAGTGGCTCCGTCTTGCTGAAATTGTGTTCTGTTGTTGAACCCGAGAAACAGCTGCAGTTGCGGTACCAAAAACTCGTCGATCATTCGGCAATACACGTCAGCAGTGACTGTCTCTCGCTGGTTAAAAAAAAAAATGTTTTTGATGGCGTTCCCTTGGGTTGTCGGAGCACCAGTATCTCATGTTATGTTTATTAACATAGCCATCGATATGAAAATGTGCTTCGTCAGTAAACAATATGTTTCCAAGCGTTCGTGCTGTTCCAAAACGTTCCAGCATCGTTGCAGTTTGTATGAGTGAAACTGTAGTTTATTTTTCAAAATAACGTGCACTGTTGATTTTTTTATTCCAGTACAGGTTGCAATCTTCCTTAACGATTTACGCGCACGGACCAATCAATTACCACACTATACACATATTGCTCAACCGCGGACGCGCGGTGCGCTCCCGACCAGTGACTCATTGCGACTGGCAATCACACGCATCGAACACTACTCCACCCACTTACCTCACCCTGATGGTTTACGAGCAATTACAATTTAATCTTGAAATTTTTCCGCTGGACATCCTATTTAATCAGCAATATTTGAATGTGTCCAAGAGCACACAATAACTGGATTATCACCTACAAAGGCACTGTTATTAAACAAATAATAGATATCTCATAGAGACGAAGCTATTTTTTATTATATTAACTTAAACCAGCCGACGACAGGTCGTATGTCCTATAATTACTCACACTTCCATATATTTTCATTAAATATAATAAAAAATAGCTTCGTCTCTATGAGATATCTATATATAATCGTACGGCACTTTGTCACAAGAGTGGATATGAAATAATGTCGCTCTCTGGGCGCTCTATTATTTTTGAATTAATCGAGGAACCTTTGCGTGTTCAACCTACTGTCCATGTGTACAATGTATAGGTATACCCTTAAACTTGACGGATGCAAAAACTCATCATTATCTCGTTGTACAGCGACATTTAGCCGAGACACAAACCTCTCCGACCTATTGATTATAATATGTCGCAAGATGTCACATGTACAGCGGGAATTTCAAGTTACGTAATTAAGAATACATATCTGATTGTATATATATTCGTGTTGATTGGTTACGTAGTTTGACGGACAAATTATATTTTCATCATATAAAAATAAGTCTTACGAAAAACCGGCCAAGCATAGCCGATTGCGTCCCGGACATCCCGTAAAGACTGAACACAGAATGTACTCGGCGAAACTACGGGACACGGTAGGATGCGGAAGGCCTAACGGCGGACGGGAGTTTTGTGGTAGCCACGGCACGTTCCAGCTATGGAACGGAAATGGTAGAAGAAGAAGATAAAATGATTATCTGATATAGCATTGATGATCGGTATGCGGGTGCGCGTTTTTAAATGAGCACCCACTTCAGTTGTTAGCAGATAAATAGAACTTGACTGAAGGCGGAATGTACTGGTTAGGGCGTGCAAATTTACCGTAAAATGGCATTACCGGTAAAACTCTGAATTACCGGTACTTGACTAGTGATTTTTGCTACGGTTAGTCTCGGATCCCCGACGCACGTGCGCGTATTGTATACGCTACGAGAGCAAAAAATAATAGACTCACCGTGAGCCCAAAACGAAAACAAACTTTGGTCAATCCTTCCATATGTTTCTGGCCCCCAAAGCCTATAACATTTTGCCGAGCAGTATGAAACAATTCTCGATGGACAAACTCAAATACCATCTCAGGAGCTGGTTATTGGGTGTTGGCAGAAAGAAAACTGACCAAAGATTCATGGAAATTATAACACGAACAGAACATCATTTCTTTATATTCATTTTCTGTTTTGCATAGTGTTTCAATCATGGGATAACGAGAGGATTTTACTTATTTATTATGTTATTAGAATTCTTTTATAACCCTGTTTACTTCTTTTTTAATATTTTTGGTTTGGATAAAATAATAATAATAATACTAATAATGGTTTCATATTTGTATGACAGACAGCGGATGAACCTGTCTCCTTTAGTACAGACTTCGGTCTAGTTAAGGAGACAGTGAACATCTCTTACATGATGAAGCTTGTTCGCCTTTTTTGTATATTTATAAGAATGTTTATAATTTATAATAGGTACAAGAACATGAACAGAATAAATAAATTACGCCGGAGAAAATTCCGGGTAAACACATACAACAAAACACCCAACGGTCCTGCTTTCTGCAAATATCGTCACATAATATCGTAGTTTAAAAATGAATTTATAAAATAATTTACCGAAATAACCGATATATAGAAATTTATTTACCGGTAATTCGTTAATGGAATTTAGCCATATTCACCGGTAATGCATGCCTTAGAACTGGTGTACTCGTATAAGAGACACCATATCCGCCAGTAAGGCAGGTACTCGTGTATTCGTAGGAAAGAAAGGATGATAAATTAAAACAATAAAGTGCCTACGTATTCGAGTGAGGTAGCGTTGGGACTTGCCATCGAAATTGAATAGAATCTTTCTCTCAACAACACTACGTTATTAAATTTCGCATACCATGATTGTGCAAGTGGGGCACGTATACATTCCTTACCGGCGTACCGCGTGATAGTCGCAGAAGTCCCCCAAGGCAGTACTTTATAATGAACACCATAAAGCAAGAATACATTATATACCGTAGGCGCAATCAGCGAAATTGCTCAAAAACAAAAACGTAAAAATAAGCGTGAATATTTTTTGTAACACATTTTAAATTGTTCACAATTCACTTGTTCTAGATAAAGCTGGCAGTTGAAAATTTATAAATATATATATACAGGATGTTTTAAATGAAACGTACACAACTCTTTATATATGTATTACATACAATTTTGAATAAAATATATGGTGATGGTAAACCGTTATGTGACTGTGATTATTACATATTACCAATGATATATAATATGTGTATTACAATATATGTTGTACCTAGGATAATAAACTTTTGTTTAACCAATGTCATTGACAAAATAAATCCGTCGCTTATATGACCGTACCACGTATATATTTGTAATTTTAGAAGTACTATTAATAGTGTTTTTAAAGTTTTAAGTTTTAACGTAAAATAATACTTTCTTACCCATATAAAAATCAATATACAAAAATGTATTGACGTTTTTAAGAACACTTTTTATGACTGAACATGATTCTTTTATTGTTTGAAAATCCTTCACGTAATAACTAAACGAAATAATAATCATGCACCAAATGCACCTCCAACGCAAAGAACGACCATGAAATCAACACTTTAAAAACAGTAAGATAGTAAAATTCGCGAATTAGTAAAAGAGGAAGTAGACACTTCAATAATTTGCATACAAGTTAGCCTTTCTAATGTTATTATGTTAAAAAAAAAACCGGCATGGGTAACGACTCCATACAAAACGAATCAACCGAAAGAAATTTTCAATTCTATCCTATCTGCTCCCCTCCCCCCCTCCCTTTACCATAACCACAGAGCATGACTTTTTCTGTGTATCGCATATGACTTTTGAACTGTAAAGAAGAGTGGATGCTGCTATGTGCTCGTCACTAACTTGAAGCTGTTGTAAAGTTTACTTGTTGCTGGTGTATTCCATTAGTTGAAAGTTTTTTTAAAAATTTGAAAGTTACATTATTTGAAAGCCGTCGGCGATAGATGTATAAATTTGAAAAAGTGTAACATGTAGGTTCGAAAATTTGTCGTCAAAAATAATGTCGCTGTAGCGTAGTTGGATAATGCACCTTCCCCGGTTTGGAAAGAGATCCAGGTTCGAATACCGGTGGCGCAACAACAATATTTTTGGATATAATTGATTTTACATGTATGGTATATATTTTTAATTAATACATTTAATTAGTGTTTAACTTTATTATTGGAATAATAAATTATTTCTAATGAAAAAATTGTTTCAATGTCTAGTACCTACGTGGATATAAAAAAATTGATAATTTAGTAATCTAATTCTATACCAAATTTTAATGCAACATTTTTTATTCAGAATCTTATGTTATATCTACTTAAAGTATTATTTAGAACGACCTGTGTAATCAGTGCCATTTACATCTTTTAAACTCGAATTAACTATTACTATAACTATACGATAAACTAATGTTATATTATTGAAAAACTAATTTATACTTATTAAGGACAAGACATTCTTATTGTGAAGTTGTAATTATTTAGAACAGACGATCTATGATATTTTAAAGTAGATGGCTTTCAAATAATGGAACGATAGATGTAGTCATTTGAAAAAGTGTAACACATAGGTTCGAAAATTTGTCATCAAAAGAACTATCGCTGTAGCATAGTTGAATAATGCACCTTCCCCGATTTCGAAAGAGATCCAGGTTCGTATAGCGGTGGCGCAACAACAATATTTTTGGATAAAATTGATTTTATATGTATGGTATATCTTTCTAATTAATAATTTAATTTATACTTATTTTATAACCGATTTGCAAGCGAAGGATTCACGCTCGTTGAAGACACAAGGAAATCACACCGCGGAGAAGGTCAACCAAAATCAGAAAACGGTGCACTGAGGACGGCCATGAAGGGTTTAATGAACACTAGTACAAATTAGCGGATAGACGGAAAAAAATCCTCGTTACATGTCTCAGGCACATGTATCGTACCATAAATAAATATCCATAAATTCAGTTAAACAAATAAAATCAAAATGTTCGAGGCGGAGAACCGAACCCCGGTGTCTCGCGTGACAGGTGGGATACTAATCAATAAAATACAGTGCCGAGGAATAAAGTAACACGTGAACTGAGTATTTAACAAATGTCTTACGCTCTTTTTTAATACTGGCTTTTTAAAAAGTTCAAAGGACAAATGTTTTTTTTTTACATAAATTCTAACAATATTAAAATTTGATATTAAGAATATAAAACATTCTTATTATGAAGTTGTAATTATTCAGAACGTAGGTCTGTGATATTTTAAATACTAATTAAATTTATTCATTAGAAAGATATACATATAAAATCAATTTTATCGAAAAATACTGTTGTTGCTACCGAGATTCGGCATAAAGAGGATGGCTTTTTTTATATTAATTTTCTAATTAATACATTTAATTTGTATTTAAAATAATTAAGTACATGTATCAAAAATATAAGTCAATGCATTAAATTATATCTCAAAAAATCAGCGTAATATACATAGAAGGCAATTTAATACCACAGTGAAATAGCTAAGACAGTGGCGTAACTATGCCAATGCGGTGCACAGGTCCCACGTTAGATGGTGGCCCATAAAGTTAGCTCCCTACAATCCATTTTAAATTGTTATTTTTGTGAGAATCGATACCTTTCTCTGCATTAAAAGTAATCGAAAGAAAGAAATTAAAATATAAAATTTAAAAAATCATTTCTCACGAGTATTACAAAGACACATATAAGGCCCCGCTAATATGTTGAGTTAGAGACCGGTCCATCGCTGTAAAGTGAAGTATTTTTAAAAGGGTATAAAATGCCTTGCAAAATGTAAATATTGTATGAGAAGAGAGACTGATTTTGTAAGTAAAATTAATTAGATAAACCGCGTAGTACTTAATACGACTCTTTTTTAGGGGGCCCTTTTTTCCATTCTGCAGTGCGCCCAACTTTTGTAGTTACGCCACTGATGGCAGAGCAGTGGTTTAGCATATGAGAGGTGCCGAGATTGTTATGCGGCACATCAAAAATCTTTTTATCAAACATTGAGAAACGTGAAATTTTGAAACGTAATAAAACCGACCTATACTGCTAATTAAAAATAAAACAATTAACACAATACAGACATATAAATACATAGACAGGTTGAACAATCGGAAGTGACCGAGAATTTTGACAAATTTGGTCCTGCTGCACGATCAAATGTATGAACAATTAGAAAAAAATACGTGAATATAGCAAACATGACAGATGCGACTGCAAGACAACGTGATATGGAGCTATATTCTATCAGCATACTATTGTTTTGCACTAAATAACAACAATTGATGATTATTAAGGAGAACACATTCTTATTGTGAAGTTGCAATTATTCAGAACAGACGGTCTGTGATGTTTTAATATAAAATCAATTTTGTCGAAAAATATTGTTTTTGCGCTACTGGGATTTTATATGTATATATTTATAATTAATACATTAAATTAGTATTTAAAAAATTGATGAATTTCACAAAAATTAAAATTAAAATGCGGCCAGTATAAATAAAAATCGTGTGGAAAAAAAGTTAATAATTTTTAATTGCACAAGGCAGCATCGGCAGCAATACGGCCACGTGGTAAAAAAAATTCGTAATAACGTTACGTTCAAAGTATTAAATGATCGGTATTTTTTTGTTACACGGTTTGTATTACTGCGGCCGCGGTTAGATTACTGGAGCTCGATTACTCAAAACATTTGCTTACAAAACTGACCGCGTCATTCGTTAACCGTTTCGGTGTCGGGTGGCGATTTCAAAAAATAAATGACGGCAAGTCATCAAATCAAACCAGACTGTCTTCTTCAATTGCCCTTCTAATGTAAGCCAAGACCGTGTTCTCGTCCAATTTTGTTAGAAAAAACGTTTTCTATGCAGTATTTTTCTATTTGCAGTACAAACCAGAAATGTCAATATGCTCTTATTTAAAAGCCGCGAAACGATAAAACCATTTTAACAAAGAAGCTTTTTGAACTTTTTCGTAAAACTCGCCAATTTTCTCGACGCGTATAAACAATTTGTCGAACAAATAATTATTCATCCGATTCACGCGCTATACGTCACAGCCATTCCGCGAAGCCACGAAGAAATAAAAAAAAAAAAAACAATTTAACAATGTTGCCACTACTTGTCGCCGCACGGAGCGGGTTTTTTTGCCTTCCCGCGGTATCACTTTTAGTTTAGCTTTGCCGCGAAACGTCAGACGGTCGAAAGCGATCGCGAACAATGCGGTTCTGCCGTTCTCTCCGCCGCTATTGGTCAGCCGGTGGCGGGGGGGCGCCTCCATTGGTCGCTGCACGCGGCCTGTGTCGAGTGCTGCGCGCAAAGACGACTTTCAAAAGTACATGCACAATATTCACACGGCCCGATTCCGAACAATCTGTATGAAGTCAGTCATCTGAGCGTCGAGAATTATTGTACGGTTGATTGGTTAGTTTCAATCGATGAGAAAGTTCATTTTTACCTTTTTTATACTCAAACCAAATCAAGTTAGAGGAAAAATAAGTATTTTAAATGGTTGTGTGAGACTTCTATTTAAAATGTATTTTGATGATACTTTGTACCGATACTTATTTATGTAAATGGCAGCGGAACGATGTCACAGAGATGTGTTCACTTCTTATTATATATTATTTTAATTTAATATCGATTGAAATCACATGGCCGAGTACAGAAAAATCTGCTTAGATGCTTTAGCATATGAATAGGAGAAATAGTAGAATGAAAAACGTGGATGAAATCAAGCAAATCTTACCCATTACCAAAACGAATAACTTTTGAAATGAAGAAGGTAAATTTCCAATACATAGAAAACCGACAAAAAACGAAAGAAGCAACATTTTAATAATGGATCGTGTTGTAAGATTACCAAAATTTTAAGATTTAATATCTTGGGCACTCAGTACAAAAATGAAAATAAATATGGTCGCGTGAAAGCTTTTGAAGACAGTTCCAAATAATAATAGCACATAATTTTATTTACCGTTGTAAAGCACCAACAATGGCGTAACATTTTGGTTTCTATAGTGATGAAGTGGAAATGGTGAGAAATTACAAATGTTGCCTTGCAATCGATTAAAAATTATAATTTAAAAGTGAAAAATTAATAAATTCATCAACATATGGATGAAATTTTTAAATTTCTGAAAATGTCAGATATCAGAAAAGTTCATCCAAATTACATTAGAAATTGTGCCCAAAAATATTATTGTTTATGAAGATAATAATTTTTAGTGCAGATTGTATAATAGGTACAATGTTTTATAAATATCTGTTTCAGTTTTCTTTCTGATATTTTAAACTTAATTAAATAAATTGTCATTTTAACAAGATAACCATATTTTTATTGTAAAATCAAAATCTCATTTATAACATACAAAAAATATTAAAATATAAATTTGAAAATGGCGCCTAACCCCCCCACACCTAACTTAGTTCACAAAGAAACAACGAATAAATACACTGTTTTCTGTTTTTCAAGCCATAGATAAACTGATTCAAACATATTGTTTCTCCTATCTATATACCTGGGAGTATTGGATGATATTGCCTGTTTAAAAAATGAAGAAAAATTATTTCTCTGAATCTAAATAGTCTCATAATTAACTAGTAGTGACATGGCAGAGATTGCGCTCTTGATCAAATGGAATATGTCGAAGTATTCATAAAAAAGCTTAATAAATTATTTTATAATCTGAAAATTAATTACTCCGTCAGCTTTCACTATCTGGCAAAATGTAGAACGATGGGATTTATAATACAATAACAATCATCACTAGCGAATCCACAAGATATCCTTAAAAATGATTTATAACCATTAAATTCAGTTAATTCTTATTCATAGTAGTTTTCACTTTTACTGTCCACCATCGTCAATAATCCACTGGGCCACAAATAACTAAAAATAATCTTACAATAATAATAATGTGTTTATTCCAGCGTGATCAGGTTTTTTTTTTAACCCGATTCGCCATACAGTTAATACATATTATGTTATACATTAAAGGTATATAATGCTATGAAAAAGAAAACCAAGGAAAATATTAATAAATAATAAATAATTATGGTTGTAAAGAGGTTAAATAATAACAGACAGAACTAGGCTCCGAATGTATTGTTTAAACTACCCAGCAGTCACGTACCCGAGTTGTAACATCAGTTATTCAAAATTGTATTCTTAAAAAGAAGATCGCTTCGACCCCCAATTGAATGTGAACATCACTATAATCTCGTAAATTAAAACGCGTATTTTTTTTAAATGGTTGCGAGTACCCCACTCTTGTATCAAGTTATTTTAGTGTCAAACCGCAAGCCAATTGAAATTAGAATCATTCAGCCGTTCAAATGTTGCATAAATTGAGAAAACTAACTGAATAAATCATTTTTTTGAAGCTCGAATCAAAGTCGTAATGTAATATGTTTTATCACAAGCCCTCTTGGACAATACTACAAGTAAAATACGTGCAATTAATTATGGAAAAACCTAAAAATAAAAAAACATTTTTAACAAATAGTATTATAATACACTGCAACCAGGAAAGCCCCCATGTAAAATCACTTAGCAGCAAGCACAAGAAATAAACAAAATGATAATAGAGTTGACGTCATACTCATCAAACACCAGCGGAAGCGTAGGAGTAAGAAGGTACAAATACAAGTCATATCGAGATTGTGGATTTCATTATAATGGTACAATTATAGTCATTCTTTAAAAAGATTTCATAACAATAAAATTCAGCACATTCGTCAGAAAACTCCATTACACCATGTAAGTACAGAGTGAATATTATGTTCCAGGCCAATGTTGTATTTGAATAACTAGAAAATGAAACACAATTTTTTTATTTTGTTTTTATTTATCAATTATTTGGTTTATTACAATTATGTGCGGAAAATGACATCGGCCAATTTTTAACCATATTTTTCAAAACATTCTGGCACCCTTCGCGCCGCGTTATTTCAGCAATTTCATTTCGAATATTGTCCTGGAGCATCAGAATTGTTGTTGGATTATTGGCGTAGACCTTTCCTTTCAAGTACCCCCACAGAAAATAATCGGGAGCCGTCAAATCAGGTGATCGAGGAGAGCAGCACTTTTTGACATTATGCGGCCGGTAAAATTTCTCGCAAAATTTCAAACGTAGCTCGGGCTGTGTGTGAAGGTGGTACCGTCCCGTTGTAACCACATGTTTTTCAGGCCCAATCGACCCAATTCGGCCACCAAGAACTTTTCCAACATGTGACTTCGGCGATCACCATTAATGGTTACAGCATTGCCATTATTATTTATATAAAATGTTTTAATGACTTCAACACGTTGTTGAGGCGTTAGATGCTCCATAATAAATTGTAATCAACTACTCTCTACGACTACCAAATTCGAACTGACAAATGTCTGCCAAACCAAAATAGCGGCCAAACAAAATCGGCTTGGAACATAATATTCACCCTATACAAGCGCGCCCGCTCACTCTCGTATCTTCCATTCGATATTAATACGAACAGTGTATATGTATAAACAAATTTGAGATCTACAAAATATGTAAGAATATCAATTTTTTAAATAAAATACTTGATAAGTCGAATTATGCCCGTAGGTACGCCGAACTTTCGACCGATGCTGTATTAAGCGCGAGTCGCGTGAGTTAGGACCACCGCATAATTAACTTTTTTCTAACTAATAGATCCCAGCTGATAAGTAAGGATATTTAATAAGGCAACATTAGAGCGAACAGTAATTATGTTCTTCATCTTCTTTAGCGGCCTCATAAGACTGCAGTGGCTACATCCCTACCTACCCTACCCATCCCTCGACATAGCCATCTCAATCTCAACAATTTCAAAGATTTAAGCGTTTAGAAAAAAGTACATATGCGATTTTCTTTTGATTAATATAAATATTTTATTGATTCCAAATTATCTATTGAATACAAAAACTAAAAGGTCATCGAACTGTTAATTAAAATTAAACATTATTTTGTAAAAATCTCACTCAATAATATTTTCCGTAATGGCACATAATTTATACATTTTCGACACGTAATTTAGTCAGGTATCCCATAAAAATATTGTGGACTAGGTCTGTTACATCGCGTACGGTATATTTTGGATTATAATACATTATAATTTAATATAATTTTTGGCGACATTTTGTCGTGGCGTTCATCGGTGTACTGCGATAATTTACAAGCACCCAACCCGCGTGGATTTCATAAAGTCGTAAGTATGAAAAAATACTTCCCGCGAATAGAAAATTCCTTCCGGTTCCGTTTAAATTCCTTACCTACGTGTTCAGGGGTAGAGAATCTAATGCTATTAATAAATAAGAAAATATTAAAGTGTATTTAAACAGATAAAAATAATGCAGAAAGAAATGAAAATATGTCGAGTGATTTAATACTTACCGTATGTTATAAGATTACATAGCTGTCCTATTCTGCATAATATTACAATCAACATTAAAATATCATTAATGTTGAAACAGAATTAGAAAAGCATTTATAAATTTATAGAAATAAGTCATGAGTAAAAATGCTACTCTTGACTCACTGGTGTGATTGTGATTGGTATTCGATAATATCAGTGATTGAAAACTGTGACTGTGATCACAGTTTCTGATATCAGTACGATATTTATTTATATTTATATTTATAAACTTAATTTGCGTAAAAAAACATATTCTAGCATAAATTAGAATAATTAGTAGAAAATTATTGCACATACCTACAAAATGTAAAAAAAAAATGAACAAAATTAAGTTATAAGCTAGCACAAACATGACCGATAAAAACAGATTCCAATAGATGGCTCTAATCAAATTACGGAAAATTTGGTAGATGGCGCTGATTCAAGTGATAATCGATTTAAACGGCGGCGCCAGAAAATCAATAGAATTTTTAACAAAAAAAAATTGATTGACAAATCACGATATTCCAAGATATTCAATCACTGATAGTGAGTGCGACTCAAAGATATCAGTGATTAATTCACGGTTCGTGATTTTGAACTCATCACTAATAGAAATCCTCAGAATTCCAATGAATAATGTTGTCTCTTTTCATCTCACGCAAATAAAATTGTATAGTTGCCCTTCACTATAGATTAATATTAAAATAAATACAAGTTGTTGAGTTAAATTGTTAGATTGATAATGCCATTACAAGGCGAAATGCGTCTCAAGAAAATTACAAAGAACAAGTGTTTTATTGTAATTACTGAAATTTATAATTTTTCCTTGCTTATTTAAGCACTGTATAAAGTGCCATGTAATTCATTAATTTAATTAAAATGTTATATTAAGAGGCATCGCGACTTGAGCACACCTGGCACCGCCGTTTTCTCGGGAAATGCCTTCGATGCAATACAGCTGGGATCGTGATGTCATCAAATATCTCGCATTACACCGCCGACCGTACCAGAGTTCGGGATAATAATGGTTAAAGTAAAGTAGGTATAAAAGATAATTATTTTTATTTTACTTTCCATTCGAAAAACATAATTTTAAGAAAGATGTGTAAGTTATCTTTACATATATACTGTAGTAAGGAAGACAGAAGATGTCTATTTAATTTGTACAGTAACAATAAACAGGTGTCATTCGTTTGGATTCCTGCACATAAGGGAATTCATGGAAATTAATATGCTTAAAACTAGCCAACGAGGCCACTCTTTCCGGAGTTTTCCCCCATCAATTCCATATCCCGATATATGATAGACTTAATATTGTAAAAAAATGTACGAATTCTATTTTGACTGCTCAATGGATGTATCTAAATAATCATAAGGGTAATCGGCTTAAAATAATTCAAAGATCTATTATACTTTTAAAATCAGCAATGTTATCTTTGTGGTTAAGATTCATATTTTTATTTTTTATCTTTGTTTAATTAACCACTAAAATGAGTTTAAATACATCTACCGGTTTCGAAAAATACCATTTTCTTCTTCAGGATGTCATAACTAACTAAAACATATATTGTTTCTTTGACAGAATCTATTTTAAAAAAATCTATTTTTAAAAAAAAAAAAAATTTTTTTTTTTTTAGTACCTAACTCAAATCATTACTTAATACAAATTTACTCGAATAATTTTTAGGAAAAAATTTTAGAATGGGACTCGTAGTTAAATTTAGTTGGTTGTTCATAATTTTTTGATTAGTTTTACACGCTTTATTTATCTCCAACGATTCCAAATTATTTCATTTGTGACCAACACCGTAACAAATTCGTTGCAATTAGTGGATATGTTAAAGGACATGGATCTTCCCAAAAATGTTAAACTTGTTTCTTTTGATATTGTTAATTTGTTTACTAATGTACCTATTAATGAAAGTATTAAGTAAAGATTTCTGATTTATTAAATTCGTCTAATTTGCCTAATAATTTGGTAAAAGATCTTGTCGTTTATTAAATCTTTGTATGAACCAAAATTATTTTCAATTTAATAATATAATGTACAATGTAAAAATAAAGTACCAATTTTAGGTAATGGATGAATTTAAAAAATGATAATGCAAAAATGGAATGGAATCCGACTGTTCCGTTGCAGTTTATAGATCCTTTAACTAAGATTGGCTACTTTTAAACAAAAGTCGTTCTACATATTATGTCGATAAAATGAGGTGTCGATTATTACAAAAGATATTATTAAGTAAAATAATAATTACAGAGATATAAACCATCACAACTCAGAGCTTTCCTTAAGAATGTTAGGGGTATGTAAGTGTATGCAGTACCTAAGCACATATGTATGTTATATATGTGCGAATGTAAAATACACTGAATATATAACAAACGACGTAATTTACATTTAAACACACTTGTGAGACTAATATAATTCTTGATTTCTAGTAAACAGTAAAAACTTTTTATGTATATTATTATATTTAAAAGTACCAAAAATAACCTTGTTAATAAATACGGGGAATTAATCATTTGTATAACCTTAGTTTATTTTTTTATAAATCAACAAATATACAATAATCTATTAGCAAAATAATTTATTTTATTTGACGCGAAAACCGCACACCTTCGTGTGATATAATTGACAGCGACAGCGTATATTGTTTATTTTATGTTTGCATGTCCTGTCCTCTTATTTTTAAATACAATTCAAATTTTGCATTTGTTGCAAACCAAAATGATTCGAAATAGATAGATAGAATGATAGAAGAAATATTAAATTATCAAGATTACATGTTCTATTTTGGATGATACTGATGGAATGTTAATAATATTCTTACCTGGAGTCCACATCGAATTCCTTCAGAAGACGGTATTTCACCTTCTTGCTCATGATGTATGTATATTCCTTCACCACATGATTTGATCACAACACATTTGACTTCACCGGAGATTCTGTCACAATCTTCGAAACAGCATCACTCACACACGCGCACGCAAACGCACCATAAACACCACCGTCTAATAATTTACATTTTTCATTATGTTTAAAAAAAAAACTAGAAAATATTAGACCAGTTAGAAATGTGTGTTGGCTTTCTAAGTGTTTAAGGCATATACTACATTCCATTTAGGGATTCAATTGAGTTAACCTTTTAAATACCATGAGCGCGTTAACACGCCAAACTTTTTATGTCATGTCAAGCAATAAGCGTGTTAACACGCACTTAAGGACCTTTCAAACTTGCAAGGATTAAAATCATATTTTTAAATCATTTTACCATCTGTGGACGACAGGTCCCAGCTTTTCATAGATAAATCAATACCCTTAAAGCCCAGTCTTACCCTATGTGGTGCCTTCCATTTCAAATAGAATTGGCAGTTAAAAGGTTTAATGTGAGTAGGTAATACCTTATGTAATATACAAACTGTGTCAATGTATTGATGCCGATCAGCATTTTAATTGGTTAATTAGAGGGGTTTGTCATTTTAAATTAGTTAAAAACACGCTATCCACAAAAAATATGTAAAAATAGGAAAGTTTATATTTATATCTGTGATTTATAAATGTATTTGTTCCTAACCTATCCAAATCTAAAATTAGAAATGTTATTTTAATTAAATAACCAAAGCTAGAACTTAACCTAACCTAAAAATAGAATTGTAATTTTAATTACATGTGATGAAGTACCGTATTCGGCAATGTAATCCCTTGTATTTTGTATCTATGGTAAACGTAATTTAGTGTTATTTATGAATGAAGCGACTGAAACATCTATTTTCTATGGCCTTAAATGTCAAATGTACCGTGAAAATTCGAAACATTAAAGTGTAATCACTATTTTTATACTTGCGAGCGCGTTAATTTGATTTAATTTATGTAATCGGGGCACTCAACAATGCCGGGGGAAAAAAATTAACAAAATCATTTTTTAAGTATAAAACTATAAAAGCCATTTACTCAAAATAAATATATTTTTAATATTTAACGCAAACATTGTGTTTATTCATTTTAATACTGAATTATTTATTAAGTTTGTTTTTAAACCACTTTTATGAGTTAATTATATACCAACCAGTTACGGAAAATACATTTTCATTAAAAAAAAAAAACTAACTAAATCCATATGTCAATATGTTCTAATGTTTTCAAATTCAAATTTTAAAATATTAATATATTTTTATAAAATCTAGTACCTAACTTAAATGAAAAATATGGAAATTGACCTAATGATCCAAAATTATAGGAAATTTTTTTAGCATACGACTTGTGTAATAAATTTAGTCAGTTATTAATAATATTTTAATATTTTGGTTAATTTTACAAGCTCTACTTATTTCTGATGATTTTAAATTATTCAATTTAAAATCAACATTGTTTATACTTCAAACAGTCACAATTTTTTATAAAAAATATGTTCATTTTCTAATACATTATTCGAAAATTTTGAAAAACCACAATTGTATTAACATCTTAAATGCTCTTTGAATCTTATGTTAAAATTTCGACCTATTTTTCCAATATAGAAAGCAATACTATCTTTACAAGTAAATTTATAAACACTGAAATTAAAATTAATTTTAAATATGAATTAATATATTAATTCATATTTAAAATATCACAGACCGTCTGTTCTGAATAATTACAACTTCACAATAATAATGTGTTCTCCTAAAATTAATTTTCATTAATTAATTACTCACACCAATATAATTGAAACAGAATGTATTCTGTACGGTGACTTCTCTCTCGAAGATTCTTCTTTTCGTATTTTTCTCCATCGCTCTTTAGACATATAAGCTATAAGCATATTTGTTTAAAATATTAAATTCTACTTTCGACTATTAGCTCCTGCATTTAATATCATTTTGCGAATACCTAATAGACAAACGCGGCACCGTTCACATTTTTTATTGTTGCCGTTCAAATACAAACTATCATACAAATTCCACTGTCCCTCGTATCCATCGACAGGAAAATGATTTTACTTCCGAATTAGATATATTCAACGCGAACTTGCTACGTTTCAAGAGAGACCGCCTAGGTGAACATTTTTTCACAAATTGATCAACTTTTGAGATATTATTTTTTTTTTAAAGGAAAACACATTATTATTGTAAAGTTGCAGTTTCTTTTCGGAACATAGTTCTGTGCTATTTTAATACAAATTAAATGTACCAACTAGAAAGATATACAAAAAAAAAACATTTTAGTTAATAATTAGACAAAATACTTTGTTTAAACCACTATTTATTGATTATTTTATATGTTTCGACACTTATTGTATCTTCTTTAGGAAACAATGTATACTGAAATTAAAAAATACAATCATAGATAAAAACAAAACTATAAAGTGGTGAATATGTAAGAACTAATATGAAAACAAATTTAAAAGGTGACTATTTGCAAAGAGGATTTGGTTATTTATAATATTTAGCTTGCTATTAACTCTTTTTCTTATTTCTAAAATTTCAAATTTATCTAACTGTAAACCCCTAGTATTTGTATGTATAATTTCTAAACCCTTGTTAAATCAAAATAATGGTTTGTTTTCAAAGGGCGATTGGAAAATTCTGAATAGTTGTTATTTAGGCATCTCAAATATAAATATAAATATTTTAAATATGAATTAAATGTATTAATTATAAAGATATACATACAAAATCAATATTATCGAAAAATAAAAACATTGTTGTTGCGCTACCGGGATTCGAACCTGGATCTCTTCCCTAACCGGGGGAGGTGCTTTATCCAACTAAGCTACAGCGGCAGTATTTTTATCGACAATTGTTCGACCTTACATATAAGGCGCAACAACAATGTTTTTATTTTTCGATAATATTGATTTTGTATGTATATCTTTATAATTAATACATTTAATTCATATTTAAAATATCACAGAACTATGTTCTGAATAATTACAACTTCACAATAAGAATGTGTTCTCCTAAAATAAATATTTTAGTTGCTACCGGGATTCGAACATGATTTTTTTCCTATCCGAGAAAATGCGTTACTTAACGTATATTACTCAAAGATATTTAAAATTTGTCGCAATATAAAGGTGATAGCTTTTTAAATATGGAATAACAGATCGGTTGGCATTGTGCAACTGGTAATTAATGAATTATTTATTATTATATTAACAGCATTTTAGTATAGTATTAATAACTACTTTAAATTTTTTTTTTTGATTAGAATACATAGCATGTCCAAACTTGACAAGATATGAAAATACAGCGGTGTTATAAATTACGTTATGCTGTACGCTGTACAAAAACAAAGTCTAACTTTCACAATGATAAATACCGGATAGAAAAATGACGCTCAAACACACGTAATATGTTTACATACTTTCGTAGTGTTTGTATCATGTGACACGAAGCGTTTGACAGTAAAGGGGCGACAACACGGATTGCGTTCACGATCCACAGAGCTCCAAAATTAGATGTGAACGCACCCACGACGAGTAATGGCTCGTGACCACGAAATGAGACACGAGGATATAAATTGTATTTAAGATAAATTTCAGTACCATGTACATGTGTTGTGAGATTTTGATCTGGAGATAAACTCAGATATCAAAAACAGAAAGAGATAAAAACTCAGAACAGAACCTCAACCAGAACAACGAAACTCGGCACGTGCGCACATTTAAAGTCATAAATATCAACTAACTATTTATTATGAATATTTAGTCAAACACATATTCTATTTTAACTGCTACTGGGGTGATTCATCCAACCGATGAACGGAATATCAATGGTCATGGGCTGACGTTAATGGTCAAGTCTCTGAGACTTGGTGTGTACACACACGGTGGACCACAAAAACCGAGAGTTTTCTCCAAAGAATCTCATGGAAACGTAGTCGATGATCTCAGTTGGCAATACGCCAACAAGTGCAACAATACAAAATACACGTGTTTTGAGGACTTTCATTTTATTAAATTACTCTGATAATAATAATAATTTCTATAATTTTACTTTATAAATGTTATCAGGTCTTCACGCCAATTCAGAATCATCATTAAACACGATGGACCCAGCTTTCTGCACGGTATTGCAAACCAATAGTTAACCATAATGCCGACATTCAGCGACATCAGCCTTAATGATGGACCCTGCAATAGAACGTCGGGCAGAGAGGTCGCACGGTACATAAGGTTTTACATTATGTTTTTAGATACATCAGCAGCCTCAATTCAGGTTTCGCTCTAGCGACGCAAAACATTAACGTGTACAGTCCAAACATGACGTAACACAACAATAAACGACATGGATCTGTGGGCACAACTGAATACGATTGCAGTCACCAAAATCTAATAATACGCCGAACTTCTTAGTTTGCCAGAAATCGGTTGTCAAATCTTACGTACATTACTTGGGAAAATTTTTAAATATGTACTCTTTTTTTAGTTTTCACAAAATAAGCTTAGTCTGAAAGAATTAAATAAATAAATCGATGTTCAAAGTGCATTTCGTTTTACGTCAATGCGATAATTTATTATTTTATAAAAAAATATAACTAAGTACAATAAATACCAATTTTTGCTCAAAAAAAGAAAAATATTTTTTGTACAGAAGTAACTCCTAGAGCATCTAAACGCCGTCTTCATTTTGTGATATTTAACTTGAAAAATCGTTTAGCGGGCCCGGTCCTACGCAAACCAAATTCATATTTTTACATAATATATACAGGGTGTTTGGCAGACATTTGTCAGTTCGCATTTAGTGGTCGTAGAGAGTAGTTGATTACAATTTATTTTGGAGCGTCTAACGCCTCAACAACGTGTTGAAGTCATTAAAACATTGTATCTAAATAATAATGGCAATGCTGTAACCATTAATGGTGACCGTCGTAGTTACATTTCGACACATGTGGTTTTAACAGGACGGTGCCACTCTACACACAGCCCGAACTACGCTGCATAATGTCAAAAAGTGGTGATGTCGACTGGCCTTCCCGATCACCTGATGTCTGACGGCTCCCGGCTATTTTCTGCGGGGGTACTTGAAAGGAAAGGTCTACGCCAATAAGCCAACAACAATTCCGATGCTACAGGACAATATTCGAAATGAAATTGCTGAAATAACACGCGAAATGTGCGAGAATGTTATGAAAAATGTGGTTTATAGAGCGCGCATTTGGCCACTTGGCCGATGTCATATTCCGTACATAATTGTAATAAACCAAATAATCGATAAATAAAAACCAAATTTAAAAAAAAAAAAATCATTTTCTATTTATTCTAAAACAACATCGGCCTGGAACATAATATAGTAAATATGAATTAAATATATTAATTAGAAAGATATACATATAAAATCAATTTTATCGAAAAATATTGTTGTTGCGCCACTGGGATTCGTACCTGGATCACATTCCTAATTACAATTTCACAATAAGAATGTGTTCTTCTAAACATAATGTAGTATTAAAATGTGAACATATAATAATATGTGTAACATACAGTTTATATAAAAGTACGCGCCTGATGCTAGTTTTCCGTTATGATATCTCCATTAGAATTATTAGGGGATGATTTGCGATGGGGCCTCCCAAATTTCGACTGCGTAATGATCTATTCCGGCACTACGTCATATACATTTTGTTTTAATGTCTTCCCTTCACTCCAGCGTTCTTTGTACCCATTATTTTATTTTCTTAAATGTATTCGGATTCGCTACTTTAACACTATATATTACATATGTAAAAGGATTGTTTGTTTTTGGCACCAGATAATGGCAGTTTGACTGTGCCCTCGTTGAGTCGTGGTGTGTCAGGTTATTAGGTAGTATTGTTAATGATGAAACAAGTTTTTAAGCGTACTACAAGTATATACATTTGATTGTTCGTATAAACGAATGGGACTTATATCGAAACTCCCGAAAAGAACAGTGCAGAGTTAAGCGCGGAGCGAGCTATCATTCGTTGATTGTTATATTTAATACATAGAGCAGAATTACCAATTAATATACACCGTTCCTTACCGCCTTATCACCGAAATACGAAAGCAAAATTATGATGAAATAAAAAAACTTGTTCCGTAATCAGAATTATGGTTCATATTTTGGACTCAATTGGAGAAAGCACTAGTAATTAGCGGTCATATTTATCACAATACTTGGCAACGACCATACCACGTTGGAAGCACCGATTCTCGTCCGATCACCGAAGTTAAACAAACTATTTATGATGGAAAGAACAGATTTAAACATTGAAGCCGATCGGATTGACCTTGCTCCGGGCAAAGAATATATTTCACTTCATTATTATATTATACTTTCACAAGAATATACATAAACAATCTTTGATTCACGAATGCCGACGCGGCGGTGCCGCACACCTGCGTCAGGTGTCGGCACCAGGCCTCTGTCAAATCAAAGTAATGGTAATGCAACCTTGGTTTTTGAATCAACATGTCCTTGTTTCCGAGTCACGGAACCACAGTCAATGTATAGGGTTAACAAATTGGAAATAAAATTAGAACTGTGACATTAAGACTTTTAAAATGGATGTAGAAATTAGGAAGAGCAGATACTGAGAGTAAACTGTTTTAAATAATTAAATAAATCTTATAATTACATTTTGTGTGTTTTGATCTTGCATATTTCGCTTTACCTTATATGTCTTTACAGTTCTACATATTGTATTGCAGATTGATTATTTTACATATATATTTTTTATATTTTTACGATTACTTGCCTTGTATGTTACGTATTCTATTTGATTCAATGAGTTATTTGGTTTGTGAAATGTAATTTGTTTACCAATTTTCCCTAAAACAGGCTTGCCTAATTGGGTAATGAATGCATTTTAAAATGGCTGTAAAATATATGAAACAATTTTTTTTATAGCTGTACAATGCTTATATGTATGTGTTTAAATAAATAAAAAAATTCCAATAAATGTGATAGAATTTCAAATAATAAAATAGTATTAACGAGAACCTTAATACTATTTTGAGTTGTTCTTCTTAATAATATAAGTTGTATCAATATGTCCAAAAATTTAATAAAAATGAATTGATAATTCTGGCGTCTGCTGCAGTCGGTTTACTCAAATATATTTGTGATTCCGTAAAAATAATGTAGATGGCTTTCAAAAATATTATTTTAAAAAGTGTAACATATAGGTTCGAAAATTTGTCACGAAAAATACGGGCGTTATAACACAATTGGTAGTGTACTTCACCGGATTGGAAATAGAGATCCAGGTTCGAATCCCGGTAGCGCAAAAACAATATTTTTCGACAAAATTGATTTTATATGTATATATTCATAATTAATACATTAAATTAGTATTTAATAAAATAGTAAATAGAAAATGTTTCTATTGATATTTTAACAGTTGTCATTGTTATTTTTATTCAGTATCGTATACCACAACAACATACATCGTGTCATTGTTGAAATTGCACCAAAATTTATGTGAAAGGGTGGCTGAAAATTGGATCCGAAGAATGCATTGTATCAAATGTGGTCGTGGTGCATATTTGAACAAAATTGTATTCATAGGAAAACACATTCTTATTGTGAAGTTGTAATTGTTCAGAACATACGGTGTGTGATATTTTAAATATGAATTAAATATATCTTTCCAATTAATATATTTAATTCATATTTGAAATTGTATTCCGTTGTTAATGGTATCCGATGGTCTTTCAAATAAATAAATAAATCATTGATATCATACTTGTCTTTTTTTAAATTAATTCAATTTTTAAATTCTAACGCGCTTGTTGGATAACCCTGTATTTGTGATTAAATGCGGCCCAACGGAAGTAAAATTTAAACCGGGATTTAAATGGGGGTCAGATCAAGGTATAGCTGATTATGTTGAATTACCTGCGTACATTATGATATATTTACTAGCAGATAAGTAATCGGCTCGCGTCGATTGCTTACTGCTAGGCCCTGCGGCGATGTTTTAAAATTTACTTATGGGCGGTACTTTACCAAGGGACGTCACTGCACGTAAATAAAATAATAAATTATAATTATTCCACATTTGTTCGCGGATAGACAATAATAAACACAAAATTCGTTATTAGGAGAACACATTCTCATTGCGAAGTTGTAATTATTCAGAACATAGCTATGTCATCACAACTTCACAATAAGAATATGTTCTCCTAATAATAAAGTTGTATCAATGTGTTCAAAATTTAATAAAAATTAATTGATAATTTTGACGTCTGCTATCAGATTACTCAAAGGTATTTGAAATTCTGTAAAAATAAGGTAGATGGCTCTTAATAATGGAACGATTGAATGTATTAATAGCAAAAAGGTAACATATAGGTTCGAAAATTTGTCGCTAAAAATACCGTCGCCATACATCCAACTATGCTACCATAGTTGGATAATGCACCTTTCCCGGTTAGAAAAGAGATCCAGGTTCGAATCCCGGTGGCGCGACAACAATATTTTTCGATAAAATTGATTTTATATGTATATCTTTCTAATTAATATATTTAATTCATATTTACAAAAATCATTGTTTTGACATTGTGGAAAGTGCTTTATTCTATGGTATACCATAGACAATATAGATAAGAAAAGATGACAGATGTCATGTATGTTTTTTCTTACTCGTAATAAAGACAATGTACACTTCATTTCAAATTGAATATATATTTGCGTACTGTTATAGAATATATAAAAGAGAAAACATTAAAGTAATTATAACCCAGAGGTATTAAAAACACTTTCGTTTTTTCCCTGCTCGCGTCTTACAGACCTGGCCGTTTAATAAAGCACTATACAACCATAATGACACTACGTCCAATTGAGAATACTGGCAAATGACACTACATCCAAGACGTCCAGAAAGTCATAGAAATAGACGGGGAAACGCAATTTATAATAAGGATTATAATAGGATTACGTTGTACCATTCGCTACACGTAGGTCTAAAGCAGAGGTTCCCAAACTTTTTTGTGTCGTAGACCCCTTGCCATGTTTTTCGGTTTTTGGTAGACCCACTACTTACCTGATATTGATTTTTTATAAATTTCTAATTGTAGTGAAGTTTAGTGTTAAAAACTTAAACCACAAAGCGAATGCCTACATCCTACAACTTACACAATTTTATAAACATATATAATAAATTTTTTACTTTTATAAATAATGTATATGTCTTTATATTATAAGATTATAATGTAAGTAAATAGGTACTATCAGTGTATGTTGAGATCCACTATCGTGGACCCCCATTTTCATTTCATGGACCCCAAAATTTGTTTTTCGCTGACGTAGACCCCTTGCAGGTTATATCGATATAGACCACTCTGGGAATCACTGGTCAAAAGTTTGGTATCTTCATAAATAAAGCCTCGCGCAAGATGTACGACCCAACACGAGATAACCTAACCAACAAACACACGCAAAGCCTTACCGCAAGCAACAGGATTCGAGACGACGAAATCTTTTCGAATTCAAAAATATTTTGGAGTCACCTGGGTCATCGACCCGGGTACCGCGGTAAACGTGAAAATAAAACACGCGTTAAAAATATATTAAAATGTTACGAAATCTTCTAACGTAGTTTTCGTGATAAAATTTACTGGGGTGCGCACTAAATAAACTTATTTATTACATATTAAAATAACTATTAGTCAACAAAAAAAAAAATATGGATCTGAATACACTTAATAACATCAGTATATTTTTACTGTGAAGATGCGATTTCAGAACACAATTCAGTGGTATTTTTAATATAAATTAAATTAATCAATCAGAAACATTGAAAAATTCATTGATTTAATTCTGGCATCTCCTGGCGTGCATTGCTGAAAGGTATTTGGGATTCGTGGCAATAGAAAGTTGATCACTTCTATAAATGAAATAATAAATTTATCAATTATAAAAATATACAGAAAATAAGTTCTAAATTTGTTGTAAACGTGATCGATTGCTGTAGTGGGATGGTTAACACATTTGCCCAGATAGGAAGAGGTCCAGGCCGAATCCCGGTAGCAACGTATATGCAAATGTATATCTTTCTAATTGATTAATTTAATTTGTATTAATTTTATGCGTATAACGACGTTTTAGTATCAAAATGTTATAAATAATTAGACAAAATACTTTGTTCAAACCACTATTTATTGATTATTCAACATGTTTCGATACCTATGGTATCTTCTTCAGGAAACAATGTTAAAAACAAAACGAGAAAGTGGTGAATAAATAAGAAATAATATGAAAACAAATTTAAAAGGTGAGTATTTGCAAAAAGGATAAGGTTATTTATAATATTTAGCTTGCTATTAACACATTTTATAATTTCTAAAATTTCTAATTTATCTAACTGTAAACCCCTAACATTTGTATGTATAATTTCTAAACCCTTATTAATATCAAAAGAATGATTTGTTTCCAAATGGTAATTGGAAAATTCTGAATAGTTTTTGTTATTTAGACATCTCAAGTGCTCCTTAATTCCAATATAAAAATAATTTCAATCATTACAAATTAATTTGTAGACCCCCGATTTAAATAAATTAAATTGTCTAATTATTTATATAAAATGAGGCCACAAAATAATTTGACCAATATTGAAGAAGTCAAAATGATATAGTCGTATTTTTAAGATAAGCCTCAATTTTAATAGTGCCTAGGTATTATCTTACTCTCTGATAATTAATTTCTCAATTTAATTAATTCGCCGTTATTAGATTATTTATAAAAATCGCACGAATACAGACAAGTGGAGAAACACGAGCTTTTACAACCAAAGTGTAGAAATAGTTTAAAAAAAAACTATCCCGCTCGACTCGACACGGAAGAATTGCAGAACCAGAAGGTGCGAGCAAAAATCAAAAAGGTCAGGTTACTGGTCAAAAGAAGCAAGCGATGAATATTGTGACAAAATTTTCCACTCGACGTATTCCAATCTCTTTCTGACTGAACCGGCGTCATTGCACAATCCACGGCACCTTGACCCGGGAGAATAATCGTCAGATGCACTTTTGCGGTGGTCCATTGTGTGTACGAGAGTTTAAATTACTACTACAGATGAACGTAATTATCATAATGACATTACAATACTGTGTACCTATAGCCACACAGCAACTGGCTAAATAAATCTTAATTAGCAATATTTGAATATGGCCAAGAACACACAATTACTGGATTTTTACTTACAAAGGCAACAACAAATATCAGATATCTCATGAAAAAATTGAAAAATATTAAATATTCAATCGTATTTTAGTATATGTTAAAAAACATCTTACAGATAAAGAATATCGCTTTAAAAGAATTTTAAAAAAATAGATTCTCATACCGATAACATATATGCTGTTTAAAAAAAAGGGGGGAAAGTGAATTATCAATTTTGGTCCATAGATGGCGATGGTGTAGTGGTACTCGAAGCGAGTTCACATACTAACATATTTACAACTTTCAAAAATTTGATAAATATGGAGTTTGAGGGGTGAGAATTGGTGTACGTTATAATCACTTAAGCCAGCCAAAGACAGGTCATAAGACCTGTAATTACCCCATACTTCCATATATTTTCCATACAATATATTTTTAAAAAGCTTATCCGTTATTACATTACTCCAGAAAGGCAGCACTTGCCGATAAACACGCACATACCAAGACCTCTAAGAAAAAATCAGATTCAGTACTGATTATTCGGGCCAGCTTAATAAACCGCTTAATTTAGCAAGACTCTGAATAAAATCTGTCGCCAGGCGGCAATGCAATTGTGTGTCGCTACATATCGCTGGAACGGTAAATTATGAATTTAAAAAATTTTAAGAACATGTTGGTTGGATCGAGTATAATTATAGATTCAACATTGAATAACAGGTTTTAGGGAAACACTGGACGTGGGCGCGCAGAGGTCACTAATGGCCGTGTAATGTACAAATAATGTATGGTTACGGAAAATATTATTATATGAAATTTTAACAAACATTTAAAAAAAAACATATTTTTAAGCTTACGTAAGTCTACGAACTACGAAATAAATATTTACAAAATTGACCCATTATTATTAAGGAGAACACATTCTTATTGTGAAATTGTAATTATTCAGAACACAGGTCTGTGATATTTTAAATATGAATTAAATATATTAATTAGAAAGATATACATATAAAATCAATTCTATCGAAAAATATACAGATGGCTCTTTCAAATAATGGAACAATTAAATGTATTAATATCAAAAAGGTAACATATAGGTGGGAAAATTTGTCGCTAAATATATTATCACTGTAGCATAGTTGGATAATGCACATTCCCTGGTTAGGAAAAGAGATCCAGGTTTGAATCCCGGTGGAGCAACAACAATATTTTTCGATAGAATTGATTTTATATGTATATCTTTCTAATTAATATATTTAAAATTCATACATAAAAAAATATATATTTACAGAGAGCGGTATTTTATCATATCCAATCAATTGATGAAATACCAATTGTAGACTTATATAATCAAGTGTGACCGACACACAAACGGCGTGAATTATGTTAATGTTGATAACGCGAAGATGATTTGCAGAATAACGATTACTTTAATTTGTGGCTGTAGAAAACAGGCAATGACAATTATCTTCCAATCGTCAATCAAGATCGACAATTGTCGTGATACGGCAATATTAAAAAATATCCCAAGTAATAGGAATCCAGCCACTCACTCTCCCACCGTAACGATGAACAATATCTCTATTTGTTATGACGTTTAATAATCAATATCCATAACGCCATTGAAAAGTTATCAATCAATTGTGATAACGATAAAAAAAATTACTCTACACGCTTATTTATGCGAATGGGATTTTCTAGATATATATATATATATAATGTATTATATATAAATAGCGGAACAATTAAAAATAAATTGCCGTGAACATTGTTACAATATACTAGTTTATTATAATATGTTTAATATTATTTATTTTATTGCACAATATCATTTCATACATTTGTTTTATTACTACAACATTTAAAACTGTTATTATTATATCGGTTAAAATTTCTTATTTCATTATGCAGAACTAAATAGACCCATGTGCTTACATTTAAACACTATATTGCAGTCATTTTTTAAGATTAGCAAAATCCATTATTTTAGAAAGTAATATATAGTGGTTTTTCAGAATTTACTAATCATTTGTTAAAAAAATGATCATATTTTAAATAAAAATTTGATATTGTCTATTATACATGTAAACGGTGTTGGTATTAAATTAAATAATTTTGAATCATTGGAAATAAAAAACCTAACATAACCAAAATATTATGAACAACCAACTAAATTTAACCACTAGTCCTATTCTAAAAAAAAAATTCCTAAAAATTATTCTAATAATTTTGTGTCATAAACAGTAACAAATTAAGTTAGGTATTAAATTTATTTTTTAAATAATTTTTTTTTTTTTTTAAATAGATTCTATTAAAGAAACAATATAACATATGTTTTTGATTAGTTAATGACATTCTGAAGAAGAAAATGATATTTTTCAAAACCGGTAAATGTATTTAATTAATTAAGTGGTTAATAAAACAAAGTTAACAATCTAAAATAACAATATTGCAGGGAGTTTCATGACGCAACATCTGGAAAAATTTAATGCACTTTCTTCGATCGTGACCAGGAGTGCAAACGCGCGTTACACTTATTATTGAATATACGATAAACACTTGATGAACATTGTATGTTAGTTAACCTCGACGGTTCATTGAATCATAGTAAAATTATATTAATTTAATTTGGTGCCATTCGCCTATAGATATTATGTTTTGTATGTATAAAACATAATTATTTTTTTAAGGAAAAATGTAGTGCGTTTATTGAATAAACTACTCCTAAACGATAATTGTTTTAAATACATATACAAATATACATATAAAATTAATTCTATCGAAAAATATTGTTGTTGCGCTACCGGGAATCGAACCTGGATCTCTTTTCCAATCCGGGGAAGATGCTATACCAACTATGCTACAGCGACAGTATTTTTGACAACAACTTTTCGAACCCATATGTTACACTTTTTCAAATTAATACATCTATTGTTCCATTATTTGAAAGCCATCTACATTACAACTTCACAATAAGAATGTGTTGTTCTTAATGATAATTGTTTAAAAAAAAAAGTATTATTAACAGGCCAGGTGTAGACAGACCGTTTATATTAAATTGTGAGTTATTTATACATTAGGACATTTTTGCAGAACTATTATAGCCCGTGTCCATAGGCGGAATGATCTCAGAGATTTTGTTGAGATGAATCTCAGTACCGTGTTCACGTGTTGAGATTTTGATGTGGAGATAAACTCAGAGATCAGCTTGATATCAGTAGAAATAGTCAAAAAATCAAACCCGTGCACTCTACGTTCGAATCGACAGCGGGACTCGACATGTGCAGACAAACAAATGTTACTTAAAACCATAAATATGAATTAAAGTCAAATAACTTTATTTTGAATATGTCCAAATCTTTGTAGGAATCAATTACTGGGATTTTATCCCCTGAGGGATTGTCATCAAGATATAGATGTTTCAAAGAGACGAAACTATTATTTTTACATGGGAAGTATGGAAGTCTTGGGCATTACAGGGCTTACTATCTGTCATCGGCTGGCGAAATGATCACTTTACACAATGTAACGTAACATTTCAATTATTTATTACCAACTATGCTGTCACCCCATTTATAGATTTTTTTTATGAAAATTTGATATTCATTCTCATGTAACAGTATCGATGTAGCTGATGCTGAGACTATTTTTTTTCTGAAGTATGGAGCTATATCCTCTATTTATGTGTATATATGAAATCCATTCGAATTATTAACATATCTACTAGAATACGTCTGAAAAGGCAGTATTTTTCAATTTTTAACTTCATATTTAGACCAATATATTTCACAATAGGTGAACGTTACATTGTGTAAAGAGATCACTTAAGCCAGGCGATGACAGGTCGTAAGCCTTGTAATGCCCAAGACCTACATACTTCCTATGTAAAAAATAATAGCTTCGTCTGTGAGACATCTATATCAAATAACCTTGTTTTACACATCTAGATGCTTCCAGAAAATGTTCTCTTCTTCAGGGTGAATTGTATACTCAGTATACTAAAATTAAAATATTGACATTTGTAGAGAGTTATGGAGAAGGAGTATTGAATATTTTCCCATTTAACCATTTCTGATTTTGGTCCCCCCCCCTCCCCCCCCTTCCTACATGCGAACTCTCACCCAATGTCAATCTTTCAACTTTGGTATACTAAGTATACAACTCATCCTGAGGAAGAGGAACACTGTTCTCGAAACATGCAGATCTTATATCTAATAAAATGGTGCAAACAAAGTTATATGACTATAATTCAACTATTAATTCTTAACATTTAGACAATAAATGATCAAATCGTCACGTGCACGATTTATGTTTCCGGCTTACGCAACATATCCTTTACCGCTCGGCCTTCTGACGTCGTGCCGTGATAATATGTAGCAAAACACATTCCCAGAGAAATGTTCAATACGAGGGAGAAAACAGCATTAAAATCGGTTCAGCCATCTTCGTATTTTAAGATAACAGAAAGACAAACATCGCTATTAATATATGTAGAGATTATATTTCAAGTTATTTAATGAATATGTTATTAGAGAAAAACCGATTATTTATTTAGAATAAGTGACATTAATTTAATATGTGCGATTTGACAAAAAAAAATATTTTTGTTCAAACTCAATAATCATTTTTGCACACTGATTCAAGGAAAAGTTGACATGTAAACAAAATGCACACGTTTCACAGTTCACATGTTATTTATAATCTTTATAACACATGAATGTAGGAGCAAAAATGGGCGATTTGATTGTATGCTGTTTATTGTACGCCGATGATGCAGTACTAATGGCAAATAATGAACAAGAACTACAGAGTCTAGCGAGTAGAACGTACGATGTATGCAAGGAAAGCGACCTTATGATGAATGTTAACAAGTCGAAAGTAATGGTAATCGAGAAGGAGGAAAGCAATAAATCATGCAAAATACTTGTAGGTAATGAAAGATGTAATGAATAGTAGATGAATTTGTGTATTTGGGAAGTATAGATAGAAACGGAAAGGCTGATATCGAAAGATGGGTGACTGCAGGAAATAAAGTGAACGGCGCTTTAAATGGCATTATATCTAACGGGAATTTTGTCAATGGAGTCCTGGTACCGACACTGATGTATGGAAGTGAAGCCTGGAGCTGGCAGAAGAGGAACGAAAGTAGACTGAATGCAGTGGAAATGAGATCACTTAGGCGTACATGTGGCAAATCTATTTATGACAGAGTAAAGAATGGAGAAATAAGGAAATAATGTAAAGCTGATCTTAGTATAGTGAGAAAGATTAAGAAAGGATCACTTAAGTGGTTTGGTCATATGGAACGGATGAATGAGGAGAGAATGGTAAAAAATATATATGACGCAAGTGTTAATGGCACCAGAAATAGAGGACGTCCGCGGAAGACTCGGCACGACCAGATAAACCAGATAATGGAGGATGGTTCTGTTAGAAGCCTCAACAATCGTCGAGCTTGTATGAGAAGATGTATGAATGTGAATGAGGCGAGAATTGTGTGTCAGGACAGAGGAGTGTGACGCTCTATCCTCTCTGCGTACCCCCGTGGAAAAACGGCGTGATGGTAAGTAAGAAAGTAAGTATCACCTGATAGGCATAATTGGAGAATAGGTACGGTATATCCTCGGATTTTTACAAAAAATATTTTTTCCTACACAATTAAGTGCCCTGAATTCAAAAATGAAAATAATTAATCCGGTGATGTAATCATTTTTTCAACACTTGCGATACAAACATATTTTTTCCATTATTGGAATCAGAGCACTCAACTCTATCGGAAGATTTCCCACATGATATTGGTCGCGAATCTTCCAAAAATAAGTGTAACTATTGACACTAAGTATGCACGGGTTAGCCTAATTGTATTCGTAATTACAATTCATTGATGCACACATGTTTTCTTATTTCAAAGCCATACAGATAAACGAGCGCGTGCGCAATCAGTCGTTTCAATCAAATAATTAAAAACATTATACATATACATCGACAGATAAATATTACAAGCGACGCGACTTGTGCCACTAGTGTCAGCTTTTTTAACCCTTTATTTAAACCAGCAAACAAAAAGTGTTATTAAATAGTCAGGATTTTACGAATATCAAAACAAAAAGCTTCATTTTTCCTGCATAGATGGCAACACTCGCATGACATCGGTTAGTGTTTCTTTTCGACGCTAGGCTTTACCATACCCGCGAAAACTTTTGACAGCAGTTTAATGCTTCCTTTGTGAAAATGTTTATTCTATCTTAACAGCGATAAATACGGGTGAGTTATTTTCTATTTGCATTCGACATTATATTATTTATTTCATTTCATACTTTAATAAACATTTCATTACTTTTAGATTAGACAAAACAAATCTAATAAGAATAAGATTTTAAGAATATTTTTATATTATATTCTGATTTACAATATTTTTTTTGTTACAAACAAAAACAGCCATCGTCCAATTTTAAGTCTTCAATGATTCAGTAAACAAAGGGTTAATAGAGGATTATTTATACACAACAGAAACAATGAGTTTTCCTATTATTATTCATAACCATAAATATTATGAACACTGGAAAATGAATCAAGGTATGCACTAATGACATTGGCGAGATTTATTTTATTGTACGACCGTCAAATGCTGTCACAAAATTTCAATTTGCCCCGATTCATAAATAGAATAAATTTAAAAAAATAATTCCAAAACCATAGAACAAGGAAAGATTGTGTCATTATTAAATAGTCTTAGTACTTATTTTGATTATAAGTCGTAATTAGCATATTATGATTTTTAAATGTTCTCAGGTTTTCACGGCCGTTCAGGATCTCCTGCGTCATGTTTCTTGAGCTATTTCTACAGATTCCAATTTATCTTGCCCAGTTTTTGGGTTTTATTATCATCCTAAAGCAGGCCTCGCAGTACCGTGTAGAAAAATTTCAGTAAGCGTATGTCCGTTAAAAGGGTATGGCGCATAATGATAATGCAATTTCATGGATCACACAGAATCTTCTCGATCGCCGAATGTGCGAGAAAACTGTCAATTGATAACAAAGAGATGAGGTATCATAGATAAGATGTTAAGAATTCTACATTCGCACGAAGATATGTATTACAACGGATGTACAAATACGACGTACAAAGTATGTATGCTATTATTTACATTATTTTTAAAGTAATATGAAATACCTTGCTAATTTGTTAATTTCAGTTAGTCAATAGATTATTATTATTCTTTCTTCTTTAAATTGGAGTTATTATTCAACACTCAAATCAAATAATTAGCACAACAACAACAAAATACACAAAATTGCAACGCCAATCGAGCAATACATAATGAATCAAATTCGACACGACGTGAGGCGAAATTTCAATAATTGAAATAAATCACAAAGCGCGGCGAGATCTCGAGAACGAAACCACTCACCGAACTGTCATATAAAAAGAAAGTTATCGAAGGCGAAAGCTAAATGAACGACTATAATAGCACAGACGATCTAAACAGCTGACACGATCGGCGACCGCGGCGGCGGCTGCGAGACTACTGCGATAATTTATGTCAAATCTTGAGTAATAAAATAATATGTGTCGAATGCGGTTCACAACAAAAGCGTTACAAGTGATTCGACGAATTTGTTTTATTGACTAGCGGTCCATACTCGGCGCTGAGCGGGATTCAAATTGAATTTCATTTAAGATAAGGATTTAAGTGGAGATTAGTGCGTTTGTTTTGCGCAGGCCCTAAATAATAACGATGTATGTAAAATTTGGTCTAGACACGGGTGTACCCGTGGGTCCGGGGAGGGTGTTGCTACATTTTCGTCAGGGTCCTAAAGAATATTATATAACATTTGGTACGGATGTCATTTATTATAATATTATGTAATATTTGATACGGATGTCATTTAGTATAATACAATACAAATTTATATCGAGGCTGGGGGAGGAAAGATGGTGCCTATGCTTATTGCGCAAGGACCTACAGAATACCTATACATAATTTGGAACGAATTATATTCAATATAATATACATTTATACCAAGGGATGGCGGTGGGATAGTCACGAGAAGGGATGAAAAATTGGTTGATTTAGATCGGTCGAAGAACCGATTACAAAATTATACCTCATCATCATCCTGTATTCCTTACCTAGGTGGGTCGAGGACCCAAAGTATTTACAAGTCGCTTTAAACCTCCCCTGTCTTATTGTTGTTATTGCTGTATTGTTGACCAATCAAAACACAATCTGTCTTTATACAGTATTTGTCCTATTTATCCCATATATTTATTATAGCTTAGTCTGGGGAAAAAAATGTCTAATTATCAAAGATCGACAATATTTTACATCCCTGAAATTGAAAACAAATAAAGCACACACACACACACAAAATATATTTTTACGAAATTCGACTTATTCCGTTATAGTTCTGAACCGTTGAAGTATAAACTGGATTTGACTAATCAAAATGACGAGTGAACCCCGTTTATACATAAAAACAACATGTCTTAAGTATTCTTATCAAACTAACATAATATTATAAAATGTATTCATTATAAATTAATTCGAATAAGGAACAAAGTTATTAGTAATAAAAGGATTGTAAATTTGAAAAAATTGGAGACAACATTAATCTTTTTTTTTTGTTATAATTGTTAGGTTTTTGCGGTGATGGTGTTAATTTATACAATCCATGCTTCCCTTACTAGATATTCACGTACGTGTTACATAATATTATATATATATACTGTATATATACATAAATATTCTAAATACTAAGTATAATCATAATTTCTTGACCTTTCTTACATTATATTGGATTTTAAAATAATTATATTATTAAATACTAATTTAATGTATTTATTATAAATATATACATATAAAATCAATTTTGTCGAAAAATATTGTTGATGCACTGCACTATCCAACTATACTACAGCGACGATATTTTTAGCGACAAATTTTCAAACCTATATGTTACCTTTTTGATATTAATACATTATTTGAAAGAGCCATCTACCTTATTTTTACGGAATCTCAAATACCTTTGAGTAATCTGTTAGCAGACGCCAGAATTATCAATTCATTTTGATTAAATTTTGGACACATTGATACGACTTTATTATTTAAATATTCCCCGGTTTGGAAAGAGATCCAGGTGCGAATCCCGGTGGCGCAACAACAATATTTTTCGATAAAATTGATTTTATATGTATATCTTTCTAATTAAACCGTTTAATTAGTATTTAAAATATCACAAACCGTCTGTTCTGAATAATTACAACTTCACAATAAGGATGTGTTCTTCTAATAAGTCATATGTTTAATTATATTTTTTTAAAGTTATTTAAGTCACATGAATCCAATGAAGCCAGTAACTTGAATCCAATCCAATGAAGATCTGGGATGTTTTGGATCTTATCACGTAGACTATTTATTGCCTTAATGACATCAGCATCCAACCGTTGTAATGTGTTTTCACTTAGCTGACCTGCAGTATTAGCGCATTACATAACTCTGGAAGGTGAGTCGGGGTAAGTGTACCTACGTCCCCTAATGGGGGAAGTGCATCCACGTCTCCTAATAACGTTCGAAATTGTATTACAGTGCCGCAATCTATTAAGAAATGTTACAAATCAATATTTGAAGAGACAGTCCAGAGATGATGCAAATCAAAATATTAGTTTACTCGTAAACACCATTTCAAATTATGACATGACGCACTTCCCCCGTATAAGCAATTTTACTAGATTTTTTTGATCGTTTTACCCGTCATTAAGGATCAAAATAACAAATTCACATTGTCATTAAGCAGATCGGTAAAGATATTATCATCATTTTAACAATTTCTCAAAAATAATACAACTAGATGCGCTTACCCCAAATTCGGGGTAAGCGCATCCAGTCGTCCAATTTTCATAAAATGATTTCAATATCAGCTATCCTAAAATGTAACATTCCCATTTATAAAGACTTAAATTAGAAAATACTTAATGATCCTTCTGTCAAAGTCTCAAAGTCATAGCATCTTATGCTATTTCGCGACAGAATGACATTTGAAAAATTTGACTTCGAACTAATTGCTCCCTTATTTACTAAGTCGAAAATTTTATTACCTTACTAAACGTGTTGTTTTCATGATAGTTCTTTACGTTCGAGGATAATGCATTTTTATTATGATGAATTAATTGTGCCTAAAGACGTCGGTTAAACGAAAGTTCATAAACCTATGTACAATGTAACATAAAGTATTATATAATATCATGGTACTCCACGCCACTGCATATGTATATAATATCAAAAATTTTCCATAAACTTACTATGTTGACGTGGTGTAATAAATCAATAAATCAGTTCACTTCCCCGGATAGGAAGAGTTCGAATCCGGGTGGCAACAAAAATATTTTTTCGAAAAAAATTATTGTATCTGTAAATCTTTCTAATTAATACATTTAATTTGTATTAAAATATCACAGGTATATCTGAAAAACTTAACATCACAATAATGTGTTCTTAAAAAATATATTTAGGTGTACAAACTGATAATTAAAATAAATGTCACCTAGAACCATTCAACGCCCCCATGTCTTAAACTTTCACACTCGATTTATACCCAGTATCAATTTGTCAGCCCATCGAGTGTAATTGAACACGGAGCAAACTAGACACCTTTCGTATATTTTAATATGGTTCGTGTGTATTATACGTATTATGTTGTGCTTGTGAACCCTCACCTCCTGACATTGTTCACAGCCAATTTAAAGGTCTGATTGAGAAGCTGACGTATCGTTCAGACGAGACTATCAGGTAATTCGAGCTTTTATCACATTCTGATCCCCCTCAACTTTGGTCCTTCAAATTGTTAAAATTATCAGCGAGACGTACGATGACCGACCTTATATTTCTATACAGCGTCATCAATGGTATGATAGACGACTGCCCCCAGACTGTTGGTCTGCTCGACTTTCACGCACCATTGAGGTCATCGAGACACAATTCATTGTTCTATTACAGTGGTAATGTCAGATCGTGTGCACTATCTAACTCCGCAGTCCCCAGAATGCATTCCTTGGGGAATAAATATGCGAAGGTAGACTACATTCTTGATGTTAATTTAACTCTTTACAGAACTATATTATTACAATTTTTTGTGTCTCAACTCAATGGTGACAGATAAATTGCTTTATATGCCTGAATAGGGCGTGTATATATATTACTAATAATAATAAATAATATATTTTACAATCTAACACCGAAATCCCAATTAACAATATCTCATGCAATAATATTACTTTAATGGCATAGGATTTGCTAAAACATGCTTCAATTCAAACATTAAAAATAGAATTTTGTCAAAGTCTAAGTTATTACAATACAATGACCGAGGTGGGTTGGTCGCGTTCATCGCGTGGATTTAGAACGACCAGCGAAGAAAGCGTTTGAATTAAAAACCCATTGAAAGATCTAAGCGATGATGATTGGACGGCATCACCCAGGATCCACATGCAGTCGGCTCCATGAATTAGAGAAAGACAACGGAGGGCAGATCGAAGTGGCGAAAGGTATTTGAAGAGACCAGAGCCTACACCGGCCGGTCGCGCCATTGATAAAAAAAATATATTCAAACAAAATCATTAAAAGACTCTTGTGATCAGGATTCACTGGCGTCTGTTTTAGTTCGAGCAAAACGTGGCATAAATGCTGTTGGCATAAGATGCGAACGGCTCTTTGAGAAAACTGCGATCGGTGACCTTTCAATGACTTAAGAGAGATATAAAACGAATTAGTTTTGATTTATTACGAGGCTGGTTTGTTGATTTCACGACACGTGTACTATTGTACAAATAATAATTTACATATACGGGCATTGACATTGTGACATCATACAGAATATGGATACGTGTAATCAGGGGCGTGCAGTGCATACAAGCAAAAAATCTGTGCATTACTAAAAATTCTGGGAAACAAATATAATATAAACGGAAACATTATTTTACAATAAGCGCCATCCGTGTGCCAGTAGAGACTTTAATTGCTTAGTTCTAAAAACTACCATGACCGCTGTACCCATGGCGCTCTAATGCATTCTCCGCCTTGACCTATTCATATTACTCTGTTCTATCTACCAGCTAGTGAATTACTCGAATCATATAATTGGTTATTTACTGAATTGAAAATTTCTTTCGGTTGATCCATTTTGTATGGAGGCGTTTACCTATGCTGTTTTTTTAACAGAATAATATTAGAAAGGCTTACAACTGCGTGCAAATCATCGGAGTGTCTACTTCCTCTTTTGCTAATTCGCGAATTTTACTATCTTACCGTTTTTAAAGTGTTGATTTCATGGCCTTTCTTTGCGTTTGAGGTGCATCTGGTGCATGATTATTATTTCGTTTAGTTAGTACGTGAAGGATTTACAAACAATAAAAGAATAATGTTCAGTCATAAAAAGTGTTCTTAAAAACATCCATACATTTTTATATGGGTAAGACGGTATTATTTTACATTAAAACTTAAACTTTAAAAACACTATTAATAGTACTCTAAAATTACAAATATATATAAAGTAGGGTTGTATAAACGACGGATTTATTTTATCTAAAGGCGTTCGTTAAACGAAAGTTCATGATCCTATGTACAACATATATTGTAGTACATATATTATATAATATATGATTGTATAATATCATTGGTAACAGCATTGTTTAAAAAATGTGAGACGTAAAATGAAGTACACTGATTCGTATCAGTGTACAAAAAACCTATATAAAAAATATAGTTTCCGTTCGACCCATGCCTGGATCTGATCCAAGTCGCGAGTACTTCTCTCTTAATTTCACAACTGCAGTGAGGGCGCCCAACAAGTCCCAACACGCATTATCGGGGTGTACATTAGACATCGCCCTCACATACATTTAATGCAATTTAGCGTTTACAATCTATGCGATGGATAACGATAATTCCGGTTGTAAGTCGGAATTACCGCAAGGTGGGGAAGGAATATCGGATGACGGATATAGAAAGAGGTTGATGAAAAGAAAGGGATTTTTCGAAGGACCAGTGATCTCGGGGATCGGGATTTAGAAGGAATGCTCGCTTTACCTCGAGTATGACGCCTCCGAAATCCCTGGTGGCGCCGGATAGGATAGTCGACGATCTCCGCTCCCGACTGAAGACGGTGATGTCACAGTTCACCCACGGCATACACAGACAACACCAAAATGATCTCAATACAAGATCATACTAAACAGCGCTCCACTGCACTGGAGTTAATTGTACACACCGCGAATGGTATCGCGATGTCGAGATCACACATAAACAATATTGATCAAGTGACGCCTAGTGGCATCAGGCTTCCAAATCACACTGAGGGCAAGCAGTAGGATGGGTGGAAGGTAGAAATTTAGACGCGGACATTACCGATGACAACATTATGCGGGGGCGATGTTTTACACAATTACTGCAGAGATGGCGCCATATGTCGACCAACATAAGTTAAAGTGGCATCGGGGCGACGTTCACTAGATGTCGCCATAACAGTTTCATTCATAATTTTAAATGATAAGATAATTGATACTTATTGCCGTAAAATGAGAACACAATTTTATCGGTTTACATATCTGAAATTATGCACATGGTATTATTTCAGATATTTTCCATAGATACTCAAAGCTTCCAGTATCAACTATATACGCTACAGATAATTAATTAATATTTTATCGGGCAACGATTACGACGATTATGGCCGACATTTACGAAATCCAAAAGTACAAATTGTATGTAAAAATAATAATCTCAATAACTGTACCCGCAGTTATGAAATGTGTAGACAAAAATATTTCCTGTGATTCAGTGAGAGTGGAGAAAAGAGGATGCCTGGGCAGGCCCTAAAGAGTAAGTAATGACATGTTAACAATTTGATCCGTGTAGGGGTGGGTGAAACGTCTAGAGGATGGATGAGTATATTTTCCTCAAGGTCCTAAAATGCAACTGAATAAAATTTTGAACGAATAGCATTCAATATAAAACACATTTATATCGGGGAATAGGCCATATAATGCCTGGTGGGTGATGCCTATATAATAGATGTACTTTAGGCGTGCCTATATAATAGGTGTACCTAGGTCTATAATGCCTAATGGGGCGGTGCCTATATGATAGGTGTACCAAAAAAGAATATCGTTTTCAACGGTCAGTTGCGCTTTGACTGCCGCCCTTGCACGACGTGTTTTGTATTATTCCGGCGACTGTACATACCAAGAGTGAATTGTAATTTATAAAACTGTCATTTAACTACCCTATTTACAATGAACCAATTTGTACCAAACGAAGAATTTATTCGAAATTTGACGTTATATCATTGCTTGAAGAAAGAGACAGCAACAAGTGGCACTGAAAATATTTGCGATGTACTGGGAGATATTTTAGACGTTCGCAAGTGTCAAAGATGGTTCTCGAAATTTCGATTTAAAAAATATCCCTATTTAAGTGTATGACGTCATACTGGCTGCCGAAATCGAAAACAATCCAACTTTATCTATTGAAAAAATCGCGGACAAACTAAGATACTAATGGTCCAGCGCTCAACTGCATCTTCAGAAAAATCGGCAAGATGTGGAGACAAGGAAAATGGATACAGCACGAACTAAGCGAAGAAACACCCAGGCGATCGACTAGACGCATGTGAACAACCTTTGGAAGTGGAATAAAAAACGCAATTTTTACAACATCTGATAACTGGAGACGAGAAATGGGTGCTATACTCGAACCAAAGACCCAAAATCAATGGCTTTCGAAAGGTCAGGAAGCGAAACCCCACCGCTCGAGCCCGACCTCACGACGAAAAAAATCATTTTGTCTGGTTGTGGTGGAACTGCAAGGGCATTATTGCACAATTGCATTGTGAACAACTTGATGGTTTAGCGGAGGAAATTTAAAAAAAATTATAAGCTTTCAAATCTTGTATTTTAAAAACCGACATTCTTTTTGGTACCCTTAACCCTTCCCAAACCATGCAGTAACACAGGTCTACCGCTCTAATTAAATCTGTAATATTTCGGTAAATATACGCAACATACATTTCATATTTTAAGTAATTCAAAGGAGAATATTTACGCTTATAAATGACTAGTGAAAAATCAATTATGTAAGGTGAATCCTACAAAAATAATTATTTCTAATTCATTCCGTTGTAAAATTAATATGTTATCAAAAATACCATTTGTGGCAAGACGGAAAGAAATCGCACATTAATTTCACAGTGAAAACAATAACAAACATACGAATATAATGGTGTCTCTTTCTCACTAATTAAATGAAGATAGATAAAAAGGAAGGTTGTATTATACAATGCAACCTCGAATACAGAACTTGATCAATGGCCCGAATTATAATATTACATATTTTTTTAATGTTTAATGCTTACTACTTAAAGTAAATTTATGATATTAACCATTTTTTCACATTTTAAAGACTAATAGAATTCTAATTTCTTACGGTAACACGAGTTGACAGCATGGCTGCGTACGAGTATTTTATATCACAGTATGGTAAAGGTTAATAATAACTATGCAAAATTGTGTTTAGATCGGTCAAACGGTGTAGTTATTGTACAGGGAATAGATAAATAGACAGATATATAGATTAAAATCTTTTAATAGAGTTTATTACTCAACACATAAACAATTTTTTTACGCGTTTCTTATCTGTTGACCACAGCCGACACCGCTGAAGCAAAAAAACGTGGCACGCAAATATTGAATTTTCGGATAAAAAAAACTGTACAGCTCCGAGCGTTTTGCGCATCGTGAGGTCAAAGAGAGATATTCGTGTCAAGTAGTTTTTATCAAATCGGCTGACATAACAATCGATATCACAACGCGGCGATGCAATCGGTATCCGAGATAACGACCAGTGTGGTTCCAGCACGGTACATCACTATCGTACAATGGAATTCCATCAGTAAAATTTAATCTCCAAGAGTTGAATAATGGTAGCAAGTAAATTTAATCCATCGGTCAACTTTTTGACCGTCACTAGAAGAAAGCAGTGTCTCGTACGTAATTTACCATTCTGGCGATGACGCGACACGCGCGCGCTACGCTTCAGCCAATGGTAAACTGCCGAGAGTGGCGAGCGAACCGACAGAATTTCTCACTGGCAATACAGAGTGTGCACCACCACTGCTGGAATTTGCAGCATAATATAAATAAGCCAAAACGTATTAGAAGCTTAGCAGCTTCAAGAATGGGTATCTAAATGTCATGTAACTAGGTGGCAAAATTCCTCACGAAGATTCGAATAATACCGGAAAAATAACTAATAAAATAAATACACAATCATAAAAAAAAAAGTATATCCTTACTGCGAATTCGTCAATATTCGATTATAAAAATTAATATTAATAAACAAATAACAATAAGCTAAATAAAACGATACGTTAATTAAAACAATTAATATATATTTTTAAAGCACGAAATATTATGAAACAAATTTCATTGTACGGTTTGTCAATATGTGAAATTAAACATTTACATTTTATGTATTTATAAAAATAATTACTCATCATTCAATTCGACAGACCGATAAATTAATTTTAACCCGGCCAGTGGTGGCGTTAAATTTCCAATAGGAAAAATTTACGCATATTTTCTAGACAATGACGAATCATATTTTTAACCAAGTCAATATGCAATCGATAAATCTTTTATTAATTTAATTATCAATGAACGAAACGTTCTGAAAAATCGCAGCATCTTTGATACGAAAATAATTTAATATCACAGACTAGTAAATGAATAGACATGATATGAAGTGTATATACGAGTATAAGAAAGGGGTTTGGAACATTATTTGCGGGACGAGGGGCATTCTACACAGATTTATCCAACGAAATATAAATCCGATAGATTATGACACATTTATACAACAGTAAAAGTATTTACTCTTCGGAAATTAAATCTTTGTACAAGATGTATTTTTTACATTAATGCATATTATATTTTCATTCCAATCGAGTCATATTTTTAAATCAGTCGCGGAACTCTTTGATTGCACGAGTGGCACCAAAGTGATCACGTGGGTGCTACCAAAATGAAAAGTTTGGGACATGGTATTTGCGTTAGTTCATGTCTATTTATTTGGTTGCCTGTGTTTAATATCATCAATTGTAACGAGTTTTACTAATTTAAAATATATTACTGTATGGATAACGCAATTCTTTTAAAAAAACATCCAACATTTATATAGATAGATAGCATCATGATAGCAAATAAATAATATACATATTTAAAAGATATGATAGCTGCATTCTTAATGAAAATTTATCATTGGAACAGTGAAATGAATGACGCATGAAAATAAAAACATAAAAAAAAAAAAACTCTATTGTCGCGCATTAATTCATTATTGCGAACCAGTTTTCATGAAATTATTAAAATAACACGAAATCTGAAAACAAATCACGGTAAAGAAATTTTCAAAAGTCGTTTAGAGGCGGCATGTAACACTTATATAATAAATGTGTTTCGTGTTGCCTATTTGTTTTATGTAATACAATTTAAAGAATAATATACTTCGTAAAAAAAAACACAGATATTTCAAATTATGACAGAAAAATCAAGCTTCTGCCGCCATATATTGGCGACTTTCGTAAAAATATGCCGCCATCATGCGTATTCTATGGCAGTTGGGCACTTTTATTTTTACAATTCAATAAAAAAAAATTAACATTTACATAATGGAAAAGCTAAAGATTTCTGGGCCAGGTCAAAATACATTTCGAATTATGAAATATCAAATTATAGAAACAAGCTTATATGGAAGTAGAATATTTGATCCACAAAATGTCAAAGAAATACCAAATTTAAATTAATCAAATTATTTTTTAAGGTTCCATAGGCATATATGGCAGATTCATGTAAGATATAATAAGAGTAAAGAATAAAGAGATAAGGAGAGAATGAAAAGATGATCTTAGCATAAGGAGTAAGATTAAGAAAGGACCGCTTAGGTGGTTTTGGTCATATGGAAGGATGAATGAGGGAAAATGCTAAGAAAGATATATAATGCAAGTGTTGACGATACCAGAAATAGAGGACATCCAGGGAAGATTTAACACTACCAAGATACTGGAAGATGGTCCTGTAAGATGCCTCAATAATTGATGAGCTTGCATGAGAAGATATATCAATGATATATTTTTTTTAAATAGAGAAATATATTATTTTCCATTTTCGGTTGTATAATGCGCAATTTATTTCTGATCATGAAAAATATGTGAATTAACTATTTTACAATTTTGTATGTAGTTGACTTCCATAGTAGTTTGAGTAGGATGATAAGTTAGATAAGTTGTATTTTAACAGTATGCATTTTTTCATATTTTCCAAATTCATTATGGATCTGGTAATGGTAGCACACACACACACACATGTGCGCGCAATGTTTACGCTTAATCAATAGTTATTATTAATTGTACTCATTCAATTTATTTTAATGTATAAAGATAATTAAAACACTTACATTGATGATGGACCATGATCGTCCGCCATGATTTGGAAGAATATCTGAAAATAAATGTTAAAATAAATGTTTTAACATTTTCACATTATTTTACAGATAAGAAATATGGAAAGGATTCCTTACACTGCACTAGTTTAACCATATTATTAATTATTATGGTTTTATACGTAGTCAACTGTCCGCTGATAAGTTCAGGAAACAAAGGCATTAGTCACATTTTTAATTTGATAACACAGAGCTACCTACAACAATGAAGCAATTCTTGCAGGCATGAGCTACACACAACTGCTTATTATAAATGACTGATAATATTTAATTTATTTCAATTCCAATCAACTTTGATAAGTCACAACCAATCCATAATAGAACTTATTATAGATTTTAAAACTGTATGAACATATCACTTAATAATAATTTAATAATTTCCCATGAGTTGGCAGAAAACTTATTTCTGATCCGGTGTGAGATAACCAAGTTACCCAAAAAAGATAGAAAACATTTAGATAGTATCAAAAAAAAAGGGGGTGGTTTCTTTACTTTTAATTTATTATTATTATTATTATACACGCCCTATTCAAACATTAACATAATTTGTAAAATAATATAAAATTTAATCAGAAGTCAACACAAAGAAAAAATTATATAATATCAGCATGTTTTTTCATAATCAAAATTAAAAATAAATATAAAATGTGAAGTAAAGCAATTTATACGTAACCATTGAGTTGAAACACAAAAAATTGTAATAATGTAATCCTATAAAGCGTTAAATTAACAGCAAAAATGTTTATTCCCCAAATAATACAATCTGGGGACTGCGGAGTTAGCTAATGCATGTGCTCTGACATTACCCCTGTAATAGAACAATGAATTATGTCTCGATGACCTCAATGGTGCGTGAAAATCAAGCAGATGAACAATAAAAGAAAATTAATTTAAATAGATAATAATAATGATTTATGAATTTAAAAAGTCTAATTTTATTAAATTTATTTTATTTTATTTTCGGTATAAGTTTGTATTTGAATATGTAAAATATGAACATGCAATTTTCTTCATTAGTGAAATATTACAATGTGTACAAAATACAGCAGTGTTCTTATGAAAATGAAAATAATAACAGGTGACAAAGCACACCAGGCACCACAATGCATTATCCAAGATTATGGCACAGGTTTTGTATTCAAAATCCATTGATAATGTTTTAAATCTGAATATATTTGATAGACAATTGAGTGAAAACCTTGACAGTATACTCTATAACCCGAATGACAAATAAGGTAAAATAATGCAATGTGCTTATATGGTCCAGAGGTATAACACTCACTTAGCAACCACATGGTTGGGTTCGAGTCTCACCCCGAGAGACAACTATTAATCACACGTTAATCATATTTATGATAGCACAAACGCTTGACTTGAAAAATACTAAGAAATTGGTGAAATATGTATTCTAATCTTCAAATAATTAATAAGGGGACGCGATTAATGCAGTCCAATTTTATCATATTTGTAATAGAGTTCCCACAGTCAGAAAATGTAATTATCCTCTTAGTAACACCATGCAAAATTGTCAAAGTCATCTTGGCACATCAGTAGTATTAAACAGTAAGAACTATCAAATTCCTATATTTATTTAAAACAACCATTTGTAAACTGCAAAACCGTTCAGCTGTAAAATGTTTGAACAGATGGGTAAAATTATATTTTCTGTACTGATAAGAATGAAATCACATATCATCCACAAAAATCTGATGACAACATCGGTGTTATCAAAAGTATTGGAAGTAAGTAAGCCAAAAACTATGTGAATAATATTATATACTAAAATATATATATATATATATTAATTCTGAAACATTCAAAATTTATTTATGATTATCTATCTCAAAGATTTGTTTTTTAAGAGCCATCAGAACTCAGCAATGACATGTCATATTCGTAATATTAAAAATGTGAGGTGTAAATCTGAAAGTAATTTATTATATTCCCTAGGATTATTCTGGCAGAGTACTCCACAGTATATTTATGCCATCCAGTAGTTGTTCAGTCTGCACATAGGCTTGTAATTTCAAAAATTAGGCTAGTTATTAACAATACCTGAGCCGGCCTAAGGCAGGTAGGTACAAAAGGTGTAGACACATCAAACCCCACAAGACAAAAATAAAGAAAAACATGGAGTTTTGCTAATATATTTTATCCAAGCCATATTCAAATAGGCAGCCCCTAAATCTTATTATTTAAATATTTTGCTTTTGCAACATTATTCAATTGTGCTGGTGCTTTGGCATGATTTGTAAAGAGACGTAGCATATTCATTACAATATCAATCTATTCACGAAAATATTTTTGTGAATTGAAATGGGTATTTTATACTGAAAATATTTCGGCAACACTTTATATGTTTTTCACCATCACATGTATGCATAAATAAATAAGAAGACCTCACGTCCAAACTTTGCATCCGTACGCTTGTTTTCCTCACTCGTCCATACAAGCCTCATCTCTTTTTTTCACACCAAGTCTAATTTATCTGGTACTCAGGGCTGAAGTGATTAATACAATAACTAATTGTATTTGCACAGGTTCAACAGTGAAGTTCTAATAAAATTATGATATCAAACATTCTACCTGTTACATATTAGGAACTGTGCTGATTGAAAGATTTTTGTTGATCGACAACAGGCTTACTTGAGTTACGGACACATTTAAATTGACAAGATTAACCATCTTGAAAGTGTAGGCTCTCGATGTATCTATTTGAAATTTGTGCATCAAAAACACGTTTCTAAATGAGCTAAAAACACTTTTTGTATGACACCTGTGAATCTTTGAAGTTTAAGTTGTGAATCCTGAAAAAACCTTTGAATCCTCCTGTAATGGTATACCTAGTTAAATAACTTATTTAAGCAATAGAGCAAGCTTTTATTTATAAATCTTTGAAGTTTATGTTTCAATAATACGTGCAAAAGGTAGAACATTTTAAAATGTAATAAAATGCAAAAATATGGAAGGATTTTATTTCGAACACAAAACATCAATAATATTTACATTACAGAATGTCGAACGTGACTTATTATTTAAAAGTCACATATGTTTACACTTTAAATGGCAGTACAAAAATTACTCTATTAGTCACATCATATCCAGACACAATGGGATATTTACACAAACAAGAAATTAGGTTATATGATTGATATTAACGTAAGAGCTGCGATATTACTAATTTGAAGAGAGAACAACATAAGAGTGTGATTTTTTACTTACATGATATAGTGATATAAAACTTGACTAGAAATTTAACGAACTCATAACTAATCTGACACTTCCAAATTACCTCTCACTCATACTTTACTTGTTCGCCATCTGTCAAAAGCGTTAACTGTGTTGCCACTTGTGATGCACCTATGAAAACCATTAATTGTATCAGTTCAATATTTTTTATTAATTAATTATTACAAGTACAGTAGCGGTAATAAGAGCGGGGTAACTTATAAAAAAGTTTTTTTAATGGGTTGGTTTTTAAAGATTTATGTATTTACTAAACATTTATCTATAGCTATTATTAGATATGTTTACTTATTTAATTAATTATTTGGCATTATTTTTTAATAAAATATCTTTATTTACATTTCAAAATACAAATACATGGTATTAAGAACCATCACGATCAAAAACCTATTTCACTCATTTTTAAGCACTATAATAATAGATAAAGTATCCACAAAATTTTAAGCCGAGTTGTCCTCAATTTACCATTAAATTTTATCTTTGCTACAAAATATAGTTAGTTGTAGGTGAATTTCAAATTATAATCATATCAACGACAATTCGTTTAATTTGAATCTATTTATTTGTTTCAACATAGCATATTTTCAAAAAAATGCTTTCAATGTATTTAAAAGTTATTATATTTTCACATTCCAACTATTGAACTATGCTCAGATATTTTAGAAACACTAGAAAACGCCTGTAAACGCGGAAATGTTTTAAACAATCGTTACTTTTATAAATTATATTTCATACAAGATACCAACAAAAAATAAATTGTCTTTATTTTAATTCACAGTTTGATGCAATGTTAATTTGTGATTTACAATACAATTTTGTGTAGTTATGATTAATAAATATTTCTAATGAAAAAATGTCAAAGTTATTTACGTAAAAATTGAAGATTTGTTTGTAATAGGGTGATTAGGGTAATTAAATGATGAAGTTGTCGTAAAAAGTGAAAGTTTGGTAAAAGGATCGGAATTTTAAACATAATGTTTATTACAATAAGGTAGTTAGTAATAAATTAGACGGTCTAACCGTATGTAAACTCTTGAGAAATTAGGGAAAAAAATGGAATTTTAAACAGAGAAGGTGGATGGAATGTGCAACGTGCAGTAATGTTTTCGATATAACCAAATACAAGCTAGACATATCAAAACAGATTAAATTATTAATATTTTTGTTAAACCATAAATTTTTGGTACTTTCTTCTTTTCTGCAAACCGAAACCATTAAATATTTTTTTGTTTTCCTAAACATATGGACGCAATATATTAACAATAATTTATCATCAATAACTAGCTAGCAACATTCCAAACGTCAAAAATTAAGCATCAGTGCATCAGTGTTTGTGGGCGGTTCTGTGACGTGACGTAATTGACTGTTTAGGAAATATTGTGATATTGTCCACACCCCGTCACCTGTTCAACAATAGTTTAAAATGACGACTCCTCGCCCCAAGTCTCCAAAGACTCCAGTTTCCGCTAAAAAAGACGATAAAGAGGAATCGTTCTGGGACAAACTTGGGACCCTGGGACGGAAAAAACGCATAAAGGAAGGTAAGGAAAATGTGAGAGAGTGCCTACCATGTAAGGGCATGACTTATGTGAACCTTATATTCAGTATGTTTCCTCTTTTATCCTCTCACATTTTTAAAACATTAACATATCTCAATTAACATTTCTTGTAACACTTCAGTCTGATCATTTTGACCTTAATTATGCCTGTTTGTAGGTTAATTTGATAAAAGAGATTTTCAATTTGAATTATTTGTTCCTACTCACAATATTTTTATTTTAAGGCTTATTTTATAACTCAAGTCAATGTATATGTATATGAGGTTTTCTGGTCGATGATGATGAGGTGATGAGCCCAGTGCTATAGTTTTTCTTGTACGTTAGTGTGATAAGATTTGCTGTCAATGTGATTTTCAAAGATGTCATTAGTATTCTACAAATTATTAAATGTTAGACATGGCGGGACATTGTCAACTCTGACACTTGATTACAAAATAATTCATTCACAACAGAGCAACACCGCATTAAAAAGTTTGTTTTTTCTAGTTCAAGAAATTCAGGCTGAAGGGAAGTACGCCATTGATTCTCCCGGAAACCCTACAGCTCCTGAAATTCCTCCCGAGGAATATGCCCTAAGTAAGTTGATTTATTATTATTAGTATTATAAGTTTAACCTTTTGACTGCCAACTTTATTTGAAATGGAAGACATAACATAGTGTACGACTAGACTTTAAGGGTCTCGACTTATCTATCCAAAACTAGGACCTGTCGTCTACAGATGGCAAAATGATTTTAACCCCTGCATGTTTGCAAGGTCCTATAGTGCGTGTTAACACGCTTATTGCTTGACGTGACATAAAAAGTTTGGCATGTTAACGCGCTCATGGTATTTAAAATGTTAAGTAAGTATCCTGGAAATAGGAAAACATTATTAAACATAAAACAAAATATGGCATTGGCAATTCTAATGTCTGCTTACTTACTTAACATCACACCGTTTCCCCACGGGGGTAGGCAGAGAGGATAGAGTGCCATACTCCTCTATCCTGACACACAATTCTTGCCTCATCCACATTCATACATCTTCTCATACAAGCTCGCCGATTGTTGAGGCTTCTAACAGAACCATCCTCTATTATCTGGTTTACCTGGTCGTGTCAAGTTTTCCGCAGATGTCCTATATTTCTGGTGCCATCAACACTTGCATCATATATTTTTCTTATTATTCTCTCCTCATTAATCCGTTGCATATGACCAAACCACCTAAGTGATACTTTCTTAATCTTACTCACTATACTAACATCTGTTTTACATTCTTTCCTTATTTTTTCATTCTTTACTCTGTCATAAATAGATTTGCCACATATTCGCCTAAGTGATCTCATTTCCACTGCATTCAGTCTACTTTCGTTCCTCTTCTACCAGGTCCAGGCCTCACTTCCATTCATTAGTGTCGGTACCAGGCTCCATTGTGCACCCCTAGTCTTGCCTCGGTTGACAAATTCCCGTTAGATATAATTACATTCAAAGCGCCGTTCACTTTATTCCCCGCAGTCACCCTCCTTTCGATATCGTTCTCAGCCTTTCCGTTTCTATCGAACATACTTCCCAAGTACATAAACTCATCTACTTGTTCCAAACATTCATTACCTACAAGTATTTTACACGGTATCTCGCTTTCCTTCTTCTCGAATACCATCACTTTCGGCTTGTGAAAATTCATAATAAGGTCGCTTTCCTTGCACACATCGTACATTCTACTCACTATACCCTGTAGTTCTTATTCATTATTCGCCATTAGTACTGCATCATCGGCGTACAATGTTTGGAATACAATAATTAGTGAATACTAAAATCCACATTGATGTTTTTTTTTCATCTCATTCGAACTCACATCTCATCTAGCTCGCTGATAGTGATGAGCTATACCGTTATTGTCACTGTAATTGTGTAAATGCTATTCGATTATAATGATATTTGATAACTGTGATTTTACTGTTAGAGGTTTAGTTGTTAGTGTACCGGTGATTGCTCGCCAAATTATGAATAATCAGTTACCAATTATTGTTACAATCGAACACAAATTTCAGAATTACACTCACAATCATAGTTAACATAACGGTTTAGCTCATCACTTCATAGCTGACATGAGTCCAAATTGATTTTACATTAATGGTCTTTTGTTATATGTACGTGTTTGCAGATGAAACATTTCCTTGTTTAAACAATGACTTTACTAATAAATGATTTATTTATAAAGTTTGTAGTAATTATTGTATGGTATGTGCTTTAGACATGAAGAAATAAAAACAAAATAAAATAAAGTCAAAAATAATCAGAATTAAGGTATATTTAAAAGGGAGGCATTGTGCATTGACCTTGGTTGTTGGCCAATAATTTATTTTATCTCCATATTCTATATTTATGACTAAGTTCCTTCTGGTAGAGTTTGTGAGTTTTGGTCAAAATACACATTAGTTGGATTATACTTATATATTTATTAAAAATATTTTTACGGCTTGCTAATTAGACAGCGCTGATGTAGATTACTGACTAAACTAGGCTGATGCCTATATGCCAGTGATGGCGAACCTTTTGAGCTCGACGTGTCAAAATATCAAAAAAAACTTAACTTTGCTGGCGTGTCACCCCTCCCCCCAAATATTTTTAATTTAACTGGAAATAATATGGAACCTATAGTATTTGATTTGATGTCAATTATTTAATTGTTTTTTTCATAAAGTGAGACCCAAAAGAGATACATATGTAATATGTAAGTAGTGATAAATTCAAATTTTGTTGTCGGGTAGACATCTGGTGGCGGGACACGTGTTCTTTGTGAAAGTGAACACTGGCGTCACCCAAAATGCTGGGGGGTGTCACAGATTCACCATCACTGCTGTATGCCATGCAGGACATTTCTAGGAAAGTGTATGTGGGTATATAAATGTGATTGCTTTCAGATGATAATGAGGAACGTTCTATCATCCAGCCCGGCTCGCTGGATGATCCGCGGCTCCGTGACCTGATCCAAGTACTGGTGGATTGGGTGAACGATGAGCTTGCCACTCAGCGTATTCTAGTCCAGGACCTGGCTGAAGATCTGTATGATGGACAGGTGCTACAGAAGCTGCTTGAAAAGCTGGCCGAACGCAAGTTGGATGTGCCGGAAGTCACCCAGAGTGAGGAAGGGCAGCGACAAAAGCTGGCTGTTGTGTTGGCCGCTATCACCAAGGTGAAATTCCTTTGTAAAATTTATAACTAACTGTTTTAATGAATTTGGTTCATAATCTAATATTTTAAATATTATTCTTTATTGCGGAAAATGATATGAAGAATGTCTTCTAAATTTGGTGGTAAAGTATACTATCTAGTATATAAATATGTATATTAAAACAAAACTGTTTGATCTGTTTAGGCATTAGGCCACCCCCGCTGGACTGTGCAGAAGTGGAGTGTGGACTCGGTGCACTCAAAAAACCTGGTATCCATTCTTCACCTCTTGGTAGCTCTCGTGCGACACTTCCGCGCTCCTGTCCGCCTGCCTGAGAACGTCAGCGTGGGGGTCGTGGTCGTCAAGAAAGATGGGTTGAACCAGCTGTCGCACAGGTGCACTGGGCCTACTGCTAACCCTCCATTCTTAGCTAATTCAAATTTAATTATACTCAGTAAAGCTATTCTTATTAATAAATTGAACTTCTGGACATCACACTAACAATCATGTCATTGGTAAATAGATTTTGTTTCTTAAAATAACTTTCATTTTAATAGGTTAAAAAATTTATTATTCTTAAGAGCACTATGCCTTTCGTTTGATGCTAGTTGGGGATGGATCTCTAAAATTATAAATATAAAGAGTGTCCAGTGGAAAATTTTCATGTTTGATATTAAACAAATGAAAAAACTACAATGTTATTCTCATATTTTATTTATATAAAATGGAGTTTAATGATGCTAATTTAACGTTTTATAAACAATATCGTCTAAATGCCGTCCATTTCTCTCAAGACAATCTTGCAATCAGACTCTAAAATTTGCGAACACGCGAGAGCGAAGCGTTGGTTCAATAGCAGCAACTTCACTGTGGATACTTTCTTGTAGGGCCTGAATTGTTATTGTAAACTTTCGACTTAAGGTATCCCCACAAAAAAATGGTAGTCCCAGGGTATGTCTCCGTACTTCCTGATTAATTTATTGGGAAAAATTCCCCTTAGCTTCTCTATTGAAACTCTCGCTGTGTGTGGAGTGGCCCCATCTTGCTGAAATTGTGTTCTGTTATTGAACTCGGAAAACAGCTGCAGTTGGGGTACCAAACTCTCTAAAAACTAGAGAGTACTCTTAAAAAAATCTTCCTTATCGATTTACGCATTATTTCACGTCGAACTTGAGCCACATGTTCTGCTAACGTTGATGGTCCCGGAGGAGTTTGGTTAACCATTGTCCCTTCTTGTCTGAACTTTTGAACACATCACCAGATAAGTTGCATGCTCGGTCCATCACTTACTCGTCGAATATTATAGTGAGTACAAAAAACGCGATGCGCACGAACCAATAAATCACCGCTCTTTAAATATTGCTCAACCGCGAACGAGCGGTGCGCTCCCGACTAGTGACTCATTGCGATTGGCAAATCCGCAAATCACGCGCGTTGAACAATACCCCTCCTACTTACCTCACCCTGATTGTTTACGAGCAATTACAATTTAATCTTGATTTTTTTCCGCTGAACACTACATATTCAGTGATAGTTTCATATCTAGTCAAAATCTAACATATTTAGTAAATTCACTTTTTTATTTAATCCTTGTTAATGTTACCACGAAAATTTAAGTGTGAATAAAAAGGTTTTGTTATTGAAAACTAATGTAGCATAACTATCGTTGGTGATTTATCTTTCACAGGTGCATTGCTTATTATTTGAATTAAAGAGATATCCTGTAGACACATTATGATTTTCTCCATGAGTTTAAGCACTATTTATGTTTTAAAAACTAAACGTCTAATTAAGTTGTCTTTATCATATTGTCATCTTTATATCTTCGTCTTTTCTATATGGAAAACCAGTTTTAATATACATCTATTTTGGAAATTTTTCTTCATCTTTTTCACTTTTTCTTACTCTTCATCATATTTTAACGTATTTGCCCCCGTGCGGGAGCTGCGGGGATTCTAGTAATATTATTATTTTTTACCGTCAAAATAATTGTGTTAAGAGTTTTTTTTTTAATGGGGACGGTGTTTTTTCTGCTCAATTTATAACTGTTAATGTCTGACATGGCATGTAAATTTAAAAAGATAAATATTAATTGGAAATTAAAGATACGTAAACTGCAATTAGAAAACTGTACAATGGTAATAATAGATTTTTGTGTTCTGTGTTCAGGATAGTGCAGGAAGATATCACCTCTACTTACGATGAACTAGGGATGCGCTGCGAAAGGGACGCCTTTGATTCCCTGTTCGACCATGCACCGGAAAAACTTCAGCTTGTTAAAAAGGTAAAAAATTATTTGTATCTTATATTTTTTTTTTGTTTTAAAACCTGAAAACTTGTGCCCAAAAATTTTTTAATTTATTTCAAAAGTGCCATGAACCATATAAAAAATAATTTCCTAACCTAACCTTACTTCGTTATGTACACATAATTCTAAGCCAATTTTGGATATGTGAACATTAAGAAATAGAAAACTTCAAAATTAACATTCATCTAATGCAAATTGTATATTATTAAGGTTTCCCTTTCAATAATAATTCATTTTTTTGCATTTTTTTTACGAAAATTTGGATTTTTATTATTCATTTATATTAGAAGTTATACACTAGATTAGACTTTTTTTAAACAATTACTTAAATATGACCTTTACACTAATTTAAAACTAATAAACTGAATGTTATTATGACAATATAAGAAAAACTGCAACCATTAAATTCATTTTCCGTGTGCCACAAGATTGCCTTAATATGAAAAAGTCTTGCATATATAAAATATTTTTTCTTATAATGTTGGAGAGAAAAGAATTTAACTACACATTAACCTCATCTTGAAAGAGTGTGTAATTCGCATAGAATTTCTCGAATTTCAAACTGGAAAAAAAAAGTTGAAATTGCATAAATCTTGTTGAAATTTGCTCAAATTGAGCAATGTCGGTCTAGTATTCATTATAATAATAGTTATCGCATAAAAGTTGCCATTTTTCATTTGTTTTTTAATCTTGTTTTTATAAAATAAGTTAATTAAATTCTTATAATGTATAATGAAAAAATATGTCATCAAGTGATAAATTTGTCTTTGTTTTAGTCTCTAGTAACTTTTGTAAACAAGCACCTGGGTAAGCTGAACCTTGAGATCACAGACCTGGACTCGCAATTCCACGACGGAGTATACCTTTGCCTGTTGATGGGTCTACTAGAGGGCTTCTTTGTCCCCCTGCACGAATTCCACCTGACGCCGCAAGATTCGACACAGAGGGTGCACAATGTGGCACTGGCCTTCACACTCATGCAAGACGTGGGCCTGGCCCGGCCCAAGGCCAGACCTGAAGGTAGCCACTGTATAATTTTAACCCATTCAGACAGCCACATAATTTCAACATTTTTCATGCCTTACATATAACATCATTTTTTTTTTACATTTTTTACATTCGACTGATCATTTTGGTTAATATTAACTTTTTTGTTTCAAAGTTCTGAGAGTAATTTTCTCTTTAAAACTGTGAGACAAGTGTCAAATTTCCTAGTATGTTACTTAGGAGATAACAAAATAACCAATGTAATATTTTTATACAGTAAAACCGCGATATAACGAACCCCGATATAGCGAAAAATGACGTATATCGAAAAAAAAATCGAAATTTAGTCCCTAAAACCAATTTTTCATACAAAAATGCATTTATATAACGAAATCCCGTTAATATTTATAACAAAATCATTTTTGTCCCGTACGAAAAAATGACAATATATTTACGTAAATTTATAACGAAATAAAAAAATGTTAAAAGATGAAAATATTATTTCGCACTTACAAAGCCGCGCCGCTGCATCTGCCGTATGCGAACGGAAACGCCGCGCACGGCCTTTTCGGCGGTGCGCGGCGGTCTGCCGACAAGGTAGTAAAACAATTCAAACTTCTTCATGGGTTCATAGTATCATATTTTGAAGTGGTTGCCGCCGTTACCGGTAAGTACCTTCGTAATTTATATACGACTCATTTTATAAAAATGCCGCGATTCAACTGTCAAATTTTTATTTTTGAATTATTCTTTATGTTTCATGCCCAAAACTATGTTTGAAGCGGCTCTACATTTAAACACAATTAAAATATTGTTTTGTGTTTGCAATATTCTGGAATTTACAAAAATATCTTCCAATTGGTGTTGAATAGGTTATTTTCTTAATTTAATTTCTTTGATTATCTGTTATAATAACAAAACTACTAAAAATATGTAGGTATTCAGTTTCCTATGGCCTTCTTCCTCCTTTGTTTGCAGAATTTGCGATCTTTTTTGAAGCCGCGCAACATTTTTTTGCGACGGCGCGTAATATATAGTAGGATTTTTTAAATTTATTTCGTTATATGTGGGAATTCGTTATTACGAATTTTTATTTTTTGGGCCCTTGGATTTCGTTATATCGCGGTTTTACTGTAGCACTTATACTATTTTTTAAAATGACAACTGTCGATTTAAATAGAAATAAAATTTACGAGTTATATTATGTAACATGCTCGAAATCATGATTCAGCTTACTTATCACTCTAAATTATACAGCAACATTTTTGTAAAAGTTTCATCTCATGGCCATACTGACAGGAACTACTGTATTGACTTAGGGCCGGTTATGTGATCATTATTGACTTTTTACTAGCGCCCGTGGTTAAAATTGTTTGTGGGTTGTTTGAACGTCAAATTTACTATTGTCAAAGAATAGATGGAGATGTCTATAGGTGTGACAAATAATCATAAAATATGCATTATCTATGGCGTTCGATATGTCACATTAGTGGTGAAATTTTTTCGTATTATGTGTAATAATGTATATTAAACAACGAACTCTTATCACTAAAATAGCGGGATATTTAATGATTAATTGTCGTATACTGCAACTTTCAAAGTATCAATGTGTCAGATGTCTTTTGGAACAGCTGCGAAAAGTCCGCCAAATTTAACTATTGATTCTCATTTTTACTACTGGATATCTCAGAGTAAAATGAGTTTACTACGAGATGTACTCTCGAGAAGTAAATATTTTTTTACTAACGATCAAACAACCCGTTTTTGCAAAAAAAAAATCTATAGTAAAAAGTTACTACTGATCACACAACCGGCCCTTAAATGAATTCTCAATCATGTTGATTTACACTCATCTTCAGTGTGCTCGTGATCACACGAAAAGTCTTTATCTATCTTAGATTCTACCTTAATACTGGTTCCCACTGTGTCATTGGTGGACAGCTGGCTTGGTATGTTCTACCGGAAGTAACAAACAGGGCTAGCTCTACCTTTCTACCTTTACTACTACCTTTCTCTAGGGCAAAACTGATGAATTTTGATCCTTAACCCGTTGTTTGCATAAATTTTAATTCCTTATTTCAGCTATTATTATGGCTAGTGTCATTACAATTACATTACAATAACAACAAAAATATTACAGTGACTTTAATCTAACATAAAAAGATTATCTTAATTAATGTGCAAGCAAATATTTTATACATTTTTTATTTTATCTAACACTTATTTTTTTTAGATATTGTCAACCTGGACTTGAAGTCAACTCTGCGGGTTCTCTACAATCTCTTTATGAAATACAGGAATATTTAAATGTTATTTATTAAAAATTATACTTTGTGTGCCATCTCCGTTCACTAAGCCAAATTAATATATCCTATGTGCTTAATACTTTTCATTTTGCAAAATAGATTATTACTAATTTTGCAAGTGTCTTAAGATTTGATAATTGTTAATTTTATTGAAATGAAGTGTCCTAATTACCCCAATGGTGCAAAAATTCAAAAAATTTATTGCCTTCGAGTGTCAGATGAATCTACCTGCAATTAATTCAATTTAAATATTTTCTTAGTCTTTCAATGGCAGTTTTTTTTTTACTTACATTTTTTTCAATTGTTTCTAATAGTTTTCTTAATTTTATAGAAAAGAAAAAAAAATCAAATTAATAAAGCATAATTGCAGGATATTTGTATACAATGCAAACAAATTATTATAAGAAACATGCTTTTGCAATTTTTTTTTATTAATGTGGGTTTGATCAGTTGTCATCTCGTTGTAATGACACTATTTAAATTATTATAAATATATAAACATGACGTCTTCCTCGAAATGAACAATCTCATTTTTTATATTTCTTTTACAGTTTAAGAATATATATTGTAATTTTTTTTATATGAATTTTACTGTTGCGGATCATTATCATCTTCTGAATGAATTTACGAGCAAGAGTTTTTAATATTATTAAATCCTACCTACTTCTTTTTATATATTTATTTAATTGTAGTAACCTTGCGTTATCCAATTTACACTTTCTTGGAGTGTAACTCTGCTTGCTGAGTTATCAGTGGGTTGGGAAACAATAAAACTATTGCGTACCACAAATTACAATTTATTACTTGAATATAATTTAAGTACAATATAACTCAACTAGGGAGTTTAATAAAAGACCGACATGTAAGAGAGTTCTCTCAGCTCTGCAGAGCTATTTCAACACTGTGGGTACCCCCACCGCTCACTCCGCGCCCAGCCTTCTCACTCTATACTTGACATCTCGACGCTTCAGAATAACAAGGTTCCATCTGACACTGACACTGTTTTTGAGATAATGAGTTCAAAAGTGTTAGTTGAATTTCAACATTTATTCATCTGTATTTTGTTTTGAGTATGCAAATATGATTAGTTTTAAGGTCTTAACTTATTTTCAGTATTATCAATGACCACTGTTGAAATGAAATGAAGATGGAAATTAAAAATAAATAAAAACATTGTAAATTAACAATAATGATCCATAAATTGAAATAAATAACTGATGCAGTTGGAATTTTCAGCTCTTGATATTTCCTTTAATAACCGTTAAATAGAGTTGGTGTGTATGGAAGAAATAAAGAATAATGCACTTGGAATCCATTTTACGCACTAACTCAAATTAGCCCAAAATGTTAGTTGGAACCTTGTTATCCTAAGGGATCTGTCATCCTGCGCATCACATACACACACCCACTTGTACCTGGTCGACAGACGTCAAGTATACTACATTAAGAATGACCTAAGTGCCTAAACTGAAAAACAGTTATTTTTAACCACTTGTGAATTAATAGCATTTCAAATGGGGCAGAAATAACTTCTAAATTTAGGCTGTTTTTCTGAATAAATTCATAAATTTAAAGTATATATGTAGATATTCCTCATATACACATTAATATCATGCTGTAGTTGCCGTTTTTAGCTGCATACTGGATAAATAGATTGTTCACCATGTGTGTACGTTAATTCGACATTGTGAGGTATAAGCACAAAAAAATCCTCTGAAAATTTTTATATATCAAATATTACCATTAGAGAAATGTGTTGTGAAAAATATTAATATAAACTTTTGAAGATAAAATGACTCCAATTCTAAGTATATTTACGAATCACTAAATTCAAGAATTTGGGATACAAAAAATGTTATCGTAAATATTCAATCTATAGAAAATACCTAAAATTGGAGTCATATTCGGCAGTCTGCTCGACATCATCGTACCATCAGTTATACCCAATTGTATCTTTAGGACCTAAAAGTAACCTAACCTAAAATCTTTTTCTTAAGAACATCATTTTGAAATTTTGTTTGTGGCTGTCATGTCGTTGGAGCTAATGCCGCGTGGATCAATGGTCGCCTGGAGCTTTAGTCGGCTAGATCTTTTGTCAGCTGGATCTTTTGTCATGGAACCGGTGACAACTGAGAGAAGATACTGAAAATGACAGTGAATGAAATTCTTAGGTTTACAAAGCGCACAGTCATACTTGCCAAGTTTAATTTTATTTAGCATTATGAATACTTTTTTATCTATTGTAGTATATAATCAAAACTGTAACATTTACCCAAAAGTGTGTGTTTTCTTTTATTAACATGAATTATTTTTATATACAAACTTTTTTTAGTGATGTGTCGAACACAAATTAATTTTCATGAACATATTACTTAATAACTTCCACATTGTATGTGCCTTATTATAGTTTAACTAGCAGACTACTTTCTTCCTTTAATTTACATTTAAGTGATGGGATGTAAATATTTTTTAATATAAAATAATAATATTGATGTATTTATGATGTTTATAGTTTACTTTGTGGTTAGACATAATTATTAATGTAAATAATAACTGTCTCTGTGTGAACTATGTATTTTGCCACATGTAACTGTATATCCATGTTGACATTGATTCAGTTGTATCAAATACGGTTGACTTCAAATTAATCAAAGTGCTTTATGGTTAGTATAGATTAGTTATTTTTTAAATTAATAATCATGGAGTAAAAGTAATTATTATACTTAAATTGTGCCTTTGGATAATAACAGTCTGATCAGATGTTTGTGAAATGTTGATATTTTGAAACAATTTATGACTAATACCAAATAAATTAACTTTTACTAGAATGTTGTTTTATTTCCTAAACAAAGCCCGCATGTAAGTAAAGTTAAAAGTTAAGATAAATTCAAATTGAATTAATCAATTGGAAAGATACACAAAAAAATCTTTATTGAAAAATATTTGTTTGCTATTGGTAACAACCAAATAAATAAAAAAGTTTTTTTCTGTATATCTTTCTAATTGATTAATTTAATTTGTATTAAAAATACCACAGAATTATGTTATTAGTTAAATATATGGGAATAAGTCCATTTATAGGGGGAATAAATCGACTTTTTAAAAGTGAAAAACGAAATACATACATAAATCAAGTAATTTTAGGGGAAAACTTTTGTTTACCTTTAGAGGAAAAATTCAATTTATGTTAAATATGTAAACAAAAAATGTGTTTAAAAAAAAATAAAGTTGTTTTTCATTATTTGAATTCTCCTAATTATAATAGATACAGTAATTATTTACAATACAGGTGATGTTCATCGATTTTCTCAGCAGAATGTTGGCAATTAAAGAGGCCTTGGACATCTGCTTACTCCGGAACGTTGATAAAGCTGTTATATTCTCCGACTCACAAGCAGTTCTTGAATCCCTTTCTGCTAACATGAAAGTTTGGCTAGACAATGAGATAATATGTTCCATCAGACAATGTCTATTTAATTTGGACGGCAACAATAAACAGGTGTCATTTGTTTGCATTCCTGCATATAAGGGTATTTAAGGAAATGAATGTGCTGGTAAACTGGCCAAGGAGGCCACTCTTTCCAGAATTTTGCCTCATCAATTCCATATCCCGATGTATGACAGACTTAATATGATACAAATTCTATCTGGACTGCATAATGATGGATCCAAATAATCACAAGAGTAATCAGCTTAAAATCATTCAAAGATCTATTCCCTGCACTCCCTGGTTCTCCAAAAAAACAATATTAAATATCTTTAGATTTGATGTGTGAGTGTGGTGCCAAGGAGACCCTTGACCATGTATTTTTTGCTTGTCCATTGCCGTTCACAGATTTTTTTTACAGTGATCTCGTCAATGGCAATTTTCAACTCCCGGTTAACTTGTGTCATCTTCTTTCCCTTAATTCGCCACATTTATTATAATATATATAATAGCAAAAATTTTGAATGATAATGGTATTGACTTGTATATATGTATATATATAATATTTCCTATTTTATAATATTATTATTTTTTCTATAAAATAAAGTTTTAACTCGATTAATGGCACAAATCACTCTTGAAGGGTGGATTGCCTATGTAAAAGAAGAAGAAGGATACAGATGATGCGTTCACAGACAATGTGCATTAAGTGAAAATCCACAATGGGCTAACAACTAACAAGGCTTTCAAAGAATAATATTGTACATGCATGTATATTTAAAAAAATTGAACATTTTAAGATACCACTCGAAAATGCCATTAATAATTTAACCATTTCATTTGATTTTTCATGACTACAAACAGTTAACTGCTAAATTGTTGTCTCGGTCTACAGTCTCAAAATTGCTATCTATTTCTATTATTTTAATATAATTTCCAAACTAAGCACTTTCCTACATTTTTTTTAACACTTTTGCTTCACTGATTGAATTTGGCCTTTATGGCAATGTAATGGTCCCACAGCGGTGAAATATATTATGTGATTTTTTATTAAAAACAAGATTTCAAACAACCATACCTCTTGGGGCATAACACTTGGAGAAGTGTCAAGATAGTCATTAGTTAGGGTAAGCCCTCAACATCGTGTTTAGTGCAGAGCCTATGATATTTCATTTATAATTTTAAAACGTAACTTGGATCTGCATTGTATCAAAATGACATTCATCAAACTCGCGTAAAGTGGGGGTTACCTGTACAGAGGTCTAAAATACAAACAGTTGTCGCAGTAAGAAGATACATATGCAGAAATATACACATTATATTTTGTAATGTTACCTAATATTATTTATTCCAATTACTCCATACACCACCAATTAGAAAGGGTGTAAACAGAAAAAAAATCGAAGTCAAGAAAAATACTAAAAGGTTGATTTAGGATATAATTAAGAAAATCTACTGTGTTTAATTTAGAATAGTTTATTATTTTTAATCAGTTCTTTTTTAATTTTGTCGCATGTAATTATTACTGCAATTAAAATAATGCCAACATTCGATAACCGGACAAGCAGTAGAATAAATTATTTAATTGAATTCATTCTGTAATCCCGCATTACGGCTCGAAATTATGTACATATTTTCGAAACGTCGCGCCGTGGGGATTTTTAATTACATTTATCGGCAGTATGGTATTACTGATTTTGACGGATGGATTAAAAGTTTGCCACACCGTCTGCCGAGTTGTCAAAAGAGAGAGTGAATGTTGTTGGTGAATGTACGCTCGTTGCCTCCCGATTTTTATCGAATACAAAGCGAAACGTGTTATTGTAAACACGGGGCGTGATCTAACCTAGTTTATGCATACAATGAGGTAAAAAATAATTATTATAATTTACGCGTAATATATAATAAACCTTCAAGATGGACGAGACTCTTGTTTTAATATTGTTGGTCTTGGTGATGCTGGTCGGATCTTATCTAGCCGGTAGCATACCCCTAAATGTGAATATGTCAGAGGTAAGAGCTATAGTTTATTCTTGATATTAATAATTTATCATAAGCCGACAATCGCTGCAAATTTGTGAAAATGATAAACAAATCATGAGTGTTTTAAACACGACGTTGTTTTTATGACTCTCGCACGTTTTAACATTAAACAATTCTTATGATTTTTTTACTGACCTCGATTTTAGAAATTGTATCATACAATGCAGAGTTTGTTGAAATTATGATTCATTTTTAAATACTTATATGTTATTTCAGGGATATAATGTTGAGGTCTCAGGACACTTAAGATTGATCAATGGGTCTCAACAAATACTTAACAATTTATAAATACATCCACATTTATCACTGAACATGACAAAGCGGTATTCTAAAATGTGGATAGAAAGGGAGCCAAAATTACACATGTAATTTCATGTATGGGATAGTTTTTTTTTTTTCACACAAATATTTGATAAAAAACATCCTAAATTACAGTATTAATACACTTGAAATGGTATTTAAACTTGAGCCAACATAATATGCAGTCAGTCAAAAATGATCATTATAACGCAATACCGCGGAGCATAGATATTTCCTTTCAAAATTATGTTAACAGTTTAAATAATATTTTGTAAAATATGCATATGTTTGTGTTTACCGAGTTTATTCAGAATTAAAACTCTTTATGTATTGACATGCATAAAGTTTGATAAAATGAAAGGTCGGCACAACTGTTTTTAATTGGATGTGAGTTCAGGGAAATGCAGTTATGTTTAAATTAATATTTGAATACAATTTTGTTTTTTTGTTTTCATTAGAAAAAACAAAATATTGCTGATATCATTATGCAGATGTCGTTTAAAAAATAAATAGAATGACCGCGAATAGCTGTGTCTTGTCATTTTACAACTCAACAAAAGTTCTTAAACTAGTATGATAAAGAACATTTTATATATGATTCTATGTGATTATTTAAAATGTCTAATAGTGAAAAATATTTTCTTTTACTGTTTATTGGTGTGTGTACCGTTTTCAAATCCTCTTCTTTCTGTGAGGTTGACCTTTGTTTTTCTCATCAGGAAAAATGAACACTTGGGTCAGTGTATCGAACACTGCTAGGATCCAAGTCATATGTGGTGATATTTTCCTAGAATAACTTGCTAATTTACATAATCATCAAAATTATATTCTTTAACTAAATTGTTTGAATGTACCTAATTGAATTGATCTATTTGCATCTAAAAGTTACTTACTATGGATGGATATAAATTAAACAATTTTATAACTCTACTTGAGTTTATTAGCACTACTCGAGTTTTGAGAGAAACAGTAACTCTTATCGACAGATGAAGTATTAAACGAACTACACACAAATATAGGAAACTAGGCTTAAGTGGTAGACATACAAGTAATTAGGTACTGACAGATGGTGGGGGAGGGGGTCGAGTTACTGGTGGAAGGTGAGGGGGTGGTTGTAACAGTAATATTGAGAGGAGAGGAGATGAGTTAAAAAATGTAATATTGTTTAACAAATTAATACCCGAGTTCAAATTCCTTTTTATTTCTAAACTTTCAAAATTATTAATTTTATTACCTTTAAGCATGACAGGATGGAGAAATTTAATGGTGCACGAATGAAAGGAATGATGATGTGGTTCGCCAATTTGGAAAAGTTATTACTAGTTAGATAACGATCATGGTCTTTTAATCTAATGTTAAGATTTATAGAGGTTTGTCCGATATATTTACTATTGCAATCTCCGTATGAAATTTCTTAAACCCTGCTTTTTTCTATTTCTCTATCTATTTTTGATTTTGAATTGAAAAGTAATGCGCCTAAGTTGTTGTTGGTGTAATATGCGGGTCTAATATGAGGAGGGAGAAATTTTTTTATTTTAGTGGATAGTGTATAGTATTTTTCTCCGTGAAGTGTTATCAAATATATCACTTACTATGGCACAAACATATAAGGAGAGATTAGGTAATTTTATCATTTAAAGTAGAAATCACATTGTGTAATATTATGGGTGAGGCGCATTATTGTAATATCTTTGTCCATTATTAGAATTTAATTTTAGAAAATTATGAAATCACTTGATTTAGGTGATATTTTCAGATACACACATATATTATATATTTTTATATTGTACACAGCCGATTAAAAATATTCACTAATGCACACCTTAAAAATATATTACCACGAAACTATATCTAGTAATAACATATTATTAAAAAAGAAAGTTCCAACTTATAAATAAAATCCTAAAGTACATACATATTATAATGTCTGAAATTGAAATGCAAATTAAAATTGAATGGGAAATTCATATATTTCATAAGTGTCAAATTTCTTTGAAATGTATATATATATATACATTTTTTTTTTTATTAAAATTTTTTAAATAAAAAGAAATCTAGTTATATATTTAAAAATTTGAGCAATATTACTGAGATGATTTAAATTAACATGTACAATAGGCTTTAAACACTAGTGCTAAAATAAAGTAACACTGAGGAATATGTATCACACATATATATAAAAAATTGTTAAAAGTCTGTGTGTATAAAGTTGTATATCTGCGTAATCCTTAAATTAATGAAGCAGAAAGAAATAGACAATTTTTCTGCTTCTTCGCATTGCTTAATCAGGTTTATACCGTACTAAAAATCTTCAAAATTCTCTGTACAGATTCATACTCAACTCTTCAAATAAAATCTATTCAGTTTTAATAGAATTTGAAATATTGTATTCTAAATAGATCAATGGCAAAGTCATTCACTATATGGATCACTTAGTTTTAAAAATGTTCTGCCGATTTTAATAATTTATGTTTACTTTCCATGTTTCAAAACTTTATGAGAAAATACAAAATAAAGTAAAGTAAAGATTGAACTAGTGCGTGAGTGAGTTTGATCCCATGACAATTGGATTCAAGACAGGTACAGACAAGACAAGCGCACACATTTGACAACTGCACACACATATAACTGCACAGTCATCACACATCCTAATGCAAATTAACATAAACTGTCTTAAAGGAATGTAAGTTATTGTGAGCTTTAATTAATCTACCTAAGATTCTATTACTTTGTGTGCACCTGTTTTGTGTGTGAGTTCATATTTTAACTTACTTGAATTTGTAAATAGAAAATATTATTCCTATACATCTATCAATCTGGCACTCGTTCACAGTGCAAAAATCCTCAGCATCAACTTGTATGTATTTCGCCACAAGAAGGTTTATATAATATAGAGCACTATTTACCTTGTTACCAGCTGTCATTCATTTCAACATCTTTTGTCTTTCCAATATAAGGAATTTTTTCCCAACTGCACATACAAACAAACCAATAACTCCATAAATGTATCCACCTCATACTTGAGGCTAATGAGAAATTTTATGTTTTCAATACATCTCTGCGTGTTTAATAATTTTGTAATTTCTAATTGCTAAGAAACAAAACTGCTGAGTAAACTCAACTATGTATGTGTATGATTAAAGTTCAAACATGAATTATTTACAAGATGATTTTCTATTTAAAGCAAAGTATATACAAATGATTTACCTTGACAAATCTGTCATTTCGTCTATGGGTGTATTCAGAGAATAAATAAATATAATTTAAATACAGAAATCTCACATAGTTAAAACGTGGATCATTTAGTTTCCTAACGACCTCTAATATTTAAATTATACAAAAATATTGACTAAGGTACATTTGACTTGCTTTGTGAAATTTATAATTTCCTACACAATGAGCATAAATTAATATAAATAAAAAAAATTTAAGGAGAACACATTATTATTGGGAAGTTGCAGTTTTTCAGCAAATAATTATGTGTTATTTTATACAGAAAAAATCTATTTATCAAAAAAAAATGTTGTTGCTTGTTATGTAATGGTCCTATTTAAGTAATAATTTTTTTTAAATAGTCTTGTCTAGTGTATAACTTCTGATATAAATAAATTATTATTGAAAGGCCTTAATATGCATGCACTCAATGCCTACTTTCTCATAAAATATAAAGATTGTATATTTTTATAAGCAATTATTGCATTTGTGGTACTGCTCGCTTTATTTTCTGCACTTCTTTTCTGCCATAAGACATGGATTTAAAACTTCTGTCGCAAAAAAACTTTCCACCATGGCCAGCGACATATTTATCCATCGTGACGTAATTTATTTATCTGATATATCTTGTATTTTATCATTGCTTTGGATAGTGACACCTACCTGAGTCCTTGATTTGGCCTTTAAATAGACATACCCACTTTTATTTTGTTCCTGGCCGGGTCAATCTGGCTAGGGGTTAACTATGATATCACATCATTTTCTTGTACTTTTAATCACCACCATATGGTAGAATATGTAAGTCTGTCTCTAGAATTTTTTAAAATAGGAAAAAAATATTAAAAAATAAAAAATTTTTTTTAGGAAAAATTGAAGAAGGTGACTGTGCTGGGCGCTGGTCTGCTGGTGGGTACTGCGCTGGCCGTCATTATCCCTGAAGGAGTGAGTGCCCTCCTTCCGGAGCCACATGGACCAACTCAGGAATCCACGGTGTCAGAGAGCACACATTCCAACCTGCACGCCGTTATCGGGATCTCTCTCGTGCTGGGTAAGTCTTTGTATTATTGACAACAGTTCTTATAAGGAGGGGGATTTACTTTAATTAAATCCTGAATGCTCTCAAAGATATCATCAAAAACCACATTCTTCTTGTTCTTCTTTAGAACTTCTATTAGATTAAATATAGATAATTATTCATCTTACTAAAAGCCATCTTCAAATTAACAATGAGAATGGGCTCGAGGTGACAAGCCCACAGAGTTTGGTTTAGGTATTTTCCGAATTTTTGACATGCCGAGCCCAAATGGTTTATGCCATCACTGTGATGGACAAAACACATCAAGAAAGTAATATATTATTTTTATTTTTAAGAAACAAACTACAATAATAATAACTGACATGAAACAAAGTTTCTTCAGAATTAAACAGAGAAGAGTATCATACAAACTAAGAAATAGTACATCAAAATAAACATAGTAAACTAAAGAATAGTACATTTTAACAAATTGATAAACAAAAAGTATATATGTATATTAAAAATATATTCAACTACGAGTCGGTAATCACATACAACTGATAATAATGAGCTAAGTGCTATATAAAAACCATATAGATAAGCATACATTTTAAATAAGGTATAATAATTCTCGCTTCGTTGATTCTGTATTTATATACTACCTATGTAATTAAAAAATAAATGATCAAAACATTTTATGGAAAGGAGTAATTTTAACAGAATAGAACCTTCAACCTTTGCTTTTGTTCCTAACTTTGATCAAAACAAAATTGGTTTTGCATGACAATGTATAAGTGTTAACTTGACAATTGAAGTCAATTTTTCTTTAGAAAATTGAATGCGGTTTGAAATTTGTTCTCTTTTTTAGGTTTTGTCTTCATGCTGTTGGTGGACCAGATTTCTTCCAGCATGAATGACTCAGCCATACCAGCTGAGAGAAATGTCACAGCTACCATCGGATTGGTTGTACACGCCGCTGGTGAGTCGCCGTTTTAGCCCTCAAACTCATTGTCATTGTTGCATTTATTTTATAACTACACAAATACGCATCAATCTATCCCATCTCTTATCTTCTAGAATTTTATTTTCCTGTGACTTCCTCAAGTCCAATTATTTTCTATATCAGAACCAAATATCTTTCTTACCATTCTATCCTCACTTATGTGTTCTAATAATGTCAAAATCAGCTTTCAATCACAGTTATGCTTCTACATGTGAACATTCAACTTGTGAAGTCTCAAAGGTACGAACGTCCGTGTCTAATTTTTTAAATTCAAAGTACAAATGCCCAATTATTTAAATTCAAATGCAAATTTTTGAAATTTGACAGTAGCGCTCAAGGTTAGTTTGTGTCTCTGCCGCATGGATCCATACTTTCAGTAATGTTTATAGTAGTTACGTGCGGTCTTCTTCAATATGCGTGTAGTCTACAGTGTAGCTTTGTGCATTTTGTTCAATTACTGAGCGATTAATTTTAACCCCTAGCATGGCACGATGTTGGATGTTAAGCGCAAGAACAATAATGAGTATTACAGCAAACACTAGTACTTGTTGGACTCGCAAACAAATTCATTTTGTGAACGAGCTCTCAAAATGGAAGTTTCATTTGTATATAGAGGACTTACTGTACAGTAAAAATAGTAACGAGTTTATCTTGGAATGATGATAAATCATATGATTATGTGATTTATTTTTAAATCCTGTCTTTCTATTGATTGACCGCAGCGGACGGCATAGCTCTGGGTGCAGCAGCAACCACCTCACATGCGGACGTGGAGATTATAGTATTCCTAGCCATCATGTTGCACAAAGCACCAGCCGCCTTTGGATTGGTCACCTTTCTGCTACACGAGGGTATCGAGAGGTAAGATCAAAATTTAATTCATTGAACTCGCAACTGAACATTTTCAACACAGTATATGTAGATGGAGTCAGAATCAAATTTTGTACTTAGTGTACTCGGTGTATAGTAAGCATTCCAAATAAAATCTCTGCTGGTCCACATATAACAAAGTATCGGACATCTTCAGTCAATAGGTTATTGAATAAAGTAACCTTTCTTCAATCTATGTATCTTTTCTAGGAATAAATATATTTTTAAATAGGTTGCATTTTCAGTATATTATTAGAACTACCGGTATGCATTTGCAATTAATTCTATAGTTATCATCATCAAAGTATGTACTCAAAATAAATTCACAAATATTATTATACATTGCACTTGAAATTGTCCGAGTCTATAGACAAACAAAGGTAATCTTATTCGCTAGCAAACAAGCATTACCCTAATGAAAACATGTAATACAAAAATTCATATATCCCGAATTTGTTAGAATGAAACTTTATTTGAAAGAAAAATTTTCTGCAAAATGTAACTTCACTTCACATTGATTTTTAATCAATTTGCATCCATTTTTCTGCAATTCATTAGACATTTATGGTCATGCATGCCACTGAAGATGAATTGAATTTATTTTCAGAGACAAGCTTTCTTTCAAATTCAATTGAATTTGAGATAATTTTTAAAAATAAAATTGTTATATTATTATGTTATATATAATCTAATCTAATGATATCTTGTTTAACTGTTCATATATATATTTTTGTACATTTTTCATTGCACTTTGTTTATTACTATACCGGAAGAACACTGTCTGCTATAATACAGTAAAATACTAGTGTAGCAGGCGGGTACCCAAATATATTTCTTACTTTTCTTAAATGTTTATCTGATTAATATAACATAATACAACACACTGTACTAAGAATCAAATAAATAAATAATTATTATATTAAATTAATTATTTTCAGGATTTTACTAAATTTTCTAGTTCATTATTATGTATTAAAAATTATGCTTTGTGCTTTCACTGCACACATATTCTTGTACGCTTTTGGTATTCATGCTCCAGCTGTTCTTCCAGGAATAGGATACGAAAGCATCTGCTGGTGTTCTCCTGCTCTGCACCGCTCCTCACCCTCGCCACCTACTTTGGTATTGGTCAGGAGGGCAAAGAGACACTCAGCTCCGTCAATGCCACAGGTAATACATCTTAAACTTCTTGTCTCCTACATAGTATTCGGAATTGTTGACGTTCTCCCACTAGCTTGAAAAATAATTCCTATCTATCATAGAAAAGTAAAGCAGTCAGCTGTAATCATTCAGGCCAAAAATTAGACCAAAGACTTCATTTTTATTTAGTCAACATGTGTTAATTCCTGGGAATTTCTTCCTTCTTCAGTTGAATTAATGTAATTCAAATCCATGCTAGCATAAATAAGCCTTTACATATTCTTCTTTATTTATTAATATAATTATAAGGCCCTGTTGTGTAATCAGTGCTAAATTTTTTCTATGGTAAAGTAAAAAATTTGGTGAAAATGGGATGTTCCATCATTAATATAAGATAGTTACTCATTCAAGACATTCATTCAAAAACATTTTATTTTTTGAAATCCTGTATTGATTTTTACTAAACAAAAGCTACTTAAGATAATAATTACATAAACCAGATGATTGATTGTTCTTATTTTACATTTATTTAATTTTACCATTATTTTATATGATTGCTCTAACAAGATTCTCAATTTATTTTAGGTATAGCCATGCTCTTCTCAGCCGGCACGTTCCTTTATGTGGCCACCGTCCACGTCCTGCCCGAGCTTATGCAGAAGCAGGGTGAGGGAAGTCACGGCTGGCGGGCCCTCCCGACAACGGTCAATGGGGCAGAGGTAGTCCCAGCCCCGTCGGCCCACGGCGGCGGAGCTCATCTCACCAGCGGAGAGCTGCTGGCCCTGGTGGCCGGTGCTCTCCTGCCGCTGCTACTGACGGCCGGCCACCAGCATTGATACTGTTGTATATATTTAGTTGAACATAATAAATTTAGATGCCTAGGGATCCGTGGATTCTAATGATGGTATAGAACATGGGCGCACAAATTTCGGCCTGCAAACCCATAAAAAATTCTTACTGTTCTACTGTTTTCTATGGACCTTAGCCTTGAGAATTGTAGAAATTTTCTAGAATGTGACTGGTTGTCGAAATTTATTATATTTAAAAATTATGCCTCCTGATAAAACGTGTTCTTTACTATAGTATGTGGCTAGTCCAAACATTTCAATTTCTTCTAGGTGTATTTTTAACATTGATTGAGATTACCTTAAAATATTAGCAGTACATACAAGATTCATCGACATTTTAATAAAAATTTTACATGTGCGTTTTGCGAACCTCGGATAACTGTTTTTACGTCAAAAGTGAATTTTTTTTAAATGCTGCTCTAAACTTTTTGATGTTGTGATTTTCGGACTTATTAAAAGAGAGATGTTTTAGAACTTTTATAGATTCATTGATTTTACATTAGTCAAAATTATGTTTTTTTTTTATTTGAAGTTTAGCTATATTTGTAGTTCTCAATTTTACAGGATGCTTAATTCACACGTTTTTTTTTATACTAATTTAAATATTAAAGAAATTTCCATCATTGAATTTAAGAAAGAGATTATGTACGTATTAAAAGTTTATTCAGTTTGTATTTGGGGGGTGGTTAGGATGCGGGATCCCGCCTGTAAATTATACGAGTGTGCCTGAAATATATGATATAATTTGAACATCAGCAGGACTGTCCCCAGTCTGATTGAAGAACTTTAATCTAATGCGTGAAAAACAATGCGGACATTTACAATTATATTCAACTATGTACAGTTCTTGCTGGGTCACTTTTATTATATTTGGGAGATATCGCTGTTGTAAGTATTGCTAGATGGGACTGCGCGACTCGATATAACAAGATTTATCTGTTTGGTCAACATTCCAATGCAATTTCTGGACCATAGACAGAAAGAAAATATAATGTTTTTATTTTATTATTTCAATGAAAATATTCTTATATGATGAATGTATGCCACGCATTCATATTATGTTATTTGAATGAATAGTTTCTTTCTCTGATGTTTTGATGTAACTGTTCCTTTCCATTTTCCAGCAGAATATCTGCTTGAAGAATGATATACAGATTTTTAATGTACACCCGGCGCAACAAAAATAGCCGGCACCTATTGAAAATATAATTTCAGCAGTTTTGTTCACTTTATCGGCTGTGTTTTGCTAACCGTTATGTTTTATGTAAATAAGGCAACATATGTACATACTTCAGTTTTAATAAATATAGATTCAATTATTGAAGACTACATTTATTGGGAAAAACTTCCATAAATATCTCTTCCAACTAAATCAGTCATTCATAATTCAAAATGATTTCTATGTCGTTTCTATATTTCTATATTTATTAAATTTTTGATACTAATATTTTTAATTAATTTAAAAGTGAGTTTATTATTTTAAACATCAAATCAATAATTGGTTTAACCCTCGTTGGAACGCATTACACTCTGAATATGTCTCGGCATTGATTTGTAAAGATTGAGTATGTATTCCACTGTAATTTCTTCATACCACACGCGTTCTACAATGTTTTTTAATTCTTTAATAGTTTTGGGCAATTTTTTGCAGATATTTTTACTCATTATGAACTACAGATTTACAATAATATTTAAATTCAATTTTTTGAACTGTGATACCTGAATTTAGTGTTGAGAATGTTCACCAAGTAACAAAAACAAATAAATTTTAAAGTTTCATGAAAATTAACTTACAGAGGGGGCGCGATAGCAAGGTACAGAATCGTCCAGAAATACTAGATCATTAATTTTTTTAGTCAAATTCTTAATTATTGGCAAAACACCTTCAAGAATTCTTTTTTGTATTTCTCGGCATTCACTGATCCTTCCAGCATAATAAGATTGCCAACACCGAGTGATGTGATGCATCTCCACACCATGACGTATGGAGAATGTTTCACTGTGGGTGCGATGCATTCATCGCTGTATCTCTCACCAGATCTCCGATGCACTGTTCTGCAAACCGTCTGGACAAATCAAGTTAAATTTTGTTTCGTCAAAAAAAAACAACCCTTTCCCATCGCTCACAGACCGATTTTATTTTTCTTTGGCCCATCGCAATCGTTTTTTCTTTATTTCCTTGGTCAATAGAGGATTTTTTGCGGGTCTTCTTGCTCGTAAACCCATATCGTTCAGCCTATTTTGAATAGTTCTGACACTAACACTAGCACTAGTGATGTCTTGGAGTTCCACTGAAGCAGAAGCAAAGCGATTTTTCAAAGAAAGCCATTTCAAAATGTGATCATCTTGATTCGAAATACTACGCTTTAAGCCAGTTCCCACTTTCCGATTTGAAATCCCACTTTCCTTTAATTTTTGGAGAAATCTTCTTACCGATTACTCATTACACTGAATTTGCCTTGCTATAGCACAATTTGGAAGTTTTGTTTTAATAACTCAACTATCATTGTTTTTTTTTATTACTTAGTTGAAGTCTCGTAGACATTGCGATTCGGTAAAATTAGTAACACACTAATAAAACGACCACACACTGCAAAAATGGGCACTACAGTGAAGAAATGTAGGGTTTTTCAGGTACCTGATAAGCGATCTGCCCTTCCTGGAAGCTTTCTTTCTTCTAAACCTACTTTTGTTGACGCTTCATGGGAATTTTTGTACTTAATTAAGGGGTGCAGCTATTTTTCTTGCGCTGGGTGTAGGTTATTAGGTTTTGAGATGTTTAGGTTCATCTTATCTAACTTATAGCCTCCCCTCCTGCTTTGTCCATGTGTTTTTATTCCACGCCTTTCAAAATCCTTTAATCTTTTTTCTCTTTCTGTATAGCTTGGTACTGTGCATTTCTTTAACATATACTCTGTGGTAGTGGGTCATTGTAAAAATATGAATTACACTACAAATATTTGTTTAATGCTGTTTTCCTTCTAGCTAATCTTTTATTAAATATTTCCAAATAATTTGAGATACAAATAAATGTTATCGGACGAGATTCAAATGAGTTATTGATAAAAATGTGAAAAAACGCTCAAAAATCAGTCGCTTTTACAGGATTGATTTTTGAAACTCGGCGCTTACACCGAAATATATATTGTCAACATTTTGAGCGGGTAGACAAAGAATTCCAGGTATGCGTCCATGTATTTGTTTTGACTTATTTTCGTCTGGCGGCCCCTAGACAATACCAGTAATGCAACTTTGAGGGGCTTTACGCCTACCTGTAAGTTTTATGACACTATCTGTCCGGGTTCCGACAAGAAGATTACATGCTCAATGGATATTTGTATTTTGGCTGTGTAGGGCGTCTGTTGATGCGTGAGAATATGTACATTATTCGTAATATTTTTTAATTTTTATCTTTAATTTTTTAGCAGAAACATTACGGTACATCATGCCATTTAATTAAATATCTATAATAAATCTTCCACAAAACAGTTGAAAAACTGAATACTTAAGGTGGTTCTAAAATGACCCACTACCGCCGAACGTGTTTTGTTTTGACCCACTGGGCAGTAAGTGTTAAATTAAATACTGGCTTAGAAACATATTTTCAATTAAAATTATTATTTAATGTGTACACATTGATAATATTCTTTACGATGAAAAAAATTACTAGCATACTAAAACTAACTATCACCTCCTCTCTTTCACTCAGTTTCTTTCTCTTCTTCCTGACCGTGACATTAAAGGTCCTCACTTTGAATAAGTTCTCGAAGTATCTAAGATAAATAATGTTTGCTCTGAAACCTGCAGATCTTAGTTAAGGGGGAATCAAATCTTGAGTTTGTAATTTTTAAGAGTAAGTCTTAGTATGCCGATATATATTATATCTGTACATATTTGGAAAAATGTGGTATTCTGAAAATTTAGTCTTACAAAATTCGGTGCTCTAAACAAAATTTGGGTAACTTTGAATATATGTACATACAACATAAAATTCTGAACAAAAAATGTTATATAAAAAGTTTAAAATCATAAATAAATATATATTCTTAAATAAAGACAACATACACTTCATTTCAAATTGAATGTATATTTATGTACTGTTATTGAAAATATAAAAGAGAAAACATTTCAGTAATCTTAACCTGAAGATATTAAAAACTCGTTTATTTTTGCCACGCTCGCGTCTATACAGACTTGGCCGTTTAATCAAGCACTATATAGCCATAATGACCCTCCCGAAGTTTCCACATCTAGAAAGTCATAGATATAGACGGGGAAGCGTAATATTATTTTGGATACCTGATTGGGAATAACTTGTGGTATTATTATCACGCACACATTAATCGCCCAGTAAATAATTGTTGTTTCTTACACAATATTTTTGTTCAGAATTTTTTATTATATTTATATTTAAAGTTATGCACACTTTTTGTAGAATGCCCGTACATTAATTTAATGTTATAAATAAAATTAATAATTTTTCAAACTATTTGTCTGCACAATATAATATACTTATAAATCTGATTAAATTCTTAACTTTAAGGTAAGTAAAATATCTCTGCCAAAATCCTTGAAATAAATGTTATCTTTTTAATAAATGTGATTTAAATTTTGTGCTGTAAATTCAAAGCAATATTTTTTTTTTTTTACATATCATCAGAGATCTAGATAGTTTTACAACTGTCATTAGGTAGGTCATTGCTACAGTAAACCTATATTTTAAGTGAAAATATTTTAGAATGATAGTGATGACGGATAAATTGCCAGAATAAGTTTAATAAAAAAATTAAGGTATCTAATATGGTCAAGCGTAGATTAAAATAACATGATTAAGACTTCTCCACAACAAGTGATGTGCACAACGATCATGTGTTGCCGTGTAAATAAAAGTGTTAAAAAGTTAACCGTATCATCTATTCTCAATCTTGTATTTTTAATTGTAATTATCCTACAGACTTCTCGGTTAACATCCACAGTTATGGGATAGTAATTGTGTTTCATATACATATTTTTTACTTAATGTTGTACATACAAATGTTATGTAAGTAATTTGTTTTATACATAAGGAGTAAATTATACATGTTAATAAAATGATGTAAAAAATTTGTTGCTTAGATACATTTATGTATAATCATATTGTTAAAACTATTTTTAAATAAGTTTTTATTGGATTCTTATTGATGAAATTGCAAAATTATTTCCAAGTACATTGTGTTTCATTCCTCGTTTAATTGCCTACAAATTGAGTATGTGTAAATAAACCATAAATATATTAGTAATATTTGAATTTGTCCAAGAACACACAATTACTATATTTTTACCTACAAAGGTACTGTTATTAAATAAATATCAGATATCTCATAGAGACCTATTTTTATTATATTTAACGAGTCCACGTACTAACATATATACAACTTTCAAAAATTTGATCAATGTGTATATATATATATATATATAACGTTCACCTATCTCCACATTCACTTAAGTGTTCACTTAAGCCAACCAAAGACAGGTTGTAAGCCCTGTAATTACCCCATATTTCTATATATAATAATAAAAATAGCTTCGTCTCTATGAGATATCTGATATTTATTTCATAAATATATTGATTAATTTACCTTCTGCCTGTTCTAAAACAATTGTCCCTAAGATTGAAGTGTTTTTAAAACTTCATCCTTTTATCAAAAAAAATGTATTTAACATTATAAATAAAAAGACACCTGTAAAATAATTATGTATTTATTTGGTATGGTTGGCCATACATTTGGTTGGTGGAAGGATGCAAAATCAGACAGAGAATGATTATGGCTATTACAGTTCATTGTGTGTTGCAAAAGGTGCGACCAAATTCTGATTGATTTAATTTAACAAGTGTAATATACATATACATATTTAAAAACTAGTGAATGTGAGAAATGCGTGCCTCAGGCGCGCGCGAATGTTTTATGCAAAACATTTCTGTAATCAATTTTTTAAATAAATAAAATGAAACAATAAATTTGTATGCTTTAAAATATAACTATATTATTGTATGCTTTATCAGTTTCAGGAAAACTAGATAAAATTGTTTTATGATAATAAAAAACTACACTTTGAATTTTTACAGTTATTTTAGAACCCCCGCAGACTACGGTATCAGCCGATAGCTAAGTCTGATCGGGTAGCTTCCTCACACACCAAGCAATCTAAACTATCTAAATTGGCCGATTGCTTTTCTACACAGTTACTAGTCGAAGCTGCACTTGAATTGAACAGTTGTTCTGTTGGTACCGGCACAATCTATATTCAGTAATAAAAAATATAACCTAGAACTACTCTTATTATAAAACAAAGGAGAAGAATGATGAAGAAAATAAACCGTGAATATTGGGTGCATCCCATAAACAGAAATTGTTGCAAGAAAAGTTTTACACGCTCCATACCAAACTACTGAAGTACCCGAAAAAGTTTTTTACTTTTTATAGAACGAGTATAACCAGTTTCAATGAACTTATTACATTAATTGGACCATCAATAGGGAGGATACATTTTTAAGACGTACTATACCTGGTGGGGAGAGATTGAATGTGACCTTACGGTAAGAAAAACACTACTTAGATGTATTTTTTAAAAAAATATATATTAAAGTACAAATTACAAAGATAGTTTTATTGTTTTACAAATCGTATAATTCCGAATCATCCGTAAAGTAAGAATAATTTGACTGGGCTGTATCATTGGAGCATCCTGGTGATGAAATGTTTTGAATGTCCTGCATCGCAAGCAAATTTGGCGATGGAGGAGCACAACGTGAATAATCAGTAGGCTGAAATTGCTGCAAACGTTTTCTTGAGCAAAGTGTACATTTTATGTATGTTATTTTTTATGTAGTCACAGTTGTTTATGTGGTTTATATTTAACACCATTGTCTTTTAAACACTAGCTGTTTGTTTCGTAATTACGTAGTAAATATGAAACAAACTGCTCACAAAACGGGTATGTGATGTTTTAAATCTGTAGCGATCGGAATTCAAATCTACCGTCATCTCAGTCGGCATCGACGCTAGCGACAGCGCTGCCGGCTGCTGCTACAAGTCCACATCCACCGCCAGGCAGTCTCTCCAGTTTCATCGTTTCACAACGGCGGTCTTGCCGGCTCGCGCTCGCCGAGCATTTCATAAGACACATGCACCTTCTACATCTTCATTCATTCACTGTATTAATTCTATGTCTTCCTTGTTATTATCATACAGACAATAAACCTTCAACACCCCAATCACATTAATTTCATTTAACCACCGTCCTAACCCCCCAAAAATCTATAATATTGAACAAAACCACAAAATGCATCTGACATAATAATTTTAAATTTAGAACATTGATTTATGCGTCAGGTTAAATTAGGTACATTAACTAATTTAATTTTCGATGGATTAGTTCAAATGACAACACACATCTTTTTTCATTCCATAATATTAATATGAAAAAACGTGTGATATAACAATGCCTTGTGTGTGATCTCCCTTATCGCATGACATGTTGAATTGAAAATTGTGCTGAACGTGACGGCGTTCATATTTAAGGCTTAATTGTTATGCTACCCAAAGTAAAACAGTAAAAAAAAAAGATAATGAATAGACTTAATATCTAGATTGTATAACGATAGTAATTGAAATATATAATTGTCATATGTTGTATGTAAATTGTGATATAAGTATGCATCACCATAATTATAATATGTTGTATGTAAATTGTATAAGGGTGCGTGGGCCAAGTAAACATGATGCTGACTACACTGGCATCCCCGCCCCACAACAATCATCCCCCTCCTCGCGCAGGTTTATAAACTCTTATCTATATTTATAAATTCTAGAGTGCGCTTTGAAAAGCTCTCTATGTCTCTCTCCGTCTAAGCTATTCGTTTTCAAGCTTGCAGATATCATCCTCATTCCCAAACCAGGAAAGAATCCCCTCTTGGCGCAAAACCACCGCCAAATCAGCCTCCTCCCGTGTGCTGTAAAAATCCTCGAGAAGGTCATACTAGTTAGACTCTTCCAGTACACGGAAGAAAAATCAGTTATCGCGACTTTCAACACGGCTTTAAAGCAAAACATTACACCCTCCACCAGCTTTTGCACGTAGTTGAACAAATCAACAATGGTATCAACATGCGCAAATACACGGCAGTCCTGTCAATAGACGTCAGAAAAGCCTTCGACAGGTTATAGCACAACGGCCTACTCTATAAAGTAAAACAACTCGGTTTCCCCCCCCAAATTAATTAACACCATAGCCAGTCTTCTTTCAAAGAGATCCTTCATAGTAAAACTCGAAGGATTCCTCTCCACTAGCCATTCCCTGCAAGCAGGAGTTCCACAAGGTTCTCTCATGTCGCCAATATTATTTATCTTCTCCAATGACATGCTCCCCCTCCTGACCCCCACCAAGGTAGCTCAATTCGCACCGCGATCTCCTCCACCTCAAAAAAACCCACACTAGCAATCCCCAGAGTATAACGTCAAGCCACCCTCGTAGAGGTCTGGTGCAAAAAGTGACGAGTCGACATAAACCCCTCAAAGAGTGCCGCCACTCCATTTTCCAGAAGATCCACTCGCCAAAAGCCCAACATGAACCTACTAGCAGGTGAAGACACACCCTCGCTGCAAGCTTTTAAATGGATAGAATGCCATTTTACAGGCAGTTCGTCTCAGAAATTGAAAGAGTCCATCAGGATAGTCTTCCAAGGAGGGTCCATAAGTTTTGTTCACGAAAGTGGGCCCTGCAGTTTCGCTCGGGTCACACGCCTTCGCCACGTGATCTCCACGGCCGCGTTCGGTCATCTCCCGATGGACGGCTTCCGCTCCTTTTGTGTGCGGTGGGAACACAAAAGGTAAAAGGCGGGGTCTTCAGATGCCTTCCAAGAGGCACGTCGCAGCTTTCTGGCGGTTTCATCTAGGGGCAAAATGGCGGTCGATCAAGAACTATTCGGAGGCCGGCCGCATACCGGTGGCACCCCGGGAGCAGATCTGGATCGTTGGATGATCGGGGAGCGAGAGAGTCTCGTCGGCTCGGACAGCAACCCACCTCGACTAATGCGCGGGGGAGGGGGTAGCGACCCTTTGTTCGGCCGCTAACGTCTGTTTAGGAGCGGGGTGAGAAGGGGTTAGCGTTGCCGGCGCTCAGCCAATGCACAGCAAAATTCAAGAATATTTAAATTTTGCACCGTAAATAATAAATGTAATACGTGAACGTCACACATGAGATGCGGCCGTAATAAGTTTCAGCCTTATAAACACAAACCACAATCTCTGTAAAATCTGGAATTAAGTGACAGTCATAGACAAGAGTATGTGACAGCTGAATTTTAAAAATTTCTCTATGGTTGATTTACTCACCAAATTGCGTCAATTGCCATTTGCCATCATGGATCATTAATACGAGTGTTAAACCTGATTTTAAATTATCATTTCTCCACTTTCATCCAATATTTAGCTAACCGTTGTTGGTTTAATAGATTTTTGTTGTTTAGTTGCAATGCCGCGTACTAGTTTCAACAGTTCACAGTTCAACAAAACAGTGGATAGGTAGTCTGTGACAGATTATTATTGGTTCTTTCGTAATAAAACTATCGAATAGTTACAGTGTACAGTGTTGATTGTAAATATGTGTACGGCGCTAACTACTACGACTTAAAGGGACACTAGATTAATATTGTGTGGAAGAAACCTTGGTTAACAATTCGGTATGTTGGAGTATTTTTATGTTTTCTTCCGCTTCTATGGCAATCTTAAAATTTATACGTATATGCAATATTCGCTACATCCGTAAGAATATGAAGCATGAACGCTACACATTATTTGAGCATAACTAGCTATGTATGTATGCATCATTGAATCACTTTGCAGTTTGTCATTTAAAATTTCACTCCTTCAAGATCTATTATTTTAGTGTCCTGGACTCTTGATATTGTTCACTTTTTAAATTTTAAATTATATTGTAATGATACTCAAGGACAAAGAATCAAACCCAACCTAACCTTTAAACAAAGACTAATGTATCTTCATTACATATTTAGTGGCTATTGTCATAAGTAGTAGTCAAATATTATACTTGATCATAAATTAAATGCCAGGTTTTGTCTTCACTTTCGACATATTGTTTTATTACCAATATAATATCAATTTTATGAAATAGATCATAGAATGTGAGATGAGGACCCTGAATTTTTTATTCTTTGTTAACAGTTTAGCCGGATCAATTTTTACCTTTCCTTGTGATTTATTTTATTAATGAAAATCACATTATGGTATTTGCATTTTTCAGTGAAGACCTTTTGACTAATTTATCTTTAACATGATTTTTTGCAGGATGATGCCATGTGTTGAATTATTTCTATCAGATAAATATGTCAATGATTTTTCTTCTGAAATAATTTTGAACAGAGAAATTTAATAATAAGTAAGGATCAATTAAAAAAAACATTTTAGTGTTCCTGCTTAATATAATAAAACAATATGTTTAATAATATAATAATAAAATGCTATATAATCTGTTTGGACAACAAACTCTGTTGGCAGAATTAATATCTGGATGCTAGATGATCTGAAATAAATATTTTACTAATAGAATGCTAATGTCTGATTTATTAAGAAAATTAAATGGTTTTAGTAATGTTATGATTTTTTTTATTATGATATGAATTTTAAATGTTTATAAATGCAAGATAAAACGGTTTGCTTCCTCTTAAAAGCCAAATACATATTATATTATGTTAAGGATATAGGTATTCACAAAATGTTGAGAAAAAATCATAAATCAAAATGTCTGAGGAATTTAATAATTGGCAATTATGAGGAAATATGTCAATATTATATTATGTACTTGGAAAATAATGAGTAATGAGTTATTTTTGTTTCAGGAACTCGATGATACAAATAATAGTTTGAATACAGAATTTATAGACAATATATAAAAATGTCATCAAACAGAAATACAGGGGCCACAAATAGATTAAAACAAGATTATCTGAGGTTGAAGGGGGACCCGATTCCATATGTTGTTGCTGAGCCTGTGCCTTCAAATATTCTAGAATGGTAATTATGTTTACTTAATTTTATTCACCTTTTTTTTTAACTACATTGATCAAGGTTTAATAATATGAATTTGAAATTATACTTGTAACAGATATAACTGATTGCCGTGTTGTTTGTGACCAAATTTTTATTGGATTTGTTGCAATGTGATTAAATTACAATTTATTTAGCTTAATGTGAAAAATCTATGTATGACAGAGTTAAGAATGAACAAATTAGGATTATTAGAACACATTCTTATTGTGAAGTTGAATTTCTGAGGGCTAGGAACAAATTAATTAAATTTCAGTTAATTGTTATGGGAAAAACTGTTTCTATATTCGTCAGGCACCCGGGAATAGATTAATGACGAATATAGAGGTTCCATTGTATATGATACAGAATTTCAAGGATTATTGAAAAAAAACTTATTGTAAAATGTGTTTATCAAATTAAAAAAAAAATTATTTGATAAAATATTTGAAGAGGTCTGTTCAGTTTCCTTACTCAAAATAACATTATTTAAAAGGAAGTGCGTCATAAAAAACTTTTCAAATACATATTACGGATTTCACATTTTTTTATTTTGTTGCATTTACTTATTGCAATTATTTAAAATGAAATTAATATTTTAAATCTATATGTGTAATAATGTGTCTTGAAGAGAGTTTAAGGCCCGGTTGCGTGATCAGTGGTAAATTTTTACTATAGTTAAAAGTTACTTTAGTGAAAATAATTGTGAAAACGAATTGTTCGATCGTTGGTAAAAAATATTTACTCATCGAAAGTACATTCATTAGTAAATTAATTTCACCGTCTATTGTCGGATGGTAAAAACTGTAAATCGTTAGTTAAAAATGGCAGACTCTTCACAACTGTTTCAAAAGTCATCCGTCACATTGATATTTTGAAAGTTGCAGTACATCGCAATGAATCATTCAATATCCTGCTATTTTATTGATGAGAGTTTGTCCGATGATGATCTCGCTGTTTAATTTACATTCAAAAAAATTTTTCACCAGCAAATTGACAGATTTCAAACACAGGGGTGAATAAAGCTTATTATATTGTATGTATGTATTGCCAACGGTGAATATTTAAAATAAATAAATTTTGGTAAAATTTGCAAGTATTTGATGATTATTCACCTTGCCATACTATTAGGCGAGATTATCTTTGACAATAGTAAACTTGACGTTTGAACAACCCGCAAACGTTTTTTACCACAGGCGATGGTAAAAATTTACTACTGATCACATAACCGACCCTAAACTTTTAAGGCCATGTAGCAAATTATTATACTAAATAAATTATCTCAGAAGTATGATTTTTTTTATATCTTTTTGTCAATTTTATAGTTAATTATTTAATTAGTCTTAAATGATTGAAGAGTATATAAAAAAATTGTGACATTAGGTAATAAAATATTAATATGACATAGAGATAGTAATTTATGAAATTCAAACCAAAATTAAAGACTAATTCAATATTGCTGAAGTATTTTCAGTCGTGACTCCCGAACAGATAACAGAACAAAATTACTTATTTTTTTACGCTCAAGGGAGATAAGGTTTTTCAAAGTGATTGTATTACGTATTTATTGTTTTATAAATATTTGGATTTAATTATTATATTATAGAGTAAATAAAAAAATTCCGTTAGAAGGTTTTTACTTTTTTTCAATATATTTGAATTCATTAATTTTTTCAAGTTCCTTCTGTTCAGTAAGGAACCAAATGGATAGGAGATGCATTGAATGACCAATCATTTAAAAACAGTCAAAGCGAGCAACGCCGCGTAAAAGGCAAAGGTTGAATTTTTTTGCGTATAAACTGACTCTTTACAGTTTAGCAGCATAGTAGTCTACCGTAAATAGTCCTAGGATTCTTTAAAAATCATAAAAAGTTAAACACTAATTATTTTTAGTTTAATTTAAATGTGGAATAACAGGAAAATGTAAAAAAAATTGAGATAAAATGAAATTTCATTTATATAAGTCATCAGGAAACTGTAGATACAGTAGACTCCCAATTATCCAGAATCGCATCAACCAGGATGCAGATTAACGAGGACTTATTTTCGAAAATCATTGAAAAATTATTTTTCGTATATGCCCATCATGATCGAAAAGTGATCTCTCAGAACATTTTTTTTTAGTTTTTTATCAGTGATGATCTAGTTATATGAGAATTCATCTCTAAGTTTCAAGCATTAATAAAAACCGAAGGTCTTATGCCGGAGTAAATTTAAATCATCGATTAAACCAGCTTGGACGTGATGAAAAATTTCTCGATTTTCATTAAAATCACGAAGAATAAGTGTTATGAAATTTGCGACGAATTGACCAGCGCGGAATGTCGATGAGCAATCAGCATGTGATTTGGCTTCATTCAGACCAAAGTGTAACTGATCACCAAGTATTAAACGATTTAAGATATTTTACAACGTGTGATGAATGATACCGTACATCCTAATGATCAACGATGTCCGTGATATTTAACCCTTTGCACTCTACATTTTTTTATATGTGATATTGGTCATATTGATTACTGCACGATCAATCCAACTCACGAATGCCAAATGGATTTTCTATTTTCCTCCTGTCGTATGGGTAGGTTTTTTTTCACAATATCATCCACCAATTCTTGAGTGGTCTTATAATCTTAGGATAAGTAGTGAAATTTATTTTGTATGAATCGATATCTTCCTCTGTAATGTTTATCCATTCTTCTTCAATTACTTCTACATTTACGCCTATATCATATGTGATGGTTCCCCTTTTATCTTCAATTACTTCTTTATTTTGTACTAATAGCACATGTTCATCTTCTTCATCATTTTCAGTAAGTCTTTTTCTCTTAAATGGAATTACATCGCTACTGCTACTATCACTGTCCTGATTGAATTCTTTATGTTTCTCTTTTTAGCACTGCCTTTGTCAATGTTAAAAGTAGATTCATCTTCGCCATTATCCAAATCAAGGTTTTTAGTTTATCTATAACTTCTATGTTTGTTAACATTTTTTTATGGATTAAAAAATAAATTGATATATATATATATACAGTAAAACCGCGATATAACGAATTCCCACATATAACGAAATAAATTTAAAAAATTCTACTATATATTACGCGCCGTCGCAAAAAAATGTTGCGCGGCTTCAAAAAAGATCGCAAATTCTGCAAACACAGGAGGAAGAAGGCCATAGGGAACTGAATACCTACATATTTTTAGTAGTTTTGTTATTATAACAGATAATCAAAGAAATTAAATTAAGAAAATAACCTATTCAACACCAATTGGAAGATATTTTTGTAAATTCCAGAATATTGCAAACACAAAACAATATTTTAATTGTGTTTAAATGTAGAGCCGCTTCAAACATAGTTTTGGGCATGAAACATAAAGAATAATTCAAAAATAAAAATTTGACAGTTGAATCGCGGCATTTTTATAAAATGAGTCGTATATAAATTACGAAGGTACTTACCGGTAACGGCGGCAACCACTTCAAAATATGATACTATGAACCCATGAAGAAGTTTGAATTGTTTTACTACCTTGTCGGCAGACCGCCGCGCACCGCCGAAAAGGCCGTGCGCGGCGTTTCCGTTCGCATACGGCAGATGCAGCGGCACGGCTTTGTAAGTGCGAAATAATATTTTCATCTTTTAACATTTTTTTATTTCGTTATAAATTTACGTAAATATATTGGCATTTTTTCGTACGGGACAAAAATGATTTTGTTATAAATATTAACGGGATTTCGTTATATAAATGCATTTTTGTATGAAAAATTGGTTTTAGGGACTAAATTTCGATTTTTTTTTTCGATATACGTCATTTTTCGCTATATCGGGGTTCGTTATATCGCGGTTTTACTGTATATATCAGTTCAGTTCACAAATCTAAATCTCGAATCGAACCCGCTAGACAGGGTGGAGCATGAAATATAACGTGAGTTCGATTCGAGATTTAGATCACCCACTCACCTCTTACTTCATCTGCTGGTCATCATCAGAGGAATGTGTAATTATGTTATCTGAAATATGATGTGTGGATGTGTTAAAGGTTATTCCAGAATGAAAGCAGACCTTCAATTCAAATCAATAAATTATTTATTCTTAATAATGAAATTTACAAAAAACTTAAATCTCTTTGAGATTTATGGAAACTCAATTGTCCAATAGTTCAATACACAGTTTAAAATCATCTCCTTCAAAATTCTTTGTATAACTAAAGATTAAATTTTAGTTCGCGGGAAGAAAAAAACCTGATTGCAGTGCACTTTTCTGGTGTTCTGACGGGCAGCTTGTGAGTCCAAATCCACTCGCAGGTTCTGGAATCTGAGATACAGAACTCAGCATCCCGTATGTCAGGGTAGTATGCAATTTTTAGTCTCTCATGCGGGTGGGTCCATAAATTTGCCAGGTCATCTAATTATGGTGAGTTCATGTTAGTATTAAATTATCCTTCTTGGGTCCATTTGCCTTCAATGGTATGACAAAATATAATATAGTTCCCGCGGCCAATCAATCTGCTGGGATTCGAAACTTCGAAATCCTCAATTTATTTGGTAGGCATAGATGCCACCACTCTGAGAGTGAACCCCGCGGCCGCCGTAACGGCATAGATTAAAAATTTCAAAGATAATGATGCCATTCTAAAAATAAATTTATGATATCATGACCTGACTAGATTGATTTATTATCAAATGCATAATGTTACTTTGTAACATCATAATATATAGAAACACCATGGAAATAAAACGAAACACTGACAAAATAATATATTTTCTCCCGAATTGTCAAACATTAGATTGTAAACAGTACAATGGATTCATTTACAATGTAGGTTTACCTACCATGAGTTGGTTCATAAACTGTTACATTTTTTTACCCCATTAATGTGACTGCTTCTCGCCAGTGCAGTGCACATCGAACAATGATATTTCTTGGCAAAGTTGGCTTATACAGAAATAATATAACTGGAAAGTACACGTGCGGCCCTTGGGCTGGTACTTTGTCAGCACAACCAAATGTCAAATAAACATCAATATTTATGACCCAAACTAAATTAAATAGATCTCATTATATACATCCCGATATACAGTTTTATTTTGTTGTTTCCTTGTGTACCCATTTGTGTGGTGTGTTATCTTACTTCCTTAACCTCCTCAGTCCCAGCGTCTGCTATAGGAGACATAAAATAGTATCAGAAAATCAAAAATATTCAGTTTGTATTTTTGATGAATCTTTTCACAAATAGTTGTTATAATATATATATTTTTAATTAAATAGAGATGCGTACACGGAATACATGTTACATCAATAGTCCTACTATTTTCAAACTAAGGTAAATGCTTGTACTATGAAAATTGGACTACCTTGCTGGTCTCCTGGAACGGGGTGCGAACCCCCGATCACTAGATTACTAGGCCAACATCTTATAACCACCAGACCAACAAGCTAGATTTTAAAAAGAAGGTAAAATTGTGTGGCCTAATTAACAATTATTTGAGAAAAGATTTATCAGAGATGCAAACTGAATGTTTTTTATTTTCTGATACTATTTTATGTCTGATTAAATAAAACACCGGTCGGCGTGTAATACAATTTGTGGTTTCATACAAAGTGATTGTGTTTTATTTAATCAGACATAAAATACTATTTAAATTAGTTTTAAATATGCCATGACGAAGCTTGAGCTAAGCGAAACCTATTGGCGTGTTATAAAATTTGTGGTTTCATACAATGTGATTGTGTTTTATTTAATCTAATATGTCAAACAGCAAAGTGATCGCTTTCTACGAAAATATATTTTATATCTCCTATAGGAGATGCTAGGGGGCTGAGGAGGTTAAGTGCGGAGAATGTGTTGAATTTGTATGACGTGTTACTTAATTCTCTTATTAAAATTTGTACAAATATGATCCTTGGTTATAAATAATATTGAAAACTAAAAGATGTAATATATTAACATTATTAAGAAATGGTACTTTATTTTCTTGTCGACATACTGGCGGCACTCGAGAATGCCTCCGCTATGGCAGCATTCATAATTTCCCGTGTTACTCATCATTTCTTGACTACGTTGAACAGTAGATTGACAGCACTCTCACTAAAAAAATGGTGTAGATAAATATTCAAAATATATTATCAAAAATCAGCGAGGGGAAAATAACAATCATTTTTACATTATTATTTTTTTATTGACTTTTAGTGAAATAAATAATAATAAAATATTTATGGTGAAAGTTATTTAACAACCTTACAACATCCCGGTCGGCATTTGTGTTTGCACATACACGGCTTTCAGACGGTGGATTTTTGTAACTTTTGAATATTTTTTCAATGCTTTTGGAAATTAGATTTTCTAAGATTTTTTTCACCATCTCCCGAATAATCTGAAGTCTACTGTAATAATTGATGCTGCTTTGGTTTAGCAATGAGATGCTCACCTAGTGACCAAGTGGTCGGGATTTGATTCTCATCCCGGGAGACCACCAAATTGGTCATTTTAACACAAGCACATATGTAGCTTAGTTTATAAGGTAATAAGAATATTGATGTGATATGCAGGGTTTTAAAGACCTAGTCCACAATATTTTATGGGTGAATACCTGACTAAATTACGAGTCGAATTTGTTCAAGGGATATGTACCTAATCTCAACCATGTCAGAGATATAAGCATTTAAAAAAAAATCGTAATTATGCGATTATTTCAATTAATTGAAATATTTTACTGATTCTATATTGAATTCTATATTCTATATACAATACAAAAAATTAAAGGTCATTGAATTTCAAGCGGCTAGACTATTTTTTGTTACATAGTTTAGAGCCTGATGCAAAAATATAGATTGATAATAGTAAATTTTGCAAATAATATATTTATGTACATGATTTTGAAAAAATTTCAAACAATAATATTTTTAATACTGATTTTTTTATGTTTTTTATTTATTTGACATTTTTACAATTTTTTTATTATATGAATTAAGTATTTTGCATTGTTTTTTTTTCGCTTACCTCTCCAAAAAAGAGACTAGATCTTGTGCTCTGAGAGGGCGTTACACTGTAATAATTTTATATAGAGACTTATACATTTGTAGTGTATAATTATTTATTGTCTATTTGTGTGCTTCTGAAGTGTTCTATTCAGTTTGTATTTTTGATGAATCTTTTCACAAATAGTTGTTATAATATATATATTTTTAATAAAATAGAGATGCGTATACGGAATACATGTCATTATTTATTTTTTAATTCTTCTTCTGAAGTGTTAATTTAATTTTTTTCTAAGCTCTTTTATTTCTTTAATTTGTGTGGGAGGCTATTGAAATTTTTTATCCCTAAGTATATAAAATTTTGCTGATATTTAGGGATTTTAAAGTTATTTTTAAACCTTAATGACGTGCTTGTTTCAAATTTTACAGTGTTATTTTCTTTAAGTAATTGATTAATTGAGATTTTTTGTAAATGTTTTCAATTTGGGAACTGGGAATTTTGCAAAAAGCAATTAAATGTATTAAATAGAAAGATATACATATAAAATAAATTTGATTGAAAAATATTGTTGTTGAGCTACCGGGATTCGAACCTGGATCTCTTCCTAAACCGGGGAAGGTGCATTATCCAACTATGCTACAGCGACATTATTTTTAATGACGAATTTTCGAACCTATTTGTTACACTTTTTCAAATTAACGGAATCTCAAATACCTTTGAGTAAACCGACAGCAGACGCCAGAATTAACAATTCATTCTTATTTATTGATACAACTTATGTATTATTAGGAGAATACATTCCGATAGCGCAACAATATTTTTTGATAAAATTGATTTTGTGTGTATATCTTTCTAATTAATACATTTAATTAGTATTTAAAATATCACAGACCTATGTTATGAATAATTACAACTTCACAATAAGAATGTGTTCTCCTAATAAGAATATTTCCGTAACGGTGCAGAGTTTGCACATATTCTTGAACATTTTCGACTCATAATTTTGTCAGGTATCCACCCATAAAATATTGTGGACTTGGTCTGTTAAACCCTGTATATTCTTTATATGCTTTCCTTATATTTATGTTTTATACCTAAATAAAAAATTTCTAGTCTTGTAAGAAGAAACAAAATACAATGTATATAATGTAGGAGTGTTTTGCTTAATATTAAGTGTTGGAATTAATAATAAGATGAGGTGTATTAAAATTTATATTGTTACACAGTTTCTTTCAGTGTTTAAAGGGTTTGGATTAAAGTGTTATTGAATGTGGATAAATTAAGGACAGGTGGCCTAATAATTTGCTTCCCAGCAGTCGATCTTAAAGTTGGTATTATTTATATTTCAGTTCGGACGGAAGCAAATCTGCTCCGACAAGGAAGAAAAAAGTGCAGAAAATACGACGTTATAATAGTGCTTCAAAAGAAAAGCTGGAAAGGGCCCTGAAAATGATAAATTCAAGCAAAATGACCATCTCAAAAGCGGCGTCATTTTACAATATCTCCAAAGGCACCCTATCTAATAGGTTGCACAAAAAACACGAAAAGAAATTTGGTCGGCCATGCATGCTTACTCCTAACGAAGAGCAAAAACTCGCCGATTACATAAACAAATTGATGAATTGGGGATTTATTTTTAAAACCAGAGATGTACGGACATTGGCTATTAATTATTTTGCAATGCGTAAAACAACAATGAGATTTTTTAAAAACAAACAAAGCGTTTTGGGAGTGGAATGGGTGCGCTCCTTTTTAGGCAGAAATAATCTTTCCGTTTCTAAACAGCCAAGCAGAAATATTTCAAAGAATTTAGCATTGAAAGATGATGTTTGTAACTATTTTGAAAGGCTTAAAGTTTCGTTGCAGGACAAGGAAGTTGATTTGTGTATATCACCTGACCGGATATTTTGTTGCGAAGAATTTCATCTCTCGGGAGACCCAGAATCTAATAATGTTGCATTAAGAAGAAATTTGCGATACCCGGCACATTTAAAAGACATTGAAGAAGAGAGCGTGTCTGTGATGATTTGCGGCTCTGCGGCGGGAATCTGGCTTCCATTTTATGTAGTTTATAAATCTGACGAGTTGACATGCTCGTGGACAAGAGAAACTTCTGAAGATTTGCATTTCAACAGTAGCACGTCTGGGTGGATCGATGACAAATTATTCACCGATTGGTTTCAGAAAATATTCATTCCAAATGCTAATAAACTAGATGGAAAAGTTGTTCTTCTGTGCGACAATCTGCCGAGACATATTAATGCCGACACCGTAACTCTGGCAGAAGAAAATAATGTGACTTTTGTGAGTGTTCCGACCAATGTGAGACAATTTTGCCAACCACTGACGGTGGCGTTAAATAAAACATTACACCGCAATTGGAAAAGTGTTTTAGCAAATTGGAAGAGAATCATGGTTCACGAAGAAGACACTACAACGAAAGAAGATTTTCCTGAATTACTTCAAGTGCTTTTTTCTAATTATTTTTCGTCAAACGAAGCTGCTTCTAGACTTGTGGACAGTTTTGAAAAGTGTGGCATTTATCCGTTTGATCCAGAATCAGTTGTTTCGCATTTTCCCGTGATGGAAGAGGCCGAGCTGAGTTATAAAGACTTTAATATTGATCTCGAAGATGATGATATTATTTTATTGATTAAGTTTTAAGTTATTTTGCATAAAACATTAACGGGAGCTTTAAAAAATATTGTCTGATAAAGATGCACCAAGATTCGCACACAGAAATTGTGCATGGATTGAAGTGAAAGTAAATTAGTCTTGGTAGAAAGCAATGGACTATCTGCTAATGTATAGATTATATATGGGCATGCACACCCCTTTGTAAATGGTAATAATAATATTGTTTATGTATATCCATTGGCTCAATAGTACATACATGAATACTGAATATAATTATTTAAGTAAATAAAATTCATGTTAAATATTATAGTCATTTACAATATTCATTTCAAAGTAATTTGAAAGAGGGTTAATGCACAACAAAAGACGTAAAATAAAATTATATATTTAAATACTTACCCAAACCTTAGTGAAATAAAATATTAGTAAAATAATATATGATTTATGTACATTCTACACTTAGAGTTATCTTTAAATTGATACAGTAATTGTAAGAATATTATTAAATACATAAAAATGAAGGATATAAATAAAATAATGGGGATATGTAAAAAAGATTAACTTGCAATCTTAGTGAATGGAATATTTTCTGAGATATACTCAAAGATTGTCAATATCATAGTTATGAGGCGATCAATGTACTATGACTGTATACAGTAAAATCCCGTTATTAAGCTATTTTTGGACCCTGTCAGATGAATTTGTCGATCTATTTTTTTGCCTAATTTGATTTTTTTTTGTCAAATGTTCGTAATCTGGAAAATACACAAGTGCCACGCGATTTTATTGTCAAATATCAAAGTTCATCTAAATGGGTAGTACCCGCCCCTATACCGATTCACGACACATAAAGTTAATTAGCATTGTTTGTTTTCTCACTCATTTTCACTATGCTAAAAAAGATGACAAATATGTCTCGTACGTCTTTGATTTTTAAATCTTTATCTTCCTTACCGCGACGCATTAACTCAGCTCGCATGCTTTTTCTCTCACTCGTTTTCTTTACATTAGAAAAAGATAGCAAATATTATCTTTGCGCCATTATAGGTAACATGATTCCCCAGTTGCTGACTGCGAATGTCAGTGCTTGCCAATCTTCTGTTCCGTATTATTACCATCATTATCTTTGACGTTGTCAACAATATTAAACATGATGACAGATAGAACATTAGCAAGAAATGTCACGGAGGGAAAAGGAGTAAGGAAGCGGAGAGTGAGAAGAAAATGAAAACGTTACAAGCGAGTGCAAAATGCCGCCGCGACCACCACAAAACAATGTTTTAAAAGTGCTGGAGACGTTTGTTGCTAACTTCAATACAGAAATGATACAATAGAGAAATGACAGTGTTGACAAATTTGACGATTGTGTCGTTATTAAAGATGGCACAAAAAGATAGTCCATTATAAATCTTTTTTTTTTTAAATAATGTGATTTGTTTACATTGTATTTGGACAACTTGTTTGTTATTTTAAAATGTATGGATAATAGGTATATATAATTACGTTGAGTTGTAATGAAAAAGGTTAGTATGTAAAAAAAAAAAAATTTGAAAATTTAATTTTCATTATCGTAAGTCATTATTCGAACTTTTTTCTTGATTTTCGATCCCCTCAATTTTGAATAAATGGGATTTTACTGTAATAGTTTATGCATAAGACAATGCGATTCCATTAGATTTGATAGAAAGAAATGCTACTTTGGTGTTTTTTCTTACTGGCAATAAAGAGACAATGAGTGTAGCTTGTTGGTGTAGTAGTCAAGACGTTGGTCTAGTGATCTAGTGGTCGGGGGGTTCGCGCCTCGTTCCAGGACACCATCAAGTTAATCCTATTTTCATAGCACAAGCGTTTAGCTCAGTTTGAAAATAGTAAGAATATTGATGCGACATGTATGTACTCTACTATTACTACGATTGAATCCTGCATTTGTAGCGCATTCAAGTATATAGATTACTTTTCCATCTAAAACAATAACTTGAGTTTGAAAATTTTGGCATATTTCCTTTATTCCTTTTACAGGATTGGTTCGCTTATTAAAGTTAATATTCTGAGGAGAATTATAGAATGTAAAATTGAATTTGAATTAATCATTAGAATGCCAAACATCACATATATTTTTGGCAATCATTTTATAAATCAGGTGTTCCATGCTTATAATATGACATAATTTTTCGCTAATTAAGTGGAAGTAGCGAGTGAATTAAAATGATTAGATATTGGATGTGTCAACCCTGCTGTTTAATAATTTCAATATAACAGTTAGTGTTTACGAATAGCAATGAGTGGAACAAATTCCACGCTAGAATAATAAAAAATAAATCTTTTCATCAGCTAGCTTTATATTTAAACAATTTTAAAGTGCCACCGATTTGCTCGCAAGTGACAACTAGCTAATATTCTTTATTTGAGCATAGATCGTCGGGAATTATTATTCAGTTATTGAAAGTGACAGCTAAAAGTTGAGGGTTCCTTTGTACTTTATTGAAATTGTACAAATGCACAAAAACAACAATAAACAAAGCATTTTTATTAAATCTTATTTTACTATGAGTTTTGTTTTTTATTGCATTTAATTTTTTTTTAATTTGAATACATTTTAAAATTGAAATGCTAGGAAGATAGTAGGATACAATATATGACAGAAGTACACATAGAATTCAAGAAAGGTTGCACGGCCAAGATGATCATAATGCACACAGAGAAAGTCAAATATACAATACTATATATTGGGTCATTTAGCGGTGATTCGGGTGCAACGGATATTACGAGGGTCGCTCAGAAAATAAGGCCACTGTGAGCCGTAGGGATTTTTTTTCTGAATTTGCTGCACATGGGTGGGGGGCATCGTAATGGTTTGAACGAGAGGTCGCTGTGTCATTTCGCAATAAGTGGTTCCGTGCCCATTGCTTCCATATTCTGCAGGTGCAAGATATCCGTTATCCGTTTTTTGACTTTGTGTAACTAAACTGCAGCGTGTATTCGTTAGAAACTTGTGGAAACGTACGGAACTGAAGTGATGAGTCATCAGCGTGTGAAGTGGTGCAGATTATTCAAAGAAGGGAGAACCAATACTCATGATGAAGAAAGAAGCGGGCACCTGTCTATTATGTCTGACGAAACAGTGGCGAAAATTGAAGAAATCGTTGAGAAAAGAAAATTGCCGTTTGACACTCGACCACCTCCAGGATCTTTTCCTGATAATCTCTCGAAGTCTTCTGGGTGAAATTGTGACAGAAAGGATGGGATATAGCAAGTTGTGTGCAAGGTGGGTATCGAAAATGATTCTCACCGCTCGGGAATATCTCGAACGCTATCAGAACGAAGGAGATCAATTCCTTGATTCGATTGTGACGGGGGATAAAACTTGGGTGTGACATTACACCCCTGAGTCCAAAAGACAGTCGTTACAGCGACCATCGGCCAAAAAGTTCAAAACCACCCCTTCAGTTCGCAAGAAAAGTTCGAGGTAAAACAATCAATTCTGCCATGTACTGTGAAAAAGCATAAAAAATCGCCATAGGAGAAGGCTGACCCTCATATAAGGCTGTCTAGTGGGTGATTCAGACACAACGGGTTATTACAAGACTATACTTAGTGGGTGATTCGGGTACAATTGATTATTATAAGGCCATTTATTGGGTGTTTTGGACACAATGGGTTGTTACAAGACTATTTAGTAGGTGATTCCGATACAACAGATTGTTATAAGACTATTTAGTGGATGATTTGTATACAACGGGTTATTATAAGGCCGTTTAGTGGGTGTTTCGGACACAATAGGTTGTTATAAGACTATTTATTGAGAGGGGGATTCAGGGATAACGGAGCTGCCGCACAGTCATAAGAGGATTGCAGAAGATAGGAGGCCAAGATTTGAACTGTAGCATGAAAAAATATATACTCACGCAATCGTAGGTCATTTAATTAATGTGTAATATTAAGCATTCTTCAAAATATTTCTCACTATTAAATTTTTTCTCTTCAGCTCTGAAGGTGGATACCAGAATGGAAATTTAACTTAGGACTCGAAAATTAAATCGCGATTAGTTTCTCATTGGCAATTTAGTGGATGGAAGTAAAACCTGGAATGAAAAAAAAATTAATGTAGTGGAGATACAGGCGTGTGTACAGAAAATCTATATACGATAGAATGAAGAATGAACAAAGTAGGAGTGAATGTATATATTTTTGTAGCGTAGTGGTTTGGACGAGGCGAGTATCAAAGGCAACAGGAACAGAGGGCGTCTGCAAAAAAACTTGGCATGATCAGATAAAGATTGAAGAGTGTGGTGTTCTATCCTCTGCCTACCCCTGTGGGAAAATGATTTAATGGTTAGTTAGTTTAAAAATTGCTGCACGATTATTCTTTGAACGTATCTACGAAGTTTTACCAGTCGTGTGTGAAATTCAACAATCATGAATAAGCACAATATTTTTTGCGCTGTATTCAAGTTATTGCAGGAAATGCAATGTATTTTAAATTATCTAAAAAGAAAGGTTTTCCAATGTGTCCATATTTTCAGACATCGTGCTTTGCTTGCATCGTGTTCAGAATTGAAAATGGTTACCATTATGTTGAGCGAGTAAATAAAAAACTGTTCTGAAAAATCAATAGGTTGAACAAATGCAACTGTGACCAGACCCCTTGAGATTATCAGTAAATTTAATTTAATTATATATTCTTGCATGTAAAATCCCAATTTCTGTTCCGTTTTTCTGAACAAAATTGTTAAATAATTTTTTATTCCAAAAATAGTAAAGTTCCGACCTTCGAAATATATGATTTTTGAGCTTATTATATTTCTCCTGTAATAAATCAATTTTGTCCCCTATAGCCATTGAATTTTCTAAGTTACAGTGGAACCTCGGTTTACGAATGACTGTTTACGAACAATTCAATTTATGCACAAAAATCCTGATGAAATAATGCTTCAGTTTGCGAAGAGAATTTCGGTTTACGAATAGTCAGGCAGTCTCATAACTCACTACGGAAAAACTGAAACAGCTTCTTAATGTGCAGCAAAAGACGGTGACAGAGAAAATATTATTTTCCAAGACTGATGAACAAATGAAAGATGTTTCTAGGTCCTCGATCCACGAAATGTGCACGAAATGGAATGAGGTGCAAAATTTTGTGGAAAAAATCACCTTGATAAAAATTTATCAAATTGTGTTATAAATCTGTTTGATGACATCATGTTTCATTTCTGCAATATTTTAAAAAGAAAGAAGAAACAAATAAATATCCTTGGATAGGTTTTTCGCGAGATAGAAAACTGATGAACTTCAAGCACCCGATGTTTTCATAGAAGGAGAGTCCTCTTCCAAACAATAACACTTTACTATATATTTTGTAAGATAACTTAAAATAACCTTTGTTTTTACATTTATTCTTTTCGTTCTATTATTTCAAATTCCTTTTAAGTTAAAACCATGAAATTTTATAGGATTTCAAGCAAGAAGTTAAAAATAAAGATGATAAAGGACCATTTTCTTGGGGTCTTAAACAGATTAATACATTTTAAATTGATTCTTATGGAAATAATTGTTTCGGTTTACGAAGAATTCGGTTTTCAAACAGTTTTACGAACGAATTAAGTTCGTAAATTGAGGTTCCACTGTATATTGGGTGTACAAAAGGATGTACTGTACAAAGGATGTTTCAAAAAGAAGAAACATAGGTTACATTCACAAATCGACCGGTGGATAAGTTATGTTGTGTGTTCCGTGTTTCAGGCACTACGTGGTGAAGGGTCCGGAGCACAGTCCCTACGAGGGAGGATTCTATCACGGAAAATTAGTGTTTCCACGAGATTTTCCCTTCCGCCCGCCTTCCATATACATGATCACCCCCAATGGGCGCTTCAAGACCAACACCAGACTATGTCTCAGCATGTCGGGTGAGTGACAATTTCTCTTGATGATAATAATTTAATATGCCATTGCACTTAACCTTTTGAATGCCAGCTTTATTTATTATGGGATACACCTGTAGGCTAGCCATTTTCCCATAACATAAATTTAATAAAAAACAATAAAAACAAACAATATGGTAGAAAAGTGTAAAAACTCAACAAAGAATTAGGTTATCCAAATTTATGATGAAGTTTTTTAAATGAAAATCTCAAAATTTTTTAAGAAAATATATAACAGGATTATTACAATTTCGCTATTTTTTGTTTTTTACAACTTATTTTTTAATGTTAAGTCACTAAAAGATATATGAGAAAACTTGTATAGAAAATACAAATAATCAAAATCAGACACAGAAAGTTAGTCAAATATCGCTAACAAAAAGATAAAAAGTTAATTTTATAGATACACTAGATAGATATATTCACCCACAATTCACTAAAAATATATCGAATATAATCAGAAACAAATTCAAACAAAAAATTATGCCAACAAAAACAAAGCAAACTAAATTGGACGATTCGTGAAATCCCCTTTAAAAGAAACTTCTTAAGTGCCAATCCTAGCGGCCTCTGGTAGCTGTCAAATGTAGCGCATTGACAAATTACAGATTTTACGAGATTTAAAGGTTTCAGAAATATTGTGAGAGCTTAGGATCGTTGTCCATAGACATTTCGAATAGGTGATGTGTTGAAAATCGTAATTCTTTACGCGTATTTAAGATCGAACAGTGCGTGCGCGTTTGCATGACCATGGCCTGACGTGACACGAAAAGTTTTGAGCGTTTATGGCCTCGAACAGGTTAACAATAATACATTTTTCTATTTGTAATTTTTATTAAATTATTTTTTAATTTGCTCGTATTATAAAATGATATAGATTTTTCAAAATAGAAGTGAATTTATTAAGATATTTATCTTAACTCCTCTGTGTTTGATGATGTTAATTTATTTACTTTTTTTATAGATTTTCATCCAGATACATGGAATCCAGCGTGGTCCGTGTCTACTATACTAACAGGGCTGTTAAGTTTCATGGTGAGTACATATATTTCACAACCAAAGAACAAAAATCATACATGCGTTGTAAATAGCAGGCGCGTATTTGGCCCGTTTTATATGATAACCGTGATATATACGAATTGTCCAAAATTATGATTTTTTTTCAGTAATAATGACACATTATTAAATTTTTATTATAAAATATAAATAAAAATCAATTCTGTTCACATATTTCATAAATCATAACAATTCTTTCAAAATTATTATTTAAATTTAATGAAAATAACATATTAAACACTTAAATTAGAAATAATCTGTTATTATAGACTACATTTTACGAGCGACCGTCTACAATAATATTTATTTATTTATTTACACCCAATCCCAAATCGTTTTGAGAGTTGTTTACCCTCGTTTCGATTTGTCATAATTACATATATTTTTATTACATTCAGTCATATCATCATAATACCATCATAGGTTGGCTCCGATATCGTCGTACCAGAACCATCCCTGTACAATATGAGAGAATTGTTGTCACATTAATTTCAAAAGGCAGCCAGAAAGAAGCTATAGAAATCACACACCCCCAAAAGAGGAGGGTAGACATCACATTTATGTGTTTCAGTTACAGAACTCTGTCACAGTTCGGTAGAAATTCACCCTGTCCAGGTCGCAAGAGTGCGAGGGAGAGCCAGTAGAATGCTTCGTTAGTTCTCTCTAGCCACTGCTCTTCCAGGCATCGCCCATCCCAGCAACCCCCAGCGGGAGACCCACACCTTAATAAATACCCGGAAATGTCCGAGATTCCTTTAATTTCTTAATAAGTCATCGTTCCGGGGGACCCGATGACCTATTCCTTTTAATCCCGCAATCATGATCTCACGTGCATCATTCATGATCACACAGTCCCAGAGGATGTGCTCCGGCGTCTGCCTCACACACGCAAACACACCACGGTTTACGGACAAGTCCTAAGTCGAAGAGTTTACTCATGCCCATGACCCGTGGTTATCTGCATCTCGTAATGGTCCAGCGCCGGAGGACCACCTCCACCTTTCATTTTCACCTCCACGAAGGGGAGAAAGGTGTAAGTCCATCTGCCCTGCGTGGCAGCTTCCCACCTTTCTTGCCACTTTCTCAATGTGACTATTCGCATTCGAGCAACCAGACCCTGGAATCGATCAACTGTCGTTCAACAAGAGTCGTTCCAAAATGATCAACCTCCAGACCATTCCTCAGGGAATGGCGGGCCAAAAATTCCATTACTTCAAGGTCAGCCGGAAGGACGGCAGCCAAAACTGGAAATGCCATATTGGAGACGGTCCAATAGGCTGCCGTCAAATGCCGGCAAAATCTCCCTTTCAACATCATGGCCACGGTATTATGAGGCGCAAGAGTCAGTATGTTCCTATTACACCATTCTGTTATCATTTCTGGCGACCTTTTACTTCTATGTTCAATTTCTTGCTGACTCTTGCCGGATACTAAGAGCAGTAGATCATCCGCGTAAGCGACAAGTTCACATCCAATCGGTAGCAATAAACAGAAGCAGATCATCAAAGAGTACGATCCACAAAGTTGGTCCGAGAACGGAGCCCTGAGGGCAACCCATGTTTGTTATTTTTGTTCTTTTGGTCTAACCGTAACCGAGTGTGGCCGACCTATTGCTCAAATAGTGTGCCAGTACCCGGAATAGGTACTTCGGGCATTGGCGGACCTTTAATTTAGTGAAAATCATGTGCCAAGAAGCATTATCAAAGGCACCCGAGATGTCCAGGAAAATTGCTAAAACATACTTCTCATTTCGTGCAGCCACCCATTCTTGTGCATACTTAATGGCATGCACCGTGGACTTCCCTCGGACAAACCCAAACTGTCGGTCAGGTGAGAGGGAGACCTCCAGCCTGTTTCGTATTAGCGTCTCAAACACCTTTCCAAACACGGGAAGAAGCGTGATCGACCGATACGCGCCTAGATCAGACCGAGACTTGTTATTGCCTTTCAGGATTACGCAGAGCAAGCCTTTTTCCCAATCACTGGGAAAAATCCCATTTTTCAAGCACACATCCATTACATATACCACTTCGGCCTTAGCACTTCTCCAGACATTCTTAGCAATCGTACCAGTTAACCTGTATATTCCGGGAGCCTTAGCGAGACCAAGTCCTTTAAATATATGATCTAACTCTGCAACCGTAACCGAGGGTGGTTCCCGTACATCCCTGAGCATTAGACTAGTGGGGATCCGAGCAATAATACCGTCTACAATAATAAATAAATTTAGTAAAAGATACATTCTTTATATATTTAATTTACCTTGCCGTGCTTGTATGTGTTTTTTATGCTAGGCGCCTTAAAACAGGCCCAAAAAAATGACCTGCGGTATATCCGAATGTGTTATAACCGGCTTCTACTGTGTATGTACATATCTAGATACACAATGGAATGTTTCATATTGAAATATTGTTATTCAATTTCAGCTGGAAAAAACGCCTACCATGGGATCAATAGAGTCATCAGACGGCACGAAGCGTATCCTAGCCAACAACTCTTTAGAGTTCAACCTTAAAAATAAACTATTCGCAGAACTCTTTCCGGATATGGAACTAGAAATCCAGCAGGAAATTGAGCGTCGCAGCGAGGCACTCAAAATGGAAACCGAAAACCAAACCAGAAATCTCAATGGTACGGCTATCAATGAAGAGTCACAGAGGCCGGAACAGTCTCAACTACATAATGCATTGAAGAATATGTGTGTACTCTTGTGCGTAGCGGCATTCGCGTACGTAGTTAATTATGTCTTGAAATCGCTCTAGCGCCCGCTGTTAGGATATTGAGTGAGACAAAAAGTACTGTGATTATAAAGGGGTTTTATATTTGGGGTGTGATGTTATATTTGTGTATCGAGTACAAGGAGACATAAAACAGGCTTTTTTGAAGAAATATTCTAATCTTTGTGTTCATGATTAAAGGCAGGTTCCTGTCTTCCAAGGGTCGGTTGTGTGATAGTGTTAAATTTATACTGTGGTAAAAAAAAATTGCAAAAATGGGTCATTCGATCGTTGGTAAAAAATATTTACTCATCGAAAGTACATTTAATAATAAATTAATTTTACCATCCAATATTGTTATATATTATTATATATCATTAATTAAAAATGGCAGACTCTTCGCAACTGTTTTGAAAAGTTATTTGTCACATTGATACTTTGAAAATTGCAATATACGACAATGAATCATTCAATATCCCGCTATTTTAGTGATAAGAGTTTGTCCGATGATAATCTCACTGTTGAATTTATATTAGCACACAGACTGAAGATTTTGAACGCAGGGATAAATAAAGCTATAGATAAAGCATAAAATTGTTTGTATTTAAAATAAAAATCTAATTTGACGTCTTTCTCAAATTTTTATTATTCGCCTTGCCGCACTATTAGGCGGGATTAACTTTGACAGTAGTAACACTAGTAGTTGACATTCAAACAACCTGCAGACGTTTTTTACCACAGCCGGTGGTAAAAAGTTATTATAGCAAAAATTTACTATGGTCAAATTTTACTACTGATCAATCAACCGGCCCTAATTGAGGAAATTCTGAGCATCAGCAGTGTGAAGTTGAGTATTTTCTAATATTCGATTTTTCTTTGTACTGTATCCATACTTCAACCCCAACTTAATATGACAGTTAAATAATTATTTTTTGGATTTTTAATTTAGTAAAAAGAACCCAATTACAATTGTTTAATTGCGCATCTCAAAGTTTTAAAATTAAATATAAATTATAGCATTAGATACCGATAATTACTTTAATGCTGTCTCGAAACAGCACCACTCATTCAAAATATAAAACTCCAAGTGGTTAATAACAAAATTGTTTTTATTTTAATTATTAAAAATGTTTTCAATGTCTTCATTTTAATTAGATAGTTATTGTTCATAATATATAAAAGAAGCATTAAATTTCAACAGAGACAATGATGTTTTAGGAAATGAGACTCTCCCCTCGCGACAACACTATAGGAGGTGTCTTAAATGATATACAGCGTTGTTGCAGGTAAAATCACTCAAATTGTGTGTAATAGTATTTTTATTTTATTTTATATGGTTGTTCAACACATCATTCGATGCACAAGAAGATATACATATAATGCATTTGCATTCATAACTCAGATGTGCCCAAAAACAATATACAGTGTTATTGCAGGGGTGGTCTCATCAAATACCTAGGGAGCAAAGTTATAAGTAGAAACGTATACTAACGTATCATTGGTTAAGAGAGAAAAGTGGATAACTGCAATTTCCTAATTTTTAAATAAATCGAAGATTGTTCTGCTCAAATTACTTCTGCTTTTTTTAATTTTGCATTAATATTCTTAGAATTAAATATGTCATCATTTTTTGGTCATTTATAAATACGATATTAAATTTTTATAAGAAATTGTTATTTATTTCATAATTACGCCACTATTCCAATGATTCAACTGTACTCTTTTATCGAATATATTAAAATGATCATTTATTAATTTTTCCAATGATAAGGACGATGAAAAGTGCAGTGCATATTGACATTAAAAAATCAATTTTACAAAAATGTTAGTTAGCCACTTTTCACTCTTAACTGACAATATATGTTTATTTAGGAGTGTAAAATTGTAAGTAAAGAATTATCTGGATATTTTAATGTTACGAAAGTATGTCTGTCAGATGCGTCAGTACCTTTCAGTAGAGGCCTGCTAGAGCTGAAATTTTTGTGTCAGATGACAGACAAGTTTCAACGTTATACATATTTTTTGTCTAAATCCTGGTTTTTAGTCACCAATACCACGGTTAGCAAAACGAAAATCGATTCAAAATTAGACCTCGAGAAAGTGTATGTTGCAAACCCTAGTGAGTTTTATATTCCGAAGCATGTACGCTAAAAATAAAAATAAGAACGACTAAAGATGCATAATATAAAAATATTTTTTTTTGTAAAATATAATTTAAAAAAGTAAATTTATTTTGTTTTCGGCAGGTAAATTTTTTATATTTTTTGTTGCCTTTAAATTTATCCAATTTTTGCAATGTGTAAATATAAATTTTTGTTTAATTTAATTTATTTTGAGATTATTGCGAGCAAAAATATTTTTAACAATAATTGTATTGATGACTAAGCTGATGTTTATGAAGATATCTGTAGAACCAAGAGCCCAGTGCATATCTTGGTATGTATGTACTATTAACATCAACATTTTAAATAGATTTTGCTTCACTTAAACAATTTTCAAATTGTGGCGTGCAAATTCTTCCTTTTTATTTTGATTTTCATCTCAAATTGATTTTAATATAAGTAAGTTAATTGTATATATTTTTTTCTTGCATTATTGTTTAATTCCAGCAAAGAAAAAGAATAGCATTAGATTTTTTTAAATCAGTTCACTAGAAATGATATAATAACTTCTGTTTTGCATTTGCGTGTCCATGAGAGTTTTTGAAAGAGCAAAAAAATTTAACTAAAAATTATATATGATACTAAAAACAAATATAAGCATTTATCTTAAATGCATCCTTTAATTTGTTTGCTTAATACGCTTTTATAACACATTTTCAAAAAACACCCAAAAGAACTTAAAATTGATTATTTAAACATACTATGTACTTTTTGAAATTCTTTAAATACCCAGATTTAAAGATTTGTCTGTGATTATTTAAGAAAATATATTGGCTTATATTAAAAACAAATATATTTATATACAAAAATGTGAGTTTTATTTGAAAAATGCAAAGTGCTTTTATTGACAAGAGCAATTTCAAACTGGGTATTGTCGAATGTAAGCCTTAATTTTGAAGTCCAGAATACACGTTGATGAATGAAAAAAAGGGCATCTTGATTTTTGTCAATCAGTTTATTTTCCACACATTATGTTTTATATACTTATTTTGTAACAATGTCGTATTGTTTTAGGTGTTGAGTCAGTTTTGAGATGTAATTTGAAGTCCAAAAGTAATTATTTGAATCAAGGACTGTCCATTAAAAATCTTTTATTTAAAATTTTACACTTGAGATTCTGAGACATGGTCTGTTCTCTATGCAACATAAAATAGACAACAAATGACCTAGTGAGTTCCATACTAATTCTAATATCCAATATAAAAAATCTACATTACCATCAACGTTCCCCCTAAGCTGTGTAAAAAAATATAGCGCACAATTTAAACAGTACACTAAAAAAAATTGTTAAATTTAATAACATGTACATCTTATTACAGTAAACTTCCGATTATCCGGGTCGTATTATTCGTTGGGGCAGTATTCCCAAATTATTATTTTGACACCCTTAGACTCACAATGCAAGCAGGCTGGCACAACACGTATGTTTAAACGTTAGTAGTACGTTTAAATTACATATGCGTAACAGTTGATTTATTAACTTTTTAGAATTGTTTATACTTCTATTTTGTATTTTCTGATTTTTTTTAGCGGAGATTATCCATTATCAGTTTTTTTTTCGATTTTATTTATTCCTTAGGACTCCGGAAAATTCAGTCTACTGTAATATAATATATACTTAAATAAATAGCCTTCTATGAATATACCTTACTGGTAAGGTAATGTTTGTCTTAATTTCTCTCCCAGTGCACAAATTATAGCATTGGACATTAAAATAGCATAAAAGATTTTTTGCGCACACAAGTGATCCAAAAATTTGATGGGAGCATTGGTCACCGTGTGCTGCGAATACTACCAGGTATTTTGCCCTAGAGGTAATTAAAACATATAATTTGACTGAATCAAAACTGAGCAAATGATTTGACAAATTAGTGAAATATTTTTTTAACAAATTATCTTTTAATTTTAGTAATCGTCAATGACTCACAAGAGGATGGAGTTTTTGTGAGACTTTTACTTTATACTTATTTAAAATTGTGGTATGGTTGTAAGATGAAATCAAACTGGATTCATTTACAAGTTTTTGAGAAAATGCTGTTAATTTATAATCAGATTTGTAAAGAATTTTTTTTTATAAATTGTAATATTTTATTCTGTTTCCCTTATTTATTTCTCAATGAGACCGTCGGTGTGAGAAATTGTTAAGTTTGTAAATTTTATAATTGGACTCCAATTGACGCTGCGGCTGAATCTTGTAAATAATACGCTTTAACACTTTTGTGACATGCTGAATCACTGTAAATAAACTTGAATGCATGTCAAATGACGTTCATGAAATAAAGTTTTTTTTATTTCTCCCCTGTTTAAAACCTATCCTTGTTGTTTGATCACTGATTGAATCTGATTGCATCTGCTTGATGCACATGAAAGAGGATATTTCTCCTTTGATCACAAATGGTCCCCAAGTTAAAAGAGATGCTTCTTATATTATTAATAGAATCGGCATTAACTTTGTAGAGTTTCATCATCAAAATGGATGGATATAAATAAAACATTGTTATAACACTACTTGAGTTTATTTGTACTAGAGTATTGTTTCTCTCGAAACTCGAGTAGAGCAAATAAACTGAAGTAGAGTTATAACATTGTTTTATCCATCCGTTTTGAGATGCTTCTTATTTGAACATTTTATTGCTTCTAATTCTAATACAATATCTTAATAGGGCAACAGATGTCGCATTGTATCAACAAATATGTAAATAGTTCAGGCGACATCCGTTAAATGTCATCTTAACACTTGATCTTACACTTTAATCTTTATTATATTAAGCCCACTCAAGGACAGCAGTTGTATGGTTTAAATTAGAGTGTAAGCATGGAAAATCTCACTATGCGGTATGTATCAATATGTTAAATAAAAAACAAAAATATTATTTTTAATATTAAAATGACACTTTAAAGGGAACCTGCATTATCTTGAAGACAAATGTTTGTTTCTTTGATAAACCTGGTCTTATTTCACTTTTTTTTTTTTTTAGTTAATTAGAATAGTATTTGCGATTTATCATTTGGCTCTTTGGGATGTAATCCTAGAACAATATCCTCTTTGTATCCCAAAAATGGAATAACCTTTCCTACAGAGAAAACGAACTTGACCTTCTTTGATGGTGGAGAATAGCCGTTTCTACTGATGTTTTTTTCCTGGTGTGTAGTAATGGACCCAAATTTCATCGGTGGTTATAAATTGATGAATTGGTGTGTCTGCGAGCGTGTGGAACAAACACCGGAACACATACTCTGGAGGTGTCCAATTCGATACATGTGAAAATAATGGTCTACTTATAGCAGAAAATTGCCCACCTAGGAATGACGATTTAATACAAAACAAGAGAAACCTTATTCTTTTCAGAACCTTTATCGGGACTTGAGTGGCACGGTGGAGTGTTTAGGGAGGTAAAACAAACTCCTTATACATGCATATTCTGGACAACTAGTACTTCCTCTTTTGTTTTCTTTTAGGTCATTCCATTGGGAGCGAAACTCAAATTCTATTTATGTTTTGTATAAACCTCCCACTTGGGGAGCATCTGTCTTATTCCGCTAACTCTGGCAGCATTGGCTGTAATAATGCACTTCTGTAATCATACTTAACATCATGTTTTTTTATTTTCTTCTATATACAGATAAACCACCATTATTATCATATTTAACATGCTTGTCTACTTTATAATGTTCACTTTACTTTGTTTTACTCTAAATTGTTTATTTATCTTCATATATAGATATATTAACATTATTCTAATAAATAGTACCAAAAAAGCTAGCATAGAGGTATAAATAAGTGATAAACATTGAGCTAAAGAATTAAATTAGACCGCATTCATATTATGGCATATATAGACCTGCATTTTACTTTGCCGAGAGAAACTGGCAAGAGACTAACCGCTCTTAAAACAGTTCCAGGTAAGGATTCCCCCCCTTTCTGCATTTTTTTTTTCATCACTGCACAACTAAAATCGTGTAGCATCATGACACAACTCATACAGTTACCATGAATGATGTTGAGACGAGTATTGCACTGTTTTTTAGTTATTTTTTGTGTATTTAATAAATCAAAATCACGATAATCCTCGGACACTCCATTCCCTTTCTATACGTCATGACCACGTGGACAAGTTTATAAAGAATATTCCCAAATTGCCATCAAATTATTGTCGTCAATCAACAAGGAGATTGTACCTTCAAACTGACATAACGTCGAAGGCTCAACTCTACAACATTTACACAAACAAATGCAAAGTGTAAATCAGAAAGAATCAGTATTTCCACCCTTAGCGTAGATCAGTGTGACTTGTGTTATAAGTACAAATTGAAGAATGTAACAAGTGAAGTGTGTGAGGCTCACCGCAAAAAGCTAGCACAAGACGAGAAATAATCTTTAAGTCGTAAAGACTAAAGCTTTCTGAATATATGCTAAGATAATTTTTCTTTTATTAAAAATATTTTTTAATGTTTTTCAATTTTGTAATATTAATTATCCCTGAACCTAGATATAAATTTAGTTTTTCTTTTGTCTATAATATAAAATAACTTCACAAAAAATTACAGCAACATAGCATAATAATGAAGTATTGAAATTCAGGTGAAAAAGTTGACAGAGTTAAAATAAAATATTTTTTTCTATCTGCTGAAAAGTTATCAAAAATAAAAATGTTTCAATAAGTAAAATTTACTAAAATCAATAATAAACAGTATTGAAAATTTTTGATATATCAAGTGTTGCAGAAATCCACACTATAAATCTACGCACGTCACACATACACTGCGCATGCTGCTCAAGTCTGGATTATGCGGACCGACATGCCACGGAAAAGAGAGCTTATCGCGCACATTGCAATGTAAATCACTGCACTCACCGCTCTAGTGGTGTTCGCAGCAAACTAATTGAACTATTAGCACAATTGAAAATGTACGATAATGCAGTAGTTCGTTCAGTGTGGAATCATCAATTTATACGGTTAACATTTACTGCCCGGTGGGTCAAAACAAAACGCGTCCGGCGATGGCGGGTGATTTTAGACCCGCCTCAAGTTTTCAGTTTTTCAACCATTTTGTAGGAGATTTTTTATAGATATTTCATTTTAAATATGATTTAATGAAATGGCATGATGTGCCGTAATGTTTCTGCTAAAAAATATTACGAATAATGTACATATTATCACACATCAACAGACACCCTACACAGCCAAAATACAAACATCCATCCCGAACAGGAAGTGTCATAAAACTTGCAGGTAGGCGCAATGCCCCTCAAATAGTTATATTACTGGTATTGTCTGGGGGCCGCCAGACGAAAATAAGTCAAAACAAATACATGGACGCATACCTGGTATCCTTTGTTTACCCACTCAAAATGTTGACAATATATATTTCGGTGTACGCACTGAGTTTCAATCTCGTAAAAGCAATTGATTTTTTCACATTTTTATCAATAGCTCATTTGAATAACGTCCGATAACATTTATTTGTATCTCAAATTATTTGGAAATATTTAATAAAAGATTACCTAGAAAGAAAACAGCATTAAAGAAATATTTATAATTCATATTTTTACAAACACCCACCACTGCAGAGGATGTGTTAAAAGAATCCGTCAGGAATTGTTTGTAAAGAAGAAAAACACCAACATATGAATTCGACATTTTATTAGAGATATGTTAACATTAATTTATTATCACATTGAGTCGTACGATATTATCTTATTTATTATTCTTAAGTAATACCACCGTTCTTGGACCATGAACGTAATATACACATATATTATATTAGGCAATCAGATCTCAAAATTGATTTACAATTTACAAATCATTCTCATCCAAAATGATCTGACAGAAATAACCAGTGGAAATTGCATTATATTCGACCCAGTTTGTATCAGGTGTCCTACATATATCAAACACGATTGGACTTTTCAATTGGTTTAGACAGATAGACACAATAATGTACACATTATAAAATATCGCACACCTAGATCAAAACTAAGACAATTAAAAAAAAACAAGAATTTTGAGTTATTTATCGTATTCGGATACTCTGTCATATACGCAACTAACTTAGCCCCAGTTCTCGATTAGTGTCATCTTAGGATACATTTATGACCTAAATTGTTATTTAGTTTCATAACTTTAGTACATGACAAAAAATGGAGAAAAATGTATTTATTTTTTTGTCTATTAAAAAATGACTTTTTGAGTGTCTTAGTTTTGATCTAAGTGTGCGATATAATTAAAACAAATATAAATATATATAATTATATTCCTACCAACTTTCTAAATAAAATAAACAGCAAATAATTATATAATTATCGAGTTGTTTATAATATTTTCTATATTAAATACTACTACCACTACAACAATATTGAGGAAAACATCTTAAAAAATACACCGTTTTATAATAACTCTTTTAAAACTAAAACTATTAAAGGTTTGTTTGTACTTTGAACATAAAAATAGTTGAAATAATGCAACATATTTGTTTCGCTTCCCAAACAAGCAAACCAACTTGACGCAAAATAATTATTCTCAAAATATTATCATATTGCCAGCATTCAAATAAATTGATTTTTTGTGCAATCCGATTAATCTTTAGCAAGATGTAACATATAAAGTGATGTATATGACGGTTTATAACCAAAATTAAAACCTATTTGTGAATATTGAAACCATTATTTATTATCAAACAAAAATAATTGGTCTGCTGCAAATCCCAGAAATAGCAAAATGTAACTTATGTGGTGTGTGTACAACAGACGAATACTGAAATAAAACACTTCTGTTAAACTGTTTCACACGCACATCAAAATAAATTGATGCAAATAACTATTTATTGGAGAATATCGGTTGTCATGCGGTTCCTCTGTTTCCGTCACCTTTCGCTCTGCCACATTTATTTTCTTTATTAACCTATCTTCAATCACACATTTCACATTCCCAAATCATCTCAGCGACTCTTTCATGATTAACCCTAGAGAAGACCCTACACATAAAATATATTACATTTGTATATTTTATGTACATATCTTTACCTTAATTCTAATAGCAAGTCTTGCTCTCGTAAGATACATTCTCTAAGAGTGAGGCGGATATATTTCGACAACCGCTACACAAATCAATCATAATCTTGATTTTGAAAAAAAAAAAAAGTTATGTGCTATTAGAGTTAAGGTAACGATATGTAATATATTTACTTTAAAAACATATAAAACTTGATTATTTGCAAAACTGTCAAAATGACATCACTTTTCCCTCATCATACACTACTGACTATTGAGCGCTGTAAATGTATGACACGACATAATCTAAAAACAATCAGAACCTATCATTGGAGAAAAACATTTTTTAAGATCATATCATAAGGATAAAACCTGACAGAGAAAAGGCATACAAATTATATTGCATCTCAGTTGAGTTTCATTTTTAACATATCTGAAGCAAGGCATTTAATTTTTAAGAAAAACATAAGTCTCCAATTGTACACAATGCAAAATAATGGATATTATTATAATTTATAATGAAAAATGAAGTGATGAGAAACATTCAGTCGACACATGGCTTGTACGCATTATTCTATAAAACAAAAAAAAAATAACAATCGTCCAAATGTCACATTATATTAGTTGGAAGTATTCAACCTGTCTCAAGATGAATGATAATTGGTGGAATTATTTACACGCTATGAGATCTTTTGTATACATATATGAAGAATCCGTAAAACACAATAATCTTTGTAAAAAATATACTTACCACAAAACATTAAGAACCGAATTGCAGATTCAATCTTGGGTTTGTCTTTACTCGCAATTTTTTTATACATAATGAATTATTCTCTTATTTAAAACAATTTCAAATCTATTTACATTTATTATTAAAATACCTGAATATTCTTTTGGGAACTTATATAGACGACTGGCATATTAACTTTTATGTCACATTTGTGAATGCAGTTATAAAATGGGTATCTGCCAATGTAGAGATACAATGTAATATATATATATATATATATATATATTAAATTAACTAAATTCTAGTACAATATATGTATTGTAAAAATAAGCATTCCAATCATCAAATCTCGCATAGTTAAAAAAAAAAAAAAACTTGCTTCAGTCACTTTTTAACTTTTATACTCGCTATACTGAATGTGTATGAAATGTATGTACATATTTACAATAATTGCTTTGCATTTATTGATACTTACTAAAGTGGAATCTCTACGTTTGTCAGTACCTATATTCATCAAATCCAATACTCGTCACATTTTTTCAATAAAAAAATGTTTCGATATTCATCGAAAAATCCAATATTTGTCATGAAAAATCACTGACAACATGGAGAAAATTTCATCAGAGGGGAAACATCCTGACTGCTGACATTTAGGAAATACTCTCTAATTGGGCCAAACGGGCAGGGACTGGCGGAAAAAAGGTTTGTCGTAGTTTATCAAAATATAAATACATTCAATGGTAATGTGATTGACTATTTGGGGAAAATTTAAAAAAATAAACAACATTAGACAATATCTTTGCTAAAATCCAGTAATCATCGTGAAAGAGACAAAAATGATTTTGATCTTTTTTTTATTGCAAATAGTAGTAGTGCAATGGTTAATTTGGTAAAAAAATTTGTGAAAACGAATTGTTTGATCGTTGGTAAAAAATATTCACTAATCGAAAGTACATTCAATAGTAAACTAATTTTACACTCCAACATCGGATGGTAAAAACCTTGAATCATTAGCTAAAAATGGCGGATTCAATATCCCGCTATTTTAATGATGAGAGTTCATCCGATGATGATCTCACTATTCAATCAATATTACTGAAGATTTCTCACCAGAAAATTGACAGATTACAAATGCACAGGTGAATAGAGCCATAGACAAAGCATAAAATGTATGTATTGCCAATGGTCAATATTTAAAATAAATAAATTTTGGTAAAATTCACAAGTATTTGATGATTATTCAAATTGTCACACTATTAGGCGAGATTATCTTCGACTAAAGTAAATAACCTGCAAACGTTTTTTATCATGGGCGATGGTAAAAAGTTACTATGGTAAAAATTGACTACTGATCACACAATGTTATTCGCGGGTTATTTACACATATTTTAATTTTAATTTGTTGATTTTTATTTTATTAACATTTGTGTTCTCAGTTTTTAATTATTTAAACTGTTTTACGGGAGCTTTTCATTCCTCGCTCTGTTATTCGATTGGACATTTTCATTTTATTTTATTTTAATATTTTCCATTATTTTTATATTGTTGACTTTCGTTATTTTAATTTTATTTTTATTCAATCTCTTAACCCACGGTGAAAAGAATCTCATATAAAACTGGAAATATTACAAAAAAAAATATTTTCCTTAATTTATAACATTTTATATATATCTGCAGAAATGTGTAAATTTATTTTCGTTATGGGGTCAATAATTTAATATTGATTTAAAGATTGATTCCATAATTTGGCTCTTGGTGTATTATAAACTCTAAGGACCGGTTGTGTGATCAGTGGTAACTTTTACTATGGTAAAAAAAGGTACTAAAGTAATATTTTTTTGCGAAAACGGTATATTAAATGTTGGTATACGGTTTATTATCGGTACTCTCGAATATCAGAGGGTAAGAACCGAAAATCGTTGATTAAATATAGCGAACTCATCACAGCTGTTTCAAAAGTCATCCGTCACATTGATACTTTGAAAGTTGCAGTATACAACAATTAATCATCCCGCTATTTTAGTGATGAAAGTTTGTCTGATGATGATTTTGTTGTTTAATATACATTAGATACATACAGATGTCGAATACAGAGACAAGCAAAGCCATAGATAAAGTATATTTCAAGATTATTTGTTTTGCCACATGGTGAGGTAAGATTTCTTATCTATGCTTTGACAATAGTAAATTTAACATACTGACAACCCGCAAACGTTTTTTACCACAGGCAATGGTAAAAAGTTACTATAGTAAAAAATTACCATGGTCTAAATTTACTACTGATCACACAACCGGCCCTAACAATATAAAGCCTAAATAAAACAATACATATAAATCATTTTTAAAATGGTAAAATTGAACACAAAATAATCATTTAACTACTTCTCAATTGAGAATCCAAATTTTTTGTTGTTGACAAATTGCTGAGCAAGCTTGCCACCAGATACAAGCCTGCCACGCTACCAAACTGAACCAAACCACAATTGGATTATCCATTTCTTAGTGTGAATCAAACGTATAAACAAATAAAAACACATTAATAATTTCCTTTGGACAATCTCACCAAGATAACACAAAAAAACTCATGAATATTAAAAGAATATGAAATTAAATCTTAATTCTCCTTAGTAACACTTTCGGTTGCATCGCCGGATTGTTCAAAATATCATCGTGTAAACACATTTGCGTCGTGTGCTTTCTCATTATTTGGTCCTTCCACTTGATGGGAGACGTTTTATTTGGTGATATTATCATTGAATCCATTTCGCGACTGTCGTTGGACGACACGCTCAATTGTAAAACTAAATCTTCCTCCAAGTCGTTATTAGAGATAGCTCCCGAGTCATGTAAAACTCGTAAACCGCACCTTTTACTCGATCTTCGCTTCTTTGTCGAACCTACATTTCCGTTACTTTTCCTTTTATTCGAACTAGCTGGTTTCTTTTGTGTTTTAGATTGGGGTGTGCTATCAACAAACATTTCAGTTTCGTGTGAATACATTTGACGAGTTTTAATTTCACTCTTAACAGAGATGTCCGCCAGTCTTGGAGATTCCAGTTCTTGTGAAAACTCAAAAGATTCTTCCATATAAGGGATCTCCACTAGACTCCCGATGTACGGAGTGTCATGTTCATCATCCGTGATGAAGTCCAGGCCATTGGGAGTATTCTTTTCAGGTGTGAGCATCAGCTTGCTCAAATCCGGTTGATTTTCGACAATGACCGGACTTGTGAGGTCCTTATGATTGAGCTCACTGGACTCGGCGGTTATATTCTTATTTGCATCATTACCGGCGGCTATTTTGGTTATGGTACAATTGATCCAATCAGATTCTGTATGTGTTTGTTTGGTAAACAGCGAAGTGTCTTTCAGTTTCTCTGGAACGATAAGGGTCAAATTCATTGGCTTGCTAATTTCAGATGAGCGTTTCTTTTTGCCATCACCTTTCAGAATGAACCGGCTGTCTGGACTGATGGGATGAAATGTCGGAAGAGTCTCCACTATGACATTGTCACATTTCGGGGTTTCAGACACCACATTTGATTGTACTAATGTATCCACCATTATTTTTGGTCTATATATAATTTTTTGAGGCTGCGGCATATCCATTACGACTACCTTCAAAGGCTCCGGTAAACCGTGAAGACTGCCACCACTCAAAGTCAATTCCCCATCTCCAGTGACTATTTTGTTTATGGGTTTTTTAGACATCTTAGGATAGGTGGGCTTACTTCTGGATATGGTCAAAGGCTTGACGGGGATGCTGACTGGTTTGTGTTTCCCAGCTTTGACTTTATTAATGCATTTGTTAACAATAGGAGTAATCTTAACCACAGCTCCGTGCAGTTGAAGAATTCGTTTGCAAGCCAATTCTTCAGTTGTGAGGCGTTTTGCAGGACCTAATAGTAAAAAAATAATGATAAACAAATAAAGGATACAAAGACTTGGCTAAAATTTAAAAAAATCACCACTTATGATATTTTATTATATTCAAAATATTAAGGTCTATTTCAAACGGTGCACTCGAGAGGTATAGGTAGGATAAACCATCAAATTTTATTTTATTTGATCAAGCATTATCCGTAGCTGCCAAAAATGTAACATCAATTTTTTTCTATAATTTTACAATTTTTAATTGCCGATGTTGGGAATGAACAGAACACCGTGAAATGGCTTTATTCAAAATTCTACTACTCGACATAATCACTCGATACTTTAAAACAATTGTGTTGGCGAAGGTAATTTTAAATGTTCATACCAAATTGTAACACTATTATAACAAATAAATCTGGATTTGATGTAATAAAAATAATAATAATGATTTAAAAAATGCAATGTTAAAACATAATCATAAAAAAGAAGTGAAAAAGAGTACCAATATATCACTGAATGAATATATATAAAAATTATCAAAAATTCACACACAAATGTCAACAATCAGATTTATTTATAATCTTTCTCCAATTATAAAACATTTTATGGAGGTATATGCAGATATAAACTCACCGGGATTGCTCTTGATAAGCAGGTTGAGCGCCGTCCGGCCGTTGATTGGATTGACCAGATTCACAGCAAACTTGCGCGCGTTCTCGTGAGACAGTGCCTCCAGCATGATCTTCAAGTGCTCCGACCTGCTCAGAGCCACGCTGCGCATGATGGGTGTATACCCTGCAAATAAGAACAATAGACAATGTAAAAAACACTTTTTAGCCAAAATTACATAATTATATTATTTATAGTGGATGTGCACACTATCTTGGACATCAAACGGTTGGGGGTTTAATTCTTATCCCAGAGACTAAGTTAGTCCTATTTTTCATAGCAAAATCACTTTACATATATGTACATAAAAGTAGCAAAAATATTTGACTGTATAAAATATGTTGTCTTTAAATTTTAACAGACAAAATTGAATGGTTTCGATGTGATCCAAGATCCTGAGCAATGCATGATGTTTCAATTCCAAACGTGGTTTTCACTCTATTTTTTTTATTTGGAAATTACTTGTAATACAATACATAGTGGGTTAGAAGACTGCATTGATTTCCGCTGCTGCATTTAGTCATCTTCGATCTTTTTTTTACCAATTTGTTTGGGACATATATTTATTTGTGTAAATACATATTTATTTTTGAACGAAAATAATGCACTGTGCCTTCCCCCTTCCAGTGTACAGAAAGAATTACATTGAATTGAAAATGTACAGAAAGAATTACAATATTATACTAATTTGAGATTTGGCGCCTATACTGTGTCGGAACCTTTGACGAAATAGTGAATAACATGTACAGTCCACATTTTGGAGATGTATGCAGAATCCAGATTACAGTGAGTGCCTATTCCTTCCGTATCTTGAATTCTTCCGGCATCTATGCTTGTACGCAATGTGTTTCATTAGTATTGGCACCAGAACTCTATAATGCACCACTTGTCTAGCTTTGGGTAATAATGATGATAAATGCGTCCAGAACACCAATCCTACACTCACCCTTCTTTCAATGTCTCTCTCAATCTTATGAACTGAACATTAATTATTTACTATTATATCACACTTTCAAATCTTTTGAACACCATCACTTTCAATTTGCGAACATTCATTAGATTTGCGAATATTCATTAGTCTGAAAATGTAATTTCACAAAGGCGTGACACAAAGGGTAGGTAATGGTAATATACTTTATAGAAATGTACTCACCGTCAATATCAAAACTTGTGACGGCAGCCATAAGATCTTGACCGCAGAGGGCCATAACCTCGGTAACAAGAGCGAGGGGTTCGGACGAACCCGAGACAAGCCCCATATGAAGCGCATTTCGGCCCTTGACGTCCGTGCAGTGTGGGCTGCAGCCCAGCGCTAAAAGAGTCGAAATCATAGCAGTCGGGCAGTCGGACAGTATTGCCAGGTGAAGGGGGCTCTGAAATTTGAACAAATTCAACTTTGAGTACAATAAATGGGATACGGGAACAGATAATCTCCTGAGTTCAGAAATGTCGAATTTTTGACAATTCCGAAAACTATGTTATTCCAATGAGCTTTCTAAAAACATATATCAGTTTAAGTTGTAAGTCTTGTCAGTGAGTTAAATTAAACTTTAATATTTTTATTTTTATTTATCTTAAATTATTTTCAATTCATTTAAAAAAAATCACAGAAATATGTTCTGAAAAAAATACAACATCACAATAATAATGTGTTCTCCTTATAAATAAATTATATTGTTTGATATGATAATTGCCCATAATTCTGTCAATCATTTGAATTCCAGTTTTCAATTTAAAAAGGTTTGCTTCACTCTTCTTTCGGAATCATCGTCAGGATTCTGATTTTCATCCCCTGTTCAATAACGTATAAATGGATCCCGAACCTGACAAGCTCTTACACAAGTGCAGGTATCCATCATACAAAGGCGAAAAGTGATACGGAACCCACACGTCTAGTATGCTCACTTTTCTTATGTGATGAAGGACTCTACAACAGTTCATCATTACGAATCCATCGTGACCGTTATCTCACGCATTGTGAATCATTTTAGATTATTACTTTTAGTTTATCTTCGTTAATCTCAACTGTTCATTTTTTGTCTTTCAAGGTAAAATCACCGTTACTAAATATTTTAAACCACTAAACACAACTACTCCATTATAGGTGGTACGCATTACAAGTGAATTCTGTCGTATTTTATGCAAGGGTTCATAAAAATATCAAAAATTTTGCTTTTTAAAAAAAGTAGCACTGACATGCGTGCATAAGGACTGCTGTCAAACTAAATTCATTTTAAAATTTTAGCTTTGCAAATACATCAATAGTAAGCCACCATCAATCAAACCACTGGCACAACTAATATTATTTATTTTTGTTTGAATTTGTGAAATTTATATTCACAGAAATGAGAAAAGAATTTAGCAGGACATCATTTATTTCTCAGATAATATAGTCATGCACGTACAGTAGAACCTCGATATGATGGACTAATGAGGGCGAGGAGGTGTCTGTTAAAGTCGAAAGTTCGTATATTTTATAGAATAAGATGGTTTAATTTTTTTTATTTATTTTGAAAATAAACGACACAATACATGTATACACACGGCCAGTGAAGTTTCTATAAATGAATTAAAAATATTATGTGATTTAGAAAAAAGTGATAAGCGATGTATGAAAATTTAATATCATAATAATTTTTCAGCTATCTAGATAGAAATAAATAACAAAACAGTTTTTCAAAAATACACTAATTCAAGTTTAAAAAATATAAAAACACAACAAAATCCTATTTATTCATCTTCGGATGATGTATCCAAACACATCCGCTGTGGAGTGATAATAATGTTCCATGGGTTTGCAAAAGATTATTTACGAGCGTGGACACTTGTATGTATTTGAACATGTATAACATTTACACAATATTTTTAAAAATTTTGTCTGTTACATCCGAAGTCCGTTATATCGAGGTTCTACTGTATGTATATAAATATATTTTAATACATAATGTGATGAGTTCAAATTATTCACCTAGATGTTGAAATCGGGTTAGAGGATTAAATAAAATACAGCAGAACCCCGATTTTACACGCCCGGAATTCACGTTTTCCATCCATTAGCGTGTCATTTCTGCAGTCCTGTATAATTTTAATATATTTAAAACCCAGTTTTACATTTGTCTTTCCCGCAATTAATGTCTAAAATTTATTCAAATTTTGACTAAAACTTAAGACTTACTACTTAGATGTTGGCTCCAATGTAATAACATTGGACATAGCGAAAAATTTATGAAATAGTGGACAGTCGTCGTCAAAAACTTGACAGAAGAACCTTCCGACGAAGAAGAAGTGTCTGCTCAACCCCTCAACTCAGTTATTATAAAGGACGATGCTATGAGGCATATGGAAGGCCTCAAAACATATTTTACTAGTATTAGAATGTGCCAGCAGAGATCTTTATTATTAAAACATTGCTTGAATTTTTCAATATTTTTTTAATACCCCAATTTACATTTTTTTATGTTGGTCCCTTCATAAACTTAAAATTGGGGATCCACTGTAATTAGTCTAAATACTTTTTCAGTTTCTGAAATGAAATAATAGGGGTACCAAAAATAAAAATAAAATTTCATTTATCATTTTCAACGGTTAGTTGCGCTTTTGACTGCCGCCCTTACATTACGTGTTTTGTGTTATTCCGGTGACTATACATACCAAGAGTGAAATGTAATTTATAAAACTGAAATTTAACAACCCTATTTACTATGAACAAATTTGTACCAAAACAAAGAATTTATTTGAAATTTGATGTTATATTATTATAAATTTGATGCCACTAAAAATATTTGTGATGTATTGGGAGATGTTTTGGATGTTCGTAAGTGTCATAGATGGTTCATGAAATTTTGATTTAAAAGATAGCCCTGGAAGTGGAAAACGTATTAAAGTGGATGACGTCATACTGGCTGCCTAAATCAATGATCAAGCGTTCAATTGCATCTTTAAAAAATCGGCAAGGTGTAGAGACAAGGAAAATAGATACCGTACGAACTAAGCAAAGAACACCTATGCGATCAAATAGATGCATGTGAACAACTTTTGGAAATGGAATCAGAAATGCCATTTTTGCAACATCTAATAACTGGAGACGAGAAATGGGTGCTATACTTGAACCAAGGACACAAAAGCAACGGCTTTCGAAAGGTATCGAAACCCACCACTAAGCCCGGCCTCATAATGAAAAAAAAACTTTTGTCCGTTTGGCGGGATTGCAAGGACATTATTCACTTTGAAGCTCTCAAACCTGCACAATTGTAATGTGAACAACCGGATCATTTAGCGGCAGAAATATATATTTTTTATATGCATTCAAATCTTTTATTTAAAAAAAACAACATTCTTTTTTGGTACTCGTAATATATGATAATCGACCATACCATGCAATGTCCACAAATGTGGTGTAATAAATTGTAAAACAATGTATACTTACAAATTTGTTCGGACAAGCAGTACGTTGGTCAATGAGCTTTCCCGCGCTCACGAGGGCAGCAGCAATCTCCTGAATTTTATTTGAGTTATCTAGTACTGCTCGGTGAATAGGTCTATAAAGAAATGATTATAAAATATTATTTTCAGCGAGAGCATTTCAATGAAAAAAAAAAGTTTTTGTTGTCACTTTCTCTTGCCTTATTATTACAATATTTAAAAAAAAATCTTCTTTTTGACATTCTTAAATATCAACATTATCATTTCAGCAGAGGAATATTCTATTGTCATGTTATGAATCTAGATTAATGCAATGTTTTGAACCAACAAAAAAAAAATTTTTTTTTTCTCAATAAATCTTTTTGCCATACCAACGATTTTTTTCTTACAGAAATTGAAATGTACGGATCTAAAGCACAGTAGAGCCCCAATTTAAAGTTTTTGAAGAGACCAACAAAAAAAATAATATTGCTACATGTTTTTTTGTTGTTTTTGAATAGTTCTTTAAATATTATAAATAAAAGGTACATTACTAACACTATTAAAATATGCTTTGAGATCTTCAATATACCTCATGGCATCGTCTTTTGTAGGAACTGGGTTGATGAGATAAATCAAGTTTTCGTTTATATGACTGTCCATTACGTCCAATCTTATTTCGTTGGACGTATTTAATTTTTTTTTAAATTAATTATAGACGTAAATTGCGGGAAAGATAAATGTAAAACAGGGTTTTAAATATACTAAAATGACATCGGACTGCAGAAATAACACGCAAATGGAGGAAAAACGTGAATTCCGGGCATGTAAAATCGAGGTTCCACTGTATGTACATAATTCAATAGAAAATATGCAAACTCTGATATCATTTGAATTTTGGTGTAATTGTTAAAATATTTCACTTATACGTTAACTAAAAATTCATATTTATTTCAAAAGGTTTGCAGGCTATATGTTAATTAAACAACTCTTTTGAAATAAGCCCCGAAACTATATATAATAACATATTATAAAATTGTCATTTTTTATTTTTGACAAGATGAGATGCAATATGGAAAATAAACTTACAAATATCCATCAGAATCCGGCGTTAGTACGTCATGACGAACATCCACAGTTCCAATTTCCGGTGGCTCTTGAACCGTTTGTGTACCAACAATCCTATAACTTCTCTGGCAAGAAAAAAATGCACGTAGAAATTTCTCACGCTTCCTCAAGTTGGTGTGTTCACAGATACCAGAAAGAACCGTGTAATAATTGTCTCGGCCCAATGCGGCTTCCACAGGGTTGGTTATGCTCTTAACCTTCGCCCCCATAATGATGTTATGCATATCTGACTTATATGTGTCATCATCGTCGTCGATGACTATGACTTCTGATTTCGCAGTCAGTTCTACATGATTTGATATTTCTGTTGTTTCGGCAGCCAGTGTGATGCTGTCGCGGGCGCCGATTGATTGTCCACTCCTTAACAGGTGCTGAATTTTTTTAGTTACGTTAAACATTTCTTTATCCTTTTGAGAAAGCTGTGAATATAATAAAAACTATTCATTTTTTAAATTACATTGATAAAATTGATAATGGTCAAAATTAGAATAATGTGAACAAAATAAAAACTTGGCAGTAACACTCACTAAAGAACTAGTTCTATTTTTAGTTTTACGTCTATCATTGCTGTATAATATATTCTATTACCATTTTCGACATGCCATTCTTGAAGACCATAATATTTGGTGACTGCATCATAGCTGAAAAATAAAATACATTAATTTAATTATGAAGATGATGGCGCAAACCTGAAAGAGGTGAAACTACACAGCAACCGCTACTCCAGCATGACGGTTTTGATGCGCCAACACCAGAAGTCAGAAAAGGAACAGGAGGTTAAAAATAAGAGGATGCCTGGTAGTAATGCGCTCCCATCAGAAGTTTTCAAATACGGTGGATTAAATCTCACTAAATTGACATTATGGTGGAGGTATAACAGAATAAAGAATTGAAACAAGAAAATTAGAAGCCCAATAGACAAGTAAAGAGATCCTCTCCTATATAGAAATTCATAAATTCTATCATTGATGATTATCAACTAACTAACTTACCATCACGCCATTTCCTCGCCGAGATAGGTAGAGAGGATAGAGCGCCACATTCTTCTGTCCTGACACACAGTTCTCGCCTCATCCATATTCATACATCTTCTCATACAAGCTCGGCGATTATAACAGGACCATTCTCCAGTATCTGGTTTACCTGGTCGTGCCAAGTCTTCCGCGGACGTTTACTATTTCTGGTGCCATCAACACTAGTGTCATATATCTTCCTTACCATTCTCTCCTGATTCATCCGTTCCATATGACCAAACCACCTTAGTGATCCTTTATTAATCTTACTACACTAAGATCAGCTTTATATTCTTTCCTTATTTCTCCATTCTTTACTCTGTCATAAATGGATCTGCCACACATATGCCTAAGCGATCTCATTTCTACTGCATTCAGTCTACTTTTGTTCTTCTTCTGCCAGCTCCAGGCCTCACTTCCATACATCAGTGTTGGTACCAGGACTCCATTGTGTACCGCTAGTTCCCATTAGCTATAATTCTATTCAAAGCGCCTCCTGCAGTCACCCTCATTTCAATATCTTTTTCAGCCTTTCCGTTTCCATCAAACATACGTCCCAAATACACAAACTCATCTACTTGTTCCAAACATTCATTACCTACAAGTATTTTGCACATTGTCTTACTTTCTTTCTTCTCGAATACCATCACTTTCGACTTATTGACATTTTTTTTATTATTTCTTCTTTATTACATAGTTTTTGCCTTTTTTTGGATTGCCTCTTACATAGTTAAACATTTTTTTAATTTTATACATAAATTACAAGGGGGAAAAAAATAGATAAGGAGGTGTTAGAGGAATTACTTTCCTTGCATACATCATACATTCTACTCACTAGACTCAGTAATTCTTGTTCATTATTTTCCATTAACACTGCATTGTTGGCGTACAATAAACAGCATACAATTAAATCGCCCATTTTCTCTCCCACATTCATACAACATGACAAGGAAATGGTCAGTTTTCATCTCGGCTCCCTGGAACACCCAAGTATCAACAGTAGCGGACCTCAGTCTAGAGTCAACCATTACAAAATCAATCATTGACCTTTCATTCCTTCTCTCCCGTGTGTACTGATGGATTCCTTTGTGATCAAAAAAAGGATTTGAAACAAAAAGGTTCCATTCTAGGCATACCTCAAGTAGATTATTTCCATTCCCATTCATCTTTTTGTCACTGTACACATCAATGGCTGATTCGAAACCATCCCTCCGAGTTCCCACCTATCCATTCAAATCGCCTGCAAAAATTATTATTTCGTTTCACATTTATTACATCCCTTACATTTGTCCAAAATTCATCTTTCATTTCATCATTTTCTGAATTTACGGGGGCTTAACCTACAACTAAAAATACTCCTGTAATTCCAATCTTAAACCGGATCCACATAAGCCTGGCACTGATAAACTCATATTCTCTCATTCTTCTCGAGAGCAAAGCTGCAACACCCAAACACGCTCGGTCCACCTCTGGGACCCCGGACCATAGCACCAGTATGTCGTTGTTCTCCATCTCTCTTTTTCCTTTCTTCATGCTCTCGCTAATACACAGAATATCTAGATTTTTCTCATTTATATTATCACATAGTTTATTCATCTTTCTGTCCATTCCTCCCATAATATTCCACACACCCACTCTGCATTCTGTTCTCCTCTTCGTGCCACCACGGGGACCGCGGCATAATGGGGGGCAAACCTCATTGATACTTATCGGCATGTCTCCCATAAACTAACACTAATTTATAAATACCTTTACAACATTAGCCTTTCATCTAATCCACTAGTCAACCTACATTATGAAGACTTATAATATATTGTCCTTATGTATCTAAAAACTTAATACTAGACACTTTCTCCAATCCACCAGTTACTCTGCAATACTGCAAGACTAATAATATATTGTTCATATCTATATATACCTTAGTCTAAAATCTTAACACTAGATTAGACAAGTAGACTCATAATATATTGTCCTTGTGTATCTTAAAACTTAACACTAAACATTACTAGACTACAGTAGACACTTTCATCCAATCCACTGGTCACTCAGCACTACGAAGACTTATAATATATTGTCCTTATCTATGTACACCTTAAGACTAAAAACTTAACACTAGATTAACAGCTAATATTATGAGACTAATAAAAACACCAAGTCTGTATGTTCAAACAGTCCGTATGCTTGTTTCTTTTAACGGTTCAGGTACCGGAATCCAAGTCCAGGTCTGCCTGGATCCAACTTTGCGTCTTTATACAAGATCACTTCCACTACAGATCAAATGCACTCCATGGACGTATTCTAGAGAAGATCGATGAGTATAATATCAACACCTTTTATATAATCAAGAACTTATGACAACATCTGTAAAACCAAACTGTATGAAGTTATAATGGATTTTAATATTTCAGATAAGCTCATCACACTGATCAAGGCCACATGTGGTGTCCCAACACATATTGCACCTTTATCATATTTATAAATAACAAAATAAATATGTTTATAGATGACGTCCTTATATATGCAGACATCCTTAAATTTAAAACTATACGATGTCTAAACAATTATATACTGTAATAATTCATATATAATAAGCAAAGATCAAAAAATAACTTTTTGTATGATGTCTCGCATTAAATCTAATTATTCTCTAATAAATGAGAGAAAGTTTTGTTAAGTTTGACATTTTATAATACATAATAAAGTGATGAAAATTCTATTTTAGTTGTACACACTCTCCCTGTTTATATTGGATTATTTAATGTACAAAACATTGAGAATCAAATATTTACTATCTAATATCTGATAATACTTAAGATTTGTTAACTTCAAACCAAATCTACTCTTTGCATCAACTAATTACAATGCATTCATTAAAGCATTATTAAATATACTAATTTTATCAGAGGATTCTGATAAGCTGGTTTTCCTATTAATTACAAAATTATTAATCATCAAATTGACAGCAGAGCTCTTCAAAATATATATTTTACTATGGCAATTTCTGGACAATTTGTTGCATCCACTAACCCATTACCCAGGCTACTCGAGTAGTGGCCGGGTACAGAACAAATTAGACAAAAGAAGTATCAAACTTTAGCTTGATGGTGAGCCACAGCACTTAAAAGCTCGGTGTGAATACTGGTCTAGCCACAGCTTTCAATTTGAAAGGAGCTGTATAAGCACCATACACACAAGCCTGAGAACGTAATTCCTGACTCAGAAAATGTCTTGAGACCAACATTTTATTCTTCATAAGCTCATTATTAAGATATTAGACATTGTTTCAGTATAAACACAACGCTGTCTACACTATCACAGCAATGTTAAACCCACCATGAGTAAAATACATTATAGATTATGAATCAAAATAAATTCATTAACGTTATATGTAGTGAGGCTAATACCACACTTATTCATGATCCAATTCATGTTTGATTGTAAACATTCTTCACTGTTTGGTTTACTTAATCATGTTAAGTATTTCCTACGTCTTTCTGACCTTTCTCTCTTTAAAACATTTATAAAAATTTTCAAATCCGTGCACCACATCTCATTAGTTGTAAATTCTAATTAGCAACGTCCGTATTGAAAGTACCATTAACCTAAGATATTCGATTATATAAAACCTATATTATGTTAACAGATTATTTAATAAAAGTTATTGCAATTACCAGAATATTAAAAATTGTAACAGCGATATTTGTTTCGAAATTCGTCAAGAGGATTTGACGTTCCTTGGCCGGTGACAATTCGATGCCACTAAAGTTTGCACCATCCAAGTTAGTAGAAACACATATTACAATAGTTACATTTGAAGATAGAAGTGGGACGCTCACTATAATAAAAGCACTACATTTCACACGTTATGGATAACCTTTCGAAATCACATTTTGTGTCAAAAATACGAATCGAAAACGTAAAAAGTTTCACAAAACTTAACGCACTAGTATAACTGAATTTGCGGAATAGCAAAATTAATCCACATCACATAAAAACAACGCCAAACAAACAACAGTCTACGACCATAACACAATTAGAGAGTCCCTGTCAGACCGGCGTAGAAAAATACTGGAAAATATACAAATCAAACATATACCGATGCTGCCAGGGCAAAAAAAGGTCGCGTTTATTCAATTAGCTCGTTCCTAATTATCTAAAAGATTTCTTCTTTGATTTATAATATTATCATACATATAATAAAAATGTTCCTTTGAATGTCTTTAATAGCGATATCGTTCAAAGTGCATTAATGTACAAAAAAAGTAATCTGAAAATGAATCCCCATTTTTAATTATTTTTTACTGCTGTAAAATAACTACATATTATTTCAAACAACTTTAATCTAGTTTATATTAGTGGTGCCAAAAAAGAATGTCGTATTTTTAAATAAAAGATTTGTATGTTTATAATTTTTTTAATTTCCGCCGCTAAACGGTTCAATTGTTCACAAAACAATAAAAATAAAAAAAACAATTGTGCATTTATCGTTTGTTCAGGTTTGAGAGCTTCAAAGTGAATATTGCTTTTGCAGTCCCACCAAATAGACAAAATGATTTTTTTCGTTGTGAGGCCGGGCTTAGCGGTGGATTTCGCTACCTGACCTTTCGAAAGCCATCGCTTTTGCGTCCTTGGTTCGAGTAGAACATTTATTTCTCGCTTCAGTTATCAGATATTGTAACAATGGCGTTCCTGATTCCACTATCAAAAGTTAAAAAAAAAAACATGCGTTTATTCGATCGCCTAGGCGTTATTCGCTTAGTTCGTGCGGTATCCATTTTCAGTTGATCGCTTGACCATGAGCATCGCAGTTTGTCCGCAATTTTTTCAATATATACAATTGGATTGTTTTCGATTTCGGCAGCTAGTATGACATCATCCACTTTGATAGGTTTTCCACTTCCAGGGCTATTTTTTAAATCGAAATTTTGTGAACCATCTTTGACACTTGTGAACATCCAAAACATCTCCCAGTACATGATAAATATTTTTAGTGGCATGACATTTAATAATAAAGGATGTCCAGCGGAAAAATTTCAAGTTTAATATTTAATTTTTAAAAAATACAATGTTATCCTCATATTTTATTTATGTAAAATGAAGTTTAACGATGTGGATTTTAAGTTTTATAAACAATATCGTCTTAATGCCGTCCATTTCTCTCAAGACATTTGCAATCGGACTCTTATTTGCGAACACGCGAGAGCAAAGCATTGGTTCAATGGCAGCAACTTCACGGCGGATATTTTTTTGTAGGGCCTGAATTGTTCGAGGATTATTTCTGTAAACTCTCGGCTTAAGGTATCGCCATAAAAAAAAGTCGGACGGTGTAAAGTCCGGGAACCGATGTGCCCAGGGTATATCTCGGTATTTGCTGATTAATTTATTGGGAAAAATTCCCCTCAGCTTCTTCATTGAAACTCTAGCTGTGTGTGGAGTGGCTCCGTCTTGCTGAAATTGTGTTCTGTTGTTGAACCCGGGAAATAGCTGCAGTTGCGGTACCAAAAACTCGTCGATCATTCGGCAATACACGTCAGCAGTGACTGTTTCTCGCTGGTTAAAAAAATAAGTGACTCATTGCGATTGGCAAATCAGCAAATCACGCGCGTCGAACAATACCCCTCCCACTTACCTCACCCTGATGATTTATGAGCAATTACAATTTAATCTTGAATTTTTTTCTCTGGTTACCTTATATAACATCAAGTTTCGATAAATTCTTTGTTTGGTACAAATCGGTCCATTGTAAATAAGATTGTTATATTTCAGTTTTATAAATTACAATTCACTCTTGGTATGTATAGTCACCAGAATAACATAAGATACATCGTGTAAGGGCAATCAAAGCGCAACTAACTTTTGAAAACGGTAAACGAAAAAAACGATATTCTTTTTTGATACACCTATTATTTACTTCATATCACAATATATACTTAAATTCGAAAGTAATGGTTTTTATTTGTATCAAAGTCCAAAAAATGTAAATTTAATTAATCTATTTATTTTCATGGCGGTTTATAGTTAAAGTTAAAGTAAGCGACAAAAATGAAATGACCCAACCTGTTTTCGGATAAACCAAGATTAAAAGTAAAGTTTATTGTAATCCAAATTGACGCAACCTGTCCTAACATATTTGTATTTTTGTCAATTTGGACAAGATTTAAATGAAAATATATCCTGAAATCCATGACTTTTCCAGTACCGTTGTAGAAGTTTGCAATTTCTTTTATCCGTTCTACACACAATGATAGATACAATACAAGATCAGATATTCAAACAAATAATACAAATGTTATATAAAGAAGGCCTGAAATTAGTGGGTACAAGACAGCCATCAAAGGTCTTACTATTAAAGACACTCTCCCACGAAGGGACTAGGATGAAACACAATGATGTTATGAGTCACGCCATACCTGGTACAGGCCAACGGACTTGTTACGCACGAGTTTGTTTGTTTGATGAATTTGATTTGGTTGTATGAAAATAAATGTTATTTTTAAGTGAAGTGTCCGCGTTCTCGCTGACACAATCTTGTCATCATCTGCCTAATATATCCCATCTTGTAGTCCACATTTTGATGAAATCGCTGTACAGCTTGAGATTTCCACGACTTGCCCTGTTGCCTAACAACAAATGTTTTGAATTCACCCCAAGAAAAAAACTTAAATATTCTGTAAATAAATAATAGGCAACATTGTTTTTTAATATAGTTATATATTTGGATAGACAATTGGATAAAATGGCTTCCACACAAATCGAAACAAATTTGTGAACACATCTTGGGTATCATTAATAGATACAGCATTGTGGTCTAGATACCATTAATCGGATCCAGTATTCAATGGAATTATGGATAACTGTAAACAACACTCATAATCCTTGTAATGATAACTTACATAATTTTGTTAGGTTGTCATTGGTAACCTTCAGTTAAAATTAAAAATACAATTTATAAATTTGCTTTAATGATATATTTCAATAAATAAATTAATGATTATACATACATACTAATAATTATTGTACATTTATTGAAGGTCTAAGAATAAGAAGGATGAAAATAGTTGAATTTAAAATATTATTTTATTTTATTGTTATTTATTTGGAAAACAAAGAGTTAATGAAAAATATAACTATAAATTCAACCAATTACATGTTTTCTCTGAATTAACAATACTCTAGTGATACAGTGGAAAACAATACTTCGATTAAGACTTATTCATTTGTTTCAATAATTCATTTATTATAAGACTTTATATAAAGATTAAATTTTACACTGCGTAAAAGATAATAAAAGTAGTGAAAACTTTATCTTAAATTGAAGGAGTGTGAAAAATCAATAAAATTAAGAGAAAGAAGAGAAAAAGCAGAAAATAAAAATTTTATAAAAAGAGGAGAGATAAAAAAAAACATAAAATAATAATGTGAAGCATTATTTAAAAAAATCATAATATTTTACCACCCTGGTTAATCCGCAACCCAGTTAATACAACTCTGGATAATCAAGAGTATTAAAAATCAGCAAATATAATTAATAATTAACCAAAATATTCCACCACTTGCTCCACATAAAAATTATACGGCATGACAACACTTTTAATACAGACAGACATCTTCTTATTCTCAGATCTTTAATTAGATTTTTGATTTCTTATTTGTTTTTTAGATTTAGTCAATGAATAAATCTTGTATGTATGTACATATATTGAATATTTTCTTCTTTATACAAATATACCATTCTTCACAAAATTTTAAATAAATAAGTAAGTATGTAGTTATTTAGTGTTTTTTTCAGAGTAGAGTGCTAATATAGTATCGTCCAATTTATCTCCTATTCCCGGTTGTAGAATGCCAAGGCTTTCATCTGGAGACGAAGCCTCTTCCTCTGACACTGGCTCTTCTAGCTTTACATCCTGGCGATTGTCCTCTAAAGGCATCCTGGACTTACTGGCACTTCTAGGAATTTGCGGCAAGGGAAATGACGCTGGAAAAGGGAGAAATAATAAAAACAATGACCGAATAGCTTAATAATATAATTATAAAAATAAAACATGGGGTGTATCCTCAAGATCTATTTATACTATACAAGCAATCTTTGAATACTTTGAGGTGTAGAAATCTGAGTACAAAATTAGTTAAATTCTAATTATCATTATAATAATTGTCTCTTCTTTGCTAATGAAAATGTACAAATGTAATAAAAATATATTTTATAACACTAGCAGGCTTATTAGTGAGGCAGATCGTTAATGTGAGCAGTCTGAATGTCATGTATGTAACCCAACATTGGCTAGCATGCTCAGACTACTTATATTATCAATCTGCCTTGCTAATTTGGAACCTGGAATAAGCCTGTAGGCTTAAATAGTTATGTTAAACTGTACACTCTTTGAGATAATTGTGTCTTGTTTGTAAAATAATTGAGAATTCTTAGAATTAACAGGTTTTTCAATGCCAGTTTTGGTTATTTCAGTCCTCAATGGTCAACTTGCTCAGTATGTATACTGAAAATTTCAGAGACTGTGTTTAATCGAAAACCATGGCTCACATTTCTAGGTATATAACAAGAATAATCTGACATACCTATAACACCTTGCAGGTGGTAATCAGTGTCCACTTTCTTTCCACCATTTTCTACTGCCTTTTCGTCACTCTGAGCCTTTCTATTCTTCGCCAAAGACCACGCAGGAGGTGCTACATTATATGCATCCTTCTTCGCGATTGGTTCCAATAATCCTCTCCTGCTTCTCATGCTAGCGCCCACCAAAAACGGATTGTTAATATCTTTAATATAATTTGGATCATCCTTGTATGAATACTCTTCCAAATTCGAACCCTGTCTGTCTGAATTATCAATGTAGAATACCGAACCCTTATTTTCTTTTTCATCGTGCTGCAAATTTAAATTAGAATTTAGTATCTCATTTTTATTTATGTCGCCATTTCGAACGAGATGATCGTTTATCAATTTCGGTGGTACAAATCGATTCTCAAGACTATCTGAACGATTTTCTTCCGTTATGTTTTTTTGGCAGTCATTTTCAATGCTTTCATTGCTGTGCTGGGTAGATATGGACAGTTTTGGTCCTATGTTGTTTACATTTACAGAATCAGCAACCCCACCGCTGATGTAGCTGATGGTAGTGCCATTAGAGTTAGGAGTTACTGGGCTTTGTAGTGGAGACAGCATGTGTAACGGAGGAGCTGAAGCCATGTAATGATTCACTCCACCAATTAATTGTTCAGTTCGCCTGTAATAAAGCATTAAAAAGTATATTTTAGCTGCAATTATCATGTCAATAAGATTCTGTGGTAGCAAATGATGTACTGAATATCACGACCTGTAAACTGTTGACCATCTTAATATATAATTTGGTAATAATAAATATATATTTGCTCACTCACATTTAGAGTACATATGTACTCACTGAAAAATTAAATAATTAAACAAATATTTAGTTATATTTGTTATTTACATACTTGATTAGGATGTGTGAAAATATTAACTATATTGTACTTAGTCCTTGAAAGGGCTTTCCAGCTATCTAGTAATGTAATAAGAGTGTATATAAGTTATCAAAATGTATCTATTTTTGTCTGTTATTGGAATCAGTCACTCTGTCAATCATTATTATATTTAAATCCTCTTTTAATATCGTCATTTTAAATATTATAGAAATGAATAATCCCAAAATTGCTTTTAATATACTCTGAATGATAAATACGAGTAAAACCGCGAATAATAACGAACCCGATATACGAAAAAAATGACGTTATATCGAAAAAAAATCGAAATATAGTACGAAAACCATGTTTCAGTCATAAAAATGGCATTAATATAACGTAATCCCGTATATTTATTATCAAAATCTTTTGTCCCGGACGAAGAAATGCCTAAACATTTACGTAAATTATAACGAAATAAATAATGTTAAAAGATGATAATATAATTTCGCACTTACAGAAAGCCTCTCTGCTGCATCGCCGCATTCGAACGTTTAATGACCTTTCGCGGTCGCGGCGGTCTGCCGACAAGGTAGTAAATCTATTCATACTTATTTCTGTTCTAAAACCATTGACATAATTCCTGCGGCCGTTCACCTCGACACGTTTGTAATCGTACGCATACCCTGCTAATATGTATTGAAATCCCAAGTCCCAAACTCTGAAAATACAAAATTATACTGGAACCCCCCGAAGTTGCAGGTATGTACTTATTGGGAAGTCGCTCAGTGAAACGTCTGTAGAGTTCAGTATGTCAGCTTTTTACGCTGATGTGCACGACCGAACTGAATATTTGTACATAAATTGCACTTCGTTTGACAATTGTTTTCGTTGAACTCTACAATAATATAAATAATTTCGTTATAATACTTTTTGGACTATGTTTTGTACGCATTTTGTGTTTTCTATTAATTATAGTTTCGTGTGTTTACTGAAATCTGCGTAACATACTTGTGACGTAATTTAATTATTTAAAGTACATTTCCTAATATTTTTTGATACCTTAAAATGCGTCAGGTAGCGTGATAATTCCCTCAAACACTTTAACCAAAATGACACATTGAAATGAGTGAAAGCTGAAATCTCATCTGCTTCGATGATTCGATGCATGGCTAAAAATAATTATACGAGACAGTGAAAAAATGTTAAAACTAAACAAGGGCAAATAAACGAGTATTTAATAACAATGTTTACGGATTATATTTTGGAGTGAATTGCCGCCGTTACCGGGATGTACGTTCCGTAATTAAATACGAATCGTTGTTATAAAAATGCCGCTATTCAACGTAAATTTTTTATTTTTGAATATTTGTTTATGTTCAGCCCGATAAACTATGTTTTGAAGCGCTCTACATTTAAATCACAATTAAATATTGTTTTGTGTTGCTATATTCTGGAATTTAACAATTATCTTCCAATTGGGTTGAATAGGTTCTGTCTTAATTTTATTCATTTGATTTTTTCCAGTTGCTTATCTTGTTTATACAAAAAAAAAAAAACAAAATCTACTAAAAATAGGTAGTATTCAGTTCCCTGATGCCTTTCTCCTCCTTTGTTTGCAGAATCTCGATCTGTTTTTTAAGCCATCGCAACTTTTTTTTGCGACGGCGCGTACATATTAAGAGATTTTTTTTTTGATTTCGTATATGTGTGAATTCGTTATTACGAATTTTTATTTTTGGCCCTTGGATTTGCGTTAGATCGGCGTTTTTTACTGTATAATGTTCTGAGCTGTACGACTATGGTGTTTGATCTAACCTGGTGAGTGGTATGATGACGGAGTTCTGGGGGTTGTAAATGTGATGGGAGAAGTGGTCCACGGTAGAGTTGCCGGCCACCATACCCACGGCCTCCATAACACCAATCTGCGTAGTGCGCACGTGGTAAGGAAAATTCTTATTTGCAAATGTTGGCAGAGTTAGCAACTGGAATAACATAATAATCGGAAAGAATTAGATATAATTGTACCTAATTTTATTTAAAATTAGTCTTTTGATATATGGCATATATATATATATATTATCAATCATTTTTATTCTCAATTGCAAGCTGATATCAAATTCATTGAAGTAGTTTTATGTTACTTTGTTATTGTTTACACTAATAAAATATTGCTTTTGAGACTAGTATCGATTGGTGGTAAAGATTTAAAATTAATGAGGAAACACTACTTAAAATTTAGGTAGACTAAAATGTTTACATTTTTCAATTAAAAATTTGGCATATGCTACTGTTTGTTCTTTTGCTGAGTCACACGAGGTTTTGGATTGTATCGAAAAATACGCTTTCTCTTTGGTTATTTTATTGCTTCTGATTATTTTATATCTACTGCAGAGACGACGCCAGGTGTCGCCCAACATAAATAACATAATATTTTTAAAATTTGAAGCAAATACGTTGTGGTTCATTTCATTAGTTGATATTATAAATAACATTGTGCTAGATGTCGGACAGACCTTTAATGCTTGATGTGTTTTTGAAAACAAAAAAATTTAACAAACTACTTCAAGCCTAAATTAGAGTTTTAATTTTGGTACACAATAAAAAAAAAGTTATAACTTTCTTCTAAATACATTAGGAAAGTATTCATTTTCCGTAGTTGAATATAAAGGAACAAAACAATCACTAATTCCATAAATAAATAATAAGCAGATGGGTTAATCTATATTTATGATTCTTACCAAGAAGGTTATATGTCCAGCAAAGGCGATGAAGAGCAGTACAGCAGTGACAACGCTTTCCCTTACCCATTTGTCAATGTAGTTGGTAGCCGTGAGTATGAACAATGGTCCCGCATGGAACCACAGGGAGCCGCACAGACTGAGGGGGTAGTAGAATACCCCCTGGAGGACATTAATATTGCATTATACTTCAAATATTTTAGCAATTTACCATCAAATCTCTTTGCCAGTGCAAAATTCATGTTTAGACCTGTGCTCAAATACAAAAGATGAAATACTAATAAATTACAGTATTACATCTTTTGTTATTTAAGTAATTTTAACTTATTGCAATACACAAATGAGAAAGTAAAGTGATTTATACCTATATTTAAAAATATTAATCTGGCAGGACAAAGTTAAAAATATTCTGCTCAACAAGAAAGGTGTATTGATATCTTCGAGATGTGGTGCCACAGAAGGATGCTCAACATATTGTGGATTTTACCAACAATACAGAACTAGAAAACCTCCACAAAGAATGCAAAATATGTATATCATTAATTAGTGAACCTAAATGAGGGTCGGCTAGAAATAAAATATCCTGGTAATGAAATATTTTGTTTCATGAGCAGCTGTTCCTAGTTGCCAATAATGAACATTAATTTGATGGGTACTATTTATAGTTCTGTAACTATATAGATGCCTACTCCTAAACAAGGTCACGGCACCAACAGAAGAAGAATGGATATTAAGGAAATGAAAGATGTATGAAATTCAGTCTAATCACCATACTTTTCTGAAATATGGTGAACATATTTAAAGTAGAAAAAATATTAATTGAGGAAGAAAAATTATTATAAAAATTGTACATTTAAAATTCCAATATTTAAGCTTTCAGAGTTGTACTTTTGTAATAATGTACTTACTTTTTCAGGGTATTTCTTAATTGTGAATATGATAGCATATATGAACATGAACCAGGCTGTGATTCTAAGGACTATCAGACCATAGCCTGCAGGACTTTCGTACAGGTACAGTACCTCTCCTGGATCAAATTCCTAGAAATCAGTAAACGACAACATACATAAAATGTAAGGAAAATCAGCTTGTGAGTGGTGGAAATTGACTTTTGGGGGTTAGGACGGTGGTTAAATGAAATACATGTGATTGGCGCGTGTTGAGGTTTATTGTGACAAATGATAAAAAACAATGAAGACAGACAGAAATGAATACAGTGAAGGAAGATGTAAGAAATGATGAAATGATTTGAACTGGTGGTCTTGCTCGGCTAAGGCGAGCCGGCAAGACCGCTCTTGTGAAACGGTGAAACTGGAGAGACTGTCTGGCGGTGAATTGAGCCAGATTTGTGGCAGCAGCCGGCAGCGCTGTCGCTAGCGTCGATGCCGACTGAGATGGCGGTAGATTTGAATTATGGTCGCTACAGACTTATTAATGCAGAACTATTGAACGAAGTATTCTACAAATCAAAATGATCAAAAAAACATGTGTGGAAATAGCTGGTTCTTGAATGTAGGATCTGTGGTAAATACGAATACAGACAGAGTTTCGGCAGACCGGAGCAAGATTACTTTCTCTACACTCACCAGGGTATCGATATCTCTAGATCGACCGACTCTGCGGAAGCTCCTGCCTCAATACCATTAACTTGTTACATATTTCTTATTGTTGCAAGTATACCTAATCGATACTTGTATCTTGTTATCTACTAATCAAATTAATGTAACTTCAGTGCAATAAATTCATTATCTCTGTGTTTCCTGTAAGGACTGTGGGGAGTCACTACAAAAGTAGTAATCCGACTATCCATGACTCCCGAAGATCCATCTGATTAGCCAGGTTATATTCTCTTATCGTCCCTTCTCTCTCTTCTTTTATATATGCAGTAACTTAGGAGTTATAATTTATTCCATTTAAATTTATTTTATGTTTTATTAATATATTTTACAACATTTATTTAGTAATACATAATAATATCTGGGCTGATGTGTCACATCAGTCCTGATTATGACCATTCAAATGTGGCCTGAAATGGTAGTTTGAACATTTGTATTTGTTTTTTAATTGCATTTATATTTATTTTTAACATTGTACATAGTAGGTACATGCACATATGTATATATATAATTTTAATTAAACATTTTTTAATTTTTCAGAACATAATTCTGTGATATTTTTAATACAAATTAAATGCATCGATTAGAAAGATATTCAGAAAAAATCTATTTATCGAAAACATATTTTGTGTACTGCACACAAGCAAAAAACTGTGCATTACTAAAGATTCTGGGAAATGAAAATAAACTAAATAATCCTTATCTTATGAAAAGACCCTATAAAATTCTTAGGAGAACACATTCTTATTGTGAAGTTGTAATTATTCAGAACATAGGTCTGTGATATTTTAAATATGAATTAAATATATTAATTAGAAAGATATACATACAATATACAAGATATATATGACGCAAGTGTTGATGGCACCAGAAATAGAGGACGTCTGCAGAAGACTTGGCACGACCAGGTAAACCAGATAATGGAGGATGGTTCTCTTAGAATCCTCAATAATCAGCAAGCTTGTATGAGAAGATGTATGAATGTGGATGAGGCGAGAATTGTGTGTCAGGACAGAAGAGTGTGGCGCTCTATCCTCTCTGCCTACCCCAGCGGGGAAACGGTGTGATGGTATGTAAGTAAGTAAGTAAGGATGAGATTGATTTAGTATAATAGTGAAATGGTGTGATGAACGTCTTCTTCCTCTAAGAATGAAATGATGATTTGAGTGTAGAGTTGGTCGACTCACCTGAGCTTGGTATATAAACAGAGCTATATACGTGATGAAGTAACAGCATATGAACACAGTCAGCTTGACTGTAAATCCAACCTTCAGTCTGGCTCTAGTGATAGTGTAGCCTTTCGCCATCAACACCAGCAAGAGCAGGTAGGTAATCTCCGAAAAACCACACAACAGCTGTCCTGGAAATTATATTATTATATTAGCATTGTTAATTTTCTTTCATTCATTAGTATGAAAATGTAACGGAATAAAATACAATTTCAACTTAAATTATACCTATAAACCTTTACCAACTTATAATAGTTTGCTCCTCAAACAGCTGTGCATAAGTAAATTAGTTTGTATGATCAGGAAGGAATTGCAAGCAGAAAACCGGATCTTTTTAGATAGAGAATAGTTACACCATTGTAAAATTTGAGGGAACATTTGTAATGACCAATGTTCTCTCTAATTTTGATTCACGGTGTGCGCATAAACTTTTTTTGTGTGTTTTTTCTATTTTAATGACCGATGCCACTATTTGTGCGCTGGGACAGAAAATAAGCAAAACATTACCGTACCAGTATAAGGTCACTGGCAGGAAAATGTACTAAGACACGTATTTACGTGAGTCAAGATAACTAATAATGACTATCAAGGAAATCTGCATACTTTTGGCATATTATTCGCAAAGAAAAATATGATATTTTACAACTAGTTATGCCAGGGAAGACAGAAAGCAGCAGAGGCATAGGTAAAAAGAGATTATATTGGCTGTGTTACCTCAGAAAGTGGTTCAATGTCCAAAATGTTGGTGATCTTACACAGAATAAATCAACACACTGCAACATGGTCGCCGACAAGTGATAGTTTTTCTAGTGCTAATATGGCTAATAATATTTAAAATCCATCAGAGTAAAAAGTAGAAATCTAAAATGTGCAAAATTATTTCTCATGTATATTACGAAAATACGCAAAAACATTACTAATGTACTCAGTAGTATTCAAAAAACTCCATTCGCTTTTGTTTAAATGAAAATGTGAAAAATATAGAAGACAAGAAATCAATTTGTTCTTACTATTTAACAGATAAAACTGCATTTACTTAATATGACTTTGATCTCTGAGAGTCACTAAAGGTACGCATGAACTGGATATGTTATTCTAATCCGCGCATAAAGCATATGCACTGATGATTCATAAATAGCTTTGCGCTGAACTCCGTACTATCATTTACGGCACACCCGACTCTAATTTCTGACCAAAATTTTATCCGTGGACACGGGCTTTTATATCTTATACATAATACGTATACAAGAGGCTTTTTTATCCATTTTGCATTGGGGCTCAAATATTTTAATTACGCCACTATTTGCTTAACTAGGCTATGGCGGGGGAAAGATGTACATATGTAAGTCAAATCAAAAAATTTAAATATAAAATAAAACAGAGGTATAGAATGTTTTGAATACAATAGAAAAGTATTTTTAAATCATTCACAAACTTTAAATGTACTTTTTTAATAAATAAATATCCCGGTGGCGCAGCAACAATATTTTTCGATAAAATTGATTTTATATGTATATCTTTCTAATTAATATATTTAATTCATATTTAAAATATCACAGACCTATGTTCTGAATAATTACAATTTCACAATAAGAATGTGTTCTAAAAATAAATATCAAACTTCAGCAACAAAAATCAAAAGTCTGGCACTCGCATTATAGGTTTAACTATCTAACTACTTACCCAATGTTTTTGCGCCATTTCCTCCTATTCCATTAACAGCATATTTCACATAAGCCAAACTTTGCATGAAAATACCTATCTGCATCATACAGAAAACAAAGAAAAAAAGTCAAAAATTAATCTCTAAGAAGAAAATTTTGTGCAGTCTAACGATTTGTAGGTCTGGTAATATTATAGGGCTAAAGGGGCTATATTTATAGAACCCTCAAGGTAGTAGTAAGTAAAATGGAAAAACTAGACAACCTACGCCCTGACAGATAAGGTATCCGCATAATTTGGAAGGTTCAAAAGTTTTACCTAATTTTAATTACTTTTACTATATTTTTCAGTATACCTGCGATGGGGAGAAAGGTCTTTTGCTAGATTATCAGGAAATAATTAAAGATTATTTTTGGAACAACATTAATCCAACACATTAAGCCACAATCAATCATGTTCACTTGCTCTAATGTCAATGAAGTTCATAATGTTAAAATTATTAGACTTGGATAAATTAATAAATGATTTTGCAAAAATTAAAAGAATGAGAAGTATTATATATATATATACAAGAGTGATATTTTTTGAAATTTTAATAAAAAGATTTTGGTTTTTGGGCGACAATATGTATGTATTAGCAAGGTTAAGTCCAGCTCTGCTCATGAGACTCCTTAATGTAATTGATTATATATATGTATATTATTGTGAGAACTGTCACTTTGGACATGTGTGTGTGTATCAGGAGAGTGAGTAGATGAGTGGTGGGGGACAAGGATTATAAGAGGCTGTCTCTGGGGGAACGAGTCTCTTTCCATCACCACTTCTCCATAATTACTAGTCTATCTCTGAATTATATAATTATAAATTACTGTAAATACTTATAATAAATGTGTGATTGTTACTTGGATAAGGAGTTATTATTACAAGGAATCGAACCCAAGTAACTCGATAGTAAAGAGATAATAGAACACCGAGGGAATCTGGTGGTACTACGGAAGTTACCACAATTATCTACATAAGTTATTTAAATTATATCATTTAAGTACATATAAGGATATATTAAATAAGTAATAAATAGATTTTTTCTGTATATCTTTCTAGTTGATTGATTTAATTTATGTTAAAAATAACACAGAATTATGTTCAAAATACAACTTCACTACAAAAATGTGTTCTCCTTAAAAATATTAAATAAATAAACAACATCCCTTAATATTTTTATAAAAGCAATTCTAGAGCATACATTGATTGTTTGAAACATTTTTACAAGCTCAACATAACACAAGTTTGTTTGCAAATTTCAAATATATACTATGCTATGTACTTGCTAATAGACCCAGTGATAACAATATTGGGGCCCAGTACTCTAATGATTTAGTATACATAGTATAAATTTTAACAGGTCTCCATAGTTACCTGCTGTAATCCCACAGATGCGAGAAACAGCTTGTATGTGGTATGGAGCAGCTGCCTGGACTTGAGTTCTACAGAGCACATCACCAGAGCTATGCTAGTTATCAGGTAAGCAAAGCTGAAGGCAATGAGGATTGGCAAGACATCTGAAAAGAAAGTCTAATGCATCATCTACACCCACACCACTGTATATATCAATTGATCAGTCTGCTCTGCTTACAAAATATAATATAAAAATAAGATGGATACATATATAATTAGTGAAAAGAATAAGAAAATGTATTTATATATTCATAAGATTAAGATTTTTTTTAAACATAAATAATTTTAAAAAGGTATATTTTGCTTTTGTTCACTCACTACTCCAGTATGGAATAATTGGTTGGGAAGGAGCATATAATAATATAATGAACCCGGTAAAAATAATACAGAGAACAATCATCAAAGTAATATTAAAAAAAGATCAACTTTTTCAACACTAACACTTTTTGCAAAATTTCCAGTTCCCAAAATAGAAAACATTTACAAAAAAGTCTCAATTAATTAATTACTTAAAGAAAATAACACTGTAAAATTTGAAACAAGCACATCATTAAGGTTTAAAAATAACTTTAAATCCCTAAATGTAACACTATCAGCAAAATTTTATATACTTAGGGATAAAAAATTTCAATAGCCTCCCTATACAAATTAAAGAAATAAAAGAGCTTAGAAAGAAATTAAATGAACACTTCAGAAGCACATAATAAGAAAATAAATAATATTATAGAACACATCAGAAGCACACAAATAGACAATAAATAATTATAGACTATAAATGTATAACTCTCTATATAAAATTATTACAGTATAACTCCCTCTCCAAGCACAAGAGCTAGTCTCTTTTTTGGAGAGGTAAGCGAATAGAAAACATGTAATTTTAATAATGTAAAATACTTAATTCATATTATAAAAATATTGTAAAAATGTTAAATAAATAAGTGTATTACTAACAAAACTCATCAGCCGAGAAGTGTTCATGCCAGTAATCACCGGGTGGACCATTTGTCATCAGAAATCTGTATTTCACATTCAAACCCTGAAAATGTATTATTACATATTAATATTACTCAAAATATACTGATCAATATTTATTAAACACCTATGTACTTGAAATTAAAAAATAAACATGTGTGCATTTAATTTGGAAAATATCATATTAGATTTTTTTAACACGTCACATATAGAACATGTTACATGAAAATATGTCACAAGAATATTCTTACTCATTTTAAATTAATGTCTTACGAAAAATATCACTTATTGGTCTTCAAGGGTGAGGATTCAATCACCAATCTCTTGGTCATCATGCTTATTACTGCTAGACGAAAAGAGCTGATCAATTAAATAATTAGAATTGGTCAGAAGTCATCCTAATTTAATTATCAATACCTTATTTTCTCCGCAGTTGCTGATGGCTATAAACCACCATCTCTCTCTGACTGACCGAAACCTCCTAGCATTGTGGCATGTTACTATTAGTCGGCCTGTATTGCCGGGTAACATTGGTCCTTTCGGCCTTGGTGGTGAGGGGTCAAATTTTCGGGCTTTTGTTCTGTCGTAGTACTGCTCTGATCGTGAATTTCTTTTTACTATGTCACCCTTCTGCAAAAAATTATTGGTATTTTGGGATAGTATAACTATTATTGTAAAAACAAAGAATATATTTGTGAATTAAATTATGTAGTGACGGATTATCACTTGGAGTACATCTGTGAAGAATGCTGAGCTCTTGGATAACTTAAAAATAAAAATTTTGTTGCGAATCTTTGGATCCATAAATGATGGAGGATTGTAGAGAATCCAGTACAATGACAAACTTTACAGTCTGTATTAGGAGTCCAGACTATAGACAACTCTGGCTGAGATAAGTGGGACACCTGCAATGATGCACTAATCCCACGTTGGATACATGATTTACTAATCTCAAAATGTAAAGAAGGATGCCAAGGACTTGGTGATGCTGGTGAATCATTGGAAGTAACAGAAGGCAAAGAGTCATGTAGGCGATAGATGAGGAGACGAGGGCTCAATTTGGGCTATAGCATCATTGAAGAAGAAGTGACCGATTATCTATGATACTTAGTAATGCATCTACATATATTATTGTAAATATTATAGTAGATGAAATAGCGAACCTTCCTTTTCTATGTGCTTTCAAACTACACAAAGAGATCGACATGTGATGTTTGTTTAGACTTTTAGACTAAACTCTGCTTTTTGGTACTGATATATGTATGCATCAATTCACACTATTAAGCCAAGCTAGACATTACTTCCTATTTTACATTTTACATTTAGCTATTTTCTAACTTATTTTGTCGTTTTCAAATAATATTGGTCAGATCATAAACCATACATGTTAATTATTTAATCAATTGGTATTGACATAATTGAAATACATTGGGTTCTTTTTCATTTATATAAATACAATATATGAAACATGAACATTCAAATCAAGGTAAGCATTTGCATGTACCTTTTCTGAAGGTGAAAACATGGTTTCCACGTCTTCCAAATTAGCTACAATATCACTATCATTTTGGTTTCCCTCCCTCACATTCGTAATCAACGTTATCTCTGTAAATCCATCAATCATTTCAACATCATCAATCGATGAATAATTTCTGCTTTGGATTCCATCGTCTATCAACTCTTTTCCAGATTCCGATGTAGCATCGGCAGAACTTGTGGAGGTTTCATCAATATTCTGTGTTGTCTTGAGGAATTGATCAAAATACCTCGGATCTTGAGTGGTCGCATTCGGATCACTCGGTAATCTTGGTTTGGGCAATTTGGTTTCAGTTTTGTTTTTAGTTTTCTGTGTTGGTTTTGGAGTTGGACTGAAAAATAAGTAATTTAGATTTTAGTCATTCAAAATATATAGAGCTTTTAGAGTTATTATGGGACATTTCAAAGTAAAGTTTAACTTTATCAAAATTATAAGAAATTCGATACTGCGTTATTTTTTGATATCTAATACTAGTAAATTTATTTAGATGTTTTATTGGATAGAGAGGTAAGATACACATGGCACATTGACCCAAAAAATAGAAAAATTGTAAAAATTAGTATTAAATCTTAGTTAATTTTCAAATGTTATTAAACAACTATGCGACATATTACTATCCATGTGAAAAAAAATGAATTGAAGAATTCATATTTTAAGATACCAATGTTCGACTATAATTACCTGTAGTTATTAACATCTTGGTCCAGGGTTTTGAGGACACAGCCAGAGTACTCGCTCTCTGGATACCAGTGGGAAAGAGGAATCAACTGATTTTGCCCAGCCTTGTTGAGAACAGTTTCTCTTTCCTGGCAAGTCTGAAAATACAATATATAATATTAACACAAGATATTAAAAAATTGCCCAAGATTCCATTCAACTGAAACACCTAAACCATGCCATTATACTTTTTTTATTTAAATAAATTTATTTTAAAAATAATTTCATAAAGTCAAATTGATTTTTCTGTACTCTTTCTTTATATGAATAAATACTGAGGTAGTTACCCACCATTGAGTTTTTACCGTTCGCACGGCATAAATTTCTGCTATAGTTCAATTTGATTGTATTGAATTGAACAATAGCAGAAACCCAACTGATTGATTACAATTAACATACCTTATCACTGTGATATACACTGGGCCACTGTGATTCATCATCATAATAGAGCAGAAGATTGGGTAATCCAATCTCTGGATTAAACTCTATCTGATATTCAAACTGTCCATCAAAAGACAGGAAACAAAATCTCGCCAGGAAAGCCCAGTTCTGGAAAATGGAATAAAACTATTACAATAGATAGAGGAGACATAAGAAAGTATGATAAATGTGGAGAGAGCATGTTCCTCTTTTTTCAAACAATTAATTAGTTAACTTGCTTCATGCACTACACATTACTTACTATTATCTACATATTATTAATTCAAAAATTAATTATGTCAAGTAGATTGTACAGAGTACATGAATTAATTAGTTTTAATTATAGTATATCTTACCAATAGATAAAGATGGTACAACAATTTATTATGTTACTTACCTTAGAAGTTTTTAAGACTCCTTCCACCCACTTTGGTGTTGCCGTAGGAATTATAAATAACAATAAAACTATTGATATAATACCCTTAGTCCCATTTACACTTAGATATCCCATTTTAACAATATTGTTTCTTAAAAAAATATCACTTAGTCAAGTAAAATGACAATAAAACAATAATTTATGAATTCAAACATCTGGAAAAAAAAACTTTTTGATTAATTATGAAAATTTTAGGGATTAATAAAAATGACTCTAATAGAATGGCACTATTATATATTCAACAAAATTCCGATTCCTGTTATATTAATTACATGGATTACATTTTTACTTGCTTATTTTCACTAGGAAGGTATATTATCTTTATTATAAATTTAATATAGATTTTATTATTATAAATATATTTAATATACAAGTCAAAAAAGTTGATTAAAATAAACTACTTACAAAATATCTTTGGTTCCATTATTAGAAATTATTATTTTTGAAATTGATCACATTATGTTTAAAAGGACTTCAATTTAGCACAAGTAACTTGCACAAAAGCAGTGCACAAATGCGGAAGTCAGGTATACAAGGACTGAGGATTAAGTTCATTGAGAGAATGTTATTGTTTTTTTTGTTAGGAGAGGAAATGTGCATCAAGAATTTGTTACCAAAGGAAAAACCTTTAATGCAGCATTCTATCTGGAAGTAATCAAAACGATTATGAGCTTGAGTGAGGTTTGTCCAGCCTGAATTGTTTGCGAATGAAACACGGATGTTGCAATGTTGTGAAAGACTTTTTTGTCAAAAATTGAATCACCATGTTAGAAAACCCACTTGATCTGGCCACCTTTGATTTTTTTATATTTCCCAAAATCAAGAGACACAAAGGATCATCATTAGGGGTCATGAATGGAGGTGAAATGGATTGTGCTGCATGTTTTAAGGACAGATAATGACGTTGAACTGTTTCCTGCAATGGAAAAAACATTAGACCAGGTGCATTGCTTTAGGAGAGGATTATTTTGAAAGGGACTATGTACCAGATAGCGAATAAGTATGTTCTATGATTGTAATAAAAAATATATGCAAACTTATTGTTAGTCCTCATACATAGTCAGTTATGTATGTTATTCAACACTATTAAATTTGTTACTGTTATTAGGCATAAAGTAATTTATGCGCTTTATTTTCAATTATTATCTAAAACGTCCATAACAGGTGCAGCTTACAAATCTGAATTTACCAAACTCTGGAATATGAGCAATTTGTTTGCTAAAAATTAAAGTTTTGCAGATAGCTTTAATTTCTCTTTCAGCCCCAGTGAACAGCAGAGACGACAAATGCATGGCCAGAATTTGTACAGCATTGACATCAATTGCACGAGAATGGAATGTCATACATTTCTGTGACTTCTAGGTGCAGAATGATTAACTAGTTTATGTTCCTACTCCTTAAAATGTATTACTCCCAAGCTGTTCAGATAATATTGATACAAATGTTACTATATACATATCACCATTACTTTAAGAATGAGGTCAGTATAATATTTTTAAAAAATGTTTATAAATATATTTTAGCACAGTGGATAAGTTAATTATAAGATTACAATGCATATTACCTAGTCCACCTCAATTAACCAATTTCACAACAGATTTGAAAAGGATCTGAATAAATAAACAAAGATATCAGATAACCATCACTAAAACTTATTGAGTTCACTTACCAATTACACAAAAGATTTCTAGCCGCAATATCACCCGTACCTGTTTTCTATCTTGACTAGTTTACCAACATTAATATTGTCTTTAATTCTTTATGAAACCATCACTACTTTTCAGCTTTAAGTCTATTTTTACTGCCGACACGATATAAGGGTGGTTTGATACCCTGCAGGGGTGTTCATCATTTCTATGGCAACAAGAATCACAACAAACTTATTTTGTGATGATATTGAAACACATGGTAACAGATACACCAAAACAGATGCAGATCCACACTATCTACCAAGCTATTATGTATAGGAGTACGCAGAGGGCAGGGTACTATACTATTCTACATACATATAAGATATGCTATGATTTTTTTTTATGGCAGGATCATTATATTAGATTTTTATCACTGCTAAACATATAAAACAATGAAAAAAAATCATTGTAAATAGGAACTCAATGTCATCATTTATGTCAACCACACAAAACAACTTTGGACACTTTCTTACAAAGACATTCAACACCAGACCAAGACTTTCCCAAGCCCATGGTACTTCTGCATTTCCATTATGGAAACATTTAGCCATTGATGACTCCACCTGTGCAATTAAAGATGTGATGTGACGCCATCAAATTTTTTTCAGTGATCATTATTAATATTTATCTGAAGTTCCCTTAAATGTATCCATTACAGTTATTATTACACAGGATGTGACAGAACTGACTGAGCAGAGTTCAAGCATGTGCTTGTTTTTCAATCCTTATAATAATTGTACTGAACTAAATATTTTTTTACTGAATCTATGTCGGCATCTTGACGTCTGCAGATTTTTGCTTAAGGCTGCTGTTTTTAAAAGGGATTAATCCTTACTGAAAACTGTGTAGAATAACATTTCTACTTATTTGTTTTACTTGACAGACTAAACGTTCTAAGTGTATTCCGACCTATGATTCCATATTTCAGTGTTTGCGTATATAAAATTTATAGGTTATAGTTTATCATCTGTCAAGCGAGCAAATCTGCAGTTTTCAGGATATTATCAAGTTAGATTATTACCAAAATATGTATAAATGTCAAATCAAAATAAAATAATTATTATTAAGTTAGTTAACTAAATAAATGTTTTTGAACATTTTAAATCCGTTGTCGGAAGGAGAAATTGTAGAAAATATTTTAAGAGAAATCGAAAGCAGAGTACGGTACCGAGTAATAAAAGAACTTGCCTATTTTAAAGTAATAAATTTACAATTATAGTTTATTTTGAAATTGACAGAATTAATTGTTCTCAAAATGAAAAAAAAATTAACTTTTTATTTTTGATACGTAGTGTACCTACCTATTGTACACTTAGTTAGCATCATCGGCAACAGCATAACCTAAGTTTGTGCCTACTGCACGCCACTGTGCACCGTGTACATGAATTCTCAGATAATGGTTTAACACATTTGTAACATGGGGTCTAGTATTTATTTTAGTTTCAAATGCATTATTTTTATGCAGTTATGATGGATGCGGCACAGTACACGCATCGATAAGTGAAAAAAATGTTGTGCTTCGAATAGTGAACTACATATTTTGGTTAACGATTATTGTCTGGAACTTTAGGTGACCTATTACGAGGCATGCCTGTCTATCTTAACAAATAATTAAATTTATTCATGCATTAATGTTAACATACACCTGATAGTAATATGTATATACTAATATTTCAAAAATAAACATAGTCACGTTGGTACGCTTGCATAAGGGCAATTATCTGTACACGTTTGTAATCTATTTGACAACCGGGTGATGAAACTTTCTCCAACTGGTTGTTCATTATTAACTTAATGTTGATAACCGATTGACCAAATCATACCCATTTCCAATTAGCTGATACACCCGGCATTGCACAAGTAGAAAATGTACACTTCAACAATTTCTACAGGTTCTAGAAATTCAATAACTCCACCCTCTCCGCCAACTCTGATGGGCCTACGCTATCCACTGTGAAAATATATCCCTAGTAGTCTTTTAATATGCTTTTAGAACCCTTTTTCTCACCTGGCATCGCACATATAAAGATAATTAAACGCAACATAAATAAAATAAAACATTGTGTATGAAATCTATATAAATTTATTACCACCCTTAAACAGATGTTGGATATAAAATATTTTTATACAAAAAAAACTTAAACATATTTTTCATCTCGCCATCATCAAAAGAAACTTATTAACAAAACAAAATAAATAAATCATTGAAAATGTTAAACTATTATATAGAATTTTAGAAAAAAAAATAGAAATGCATTACATGTACTTGACTAAAGTCAAAATTTTGAGTCCGCAAGCATTATTTTCAGTCTAAATGCTTCAGAAACGTGGCGTTTGAGAAATAATTAGTTTCTTATTAATTAAAAAATTTGACAGGTATTATAATGTTGAAACATGAACACAAAACTGACTTATTGAACATATAGAAGTATCATATGTTGATGATAGCAACGCAGGTATTTTCGATAAAATTGTTAAATACATATTTAACTAAAATAATATTAATACCTATTTACGAAAGCTCGCAGCCCTCGATACAGTTTTTTTTTAAATATGTACAGAGAAAAAATAATTTTGTGACACGTTATCTAAAAATTAAAATAATTTAGTCTTTGGTCAAAGCGATTTTAATTGCTGTCGCAGAACAACTTAGTCAAGCGATACAAGTTCTGGCTTGTGGATTATTACATTATTCACTTTTCGTTTTGCATCATTTCAATGATTTATTTAGGTTGTTAATACAAAATGACATTTTTTAAAATTTATACAATATTGAATTATGTAATTCATTTATTTAATAATAAGTAAATTAAAACTGAGGAAAAAAAATCAGTCGAAATAATAATAATTAAACATCAAGTTTAATAATTAAAGTATGTATAGTTCAACCAGCATAACTTGATCATCGGCAAAACTGGAAACTAAACTGACGCTGCTCTGTCTCAAGAATATAGGACATGACCAGACAGAGATCTTTTGCCTCGAGCACAGGTGCCGAAGAGTTAGATTAAGATCTAGCTAAAGGTAAGAGGAACAATTTTCTGTCTTGATATTAAAACATCTTTCATTCTTCTATGGATATGCACCGACTTTCAAAATCACATTAGATTTAAGTCTTCCAACATTTAAATTTATTTTGTCTAATTGGTTTATTGTAGTTATTCTGTAGAAGTCTTTTTGCATGTATTTTTGTCCAACCCTCCATTCACAATCACTCCATATGATCTACCATCAAGTTTTCTGCTTACTCCTCAACCATTCATCTTATCTAAAGTGCTCAGATCAACCCTTCAGTCTTTCCGTACATTTTCGATCTTGGTCTAACAGTTTTCCCATCATTCATTTAAGATGTTACTTTTCCGCAACATTCAACCACCTTTCATTAAATGTAATCTAAGTTTGGCCGGAATCCAATACACAGGCTGGTTCAAACACCAGTATTAAAGTACAAGTAAATAATTGAATATTGCAAGTTGACAGCTGCTTTAACGGGTAACTTAATATCAAATGATCACACTGCTCTCGGCAATGATCGAGTTATGTTGTTCATAGTAAAAATACAGCTAATTATAATGCGTATCGTGATTCAGTCACATAGAAAAGGAAACATGTCTTAAACATATATATATTCTAAATAATATAACAATTAAATGGAAAGCAATTAAAAAAAAATATTGAGATTTTTGTAATAGAAATTTTTTAAAAACAAATAAAGATAACTACTTTAAATCAAGGAATATTTATTTAAAAAATATTCATCATATATTTGGACCCTTTCCAATTAAAATTCCACTTGACCCAAAGCTGAAAATATTTTACTAAAAAAAGTATATATAGGTAGTTTTACGAAAAATAGTAAAACGCTTTTGAAACATAATCTTAAAATAAAATAATTAATTCTTCGGCTAAAGTTTGTGATGTATATAGTAAAACATTATCCGGCTACGGACAGTGGATTTTTTAAACTGTGTTAGTGTGGGCAACTATTGAAAAAAAGAAATCTATAACTTTACTAATATTAATAAATGACAGTTAAAAAAATATAATATTCTTGGTACGTTTTTCCAACGTGGCAAAGTTGATTAATTTTTAATAACACCCTGTATTTTTTCTGTCGCCAACTATTTAGTCTAAACAAAATGATTCTCAATTCCACTGTGATCATAAAAGCATGAGGTAAACTTTTGGCTAAATCATACCAGCATGACCAACCCTATGGAGCAGCTGATCTATATGCTAGCTCAATATTATTTTGATGAGATTGTGTTGTAAAATAAGAGCACTATGTTTATAGAAAAAAAAAGGACACAACTATAATAATAGTTTTTACAAAGATATTTTAAATGAACTTATTTTATATAAAGTACGAAATTATGTTCTGTAACTCTTTGATAATAAATAAAATGTATAGGTACGCTCAAACATGAAAAAAATAGTATTTCAATCATCAAAAATAGCTTTCCCAATAAATTAAAACTAAATAGAATGTCATAAATTCAATTGTTTTTTTTTTTAAATATAATCGATCTGTTAAACTTTATTTATATAATTTTCAATACATATCTACTTTTCATATATAATATGCTATATATATTATAATATAATCACCAAAAAAATACATCAAATTAAAAAACTAAAAGGAAAAAAATGATGAGCAATTTACTTCATTTTTGACACTTTCCCATGCATCCCGCTCTGTAATACGGCCAGTGTTTCAAATGTAATTTTTTTTCTTCGGCTTTTTTGTTTCGGACTTTTAGTTTCATCTGGCGTGAGAGACTGCACCTCACTGACACTCGAGCAGCGCGACCAGCGATCTCCGGAACAACTCCTGCTGCGCGCGGGCGTGCTTTATCTCCAGCTCGGCCATCTCCACAAGACTGCAACAATTTACATTTTCAAATTCCTCGGAACAATGACATTGAAGCTCATCATTTAAGAAGAATTAAATTACGAATTTAATATACTTTCACAATTTACAAAAAACTAATATAAATTTTTGGGTAAAAAAGTTAGTTTTGCTGAATTCAATTTATTTTATTGGCCTGTTCAATTTCAGATTAATGAGCAGCATTTTTTAATGTAGAAATACGCTATTCGTCAAATGATTCGAAAGCATTGTATTTAAAAAATTATTATTAATCGAATTGAATTGATGATTTATTTTACTCAAATTAAAATAAAATTACATAAGGAACAAATTTTAATCAAAGAATCTAATTTATGGTGTTTGGTACCTTTTCCTAAAGGCCTGTACTCTCCGGGCACGGAAGTCTAGCAGCTCCTCCCTCCCTCTAGCAGACATAGCTTCAAACCTGGTACAGGCTGCAGTCTGAGCTTGCTCCGCCTGGAATATGAGCACACATCAGAATACTAATTAGGTTCTACATACTGTATTAGATAACTTCTTTTTTTGTAATACATTTTATTTTCGAGGCGACCACTACACTATCTAGTAAAAGCAATCGGCACGGAAACACCGACTGATGTCGCAAAGCAGCCACTAACCAGCAGAAAGTGCTAATACAGTGGAATCCGGAAATTATAATCGCAGATAATATCATAATCAGTCAGTACCAAAACCCTGTACATGTATAAAATTTCTTTAAAATAATCCACCTATTATAATTAAAATTCGGCTATTGTTATCAATACGTGGATACAAAAGACGTAAATTCTTACAAATGATCCTTTTCTTCGAATCTCACTAAACATAAGTGCCCGACGACAATAATATAGATAACGATATTGAAGTGGTAGATAGTTACAATGACTTTACACAGAAATATGTAAAGAATTTACTGATGATTTTTAAATTATCAAACGAGAATGAACGAAGACAACAAAAAAATATTAATAAGAAATATAGTTTCTTCTGGTAAAAGTTTTCAGCCGGCTATCGTTATCAAAAGTTACAGGTCCCATAGTGATCACAATAAGCAGATTCCACTGTATATAACGTGTAGGTATTTTCTCAAGGTTACATAGTCACAGAAAAAACAAACAAAAAAGTGAAATTAACCTTTTTCCAAAAAAAAAAATATCATTGGAAAAAGGCCCTGAAGGTGTTTGCGAAATATATGATATGATGCCCAGATATACATTGAGAATTCGGTCCTGTCTCTCTTTAGTATGTATCGATACCGAAAATATGGATTAAATTTGTAATATGAGATCCCATCAAAGGGAAGTACGATACACACCTCTTGTACTTCCAAAGGCTGGCAATAGATTGGGACAGACATAACACAATTAGTATAATCAGACATTCATATTGAAAAATACATTCAACTGAAACACTTCATAATAATGTAACTTACAGCGTGGACGTCCTTGTTTTTAGCCCGAGCCTTTTCTAAACTCCGATTGGCCGCCTCGTACGTCTGGAGACACCTGAAACATTTTTGAAATTGTTCAAAATTCACATCTGAAGTTTCGTTTTATGCGGTGATGAGCGGTACTTGTGAGAAATTGTACCTCAATCTTCTGACAAGCAGGCACTTTGCAGCGTGAGAGTCCCGTTGGTAGTATCTGAAAGTATCGGCCAATTTGAGATCTTGGTCCGTTGCCACCCGGCCTTCAATTTTCTGTAAAAATCAAAATAATAATAACTAAAAATTGTATTTTTAGATAAAATAATTTTAAATATGAATTAAATATATTAATTATAAAGATATACATATAAAATCAATTTTATCAAAAAATATTGTTGTTGCGCTACCGGGATACGAACCTGGATCTCTTCCCTAACCGGGGGAGGTGCTTTATCCAACTAAGCTACAGCGGCATTATTTTTAGCGACAATTTTTCGACCCTATATGTTACCTTTTTGAAATCAATACATTTAATCGTTCCATCATTTGACAGAGCCATCTACCTTATTTTTACAGAATCTCAAAATACCTTTAAGTAAATCTGATAGTAGACGCCAGAATTATCAATTCATTTTTATTAAATTTTGGACACATTGATACAACAATATTTTTCGATAAAATTGATTTTATATGTATATCTTTATAATTAATATATTTAATTCATATTTAAAATATCACAGACCTATGTTCTGAATAATTACAACTTCACAATAAGAATGTGTTCTCCTAAAAAATAAAATAATTTTACTGATGCCATTTGTTTGTATGCGTCACCTGTTCTGTGACTTTCTTGAACTGTTTTCACATTTGGTTTCTTCAATTAAAACTGCTTTCACTTGGGCATGTTACAAGTGAAAACTATTACTTAATTAAATTCCACATTATTATGAATTTATTTAACTTCTTGGCGAGTAGTATACAAGTTTCCAGATGCAGTATAAGGTGCTAAATAATACATAACTAACCCTGCACTTTTCAAAAGTCTCGGACACTTTTGTCAAGAACCGTTCCATCGGCGGTTGTTCCAGCGTCGCCAGGTGCAGGATGCAACTTGACAGCTTTATGTAAGAGTCTGCCACTTCTATAAATCATCAAGTAAATTTTAAAATAGGCTTAATAGCTGACTTATAGCAGAATAATCTGGAAATACTATACTATAATTCATATTATTCAAAACTGTATCTTAAAAATTTGATTTATAAATGATTAGTAAACAACACTAGGTATAGAGATTTGTGTACTAGACCTTTGTGCTTGCCGGTCATCTTGTCAGATCGCTGCGTGGCCTCCTTGAGGTGATTGTTGTACTCCGACAAGAAACTCATCTCCTGCTCGAAGAAGTCATTGACATCCCGAACAGTGGCACTGAGGTAAATCTCATCTGTCGTATTTCCTAGAGACTTCACCTGCAATCACATCACACCATTGTCACGCATCTACTAGAGCAGGAATCTAGCATTCGGCTCGGTTTATGAACATTGTTTGAATCTTAAACGTAAATAAAACATGAATTTGTATATAAATCCTTAAAAAATGGCATACAATGAAAAAAATATTAATAATATTTAAAAAAAAAAAACAGATTATAATTCTGGCCAATTGTTTATTGACCGAAATAAAGTGCACCCATCAAATCTGATAAATTAAAAATCAATATTTTTTGGGAAACATGTTCATTGACTGTATAACAAATTTATATCTACTTCAAATGTACATTTTCAAGAAAATTTAATACAATAGTTATGTAGTACATACATAAAAAAAATTAAAAATAGCTGTCTTCATCTAAGGTCAATCTGAGCTTGATTACAATTTATTACATATGTTGTATATGAAATGTAATTAAATTCAACAAGATGAAGACGTATAAATATATGAATGCTGACCAGTCCACCGAAGATGTCCATCTTCCTCTTGGGCTTGGCACACAAGTCCTGGTCGTACTCCAGGAAAACCCGCAAGTGCGAATCTTTCCGGAAAACAGGGTGTGCTGCCAGACGAGTCAGAAACACTTCGTGCATTGCCACTGTCTTCTTGAACGTCGCCAGGTACTCACTGAAATTATAACATTTTAGAATCTTTCATGATGGCTATTGAGAGGCAAAATCACTTTCAACATTGAATTTATTTGAGAAACATTGAGATTAAAAAAATAATGCTTTCAATATGGAAAAATAGATGTCATACTAAAAAAATACATAAAACGTAACATAAAAATAAAATTTGAAAAGATCAATAAGGTTGCCATAGTTCAATTGGTAAAGCATTCTACCGGCACTAGGAAGTTCTGGGTTTAAGTTCCGGTAGCGACTATACTTTATTGAAAGATATATTTGTTATTTTTTCTTTGTTCATAATAACATCTTAAAAAATATTGCATGCTGGTAAAAATGAAAGTGTAAGTTTTTATGAATAGTTAAACATCTTGGAAGTAAAAGGTATAAAAGTCCACTAAATAATGAATACAGCAATGACAAAAGTAATATAAAATAGACGACTCACTCTTCCAACTCTTCCTTCATTTTGAGGAACTCTCCACGAGTGAGTGCCCCCTCCCCCTCCCCCAGGCGCTGCAGTTTCTCCCTACTGGCATCGAAGTCGGGACGGGGAGGTGCGGGGGGGATCTGTCAAGAGAGCGGTTCAATTGAAAAATGTTAAATGAAAATAGTTATACCTAAAGCAGCCAGTCCATAATTTTGAATTAATGAAATATTGTTTTTATCAGACGCAATAAGGTCAATCATATATTCTGCTAAAAAAAGTCATAGTTCATACAAAAAGATATAATAATCGCCTTCTGATCGCATTTAATAATTTAAAAAATCTATATATTTTCTAAAATCCTCTTATTAAAAGTCATAGAAAATTTGGTATACTATTTATCATTGGTAAAGGACATTTAAGTAATTATGTAGATTTGTTTATTCACACTTTCCTCAAAATGACTTTTATTTCTGTTTGAGTTTTCTATGGCTAGCTGCTTTAAAAAATTAGCAATATCTGTTGGCTAATATAGTAAAGATGTAAAGACTCAATTTATTTAAATAAAAACATTCAAATGAATTTGTTTAATAATGCCAATTTTATTACAACAAAAATATAATTCAAACAAGACGTTATCAATGTGTGTCAATTTGGCTGTTAATTATTATTTTGTTAAACTTTACAGGTAAGCATTTGGTATTAATGTGTTTTCAACATTTACAACATATATATAAAGTAATTTATGAGTTACACTAGTTGCAATTTGGATACTTTCATGACATTTTAAAATTTACAACCTTTTAAAGGAAGCTGCGAAAGACAAACATCTAAAAGATGGCACAAAAATGTATATTTTGACTTAAATGGATATACAAATATAGTTTTATTCAGACACATAGTTACCAATTAAGGAAATGGAAAACTTAAAATTGACTTACGATAAACCCGGCGTATTCCTCATTCTCTTCGAAGCGATCGTGCAGCCATATGAACTCTTCGTGCTGCCTAACCACAAAGAAGTCTGTCTTCTGGAACTCGGGAAGGGATGTACGCGTGTGTACAGTGAACTTTACTTTATCTTTTTCACTGAGGGCATCCGATATGTCCACCTGTTGGACGTCAAGACGTGTTAATTTGCAGAAGTTGTCAATATTTTTTTAATACTGCAATTGTGTAAATGTGTCAGATGTTACAAGTTTCGTAAAGGGGTTTATAATTTTACTCTTTTGGAAGTTATCTATCGCTAACTTTTATTATTGTGTAATAGATACTATTTAACAAAAAGTTGACTAAACTTTTAAAAGTGAAAAATTGTAATGGGCGTTACAAAACAAAAGTAAATAAGTTTTAAAGAAAAGTATTGAATACAAATAAATACAGTACAACCGCGTTAATTCTAATCTCTTTTATTTGAATTCAATATAATTCGAAATTTTCAAATACTTCAAGACCCAAATTATCAGTTTCATACTTAATTAAACCTCTTCAACAAGTAGTACAAACAAATTTTCAGGCCCTCGCGTCATAAATCAATACATTTTTATGTTATATAATTCAATTTTTTTTAGTAATTCATTGAAAATTAACAATGCACATGATTTTTTGACCACGTGCGCCCGTGTGAAGTGTTCTTTATGTATTTTACAATACTTTGCGAACACGCGCGTCTGAGCCTACTGTGTGTGCAACCTCCTTTATGTATATGATTATGTTGCGATAAAATGGGGGATTTTCGGGTATGCTTTCTTCAGTTGGCTACTTGCATCATAGAATAGAGACGACTTTTCGTATTATTTCACGTATTTATGAACAATTGTATTTCTAATAACTGTATTTGTTATGTTAATAATCTTCATTTTCCTTGAATGACATTATTCCAACGAATATCCCACATGGACATCAATATCCCAAAACTGTTACAATAAGGGAATGGATGGTGTTGACCAAATATATCAGTCCATAAGTCTTTATCATGTGTCTATAAGAAGAAAAAAATAGTGGTGGGTGAAGAAGAAGAAGAAAAACAATGGTCACAATCCGGAGCGTATCGAAAAACCATTGCGATGTGTTATTTGCCACAACCGAGGTCGCTGGGGTTGCGAACTCTCTAAAAAAACGTTTGTATTTAGCGACATTGCTTTGGGCATTTTCACTCCAAAACCGCTCATTGTACACCCCTTTAACTTCTATGTTAGTTTTTTTTTTACATTTTTCTTTATAAACCTTTTATTTAGTCCATAACGTTGAAATAAATCATAATAAAAAATCATTTTCACATGTAGTTTTCTTTTAGGCGCTAATGGGTTAATTTAGTATTACAATTATTGTGTAATTTATTTAATGATTGTTTAATTACATGAGAACATTTTAAGGTAGGATCTAATATTCACCCTAATTAGTTTCAGTGGTACAAACATATAATAAATTACATCAGGATTTTGTATTAGTATAATAAATACTATTAAGAAGAACACATACTTATTGTGAAGTTGTAATTATTCAGAACAGAGGTCTGTGATGTTTTAAAATACTAATTTAATAAATACTGCGTTTTCAAGATGATTTCACGAAATATGCCAAAACATGTATATTATCAGCTTTTTTCATAACTTTTGTGATTTTTTATGCAATCGCAACACAAATTTGGAAAATGAGTACATTTTTTTGTTCCTTGAACTTCAAATGAATGCGGTTCTACTGTAATACAACGATAAGAATTTTACTGGTGCAAAACATTTGTATATAATTACGTATATTTTAATGTTTTATAACATTTCTATCTGCTGAAATGTACAGATAAAATGATATTCAATATCGATTAATGTATCACATTTCGCACCGCCAATATCTGATAAGTTTAATATGGAATATATTCTGTAATGATTGATTTTTTTTGCTCACATTAAATCTCGAAGGTGTTATTTGATCAAGAAATAATAATCATCCCTTTAGACATGAGTAGAAAGAGTTCCAGCTCACCAGAAGGCTGTTGTCAGTTAGAGAAACATTTTCATTGGCTTTGCCCGCTTTCTGCTGCTGCAGGGTCTTGCTCTCAGTTGGCTGCAGGGGGGCGGGTCTAGTCTGCGAAGAGCCATCCTCAGTGCTATCCTAGAAGTGAAAAAAAGCTTGTCATCATAAAACATGTTCCTTCCAATAAGAAAAAAAGTGTAATTATTTTTGTTTGTTTATGGATTCGCTTGTGAATTTATAGATGTGGAGACTGGAAATTAATTTACACTAGCAGAGAAGTAATTGGCGGAGCCAAGTGTTTACTGCTAGGCCCTGTGGCCCTGCTTCGCAGCCACAATACCGCAATGTTTTGATTTACAATGTACATTTCATTTCAAATTGAATATATATTTATGTACTGTTATTGCATATATAAAAGAGAAAACATTTAAGAAATTTTAATCTAGAGATATAAAAAACACATTATTTTGTGTCATGATTGCGTCTCACAGACCTGGCCGTTTAAGCAAGCACTAAACAGCCATGATGACACCACTGAAGCCGGCATCCGAAAGTCACAGATGTAGATGGGGAAATGTAATATTATTATGGATTAATTTACAACTAATAAACTGAATATTATTTGCCATAATATTAGATGTTTTTTTACTGATTTTAAGGGAAATCCACATTTTCTTAAAAAAAGTAAACACTTTATGTATTTTTTTTTATATGTAAGTCGCAATTGTTTATTTCGTATATATTAAATACCGTTGTCTTTTAAACAAGGCAAAATACTAAGTAATTATGAAACAAACAGATCACAAAATGAAAATGCGGTGTTTTAAATTGATAATATTAAACAAAACCACAAAATGCATGTGACATAATTTTAAATTTAGAACATTGATTTATGTGTCAGTCTAAATATATATAGGTACTTTGACTAATTTCATGTAAATCAATTAGGTATCTACTTCAAAAAATGATTTAATTTTCGATGGATTAATTCAAATGACAACACACATTTTATTTCATTCCATAATATTAATATGAAAAAAATGTGGATAAGACGGATAATACTCCAAGATACGAGTTATTTTTGTAACTTGTCTCGAATACTGGAAAATTAACCATTTATTATCATCTCTTTCTCTCATAACTTTCCTGTCTAGCAAGATTATATAACAAATAACTTCCTTTACTATTTAGGTGATACTTATAAGAATTTCACTATTAGCCTCATCAATTTCTCGAATTTTAAACTGAAAAAATGAAAGTACACCCTTAAGAGAAAATACCAAATAGCTGCATGCGAGACAAAGTCAATCAATTATTATTTATAATTCTGACCATAGTGATGGAAAAATAAGAAATGATTACTTTTACGTGCTAATTCAATAAAAATACAATTTTCAGATGGATGGTTGATACTGGGGTCGCTGTGAAAACAATGGAAAGTTATACTTAATTTATTAACTTAAAATAGAGAAAAAGATAATCTAAATTGTACATCGAATAACTAATCATTTGAATCAAATTTTAACTACGTAAAAATACTCAATTAATTTTAAATTCATGTTTTAGCAGATTAATGATCAGATTGTATTTATGAACATCGTAAATTCAATTCAACCCCTTTATAAAATATTGCAATGAACAAATAGGTCATTTTTAGTTGTTCTAGAATTTCGCGTGTATTTGACATATTTTTAAGTGACATTTTTTAAATATATATTGTGTTCAATAGAATATAAAAGAAATTAACAAATGCTGATTATATATTTTGTTTAAGTACACATACACCACAAAAAACAATAGATCGCAGAGGATGCTGCCGACAAACCAATGTGAATAAACATGTATGGAATGGTCCACCCTTAGGCGTTGGCGGCACCTAAGATGAAGTAGATCGAAACGAACCCATGGGCGAGATCGGCAGTTAGAGTATGTATTAAATGTTTGCAAAAGACTAAACCAAATCTACCTATTTGTTTGTTATGGTACATTACAAAGGTGGCGTCAAATTTTTAATTTATATATACAACTAGTTTTAATGATAATAAATAATTTTAAAATACTAAAATTATTGAGCAAAACTGCCACGCAGAGAACAATTGACATAATAATTTTTTTTTACATACATCATTATTACTAATGATGCAACAGTCCGGTGTGGATCCTGGGCTCAAGAAACTCCGATCTGAACATACGTGTACGCAGACATGCTGCATAACATCATCCAACCACCATGTACATGTTGGTTGAACAATATTATGGGTTTTGCTTTAAGCGCTTTCTTCGTGGGTCAGTCTATATCCATATGTTGAATCTGACAGCCTATCTTAGACATGTTATTTTAATGTACACAAGATACTAATCATCACCGATTTATGTTTCTTGTGTTTTTGAATATTATTTTTTTTATTGAAAAACATTTTTTATATCTATTTAGTATTTAATTGTAATAATTAATTATCAATAACAATTTTTTTTATTTAAAAATTTATATAATATGAATTACTTGAATCGGTTACAAAACAAGTTACATATATTTGTGAATCGCTGTACCTCTCCAAAAAGAGACTAGCTCTTATGCTTGGAGAGGGACTTATATTGTAGTAATTTAATAGAGTAATTTGTAATCTATAATATTATTAATTATCTAATTGTGTGCTTCTGAAGTGTTATTTAGTTTCTTTTTTAGTTCTTTTATATCCGTTATCTCTTTAATTTCTGTAGGGAGGCTAATTATATTAATTATAAGTGCAGCTATCATATCTGGATTACGGTTCTTCTTGTTTCATTACAGGAAACCAGAAACTATTCAGGGAACTTAATCAGAATACCTAAAGTAATGTACTGAAACATAAAAATAGCAGAAGAGTGAATGTTGTGGAATAGCCGTCACCCAGGTGACTAATGTCAGGAGCTCTAACTGAGGATGTCTAATAAACAAAAATTGACTGGAGAGAAATATGTCAATCTATCATCTTTGCTTATCGCAACGGAATGAAGCACAATGATAGAAAGCAAATAATCACGTAGTAATTTTGGATTAATTAATATAAACAACACATAACTGTCGTTAGCTCTAGGGTCAAAGGTAGAAATGTCGGTTGTATTGGTTGGAGCAGTAGCTTAGTATTTTATTACGTTTCTCATTATGTTATTTGCATACAAAAACATTACCCTACGGATGATAAGAGTTGTCAGATACGCCCACGGAATGAAACATGAATAATTCGTACACTTTAAAGATATGAACACAGATGCTTTATGAAAATATAGATACACATAATTTCGTGGGAAATGTTTACTCACCATTTTGTCTGCTCAAATAATGACGACAAACGATCGAGGATGGATGTTAATAGTTTAATAAAAACAATAATTAATCAAATAAACTTGACACTCGGCAAGAGGGTTTGACAGATAAAGCTATTTGCAAGTAATCGAATGAGGTGGCCGACATGTGTGGCGAGCGTAAAAATTGAATTTTATATAAGTGCCTGCCTGCAATGGCGGTAGTTTCGAAAATTTTAGGTGTTTCATAGAATATCAAAATCGAAGGTAAATCCCGAGCTTATCGGAATTAATAAATTATGTGCCCTATCTTTATTTGAGAGTAGTATCCATTTTTGAAACCCATATTTAATGGGAGATGATTCATATATTGAAATACAAAAAAAATCTCGTTGAAGAATAAAGAACCTGAAAACAAAATACAAATTGCTAACTATCACAATTTCCTAAACAGTTTCATTTTAATCGTTAATTATATTATTATAATTTTTGTTTAATAAAAATTATGAGAAATTCAGAGCAGTTTTGACTAGTCCGATTTTTTTCTGGCCTTTACCGTACGGACGAAAACTCTCAGGTCTGAAACAAAAGAAACTCACTCACGATAACAACATCTGACGCAAATTGATGCGCAAATGGGTGCCCGAGTTTTTATTGTAATGTTCCATTAAAAAGTATGTCATGGATCAGTTTTGTTAAAACGCGATCTTTTTTGCTCTTTCGCCATTAAACGTGCTGTGTAAGAGAACAGAGTTGTAAGAAAACAGGAATATGAGAAAAGGGATATAACCTAGTCTATTGTAACTTAATATAGAAATCTCATCAAATTACGTTTCGATACAGTATGGTAGACTTTCTGCAACTCATTACATATTAATTTGACTCGTCTTAAAAATAGCTGTTACAATCTTCCTTTCTGTATTTAGTATCTGATAGACTATATAAATGAGTAGGAAACTAGTTTCCGGCAAATTTCAGTTCTTTATGCAAGGATTCTGTGCAGATCGCAGACATAAAAAATTGAATTTTATTTTATTATTAGTTTGTGTTAGGTCCTCGCGTAATAACTTTTCAAATATATTTTCCCGATAGGGTTTAGGTTGTAAAAATTACTAACAAGAAAATTTTGAATAGCTTTCCCGAATCTTCTGACAGAATAAATATTTTTATTGTATTTTAGTCATCATTGTTAGAGTGGATTAGGAAAATATAAAGATGTATACCGTATATACAATAAAATGGCATTACGGACATTTTGGGAACAATTCAACAGTCTTAAAAATATGCAAGTTTACCAAATTTTACTGCAGAATTATAATCAAATAAATTGTTTCTGTGGCATACGTAACATTTTAGTTTTTAACTCAGGTTTAGGATTTATATATGACATGTTAAATTATTTTCTTATAATATTTATATTAAAAAAATCTTTTTATGTAATGAAAAAGAGTTTTTGGTCCTAATGAAATTGGGGTCCTAAGTGGGTGTCTAATTTAACTTCGTGTTACTGTTACGAAGCAGTTCAGAAATCTTGTGACTAAAGTAAATTGGCGAAAGGGTCCGACGATCGTAGGTATTATATAAGGTATAGGTATATAAAATGATTCAGTGATTCAATACTGAGAATGGGACTTTGTTTTGTAACCTAGAAATACACTTATTTATAATATGCATAACTTATTCGTTGAGTAATGGATTTTATGCGCCCGTAATAACAAAATTAATAAAGTGTATTTTAGCGTACGTTGATTAAAAAAATCAATTATCTCGCATGATTGTGGTGTGTTTCCTGGATAGTAATATTGTGCAAACAAACAGGGAACCTAGTAGCCACACATTAACCTTTACCATACCGTGATATAAAATACTCGTACGCTGCCATGCTGTCAACTCGTGTTACCGTAAGAAATTAGAGTTCTATTGGCCTTTAAAATGTGAAAAAATGGTTAATGCCATAAATTCACTTTAAGTATTGAGCATTAAATATAAAAAAAACATGTAATATTATGATTTGGAGTATGCATCAAGTTCTGCATAGGAGGTTGCATTGTATAATACAACCTTTCTTTTTATCTATCATCATTTAATTAGTAAGAGACACCATTATATTCGATGTTTAGTATTGTTTTCACTGTGAAATTAATATGTGATTTCTTTCTGTCTTGCTACAAATGGTATTTTTGTCAACGTATTAATTTTTCAAACGGAATGAATTAAAAATAATTATTTTTATAGGATTCGCCTTATATAATTGATTTTTCACTAGTCATTTCTAAGCGTTAATATTTTCATTAGGAGAACACATTCTTATTGTGAAGTTGTAATTATTCAGAACATTATTATATTAATTAGAGCCATCTTCCTTATTTTTACAGAATCTCAAATACCTTTGAGTAAACTGATAATGATAACTGATAATCTTTCAAATAATGGAACGATTAAATGTATTAATATCACAAAGGTAAGCTGTAGCATAGTTGGATAATGTACCTTCCCCGGTTAGGAAAGAGATCCAGGTACGAATCCCGGTGGCGCAACAACAATATTTTTCGATAAAATTGATTTTATATGTATATCTTTCTAATTAATATATTTAATTCATGTTAATATTTTCCTTCAAATTAACTAAAATATGAAGTGTATATTACGTATATTTACCGAAATGTTACAGATTTAATTAGAGCGGTGTTGCTGCGTGGTTTGGGAAGGGTTAATAAAATATTTAATGAATATCACACTTATTTTTTATGCGCTTTGTCCATATTCAATGGTTGCTCAATAAAATTGGCTCAAAAAACAGAAACCTGTTCGAAAAATTAATTTCATCACACCCGTAATTTTGTTCGTTTTTGTTACCAACGTAATAAATATGTGGTAAGCGGATAGGAACTTTCTCCCGCTCTGTCGTGTCAGACTTGTGCACGACGGGATAGCCCAGGGATGGCAACTAATCAATCTACATAATTATGTTTTATTTAACTTTTTATTTATTTATATTTTTCTTGGTTTTCTTTTTCATAACATTATATGTATTTCGTAACTTTAATGTATTATCTATATGGCGAATCGGATTAAAAAAAAACCCGATCACGCTGGAATAAATGCATTATTATTTTGTTATTATATAATTCTCGTCGTTTATACGTCGGTCATACTTTTAATCAGTGGCGTAACTGTGCCAATGCAACCAATGCTGTGCATTGGGGCCCACGTTACATCGATACTTTTCCCAGTGTTAAAACGGATAATTATTATTATAATAAATCATATTATTTTAATTGCTTACGTATATTATACGTAAAAAGCCTTGGGACCAGACTATCGTTAATCAAAGGAAAAAAATATTTATTTCAGTCGCCAGTGAATTTGAATTCCTAAAAACAAGGTTTTGTTTTTTTCACCTTATGAAAGGGAGATAAGAGATAAATTTATGTTTTTATGCATATATTTTTATAGTTATGCTTATGTTTTTTTCATCTTATGAATTAAGGGAGATAAGAGATAAATTTGGTGATAATGAGATCAATATTTAATGGAGAAAGAGCGTAGTAATTATATTATTATGTCTTACATATTTGGGGGTTAGGTCGGCGATGAAAGAGTGATAATTGGAGTGTTGATGTTTATTGTAACAATATGATCGAACAAGGAAGACAGATATTACGGATAGAATTTAGAGATGCAGAAGGTGCGTGTGTATTATGAAATGAAGCGAGTCGGCGGTCTCGCTCGGCGCGTGTGGACCGAAAGACCGCCGTTACGGAGCGATGAAACAGGAGAGAGATCGTCGGTGAGGAAGGTAGCGGCAGCCGGCAGCACTATGTCGCTAACATCGATGCCGGCTGAGATGGAGGTGAATTTGAAATCTGATTCCTACACATACAATATAGATTCAGCGGATTCTTCCATTTTGCATTGGAACCCAATTCTTTTATTTACGCCACTGTTTTTAATAACGTCAGTCGTGTGCGCGCATATTTTGAAAAAAATAATTTTATAAACATCTGGCACTGTGTCACACGTCTGGATATGAAAAAATATTACTCTTTCGAGGTTTTTTTTTTTTTTTTTTCAAATTTATCAAACCTTACTTTGAGTATCCAACCTAGGTAGGTATTAACTTCGCGCGCTTTCAATAGTAATTTAATTCGATACCAGATTGTGGCTAGCTATAAATTATTTTGTGGATATTTGAAAGTATGTATTTTTCTTGTCGTTATAGACGGGCTTTCACAGTATGTATGTTATACTATAACTGAGGTATCTAAATTTTATAAGCTACTTGCTCTTATATTTTTTCACGTGCCAGAATACATTGAACGTAGATAATTTAATATCCATAAATAAAATAACCATACATTCTTAATTATACTATTAATTACAATAAAAAGTCTTATTATACCGAGTTTTGCGCCAGCGATCAATACTTATCTTAATGTGAGCAGTCGGAGAACGTTATCACTAAACATGACGCGTGCGACGTTTGGACTGCTCACGTTAACGATTAAGGCTAGCCAAATCCCCAAGCATTATAACTACGAAATCTTTTCAATAGGTTCGTTCTTATAGACCAAATCAGAGTGATTTTTTTCTTTAGATAAGAACTTGGTTATTTCGAGGTTCATGTTTAACCTTTTTAGCTGGCTAAATTGACTTGTTCCTTTATTTTTTGAAGATTCTCGAGGCTAACTGCAATAATAATGGTATTATAACAGATTTTTTATAATTTGGCCGTTTACTACTATGTCAGCTAATTGTACCGCTAGTGCTTCCACAAGGATGGCTTCAGAATACAAGATAAATATTAATTACTCTGAAAAATGTAATAAAATTGATATTATTCTTCGCATCAACTCCTCACTAAAAAATATCAGCAGAATTTATAAGAAAAATTGATGCAAATAAGAGGAAAAGATAGACTGAGACTGACATTCAGTAAGTACGTACAGTGAGATGAAGATCTTTAACGAAATGCCAGATGACATAAGAAAGAAGGAGAAACTGCATATATTTAAAATGAAACTCAGCAAATATGTGCAAGATAAGTAGGATGGGTATTAACACCGTTTACGTAAAAGCTTTTTTTAATTGAAAAAATTTAATTACACTCGATATAGCATTGTGTAGATAATATATCAAATTAATATATCAGAGCAATAATTATTTACCCGCATTACGTCACCAGAACCCAACAAAGTACCCAACAGAAGTGTGTTAAGAATAAATAAATCAATGTACGTGAAAATATATATATTGTGAACGGGGGCTATAGATACATTGTTATTACAGAAGTAATTTAATTTTAATCAACGTCTGTGATTGTTTTACGTATGTAAATACAATACATTTCTACAATTACATTAATGCATCAATTTTATTGTATTCTGAACAAAGTGCGAATGAATTAATTTCGATTGCAGTGAAACCTCGCCATTCGTCCGTCTGTTCGTATAAAGTTCATATAAAATTCAACTCGACATTCGTACATTTGGCCGGAATTCGTACCACGCGGTCCGAGTCACGTGGCCAATGTCGCGTTGACTCTCGTTCGCTAGGGCCGGTTGCGTCATCTTCGGTAACCATAAACTTAACTTTTAAACTTAGTTGTGTCGTCTCATTTTTGTCGCTCACTTTTAACTTTAACTATAAACCGCCGAAAATCTCCACTTAAATGTAAACTTTACTAATGCGCATGCGCACTGCGCGCGAGCCCCTGACAGATGTCACCGAAATCGAGTATTTTTCAATTTTTCACACTGTAGTATCGAAATGTACAATATTATGTCGGATAGCAGTGATATCGCAGACTTTTTTGATGACAAACTAATTATACAGTATATTCTTAATAGGAAAAGTAAAACTTGGACCTCGGCACATTATTTTTTGTGGGAAGAAAAAATTTTTTTTTTTCCGATAACCTAAACCGAATACCTAAACAATCATCCGGGTTATTGTATACGAATTGCGGGGTTCCACTGTAACCAAAAATTAATTAATTTCGGTATTTTTTCTCAGACAGTTGAAAGAAAAATGCCGATGAGAGAAAAATGACTTAAATTATTGTTGTTTTATTTAAAATTACTGAAATGAATTAATATTTGGACATCCCTAATTCCCAATGTTAAAAACCACCTGCAACAAAGGATATAGTCCACTTTAAATGAACAATGACTTTAAATGAAGTCTTTAACGTAATTGCGCAGATATTTTTTTTACCGAATATATCATTTTAATGATAAAATGTCAATAAAATATATAATTGGATGAAATAAATATCAGACATCTCATAGAGATATTTAATGGAAAATATAATAAAAATAGCTTCGTCTCTATGAGATATCTGATATTTATTTAATAATAGTGCCTTTGTAGGTAAAAAAAACTCAGTAATTGTGTGTTCTTGGACATATTAAAGATGCACTGGAATAAAAATTCTGTTAGAATTAGAACGAAGTAGATTAAAAATTTTAATGGCTGCAAATTAATATACATAATGATTTCAATGAGAATATTTAATAGTATTTTTGCATTAAACCAATATTATTACCATAACGATAGGAAAACCATTGGTGTCAAAAGGTTAATGCAAATATTGCGACCGTTTTACGCGCTACGCGTTACGCGTTTTGTAGAAATGTTTATTTATTATACTTTGATAAATGTCTTTCTTATGTATATCTAATTATTAATATTACATATCATATCAAATATATCCTTGACATGGATACGGATTAAATCCTAACCTCTTACGATGAACGTACTTTGACCGTTTGGTAACTACGCAAGATTATTCATTTAGTTGCTAAACTCTAATATATTTTTTACTATCTGAAGAAGCACAAAGTCGTACCCGCCGTTAAAAATATATTCAACATACTTTAATATTTGTAGATGAACGTAACGCGTTCAGTTAGATCGGAAGCTGGCAAATTTTTTGCATTTACATTCTTAATTTGCGTCTTCATATAAGTATACTCAAATCGATAGATATAAAATAAAATTTATTGTGATTTGAGGGAATAGATACATTTTTATTACATACATAGTTTGCCCGTGATAATATTATACATATACATACAGGTAAATACATATTTACAATTACATCAACGCATCATTTTTACTGTACATATTATAAACAAAGAATAATCTTTCGAATAATTCAATTCGATCATTTTTGTCATGTCAATATTTCGTTTAAAATCAATAATATCATTTAGGAGGACACATTCTTATTGTGAAGTTGTAATTATTCAGAACAGACGGTCAGCGATATTTTAAATATTAATTAAATATATTAATTAGAAAGATATACATATAAAATCAATTTTATCGAAAAATATTGTTGTCCACCGGGATTCGAACCTGGATCTCTTTCCTAACCGGGGAAGGTGCATTATCCAACTATGCTACGGCGACAATATTTTTAGCGACAATTTTCGAACCTACATGTTACCTTTTTGATATTAATAAATTTAATCGTTCCATTATTTGACATATTACTGTAGCATAGTTGAATAATGCACCTTCCCCGGTTAGGAAAAAGATCCAAGTTCGAATTCCGGTGGCGCAACGACAATATTTTTCCATAAAATTGATTTTATATGTATATCTTTCTAATTAATATATTTAATTCATATTTTAATAATTGAATTGACATCTCTAATTCATATAATATGTAAAAACGCATTAACCTGTAAAAAAAAAAAATATCACAATGACGGATAATTATTATTCGTTAGTTAGCAAGCAAATATGATAATAAAATTTAAATAATATGTGCATTCATATAAACAATTGAATTCATTCCGAGATCCGAGCTTCATGGTAAAAATTAACGATAATTAAAAATTATAAAGACTAGAGGAAATATAACATCGGACTATTTTCGCAGCACCGGTGTCGGGTCACAATTGCGATGCAGTTTTTCAATTCGTGATCTTATTTCTCGTTTGCTAAATCCCAGAAGAAACAAGTCGGTGTATTTTTAACATTGTCCGTATTGTTCTAGAACAATTCGTACAGTTGTTTGTTAATGAAACAAATGTTCGTGTGCCTAACCTTAATTCTAATGTTAATGTTTTATTCAAGGTGAGAAATCCCCACGCAACTATGCAATCTTTTTGTGTTTTTATGCGAACATCGTGTGATATGTCATAAGTTGTAAACAAAGAATCCAATTTCGTGACAAATTTGTAAATTATAAGATTCTATCTCTTTTCGCTATGATGGCCTTTTAAAATTATAGCTCAGCTTCGATTTGCCGCCTAATATTTTTCAACATACGGTCAAAAATTACACTTTTGTCATTTCGAACAAGAAATAAACATTCTACTTCGAACTGATCCCGACGAAGAACGCAACGTTCATGTTTCTTGAGGCATTAATTAAAAGAAGCAAGATAATGAGGATAAAATGTTGCATCAATTTTTTCAACCAGTATCTTCCACAACATCGGGTGGAGCCGATAACAGCACGACGTCACGCGATTTTCACGTTCCTCTTTCCGCATTGTGCAATAGATGTCACCCATGCTGTGAATAATTCTTAGATATAATTACTCGATAATTTTTGCATTGCAGTTCAAAATGGCTTTGCACAAAATATCGTATTCAATTGAGATTTTAGTTAGTTTTTTTTTACCCGTTCATATTATTTAATTTCTTTAAGTTCACTATATCCTTCGCGTTTGTGCATTTAATTACATTCTGACGTAAATCATATCAATTTAAGATAGCTCTAGGTGTACGGTGTATTAAAACTAATATTTTATTTTTTCTTACTGGAAATAAAGACAAATTGTTATAGCAATATAATAAGGAATTTCCACATTGAAATATAAATTTTACGGAAGCCCTAAAAGACACTGAACACGATTCAGTTAGAAGCCTACAACGTGAAGCATTTGCTAGTGATCTAAATATAAATGTATGTTATATGAAATGTATATATGTATTTGAATATTGAAAACATTTATATTTGGTTTGTCGTGTTAATACAACTGTATAGATGATGTAAAACAATCTACTGTACACGTAGTTTCAAAAGCAGCTTCATTTACAGATGTGTGTATAATAGCACTCCTACAAAAATGTGTTTTTTTTTATCCTATTTCATCTTCACATTTTTTCACTTCGGTATCTACAAAGATAATTAATACTCTTAAGGTTCGTTCCTATGGTGAAAGTCACCTGAAATCATAGTAAATCCGTGTAATTTTCTTTTCTGAAAAGTTAGCACAAGTCATTAAATATTAACAATAATTAAGGTTATTAGGAGAACACATTCTTATTGTGCTATACCTGTGATATTTTAAATATGAATTAAATATATTAATTAGACAGATATACATATAAAATCAATTTTTAATAAAAATTTTATGACCAAAATTTAATAAAAATGAATTGATAATTCTGGCGTCTGCTATCAGTTTACTCAAAAGTATTTGAGATTCTGTAAAAATAAGGTAGATGGCTCTTTCAAATAATGGAACGATTAAATGTATTAATATCAAAAAGGTAACATATAGGTTTGAAAATTTGTCGCTAAAAATATTGTCGCTGTAGCGTAGTTGGATAATGCACCATCCCCGGTTAGGAAAGAGATAACAGGTTCGAATCCCGGTGGCGCGACAACAATATTTTTCGATAAAATTAATTTTATATGTATATATTTCTAATTAATATATTTAATAATTAAGATGTTAAATTACAAACAATCACTCGTCTGATGGACGATAATGACATTTGACGTTTGACGTACGGGACGAGCGAGAACACGAAAGCTGAGAGTCGTCTCCAAAGAATATCCGTATCTCAAAAATCTCTATCGCGCTATTCTAACGTTTATTTTTAACGCTGTTTAGTTATAAATTTTACACGAAGAGCCACTGATAAAACATATTCTTTGCTTACAATTTTTTTAGCGTGGAATGACCCAGTGAAAATATATGCACGCACGATTGAAGAAATCATTCGTATTAATTCACCGAAGGCAAATATATTAACATTTTCAATAATTGCCGATAGTAAAGTACCGACTGTCTTAATCAAACAAATAAATAGTTTGTTCATTGTACGCGAGGCATTGTTTTGCGCAGATCCGATAAAAGTTATCCGCCTTCGGAACAAACTTGTTCCACGAATGTCATTTGTTTTTTAAACCGATTTCGGCACCCAAAATTTGAGTGCATTAAGCGGTGGTGTTCCGGCGAGACAGCATCGAAAATGGTGGCAGAAATTATTTTGGAAGAATCCCTGTCGATGGAAGGTAGGGACATTTTATTAATTTGGCCCGTCAACCGTAAGGGAAGTGTACTAATTATGTATCTACATATTTTAGATACGTATAAAAGTTCAAATGACACGTGAAAGTGATCAAGTGATTTACTGGGAAGTTAATTTAAATAAGTGAAAGCAATATATTGTAGATTTTTTAAAATAAGTAATTCGTTGGATATTAATATTTTAATTTTCCCCTATCCTGGTAACACCGGCTCTAATGGAGCATTTTATAAGACGTTCTAAATTTTGAAATGAAAATACATTTTTAAAAAATAAGTTCACATAATGTAAGTACAAGAATGAGCTATTTCTCATATTTTGATTTTTAAATTTTTTAAGTACATAAATATATTTTTTTTTATGAATCTGTACAAGATTAAATTAAAACAATAAGCGTGTATTAATAATGTTTATTTCAATCCTATAGATTATCAACAACTTATTAAAAATCCTCATAGATTGTTCTAGTATGCCATTAAGGTATGATAGATAGTTATAGTATGCCATTAAGGTATGATAGATAGTTCTAGTATGCCATTAAGGTATGATAGATAGTTCTAGTATGCCATTAAGGTACAATTAAAGACATATAGTTTAACATTATTATACACCATCACATATTATTTTAAACACGTTTTATTATCCAGTGTGTTATAGGTGTTAGAAATTGAAGAAATCTTCGAAGACGACGAATGAAACGTCTTCCATCACATTACTGTGCCGAAATATCGGAAGGTTTTGACATGATCAACCAATAAAGACCCAGCCTAGCCTATATCTTTAGTTACATATATTTATTGTGTAACTTAATAATTTGTCTGTAATGTTTCAATTGACACAATCTCTCATTTGAACCGAGCTGAGAGGTTTTATAATTTTCTTGGTTGGTCTTCTCGATTTTGAGAAGACCGACAACTTTTTTCATTTCTCTTTCGAAACATTTACGTAAAAAATAACGCGCCCTCAAATTTAGTTGACATTACTTAACGATCGTTTTGAAATGGTAAGAGATATAATATAGCTCAGGTTCGTGGGATTCTCGCAAATATAGTTCGAGTTCGAGATATTTAAAAAAATAATAATACGGCTACTGTTTTTTATTTTGGATTCAATAAAATGTATTAAAAGTTTGAAGGTTTATTAAGAAATGTTATTAAGAGTTACTTTTAATAGCAATTAAAGTTATAAATTAGTTCTAGAACGGCAAAAACCTATATGTCGGCCACAAACGCATTGCATATATTATATATAGCGTCTAATTCCAAAACTCCCTAAAATGGATTTGGGATAATTAGAATTAAATATTCAGTTTTGTAGATTTTTTGGTCAGCTACCTACATGCAGAACGCTTAAATCCATTGTCATTGCATGTTCTAAATCAGGGTTAGTTCCTAAATATCCCAAAGCAGACAGAGTATATGTTGCTATTCCCCCTAAAATGAAATCGGCCAATCATAACGCTTGTTGATGATCACGTGATCTAAAATCCAGTATGGCTGCCAGAACGATATATACAGAAAAAAAATTACATTACAGAATTGTCTCTTAAAAAAATGGTGATGTAAAAACAAAAATTTTGTACATTTGTTTTCAAAATATACCTTATAATCCACATAACTTAAGAATACATAAAGTCGTTTTAGGAGTTTTTGAAATTAGGCGCTATGTATAAGTATAGACTTACATTACAATAAATATTGTAATGCAAGTCTATACTTTTGATTAAAAATAATTGTAAAATAACGGTTCTTATCCGACCTGTCAGGTTCGTTATTTTTCTATTTCGAACGTCGCAGAGAACATCATAAAATTTTAATTGGAAAATTAAAGGAATGTCCTTAAGAAGGAAGGAGAAATTTCATAATATTTACCTTAATTGATAGCGAGGTCACAACTGATCGGTTCTGTTTTTAAATTGTGTCAAGGACCTGCAGCTTATTCGCGGATCTCCTTGAGCGCCGGCACCGAACTGCACACAAGTGTGTTTTATAATTTATGTACAATTTTGTACACCTACCTTTATTATTAATGTATTCGTAATACATATATAAAATATATTACACATATAATATGTAAAAATAATAGTTTTAATTATTAAATGAACACACTCGACTACAAATTGAATCTTTTTATTAAAGTTTACTATTTATTATTAGTTTAATCGGTTTACTCAAAGGTATTTGAGATTCTGTAGAAAGTAAGGTAGATGGCTCTTTCAAATAATGGAACGATTAAATGTATTAATATCAAAAGGGTAACATATAGGTTCGAAAATTGTCGCTAAAAATATTGTCGCTGTAGCATAGTTGGATACTGCACCTTCCCCAACAACAATATTTTTCGATAGAATTGATTTTATATGTATATCTTTCTAATTAATATATTTAATTCATATTTACAAATTGAATCGGCCCGTCTTCGTTACGTATCATTGTAAAAATTTTATGAATGACTTTGATTTCAGGGAGTGACATAAGAAGGTTCTTTAAAGGAACTTGCGTCCTGGTGACGGGAGGCACTGGATTTCTCGGCAAGGGTGAGCAAACTCTTTCAGTTTACTAGATAATTTTTATTACGTTTATCCGCGTACTTTTATATCACGGGTGGTATAAATGGCTGCTCAAATCTCCAAACCTTTGGAGTCATTTCATTTCAGTTTGGATGTAGTCATCGGGCCAAGGTATTGAAAATACATTATGACGATGACATTTTTTTAAAATTAAACCAAAAATTGTACTCACAATGGGGGGGTAGTGATTTTTTATCACGACTATGGTTTTGATCGGTGTATAGTCCCTCTCGTCAACAAATGCAAATGTTTACAGTCGGATAATGACCCATTTAGGAAGACGGGAAGGACATGGAAGGGGTTTTGAGGTCTTTATAAAGAATATTGAAAGTAAATTTACGAAAAAAAAACCACTTGTGTCAATTAATAGGAGTTGGTATATTAAAGCTGTATGTTATAAATAAGATTTATACTGGATTAGCATTAAGCAAAGCAGTCACAGCCTACGGGTCCCGTTCCTTTCAGGGGACAACGGATCATAATAATATTGGTTTATTAAACAGAACATGGTCTGTGATATTTAAAAAAAATACTAATTAAACGTATTAATTAGAAAGATATACACATATAATCAATTTTATCGACAAATGTATTGTTGTTGCTACAATACATAATAACAATATATTTTTCGATATCTTTCTGATTAATATGTTTAATTAGTATTTTAAAAAAATATCACAGACCTCTGTTCTGAATAATTACAACTTCACAATAAGAATATGTTCTCCTTAATAAGTTGTATCAATGTGTGCAAAATTTAATAAAAATGAGTTATTAATTCTGGCGTCTGCTGTCGGTTTACTCAAAGATATTTGAGATTCGAATGGAAGTAGAACGGTAGATGTATTAATTTGAAAAATGTAACATATGGGTTCGAAAATTTGTCGTCAAAGGTATTGTCTGCTGTAGCATAGTTGAATAATACACCTTCCCCGGATTAGAAAGAGATCCAGGTTCGAATCCCGGGGGCAACAGCAATATATTTTTCCGATAAAATTGATTATATATGTATATCTCTTTAATTAATTAGTATTTAAAATAATATTGATTTGATCTTAATCAAAAAAATATAAAAAAGCTTTCTTAAAATGTTTTCAAATGATTGAAAACAACCAATCAAAGCGAAAATTTCACAATACATATCTTTATAGAAAATACAATGTATTAAAAGTTATTTCTAATTAACTATTAACAAAAAATTTAATTTATTGAAAAATTAATTAATTATTAAATATTAACTAAAACATTTTCGACGCTCACTGCGTCATCGTCAGTAATAAACTAAAACTTTATTTATCAACTCTATATGCGTGGGGGGAGGAGGGGGGGGGGGGTATGAAAGCAGTGTTGGGGTGAGGGTGGTTTCGGTGAAAAGTGAAAATAATTGTGTGTCATCATATAGTTGATAATCTATCTTTCTGTAATAAAATTGTTGGTTGGTAAAATTAAAAACATATTAGGATATAATTTGCGAGGAGGATCCCGAAATTTTGACTGCCGCGCCAAATAAGATAAGATCAAATGCAAAAAATGTACACTACTTTTATTAAATCATGTATACAACAAGTTATGCATATTATTAAACCAGTGCTCTGGATGATTCACAGCAGCAATGCGCAAATAATCATTTTGTGTATATATATATATAATACTCACTACAAACTTGAATTGACCCACAAAACCACTTTCACTGTGTTTATTTAATACGTAAATATATTTATATCCGAAGCTGTGCGATCATAACCTGTAATATGAGCAGATAAATTATGGCTCCGTTGTCTCGGCTTGATATCGGGGACACGAGATCAATTTAAAAATGTTTGCTGTGTCTGTTGGACTTTAGACTTGAATTATATAAATTGACACCTTTAAAAAAATTAATCCGTACTAGAAAATGTGTTATGTTACGTTCGTTTTTGTTGTGTACACAATTCGTAAATTTTTTATCCGTGTCGAGTAAAGAAATACATTCAAGAGTTTTACTTTTTACGGGAACGTGCACTAGTGATGGTAAAATCGTTATTTTGACTGTTATTGTAACTGCGATTGATAACTGATTAATGTAATTCTTCGAGTAATGATTGGTACACTAGAAAGTAAGCCTCCGACAGTTAAATCATCGTTAAATCACATCATCGACACAATCACAGTCGCGTAACGGTTTACCATCACCTACATGCACCGCCGAAGAGTGGTCAGCTGGTCAGCGGTGTAACTTTGACAAAAACATCCACGTTCTACAGTACTTTTGGTATCGAAATAATTCCCAGTGCTAAAACGGACTAATCATTTTAAAATCCAGTTAAAAAAAATATGTTTTTATCAAGTTTCAAAACGTGTTACTAAAACACGTCGAAATGTTATTGGTGTATATAGTACCCACGTGTCGGGTTAGGGACCAGACCATCGCCGTAAAATGAAGAAATGATTTTTTTTATCATTTGCGAGTGTACAAAAATAAATGAAAACCGCAGACCAGTAAGTAAATAGACACGAATTAAAGTGTACATCTAGGAGTCTGGAACATTAGTTGTGGCAAACATTCTTTGTGGAAACATAAATCCGATAGTTTGTGACACATTTATGGAACAGTAAAAGTATTTACTCTTTGAAAATTAAATTTTTGACGTATTTTTTACATTAATGCATATTATATTTATATTTTCGCTCCAATTGTTCATATAACCATTTTAAAAAAGTCGCGGAGCTATTCGATTGCGTGAGTGGTACCAAAGTGATCACGCGTGTGACACCAAAATTAAAATATTGGAACAAGGAAATTGCATCAGTTCATGTCTATATATTCGGTAGTCTGTGATAAAAACACATTTTTGTATTTTTTTAAATGAATTTATGAATATTACAGAAGTCAAAAAACCGCGTATACTACTTATCATTCTTACATCTTTTTTTCAAGGCCTCTTTTTTCCATTTTACATGGGTGTCCAATTTTTGTAGTTACGCCACTGCAGCTGGTTCAACTATCGACACATTCGACTGTTGACAAATATCCGCGCGTGAGCTCTCAATAATATATGATAAGTATATACAATTTGTCAACCTGGCAGAGATGTCAAATAAAGATGTAACCGGTCGGCATGTAGTCTAGGTCTAGGATATAGGCTCGTGTCTATGGTGATCTCTCAATGAGGCTTTCATCTCTGAGAGTTAGTAATAGTAAGTATGTCATTTTAATCTAGGAGCGAAACAGATGCGATGATGGTTCATAGAGTTCTGTACTGACTTTCACCCGCTTTTGAGACGTATCTCCGAGAGAAATCTCATCCATAGACACGCCATTAGGCTGATGGCGCACATGGATGAGATTTCTCTCACAGAGAGTACGCCTAAAGAACAGTACATTCCCGCGCAAATTTTGTACGCAGTCTCCCGCTGGGGGTTGCTGAGATGGGCGATGCCTGGAAGAGCATTCTACTGGCTCTCCCTCGCACCTCTTGCGACCTGAACAGGGTGAATTTCTGCCGGACTGTGACCGAGTTTTGGGGGTGTGTGATTTCTATAGCTTCTTTCTGGCTGCTTTTTGAATTTGATGTGACAAGTCTCTCATATTGTACAGGTATGGTTCTGGTACGACGATATGATATGACTGAATGTAATAAAATAAATAAATATATACGTATTTATGACGAATCGAAACGAGGGTAAACAACTCTCAAAACGATTCGGGATAGGGTGGAAATAAAAATAAATAAATATATAGGTTGGCTCCGGTATCATCGTACCAGAGCCATACCTGTACAATATGTAGCAATTTGCTATAATATAGTCGTGTATATAATAAAGAAAAAGAAAAAAGTTAACTATGAAGGAAAGACACAAGGTTTCAGTAACTAACTACCTGCCGGAACGTAACTAACTGTTCTAAGAGTAAAATATATTCCAATATAGAGTAAACAATTCTCAAAACGATTCCGGGATAAGGTGGTACCCTTTTGGGTTTCCTTCATAACATAACCAGTATATACGTCGGTACAAAGGTTACCAACGCTACTCTAAAGTAAGTTCCTATTTAGAAATTTCCTCCCACTTTCATTTGGTACTACTGTAAATGAAAAGTTTTGCTTGCACGGCGCTCTATCTTAAACTGGAGTCTAGTCTCTCTATTAATATTTAGTGGCCAGTACTACGGATCATCCAGATTAATTTATTTTCCATCTGCGGATGCTTCGGGCGACTATAACGGTTTTGGAATAACTTACATTCCAATTTGACCACTTGTTTTATTAAAACAAATGCAAGTTCAGAACTTTTACGTTCTAGATTATTTTTTTGCACGCTGAGATAACCGTTTTGAATTTTCAATAGTTTAGAATTTATAAACAAATAGTTTGAACGTTTTCTAGGAAGGGTGATAGAATTTATCTACCAGGTGGTCTGCGTCTCAACATACAGAATGTTAAAAAAAAAAATGTGTCCTTAATTTATTTGATAAAATCATAATAAATTAGTTTGGGTGATGCGATAATCGCACACGCTACAATTAACAGCAGATCTTTTTTGTTTTATATTACTGTGCGACACGGACGTAATTATATGCGGATTTTACAACACTTTACTTTCTTCGGACTCTATACACTTCAAACTACATCTCAACATTCAGGCCTATTCTCAAAATTGCAATATTGAAATGAAGGTGATTGTTACACCAAGCCTCAAAAATAGACAGGATGTAAATTATCGTCCGTGTTATATTTGAATGAGAGAGAGGGAGAGAGAGTGAGGGAGATAAACGTACCATAATCTGTCAAAACATAAAAATGGCAATAGGATTGGCCGTGATTCTTCACTACGACGCTGCGGATGAGGAAATCAATAGGTAATTTATGAACAAACCTTTTTCTGTGAACTTTGAATACTGTATTAGTACTTATTTTAACCAAAAACTTATATTTTTAGTCGAAACTCGAGAATGGAAAGACGTCGTTTGCGTGATTTGTGCAACCCGATGGAAATTCCAAATGGGCAATTTTTACAACTATACCGCCTTGATAAGGCACAACTATACCGTTAATTTACATACTGTCTATTTTTGAGGGTTGGTGTAACAATCACCTTCATTTCAATATTGCAATTTTGAGAATAGGCCTGATAGTCGCCATCATTACATAACGGGCCACCAATTTTTGTATATCTTCGTCATAGAACGATGCCGCTTGGGATGAAAATCACGTCTGTACTCCGTCTTTGAGTTCATCATCGTAATCAAAACGCTTGCCACCAAGGAACCCCTTCAGATGAAGGAAAATATTCAAATCACTTGGCGATGAATGTCAGCTGATTTCATGTTTCGTGAAATTTAATTTTCATTCGAGAAACGAATCACGGACCGTATATAACAGTCGGCGGGCTGATATATTGTCTTGAACATTTCAGCCACTCACTACAAGATGGCTACGCTATGTTAATGTCTCTAACGTTGCATGTGGGGAGTCAACAGACGAAGGAAACTTACTTAAAACGTACTTACTTAAAAAAACGCGCCTCGTACTTGCGTACGTATGTAGGTGTTATGTTTGGAAGAAATTAAATTAATCAATCAAAAAGGCAGAAATAATCTACATATCGAAAAAATATTTGGCTAGATAAATTACCGATATACGAACCCGGAACTTTTCCTATCCGAGAAATGAGTGCTGAAATTGCAACTTCACAATATAAATTGTGTTTTCATTATAGATTTATTAAAAAAAAAATTATGTAGGTATATGGTATATGAAACGTACTGGTAATTCTTTCTGTTTTATAAATAAACTAATAATAACAACAAAAAAAGTTTTATTTTGACTTTATAATGATATCTGTATTGAGGTCTGTATCTACGCAACTCTTTTATAATTTTTTCCGATTGCGTATAATTTTCTAAATGTAATTAACCTTAAGTCGTAAATGGCTTAAGTCGTAAACCTTGTATTATTTTTGATGTTAATATAAATGACATAAATGAAATGATCGACAGATACCTACATTTTAAAATGAAATCATTTTTGTTTTTAAAGTAAACAGTTCTACGAAAGAAGGTACCTATCGTTTTCGAGTGGAGACTGGGTCATTGTCAAACATGTTCACAGCTGATTCCGTGGCATCCTCGCCCGCAGGCTGCGCAGTTGCGTAGGTAAAGGTCCGAAGATCACCAGTCATATCGCGGCAGGTGACCTATCAAGACGCCCGGGGTCGTCGTAATGACATCAGGCCCCTGGGCCGTTATTTCGAGGTCCTCATGCTCTTGGCACCCTGTTCGGTAGCTATAAATTGTTATGTCTGGAGCGAGGCCGTTAAATAATATTTCTGAACACATTACGTTTATTTTATATGCTCTTCAATGAAATATGTCAATTTTCCCTTTATGATGAGGAGAAAGACATCTAGGTACGTTAGACGTAATATTATATTATATCGATATGGGAAATATTCCTAGAGTCGTTATTTATTTACTTTATACACTTGTGTGAGAGGGAACTATGGTCGTGATTAAAATACAAAATAATACTGTGTGTGTAGTACAAAGTTAGGTTTATGTATAAAAACGTAATTATACGGTTATTTAACATTATAAATAAAAAATACGAATACAAATTAAATGAATCAACTAGTAAGATATAGGAAAAAATATTTTGTTGCTACTTGGACCTCTTCCTATCCGGGGAAGCGCGTTCACCATTTCGCTATAGCAATAGAATAAATTTTTGACAGATTCTGTTATCTTTCCAATTGATACATTTATGTATGCGTGTGGTATTATTCCATTTTTAAAAGCAATCAACTTTATATTATTATTATTATTATTATCGCCTAATATTTAGTCTGGTACTAATTTTTGTGTCCATGTTACAATTTAGCTCTGGAAACTCGCATAGTGTAGCGGTAATGGACTGTATAGGATTCGTACTGAGTATGCTAAAACATTTGTCGTCAGTTGTATTTTGAATTTATATATAATCGAAATGATATCGAACTAAGGGTGTACTTACATCTTTCCACACAAATTACACAACCTTTCATGCCGGAACTAATAGTTAAACATCTTGTAAGTGTCATCTAAATACTAAAGAACGTTATTTGTTACGTAAATATTGCTAGAGAGGAATGTTACGATAGAAAGAGATGACAATAAAATTGTTGATTTTCCCGCAAAAAATAACTCGTATATGTAAGAATTTTCCACACCAAGGTAATTTTGTGGCACAAGGGAAATGAATCGCGGTCTATCTTATACTGCTTGTATTATCTTTATTATGGCAAATAATATTTAGTTTATTAGATTTAAATTCGTGTAAAGGTCTTATCTAAGTAATAGTTTAAAAAAAGTTTTATCTAGTGTATAACTTCTAATACAAATTAACAATAAAAACCCACATTTTCGTAAAAAAACGCGAAAAGATTAATTACATTGATATACAAAATTAAACTTTTTGAATGTTATACGAACTATTTTTTTTTTTTTTTTCGTCATCAGTATAATGTTGCGGCCCGCGTAACTTACCTAACATACGTATGTGGCCCGAAGAAAAAAAGGTTGAGTATGGCTGATCTAAGGTATGTATTATCGAAACTGGCATCTTTCATTAGTTCCCTTATTTGGGACCCCGCAAATATTACCTCTTTTATTTTAGGAAATTTGTATTTTAAATAAAGAAAACCTTCATTATCTTTACAAAGTTTTTCAACAATCCCAAATTGATATGAAAAGGTGGCATCAGAATTTTTTCTAAATTAACGAGAAGCTCACAAATGACATTCTTAAAACCGGGAGTAAGGTTATTTCTTCTTGGCCATCTTAATATAATGATTTTTTTTGACCCTACTATCCCACTCACACAGAAAGCAACAAAACTTTGTGTACCCTAACTGCAAACTCAGTAGTAGGGCTACAACTTTTAAATCTGCACAAATTTGCCATTGAAATCTCTGGTACTCTGTTTTATCCAGTAGTAGCTTCATGCTTTCATAAGATTCCTTCATGTTGACAGCACGAGTAATGGGAAAAGAAGAATTTTCATTTCAATTATGAAAGAGGCTTTAAGACTCGTTTTCGAGGAGTCTATAAAGAGTCTCCACTATTCTGAGTTGTGATGCTAACATCGTTACAGAATACCAGGTCATCTTGTTTTAAAAATAAATGCTGCAGTTTTTGCTGCCTACTATGGAATGTGCATATTCTTGTTCCGTTGTGTAAAAAATTCCATCCTTTGACCCTTGAAGCTAGGAGTTCTGCTTATTGTAGATGCGATACAATAACACACTAACACAGACAGTATTATGTATGAGTTATTGTACTGAGTTCAGAGACGGTTGTCACTTGAATCCGAAATTTACTTATTAACTGTTAGCGATGAGTCATAAAATTTTTGTTTTATCTTTCAGTATTGATAGAGAAGCTCCTGCACTCATGTCCAGAGCTGAGCACCATCTTCGTCCTGTTGAGAGGGAAGAAGGGAAAGTCGGTTGAAGAAAGAATGAAAGAACTTCTCCAATCCGAAGTATGAAAATATGTATATTTAAGATGACATAACATAATATACAAATAATTAAGATTAGGTGACACTGTCTTGTTATATAGCATACATACATCATAGATCAGCAGCTGACCCTGATATCAGTTTACTGTTAATGCGAATAGCTGAAATATAATATTGTGTTCACCTAACTGCTCAACACCAGGTTAACATTATACTCAGGCTCCAAAATAATATGAACCCATAAGCAAAAAAAAACTACTTAAAATACTGATCAAACTTTCATGACGAATGCAGTAATACAAATATTTCCATATATTTTAAATTTTCATATATTTTCAGGGTAGATGCCTTTTGCAATTTATAATAGATGTTTATATTATATTACAGAGAACTTACACAGCACCTCATATCTTGACAATAACATTTATCATGTCATATTAGAACTCATATATGTTTATTTGCATGCACTATTGCAAGTAGCTCATTTTTATAGACATGGTTATGTCACTATTGTAATTGTTCACATACCACATTAGTTAGATTTAAGTGCATAAATAATATACTTTACATATTTTTAGTCTGTATGCGTATATAACAAAAATATTATTTATACTGTTCTGCAGATATTTGAAAATTTACCAGGAGAGTGGTCGTCTCGACTTCAAGCAGTGGAAGGGGAGCTGGGAGTTACAGACATGGGCATGTCTCTGGATACCAGGAAACTGTTGATGGAGATGGTCGATGTGGTCATACACTGTGCAGCCACTGTCAGGTGTGCCCTCAAATACTTTAATATATTTTAACACCTTTAAAAGAGATTGAACTGTGATAAATATATTTGGCAAAAACTTACTGTGGAATCACTTACACCAAGATGTATGAGGTACTATTTTTGTTTGCTGGAGTTGTATCAGTATTATGTGAGAAAGGAGAAAACTTTTTGTAGTTTGTCCTCATTAATGGTATCAAATAAAAAAGCATTTTCATGTTCCAGACTTAGAAATTTTCTTGTGCTTATAAGAATCATTTTAAAGTAGTCACATTTAATGACCTATTTTGATTTAACACGCGTATGATATTAAAACAATTTTTTTTAAATATTTGTTTTCAATCACTATTTCTCTTTCAAAATCTTCTTCTTCATTATTCTGTTGTATTGTTTGTTGGTTAAACATATGTGTTGATTCCCGTAGATTTGATGAGAAACTAAAGACAGCCATTAATATCAACGTTCAAGGCACTGCAGACATCATTTCACTTTGCAAAAAGATGGACCATTTGAAGGTGAGAATCATTATTTTTTCCAGTTATGTATAATTAGGAATGAACTCAAAATCACGAAGCGTGAGTCAATCACTGATATCTTTCAGTCACACTCCCTATCGGTGATTGAATATTTGAGAATATCGTGATTCGTGATTATTTTTTAAAATTTTATTTATATTTTGTTGTGAGCTGTGATTCGGCGCATGTGCATATGAAATGAAAATATTCATGAAGAAATGATGTCATAATTCATGATAAGCACAATCTAGTAGATTCTGCGAAAAACATTTTTCGCATTTGATCCGAGAATGCTGAGAAACACATTATTTGAAGAGTTTTTATTATTTTGTGATGATATTAAATTATATATGCTAGAATATGTTTTTTACGCAAATTAAGTTTAAATAATATAAGTAAATACGCTCAAAATTATGTTTTTTAAATGTATTTCGTGTATTGTAATATCGAATTAGTAATAAAACTGTGATCACAGACACAGTTTTCAATCACTGATATTATCGAATATCAATCACAATTACCAGAGTAGCATTTTTTCTCATCATTATGTATAATACTAGGAATTTTATGAAAAAACAAATGGGGTGATGATTAATTGTCAAGTAGGTAATCTATTAAATATTAATTTTAAAGTAATTTCAACCACAAATTTAAAAAACGTGTACTTTGTATTTTTGGATTTTCAAATATGATTTGAATTTCAGTATTCTTTGAATTTTGAAGGAATGCAATTTTCCAACCCAATAAGTCCAACTGTCAATGACTAACTGGCGCTGTTTGAACTAGATCTCAGAGGTTGACAATTAGCTTATGTAAAATACATACATACATATCATTGCTTAATATGTGACACATCGTAATTGTAAAAAGTAAACTTATCAGGAGAAACAAAAAAAAAACAATTTATAAAAAAAATTACTAATCATTTTGATATTAAAATATATGGTGCCTGACATTATATGCAAGTGTTGTTAATAAAATTTAATTGATGATTATTTCCTGCAAATTTTGATACCAAAATATATTTTACGGTAATTTGTCAGTACAATATGTATATTTGTAATAACCTTTATAAATACCTGTTTGAATTCTTGAAAATAGAACATGACCAAATTTACCACAGTTTATGTTAAAAGCATCTGTGTATGTATTACAGTGAATGATCCATTCCAAGGTAAAATAAAACCACTCTTATTGCTATTTATTATATTCTCGGTGTACTAAAACACTTTTACCGGCATAAATAATATTACCAGCAAATTACGCACCCTCACTTGACAAGGACACAGGCTAACTGTCACTATCTTGTGCCAAAACTATACAAAACTTTTCCACAAAGATTCCATTTGTTTCTAGCACCAAAAATATATAATAGTTTAAATACAAACGTGAAAAATTGCAACCATAGTCTTGTATATTTTTCACGAAAAGTGCAGTTCTGGCTCCACGAAATGGGGAGAAATTACGCCCAAGAATTTTTAAAGGTCCAAACATGAGAATAAAACTGCTACAACAGTATATTGAATTACCTAATTGCATCTGGTTTTACTCTTTATATATATTTTTTTATATGCTATCTAATTGTATCTTGTTCTACTCTTTATATATATATATATATAAAAAAAATTATGCACTGAATATTGGACTTACTTTAAGTTTTACATTGTAATTATATGTTATTTAATTGCATCTTGCTTTACTCTTTATATATACCATATATTATATCTTATACATTGAATAATGCATTAACGTTAAGTTTAACAAAGTATGTATCTAATCTAATGAGATCTTATTTAACTGTTTATATATATATTTTTGTACATTGATCATTGCACTTTGTTTACTACTATACCGGAAGAACACTGTCTGCTATAATACAGTCAAATACTAGTGTAGCAGGCAGGGTACCCAAATATATTTCTTACTTTTCTGAAATGTTTATCTGATTATAATATAACATAATACATATAACACACTGTACTAAGAATCAAATAAATAAATAATTATTATTATTACTTACAGTCACTAATGGGAATGGTTCTTATGCAGAATTGATAAGCCATTGCAATAAATCTATTGGTTTGTTCTAAAATTTAAATACGCCAATCAGTGTGTCTTCTAACATGTAAAAGAAAATGATAAAAAAAGTATTTTTAATGTTTTGCCTGATATATGGTATTGCACTACTTTCAAAGATGATATGTTAGTTGACGATAGAGGAGGGGATATTTTCACATACAATATGCAAGATTATATTTCTCATCAGTTTCCACTGATTTACAGTCTTTGGTGTACGTGTCTACTGCCTTTTCTCATTGTGAACGGACTACTTTGGGTGCGGATGAGGAATTCTACCCTCCGGGCATGACTCCTGAGACAGCATTCGCCTTGGCCAACTACCAGGATGATAAAAATACAATGGACATCATCACTCCAGCGTATGTTTAACAAACGTGTTACACACTTATAAAATTAAATTAGTTAAAAGGTCTAGAATAAAATATGTAATGATATATGCTGACACGGATTATTTACTTTCCGCCAGAATATTTAGTTCTGCTTGTTGAAGTAACTGGAAATGAGATTTATGAAACGCGATTTTATTAAATTATTTTAATTAATAAAAATATTTTGAAATATCTAATTCATTGCAATTTTGCTTAAAGAAACACGGAGCACTATAAATAATTTTATGTGAAAAAGTCTACTGCAGTTTATTGACATTCTAGCAAAATCTACTTACTAACATGTACATACTTTTGGGGATTATAATGTGTAATAATATTTGCTATGTTCTGTGACAAGTCATTAGCTAAATATCAAATTATATTTCTCACAAGATAATATTAAAGTTAGTAATACGTGTGTTGATCATTTTTGAAAGGAAAATTTATTCTTTGGTATCTCTAGGCTATTTTATAAAATATATAAAATATTTTACATTTTAGAAAATAAATCTTGATATTGACTACAGTAATGAGCTATATATTTTGTGAAATGAGAAGAGATTTATTAAAATATAAAGACTTTGGTAGTTGATGACTGAACAGCAATCACCAAAATCATTGCTGAACGGGAGACTAACAGGGCACAGAAGATTGGGAAGACCAAAGCTAAGATGGAGCGACAATGTCTTCATAGACATATCTGTCTTGGCGGTCTAAAATTGGAGAGAAATGGCTCATAATACAGATCAATGAAGGAAAATTCTTGATGAGGCTAAGACTCATCGGGGGTTGCAGAGCCAATAGTGATGGTGAAAATTACAGTAACACCTTGAGTTATGAAACATATGACTTGCATTAATAATTGTAATAAATCTCGAAAATTACAATAATTAAAATTCTAACAACTCAGATGACCCTAACTACCCTCAGCCTCCAACGAAGAGACGGGTAGATGTTGCCGCAGAAAAGCATTTCTCTTCAAAGTTATGTTACATTCAGCAGAGCCAATTTAGCCGTTACAAGATGGCAAAATTAGACAAGACTTTGAAAAGTTAATATTTCAGTTTGTTTTTTGTATATTTTTCATACTTTTATAAAGAGTAAATACTTCAATATAATGTTTCTTTTTTAAAATAATAATATGTATATTTAAACTCATGATAATAATAATATGTAAATAATAAGTAATTTAGTCAGGTATCCACCCATAAAATATTGTGGACTAGGTCTGTTACACCCTGTATAGGTACATGTTTTAATACATATGCTAAAATTTTGATTTTCTAGGTATGACAAAATAGAAAAATTTTAATAAATTTATATATGACTACAATTAAATTATTGTTTTTTTATTAAAGGTAATGTGGTAGCGTGGCATCTTCTATAATTTAGAGTAATTTGGTTTATTTAACAGATTACTGAAAGGGTGGCCGAATACTTATACCTTCACGAAGGCCATAGCAGAAGAGGTAGTGAGACAGGAAGCGCATGGACTTCCCGTGGCTATATTCAGACCAGGAATGGGTAACCAAACCAGAATTATAATTTTTTTAAATATATCACTTTCTGAAACATTTTTTTAATGACACGTCCCTCTCTAACACCATAAAAATTATTTTATCTAATATAATTATCGAATTACTTAGTTTGTGTTACATATGATCTTAGGTTTTATCTATTCAGATTTTGTTGTTTTTGTATTTTTATTTTAATATTAGAAGATATGATATATTTTAAAAATAATCAGTAGCATATATATGTATATATATTTCTCTTAACATTTATTTCTTAGACTCGTGTATAGAGGAGTATATATGAGAGTGTATAATTTATGTTTCAGTTAGTCTGTGTACATATTTTTTGACTTCAGATACAAATTTATAGTAGCCTGTATAGACCAACATAATTACAGGCATTATCTTTTCATCAATTCTTTATTATTACATTATCCATAGTAATATTGCTCTTCCCTATCTATTATCTATGACTTGAGTGTCATTTGTGGCTGTAAAGTGCTTCAACGGCTTCAGAGCAGGGCGAAAATGAATATGCTTTTAATATCTCTAGGTTAAAATTACTTAAATATTTTCTCTTTTATATATTCAATAACAGTATGTACATATATATTCAATTTGAAATGAGGTGTACATTATCACCAATGGCCGCGTAGCGGTCACAATAGCACTCGCATGGTCTAGTAGTAAGCAATCGGCGATAGCGATATGCGATAGCCGATTGCTTACGGCTACTATGAATATAATGTGTAATGGGGTAATGTCTCAATGACATTTAAATGTGAAAAAATCATTTAAGATCACAATTAATTGGTGTATTTCAGTTGTTGGGACGACGAGTGCTTCTGCTGCTCCTGGTTTTATCGATAACTTATACGGGCCCACTGGATTTGTGGTGGGCATAGGTTACGGTATTATAAAGTAAGTACCGATAAGTAATTTATTAATTTTTTTATGTTCGGTGTGATGCAGCAAATAATATCACTTGATTGTTTCTTCACAGAGCGGCTAAAGCAAATGGCAACTATCCCGCAATCTTGGTACCTGCTGACCTGTGTATTAATGGGATGATAGCCGCCGCCTGGAAAGTCGGAACCACCAAGTAAACACCAACTTTTAATCTATTAATGTACTTCTCAGAAATTATATAACAATAGGATTTTACTAGCAAAAAAAGCAATCGGCTATTACCGATTGCTTGCTGCTAGGCTCTTAGGGTGGCCAATGGTGGCTGCTGAGCGGTCAGGGTTTTTGTAGTCTATTTTTCAATGTGGAAATATTGGTTTAATAAAGCGTTCTTTATTGTCAGTATGATAAAGATATATTTGACATAATTGTGTTTTCTGCATTGAAAAATAGATTCTACAGAAACCCTAGTCGCACAGCAAACCACCACTGGCCACATATCGGCAACTACAGTCACTTGTATTGATTGTGCTTTTTTCGCTAGTCTTATATTATAAAAAAATATCTATGTGTATATCCATTGTGAATACATAGTGTATAAGTACATATAAAATATCTATTTATAAGGCATTTCAGAATTACGAATATTAAAAATGATTATTCAAGTAAATCAAATTCGAGTAAAACACAATAGCCATTTACTTGCTAATATTATGTATTTAAACACTCTGGGAATTTAATATTAGTAAAATGATACATGTTATATACATATGTATACCAAAAGTTATCTTGAAATTGATATGATTATCGCGGCGTTTTTTGACAAATATTAGGTCAGTCTTAGTATTTCTGAAATATATGTTTATATGTGTGTACTATAATGTAAATGCATTGAATACTATATAAAAAAGAAAACATTTAGTAATCTTAATCCAGAGATATAAAAAAAATATTTGATATACTCACGTCGAAATTCAATGACAGATGGTCAATATATACGCCAGTAGGAAAAATTCAGATTATTCTGCCCGAATGAAAATATTTAATTTCAATTAAAAATATATTTGAGTACTGTAATGAATATATTATTGAATATATAAAAGATAAAACGTTTACGTAATCTTAACATAGAGATATTAAAAACATATTCGACATACTTATTTGTATAAAACATGCAATCTTGCTACTTTTGTTTTTTTTTTACTGGCAACGTACACTAACATGCATTAAGACAAAATTATGATAGATTTTTTGGATTGAGTGATTTGGAATTCAGGTTGGAAAAATATTTTTCAGATTTGTTAATTAGATTGTATTTTTTAGATTTGAAGAACCACCTATATACAACTTTGTTCCTTCTCCAGATAACATCATCACTTGGAAAAAATTATTAGTTGGCGGAATGATTTATGGGCATACTGTCCCAATACCAGAATGCATGTGGTATGTTTCAAAATATTTTACGTGCGTTAAAAAGGGAAAAAATATCTGGGAGACAGTTAATTACTTACATTTTCCAGAAATTATTTTCTTTATTTAATTGCAACTTTATCTTGCAACAATATATCAACATAAGAGATAAATATGTATTGGTCATGCCAAGATTTGCATTGCTAAGAGTGTAGGAAATTTTTGAAAAGCTAAAAATATCTCATTTCTAGAAATGATTTGTGTTCTCATAGACCACCAAATACATAGACATGAACTAATGCAAATTTCTTGTCTCAATATTTTCATTTTGGTGTCACCCACGTGATCACTTTGTTACCGCTTATGCAATCAAATAGCTCTGCGACTTTTAAAAAATAAAACTTGATTGGAACAAAAATTTAAATGCTGACAATATAATATGCATTTCTGTAAAAAATACATCTTGTTTACACAAAGATTTAATTTTTGAAGAGTAAATACTTTTACTGTTGCATAAATGTGTCTTAAACTACTTCCACCAAGAATGTGTGTAGAATGCCCCCCCGTTCCGCAATTAATGATCCAAACCCCTCTCCTATATGTATACTTAATTTAATGTCTATTCATTTACTGGTCTGCGATTGTTCTACATATTTGAACCAGCTTCCATTAATGTTTTGAAAAGGAAATTTTCAAATACTATTGAATACTTTCTCTTAAATCCCTTATAGTCAATGTTCTCTTTAAGGTGTGCAGATGTACACATGATTTGGCATCATAGTGTACACAAAAAATACAGTGCACACACAATTTTTAACATGGCTTCTTCATGTGCCGCCTTCTATCGAAGGTTGGCGACTATGTTGGTTTATCCTGTATAAGATCATCAACATTTTGAACATTGAACAACTTCCTGAGGTTACACAGCCAAGATAATCTCTTTCTACCTCCACTACTCTGCTGCCTTCTATCTTCCCCTGCATATTAAGTTGTATAAAATGTATCTTATTATTCATTATGGAGAATGTGTCCGAAGTATGCAGCTATCCTTGATAGTTGTGAGGTCCAGAATCAAAAGCAGATGTGTCCATTTTACCTGTTTTCAAGTAAAATGCAAAAAACCATTGTACCACAGTTGTCACATTTGGAATCATATTGAATATGACCAGTAACCACAGGTCACATGACCTAATACTGTCATATTATTGGCTGAAAACATATTTGTCTCGGTTTGAATTAATCATCTGTCTGCGATTGAAGTAACATGCAACTTTTAAATGCGTTTTTATATCAAATTCGGTAATACTTGTCTAATTTCAATAGGCTAGTCATGTAGACATTAATGTGCTTTATATTTGTACATACTTAACTCAAAAACCATAGAAATTGGACACGTCTGATTTTGATTCTACACCTCACAGTTGTTATTAGTTATATTGACTAATACAATAGTAAAGTGGTCAACCCGGGTCTTACCAGTAGCCTTATACTGGTACGGTAATGTTTTTCTTATTTTCTCACCCAGCGCATTAATTAAATTTCCTTGGGTATCAAAATTGCACAAAAGATTTTTTGTGTGCACACCATGATCAAAAATAGAGAGAACATTGTTTATAGCTATCCTATATCTTACAGATACATAAAACAAACTATCCTGGTCACTTCCTTATTAAAATTACACATGTCATGTGACCATGTAATTTGGTGTTCGATCGTAGTGATGATCGATATCTGTAATTATTCATAATTTGGCATGAAATCACTGGTATGCTAGAATCGTTAAATCACACTTACCAATAATCATTACAATTGAACACCAATCACAATCACAGTTTGTGTAATAACTAATGTCTGTAAACACACTTTATTGATTTTGTTTCAATGGGCATATATAACTGTCATTAATGTGCGGAAGTCCATTCAGGAAAGGAATTTAGGTTGGCCAATCTTTAGATTATGATTATGAAAAAAAACTTAAATCCGCAGGTACAATACTGTATGGATCACACAGAGTACAATTCTGTACAAGATATTGTGGTTCTTCTTGCATATGGTCCCATCCATACTCTTGGATACTATACTTTTAGCGTCTGGAGAAAAACCTAAGTAAGTTAAAAGGTTGATTTTATTAACACATTCTTATTGTGAAGTTGTAATTATTCAGAACAGACGGTCTGTGATATTTAAATACTAATTAAATTAGTTCCCCGGATTGGAAGAGATCCAGGTTCGAATCCTGGCAGCAACAACAATATTTTTCGATAAAATTGATTTTATATGTATATTTAATTAGTATTTAAAATATAATATTGTTTTTTTTTAGATTGTTAACAGATTGTTCGATAGTTGTTTTTTTAGATAGAACAAGTTGATGACACCTGAAGAAGAAAATGATCTTTTTCAAAAAACCGGTAGATGTATTTAATTCATTAAGTGACAAAGACATTTAAACAAAGTTAACAATCTAAAAAATGGATTTTAAACAAAGTTGATTTTGCAAATCTTAAAAATAATGTAATACATATTAGTTTTTCTTGTTGTCTAAATTAGATAAAGACAAAAACTTCAAACAACATTTGTTTAAAAGTATTCAGAACTAATGATCAAGCACACCCGATTAGATAGAATAACAATTAATAATAAGTGAATTTGAACTAATATTAAAAGGTTTTGACATATCTCTTATCAAATTTAAGTTGACTAAATAAAATACTTACATTCCAGAATGTTTAGTGCTCACAGAAAGATAGACAAATTCATAACAGCTGTCCAATACTTTGGCATGTATCCTTGGAGGTTCAGTCAGCACAACACCAGGCAATTGTTATTATCCATGTCTCGGGTTGACAGAAAAGTGTTTGACTTGGATATGGATGCTTTGGATTGGGAGTCCTACATCAAAACAATGATCGATGGAATAAGATTCTATCTCTTGAAACACAAGACGGACAATATACCCGAATGTAGGGTGAGATACAACAGGTAGGAAAACTGTAATTTTAGTAAACCTAACTGTGGTCTTCTAAAAGTAATACCTATATTTCATAAAAATATGCATATAACTTTTATAAATATTCATTTCAGACTAAAGAAGATTCACTACATTGTAAAGTACTCAATTATATGCTTGATGGTGTACTTGGCGTGGACGCTGCTACGGTTCTGTCCTTGGATTATAAGCGAAGGATCGGCAGTACTTAATTATGTCAATTTTTTAAAATAGATAGGTATTAATAACGTTTGTCTTGTACATTTACTGTATTTATAAATATTAAATATTTAATTCTTGTTCCAAAGTTTATTTTATTGTCACCATATTTGTTTTTTAATAAAATACGCTTCCCTAGCCTTACATATTATATATAATACATATATTAAAAATAAAGTTTAACTTTATATTCAAAAAATACTTTTATACTGTTTTTTACAATTTATTTTATTCCCATCCACATCGGACACAATTAACCTAATTAGTGATGGTAAAATCATTATTTAAACCGCTATTTTGTTAAATTGTAATGATGATTAATAATTAATTAACGTAATTCTTCGAGCAATGACTGGTACGCTTGACTCAAGTACTTGCACTCAAGTGACTTGACATGAGACTATTAATACCCGAGTTCAAATTTTTTCAGAATTAGTTTAATACGTCACCTGTCGATCAGAGTTATCTCGAAACGCAAAGTGCTAATAAACTCAAGTAGTTAAAACATTGTTTTACATAATTTTTATAGATATCCATCCATTTTGATGATAAAACTATAAAGTTATCGCCGATTCTATCAATAATATACAGGCAATTGTAAAATACTTCGCACTTATGAATTGACAGACGACGCGCTGAAGCTGATAAACATCAACGTAATCACAGTCACGTAACGGTTTACCATCACTAAACCTAATGTATTGTTGGCACCTATTGCTGTTTAACTGTTCTTCACCTTGTTTCTTTGCCCACCTCCAGTAGAAATCTTTCCATTGATGACAAAGATATCAGAGAGCCGCATGTATGCATATTTGTAATGAAAAAAAGTTCAAGCTTTTTTATTAAAAAATTTAATTAGAACGGCGTTCATGGAGCGCTTTTTATAGCTTCACTATATCTGGCAAATATAATAGCTACTTATTTTTAATTGAATACATACTGTAAATTTTCATCATTATTCTGTTTCTTAGTTTATTTTTTATTTGGTTCATAGTTGCGAATGTTTGTTCGCATATATATGTAGAGCCAAAGATTGTGAGAATACCAAGAGCTAGTTTTTTTAATGCGTCATATGTTTCAGGCAAACTATTTCATGTATCAAATATTATTGTTTCCATTTTAGGCAGTTCATTCTCTTGTGCTGAGAAATCAAATTGGATCTCTCTCTTTCGAGTTCTTCCAAGAGGCTGGTCAGATCTATGAATTTGTTGTTCCACAGTGTCTCGCTTTTCAAATCTATTAACTGCATCTGGAGTGTGTTAAGTTAAGTTCATTGACATTTGTTTTGAGAGGACGTACAATGAAAGCTAGTGTAGTCTTATTTGTTCTGAATTGTTTAAAACGTTCACTAAAACAATTTTTAATTTTTTCTAATACGCTGCTGAAATAAATCGCATCAAAACAAATGTTTTTTCGTCACGATACTGTCTTCACCCCTCTCTATATCTTCAGTGAGAACTTGTAGTTTTTTTTAAAAGCAAATTTTACACTATGTATCATTGCTTGTAAAATTATTAAACAATTAGGTTTTTCAGTTAATCTTAATATTTCACAAAGAAGAATTTTATGCTGAAGGCTGGTATTTTGTTTTTAAGTAAAATTTCCCATTTATAAATATTTCACACAGGTTTTACTGTCAAGTGTTTGCTTATAACCTAGTTTCAGGGTAAATAGGGAAATATAGTTGCATTTTTTTTGCATTAAGACACTGTATTTCCAGATAAATTATTATCTTGCCAGTAGACAAGTAGACAAAGCCGAGAACTTACACATCTGATCCAAGGGGACAGAAGTATTTAAAATACGAGAAAGAATATATTAAGAAAGCTGTAGGAAAAATAATTAAGGAAGAGAAGAAGCTGCTATCTCTAAAAACATCTTCCCATCTTGAATTAAAAAATATTAGCCAAAATTGAAATAAAGCAAAAAAGTAATATGTATACCAATACAAGTTTCAATAAAATAGTACACACCTTGCCAGACACCAGAGTCATTTCAAAGAGTTGGGTCCTGCAATAAAAATTATGATCTCTTTATGCATGCCTTCTGAAAATGTTTTTCTCTGTTCTTTATTTGAGTTTGATTTTATGTGATACTTTACTATGTTTACTTAAAAAGGTGTGTTTTTATCTTGTAAAAAAAATAATAAATTGTTGTACAATAAGTATCAGCACTGGTTTAGTAAATAATTTGTTTTATTTAACTCCATGAAATAGTAGTAAGCACAAGTAATTGACCCCAATCGTAAGATTAATAGGGAGAGAGCTCATTTATGGAATTTTCTCTGTAGTTTATGATCAAATCAAATTTAGGTGAATACGAACACATAGAGGAACCGTTAACTAAATAAAAAACATTATTTGTATATTAATATTTCTTACATGTGTCAACTTATAGCAATGGAAACACTGAAACATGTCCCTATTCACCCCAGATTATGGTATTGAAAATAATATGCAACTTTTGATTTATGAAAAAAAAGTGGAAAATATTAATCGCTTAATTTACATTGTTTGTACTAAATAACATAGTTTAATGCCATTTATTACAAGAGTCCTAACAAGCCACTTCACACATCTTCAGATGAACGCTTGTCGATTGTAGAGGATTAGGAAAATTAAAAACATTTACAAAAACAACAATTTATAATATGTCGCAGTTGTTTAGTCTAGCAGTAAGTATTTAATTGGTCAGGGGTTCGAGAATCGATGCGGAAGACAAGTTAGTCATATTTTCATAGCACATGCGTTTGAACCCCGCAACATATGTTGAGTCATGGATTTCGCACGTATAGTGATCTATTAATAAATGAAACGTAACACAACATCCTGTCAATAATATTGACATAATACCAACATGATGATAAACCTAACAAAGAGATCCGAAACATCGGCCGGAGACACCTGAGACAAATGGCAAAGTAGCTCGGAAAACTACACAGTGCAGACTATCTGCAGCAGAGTTCATAACAGTTTATGTGGGGCCGGCTATGTATTTGAGGGTTATGTATGCATTTGGAAATAGGAATGGAAAATGCTGCTTTATTTGTTTAATAAACATATCAAGGCAATAATTCATAGCTGTCATGGATCAAAATCAGCTCTTTCCTCTGAGAGATAAAAGTTTTCATTACTTAATTAGTTACGCATGTTGATGCTGGGTAAATAAAATAATCAGTTGTAATTAAGCGAGCAACATACATAGTCGTAAAAGTAGTGACATATTTGTAATTTCTAAGATGCTAAAAATATAAATCACATTCTGATTGCTAGAAATTCTTGGTGACAATTTGATAAGATTTGCTAAGATCCAGTAGATGAATAGTCTTCATTTGACTCGGTAAGCTATGTGTGATTTCTTAATTGATTGTGTGTACTGAACATGTGTACTATTGTATATTTAAAATAATGGACATCTCTTGTCAAAAAAACAAATTAATTTACATAATTTTTTTTTTTCTATACATATTTTCAAGACTTTAATATATGGGGTGTCTAGTGGAAAAATTTCAAGATTAAATTGTAATTGGTCGTAAACCATCAGGGTGAGGTAAGTGGGAGGGGTATTGTTCGACGCGCACGAGTCACTGGTCAGGAGTGCACCGGGCGTTCGCAGTTGAGTAATATTTAAAGTGCGGTGATTTGTTGATTCGTGGGCATCACGCTTTTTGTACTCACTTTAATATTTGACAAGTAAGTGATGGGCAGAACACGCAACTTATTTGGTGTTGTGTTCAAAAGTTCAGACAAGAAGGGACAATGGTTAATATGAGAATATCATTTTAGTTTTTGTAATAAACAATTGTTATGTTATTGTAATACAGTGTACACCTAGCCCTATTACGCAGTTTCACTTTGATGCGGTTAAGAAAAATATGTTTTAAAAGACAACTGTGTGAATTTTGTCAAATAAATTAGATGTGCACGCGCTTTAATCGGTGTGCTCCAACTAAAGATCAGGTCGGTGGTGAGGAAGAATAGCGATACAATAGCTAGTTTATGAAAAATAAGAGACAACGATGGGGTCACAGAATTTTTAACAAAACCTGACTTAAATATGCACATCCCGAAATCGTTTTGAGAATTAACTCTCGCTTCGATTTCACTCAAACAAGCAATAAAATATTTATTAATAATAATATGTGAAATATTTTACAAAGTCTTTTACAAATATATTTTTAAGTTAGAGCTGTTAGTTAAGTTCCAGCAGTTAGTTACTAAAACCTTATTAACTATTTTCTTTTTCTTTATTATATGGCACAATTATTACATTTGGTCATTATTACATTCAGTTATTAATATCATAGGTCGGCTCCAGTATTATCGTACCAGAGTCATACCTGTACAATTTGTATCAATTTGACGTGAGACTTTTATAATATTAAATTCAGAAGGCAGCCAGAGAGAAGCATATTAAACTTGAAAATTTTCCGCTGGACCCCCTTTAGAAACCAGTTGTATTAAAATAATTTGAAATAATATGGTATTAACACTATTTTCACATAGAATGGTATCCAACCACAAAATTTATATATATCTCAATCTTCATATATTTTATTCCCGGAATACACCTGTACATTAGTGGTTACTGTCACTTTCAAAGTTGTCCTCTTGAACATCTATACGCTGACTTGATGGTGTTCCCATTTCTGGAAGCAGCCATATATATACATAATATATACTGGATATAAATGTGTAACAACATTTTAGGGGTGGATATTTTGAAAAATGTTAAAAGTGCATGTGACTAATCTTAATCAAGTCAGATATATAAGCATTTAAAAAAGTCATGGTTATGCGAATATTTGTATTAATTGAAAAATATTATCGATTACTTACATATTATATATTGAATACAAAAAATAATAGGTCCTCAAACTTTGAGCGACCAGCCTGTTTTTTTTTGCAGAATAATAATGGGTTAACTTTGCAAATATTTATTATATAATATATTAAATGTTTATGAAGAGCTGAACATGATTTTGAATAAATCTCATACAATAATATTTTCCGTAACAGTACTTAATTTGTTCATACTCCTTGAACATTTTCCATAATACGTAATTTAGTCTGGTATCTAATACCACATACATACTTATAAAATATTGTGGACTTGGTTTGTTACACCCTGTATACATATGTATTGAATTAGTTAAACAATATTCATGTACAAAGCAGGTTCAGAGAACATATTTATTATAAGTGAATATTTACATTCTTGGGCAGTCAACCGGTTAGAACATTGCATGTGATAATACTCTATAATTTTCAAAAAAAAATCTTGTTTTATATTGCCAATTTTTAGTCCATTCGTTTATCTAATGTACCTACATATTATGTATTTTAGTTTTGACTAATAATAGTTTGAGATAATACGTGATTACTTCATCGTTCTCTATAACCCAGTTGACCCGCAAACATTTCAAGACTCATCAAATTTGACAGCGTACAATTATTTATATGTAATAATAAGCAACTAACTTACACAGAGATACAGATAAGTAATTTCAGTACAATGATTTATTATGCTAATAATAATTAAAATTGTAATTACATTTTATTTTAAAAATTAAGACTGAAAACATTAATATAAAATATAAAAACTTGTGCAAAGGGATCTTTTAACAAATGGGCAACTCAATTTTAGTGGATTACTTTTCTATAGTTGATTAACTAAGAAAATATAGTACCTATTTTAAAATAAAAAGCAATTTTTTTAAAACAAATTTATTTTATCTTAATTCTAAAATATATTCTCGCATTATTAAATCTTCTTCTAATAGATCTAAACAAATGATGGTGCTAGATCAGGGCTACGTGTAGGGTGATCTACAATTTGTCATGTGATTTTTGCTCTACGCTAGAGTAGAACCTTGTTAAAATGAAACCTGCAGTATCGAAAAATGACACGTATCGATTTTATTCTCAAAATTATTTCCCTACAATCAGTTCTCATATAAAAATGCATTATTTTACGAAATTTTATTAATATTTATAAGGTGCCTCTGGGATAAGTGCTACATATACATGATATTTTAACTATTCTCAAACATTATAATTATAATATATATTTCCATAAAATCCCACCCCCTTGACTATGCTCCTCCATTTACCTCAACATCCTGCAGATCTAGGGCTGTCACGAGAGAAGTGCCTGTTGCCTTTTCTACTTGGTCAGTCTAACGGGTAGGGGGTCTTTCTTTTCCTCTCTGTCCTTTAATGTAGCCCACCACAAGTTTCTTTAAGTTATCTTCCTTTCTCGCAAGATGATTAAAAAATTGAAGGATTCGTCTTAGGCAAATGGTTAAGAGTAAAATTCGACAATAAGCAATAAAATCAACCTTGGACGATGCGAAGATTATTCTAAATAGCTTTATAAGAGCTTATTATGATCAAGTGCCTCCATCAAGGTAGTAAAACAACTCCCGACCCGATGACCGTAAATGGCCAATGGGACTGCCTACGAAATAATATTTTCATCGTAGCAAATTTATTTTTCTTTTATATAAATGTATTGGTATTTTTTCATACTTGACAAAAATAATTTTGTTGTACATATTAATGAAATTTCATTGTATAAATGCATTTTTGTATGAAAAATTGATCGTAGGAAAATAATTTTGAATAATGTTATAAATAATTGATTTTCATTTTTAAAAACTATCTCTGTTTAGGTAATCAACAAAGTAAGTGCATATATGGTGGAAGCACATCTAAGTACCTTAGTTTAGAACCTAAATATCTTAGTTTAGAAAATATGTTGATTTTTAGAAAACTTTTTATAAAATTCAACTTACCTAATTCGAGAATCAAATAAAATAAAAAAATTTGGTCCACTCAATTTAATATTAAAGAGCTTTTACTGTATTAACTTTATAAATCAGATTCCAGTGCCGCAATCTATTAAGGAATATTATAAATCAATATTTGAAGTGACAATTGAATGGTGCAATTTGAAACATTAGTTTGCTTGTAATAACATTTAAAATTATGGCAGTTGTTTAATGTCAACGTGCAAGTTGTGTATGTATTTTAATAATGTTTTGTGCTAAAACGCTGATATTAGACAAATACCTTTGTAGCGATTGGAATTCAAATCTACCGCCATCTCGGTCAGCATCGACGCTAGCGACAGCGCTGCCGGCTGCTGCTACAAGTCGGGCTCAAGCATTCACCGCCAAGCGGTCTCTCTAGTTTCAGCGTTTCACAACGGCGGTCTTGCCGGCTCGCGCTCACCGAGCAACACCGCCAATTCATTTCATTTCATAAGACACATGGACCTTCTACATCTTCATTTATTCTTTAATTCTATCTGTCTTCATTGTCATTGTCATATCATACTGTCATAATAAACCTCATCACACGCCAATAATATTAATTTCATTTAACCACCGTCCTAACCCCCAAACCTTTATAATGAATTGTAGTTTGTAATGTATGTACATATGTATTTTATGATTATTTCCACAGATTACGATTTGTATGGTTAGCTTATTCTTGAATTGACATCTCTGGATTGGCCTTAGGTCAGAGTCAGATACAACAACAACCTTTATTTGGGCACACCTATTACATATATTGATTTGCCAACACATACAGGATTTTATAGCAGGTGGTAATTTTTAAAATTCTATTTTAAGATATAACGTATTATGGCTTTAATCTTTTACTAGATTACCTGCAGCTCCTACACGGGAGCAAACATACCCTGCAGAGACGCAGTACTCTGTTGTCAATCTCCAGATTAAAAAATCACAAATACACTTCGATAAAACCATAAAAAGTGTTTTGATAGGAAAATAAGAAGAAAAAGAAGAGAGAACGATAAAAGTCTCTATACTTTATACGTTTATCTATCACCAGAACTTTTAAATTAAAATATTGAACTAAAATTGACTGAGAAAATCATTTTGTGTCCACAGGATATCTCTTTAATTCAAATTATAAGCAATGCGCCTGTCTGTAGAAGACAAATCGCCAACGCTTGATGTAAAACAGATTGCATGAAAACAGGCGCCAATCATTTATACTCATAAAAAAATCACTTTTAGTATTATGACTTTAATCTTATATAGATTGAGATTTTATAAATTTGAATCTTTTGTTCTAGACATGGCAACTTCATTCACGCTTTTAACCGGGTATTTCTTCGGCTTTTTGGCAGTATTAATAGTATTCGGATATGTTTACTTTACTTGGAACTTTGGGTACTGGAAGAAACGCAATGTCAAGTATATAGAACCGATACCTATTCTTGGCAATTTTGGTAGTTGGGCACTGCTCCGATCAGATATTGGTGGCATGTTCAGGGAGCTGTATCAAAAAGGTAAAGAAACAGATCTACTTGGAATATGGGTGTTTAGAAAACCCGCACTGGTGGCCATCACACCAGAGATTATGAAAACTATCTTGGTGAAAGATTTCAATCATTTTGCTGACAGGACCGCGCAAGCCGATAAGGACTATGACCCTTTAGGTGCAGACAATCTTTTCTTCGGCAAAAATCCGCATTGGAAATTAATGAGACTTAAACTGACCAGTCTATTTTCATCGGCCAAGATGAAGAGCATGTTTAGTTTGATGAGCGAGATTGCGGCAGACCTTGAAGAGTGTATATTGAGGCATGGAGAAGAACCAGTTGAAGTCAGAGACACTTGTGCTAGATTTACTACTGATGTGATCGCCACCACGGCCTATGGATTGAAGGCCAACACTCTATTGGATGTGAAGGCTCCTTTTAATATTTTCAGGAAGAAGCTTCTAGATTTCAGATGGTTTAGATCAGTGGAATTCATGTCTATATTCTTCATGCAGGGTTTTGCAAAGTACTGGAAGTAAGTTATGTATTACCTTTGCCAATATATTTTCTGTTGTTAAAATATATTTTAATTCATAATGGAACTTCTATACTGCAAAGTGGTGTTCAAAAAAAATTAATTTTGTAAAATTTATTTTCTTTGTACATAATATGTATAGGGTTATCTAACAAGGGTGATAGAACTTTAAAATGAGATTATATTTTTAAAAAACAAGTATTATATTAATGATTTTTATTATTTTAAAGATCATTCGATGCCATTCACAATGAAATATAATTTCATTCAAATATACATCACAACTACGTTTATTCTCTGGATCCAATTTTCAGTCACTCTTTCACTGGTGCAATTTCACCAATAACATGAGTTATGTTGTTTTTAGTTGTTGATTTATCAGCATAAACAAATAACTTTACATATCCCCACAGAAATAGTCTGTAAAGATATCACACGATCTAGGAGGCCAATGGGCAGATCCATTTCTGGAAATGATTGAATCGACCATAAAATTCACAAAGTGCATGTTGAGTCTGCCAAATCGAAGACTGATTTTGATAAGTTTTAATAACTTGTAAACGTTATTCCAATATGAAACGCTCCATTATAAAAAGGCTGAAGGCTGATGAAAAATGACAGCTGTCAAAATATTAATAAACATAGCTACTATTCTTACTTGCAATTCTATCACACTTGTTAGATAACCCTGCATATACTAACATATAAGGGTAATTAGATAGAAGAGACCTATCCAGTCTTTTCTTATTAACAATTCGTTTATTTTCAACTCAAATTGTAGAATAATGTACACCTATAGGTACATAAATAAAATTTGCTTTGCGTGGTTGAGGTGTTCAATCGTCTATCCAAGCATGCCCTTTTTTAATAATTCAAGTACTTAATTCTTAGTTTAGTAAAGTAATAAAAATAGTTAAAATATTGATAAGATACATTTTATATCTTTATTTTTTTATGAGATCGATAAAAATCAGTCTTCTATCTATTCCAAAGAAAATTTAAGATAGAAGAGAAGTGAATGTATGAAAGTATAAATTAAAAGGCAACTGGCCTTGCTAAGCCACACTGTTTTGATTGACCAGGTGCAAGATATTTGAGAAGGATCTAGCTGACTGGATGAGAGACGTCTTCTGGAAGACTGTGGAGGAGCGGGAGAGGACAAAGGAGGTCAGGAATGACCTTATCGGGACACTCATTAATCTCAAAGACCAGACTCAGGAAACTGACAAGATTAGTTAGTCTATTAATAAAATCATGTAATCTAAAAATGATGTTGCAGACAGCAATAGTTTTAACAAATATTTATTGTGTGAATTGGCATTTTTTGCTTTAGAAGATATTGATAAGTAGCTTATTTTGATTTTAACAAACCCACAATGCTACATTATCACAAACATAATTAAGTAAAAAAAATAAAGGCGTTACATGTCTCATCATGTATTGTACTACCCCTGCAGACATCTGCATAGAATATGTATTTCTGGTTCACCCTGCCCCACCGTATTTACAAATTTTTTTTTTTTGATCTTATCAAATATTGTCAGAATTTTATTTCAAGTGTTTATTTCCTTGTGGAAATATTTCTATATTGTTGTGTACAAAGATACTAAATACCTGTAATAATGTTTTTACACATTACACCCCCCATCCACGAACCTTCAATAAAATATTGTGTACTTGGGAAGCCTCCGAAATAACATATTGTATGTTAAAAATAACCTATTAACAAATTTTTGTTTTTTATTCTAAAATTGAATTATTTTGAAATAATATTGTAATGCTTAAAAAAGAAAATAACTAATTTTATAAATTTATTTTTTAGAATTTGATGGAGATAGTTTGGTGGCACAATCCGCCATATTCTTTACGGCTGGTAATGAGTCCTCTAGTACGACAATGTCTTTATTACTCTACCATCTGGCTCTCTACCCTGATATACAGGTTTGCAATTTCATTATTAACCATTGAAAATATCAAAACACCTACAATCTTGGCAATTGTCTATTTAGCGAGTGAACTGGCAATCTTTTTTTGTTCCAATTATACCATATTCCAAAGAACTTTTACCTTATAAAATCGTATCTACAATAATATCCTGCGTTACGATTTCTTGACTTCCGTAAATTCGGAGTTACATTATTTTCATTCCCCTTACTTCCTCAACCTTTCTAACTCAAAGCAAAGCGTGTTTGTTCATTTTTTAAATTTGTTTTATAAGATGATTGTATAATGAAAACAATTTTTAATTGCAATTATTACTTACTATATCTCAATGTTTTCTTAGTAGACACCTATCAAAGAACATGATATCTCATACCTTATGTAATTTTTAACTTATATTATCCTTGTTGGTCCCACCTATAACATAACTTCGAAGTATTACCGTATATTGAATCATGAGCCTATATGGTTTTAAACACAAAAAACTATATACATAATATAATATTTTAGTACAATCAAAATATAATATTATGTCTCTTTGACGGTTGGACATGATGATAAAATTGTTTATTATTCACCTTAAAAAAAATTTCCATTCCGATGATAAATGTCACTACTCACGACTCGGTATTATTCACGGGAGACTTGACTATTTAATAATAGCTTGACCTACTGACGCTACCAGATATGACACTGCTCAAAATGTATGTAAATATAATTATAAACTAAACAGATAAAAAATGTTAATATTAATTTTACTTTCTTGATAGCAATTTTCAAGCATTCATAAAATTATAGCAATGTATAAAATTCCAATCTTTAATTTTAAATTTTAAAATTTCTATGTAGGAGCGACTGGTGGATGAAATTCTCGGATCTCTGAAGAAAACTGATGGGGAACCCACGTACGAAAGTCTACAGGAGATGTCATTTTTGGAAATGTGTGTCAAAGGTTTGGAGATCTTTATTGATATACACTTTTGAGTGACTTAGATATGTAATTCATTGTATATCAACCAATGTATACCAACCTTTATGGCTGCTCTCAGGCAATAAAGTGGATATGGTAGAAGATAGATAATATACAAATATAAGATTTCATTACATATTGAGGATCTATAATTTAATGTCTTTGATTAGCAAAGAATAAAAATCTCGTATTGATTGAATCAATATTTAATATTGACATATATCTTTAAAAACATTACTGTTGGAGTTAATTTCATAGACAACAGATTCTGATCCTGGGTTTTCTATGATCTATGACAGATCACCACTAATCTGGGCTGCTATTTTGCTGGCTGGTTCTGTTGAATTCCGATGTTGTACGTTCTTGGTCGGTTCCCACAAATTCCTCACATGCGCCAAATATACTTCCTAGTGTTTCTTGATAGCGGACTGATTCTGATGGCGGCTGAACACTTTCTGCGGTTGTGGCGCACCATCCAGACAGAGCAAAAACCAACAACACAAAACCCAGTGCTAGCAATCAAAGGATTTCAAACATGCATGAACAATTACATATGTATATCCATTTCATATGTCATTGCTTTTAATATTAGTCTGTAGAAATTTGCCATTTTTAATAATTTTACTTTTAATTTTAAGCAATGTGCAGGCTAAATCGAACTTGAATTGCCTACATAACCCTGCTATTAATTACACATATAAATTTTTGGATGACATTTATATAACTTTTTTTTAGAGAACACATTTTTGTTGTGAAGTTGCATTTTTCTATATACATATCTTTCTAGTTGATTCATTAATTTGTATCTATATAACAATTTGGTAACACTACTAGTATTTTAAATGTGTTAAGTATGAGAATATTTCTAGGTGGATCAATGCAAAAGCGAACATTTGAAGTAGCTGCTACTGCTCTCGAGATAGAAATTCTCTTTGGATACTTTTTTTTGTTTACTTTACTAAATATACTTCCAGAAATACTTCGCCTATATCCACCACTTCCCTTCCTGGACAGAGAGTGTACGGTCCCCTACAGGGTGCCTGGAACGGGACTCATCATCGAGAAAGGCACTTATGTGTACATACCCGTGATGGGTATACAGACCGACCCGGCCTACTTCAAGAACCCCCTCACCTTCAATCCTGACAGGTTTGATAAGGAGCACGGAGATGACATGACGCCCTTCACCTTCTTTCCCTTTGGCGAGGGTCCCAGAAATTGTATTGGTGAGTACAGAAGGGCATATTAGTTTTAAATGCCTCTTGCACATGTACCAATAAAGCGATAGCATAATATGTATAACAAAATAACTCGGATCTAGATTAAGATTGGTTAAAAGTACCTACCTTGATCAAAATAAAAATAAACTAATTTAGATGTTTTTACTTCGAATTCATTGATTCTTATGCAATGATTCTCAATGACTCAATTTTGTATTACGTTTTACTGTGATTTCATCCATGAAGGATTAGTAATAGTCGACTCTTTGGATCCTCACATACCTTACAACTTACCGCTTTGCATGTTCATCTCTGCATCTCTGAGGTCCTTACATATATTAAATATGACAAAAGTTTAACTGTATACACTTATGTAAAGCGTAAGAATAGTTAAATTCATATCATATTTTGGAATAAGTTTGAGATTCCCTCGTCTGTAGGAATTTCTAAAGTCATCCAAAGATGTTCAATACGGAATCGTTATTAATACTACTGCTATTGCTATTGTTACCTTCGTCATTGATTGATACTTGATGATCTTTTGGCATGTAGTCTTTAAATACCAATTCAAATATAATCCAAAAATTCACCATTTGTAATTTTTTCAGAACACAGTTCAGTAATATTTTTATAATACAAATTAAATGCGTCAATTGTAAAGATATACATACAGATAAACTCAATTTATTGAAAAAATATTTTAGCCGTCACCGGGATATGAACCAGGATCTCTTCCTATCTGAGAAAGTGCAATAATTAATTACACTAAGTCAGCCACGTAAATAGTCGACAAATTTTCGATCTTATATGTTGCAGTTATTTCAAATTGATACATCTTACATTTCATTTATTTAAAAGTTATCACCTTTTTATTTGCGAATACCTTTGAGAAATACTCGTTAGGAGACACCTGAGATTTTTCAATATCATTTTATTAAATTTTTGGATATGAACTTTAATACAACTTGTATATATTTTAAAGATAACACACTATTATATCAATATATTATTTTCTCAAGATAATAAAACATTTCAACATTTTAATTGCCGTAGTATAAAATATTCTGCATTAAATGAATTTCTAATATTTTATTATTTTTAATTATCAGATAATTATTCATTCCAGGTGAGAGATATGGGATGTTACAAACCCGACTTGGATTGATACACGTGCTGAGAAGGTTCCGGGTAGAGCGTTGTCCTAAGACCCAAGTCCCACTCGTATGGCAGACATTATCGCTCTCCCCCACAGCTAAAGATGGAATCTATTTGAAATTCGTTCAACGAGAATCAAAGAAAGCAGCCTAGAAGAAACGAAATCTGTCAATTTATATTCTCTGTACTATGAACCATCAATATAGTTTTAAAGCAAATCTATTGAAAATTTCTTAATTTTATTAATTGAACATATGCTTGCAAAGCTTTATTTTGAAAAAGATGCACTTCTTAAAAAATATACATTATATCTGGAAATAAAAATTAAGGTAGTTTACATGTTCATGGGTCCTCGAGACACGTGAGAGTGGAGATAAAATTAGTTTAATATTTATACATATAAAACACAAATATGTATAATGTTCAAATGAATGACTCAGTGCTAAATGTATTCTGATCTTGACTTGTGTAATTGTCTTGCTCTCGACGGGTTTCGTGATCCGTGGACATGCAGTTTTATTCATCATGATTACCCTGTTAATGCAGCAGAATAAAATGTTCTTAATGATGGAGAATTAGTTTAGGGTTAATAAATAAATAGGAAAACAGTTGAACAAAATTTTAATTATTCAGAAAAATAATAGATTCCATATCTTCAATGGAGGTATCTGTGGAAGATAAATAGTTTACCAGTGCTCGTGTTACAAGGATGGGACATTAAAAATGAAGGGTAATATTATTATGATGCACTTCTCTCTTTATTATTTGTATAAAGACATATATTTGGCATCCAAATATGATAAATCAACAATAATAACATATACTAATGAATGAAACATTCAATAAGCGGATTGGCGAAGGTGCGCCGATTATTCAGAAGAATTATCACCCATGTGTTAGCAGCCTGATTCTGGGACTCTGCAAACTGAGTCATCACGGAAGCTGGCCGGCGATCACTGTATATAAGATCTATATCTATGGAAGATACTGTTCTAGCGATTTGTGTTATATCATTTACTTATCATAAATTAAATATATAGATTACAAAGACAGCCTTTTTAAAAGATGACAAACTCAGAGTGAAAATATTGATACCTTTAAACAATGTCCATTAAAGTTGACAAATCCTAGACAGAGGGTTATAAAATGTTTAGTTTCTGCTGTAGACTGGTAGATAGAAATTAAGGGAAAACCTCAGAGCATCAGCACAACAAAATTAATCTTCTATTAAATTAAGCACGCAGAAGAGTCAATGTAATTGTAGATAATTTTATAAAGGCATACTAGATCATTAATATTTCTCGTGCCTCAAGTATTTGAAAGTTAAAATGTCAGTCGACCTTTCTGATTGAATTGTTAAAGAAGGGAGGGATAAGGGCTGAGCTCTCTTGCCTCCAACATATGAGGTAACAACAATGGCATTAGATATTTTTTTGGGGGGACCCTGACGTGAGGAACATGGTGAAATTGTTTTATTTTAACTTTGTATATAATTGTATAAAGTAGTAGCAGTTTGAGAGTAGTTTCTTCCCAGTGTGCGTAAGTACATATTTGTTTAAGTCTGATTTCCGATCGCACGTTTTTCTCCAGTGTGCGAAAACACACCACTTTAAACTTTAATCTTTAAACATGTTTTCTGATTGCACGAATAATTGCACTATTAACATGAAAAGGGTTTCTTTCCAGTGTGCTTAAATCCATGTCTTCTGAGGTCTGATTTTTGATCGGAGAATAATTACACTGTGAACATGAAAACAGTTTATCTCCAGTGTGTGTAAGCACATGTTTCTTTAAATCTGGTTTTTCGATTGCACAAATAATTGCACTGTGAACATGAAAACAGTTTCTCCCCAGTATGTGAAAGCACGTGAATTTTTAAGGATTTTTTTTCATTATACGAATAATTACACTGTAAACATGAAAATAGTTTCACTCCAAAGTGAGTAAGTAAGCACATGCATTTTTAAGTTTGATTTTCGATTACTCGAATAATTGCACTGTGAACACGAGAACAGTTCCTCTGTGTGAATTCTTAATAATGCTCTTTGGTTGCACATTGAACGGTGAACATGAAAACGCCCTTTTACCAGTGGATGGAAGCATGAAACTTGTTGAGGATTGTTTGGGCATAAAAATGATCTTCAATATTGGCTTCTTTTCAGAGGTAGCACAATTGGATTTGTTAAAGACGAATCTTGTATTCAGTATAAGTTATATATAAGTTATCCGTTATAAGTTATGTATAAGATATCCAAAATAAGGCTACAGACCTTCTACAACAAGGGATATGTTTTGTCTCGATATGAGAAAAATACATTTAATACGCGCTTATCTCCTATTGTCAGCGTTTGCAGTATTCATGGATGACGTGTAAATTTCATAGTCCAAGGATTCCTACGTTTGCTTGCATGGGAGATTTTAACATTTCAACAATTCACGAGAATCGTGAGTTACGCATCATCAGGCTATTAGCTGTTAATATGTCACGAAAAACATTTAAAAATTCATTTAATACAAATTCATCATTTCGAGTTTTTAATGAAAATGTAGGTTTTTATTATACATTGATATCAGAAGTTATATACTTTTTTAAACAATAACTTAAATAAGACCTTTACACTAATGTAAAACTAATAAACTGAAAATTATTTTCCATATTTAAACAATACATTGTAAGAAAGACTGCGACTATTAAATAATAAATAATTTTCAGTGTGCCACAAAATTACCTTATTATAGAAAATTCTTGCAAATACGGAATAAAGTTTCTTATAATCTTGTAGCAAAGATTGCGCTTTATATTAATACAAATAGGGGATTTTAATTCATGTAAATTATATTTACTCACATACTTGGAGTATCGACAACTATTTAAAATTAAAATATTAAATCAATAACATAATAATTAGTTTTTGAATATTTTTTTAGTCTTATAAAAGATGACTGCACACAGTCAGAGCACGCAATATATATATTCAGCAGTTAGGTAGTTAAATCCATGAGATAGGACATATTTCCGAGATATATTTACAGCGTGCATATAATTTTGCCAAGTTAAATATAAGTTCTAATAACCATTATTATTACACGAATAAGTGCATTGAGAACATGAAAACAGCTTCTTAATATGTTTATTCTTCCTAGAACGTGTATACTAGGTACAGTTTCTCCAGATTTATGACCTAGTGTACTTGTAAATGATGTGTAATCTTAGATTAGACATATAAGTGCTTTGTAAAAATGAAAATGATTTCTCTCTATTGTGATTACTTAAGTTGAATTTATAAATACGCATATGAGTGCACCGAGAACATGACATAAAAAATAGTTTGACTCCAGTGGGTCTAAGCACATATATTTTTGGGTCTGCTTAACCGATTGCACTACAAACTTGAAAGCAGTTTCTAAACAAGCACTCGAATTCTTAAGGATGTGTGTGGATTACGAATAAACTGCATTTATATTTACACAAAGGGCAGCAAAAAAAGTATAGTTCAGAAAATCTTTATAAAAAAAACATATTAGGATCTAACTTATAAACAAACTTAACATCTACCTTATTTCAATTTTTCTGCGTTGCTTTGCTGGTGGACATCCGGCTTGGGTTATACCGGAAATAAACGAATCTGCTGGCTCGCTGATGCTGTTCATCACTGGTTCATTGGCTTCCGGTGTCCCTCGTCGGGGCTCGTAGTGGTTATTTAGTTCATTATTTCTTTCGTTATCTTTCGTGTTGGTGCCTGGATCTCTTAAAGCATAGCTAGCTTCCAGTTCTAACTCAATTCAGTATCTCCAAATTCCAACTTTCAGAGGTCAACAATACTCCGATCCCGTGTTTGAACTCTGATCTTCATGGTCCTGATCTCGTGTTCTGGTCGTCCCGACTACTGGCTGGAATTATTCTATAAGACTGACTTCTCCCAATAACTGACAAAGCTCTCCACTCCACGACTGTTAACAACTTTAATATTCAACTCAAAGTTCGACTAATAAAAGTCAACTGTTCGAATAATTCTGCGTAGCGGTGTTGGCTTTGTACTGTGCAACACATTAACACACATGAACATAAAAAAACTTTGTCTCTTATTAATAAACTTTATAAAATAATAAAACTTTATAATTGTATTAATAATTGAACTGCAACCATGAAACCAGTCTCTATCTATGTGAAAGAACGTGTACTCTTAAGGATCTTTTCATATTACATGAATAAATACATTGTGAACATGAAAATAGTTTCTCTCCAGTGTGCGTACGCACATGTTTTTTTAAGTCAGACTTTCGATTGGATGAATAACTGCACTGAGAACATGAAAACAGTTTCTTTTCAGAATGGGAAAGCACGTGGAAATTTAAGTTTGATTTTCGAATGCACGAATAATTGCACAGTGAACATGAAAAGGGTTTCTCTCCGGTGTGCGTAAACCCATGTATTTTTAAGCTCGACTTTTTATTGCAAGAATAATTGCACTGTAAACATGAAAACAATTTCTCTCCAGTGTGCGTACGTCCATGCATTTTTAAGTCTGTTTTTCGATTGCATGAATATTTGCACTGTGAACATGAAAACGGTTTCACTCCAGTGTGCGTAAGTCCATGGATTTTTAAATCTGATTTTCGATTGCATGAAAAATTGCACTGTGAACACGAAAAAAGTTTTTCCCCAGTGTGCGTTAGCCCATGTATTTTTAAATGTGATTTTCGATTGCACGAATAATTGCATTGTGAACATGAAAATGGTTTCTTTCCAGTGTGCTTAAATTCATGTCTTATTAGGTTTGATTTTTTAATGCAAGAATAATTGCACTGTGAACATGAAAACACATTCTTACCAGTGGAAGGAAGAGTGTTCCTTGTTGATGATTGTTTGGCGATAAAAATGGTTTCCAAATTTGGTTCCTTTTCAGGCGGTAGCATAGTAAAGTTCGCTGACGCGGAATCTTGTATTCTCAAGAGACCTGCAATGTAAATAAATAATTGTTAGTAAAAATATTTTATTATGTTCTACAACACACTACTGCATTTTGAAATTTAACTAGGTGGGTGTTGCCGTAAATACTTCGATAGCTAGTTCTGGGTTTTCTATTGGTAATGATGAATACAGTAATTCAATCTATGTAAATTCAAATTACGCAAACCTTTGTGAACCTGTGCTGGTTGACACCGACGTCGCTCTCTTTGTAGTCTGATGGTCCTTAAACCTGCTGATCAGCCACCGAAAACCTTCTCACAACCGATAATCCGAAAATATATAATACAAAATGTTTTTATTATCGCCGCCGTAAAAGTCCGTCCGAATCGCAAAAAACTCTCTTTCCAGAAGCAGCTTCGCTTTTGTTTTCTGTTTTTAAATCGACACAAAAAGAACACACATATTCAAAATTTTATATCAGGCCTACCTATCGAAGTATAAAAGCGCGTAAACAGTGAGTGTGGATTATAAAATATCTGGAATTCACAGTTCTAAAAAGTCTGGAAAACCACTTTGTGTTTAGACATTTTATACAGGTTTTTCACAGACCTATACACATCTTTTAACGATAACACCAAGCGAAAGTACTTTACTTCATGGATTATTCATTCAAGGAAACCATATCCTTACTGCTGTGCTGAACAGCTTTGCTGGAGTACTCCAACCACTCTTGCTTTATGACGGGGAGCGATACAAGCATATCACAATTGGGCGCTTCACCGCCTACTCCTTCCCCGATATCGGCTGGAGACCAATAATCTGTATGCTCATCCACAGCCTCACGTTTTTCGACAGTCCGAGGCGAATTTCTCCAGCCCACATAATTGGAATCTATTTCTGAAATCAAAAACAATAATACGATATAAAAGAGCCGGCGGCCACCCAGAGTCGCTACCTGGCCTCAGCCCAGTATTATCTCGTGTCGTACTTTTACCAAAATAAGTCATATAAAAACTTTGTGTAGCGACCAGATTACTGTTTTTCTTAAATTGTAATTTATTTGTCCAAATGTTACTACCGTTAGTAACAGCGCAAAAAGCCTTTGTAACAAAAAAGGTTGTATCTATGAATAAAAAGCCGTAGACGAATATAGTCAGATTATCTTTGACATCTTCACATGACCTACTATTTTTACATCTTTAATGGTCACATCTGGTGCGCCCCTTCATATAATTAATTACTAATCGAAAATGAACTAATTCTTCACCGGCGAGCTGGTCTGCCTTGCTGGAGTATTCCGAGCATTCTTGCTTGATGTCGGGGAGCGATATATCTATATCAAAATATGACACTCCACCGCCTTCTCCTTCATTGCTGCTCTCGGCTGGAGACCCTGGCTCAGGTTTTACAACAGGATCACCTGGATCAGCACGGTACATGGCTCTAAGTACTGCGTACTATTTACATCACCTAACAAGAACAAGACTCGACGTCATAGATAAAGGATATACGTCGCGACTAATTCAGATCTATGGACAAATTTAAAATGGCGATGTGCCATAGACACGAGTAGGCCATAGACGAATTGTAATTAATGTATTGAAAGGTCTTGAGTAGATGGGTAACCTACCAATTGCACGCCCAGCTGATAATCTCCGATGTCCGTGCGGGGTGAAGGGGGGTTAGCGTTGGTCGGCGCTCGGCCATTGTTACAATTTATTTCTAAATACAAATCTTCCGCCGAAAAAATAATTTACATATTACGCAAACGTTACACATAAGACGCGGTCGTAATACAGCCAATCAAATATGTGTTATTTCAGTAAATAAACTATGTGAAAAACAAATTATGTAAAGAGAATCCCGCTAAAAATAATATTTGTTTACTTAAATCCGAAGAAAAATTGACAATTCGAATGTAGGTTGCGATAAACAATCTAAATAATACCGAAAGGGATAACACAAATGGAAAGAATAGCAAACGAATATAATTATGACTCTTTCTCTCATTATTTAAATAAAAAAAAGGAAGGAGAGGAGTAATTTTATTATTTTGCTGCCGTGCTGACCAATTCTGATGAGGCCTGTAGCACAACAGTGGTTTTATTGTGTATAACCAAATATTGTAACCCGATGAAATGTAATTATCACAAATAATTATGCGAAACAAATTTAGGTTAATGATAGTCTACAATTTAAAAAACATATTTCATTTTCGTAGTTTGTGCGATATAAATATTATAATATATTTTAACCAGCCCCTGAATCTGATGATTTGATTATCATTATATGATGTAGACCCGGAGGTTGGTCTATTTAGAGTAGGTGACGTTTTCACTCTTAATTCTCTCGGTAACAAGTAATAATACATAGGTATGTTTAAATAATTAAAGACTTGATGTGGCATGCTGAGTAACATAACATCCTTGGAGCAAGGATAAGGACAGTCTTCACAAGCTGAGTGTCTCCAACAGAGTTCTTTACACATTTAAAAATGTTGAAGTTAAAAACGTAAAAACGCACAAGTATAAAAAACGATGTAGATTATGATATATTAATGTTTTCAATTTTAGCTCATTTAGGTTCTACGAAATATAAATGGGAAAGTATATTTCGAATGAAATATACCAGTTGTTATTTATTGTCGTATAAAGTGCATTCAGGTTGAGCTTAGAATTTAACCTTTCTTAGAATAACGTTGTAAAAAGAACAGGCACGGTGACACCACTATTCCTGATTCCTGGAATGTTTTTGTTGCCAATGCTTTGTTCTTACAAATAGTACTGGATCGTGTTCCGGTCGTGGAAAAAAGTATCGGAACTAGCCATGGGCGATATGGCTCAAACAAAGAAAATCTGTATTAACCAAAAATTAACATTCTTAAAAATTTAAATGATTTGTAAGATTATACTAACTAGATACAGCAATATTATTTTTTGTCGTAGACGTTTCAGTCGTTTAATGACCTCATCGTATTTTTTTAAATAACGTTACATGGCCTTTAAGAACGTAAGTAGTAAGTAATTGAAACAAATATTTTGATAATAATTCACTTTTAAAAATGGTTTGTTTTATAACCGAACACCCCGATAACAACAAGGTAACTCTGCGATGCGCTGTCGTGACAATTTCACCTGGCATCGTTTTCAAATGTCGACTTTCATAAATCACAGAGCAATCCGTGCCGGCTGTCGGACCATTTTCGACTGATCCGCCAGTGAGTCGGCGATCCGTTGAACCGGCTCAACGAAAAGATCCGGATCAGTGAGCCGGTTCGTTCGCGAACGACGCACCGCTAACCGGAACGACGTTACGGCCCCACTACACCACTAAAAGCAGACAGTTTTTTGACACTCGACTCAGATTTCTTTAAAGGTACTTTTATAGGTTACAAAAGTAACATGCAACTTTATTATCAGTCTCGATTATATGTGGAAAGATTATTAACAGCTTATCCGATCTTATCTGATGACTTATTTCGGCAGCCAGTCGGAGACAACGTAATAAATATTTTTTATTGACGAACGAGTGGCAAAATTTTATTTAAAAATTAACGCACACGATCAACATGCTATTTTTGTACAAGATAATTTTGAATGTCTACATAGTGTGCTGAAAAGTGTTTAGGTAACGAGGCGTCATTAAAGAGTCATCGGCATTGGCAAGGTGACCTCTTCAAGGTGATTTCGATATCCTGTTTTGTTTACTTCTTTCGACGATGCAGTAATTTTTGAGAGTTGCAAAGAACAAATTTTACGAATTTTTAAGTGTATTTATTTTTTGTAGTTCTTCAAGTACAGAATTTATTACAGAAATTGGTCCCCAATACAGAATGGAACAAATATGTATTTTAAATTAGATATACGAATATTAGTATTAGGACTGCGTGGTTTAATTATTAAATAGTAAGAACAAAATTAGTCTTTTGTCTCATATAATATTTAAACATTTTTGAAATGTCATAATTCTATTTCTTGAATACTACGAGACGCGTTTTTTAAGTAAGTACCGTTGTCGGATATTCCCGGCGTAACGCTACGATTGCAATGTCACGCATGCGCAATGGTTTTCTTCATCTGTTGACTCACCGCATGCAACGTTAGAGACATTCACATAGTGCGGCCATCGTGTAGTGAGTGGTTGAAATGTTCAAGACAATAGATCAGCCCGCTGACTGAGAGATACGGTCCGTGATTCATTTTTCGAATGCACGAAACATGAAATCAGCTGACATAGCCAAGTATGCCCTGATTTGGCGATAAATGATTTCTATAGTTTCCTTCATCTGAAGCGGTTCTTTAGTGGCAAGCGTTTTGATGGCGATGATGAACTCAAAGATGGAGTACAGACATGGTTTTCTAGACAAGTACCTACCTTAATAATCGTGACGACTATGTTGAGAAGTAGTTAATGGTGTGTAGCGTCCGAAGAAAGTAAAGTGTTGTAAAAATGATGTTGTTTCTTTAAAAAAAATCCGGTACTTACTTAAAAAATGCGCCTCGTATTAACGCTGGGATAGATATTGATAACTGCAAAAATATCGATTTCAAATGGATTGCAAGACCCTATCTAATGTCTATCTATCTAACTGCATTGGCATAGTTACGCCACTGGGCACGTATGTATTTATGGCCCGACATCATGGTCCGTGTCCGTGAAATGAGAAACGATGATATTTTGCTCTGGAGGTAAACTCAGAGATTAGCTTGAGATTGGTAGAACGAGACAAACTATTTGGGCGCGCGCTTATATTCAGTTTATATATATATAAAAGTACGGTTGCACCGTAATTTTTTGAGGCGTAATGCCTTGATCATTATTAACAATCAGGCCTATTCTAAAAATTGCAATATTGAAATGAAGGTGATTGTTACACCAACCCTCAAAAATAGTGTTATATTTGAATGAGAGAGAGGGAGAGAGAGTGAGGGAGTGAAGGAGATAAACGTACCATAATCTGTCAAAACTATCTGTCTATTTTTGAGGGTTGGTGTAACAATCACCTTCATTTCAATATTGCAATTTTGAGAATAGGCCTGAATGTGTATGTCTATGTAAATAGACACATATGCGTTTTCGAATAAATTATACCATGTACAACTATAAAGGTTATTACTTCGGTTCAAAACGTAATTAATAAAAGTGCCCTACAGCAGTTACAAAGAGAGATTGTAAGTATCTCGATGCAGGCAGCATGTTCCAGATGCCCATATTGGAACTTACGTAATTATACTTGATTTCTACGGATAAGTAAAGACATTAATAATTACGTACATAGATACATAATTATTTACATGGCCAAATGAGTAGTTTAATAATTAATCCGAAATGATGAGATGCGCAAATAAGTGTAATTAAGGAACTTATAGGTGGGTGATTGGACGGTCAAATGAATAAAACAGGACAGAAATTAAATAAAGTTGATTACTATTCAATAAATTAAAATAATTAAAAGAAGTTTGTGGGTTAGGACGGTGGTTAAATGAAATAAATATGATTGGCGTGTGTTGAGGTGTTTATTGTGATGGATATAACAATGAAGACAGATAGAATGTAATCATCTAATTATTCATTCATAAGACAATTAGCGTAGTCGCTAGACTATTTAAAATTGGACTTTACTTGGAGATAAATATGGATGTAAATGATTGAAAGATTAATCATTCCGTATTATTCCAATTGTACGTTTACTTCTGTAGCGATCAGAATTCATATCCACCGCCATCTCAGCCGGCATCGACGCTAGCGACAGCGCGGCCGGCTGCTGCTACAAGTCTGGCTCGATGAGTCACCGCCAAGCAGTCTCTCCAGTTTCATCGTTTTACAACGGCGGTCTTGCCGGCCCGCGCGCGCCGAGCGAGACCGCTGATTCGCTTCATTTCATTTCATAAGACACGTGCACCTTCTACATCTTCATTAATTCTATCTGTCTTCTTTGTCTTTATCATACCGACAATAAACACCTCAACACGCAAACGACATTTATTTCATTTAACCACCGTCCTAACCCCCAAATATACAAGACATTAAATGTTATATATAACATTATTAATGTTAATATTTAACGCCTTATATGAATAATTACAAATATTTATTCAGTTTTTACTGCCGCTGGGGAGATTTTAAATCATTCCACTGACGAACAACAATTACATTTAACATCCGACTCAAGAGTGTGAAGTAAGGCAAGAGACGGCGAATCTTTGAGACATATTGTATACACGGGTACTACGACGGCTGAGAGTTGTTTCTAAAGAATGTTATGGAAGCAAAATCCGTATCTTAGAAATTATCTTGAGTCGAAAATTTCATACAGTACACGATCCACGTGGTTTTTTTTTTGAGAGTCACTTTAGTGTAAAAGTTTTCGAATCTTTTTGCAAAAAATACAGCAATATGTGCTTTTAATCAATTTTATTATGAAATATCAATTCAATCTTAAAGCATTTTCTTAAAAAAACAATGTTTAAATATATTGTAGTTATCACCAATAAATATAATGGCGGATCTCTATTTAATCTTTTTCGCAATAGAATTATCTTTGGTACACCGAATCTCGAAATATTTCTTCCATATAAATACCATACATTTTGTTAATAAATTGATTGTAAGAGGTTCAAATAGAAATGTTTATTTTTCGCAAATGAATATTTTTGCATTGGTTATTAAATACATCGTTTTCAAAAAAGTCAAAATCCACGTTCAGTCTCTGATAATGCAATATCCAAAAAAAGTATGAAAATATTATAAAAGTACCGAGAGAATATTATAGGATTTAAAATAAAATAAAATAATAAATTATACTTTATGTACGTATATTAAAAATAATCACTAGAAAGTAGCGTGTAAAGGCTGACTGATTTCTTTCGGCAGTCGTCGTCGCCTATTTATGTCACGACGATAAAGATTCGAAAACTTTACACTAAAATGACACAAACAAAAAATAAACCTAACGTGGATCGTGTCCTGAACTGTCTTCTTTAAATAAAATAAAATATATAACTAACTTAAACGGTTCAGATATTAGTGGTATTGCTTGGACATGTTTTGTTGGCGATCGTTTGAAATAGAGGAATCAGTTCGGTATGGTTAGGTTAGTTTAATTTTACAATCCGATGATGCCCTACACATATGTTTTTCGGATATTTTCTTTGATTATTGTATGTTATTATTACATTCTTAATATTCGAGACTTTGATTCTATGTCATAAACTAATCACTGGCCGTTGCTAGCACATATAAAATGCGAACGCATTGAATTACATCCCATTTAGCTGCAAATCGCTGGTCGAGAAAATGATCAGACGTGAAGATCGGCGTGGCGTGAAATGATAGTCACTGAGATTGTTGAGGCTGATTATTGTGCGAATTTTCTAGACCTTTGCATCGATGGTTACCGATAACCTCCGGCTGCCGGTCCATATGGATGCACTGCAAAATAAGAACGCACTGGAACGGCGTTCCGGCACCTTTACGCAACCCGCAACATTTACTGACAAACTTACACTTGGGAAATTTTCTCTAACGAAATATGTCGAATCTTGATATGGACAACGTCCTGTCATTGATGCAGAAAAAAACGTAATCATCTTTAATATCGACACTTGTAGTGACATTCGCGCCATCTATGAATATTTGTTTTGATACCGCGCTCCATCTGTGAACTAAAAGCGTTATTATCTTTAATGTTGTCACTCTACTAGAATTCTTTGACCATTGACATTAAATAAAATAAAAATACAGTAATCTCGTCAACGATAATTTTCAACTCCCGGTTAACTTGTGTCATCTTCTTTCCCTTAGCTCGCCACATTTAATCTATACAATAGCAATATTTTTAAACGACAATAGTATTGACTTGTAATATAATGTTTCCTATTCTATAATATCATTGTACTTTTTTCTATAAGATAAAATTTTAGCTTGATTAATAGCACAAATCACTCTTAAAGGGTGGATTGCCTATTTAAAAGAAGAATAAGACATTAAATATTACACAGCCTTAAAAAAGTCTGTGTTTAACTGCAAAAATATGCATACAAAAATACATTCGTTTCTCAAAAATAGTCAATTTAAGAAAATTATAGACCATATTTATGTTTACCGAAGGCCGGATTCGTTCCGCTTCTGAGACATCGAGTTGCTGGCGTAAAGTTGCGGCTGGAGCTCAGCTCCAACTCTCTGGTGCAAGCGGAAATCTCATGGAAAGCTGGTTCCCTGACCAGAGAATGGCCACGCCTACGGAATAACTACATATACAATAATGGCCGCGACTGAAGTAGTTATATATGTAATATTAATATTTTGTTATTATGTGTGAACTTTTTACTTTTTATTAACTTTATTTTTTATTTATTAATATTTTCCTTGGTTTTCTTTTTCATAGCATTATATTTATTTCACAACCTTAATGTATAGCATAATATGTATTATCTCTATGGCGAATCGGGTTAAAAAAAAAGACCTGACCACGCTGAAATAAACACATTATTATTATTAATATTAAATATTTACTTCTAGTTTTACTCTATTATATTATTTGCCACTTAAAAAACATTTTGTCTTCGTGTTCTGACCGAACCTAACCTGACCCAACTAAAGGTTTAAAAAGCATAATCACCAAGATTCTTTGGCCAATGCATGTGCCATTCGGCCAATCAGTCTTGTCCTGTGGTGATTCTCCTTCCCGCTCACTAAAATATCGTTCCTTGTGCCTATCGAACGTTTCCCTGGAATTCTGTAACACGTCTTCAATTCAGCGCTATTTTTAGAAAACATTTACTAATTTTAACATCTCCCAAGTATTTTTGATATTATTTTATGGAATACAGTGCTTTAGGAGTTTAATTTGGTAAACATTTAGTTTGATCCATTTTTTAAATAATTATTACGATACGTCTCGCTAATAACTATATGGAATGGTGCCATGTTAGCTTTAAAAAAATACTATATATAATAAGACTTGTTAAAATTGCCTGCAAATTTTGCAATCTTCGTTCTGACACATGGACGCGGTGTCGGGTGTATTTTTAAAAAAAGTGACGCATATTGCAAAATAAATTAAAAGTGTTTATAATTGCACGCGCGTAAATCCATGTAACAGTGTGGTTAGATATTATAATAGCAGGTGAGTGTTGCAATTAAAAAAAATTATATAACTAATTATTGCGCACGCTATGTATTCGTTCTGATGTGCCGCGTTCTCTCTCATTCAGCCTAAAAAAAAATATAAAATAAATTATAAGATACTTGTCCATAATATCCTTAATCACAACGTGCACTGACGAAATTTTTGATAAATTCGATGTCTTTGATATAAGACAAATATACGCTAATACTACTCTCAAACACATATATAAATACAAACAGACACATTTTAAAACAACTCAAAACATAATTTCCACACGGACAAATACAAATAACCTACAAACTCCAAGAGGACATATTACATTTGGTCAAAGGAACTACAAATATTTTGGACCTAAACTATTTAATAGAATGCTAAAAGACTTAAATCAATCGAATTGTCCCAAGAACATGAAACTATATGTTAAAACTTGGATTCGTAATATGGGTATAGCCAGTATTGGTGCACTCACCCAAACATATTAATTATTGCTACAAAATGATCCAAAAATTAAGTCCATTTTAAAATTGTTCTTCATATACACCTTTTATATTGCAATAAATGAGATTTTATCTACTACTTGTAATTCTAATTAATTGAACAATTGCTTGTAAACTATGCCCGTCTCGACACAGAATTTCTCTAGTGAGATAGGCACAGTCCAAACTGATTTGTACATAGTATTATATAGTTACTAATAATAAATAATAAATAAAGAAATAACAAAAATATATATATAAATTCAATGTGCTTGACGAATTATTTTCCTAGAATACAATTGCGGTCACAACATTTTTGGTTTTTCTTACCCAAAATGGCGAAAAAACACTTTGAACACACTGTATCAATTTTCCTAATCAAGCCGACGAAATGCCGGTCTGCAAGACGTGTTCCGCAGTTTTTAAATATTATTGATAACCTTACCTAAGAATAGATTATTGATTAAAAAAAAAAAACGAATATAAGATAAAAGTTCAATATGCTGATTTATCAATTTTGTAGATAAAATATTGTGTATGCTTACTTTGCAGCGCGTCAATTGTAAAAAATAATTATCAGATTTATTTAAATTTATATACAAATTTATGTAAAATTTATACATTTACCGTAGTGACAGAGGCAGTTTAAACAAGAAATGTGCCATTACTATTGCTATTAAATCCGCATTCCTGGGTGGACGGTGTTCAAATCCAACCAAACCACCAATTATCGTCCATCTCCAAGAATCTCACACAATTCTCAGTTCTTTGCGCGTACAATATTTTAGATAAGTATATGATTTATTGCAAGGTGCAATAGAGGCTTATTCGGAATCTTTTTTTGATTACCGACTAGTTTAGGAGGACTTTTTATGTCATATTTTGTAAAATATAAACAAAAATCAAACCTTCAGGGAACAAGGATTCCTCCCGTTCTATTCAGGCGTGTCCACCCCATGGATAGGACGTGACCTTGGATATTTAAATCGTGATTGATATTATGTTTAGATTTGTATCATTTATAGGAGTTTTTCTTGTTCAATCTTCCGCCTTCATAACACCCGATCTTATCCTGCAATTTCCATTTTTTCACACTGTCAACCTTAGTCTTTCTATCAGTCTTTCCTCTATGGATATCCTTTTTGAGATTCTGGGAGCATGCACTGCCTCACCCATCTTGGTCGGAGCATTTTCGCGTATTGGCTTCTTGTACAGGCAGTAAAATTCGCCATTGCACCGAATTCTACACAATCCTGCATCATTCGCGGATCCACAGATACGCAACAAGATTTTCACAGCTCAGCATTCTCCATTTTTATTGATATACCTCAGGTGTCAGCCATTAAATGATTGTTTTAGCTAATAGCTATGATTTTGTGTGAAATATAATTGAAAATCATTTAATACAAATAAAATGTATTAATAACTTTACAAATCTGTGTTCTGAATAATTATAACTTCACAATAAGAATGTGTTATTCTTAAAAATGAAAATCATTTATATATTACATAAGGTTCGCGCGAATATAAAATATGAACACTAGATAATAAGACAAAAATAATAATATTAAATCGCGTATCCTAAATTACTGTTTTAATTTAAACCCCATATCCATCTTATCTATGATTGTAATTTACAAATTCATACATACTACCACGCGCCATTCATATATACAGGTTGGCCTAAAAAAAGTGAGAACATTTCGTAAAATGTTATATAATTGCATCAAAATTAGTTTAACTGTACTGACAATAGCTTAAATAGTTTATTAATTGACTTACTTACCAATTTACCTATATTACGTTTTATTTCGACAATTTCCCATTGTTTATATTTGGTTTTTTCTAATTGTTGCCCAGAATGACAAAATTCATATCATTCTTATCATACTTTTATCATTAAGTCGACCTGTATTTAAATGTGTATTAAAACAAATTAGATGGCGTCACTATCACACCATATAACAATTAAAAATTAACAAAGAACTTAGTCTTTATACGTAAAATTCTTAAAACATCTATTATTTCCAACTAGAAGCTATCATTTTTTTAAATACATTTCACCCAAAAATACTGAAATACAATATATATATATATATAGATATATATGTCAGAGATAAAGTTTCTTGGTTATCCCGCATCTGTTGATCCTCAGAACGACCATTGTTGTTCCAATATTTCGGGTAAATCTAATTACCCATCTTCAGGGGGTGCCCTAGCGGTAAAGTGACGCTCTAAAAGATCACGAGACACGTCATTTTAGGCCGGCAGCTCAGCGCTAAGTGAGTTCAATTGCGATGTCTCCACACTTTACGAAGTACTTCAATGAACTATTTCGTTATACTCGAGATTCACAGTTCGCACGTTTTAAATCGTACTGACGCTTCAATAGATTAATACTTCATACACACACTAACGAAGCTCTCACTCAACAACGCATACAATCAACTGTGAACTGTGTATGTATACAGAACGAAACTTCGCATAGTACTACACGAGTTGCCCACGTCATGTAGTTCATTGAAATGTGTACTTCGCGAAGTATCACACTACTCACTTCGCTCTTCAACGAATAATCAATAACGGTTTTATAAAGCTTCATTTGACCATATGAAGTGCGAAGCGATTTCGACCCGTATCAGTGGTACCAACATACTTTGAATGAAGCGTTCATTTTGAACGCTTCAAGTTGGTGAACGTGCATTTCGTGAAGCGTTCATTACGAAATGAAGTTTCGCTCTTCGCTAGAGTTCATCTAATCTTTATTTTGAATATTTAGTGTATTCACGGCTTCTAGTAATTTTGTGATTTAAATAATTATTGTTGTTATATGTTTGTGCGATAAGTGATAAATTGACGTTAATGAGTTTTTAATATTGTTGTCAATAGATGGGGTAATTTGTTTGTCTTTATGTGTATAAATATATTGGGTCATCTAATAAGTCTTTCCGGTTTTAGTTTCGAAATGCAATTTCCCGCTATTTTGCTTTTTGCGACAAAAAATAACATACTATTCGATAGTATTTTTTCATTTTTAAAATGCCATTAATGCCGTTTTTCCGTATCTTATAGTTTTCATTAATTTTTGGCCATAATTGGGTGTGTGTGTCAAGTTGAGATAAATGAACATTTTCGACAAATTCTCTTTTTCGCCTTTAATCAAGGTTCAAATGCTTCCAAAGAGAAATTCTGCCGCATCCACCCTACAGTCCCGACCCCGTTCTGTCACATTAACACCTTTTTCAGTCGCTCTCCAATCAAATGCGTGGCGTTACGTTCAACACCGACGATAACCTCAGAAATTGGCTCGATAACTATTTCGATACCAAACTGATTGAAAGGCGAAAAGTCTTGAACAATAGCGGAGAATACATAATTGATTCAAAAATTGTGAATTAAAAAATTGATTTAGACAACCCAACATATATATATATATATTTATAATGGTATCCCATTCTCCCGGCAGGAACGAAGGATCCATCCTATCCCAGAGCCGGTACAGAAGTTTGCACTCTCTTATAGGCTCCACTCATCAATGCTAATTAATATAGTCTTTAAGGTTTACTATGAATTAGCATAATGAAGTTCAATTCAATATTAATGCAAGTTTAGCAATTTCTAAAGTATGAATTGAGAAAGTTCCGGGATTGTGTAACCAGTGGTAACTAATAACTTAATATATTTTCTGTGTATCTTTCTGAACGATTGATCTAATTTATTAAGGAGAACACATTCTTATTGTGAAGTTGTAATTATTCAGAACATAGCTCTGTGATATACTATCGCTGTTGTATAGTTGGTAATGCACCTTACCCGGATTGGAAAAGAGATCCAGGTTCGAATCCCGTTAGCAACAACAATATTTTTCGATAAAATTGATTTTCTATGTATATCTTTCTAATTAATTGATCTGCGTTTTTAAATTACAATGAATTATTTTTCAGTGAACCATGTCTATCATAACACCGTACCTATGGCTCGACCTTCTATTAATATCGACGCTGATGGGTCTTTACTACTATTTAACAAAGAACTTCGACTATTGGGAGAAGAGAAAGGTCCGCCACTTGAAACCGCTACCACTTTTCGGAAACATCCTGTCGATGGTATTCTTCCAGAAGTCGGTTGGCCAGTTCATGGAGGGGCTGTACACCGTGTCGCGCAAGATGAACACGGGATACCTCGGCTTCTGGATTGGCCGAGAGCCGTGCCTGTTCGTGAGCGATCCGGATCTAGTTAAAAAGATATTGGTAAAGGACTTCTCGCACTTCGACGACAGGGTCGTGAACAACAAGTCCAGGGATGACCCGATGGGATGCCTCTCCGTGTTCGGCCTCAAACAGCCGCACTGGAAGAGCATGCGATCCAGACTGTCGCCGCTGTTCACGAGCGCGAGGCTAAGGCAACTGATGGGCTTGTTCGGGGAGAATGCGGAAAATGCTATCAAGTACATCGACGAGTATAATCAGACTACGGGTGAGTCTTTAATTCTTTGAATCTACTTCTTTAATTCCTAGAATGGAGCGACTTAGGATTATTCTAATGTTTATCCAGATTGACTTTCACACGTCGAATCTATTGTATTTAATTCCTAGAATTGAGCAACTACTGTATAATTAATATTGAATATATTAGGTTGATACATAATTATCCTTAGATTTAAAAAATATATATATATTGTAACATAACCAAAAATGAAAACAAACTCAAAACCCAGCATGTACATTATCATTCGTGGGCGTAGTCACCGTAATCGTGGACTGAACGATGTTGAAGTTCTCAGCCAGCGTCCTAGGGTGCAACTTTCATCCTCTTTCACACCCATCAAAATCCGAACTTGTCGACTAAGCTGGTGTATCACCAGCTTTGAAGTGAACGAACCACTCTCGGGCGTGTTCTTTCGCTAATCGTTGAAAATGAAATGCTGAGAATTTGACCCGAAAAATAAGTTAAGGGTTTTCATTCTCTTTGTGGTGATATTAAATTAGATATACGCAAATGAAGTTTGAATAAGTAAATACGCTAAAAATGATGTTTTTTTATTTGTTCATTTATTTCGTGTATTGTGATATTGTGCGGCGCATGTGTATTAGTAATGAAACTGTGATCGCAGTCACAGGTTTCAATCACTGATATTATCAAATATCAATCACTCCAGTGAGTCAAGAGTAGTATTTTTTTTCTCATCCATCCTATCTGACACCTTTTGATCGAACCCTATGTTAAACATAGGCATCCTTCGCTCATAATTGTGTATTAAATCGAATACCAATATTGACCTTAGTAACCCTACTACCCCATAACCCGAATAACCTCCCCCGTCTGGACCAAATATTGCATGCATCCATATTCTTTAGGACCTGCGCAAAAATTCAACCCCCTTCCTAACCCTAAACACGTACAATAATTTTCATTTTATTTTAAATATTATTATTATTTTTATGTTTAGGTTAACTCCATTATATATTATAAATTCATTAAAGTATCAAACCTGCTACTTAATTATGATTTTCAAATATATTATATTACTAACGAAAGCAATTTAAAAAAAATGTTAAACGTATACTAGCTTGCGATACATTCGTCTGTATTTAATATAAATTAAAGAAAATATAATTAATACATTATTATTTTTCAAATCTTGTTTATTTTCTCATTATTATAATTTTTAATTTGATTTTTTTTTTTTGTTTATGCCATCTTATGTACTAAAAAGTTTGTGAACCGTAACAACACACCGATTTTCAACAGTTCATTCATGTTTTATATAAAAATATTTTTAGATAAGCAGAGGGAATTATACATTTTTTGTGATTAGAAACATTTTAATTAAAAATAGAACTCAACTGGCTCGTATTATTCGTTTATTAAGACACTAACTAGCCTAGAGATCCAGTGGTCGGGGATTCGAGCCTCTTTCCGGGAGACCAGCGAGCACAAGCGTTTAGCTTAGTTTGAAAATAGTAAGAATATTGATGTGGCGCGTATTCCGTGTACGCGTCTTTATTTATATTATAAATTGAGTGATAGTAATAATAATTTTAGTCAGGTTTTGATTATGTACAGTGTATCAATGTGTCTAAAGTTGAATAAAAATGAATTGATAATTCTGGCGTCTGCTATCAGTTTACTCGAAGGTATTTGAGATTCTGTAAAAAATAAGGTAGACGGCTCTTTCAAATAATGGAACGATTAAATGTATTAACCTTTACCATACCATTATATTAAATACCCGAACGCAGCCATGCTGTCAACTCGTGTTACCGTAAATAATAGTTAGAAAAAATGTTTTAATTAGCTTGAATGGGTTTAATGCCACGAATTTACTCTAAATATTGAGCATTCAATTTTGAAAAAATGATTTAGAGAATTCATTAAGTCCTATACAATGTGTCCTTCCTTCTTATCTCTCTTCGTTTAATTAGTGAGAAAGAGACAATTATATTTGTATATTTGTTGTTCTTTTCACTCTGAAAATAGTGTGTGATCTCAGTCTTTCATATCACAAATGATATTTTTACCAACGTATTAAATTGACAACGGATTGAATGGAAAAAATAATTATTTTTGTATGATTCCCTTTTTATAATTGGTTTTTCACTAGTCATTCCTAAGTGCTAATATTTTCTTTAGGATTATCTAAAATATGAATTTTATACTGTGTGTATTTATTGAAATATTACAGGTTTAATTATGATGTAGACCTGTGTTACTGCATGGTTTGGGAAGGGTTAATATCAAAAAGGTAACATATAGGTTCGAAAATTGTCGCTAAAAATATTGTCGCTGTAGCATAGTTAGATAATGCACCTTCCCCGGTTAGGAAAGAGATCCAGGTTCGAATTCCGGTGTCTTTCTAATTAATATATTTAATTCATATTTATTGTATTACAATCGCCGATCGCTTTCTGCAAGCAATTTGCAAATTGCAATAGCAATAGCAAATTAAAATGTAAATTAACGGGGTGTGACGTACAGTACTAAGAAACAGTCGCTTGCGTAATGAATAGTATTTTGATCACAGATAATTATTCAATTGTTATCAGTTACGTACAGAAGTAAACAAGCTCGCAGTAATTTCCTGAGAATTGACATCATTTAACCCTTCCCAAACCATGCAGTAACACAGGTCTACCATTTTAATTAAACCTCTAATATTTCGGTAAATGAATCGTACAAAAATAATTATTTTTTTCCATTCAATCCGTTGGTAAAAATACCTATTGTGATATGAAAGACAGAGATCAGACACTATTTTCAAAGTGAACAGAAAAACAAACATACGAATATAATTATTTCTTTCTCACTAATTAAATGAAGAGAGATAAGAAGGAAGGACACATTGTATAGGATTTAATGAATGCTCTAAATTATGTTATTAATCATTTTTTTAAAATTGAATGCTCAATATTTAGAATAAATTCGTGCCATTAAAGCCATTTAAGCTAATAAAAACATTTTTTCTAACTGTTATTTACGGTAACACGAGTTGACAGCATGGCTGCTTTCGGGTATTTTATATCGTGGTACGGTACAGGTTAAACATGCGAAGTCGTACGATTCAACAACACACATCGAAAGAGTGTATCAACATATCTTACACGGGCGATAAAACGCGCACACGTGTTTGCAAATTCAACATGGACTAAAAGGACAAACAAGACTGGCCGGGACAGCAAGCCGTACCACTTCAGCGCTGACGGCTTTCATCTCATCGAGCGTTTTTCACGCACACAGCGCTGATGCACAGTGCGCTTACTCATCCAGCAATTGAAGCATTCATTGCATCATGTGCTTGGTCCGCACGATGGACGATCTTTAGACTCAACGCCGACTCACAGGCATACGACCGTGGGCAGTTATACGTCATGCGCCTACAATTCATCAGGCAGCGACGTGTCTACGAGCCCAGCAACCGCTCAAGCATGGAGGTTCCGAGCCATATCGCTTCTTCGCCTGGCCCTGGTCATCAACTTCTAGCAAAGCAGCTGTCATGTCATCGAAACTGGTGAAGTCCCACGCCAGTACTAATCGTCCCACCGTCCATGCTGTAGCAGCAAGACCCATCATGACCACGCAGACGTATCGCGACCTGCGACTAAGTCGCTGGAGGGGAGTACTGCAGGGATCAGATTTTAAATTCATCGCCATCTTAGCCGGATCGATGCTAGCGACATAGCGCTGCCGGCTGCCGCTACAGGTCTGGCCCGATTCCTCACCGACGATCTCTCTCCTGTTTTATCGCTCCGCAACGGCGGTCTTGCCGGCCCACGCGCGCCGAGCGAGACCGCCGGCTCGCTTCATTTTATAATACACGCGCACTTTCTGCATCTCTTAATTTCTTCATTCAATTCGTAATATCTATCTTCCTCGTTTGATCATACTGTCACAATAAATATCAACACTCCAATCATCACTTTTTCATTTAACTACCAACCTAACCACCAAAGTTATAATCAACGATGCACATATTAAATATTTATCAACAATGTACCTGCACGCATATAACATATTAATGATGAGACAATCTCAGAAATTTAGTAGAAATAAATCTCAGTGCCACACTGTCGAGATGTTGATCTGGATATTAACTCAGAGGTCAGCTTGAGATTTGTAGAAAGAGACAAAAGTTAAACCAGTGTACACGACGTTCGATCTGATAACGAGATTCGACACGTGCACACAAACGTCGCCTAACACCACCGTAGATCCCTACAAATATCTATTGTGATAAGTTAGACCTAAGTCATAAAACATTAACATAAAGCGTTAAGTTACAAAAATGTATTAATGTATTTATGATGGGGGAGATTCAAAATTACCCAACGACAACGACATTTGACGGTTGATGTACAATGAGCGTGAAGTGAGGCGCGAAACGGCGAATCTCTGCGTAGGTACACGGTGACCGTTGAATCTCTGCGTTCGAAAGTCGAGAGTTTCAAAGAATCTCATGGGAGCAAAAACCGAGTCTCGGAGATTGTCTCGATTTGAAAATCTATTAAAAATCTCATTCGTGTATATTTATATCTACAATATTCTTACTATGATATTTTCAAACTAAGCTAAAGGCTTGTGCTATAAAACTAGGACTAACTTGATGGCCTTCTGGAACGAGGCTCGAACCCCCATCCACTAAATCACTAGACGAGAATCGTAACCAATTAACTGATCTAGGCATTTAAGTCGTTCCGTGTTTTGACCTATTTTTTTGTTAATCCTTAAATTTTTCTTTTTCTTCTCATTCACTTATTAACATAATTTTAAAATGTTACGTGTGCTGTATTGTATTTTTGTCCATACATGCTGTGTATTTAAGAAGAAAAATACCATACGTAATTGTGCTAACAGAATAAATTAACATTCGCCAAATATTGTCAATAGGTATACGATGTTTGAAAGCCTTCGATATGTTGTTTTTAAAACGACTTCTCGAAGACATAATAAATTTTGTATTATTAAATTGTCTCTTCTATAATCTGTGTGTATTTTATTAAATTATTAAAATCATCCACTTTAATAAACATAAAATATACACCCTTACTAGTCCAGTGTATTCATGTCAGATTTCAGCAGAAGTATCAATTAAAGATGGCAGTCTACTAATCGCAGTAAATGCATTAATTTATTAGACAATGCGCATGTTTGGCATATTAGAGAAAGGTATCGCGAGTCTATTTTTATAGTGGCCTAAAATAATTGTAATTTCTCATACGCGAATTAATTTACGATGTTTATTCATCATTTCAAGTCGATTATGTGCCGTGCAATCGTCAAAAACAAGTATAACTTCAATATTAAAAATCCATTAGTGTCTAATTGGTGCGTGACTTGACTTGGGTGACAAAATCAAGCTAGTGACTAAATATGTTTTTCAAATTTGTGATAATATAATAATTGAAAAAACGCGAATTTAGATAATTTTATACGGTTCAATAATAAAAATGTAAATCTACCTCACATACAGAGCTGGGTTTTACGGTGTAGCCGTCGAGATGGCCGCCCCGGGCGCCGGGTCTGAGAGAGCGTCTCGACTTGACACATAGATAAGACTTGACACTTGACTAATGTCGCATTCTCAAAAAAATCAGTTCATCAAAATGTGTACAACCTATTCTTACGTCTTTTATTATGTGTCCGAGTTCACATTAATCTAAAGCAATGATTTTTATTCAAATATTGGGATACATTTCATTTCATTCATTTTGATCTGAAATAATCTCAGAACTCAAATGCTTACACACGGTGTGCGATTTAATAGCGACACGTGCGCCCAAAAGTCATAAATTGTCTGTAAATATCTAAAAGAATTTATTTAAAAAAATTAAACAAGCGGAAGGCATTCAATTACAAACATTTATTCCGTTTTAACTGCTGCTGGGGAGATTCAAATTCATCCAACTGACAAACGGAACATTAATAGTTGTACGTAGTAAAGCGCAAGACGGGCGGATCTATGACCGCGTACACAAGGAAACTGCGAAAGCCGCGAGATGTCTCCGATGAATCTCATTGGGGCAAAATTCGTATTTCGGTGATTGTGTCTCGGGTCGAAATTTCTTAAAAATCTTATCGTGGACACGGACTATTAAGTCTGACCTTTCTCATATAAAACATTTCGCCTAAATTCAAAAATAAATATACCGTACACTCGATCGTCAACTAATTTATGTGATATTGTTTATGTTGTATTACATGGTGCGTGATGTATGCACATGATATTAGAAATACGTAAACTGAACCAATTTACGTATCCATATATTACACCAATATTAAATAAATTATTATAACGTGTGTTATAATATATTATGGCGAAAAATACATCGTGAAAACTCTTGAGTGTTGCAAAAATTGTTATCACTCAAATGCAAGGTAGTGAAAAATTGAGAACATCAAAAAAAACCTAAGAAAAATATCCCGATTATCCAGGGTCCCATTAACCGGGACAGTAAAAAATATTTTTTAAAATGTAAAAAAAATATTTTTTCATTAAATTATAATTATATTCTACTAAATTGATTATTTAAAAAATGTCCGAATTAGGAATAGAACCTACATGCATCGTACATTACTCCTAGACTGTACAACCAAATGCCAAAATCAATTATATTAGCAGCAAATATAAATGTGTACAAAAGAGAGGTTCTAAAATGGCTTAAAGGTCTTCAAAATAATTAAATAATTATGTAGGTATATTTTGTCATTTTTCTTATTTCCAAGATCTAATCTGATAAATTTTTTAACATTTAAAAAAAATATTATTTCACATTGTATTATTACAGAATTTAATTTTCGTTTTATATAAATGTCGATAGCCACTCCCGTAATTCTAAAACTAAATTAAACTAAAAAATTCGTAAAACTTAAAGTAAGTCCAGTGTTCAATGTATAAAAAAGATATATAAAGAGTAAAACAAGATGCAATTAGGTAATTCAATATACTGTTGTAGCAGTTTTAATCTCATGTTTGGACCTTTAAAAGTTCTTGGGCGTAATTTCTCCCCATTTCGTGTAGCCAAAACTGCACTTTTCGTGAAATATATTCAAGACTATTGCAATTTTTAACGTTTGCATTTAGACTATTGTATATTTTTGATGCTAAAAACAAATGGAATCTTTGTGCAAAAGTTTTGTTTAATTTTGGCACAAGATAGTGACAGTTAGCCTGTGTCCTTGTTAAGTGAGGGTGGGTAATATTGTTTATGCGGGTAAAAGTATTTTAGTATACTAAGAATATACATTTGACAGATGTCTAGGACGTGACATTCTTTGAAGAGTTCATTTGAAGGATAGCGAAAGGGTTTCTTATGAATAACTCTCAAAATCATTTTTTGAGCTTTACTTACGGAGTCTAGAATACTCGTACATTATATTTGTTTTCAAATCAATAGTTGTTCAATCATATTATATATCTGTAGAGATCAGATTTCAAATCCATCACCATCTTAGCCGGTATCAATGCTAGTGACAGCGCTGCCGGCTGCCGCTACAGGTCCAGCCCGATCCTTCAGCGACGATCTGTCTCTTCTGTTCCATCGCTTCGCAACGGTGGTGTGTTCCATAATACACATGCACCTTCTGAATCTCTTAATTTCTTCATTCTATTCGTAATATCTGTCTTCCTTGTTCGTCTATACTGTCACAATAAACATCAATACGCCAATCATCACTCTTTCATTTAACAACCGACCTAACCTCCAAATATCAATCAAACTTTCCCATGTTCGATAATTTTTAGTTTATGTTTAAAATTTTTTAATTATTCAGGGTTTTTTGGCAAGTTTCATCCATGTACATGCATTCTAAACTAATTAGCATATTATTAAGAAGAACACATTCTTCTTATGAAGTTGTAATTATTCAGAACATAGGTCTGTGATATTTTAAATACTAATTAAATGTATTAATTAAAGTAGATGGTTTTCAAATAATGTTATGATAGATGTATTAATTTGAAAAGTGTAACATACAGGTTCGAAAATTTGTCATCAAAATTACTGTCTCTGTAGCATAGTTGGATAATGCACCTTCCCCGGTTTGGAAAGAGATTCAAGTTCAAATGAATCCTGGTATTGCAATAATAATATTTTTCGATAAAATTGATTTTGTATGTAAATCTTTCTAATTAATACATTTAATTAGCATATGAATATCATCAAAAATCTTATTTTGAATATATTTTTATTAATGTTTAACATTGGGCGATAATATCACACATTGTTTATGTATGTTGTGTTTAAGTACGTCTACATAATTTTTTATATGCAATAACAACTTATTTATGAAAATAGTGGCATCATGTAATCTCACACAGTTTGTATCAAGTCGAAAACAAACACAACATGTAATAATATATTTACTATGTCATATCATGCAATTATGGCCCGTCATTCAAAATAATACCATGTATTTCTAACTGAGATAATTATCTTCCAATGACATTATCCATTTGACAAAATGAGGAGGATGACTGCGCAGTAAAACAGCCTGAATTGTTAATAAGAACTATTATATTAAATATAATATGTTGCTAGACTAGTACATCCTGGTATAAAATGCTTTGATCAAAAAGTGCTTCATCTCCGTGGATACTGTATTTCTTTCAATATTTTTACTAATAATATTGGAATAAAATAATAAAAATTAAAAATTTCTGCTATATAGGGTGCAACAGACCTAGTCCACAATATTTTATGGGCAGATTACCTGACTAAATTACGAGTCGAAAATGTAAAGAAAATATGTGCCTAATCTCAATCATGTCAAAGATATGTGGCGGCTCGCGCGCATCGTCCAGATGTTCCTCGTTCTGTCAATTCTTGGTATTGCACCATCTCACGCGTACAAAGCGGAAACGTTCGAGGAAGGCCGGACTGCGCCGCCCGGCGGGCATGACACACGTGCACCACAGATGTGCACCAACACATGCAGCAGAGGAAGCGGTCGGTCAAACAATCGGCGCGCAGTACCCAAACCGACCACCCGATAGATGCACATCCCGACTCTCACCTTTCACTAACCGTGCATCGTTTTTCCATAACCTTTACATATTCTGTGTTGTTTCTTGCTCTTGGTGGCTTCTCCCCGATGAGAACAAACATGTTCGGATAAAAATGGTTTTCACCAGAACACCAACCAACCATCCCACAGATATAAGTATTTCAAAAAAATGGTAATTATACAATTATTTCGATTAATTGAAATATTTTATTGATTCCAAATTATATATTGAATATAAAAAATTATATCGAATTTCGAGCGGCCAAACTATTTTTTGTTAGATGATTTAGGGCCAGAAGCAAAGATAATGGTTAAACTTCGCAAATATGTATTTCAAAGTACGTAAACAATAATATTTTCCAAACGGTGCAGAACTTTTACACATTCCTTGAACTTTTCATCTCGTAATTTGATCAGGTATCCATCCACCCATAAAATATTGTGGACTAGGTCTGTTATACCCTGTATTTAACAGAGCATCGGATAAGTCACTAGCATTCGTGCAAATATGTTATATATATCCTCCAACTCGCTCAGTGTAAAGCATGAGGTGCAGGGTTCCGATGCACAGAATTCACCATGTCGTCTCTCAGCCACATTATCATTCTCAGGGAAAAAATAATAAAATGAGTTTTAAATTTACAATACTATAATTTAATAGTTAAGCATACAAAAGTTGAGCATGCTCAGATATGAAAACGTATGAGTTTACCCGGTAAAAATATAATAAAAAACGTATCACTTAAATGTGATTACACATAAAAAAATTTGACAAATCTTTCTTCAACAAAAATAATAGATTTTTTTATCAAATCGTCAACACCAAAATTAGCAAATTAGCATTTAGAATCAATGTGAGAATAAACCTTATGAAACACTATATCTTCAAAATTCTACATCAAAAGTTACTTTACAACAATTTCACATACCAGAATCTTCGCTCTTCAGGATCCATCCACCGTTTTCGTCTCGTTTTGATGTTTCGAGGTATCCATAGACTACTGTGTCTCCTCCCGTGGCAAAACGTCAGGAAGGCTGGGTCATCTACTTCCTTTTGAAGTCGTGCAGAACCCTTGCGTCCTCTTTTATTGTAAAATAAGTTAAGTTGGAGAGTAAAATGAGCAGAGGGGACTTAATCGTGTCCCCGCCTTGCTCACTTTGTGAGAAATTCTTCACGAGGAAATAGTATTGTCTTCTACATCATACCTTCTGCCGTCAAGTAAGGAAGGGATACTTCACATCCTGCAAATATACAAGTGAAATAGCAAAACTCTCAACTAACATGCTGCAGGATAACACAGATGCCCAATATATTTGATTATTGTCACCCTTCCTTGTTTAAATATGAAATCACATCTCCTTGATAACCCTAATTTAACTGAACTGATTGTATACTACGTTCCTGCGCGGAGTACCAGGTCGTCGGTGCTTTTTCATGTAAATTCATCAATTACTAATTTTTATAGGAATGCACCCACACAAAGACTTCACAGGCTTGGGAACGATTTTGGTCTTGTAGATATATTCCGATATTCTATGTTTAAATATAAGAGTGATGTTGTTGATGCTGTTCTGAGTCAAAGATACAACTGATTTTGATACTCAGCCATTCTGTGTCAAATATGTATGTATATTATTATGTATATTATTTTTTTGTCTTGAAACATTATTTTTTATAGTTTGTTTTGCTTATTTTTTAATTTCTATTTTTTCTATTCTATTTTTATGTATATATTCCATGCTACTTGTGTAGTTGCTCATGTGTTTTTTATTATGTTTTATACCAAACCTATTTTGTAAAAGCCCATAAGGGCGTTAATAAATAAATAAATAACAGTATGACAAGCAGCTGCTTTTGCATTCTCTCGCCATCAACCATAGAGAAAATTCTTTCCGCGATGCAATGTTGCCATTTCGTAAATGTCAACTCTAATAACATCTCGTGATCAGTAGGTACCAGATATAATGTTATAATGTGTGATATGGACATAACAATATCTTGGCTTAGTTAATCAGCTCTTCATATTCTGCTTTCCAAGCTTTATCTGGTCCAAAAAAATTAAAATATTATAAATTCATAACTCCGTTAATATCAAACCTAGAGAAAAAGGTCAAAACATACCTGATGAGTACACTGTTCACTACATCACAATGCCAACTAATAATAATGGATAAGCCAACTAAAACTGCACATGTATAATTTTTTAATATTTTCAGGCAACGAACCCTTAGATGCAAAGGATGTCTGTGGACGATATTCCGCGGACAATATTGTCGGTTCATCACTGGGTCTGGCTGGCCAGTGTCTCCTGGACACGCCGAGGAACCAAAAGGTGATCAAACCTAAAGGTGATAAAGAGATTCCAAAATTTGACGAGATGGCCAAATCGATAATGGGAATTTCTATTTACAGATCTTGGGAAATGAGCTCAATGTTTCTTTTCCCAGAGATCAACAATTGGTTTGGGTAAAGATTTTACAGTTACTTCTGTTTCTATACTAGGAAAATTAATACTCATGTCTAATATATTAATTAAAACAATGGCTTTAAAAATTGTCATATCCATACTGCATACTTTAATACAAACTAGTAGCAAAGCGATCGTCTATCGCCGATTACTTGCTCCTAGGCCATATGGGCGGCTATTGTGGCCACTGTGTGTCTAGGGTTTCCTTAAAATCTATATTTCAATGCGGAAATCATTTATTATATTGCTTTAACAACACATTATTTAGTGTACTTTGTCTTTATTTCCAGCAAGAAAATAAAATACAAACAGTTCTCGATTTACAAACATTCACTATAATGAACATCACAATTTTAAGATTTTTTTACTTACGTAACGTAAAATGTGTGTCCTCAATTTGTGAATAGTGTTAGTTAATTGAGAAGCCATTAGCAGCAGCCTTTGACTGCAGAAATTGTTAAACTATGTAATCAAAAGGACTCGGCTGATATAAAAGGGTCGTTGGACTCGTATTCTTAGAAATTGACAACTAATAGATAATAAACATATAACGAACAACCTCAAGGAACGGAACTCGTTTGTATATCGAGAACTGTGAGAGATATGCTGTACATGCATCTTTAATTGATATGATTATCGTCAGAATGTTATTAAAAGCATAAACATGAAGGATGTAGTGAACTTAAAGAAATTAAATAATTATGGATAAATAAAAAAATTTACTTAAATTTTCAAGTGAATACTTTGTGTAAAACCGTTTTGAACTGAAATGTTAAAATGAACGAGTAGTCATATCCAAGAATTATTCACAGCAGACAAATATTAGACTGCCGACAGATATTTTTGTAATTTAATGTAGATAAAATAAAACAAACAGAAGACTTTCTATCGTGGCTAGCGACGTATTAATCTATTGCGATGTAACTTATTTATATGCTTTGAGCAGCAACATCTACCGGAGTCCTTAACGAATGACATCTATTGCACTAGCGGAAAGATTGTAAATGAATATTAATACATATTCATTATTATTTTTTGGTTAATCTGTACTGCCATCTAGTGGATTTCCTTGCCAAAACTAACAATGACACAAATAATGGATTATTGATTAGCGCAAATATAATATATAATTATATATAAAATATAAATATACAAAACCAATTTAAAAAAAAATATTTTTATGGTTCAGATAAAACATTCATAAATTTAGTTAAATAAATTAAATGAAAATCCACCTGGCTCTGTTCCCCGAGCAGGAAATAAAAATATTGAGATTTAGGAGCAAAAAGCGGGACAACCTAAAAAATGCATTGTTCAATATTTCTAAATGTTCCTTTCTATGATATCAATGACAAATGACACAACACAAATTACAAAACTCTTTAGTTATCAAAATAATAATATTAAACAATCGTTTTTCCAGACACTCGCCTATTTGTACTCGGCTGAAGATTTTACTTCCTGAAGAGTTTCTCTCTGCTGCATAATGTACTGCCAAAATTCAGCACATGAATATATCATGTTGAATTAATCAAGTAATTCTGATTTTATCAACCCAATAGAACATCTGTTCCATTCATCTGAGAAAATACTCATTCTGTATAGCTATTAGATGTTGGTATGCTTGAAATAAATTAAATTAATTTGAAAATATTTTGAATGTCTTTTCCGTGAATAACTTGAATTTACTGTCACTTCTGTGCAGCTACTTTCGAATTTTTCGCAATCACATCAATAAAAGATTTCAGCGAGTTAAATTTTTCATGCATCTGGCCCATGCCTGCATCTACAGTCAAATTTAATATAGACACCACATTCTCTATACTTTCTAAACTTATTTCGTTTTTTATGATTATGAAACATAGCTGTGCAGAAATGTTTTCATGTGAAAAATTGTAGCCCTGCTGTATGTATTGTTTGCATTTTTCATAGAATTCTTTGAAATCACCAATCATTTTGTTTTCTTCGATACCATCTAATTAAGTCAATAGTTGTTTTGTTTGAAATCCAAAGATATTATAATGTAGCCTCGAATCTAGTTTATTTCAGAACTGGCATAATTCTTTGTATATTTCTGTGAACTATTTCATGTGACTGATTTTCTTTCATAACTGTACCAAAAGAACTCATTGTGTTATGAACAAAATGGAAATAAGTTGAGTTTTTGTCTCCCTTTCTTCTGATTGGAAAGTATTTTTAATTATTTTTGGACAATTCCCTATGTATGCATCCGCGTCGCATTCCTTTGTCTTAACCAAAATGTTTTGTTTGTTGTTGAATAATCGTGAATTTAACAGTCCACTACAGTATCCTTTCATTATATATATATTTCTTACCATTCTCTCCTCATTCATTTGTTTTACATGACCAAACAACCTAAACGACTCTTTTTTAATCCTACTCATCATGCTATGATCTGATTTTATTATTGTTTATTATCATAGAAAGATTTGCCTTGTACATATTTTAATTCAGTCTACTTTCGTTCCTATATTAAATATTTATTATATATAATATAAATAAATATGTATAGCACGCCACTGTACGTGTTTCATCAGAAATATTATTGTGTATCGTGAAAATTCATTGAATTATCAAGTACATATATACATATTTGTTTTTCTAAAATATTGTTAATAAAACACATTTCAGATTTAAATTCTTCTCCAACAAAGCGTCTGAATTTTTGCGAAATATATTCTGGAGTGCCGCTAACCTCAAGAGGAAGATGAGCAGTGACAACGCAGATCTCACGAAAGCTGAGCCTGGCAAGGACGGCGACAAAACCAAGGATTTACTTGACCTGCTGTTGCAGTTGGAGGACAGTAAATTGGAAATTAATGGTTTGAGTGAGTAAGACAAGTTTAAAATTGTAGAAAAAATAAATTAAGATTCATATTTCGGTATTACAAATACTTTAATTTGAGTCTTATCTTTTGAATATGTGTAATAAAAGGGTGTTAATTTTTTTATAGCCAATATTTCAGGTTTTATTTCAGAACAGTACAGCTAAATAAGCCAGGATGAATTCTAATGTCATATTTAATGTGAATTAAAACTTTATTTAAATATATTTTGCAGAATATTCTGGAGACACTCTCGTGGCACAATTTGTGGTAATGTTCACAGCTGGTGTTGAGACTTCTGGATCGGTGATGTCACTTTTACTCAGCAGCATCACCAGGCATCCAGATATTCAAGTAAGATTGCCTATTTAAACCTGAAGAATTATTTAGTTTATCAGTATGTAGTAGGCAGCTCAATAACATTGAGTGAAGCTACTAACATTGGGTGAAGCTCAGAATTGCGTTGTTTATTTTTGTAAGTTATTGTTGCAGCGATTTTAACTCAAGACAAATATGATTAAGAGTCTTGTAAATGGAACAATGTCGGTGGAGCTGTAAGCTGGCAATAATGTAAGCAAATTCAAAATTGTGTTTAAAATATAACAGCTATACCATTGTCATTATAAATTTAGAGAATTTATACAAATTAGGGAGTAAGCTTGTTCAGAATAGAAGAAAATAAAATGTTTAAAGATAGGTGACTTAAACATAATTAAAATAACTAATTTTTTGATCCTGTCAGAAATGAAATGGCATGTAAATAGGCTAACCATACATCCTTAATTTCTACAAACAATACATTTTTTGGAAAGCTGTCTGTTGAATTATGAATTTGAATTACCTGGACGTATTCGGTATTGTAAAATGTATTTCTAATATCAGAATTTAAAAACAGTTATGTACATGTATAGTTATATATACATCTGAAATAAATAGTATAGATTTTATCATTATTTCTGTGTTTTAAAATTTCATATTATGTATTTAGATCCGTCTTATGATGGGAAAACCAGCCAGTAAATAAGATAATAAATAAGTATGTTTTGTAATATACGGTGTACGTGCATAACACAGGTAATGTTGGTAATTTAAACTTATGTATGTATGTATATAAATGATAATATACATAAGTTTGAAAACTTTAAAAACAGCAATATGAAATTGAGTTTGCAGAAAAAGGAAATGTAACTGGAAAAGAAATGAACAAATGTGATAGAAGAATACACAGACAGACAATAAGTTGAATATATTTACTGTATTGATTATATAAAGTGGACAGCATAATAATTAGACTTATGTGGGATATGGATTACGGTCACCAGTTGACTGGAAGGCAGTAACAAGAGGAGTGGCACTCAGAGCAGGCCTTCTTTGTGGGCGCATGTTATTAGCGTATGATTTATTTATTGTGACAGGTGTGTTTTTGCGGCTGTTAAGAGCTTAGATTTACGCTCAGGTATCTGCAAGGCGGTGATGGTGATTGTGAAGGCGATAGACCTAGTAATATTGCATAACATAACAAGTACATATTTAAAACAAGACTTGCTTGTAGGAACGCCTGAGGAGAGAAATAAAGGATACTTTAGAAAAACATTCCAATTTAACATACGATGCTCTAAATGAAATGATATATCTCGACATGGCACTTAGAGGTAAGCAGATATTTAATTTAATTATTGAGGTTGATCTGACCAATTTTACTATATTGCAACTTTACAACACGACTAGTGTCAATTGTAAGCAAACATGTAGAAAGCAAACATTATCCAACTAAGCTTTCATTACATTTTTTCTTACTAATGTTACTAGCTTAATAACAATGTATGTATGTGTTTGGTTCATTGCCATTGTAGTGCATGCAATACAAAATAAGGTTGCAGTTTATCCAAGGTTATTAATATCGAAAATCCAGTATTCGCAGTACTTGAATTTGAGTATTGAAAAGGCGCAGAGTATACAGATAGATAAAGAAGATTTTTAAAACATATACTAATCGTGACACACCTTTAGTTTCTTCCTCATACACAAACCTTCGTACAGAAGCTCGGTAGTGTTTATATCTCCTGACACAGATCCAATTTAGAATTTATTATATTTGGCCATTATTGGTGGCACTCCCTCTTACAGTCAGCAAAGTGAATGTGAATGATTCTGTTGAATTTTATAAATGAAATAATAATATAAATAAGTAAGTACCTCACCATGGAAATATTAAATGTGGTGTATTTATATATATTTTTATGATTTGTAATTAATGTTCAGTGTGTGCAGATCGCGGGATACCTGAGCCTGCGCATAGTAGGAGTGGAAAAAGGTTTTAAAATGACGACGCGCGTTGAAGATGCTCTCTTTTATTTCCTTCGCCAATCACACTCGTAGCATTAATCTCGTATTGCTCATTTATATATAATATAAATTATAATTGTCCACAGTTAAGTGTATTTACTTTTATATAAGCTGAGTAGAGATTTAAAATCAGGTGTCTACCACGGAACAAAAATTGTCAACGAGTTCAGCCGAATCAACTGGGGAACTAAACATCTTTTAATGTCATTGCATCTTGTCAATATTAGCCAGCATGCTTATTATTTACTGCAGTACGTTAAAGTTGTCAGGAAAATGATATTTTGATGATTAAATACAAATTGACAGTTATCTAGTAATTTTATTTTCGCAGCAAAAAAAAATTAATTAATTAATTTTTATCTGTGTATTTATTCATATCACAAAAGTTGTTAGAAAAAGATGTATACACGTAAATTGTGAAGAAGATTTTGTGGATAATATTACACACCTCTCGGGTGGACCATCTTGAACCTGTCCACAAATATCTAAGAACGTAAGGTTCAATTGAGGAAAAATTTTTTAATTAAATCGATCATTATTCTAGAAACTCTTCGTTTATATCCGACCCTACCCTTTGTGGATCGGCTATGTACAAAGACTTACAGAGTGGAAGGGACCAATCTAGTCATAGAGAAGGGTATGAAGGTTTATATTTCTCTCACCGGCCTGCATACTGACCCAATGTATTGGAAGGATCCGGAGACATTTGATCCAGAGCGATTCTCTCAGGAAAACAAACAGAAGATTACACCCTTTACGTACATACCATTTGGAGAAGGTCCAAAGATTTGTATCGGTACGTATTATACATTATGATTTATTCAATTTAATTTGGAATATATGACAATTGTATCGAGGAGTGGTGAGGGAGGGAAGGAAGAAGTATCAGTGTTATACGAAAGATCCTAAAGAGTAACTATGCAAAATTTGAAATCGACACTTATATTGCGTGGAAGAGGTGGAGTGGCCAGTATTGATGGAGGGACCTTTATCGTGACTATGTAAAATTTGGTTTAGATCAGTCAAAGGATGTGAGAGTTTATCAAAAACTGAAGGACAAATATTGAATTTAATATGTATAAATGAGTTTATTATTGTTTTTTTAAAGCAGCTGTAACTATAACCTATTTGTCACAGTATATAATATTATGTACACTTACACTATGTGTGCTTACATGTATGTATGTTTACAAATGCATTGTAGTATACTTCTTTCCATTTAAAAATATCAATTGTATTAGTGCGAGTAATACCACATATAATATGCACATTGTAACAGTGTATTAATGTTCTCTGCGTTTTAATTGGTCAGTGAGTGAAGTTGTCGTTTGAAATTAGTTAAAAACATGGTATCCACAAAAAATAAGTATGGAATGTTTGAATTATGTAAAGTAGAAAGTTTATATTTATGTTAATTTATTTAATATATTTTTTAAAAGTATTATATGTACAGAATTGTTCTTTCTAAATGTAAACTTGGATACTCACAATATAAAATATATTTTCTGGTGCCTAAAATAATGTTGAAATAAATAATTTTATAACATCACTTGATAAATTTATTTCACAAATTTTAAAGTTACTTATATTAAAATAAAACCAAAATAACTTTGTTTAATGTTAGCCAGTTTAAAACCAGGTATAATAAAATAAAGTAATATAACTTTAATTGTTTAAAATGTTAAACTATAAAGTTTCTGCTTCAAATATTACAAAAAAGATGTCTTCACATTAGAGGATATGATTGGTATGATCAGTCACGGTGATTGGAAAAATTTCAAAAAATAATTAAAAAATGTATTATTCTAGGGGAAAGGCTTGGAAATATGCAGATAAAGCTTGGGTTGGCGAGCATCTTGAGTCGTTTCCGGGTAGGGGCGGTTTTTCCAGCCCCCGAAGGCCGGATACCCATCGCTCCTCGGGGTGTGGTCATAACCCCATTGAAGCCTCTACTGATGTGCTTCATACCGGACAAACTCGATAACTAGTTGTAATCACATTTTATTATTAAATATAGTTAATTGTAAAACCACCTATAATAATTTCTACTTATATTGTAATTAAGTCATTTAATAAATTGATGCTTTACTTATTTCTTTATGTCATTTTCCATTCATTGAATACAAAGAATATTAGAATGCACAGAAGGACTGCACTGTATGATTATGGGGAGGCATAACTAGTTCATGCAGGCATATTATTAATGTTGTATTGTGTCTATGAAAGCTGTATGTCAAAAAAAATACCCAATTATTTTACATATATCCATAAAAAAAAAAATTTAATACATATTTGTTTAAGTCAATTAAGTGAATTATTTGCTCTCTCAATAGCAGAATAATTGTCAAGTGTATCAACTTCAAGTAAAAGCAGCACCTGGTAGTACTGTTTAAGTACATAGTTAATAAAATAGAATTTATTGTGTAATGATGATCTTAATATTTTTTAACACATAATAAAAGTGTTAAATTTTGACTGTTAAAATAATCAAGCAATACTACTGCACTACTAAAGATCAAGGACAGACTCTCAACCACATGCGTGAGACGAATCCTTTTACAATACAATGTTTTGGGTATTTTGCGAGAAGGGAAGATAGCTCGGAGATGCTTGATGTGGTGGGCCACGTCAAAGGATGAAAAGGAAGAGGAAGATCCCCTACTCGTTGGACGAACCAAGTGGACAAGTGGACAACAAGCACTTCTCTGATGATAGCCCTAAGATCTGCAGGATGCCAAGAAAAGTGGAGGAGCATAGTCAAGAAGGCAGAAGTTCATGGAGATTGCGATCCTCAGTCATGAAATATATGACTACTCACGTACACGCAAAGTATGACAGACCTAGTCCACAATATTGTATAGTGTACACCTAACTACATTACGAGTCGAAAATGTTAAAGAAGTACATACAAATTGTGTACTGTTACGGAAAATCTTATTGTACAAGATTTTTACAAAATCATATTCAGCTTCAAGTCTGCAAGACATGTTCTGCTTTATATTTGCAAAATGTACTAATAATTATTCTATATATTTGCTTCAGGCCCTAAATCATCTAACAAAAAATAGTCGACCACTTGACATTTTATCTTTTTGAATTTAATATATAATTTGGAATCATTAATACTTTTTAATTAATCGAAATAATTCCTTTTTTTAAATGGTTTTCAGTAAATGCTTATTTTTCTGATATAGTTACGATTTGGTATACGCAGCTTGAACATTTTCGACTCATATTTTGAATATGTTTGTACCTCTAAAATATTGTGCATTAGGTATGTTACACTCAGTATAAGCTATTTTAATTTTAGCTTTAGTGTTTTTGTCTGTTGAGTGTGTATTGAGTTGCTGTTTCTTTTTCCAAATCAATGTGTTGCAAAAGTCATTCACCATTTGTGAATACAATCATTTTTTATTTGTCAAATGCTAAGTGGAATCTATTGTCCAAAAAAAATCTTTAAATCTTGTACATACATAAACACTGATTATTCAAACTACTGTAATTAAATGTAATAAATTAAATGAATCAATTAGAAAGACACATAAAAAATCTATCAAAAAAAAATTGTTTCTACTGGGATTCGAACCTGGTTCAGTCCAGTTGAAGTCTAGGTTTGAAAATAATATGCACTAGTCGAGAAAAAAAAATTTCCAACCATTTAGCAACTAAAAGCTTAAAGGAAAAGATTCAAACCAGGTGGGAGGCGGAATAAAAAAAATTAAAAAGCGATAATAAGATGCAACAGACGACGTTGACAAAGGTTAACAAAATAAATGGGCGTCTTTTCGAAATGTACAAATCATTTAAAAATAACTGGATAAAATAAGTAGTTATGTAAATATAATTTTTTTCACTGCACAATTATAATAATTTACTTTCTTTAGTACGTGATACTTTTGTAGCCGTTAATATTCTGTCTGTATTTGAAAATTCTATGTAATTAAATTGACAGGCGTCTGACAGTTCATCTATGGCAGCGATTGATATGTCATATCTATTGTTTTAGGAAATAATATTCCTTCTAATTAATTAATAGAGTGCAATTTACTCGCATATTTATATAAATAAAAGGTAATGATTTTTTCTTCTTTTTTGCCGTAAAAAATATAATTTGTCGTATCGTGTAACTGTCATTTTTATTTATTTACAATACATTGACAAATTTCTATAAAAATCAAAATTTATAAAACAGGCTTAAGCATACAGTTTTGTTGATGCGTAACTGCGCGTCTATCCAAGACCTCTACAATAACTTAATGAGAATACAGTATTTTATGTATGATATTATGTTTACATTTTAATTTCTTACTATTTTGAAATTAAGCTTACGTATGCGTCGTAAAAATAGCATTAACTTGTGACTGCAGGGTACGAAGATTAAAACATTGACCTTTTAATCTATCTATGGAGCGAAAAATACATCACACTCAGCCACATATCTATCAATCATTTGTTGCAGAATTTTCTAGATCCTTTTTATATCATCATCCGCAGCGGCGTGCAGTAGGTATAGACTTAGATTACGCTGTTGCCATAAAATTATATCCTACATTGTACATAGATATATGAACTTTCGTTGTAGTGAAATTTGCAAATTAGTGTATGAGAAAGTAAATGTTTCGATCAGCACTAAGCCAAGTTCAAAACCTTTCAAACGTCATTCTGTTGGGAAACAGCGTAATTAAGGACTCCGTACAACATATATCACCTGATCCATTTTCTGACTATGCCGAGTGGAATTTTCAATTCGGTAGGTGGCAGTTGTATGGCTCGAATAGATTGAATTAAAACAGTGACTAGCAATTATAGTAGCTATAAATGAAGAATAACCCAGTAGAGGACCACAGTGCTTCAGTGGCGTTACGCGGTAGCATCCAGAACTACGCAAAGTAATGATTCTACCTAGCGTAATAATAACATATGTATTATTTAATTTATATTTGTTTCCCAGAATTTTAAGTAATGCACAGCTTTTTTGCTTGAATGCAGTGTACGCTCCTGGTCATCTGGGCTTATATAATTAAAAAGAATTAAAAAGAGATTACCTCACTTTTCGTAAAACAGAACATTCACATAAAAAAACGCTTTGAATCACGTAAAAGCAGAATTATTGCACCCTGACTGAGTTCTTGCAAACAATTTGCAGCAAAGGTTATTACAAAATTAATGAAACAAAATCGAAATGTTATTTTAGAACTCAAAACACTAATCATAATTTTTATTTCACAAGACAATATAAATATATGGACATAATTGGTGAGTACTGTACATTCTCGGATTTTTACAAAAAATATGTTTTCCAGTATTAGTTGTTAGTTTCGATGCATTTTTTAACTAAACTGAACTTTAGCCAACGATTTTATAATGATATGTATAGCGAGCAACATCTGACAAATATTCCTCAATGAATTGGCATGATATGTTGTGTATTACGTAATATATAATAATAAAAAAATAGCAGCTTATTTATTGATTCTTTAAATCAAGTTGGAACTAAATGTTGACAATTACTCCAATTTATAATAGAGGTTTTAGCATAAATGACAAAGACTTAAGTTTTATATAATAAATAATTTCTCACTGCATACCTAATTATATTAAAGATACAAATTTTTATGTTCTACTTTTTTTTAACAATTATTTATCACCAAAAGCAGCGAGCAAAGTGGTGCAGTGTGATGGGATCAGAACAGTCTACTCAAGGTGGTAGCAGGGAGAAGGCCCCCAGCAGACTAACCAGAGGGCACACGGTCCCCCCGCCACTCTCTAAAGGTATAGGACCTGAAAATCATTTCGTACTACATGTTAACGGGGTTTCGTGTTAAACAGGTTGTTTAAATATGAAACATAAAACAGTGTGGTGAGCTTATAAAATTTATTGTGTTGATTAACAATGGAGTTCTATAAAATGAATACCGTCTTTATTAAAAAAATAAAAGAATCAAAACTATTTTTTTTTTTTTTAAATGTTAGCTAAAAATGAAATTATTTGCTAGACATTTCTTAAAAATAATCATTATTGTTCTGAACAAATAAATAATAGCTTTTCAAAATTGTCTGTTCAATGTGTTTGTAGAAGTTCGCAACAACAGTGGCAGTGACCATGTGGGCGGGAGCGGAAACACTTCCCCGGGAGCCAGTTTGTGCTCTGACACTGAACTGCCATACATATCGTACACCCTCAATAGGCCCATAGGAGGTGAGTTGTACTGTGTTGGTCGACCAGTCATTTGTGGTACTCAATTTCAATTATTCCAGTTTTAAAAAGGGATGGTACCGTTTTTTTATTTCTTGCATATCTGATTAGATCATCCTCAATATCGTAATGTCACATTGAATATCTGCGTTGGTTCTAAAAAGTATTGTTAAATTATAAATAGCATCTTGACTCGAAGACAAGAGTATTACTAAAATATATTTATTTCTTAGTCATACTGTACAGTATATGTGTATTGGCTAAACTGAATCAGTAGTATAGCTTTTCTGACTTTCATTTCGTTCTTATCTCAATATACCAGTATTTCATAAAGTTTATTTTCTAATATCTATTGGCTACTCAAAATCATTTAAACATAACGTTTTTAAGTTTTTCGTAGATTTATACATGCACAAGTAACATAAGTTAAATTGTGTGAACGAATTTATATGTTACATGTTTCACTTTATTTATTTTCAAGCATAAAATGTTTTTTTATATTTATATTCTTTTATTATTATATAAAAGACTCGTAGCTGTATAAGCAATAATAATAAAATAAATGACTAAACATGTGTTCTAGATTCTCCAAAACTGTCCAGAGGGGCTCGCCGTGGTCTAGGTAGACCGCAGCCTCGCGGAGGTCCCAGCAGAGCTCCCAAAGTGCCTCCGAGGACCCATGCTCACAACATTGTGGTCGTCAAAGAAGCGCAGCTAACTCCCACCACAGACAAAGACGAACACCTCATTAGGCTGCAGGTTAAATGATTAATTAATCAAAGTAAATATATCATAGAGACGAAGCTATTTTTTATTATATTTAATGGAAAATATATGGAAGTATGGGTAATTACAGGGCTTACGACCTGTCTTCGGCTGGCTTAAGTGATCACGTTATATAAATATGATGTTCACCATTCTCTCATCAATCATAGTGTAGTGGTACTCGAAGCAATTTTCAAAAATTTGATAGATATGGAGATTGATGGGTGAGAATGGTGAACGTTATATTTATATAAAGTGATCACTTAAGCCAGCCAAAGACAGGTTATACGCTCTGTAATTATCCATACTTCCGTATATTTTCCATTAAATATAATAAAAACTAGCTTCGTCGCTATTATTTCTTTAACAACGGTGCCTTTGTAGGTGAAAATCCAGTAATTGTGTGTTCTTGGACATATTCAAATATTGCAGATAAATCTTTCATTAAAAAAAAATGTTGCCATTGAGAACTTGAACCTAGGATCACCTAACAGGTTTCATTCAATGTATAATATGAGAATTGAATTGTATTTTCAAAAGATACTGGATTAGACTATAGTGAGAGTAATTATTGGTTGGCTAGAAATAATAATAATAATTTGGTTTGCAGCAAATCCCCATGTTCCTGCCCATCATGCGGGGAACTCTAGGATTGCCAGGCGCTCGGGACCCAGAGGTTTTAGAAGGTAAAACCTAATTGTAAAAAATTAAAAGTATAATAATTGTGTCAACAGTTTCATATGTTTCATGAGTCTGGTCTTTTTTTAGTATTTATAGCCTTTATTATTCATTTTATATTGTGTTGTGATTTCGACAGGCGTGGACAGTGCCCCCTGGCTGAGGTTGTGCGCCCGGTACCAGGCACATCTGTCGGTGTGTGCTCAACTCGTTTCGCAGGAGCAGAATGCCATCACGGGGAAATGCAAAGAGGTGGGTTACATTCAACACATCTCCATCTTTTCGCCAAAAAACAATATACATAACTTGACAAAAAGAAATTTAGCCTTGAAATATTTTACAGTTACAGACATGATAATCAAGTTTAGCTATCTTAAAATTTATTATTATTCCTATAGCATAATTTATACAAAGTATGTATATATTGGGTCGTCTAATAAGTCTTTGCAGTTTTTAAAAAAATGCTACTTTCCCGCTTTTTTGTGACCAAAAATGGCATACTATTTGATAATATTTGTTTGCTCTAAAACGTCATCAGTGTCGCCGTTTTCCTATATCTTACAGTTTTTCTTAATTTTTGGGCTTAAATAATGGAGTGTCAAGTGAAAAACACAAATATTTTTGACACGTACTTATTTTCGCCTTTCAACTCGTCAAAATTGTCATCCAGGAGCTCAACTGAGAAATTATGCCGCATCCATCCTACAATCCTGACCTCGGTCCGTCAGATTATCACCTTTTTCAATCGCTCTCTAATCAAATGCGTGGCGTTACTTTCAATAATGACAATAACCTCGATAACTATTTCGATACCAGACCAGCCAATTTTTATAGAAAAGGCATTGATTGGTTGAAAGATGGGATGAAGTCCTGAACGATAATGGAGAATACATCATTGATTGAAATTTTTGTTTAAAATTTTTATTTTATAACTGAAGAAAACCGCAAAACCTTATCGCAAGCTTTCCAATTGGCTTATTTTTTAAAAGAGAAAAAAAAAACATTTTATATGTACAATATTATTTTCATTGATAAAATTTTATCATCCTGGGTGTAATTTTTAGCCAAGATGCTTTTCACAACCTCAATCGTAATATTTTAGTTATTTAATGTGTTACATAATCAAAATGTTTACCGCTGTTTAATATGTTACAGGTCGATAATGAAATATCTCGCTTGTTATCTGGTGTAATAGAAAGACAGAGGCGCGGTGCACGCTTGGCTGAACGCCTATCTCAACTACGACCTCTATCTCAGCAGTTGACCCGGTGTCATTCTATGCTTAATCAAGCTCTTCAGCTCATCAATGATATAGACCTGTTGCTGCCGCCCGAAGACAGATTGGAACCTTTTGCTTGGACCACTGGTTAAATCATTGAATTATGTGAAAGCCTTACTGAGAATATTTGCAATATGTTTTTGGGTAAATTCACCTTGACAATATAAGTTTCTTTTTATATCTTGAAACAGAATTTTGTTTATTTTCTGAGATTTCAACAGTGTGGTTACCTGTTAGAAATAAGTGTTATTTATAATATTACGATTTTGTACCTAGTCTAACCAACCTGTACTTTGGAGGTTAGCTTGCTCCAGCTGATTTAGCTTATTGTAAGTGTATGCATATAAATTTTTCCCCTATTTTAAATACTTATCTCATAAGTGGAGCAATAAATAAGGAATCCAGCGCCAATATGTCTACAGTTTTTACTCTATACATATTCGAGTTTGGAATTTTCACCGAACTCGAAATTCAAGAGATCCAAAAAAATACATTAATTGCACAGAACCGATTGAGTCAATCAAATCAATGGATTCGGAATTTGTGAAATAAATTGTTAATAAAGGCGTCAACTTCACTAAAAAAATATATATATATTATATATATATTTTCGCATATTCTGAGGAAACATCTCGAAAACAATATATTAGTAGGAGTAATTAGTGCAAACTATCCACGCTGGTCGAGGTGAGAATTTCTAGTACCGATCTATTTGAAAATTAGCAGCATGCGGTGGTTGCTAAAATTGATGCGTGGTGTGTCGGCAAGTACTGTATCACAAAAAGAAACCTCCGGACGGGTGAGCACGGGCAAAAAGCAGCGCGCATTGTTAGTTTTTTATAACTTAAAAAATATTTGAATTATGTGAAGTAAAAAGAGATTTGCAAGTCTCAAAATTATCTCGAATTACGAATTAACGAGGTTTTCGCATTAATAGTATTTATCAACTATAAAATGAATATTCTGAATTTTGTGTTAGAAATTTTTTTAATTAATGGGGTTCAAATTATTGAGATTTTACTTTTGGTTTCTTCCTTTTCAAACAATTCTGATCATACTCATTCTATAACTGCTCAAATTTACTTAGACAATATTCATCTGTAAAGTCATTAACTTATTTTTCGCTCCCAAAAATTTAATCATTCGTCAGTGCCAAAATAGTGTATTTCAATGGTACATCTTCAAAATCATAATAATTTAAGGTATCCCAAGAAATAGGCTTGATGCAATTAATACATCTCATAAGAAAAATACAAAAATTCACATTAGACTAAAAAAATATATTGTCTCAGCTATGCAGTTTAGTGGGCTTACAATATTTTGGCGCTGGACGCCTGAAATGTGTTTCAAACCTGATTTCATATTATGTACTGGGAACTACATATATGTACAATTTTTTTTTACCTATTAACGCTAAGTATTATGTATTGGGAACGAAACCGAGTACTAGCCATGTTGAGTAATATTTTCTATGAAGATTAGTATATTAAAAACGGCAAACGTTTTTCTGATTAGGTTGCATTATTTTTAATTTGTTTGATGCATCGAATGTAAATTTATTATTAGTTTTGTAAATAATATAAATCTATTTATTAAGATATCTAATATATAATCTTCGCTTAATTCACACCCTGTACCTTTTGACGCAATTTTGTTCAAATAATGTAAGTTTAGTATTTCATAATAGATGTCAAATAAAATTTATTTAATGTTGTGATATTTATAAATAATGTGTGCCATTAAATATTCCATTTAGTAATAATATTGGTTATATAGATACCAAAGATACACGCGCTATGATGTAAATCTTTTGTGTATACCCTTATCTTGATATGTTTAGTCAGAAAAGATAATAATTAATTAGAGGAAGTGACCACTTGCAATGAATACAAATGTGGTTGTCGTGATTGTCCTGCATTCCACTTTGGAAGTTTCTGCACCCTCGTAAATATAATTAAAAGACGTTACAAGGATATAATTTTATGTGAATGTACTAGTTATGTGTTAAACCGTTCTTGTGACGTGTGATTGGTATTTGATTATGATGATAATCGGGTAAGTGATATTTAATTGTTGGTGGTTTAGTTTCAAATGCGCCAGCGATTTCTTGCCGAGTTATGAATAATCAGTTACCAATCACCGTTACAATCGAACATCTCAGTCACAATTAAAATAATGGTTTAACTCTTCACTATACTATGTAATATAATATGAATGGGTTTTATGACAAATTTTTGATAAAAATATCAATTATAATGATGTCTTGTGGATGAAATTTAGTTCTCAAAACACGTGTAGGGTAGCGGTAAAAAGAGTAGAGAATTCGTAATGAATCATTGTATGGAGAGCAGGCTGACTAACTCATATATATTGACATCTCAAATGCAAAATATCATCTGTGAAAATTTATATATTTAACAGAAAATTATTCAAATACAAATTAAATTAATCAACTAGAAAGATATACAGAAAAAAATTAATTCATCGAAAAAATATTTTAGTGCTACCTGGATTTGAACGTGGACCATTTCCTATCCAGGAAAACGCGTTATCCTATTTCGCCACATCAACTGAATTTTTGAACTTATATGCTGTAGCTCTTTCAAATTGATACATTTGTTATTCAATTTCTTCCCAGATAGGAAAAGGCCCACGGTTCAAATCCCGGTAGCAACTGAAATATTTTTTCGATAAATAGATTTTTCTGTATATCTTTCTAGTTGATTAATTTAATTTGTATTAAAATACCACAGAACTATGTTCTTTCAAATGCAATTTCACAATAATAATGTGTTCTCTTTTAAAAAAAAAAAAATCAGTTTTAATTACCATGAATTTTCATGTGTTGTATACAATTGTGTAATTAATTGATTAAACATTGCCTAACCACCATTAAAATGAAATGAAAATGCACCTTACACATAATTTGTAATTCATAAAATAAAATTTTCGCTAAGACTTCACTCATCACAAAATGTTTACATACATCATTTTAAATATATAAAAATAAATGTCATCAGCAATTGTTTATTCCTAAGTTTTAGGTTATTTAAAAAGTTCATGAATCCGGACTCCTCATTGTATCTAATACTCATCATACTGATCATAAATAAATCAACATCATAGTATGGATCATTACTCCAATTGATTGGTATCACTCGGCTAAGTTACGAAACTAATAAACTATTCAATTGATTCATCATATTTTACCATAAATCTTAATTAATTCCGTTTATATTAATGTGCATTGTAAATAAAAGATTTTTTAATAAAATAAATTTTAGTAACAAACTTGATTATTAAATTTATTTATTTCTTCACATTTGTTTATAATGGTTTAATGAATTTGCCTAAATAACGCTTATCCGCAGTTTACTTACTTACTTACCATCACGCCGTTTTTTCCGCAGGGGTAGACAGAGAGGATAGAGCGCTACATTCTTCTGTCCTGACACACAATTCTCGCTTCATCCACATTCATACATCTTCTCATACAAGCTCGCCGATTGTTGAGGCTTCTAACAGAACCATCCTCCATTATCTGGTTTACCTGGTCGTGCTAAGTCTTCTGCAGACGTCCTCTATTTCTGGTGCCATCAACACTTGTGTCATATATCTTTCTTACCATTCTCTCCTCATTCATCCGTTCCATTTGACCAAACCACCTAAGTGATCCATTCTTAATCTTACTCACTATATTAAGATCAGCTTCACATTCTTTCCTTATTTCTTCATTCTTTTCTCTGTTATAAATAGATTTGCTACAAATATGCCTAAGTGATCTCATTTCCACTGCGTTCAGTCTACTTTCGTTCCTTTTCTGCTAGCTCCAGGCCTCACTTCCATACATCAGTGTCGGTACCAGGATTCCATTGTGCTCCGCTAGTCTTGCCTCGATTGACAAATTCCCGTTAGATACAATTCCATTCAAAGCGCTGTTCACTTTATTTCCTGCAGTCACCCTCCTTTCGATATCATTCTCAGCCTTTCTGTTTCTATCAAACATACTTTCCAAATATACATACTAGAGGTGTTGTTTATGATTCTTCTCACGGAATCGGATCTTCGAGCTACCCGATTGAAAAGAACCGATTCTTTTGATTCGTTACTTTGAACGATGACTCAAATACTCGAGTTGTCGAGTAGTTGTGAATCGGGTTATACAAATGATTCGATTCAGTGAGTCAGCGGCTCTCCTGCGTGTTTTATGTGTTATGACAGTAGATAGTAGAAGTGAATACGACTAACGATTCCGGATAAATCTTCTTAGATTTTAAAATATGTTTGTTCTGTTTTTATTCCAATACAAAACGAGTGCAATTTTCTTGGTTTGGTCGTAAAAAGCAAATGATTTAAAACGTTTAGTGGTTTAAATATTGTTTTGTATTAATTCGATAGAACACCATTTTAAGTATTATTATAGTTCATTCGCAAAATGTAAAACCCATGTCCAAAAAAGGAACAAATTAATAAAATTAAAATATTTTTCTATCAAACAAGGATAATTACATAAAATTCAAACGCCATCTAAAATTCCCTAAGTTACTAAGCTTCCCATCATAATAAAAAAACAATATGAACTAAACTAAAATAATCTGACAAACATACAAATGTAAAATAACCCTTAAAATGGAAAATAAATTATTTTAATGAAAATAATAACAAACACCGAATAAAAAAGTAACAACATACAAAAAAGTACATTTTATTTCTAAAATAAAATAGTATAAATATAGTAAAAAAACAATCAACAAAAATAACATAACCTTTTGCTAAAATTATATTGTTCAAAATAAAACAGAACAAATAAGTCACATAGAACACATTTAAAATCAAAAGAATACTATAAAATACAAATGAATACATAAAACAAATTAGAAGTCATTTGAAAAATTAAACGTATACAAATATTAAGAAAAGAAAACAGTATATTTTGTATAAAACACATTCAAACAACATTAATAATATTATAAACACACATTATGTAATGTATTAAAATGTATTCTTATTAAATTTAGATAAAACTTAAAAAATAATTATTAGAAAATAAAATATATAAATTTAAAAGTTGTATAATTTGTTGAGTATAATATCAAAAACACTAAAAAACGTAAATGAATAGAGATTAAGCAATACTAGAAAATGGCTAATGCGTCCATATACGCTGGTGCCCGCACACACACATGCTAAAATTAAACGGTTGAAGCAAAATGTGTGAATCACTAATACAGATGTACAGACTACACATCGATATTCGCCGATGTCCACACGCACATACTCTGAAAGGACTCGGTTCGGAATCAGACTCGGTCTCGAACTCGGAGCCGAGGAGCCGAGGAGCCGAAAGAATCAAAAGAATCGATTCTTTCGGGACAACGGAGCCGATTCTTTTCGTTCTTTACAAAGAGTCGTTCAAAAAGAACGAATCGTTCATACTCGAACACTTCTAATACAAACTCATCTACTTGTTCCAAACATTCATTACCTACAAGTATTTTGCACGGTGTCTTGCTTTCCTCCTTCTCGAATACCATCACTTTCGACTTGTTAACATTCATCATGAGGTCGCTTTCCTTGCATACATCGTACATTCTACTCACCAGATTCTGTAGTTCTTGTTCATTATTCGCCATTAGTACTGCATCATCGGCGTATAATAAACAGCATACAATCAAATTGCCCATTTTTGCTCCTACATTCATACATTCCAGTTCTTTCACACATTTATCCATATACAAGTTGAACAGCCATGGAGACATTACACAATTTTACTTATTACACATAGTATTGCAAGCGAGAATTAAATAATTATATGGTCAAATGATTCAATACATTTGATAATTTAAAAAAAATTTAGTTAATATTAGATATTATTTTTAAATGAGCAGCTAAAATTAATACCTACAAAGATAAATATAGTTTGATAAATAAATATCTGCTTATATTCCTTTATGTCTGGCAACATTGATATAAAAATACCCCGCACCATCTGATTGAATCGCACTGTATATAAATTATAATTAGCATCACAAAAAACTAGAGAAATAATTTTTGGTTTTGAAGTTGCATTTCCTTATATGTATCTGAACCACACATACAAGACATTTATGAGGAAATAGATTAACACTACAGATCTAACGAAATACATTTGGCCTGACAGATGAACTTAAAATTATGATTTGTGAAACATTGATATCTGCAAGTTTCAATCTCTAATAGTGAATAAGGCGTCACTGATAATTATTAGTAGCTTAAATAGTGCCATAGATAAGATATATAAATAGTGCCATCTAGTTGAATTTATAAGTGAAAATATGTACTCTTGGTTGCTGTTTTTTCATTATGTTCGCATACATATTCTTCCAAGATTTTTTAATTCCCTTGTTTAGCTAAACTAGATTATATATATTTTGACCACCTATATTAAATATTATTAGGTTGATTCATAAGTGAAAATTTTATTTAAAAAATATTACAATCATTTTTAATCAATTGGTATTTACATTTCTTAAATACTAAATGTTCCGATTCATTTGGCAACTTATTAATTTCTTCTCTGAAGAATTTTGAAGTTTTGATGAGAAAAATATATTGACAATGTCATGAACTTCTATATCATTTTGGTAAGTTTTCCCAATCAGTGCATTTTGCAGTGACCTGAACAGATAGAAATCTGTTGGGGCAAGCTCTGGAGATTAAAAAAGTGTATACAATTGACCACGATTCTCGGTAAAATTTCTTGCGTTACTTTGGCCAGATAAGATTGTAACAAAATCACATTCTTTCGATTGATGAGACCTGATCTCTTTTCTTGTAACCTTGCAGTTGCTAATCGGATGTGACTGTCATTTCGATTTAAGAACTCGAGGCGGATTACTCCACAAAGATCCCACCATCTTGATAAAATCTTACATACATCTAAACAACTTTTTTCACAAGTTGTCATTTCTCATCGCCAGTGACGATTTTCTTTGAAAAAGTTAACCTGTGAGATTAGCCGCAACGTTCACATCAACCATAGATAAAATATATAGTAGATATACTTCGTCAACCGTCAGCTTTATTTCTCTCATCGAGTTTCTCCGGTGCACAAACTCCTAGCTTCCTGACTTTCCCAAGCTTTTCTAAGTGGTAAAATACAGTAGGTTGCAATGTGATCAACATCTTGGCTAATTGCCGTGAAGTGTATCGTGGATTTTGTTCTATTAATGTATTCAAAGCGTCTTCATCAAAGTCGGAAAGGCGTCGACATCGCGGTTCGTCTTTTAAGTTCATATCTCTAGATCGGAACTTCTGAAACCACTTTCGTACTGCACGCTCGTTTATTGTCTCTTCGCCATACGTATCACAAAATTTTTTAAATGTTGTCGAACCACTATTTCCTTGTTTGTATTCCCACAACATTACTTGGTGAAGATGCACTTTTAAATGAGCCATTTTGAAGTTTGAATTTAATACCAACGCTATTTACAAAATAGGTAGGTACTGCTTCGTAAGTGACAGTCTGACAGTAACTGAAGATCACTCAACTACCTGGACCCAGGACCTGCGCCTGCTGCAGGCAAAGTAGATGTCATAAAGAGAACCGGTTTTTCAGAAAATGTAATAAACAATTTACTAATAACGACATTATTTATTAATCAATCCAATATTCGGATATTATCATAAAATGCGAATAATTTTTCGCGATATTTATCTCTTATTTATGAAAGAGTCTACGCGTGATCAGAGAATATTTTAATCACAGTTCAATAGTTCATTATCAAAAGGCATATTTTTGTTTGACAGTAATGTGGTACTGGTTAGTTTACAACTCACTTTTACGTGTCAAGTGTCCCTGAAAACAGAGTTGTCAAACTGAACACCGAGCACTATCTGACAGAATCTAATCACCTAATCAGTTTTATTGAATGGTCTTGTGGCGCTGGTCGTTTGCGTGTCCGGTAGAGTTTATTATTTCGATTTGCGATGTTTTGAATCGTTAATTTTTTTGTTTTTATTATTTGAACCTCTTGAATAGTTCACTAAAATAGTTTTCAAACCGTAAGTACACATTTATATAAGATGATTTAAAAATCACGACACTTGAGATAAATATATATAACGACATGCGCATATTTAAAATGATATTTACCATGCTTTTCTGAATAAGTAGTTAATTACAAATGGTATAAAGATATATCATAAACCGGGTTTATGTACATTTGTTGACACAGGTAGAGGTAGTTAGGGGCAGAGTGCATCATGGTATATGGTGGTCTTTATAAGTTTTAAAAAAATTAAATTATAAAGGATTCAAACATGAAATGAAATAGATACTATTGGTTAGATGTTAGTAGTTATAAAGTTCGTTAAAATGTGTTTAAACGCATATATGAAAACATCTAGAATTAGGCTTCCGATAATCGAAGTTATTTAAAAAAATGTTCAACGTCGCTAATATTAAACTTAAACTTCTATTTATCGACTCTCATCTTGCAGTAACAAACAAAAATAATTTCACCACAATTTGTGTCGGCTACAATGAACTAAAAACCTCACGCATAATCTCGTGAGAATTGAGTCTTATGGCTCAAGTCCACAGTGATCTCAGAATGTCAGTAATGGTACGGTATGAATGGCGCTAAAGTCTGTACTGACTTGACTCGTTTTCGAGATGAATCTCCAAGAGAAATCTCATCTGTGGACACGCACTATTAAGTACTTACATAAACATTCAAGAGATATCGATACAGAGGCAGTACCTACTTAATGGGTGGTACAATTTATGACAAAAATACGGATGACAAGAAATATTGTCACTTTTTTAATATATCATTTAAAAAGAAGACTGCTAGCACTTTTCACTTAGATAAAAATAAAACTAAAATTATTAAATGACGCTTTCTGGGCCAACAAGAAGTCTCCCAACGACACAACGCATTTGAATACAAATTAAACGTATTAATTAGAAAGATATACGTATAAAATCAATTTTATCAAAAATTGTTGGTAGTGTACTTCCCCGGATCGGAAATAGAGATCCAGGTTCGAATCCCGGTAGCGCAAAAACAATATTTTTCGACAAAATTGATTTTATATGTATATATTTATAATTAATACATTAAATTAGTATTTAAAAATTGTTACTATCGGGATTCGGTTCTGGATCTCTTCCAGCCCGGGGAATGTGCATTTTTTAATATGTACAAGGTGGCCCAAAAAAAGTGAGAACATTTCGTAAAATGTGATATAATTACATCAAAATTAATTTAACTATATCAACAATAGCTTAAATAGTTTACTAATTTACTTACTTACCTATTTAAGTATATTACGTTTTATTTCGACAATATCCGGTCGCCATCTTTGTTTACTAATTTTCCCATTGTTTATATTTGTTTTTTTTTTAAATTGTTGCCCAGAATGACAAAAATCACTGCAAAAGACTGTATTTTGATCAAAAACTTGCGAATTGAAAAACGTTGGAGTGTTAGGAAAAGGATGAAAGAGTTTCAAAACAAAGCCTGGGGTATAGCTAGACATTACAGCATAACTGGACATTACAGCAGGACGGAGCTCCATCTCACACAGTCAGAAACACGATCAACTTTCTTCGTCGTGAGAATGTTAATTTTATTGAGTCAGGCATGTGGCCACCGAACAGCCCAGATTTAAACCAAGTAGATTATGCAATATGGGGTGTTTTGATGATTTCTGATTAGCTAAATATTGTGCAAAAAAATTACATTAAGAATTATAATTAATTATATTATGTTTTGAAATAATTCATGTGTTACGAGATGTTCTCACTTTTTTTGGGCCATCCTGTATATCTTTCTAATTAATACATTTAATTAGTATTAAAAATATCACAGACCGTCTGTTCTGAATAATTACAACTTCACAATAAGAATGTGTTCTCCTTAATAATAAAACATTTGCGCCCAGTGGCGTAACCGTGCCAATGCGATGCGTTGGGAGGACCCAAGAAGTTCTCACCCTACAATCCATTTGCATTGATATTTTTGCGTGTTTCTATACCTTTCCCTGATAGCAAGAAATGGAATTATAAAATTTATAAAATCAGACAAGAAACTTTATTCTTACTGTTTATTGGATAAACCACGCAGTACTAATATTCGTATATATATACATTTAGGGGCCCCTTTTTTTCATTTTGAATTGATACCCAATTTTTCTTGTTACGCCACTGCTTGATCCCCAATCCAAAATGGAAAAAAAGGGTCCCTATATTACTGTATATATGATATAATAATCTTCCAAGTTTCTATGGAGGTTTGAAAACATCATTGCTATTTGTCTTGCGTGTTCTTCCTGCCCTATGTTTCTCTTGGATAGTATGAACAAGATTAGTCTCTTTTCTTCTATAACATCCAGACATTCATAATTGATTTGATTTTTTTTTATCCATACTCGCCAAAGTATCAGACCTTTTGGGCCCTTGCGCCGCATTAACGTAGTTACGCCGCCGAGTCCACCATTCATACATCTATAATCTAGTTTATAAAGCGCTAAAATATAGTTATTGGGTCATTCCATGTGAAATTACCTTGGTGTGGTTGCTTGACCATTTCAGATATTTTTTATTTATCATAGGTAACCCCATTAGTGCGCAGCTCAAAGCATTTTTATTTTATTTTTATCTGCCACCATCTTGGATCTAGACTTTATTTTCTTCGCAGCGACAGGCGAAAACGGGACTTTGCGGAGGATTTGAAAAAAAAAATTGTTCTCCCATGTAAGATAAAAGATTCTAGAATTCACTGACATAAGAAGATACAATAGGGTTATAGAAAATTATATATAAACTATTACTTAAATGACCTTGAAATGTGTCAAATTTGGAAGCATTTTGATGACCTTTTAAGGTGGCCGGGGGTTGGAACCACAAGATGAAATTTACAGTACCAGTTCAGGCGCGTTGTTCCCCCGTGACGCGATCCATTGCGGCTAAATTTCCAAGGACCAAACTCCCTTCGCGCTGTCGCCCGCGTGTCTCTCTTTGCGCGGTTTCCGCGCAGAAGCGATTTGTAAAGTACAAAAACTTATGTACCATCTTGAACTTCATTGCCATTTTCTATTCATTGTATTATACAAATGTCTTTCGCTCTGGATTGCGAAGGCATTCCAGAAATGTAAAAATATATCCGAGTTCACCGCACTGAAATAGAATGCATATAACACAAAGTCTGCATCGCTTTGCTTGTTTATTTAAAGATTTAATATTAATAGCACAGTAAATGAAGCGTCGGTGGAGCTTGACTACGATTGGTTTATCTTTATTTTCCGAATAATTAATAAAATCGAATTTTTACTCCAATCTCGGCGCTGGCATTAGTGTTGTTCAGTTGAATTATACAAAGTTAATTGTATTAGTGGATGACTGTAGATGTGTTATATTAGAAGATCATTGCAGTTGAGAGGAAAATTGCAGTTGAAATTTTCAATATGCAAAATATATAAATAACTGGTGATTTTCAGATGAGGACTGCGATTTTGAAAAATGATGAAAAACGATAAAAAATATCGATATACGTACAGAAAAATAAACACGCGTAAAAAGGTAAGATTTTCTCAGTACCTAAGTACAGTAGTAATAACTAAATTATATTACGTATCTAATATATATATTATAATACAGTGAAACCTCTATCTATCGTTTTTTAAGGTTATATAGAAAAAAGTTACATTTTTCATACTTAAATGTTTTAATACACATTCTAAAAAAAGATACGTATTTCACATGTAAATTTAATGTGCTTAAATAAAATTAGAAAACTGCACAGAAATAATTATTTAAAAAAAATTATACTTTGTATTGTATTATATAATGTCGGCAGTTGGCAGCTCTGCCTATTGTTTACGAGTGCCGTTAATCAAAACCAAGCATTTAGCTACACAGTATGCTGCATAATTTAAACGATTAATGCGGTAAAATAGTGCGCAGAGGGACGATCCATGCGATCTATTTTTGAGTGTTTTTAATGAAATTGATTCGGGACTGGAAAAAATAAACGATGCATGCGGGAAAACGATCATTCGAGAAACGATCGATCGAGATTACACTGTAATTATATTATCATACATTTATAATTATTATAATATTTAAATATCGATTCAATTACACTCTGTGATCTATGACCGCAGACATTGTAATTTGTATATCTATCAATATTTTTTAGTCTGTTTTATGTATTGCTAATGTTCATATATTTTCTCGTCTCGGTCTTCCCACCGATGTGGATCCTGCTGGCTTATTTCATCAGTTTATCAACGCCCTCATATGCATTACTCCATTACGTATCAATATACACAAGCGTATTAATATAAAAACAGTCTAAATCGAATATAGTTTATTATCCAATTATGCTACAGCGACAATATTTTTAGCGACAAATTTTCGAACCTATTTGTTACCTTTTTGATGTTAATACATTTAATCGTTCCATTATTTGAAAGAGCCGTCTACCTTATTTTTACAGAATCCCAAATACGTTTGAGTAATCAGATAGCAGACGCAGGAATTATCAATTCGTTTTTGTTAAATTTTGGACACATTGATACAATTTTATTATTAGGAGAACACATTCTTATTCAGAACATACGTTTGTGATATTTTAATATTAGGAAAGAGATCCCGGTGGCGCAACAACAATATTTTTCGATAAAATTGATTTTATATGTATATCTTTCTAATTAATATATTTGATTCATATTTAAAATATCACCAGACCGTCTGTTCTGAATAATTACAACTTCACAATAAGAATGTGTTCTCCTTAGTATAGTTTATATCGCACATTATTAATAGCAGATAATTGACAAAAAAAAAAAATGTTAAACACAGAACGTCTTAAATATCTCGATTAATTATATCATTATCTCAATACAGCAGCAAAAAAAATATTTTTATATATTAAACATTGATCGTTGGAATATATCGACAGAGCTAAATTCGCTCTCTCTGAAGTTTTAACAATAACATTTTGTATTTGAAGTATTTACATGAAACAATACAAGCCATCTAGTGTTTAGAGCAGGAACATGGTACGAAATCAAGTCAATCAGATTAAAGACATCCAGCTTGTATGAATGGATCGATCGGGTATTCATTACTCTGTTGGATCGGTAGCTCTGTTATTAGTTATATTTTATTTTATTTGAAAAAAAAAACAGTTGATCGATGTTAAAAAAACGTAATAAAAGTGTAACAAAAATTAAACCAATTAAATCTACCGCCATCTCAGTCGGCATCGACGCTAGCGACAGCCTGCTGCTACAAGTCGGGCTCGAGCATTTCACCGCCAGGCAGTCTCTCCAATTTCATCGTTTCACAACGGCGGTCATGCCGGCTCGCGCTCGCCGAGCAAGACCGCCAACTCTTCAATCATTCATTCCATAAGACACGTGCACCTTCTACATCTTCATTCATTTCTATCTGTCTTCCTTGTTTTTATCATACCGACAATAAACACGTCAATCATATTTATTTCATTTAACCACCGTCCTAACCTCCAAAACATGTTTTCTCTGATTAGACAATAGACTAGATACAGTGTAAGACAATAATTTGGATAATACTTATTAAATTGACACAATAGCGTATTAAGACTTTAGTAATAAGAATTTTATTTTACGCTGCATAGAAAACGATAAATAGAGCGAGAACTAATGTAGGAATACAAAAAAAATCAGTAAAAATTAAAAAGAAAAAAATTCCAGGGAGAACAGAAAGGTGAAGGGAAAGGTAAATAGAATAAGGAATAAAATCTGTGTAATTAAAATAAAATGAGAGTCATTAAAGGTTTATATGTACATATATTGAATTTTGATTTAATTGAAGTAACTGAAGTATTGAAAATATCTGAAATAAAGGAAAGCTCGGTAGAAAAATGAGTTTTGTTTGGCATGCGTGTTGCAATGTGACAGTTTGAATGTGAAATTAGTTCTGGTTGACCTAGATGGCACTCGAATGAATATGCGTCTGAGTAAATCGGGACAGTCTACTTTAAAAATAATAGATGACCGCTTAACCTGAAACATCGTCTCAATGTGTGTGTTGCTGTTTGTAGTTCACCTTGTGTTGTAATTTTATCATTTTGGGGGCTCCTTGTCTCAAGTCATAAATGTGAACGGTCGTTAATGTGAATGTTCGTTGAGTGCGTAGAGCTCAAGTACCGCATCAAGATATCAAATTTTTTTAACGTATTTTAATTCACAGATTGTAAATCTCACATGAAATTAGTTTTCCTTTCCTCAGAATAAAGAAGCAAAAAGTGTAACTAATTACACTCTATATTTTAGACGAAATCCTCGAAGGCCGTTTTGCGGATGTGTATTGAAAAATATTTAAATGTAAAGGTGAAATATTACAGAGACAAAAGCTCGGAAACTTTTGAGTGAATTAGCGCGAGTGGAACTAATTTTGATATGAGCCATTTTGGGATTCTTTCGACATTTTAGATACAGTGCAGAAGAAGTATTTCAACGGATGATGTTTCGTAGAACAGTGGTTCTCAACCTTTTAAGTTTCGCGGTGCACTATTCAAATTATTAAATTTTCGTGGCTGACACTTGAATGCGTGCATATTACCTAAGATTAAGTTCTGAAATTCTTTGTAATAGAGGTTCTTCGCAATATCATAATGTGATATTACATAAAAACTACATAAACGTATGAAAATTGCATGTCGATAAGCATGTTCCATGACAATTAATATTTTTTTAGCGGTTATCATATATAGTTCAGAATTATCTGTATTTTGAGTTTTCTGAACTATTTTTTTAATTCTAACGCCCGGTCAAAGATGGTGGAAATCTTACATTGAAAAAAAAGCCTAATTTAAATTGAGCAGTAGGTGCAGAGTGCAGTGGGATTGCTTGAATTTTACTTTAATACAATAATGCCTTGCGGCAGACGCCCCGATCGCCAGTACTCGTATAATGTATGCAATATAGGGTAGATGTTCTGCGAGTAAGGGTAGTACGACGTGAAGAGTGTTGGGCGATGCGGGTATATCTTTAGTGTGAGCAAGTAAGCTACGGCGCGGTGTGAAAAAGGGCAGCAACAGATTGAGCAGAATAAAAAAAAATTACATTTCAGAAATAATCATATACATAGTTTTAATGTGCACACAAGATAAATGCTGTAAGAGTTTAGTTTCGAGATTAGTTCCAAAACGTGGACCTCTTGTTATCCGGGGAAGCGCGTTCGCCGTTTGGCTATTGCAATCGAATTCATTTTCGAAAATTTTTTGAACTTATATTCTGTCATCTTTCCAATTGATAAATCTATTATTACATTTTTAAAAACGTTTCGAATATCGGTAGCAAGTAAATATTTTTTCTGTATATCTTTCTAGTTGATTAATTTAATTTATATTAAAATACCGGAGAAATATGTTCTGAAAATGCAACTTCACGACACAAATGTGTTCTCTTTAAAAATAAAAATAAGAAAAAGAACAAAATATTGTTTGGATGAAAAAGCGACAAAAAAAAAAACAGTATGAAACAGATGTGGTGTGCGCGTGTCTAAGATGTGGTAATTAGAAGACAGCACAACATATTATAATAAAAAAATAGTATACTTTTAAGTAACTTCTATTTGTGGTACTCGAAAGTCCATGACCGCAGTCAGGGGTGGGCTCGGAAGCGCGAGCCCCTTATTAAATTTTAAATTTCTCGTAAAATACATTTATTTCGGGTGCATAATAAAAGAGATCGAAGATTCATCGGTTTTCTCAGCAGAATTTTGGACAATTAAAGAGGCCTTGGACATCTGCGTAATCCGGAACGTCGATAAGGCTGTTACATTCTCCGACTCGCGAGCAGCGCTTGAATTCCTCTCTGCTAATATGAAAGTTTGGCCAGACAATGAAATGATCTGTTCCATCAATCAGAAGGTGTCCATTTAATTTGGACAGCAACAATAAACGGGTGTCATTTGCTTGGATATCTGCACGCAAGGGAATTTATGAAAATGAATGTGCTAATGAACTGGCCTAGGAGGCCACTCTTTCCGGAGTGTTTCCTCATCAATATGATTTTTTACGAATAAAGAGACGCTGGAGGGTTAAAAAAAAAATTAATTGCTAATAATCATCTTGAATTTCTTCTTCTTTTTCGTTTTGTAATTGTTAAAATGTAATTCAATTAATGTCGCGTAATTTTTCATTAGCCTTGACGAGTGGGACCGACAACGAAGCCCTAGCTTCTAAACCGGTCCCGGGAAACGGTGCCCCCCCCCCTCCCCCCTTCCAGCTGTTCTTTTATTAGTGCACCAGTCATCGCTTGAAGAATTACGAATAATCTATTACCAATCTTCGTTAGAATCGATCACAAGTGTAGCAATAAAAGTTAAGCTCGTCACTAGTCGGAGCATATGAATAGTGACGGTTAAATCGTTATCAAGTCGCTATTTAAACCGTTGTTGTGTTCGATTGTAACGATTATCGGTAACGGACTAATCACTTAAGTGTTATTTCATCAATTTAATTTCAATTGATATAACAAATAACAAGCGCACGAATACAGTCACATTAGCCAGGTGAACCGAGGGGCGGAGGTGGCAGAAAATAAGAAATTGAATATTAAAACAATCTCTAAACTAATTTAAATATTCTCTCTTCTGAGAATGGAATCGCTCGGTCTTATCCGTAGGCATAGATATATTAAATATTTTATATGCAAGTACCAACATTAACATGCAAAATAAAGGTACCGAGGAACAATAACAGGCTGACGTAAAACAAAAGAGTTTTGGTATGTATTGTAATAAATAATATGTTATTACGAATTAGCACGTGCATAGTTAACTAACGTACAGGGTGGCCGAAAAAAAGTGACAAAATCTCGTAACGCACGACTTATTTCAAAGCATAATATAATTAATTCATCAAAACACCCCCCCGTGTTGCATCGTCTGTTCTGCCATCGCGCCTGGCTCGATGAGATTAACATTCTCCCGATGAAGAAAGTTGATTGTATTTCTGGCTGTGTGAGATGGAGCTCCGTCCTGCTGTAATGTGTAACTATACTCCAGGCTCTATTTTGAAACTCTAGCACCCCGACGTTTTTCGATTCGCAAATTTTTGATCAGAATACGGTCTTCTGCGGTGATTTTTGTCATTCTGAGTAACAATTTGAATAAACCAAATATAAACAATGGGAAAATTAATAATCAAAGATGGCGACCGGAAATTGTCGAAATAAAACGTAATATAGATAAACAGATAAGTAAGTAAATTAGTAAACTATTTAACCTATTGTTGATGTAATTATATCACATTTTACGAAATGTTCTCACATTTTTGGGCCACCCTGTAGGTGTATGTGGTTGTGGCATAGAATAATTACTATGATAATGTGATAGTGTAGAATTATATTTTCTTTTCTCGACGTAATTTGACTTTCATATCTTTCACATCTCATCTAATCTAATCCAAGACGTGATGGTTTACCACGTAAGTGTGAATTGTTTGCGGGTGCGTTTCTTGTAGCTGTAGTTGGGAAGGCGGAGGTGAGAACAGTCGCGTATGAGAGACGGCAATTAGTATTGCTATATGAGTTTACGGCTGTTAGGAGTCTTGTTTCACGCACCGGCACTACAGTACAGACCTCCACAATATTGTAGCGTTGCTTAGCTTTTGCGATTCGCGATTCATCCACCATGTCAGATTGCAAGTCAAAAATATGTGTTAACCTTGACTCCAGACGATCGCTTGCCGTATTAGTATTGCTGTATGGCGTCGGTACTGGGTGTGCTTACGGCTGGTTGGAGTATTAGTGTGTCACGCGGCCTTGGAGAATAATTGTTTTTTTGTCAAAATGCGGTGAATTTTAAAACATAAAGAGGTATTGAAGCTTGAACACCTGTATAAAGTTGGTCAATATTTACAACTAATTTAATTATATATGTATATAGGTACAGGCGTTCTTGAGTTTGTTTGTTGAGTTTATTAAGTCTGACATTAGTGCCATTGTTTGTTTGATTTTATTAACACTTACTGCCCGGTGGGTCAAAACAAAACACGTCCGGCGGTGTGGGTCACTTTAGACCCACCTCAAGTTTTCGGTTTTTCAACCGTTTTGTGGGAGATTTTTTATAGATGTTTCATTTTAAATGTGATTTAATGAAATGGCACGATGTGCCGTAATGTTTCTGCTGAAAAATTAAAGTTAAAAATTAAAAAATAATACGAATAATGTACGTATTCTCACGCATCAACAGACGCCCTACACAGCCAAAGTGCAAACATTCACTGAGCATGTGATCTTCTCGTCGGAACTAGAGCAGGTAGTGTCATAAAACTTACAGGTAGGCACAACGCCCAACGCTCAACTAATTATATTACTGGATTGGCTAGGGGCCGCCAGACGAAAATAAGTGAAAATAAATACATGGACGCATACCTAAATAGCGTAAGCGTTGACATTCAATCCGACTGTCTTAGGTCAATTTTTGAGCGTTTGTTCACATTTTTATCAATAACTCATTTGAATCTCGTCCGATATCATTTATTTGTATCTCAAATTATTTGAAAATATTTAATAAAAGATTAGCTAAAAGGAAAACAGCATTAAACAAATATTTGTAGCGTAATTCATATTTTTACGAACACCCGGGTCAAATCTGACCCACCACAGCAGAGTATGTGTTAAGATTATCATAATAAAAACTATCTACAAATATACCTGTACAATATAAGACGGAGGAACAACGTCGGTTACAGAGTGTAAGGTAGTCTCTGACTAAGCCTTTCGATTATATAAATGTAATTTTTTTTTTTCCAAATTTGCATATTTACTTTGTGGCACAATTTTATAAAGAAAATAATAAAACACTTGTCCCGAGGACGGGAAACGTGTGGATTTTTTCAAATAAAAATTAATCGTGTTAAAAACACAAAAAAATCAAATTTTCGAAATTAATAATATGTATGATGTAACGCAAAATAACAATGGTGTGTGCAAATTATTACTGAGCGCGCTCGGATTCAATGTTTAATGTTTTTGATGCAATTGTAAATTTAAATCACAGTCCGTTATTTTTATCAGTTAATAATTTTTCTCATTTTTTTTTCGCGCAATTTTTTCCGTTTTTATTTTTTATCGGGGTTCGTTTTTTCCGTACCAGTCCGGATAATCGAGAGCCTACTGTAAATAACATAATATAATATTAAGAAGATGGCTTTCATATAATGGAACGACAGATGTATCAATTTGAAAGGGCATGTTCGAAAATTTGTCGTCAACTCACCGTGTCGGTGTAGCATAATCGGTTAATGCATTTCTCCGGATAGGAAGAGATCCGGGTTCGAATCCCGGTAGCAGTAAAAATATTTTTTCGATAAATTGATTTTGTACGTATATCTTTCTAACTTCACAACAGGAATGCGTTCTCCTTAAATATAATGTATATTATGTCAATTATTACGTGAATCTATGTGTCACGATATCAACATTAAATAATTCTCGCCCGACTGTACGTCCGTCACACGATAAATTATAAAGTCCGCGAACCTAATGTGTTCAGTAATAATTATTTAATTCATTACCGGAAAGCGGGTAGGATAATATAAAGATGTATCTACCAACGTGTGTTTATTTCGAAACAACAATTATTATTTTTTTTTAAATATGAATAAAATATATTAATTAGAAAGATATACATATAAAATCAATTTTATCGAAAAATATTGTTGTCGCGCCACCGGGATTCGAACCTGGATCTCTTTCCTAACCGGGGAAGGTGCATTATCCAACTATGCTACAGCGACAATATTTTTAGCGACAATTTTCGAACCTATATGTTACCTTTTTGATATTAATACATTTGATCGTTCCATTATTTGAAAGTGCCATCTACCTTATTTTTACGGAATATCAAATACCTTTCATTCATTAATATAAAATTTTGGACACATTGATACAACTCCAAAATTAAACAAAAATGAATTGATAATTCTGGCGTCTGCTATCAGTTTACTCAAAGGTATTTGAGATTCCGTAAAAATAAGGTAGATGGCTCTTTCAAATAATGGAATTATTAAATGTATTAATATCAAAAAGGTAACATATAGGTTCGAAAATTGTCGCTGTAGCATAGTTGGATAATGCACTTTCCCCGGTTAGGAACGAGATCCAGGTTCGAATCCCGGTGGCGCGACAACAATATTTTTCGATAAAATTGATTTTATATGTATATCTTTCCAATTAATATATTTAATTCATATTTAAAATATCACAGACCGTATGTTCTGAATAATTACAACTACACAACAAGAATGTGTTCTCCTAAAAAAAAAATTTTTTTTATTCTTTAAATTGTATTTTTAATTTTCACCCAAATGTTCAGAATCTTAATAAAAATAAAATATATGCACAACCCATTTATAAATAATAAATTGAAATATAGAATGAACCAACGCGTTATTATTAATAATTGTATACGTATAATAGCAAACCGACGGTCTACGTTCAATAATCAAACTGATTGGTCTCTAGCGTATTTAAAAATGAATCATTTCCTGTTCTGTAAGGTTGGAATAATATAAAGTCATCTATCACACTCGTGTGCACGTCCACTCGGAGAGATTTGAGAACGTACACACTGTCATGAAAAAAATGATCGTCATTTTATAGTGTCCCAAATTTGCGATTGGTGACTTGAGTAATTTTCCAATTTATACAATAGTAATCGTGACAAGTTTTGGTGCGCGCGCACAGCGAGAAACCGAACACACAAATGCAACAGTAATGGTATTTTATGTCAGCGTGACGAGCTCGCAGCAAGACGTTGACACGTTTTATTACACACTTTTCAAAATGTCATAGTCGACACAGAAAGTTGTGCTCTGTGGTATAGGGAGGGGGGGGGGGGGTTTGGGGCAGATAACAACATAATGGAGCATCCGGATATACGCGCGGTGATCGGCGATCTGTGGACTTGTCATAATTATTGAACAACTACATTAGTTGTCTTCCCTAAGAAAACCCTAACCCTATCTAGATGCCCTATAATGACATTTATATTATTTTTGTGGTGTATATATTTTTCTGCTGCATGATTCTAGATTTTTTTTTTCACTAAATATAAGTTTCGTTCTTCTAAATCTCCAAATTAATTCAAAATGGTGTTAGGTCGAATGTTTTTATTTTATGTATTGCTATTGAGGATATAAAGATTAATAATATGAAACTAGCAATATATTATAAACATACGGTGGTTAAATGAAAGAAATGTCGTTAGGCGTGTTGAGATGTTTATTGTGATAGATATGACAATGAAGACATATAGAATTAAAGAAATGAATGAAGATGTAGAAGGTGCACGTGTATTATGAACTGAAATGAAGCGAGTTGGCAGTCTCGCTCGGCGCGCACGGGCCGGCAAGAACGCCGTTGTGAAATGATGAAACTGGAGAGACTGCTTGACGGTGAATGATTGAACCGGACTTGTAGCAGCAGCCGGCAGCGCTGTCGCTAGCGTCGATGCCGACTGAGATGGCGGCGAATATGAATTCTGATCGCTACACATATATATATAGATACTTCCTATCACAGCGCACTCTTCTTGATTAATAATAATCCTCGGATGTTCTCAACAGAAGTGCGCCCCAATGGACTTCGACGCGGTTCTGGACGAGATAGGCGAGCTGGGCCGCTTCCAGCTCATCAACTACGCGCTCCTGTGTCTGCCGGTGTTCTTCGGGGCGGCCAACAGCCTCTCGTACGTCTTCACGGCCGGCATCCCCGACTACAGGCGAGTCCATCTTGGCGTTATATTATAAAAAAAAAAACAATTCAAACGTGTGACATAACAGGAGCAACTCAATAAACACGTCCCTGATGTTAGTTTCACATAAAATCCCTTCTGATATTTAGAATGTATAAAAAATAATACCAGTGTTCTCTATACACGAACGCTTCGGGCGTACAAATCGGACAACGCAATCACATTGTACGACCATAAAAAAAATTTGAGAAGAATAAACAATCATATGTAATAAAGATAAAAAGTGTATATACTTCATCATTCTAATATACCTGAGAGCCAATATACGGGTGGCCCAAAAATGTGAGAACATTTCGTAAAATGTGATATAATTACATCAAAATTAGTTTAACTATATCAACAGTAGCTTAAATAGTTTACTAATTTACTTACTTACCTATTTACCTACATTACGTTTTATTTCGACAATTTCCGGTCGCCATCTTTGATTATTAATTTTGCCCATTGTTTATATTTGGTTTTTTCAAATTGTTGCCCAGAATGACAAAAATCACCGCAGAAGACCGTATTCTGATCAAAAATTTGCGAATCGAAAAACATCGGGGTGCTGGGAAAATGATCAAAGAGTTTCAAAATAGAGCCTGGAGTATAGTTAGAATTACAGCAGGACGGAGCTCCATCTCACACAGTCAGAAATACAATCAACTTTCTTCGTCGTGAGAATGTTAATTTCATCGAGCCAGGCGTGTGGCCACCGAACAGCTCAGATTTAAACCCAGTAGATGATGAAATATGGAGTGTTTTGATGATTTCTGATTAGCTAAATATTATTAATATTGAAAAAAACAAGTCGAAATTTTAACATAAGAATCAAAGAGGATTTGAGATGTTTTAACAGATGTCCGGAACATTATTCGACCACAATTGCTCCCCTCACCGAATATATAGAAAAAAATATACATTTTTCATGAATGTGACTGTTTTAAATATATATTTTAGATTTTTTTTTGCGTTTTTAATATACAACTGATTGTTTTACAATAGTTCAAAGATGCGTCGTAATTTTAATAATAATTATACATATTAATTACAACAAATAAATCTATCTACGGAAAATAAAAATTGTAAATACAATTAAAAACAAATTATATATATTACATAGAAATGTACAAAGGATAAATCAATCTGCTGAAAATAAAAAATTGAGAAATACCATTAATATTTATTTTACTAAGTATTTTACAAGTCAAATTCAATAATTGCCAAGATCGTGAGCCGATATTTTTATTTAATTTGCTTCCACTGTTATACGTATTGGTAAAAATTAACAGAATTGTTTTATTAATACACGTGTACCATTCGATTGTATTAAGATATATATTTTTTATATATATGAATTCGTATAAACATGTGTATAGAAGTAATAATTATATATTTTTAAAGTTCATAATTAACGAATATATATATATTTAAATATCTAGCGGGGAATTGTAATCTAACAATTTAGACCATTCCTGTAACAACACAGTATATCGGTTCTGAGCAGATCCGACTTATGAATGTCACAACATTGTATATCTTCTTGGACATTGAATGGTATATTAAACAACTATATAAAATTAAATAAAAATACTATTCGACACCATTTTTAAGCGAGCTTCCCTTCAACAACACTGTATATCCATCCAAGATGGCCAACGTCCCGTCTATCTATTAGCATTTGTAAAAACCGATATACAGTGTTGTTGCAGGGAGGGGGGGGTCTCAATTGTGGCTGGGAACAATTGTGGTCGAATAATTGTGTTTTTTTCAGAATTTTAGATGAATTGATTGGAAAATGATCTTAGATAAAAAATAACAATAATGTGCAACGTTGGGCATGCATTGGAACGTTTAGAGTCGTTAGAAATAAATAAAGCTTGTAAAAATAACTCAAATATCATAAATAAATTGAACCACCATTTTGTTTCCAATCATTTCAGATCATTATGGTGACTTCACCATACCTTTCATCACACCAATGTTTAAAAAATTAAATTTACGATACAACGTTAATCATTTGATGTTTAGGGTTTAGTTTTTAGTGCAATGTTAAAGAAAATGATTTTTCCTAAACGTATCTGAAGATCGCGCTTCGTTGAGTCAAGTCTAACATGCTACACTACAATAGAATACCTTGCAAAGGTCATTCTATTGTATTGGATAGAGACTTAATTTCTTTATACACAAATGGTCATTGGCGCGATTCAATTAATTATAATATTTAACCAACTGGTAATGGTCGCGTGTCACATTACTTGTTTACCGACAGAACATTCCATTTCCAATTGAACAGATATTAAATATTTCTCCAGTGTCTGTAATTCAGATTTTGAAAAATTTCGAAATATAAACATTGATTCTACAGAGTTGAATGAGGCATTTTTATTTAATAGTTATAATGCTCGGTGTTATACTACATGTAAAACAAGAAAAATTAAATAATTAAACACTAATAAAATATATATTAATTAGAAAGATATACATATAAAAACAATTTTATCGAAAAATATTGTTGTTGCGCCACCGGGATTCGAACCTGGATCTATTTCCTAACCGGGGAAGGTGCATTATCCAACTATGCTACAGCGACAATTTTCGAACCTATATGTTACCTTTTTGATATTAATACATTTAATCGTTCCATTATTTGAAAGAGCCATCTACCTTATTTTTACAGAATCTCAAATACCTTTGAGTAAACTGATAGCAGACGTCAGAATTATCAATTCATTTTTATTAAATTTTGGACACATTGATACAACTTTATTATTAGGAGAACACATTCTTATTGTGAAGTTGTAATTATTCAGAACAGACGGTCTGAAATATTTTAAATATGAATTATAAATATATTAATTAGAAAGATATACATATAAAATCAATTTTATTGAAAAATATTGTTGTTGCGCCACCGCGATTCAATCCTGGATCTTTTTCCTAACCGGGAAGGTGCATTATCCAACTATGCTACAGCGACAATATTTTTAGCGACAATTTTTGAACTTATATGTTACCTTTTTGATATTAATACATTTAATCGTTCCATTATTTGAAAATAATTACTAAATATCACAGACCGTCTGTTCTGAATAATTACAACTTCACAATAAGAATGTGTTCTCCTACTAATAAAATACTTTTTAGGCTTTGTAAAGTTTACTAGTTAGAGAGGTGAGCTTTGCTATGCCTGGCAACTAATTACTTGTTCAATTTTAGGATGATTGTAAATTATCGTCGGTTAATTTGCTTCATAACTTATTTTTTATTTGATTCATGAAAGGGAATGTTTGTTTGCAGTGGCGTGCGTGTAGATTTAGGTTATGCTGTTACCAATGATATTATACAATCATATATAATATGTGTACTTTCGTTTAACCAACGTCTTTGGACAAAATAAATCTGTCGTTTATACGATCCTAACATGTATTTATTTATAATTTTAGAGTACTGTTAATAGTGTTTTTAAAGTTTAAGCTTTAACGTAAAATAATACTTTCTTACCCATATAAAAAAATGTATGGACGTTTTTAAGAACACTTTCTATGACTGAACATGATTCATTTATTGTTTGAAAATACTTCACGTAATAACTAAAGGAAATAATTATTTTTATTAAAGGTTAACCTAGGAAATAGTTCTGCCAATTGCTTTTTGTTTTTTTCAAATCAAAAACCAATCCATGCACCAAATTTAAAGAACAATCATGAAATCAACAGGTTAAAAATAGTAAGATAGTAAAATTCGCGAATTAGCAAAAAAGGAAGTAGACACTTCAATGATTTGCACACAGTTGTAACCCTTTCTAATATTATTCTGTTAATAAACAGCATAGGTAACGACTTCATACAAAACGGATCAACCGAAAAGAATTTTCAATTCAGTAAATAGCCATTTATATGACTTGAGTAATTCACTAGCTTAAAGACAGAACTGAGTAATGTAAATAGCACGATGCGGCGAATAAAAAAAGAGCGCCGTGAGTACAGCGGTGAGCAATTAAAGTCTCTGCTGGTACACAGATGGCACTAATTGCAAAATAATGTTTTCGTCAATGTCAATCCATTTTTTAAATTTGTATTTGTTTTCCAGAATTTTTAGAAAATATGATCTCTTGTAGAAGAGTGCAAATGCCAATGAAAAGAGCCGCGGTCTGCCGACCCCTGCACTAGCCTAATCAATAATAAATGAATGACACTTTGACCTTTCGTCACGAGATTTTGTCAGGGTTATACGAGGGTAACGCAGAAAGTAGACCATTTAACCCATCGGTTCTCAACCTGTGGTGTCCTTTCAAAAAAGGAGATTAAATAAAAAACAAAATCAAAAATAAAAGCCTATAAATATTATTAGGTTAATTTGATTCGTTTGATTATTTGGCTAACCTATTATTATTAATACTTCTAAAGTAGCCAACATCGTAGCCACGATTGCGATTGGAATTTTTATTTTTAAATATTTTTATTTCTCCTTCAAAATCGTTCGAAATTTCACTCAAACTTCACACGAACTAAAAAAAAAAGTGCCGAAACTCAGAGCCAGAATCCATCCATATTTCATCTGTTTCATAAAAACATCATATTCAGGCCTATTCTCAAAATTGCAATATTGAAATGAAGGTGATTGTTACACCAACCCTCAAAAATAGTGTTATATTTGAATGAGAGAGGGAGAGAGAGTGAGGGAGATAAACGTACCATAATCTGTCAAAACTATCTGTCTATTTTTGAGGGTTGGTGTAACAATCACCTTCATTTCAATATTGCAATTTTGAGAATAGGCCTGATTATATCATTTGTGCGAATTGTATACAGGGTGGCCCAAAAAAAATGAGAACATTTCGTATATAATGTGATATAATTACATCAAAATTAGTTTAACTATATCAACAATAGCTTAAATAGTTTACTAATTTACTTACTTTCCTATTTACCTATTTTACATTTTATTTCGACAATTTCTGGTCGCCATCTTTGATTATTAATTTTCGCATTGTTTATATTTGTTTTTTTTTTTAAATTGTTGCCCAGAAAGACAAAAATCACTACAGAAGACCATATTCTGATCAAAAATTTGCGAATTGAAGAATGGTGGGGTGCTAGGAAAATGATCAAAGAGTTTCAAAATAAAGCCTGGAGTATAGCTAGACATCACAGCATAACTGGACATTACAGCAGGACGCAGCTCCATCTCACATAGCCAGAAATACAATCGTCTTTCTTCGTCGTGAGAATGTTAATTTCATGAACAGATTATGTAATATGGGGTGTTTTGATGATTTCTGATTAGCTAAAAATTGTGCAAAAAAAAATTACATTTAGAATTATAATTAATTATAATATGTTTTGAAATAACTCGCGTGTTACGAGATGTTCTCACTTTTTTTGGGCCACCCTGTATATCTTTCCAATTAATACATTTAATTTGTATTAAAAATATCACAGACTGCATGTTCTGAATAATTACAACTTCACAATAAGAATGTGTTTTCCTTAATAATAAAACATTTGCGCCCAGCGAGTTAACTGTGCCAATGCGGTACTCTTTTTGGGCCACCTGCAAATATGGATTGTAATTATGTACGCGCGAACATTGTTTCTTCTAATTGCTTTTGAAACATTAATAATACCGTAAAAAAGGTGGCGAAGCTCCGGTTACGGTGGCCGTGTTACATGACAAAAGAGCAATATATATGTATATTGCTTTTTAAAAATTTCCGATCCTGTCTTCGGCTGCGCAGTTTCCCGAGTATGTCAATTTTAATATATTTTTTTCCCCGAATTGCGCAACTTGGATAGTGCCACTCTCCACTAACTTACTTCCTCTCGATATTACACCTGTTGTCTTCTCTTACCTACTCCGGTAGTTTGTGCTAAGCGCACCTAAGTGCCAATTCACTTCGGCACTATACTGATAATATACTCTAAATACTAATTTAATGTATTAATTATAAATTCATTCTAGAATTTAAGTATGTTTTTGCTTTTTTCTCTAGGTACATATGAATCGAGTTACGGATTTGTATTTTTTTTTATTTGGATTGGATAAATCACGCTCAGAGGAATAAAAAAAACTTTTATTTTTATTTTTGTGAACAGCTATCATTTAAATACTAATTTAATGTATTAATTATAAATAATATATACATATAAAATCAATTTTGTTGAAAAATAGTGTTTTCGCGCTACCGGGATTCGAATCTAGATCTCTATTTTCAATCCGGGGAAGTACACTACCGATTGTGTTGTAACGTCAGTATTTTTCATGACAAATTTTCGAACCTATATGTTAGACTTTTTCAAATTAATCCATCTGTTGTTCAATTATTTTTGAAAGCCATCTATCTACATTATTTGTTCTCCTTGATAATATACTCAGGATTTTTATCAGCATGCTAATGAACGGCTGGCGGCAAATAGAGCGTGTAATCTGTTACGTTGTGTGAAGGGTATAATCTCAGTAATCAGATAAATAAATCGTATTAACTGTATTATACCGGACTATTAAAGAACGTACTTCAAAATATATTTATTCATACATATTGGATCATCTAATAAGTCTTTGCCGTTGTGTTCAATTATTAAACAAAAAGTACAACATTTTTACAACGGTGGTGTATTCTCCATTGTTGTTTAGGACTTCGTCCCATCTTTCAACCAATTTGTCGATGGCTTTTCGATAAAAATCGACTGGTCTGGTATCGAAAAGGTCGTCGTCAAAAAGAGCGATAGCTTCGACATAGCTGCAGCATACAACATCGAAAATTTGTTGCCTATCTACGAGGCTGGCGTAGTGTAATTGGTTATCGCATTTCCCCGTGTATAGGAAGAGATTCCGGTTCAAATTCCGGTGGCAGCTAAAATGTTTTTTCGATAAATTGAGTTTATCTGTATGTATATCTTTCTAATCGATGCATTTGTATTAAAATGTCACACAACTGTGTTCTGTAAAAATTACAACTTCACAAATAATAATGTGTTCTCTTTAAAAACAAATTATTATGTTAAAATATGACTAAACAAATAAATATGTTTTAAATTTATACATATAAAATCAATTTTATCGAAAAATATTGCTGTTGCGCCACCGGGATTCGAACCTGGATCTCTTTCCTAACCGGTGAAGGTGCATTATCCAACTATGCTACAGCGACAATATTTTTAGCGACAATTTTCGAACCTATATGTTATCTTTTTGATATTAATACATTTAATCGTTCCATTATTTGAAAGAGCCGTCTACCTTATTTTTACAGAATCTCAAATACCTTCGAGTAAACTGATAGCAGACGCCAGAATTATCAATTCATTTTTGTTTAATTTTGGACACATTGATACAACTTTATTATTAGGAGAACAAATGTGTTCTCCTAAAAATAATTCGATTATGTTTTCGATGACGGTTTTACCATTCCCTAGCTATGCAGTAACATACGAGTATATCTACCGACAGGTCTAACATTCTGTAATATTTACTAGTGATGGGACGATTCTAAAAATTTTGCCGATTCCGATTCTGATACGATTCCCGATTCCGATTTCGATTTCTGCAATGTAAAAATAATAAATATAAAATTGATTATTTTTACTACTATTACCAAAAATGATGAATTTAAATGAATAATGAACGTATTCAAGACGAATAATATATTTTTTATTCAAATTCAATAAAAAAAATGTGCGCTGTTAAGTGGTTTTCGGAATCAGAAATTAAATTAAAAAATCTACGATACCCAAAAAAGTTTAGATCTTTCCGATTCCGATTAATTATCCCATCACTAATATTAACATAAATACGCGCAATATAAAATTCTTTTATTCAACTATTTTATAGCCATTTAAGCTATTAAAAGTAATTTATTATATATTAAAATGATTATAAAACTAAAATTTCTTACTGTAACACTAGTTGAAAACGTGGTTGCGTCTTTTCTATCGCGGTGTGGTAAATTTTAAGGCCACCATACTGGAGTCGCTCCGTCAAGCGTCCTTTGTACGATGGAGCATTACTTTAAATTGACAGCTCGATAAGGCTATTCCGTCAGCATGGCATATTGAAGTTAATTAATCACGCAACCGTATCAAAGGGTCGAGAATGGATCTTAACTAGCGCATGTACAATGTTGTACACTAATGAAACATCAACACGCAATCGTATTTCTCTTCTTCTGATACATACAAGTTAATATTTAACGTTTACCATACCATGATAAAAAAATACCCGAACGCAGCTGTCAACTAGTGTTACAGTAAATAACAGTTAGTAAAAATGGTTTTATCTTGAAAAAATGATTAATAACATAATTTAGATCAGTGATTCCCAAAGTGGTCTATGATAACCTGCAAGGGGTCTACGTCAGCGAGAAAAAAATTTGGGGGTCCATGAAATGAAAATGGGGGTCCACGATAGTGGATCTCAACGTACACTGATAGTACCTATTTACTTACATTATAATCTTATAATATAAAGACATATACATTATTTATAAAAGTACCTATGAAGTAAAAAATGTATTATATATGTTTATAAAATTGTGTAAGTTGTAGGATGTGGGCATTCGCTTTGTGGTTTAAGTTTTTTAACACTAAACTTCACTACAATTAGAAGTTTACAAAAAATCAATATCAGGTAAGTAGTGGGTCTACCAAAAACCGAAAAACATGGCAAGGGGTCTACGACACAAAAAAGTTTGGGAACCTCTGATTTAGATCATTCATTAAGTCCTATACAATGTGTCCTTCCTTCTTATCTCTCTTTGTTTAATTAGTGAGAAAGAAACAATTATATTTGTATGTTTGTTGTTCTTTTCCCTGTGAAAATAGTGTGCGATCTCTGTCTTTCATATCACAAATTGTATTTTTATCTATGTATTAATTTTACAACGGATTGAATGGAAAAAATAATTGTTTTTATACGATTCCCTTTTCATAATTGGTTTTTTACTAGTTATTCCTAAGCGCTAATATTTTCTTTAGGATTATCTAAAATATGAATTTTATGTTGCATGTATTTATTTACCGAAATATTACAGGTTTAATTATGATGGTAGACTTGTGTTACTGCATGGTTTAGGAACTGTTAAGAGAGTTGAAATTTAAAGTTAGTCTTCCGTTATACAAAATTGTATTACGTTACTACTATGAAGATAATAATGATTTTTTCGTATTTAGTCTGATATCTACTTAATAATATTGATTTCGAAACGTAAACCCGGATCGATCGGATCCAAATGAACAAATTGCGCAAATCTCCGGGAATACGACAATTCCAGTAGGGAAACCTTGGTACAGGATGAGGTCTCCGTAATCGCCGCCGAGATCACATAAATGGCACGCGGATGAGCCGATTTCCGATCCCAATTGAATACGGCGATGCCACAAGTTCACCCACGGCACACAAAACAACAAACAATACGTGATCAAAACACAATATCACAAAATACAGTGCTGGGGTACTGGAGTTGACCAGTCCACACCGCGAATGCTATCGCGATGTCGAGATCGAATAAATATCGGCCAAGTTGACGTCTGCAAGACGAATATGAGGAAATCTATGGATGGGAATTTGGACGGGGAAATGTGTCAATAACGTGGATCGCGACCGATTCGAAATGATGCCCCAAAAGGGTGTTTACGAATTCGGAAGAGCGTTTAAGATAGGATGGTTTGCGTCATAAAGAACGTCAGTTGCACGTCTAGTTTTAGCTTGGTCGCATCTTTCTTGCGCGTGACGATTTACTATTCGCTCGCTTTTTTTGCTGCCTTTCTGACGATAATAACATCAAAGAAAACGCTGAAGTTTCACTAATCTTGACCACATTTCTTATCTATTTTTGTCAGTCATTAGATTATTATATTTTTTATGCATTTTAACACGTGCGAAAAACACTACAAGGGTTCCATGTTTATAAAATGCATAAATCGGAACAATTAAATAATTAATTGACGCCTCTCGCTTCTACAATACGTGTCTCTCTGGTCCGAGGTCGGATGATAAATCATTGATATTATACATATGTTTTTCCTACATCTCGTCTTATCAACTGACGTGGAAGTCCGCACTAGATGAACGATGTTTAAATGATTGTTGGGTATGGAGGAAAATTATCGTTTAATGCATAAGCGGTCATTACATTCATCCTCGGCTTTCTGCATGCATGCACGCTGACACTGCCGCCAGGAAGATCGATTGTGATAAATAATTTACGTATCGCGCACGTCAACTAAAAGTAAACGGTGTGACCTTATTTTCACTCCATTTGTTTATTTTATTATTTATACGGTTTATTATATATACATATGTGTAAGATGATACATAGTTTTGTGTATATATTAAGAAAATAATACGGCGCGGTTCAGGGTAATCTATCTAATAACATAACGACCCCTTAGAATAACAAGGTTCCAACTAACATTTTGGGCTAATTTGAGTTATTGCGTGAAATGGGTTCCAAATGCATTGTTCTTTATTTCTTCCATACACACCGACTCTATTTAACGGATATTAAAGGAAATAGCAAGATAATTCGGCGTCTGCTATCAGTTTACTCAAAGGTATTTGAGATTCTGTAAAAATAAGGTAGATGGCTCTTTCAAATAATGGAACGATTAAATGTATTAATATCAAAAAGGTAACATATAGGTTCGAAAATTGTCGCTGTAGCATAGTTGGATAATGCACCTTCCCCGGTTAGGAAAGAGATCCAGGTTCGAATCCCGGTGGCGCAACAACAATATTTTTCGATAAAATTGATTTTATATGTATATCTTTCTAATTAATATATTTAATTAATATTTAAAATATCACAGAGCTATGTTTTGAATAATTACAACTTCACAATAAGAATGTGTTCTCCTAATAAGCAAATAGCAAGAGCTGAAAGTTCTAACTGCATCAGTTATTTATTTCAATTTATGAATCATTATTGTTAATTTACAATTTTTTATCTTTTATCTCACAGTGGTCATCGATAATACTGAAAATAAGTTAAGATCTTATAACTGATCATATTTGCATACTTGAAACAAAATACACATGAATATGTGTTGAAATTCAATCAACACTTTTGATCTGTCAGTGTCAGATGGAATCTTGTTATTCTGAGGGGTCGATGGTCTTAACAAAGCGCCAGCGGAACACTGACGCAATTGTTCTACAGATTGCCAATATGAATGATAGTAGACGCAACAATATATGTGTCATGAGTACTTCAAAAAATAATTAATATGTAAGCTTTAAAGTCTGGGGCGAGAGCGAATCATCAATCGGATGCATATGCATTTCGAGCGGTCATCTGAGCATCTGAGCTGATCGGTGCTGCATCTTAGAACTGTGATTTCGCTCGTATAGAATAGGTAGTCGGAGTCGGACTGTAAGTTATAGCTGAAGTCGGAATCGGTAGATTGTTAATCGTTTCCACAACCCCGTTTATTATCAAGTAAAAAATTATTAATATCAAACGCCAAATATACAGGGTGGCCCAAAAAAGAGAGAACATCTCGTAACACATGTGTTAATTCAAAACATAATATAATTAATTATAATTCTTAATGTAATTTTTTTTGCACAATATTTAGCTAATCATAAATCATCAAAACACTCCATATTGCATAATCTACTCCATTTAAATCTGGGCTGTTCGGTGGCCACATGCCTGACTCGATGAAATTAACATTCTCACGATGAAGAAAGTCGATTGTATTTCTGGCTGTGTGAGATGGAGCTCCGTTCTGCTGTAATGTCCAGTTATGCTGTAATGTCTAGCTATACTCCAGGCTTTGTTTTGAAACTTTTTGATCATTTTCCTAGCACCCCGCCATTTTTCAATTTTTGATCAGAATACGGTCTTCTGCAGTGATTTTTGTCTTTCTGGGCAACAATTTGAAAAAAAATATATAAACAATGGTAAAATTAATAATCAAAGATGGCGATCGGAAATTGTTGAAATAAAACGTAATATAGACAAATAGGTAAGTAAGTAAATTAGTAAACTATTCAAGCTATTGTTGACATAGTTAAACTAATTTTGATGTAATTATATCACATTTTACGAAATGTTCTCAATTTTTTCGGCCACCCTGTATATTATTTTCATGTTTGTAAACAAACTATTTAGAAAAATCTAGTTTACAGTTGGACGAGATCATAAGAAACAAGAAGATGATCTTAACTCGATAAAGCTCGATGAAAGGTTCTTAAAGAAGTTTCCAGATACATTTCAATTTCAAGGACGCCTGGATAACCGAGGACGGAAGCATCAAGATTGAAGATCTGTAGGCTTTGCAGCCCAACAGTGACATGTATAAAGCGTCAAAAAAAATTAATGAACGACTTATGTGAAACTAAACTCATTGTTGTTTACGTAACAGCGTTTTGTTCAACAATAGTTGTTTTTTTTTATATATATGCACAACCTGTCAAAAGTAGCAGAAAATGGACAAAGAAGTAAGTAAATGACGTAACGTGTTAAATTATGGTGATTTAGTTTTTGCCACAGTATCTTTGTTATTATTGTGTGAATTCCCCGAAGATCTTTCAATTCATCTCGGGGTTTTCCTTGATTGATATCATTGTAAGGTATTTATGCAAAATTTCCGGATGACAGTATGGTAAATAATACGAGTATATTATATGGTTAATCTTTAAGTTAAATATATTAATTAGAAAGATATACTTATAAAATCAATTTTCTCGAAAAATACGTATTGCTGTTGCGCCGCCGGGATCCGAACCTGGATCTCTTTCCTATCCGGGGAAGGTGCATTATCAAACTATGCTACAGCGACAATATTTTTAGCGACAATTTTTCGAACCTATATGTTACCTTTTTGATATTAATACATTTAATTGTTCCATTATTTGAAAGAGCCATCTATCTTATTTTTACAGAATCTCAAATACTTTTGAGTAAACTGATAGCAGACGCCAGAATTATCAATTCATTTTTATTAAATTTTGGAAACATTGGCGCAACAACAATATTTTTCGATAAAATTGATTTTATATGTATATCTTTCTAATTAATATATTTAATTAATATTTAAAATATCACAGAACTACGTTCTTAATAATTACAACTTCACAATAAGAATGTGTTCTCCTAATCTTTAAGTTATTTACGCAAAACAATTCCAATGACAATAGATTAAACTGGACGAATTCAAGAATTACTTTTTAAAGCTGGAGATATTTCTGTATCGCCTCTTATGTGCTAGCAAGGAAGATTTTGTGTATAATATAATTCTTCCATATCTTCATAATATAAACGTATTTTTATTGTAATGTTGCAGTTTTACAACAAAAACAAATTAGATGATTCTCTTAGACAAATGTACGGTTACCGCCGGAAATCGAACTCTTCTTCTCGGCAAGAGAACGTTCTAGGCTTGAGCCCCGGTAGTAACTTTATATATTTTTTCTGTGTATCATCTTTTTGTACTTTCATCTAATTTGTTATACAGGGTGACTATTATGTTCCAGGCCGATGTTGTTTTTGAATAACTAGAAAATGAAAGACAATTTTTAAATTTGGTTTTTATTTATCAATTATTTGGTTTGTTACAATTATGTACGGAATATGATATTGACCAAGTGGCCGCCTCTGGCAGCGGCACAAATGCGTGCTCTTTTAACCATATCTTTCATAACATTCTCACACACTTCGCGTGTTATTGCAGCAATTTAATTTTGAATATTATCCTGTAGCATCGGAATTGTTGTTGGCTTATTTATTGACCTTTCAATCAGGTGATCGAGGAGGCCAGTCGATATCACCACTTTTTGACATTATGCGGCTGGGAATTTTTTTTCGATAAATTTCAAGCGCTGATCGGGCTGTGTGTGAGGTGGCACCGCCCTGTTAAAACCACATGTGTTGCAGGCCCAATCGACTCAATTTGGCCATGTGACGATAGCGTTCACCATTAATGTTTACAGCATTGCCATTATTATTTCGATAAAATGTTTTAATGACTTCAACACGTTAGATGCTCTATAATAAATTGTAATCAACTACTCTTTACGACTACCAATTTCGATTTTACAAATGTCTGACAAACCAAAATGGAAGCCATTCAAAATCGGCCTGGAACATAATATTCACCCTGTACATTCGGTACTTGGTGTTGGAGACATTCTGCGGATACCATCTCCATTCTATAAAAACTGCTCATTAACGATAGACTCTCAACCTATTTGATTAAGACTTACCTAAGGCGAATTCAAATTTTTTTTTTAACATTTTGCGTGAAGGGAAAATACTTTAGAAAATCTTGCTGTGGTGGACCATGTTGAAGGACAGATAGGAATAGATAGATCCCCTACCCGTTGGACCTGCCAAATGGATAAAACTGCAGGTATTATTCTTAAATTTGTGGAATGCCGAGAGAAGTGGAGAAATATTGTTTAGAGGGCGGGAGTACATTAAGGTCACGATCGTCAGTCATGAGGGACCGACAAGAAAGAAGAACGCTCGGTATTTAAGATTAGTGTTGTGTATTATAATAATAATTATTTATTTGATTCATGGTACAGTGTGTTATATTATAATCGGATAAACATTTTAGCAGAATAAGATATATATTTGGGTACCCTGCCTTCTACACTAGTATTTTACTGTATTATAGCAGACAGTGCCTTTCCGGTATAGTAATAAACAAAGTGTAGTGTTCAATATACAAATAAATATATATATACAATATAACAAGATGTAATTAGATTAGTAAATGCGTTGTTCAATGTAAAAGATATATTATATAATATATATGTAAATAGCAAAGCAAGATACAATTAGATAACATATAATTACAATGTAAAACTTAAATTAAGGGTAATGTTCAAGGTATAAAAAATATATATGTACATATATAGAACAAGATACAATTAGATAGCATATAAAAAAAGATATATAAATAATAAAACAAGATGCTATTAGATAATTCAATATACTGTTGTAGCAGTTTTAATCTCAAGTCTAATATTTGAAAACAAGTTTTGAAACAAACAAACTTTTATAGCCCATGTCTACTGATGAGATTTCTACGGGAGTGAGCCTAAAGTACACAGTTCAGTGCGAACTGATCTAGCTTCATTACTCCGTGTGTTTTACTTGTGGATTAAAATAACGCATTCAGCACATACGTACCTTTACAGATTCTCAAAAATTGTAGTTTCATTGATATATCATTGTGGACATGGGTCATCAGTTGATTTTCAGATCTAACTAACAAGATGACTATAAGACCAGAATTAAGTGCCATAGATTACCGGAGAGTATGCTGAACTACAGGTTCAAGATATTCATTTTCTATATCACCATGTATTTCCATCTCTTTATTTCCCATGCAGGATTAGAACAGGTAAAGCAGATAGCACCCTAGCACAAGGACGTGTAATATAGTGTGATAATAACCTAGCGACCAGTTGACGACTGTTGGTTATTATTGACTTATTCCGGCGGCCAGTTATACACAAATAATGTGTTTCTATAATTTCCACTTCAGTTCTTTTAGTACCATTTGAATTGTCAATGACTGATTAGAAAAACCTTAAGAAATATCACATTTATTATGTGTAGGAGTTTTTTTTCGTTTGAATTGTTTGTGTATTATAGAGAAATATTATTATTCCTGGAATAATTTTCAAAAAAATGATACAACAATTGGAAATATTAAAATTAGATTTTTAGACTAAAAACTTTTTAGACTTTTCTTTTTGTATTTTTATTTTATTTATTAATCTGATATTTTTGATCAAAGTACAATAATATTTTTTTCGTGCTACACTTCTCTTGAAAGCATAATATGCTTGTGTAGAGAAGTGGACTGTATATTAATAAAAATCATTGTTTAAAATAACTCTCATATAATAAAATAAAATAAAATAATAGCATTAGTGATATAAAAATATTATAAGTTTAAGGGTACATGTTTCTTTTTAAAGTGCTTTTTAATAGCATTTATTAGTTCTTTATATCATTTTAAGTAATTCATCTAATTTCTTTTAACTTGGCTATAATATGATTTATAAGCGTGTCCCACCACTCTAAATTGAAATGACTGTATATTATATGAACATACCTTTAGTATAACATACTTTTAGTTCATTAGCATCTTATCTAATTTTTTTTCCCTTGTTATAATTTATTTATATAAAAAAATATGTTGTTTAACTATGTAAAAGGCAATCCTTGCCGTAAAACTGGCATGCAGTTTGGCAAAAAATAAAATTATAATGAATATATATGTAATAAAGTTGAAATAAAAAAGGTTCTTTATTCATTTTTCTGATGTTTTATATTACTAATATATTAAAATATTGAATGGGTGTTTCATAGAATATGTTTGGGCCCTAGAATGTGTGTTTTGACTTGTCAAAATTAAAAATTAAAAATTAAATAAATGCAGTTTAATTCCCAATGTGAAAACTTAAAATGTGTTAAAAATTTAGTTTTAAATGGAAAGAGTCGATATATCGGTCCGTGGATATCTATAATGGTTGGTTTTGATTAGTAGTGTTTTAACATATAATTTTTGCCCATTTTTCAGATGTTTCATTCCCGGATGCGACGACCCGCTATCGCCCGACTATGCGGCGGGGTTCGTTCCGGCCGCTGTGCCGCCGCTCCGGTTCAGCGGTCCGTACAAGCCGGCGCAGTGCGACGCGTACGCTCGCACCAACGACTCCATGGCCGGCGAGTGCGGGCTGGGAGACTTCACCAACCGCACGCTGCGATGCAGCGCCTGGGTATACGCGAATAAGGAGGTCACAATAGTCAACGAGGTGGGTGCATATTGGGTCAGTCGATCGATCATTTAGTCGATTGGCGCCCCATGTGGGGCTTGTTTTATGTTATTCCTTAAGCCAGTGGCGTAAGTAAAAAAATTGAGCCCCAATACAAAATGTAAAAAAGGATCCCCTGTATATAATTACTATGTACTATAAGGTTTTTAAGTACTATGTGATTTAATTCATCAAATAGTACGTATCAAATTGGTTTATTGTGTCATTTCACAGATTACTAAAAAACGGCATTTTTATATGCACCCGCAAAGAATTCTTGCTTCGCTTAACATCGATTTTCACTTTGGTCTAGCCCTAACCTGACATATTAGCGGTGCATATCACGCACTACACTACATGCACGTGCACTTCATTGGGTCTTCACCGGCCAAGGTGCAAATACTTTTTAAGTAGCATCAGCATGTATTTGTATAGCGTTTAGTTTCATATGCAATAGAACAATATTTAATGAAAAAAAAAAAATTCCAGACGCAGATCAATTTTGTTAAGAATCTCAACAATTCAACTGAAGAGTAATGTTTGATGTTGTACTATAAGTTTATTATAACCATATCATTATTACTGACACAAAATCATTTAGGTATGCAGTAAATTACTGTACATTTCATTCAATAACCAACCTGAAAACGAGTATTAATGTAACATTTAAGTCATTTTTTAATTTCCTGACATCACCTAGAAATGGTGCTTCTAGCTCACGCAAATTATACAGGGACGAAGTCCTAAACAATCATGTGTGATTTCATCATTGAATATATCACATATCTGTCCTTTATATCCCGCCTATCTGTATAAAAACAAAGCTTGTGTTTTTGACCCATTCGTTTTTAGGTTCGGCTTTCTGATGCTTGAGAGTTGAACTGCATGTAAATTGTGTGCATTTCAGTGGAACATCACCTGCTTTGAAAAACAATGGATGCTCTCCTTGGTGGGGACTCTCCACTTCGCTGGAATAGTGTGCGGCTCGGGGTTTTTTGGATTTCTCGCTGACAGGTGTGTTATTAAAAAAAAAATCATGTAATCCAATTAAAAATTATTATATTTTAATCATTCTTAATTGTCTGCAGATATTATAGATGGAGAATTAAATATACCAACATTTTTTATTCCACATGGCCACTTACAACTATTTGTATCTTGACATAGATGTCTCACAGAGACGATGCTATTATTTTTATTTACATGGGAAAGTAAGTATAGAAGTCTCTGGCATTACAGGACTTACGACCTGTCATCAGCTGGCTTAAGTGATCACTTTACACAATGAAATGTTTGCCTATTTACCCATTCTACCACATCTATCAAATTTTTGGCAGTTGTATATATGTTATCGTATTGGAACATGTGTCTCTGTCCTATTCCTAATTTGAATTAATTAACTAATTCCTAAGTAATATATTTTTATTTTACATTCTTTCATATTTTATTTAGTTTTAAAATATATTAATATATTTTAATATACATAATAAAATCCCAGACATTGTACCTGGGTAAAATGTTCTAATATTTTTTTTATCACACAGCTTTTTAGGTTTTTTTTGTTTTTAAAAATTCTAAATAGATATAATTCTGCCGTATCTTCTTCTTCTTTTGCCGTATCCAATAACTTGCCTGACCATCCACCAAATCTAACCAAAATTTTAATATCTAACCATTATTGGTGTTACATCGCAAAAAAATCTTAAAAAGCATTGTTTACTCACTGTAGGTCTATTTGCTTCCCAGATTTGGCAGGAAGCTGGTGTTCATATTTTGCATTTTGCTGATGTCCGTAACAGGGATCTTGCAGGCAGTGGCCACAGACTACGTCATGTTCTGCGTGTTCGCCTTCTTGAATGCGCTGGGCACTTCTGGCGTTTACCCTCTGGCATTCATCATTGGTAAGATTATATTATTTATATCAAAACTTTTGTATGTATGGTCACACTATGTGTTTTGCATAATCTCCCCCGATTTCTTTCGTTATTCATTAGACGTACCTGATCCCTTTATGTAAACCCTTCTTATATCACTAATCTTAACTCGTTTCTTTCTCAATCTATGAAAACGTAATCTTGGATGATCCTTGATCTGTTGTCGAATATATTTGACTTACTCTACAAGCTCGTCTTCTTTTTATTCTTTATAGTTCAACTTAAATGAATTATTAAATATGAATTAAATATATTAATTATAAAGATATACATATAAAATCAATTTTATCGAAAAATATTGTTGTTGCGCCACCGGGATTCGAACCTGGATCTCTTCCCTAACCGGGGGAGGTGCTTTATCCAACTAAGCTACAGCGGCATTATTTTTAGTGACAATTTTTCGACCCTATATGTTACCTTTTTTTTTTGAAATCAATACATTTAATCGTTCCATCATTTGACAGAGCCATCTACCTTATTTTTACAGAATCTCAAAATACCTTTAAGTAAATCTGATAGTAGACGCCAGAATTATCAATTCATTTTTATTAAATTTTATCAGATTTACTTAAAGGTATTTTGAGATTCTGTAAAAATAAGGTAGATGGCTCTGTCAAATAATGGAACGATTAAATGTATTGATTTAAAAAAAAAAGGTAACATATAGGGTCGAAAAATTGTCACTAAAAATAATGCCTCTGTAGCTTAGTTGGATAAAGCACCTCCCCCGGTTAGGGAAGAGATCCAGGTTCGAATCCCGGTAGCGCAACAACAATATTTTTCGATAAAATTGATTTTATATGTATATCTTTATAATTAATATATTTAATTCATATTTAAAATATCACAGACCTATGTTCTGAATAATTATAACTTCACAATAAGAATGTGTTCTCCTAAAAAATAAATGAATTATCATTGATATTTGATCTTTAATTTAACAATGGCTGTGAGCTATAATGGATGACTCCCCCTTCTTATCACTTCATTTTCTTGCTTCTCATAACATGCCTAATGTAGGTACTCAAGTTTTTCTGTAGCACCACATTTTGAAAGTGTAACACATGCTCGTAGCTCCAAAATCATTGAATTCTTTAAGTATTCATTAACTAATGTGCATTCTACCATAAATATTTATAGATTGTTTTCACACTTTATCATCATACATGAAGTAACACACATTAAGATCGACAAATCAAATTTTTTCTGCACGTATTTTAGTATCTTTTTATGCATTTCTCTATTACTCAATAACAAATCAATAAACAGTATTTAGCCCTAATGCAAAATTAATATTAAGCTTTGTTCGGTTTTATCCGTTAAATAGTAAAAGCAAAATTGGTCTCTTGTCTTGTATAATACTCACACTTTTAAGAAGAAAAAGCTTTTTAGAGCTCGCATCTGAAAAAAAATTGTTGCTTCACTTTTCGGCGATGGTCTGGTCGCTAATCGATGTATTAGCGGGGCCCTACTGGTAATATTTTCACGTGTTCTTGTAATATACAAAAGAAATGATTTTTTTAAATTTTATTATTCCATTTCTTACCATGGTGGTTTTAAAAAAAATATTAGTCCATAGCTGTGAAACATATTGATACCGAATGACCTAACGCGGGCCCCAATGCACCGCGTTGACTGCATCAAAGTACGTCTTTAGTAATGCCAAACCATGTGAATTCTCATTTACTCCCTCTGCTGAACTCTTCATTCATGGTGTGATTTTTTGATGGAATAGTAATGTGCCTTCTAGGTAAACTACTTTTCATTTAGAAATAACAATTGTATTAGTGTGTGTGACAGCCCATTTCAAAAAAAACTAAAAAATAGATAACACAACACATACAGAGCTCAAATTTTCTTGTTCACCGTTTTTTTGCGATATATCTTTTTTTTTTGTTGTTTTTCATTGTCGTGTATATGTGATAGAAATAGGGTTAAGTATATTTATGTACAGAAGAAAAATGGTTTATTAAAATGTATATACATATAATGCTTTTAGGAATATATTTATTTTTAATATAGGTATGGTTTTTATAGTGTAATTACGTAGTTATATATTTATAATAATGGAAAAGCCAACAAAAGCATTTGACTAAGATAAATGTTGGTAATAATATAAAAATACAGAAAGCCAACTACATAATACATTTATAAAATTAACAACTTATAAACATAAACTTTTCTAATTTACAAAATTAAAACATTTCGTACATATATTTTGTAGATACCGTGTTTTTAACTAATTTCAAACGACAACCCCGCTCACTGACCAATTACGCTAAGAGACATCAATACACTGTTACAATGTGCATATTACGTACAGTATTACTCACACTAATACAATTGTTCTTTCTAAATGAAAAGGAGTATGCCCATTAACAGGATTCGAGCACTATGATACAAAATGTAAGGTTTTCAGGTGTAGAGATGGTGGGACGCAAGAAGCGCGAGATGAGCGGCATAGTCCTCAATTACTTCTACGCGCTGGGCGAGGCGGCCGTGGGGCTGGCTGCGTGGATCTTTCCGCACTGGGTCACCCTGCAGCTCCTCGTCTCAGCTCCCGCAGCGTTCTTCCTCATATACTACTGGTCAGTGGTGTTCACTTCGTACCATTCAATTCAGATCCATACCCAAAGTAAACTTTATCTTTGGCATAAATAAATTGTTAATTCTACGTCTAAGTCACATTTCAAATAATTTTTTATCTAAAACAAATTCCAAAGTCATTAAAAACACCTTGGAAATATTTTTTAATATATGCATAATGATTGTTTGAGTAGACAATACCTAACGCATCATTTGCCGTCAATCTGTGAAAGTAATGCAGTAAATCTCCACTGATTGCATGCAACTTTAATCTAGAATTATTTTTTCCATCTCTCTCTTTCACACAATATACCATAATATATAATGTGTGTCTTCACTAATCACAGTAAATTACGAAAGAAAGCCACTAAGTATAATTTAACTAATTGATGGAACATATCTATTCGAGAACTCTTTTTGTAATAATTACCTAATAAGTTTTGAAGATTTTGATGGTTAATGCACGCGTTGCTTTGCTGAATGGAATCAAAGCGGGAGTGCACGACTATCATAAAAGTTCCGGGATACAGATGTACAGGCATATTGCATTATTTTTTTCTTTTCATTGCATGTTCTATTTTTGATAGCACTGCTAGTAATACCTACTGATACTTATTATTGACATTGCCTATGTGTAAATTGACCAAAACTATTATAAGTTAATTATGAAATATCTTTTGATTTCTACTTAATCTCTGATTACTGTTTGATCACAGGTTTGTTCCGGAGTCGGTGAGATGGCTGATGGCAAAACAGAGGAACAAGAAAGCCTACAAGATAATCAAGAAGGCTGCGAGGGTTAACAACGTGGTGCTGTCGGATGTGCTACTAGCTAACTTTCAAGAGGCTCACTCTGACAAGCTAAGCAAGGTTAGTTTTGTAATTCTAGAATTTATATCTTTAAATTCTACCTTAGCTTTTGCTTAAAATTCTCATGAGTGATTTGTCTCTTCCTCCAGGACATGAAGCCGCAGACAGCAAGCGACCCTGAGATGGACGTCTCCGATGACAATGATGAGGACGAACCGATGAAGGTTCGCCTTCTTCCGCTCTTCTTAGCCTCTATTAAGTCTAGGATCATGATCGGGAGATTCTTCATTATGTTTTATATCTGGTGGGTACATAAATGTGTAGTGATCATAATTCATATCTACCGCCATCTCAGTCGGCATCGACACTAGCGACAGCGCTGCCGGCTGCTGCTACAAGTCGGGCAGTCTCTCCAGTTTGATCGTTTCACAACGGCGGTCTTACCGGCTCGCGCTCACCGAGCAAGGTCTTGCTCGGTGAGCGCGAGCCGGCAAGACCGCCAATTCATTTAATTTCATAAGACACGTGCACCTTCTTCACTCATTCATTCATTCACTGTATTCATTTCTATCTGTCTTCATTGTTTTTATCATACCGACAACAAACACCTCAACACACGCCAATTGACATCAATATCATTAAACCACTGTCCTAACCCCCAAAAATGTATTTCACTTTATTGATTTTTACTCCAGTGTCATTTTCAGTGGTAAGTTTATTGGTTGTTTAGCGGTTCATTCAGTGGTAAGTTTCATAAAAATCCTTGAGATTAGACAAATCAGTGGTGCATTTCCAAAACTCAAGTTATAGAATTTTAATACTGGAGAAATATACAACAAAAATTTGTGCTATCATAACATCAATAAAATAATGTCCAAATTAGAAATAGGACAGAGATATGCACATACTGTACATTGCTCCTAGCAAATATAAATGTGTATAAAAAAGAGGTTCTAAAATGGTCTTCAAAATAATTATGTATTTGACATCTTTCTTATTCCCATGTTCTAATCTGATCAATTTTTTTATAAAATAATATTTTGTTATTAAATTTCACATTGTATTATTATAGATATTTCTTATTTGGGGGTGCATAACTTTATTGTTGTATTACGTTAGATTATATTTGTATTCAAATCCAAAGTTGGTGTAAATAAATAAATACATATATAAATAAAAAATCTGAAAATTTTCCTTACTCAGTAATAGTTAGTATCATAAGTAAGAACTGTACAAAGTTCGACTATTCTGGGCTTAATGCTGTAACAAAAACGAATTAAATGAAATGTTTTGGTTTATCTGTCGACAATCAAATTTGACATTGAATTATATGAGTACATGACATACTGCTGCCTATCTAATCAAATATCGACAATTCAATCACTGTTGATACTATGATTAAGGTATTTAAAAAATAATAATATTATATCAGTAGACATAGGTCAGTAAAATGACCATGTGCTTGGGATATCAGGTAATAAATATGTGGCATCGTCCAGATGTTCCTCGTTCTGTTAATTCTTGGTATTGCACCATCTCACGCGTACAAAGCGGAAACGTTCGAGGAAGGCTGGACTGCGCCACCCGGCGGGCATGACACACGTGCACCACAGATGTGCACCAACACATGCAGCAGAGGAAGCGGTCGGCGAAACAATCGGTGCCTAGTACCCAAACCGACCGGACCACAGATGCACATCCCGACTCTCATCTTTCACTAACCGTGCAGCGTTTTTCCATAACCTTTACATATTCTGTGTTGTTTCTTGCTCTCGGTGGCTTCTCCCCGATGAGAACAAACATGTTTGGATAAAAATAGTTTTCACCAGAACACCAACCAACCTTCCCACAAATATATATATCAATATAAGCAATTGTGTTTTATATGTTTTTATTCAATAACACTGGCCTTTTTTTTTTGGTGCCGGAAAAGTTAGAACTGATTTTGGATATTTTTGATGTGCCGATTCCAAAAATAGCTGGCTTTTTTTTGTATCAACTCTAGTTTTTGAGATACGGGCAAATTTATTTTAGTTCTGATAAAAGGCAATATCTTTAGAGGTCAAAATTGAAATTTCTAATCTAATCCCATGACCATAAAACTCGATATTCCTATTTCTGGGTAACCCTCGCCACAAACTAATTAATAACTCGCTCATATTACCTCTGCCTAACCCGATTCAGTTTAGTATCATTTTGTGTAATATTTTGGCGCTATTTAGTAATAAAACAATGAATTAAAACCGTAGCTGTGTGAATCATCCAGACGTTTTTTGTTATGTATGTGGCGAATACACTTTGACAGAAAGTAGAAAACCTATTTCTGACTTTGTGAAAAAGGCTTATCTGGCCTATTTTAGCGTCCACTTGGAAGACCAGGATAAATCTTGGGCTCTACATTTCATATGTAAAACATGCATTGAACATTTGCGACATTGGACAATTGAAAAGCGAAAGTGCCTAAAGTTTGGAGTACCAATGATTTGGAGGGAACCGAGAAATCAAGTATGAAAAACATCAATGGGTGATTTGTGTCAATCTAAAAATAGTAAACTTCCTCCTTGGACAAAATATCATTTTATGTCTTTGGGATAGCAGACCTAAGGATCAGCACTGGGTTAACGGAAATTGGCCTTTAAGAAATGTCATAATTCAAGGAAAATAAAACTTAATCAACGAACCTTTGGTTGCGAGAGAGAAAATCATATTTCCACTCTTGCATATCAAGTTGGGGCTTATGAAGCAATTTGTGAATGCTTTAAATCGAGATGGACTTTGTTTTGGCTACTTGACTTCCTGTGATTCGTACAGTAAAACTGAAACCCGGAATATTTGATGGTCCTCAGATAAGGCAGCTTATTAATTATTATGAACGAGATTGAATCTAACGCTCGGTTGTAACATGAGCATAATAGTTCACTACCTCCACAACCACTTAGATCGGTTTCCAGAAAATCTAGGTGATTTTAGTGAAGACCAGGGGGAAAGATTCCATCAGGACATTAAAACTATGGAAGATCGATATCAAGGAAGATAGGATAGCCACATGATGGCTGATTACTGTTGTAGTCTTCAGCGAGACTGTCCCATCCTCCATCCTAGAAAATCGTATTAAAGAAATATTTTAAGTGAAAAGTGATGAAAGTATCTACTGTGTAAAATAAATACTTTACTTTATATTTATTTGTTTTTTTAACTAGCGAATAGTAATAGTAATAAAGTGAAATGTACATAAGTTAAAAATAAGATGATTTTATTATAAAAGAGGCCAATATAGCATATCTCAAAAACTAGATCTGATAGATCAAATTTGATTTGGATTCTGCACCTCAAAATTACCTAGAAACAGTTAAAAAAATCGTTGGCACCAAAATGTACGTTGCCCAGTGTAATCAAATGAATATTTCATTTGAATAAATTAATCTCATTTATTTACTATTCTAACCATTGTAGTATAATGCAATTCCATTCAGTAATTCAAAATACAGTAGGCGCCACAGATCAATGAATGAATAGATATGAAATAAAGTGTACATAAATCCGATAGTTTATGATACATGTATGCAATACTAAAAGTATTTACATTCGAAAATTATAACTTTGTGTAAACAAGACGTATTTTTTATATTAATGCATATTATATTGTCAGCGTTTAAATTTTCATTCCAATCGAGTCATATATTTAAAAAAAGTCGCGGAGCTATTTGATTGCGTAAGTGGTACCATTGTGATCCACTGAGTGACACTAAATTGAAAATATTGAAACAAAGGATATGCGTTAGTTCATATATGTCTATATATTTGATAGTTTGTGGTAGGTGCCGATTATTGCATTCAGTAGTTATTAGAATCAGCTGTGCTCAATTTTCACATTTTTATTTGATCTATCTGTTATTAGAATCAGGATATTCATAAATAACTCATTTATGAGTATGTTTTGGAATAAAATAACTAGCAATAATGGTGTCACACAATCTTTTTAGTTCCCTAATTCCTTGTGTATTTCCCGGAGGTATGTATGTAGCCAATTATTGCCTTCATAAATCTTGTTATCGTTACAGACTTTGGCTGACGCTTTCTTTCATGCGAACACTGTAACGGGCGTATACTTATTATATTCTTTTAAGATAGAATATATTTAATGTCTAAATTTAAATCTGTTTACATTTGAATTTAAGTGTGTTGTTACATTAAATAAAACAGAGGACAAATTAAGAGAATGTAAAAAATTATTTATAAATTGATAAAAGGTTTGACAGCTATACGTTATTAAATATATTATATACACAGGTGATATAATACACATGTCCAACACATGTAACCGGTTTTATTTATACTAAAGGAGTGACATTTGTACAATTAACGAAGATAATTTAATTAATATTACAATAGTCCATTTAAACTATTGAAAAATATTCTAATTAATTACTTGAGTTAGAAAAATCATTAAATATATTAATTAGAAAGATATACATATAAAATCCATTTTATCGAAAAATATTGTTGTTGCGCCACCGGGATTCGAACCTGGATCTCTTTCCTAACCGGGGAAGGTGCACTATCCAACTGTGCTACAGCGACAATATTTTTAGCGACAATTTTCAAACCTATATGTTACCTTTTTTGATATTAATACATTTAATCGTTCCATTATTTGAAAGAGCCATCTACCTTATTTTTACAAAATCTCAAATACCTTTGAGTAAACTGATAGCAGACGCCAGAATTATCAATTCATTTTTATTAAATTTCTCCTAAAAAAAAATAATAAAGATGTATCAATGTGTCCAATATTTAATCAAAATTATCACAAAAACATTTCTTGGTGCCACGAAAACCTGACTACACATGTAATTCTTCACGTCAAGCAGGTAGTCGAGTACCATAAGTGAAAATCTTATATTATTAATTTGTGTTTTTAACTGTAGGTATAAATTTATCATATTTATTATTCATAGCAACAGTATCAATTAGTATGTGTATTGGTTATTTATATATTATAAATAATAATTTTATTCAAATATGTCCAAGAACACACAATTACTGGATTTTCACCTACAAAGGCACTGTTATTAAACAAATAATAGATATCTTAAATGTATCAATTATAAAGATATACATATAAAATCAATTTTATCAAAAAATATTGACTATAAACAACTTAAAAAAATATACTCATGGAGACGAAGCTACTTTTTATTACCACCCAATCAACCTCCATATCTGTCAAATTTTTGAAAGTTGTATATATGTTAATATATGGAAACACTTCGATTACCACTACACAATCCACCATCTATGGACTAAATTTGATATTCATTTCCTGAAACAGCATATATGTCACAATGAGAATCTAATTATTTTCATTTTAGAATGTAATTACCCATATTTTTCCATTAATAAAAAATAGCTTCGTCTCTGAGATATCTATTATTTGTTTAAATGTTAATTTTTTTTTGTATTTTTTCTTAGGGCGACCAATGCCTTTGTCTTCTACGGATTATCTCTCAATTCCATCAACATGAGTGGAAACAAATACTTGAACTTTGTCCTTGTCTGCTTGGTGAGTTTATTTATTTTCAATATTTAATTTATTTTCTTTATTATATGGACATGAGGCCACATAATACAATATATTTATGTATTGTACATTTATGCATTTATGTAGAAACGGATTGTTATGGATTTGGCTGACACCTGGTTAGCGAGCAATTTGTTTAAAGCTTACGCATCCCCTGTAGTATATACGTAGGCGAAAATGCGAAACCGTAAAAATATTTATAAAGACAGGATAAAAATAATGCAACACTGGGACCGAAAAATCTATAAATAACAAATTTATCGATTCGGTCATTTAGCAATAAAGATCTAGAGCTATAAATTATACAATGACACGTATAATGTTATCTCAAAATCTCGTTTAATACTGAAGTACATATTACTTATTCATATCATCAAATCACATTCTGATTATAAATATTACTAATGCAATGATTATTTTAAGAATTAAACTAAAAGTGACTTTTATTTTAATAATTGAATTTGTATTTTGATGGTTACCGATTTCGGAGCAGCCGTTCCCTCTTCAGGGTAATATAAAACAAATATGAATTAAATATATTAATTAGAAAGATATACATATAAAATCAATTTTATCGAAAAATATTGTTGTTGCGCCACCGTGATTCGAACCTGGATCTCTTTCCAAACCGGGGAAGGTGCATGCATTATCCAACTATGCTGCAAAATTTAATAAAAATTAATTGATAATTCTGGCGTCTGCTATCAGATTACTCAAAGGTATTTGAGATTCCGTAAAAATAAGGTAGATGGCTCTTTCAAATAATGGAACCATTAAATGTATTAATATCAAAAAGGTAACACATAGGTTCGAAGATTTGTCACTAAAAATATTGTCTCTGTAGCAAAGTTGGATAATGCACCTTCCCCGGTTTGGAAAGAGATCCAGGTTCGAATCCCGGTGGTGCAACAACAATATTTTTCAATAAAATTGATTTTATATGTATATCTTTCTAATTAATATATTTAAAACATCACAGACCGTCTGTTCTGAATAATTATAACTTCACAATAAGAATGTGTTCTCCTAATAAATCTTAAATATTTTAAAATTTAGTTACTTATTTAAAACAAACCTAAAAGCGTGATTTGAGCTAATACACCAAGACATTCACTGTGTATAGTTATCAAGTGGTGGAGCCTCGTCTCGAGAAATCATCAAAATAGTCATATTTTACATAGTACAAGTCTAATTTGAAAAATCCTACGAATATTAAAATGGTGACACATACTTCTGTACGCATGTGCATCTTTGAAAGGATCTTTTTTCTCTTTCAGTTGTATCAATCAATATCTCGAGGTGCACGTTTAAATTTACGAATTTGTTTTACATACTTAAAATTTGACTGTCATTTTAATTGTCTGGGGGTTAGCGTGGTATATTAACTGTGTATGTTGAAATGTGGTGTAAGGATTAGAACATTTTTGACAGAAAGGTGTGACTTCAACTCGGTATTGCAAGCTAGTTCTTAAGTAATAATTCTCATAACACAATCTACCATAATGATGGACTCTTATATATTTAATATATGTTTCTCAATATTTATCACGTATATACACAGGTGGAGATTCCTGGTTATACCTTGGCCTGGGTGGCAATGAACAAGATGGGACGACGTTGGTCCCTGGCTGGATCATTGTTCCTGTGTGCCATCAGCTGTCTTGGTGCCGCCTACACTCCATTTGGTACATGATAATTAGATCCCTTATCTTATGTGTTTTTTTAATATAGAATTGATGACAAAGTTTAGAAAAAACCGTGTCACATGTCTCAGACACGTGTATCATAGCACCCCTGCATGTTTATTTATAGATTGAAAAAATATTCATATATTCAGCTAAATGGATAAAATAAAAATATGAAACCTTCCTGGCGGGGAATCAAACCCCAGTCTCTTGAGTAACACGCGGGGATACTTACCACTACACTGCTGAAGAATAAAGTAAAATGTGAAAATAGAAGTTTAAAAATATCTTAATCTCATTATTAGCTGCCTTGTCACAATGTTTAAAGTTTAATAATTTTTTTACATAAAATAAAAAATTGTACCTATAAGGGTTACCAATATAGGAATTAACCATATAAAAAAAACAATTATAAATTTATATAATAATTTGTCACCACAATTAGGAAAGCAGATAAAATTATAATGCACATGTTTAGCATGTGCCTAAAAATGTTATAACATTTGCTAATGTAGTTTTCGTGACAAATTTTACTGCTGAATAAATATGTATGTATATTCTATGTTAAAATTTTAAAATATAAATATTTTGTTTTCATTCCAGATTTGGTTTGGCTATCGACTATTCTCTTTCTACTCGGCAAGCTTGGAATCACGTCTGCATTTGGTGTAGTGTATGTGCACACTGCAGAGCTGCTGCCCACCGGGATACGCAGTGGGGGAGTTGGAGTATCTTCCACGCTGGCCAGAGTGGGTGCGATGGTGGCGCCATTTGTACCTCTACTGGTAATAAATTATATCTCATAATCCCTCTTAAGTTTTGATCATGGTGTAAACAAGAAAAACATTATCGTACCGGTGTAGGGCCTGGACAGCAAGGGGCTCGCTTAATCTCAGAGCTATTCGCGGTGTTCCGGGGAAGGGGCAGATTTTTTTATCACTCTTATATAATTATACGCAATAATTATTAAAGCAATTGAATGCTACTTAATATACTTATATTATGTAACAATACGCAATATACCGTAAAATAATGAATATCTGTTGCCTATCCTTCAATAGCTAGTCCTGGGTTTTCTATTGGTATTGTTGAATATATTAATTCAATCCATGCAAATGAAAATACTCCGACCTTTGCGAAACTGGGCTGTTAGACACTGATGATCGCTCTCCTTGCAGTCTTGAATCTTTAAACTCTGCTGATCAGCCTCCGAAATCACAACCGATAATCCGAAAAAATATAATATAAAATGTTTTTATATCACCGTCATAAATATATTAAAAATTTCATTTTTTACTCACAATACTTCTTAATCTTCTCTTCTTCTTAGCCACATTGGGTTTGCAAATATTTCTAATGCAAAAGTAATACGTACTAATGTAAGATACTTTTTCACAGGGGGTTTATGTGGAATCTCTGCCTCTGATACTTTTCGGTGTGACTGCGTTGCTGGGTGGAATTTTCGCACTAATTTTACCGGAAACACTGGGATGCCGGCTGCCCGACACAGTGGAGGAAGCCGAGAGGATCGGCTCCAAAGAACAAGTCTTGGAAAGTACATAACATGATTATTATGTATGTATTTGTTAAAATGCTCACAGATGTTGGAACATATACAATACTTCTAGTGGTTTCTTTTTGTGATATTATATCTGTATGTATCAGATATATTTTTGGATTATTTTTATTACCCAACAACAGAAACAGGGAAGCAAAGTTTATTAATATTAACGCATGGAAAATTATTGAAATTTCTAAAAAAATGTATGTAAACTGTCACATAACATTTTGACAATAATATTATGTATTTATTTTGATATTTATATTGGTGTTATGGACCACAAGTTTTCTAAAAACACAATAACATAACGATTGGTCAAAATGTCTCTGTTTTCAGTCTTTTGTCCTCGAAATAATCCATTTTTACATCACAGAAAAACATGTTTTTTATTTAACAACAGCATATAAGAATATGCATAATTTTAGAAAAGAGGAATTTTTATTTATATTACAGAAGATTTTATATAAAACAATATACGTTTACAAGACATTAGTATGTACTGAGAGGCAAGTGACAAAACCAAGACCTAACAAATCTTTCTAACATTGCTTATACATATTGTGAATGATATTTATGAAGAAAAACCAGAGATTTCGCAAGAAGTCAGTGGCAAAATTAATAATCTTTAGAAAATGAGTATTCTGGTAAGCTGTTATAATTTTATGTGTGTGTGAATTATTTGTATAAGTTTATTATTTTTGACATTGATAGATCTGTCGCCAATAGAAGTGCGAATGCAAGGATCTAGAAATATATTAGGTATAAATAACATATTTGCCTATGAGACAACTCAAGTCGGTGAGTGTAAGTCAAATCAAATCATAAATAAAAGATTAATTAGAAGAAATTTGTTAAATTAATTAGACTTCTTGAATGACTTTATTGGCATGTTTATCGTCAGTGGCGTAACTTCAAAAATTGGGCCCCCCCAATGCAGAATGTAAAAAAGAGCCACCTAAATAAGTAATGTGTGATTTATCTGACTCTATTATAATAATAATAATGTCTCAAATAATAATCACGCTTTCATGAAAAAAAAACAAATATTCTTAGGCATTCACATATTCTTACAATTTAAAAATTAAAACTTGCTTCGCTTTAAGGCGATTTTCACATAACAGCGATGGTCTGGTCTCTAACCTGACATATTATCGGAGTACTGCTGTATATATAGATAATGTTTTCATAATACACATGAGAAACAGTTTTTTTAAATTTGATAATTCCATTTCTTGCTGTGGATAACTATGTATTAACACTGGAACTCGCAAAAACGTCAATGCCAAATGGAGCACAAACTTTTTGGGCCCCAATGCACTGCATTGGCCTAGTTACGCCACTGTTTATCGTGTATTACCGATTAGATTTGTTTTTCAATTATTATGTAGACTTGACATTGTTACTTAAATTAATATATTAAATAATGTGATTATATTTGTACATAATATACATTACAAAAATCAATTAAATTTTCCTTAAAAGTTATTAGAAGTATGTACATACTAGTGATGGGAAAAAATGCTACTCTTGACTCACTGGTGTGATTGATATTCGATAATACCAGTGATTGAAAACTGTGACTGTGATCACAGTTTCATTACTAATACGAGTGCGCCGTATGATATCACAATACAAGAAATAAAAAAACATAATTTTGTTTGTATTTACTTATATTATTCAAACTTCATTTGCGTAAAAAACTATATATCTAATTTAATATTATTACAAAAAAGAATGAAAACCTTTAAAAAAAATGTGAGTTTATTTCTCAGCATTCTCAGCTAAAACGTTTTGACAGAATCTACTAGATGGCACTTATCACAATTTGTAATGTCATTCCTTCATGAATATTTTCATTTCATATGTACATGCGCCGAATCACGGTTCACAACCAAATATGAATTACAAATCATGATATTCAATCACTGATGGTGAGTGTGATTCAAAGATATCAGTGATTGACTCACGGTTCGCGATTTTCAGCTCATCACTAGTACATACTTATTTGTGTCTTAAACGATACTATAATTTAGTTTAGTATGTAATTACTGAATAGTTTTGTCCAATGGTAATGTTGGAATAGCACTTTTGTTTTTAATGAAATGAAAGAGGGTGCAAGTCTAATAATTTACAATTGTTTAGATATGTTCTTTAATGAACCGCCTGAGAAGTTTTCTATTTACTTACCAGTATAATTATGTTTGAAATTCAATCCTAATATTATTTGGAAGATATTTACATTTCATAACGCCCTTGAGTTCAAAATATAATTGTAGGACTTACAAGATGAAACAATACTTTTGAAAAATGTATCTGGATAGAACGTCGTGTGCTGGTGTATTTACTTATGTGTGAAACAATGAAGGTATTATGTTATATGATATGTATATCTATGGGTATGACAGGTGAATTGAAAATAAGGAATTTAATACTAACCCGGCGTTTCTTAGCTTAGAAACCCCTCTCCCTTTCACCAGACCCCCGCTCCCCTCATCAAAGATGGAAGACTTCGATGGGTATATATGCTATATAACGCAAATGGACAGCACTTATCCACCAAGGCACATTGCAGATATATCAGGTCCCCGATCGATTGGTAGGCCAAAATTTGGTTGTCGCATTACATCACTAAGGATGCTCGGGTGGTTGGTGCAGAAGTCTGGAGGATACCAGTGCAAATAAGAGAAAGATGGTGGTATTATTGGCAAAGGGTATGACGCACCCCGATAATAGTGAGATTATTGCTGTTGATTTTAAACAGGGCAAATTAAATAGTGTATTATATTTAAGTACAAATTTATCTATCATTATTTATAATTATCAATTGCATTTTTTATTCTTGCTGTGAGTTACATTAAATTAAATTGCAACATTTAACGAAAGATCTGTGTTATATGTTTACAATTTACAATTGTTATTTTGGTTGGGGCACTAACCACTCGTATTATGGTCAAGTTGCACCGAATCAACTGTAGACTGCACAGGTGTATTTAAATACTCAGTGATTTCATTTTAGGCTAGTTAGTACTTAACTAAATAATTCATCAAAGAAATAATATTTTTAAAGCGAGTATTTGCTAAAAATATTAAAATGTATTATACTATTAATACAAAAAAGGAAAATTACACCATTAGTTGTCACCATTTCTCATAGCTGCTACACAATATATGTAGTTTCTACAGATATTAATTTTATTGTAGTTTCAGTTTATTGAAATTTTAGACAAATCCATCTCTGTAATAATTGTATTTGATTAATTAAATATTATGTATGTATAAGAAAAATATATTTTTACTCAATGAATTAAATCTCCCATGTTTATTTAAGATGTGCAATGTAATTAATTAATAATTGCTTTTTTACATTAAAAACAAAATTGTAATTTTGTTTATTAATTGTTAAATAATATATATATATAATATTGTTAAATATATTTATTATACAGTGTGACCGGCACTCAATGTGAAATATTAAAGGAGGTATTTAAGGGAACGTATACAAGCAAAAAGTAAATGTCATCGTAATATCTATTATTAATCACTCCGGAGTTTGTAATAATTTCAAAAAAATATTTAACATACTAAAATTACAACCTTTGAGAATGTCTCAACGTGTCCCCCTACAATATTTCATAAATGAGAATCCTTCAGATGATATATGTTCCATAATTTTACGTGGTTAAAATGAAAAATTTGTATTTTGAATAAAGAAATATCAAAATGTTTTTTCTTTCTATTCTAAGCACAAAATTACCTACCTACCATACTTTCAGAAATTTAATACTCGGTGATCTATATTTATGACGTACAGATACCTTTCCAGACTACGCTCGCCTGTAAAATATCTCAGAAGTCCACGAGGCACCCCGGAGGCATTAAAACTGGATTCAATGCCTGCTTACGCCGCCATCATACGAAGTAGAATCACACACTGTTAAGTGCCGGAAACACCATTTCAGGAGACTATCTCGCATTGTAAAATTCTATTTTCATGTAGTAATTTATGTTCTTACCTAGGTGGTTTAATGTATTACGTTCAGACAGATTACAATCCATTCTTGTGTGATGAATGAAGTTAAAATAAAATTAAATACACAAGTTCTATTGTTCTTGTGTTATATTTGATTACGTTTTCTTGTGTTTATGGTCATATTTAAGAAACTAAATGAGGCTAAATAAGTCAAAATGCTATTTTAAAAGCCATTAGAAAAAAAACACATGCATACTCATATATGTACGAAGCCATTCTCAGTAATGAATGCAGCTCTTGCCCATTTAACAGAAGAAACGTTAATGATCATATAAAACCAATTTCACAATTTTAATTATATTCAATTATCTTTTTATTTATGATGTTGTTATTCCTTACAATTTTTTTGTTAATTAAATTGATAAAATATAAATTCTTTTATAAAAGAAAAAACTGAGCCACAATCGAGACATTAACCTTTCTATTACTGTCACGAAAGACAAATTCAAAGAACAAACTTGATGAGAATTATCTAAGCTGACGTAGCTCAGTTAGATGAGTAGTCAACCAGCAATCGAAGGGTCGCGGGAGCAGCTCAGTTTATTTTGTAAAAAGATATAAATGAGGAGCAATAATATTTATTATGCTGGATACAAAAATACTGTTTCAAATAATAAATGTTTAAAAATCTTTATGAAATAATAGACTACGCCAAGAAAATTATCCATCCAGTGGCATCCGAGGGGATATCAAAAGTATTTATAATATCTAATATACCCTGTTTTGTGAGTGTTCAAAAACTCACAAATATGTAACAGTCTCAAAATAAAACACATTTTGAAACTTTTAGGAAAATAATGTATTTTTGTCAAGAAATAAGAAGTTTGTACTTTATCTTTACACTATCGCGAGTCGCCATTACCATTTGTCCTAAAATTATATGTATTAACTGATTTGATTAAAGTGCAATAGGTTAATAAAAAATATTTTAAATTCAATTGTCAAATTAACCCTCTCTCTACACACTGCAACTTACATAAATACTAGACAAAGATAACAATCAAAATGGCGTCAAGAAGAGTGTAATGATTAAATCTGTTATTAAAGTATAGTGCTGCTGGTAAAAGTGAGACATTCTCTTGAATTTAAATTATACAGGAGTCAATTTTAATGCATGTAGTTAATGAATGTCAAACAAAAACAAAGTCTCTATGCTTATTCATACAAAACAATAAACAAATCTCTTGTGAAGAATGTAGTGCTATTAATACACGTTTGAGGTTACATGTCTCAGACATATGTATCATATTGCCACTCGTACATTTAAAAAAAAATTCATTCAGTTAAACAACTCTAATTCAGAATAAATGTGAAAATAAAAATCTAAACAGTTTTCTACTTGACAGGAGAGGAATACAGTAAAGTCTCGTTAAAACGAACCCCACTATATCGAATTAAAAAAAAATCACAATCAATTTTTCATACAAAAATGAATTTGTACAATGAAATTATTTATGTTTCATATGAAAAAATATCGATACATTTAGGTAAAATTATAACAAAAAAAAATTTTTAAGATAAAAATATTATTTCGTAGTGGTGCCGCAACGTTGGCGTCGGACGCAAACGGCCACCAGGGAATAGTTTTACAGCTTTGTTTGCCTCATAAATGTGATTTTTTTTGGTCCCTTGAACTTACGAATTAACAGGGTTCTACTGTATACTAAATTCAGGGGACAAAAAATATATATTTTACAGATTTGTAAAAAATTGCATGTCATGAAAAAAGTCTCTAATTTCATGAAAAGTGTACACATTTTAGCATAATCATCTCAAAACTGCAATATATATTACACTAATACAAAATCCAAATGTTATTTATTATATGTAATTACTGAAACTAATCAGTTTGTAAATTAAATACATTTCTCATAAGTAAAGTGTATATTAAAATGTTTTTGATTTTAACAATAGAAATACAGTAAAAATAATCAAACTAAGGGGGGAAAGTAATTAGCGCAAACTATCCACGCAGATCAAATTGAAATTTGCCAATTTTAGAGATCACTATATAATATACATAAAGGTGGTTCTACACAAAGTAGGCTCAGGCGCGCACTGCGTCAATAATCACGTAATACATTGTTAATTTTTATAACATAAAATTTTCAAATTATGTGATGTAAAATTGGATTTATGAAGAGAGGATCTGAAAATTATCTCGTACTACGAATTATCGGGATTTTCAAATGAATGGGGTCGACCAAGTATGAAATGACAATTTGGGTCTTGGAAGTGTTTGAAAAAATACAAATTATGTAGAATTTAGAATAAATGGGGTTTTTCTGTACACATATAATATTAAAATTGATCCTTATTTTCTTAACCATCAAATGCACGATCTAAATAATCCGTTTTTTAAAATTAATTCCTCATTATCATATAAGAATTAAATTAGGAGCAGAGATAGTGAATATAACCAGCTATAGCAATAGTCTTAACATCTCCTCATGGGGCTAGCATAAATCATATTAATATTTTATAAAATCAATTTTATATATTTTGTAACACATTATGAAAAACCACAAATCCAAAAATACAAACCTGGGCGGCACATAAGGCTCGTAAGTAGGTACATAAAAAGATGAAAAATTATAAAATGCACTTACTTACTTAAATTGTATATAGAAAGAAATCAAAATCATACTAAAGAACAAATCATAAAATAAATTAATCTTAGGGCCGGTTGTGATCAATAGAACTCTTTACTATAGTAAAAACGATAATCGATAGTTAAATATGGTGGACTTTTCATAGCTGTTCCAAAAATCATCTGACATATTGATACTTTGAAAGTTGCAGTATACGACAATTAATCATTCAATATCCGCTATTTTAGTGATGAGAGTTCATCTGATGACGGTCTCGATGTTTAATATATAATATGAAAAAATTTCACCACTAAAGTCAGATTTCAAACGCCTAGGCGAAAAAATCTATAGATAATGCATAAAATAAAGTATACTTCGCGATTATTTGTCACAACTATAAAGATCTCCATCTATGCTTAGACAGTAGTAAATTTGATGTATCAACAACCCACAAAGGATTTTTACTACGCGTTAGAAAAAAGTTACTACTGATTACACAACCGGCCCTTTATCATTTATCCTAGTGTTTAACATATTTTCAATTGAATTGGATCGAGTCACCATTTTTATTATCAAACAGAAATATTAGTTTGAAAAAAATATTGTATAACACACAATGGAATTAGATGATAATATTAAGCAATAGTCAAAAGTACACATTCAAAACCGACAGAATACAACAGACCTAAATGAGAGGGTGTAGGTATACCAACCAGCTATAATATGTAGGTGATACTATACATTCAACCTTCCCTGAATGATCTCGGAAATGGTCAACCTCCGACAAACAACCTTCAAGTTCAACAGGCTACCCTTGTCGAATGTCATCGGCATTCCGTCTGATGCCCTATCCATCATCTTCCCCGTAGATGCACCTGTTTTGTTAGACGTGCACATTTTTTTATTTGTTCCATTCCTTTTCTTCGTACACCCACCTGTTAACCTCTTCTGCCAATGTGAATCGATCCTCATAGTTACATTCCCGTCCATCATCTCGCCTGTCATCTTTTTCATAGCTGCACCTGTTTTGTTAGACGTGCACATTTGTTCACTTGTCGCCATTTTCTTCATCTCGTGATACCTGACATTAACTGGATCGACTCTCATAGGTACATTTTTAACACTTTTGTCATAGTCACCCGTAACGCACGGCCCCCCTTCTCCGTGCCGGTCCAGTCTATGGCGTGCCAGCTGCCGCGCACGGTCGCACACAAAGGGACACAGTGTGCACGAGTAGCCACCCAGCACGCCGTGCACAGTGGCCCGGTGGCGCAAGTAGCTGGAGAGAAGCTTGCAGAAGTAGGTGCAGTCAGGGCAGCAGTGCAGTTTGGTGCGCATGTGCGTGGGTCGGTGGCGCCGCATGCTTGAGTAGTGGGCGCACGTGAAATTGCACAAGTTGCACGAGTAATTCTTCTCCTTTGTATGTGTCATCATGTGAACCTGGAATGAAGAAAATACATTTGTCCATTATCTATATCATACTGAATGTATTAGGTAGATGCATAATTATCTGCCATTTTTTAAAAAATTATATTATAACATAAATTATATTGCTCAACGGATTTTGCTTATTTCCATCTGGTCAATTTCCACACCTTGCTAAGTTTCCTAAGATGATAAACAATCGTGGACTGATTGATGTTCTCAGCCAGTATCCTAGTGGTGCAACTTTCGTCCTCTTCCACAGCCGCCAGATGGGCCTGGTCATCAAAATCCGAAGATCGACCCTTTCCTGACTTGTCGTCTGAGCTGGTATCGCCAGCTTTGAAGCGAACAAACCACTGTTAGTATGCCCTTTCGCTAATCGTTCTTTCGCCGAAAAGATCGTTGAGATCGCTAAATGATTCGGCAGCTTTCTGCCCATTCTCCAAGTGGTACAACATCATGGGGCGTATGTGTGTATGGTTTTCTAATTTTCTAACCCTATTAAACAATTATATTATGACAAATGTCAATTAAACATCAAATTTTAAAAAAAACAAAGTCACGAAAAAAAAAACGGCAGATAATTATGAATCCATTTAATAATAGTATTTTTGAAATTATTATTATATTAATTTTGAATAGATTGAGAAAAATGATACACATAACACGATACTACTAGCAAGTATCAAGAATCTGCTAAATCAAGTAGTGAATACACGTGAGAGTTTTGGATTAGAAGCATAGACACCTAGATACTGATTCTAACTGTAAGTACTCTGCAAGGCCTTGCAATGCAAATCTTATCACATTAATTTAGAAAACTTTTTTATCACTCGTTTTGCATTTAATATGGTACCTTTTAAAAACAAATAAATAATGATTACCCCAATTGTAAGCAAATCAATTATACAAATGTAATATGTTTGTATGTTCATAAGTGGAAGATGTTGAGCACAGGCCTCAAGTCTGAATATCTTGGCATTGCATTCAAATGCCAACTGATGGCATCACCTCAAAAAAATGAACAGAATGATAATTCACAATACAGTAAAACCGCGATATAACGAAACCCGATATAGCGAAAAATGACGTATATCGAAAAAAAAATCGAAATTTAGTCCCTAAAACCAATTTTTCATACAAAAATGCATTTATATAACGAAATCCCGTTAATATTTATAACAAAATCATTTTTGTCCCGTACGAAAAAATGCCAATACATTTACGTAAATTTATAACGAAATAAAAAAATGTTAAAAGATGAAAATATTATTTCGCACTTCAAAGCCGCGCCGCTGCATCTGCCGTATGCGAACGGAAACGCCGCGCACAGCCTTTTCGGCGGTGCGCGGCGGTCTGCCGACAAGGTAGTAAAACAATTCAAACTTCTTCTTGGGTTCATAGTATCATATTTTGAAGTGGTTGCCGCCGTTACCGGTAAGTACCTTCGTCATTTATATACGACTCATTTTATAAAAATGCCGCGATTCAACTGTCAAATTTTTATTTTTGAATTATTTTTTATGTTTCATGCCCAAAACTATGTTTGAAGCGGCTCTACATTTAAACACAATTAAAATATTGTTTTGTGTTTGCAATATTCTGGAATTTACAAAAATATCTTCCAATTAGTGTTGAATAGGTTCTGTTCTTAATTTAATTCCTTTGATTATCCATTTGCTTATCTGTTTTAATAACAAAACTACTAAAAATATGTAGGTATTCAGTTCCCTATGGCCTTTTTCCTTCTTTGTTTGCAGAATTTGCGATCTTTTTTGAAGCCGCGCGACATTTTTTTGCGACGGCGCGTAACATATAGTAGGATTTTTTTTATTTATTTCGTTATATGTGGGAATTCGTTATTACGAATTTTTATTTTTTGGTCCCTTGGATTTCGTTATATCGCGGTTTTACTCTCAATTTATGATGGTAATGTCTGTATGTGAGTTATGTTAAAAGGTATATATATAAATATAATAAAGAGTTTTTACAGAGGAAGAATTGTTTTATTATAGATCCAATATTATTGTAAAATAAATGTGACAACAATTTAGGCTAAATCTCAGAAATGAATGATGTACAGAGCGATGAAGATCTTTAATGAAATGCCAGATGAAGATACTTCATAGATTCAAAATGAAACTAAGCCAATATGTGTAAGATAAGTTTGATCTTATTTATATTAGAACATATATATTTACATTTGTACGCACAATATTAAGAATAAATAAATGAAATGCTATGGCTGGTTTAATAATTGGGAAAAATAGCCATTTATTAGATCTCGTCTTACATTATTTCCATCCTGTGCAGGTTCAGAGTCAATTTCATATAATATTGTCACAAAGTCTGGTGACTCGGTAACATTATGCAGCACTGCTGTGGCTATAATGACTGCTTCCACTCTTTCAATACTCCGCCTGAGTTTCATACCTATTGCGGGGAAACGCCTTTTCCACACCCCAAATGTTCTTTCTACAACATTCCCAGTCCTGATTTGGCTCTCGTTATATAGTTTTTCTGCCACAGATATTGGATTTGTAAATGGAGTAAGTAAGTATGGTTTGAGTAGATAACCACGGTCACCAATGAGATGTTTCTCATTAAAAATACCATCATCTAGTTGCCCTTTTAATGTAGAATGACTAGAATACTATCGTGTGTTGAGCCTGGCTACCTTGCAACAACATCTGTGTATTTCATTGTGGCATCTATTACTGCCTGCACATTAATGGAGAAATAATCCTTTATATTTTTATAGTATTTCGCATTATTTCCTCCTGGAAATAGGATTTCCACATGAGTGCAATCTATTGCACCGATCGTGTTTGGAAATTTTATAATGTTGAAGAATTGATTCAGATATTGCTGAATTTCTTTGGTAGATACAGGTATACATAAATTGTGATCTGAGAGCGGCTATTACTCTGCTCACTTTATTCGCAATCCGTGAAATAGTGCTCTTGTGTACACCAGATATATCACCCGTGCATCTTTGCATTGATCCTGTGGCATAGAAATGCAAAGTTATCGAGACCTGGTTTACAGGACGAACTGCATGATTTCTGATCTTTATCAAAAATATTATTATATACCTATGAAGTAGATAACTTTAGATGACATTATATTGTCTGAAATAAGCAAGACCAGTTACCTAACCATAATTTTGGACAGGCGGAATCTTACAATAAAATCTATATCTTCCCATATAAAATGATCACTTTGTGGCCTAAAAGATTTTGCTCTTCTTGTTAAGGATGTATTGAACAATTATTTGATCGTCAGAAGAATCGGTATCAGTGCTATCTGACATAATAATGTTCATTTCAATAATACGACGTCGAAAAATTTAAAAGAATGCTTTTAATGACGGATGTCAAGTGGATGCGCATAATGCAAATGTGCCCTAGATGACAAATCCAGTGGATGCAATATATACACATGAACTAACACAAATTGCTTGTCCCAATATTTTCATTTTGGTATCACTTTGATCACTTTGGTACCACTTACGCAATCAAATAGCTGTGACTTTTTTTTAAAATATGACTCGATTGGAACGAAAATTTTAATGCTGCCAATATAATATACAATAATGTAAAAAATATGTCTTGTTTACACAAAGATTTAATTTTCGAAGAGTATATACTTTAACTGTTGCATAAATGTGTCATAAACAATTTAAATTTCCACCGAGAATGTGTGCAGAATGCCCCTTGTTCCGCAACTAATGCTCCAAACCCCTCTCCTATATGTACACTTTATTTAATGTCTATTCATTTACTGGTCTATGGTTAGAAGGCTGTAAAATAATTGTATAAGGAATATTAATAACAAACCTTGAGCGAATTCCTCCGGCTTGTGGCGAAGTCACAAGTCAGGCAAACGTGTGGCTTTTCTCTTGTGTGGACCAACTTGTGCAGCTTTAAGTTATATTTGGTATTGGAAGCATAGTCGCACGCATTGCATTTGAACGGCCTCTCTTGCGTGTGTATGAGCATGTGCCTCTTCAGCAAGAAGCTCTGAGAACTTGTATAGTCGCACACCGAGCAGCGATACGGCCGCGTGCCCTTGTGGCTAATGAGATGGCCGTACAGCCCTGACGCGTGATGGCTGCTGTACGTGCACAGTTTGCAGTTGTACCGCTTGGATTCTTGGTCGGTGACGTCCGAGTGCCGCGTGCGTGCGTGCCTACGCAGACCTTCAGCACTCGGGGTAGTAAATGTACAATATTCACAGCAAAAGGTGCTGCAAGTATGGCTCTGCGAATGTTTCGTGAGATCCGATGCAGTTTTGAATTTGGAATTGCAGAATTTGCACGTATAACTGTCAGCATGATGTGTAAGTCGGTGTTGATGCAGCATCCAGATGTAACGCACTGTGTACAAGCAGTCACTGCAGGTGAATGATTTGAATGTCTCGTGATCGGTAGAATGAATGTTAAACTCTTCTCTGGTGGCGCAGCTGAACTTGCACCACTCGCAATTGTAGATTGTGGGAGTACTGTGCGAGGCCTCATGTCTCGTCAGCACCCCGGCTCTCTTGGTGATGAAATCACACTTATTACACCGGAGATAACTACTGGCACGGGAGGATTTCAGTTCAAATGAAGTTTTTGCAACTTTCATTATATTCACCTTTTTTTTAGACTTCGAAGCACCTTCAGCTTTGGCTGATTTGGAATTGTCAGATTTTGTCTTATTATTTGACTGCTTTACTTCGATACCTTCAGAGGATTTACTAGATTTATTGAGCCTTTTTGTCATATATATTCCCTTGGCCGCACGTGAACATTGAGGTCTCAATCGCGGTGATGAAACTTTAGAACCGCAATTGTCTCCAACTAGCTGGCAACTCGGCACTACTGCGCACTCATCGTTCGCTTCTTTCCGCTCATTAGTCTCAGCCATAAATGTTCCTTTGACCATGCGTGAACATTGAGGTCTCAATCGCGGTGATAAAACTTTAGAAACACAATTGTCTACGACTTGCTGGCAACTCGGCACTACAGCGCATTCATCGCTCACTTCTATCCGCTCATTAGTCTCTGCTGACGGTGAATTAAGAATGCACTTATGCTTTCGAAACTGGGCGTTTGTCCAACATTTGTATCCGCAGTTGGAGCACTGACGCTTTGCCAATGATATTAACGGATTCGACTTGTCCGCGGACATATCTTCCTCCATCTTGATGGCCACAATTTCCTCACATTCCCTTTTGAACTCCGTGTCCTTGCCCTGGTACATCTCCATCTCGGCAGAAGTATAATATTCGGCAATGTCAGAATCGCCGTCTGACTCGTTCCGTATTTGTGATGCGTACGTTTCTATGTCGTAAGATTTTGTCTTGCGTAAGTGATCTGTGACTTCTCTCTTGTTTGCGGTGAAATTGCTCTTAATTGTGTCGATGGGACTTGTAATGATACCTCCAATAAGGCTACACTCCTGCTCAAGATCGATCTCAGTTTTTTCAATGAGGCTGTATTCGATGTCACCCTCGGTTATTTCAAAAATTGTATTCACGTCCAGGCTGTTTTCGAGGATTTCAATACAGTGTTTGCTTTCAGCATTTGATGTGTTTAAAGGAAAGTCATTTTGGACATAACTATTATGATCTACCTGGAAGAAAACAAAAATATGATGAGTAAAAAATATATGTACAGTAAATAGCCTTTGAAAATATTTCCTTAATGGACTCATTCTCGGTGAAGAATAACCTTATTTTTAGTGGACGTCCCATAACATATCTCAAACAGTTTCTGCTAAAGAAAAGATACAAAATCTGTTTTCCAGTTTTTTAAAACTTCATTGATTAAATATATTGCACAAATTAAAGATATCTCATAGAGACAAAGCTAATTATATTATATTAAATGGGAAAATATGAATGTATGGGTAATTACAGGGCTTACGACCTGTCCTCAGCTGGCTTAAGTGATCACTTTACACAATGTAACATTCACCATTCCACCCATTAATCAACCTCCATATCTATTGAATTATTGGAAGTTGTATATATGTGACCATGTAAAAACACTTCAAGTATCTTCTAGGATCTTTATAAAAAAACATGTTTTCCGGTAGAAGCAAATTCGCAATGGCGAATACGGTTGTTTTTCGAATGGTATAATGGCAAATAGATTCTCAAATTTTGAATTCAGGGCACACAACTCTGCCAAAAAATGCATTCTGCAAAAATCAGAGGAGTTATTGTTTTCTCAAGTTTACCCGCGTTTCTTAAAAAATGTAAAATTACTAATGTGTTTCACGACCGATGGTTAGCGCTTTTTGTTCAATTACCTTGTACCATAGTATAACAAGATATATATTTAAAAATTTATCAACTAAATCAAAAAAACAAAGCAGAGCGTTTAAATATGTACTGAAAACTGAATTAACTCTGAAAAAAATTATCCGGCTAATTTTTTTGTTGGCTTGAACTTTTTATGCTTTTTACATAGGCACAAAATAAAACAAAAAATTATATCGTAATCATATTTGAGATTAAAAATTAAAATCGTAAAAGGACAAAAATGTTAATGTATTTTAGTATAAAGTTCGGCCCTGCCGACGTTCGATGTCGTCTAAATAATTTCTCCGAAAATGCACAGCAAATGAGATTCAGTAAGGGTGAATATTACACGTTTAAACGGAATACAATAGCCTTTATTGACATTGCATGTAAAGGCAATGTTTTTGGATAGTTATATTAATCTAAGCCAACAAGTTTCCATGCCTAATAGGTTTGAATTTAGCTGGTCCCTCGGAAAACTCGTATTAAAAGGGGTTCACTGTATACTAAAATTAAAAATGCGTGCATAGATAAAAACAAAACTATACAACTAATTTATCTATTAAGAAAAAGTGTTAACAGCAAATTAAGTATTATAAATAAAAAAATCCTTTTGCAAAAAGGATTTTTAAAAACTTTTATAGTTTTGTTTTTAACTTTAATATACATTGTTTCCTGAAAAAGATATATAGGTATCGAAACATGCTGATTTATCAATAAATAGTGGTTTAAACAAAGTGTATTTATCTTATTATTTAGATAATATTTTTATTTTAACAATGTAAAGACGTATAAAATTTCAAGCAAGCTCTTAAAATATGATTTTAGCACTGGATATTGAGTATGATTAGTAGGGAAGTTCACCGACTGGTAAATTTGTCCAATGGAAAATTCACCCACCCGCAATTCGTCAAACGGAAAGTTCTACAATTGATCGCTGATGATTTTTTACTTAGCGATGATAATAATCTTATAGGTCAATAATTTTTAACAATGTTATTATTGGAGGAATTTTAGCTATTTTCCAGTCCGTCGTAATATATCCGAGCAATAAGCACCTATTAAATATTTTTTCGAGATATATTATTGTTTTAAAAGGAAAGCTTTTTCTATCAAATTATCTGGGCATTAAATATTTTATAAGTGTTTGATTATTTTTAGAATTTCTAAGGGATTCACAATTTAAATGGTTTTATTATCTATGTTTCTACAAATAATCTTATGAAGTGTGCGTGAAACTTTATTTTGTAATTTTGAGTTAATGTGTGCGATTCCAGGAAGGTTTGACTTACTTACTTACCATCACGCCGTTTCCATGTGGGGGTAAGCAGAGAGGATAGAGCGCCACACTCTTCTGTCCTAATACACAATTCTCGCCTCATCCACATTCATACATCTTCTCATACAAGCTCGCCGATAGTTGAGGCTTCTAACAGAACCATCCTCCATTAACTGGTTTACCTGGTCGTGCTAAGTCTTCCGCGGATGTCCTCTATTTCTGGTGCCATCAACACTTGTGTCATATATCTTTCTTACCATTCTCTCCTCATTCATCTGTTCCATATGACCAAACCACCCAAGTGATCTTTTCTTAATCTTACTCACTATACTAACATCAGCTTTACATTCTTTCCTTATTTCTTCATTCTTTACTCTGTCATAAATAGATTTGCCACATATACCCCTAAGTGATCTCATTTCCACTACATTCAGTCTACTTTCGTTCCTTTTCTGCCAGCTCCAGGCCTCACATCCATACATCAGTAAGAAATTAAATATGTTAATTAACTAACGTTTCACAGTTTTTCATAAAGAAATCATCGGCAATAAATTGTAGAATCGGTTACAAATTGCCGGTGAATTGTTGTCAATGAACTTTCCGGATACCATTAAGGAAGTAAGGCTTCACAGTGTACATTGAATTAATATATATTCATTTCAACGGCTTCCTTCTTACAAAGATTAATAATAATGTTAAACAAAATTAGTACTTTTAAAACTGAGGACCTCACCTGATCAATTGATGTATCCAATGTCTGTGCCATGTCCAAAATATGGGAGTCATCGATAGAGATCACTTCTTCACTCTCGAGTATCTTCTTTTCTTCTTCCGTGTTGGCAGGGCAATTCGGCGAGGGCATCTGCTTCAGCAATAATATATTAGTGGGGCAGTGCGAATGGAGGGGAGCGTAGGGGTCATCAGCTCCGGATGTCAAAATCGTTATACTGGACATTAAAAAGGGTGAATTTTTAACTAAATCTACAATTTTGAATTCTGGAGGAAAACGCCCAATTATGTTTTGTCCCGCCGTTATGCCGTTCTACATATTAATTTTCACTCTTACTTCATACATCTTATTACACATATTCTAAAGTTTAAATTCCTGACAACAGTCTCTTTAAATCAAAGTTAAGGAGGATTTACAGATAAAAGAAATATAAAACCAGGTATCATCTGCCACAGAACAGGATTTCCATGTGAGGTAGATAATATTGAAACCTATACCTAATGGTTATGTATTTAACCTGCTTATAACTATTTATTAACTTTCATAATTTAATGCTATCTGTAGATTAAGTTTACATAAATCATTTAATTTCACAAAATGAATGTATATTCTTAATTTTGAATAAATATTATTTGTCGTCTTCTTCTTCTTCTTGTGCCCTATCCATTCAATGGACATTGCCTATCATCACTTTGTTTACTGTGGCCTGGAAAAACTCTACAGTAGACTGGCCAAACCACTGTCTCGGGTTCTTCAGCCGTGATGTTCTCCGCCTGGCAATCTTTCCCTGCAAAACGAGGTGCAAGATCTCGTACTACTCCGAATGTCTCATTACATGTCCGAGATATTGTATATTATTATTATAAATATTCAGGGTGAGGATTCAAACTCGTGACTTATGTTATACTTTATTTTAGGAAGCAAATTATGGACATTATTCTGAAGGCGGGGGAAATTGTATATTACAAAATATGTTTGTTTATCTTTATTCCTATTATAAATATTCAAAACTCTGACAAAGATGTACAGTTTTTAAAATTAAACGCATCCACGTAATTCGAATTCATATGAAATTGATATTTCAATCAAATGTAATTTATCAATTTCCTTTTAAATAGAAGTATGCGAATAATTAAATAGAATATTTTTTGATTTTTCTCGAAATACGAACAGACTTCTAAAATATGTGCCTACCTACCTAAGAAATTACGGTGGAATGGTAAGTCTATTTCATAATAAAGAAATATATGAGACGAAATACTATATTATATTGATCAGAGAATTGTCAGATTATATTTCTGTATCGTAACCTATATACGCATACCAGCTTATTTTGTGTCTTATTGAGAATGAATCTAACAGGTATAAAAAATACCTCTCTATCTCGACTGGACTTCAGTTTTATTTCAAAAGGAATACAATTTCTTCGTTACTCAATATAATCTGCCGTCTCAAGAGATTGCACGATGTTGTGTTATTTTGTTTTCCCGAGATATTCTGGCATACACGACTGCGTCTTCCGATTTAGTCATGTTAAATGGATCATTGACATTACGTAAATTTGTCGAGCTGATGTATATCAAAATTAACCTCAAAGCACTTGAAACATCGAAACGATACTATCTCAAATTACCCTGAAGACTAAACCTAATACATATCCAATAAGATTAAAAACGATTGAGGCACTATCTAAAACATAATATTATAACACTTTGTGCACTAAACGCCGCAGCGCACAGCAGTAAAAGCAATATAATATGATTTTATAATACTGACCTAGTAATTCCAATAAAAGAAAACACTGCGTAAACCGTCTTCAGAAATAAACAGGTCGATAAATAATATTGATTTCAAAATAAAACTAAAGTCAAATCGACAGGACTGACTTATTTTCATTTGAATTATCGAATTTGTCGTCAGTATGTCGGCTTTCAGAATCAGTTATTCACATAGATAACATGTTATTTCGCGGGATATATCTTATCTATGGTTATTCTGTGGACTCTTATTTCATGTCTATGGATTGTGTCCCTACTTTACTTATTATCATTATATTACTTATCTATAGTTCTGAACTAATAGTCTGATGGTAGATGGTAGCATTGAGAACGATGTACACATGAGTGCTTCCTATTATAAAACCTAGCACGCACAACGGTTAAACGCGCGCGGTTTTTACCCGCAAGATATTGTATCTCATAGGTTTGTATGCGAGTGCACGCACTTGCATTTTATTCCCGTGATGTAACATTGACGCTTTGGTCGTTCCGCAATCAACATAATTATTAGTGTAGGTCACGAGCAGGTGGCGGGGACATACATTAATTTACGCAAGCTTTACATATTTACACATATATATACATTTATTATATACGGACACACAAAAAAAGAAATTCTTATAACTACTTTTGTCTAACCTTATTTAAGACGCGGACGCACAGATTCTATGCCATAGCCGCGTCCGGGTCAACAGGAGCTGGTCGGGTTCCATTTTCCTGAATGGGCGGCGGGGAAATATCTTATTTTCTTCTTCTATGCCTTCCAGGAGGCACGTCGCAGCTTCCTGTCGTGGCTTGTTAGTAGGTTGCGTCTCGGGAGCAATGGCGGCCGACCAGGAGCTGATGATGCCAGGAGATACTTGACCGTCGTACAGATCGGTCGAAAAGCGAGAGGGCCCCAAAGCTTTGTCGACTGGCCTGCAGGAGTGGGGGTATCCTACCCTTCGCGCGCCCGGCCGAGAATCTCCATTAATGGTTCGGGGGAGAGCATTGCCCGGCACGTAGAAATAATAGATTTTTTGTAAGTTTTAAATGTCCCGCCAAAACAATAATATACGTAATACGCGAACGTCACACGTGAGACGCAATCGTAACACCCGCGACTGATTTTAAAAACGCATCCGGACACATTTAGCTCCGCGGTTTAAAAACTCGTTAATATTTGTGATTTATGGGAATGTACGGCGGTTAAACGCGTGCGGTTTTTTCAGTCAGTGCTATCTTTTATCTATGGTGAGTACGCGTCGAAGCAATGGAGGGGTTAGATGTATCATCCCTATGTCGTCAATTGACTTCGAGCCTACGTGCGGCGACATCATACGCGAAGTCCGAAAACGACCTGTATAGTATGATGAAACATTACTATCAAATGTTTAGATGAAAAAATTATTATTATTACAATAATTAAATAATTTCCCATAGAGTATTGTTTTCTAATTTCTAACAGAGAGACGTTCTTTTGGTGATATTGATTTACATAATGCTGTATCCTAGAATATAATATATGGACCAGCTTCTATTTAAAATGTGTCAAAACTATTAATCGTCATTCTATAATAATTAAAAATCTTATTGGGATGTTCTCGCATATTCGATAAAGATTATAAAAATAACCCTTTAGGTATATTTGGTCGGTTAATGGATACCCAGTATTTATTCTATTTCTAACAGTATTCATTATTTTTTCTATTTCTGATAACCAGAGATACAACACAAGCTTCATTTTGAAGATGACTTCAGAGTAACAGCAGTGTCAGGTTGTTAGAGTGGGACGACAGCTGATTGGTGGAATTCCTTTCTCTTTCTAGAAAATTGTTCATATTAATTTTAATTGATTTGTTTTTAGCACTTTTCTTAGAGTTTATTTTGTTTGTCAATAGTTCATTTTCAAAACATTTCAAATTATTTAAGGCATCTTCCAAGGCCTCATACATACTGTTCTTAGATTTTAACACTTTGCTTAAATCACACACTTTTGATATTCTATCGTCTCTTTCCTACGCACTTTTTGTTTCTATGTTAAGAGCGTACTTTCATTTTTTAGTTTGAAATTCGAGAATTTCTACGCGAATTACATAGTATTTGAAGATGGAGTTAACAGCTAAACCAAGCTAAACTACTAATAAATGTCAGCTTAATGACGTTATTCGTTATGTAAATCATACGAGAGAGGAAAGTTTGAATAGAAAGAGACGACAATAAATTTTTTGATTATCTCGCATTCAAGACAAGTGTCAAAAATAACTCATATCTAAAGTCTTTTCTGCGTTTTTTCATATTAATACTATTACGGAATGAAATAATATGTATATTGTCATTTGAATTAATCCATCGAAAAGTAAATAATTTATCGAAGTATCCAATTCATATACATATATGAATATGTTTTGAAATCAGACAAAATACTTTCATAATGGTCGCTTAAATCAATGTTCTAAATTTAAAATTATTATGTCAGATGCATTTTCTGGTTTTGTTTAATGTTATCGATTTGAAACATTACGTTGCCGCTCTGCGAGCTGTTTGTTTCATATTTAATACATAATTATGAAACAAAAAGCTAGTGTTCAAAATACAAGGGTATTATAATAAACTAAATAAACAATTGTGTTAAACGTACAAAATAACTAACATAAAATGTTTATTTTGATCAAGAAAACGCCGCTTTCCCTTAAAATCAGTGTAAAATCGTCTAATTTATGGATTTTGCTTTAAGAATATATACAGTATTTCTTCATATGTTAGCTAAAATATGCGTGAAAATACATCTTATCGATGTATTTAACAAAAAAATAAGGAAACAACACGTCCGTCACAGTCGGATCGAGCGGCGGAATGACGCTAATAAAAACAACAAAAAATACGCATTAATATCATTTAGTAAAAAAATTATTGTATTTTTGATATAAAACTTAGTTTTAAATAGTAGCTGAAGCCTTAAAGCATCAAAGTAAATACAATATATTATTTAAAAAATCATTTGTTTTCACTAACACAAAGTGTTTTAAAAACGTAGAAACTTGATAATATGTCCTGCCAATGGAATGGTTTATAATTGTAGCGATCATAATTCAAATCTACCGCCATCTCAGTCGGCATCGACGCTAGCGACAGCGCTGCCGGCTGCTGCTACAAGTCGGGCTCAAGCATTCATCGCCAGGCAGTCTCTCCAATTTCAGCGTTTCACAACGGCGGTCTTGCCGGCTCGCGCTTGCCGAGCAAGACCGCCAATTCATTTCATTTCACGCACACATGCACCTTCTACATCACTCATTCATTTATTCGTTCTATCTGTTTTTAATTGTCGAGGAATGTAATGAAGACACATCAATCACATTTATTTCATTTAACCCCCGTCCTAACCCCCAAATAACTATAATTTGTTAATTTTGAAAGTGCAGATTTGTCTCTGTAATCTTGGCTTCAAGATTATAAGATAAATGATAGAGTAAAGAATGAAGAAATAAGGAGATAATGTAAAGATGATCATAGTATAGTGAGTAAGATTAAGAAAGCTTCACATAGGTGGTTTGGTCACATGGAACGGATGAATGAGGAGAGAATGGTAAGAATGATGCAAGTGTTGATGGCACCAGACAAAGAGGACGTCCGCGAAAGACCAGGTAAACCAGATACTGGAAGGTGGTCATGTATAATAACCGGCGAGCTTGTATGAGAAGAGGTATAATTGTGGATGAGGCGAGAATTGTGTGGCGCTCTATCCTACTCCCGCGGGGAAACAGCGTGATGGTAAGTAAGTAGGTAAGCAAGTAAGTAAGTAATTTGTGCTACAACACAAGGCTAGGAAGGCAGTTGAGATTGCGTAAGAAGCACCTCATCTTCATAAGTATCGTTGATGAAGCAAATGTGAGTTCTTAATACGATGTGGCATCGTGGCGTGGCTCCATATTATAAAACATGGCTCCCGTGGATTATGTTTTACAAGTTAAATTTAAAAATTCCTAACTAAAACACTTTTATACCGGATTAGCGATTTTTTTTCGTTTTTCTCTTGCAACGCGGTAAAAGCGGTCGTAACCTAACCCTCTCGTACATTAAACCCTCACATGAAGTCTTAAAAATACGTCAGTTTAAAAGTGTCGCCAAATCGTTTATAATACTTCTCGTAGAATCACTTCAAAACTTGCTCGATCACTTAGAATAGTTCTGCAATATAACACTAGGGTGCAACACAAATGCATGACATTATTGTAGACACTTCCCTCAAAAATTATCATTAATCGTGTATGAAAGGGCTAACCTAAGCGTAACTGGACAGAAACCCACACACGATCATTTCCTTCGGAAAGCAAAAATCCCCATAGCTCCACTTCATTTGGATTCCGCAACTAATATTTTATATTTAGACGTTTCCAACGAGCCTTACATTAAAAACATTTTAGCTTTCTAAAACAGCTACGTAGTATATATATCTTTGGGGGTTAGGACGGTGGTTAAATGAAATGCAGGTGATTGGCGCGTGTGTTGAGGTTTATTGTGACAAATGAATAAAAACAATGAAGACAGACAGAAATGAATACAGTGAATGAAGATGTAAGAAATGATTAAATAATTTGAACTGGTGGTCTTGCTCGGCTAAGGCGAGCCGGCAAGACCGCCCTTGTGAAACGCTGAAACTGGAGAGACTGTCTGGCGGTGAATTGAGCCAGACTTGTGGCAGCAGCCGGCAGCGCTGTCGCTAGCGTCGATGCCGACTGAGATGGCGGTAGATTTGAATTATGGTCGCTACATATCTGATTCCGATATTTAATGTCAGAATCAGGATCGATAAATCTTTAAGCTACGTTTTGAAATTTAATTTTACTTTAGTTCTTGGCATAAGACGCCATAATCTGGTCTGCGCCTTATACTATGAACATAACATATTTATGAATTATTGTTTTCCCCTTTGAATTAATGTATTTAAATCAATTAATTGAAATATAAAGTAATCGTGGTGTAGTAATAATAGGCCTGAGTCAAAGTGAATAATAATACCAATAGCCACATATTGGTTTTTTCCTATACTGGATCGAAAATTAGAAACTTTCAGAAAATGTCCTATAAAAGGATAAAATAAGCTAAAACGTAGCGAATTATTTGACATCCCGCTCATGTGACCGTGTGGCCTAATGGATAAGGCGTCGGACTTCGGATCCGAAGATTGCAGGTTCGAGTCCTGTCACGGTCGAAACTTCAGTTGTTTTTTTATTTTTTTACAATTGAAAATTTTCTACTAAAATAAATACGTTATTTGCAGATGCATATACCAAACCTACGTTATTTCAACTTGTAAATATACATACTCTTTTTAATAGATTTGTAAATGATTTATACTGATACATTAATGCTTTAAGTGTATCAATAGCGACATCCTTTGATGTCCCGAAGGGCCTGCGCGAATGGTTTGAATCTTTGCTAAGGACGAAAGCAGGTTCAAGGAATTTTTGTAAATGATCGTTAGGCGTCGCAAATGGCGTCGTTTTGTGTGAAGCGAGACGTAATTATTAGTTTTAATTTGTTTTGAAACTGTACTAACGCTAAATGTACAGGTATTATTAAAATGGCTGCGTCCCTTGAATGATTTGTTAGGTACTTTCGGTAATATAATAATTTGAAGGTGTGTCCCATAGTGTGTGTGTTTCGATATTTCGATATCTAGTAGTCTATTGTGCAAGCGATCTAGATGGGTTGAGACCTAAATGTGTTTAATATGCTTTTCGAAATCCTTTGAACTTTTTGGTTTAGTGTCATTCGGAGTACCGGGTCACTTCGGACCCCTAGCTCCTTCATCATCTTGTATGCCAGAATTGATATCCTCTAAATGAGGACAGTTTTGGGACGTTTAATACTCGAGGAAACGGTTATATCGTAATTAGATAGTACGTTTATAGTTGGGTTTCGGTGCTTGGGGAGGTCAGCATAGAAACGCTTGAAGATTTGTTTTATGAATTGTGATGTAATTGTGTGACTCTTAGCCATCTAGGGGCGCCCAGTGCTGATTGAATGGTCTAATTCTGGAAAGTCTGTAGTTTATTCATGTGTGTTTTGACCGCGTGGCCCCAGATGGGGGCTGCGTACAGGGATATAGGTATATGAGGAGCTTGTTGTCAACGGTAAATTTGCTATTCCTGACTAATAGTGGATACATTGCGCATAGTGCACGTGTAGCTGCGCTTAATTTGTTTTTGACATGTTTGGTATATTTCTAAACACTTCACGATTATTATTTTGTGTAATATTCCAATAATATAATTTAATGATATGTAGCGATCGGAATTCAAATCCACCGCCATCTCAGTCGGCATCGACGCTAGCGACAGCGTGGCCGGCTGCTGCTGCAAGCCTGGCTAGAGAATTCACCGCCAGGCAGTCTCTCCAGTTCCATCGTTTCGCAACGGCGGTCTTGCCGGCTCGCGCTCGCCGAGCAATACCGCCAATTCATTTCATTTCATAAGATCTTCATTCATTCATTTTATTCATACTATCTGTCTTCATTGTTCTTGTCATATCATACTGTCATAATAAACCTCAACACACGCTAAACATCATTCATTTCATTTAACCACCGCCCCAACCCCCAAAGATATAATATTATTAAATGCAATTTTGTACAGCAACAGTATATAAATAAAAAAATACTCGTCGTATATCATATATTTTATTTTCATCTCTATAAATTAAATATTTAAAAACATTTACAATAAAGATATAAACAATATTAAAATATTACACATATTTTACACTACCGGTCATATTTATGTAAACGGTAGTATTCATGTATATTGTAAACTGTTCATTATATTATGTTATTTTCTAATTAAAATAGCTGACGATCAATCATTTATTTGATGTAAAATAATTGAACATTTCGTTTAAAAAATATTATTATTTGAATTCCATTTACATTAAATTTCTTACCTTAAATAATTATATTGAGCTTTATTTACAATCTATCATGTTAATTTTAAATACTCACTATATATAATATATTAAATTACATTTTGAAACGATAATACATTTATCACAAAAATATTTTTTGCCATTTTCATTATAGGCTTTCACAAATGATGTTACAGGTTTTTCGAGAAATTTTCAGCCTCCCGATGTCACAAGATGTAACATTATGACACTACTCCCCTGTCGCGGACTGTCACAATTCCGTTGGCCTCCCCCCCTTTAAATTTATGGAAGTCACCTTATGCATATTTTTTTTCTCATACATTAAAACTATAATATTTTGATAATTATTTTAGTGTTTTTTCGCTCAACAGCGCACGCACGAGCAGCCAGAAAAGAAACTATACAATATGGTTTTTAAATTTAACTTATATATAAGTGACAATGTACCGGCGGAGAAGTTGTCACGAGTTACGCGTATGAAAATGACTTTTTAGAGAAAAAGAATACTGCCAAATGTTTCGAAGAGTCAGATGGAAATCACTTTTTCTAATTTATATGCTATTTTCAAATGTTCTAATATTATACTGTGTGATTTATATTCTCGGTATGAAATATATTAATTGTTATATCAAGAAATAGTGTAGGTAAAGAAAAAAAAAATTGGTACATTACTTTCAGCTGAATGTGTTTATTTATCAGTGGCGTGTACAATATTTAATTGTGATTGTATAATAATTATTATTAACATTTGAAACCTATTGTTTCACTTCCCTGTATAATCATAACATTATTATTTCCTTGCAAAAATTATCTTAACGCTTACAATCTTGGGGTTGTCTTATTTTAAAATGTATATTATTTTACATTGCCACCTACCATTTTGTTCCCTTTGGCAAGAAAATAATTATTGCATGCATTTATAATTTAATACATTGTGTCTAAACATTAAATTAAGTTAAAAATATATAATATTGAAGAATTTTCAATAATTACTGTCATGGTTACCAAGTGAAAAAAAATAGTAGGAAAGCCTTAAAATATCTTATCTATAATCACATTTTCAATACATAAAGGCATCTGTAATAATAATAATAATAATCTTTGTCACATTAAAGTATTTCATTCAAGAATTAATAATTTTTGGACGGAAATAACGAATTTATTATATTAATGAATATTTTTTCGTAAGAATTCTCAGTCGCGGTCGGCTTAAAACGATAATACATCTTATAATAAACAAATATTACAATATAAATCGTACACATTAAAAAATCTTATGAAATACGTAATTTTATGTCACGTGTTTAGTTGGTCAAATTTTCTTTTTCTCGATCTAGGTGTTAAATCAATCTTCGGTTCCATCTGTCATTCTGTAAAATGCATTCAATAAAGTCAGCAACTCTCACGTGTAAGGTAAACGACACGTTTGAAAGACTTTTGGGGGTTAGGACGGTGGTTAAATGAAATACAGGTGATTGGCGCGTGTTGAGGTTTATTGTGACAAATGATAAAAACAATGAAGACAGATAGAAATGAATGCAGTGAATGAAGATGTAGGAAATTATGAAATGAAATGAATTGGTGGTCTTGCTCGGCTAAGGCGAGCCGGCAAGACCGCCATTGTGAAGCGCTGAAACTCGAGAGACTGTCTGGCGGTGAATTGAGCCAGATTTGTGGCAGCAGCCGGCAGCGCTGTCGCTAGCGTCGATGCCGACTGAGATGGCGGTAGATTTGAATTATGGTCGCTACAGACTAAATAATGGATTGTGAAGATGGGGGAAAAATACGTGAGTTTATCGTTCCGATAAGAATAAAGTATCTAAATAGTTAATTTTTCTATTTCACTCGACCATTTTAAAATGTAGGAGATGACCGGATTGACTAAACAGCAACAGTGCAATTAAAAAAAGGGGAATCGCGTATCTAGAAGATTTAGATCCAAGAAGATTTTTAGATTGGGTCGAGTAGATTCAGATTATACTTTAAGAAACTGTTGCGATGTGTCGTAAACCGTGCAGCCAAACGATCGAGCCTCGTGACAATAGCGTGAATAATTTGCCTAACAGCAGCGGCTTGCGCCAGGCAGCACTAGGTAACTCAGGTTATGCTGCTAATATCGACGGTGTAAAAGCGATGAGTATTATTATTATTAGAGGTTGCATTCATTATTCACTCTTTCAAAAGCGTGTGTTTATGTCACTATACCTGTGTGAGTGTGTTTTTCAAGGTATTAATTAACTAAAGCATTTGAAATATGTTATAATATTAAATAATAAAAACACACTGGCGGCGTTTTGCAACACGTCTGATAAGCGAAGACATGTATTCAGAACACTGCGCGGTGCGAGAGTTGCATTTATGCGCAGCTTTATTTGTCAATTTTAAATTCTTCCACCAGTTATACGGCACTAGTTAAGACGTTAACATGATAACTGAATTATTTACGTGTAGATCTACATACTTAGTACATAATATGTCTAATAAATATTTAATTTACTAGCAATATTTTAATATGTCCAAGAACACACAATTATTGGATTTTTACCTACAAAGGCACTGTTATTAAACAAATAACAGATATCTCATAGAGACAAAGCTATTTTTAAATTATATTTAATGGAAAATATATGTAAGTATGGGGTAATTACAGGATTTACGACCTGTATTCAGCTGGCTTAAGTGATCACTTTATATAAATACAACGTTCACCATTCTCACCCATCAATCTCTAGATCTAACAAATTTTTGAAAGTTGTATATATGTTAATATGTGGACTCGCTTCGAGTACCGCTACACCATTGCCATCTATGGACCAAATTTGACCATTATTTTTTTCTCTGAAACAGCATACATGTTATCACAATGAGAATTTGATTTTTTTGAAATTATTTTAATACAATATTTTTTATCTGTAAAATGTTTTTAACACGTCATACTAGAATACGCATGAAAAATCAATACTTTTCAATTTTATATATTTTCTTATGGTGAGAACGGTGAACGTTATATTTATATAAAGTGATCGCTTAAGCCAGCCGATGACAGGCCGTAATTACCCCATACTTTCATTAAATATAATTTTAAAAAATAGCTTCGTCTCTATGAGATATCTGTTATTTATTTCGCAAAGATTATTGTCATGAATAGCTTTTTTTGATTGCATAAAGTGCACGCCCCTGCCTAACAGCTAACGCTACACCTGGCACAACTACAAATAGACTTTTCGAAGTGATAAGTCATATAACACGTGCTTAAGGGATCCACGTATAAGATAGACCGCACATGGCTCGTTGGCAAAGAATTCATTGAATAATTTAGTTATTGCTAACTTGAAAGCTCGGATAATGTCATTCCAAATACTCGACTATAGCACCTGACGTTTTAAATTAATCAATTGGTTTTAAGCTCCACCGATATCAAAGATATGCAAACAATACATAAATTTAGGAGAACACATTCTTATTGTGAAGTTGTAATTATTCAGAACATATCTCTGTAATATTTTAAATATGAATTAAATATATTAATTAGAAAGATATACATATAAAATCAATTTTATCGAAAAATATTGTTGTTGCGCCACCGGGATTCGAACCTGGATCTCTTTCCTAACCGGGGAAGGTGCTTTATCCAACTAAGCTACAGCGACATTATTTTTAGCGACAATTTTCAACCCTATATGTTACCTTTTTGATATTAATACATTTAATCGTTCCATCATTTGACAGAGCCATCTACCTTATTTTTACAGAATCTCAAATACCTTTGAGTAAACTGTCAAATGATGGAACGATTAAATGTATTAATATCAAAAAGGTAACATATCGGGTCGAAAATTGTCGCTAAAAATAATGTCGCTGTAGCTTAGTTGGATAAAGCACCTTCCCCGGTTAGGAAAGAGATCCAGGTTCGAATCCCGGTGGCGCAACAACAATATTTTTCGATAAAATTGATTTTATATGTGTATCTTTATAATTAATATATTTAATTCATATTTATAATACATAGATTAATTGTATTTGCGAAAAATCGCTGATTAAGTAAAAGAGACTACAGGTCATATTAATATTCTTACTATTTTCAAACTAAACTTGTTGGTGCTATGAAAATAAGGGTCTCGGTGGTCATCGGGTGCGATTCGCACCCCCGACCACTTACAACAAGGCGATTGCCTTTCCGTTCGTTGTAACAACGTCAATTTTTGAAGGTTTCAAATCGAGATGGACTTTGTTTTGGCTATCTGACGCAAAAACTTCCCGGGATTAACACAGAAAAATTGAAAGCCGGAGAACTTATTGGTGCACAGATATGACTGCTTTTTAAAGATCCATAATTAAACCGTAAGATTGAATCTAATGCTCGGTGTAAATTTGTTCAAGTTGTAAAATATTTTCATGGAAATAGGCAGAAAATTAAATAGAATAAGTGGAAAATATGCTTTGCAACATTCTCGGTATAATAGTTCACTAACTTCAGAACCACTCGGAATGGTTTCCAGAAAACCGAGGTGATTTTAGTGAAGAACGGGAAAAAAGATTCCAACAGGACATTAAAACTATAGAGGATCGATATCAAGGTGGGATGATAGCCACACGATGGCTGACCACTGTCGGAGTCTTCAGCGAGACTGTCCCGGTAAACTCCACGCAAGAAAGTCGTATAATAAAAAAAAATTGAAAAGTGAAAATTAATGAAAGTATATTTATCTACTGTATGAAATAAATAGCTTAATTTGTATTTTTGTTTTTTTAACGAGCAATCGGAGCAAATAGTAATAGTAATAAAGTGAAAAACATTATGGCCCCACTTAACGCTGTTCAGTATTACGCGGCAAAATTGGGATTCCCCAAAATTTGTTGCTTTGACACTCGCGTTCAGTCTCGCGGTACGTTTCAATATGAATACTCATTAGCCGCGACGTTATTGTGTACGTATATATATATTTTAGATATGTAATTAATGTATTAAAAAGTATATAACATTGAATGTTGCTAGAAAAACTAATAAAGTAACTTTTTTATTTTTTAGGAGAACACATTCTTATTGTAAAGTTGTAATTATTCAGAACATAGGTCTGTGATATTTTAAATATGAATTAAATATAAGGTAAAAATAAGGTAGATGGCTCTGTCAAATGATGGAACGATTAAATGTATTAATATCAAAAAGGTAACATATAGGGTCGAAAATTGTCGCTAAAAACAATGTTGCTGTAGCTTAGTTGGATAAAGCACCTTCCCCGGTTAGGAAAGAGATCCAGGTTCGAATCCCGGTGGCGCAACAACAATATTTTTCGATATATCTTTATAATTAATATATTTAATTCATATTTATAATAAAGTAACTTATTTTCTGTTCTGATTCACTTATCTCCATTATTTACGTGTTAGGATTGCCTCGTTTAGCCCTGGAGCTTGTTGGAACGTATCCCCCGCATTAAGTGGGGGCCGTGCTGTATACTTGAGTTAAAAATAAGATGATTTTAACCTCATAAACTAGATGTGATGGACCAAATCTGATGGCTATTTTGAATTATGCACCTCAAAATTATCTATAAACAGTTACAAAATCAAAATGGCGTCAAAATGTGTGTTGTCCAGTGTTATTATTAACAAGTTTAAGCTATAAATAAATAAATGTTTAAAATATGGCAAAGGATCAACAAAGATAACCTTTCTCAACATTTGACATCGATGGAGTTAAACATATTTTGTCTTAGATTAATATTAACTAAACATGAACATACAATTACACATTTTAATAATAATAATTCTATAATATTTTACATTGGTTTAAAAAATAATCGGTAAAATATTGTCCAGACAGCGTATGAGATGGTAACGATCCCTGTCATCTTCAGCAACATATGGAGGATGTAGAATCTAGAAAATTACGAAGCGAGATTAAAAATAAACTAAGAAATAAAAATGTAAAAAAAATTTAAGCTTTCAGTTTTTAGACAAGATTAGAAACGTATCTCACTAGCATAAAATAACATGTTAATGTAACGTATTATATAACTGTACCCATTTATTATGAAAGTGGTCTAAGTCAAGAAATTGAAAAAAATGAGTTTATCAATTATTTCACATTATTTTTAATTAATATAATATTATGTAAATTGTAGCAATTGTGAAAATTTTGAAGCGTTATATTCAGCGTATTATTATAACGTTTAACGGTCTACCGTTAGTTTTTATTTTGATAATAATATAGTAAGTCATTTCAACTTTAAATTTTTTATTTCCTTATAAAGTACATGCAACATTTACATGTCGAAATGTAAATAATAAATCTAGTAGACTAAATTTTTAAACGTGAAAAATGTTCTCACCTTCTCCATCTTTGGACGGACTCTTCTTGCGTGAATTGCTCCTTGAACAGAAAGGTCCTCATGCCTTTAATGTAGTACTTGAAATAATGGACCCAGTCCATATTCTTCATGCTGAACGGGAACAGCTGTCGAAAAAGATTAGTTTTTAATCCCGCGAGTCATCTCCTTAGGTTAGTTATGCAATTTTTTTTTTTAAATTCTTTCCAGTCTATGATACTCTTTATACTCTACATGCGGCTAGACCGACAACAAGTACTCCAGCGTTAATCGCTTTGACACTTTTACTAACTACCTTATTGTAATAAACATCATATTTGTTTTATATTAATACGTGAATTGGAAGGGTAAAAAAATTTGATAAAAAATCCTCTAGACAATTTACTGGAATTTGCGACACTTTCTGTACAATGCCGCCTTATTCTAACATAATACTTATAAGGCATCTCAGTCCGGAGGATGTTTTGCTTCAGTCTATGTTTGTATCTGAAAGGCATGAGACTCGATATTTCGGATGAAAGGATTATCTTGAAAGGGATGGGTGCAAGATTTGTGGAAGTTCACTACCCCTTGTGCATTGTGATCATTCAATATATACCTGTCCCTTTCTGGCCAACTAATTACATAGGGATTTCGCCGACGGGGGGGGGACAGATTGTCCTTCAACATTGAACTGTCAAGATCTGTGTTCTTTTATAACGTTCGAAAAAGCAACGCCGTGCGTAACGCTAGGAGTACGAAGATACGGTGTTCTAAAACAGCTCCGGAAGTGCAGTGATATCTCGGTTCTTCACAAAGAATGTGCTAGTCAACTGGAGGTGAAAAAAACGAGGTTCAATCCAGGATCGAGATCAAGATAGGCCAGATCCATTTCCTCTCTTGAATCCAGTTCAGATTGCGTCAACTGTTCAATACTATAATCGATACAGTCCACGGGATCTTATCCCACCGTGTACATAGTTCGTGGAGAGTTATACAAAGCCCTTAAGTAATTGTATACGGTGTATAATTGGTTTTGTCTATGGTTAATTAAGTGGCACATACGTATAACCTATTTTTTAACATGTAAAATTAAAGTTTTGTTTTTTAAAACATACCACGTTTTCAATTCACATTTTTGAATACAAGTTGACGTTTTGAAATATTAATATTTATCAAGTTTTTTTATTTATTAGTTTATAGTTTTTATGGTCATCTATTTGTTAAATTTTTTTGACTACTTTTTTTACGATTTGTATGTTTTAAAAGACATATTGTGGGAATTTTGAACTCCCGGTTGACTTGTGTCGTTTTCTTTCCCTTAACTCGCCACATTTAATCTATATAATAGCAAATTTTTTGACCGACAATGGTAATGCCTTGTAATATAATATTGCCTATTCTATAATATTATTGTATTTTTTTCTATAAAATAAAGTTTTAACTTGATTAATGGCACAAATCACTCTTGATAGGTGGATTGCCTATTTAAAAGAAGAAGAAGAAGAAAACACATTATTTTCAAATACCTTTTTGTCTTCGGCGGTCATTTTCTCCCAGAGGTGTTGCACATTGTCATTTGTGAAATTCCAGTCGTGTGTGCAGAAATACGATATGACATCGGAAAACTTGTGAATCTTTCGGTACATCTTCAATAATCTAGAAATTAATTGCAGTTTATTTGACACTATTATATATGATGAACTCTATTAAAAGTATTGTGTATTTTTACAAGAATCACTAATAAAGTTATTAATTTTTTTTAATAATATTTATTTAATTGCTCGACGCGATAAACCCACAATTTCTCATGATATAATTGACAGATATTTCATTTGTCTAATGTATCTATTTGATACTGATACATATTCATGATAATATATGTTTTTTTTTATGATACTGCACGACATACTTAACCCATGGGCACGAGTCACCGGAATAAAACATTTTTATTAATTAAATTCTATTATTTAGATAATTATTAGTACAATAAATAGGTTATAACAATTGATATTATTACTACTTAAAAATCACAAATATAGTTAATTTTTGTATAAAATATTTGTGTCAAATATATAGCAATTAATAAAGTTGTATCATTTTTATTTATTGCGCGAAAAAATCTGTAAATCAATAATTTCCCAAGTAATTACACACGATGTATATCGTATTAGGCTCGCTTCAAAATAAACCGCGAATAATATGTATGGATGATTTCAGTAGTTTTATTTCAAGTTTAATTAATTAATCTGTGCAAATAACAATCTTAATTTATGGCCATGTGTTCATTGTAGTCATAAAACAATATACAGAAATATTATTAAAAAATACAGTTTAATCGATAATATCACAGTGATTGAAAACTGTGACTTAAAAAATAAAAATAAACATAATTTTGAGTGTATTTATTTATATTATTAAAACTTCATTTGCGTAAAGAATATATTCTAGCATAAATAATTAGAATAATTAGTGGAAAAGTATTGCACATACATACATACATACATATACACACCTACAAAATGTAAAAAAAAAAATAACAAAATTAAGTTACCAACAAGTTAGTACAAACATTACCAACAAAAATAGATTCAAATAGATGGCGCTAATCAAATTACGGAAAATCCCATAGATGGCGCTGATTCAAGTGATAATAGATTTAAACGGCGGCGTCAGAAAATCAATTGAATTTTTAACAAGAAAAAATTTAATTATGAATCACGATATTCTCATATATTCAATCACCGATAGTGAGTGTGACTCAAAGATATCAGTGATTGACTTAAGGTTCACGATTTTGAGCTCATCACTACTACTAGTCATAAAATGTGACCACTAAATTGCTTGATAATTAATTTAATACTTTTTCTACAAAGTCTTTTGAATATGACTGTTGCATTTAACCTTTCCCTTAAGGTGCTAAAATAAAAACGCGCATTACGGTGCTGTAAACTCAGTGTACATGCAGATTTTTGCGATTTATAAATCAGAAAAATATAAATATTTTACATTTATTACTTATATTAATAATTAAAATAATAGTTGACATATATATAAGTGAAAATTTATATTAATTATTGTGTAAAAGTGCTAAAAATGAGAAAAAATACTGATCATCACGAACGACAGTGTAAGCTACGTCTAACTCGGCCGGCGCACGCTCTGCCACTAAGTGACGATCATGACGAGAAAACATTTTTTATTATTATTAATATTTTTATATTGTAATTATTTTATTCAATACATAAATATATTACAGAGGAATACCTAAAATATCAACTCTGTATTTAGTATATTTACAGATATATTAACATAATTAGAGGCAATGTTAACTCGGTTTACATCACAGGAGAGAAAAGGTTAATGTAGTTATTCTTACGCTTGAATTTTATCTGACCATTAATACAATGAATATACATCCTTATTTTATAACACATTTTTTGTTTTACGTTTTGTTTTTGTTTTATTATATAGTAATATGACTTACGAGATAATACCAGACTTGACATACTACACAGACAGAAAAATAAACCTTAAACCCAGGGTTGACTTACCGTGGTTTTTGTCCAACGCACATGGAGAGACCGTCGATGAGAACAGCAGGAGTATAGTGGTAGGCGTAGGTGTAAACCTTGTCCCAAAATGCTGATTTGTTAAGTGTTAGACAATAGTACCTAAAAGAGAACAAACAAACCTTATTAAATTATTATTATTAAACAAATTAGAGACATCTCATAGAGACGATGCCGTTTATATTATAATGGGAAAATATGAAAGAATGGGTAATTACAGGGCAGTGATCACTTTACACAATGTAACGTTCACTATTCCACCCATAATCAACCTCCATATCTATAAATTTTTTGAAAGATGTATATATGTTACCATGTAGAAACACTTTTGAGTATTTAACTACAACTTCGCTGTCGCCATCTATGGTCTGAAGTTTGATATTAATTTCCCTGAAACAGCATAGATGTCACTATTGAGAATCTTATTTTTTTATTAGAAAATATGGAAGCTATATTCTTCAACTGTATATATGACAAATGATTAACACATTATACTAGAATACGCATGAAAAGTCAATTTCGTATTTAGACCAGTACATTATATTAACAATATTTGTGTATGTCCAAGAACACACAATTAATAAGAATACCTTTGGAGGAAAAAATCCATTGATTGTGTGGTCTTGGATATATATATATTGTTAAAATTTGGCGCCTGGCCGCTATGGAATCAAAAATATTAATTTCCTTTTAATTTCCTTGATTAATTATATAATTTTAATAGAATAGGACGATGGAAGCGTTGTCACAACAATAATGTATGCGATTCGGCCATCGAAATGATTTATCTTACCAAATAGCTGTTGCGAAGGGATATTCGAATCCGTATGTGCGGTTCAAGTAACAAAACCTCTTCCAAGTTAGAGGATTCTCCACGTTGGATACATAGTTGTAGATTAGCATGTTTTCCTCTTTTCTGAAAAAAATAAATTAATAGATTTGAAAACTACAATTCTGGTGTCCCTGGGTTCTTGTGATTCGTACAATATGTATAATAATATATAATAAATGTGACCCTTCAACGAGAGATTTATTATTTTATTAATGAAAATCTAATTCATTTATTATTAAGGAATGTACATTATTATTGTGAAGTTATAATTATTCAGAACAAAGGTCTGTGATATTTTAAATACTAATTAAATGTATTAATTGGAAAGATATATATGTAAAATCAATTTTATCGAAAAATATTGTTGCTGTGCCACCGGGATTCGAACCTGGATCTCTTTCCTAACCGGGAAGGGTGCATTATCTAACTATGCTACAACGACAATATAATGGATAATGCAACTTCCCCGGTAGAAAAGAGATAGGTGGCGCAACAACAATATTTTTCACAATAAGAATGTGTTCTCCTAATAAGAAAAATATTCCGTAAAAACAAAATAGATTGCTTTCAAATAATGGAACGATAGATGTATTAATTTGAAAAGTGTAACATATAGGTTCGAAAATTTGTCGTCAATCCACTGTGTCGGTATAGCATAATCGTATAATGCACGTTCTCCGGATTGGAAGAGATCGAGGTTCGAATCCCGGTAGCAACAACAATATGTTTCAATAAAATGGATTATATATACATATATCTTTCTAATTAATATATTTAATTTGTATTTATTTATTTATTTGAAATATGTACTTTAATAGCTCACTATATAATTATGTAATATGTAATTAAATAGCTCACTATACAGAGATGTGTCAAATTTATAAAATGTTTGTGAATAATATTCAAATAGCGTTTGTTTTATTTTAAAACTGAATAAACTATTATTAAAAAATTGTAAAAAATAATAAAATAAAATTGCTTGAATTGGGTAAGAAAAAATTTCTAAAAAAACATTTATATATGGAGCCTCCTCCCGAGAGGTCACTGAGTTATTACAAACTGTTAAAACAGTGAAAATATTGAACTAACATATATTCCGCGTACGCATCTCTATTTACTTTTTAATAATTTCGATTTTTTAATCTTTGTGTTATTCCAACAATTATCCTCACTCATCGTGTGTTATATCAAACCAGGTTTAATGTAGCTGCCCCCAATTGTACCGTTCTGAATATCCTCCCATTATTTGATTATATTAATTGTATACCTTTACGTATCGGCTCAAATTTTTTTAAGGGTATAAGAAAAATGACAATGAATATATTTCTAACAAGTTGAGAGCTAATTAAATATAGATTATGGTGCATAGACCAAGAGGGGTTTGGGGCATTATTAGCATGACAAGGGGCATTCTACACACATTCTTTGTGGAAATGCAAATCCGATAGTTTATGACACATTTATGCAACAGTAAAAGTATTTACTCTTCGAAAATTAAATCTTTGTGTAAACAAGATGTATTTTTTACATGAATGTATATTATACTGTCAGCGTTTAAATTTTTGTTTTAATCGAGTCGTATTTTAAAAAAAAGTCACGGAGCTATTTGATTGTATGAGTGGTACCAAAGTGATCACGCGGGTGACACTAAAATGAATACATTATGATAAGAAAATTGCGTTAGTTCATGTCTATATATATGGTGTCATTTGGATCGGTTTCGTTTGGATAAATGATATATTATGCAGTACGTTTTTTTAATGTTTACCTTTCGTTGCAATTATTGGCGACCTCCCAGGCCGAGGCGAGAAGAGCATTAACGCAGTAGTCGACAGGGACCACATTCGCGTGCAGCTTCTCGTCACAGTGGAGAGTTCTCAGAAGACCGGTCCCTGCAATCAAAAGTAAAATGTCTTAAATCTTTAATGCTTTCTCAAGCGAAAATAATTAAATGAATGAATGATTGCCACATTAGCGCTATATAATTTGCTACATCTAAAGGTGTATATACACAGATGAAACTTGGCTCTCGCATATCTGAGATTTCGAACATCAGTTGGTCGCCATCATCATCAACAGCGCTACAATCCAGAGCTCTTGATTTGTTATATTCTTCTTTTACTGTGGCATCTTTCTATCAACTTATTACCCTAGCTTCGGAATATTTGGGTTGGAACCTTTATTTACGGGGCTGTAAATTTTATCATATATTGTTAGTATCTAAATTTCCGCCACGTACACGAGCATACATCTCACTAGTGTTTTATATAGGGTAAACTTTATTATATTCTGCGTACCTAAATAATGCAATCATATATAGTCAACGGATGACAGCTCAATCTACCGTCTATTGCCCCGGCGACTCTCGAGACAAAAGTTACACACTCATGTATACACCCTAACTGCGATTGCATGACGTTTGATTTGAATTAACATGATATATATTAATTATACGTATTAAAATAGAAATGATCGGTGAATGCGGGTCGCTTATTATGTTTACAAATCAAAATGCAGCAATTTGCAAACAACTACATAGCCAATGCTAAGATTGATTTATAAATGACTAGCGAGTGTCCGCCATGCGTTGCGATGCCATTCAAAGAAAGAAAATGTTTGTATTTTAATTCTGATTATTGAAGTGCTTTTTGGATACACAATATTTTTTGTTTTTCCGTCTGGAAGGTTTTCCAACGCGCGAGCAGCCCACGTACAGCTGTCCGCGCGAGAAGCGTGAATTTTCCAAATTTAGTCAACACACTCGTTGATGGTCATTGCAAATGCGAGTCGCACCAAAAACTGTAGACGTTTAAATTAGAATTGCATATCTGTCGGAATTATTGGGGTTGCGTGGCAACGGTGCGTCTCCTCCATTAAATTCTCTATTTAAAATTGTAACTTCGATCATGTTGTTCGTTATCTCTTTCGCTAAAAGCCTGGCGCCGTTGCAAAGTCGTGTTGGACTTACATTTCGGAAATGAATGATAGGTACGCCAATTTTCAAAGTTAAAACCTGGCAAATCAAGTGAATTTAAGAATTCAGTTGGATAATTGACAACTTCGTCTTGATGCATTGCAGTATCGATGGAATTATACGTTGTCTCTTCGCCAAAACGACTTGAAAATGGTTGTAGTAATTCAGAAACTTTTGCGGGCGCGTGCACGACAACTCACCAAAGTTTCATCGCAATCGGATGAACAGTAAAGGAACGCATACGGGACAAACAAACAAACATTCATTTTTTTAAATATATATATATATATAGATTACACATATTATAAAGAGTGACGTGAAACCAACTATATTATTGGTACAAGGTCGCATGCATTTTTTAATATTGTCCTTTCGTTGTGTGTGTTTTTGTCTATAAAAAACAATATTACATGTTCTTCAATTATTGTAAAGTTACTTTTCTGGCAACACATTAGATAAATAATATAAAAAAACACTCTGTTTATTGATAAATCAACATGTTTCATTATAAATAACCAAATCCCTTTTTGCAGAGTCACACTTAAAATTTGTTTTCAAAGAGGTTTCTAATTAGTTACCCACCACTTACGCTTGTACAGTTTTGTTTTTGTCTATGCTTACATTTTTAATTTTAGTATACATTGTAGCCTGAAGACGGGGGACTATCGGTCTCGAAACATGTTGATATATCAATAAACGGTGAGTGTATTTAAAATAACTTTTGTAATTACGTAATTTGTACAATATTCCTGTATATCTAAAGTGCGCGTTGATGAATTCAGAATATTTTTCATACAAGTTCAAATATTTTTTTGACACTTGACATAAATTTCGAGGCCAATGCTCGACTAGATGCTCGATAGTGCCATCGAACAAGACGAATGATAAGAAACAGCATGTTATATAATATATTATGCCACACCTTCCCTGCAACAACACTGTATGTCGATTTTTACAAATGTTGTCAGATAGAGGGAGTATCGGGTAAGTTTGCGGGGAAGATAAATAATGGAGAAGAAGGAGAGAATGCTAAGCTGTAAGATCGTGAAACGATCACTTAGATAGTTTGGTCACACGTAATGGATGATTGAGGAGAGAATGATAAGAAAAATATACGACGCGAGTGATGATGGCACCAGAAAAAAAGGGAAGACTTGTTTAGTATTCTAGTATAATATGTTAAAAAACATTTTACAGATAAAGAATATTGCTTTAAAATAATTACAAAAAAAATCAGATTCTCGTAGTAATGACATATATCCCGTTTAAGAAAAGAATAAATGAATTATCAAATTTGGTCCATAGACGGCGATGGTGTAGTGGTACTCGAAGCGAATCCACATACTGACATATATACAACTTTCAAAAAAATTGATATACAGTGATCACTTAAGCCAGCCGACGATAGGTCCCGAGCCCTGTAATTACCCCATACTTTCATATACTGTCCATTAAATATAATAAAAAATAGCTCTGTCTCTTATGAGATGTCTGATATTTGTTTAATATTCCGTTAAACGCCCAAGAAGATGTACAATGTTGTGGCATTCATGACTCAGATTTGCCCAAAACCGTTGTACAGTGTTGTTGCAAGGGTGGTTTCATTTAATTAAGGGTTAAACAACTGTCGGGCCACAGACTAGTTGCATTGGTCACACATAAACATATTACCATTTGCAATCGACGTCTAGGTAGGCACTCACTGTGTACTGCGACGTTTGACGTCACCGACCGAGAAGCAGTGACCTAGTCGTGAAATTGTGCGGCTTTGTAAATTCATATTTACACGGAATTTCTGTAGAATTCATATTTACAGGGAGTTTCTGTAGAATTCATATTTACAGGGAATTTCTGTAGAATTCATATTTACAGGGAGTTTCTGCAGAATTCATAAATACTTGCGATACTGAGATGCGCACACTTTACGATGTTACAATGACGTACATGGTTGAAATTTTGAAGAATGCGTAAAGGCGCTTCTTTAGAATTCTCCGTGTCCTCGCAAGACGCGAGCATACAGTCTAGTGACTAAACATGCGCAGTCAGGATATATTAACACTAAAAATAAAAAATCTGCTGAAAGGGGGACCCACCCTTACCCCGGAATGGTTATTCACTCGCTAGTTCCTCTCGACAAAGCAAAAAGCGGGTTTAATATACCATAATGTGAATGCGGTCTGATTTAATTCTTTACGTGGTAACTTTGGCTGCGACAATGTGGTAGTCGGCTGCGCCAATGTGATAACATTGGGAGTATTACCATATACCTCAGGTGTTCTATCCTCTAATTTCTTAGTCCCGATATCTTGTATGTGAAACTCCGTATGTTCGGATGACAATATTCAGTTTATTACAACAACGTATTTACAGTATAAATTATACACTTCAGTGATAGACTAGTTGCTCAGGAGAATCCGGGATGGAAGAGCCCCGTTCCCCCAAAGACGGCCTCATATAATGATTTACCCCCACCACTCCTCTACTCGCTCTCCTGACACATACACAAAGTGACAGTTCTTACACTTTAGCTCAATGTTTATCACTTATTTATACTTCAATACTACCATTCAGCGGCTTTTTGTTATATATATATAGTCGTAAATATTCAAGCGGCACATGCCTAATCTCAACCATGTCAGAGATATAAGCATTTCAAAAAAAGCGTAATTATGCGATTATTTCGATTATCGAAATATTTTGTTGATTCCAAATTATATATCGAATACAAAAAATTAAACGTCATCGAATTTAGAGCGGCTATACTTTATTAATAATTGAACAATTTTGCATATATTTATTTCGAAATACGTAGACTCATAATTTACCCATAAAATATTATGGACTAGGTCTGTTACACCCTGTATATATATATAAATGAACATATTAAAGTAGACAAGCATATTAAATACGACAATAATGGTGGTTTATCTATATTATTACAGCCAATGCTATCATAGAGTTAATGGAATAAACAGACTCTCCCCGAGTAGGAGGCTTGGACAAAACTTAAATAGAATTTGAGTTTCACTCGCAATGGTCATGACCTAAAAGAAAACAAAAGAGGAATTACTATTTGTAAAAGGGGACAGCAATACGTTTTGCTTTCTCCCTGCAGTTCGTTTTACCTTCCTAGAACACTCCATCGTGCCACCCAAGCCTCGATAAAACTTCTGAAAAGAGTCAGATTTCTTTCGTTTCGTATTAAATCGTCACGGGCGATATTACCTTTATATATTAATAATATTTTAATTAAGAATAATATTTAAACATGTTAAACAATACTCACCGGCACCGGCAATGACTCCTGTCGGGCCATACAGGTTGTCGATCCAGCCCACTTCTGGTTCTTTGAACGTCGCCGTCACTGGAACAAGATAAATGTGCGAAATTGGAACAAGATAAATGTGAGAAAAAAGTGATGTAATATATTATATATAGTATATAGTAGTAATATGTAGTAAGAAAAAACGAAATATTAGTAAAATGATACATGCTATATATTATAGAATATGTACCTACACCTAGAGCAATTAAATTAATTAGCATTAAAAGTATAAACACGAAGGATTGAATAAAGAAATTAAATAATATGAACGAACTGGTAAAAAAACTGCTTTGAACTGCAATGTTAAAATGATCAAATAATCATATCCAGTAACTTTCCACCGCGGCCAGCGACCTAATTTATGTATATGCTTTGAATAGCGACACCTACCGGAAATCTTAATCAGTGAAATGAAGTGAAAATGAAAGTGAAACCAAACAAATAGACATGGATATTGCTTTAGCATAAAGGAAGCCTCTACTTCTGGAGTCCCTTTACATAATCATATGACAATATCTGATATACTTCCTATTCTCAAAGAGAAAATGATCTGCATTTAGAGAGATCAACGGGAGATTTCTAAACTTCTAAAAGGTAAATGGTTTGCGGAAATTCAGTTCAAGCCCTGATTTTCCAAAACGAAATTAGAATGTCAATTAGAAGAGGAAAATTTTAATCATGTTTTTTTAGGATGGCCTATCAATGACCAGTATCCAAATTTAATCCAAGATCTTTCCATTCCCATTTCATTCCATTCCCCATCAACATCCCAACTTTGTTATCATCTAACAATCAAACCATTTTTAAAATATTAACGAGGTTCCTAAACGCCAATGAAATAAACCTGTAAAAATTAAATGTATCCATCACATTAAATAAAATTACTCGGTAACGGCGAGAACACTCCACAGGGGTGAAACACCAATTTAAAAAAAAAAAAAAAAATAAAGTGACACCAAAAATTTGAATATAAATAAAAAATTAATTACGTAAATTGTATTATGAAAAATATATTTTTTTAAATTCAGACATGCTTGAATTATCACCAGTGCCGCTTGAATGATTACCACTACATTTATGGCATCTTCTTCTTCTCATCAAACGTCATGCTCACTTCCATCCAGATTGTTGGAAATGCAACATTTCTTGAAACCTTTTTCAGTGTTACTAATCTTCTGCCAGGCGGTCATGATCTATTCCCCTAAGACTGAAATTGATGGTTTATTAATTTTCTCTGTAGGGGTCAGAGAATGGTTCAGCTAATTGTTGTACCCCTTTCGTAAATTGTCTTTAAACGGTTTATTAACAGCTACATCTCAAACTTGCATCTGAACTTGGCTATGCGCGCTGCACTCATCTGGTTACGGCCCGGTAAAACATATCACGTTAAATTCGAGCTAATACTCAAACACATGCACATTTCATTTAAAACATCCTATACACTTTAGACTAGGCTAATTTTTATAATATAACTCTCACATATTATGGAATACATTAGTTTTAATTATTAATTAATGTTACTTTTAGATCTATAGCACATGTACTGCCCGATGGTGGACTATTGTTTGTTGGAACATTTTTGACATATTTCAAACACTTTTAATGCACACATTATCACCGGCCCAAGACTGCACTTATGTCTGTCATTCTATTAAAAGAAAGACGGACATAAGTGCAGTTGGAACCGGTCCAAACGATGCCGCATGGAATAATTGACAGAAAGTGTCACGTACGCGACCCAACGTGAAGTGTCACATACGAAAGTAAGGAGGCACTCGCGTGAACAATGGCAGCGCTGGTAATCAGTTCAGTAGTTCTATCGGTCGTCTAGGAATGATTTGTCATCTTTCATATTTCTTTAGCTTCTCCCGTCGGATCTCTTTTGTCTGACGTGTTATAATTGACATACCTAATTCCGTCTGCGTGAAAATATTATAATATGTTACTTAATAATATTCTGGTAGACAATATTATAGATAATGTTTTTATAACTGTGCCAACCAGAACTAATCTCACATTTAACCTTCCAAATTGTAACACCAACGTCAAACAATACTCATTTTTCTACCGAGCCCCCTTTATTTCAACTCACACTTAAATGATCTAGATATTATACTTTTAAAAGGATTGTGCTGCATTTTATATTGGTAAAACGGGTAGAAATTTTAATATAAGAGTAAGGGAGCATTTGAGATGTTTGAACAATAGTGGGTTTTCAGAATTTGCTAATCATTTGATAGAAAATGGTCATGATTTTGATAAAAAATTGGGATTGTCAATTTTGCATATAAACGGTGTTGGTCACAAATTAAATAATTTGGAATCGTTGGAGATAAATAAAGCGTGTAAAACTAATCAAAAAATTATGAACAACCAACTAAATTTAACTACGAGTCCCATTCTAAAATTTTTTTCCTAAAAATTATTCGAGTAAATTTGTATTAAGTAATGATTTGAGTTAGGTACTAAAAAAAAAAAAAAAATTTTTTTAAATAGATTCTGTCAAAGAAACAATATATGTTTTAGTTAGTTATGACATCCTGAAGAAGAAAATGGTATTTTTCGAAACCGGTAGATGTATTTAAACTGATTTTAGTGGTTAATAAAACAAAGATAAAAAATAAAAATATGATCTAGATATTTTCAATACTTCAGTTACCACAATTAAAACCAATATATAAATCTTAATGACCTTTCTATTTCTCCCAGACTTTTCACGTTTACTTACCTTGTATGTTACGTATTCGATTTTATTGTTATGCCTTCGATGAGTTTTGGTTTTGTAAAATGTATTTGTTAACTCTAATTTGCCCTAAAACAGGCTTACCTATTTGGGCAATGCATTTTAAAATGTGTGTAAAATATATGTAACAAACTGTTTTTTTTATTATTGCAGCTGTACAAATGTTATATATATATATATCTAAATAAATAAGTAAACATAAAAAAATATGCATTGCAGTTTATCACGTATAAATGATCTGCACCTATTAATATTCGTATTTGCAATCTGTAGAACATTTGCGTTGGTGATTAGTCTTCCGCTGGCGTTTTGTTAATTTCGATATGGTGCGTGGACGTACATAGAAAAGTTTTGACGTTCGTGTAATATATAAATTTTAGTGCTTTATAAAATAGATGAATTCCTTATAGTATTTAAGACAAATTGAATTGTAAAGAACGCGGAAAATATATTAAAATCAAGAAAGAGCTAAATGAAAATTAATACGGAATTTTTGCTTTAGACATTGACATTAATCTCATGGCAAACAGAGTCCCGGGTATTAAGATCTCTTGCTCTTTCATCTATTATAGCAAGCGATGCGGTAATTGGGTTAGAAGGTGTTCAACAAAGGTGGGAAGAGAGAGAAGTTACTGCTGACGTGTGGCAGGGATCTGCTTTCTCGGGGCTTCTAAATCTAAATCGGAAGGGAGAAATTAAATCGTATGTTGAGAGGATATTTATGGTGGGGTTCGGATGGTTCGATATGTTTTATGTGATCCCTTATTAGAGGGATGCCTAAGTCGTGATGGGTGAGTGTAACCTCGACCGGCTAGCTAGTTTGCAGTCTTTTTATGTGACTTTTGGAGGCGTGATCCCAGACGGGGGCTGCATAGGTGAGAGTAGGCCTGATAATGGCCTTGTATAGCAGGAGCTTGTTGTCAATGGACAGTTTACTATTTCTGCCCATTAGTGGTGGGTAAAGAGCTGATAGTGCACGTGAAGCGGCAGTGATTTTATTCTGCACGTAAGTTTGGTATCCAAAGTCACGTCAAGGTACTCGATGGACTTGGTCCAAGGAATGTTTTCGCCGAACATCTTTATGCCGAGCTTGTGTGTGGCTTTCTTGCGCGAGTTAAGGGTGGCGCTTTTCGAGGGGGGTCAATCGCTATTATCGCGTTTCGAGAGGTGACCAGGACTGCCGTATCGTCTAAGAATGTTTCAGACATACAGGGGAGGATAGTCAAAGAGCTATTATAAGAGCTCATGTTCACGACAATGTGATAAATTTCAGTTCTATGTACACGTCTTGTGAGTTCGATCTGAATATAAACTCAGAGATGAACTCGAGATTGATAGAAAGAAACAAAAAATTATTAAAAAATCCTTTTTACAACGACACTTGAAGGTACGTATAAACTTCACGTAGAACCGTAGATACCAATAACTATTTATTCTGAAATTTTGATAAGCAGAAGGCTTTAATTACAAACACGTATTGAGTTTTAACTGATTCTTTGGAGTTTCAGATTCACCCAACTGACAAACTAGAAATCAATGTTCAATAGACTGATATTTAACGTTTGAAACGCTATACGACGAATCTCCGAGACTTGTTGATTTTAGATTACGAAATCTGAGAGTTGTTTTTTATAGAATCTCGTGAGAGGATAAATCAGAGATTGTCTTGAGTTAAAAATCTCATAAAAATCTAACCCGCGGGCTCTGGCCATTAAAGAAGATTAGAAATGCTATGTTTCACTAGTGTAAAGTAATACTTTTAATTATTAAGAGAGCACATTCTTATTGTGAAGCTGTAATTATTCAGAACAGACGGTTTAAATATGAATTAAATACATTAATTAGAAAGATATACATATAAAATTAATTTTATCGAAAAATATTGCTGTTGCGTCAAAGGGATTCGAACCTGGATCTCTTTACTATGCTACAGCGACGATATTTTTAGCGACAAATTTTCGAACCTATATGTTACCTTTTTGATATTAATACATTTAATCGTTCGAATCCCGGTGGCGCATCGACAATATTTTTCGACAAAATTGACTTTATTTGTATATCTTTCTAATTAATATATTTAATTCTTATTTAAAATACTTTTAATTACTTAACGAATTCCACAATTGAAGAGTTCGGCCGAATAACGGTATATGTGTTTTTATTTTATTTTAGAGGAGACACAATAAGTCATCGCTAAATTAGGGAAACATCCCTTTTTTGCCCGGAAGTAACATAGACCGTTATTCCGGCAAACTCTTATGGCTGTGACATTACATACATTTCAGGGAATATTATTCTTCATTATGGCTAAATCATACAGTTTCAATAGGTTTATTAAAACAAAACATAATGAATGGCATAGTTAAAGCTAAGCAATAAACGAAGAACGAGCCAATGTGCAAATGTAACAATGAACGCAACTGCGACATGGACCGTTGTTCCAATTATAGAAGTCACGATTCCAGCTGTGTAAAGTGGAACAGCGACGACACCTGTTGGTTTCTGTAAGAACTTACTTAAGGAACGTGCAGCGGAAGCTATCTAGAACGTTATTCAGTGAAAAACTAGATCTTGCAAAAAATGTAACATGGACCATTATTCGGCCGAACCCTTCAATTAGTAACTATACAAACAAGATAAATATCTTCTTATTGGTTACGCGAATGCCACAGAAATCCGTAGATTTGAAAATTGTATTAAAATATGATCGAAAATAGTATTATACAGAATGGAATTTTTTTTTTAATACTACATCTACAACAGCATCTCAAAATCATCTTAAATTCAATACATGAAAATATCTGCAGCAGCCATATTGATAGAAATTTGTTTTTTTTTAAATGAATACAACAAAACTAAAGTACGTCTTCTATTCTTCGATCGGATGAGATTTTATACGTGTGTACATAGGCTATAAGGAAGCATGCTATAAGAGATCTAGAACGCATGTTATATTCCAGCTACCTACATTCTTATACATCTTACTTCATACTAATACCTATAGTACTATTGCTACCTACTTACTTTACGGCTTATCAAAGTAGATGCAATTTATAATAGTTAAATTCATACATATATAAATATCATTGGATTCGTTTTTATTTTTACTTTGTCAGTTCAACGAACTCGGTTACTGGGAAGCCCACTTGAGTTATTAAGGGTCGGCGTTTAGGCTAACCAGCGGGTTCAATGAACTCATAAAAACTGTTGGGACTAAAAGCTTCCCTTAAAACAAAAAATGTTTATATTAACCAAGAACAAAGGATTGTAGGTAATAAAGGGCTCGAAGGCATAGCTGGCAAATCACTGTGTTTTGAGTATCGGTCATTGGAAGTTTTTCTTAAATAGATTCATTATTTTTTCTTGCACAGTGTAAAAAGGATGCACTTGTCCTTTTAATTCGGCACTACTCGAGTGCGAGACAAATAATTCGCATCTCAAGTTGTAGGAATCGATTTATGTTGACCCTGTACATGTATATATATAATATATACCGATAGACACGTTTCATAAAAACAGTAAAAAATATGATTTTCCTCGAAAACATCGGACGGTGTGGTGACCGCCATGTTTGAAGAGACGTTTTTACGAGGAAACAAGACTTGCATGTTTACCCTTTGGCAACATTGTTTTTTCACACTGGTAATACTTAACATAGGCACACAAGGCAGGGTCGGGCCAGGGGGCAACTGCGCATTGTTAACTCAAAATGCTACACTTTGTGGTTTCAAACATTGCAATAACATGAATATTCTAAGAAAATCCGTGTTTTGTCAAGATGCGAACTCACAAGATAAACCTAATAACTTTCTGCTCGTTTGGTACGATGTGTGCAGTGCATACAAGCAAAAAAGCTGTGCATTACTAAAAATTCTGGGAAACAAATATAAAATAAATAATTGTATTAACATTAACGAAAATAATTGTAATTATTCAGAACATAAGTCTGTGATATTTTAAACACTATTTAAATGTATTAATTTGAAAGATATGCATATAAAATCAAAATATTGTTGTTGCGCTACCGGAAAAGGTGCATTACGAACACTATGCTACAGCGACAGTATTATTGACGACAAATTTTCGAACCTATATGTTACACATTTGAAAGCCATTGTTTTTACGGAATCTCAAATACCTTTTAGTGAACCGATTTATATTAAGTATTTAAAATATCACAGATCTACGTTCTGAATAATTACAACTTCACAATAAGAAAGTGTTCTCCTTAATAATATATAAGTTGTATCAATGTGCCCAAAATTTAATTTATATTATTAAGTTGATAGTTATCTGATGATGGTATAAGTCTGGCTTTACGTTTGATATTGTCGGGATCCCTCGCTCCATCTTAACTTCTAATTCAGGCTTCAGAGCGGTCCTGTAATTTACATTTTTAAAAAGTGTCAAATCTCGGGTAATTTTTAATCTCAATAGAAGACCTCGACTTTGAAAGCAAATAATAATCGATGGATTGCGCAAACACAAGGAATACGGTTCGGATATTTTCCTAGTGAATTTGACCGATGACGTCAGAAGAAGTTAAGTTTGGTGACGTACTAAAAAAATTAATAAGAAATGAGTGGGTACCTCGAAGTAGAGACGGGAAGGGGGAAAACACAGAAGAAGAGGAGAAAAGCAGAATCGGGGCTGCTAATTCAGGTTGTCGAAATGAGTTATCTTAATAATTATAATAATAAAATTAGCAATATTAACTTTGTGGTTAAAATTAATTTTTTATTAATTATCTTTGTTTTATTAACCACTTAATTGAGTTTAAATGCATCTACCGGTTTCGAAAAGTACTATTTTCTTCTTCAGGATGTCACAACAGACTAAAAACTGGTATATAGAAACAATAATATATGTTTTAGTTAGTTATGACATCCTGAAGAAGAAAATGATATTTTTCGAGATCGGTAGATGTATTTAAACTCAATTAAGTGGTTAATAAAACAAAGATAATAAATAAAAATATATAGTTATCTTAATAGAGTAATAGCAGTATCATTATTGGACCAAGGGAGAAGTAGGGGAGATTCTTAGCGTGGAGCCCTTACTTCTACATATATAAAGATCGCAATTAAGGTGGCTTGGATACATCTTGTGAATGCCAGAGGCATGACAGTTCAGAAGGAAGGCGACAGGTGGGTCGCCCTAGAAAAACTGGGATAAACAACAATCAAAATTGAACGAAGACAGATTGAATTTTGATTGGTCAACTAGTGCCGAAGTGGCACAGGTCCCTCCTGGGATAAGGGGGCGAAAATAATGATAATAGTAATGATGAAGTAATATGCTTAAAATTTAATCTAATGGTGTTATTGTAGATGTACAATAAGAGTATATATATTTATATACACTTGTTAACGTAAAATTTTTTTAATATTAGAATATGTCCAAGAACACACAATAACTGGAATTTCACCCACAAATTATTAAACAAATATTATTATGTTATTAAACAAATAATAGATATCTCATAAAGAAATATAATAAAAAATAGCTTCGTCTTAGTGGGTGAAATTCCAGTTATTGTGTGTTAAAATATTGCATATTGGTATAAATAAGAAAATATATAAAATTGAAAAATATTGATTTTTCAGGCTTTTCATAATGTGTTAAAAACATTTTACAGATAAAGAATATTGCTTTAAATAATATCAAAAAAAAAAAAAATTTCATTGTGACATATATATACATGAATTATCAAATTTAGTCCATAGATGGTGATAGTGTAGTGGTACTTGAAGTGAATCCACATATTAACATATATACAACTTTAAAAAATTTGATAGATATGGAGATTGATTGAGAATGGTGATCGTTATATTTATACAAGCCAGCCGAAGACAGGTCGTAGGCGCTGTAATTACCCATACTTCCATATATTTCCATTAAAATATAATGAAATTAGCTTCGTCTCTATGAGATATCTATTATTTATTTAAAATTGTTTAATTCAAAACGTTAAGTTAATGTTTTCATGATCTTAAATTATAATTACTTATGAACGTATCATAATCGCCACCACAACTCAAAATTGTTCTTATTGGTTGTATTTTTGATATTTAAAGCAAATTAGATGGTCCATTTGGAAAGGTATGCTGAAAAAATAAAATAGATTTTCTGTCTCTCAGGGTGAGAGATTTATATAATTTGTTTTAATTATCAATGAACAGTGTTCTGAAATTGCTGCTTTACATTAATTATGTTGTTTTATTAAAATATAATGACATATATTTATTATGGAAATAAAAATATTAACTAGTTGTAATATTAAAATATGAATTAAATATATTAATTAGAAAGATATACCTATGTTCTGAATAATTACAACTTCACAATAAGAATGTGTTCTCCTAATAGTTGTAATATGTTAGTATTTTAATTATTTAAATATCTGTGTAATAAGTTGGTGAAGATTGATAACAGGATATGAACCATTCTATTATTAATTTCCGTAATAATACAAGTTGTATCAATGTGTCTAAAATTTAATAAAAATCAATTGATAATTCTGGCGTCTGCAGTCGGTTTACTCAAAGGTATTAGTGATTCCGTAAAAACAATGTAGATGGCATTCAAATAATGGAACGACAGATGTATTAATTTGAAAAAGTGTAACATATAGGTTCGAAAATTTTGCGTCAAAAATACTGTCGCTGTAGCATATAGTGTAGAAAAAGAGTATCCAGGCTCGAATCACGGTAACGCAACAATAATATTTTTTCGACAAAATTGATTTTATATCTTTCTAAAAATACATTTATTAGTCATTTACAAATATCACAAAACCATGTTACGAATAATTACAATTAAAACACGAATGTTTCCTTAATAATTTGTTAATATGTCATCAAACCCATTCCGAATAATTACAACTTCACAACACGAAGTGTCCTCTAATAATTATGTTAATATTAGTTAATGTAGTTAATTATTTGAAAGCCATCTATCTACATTGCTATCGGTTTACTCAAAGGTATTAGTGATTCCGTAAAAACAATGTAGATGGCATTCAAATGTAACATATGTGTTCGAAAATTTGTCGTCAAAAGTACTGTCGCTGTAGCATAGTTGGTATTGCACCATTCCCGGATTGGAAAAGAGTTCGAATCCCGGCAGCGCGACATCAATATTTTTCGACAAAATTGATTTTATGCGTATATCTTACATTTAATTAGTATTAACTTAATAGTTACTCAAGAAAATAAATATGTGAGAAGAATACATAAATTTTGAATGTTACGTCGGTAGGTACGCCCTTACGTCGGTAGGTACTCGAGTCCGAAGGGTCAAGTGTGTTTACATGCGGTAGCAACACACGAGTGTCCCCATTGAAGTTTGTAAGTTTGACGCGATTTATAAATACATATGATACAAGGTTATTTTTGCAATATTGTTTTTACGTAATCGTACTTCAAAGATGAATTTCACAATAGTTTACGCCCTGAACGTTGTTCTGGTACATTCGACAAATTCGGGTGACATACGAATCTCGAAATCTTGCGAACATTTTACAGAGACAGTGTGTACAATTTAAATATTAGAAGTAAACAGATTCATAAATTGATTTTAGAGTATTTTTTTTTATACCTGTGTCGTATTTATACAAAAAATTATATTTTTCAAGGTCTGGCTAAAATTTGTGACGCAAGTGAATGAACTAAAAATAAAAATTCGACGAGCCTTTTAGGTTAGATATGAATAAAAATATAGTGGAAATCTGATTTTATATGCTCTGAATTCACGTTTTACATAATTACAAAATATATACATTTAGGGGTTAGGGGTAGCATTTAGGGTATGATAAAAACAAAGAAGACAGATGAGAATGAATATAATGGATGAGTGAAGATGTAGAAAGTGCGCGTGTATTATGAACTGAAACGAAGCGAGTTGGCGGTCTTGCTCGGCGCGCGTGGGCCGGCAAGACCGCCGTTTTGAAACCACGAAACTGGAGAGACTGCTTGGCGGTGAAGCGTCGAGCCAGACTTGTAGCAGCAGCCGGCCGCGCTGTCGCTAGCGTCGATGCCGGCTGAGATGGCGGTGGATATGAATTCTGATCGCTACATACATAATACAAGAAAAGCAAGACGAACGGCATATAGATCCAGAAGAGCCATCTTCTGCTTCTTCAAATATCTCCGTTGAAGTGTTGCCCTGGAGAATGGCAGCTAATTCTCCAGCATCACAATAATTACAGCTTGACTGACCGAAAAGCTCATCTGGGGTGCAATCGTAATAAGATACGTAAATTTGAAGATTTTGCCCATGTGAAGCGAAACTTGAGAACAACACCCTCCACCTTATAATTATTGCAAAATTTAATCACGAAAAAGAGGATCTGGCCGCAGGATGACGTTGTAACTGCGAAATCTGAGAGCCTGAAGAATGGTTCAACACATGCACCGGTTTTTTTTTCAAATCAAGGATGGGGGCGGCCAGAAACATTTCACCCGTGGGCGCCACAAATGCTAGGGGCGGCAGTGGGTAAGTAATAATTCATCTGCTAATCGGATATTATGCATGAAAATTATTCGTTCAGTGCAACGCTGTGCAACTTCTCTTAGCTCGCGGGCCATTGTTATTTCGCACACATTTCGAGGGCCAATAATAAGTAGGCAATTGAAAAGTCAGTCCATGTCATCTTAAAAGTTAATTTATTTATACGAAAAAAATAATACGTCAAAATATCAAAACCATTGTGACTTTTTTTTACGTTCAATTTAACTAACAAATTAATTGCATGTTGCGTGTATTTACCGAAATATTACAGATTTAATTAAAGCGGTGGACCTGTGTTACTGCGTGGTTTGGGAAGGGTTAATGGAATCCATAGATTAATAGTATATTATATGAGTGTGGTTAATAATTGATAGGTAATAAATTAAAACCTTATAAACAAACCGTGTCTAATTCTTTATTACCAGAAATAATTGAAAATTAATTGCCATTTAACAATTGAACACGGTACAGGATCTTCGTAAAAACGTTTACACTTTCATCTTGAATATGTGATAGATTAAAAAATATTGCGTGATTTGTGAGTTTTCAAAAACACCCTCTGCATTCCTTAATCTGGTTCAAATGGTTGAAGAAAACTAGTATTTTACGGATTAAGCTCCCATAAGATTCTTTGGACGCACCGTGTATACGCCAAGTCTCAGAAATTCTGTCTCGCGCTTCACTTCACGCCTGTCGTGCGTCAAACGTAGATGAATCTGAACAGCGGGAAATCGCGGCCCATGATCGAGAACAGTGGCGTCAAAAAGCACAATGCGCAGGGGAAACTTGGGAACGAAAAAGGGTTGATGCGATTAACGAAAAAAGAAGAAAGAAAATGAGGAAGACAGCCACATTCGGACTCACAATCGATAACCACGGCATATGTCATCCTCGTAACGAGGGATAGATGTCAGTCCATTAAACATTGATGTTCCGTTGGTTAGTTGGATAACTTTGAATCTCCCCAGCAGCGGTTAAAACATAATATGTATTAAACAAATATCAGATATCTCATAGAAACAAAGCTAATGGAAAATATATGGAAGTATGGGGTAATTACAAGGCTTACGACCTGTCTTCGGCTGGCTTAAGTGATCACTTTATATATAACGTTCAAAAATTCTCACATAAGAATCCTGTAATTGTGTGTTCTTGGACGTATTCAAATATTGCTAACATAATATACAGGTTGGCCCAAAAAATAAAATGTGATATAATTACATCAAAATTAGTATAACTATATTAACAATAGGTTAAATAGTTTACTAATTTACTTATTACTATTTACATGTATTATGTTTTATTTCGACAATTTCCGGTCGCCATCTTTGATTATTAATTTTCCCATTGTCTATATTTGGTTTTTTCAAATTGTTGCCCAGAATGACAAAAATCACTGCAGAAGACCGGATTCTGATCAAAAATTTTCGAATTGAAAAACGTTGGGGTGTTAAGAAAATGATCAGAGTTTCAAAACAAAGCCTGGAGTATAGCTAGACATTACAGCAGGACGGAGCTCCATCTCACACAGCCAGAAATACAATCATCTTTCTTCGTTGTGAGAATGTTAATTACATCGAGCCAGGCGTGTGGCCACCGAACAGCCCAGATTTAAACCCAATATATTATGCAACATGGGGTGCTTAGATGATTTCTGATTATCTAAATATTGTGCAAAAAAATTACATTACGAATTATTATTAATCGTATTACGTTTTGAAATAACTCATGTGTTACGAGATGTTCTCACTATTTTTCGGCCACCCTGTATATCTCTACTGTTTATATTTTTATCTTCTACATAAATATTACTAAGTACCAATGTTTCTAGGTGAAGTTTGTATGCACATGTCGAGTCTCGCTTTAAAATCGCATGTAGTAAACGCAGGTTTGAGTTTTGGTCGCTCTCTACCAATCATACGTTGATGTCTCAACTTATCTTCAGCTCAAAATCTCGACACGTGTAGGTATATGGTATCGAGATTCATCTCAATTAGACATATGTGTATCATGCGAGCCTGTCAGAAATGTTCAACTTTTGCAGTGTGAAGACATCGGTGTGTCGACATGCGAATTCAGGGTTCCCTGACGTTTGATCTCCCGACAGTTGGTCCCTCGGACACTTGATCTCTTGGACAGTTGGTCCCGCTGCCAATCGATCCCCCAAAGGTTCTTCAAGTACCTATTTATATTCGTAAATACCATGCTTTCGTATGAAATTACATATAATTCCAGATAATTAAGTATGTTTTCATATTTACGATAAATACCATATTTTAATATCACTTTGGATATACTAATTCATATTCTTCCAAACTTATTAGTGTTCTGATTTCTGTTCTAAATTTTTCTCTCGTTATTACCATTACCATTGTCAGGTGTCATTAGCCTTGTGAGATAGTTTTAAAAATAAGGGATTATTTGATTTTACCATTATAAATGAATGCAATGATTGCGCCGCTGATTTCCATCAGGATGTGTATTTTCCGCGCACACGTCACTCGCTTTTCATTCAGTCATCGCTGATTTGTCTTGCGAGAGCACAATGGGGTGACTGCGAGCGAAGGTCAAGGAGCAAACGACCCATTCACTGGACGTGCACCATTGTGTGCACTATAGTATAAAATTGACATAACCTTCCATCCGTGTTTTCCATTTAGTAATATTATCACAACGTGTTTTAATATAATATAATTAATGTCTCTGTGTATGAATCTACGCACAACGTTGTGAGGTTTCCTGGGTTCTCTAGAACTGGTAAGTGAACGTTTTTGCACACGTGGAGAACAATTATTGCATCGCACGGAGACAGGTATGAGATTAAACCTTCCCATACCACGCAGTTAACACAAGTCTACCGCTCTAATTAAACCTGTAATATTTCGGTAAATACACGCAACATGCAATTCATATATTAGTTAAATTGAAGGAAAATATTTATGCTTATAAATCTTTCAATTCAATTGGTTATAAAATTAAGACGTTAAAAAAAATACCATTTGTGTCAAGACAGAAAGAAATCACACATTAATTTCACAGTGAAAAGAATAACAAACGTACGAATATAAAGGTGTCTCCATCTCACTAATTAGTAAATTTTTCACACTTTAAAGGTTAATAGATCTGTAATTTCTTACGGTAACACGAGTTGACAGCTTGGCTGCGTACGAGTATTTTATATCACGGTATGGTAAAGAGGTTAATAAAGAACTTGTGTCAAAGTGTAACAGCTGTTTAAAATACGTTATACACGATTGAATGGTGAATACATATTTTATTAAGTACTCATAATCGTCAAGTTTACGTTTTGACACATTTCAAAAATTAACATATTTGAAAATAGTACCCATACGGAAGCAACCTAAAATTATTAATTAAAAAATAATACAAACCTAAAAAGTAAAAGGTCCAAAATGTATGTAATAAAATTTCATTCCTTCCTTCCTTCCCAGTGAACGTTACATAAAACATTGATATATTTACACATAACTATAACAGTACATATATTTTTTGGTTAGTTAATTTTACATCCAGAAGGAGAAAATGGTGATTTTCGAAACCGGTTGATGTTTAAAAATTACTCATTAAGTAAAATTACTCAAAGTTTAATAATCTATAAAAAAATGAACACAATAAACTACAAAGTTAATTTTTTAAATATTAAAAATACTAATAATTGCACTCACGCGACTTTTTGTGTAATTTTTTAATCCTTACAAATAACACACTTAATTGAAACTTCTAGTAATGTGCAAATTCAATTAGCAATTTTACTACACTGTTAATAATAATTTATCCACGTCTATTAACTATAAAAATGTTTGTATTTCTTAATAGACACTCGAGATATAATTGTGTCTTGAACGGTAATGTGTTGTGGCGTCTTAAACGTGACGTATATTTTTACGTTGCACGTAAAGAATTGCACCATTCAGACTTTTGAGTAAATATGACACACGTCGAAGGTAATACAAACAGTCGTGTACAATAAGGTTTTACCGTGTCTCATGCAATTACCACAATTATGATTAATAATTCAAGAAATCACATACATGCGACGCGCGTTATTCTTAACGTGACTCTTGAGCCAAGTAAATAATACAAGAAACTATTTTTATCAATAGATAGAACGATAAAAATATGGAATACGTTTAATGGCTGACATCTCGCGGAGACTTTTTACTCTTCAAATTTAACTATGAATCTATTGTTACACACAAAAAACATCGTCTAGAACCATAAATAGGTACCTACAACAGTTTATTCTGAAAGTTAGATAAACAGATGCATTAAATTGTTAATTTGTTCTGTTTTGACTGCTGCTCGGGAGATTCAAATGTACTCAACTGACTCAATACATATTTGGTCAGTTTAATTTTGAATCTATTCAATTTCTCCTCCTTTCTCATGTTTTCTGGCATTTCATTAAAAAAAATTCATCGCGCTGTACACCACCAGCCGCCATCAAACGTCAATATATTTTCTCCGGTAGATGGTTGCAGACGAGTGAAAACTGGTGCTAGCGTTAATTAGTTAACCTTTACCATACCATGCTAAAAATACCCTACGCAGCCATGCTGTCAACTCGTGTCACTGCAAGAAATTTGTGTTTTGTTAACACTTTAAATGGGAATAAAATGCTTTTACAAGCTTGGATGGCTTTAAAATAGTTAATGTCACAATTACTATAAATATAATAAAAAATAATAAATATATACTTTCATTTTATTCGCAAACATTATTCTTGTAACGCATTCGTCAAAAGACCCATCTGACATGATCTTCATCTTCATTTCTCATCATTAAAATTAGTACAAGTTGTATTTTTAACATAGATAGCATGCAACGTGACAATTTTAAATAGCATTGAATTCAAAAATGATCATTTTTATTATGATTCGCTTTACATAATTAGTTTTACACTACTCATTCCTAAGTGAAGTTTAATTTTTTAGGATTAGGTAAAATGTATGTTTTATATTGTGCATATTTATAGAAGTACGATTCAATTGGCTCGGTAGACCTGTGTTACTGCATGGCTAGGGAAGGGTTAACGGAATGCGAATCTTTCATGTTGTTAACAAACGTTTATATATCGCTTAGCGCAAACTGTCTACAGGTTTTCCCGATAAGGCAGTTAACCCCAATATTATGCGGCAACTTCGCGCTTGAACGGTTACAGTCTCTACGCCGGCATTACGTCTTCAAAGCTGACAATTGCATTCGTCGATCGGGTAATAATTAATAATTTTACTTTCAAATAAACTCGCGAGATGATGCTAAAATTACAGAATTACCAAGATCGCGCGGCACAACTTAAGAAATCCTCAAATTTAAAACGAGTGCTTCTCAACACCATTACGCCTATCAAGATATAAACATTTTTTAATGCCCTTCCGTATAAAATCAACACGAAAAAAAGTTATAAGCCTTCAAATCATAACTCAAACATTTATAAGAAAACTCCGATCTAATTTCTTTCAATGAATTTGGCTTAATTATTGATTATATGTGTAATTTATATCTTAGTTCTATACATACCTTTACATTATTTAAATTTAAAACGACCGTAATCTGTAATTCAAACACGAGAATTGATTTCTCTATCGAGTTGGGTAATTTTGTAAAAAAAATTGTTTAATTATTTTAAGTTATGTATATATTTATTAAAATAAGTATAATTTTGTAACATTTTTACCTAATCTAGCTTGTGCCTGATACCGAACGCTTCCAAAACTTATTTTGAGAGCCGTATCGATCCTACTACCTCTCGCGTGCTAAGCCAGCGCTCTACTGTTTTGCTATTTCCTCCTTAGACTGTGGTGTCAAATTGTCATGTAAATATAAAATGGTGATTTTTTTTAAATGCATTGCTTATTATCTATACATTCTTGATATCAAATTCAACGACTAATATTGAATTTTATTTGAATAAAATTACACCTGGTGAACTTTGTAACAAGCTTAATTATTAAAGGAATAATTAATAAAGACTGAAGATATTTTTAAATGTCTATTTTCATGTATCCATCGTCAGTGCAGTGGTTAGTATGCCCACCTGCTACGCGAGAAATCAGGGTTGAAGGTTTTTTTATATTTATTTTATTGTTTAACTGAATTTATGTATATTTTTGTTGAACCAGAACAGTAGGTAAGTATTAGTGAAGAGAGAAAGACATAAAAGTACAAAATTTCAGGTAATCGAAATTTTTGAAATTCCAAAGATCGATAGTTGAAGAGAATACATTTGTTGAGTTAAATATCATCCCTGACGATAATACAAGAAATATTTTAAGTATATATTAATTCTACAAAGGTTCTATGTTCAATTTGTCGTATTTTAGCAAGTGATGGAGATAAAAAACTTACCTATAGCAGGTCTGAACATGCCAATAGGCAATCCCTTACAGTTCTGTCTCAGGTAATCTTCGGCAAGGGCTTTTGTGAAGGTATAAGTGTTGGGCCAAGGACCTAATATACTGAAAGAAAGAAAAACAATCAATTTATAGACTGAATATGCATACAAGGCATGCATACAGAATTTAACAGACCTATACTCGGGCCCAAACTATCTGAAGATCATATTAAATAGAGACTCGATAGAGTTATACCATTTGTTTACACGCCTTGTTACTTCGATTGGCACCACTAAGTTTTTTAATTTATAATAATGTACATGTATGTGTGTGAGTATTGCCACCCTTTTTTCGGAAAGCTAAGAAGACGGTAACCGACAGGCGTCATTCTTATTACATCCCGTGCTTCGACCAGTCCAGCGGTCCAAATAAACCACCAGTGCGCGCTTCGGTCGGTCAAAATCTAAAGAAGACAACCCAATCGAAAATAGAATATCATATGTGTGCTTATTTTAATCGGAAACCTGGGAACCAGCTATCGAAGGCATTTACATATAACACCATTATAGTTCACAATATTTTATGGGTGGATGGATACATAACTAAATTACTGATATAAAATGTTCGAGGAGTTATATAATACTAACTATACAATTATAGAAAATATTATTATACAGTGTGTCCCAAAAGTATTTTTCATTTTGGTTTATTCGCTGCACCAACGCAACGTCCGGTAGAGTGGCGGGGGGTATGCCGATCGCTAGCCGCGTCCTTGGGAATTCAGTCGCTATGGAGCGTGTCCTTACCAGTTTGTCGAGAAATTTTATCTGGAAAATTGATATTCTCACGGGGTGACATAAATTGGCCTCCACCTTGCTTGACACCTTAAATCAAAGGTATGCAGTAACAATCCTCCCTCTCTGGACGAATTAAAAGAAAATATGCGAGAATAAATGGCAGCGATGACGAAGAATTTTGCCTCCCGTTTAGAAGAGTGCCAGCGAAATAACGTATCACATTTAGAAAACATAATTTTAAAGAAATAAATTTCCAGAGGTTGTACATAAATGCAAAATAAACATTAAATCCATTATTTTATTACAGAATTTTTATTATGTAAAAGACTTTTGGGACACCTATGAGATTCTTACAAAATATTTTTTTATGTCTACGTACTTCGAAAGAAATATTTGCGAAATTGGTTCTTAAATCTTAAATGGTCTTAAATCATATAATAAAAAATAGTCTGGCCGTAATCTAATAATAATTTGAAATCAATAACATATTTCAATTAATCGAAATAAATACAATTTTTTTTAAATGAAACATTTCCGACTCATATTTTTAATATGTATATGTACCCCTAAAATATTGTGCACTAGGTGTGTTACACATAGTATATTTAAGATTATTTTCAAAAATCGTCAGATGATATGATAAGAACAGAAGTTCTTCATTTATGAAGAATTTTGATACGTGTAATATTTTGTTTGACCGCTATTTTGAATCGACAGATATTTGTTAGCTGGTATTTGATAGTCTTAGAGAATAGTTGATTACAATTTATTGTGAGGCATTTTATGCTTCAATAAAGTGTTAAGGTCGTATAAGTAAGTAATAATTATCACGAGCGACAAAGCTCATTTTGACTTGGTGGGTTTTATTAACAAACAAAACAGTCATTATTGGGGCCCTGAAAATCGTCAATTGATACACCAACGTGCTTTACACTTAACGCAGTGTTACTGTTGCATCATTGGGCTCTTTTTTTCAGGATACAAGAGGCAATGCACCTAATTTGTCGGTTATTTTTTGTGGGAGTATTTGAAAGGAAAGGTCAACAATAATTTCGATGCTACAGGACAATGTTCGAAATGAAACGAGAGTGTTATGAAAAATATGGGTAAAAGAGCGCGCATTTGTGCCGCTAATAAAAGCGGCTACTTAGCCAATGTCATTTTATACATAATTGTAATAAATCAAGTAATCGATAAATAAAAATTGAATTTATAATTCTGTTTATATTTCTTTGTTATTTAAAAATAACATCGGCCTGGAACATAATATTCGACCTGTATTTCTGTATTCTGTAAGACTTACTCGTTCGTGTTTTTCTCCAGGGCGGCGTCGTCCATCTTGGCCACCTGCTGACACACATCCTCGTACTTGATCGGGTACTGGTAGAAGCACTCGTCGACGGATCCTGGCCTGAAGCAGTTGCTGTAGGCCGTGGACACGTGGATCACCGACTGGACGAGGAAACGAGAATAGTCCATTTATTTACATGTCATTATTTTAATATTTTGTTTTACGTATTACTTTGCAAGTCAAATGTCAGAATACTTGTCGTGAGAAACCGGAGGTCAGGAACTTTAATGTTGCCCTCCATAATATAAATTATTAATGTAGGTATCTGCTACCGTATCGAAAGGTCAACATGATACATCGCGCGAAAGAAAATTAATGGAATAAAGAAAATTGCACGTATTTCACATACATTTTTGACTAATTCCTACGTTCGCTTCGCTTGGCGGCGTTCATAATTTGTTACATCGGACTTTAAGCCATCATCAGGTTCACCGAAATTTGTTTAAAATAATCGCGCTTAAAATTATAACCGTTAAATATATATATACTCGTATAATAAATACATTATTTTTCGATAAAATTGATTTTATGATTTTGTTGATTGATTTGAATTTGATTTATTTTAAAAATGACCTATGTTCTGAATAATTACAACTTCACAATAAGAATGTGTTCTCCTAATATGTCCAAAATTTAATAAAAATGAATTGATAATTCTTGCGTCTGCTATCAGATTACTCAAAGGTATTCGAGATTCCGTAAAAATAAGGCTCTTTCAAATAATGGAACGATTAAATGTATTAATATCAAAAAAAGGTAACATATAGGTTCGAAACTTTGTCGCTAAAAATATGGTCGCTGTGGCATAGTTGGATAATGCACGTTTGGAAAGAGAGCCAGGTTCGAATCCCGGTGGCGCAACAACAATATTTTTCGATAAAATTGATTTTATATGTATACCTTTCTAATTAATATATTTAATTAGTATTTAAAATATCACAGACCGTCTGTTCTGAATAATTACAACTTCACAATAAGAATGTGTTCTCCTTAATAATTTATTATTTGAAATTGGATAATTGGCTTTAAAATGAATCACCCATTTCAATGCAACATCACGCACTGTCATGTATACAACTCCATTAAAATAACTCTGAATACATTAACCAACTATGCATTCAAGCGCCCTTGAGGTGAAAGTTTTTTTTACGAAAACGGCGCTATACAAATTATCCAACATTATTATTATTAATCGCAAAAAATTCTAGAATCACTAAAATAATCTTAATTCACGTTGGATTATTAATTAGCTTTGTTTTGCATCCAAAAGCAACGCAACTCATCCGAGACGTATTTTATTTATTTGACGTGAGGCGGCCATTATTGCACATAACCAACTGACCGCATTTCCAATGAAAGCAAACAATCTTCATGCCGTCTGCAATGTTATCACATCGACATTGACTTACATGAAAGATGTTTTAATAATGCGGGTCAAATTGCGGAACTATTTGTAATGATTATACTATTCATATATGTATAGTGATATATAATATAGCGGTAATATGCAGCGCCCAATTCCAAAACCCCCTAAAACAACTTTATATGTTTTTTAATTATGGATGAAAACGTATATTATGAAAACAAAATGTTTGTTTTTACATCAGCATCACGAGAAGAGTGAAGATGGATGGGAGAGGCCAACGGCCTACGCTGGGTGGACACAGGCTGACGATAATTATGATACATACATATGAAGCGCCTAATACCCTAACCCCCTAAAACGACTTTCTGTGTTTTTAAGTTATAGATAAAAAACTATATTTTGAAAGCAAATATATAGTGTAAATTTTAAAAAAAGACAATTCTGTAATGTAATTTTTTTCTGTACATATCGTTCTGGCAGCCATACCGGATTTTAGATCACGTGATCATCAACAAGCGTTGTGATTGGCTGATTTCATTTTAAGGGGAATAACAACTTATATTCTGTCTACTTTGGAATATTTTGGATTTTAGCCCTGGTTTTGAACAACCAATATCAATGGATTTATGTTGCTTTTGCGAGAAACAATGTGTTCTGCATGTAACTGCATATTTAACTCTAATTAGTTATTTCAAATCCGTTTTAGGGGGTTTTGGAATTAGGCGCTACATATATACAAACATTATTATTGACGTGTAAAATATCTGAGCCCGCGACCTTACCAAAAAAATTTATAATTCAGAAAAATACGTGACGGAAGAGTGACAAAACAAATACTTGTCACCGTGGTGACTACATATTTTGTACAATACCTATAAATGTCCAACTTATGTTCGAAACGTAAAATAAGCCACAAGAGCAGTGGCGTAACTTAAAAAAACATAACCCCCAAAATGGAATCTATTATAGGTATATTAGATCCAATATAAGAATATTTAGTATCATGCGATATTATTAATTAAATATTGAGAACAAAATTAGTCTCTTTTTTCCTATAGGTAATGAATTCGAACTATCAATCCGGATCGATAGGATCTAAATGAACGAATTGCACAAATCTCCGGAATGGAATACGATAATTCCGGTCGTAAATTGGAATTACCGCAAGGTATGGGAGAGAAGTAGGGAAACCTTGGTACAGGATGAGGTCGGTGAAGGGATAGAGGTTCTAGTCAAAGGGCCAGTGATTTCGAGAAACCGGGATTCGGAAGGACTGCTCGCCTTATCTTGCATATGACGTCTGAGTAATCCCTGCAGTCGCCGCTGAGATCACACAAATGGCACGCGGACGAGCCGATATCCGATCCCAATTGAATACGGCGATGTCACAAGTCCGCACACGGCACACGAACAATAAACAATACGTGATCAAAACACAATATCACAAAATACAGTGATGGTGCACTGGAGCTGACAAGTCCACACCGCGAATGCTATCGCAATGTCGAGATCGAACAAATATCGAATATCACAATTCACACTGACAAGATGAGCATGAAGAAGTCTATGGATGGGAATTTAGACGGGGAAATGTATCAATAACGTGGGTCGAGATTGATTCGAAAAGACGCGCCAAAAAGGTGTTTACGAATTCGGAAAAAAACCAAAAATGTGTTTATAAACATTTTCTCGTACGTGCACTCGCAACTGAATAATATCCTTACTTCGTTTTGAAGATTATGGCTTTGCATTAATGGTTTGGTCCCTAACCCGACACATTAAGAATATACCGTATATGTCAATAATGGTTTAATATCATATAAGTGAGTAATTACTGTTAAAATCTTATTATTCTATTTCACGCTGTAGTATAAATTATTAGTCCACATTAGTGCCCTTAAAGGTATCAATGCCAAACGTAGCTTAAGCCGACATTTTGGGGCCTTACCTAACGTATTGGCCTAGTTACGCCACTGACACTACTCATACATATTAACATGCAACAAAATTCTTATTATCAATTCGAATTCAGAACCTGCACATGCATATCTATAATTTTTAATTAAAAAAATAATACAATTATATAAAGTACAATACTAAATAAACGTTTTCTGACAAATAACATTTTTAAATGTGAATAATATATATTTTTTTAATTGGAAAAATTAAGTTTGTGGTTAAAATTCATTATTTTTAACTTCGTTTTATTAACTACTCATGGAGTAAATAAAATAAAATAAATAAATAATTTGGAATCTTTGGAGATAAATAAAGCGTGTAAAACTAATCTAAATATTATAAATCACCAACAAAATTTAACTACAAGTAGCATTATAAATTTTTATTCTAGTAATTTTGTATCAATTAACAATTTGAGTTAGGTACTGAATTTATTTTTTAAATAATTATTAAATATGAATTAAATATATTAATTATAAAGATATACATATAAAATCAATTTCATCGAAAAATAAAAACATTGTTGTTGCGCTACCGGGATTCGAACCTGGACCTCTTCCCTAACCGGGGGAGGTGCTTTATCCAACTAAGCTACAGCGGCACTATTTTTATCGACAATTTTTCGTTCTTATATGTTACCTTTTTGATATCAATACATTTAATCTTTCCATTATTTGACAGAGCCATCTACCTTATTTTTACAGAATCTCAAATACCTTTGAGTGAATCTGATAGTAGAAGCTAGAATTATTAATTCATTTTTATTAAATTTTGGACACATTGAATCCAGGTTCGAATCCCGGTAGCGCAACAACAATGTTTTTATTTTTCGATGAAATTGATTTTATATGTATATCTTTATAATTAATATATTTAATTCATATTTAAAATATCACAGAACTATGTTCTGAATAATTACAACTTCACAATAAGAATGTGTTCTCCTAAAAATAAATAATTATTGTTTTTTAAAAATAGATTCTGTTAAACAAACAATAACATATGTTCTTCATTAGTTATTGACATCCTGAAGAAGAAAATGATATTTTTCGAAAGCGATAGATGTATTTTTACTCAATAAGTGGTTAATAAAACAAAGTTAAAAATAAAAAAATTAAAAATAAGTGTAACAAAATTTATTTTCTTCCTTCCGAGTGAACTGTATAGACACGCACGTCCAATGTTTGTACATTGTGAGAGTACTAATTATACCCGTTGTAAAAAATGTTTGTCAAATTTTGACCAGCGAACAGTTTGAAAATTCTTGTAGTCCTTGAAAAGGTGGTGGACACACGAACCAGAGGAACATTAGCAGGACGATGGAGCAACCGATCAGTCCTGTTGAGCCTATTCTTGGCAATGCAAGAACTTCCAAGGATCGATTTGAATGCAAAATGTTGGTTAATTATTCTAGAAGGTCAGGTGTTCACAATTCTCAGTATTAAGCGATCTACTATAAAAATAAGTTGGATGAAATTTGTATTTAATTTAATTACATATTATATAATATCTTGTTTATTATGTAAACATGATATCCCAGAGATAGCAGTAGCCTAAACGGAGCCTACGGTTAGGGTTGCATCACTACCTTCAAATATCCGAAATTCAACGGTTTTAAACATTTTCAAGAAATTTAAAACCCATCTTTACAAAAATTAACCTCGTGCCATAAATACGCATTTATTATATTAAAAGAGCACCAACCTTCAACTTCTTCATGCATTTGCAGAGCTCGATGGTACCCTTGACGCCCTCGACGTTGATGGAGAGCGCCAGAGACAGCTTCTCGTCAAACCTCACCGTGGCCGCGGCGTGGAACACCACATCCACCTGGAGGCAAAACATGAATCAGCAATCGTCACAAAACGTCTTGATTGACTTTTGTCTGCACATACATTTAATATAATCAAAACATAACAACTAATCAGTCACTGTTTAAACAAATCATTTAATTCTACAGGTAAGACAGGTTATTATCGATAACCCATTTAATTTTATCGTTTCTTCCAAATTGGGAGAAAGACTACTCTTTTGTAAAAACTCAGGTAGTTTATTTTTTATTGCAGGAATAACAAATTCTATTGTACTCGATCCATACTTGTGGGTGATTTTGGAAATCATTTAATTCAAATTAGCTACACCTCTTGTATTTTTTCCGTTATAACTGTATTTTATTAAAAGGAACAGTATAACAGCCCGTGTACAGAAAAATATAACAATTTTAGATTATGCCTCAATTTAAATGCTTTCAGGCTTACGAATTTTTTCTTTATTGCTGTTTGAAGATTTTGAATTTGTTTTATATTTACATTTATACTTTATTTTATATTTCATACATGTCGTTTCATCTCTAGAAAATCACTAGCAAAATCACACGTTCGTGGTATATCAATCATAATATAAATAAATAGATCTAGTTGTTAAACAAATAATAGATATCTCTCAAAGAGACGAAGCTTTTTTTATTATATTTAGTGGAAACTATATGGAAGTATGGGTAATTATAGGGCTTACGGTCTGTTTTCGTCTGACTTAAGTGATCACTTTATATAAATATAACGTTCACCATTCTCACCCATCAATCTCCATATCTATCAAATTTTTTAATGTTGTATATATGTTAATATGTGGACTCGCTACGAGTACCATTACACTATCGCCATCTATGGACTAAATTTGATAATGTATTCCTGAAACAGCATATATGTCGCAATGAGAATCTAATTCTTTTTTTGAAATTATTTAAAGCAATATTCTTTATCTCTAATTTTATATATTTTATTATTTTGACTAGTATATTATCAATATTTGAATATGTCCAAAAACACATTAACATATACACAACTTTCAAAAATTTTATAGATATGGCAAACGTTATATTTATATAAAGTGATCACTTAAGCCAGCCGAAGACCGGTCTTAAGCCCTGTAATCCATACTCCCATATATTTTCGATTAAATATAATAAAAATAGCTTCGCCTCTATGAAATCTATTATTTGTTTAATAACAGTGCCTTTGTAGGTGAAAATTCAGTAATTGTGTGATCTTGGACATATTCAAATATTGAGAACTAAATAACTAGTAGCTAAATAATCGAAGAGTTTCTACATGGTAACATATATATAACTTCCAAAAATGTAATAGATATGAAGGTTGATTGTGGATGGAATGGTGAACGTTACATTGTGTAAAGTGATGTAATATAAATAGCTACGTCTCTATGAGATATCTATAATTTGTTTAATAACAATGCCGCTTTTGGAGGTAAAAATCCAGTAATTGTGTGTTCTTACAAAAATTTGGACATACTCAAATATTATTAAATAGATTTCCACTGAATGCCAACCATCTGAACCTATTCTGTCTAAAAAAATGTTCATTTTAATATATTTAAGAATGCGAGTCAGTTAGCATTTACATATCAGTAGTAATTTGTAGTTATTTCAAATATTTTTTTATATTATCTTCCATTACGGTGCCTATATACATTCTTTTTCAAACTAAAATATAGCAATACTGATTGATATCTGTTTTATAAACAATCCAACATTCAAATATTGTATAGTGACCCTTTAGGACTGCACTCTAGGACCCATAAAATAAATTGTTCGTCTCGCAGGTCATTTTTCTGGACCAAACACGTACGACATTATTCTTTAGGGCCAATGAAAAACAAAAGACCCCCTACCAATCGCATAATTTAAATTATAATTGAATCTGAATCCCCGACAACGCCGGGCTCGCACCAGTCATACAAGTGTCCACAATGACTTGTCAATGAGATAAGCGAGAGATACACGTGTACGTCAGACGCTTAGAGATCAGTATTTTCACTCAAAGAAATTTAATTTAAAACTGCGTATTAGAGTATGGATATACAATTCAATGATGGATGCAGCCAAATGTTGGTTAAAGAATATGAAAGGAGGGGGGGGCGTTGATAATATTTCCAACGCAGTGTTTACACATGAAATGATTTATGTAATTTTTTCAAACGGCTGTAACTCTGACACCATTCCGTTTTTCCCGCGCCTTCCGCGTCCATTATCTCGATGCAAAATGGACGCCGCGTTTGTTGGATTCGAGTAAAAACACGTATTTATGTAACCAGAAGAGGTAAAATTCATTACGCAATGCAAATTTAGTATTAGAATTCATCTACAGTTTCGCGTACTGCATAACGTTAATCATTATAAATGTGGAAAACTCGCGATAAGATGACGAACACAATGAAAATCGGCGCATTTCGAAACGTTACATTTTTACTCGCGGCCCTGATTTGTTAAAATTGGCCGCCTAAATCAAACTGTCTTATTATATATGAATAATGTCTAAAAAATTCAGTGATTTTTTGCATTTTTTTTGCAGTGGTGTACATATATGTTTTTAACATTCGTGCAGTATAATAAATATATTATATGATAAGAAAAAAATCGAGTCAGCAGGTACAAAAATGTGGAATGCACCAAACTGCATTTTGGGCTCTTAAGGCAAGATAGAGATGACGAATTGATGCTTTGAGATGATGTGGTCCTGGAGACACGTGTTGCGCGACATCACTCTGGAGGAACTGAACATCGAGGACAGATTCTCAACCATTTGCCTGAGACGAATCTTTAAATTATTTGTGGGCATCTTGCGAGAAGGGAAGATAGCTTGGAAATGCTTGTTGTGGTGAGTCACGTCGAAGGATGAAAAGGAAGAGGAAGATTCTCCACCTCTTGGACCGAACAAGTCGAAAAGGCGGCAGGCACTGGATGCCGAGAAAAGTGAAGGATCATAGTTAAGAGAGCGTTCGTGGAAATCACGATCCTCAGTCTTGAGGGACCGACGTAAATGAGGTACAATTAGAATTCTCTCGTAAACATCGCGTGTGTATGTGTGTGTTGTATGTACACTTCCCTAGGAAGGAAGGAAAGGATAAAATGAGTTTTTTTAAATCATTTTAAAATTTCATTTGTTTTAAAATATCAAATCAGTAAACAGAACTATGCACCCGTGAACTAGTTTTATATCTCTCAAATATTGGTCAAATCAGATTCGGTCAAAAAGGTCTTCAGTTGTAATTGGTGCTATCGAAGAAGCTGAGCCTCTGCGATTCATGTTTATTCCTCCATACTTGAAGGTACGTCAGCATAGAAAAATATTTTTGAGCAATATTGATGCTATGGCGGCCGTAGACAAATTTTTGCATAGCCAAAGTAAGTTATTAAAGTATGACGAGTATAGGAGGTTTAGAAAAGTCAAAGCCTTTCACTTTTATTCTCACCACTTATTAATAGCTTCCTTAGATACCTTCTGGTTCTCGTAAACATGTTGATCTTATATAATGAAGCTCTCATCTTACGAAGTCCCCACTGATATTAATGTACACAGTATGACGTTACCGTGTATTTATATTTTTGATGTGAATTAAATTTCGCACTAGAATCTCAGAAAAATATGCGATGAAAATGTAACCAAACACACACGTCATACCTGTTTCCACGGTGAATATATAATATATCACATTCAGTACACCCCATAATCGTAAAACTTCAAATGGTCAAAAATTTAAATATTTTTTCATATTTCTGTAAGTGAATATAGAACTTTTTTTATATAAATTTAGTACTTGCACGGTACATATTTAAATGTGTTGATTTTTTAAAAAAGACACATTTAGTACCTACATACCAAAGTGTTATATGTTAAGTAACTGTTTTTGAATAAATTAAATTTTAATATGAAAAAAAAAGTAATAATATTTGATTTCTTCCTTCCTTCCTTTCCAGAGAATAACGAATAACACACACACACACACTAGCGCGATGCTTTTACATGAGTATACTAATTGTATCTGATGACTTGACTTCTTTTCAAATATAAATGCGGTGATACAAGATTGTGTAATGACTCATCTCCACGATGATCTCTCAATGTTTGATCTCTCAATTTGAGAGTCGCTAAAGGCGTGTGTGTACAGAATGTGTTATTCTAGATTAAAAAAAAAATCATGGTATATTCTAAAGTCATTTCGTATGATATTCATCAATTATCTATAGATTTAGTTTACATATTTTGGGTAATATTGAAATATTAAATGTTGTTTTTTTTTTGTTCTGCTATATGAGTTTCGGTTGTGGTAATTTATAAAGCTAGTTATTTAAATACAAATTAAATGTATCAATTACAAAGACATACAGATGAAAACAATTTATCGAAAAAATATTTTTGTAGCTTTCAAATAATGGTACGACAGATGTATCAATTTGAGAGTGTAACATGTGAGTTGAAAAATTTGTCGTCAACTTACTGTATCGGTGTAGTGTAATCGGTTAATGTATTTCCTCGGATAGGAAAAGATCCAGTTTCGAATCCCAGTAGCGACAAAAATATTTTTTCGATAAATTGATTTTATCTGTATATCTTTGTAATTGATACATTTAATTTTGTACTAAATATCACAGACCTGTGTTCTGAAAAATTGCAACAACACAATATGGATGTATTTTCTTCAAAAGGTTTTAATGAAACATTTTAAATAATTCTTTAAAATATTTTCCGAAGGAGAAATCATAGAAAGCACAGAACGATACAGAGCAAAAAGTAACTTGGAAGAGATCAATTAGAAGTATCGCTATCCAACATTCCACCACAATCATAACGTACACTAATAATTCACTAGTTCTACAACACTCCCACTACATATATACACGAAAAAACTGGCTACTTTAACACAGGCGGCAGTCTAACAAAGTATCCAGGACAATGCTGCACATATCAGAGGTGGAGTCTACTCCATCCCACACAAGAAACTACGAGTATTATACTTAATTGCAATATAATTGTATCTTAAGTTTATCATGTTATATTATAATATATTCACCTCTGTTACAACAAAAACACGTATGGTCAATAAAGTCTAATAAATAAATAAAGCAATGAATTCACAATTATTTTTAAAATTTAAAATGCAATTGTTCTCCAAATTAGAATAATTTTTCTCACATTTTTTATTGATATTTAGTACAAGTACCTAGTAGTTAACATGGTCAGTAACGGTATGATATAAGTTTATGCCTATTTCATGACACTGGTATTTAATACTATATATATATATGTACTGGGGGTAGATCTAGAATAAGGTGGTTATTTAATTTTATTTAGATCAGAAATGGAGCCGTTACTTACTTTATCGATGAGCACCTGTCTGTCGGGCAGGCTGAGGCCCAGCCCCGCCATGGACACGTCTCCGGGCACCACCACGATCTTGTGCTGGAACTTGGGGGTGAGCTTCTTCATCGAGTCGAACACCTGCAAGGGTGCCACCACTATTAGAACCAGCTCTGGCCCGGTATCTCACATATAAAACTCTGCAGAATCCACGAAACGTGTCATCTTGTTTGCAACGGTCGTGAATCATCTCAATGCATATTGATCACAGACTACCAAATGAATAAACACGAACTAACGCAAATTCGTTATCCTAACATTTTCATTTTATCATCAAATAGTACCGCGACTTTTTTTAAAAATATGACTCGATTGGAGCGAAAATATAAGCGCTGACAATATAATATGCATTTATGTAAAAAATGCGTTTTACCGTTACATGTTTGGGGAATGAATATGCGGAGGTAGTCGACATTTTTGGTGTAAATTTTAGACTTTATATGACTACATTCTTACAATTTTTTTTTCTCTTAACTCAATGGTAACGGATAAATTGCTTTACTTCACATTTTTCATTTATTTTTCATTTTATTTATGAAAAAACATGCTGACATTATGTAATTTTTTTTTCGTGTTTTGCACTTCTGATGAAATATTCTGTTATTTTACAAATTATATCAATGCCTGAAGAGGGCATGTATAATAATAATAAATAAATGTGTCTTGTGCCATTAACAAAAAAGTATAATAATATTATAGGATAGGAAATATTATATTACAAGTCAATACCATATTCGGTCTAAAAATTTGCTATTATATAGATTAAATGTGGCGAGTTAAGGGAAAGAAGATGACACAAGTTAACCGGGAGTTGAAAATTACCATTGACGAGATTACTGTAAAAAAAACCTGTGATCCGCAATGGACAGGCAAAACAGATATGGTCAAGGGTTTCCTCCTCGGCTCCACACTCACACATTGGGGAATCTATTATGTTCAATCTGAATAAATGTGAGGCTACCTGGCAATGTTCAATTCTCATTCTAGAGATATTTGATATTGTTCTTTTAGAGAACCAGGGAATAGATCTACGAATTATTTTAAGCCGATTACCCTTATGATTATTTGGATCCATCCATAAATAAATGTGTCATAATGGATCGAATTTATGTTTCGTTGGAATGCGTGTAAAATGCTCAAGTAATTATCCAATCCCCTCTCCTATATATATATATACACTTCATATCATGTCTATTCATTTACTAGTCTGTGATATTGATGCAGTTTTGTTTAAATTAAATCAATAATGTACCAGGAATTATAAATAATTGAGTCTGATTCACTTGCAAATTAAATTAATGTAGGGTTGTCCAGCGGAAATTTATCGATTTTTAAATTGAAATAGAAACAAACTAATAAATTTATAATATTTAATTTATTTTTAATAGGTAATAAAGATCTGCGGGTTTTATTTTTTAAAGATTGCGTCGTCTAAGTGACGTCCATTTCTTGCATTGGACTCTTTTTTAACCGAACCCAAACGCGGAAAAAATGCTAGGTTCGCGCCGGATGTTTTCGTGTAGGGCCTGTTTTGTTCGAGGATTATTATGTATGGACTTGCCGGATCTTCAAAGATTTCATCCAATCTGGTGTGAACATCTTTGCCCCTCTTGACTCGCACCAGCAGGTATATGGTGTCCAGTTCTGGGCAGGCTCTGAACAGCTTCTCCAAAAGGATCTTGCCCATGAATCCTGCGAATAATAATAATAATAATAATAATAATACTATTTATAATACATGCACCAAGCATAGCATTATTTACAAATAATTTCTATATGACCTATTTTCAATATGTGTATATATATATATATATGTGGTATATCTATTTATGACAGAGTAAAGATTGAAGAAATAAGGAAATAATGTAAAGCTGATCTTAGTATAGTGAGTAAGATTAAAAAAGGATTACTGAGGTGGTTTGATCATATGAAATGGATGAATGAGGAGAGAATGGTAAGAAATATGTATGACGCAAGTGTTGATGGCACCAAAAGTAGAGAACGTCCGCGGAACGCGGCACGACCAGGTAAACCAGATACTGGAGGACGGTCCTGTTAGAAGCCTCAATAATCGGCGAGCTTATATGAGAAGATGTATGAATGTGAATGAGACAAGAATTGTGTGACAGGACAGAAGAGTGTAGCACTCTATCCTCTCTGCATACCCCCGCGGGGAAACGGCGTGATGGTAAGTTAATTAGTTACTAAATTGTGAAAAATTTTATATTATTTATTTTATTCCTAAATATTAATAATATATATACCTAGAGCTAACTAAAATTGATATGATTATCGTCAGAATGTTATTAAAAGCACAAACACGAAGGATATAGTGAAATTAAAGAAATGAAATAATATAAACAGGTAAAAGAAAAAATTAACGTAAAATGCGAAAATTCTCGAGTAATTATATCTAAGAATTATTCACAACAGTTTTAACAAATAATAGACATGGGTGACATCTATTGCACAATGCGGAGAGATTGTAAATGAACATTAATATTGGGTTATTTGCTAATCTATTCTACTTTGGTATTTATAAAGACTACTTTAAAGCATACTCACAATAGCGATAGCGACGATGTGCAATATTATAAAAAATGATCTCTTATAGCTTGGTGTTAGAAATATAATTTGCACACTGTCATACATTTCCATAGCTCCTCGCTATTATGACGAAAAGTTATAGTACGCTAGTTTTAAATAAGTCATAGTACGCTAGTTCTAAATAAGTCATAGTACGCTAGTTTTAAATAAGTCATAGTACGCTAGTTCTAAATAAGTCATAGTACGCTAGTTCTAAATAAGTCATAGTACGCTAGTTCTAAATAAGTCGTAGTACGCTAGTTCTAAATAAGTCATAGTACGCTAGTTCTAAATAAGTCGTAGTACGCTAGTTCTAAATAAGTAAAATTTCGCTAGTTGTAAATAAGTATTAAGTGTACAGACCTGTGCCTCCAGTAATGAAGATATTGGTTCCCTTGTAGAACTCCTGGAGGGGGGAGAGCTTGGCCAACACTTCGCGGTTCTCACGGCTCACCGCCACCGCGGGCTGCAGCCCTTTCATCACGCTATTATTGTTGTTATTATTGTCGTCGTTGGTCTGGTGGTCCTTCGGCTTGGCCGACACCATCTTCCTGACCATCTCGCCCTCGCTGGCCAGCGAGGTCCTGGCGAGCACGTCGGCCATGTTCTCCATCAGCGGCAGGGAGTCCATCTCGGCTCGTCACTACCGAGAGTTGCAGTTATACCTACCTGTAACAAAGCGAAAATAATCTTATTATAATTTATTTTTTTTCCAGCCGAAAATCTTTGAATTAATTAATTAGAATTACATTTTTCGGTTGCTATAGCAAAATCAGAGAACGCCCTTCCCATTCCAGTCCCGGTTGCAACTAAATATCTTCCTTCTTCAATAATACCAAAATTACTTTGTGGCTACATAATATTTAAATAATTAAATAATACACTTTGTTTAAACAATGTATACTAAAATTAAAAATACAAGCATAGATAGAAACAAAACTGTTAAAGTATATAAGTGATGGGTAAATAAGTAGGAACTACTATGGAAAAAATGAAAAAAATTCTTATATCTAAAATTTCTAATTTATCTAATTATATATATAATTTCTAAACTCTTGTTAATGTCAATAGAATGTTTTTTTTCCAAAAGTTGGATCTGTTGCATTTGATTTTTAACCTTTTTTTAAGGTGCCCAAATAAAATCGCGCGTTCCGGTGCTGTAAACTCAGTGTACATTTTTAAGTCGGATAAATATGAATATTTTACATTTATTACCCATATTAGTAATTGCAATAATAATTGATATATATAATTATTGTGTAAAAGTGCTAAAAATGAGAAAAAACGAACGACAACATAAAGACGCATAAGATACATCTGTCACTAAAGTGACGATCGACATCCGACACCCCGCACACTGCGCCTTTCGCACCGCTCCTCACATACACATTCACGTATTGACAAATTCACTTCAGGTTCTTCGAGAAAACATTTTTTATTGTTACATATGGTAAATACTTATGAATTGTAATTATTTTATCTATACATAAATATTTTACGGAGGTATATCTAAAATATGAACTCTGCATTTAGTATATTTACAGAGATATTCACATAATTAGAGGCAATGTCAACTCGGTTTACATCATCGGAGAAGAAAGGTTAATGACTTAATATTTAATACCTCTGCTTTTCTGAGTGTGGTAAATTTATAGAAGTAAATTTCTTAATTCGTTAGTTAATAATTATTAAAAAAGTAACTATTATTTGAGACTGCCGCCATTCTAATTAATTAACCAATCATCCATTTTAATTTTGATTAAGTAACCAATAGGTCTATAAAAAAAAACAAGAAATAATAATGTTATATCTAATAACGGCATCCACCTTTAGAAACAGCGATTGAATCATTTTAATACGCAAACACATATTTTTATTGCAGTACTAAAATTCATTTAATCGAGTTGTAGAATTCAAAAATACGCCGCTTGGGTCAATGACCCAAAAACGACATCTAAATATTTTGTACTAAAACTACTCCCACCTTACAATACATAATATCATAATCCATTTCTCATTACGTCCTATACAGTACACACACACACACACACACACATACACAACTACACACGTATGAAACAAAAAGAATTAGCTTCACCCGCGCGAGAGGTGAAATAATCTGAATGCAACACGTGTTAAATACAAGTGTTTCATTTAACGAAATACTCAATTCAACAATGCACAATTTTAACTAGTCCCTTTCTACATGGGTCCACCGTTTTAGTTGGCTTTGCGCAATTTGTGTCGGCTCCATTTGAGGAAAATAGAAAGTAGTCGAAAAATCGTCCGGTCCGACCACAAGTCCGTGGTCAGATTAGGACTAACTTTCAAGGTGGTGTGACAAGCGAATTTCGGAACATCGCGGTTAATACATAATTAGATAATCTTCCTAAGGATGGTTCTGACGCCTCTACTAAATATTTATTAAAAAATAATATATTTATATTTTTGATTCATAGTACAGTGTTGTATTGTTATAATCGGATAACATTGTAGCAAAGTAAGACATATATTTCGGTACACTGCCTGCTACACTAGTATTTTACTGTATTATAGCAGACAGTATATATATATATATATATATATAGTTTAAAACAAGATGCAATTAGATAACATATAAATACAATGTAATGTTCAATGTATCAACAATGAAAAAGAGTAAATAACATACAAATATGAAGTGAACTTATGTAAAATTGTAATGTTCAATATAAAAAGACTGAAAAAGTTCCGTTAAATAATATACTAACACAACATTAATAATATATTATTACGAGAACACATTCTTATTGTGAAGTTGTAATTATTCAGAACAGACGGTCTGTGATATTTTAAATACTAATTAAATGTTTTAATTAGAAAGATATACATATAAAATCAATTTGATCGAAAAATATTGTTGTTGCGCCACCGGGATTCGAACGTGGATCTCTTTCCAACCGGCAGAAGGTGCATTATCCAACTATGCTACAGCGACGATATTTCGTCAAGAACAATATTTTTCGATAAAATTGATTTTATATGTATATCTTTCTAATTAATATATTTAATATATTATGTATTAAATTTTTGAATATCGTCAAGCTCAAGTTTGCCTCCTTTCATTTACGTGAGACGATGGAGTTGCAGCACCCAGGATTCATGGACACTTGCCTCACCTGGGCGTCGTTATGGAAACTCGAACCTGTTCTGTATTTAATTGCACAGGTGCATTGATGTCTCGTCTCAGGCAAATGTATAAATTTTATTCTACTCTGTGTACAAAATACAATAGATAATGAGTGATAATTTGCTCCGCGCTCAACACTGTGGTTTCATTTACACGTACGTGTCTACATCTATAGATCTTAAGATATTTTTGTATTGCGTTGACGTTTCATGTGTGTTGTGTAATTCAATGTCCTTATCTTTCATCTCTTATCGATTAGCAATCTTGTGTAAAGGTACAGATGATACTTTGACGGTTAAGGTCAGTATATACATATTAGTTACATCATTCTACTCTTAGCTTAACTCTGAACTGTCCTTTACGCGCTTTTGACACTAGACTCCGAGACAAATCTCATTTACAATTTTTTATCTGTTTGATTTAAATAGAAATGACATTCTTACATTACTTTTTTCGTTTCAAGAAAAGAGAAATGTTGTATATTAGGAAGTTTTTTATTAAAATGGGAAAGGCTCACGTTTTGGACAAGCAAAAAGTAAACTAAAATCGCAACTACCATCTCTGACATGAACAGCTCCTCGACCAGTGAAATAATACAGCTACTTTTAAAATTAGCAATATTAACTTTGTGGTTAAAATTCATATTTTTATTTATTATCTTTGTTTTATTAACCACTAAATTGAGTTTAAATACATCTACCGGTTTCGAAAAATACCATTTTCTTCTTCAGGATGTCATAATATAATAATAGTAGTAAGCCACCTTAATTGCGATCTTTATATATGTAGAAGTAAGGTCTCCACGCTAAGAATCTCCCATACTTCTCCCTTGGTCCAATAATGATACTGCTATTACTCTATTAAGATAACTATATACTTTTATTTATTATCTTTGTTTTATTAACCACTTAATTGAGTTTAAATACATCTACCGGTTTCGAAAAATACCATTTTTTTCTTCAGGATGTCATAACTAACTAAAACATGTATTATTGTTTCTTTATCAGAATCTATTTTTTAAAAAAAAAAGTTTTAGTTAGTTATGACATCCTGAAGAAGAAAATTGTATTTTTCGAAACCGGTAGATGTATTTAAACTCAATTAAGTGGTTAATAAAACAGAGATAATAAATAAAAATATAAATAATAAAGCGATTGTTGAATAACTTATAATACAACTTAAATCAATTAGATAGATATGCAGAAAAAAATCTATGTATCGAAAAAAATGTGAGTCTTTCGGATTAGAACTTAATACAACTAAGACCACAGTGCCGCATTTAGTGAACACCCCCAACCCTTATCTGCCATGGAAATATGTTCTGCAGTCTCGTGATCACAATCTTCAATTACAAATGCGAATGGTCAGATGCTATGTGTTTTCACAATATTATTTTATGGAATGTTAGCATGTACAGTTACCGAAGAATTAAATAGGGCATCTTGAAACACTTAAGATGTGAATTTACAGAGAAATTCTCAAAATAAGCCGGATGGTAGAGTTACGAATGAAAATTGTTATGGTTTGGATAAATAAAGAAAAATAAGTATTTAAAACAGTAAAATCCGAAAATTTCAATATCTCAGATATATGATGAGAGATCTGGAGAAATACGAGACGCGAAGAAGCAGAACGGCACGGTCAGATCTTATATTTAAAGAGTACAATGTCCTAAATATAAGACAAATCTATATATTGAGACTCATGTAATATTTCCACGCTGACAACAACTCATCCCAAGCAATAAATCATGGACACAACACAAGACAAACAACAAACATCTACACACCAGTTCCGAGAGCAACAGCGAAACTGTACAACACACTCAACACCAACTGGAAATCGTTACTTCCAATAAGATTACACAAATATGGACCCAATATATGATTCAATTGGGTAGAGATCGATCAAAAGCGTCGCTGTCCAACGTTCCGACATAACCATAATACGATACCTAGACTAATAATTTACTAGTTTTACAACACTCTTACTACTACATGTACACATTTTTTTATTCCTGTCGAATCTTTATCTTTCTTGAATTAAATAACACCACAACAGCGCGAAATAACTGTCTACTTTAACACAGACGGCAGTCTAGCAAAGTAGCCAGGACAATGCTGTATACATCAGAGGTGGAGTCTACTCCATCCCACATAATAAACTATGAGTATTATTATACATAATTACAATATAATTGCATCTCATGTTTATCGTGTTATTTTATTATATTTTTTATTCACCTCTGTTACAACAAAAACAATAAAGTATGTCAATAAAGTCTTATAAATAAATAAACGGTTTGGCCAGTCTACTGTCGAGCTTTTCAGGGCCGCAGCGAAACACGGTACGAGAAGATGAAGAAGATCGAAAAAATATTTAGTCAATTAGTTACCTGGCTCGCCGCGCTGGTCGGCTGTAACGTCCGACTCCGGAAGTGTAGTCGCGAGCAGGTAGGACCTAGAATCCGGTTTGGGTGACGCAACATGCGTCAATTTGGTTATGAAATGGCGGCTACATTTGACGTTTGATGCAATACTAAACGTGTGCGTAAGAAAAACCCACCCAACCCGGTGTCGGGTACAAACGTGATTGGGAGGCGGAGCGGATGGATAGTCCCGTACAGTCGGTCGCTGGAGGCAATTTGAACTACGACCAGATCGCCGATCTCGCCTTACAGACATCGTGCTGCCGCTTGTCCGTAGAAATTGTACCTTTTCACGGGCAACTGTGGCATTTTGTAAAAATGTTTTTATTTAAATTATACCCACACAAGAGGCGGTACCTTATGCCAAATTATCCTAAGGTTTGACTTATGTGTTAATTTTTTGGTATTTTGGATAGACAAGAACTTGTCTGTAATACTGCCTATCAATTCTGAGCTTTTCAATACGTAAGGTATAATTTTTTTTAGTTGCACTTGATTATTAAGGACAACACATCATCTGAGATAATAAAGCGTGTAAAACTAATCAAAAAAATTATAAACAACCAACTAAATTTAACTACGAGTACCATTCTAAAAATTTTTTCCTAAAAATTATTCTTGTAATTTGTATTAAGTAAGTGCTAAATTTATTTTTTAAATAATTGTTTTTTTCAATAATATATGTTTTTTTTAGTTAATATTGACATCCTGAAGAAGAAAATGGTATTTTTCGAAACCGGTTGGTGTATTTAAACTCAATAAGTGGTTAATAAAACAAAGTTAACAAATAAAATAAATAAATACTGTATTTTATGTATTATTTCTGATTTTTTCGCCTAGGCGTTCGATATCTGTCACTTTGGTGGTGAATTTTTTTCGTATTCTGTGTAATAATGCATATTAAACAGTGATATCATCATCTGACGAACTCTCATCACTAAAATAGCGCGATATTGAATGATTAATTGTCGTATACGGCAACTGTCAAAGTATCAATGTGTCAGATGACTTTTGGAACAGCTGCGAAAAGTCCGCCATATTTAACTATCGATTCTCGTTTTTACTATCGGATATCGCAGAGTAAAATGAGTTTACTACGGGATATACTTTCGAGAAGTAAATATTTTTTTACTAACGATCAAACAAGGAAACGTTTAGTTGGAAAATGCTTTCGCATGCGGCTTACTCACCAGGCTTGGCTCCGTCCGATCACCGCTTATTTGCATCGATGGGACACGCAATTGCCGAGCAGCGCTTCACTTTTTACAAAAATGTACGAAAATGGCTCGATCATTGGTTTACCTCAAAGAACAACAGTTTTTTTGACATGGCATCCACAAATTGTCAAAGAGATTGGAACAATGTACAGCTAGCGATGGGCAATACTTTCCTGTTTCATATTTACATACCCAAGTATATATCGACTATTATTTTAATGATTGATATAAGTAAGAAATGTAAAATATTTATATTTATCAGACTTGTGCACCGCATGGGAAAGGTTAATATGTCAATCGCCCCCACGTGTTTATTAAATAGGACATATATTGAATGAGGACAATGTCCGAAGATTAATTAAAATTATAAGAAAGTGATTAAATTGAATTAAATCGAAAGTGATATATATATATATACAAGTCACGACCGTTCGTACACGGCGTCATCTGCCGCATCACAACTAATCGTTTCTGAGCTTAGTCCTAATTTACTTTTAATTTTTTTTATAATTTCTAAACCCGTTACGGCTAGGAATTTCACATAAAACTGAAATGTAACTAACTTACCATCATGCCGTTGGGTAAGCAGACAGGATAGAGCGCCACACTCTTCTATCCTGACACACAATTCTCGCCCGGTCCACATTCATACATCTTCTCATATTATTGAGGCTTCTCGCCCGCAGGGTACGTCTAAAATGGCATTCTACAAAATAAGCATAAATTTAAACGACAAAAAGGAATTTTGTATAAAATTGAATGACTCAAAAAAAAACATTTCATTAATCGTTAAACCTTTCAGACACTTGTCCCACTTGCATACAAACGGAACATCAAACACAATTAAAGTGAATTGTGCAAACAATTCGACAAATCAATTAAGTTCCGGCGAATATATAATTTGATTAGAAAATATATCTTGAATATACATATTTTTAAGTTTAAATTTAATATGCTGATAAACTGGCCAAAGAGGCTACTCTTTCCGAAGTTTTCCCTCATCAATTCCTTAATATGGTAAAAAAAAAACGTACAAATTCTATTTGGACTGCACAATGAATGTATTCAAATAATCATAATAGTAATCGGTTTAAAATAATTCAAAAATCTATTCCCCGCAACCCCTGGTTCACCAAAAGGAAAGTGTCCAAAAGCACAATATCTCTAGAATGAGAATTGGGCATTGGCCAGGTAGCCTCACATCTATTCAGATTGAACTTAATAGATTCCCAAATGTATGCCGAGGAGGAAACCCTTGACCATATCTTTTTTGCCTGTCCATTGCGGATCACAGGTTTTTTTTACAGTAATCTCGTCAATGGTAATTTTCATCTCCCGGTTAACTTGTGTCATCTTCTTTCCCTTAACACGCCACACTTAATCTATTTAATAGCAAATTTAATTGAACGACAATGGTATTGACTTGTAATATAATATTTCTTATTTTTTAATATAATTGTACTTTTGTCTATAAAATAATGTTTTAACTTGATTAATGGCACAAATCACTTCTTGAAGGGTGGATTGCTTATTTAAAAGAAGAAGAAGAAAAATAAGTTACTTAAATTTAAATAATTGTTGGATAATTTTTGTTTTTTTAATCAACAAAGACTAAGCATTCTACCAGGATAACATGAAAGTGTCGCGGTATCTTGCACTTTGATAGTCGACGTCTCGATTACTCGAAAGCCGTCGTGTGCTGTGTTCTCGCTCGCACTTGCTCCGCGCACAGCAATCTCCTCAAGTAAGAGAGCATCGGCGAATATGGATCAGTTAGAAAATTTAAACGCTGTATGTTAACCATTTTCCCGGAAAATACACACCCAGTTTTCTAATGCAGCGTGCTGTTGGCCAGCGGAGAAACGTCAGAGAGAAAAATCATCTCGGTCTACCAGGATCGCAGCGGCGCGCAAAGAGATGCACTCGCTGCACATTCTCAATATACACCAAACAATAATGCCGATATATTTCAAATTCAAAACGTTATCAATGATAAATATTAATTGTTAGGAGAACACATTCTTATTGTGAAGTTGTAATTATTCAGAACAGATATTTTAAATATGAATTAAATATATTAATTAGAAAGATATACATATAAAATCAATTTTATCGAAAAATATTGTTGTTGCGCTACCGGGATTCATGGATAAATGGGATAGGGAATAAAATCTGTGTGTTAAAAATAAAAATGAAGGCCATTAAAGCTTATGTAATGAATTTAGATTTAATTGAGGTAACTGAAGTATTGAAAATGTCTAGTTCGTTTAGGTGTGAATTGAAATAAAGGGGTGCCCGGTAGAGAAATGAGTATTGTTTGGCATTGATGTTGAAATGTGGAAGATTAAATGCTAGATTAGTTCTGGTTGACCTGGCTGACACTCGTCTGAGTAAATCAGGATAGTCTACTTTAGAGTTGGCTATTTTGTGTAGGAAAATGACATCGGCCGTTTCTCTTCGAGTTTGTAGCGATGGAACTTTGAAAATGATAGATGACTAAATGATAAAATCAATTTTATCGAAAAATATTGTTGTTGCGCCACCGGGATTCGAATCGGGGAAGGTGCATTATCCAACTATGCTACAGCGACAATATTTTTAGCGACAATTTTCGAACCTATATGTTACCTTTTTGATATTAATACATTTAATCGTTCCATTGTTTGAAAGAGCCATCTACCTTATTTTTACAGAATCTCAAATACCTTTGAGTAATCTAAAAGCGGACGCCAGAATTATCAATTCATTTTTATTAAATTTTGGACACATTGATACAACTTTATTATTAGGAGAACACATTCTTATTGTGAAGTTGTAATTATTCAGAACAGACGGTCTGTGATATTTTAAATATGAATTAAATATATGTATATCTTTCTAATTAATATATTTAATTCATATTTAAAATATTAATTGAGTTAGTCAGCAGTTTGCGCTCTATCCGACCTGCCGTTATGCGGAGCCTCGCTGTATCGCATATTCACTATACCGCAAATGTGATTAAACCGTTATAAACGACGTGTTCGTTAGTTTGCAGCACTGCCGAGTCGACGGCCAATTTATGAAATATTTAATTTTTTGAATTTATATACATATATATATATATATATACATATTACATATTCGTCGTTAGACTTTTCGCGCGCGTGTCGGTGGTGGTTATCAAACAAGTGCACGCAGGATTACTGCACACATAGACAACTGCACACGTAAACAACTGTGTATAGAATATTAGCTGGATTTATATAAATTACCTCACTATTACGATACGATAAACTAAATTACATTGAGTTATACTGTTGTATTCAGCTATCACTTTGAGGTTATTCATTATTAATTAAATTAATACAAATTCACTATCGGTATTGTCAAACCAGTTTTTTCTTCTGGATATACTAGACAACTAAACTAGTTTACCATCAAAGAAGGAACGGTAGTTCCAAAACCGGTTGACGATACCAAAAATAGAGTGAATTTGTATTAATCACATTAAGTTAGGTTATTTAACACAAAGTCACAGCAATGCAGTAGTAAACTGTCTGTGCGCTGTGTGCACTTGTCTTCTGTGCAGTTGTCATAAAATCGTCGGTAGTTGACTGAGACCGTGAGAAATCAAAAAGTGCATGCTCAGGAAATGCTATATGTATATGCGCGTGATACTGTGGAGGTCAACGTAGTTAATTTTGCTTTCTATTTACAATTACTTTAATTCTTATAATTCTTTTAATATAATTATGTATGCTAAAAAAATTAAAATACACCATTTTGTATTTACCTCAAACAACTTTCAATCATTAGGAGATGAGATGCTTTCGCAGCATCCTTGGACGATACGCCACTGAGTAGGTTCAGATGGTATAAAGGGAAATAATTTAAAGCTGACATGGAGAGTCTGATAGATAGAAGAGTGGAAATGAAGTGACTATCGGATGGATTAGTATATAGGGGTTTCCTATTTAGGAGTCACCAATATATGCTGTAGTGAAAGTCAGAAGGATCGATATGTGGATGCCAGGGACCTATATCTCCCAGCTGTCCTCTATGTTTAGATAAGGAAAGTATCAAATAATAAGAAACTTACAGATTATGTCGTTTATTGAAGACAGTTGCACAAGTCATTTAAATAAGATAGCTGCACAATTACAAATAAATAGAAACAGTAAGGATTTGAAGCGTCAACTGGTACTAGAATTCGAAGTGAATGATTATCGTTAGCTCACGGGGCGACTGTGGCGCGATGTATTGTCGTCGGTTTGCGGGTCGGTATTTATTTAATTATTAACACAGTGCATATATGCTCTAATATAAATAATATTAAAGTCTTTTCTTTTACTAAAACATATCTGGTTACCTTCACTTTAAATCTATTCAGTTTCTCCTCCATTCTTATGTTTTCTGGTATTTCATTAAAAATCTTCATCGCACTTCTACATCATCGATTTCTGAGATTTGTCTCAGTCTATCCCTTCCTCTTGTACGATGCTCGTGCTCATGTTGCCGATTTAGCCGATATTTTCTTATTAAGGATTTTATAGATAAATAACATAATAATAAAATATATTTTCTGCTTAAAAATCATCATATTCAAATCTTTCAGCATTGCACTGATTCAAGTATATCTATTTTTTCTGAGTATTATTCTCAGAGACTTATTTTGCAACACTGACAATTGTTGCATTTCTTCTTCATTAGCCGAAAACAAAATGCTGCTGCAGTATTTGATATGAGGAATAATAACAGAGTTGTATACTATTTTACAAGACTCAGTACTAATGAATCACCTGTATCTTTGTGGTTGATGCGAGCCTGGTTTACACAAGAATGTGTGTGCGTGTTAATATAATGCAATGAAAACAAACTATTATTTGAAATTAAGGCGAAGGACAAAATACCTGACATCTATAAAAAGCATTCATAAGCCTTCATATTACAATTCGTTCCATAACACTGCCTTAATTTGTACAATGAACCTTTTATTTGTAATGAAATTAATAGAACAATTATTTACCAATTTTTTATTAAACCTATTTTATTTCTTTCTTAACCTTTGAGGCTTTGAGGCACCCACCGCCCCGATGAAATAAGCTCAGTGGGTCAGTGAGCAGCTACGTGTGATTCCTTTAGATTCATTTACTTCCTTCTTGGAACTCCTTGATAAGGCGGCTTATAAAGAAATTACAGACGGAAGATATTATATTTAAAAATGTATAATTTATTGTGGTGTCTACGGTTTGACGTATGTCAAGGCTCACGCGGAAGGATGTGTATATTTACGCGTTCTCTGCTCCGAACCGCGATCCGGGATACATCTTAATATTACATGGTAATATGTACAGTATGTTCGTGAATAAATACCATATTATTACCAAAAGTCAATTTACAATTTATTTCTAGATTATTTACCGATTCCCGAGACAGAATCTGTTCAATTGGTGCAGCCCATACAGCCAACACCAAAATACACTACAACTGGCGCAGCCGATTTAGAACTGGCGCTGTAATACATTATATTTATCGTATTGAGTTACGTTAATTTGAAAAGAGTTTATTATTTTTCGAAATAAAATTGTTATTAATATGGGTATTAGAACTAACGAATTACGTTTTTAAAATAAATTATGCGAATCTATTACGAATATTTAATTGCTACCGGGACTCTAACCCTGATATTTTTTATGCCGAGAGGATACGTCACCATTTCACCGCGTCAACTATTTAAGTTTACGACAAATCGTAAGCTTTATATTATATGTAAATTCTTCTAATTCTTCTAAATTATATAATTCTTTAAAAAGAAAAGTTTTTGATGATTTAATATCAACACATCATTTTTTATTTGAAAAATGTGTCTTCAGAATGTCACGTATCTAACTAATTAAAGTAATTAATATGCCAGTATCATTTCTAATATATTTACATAGAGAAATCGTTGCACACACATATTAGTACATTTTTATGAAGTTACATGTGATAAGATTCGGTTTACGTGTGTATCTAAACATAGTGCATACACATTGATCTTTGCAGTTGACCGCACCAGTCGGCTGTTGTCCTAGTGAATAACTGACTATACTAGTTCATCAACATTACTTTTTATATCATTTCACAGTTAAAAGTTATTATTTTCCTGTTATGATATTCAGGCCTATTCTCAAAATTGCAATATTGAAATGAAGGTGATTGTTACACCAACCCTCAAAAATAGACAGTATGTAAATTAACGTCCGTGTTATATTTGAATGAGAGAGAGGGAGAGAGAGTGAGGGAGTGAGGGAGATAAACCCGATGGAAATTCCAAATGGGCAATTTTTACAACTATACCGCCTTGATAAGGTACAACTATACCGCACAAATCACGCAAACGACGTCTTTCCATTCTCGAGTTTCGACTAAAAATATAAGTTTTTGGTTAAAATAAGTACTAATACAGTATTCAAAGTTCACAGAAAAAGGTTTGTTCATAAATTACCTATTGATTTCCTCATCCGCCGCGTCGTAGTGAAGAATCACGGCCAATCCTGTTGCCATTTTTATGTTTTGACAGATTATGGTACGTTTATCTCCCTCACTCCCTCTCTCTCATTCAAATATAACACGGACGTTAATTTACATACTGTCTATTTTTGAGGGTTGGTGTAACAATCACCTTCATTTCAATATTGCAATTTTGAGAATAGGCCTGATTATTTGTTAATCTTGGCAAACTGTGTGGTTGTAACGAAACCAGTTTTTGTCGTGATGACATGTATTTACATATTCAAAGTGTCACCTGTCGCACGTTTGACTCCTCTTGACATTGGTCCAGATCAAATATATCACTTATCACATCGCACAACAAACACATTGTCACAAAATATGTATTATATGTAAATATAACTTTCTGGTGAAGTTCTATTAGTAATTCAACGTCGTATAGACAAGTTTAATCTTGTCCGTGTCATAGAATAGTAGTCTTGTTCTAGAATAGCATCTATTCTACAGGCTATTCCGAAAATACTGCTATCTGAAGGTTCAAAAATAAACTGTGGACGTAGAAGTTTAAATAGATCTTTGTAGTAATTGACACAATAATAAATGAGGACGGTTGATGAAAGTAAAATTAATAATAATTGTCAATCATAGTTAGACTGCGATACATGCTTCCCCCAAGGATCAGCTTCTACTAGGGTTGTAGAACCGACCAACCGTTGCCAGAAGTCTAAATTTAGCGAACGGGCATTAGCGGTGGCAGGCCCAGAAGCGTGGAACTCTTTGCCGTCCGTCATACGAAACAGTGTATCAGAGAGTTTATTTAAGAATAAACTAAAATACATTTTTTTTATTTTAAAAACAAAGATAATGTAGGACTATAAACAGTTTATGTGTAAAACGCCCCCTCGAGGTGAAAGTTTTAAATATTAGTTTTCCAATATTATTATTATTATTGTTATCAGCAATCTGTCTTCAGCATTTCTGATGTCGTCGCTCTTTCTTCCTTCTCCGTCATTTATCATTTCTTTGACAAATGCGTCCAACATGTTTTTTAAACTTAAAATATGAATTAAATATATTAATTAGAAAGATATACATATAAAATCAATTTTAACGAAAAATATTGTTGTTGCGTCACCTGGATCTCTTTCCTAACCGGGGAAGGTGCATTATCCAACTATGCTACAGCGACAATATTTTTAGCGACAATTTTCGAACCTATATGTTACCTTTTTGACATTAATACATTTAATCGTTCCATTATTTGAAAGAGCCGTCTACCTTATTTTTACAGAATCTCAAATACCTTCGAGTAAACTGATAGCAGACGCCAGAATTATCAATTCATATTTTTCGATAAAATTGATTTTATGTGTATATCTTTCTAATGAATATATTTAATTAATATTTAAAATATCACAGACCGCCTGTTCTGAATAATTACAACTTCACAATAAGAATGTGTTCTCCTAATTAAAATAAATATTAATAGTGTTTATAAGGAGCACTTGAGATGCCTAAACTAAAACAACTATTCAGAATTTTCCAATCACCTTTTGGAAACAAACCATTATTTTTGATATTAACAAGGGTTTAGAAATTATACATACAAATATTAGGGGTTTAGAGTTAGATAAATTTGAAATTTAAAAAATTACAAAAAGTATTAATAGCAAGCTAAATATTATAAATAATTAAATCCTCTCCTCTTTGCAAATAGTCACCTTTTAAATTTGTTTTCATATTAATTATTACTTATTCACCACTTTATAGATTTGTTTTTATCTATGCTTGTATTTTCAGTATACATTGTTTCCTGAAGAAGATACCGTAGATATCTAAACATGTAGAATAATCAATAAATAGTGGTTTAAACAAAGTAAGTAAAGTAAAATGAGGCCACAAAGCAATTTTACAAATATTAAAAAAGTTAAAATATTAAATTTGTTCACTGAGTCTACACTGAATCTATAGTTTACAGTTGGAATGAACTTCTTTTGAACATTTTCCAATATATCAGAGTATGTAGGTATTATAATAAGGATTGTAGATTATTATTATTAGTATTATACTATTGACAATTGATAATACCAAAATTTTTACACATTTCACCCGGGAAGCCTCCGAAAAATACATGTGTAGAAAAACATATATTTTGTCTGTAGTTAGTTAACGTAACCGATAGACGTGTCGATCATATGACGCAACAATCGACCTGCTGGTATAGCGCGTGTGTGTGTGTGTGTGTATGTGATAGTCCTCGACGATTGGTCAAGAGTCAAACCCGGGCAGGGCCTATCACAATCTCACTATGTATTGAGAATATCAAATCGGTTATGCAATAAATATTCTTCCGCGTTATTGGCACGCAATCAGCTGTAACACTTCGCAAGCCGCGCCGTGGAGGGTCCACGCAAATTTCTCCGTCGGACAAATCTCTCAAAATTACAATGCGGAGATTAATATATTATACTGAGTATGACTGACCTTGTCTACAATATATTATAATGAGTGAATTCCTAAAGAAATTCCGAGTCGAAAATTTATATACATACAGGATGCGCCGTTAGAATCCAGACAAATTGTATTTGAAGTTCCCGCTATATTTGAATTCAGAGTTAGGTGCTAGTTGGCGCTAGAGTTAGCTAAATATGTCAGTAAGACTTTCATAACCTCAAAATGGCTGAGCCTGTCAACCCAAGCATGGAGTACGATAGAAGGGCAGCGATTATAGGAAAAACTCCCACCGAAATTATTAAATTCTTCAGGTACCCAAGATCAACTGTATATGACTGTATAAGATGCCTACAACCCCAAGGACGTCTCTGTAGCGGGCAAGACCAAGTTTCCGGCCAATATCCACGTCCTGAGCGTCGTCTCAAGTGAGGGTGATATCATGCCGCCGCACTTCTTCGAGGTTTATTTAGAGGTCTTGAGGACAGTGGTAAAGCGTGGATCGTGATCTTTGAGAGACCGTATATCCATCAACAAGATGGAGCACCCGCTCATACGAGCCATTTAGTGCAAAATTGGCTCTCTGACAACGTTGACATGTTTTGGTCGAAGGACTTTTGGCCTCCCAACAGTCCCAACCTAAACCCTCTGGACTACTAAGTGTGGAGCGTAGTCGAGAGATGAACCAACAAGTCTAGGCACCCTAACGTCCCCTAACTCTCCCCGGGCCGCTATCGAGGCAGAGTTTACGGCCATGAACCGCGATATGTTGAAAATAGCGCGCTCGTATGAGGCGCAGGGTGGCTATATCGAATGAAAGTTCCCGGCGAGGATCCTTGAAATGAGATATAACAGCATTTTTTGGTATCTCTGTATATTGGCTTAAATAAACAACTTTCTGCAATAACATTTTTTTGTCCGGATTCTAACGCGCACCCTGTAAGTATATAAATAAAAAATATTTATTATGAAAATATATAGTTAATCAACAATAGTACCAAAAATAATAGTAAATTCAACCAATTACACATTTTCTCTAAATCATAAAATTCAATAACACGACACAGGGTGGGTTTGATAACAAAGATTAATGCTAAGCGTTGTAGAACACATTGAAAAGACCGACAACTCTCTTCTATTAAAGGAGTTAAAAAAGTAAGAAAATTAAGAAAAGGAAAAGAAACAAACAATTTTTTTCCAGAGGGAACGGAAGGGAGAGGAAGAAAAAAGATGGGATGGGGATTAAATTCTGTGTAATAATAATAAAATATCAATCCATTATAATATTTCTGATAATAAATTGGACTTAACATCTTCCACCTTTGTAGGTAGAATGATTGATTATATAATATATACTTATATATTAATTCAATATAAAAAAGTATATTCTCGTATTATTAAGAACAATTAAATATATAATTGATGAGCAGAGAACAATTACATTTAAACTCAATAAGTGGTTAATAAGACAAAGAAAACAAATAAAAATAATAACTTATTAATTTTAAAAAAATATTTAACTTTGTATTAACCACATTTTATTATTTTTTTAAATATAGTTAATACCGCGTGTGCGGTTAAGCCTCCGCCAGACAATAAATATTTTTTGCTTATTTTATATTATAGATCAGTTAGCGTTCTGATGAAGATACAGACGTGTAAAAAGCCAACATAAATTAGATGGCTTTCGAATAATGAAACGATAGATGTATTAATTTGAAAAGTGTAACATATAGGTTCGAACATTTGTCGTCAATGTACTGAGCGCTATAGCATAATCCATTAATGCACGTTCCCCGGATTGGAAGTGATCCCGGTTCGAATCCCGGTAGTGCAACAACAAATTTTTCGATAAAATTGATTTTATATATATGTATCTTTCAAATGAATACATTTAATTTGTATTTTGAATATTATTCATTCTTTCTTCATGTCAGTATTGACATACAGTGACCTCTGTCAGATGAGATTAGACTCGTAATGCTCCTTCACAGGCGTCGGTCCTGGATCGTCCTCACAGATATCATGTCAGAGATATATGTATTGCAAAAAAAAACCTTATTACGCGACTACAAATATATTATATTATTGATTCCAAATTATATATTGAATACAAGAAATTAAAGATAATCAAATTTCGAGTAGTCATACTATATTTTGTTAGATGATTCAGGGTCCGAAGTACTGAAATACTGGATAAATTTCGTAAATATTTATTTCGAAGCAGTTAGACATAAAGCTTAATATGTTTTTGTAAAAAAAAATCAAACAATAATATTTTCCATAACGGTGCGGAATATGCACATATTCCTTGAACATTTTCGATTTGTAATTTAGTCAGGTATCCACCAATAAAAAATTGCGGACTAGGTCTGTTACACCATGTGTAGAAAGACAATTGAAATTTTCAAACGTAAAAATAACACGAACAGTTGAAATGATTTCATGTATGTATCCCGCACACCTGGACAAATATCTTAGATAAAGCCATCCATGAAAATACATACATCATAAATAATCCATCATTATTAATAAATCAACAGAATCCCCCTATAATAATCAAAAAACCACTTAGCAAGGTAATTACGCGTGCACAAAGCCAGCTATTAAACAAATAACTAAATTACAAGTCACCTTTTGTAACCGCTAGATACAATTAATAGCGACCTCAACTATATGATAAATGTATAAATTTCACTGTTTCAAAAAAAAAAATTATATAATGGCTAATTATTTTGATTAAAATTAAATTAACACGCCTATTCGCTACAAAGCGAGTCACCACCTCACCGTCTACTTTCGGTTTCGACACAGACTTGCAAAATGAGTACGTCTCTTTTATCACATATCAGAGTTGGATGCAGGCATGGCCTTACTACGCGTTTGCCTGGGGCGCTAAGGTAAAATAAAGTTAATGATCTGAGAGTTATGGGCTCAATTTATCATCAAAAAGTGTGGTCAAGTGCGTGGTCATTATTGAAAAGTTTAACAATACTTTGAACATAGACGCTCTTACATTATTTTATTTTTAAATGTATACAAATATGTATAATATGTATAATAAACGAATATAGAATTTTCACCAAATATATTTTATTATTATGGAGTACACATTCTTATTGTGAAGTTGTAATTATTCAGAACAGACGATCTGTGATATTTTAAATACTGATTAAATGTATTAATTATATAAGTTGTATCAATGTGTCCAAAATTTAATAAAAATGAATTGTTAATTCTGGCGTCTGCTATCGGTTTACTCAAAGGTATTTGAGATTGCGTAAAAGCAAAGTAGATGTCTTTCGAATAATGGAACGATAGATGTATTAATTTGAAAAGTGTAACGTATGGGTACGAATATTTGTCGTCAGAAATACTGTCTGCTGTAGCATAGTTAGTTAATACACCTTCCCCGGATTGGAAAGAGATCCAGCATCGAATTTCGGTAGCGACAACAATATTTTTCGATAAAATTGATTTTATATGTGTGTCTTTCTAATCAATACATTTAATTGTTATTTTTTGACACCAAAAAATATAATAGCATTTCCAAAAAAAAAATATTTAACGACCCATTACAAAAAAAAAGAGTCCCGGACGAGACGGCAAATTTGTGTGTTGCCGAGAAGCGGAAAGTTCTTGAAACAGCTCTGTCTCGAGCATTCCACTTTCTCGTTGAGGCCGCCACATCCATTCATGAGCAAACTACGGCGTGTGAGAGTAAAACCGTGGATGCTTCACGGTCAGGAAAGATGTTCGGAACTGGTTTGTTCGCTAACACGTCCACACATAACTCTCGGAAGCATCGCCGGCTTACGTCAGGTCGGGGGCGGTCCGGGGTGAAAGTGGCGCAGGTTGATCTGATCATTTGCATCAGTGGGTTGTACTCTTATTATAAGTACTCACTTTTAGGGGAGGATTACTATAGCTAGACTTTTCGGTTCACAGGCAGTGACGTAACTATGCCAACGCAGTGCATTGGGGCTAGGGATTCTGCATTTTCGACTTTTTATCAATTCGCGGGACTCGAGAATTTTATTTAATTAAAAATAAAATGTATTAATTAGAAAGATATACGTATAAAATCAATTTTGCAATTGCATCGGTGGCCATTTTTTGTAGTTACGCCACTGGTCACGGGTCAAGTTGCGTGGGAAATAAAATGATGTCGCCTCCTCAACTATGCTCCTCTGAATCTTCAGGCATTTTTGCCATGTTATCAGACGTGAGGATACCATTGTGTGGTTGGTGATCCAAAATTTTTCACATTATATTGGTTCTCTTGTAACAAATCTGCCTTGTTGAACTTTTTATTCTTGTGCGTTCGCATACTTTTTTTGACTAATAAAGAATGCACGTAAAGTAATTTGTAGTTTTAAAATGTTTCTGTATCTAACATCTCGCTATTTTTATTTTAATACTAATTAATTTTGTCATTATAAATTCTCTGGTTTTTTTATGTCTATTTTGTTTAGTTGAGCTCAAGCTCATAAAACGATTCCGGGATAGGGTTAGTCATTTCGGTGATTCAAGGGAGGGTATATGAAGCTGCATCTCGCGTAAGATCACCAACACGGTGGACCGAAAGCCGGTCATAAGTGGGAGTGTCCACCATTGATTGGTCAGTTGGGTAAATTCTAAAATCTTTCCAGCGAAATGGCAAAATATTTGTAATTTAATACTTTCATTTGTACTTTTCAGAATAAACAGTTGTAGGCATATATGGTTTTAGGCAACGTTTGTGCGCACGTGTCGAGTCTTTATGCCAAATAAAACGGAGTGTACATGGGTTTCAGTTTTGGTATTTTTTTTTAAATCTCAAGCTGATTTCTGAATTTAACTCACACAGCCCTGAACATTCGCAGTTGGCACCTAATTGCGCTATCGGCTACGCTACGGATAGACAGAGAAATTAGTCAATTTTCTGGATTTGTATTTATCAGAATTTGTGCAGAAAATGTGGCAAACGAGACTCTCTGTTTTATTTATTTGTTCAAACACATGGCGGAGACGTGTTAACTCGCCTACATCGTGTGCATTGCACTTTCGTACTCGAAATCGCTAATTACTCCCAAAGGCAATAAAGCCTTACCCAACAACCAACAACCATTGTTTGTCTTCCATTTTCACAAACACATTTCAAAAGTTACCTCTTTGTAATGTCGGCAAATGACGTATTAAGGAATGACCGAGGCTGAGGGACTTCTGGCCTCCGAAACACTGCTTTGATAAATGTTACTATAAAAGTATACATATATTATTGTAAGTATTAAATAACGTGAAAATTACACGCGGTTGTGACACTTCACAAGGCTTCAGTCGTTATACTTAGCCTTTATCATACCACGATATAAAATACCCTTACGCAGCCACACCATCAACTCGTGTAACCGTAAGAAATTCGAATTTTTATAGTATTTTTTAATGAGAAAAACTCTTATATTGGCTTAAATGATTTTAGAATTGTTAATGCTATAATTTACTTTAAAAACTGAGCATTAAATGTGAAAAAATGATTAATATAATAATATAATTCGGAGCCATCACCGAGTCCGATACAATATGACCTTCTTTTTATTTCAACGTATTAATTTGAATTAAATATATTAATTAGAAAGATATACATATAAAATCAATTTTATCGAAAAATATTGCTGTTGCGCCACCGGGATTCGAACCTGGATCTCTTTCCTAACCGGGAAAGGTGCATTATCCAACTATGCTGTGCAAAATTTCCTAAGGATTTAACTAAAATATGAATTTAATGTTGCGTGTGTTTACCGAAATATTTACAGGTTTAATTGTGGCGATGGACCTGCGCTACAGCATGGCGTACAATTATTAAAAACAATATTAAATATTTTTGGATTTTTTTCATTACCCTATCGCAGGGGTCGGTAGATCGCGGCTCTTTTCATAGAAATTTGAAGCTCTCCAATTCTAGATCGTATTTAGTACATGGAATAGTTTTCAACTGAAACATATCACAATAAAATAACTAGTATTTGTCATTCTCACAACCTTTGGCACTACCTATTTATGTGAACAGACATTTATTTTTTATTAATATTAAAAATATAATACAATTTCAATAATCAGTGGATATGTATGTATATATATATTTTAACGTTTGTTTCTTCTCTATGAGAGTAAGACTCGTGTATAGAGGAGTATATTCGAGTTAATTTATGTTTCAATTAGTCTGTGTACATATTTTTTTTAACTTTAGTTACAAATTTATGATACTCCGTAATTTTTCTAATTTTAATGGAATAAATAAAAAGTTAAAAAGGAAATTAACCGATAAAAATTTACAATCAAATGCCTAAAACAAGTAGTTACTTGCAATACATAGTGAAGCTTTCGAAAGCGATGCAAAGTCACCGTTCTCTAGTAAACTTTACAAAGCCAAAAATTGTTTTATTAAATACGTATTGAGTAAGTATTGAGCTACTGAAGCTTATAACTACCATATATTACATTCTTCTAAGTAACCTAGATTTTATCTCGTCTATCTCTTTTTCGTCATCAAAATACAGTGAAAATGTTGACATTCTGTTTCATATTTGGCTCTTCTCACTAGAAAGTCCCCCATGCCTTAGCGTATCTACGCTTATTTGTACGATTAATACATCGATACTTATCTCAACGGCAATATGGACCACAGAAAGTAATCAAACCTCAATAATGTGCCAGGATAGAGATCAGATCATGGCATCACCATAAAGTGAAGATCGACTTACAACCAAAACCATATATTTGTATATATCATGTACAATATAGGGGGTCAATTCATCTTGCGTTGAGATACATTTTTTAGCACATCCATCCTGGAACGAGACGCGAAGTTCTGACCACCAAATTACTAGGCCAGCGTCTTAACCACAGACCAACAAGCTACTCAGATATCATGACCACTGAAAAAATGAGTTCAGTTTTGTCTAAAATAAACGAAATCCTGATATAGAGCGAGTAAAATGCAATAACCAACATGTTAAAATATTATTAGGAGAACACATTCTTATTGTGAAGTTCTAATTATTCAGAACAGACGGTCTGTGATATTTTAAATACTGATTAAATGTATTAATTAGAAATATATACATACAAAATCATTTTATAGAAAAATATTGTTGTTGCGCCACCGGGATTCGAACCTGGATCTCTTTCCAAACCGGGGAAGGTGCATTATTCAACTACGCTACAGCGATACTATTTTTGACGACAATTTTTCGTACATATATGTCTGCGTCTGCTATTGTTTTATTCAAAGGTATTTGAGATTCCGTAAAAACAATGTAGATGGCTTTCAAATAATGGAACGATAGATGTATTCATTTGAAAAAGTGTAACGAAAGTGTGTGAAAATTTGTCCAGGTTCGAATTCCGGTGGCGCAACAACAATAATTTTCGATAAAATTGATTTTATATGTTTATCTTTCTAATTAATACATTTAATTAGTACTAAAATATACTCAGAGATTGTTATAAAATAAATAGCGCTCAAATAATATTAATAATAATAAAGTGAAAATAACGCGGTACCGTTATTATAAGAAATTAGAGCTATTTAAATTATTACCGATAATATTGCGGTATCGAGGCGAAATAATTTTTTAAATTTTCAGAATCATTGTTTTAAGGTCCCGGTCTGGCCAATCCACTCTCGTGACATGGCAGGATCCAGGATGTGCAATGTGTGCCAGGAAATAACTCGACGACGCAGGCGGACAGTTAGTCACGCAGAGAGGCCGACCGTCGCATGGTGACGCAACACAAACAACTTTGTCCCAAAAGTAATCGTTATTTGGAGGAATTCACATATTTGTCTTGAGTGACATTGGCGCTTAACAAATGTGACTCTCGGCAATGTTACATAATGCATTTTAAGTGATCAACAACATTTGGGCGTTATTTTTAATCATTTTTATTCAATTTATTTATCTACGAGATAATTATACAATTGCAGTGGGATTTGTGTTGTGAGAGGCGTAGTTTACAATCAGGTGTACAAGATTTTTAGTTAAGAGTATGCAAATACAAAAATGAACTAACAAATATTATTAAATGAGATTTTCCATAAATATAAAGTAGATTGCTTTCAAATAATGGAGTAACAGATGTATCAATTTAAAAGTGCAACATATAAGTTAGAAAATTTGTCGTTAACTTACGTTATTGTTACGATGTAATAGGTCAGCGTACTTCCTCGGATAGAAGGGTTCCTGGTTCTAGCGCAGGTGGCAATAAAAATATTTTTTCCATAAATAGATTTTATTTCTATATCTTTCTTATTGATACATTTAATTTGTATTAACAAATATTATTAGAAGAACACATTCTTATTTTGAAGTTGTAATTATTCAGAACATAGGTCTGTGATATTTTAAATACTAATTAAATGTATTTATTAGAAAGATATACATAAGATATTCAGTTTATTAATAATACATTTGTGTAAATATCCTATTTAAGTAATAATTTGAAAAAAAGTCAAATCTATTGTATAACATCTGATATAGATTAATAATAACAACTTATATTCTCGTAAAAAAAAACGCGCTTTTGAAAGGTAAGCCTTAATATAATATAATATATTACATGGCAAGCGGCATTGGAGTTGACACTGTGTTTGGATGAGTTTCCCAATAACAGGTCGACCCATCTTTCTAATTCATATTTTAATCCTACTTTTTAGATTCTTCGGATACCCTAAATATGGATACACTTTCTAATAATTTATTCTATACTTTAAGGCCTAGGTGTAAAATTTATTTGTCCATACGTGGTTCGCGCTCTTGGGATTTGAAGAGAATCTTTACTTCGCGTGTAGGAATTGTGTTTTGAGTTTCTTTGAAGTGTATTAGTTTGTGTTTGTGTAAGTAAGCTAGAACGGTTTTAGCGTAGGTTTGTCACACATCGAAAACGTCTAATTTATTAAATATGTGATCTGTCCTTGTTTGACCTCGATTGACCCTATCCCTATAATATTCATTAAATCGATGATTTTGATTTCACGGGAACCATCTTGAGATTTGAAATTGTCGCGTTACTATCAGAACAGTTACCAGCGTGGGACACAATAGGCGTCTCCCTCGTGTGAGGGGACCCGTCCGCCGGGCGAAAGCGAGAGGGGATGTCTGACGAAATAACAGGTTGTCGGATTATCCGACGAAGAATCCGAATAAAGTTTGGATACAGCGCGCCGGCCGGAAGTGCGGACGGGTTTGTTGTGCACCGCCGGCTAAATGTCGCATAGAAACGACCGCTATTACGTTTCAGAATCGAAACGCTGCACGCAGCTAACACGGCCGACTTATTTATGTAATAGTCTTAAATTCCACATTCCGACAGCGGATTCAGTTCCACACGCTCAACTGGCATGCTACTATCGCATTTTTGACTAGATCTGAATAGCAGGGTGTACCGCCTTTTTCTACCTTCTTTCCATCTTTTGATTTCCTTTCCCACTAAAATTAGAGCGTAATGGCTTCGTATAGAGACTTTAATCCGGAGAAACTCAAGGATCAACACGAGATTGGCTGAAAGAAACCAAAGTTTTCGATTAGATAGCAAACTCGACACGTGCGCACAAATGTCATCTAGATCCAGAACCAACCGACCATAGATTCTAACTCACCCAATTGATGTACAAAACATCAATGGCCAACGGACTAAATTTAATTGTTTTAAATAAATATTTATATAAACAATAAAAAAATATATAACAAAGTACCCCACTCAGATATTTATAAATCATGTTTAGATTTTTAGACTTAGAATTTTTTAGACTTGACTTAGAATTTGTTTAGCGCGAGAAAAAATAGTAGACGAATAATTTTAAAAATTAAAAACTTAGTATAAACCACTTTGATTAATTTAACGTCGACCGTTTTAATACCACTGCATCTACGTTAGAACGGACGCGCACTAACTGATCCATAAAATAAAATATTAAAAAAAAAAAAAATTGTCAGGTCGGGATAAAATCTTTTATTTTCGTTACTACGGTACAGTGACTAAATATAAATTCTATATGGATATATACACTGTAATTAACTATGATTCGTTTTTGCGATGTGTGCAATTTAATCGTAAGTGATTTGTTTTCTACGCTGTGTATTATAGGCATTATTAATAAAAATATAATAAATATGAATTAAATATATTAATTAGAAAGATATGCATATAAAATCAATTTTATCGAAAAATATTGTTGTTGCGCCACCTAAATAAGGTAGATGGCTCTTTCAAATAATGGAACGATTTAATGTTGTATATTATGATATAGATATTAATTATCAAAAAAAGGTAACACATAGGTTCGAAAGTTTGTCGCTGTAGCATAGTTGGATAATTCACCTTCCCCGGTTAGGAAAGCGATCCAGGTTCGAATCCCGGTGGCGCAACAGCAATGTTTTTCGATAAAATTGATTTTATATGTATATATTTCTAATTAATATTTATTAATTCATATTCATATCACAGACCGTCTGTTCTGAATAATTACAACTTCACAATAAGAATGTGTTCATTTTTATTGTGAAGTTGAAAATAAATAAAAATGAATTGATAATTCTGGCGTCTGCTATCAGTTTACTCAAAGGTATTTGAGATTCTGTAAAAATTAGGTAGATGGCTCTTTCAAATAATGGAATGATTAAATGTATTCGCTAAAAATATTGTCGCTATAGCATAGTTGGATAAATGGACCTTCCCCGATTAGGAAAGCGATCCAGGTTCGAATCCCGATGGCGCAACAGCAATGTTTTTCGATAAAATTGATTTTATATGTATATATTTCTAATTAATATATTTAATTCATATTTAACGAATGCGTTCTCCTAATAATAAATATATAATGTGAAAAGTTTTTTTTAATTTCGTTAGTCGACAATGTTAAGGTACGTGTATGTAACAATAATACAAAATGACGTCATCAAAAAATTACGAGTACCTACATAATATAATAATTATGAAAGAATGGTTGCTTTTGGATGGCCGCACGTGCCGCATGGTTCATTACCATTGTGTGTACATTACGTAAAATTTGACCTAAGAAATTTCTCTTTTTTGTAATAAATCCGAAAACGCGTTAATTAATTCTCCTCCTCTCCTTTTTGTTTCTTCTCATTATTATTTTTGTTCCAAATTCAAATTGTTGTTTTATCACATGTTCTTGCGAAATTTTTCTCTCCGCCTAAGGCTCGGCACGATTTTGTAAGAATTGCAAACAATAATATTTTCCGTAACGGTGCAGAATTAGCGCATATTACTTAAATATTTTTGACTCGTTATTTAGTCAGGTATTTACTTATCCATAATAATATTGTCGGCTAGGTTTGTTACACCTTGTATACTCGTATGTATTTTTCATAATTAATTTTCATATTGGTATTCGTTTTGAGAAATTTTGAGGTGGAGCATTCTCCATAACTTTTATTTGTAAATATGTAATCAAATACCAAAAATAATTATTAGGCTATTATTTGAAACTTTTAATCCGTTAGTGGTTATCGAAGAGAAGAAATTTACTGTATTTAATCATGTACTGCATTTGAATAGAATCCTGTTATGCAATGAAATTAAAGATATAATTAAAATAATAATCTTTAGGAGAACACATTGTAATTATTCAGAACATAGGTTTAAAAAATTAATTGATAATTCTGGCGTCTGCTATCAGTTTACTCAAAGGTATTTGAATTTCTGTAAAAATAAGGTAGATGGCTCTGTCAAATAATTAAATGTATTAATATCAAAAAAATATCGAAAATTGTCGCTAAAAATATTGTCGCTGTAGCATAGTTGGATAATGCACTTTCCCCGGTTAGGAAAGAGATCCAGGTTCGAATCCAGGTGGCGCAACAATAATATTTTTCCATGAAATTGATTTTATATGTATATCTTTCATATTTAAAATAATAATCAATTTTAAACCATCTATAGACACAGAAAAATATTTCTTAAGTATTGAATTATATAGTATATTATGTAGGCCCGTCTAGATACACTTCATGCATAACACGATCAAAAATTATATTCACGGTATCTGAAATGATCTTCCATCGTGTCTAAAGCAGAAAGTGTCGCACGCTAGCACACGCAGTGCTCGCGTGTGGCTGTAAAGCATGGACCGGTCGTGTGATCAGTAGTAACTTTTTGCTCTGGGGTCGCTAAATTACAATCCTTCCGGAATAAGGTCATCAGACTAGCGCTGTGTGCACCTAAATGGGCCAGGATTACGCGACTCCATCACGACTCGGGTATTCCCCCAGTAAAATAATTCATAAAACACTTATTCAAGCGTTTTTTTGATGAACTCCCACAGCACCACGATAAACGTTCTGTCAACCTATGGCATGACGGCCCCCTCGCGTATTAAACGTTCCTAAACCGTCCTCCTTTGGAGGTTATCTCCTGCCCCAGCTAGCAGCCCCTGCATCACTGCAGTAATAATGTAATTATATATACAATAATAATAAACACACCAATGATGAAAGATCAAGTGGTCCAAAAGTCAAAGAAGTCAACTTTTTGTTATAGAAACATTTTATTAACGTCCGTAGTAAAAATCCTTTGTCAAAGCATAGATGGAGATGTCTACAGGCGTGACAAATAATCATGAAATATGCTTTATTCTTCGCATTATCTGTGGATTATTTCGCCTAGGCATTCGAAATCTGTCAATTTGATGGTGAATTTTTTTCGTATTATATATAATAATGTATATTAAACAACAAGATCATATAATATGTATCAAATATATTCAAAATATGAAAATAACTTAAAACGACTTATTTTTTATTTATACGTTAGGAAGTGTTGACGTATTTTAGGGGATTTGGTGGTTGTGTTTGAGATCATGAATTATGATGGATATGTGTTGTCGAAGCACTCGAATGGAGTGACCGACATTTGTAGGTTATGCCATTCGTATCAGAAGGTTTTTTGCATGGTGACACCGAATGCCCTAACACTCCTCTAGTCTCACGCGCGTTGGTGCATGTCGCAGTGTATATGAATGCGCGTGTAAGTATTTATGTTGTATTTAAATAAAACAGAACTTACAAAAGTTGGGGTTTATTGCAGCGCGATTCACAATTGCGCGTATAAAGTTAAAGACAGGAGTGACACGCTTAAAGTGTTGACTATCTCATATTGAAATCCGCTATTGGTCGGTGCGTTTCGGCACTGTACGGCTATCAGGTGATTCCATACTCGGCCGTGTCTATGGAGCGCGAGCAGGACCATCACAGAATAATATATATATGCAAATATTATACATATTATTTTATCAATAAAAATAAAATAATAATAATTTTCTGCAGAATGTGAATGAAAAAGTTTTAGAAGTCACATTTTTTCTAGGTTAGGAACGTGTGACATTCTATCCAGTGTGATGACATTAGGCATATACTTATACCAAGGTTTAAATTTATGTAATTTCAAAAATCATTGACTCTGTGAAATAATTAGGAAATTATAATTAACACGATGCAGTCTCTTTTGCCAAATTTTCAAAAGCGATTTTTCGCAACGTTAAAAATAAAATCGTACACGCAGTTGCACTAGTGTCCTTTTTACTAACCCGACGTCTTGTTCAAACACTGGACGTAATTGATGATAAATGATTCAAGATCGACATTGCAGTTGTTGAAGTAATGTTACGTGACGTATATTGAATAAACCTAGAAATGTATATTCAAGGAAGGCTCGATGAAGTCATTTTGTATGTCGCTTGTTTGTAGTTTTTCTCAAAACTGAGTATTTTTGCCCAATTACGACGGAAACCGCAAAAATTCCCTGAACTGTTATTTCGCGGAAATTAACTGACAACGTGACCTGAATATTATTGTTTTCTCCTAATAATAAAGTTGTATCAATGTGTACAAAATTTAATCGAAATGAATTGATAATTCTGGCGTCTGCTATCAGATTACTCAAAGGTATTTGAGATTCTGTAAAAATAAGGTAGATGGCTCTTTCAAATAATGGAACGATTAAATGTATTAACATCAAAAAGGTAACATATAGGATATGGTGTGGATAATGCACCTTCCCCGGTTAGGAAAGAGATCCAGGTTCAAATTCCGGTGGCGCAACAACAATATTTTTCGATAAAATTGATTTTATATGTATATTTTTCTAATTAATATATTTAATTCATATTTGAATATTATTGTTTTATTTTTGATTTTCTTGTTATTTATCAAAAAATCCACTCAGTATAATTTATATAATTTTCTTATACCGTAATCTATTGAAGGTTGGCGATCATCCTGAATTTAATAATCTTATGAAATAAAATAGTTTTATTTTAATTAACAGTGATTATTCCGGACACAAAATTAATATTTTATTAGACTTTATTGACATACAAGGTTTTTGTTGTAACAGAGGTGAATATATTATAATATAACATGATAAATAAAATATACAATTATATTGCAATTAAGTATATACTCGTAGTGTATTATGCGGGATGGAGTAGCTCCACCTCTGATATATACACCATTGTCCTGGCTACTTTGCTAGACTGTCGTCTGTGTTAAAGTGGCCAGTTTTTTTTTCGTGCTGTTGTGGTGTTGTTTAATTCAAGAAAGATACAGATTCTACGGGAATGAGAATAAAAATAGAGAGAAAAAAAAGTAGTGAGAGTGTTGTGGAACTAGTGAATTATTAGTGTAGACACTGTATAATTATTATATTAGAATGTTGGATAGCCATGCTTCTGATTGATCTCTACCCAATTGGATCATATATTGGGTCCATATTTGTATTGGAAGTGAACGATTTCCAGTTGGTGTTGAGTGTGTTGTACAGTTTCGGAGCTAAGAACATGTAGAATCTTTGATAAAATGTCGCTGTTGCTCTCGGAACTGGCGGGTGGATGTTCATTGTTTGTCTTGTGTTGCTTTCATGATTTATTATTTGTAATATACTAATAATATTATATTTTAAAAATAATTAACGTAAATTTCAATGCTCTAGTTCAATTTAGCAATCGATTTTCGTTTTCGTCGTATTCATTAGAATTAATTTAAATAACAATAACCTAGTTTAATGCACAATTTTGTAGTTTTTCATAAATAATAAAAAATTTCCACACTGAGATCTGTCATAAAAGAGCTATGGTCTCCTGTAGTATTGTCAGGATATTCGGGTAATTGAAATCTAATAAATCTGGCAAATTAAAGGATGAAATGTATGCATAAAACTAATAAATTTAAAAAAGAAGTTTGAAGATTCAGAGACATTGAGAAGGCACAAAGTTATTCCAATTTTTATAGCTCGAGCATTTATTTTGAAAAGTAAGAATATTAAAATGAGGCATAGGTATTACGTATATCTAGACATTTTTTTATTTTTAATATGTATATATATATATATTAATTTAGGGATATTACCCTATACACCTTGTCTCGCATTCACGGGGAAAAATATTAATTCACAATATATTATATATATATATAAAGGGTGGCCCAAAAAAAGTGAGAACATTTCGTAAAATGTGACATAATTACATCAAAATTAGTTTTACTATATCAACAATAGCTTAAATAGTTTACTAATTTATTTACTTATCTGTTTGCCTATATTACGTTTTATTTCGACAATTTTTGGTCGCCATTTTTGATTATTAATTTTCCCATTGTTTATATTTTTGGTTTTTTCAAATTGTTGCCCAGAATGACGAAAACCACTGCAGAAGACCGGATTCTGATAAAAAATTTGCTTATTGAAAAATATCGGGGTGCTAGGAAAATGATCAAAGAGTTTCAAAACAATGCCTAGCTATAGCCTAAGTATAGCTAGACATTACAGCAGGACGAAGCTCCATCTCTCACAGCCAGAAATACAATCAACTTTCTTCGTCGTGAGAATGTTAATTTCATCGAGCCAGGCATGTGGCCACCGAACAGCCCAGATTTAAACCCAGATTATGCAGTATGGGGTGTTTTGATGATTTCTGATTAGCTTAATATTGTATAAAAATAATTACATTAAGAACTATAATTAATTATATTATGTTTTAAAATAACTCATGTTTTACGAGATGTTCTCACTTTTATTGGACCGTCATGTATGTATTTAAATTTAGGAATATTACCCTGTATACCTAAAAATATTAATTGACAATATATCACATACAAAATAATATATTGAAATAATTGCCTGAATAACCTTTATTAATGTACATGGTTTATATACAGTGTAAGGGGTAGTTTTAAGAATTAACTCGGGGGTGTTTGGTAATTAAATATTCCAGCTACAATAGGACACAAATAAAAAAAAATAGTTTTAAAAAATGTTATATAGGTATGTTTTACTTAGAAAATCTGACGATAAACTGCAACACTCTAATCATTACTTTTCTTTTGTATAACCAAACCAATATAAATAATATTAATCGATCTGGCATATTATTCATATAAATTAATAGGATAACACATTCTTATTGTGAAGATGTAATTAATCAAATAATGGAAAGGTTAAGTGTATTAATATCAAAAAGGTAACATATAGGTTCGAAAATTGTCGCTAAAAATATTGTCGCTGTAGCATAGTTGGATAATGCACCTTCCCCGATTAGGAAAGAGATCCAGGTTCGAATCCCGGTGGCGCAACACAATATTATTCGATAAAATTGATTTTATATGTATATCTTTCTAATTAATATATTTAATTCATATTTGAAATATAAATTAATCTTCATAAAGTCATTCAGACTGGTGTTCACCTAGTTGGACGGACACGGGGCTTGTCCAGGAAATATTAAAAAATTAAAGGAAATAAATTTTAATTGATATATATATAAATTAATATATCATTACATGTACGTATTTTCGTTTAAATTTGATTATTTAACATATCAGATACTAATGATAGTAAAATTTGAACAACATTAATATTTTTAGCATTAAAATATTAAACTCACCTAAATATTCTATTTCACTGTCATCCGATTCAACCAACGAATTTGTACAAATTAATTACTACTTTACACAGATTTAAACTATTTATTTTTTGCCAATACAAAAAAAAAATGTTTTCGTCACAGAGAAATAAGCAAAAAAATAATTTTTTTTTTATTTTTTCATTCACTCGTGCAATGAACGCAACAGCTCCTGGCGCGGTAACGCGCGGTGCAGCTGGCGGAGTGAGCGCGGTCGGTCGCGTGCCGTCGAAGAGCGCCGAAGTGTGTCGTCGCGCGTCAACTATGTCGCCTCGACAGTTCGATATTCAAATATTTGGTCGGAGAAAGCTGCGCGCGACCGTGCTGTCGGACAACGGACCAGAAATGACTGCCGGCCTCTCCACGCACCGTTTCTTATATAAACTCTCCGTCTGCGCTGGGCACATCTCGCCGCCTGGACCTGGACGCCGGACCCGCGAGACGAGCGCGCCCCGATGCGCAACCGAGGTGACGTCTGACGAGTGGAGTGGATGGCTGTTCAAAAAAAACAATCAAATTTAAAATATTAATTAGAAATATATACATATAAAATCAATTTTATCGAAAAATATTGCTGTTGCGCCACCGGGATTCGAACCTGTTCGAATCTTTTTCCAAACCGAGGAAGGTGCATTGATTTTATATGTATATCTTTCTAATTAATATATTTAATTCATATTTAAAATATCACAGGCCTATGTTCTGAATAATAATGTGTCCTCCTAATAATAAAGTTAGATCAATGTGTCCAAAATTTAATAAAAATGAATTGATAATTCTGGCGTTTGCTATCAGTTTACTTGAAGGTATTTGAGATTCCGTTAAAATAAGGCAGATGGCTCTTTCAAATAATGGAACGATTAAATGTATTAATATCAAAAAGGCAACATAGGTTCAAAAATATTGTCGCTGTAGTATAGTTGGATAATGCTCCTTCCCCGATTCGAATCCCGGTGGCGCAACAACAATATTTTTCGATAAAATTGATTTTATCATTTAGTCATCTATCATTTTCAAAGTTCCATCGCTACAAACTCGAAGAGACACGGCCGATGTCATTTTCCTACACAAAATAGCCAACTCTAAAGTAGACTATCCTCATTTACTCAGACGAGTGTCAGCCAGGTCAACCAGAACTAATCTAGCATTTAATCTTCCACATTTCAACATCAATGCCAAACAATACTCATTTCTCTACCGGGCACCCCTTTATTTCAATTCACACCTAAACGAACTAGACATTTTCAATACTTCAGTTACCTCAATTAAATCTAAATTCATTACATAAGCTTTAATGGCCTTCATTTTTATTTTTAACACACAGATTTTATTCCCTATCCCATTTTCTTTTTTTTTCTCCTCGCCCTACCGTTTCCTTCGAATATATATTTTTTTTATAACTTTTTTCTCTCACATTTTTCTTCTTAAATTTTAAATTGTACTCACTGTATAAAATATATTGTATCTTCTGGGAAAACATGTAACTGGTTTAATTATTATTTAGGTTTAATTATGATTTTCGTATTTACTGATAAACTGTATGTTTTCCAAATAAAATAAAAATAAATGTTTCACCTTGCCATTTGTGAATCTTGCATTATTATTTACGTTTTTAGATGCGGTACCAACATTGAATATCGAAATCTCAGGATTGCAATTTTAGTTCGGTATTGGATTCACTACCTGCCAGAAGATCAAAAGCAATTAATAATTACTAAGTACGATTAGGTAAAATAATATTATACATTCACGCACTAGAAATCCAATAACAAACAAAATAATTAGAATAATTCACCAATTAATATTTATTAATTTTATTTAATATTTGTATTAACTATGTTTATTAATTTGATGGCGATCTGTTTCGATACAAGGACTCCGGGATCATCGTGCACACGAAATCCGTTCATGTATGTGATCTACCTTCAGCGTCGCGCTGAACTGCCGGCCTGAAAATGCGTGTTTCATGATCGTTTCAGAGCGACACTTCAGCAATAAGGCACCACCTGAAGATGGGTAATGATTTACGCAAAACATTGGGACAATAATGGTCTTTCTCAGCGCCAACGGACGCGGGATATTCAAGACACTTTCTTTGTGACAATATGTAAATATGTATTTATATATATTCTGGGTTAGATCGCGCTCTTTGTGTATTGTTTCTTTGGAGAAACCTAGGCCAACGTTCTGGTACGGTAACACGTGTCATTGTCAAGGCGTTGCGTCAAAAAATAACTATACAAGCGTACTCTTTCGCAGGAGATATAAATCTCCCACAGAACCTGCAAGAGACGCCAGTTGCACATACTAGTGCTCGCGGAAACGTATAAATATGTGTACCATATTTTTACGAGTATAAGTCGAACTTTTTTTTCATTTTTTTTTTTTAAATATACCTGCGAGTCAAATTTGCAAGTTATAAAATATTAGCATTATATCATATTGATTGGGTATTTGTATAAAACATATTTATTTCTTCAGTTCATTCGATAATAATTCTACATGTTCAGTAATAATATTTTTCAATAGAAACTTTCAGGGTGCGACTTATACTTGGGTGTGACTTGTACTCGTAAAGATACGGTATACAAATATAGAGAGAATATTATGTTCCGGGCCGATGTTATTTTTAAATAACTAATAAACTAAACATAATTTTTTAGTTTTGTTTTTATTTATAAATTATTTGATTTATTACAATTATGTATAGAATATAATATTAGCCAAGTGGCTGCCTTTTTTGGCAATAATACGTGCTTTTTTAATCATATTTTTCGTAATATTCTCGCACACTTGGCGTGTTATTTCAGCAATTTTATTTCGAATATTGTCCTGTAGCATGTAACCAGTTTTTGACATTATGAGATTGGGAAGAGTTACGCGCAAAATTTCAAGCGTAGCTCGGGCTGTGTATTAGGTGGTTCCGTTCTATATTTCAGACCTAATCGACTCAATTCGGCTACCAAGAAGTTTTCCAACATGTGACGATAGCGATCACCATTAATGGTTACAGCATTGCCTCTTGAATACGGATAGTAATAGGGCCCAACGATGCCACAGTGACCCTGAGTGAGTGTTAAGATCGTTAGTGTATCAATTGAGGATTCTCAGTACCCCAATAATGGCTATTTTGTTTATTAACAAAACCCGCCAAGTCGAAAGAGCTTCGTCGCTCATGAAGATTTTTTTCCAAAAGTCTAATGTTTATTTAGATAACATATTTTAATGACTTAACGCGTTATTGAGGCGATAGATATTTCATAATAAATTGTAATTTAATACTCTTTACAAATACTAAAAACGAACCGACAAATATTTGTCAAACTAAAATGGCGATTAAATAAAATAAAATCGGCCTGGAACATAATATTCACCTGTATATACGAACATAAAATTTATGAAATTAGGGAATCTTTGATGGCTAGACCATATAGAACATATAAATGATGTTTTTTATTTATTTATATATGTATATACTTTATTTTATTTATATATATATACATTCGACAACATAATACAACAATAAAGTTATGCACCCCTAAATAAGAAAGACCTTGAATTATGAGGGTGGCTATCGACATTTATATAAAACAAGATCAAGATTTATAATAATACAATGTGAAAATTAAACAAAATATAAAAAATGTTGAGAAATTGATCAAATTAGAACTATTATTATTATTTAATAATTTTGAAGACCCTTAAGCCATTTTAGTACCTCTTTTTTGTACACATTTATATTTGCTGCTAATTGAGTTGATTTCAGCAGTTGGCTATACAGTCCAGGAGCAATGTATGGTGCATGTCTCTGTCACGACATTTTAAAAATAACATGTTCATTAGTTTTGCTCATGTACATGTTTTTGTTCTTGCTTTTGTTCGTGTGCTAACAATAATAAATAAGATAATAAAAGCCTCTGTGATATTTCTATTGAAATATACCTAAACATAAATTAATCTGGCTATTTGAAAATGATGAAAGATAATGGCGCATATAATGTGTGAGTGCAATTATCGAATTGGTTAATAGTCGGTTATCCTCCATACTATTAATTGATTAACGATTTTAGCATGGTAAACATAACCTATCCGTAGTGTAATAATACCTTCCAAAACGTTCGTCCTCCAAGCGTTAAGCGTTTCAATGAAGTGTTTGCAGTACGTGCGCAATACAAATTAATGCAAGCTCCTCATACGAATGTTATTATAAACGTAAATGTAATTAACCTTTCCTCATACCATGACAAATAACTAAAAATAATAAATTGGGTCAAAATTACAAAACAAAACGGTACACAACCAAACTATCTTACTCAATATATATACTGTGACATTGTAAATGTGCGCGGCGGCACCGAGCGCTACTATACCGATCTGGGTGTTTTTTTTTTTCCAATTCCTTAGAGTCTACGATACTCTGAGTACTCTACATGCCAAATCTACTACAAGTGCATCAGCGCTAATCGCTTTGACACTTTTACTAACTACCTTATTGTAATAAACATCATATGTGTTTTATATTAATACATGAATTGGAAGGGTAAAAAATTCTGATAAAAACCCTCTAAACAATTTACTGGAAGTTAAGTATTTCAAATTAATTAGGCGCGACACTTTATGTACAGTGCCGCCTTATTCTAACATAATACTTATAGTTAAACTAAAATAAATCACTACTAAACTTAAAAATATTGTTTTATTGTTTTACAAAGTCATTTATTGGAGAGTTCAGTCGACGCTGTCCGCTTCTGTGTGCATCTCAGTCCGGAGGATCGAGCGCGTTGCTTCGCTTCAGGAAATAACCGATCCGGGTGGACACGGTCGGTGAGAGAGAAGGCAGAACGAAGAGAAGGGGGAACTTTGAACTGGATGTGACAAGATGGCTGCCTTGAAAATACATCGGAGGCGAGTCCCCATTCCGACCCGGGCTTCTGTCGCTCTGGAGGACGGCAGACACCTCATCCCGGTAAGTAGAAAAATGGGTTGAGTAAAAGTGACTTTTCGAACCTTGTTCGTGGGAATTATGTTGTTGCAAACCTGAAGATTTAAACACTATACGTTCATGTAAATCATTATGTCGGGTCTTGTGATCGTAAATAAATTGTATAATGTGTTTGTTGTGTAAATCAAGTGTTTCGTTTGTTTAAAATCATTCCTATCCATCCGAGCCAGCCACTCTGACACCCTACACACAGACACCCACAGACTGAGCCGGTGACGTGACGCGCTGGCATTCGATCCATCGGTACCAGCGCGTCACGTAAAAATATATGTGTGTATATATAGATATATAATATATTCGAGATATCACAATTTAATTCTTGGAATGCACTTTGAAAAAGGATACATTTGGAATTGTTTCAAAGTACTCACGTTACGCATGAACGTACACTGACTTAGACGGCGTTTCATTTCTGGAAGCAGACCTGGAACTGTTGAGAACCTGTCTCGCATTCTATTGGATATCAGTTATTGAATTGTGCAATCTCCTGGTCACACGTCCCGGGGAATGAATTACGACAATTCCGGTCGTAAATATTAATCACCGCAAGGTGTGGGGGAAAATAAGAAAACGTGGTACAAGGAGAGGTCGGTGAGGAGATAGGGATTTAGAAAAAGGACCGGTGATCTCGGGGAACCGGGATTCGGAATGATTGCTCGTCTTACCTTGAATATGATGCTTCTGTAAATCCCCGTGGTCGCCGAAATCACACATCAGCACGTGGATGAGCCGATCTCCGCTTCCGACTGAACACGGCGATGTCAGTGTTTATCCACGACACAAACAAATAGTGCACTGGAGTTGAAACGGTCCACACCGCGAATGTTATCGCGATGTCGAGATCGAACACAGTATCGCTCAAGTTGACGTCTGTTAGTGTCAAGGTCACATTTCACACTGGTGGGTAAGCATTGGGATAGGTCATGGGTAAGAAATTTGGATGCGGGCATATAACAACAATAATTTTCGCGCCTGATATTACAAACGCGCTAAAATGTGTTTTGCAAATACGGAATAGTTATTTTAGAAAATCTTCATCCCTCAGCGTAGCTTTTAAATTTAGAAACAGCCAGGAGTCACGGGGAGCTATAAGGCAGAATGATCTAATAGGATAATCGCTTTTGGCCAGAAAATCTCTCACAGTGAGCGAATTATATATCTCACACCGGCATAGTGTTGAATTTAAAGATGTTTGATAAGTCCATCCTTTATATACTTTATGCAAGAGAAATTTATTTATTTATTTACCTACTCAAAACACAGCGATCCTCTAGCTATGGCTTTAGGCATTTTATAATCTATAATCTTTGTTCTCAGTTAATATAAACATTGAAAAGATTATAGATATCTCGTAGAGACGAAGCTATTTATTTAATCTAATATGTCTAACCACAAAGTGATTGTTTTCTACAAATATATATTTATATTATATGGGAAGTATGGGTATAACAGGGCTTACGACCTGTCTTCGGCTGGCTTGAGTGATCACTATTACGCAATGTAACGTTCACTATTCTACCCACAATCAACCTACATATATATCAATTTTTTTGAAGTTGTATATATGTTACCATGTAGAAACATTTCAAATATTTAACTACAACTAGATCTCAAATAATAGTAAATTAAAAAACTAAATTTCAAAAGCCCATTTTTACGCCAAATTGCACACGCAGACTTGTCATCTTCTCAATAGTTAACTAATAACTGGCTCTGTAAGATTTATATTTAACCACATATTAGTTCAAACACAAATTTTCGATACAATTAAATACATATTCCATATCTTATTTTAATGGATTCGCTGATTAAAGCTCAGAAATAGGTCATCAGAGTGATAAAAAAGAAACTATTTAAATATAACTCTGAAGAACTTTTTAGATCCTTTCAAGATTTGGATATAAGATAACTTTATACCAGATCAATCCTAAATTATTAAAAAAAAAACTTTACTCCACAGTCACGATCCATATCAAAATAAACTAAAAGCAAAAACTTCGGTAACTTTTTAGTGCCATAAATGAATACAACATTCGGGCAACGATCTCTCTTATTTTGTGCACCGCAAATATTTAATACATTACCACTAGATCTCAAAGGATCAAAAGTGATTAATGAATTTAAACGAAAAATAACAAAATGGTTGCTTAATGTGGGTAGAAAATAAAATAAAGGTAATCTAATATAAAGTTAACTAGCTTCCTATACATTTTTATCTCGTACTATATTATAGATAAAAGTTTTTTTTATAACTTTTGATTTTACTTTAACAATATACGACTTGTAAAAACTGTACAGGTAATTGTTTTGGAACAGATCACGTCTAGTTAAATTTATTTTTTTTATGCTAAAAATTAAATAAATAAATGCAGGTACCAGTGCTCGCGGAAACCTAAAATTAAAAATAAATACTTGTATTATATTTTTATCTGAAGGTAGTTTCATGGTTTCCTGGTCATGATTGAAGAAAGTGCATTGAAAATTTCCGGAAGTTGCGCCATAAGACCTTTTGCAATACGTAGTATTTCTGTTGAAATCTATCTCAAAGCAAACATAAACTTTTGACAACACAAGGTGATATATCTCAACTCGGAGTGGGTACGCCATTGGAGTCGGATTGCCGCAAATTACAAAATAATACATTTGTGAGTTGTGCAGTTATTTCAGACTAAAGTAGATATATATTACAATAAGTAATCAAATAATAAAGATCGTATTTCTTTTTATTAGTAAGTACTAATATACTTAAACAAAACTGAGATATTCACGGGCTTTGTTTAACTGATTCTCTTTGGCTTTTTTCGTAGCATTAGCGATTTCGTAATGTTCTAATGTGTCAAGTATAATTATTGTAATTGATTGAGCTGGTTGTTGTTTATATAATATATCCATATGTCTTCTTACACACATATACGCACATGGAAGAATAGTAACGTCAGTAGATTTTAGACTTCCGATATGATATGCTTCAAAATTAGTTCTATCTAGAGACATCAGTTCGTTTTCGAATTTGTTTTTCAATCATTTGATCTACATCGGTTTTGGCACTTGCAAAAAAAAAACGAACAATTACCATTTTCAAACACATATATTATCTAATAATATAGTATCAATTGGATTAACATGTTGCATACAGAATTGCAAATAATACAAAAATGCAAGTCTTCAATTACGCCGCAATTTAGAAGGTCAGGCAAAAATCGTAACAACGCTACAGATTCTTACGAAGCTTAAAATTACCCAACGACATGAAATATTTTATCTATATTTTATCTTACTAAATTACAGTTTATTTATCTGAATTAAGACCTCAAGTATGGTGATTTTCCAGTCAAAGAATGTTAATTGATGACAGGGCCGACTAGTAAAAGGGGCTGCATGCAAAGTAAACGGCCCATTTAAAATGAACGTATTTATTTCACAAGAACATTGTCATAATTGGATGTTTGCAATAGAATTATCAGAAAATACTGTAATGAATGTGCTCCGTCACCTTTTCGAGGGTATCACAAATCACACTAAGATATATAACAAGATATTAAAACACACAGACGAAATGTACGTGTTTCAAAATAATTTATCAAGCGAAATTATGAATTTTGACATCTTTAGCTCGGTAGAGAATTCGAGAATGAACTCACCAACTTACCAGGTGTAGAATCACGATGTTTTTCTGAACCGACATATTTTTTACCGCGAAAGTAGTTCAACATTCAACACGCCGATGATATGGTTATACTAGCGCCATCTATAAAAGGGATAAGAAAGCTTTTATAGATATGTGAAACATATGCCAGTGAACACAATATTTCATACAATGCCAGCAAATCTTCATCGTTCAAATATGGAAAAGGGCCAGATAATATCCCTCCCGTGTGGCTGGACGGGACGGAATTGAGCGTTCAAAAGCAGGTCAAATACCTTGGCCATATATTCAATGAAGATGGACAAGACGATGATGATATAGAACGGCAGAGGAGACAGTTGAGCGTTCGTGCAAATATGCTGTCACGGCGTTTCTACCGATGCAGTAAGGAGGTGAAGAGCATCCTGTTTAAATCGTTCTTCACCAGCATGTATACCTGCGAGCTCTGGTCGAAATACAAGCAAGTGACTTATAACCGTCTCCAAATTCAGTACAACAACTCATACATAATACTGTTCGGATTGGCGCGTTATTGCAGCGCATCTACAATGTTTACCGAAGGCCGTATACATGGATTCGTTCCGCTTCTGAGACATCGAGTTGCTGGCGTAAAGCTGCGGCTGGAGCTCAGCACCAACTCTCTGATGCAAGCGGCGCTCTCGTGGAAAGCTGGTTCCCTGACCAGAGAATGGCAGCGCCTACAGAATAGCTACATATACAACAATGGCCATGACTGAAGTAGTTATATATGTAATATTTATATTTTGTGTGTATATGTGTGAACTTTTTACTTTTTATTAACTTTTTAAATTTTTATTTTTATTTATTAATATTTTCCTCGGTTTTCTTTTTCATAGCATTATATTTATTTCATAACCTTTAATGTATAACATAATATGTATTATATTTATGGCGAATCGGGTTAAAAAAAAAACCTGATCACGCTGGAATAAACACATTATTATTATAATTATTAAAACATTTGTGGATTTATTTAGCGTGTCACATGTCTGCTTATGTTGGTATAAAAAAAATAGCGTCACTATAAAAGACGGACTCCGCTGGTCGAGATTATTTGGGCAGTTGTTGTAGGCATGTTGTAAATCATCTGTGACAAACGCATCGACAGACTAGAAAGCGACAGAGCTGGGACCTAATAAATGACCAAAACTATATATTTTGAACCTGCCTCAAATCAGCCCTGCTTAATTATTAATTAGCTCAACTTATAATATATATTATATTATATTAATATTTTAAAGGCTATTTCGTACTCATGTCCTCATTCGCATTATTAATTTCAATTGTTTTCTGACCTTTTGACGTAATATCCCGATTATCTCATTCGTTATATCGAATTATCATTAGTGTATGTTTCATTTTGTATTATATTATTACCTAAATAAAATACGAATATTTATATCGTTATTAGCACGGTTAAACTGTTATTTAAATAAATGTCAGATATATCATAGAGACGAAGCTATTTTAATTATATTTATTGGAAAATATATAGAAATATGGGGTGATTACAGGGCTTACGATCTGTCTTCGGCTGGCTTAAGTGATCGCTTTATATATATATATATATATAACGATCACCAATTCTCACCCCTCAGTTTCCACATTTTATCAAATTTTTGAAAGTTGAATATATGTTAGTACGTGGACTCGCTTCGAGTACCACTACACCATCGCTATCTATGTGTATTTAATCTTTTATTGTGACTGAATGTGTTCGATTTTAACTATTGATGTGTAGCGACCATAATTCAAATCTACCGCCATCTCAGTCGGCATCGACGCTGGCGACAGCGCTGCCGGCTGCTGCCACAAGTCGAGTTGAATTCACCGCCAGACAGTCTCTCCAGTTTCAGCGTTTCACAATGGCGGTCTTGCCGGCTCGTCTTTGCCGAGCAAGACTGCTAATTCATTTCATTTCATAATTTCTTACATCTTCATTCATTGTATTCTGTTTTAATCGCATTTATCATTTGTCACAATAAACCTCAACACGCGCCAATCACACATGTATTTCATTTAACCACCGTCCTAACCCCCAAAGATGTATAAATGTTATTGGTAACTGATCATTTGTAATTTGAATGTTCATTACGACACAACTGTCGTACGACAAGAAGTCGTAGGTATGCGTTAACTCTCATGATACAGTAGAAATCACTCCTCGAATAATAAAATCTCAGTTAGCAATAACCATTACAATCGAACACAGTCACAATAACGGTTTAAATATAGGTTTACCATCACTAATCGTTATGGCGGCAAGATCAGTTCTATTACTATTTAATCTGAGTACATACGATTAATGACACGTTCGGTGTTATATAATGGCAATGAAAACACGGTTGATAAGAAATCTCAAACGGTGGTCGTTATTTGAAGGCAAGCATGAATTTTTTCGTCACGATTAATTTTAATTTTTCACCAGACTCCATTTTTAGCATTAATTTTCTTCTATATACGAGATAGATTAAAATTGCTTTGACACAAAATTCCCAGTAATGGCGCCTCGACTGGCCACCCTTGACCCCCCTCCGCCCTCCGCCAGCACAACTTCATTCCTCCTCTCATACACAGCCACAGATACCTGAAACCGCTCCCAAAAAGATATGTTAATTTCTATGATGAAAGGCCTGCATCAAATGATGCAACAGGTATCATATTCAATAAACTATTTCCAAAACTTAATAGCAAACTCACCCCAAATAATATCGTGACCTAACAACCAAAATTCTTAACCCGCGCCCGTGCCCTACTACAGATGGAAGAGCGATTTTTAAATCTTTTTACCACAAGAGCAGATATTTCTCAACATTTCGTTCTGAAAATTGACCGAGAACTTTAATGCAACATGTTGAGGGCAAACATTATGAACGTGCCCGATAATAATTTCTGATACCTGTCAAAACTGAGGGCGAACTGTCATGGCCGCTTGTTTATCTTATTTCTGTGTTTTATTTATTAACGTTCGCGACGGAAATGTCCAATTCTTGCGCAGTAGTCGACTGTGGCAGTGAGAACTTGAAAGACAAGATATTATTTTTCAGATTTCCGTCAGTGTTTAACAAAGAAGGCATAGCGGACAAGCTCGCAATAGAACGGAGAACCAAATGGATCCTCGCTCTGGGCCGGATAGACATATCAGAAGATGATATAAACAATGAGAGAGTTTGCTCTAAACATTTTGTGAGAGGTGAATTTGCAAATTAGATTTTTAAAGTTACACATTTAGCCATGGACCAAAAAATCACTTTGTGATTTGTGCAGATACGTTTTCTACTGTCGTGACTAATAATACGGAAAATATAACAGATACGTATAGTATTTTTTTCGTGTTTTATTTTCAATGAAAGTTTTAGCAATTCTGGTAACGTGAAGCACTTTGATTACAAAAATGGAGGTTTAATTCCCATTTATTATTTTCATCAAAAATATGTTATGAATCTAAATGAGGTAGTGCACCAATATGAGTGCCCTCTTGCCTTTGTATTTATTATTATGAGAATGATAGAAACAATTGATTTGCAGATGCTCAATTCTTAGCACTTTAATTATATTTTAATTTGAAATACCTTGGTAATGTTAAGTGCAGAGTGTATTTTTGATTCTAAATTTTGCTCAATTGAAGGCATTAAAGGATGAAAGTATTGTTGTGTTACAAACGAGGATAAACACGAGGAGGAACACATTTAAAAAACAAGCTAGTTTCTATACTCACAGCAGCTTAAATTTCGGAGTAGCGAAGACTGTGATTAGTCAAATTTTAATATAAATGGTAGCGGGCAAAAGCGACTGACTTTGCAACTAACACCGATTTTGAATGACAGATTTACATTAAAAAAACGGCTATGTTTGATTGTTAATAAATGAACACAATGTATAAAAGCTATAGGAGAAGAAAATTACATTAAAAGTTAGAAAAAATTGAGGTTGCAACTAGTACCCCCAAAAAAGTTTGTAATAAATTTAGTTCAAAGTTTTTCTTCATTCATTTTTTTTTATATAACACTTTTACCCATTCATCTACTTTATATTTACTTAATCTGTGAGAGACTTAAGGAGATAGAAGGTATTATGAAATAATATCACAATAACACCTTCATCCACCAGTCTTGAATTGTTAAGGGCAGACATAAAATACAATAGATTGAAAAATCTTGTGGTTTAGCATATTTTCAATTTTAGGTATACCGAGTGATTTAAATGATGTTACCAATGTAGACTGGATCCCCAGTCAATTTTTAAGTCATGGTTTCAGAAAAACAAATGGTTTTAGACCTCCAAAATATATTGAGAATGAACTGGCACTGAACATGAATCTGGTAAGTCAATTCAATTTTTTTTTTAAATCTCAACACTTCAATAAAATTGTTTATTTATTAACACCTTATGTTTTCAAGAGTCTTACAAAAAATTTGGTGAAGTGGCCAAGTTTCTTACGTCCTGCATTTTGTTCTTTGACTAACCACATTTTAAATGATTTTACATGTTATAAAACTAGTCTTTGCTTCAAGTTATGTTACGTGTTCACAATTCTCTCAGTGTGTTTATTTTCTGAATTCACTGTGCCATTCTGCAACATCCAAGAAAAAAATTATCACTAAAAAACTAGCATGGAATGAAGTTTTCAAATCAGTTTAGAACATGATGGCTCGAAAAATACCGAGATCTATTAGCATGCTGGCTATTTCCTTTCAAATTGAATAATAGTGAATACATGCCATAATTCTATATTTTATGATGGCTTTAATCAGTGATTTCTCCCGAAAAAATTATCAGCCAGTTTGCTAAACTAATTTTGTGTCATATGCTCTTCCCCTCCCAGCATAAACTGATGCATTTTTAGTTATTACTCCCGACCATGTTCATCCTGTTTTGACGGTTTTGAGAATTCAAAAGAATGACAATTATATCTTCTTCAGAAACAAAGGTCTCATATGGTAAACTATTTGAATGATTAAATGCCAAACTTACCAATATAAATGTCAATTCTCAACATTGTGAAACATCTTCAGTGGATCTTCATTGCAACTATGACGTCTGCCATTGTAATTTTCTTGGTTATTGTAAGCTGTCTTCCGTCCGTAATGTATTTTTTTGATATTGCATTCAATCATGGAAAACAAACCCATTATCTCGATACTTTATTTTCAATGAGAGGTTTCCAATTTTAACAAATCCGGTGCGGACATGTGGGGACAATTCTGTACTTAATAAAAAAATAACATCCCTATCATTTCTTCTGATCCTCCAAAAATATAGTGCAATGATATTATTTATACCTTGATAAAGTCAACAACTGGTCTAGTTTTTTCAGAAATCATTTCATGAATATTTACATCCCTTCTGACATTAAAATCTTTCATTTTAAATTACCCAAATTGCTGTCTTTTCAAAACCAAATTTTTAACAATGTTAAGAAGTTCCTTTGTGTAATGATTATGTTCAGAGTCTCTAATTAAACTCTATCATCATAATTCTCTCATTGACTAAAAACATTTCTTGCTTATTTTCTGTCAATAATTCTTTTTAGATGGAATGCAATCGCGGTGTTTTGCCTGTGGAGTTTATCAAAGAAGAACCTAGAGAAATACCAGTAGATGAAGACAAACCCACAGAACGTAGCAATTCTTATACAATCGATAACGTAGCACTCGACGCAGATAAATACAAAGAAAAGCGATACTTGTATAGAGAATATCACGAATCTAATAATAAATTTGCTGAAGTCAAAGTAGAATACTCAGATGAGCCGACGAAAGCCGATGATGACAGCTTAAGTTCTACATTTGATGAAAATAATTCTCTAAAATTAGGCTATAACTTCAGCGATGGCGCCATGGATCTCAGTATTGTCAAAAAAGAATGTGAGACTCCGTTCTATGGAATGATGAACCAATTTCTGCAAGTTCAACATAAATTCCCCAATCAAGATGAAGAACCTGGAAACCCATTTGAGAAAGTTGAAAGATTCTCAAAAAAACGTAAGGCAGAAATTAATGATGAAACTGACCCTACATATTCATCGGTAAAGAAACAACGAATCAAAAGAGATAAAAATACAAAACCCCACGAATGCAATCGCTGTAATATGAAATTCAAAATGAAGTCCTATTTAAAACGCCATCAGTTATTACACGATGCTGAGAAAAATTTTGAATGCGATACGTGCGAATTCAAAACAAAGGCACAGCGCTATCTGACGCAACACAAACTAACTCATGTAGATCCTGATCAAAAGCCATACGTTTGTGACATGTGCGGATGTATTCTGAGCTCCGATCGCGCCTTGAAGAAGCATCGTCAAGGGCATACGGGAAACAAGCCCCACGTGTGTGATATTTGTGATTTTTCAAGTCGTTGCGCCGCTTCTCTTAAACTTCATCGCCTAATTCACAGCGGAGAAAAACCATTTGCTTGCACATATAATGGATGCAAGTTCACGTGTAGAGAGGCTAAATATTTGAAGAAACATGAACTCGTACATACAGGAGAAAAACCGATATCATGCGAGGAATGCAGCTACACCTGTCGTACGTCAGCTAGTCTTAAAATTCACCGGCGAAAACATACCGGAGAAAAACCGTTCGTTTGCGAAATCTGCGCTTTTGCTTGTCGGGAGATGGTCGTACTGAAGAAACACATGATCGTGCATACAGGAGAGAAACCTTTCGCATGTACGGAATGTTCCTACGTCTGCAGCCGTCAGACGAGGCTCCGACATCACATGCTGCTTCATACTGGAGAAAAACCATTTTCATGTTCACAGTGCTCCTACGCCTGCCGGGATTCAAACCAGCTCAAACAGCATTCCATCATTCACACAGATCTCAAGCCTTTCACTTGTGATATTTGTGATTATGCGTGCCGCAGAAAAAAGGTCTTAAAAAAGCACAAACTATCGCACGAAGATCAGTCTGCACACAAATGTAAAAAATGCAAGTTTAGTTGCGAAGATGAACATGAATTTAAGATGCATATTGATATCCATGAAGCAGAAATGATTTACAAATGTATATATTGCGAATTTAAAAGCGATGACTCACAAAAATTAGACAAGCACCAGTTGAAGCATAAAGAAGTTAAACCGCATGTCTGCGAGACGTGTGGGTATTCCTGTAAACTCCCTTCAAATATGAGATTACACGTTATGACGCACACCGGAGAACGTCCCTTTGCATGCGACCTTTGTGACTATAGATGCAAACGAGCAAACTCACTAAAGAACCATAGGCTGACGCATTGCATGGAGAAGCGTCTGTCTTGCGCCGAGTGTGGCTGTCCATTCCGAACGCAAACACATCTCGTTGAGCATAAAAGACAACACGATCACGGGCAACCGTTTACGTGTGAAGACTGTTCATTTGTTGCTGAAAGCGCCGCAGAAATCATAGAACACACCTTCATTCACGTGACTGATAAATTATTTGCCTGCGACGAATGCGGACACTCAACCAAAACAGCGTCAGGACTAAAAAATCACAAATTACAGCACGTTGACGATTTGCCGTATTGCTGTCACATTTGTGAATACAAAGGCAAAACGCGGGCCAATCTCCGGCGCCACAGCTATATACATATTGTGGACAAGAGCTACGTGTGCGATCAGTGCAGTTTTTCTTCCATGTTACCGAGTAAATTAAAAGAGCATCTGCGTGTGCATACGGGTATTTTAAAATATAAGTGCAGCGAATGCGATTACGCCTCAAATTTGATGGTCAAGTTAAAACGACACATCTTAATACACACTGGAGAAAGGCCGTACAGCTGTGACCAGTGCCCATACACCGGGAGATCTCCAGATACGTTAAAAATTCACAAACGAACACACGCGACAGAAAAACCTTTCTCGTGTGAGCTTTGTCTCTTTTCTACGAGACACATGAAGGATCTGGTGAATCACAGGCTAATTCACACTGGTGAGAAACCTTTTTCTTGCGACGAATGTTCATTCAGATGCAGACTGCTCGCAAAGCTGAATAAGCACAAACGTGGCCACGCGAGTAGCAACACTTTGTCTTGCAAAATGTGCGACTTTCAGTGCAGTCTTCATTATGTTCTGAAGGAGCACATGACCGAGCATTTTGGCGAGCCCATGAAATGTGACGCTTGCGATTATTCTTGCAGAACGAGACGTGCGATGAAGCGACACTTATTAACGCATATTGTCACGAATGATCAACCGTTTGGAGATCTGATTCGACAAATTTTAGAAAAATCTCACAGCTAGGAGTGATACCAAATGTATATATTTAATTAGTTACTGTAGCCTAAAAGTTAAATATAATTATTGTACTACGTGTATCGGTTAGAACGGCAAGTTTCTCAGCTTACAGTGTTAGCTAATTATATTGTCTGTCTTTCTCAATGCTTGTACTAATGTATTTTTGTGAGTTTGTTTTATAAATTAAAGTAATTCAAATGGTTTAAGATCTGATTTCTTGTTATATAATAGAATTACACTTTTTATCTAGAAATATCAGCAAATCAATATCACCATTCTTATTTATTTTCTAAGAAAATCTTTATTATAAATGATTTTTTATTATAAAATAGTGTTATTTAATATGACATTGTTATTTTAATAATTATAATATGACATAATTATTTTGATAGTTTTTTCATTTTTCAAAAAGTTCATTATGGATAATAATGTTGCAATATGGATTAGACATTTTTTTATACTGTCATAAATATTATTTATTACTGATAATGTTTACCACTTTTTACACCAAATTAAAGTCTGCTTTATTCAGTCGACCATGTAGGCCAACGGTATCTACAGTGGTGGTATCGTCCAGTAGATTGCGTTGTGATTTTTGTTCGATCACTAATAATACTCATATTTGTGCAACAATTTTTATAAATATGTAATTTCTAAGCAACCAAAGTTTCCGGAATACTGATTAATATTTTTATTTGCTGTTAAATATAATCATAGACAAAATAGGGTACTGTAAAGGGCTGTCAATATTTATTTTTTTCACACGCCTCAATTCTTATAAAGTATATTTGGATGGATTTTTACTGGCAACATAGATCTTGTGTAAAATTTAGTTAACTCCCCTGATATACACATACTTTACTTTACCTTTCATACTAGGTTTCCATGATTTATATTACTGAAAATTGTACCTTAATTGGTTCCTCACAGCTTAATTTGCAATGTTTCTCTAAGTTTGGATCACGGTGTGTACAAAAAATCTTTTGTGCAATTTTAAGAACCAGTGCTGGGGAACGAAATAACATTACCATACAAGTACAGTAAAACTGCGATATAACGAAACCCGATATAGTGAAAAATGACGTATATCGAAGAAAAAAAACGAAATTTAGTCCCTAAAACCAATTTTTCATACAAAAATACATTTATATAACGAAATCCCGTTAATATTTATAACAAAATCATTTTTGTCCCGTACGAAAAAATGCCAATACATTTACGTAAATTTATAACGAAATAAAAAAATGTTAAAAGATGAAAATATTATTTCGCACTTACAAAGCCACGCCGCTGCATCTGCCGTATGCGAACGGTTTTATGGCCTTTTCGGCGGTGCGCGGCGGTCTGCCGACAAGGTAGTAAAACAATTCAAACTTCTTCATGGGTTCATAGTATCATATTTTCGTATTATACCTTCGTAATTTATATATGACTCATTTTATAAAAATGCCGCGACTCAACTGTCAAATTTTTATTTTTGAATTATTTTTTATGTTTCATGCCCAAAACTATGTTTGAAGCAGCTCTACATTTAAACACAATTAAAATATTGTTTTGTGTTTGCAATATTCTGGAATTTACAAAAATATCTTCCAATTGGTGTTGAATAGGTTCTGTTCTTAATTTAATTCCTTTGATTATCCATTTGCTTATCTGTTTTAATAACAACACTACTAAAAATATGTAGGTATTCAGTTCCTTATGGCCTTCTTCCTCCATTGTTTGCAGAATTTGCAATCTTTTTTGAAGCCGCGCAACATTTTTTTGCGACGGCGCGTAACATATAGTAGGATTTTTTAAATTTATTTCGTTATATGTGGGAATTCGTTATTACGAATTTTTATTTTTTGGGCCCTTGGATTTCGTTATATCGCGGTTTTACTGTATAGGGCTATTGATACGGTCTAAGTTGACCACATTACTAATCAAGATATATTAAGATGATTCAAGAGAATTAAAATATGTTATTTTACAATCATTGTGTAGGGGAAGATAGAAGGCGGCATAGGCATGGATAGAAATACGTTACCTATGCTGCGTAACCTCGGAAAGTGGTTCATTGTTCAAAATGTTGGCCATCTTATACAGGATAAATCAACGTACTGATTATGGTTGCCAATTGTGTACATGTGTATACTCGTAAACCTTAAAGGGAACATTGCTTATTGGAAAATGAATTCTGCTATAAATGTTAAATCGGTAGAACCCAATACCTCAAGTCACAATATAAATATGTATTTTTATGTTTTGATTAGCAACTGTTAATGATATTTATCATATGTATTTGTTATTAGCAGAAATTCTAAATACTAAGTGTTGTCTAATATAGAAATTCAGTTATTTATGAAATTGGTCAGTGTTTCGTGTCTAGCTATAAATCTGTGAAATGGAAACAGCTGAAATGAAATATTTAATCAAAATAATTGGCTTAATTTTTTCTCCCAACTGCGTATTGTTTAATATTTGATTGGTATGAAGTAATGTAATTTTTTTTTTTGATTGTCCGTTAATCGGTTATAACATTTTTGATCGAGAAAAACTCTTCCTGTAACTCCCTTGGCTTCCGGGTGTGGGACGCAAATGTCCCAATTTTTTATATATTTGTATGTTTGAAGTTTTATTTTATTGAAACAAAAAAGAAAAAATTATAAAATTTTAAAAAACTAAAACTGAATTGATTAGATTTTTTATAATATAATATTGTTGTTATCATGTATCTGATGGTTGATGAGAAACTGATGTTTCAATAAGAATTTAAGATATTCTATAAACTATAAAAATATTCAAAAGATTGAAATTTTGTTGAATAATGGTAGCAGTTTTTATTGTATTTATGCATTATTTGATGAATTGTATTCAAATATGTACTGACAAACTTTACAAGTGACATTTTAAAAACTGAAAACTAGCTCTCGGCTACATACATCCCATACTCCAATTTGATAGTACTATAATTTTCTTTACATATTCTTAAAAAACTAGACCCACAAAATGTCTTACGCCTTATGCTTGTCTGTATGTTCATATTTCTGTGCATACACTTTTTCCACATCCGTATACGGTTATACGGTTACATATTTTAAATATACAAACTCTTAATTTTGCTTCAGTATTTAGAAAAAAAACAATGTTAGTTGATAAAGGTAACAGTTCATATACATGATAGTCAGGACTTGTGCACCAAACTTGCTGCAGACAGTTAATCATCACATTTACACACCAATCTGCCCTAATCTGTTCATCACAATTATGCACATAAAACAAGTGCAATTCTGTTTATTTTTAAAAGTCATAAAGATAAAGAAACTTGATTATTTATGTCTCATAAATACTTAATCTTAATTCTATATGTAATATTATTTTAATTTATAGTTAATTATACATATATGTATTAAAAACAATCTATTCACGTATGTACATCTCAGAGTTATGTGATTAATTGTTTAGTGCATATGCTTTCATTATTATGAACGTGGTCTAAGTCATGTTTCTTTTGTTTCGAGATATTTAAAGGTTTACGTTTGAATTGATTAATTAATATTTTTATTTTACACAACACAATGTTTAAAAATTTATTTAGTCTACTAGATTTATAATTTATTTCAACATATAAATGTTACATGTAGCTTATAAGGAAATAAAAAAATTATGGTTGAAATAAATACTAGTGGAATACCGTTGAACAAATTTTTCACAATTGTTATAATTTGCATCATATTATATATTCATTTAAAACAATGTGATGTGAAATAATTGTTGAACTCATTTTTTTCAATTTCTTGACTTAGACCACTTTCATAATAATGGGCACATGGATTTCATTTTTTTTTAATCCGAACAAGTCATGTGATAATGTCAAATTTTTAAAATGTCTCTTGAGTTGAGCATGCGATTGATACATGTCAAAACCATGTATAATATACATATATATATATATATATCAAGAGTAGAAATGAGGGATATCTGGTTACAAAATTAAATTTTTACAATTATGAAAACTTTACATTTTCTTCACAACTACCTAAACATTATTTTGAAACTTTAATCCATGCGTTCTGCATAATGGTTTTTGATTTATTTTAAATCTTCCCTATAATATTTAAACTAATTTTTTTCTTGATATTGACTTGTATTGTGTATTGTCTTAAAAACATATCAGTATTTTCTAAATCTTGCATATTTAAAAAAAAAACATGATTTTATTTATTTCTTTATTATACACATTTTTGGTGGGATTATTGCTTTTAGGCAATTTTCCAATCAGCCGTTAGAAACAGTGTCGTTATGAAACAGTGAATATGAAATAATACATTTTAAAAATATTATGTTTACAATAATATTTCTAATGTTCAGAATACAGTTTGACAGATATTTTTAATACAATTTAATTCCTTTTGAACGAACACTTGCGATGATAGAAAATGTGACAGTAAGTTAGATAAAAACTTTGAGAAAATTTATGAATGATTCTATATTCAACCTATTGTAAAATCACACAACATTGTTCCAGGAATTCAACTTTGTTACAAATTCCCACATTTTATTTAAGTTGCTTTAATTAATTATTAAATTAACAAATAACGTCAGTATTTTCTTCAATCATTATTTATAATACTGGCACCATTATAATATAAACAAGTTACACTTTATTGTATGACAAAAATAGACATTTTGCATTTTAATCCTAAAATAAATTTTACATGCATTTTGGGAAGGTTTTTATACTATTCTAGCGCTCGTACATAATAAAGCTAATCTTATATGTTTTTTTGGTAAATATTAGGCAACTAGCAACAAAACTTTTTTGCAACACTTTTAAATTTATCATTCCAAATATTTTAAAGCCAGTAATTTTTGTTTCTCAATTAAATTTATAGATATGTAAAATTGTATTCAATACCTTGAACAAAGTTGGTTGATTTTACGGTATTAATCTTTTAATTTAAAAAAATATTTATAAATCCAAATCTACGGAAGTTGTAAACATTGTTTAATGTATCTCTTTAATAATTTAGAATCTTATATGAATTTTGATATTTTTATTGTTATGTATTAACATTCTTATTTTATCTTTATATAAGATAACTTTTTGAGATTCCAGAAGTTCATCATATGCGAAGTAATACTACTGATATTGAACATGTTAGATGGTTGATAGGTATTTTAAAAATTACTGAAAATAGTATTGAAAAACAAGAATTATAGTTTATTAAAAAAATTGTTATGTATTTAAATAATACTTTTTTTTTTTTCTCTCTCTTGTGATACTAAAATTGATTCTTCTTCATATTAAATAAATAAGGAATGTTATATGATATCTAAATACAGGGAATTCAAACTCATGCACCTGATTTTGTATAAAAAAAACTATTTTACCATTGATAAATCTTGTACAATTTTAATTTAATTTGTGTAATTCTGTGCCACAATTGAATCATTGATAATTAATATTTTCTCAGAAATTAGGCAGTAGATATTAGTGGTTTAATACATGTGGTATGAATTAAAAACATATATTTCATAGTGAATAATAATAAAAAACGGTGTATACTTATTACATAGATCAGTGTTTCTCAAACTTGCAACAATTGCCGATCACTTTACAGGTAGTCAATATACCCGTGGACTAGTATTCATTATAACATTGCCAATAATATTAATAAAATGTTTATTCATGAGATATATAAATATGAATTAAAGTTGCCGTAAACTTTTTCCACTCACCAATTTTAAATTGTATTTGTTTACATTATAGTGCTATCATCACAGACCAGTAAATGAATAGACATGAAATAAAGTGTTCCGTACAGGAAACAAGAAAACAAGGGTGGTTCGCTGATCTCAGCTTCTCTCAACCGGCGATGATGATGATGATAATGAGGTCGAAAGAAATGAAACACAAAAAATGTACAGCAACAAAATGGAGAATGCCTGCTGCAGCAGAATACTCTTGTTTTTATTAAAATTTATAACAATATATACAGTCATTTTGCAACTACCTAAAACGGTGACAGCCCGCCGCTTGAGACGTTTTTCTAAGACGTCAATTTTTTCTTAAATCTATCCCACAGATTTTTTGGCGCCACGCCGATGAATACACCTTTAAATTATTAACACGTGTCTTATTGTATCATGGCGGCGCCTCCTCGGCGAGTAATTTCTGTTCGATACATAAAGTGTACGTATAGAAGAGGGGTTTAGAACATTAGTTACGGGACGAGGGGCATTCTGCACACATTCTTTGTGGAAATATAAATCCAATAGTTCATTACACATTTATGCAACACTAAAAGTATTTACTCTTCAAAAATTTAATATGTGTGTAAACAAGACGTATCTTTTACATTAATGCATATTATATTGTCAGCGTTAAAATTTTCGTTCCAATCGAGTCATATATTTTTAAAAAGTCGCGGAGCTATTTGGTTGCGTAAGTGGTGCCGAAATGATCACGTGAGTGACACCAAAATCAAAATATTGAAACGAGGAATTTGCATTAGTTCATGTCTATATATTTGGCGGTCTGTGACTATCATCTAATTAGATGTTAATATGAATGATTTTTTTTTTAAATTATTTATAAAGCAAGTTATGTTGTTCTTGGTCTCACAACTATATTTTGTTTTCTCTGGAACTGCCATGGACTGCCTGGAATAAGTCGCAATACTGATATAGATAAATTTGTGGAAATATTGAATGATCAATGGTTTATAACAAATTAATAAAAAATATGGTCCCATTGCAATAATGGCTTTGAATAAAGAATGAAAAATAAAGCTGCTGTGTTTTTTTTTCTATCCTTTTCATGTATTTTAAGTAACTAACTTACCAAACCACATCTTTGCGAGAATAGGCAGAGTTCCACACTCCTAATACAAGATTCTCACCTCATCCATATAAGGTGGACAGAAAGTGACATTTGTGGCCATGCGGTGAAGCTGCTGTAGCCGCGACACACCAGTAGCAGCATGTCCCGTGCGAGCTTGAGAGCGCAGCCGACATATGCGGTACCCATAGTTTTGCAAGTCAACCGGCAGAGATGACGGAGACGGAGATGCTGTCAAGGAAGCCCATTCTCTCTCGTGCTCTCGTCCAGTCTAGTGGTTTTTCTAGTGAACCTGTGAATTTGCTTCTCTAAATGTAAATGAATAAACAGCAAATCGAAACCGAGGTAAGCCTTTCAATTCTATTGTTACCTGAGATGCTTGCATTCCCATTAAGCCTACTGTAAACTGGAGACAACTTTATTAGTAAATCAAAAAGTGAATTGACCTGAGTGCAAGTTCAGTTCCAGGCCTCAATAACCAAGTCACTATAGTGGTGACTCCTGACCGGAAATACACAATTTACTTAGCATTCATCTTCTATTGCATGCTTGTCAATCACTGGGGCTTCTAACAGGACCATTTTTCAGTTTACCATGTACATATTAGACTCCTGTAAATTTTGAGACTGAAAAGTGTATAAATAAATATATTTTACACTACCTTTGTAATGATAACGTTTTCATTGAACTCTGACTTACTCAGTGATGTTTTGGGGAAGGAGATTTTTTTAGTATAATGCTGCCAACAAGATGGATAGTTTCATCTGCACAGAGACTTGTTAGATTCAGTTGCAGTACTGGCAAATTTTAGTTAACAGGTTTCAATAATTAAATATAGGTACATACATATAATTTTGTTGTTACAGATTTATCACTTAAAGTGTCATCAAACTTGTGTTGAATATTTAATGTAATTGTATATTTATTTCCTATATTGCAATATCCATAGTATGGTTATTTCCCACTTCGCCATATGCATAATTTTAAAATAGATATACAACGGTTACATAACCTTGGATCAAATATAATCAAGAAGCATCAGTTCTATTACTTAATAATATTGAAATTCATCTTAAAAATATTAATTTTCGCATGCATCACATTTGTTATAATTACTTTTCCTTTTTTAATGAGTTTCGACTCTATAACGTTGATGTGACTTTAAATTAATTACCATTGGTTAAGTGGATTTATAATATAAATTAGTCAGAATTTATGTATGAAAACGAAAGTAGAAGTTAGAGATTTATAAACATATAAAAATTCTCAATATCATGAAGGACTTGTTGAACAATTAACATGTAAGTAGGTACCATACTAATAATATTCTATCTATGGCAACCCTGACAGTACACGTCAGTGTCAAAATGATATTTTTTCGTAAATTTCTTTTTAGTTGTCAATATGGTTGACGAGTATACGAGAAAGTCTCTTAGCGGAATTCCGCTATTGAGAACTAAAGCTGGCCCGAGGGACAAGGACCTGTGGGTCAGTAGACTAAAAGAAGAATATCAGGCGCTCATCAAGGTTAGACAATTATTACCATGTGTCAATAAATTACCAGCTATCCCCCCAGTACTCGAAGTGGAAAGGCCTACGGAATGGAAAGAAACCGAACGCATATTTTGACAGTGTGATAATTCTTTGACAATTTATGTCGGGAATAATAGGTTGATGTTTTATTCATGAAAGTGCAGTACAAGGATTCTCAGTTACCAACAAGTTTCAACTCTGGAACGCCAGAAACATACCTGATGTTATAGTTATTATCTGCGTCCCGGGCGTCTCATACAGGATGTATCACATTAAAATGTATTCATATGTGTTAAAATATAATTAACTTACAATATGCTGGAGAACTAGTTGACATTACACACATCTAGTTCGACTTACTGAAACGAAAGCTGTATTTTATTTTCTGTAAAAATATTAACTTCCTGATTATTTGATAATTCTCTAAAATATAGCATGATATAAATGGCATTATTTTTTCTTTTGACACTACCTGTATTTTGACCCCGTGCACACCTATTTTTCAGTATGTCCAGAACAATAAGGAAGCAGACAATGACTGGTTCCGCTTAGAGTCCGACAAGACTGGCACTAAATGGTTTGGGAAGTGCTGGTACATTCAGGACCTTCTCAAATATGAATTTGATGTTGAATTTGATGTGAGTATTTGTAAATTTCCTTTATTTTATGCTTATCAATATATTTATTTTGTGTATTTTAGGATATTGTGAACATTACAAATATTAGTATATATTCAAATTGTTTACAACATGAATGTATAGCTAATATTATATACATATTCAGTAAAGTAAATAAAATTTATGAGTCAAAGGAAAGCATCTTAGCTAAAAGTTAAACCTAAATAGGCTTGCTTCATAACAATAACATTTTAGATTTCGCAAGGGTTGTAATCTGAAAAATTATCTATTTGAATCACAACTCTTTTTTCACTTTTTGGTGCATGTACTACATTGCGGTATGAGCACAACTTATAAAATGACCCACTTGAAAATGTTAGCATACTAATCATAATACACTCAAAATATAATACAAACTATATTTATTGATGAGAGATACAAAATAATTAGAGGCTAACGTTGATGGTTGCTAAAGACTTAGGGTTGACGCTAATGATCTTCGTAAGAAAGTGTCCAAATGTGTGCTTGATTTTGTTTTCTTCTCCCACATTTCATAGTAGCAGCCATGAGGAAGCCAGTGCCAGGCTTACCAGTTGTAGTGAGTAAAGGTCCATAACGGGAGAGTATGGTGGTAAACTTGAGGTACTGATACAGATGTACATAACCTGTATAAGAACATCAAGTTTACCCAGCAGCTGATTTTTGAGTGTCGGAAGTGATGCGGTTTTTTAATGTAAATGCTCTTGCAATAGCCGGTAATATATAATATAGTCAGTAATAACCATACAAGGACCTAGCTACAAATGAAAATCCGCTGGCCCTTTCTCATGATACATATTTCTAAAAATCCCACATTTCTTGAAAATAATGACCTTCAAAGGTAAATAATTTCTATTAGTGATTCATTAACATGTCTTAGTACCTGCCTGCAACAGTTGACATACTTCACAATTGATTACTGAAGCGAATGATATTTAATAATAATTTCATTGAGAGAGTAAAGAAAAGAATGTTGAATAAAATCAAAATGATCATTTCATAAAAGTTAGACTCCTTCATCTATTTATATTGAGTTGGAGCTGATGTAGAATAAGCATGCAGAAGCAAGGATTAACAAAAAATCTGTAGATTTGTTGGTGTACTAAAATAATATTTTGAAAGATAATAACCTTAAAAAATCAGTGAATGCATTAAGAAGAAAGTAAAAATGCAGTTTGGTCTTCTTTTCAGTATGAAAAATAGACTAATATTTGCAGTGTAACAATACAAATATATTATATTTTTCTGACCGAATGCCTGGTTTCTTAATTGCAGATCCCCGTAACTTACCCCACCACTGCGCCAGAGATAGCACTACCCAGCCTGGATGGCAAGACAGCCAAAATGTACCGAGGGGGGAAGATCTGCCTCACTGACCATTTTAAGCCGCTGTGGGCCCGGAACGTTCCTAAGTTTGGAATAGCGCACGCCATGGCTTTGGGGGTGAGTAATGTTGAAGTGCATTATATAAAAGAGCATCTCGTGTGTAAGAGTGATGTGAGGATTTTGGGCTTGGTGTTTCTAATCTCAGTCTCCAATCCAGCCTCAATAATCAATGAGCTTGTGTGAGAATATATATGAATATGGATGAGGTGAGAATTATGTGTCATGACAGAAGAGCGTGACGGTGCTCTATCCTCTCTGCCTACCCCCGCGGTATGGTAAACGTCGTGATGGTAAGTAAGTTTCCAATCTACATTTAACTTGGTTGTGGGCTTGATGTCTATAGTTTTTTTGTGTGACTTTCATAAATCAATACAAATTTGAGGGAAGAGAAAGAGTTATATTAATCCATAGAAATACAAACTTAAGAGACTGTGGAACTAAAAAATCTAGAAATAATATTTTGTAATGTATTTAGCATGTTTAGGTTGCCTCAACAAAGAACAGGCTAAAATAATGCAATGTTCAAAAAGGGCACTCTTTGTACACAATTATTCAAGATGTATACTATACAGTCACAGGTTAATATCAAAATTTCAAGATAGTTGTGTGTGCAATATTGGTGCAAAGCTATGTGCAGCCTGTTCCTGTGGGTGCTCACATTTGCGACACATGAAAATTCCGTGACATATAAGCAAGATAATTTTGGACAAATGTGACAATAAAAATAGTTAATGATACTATCCCCTGCAAAGACTTCTTTAGAATATGGCATTATACTATTTTAAAAGTTGCAGAAATGGGACTGTATAAATGAACAAACTTTATTATTATTATTATACTATAAATCATTTGATAACTTCTCTTTTTTTGCAGTTGGGCCCCTGGCTGGCTGTGGAAGTACCCAGCATGCTGGAAAAAGGAGTCATCAGCTATCAGGAGAAATCTGATGTGGAAAAACCTAAATAATAATTATACACATCGGAAGTTTACAGCAAAATGGCATATCTTCTGAATTATAACTAAAAGTGTGAATGCAATTATGCAAGTAAAAACATTCCCCTGAATTTTTTCACAAGTGACATTCAAAGCTAATAACGGACCAATCAGTAACAAGAAGATATTACGCGATTGGGCCTTTTAAATGCTTTTAATCAGACTATCCATCGTATGTAAATCTCATATAGTATTACGTAACCTACTTTAATGTGCAGATATTCCTTGTGTCATCTGTCGAGAGCAACAACGCTGATGGCAGATTTGAATCGCCGCCCCCAACATATTTACTAAAACAGGTGGTCTATCCACAGGCCCTACCTAAAATAAACAAGCCAACTGCTTTGTACTATATGACAGCACATTATTTTATTTGATTACAATCACAGGCAACATATTTACAAGTATTTCTTCCTGGCTTGAATATTACCAAATGTGTTTACGATTCGGGGGCCCTCTGAAAAATGGAACCCCGGACGTTGCAAATCTGCCACTGTCCGTGACCAGTCAAGATCTTTGGCTTTCTTATTATAATTTTTATTACACATTCTATGGAATAGAAAATCGGTTATCAATCATACAAGAAATGGAGTTTGGTGGATTAGAATTCGGTAGTTGTATTATAACTCATTTGCATAAATTACAAGAAATCCAATTTAAATAGTATAGAAAAAAAAATGTTTATATTTTGAATAAGGTCACAAATTTGCCCTAGTATTAAGTGTAAAATATTTAAATATATTATCACTCTGTTCTGTAATTGCTGTATTTAAAACTAGAAAAATTATACTTAATTTACTTAGTAAAATAAATGTATTATAAATATTCTTACTCGTTAGAACTGTACATAAATAATCTTTGTTTTATGTATTCTTGTAATATAAGGCTGCAGCATTAAAATATATTATTTTTCAATACCTACAAATTGTATTATTGAACCTGCATTCATAACTTAATCTTATCCTCAGCAATAATCAAACTATTATGAACACCTGAAAGTAGAAACTAGAAGACTTGTTTACATATATGTTTTTTTTTACTTATTCAAATTAAATCTATTTTAAATTTAATGTTCTATATCATGTATTTTTCAAGAGTTAGCAGTTAACGCTGACAGCTAACTGGTAAGTAAATGTGAAAGAATATCAAAGAAAAACATTGAAAGCCTTCTGGACATCTGATCCTCTGAATTGCATGTATGCTATGTAGATAGAATTATTGACTTTTAGATTTGCAGAAAACTTTTTGTAATTCACTTTGTAAAAATTAAATAACTTTTCTATACATTATTGTTTTATTCAATGTCTTATTACATTTATCTTATAATAAAAATATTAATTTGCATTTCTGAACAATCGATATATGTCATCCCCATCCTCGGTTAGATTGCAATGAAATGTTTACAGAAAATGTTGTAATTTTCTGAAAGTAAACCCTGTATTTTTTACTACTGTCAAGTGTTAACATTTGCTGACATAGTCAGTGAGGCTGGAATTGTGAGTTTCACTGTGTATAACAATGTAATGTTTTCTCAATTGCAAAGGTGGCAATCATATAGCCGCGCAAGCCTTAAAAGGGCATACATAAAAATAATTTATATTTGTCAGTTGAAATATACTTACATAAAATCAAGTATGTTAAATAATTAATTTTGTTGAAATATTGGTTTGATTTTTGGGATGTCACGGAGAAGGTCTTAGACACGGATAAAAGAAATAATATACATAGACATATATGAGAAGCTTGAAACATTTTATCTATGGCTTGCAAAATAAAAAGCAGGGCAGTAATGGTTTCTTTGTGAACTAAATCAGGTGGAGGGGGTTAAGCGTCATATTTCACATTTGTATTTTAATATTGTTGAATTTTAATATGCTGAAAACGAAAATTTGGTTTTTTATTTAAGAAGTTTATGCTTTATTCTAACAATTCTATAAAACGTGACAGAAAGAAAACTGTTAACGGAATATTTATAAAACTAAAATAATGTCACTTTCACAAACAATTTATATATATGTCAAAAACAATTATAATGGCACCATTTCTTGTCATATTTTTCTAATACTCTCACAAGTTAGAAAATTTATTCATTTTAAATCGTATTATCTCACTTTTAAATTATAATTTTCAAGCAGAGAAAAATGTATACTTCATCATTACCAAACCAAATTATGATTATTCTTTGGAACTTTAATGCAACCGTGGAGTCTTCTAAAAGTTTTCAAGCGGCCATCTTTCATTTAATTTTTGTATGAAGCGCGCAAACTACCGCCATAGATAAATGGGAATGGATCAGTCAAAATATTACCATTTATTTTTGTGACAGGCGCAACGTTCTCAACAACCTCGAAGCGATTAGCAGGCTGAACGCCGCCAGCGTTGAGAAACCATAGATGCAAACTGGATTTGGCGGAAAATCACCGAGTTCGTAATTGCTCATTGCTCGTAATTTGCGATTCGCGTTCCTCTTTAACGCCCTACGTGTGCGCGGAGATAATCAGTTGTGATTTTGTGTTCCGCGAGTTTAACCAGTTTCCCAACACTCGAGACGCTAAATTCATTAACTGTATTAGTAGTCTTGTAAATATATTCATAGTATTTTTAAATTCGATTATCAAATAAATCTTTATCGGAAAACCTCATTAAATGTTTTATTAGACACACCAGAATAGCCCGGAAAACTACACATAAGATTCTAAACGGCCAGAGAACAAAAAATTCACAAGAATAATATGTTTTCCGTAAAAAAAAAGCCTGATTATGTAATAAGTCTAGTATAAATATTATCATAGTAGACGTACAGCAAATTTACAAAAATGGCTACCCAATAGAAAAACAAACAACGAAACTTTTCTAAAATTTGCGAGTGACACACGTCTCTATGACAACAAAAATAACAAAAAATAATTTGAGCCCCGAAGGAAAAGCAGCGGTGCAACTGAGCCGATGCGGTGTAATGGGGCCCATGTTAGATACAAGGCCCAAAAGGTCCGCATCTTACAAAATCTTCGATAATAAATACTTTTGCGATCAATAATATGAATATGTGCTTGTTGTTATGAAGTGTATTCTTTGTTAATATTTTTATTACAATTTTTACAGCAGAACGTTCGTAAAGAATTTTCCGAGAAATACCGAGAAGCAAAAACGCGTTGCTTAATATAGAAGCTAAGAAAGCTGAAATTTTATTTTTTCAAAACTAATTGAAAGTGCTAAATCTAAACGAAAATCATTCTAGGATTGGAAATGGTCGACGTGCTTTTAAAAAAAAAAAACAATTTATTAAACTCCCAGTTTACATTTTTCCACACAAACTTTTTGAAACGTAAAATAGTGAATACGTAGGAGACGCTTTTGTCCATTTTAATGGACAAAACCGCTTAGTACTTAATGTTCTTAGATGTTTTATGTATAAACATGCGGGGGTCTTTTTATTTCATTTTGCATTGAGGCCCATTTTTTGTTACGCCACTGAAGAAAGGCAAACAAATTTTTATTTTATTTTAATTGCGTCCGGTACTATTTTAAATCAATGCATTCAATTGAACTCGACTCATATTCATTTTTTTGAAATATACATACCTACAAAATGGACAATTGTCAGAGCCAAAAGTATGTATAATATAATACATAGGTATCTTGCATTAAGGGCGTACTTTCATTCCTCCAGTTAGAAATACAAAAAATTCTTCGCGAATTACGCTCTTTCAAGTTGAGGCTAATAGTTCAAGTAGATACTTATGTCACCTAAATACGCTATTTGTTACGTAAAACTTGCTGAAGAAGAAAGTGTTTGTAGGAAGAGACAGTAAAATTATTGATTTTCTCGCATTCGAGACAAGTGTCCACAATAACTCATATTTTTTAATTTTAATATTATGGAATTTAATAAAATGTGTGCTGTCATTTGAATTAATTGATCGAAAATTAAATAATTTATCGAAGTACTTAGTTGATATACATATATGAATATGTTTTATTATATTATAGTACAATTAATGTGAAAATAAATTTTAAAATTAAAAACAAAATGCCTTTTCACATATCATTTTCTCCCATCCGGCGTCTTCGTAGATCAATAGATATAAGACAGATCGGATCGCGTTTGTTGTGTGGATTAATATGTACGAAAACAATAAAATATCAAGGATTTATTTTGAAAACGGAGGCGACGAAACGGAAAACGTTTGAGAACATTCCAATATCAGTCATAACTGCGAATTAAAATGGCGGCAAGATTTTCCATCTAAAATTAGACGACACTTAACCTCAAATTAATGCAATCTCTTCCATGTTAACAGCGATATTATTATGTCATGGAAAGTGCATGAGAACACGCTAAATGATGTTATTTTGTAAAGTAATGCAGGGTGCGGATCAACAGCAATAATAATTGCTATCATCTAAAGATTTGTAAGACACTTCGCCACTGACAGGAGGACAAATAAAATTCATATTTTTTTCCAAAAAAGAAAACAAAACAAATATGTTATCAAGATGGTGTTTTCTGATATAACTTATTATAACTGGAACAGAGTGTAATGATTTAGGTGTCATTATGTACTTAAACCTATTTTAAATAACGATAATATAATAAATAAATAATTAGGTAGGTATAAATTAGAAATAAAATAAAAACATGTTACCGATATGTATAATAATATTGCTGGAAAGAAAGGTCTTGATAGAAAGAGACGTGAATAAAATGGTTGATATTTTCACATACGAGACAAACTTGTGTGCCGAGTATGAATCCTCTATATCACATTCTAAGCGAGTATCACCTTAGCTATGCTCCCGAGTTAGTTGCCAAGTCAAATTGTCGCAAAAGAATATAATGCTGATTCTTACACATTTTAAAATATGGCAAAAATGTGTCGCTATTTTAACAAAGAATTAAAAAAAATATATATATATAAATTAAATTAATCAATTAGAAAGATATACATAACAAATCCATTTAACATTTCCTATCAAAGGAAACGCGTTACCATTTCGCCCCATCAACCGATTACGTTTTCGACAAATTTGGAACTTATATATGAGATCACTTAGATGTATATGTGGCAGATCCATTTATGACAGATTAAAGAATGAAGAAATAAGGAAGAAATGTAAAGCTGATCTTAGTATAGTGAGTAAGATTAAGAAAGGATCACTTAGGTGCTTTGGTCATATGGAACGGATGAATGAGGAGAAAATGTATGAGGCAAGTGTTGATGGCACCAGAAGTAGAGGATGTCCGCGGAAGACTTGGCACGACCAGGTAAACCAGATACTGGAGGACGGTCCTGTTAGAAGCCTCAATAATCGTCGAGCTTGTATGAGAAGATGTATGAATGTGAATAAGGCGAGAATTGTGCGTCAGTATAGAAGAGGGTGGCGCTCCATCCTCTCTGCCTACCCCAGCGGGGAAACGGCGTGATGGTAAGTAAGTAAGTATATACTGTAGTCTTTTTTATAATTGATACATCTATTATTATATTTTTAAAAGCAAATTTTCCGTAAGATTGTTCGTAAGTCGAGTTGTTCGTAAATCGAAACAATTGCTCCCATAAGAATCAATGTAAAATTGATAAATTCGTTCCAGACCCCAAAAATGGCAATTTATTTTTTATTTCACTCTGGAAATTCTTACAAAACAATGAAAATTCATAGTCATAAAGATGAATTGGAAGTAATAAAGCAATAAGAATAAACGTACAAACAAATTTTATTTCATTAAGGAGAACACATTCTTATTGTGAAGTTGTAATTATTTAGAACAGACGGTCTGTGATGTTTTAATTACTAATTTAATGTATTACTTATAAATATATACATATAAAATCAATTTTGTCGAAAAATATTGTTTTTGCGCTACCGGGATTCGAACCTGGACCTCTATTTCCAATCCGCTACACTACCAATTGTGTTATAGCGCCAGTATTTTTCAACAAAAACTATCAATAATAACAGCCCCAGTGTCTAGAGTTCCCAAGCCGAGCCGATGTAGACCTAGCGTACACGAAGTTACAAACACAATAGCGAGCGAAATCGGGAATCCAAATGGCTAGTTGCGCGATTACAAATCTGCCACTGTCGAGTATTAAACCCCCGATAATAGAGGAATATATAATATTTTCCCTAGAATAAATTAACATATTATGTTTTGCCTTCTGGCGTGTGCTGTCGGATTACTCAGACGCGTTTGATATTCCGCAAATATAAAGATGATGGTAGGTGCAACACATAAGTTAAAAAATTTGTCGTCAACTTACTGTGTCGGTGTAGCATAATCGGATAATGTATTTCCCCGGATAGGATGAAATCCAGGTTCGAATATTTTTTCGATAAATTGTTTTTATATGTATTATCATTCTAATATTTAATTTGTATTGAAAATGTCACAGACCCATGTTATGTAAAATTGCAACTTCACAATAAGAATGTGTTCTGTTTAAAAATAACAAATTTGATGTAAAAATGTGTTTTATTACCTACAGTAGAATACAGATGAAAATGTTATTTTAATTATTATATAGCTAAGAACGCGCTTAAAAGCGATGTAATTTGGAAGAAAATATCTCACATTTTTTAATTGAGATCTTTGCCTACAGAAAAAGGGCTCCATTGTTACGTTAATTTAATATTGTCATATATCATATTAAGGTGCAGCTGCTCACGAAGCAATTGTATATTCTTTTAAAATTATCAATATTATATTTGTGGTCAAAATTCATATTTTTATTTATTATCTTTATTTTATTAATCACTAAATTGAGTTTAAATACATCTACCGGTTTCGAAAAATACCATTTTCTTCTTCAGGATGTCATAACTAACTAAAACATATATTATTGTTTCTTTGTCAGAAACTATTTAAAAAAAAAAAAAAATTTTTAGTACCTAACTCAAATCATTACTTGATACAAATTTACTCGAATAATTTTTAGGAAAAAATTTTAGAATGGGAATCTCAAATACCTTTGAGTAAACTGATAGCAGACGCCAGAATTATCAATTCATTTTTATTAAATTTTGGACACATTGATACAACTTTATTATTAGGAGAACACATTCTTATTGTGAAGCTGTAATTATTCAGAACAGACGGTCTGTGATATTTTAAATATTTAATTTTAAAATTTTAAAATATTATGTTTAATATGGTATTTGAGATTCTGTAAAAATAAGGTAGATGGCTCTTTCAAATTATGGAACGACTAAATGTATTAATATCATAAAGGTAACATATAGGTTCGAAAATTGTCGCTAAAAATATTGTCGCTATAGCATGTCTTCCCCGGTTAGGAAAGAGATCCAGGTTCGAATCCCGGCGGCGCAACAGCAATATTTTTCGATAAAATTGATTTTATATGTATATCTTTCTAATTAATATATTTAATTCATATTTAAAATATCATTTTTTGCTGAGGATTACAATTAAAGCTGGAAAAGGTATCGATACTTGCAAAAATATCAATACAAATGGATTGTAGGGCACGAACTTTTAAGGCCCCTATCGAGCGTGAACTCCAGTGCACCGCGTCGGCATATTACGCCATTAATTTTCCTCAGTCCATCGCCGAGTCAAGAGTGCAATTTGTTAATAACTTGTAATATAATTTTTACACAAACAAGAATAGTAAATTGGTATTTAAAAAATGGTGTGTAATGATTGGTATTCTATTCCGTAGTTATCAATGCCCTCGAAACAATCACCCTTAAGGAATCTCGTGGTTTTCACCCGCAACATATTGTATCTTATAGGTTCGTTTTATTCCCGCGACTGATTTTTAAACACACAACAAATGGAGAGGCTAGATATAACGTCTCTATAATATAAATGACTCCGAGCTTACGTTTGCGGCGACATAGTACGAGATTATATCAGACAAAATTATTTTATAAATTGAATCAAAATATTGTTTTATTCCACTACACTTTTCATTGTGTTAAACGATAGAACGTTTTCGGGAACATCTTCCCATCATCAATATTATAATTCAACTAAAATTAAAAACACTTTCAGACAGTAATATATGGTGTGTTTGGAGTTAACGTAGGTGATGGTGGGGGTGGAGTTAAAATGGATAAGAGAGGGAATGAAAGGGCGGTATTTGAATATTTATTGTTATTTTTATTATTCAATATTTTACGGATAGACGTGCTTTGGTGATATTGATTTGCGAAATGTTGTATCCTGGAACGTAATATATGGATCCACTTCTATTAAAAGTTTGTCAAAACTATTTATTTACATTCTATAATAATTAACAAACTTATCGGGATGTTTTCGCATGTTATGGTACATTTACCAAAATGAATTCGAAACCTAAACCTGTATCGGTAGGATATAAATGAATGAATTGCGCAAATCTCCGAGATGCACGTCCCGCGGAATGGAATACGATAATTCCGGTCGTAAATCGGAATCACCGCAAGGTATGGGAAGGAAGGAGGAAACCCTGGTACACGATGAGGTCGGTGAGGGGATAGGGATTCCTGTCAAAGGACCAGTGATCTCGGGAACCGGGATTCGGAAGAACTGCTCGCCTTATCTTGTACATGATGGCTCCGTCACCCCTGCAGTTGCCGCCGATATCACACAAATGGCACGCGGATGAGCAGATCTCCGCTTCCAATTAAAGACAGCGATATCACAATGTCATCCACGGCACAAACAATACGTGATCAAAAACAATATCACAAAATACAGTGCTGGTGCACTGGAGCTGACAAATCCACACCGCAAATGTCGAGATCAAACAAATATCGGTCAAGTTGACGTCTGCTGACGTCAAGGTCACAATTTACACTAACAAGAGGAGCATGAGGAAAGGTATGGATGGGAATTTGGATGCGAAAATGTGTCAATAACATGTGTGTTTTACGAATTCGGAACAGATATCTTTGATTAGTCAACGGATGAACTAACTATTTATGATGACAGCGGTAATATTTTTTTATATTTCTGATAACCTAAAATACAACACCACACAAGCTGTCATCCAGATGTCCATTTGGATTCTGAACTGAAAATACGCGGTTTAAAATCGCAGTGCGTGCTAGGCCTAACATAGAATTGATATGCGTCATACAACGAACTACTTGCCAACATTTCGAGGATAAGATCGACGTGGTCAGATCTCATGATCGTAATCAAATAAGAACTAGGTAAGGTACGCTTGTTTGAGAATGCGGGCTCATGTTGACATATTTTCAAACTGGTAAACCTGTATCGTTTGAAAATGTTGCCATTTCTGCTTCATACATGTGATTCATTTGTTCGTATGTTTTGTTTTATTTTGTTTCTCATTCGATAACATATTATTTATTCATTATAATTGATTTGTTTGTTTCAAATATAAGGGATCACGGCTTTAGAAAGATTTTAATGTTAATATCTTTTTGGGAATTAGGACGTTGGTTAAATTAAAGAAATGTAAAGACAGATAGAATGAAGATGTGCGTGAATTCTGAAGTGAAGCGAGTCGGCGGTCTCGCTCGGCGCGCGTTGGCCGGCAAGACCGCCGCTGTGAAGCGATGAAACCAGAGAGGGATCATTGGTGAGGAATCGAACCAGATCTGGAGCGGCATGTCGCTAGCATCGTGCCGGCTGAGATGGCGGTGAATTTGAAATTTGATCCCTACAGCTTTAAACGGAAATAATAAATAAATCTAAAATTTGTCATAAATTTGGTTAAAATGGCGAAATGGTAACGCGAAATAGCATGAGAATATTTCGGGTTCGTATTCCGGCGCTAACCAAATACTTTTTCGATTCATCTAATTTAAATAGAACTATGTTCTGAAATTGCAATATCACAATAAAAATGTGTTTTAATTATTGTTAGTAGATTTTAATATCATTATTAAGGAGAACACATTCTTATTGTGAAGTTGTAATTATTCAGAACAGACGGTCTGTGATGTTTTAAATACTAATTTAACGTATTAATTATAAATATATACATATAAAATCAATTTTGTCGAAAAATATTATTTTTGCGCTACCGTGATATTCATAATTAATACATTAAATTAGATTTTAATATCGTTGTATTATCTCTAATACAAATTAATATATTACGCAACTTACTTGCATTTAATTTTTTACTCTTTGTCTGTTTTATAACTGCATTTTATTGCATTATGTAATCCCGAAATGGTTCCAGTCGTAGATGGGATTAATTAAATTCCCTCGACCATAGACAATGATGCTGCTCGGGCGACAATATTCCATCGCTACTAAACTAAATATAACATATATTTGTCTATTCTGTAATATTGCATGTTATAAAATAGTAAAGAAGTTGTCATAGAGAACTTGACAACGTACAAGTGCTTTGTTCCTTCATACTTTGCAATGGTTACTGACCACAAGACAAGCGCGAAATTAACACTTTTAGATTGTTTATTTACAACGCAAACTTCTTATCGTTTTTATTTTATTTAACAATGCGTATCTAATTTTAATGGATTCCGTGTTTGCTTTATCACGCAACAATACTCAAATATTGTTACGTTTTAAAAAACAATATTTCTCAGGTATATATTTATTTAAATATGTATTAAATATATTAATTAGAAAGATATACATATAAAATCAATTTTATCGAAAAATATTACTGTTGCGCCACCGGGATTCGAACCTGGATCTCTTTCCTAATCGGGGAAGGTGCATTATCCAACTATGCTACAGCGACAATATTTTTAGCGACAATTTTCGAACCTATATGTTCCCTTTTTTTGATATTAATACATTTAATCGTTCCATTATTTCAAAGAGCCATCTACCTTATTTTTACGGAATCTCAAATACCTTTGAGAATAATCAATTCATTTTTATTAAATTTTGGACACATTGATACAACTTTGTTTGTTGTGTTCTCCTAATATATATATTTATTTACATTTGATATATTAATAGTATTTTATAATAAAGTAAGGTATCACTCCAAATTCGTATATATATATATAACTTAACACTCCAGCTCATCGCAAGGAAATCTCTCCATTCCTCACTATACTGCTCATTGGTTTGAGAACTGGAAGGAATATTCATAGATCCCCTTAGATACCACAGAGCCAATGGAGTCGTGGTCTACTAATACTACGTCTCCCCTCTGGTTTATTAAATGTAGTGGCATAATCACGATGTATTGGATCTTGAATCCCACGTTAAATAGGAGCCCAAAATGATATTATGGACTAATCATTTTAAAAATTAACATAACAATCGTTTCTGTAATACATTACGAAAGGGAGGATAAGGGCTGGGCCCTCTTGTCTCCGACGTTTGGGGTAACAATAGGTAGGGACCCTATTGCGGGGAACGTGGTGCAATTGTTTTATTTTAACTTTGTGTATAATTGTATAAAGTAGCAGCAAAAATGTGTAAAAATTTATTTTTGTATTTTTTACAATTTTTTATAAATTGGGTAAAGAAGTGAAATGGGACGAAGATGATAGGGATCAGATGAGGGATCACATAGGCCGAACGAGTTTATAGAAGGGTTTGAGATGGAAATTAATTTAAAAGATAAATAGAGGGTATGTTTGAATCTCTGTGAATGATTGTGCTTCTGACAAACCAGGGCGAGTTTGTGATTCTCCTAAGGATGTAGTTTTGTTTGGATTCTAAAATGTTTGTGTTACTTGAGCCCCAGATGGGGCTCGCTTATGTGAGAATAGATGATTGCTTTGCACAAGAGCATTTTGTTTTTTAGGAATTTAGGAAGAGGTATAGTCTGTTGTAACGAAATTGTGTACAAAAACATAATCGATGTATACAGGAGTAGGATCTCGCTAATATGTTGAATTAAGAACCTAACCATCACCGCAAAGCGAAGCAAGAATTTTTTAAAATGTGAGTGCACGCATATATAAAATATAAATATTTAAAAATACTTTTTTTTTTCATTAAAGTGTGAATATTAAAAAAGAGGATACCATTTTGTTTTTGTTTATCGTAAAATCGCATTGTTCTTAATATTATCGTTTATTTCTTATCTAAAATACATATAAATAGGGGCCATCCATTTTGCCATTCAAAAAATTGATCGATCATTGGATCATGTCACTGACGAAATGATAAGTGCTTCACAACATGGTGAAGACTCCTCCATCCGAACCAAACGTCCGACCCATCGAAGTTATTGAATTGTATTCAATTTATCGTCAGGGCTCGTCGTAGATATAGTTAAAGGCTATATTACCAACATATTATCTTCACAAATAGGACCAAAAATATTTCTACACTCATTTTGAACTCAAACGTTAATAATTTCAGAGTCGGCAGGTTTTTACCTGTACACCTGTCAGTGGCGTAATTTAAAAAATTAGACCCCAATGCGAAATGGAAAAAGGGGCCCCTTGTATATATTGTTTACGCGCCTTGTTACTTCGATTGGCACCACTGAATTTCTTGGTATATAATAATGTATGTATGTGTGTGTGTGTGAGTATTGCCGCCCTTTTTTCTGAAAGCTAAGAAGACGGTAACCGACAGGCGTCATTCGTTTCGCATCCAGTGCTTCGACCAGTAGAGCGGTCCAAATAAACCACCAATGCGCGCTTCGGTCGATCAAAGTCTAAAGAGGACAACTCAGTTAAAATAACATATATCATATGTGTGCGTATTGTTAATCGAAAACCTGGGAACCAGCTATCGAAGGCATTTACATAAACATATATATTGTTTCAAAGATATCAGAATATTAATAGAATACAGAGAAATATCTAGAAAAACGATTCTATCAATTTAATAGTAAGAACAAAATTGTCTCCCATTTATTAATTCATATAAAAAAAGGTATGTTTTTGGAATATAAATGTATGCACTATCTACTGAAAAATCCTTGCTTCTATTGCTTTAGGACAATTTTCGCATTGCGATACTGATCTGATCCAAATGTGTGAAATAACTGGAATGTAGGAGCAAAAATGGACGATTTGATTGTATGCTGTTTATTGTACGCCGATGATGCAGTACTAATGGCGAATAATGAACAAGAACTACAGAACCTGTATGCAAGGAAAGCGACCTCATGATGAATGTTAACAAGTCGAAAGTGATGGTATTCGAGAAGGAGGAAAGCGAGACACCGCGCTAAATACTTGGAAGTAATGAATGTTTGGAACAAGTAGATGAGTTTGTATATTTGGGAAGTATGTTTGATAGAAACAGAAAGGCTGAGAATGATATCGAAGACTGCAGGAAATAAAGTGAACGGCGCTTTGAATGGAATTATATCTAACGGGAATTTTTCAACCGAGGCAAGACTAGCCGTGCACAATGGAATCCTAGTACCGACACTGATGTATGGAAGTGAGGCCTGGAGCTGGCAGAAAAGAAACGAAAGTAGACTGAATGCAGTGGAAATGAGATCACTTAGACGTGTATGTGGCAAATCTATTTGTGACAGAGTAAAGAATGAAGAAATAAGGAAATAATGTACAGCTGATGTTAGTATAATGAGTAAGATTAAGAAAGGATCACTTAGGTGGTTTGGTCATATGGAACGGATGAATGAGGAGAGAATGATAAGAAAGATATATGACGCAAGTGTTGATGGCACCAGAAATAGAGAACGTCCGCGGAAGACTTGGCACGATCAGGTAAACCAGATACTGGAGGATGGTCCTGTTAGAAGCCTCAATAATCGTCGAGCTTGCATGAGAAGATGTATGAATGTGGATGAAGCGAGAATTGTGTGTCAGGACAGAAGAGTGTGGCGCTCTATCCTCTCTACCTACCCCCGGAGAAACGGCGTGATGGTAAGTAAGTAAAGTACTCATAGATAATGCTTTCATTTTATAATTTCATTTCTTGCTTCGGGAGATTTAAAAAATTATTAGTCCATATAAATGCTGTTAAAAATGTTAATACCGAATCCATTATATGGTGCGGACCTTTTGGTCCCCTTTTTAACCCGGACCCTAATGCACCGCATTGGTTGCATTGGCGTAGTTACGCCCCTGACATTGGTCTAACAGGGGTCTTGGATAGACGCACTTTGGTTTTACGTGATAAAGTTAGTGATGGACTTTAGTTGCTTTCATAAATTGAAGACCAAAATACAATCTCTTGGCAGATGTTCTAAGGTACACTTCATACATCAGGGGCAAATTACCGGTACAGGGGCCTGTCTCGCTGGATATTTTGGGGGCGCTTATCTCAAGACAAGCTCCCGAAATAATAATGTCACAACACAACGTGAACTACAAACAACGTCATGGGTATAGAGACGATTCATGTTAAACTATCATTACACAGAATCTTAAATACCTGACGGCAGCCGAGCACAGTCGGATCCGTCAGTATTTTTAGAGCTATAACAGTACTTGTCTCCATTCTGTAGGGACTGGACATCAAGGACAGATTCTCAACCTGCAGCCTGAGACGAATCTTTCCATTTTTTGGGCATCTTACGAGAAGGGAAGATAGCTCGGAGAAACTTGTTGTGGTGGGCCACGTTGAAGGACGAAGAGGAAGAGGAAGACCAAGAGCCAGTGGATCGACCAAGTGGAAAAGGTAACAGGCACTTATCTGGTGGCAGCCCTAAGGTCTGCAGATACCGAAAAAAGGAGAGGGCGGGAGTTCATGGAGTTCGCGATCCTCACGATGCGAATGAGTAATTCTTTAAATTTTTTTTCGTTTTCTCTGTTGCTCCTGATTTAACTACCTTTTTATTCGAGGGTTCTCATAAAAGCGGGACTCCTCGTAATTAAGACTCGCGCAAGTCGTGAATAATAATGAATTTAGGTATAATCTCAAGCAAATCAATGAACTCGCCATATGCATAAAAAAGATAATATTTATAACAGTGATAATAAATATAATACATTCATATTTCGCAATTTTATATTGTTTCATACATTCTCGTCACCGTTCACTGATTTAAAATAGGCAGTTGTCGGCTGCCTCATTTACAGAATGTAAATTATTAAAAAATAACGCTATAAAAACATTATGGTTTTACTCACTGCGAATGAACGGAAGGTCGAGTGGGGCTACGTTCAGATTTTTTTATGTCCACCTAATTGGACACATTATTTCAAGAGTGGCACCCTAAGCCAGGGCACTCGAAAAGCGAATGGACAAGGCTCCCGACAACTGTAAACACTAACTTCTTGCGCAAGCTACCTATAAGCGCGGACAAGACTACGCGGAGAAATCTCGCTCCAATCGTTACAAATATAATCAGTAGCGTTTTACCGCGGCGTGCGGCCTGTTGTCTGTTCGTCCATTATTATAATTTATTTTATTTCATTTAACCATTTATTTATCTCGTCTTTGTTTATATTATTACGCGTCCGAATGTCACAACGAGAATATCGCAAATCGACGGGAATTTGAAAAAATCTTCCACGATCTGACGTTTGTCGCAACGCTTTTTTTTTTTTATTATCAGTGGTTGATTTTCAAGGCTGTTGCGTGCGTTACAGTTTGTGTGTATAGTTTTTATCCGTGTACCAATTTTGCCTGGGAAAAATTTAAAGGTAACTAACTCAATTATAATGTTTTTTTTATGCCGTTATCATCAAATGTGGTGAATTGCGGACGAACGGAAGCGATTTGTAATTATTTTGTCATTTTATATTTGAATTTACGTTCAATGACATTACACAGTTTTATATTGTCAATTTTTGACGTTCCAACATTACTAAGAATATTTTAATATAAATGGATAATTTTTATCAAATTCGTACAAGCTTTAAGAGATTGATTTAAAATTATTGTTTTTTCATTGATTTGAAATATGTATAAAAATATATCAGATACGAGCAAACAATAGCTGCCGAGTTATTGTGGGCTATGTGAGACAAAATATATGTCATTTATTTGTTTTAGATATTTCATTTTTATAATATATTCTTAACAAATTCATTTATTTTAATTTTATTTCACTGGGTCCTACGCGTGTCGAGATGGACATTTTGATGTATATTTTATGTATGTGTGGATTGTAATTAAATAATATGTAAAACATAAACGTTGTAATAATAATAAAAAGTAACGGAAATTCCTTATTAAAATATTTTCATTTTTTGGTGTCACCCACGTGATCACTTTGGTACCACTTTTTTTTTTAAATATATGACTCGATTTGAACGAAAATTTAAACGCTGACAATATAATATGTATTAATGTAAAAAATACGCCTTGTTTTGATTTAATTTTTGAAGAGTAAATAATTTTACTGTTGCACAAATGTATCATTAACTATCGGATTTGTGTTTCCACAAAGAAAGTATGTAGAATGCCCCTCGTTCCGCAACTAGTGTTTCATATATGTACACTTAATTTCATGTCTATTCATTCACTGGTCTGTGTTAGATTAAAAAACATTCAAGAGTGATCTTCTTTGCATTTGAAAATTCGTCGCTTTGTTATCAAGACTTATATTACATAAAGACTCGCCAGTTTGTGTCGTATATTTTTTTCATTGACCCTTTCCACTCCGAGACCCTAGACCGTGAGCATACCTATTACGTTCATGCATCACATTGCCTTAACAAAAGATGCATATAAAATATTTAAATCTTCCTACTTGTATGTGCATAAAACATCCTTTTCCCTTTTACAGAGGCTTGAATAATTTATAATATTTTATGTTAACCTTTACCATACCGCGATATAAAATATCTGAACGCAGCCGTGCTGTCAACTCGTGTTACCGTAAATAACAGTTTTAAAAAAATGTTTTTATTAGCTTAAATGGCTTTGATGGCACGAATTTACTCTAAATATTGAGCATTCAATTTTGAAAAAATGATTAATTACATAATTTACAGCATTCATTAAATCGTATACAATGTGTCCTTCCTTCTTATCTCTTTTCGTTTATTTGTGAGAAAGAGACAATTATATTTGTATGTTTGTTGTTCTTTTCACTGTGAAAATAGTGTGTTATCTCTGTCCTCCATATCATAAATTGTATTTTTACTAACGTATTAATTTTACAACGGATTGAATGGAAAAAATAATTGTTTTTGTACGATTCCCTTTTCATAATTCGTTTTTCACTAGTCATTCCTAAGCGCTAATATTTTCTTCAGGACTATCTAAAATATGAATTTTATGTTGCATGTATTTATCGAAATATTTCAGGTTTAATTATGATGATAGACCTGTTACTGCATGGTTTGGGAAGGGTTAAACTAGCAGGAAACAACTGGTTTCATCTCTGTTTAGTAGTTTTCTGCTAGGGACTCCGGACGGTTAATTGAATTCGTATTTTTTTTTATTCTTAAGGGCCGGTTGTGTGATCAGTAATAACTTTTTACTAACGCCCGTAGTAAAAATCCTTTGCGGATTGTTGATACATCAAATTTACTACTGTTAAAATATAGATGGAGATATCTATAGGCGTAACAAATAATCATGAAGTATGCTTTATTCTCCTTTTTTACTCTAGTAACATTTTAACTAAAGTATAAAGTTACTACTGATCACACAACCGGCCCCAAGTGTTCGTGTTCTCTCTTTGTACGAGTATTTCTTTTACCCTTTTACCGTTCAAAAAACTCTTTTCTAAACAGTGGCGCATCTACAAAATTCGGGCCTCAATGCAGAATGGAAAAAAGGGCCCCCTAAATAATAATCGTATCAGTAGCTTGTTGGTGTAGTGGTTAGACGCTGGCCTAGTTATCTAGAGGTTTGCGCCTCGTTCCAGGACACTAGCAAATTAGTCCTATTTTCATAGTACAAGCGTTTAGCTTAGTTCGAAAATTTTGATGTGACATGTATGTACGCATCTCTATTTTAGATTGGTCTCTAGCCTGACGTATTAGTGGAACCTTATTGTATGCACATCGATAATGTTTTCACGTATTTTTGTAGTACACGTAAGAACCGATTTTTTAAATGTTTTAATTCCATTTCTTGCTGTGAATTACTATTAACGCTGGGAAAGCTATCGATACTCGCAAAAGTAACGATTTCAAATGGATTGTAGGGCGCGAACTTTTTGGGCCCCCATCTAACATGGGCCTAGTTACGCCACTGTCTTTAGAGTTCCCAAAAGATTTGCCTTTATTAAAAATATTATAACTTAAAATAAGTAGTTATTTGAAACTGTATATGTGATGTATATAAAATAATGTTTTTTTTTTAATATAGAATGACAGGTTTTGTGTATTCAGGAAGTATGTTCGATATAAACGGAAAGACAGAGAAAGGTATCGAAAGAAGGGTGACTGCAGGGAATAAAGTGAACGGCGCTTTGAATGAAATTATAGTTAACGAGAACTGAGGCAAGACTAGCGGTTCACAATGGAGTCCTGGTACCGATACTGATGTACGGAAGTGAGGCTTGGAGCTGGCAGAAGATGAACGAAATGAGATCATTCAAGCGTATATGTGGCAGATCCATTTAAGATAGAGTAAAGAATGAAGAAATAAGGAAAGAATGTAAAGCTGATGTTAGTATAGTGAGAAAGATTAAGAAAGGATCACTTATGTGGTTTTGTCATATGGAACGGATAAATGAGGAGAGAATGATAAGAAAGATATATGACGCACGTGTTGTTGATGGCAGCAGAAGTCGAGGACGTCCGCGGAAGGTCCCGTTAGAAGCCTCAATAATCGTCGAGCATGTATGAGAAGAAGTACGAATGTGTGGATAAGGCGAGAATTGTGCGTCAGGACAGAAGAGTATGGCGCTCTATCTATGTGGCGCGTGAGTAAGGTTTTTTCGCCGTACTGCGTACGATATCGCACATTTTCGATTGTATAATGATTCCTGTACACACTATACACAATCTAGCATTGATTTTGTATATTTTCTCTTCAATACTTTCAGAAATAAATACGGTTCTTTTCCTTAGCAAGATTATACCCGAAAATGACAAATAAATATATCGTTTCTAGTTGTTTTAATCGTATCTTTTTTTTGCAATGTTTGCAGCTACTTATTAATCATGTAAAATAATTTGTTTATCAAAAATCGTCTGACTCGCATACATGGGAATTTTTAAAAAATTATCTATCTTTTAAACGCTTTGTTTACATCGCTGTGTATTGATAAATCAACATGTTTCAAGACCAGTGTGTCTATCTTTTGAGCGAATCTACGTACGAACGATAACGATACGATACTGTTTCACATGACCTTTTCTAAAATTAGAAAACTAAATTCTATTAACATTTGTATACGTATAAAATCAATTTTATCGAAAAATATTGCTGTTGCGCCGCTGGGATTCGAACCTGGATCTTTTTCCTAACCGGGGAAGGTGCATTATCCCAACTACGCTACAGTGACAATATTTTTAGCGACAATTTTCGAACCTATATGTTACATTTTTGATATTAATACATTTAATCGTTCCATTATTTGAAAGAGCCATCTACCTTATTTTTACAGAATCTCAAATACCTTTGAGTAAACTTATAGCAGACATCAGAATTATCTATTCATTTTAATTAAATTTTGGACACATTGATACAACTTTATTATTAGGAGAACACATTCTTATTGTGAAGTTGTAATTATTCCGAACATAGGTCTGTGATATTTTAAATATGAATTAAATATATTAATTAGAAAGATATCTCAATATCTTTCCTAACCGGGGAAGGTGCATTATCCAACTATGCTATAGTGACAATATTTTTAGCGACAATTTTCGAACCTATATGTTATTATTGGATAATGCACCTTCCCCGGTTAGGAAAGAGATCCAGGTTCGAATCCCGGTGGCGCAACAGCAATATTTTTCGATAAAATTGATTTTATATGTATATCTTTCTAATTAATATATTTAAAATATCACAGACCGTCTGTTCTGAATAATTACAACTTCACAATAAGGATGTGTTCTCCTAATAGATAAGTTCAGACCGTCATGTTCTCTGCGTATAATTATGTATATGAAAGTGATGTATTTAATGAATAATATTGATATAGAGTTTCGCTCGGACACTTTGTGTTGCTAATCTCGGATTTATCAAGTTGCCCCTTAAACGAAAACATTTGCATCGGTTGTCATAAAGATTATCTTCTAGAGAATGTTGTTTATTTCGCCGTTCGGCCATTTTACGCGTTTGTTTTTCTTTGTTCGCCTAATCTTATGCGTCATGTGATCCTGGTGAACAGACAGTGATCGCTGACGTATTTATTTAAAAATATATATAGGTAATATGTATGTATTTTCAGTTCAGTCAAAATGTAATGCCCGAACGAAGGGTCCAGGTAAAGTTTTACCTTTACTTTTAAGCTGACGTGAGATGCTCTTTTTTATTTTATTTATGTCCTTTGGAATACGTATTTGATCTTTCAGCGGTGACCGTCGATCTTCGAGACCGAGCATCTCCCGTTCGGTTGATACATCACACATTGTTTTTCTTAATCCGCCAGCTGTCTATGATTTGTCCTGTTACAGTCAAACGGTGGTCCGCACCTCGTTATTTTTTACTGTGAACGTATTTATATATCTCATATACTGAGAGTAAGATGTTTTCTCGGTTAGGTTTGTATAAATAATATATAATAGCAGAAAAGCAGCTAATACGCATGCCAGTCGAAAAAATTCATACGATTTCGCTACAACATGTTTTGTATTACTCGTAATAAAGACACTGTACACTTCATTTTATATATTTGAGTACTGTTATTGAAAAAATTGAAAAATGCGCCGGTAGCGCCTAGTAGCGCGGCGATGACGGCATGCGCAATACGTCTCACACATATGTACCTAAGTCGATCAGAAGCCTGCCAGCTTGCTCGGTGCTCAGTTGCGAGTACGCCGTAGACAGCTCGCGCATCATTCTCGACGGTATATTACTGTTTTTTTTTATTTTATCAATTTAAATTTCTTGTATATGAACCCTTCATTTTAACAATGCCTAAACGCAAGTGCAATTTTAATGTTAATTTACAAACTACCTATCAATTCGTACGAATTCAGCGTAGCCCATGGAGTAGATGTCCCGTTTTAAGGAAAAAATAAATGGTTACCCTAGTGATGGTGGACTGTACATAGAAGGAAAAAGATTGAAAAGAGAAGATGAAATAGACAATAAAAACTGGGACACAGATTACACGAAAATTGGGACCCTTCTATGGAAATTAAATGTCGTATAGAGCAAGCCCGAGCTGCATTCATCCACATGAAAAAATATATATGTACGGCCACGATCTAAGCCTAAATTTGCGAATGAGAATGATTCGATGCCATGTGTTTTCTATACTTTTATATGGAACGGAATCATGGTGACTCACTGGTACAATGCTAAAGCGACTTGAAGCATATGAGATGTGGATCTACAGACTGTTTCTAAAAATAATGGAATTATAGCTATTGAGAACTTGTCAACTGAGGCAAGACTAGCGGTTCACAATAGAGTCCTGGTACCGACACTGATGTATGGAAGTGAGGCCTGGAGCTGGCAGAAGGGGAACGAAAGTAGACTAAATGCAGTGGAAATGAGATTACTTTGGCGTATATGTGGCAGATCCATTTATGACTGAGAAAAGAATGAAGAAATAAGGAAAGAAAGTAAAGCTGATCTTAGTATAGTGAGTAGGATTAAGAAATGATCACTTAGGTGGTTTAGTCATATGGATGGGATGAATGAGGAGAGAATGGTAAAAAAGATATATGACGCAAGTGTTGATGGAACCAAAAGTACAGGACGTCCACGGAAGACTTGGCACGATCAGGTAAACCAGATACTGGAGGATGGTCCTGTTAGAATCCTCAATAATCTTCGAGCTTGTATGAGAAGATGAATGAACGTGCATGAGGCGAGAATTATGTGTCAGGACAAAAAGGCTTTTTGCCTATCCCCGCGGGGAAACGGCGTGATGGTAAGTGAGTATATGTTTTTAGTGCTCGAAAGTCTACCTACCATTAGAGTCGATGTTTATAAAAACAATCGTTAACAGGAAAAAATATTTAAGTGCTCGCATGGAACATTCTGGTTGATCGGCTTAAGGAGAAAGTCGGGCGAATCAAATGTCCAATTACAAAAGCCAAAATAATAGTGTCATATTTTGTTTTACATATTTCTCTATCGCCCGTTATAATTTTTTGTTTATTTTAATTTTACATGATTCGCGGAGTGAAACGTGGTTTATAGTACTGCAATATTCTGCTGCAGTAATTAATGGCTTGTGTATTTGATCATCTCTCGGTCTTTGTAATCTGTGTACAAAATACAATGAGTAACTAACGACTCTGGAACAAGTCTCATCAATATTGAACTATTTTGACAGTCATTGACTAAAATTTTGTATTTTATACAGGATGTAACAGACAAGTCCATAATATATTATAGGTGGACACCTGACAAAATTACAAGTAATATGTGAAAATTCTGCACCATTACGCAAAAAATGATGGTCTGAATTTTTTACAAAATCATGTTAATCTTTAAGTCTACATACTTATGTATCCATTATTAATGTATATCCTTGCTTCAGACCCTAAATCACTGAACAATAAATAGTCCGACCACTCGAAATTCTGACATATAATTTTTTGTGTTCAATGTATAATTTATTTATTATTAATTTATGATTTTTTAATGCTTATATCTTTGATATGGTTGAGATTAGGCACATTTGCATTGAACATTTTCGATTCGTAATTTAGTTAGATATTCACCCATACAATAATTTGGACTAGGTCTGTTACACCCTGTATAAGAACAAATTTTCTCTTTTTAATTATCATTTTTAATATGTAATTTAAAAATGTATGTTTTTTTTAATAATGTGTTCTTTAAAAATATATATTTTATAAAATATCATTTATTTAAATCAGATATTCATTATTATTTTTACCCTTTGTTTTTACTGTTGATCATTTCAACGATCATTTAATATTTTTGAATTACTATATTTATATTACTATAAAAATGTTTTTCCCGACGTGCGATACTAAATAGAAAGCAAATTAAAATATTCTCCATAGTTTATTTTTTATAGATTGCTCGGAGTCGTACAGGCTTGGAAAGTTTAATTTATTTAAGAGTACAGATTTAAATAATCAGATTACGTCCCCTTTTCTACATTTCTTCTCTAATAACAAGTAAAATATATATCGTGTTAATATAATATCTGAAAAAGTGTGTCCTAAATACTACGCATATCTGGAAACAAATAATTAATAGTAATATAAAAACACGGAATAAATTTAGTATCCAAAGGATTATATTTTTTGAGAAACAAAACACGTCAGAGTATTAAAATTATTATATCGCATTATTTTTAATTCACCGCAATATTTCTATTGAAAATGTATTTGCGTAGCTACCCGCTCACAGGAATCCAGTCAGAATCAGATAGCACGCAACAGCCGCGCTGTTTAAAACACATCCAAGCCACCATAGACAAAATCTAACCCGATCTAACCTGACATTACTAGACTCACGTCTGACAGCTGTTCCGCGAGACAAGCAGCAGTACCACTTGTAACTTTCATTTTACATTACAACTTGTACGAAGTGAATATTTCCCAAGTGCGAATCTCTCAAATCAGACACTGTTAGTAATTATTATACTCGAGTGCAGTGTTTTTTCTGTGTACAGAAGAACATAGTGTTGTGCTGCCTTGGATTTGTTTTTGTTATTTCTTTGTGGCTGTGACTCGAGTGTCGGAGGTATGTGGATAATTTGTTTTGATTTAGCGATGGCTGCTCTGTCGTGTCATATGCGGGAATTTTTAGTAAATCTTTCTGAAAATATGTACCGTGACAGAATTCGCTGTTAACGCCTGGCTGGCCGTCGGTAGTGTCATTATTGGAAGGTTTGCTCGCCATTAGTGGCCGCTGTCACGAGTTAGGTGTGGTATATACAATCTTTTGTGTACATATTTTAATTGAATTATTAATGCCCATAGAAATGTATTTAGATTATATTTTAAACCATTTTTAAAGGACACTCAAAATTATATGTAAATGTTGGCAGTCATATCGGCATATATCGTAACGATAGAGGATAGAGTGCCACACATTTGATAGTTCATGTAGTCACCACCATTCAAATCCTGGCACGATCAAATTTTGATGTCAGGGAACGAAATTTTTTTATGAGTGTAGAAGAAAGTAATTTAAATTTAATTATCTAGTTCAGGCAAACGTATATAAATTTAAAACTATTAGAACACATTCTTATTGTGAAGTTAATAATTCAGAACCTAGGTCTGTGATATTTTAAATATTAATTAAATATATTAATTAGAAAGATATACATACAAAATCAATTTTATCGATAAATATTGTTGTTGAGCCACCGGGATTCGAACCTGGATCTCTTTCCAAACCGGGGAAGGTGCATTATCCAACTATGCTACAGCGACGATATATTTTTTTTTTAGCGACAAATTTTCTAACCTATATGTTACCTTTTTGATATTAATACATTTAATCGTTCCATTATTTGAAAGAGCCATCTACCTTATTTTTACGGAATCTCAAATACCTTTGAGTAATCTGATAGCAGACGCCAGAATTATCAATTCATTTTTATTAAATTTTTGGACACATTGATACAACTTTATTATTTAGGAGAACACATTATTATTGTGAAGTTGTAATTATTCAGAACATTAGATCAGAATTAGAAAAATATACATATAAAATCAATAGTTGAATAATGCACCTTCCCCGGTTTGGAAAGAGATCCAGGTTCGAATCCCGATGGCGCAACAGCAATATTTTTCGATAAAATTGATTTTATATGTATATCTTTCTAATTAATGTATTTAAAATTTAAAACTGCCGATGAAATGGAAGATTAGCATATATCAAAAGAAAAATGAATGGCTATTCATCCTTTCTCTCTACCATTGCGATGGGATGTATTGTATGCGCTACAATATTGATAACGCGGTAGTTCTATCTCGTTAACATGTCGCACATATACAGTATCTCGAATGTAATCGTCCAATTCCTATCAAGTAAATTATTTGATTTAATTTTTATTGTTTTAATTAATTTTAATTTAGTAATGTAATCAGATTGCAACACTAAGCACTGCAAATAAAATGCAGTGGCAAAATTGATATTTGTTCAAATTAACTCTAGAGACATTGTTCTACAAAAATATCTATGATCTGTTTTCACTGGAGACATCTCAAATATCTCTTAGCCAAAGTATATGTACTCCATTGTTATTTTTTCATACAGCTTAAAAACGAAATAAATGTGGTCCATAATATTATTTAAAAGTATTGTGTTGCTGTTTGAATTTATTCATATTTATCAATTTTAAATGAAATGACAAATTGCTATTTGACAAAATATAGTTCATTAACAATTAAAAAAAATTAAATAAATCACGTAGAAAAGTACTAGGAAAAAATGAAGGTGTTTGAGAAACATTGCAATTTTTTTTAAAAAATACGGTTGTTTTGAATAAAAAATATGTCTCATTAAAAAGTAAGAAAAATATATTAAGTAACTTACTTACTATCTCGCCGTTTCTCCGCGAGGGTCGGCAGAGAGATCCTCTATTTTTTGCGTCATCTTTCTCGCTATTTTTTTCACATTCATCGATCAAAATCAGACAAATATAAATATTATAGTTCAAAATCAGACAAAATCACAATTTGTAAGTTACCATGGCGTAATTGGTAATGTAGTCTACCGGAAATATAAAGTTCCAGGATCAAGTCCCGTTGTTTCGATAAATACATTTTTTCTGGGTGGTTTTTCTAATTTAATTTGATTAAAGTAATTATTATTGATTAACGGCTCATTGCGTACTGAGTATTATTACATATAAAAAATAATTTCAAGTGTCAAATAATAAAATTTAATAGATATTTAAATTTAGGTTTTGATGTGTAGACAGTCTTAATACATGGCAAAATATGACCGACATTCGGCCAATAATAAGGTGGCCGGTCGCGACCTGCTGTTACCACGTGGCTCTTATTGGCCTCTTGCCCGGACACTGAGGATGTAGCGATCTTGACTCGAAATATGCTTGACAAGCATAAAATCTTTTGCTTTGAAAATAAGTGTAACTTGGTTGGCCACGGGCGGGATTTGTACCCCCTGAATTCTGTTGTGGAGATGTCTGATTAGTCTACAACATTTTTAAATTCGTCGCATTTTTTATGTATACTGCAATCTCATCAGTGTTTTTTTTATTCTTACTGTTTACTTTTAAATATGAATTAAATATATTAATTAGAAACATATACATATAGAATGTGTTCTCCTAATAATAAAGTTGTATCAATGTGTCCAAAATTTAATTAAAATGAATTGATAATTCTGGCGTCCGCTATTAGATTACTCAAAGGTATTTGAGATTCTGTAAAAATAAGGTAGATGGCTCTTTCAAATAATGGAACGATTAAATGTATTAATATCAAAAAGGTAACATGTAGGTTTGAAAATTTGCCGCTAAAAATATTGTCGCTGTAGCATAGTTGGATAATGCACCTTCCCCGGTTAGGAAAGAGATCCAGGTTCGAATCCCGGTGTCGCAACAACAATATTTTTCGTTAAAATTTATTTTATATGTATATCTTTCTAATTAATATATTTAATTCATATTTAAAATATCACAGACCTATGTTCTGAATAACTTCACAATAAGAATGTGTTCTCCTAATAATGTTTACTTTTAGTACTGCACTTATTACAATATGGTTTAAAATACAAAATAAATGCAACACCTTCTTCCAAAAACAAGCTAGTTCCCATACTGAGGTGGCCATTTAACTATTAGAGAAGCGAAGATTGCTATTGGTCGAATCGTAATATAAATGGCAGCGGGCAAAACTCGCTAATTTCACAACTAATGCCGATTTTGAATGATCAGTTTACATCAAAAAGAGCTACATTTGATAGTTAATAAATTAACACGATACGTAAAAACTGTATGAGAAGACAAATTATTTAAGTCCGATAAGAGTCCGTGTCCATTTATTTAAATAAGTGTAAAATTAAAAAAATAGTATCGGAATTTCAAATTTGGCGGCAGTGCGTGAGATTAGTTATGTTAACTGCCGCTTGGTGGCGTGCAGGACCTACGATTTCGGTAAAGTTTACTGTAGTCACGTGCGGTGTTCTTTAACAAGCGTGTGTACTCTTTAGTGTAGCCACATTTTGTTAAATTAATATGCGATATCAACTCAAGCACTTCACTGTGTCGGATGACAGAACAAATTCAACTTGCGAACGAGCTTTCGGAACGGGACTCTATTCGTATGCAGAGGACTTACTGTGTAGCCTTATCCTCAGTCCGAAAATGTCTGATATTATTATTTTGATGGTAAATTCATGATGTGTATATTGATAAATACAAATTAAACTTTCGACAATAGATTTTGATTCGCGCTATTATATGACGGCGAGCCCCAGTAACGTAATTCATAAAATTTTGCTGCTATAGTCCATTGGAGCCACTTGGCGTTGCCAGTCGCCGAGGATCTTTGGCCGTAAAATGTGATGTACATTGTGTTAGCATTATTAATTTAAATTCGTTAAGTGTCGTTCAATTCACATTTGTAATTTACTTTGAGAACAGTATTTGTTTACTGTAATTGTCTAAGTTATTAATTATTCTATGGTGGAACGCTTCTCTTTATTTGCTAATTTAATTTCAACATTGAAAAATATATTTTTTAATATTTACAAATTCAATTTTGTGGTTAAAATCGATTTTTTTGATTGTAAACTTTGTTTTATTAACCACTTAATGTATTAAATACATCTTACCGGTTTCGAAAAATATCATTTTCTTTTTTAGGATTAGTCATTAGTTGATGGCATCCTGAAGAAGAAAAGGATATTTTTCGACCGGTACATGTATTTAATTCATTAAGTGGTTAATAAAACAATGTTAACAATGTAAAAAAATAGATTTTATTGATTTTAAATTCATAAATAAGCAATCTCGGTCATGTTATTGTAACCAGTTGAGCTGACCCAACAGCATCGTATAATTAAATGTATTAATTAGAAAGATATACTTATAAAATCAATTTTAACGAAAAATATTGTTGTTGCTACCGGGATTCGAACCTGGATCTCTTTCCGATCCGGTGAAGGTGCATTAACCGACTATTTTACAGCAGACAGTACTTTTGACGACAAATTTTCGAACCCATATGTTACACTTTTCAAATTAATATATGTGTCGTTCCATTATTTGACAGCCATCTACTTTGTTTTTACGGAATCTCAAATACCTTTGTGTAAACCCTTAGCCGACGCCAGAATTAACAATTCATGTATCTTTTTGATTATTAGTATTTAATTAGTATTTACAATATCACAGATCTTTTCTTTTTCTTCTTTTAAATAGGCAATCCACCCTTCAAGGGTGATTTGTACCATTAATCAAGTTAAAACTTTATTTTATAGAAAAAAGTACAATAATATTATAGAATAGGAAATAATATATTACAAGTCAGTACCATTGTCGTCCAAAAAATTTGCTATTATATAGATAAAATGTGGCGAATTAAGGGAAAGAAAATTACATAAGTTAACCGGGAGTTGAAAATAACCATTGACGAGATTACTGTAAAAAAAACCTGTGATCCGCAATGGACAGGCAAAAAAGATATGGTCAAGGGTTTCCTCCTCGGCATACATTTGGGAATCTATTAAGTTCTATCTTAATAAATATGAGGCTACCTGGCAATGCCCAATTTTCATTCTAGAGATATTTGACATTGTTCTTATTATTAAGGAGAATACATTCTTATTGTTATAAGTTGTAATTAATTTTTATTGTAATATTTATATGTATATATTTATAATTAATACATTAATTTAGTATCTGATATTGTTCTTTTGGAGACTTTTCTTTTGGAGAACCAGGGGATGCGGGGAATAGATCTTTGAATTATTCTAAGCCGATTACCTTTACGATTATTTGGATCCGTCCATTGTGCAGTCCAGATAGAATACGTACGTTTTTTTTTTTTACCATTTTAAGTCTGTCATACATCGGGATATGGAATTTATGAGGGAAAACTCCCGTAACTTGGCCAGTTTATTTCCAATCACAGACCTATATTATGAATAATTACAATAATATATATATACACTATAGAGGTTTACTTTAGGAGAAAAAAAAGGCAATTTAAATTGCTCGTTCATGACTTTGCTCGATGATCAAATCAGATCAGAATGATCAAGTGATCATTCTATCCGAATCCATTCATCTGCTCTCTCCTCTCTATCTAATACAGGATATTAACGGATTTCGATCGTTACCGTAAATAATAATAAATACATATTGCGACGAGAAAAAAAAAGAGTGCCTGCCAGAAATTACAATTTCTCTGAATACGTCCGATACGAATAACCTATTCAGAAACGGTGAATAGAATATTTTTCACTACACATTTGTGTGTGTGCTATCATTCGGTGCTTGCTGTGCGCTACTGTCATTAAGACTGCCCAATTTATTATCGTTACTTGGCCACTTTTGGGAGTCGATCGTCGGCCCGTTTTAGTATTGAACTACACTGTTGTGTTGCGAACAGATCTTGTATCATATTTTTTTTTTTTTTTAAATATTCAACGCCATACGTGTAATGTGAAACGGAGAATATAATATGTTTTCTCATTCAGGTACATATAAAAAAAATGTGTCAGCTAAGTACGGTGTAATTACATATATATGAAAGTGTGGCTTACGATTTGTCTTCGGCTGGCTTGTAATCTCCACATTTAGCAAATTTTTAAAAGTTGTACATATGTTAGTATGTGGACTCGCTTCGAGTGCCAATACACCATCGCCATCTATGAACTAAATTAAACTAAAGCATATACATATTGTCATCACTGTGAGAATCTGATATTTTAAAAATTATTTTAAAGCAATATTATTTATCTGTATAATGTTTTTTTAAATTTTATATACTAGAATACGCATGTAAAATCAATATTTTTTATTTTTTTTATTCCATACTTCCATATATTTTCCATTTAATATAATAAAAAAATAGCTTTGTCTCTATGAGATATCTGATATTTGTTTTTTCTAACAGTGCCTTTGTAGGTGAAAATCCAGTAATTGTGTGTTCTTAGACATATTCAAATATTGCTATTTATTTTTAATTTTAAATAGATTATTACATTTTGTTAATAACAATAATATTTCGAAACTAGTGTTTAGACCCCATCGGCGCCAAATACGTGCACGTGACGATTTACTATTCTATCAATATTTTTGTCGTATGTCATTACTTTATCGAGCTCGCCATTTTTGAATATATTTTTCTATCTAAGCATCACCTTTTCTGAACTGGATCGTCTTCAATATTTTTATTTATTTATTTAAAGTGACGTGTGTACCACACTGGTATTTTGATATCTGCCTCGCGGGCTTCGTCCGACATTTTACGTACTTAATCAATAATCATAAAAGAAAGATGGAAGCAAATGGTAATATGTTTTTGAACATGAAAAATACATAGGTTTTTTTTTTATCAAATTTGTTTATTAATAATATGAACACTTGAAATATCCAACATCAAAAAAAAAAAAAACTTTACTTTTTAATGTTATAAAACAATCATAATGTAATAATTATAATTATCACTTGGGTACGTACCTTCGCGAAATTTAAATCACCTTATTTTAAATCCATATTAATTTATGCCACCTTACAATTAGTATTGAAATATTACATTTTTTCAAATATTTGGCAGTTAATTGTTTGTTTACTATTTTCAAAAAAAAAATGTACTACAGTCCAAAAAGGTATACGAGTACATATTCAAAATCTTCCCTTCATTCGACTTTCCATTCTAATTTCATTCGTTACAAAACAGACACTTTATGATTTTATTTATAAGATATTATTATCAATTGGTTACTTTTATTCTAATTATTATTAATTATTATTTTAATTTTTATTTATTTATTACGTGAATTTTACAGCTGGAATTATAATCGTAAACAAATCTGATTCATACAAATTAAAAAAGTCAACGCTCAGAAAACAATCTATCTATCGAAAATATATCTAGTTGCTACCGAGATACGACTCTGGACCTCTTCCTATCTGGGAAAGCGCATTCTTCAATTACGCTATAGCAATCGAATACATTTTGGACAATTTTTAAACTTGTATTGTGTAATCTATCCAAATGATATGTCTACTATTCAATTTTTCCAACTATGTTCTGAAAATGCAACTCCACAACAAAAATGTGTTTTTAATAAATTTGATTGGGTTAGGTCAGGGATAGGCAGGCAGACTTTGTAGTGACAAGAGCCACAACATAAATTTTATTTTATATTTTAATAACGTAATGAAACGATTTTTATTAAAAACTAAAATTCACAATGGCGTACTTAGAAGAATATAATATATAAGATTTATAATATAAACTTCAGTAGCTGAGTGGTCTACTTATAAAACAAGAAAATGTAAATAATTAAACACTAATTGAACGCTTTTTGGGCTTTGTATAGTTTACTAGCTAGAACGGTGACCTTGCGACGCTTTTGAAAGCTTTGCCATGTCTTGCATGCAACTACTTGTTTTCATTTTTAGGCATGATTGTAAATTATCGTACGTTAATTTGCTTCGTAACTTATTTTTTATTTGATTCACGAAAAGGAATGTTTGTTCGCATAAACAGGTAGAGCTAACGTTTGTGTGAATGGTAAATACTAGTTATTTTATCCCATCCCAAACCATGCAGTAACACAGGTCTACCATCATAATTAAACCCGAAATATTTCGCTAAATACATGCAATATAAAATTCATATTTTAGATAATTCTAAAGAAAATATTTGCATTTCGGAATGACTAGTGAAAAACCAATTATGAAAAGGGAATCGTACAAAAACAATTATTTTTTCCATTCAATCCGCTGTAAAATTAATACGTTGGTATATATACAATTTGTGATATGAAAGACAGAGATCACACATTATTTTCACAGTGAAAAGAACAACAAACATACAAATATAATTGTCTCTTTCTCACTAATTAAATGAAGAGAGATAAGAAGGAAGGACACATTGTATACGACTTAATGAATGCTCTAAATTATGTTATTAATATTTTTTTCAAAATTGAATGCTCAATATTTAGAATAAATTCGTGCCATTAAAGCCATTTAAGGTAATAAAAACATTTTTTCTAACTGTTATTTACGGTAACACGAGTTGACAGCATGGCTGCGTTTGGGTATTTTATATCACGGTATGGTATCACACGTTTCAGGCAAACTGTCAAATATGATTGTAGACGAAAATATATGGTGGTGTTGAGGAGTCGTAAATGCCTATGAAAAGAGCCGCGGTCTACCGACTCAGTAAGATTCCATACTGGAATTAACAAATTCGATTATATTGTACGAGTAATAATTGTGGTACAGTAATACGTACGAGTAATAATTGTGCTACAGTAATACGTACGAGTAATAATTGTGCTACAGTAATACGTACGAGTAATAATTGTGCTACAGACAATCCGATATTGTTATTAGTAATGAAAATTGTTCCAATGTGCATTTCATTAATCTTTAAATACATATCAATTATTATATGCGATTTATCTGTTAATAAATCACTTTTAATGTGACATTATTTAATTAATGAGCAATTAAAGGTGAAAAGTGAATGTGATTTTACACAAATTTAAATGACATTTAATTACCGCCCGTGTGAAACGTGTATGTATGCGTTGAGATGAATCTAAGCGCAATCCGTCTAATTGCTCGGTATCACGATTGTTCATGTACCGACGCTACGTCGAAGCTTATGTGAAGATGGCTGATTCGTGCCGTGCCGTTTACCAGACTGCAGCCCTGGTGCCGCAAGTATTCGATCAGCCTTTTGGACTGCAGCTTGTTAGCAACTCTCTGTTGATGGACAATCTGTAATCTTTGTAATACTGTTATATTACCCTACAAACGCCAGTTGCATTTGGAAGGAGCGCAAGTGTGTCGTCGCGTCATCGCCGGAACGGTACATTATTGATATTTTTCGGTTTTAGGAAGGTTCACCCGATTGTACAATTGATCGCCGATAATTTATTTATTAAATATGAATTAAATATATTAATTATAAAGATATACATATAAAATCAATTTTACACCACCGGGATTCGAACCTGGATCTCTTTCCTAACCGGGGAAGGTGCTTTATCCAACTAAGCTACAGCGACAATTTTTCAACCCTATATATTACCTTTTTGATATTAATACATTTAATACATATGATGGAACGATTAAATGTATCAATATCAAAAAGGTAACATATAGGGTCGAAAAATTGTCGCTAAAAATAATGTCGCTGTAGCTTAGTTGGATAAAGCACCTTCCCCGGTTAGGAAAGAGATCCAGGTTCGAATCCCGGTGGTGCAACAACAATATTTTTCGATAAAATTGATTTTATATGTATATCTTTATAATTAATATATTTAATTCATATTTAAAATATCACAGACCGTCTGTTCTGAATAATTACAACTTCACAATAAGAATGTGTTCTCCTAAAAAAAAATATATATTTATTAACCCATTGATCGCGTTCACAAATACGCGTGACATCTTTCATACGCAACACTCTTTGGTGGCATTATAATTTACGACTTTACACTGCGATGATGCAACAAATTTATGATTTGTTTTTAAGAAAACGATAGCGAAGGTTCTCAAGTGTCTTCGCGAACATAAACAAATACAGAAATCAGAACCATGAATACAAAATGAAGTAAACAAAATTATCCACAAGAGAACATAACAGTGCCCTACGCCATTGTTACACTAGCGCCATTTGTGGTCATACATACGTACTAGAGCGAAGTAGTGAATTTAACTTTATTGTTTGAAACGCATTACACTGAGTTGAATAACTGAGCGACACTGGATGATACGAGGATTTTTATTATTTCGTGTTTGTTCATAAGATGTCCTAATAATCCTTGACAAATAGCGACAGATGTCGGTAGGATAAAGATTCCAAATAATTTTGGTGCGATTTTCGCAGGTCCTCGGCGCGTATGTACGCACTAGCGGCGGGCGAAACACGGCGACTCGTACACGAGTCACCCGCGGGGAATGGGTTGAAAACCACGAAACGTCAGTTAACGTATTTAATTTTTTAGTTTGTCATTTTATCCGTTAAATACATGCGATTTTTTTTAATTTTTTTTAATATAAGACGTTTCAACGCCGTCCGATTAATTATTTTGATCATTGCCTTAATTCTTTTTAAATTTATCCAATAAAAAAAACCGGTAAAAATGATAGCATTGCTAAAATGATCGATATATACGTTTATTAAAAAATATATATAAACAAGACTGAAAATTCCATAAAGAACAAAAATAAAATCATCGGCGATCAATTGTAGAATCGGTGAACTTTTCGTTCGACGTATTGCGGGTCGGTGAATTTTCCATTCGACAAATTTACCAATCGGTGAATTGCAGTCGCTGAACTTTCCGGGGTGCCTTGTTTTTATCATGATAAACTAAATGTAGAATGGAACGCTGTAAACCTTGTAAACGCGTGATAAATCACTCACAGAGAAGACTATCTATGAAACAAAATAATTGATAACGCCAAACGATTTTGTTGGTTAATTATTCTGTTGACACGTTGGTATAATATTATATCGACCGACAGGATGCAGTATTATTTGATTAAATTTCATAGATAAAATTCTTTATATGATGACTCAAAAATATCTTGAAACGCGTACAGAGCTCAAACAAAAGTTTGTGCTATATATGTTACGTCTACAGTTTACACTAATTTTTTACATTCTAATATATTTTATGTGTTTGAAAACGTTAGCATTGTCCTTTGGGTAGGTAGGTACAAGGTACGTATTTTTTCTTAATTATATTTTTTTTATATATAGGTACAGTGGCGTGCAGTAGGTATAGATTTAGGTTATGCTGCTATCGATGATATTATACAATCATATATATAATATATGTTATACATAAGATTATGAACTTTCGTTTAACCAATGTCTTTAGACAAAATGAATCCGTCGTTTATACGACCCTACCATGTATTTATTTGTAATTTTAGAGTACTATTAATAGTGTTTTAAAAGTTTAAGTTTTAATGTAAATTACCCAAATAAAAATCAATATAAAAAATGTATGGACGTTTTTAAGAACACTTTTATGACTGAACTTGATTCTTTTATTGTAAAAATCCTTCACGTATTAACTAAACGAAATAATTATATTTATTAAAGGTTAACGTAGAAAATAGTTCTGCCAATTGCTTTTTGTTTTTCCCAAATCAAAAGCGAGTTCATGCACCAAATGCACCTCGAACGCAAAGAACGGTCATGAAATCAACATGTTAAAAAACAGTAAGATAGTAAAATTAGCAAATTAGTGAAAGAGGAAGTGGATACTTCAATGTAAGTCTTTCTATTGTTATTCTGTTAAAAACAGCATAGGTAACGACTCCATACAAAACGGATCAACCGAAAGGAATTTTCAATTCAGTTAATATCCAATTATATGACTTGAGTAATTCACTAGCTTGAAGATAGAATAGAGTAATGTAAATAGCTCGATGCGGCGAATGCACAAGGGCGCCACGGCTACAGCGGTGAGTTGTCGTGGTAGTTTTTAGAACTAAGAAATTAAAATCTCTACTGGTACACAAATGGCGTTAATTGTAAAAAAAATGTTTCCGTTTATGTTAATACAATTTTTTAATTTATATTTATTTCCCAGAATTTTTAGTAATGCACAGATTTTTTGCTTGTATGCACTGCACGCCCCTGCCTAGGTACCGAGTAGGTACTGACTTCAAGAATAAGTTTTTCACTTACCGGGACACAAGCATGCATTTTATTTTTCGAACGTTTTTTATTTTTAACGGGTCTAAATGTTAAGTTTGATATTTATGGGTATGAGATGTTTGCACATCAAAAATTTACAAAATAAATAACATGTATTGCAACACACACACGCACACACACACCGTCGTCTGTCTTCGTGACTAGAGAAGACTGTCGTTCATGACATTTACGGATTCTTCGTGTGTCTGAATATTCCAAGTCTGCACCCACTGACTCTACGGGCCGGGTGTGTGATCAGTACTAATCAGTATCAGTGGACTGTATATGAAGGGAAGAAACGGGATAATACAATACATGAAAACTACCACTGAACATTTGTGTTTCCGCCTCTCTCTCTCTCTCTCTCCACGCTCAGCAATTGAAGGATCCCTCGACGGAAGCTGGGAGTCACTTTTAAGACGCTTGCAGTCGCCCACTTTGCTATGTAGGTAGGTATTCGTGAAGGGTACAGAATGTAGTGAATAGATACCGTGTGGCGATTTCCGCATTGATAGACAAGCAGGTAGAACCAAGCATGTGTCGGAAGGTATTACGAACACAATTTCTCTAACAATACCTATAGGAGACAAACCTTAGGTGGTAGATATACAAGTAATTTGGTATTGACAGATATTGAGCGGAGAAGAGACGAGTTGGAGGAATGTAATATTTTAAATACTAATTAAATATATTAATTAGAAAGGTATACATATAAAATCAATTTTATCGAAAAATATTTGTTGTCGCGCCACCGGGATTCGAACCTGGATCTCGTTTATTTTATTTTATATGTATATCATTCTAATTAATACGTTTAATTTGTATTAATTACAACCTCACAATGAGAATGTAATATTGTTTGATAATTAATTTCAGAGTTCAATTTTTTATTTTATTTCTTTACATTAAAAATTATTAATTTTTCATCTTTTCGCGTGGAAGGATGATGAATTTGAATGGTACACGAATACAAATAATGATTGCTCTTTTAATTTAATATAGAGATTTCTAGAAGTTTGTCTGATATATTAACTATTGCAATCTCCGCATGAAAATTCGTAAAAACCGCTTTTTTCTAAGTTATCTATTTTTGAATTTGAATTGAATGCCTTAGTTTGGTGTAATACGCGGATCTAATGTGGAGAGTGATAAATTTTGTTATTTTAGTGAATATTAAGCCAGTATATAGTATTTTTCTCCGTGAGGTGTTTGTTATCAATGATGTTACTAATATTATGTCCGGAATATCAAAAGTCATCACTCAATATTACTTGTATTTTTTTATTTAACATTTTTTTCTTTCAACGCGCTTGTGTGACCGTTATTATTATGAAACTCTACAAAGTTAACGCCGATTACAGAATAAATAGTTGCATCTATGGTTCCGGGTGACGTTTGTGCGCTTTCGCAAATCTCATTGTCAAATCAAAAGTACACGAGTTTTTGTCTCTTTTCACACATATCTCAAGCTGATCTATCTCTTTTATCTACAGATCAACATCACAACACGTATTATACTCGTACACGGTCTCACTGCGTGGACACGGGCCATTATATTATAATGTTTCCTTAAATATATCACATAACCAAAAAATGACCATATTTATTTTAATGTGTTAATTTTTTTTTTACTTTTTTCAGATGGCGTTTTGAAATCGAGCTACTAGATGTAAATTTAATAATAATTAACAAGTGTCTGAATAAAGCTCATAAAAAATATAAAAAATTATCCGTCCTTAACTTGTGATAAACGTGTGTGTGCAATATGTGTGAAATGCTAAATTTGTCAATAGTTCAAATAGTTCGAATTTCGACCATTCTGACGTACGAAAACAAAAAGTCATGAACAAAGTGCATAGACAAAACGCGCGGGAAGCTCTCGCAGACCATGGACAATAATATTATATAAGATGTGATTTCAACCATAAAAACAGTGTTTTTTGGCCAGTAATAGTTTAGTAAGCGGTTTTATGAAGTAATTCATAAATTTTTATTGTAAATAATGCATACAAGTAACGTAGATTTTTAATATTAGCGAAATATATAAAGTTTATATATTATTTTCAAAGTGTTCGGCCAGTATTTCGACACCTCCTTTGTTACATTAATTCATAATCAAATCTCACATGTTTATTAGTTTTTAAAGTGTTTATGCCGTACATTGAAAACTGCGCTTTCGAAGATTCCCGAATAAGGTAAATATTAAAAAAAATATATTTAATATTTTTTACTAATGAAGTTATATATATATCATGGTCATATTATATATAATTGGTCTCTCCCGAATCCCGCTTGTTTGGGAAATTTTGTTCTCCCTCCTTATTTATCAGATCTGTCCCCTTCGGACTACCATTTGTTTCAGTCGATGCAACATTAAAAAAAAAAAAATTAATTACAATATAGGAAGTAAAATTGGGTATTAATTAAAATCCCAAACTTTATGGTTTGAAAGGTTATTGAGAACGATAAAAATTACATTGTTTTACCACATATTTAAATATACCGATCAAAACGCTAATTAAAATTTCACTAATAAAAACGACATTACTTCCGGGAAGACCAATAATATATTTAAGAAAGATTAGACATTTTTGTACATTTTCTTTTTTTTACACAATCAAAAAAAATAATTTTAAATTTACACCAATATTTTTTTATTATTTTTTCCTTTTCCAATGACTCATATGTGGGATTTTACTTTCCACTCTCCTAACCCGCGAACAAGCGGGGTGACCTTATATATATATATTTTTTTTGAAATCTTGTCAAATTTCTACGAAACAGTCTGATATCTTCACATACACGAGTGATGTCCCATATTGAATTCGTCTGAACATGTTGCAGGTATGACAGTAAAAAAATACTTTTCAATATAATCACCCCTTATTCTAATACATTTTGCAGATGTATGAACTAACCCTGTGCCCTTATAAAAATATTCTGAAAATTTTCCCTCAAAATGAGTTAAAATAGTATCACGAAAGGCACTATTTATTGATACATCAACATGTTTCGATACCTTTGGTATCTTCTTCTAGAAATAATGTATACTAAAATTAAAAATTCAAGCATAGACAAAAAAAAAAAAAACTAAATCAGTAACTACTGTGAAAACAAATTTTAAAAGTTTTTTTTTTTTACATTTGCAAAATGGATTTGGTCATTTATACTTTGGGCCGGTTGTGTGATCATTGGTAACTTTTTACTAACATCCGTGGTTAAAATCGTTTGCGTGCTGTTCGAACGTCAAATTTACTATTGTCAAAGCATACATGGAGATGTCTATTGACGAATAATCATGAAATGTGCTTTATTTTTTGCATTAAATATGGATTTTTTCGCCCAGGCGTTCGATATCTGTCACTTTGGTGGTGAAATTTTTTCGTATTATGTGTAATAATGCATATTAAACAGCGACATCATCATCGGACGAACTCTCATCACTAAAATAGCGGGATATTGAATGATTCATTGTCGTATACTGCAACTTTCAAAGTATCAATGTGTCAGATGACTTTTGGAACAGCTGTGAAGAGTCCGCCATGTTTAACTATCGATTCTCGTTTTTACTATCGGATATCGCTGAGTAAAATGATTTCACCACGGGATGTACTTTCGAGAAGTAAATATTTTTTTACTAACGATCAAACAAGACGTTTTCGCAAAAAAATTTGCTTTAGTAACTTTTTTTACTAAAGTAAAACGTTACTGCCGATCACCCAACCGGCTCTTAAACTTTTATAGTTTTGTTTTTATCTATGCATGCATTTTTTATTTTACATTGTTTCCCGAAGAATACCAAGAAAACCATCGAAACACGTTAATGCATCAATAAATAGTGGTTTTAAACAAAGTGTTTTTTTTAAAAATTATTTATGTAATATGTTGCCACAAAGTAATTTTGCAAATATTGAAGAAATATCAACCTTTAACACATCATCATTTGTAAGTTGCACCTACGGAGGTCAACCTTCAAATTTGTGTACAGATAATAATTGCTGTTAGGTGGATGGTTGATTTCGGTAATGTCACTATCTTGGACAGCAGTCTTAGCAATAGCGGCAGTGAGTATCTGATTCAGTATCGTCTAACATCATCTCAAATGAAAATCCCCCTAGAATCCCATAATCTTTTCGTTGATGGACCTGAATGACAACTTGATTTTTTTGGAGGCACTTCACCTCTGTAACGCCACTCCATCGATTCCATTTTGATTTCCCGGTTATAGTAGAAGACCATGGTTTCATTACCAGGAACAATTGAGTTGATAACTCATTTCTCCCTTCCATGGTAGCATAATGCACATGTACCAGTTTTTGGACTGCAATTGGCATAGGGATCAACTATCCGAGGGATCAATTGTCCGAGAGATCAATTGTCTGGGGGATCAATTGTTCGAGAGATCAATTGTACGGGGGATCAATTGTCTGAGAGATCAACTGTCCGAGAAGTCAGCTGTCGGAAGGAAAAACTGCCGGGGGATCAATCGCCAGGGAACCGTTCGAAGCAATATATTGTAAGATCATGATGTTGGACCCGAGGAGATACACCAGACAATGCTGGTGTTGGTGTTCAGGCGAGGTTTAACGGAGCGATTATATTGCTTGTGTTCAAGATATGTTTCTTCTTCAGTGGCTGCCGGCACTGGTAGCATGCCAGCGAGTGAAGACGACCATACCTGTTGGACAGAACACATTTGAGGGAAGTTGACAGCAATTTACACTTCATGGTTTACATGGTGAGTTCTATTTCATACATTATTAAAGTTGACTGATTAAACACTTAACTGACTAAACACATAGCTGACTAAACACTTAGCTGACTAAACACTCAGCTGACTAAACAACCATTGTTGTCTTTTAAAAATAACTAATATCAGAATGAACAAACAAAAGTATCAGAAAACGTTAACTTCGAATCTGTTACTATAATGTTGAACGTGATAAAAATAATTCTCAGTTGTGTGTGTAGTGTAAAGTTTGATTTAATATATATATATTTTTTTTTGCGTGTCTATGAGATTGTTCTAATGAGGCAAGCGTTGTCCAATTTAATTTGTATGTTAAAACTTGTATACATATAAATAAATTTTAAAAAGTCGTCTCAAACACGTTTCTTGTTTGAAAAAAATACATATTAATTCGGTAAAATAAATAAAATAAAATGAATAATCTCCTTGACGGAGGACGCGACCCCGTGGCAGGCGGGGGTGTTAACACTATATTGCCGGCAAATCAAACAATGCGTGAAAAATAGCAGTTCACTAATATCGTAACGTTTTTATTATTACATACTACTAGCTACTTACAAAGTTCAATAGGGGTAACTATTTTTTAAAACAAAATAAAGTTAGTATCAAAATATGATGTTAAGAACGTATCAATAATTAAGTGTTCCAAAAATGTCAATCAATGCATTATGTAAATTATAAAATAAAATATCAGTGTTGTGTATGTATTTATATGACAATTTGACACCGCAGACTATTGGGGAAATAGCTGAGATGGCAGAGCACTGCCTTAATTTAGCATATGAAATATGCCGGAATCGATACTACTTTTCTACACAATCTTATTGATTTCTAAAATGTTTTGGAAGCGCCCGGTGTAAAGAATATGTTATTTTTGTTGACTGTGTGCAGTTGTCTTGTGTCCACCTGTCTCGTGTGCAGTTGTCATGGAATCGTTCGCGGTACCGCACGCCCGACGGCGTCAGGTAAGCGCGGTGAGCGTTGCGGTCCGTCAAGTGTTCATCTCATCTCCCGCAATTTAAATGCTATTAAGGCCGCTGGCGTGCTGCGCTCCCCCCCCCCCCCGGGCAGCCTTCGCACGCTGCGCGTCCTCACTCCTCGCGCGGTGGAAAAGGCTGTCGCGGAGACTTGATTTCTAAAATTCGCGAACCGCTTGGACCGGACCCGACGCAGGAATTGGACGAACGCAAATTAAGAAAAGGGCATTTAAATATAACTAATGTCGTTTAATAGTTGCGTTTCATTACTATGCATAAAGTAATATAATATTTAAAATAAAATATAGACATACATCAGAAACTAACATATAATATTAAGGAGAACACATTCTTATTGTGAAGTTGTAATTATTCAGAACAGACGGTCTGTGATATTTTAAATACTAATTAAATGTATTAATTACAAATCACTTTTATCGAAAAATATTATTGTTGCTACCGAGATTCGAACCTGGATCTCTTCCAATCCGGTGAACGTGTATTAATTAATGTATTTAATTAGTATTTAAAACATCAGAGACCGTCTGTTTTGAATAATTACAACTTCACGATAAAAATGTGTTCTCCTTAATAAAAAAAATGATCGCTAAAATTCTTACAATAATTTTCTCTGACTGTGTTACAAATTCAAAAAACGTTTAATTAACTTTTGCCTCGTGTACCTTATTTATTTACAAGGCATGTTTTATTTTCACATATGTGATTATGGAGTTCTACAAACTTACGTCGGAGGCAGTAAATAAATGTATATAAAATAAATATAGATGTAACCGGAACTTTTCATAATTAAGCTTTATCGACCTTAATTAATATCGTCATTTTTTTTATTGCTTGTTTAATATGGTAGTATAGTTTGTTCTTTGCATCTTTCTAATAGACATAGGTAAGATGACTATGTATTTTTTTATATTTTTAATATTGATGCATACACGGGGTACGTGTCCATCGTCGTTTCTAACCTACCTTCTGGTATCCAACATAATTATTTTTAAACACTTTGTAACTAAAGCTCAGCTGATTCATTAAAAAAAAATGGAACGTCTAGAGAGAAATATTTTTTCATATTCAGTCACTTAAACAAATATCAGATACCACATAGAGACAAAGCTATTTTTTATTATATTTAATGGAAAATAAATGGGAAGTATGGGGTAATTACGGGGCTTACGTTACGACCTGTCTTCGGCTTTTTTTTAAATGTTGTGTATATGTTAGTATGTGGACTCGCTTCGAGTACCACTACACCATCGCCACCTATGGACCAAATTTCATAATTCATTTTTCCTTTCAATACTACTGAAAAATCAATATTTTTTTATATATTTTCTTATTTTGACCAATATATTATGTTAGCAATATTTAAATATATATTTTCCATTAAATATAATAAAAAATAGCTTTGTCTCTGTGAGATATCTGATATTTGTTTAAAACAGTGCCTTTGTAGGTAAAAAGGACATATTCATTTCAGGACATTCAGGACATGTTCATAATTGCTGATTACATAATTATTTTTAAACAAATTATACGAATCACAATGGCACAGTGAAAATTTATCGAAATCATATATAGCTACCATCGCGAGTCAAATCCGGAACATTCTCGTGCCGAGAGAATAAGTTACCAATAAAATTACACTATTTTAATAGTTGAATTTTCAACTTTATTTGTTCTTCTTCAACGGCATTACATCATGGCCTTCGCCGCAAGAGCTCTCCAACCGACTCCTGTCCAGCTGCAGTACTCTACCACACAGTCAGCCCACCTCTTCCTCGGCCTGCTTCTAGGTCGTATCCTCTTGACGATGATCATGATCTTTGTTGTCCTGTCATCTGACATTCTTCCAACATCAGCCAGCCCATCGCAATCTTTGGAACCTACAAAATCTTACATATTTTGTTTGTTATTCCTGCTACTTTAGTTAGACACTCTATGTTCTAAAATTGCAACTTATTTTAAAATGTCAAATTATTTCATTCGAAATGTGCGAAAATTGTGACCGATTATTATTATTTAAATTTTAATATTGTGAACCGACAGATGGAGTCACATTATGCACCGTAGGGTTTTGTTTTTTATGCGTAGGTCGGTGAGGTCAAGAAAAGTTTTTTTTTTTTTAAATGTATAAAGTCGTCTGCGTACATCGCGGGGTTAATGAGGTGGATTGCTCGAACGCGGACAGCCCGAAGGTCGAGTAACGTATTTCACTCCGCCTCTTCATGCATGAATAATTATTTGCTGTGTGTTTAACGCTTTAACCGGAAGGTGTCAATCTTACTTAAAAAAAAAATATATATATATATATGCTATTGATTTCAAATTATTTACACATACAAGGTCCGGGATCAGGCAAATTAATTACCAATAATCTAAATTGGTTAAAAATCGATGTAAAATATTATTAAGGATTCTCCTTAATCATATATAAGTTGTACTAATTTGTCCAAAATTAAATAAAAATGGATAGATGGTTTTCAAATAATGGAACGATAGATGTGTTAATTTGAAAAGTGTAACATATAGTTTCGAAAATTTGTCGTTAAAAGTACTGTCTGCTGTAGCATAGTCGGTTAATGCACCTACCCCGGATTGGAAAGAGATCCAGGTTCGAATCCCGGTAGCGTATCTTTCTAATTAATACATTTAATTAGTATTTGATGTAAAACATTTTCACATTTATTGTCATTTTGTAAAACAACTCTTTTTTTTATTATTTGAAAGAAAATTGACTTATTAAGAAATGATAGGAATCTCGGACTTTTTCGAGAATTTATTAGGGTGTGGATCTCCCGCTGGGGGTTGATGGGATGGATGAAACCGGGAAGAGCGGTGGTTAGGGAGATCTAGCGGAGCATTCCACTGGTTCTCCCTCGCATCCTCTTGTGATCTGTACAGGGTGAATTTCTGCCAGACTGTGGCCAACTTCCGCGACTTCAACACATACATGTTACGTTTACCCCCCCTTTTGGAGCTGCATGACATCCATAGCTTCTCTCTGGCTGCTTTCTGGAAATTGATACCGGAGCCCGTCTATCATGTAAATGTAATTAAAATGTGTTTGTTAATTGTGCCATATAATAAAGAAGAAGAAAACTATGAAGGAGAGCCACAATGTATTAGTTAACTAACTACCGGAACATAACAAATCAAACATGACTTTGTTATATACATATTCTTAAAAGATTTGAAGATTCTGTTAATTATTACACGCGTTGCTTTGTTGAGTGGAATCAAAGCTGGAGCGTTGAGGTTACCTTCATATCTGAAGGAAAAATTGTCGTAATTATTAGTAACCTTACTGGTTACTAGCCATTCGTGCCTGGTGACGGCTGGGATTCAGATATAGTTATAACTTAAATCCGTGGTTTGGATGAGGGGTGCCTATGTTTTGTACATTTGGTCCAGCTAGGGTGACGATGAGATATCTGGAGGAGCGGGGTGACTTTATTTTCCTCACGGTACTAGACTAGAGTGCAACTGCAATATTTGGATCGGATTGCATTTAATATACTACACATTTACATCGGTAGGAAAGGAGGGTGATGGTCAAGGGGAGAGGAAGTACTATGCTTTACGCAGAGTCCTAAAGAGCAACTGTGCAAAAATTGGTTTAGATCGTTTTTTTTTTTTATTTTATTCGGAAAACATATATTTTATCAGTACATATGAAAATCATAATAAAAGCTAAACAATAATTTAATCGCTTACATGTTCTCAGAAGATACAATATACTTTGTGCAGTGAGTACAATTTAAAATGGACTAAAGTGCATAAAAATGTGAGAGATAAAGTTGATAATAAAAATATAAACAGAGAGAAAAAAGTTATAAAAAAGAAAATATTCTAGGGGAACGGCGGGAGGGTGAGGGGAAGGAAAAGGAAATGGGATAGGGAATAAAATCTGTGTGATAAAAATAAAATGAAAAATATAGGCCATTAATGTTTGTGTATTGAATTTAGATTTAATTGAGGTAACTGGAGTATTGAAAATGTCTAGTTCGTTTAATAATAATAATAATAATTGTAATATTATTGCTATTATAAAACTGGATGGCCATTATATTATATTTTCAAAGATACGATGAAAAATAACAAATTTGACGTAAAAAAATATTTTTATTAACTACAGTAGGAACATCTTTCATAATTGTATTAATTTGTTACTAGGAGTATAGCGAGGTTGAATGGTTTTTATCTATTATGAATTAATGTCCATTAAAGAGGCCTTGGACACATCTGCGTTCTCCGGAACGTCGATAAGGCTGTTATATTCTCCGACTCTCAAGCAGCTCTTGAATCCCTCTCTGCTAATATGAAAGTTTGGCTAGACAATGAGATAATCTGTTCCATCAGAAGATGCCTATTTGATTTGTACAGCAACAATAAACGGGTGTCATTCGTTTGGATTCCTGCGCATAAGGGAATTCAGGGAAATGAATGTGCTGATAAACTGGCCAAGAAGACTACTCTTTCCGGAGTTTTTCCCCATCAATTCCATATTCCGATATATGACAAACTTAATATGGTAAAAAAACATACGAATTCTATCTGGTCTGCACAATAGATCGAACCAAACAATCACAAAGGTAATCGTCTTAAAATAATCCAAAGATCTATTCCCCGCACCCCTTGGTTCTCCAAAAGGAAAGTCTCTAAAAGAACAGTAGCAAATATCTCTAGAATGAGAATTAGGCATTGCCAGGTAGCCTCACATTTGTTCAGAATGGAACATAATAGACTCCCCAATGTGTGAGTGTGGTGCCAAGGAGGATACCCTTGACCATGTATTTTTTGCCTGTCCATTGCGGATCACAGGTTTTTTTTACAATAATCTTGTCAATGGTAATTTTCAACTCCCGGTTAACTTGTGTCATCTTCTTTCCCTCAAATCGCCACATTGAAGCTATATAATAGCAAATTTCTTGAACTTCAATGGTATTAACTTGTAACGCAATATTGTTGTTCTGCTTTCTATGAAATAATGTTTACACTTGTTTAATGGCACAAATCACTCTTGAAGGGCGGATTGCCTGTTTGAAAGAAGAAGAAGAAGAAGAATTAATGTCCCGGATCGAACTGATCAAAACGTTATTCACTTTACAATAATTAAGTTCCATTTCACCATTTGCGTGACATGAAAACACAGAACGTTGTTTCATCTCGTGCAGTGCGGTACGGCCCGCCTGACAAATGATCTGAATATATTTTTAAGGGTAGAAAGCGTAAACTTTATTTGAACTCTGACTTGTGTGTGCGTACACCACGGGACTCGACGACTTACGGCCGTGTCCACCGACCGCGATATGCATGTGCCATATTCATATGCGCGGTTAATAATTAGTGAGATGGGAAACGGTATTTCATTATTGGCGTATCCTGGATGCCTCCAACATATCGTGGAGTTCGAGAGATGCTGAACAACTTGAAGGTCGAGTGTAGAACGGTGCAGACTACTTATTTATTTTATTTATTTATAAAAAAACAAACAGTACAAATATATAATAATTTTAAATGTATTAATTAGAAAGATATACATGTGAAATCAATTTTATCGAAAAATATTATTGTTGCGCATCTTTTCAAACCGGTGAAGGTGCATTATCCAACTATGCTACAGCGGCATTATTTTTGGAGCTCCAAGTTTGAATCACGGTGGCGCAAGGTACATTTTTTAAAATTGATTTTAATGAATACAATTTGCGGTTATGCAGTTTTTAAAACCGCAATATTAATACATGTTGGGATTGGCCGGAAATTGAAGATATCAATCATATGTATCAACTGTGGCCTGTATATCCTATTATATTTACATAGTTTGGTTTAATAGTGTAGCCGCAGACTCCGCTATCTAATATCCAACCGCATGATCTGCTCTCGTTGAGAGTAAATCGAAGAAGACTATATTAAAAAAAAAACATAAACCTAATGACGCTGCAGGTTTTCATACAAAAGTAATGGCACTAGGCGATCGAGTACTCTCCATACTAATTCTTTACATCGTGTAGTAGAGGGATGAGTCGTGTTTTAGAAATACGGTGGAACCTCGACTTACGAACTTAATTCGTTCCTTAAAACTGTTCGTAATCCGAGTTGTGCGTAAACTTAAAAATTATTCTCATTAGAAATTCACTTCTTGCTTGAAATTCTATAAAAAGCAATAAAAATTCACGGTTTTAACTTAAAGGGAATTGAAAGTAATCAAATTGGTCTATTGGTCGTAAGCCCTGTAATTACCCCCCATATTTTATATATATATTCCTTTAAAAATATTTAAAAAATAACTTCGTCTCTATTTATTTAATAACAGTGCCTTTGTAGGTAAAAATCCAGTAATTGTGTATTCTTGAACATATTCAAATCGCAATTACTGGAATTTCACCCATAAAGGCACTGTTATTAAACAAATAATGGATATCTCATAGACACGAAGCAATTTTTTATTAATGGAAAAATAAATAAAATTTGTGGGTGAAAATCCAGTAATTGTGTGTTTTTGGGCATATTCAAATATTGCTAATAATATACTGGTCAAAATAAGAAAATATATAAAAATTTAAAAATCATTAATTTTCAGGCGTATTCTAGTATAATGGGTTAAAAACATTTTACAGATAAAGAATATTGCTTTATATATATGCCGTTTCAGGGAAAATGAATATCAAATTTTGTCCATAGATGGCGATAGTGTAGTGGTATTCGAAGTGATTCCACATATTAACATATATACAACTTTCAAAAATTTGATAGATATGTAGATTGAATGGGTGGAATGGTAAACGTTACATTGTATAATGTGATCACTTAAGCCAGCCGAAGACAGGTCGTAAACCGTGTAATTATCCATGCTTAATGAAGTGCGCTACAAAATGCAAACATTGACAGTCAGTGACAGTTGTCTTTTGACCAAATGGACGTTGATTAGAGTCATTTTATGCACAAAATATTGCTGTGAATCTGTAATCTGTAGCCAGATCGTATGAAAAGTCTTGTCTTTATTATAAAATTGATTACTTAGTGTCACATTAGGTTGGTAGGAAAATAATTGCGATTTTTGTTTGTTTTAATTTTAACTGCGTTTCAAATTGGGTTATTGAATTAAAGATGGAAAATAAGCAATTACGTGGAATATATTTGTAGTTCGAGGATTCAAATGGGTGGTGAAGCAGCACAACCGGTACATATAGAAACAGTACAAGTAAACGATGCTTTTGGTGTTGGTACTGTTGAAGAATGTTAAGGAGACGAGAACCTTGAAGATGAAGAATGTCGCGGGAGTCTTTAATTTGATGACCAGCTGAAGGCGTTATTCGAGAGCCCGCACAAAAGTTAGGTGTTAGTTATGCAACAGTTATGGGTAACTTAAAACAGCTAGGAAAATTAAAATAGCTCGACAATTGGGTGCCGCACGAAATTAATGAAAACCAAAAAAATCGCCGATACGATATTTGTTCTATGCTGTGGACCCTTGTCGGGCGGTGAAGCATTGCCTCATCCACCGTAGTCACCGGACACCTCGCCAACAGATTATCGCTTGTTTGAGTATTTCAATAACTTCTTACAGGGTACAATTTTCAATAACCAAGGTGTTGCCGATAGGGCATTACGAGATTTCATCAACTCTAGAACTTCTAAATTCTACACCACCGGAATAAATAAACTTGTAATTGATCGTCAAAAATGCGGCGATTTCGACTGACAAAAACGTACTTGAATTTTAATTGTTTTTCTATCAACCTAATAGAATTATGTTTGTTTTCATTATATTATGTTATAAAATGTACAGTAATACTCCGACATACGCTACCCCGACTCACGCGAACTCAGAGTTACGCGGTTCGTTTGGCGACACTGCCGCTAGACGTTGGCCGTTGACAACACTGCCGCCCGCTATATTACTGTAATTGCTGGAAACTGATATCGCTCATGTCGTAGAAGAAGTTGTTAATCTTGGCAGGCAATTAGATTTGGAAATCATTGCTAACGATGTTAACGAGCTGTTGGATTTACTTACTAACGATCGATGAGCTCATAGAGATGCGCAAGCAAAACGACAATGAAAATACTTCAGACCCAATTCCACCAGAAAAGCACATGACAATTGCAAGCTTGACGGAAGGTCTCAGCTCAACTGAAAATGGCTTAAAAATTTCAGAAAACATAGACTCCAACGAAGAACACGTTATAGCTACAAAGCAAGGAATTAAAAAATTATTAACTCGCTACGAAGAAATTCTGCGTAAAAAAAGAAGGCATATTGTGTCGTCAGACGAATTTGTTAGATTTTAAATCGTTTATTTTTTTTCAAATATTTTGTATTAATATGTATAAAGAACTGCAATTTTATTAAATATTTTTCTTCTAAACTAGCGTTAACCCAATTAAACAAAATTGTATGTATTTATATGCAAAGTTGTGCCCCGACTTACACGAATTCGAGTTAAGCGACTTTCGTCGGTCCCGCCTATCGCGTGACTGTATTTAAATTTTGACTGCAATTATTTTTCCAATAATATTTTTTTCATTCTATCGGTTTGTAAAATGTATTCAAATTTGAATCGCAATTATTTTCCCACCGACAGTTCTAAAACGTATTTGACAATTTAAAAAAAATATATATATTAGATTGTAAAATGTATATTTGAATTTGAACCGAAATTATTTTCCCACCGACCCCGATAGAGTGACCATTTTTTTCGCCAACTTCCCGTGCACCGTTCTCCGGGACCAGTGTGAAAAGGTGACGCTGTATCATAATGTATACCGTCAGGTACATTAGGAATAATTTTTGGTACCGATCCGTGAATATTTATTCACATCGAGTCGCAGCCTCGGGGCCTCCGTCATTTCGTCTGTGTAATTTATGTGGGATCGGACTCATTTCATAAAGTCAATAAAGCGAGAGTCCAGATATACGATTGTGATTTTGAAATCTTTCGCATCGTTTCTCGGTTACGTTAACTAACCGCCGACAAGAGTAATCGCGCTTCGAGTTTACTATAAAATGTTAATTAACAGTATCCGGGTTTTGCAATTGCAGATATTTTGATATTATATATATATATATATTCACTATCAAAATGAATTCTTCTAAATTATTATTTCAAGTTTTTAATTTTTTAGCCTCGCATCTTAACGTGCATAGAGGTGCAAATGGATAGACAGATAGGATAGAGTGTCACACTTTTCTATCTTGACTCTCAATTCACGCCTTATCCACATTCATACAATTGATTATTGTATGTATATATATTTTTTTATTTAGTTGGTAAAAACACTTTTTAAAACATAAATAACATAGATACCTGCTACATATTCTGCACTTAACCTACGAAAAGTATCAAGACTAGTTGTTTCCTTGAAACAATTTGAAACATTTAATGTATAAACTGTTTTGTGTTCCTGTCAGATTTGTTTTGTGGAAGTCTAAAATCCCATTGAGGCTTCTAACAGGACCATCTTCCAGCATCTGGTTAAGCCGGTTGTGCCAAGTCTTTCGCGGACGTTCTCTTTATCTGGTGTCATCAACACTTGCGTCCAGGGGCGTTCAAAAAAGTTGTACATTACTAAAAATTCTGGGAAACGAATATTAATTAATTAATTGGATTAGCATAATCGAAAACATTATTATACAATTAGCGCCATGTGTGTACCAATTTTTAATTAATTAATTGCTTAGTTCTAAAGCTAGTGAATTACTCAAGTCATATAAATGGCTACTTACTGAATTGAAAATTCCTTTCGATTGGTCCGTTTTGCATGTCCGAGTCGTTACCTATGCTGTTTTTTTAACATAATAACATTACAACTGCGTGCAAATCATTGAAGTGGCTACTTCCTCTTTCACTAATTTGCGAATTTTACTGTCTTACTGTTTTTAACTACTGTTTTATTGTTCATTAAATTTGGTGCATGGATTGGTTTTTAATTTGGAAAAAACAAAAAGCAATTGGCAGAACTATTTCCTACGTTAACCTTTAATAAAAATAATTATTTCCTTTAGTTATTATGTGAAGGATTTTCAAACAATAAATTAATCATGTTCAGTCATAGAAAGTGTTCTTAAAAACGTCCATACATTTTTTTTATGGGTAAGGAGGTGTTATTTTACTTTAAAACTTAAACTTTAAAAACACTATTAATAGTACTCTAAAATTACAAATAAATGCATGGTAGGGTTGCATAAACGACGAATTTATTTTGTTTAAAGACGTTGATTAAATGAAAGTACATATATATTGTATTACATATGATTGTATAATATCATTGGTAACAGCATAACCTAAATCTATACCTACCGCACGCCACTGCTTGCGTCATATATCATTCTTACCATTTTCTCCTCATTCGTCCGTTCCATATGACCAAACCATCTAAGTTATCATTTCTTAATCTTACTCTTAATTCTCTCCTTATTTCTTCATTCATTAATTCTTTATATGTAGCGCGAAATAAACCTTAAAATTTTACCTAGGTACAGCGTCACGTGACAGACACATATTTTATTAAATATTAATATAAAACATTTCTTCATTGTCAATTTTTAATTATTTACTAACAATTTAAAAAAATATATCTTAAAACAACTAAGAGATTAATTCATTAACGATGATGTAACAATTTAACTTTTTTTTTTGCAGTAGGGATTGCTTCCTATAGTTATGAATTATTTAGCCTTTTTCTGACTACTTTGCTTGACTATTTGTATCAATGAAGACAATAACTAAATTAATTTAATTATTATCTTATATATAATATTGGAGTGTCCCGTTTAACACGCGTTAAGAAATTTTAAAAGAAACTTGAGTACATAAGAGTGAAGTGTCAATTTACTTACTAATTAGGAAGGTAACCCTACATTTTTACTGCCAGAAATTGAAAATATAAATCATTGTAATTATTTCAATTATATTCTATATATGTCATTGGCGTCGGTTCTAGAACGGGTTTTATACACTAGTTACAAATAGAAACTAAATTATTTTTAAACATTTTAATTGTTTTTATTTCCATACGTAAGCGCACGTAATGGAATAATAATTGTTTAAGGGAACTATTAATACAACGAATTATTTGTGCAATAAAATAATAAAAAATTAACATGGTTAGGTTAGGTTTATTTATTTAATGTTGATTTTTTATTGTAACACTCAAATTATTTTCGTTTTATGGAAAAAAATATTTATTTTAATCCACTGTTCAATTGTACCCATTGATTAAATTTAAATTTAGTAATCAAACGATATTTAAATGTTTTATGTACGTATTTTATATTACAATTATCCCATCATTAATTAATATGTTTGACGCGATACTGCATCATGCGAAATGTGGTTTTATTTTATGTTGTCGCGCGACACAGACAGACGAAAATAAGAAAACTATTAAAATAACAGTCAGACATTTTTATCGAATTTTGTATATTTTTCAATTTCTACTATCTCAGATATGGGGTGATATTACAATATTCTTTATTGTAATATTTTTAATTTAATACCAGCAGAAACAACCGGCAACATCCGCTTGGTCATGCGGGCGGCGTTTTGAGGTGTACCGCTCCACTTTTCGACGGCTTTGCGACGATTAGAATGAATTTGCGAACGACGACGGGCTTGGTCCCACGGGGTCGACGCTAATCAAAATTGGAACCAAACTTGAAAAAAAAAATGTTACGATTCTCTCGACTCGGTGCAATACCACATTTCAATATCGTTGCTCGACATTGCCATTTTTAATCTGACCTATGACACATTTTACTAATTTCAGGTTCGAACCTCTTAATCGCTAGGCCCTCCAAGAATGTTACGTAAAATAAAAACTGGATTAAAATGCGTCACATGTATCATACCGCCTATGCGTAGATTTTTTTTTCCGGTTTAGTCCCCGGCGGAGATTTGAACCCCAATCTGGGGGTTGGTAACCACTGAAATACTAACGGATACGAATAAGATACCAAAATAGATGATTAGGTAGATTATATAGGCTCTTTAACAATATTTAAGCTTGTAGCAAAGTTCACCAGGTGCAAGTATTTTCAAATAAAATTTAATATCAGTATTAAATATTAAGAATATACAAATTATATAATATGTATATTAAAATATAATTATATAAATTGGTGCATTAAATTGTAACACAAAAAATTAGTAATTTTAAATTTATTAATACGTGTATCAGTTTGAAAGAACTGCAGCATATAAGTTCGAAAATTTGTCGTCAACTTACTCTGTCTGTGTGGTGTAATCGGTTAACACATTTCCCCGTATAGGAAAGGATCCAGGTTCGAATCCCGGTAGCAACAAAACTACTCTTTCAATATGTTCAATTTTTTGTATGTCTTTCTAATTGACACATTTAATTTGTATTTAAATACAACAGATTTATCTTCTGAAAATCTGCAACTTCACAATAATAAATGTATTCTTCTTACCAAAAAATAAGCATTATATATATACTTATTTGACTACTAGCAGAAGTACCCGGCGTTGCCCGGGATTTACGCAGAGTGAAGAGGCTTCATTTAGGGGGATGGGGGTAGTATTTTTTTTTTTTTCTAAATCCGATGTAGACAGTAATTTTCCTCTTATTTTGAACATCGTGTATGCTAAATTTCATCAAGAAGTTCCAAAATTGTACTTTGATGAGAATGTGGAATGGGGGTGGTTTTTCGAAATCTCATATAGACAGTGACCTTCCTCTTGTTTTTAATGTCAAGTGTGCTCGGAATAAAACTGTTGATTTGTATAAAATACAAAAAAACCAACGGGCATTCTTCTTTAAATATATATAGATAAATTCCAGAGTTACAAATGTCAAAATACACCACCGTTAACATTACTTTTTATAGCCAGTTAACATAACGGAGCGACACGGCGATTGTACCACAATCGAGGAACTAATTTCAATTTATTTTTACAAAGGTTCAGTTTCAAACTCGACTAGCCTTGGAAACTATAATTTAAGGATATAGCCGCGGGGAGTTCTGCATAAGTTTCTGTGGCATTTGGGGTGTCGGTCGGTGCTTCCACACAGACTGCTGCTGGGGTGGGGGGGGTCTTTCGTGTGATGAAGCCGCATTAGAGTGTAATTCTACATAATATTTAGTTACGGACGAATGGGAGTGTTTGTATTTGCTAGTAAGCAAAAAAAAGAGGCATTTAAATTATGGTAATATTATAGAAATTATAAACACAAATGTACCGTTTTATTTTAAGCCACATACAAATGAACATTAATATCGTTTAGCTATAAAATGAGAATTTTTTTCAAAGGCTGATTCTTCTGTAGGTATGTTTTTTTATTTGTGATGACATCGAATAACTTTAAACAAGTAATAGATATCGCATAGAGACGAAACTATTTTTTATTATATTTAATGGAAAAATATGGAAGTATGGGTAATTACAGGGCTTACGATCTATCTTTAGGTGGTTTAAGTGATCACTTTATACAAATATAACGTTCACTATTCTCACCCATTAATCAATCTACATATTTATCAAATTTTTAAAAGTTGTATATATGTTACTATGTGGAAACACTTACAGCACTAGTACACTATCTGTTTAATAACAGTGCCTTTGTAGGTAAAACTTCAATAATTGTTTCAAATTACTTTGTTTACACCACTTTATTAGATATAAAATTTACACGTTTCGAGAACCATGTTCTCTTCCTCAGGATGAGTTGTATACTAAAGTTAAAAATTGACATTGAGAGAGGGTTAAATCAAAATCGGTATAGGAGGAGTTAATTTGAGAATTACATACATGGTCGTTAGAAGAAGCAGAATGGTTAAGTGGGAAAATATTCAACACAGGATTGTAAACAAATTTTATCTGACTATTAATTATATTTGACTATGTATGTAATATTTTTAACTCTGTATTAAAATCGAATGTATGGTCATATTCTAATAAATGATTTGCAAATTCCGTGTCATTATTGCTATTTAAAGCTCCAATATAAAAATAATAATTACAATCGTTACATTTAAGTTAACAATTTCCTGATTTCTCGGTACACAAACTTTTCAACTTTAATTCATTATAAAATGACAGATTAGACACGTGACGTAAAATTTTCCTCGCGGTGTATTTTGTTTAATTTTTGTGAAATAAATTTAGAATGTTGTATTGCGTGAATTAATAATTTCCTAATTCAGGCCTCTTGCCTGAGCGGATTTTTGTATAAGTGGAGGAGGGATTCCCAGCTGACCGACGAAATCGGCGACATCTACACTCGGCGACGAGATTCGTGCCTCGCCACTGCAACTCTCTCCACCAATGCTTCATACTCTGTTACCTTTTGTACATTTATTTCTAATACCTTACATAATACAAAGAACTTCGTTTTATTTCACTACCAATTTACGCTTACTTACTACATCACTTTTAACTTTTTATAACATATTCCTTTATTTTATGTGTCTATAACATTTGCATACAGACAAAATACTTTTGAACTTTCTTCTCTATTTAATTCATAAATTGGAATTTTTCAATCTAATTAGATTTAAACTGCAAATAAAACCGCCTATTCGTAGAATATTTAAAAAAGAAATCTATCATACATTTGATCGAATAAGTATTAATATCCTACATACATAATTTACGTGTCGCGTAACAACATAAAACAAGGGGTCGCGAAAATAATGAGCCGCGTGGCAATTTGTTTTATTTTAGAAATCATCAACTTAATTGGTCATTATTGCAACCACCACCGCTTTGTCTAGGCTATTTTGAAAAAATATATATATGTATTTTAAGGATGGATAAATAAAACAACGTTATAACTCTACTTGAGTTTATTTGCACGACTCGAGTCTCGAGAGAAACAATAACGCTCATCGACAGGTGATGTATTAAACTCGAGTAGTGCAAATAAACTCAAGTAGAGTTATAACATTGTTTTATTTATATCCATCCGTCACGATGAAGCACTACAAAGTTAACGCCGATTCTATCAATACGATATTTGAAGGATTTGATGTAAATTAGTTTCATTACAAAATTCACGCTTTTGTGTACGCCGGGATTTACTAGAAACGATAGATACGCAGTTGTGTTAAACTTTAAAATAATTTCAAAACTTGTAGTTTGTTACACAATGACAGGAGAATAGAGGTTGGGAATAAAATACTGCGTGCGCCGTACGGTAAAGTAATTTATAAGGCAGAACTCGAACGGAAAACCAAGATGACAGTCTCTGTAGATAGGCCAACGCCGGTGTGAACGGACGTGAACAATGAACACTTACGGAGATGGTTAGATCAAGAATGCACGCAGTGGACATGAGATATCTTCAAGGAGTGACAGGTGTCAAGAGGAGGGATCGATTGAGGAGTGTGGCAATCTGTGGTGAGTGATGCAGGCCGGCCACCGATATCGCTGGACGTATACGTCAACGCGATACCTGACGCAGTCGTAATCACACGAGACACTGGCTGCATGCGCCATGCAAATCTGTCAGCCGTTGCGGTTTCACTCCTCTCGCCGACGTCTAGCACATCGACAGCTTTGCAGCACCGTCTTCGAGATGCATATGATTTGATTGAAAGCTTGATTGTAACTTTTTTTAAATAAATTTAGTGCTACAGCAAGTAGCGTGAATATTGATCGTACCTCCCTCCTGCTTATACGGGACGCGTTTTTAATAATAATAATGGCAATATTGTAACCCTTAATGGTGATCGCTATCGTCACATGTTGGAAAAGTTCTTGGTGGCCGAATTGAGTCGATTTGGCCTGAAACACATGCGATTTCAACAGGACGGTGCCACCTCACGCACAGCCCATGCTACGCTTGAAATTTTGCGATAAATTTTTCCCAGCAGCATAATGGCAAAACGAAATAGTTAACGCCAATAAGCCGACAACAATTCCGATACCACAGGACAATATACTAAATGATATTGGTGAAGTAACACGCGAACAGTGCGAGAATGTTATGAAAATATTGTTTAAAAGAGTGCGTATTTGTGCCGCTGCCAAAGGCAGCCACATGGCCGATGTCATATTTCATACATAATTGAAATAAACCAAATAATTGATAAATGAAAACCAAATTAAAAAAAAGTGTTTTATTTCTCAGTTATTTAAAAACAACATCGGCCTGGAACATAATATTCACCCTGTATGTTATTAATTAATAAATGGTTATAAATCAATACTGTATATAATGGATTGCCAGTAAACATATGGTATTCCACAAAATGTCAAAAACTAGTTTTTCATCCCGATACAGTATCACATCTCTGATATATAAAATGTTTTCGATCTTCGTCAATATATTAAATAGGTGTATAATAATGGTATTTCAGTAATAAATTGACACAAATAAATTTTTTAATTCATAAATACTTAAAGTATCTTAAATACTGTAATATAATAATACCTTTCTTGTTATCTCCCCATAACTGTTATCTTTTGCTCTCGTTTTAATACATATGATTCATTGTTTAAACACTCACTTGATTCCAGTAGTCTATCTGCACTACTGAACTTATTAACTGTTCATGTTAATATTATTTTTTTAAACAGTTTTAAAATGTGTTAAAAATTGAATAAATGCTATCTAAAGTGTCATTTTATCTACCAATCAGAACCCAGGAAATAGTGGCGAGCGGATAACGGGAAAGATCCCTATACCGTACGTAAAGTATTGTAATAATAATTAATGTGTTTCCACATATTAACATATATACAACTTTTAAAAATTTGATCGATAATGGAGATTGAGAATGGTGAACGTTATATTTGTATAAATTGATCATTTCATTCATTGACAGCTGTGTTATGTTTGCTAATGAGCATACAGTTGTGTTTAGTTCCGCATTCACTACATGGTTCAGCAAATGTTGTATATATGCTCAACATATGTCGCTAAACTATCCAAAATAATATTAACTAACGTTAGTATTTATTGTCGGTCTCGTGTTTGCCTTTACGGCTAGCGCAACAATATTGTTTACAGTAACTAAAGTCCGTTTCTGACGCCCTCTTCTGCGGGCGAACGGAGCCGACTATACCAGCACTGGTTATGGTAATCGTGTATGGAAGTGCTGTATGGAAGGTGCTTCTTCCACCTTCTCGCATCGTCCTCGCCGTGATCACGAAGTGAATGTCACTCGCCGTGTGTTGTATGAAACGCTCGGATTAATGGGGTGACTGTACAATTTATAGTTGACGATAAATCCTGAACCAGGGCTGCGCGCTCTCAGGAGAGATGGACGGCGTCCGGCGTCCGGCGTCGGTCCGACAGTAGTAACGTCGTTTCATAAAATGCAAAGATTTTTTTTTTTTAATTAATCGAGATACTGCCTGGACGCGAACCTCCGGAGCCTTTATATTGCCGACTGTTGTCAGTGCGCGTATTTTGAATTTATCAACGGATGAACCTTTTCAGGTTTCTTAATACATTTTATAACTGAAATATTATATTTAAAAATAATTATTTAGGATAATTTTTCTATACACTGATGGAGATCTTGCACCGAAGCTTTAAATGATTACCCGGGGCGTGCACTGCATACAAGCGCAAAAAAAAACTGTACATTACCTAGACGTTCTGGAAAACGAATATAAATTAAATAATCCATACGTTATGAACGGACGATTTATATAATACATATTGGGTTTAATTCTCACCCTTGAATCTATACATTTATCAAAATATTGAATGTTAGTATGTGGACTCGCCTCGAGTACCTCTACAGTTGTAGGTAAATATTCAAATATTGCTCCATTAAAATAGAAAGTACATATTTTTCTTAAAAAAGATTGAATGGTTTAATGCTGACTCGCGGAGAGTTGTGGTCCATTCATCATTCTACATTTGGTGGCTGCTAAATATGTGAATTAACGAAAGTTTACAATCTTTGTCGTTAACTTACTATGTTGACGCGGTGAAATAGGTATCGATAAATTGATATTATCTATATATATATATATATATATTTCTTATTGATACATTAAATTTGTATTAAAATATTAAAATTCTTATTAAGTGCGTATTATTTAAAAAATCTTGTAGAAGTCACGTGACAAACTTTCAAACTTAATGAGTAATATTACTAATTGATCAAATCGGCACCGGTGGTATCATCATTGCTAACAGTATAACCCAAGTCCTGCGCGCGCACTGCACGCACGCTGCACGCCACCGAGAATTGCCGACGAATTGCTCGGACGATCAGTCCAGAGCTGGCCGGCTGTGGCGTGAACACCTTGAAACATTCCCGATATTAATCTATCACAATCATTTTCCAATGTTTTGTTGTGGCTTTATGATTTACCGACTGGAAATGATTTAAGTCCCCGCCGCTGTAGATGCTATCTCGCGTCACGGCGTGATCTGTTCCATCGGCGGAAAACGCTGATGGAGATAGCCGGAGCACTGATCAAACACGCGCTGGCGCAATCTACAATTTTTTATTATTTTTCATTTTTGTAAATTATAAAATTTCAAAATAAATAACAAAATTATTTTGTTATGAGAACACATTCTTGTTGTGATGTTGTAATTATTCAGAACAGACGGTCTGCGATGTTTTAAATATGATGAATTAAACGTATTAATTAGAAAGATATACATATAAAATCAATTTCATCGAAAAATATTGTTGTTGCGTCACCGGGATTCGAACCTGGATCTCTTTCCTAACCGGGGAAGGTGCATTGAATTGAAACAAAAATCACTCGGAAAGATACACAGAAAATTATCTATCGTCTTGTCTCTCTACCGGACGGTGTTTGAGAAACGTTGCAATTGATTTTTGTAAATGATGCCTAACTAAAAATGTACAAATTTTAATGTATTTTTGTTGCTACCGGGACTCCAACTGGGAAATGTATTAACCGATTACACTACACCAACATAGTAAGTTGACGACAAATTTTCTAATTTATTTAAATTGATACATCTGTTGTTCCACTATTTGAATGCCATATTATTTATATTTACGAAATCTCAAACACCTTTAAATATAAAATATTATAAAATCCTATAGCATTTGCATGTCCCTCAGATAGGAAAAGATCCAGGCTCGAATTGATTTTAAAATTGATTTTATCCGTGTATTTTTGCAATTGATACATTAAAATTTGTATTAAATATCACAGATCTATGTTCTGAAAAATTGCAATTTCACAATAAGAATGTGTTCTCCTTAAAAATAAAAAAAATATGTTATACAGATCATTATCTGACCACAATCTATTGGTTATTATGGCGTAATTGGTAAGGCAATAGAAAGTCCCGAATCGGAGTGCCGGTGGTGACGAATCTTTGTATGTGATTTTTTTACATTTATCACAATTTGTTTTAATAAATAAATGTTTTGATATTATGACACTTCGTTAGTGTGAAGTCGTCGTTATCAAGTGACCGCGATCTGGTGTTGGATGTGGTCAGCCCTGGCGACGCCGAGGCTCGCAGAAGATGTCCCGAGGCGATTGCTCCAGTTTCGGACGCAAAGGCGTCACGGATCTGTAAAGTATCTGCCGGTCCAATCTAATGCAGCGGTACGTCACGACCCCGTTATAACGAGTGCTTAGAAAACATCGCCGTAAAATATTGCGCAACATTTTGGATATTTCCTACCGACAATTGTGAGATGAATTAATTAAATATATCTTTTTTTTTTACATATTAAGTAGGTTTTATTTTTATATGTGTAATTAAGAACTTTTACTACTATAATTCTAACCAATATTGCGTTTTCTTTTTTATGTATTGTGCTAAATTTATTTAAATATTCTATCCTACTTATTATGTTTTATAACTCTCTTCTTTTACGAGAATGTAATCCTCTTCCCTCTTATTATAAATCTTCCCTTTAAAACTGTATACCGTTATTATTATTATTATTATAATTTATTTAACTGATGTGTAAAAATTACCTGTATTATACTCTTCCTTGTTTAATTCCGAAGAAACTTCATCGGTATTATTTTAATATATCATATTTATACCAGTTATTACTATTGTACTGTGTGTTTCATTCAAAAATAAAAAATAAAATAATATAAAACAAAAAAATGTAGCTTTCCTGCAATGATATAATACACACATTGAAATGACATCTATTTCTTGCATTCCTTAATTTCTCAATATGGCAGATGTAATTCAATATCATCGTTGATCGCAAAAATCTCTTAAAACTTGAATATTTTTCATTCCCGTCATCGTGCGACTCTAAATGCGCTTTCGTTTTCGTCGGCAAAAAACGTGCGTACGCCGTAACGAGGTCGTCCCCTGTAGTGCGGCGCGCCGTAACGAGGTGAGGGCCTAGCGGGCCGGGTCCCGCCGGCCGGTGGGTACCGCCGTTCGCAGCCTCACCGTGGGAACCTACCATCACCTACCGGCTCACAATACAGATCGTTACCGCGGCGGGTTGCGAAATGGCGAACAGTGGTGGCGCAAACCTTTTAGGACGAACATTTGAAACTGATTGATTTCAATCGACGTACAAATAATTTTTTTATTTTTTTTTTATTTTAGGAGAACACATTCTTATTATGAAGTTGTAATTATTATGTTCTGAATAATTACAACTTGACAATAAGAATGTGTTCTCCTAAAATAATAAAGTTGTATCAATGTGTCCAAAATTTAATAAAAATGAATTGATAATTCTGGCGTCTGCTATCAGTTTACTCAAAGGTATTTGAGATTCTGTAAAAATAAGGTAGATGGCTCTGTCGAATGATGGAACGATTAAATGTATTAATATCAAAAAGGTAACATATAGGGTCGAAAATTGTCGCTAAAAAATAATGTCGCTGTAGCTTAGTTGGATAAAGCACCTTCCCCGGTTAGGAAAGAGATCCAGGTTCGAATCCCGGTGGCGCAACAACAATATTTTTCGATAAAATTTATTTTATATGTATATCTTTATAATTAATATATTTAATTCATATTTAAAATAATTTTCAACTCAATTTAGCTTTGTTTACACTGTCTCCACTAACTATTCTAGGTAAATTTTAGATTTTTTTCTTGCCACTATCAACAAGCTTTCATCTGTAGCTATATATTCAGATTTTCGCAGTAGGTGAAAATATACCTATATATATATATTAACAATCGTATATATCATCTTATTCACAGACTACTCGATATGTAAATTGGTTATTTACAATATTTAGCTTGCTATTAACACTTTTTATTTTTTCTATAATTTCAAATTTATCTAACTGTAAATTTGTATGTATAATTTCTAAACCCTTGAGATGCCTAAATATCGACAACTATTCTGAATTCTCCAATCACCTTTTGGAAAGAAACTATTCTTTTTGACATTAACGAGGGTTTAGAAATTATACATACAAATACTAAGTTAGAAGTTTTAGAAATTAACAAAAGTGTTAATAGCAAGCTAAATATTATAAATAACCAAATCCTTTTTGCGAAAAGTCACCTTTTAAATTTGTTTTCATGGTTGTTCCTACTTAGTTACCCATCAATTATATTTTTGTAGTTTTGTTTTTATCTATGCTTGTATTTTTAATTTTAGTATACATCGTTTCCTGAAGAAGATACCATATAGGTATCGAAACATTTTGATTTATCAATAAATAGTGGTTTAAACGAAGTGTTTTATCTTATTATTTATATAATAAAGCTATGAAATGTCTTGGTTTTGTATTATGAACGGAAAAAGATATCAATTCACTTAAATTGCTTAAAGCTTTATACACGGCTGTGGTTTGTAGCAATTTATAATTCAACTAAACTATTTGGTCTCCATTTTATAAAGTGCACGAATTAAAATTTGAAAGGGTTCAGCGTAAATTTTTAAAATAGTAAATGGCATAATGGACGCCCCTAATTTAACTGAAATGATTGTATACCACGTTTCTGCGCGGAGTACTAGGTCGTCGGCGCTTGTTCCAAGTAAATTCATCATATACAAATTTTTATAGGAATGCACCCACACAGAGACTTCACAGGCTTGGGAAAGATTTTGGTCTTGTAGATATTCCGTTATTCAAAGTTTAAATATAAGAGTGATGTTTTTGATGCTGTTCTGTGTCAAAGATACAATTGATTTTGATATTCAGCCACTCTGTCAAATCTAAATTTTTATTGTTTGTTTTGTTACTTTAATTTTTTTTTTTTAAAGCTATATATGTATGTTTTATCAATTTCTATTCTATATGTATATTCCATGCTACTTGTGTAGCTGCTCGTGTTTTTTTTTTTTATACAAAATCAACTTTGTAAAAGGCCCATAAGGGCGTTAATAAATAAATAAAAATAATATGTGGTCACAAAGTAATTTTGCTAACGTTGAAGAACTTATTATTCATATTTTTATTTATTATCTTTGTTTTATTAATCACTGAATTGAGTTTAAATACATCTACCGGTTTCGAAAAATACCATTTTCTTCTTCAGGATGTCATAACTAACTAAAACATATATTATTGTATCTTTTCCAGAATCTATTTAAAAAAAAAAATTTTTTTTAGTTCCTAACTCAAATCATTACTTAATACAAATTTACTCGAATAATTTTTAGGAAAATATTTTAGAATGGGACTCGTAGTTAAATTTATAATTTTTTGATTAGTTTTACACGCTTTATTTATCTCCAACGAGTCCAAATTATTTAATTTGTGACCAACACCGTTTATATGCAAAATTGACAATTCCAATTTTTAATCAAAACCATGACCATTTTCTATCAAATGATTAGAAAATAGTATTTTTCGAAACAGATAGATGTATTTATACTCAATTTAGTGGTTAATAAAACAAAGATAATAAATAAAAATATGAATTGTAACCACAAAGTTAAAATTGCTAATTTTAAAAGTATAACTTATTATTTATTCGTAATTGGGCGATCACACCAATTATCGTTACAATCGTATAACGGTTCAACTCATCGCTGATTCTAGATACGCTGTTTTGTTTAACATTTGTTATGTGTTGTCACGCGTTGAATTTAATGATGTTTTTAAAAAAAAAAAAAAAACATAGCTAACTAGGCACGGCGTGTCTGTAAGGCGCACGCAAACCGGCCGGTTGCCGGCCCCCCCCAGCGCCGGAATATGTACGAAATGAAGTTCTGTGTTCACACATAGGCCAGCCGATAAATATTGCAGGTGATGGAGTGCGGAGCGCGGCAGGGATCGTGGATGGTGAATGTGTGAACTGCTGCTGTGACACGAGTACAGCCAGCCGGCCAGCCAGCCAGCCAGCCAGCCAGCCGGCCAGCCAGCCAGCCGGCCGGCCAGCCCACAATAGTGTTCTGCTCCCGACCAGATACGGGACTTGACACGAGGTACATGTTACCGTTAAAGTCTACGATGCACGTCTAGATACGGTCGGTCAGTTCGTAATTGCTCCTGGTGTTTCAATTAGACCCCAACCAAATTTGGGAATGCTTTGTGTCGCAACACTATTACAAATTAGTTAAGTCACTTTAGGTGTAATCGATTGGCTGAGAAGGATGAGGAGGAGGCGGGGCTCATTGAGACACTTATTTTAACGAAAGTAAAACACTATAGTCATTTATGAAAATTACGATTGAATTTTGGAAATCATTATACAGGGTGTAACATACCTAGTCCGCAATATTTTATGGGCGGATACCTGACTAAATTACGTGTCAAAAATGTTTAAGGGATATGTGCCTAATGTTAACCGTGTTAGAAATATAAGCATTTAAAAAAAAAAAACATAATTATGCAATTCTTTCAATTAATTTAAATATTAAATGTAAAAAATTAAAGGTCATCGAATTTCGAGTGGCTTAACTATTTTTTGTTAGACGTTCAAGACTTGAAGCAAAGATATATATTAATAATTGAACTATTTCGTAAATATTTATTTAAAAGTACGTAGACTTCGAGCTTAACACGATTTTGTAAAAATTTCAATCAATAATATTTTACGTAACAGAGCAGAATTTGCACACATTCCTTGAACGTAAATTATTGTCGACTGTGTCTGTTACACTCTGTATAGAACATTGATGCACTTTTAAATTGTTTATGAGACCACGCATTGTGTCAACGTGCCGCACTTGTGGGGAACATTGATGCATAATACCCGGAATTGTATTAAATATAAGGTACACATATAAAATAAAATATCTATTAAAAGAATACCTTGTATAATTGAAGAAACATTAATTAAAAAAATAGTAAGTTATTCGTGTTAAATTAAAAAAATTACAAAACATCTAACAATTATAAATATTTTTTTAGTTTAAAACTTGACATTTAGGCTTTGAAGCTTTAACGTCATCAGAATTTACGGAATTTAGTAGACCCCTGTTCGATGCATATACCTAGTGAACATAGGGAACAATTTTAAGTGAAAAATTTTTAAGTAGATGTTATTTTCAAAAGTTACATTTTTAAATAAAAACTGAATGGAAATATCTAAAATATGATATAATATAAATTATTAAGTTTCAGAAACCAAAAGAAGTGGAGTTACAGCGATTTTATTGTAAAGAGTTGATAAAGGAGAAAATAGCTATTAATATTTATTCATAATACTCTTAGCTATCAAAATTATGTTATTATTTTAGTTATATTAAGTTTACACTGTCAAAATACCTTAATAAAAAAAATAGCTTTAAAATAATGTAACATATGTACTGTGCTGTAGTATAATCGGTTAATGCACGTTCTCCGGATTGAGAGTGATCCAGGTTTGAACCCCCGGCAACAACAACAATATTTTACGATAAATTTGATTTTATATGTTTAATACGTTCAATTAGTATTTTATTTTCCTTTTTACTATAACTTATCTTGCACATATTTGCTTAGTTTCATTTTGAATCTATTCAGTTATATCATCTGGGATTTCATTGAAAATCATCACCGCGCTAGACATCACGGATTTCTGAGATTTAGCCACGCCGAATTGCAGACTCGGTATATTTCTTCATCTTCGTGCTGATTTGCATCAGTTTTTCTTATAAATTCTGCTGATATTCTTTTAGTGATGATTACATTGAAATATATTTTCTGTTTAAAGGTCATCATATTAAGATCTTCTTCCAGCATTGCACTGGTCTGAGCATATGTATATTTTATTTTGCAGTACCGATAATTGTTGTATTTCCTCTTCATTAGCCAAAAATAAAATACTTCAAAATTAATACGGAAATAATAATTCGATAATGTATGACATGCGCATTGGATTTTATCGATCAAATCAATTTTCTAGAAAACAAACAACGACACGTGCTCCGACTCTCTTGCATTTTATCGGTCGAATAGATTACGAGTCACGACGTGCGTTAAATGAAAATTCAACCTAGTCGTTTATATTTTCTAATCATAATTATATTTTATAAATATTAATTAACCTAACGTGAATATTAAAAAAAATATCTATTAATCGCTTATTTCTCCTTTATCAAACGTTCGCATTAAAACGGTCATAATTTAATATTATTTCGATTTCCGCAACTTAATATTTTAATTATTAAGGCGAACACATTCTTATTGTGAAGTTGTAATTATTCAAAACATAGGTATGTGTTATTTTTTTAAAGATATACATGTATAATCAATTTTATAATCAGTCTGGGGAAGGTGCATTATTCAAATGTGCTACAGCAGACAGTACCTTTGTCGATAAATTTTCGAACCCATATGTTGCATTTTTCAAATGAATACATCTACCGTTCCATTATTTGAAAGTCGTCTTCTTTGTATTTACGGAATCTCAAAGATCTTTGAGTAAATTGAGAGCAAACGCCAGAATTAACAATTCGTTTTTATTATATTTTTTAACATATTGATACAACTTATATATTATTAAAGAGAACGAACAATTTTAGGTTTTTAAAACTACTCGCTTCCTTTAAAAGTCCTCTATTTGACTTTCGATTTTTCATTTTTTGCGCCCAAGTGCCGCCGCGGCCACCCGGTTCAGGGGCAGCTCTCTCGGGCAGCTTTCTCGTTTGTCAACCGGCACTTAGGTCAGTGTATGTAGACACCGCTGAGCAGATTTAAGAAGACCTCAGGTGCGGTGTGCGGCACTAGGCAGATCACTGTTAAATGATATGACGGACTCTTTTATCTATACACCATACAGGAATCTCAAATAAACCCCATACAACTATATACTAAAATTCTGTAGAAATAGAACTGGTTGTTTTATCAGTAGTAAAATTTTACCATAGTAAATTTTCACTATAGTAACATTTAACCAGCGCCTGTGGTAAAAAAAAAAACATTTTCGGGTTGTTCGAACGTCGAGTTTACTACTGTCAAAGTTAATCCCGCCCAATAGTGTGGCGAGACGAATAATTATCTCAAATATATAAGAATGTCGTGTAATTTGATTTATTTAAATATTCACTGTGATAATTCTTAGATTACCACCAGATTCCCTCGGGGTTCTATCCTCTGATTACTGTCTAATTATTTGAGTCACAATTCCTTGTTAGTGAAGTCTTTCCAGGTATATAACGATGTTGTATGTTTATTACAACACGTTATACATTAATTATAAATTATATTAGCAATATTTGAATATGTCCAAGAGCACACAATTACTGGATTTTTACCTACAAAGGCACTGTTATTAAACAAATATCAGATATCTCATAGAGACAATGCTATTTATTAAATTATATTTAATGGAAAATATATTAAAGTATGGGGTAATTACAGGGCTTACGACCTGTCTTAAGCTGGCTTAAGTCAAATTTGGTGTAGTGGTATTCGAAACGAGTCCTGTAATTACCCCATACTACCATATATTTTCCATAAAATATAATAAAATATATATATATATATATATACATTCAGAGATAGACTAGTTATTCAGAAGAAGCTGTGATGGAAGAAATCTGTTCCCCCCAGAGACGGCCTCTTATAAGGTTCGTCCCCTACTACTCATCTACTCACTTTCATAACACACACACATACATTTACAAAGTGATAGTTCCCACATTCACCATTGGCAATACATACAATTTTACGCTTTATCTATGGCTTTATTCACCCCTGCGTTCGAAATCTGTCACTTTGCTCTGTGATATAAATTCATCAGCGAGATCATCATCAAACAAAGTTTCATCTCTAAAATAGCGGGATATTGAATGATTCATTGTCGGATACTCGGTGCTGTAGTCGTAAACTTTATAGAGTTTATACGTTAACGCACTCTTTGTGCGATATCGTATACCTTATATTTATATCCATATTTGGTATAAATTAAACCGTATAGCATATTATTTCCGTAGTGTACCTCACCGTACCGTGTACTAGAAAAGGGAAAATGAAATTAAATGATAAATAATTAAAATTATTTTAAAAATTGTCTGATGGTAGAATATGTTGATTTAATCAGAGGATAAATGCTATTTATGTGATATACGGCGTTTAACTCAGAGGATATACGGCGTATAACTCTGTATACCCTCGACTACAGCACTCCGTGTATACAAAGTATCAATGTGACAGATGACTTTTGAAACATCTGTGAAGAGTCCGCCATTTTTAACTAACGATTTACTAATTTTTCGCCTTCCAATTATGGATGGTAAAATTAGGTTGCACGTACTTTCAACAAGTAAATATTTTTTACTAACGATCGTAAAAAAATTCACTAAAGTAAAAACTTTTTTTCTATTATAAAATTTTTCCTTTTGTCACACAACCGGCCCTTAATGTTGTACATTAATCACCTATCTATTGTAGGTACTGTGTCGGCGCAAATTAAACACCTCAAAATCTATCTGTGTTCCATGTTTCTTAAATATTCTGCGTACCTCATGGATCAATTAATTTTGCATTTTGATTTATGCAGACCTTCACCTCAACAATCAGGTACACCTCCGTCGGTCTGCGTCCTGCAAATTTGCTGACACCAAGAATGGACATGTCTTTAGTTATATTGGTCTGCCACCTCATTTTTGGCTCTTTTTTCAGGTTTATTATTGGCCAGCTATTTCGGAGCTAGTGCAGCATCCTCTCTAATTTTGTGACATTCAGCTTATCATACAAGTTGTAAAGTTATTAACTATCTAAAAGAAATTAGATGAATCATTTAGAAAGATAAAATATATACAATATACCACCGGGACTCGAACCGAATAACCACGTACTCCCACGTCGAATTTTTGAACTTGTATGTTATTCCATTCTAACATAGTGAGACATCTATTATTTCCAATTAAAACCGGTCATCTTTTTATTTGCAATGAATTTTAAAAACCTTGTCCCGGTGGCAAATATATATTTATTCGATTACCAAATAAAATAACCAAATATTTAACCAAATTATTGTTCTATAATTTCTTAGTTGTTGTTATAATTGACGTGACGTAAAATGTTATATAATAGCAATCAAAATGTAATTGTGGTCGGTTTAATTTCACAATATTGTCTCACTATTTAACTCAAACCGACTTTGGAACATAAACAAATAATAACCTTCATTTTATTTTTATCACACATATTTTATTCCCTATCCGATTTTCTTTTTCCTTTCCCCTCACCCTCCCGTTGCTCTGGAATCTTTTCTTCTTTATAACTTCCATCTCTCCTCTGTGTATATTTTTATATTCGTATTTTTCAACATTTTCTCTCACTTTTTTCTACAAGCTATGTATATGTTTAATTGTCCCCACTGTTTATAATATACTGCAATTTCAAAGAAAACATGTAACTGGCAAAGTTATTATTCCTTAGTTGCTATTTCAATTTTGTCTTCATTTTCCAAAAGAATATACATATGTGTTTTAAAGATATTAGCGAAATAACGCAATTACTGGAACGTTTGTCGCTATAAATTAAAGATCGAAATAATCGCGGTATTCCCGTCACCATTCGAAATCTGTCAGCAATATAATAAATCACTCAATTGAACAAAAAAGCAGTAATAACTACTGAATTCAACTAGTAATAAAAAAAATAATATCGAATATTTTTTGCCTTGCAGCAATTCATACACCCGGCGTCGATACATTCGCTTGCATTGAGGCAAAATGAAATACCACAGTGTAAAGAACTTATTGATCTTTGAGTTGTGCTTACAATATTTTTTTTATTAACTTCTGGCATTGATTAAATGAGATAATTATGAAAATAATTGTAAGGTTTTTTTAATTATAGTCGAGCTTATTTTTTAAGAAAAAAATATTTTAATCAATTCTCGGTAGCATGCCATTATCCATTCTGTCAGTTAGTTTTTTTTTCTTTTTTTTCTCTCTCTTGAACGTAAACCGAATTGATATTATCGTTTTGAAATTCTCAAATAAAAAAATCAGCTCACACTCGATCGATAGAAGTGATCGTGAACTATTATTATAGATATTTCAATTACGACACCTGTGTAGGTCACCTATCTGAAGGTGTCGAATCCGCAAAGTGAAGAACGCCACCGTGAAGAGTTTGCGTGGTAGACTACCGAGAATGTGCAGTGGTGGCTTGCGATTAAAGTGTATATCTGAAGCATGGCATGTCACAATAAGCATTATTATTTTAATTTATTATCAATCAAACTTAGCTATTTCTTAATAAATACTAGATATCTCACAGAGACGAAGCTATTTTTTATTATATTTAATGGAAAATGTATGGAATATAAATTCAAATTCAGATTTTTTAGGCGTATTATAATAGTGTAATGTGTTAAAAACATTTTACAGATAAATAATATTGCTTTAAATAATTAGATTCTCATTGTGACATATATATGCTGTTTTAGGGAAATGAATTATCAAATTTAGTCCATAGATGGCGATAGTGTAGTGGTACTCGAAGTGAGTCCACATATGTACAACTTGTAGGTGAAAACCCAGTAATTGTGTGTTCTTGGACATATTCAAATATTGTTAGCTATTTTTGATGTAATTTTATCATTCACAATCGGTGTTGACTGCAAAGGTTAGTATCACAATATTGTCGTACTATTTAACTCAAAGCGACCTTGGGACATGAACAAATTCTTCATTTTATTTTTATCACACAGATTTTATTCCCTGTCCCATTTTCCTTTTCATTTCCCCTCACCCTCCCGTTCCCTTGCAATCTTTTCTTCTTTATAACTTCTATCTATGTTTATATTTTACCCAGCGCCTGCGTTTCGCACAGGCGGATCAGGCGCCTGCCTGTGGCGGCTGAAACATATTTAAAAATTGAAAAACAAAACGATAATAGTGTGTAATAAAAATTATCCAAGAAAGCTAATCCAATAAATAACATTATTAATTTAAATACAAATTAAATGTATTAATTAGAAAGATATACATATAAAATCAATTTTATCGAAAAATATTGTTGTTAGGTCACCAGGATTCGAACCTGGATCTTTCTAAACCGAGGAAGATCCATTATCCAACTATACTACGGCGACATTATTTTTGACGACATGTAACATAACATTTAGGTTCGAAATTTTGGATTTGGATTCCCCGATTTTGGAAAGAGATCCAGGTGGTTTGAATCCCGGTGGCGCGACAACAATATTTTTCGATAAAATTGATTTTACATGTATATCTTTCTAATTAATACATTTAATTAGTATTCACAAGTTTGTAGTCAACACTAGTGACTAGAACGTCTTTTGGGCAAATTTCAAAAGGCCGGCCTGACAAAACACCACCCCCTAACGAGTGTGAGGCACGCGGGCTGCCGATTTAGAGGGCGGCCAATTTATGGGGATGGTTTTACATATATTGAAATCTTGACTTAAGTTACTAGACAAAGAGTCTGCTCACGTGGCTACGTTTGAAGGTGAGCTTCTGAAAGCGCGCAACTACTATATGAATACTACGATTTTTATATGGAGTTATTTGCGTTCTGTGCACTGCACCGCCACTGCCTGTATGATCAGGTAAGTGATTGTAAAACGAATGGGCGGCGCCTAGTAATGTAAGCAGACACTCGCCGCGATTTGACAGGCGGATGGGAAACTCTGCCGTCGGTGGCGATGCAGGCCGATTGAAAAATGAAGGCCACCCGGTCGGTCGCGTTTAATTATTATCTATTCCACCGTTTAGATTGGATTATGTATTTTTTTTTTACCGATACTCGATAAACAATTTTCTTTGTTGCTTCTACCGGTATTGAATGATTGATCGCTGCGCGGATACAGCGCCTGCGATATGTTCATTAATCTTGAATACATTTGTTTACGGATTCTGCGCTATTATGGTCCGCGTTCCCATGAGATGATTCATCGGAGACAACTTTCGACTTTCATCATTTCCGAGCACACACCGAGCCTCTCTCTTCACGCGTATGTACGTAAAATGACAGTAATTTATGTTCCGTTCGTTAGTTGGGTGAATTTGGATCTTCCTAGTAGGATTTGAAAAGGAATAAATGTTTGTAATTTAACGTCTTCTAAAAAATAAATAGTAGATATCTCACAGAGACAAAGATATATTTTTATTATATTTAATGGAAAATATATGGAAATATGGGGTAATTATAGGGCTTACGTCCTGTCTTCGGCTGGCTTAAGTGATCACTTTATATATATATATATATATGACATTCACCAATTCTCACCCCTCAATATCCACTTTTTATAAAAGTGTTAGTATGTGGACTCGCTTTGAGTACCACTACGCCATCGCCATCTATGGACCAGATTTGATAATTCATTTTTCCTTTTTTTTTTAAATATCATATAGGTCATCACTATGAGAATCTGATTATTAAATTGAAGGCAGGTGGTAAGCCCTGTAATTACCCCATATTTCCATATATTTTCCATTAAATATAATTTAAAAAATAGCTTTATCTCTATGAGATATCTGATGTTTGTTTAATAACAGTGCCTTCTACATTTTCTTCTTCAATACACCGCCGCTTTATTACATAAGAGGAAGGAATTTGTATAAAATTATCTTTGTGTTTATGTCGTGCGCGTGTCAACCGAAGTAAGGAAATAGACAAACACAACACTAGTTCCTTGTTTGTAAATTTACAAGGTTATAAATGCAACTGAAAAAAAAAACACACTAGTTATTATATCACACGAGCAAAGGGTACATTAAATCTGGCAGCAGTAAGTAGACTACATTTATGTAATGGACGGTGTTTATTTAAATCGATTGCAATACGTATTAATTACACAGGCCGACAGAAATATAAAAATAATTTGATCACGTGGAAGTAATACCTGATGTTGTGTGTCAACTCCAGTTTTGGAATTATGGCTTATTAACACATTACTGCTGCATAATACAGGCATTTTTTTCACCCCGATAATGTTCGCTTTTGTCTCACGTGCAGTCGTTTTCCTCACCTCTGCTCCCTGTCCCTCTCTCTCTCTCTCTCTCTCTCTCTCTCTCTCTCCGTCCTTGAAATGTATGAATGATGATCGATCGCCTAAATCCTGAAGAATCTCCGGAAACTGTCGTAACTGAAATAGTTTCAAATATGAATTAAATATATTAATTAAAAACCTAATGCACCTTTTCCCCGGTTTGGAAAGAGATCCAGGTTCGAATCCCGGCGGCGTAACAATAATATTTTTCGATTAAATTGATTTTATATGTATATATTTATAATTAATATATTTAATTAATAATTTAAAATGGGCACAAAAATTATTTACCAGCCAGGTAAATGTTTATATAATAGAGAATATTATACTGAAAATAAAATATTTTAAATATGAATTAAATATATTAATTACAAAGATATACATATAAAATCAATTATCTTTCTAATTAATAATTTAAAATATCCCAGACCGTCTGTTCTGAATTATTACAACTTCACAATAAGAATGTGTTCTCCTTAATAATGAAATAGTTCCGACGATGAATAAACTAAACATGGATGTCAACAATGAAGGTGTCGATGAATTAATCGAATCTCATTCGGAGCCTTTGTCGAATGAACGCCTAATTGAACAGCGAGAAGAAATAGAAAATGAAGGCGAAGAAGAGGCTGCCATCGTCAATCAAAAATATGAATGAAGCCTTGGATGAATGTGATTCCAATACAGAGCGTATATCTCGAGTACATATGGCAATCGACAGAGACACGGCATGTTATAGAACTCTATCAGGATAAGAAAAAACTGGGTGGCATTCAACAATCTCTTGACAATTTCATACAGAAGATTCGCGGGCCTTATTTACTCATTGTTATTTTATTATGTATATATGTGTGATTGATAAATAAATACATAGCTGATGATGCATCCCATTTTGGTGTATTTTTTTTTTACATAGCTCTACTTTCGCACATTTCAACTGTATTATGTGGAAAAATAAAATAATTGTTCGGTTAACAATTAATATTTTTCATTATTTATTGCACTTAAATGGAAATTGTGGGTCGCCCGCGCGGTTTTTTCTTCTTCTTCTACCAAGACGGACGATGAACAAACTGACGCTTAGAATCAAAATTATTTAATAATACAAAATCTCTATTGGGATGAGCCTCTTTCTATCGATTTGCAAAATATATGGAAACTTGTTTTTTTGGCATTACCATAAGAGTATCGTAGACAATGTGGTTTGCGAAATATTAACGATTGAAAGATATCTTTAAATGTCACGTCTTTCTTCTGGGAATTTGATTATTGAATGTCCTTTTTCATTCTTGAAGCCGGAGCGTATATTTTATCTATAGATATATGTAGCGTCTTATTCCGAAATACCTTAAAACAGATTTTGGGATAATTAGAGTTAAATATGCAGTTTTATTGAATATTTTTTTGTCAGCTACATGCAGAACACATTGTTTCTCGAAAAAAAAACACTTAAATCCATTGGTATTGCATGTTCAAAATCAGGGTTAGTTCCAAAATACCCCAAAGCAGACAGAGTATACCTTAATCTGCAAAGCGGCTAACTCCAATGTTCAGGAGCAACAAAAAACTATTTAATTTTGTAATTAAACTGAATACGAAAATTCCAAAACACACTTTGGTAGATTGTTTATGCAGAAATAGGGTGGCTGAGAAATTTTATTGATATTTTGATTTATCTCGTACTTCTAGGGAATATTCGGAGTTAGCTGAATTTCTTTACCATAATTGTAAAATATTATTGGAGTTAGGTGATTTTCCATGATAATGTAGTGATTATGATTTCCGCGGACGTCCTCTGTTTCTGGTGCCATCGACACTCTCGTGTGTCGGGTAAACATTGAAGGTTTTTGCATTATTTATTATTTTAAAATACGCGATTGCACGTAATCTAATAAGTTAGCCAATGTTTGCACCAATAAGCTAATAGACCGTAGACCGCAGGTTTTGTAATGAAATCAATACGGTTATATTATGCGAGTCTAATACTTTATACTAGAAATAAACAATTAATAAATGACGAAAAATTAAAGAAATATTTAAAAAAAAACCAACGAATATAATGTTGATATTTAAATTTGTGCGCTCATCAATTTCATTATATATTTCACATTTTTTTATATTAAGTTTACTTATGTAGGGTAATTTTTATTATATACTTAAATAGAGATGCGCACCAACACGGAATAATTGTACTTCTTATTATTTACAAACTAAGCTAAACGCTCGTGCTGTGAATATAGAACTAACTCGCCGGCAACTGGCGAGAGTCTGAATCACTAGATCACCGGCAAACACCGACAGCGCCAAACGAGAGGTAGAGCGGTATAGGAGAATCCAGAAGTTGGATCCTCGACTCGCATAATTTTCCGAGGCGGTGCGCGCGCTTCCGACCGCGGTACTCTCCTGCCGGCGGCACGTGACGTCACGACTCTTGTAGCGCGGCGGTGCGCGCCCGGGTGTCGCAAGGCGCTCGCGGGCCCCGCGGGCTCTCCGTTGCCGGCCGTGACGACGGAATTGGGGCTAATAAGGCAGTGTTCCCACACGTGTCCGAATGGGAAAAATGCTCCGAACGCCGCTCATTATAAACAGCGCCATAGATTGGGGGTACACCCGGCGCAGTCGTGCCGCACTCCAGATCGGATGACGTATCTAGGGTGCATTGTGCTACCGATATCTGATGCCTCACACAGAACTAATGATGTCTTTTTAAATTATTTTATTATATGTGTGTTCCAATCTAAACAAAACTATGTTTAGGAGAACACATTCTTATTGTGAAGTTGTAATTATTCAGAACAGACGGTCTGTGCGTATTTAATTCAAATGATGGAACGATTAAATGTATTAATATCAAAAAAGGTAACATATAGGGTCGAAAATTGTCGCTAAAAATATTGTCGCTGTAGCTTAGTTGGATAAAGCACCTTCCCCGGTTAGGAAAGAGATCCAGGTTCGAATTCCGGTGGCGCAACAACAATATTTTTCGACAAAATTGATTTTATATGTATATCTTTATACTTAATATATTTAATTCATATTTAAAACTATGTTTATATTATATATTAGGGCCAGTTGTGTGATCAGTAGTTACTTTTTAATATTCACATTAGAAAGTACACCCCGTAGTAAACTCGCTTTACTCTGCGATATTCGATAGTTAAAACGAGAATCGATAGTTAAATATGGCGGACTTTTCACAGCTGTTCCAAAAATCATGTGACATATTGACAATTAATCATTCAATATCCCACTATTTTAGTGATGACAGGTCGTCCGATTATGATCTCGTTGTTCAATATACATTATTACGCATAATACAAAAAATTGTCACCACCAAAGTGGCAGATATCGAACGCCTAGGCGAAAAAATCCATAGATAATGCATAACATAAAACATATTTCATGATTACTTGTCACACCTATAGACATCTCCATCTATGCTTTGAAAATAGTAAATTTGACGTTCGAACAATCCGCAAACGATTTTAACCACGGTTGTTAGTAAATAGTTACTAAAGTAAAAAGTTATTAATGATCACACAACCGACCCTTACTGGACTGTATTGGATGTAGAGGCATTTGTACATTATCCTTATTACAAGTAAAAAAAAACATACATTAGCGAAATCGTACAATATATATTGACATGTGTAATATTTTCTTATCTATACTGTCTATGGTAAGGGAGATCTCTCACCATAGAATTAAGCTCTTTCTCAGTCGCAATGTTTATTCGATTGTTTATGTGCTAGTATTTATTTATTTAATTAATACCTAAAACATGTGTGTCTTTTGGATATTGTTTTTTTTTAATACGCAGTGGTATATTTATATTTTCACAATAGTAATTCTTGCCTTAAAACGGGCCAAAAACTCGCATTTAATTTTTAAAACTAGCAGCAAAATACATTTTTGAAAAAACTGACATCATGTCTACATAAATAGTTATTGAACAAACTTAAATATTACTGTAGCTCATCACAGATGGATACTTGCCAGTTGTAAAAATTGATGTATGTTTTTTTTTACATTTAATTTCAAATTGAATATATATTTACGTAGATACTGTTATTAAATATGTAAAATAGAAAAAAAAATTGTAATCTTAACCTGGAGATATTAAAAACACGTTCGATATGTATTCGCTACTTTGGAGAATATACGGAATTTTTTTCTTATTGGCAATGGCAAATACGTGTATAATGTATATGTATAATAAGATTAATAACTATTTTATTACCAGTTAGTTGTAAGGCGCCCGTTGAAAAATTACGAATTTACCTATTTAACACTTTGATGATTAATAATACACGAAAAATTTATTAAAAATATCATTTTTTTCTCTTAACATTGTGCAAATGAAAATTAATTCTGGTATATTGTATAAAAAATATTTGACAAAAAAATTGTTTTTAATGTTTGTTTTTATCATCAATCAAACTCCCAATTCATTTCTAACGTTTGCCCATTTGTTGGCGCGACAGTGTCTAGTTTTTTAAAGTTTAAATCGCCAAAAATTGTCTCAATCAAGTCTCCAGTCGATATCGTTTCCGTGAGTATTTCAATAATGTTTTCTTCATACATGCCTCTTACCCGAGGCAATTTTCTTGATCCTGATTTGAGAAGTCAATTATTGTTCTCATTTTGACCCTCTTCACTATGCATGTTTGTTGAAAGAGTCAGCCGTTTAGAATCATTCCATAGTGGACTCGGTGTGTTGCAGCATTCAATGATCTCTGCACGCGTGCCTCCGGGAACGACTGGAAGCGTCTCTGTCCGAAAGTCTCCACCGACAACTGTTGTTTTACATAATTTCTTTCAAAAGCTTGTCGATGCAACGTAATCCGATTTCATCAAATTATCAGCTGAGTCAGGTGAATTAAGTCGCGCAGATGAGAGTGACGTATCAAGCGATGGAACTGGAAGTTTGAAACCACCGCGTGCTGTCATTCCACCCTTGAGTACTATTGATTCAAAAGTGTCTCGTAGAGAAAAGTTTTTCCAGAGGGGCCACCTGGACCGTCGAGATAAAAACATCGAATTCTTAAATTTGGATTGTGAACTGCTCTGATGATTTGATGAAATGCGTCAAATTGTTTCTCATTGAGTTTTGCCATTCTTTCATCATCAGCGCGTTCCTCTTCCGAATGTCACGAGCTTGGATCATTGTCGACATGAGTATTTCCTTTTGGTACTGGTAAGCCGAGATTTGATCCATGTTACTTAAGAATATTGTTAATGTCATGTAGAGCTGTGTTGATCGCAACATTTTTTGGATCATTTTTCAAATACTCAAGTGTCAAATCAGCGACGTGCTTTTACCATAACGTGATGCATTATGTGCGACATGATGCCCGGTCAATTGTTCGGGTGTCATTTGATCGATGCGTTCTTGATGAGAGGCAGCATCTAAGGCACTGACTTTGATTTGCCCGCCGCCTCTTCTGTCCTTCATTAGCCAAGCGACGCTTTCTAGAAGCAGGATCTTCGTCCTCATTCATTATAATTTTTTTTTTACATATAAATGTCATACCAACCACCAAAAAAGAAAGATCATTCAAACACAGAACCTGTCAAATTTTTCATACGTAATATTACAGCAATGAAAATCGCTCTTTTATTTGATTTTATTTATATGAATTGTTTTTCAGAGATAAATGGAATATTTACTTTGCGAAATTAATTAATGATTGTGAGCTTTTTTTTTCCTTCTAGCGTCACCTTTTGGTTAAGAATTCAAATGCATTTCACAACACATATTGTATGAAAGTATGTGTGCATGTAAAATTTATGCGATGGTACAGCGTTACAGAATCAGTGAGGCAGTGTTCAGCGTAACTATATATGTATATTTTTATTTATTATTTTTATTTAGATTTTAAAGTACCAAAAATAGTAGACATATACAAAAAAAATTCAATAATTCAAATTGTCAAAATTAAAAATCAATTCAATTTTAGAAGCGAATTCCGATCTACAAGATATAGAGATCAAATTGATATCCCAAAACTAAAATATACCGCAACTCAAAATCAATATATTTATCAAGGTATCAAATTTTTTAACAATCTCCCCATCACAATTAGAAAAATTACGGACTATCATAAATTTGTAACTGAAGTTAAAAAAATATGTACACAGACTAACTGAAACATAAATTAACTCGAATATACTCCTTCTCTATACACGAGTCTTACTCTCATAGAGAAGAAACAAATGTTAATATATATATATATATATATATATCCACTGATTATTGAAATTGTATTATATTTTTAATATTAATGAATAAAAAAATAAAAAAATATATGTTAATTATTTTAAATGTTGTTAAATTTTAAATATATATTATTTTTCATTCGTTTTTAGACTTTGGAAATGTTAGACAATGTTTGGTGGGTAGGCGTGCAGCATCCTCTATCTCTCTAAAAAATTTCGATTTTGTATTATACACACTTTATAATAATATATATGTGTTATTTTTCATTTGTTGACGTCACTGATGTTGTTCTTTCTTTGTTTCAGGATGGGTGCGAGTTCCTGCGAGGGAAGGCGGGCAGTGCCATGCTCCCCTCCACCAGAGAGGTACTGCTGAACCATCCCTTACTCGCGATTCGGTGATGAGATGAAGTGTGATTGTGGCGGTCGATTGTAACCAATAATGCTAACTGTGATTAGTCACATTTTGATTCACTAGAAATTAAGCTGTCTTAAAGAGACTTTCGACATTGTCAATGCAATTATTCTAATCCAGGAGTGAAATACATGCGATGTTGATTCATAGAACGCCTCGCGCCGAACTCTGCACTGACCTTTGTGTCCGAGCCTTCTGACCCTGAATGCTGCAGAGAAATCTCATTCGTAGACACAATGCCATAACCTTTAAATAACAGTTACCAATCAGCGTTACAATCGCACATCAATCACAGTTCATCATTATCACTAACATTTATTCAAAATAATTAGTAAAATTTATCTTAATTAAATAGTATTGATTGAGTATATAAGTAGATTTTTTTTTTATCTGATAACACTGGAAGAGAATAGACTTTATCATATCATTTGATGACTGCAGAAAAGCAATTAGAAAAAAGGTTTAAATTATCGTCACAGCCAAATGTACTTCTCGAGTCATGTTTCCGTGTCGATATTACAAAACCAGTTTTGTATGAAAGGCTCTATGCTTTTTGCAGTAATCTAACAACGTGATAATAGTTAACAAATACATCATAACGTAGGTTAGGATAGATATGTAAGTTAGTATAATAAAATAATACTTTAATATTCCAATGTTTTCAATCGTTTGAAATATATTTTTATATTAATTAGATTTCTCTCTTTATTATTTTAAGCTGGAAGATGGTTGAACGTGTGTTATGGTGTGATTGTTTAAATCAGTTGACTTAAATTCTCTCCCCATGAATTACCGATTTAAAAACTATCAATTACTATATGTGCGCTCCGCCCCAAACAATTATTCCATTTTGTGTATGGTTTTGTGATAAGCTCTAGAACTCTAGACGCTACTACACGCGTGTGTTGAAAGAATTTTTTTTCTTCATGTGAATTGTCGTGTCATATGATTATTCTTTGTCCAATTAAAAAAAAACAATTTAATACTGTTTTCATTTACCTATGATAGATTTTTACGAATTGCTTTTATCCGAATTTGTTTCGTGTAGCTACATTAAAGACTCAATCTTATGTACTATAAAAATTTGCTTCACATTTGTTTGGATAATGTACGTATTGCCGTATAAAATACGCCATAGTTACGAATTAGTAATTAATATTATAATATAATATACGCGAAGAATTGTGGACGGAAAAAAATCTAGCGAAGAATTATGGGTCAAAAATGTTTCCGACACCGACGTCATAGATGATATCTGAATGTCCTTGAAATAAATATTTGTGCGGTATCTATAATATAATAAATAAATAAACAGATAGATATTAGAAAGTATATTTTTTAAGAATCTCCTGATATTCTTTATATGATGACACTGTTTCTATATACGACCCTTTCCCTGACGTTTGATCACCCTTCTAAAATATTAAAACAATAAATTAAAAGTGGTTTATCACAATTCGTAAAACTAATAATATTTATTTTTTAGGAGAACACATTCTTATTGTGAAGTTGTAATTATTCAGAACAGACGGTCTGTGATATTTTAAATATCAATTAAATATATTAATTATAAAGATATACATATAAAATCAATTTTATCGAAAAATATTGTTGTTGCGCTACCGGGATTCGAACATGGATCTCTTCCCTAACCGGGGGAGGTGTTTTATCCAACTAAGCTACAGCGGCATTATTTTTAGCGACAATTTTTTTATCTTTAAGTAAATCTATCAGATTTACTTAAAGGTATTTTGAGATTCTGTAAAAATAAGGTAGATGGCTCTGTCAAATGATGGAACGATTAAATGTATTGATTTCAAAAAGGTAACATATAGGGTCGAAAAATTGTCGCTAAAAATAATGCCGCTGTAGCTTAGTTGGATAAAGCACCTCCCCCGGTTAGGGAAGAGATCCATGTTCGAATCCCGGTAGCGCAACAACAATATTTTTCGATAAAATTGATTTTATATGTATATCTTTATAATTAATATATTTAATTCATATTTAATAATATTTAACATAAAAATGATTTATTTTAAATATGAAAACATTCTTAATTATCTGGAATTGTATGTAATTTCGTGCGAGAGCAATATTTGTATAAATTTGCTTCCACCATATTTATAACATTCTTGGATGCTGGTATTTATGAATATAAATAGGTACTTGAAGAAACTTTGGGGGATCAATTGGCAAAGGGATCAACTGTCCGAGGGATCATCTACCGGAGGGCTCAAACGTCGGCGCGCCGACCCTTCTGTTCGAACAACCACGTCTGTACGAATTAGCGGTGATTGACATTTGTGTCTCGGCGATTTTTAACCGGTTACCGGGATACCCAGTTACTCGACACCGTAATAACTGATTCCACAGAATCAGAAATAATACCTCTCAAAATTTAAATCGTTCTTTACGACAACAACGACATATCATTTGGTCGGTTACTGTCAAACTTTCGAAATACATACGTCGTGGTAAATGCAATAGGTTGTATATCAAAAATATCAAACTTTTCAAAGGAGAACAAAAACTACCCCATCTCACCGATTCTTTCGCAAATTTATTATCGTAATTGAATTTGCTCTCTGTTATCACCATTTTGACGTTAAGTTGCGTATTACGTCACAATAGGTTGACAGTTTGGTATTTTTGATATACAGCCTATTGTATTTACCGCGACAATAATTGATTTAATTAATTAGGTAATGTTAAAAATAACTTCTTCTCTTTAACTTCATGAAATTCGATTATGTACTTCAAAATGTAACCGGTTCCAAAAGTAACCGAACAAATGCCCCGATATTCATTTGGAACGAATATAAAAATTAAAAATTGTGTTAATTGAATACATAGACACAGAATATAGATGTTTACCTACCGCCCTTTAACCTTTACCATACCATGATATAAAATACCCGAACGCAGCCATGCTGTCAACACGTGTTACCGTAAATAGCAGTTAGAAAAAATGTTTTAATTAGCTTAAATGGGTTTAATGGCACGAATTTACTCTAAATATTGAGCATTCAATTTTGAAAAAATGATTAATAAAATAATTTAGAGGATTCATTAAATCCTATACAATATGTCCTTTCTTCTTATCTCTCTTCGTTTAATTAGTGAGAAAGAAACAATTATATTTGTATGTTTGTTGTTCTTTTCACTGTGAAAATATTGTGTGATCTCAGTCTTTCATATCACAAATGGTATTTTTACCATCGTATTAATTTGACAACAGATTGAATGGAAAAAATAATTATTTTTGTACGATTCCCTTTTTATAATTGGATTTTCACTAGTCATTCCTAAGCGCTAATATTTTCTTTAGGATTATCTAAAATATGCATTTTATATTGCGTGTATTTATTGAAATATTACAGGTTTAATTATGATGTAGACCTGTGTTACTGCATGGTTTGGGAAGGGTTAAATCTGCATTTCCCGAGGTTTATTGTCTTACTGGACGTTGACATATTCTCCTAGGTATCAGTTTTAGTATTTTTCGCTAGTCTGTCATATCTTGTGAAATTATCGTGGCCTTGGAACAACACGGTATCATCTGATATTTTTGTATCAAAATACTGACGATAATTTTCTCTCTAAAACTGTTACAACCACGTCAAATTTCTTGGAATTTAGAAGGTAACAAAATTAATTTATATTTTAGCAGCACTTGAATACAAATAAAATGTTCGAGTTATATTATATAACAAGCCCGAAATCGGGATTTTTTTTGTATTAATTTAAATTATAATGCCACATTTTTGTAAAAAAAAAATGGCATCTCATGGGCGATGAACCAAACCAAAATAAAAAAATAATCTTCTTTGTTGTCTTCAATATCTCAGTTTCATGTAGATGAATGTAGGTTCTTTAAACGGGCCTCCATTAAATTACGATATAAGTCGTGCCGATTTGACTTTAGTCTCTGATTCACTCGTGACGTCATCTGCTTCGATGCTATGCAATAACCACCAGTCACCTGTGACTCTTGTAAGAATCGCATCGTCGCTGTTCGGATGGAGATCACCGAGTCCCAAATTGACAGTATCAGATGCATACAAATATATGTTCTTTAAACATACAAAACTCACTAATTGGACGGTGTAAAGTTGCTAACGTTTAAATTATTTCCTTATCATATATATATATATTATTTTTATTACTGTATCCATACACGGTAGCCTTTGAAGGAGTAAAAATGACGCAGATTGTTTGATTTCTTGATATGTTAAAATAAAAAAACTTTCGAATTAAGAGTACGTATAATAAACAGCTTTATTATAAAACACCGCCACAAAAATGGGCAACCTAACTAGCTCTATCTCGGAAGCCGACCGCTTTCGTTCTACGTGCGTGTAATGTCGCGCTGTAATGTCTCCTTCTGCCGACGCAACTCGTGGAGCTCCGAGCGACACCGGCGCGCGCACCTGACGCGAGCGGGTAAGACTGTCTTTCGTCTCAGCTTAGTGAATTTTTTTACTTTAATGTTTTTTAAAACTTTAATTATTTGGTTTATTTAGCAATATCATTTGCATAATCATCTAGTGAGTAGAATGTACGATGTATGCAAGGAAAAATGACCTTATCTTGAATGTCAACAAGTCGAAAGTGATGATATTCGAGAAGGAGGAAAGCAAGACACCGTACAAAATACTTGTAGGTAATGAATGCTTGGAACAAGTAGATGAGTGTGTTCAACTGTAACGATGAATAGTAACTGATTGTTTTGAATGGAATAATATCTAATGAAAACTTGTCAACCGAGGTAAAACTAGCGATACACAATGGAGTCCTGATACCGACACTGACTTATGGAAGTGAGGTCGAATGTGACTGAATGCAGTGGAAATGAGATCACTCAGGCGTATATGTGGCATATCTATTTATGACAGAGTGAAGGATGAAGAAATATGGAAAGAATCTAAAGCTGTAATTAGTATAACAAGTAAGATAAAGAAAGGATCACTTAGGTGGAACGGATTAATGAGGAGAGAATGGTAAAAAAAATGTATGACGCAAGTGTTGATGGCACCAGAAATAGAGGACGTCCGCGGAAGACTTGGCACTTGGCAGGTAAATCAGATACTGGAGGGATGGTCCTGTTGGAAGTCTCAACAATCGGCGAGCTTGTATGAGAAGATGTATGAATGTGGATGACGCGAGAATCGTGTGTCAGGACGGAAGAGTGCGGCGCTCTATTCTCTCTGCCTACCTCCGCGGTGAAACGGCGTGATGGTAAGTTAATTATCAGTAGCCATCGCGAACATTCTCTATATTAGCAAAAGCACAAACCGCTTTAATTTTTTTAATATTCGTCAAGTGCTGCCGAGACTGTATAACAAGATAACTTACAAAACACAAAGACATATGATGCGTCGGCTACTAGTGTATGTATATTAAAAATAATATGCTCCGCCTATTATTTAACTTTATAATTTGTTATTCTTTAACACGCACCTTTAAAATATCAAATCAGTAGAAAATAAAATTACCCGTTTTTTTTTTTAAATTAAGAGACATCGTATCAAAATCAGGTGCACCCGATTGGGGTATGAGGTAGGTCAGTGATGTTAATTAATTGTTTTTTTCCAGACGTCTGGTGGCGGGACACGTGTTCTCTGATAACTCGGATATTAGTGAACGCCGGCGTGTCACCTTTGACACACGTGTCATAGGTTCACCATCACCGAGGTTGGCACTGTGTGCGTTGCGTGACCCCTTTAATGCCACCAGGCTTATGCAAATCGATTTTTTCTTAAACTTAAATATAATACTCAAATGAAAATTTGTTAACAAATTTAATTAAGTAATAATAAATTCATAATTATACAAAAACTTTTATTAAAATGTCGACGTAATCTCTGATTTATCTTTTGTAAGCTTCTTCGATTGGATTCATCATTGGCCAACACGGTAGTTAGAATATGATTAGGGCGAATGTGGTTTTCAAATGGTTGAATTTGATGTGTATCCTAGGCGCGTTCAAGGTATTAGAAATAAACTTAATGCTGTGTATTTTGTTGTATTGCGCAGGCCAGCGGGCCCCCGGAGCAGCAGGAGCCCGTGGACCTCAGCGTGAGGCCCAAGGCCCGGAGACGGCAGAACAGCGGTAAGTGCACCTTTCATAATTTAAAAAAAAAAAAATTATGTCTATATGAGTTTATAAAAAATCATACAATAAAATTTTTCATAACAATACAGAATTTGTACGTATACATTGAAAATTTTCGAGTCGTAATTTTGTCAGATATTCACACATCATATGATATATCATGGACAAAGCCTATTACACCCTATATAAGTTTACTCAAAGCGTATATAATTAAAGACCATACATATATACACATATTTATCAACACAAATAGATAAAATTGAATTCGTTCCCTAGTATTGGTGAATTAATATAATTAAATATATTAATTAAAGAGATATACATATAAAATCAATTTATTGAAAAAATATTGTTGTTGCTACCGGGATTTCGCACTTGGATCTCATCCTATCGGGGGAAATACATTAACCGATTATGCTACACCAACACAGTAAGTTGACGACAAATTTTCTAACTTATATGTTGCACTTTCAAATTAATATACCTGTCGTTCCATTATTTGAAAGCCATCTTCTTTATATTTACGGAATCTCAAACACTTATGAGTAATTTGATAGGAGACACCAGAATTAATTAATTTGTATTAAAAATATCACAGACCTATGTTCTGAAAAATTGCAACTTCACAGTAAGAATGTGTTCTCCTTAAATATATATAAGTTGTATTAATGTTTCCAAAATTTAATAAAAATGAATTATCAATTAATTCTGGCGTCTCCTATCGGATTACTCATAGCTTAAGATACATCTAAACCACTATTTTCACATCTCATTGACTTCTCTACAGTGTAATGGTTATTATTCAAGCGTGACTGTAATTTTATTTATTAAATTAAATTAATATTTTTTCGAACCAGAAAAACATGTTATATGCGGGACGGTACGATACACGTAACTGAGGCGTTTAATGTGTTTTTTTTCTCTTTAATAAAGTGACATCTCTCGGCTTCCGTAAAATTTATGGTTGAAATTTCAATAAGATTATTTATTTTTATTACTTTTAACATCATTCTCCAATGAAAAAGAACCAGTCACATTTCGCATTTGCGATTAGTTACAGAAATAAATAAATAACGGAATTTAAATAGAAACTCAAAGAAAAATGCCGCTTCTATCACTGTCCCACTGTGCCTTTTACAATCCACGGCCATTTTCTATATTTCCAATATACGCAATTCCACATTTTCCATTTAATTCTTCAGCCAGAGAGTTGGATTGACGTCCGTCAGCAATTAGTCACTTGGCTGTTGAGAAAAAAGCCGTTCTTCAATCGCCCGGTCTTCGCGGGCGTTGCGTTCTCCATAAATCACTCGGCGAAAAGAAAGTCGAGAATAAAGATATCGACTCGCATTCCATCGAGCGGCCTCTTCGCGGAGGATGGAACGCCTCAGGTGCGGCGTCTTCTCAAATGTTTGAGCGTTTTATTTTCAAGTTTCTTGCTGGAGATGAACGTTTTGATTGAAAGAGATGCCAGTACAATTGTTGACATTCTCGCATTCTAGACAAGTCTCAGTGTCAAAAATTACTCGTATCTAGAGTCTTATCTATGTTTTGTGGAATGAAATAAAACGTGTGTTGTCATTTGTGTTAATCGATCGAAAATTAAATAATTTATCGATGTGCCTAGTTGATATGTACGAATATATTTTGAAATCAGTCAAAAGTACCTACGTGTATTGATACTTAACACTAGTGATAGGCTCAAAGTCACGAATTGAGAGTCAATCACTGATATCTTTGAGTGATTGAGTATTTGAAAACGTCGTGATTTGATTTTTTTATCATTATTATATTTTTTTAAACTTTCCGATAGATGGCAATATTCAAATGTTTCATAAATTGATGAAGGAATGACGTTATAATCACGACCAGTGCCATCTGGTAAATTATGCTTAAAAGTTGATATTTAAATTAGATTTTTTTTATTTATTAATTATGCTAGAATATATTATTAACGCAATTGAAGTATTAATATTACGCTTGATCTTTTTTTGTTTCTTTATTTATTTCACGTATTGTGATATCGTGCGCAACATGGACATTGGTAATTAAATAGTAATCACAGTCACAGTTTTCAATCACCGATATTATCGAATACCGATCAAAATCACAGCTGTGACTCAAGAGTAGCATTTTTTCTCACAATGTTCTACGTTCAAAATTATTATGTCAGATATATTTGGTGGTTTTGTTTAATATTATGGATTTAAAACACCACGTTGCCGGTTTGTGAGCTGTTTGTTTCATAATTACGAAGTATTTAGCTATGTTTAAAAGACAATATACGGAATATTCATTTAATAATGTATTGGATTGGTTCCAATGTTCTCACTAGTGCACGCGAAGCAAAAAAAGATGGGCAAAATAAAAATCTAATGATTTATGAATTTTTAATACAAATAAATCAGTATAGAAATAATCTATCAATCATAAAAAAGACTACGGAAGACATGTTGAATTTTGTCGAGAATCTAATAGGTTGATGTGGCAAAATGGTAACTCATTTTCCCAGATAGGAAAAGGTCTAGGTTCGAATACCAACCGAATATTTTTTATGTGTAACCTATCTTTCTAATTAATTCATTTTATTTTATTCAAAACTCCACAGAACTGTCCAAAAAGTGTTTTCATTTAAAAAACATTTATGTATTAACAATTGTAACTATATTTGATAGATCGTAAGATGTACTTACATATGTGCCTGCAATATTATCTCGAACAATTGGTCTCGTCAATAAACAATTTTCGACTCCTTGATATTATTTCTTATGAAGATTGATCAGATATTTTTTAAATATGATTTATATATATTAATTAGAAAGATATACAAATAAAATCAATTTTATCGAAAAATATTGCTGTTGCGCCACCGGGATTCGAACCCGGATCTCTTTCCTAACCGGGGAAGGTGCATTATCCAACTATGCTACAGCGACAGTATTTTTAGCGACAAATTTTCGAACTTATATTAAACATTTTTTTATTTCTTAATCAGATTACAGATGATATACCCAGTAAGTTGACAACATTTCAGGTGCACGCTATCATCAAAACCACTGTGTGCGGCACGCGCGCGCAGCTCAGAGAGAACATTGGCCGATTCATAAATAAGTGTCGTTATAAATTGGGAATCTAATCACGGGATCCCCCGGACAAGTATACATTATTTATGGACACCGAAATTAGTACCCCGAAACTTTCGGGATCAGTATTTTGAATTAGTTTCGGGGTATCAAAATTTGTTCGAAACCAAATGAGGAAACGTATCGCTTCGCACGTATTAATCATAATTACAATATAGTTTTTTGTTCATTACTAAAATTAAATACTTAATGGCGCAACAGCCTTGTGTACGCCCTGTCCTCCTCGTGTAAGCTTCACCACTTCGATCTGTCATCATCCGCTATCCTTTTGCAGTTCGCTATACCGACTGCATACGAGCGTCTTGAGTAAACGTCATTCGACCACCGTAGCTCGCCTCTTCCGACACTCCCGAGACTATAATAGGTTTTGCATCAAACACGTTCGTTGAATGTGACCAGCTCACCTCAGCCGCGCGGCTATCTTGACAACTCGGACAATGTTGGGTTCACTAAATTTATGATTGTTGCGATACGCCACACCCCGTTTTCATTTTTGACACCAAACATCCTTTTTTGCATTTTATATTCAATGACCAGTGGTAAATTTTCACATTTCTTACCGAGTGCCCAAAATCCAGATCGTTTTCGGGGTCGGCGAATTGGTCTACGCTTTCGAATGTCGAAGAAACATTTGTTGGCCGCCTGTAGTATTTTTGTAATTTCTATTCTTGTACGGCTGTGATTTTTTAGATATGATTTGATTATTTTTTAATTAATATAACATTAATGAGTAATTGAGATCGAATCCCAAAATTCCAAGACTACACAATTTTGGTTTTGGATTAGATACACTACTTGTATGTAAGGGATTTAGTTTATTCTGAAAAAAACAATTCTCTTTATGGCGTCTATTTAATTTACCCACTGCATATACGGGGCGCATTTTTTAACTAAGTACCGTTGCCGGATATATTGCGATGTTGCGCATGCGCAATGGTCTCCTTCATCTGTTGACTCACCACACGCAACGTTAGAGACATTCACATAGTGCGGCCACCATCTTGCAGTGAGTGGTTGAAATGAGATGCGGTCCGTGATTCGTTTCTTGAATGCACGAAACATGAAACCACCTGACAGTCTCATTGCCGAGCGTGTCCTGATTTTGGCGCCACAAATGATATCCATATTTTCCTTCATGTGAAGCGGTTCTTTGGTGGCAAGACGGAGTACAGACATGTTTTCAAACGTACAAAAATTGGTGCCCCGCTATGACAAGTGGGTTAATAATGGTGGCGACCATGTTGAGAAGTAGTTTAAGGTGTGTAGCGTCCGAAGTAATTAAAGTGTTGTATAGATGTAGTTGTGTTTGTTTTAAAAAAAAATCCGGTACTTAAAAAATGGGCCCTCATATTTGTGTGTTCATCGGGACAGAGACTTGCGAAAATCGCACCGACAAAGATACAGTACTAATATTGAATGAAGGATAACTTGCAGAGTCAACGGTGTTACTAGCACTATGCACCTGTTTCTACCGAAGCTTCTGGATAGTCTGTTCCGCCGATCTGTAGTCAATAGAGCTGCCGCTAAAGACGTTATCGGTCAGGTTTTTGACGGACGCGTCGCGGATATTTAAAACAACAATTTCGATTAGCCTTGCCCGGGGCGCAGACCTTCTCGCGAGATACGTGTCAATTACAACATTAATAGCTTAGAATGGATCGCATCTCGCCAAATATTTTTTTTACGCGATTTTATGGAATGCATGACAAGTCTAGTTTGCTGTCGACCTAATGACCATTGTGTACGGTGTAACAAGTGGAAACGGAACGGTGACCTATTAAGAAATTAAAGTAATCTTGGATATTTTCGGAATTTATTAGGGTGTGGGTATCCCGCTGGGGGTTGCCGAGATGGACGATGCCGGAAAGATCATTGGCTGGAGAGTCCTAACGGAGTATTCTACCTTAGTTTACATACTCTTGCGACCTGTACAGGGTGAATTTCTGCCGGACTGTGACCGAACTCTGCGACCGCAACACGTAAATGTGACGTCTACCCTCCCATTTTAGGGGTGTATGATTTGTATAGCTTCTCTCTGGCTGCCTTTTGAATTGAATGTGATAAAGAGGCTCGCGTCAAATTGTACAGGTGTGGCTCTGGCACGATGATACCGGAGCCAACCTATGATGGTATTAAGATGTTAATAACTGAATGTAATAAAAAAAAAGTATTATTAAAAGTAAACAACTCTCAAAACGATTCGGAATAAGGTGTAAATAAATATAAATGTGTGAGATTTAAAAAAAAATCATTTGAGCTTTATTTAAGTCTTCGTTTTTAGAAATAAATTATTGAAAAATTTACCCAATAATCCCTTCTGACCTTAAATTAATAGAATATTTTAAATAATCGCCCACGCACTGCGTATGTTACACCAGTATATAGAAGACATTAATAGCCCATGGGCGCTACGTGACTTTACGGTTTGTACTTACAATTAAATTTGAAACAAATTAAAAATAATATTACGCCGCGAGAATTTTTTATCGGTAGCGCTTTACGAATATTAACAAAAATAAATAAACCGGTTTGTGTATTCGCTAAATGTGTAAAGCGTACACCGTCGTTACTGGCGCGTAGTGTAATATAATAAGAGATGATTACAAAATAATTGTGTAAAAAAAAATAATTGATGAGTAAATATTCAACTTGATGTGCTGGCATCCTGGCACGAGGCTCGAACCCCCGACAACTGGGCGAGTATCGTAACCACTAGGCCACGAACGTGTCATTGTATTTTCCGAAGCATACTTCGGACGCGAACAAATGACCTTCAGATATGATGTAGTGAAGTACAGATGACCAATGAAGTGAAATATTACATTTCTGTAAAGGAGATGCAAAATAATAACATATATCTATGACCGAAAATAATAACATACATCTATGACCGAAAATAATAACATATCTATGACCGAAAATATAGTTACCACGGGAACTCGTACCCGAAACATTTTATTAACGGTACACTGCATTATCAATTTTCGCATATAATTTATGTTATGTTATGGCAGACATTTGTCAGTTTGCATTTGGTAGTCGTAGAGAGTGGTTGATTACAATTTATTATGGAGCATCTAACGCCTCAACGGCGTGTTGAAGTCATTAAAATATTTTATTAAGGAGAACTCATTCTTATTGTGAAGTTGTAATTATTCAGAACAGACGGTCTGTGATATTTTAAACACCAATTTAATGTATTAATTATAAATATATACATATAAAATCAATTTTGTCGAAAAGTATTGTTTTTGCGCTACCGGGATACGAACCTGGGGATCTCTATTTCCAATCCGGGGAAGTGCACTACCAATTGTGTTATGACGCCAGTATTTTTCATGACAAATTTTCGTACCTATATGTTACACTTTTTCAAATTAATACATCTGTCGTTCCGTTATTTGAAAGCCATCTACATTGTTTTTACGGAATCTCAAATACCTTTGAGTAAACCGACTGCAGACGCCAGAATTATCAATTCGTTTTTATTAAATTTTGGACACATTGATACAACTTATATTATTAAAGAGAACACATTCTTATTGTGAAGTTGATTTTATATGTATATATTTATAATTAATACATTAAATTAGTATTTAATATTATTGCCTGATTTTATTAGATCTTTTTATATCACTATTTTTTTAGTGCGACGTGTCGTAAATATCGGCAATAAAAACGTTCCGGGTTCGAGTTCAATTTGCTCAATTTCTCGCTGTGCTGCAGGCCCATGCGTGTATGTTTGTTCGTAGTTTGTCCATTCTCAATTTTATCAGAGTCTCGCCTCGCTGCAGAGATTGAAGTAGGGTAAACATTAAATATTTACAAGTTCGTATCATTATCTCGATGTGTATCGTGTCGCTGTGTTCCGGGCCCGCCAGATTACAGTCAGGCGGGCGGGCCGGTGAGGCAAGCCGCGGCGATATTGTATTTCGTAAGTGTGATTCGGTGAATCCCCCTCCTCGCCAACCCCCGCCCCCCCGCCGCCCTCCCCGCCCGGCCCGGGTTGACCTCGCCGGGTAGATAACGCAACGCGACACACGGAGGTCGATAGAACTGACCCGGCCCAACCGACCGCTCTCCGAGAGCGTCTGCCTTTCCTCGCAGGGCTGCCACCGCGGAGGTGCTCCGTTTTCGTCCGAGCTACTGTGATTATAGTTACCAATGATATTATATAATATATGTACTTTCGTTTAACCGAATAAATGTGTCGTTTATACAACCCTACCATGTATTTATATATAATTTTAGAGTACTATTAATAGTGTTTTTTATGTTCAAATTTTAACGTAAAATAATACTTTCTTACCCATATAAAAAATGTATGGACGTTTTTAAGAACACTTTTTTGACTGAACATGATTCATTTATTGTTTGAAAATCCTTCACGTAATAAATAAAAGAAATAATTATTTTTATTAAAGGTTAACCTAGGAAATAGTTCTGCCAATTGCTTTTTGTTTTTTCCTAAATCAAAAATCAATCCATGCACCCAATTTAAAGAACGATCATGAAATCAACACGTTAAAAACAGTAAGATAGTAAAATTCGCGAATTAGTAAAAGAGGAAGTAGACACTTAAATGATTTGCACGCAGTTGTAAGCATTTCTAATGTTATTGTGTTAAAAAAAACAGCATAGGTAACGATTCTATACAAAACGGATCAACCGAAAGGAATTTTCAATTCAGTAAATAGTAAATGTCTTGAGAAATGAACTAGCCTAAAGACAGAACAGAGTAATATGAATAGCTCGATACGCCGAATACAAAAAAGCGCCATAAGTACAACGGTGAGTTGTCGTGGTAGTTTTTAGAACTAAGCAATTAAAGTCTCTACTGGTACACAGACGGCGCTAATTGTAAAATGTTTTTTCCGTTTATGTTAATCCAATTATTTAATTTGTATTTGTTTCCCAGAAGTTTTAGTAATGTATGCACTGCACGCCCCTGGTACCTACCTACTTTGAGAAAATTCCGTTAGTTCACTGTAATTCTTGTCACAGTCGGGTATTATGGAACGTATGTTATTGGTTCTAATGCCGCATTTGTTCGTTCTAGCATACATTAAATCACTCACGCCCCTGGATTTACGCTGTAAATTGTTCCAAGAAAATTCGCGTTAATTAAAGCTAGAAACTGATGAAGATACATTCTAAAACAAATCTATCTTAACTCTGCTAGTTTGTCACCCCCCTCTCCCACATAAAAAAAAAGATTTGATTTTTTTTTACATATTTAATTATATAGAAATAAACAATTTTACATGTTCATTAATATATTTTTTTATTTAAATTGAACTTTCAATTAATTAATTGATTTTTTTACAAATAGAGATCCAAAAAAGATTGATACATATGTAATATGTAGTGATCAATTCGAACGTCGTTTTCTGGCGAGCGGGATACGTGTTATTTGGTAACTTGATATTAGTGAACGCTGGCGTGTCGCCCAAAACGCTGTGGGGTGTCATAAGCTCGCCATAAATGTTGAATCAAGGGACCGAATAACGCGTAAAACGAATATACCAACCATTTTAATATTTTTAAATTATTTTGATTTTTTTTTAATATATGAATAGAAAAGGTCGTTGTGCACCCTGATAGATTGTTCTAGAACGGCATTATGGTATAATTTGAAGATTATTTTAAGACACTTAGCAGAATAATATTTCACAGAATGCACTTTATTATAGTTAAGAAATCAAAAACGCTCTTAAAACTTTCGGTACCTATGTCAAATACGTTTTAGTAGAGTTTTTCACAGTCTATGGAGTCGAGGTTTGGACGTTGAATGATGCCACCATTAAAAATCTGGAAGTATTTGTGATGAAGCAATTGAGACGTAAGCTAAAAATCTCCTGGATTGACTACATTACCAATAAGACGCACAGATAATTCAAGAGAACTAATAACAACTGTCCAACGAAGGAAAGCAGCACACATCAGACACATTCTCGTCAATTGGATATGTGATCTCTTACAAAACTCATTATGCACGGGAAAATAGAAATGTGTATAGAGGAAGATGAAGTTATAAAGTGGTTCATGTCCAGAATGCCGTTGATTGTATACGGCGACTCGGTCGCAAACCTTCGATAGAAGATGGCGCACGAATAAAAATATATTATTTTGCAAGATGAAACATAGTTAAACTATCCACGATCGCGTCACGATCTTTTTGTCAGTCCGCAATATTGCATCGCACAGAATTACGTCTAGGTACTTGCAAATGTGACTATATGTATTGTTGCGAGTCTGAATAGAAACAGGGTGTTCTGCAGGCGGGAAGCCATTCTCGATCGTGTCGTGCCGCCGCAGTGTGTCTATTATAGAACATCTTTTGTGTTTCATTTCTTTCGATCTCGTAAACATCATCAGAACCACCCTTGTCTACATTCTTATTTCCTGTACGAAACAATATATATATATATTTTTTAATAACAAAGTCTTTTTTAATAACAAATGATCAAAGTCACGATTGCCATAGATAAATATAGAAATATAGTGATCGTTGCGATCGCTGGCTCCCAAAAGAGAAAGTGATCTGCACGCCCGGAAATATTTGGCGCAACCCTGTCTCGGCCGTAACCGGTATTACAGTACTGGCGCCACGGGTCCTCTGCCTAACCCGGCGTGACCTCGGGCGGGCGGGTCTCATCTGCCGCGAGCCGGAAGGCCGGCTCACCTTCACGCCGCATCACCGCGCGGACGGCTCGCCAGCTCCGGTTCACTTGGAAAGTCATCCTGCTGGGAAATAAATTGTATTATCTGACTGATTGTATCTTCCGTCAATTCGTGTTTATTTTCTACCAGTCAAGCGATGGTGTTTTATTATTATTACTGGCAGAAAAGCTTGCTGCGGGCGGCTATTGTGGCCGCTTCGCGGCCAGGGTTTCCGTGGAAACTATATTTCAATGTGGAAATCCTGCACCGTGTAATAATGTACTTTGTCTTTATTTCCAGTTAGAAAAAATAAAATATTAGTAAAATTATACATGCTTTATATGTACACCCAGAGCTACTTAAATTAAAATATTAGACATTAGTGACATCTATGGCACAATGCTAAAATAATGCTAATGAATATTAATATTCATTATTATTTTTTGCTAATCCGTACTGCCGTCGGATACAATGGATCCCGTGAATACAAAGGCAATATTACAATAGATAAATGTCAGCAAAACTCCCAAGACCAGCTAATGTCTATAAATAATGATAATCTGTAATGTAAACATAATAAGCGATAATTTAAATTAGCCATAATTAACAATAATAATCCGTTGTCCGAGCGCAGGCCACCATCTTGATTGTCCATAAAACCAACAGACGATCATTTTTATCATTCATTTAATAACACTGACATTTCGCAATCCTGTCAGGCCATTACCTCGACATAACGACAAACCATAATCTCAACAAGAAACAATTTCAAACCTCTTGACGAGTACACGCTAATATCCATATATCCACAATCTAATAGTTACTAATTAGTCACACTAGGGAATCCAATATCGGACTCATGGCCTAAATTTTATAATAAAATATCTATATTTTCTGGGATTAATCTCGAAAGATTCGGGATTAAATTTCGGATTGCCAAAATTATATCAAACCTAAATGTGGAAATTTTCGAAACCTTTCTATTTGCTTTGGTCATATTATTCATAATTATATATATATTTTTAAGATGAGCAAAATCAACTTTGTGGTTATGTTAAACGAAAATACATATATATATATTGTATTACATATGATTGTATAATATCATTGGTAACAGCATAACCTAAATCTATACCTACTGCACGCCACTGGTAATCACTGAGTATATGGTGCTGTATATTAAGGTTGGTGCCCCATCGTGTCTCATTCCACGGTCTTTAATCATAAAAGCCTATTAACGCTAAGAATATGCGGAAGAACGATATGGACGTGTGTGTTAGATCATAAAAGAGGGACGTCCCAGCATCACCCAATCCATTCCGTCTGTAAGATGATGATTAGACTCAAAGCTGTAAAATAATTATTTCCAGTGATACGCACAAGCGGCTTGTTTAGTTATGTACGTGGATAATTGTAATGTATCCTATACACCCGGTATACCCTGGCAGGTAGAGGTGTACATAATGCACAGGGTCACCATAAAGTCTCGGCGTGTCTAATGTACGAGTATGTTATATTACGCAACAAATGCTAGTATCGCGTATGTGTGGTGTGAGCAACGATTATTGTAAAATTGTTCGCCAACAATTGGTCGTTAATAGTTGCTTTTTGCCTTTTCTGACCTAACCTAGCATAACCTACAATTGTATATATATATATATATATAATTTTTGAATATTTATACATATTTCTCCCGTTATATATATATATAGTATTATTGTCACTTAACGAACATATTGTTTTGGTTATTTACTTTATTTTATTAATATTGTTGTATTTTTATTTATTCATGTAAAAAAGAACTAAAATATCCTGTCGCGCAATTGGCGAGCAACTCTCCTGGCGAGCAATTTTGTGGCGAGTAATTTTTCTGGCGAGCAATTTTCCGCACCGTAGGCAATGCACGACGGTCCATATAATCTATCGCCTTTTGGGTATGAAACGTGGTGGAAGTGTGTCACAGCCAGAACGATACATTACGTTGACGCCTGTTTGACAATTTGTTCGCGTCAGTTGGTTAAGTTAGATCGTACTGCCGTAGACTATTTATATTACTACTTTTATTTGGTGTACCTCCCTTTGGCCTTCTCGCTCGCCGCCATCATCTCCCGTCACTCGTCATCATCATCATTCAAGTCGGTTTCTTATGACTGAGTATCGCGATCCCCGTGAACCCCTCTTGACTATGCTCTTTCACTCCTATTCGGCATCCTGCAGATCACCAGAGAAGTGACTGTTGCCTTTTCCACTTGGTCTCTTCGTCCTTCAACGTGGCCCATCACAATAAGCTTCTCCGAGAGGTATCTTCCCTTCTCGCGAGATGCCCAAAAATTGCAGGTTGAGAGTCTGTCCTCGATGTTCAGTTCCTGCAGAATGGAATGGTTCGAGTGTCTTGCCGTCCATTGCGTCTCCAGCACCGCATCTCAAAGGCATCAATCCGTCTTCTCTCATTTGCTTGCAGGCTCCATGTTTCAACGCTATATAAAAATGTAAAGTGCACCAGAGACTGTGCTTTCATGTTTTGTCAAATCTGGACATAAAACATTTCGCCATACCTAACGCTATGTTTTATGTCTTGCTCGCAGTTTACCGGCGTCAGTGCTAATGGACCCGAGATAATAAAGGTGGTTATGTTGATCAATTATCATTTTAGTTTTGTTTTTTCCTTGTTTATCTAAAGGCCCAATTTTCTACTTTCTTCAATGCGACAGTGTAGTTCGGCCATTTCTTCTTCTGATGTAGCCATCAAAGTTTTATCCTCCGCGTACCTGTGATTAGAAATCTTTCATTCCCGTCACTATCGGCTTCTTCCTCCATTTCTTCTAGACGATATTCCTGCATTCAGAGTTCACGATTCCATATCATACAACAATAAAATAAAGGATGTTTTTTTAGAGGTACAGAACTTTTAAATGAAATAAAACACGTACAAATCGCGGTAATGGCCATGGTATTGGCTTTATTGGAATGTGGAATGGGCACCGCGGCTGGCTCGAATAAATCTGGATATCCAATTTTCGACCACTTTTTGAAGCATCTGGGGCCGTGTATCGGAAATAACGCGACAAATATTGGCTTCCAAGTCGTCTATCGGCATAGACTAGCGTCTTCACATATATCCACAGAAAATAATCCAAAGGTAATAAATAATCATACGATCTTGGAGGCCAATTCACAGGTGCATTACGCGAAATTATGTCATCTCATCGAACGTCGTTGTGTTGCGCCGTCTTGTCGGAACCACAGGTTCTCCACATTAATGCCATTCAATTAAATATCGTAAAAGTGAGTAATCATAGATCTACAGCACTCTCCATTGAAATATGGATCGATGATTATACCAGCCCATAAAGCATACAGTGACTTTTTGCGGATATAACGGCGTCTCGATAATGTTTTGTGAATTTTTTCTTCACTCCAGATGCGGCAATTTAGCTTGTTGACGGTTGCCATTCAGCCAGAGATGAACCTCATCGCTGAACAAAATTTTTGTTGAAAATGAGAATCAAGAGCAATCTCGTTTTCGGCGCACTCGCCGAACGTACGACGCACGCGATAATCATGCGGCTTCAATTCTTACCCGAGCTGGATCGTAAACCAAAATCTTTCCACAAAATTTTCCATAAAGTGGATGGACACAGCTCCAATTGCTGTGCACGATGGAGAATCGACTCATTCGGGTCCTCCTCAATACTACGCTCCACTGCAGCAACAGCTTCTTCGGTGCGCACTGTACGACGTCTCTACGGATACGTATTATCAGAGTATAAAATGTATAAGTAAAATGAACGTAGCGCATGGTAGTTTTCGCAAACTGAACCACGATTTTCGCAATAAATTTGCACGATTTGCAAGCGTTGTTCTGGCGTAAATGGCAAACCGAACTGAGCACAAATCAGCTGTCAGCTGTCAAATTAGCTGTCGCTGGAGAATGTGTGACCAATTCGAAAAACAATAACCTCTAAAAAAAATACCCGTTTATATCTCGGCAATGGAACATTTTAAACCTAATTGTTACGTGACATTTTTTGTTCAGAATTTCCCGTTATGCTTTTGTTCAATGTTATGCACGTTTCGTTAATTTTTTTTCCGGTCGTGTAACACAACCCTACATATTAGAAGTATTACAGTGCGTGTTTAGGTAAATATGCGTCTAATTACCGCTGCGGGTATGCGGTCGCGCCGACGTACGGGTCGGCCCGTTTGACGTGAAGCGTCTACCAGTTTTTCTGCGAGTCTTGGGAAATGCATGGCGGGTGATAATCGTCGGGGAAGTACAGAAAATCTCACCATCTGACGACCGATTGACGTAACGTTCTGATGTAGTATTCCGAGATGAAGTCACTTTTTAAGCCCAAATTATACCTCAAATATGTTGCTCGATATGTTCAGTTTTTAAGCCCAAATTATACCTCAAATATGTTGCTCGATATGTTCAGTTTTTAAGCCCAATTTATGCCTCAAATATGTTGCTCGATATGTTCAGTTTTTAAGCCCAATTTATGCCTCAAATATGTTGCTCGATGTGTTCAGTTTTTTAGCCCAATTTATGTCTCAAATATGTTGCTCGACATGTTATTTTTTTAAACCCAATTTATGCCTCAAATATATAGCTCGATATGTTCAGTTTTTAAGCCCAAATTATACCTCAAATATGTTGCTCGATGTGTTCAGTTTTTTAGCCCAATGTATGCCTCAAATATGTTGCTCGATATGTTCAGTTTTTAAGCCCAAATTATACCTCAAATATGTTGCTCGATGTGTTCAGTTTTTAAGCCCAATTTATGCCTCAAATATGTAGCTCGGTATTTTCAGTTTTTAAGCCCAATTTATGCCTCAAATATGTAGCTCGATATTTTCAGTTCTTTAGCCTAATTTTTCCTCAAATATGTTGCTAATTGCCTCGTTGTAAACTGTGTTGCCTCGTTGATCGGATCAACCACATACAAGTTCTTCATTATCTGAGCTACGAGTCTTCTTGACTACCAGCCCGGTTGCAAGTGGTTTACCAAGACAAAGAACCTGGTGGTTATAAGACTTGAAAAAAGCCCACAATTTGTATGGTACGAGGTCATTAGGACCTTTACGTTATCTCCGAGACCTCGGCTAAATTGTATACATTTTTGAGTGTATTATTTTTATAATATTGATTTTTGCTTCCAGCAGAGACGACAAGGAGACTGACCCCCGCCCTCCTGGAGCAGCAGGCCGCGCTGCTCGCTCTGCAGAGGATCAAGGATGCCGAACTGTAAGTCACCATTTAAGGTTTATAGAAAAGTTTCTTCATATTCACATTTGTGAAGTAGCTGCACTCTAAAACTACTATAAGACAGTTTCAAATTAATTGAATTAACACATCTTCTATTCACTTAGATTTTTAAATACCTTTATTTATATATATTTGATGTGCGTTATTTTATTATGTTTATTTAGTTACTCACATCTTGTCTATATTTGTACATCGATGTCGCCCTTGAAATACCTATACCAAAAAAAAAAAAGTAATTATAAAACAAAAGCATTAGAAAATTGCAAATTTTAATCAACCATTTTAAACAATAGCAATAAACGAACCGTGTCCCAAATTTTTGAATGTGGAACATTAATGATCAATACCACATTACAAAAATATATTTTTAGATCATATTAAATACATGACAATTTCAAAATTTTACACATTTGTCAGGGAGACCTATTTAAATTAACTGTATCTGACTTTACACCTTTTAAAAAAATGTATAATACATTATCCGATGTTATTTTTTGTCCAAAAATCTATTGTTGATTAACACGTAACGCACGCACGAAACATTTTTGGTCTAGATTGCTGTCAATTTTGCATACGTGATTCTCGAGAAATCTCGAGAAATTCTGAATAATTTTGATTCTCTTTTCTCGGGAATTTTTTATTTTATAATTTCGATAATTTTGTTTCTCGGGAAATTGTTTGTGATAGATAATCTCGACAATATTTCAAAATTTTCACTCATTCATGTATTGCATTCTAAATTAAATCATTGTCAGAAATATCGTAATTCGCGTACCATGCAGAGTTATGTATTCGTCTAGACCTGTGGTGGCGAACCTAGAGCACGCTTGCAAGAGATTTAGCTCGCACCTGAATAATTTACAGATTCAAATTTTAATGTACAACACTCTATTTTATATTTAATGTTTTCGTACATAAATTTATTGTTATTCTGGCAACACAGTTATTGACATTGGAGGTTATGTGCTGACGTTTTTTGCCATTTTCTTTAAGAATAAATTTTTCATTAAATTTGTCAATCATTATTCTTCAAAATAATTATATAATATTTTTTCCTGTTATGTAAATCGTGAATCGTGATATATTTTTGTAATATGTTTTTTTTTGTATAATTTTTGTGTATTTATTAGTGAACCGTTTATAAAAAATAATAAAGTTTAGTCTCGTATTAGTTCAATATTTAGTTTGTACGATATTCCTAATAAATGTGGAAATTCTCAATTTTCTCGAGATTCACAGCGTTGCTAAAAAAGAGATTTCTCAATCAAAAAGTCGATAATTCACAATCACTAGTGCAAACGTTAAAATTTTTGACTTGTTCCGATCTGAAGCAATACTAATACGTGTATGTCATAATGTTCAGGTTTCTCCGGGCCCACGCCCAACATCAGAGACGCCACGCATCGTCCAGGAGTCGCCATCCAGCTCACTTGTCCACAGCGTCGTCCATCTTCAACAACAACAACAACATAAGCACGAACAACAAAAACAACGAGGCGCAATCAAGGAAGAGATCGTCCGCATCACCGAACAAAGATAAACTGGAAAAAGCTGCTCACATTTCGCAAGTAAATCCAGGGGCGGTCACGAGCTTCCAGGACATGATGAAAATTATGAAGTCGCGTAAAAATAACCTGTCTCCTTTGAAGTGTGACGTCAAGGTCAAGATTCCAGCTCACCCAGATTTGTGTTACAGCCCCCAGGATGTAGAAAAGTCATTCATTGCGGCAAATTTAGATCTGATCAACGCGCCGCTCATGAAGAAATCTATTCAAGATCCGCTGTTGAAGAACTCGAGTTTGGGAGCCCTGTTCGCCAAGCATTTTGATACCAAAGTAGACGTCATCGAAAATCAATCAAATCCAGTTGACAACGTAGATAGCAAGTTTAAAAGTCTACAGAAAAACTTAATATCGTACACTAGTGAACCAACCAAGACCGTCTCCGACAGGAACGAAAGCAACACCAACGACTCTAGTGCATTAGATGACGTGGCCGTGAAGTCGGAACGTTCTTCGCCAGTTTTAGATGCCGAAGGAAGCTGTCCGTCTAAAGAGATAAACGCTGATGGAGAGGCAGACGTCAAGCCGGCGAGAGACACGGCGGAAGATTCTGGCGGGGCGGCCGATTGCGACGACGCGCCGTTGAACCACCGCACGCGCAACAGTGACGGGCTGCCGCTTGCGGAGCACTCGAGAGACACGGCTTACAGGTGAGTTGTCAAACCTTCGCTACCGAGACACTGATAACAAGCAATATGAACAGATACTGACCTACTTTTTGCTTTCAGCTAGTAAGTCCTCTACATACGAACGATCTCCGTTACGAGAGCTCGTTCGCAAGTCGATCATGTAGTAATTTAATAAAATATCGCTACACTGAAGGGCTCATAAACTTGTTAAAGGGGACTTCATGTGACTATTGTAAACATTTCTGAAAGCGCGTGTCCTGCAAGCGGCAGACATACGAACCTAACTTTAACCTTTACCATACCATGACATAAAATACCCGAACGCAGCCATGTTAACAGTTAGAAAAAATGTTTTTATTAGCTTCAATGGCTTTAATGGCACGAATTTACTCTAAATATTGAGCATTCAGTTTTGAAAAAATGATGAATAACATCATTTAGAGCATTCATTAAGTCGTATATACAACGTGTCCTTCCTTCTTATCTCTCTTCATTTAATTAGTGAGAAAGAAACAATTATATTTGTATATTTGTTGTTCTTTTCACTGTGAAAATAGTGTGTGATCTCTGTCTTTCATGACACAAATTGTATTTTTACCAACGTATTAACTTTACAACGGATTAAATGGAAAAAATAATTACTTTTGTATGATTCCCTTTTCATAATTGTTTTTTCACTAGTCATTCTTAAGTGCTAATATTTTCTTTAGGATTATCTAAAATATGAATTTTATGTTGCACGTATTTACCGAAATATTACAGGTTTAATTATGATGGTAGACCTGTGTTACAGCATGGTTTGGGAAGGGTTAAACGCTTCCGCCAAAATTGAAATTTCGTCACAAATTTACACTTTACAATAATTGGACGCGGACGAAGTTCGTATCATTGAAAGTTTGCATGTTTGAAGGGTAGAGGGAATTTATATATTTATTAGTCGAGATAACAAATTTTTGCAATGCATTAGATAATAATAGGATAATAGGAAAACAGTTAGTTTGAGTAAACTTTTGAATCGACAATATTAAAACTGATTGCTGTATGTTGGTGTTATTTGCAATATACCAATGTCCAAATTAGGAATTGGACAGAGACATGCACCGTACATTGACCCTGGACTGTTATAACCAACTGCCAAAATCAACTAAATTAGCATCAAATATAAATGTGTACAAAAAAGATTGTAAAATAACTTAAAAGTCTTAAAATAATTCAAATAAGTATGTATTTGACATCTTTCCTATTCCTAAGTTCTAAATCTAATCAATTTCACATTTTTTGTAAAATATTATTTTGTTATTAAATTTTACATAGCATTACTATAGATCTTGTTTTACATAAATGTCGATAGCCACACCCCTATAATCTTTCTTGTTTAGGGGTGGACAATTCTATTGTTGTATTATGTTGTTGAATGTATTATAACTAACTAACTTACCATCACGCTGTTTCCCCGCGGGAGTAGGCAGAGAGGATCGAGCGCCACACTCCTCTGTCCTGACACACAATTCAAACATATTCTCATACAAGCTCGCCGATTGTCGAGGCTTCTAACAAAACCATCCTCCATTATCTGGTTTAACTGGTCGTGCGAAGTCTTCCGCGGACGTCCTCTATTTTAACACTTGCGTCATATGTCTTTCTTCCCATTTTCTCCTCATTCATTCGTTCCATATGATAAAACCACCTAAGTGATCCTTTCTTAATATTACTCATTATACTAACATCAGCTTTACTTTCTTTCCTTATTTGTGCATTCTTTACTCTGTCATAAATACATTTGTCACATATACGTCTAAGTGATCTCATTTCTACTGCATTAAATCTACTTTCGTTCCTCTTCTGCCAGCTCCAGGCCTCACTTCCATACATCACGTGTCGGTACCAGGTGCATTATATACACATGTTATATATATATTAAATATTCGCCACTTTTCTCTTGAAGTATAATATGATGTGTGACGTGGATACTTGTCCAGAATCCAAGACCAGCAGCTCCGGCCGAGCGACAGGAGCGCCGCGGCACCGGCCCAGGCCCCGGCGGGCCAGGCCGCGCGCCCCCCGGCGGAGGAGGCGGGCGGCGCCGAGGGGAAGGCCCTCGCCAGGGCGAGACGCAAGCTGCACACGTGCGACGTGGACGGCTGCAGGAAGGTGTACACCAAGAGCTCGCACCTGAAGGCCCACAAGAGGACGCACACGGGTGAGTTCAGTTCACATGCCGGAGACGTGACACAATCATGATCCTTCTAACTCAAACATTATACCAAGATAAGCCGGGTATCTAAATCTCAAAATCACGAACTGTGAGTCAATCACTGATATCTCTGAGTCACACTCACTATCGGTGATTGAATATCTGAGAACATCGTGATCATTTTTAATTTTTTTATTTATATTCGGTTTTGAACCGTTTATTCGGCACATGTGAAAATCTTCAAGAAAAAATGACGTTATAATTCGTGATAAGCGCCATCTAGTAGATTCTGCCAAAACGTTTTACCCATTTGACCTGAAATGCTGAGAATTTGGCCCGAAAAATAATCTCACATTTTTAAAGGGTTTTCATTTTCTTTGTGATTATATTAAATTATATATGCTAGAATATATTTTTTACGCAAAATAAATTTTAATAATATAAGTAAATACGCCCATAATTGTGTTTTTATTTTATTTATTCCGTGTATTGTGATATCGTGCGGCGCACGCGCATCAGTACTGAAACTGTGATCACAGTCACAGTTTCCAATCACTGATGTTATCGAACATCAATCACAATCACGCCAGTGAGTCAAGAGTAACATTTTTTCGCATCACTAATCTAAACTAATAATGATTTTATTATTTTTCTTATTATTTAGAAAAAAATGCGTTTCATATATAGAGTGACCCAGAGAGACAGTAGTAGACGAAGACTACCGAATACTGAATTAAATAATCCATATGTTATAATTACGCTGGCGGCCCACTGTGAGTTGCGTCATTCTTCATCTATTACTACTAAAATTGCTAGCCACTGTTTTTATCTATCGTTCTATTCAAGCCATACAATTGCTACCTACTGAATTGAAAATTCCACTCGGCAGTGTCAGAAATGGATCAGTTGATCCATGTTGCACGGAGTCCTGTTTCCTAACAGAATGACATTTGAAATGTTTTGAACTTGGATTAGATCTGATGGAGGCATCTACTTATTTATTAACCAATAATATCACGGTAACAGCATAACCTGAGTTTTTAAACCTACTGCACGCCACTGATCAATAGCAACCCATCGAGCTAAATAGGATTATCCGAAATTCAACCTTTCAGACGTTTTTCAAACGATTTTCAGCAAAAGTGTTTAAATAACTCTTTTTAAACAGCTATAAATAAAAATCTAGTAATAGTTGTTGTGCTAGCTGTATTATCACAGCACACGCGCGTCAAATTTCATCACGATCGATTGCCAAGTTTCAGATAACCCTATGGGTTGCTAGTGATATCCCTTAGACTCGATTGTTCCTTGAACACCCTGTATTTTTACATACCCACGATGCCTGATGCGATGAAGGGTTTGTGTGGGAGAATGAGAGGGGATGACTCAAGTGGATCACCAATTATGGAAGATATGTATAGCGGAAATGTTAAACTAATTTAATGGTGCAGTACTGTATGTAATGGCAAGACCAACTGTTACCCTCGTGCTCAGTATTGGATATAGATGTGTAGGTGGCGGTATGTTATCAATAAAAACTACTTGCATGTTAGCACTGAATTTATCAAAGTAAGCTACAATGATTAAGATTTAATGATGAACGCGAGAACCTTATATTGAAAATTAGAGGCGGAATCGGAGAGCTGCCGCTGCGTTGGACGTTGGTAGATAAAGTGAGTGATTTGGCCCGCACGTGTGTATAGCATATTGAGTATCGATGGCTGCATTTTGCTACGTGGCAGGTCTTCACTGGTTCTAAGGTCGCAATGAAGGACTTACTAGAGATATTTTTTCACGGCAGATAATATAGGTTTAACCTGGTACTGGAGGATAGGGGGATTAAAGTGCAGTTTGGGGTAGTGCGTTTACTACCCGTACAGCACCCGGATGTATCAGCTAATTTGGAAACGCGTATAATGAATAAATAAATTCATTTTTAAAAAATCACCAACAGTTCAGCAGTCTACGTTGGAAAATGCACAACAATTGTGAAAAACCCGTAATGATACCTTCAGGGTGTGGTGGTGGCATCGGACCATCGCTTTTTAAACTGCCTTCTAGCTCCTGATATGTCATGTTTCGAAATGTATATATCGGCCCAGCCGGGAAGGTTGCACAATAGTTCTCCAACTTCCACGGTCCATTACATACGGGTGTAGGTACGTAATATTGGGTATTTGTACGAAGGTATCTACACTGCCGATCATACACGTGGAATCTCACGTGTCATGCTGTAATGTACACAATAAATGGTAATACAGGGTGTTCGGCGGAATTTTTTAAATTTTATAATTGCTCGTAAACCATCAGAGTGAGGTAAATGGGGCAGTATTGTTCCACGCGCGTCAATTGCCGACTTGCCAGTCTCAATGAGTCACTGGTCGGGAGCGCACCGCGCGTTCGCGGTTGAGCAATATTTAAAGTGCGCGTCACGCTTTTTGTACTCACTTTAATATTCGGCGAGTTGGTGATGGGCCGAGCACGCAACTTATCCGGTGTCGGGTTCAAAAGTTCAGACAAGAGGGGACAATGGTTAACCAAACTCCTCCGGGACCATCAACGTCAGCAGCGACGCCAGAACATGTGGCTCAAGTTCGACGTGAAATTATTCGCAATCCGCGTAAATCGATAAGGAAGATTGCAGCCTGTAATGGAATAAAAATATCGACAGTGCACGCTATTTTGAAAAAGATACTACAGTTTCACGCATACAAACTGCAAATCGTGCAGTTTCTCAACGAAGATCACCATTTTTAACGTGAAACCTTAGCGAGAGCGATGCTGGAACGTTTTGCAATTTCTGCCCGAGGAATAATTGATATTAATTTTTTTAACCAGCGAGAGACAGTCACTGCTGACGTGTATTGCCGAATGATCGACGAGTTTTCGGTACCGCAACTGCAGCTGTTTCCCGGGTTCAACAACATAACACAATTGCAGCAGATTTTCAGATGGCGGCTGGACAGTTTCTGATCACGTTAAGTGGCGCTCTGTCCACAGAGCAAAAATAGTCATACCGGCAACGTAACACCCAGGGGCTACCAAAACGCGCAAATAATGTAATTCTTAGTTACGTAGTTGTAAATGCCTCACTAAGAAACGGAATAACCTGATTTTTTTTTTTATCTTTTAAGCAATATTTCAATAAGTGGTTTTTTTTTCAATACGTGTGCCCAATTTACATAAAACACGGCTTCTTTTTTTTTTTGCTGTCTTTTATTATGTGAAAAGTTGTTTTTGTCCGGGGTTCCGTTAACACGGGCGGCAGTGTGCGCGCCCGCCCGCGTGCACGTGTGTGTGTTGCAGATGATGCGAGCAACACATCTCCACCTGACCGTCCTCGGACGGCCTACATTAGAGAGGCGGGCAGGTGCTACCGAGCTGTCGGTCGCGACACTTCATTAATGGGGGATTTTAAGAAAACAAAATTTTTTTATTTATTCGTTTACTGTCGACCGATTTCGGTATTGCTGCACTTTCGTCAGGTCGGACTTGCACTGAATAATATATTTATATGCGGATTGTACACCGCCGTGTTGTAGTGTAGCAGAAAGTTGGCGTATACTTTTAAAAGGCAGCTGGATAATATTCAAGTTTATGCAAAACGAAAATAGATAAGAAATTAAATGTGGTTATTAGCAATTTTCTCAAAAATATTAAAATTTAGACCCTCCAGTGTTCCTTAAGTGCTGCCTTTATTCATAAAAAAAAGCATATAACATAAATACATAGAGCATAGTTTTACATGCAGATGGAAAATTAAGGTGCAGTAGTTCAAGGCAGACACTCAGGGATACATTCATCAAAAAACACTCCCAAAAGACGGACATTGGACGAGACACAAAATGAATTGAGTCACACTTACACGTATACTGTAATACTAGCAAAACATTGGCGTATAGTGTAATACTAATAATCTGGATTTTGATAAATAAAGTGTTAACTAAATTAAATTAAAAATTATAATGCAAAGTGAATTGAAAAAAAATATTCCTTGAAAATAAGGTAAATAATTCATGTTTAAAAAGCAGCAAAGTTAAAAAAAAAACTCGCAGCCGTTTGGTTGATTTCAACTCGGACGCTTTAATTGCTACGCTATGGTTGGTGATACGAGGCGCGAGGATATTACCGTATTTATTATAAAGTGTTGATTTACACGCGTGTAATATTAATTTATCGTGACATAGTCACATAACAACAAGAAATGTGTTCACACGCTGTATTATCCACATAGCTCGCTATATCGCTATACTATATATAAATAATAAATAAAAACTACATCTCCCCGCGTACCTTTAATGGCACCTCTGATAATATATTGCTCTGTGGTGACTCGTTTGTTGGACGCCCCTGGCGATCACGCTTTCGCAAGCACCGTCCTCCTGCCCATCTTCAGTGCCGCCGCGGAGCGTTACCGTTCTCCGTGCGACCGTCCGTCGGGCACCCCTCACCGGGACGCTGCGACTACTGACGTCACGATAACATACGAACTCGACATTTTCACCGCTTCTCCTTCGGAATAGTAGAACAAGGATGCGCTGATCCTAAATCTCATGTCGTCACCTTCGTTTCCGTCATGTCTTTTTGTTAACTTCAAGTAAAATAGAATTTTTTTTTTTTAGTCGACTTTGATATAGTGTATCAGCACAATTTTACTATAAAATAATATATAAAGTAAACACTAATTTAATGTATTAATTTTAAATATATACACATATAAAATCAATTTTGTCGAAAAATATTGGATTTTTGCGCTACCGGGATTCGAATCTGGATCTCTATTTCCAATCCAAAATAATGGATCGACAGATGTGTTAATTTGAAAATGTGTAACATGTAGGTTCGAAAATAAAAATACTGACGCTATAACACAATTGGTAGTGTACTTCCCCGGATTGGAAATATGGATCCAGGTTCGAATTCCGGTAGCGCGAAAAACAATATTTTTCGACAAAATTGATTTTATATGTATATATTTAAAACATCACATACCGTCTGTTCTGAATAATTACAACTTCACAATGAGAATGTGTTCTTAATAATACAATAAAGTTATGTTTTATAATTACCACACGGCGTGCGATCGATCTATAACGTTAACACCGACTCACTAACCGAACACAGGTAACGTGCAGTATAAATTAGGTACACCTTTGACATAGACGGACGCTCATTTGGCGCTAGATGTAGACAACGCGACACACGTTATAAAATTAGTTGTCGCATCTGTGCCGACGATGGTACGCAGATATTTGATGGTTCTCGTAGTGTTGGTAGACGTACAGTAACGATCGTAAGTTGGAGTGGTTTTCCACATTATTGAGAATCCAAACATCTGGATTGTAACCTGTAAATACCATCGACACGCTCTTGGACACAATTTATACCTTAGAAATGTAATTATAGAAAGCCGAATTATAGAAATAACACGTGGAAAATTGTTGTTTTTTTCTTATCATTGTGTGATTTTTTAATTTTTTTTTTTACTCCTTCCTTGGAATAGATAATTGTCACTCTTTTTTTTTGTTACTATCTTAACCGTCGTTGGTTAACTGTTCCTAATGAATAAACAAATAATGACTAAGGCAAATGTAGACACGTACATACAACTTCTAGAAGGTGTGCAGAGCAGAGTTGCACGTTGAGAGCATTTTGCACAGAACAACAATGTGACGGAATATAAGACGAGTCTCCCATTTTTTACCGAAAAAATCGGAAAAATATACTTTTTTTTAAGACCAATTATACGGACACGCAATGTCTCGAATATAAAACTTTTTTTATCCTATTTATTAAAGAATATACAGAAACATTTTCTTAGCTCCGAAACTGTACAACACACTCAGCACCAACTGGAAATCGTTCACTTCCAATAAGATTACAGTTGGGTAGAGATCAATCGGAAGCATCGCTATCCAATATTCTAACAGAATCATTATACAGTGCCTACACTAATAATTCACTAGTTCTACAACACTCACTACATTTTTTTTTATTCCTGTCGAATCTTTATCTTTCTTGAATTAAATAACACCACAACAGCACGAAAAAAACTGTCTACTTTAACACAGACGGCAGTCTAGCAAAGTGCAAGACAGTGCTGTATATATCAGAGGTGGAGCTACTCCATCCCACACAATAAACTACGAGTATTATACTTAATTGCAATATAATTGTATCTTAAGTTTATCATGTTATATATTATAATATATTCACTTATGTTACAACAAAATGTATGTCAATAAAGTCTAATAAATAAATAATAATAAATATAGTCAAAATATAAGGTAGTATTTTGGTCACCGCACGAGCCGATGCCTCTCCCAAAATGTTGCACAACGCGGCCTCTTCTCCGCGTGGTGTTGCGCAACATCGTCTAGGCGCGGCTCCTCGCTCCTCGCTCCGCACTCCTCGCTCCGCACACACGCGGGGCAGCTACCTACAATCCGGATTATCTCATTTGTCCACCGCTCTCCGGAGCGGTCAGGATTGTGACGGTCCCGATAGTCCAGTTGCCCTCACTGTCCGGCAAGAACGTTTCCCTGAAAATGAAGAATACTTTGTTTCTGTATCTTTGTGGGTATACAAAATTATGCCGTTCAAATCGCAGCGACGTGTAGGTGATAATCTGATCTTGGTTAGGTTAGTCTTGTTGCATATAATGATTTATCCTTTTTTCTCGCAGCCTGTACGGTTAGCAGATCAGACGTTCCCTCTTCACCTGTAGTTCAGCTTCAGCCTATGATCCAGCATCTAATTCGGCACCTCTCGAGGAGCTGGTTTATTTATCAGAAAAATGTATTTTGTTGAAAACTTTTCAAAATCCGTACACACAAACTTGTATTGGCATCAAAGGAGCGTTTGATAGAGATCTTGACAGGAAGGTCAACAAATGTGCGCGTGTTGTTGACACACAGTTTGGCGTCGGTAGCGGGTGTGCCTTTGCGGTTGATTTAGTTTTACGCCCAAGTATCTGCAGGGTACGTTCGGATATCGCCGGCGGTGTTGATGATTGTGGAGGCGATAGACCTATGATAATGCAAACAAGTAGTGTTTATGTAAATGCCTTCGATAGCTGGTTCCCAGATATGATATATGAACTGCACTAACCTCTTTAATTTTGTGTCTTTCTGGTCCGATGTTGTTGTTCTTTTAGCTGGGTTGTCTGTCTTCTTTAGATTTCGACCGATCGAAGCGCACACTGATGGTTTATTTAAACCGCTGAACTGGTCGAAGCGCGGGATGTAATAAGAATGACGCCTGGCGGTTACCGTATTTTTAGCTTTCCAAAAAAAAGGGCGGCAATACTCACACACACACATGTACATTCTTATAAACCAGGAAACCCAGTGATGCCAATCGAAGTAACAAGGCGCGTAATCAAATAGTGTTCAGGATTAAATGTCATTCCATTTATTTTCTCATTTGATTTAAGCCAAATACAAGTCTGTGAATGCCAATCTGTTTTAATTCATCGGAAAGTAGAGGATGATTGAGTTATTTGCTAAAATATCTTCAATTATTGTTCTCTTAAAGTAATTAACCTATTCTATTATAAAATTGTATTTGATCGTTAGCTTCGTGAATTAATAAAATAATGTATCCACAGGTGAGAAGCCGTACGAGTGCCAGTGGGAAGGGTGCGCGTGGCGGTTCGCCCGCTCGGACGAGCTGACCAGGCACACGCGCAAGCACACCGGCCAGCGCCCCTTCTCCTGCCAGCTGTGCAGCCGCTGTTTCTCTCGCAGCGACCACCTCGGCCTGCACATGAAACGGCACTAGCCCCGCCCCCCTCGCCCGAGGTGAGTCCCCCGAGAGTGCGTTCTTGAAACGGGCAAAACTATTTTACTAGTTTTTTTTTTTCAATGTTGAGAATATTATTTATTATCAAAAAAAGTTTTGTAAGTGTGTAATCGTGGACCCTGAACGCGAGGAATAGAAGACGGATTGATTCCTTTGAGATGTGGTGCTGGTGACACATGTTGCGCTTCCATTGGTTGCGAGACGCACGAATGTCTCCATTCTGCATGAACTGAACATCAAGACCATTGGCCTGACCACGTCGAAGAACGAAGAGGAAGAGGAACACCCCCCTCCACCCGTTGAACCGACCAAATGGAAAAGGCAACAGGTACTTTTCTAGTGAGAAAAGTGGATGAGCATAGTCAAGAGGGCGGTAGTTCATGGTGGAGCGACGTGGATGATGATTCTCTGCAACCTGCAGGTCGGATAGCCGTTCTAATAAGATAGCCAATAACGTATTTGATCTAGTCGGTCCATCGGGTTGGAGCTCGACCTCTTCGTCTCTACTATTCTATATAAGAATTTCGAACTTTTCCGAGAGTTCGTGGGTGTGTGGGCGTCTCGCTGGGAGATTTTGAAACTAAACATTGAGACTTCTTGCTAAATCTCTAATATCTGTCAGTCCTGACTTTTCTTTGCCGGAAGGAACCTTTTTTTTTTTGTGTGTATTGTCTTCTTTTTTTTCATTTATGAGATGTGTGAGGAACTTGGGAACCGCCATTTGTTGTCCCTCTCAGTGTGTCTATTCTTATGGTGAATGTGACGGACCTGTATGGGAGCTTTTGCTCATAAATCGGTCTCGGTCTTCTCTCTTTCTAGCTTCTCCGCATTATGATCATCCTCTTTGAAAGATGCGCATCCAACACATATCGGACAATCTATCGTCTCAATTCCTCAGTTGTTCCAAAATGGGAGGGCATTAATGCACAACGCCGTCCGCGGGATTCGAATCATTCGCCTCCGGCACAAAAACATGGCACTTGCCGTCGGTGACCGTGTGGCATTAAATCTCACATTTAATTAAATGTTTGAAATTATCCACCGTTGAGATCGCACCGGAGTTTAATGGTTTCAACATTGAAACAATAACAGCCGGCGTTCTTGTGGACCGCGCGGACTGTTAATAAATTAGTTTTGCAATCGCCTTGTGCGCTTTTCGGTTTTGGGCCCCGAGTACGCCGACTCGTACGGCGATTCAAATGGATTCCGGCGATAATTATTCATTTCGGTTTGCGACGCAGATTTTTGGCCCCTACGGCAGCCGCACGCGTGTCGCAAATTATAGCCACCGGGTTAGAAATTTATTATATATATTTGCAATATGTATCTGATATAAATATATATATATATATATTTGCACACTCTTAACATTTGAACTAGTGTTTTTTATTTAATTTATTTACACCCTAATCCGAATCGTTTTGAGAGTTGTTTACCCTCGTTTCGATTCGTAATAATTACATATATTTGTAAAAATATGAATTAAATATATTAATTATAAAGATATACGTATAAAATCAATTTTATCGAAAAATATTGTTGTTGCGCCACCGGGATTCGAACCTGGATCTCTTTCCTAACCGGGGAAGGTGCATTATCAAACATATATATTTATCTTTCTAATTAATATATATACACAACTAACTTAGCTCCAGTTCTCTAATAATGTCATTTTAGGACACATTTATAACCTAAAATGTTATTTAGTTTTATAACATTAGTAACATAAATGACTTTTTGAGTTGTCTTAGTTTTGATCTAAGTGTGCGATATATGCTGTTTCAAGAAAAAATGAATTATCAAATTTGGTCCATAGATGGCGATGGTGCTGTGGTACTCGAAGCGAGTTCACATATTAACATATATACAATTTGATAGATGTGGAGATTGATGAACGTTATATTTATATAAAGTGATCACTTAAGACAGCTCGTGTAAACCCTGTAATTACCCCATTTTTTAATATATTTTCCATTAAATATAATAAAAATAGTTTCGTCTCTATGAGATATCTGATATTTTTATTTAATAACAGTGCCTCTGTAGGTAGAAATCCAGTAATTGTGTGTTCCTTGGAAATATTTAAATATTGCTAATGTAAATATGTGTGTTATTTCTATACATGTTTTATTTATTTATTTCTTGTTGGTGTCTCACTACTATTGGTGTGTGCACCGTTAGAATGGTAGTCACAACAGCTGCCGTTGTCACCGATGTCGTTAACGATGTCCCACCGCTTACTGCGGGCCGCGCGCCGCACGCCGCGCACATTGTGCGCGGAACGGCATTGGCAGATTACATCTCGCGTACCTTTCGATTCTCACACACAATATGTCCGTTTGCCGGCGGAAAATCCCGCTTACGCATTGATTGTGCCCAGCTGCCGGCCTGGCCAGGGGCGCATCCGGAGATCTCGGACATCGCGCGCACTTTTCGCGGTTGCAAATTTGTTCACCTTTTTCTTGGACGCACTTTTATCAGGTATTCTCAGAACACTGTAGTTACATAATGCAGGAATATTGTCTTATATAAGGAATTTATTCGGGTATGGGTGACTCGTTGGAGCTCCTTAGGTGGGTAATTTGGACGGCCTGCGTACCTGCGCGCCTTCCTCTCACTCTCCATATCTCGTGTTTTTCAACTCTGTTAGTCTGTCCGTATAAGTGTGACTCAATCCATTTTGTGTCTCGTCCACTATCCCTCTTTGGGAGTGTTTTTTGTCCCCTGGTCCCTGAATGTCTGCCTTGAAGTACTCTACCTTAATTTTCCATCTATATGTAAAACTATGTTTTATGGATTCATGTTATATGTTTTTTTATATGAATAAATGCAGCACTTAAGGGACGCTGGATAACCACATTGAATTTCTTCTCATTTTTCGTTTTGCTTATACTTAAATAAGTAATTGAATTAAAGTCGCGTATTTTTATTATCTTTGATGAGTGGGATCGACAAGGAAGCCTTAGCTTCTAAACCGGTCCCGGGAAAGAGTGGGTCCCCTCCCCCTCCAGCTGTCCTTTATTAAATAAATAGTCGTATTATTTCAAAATTCAATAAAATCATGACCGCTGTCCAGAAATACTAACATATTAATGTATTAAACATTTTGCATTATAATTTTTAAAAATTAAAATTTTTAAAGAAAGAAAGTGTGAATTATGTCGCGGGGTATGTGCGTTGATCAGAAGACGCAATCTCCCAGTTCTCCACTATGTTCGAGTGATCGCGGAGTGTGAGAAATATGTATGATGACGAACTAGACCAGATTATAAGGAGATAAACTACTTAGATTCAACACTGTTTTACAAAGGTGCATGCGAGTAGCTACCGAGTAGGCAGGCGGCGTCTTCCCGATGGTTGCCGCTTGATATTATTGCGGCATGCCGCCTGACGTCGGTACCATGACTATTGAGAACCTGGCTTAACGCCCAGGCGCGTTCAGGGCCTCCACAGATGTGTCTGAGAAATCCACGATTGAAAAGAGACGGCGTTTTATTAAAGTCTCGAGTTTTATTTGATGAGCGGAACCGACGCGGATGTTGCATAACTCTTAAAATGGATACTCAATGGGATCATTGATTTGGTTTCCTAAAAAAATGTGAAGATTGAGAATTTTTGCACCTTTGTCTATTTTTCTTCCCGGACCGCCGCTTTGAATAGAGAGCGGATTACTCCACATGCTGTCCCCCGACCAGCTGTCTTGTTTTCTTTCGCCGTCTGTGTATTTTTTTTTAATGGCCGCCTAGCTAGTAGATATTATTAGTCCCTGATCCTTTCCGCCGATGCTGAACTCGGTAGGTACCTTCTTCCGCAGTCGGGAAACGGAAAGTGAACGGACCTTCGGAGCGGCGGCAGGTGGGGTACCTGCCCGCGATCGTGACACTCCGATCTATGGTCGATTTTCAAAATTGGAATTTCAGATACGGATCTCTCGACGTTTGACGGAAAATGGCGGCATCTGTCACAGTCGCTATCCCGCCCATTTGCTTCGATGACTTTACACAGCGTTTATGTTATTTATTCACATTCTTATTAGTTATGCCCGTCCGACTGGGCCCGTTCCGTGTCGCAATTACGCGCATGCACGTGATGTATCCATAAGAGCATTTCATCGCGGAGATTAATTTATATGACATGGGCCATTCTCCTATTTCCAACCAAACGTGTTGTGCTTTTTAGATAGCATCACTGGGTTTCCATTAAAAATTATTTCATTTTTTATTACAATCTATTAAATTAAACTAACTATTGAAATATCTAGGTCCACTGAACGCGGTTCACCTCTGACCGTAAGGGATACCGAGTAGGTAATACCCGATACGATCAAATGATGGTTTCCATAAATAAATTAGTGTTACGTCAATAAATACCCTTACAAAACCCCCCCGAGGGTTACGTCAAAACCATAAATAAGAAAAATAATATATATGTATATATAAATAGATGACAAGCTTGAAGCATTGTATCTATATGGCTTGACAAATTAAAAACAGCGCAGTCGCGGTTTACTTGTGAACTGAGTCAGGTGGAGAGAGTAGGTTGAAAACGAGAATTTTGGTTTTACAATTTAAAAAAATATTTACGTATTAAAAAGATAATTTATTTAACTGAATCCAACAATTCTGCAAAACATATCAGAAAGAATATGATAATAAAATATTATAAAATCCGCAGCTAAAAAATTGTCAACTTGGCAAATAATTAACATTTGTTAAAAACAATAATACTCTTTGGCACAATTTCTCATCATTAGGATATTTTTTTTTTTTTAATATTTCACATTCTGGCTTACATTTTAAATCGTCTTATCGCATTTAAAAAAAAAAAAATTTATCGATTACAGAGCCATAGAAATCAATACAAAATATTGTGCACCGTGACAAAACAAAAAAACAGCAGCGGTATCTTCGAAAAGCTTTCAAGCGGCCATCTTTCTTTTCATTTTTGTATGGAGCGCCCAGGATTATGATTCAAATTATTATCGTATTTCTGTATTGAGAAATGTGGATGTTCTTCTGATTCATCAAAATGAAGAATAAAGTAGGACAAAAATGGGAACATTTTTTTATTATCATTTATATTAATTATATTTAGTATGTGTACACAATGTATTGTATTGAAATAGAAAGGAAATACAATAAACGTTTTTTTTTAAATATTTTTGTCGATGTTTTGTAAATATTTTTATGTTTATGAAAATTAAACATGTTAAAGTAAAATATAAAAAGTCATTGGTCAACAGTAGGGCTAAAGGTTATTAATAATTTTGTTTTTACCATAAAAAATAATACGTTCACACAACCGGCCCTTAGTGAGTTAAGATCGATTTATAAACACTGCATACTGTAATAATACTGTAATTCAGTTATTTCTTATGTGATCCAGATATTTGGGCAGATTAATCAGTGAATCTTTTTATTCCCCTCATGTGCTGATGTGGCATGCCCTCTGCCATTTCATTTTCTGGGCGTATTCTATTATGTCTTCGTATGATGCCCACAATACATGTTTACATACCTCTTTTACTCTATTTTTTTTAACCTCTCTTTTGTTAAGAGTGTATTGGTTGAATACATCCCGTTTTCAAGAAAGAAAAATTGAAAATTTTGTTCTGCGAAAACGTAATATGACGCGCGCGCGTGGACATTTTTAGAACGAGGCTAGACATTTTGAGGGCGGGCTTTTGAGTGGTCATCCAGTATGGCAACTGTCACGCGAAATCGTCCCGAGATTTTCGCGTATTCTCGCGCGTGCTCTGGGGCGCTGGTCTGACACCCGGCCTTCGCCGGCACCTTTTAAGGACCGCGCCGCAGCGGATCGGGGCCAACAGCGGCGGGTGGCGTCTAATTCTAAATTCGCGACTGGAAAATCACGCGACTGATTTTTGAACCAATTTTTTTTTTTTAATACTTAGACGGAATACGTGTCACATTACTATTTTAATTACATTACATTTCAAACTGTTCTAAACGCTATGAAAATATGATTAACTGGAACTGGAACTGTAACGAGGCTCGAATACCTGACACTAGATCACTAGGCGAGTATCGTAACCACTAGACCGCGAGCACGTCAATTGCTTAAAAGAAACATCCCACTTGTTAACGTCGCTAGGTCCCTTGAATATTTTTATTTTTCTTGTATCTTTACAGGAGAACTCTATTTTAACATTTGTGAAACATGGCGATGTAAAGATTCAGAAATGTATTTATTTCACATAATATTTCCATTACTGTTGACACAAGTCGAGAACCTACTCCCTGGGGGACAGATTGCCTTCTGACACTGAACTGTCAAGATATTGGTTCTTTTTTTCACCGTCCGAAAGCGGCGCCGTGCGTAACGCCAGCACACCACGAAGAGGCAGTGTTCTCAACAGCTCGGTTCTTCACAAAAAACGTGCTAGTCAACTGCAGGTGAAAACTTGACGTCCGACCCAGGACTTTAGAGCGAGGTAGTCCTTCCTGAATCCAATGCGGGTTGCGTCAACTAATCATTATTATATTTGATACAGTCCACGGGATCTTATCCCACCACATTACAGTAAATTCTATAATTACTTTGATCGCATTAACCGGGTTGCAGATTAACGAGGGCAGTAAAAATTACAGATTTTTTAAAAATATGAATTAAAATTTATTTTTATTAATTTATTTACAAAAATTGTGTTAGTATATAAATGACGTTCACTGTCTGTTCTAAAAGAGACTAATGTGATAGTAGTTTTTTTTTAAATTTAATATATAACAAAAAATAATACTCACTAAATTGCCAATACGCCATCGAGTAAATTTTTATTTGATTCCCATTCATATTTTTCGGCTGTCTTTGACGACAATGTGACATGCAATGTAAATACAATTGCCGAAGATCCAAGTTCATTCATCACACAATAAACTTTAAACTAAATGTTAAAAGTTGTTTTTTAAAAAAAAACAGTCCAACTACTTTACACTCAATAAAATCAATTATTAATTAAATACAGTGGCGTAATTACTCACACTGATGAGAAATTTGAAAAATGTCACTGCGTTTATCTTGAAAAAACGTACGGCTCACCTGTCATGGGACACGTATCAATTCTAAATACAGCAATTACGTGTGTGCAACGACCCAAAAAAATAAATTATAGCCAGCTATTTTTATTATTGCCGACGTGGTATCCCTGACCGCCCAGCCTCTATTTCTATGATCATGTAGAATGTTGTACACTTTACTTGTATTGTGCGCTGTGAGGGTAGTGTATGGTAGAATCACTCATTTGGGAGGACAAAATAATAACCATTACTATTCAATAAAATACATTTTAAAAAGTCAAGTAAATACTCACTTGTCATGTGACACTCAAATGCCATGTGCGAGGAGAGGAGAACAATGCGCAATGTAATTTTTTATAGATCACATTCTGCTCGTAATTATTATTTTTTTTATCAGTTCACGCCTTTCTCAAAAAAATTTCATACTGGGGCGATCTCAGAAAAATGTGTGAAGAAGTGACCAGTTAAATATGTCATATACTTTACCGTGGTGAATACATATTTTATTCAGTACTCACAAGCGTTAAACATAATTTATGACACCTTATAGAAATTCACATGTTTGAAAGTAACAATGCTTGTGTGAATGAATTTGGTGCTATTTAAAGATTTGAATTTAAATATATATACCTAACCAATTATATTTTGTAAAAAATATTATAAATGTCAATAATGAAATATCACTCCTTCCTTCTTTCCTAGTGAACTGTACATCCTGTTCTTGCACATCTAATTCTGTTTTCTTTCTTGCAGATCTCAATTTTCTTCTGCCCCATTCCTGATAGTGCCGAGTGACGCACGAGAAACATTCCTCGAGGACGACATTATTCGCTTGTCGCTTCAATATTCAGTTTGTACAGTAGTCATTCTGGATACGCTTTGTCACATTTGAATAGTACGTAAATGTTATTTCACGTCTTTCGGTCCATAGAAAAATTTTAAAACAAATTTATTAATTTGCAGTAATGTGATTATATTCACAAATCATAAATCATGGCCAGTTTCATCTAGGAAATTTAAAATACTATATTTATACATTTTTTTGAATACCAAGTTCATAATCTGATGTTATTTTTTTTTTGTCTACAATATTTAGACAATTATATAGACCTATTGTTTACTATGTATCGTAAGACATTTGATAAAACACATGCCAGTATATAATTACAAATATTATATAATAAGTATGTTAAAGGTTAAAAATATTGTAGTTTTTTTATACACAATAACATAGTCTAATTTTACTATGGGTTTTCTTATGAGGGCATTAATAAATAATTATATAATAATAATATATAAAACACTATCTTTGTATACACAAGTTTTAAAGTTGAAACTATTTATTTTGTTTTTACTTTTTAGATAGATTTTTTTTTTGTTATTGGAATACGCAAATATGTATATATATAGGTACATAGTTAATAGTTTACGCTCTATGTAAGAAAATTCCTTGTTTCATTTAAGAGATACATAAAAATGGTTTAATAATATTACTTTAATTCAAATTGTTACAAATTTCAAGTATGTACTTCGCGACAATATAATCTTGAACCATTTTTTAATTGTATCTTTTTCGTTATATTGAGATGATGTTTACAATTTTTTTTTTAAATAGCCGTCAAAACAATTCTTTTGAACTATTTCCCAAACTATTATGCGCCTAATGACAGCACCGCGCGCGCATTTGTTGGACGAAGGATTCTTTGCATAAGCGTAATTTAGTTTTATTTATTAATTGTATTTTTAATTTATTTATATATTGTCAGGAGTTCATGCGATGAATTCATTACTCTCAAAGAGAATTCACATTGACCATTTGTTTAATTGAGACGATAAAATAAGTTGTTAGTTACTTTTATTAGTATATTAAATGTTAATCACCTTTGTTAGCAAACTAAACCTAACCTAACCCGATCCTGCTCAATTTCGGCCCATATAATTTTAATACCGTTTGTTGACATAATGATTAATTATTGTGTTTCAAAGGTATAGATTATTCTAAAGAAAATCTTCATACAAATTGTGATGTTTACACAACCAAATATGAAGTAAACTTTTATAAAAATTTAACGTTCTATAGATAAATTATGTTAAGAACCAAAATATATGAAAGAATCCACAATGTAACATATATATATATATTGTTTGTAAAGTGCAATATCGCATATGAACCATTTGTGAAAATGTTCAGTAAGTATGAAAAAGTGTTTACAACTGTTAATATGCAATCGACATATTAATATATTTCGCGGAATTGATATGCCGATTGCAAGAAATCTATTGGTCCGTTCTCAAATTTAAACACACCAATCAGTGCATCTTTTAACGTGCATAACGATTATTGGCAAAAAAAACATGTTTTGGCTCATATTATAGAAACAAAACTGTCGATCCAATTGATGAAATTGAGATATTCGTATATGTAACTGATTTTATAGCCAAAGTGGAGATTTTAAAATATGATATGCTTTCGATAAAATGTTTTCAAGAACAGTTATCAATTGTAAAATTGCCACTGTTGCCAGATAATCGTTTTCAAACACGTCAGCCCTTATATTCATCAATTGGGTAGTGGCGGCATTGTTTCTATACCTCCCCCCCACCCCTCTCATATGCAATATTGTAACTATTTTCACAAACGATACTATGTTTCTTTTGTGTTTGAATAATAGATTTCAAACTGTGATTTATGATGCAAGGTCAAGAAATGCTTATCACACTGGACGCCATTGAACGGATCATGGTAGTTTGTATCAGTTGAAGAATGTGTGAAATTAATACAAAAATATCAAATGAAAATGTAAGATTTGTTTCAACTGATTTCCAAAAATATTACACATTCATTTAAATCATTTAATGTATATTTTAATATTAATTCTATATGTAGAATATGTATGTATTTTCGTTTAATGTGTTATCATAGGTTAGGACAACATATTTAAAATACACTATATAAATTAATATATTATATTATGAATACCTATTCAAATTTACAAGGGTGCTATACAACTCGATATCGTAATTATTCTTTTTCCAAAAAATCATTCGCCAGTTTGTTAAATATTAATAATTTTTTTGCTCCTAGCAATGAATGCTCTGTGAAAATATTTTTAGTCCAATGTATGATGCAATATTAGTTCTAAGGTAACGTACGTTCTAAACATTGTATTTTTTATATAGTTTAAAATTAAATGGAGAGATTTATAACTTAGATTTAAAGATGTTTTATTAACTTTAAAGATGTTCATAAGTTATCTGACTTTAAAATATATATATCTCCTCGCTTTTGATGTAGGTACAAATTTTTATCAATGCCAACATATTTCACAAATGTTTTCCTTCATTAGGACAATTTAAAAATTATAATATTCTGAATTGTTTGCTTTATTAAGTGAAACACCATATGATGTAGAAACAAAGCCGCCGCTACAAACCAATTGACAAAAATAGATACTGATTATCTAGCATTAGTGGCAGTTTTATAATCGATAATTGTTCTTGAAAACACGTTTGTATATTTTAGAAGTATTTTCTCAATAGCATATCAATTTTAAAATCTCAATTTTTGGCTATAAAATCAGTTACAAATATGTTTATCTCAATTTCATCAATTGGATAGTGGCAGTTTTGTTTGTAGTTTGATCACTATTTGGCGCTCATCAAAATAGAATATTATTTAGCAAACAAGCTGTTATATATATATTGTTCTGTAAAAAAAAAACAATTGTAATTATTCAGAACAGACGGTCTGTGATATGACAGACCAATGTTCTGAATAATTACAACATCACAATAAGAATGTGTTCTCCTAAATAATAAAGTTGTATCAATGTGTCCAAAATTTAATAAAAATGAATTGATAATTCTGGCATCTGCTATCAGTTTACTCAAAGGTATTTGAGATTCTGTAAAAATAAGGTTGATGGCTCTTTCAAATAATGGAACGATTAAATGTATTAATATCAAAAAGGTAACATATAGGTTCAAAAATTGTCACTAAAAATATTGTCGCTGTAGCATAGCTGGATAATGCAACTTCCCCGGTTAGGAAAGAGATCCAGGTTCGAATCCCGGTGGCGCAACAACAATATTTTTTGATAAAATTGATTTTATATGTATATCTTTCTAATTAATATATTTAATTCATTTTTAAAACAGTTTTAGATCATCACAATAATAACACAGGATATTGCTTAAGGTATTAAACACAATAAATCATCATCATCATTACTATCGGCTCTAACTGGTGGGTCGTGGCCTCGTCAAGAGTCTTCCTTTCTTGATCTCTGTGTTGAGCTGTAAATAAATATTTAACAATAAACTCAAAGTAAAGCCTCAACAAATGTTACAAAATAACACAACAAATGTTATCAATTTGTGTTCTCTGGTTTAATTGTAATTCACTTGTACATTTTTTTATTACGTAGATTACCTGATTTATTCACCAGAAAAACAGCTCAAATTTTAAAGTTAAATTGGATGTAAATATGTACCTATTTATGTACGCACTAAAATTTGTTTATGGCATAAATTACTATAATTTGTGAAATTTCTTGAAATGATTAATTCTTTAATATTCTAGAACATTCCGGGTATTTTAGATAATCAGGAATATTATCACTGTGTTTATGGTGTCACTTGTCATTATATTGAAATTTTCATACATGCTATCATTGTAGTATCATGTATGGACATTTCATAATGCCGTATGTATCATGTATAAACAAAGTTACGCACGATAATTCAGTTGGCCAATGAAGATTTGGCAACATGTTGACGTCAGATAACTCGTGAACAATGATTACGATTGAATACACAATTTGGATGGTATTTAAATAGGAAAATGTGAAAACTTTGATATCAAAGTGCCTAGATAAATTTATTAACGTATAAACATATTCTATTTTATTAAGTTATGTTATTGGAGACAAGTTCCTGCTCTTCGTTTGTTAACCTTGTATAATTTCTAATACTCCACTTTATATTAATCTAATTTTACCATTCCTAGTTTGTAGTTTATCTATTTTTTTTCCTATTACTATTACTCAAAGGGAAAGGAGTCACAAATGTGTAAACTTTGCGTAAAAGTGTTTTTGCGTTTGCCAGCCAAATATGGAAATGGTTAAAAAAAAAGACAAAGGCCTGGAAGAAGAGCTCCAGAAACTGAAAAAGAAAGATGTATTTCCGTTCTACAACATCATTTTTATATACCAGCAATGATTATATTTGTGAAATGCAATCTTTGCTGTTCTGATATTTGCTAAACCCCATCAGATCCAGATCTGAATCATTTGTTATGTTTTTCAAATAACGAAATAGACATCGCTTTTGTTTGTTACAAATGTTAGAAATTTTATCGGTCAGTAAAATACCCCTTAATGATTTATAGCTATCATGTAGTAAAATAGCTTTCTTTAATATTTAAAACTATTTAATTTAAGTTGCAATGAATGATTCACTAAACAAGAATGCCTGATAGTGATAACGTTCAATATATATATATAATTGGATATTTGATATGATTCTGAAATAATTGTGAGGTGAATTATTTTAAGGCGATATTTATATAATCAGAATGGAGTAGAGTTGTCTTCACTGAAGTTTTTTTTATAAAAAATGAGATTATTTATATTTTGAATTATCTCACATTCCAACTGATTTTATATTTTTAAGCGAGTAAACAATTATTATTTCATTTATGTAAACATAATTATACATATTATAAAACACTTGCAGAAAAATCTTATTTAAATGTGTATATTAATTAGATTGCAAACTTTCATTAATTTTAATCATTTTTTTAATAATACTAATAAAAAATTTTGATGATTGAATATCTTAACAAATTGTTACCATGGTGAATACACATTTTACTCTATACCCACAAACGTCACACTTACATATTTAGAATTAAAAGCCACAACATTTCAATGTTTGAAAATTAAAAGATATCCCCTTAAACTGTCCCGGTCAACAGGGAATTTTTTTTTGTAAATTCATCACCAACACAGTACCTACCTAGAAATTTGAATTAGCAACCATTTTCTAACATGAACAAATGAAATTTTAAAATGATTGTAATAAAATTACATTGCTTCCTTCCTACCCTGTACACATAACACTCTTGTACGCGATGTTTACACATATTACAGAATACGAATTGTATTCACTTGATATTTTTTTTTAACAAAAAAATTATTTTCTAGTTTTTTGAAGTACATACTCTGTGAGAATGATTGCATTTTTTTCAGATAAAAAAAATATTTATGTAAACATCATCGATCGCCGGTTCCCAGGTTTCCGATTAACAATAAGTACACATATGATATATGAACTGCACTAACCTGTTATCTTTGCTGTCTTTGGATTTCGACTGACAAGCGCGCACTGGTGGTTTTAGGACCGCTGGACTGGTCGCAGCACGGGATGTAATGAGAAATGACGCCTCTGTTACAGTCTTCTTAAATTCTGAAAAAAGGCAGCAATACTCACACGCACACGCACGTGTACATTATTATCAACCGGGAAACCCAGTGGTTTCAACCGAAGTAACAAGGCGCGCGTAAACTGAAACGATACACATTTTTATAAGTTTTTCCACTGCGGTGTATTTGTGAACATCTATTTTTGTGTGAACAAATATATTAAGAAATGAATATGCTAATGATTAAAAGTAAATAGGTTTAATGACTATTTTAGATATATGTAAGATCGTGTTGTGAAGCGGGGGGCATTAGAAATTACAGTAACAGAATGATGGCCAGTATTTTCAGTACATTCTTTTAATGTAAATATTATATTGATATTGTCACAATAGTTATTCTTGTAAACAAATATTTTATTGTTAAACATTTAATGATTTATATTAATTGTATGTCTATTATTCTATTATTATTTGTTGATCAAATCTTTGAATATGTTTCATCTCGAAAGGATCGCAGACTCTAATGCAAACGAATATTTGTATAGAGAGTAGGTGTCAGTTATTCAGCAGTTCATATATTCGTAAGTTTATTTTGTCATCCAACATTTTTAGATACCCAATTCCCGACGGTATGTAACCCTCACACCATTGGATTACAGCCAAATTTTTTTTAATTTACAATTTTACGTTTAGTAGTGCTCTCGGTTAAATACGCCGCATTGTATCAAAGGTAATCGGCGGCGTCGGTTATCGCCAGACGTGTTCAGATTTTCTCAAAGATGAGCAGTTTAAATGTGTGCATCGGCGTTTGACAAGTCAAAATTGTTGTACTGTATTTAAAATCGAGTTAATCGATTGTAAATAAATTAAAATTAGTGACAATTTCAAATTAATCAATTATAAAATGCATTTGATATTGTATTTCTTTTATGTTTAATAATTTACTTAAATACAGGTGTTACAAGTCATTCATACATATTGCTTTTTGTATGGATGTATAATACAATTGCCTGATATTAAAATCCATGGACCAATGTGATCATAATAACCCGGCACCTACTCTACAAATACAAAAAACTTGACAAATTATTATATTTACTTGACATTTCGACCCCACGGAATAACAAGGTTCCATCTGACAATGACAATGGGATAATGAGCTCAAAAGTGTTGATTGAATTTCAACATACATTCAGATATATTTTGTTTTTAGTATGCAGATATGATCAGTTTTAACTTATTTTCAGTATTATCAATAACCACTGTGAGACGAGGGAAATTAAAAATAAAATAAAAACATTGTAAATTAACAATAATGATCCATAAATTGAAATAAATAAGTGGTGCAGTTGGAACTTTCAGCTCTTGCTATTTCCTTTAATATCCCTTAAATAGAGTTGGTGTGTGTGGAAGAAATAAAGAATAATGCATTTGGAACCCTTTTCATGCAATAACTCAAATTAGCCCAAATGTTAGTTGGAACCTTGTTAAGGGGTCGATTTGTCACAAACTTGCTTTTGTGTCGTTTGCGAGACTTGGAACATCTAAATTTAAATATATTCTCAATTCCTAGGTGCCAGTAGACGTGAAATATGATGTCCCAAAAAAGAAATATAACATTTTGTTTTTTTTTAATATGTAAAAGTATAAAATGATAAAGGTGCAATAAAAATAACATTATTCAGTAAATAAATAAAAAGATGTTACAGAACTGTGAAATAAGGGATGAAAAAATTACCCTGTTCAGTCTGGCACTGGGCAAACATTTCACCCAAACTTTGTAAACATTTGTACTATTTTATGCTAGATCTCTGTTATATGAAATTATTGTTTTAAAAATATTGCAAAATATTGTTTTTCCCATACTTGTATCTTATTAGGTGGGTATATTTTCTAATATTAATTTAATATTAACAAATTCAAGAACATGTTTATAATATTACTTTTCAAATAATTAAAATTACAATATATTAGTGAAACAATGTTTGAATGGTTTCAAATGTCCAACAAAATAATGCACAAATAATTTATTCACTTATCCTGCCCAGTTACCAAATTACCTTCAATGTTCGGACACGGGGCGGTGTATTTGAAGTTCGGTGGATGTGCCGCCCTAATAATTGTGAACTGCTCCTGAGATCATTGTTATTATGGGCAATTTATTCCTTTTGATATGAAAATGATTCTAAATCAATGTCGCCGGGCCTTCCACAATAAATTAAAAAGCAACATTAATTAACAATACAGATAATAAAGAAAATGTATTTGTAAATAAATAGTTATTGATTTTATACATTTTTAAATGTTGAAAAAATCTAAATATTCTTGTTGAATATATTTTTAAAAACACTGCCTCAAAACATGTATATATATATATATATATATAAACCTCTTTAAATAAGAATGCCGATGTTTTTCTTTACCAGTATTCCTATGGTAAAGGTTAATTGGCTGAGGAACTGTGAAGGTGTCAAATATAGCATAGAAATGATCAACACTATAAGCTATCCTTATATATGTATTTATGTATATATACTTACCTTTCCCTTGAGTGTTGAAGAATTTATACATTGTTTCAGAATGGATCTCCACTGCAATTCAACTGTGTAATATTGTAATGTCTTTTGCAAAAGACATTCCTGTAATAAAAAATGTATACTATTATAAAATAAAGTAAAATCTCATTATTTTGGTAAAATATCTTTTATTCAACCCAAATGTTTTCTTTTTCATTTGTCCTAGACTGCTTTACATACTTTCTTTTCAGAAGATATTCTGAGAACATCATTTATCTGAATGTAATATTACAATGCATTATAATTAGAAGAGCAAATAGTTAATGTCACTTACTAGTGTTTTCATTTTATTTAATATTTAACTAAAGTTTATCAAATTTCAATTAACCTGACAGCTGCTTACATTATTTTAAAGGTAATGTCAATTTTAAATAAAATTGGTTAGCCTCACATCTTAGCTTATCTCTAAAGACAAAACTCTAAACACATACAGTGTCGCAGAGATAGTATATACAAGTATTAATAATAACTAAGGTATTTCAGTTCTAATACAAAGTATGTCTGAAATTTATTTAAATTAAAAAAAATAAAAACTAAACGACTCCTTATTAGTCGAGAGAATAAAATAATAATCTAAATTTAAGTCAGCTCTTTAAGAGCTACTATAACTATGCTAAATTGTTTTGATCGACATTGCATGCATTACATACATGGTAAGTATAAATACAAATTGCTACTCTTTACTCACGGGTGTGTGTGTGTGTGCGAATGTATTTGATTATATCAGTGATTTAAAACTGTGATTGTTCACCGTCGCAATATTATTGCGCATGCGCTGTTTTATGATACCACAAAACACCTAGATACACTAACAAAAAAAAGTTAGCACCTAAATAGTATTTAACAAAACATTATAATATACATATGTATGTAGCCTCCTGGCAAGTAAATAATAGCAAAGCATGCGTAAAAATTTTGACAGATTTTTCTAGATGACGCTTTGATTATCGTTTCACTTTATGCTACGCTGCCGAATAATGAAATCATTTGCCGTATAAATATTGTGACTGATGACAGTTTATTTGCACGTGTGCAGAATTGCTATTAATGACAGCTGATGTACTATGATTTTCAGGAGTTGTCATATATATATGTAACAACTTCCTCCTCTCTGCTCTTGTCATGCTTCGCCAATTATGGACCCCGTATCATATCAAAAAAATAAGGTACACGTATCATATGAAAATGTTTTTATATTAAATAAATAGGAGATTGTACAACAATATAAAAAGGCCTAAGACAAAGTTAAACCATAATATATACAAAATTATAAATAAGGCTTAATGTTAATTAAACTGTAAAGTTAATCATTAAGTTATTTGATTTTTGAAAAAATTATATATTTTACAATCGTCGTGTTTATTTTACAATAATCAGAAAAGAAAATATACAACATTATTAATTAAAATCGTAACACATAAATCTCCCACTAAATTAATAAACTAGTAATTACTATGTATTAATTTATCGCTATTATTATTTATATTTGAGACTTTCAATACGTATTAATAAGTATATAATGTTAAGTCTCAAAATTAGAACGCTGAAATAAAGTCCTAAACCGATTCCAGTCAACGTGTTCATTTTGTGTGCACACACGTTCAGATCACGCGCTCCCATTGTGTAAATAAAATTTAAAACGGCATAGAATTGACTTGTCAGCAAACACGTAATAATATTTTAATAGATTCCTCTATTTAATTCAACAAGAATCATAATATTTTTGTATATTAAATTGGTGTAAGTGATTGTGACATCAGTGATCGATTTACAGTTTGTGATTTTGAACTTATCACTAGAGGAACACCGACACAAATGAGAGATTTAAAAAAAAATTCAATCATTGTTTTGGGTTTTCGAATTAATAGGGTCCTTCACACAGAATGTGATCTCATCTCTGATAAAATGACTAGCCTAAGTTGACAGCAGATATGATCTATTAGTCTAGTCTATGATAAGCTAGTCATTTCTATTACAAATAGAACTAAAATATATTTTCCCATATCATTCACTCGCTTTCACAGGAACCGGTAACAAATTATTGTGGAAATTATTGAAAATGAACACATTCTAAAAATACACACTACATATAACTTAAACATATTTAAACGGCGGTTGAGTTAGACAATTAAGATTGTCTGCCAATGTTTTGTCCATAAAAAAAAAAACTTAAAACATCAATGATATATTTGTGATATTATAATCTAAGCCGCTAGAACATTCTTAAGCCTATTATGTACATTCAAATATTTTGGTAGAAATATTAACATGTATTAATGTTAAATAGCCACCAGCATCTAACGCCGAAACAAAAACGTAAAGACTTAGCCATCAGTGAATTATTTATATGTGTACCTATTTACAATCTGGATCATAATCTGAATTTTCAAACAAACAATTACTATTTCAAATATTTCACTACTAAATCTGCGTAACTACTACATATTAACTTCCGCTTGCAATGAACGCAAAATATCTAAAAAAAATTCAAAGTTTTACTTTTAATTTTAGGAAATTTTAAATGATTTCCAATTTGTTCAAATTATGAAATCCACTAATTTAAGATAATTCACAATATGATGAAGAATATATAAATAATATATAATAAGAATATATAATACGCCGAATAAAGCAAAATAAGACGCACTATATAGATATATTTTAATTGCTCTCCCAGTGTCATAAAACGCACAACCTTTGGAAGACTATTCTCTCAACAACATTAATATTATGGATCCAAGTACATATATGTAATGTGACTGACAAGTCCTTAAATATTGAAGTAAAGATTAGCCATGCAGATACAAATTTTGATACAGTAATAAATGCTAAGAATACTTCTTCAATATTGTATTCAAATCCCAATGAAAATTTGTCCTCAAAACTCCAGAGAAATAATACTCAAAATACATATTCAATATATAAGTAATTCACGCCACCTTGGAGGAATCTACATTTATTAAAATTCTCATCCTTCTCATATCAGAGGATATGAAATAGTGCAAGAAATATACGCAATTTAAACCAATTCAATTATTATATAGTTATCAAACAATGTCCATCACATTACATTGAAGTATCAAACACTATTCAATACGCAAACTTCAGTTATCTTAGGAGGTACACCGAGTGTTCCTATAAATGTACGTTGATGGCAAAGTTTAAAAGACTAGGAAAATTCTAACATACTTTACGGCAAAATATGAAAAATAATTCTTGTGTTTTTATCAATCTGCTAAATGTGATAAAGTTCCAAAATTATTGAGAACCTTTTCAAAAAGGACACAGCAAATTCTAATTAAAAAAACATCTTTAAAATGAAATAAGGTGATTGATCCAATCTAACAAATCAATTAGTATTCAGTTTCATCTGTAATTTCAGGCAGATCTCTGTCGGTATCTTGCTCGAAATAGCTGGCCGGCACGACGTAGTCTGTCGGAGGCCTCATGGGCCCATACACTTTCCCGCTCCCTCTATCTTCCTTCTCCTCATCCCTTGAATCCTCCCCTTCGATTCCAGATTCAACACCGTCAACATTTTTTATTGATTCAATGCTATCTTTTACGCCACAATCAATTCTATCTGATTTATTCTCTTTTGATTTACCCTCGATCCTTCCAGCAACATCCTCATCCGAGTCCAATTCTTCCATAAACTCTTCTCCGTCATTACGAGGCGCCGCTTTGGGCTTTTTATACGGAGTTTTTTCCCGATTCTTGAGTTTGATGCGTTTGCCTATAATAACTGACTTGCTCGTTTTCTTGACACTTGGGCCTCTAGAAGTTTCGGGAGCAGGAGAGGTCTGTTGGACCAAAGCGGGAAGATCGGCCGGTTTTGCGATTTCTGCCAATCGTTCAGTTTTTGCCAGTTCCAATTTCAGTTTTTGAATCTCCAACTGTAATCAGAATAAATTTACCAATTCAAACTCGACTAAAAATGCACAATCACAGTCTGAAAGGTGACACTGAGAGGCAAATGACTACTGCAAAATGACCTGGTAATTCTTAATGAAAGTCAAACCTGTAAATAATGATGAAAGATCAACCCAGACAAATACGAAAAATGTTATAATATCGCCATTATCATAGTTATATATTCACATAAAAATAAATTCTGTTAAGAATAAAATTGATTGTAACAAATCATTAACTAGTGGTAACTCGGTAATACAAAATTCAAAACAAATTTCAAATACTCAAAACCTCGCAAATTCAAAAACTGTCCGATGATAATGTTATAAACAAATAAAAAAAAAAAGACAAATTATATTTTAAAAATTAGTGGCTTGCTGGGTTTAATGTTGGCGCATAGCGTACGAAAAATGAACACGAAATTCCTCACTCTCAGACCGTTAGCAGTGCCCAATAGATATTATTGTTTGTTGTTAATTTTGGTAGCTTTTCAAAATATTTAATGTAAAAATGTATCAATTTATGATGCAAGAGGCACAGAATGAAGAATTACTGGGATTTCTCAAATGAACCGAGTTATTTTTGGATAAAATTGATAATCTGGGTAGAAAAATATTTTAATAAGTTCAAATTATGTTACTATGGTATGGTAGAATTATTTTGATACACATGTCAGCTTAATAATTAACAGAGCTGCGGACGGAACTAACCTTAGTCTTGGAGATATCTGCTTTATCGGTGGCGCTCTGCTTTCCGAGTCCCCGCATGAACTGGTCAAGAGCATCTTCCTCTCCGTCAGCGGAGGCCTCGGGGGTCCGTGCGGGGGCCCTAAGCTGGGCCAAGCGGGCCTCCAGAGCAGAAATCTCACTCTGTGTCGCGGAACACTTGTCCACCTGTAACATATTTCTCCAATAGATAACGGAATCTTTAAATTTTTAAAAAGTAACTGAGACAGAATAATTAACAAATAAAATGATTGACATTTACTTTTGATAATTCAGTTTATAGTTTTCATGCTGCAGTCCCTGCGGTGGTGTGAAGCGGGCAGAATGCAGAATTGAAGTTTGGAATATCAGGGTAGATACGGAAAGAAAGATGAATGAAAATATATTGTTTATGAAATGGGTGGATGGGAACTCAAACAGATGGTTTTGAGTCAACCTTTGGTGTAATAAGCCTGCAGGTAAACCAGATACTGGATCCTCCTGATCCTGAAGATATATGAATGTGAATTAGCCAAGAGTTATGTGTCATGACAGAAGAGTGTGGCGCTCTATCTTCTCTGCCTATCCAGGTGCGATTATAAGTTAGATAGGGTTACTCACCAGCTGGGGATAAGTAAGGGGCGTGCTCGCCTCCTTGGGGAGTGCACCCTGTCCTCCTCGCTGCATGCGACCCTCGCGTTTGCGCTCGACGGTACCCGTTCGGTCCAGGAATGTGTCTTCGTCCGAATCATAGTAGTCCTCGTCTTTCCAATCCTTGCTCTTGCGCTTACGGGACTCTGCAATATGAACCGTGTCGGTACAAAAATGATAACACTTTTGGGGACCTTAATACCTTTGTGCAATAAGTATTTATCGGTATTTAGTCTAAATTCAGTAAAAAAAAATTTCAAAAATTAATTCCCTACAATCAACAAAAATGAATTTATATAATGAAATTTCATTAATATGTACATATAATTATTTATATCCTGTATAAAAAAATACCGATAAATACAGAAATTTATAACGGAAAAAAAAATTGTTAAGATGAAAATATTATTTCGCAGTGGTGCCGCCGTGCAGTAGCGGTAACACTTTTCCCACGCTCTGGATGTACACGTGCATACGTTTCTAAAATACGAATTGCACTCCAGACCCAAACAGCTGAAGAAAATTAAATTAAGTATCTTTAACTTTTATCATATTACCTATATTATAACTGAACATTTACATGGATTCCAATTCTATTGAAAATATTTGTTAAAATATTATGTGGACTATTTTTGTATGGCATTTTGTGTTATCTACTGATAATTGTTTTTGTCTGTTTGTGGTTACTGATATCTACGTGTATTAGTATAGCGTAATTTATTCTTTAAAGTACATTTTTGAAAATCTTGTGGAATTCCTGCAAAACTCCTTCAAAAAACCTTCTCATAAAAATTATGATATTAAAGAAAGGCAAGTTAGCTGTAAAATACGGTATTCTGAATTTGTCTCTCTCTACAATTTTAAAGAAATTGGAAGAAGATTGAAGATGCGCTCGACTGATGCAAAACTTTTAATGCTTGTAGCGGCTCTACAATTAAACACAGCTAAAATTTAATATTGTGTTATATTTGCGTAACATTTTGGAATTTCCAAAAATATCGCCGAATTTTAGGTTATCTTAAATTATTTCGTAAAATGTTTTTAATTTAATTTCGACTTATGTGTTGAAATAACAAAACTCTCACTTTCTCAGAATGCCTTATTATTATGTTATATCCCATATGAAACTGACAATGGATGTCTTGTTTGCGGAACTAAGAAGGTTTTTTAAAGCTGAGCCATATTTTTTGCTACAGTGTGAAATATATATTAAGAAATAAGTTTTAGTTTTTATTTCACCATTTGTTGAAATTCGTTATTACGAATTTTTATTTTTTGGTCCCTTGGAATTTGCAGTTTTACTTTTATATTATAAATTTTTATATGAAAGTGGTCTGAGTATTTTTGGCAGGATATAAAATTGACATATGAATATCCCATTTTTTTCAAATTTATGGATTGGTTACTTTCTACGTAACTACATTCAATTCACTTAACTGGCATGTAAAGCACTGCAATGATGTAATTCTAATTTCATATCTACACATATTATTTATTTTATTAAATATATTATGCAATCATATTACGAGGACAGTTCTGTATTTGAAGTGATAAGTGCATACCATGCTTGGCCTGCCTGAGAAGCCCGTGCCTGTCTATGATTCGGCAGGCTTCCAGTGCGCATTGCACCACGGCATCTTTTTTCTTCCCTTTATGAATCACTTCAGCCACCACTGGATTCCCTCTTGCATCCTCCACGGGCAACTCCACTCTGTAAAATTAATGGATATTTAGTGCTGTGCGCAAGCGTGAAAACACGTATAATTATTGAAGTTAAGAAATTAACAAATCTAATTTCTAAAGTAAACAAATGATCTTGATATTTGATAAAACTTTTCATGACTCCCGGAACCGAAGTGAGGATTCCGTTTACACATATGGAATTTAAATCATTTCAATATTATATTTAAAATTAAAATAAATTATAGTAATTTTTTTAACAAATTGGTGTTGTCTCTCGGTATGATGGATCTATACCACAGTAATGAATAATATAGCTATAAAATAGAGTTGTGCCATCTCGCCTGCAGACAAACTGGCCGATTCCCCTCTCCTGACAGTCATACTCCAGCACACAGCCTTCCCGCTCAAAGAATCCCCTCAATGTCTTTTTGGGATCGTCTAGATAAAGTTCTTCATTCGTGGACACAGCGTAGGGATTATCCGCCAGGTCGGGTTCATCCTCCGCGTCATCCGCTAAAGAATAAGAGCATGATTAGTAGGTATCAATGATTAATATTAAATTATCAAAGAAGAGCATGTGATTAGTTAATTTTTAAAAATATTAAATTTACTCTGATTTTACACATTTCTGGAGATTGATCAAAAATATTGTAAAATATGAGAATGTGTAAAAATAGGGTAATAATACTTTTGTTTCAACAATCGTAAGTAGTTTTGTGATTTGAATAAACATAGCAATTACTTTTATTACTGACGAAATTAAAAATAAAACACATTTTCACATGAAAAAATTATAACAGCTCACCCATTCCCCAGGAGATGCCGCCTGCCTGTCCCTCGCCTTCCTCTGTCCCCGGAGACTCACCCTTGAGGAGCTCTAGCTTTCGGGCCAGCCTCTGCTTCTTCATCTCTGTTAGTGACAACTCTGATTCGGCCTCCTTATCTTCCTCAGGCCCCTAACATTACAATTCAATAATGAGTCAATTTGCATCAAACATCCAACAATAATGAGTCAATTTATCTATCTTGACTATCTACCCTGCCGACGTGCCCACTGCCACTGTGCGGTGCCATTCGACAAGTAATACCACATGGTGTTAACTTATTCAAAACTACAGCAGGAATTCACCGCAATGATGAATTTTTAAGGAAAATCAATGCATGTTCTTGTGATAGAAATGAGAATAAATTTTCAAACTAATGAATTAAATAACCAAGTTCAGAAAATTGTTAGCGAAAACGTCATTGCAATCTTATCGAGACATTCACTCTTATTTTATTTATAAAGATATTTATACATCAGCGATACACGATGGAACATTATAAATATGATAACATTATGATTCTTAAAATTACTTGTTGCTCTGGTTGAGGAAATTTATATTCCAAGAAAATAAAAAGAATAAAATTATCAATAAAGTAACCTGCAAAATATACTGCCGGGTGCTGCAGCCGAGTTTGATAAGATGGCCAACCCTGACTCTGGCATAGTGATTGGCCTTGACCTTCACCTTATTGACGAAGCTACCGTGTGAGCTGCCCAAGTCGTACAGGTAGAATCCAAGCGGGCGATTATCTTCAGTCTCGACTGCCTTGTATTGAATCACGGCGTGGTGCCTGCAAAATACGGCAGAAGCTATTATTCGCTTAACTTATTTTCAACAAAGTGAGATTATCAACGAAACATGTAACTAGCATTGCAATCGAAAATGCAACGATAGATGTTATTCTTCAATTAATTATGTTACTCTGCTACTCTTTAATTAACTATGCGATTTTAGTTTGGGGAGGAGCGGCAAAAACAATATTAGAGTCGGTTAAAAGAGCACAAAAGACAATTCTTAGGGCTTAATGGCCGTCCTTTTAAATATCCATCAGATCTTCTATTTACACAAGAATAATTTATATGTTGAGACTCATACAATGTTTCCACTCAAACAATAACTCACCCTTAGCAATAAATCATGGTCACATGACAACGAATAAACATCTACACACCTGTTCCGAGAGCAATAACATTTTTTCAACATTTCTATGTGTTTTTAGCTCCGAAACTGTACAACACACTTAACACTGACTGTAAATCGTTAACTTACAAAAAAAATATGCAAATATGAACACAATACATGATTCAATTGGGTAGAGATCAGTCAGAAGCGCTGTTCAACATTCCATCTTAATCCGCATTCCACACAGTAAATTAATAAGTGTATTATATTCAGGCCTATTCTCAAAATTGCAATATTGAAATGAAGGTGATTGTTACACCAACCCTCAAAAATAGTGTTATATTTGAATGAGAGAGAGGGAGAGAGAGTGAGGGAGTGAGGGAGATAAACGTACCATAATCTGTCAAAACTATATGTCTATTTTTGAGGGTTGGTGTAACAATCACCTTCATTTCAATATTGCAATTTTGAGAATAGGCCTGACTATTGTATGTTCACTTCTGATGTATAAAAGATTTATGTAAAACAAATGTCAAATAAATAAATTAAATAAAAATGAATTCCATTTGTCGTTAATTTTTGGACATCTTGTGAGAAAAGAAGTTTATTCTAGTGGACCAAGTTGAAAGACAGAGAATAGAAAGATCTCCCACCCATTGGACCAAATAAGAAAAGCAACAGGCGTGGGAGATGTGGGGAGCGCCGAGTGAAGAAGTTAACTCAAGAGGGTAAGAGTTCATGAAGATCGCAATCCTCAGTCACAAGAGACCGACGAGGAAGAAAGAGGCTCTATGCTTTATCTCAACCGAAAGGCAAGCAACAATTGGATGGGAAGGATTGTCTATCACCTAATTATACGGCAGTCAAGTAAGCTGATGGGAAGGATTGTTCATCACCTCATTATATGTCAGTAAAGAAGCTGAAAACATGAGTGAAGATCTCTAAATTAATTTTGGAGATAAATATTTTTGTCGGTGATATTTTTAACACTGAATAAGGGCATTAGGTTGAGATAACTGTGATCAGCTGAGCCCTCGAAATTAAAAAATTATCCCAGAAGAATAATTAGTCCCATATTTGTGCATCAGTATTCTTTATGAATGGAAATATTTCCAAAAAATTAATTTTAACAAAATAATTGTTCTATAGAATTACCTAGATATAGTGGGATGGGCCATAACTATGTCATTCAAGCATAGTCTCCCAAACACATGGAATGGTTTCTTTGTCAGGTCAATAGACTCCAAAATCGTCCCTGATTTCAGCACTTCAAAGCAGTAACCTGATTCTGAAACCAACAATTAAATTAATAGCAGACAACATTCATTCAGCATTTGGATTTATTTTTAAAGACAAATCTCTCTGAATTATAACAAGGATTATCTGCGAGAAATACTTAACAAATTTCCCAGATAACCACAATTCATTTACAAGCTGCCATTTAGTTAGAAAGTTTATTTGAATGTTATTTTGCTTTAATAATTAATCAATTTGGTTGAAAGACAAAATATGTAATCTAACAATATTTTGTAACTGGGGCTACCGTGAGATGTTATTATAACATGTGATATCATACAGCAATATCTCAATTGGCCTCTTAATAGATAGATACTTATTTGTTATTTTTTAATATTCACCTGGTGGAGGTAGACCGGACCACTTCGGCTCCTTGTACGGCAATGCAATAGTTTTTTCTTTCAACAGAGATGGAACCAAGGAATACTTTTGTTTGATTTTATCCTTTCCCGACTTATTACTTGAAGTTATACTGCCTGGTTTTCGCACAATATCAGTCTTGGCACTGCTCGAACCAACTTTTGGAGCCGCATCTTGCACTTCAGGGTTCACCAACTTGCGCGGAAGTCTCCCTATTTTTCCGACAAATATTGGCTTTTTAAACTCTACGAATTCTTCGGGAGGTTTTACTTCAGAAACTTCCTCAGGTTCGCCTTTTTCCGTCGCCTCCATTTTTCTGTCGGCAAAAACCTAAACAAGTCGCGACAGGATTAGCTTTTTTTTTGACACTTTGACAGGCGTGATTTTAGAATCTCATTTTATAGCTATGAAACGTAGCTGTACATTCTTCTAAAATGCGGGGTGTAATTGAACGGTTACCTCGGCCAAACTGCTCAAGCATTCATTTTTCCTTTCGTTATTCAGTCACCATTCTGCATAAATATAATAATTTAGAACTCCGGATTCGTATTACTTCTCAAAATTTAGTAAATAAATCTCTAAGGTACGAGGGTGGTGTGGTAAGTAACTTGGTTTGATATTAAAGAAAACAATTCGAATTTTGTAACGAATTTTATTTATCGACAACCAACGTTTCACCAGATTCGCGATTCCCTCGCAGTTTCTTCGAGGCTTTCAAAATACTCATCTTCTTCTTATATGACTGCTTCACTTAATTCAAATTTTCGTCCTGCCAGAAGTTTTGAGTTTCGGTAATATAGTCTGAGGGAGCTAGATCAGGTGAATAGCCAGTATGCGGAAACAGTTCAAATCATAGGCCGGCCAATTTATACTCAGCAACACAGCTCGAATGCAGTAATGCTTTGTCATGCTGAAACATCTTTTTTTTGGCCATTTCCAGGCGTTTTTCTACTGATGCTATTACCTTTCCAGCGGATAAATGCATTTTGCCTTTTTTGGAGTCGGTTCGCCACGTGCGATCCATTGTCCTGACATCACCTTTCCAGCGGATAAATGCATTTTGCCTTTTTTGGAGTCGGTTCGCCACGTGCGATCCATTGTCCTGACTGTTGTTTGGTTTCCAGGATATATGTAATGGTTGTTTCCAGGTTTCGTCCATGTTACAAAACGACGCAAAAAGTCTACTGGATTCTTCTCAAATACTTGCAAATTGTCGGCAGATGTTCGCATGCAAATAAATGCGGCACCCACCTTGCGTAAAGTTTTTTCATCTAACGACCATTACTCTTATATCATTGTTTTTTTTATATATGGACCAAATAATAAAATTGATTAAATAATGGTTATTATATTTTTGTAGAATAAATTAAAAAACTAATAATAAACAATCAAATATGACATTGAAGTTTGTATAAGTGTAAAAGTTATGAGACCCTCTTGGCTTAGAGGGAACGTTGTTTGAGACCATAGATTATTTATTTATAAGGAAACTTTATGACTACATACACAGATGACGTTAGCGCCATCTATTAGTATGCGAACCAAGTTACTTTTCTAACCGCCTTCGTATAATAGTTTTTATGTAAAGTGAATTTCTAAAACAGTAAATGTTATTGGAGTAACATACAAATCTGAAAATATTTAACAAGTAAATTGCGACAAATTGGTAGTCACTATGTTTTAAAAGTACATTAAAAATAATAAAGTAGACCAAGACCATGACTTATAAGTGAAATAAAAAATTGGAAAGCAATGTAAGGGAGAGTACAAAAAAATTAATTACAAAACAAAACAAATAATTTATTTCTGATATAAAAATTTCATATTTCTTATAAAAATTATTCCTCATATTTACTACCAATACTTTACACAGTACCAACATCATTGAACCCAACATGTTGACATCACTTCAGTTAATATATTAAAACATAAGATGCGTTGAAACAAAAATGCCAATGTGCGGCATAACTAACTATAATATCAAGAAAAGAGGAACATTTTCTCTGTCCATCCTAGAATATCTCCTCGTAGCAAAAATTTACCTGGCAAAAAATATAAAATTATACATCGGAAGGGTAGTTCACCCTATATCACATTTAAAAAGATATCAAGGATTCTTCCATAGATATCAAGGACAATTCTGAGAAAACATACAAATATTTTAGAGTTACCACACATGCAGGCGTGACAAATAAATTTCAAATTATGCAGAATGGTAAAAAAGCTAACACCGAAAAAACATTTTTTTTTAAAATCCACGGCTTTAATTAAATAGTGGTGTCATCAAATTTTTATTATTTCGCAGTTCATTTTTTAAAACATTTCTCTACACATATTTTCACGGCAACTTTGAGTATTGTGTTAACAACCGTGTTGCCTTTCAACAAAAGCGATAGCGACTGATTTACACACATGACTTAATAGACATTTTTGCACACAGTGATGGCAAGCGCCTGATTGGTGAATCTTGGACAGTGGCACACTTGTATATATGTAGTTTCACAGCAATACACGATGATGGATTTATTTAAAACTATATGTAACTATCAAGACATCAAATTCAATTCAATCCCACACAACTGTGATGAATTTAACCTACAGTGTTTATATAACATAATTTTATCTACAAGTTTATACATGTAACATATGTTTGCAGTACAGGTGATTTGAATTTGGTCAAAAATTAAAATGACAAATGGTAAGAGCTTTCATAGTTTAAACCAATGTAATAAAATTATTCAAAAATAGCTACATTCAATGATTAATTTAAAAAAAAAAATTGAGTTTGATTAATACAGCTATGTGGTTTTTAGTGTTTATAATAATTGTTATGTTAACAGTTTCAATTTAAATGCCATACATTTCTAATAAATTAAAGACATGCTAAAATGCTAAATAATATAAGATATTTAAACCCCCTATCCTTCTACTAAACCACTAAAAAAAACACTTTATCTTCCAATTCCATTTTTTGTGATTTTTTTTTTTACAAATCTGCTAAATAAAAACATTATTTTGATTTCATAATACTTGGCATTTACTTCATTACTTGGCAAGGATTTTAATACAAAATTAACAACCAAGATATAATTGAATAGTCCGGCCGAATAACGATCTATGTTACATTTTGAGATATCATTGCTGTGCCACTTTACACAGCTGTAATTGTGAGTTCCATATTTGGAACATCATTGTTTTATTTATTGTTACATTCGCACATCGGTCCATTAAGTGAAACTGGATGATTTAGCCATAATGAAGAATAATACTACCTGAAATATTTATATACATATAATATTTGACGGAATAACAGTTTGTTACTTCCGGACAAAAAGGGTGTTTCCCTAATTTAGTGATGACTTTTATCAAGTTTAAAAAAGCCACATAGACCGTTATTCGGCTGAACTCTTCAATTGTTGAGAAATGATATCATTTTGGCAGGGATTTCACACATATCACCATTTTTAAATCATTTCAAAGAATTTTGAATTAGGATTCTTAGCATGAAAAAGTAAATATATAAAATAGAATCATGATTTATTTAAATAAAATTGTATTATTGGTAATTACACTTAAAATGTGTGACATTCCCTACAGTCTAGATGTTGTGTGAATTTCACAAAACAATATAATATACAGGGCAATCAAAAAAGATGTTTTCATTTCTAATCAACTAAATTTTCTGCAATCAAATGTTTTATCAACATCTGAAAAACAATTCGCAGTTCATCGCAATTATTGATTTAATGACTAGAAAGATTCTACTTTCACTGGTGTCGTCTTCCCAAGCGATCCCCTATGCGTTGTCATTACTTTTCTAAAGACAATATTCATTGACACAGTACATAATCAGATATTGAAAAAATGTTCTCACGTGAATACAATCATCTTCAACTCCACGAATCTTGCTGCAACAATACCTCCTGCATCAAATGAAACTTTTCAAAGAAATTTTGGCAAATGAAAACAGTGCATCTTATTTTGAATACCCTGTACTTTGCTGTACAAAATAAATATTTTTTATAGATTATTCCGCAGATATTAAATCATACTCTTTAAGTCGGCTTGTCTGAATGCTACTCTGAATCTTAGCGCGGCATGGCTCTATAAAAAGCAACAATATGACAAGCGAACGTTGCCTACCTACACAGTTAAAATTTGCGACAGAAAGATATATATACAATTCTCGTATATTTAGATTAGGTGTTGAAAATTTTGCCCAAATAATACCGCAGACATTCCCCAAATTAAAAGAACACAATATTATACAGCTCCCGTGTTGAATGTACTCAACATAGGGGGGTGGGGATGTGCAATGCTGGAGGATTTACAAAAGATGTCCTCTGGATGTTTTTTAACCATCTGTAAAAAAAAAAAAACAAAAACAATTTATTATTTTAAATATGTACATTCTGCAAAGTTTTTCTGTTTGATATCTAAAAAATACTTACACGAGGGTGTGAAGTAGCGCTACATGGCTCTGCACTGGGCCGGGTCCATCTGCGCCGGAAGATCGGGCATGGGGGTTATTTGGCCCGTTTGGGGCAGCTCCCCGCTTAGCTCCTCGGGTGGTTGACCCAACTCTTGCATCTATGAGTGAAAACATTACACATATTAAATTTTATTGCACCATGTGAATCAATAACAATAATTTAATTTGATCTCTTATCATGATGGGCAGTGTGAAGGTCCTAAAGAGGTATTGAGACAATGTAACTTCAATCGTTCCTCACTTGAGGGCGAGCTTTCATTTTTCCAGTTTGAAATTCTACATGAATTAGATATGCTTTCAAGATGAGGTTAATAGTTAAATTCTTATAGGTATCGGAGAAATAATTAGTGACGTTATTTGTTACATAAATCATGTGAGAGAGGAAGGTTTGAATAGAAAGAGACGACAATAATAATGTAGATTTTCTCGCATTCGATACATTTGTCAAAAACAACTCATATCTGGAGTATTTTCCATATTGATGTATGGAATGAAATAAAAACGTGTTGTCATTTGAATTAATCCATCGAAAATTAAATAATTTATTGAGTACATAATTTATATATGAATTATGTAATAAATATGTTTTGAAATCAGACAAAGTATCTACATATATTTAGATGATCGCTAAAATCAATGTTCTAAATTTAAAATTATTATGATAGCTTCAATATATTATTTTGTTTGAAAAACAACGATTTAAAACACCACATTGGTGTTTTGGTGATATGTCTGCTTCATTATTACATAATATTTATGAAACAAGACAGCTAGTGTTTAAAATGCAACAGTGCTAAATATGTATAAACAAAATATTTAATAGCGACATACATAAAAAAAAATGTACATAAAACATTTACTTCGTTTAAGAAAACGTTTTCCCTTAAAATCAGTAAAAGACATATAATTTATGAAATTTGCTACTAATGTTGTGAATAAGTTCAATATTAATTCATACCGTGGGTAAAATATGCGTGAAAACAAATATTTTCGACTTTTTTTAACGAAAATTATGGAGCACGGACTAGATGTCATTATGGCCGCTGACGATTGGCAATCTGACGCTAATAAAGAAAATAAAAAATACACATTATTAGGATCAATATAAATATTATTTAGTAAGAAATCATTGAATTTTTGATATCAAACATGATTTTAAATAGAAGCTGAAGCCTCAAGTTGTGTGAGGAAATATAATATATTATTTAAAAATGTATGTTTTCACTAAAATAAAGTATTTAAAAAAAGTCGAAAATTGGTAATATGTAATGGTTTATATGTAACACTATTCATTTTTAACATTTTGTTAATTTGTCTCAATTGAGATTTGTCTCCCTAATCTTGGCTTCAAGAATATGAGAAAATATATTTCATTTATGCAATAATTTACCATATTAAGATAATTTTGTAGTGTGCGCAAAATTTTTACAATGGTCGTGGTCTTTCTTATTCTGCTTGTATTGTTTTAATTATGGCAAAAAAACATTCAGTTTATTAATTTTAAATTAGTGTAAAAGTCCTATCTAATTAATAGTTAAAAGTTAAATAAAAAGTATAATCTAGTTTATAACTCAGATATAAATGAATAATAAAAACCCACATTAACGTAAAAAATAAAAATACGAAAATTTGAATTATCATTGAAAGTAGCGCCTTAAATAATTCATACAAGCTGGTTAGTTGTCTAACGGTTAGGTGTTGCTTGAAATAAAAAATGAAATTGATAAACAACAAACCTGCTGCATGAGCTCCAACACCTTATCGAATCTAGCCTTCTTCGCTTCCTCCGAATCAGTCTCTGTCTCCCCCTCGAGCTCTTTGCACACCTTGCTCATCAGCTCATTCTGTTTGGTATATCTGCAAGCATCCGATGATTATTTATTTTGCGCCTTTGTAAGTGAACAATCATTGTCGGAAAACAAATTGTTAATAAATTCACCAGTCAGTTAAGATTTTATCACTGGGGGGTTAAGAAAAGGACAAAAAGCACAAATAATATGTTCGACACCTATGTACAACAATATCGCAGTACAATTTAATTGAATTTTACAGTAGTACGACTTCTTTCACATTCAAAGGCAAAAGTTTATGAAATTCAAATATAATTTTATCGCCTATCGATTTCCTGTATCTTTCTTACGTGACATTCAATTTGGTCATACGGGATTCTATAAATAAAAAATACAAAGGGTTCTCAACCTTTCTAGATCCTCCGTGCTCAGTGTTCCCTTATTGGTTTGGAGCCAGGCGGGATACTTGTCCACAATGTCCTTCAGTGAGGGGTAGAGGACTTCTTTGGATAGGAGAGACTGCATCATACCCTGCATGAACGGTAGGAACATATTCGAGGAAGAGTCATCCTAAAAAATGCATGTGTCAAAATTAATATTGATTGCAAGATTAAACAAAGACTATCAACTCGATATTCACTCGATTAGATTAGATTAAATTTAGAATCGTAGAATTTTTTTGTGACCAACAAGATAATTATGATGATAATATAAATGTACTTGTAGAAAAAACTATTAAAACGGTTAAAAAATGCGTAATCCCTGCAAAAAAATAAAGTCCACAAAGATTAAAATTTTCCTCTAATAATTCCCAAAATAATTTCTTGTCACTGGTGAGTCAGGTCACGAGTCACATTAAAAATATGAATATACAATGCGTCAAATAGTGTGGATTGTGTGTATGCAGCGTTTGATTGGATGTACAAAACATGTGGATTTTGTTCCGCTTATTTAGTCTGGAATTCCAAGGAATCAGTATTGAAGATACACAAGAGGTCAGCAATCCAGCCACACCACATATTTGCCACACAAGCCAAAGTTAGCAGAATCGAGATTATATAAAATAGATTATATTACTCGAGCGAATTGTATCTTATTAAGGTGTCAAACATTTTAATGAGTTTGATTTTATTAGATTTACTCCGTGCAGGAGTGATCAACAACAGTATACATTTTTTCAATTTACAGTGAAAATTCAAATCTGTCGATGTCTGTCCAACTAGTGGCCCACAAATCATTCTAATTTTTTTATTAAACAACTGTTTTTCTTTTTTTGACCAAAGCTCACAAGCACTACCAGAAGGAACTCAGTGTTAACCATCGAAGCGATAGTATGATGTCAACAAACATTAACAAAAAAATTATTGCCAACAACTACAGCCACAATACTCCCATTAAGCATATTGATTCTGATTATTTTTGAATTTATTTATTTCATAAATAAAATAATTTTTGAGGTGGTATGAACTAACTTTTCAATTATCTATTGATTTTTTTTGCCCCACAAAATGTTTATAAAAAAAAAAATGGCCCACTGTCTAAGAGAAATTGGACAACACTGGTGTACTCAATAATTTTGGAATTTAAAAACATTAAAAAATATATGTCAATACCATAATATGTTAAGCACTAGAAAGCCAATACAGTAGAACCCCGTTATACCGAAAAATGACGTATATCGAAAAAAAAATTAAAATGAATTCCCTACAAAAATGAATTTATATAATGAAATTTCGTTAATATGTATAATGAAATTATTTTTGTCCCGTACGAAAAAATACTGATCATTTACGTAAATATATAACAAAAAAATAAATTTTATAATGAAAATATTTCAAAATATATTTTGGCCGTTTACAATCATGTTTGTCAATTGTTTTATTGCTTTCGCGCAGCGGGCCGGTCAGCGCGGGCGGCCCGCTGCGCCAAGGTAAAACTTATTGGGATCATTAGGCCCTTATAAAGACATTGTCAAAATAGGTTAGAATGACACCCTTCCCATGCTCTGAAGTGTTCACGTATTCACGCCTCTAAATCTAGACTTATCTAGACCAGCTAGAGAAAATAAAAACCCCCAAAATTGAAACCGATGTTACAATTTAGGGCACGCATGCATCAGCTTTGTGTATGGTATCGCCCACAATGCTCGAGATGGCTATAATTTGCGGATTATTATCTTTGATCTTTGTTTTTTATCTTCATTATCATCATCAACTTATGTCACTATTTACATTATAACTGAACATTTACATCGATTCCAATGAACGGTAATATTGCGTACGATATTTTCGTTAATGTGTTTATTTGACAATTGTTTTCGTGTGTTTGTTTACCGACATTTATATGTACTAGTATTCCGTAATTTATTCTTTAAAGTACATTTTTTAAAATGGCTTCAGGTTGTGATAATTCCCGCAAAATGTTAACCTTCGACAAAAAACTATGACAATTTAAAGAAATATGAAGATTGATTGACTGATGCGAAACTCTCAATGCTTGTAGTGGCTCTACAATTAAACACAGTTAAAATTTAACATTGTTTTATATTTGCATAACATTTTGGAATTTCCAAAAATATTGCTGAATTTTAGGTTATCTTATATTGTTTCGTAAAATGTTTTTAATTTAATTTCTTAATTATTATCAATTTGCTTATGTATTGAAACAAAACTAAATAGATTATTCAGAGTTTTCTTTATACAGAAAATCCTTTGTTTGCAGAATGCCTTATTATGTTATATCCCATATTAATCTGACAATGGGTCTCTAGTTTGCAGAACTTACAAACTTTTTTAAAGCCGCGCTACATTTATTTCTACGGCGCGCGCGGAATATTCATATATTAGGAAAAAAATTTTTTTTTTCGCTATATGTAGGAATTCATTATTACGAAATTTTATTTTTTGGTCCCTTGAATTTCTCAATAACGAGGTTTTACTATATTAGATTAATAAATTAAATGTAAGAATTACAAACGTATGTATTTGTGTTACTAGATATTGTAAATTTACCTGTCCATTGATATTCATTCCCGTAAACATGTTCTTGAGGGTTTCATCGTCAAACGGATTCTGGCTTTGTAAATTGCCCGCATTAGTGTTCATACTCTCTAGCGCCTGGGATATGGCTGTATTAACCTAAACATAAAATAGTGTTAATTAAAATTAATAATTAAGTGTTAACAGTAACTTAGTGGTACAAGAGCCATATGTATTGGTATTAAAAATAAAATTCAATTTTATTTTATTATATCTTAAAATAAAGTTGAACGTAATAAATAACATGTGCCCATTATTATGAAAGTGGTCTAAGTCAAAAAATTAAAAAAAATGATTTTATCAATTATTTTGCATCACATTGTTTTAAATTAAATATAATACGAAGCAAATTGTAACAATTGTGAAAAATTTGTAGCGTTATATTCAGTGTATTGTTACGATGTTCAAAGGTATTCTGCTAGTGTTTATTCTGATAATAGAGTAAGTCATTTCAACCTTAAATTTTTTATTTCCTTATAAGCTACATGCAACATTTACATGTTGTGTAATATAAAAATATTTTTTAATCAATTCTAATGTAAACCTTCAAATATTTCGAAACGAAAGAAACATGACTTAGACCATTTTCATAATAATGGGCACATATGAGTCGCCGTCTTTCAGTAGTCGCTATAACAGATTTTCACAATTTCAAGAAAATCAAGCAAAACTGAAAATTTTAATGACAGGCATTATTTTACATTTGTAGAAAATTTATTAACTTCATTTTTAAATAAAAGAATTAATTCTGAATCTAATGATACAATTTGTGTTATAGGAGATTTTGAAATTCAATGATACATATGTAGTTTGTAAATGGAATGACATATTTCATATTCATCTATTGACAAAAGTCCTTTGTGTACCTTTCACACCTTTATGCCAACCCTTATTATAATTCTAAAATTTTGCTACATACTTCCAAATAATCTACATATGTATGCGACTTTTCATTAAATACTGTGATACTTAAACTTTTTATTTCTAAGTCAAACATTATATTTATACACATTTGTAGAAGTTTTACAACATTCAGTCTGCTTCGATTCAATTCAATTCTTTCATATTGATGAAACAAGCATCCTGAAACAATTTTAGCTTTAAACCAAAGTAAATATGTCGCTGAAAACAGCAAAGGATAAATCTATTTTCTGAAAAACCTCAAAACTAGTCGCTACTAGGACTTGAACCCCGGATCTATTAGACCGGAATCGGCGATAGTGACTAATACTACTCATCATCACCACTTTAGGACAGCTGTTTCAAAAGACACTTGTCACATTGATACTTTGAAAGTTGCAGTATACGACAATGAATAATTCAATAGCCCACTATTTTAGTAATGAGAGTTCATCCAATGACGATCTCGCTGATTAATTTACAAATATTACCAAAGATTCTTCACCAGCAAAGTGACAGATTTCAAATGCAGGGGTGAATAAAACCATAGACTAAGCATAAAATTGAATGTATTGCCAATGGTGAATATTTAAAGTAAATCAATTTTGGTAAAAATCACAGGTACAGTAAAACCGCGATATAACGAAACCCGATATAGCGAAAAATGACGTATATCGAAAAAAAATCGAAATTTAGTCCCTAAATCCAATTTTTCATACAAAAATGCATTTATATAACGAAATCCCGTTAATATTTATAACAAAATCATTTTTGTCCCGTACGAAATAATGCCAATACATTTACGTAAATTTATAACGAAATGAAAAAATGTTAAAAGATGAAAATATTATTTCTCACTTACAAAGCTGCGCCGCTGCATCTGCCGTATGCGAACGGTTTTATGGCCTTTTCGGCGGTGCGCGGCAGTCTGCCGACAAGGTAGTAAAACAATTCAAACTTCTTCTTGTGTTCATAGTATCATATTTTGAAGTGGTTGCCGCCATTACCGGTAAGAACTTTCGTAATTTCTATACGACTCATTTTAAAAAAAATGCCGCGATTCAACTGTAAAATTTTATTTTTGAAGTATTTTTTATGTTTCATGCCAAAAACTATGTTTGAAGCGGCTCTACATTTAAACACAATTAAAATATTGTTTTGTGTTTGCAATATTCTGGAATTTACAAAAATATCTTCCAATTGGTGTTGAATAGGTTCTGTTCTTAATTTAATTCCTTTGATTATCCATTTGCTTATCTGTTTTAATAACAAAACTACTAAAAATATGTAGGTATTCAGTTCCCCAATGGCACTTCTTCCCTGCTTGTTTGCAAAATTTTTTTGCGATCGTTTTTGAAGCCGCGCAACATTTTTTTGCGACGGCGCGTAACATATAGTAGTAGGATTTTTTTAATTTATTTCGTTATATGTGGGAATTCGTTATTACGAATTTTTATTTTTTGGGCCCTTGGATTTCGTTATATCGCGGTTTTACTGTATTTGATGATTATTCATCGTGCTACACTATTAAGGGGGATTGACTTTGACAGTAGTAAATTTGACACGTGAACGCAAACAATTTTTCCACTGATGATGGTAAAAAGATACAATGGTAAAAATTTACCATGGTCAAAATTTACTACTAACCACACAACCATCCCTTAGAATACATTTTTCAAATAATTTTGCTCTAACTTGTCAATTTACTATTGTGTTGTTATCAATAACTTTATTTTAACGTTTATGTGTAGTTTTTTTAATGTTTTTCATCAAGTTTTATGTAGCTGCAGTAATAAAGAGCAGACTACATATACTGATTTAAATTTAAAAAAGTAATTTTAAATTATATTATACTAAAATAATATTATGGTTTAACTGTCATAATTATCACAAGACTTCCTTGCCTTCACTTACGTCATTAAATGCCTTGGGTTTTTCTATTTCAGATTCTAACTTGGGATCCTCATCATCAGCGTCCGTGGACCCTGTAGGCTTCATCACCTGCGCTGCAGCTTCTACGGGTACAACACGTCTAAATTTAATGTTATTATAGTATTACTCTACTCACACTCGAGCAAAGGCAGTAATCAATCTGCAATCAGTGTATAAATCATATATCATAAATAATTTTAAACTAAATTATTGGATAACACGATTGTACCTGCCATCATTTGAAAAGTTGCAGCTATTTGTTCCTGGCTGATGGACTCCTCTGAAAAATAACAAATAATGAAATTAATAACAGAAGTGGGAGACCAAAAACTGTTCTTTTGAGGTGTTCACAGCGATGGTATTAGATAAAGATTTGACCTCATGTTTTCAGAGCACAGAAATGTAAATAAATCTATATTAAAATAATTCTCACCTCGAATGTCGGTCACACATTATTTAATAATGTCCTGCAAGCTTAATCCACGCAAAATTAAAAAAAAAAAAATTCTTCAACCGTTCGACAGTTTCGTCAATTGACTGAATATGAAAAATATTGCTCTCTGGATCATTTAATTTATTGAATGAAGAAACACGCCATTAATAATGGACTCTCACCTAGTGCAATCGTAAAAAGTTTTGTTTCGTACACATTTATCATTACCTCACTCATCGTCTTGTTGCACTTTTTTTTTAGTGTGTTACACTATGTGATGGAACAACACTGATAAAAATTTATGTTAACAAATGAAACAGTATTGCCTTCCTTAAATATGAGAGTATTTCATTAATATTAAATACATAAATAAATAAAAAAACATTGGCTTAATATACCAGTCTGTAACTCATATAGTTTTAACTATTTTATAAATTACAGTAGAACCACCACTATCTAGATTAAATGGGATTTAACATGGTGATAACGAAAAATCTATATAATTAAGAAGAGGGAAAAATTATCTATTATGAATACATGTATAACTTCACATGTATGCCTACAAAAAATAATTGTTTTTTGAGAACTTCAATTATAGATTTTTGTTTAAAACTAGTCATTTTCAAAATTGCCAAACCACGTATACTTTTGAGACACATAAGTTGTCTTGAGTCAAATTCTTCCTGTCTGAACTGTATTCCACTGAAATGCTTCAGAATGTATAGGACCGATATCTCCCCTCTCAACAATTTCCTCATTGTCTTGTTCTTTTGAGGGTAAGTCAGAAACTGTCGCAATTATTTCCATATAATTAAAAATTTGGAATCCAGGATCATTCGCATTGCAATTAACCACTGGCTGACATCTTCTTCATCACATTTACTGCATATTAAAATATGTTTGACTGTTTCTGTAATGTCTCCTACAACTCTTACATTTGATAAAACGCGGCGTGTAAACTAACGTGGATGGCGCTGCGTATTTAGTATTATTTAATAAATCATTTTAAAAAAAATTTATACAATCCGGATTATCGAGGTCTGGATAATGGAAGTTCTACTGTAATTTAATTCAATTTTATCCTTAGAATGTTGACATTGAACATATAAAATAATATTTTCTATATTTGCTCAAATTGTCTCTGGCTAGGGAGTTTTCTGGTATACTAAATTTATTTATATATGTGTTAAAAAAACTTACAGAGTACATATATATTATATCTTCTGATATATATGAATAATAAAAATCCAAATTTTTGCAAAAAGGTAAATAATTATTGAATGTAGACAATTATAATTTTATTAGATCAGAATAAATAAACAGTAAGATGTGTTACCGGGGCAGCCCTTAAGCGAGCTGAGTAGAGAGGCCATGTTACTCTCGAAGGTGGCTGCCGCCTGCTGCAAAAACTCCTCGCTCCACACATTCTCTGAAGGGTTGCATTCCGCGCCATCTTCTGCAGTTGCGACACTAGAGCCACCCACGCTGTTTTTGCGGGCCGCCGGCCACACTGACATGTCTTCTAGGGCACCTGAAACCAGCGCAAAACTGTACATTGTATTCACTATCTCAAAGTATTTGACAAAATTCGCAATATGTTCCATTGTCCGTTACAACACATAAAGGTACTGGTTGTGATCTCAGCAACCTTCACATATTTTTAATTAGAGAAAAACAGTAGGAGCTTGAAAGCAAGAGTTTCTTTAAAAAATAAACTGGTTTCCACAGTGGCAGCCAGTCCTTTTTTTCTCAAGTGACGCACTCGAACGGCATTCCGGCACCTATTTTTGGCGGTTTTTCAATGTTTCAAAAGTAATTTTTTCATGTCTAAAATAAAAAATATTCAAGATAAATTATATATAATCGATTTATGCTCTAATGATACAATACGACTTTGTGACAGCAACATTTGCTTTAAATTAGGACAGTGATAGCGAACCTATGACACGCGTGTCAAAGGTGACATGCCACAGGGTTTTGGGCAACACGCCAGCGTTCACTAATATCAGAGTTATCAAAGAATACGTGTCCCGTCACCAGACTTTGCAACTAATACCGATTTTGAATGACCGATTTACATAAAAAAAGCTAAGTTTGATCGTTAATAAATTATCTAAAAGCTGTATGAGAAGGAAACGGCTTTAAAAGTTTAAAAAATAAAATAAAGGTTGCTGACTTTCCAACTATTGCAATCATGTTGAGTAAGTTTGATAGATAATTTATTATGTATTCGCCACTCTGTATTACATTAAAGTATTGTCAGTTGGGGAGACTTCTCTCAAACCAATTGAAAAGTAAAATATTTAATAATTTTAATTAAAAATCTAAACCATCCAAGATAATTTTTATGCTGAGATTGACAAAGAAAACAAAAATAATAATTTCAGGAATCGTGTTATTACACGAAGTATGCCTAAATGCAACACAACAACTGCACAGTATCAAAATTCTTACCTAATAATTATTATTATCATCTACCAATTGAAACAATAACAGTAGAACAAAATCAAATATATCATTAAAAAATAAATTTAGTCCAACTTATTGAAATGTTTTACTAAATTGACGGGCAGAAAACACATAAATGGAAGAATTTCTGTGTAAAAATTTCATATTTAAATAATTACCTACATACAGTATATATAACAGCATTACAATATTCCAATTTCCAAATCTTAAAAAATAGAAATGAACTTGTTTGTTTTCTGTTTAAAAAATGTACCTTTAGAATAACAAAGAACAAATATACTTCATTTGTATATTTCAAAGAGAATTGACACTTTACTCCAATAATAACAATAATACTAGATTATAATTATGATTATTGGGAGTGATCATAACTCTATTTTACAATAGCGTTTAAAATTGTCATGTGAACTTATGGATATGATTTTGTGAAAAGGTCTTTTCATTTTTTTTTAAAATCACTGATGTGCTGCTCATTATTAAGGCCAGCCACCGCTAATATCCATTCATACAACTTAAGTCTTTTGGCAACAGCTCATCAGCTCTACAACCTTTCCTGCAGCTGATGTAGAGACTGATTTGAGAGTTTAACATCTACTGTTCTAGTTGTTTGGGATGCAGAGCTCCTGAAGATACAGAGGCGCCATTTTAAATGTAGTACATCAACCAAAACAATTGAAATTCTATTAGTTCACGTAAAAGAGAATCTTAACAATCCATATATTATCAGTGTTGCCGTGTTGTAATGAATGAATTTCCTTTAGACACGCAGAAGGACATTGGTACATTACACATATAAGATGTTTTAAAATAAGAAACATAATAATTTCATTATAATCCAGAATTAAACACTACAAATCTCTCTTTTAGAACTAGATAACAATAGCATTTTACCAATATTAAAATTTAAATATAAATATTAAAGAAAGATAAAATCAATGCCACCAGATAACAATTATTATGTTTATCATCTTACTCCATTTTGTGAAATAATATTCTTCCTCGTGAGATTGATTTAGTTGTGTATTGCTTATTGCCGGGTACACATTGCTTTAGCATGAAACCTAAATAATGTGTGTGTTAGTAATGAGACAAACCAAACAATAAAAATGTCTTATGTTGCCGTGAATCATAGATTACTAAAAAAAATACTGTAAAGGCACTAAATTAAAAAACCTATGTTAAAATTTTTAAATAAATTATTGGACAGTATTTTCAAAAATGTCTTTGTGCCCTTTGTGTTAAAAAAAATACCCGAGATAAGGATTAAGAGCAAGCGTAATAAATTAAATCCGTAATCTTAGTCAAATGAAATTATCGTAACTTGTCGCAAACGAAGTATTTGAATATTTAATATGCACTCGACTTTTGATCTTTGGACGGCAAAAAATAAGGTTCAAAGTTCAGATGATGAAATATAACCCGATAGGGCCGTGAATGAAGCTACTCCAGCAAAAATTACGACACATTCGACAGCTCCATACATTTATAGGTTATATTAATAATTATTGCATAACAATTTCAGTGCGTATGACTATATGTATAACTTACTGTCTAATAAACTATTTAATTCCTTGTCGTCGGCAGGCGGGACCGACTTTTCATCCTTGTTTTCTGACATTTTAAAATTTGATAAAACAATTGATAGCAGTCAAAACACTTAAGTTAAAAATTCGCCTATCCCGTGAAATTAGAAAGTGTTGCCAGAGAAACTTTTATCTTTTAAACCTTATCTATGTTTTAAACATAATAAAATTTTGATTTTTTGATTCATTCATCCAAAGTATCTACTTTATTGAATTGTTCATAATATATGAAATATTATTTTATATTATTTATTAACGTTTCAATTAATGTTATATTAATAGTGGTTAAGACGAATATCATGCTATAATATAATATATTAACATAAAAGTAAAAATAAGTCATAAAAGTACATAGTTTTATTTAATGACCGAAGTGATAGGGGGTTTATAAAAAGAAAAGGCTTTAAATCAGTTTATTAGAGTGATGCCCCGCACTCTGGTAAATAATTCGCTCCGTGATTCATTTACAGATATCACACCATTATGGTTATGAAAAAGAACACAGGTGAACTATATGAAACACAAATAATACACGAATTTTTTTTTTTGTCCCTGCATAATGTACGAATGGGCAGGTATACATCCGTAATGATAACGTAACTCTAATTTATTTCTACCGCAATTTGTTCTGCGATGCTCCGATGGGGCCTTCTTCCAAAAACCAGGTCTCTAGCTGCCGAAATGGCATCGTTAGCATTCGCCTGGGCGGCTGCTTCAGAATTGACTCGGCGTCTGGCTATCAGGTTGGTTCGACTACTAACTATCGGGCTGACTTGGCATCCGACTGCTCGTGGGTGCTTGGAGCTGGCTAGGCAGCTGCTTCCGAGCTGACTTGGTGTCTGGTTATCAGGCCGGTCTGACTTCATTTCAGCCTGGAGCTAGCGGTGGAAATGAGTCTGCCTGGGTATATATGTGGCAGACCTAATTGTAATTGGGTACAGATTTGAGGATCTCGGCGATTACGTTATTCAAAGACTCGCTTAGGTGGTTTGGTCAAATGGAACGAATGAATGAGGAGAGAATAGTAAGTTTAACGTTCTATTCTCTCTGCTTAGGTTATTCAAGATGCATGAATCTGGAAGTTTTTTTTCCTCAGTATTGGAGCTTCTACACGGAGGCCATAGCTTATCCGCGTTTGTATTTAATACAAGGCCAGTCTTATGTTTACGCATTATTTGTTCTCTAGAAAACGCTCACTCGGGAGCCATTACTTTTGGATGCTATTATAATTGTCGGTAGTTTATTGCCTCACACTAATGGCTGACGGACGCGGTAGCAATTATACACGTCACTCTAACTTGATATATCGCTTATTGTGTGTGGCTAACGATTAATTACTTCACCCTTAGACAAGAGAAATTTGAGGGACAACACCTTCAAAGAATATCTAATCTATTTGAGCTCGTCTGTTTTTCGTCAAATTGACGGCGCCCTCGCCCGCTCGGACCGCCGCGGTCGGCAGAGAGACACATGGCTATTACGTATTCGCAATCAATTATCCAATTATTACCATCTAATCAAACGCGTTCACTTTATAATCGAGGTCGGAGCATAACAGCAGAGCGGCGAGAGTTATCGAAAATGTTCTTTTGAAACAGCATTAAGTAACGGTTTGATTTTAAGTTAACTTATAATTTCAAATACATTCAAGATTAAATAACAGTTTTACGAATCACTAATTTACAAAGAGATTTACCTTATTGTAACTGCATGCATGTTAAAACTTTTATACCTACAATGTGAGATCTGAAATAATTCCATCTTATCTATATTTAATAAATGCTTCGTATGAGTTGGTAAGGCGTTATTTTTATTTTGCTGCGTGTGATTTACTTTTTGAATAGATTAATCATCTACAACATGGAAATTCTCGTACGAATTGAAACGACGTAAATAGTATAATTAAATTGATTCTTTTTAAGTAATGTGGTAGGTCATGGAAAACACAATATGACCTCTTGTGTCCTGAGATGTAGATTATTTATAACATAATATACATATACATGGTGGCCCAAAAAAGTGAGAACATCTCGTAACGTGATTTCAAAACATAATATAATTAATTATAATTCTTAATGTAAACAATATTTAGCTAATCAGAAATCATCAAAACACCCCCATATTGCATAATCTACTGGGTTTAAATCTGGGATGTTCGGTGGCCACATCCCTGGCTCGATGATATTAACATTCTCACGACGAAGAAAGTTGATTGTATTTCTGGCTGTGATGAGTCCTGCTGTAATGTCTAGCTATACTCCATTTGTTTTGAAACTCTTTGATCATTTTCCCAGCACCTCAACGTTTTTCAATTCGAAAATTTTTGATCAGAATACGGTCTTCTACTGTAACACTTGTCATTCTGGGCAACAATTTGAAAAAAACAAATATAAACAATGTGAAAATTAATAATCAAAGATGGCGACCGAAAATTGTCGAAATAAAACGTAATATAAGTAAGAAAGTAAATTATTTATCTAAGCAATTGTTGATATAGTTAAACTAATTTTGATATAATTATATCACATTTAACGAAATGTTCTCATTTTTTTTGGGCCACCCTGTATATAACCTAAGAGTAACAAAAATTTTTATCCTTCAAACTTCAGTACGCTATCAAAAACCATCAAATTCACTAATAAATAATTGTTTTTTTTTTTCATTCAAAATTAATCACAATCAAAATTCAAAGGTTTTATAATATATTTTTTGGGTGTCGAGTCGGTGGTTAAATGAAGGAATGATGATTGGCGTGTTGATGTTTATTGGTAGAGATAACGGATAGAATTACAGAATGAAGAGATGTAGAAGGCGAGCGTGAACTATGAAATATTCGAAGCGAGTCGGCGGTCTCGCCCGGCGACCGGCGACCGGCGACCGGCGAGCGGGCGAGGTCCGGACGAGACCCCCAAAATTGGTGACCCTGACGTGATGGCGTAATACCGCATGGGAGAAACAAGGAAACGAAGAGACGCACGCACCTGGACTATTTATGTCAAAAATGTGTTCTTTTTTTAAAAACAAGTTTTCACTTTTAAAAGAGGAATATGATATTTCTTATATTGTTTCATATTTATCTTGTTCGTTGTGTACAACTATAAACAAGTTAATAAAAAATAAAATGTTCATTTACAATATTCTAAAATGTATTTACATGTATATATTATTTTAATACTTTCCTACTGTTCAGTAATACGTAATGACATATTGAAGAAACATATACACAACACACATTTCTTTTAAAATGTTTAATATTTTTTTGCGATTTTAGCCACGGAGAACACATTCTTATTGTGAAGTTGTAATTATTAACAATAAAATTGTATCAATGTGTCTAAAATTTAATAAAAATGAATCGATTATTCTGGCGTCTGCTATCAGATTACTCAAAGGTATTTGAGATTCTGTAAAAATAAGATAGATGGCTCTTTTAAATAATTGAACGATTAAATGTATTAATATCTAAAAGGAAACATATAGGTTCGAGAATTTGTCGCTAAACATATTGTCGCTGTAGCATAGTTGGATAATGCACCTTCCCCGGTTAGGAAAGAGATCCGGGTTCGAATCCCGGTGGCGCAACAATAATATTTTTCGATAAAATTGATTTTATATGTATATCTTTCTAATTAATGTATTTAATTCATATTTAAAATATCACAGACCTATGTTCTGAATAATTACAATGTCACAATAAGAATGTATTTTAACATATATAATTATTGTACATACAAAACGTAAAGGTATATGGTGCCCATAGACTACAAGCATATTTTACATCCTACTGCATTTCGAACCTTTCTACTTAAAGTATAATATAATGAAAATAAATTACCAAGGAGAGCAATTTAAAAATTGTCAAGTTCATTTACTAAATATAAACCGATTTTTAGTTTCATACAATGAGAAATACATTTGTGGTAATTCATTATAAATATAATTTAAAACAATTCACTTTGTTTAAACAACACTTTATTTTTGCTAATACCAACCGGTTTCAGAACCAACTACAAAATACTAACGTAATGTTACAAAATATGAGCAATTATACATTAGTTTCAGGTGTTAAAGTGATTGATGCGGTGACTGGGGGGAGGGGGTGTGGGGAAGACATAGATGATATGGTGAAAGAGAATATTTAATATAGAACTGTAGGTTTGATTTTTTTTGTTGTTAATTACGCATTCATTAATATTTATGGATTTCTTGATTTCTAGGGTCTCTAAGTTATCTAAGCGTTTACCTTTAATATTAATGTGGAGAATATTGACTCCTGTATTTTTATCGAACCTATAGTTATTTTCAATAATGTGATTGGAAAAAAACTATTATTTAAGCATCTCATATGTTCCTTAATCCTAGTATCAAAATTACAACTCGTTTTCCCTATATAAAATGAGGGGCAGTCTTTACAGTTCAATTTACACCAGAGTGAGTCAGTTTATGATCCCCATCTTTAACATGACCGGTTGGTGTTAAGAAAAATAAAGTGGTGTTTAAACAAAGCGAATTGTTTTTAATTATATTAATAATATATATTTATTGTCACCAGTTGTCGGTTCTCGCCGCACTCGCCAGCCGAACGGCGATGTAGCATTTACGGTCGTTGGCTTTTTTGGTACCTCACCAAATGTCGGATGGCCCAGTTTATAAATTCTATTCACGTTTTATACATATTAATTTATAGATTAAGAAAACCATTCTCTAACACTTGAGATTGAGTAAACCCAGGCAGATGGAATCAATTATTAGAATTGCCCTGTCCAAGCTTATCAAGCTATCGAGAATAAGATTGACGAAATATTGCAGGATGTACGATGAAAATCGTACGGTGTCATTATTCAGGCAATGTCACGATCTTCAAATGTTTCCTACTTGTTTATGCTCATTGTTTTTCACTGCCACGTATGTCCAGAGGGTTTTAAGGCGGCCTGTCGCCTCTTGATTTCCCTCGGATACCACTGCATGATTACATTCGTACATTGATTTATTCTCTCGGTGTATTCAGTCACTGTTTACTGTTTCCGAGGTAATTTTGTAGAAAATAAAATACTCGTTCTATTTATTTGAGACGCGTTTCGCCTTGCAAGGGCATTATCAATCTAATAATTTGAACACAATAATTTGTATTTATAACTATAATGAGAGACAGCTATACAATTTATTTACATGCGATGAAAAGGGACCTCATTATTCAATGGAATTCTGAGGATTTCCATATATTTTGAATGCTTTTAATTATACTAAGTAACCATTCAGTTTCAACACTAATGGTATTTCAATGTCGTGGGTAATTTGTAGAAAAGGATAAAAAAAAAAAATTGTCTTTCTTGCCGTATTGTCATCTTAGAATATAAAATTATACAACTGTCTTTTTTCTACAAATTACCCATGAAATTAAAACATCATTAGTGTTGATACTGGATGCATTCAAAATGTATGGAAATCCTCAGAATTCCAATGAATAATGTTGTCCCTTTTCATCTGATGTAAATAAATTGTATACAAAAATATTAAAATTTAGGTCAAACACAGAACGGCTTAAATATATTACCTAATCAAATATACAATTGTCTTAACCTTTACCATACCATGATATAAAATACTCGAACGCAGCCATGCTGTCAACTCGTGTTACCGTAAATAACAGTTAGAAAAAATGTTTTTATTAGCTTTAATGGCACGAATTTACTCTAAATATTGAGCATTCAATTTTGAAAAAATGATTAATAACATAATTTAGAGTATGCATTAAGTCGTATACAATGTGCCCTTCCTTCTTATCTCTCTTCAGTTAATTAGTGAGAAAGAGACAATTATATTTGTATGTTTGTTGTTCAAGTTACTGTGAAAATAGAGTGTGATCTCAGTCTTTCATATCACAAATTGTATTTTTACCAACGTTCTAACTATACAACGGATTGAATGAAAAACATAATTGTTTTTGTACGATTCCCTTTTCATTCATAATTGGTTTTTCACTAGTCATTCCTAGGCGCTAATATTTTCTTTAGGATTATCTAAAATATGAATTTTATATTGCATGTCTTTACCGGAATATTACAGGTTTAATTATGATGGTAGACCTGCGTTACTGCATGGTTTAGGAAGGGTTAATATAGCACCTAAAAAGATTACACTTGTATTTAAGCATTAAACATTGGAGTAGTATATCACTGTGCACATATTCTATTTGTGTATTATCTAAGCTGTATGAATTCCAAACAACTGTATTAATTTTAAATCAATATTGAAAAACGCGGATGGTGCCAACCTTTGCACTTAATTGTTGCAGTTTATTTGAATCAATTTGGCCTATACACACGCGCGCGCGCGTCCGCTGTCTATTTGCGCGCATCTTCGGCGCATCATCGCTCGGCCTATTTTGGTCGGCGTCGTCGATACGCGGCCAAGGATCGATTTGTCACGGCTATTGTTAGACTGACAACTGACAACACCTTACCTGGTCGGCTGCCATTTCCTAGATTTGACTGGGTCAAAAAATACACGCCCTTGTTGACAAACTGACAGGTCGCCGCGCGCGGCCGCCGACAGACGACTCATTGTACACGGTTTTTTGTAAACACGTCCGTGTAAACGACTCGTGAATTGTTTTTTAATGGACTGCTGTTGTAAACAAACGCATATTTTAAGCGAGAGTTATGTCTATTTTCAATCTGCCCTCCAAACAAACACCTGAAAAACAAAATATGGTAAACACTTTACAACGTACTGGTGTGCAATGATCCACCTAATTTTGTTTCATCTAATTTTAAATATGAATTAAATGCTATTATTAATTAAATGCCTACTGTAGCTACCGGTGGGAGCCGGGTTGACCACATTACTGATGAAGATGTATTAAGACGCATTGATAAGTCGAGAGAACTAATGACAACTATCAAGGAAAGTTGCATAATTCGGACACATTTTCCGCAATTATTTTTTAGAACTCATTGTGCAGAGGAAAATAAAATTTAGTGAATGCGTAGATAGAAATAAATTATCTTGTCATCAATAATCATTTTTTATATAAATGTACAGAATTTGTTCATATTCCTTTAATATTTTCGGCTCATAATTTAGGTACTCATAACATATTGTGGAATATATTTATATATAATATACCCTGTACGTAATAATATATATGTAGAATATATAGAATTTTGTAAATATGATAGAAGATTAAAATTTACTGAAAAATTGATCTAATAGAAACACATAAAAACATTAATGTACACACAAACGTATACTTTTATACACAGTGTTTATGTAAATACCTTCGATAGCTGGTTCCCAGGATCCGATTAACAATAAGCACACATATGATATATGAACTGCACTAACCTTTTAATTTTTGTTGTCTTTCTGGTCCGATGTGGTTGTTCTTTTCGCCGGGTTGTCTTCTTTTGATTTCGACCGACCGAAGCGCGCACCGGTGGTTTATTTGGAACTCTGGACTGGTCGAAGCATGGGATATAATTAAACCGTCTGTCGTTTATCGTCTTCATAGGTTTCCGAAAAAAGGGCGGCAATACTCACACACACGCACATGTACATTATTATAAACCAAGAAACCCAGTGGTGTCAATCAAAGTAATAAGGTGGCGCATAAAAGGCGCACACAGTGAAATCTACCGGATTCTTTTATGTTATATATGAATATTATGAAATTTTCCCGTGTCTGTCTTTCACGTCTCAATTCCTTAACAGATTTATGTAAGCACTATGTAGTGATAATAAATCACATCAAATCAGCGAAGACTTAAAAACCCAGTGGACTAATTAATACTACTGATATCTTAATTTTCAAAGCTTGCCCTTCAGGAATATCATGATGATGGTACCCATGTCCATGCTTTAGATATTACCTGATCTTTTTTCAGAAATAAATATATTTTGCATGGTTCAATAAACTTGATATTTTACCAGCCTGTGCCAACCGCTTATCCCGGGCTGAAGTAACGCTGGAATTTCTATTGTAGTATCTTATATATTTAGTTAACCGATTTTGAAAAATCAACTGAAGTTCTCTTTCTTTCGTCGAACTGAATGTGAATAACGGCAACAAAAAATATATAGTAAGAGTTTTTTTATATGCATTTTTAAAGTTATACTTTTTAAAATTATTGAAATTAGCAGGGGCGTGCAGTGCATACAAGCAAAAAAGCTGTGCATAACTAAAAATTCTGGAAAACAAATATAAATTAAAAAATTGGATTAACATAAACGAAAAGATTATTTTACAATTAGCGCCATCTGTGTACTAGTAGAGACTTTAATTTATTAGTTCTAAAAATTATCACAACTCACCGCTGTACTCATGGCGCTTCTTTTTATTCGCCGCATCGTGCTATTTACATTACTCAGTTCTGTCTTATCTTTAAGCTAGTGAATTATTCAAGTCATATAAATTACTATATACTAAATTGAAAATTCCTTTCGGTTGATCCGTATTGTATGAAGTCGTTCCCTATGCTGTTTTTAACAGAATAACATTAGAAAGGGTTACAACTGCGTGCAAATCATTGAAGTGTCTACTTCCTCTTTTACTAATTTGCGAATTTTACTATTTCACGATTTTAAACTGTTGATTTCATGATTGTTTTTTAAATTTGGTGCATGGATTGGTTTTTGATTTGAGAAAAACAAAAAGCAATTGGCAGAACTATTTCCTACGTTAACCGTTAATAAAAATAATTATTTCCTTTAGTTATTACGTGAAGTATTTTCAAACAATTAATTAATCATGTTCAATCATAGAAAATGTTCTTAAAAACGTCCACACATTTTTTATATGAGTAAGAAAGTATTATTTTACGTTAAAACTTAAGCCTTAAAAACACTATTAATAGTACTCTAAAATTATAAATAAATACATTGTAGGGTTGCATAAACGACGGATTTAATTTGTCTAAAGACGTCGGTTAAATGAAAGTACATATATTATATATCATATGTCATTGGTAACAGCATAGCCTAAATCTATGCATATTGCACGCCACTGTAAATTAGAATACGCGACTTTAGCACATACCATTTTTTAAATATTTCACTGAGCATTTTTCTACATTACAATTTACCTTTTAATATAATAATTTATTAGTTCATCACATTTTTGACACACTATGAAAGAAAACACTTCCTTCAGTGCCCTGCCAGCTACACTAGTATTTACTGCTTTTCCGCAATGGCAAGTAATGTAAATAAACTTAATCCAATCTAATTCATTTCTAGAATTGGTCAAACATTAATCAAAAAAAAAAATATTTAAAAAAAAAACCATCATTTAGTTACGCCTGATAGCCAGGCAATTTTGATAACATTAATATTATGTAATTTGCATACCTCATTTCTACTCTCAAATACAGCCAACCGTTTACCGAGTCTTAACAATTGTTATAATTGCTATTATATTGTGGTTTTTTAAATATATTTTTAATAGGATTCAATATCGCCTACCGTCTCGATTCGCAATTTAATTCAATTTGCTATGAAATGAGTGTTAATTTTTTTTTGTTAAACATCTACTTCCTTTCTGTCTTCATGTCTAATCATCCTGCTTTTATCTTTGAACTGAGACATTGAGCTTTCAGTATTTGAATATAAAGTTTTCTATTTTTTTCGGCGGAAAATAATTTATTTTGAACAGCTGTTGATTTGAATACCTACATATTATATAATATGACTAGTATATTTTTACTTGTCCAAAATAAATAACAAGTGCTACTAAAATATAATTTTATTTTCTCGTTATCTAAACTACTTTATTTGTAATTATATTATCATATTAATTAATTGAACGAAAAGTAAATAATCAAAAAAAAATTGTAATATTTTTCATTTTGATTAGCAAAAAGTCAATTATGACCAAAATATCAGATGATACCTTGTTATTTCAAGGTCACCGAATAATGGCATCAACCTCACAATGCATTTTCACAAGACTCGATCCTGGATCGCCTTTACAGCTGACTCCAGGGTCTATCCAGCCAGATGCAACTTACGTATTGACCATAGCATTCTTCTAGGTCTTTTTAAAAGTTGGGCCTTTTAAAGACAATATTGCATCATAATTGCACATCGTTCATATACCAGTGATAGAGTTTGGCAACATAAAAAGGTGCATGTGTCTTGTCACGTAGACAATAAGTGTTTACTGAGATGCGCACACGGAGCACATAAGGTCAAGAAAAAATAATACTATTAATGTGCATTGAAATTCGAAAATATTTCTGTATTGTTGTACATTTTAGCTAAGTGTAATATATTAAGGAGAGCACATTCTAATTGAGAAGTTGTAATTATTCAGAACATAGGTCAGTGATATTTTGAATACAAATCAAACGTATTAATTAGAAACATGAACATATATATAAAATCAATTTTATCGAAAAATATTGTTGTTGCTATCGGGATTCGAAGCTGGATCTCTTCCAATTTGGGGAACGTGCATTAACCAATTATGATATACCAACACAGTGGATTGACGATAATTTTTCGAACTTATATGATACACTTTTAAAATTAATACATCTATCGTTCCATTACTTGAAAGCCATCATCTTCATTTTTAAGGAATCTTTGAGTAATCCGATCCGTCTTGTATACACAAAGATTTAATTTTCGAAAAGTAAATACTTTTACTGTTGCATAAATGTGTCATTAACTATCGTATTTATGTTTCCACAAATAATGTGTGCAGAATACCCCTCGTCCCGTAACTAACGTTCCAAACCCCTGTCCCACATGTACACTTTATTTCACGTCTTCTCATTTATTGTCTGCGTACTGCCAACACATATTTTGTCGCCTATAATATTTGACGTATTTCTTGGTACACTTGGGTTGCTGAATTTCAAAAATGTGATCACATTTTTGCGCTATCAGCTCTAATTTTTGAGATATTTCACGTGTCTTTTATGCTAATTCCTCTGTTCACACTAATATAGCAATCTTATTTTATTTAAAAACATTTCCAAAATGACTAAATCGCCACATTACTAACAATTGACTTACTTACATAATAAAAATATAACGGGCACCATACACAATATAAACAAACTTATTTTATAAGTCTATAAGACAGTCTCGCCGAAAGCTCCAACAGTAAATGGCCATGATTTTTATATCTCGGTGAAATGTTGTTTTTCACTTAAATCACCAGGAAAGCCATTTATGTAGCTGTAAACGTTGTGAACCTTAATAGAGTCATCTTGCAGACGAGAATGAAAAAAACTAGACACAATGTTATTTAATGATTGAGCACAGTTTTCCGATTTATGTATTGAAGCAAGACCAGCCATATAAATCAATTTATAAAAGCTCTAAATCTCATGAGCTCTAAACTGAAGACCATCAAAATACCATGATATTAATTTTTCCATAATTAATCCGGAAAATATTAATTGTTAATTGTCTTTGTTAATTGTTACATCAGGCCAAGTTTAGTATAAAATAGTGGTACGATAAATTTTTTCTCTTTTAACAAAATATTTTTTTTAGCAATATTTAAATATTTCCAAGAACACACAATTACTGGATTTTCACCAACAAAGGCACGAAAGGAGACAAAGCTATTTTTTATTATATTTAATATAAATATATGGAAGCATGGGTAATTAAAGGACTTACGACCTGTCTTCGGCTGGCTTAAGTGAAATATATGTATTCTAGTATAATGTGTTAAAAAACATTTTACAAATAAAGAATATTGCTTTAAATAATTTCAAAAAAATAATTACTCTCATTGTGACATATATCCTGTTTCAGGGAAATGAATATCAAATTTAGTCCATATATGGCGATAATGTAGTGGTACTTGAAGTGAATCCACATATTAACATATATAAAACTTTAAAAAATTTATAGATATGGAGATTGATTGAGAATGGTGAACGTTATATATAAATATAAAATTTTATAAAAAAGCCAGCCGAAGACAGGTCATAAGTCCTGTTATTACCCATACTTCCATATATTTCCATTAAAATATAATAATAAAAAAAATAGCTTCGTCTCTATGAGATATCTATTATTTATTTAAAATTGTTTTATTCTAAATGTTAAGTTAATGTTTTCAAGATCTTTAATTATAATTACTTAAGAACGTATTACAATCGCCACCACAACTCGAAATTTTTCTTATTGATTGTATTTTTGATTTTTTAAGCAAATTATATGGTCCATTAAGAAAGATATGCTGAAAAAATAAAATAGATTTTCTGTCTCTTAGGGTGAGAGATTTATATAATTTGTTTTAATTAATGTTAATATGTTTTCACATATTAACATATATACAACTTCCAAAAATTTGATAGATATGGAAAGATTGATTAATGGATGAGAATAGTGAACGTTATATTTATATAAAGTAATCACTTAAGCCAGCCGAAGACAGATCGTAAGCCCTGTAATTACCCATACTTCCATATATTTCCATTAAATATATATATTTTTTAAAATAGTCTATTTATTTTTCCTTTCGCATCCGAACCATCACATATAATTTGTAATCTCATCAATCCAGTTTATTTTTAGAAGCCATTTGTAGATCCACGTCTCAAATGCAACTTAGGATGAATATGGAGGGGGGAGAGAAATCTTTCGCCAACAGTTGATTCATAACTGTTAATTGAACTATGACTTACTTTATTTTTCCGTATGGACTGTATATTAAAATGGTAAATATATGTATCTCAAAAACTAGAGCTGATACGGAAAATCAGGTACAATTTTTGGAATCAGCGCCCCAAATGTATACAAAATCAAGTCTTATTTTCACGGCACAAAACTACTTTGGATCGTTTGTGTGATCCATAAGATTTTATTTTTTACAGATTTAATTAAATAAATTTAGGTAAATAAATAAAATCCAATATTAGATAATAATTATATTTATTTAAAATAAAAATCTTAAATTACACATGTTATAATCGTAGAAATATTATAAAGTAAGCATAATATCATAAAAAATCGAAAACAGTAAACAAAATTAAATTGATAGGTTTATTTATAATACAATATATCAAATACCAAAAAAACACACACAATTTTTACCCATTAAAGAAAAGTATTTAATTAGAATCCGTTTATATACGTGAATTCAGAAAAATATCGTAATAATGTTGACATTGATGAGGAACTCCAATCATCCAGCAAATCGAAGTACATTCCAACACTGCGCTGTCATTTCTGGATCCAATGCTTGGAATGTCTGAGAGTCTTCAGCAATTCCAATTACATTTTTTAAATCAATGCCGAAAGAAAAGATTCATCTTAAATTATCCACAGTAGGTCTCTTGATGACTCAGGTGAACACGGTTATATGGTCGTACTGTTATAGGTGTCGCTGTTCTCAGCTTTCTGGTATTGAATTGTAATTTAAACAGCCTAAAGGAGCTCGCCCACGGAGCTACCTTTGACGCGAGAGCTGCTGTAAAAGTATATACAGTACTGCGAGCTTTGTAGCTATTCTAGAGACAAAAATTGACGCGCTCTTTCAGGCTGTATATGCCGAATGATTCCTTTATGACTCTAGTAGTCTATTCGATGTAACTCTCATATTTACAATAATCGTATTATTCATATGCAGATTTTTTATAGAATTACTTCTAAAAATTGGCCTTTGTACTTTAATGGCTTAGGTTCATTAAAGGTTAGTAAATTAAAAATTAACACCAGTATTGCTTCGTAACTAGCTGCTGTTGGTTTTAGCCAGTCTATTTGAAGTCGTCGAAGCCCCTCGAGTGACGACGTTCCATCTCGATCTTTTCAGCGGCCTTCTTCATGAAGTCCTCGCTCCACTCTCGCTCTGCAGGGTTCCACTCCACTCCGTCCGCCTGAGGGTTGATGCTGCTGCCTCCCACGCTGGACTTCCTCCTCTGCGCGTTCATCTCTGCAGGGGTGAAACAAGAAAAATAAGAATTAAAATAAAATTCCCCAAATTTTAATTTTTAGACCGGCCGACACAGCTCGATAATGGTAATTGTATATAAATAAAATATTGCCCTCAAAATATAATATAATATTTACATCGATGAATTTGCTTCTGTATGCTATCGGTATATATATTATAATGAATAGGTACTCTCCACATATTATGTAAGCGAAATTTTATCTGCCGACATATTATATCATATATTACACGCTAATAATATTTCAATATGTTAAATATGAATTAAATATATTAATTAGAAAGATAAACATATAAAATCAATTTTATCGAAAAATATTGTTGTTGCGTCACCGGGATTCGAACCTGGATCTCTTTCCTAACCGGGGAAGGTGCATTATCTAACTATGCTACAGCGACAATATTTTAAATTTTATTTTAATATTTAAAATATCACAGACCTATGTTCTGAATAATTACAACTTCACAATAAGAATGTGTTCTCCTAATTTCAATATTTAATATAGCCATTCCGATCAAAGTATATGTGCAGTATATTTATAATCTACGAAATATAAATCATAATAATTATTAAATATATGTCAAATAATATTAATAGTTGCTAATTGCTAATCCGTAAAAACAAAAAAGATGGCTTTCAAATAATGGAACGATAGATGTATTAATTTGAAAAGTGTAACATATGGGTACGAAAATTTGTCGTCAATGCACTGTCTTGCTATAGCATAATCGGTTAATGCACGTTCCCGGATTGGAAGAGATCCAGGTTTGAATTCTGGTAGCAACAACAATATTTTTCGATAATATTGATTTTATATATTTTTCTAATTAATACATTTAATTTGTATTGATTAAATTTTGCTCTTTTACGCCATCGTGTGGCATAAAATGTGACCCCTTAAGAGCTACAATCTTTTAAAGCTTCCCTGCAAGTGCCACTGAGTTATTAGTGCTGAATCAGAGGGAGAGATCGATAGAATGTTTTAGAGTCTTCAGATGTATTTCCGAAGCGTATTGTCGGCACGCAGTCATAGACAATTGCCAAGAACCGAACGCACCAAGAGTGCAGTCTGCCCTATCGGAGCTATTTCTGATTGTCCCTCAGAGTTCAGTAAACCTTTGTGACATTTGAATAGTGGAACAACTGTGTCTCTTTTAAAAGATCAATTTGGACACCGCGCCTGTGATATTTATATTATATTTACCGAGACTTTTTTTTGCGTCCCTTTTTTGCACGCCACTGCCAACAAATATAAATAACTGTTTTTATAAAAATGATATTTTTCTGTTTTCTGCGTGTGACTAATTTTTGTTATATAATTAATTATATAATAAAAATGGCACTATATATTTTTTTAAACTCAGCACTTCCGTAGTTTTAATTAGTCGCGAGGTAAATTTAAAATAGTTCGAATTTGTGAATAAATTGATTTAAATACAAGTTTAATTAATTTATTTTATTAATTAAAATTAATTTATTAGTTACATTTAATTTTTTTTAGCTAAATAACTAAAATATGTAAAATATGTTGGCATTCTGACATTTTAACCGGTAAAAGTTAGTGATAATAAAGGTGATATTTAAAAAACATATTTTTAGTAAACTTTGCGTAACAATTAAAAATGAATAATGTTAAATTTTACTGAAATCGCTCATTTCATCATCTTTAATTTATAGTTAAATATTATTTTAATTTCTACAGTCATTTTAAAATAATCAAACAAGATTATTAGGGAGAACACATTCTTATTGTGAAGTTGTAATTATTCAGAACATTTTTTAAATGTGTTAATTGGAAAGATATACATATAAAATTAATTTTATCGAAAAATATTGTTGTTGCTGCCGGGATTCGAACCTGGATCTCATCCAATCCGGGGAACGTGCATTAATGTATTATAATAAATTTATCGTCAATGCACTGTGTTGGTATAGCATAATGGGTTAATGCACGTTCCCGGATACGAAGAGTTCCAAGTTCGAATACCGGTAGGAACAACAATATTTTTCGATAAAATTGATTTTATATGTATGTCTTTCTAATTAATACATTTAATTTTTATTAAAACAAAATTAAATTATTAAAAATGGTGCATTTAAAGGCTTTCAACCGTTGAATTTATATGACTGGATTCACAGAAAGATAAAATATATCACGTTATTAATATCTTATGTTTACTAACGGGAAAGAATCTAATTTTAAATTGAATTTTTGTGTCATATTATTACAGAACAATATAAATTAATCCTTAAAATATTGAAATTTAGTATTGAGATAGCATACATTTAAGATCATCCTTTTGGCCGAGCAAATAAGGATATTATTAAAGCATATCTTCTGTGTTTTTTTGCAAAACCTAAACGTATTAGATATACGACATATTAAATTATAAATAAATACACGCAGTTCAATAATGACAATAAAACAATTGAGAAATGTTTCCAAAAATTCACCAGTCAGATGGTTGCATTCTAGAATAATTAACATTAACCGAAAAACAGATTTATGTTGAGAGAAATTCATGTGTGTAATTACTGCGTTTACGTTACTGAAATTTAAATGTGGTTTAAATATTTAATATGGCTTGGCATAATATTTTGGTATTATTAAAAGTTTATTTTACTCAACAAAATACACAAGAAAAATTATTCATTTTCTAAAATAATTAACTTGAATCTAAGATAAATTAAAAAATTAAAAATAGCATTGTTTTCGTGTAAATTTGAAAGAAAAACTCTAGGGTTTACATCATTTTATTGCGTCAGGGTTGTGAAATTTTTGTAAACAACTAAATTATAATAAATTTTTTGACTTAGGTTAACAAAGGACAATAATTTAATAAAATATGTAGTAGTCGTTCTTTCTAAATTCTCTAAATAAATGGGAACCTTCTGAGAAACACAAAAGCATTATTATCATATTTATATCATACGATACGATTATGATCGATTTTCGACACTTTCGTAAAGAAATTTGCGTAGCGCATTTAACCCTTCCCTAGCCATACAATAACATAGGTCTACCGCTCCAATTAAACCTGTGTATCTCTGTAAATACGTACAAAATTGAGATTATAACTTGCCTCAAAAAATCATTTACGCTTAGAATAGACTGGTGATCTGTAGGATTCGCTTTATAACCAATCATGTAAAAGTAATTATTTTTCAATTCAATCCCATATATAATTGCTACTTTGGAAAAAATACAATTTGCAGTATGACAGAAAAAGATCTGACATTAGTTTCACAGTGAAAAGAATAACGAATATATGAATATAATTATGTATCTTTTTACTAATTAAATGAAGAATAATAAGAAGGAATGTAGTATTGTATAAAACTTGAATACATTATATTTATATACTACGAATTTTTTTTTCATTTCAGGAAATGTACGACATTAACTATTTTAAATCCATTTAAGCTTGTAAAAGTATTTTTCTCATTAAAAATGCTAAAAAATTCTAAATACTACTTAACCTACGGTAACACGAGTTAACAGCACGGGTGCTTATGAATATTTTTTATCACGGTATGGTGAAGGTTAAATAATATGATGCTTTAACGTATTTTTGTTTTCTAATGGTTTAAACGCATTTTGAGATATCTTAAAAATTTAGTGAGCACATAAATATAGCATTCTTAAATTCGCGTTAGAAAGCTATAACTATGAAATGAATTATGGTATAGAAAATGAGTTTACCAAAGAATAATAGGTATATAGTAAAAATCTTTTAAAAAACAGGTACAATCCGAACTTGTTGACTAATAATTAAATATTCTTGTGTATAATAAGGCGATAGCCACTTTATTAATGAGTTTTAATAAAGTATAATTTTAATGGCTAATAAAAAATTGGCTGACTAACCAATTTTTGCCGTTCAATTTATGAGTTAAATTCTCTTAAAGAATCTAATTTATATGGTTAATGCAAAAATTTGCTGATTGGCCACTGATCACTTTACGAGTTTGAATCTCTAAAAAAATATGATTTACATGACCAATGAAAAATTCGCTGATTTGCTATTGATTGCTAATCAATCTAAGAGATATAATCTCTGAAAAAATATAATTTTCTTTGTTAATAAAAAAATTGTCTGATCAGCTACATTTGATGATGATGATGATTTTCTTCCATGAAAGAAATGACTCTGTTGTGCTCGCTAAAATTCGTTTAATTTCAAAATTTGAATTTTGGATTTGTTTGGGATGTTTTTGTTTATTTTCGCCGATAGAACTTACTTATTAACATCTCCTCCATCTCGCGGTCAGCTGCGGCCTTGGATTGCGGCATCTTCCTATCTGCCATGGTGACTTCTTTCTCGTCGAGCCTCTTCTCGGTGAACAAGTTCTGCGATATGCTTGTGGACCTACTGCCAGGACACTGGGTCTGATCTATGGACTAAAATAAATGTCGACTCCTCTTTTTGTTTTTACTCCCTCCACTGCCGGCGAGAGTGTTGCCAGATGCGAAGATAGATTTCACTCGTACGTTAGGCACATACGCACGTTTATATTTTTGTATTTATAATAAAATTGAAAGTATGGCAACCCTAACAAAATGAACTGAAATTTAAGATTTTTAAAATTAATTAAATTATATTAACAGTATAAAGTTTCGTTAAAAATCAAAAAATTAAGCACATAACATAAGATAAGATAAACCTTTATTGACATAATTTTTTTGTACATCAGAACATACAATTATATATACGTGCTAAGAGAGTTGTTGCTCTCGAGACCGGTGTGTAGATGTCTATTCGTTATCTTGTGTCGTGACCATGATTAATTACTAGGGGTGAGTTATTGTTTGAATGGAAATATTGTATAAGTCTCAACATATACATTTGTCTTACGTCTAGAACATTGTACTTTTTAAATAGAAGATATAATGTATATAATGTCACAGTTTCCACTGCGAAGTAGCATTTACATTAACATAATATTACTAGGTGAAAGAAATATTAGTTAAAAATGAATTAATATTGTGTGGAAAGTGGGAAGGAAGAATTGAAGAGTGGGACTGGGGTGAGGAGGTTGGAATTAGGGTTGAGATAAAGGGAGGGCAAAAGGAGATTGGCTAAGTCGATAATGATTAATAATTTTTTAGTTAGGTTTAGTAAGGTTAATATAGATCATTATGAGGTTTGCACAAACGTCGAATGAACGAACTTTGTGCGTAAAAGGTTCTACTTTTAGGAATGTGGAAGAGTACGGTTCGTTGGGTCGATTCGGATAGAATGTGACGAGATTAGAGTTCAAATTGATTAATTGATAAAAAATCAGTATTTAATTAGCACATGCTCTTCGATGTTACAGGCTTTTAAACGTAAATTCAGCTGTGTCATTGAATTCTTTAAACAACCGGTTTGCTGTATTTTTCCTATCAAGTAGCATCTAGACACTATTTTTAATACTTAAGTGAGTATTTTTAGTTTTTTTTATTTATTTAACGTGTGTATTAAAAAACTAAATTAAAACGTAAATTTGAGTAACACCTTACCGGTGTTCAGAGCAATTGAGATGATTATTGAAACAAATAATATTTTTGAACAAGTTTTAGCACAAACTCGTATGCATTTTTAGTAAATAATATATCACCAAAATATTTATATGTTTTCAACTGTCATAAATATTGTTTATTTAATCAAATCACAAATGACTACGGCTAAAACAAATTGAAACTGAACAATATTTGTTATTCAATTTCTATCGGACTTTCGGTCTAAAATTGATTACTACGAATACAAATCTCTACTAACAAAGTATGAATAACTGTAAGTAACTAGACGCAGTACGATAAATCGATCTACAATATGCGGTTTTTGTTTTTGTTACAAATTTGATATTTTTCTTAATCGGTTTTAACAACCGGTTCGCATGAACCGATGCGAACCGGTTGGAGAATTTACTTTAAAATATTTGAAATATAGAAAAAATGTTGTTTTAGAAAATCGAAAATGTGATTTCACATTGCACCCATAAATCGAAATCAAAATTTATTAAAAATTACATTTTTATACAATTTCTCACCTCAAAAGTATTCAGTTAATAAGATTATAATTTACTATTATTAATAATATTATTATGAGTAAAATAGGGATAAGATACACCGCATTAAGCATACATAGTTGGTCGGTATCTTTCATAAATAAATTCATAAAATACGGGTATCTGCAAGACACTACCGCCACCTGTTGGTACCCGAGTAAAACATTAACTTACCGTAGTAATAATTCGCGCTCGATGGAAGATGTAGCGAGTAGACTTACCATTACCTCCTGCACCTTCGCTTCCATCTATTGCACTTAACTCGGGTCTGTATATTTTAATATGGTATTGAGTAGTTTTCTATTATTTCCGGATTTATTTAAAATCATTTTTGATTATTTTAAATGTTATTTTTTAAATTGTGGTATGTACATAATAAACGTGCCACGTTTCATGGGCGAGGCTCAAATCTCGCATCGCTTGATTAGTGACGTAATTCAAAAAAATGTCACTAGTTGGGGAATGAGTTTTCCTGTTTTCGAATTAAAATGAGAAGTGAATCCTTTGTACAAGAGAAAATAATGAATTTATTTAAGAATAACTTCTCAAGACCGATACCCAAAATACAGCGATCTGCTAGCTATGGCTTCGGGCCTTTTATTATCTATAATCCTTTGTTCTCGGTTAATATAAACATTTTTTATTTTAAGGGAAGATTTTTGTCTGGACTGTTTTATGGGTTCATTGAACCCGCTGGTTAGCCTAAACACCGACCCTTATCTCAAGTAGGCTTCCAATTAACCGAGTTCGTCGGTCTGATAAAGTAAAAATAGAAACGATTACAATGATATTTATGTAGGGATGAATTTAACTATTATATATTGCATCTACTTTGATAAACCGAAAAGTTAGTAGGTTGTAATGGTAATATAAGTAATAGTATGAAGTAAGAAGGTAGGTAGCCGGAATATAACAGGCTGGTCTCTCTCTCGTTCTTTTGGCTGCTGGACTATTGAAGACTCACTCGACGGCGCGATCACGTGGCCGCACATCACACGCCTGTGTCAGCCAGTCCCGATATCCTTGAGTTTCTCGACAATTAAATAATAAGTCATAAGGTCGATTAAATTATACAACGAAGGTCGATCAAGTCGTGCAAACGGTCGCACACAACAAAACTGAACAACAACTTTCTTGTTGGCTGTCATCGCATTATTTACTACGACCCGGAAAAGCCCCACAGTAAACTGACCGAGAAGTTGTATTTCCAGGGCTATTGAAGTTTTAAGATGATTATTATTTTAAATAGTTATTTATCTTAATCTTAAATGTTTCAAATCGCCTTTTCTACGGTTCCATTCCATAAAATAATAGCGAGAACTTGTACTCGCAGCATCTGACTATTCGCATTTGTAATCTGAAGTTTTTAAACCTGTTCTGCGCGATCTATCATGCAGAACACCTTTGTTTTGGTGGCACGAACTTGTTTAATGCGACAATTCACGCGTGAAAAATGATTTTTTAAATTTTGTAATTCTATTTCTTGCAGTGGTGGATTTTAAAAATTATTTGTCCATATTAACGCCGGGAAAGTTATAGACACCGATAATGCTGCAGGGCGGGGTGGGGGATTTTGGGACCCTATCTAACGTGAAAATGTAAATTGGGGGGTGTTAAAAAAATGTTCAATTATTTTTTTATTGAAAAAATCAAACATTTAAAAAAGAAATTAATTAAATATATTAATTACAAAGATATACATATAAAATCAATTTTATCGAAAAATATCGTTGTCGCGCCACCGGGATTCGAACCTGGATCTCTTTCCTAACCGGGGAAGGTGCTTTATCCAACTACGCTACAGCGACAATATTTTTAGCGACAATTTTCGATTTGTTAATTGATTTTATATGTATATCTTTATAATGAATATATTTAATTCATATTTAAAATATCACAGACCGTCTGTTCTGAATAATTACAACTTCACAATAAGAATGTGTTCTTCTAAATAAAAAATGTGTTATTGTTTGACCAGTGAGCAAGTTCATCTGATGTATTAATTAAAAGATTAGGTTTAATAATTTTTCTATTTATTTCTGAATCTGATAATTAACGCAAATTATAACCTTAAGGTTTCATTCCATATGGGAAAACGATTATTCGAGGAATGGTCGATCGAGATTTCACTGTAAATCATTCTATATTACATGATTGTTAAACGAGGAATTAAAAATAAAATTAAAATAATATTTTAAAAAGTAGAAAATATATTTAAAACTTTATAATTTATTTACAAATTATTTATTTAATTATAATAAACAAAAACAACATAAAATATACACAATTGTTTAACTATGAAAACAGCCCTATCGCCTGCGCGATGCACCAGCCCAGTCTCAGAATGCACAGCCACAGCACCGAGCAGACTGTGTAATGGAGGATCTTCAACCACCTATACTTTTTACGGCCCTTTTCGACAGTGTCAAAAGTGTCTTTCACCAGGTACAGCCTGATTCCTCGGGCGTACGTATAAAAGAAGTCGTCCCAATCGAGATGAGAAATGTCGAAATCAAACAGGGCCACGTCTCCGGGAGTCAGCTTCTTAGACAGCTCTCGGACGTTCTTGTTCTGGAACTGCCACTGCTGAGTGCTGAAGTAAGAGATCACGTCGGCGAACTTGTGGATCTTGGAGTACGCATTCACGAGTCTGCAAAATATTAGCACAGTCTTATTATATTATTTTTTGTTGTGTTTTTAATTCCTGATAAAACCCTATACCGATTATGTCAAATTGTTATGTCTTGTCGGCTCTGATGACGATCAAACCCGACCCCAGCAAAAAACCAGATGCGTACTTTGTTAGGATTGGATGTGGTGACGAGAATAATATGCTGTTTGTATAATGTGACCATTTACAGTCATTATTCCAGACTGACAATATTTAAAATTATCTTAGATCTATGTATATTCGGAGAGTGACGCGGAGCGAATAAAGATCGAACTCAGTCGCAGTGAGCTCAGCTTCTTCTTACATATGCTCCCCTGACAGCCGTCTTCATACTCACTACACACACACACACACACACATATACATACAAACGTTTGACCCGATCGCGTGCGAGTCTGTCTGTCACTCGATAATCAATCCACAGTCATTACATTATTTCACCCAAGAAATGGCGTCTTATATCGAGACAAATCACATGTAACTGATTTTAGACATGTAATGCAAATTGCATGAAAATGTAACGTGAAATATTTTTAAATATTAATTTATAAATGTGCCCATTATTATGAAAGTGGTCTAAGTCATATTTATTATTTTTATTCGTTTACTTTGTTTCATTAACCACTTATTGAATTTAAATACATCTCTACCGGTTTCGAAAAATACAATTTACTAATTAAAAATATATGTTGTTTCTTTACCAGAATCTATTTAAAATAAAAAATTTAGTACCTAACTCAAATTGTTACTTAATACAAATTTACTCGAATAATTTATAGAAAAAAAAATTCAGAATGGGACTCGTAGTTAAATTTAGTTGCTTGTTTATAATGTTTTGATTAGTTTTACACGCTTTATTTATCTCCAACGATGCCACAAACGATTAAACTCAATAAGTGGTTAATGAAACAAAGTTAACAAATAAAACTAATTAATTTTAACCACAAAGTTAATTGTGCTGATTTCAAAAGTCATATTTCTTTCGTTTCGAGATATTTAACGGTATGCATTTGGATTGATTAAAAAATATTTTTATATAACACAACACAATGTTTCAAAATTTATTTAGCCCACTGGATTTTTAATTTATTTCCACATATAAATGTTGCACGCAGCTTATAAGGAAATAAAAAATTCAATGTCGAAATGACTTGCTTAATTATCAGTGCGGAATACGGTTGAACGTCGTAACAATACGCGGAATATAATGTTTCAAAATTTTCACAATTACATTGATTTAAAACAATGTGACGCGAAATATTTGAAAAACTCGTTTATTTAAATTTCTATAGAGAAAATAAAATGCATTACAGAATTGTCTCTTTAAAAATGCTGATGTACGTTTTCATCGTCGTTTTCAAAGTCGTTTTAGGGGGGTTTAAAATTAGGCGCTTTATATCTTTCTGACACATCTGCCACACGTTCACACAAACGTTAAACACTAATCCACAATTTTTTTTATTTTAATATTAGAAAATATAATACATTTTAGAATTATCAGTAGGATATATATATATATTTCATTTAACATTTATTTCTTCTCTATTAGAGTAGGACTCGTGTATAGAGAAGGAGTATGTACGAGATTAATTAAATACATATAAAATCAATTTTATCGAAAAATATTGTTGTTGCGCCACCGGGATTCGAATCTGGATCTCTTTCCAAACCGGGAAAGGTGTATTATCCAACTATGCTACAGCGACGATATTTTTAGCGACTAATTTTCGAACCTATATGTTACCTTTTTTTGATATTGATACGTTTAATCGTTCCATTATTAATATATTTAATTATGTTCTGAATAATTACAACTTCACAATAAGAATGTGTTCTCCTAAGATAATTTATGTTTCAGTTAGTCTGTGTACATATTTGTTTTACTTCAGATACAAATTGATAGTAGTCTGTAATTGTTCTAATTGTGATAGGAAGGTTGTTAAAAAATTGTATGCCTTGATAAATATAGTGATTTTGGGTTGCGGTATTTTATAATTTTTAATTATGAAAATTTGGATTATTCATTTATATGTTTATTATTTTTGGTACATTGTATACTTGGATAGACTTTTTATTTTAGAATAATTTTTATTATCATTTTTTGAGCGATTTCTAATTGTGACATTGAAGTTTTATATGCACCTCCCCATCCTGTTTCCTAAATGCACCATATCACCCCATAAGTATATATACATATAGTGAAACCCCGATTTTTTCCCTCCGTTTGCGTGTTATTTTTGCAGTCCCGTGTCATTTCAGTACATTAAAAACCCTATTTTACGTTTATCTTTCCCGCGATTTACGTCTAAAATTAAATGAAATTCGTTCAGCCAATCAGCTATTCGCTATAAAGCCAATAGTGTATTGGTCGTTTGCTTCTCGTTTATACACATTTTTCATTCTAGTACCTACGTAATTTTTCCGTTTCATTTTTTTATAAAATCGCCTAGAAGATAGTATAGATAACGATGATAGCTAGGAAAGAATTTATGATTAACCCTTGGAGATCCTTAGACGTTGACACCAACGTAATAACATCGGATGAAGTTGAAAGTTATGAAATAGTGGCAAGTCGTATACGACGATAAACGAAAACTTGACAGAAGAAGAAACTTCCTGTTCATCACATAAATCTAGTTCCTACAAGAGACGATGCTATGAGGCATATAAAAGGCTTCATAGCATATTTTTACTAGTATTAGTAAATGTACCACCAGAAACATTTAATTTAATTTAATCATATTGAAAGATAGATAGCAGACTATAGGCGCCTGCTATCGGTTTACTCAAAGGTATTTGAAATTCTGTAAAAACAATGTAGATGGCTATCAAATAATGGAACGACAGATGTATTAATTTGAAAAAAGTGTAACATGTGGGTTCGAAAATTTGCCGTAGCATAGTTGGTAATGTACCTTCTCCGGATTGGAAAAACAGCAATAACAATATTTTTCGATAAAATTGATTTTATGTGTATATCTTTATAATTAATACATTTAATTAATTTATTTTTTAAATGTTTGATTTTTTCAATAAAAAAATAATTTAATATTTTTTTAACACCCCCCAATTTATATTTTCTCTCTGTTTACATATTTTTTTGTTGGTCCCTTCAAAAATCGGGGTTTCGCTGTACGCAAAATTTGGTTGTACTCACATGGGTTTCTTCCCGATGCAGTATGCAATCGAGTCCACGATGTACGCCGGCAGGATGTGGAGGAAGATGGTGTACATCAGATGCACGGACTTGTGCTTGTTGAGCGTGAAGCAGTAATACCACATGCAGAATGTAGTCGGCACTTCCATCCCGTATTTTTCAGTTGACTCCATGAAGCGAACTGTGACAGAATATGGTTTTTACAGATTAAAACGGACGTTGTTGAAGATTCCCATGTTTGGCTAACGAGAAAAATGTATTACCAATGATGTACATTTTATATCATATCGAGGAATATATCCATCCCCGGCGGGTGCCCGGGGGCTTGCAATTTGTTGCTACGCAACTGTTAAAGTGTTAACCTTTCCCTTACGGTGCAGTAAACTCAGTGTACACGTAGACATTTGCGATTTTTAAATCGGATAATATGAATATTTTATATTTATTACTTAATCATTAAAATAGTTATAAATGTATATATATATATATATTTACCATATGTAACAATAAAAAATATTTTCTCGAAGAACCTGACGTGAATTTGTTAATACGTGTATACGTACGTGCGGAGAAGTGCGGAAAGCGCAGTGTGCACGGGGTGCCGGATGCCGATCGTCACTGTAATGGCAGAGCGTGCGCTGGCCGACATAGACGAGTCTTATGCATCTTTATGCTGTCGTTCGTGATAATCAATGTTTTTTCTCATTTTTAGCACTTATACACAATAATTTATATAATTACAGCAGGACGGAGCTCCATCTCACACAGCCAGAAACGTGATTAACTTTCTTCGTCGTGAAAATGTTAATTTCATCGAGTCAGGCATGTGGCCACCGAACAGCCCAGATTTAAACGCAGCAGATTATGCAATATGGAGTGTTTTGATGATTTCTGATCAGTTAAATATTGTGCAAAAAAAAATTACATTAAGAATTATAATTAATTATATTATGTTTTGAAATAACTCGTGTGTTACGCGAAATGTTCTCATTTTTTTTGGGCCACCTTCAATTAGATTATAACATTAAAAAAATATTTTATGTGTATATTGGCATCTTTTTAGAATTTTAAAATGTGTTTAATAAAAGTTTAATGTCATCTTTTCACAATATCTAGTTATAAATAAGGTTCAATGATAACTGCACATAAGCCAAGAGCAGGATGTCACGAGTTAAATTATATTCATTTACCTAATAGGTTCTCTATTACTTTTCAGTTGCATATATGTGCAGTTGCCATGTGTGTATTTATCTGTTTACCATATATATATAGTGAAGTCAACCAGTTCTCTACACCCTTGCTATTAGATAATCAAGGTCGGGGGTTATATCTGTTTATTATTATTTGTCTGCTACTGTAAAGCGATAGTTTTTCGGTTCGGACGGACTTATTTACGGCGGCGATATAAAAATATTTTGTATTATATATTTTCGGATTATCGGTTATGAGAAAGTTTTCAGTGGCTGGCCAGCAGTGTTATGGACCACCAGACTACAAGGAGAGCGATCATCGGCGTCTACCAGCCCAGGTTCACAAATGTTGGTGTATTTTGGATTTGCGTAGATTGAATTACTGTATTCAACATTACCTATAGAAAACCCAGGACTTGCTATCGAAGTATTTACGGCTACAATATCCTTGTATCAGAGTACCTTCGTTCTAGCTCAGTTTACAGCATATAACCGACAAATAAGCCTTATTATTTTCTCTATATTGCTCATGTGCAACCGAAAATATATAACTAATATTTTATAATTAAGGAGAACACATTCTCATTGTGAAGTTGTAATTATTCAGAACAGACGGTCTGTGATATTTTAAATACTAATTAAATGTGTTAATTAGAAAGATATACATATACTGTGTCGGTATAGCATAATCGATTAATGCATGTTCCCTGGATTGGAAGAAATCCAGGTTCGAATCCCGGTAGCAACGACAATATTTTTCGATAAAATTGATTTAATATGTATATTTTTCTAATTTATACATTTAATTAATATTATTTGAATATTCAAGATGTTTGCGGCTGAAAACGGGTATTGTATTCAACGACCGGAAGTTGATGACGCAGGCTGACATGATTTTCGTCACTATCAGATTACGCAATACCGTTACTACAGGGTTAATAGACCTGGAATCAACAAAATCACAATGGCAATTTCAATATTAAATAAATTATTTTTGAATCCACGTAATTTGAACTCACACCAAGTAATCGGTCTGTCGTTAGAACTGACGTAGTTGTATATAGGAACTTCTTTTTCTTCTGCCTTCTGTCCGAAGTCCTCCCATCCGTTCTCTATCCGCGGCAACTGCTCCTTATTAGGACCTTCGTGAGAATGGCCGACCTGAATACAATGGACGTCCATTAAAAATTTAAGGAAAAAAAAGTAGTCAAATAATTATATAAACATTTTGCCAGATATATTTTCTGTTGCGTTTTTAAATAAATATATTTTTTAAAAATCACTACGAAAGCGCTCCCTTCTTTCCGTGACTTTCCATAATAGTGTATGACATTTGACGGAAGAGGCATTTGAAGTGAAGTCAATCTTTCATTGGAAAATGGTATTCCGTTATTGAAGAAGGCCTAATGATGATCTAGCACTATTTTTAAATCGAACATTACAAATGAAATATTAAAAAAGAATTACATTAAATATTACATCTAAGTTGTACACCTCGTAGTAGATTGTTGGTGATTTATCCCCGCTCACACACACACACATATACATCTCACGCCGGCGGTGCGGGCGCTCTGACACACACACATATATTCGCTCTCACGGACATCACATTAAATTATTTAAAATACTCGCTGGTCTATATATAGTTTGTTTGCCAAATCTTAGACTAGCTTAAAAAAAATTTTTGAATATATAAAATGGACATAAGGCATAGTAAATAAAGTAAAGGCTCGATGGTAGAAATATGGACTCACTTGATATGCAGCAACAATACACGCATTGATGACGTAGTCTACAGGGATGATGTCTGCTAGGATGTTACCGTTGCAATGCAGTGTTCGGAGCAAGCCGACGGCAGCTCCAACTGTCACCTGGAAGACGACAGAATAATTGAGTAGCAAGTTTCGAAAACGCCTCATCTCGAATATTTGAAATTTTACAAGAGACAAAAAACTGAATTTCTTTAAAATAAATTGAATTAAAAGCGATTTTTGCTTAGCTGGTTGATGGGCTTTGAGATAAATAAGGCACGAAATAAAATTCTTGACTCTTGACCATAGGATCTTGGATGACCGACAATGGGGGATTGTGGGACAGAAATTAAAAAATAATTAGAATAGGTACCCAAAATGCAACTTTAAATCTGAATAAGATTTAAAGAGACAGGATCGTTATAAAGAAACCAAAGATGCTTTTGGTTATATGTATTGTTTTCCATGTGTGACGTAAAGACATGGACCTTAAGAGCAAGCGAGATGGGAGTATATTGTTGGAGATGAATGCTGAAGAGCTCTGGGTTTGAATGGAATTTAACATTCAGAATAGGCTTTCATCTGCTAGAGACGTATTCTTAACTTGAAACGTTGAAAAGAGGATAACTAAACAGATTCGCAATAACTGGAAACATGAAAGTTCAGAGGAAGAGCTGATCTGCTCACTAAATTGATCAGATCAACGAGGCTACATGCTTTTCATTTCAGGGACGGTTGGAAGATGATTGAAAAAATACGAGCATCAGAACATAAGATAACGATAGAATAGAAGCAATTAGTTATATGTATGGGAAGGTTGGTTGTGTTCTGGTGAAAACCATTCTTATCCAAACTTGTTTATTCTCATCAGGGAGAAGCCACCGAGAGTAAGAAACAACACAGAATATATGAAAGACACGGTTAGTGGAAGGTGAGAGTCGGGATGTGCATCCGCGGTCCGATCGGTCCGGGTACTGGGTGCAGATTGTTTCGCAGACCGCCTCCTCTGGCGCACGTGTTGGTGCACATATGTGCTGCATGTATGTCATGCCCGCCGGGCGGCGCAGCCCGGCCTTCCTCGAACGCTCTCGCTTTGTTCGCGTGGGATGACGCAATACCGAAAAATGACAGAACGAGGAACATCTGAAGGATGCGCGCGAGCCGCCACATATGCAACAACACTGTATGGTAGATATATTAAACAACCATACTAAACAATTATACTATTACACACAATTTCTAAGTGATCTTACCTACAACAACACTGTACATCATCCAAGATGGCCAACACTCCGTCTATCTATCAACATTATTTATAAAAACCGATATATAGTGTTGTTGCAGGAGAGGTGGAGGGGGATTTATATATTGAGTAGAGAAAACAATGTAACGTTCACCATTCCACCCAATCACCCTCCATATCTATCAATTTTTTAAATGTTGTATATATGTCAATATGTGGAATCACTTCGAATACCACTACACTATCGCCATCTATGGACTAAATCTGATATTAATTTTCCTGAAACAGCATATATGTCACAATGAGAATCTAATTATGTTTTTGAAATTTCTGTAATTACCCATACTTCCAAATTTTTCCATTAATAAAAAATAGCTTCGTCTCTATGAGATATATATTATTTGTTTAATAACAGTGCCTTTGTAGGTGAAAATCCAGTAATTGTGTGTTCTTGGACGTATTCAAATATTGCTAAGTAATTTTAAACTATCTTCGGATTTTTTTTTGTATTACTAAAGAATTATATTGTTTTATTTATCCATTAGTGCACTCACCCCTGTCGGACCGTAAACATTGTCAATCCACCCCTGGACTGGCTCATTAGCGGACGAAACAACTGAAAAATTATTTCAACAATATTAAATGTTTGTTATCTACGAGTATGCGACAGAAACATGGCTCGCTAACAACTAAATTCGTATGTATTTTGAGTTAGCGAATGATTCGGTTTGATTCCTTACTGATGGACGGCCTCATGAGGGCGACTGGCAGCCCAGAAGACATCTCCTTGACGACACTCTCCGCCACCATCTTCGTGAAGGCGTACGTATTGGGAAACTTGCCCAACAATCTGAAATTTAATAAACTCATCAGAAATTTAACACGTCTATTTCATACACTGGTAAATAGTATTCAAATAATATTGTGAACGCTGTCAAATATTAATGCCTATCGTAAAACACTGCAATCATTGCTGTTATGTAAAATTGAACGTCAATTGTGACAGACTCAGTTTTAAAAGTATCTGTGCACGTGCACATTTCATTTAATATTAATAAATTGAAATATTTTTAAAATATAATATTTGTGTTATATATTTGCAGTATGTTTCGTATTAAGTAAAAATTAAGCCGTATAATAAAAAAATTGTAAAAAAAAATCATTAACATTGCTCACAAATGTATGAAACGCAAACGCTAATTATTTGTAACAAAGTAAAAAAGACTAAAATTAACGAGAAATCTCAGTAGACATAAATTAAAATATAATTTTATTATATTTTTTTAAAGTTTCTTATGAATAAAATAATGATAGAGGGTGTCCAGCGGAAACATTTCAAGATTAAATTGTAATTGTTCGTAAACCATCAGGGGTATTGTTCGACGAGTGTGATTTGCTGATTTGCCAGTCGCAATGAGTCACTGGTCGGGAGCGCACCGCGCGTTTGCGGTTGAGCAATATTTAAAGTGCGGTAAGTCATTAAATATGTTATCACGGAGTTTCTACCGATGCAGTAAGGAGCTGAAGAGGATTTTATTAAAATCGTTCTTCACCAGTATGTATACCTGCGACCTCTGGTCGAAATACAAGCAAGTGACGTTCAATCGTATCCGAATTTAGTTCAACAACTTATGCGGAATACTGTTTGGATTGGCGTGTTATTATATCATATCTATAATGTTTGCCGATTTGTTCCGCTTCTGAGACATCGAGTTGCGGGCGTAAAGCTATGGCTGGAGTTCAGCATCAACTCTCTAGTGCAAGCGGCGCTCTCATGGAAACCTGGTTCCCTGACCAGAGAATGGCAACGTTTACAAAATAACAATAATAGCCGTGACTGAAATGGGGTGCGAACTTTTTATTTATTTATAATCTTTTTTTTGCTTTTAATATTATTTTATTTATTAAATGTATTCTATAATATGTATTAACTTTATGTTAAATCGGGTGTTCATAAAAGAAAAACCCGATCGCGGTGGAATAAACGCATTATTATAATGTTCACCCTGTACTAAACCTTCACACCGATGCCCGCCGAACGAGGCTTTTCGGTATGACGTGGTTGAAATTGTGAACTCCTAGGTCAATATTCATGTCAACCGCCAATGAACGCACGGTTTTAAATGAGACGATTATTCATTCAGAACTGAAAATGTCAATACAAAACAATAAATTAACATTCCCGTACCGGAACAGGGTACAATATAACCCCAAAAATCTTATTTATAAAATATTAATGCTATTGAGGTGGTATTCATTGTAATTCTCATAAATATCCCAAAGAATGCAATGCGCAAAAAATATATTACAATAATGCAAAGCAGTAAAAAAATAGAGAAAATGATGTTTTTCCATAGACAATCGGTAATTCTCACATCCAGTTACGTAATTCTGCTTACGTAGCTTGCGTCGGCCGGTGATGGGCGATGACACTTCAAAATACTACAGTTTCTTATAAAATGACGACAAATTTAGTAGTATCTTGTTCGCATTGTATAAGAAATTTAATTAAAAATATGATGAAAACATGCTCAAAACATTATATTTTATTAAAACGCAAATTTGAAATGGGATCACTTTGTATCCCGCTCCGGCCCTCGATCCTTTTTTCGATCTTCCGGTACCCGAAGGTTAAAGTTGAGAGCGCACCCACCGACGATGAGGAATTTTTGAAGCACCTCTAAATAAAACGTGCCCATCTAAGTTAGTGTAATTATCACTAAATCGGCAACCGCTCGGTGGCTGAACACTTTGCACTGAACGGGGCCCAAGAGGCACAGGAGTCATTTAGCCGACAAAATAGCAAAATAGAGGAATAACTTTGAATTACATGGGACAGATCTTGAAGCACAACTCTTCATCCAACGTCTCCACCAGGTTGATGAGTTTGTCAGCCGCAATGGGCGGGTCGTAGAATCTGAAAAAAATACAAAAATCACGACTTGGTAATAGGACCAATACAACGAAGAGTAATAAACAAGAGGCCATTTAGATATAGCAATCTTAAAACTAATTAACTTTACTTCCAGGATCCGATCCAAAGGAAACCAGGAGCAAAGCCTATACCGCCGATATATAAAGCCGATACTATTCAGTGCCAAAATTTAATACCAAATTCGCTCAATGAACTTTTTTATTTTGTGCTCCGAAAATATTTAACAAATTGCCACTAGACCTTAAAGGGCCTAAAGTGATTGACTACTTCAAACCAAAAATAACAAAGTGGTTGCTTGATGTGGGTAGAAAGCAAAATGAAACCAATTTGTCATTTGTGCTAACCTAACTTCCCATACATTTTTGTCTCCCACTATTGTATATTACTGACAATAATATTTTTATACCTTTTTCCAAATTTCTTTTTATAACTTCTGATTATTCTTTTTTCACATAACTTTTCACAGCGCACTTAATATTATATTTACTTACCTCTTAACATTTGCAACTTTTAAAAAATGTACAGGTAATTGCTTTAGAACAGACTACGTCTAGTAAAGCAATTACCTTTTTTTTTTCATATGTACTATTTATGCTACAAAAAAAATATATATATAAAATAAATTTTGGTAGCTTATAGATTTGTACTATTTCATTCATTGAATAAAACAGCTTTTCCTTTCTTTCGTAAATAAGACTTCACTGAATGTCGTCCATAATCAAAATTTTTTGAAATAACTATGTTTCTAATACTATTCTAAATTTTCCAATCATCTTTTGGAAATAAACCATTCATTTGACAAATATCACGGATTTACAGTTAAATAAATTAGCAATTTTAAAAATAAAAAAAAGTGTTAATAGCAAATTAAACATTATAAATAACCAAATCATTTTTGCCAAATAGTCACCTATTAAATTTGTTTTTTACATTAGTTTGGCCCAAAAAAAGTGAGAACATCTCGTAACACATGAGTTATTTAAAAACATAATATAATTAATTATAAATCTTAATGTTTTTTTTTTTGCATAATATATAGCTAATCAGAAATCATCAAGACACCCATATTGCATCATCTGCCGGGTTTAAATCTGGGCTGTTCGGTGGCCACATGAAATTAACATTCTCACGATGAAGAAAGTTGATTGTATTTCTGGCTGTGAAATGGAGCTCCATCCTGCTGTGATGTCCAGTTATGCTGTAATGTCAAGCTATAATTCTTCATTTTTCTAGCACCCCGATATTTTTCAATTCGCAAATTTTTGATCAGAATACGGTCTTCTGCGGTGATTTTTGTCATTCTGGGCAACAATTTGAAAAAATCAAATATAAACAATGGGAAAATTAATAATCAAAGATGGCGACGGGAAATTGTCGAAATAAAACGTAATACAGGTAAATAGGTAAGTAAGTAAATTAGTAAACTATTTAAGCTATTGTTGATATAGTTAAACTAATTTTGATGTAATTATATCACATTTTACGAAATGTTCTCACATTGGTTTGGACCATCGGTTGTGAAACATGTTGATTTATTAATAAACAGTGGTTTAAACAAAGCGTGTTTTCATCTTATTATTAATACGTTTCAATAACATTTACCTTTTCTGCCATTACTGTCTGTCATTCTCTCACATAATAATCAGTACAGCCTCTGTGACATGCTTACATGAACGCCAGAATGGTAACTCGACATTAGAAGCGGGCTGCCACTCTTCGTATCAACCTTCTGCTAGCATACTTTACATACCTCATCTATCTTCCGACATAGAGTAATAATGTTACCTTCAATGCAACGCGGAAACTTAAAGATAATATCTAATTAATAACACATCGTTCGTTACACAGACCAGTAAATAAATAGACATGAAATAAAGTGTTTATATAAGAGAGGAGTTTGGAACAATAGTTACGGGACTAGAGCCATTCTTCATTCATTATTTGTGTGACAAGACGTATTTTTTACATAAATACATATTATATTGTCAGCGTTTAAATTCTCGTCCCAACAGAGTCATATATTTAAAAAAAGTCGCGGAGCTATTGAATTACGTAAATGGAACCAAAGTGATCACGTAAGAGTGAACATCAAAATGAAAATATTGAAACAAGGAGTTAGCATTAGTTCATATCCATATATTTCGTAGTCTGTGGTTCGTTACAACGTAAAGGGTCAAAACTTGAACGGTTAAGGGTTAAAATGTTTGATTACTTTTCATCAATGTCCTTGATGACACAGTTGGAGTAGGCTGTCGAGATGTGAAGGAAGGCTGTGAGTTTTGTACACTTTTTGGCCAGCACGAGAGCCTCCCTGGTGCCACGGACGTTGACCAAAACGGCCGCCTGGAGACGTTCATCGAACCGGACTGTGGCCGCTCCATGGAAGAAAATGTTCACCTAGAAACATCAACGTTATTTTAAAAATGAATAAAATCAAAGGCTAGCCAACCATGAATTTGAAGTGTGTTAATTTAAAAGGATTTAATTGTAGCTCGTTGGTCTAGTTGTAACGACCCTCGCTTACCGATCTTTATTTCAGGAGACAAACAAATTAGTGCTAATTTAATAGCATAAAGGCCCGTATCCACGAAAGGAGACACACTCAGGATTTAGTTGAGATAAATCTCAAGGCGCATACAGTAGTCACCTTAAACCACCGACGGATCCAGGAGTTTATCCAGGAGGGGCGATATGCCGTACATCACTTGTGAACCCGAGAAATAAACCTTTTAGGAGCATTGACGGTTTAGCCGTGCGACTAAAAAAATAACTGCCTGCTGCCGTGACAGAAATATTTATTAGGAGAACACATTGTATCAATGTGTCCAAAATTTAATAAAAATGAATTGATAATTCTGGCGTCTACTATCATATTTGAGATTCTGTAAAATAAGGTAGATGGCTCTTTCAAATAATGGAACGATTAAATGTATTAATATCAAAAAGGTAACATATAGGTTCGAAAATTGTCGCTAAAAATATTTTCGCTGTAGCATAGTTAGATAATGCACGTTCCCCGGTTAGGAAAGAGATCCAGGTTCGAATCCCGGTGGCGCAACAACAATATTTTTCGATAAAATTGATTTTATATATATATATCTTTCTAATTAATATATTTAATTCATATTTAATAAATTTCACTCGGGGAAAAAATACATTGCGAGTTTCGAACGATAAGTACAAATTTGTCTGAAATTAGGAGGGGGAGGGCGATAGGGGCGAATCTCTGGAACATAGTATGTACACGGGAATTACAAAAGCTGAGAGATGTTACCAAAGAATCTAATGATAGCAAAATCTCATAGATTGTATCATTTGATATAAAATATCATTTGTGAACACTGGCACTTAGCTTAGTTTGAAAATAATATGGATATTAATGTAACACGTAAACTGTGTACGTATCTCTATTATTTTTTAAATCGCGATAATGAGTGTCAAATTTTATACGCAACGTGTTGTAGTATATACATTTTTATACGCAACATGTTGTAGTATAGAAACTATTATGTGCAACATGTCGTAGTATATAATTTTTTATACGCAACATGTTGTAGTTTAGAAACTTTTATACGCAACATATTGTAGTACTTATAGAAGTTGTTATAATAACGAGAAGAATAAAGACAGAAAATCTTGTTTAAATAATAACTACCCTGAGACCAGCCACAGGGGCATCAAACTTATTAATCGTAGCAATGACTTTCATAGTTTTTTGGTAAACAAATTACATTTTCATTTTCGGATTAATATAATATCAGCAGAAAGCAATTGAATATTGATGGGCCGACCTCTTCGCAGATGGCCGATTGCTTCGTGGTCGCCAATGGTGGCCGATTTTACGGAAGCAGTAGTTATGGCCACTAAAATCAAATATAAAAATCTATAGCATTATATTTATTACAAAAAAATAGTCAAACTCGGCCAGCGCACTCTCCGTCACAAAAGTAATGAGCAGCATCCGAATGGGAACTTGTCAACTGAGGCAAGACTAGCGGTTTACAATAGAGTCACAATACCAACACTTTTATATGGAAGCGAGGTCTGGAGCTGGCAGAAGAGAAACGAAAGTAGACTGAATGCAGTGGAAATGAGATCCATTTATGACAGAAAAAAACAATGAAGAAATAAGGAAAGAATGTTGAGCTGATCTCAGTATAGTGAGTGAGATTGAGAAATGATCACTTTGGTGGTTCGGTTTGTAATCAACTCAAACGCCAACCACACAAATCTCGAAACGTAAGATACGTGACTTGGACCACTTTCATACTAATGAGAACACATATCTCATCGATTACATGGGTAGAAAAATTCATTATATGAACCCTGAAATCGTTCGATCTAACCTCGTAGCAAAATATCATTTAACGCGTTACCGAAATAATATATATTTTTATATTCACTATTTTTTATGTTTTTTTTTTTTTTTTAGTAATGGGCGATTAGAGTCATTCGCTGTCCCCTTGAAACAGGATTTTCGGTTCATTACCTATTCGGTATAACCTTACAAATGTCATTTAAAAAAAAACCACTGAAAAATGTTGATACAAAACCAGTTTAATAAAATTTTGCAAAGAACGGGCAAATCTACAAATTATACTAATATTAATTCAAAACAATTTTACCATTTTTTTAAAATAGTAATGATTATTTATGGATACCGAATTGTATATTTAAAATACAGTACCAAAATTAGTAGAATTAGCATTTTAAGTTTGATTTGAGATTGGCACATTTGATTGTAAATCTATTTTTTATGTTTTTAATTTAACTTTATTATTTAAAAATTTAAAATGCTAAAAGAAACGCTGGTAATTTAAATAAACTATTAAAATCAATGCTGTTTATGTTATACTGAGTGGAATCAACTAGATACATAATTCAATAACTTAAATTCATATAAATAGTGGTCAAACAACTTTATAAATATTTTTATTTATTATCTTTGTTTTATTAACCACTAAAATGAGTTTAAATACATCTACCGGTTTCGAAAAATACAATTTTCTTCTTCAGGATGTCATAACTAACTAAAACATATATTGTTTCTTTGACAAACTAAAACATATATTGTTTCTTTGACAGAATCTATTTTTAAAAAATCTATTTATCTTTAGTACCTAACTCAAATCATTACTTAATACAAATTTACTCAAATAATTTTTAGGAAAAAATTTTAGAATGGGACTCGTAGTTAAATTTACTTGGTTGTTTATAATTTTTTGATTAGTTTTACACGCTTTATTTATCTCTTATAGATTTTTTAAAAATAGATTCTGTCAAAGAAACAATATGTGTTTTAGTTTGTCAAAGAAACAATATATGTTATAGTTGTCAAAGAAACAATATATGTTTTAGTTAGTTATGACATCCTGAAGAAGAAAATGGTATTTTTCGAAACCGGTAGATGTATTTAAACTCATTTTAGTGGTTAATAAAACAAAGATAATAAATAAAAATATGAATCTTAACCACAAAGATAACATTGCTGATTTTAAAAGTATAACTTTATAAATCACTCAAAATTATTTAGGTATATACAGGATGGTCCAAAGTGAGAACATCTCGTAGCACTAATTATAATTCTTAATGTAATATATTTGCACAATATTTAGCTAATCATAAATCATCAAAACACCCCGTATTGCATAATCTACTGGGTTTAAATCTGATCTATTCGGTGGCCACATGCCTGTATCGATTAAATTAACATTCTCGAAGAAAGTTGATTGTATTTATGTCCAGTTATGCTGTAATGTCTAGCTGTACTCCAGGCATTGTTTTGAAACTCTTTGATCATTTTCCTAGCACCCCGATGTTTTTCAATTCGTAAATTTTTCATCAGAAACGATCTTCTGCAGTGATCTTTGTCATTCTGGGCAACAATTCGAAAAAAACCAAATGTGAACAATGGGAAAATTAATAATCAAAGATAAAACGTAATATAGGTAAATAGGTAGGTAAGCAAGTAAATTAGTAAACAATTTAAGCTATTGTTGATATAGTTAAACTAATTTTGATCTAATTATATCCAATTTTACGCAATTTTTTCACTTTTTTTGGGCCACCCCGTATATCAACCCCTCCTATGTAAAACATCGCAACTGTCAAATAAATAATTTTTCAATGTTTGAATTTTTTACAAAAATATTTAGGCTCCCGAATAATTCAAATTCACCCAACTGATAAAAAGAACATCATTTCAATGGACTGACATTTGACGCACAATAAGCGTAAAGCGAAACGGTAAATCTCTGAGACATGGTGGACTACGAAAGCCGAGAGATGTCTCTGAAGAATTTCACACGTGAGCATAATCCCTGTCTCAGAGATTGTCTCTAGTCAAAAGTCTCATCCGTGGACGTGGGCAATATGATACGAGTAATACTATGATCATATAGAAGGTGAAAGTGTGATTAAAAAATTATATTTTCTTAATTTTTTAATGCTTTAAAGCCATTACTTTCTGGACTACTCGTATTAATGTACAAACACACACATATATATAAATATATATAAATATATATATGTATAAGTTTGCTTGTAGTGGCCAAAGTATATCCAGCTTTTGTTATTGTCCCAGTAAAGGTCAATTTTTGATCACCTTCTTAGGGACAAATCTTTTTTATTCATTTTAAGGGTTTTTTCAGGTATCCCAGTTTCATTTGTATACCTCATGTTTTTGTTGTGTTAATAATCTAAAATGATTTAGAATATTTTTATTGCTTCACTAATTAAATACAAAGTGTGTGTGCTTGTAATAAGCATACTAGAAAGACACCATTAATTAATTATAATTATAACTTAAACTTTAAACTGTTACCGTCCAAGGTTTCTAAGTAGCAACGAACTCATCGACTATGTCACTCGTTCTATGTAATTTTATATTATACGTACATATTAAATTATTCATGAAATTATAAATTTCCCAATAGTGATTAATGTGAATTCTGATAATTGATTTATTATTAAATTTTATTTTTTATTCACTGCTTAAATCTATTTAAGGTTAAATGCTGTACAGCTCTAAAAGGTGAGAAATAAACTTAATACAAATTAAATGTATTAAATAGAAAGACTGCGCTCTTGGCGCGTTCAGTTCTTGGCAATTGTCTATGACTGCGTGCCGACAATACGTTCAGAAGTACATCTGAAGACTCTCAAACATTCTATCGATCTCTCCCTCTGATTCAGCACTAACAACTCAGTGGCGCTTGCAGGGAGGCTTCAAAAGATTGTAGCTCTTAAGGGGTCACATTTTATGCCACAGAATGGCGTAAAAGAGCAAAATTTAATCAATATAAATTAAACAAAGATATATATCGAAAAATATTGTTGTTGCTACCGGGATTCGAACCTGGATCTCTTCCAATCCGGGGAACGTGCATTAACCGATTATGCTACAGCACACAGTACATATTTCACTTTATCTTATTTTGAAAATGTCTAATTTATCTATCAGTAAATATCTGGTATTTATAAACCCTTGTAAATATCAAAAGAATGGTTTGTTTCTAAAATGTGAAGTGCGAATTCAGGACAGTTGTTGCTATTGAGATATTTCAAGTGCTCCTTAATTCTAATATCAAAATTATTGCAAGTTTTACCGATATAAAAATGATTAAAATCATTGCAAATTAATTTGTAGACCCCCGATTTTTTTAGTATCATTCTTATCCTTGTTATTTAATATATAATTCTTTAATTTGTTACTAGTGTAAAAAGCTTTTTATGGTTTTGTTTTTAACTATGCTTGTGTTTTTAATTTTAGTGTACATTGTTTCCCGAAGATGATGATACCATAGGTATCGAAACGTGTTGATGTATCAAACAAAGATGATGGTTTAAACAAAGTGTTTTAACTTCTTCAATATTATTATAGCAAAAACCATTTCATTTTTTAAGACAAACATCTGCTGCATTTATCATAAAAAAAAGTATTTATTACTATATATTCTATCCAGCTGTAAGCGTGCATTCAACTGGCAGTGAACCGCTCGACTATTGAGTTGGTCCATATGGAAAAATCTCCATCGCTAGATTCCTCTGTCTGGGACAACAAATTACTGCTCGAATCGCGCTCAACTTTGTACTGACCTCTACAGGAGTGTCAAGACAAACCTTTCATCTGTGCACACACGCCCTTGCCGATATTTTGTTTAATTTAGTTTGTTAATTATCATTTTGATTAACCATTCGTATTCGTAACCGTCGAAATATTTTTCCGCTCCAAATTTAAAATTCAAATTTCAATATTAGAATGCATTGTTCGCTTTTTTTGTTTATCACCTGTTAGACTATTCATCGTAGTGGATACGGTAGGCAAGGGTCAGTAGGCCTCGCGAGCATAATGACAGTTTGGTATATAATGAATTCTGTATTTATTAATAATAATTAAGTCATATAACACAGAGACCACGTCAACACAGATAACAGTGTCACAAAGCCAATTTATTGCCAAAAATGTGACACATAACATATTAATGTAACAAAATGAATGCTTTGAATTATTTCTCATCCGTTCAGATTTTTTATTAATTATTAATTATTTTCTAAGCAAGTATACGAGTATAACATATTTTGATTCGTTTTCTTTTACGAATTTTTGAACTGCGCCTGATAATTTTCATCCAGTTGGCATCATTGTATCGTTGTATATCTTCTGTGGCATCGAATGGTATATTAAACAATCATCTAAAATGTGGCCCAAATTGAACGCAGGTTTTAAAATCGCTTCATTTTTTTGTTTTGCGGTTGGTAACTCTGATATTTTGACAGTTGTAATCAATGATTTATCCGATTAGAAAATGCTATTAGTTTGCTACTGTTGGTTTGTAGACCATAATGAAGTGGACTCTCAATTTGGTCAAAAAATCATCTTCTGCGACGAGGCGTACTTTCAACTCGACGATTTCGTTAACAAACAAAATTGTCACATTAACTCCGAACGATATACAATGATTCACTCCGAACGAGTCAGAGAAGCGAATTCACTTCGAACATGATACCCATTCTTCGCGGCTCATGCTTCTTTGAAAGTTAGGCTGGAAACGCGGTAATTGTGAATGGCGATCGTTAACGTAACATGATAACGGAGTTTTTTTTGGCGCCAACTGGACGACATGAACCTTGAACAGATGCGGTTCCACCCGCCATTCAACTCGAGCAAACAGTTAATTCACAGCACCCGCAATTTCTTTGTCGCGTTGGTTGGCAAGATCTTGTGATTTAACACAGTGTGATTTCTTTTTGCGGGGTTATCTAAAATCTAAGATCTATGCCAGCAATCCACAAACAGTTGACGATCTCGAAAACGAAATTGACGCATTACAGATGAAACTGATCAGGATTGTGCGAAATTGTAATCGAAAAAATGTTGTGAAAAGGGCCAAGATTTACAGTCAAAGTCGAGGTCATAATTTTATCAGAGAGTATGCACTTTAATACTCAAAAAAATCCAATCATAAAATCAATAATAACGTAATTTTATTTACAATATAAGTTCGCCGTTTAATTTGGACCACCCTTTAAAATAAATAATAATACAATTACACACAATTTATAAGTGATCTTACCTGCAACGAGACTGTATATCATTCAAGATGGCCAACATTTGTAAAAAAATGACATATAGTGTTGTTGCAGAAGGAGTCTCATACGTAGATAGATATATCTACACTCACCTCTTGCGAGATGGTCTTGTAATCATCCTCGCTGAGCCCCAGGTTCAGCTGGCCGACGTCTCCAGCGACGAAGGTGATTTTGCTGAGGAAGTTTGGTTGTTCTCTTCTCAATCTTTCGTAAAGCTGAAATCAGTGGGAAACAGTTCACAAAACTGTGGAGGTATAAAGTCAAGTGGAGGTATAAAATTCAGATATACCACCAATGTACCTTTGCCATAAATGGGTCTACGATTCCATATTATGAGTTCCAACTTATTAAACTATTAAAAGCATTTAAAAGTTTATAATTTTGAGAAGATAATAAGTGAGATAGCTGTGTGTGAAGAGAGTATGTTCAAGACAGTAAGTTACGGTCGCACTAACGGTCTAATATTAACGGATTAAGGAATTCAGTAAGAATTTTTCTTTTATATATATAAATAGGGTATAAAAGGCCTAGTCCACAATATTTTATGGATGGATACCTGACTAAATTTCGAGTTGACAATGTTCAAATATGTGCAAATTCTCCACCGTTGCGGAAAATATTATTATTTAAAAATTCATGTTAATTGTACTGCGAAATAAACATTTACGAAAATTATCCACTATTAGCCTACGACATACCTACATAAAATATGGCCTCTCGAAATTCTATAATATTTAATTTTTTGTATTAATTAAATTCATATTTCTTTAATATTTTCAACAATATACGTACATGTATACAGCTTTGTTGAAATCTCCCCATTACTTTCTACTGACTCATTATACGCTGCTTTCTTTTGTTCTCGTTCTAATATGGACGATTTTTAGTTTATACACTCGATTGAGTTCAGTAGCCCGTGTGGTTAAATTAGATTAGTAAAAAAAAATATTTTATATATTCCTTAAACGGTTTCAAAGTGTCATTATATTAATGGGCAAATAACAACAAAGAACCTAGCAATTAAAAATGTTAATTATCGTTTATGCATACGAATTCGTATCAAGTTATGTTAAATCTGGGAAAAAAATTACTTTATCACAACAATAGATCAGTTTACTGTTTCCATGGTAATTTTGTAGAACTCCATAATCACATATGTGAAAATAAAATACATGTTTTTTTATTCTACTCGTTTAATTGACTTGAGTCGCGTTTCGCCTTATGGGTGCATTATCAATGTAACAATGTAATTTTTTAGTATTGAAACTTAATGTTTTATTTATATTTTTAAGGAGAACACATTCTTATTGTGAAGTTGGGTTAAAATTGATATATTAAATTTATATTAAATATCACACACCTATGTTCTGAAAAATTACAACTTCACAATAAGAACGTGTTCTCCTCAAAAATGTATAAGTTGTATTAATGTTTCCAAAATTTAATAAAAATAAATTATTTATTATTTCTGGCGTCTACTATCGGATTTTACTCAAAGGTGTTTATATTCCGTAAATATAAAGAAGATTGCTTTCAAATAATGGAACGACAGATGTATCGATTCGAAAAAGCAACATATAAGTTCGAAAATTTGTCGTCAACTTACTATGTTGGTGTAGTGTAATCGTTTAATGCATTTCCCTGGATGTGAAAAAATCCAGGTTCGAATCCCGGTAGTAATAAAAATATATTTTAGATAAATTGATTTTATCTATACATTACATTTATACTGAATGGTTACTAAGGCTCGGTTGTGTGATCATTAGTAACGTTTTACTATAGTAAAAAAATATTTACTTCTCGAAAGTACATCCCGTAGTGAAATCATTTTACTCTCCGATATCCGATAGTAAAAACGAGAATCGATAGTTAAATATGGCGGACTTTTCACAGCTGTTCCAAAAGTCAGCTGACACATTGATACTTCAATATGATTCATTGTCATTTGAGTTGATAATGCCCTCGCAAGGCGAAACGCGTCTTATCAAGTGAATTAAACGAGTAGAATAAAAAACATGTGTTTTATTTTAACATATGTAATTACAGCGCTCATATGATTCTATATTTCTGAAATTTATTACTTTTAGTGACATCTAAATTAATCGAAAACACCAACAATTTATTTTGATTTTGGATCTCAAAAATTACGGACCGGTAAATGAATAGACATGAAATAAAGTGTACATATAAAATAAGGGTTTGCAACATTAGTTGCGAGACGAGGGGCATTCTACACACATTTTTTGTGGAAACATAAATCCGATAGTTTACGACACATATTAAATCATTGTGTAAACAAGACGTATTTTTTACATTGGTACACATTACATTGTCAGCGTTTAAATTTAAAAAAGCTTTTCGAGCGGTACCAAAGTGATCACGTGGGTGACACAAAAATGAAAATGTTGGTACAAGTGATTTGCGTTCGTTCATGTGTCTATATATTTGGTGGTCGGTGCAGACTAATGTGAATGCACTCAAGGGAAGTGGACGGTCACTAATGGATTGCGTATTTGCTTTTATGCTTTATACATTTTGTATATTATTCAAATGAAATTTTTTCTGTTCACACATAGATGGCATTGAGAATAACCACAAAATATTTATTTAAGTTTTGTGTATATTTTTAATCTGATAAATAACGTTACCGGATCTGCGAACTGTTCCTTGAACCTCTCTGCAATTTCTTTCCCTTTCTTTGCTCTGGCGAGGATGTACATTTTGGGTAATTCTGGACATGTCCTGAAAAAATAAACGCATTAGTCATGTGATTCGTCTAATTTGTATATCAGCAAATTGAGCCGTGACTACTGATGCAGTAAGGAAGAGAAGAGGATCCCGTTTAAATCGTTCTTCACCAGCGTGTATACCTCTGCGAGCTCTGGTCGAAATATAAGCAAGTGACGCACAACCATCTCCGAATGCAGCGCAACAATTCATACAGAATACTGTTCAGATTGGCGCGTTATTGCGGCGCATCTACAATGTTTGCCGAAGGTCGTATACATGGATTCGTCGAGACATCGAGTTGCTGGCGTAAACCTGCGGCTGGAGCTTAGCACTAATTTTTTAGTGCAAGCGGTGTTCTCACGGAATGCTGGTTCCCTGGCCAAATAATGGCAACGCCTACAGAATAGCTACAAATACAATAATGGCCGTGACTGAAATGTAGTATCCATATTTTGTAAACTTTTTATTTATTTATATTTTTTAGCTTGTCTTTTCATAACGTAAATAATATTTTGTAACTTAAATGTATTATTTAATATATATTATCACTATGGCGAATCGGGTTTTCATTAAAAAAAAACCCCAATCATTATTATTATTATTATTATTATTTCATTCACGCCTTCTGTGATACGACGCGAGATGACCACAGACAAGAGAGACGACACCATTGTCACAATTCGCACGATTTCGCTATTGGTCCATGGAAATGCGTGTTGAGCCACACGGACGACGGCACGAATTTCGTCAGTGGGAACATCAGCGGGACGCACGGCCGCCAGGGGTCGGCAGTCATGCGGGTCGACCGATGTTGCACGATTATTTATCTGCCAAATCCGAACCTGCGATATTGTTTATTGCAATTTTATACTTTGCATTCCGCCTCGTGAGTAAGTAGTCTTCGCCTTATTCCTAAGCTTTAAGATATACACAACGTTTTAGAAGTACTGATGAATTGAAGCGTGCAGTCAACAACATATGACGTGGACTATTACAACAGCGGGACTTTAAAACTTGTAAACAAATACAATAAATACTTAAATACAGGAGATAATTACGCGAAGAACTAGCTTAAGGTACTATGTATAATATTTTCTTAATACTTTCTATCTAAACGTTCTGAGAAATGTAGAAAACCTCGCACTTTAATGAATAAATATTACTCGAAGGTATTTGAGATTCTGTAAAAATAAGGTAGATGGCTCTTTCAAATAATGGAACGATTAAATGTATTTATATCAAAAAGGTAACATATAGGTTCGATAATGCACCTTCCCCGGTTAGCAAAGAGATCCAGGTTCGAATCCCGGTGGCGCTACAACAATATTTTTCGATAAAATTGATTTTATATTTATATCTTTCTAATTAATATATTTAATTCATATTTAAAATAATTATAAGTGACTTCACCAATATATAAATTTATATATGGTGTCCAATGTGGAATTTTTCAATTGTTTTAACCAGAGACAAACTCACTTTTGATGTTTATTGCCGTATGATCGAAACGTTTTTGGTGCCGCAATTGCAAATGTTTTCCGGATACAACAACAGAACGCAGTTTCAACAAAATGGGGCAACTTCACTCGAAATTAACAAGCAAGTACGGTCACACAGTGATCGCGGACGGAGTCGATGATTGGTAACAGAGGTTTAATTGTCGGAGACTTACTTTCTAGTGTAGCAATCATTGCTCAAGAATAACGCTAATCAGTTATCAATCATCGTTATAATCGAACACAATCACAGTCACAATAACAGTGAAAATAACGGTTTATGTAACGATCTTACCATCGCTAGTTTTGTGACTATTTCTTGTGAGGATGCTAAAATCTAAAATATACAATAACAATCTTCGAACAATACAGGCTCTACAAGAAAACATCTCGTGTGAAATTTTTTTCTCGCGTTAATTGTCAACATGGGGATCGATTAAAATAACGTATTGCAAGAAGTGGACGCAGCTTAGATGAAATTATCTTTAAAAAGTGAAATACGCACCTATCTCTTATTATAACTAAAATAAATGTAATAAAATTTAAATATATTAATTAGAAAGATACACATATAAAATCAATTTCTTCTTTCGATTCTCTTTCTAAACCGAGGAAGGTGCATTATCCAACTATGCTACAGCGACGATATTTTTAGCGACAAATTTTCGAACCTATATATTATATATACATTTAATCGTTTCATTATTTGAAAGAGCCATCTACCTTATTTTTACGGAATCTCACATACCGTTGAGTAATCTGAAAGCAGACGCTAGAATTATCAATTCATTTTTATTAAATGTTGATACAACTTTATTATTAGGAGAACACATTCTTATTGTGAAGTTGTAATTATTCAGAACATATGATATTTTAAATATATTAATTAGAAAGATATACATACAAAAAAAACAGGTTCGAATTCCGGTACCGCAACAACAATATTTTTCGATAAAAATTCATTTTATACGTATGTCTTTATAATGAATACATTTAATTAGTATTTAAAACATCGCACAGCTATGTTCTGAATAATTACAATTTCATAATAAGAATGTGTTCTCCTTAATAATAATAAAATTTGTTTGTTTTTCTTTTAATATTAAAATCTTAAAAATGTTGAAACATTTTCGTAGAACTGTTTTTTCAATTTAATTTTTTAAATCTAAAAATGTAATTGCATGTACGCATGCATTTTTTTTTGCATATTTGCTAGTTACGTGTGCTGAATTTCCTCATTATTCATCAAACACTTGTTCCACGTAATCGATACATCAGTAATTTTTCTGAATGATACTTATAACCTTCCATCCGCATAAAAATATGTAAAACCTTTGCATGCGCGTTCGTCAAGTCGGGCATTATAAATTCAATTATGCACAACAATGAGGGAATATATAAATAATAACTATATCTCTGGATAGTCGACCCCCACATGTATAACGTGAACTTGGAACATATGACATTTTACATAACATCAAAAATTGAATTTTTAGTATCGGAATTCTGATAATAATGTTCTCTGTAAGGGACGGTTGTATAATCAGTAGTAACTTTTTACTATAGCAACTTTTTATTGACGCCCGTAGTAAAAATTCTCTGCGGGTTGTTGATACATTAAATTTACTAGTGTCAAAGCATAGACGGAGATATCTGTAGACGTGATAAATAATCATGAAATATCCTTTATTCTATGAATTTTTTCGCCTAGGCATTCGAAATCTGTCACTTTGATAGTCAAATTTGTTAGTATTATGTATTAAACAACGAGATCATCACCGGACGAACTCTCATCACTATAATACGAGACGCATTTCGCCTTGTAAGGGCGTTATCAATCTAACAATTTATCTCGACAACTTGTATTTATAACTAAAATGGGGTACAGCTATATAATTTTATTAGCATGAGATGAAACGGAAAAACATTTCCATTCATTTTGAATGCTTCTAATTATTCTAAGTGCTAATGTAAATTAAACATCGAGATCATCATCGGACAAACTCATCATCACTAAAATAGCGAGATATTAAACGATTAATTGTCGTATACTGCAATTTTTAAAGTATCAATGTATCGGATGACTTTTGGAACAGCTGTGAAAAGTCCGCCATATTTAACTATCGATTCTCGTTTTTACTATTACGTATTCGCAATTTTTTTTACTTTATTAACTTTTCTATGTTACTACTGATCACAGAACCGACCCTAAAACTGTTGCAAATCTGTCAAACTTCCTCGTGGTTTATGAAATAACAAGAAAAAATAGTTTTATTATATTAGTAATATTTCTAATCAACTCTGTTAATTGTAATACAAATAAAATGTATGAGTTTATAAAGATATGTGAGACATGCGCCTTAGATATGTGCGGGTGTGAGTTATATATATATCTGAAATGTGTCTGAAAAATTTGAAGAATTTACTGTGGTTAGGATAATGAGAATCCCAACCACCCATCATGTACATGTTCTTTTGAATATGATCGCGGTGTATGTGTGTGTGTGAAATTATTGTTGCTGGAGCTCAGTTACTGATAGAAGATATGTAATAAAAAGTTTATATCGAGGAGCGTTTACTAAAGATCTTCACGAAAGGTAGCCAGACGGCTGCCAGCGCATTCTATTGACACACGTTGTTTGCGTCGGCAGCGACGTATTTTTGCGACTGATGAGATCCTTGTTTTACACACCGGTAAATGTGAGGTGCGTTCAGGAGTCGTCGGCGGTGTTGATGATTGTGGAGGCGGTAGACTTTCGCAAGTTATATTATGTAATTAGGAATCAGTTATGCCTTATTACTTACTCGGGATTATACAGCGACATATTTGTATTATAGATGTAAAATTTAATTTCATGGGCGAAGAAGTATTAAAATATTAATATTCAAGAATGTGAAACTCAATATCTCAAATGATACTGTAATCACGATGTAAAAATATATTTTTTTAAATTTATTTAAACATTGTTTTCTAGCGAACCAATAGAGCGACATCAACCTTGACTGCGGATCCTGCAATAGGATCCGACGTGTCGTCTAGAGAGGTTGAAGCCACTTGGAAAAATAACACGGAAAACTCGTTTCTTGAGATAAAATAACAGAAAATAGTTTTACGCTATTCTGATAAAAATCATTTTTTATTTATTACAAAAGGTCATAAAAGGAATTCCGATTAATGTCGGATGATCAACTGATGACACGGCAAATTGTCCTCGTCAGAGCAGGAGTGGTAGGAATATTTAAAAAACTGGTTTTAAAATTTCACGGGCCATTTTTTTGCATATACTCGTATATGACATCCGTGTCTATTCTCATTGGTTTACAATTATTCAACAAGCAAATTTAAATACCATTATTTGATTTTGACGTTCTCGCATTTGATACACATGTTACTAACGGCCAGCCAATCAAATAAATAAGACAACATATTAATAAGGGTTACAAGGTTCTTCTTCTTCTTCTTTGAAATAGGCAATACACCCTTTGAGAGTGATTTGTGCCATTAATCAAGTTAAAGCTTTATTTTATAGAAAAAAGTACAATAATCTTGTAGAATAAGAAATATTATATTACAAGTCCCATTGTCGAAAAAGTGAGAACATCTCGTATCACGTGAGCTATTTCAAAACATAATATAATTAATTATAATTCTTAATGTAATTTTTTTTGCACAATATTTAGCTAATCAGAAACCATCAAAACACCCCATACTGCATAATCGACTGGGTTTAAATCTAGGCTGTTCGGTGGCCACCGAGAAAGAAAGAAAGTTGATTGTATTTCTGGCTGTGTGAGATGGAGCTCCGTCCTGCTGTAATGTCTAGCTATATTTCAGGCTTTATTTTGAAATTCTGATTATTTTCCTAGCACTCCAACGTTTTTCAATTCGCAATTTTTTATCAGATTGGGCAACAATTTAAAAAAACAAAATATAAACAATGATAAAATTAATAATCAAAAATGGCGACCGAAAACTGTCGAAATAAATTGTAATTTAAGTATATAAGTAAGTTAATAAATTAGTAAACTATTCAAGCTATTGTTGATATAGTTAAACTAATTTTCATGAAATTATATTACATTTTACGAAATAATCACACTTTTTTTGGACCACCGTGTAAATTAAATGTGGCTAGTTAGGGGAAAGAAGATGACACAAGTTAACCGGGAGTTGAAAATTACCATTGACGAGATTACTATAAAAAAAAAACCTGTGATCCGCAATGGACAGGCATAAAAGATATGGTCAAGGGTTTCCTCCTCGGCTCCGCACATTAGTATATTATTATTCGACTTTAGTATATTATTATTAGGTATTTTGGAATACAGTAATACCCTGACTTACGCGAACTCAGAGTTACGCGGTTCATTTGGCAACACTGTCGCTAGACTGCCGCCCGCTATATTCAGCGTTTCTCTTGCTGTGATACGCGATACGTGCACGATTACGGTTCAACGATCGATGAAAGTTAAGATTGATTTGTTATACGTTTTCTAAACTATTAAAAAAACTATGTCGTCCAAACGAAGTAAATCTGATTCTCCTGCAACTAGTAAGAAAAGGAAAACGATATCTTTGGAATATAAACATAAAATTATCATAGATTTTGATAGCAGAATGAAAATTTGTGAATTGGTAAAGAAATTTAAGTTACTGGAATCCACAGTAAGATAAAGAAAAATGCTCAATCCTTGAACTTTTTTACGTAAATCGTTTATTTTTTTAATATTTTGTATTAATATGTATAATGAACTGTAATTTTATTAAATATTTTTCTTCTAAACTAGTATTTGTGTTAGTCCTTGGTCCTAATTAAACAAAATTGAATGATTTTATATGTAAATTCGTACCTCGACTTACGCGAATTCGAGTTAAGCGATTTTCGTCGATCCTACCTATCGCGTAACTTCGGCGTATTATTGTACTGTATAAGTTTCATCATAATTAACATATCGGAACGTGTATATTATTTTGCATGGTATTGCAATAAAATAAAATATGTGGTATTCGTAAAGAATCATTACTTATAAAACATTATTTAATTAAACCTAATCAGATATTTAATTGAATGAGAGGTATTGCGGTTATTTTTATTATAGCTAATATATTTTTATTTTTACACGAAAAATCTTTTTATATAAAATAACATTTTTATTTTTTACATTTATAAAATAAGTGATATCTTATAAATGACCCCCATTTCAAGCTTTACATAGCTTCTATATTATGAAACTAATTTGTCATTTGTGCTAACCTAACTACTCACACAGTCTTATCACCGACTATTGTTTATTACTGACAATAATAGTTTTATAACTTTTTTTCAACATCTTTTCATAACATCTGATTATACTTTTTTCACATAACTTTTTATAACTTACTTAACATTATACTTATTCACCTCTTAACATTTACAACTTTTAAAAACTGTACAAGTAATTAATGGCTTTAGAACAGACTACGTCTAGTAAAACAATTACCTTTATTTTTTATATGTACTATTTATGCTACAAAAAAAATAATATATATATATATTACATATAATATCATGTAAAAGATAAATAATAAAAGTACATTTTTAAAATGGTAAAGTAACTTTTGACGTATCTGTATTATTATGAGAAATTAAAACGTACAAAATGCGATCAATTTCGGAAGGTTTTTGACTTTTCAAAAAAAGTCACAAACTTAAGATTATATTATATATGAGTAAAAGTATTGCTAAAACACCATAGAATATTAACTTAAAAATAAAGTAGGACTTAAAAATATATATTTTAATATTTTCTTATATGCATATCAATTAGCTATTTTCATTTAATACCTGAGCAGCTTTTCGATGAGAACTTTTCCCATGAAGCCTGTGGCTCCAGTGACGAAGACGACGCTCTTCTCGAAGAACTCTTTGATGGGAGAGTGCAGGTTCTTCACGTCTAGCATGTCCCTGTACGAGATGTCGCCTCCTTCACGTTCCACCATCTTGGATTCTAAATTTATAAAAAAATACATACATACAGTATTCCATCTTTTAGAAATATTCCAAGTTTAGACATTTATATTTCGCTTCTGACATCATTTAATTTGTGTGAAATGAAAGTGAGAGTCCGCACTTTGCGTTTTATTTCAGTAATTTAATTTCTAATACTATTCCGTAGCATCGGAATTGTTGTTGGCTTATTGGCGTAGACCCTTTATTTAAGTACCTCTACAGAAAATAGTTGGGAGCCGTCAAATCGACCCAATTCGGCCACCAAGAAATTTCAACATGCGACGATAGCGATCACCATCAACCCTCCCAAAACCCTGCAGTGACGCTAGTCTATCGCCCAATTAAAACTGTAATATTTCGTTAAATATAAATTCATATTTTAGTTAATTATAAGAAAAATGTTTATGCTTAGAACTGACTAGTGAAAAATCAGTTGTGTAGAGAGAATCTAACAATAATAATTATTTTTCAATTCAGTCAGTTGTAAAATTAATATCATAGGAAAAGTACCATTTGTGGTAAAACAAATAGAGATGGTACATTCATTTCACAATAAAAATAATAACAAATATATTATTTTTCTTTCTCACTAATTTAATGAAGAGAGATGAGAAAAAATGTAGTATCGCATAGGACTTGATGAATGCTCCGAATTATATTAAAATATTGATCCCATTAATTAATGCTCAATACTTAGAGTAAGTTTATAGGATTAATAATTTAAAAAAAAATTTAAACTAATAAGAGTTTTTTTCACATTTAAAATGTTAAAAACTTCTTACGGTAACACGAATTGACAGCATGGCTGCATACGAGTAATTTATATCACGGTATGGTAAAGGTATTGCCATTATTAAAACAGTATTACCATCATTATTTAGATAAAATGTTTTAATGACTTCAAAACGTTGTTGAGGCATTAGATACTCCAAAATAAAATGTAATTAACTATTCTTTACGTCTACTTAATGTGAACTGATAAATGTTTGCCAAACCAAAATAGCGACCAAACAAAATCGGCCTTATACATAATATTCATTCTATACATACGAGAAAATCTAGGCCGAAATTTCGGCACGGTAACACGTGTCACTGTCGAGGCTGTCGTCAAAAAGTTACAGTACAACCGGACGTATTTGCGAGAGATATAATCCTCCTACAGTTGAGACAATTCAACAGTGGTAGATTTAGGTTTCTAACCTCGAAGAAGCACCCATTCCGTACACTAGTGCTCATGAAAACATTAAATGAAATATATTTTGTACACACAATAACTAATCCCGCAATAACACTGTAATTATAATTCATATATAATATAAATTTAAAGTTTTAATTAATAAAAATAATTTGTTTCAATTCAGCTCTAACTCACACCTGCACGATGACGGAGCGTACCTCTCTTAGCTGTAACAATAGCACAAAAATGGGCAAATAATTAAAATTAATATTTATTCTACGAACGAAAGTACTGACATTGATGTCGGGAGATTTCCAATAAATATTTTCTTAAATACACCGGAGAGCACTGTTCACTAATACAGTAGTAAAAAAAATTCAATACAATTTCTGTCCAACGAAACAAACGAAAAAGGTGACTGAACGCATTTTAAATTAATTCATACCTATAGTCCGGAACTGCTTTTAAAGACGTATATTTTTTGAAATGTTTCACTGCCTGCACTATTTTTGTTATTTGTTATCGAAACGCGTCAGACGAATGGATGATTGTATCCACATGGAAACGTTTCCAACAACTGTCTGAGCAACCATGTGTTTAAGCGAGGTCCAACCTTGTGCGCAACGTACGGTGGTCGGGCATTTCGAACGGTTGAAACTAGTTCTAGTAAAAAAAAATTGAAGGATTTTTTTGGTGAAGAAGGTGATTGAATTTCCGCGTAACGTATCCACGAAGTTGATGTGACGAGGAGGTGCACGTGGGACGAGAGCAGGAAGCGAGATTACTGCACAAGAACGATCATATGGTGAGGGGTGACCATCGCAATCAGGAACGGCAATTTTTCTCCTTTCAAAACAGCCATCAAAATGGTTGAATATGAATTAAACACTGTGTCAGGAATCTCAGGTTATGTGATCCTTATCCAGCTGATCAACCGATGTTTAGCCGGTGGCGATGCCCTGGCGTCCTATCCGCGGGAGCAAGAACGCATCGTAACAACTGTTATAACTCTACTTGAATTTATCGAAAATAGGGGTTTACGAAATTTCATAGTAAATTTATCGGACAAACCTCTAGAAATCTGAATATTAGATTAAAAGAGCATCATCTTTGTCTAACTAGTAATAACGTTTCTGAATTCGCGAATCACATCATAGACAACAATCGTTCGTGTACATACCATTAAACTTCTCCATCCCGTCACGCGTAAAGGTAACAATGAGAATAATTTTAAATGTTTAGAAATTAAATGGAATATGAACTCTGGTATTAATTTGTTAAACAATACTACATTCTCCAACTCATCTATTCTTCACTCACTATTCCCGTTACTACCACCCCTCCACCACCCACCACTAACTCCGCGCCCCGTCCCGCTTCTCCTGTTAGTACATCAGCCTTGTTTCCTATATTTGTGTGTATTCAGTTTAATACTTCACCTGTCGATGAGAGTTACTGTTTCTCTCGAAACTCGAGTAGTGCTAGTAAACTCAAGTAGAGTTATAACAGTGTTTTATTTATGTCCACCCATTTTGATGATAATTATGAAACTCTACAAAGTTAACACTGATTCTATCAATAATAGCCATAATTGGTTTTAGTAACAAATTATTTTTAATGCCCTGTAAAGATATGCATGTCTTATGCAAAATGTGTATGTAGAAAACTACTAATGACGAGTTAAATACTAGAAATGAAAATGTCTATTACCTAAGAGTCGAATGTCTAATACCTAAGAGTCTAATGTCCACATGAAAATGTCTAATATCTAAGAGTCTACTGTCTAAATGAAGATTTCTAATGATGGTCATAAATCATATAATCCAACGCTGAAAAAATAATTAACTATCAAAAAAGAGAATCGGTCTAACACAGTTCACCTTAACTTAAGTAATTAATTTTAAATAAATACCAAATCAGACATATTTTCAAAATGAATTAATAAAATAACGTAATACACCATTTCCGCGACGTACGTGACACCTGGAGTCAGTTTATGTTTACAAGTCTCTTAGCGACAATTGTTTTTATAACCTAGTTTTAAATCGATTAAACCTAATTATTTTCTTGACATTCAAATACTTGATAGTTGGAAGATTTGAAAATATAATTTATAAAACTAGTTTTTTTCTCATTAAATAGCCCATCTTGAATTGACTATCAGATGAGCGCCAATAAACAGATAATAAATTAAGGAGAACACGTTCTTATTGTGAATAAGAATGTGTTCTCTTAATAATATAAGTTGTATCAATGTGTCCAAAATTTAATAAAAATGAATTGATAATTCTGGCGTCTGCAATCGGTTTACTCAAAGGTATTTGTGATTCCGTAAAAACAATGTATTATAGACGGCTTTCAAATAATCGAACGACAGATGTATTAATTTGAAAAAAAGTGTAACATATAGGTTCGAAAATTTGTCATGAAAAATACTGGCGCTATAACACAATTGGTGGTGCACTTCCCCGGATTGGAAATAGAGATCCACGTTCGAATCCCGGTAGCGCAAAAACAATATTTTTCGACAAAATAGTATAAGATAATATAGGATTCCTTTAGATTTGATACTTTGGCTATAAATACTATACAGCTAATGAAGGATACTTGTATTCGTAGCGTATTCAAATACGTAGATGTTTCCCAGATTTAAATTATAGCTAAACCTGTTAAATGACACCATCATTATAACTGAAATATTTTAATAATCAATAATTATTAATTCAATTCACATTTACCGATGATGCGGAGATTCATCAGAGAATATAATTTGTTGATAATTAATACAAAGTAAATAATATATAACTGGAAAAGACCGATTCGAATGTTTTCGGGTAACGTCGTATTTTAAAGGCCATGTGTATGATTTAGTTTTAGGCGATCGAATATTGTATTCGTATTTATGTGTTGAGTGAACAAATATAAACATAAAAAAAAAAACTCTAAATACACAATCAAAACGACGCACTTCTATCAGGACGTTCATTGGTTTGACGTAACTATGCTAATAGTGATCAGTGTATGGTGAGGACAGGCGAGGATCACGTGAACAGGATGCCAGTGTGATGTGTGTGACGCTATGATGAATGTCACCAACTGGAAAGTTATGATGTTCGAGAGAGAAAAATAAGACAAAATAAAAAAAATCACAAAGAGATTAATTTCAGAGAGGTGTAACAAATGTTGTATCTTTTTATCTCGTGTGAATAAAATTATTCATGTCCTTTAATACAGATTAAAATTAATATATTTAATACCAAGACTATTGGGCGATTAAAGATACCTTGGACATCTGCGGACCCTGGGACATCGATGCACTGATCCGAGTATATCTACTTTTAGTATTAAACTGAGTATTATGCTCAAAGCTAGTAACTAAATGGTGAGGATTTAATCCTTTTCCTAGAACTTGGCCAAGTTTGTGTATTTTCATGTTTTAAGCTTTTAGCTTGAAAAAGTAAAAAAAATATTGATGTGTCGTTACATTTATATCCCCATATTTTATTTACCATTGATTACAGTTTTTTTTTTCAAATTGTGTATTAATAATATTGAAACCTTAAAGAGGTCTTGGACATCTGCGTACTCCAGAACGTCGATAAGGCTGTTATAATCTCCGACTCGCGAGCTGCTCTTGAATCCCTCTCTGGTAATATGAAAGTTTGGCCAGACAATGAGATAATCTGTTCCATCAGAAGATGTCTATTTAATTTGGACAGCAACAATAAACAGGTGTCATTCGTTTCGATTCCTGCACATTAGGGAATTAGACTAACATAGACTGGCCAAGGAGGGCACTCATGACAGACTTAATATGGTAAAAAAATATTCGAATTCAATTTGGACTGCACAATGGATGGATCCAAATAATCATAAGGGTAATCGGCTTAAAATAATTCAAAGATTTATTCCCCGCACACCCTGGTTCTCCAAAAGGAAAGTCTCCGAAATAACAATATTAAATATCTCTAGATTCATTAGTTTCATATATATATATATGCTATAATATTAACCATATCAATATTTCCCTTTTTACTATAATTTATCTTGCATATATTAACGTAGTGAAATTGTGAGTTATGTAATTTCTCTTTTCATGATGATATAGACCATCTGGCATTTCATTGAAAACCTACATCGCACTGTACGTTATTTATTTCTGAGATTTAGCCTTGTTCCTGAATGTCAAACTCTCTTCCTCTTGTATGATGATCAGCTTCAGTTTTTTTTATTAATTCTATCGACATATTTTAAGTAAGAATTTTTAAAAAAAATACTGTAACCTTGAAATACATCTTCTGTTTATATGAAATAAATCTGAATACGATATACACGTGTCGAAATTTTAATCTGGAGATAAACTCGGAGAGCAGAGATTTAACGTAGAAAATAAAATAGGTTAGATACATTCGAGATGTGGTGCAAGATTTTTCTAAAACTTTTAGAATTTAGATTTATTATATTTTTTAATTAATTCAAAAATTAGGCGATTCTAAGAAGAGTGCAAAATAAGAGGTCCACGATGAATACGCGGTAGTGCGGGTTCGGTAGATCTTCCAATTAACCGATTAATTTGACTAACCGGTTATTCATGCACTAACGGCTAACCGATTTCAACTGGTTATATAAAAACTGTTTTTTTTAAAAGAGAAACACTGTCATTCTTCGGATATGTCAGCCCGTGGTCTGCTCTGTGATGGTTGTAAAATTAAAATAAATATAGCTGTGTGCCTCTCGCCATGTTATAATTGCGTTAGACAAACATCTTAAGTTGGCCACACACGCAACGTTATATCTGACAAGTATACCTATACGGTGCACCGATTATGGATCTCTCGGACAGTTCGTCCCTCGGACAGTTGATCCCTCAGACAGTTCGTCCCTCGGACAGTTGATCCCTCGGACAGTTGATCCCTCGGACAGTTGATCCCTCTGCCAATTAATCCCTCGGATAATTGAACCTCCAAAGCTTCAAGTACCTATTTAATAATTATGGTAGGAGCAAAATTATACAAATATTGCACTCCTACGAAATTACATATAATTCCAAATAATTAAGAACGTTTTCATATTTACAATAAATCGTTAACAGAGGTGCGTACACGGACATACATGTCACATCAATATTATTACTATTTTCAAACAAAGCTAAACGCTTGTGCTATGAAAATAGGACTAAATTGCTGGTGTCCTGGAACGAGACGCAAACCCCCGACCACTAGATCACTAGGCCGACGTCTGGACCACTACACCAACAAGCTACTTATTATTACTTTTACGAACTGTGATTAACCATTTTTAATTTATTGTTTCAGTCTTTTTATTTGCATTTTAATATAATTAATTTAAAATATAGTGTAAATAATTATTAAACCATAATTGATTTAAATTAAACGATTTAAAGTATAATTTTATATTAATTCCATAACTGGAAAAAAAACTATATATATCCAGGGCATAGCAGATATCAGCTGTTCCGTAGGGGAAGGAAAACGTCGCGTTGCGGAGTTCGAAAAATTGCGATTTTATTGAATTGTATAAATCTGAACCTTTCTATTTCTTTATCAAATTGACATTACTGTACTGGCTTCCTTTTAACAACCATTTGTCTAACACCTCTCTTGTCGCGGTTTTCTTTCTTCCTTTCACACCGCATTGTCGCAGTTGCGCCGTACCGATGCCACGGTTAACTGACAGATTGTCACAGGTTGGCCGCTACGCGTATGGCCAAACTTGAGCGTCGGTACACTTGTCACGTTTACCTGAACAGGTACACCTGTCAGATGTACCGCTGCGTGTACGGCCGGCTTTACACATAAATCACTGGTTAATGTTATTTTTCTGTCGCTCTGCATTCAGTCGTGCTTTCTTGCTTTCTACCATTTAAACAATGCGTACGAGACCAAAAGTTGTAAGACCAAAGACACGATTTCATCTAATGTTGTCAATTTCATCTGGTTGACCGAATAAAAATAACCGGTTATCGATTATTTTAAAATTGTGCTAATAACCGGTTAATCGGTTTCGATTTAAGCCGGTTCGGAAGCCCCAGGGTACGGAAGATGATGTGACAGGACAACGTTCCTCCTGGAACTGCGTAAGTTAACAACTGTTTTCTGTATATGTTTCTAGTGCATTATGTTAATTTGAAGTACAAGCTAGTTAACTAGCTGTGTAGCTATGGAATTTATCCGTAAACACCGACCGTCCGTGAACTAGTAATATCCGTACTCAACAGACGCATTTATAAGTATGCACTAAAGGCCACGTTGCGTGGCCTTACCGCTGGTGATACTAAAGATAATAAATTATAACCCAAAAATAGATCAACAGAAGTGCTAAAAAAAAATTATACAGTACGTCACTATGACAGTAAACAATGCAATGCATATTAATTATTAGTAATTATTATTGTAAAATATCACAGACCGTCTGTTCTGAATAATTAAAAAAAGTGCTAAAAAAAAATTATACAGTACGTCACTTTGACATTAAACAATGCAATGCATATTAATTATTAGTAATTATTATTGTAAAATATCACAGACCGTCTGTTCTGAATAATTAAAAAAAGTGCTAAAAAAAAATTATACAGTACGTCACTTTGACATTAAACAATGCAATGCATATTAATTATTAGTAATTATTATTGTAAAATATCACAGACCGTCTGTTCTGAATAATTAAAAAAGTGCTAAAAAAAATTATACAGTACGTCACTTTGACAGTAAACAATGCAATGCATATTAATTATTAGTAATTATTATTGTAAAATATCACAGACCGTCTGTTCTGAATAATTACAACTTCACAATAAGAATGTGTTCTCCTAATGATAAAGTTGTATCAATGTGTCCAAAATTTAATAAAAAATGAATTGATAATTCTGGCGTCCGCTATCACATTACTCAAAGGTATTTGAGATTCCGTAAAAATAATATAGATGGCTCTTTCAAATAATGGAACGATTAAATGTATTAATATCAAAAAGGTAACATATAGGATCGAAAATTTGACAAAAATATAGCATAGTTGGATAATGCACCTTCTCCGGTATGGAAAGAGTTCCAGGTTCGAATCCCGGTAGCGCAACAACAATATTTTTCGATGAAATTGATTTTATATGTATATCTTTCTAATTAATATATCTAATTCATATTTAGCAATTTAACTTTGCTTTTGTATGCTTCTTTAGTAATTTAGTAATTTCAATATGTATTGAAACGAAAATTATGGCATTTTAGATAATCAAAAATACATCGTAAAATGTTTTATTGAAAGACGAAAATTAAATACCACACTCGGTGTGATAATTAAACAAGAATTTAAAAAAAAAATATGTAGAAAATACTTCTGATAGAACTAATTAAAGGTGATTATGAACCACACTACTATCCACTAGACAATTTTCCAATGTCGACCGGTTACTTATACAGAAATCAATCCCTCCAAGTCAAGAGCAAATTAATTTAGAGCAAGGATATTTTAAAGTGTGGATCTTTTTTTGCCGTGAGGTATCAGCACACACCGCCAACCATACATAGGCTATTACATTTATAAATATCTATTGATCAGTACCAATGTTATTAAGGAGAACACATTCTTATTGTGTAGTTGTAATTAATTAATGTAACTAATTAAATGTATTCATTAGAAAGATATAAAATCAATTTTATTGAAAAATATTGTTGTTGCACTATCGGGATATGAACCTGGATCCAGGATCGCGACTTGTGAAGGTGATTTTCTCATCTGATTAAGGTCACTATATGTCAATAATAACATGAAGAAGGAAAGAATGAGATATGGCGGGAGGGAGTGTAATTTTAATTTTATAATTTAATTTTTATTTTATTTTATTGAGGCATTTTGACAGTGTAAACATATAATAATAAACATAATAACTATTTAACATGTGACTCTAATAATGAAAATCCACAAAAATATTTAGATACATAAGAATGTTTAGATGCAGAAAATTAATTAAATTAAATTAAATAAGTAGAAAAAAAAAGAGGGAGAAGGGTGGGGAGGTTGCAACTATTGTTGCGGTGAAGGGAGAGAGCAACATGTGTTTTTATAAGTAGAGTGAATAGCCAATTATGTAGTAAAGTACCTAAAGAGTAATTATGCAAAATTTAGTTACGATCGATCAAACATAGATTATAGAATTTAGATTTATTAACAAATATATATCTTACTTTACATTACAGTCTGAGGTTCAATCCTTGCCCCAGGATCAATCTATCGACCTAGTCGCTTAGCTTCATTTCAAAAGTGATCAAAATTTTGATTTACCGTGTTCGCATATTTATTTAAAAAATTCAACGACAAACTGGTTTGAATCCGGTTATGTAAGAAAATGTATGATTCTAGAAAAGGCGAATGGTGCGTCATGATAGCTACACGCGGGATTCCATACAGTCGTGTGCTTACTCGTTTGAAATAAGGTGTGGTTGTGTGTATATAGTATACGGGTATATATCAAGATGTCTATGTCATTGTCACTAATAAAAAGCGTAAATGGCAATGGGTGAGAAGCATTTAAACGTGAGACAAAAACGGGCGACAATAGATGATAGATGATCAGAGTAAACGTGGTAAAGATTGGCAAAGAGTCATGGGGAGGCCTTCATCCAGCAGTGGATTGACAACGGATGACGATAATCATGATTTTTTTTCAATATTCTACTGTTTATGTAAATGCCTTCGATAGCTGGTTCCCAGGTTTTCGATTAACAACAAGCACACATATGGTATATGAACTGTACTAACTTTTTATTTTGCTGTCTTTCTGGTCCGATGTTGTTGATTTCGACCGACCGAAACGCACACTGGTGGTTTATTTGGACCGCTGAACCGGTCGAAGCACGGGATATAAAAAGAATGTCGGTTACCGTCTTTTTAGCATTAACACACACACACACACACACACACACACACACACACACACACGCGTGTACATTATTATAAACCAAGAAACCCAGCGGTGCCAATTTATGTAACAAGGCGCGTAAACATTACTATTTTGCATTTTTTTTTTTTTATATACTTTACAGTTTATGGATGTTCCTTGACCCTGAATTGTATTAATGTCAAGTGAAATAAGTATCAATTAGCATTATGCAGGTTGAGGAGCGGTTGACGCCATCGGTATTGTGTTTTGAAGCCGTCACTAGAGTTCACGAGCAAAACAGGAACACTTCAAATGTGGTTAAAAACAAATATTAGTATTTAGGAGAACACATTCTTATTGTGAAGTTGTAATTATTCAGAACAGGACGGTCTGTGATATTTTAAATATGAATTAAATATATTAATTATAAAGATATACATATAAAATCAATTTTATCGAAAATATTGTTGTTGCGCCACCGGGATTCGAACCTGGATCTCTTTCCTAACCGGGGAAGGTGCTTTATCCAACTAAGCTACAGCGACAATATTTTTAGCGACAATTTTCGACCCTACATGTTACCTTTTTGATATTAATACATTTAATCGTTCCATCATTTGACAGAGCCATCTACCTTATTTTTACAGAATCTCAAATCACAGACCTATGTTCTGAATAATTACAACTTCACAATATGAATGTGTTCTCCTAAATAATAAAGTTGTAACAATGTGTCCAAAATGTAATAAAAATGAATTGATAATTCTGGCGTCTGCTATCAGTTTACTCAAAGGTATTTGAGATTCTGTAAAAATAAGGTAGATGACTCTGTCAAATGTTGGAACGATTAAATGTATTAATATCAAAAAGGTAACATATAGGTTCGAAAAATGTCGCTAAAAATATTGTCGCTGTAGCATAGTTGGATAATGCACCTTTCCCGGTTAGGAAAGAGATCCAGGTTCGAATCCCGGTGGCGCAACAACAATATTTTTCGATAAAATTGATTTTATATGTATATCTTTATAATTAATATATTTAATTCATATTTAAAATATTATTATTATATTGTTTTTTTTCACTGCACTCGTGTTTCGCATCTAAATACATCTGTTAGGTATGTCTACTTATTAAACTTGACAAAGTGTATACAAAAATTATTTTGCATAGTGAGCCATGAATATAGATACATAAAAAATACTAATCAAATGTGTTAATTAAAAAGATATACATATAAAATCAATTTTATCGAAAAATATTGTTGTCGCTAACAAAATTCGAAAACGGATCTCTTTCCAATCCGAGAAAGGTGCATTAAGCGACTATGCTACAGCACACAATATATTTGACGACAACTTTTTACACTTTTAAAATTAATACATTTATCGTTCCATTATTTGAAAGCCATCTAACATATTTTTACGGAATCTCAAATACCTTTGAAATGTTATTACGATTGTGTTTTCTTACATTTTTTTATGAATGTTTACAAGTCTTTGTACAAAAAAAAACAAACAAAAAAAAAACCTTTGAGTAGTCTGATAGGAGACGCCACAATTAAGAATTAATCTTTATTAAATTTTGGAAATTAAGGAGAATACATTATGGAATAGAACATAGGTCAAAAGTACTGTGTGCTGTAGCATAGTCGGTTAATGCACCTTCTCCGAATTTGAAAGAGATCCAGGTTCGAATTCCGGTAGCGCAACAGCAATATTTTTCGATAAAATTGATTTTATATGTATATCATTATAATTAATACATTTAATTAGTATTTAAAATATTGCAGACCGTCTGTTCTGAATAATTACAACATCACAATAAGAATGTGTTCTCCTTAAAAAACGTGATGACGGTCAGTCCCCGCATTGGACTACGAAGCGTGGGTCACCGAAGTCAGCACAGCTCACTGGACTCATTAACACCAATAGAATTGCAGGAAGCCGCTACGTAACGATGAATGGAGAATTGTGAGTTATTATAAAAGCCTTTATCCGTGGAATGAATAATAATTATATTTGTTTTCACAATACAATTGTAATAAATACAGGCACATATATATATACAGGGTGTAACAGACCTAGTAAACAAATTTTTACGGGTGGAAACCCGACTAAATTACGAAGTCTACGTACTTCGAAATATAAAGGCAGTTTAATATAAAATTTAATAAAAAAACTACAATGTTATTCTCATATTTTATTTATATAAAATTGAGTTTAACGATGCGGTTCAAATACGTTTTATAAACAATATGGTGTAAATATCGTCCATTTCTCTCAAAACACTCTTGCAATCGTACTCTTAAATTTGCGAACACGCGAGGGCAAAGCGTTAGTTCAATGGCGGCAACTTCACGGCGGATATTTTCTTGTAGGGCCTGAATTGTTCGAGGATTGTCGCTGTAAACTCTCGACTTAAGGTATTCTCACAAAAAAAAAAAAACGCACGGTGTAAGGTCTGGTGACCGAGGTGCCCAGGGTATGTCTCCGTATTTGCTGATTAATTTATTGGGAAAAATTCCCCTCAGCTTCTATTTTCTGTTTATTAACATAGCCTTCGATATGAAAATGTGCTTCGTCAGTAAACAATATATTTTCAAGCGTTCATGCTGTACCGAAACGTTCCAGCATCGTTCTCGTTAAGGTTTCACGTAAAGAATAGTCATTTTCGTTGATAAATTGCGCAATTTGCAGTAAACTGTAGTTTCTTTTTCAAAATTTATGTGTTGACTTTTCATTTCAGTAAAGACTGAAATTTTCCTTATGGGTTTACGTAGAATGCGCATAATTTCACATCGAACTTGAGCCACATGTTCTGGCATCGCTGCTGACGTTGATGGTCTCGGAGGAGTTTGGTTAACCATTGTCCCTTCTCGTCTGAAATTTTGAACCCGACACCAGATAAGATGCGTGCTCGGCCCATCACTTACTCGTCGAATATACAAAAAGAGCCACGCGCACGAACCAATGAATCACCGAACTTTAAATTTTACTCAACCGCGAACGCGCGGTGCGCTCTCGACCAGTGACTCATTGCGATTTGCAAATCCGCAAATCACGCGCGTCGAACAATACCCTTCCCAGTTACCTAACTCTCATGGTTCACGCGCAATAACAATTTAATCTTGACCTTTACATTTGCGAAATTGACCTGTTATTATTCTATTCCTTTGTTTTCAGGCCCTAAGTCATTTGATAATATATAATCTAACCTCTCGAAGTTCGAAGACCTTTTATTTTTTGTATTCGATATATAATTTGCATAACGAAAAATAAATTATTTATTATATAGGTTTTTGTGAACAATGCTTGAACAATTATTCTTCAAACTTCGTAGGTGCGTATTTTTTTCCTTTACCAGAATTGTTTAGTGTTGAGAAGGACAGTTTCTGATATTACTTTGTACCATAATTTACTAAGGACTTCAGTTTGAATCCAGTGTTCTATATTGAAACATGGAACTGGACCAAAAGAAACAGTACCTATATCTGCGTCAATCTTGGATCTCATCACTCTTACAATCTGAGGTAGGTAAATATATTCTTCAGCAATTGATATTAATTATTTTGCGTATTATTACATAATATAAGTAAATACTAATTAAATGTATTGATTAGAACGATATACATATAAAATCAATTTTATCGAAAAATGTTGTTGTTGCGCTACCGGTATTCGAACCTGGACCTCTTCCAATCCGGGAAACGTGCATTAACCGATTATGATACAGTAGACAGTATTTTTGACGACAAATTTTCGAACCTATATGTTGCACTTTTCAAATTAACACATCAATCGTTCCATTATTTGAAAGCCATCTACTTTTTTTTTACTTTGCGTAAACCGATAGCAATTAACAATTCATTTTTATTAAATTTTGGACACATTGGTACGTTGGTAAATTAATACGTTGGTAAAAATACAATTTGTGATATGAAAGATAGAGATTACACACTATTTTCACAGTGAATAGAACAACAAACATACAAATATAATTGTCTCTTTCTCACTAATTAAATGAAGAAAGATAATAAGTAAGGACACATTGTATAGGACTTAATGAACGCTCTAAATTATGTTATTAATCATTTTTTCAATATTGAATTCTCAATATTTAGAGTAAATTCGTGCCATTAAAGTCATTTAAGCTAATAAAAACATTTTTTATAACTCTTATTTACGGTAACACGAGTTGACAGTATGGCTGCGTTCGGGTATATTTTATCATGGTATGGTAAAGGTTAATAAGATGTATATAATAAAGGGTCAATTGTACAGCATCTCGAGTATGACCTCGCTCTTGAGTCAGATTTTGAGCAATTAAACCTGCACGCGATGTCATTAATTATTTTAAATACCTACGTAATCCGGTTTATATTAATTAGCTTTGCAACCTTCCATCCAGCTGTTGGGTACGATGTTGTCTTAGAAAAAAAACCTATCAGTATTGTTAAAGAGAACACATTATCATTGTGATGTTGCAGTTTCTCAGAACATAGTTCTGTGGTATTTTAATAAAAATTAAATATCAATAATTAGACAAAATACTTTGTCTAAACCACTATTTATTATTATGAGAACACATTTTTATTGTGAAGTTGTAATTATTCAGAACATAGTTCTGTGATATTTTTAAATACTAATTTAACGTATATAAATATATACATATCAAAATCAATTTTGTCGAAAAATAATGTAGATGGCTTTCAAATAATGGAACGACAGATATATTCATTTGAAAAAGTGTAACATATAGGTTCGAAAAATTGTCATGAAAAATAATGGCGCTATAACACAATTGGTAGTGTACTTCCCCGGATTGGAAATAGAGATATAGAGATCCAGGTTCGAATCCCGGTAGCGTAAAAACAATATTTTTCGACAGAATTGATTTGATATGTATATATTTATAATTTAAATTACATTAAATTAGTATTCCACTATTTATTGATTATTCTACATGTTTCGACACCTGTGGTATCTTCTTCAGGAAACAATGTATACTAAATGGTGAATAAGTAAGAACTAATATGAAAACTAATTTAAAATGTGACTATTTGCAAAGAAAATTTGGTTATTTATAATATTTAGCTTACTGTATTTATTTTTCAAATTTGTATGTATAATTTCTAAACCCTTGTTAATATCAAAGCAAACAAATAAACAAACCATTATTTTGATATTAAAAAGGGTTTGGAAATTATACATAAAATATTAGGGGTTTACAGTTAAATAAATTTGAAATATTATAAATAAGAAAAAGTGTTAATAGCAAGCTAAATATAATAAATAACCCAAATCGTCTTTGCAAATAGTCACCATTTAAATATGTTTTCATATTAGTTCTTACTTATTCACCACTTTATAGTTTTGTTTTTATTTATGTTTATTTTTATTTGTGGTTTAAACAAAGTATTTTGTCTAATTATTAATATAAAACGAGGCCACAAAGTAATTTTGAAAATATTGAAGAAACAAATTAAATGCTTCAAAATATAATAAAATAAAAAATATAATTTGCAATAAAAGGTGACAGTTTTTAAATTTAGAACAATAGATGTATCATTTTGAAAGAACTACAGCATATAAGTTCGAAAATTTGTCGCCAACTTACTGTGTTGGTGTAATAATAATAATAATAATAATAATGGATAATTTGTATAGCGCCATTTTCGTAAAAACTTTCACCTCAAGGGCGCTCCACATATAAATTGTTTATAGTTCTACAATTATCTTTGTTTCTGTGTGGTATAGCGTAATCGGTTAACGTATTTCCCCGAATCCAGGCTCACATCCCGGTAGCAGCCAAAATATTTTTTCGATAAATTTGAATTTTCCTGTATACCATTCTAATTGATTAATTTAATTTGTATTATTAGTATTATGATAAATAATTAGTAGCAATATTTGAATATGTCCAAGAACACACAATTACTGTATTTTCACATACAAAGACACTATTATTAAAGAAATGATAGATATATATTATTCTCATAGAGACGAAGCAATTTTTTATTATATTTAATGGAAAGATATGGAAGTATGGGTAATTACAGGGCTTACGACCTGTCTTCAATTGGTCTTAAGTAATCACTTTATACAAATATAACGTTCATCGTTCTCACCCATTAATCAATCTCCATATCTATCAAATTTTTGAAAGTTGTATATATTTATGTTACTATGTGGAAACACTTCGAGTACAACTACACTATCGCCATCTATGTAATGTATGCCAGTTATTGTGTGTTCTTGAACATATTCAAATATTGCTAATAATATACTGGTCAAAATAAGAAAAATATATATAAATAATCAAAATGTGATCACTTACGCATACCGAAAACAGGTCGTAAGCCCTATAATTACCCAATATTTCCATTAAATATAATTAAAAACAGCTTCGTCTCTATGAGATATCTCATATTTATTAAATATTTTCTTCGCTTATTGTTTTGAACCAATGCGTTGAACGTGACTAGTCCCATTTCTAATTTATCTTGATAACTTGGATACTGCGTTCACCAAATTTGCGTTTAATTCATGTTTGTGGTATGTTTCCGCCCTAGTAATTTAAGTGAAGGTGATATTTTCAATTTTTTGTAAAATCATCCCCATAAATTTGCCGCCTTCTAAATCGGCCGGCCGCGTGCCACGCGCACGTTAGGGGCGGTACTTTGTTAGGCCGGTATTTTGAAACTCACCCAATGGCGGCTTTTTACCAAAAGACGTTCTGGACACTAGTGTTGACTACAAATTACTGCTTTATTAGGAAATAATTATAATTTGCTTTATCGGCTGGATTATTTTCATAATGCACTATATATAATACCTATATACACTCGATCAATAGTGAAGAAGTAAAATCTGCAGTCAGTGTTCCACTTGAGAATATGGAAGAGCAGATAATACCGTGTTGAAGAGCAACAGATGAAGTCACAAGATCATGCACCAACTATATTTCGCAATAGTAAGAACAACAAGTGGTGCATTCTTGAAAATAATTAAAATTAATTATCCGATACTTGTAAATGTTGTATGTTGGGATTTATAATTTGCCGGTCAAGAACAAGATCGGAAAGTAATTACTGTCCAGCCGTTAATTATTCCAACACTATGACTGTCTACCACCTGATTACGGATATGCACTTTTGTGCAACGAAGCGCACGATTTCAAACAATGATATGAAATATCAACTGACTTAATTTAATTTATAATAACTTTCAATCCGCAATAATTAATGTATCGAAGTCTGATAACGATGTACACTTTTACCAATTTACCATACCGTGATATAAAATACCCGAACGCAGCCATGCTGTCAACTCGTGTTACCGTAAATAACGGTTAGAAAAAATGTTTTTATTAGGTTAAATAGCTTTAATGGCACGAATTTATTCTAAATATTGAGCATTTAATTTTGAAAAAATGATTAATAACATAACTTAGAGCATTCATTAAGTCGTATACTGTGTGTCCTTCCTTCTTATCTCTTTTCATTTAATTAGTGAGAAAGGGACAATTATATTTGTATGTTTGTTGTTCTTTTCACTGTGAAAATAGTGTGTGTTCTCTGTCTTTTATATCACAAATTGTATTTTTACCAACGTATTAATTTTACAACGGATTGAATGGAAAAATAATTGTTTTTGTACGATTCCCTTTTCATAATTGGTTTTTCACTAGTCATTCCTGAGCGCTAATATTTTCTTCAGGATTATCTAAAATATGAATTTTATGTTGCATGTATTTGCCGAAATACTACAGGTTTAATTATGATGAAAGACCTGTGTTACTGCATGATTTGGGAAGGATTAACTTGTAACACGCATCTCTGTATTGTGATTACAGCGTATAGCGATGGTATCGTCAATTTGCTGTAACACCGCGGCTACTTCTAGTTCCAGTTCCTATTTGTTCGGTTACTTTTGGAACCGGTTACACCCTTGAAAGATAATAAAGGTAGTTATTAGGAATATATAATATATAAATTGCTCACAATTTATTCAGAAAAGTTACACAAGTCATTTTACATTACAACGATGAAACGACAAATTACAATCATTTATTTCGTTTTAACTGCTGTTGGGGAGGTTAAAAATCACCCAACTGACGAACGACAGTGACGTTTAACGTACGAGTGTAAAGTGGCGAATCTCTGAGACATGATGTGCACACGGGGGCTGTGAAAGCTATGAGTTATCAAAATCCGAATCTCAGAGATTGTCTCGATTCAAAAATCTCATTCGGGCCATTAGATTGTATATCAATACATTAAATCTATTCTATTGAACACAGGCCATTGGATTCTATAGCTCACATGTGACACCGAAGTAGCAGAAGTGCATGAGAATCAAATTTCTTGCTGAGCAGATTCGACCAATCCAATTCCAACAACCAATTTTTTTTTTCTTTCTTCTTCTTCAATGGCTGCATAATTTATTTTACTTTACATAGCTTAACCGATAATGATTTTATATTATTACAATATCATGTTGAGAAAACGTGCGTGTTAATTAATGATACGTGTGAACATCTGTCTGGATTGAGCCATCGTCTATCTAGGAATGCTGACTTGATTAGGAATTAATGAAACTTCATGAAATACATCAGATCGTGGGTATTGCGTTGGTGTATCCTAGGTAGACGAGCGGTTGGATAGTGTCTGCGGTAACGCGGATTTTTTTCACTTAATCAAACATATCTACATTGGCAATATTTTAATATGCCCAAGATCACACAATTACTGGATTTTCACCTACAAAGGCACTGTTATTAAACAAAATATTATATATCTGTGAATAGACATACTTCCATGTATTTCCATTAAATATAATAAGAAATAGCTTCGTCTCCATGAGATATCTATTATTTAATTTAATAACAATGCCTTTGTATGTGAAAATTCAGTAATTGTATGTTCTTGAACATATTCAAATATTGCTAATAATATACTGGTCAAAATAAAAAATATATAAAATTGAAATATATTGCTTTTTCAGGCGTATTCTAGTATAATGTGTTAAAAACATTTTACAGATAAAGAATATTGCTTTGAATAATTTCAAAATAAAAAAAATAGATTCTCATTGTGACATATATGCTGTTTCAGGGAAATGGATTATCAAATATAGTCCATAGATGGCGAAAGTGCGGTGGTACTCGAAGTGATTCCAAATATTAACATATATACAACTTCCAAAAATTTGATAGATATGAAGATTGATTAATGGGTGAGAATGGTGAACGTTATATTTGTATAAAGTGATCACTTAAGCCAGCCGATGACAGGTCGTAAGCCCTGTTGGTCAGCCTCCCCCGCGCGCCCTGTTCTCCCGATCACCTGCATCTCAGCGTGTATGCAACTCCGTGAGTCTGTACCGCGTACCGCGTGACTCAAATCATTGTCTCGTCTTGTTACCCTACTTTGGGAGTGTTCTTGATAGCACTGTCCCTTAATGGCTACCTTGTACTCTATTTAATAATATCTACTCTGTATATTTTAATAATAATGTTTAATCTCTTATAATAACATCTACTCTGTGTATTTTTTTGTCCTTTCTATTGGTTGTATAGTATAAGATTTTTTTTCATAGCGTATATTTATGTATGCATGTACGTATATTATAAGGTAATATTATTTTATATTTATAAGTTTATGTAAACAATATATGTAATCATACTATGCACTTTATGAGTTTATGTTAGGGGAAGGTGCATTAACCAACTACGCTACAGCACACAATACTTTTGACGACAAATTTTCTAACCCATATGTTACACTTTTCAAATGAATATATCTATCGTTCCATTATTTGAAAGCCTTCTACATTGTTTTTACGGAATCCAAAATGCCTTCGAGTAAACCGATAACAGACGCCAGAATTAACAATTCATTTTTGTTATATTTTGGATACATTGATACATTTAATTAGTATTTAAATAATTACAAGTTTACAATAAGAATGTGTTTTCCTTAATAACTTATGTATTATTACAGAATTATTATGTATTATCTACTTATGTATTTGTTAAACTCAATTATTTTAATTATTTTTCTGACGTAAAATGTAATTCGCTTTTATCATGTCTGTCTGCTATCGTTATGGTGTAAGAGTCCGTTTTGAAAATCTTCCGTTTCATTCATTGTCACCCTTTGATCCATAATCTACCAGTGGCGTGCAGTAGGCATAGACTTAAGTTATACTGAGGCATATTTGTCGCGGGCGCCATTGTCGGATAACCGTAGTTTACAGTTGTGATGGTCATCTCCATCTAGCTACTGACATGAACATTATTTAGTTCAATGTTATCCCAACGTAGGATAGGACCCTCGAAATGTACCCCTACTGCGTATAATATAGAGCCAATGATAGAAAATTAATTTAGCAGCATTTTTATGGATTGACTAAACAAACTAACTTATACGCAAGCGAGCAATTTATTCGAAGTATACTCATGCGTATATGCATGCGTCAGCGTAGGGTAGACCGGGGACAATTGAAACAAGGGGACAGTTGAAACGGCAACCATAATAATTTTTTATTTTTTATTTATTTATTTACACCCTATTTGAGAGTTGTTTACTCTCGTTTCGATTCGTCATAGTTACATATTTATTTTATTTTATTACATAATTATCATAATACCATCATAGGTTGGCTCCGGTATCATCGTACCAGAGCCATACCTGTACAATTTGACGTGAGACTCGTTATCACATTCAATTTAAAAGGCAGCCTAAATCATACACCCCTAAAAAGGGAGGGTAGACGTCACATATATATGTGTTGCAGTAGCAGAACTCGGTCACAGTCCGGCAGAAATTCACCCTGTCCAGGTCGCAAAAGGTGCGAGAGAGAGCCAGTAGAATACTCCGTTAGGACTCTCCAGCCACTGCTCTTCCCGGCATCGCCCATCTCAACAACCCCCAGCGAGAGACTCACACCCTTATAAATTCCGGAAATGTCTGAGATTCCTTTCATTTCATTCCTTTTTATCCCGCAATCATGATCTCACGTGCATCATCCCAAAGGATGTGCTCCGGCGTTGCCTCACCTGAGCGCAAACAATTGTCCCCGATTTACCCTACGTCATTCATATTATCACTATAAAAATAATTATTATTTATTTTAAAATTCATACTACAGCGTGTTATATTGTAATAAAAGTAAAAATAAAATATTTCAGCAAAATAAGAACATGTAATTCGATGCCCTTCCTGCTACACTGATATCATACTGTATTATAGCAGAAACATACTGTAAATGACACTGAGTGAATTGAATACATCAACAAATGAAATGGAAACGGGTAGGCCACATAGTTCGGAGGACGGACAACCCGTTGGACTGGCTAAATCATCAAATTCTGCAGAAAAATGGGGCAGCGAAAAGAGAGAGAAACATTTGGGGAGGCCTTCATTCAGCAGTGGATAAATAATGATAATTTATTTATTGGAATTTATATTGTATTGATGAGAAAGTTGTTGCGTTTTAACGATAGGTACTTATTTACTGATGGTGTAAAATGGTTGACCTTTGTTCTGAAACCTATTTGTTCGTCATTGCTTTTGAAATGGGTACATACTACCTGATTTAGCCTTTTATTTTTAGTTAATAAAGAAATAATACAGTGTAGCAAAATAAATCTTTGAGAATAATACTCAGAAAAAATATAAACTCTCGGATCAGTGCAATGCTGAATGATCTGAATATGACATATTTCAATGTTATGGTAAATACCATAAAATCACAGGAGGAAATGATAGACTAAGACAACCATTCAGGAAGAAGGCTAAATCTCAGAAATCGATGATGTACAGTACTCCCATAAAGATCTTTAATGAAATGCCAGACGATATAAGAAAGGAAGAGAAACTACATAGATTCAAAATGAAACTAAGAAAATATGTGCAAGATAAGTTGTAGTAAAAAGGAACATTTTGATCTTGAGCATATTAGAGCATATATTAATATACTTATGTATGCAGTATCGAAAAAAAAATTACTTAAGATGTCTGAGATAAAAATTCATTTGCGACATTGTACGTTTCACGGATTTAAAACGAGCACAAGGGTTGGACGATATTGTTCAGTGTAATATGGTGAAAGTATAAAAGCTCGAACGAGTCGTGTGTGGTTTGGCAAGTTTCGTTCGGGGAAGTTATCACTGCAAGTGCTAGATGTCTCATCGAGGCTGATGACAAGCGATTCCGCGCCATGGCGGGTGCAGACCTTCGACTGACCTCAAGAGATAGCTAATAATGGATATTATGTAATTAACAAAATAAACATTTACACATAAACATATTAACAAATAACGGCAATGAAAAGAATGACTCTGAAGGGCAACAACTTATCCAATAAATAAACATAGAACTAATAAATTAACATAACGTAATAAATCTATTCAAAACTAACATTACCATAGTGCAGAAATTATTTGTACGATTAATTAATGTAAATAAGTGCAAAAATTTATGAAAAATAATTAACGTGCAACAAAAAATTTTAATTCTTCTCAAACTGGCACGGCTTTAAAATCGCGAGGTTAAAACACTAATTAATTATTATTGAATAAATTAACGATGTAACACCGTATCTAAATAATTTATTAGCCGGTTTTCATTATTTAAAAAAAAAATTCTTCTTCTTCTTCTTTTAAGCAGGTAATCCACCCTTCAAGAGTGATTTGTGCCATTAAATAAGGTAAAGCCGTACAACAATATTATAGAATAGGGAATATTGCGTTACAAGTTAATACCATTGACGTTCAAGAAATTTGCTATTATATAGCTTCAATGTGGCGAGTTGGGGGAAAGAAGATGACACAAGTTAACCGGGAGTTGAAAAATACCATTGACGAGATTATTGTAAAAAAAACCTGTGATCCACAATAGAAAGGCAAAAAATACATGGTCAAGGTTTTCCTCCTCGGCACCACACTCACACATTGGGGAGTCTACTATGTTAAATCTGAATAAATGTGAGGCTACCTGGCAATGCCCACTTCTCATTCTAGAGATATTTGATATTGTTCTAAAAAAAATAAAAAATATAATTTAAGTATTATAGATTATCACGTTCAGCACATTTCTTTATTGAACAGTTTTCGGTTAAAATTAAAATTAAATTATTTTCAAAAATAATATTCCACTATTTAAAACGAACGGTGTTCAACTAGACGTATTCTTCCCGACTTCGCGTATGGCTGTAATATACGGAATTTCGACCAAACGAAGGGTCCAAAATGTTAGAGTAACGCAATGAGGTGTCACACGAAACGAAAGACAGAAAATGAAACGTATGTTTAAGAGAACAGACTAGAGTGATGGCAATAGACAGGCAACATCGATATAAGTGGCAAAAGAAATACGCAGAAATTAACAATAATGAACAGAAAAAATTGAAAGACACTTGGTGTTTAAGAAATGTATTTATTTACTTACTTACCATCACGCCGTTTCCCCGCGGGGGTAGGCAGAGAGGATAGAGCACCACACTCTTCTGTCCTGACACACAATTCTCGACTCATCCACATTCATACGTCTTCTCACGCAAGCTCGACTATTGGTGAGGCTTCTAACAGAACTATCCTCCATTAACTGGTTTACCTGGTCGTGCCAAGTCTTCCGCGGACGTCCTCTATTTATGGTGCCATCAACACTTGCGTCATATATATTTCTTACCATTCTCTCCTCATTCATCCGTTCCTTATGACCAAACCACCTAGGTGATCCTCTTTTAATCTTACTCACTATACTAACATCAGCTTTATTTAATGTATAAATATTAATTATTGAACGAAAATAATGCACTGTTCCTTCCCCCCTCCCCTTTACCTCCCCAACCAGCCGCGCCGGCGCGACCTTGAACCGGTGAGGTTATACGTGTACGCAAAGGATTACAATATTATGCTAATTAGAAACTTCGCGTCTATACTGTGTCGGAACCTTTGATGAAATAGTGTTTAAAATATACAGTCCACATCTTCTGAGATGCCGGCAGAATATCATGGTGAATGCCAAACTCCATCTTGTCCTGACATTCTTTCGGCATCTATGCTTTGTACGCAACACATGGGAATGTGGGTCCAGCAATAGTCACGTGGCTGATGATGAAAAATGGATCAATTCCTTTAGTATACCGGTATCATAATACTACAAAATTTGTAGAAAAGAAAATTATCGAAAATTTTGATATATGATATATATTTCTAGTTGATTCATTTAATTTGTATAATATTAAAAATGCCATAGAACTTTTATTGTATATTACACATATTTTTATTGTATATTAATTATATTTTACGAGATTGCAATTACTTCTCAAATTTTTCTTCAACCGCAAACTACTTGACCGCCGAACGACGGACTCTCGGTCCACCAATCAGCTATCACATTCCGCTCAATAATAAAGTACCAAGTGTTTTCATCGGCGAGATTGACTCAAATATAATGTTCTTGAAAATTCTTTTAATATATTTTATGATCGCAGACCAGTAAATGAAAAGACATGAAATAAAGTGTACATATAGGAGAGGGGTTTGAAACATTAGTTGCGGGACGAGGGGTATTTTACACACACATTTTGTGTAAACGTAAATCCAATAGTTTATGACACATTTATGCAACAATAAATGTGAACGTCTCTGACGTTGCATGTGGTGAGTCAACATCGCAACCGCAGCGCTACACCGTAAATATCCGGCAACGGCACATATTTAAAATCACGTTAACCTTTACCATACCATGATATAAAATACCCGAACGCAGCCATGCTGTCAACTCGTGTTACCGTAAATAATAATTTAAAAAAATATTTTTTTTAGCTTAAATGACTTTAATGGCACGAATTTATTCTAAAAACTGAGCATTCAAATTTGAAAAAATGATTAATAACATAATTTAGATCATTCATACAAGTCAAGTCCTATACAATATGTCCTTCGTTCTTATCTCTCTTCGTTTAATTAGTGAGAAAGAAACAATTATAATTGTATGTTTGTTGTTCTTTTCACTATGAAAATAGTATGTGATCTCTATCTTTCATATCACAAATTGTATTTTTACCAACGTATTAATTTTACAACAGATTGAATGAAAAAAATATTTTTTTTTGTACGATTCCCTTTTCATAATTGATTTTTCACTAGTCATTCCTAAACGCTAATATTTTCTTCAGGATTATCTAAAATATGAATTTTATGTTGCATATATTTACCGAAATATTACAGGTTTAATTATTATGGTAGACCTGTGTTACTGCATGGTTCGGGAAGGGTTAAACAATTAAATACAAGTGTAACGTATAAGAAATTGATTATTAAAATTACTTGGAATTTAAATACGTATTTAAAATATTTAGCGAGTAATTAATATTTGCGGTAAAAAAGTATTCAGCGGAATATAATGTTTTTTAATAACAGATAATTCTGTACATCGGTAAATTTTGTTCAAACAGTCAAACTTAATTAACACAAAAATTCTTATTTATTTGGACCTGAATTTGAGAAAAGGTCAACAACGTTGAAAATTGTTTTAGCACATTATTAACATATCTTGTTAAACTGTGTATTCATTTCCGTGTTTTTTTTAAAACTTGAATAATTTGTAAATTTAATTTAAATTATTATATTATACGCTGTGCGCCAGTTACTGTAGTGTACATTAAAAACAGAGGCGCGTTAACAATTTATAGAAGCTTGATAAATTTAAAAAGAAAATTGTGGGTGTTTTAAAAATTTGGGGCGGCAACAAATGGAATGCAACAGTTAGTATGTATCGCAGATCAGTAAATTAATAGACGCGAAATAAAGTGTACATTTACAGGGTGGCCCAAAAAAAGTCATCTCGTAACAACATGAGTTATTTAAAAAACATAATATAATTAATTATAATTCTTAATGTAATTTTTTTTGCACAATATTTAGCTAATCATAAATCATCAAAACACCCCATATTGCATTATCTACTGGGTTTAAATATGGACTGTTCGGTGGCCACACGCCTGGCTCGGTGAAATTAACATTCTCACGACGAAGAAAATTGATTGTATTTCTGACTGTGTGAGATGGAGCTCCGTCCTGCTGTAATGTCTAGCTATACTCCAGGCATTGTTTTGAAACTCTTTGATCATTTTCCTAGCACCCCGACGTTTTTCAATTCGCAAATTTTTGATCAGAATACGGTCTTCTGCGGTGATTTTTGTCATTCTGGGCAACAATTTGAAAAAACAAACATAAACAATGGGAAAATTAATAATAAAAGATGGCGACCGGAAATTGTCAAAATAAAATGTAATGTAGGTAAATAGGTAAGTAAGTAAAGTAGTAAACTATTGTTGATATAGTCAAACTAATTTTGATGTAATTATATCACACAAAGCTGTATGTGATCATGCAAACTGTTAAAATCCCCGTAATTAATTTAATGTGTGTTATATAGACATATATAAGTTTTCGTTTTTTTTTTCAGCATTTCGCCCCCCACCCCCCCTGGAAAAATTCTTGAATCAGTCGGAGTACGCACACATGTCGAATCTGTTATATCGAACGTCGTGTACACGTGAGTTTTGTCTCTGTTTACCTGTCTCAAGCTGATCTCTGAGTTTATCTCCAAATCAGAATCTCAATATGTGCGCACGGCACTGAGATATATCTCAGCTAAAACACGGAGACGTATCTCGCCGTATCTCACTACGTGAACATGGCCATACAAAATAATCTTATAATCAAGTCACTTAAATACCTTGTAATCCCAATTAGGTAATCCCAAAGACGGTTTTATAAATAATTTATTTTTCTTTGGTCGAGTAATTATTAAGATGTGGGATCCGATCGTGGGGTCACTCTTGTAACTAAAATATAAAACAAACAGCCATAGTGAAAAAAATTGTAAGCCTGGAAGCATTTAAATTGAGTCATCTGAAATAGGGCTGTTAGTGTTATTTTTAATAAAAGTAACGTAAGTTATAACAACGATGCTCTAAATAGGGCGGCTTCACACGGAAAAAAATACAAGAGGGGTAGTTAATTTAAATTTAACAATTCGCAAAATCATAAATATGTATGGATCTAGGACAGTAGAATTTGTAAAAAATAAACTACTCGAGTCCTTGCAAAATAGTACGCTTTCTGCCAATTTGAAAGAAATGATAAAAAAGTGGTATATCGAAAATAATGTGTCTTACTTGTATGCATGAAATGAATTGTTTAAACTGTGACACTGATTAGTTGTTATGTTTTTATTATATTAAATGTAATAAAATTGATATATATGTTTTAAATACTATTTTTAATGTATTAATTATAAATATATACATATAAAATCAATTTTATCGAAAAATATTGTTTTTGCGCTACCGGGATTCGAACCTGGATCTCTATTTCCAATCCGGGGAAGTACACTAACAATAGTGTTATAGCGCCATCACAGACCGTCTGTTTTGAATAATTACAACTTCACAATCAGAATGTGTTCTCCTTAATAATTGATATAAATGTGCCTGGAGACAAACGTCTAGAAAGACGTTTTGTCGGTCTAGTTTTAATTAATAAATAATATATAATAAAAAATAAATATAACATTTTTAGCTAGGTATTCTGTTTGTGTATACTATTAATGTTAAATATGAATTAAATATATTAATTATAAAGATATACATATAAAATCAATTTTATCGAAAAATATTGTTGTTGCGCTACCGGGATTCGAACCTGGATCTCTTCCCTAACCGGGGGAGGTGCTTTATCCAACTAAGCTACAGCGGCATTATTTTTAGCGACAATTTTTCGACCCTATATGTTACCTTTTTGAAATCAATACATTTAATCGTTCCATCATTTGACAGAGCCATCTACCTTATTTTTACAGAATCTCAAAATACCTTTAAGTAAATCTGATAGTAGACGCCAGAATTATCAATTCATTTTTATTAAATTTTGGACACATTGATACAACTTTATTATTTTTTTGGAGAACACATTCTTAAGAATGTGTTCTCCTAAAAATACTATTAATGTATTTTGATTTGAATTGATTCATTTGAAATAATTTTAGCACGGAATAATTTATAAACACAAGTTATTATTATTATTATTATTAGTTTGAATATTAGCAAAATCTACAGTGTGGTTAAAATACATTTTTAATTATTTAACCACTAATTAATATTGATACACAAACCGATTTCAAAAAATACAATTTCATATGACGGTCATGTACTTATGTAGGATATCTAAAAGTGTAAAGGAATAAAATATATTGACTACAAATAATTCGTCTTTTAAATACTCAATCTACCCTTCAAGAGTGATTTGTGTCATTAATTAAGATAAAACATTATTTTATAGAAAAAAGTACAATAACATTATAAAATAGGAAATATTATATTACAAGTCAATACCATAGTATTTCAAAAAATTAGTTATTATATACATTAAATGTGGCGAGTTAAGGGAAAGAAGGTGACACAAGTTAACCGGGAGTTGAAAATTACCATTGACGAGATTATTGTAAAAAAACCTGTAATCCGCAATGGACAGGCAAAAAAGATATGGTCAAGGGTCTCCTCCTCGGCGCCACACTCACACATTGGGGAATCTATTAACTTCAATCTGAGTAAATTTGAGGCTACCTGGCAATGCCTAATTCTCATTCTAGAGATATTTGACATTGTTCTTTTGGAGACTTTCCTTTTGGAGAACCAGAGGGTGCGGGGAATAGATCTTTGAATTATTTTAAGCCGATTACCCTTATGATTATTTGAATCCATCCATTTTGCAGTCCAAATAGAATATGAAATAAGTCATGTGAAGAAAAAAACATATCATTATAATTATTAAAAATAAATTTTAAAAAAAAACAGATTCAGCCTTTTCAAGTGCATTTTATATTGATAACAGATCTATTTAAAAAAAATTACTTTACTATCAACAATGGTACTAAGCGGGTTTATTTTAATTCTCATTTTCTTCATTTTCAATATTTTCGTGGATAGTTGCAGTGGCGCAATTAGGGGGTTATAGCAAGAGGGGCAGCAGCCTCGGGCGCAGAACTGAAGATCAGTTAAATGCGTAAATTTTCTTACATTGAAAACGAGTGATAATTTAGTTGGTTGACGAAAATTTTTACAGCAAAATATTAGTAATCAAAGGAATACACGCTTTTAAACTTAATGACGTTAATGAAAAAATTATCGTTTTTAACCAACTTGTTCAAAGCAAAGATATGATATTTTTTATAACTACGTTCTAACTCGAAAAATGCACATATTTTTTTGTAATTGCTGCAAATGCGAAATATGTATAGGTATCTAGGAACATAACATTTTTTAATCGCCACTTTTTAAAAGTACACAAATTTATTTTACATGTTCAATTTTATAAATGAAACCCTTGTCCATTGAAAGATGGATAAGGTCAGACACGTGGCTCCTTCCGTCATACGTTACAAACCAGTACGCTGACATGTGTTGTTACGATGAAATCACGTCGAGGTATATGACGTCGCTGAAAGATGGAATAATTTTCGCTGCGATTGTGAAATTAAATAATACAAATATTTTTTTATAATAAACATAATTTTTTTAATATTTCATAAGTATAGTCGATAAATTTTGCTACGGAAGTTTGAAATAAGAATTTATTTGTTTTTTCTTCGATTGTATAAAATTGTAAAACATAAAAATACAGAAAAATACTCAAAAAGATAGTGAAAATTGTACATCTAAGTGTGTTTTATGATATACATGATTACCTACGAAAAAATTATAAAATGTGGGTATAGTGATGGATTTTAAATTGGATTTTTACCTTACGAGGCTATCGTTTATAATTTGTACTTACAATATTTTAGATTAGTTGGTCCATCCTGAGCTATTATATAATTTTGGTATATTTCACATTTTCTAGATTTATTCTAGATTTTAGAACCTATACACAATATATTATGCAATATCATTCTCTAAATAATATACATAAATAAGTAAAAAAATCATTTACCTATAATTACAAAAAATTTACAACTTTTGAAATATGAAACCCCCCGAAATTTTTTAAATCTAGTTACGCCTCTGTTTACAAATACCAGATGTATGAAATTTATCATATTTAATAGTGATGGATTTGCAAGTTTAACGAATGATTCTTACTGTATTGATCTTGTGTATGTTATGGGTATGAGATTAATCTTAGAGATTTCGTTGAGATAAATTTCAGTACCGTATATATATGTGACATTTCATAGATGTCAACAACTACTTATTATGAAACAAGACAAACAGAAGACATTAAACAACAAATGGGAAATTGAAAACGGAAACAAGTCGCGAATCACTGAGACTTTGAATACACAGTAAACTATGAATGCCGAGATTTGTCTCCAAATTACCGTATTTGTGAAATACGATAATTTTTCAATTTTCTACAAAATACATGTTTTCCGATCAAATTAAGCGCTCCGATTCCATGAACGATATGTTTTAGTTGAGTCGCAAAACGTGATACATAAATGAAAAATAGTGAAAATTTCGAAACATGAAATATGGAACCTATTTTTATTTTTGAAATTGAAGCAATTCTACCAAAAATACTTGGCTTACGCGAAAATCTGAAAACCGAGATTGTCTTGTCTCAGAAATCGTATAAAAATGTCATGCGTGGACGCGCGTCATTAAGAAAATATGTGAAAAATACCCGGATTCGACAAGTATGCACAATTGTCACCTATCTATCAACAACTGTTTATTCTGAAAAGTTAGATGAACAGAAGCATTAAATTACAAACATTTATTTTGTTTTAACTGCTGAAATTCAAATGCACCCAACCGACGAACGAAACATCAACGACGTTTTGACTCTGGTATGCAGCAAGATTATTAATGATTACGAAAAATTGTTTACCTTCAATTGTTTTGTTTTCCTAAAAACCACCACTTGTTGTGACTTTTTAAAAATGGCACTCGGACAATCGAAAAAGAAATTTCAATCAGCTGCACTTAAACGATGGCAATTAGCGCTAAAAACTACGCTAAAACGTGCGCGAGCACTCGATCGCAATAACAATATCGCGTAATCAGTTTCACGGAAACACACTAGTGGCGGATTTTACTACCGTGACCAACTATCCGCGCAGTACGACTTATAAGGTCTGGCAGCGAAAGTCGAAGGTTTTTCCCAGATTAGTTTGGTGAATTGTCACCGTCGTCAGGCTGCTCCTAGACACGTTTCCCAGGCGGGCGGGACGCGCACTGACGGGCCGCCGCCCGGCTCGGCCAAGTCATGCCGACGGTTGATGGAAAATTTGCAACGGCCAGCGATTATACAAGTGTGGATATTATTCTAGGTTTTGACGTAAAGCGTGCCTTTACCCGGAGGCTGGCTGCTTTATAATCCAAATTGTATATTACAATGCGTATTCTGTGTAACTTTGTTACAAATTATCTTACGCATATGCCTGTTATAAGGGACTAACTGAAGTTAGGTATTTGATGTTTTTCTTTTGAGCTTTTCCTTTTTATTACAACAAATACAATCAATTTGATGGACTATCAGACAATTTTTACTAGGTACCAACCTGTAATATTAAATGCGATTCTTTAGGAGAACACATTCTTATTGTGAAGTTGTAATTATTCAGAACATAGGTCTGTAATATGGTAGGTGGCTCTGTCAAATGATGGAACGATTAAATGTATTAATATCAAAAAGGTAACATATAGGGTCGAAAATTGTCGCTAAAAATATTGTCGCTGTAGCTTAGTTGGATAAATCACCTTCCCCGGTTAGGAAAGAGATCCAGGTTCGAATTCGAATATTTTTCAATAAAATTGATTTTATATGTATATCTTTATAATTAATATTTAAAATGTAATTCTATTTCATTCCAGGAGATATATTAAAGAATAGCAAGTCTTAAAATCACTCTATTATAATTAATACAAATGAAATTGATAAAAAATATTTTGTCGCAACTAAATATTTTTTCGATTCCATATATCTTTATAATTGATTAATTTAATTTGTATTATAAACACCGCATAATTGTGTTCTAAAATAAAAACTACACAACAAAAATTTTGTTTTCATTAAACTCTATAGTTTGCCTTATAAACACACATATTGTACACCCACAATTCTTTATGGGTGGAAATCTGACTAAATTACCAATCAAAAATGTTCACGGCATATGAGACTAATTTCAACCGTGTCAGAGATATAAACATTTCAAAAAAATCATAATAATACGATTATATCGATTAATTTAAATATTTTATTGATTTAAAATTTTATATTGAATACAAGAAATTAAATGTCATCGAATTTCGAGCGGCTAGACTATTTTTCTTCGATAATTTAGGGACTGAAGCAAAGATATAGATTAATAATGGAACAATTTCGCAAATATTTATTTTGAAGTAGATTTCAAGCATAACACGATTTTGTAAAAATTTCATATAATTATATTTTACTTAACTGTAGAGAATTTGCTTATATTCCTTGAACATTTTCGACTTGTAATTTAGTCAGGTATCCACACATAAAATATTGTGGACTTGGTATGATACACCTGTATAAGATTTTTAGACTGTTAAATACTTCTTCTTCAATGGCCTTGAAGCTCATACCGAGCTTCGCTCTACTGAATTTTTCAACACTGTCTTTCAATTCGGAAACTGCAGTAGCTCTACTGTATACATTAAGCCATCCTCCCAGTGGAGTCGGGATCTTCCCATTCTACTATCAGCTGGGTGACCATTAAGGATTATTTTTGGGATTGTGATAAATGTTATATATATATATACATATATAACAGATCTAGTCCACAATATTTTATGGGTGGATTCCTGACTATATTAGATCTGTGAGGGATGGGGAAGTTTATAGAATAAGGTTAATACAATAACGAGATATAAATATCGAGATATCTAATATAGTCAGGTATCCACCCATAAAATATTGTGGACTAAATATGTTACACCTGTATATACAATTATTATTCGTTGGTCGTATTATAGGTGGAAACAAATAGCAGTGGATAGAAAATTGTTGAGAATGATTAAGGACTATGATATGAGCGCGTTATGTACATATATACAAACATTTATTTTATTTCATGCATTATTTTCCATTATACATATGCAAATTCGTATTTTAAATTAGTGAATGAAATACATAGAATTAATTTTAACCTTTTCATTTTTCTTCAGTGCGAAGAAAATGTTTTGAAATATATTATTAAGGAGTATAACTGCTAATATAAAGGGTGCCCAGCGGAAAAATTAAAAATCAAGATTAAATTGTAACTGCTCGTAAACCATGAGGGCGAGGGAAGTGGAAGGGGTATTGTTCGAAGCGCACGATGTACGGATTTGCCAGTCGCAATGAGTCACTGGTCGGGAGCGCACCGCGCGTTCGCGGTTGAGCAATTTTTAAAGTGCGGTAATGTTCGACGAGTGAGTGATGGGCCGAACGCGCAACTTATCTGGTGTTGGGTTCAAAAGTTCAGACAAGAAGGGACAATGGTTAACCAAACTCCTCCGGGACCATCAACGTCAGCAGCGACGTCGATGGAAGATAATTAATTCGATAGGAAGAGATGATTGTTCATATCCCGGTAGCAATAACAATATCTTTCTAATTAATACATTTAATTAGTATTTGTACATTATTATATTTGTCCACCATTTTAAATCTCAATTTGATTCAAACACAAAATAAAAGTTTGTATATTTCACATACAGGTATATTAGTGGAGTTGAAAAATACAGTTAGCAATGATAATTCTGTTTACCTGTGCGCTATTTTGTGACAGGTTTTTTACGCTTTTATGATTTTTAAACTGCTTGACCGATTTTATGGAAATGAACCATCCGTGTGTATATTTACTACAATTAGAAACGCTCTCACTCAAATTGTGGTCAAATCAGTGGTTCTTAACCTCGATATGGTAACAATCATATCTATCTCGGACACGCGCGTCGTGTCACTTCTGTATTTAATGTATTTTTCTGGTTCGAAGTATATAATTTGTAAATTCGGTTAAATAATGAAACGGTAGGCGAAGATGTTAATCACTACACTGCAGAGGACTGTGAATAAGACGTGAAAATTAATTTTAACATATATCCAAAGCTATTTTTTTAAATAATAGTTCGTTACAAAGTTTACCAAGGGTGTGTATTTTTCAAATAAAATGCAATATTATTCGTAGTTGGATGAACGGAAATTAGAACGGTATGCAGAAAAAGTCTATCTATCGAAAAAATATTTAGTTACCACCTCGAACCTGAAACATGTCATGTTTTTATTGAAAACACTTACATATTAATTTTACTACAAATTAAATGCATCAATTAGAAAAATATACATACAGATAAACTCAATTTATCGAAAAAATATTTTTGCTATATGATATGAACCAGGATCTCTTCCTATCCAGGGAAGTGCGTTATCCAATTACACTACGTCAGCTTAGTAAATAGTCGACAAATTTTCTAACTTATTGCAGTTGCAGTTATTTCAAATTGATCATATTACGTTCCATTTATGATTTATTTTACCACTATCAAAAAACTATCTTCTAAAAATGTGATTTCATTAAAATATATATTTTGTATTATTATTAAAAACTGATGTTAAAAATATATAAATAGTAAAGTGTCCATAATTAAATACTAACATCATCATTATAAACAATTTGACGTCACAGTTTATCGGTGATTTGTTTAAAATGGAAAAGCGCTAGCATGTGAGAGGTAGCACGATCGATACCCGGCGATCAATGCAAAAAAAAAAGTTTTTGTGGCGTGATTATGCAAAAAATGGCGCATGTGGCGTAATTATGCAAAAAAAAAGTTAGTTCGCGTCCACCAATGTACTTGCACGTACTAAAATACAAATATACTTTAATATTTCTTCACTCAGACATCTAGTTATGTAATCATTAACGAGTACATATTATGATATGAAAACAAGGATATGAAATGTCCATGTAAATATATACATTTTGTAAACTCATTCAACACGTGAATATTTATTTTCTTCATTAGCCATTTTGTGCTCATCAGTCAAGGTCTTCTAACACTGCCATCGGCCCCTGTCTCGTGCAGTACCCACCCATGTAAGACTAGCAATCAACTTAAGGTCGTCAGCCTGACTCACGTGTGACCCATCTGTTTCTAGTGGCCGGTCATGCAGACAGAACAGTGCATTGGGGCTCACATTATAGGTATACCAGCCCAAAAGTCCGCGTTTTACAAAACATTTAATATCCATACATTTCCCAGCGCTAACAATTTTTTAAATCCATCACAATCAAATTAAAAAATCATTTCTCACGCGCATTTTGAAAACACGTTAAAATATCATTTTTTTATTGATAACACCATGACAATGATAACCGATATCTTTTTTTCCATTTTGCATTGGGGGCCAATTTTTTTTAGTTACGCCATTGATTGTATAGGGGTCCAAAAGGTCTGCCCGACACACTAATGAAGACCAATATTAACCACACCCAGAAATGGAATAACTTGAAACTATAAACATAATCAATGATTATTAAATATTTCTGGTTTAAATTGAGAATAATTGTTAAACATTTGTATTGTTAGATATAACGGATGAATCTATATCCTTTAGTATTGACTTTGATCTAGTTAATGAGATAGTGAACATCTCTTACATTTTCAATTATGAATGGAATGTGTATGTTTGAATGTTCGCTTTATTTGTGTATGTATTTATGTGTATAATAATTGTTGTGTTAGGGCAGTGGCGTAACTATTCAAATGCAGCCAATACAGTGCATTGGGGGCTCCAAAAATTCACGCCCTACAATGCATTTGGCATTGATATTTTTGCCTTCCTCCGACTTTAATAGTGTTCCACGGCAAGAAATGGAATTATAAAACATAAAAAATTATTACGAAAACACATGAAAACATTATCGATATATACAATAGCGGTAATAAAATACCTTAAAGCGAAGAAAGTATTTGTTTTAATTGCAAATACATATAAATAAATGCTTAAAAAATGTGTGAATATTATGAGATAAGGAACTAGTTCTTACTATCTAATGGATAAACCATGCAGTATTAATATTTGTAAAATACTTATTTAGAGGGCCCTTTTTTGCCATTTTGCATTGGAGACCAATTTTTGTAGTTATGCCACTGGAGTAGGGACTAGACCATCGCCGCAAAGCCAAAAGCAACATTTTTTTGCCTAAAAACACGCATTCATTTCTTTTCATTCGTGTTTCTATTCTTAAGTACATAGAATATATGTACAAGGGGGTATTCCATTTTGCATTGTGTTCTAAGTTTTGTTGTTACGCGACTGATTTAGGTCCGCATCTCTTCTGTAAACCTCGTACGCGACCAGCACAGTCCTACTTCAGATTGGAAATTGACTAGAAATTTTGAGAATATTTGTTTCTTTGCTTGTCCACTCGTTCATTTTCCAATCACTAAGGTGTTAAGGTTTACATGGCTCGTTCCATAATAATGATCTGTTTAGCAACCAGTTTTAAATATATATATATATATATATTATTTCGATATTTAAAACCCATTGCAGAGAGGGTCCCGTGGTATAAAATATCATTCCACTTCGATCATGGCCGTAAGACCTCGAAACCACCCTGCTTTAAAAATGTACCTATTGAGTGGTCTAATAAGTTTCATAAAACGAACTGTTTGTGCATTATACATACCAGTAAATGAATAGACACGAAACATAGGAGAGGGGTTTGGAACATTAGTTGCGGGACGAGGGGCATTTTACACACATTTTCTGACACATTTATGCAACAGTAAAAATAATTACTCTTCTAAAATTAAACCTTTGTGTAAACAAGAGGTATTTTTTACATTAATGCATACTATATTGTCAGCGTTTAAATTTTCGTTCCAATCCAGTCATATATTTGTAAAAAAACGCGGAGCTATTTGATTACGTAAGTGGTACTAAAATGATCACACGGATGACACCAAAATGCAAATATTGAAACGAGAAATTCGCGTTAGTTCATGTTTATATATTTTTGGTAATATATGGTGCATTACAATAATAAAAAATTAACATTAAATAGATATAATCTTTGTTCAATAAAAAATGCCTAATCTAACCTAACCTTGCTAAATTTTTATTGTACATAATTAGTTCTAAGGAACAAAGTATTCATTTTAATGTACGTATTAACAGTATTAACTTTATGAAATGAACATTCCGCTATTTTGTTTTTTGTGACAAAAAATTACATTCTATTCGATAGCATTTTTTTTGCTCTAAAACGTCAGTTTTCTGTGTCTTGTAGTTTTTCTTAATTTTTGGGCATAAATAATAAACGAACATTTTCAACTTCTTCTTCTTTTCGGCTTTAATTATGTTAAAATTAGTCATCCAGGAGCTCAACTGGGAAATTCGGCTGTATCCACCCTACAGACCTCGCTCCGTCAGATTATCACTTTTTTGTTCGCTCTCCAATCAAATGCGTGGCGTTACGTTCAACAACGACGTAGTTCTCAAAAATTGGCCCGATAATTACTTCGATACCAGACCAGCCTATTTTTATAGAAAAGGCATCCACAAATTGGTTGAAAGATGAGATGAAATCTTGAACAATAATGGAGAATACAAAAGTTTGATTTTAAAATATACAATTGAACAAAACCGCAAAGATCTATTAGACAAATCAATATATATGGATGGTACTCTACAACAATGTATTAAGCCATACTCAACTCAAACTGAGATATTTGACGTTAAAGATTCGATGGCTTAATTATAAAATATGAGTGCGTACTTCACTGGACAGTGTTGCACAACTGAGAGAATTGTTTAAATAATGAAACAAGGTAATATACTGCAGGACACCTTAAAAGTCTTAAAATAATATTACATCATTAAGGAGAACACATTCGTATTGTGAAGTTGTAATTATTCAGAACAGACCGTCTGTGATGTTTCAAATACTAATTGAATGTATTAATTATAAATATATACGTATAAAATCAATTTTATACAGTTGTATATGGAATAATAAGGGTGGATCTAATAAGTACATCTTGACATTATAGCCAGGGTTCAATAAACACTTAAGGGTGTAATTTTTAAATAACTTCGTGGTCAGATCTTAATACATGTTACACATATATTTATTAAGTACTAATTTAATGTATTAATTATAAATATATACATATAAAATCAATTCTGTCGAAAAATATTGTTTTTGCGCTACCGGGATTCGAACCTGGATCTCTATTTCCAATCCGGGGAAGTACACTACCAATTGTGTTATAGCGCCAGTATTTTTCATGACAAATTTTCAATGACAATAGAGATCCAGGTTTGAATCCCGGTAGCGCAAAATACATTAAATTAGTATTTAATATTACATCATTTAATGTTCTTATGGTAGACTAGCGGTTAGTAGCTTATTGTAATATTTTAGGTACTTTAAAAACGTCTAATCTGCTTAAACTATTTTCTCTAATTAATTTATATTTTCGCAATTTGACCAGATTGCTGCAAAACACCAGCCACGTGGGATTTGACGAATTTTGTGGACACTATAACTCGTGTACTTCCTTATCGGATTTCAAGCAAACTTTTCCAACAAATTGACCTGATAAATATCTCTGCTAAGTTCTTTAACCAGCCTGATCCGCCATCTCGTTACAAAATGGCGGCTGTTCAAAAACTCGTTACTCGGAAAGTCGTTTCATTCACACACATACAAAATCTACTAAGATACTTTATATACAATTCTACATCATAATTTGTGTACTTAATTTATAATATCAATATTATAAACAAAATAAATCAATAAAGTTCATTTAAAAAGCCTACAAAATATAAGTTTCAAATTCCCCCCCCCAGGATAGGAAAAGTTCCACGTTCGTATTCCGGTGGTATCAAATATATATATTTTTTTGTTAGAAAGATTTTTGTTGTATATCTTTCTAATTGATTAATTTTTTTTTAAATTAAGCGTACCGTTAATAAATGAGTTATTTAAATTAAATTAAATATACCCCCCCTAAATGTTCACACTATTGTCATCAATATTATTCTCTAACCCGCTGTTATTAATCTGAAGGTGAGCAAATTACACAATTTACAAAGTGATTCTGTAAATTACGTAATTTGGTGAGTTGTCAAAATTTTAATTAATTATACATTATATAAATTAGTAATTCATTTCCCTTCTCGGTTTAGTCATAAGCCAATTCTAAAAATTGACGGACATTAGTCTCCGAAAACTTGCAACGCCCGGGGGCTGCGCGTCATAGACTATCTTGTATGTACATAATAATTTTAGAAAAAGACGACAAATAACATATATTTAAGATGATCAAGCAGAAATTAACAAAACATAACAAAATCGAAATTTGTCAGTTGCTAACTTGTTTTCAAATCCAGATTTTCATTGTCTCAAGACAGCTGTCTTTATGCATGATCTCGTTATGTTTTTATTAATACCTTATTTGTAATCCACCGTTTAATCAGATTTACATTTCTGTTTACTTGAAATGATTGCGTAACTAATCTTGAACTAGTGACTTGAATTGTAAAATGCGGTCATGTTCACCAACGGTAAAGTTTTGTTTTTACTAGTGATAGATGGTGCAATCGTATTTAGGTGCCAGAAAAAACGAGAACAGGAAAAAGGGACTCACTGAATTCCGCCTCTTCTTGTTCTTTCGATCACCTCCGAATGCAGTGGACTGTATGGAATTATATCACTATTTCGCCAAAGGTAGACACATTGATTCATGGAGTCCTTCGACGTTGATAACATGCTCGCTAGTAGCTGGGGAGGGAAGGGAAGATGGGAGACACTGAACATTAATCAGTTCGTTCAAGGTTTATCATATAAGTTGTGACGTGCAGACCGAGCGCTACATTACCGACCCGAGTGCAGGCGGGCGGAAAGATAGAGAAGGCGAGACGCGTGGAGTGCGCCGAACGGGAGGTTTGAGGTCCTTGATCCATCCGTATCATGGACCCACCCCCTGGTTGGAGGCAGGGGGAAAATCTCGGCTGGTAGCTGTGCGGACCAACACGGGAGAAATGAACCATGTAACAATCTGGAAGTCTCTCGATAGCGAGAGATAATTTTGGCACGGCTGCCACATCATCTATTAAACATTCACGTAACCTCTCAACTTTATAATAACCATAAGATTAGTGTTAAATTTATAACAAACTAGTGTCCTCGCCTGGAGGAAAGATCGATGACAAGTGAAGAAGATAGAAAGACTCAAATCGTGCAAATATGTTGTCAGGTATTTGTTGTGATCGCGAATAAATTTTGTTATGCGTTTTATGTGTAAACAAGTGTTTGATTGGTTTAAGACCATTTCCATCCATTCGAGACAGCCACACTGACATATTATACTAGACACCCGCAGACTGAGCCTAGCCGGCGGCGTGATGTGCTGGCGATCGATCCATCGGGGCCGAACAATACATACTAATAATAATATATGGCGTCATTTTCATAAAAAATTGCACCTCGAGGACATTCTCCACTTAAACTATTTAGTGGTATTTAAAAATAAAAATTGATATTTGAACTTTTGTATGCGTTTTCAGTATCCTTTTAAATAGTGTCTGATGCGCTGTTCCTTATGACGGAGGGCAAAACGTTATACACTTTTGGGCCTGCCACCGCAAATGCCCGCTCACTGAACTCAGAACTTCTGGCTGGTCGTTTCTACAACCCTTCCTGCTGACTTGAGAGTCTGGCGTCTACTATTCAATTTCAAAATATATAGCGTTCTGTGTTAACCAGCACAGTAAAAAAATCTACTCTTTCAGGAAAACGGGGCCAATCTAGTTCACCGAAAAGAGGTGTTATGTAAGAAATGGTAAATTGTTTTCATTAATACGGGATATATTTTTTTAATATTACATAGCAATGTATATTTTTCGACATTTAAAAATTTCTTTTTTTAGAAAACTATTGCATTATTGTGCTTTGTGTGTTTAGGTATCTACTAAGTATGTATTATATTTTTAATTGGAATTTAAAATAAATTATTAAAGATCATTACTAATTGTATGGAGTTTACCTGAAAGAGTTGAATTTAAATTGTGCTGGTCGATGTACAAGGTGACACACAACGTGGCGCCTCTGTATCTTCAAGAACTTTGTATCCCAGACAATTTGAACGGTAGACGTCAAACTCTCAGATCAGCCTCTACTGCGGCTGCAGGAAGGGTTGTAGAACCGACCAACCGTTGCCAGAAGTCTACGTTTAGTGAACGGGCATTTGCGGTGGCAGGCCCAAAAGCGTGGAACATCAGAGACTTTATTTAAGAAGACACTAAAAACGCACCTTTTCAAAAAGTCATTTCTATAAGTGAAAATAACAATTTTTAATTTTATAAACAAAGATAATTGTAGAACTATAAACAGTTATCCATTATTATTATTATTATTATTAGTAACCTTTACGTATTGTTGACTTTTATTTAATATGCTGAATAAAAATTAAATTATACGCAAACTTAAATCTCTCAAAATCTGTTACATAGCTCTTCTGTTGTTTAGTATATTTAGTCTTCAAATATAGAACAGGTTAAACTTCTGAGAAGTGATGATGGAATAATGTCAGAATTTGACACAAATACTTCCTCGAATTCGCTAAGAAAATACATCGAGATAACAAAACACTCGAGTTCTTTCAACAACGTTGCGTCTGTAAATACTTGACACTATGCCGTTTTTTTTTTGTCGTCACGAACCAGGGATCCACAAGCAATATAATAAAATTTGCATACCATAGACAGTCTAGTTACCAAAAATGAGTGTGCAGATTTTGAAGCGCATCTTTAGGCCTGTTTCAGAAAATGAATTTTTACGTAGAAGCTATAATAATAAACTGTATACTTTGTTTAATGAGATAAACGTCTCGAGGTTTATTACAATAAGCAGATTTCGGTGGTTGAGCCACGTGGAGATGATGACTGAGCAGCAATCGTCGAAGTCATCACTGAACACAAGATCAACATGGCGCTGTATCATGGAAAAATCAAAGCTATTCATATATTAGATATCCAGAACTAAAGAGAAACAGCACCTAACAGAGATCAATGGAGAAAAACTTTTAAGGACAATTTGTGATGCCAGTCGTTAGTAATATTAATAGTACTAATTAAACAAAATTTCACAAATTTAAGATGTGTACCTATTCAAGGAAAAACTCTGTTGTTATTCGTTATTAACCAATTAAAAAATAAATAACATTTAACAATATTGTTTTAAAACATGAATTCTCTATTCTATAATGTGTTTAGCACCACTGGGTTTTCTGTTATATAATAATGTACGTGTGTGTGTGTGTGTGTGTGTGATTATTGCCGCCTTTTTTCGGAAGCTAAGAAGACGGTAACCGACAGACGTCATTCTTATTACATCCCGTGCTTCGACCAGTCCAGCGGTCCAAATAAACCACCAGTGCGCGCTTCGGTCGGTCGAAATCCAAAGAAGACAATCCAGCTAAAAGAACAACGACATCCAAAGACAAAGACTGCCAAATTTAAAAGGTTAGTGCGGTTCACATGTCACATGTGTGCGTATTGTTAATCGGAAACCTGGGAACCAGCTATCGAAGGTATTTACATGTTTGTGTTCATGGTGAAAGGGGTTGGTTTCTAATTTTCAAGTATGATAAGGGATATTCAATTTACAAATTGAAATTAAATATTTATATAGTTTTTATTACATTTCGTTTCAACAGGGACATTTTTAATTATTATTGACGAGTCACGTCTAATTCAAATATATAACGGCTAGTTTGATGTGTCATTTGTCGATCTTTAAACCAAACTAATGTTAAGGAGAACACATTTCAGTGGTATTTTAATACAAATTAAATTAATCAACTAGAAAGATATACAGAAAAAATCTATCTTATCTCGGTAGCAACTAAATATTTTTTCGATCTTTCTAGTCGATCTATTAAATTTGTATCCAACTAATGTTCGTACGCATAGGTATTTTTTTATTGAAAAATGATTACCTTACACGAAAAAAGTGTACACCGAACTTATGTGTTGTAAATGAACTTTCTACGCGATGATTAGAATTAATTTTATATGTATATATTTCTAATTAATACATTTAATCAGTATTTAAAATATCACAAACCTATGTTCTGAATAATTACAACTTCTCAATAAGAATGTGTTCTCCTTAATAATATATAAGTTGTATCAATGTGTCCAAAATTTAATAAAAATGAATTGTTAATTCTGGCGTCTCCTATCAGACTACTCAAAGGTATTTGAGATTCCGTAAATATAAAGTAGATGGCTTTTAAATAATGGAACGATAGATGTATTAATTTGAAAAGTGTAACATGCAGGTTCGAAAATTTGTCGGTAAAAGTACTGTATGCTTTAGCATAATTGGTTAATGCACGTTTCCCAGATTGGAAGGGATCCAGGTTCGAATCCCGGTAGCAACAATATTTTTCGATAGAGTTGATTTTATATGTATATCTTTCTAATTAATACATCTATTTAGTGTTTGGAAGTACTCATTATTACGTTAATTAGAAACAGCGTTTGATTTTTCAAAAACAATAACGCGTATGGTGACGCTCCAGATGCTAGGCAGCGAACTTGGATGACCTGTTAGTATGAATAACATTTATAATTTTATGTAGGTGACGACAAAGAATAAAATTTTTAAATCTTTTCAAAAGTATTATTATATAAACTACAAATGTGTGATTCTGTTAAGGTAAAATATAATTTAATATACATGTTACACGCAGACAATTTAAAAATATATATAATTGCAAATTAATTTATTCTCGGGCAAACACAGGACATAACTAAAATAATTACCTGTCTACGTACATAAGATATAATTGTAATAATTATCTACCTATAGCACAACATCACTACTACAGATTTACAGCTTTTAATTTTCTTTACGTAGAAATTTATATTATGAAACTTGTATTATATAGATCTTTCAAATTGATACATCTGTAATTTTCAGTTTTACTTTTAAAACTTATATAAAGTTGACTGCTTTCAGTCAACTTTATATTGCAACGACTCTCAAATCCTGGTTGCAATTTTTTATTTTTTTTTATATCTTTCAAGTTGATTAATTCTAATGTGTTCTCCGTATAAATAAATATATAAGTTGTATCAAAGTTTATCCAAATTTATTAAAAATTAATCTCCTAGCGAGCATTATTACTTAAAGGTATTTGATATTCATCGCAAAATAATGTCGGTGGCTTTTAAAATTGCTTGCTTTCTATTCGGAAATTATTCTATCCACTGCCGGATGAAGGTCTTTTCTCACGTGCCTCCCACTTTTCTCTGTCCATTGCCATTTATTTTTTTGGTGTATTCAATGATGGTAACATTATTTATTTGACATACGTTTTTTGTACATCAGAAGTGAACACACAGTAATATAACACACTTATTGGTTGACTGTGTGGGATGCAGGAAGTATCCACCTCTGATATATAAAGCATCGTCCTGGCTACTTTGCTAGACTGCCGTCTGTATTAAAGTAGACAGTTTTTTTTCCGTGCTGTTACGGTGTTACTTAATTAAAATTAAAAAGAAAGAGTACGTTTCGACAGAGATATATAAAAAAATAAATAGAGACAGTAAAATGTGTAGTGAATGCGTTGTAAATTATGTATTGTGATGTAAGTTAGAATGTTGGACAGCTATGCTTCTGACTGATCTCTACCCAATTGAATCATGTATTGGCTCCATATTTGAGTAACTTTTTTTGTGAGTGAACTATTTGTTATTTTATCCACACGTCTCATATCCTGTTTCTTCGCGTGATGCCCAAGAGTTTATAATTTTTAAACCTCTCCTTTGTTGAGAGTCCATGTTTCGCAGACATACGTGAGCACTGAACGTATGCATTGATTAAACACTTTTCGTATTAGACACAGACTAAGATACCATTCGAAAGTCATATTCAAACATATTATACGTACATACAGGGTGGCCCAAAATAAGTGAGTTATTTCAAAACATAATTATAATTTTTAATGTAATTTTTTTGCACAATATTAAGCTAATCAGAAATCATCAAAACACCCCATATTGCATAATCTACTGGATTTAAATCTGGCCTGGCTCGATGAAATTAACATTCTCACGACGAAGAAATTTGATTGTATTTCTGGCTGTGTGAGATGGAGTTCCGTCCTGCTGTAATGTCTAGCTATACTCCAGGCTTTGTTTTAAAACTCTTTGATCATTTTCCTAGCAGCCCAACGTTTTTCAATTCGCAAATTTTTGATCAGAATACGGTCTTCTGCGGTGATTTTTATCATTCTGGGCAACAATTTGAAAAAAACAAATATTAACACTGGGAAAATTGTCGAAATAAAACGTAATATAGGTAAAAAGGTAAGTAAGTAAATTAATAAACTATATAAGCTATTGTTGATATAGTTAAACTAATTTTGATGTAATTATATCACGTTTTACGAAATGTTCTTACTTTTTTTGGGCCTTCCTGTATAATATATTGGTTTTTAAATACTTTATTTATTTTACAAAATTAAGATAAACAAAGTTATTTTAAAATATACTTTACTTCATGTTTTACAGTGCTTTTCCATCTTTCTGGTAGATTTGCAGACTCCTTTTCTAAAATTCACTTGTCCGTGAAGAAAAATACTCCTCTAGTACTGTTCTGACCTCGTCTACAGAATTCATATTTTTTCTACCCAAATGATTTTGAAGACTGCGGATAAATGATAATCAGATGTGGCAATGTCCGAAGAATATGGTGGGTGGGGTATCGTTTCAATAAAGGTTCATTTCTGAGACGTGACAGCAAAGAAGCACACAATCGCTCTCTGCACGCGATCAGGCTCTGAAATTTTGTGAATAACTCATTGATCCAATTTGCAGACATTTCCGATGGCACGCGCAGGTGTCGATGAATGGTTTAATGACCAAATCCAAGCTTCTCTGCTAGTTCCTCAACAGTTACGATGGGATTTTGTTCCACCAGGGTTTGCAGGACGTCCTCGTCGAACTCCATGACAAGGCTCATCTCTTTGGCTGTAGTTTCAAGCTCGGAATTTCTGGAACTACCGTTAACACTGACCTGCGCTTTTTGTCTGATCCCCATTTGTACTGCATCAATAATCCTCGCACTTTCTATTGCGTTATTAAATCTGATGCGGGTAGTTTATCCCGTTCTCCGACTTTTAATTCATGTAATTGAAGAAAAAAACCGCATTATTATTTAAGGGATGACTTAATATATATTTAATTCACCGCTTCACCCGCGGTGAACATCGATAAAATCAAACCACATATTTATTGCAAGTTACGAAATCATTACGACACTTATGTAACGGCCGCAGGTCAATTAGATCTCATGGAAAATTGTTTCGATATTATTTTCCGAGAATTGTGAGCTACACCTATTAGTTTCAATTCTGTGCAATAATATATACCGTTTTTTTACGATATTGACAATAATGTATATTTTTAAATACACAAAAAGTTTTGACTATGTATATAAATATAAATATTTTAACGTAAACATTATCCTCATTTTGTCAGAGTTATATATTTATTTTTCTAAATAAATAAGTAATGTCGAAAGTGTTAACATTTTTAGTCATTGAAATAAATTTAGCATTCTTATTGTTAGAATTATTGCAACTAATGTATCCATAAATTTACACTAATTTTATAATTGTTTAATCATTTTATTTAACACTTTCAGCGTGTAATAGACCTAGTCCACAATATGATACCTGATTAAATTACGAGTCGAAAATGTTCAAGGAATATGTGAATAAACTAAACAATGTCAGAGATACAAACATTTAAAAAAAAAGTTATAATTATGCGATTAATTTTAATCTTTTATTAATTTTAAAATATATATTGAATACAAAAAAATAAATATCATCAAATTTCGAGCGGCCAGACTAATTATTGTTAGATAATTTAGGTCCTGAAGTACAGATACAGATTACTAATGATAAGCTTAACACGATTTTGTAAAAATTTCAAACAAAAATATTTTTCGTAACAGTTAAGAATTTGCACATATTCCTTGAATATTGTGGACTAAGTGTCTTACACTTTGTTTATATATCTACTAGTATATTTCTGATATTGCATATGATAAAAAAGAACAAATGTGAGGTCCAGAATCAAAAGTAGACATGTCCACTTTATCTGTTTTCGAGAAAAATGCAAAAAATCATTGTACCACAACTATCACATTTGGGATCATATTAAACGAGACCAGTAACCACAGGTCACATGACGAATTAGCTGAAAACCTATTTGTCTGGGTTTGAATTAATTATCTATTGGACATATCTACGATTGATTGAAGTAAAGAAAAAAAATTAATGCGTTTTTATACGAAATTCAGAAATATTTGTCTAATTTCGATAGGCTAGTCTTGTAGACATTAATTTGCTTTATATTTGTACATACTTAACTCAAAAACCATAAAAACTGAACATGTCGGATGTTCTATACCTCACAAATGTAAATGATATAGAAAAAAACTCTGTCTATCTCGATACGGACTTTGATCTAGTAAGGTGGGCAGAAGTATTGAAGTTTTAAATAAATAAATTTTAAATGTTAAGTTCACAAGAATGAGATATCCTCTAAAACATATAAAATGTTCTGGAGATCTATCGCCTCCACTGTCATTATCAGAGCTACTAACAGCAGCCCGTAGCACGCCCGGTACCGGCGCAGCCGTCCAGGAGGTCGACACATGAGCGCCACTCTTCTCGCAGTCGCCTTCCGGATAACATCTCCAGGAAACGCCCCTACGTGTAGTCATTTCATTGTACGGCTATTATATATCTCTAAACTGGCCATACATACACACACTTATTCAATACACTCTGCGATCATTTTCAAACAAACATCTAAGTGATGGGGCACCCATCACTCACACATCAGCTAATCCTTTTGATTCATTTGCCACACCCACACAAATATCAAGTATTGATCCACAAAATATTATTTCATAAACTACAAGCAACAATAATGTAAATTAATCATAATAAATTGGCATGGAATACGTCGGAATTGTTTATGTGCACAGCGTAACTATTGCGAACATAGAACATTTCAATATGAAGTTGCAATTTCAAAACACAGTTCTATATTTTAAAAAAAAATTATGCACACTTAAAATTTATTTCTATTTTATTTATTAATTTATTTACACCCTTTTGGGCTTTTACAAAATAGGTTTGGTATAAAACATAATAAAAAAACACGTGAGCAGCTTACACATGTAGCATGGAATATATATATAAATAGAATAGAAAAAATAAAGGTTCAAGATAGAAAAAATAATTTTGGCCGAGTATCAAAATCAGTTGCATCTAATGATGTATAGATAAATCTAGCGAAAAAATATTTGAATTAGAGTGGTGGACTCGCGCTACTGCATGGCTAGGGAAGGGTGTTATGAAGCAACTTTAACCATCAGCGCTGAGATATCTGGAATGTTCACGCTGTTACGCAGGCGCGAACGAGTCACGTGCCCAAGCACGAGCTTGCCCGCGGAAGAAGGAGAGGGGCAGTCACTGGAGGGCAAAGACACAAACACAGATTGCCCAGGCACTATTTCCTGCAGCGAAGTAACGCGCTCGATCCTCGGGACTGAGATGCACACAGAAGCGGACAGCGTCGACTGAACTCTCCAATTTATGATCTGTAAAAACAATAAAACAATATATTCTTAAGTTTAGTAGTTATTTATTTTAGTTTAAATATTTAAGGATTATGCTAGAATAAGGCGGCACTGTACATAAAGTGTCGCGCCTAATTAATTTGAAACACTTAACTTCCAGTAAATTGTTTAGAGGGTCTTTTATCAGAATTTTTTTACCCTTCCAATTCATGTATTAATATAAAACACATATGATGTTTATTATAATAAGGTAGTTTGAAAAAGTGTCAAAGTGAATAGCGCTGATGCACTTGTAGTAGTAGATTTGGCGGTCTAGCCGCATGTAGAGTACTCAGAGTATCGTAGACTCTAAGGAATTGGAAAAAAATTGGAATTGGAAGGCAAGGAGTGAGGATACACGCGTCTGCGGCGGGAATACGTATCCCTCCCAGGAGATAGTGACTAAAAGAAACCGACACAACATCTTCGTAGCTGCGCGCCGGACCTGATGTTAACCTCGACATATTTTCTCCACCGCTACGGCTGTGCTCCGTCTCCCATCGACCGCCGCCTCGACAACTTGGCCAGGGACCGGACCATCTATCTGGAATGGCGCCATCTCCCCGGTAAGCCGCCTATGGATTTGAATCAGCATTACCGTTAGTCAAGATCCACCAGATTTTAGTTCATGTTTAATTCATACCGAGAGTCTGCAATGGTCAACCCTTATGTGTGTTAATTATCTAGTATATAAGCTCAATTGTTTTTTGTTACTTTAGTCATTAAAAAATCGCCCAAGAGGCTTCTAAATATGATCTGTTCGTTCTTTCATTGAACCTATCCTTCATCCCCCTACCATCCCAACTTGACCGCGAACAGAAGGAAACATTTTTCGTAACGAGGGTTAATAAAGGAAAACTCTTTTAGGGGCCAAGACCCACCGGAGGTTGTAAAGCCATTATGGCATTTATAATTTTTTAAGTGAGACACACCGGCGGCATTTAAATTTAGAATGATTTTAAGAATTTCCGCGCACCCCTGTCTTTATTGGAATCTTATTATCGTATCAATAGACACTTGAACTGTGCCGCGGTAGCTCTACACTCTGCATCCAGGTGTATCGTGGCGTCTGTCGATATTATAGCCCGTATATATTTGCATTGAATGAATTCACTTGACATTGACACGATGACATCGTTCAAATAACAAAAAGAATATTAAATTTCCATAATTTTACGTTGCCAAATTTTCCATTTGCATTTTGGCTCGAACGTTGGAAAATTAAATATTATCTAATTCATTTCAAAAACACCACATACTAAAGTCAGTACAAAAAAATAAATAATGATATATACTACTTAGCCGTGAGGTAGGCTGATAGGTTAAAGTATTTTTACGTTATTAGGAAAAACACATTCTTATTGTGAAGTTGTAATTATTCAGAACAGACGGTCTGTGATGTTTTAAATACTAATTAAATGTATTAATCAGAAAGATATACGTATAAAATCAATTTTATTGAAAAATATTGTTGTTACTACTGGGATTCAAACCTGGATCTCTTCCTATCCGGGGAACATGCATTAATCGATTTCGCTACACCAACACAGTATTCACAAATCTATTTATGACAGAGTAAATAATGAATAAATAAGGAAAAAGATTAAGAAAGGATCACTTAGGTGGTTTGGTCATATGGAACGAATGAATGAGGAGAGAATGGTAAGAAAGATACATGACGCAAGTGTTGATGGAACCAGAAATAGAGGACGTCCGCAGAAGACTTGGCACGACCAGGTAAACCAGATAATGGAGGATGGTTCTGTTAGAAGCCTCAACAATCGGCGAGCTTGTATGAGAAGATGTATGAATGTGGATGAGGCGAGAATTGTGTGTCAGGACAGAAGAGTGTGGCGCTCTATCCGCTCTGCCTACCCCCGCGGGGTAATGGCGTGATGGTAAGTAAGTAAGTAAGTAACACAATGTATTGACGACAAATTTTCGAACCTACTTGTTACACTTTTTCAAATTGATACATCTATCGTTCAATTAATTGAAAGCCGTCTACTTTATTTTTACGGAATCTCAAATACCTTTTAGTAATCCGATAAGAGAAGCCAGAATTAATAATTCATTTTTATTAAATTTTGGACACATTACTACAACTTATTATGTTATACTATATGTTATACTTATATTATTAAGGAGAACACATTCTTATTGTGAAGTTGTAATTATTCAGAACACAGGTATAGGTAGAAAGACATACATATAAAATCAATTCTAATCAACGTGTAGAAAGTGCTTTAAAATAATCAAACAAAATTATTAAGAGGAACACATTCTTATTGCGAAGTTGTAATTGTTCAGAACATGGGTGTGTTATATATTTTAAAATTCAATTAAATGTATTAATTAGAAAGATAAAATTGAGTTTATATGTATATCTTCCTAAATAATGTATTTAATTAGTATTTAAAATATCACAGACCGTCTGTTCTGAATAATTACAACTTCACAATAAGAATGTGTTCTCCTTTATAATTATTTTTGTGTCACTTTCTAAAAATGAAATTGCCAAACGCCAAACATGACACTTCAAAAATTTAATTAAAAATTGTCATTTTTTGACAGTCGAATTTTTTTATTATTTCCGAAGATATCTTCCAAGACGCTAGTAAATATTTACTATGGTCAAAATTTACTACAAATAAGTCAACAGGCCGGGAGAAATCGAAGATCTGACCTTGTTCCGCGAGACTAGCAAATTGTTCTACTTTTTATTAGAACATTAAATAAGTAAGAATATTACATTCCAAATATATGCGATTTTTTTATATACAAAAATATTATACAGACTATTTGGATACTTGGAACGGTGTTTGAGAAAACTCGATACCACACAGCCCAAGAATGAGATGGGTCAAGACAGGGATGCCTGGAGAATATTTGATCTTTTAAACAGTGGCGTAACTACATTGGGGTCCTCGTTGAAAAGAAGCCCCTAAAGATCCACTGAATACTTTTTCCCGCGCTAGTGTAGATTAATATTTTTTTAAGCTCCATCAGCAAGAAATCTACTCACAAAATATTTTTTTAAATGTCTTATTTTTATTTTTTACATATCATTATCGATGTACACAAATGCAGTACGGATTAGGGACTAGGCCACTGTTGAAAAGTTGCAAAGCGAAAATCACAGTACACCGAAACAAACATTTTTTTTTTAGCTGAGATTGCTAATGGAAACCTGTAATACACTTTTTCAAATTTGATTTTATAACCGACAATAGACGACAAATTATCTAATGAATATTATATATTTAATATACAATACATAAAAAGAGGGGCCTTTTTTTCATTTTATATTGAGGCCAATTGTTTCATATCATTAATTAAAAAGCTACTTACTCTGTGGTACAACATGATTATTTTAAATTTTCACCTAGTCAAAACTTTGTACTGTACACACGTTAACTTATTAAGTCATTACTACAGCTTCGAGAGGAACCGCACCTCTCAAAACTGCAGTAGTGACTAAATAACCTAACATCAGGCGCGATCGCTTCATACATGCTTTGAAACACACAGATACCATCAACAGTGGATTCTATCATTCGTTCTGTATCCACAAAGTTTGAAAGTGTTCGACATTCAGTTCTGCCTGTTAATGTCTTCGAATACTGTATACGCATTCGTTGACAGCATCTACCGTATAAAAAACGACTTTAATGCTTATGGGTATAATGTACAAAATAGCATCATATTACAAAGCGAGCAGATTGTTTTGAGGAATTTGTTTAATACTGATAATAAATTGAAGTCGAATATAACATATGTGTAATATAAAGTTTAGTTAAGTGAAAACCTATTTTTTGGTTACGCCACTACTTTTGAAAGTAATTTTTTTTTTAATTAAAATTTTCACAAATGATTATATAGTTGTATATGAAATAATAAGGGTGAATCTAATAAGTACACCTTGATATTATAGCCAGGGTTCAATAAACACTTAAGGGTGTAATTTTTAAATAACTTTGAGGTCAGATCTTAATACATGTTACACATATATTTATTAAATACTAATTTAATGTATTAATTATAAATATACACATATAAAATCAATTTTGTCGAAAAATATTGTTTTTGCGCTACCGGGATTCGAACCTGGATCTCTATTTCCAATCCGGGGGAGTACACTACCAATTGTGTTATAACGCCAGTATTTTTCATGACAAATTTTCGAACCTATATGTTACATTTTTTCAAATTAATCCATCTGCCGTTCCATTATTTGAAAGCCATCTACATTGTTTATACGGAATCACAAATACCTTTGAGTAAACCGACTGCAGATACCAGAAATATCAATTCATTTTTATTACATTTTGGACACATTGATACACCTTATATTATTAAGGAGAACACATTCTTATTGTGAAGTTGTAAAACAATGATTTTATATGTATATATTTATAATTAATACATTAAATTAGTATTTAAAACATCACAGACATATGTTCTGAATAATTACAACTTCGCAATAAGAATGTGTTCTCCTTAACATATATTTATGTTCATAGAAAAATGTACATGTATATTTCCTATTTGTACAATGATAGAATAACATAACTAATTTGCGTTATATTTTATTTATTTATTAATCAACCGGGAGGCATAAAATATTTATTTAATAATAGTTAGTTATTTTCTCGCCTCCATTGTGGCCTCATGCGCGAAGGTTAAGTTTGAATTAACTATACAGATCAATGGCGGTGATAAATTTATTAACGACAGATAATCGTAGATTAGTTGCTGCGAACCAACTTTCAACTGCGAACAACATGCAACTAAAATTATGTCGGTTCACACTTTTGTCTTTCCAATATTAATGTATACATACAACGGAGACTCGAACCAAGCGTGAACAAATATGCCATCGAAATGATTTGCTAAAGAAGGATGCTACGATCCCGTAGATAGCGCAACGCACGCAAGTCTCAATCCCTCAATAAATCAAATTACAGTAAGTGAAATCAAGGTTATTCCAATCCTTCAGCTACGTCATGCGTTAAAGTGACACAGTATGTATTTATCTCAGAGATTTAATTGCGATACATCTCAATTCGATCTGAAGATAGACTCGAAGATTGGTAAAAAGAGACAAAAAATTCAAACCAGTGCATGCAGCGTTCGATCTGACAGCGAGATTCGGCACGTGTACACAAATGTCATCTAAAACCACCATAGATAAATTAGGCTCTGATTCGATTGTAAAAGGGGAGGGATAAGGGCTGAGCCCTCTTGTCTCTGACATATGAGGTAACAAGAATGGCGTAAGATTTTTTTTGGGGCAAGGAACATGGCGAAATTGTTTTGTTTTAACTTTGTGTATAATTGTGTCAAAAATGGGTAAATTTTTTATAACATTTTTATTAGATGATACGGATCGGCTGAGGGATCATATAGGCCGAGGAGTTTATGGAGGGGTTTGGGATGAAAATTAATTTAAAAGCAAATCGTGTGTGTGTCGTTTGAGTGAGGGTATGTTTGAGTCTCTGTGAATGATTGTGTTTCTGACAAAGCGGGGTGAGTTTGTGATTCTCCTAAGAATGTAGTTTTGTTGGATTCTAAAATGTTTATGTTACTTGAACCTTGGATGGGGCACGCGTATGTGAGTATAGGACAGATGATTACTTTGTACTAGAGTGATTTGTTTAGTAGGGAAAGTGAACTGCAAGAATTTAGGAGGGGGTATAGTCGGTTGTAGCAAAATTAGGCATAACTCATTAAACATCAACGTTAAATTACAAACATATATTCCGTCGTAACTGCTGCTGGAGAGATTTCTAAATCAGCTAATTGACGAACAACAATGTCAACAAATTTGACGTTTAATGTAGGATGAGCGTGAAGTGAGGCGCGGAACGGCAATCTCTGAGACATGGTGCGTACACGATGACTCGGAAAATTGTCTCCAAAAAAACATCCTCATGGGAATACGATTCAAATTGTCTCGAGTCATAATCTCATTCATGGACACGCGCCATCAATATTAAGTATAACATCTTATTTCTAAATAAATTATACAGAAAAAATTTATAAGGTTTCTGTTCAAAATATTCAGAAAATATTAGACATATCCGAAACCTTAATCCTTTAATAATACAGAGTGGCCCAAAAAAGATGCGATTCGAAAGTCATATTCAAACATATTATACGTACATACAGGGTGGCCCAAAAATAAGTAAGAACAATTATTTCAAAACATAGTATAATTAATTATAACTTTTATTGTAATTTTTTTGCACAATATTAAGCTAATCAGAAATCATCAAAACACCCCATATTGCATAATCTACTGGGTTTAAATCTGGGCTGTTCGATGGCCACATGCCTGGCTCGATGAAATTAACATTCTCACGACGAAGAAAGTTGATTGTATTTCTGGCTGTGTGAGATGGAGCTCCATCCTGCTGTAATGTCTAGCTATACCCCAGGCTTTGTTTTGAAACTATTTGATCATTTTCCTAGCAGCCCAACGTTTTTCAATTCGCAAATTTTGGGTAACAATTTGAAAAAAATCAAATATAAACAATGGGAAAATTAATAATCAAAGATGGCGACGTAAGTAAGTAAATTAGTAAACAATTTAAGCTATTGTCGATATAGTCAAACTAATTTTGATGTAATTATATCACACAAAGCTGTATGTGATTGCACAATGTAATCGTGCATATAAATGTGAAAAATTACACCTAAAATCATCTTTCACTTATTTATTGACGTCTCTTACGGCTAATTTATGATTCAATTATACGTTCAATGTAATATGTAGAAGATATTTATAATATACTGTTGATTTTACTTCGACTGCGCACGCTTTTAGTATTACGATTTTCACTACCGATGGCAAATGCACACTATATGAACGCATTTTTAACACACAACGCCTGGAAAGTGCTTTTTGTGTGATAAATAAGTAATATTTATAAATAATGGCAACCGACTCATTTGCATCGTATACAGTAGAATAGAATAAATCGTGCATTGTTATACAACATGCATTAAAAATGCATTATTAATACAATTTGCATTATTCAGGGCCTAATTTTTACCAGCAAGTAGACCCTGAATAATGTATATTGTACCTATACAGAATATAACAGACCTAATCCACAATATTGTATGGGTGGATACCTGACTAAATTACGAGTCGAAGCTGTTTAAGGGGTCGGAGATTTTTCAAAAAACATCTTAATTATGCGATTATTTCGATTAATTTAAATATTTTATTAATTCCAAATTGTATATTGAATACAAAAAATTAAAAGTCAAAAACAGCTAGATTATTTTTTGTTAGGTGATTAAGCGAAGACCTAGATTAATAATGGAACAATTTCGCAAATATTTATTTCGAAGTACGTAGACATCAATTTAACACGATTTTGTAAAAATTTTAAACAAAAATATTTTTCTTGACATATATTTGTATAAAATATTATTGACTAGGTCTGATACACCCTGTATAAGATTTTAAGACTGTTAAATACTTCTTCAGAGTCGGGGTCTTCCCATTCAAAATACCACCCATCTGGGTGTCCATTAAGGATTATTTATGGGATTATGATAAATGTTATATAGCTCGTTAATATACTTACCTCATTTTATAAGCTGCCCGATCACGCACAGGTCTAACATTTCTCTCAATTTGAAACCTCTCACGTTGGCAAGTCAATACAGTACCAATTTTACTTTTATACAGGGTATAACAAAACTAGTCCACAATATTTTAAGAGGTTATGCCTTTTCAAAATACGAGTGGATAATGTTCAAACTACCATGTCCGTCCTATTCTCAACCATTTCAGAAATAATCAAAATTCAATTTTCGATTTTTTTATTGCAGTTTTTGACTTGAATTAAATCAAATATCGCGCAGGATATAATATTTGTACATCTCCATTAAAAATTCATTTTAATCGACTAATAAATAAATCGAAAATTGCTTTAAAACCCCAGTTAAATTTATAACACAATTTAATCGTTCTCCACTCGAAGGTTTTGTACTATTCTATATACCCCCCCATATTGGGGTCTATAAAATACTTGGGTATTCTAAATCATTTTTAAAAAAACATTCCAGCTGTTAGAAGTTCAATGCCCTTTAATTTTTGGTATTCAATATAGCATTTGAAATCAATAAAATATTACTTTCAATTAATCAAAACCCTCCCGTGACTATGACTTATTAAATTGCTTATAAAGGTTGTCCAGCGGAAAAATTTTAAGATAAAAGGGTGAGGTAAGTGGGAGGGCTATTGTTCAACGCGCGTGATTTGCGGATTTGCCAATTGCAATGGGACACTGGTCGGGAGCGCACCGCGCGTTCGCGCTTGAGCAATACTTTAAATGCGGTGGTTCGTTGGTTCGTGTGCGTCGCGCTTTTTGTGCTCACTTTTATATTCGACGAGTGAGTGATGGGCCGAGCACGCAACTTATCTGGTGTTGGGTTCTAACGTTCAGACAAGAAGGAACAATGGTTGAGAGTGCTATAATTTTCGACTCATATTTGTATAAGATATAACCTCCTAAAATATTGTGGACTAGGTCTGTTACACCCTGTATAGCGTTGATTTTGTTTTCTTGTGGTCATTACGTGATTTCAGTATTCGTTGTAATGCGAAGTTAATTCTTGCAGTAATCCTTTTCCTAATATACATGGCCTCGTCATTGGTCAAATAAGACCTTAAATATGTGATATCTTCAACCATCTGGAACCTATAATAATCTTTGAGGGCTATGCCTGAATCCAACGTATTCCTTATCCGTCTGCTTTGCCTCATTATTTTGATTTCATCCTCGTTTAATATTAAAACCAAGTTTTTTCAGTTAAATAAGAACTCAAACAGCATCTCATTTTTAAGATCATCTGCATATTTAGCTATTTATTTATCCATTAAATGTTAAGCTCTAAATTGATGTCTTTCCTACTATAATATTAAAACTTTCATGAAAAAAGTTTTTACTGTGTGCAACTACGGAAAAAAACTTGCTTTGCTTTATGCGATAATCTTTTCTCTCTTATCTATCCGATAATCTCATGTGACCAACCCAACATATCAGCTGAGTACGCTCAATAAAATCGTACTGTATATAAGTACTGTCTACACTCAATAAAATCGTACTGTATATAAGTACTGTCTACACTCAATAAAATCGTACTGTATATAAGTACTGTCTACACTCAATAAAATCGAAATACTGCTAACTACATTGATAATATTTTTATGTGTTTTGTCGTGACGTGAGGAATAATTTTTACATTTTACCATTCCTTTTTTTACTGTGTTGTGGACTTTTAAAATGTTTAATCATTTGCGCTGAGAAAGGGATCGATACCCGCAAAAGTGTCGATACCAATTTAATTGTAATGCACATGTTATATACCGGCTACCTACCTTCTTATACTTCTCACTTCATACTATTACTTCTATTACCATTACAACCTACTAACTTTACAGTTTATCAAAGTAGATGCAATATACAATAGTTAAATTCATTCCTACATAAATATCATTGTAATCGTTTCTATTTTTGCTTTGTCAGGTCAACGAACTCGGTTACTGGGAAGTCCACTTGCACTTTAGATTAACCAGTGGATTCAATGAACCCATAAAAACGGTCAAGACAAAAAGTTTCCCTTAAAACAAAAAATGTTTTAAGAGAAACCGAGAACACAGGATTGTAGGTAATAAAAGGCCCAAAGCCATAGCTAGCAAATCACTGTGTTTTGGGTATCGGTAAATTCATAATTTTCTCTCGCATAGTGTACAAGGGATGCACTTCTACTTTTAATTCGGCACTGCACTTAGGGCGAGAAAAATAATTCGCAAACCATTTGCGCCTCATATTTTTTTGTGCCGCTTGAAATTCACCAGCGCATTTCTGTCATGTGCGACATCTATTAAAAATGCTTCTAAACATCACACGATCAAAACCTAAGTTAGGTAATTACTTTTGTACTTTTTTGACAGATGGCACTGCAAGTCAAATATTGAAAAATGCCTGTGATTTCGCGTCAGTGCTTTCACATAAAATAGATATATACTAGAATGATCTAAATATTCTAAATGAATATGTTGACTAGAAAATATTTTTATAAAAATAATAAATTGGCCTCAAGTGTTAAAGATAGTTTTTTTTTAGTTCGCAAAGGCGAATTACTAGAATGACAATATTTGTGATTTTTATAATGATTCATACAATATATTTCGACGAGATCCTGAGAATTCTTTACAGAATGAGATGTTAGAGATATTGGTTCTTAAATCTCGTAATATCTAGCCCAGGGCAGGCAGAATTTTTCAACCACAGTCTACGAACATAACATTGTCGAAATAAAACGTAATATCAGTAAATAGATAAATAGGTGAGTAAATTAGTAAACTATTTAAACTATTGTTGATATAGCTAAACTAATTTTGATGTAATTATATCACATTTTACAAAATGTTCTCACTTATTTTGGGGCACCTGTATACCTCGGTATATGTGCCGCCTATTTACCAACCTGCTCTAGCCCATCCTCCATAAATTCAGAGTCTCGAAGGCAGCTTTTTCCAATATTTATTATCGAACTTAATAATAAGTTTACAGACTAGTAATGAACTAACTTACCATATCAGTCTTTAATGAACAAAATACTAGTAAGTAGCGGTGCGCATTCGCGAATGAACCGGCTCACTGAGCCGAATCTGTATGTTGAGCCATCAAGCCGAATGGCTCACTAGGTCATCCACTCAACGACTCAGTCGGCTTAGTTTGACCGAAAGAGTGGTAGGCAACAGTCGCAATGGAACAATCAAAGGTAAAAGATATGGATCATTTGAAAATCGAACCTTGGCCCGAGCGAACTACTTACGATCGATGACGCAAGTATCAAGATGAGAGGTGAATACTTACACAGATTACACACTAATACATACCAGACTATGCGTCATCTCAAAGTTATTTTCACAGTAACATCAAATAGTATAGAGTGAGTGGCATTTCATACTTTGTAGTTATTACCTACTTATTATTGAGCTACCAATATTACAAGTGTGAACCAAACAAATTTTATAGGTAAGTAAGTACTATACAAAGAAATTCAGTGTTTATTGTATTCAGGAAATATTTTATCAGAGTCAGAATATATTGCATAAAATTTATGCTGAAAAGTAACTTTTGTGTGCAAATTAAATTCATTGTTTAAACAATACGTCTACTATCTAATCGAAGAACTTCGATCAAAATGCCATAATATTTCATTTTTACGATGAACTTCGATTTGAACATGACTCATAAGAAAATATTCTGTGTACGTCCGGAGAGCAACACATTCGTCAATCAACTGAGCCGTGAGCATTCTGCATAGATAATACTGCCGTGAGCCGAACATTCAAAGGATCCATGATTCAACCGCTCAAAAATATCCACGGTTCAATCCGCTCAAAAATTCAGACGGTTGGATCGAACCGGTTCACTGAGCTGGTTTCCACCGCTCAATTGAGCGGCTGATTCGGATCAGTTACCTGAGTCGCATCACCCATGGCTACTAGTAAGCGTAATGTTCTCTATTATAAGATTATTTTATTTATTTATTCTTATAAATATATATATATACACCTATATAATATATTTTTATATATACTCTAATATAAACAAGATCAAAATCGTTTCTTTTACTACAACTTATCTTTCACATACTTGCTTAGTTTTATTTTGAATCTAATTAGTTTCTCCTCCTTTCTTATGTTTTCTGGCATTTCATTAAAAATCTTCATCGCACTGTACATCATCGATTTCTGAGATTTAGTCTTCTTCCAGAATGGCAGCCTCAGACTATCTTTTCCTCTAGTAAAATGTTTGTGCTCATGTTGATTTGCACCAATTTTTCCTATAAATTCTGCTGATATTTTCTTAGTGAGGATTTTATAAATAAATACCATTTCATTGAAATATATTTTTTGCTTAAAAGTCATCATATTCAGGTCTTTCAGCATTGCACTGATCTGAGTATATCTATTTTTAGTATTTTTTAATATTTTTTATTAATATTAAAAATATAATACAATTTCAATAATCAGTGGATATATATATATATATATATTTTTTTTTTTTAACATTTGTTTCTTCTCTATGAGAGTAAGACTCGTGTATAGAGAAGGAGAATATTCGAGTTAATTTATGTTTCAGTTAGTCTGTATACATATTTTTTTAACTTCAGTTTTTCTTCAATTTATGATAGTCCGTAATTTTTCTAATTGTGATGGGGAGATTGTTAAAAAAAATGATATTTTGATAAATATATTGATTTTGAGTTGCGGTATATTTTAGTTTTGGGATATCAATTTGATCTCTATATCTTGTAGATCGGAATTCGCTTCTAAAATTTAATTGATTTTAATTTTGAAAATTTGAATAATTGAATTTTTTTTGTATATGTCTACTATTTTTGGTACTTTAAAATCTGTGAAAAGTTGTATACTTGGATAGTCTTTTTTTTTTTTAGAATAATTTTTATTATCATTTTTTGAGTGATTTCTAATTGTGACATTAAAGTTTTATATGCACCTCCCCACCCAATAATTAATACGTATTGCAAATGTGACTGTACAAACGCGTAATATATTATTTTCAGATATGTAGGTGATAAGATATTTCTGAGTCTAAAAAAGTTATAAGTCTCAGTTTTCCTTATTAATATTAAATTGAGTATTATTCTCAAAGCTTTATTTTGCTACACTGTTGTGCAACCTAGTAACTAAATGTTGAGAATTTAATCCTTTTCCCAGAAAATGACAAAGTTTGTGTATTTTCATGTTTTAAGCTTTTAGCTTGAAAAAATAGTAAAAATATTGATGTGTCATATTTTCATCATTGCTTATATCCCTATATTTTATTTACCATTAATTACAGTTTTTTTCACATTACGTATTAATAATAATATTGAATCTTTAAAGAGGCTTTGGACATCTGCCTAATTCGGAACGTCGATAAGGCTGTTATATTTTCCGCTAATATGAAAGTTTGGCTAGACAACGAAATAATCTGTTTCATCAGAAGACGTCTATTTAATTTGGACAGCAACAATAAACAGGTGTCATTCGTTTAGATTCCTGCACATATGGGAATTCTTGAAAAGGAATGTGCTGTAATCTGGCCAAGGAGGCCACTCTTTCCGGACTTTTAAAAAAACGTTTTTAAAAAAACTAATGAATTCTATCTGGACTGCACAATTCAAATAAAAATAAGGGTATTTGGCTTCAGATAATTCAAAGATCTATTCCCTGCACCCCCTGGTTCTCCAAAAGAACAATATCAAATATATCTAGAATGAGAATTGGGCATTGCCAGGTAACTTCACATTTATTCAGATTGAGGTTAATAAATTCCCCAACGTGTGGGTGTGGTGCCGAGGAGAAAACCCTTGACCAAATCTTTTTTGCCTGTCCATTGCGGGTCACAAGTTTTTTTTACAGTAATAGTTATTTTCAACTCCCGGTTAACTTTTATCGTCTTCTTTCCTTTAACTCACCACATTTAATCTATATAATAGCAAAAAAGTTTAACGATAATGGTATTGACTTCTAATATAATATTTCCTATTCTATAATATTATTGTACTTTTTTCTATAAAATAAAGTTTAACTTGATTAATGACACAAATCACTCTTGAAGGGTGGATTGCCTATTTAAAAGAAGAAGAAGAAGAATATTGAATCCATGTAATAATGTTGAATTATACAGTGTTCAATTAATCGCAGTCTAGCCAAATAAGTAGAATTATATAAAAAAAAATTTTGAAACATCAGAAGAGATTTTTTTATGGAACTTCACATTAAAAACATAGACGTCCGATGAGCACGAGGTACAAACACTCTGGAGTGCTGGCAAAAATAAAACAAAATTAATTTGATCAATAATCGATTTATTAAAAAATAATTCATACAAAATTTAAAAAATAATTTATGTATTACAAAGACTTGTCTAAAAGCGTTGATACAAAATCCACTGATTTATTTATTATTAATTTGAGCACTTTTCCATCACAATAAATATATTCTACTTATAATAAAAAATACATACAATAATTTATTGAGCTACATTCAATTGATTACTAAAACTAAAGCTTACACCCTTCGATGATCCACTTCAACAGACCCCGTTAATCACAACAAATATCAATCAACAAAATAATTAGTGAATTTGAAACGAGGACATTGTTATATAAGTCCTGGGATAAAATAACTAAGGCCCTAGAAAGGGAGGATATTTAATAGCACCCACACATTAACGACCACTTTTAAAGTTAAAAATAATTTTGAATTAATTTGTTGATTCATTTTGACATCTTGTTATCATCATATATGTAATAATAATCAAAACAAATACAACCTTTAACTTTATCACAAATTTAACAAAGAAACAAATTTTATATAACAATGAATCTGAGCTGTTGTAGTCATTGAAGGGATTGAAATATTCTTGAACATCAAGTGGCGAAATCAACCTAAACCTTTTTTTAAAAATATATATGCAATAACACATGATACGATTTTTAAGAAAGTTATGCAACATATTAAATGTTTAAATCAGCGTCTCTCCACTTTCTTCTAGCCAAAATATAAATTACACATTGAGTGATGCTTGGAATTACTGCTTGATTAATTAAAATTCTGACATCGACAACCCAGCATTTTGTGCTCTGATATTTCGTGACAAAATTAAATGCACTGAAAAGAAAGAAAAGAACTTACAATTATTTTTGTTACCGTCATTGCAAATTTTACTTATTTTGAAATGACACTTTCATTGCACATCAACAACCTGAAAGCATTTCAGTTCAATATATTTTATAGTTATATCGAAATGTTAATAACTCAGCCAATTTGATTTAAAATCCTATCAGGATTATTTGTCAGAATTGTTCATACGTAACTCAGTCAAGTTGATATTTTGCAATGTTTTAGCTATTTAGCCCCGATGAGCTGCTACAAATCAAATTGTGGCATTGCATTAACATTATAAATAAAATTCTACTTATACATACATTTGAAGCAAGGAATTTGTATTCCTTTTGAAATTAGCAAAATTAACATTGTGGTTAAAATTTATTATTTTTATTTTTGTTTGAAACTTTGTTTCATTAACCACTTAATTAATCGTTAACCGGTTAATGAAACAAAGTTAAAAAATAAAAATAATGTTGTATTCAAACGAGGCAAGGAAGTTCTAAACTGGTAAGCTACTCTGGTAAAATTATCTATATTGTTAAATATAACGCATAAAGAACACAATCACCCCTTCGGAATTTCGCTCCTTCGAATTCCGTGTCATTGCCGAAGAGATTTGGCAATAATGGTGGGTGTGGGTCAGTTGGTCAAAATAAAATAAAATAGACAATGAGTGACATCTCGCGCCACGCTCAAATATGTAGTGTCCTTACTTGTTCATGTTTGGAGACAAGTGTTAAATCCCGGTACAAGTACTAGTCACAAAATTACACTAAATCCAAAATATGACTGCCTTTCATATGAACATAGAGTAAAACTTGCTTTCTCAATGACATGGCACTTATAATTGCTTTTGTGTCAATCGACCGTATCTACAGTTACATACTTATAACGCAGTCTCAGATAAAAGATTTACATATACACTGAACATCAGTAAGCAATCAGTCAATTGGTCAAGAACCGTCACCAACTTGTAATAATAATGATAACTCTTTCGAGGATATATAATATGTTAATCTAATACTGTTAATATTTTTATAACTTACATAAAACTTAACATTAAAAAATAATAAAGTTTGGTGACCGACAATACATAAATATAAACAATATGTATAAAAAGTAATACATTAACAATAGCTATGCTGCTCAAATCAATACTGCAATTGACATTGAACAATATTTTTATTATTTAAAAACTATAAATTATTAAACATTTCATCTAAACAATATGGTTTCAAGTTCTTTGATAGTAAAAATAACTGTATAAGCTTTTGTAAAGTTATATGGTATTCTTTATTTTTGGCCTCTAAAATAAATGACTGAACATGTCATTTAATGTATTAATTGAAGGAGGTGTCAGCTTAGTCTTCCAATTTTTTTTTAGTCTGCTTCACACTGTCCAAATATAGGAAAGGATGCAAGACAAAGTTAAAACCGTGTTCATAATACTTTTACAGTTGCTGACTTGATACAGAAAGACATGGGAAGTCAAAGAATGCTGATTATTCTACATACTAAACAGACTAATTCTAACTCCCAAAATTAACATTTGAAAGATAAATAACATCTAAGCCGTGTTCCAGTTAATTATAAATAGTATATATAGAATTAAAATAAATAATATGTATAATTAAATTAATCGCTATTCAAATTTTAATGGTACTAGTTTTGGCCAAACTTCTTGACAAAAGAGCAAGAAATTTGAAAACCATTTTAATAATTAGACTTAATAATTAATTAATTCAAAATCCAGTGATGGAATGCACCGAAACGGTGCTCCAGCACCTTTTTTCGACGGTTCTTCTAATTTTTGTTTTAAAACAACTTTATTACACGCTGTGTAAAAAAATTAAATCAATATGCCTAAGTAAATTCTAAAAAATTTAACTAATGAAGTGAAGACTGCTCACATTTACATCATTTCGAGACGATTTAACAAATAAGAACCAGATAAATCCTTAAAATATTTATATTTCTAGCTTGTCCTAATTTACTCTGGGGATTATTTAAAATTTTATTAATTTTTTTTATACATAAATCTTGGCACAATGGGTTCCTGGACCTTTTTTTTCTAAAGTACTTGTACTAAAGTAGTGTAAAAAGAATACAGTAAAAATATAAAATTATAAAATATTTGCCTTGAAGTGTATAAATTTATCTTTCTTACAATATCACAGAATTGATCCATTTGCCTACCACCTGACTTATTCTGAACTCTGTCCTTTGTATTGCGTGAGTTTGAATGTCCTTTACATGGATAGCGTGAGTTGAAATGGATGGTGCTTCATTACATGTTAATAGAGCAGAGTTGAAAAAAGTTCATGTGCAAGTACTCTTCAGTAGCTCAATGGCACTTTCTTAAATTAATTAAATATACATAATTATATCTATAATTTATTAACTGTTCTACCCTTCAATAGTCTACTATTATTTCATTATCATGTTGGACCATTAAACCATGTAATACTATATGAATAAATCGACAAGCTTTTATTATTCTACTGAATTTTATTTAGAATGAGGACTATTTTGTCTTCTTGAAGCATTTTCAAACCGAGGTTAAATCATTTCAATTCACCCTCATAAAACAGTCAACATCTCACAGGACTGTAATCTGATTAGGAGACATAACCATAAATTCAAATAAAATACTATAGATTTAATAAACGCGTGTGTGCACAATTTATTTTCATATATAAAAATACACCGATTTCATATAATCCAATTTCAATCGGCAGTGCAAAAAACCATGATATATTATCCTACATTGAGAATATACTTCTAATATACGCCATATAAAAATACTTTCAAAAATAATCTAAGTAAAAAAGACATAGAAAGGTTCCATTGTGACAAACTATTTACTATGTAACATTATGTCGTGGTGTATCGAGGTAAAATTATCACTTTTCACACAGTTCATTATGTAAATTAAATGTCTTTCCTAACGACACAATAATTTATAAAAAACTGACTCATTTAAAGTCGCACAACCAAACAGAAGTCTTATTAAATTTCCTTTTGTTGTCTTCATTTGTGAGATCAATAATAATAAAAATTGGATCTCTCCTTTTTACAATTTCTCTCACAAAATCAACAGAAAGAATTAATTGTTTATGTACTGCGGCAATCTTATTTCGGCATTTCTTCTGGAATCTTACTACCTCTTTCGAGTATAGTCATTCGTTTTTCCATTTTTGCAATTTCGACAGACTGTCTCCTCCTGTCAGCGTCGAAAGGAGCATCAAATTCACTTCCGTCATCCACAATTTCAACATGACACGCCTCATCGTCAGAAGCCATTCCATGTTTGTAATGACCGTCCTCTTCGCTACCAGATTGGCACGACTCTGAACTAAATCCCTCATTGTGGTTGGCATCATCGGAATCTGAGGGACTCGTCTCGTGGCTCAATCTTGTAGTTAAGCTCCTAATATTTTTGCTAATTCCTTCAAAGTTTTCTTGGATTCTACTGCCAAAACTTATTCCCATTTCTATGATCTTGTCGGCTTGCATCTGAATCAAAGAGGGTCTCCTATCTGAAGTTACCTGCGCTTCTATTTCTTCACTATCCGATCCGTTGGACGTATCGGAGGAATTCAAAAATGGAGCGGAACTTTCATGACCATCTAATGGAATTTCACAGGGAGCATAAACTCCTTGAAGTTTAGCTTCCAAGTCCATAGACATTTTTCTAATGCTTCCGGTATAACGTGAAGATCTTCTCTTAGGATTATATGCAGCTCTCGAAGTTTGCTTCTCTCGTGTCTGGTACAGATAAATAAAGAATACGGTAAGAAGCACAGGAGATGCAATCAAAAATACCCAAGTGATAACCACCTCTGCTCTTGGAAGAATGGCCAAATATAACTTAAACAGGTTCACCATCCTCTCTGGTAGTCCAAACATGCGCTAAAAATAAAAGTATAATTGTTATTAGCTGAATTACATATATTTTCCAAGTGTCAGACGAGTTGCCAAAAGAAACTATTTAAAAGAAATAATTGAAAATATTTTGAATAGCTATAAAATATTATATCTAAAATAATATTGTATCCTTTTCACGCAGAAGTAAAGAAAAACCATGGGAAAACAGGAAATCAGAAAATCCTGCTTGGTAAAGTGATAGGTCAGTAAAGTTATGTACCTTACTGTAGAAAATACTGATATATTTCTTAAATGGTCTTCCAAGATACAAATTATTAAAATTTTATATTTAAAAGCATAGCCATGAATCACATACAGGTGATTGCATATGTATGATTTCCAATTAAAAAATATGTACTCACAAACTCAAACCACAATAACGGGAGTGTCATTTCCGAGAAGGGTTCCAGGGCATGTATCGATGACATTTTCCGATTTAGAAACATGTTGATCTGAAACCGAGCGGCTACGCTCAGCGGCAGACCTGAGCGCGGCTGAAGCCAAATGGCCGAAGAGTGCAGATCTGGCGATGGTTCCATCCCTTCGACTTTGTGGGTTAAGGACGGTGCACCGTGGAGGAAGTGAGGATAGCTAAGCGCGATGGGGAAGCCATAGTAACAGTCTGTGACATCGATCAGACCATCAGGGAAGCACTCTCCTGCAAAAATAGAAGACAAAATTGATATAAGATATTTAATGTACAGAAAAATTATGAAAGCTTTAAAGGCATACTCAAATCATGTTTCAGCAATTTTTTGGTGAATTCTTTATGGATTCATTAAAATAAAAACAAGTATATTTGTAAGTAACTCATAAATAATTGATTGTCTATATATGATACTACAATAATCCGAGTCTAAATAAACTCACTTGTTGTTTAAATGTCAATTAAACAAAACATTTTTAGGAGAACACATTCTTATTGTGAAGTTGTAATCATTCAGAACAGACGGTCTGAAACATAGGTCATAGAGATTCTGTAAAAATAAGGTAGATGGCTCTGTCAAATAATGGAACGATTAAATGTATTAATATCAAAGAGGTAACATATAGGTTTGAAAATTGTCGCTAAAAATATTGTCGCTGTAGCATAGTTGGATAATGCATCTTCCCCGGTTATAAAGAGATCCAGGTTCGAATCCCGGTGGCGCAACGACAATATTTTTCGATAAAATTGATTTTATATGTATATCTTTCTAATTAATATATTTAATTCATATTTAAAACAAAACATTCAACTTATTTTTTTTTTATGTAGATGAATTGTAAACACACTGATTTAAAAAAGATATTAATCATAGAATGCTTTAAAAATGTGCCACATTCTAGTTTTGGAAGAGAGTAATTTAAAAAATGGCTTAATGTTGTATTTTGGTAATTTACATTAGATCCAGGATTGGAGTCGGAGCCTCACACCTATGTCGATATGTGTCATGGGTAACAATTACGTATCATTCAGAAGTCTGGGACGAGGGTGAATCATCAATATCGGGTACATACGCACACTGAATACATTTATATATATATATAATTAATAATGTTAATTTTTTTGTAAATTATATCTCGTTCTCTCACTTCAGAGTTTGTAGCTGATCAGTGCTACAATTGGTAAAGCAAGAGAATTGTGTATAAGTTTTTTTTTTGTCTTTTGCCCAGATAAAATTTGAGTTGTGGTTGGAAAATTTTAAAATGACTCCGCAGCCCGAGCTCATTTCCTAAAAAGTTATTTTTATTTTTGCTTCATAGTTGTTCTTCACCTCTCTGAAGCAATATTACACAATTTGAAAATTGCATCCAGCTCGGATAATCGAGATTATCTGTACTTCGAAATACTCGACACGCCTGTTGGTCTAGTGGTTAAGATACTTGCTTAGTGATCCAGTGGTCAAGGGTTCGAGCCTCATTCCATGAGATTAGCAAGTTGTCCTATGTTTATAGCACATAGCAAAGCTTAGTTTGAAAATAGTAAAAATATTGATGTGACACGTATTCCGTATACGCGTCTCTATGTATTTTTAAAAAAATATGTATTTAATTATTGTGATTTTGACAGTGTAGATTAGTCTAATTAATTTATTATTATCAATATTATTTACTCACCAGAAATTTATATAAAATGTAACAAGACCAAAGAGAAACACAGAAGAATTGATGAAAGCATATGTACATATGCATATGAAAATTATATTGTACTCTATTATTTTTCTATCACTTTAGAATACTTGTATGTAAGTGCAGATATAAACAATACTAGTTGTGTCTTTTGTTCAGTCATCACTATAATTTTGTATCTATAATTTTGGATACCTCAGAAATATAATTAAGGAAAAGTTTATGATCGATAGAGGAAAGTCCAAACAAAATTACACTTACCAAATAATGAGCAAGGCGAATATGTAAACAGATAACAATATGGACAACTATTGGATCTCCAGGAAAACAACACAGTTTGAACTCTAATATGACAGAAAAAGCTCACCAAACATCTATGAAACTAAACCTTGTAAAAGTCATCAACAGGTGTGTAGAAAGTGTCAAATGGTGTGCACACCTAGAGTTTACATGAGAAATCATTGCGTAATAATAAACTTTTTTGTACGCTCTTGTAATGAGCGCTGCCACATTGATAATATTGTGACAAGTAATGTTTACTTGGCTTGCCTAATGACTGCGCTTCTTTAGGTAATGGAGGATTGATGCAATATTCAGGTAGTTTGATAATATATTATACATAATGCACTGATGACACACGACAACTGTACTACAATGTCAGCTGTGCTTTTGAAATTTGTCTCTGGGATATTAACACTAATTGAAATAATATTATACAATATCAAGTTTTCAGTCATGTCCTGTAGAATTTTAATACAATGTATTTAATCAATTATGAAATTACAAATGCATATGTATGTACTTGATTATTGGATGAAGTCATATTACAGAGTAAATAATTTTAATAATCTGTAAGTTGTACCATGTATCAAATTTTTGACTTTAATTTTAAGGCATAGAAATGCCAAATAAATGTACAATGTATGCCAGGAAAGCGACCTCATTATGAATGTCAACCAGTCGAAAGTGATGGTATTCGAGAAGGAGGAAAGCAAGACAACGTGCTAAATACTTGTAATTAATGAATGTTTGGAACAAGTAGATGAGTTTGTGTATTTGGGAAGTATGTTCGATAGAAACGGAAAGACTGAGAAAAATATTGAAAGGAGGGTGACTGCAAGGAACAAAGTGAACGGTGCTATGAATGGAATTATAGCTAATGGGAACTTCTCAACCGAAGCAAGACTAGCAGTTCACAATGTAGTCCTGGTACCGACACTGATGTACGGAAGTTAAGCATGGAGCCGGCAGAAGAGGAACGAAAGTAGACTGAATGCAGTGGAAATGAAATCACTTAGACTTGTATGTGGTAAATCCATTTAGTATCCCAGAGTAAAGAATGAAAAAATAAGGAAAGAATATAAATCTGATCATAGTATATGGTGAGTAAGATTAAGAAAGGATCACTTAGGTGGTTTGGTCATAAGGAACGGATGAATGAGGAGAGAATGGTAAGAAAGAGATATGATGCAAATGTTAATGGCACGACCAAGTAAACCAAAAGTATACTGAAATATGGTCCTGTTGGAAGCCACAATAACCGGCGAGCTTGTATGAGAAGATGGATGAATGTAGATGAGGCGAGAATTGTGTGTCCAGGATAGAAGTGTGTGACGCTCTATCCTCTCTGTCTACCCATGCGGAGAAACGGCGTAATGGTAAGTAAATAAATAAGAGTGCCAAATAATTATTTCTGTTATTAAAAAAATAAGTACAAAGAAATCTGCTATTATTTTTGAGAAATTATTCAAATTTAACTGTTTAAATTGCACAAGCAAATTTGCACACCAAGCTAAATCTTGCAGAGTTGTGTAGGCTCTATGATATAAATATTTTAAATCATACTGCTCATATATATTATATAGAGACAGCATAATTAGTTATCTATAAATTATTTTTATTTTAGATTACATTTATTCTCGTAATTTAACAGTATTTTTAATTTTTTTAACCAAAATAAAAATGTATATTTTGTAACATGTTGCCTTAAATACATATGCACATTGTACTTTATTGTCATACCTAGGATTATATTTCTGTCTGTTTACCTAGGGTCTTCGACGACCTGTTGATTGTCTTTATTCTGTATATGAAAAAATATAAATTGCTGCATTAAATTTATCGCAAAAAGTTAACATATCTATTTCTACAATTTAATGCTATACAGTATTTTATACAGCTAAGAATGAAGGTGAAAAGGTAAATATGTCAAACGCATGTCAAATAAATAAATACAGCAAAAACTATCTAACCAATAATTATTCTAGTAAACATTTAGTGTTCTATAACAAATGAAGATCTGATCAATTTGTTTGAGTTTGACCTCCGGAAATTTCCTACAGAATTCAAAGCAAAATAAGTGCACAGATGTTCTTTATTACAACAACCTCCCATTTGTCTATGTCGCGTTAATTAATCAAAACATTTTTTTCTCCGTAGATACTGAAAATTTAGTCCGAGTATAAACAATCTGCACACACAACAAACTAAATAGATGCCGACCTTTTCTGCAGAAGCACTTGTTCCTTTCGTCCCTTAAGCCATTGTCCAGGGCGTCCTTTTGGAAGGTGTACTTGTACCCCCACAGTCCGTTCAACCAACCCTCGTCCGATTTTACCTGTGATAAAAAGAACAATAACGTTATAAATATAAAAATAACTCGACAACGTGGGATACTTTAATGATTATTCATAAACAGATATGAAAATATGAGTATATCTGCCCATACGAAAAAAATTTTTGATATTATAGAAAAATATTATCTGTCATAATACAGTAAATAAGCTATTGTAGCACACAGGCAAAATAATAAAATGTTTGCTTTACTAATATATAAATAAAATTATTTTTTAACATCACATATTTTCGTATAAGAAAGGATTCTAGGAACTTTATACAGCCAACGTTTATATGATAAAACATTTACGTGCCGGAAACTCGTAGGCAATTTATAGGAATTTTATAATTTTACATTATATACGAAAATACATTTTTTACAACTATCAATGAGTAAAAGATCATCAACTATTTCTTTATCGCACAAACAAATAACAACATTATACAAAGTAAAGTTTAGTGATTTCACTTAGAGCTGAACTGCAAGCCTGAAAATACGTGTTTCACAATAATTTTAAAGCGACACTTCACCGATAAGGCACCCTCTGAAGATGGGTAATAAAATTGACCAGAAACAATTGTTCTTCTCAGGACCAACAGACGAGAGATAACCGAGAAACTTTCTCTCTTACATTACTCAACCCGTAAAAAACCTCAAATTTAACATATATATATACTAAGCATTTAAAAAAAAACGTATTTGTGCGATTAATATTAAAATTATATATTGAATACAAAAAATTAAAGGTTATCAAATTTCTAATGGCTAAACACATTTTTATTGTGAAGTTGTAATTATTCAGAACAGACGGTCTGTGATGTTTTAAATACTAATTTAATGTATTAATTATAAATATATACATATAAAATCAATTTTGTCGAAAAATATTACAACTTCACAATAAGAATGTGTTCTCCTTAATAATATAAGTTGTATCAATGTGTCCAAAATTTAATAAAAAAATAATTGATAATTCTGGCGTCTGCAGTCGGTTCACTCAAAGGTATTTGAGATTCCGTAAAAACAATGTAGATGGCTTTCAAATAATGGAACGACAGATGTATTAATTTGAAAAAGTGTAACATATAGGTTCGAAAATTTGTCACGAAAAATACTGGCGCTATAATACAATTGGTAGTGTACTTCCCCGGATTGGAAATAGAGATCCAGGTTCGAATCCCGTTAGCGCAAAAACAATATTTTTCGACAAAATTTATTTTATATGTATATATTTATAATTAATACATTAAATTTGTATTTAATAATATTTTCACTTCTTCAATATTAGCAAAATTACTTTGTGGCCATTCAAACAAATTATCATTTTGACATTAACGAGGGTTTATAAATTATAATTAGGGGTTTACAGTTAGATAAATGTGAAATTTTATAAATAAGAAAAAGCAAATTAAATATTATAAATAACCAAATCCTTTTTGCAAATAGTCACCTTTTAAATTTGTTTTTACAATAATTCCTAACCCACTTATAATTTTATAGTTTTGTTTTTATCTATGCTTGCATTTTTAATTTTAGTATACATTGTTTCCTGAAGAAGATATCATACGTGTCGAAACATGCTGGTTTATCAATAAATAGTGGTTTAAACACGGTGTTTTATCTTATTATTTAAATTTTCGACTTGTGTGTACACACGCATATATTATATACCTACTGTAATGTAAACAATATCAATATTTACCCTTTCACTATAACTTATCTTGCAGATAGTATTAACTATCTCAATCAGTACTTATTAACTATCTCAATCATTCATTATACTACCTTACTGTTATCAAAAGAAAAATATGGAAAGTGAACCATGTATAAAAATTATTTGTGGTTCTTTGATTATTACAGCTTAGTGTCATATAAAGTACACACCTGCTTGGCGGATAAAATTCTGAATGTATAAAATCAGTAATTCATTGTAAAACCTGGGAATGTAAAATTCCACGCATATAAATATTTTACATATGAATTAAATATATTAATTATAAAGATATACATATAAAATCAATTTTATCGAAAAATATTGTTGTTGCGCCACCGGGATTCGAACCTGGATCTCTTTCCTAACCGGGGAAGGTGAATCCCGGTGGCGCAACAACAATATTTTTCGATAAAATTGATTTTATATGTATATCTTTCTAATTAATATATTTAATTCATATTTAAAATATCACAGACCGTCTGTTCTGAATAATTACAACTTCACAATAAGAATATGTTCTCCTAAATATAAATATTTTACATATAAAATGCAGGTTCATCGCAAATTACCAAATATATAGACGTGAAATTCTTTGTTTCAATATTTACATGTGTATTTTGCTATTAGTATAATTACAACTTCACAATAAGAATGTGTTCTTTTTAGTAATATATAAGTTGTAACAATGTGTCCAAAATTTAATTCGGACTATCGGATTACTCAAAGATATTTGAGATTCCGTAAAAATAAAGAAGATGACTTTCAATAAATGGAAGGATCGATGTATTCATTTGAAAAGTGTAACATATAGGTTCGAAAATTTGTCGTCAAAGCGATGTGTTGGTATAACATAATCGGTTAATGCACGTTTCCTGGATTGGAAGTGATCCAGGTTCGAATCCCGGTAGCGCAACAACAATATTTTTCGATAAAATTGTTTTTATATGTATATCTTACTAATTGATACATTTAATTTGTAGTGAAATTTTCTGTTTGAATCTTTTACAATCACTTTATAAACAAAAATACATGGAAATGTTTCGAAATTCCGCCATTAATACAATATATTTAGACATTATTTTTTAAATAAATGCTTTAAGACTGAACGAATCTTTCATAATAAAATGTATTGAAAGCGTATAGCGTATTGCTGTAGTTTTTGCAAAACGATTCGAAAACTTTACACTGAAATTGACTTATCAAAAAAAAAAAAAAACACGTGTATCCTGTTCAGCCGCCTTTTAAGTGAAGGAGTGTTATTTGCTCTAGTTATTGTTTATGTCGGTAAAAATCGCAACGGCCATGAAAACCTGAAAACATGTTTAATGTTGTTCAATTATTGTTTTTTTTTACACATTTACTATTAATAATGATTACTTATAATTATATATTAGATAGTAAAACTAACGTAACTGGTTATTTATATTCTAGGAGAGTACGCCACTGGTGATAATTACGTCACTGTTCCCGGGAAAATATCACGAATCAATCGGATATCATATTTCAAATCAATTACTGCATCAAAGACAACAAAGGTAGAGGTGTTGATAATAAAACACTATCTTGTTTCTGGTATGAATAGTAGTAGCTCAATTGATGTCGGGCAATGTTGACTCGATCCATGCGCTGCAGACGTGGTGCGGACATGTGTTCGAATCGTGTTACGCGAGTCGTGCATCTGGGGTAAGTTGTTTCACGATTGCAAATAAGCTAAAGTGGTGGATGCACCCTAAACGCGCGAAATATGATTTTCTTGAACGAGTTCGTGGCCTGCGCACTCCATAAAAAATGAAATTAAATATGGCCGCTTGGAAGCTTTTAAAAGTCTCCGCTGTTGCAGCATCATTCCGACGAACATTAATAATAAATTCATTTCAATGTATTTGCTAATTAAGGCTCAGAAATAGGTCATCTGAAGCCATTTAAGTATAACTCTGAAGAACCTTTTAGATCCTTTCAAGTTTTGGACATTAGACAATTTTATACTAGATCAATCCTAACTTTTTTTTTTAAAAACTTCACATCCGCGATCCGAATCAAAGGAATCAAGAAGTAAACCATTCGGAAACTTTTTAGTGCCAAAAATGAACACAAAATTTGGGCAACGATCTTTTTTATTTTGTGCACCGCGAATATATAATAAATTGCCACTAGATCTCAAAGCGTCAAAAGTGATTGATGAATTAACACCAAAATTAACAAAGTGGTTGCTTGATGTGGATATAAAACAAAATGAAACTATTTAGTCATTTGTTTTAATCTAGCTACTTACACATATTTGTCTCCAACTATATTATCGATAAAAAGTCTTTTTGTATAACTTATGATTTTACTTTAACTATATAACTTGAAAAAACTGTACAGGTAATCGCTTTGGAATAGACCTGTCTTTTAAAGCAATTACCTTTATTTTAAATGTATTCTTTTTAATTTAAAAAATAAATAAAATGGTGATGAAGTATAAATTATGTTCTGCAATTGATTAAAAATTATAATTTAAACGTGAAATAATATGATATAAACTTGCGAGGGTGTGAAAATAACGACAAAAAAACCTCCTTCCCCCTTCTCTACCTCGCTCCTTTATTCGAGGCGAGAGTCTTAAACATGCACCTTTTCGAGCACTATTTACGACAAAAATAAATCACTATTAAAATTTCTACGATTCTAATCCGCCAAAGTTTTATTTTACAAATATTAAAAACCTTATAATTTGTTGGCATAAATGGGTAGAATCAGATTTACTGTGATTAATTAAGTTTAAGTCTAATGTGAAAGCAATTATGAAATAAATATGACAAAAAACGGCAACGTGGTATATTTCATTCAATCATTTTAAACAAAAACAGACTTCCAAACTGTCACTATAATTTTGAATGTGGAACATCGTTGATCGTCATGACACTAAATAAGGAGGCATACTTTTAAACTAATTTTAAAACGTAAACAGAAGAAAAAATGTGTAACTTATCGGGAAACTTATATACCTATGTGTTTCATTTCAAAAATTTAAATTATTTTGCAAACGTATTCTCCTGATTTTTTATTATTTTTAATATTAACGGTGCATTATTTGTGAGGTATAGAATCAAAATCAGACATGTCCATTTTTTATGGTTTTTGAATTAAGTATGTACAAATATAAAGCAAATTAATATCTACGAGACTAGTCTATTAAAATTGGACAAATTTTGCTGAATTTCGTATAAAAACGCATTAAAAATTTGCCAGTTATTTCAATCGCAGATATGTCCAATAGAAAATTCATTCAAATCCAGACAAATATGTTTTCAGCCAATAAGACGACAGTGTTTGGTCGTGTGACCTGTGGTTACTGGTCATACTCAATGGTATTTTGACATGTCTGCTTTTGTTTCTGGACCTTACGTTTATAACTTATAAAAGCATTATAATAAATAAATTATAATGGTAGTGTTTTTTCCAAACTAGGGAAACGTTTCGCTGACCAAGATGGTTATCAAACTAATAAAATAGCATAAAAAATGGTGCATGTCTTACCTCTAATGTTTATCCTCGACTGCATGTTAATATTAAACAAATTTATGATATTATGTAAAACAATGAGATATGTATTGTGCCATGGATACAAAAACCTTAATTATTGTAATTTCATATGTAAGATACAGATAATATGCAAAGTTATTTAACCACAAACAAAGATCTAAGTTATTGTAAATTATTTTTCCAATTCCAAGGGTTTTTATTATATCTTCAACTCTCTTGCATTGTTTTATGTCACCCAGTGGCGTAATTGCATCAATACAATGCGATGCATCGGGGCTCACGTTAGATAGGGGCGCAAAATGTCAACACACAACAATGCATTTTGTAATCGATACTTTTCACGATCTAAAAAAATTTTTTTAACCAAGCTAAGGCTAACGTTGGATTTTAGCTCCTTGCTGCTCCGTGAGTGAGTCCAAAAGTCTGACTAGGCAGCATTGCAATGAAGCTACAAGGTAAATGGATTGCTTCTTACATTCCTCTTCGAAAACTCCAATATCTACCTCGAAATTCTATCCCAAATATTTTACTAATTCCCACCATTGAGTTTCATATTTTTTCAATACCTTTTAATTAATTTTTAATATAATATTTATTTATTTAGATTTAGGTGATTATCCCGAGTGTCAATTTTCCGATAGTCATCTTTTCGCCAGCCAATTTCTCGACAGCAAACTTTCCGACAAATCGATTTCAAAATCAACTAATAATCAAAATGACAAGATCGACATTACGAAAGAAAAAAAAACTAATATATCTAAGAGTAGATATGCATTTACATATTTTGATAAAAGTGTGCATAAGTTCATGGTCCATTAAATGGATAAAGCACCTTCCCCGGTTAGGAAAGAGATCCAGGTTCGAATCCCGGTGGCGCAACAACAATATTTTTCGATAAAATTGATTTTATACATATAAAATCAATTTTGTCAATATATTTATAATTAATACTTTAAATTAGTATTTAAAACATCACAGACCGTCTGTTCTGAATAATTACAACTTCACAATAATAATGTGTTCTCCTTAATAATATAAGTTGTATCAATGTGTCCAAAATTTAATAAAAATGAATTGATATTTCTGGTATCTGCAGTCGATTTACTCAAAGGTATTTGAAATTCCGTAAAAACAATGTAGATGGCTTTCGAATAATGCAACGACAGATGTATTAATTTGAAAATTGGCGCTATAACATAATCGGTAGTGCACTTCCCCGGATTGGAAATAGAGATCCAGGTTCGAATCCCGGTAGCGCAAAAACAATATTTTTCGACAAAATTGATTTTATAATTAATACATTAAATTAGTATTTAACCCGTTTATTTCGCTAACGAGTTTAAATTACACTACATTTAATTTTTTTAAATATATAATAATCTTGTATTTTAAAATAATGTATTTTGTTACTTCTGCCGTCCAGCAAGGACTCGTTTTCGTACCCGGCGTCTATGGCAATTCAGTATATTGATCAGCCAGTCACTTATGTTAACATATTCGGTCAACTTTGACCCGTATCCGTGCGGGGGAATTTCGGTGTCCATCTCATATGTGTACACAAAAAAAAATAGCAGGATCTGCCCGCGACCTTTAGAAATATATGGTGCTTTTTTATGACTTACAAAAACATTTCCATCGACACACGCTCGTGACGGGTAGAAAAAAATAGTAATATCATCGGCAAAGATAAATCTTAAATATAAAATGAATATATTATGTATGTTGTACATATTTTATATAAAATTCGCCGCCTCACTGAGCGTAGTGAGGATATATATTTTTTTTAAGTTGTAATTATGTAATAAATCAGATAAACCAGGAAATTTAAAAAAGTCACAAAACAGGTTGAATAAATATGATGAAACGTCACATCTTATTTTGCGTTTTGATTGTGAGAAATTATGATATTAATTTATCAGCCTCTAAATCTTATTATTTGTATATTATGATACAATTCTATTTTTGGGTATTATTAAACTATAAGGAGAACACATTATTATTGTGAAGTTGTAATTATTCAGAACATAGGTCTGTGATATTTTAAATATGAATTAAATATATTAATTAGAAAGATATACATATAAAATTAATTTTATCGAAAAATATTGTCGTTGCGCCACCGGGATTCGAACCTGGATCTCTTTCCTAACCGGGGAAGGTGCATTATCCAACTATGCTACAGCGATAATATTTTTAGCGACAATTTTCGAACCTATATGTTACCTTTTTGATATTAATACATTTAATCGTTCTATTATTTAAACGAGCCATCTACCTTAATTTTAACAACAATATTTTTCGCAAAATTTTGATGGCGCAACAACAATTTTATATGTATATCTTTCTAATTAATATATTTAATTCATATTTAAGATATTGAATGATGTGTGATGCACCCGCAAAATAACGGATAATAATACAATCTATGATAGTAGTGATAATATTTTTGTGAAATAAACAAGTATGCTTTTATGACTAATAATACAAAAACCAATTTACAAATTGTTAATTTTTCAGAAGAGAGAAAAACAAGTTTTTTTCAAGATTGAAGAATGATTTTTAGCTAACTAAAAGTAATGAGCAAACTAAATTTTAACAGATATATAAACGTCATTTTCTCTTTTAAACAGATTGAACAGTTAAACACAATGATCTATAGGATGACACGTCGTGAAGTCGTGAAATATGTTTGGATTATTTCACTTCTTATAATTATTTGATAAATATTTCTGTGTTTTACAGATAGAACAGATTCTGATTAAACCGACTGCAGACGCCAGAATTATCAATTCATTTTCATTAAATTTTGGACACATTGTTACAACTTATATTATTAAGGAGAACACATTCTTATTGTGAAGTTGTAATTATTCAGAACAGACGGTCTGTGATGTTTTAAATACTAATTTAATATACATATAAAATCAATTTTGTCGAAAAATACTGTTTTTGCGCTTTCAAATATTATAGTAGTTTAGGAGGTTAATAACAAGAAAAAAAATTTATAGGATAATGTCATATTTTTTTAGAATAATATAATCACTGCTGATTTGAATACATATAAAATGTATGATTTTTATTATATACGTGCCCGAAAACAAGAATCCGTTTATTACTCTAAATTATATGGTGATATTTTTGTAAAAAAATCACCTCATAGGCAAATTGAAAAATTAATATTCAGAATTTTGATGTTCAATATCTCAGTTTGATCACAACATCAGATGATATCTTCTTTTTCTACGGGCATGATATAACAAACGCCAAACAAAATAGTGTACGCACACAGGTGCTATTAAAACATCGATTTTAAATATTAACTATACGTTTTTTTTTTTTTTCAATTTAAAAATGCGCTTCAAAAGTAAAACAAATTGGTAAGGGTATACATCGTTTGAAAGAAAATTTTCTGTTCTACTAGATATTGTGTTTTCTTTTACGTTATTACATTTACTCTTTGATTTAATTACAGCGGAATATTATGTTCGTTCTTCTGTTCGCATTCAATTAATAATAGAATAAAGAATAAAAAAACTTGTAGAACCTTAGACAGAAGTTATAAATAATGAAGAAGTATACATTATTGAATGATTTATTGTAATTTAAAAAAAAAAATTACAAAACTTATGTTAACACCCAGTTTATTCGGATGATACTCGACCGGTTTGTCACTCTTACCTACAGATTTAAATAAATAAATAAATATGTAAGAAGACCATTTTCCCAGCCGGCCCTGTGTATCGTACAACGCAATTACAGAATAAATAATTACCGCGCAATTTCACAACTTATTGTAGAATTTTTTCTTTAATTGCTGTAAATAATGTCTCAGTATGACAGATAATTTAAAAAAATTATGTGACGTTGCATTAATATAATGAATATGTGAATTTATTGAGCTAAACATATATGAAACCTAAGAGATAAATTATTTAAACTTTTTGCATAAGCATAAATAACTTTATTTTAATGTAAATAGATTCATTCAAACCTAACACACATATTAAAATATTATATATACCTTTAAAAAAAACAATCCTAAAGTATTATTTATCTAATCTTACAATAGATTAAACTTATGCACTCTGGTTTCAGTCTATTTATTCAGTCTATTAATTATTGAAGTTATTTTTTAAATTGTATATTTTATTAAGGAGAACAATACTAATATAATTACAACTTCACAATAAGAATGTGTTTTCCTTAATAATATAAGTTGTATCAATGTGTATAAAATTTAATAAAAATGTATTGATAATTCTGGCATCTGCAGTCGGTTTACTCGAAGGTATATGCGATTCCGTAAAAACAAAGTAGATGGTTTTCAAATAATGGAACGACAGATGTATTAATTTGAAAAAGTGTTACATATAGGATCGAAAATTTGTCATGAAAAATACTGGCGTTATAACACAATTAGTAGTGTACTTCTCCAGATTAGAAATAGAAATCCAAGTTCATATCCCGGTAGCGCAAAAACAATATTATTCAACAAAATTGATTTTATATGTATGTATTTATAATTAATACAATAAATTTGTATATGTTACGTTTATTATGAGACAGACGTACGGTGTTAAATCATAAATAAACACGATCTTATATTATATTTCCGTATCATAAAAAATAAGTATTCAATAAAGTTTTAATACTAATTTTATATAGGTACATATAAAAAAATATTTAACAACTCAAATGAGTTTTTATGCGAAATCAGCTTTACTATCTTAAATATAAATAGTCTTCGCGTCACATTCCGTGCTGCGAAGATTTGTCTTCGCCTTGTACCTTGGACAGGAAGACCCCCGCGAGCTCGCAGTTATATATATATAGTCCTTCATCAGCTCTTTCTTTGAAGGTAGACCTACCGGCTAACGATATGTTTCAATAGTCATCGATAGAATGGAAAACAATTGTCCGGGAACGGAACCGTCTAGAAGACTTTCAATATTACATGACGACATATAACACTCACCATGGGCGCCGCTCTGCAGAGGCTCTTCCTGTAGAACAACACCTCCTCATCCCCCGTGAGGTCCCCGGGGAACTTGGCCCCGTCCGAGGCCTTGTGGATGTCCCCGCAGGAGCCGCGCCAGTGCGGCAGGGAGCGCTCACCGCGCCACGTGTCCAGCAGCCCGGCCAGGTGAGGGTTGCCATCAGACCCCGTGTACACCGTCTCGTAATCAGTCTCGAAGTCGTACATCTGCAAACAGTACATGCACACGGTATAATACTATAAATGCATTTGATATGAAACGAACGAATGAAATCAATACATCTATTATTATATACATAAAATAAAAAGTAAATAATGTACAATAATTAATATTAGATCAAATAAAACAATCATCTTGTATAAAACCACATATTTTATTAAACGTCAACCGGTTTCGCTTGGTTCAATCTTCGTCACGGCGTATTTAAAACTAACAATGAATACAAAATAGTGCACTTACATATACGTATAAAAAAGGATTGGACATGTATGGTAAAGAGAGAGACAATCGAAGACAATAGACAAAACATCAAGGGAAGGGAAAGTACAATGTTGATGGATATTTAATTGACTTAAAAGGAAACATACCTAATGTAGGACTGATGGATAAATTTATTTGGTTATTAAGAATTTCACTACCACCACTCATTTTTAACACAAGGGCCACTAAATTGCCCAACCAGAGGTCAAACCCGTTTTAATGGAGGATTATTAAATTGTGTAATTATTATTATTTTTTTAATAATATGGTTGGAAAATTCAGAGAAACCATTATTGTTTAATACAGATTTATTTAATCCAATATGTCAAACCACAAAGTGATTTCTTTCTACGAAAATATAATTATTCATGTATTTATCTATTGAAGAGGATGGGGTGGCTATGAGTATGAGGGAAGTGCGCGCGTATTTTGTGCAGGATCCTAAAGAATAACTATGCAAAATTTAGTATGGTATAGTGTATAATATATATGAGATCTGGCATTTGTCCCATTACACACTTGATCCATAACATGTATAATATATGTTTTCATATTTATTCTCCAATAGATCGAATAAACGAGAAGAAAAATGTTCATTCTTATGCAGAAAAGTGTTTAACACTAATTATTAAGGAGAACACATTCCCATTGTGAAGTTGTAATTATTCAGAACGTGGCTCTGCGATGTTTTAAATACTAATTAAATGTATTAATAATAAAGATATACATATAAAATCTATTATATTGAAAAATATTGTTGTTGAGCTAGCGGAAATCGAACCTGGATCTCTTTGCAAACCGGGGAAGGTGCATTATCCAACTATGCTACAGCGACAACAGTAGTTTTAACGACAAATGTATATATTTATAATAATATACGTATTCATTTGAAAAAGTGTAATACATAGGTTCGAAAATTCGTCGTCAAAAATAATGTCGCTCTAGCATAGTTGGTTAATGCACCTTCCCCGCTTTGGAAAGAGATCCAGATTCAAATCCCGGTAGCGCAATAACAATATTTTTCGTTAAAATTGATTTTATATGTACATCTTTCTAATTAATACATTTAACTAGTATTAACACTTATACTTCTCTTAAATACGTGAAAGTATTATACAGGGTGAATATTATGTTTCAGGCCTAATTTGATTGGCCGCCATTTTGATTTGGCAGATATTTGTCAGTTCGCATTTAGTAATCGCAGAGATTAGTTGATTACAATTTATTATAGAGCATCTAACGCCTCAACAATGTGTTGAAATCATTAACACATTTTATCTAAATAATAATGGAAATGCTGTAACCATTAATGGTGATCGCTCTCGTCACATCTTGGAAAACTTCTTGGTAGCAGAATTGAGTCAATTTGACATGTAGTTTTAACAGGATTGTGCCATCTCACACACAGCCCGAGCTACGCACGAAATTTTGCGTGAATTTTTTCCCGGTCGCATGTCAAAAAGTGACGATATCGAAATAAGCCAACAACAATTCCGATGCTACTACAGGACAATATTCGAAATGGAATTGCTGAAATAACACGCGCATGTTATGAAAAATATGATTAAAATATGGCACGCATTTGTGCCGCTTCCAGAGATGGTTACTTGCAAATATTATATTTTATACGTATTGTAATAAATCAAGTAATTAATAAATACAAATTTTATTAAAAATGTATGTTTAACTTTCTAGTTCTTTAAAAACATCATCGACCTGAAACATAATATTCACCCTGAATGTGATGTTATATGTTATTCCATATATTATTTTCTTAAGATCGCGGCGGTCATCTAGGTCTATTTGTAACATACAAAGATTATCTAGTTACATATATATTACACAATAAGTGTATACTTGTGTTGGACGAGAAATAGAGAACTTGTACACATGTTATATAAAGAGTAAGACTATTATTAATAATATAGTTCATTATAATACTAACTGCACGATAATCTGTTGCTTACTGCATATATTAACGTTTCAATTATAACTTTAATTATAAAATACATTGCATTATGTAAATGTAAATAGCTATCCGATTAATTCACAACTATTTTTTCTACATACGTCCTTAATAATTATTATAAACATTAAATATCCCAGAAATCCTTTATATATGTCACGCGTTGGAAACTTTGAAAATAAATTAATATTTTAATATAAAAAACTCGTGAATTACGAATTAGGTGGACAAGTTCGGTACTACATCGACATTTATCAAATTGACAACAAAGAAGTACATTTTTAGAAATGATTTTTATAACCGTTCAGAATCTTCTGGACAGAGTTTTCTGGGCTGTTCTGCAGTGTGATCATGATGCGACATCGGCCCTGATGATGGGATCTGAACTTTCCACAAACTGGCTAATTATACTTTGCCCAAAGAGTCATAAATCTTGCGCAGACCATGAAACAATATATCGCTCTTAAATTCTGTTATTTTTCTTCTGGTGCTTCTATTTATTCAAAGGATGATATTATATGATATCTGTCATTTGTTCAAACCGATATCTGTCTTTGGAAACTTAGAACAGGTCCTTGACCGCCTGCTATACATATATATACCGGATATTTTTCAACCAAGATTATTTCTTTCTACTCCGCACGTGTTGCTTTTGTTTTGTTCCAAATTATATACTCAAAATATTCAATATTTCGGCGTTTAACGTTATATATAATTCATCTCCTTCTACTCCTATCTAACCCACCCCCTCCCTGCGATATAAATGCATATTACATTATTATAACACATTCTTATTGTGAAGTTGTAATTATTTAGAACATAGATCTATGATATTTTAAATATTAATTAAATATATTAATTAGAAATATATACATATAAAATCAATTTTATCGAAAAATATTCTTATTGCGCCACTGAGATTCGAACCTGGATCTCTTTCCAAACCGGTGAAGGTGGATTATCCAACTATGCTACAGCGACATTATTTTTGACGACAAATTTTCAAACCTATATGTTACACTTTTTCAAATTAATACATCTATCATTCCATTATTTGAAAGCCAATATTTTTCGATAAAATTAATTTTGTCTGTATATCTTTCTAATTGATACATTTAATTTGTATTAAAAATATGAAAGAACTACGTTCTGACAAACTGTAACTTATTATAAAATTAATTAAAACATGCGTGTCCATCTCCAGAGCCTGGAAAACCACCGCTTTAGAGGGCGCGAGTACTCACTCTGTCGATGAGCCCCAGCTTGTCGAACTTGATCCAGCCCGGCACCAGGTTGTTGCCGAGGGTGACGAGGTTGGAGGAGTAGCCGAACATGAACTCGTGCGCGGTCATCTGCAGCAGCGGTTTGGATGACGAGGAACGCAGAACGGTGTTGATCGCCAGGCGGGTGAATATGTTGCTGGAGGCCGCCAAGTAGCCAATACTCTGTGAAAACAGTATAATACGTTAATACAATATTTTAACTGCATTATTTTTAATGTTACCAATAAAACGATATCAATCTTAAGATGCTGTAGGTCCCAAAAACTATGTTGAAATATTTATTTACACCCTATCCCGAATCGTTTTGAGAGTTGTCTACTCTCGTTTCCCGTCTACTCATTGTGGTGTCACGTGTGGACTATTGTAACAGCATCTATGCTGGCCTGCCAATTATAGATTACCGTCTGTTCTAAATGCGGCTACACGAATAATATATGGAGTTTTTAAATTCTCTCATATAACATCCCTTTTACATCAGCTACATTGCCTCCGATTCTCTGAAAGAGTTGAATTTAAATTGTGTCGGTTGATGTACAAGGCGACACACAACATGGCGCCTCTGTATCTTCAAGAACTTCGTATCACAGACAATTTGAATGGTAGACGTCAAACACTCGGGTCAGCCTCTACTTCAGCTGCAGGAAGGGTTGTAGAACCGACCAACCGTTGCCAGAAGTCTAAATTTAGTGAACGAGCATTTGCGGCGGCATGCCCAAAAGCGTAAAACTCATAAGAAACAGTGCATCAGAGACTTTATTTAAGAAGAAACTAAAAACACACCTTTTCATAAGGTCGTTTCTATAAGTGAAAATAATAATTTTAAATTTTAAAAACAAAGATGATTGTAGAACTATAAACAGTTTATGTGTAAAGCGCCCTTGAGGTGAAAGTTATCCATTATTATTATTATTATTATTATTATTATTATTATTATAAACTCCATTTATTTATTCTAGCGATTATTTCTCAAAGTAGGTATTCGCAATAAAAAAGTAATAACTTTCAAATAAACGGAACATAAGATGTATCTATTTGAAATAACTGCAACATACAAGTTCGAAAATTTGTCGACTATTTACATGGGTGATGTAGTGTAATTGGATATCGCACTTCGCCGTATAGGAAGAGATAAATTGAATATATCTGTATGTATATCTTTCTAATTGATACGTTTAATTTGTACGAAAGTAACGATGCCAACGTCAGGTGAATGGATCGGGCATAAGAAGAAGATGTAATTACAAATTAAGTTAAGTGTGTTTTTCAAAATATCACCTTGTTTCATCATTCTCTATCTATCTCTCTCAGTTTGAGTTGAGCGTGGCTTGACACATTATTGCAGAACACATGCAACTATTTTCCTATCGAATAAGGTAAAGAAAAGTATTCAGTGTTACACAAGGAACCACATTCCATATACGACAAACATTATCTAACTAGTGTGTAGGTGGAATTCGCCTATAAATTAATAGATACCTGACACACGATTTTTCAACATAATTCTAGAACTAAATTCAACATATATGATTATATAATATATTTTAAATGTAAAAAATCCTCATTCAGATTGGTTTAGGTATAATTCTTCCAGTAATTAAATACATAGTTCATATGTATTTATGAGTGATAACGCCCTCGTCCAAGGTCAAAAAAAAGCATCTTCTGTTATTATTTTTATAGGAAATTCATTAAAATGCTAATTAAAACTGTCGATACTCTATTGAAAAAAATTAATTGATGTGCGCAAGCTAAATTTGACAGTAAATAACAAGACATATTTCAACATTTTTGGTGATTAACTTTGCAGAAGTCCATTATAATTAACTTTTAAAAAACAGTTTATTACTGACGGTGACGCAGTACGCGTCGAAAATGTTTTAATTAATATTTAATTAAAGTGTAGTGTGTAGTAAACAACGTTGTGTTAAATTGAATTTAAAAATTTTAAAAGTTAAATAACAATTATTAGCACGTGACGTGGAGGCCATTTTGTTTCATAATTTTCCTGTTCAATAAAGTTCAAATCCGCTGACCATGGTTGCCTGGCGGCCTTCATATGACCTTACAGCGGTCACAATATAAATAACATTCGGCGAAAGCCGATTGAATTAAATTATAAAGTTTTTTTTTTTTTTAGTATGATCCTTTAAGGGTGCGAAGTTACAGTGAGAAGTAGCAACCACCTAGACTAGCATATTGAATAATTAAATAAATTTGTAAAGAGGTGATTTGTGTGTATTGGGAGGGGGTGTCTTTATTTTAAACCAGGCACGAGAATGTTGAGGATAGTGGTGGGGGTGATTATATTTTCCTCAGGGTCATATATGGTTTTCAATATCGTATTTTTATATGTTATATTACACAGAGATATCTAACTGTACAATGTTTGGTGTACAAAATATTTTGGCATTTTTACAGTTATAAAAATAATTATGCTTTTAATTCCCATGAAAAAAACAGTTACATAATGTATTATTTATAATATGTTTATGTTTTTAATGTCGTATCGTTAATAATCTGTAAATATATTATAGTTTTTATAACACTTTTATATATTTAATAGTACATTAAACAACACAGTCGTCTAGACCACTTCTACAATGTTACAACGGATTTAAATCATAAATTAACTTTTAGTATATATAATAATAACACGATTGCGTGGCAATAAAAATCTTATAAGTTTAAATGAATGTCATAATAAACATATTAATTTATATACAAAATTATTTTTATTCTGTTTAATGAAATAAACAATTTAACGATTATCATATTAAAATATGAATTAAATGTATTAATTATAAAGATATACATACAAAATCAATATTATCGAAAAATAAAAACATTGTTGTTGCGCTACCGGGATTCGAACCTGGATCTCTTCCCTAACCGGGGGGGGTGCTTTATCCAACTAAGCTACAGCGGCACTATTTTTATCGACAATTTTTCGACCTTATATGTTACCTTTTTGATATCAATACATTTAATCGTTCCATCATTTGACAGAGCCATCTACCTTATTTTTACAGAATCTCAAATACCTTTGAGTGAATCTGATAGCAGACGCTAGAATTATTAATTCATTTTTATTAAATTTTGGACACATTGATACAACATTATTATTTTTAGGAGAACACATTCTTATTGTGAAGTTGTAATTATTCAGAACATAGTTCTGTGATATTTTAAATATGAATTAAATGTATTAATTATAAAGATATACATACAAAATCAATATTATCGAAAAATAAAAACATTGTTGTTGCGCTACCGGGATTCGAACCTGGATCTCTTCCCTAACCGGGGGAGGTGCTGTAGCTTAATAAATTAAATTCTTTTTTTTTAATCCGCGCCAAAAACGTACATAACTATTTACTATTCTATCTACATTTTATATAAGCAGTCTGTTTAATGTGGTTACAAACACCTTTTTAATATCAGTAATTTAATAATAGCAGAATTGCAATGTTTGATAAATTTCTTTAGTAGATTTTAGACTTCAGAATAAAAAGGTGTCGACACTTGATACTTATTTTCATTGAAATGTATAAATTTTCATTTAAACGTTTATAGATTTTATTTATGAGTCGCTGCATTATGTCTGGGTAAACTTTGTGACAAACAAACTTATTCAGTTATATATTTTATATAGAGCTAAATTGTCTCGAAGCTGTTATGTAAAGATCCAGTTACCGGTTGTCAAATCGTACGTAATCGCGACGGATTCCTGAAAAGTTGTACCCGAATTGGGTTACGGGAGGTGTGGTACTCAAAGCAGGTTTTTCGTGATCACAAAAGCGCACAGTGAGATGTGATCAAACGTGACCGAGTTTTGTGTACAATCATTTCTCATTCGCTGCACACAGAACCGGTTGCAGGCGTAAAGAACCGCCCAGGGCTACAATTGAAGAAGAGCGGAGGATGTTTGCGTTTTTAGTTTATTTCAACATATTTGTCTGAATTGTAATAAGTAGTAACTTTTTATTATTAATACGGGTTGTTTGATCGTTGGTAAAAAAATATTTACTTCTCGAAATCACATCCCTGTAGTAAACTGATTTTACACTCCGATAGTAAGAATGAGAATCGATGGATAAACATGGCCGACTCTTCACAGCTGTTTCAAAAGTTATCTGTCACATTGATACTTTGAAAGTGACAGTATACGACAATTAATCGTTCAATGTGCCGCTATTTTTGTGATGAGAGTTCGTTCGATGAAGATTTCGTTGTTTAATATACAAAAATTTCGCCACTGAAGTGATAGATCTCGGACGCAAAGGGAATAAAGCCATAGATAAAGCATAAAATTTAGGATTATGATAATACACCTTTCCACACTAATAAAATAGTAAATGAATGAAATATTGAAGAAAGTGAAATAGAAGAAGGTCTAGACAAAATATACATCCACCAAATAATGTTGGATGGAATGCAGAAACTTACAGGTAACTTCTGGAAGGTGATGTTTCATATATTGTAAAAATTTCATAATTAGTGGTTCTAGTTGCAATCTCAACCATCGAAATTTTTTTTTATTTAGAGAAAAACGTCAAAAAATTAATAAGACCTTAAATAACAACATATTTATTAATGCACTTGTTATTATGAATGATTATTATCTATTAAATAATAAATTTCAGATTGGCGAGGACGGCTATTGATTGAATTTTAATTATAAATGGTATCGGCCAAATGCGACTGATTTTGCAACTAACGCCGATTTTTAACGTCCAATTTGCATCGAAAGAGTGAAGTTTGAATGTTAATAAATTAACACAATGTGTGGAAACAATATGAGAAGACTACTGCATTAAAAGTTAGAAAATAAATAGTAATGCTAACATTGCAATTAATCTTTTGAATTTTTACCATATTGCATTATATTTATTCTTAAATACAGTGCGTACATAAGTATATATATGCTCTAATATAAACAAGATCAAAATACAGTGGAACCTATATATTCGTCAGGTTTGATATTCGCCACATTTTCATAATAAACAAATGTTTCCATATTCGTTAATATTTTCTATATTTGTCACTTCCACTGCCCGGCAATGATGCTGTCTAACTGGGCAAAAACGCAGAATATGGTCGAAAACTGTCACCCGAATGTTGCCATAGTCAACAGAAACATAAATGGATTCAATAGTAATGTTTTATAAAACAGAAAAACAAGTTCTTTGTTAAATCGAGCGCTACTGAATCAACGGCAAACGAAAATGTTTAAATTGTCTCAATCTAAATATTAGTAACTTTCCGTCTCTTGCACTTTAACCATCATGTCTCCTCAGTACAATAAAGGTAAAGTTTTGACATAAAATTCATTCATTTGTGTATTATTTTTGGGGAATGCGGACAAATTAATTGAATTTCAGTTATTTGTTATGGGAAAAACTGTTTCTATATTCGTCAGGCTCGCAGGAACGGATTAAGAGATTCTACTGTATTCCTTTTTACTATAACTTATCTTGCACATATTTTCTTCTCTTTCCAAACCGAGAAAGGTGCACTATCCAACTATGCTACTGCGACATGGCGCAACAACAATATTTTTCAATAAAATTGATTTTATATGTATATCTTTCCAATTAATACGTTTAATTACATAATAGTATTATGTGATTTTTTGAAATTTTGAACATCGATGGAAAAACTGCAGATGAAAAAAGTGTTCTCGATACCGTGACGATACGTACTGCGTTTTTTTAATATGAGAAAAGAATGCAAATTAATAATAAGTTCGATCAATACAAAAATATGAATCAATAATTAAAATATTTGCCTGCCGGCCCTGCACTGGCACGCGGTCACGATTATCGATTATTATTATGATAATTTAACAGAATTATATAACTGCGGGTCATTTGTCTCGTGTCATTCAGAAATCAAAGGTTCACCGAGATCATTATTGACGAGGGTCACAGGTTATCAGAAGCGCAACTTTATTCACATGTCGCTTATTTATTTACAAATATCTCATAATATTGTTTTTAGATTTCTAGAACATCGTACATTAAATACTCCAAGGATCTTTGCAGTCGGTCACCAATTACTGAGAATCGGTATCCCTCCGCTCAGGGCAGGATTTGAAAAAAGTGCAAAATAAAAATGCTACAGTCTATAAATTATGATCGCGAAAGATTCATTTAAATAACCGATGAAGAACTCATTTTAAAATTAAGCTAAACTTGGAACGAATTGCGAAATCCCAACTACTACTATCTAGATGAGTGGCTTAACGGCGAGCGGGTGCGCAACCCTTCAAGGTTCTATTATTCATTTTACCGCCCTTACCGCCGTGCTGTTGTGTATTTCGATGGAGCTCAGAAGTATATTGTGAAACTCCAACCATATCGGTGCGTATAATTCACATGCGTATAAACCTACGCGATAGGATTTTTGACGCGGTTTGGACGCACGTGTTCATTCGCTCAGTACGCATGTGTTTATTCGTTTCATGTGTTCATGTACTCCGCACGCATGTGTTCATGTACTCCGCACGCATGTGTTCATGTACTCCGCACGCATGTGTTCATGTACTCCGCACGCATGTGTTCATGTACTCCGCACGCATGTGTTCATGTACTCCGCACGCATGTGTTCATTCATTCGTATATAAACTATTTTATAAATAATATATTTCTAATACAAATTAAATGTATTAATAAGGAAGATATACGTATATAATCAATTTTATCGAAAAATATTATGGTTGCTACCGGAATTCGAACCTGGATTTTCCAATCCGAGGAACGTGCATTAACCGATGTTGCTATACCAACACAGTGCTTTGACGACAAATTTTCCAACCGGTATGTTACACTTTTCAAATTAATACATCTATCAGTTAATGTACGTTCCCCGGATTAGAAGAGATCCAGGTTCGAATCTCGGTAGCAACAATAATATTTTTCGATAAAATTGACTTTATATGTGTATATCTTTATAATTAATATATTTAAACATCACAGAGCTATGTTTTGAATAATTACAACTCACTATTGTGAATATTTTGAAGGAGAACACATTCTTATTAGAATGTGTTCTCCTTAAATATGTTTCTAATAATTTTACGAAGCATGAAATAAAGATATTTGTATTATTTACCTCATTACTTATTTTTATTACATAATTTACTCTGGTTGAAAGGTCAAGTACTTCGATACTTTATTATTGAATTGATTTATCTTCATAAATGTGTTTCAACAGTTTCGGAGCGAAACAGCCTCCCAAAGATGCTGACCTCGGGGATTTGAAAGGTTTTCCCAAAATGCACATCGGCATTAAGATCAATGCTTCGTGAGGCTGAGGTCTGACGTTTTTTTTTTTTTACATTTAAACAGAGCTTTACTTTCAGTTCAAGTTTTTTTTTACATAAGCGAATTCAATCTGAGAGTGCTCTTGCTTCTCTGGTTCAATACTCTGATGATTGCGCCAGAAACAGGGTGTACCAGACCAGAGATTGAATTGTTTGCTTTATTTTAACCTTCATCATATCGTGATATAAAATACCCATACGCATCCGTGCTGTCAACTCGAACAAATTTTTAACATTTTAAATATGAAGAAAGCTTTTAAATTGGCTTTAATTATTAATCCTATAAACTTATTCTAAATATTAAGCATTAGAAGTAATACTATGACTAGAAGATTATTTTATAAATTAGAAAACGAGGAAACAGAAAGAAACCTAGCAATTCTAATTCGGAGTCCGAGCTAAAGAGAATCTTAACAAAGCAACATTTTTATAGTGAATTGTAGTCTTGAAACAAGCTTTTTGTAGTTTTATACTGTTATACCCTTAACCCGACTATTAGGGGTGCAAATAATGACGTATTCATATGTGCATAGTCAAGAACTCGATGTACAACAATACAGTTTATTACGGATCTCACACCTATGAATACAATACAAGAGATGTGATCTGATCTACGACTCCACAGGGAGACAGCGCGCGCCCAAGCGCGACGCTCTTTTATCCCTACCAGTCTTGTCAACTTGCGCGCGTCTTACAATCGCTACATCGTGATACATTACACATATAAATTAAATTAATCTGAAAGAAAAAAAATATTGCTACCGAGATTCGAACCTGGACCTCTTCCTATCCGAGGAAGCGTGTTTACCATTTTCGCTATAGCAATCGAGCACGTTTTCGACAAATGTTGAACTTAAATTCTGTAATAATTCCAATTGATACATCTATTATTCCAATTTTAAAAGTAATCAACTTTATATTATGGTGAATCACAAATACCTTTGAGTAAAATACGCCAGAATTAAATCAATCCATTTTATTAAATTTGGATAAACTTTGATACAACTTATATAATATAATTTTTGATGCTAAAAACAAGCGAAATAAAAAATATTATAAACGGAAAAGACGAATGGAGAAGAGAAAGATGGAACGATCAGTGTCCCAAGTAATGGACACAGCGCAGGACAGAGAGCGATGGAAGAGTGCTGTCCAAGCGTTGGTCCCCCGACCGGATTACGATAAAGGGGATGATTATGAAGAAGAAGAAGACATATAAATATATATATTTTAAACTATATAAACATTCGTACACGGAATACGTGTCACATCAATATTCTTACTAATAATTATACAAAATACTTTTTTTAAACCACTATTTATTAATTATTCTACATGTTTCGATACCTATGGTATCTTCTTCAGGAAATAATGTATACTGCAATTCAAATTCAAATTGCAAATTCAAGCATGGATAAAAACAAAACTATAAAATGGTGAATAAGTAAAAACTAATATGAAAACAAATTTAAAAGGTGACTATTTACAAAGGTTACTTATAATATATATTAAGCTTGCTATTAACACTTTTTCTTATTTCTAAAATTTCTAATTTATCTAACTGTATTTGTATGTATAATTTCTAAACCCTTGTTAATATCAAAAGAATGATTTGTTTCCAAAAGATGATTGGAAAATTCTGAATAGTTAAATAGTGGTTTAAACAAAGTATTTTGTATAATTTTAAATATGAAATGAGGCCACAAAGTAATTTTGCAAATATTAAAGAAATATTCTTACTATTTTCAAACTAATCTAAACGCTTGGGACGAGGTTCGAACCCCCGACCACTATGACACTAGGCGAGTATCGTAACCACTAGACCACGTCAAATCACATTTTAATTAAGTAATACATTCTCCCGGGTTCGAGTAATTATATTTTTTCGATAGTAATTAATAATTTATTATATTTTTAACTGTACATACTTATATTTTTTCGATAAATAGATTTTTTCCTATTTCATCTCTGCGATAAACAGTTAATACATTGTTAAAGCGTCCGATTTAGATGAGGTTATCAACATACTGGGACATTTGTACCAGTTAAATTAATATTTTATATAATATTAGTTTATCTTGTATAATTATTTGTATTTATTGATAATACTTCTAATTGCCAACCTTGGCTAATTACAGAATAGGTCACAAATAATAAGTATTACAATTACGTTTCAAAACAATATTAATACGAAATGAATACATAACTGGAAATAAATCTTATCTGATGACGTCACGTAATAAATATTTTGAAATTGTTGATAAAATAGGACACATATAGCATTTAAGTGGTCAATTTTGACAGAGTTCTCGCGCGATATTTGGTAAAAGTAGGTTTTGATCAAAAAAATGAGACCTTCCAAAAATGGACTGTCTGTAAAATGCTTTTCGATAAGGTCGCCGTCGCCAGTTTTGGGCAACCCTGCCGCGTGCGAAATTAATAAAAGACTCATTTAATGTATTAATTATTATAAGAATGTGTTCTCCTTAATAATGAAATTAATTACATTTTATTATTCATTAAAAGTAAACCTTGCACGCGTTATATAATATCAGATTAAAAATATTTGTCAATATGTACATAACTGCCGAAGATGATTGAAAATGTAACTGATGTTGAATTTTTTTCTCGTTAAATTACCTTTCTTGAAATGACTCTTGAACAAACTTCAATTAACAAATAATAATACATTGTGGTTTTTTGGTCAAAATAATAATATGACGCGCTTTATTTATTTGACATCAGAAGTGAAGATTCAATAATATAACACACATATTAGTTTACTGTGTGGAATGCGGTAGATATACACCTCTGATATAAAGCACTGTCCCGGATACTTTGCTAGACTACCGTCTGTATTAAAGAAGCCAGTTTATTTCGTGCTATTGCGGTGTTATTTAATAAAAATTAAAAAGATTGAGTCAAATTCGACTGAAATATAGAAAAAAATATATATAATAAAAAATTGTAGTTCATGTGTTGTAAATCTAAGGTGAATTATTAGTGTATTATGTTGTATGCTTCTGACTGATCTCTACCCGATTGAATCATGTATCGAGTACATATTTGCGTAATTTTTTTGTGAGTGAACGATTTCCAGTTAGTGTTAAGTGTGTTCTACAGTTTCAGATCTAAAAACATGTAGATACGTTGAAATAATGTCGTTGTTGCTCTCGGAACTGGTGTGTAGATGTCTATACGTTGTCTTGTGTCGTGACCATGATTTATTACAAGGGGTGAGTTTTTGTCAGAATGGAAGTCTCAACATATATATTAGTCTTACGTTTAGAAAATTGTACTCTTCAAATAGAATATCTAAAAAGAACGACCATTTATTACTCTAAGAATCTAATGGTTACGATATTCGCCTAGTGACCTAATGGTTGGGAGTTCGATCCTCGTTAGCCAGACCATCAAATTATTCCTATTATCATAGCAAAAGCGTTTAGCTTAGTTTGAAAATAGTAAGAATATTGATGTGACACGTGTACGCATGTATACATTAAAAAATTCCATGTATACATCCATTAGATTTGTTAGAAACGCTATTTTTAGTGATTTTTCTTACTGGCAATAAAAACAATGATTCTCTCGCATTCATACAACAATCAATAATCGAAGATAAAGATGGAGAATGTCCATTCTAAGTATAATATATAATCTGTCAAGTAACAAATAATCAAATATGAATTAAATATATTAATTAGAAAGATATATTTATATATATCTTATTATCAAAGGTGCATTATCCAACTATGCTACAGCGACAATATTTTTAGCGACAATTTTCGAACCCATATGTTACCTTTTTGATATTAATACATTTAATCGTTCCATTATTTGACAGAGCCATCTACCTTATTTTTACAGAATCTCAAATACCTTTGAGTAAACTGATAGCAGACGCCAGAATTATCAATTCATTTTTATTAAATTTTGGACACATTGATACAACTTTATTATTTAGGAGAACACATTCTTATTGTGAAGTTGTAATTATTCAGAACATAGGTCTGTGATATTTTAAATATGAATTAAATATATTAATTAGAAAGATATACATATAAAATCAATTTTATCGAAAAATATTGTTGTTGCGCCACAATTACAACTTCACAATAAGAATGTGTTCTCCTAAACAAATAATCACTATTATTAAATTTCTATCAACAAATTAAGTTAACCAGTTTAACATAGAAACAACATTAAAAGCACGTTAAAATAATGTAATTCAGCAATTATTTAAATATCTTGTCATCTGACTGAAAATAGTTATGGCTGTCGTTATTTTCATATGAAGTGTCAAAACTGACATAAAAATGTCGCCTTTCGATCATCGCTTTACGAGAAATGCTTTAAATGTAATGATTTAAGAAGAATCGAAGAAGTATTAATAAAATTGACATAACATGACAATGCAATAATTGTTATTTACGTTTTTTCTGCTTTAAAACGTTTTTTAATAAATTTTAGACTAAAATTGACATAATTAGAATAACACTTTTACATTCCTAATAAATAATTGTATTTGCGTTAATTTATTGAATTATATTGTATTGTTTTAGATCGCTAAAATTTTTTGGTAATAAATTATATATTGAACGTTAAAAAGTAAGTGATACGAATAAAGCGCGCCGCTGTGGACAGCTCAATTAGTAATATTTTAAATGTGACAGCTGATTCAATACGGATCACATTTTTAATGACCAATTCTGAGAAAATCGATTTCGTTTCAGATCAATCTAGTGTGGATTACGCGGGAGCGTATATTTAAATTATACAAATTATACAGAATAGGGCCATGGTCGAAAAGTAACGCATTCTATATTTTATGCAACATGTTAATTAGCTTCATTAAAGATTTAGAACGTGGAGAACGCTTGGCCGTCGAGGTCTTCCCAGTAAACTCGATTACCAAAATATTACGTGTGTATGTAAATAAAATTTATATGTCACTATTTACTTTTTCATTTTTTAAACTGGGTCGCTTATTGGCGTGCGTCAACGATGTCGGTTTTATTTGCAATCGATTATAAATTATTTATATAATATGTCAAAAACGTCATTTTATTTATACTTGAAATGTATTACATATGATGAATGTATAATTTTAGTAGAATACGCGACGTTGCCCGAGAATAGACAAAAAAAATAATATTACATTTATTATAAATTACCTATTGATCTGACACAGACGTGTTCGCATAATCATGTATTGTACTGATGTACTGACTTTTTGACTCAGTAGAAGACATTCGTGTTAATTGGATGCAGCTTGAATAAGTCAATTATTAACATGAGAGGAAAGCCGAAACAAAATTGCAGTATCATTTCAGTTGTGCGAAAAACTGACTTTTCTCATTTTTTATATGTAAAATTTTTGTCGTCTAATGGAATTGTATCGACTCTTTCGTATTTTCCTTGACATGTGACATCTTGTGAAGCTTTTTATCAGAGCAGCTGTTGCTTAAGTATTTTTAATTTTAGACATTAACAAAATTACTTTTGAAATATTGAAAAAACCGTCAAAAATTTCTCAAACTAATTTTTACATTTTTTCGACACATCTCCCTTTTTTTAGCATACATAAAAATATTCTATTAAGGAGAACACATTCTTATTGTGAATATCTAATTAGAACAACAAATATCCATATCTGGATGGAGAACGGGAAAAGGCCCCCCAAATAAGTATTGTGTATAATTTATACGAATATTAGTACTGCGTGTTTTATAGTGTAGTAAGAACAAAATTAGTCTAATCTCATAATATTAAAAATATTACTAAAGGCCGGTTGTGTGATCAGTAGTAAATTTTGACCACGGTAAGTTTTTACTATTGTGACTTTTTACCATCATCCAAATTTACTATAGTGACTTTTTACCATCACCCAAATTTACTATAGTGACTTTTTACCATCACCCAAATTTACTATAGTGACTTTTTACCATCACTCAAATTTACTATTGTGACTTTTTACCATCATCCAAATTTACTATAGTGACTTTTTACCATCACCCAAATTTACTATAGTGACTTTTTACCATCACCCAAATTTACTATAGTGACTTTTTACCATCACCCAAATTTACTATAGTGACTTTTTACCATCACTCAAATTTACTATAGTGACTTTTTACCATCACTCAAATTTACTATAGTGACTTTTTACCATCACACAAATTTACTATTCTCAAAGCGTAGATAAGAATTCTCACATCACGGTGTGGCAATATAAATAATCATGAAATGTGCTTTATTTTATGCTTTACTCACCTCTGCGTTTGTCATTTATCACTTAGCTGGCGAAATTTTTTCGGTTTATGTGCTAAATGTATATTATACAACGAAATCATCATCAGATAAACTCTCATTGAATGATTCATTGTCGTGTACTGCAACTTTCAAAGTATCAATGTGACAGATGACCTTTTAAAACAGCTGTGAACAGTCCACCGTGTAAATATGGTAGACCAACGATTTTCGGTTTTTACTATCCGATATTCAAGAGTAAAATTAGTTAACCAATATCAATGCCAAATGGATTGTAGGGCGCGAACATTTTGGGACCCTGTCTAAAGTGGGCCCCAATGCACTGCATTGGCATTGTTACGCCACTGGCTACCCGGGGGGAATAGTAAATTACAATCAGAAATATCCAATTAAATATATCAACCGTATGACGCACTCACCATATTACTTAATGGATTTATAATAGTGGTACAAGTCAGACTCGAGGAATGAATGGACGAATTTGGTCAAGTCTGCAGCCTGCGGCTCTCTCCGAAAAGCCGTCAAGAATGCTGCAGATCGGAGCAGATGTCACCGGATAGTTTTGGCTGCGGTGACTTCGACTTCGGCAATCTTCGGCCAAAATATACACCTTCGGCTGCACATTCGGCTTCGGCTAAAATCTGCCGAATGTTTGGCCGAAGCTGAAGCCGAAAACGCACGAACTATTACGAAAGAAATAAAATTCAGTATATATTTCTGTAAAACTACAATTTATTTATTTAATGGATATATTTACAATCATTATTAACACCACAATGCAGGAAACTAAGTAACAGTGGAGAATTTGGATTGTTGTGTGTACCTTCTAGTCGGTGTTGTAATATTTCTAAGTACGATTGAACCTTCGGTTTCGGCCAAAAACTGACCTAGTGGTGACATCATTATAACTGCTCTGTCATGAGTACAGCGAAGGACAAGATAACTGAATAATATTTAGCACACGCACGGTCACCCTAGCAGCCAAGAAAAACAAGAAATAAAATAAGAGTCAGGTATACTCTGGAATATTCCGTATATATTTATCTATTAGATATAAACACGTGCCCTTGTCTGCTTTGAAGGCACGTGGGCAAGAATATGCTACGAGAGTAATTACGTGATGTTGAAAAGGCTAAACCGGTTAAACCTTTTATAAACAACAAATTAAAAATAAATTATGTTCTACTAGCAGATGCAACTTCTACGATGAGATTAGTCTCATAGGTATGCATCAAATATGATGAGAGCGAAATAAAAAATTTAAATTATTTCTCATCACTAGTTATTTGATGTTGACCGATTTCAAAGCGATCTTTTCTTCACCAGGATAGACCCTAAATACCTTCTCATTATTCTTTGCCATTTTTAGAGTTTTATATTTGATACATATTTATACTTTTAAAATTAGCAATTTTGCAGTTTTTAATCAAATTAAATGTATCAATTAGAAAGATATACAGATAAAATAAATAAATTGATTAAATAAATAAATCTTTCTATTTTTTTATTTTTTTTAATAGAGATGCGTACACGGACTACATGTCACATCAATATTTTTACTATTTTCAAACTAAGCTAAACGCTTGTGCTATGAAAATAGGACTAACTTGCTAGTGTCCCGGAACGAGGCGCGAACCCCAACCACTAGATCACTAGTCTTGACCACTACACCAACAAACTACTCAATCGAAGACTGATTTTGATAATTACTCGTAGTTTTAATATCTTAATATCTTGTAAACGTTGTTCCAACGTTCCAACAACAATTTCATCTTGTCGTCTTACGACCTATCATCGGCTGGCTTGAGTGATCACTTTACACAATATAACGTTCACCAATTCACCCATCAATTTTTTGCATGTTGTATATATGTTATCATGTAGAAACCTTTCAATTATTTATCACCAATTACGTTGTCGCCATTTATGGTTTTTGAACGTGTGACATCTATATCTTGATGATAATCCCTCAGAGGATAAAACCCATAAATTGGTACCTACAAAGATTTAAATATACTCTTAAATCAAGTTGGTTATTTGTCTGTATAATACATCCTTTTTTATTTATTAAATTATGTATAGACTAATGACATTAAAAATCATATTTTTAAATTTACACAAAATTGTCGTTAGGTACTTAACGTTCTAATAAGAATCAAATAATTGTTGAACACATAGGAAATGGATACATATCTTCGTAAAATACGCAAAGCTCATTTTGATTAATTTGAATAAATGGAACCTCCGTACAACTTTTTTTTTATCCTGTCATGTGACAAAGTGTCTGATATTTTGTTCGAAATATACGTGCATAATATATCTTAAATTATTAAATGTGAAAATTATTTAAATGTTGATCCTGATAAATGTTATCAACAGACGTGGATAAAAACGGTTTTTTTTTTTAAATAATGATTATTTTATTATTTGTTCTACTAAAAATGGCAAAACAAGTGAGAATTTACCGAGACTAAAATGCCAACTCATATTCAAAAATCTACCTTCGAAATTTAGCACGAACTTTTAAGGTGTAATTCTTCCTAGAATCAATTATTCCGGTTGTGTAACATTTTTAAATCGAAATGAGTATGTCATTTAAAAAAATGTAAAGGACAAATGTGTTTCGTTGATAAACCTTGGACCGACAGCTGGGAATTGAACCTGGGATTTTTCTGTTGCTAGTAGCATTAATCCAACCAAGCAACTAACTGATGTTCGTGAGATTTATTTTTTGTATGTTTATTCTTCCCTCGTGAGTTTGAAGCTCCTGTATTGAATGAAATGTTTCTATGAAGATTAGTCCATTACATTCTATAAATAATATATTACTTTCATTTATATTTTTATTTATTATCTTTGTTTTATAAACCACTTAATTGAGTTTAAATACATCTACCGGTTTCGAAAAATACCATTTTCTTCTTCAGGATGTCATAACTAACTAAAACATATATCATTGTTTCTTTACCAGAATCTATTTAAAAAAATAAATCTAGTATCTAACTCAAATTGTTACTTAATACAAATTTACTTGAATAATTTTCAGGAAAAATGAGACTCGTAGTTAAATTTAGTTGGTTGTTTATAATATTTTGATTAGTTTTACACGCTTTATTTATCTCCAACGATTCCAAATTATTTAATTTGTGACCAACACCGTTTATATGCAAAATTGACAATCCCAATTTTTTATCAAAACCATGACCATTTTCTATCAAATGATTAGAAAATTCTGAAAACCCACTATTGTTCAAACATCTCAAATGCTCCCTTACTCTTACTTTAATTTAATTATTAATAAATGATCACTTTGAAAACATAATAATATTGATAATAAATTTAATTTAATATCGTTAATTGCGAAACTACTATACCCAGGACCGCAACAATTCATTGGAAAGATTAAAAAAAACTTAATTTTATTAAGGTTATGGAAATTACGTAACCGTGTACACGTGTTAAAATATTGATCTGTAGATAACTCAGAGATTGGTGACGACGTTTGATCTGACAGCGAGATTCGACACCTGGTTACAAACGTCACCTAGAACCACTAGTTAGTCGTACTCGTTAAATATTATTTTAGGAGAACACATTCTTATTGTGAAGTTGTAATTATTCAGAACAGACGGTCTGTGATATTTTAAATATTAATTAAATACATTAATTAGAAAGATATACATATAAAATCAATTTTATCGAAAAATATTGTTGTTGCGCCATCGGGATTCGAACCTGGATCTCTTTCCTAACCGGGGAATGTGTCCAAAATTTAATAAAAATGAATTGATAATTCTGGCGTCTGCTATCAGTTTACTCAAAGGTATTTGAGATTCTGTAAAAATAAGGTAGATGGCTCTGTCAAATAATGGAACGATTAAATGTATTAATATCAAAAAGGTAACATATAGGTTCGAAAATTGTCGCTAAAAATATTGTCGCTGTAGCATAGTTGGATAATGCACCTTCCCCGGTTAGGAAAGAGATCCAGGTTCGAATCCCGGTGGCGCAACAACAATATTTTTCGATAAAATTGATTTTATATGTATATCTTTCTAATTAATATTTCATTAAATATTAACTATAATATAGGGCGTTAAATTACAAATATATATATATAAAGTTAGATCCGTATCTCAGAGTCTATCTATCTATTTAAAATCTTGTCCGTAGACACTTACAATTACGACATCATTAAATAAATTTATTTTAATCTGTACACGATGAAAATAACGTATTAATAGCAGAAAGCGATCGACACTATGACGCACTTAATAAACAATTAACTAATGTAGTGGTAAACGATTAAATTATTAAAACTATAAGACACGTCGATAATATCATTTTAGAATCTTCATAAAATGTCGGAACATATTTATGTTTTATTTTTTTATTAATATTAAAAATATAATACAATTTCAATAATCAGTGAATATATATATTTTTTTTTTATATTTGTTTCTTCTCTATGAGAGTAAGACTCGTGTATAGAGAAGGAGTATATTCGAGTTAATTTATGTTTCAGTTAGTCTGTGTACATATTTTTTTAACTTCAGTTACAAATTTATGATAGTCCGTAATTTTTCTAATTGTGATGGGGAGATTGTTAAAAAATTTGATACCTTGATAAATATATTGATTTTGAGTTGCGGTATATTTTAGTTTTGGGATATCAATTTGATCTCTATATCTTGTAGATCGGAATTCGCTTCTAAAATTTAATTGATTTTTAATTTTGAAAATTTTAATTATTGAATTTTTTTTGGTACTTTAAAATCTGTGAAAAGTTGTACACTTGGATAGTCTTTTTTTTTTTAAATAATTTTTATTATTATTTTTTGAGTGATTTCTAATTGTGACATTGAAATATATAGATATATGCACCTCCCCATCCAATAATACCGTATTGCGAATGTGACTGTTTAATGATCACGATATACAAGTTCATGGATGTTATCTAAAGAAGAAAGCCGATCATTCAGAATGAACCCATTGAAAGGATATCAAAGAAATGAGATTACGAATTTAAATCTATAGAAGCATTTTTTTTCTTCTGTTTTCCGGTTCAAAATCTTTAGCTGCTCTACTTCCTTTTATTTCATCCTTCCTTCCCACTCATCTCCTACCACCTAGCTTCTAAGGATTAAGAATCTGCGCTTCCTGCGTGACTCTAGACGTGACTCACCCAACTCACGCAAATGGAGAGTCTGGGGTTCTAATAAATACTATACTGTTCGCCATGTATATTACTCCTCAGACTTTCTCATTCCGTACGGGTTCATGATTTTTCCATACTTTAATTTCAAAATTATCCGATATTTCTCTAAATTTGACGAGAATTCTACATTATATAAATAATAAAAAAATAAATACTTAATTTAAACCACACACAAGACCGTATACTACAATGTAAAAACAAACGAACATAGACAATAAATAAAACTATAAATATAAGTGATGGGTAACTAATGTGAAAACAAATTTAAAATTACCATTGATCTTGAAACAAGTTTATTTATCAATAAATAGTGGTTTATTTATCATACATAAAACATTACATAATTATATAACATTTTTGAATGATAATTGCATTGCCCCACTAGGTAAGCCTATTTTGGGACAAGTCTGCATATATTTATTAACGTGTAAAAAGCAGTATAATCAACATACGTATAGGATAGATATCAATTATGTACAATGCTAAAAATAAAGTATGTATTGAGATATGTCGACCAAAGAACGCAATGTTACGTGCATATACAATAATCAAATACACAACATCAGGCTTACATATATACATATTCATTCATAAATCAAATGTCATCCCAAACCATGTAATGCAATTACAAAGAGTTATTTAATAAAGTGTTTTCTCTTATTGTTTGCCAATGAAGAAGTTTAAAGCCCCAGAAATGTGAATAGACAGGCAGATGCTCAGTCTCCTGGATTGACTAAGAGACTAATAAAGAAATTCTATCACCGATAAACAATGTCTGGAAATATGCTAACGATAAAGAGAAAAAAGTTGCAAATCTCGATCATGTCAAGACAGGAAATAAATACAATAAACTGCGACATATCACACAAGGGAAAATTCGTGACACCCGTCATCCACCGCAGCTGCTTTCACAATCCTTCTCCATTATTCCCGGTCTTCTGCATAGAGTGATGATCCAACCATTTATTTTATTTGACCTATCAATCTTGCAGGAGAACGTCCTCTCACTGTCTTGGCTTCAGAGCTATCGAGTATCACAAATTCTCCTGGATAAGGTGGACAGTCTGACTTTAATACTAAACTCCTGGTGAATGAACAAATTTGCAAGTCTAGCTGTCCGCGACATTTTCATATGCATCCAGCATAAATATTAGACAAATAAATAGCGGTAGAAGACGGAATTCCTGGCTGAAATATTGAAGAGTCTGGTTCGGGTGCAGTGTCGTGATTGCCGAATTATTTCACGTCACAGCATCCGAAGTGAAGATCGCCATAATATATTGGCCAACCTCCGTTAGGAGACGTCACGGAGACAAGTAGAATTTAATTATCATATTTTTTACATCCGCTGTCGGCTGTGTTATCAAATTATATATTAAAAGATATTAATCAATCAATGTTCACCACACGTGTTTGCTGTTATTTATCGTTTAAACGTTAAATTTTTTCCTTATTCATAGTAGAAAAAAATTGTTTTCATAAACACTTTGCATAAATTCCTCAAAATTGTATGATTGCTAATTTATTGCGTTTGATGTTAGATGTTAAGTTGATTGGAGAATTTATTTACATCAGGATTTTTTCGCTCTTTCTGTGGGTTATTTAAAAATTTACAAGCAGTATTTTTTCTAGTTTATTAATTGTATCTATTAATTCTCCGTTGTATCCGTTATTTGTTTAATTGTATTTATTAAATTTGAAGATAGATTGTTACAAATGCAATATGTATGATAATAAGTCTGTGAAGTATTGAATAGAGACATGAACATTGGATTGGATTGTATGGCAGAGTATAGGCACCTTAATAAACATTTATAAAAATACTATGTTTTCAAAGTGCTAGATTTTAAAAATGCAGGCATTCTAAGAGGAATTTAATTTTGTTAAACTAAGAAATTTATGTTATTTATGTACGAATATTTAATAATTTTTTTTTAATTCTCGTTTTTTCAAATTTAACCTAAAAATATTTCAAAAATTAGACTGCTTGTCCGCTGGCAGACAGAACCGACAATCTTTGAGTTTATTGGTTACCTTTCCACCAAGAAGGCGAAAAACCTAATTGAATACAATATTTTAGTTTACTATTTGCATTTCGTAATGAACACATTAATTCAGAGGTTCCCAAACTTTTTTGTGTCGTAGACCCCTTGCCATGTTTTTCGGTTTTTGGTAGATCCACTACTTACCTGATATTGATTTTTTGTAAATTTCTAATTGTAGTGAAGTTTAGTGTTAAAAACTTAAACCACAAAGCGAATGCCTACATCCTACAATTTACACAATTTTATAAACATATATAATAATTTTTTTACTTCATAGGTACTTTTATAAATAATGTATATGTCTTTATATTATAATATTATAATGTAAGTAAATAGGTACTATCAGTGTATGTTGAGATCCACTATCGTGGACCCCCATTTTCATTTCATGGACCCCCAAATTTTTTGTTCGCTGACGTAGACCCCTTGCAGGTTATCATAGACCCCTGGGGGTCGATATAGACCACTTTGGGAATCACTGCATTAATTCATTGTCTTATTCAATTGTATTGAAGTGAATAACCTGTCAGAAAATGAAATAATCTATAGTTTCTTAAGTCTTTTAAAAAATTAAAGGACTGTAATATAAACGGAATGTTAATAAATACATTATTAAAGAGAACACATTCTTATTGTGAAGTTGTAATTATTCAGAACAGACGGTCTGTGATGTTTTAAATACTAATTTAATGTATTAATTATAAATATATACATTAAATTAGTATTTAATAAATACACTTTTAGAAACTAATTATTATAGTACGTTTAACATTCAAACGCATTGCAAAATATGGCACATTCATTGATCAGGATTATCGAAAACGAGTTGTAGTATATTTTGCCTTGATGCATGAACGAAGGTCGCCCCATTCAGCTACAGCCAGGTATCATAACTCCACCTGCGTCCACTAGGGACCTCATTTATTATTTGTTTAGTATATATTTTAATTATACGTTAGCGAGCTGTAACTATGATGGCTATTCGCAGATAATATGCTAATGTTCAAGCGTCACAATATCAATTAATTAACGTATCAGTCAATATCACCTAAGGCTGGATTGCAATTGATCAATATGCGTCATAATTAGCAGTGGCGTGCAGTGGTGCAGATGGTATAAAAAAAAATATTTTTGAGAAAAATTCTATGAATTAAAATTTAGAAATAAAATGTGATTTCATTCACTTCAAAAAATACAAGTTTTTCTCAGTATCCTACTCCACTTTTGACTTTGCTTAACAACGGACATTTAGAATATTTCATTAATAGTACACGAAAACATTTATTTAAATAACTAGCTTTACAAGTTACCATAGCCGAAACACACGACAGAAAGAAATGTATTTCAACATTTCATTTAAGGTAATAAACTACCCAAAAATTGAAAACTCTCTCGTTTGACGAACACCTTATAGATACGAAATGATGTTGGAATACACCATGAAAACAAAACTTTTAGTTTGTTAGCAAATTTAATATGTAGAAGGTGTCATTGCATGCAGTTTTCGGTGAGGATTCGATAACAGAATTTAGCACAAATTGTATGTAAAATGCAAACTTAACCTAGGATCAGTAAAATAATATATAGTTCAAAATAATTGTTACGCGGATCTAACAAACAAATTAGATGCGTACGTACTAACAATTAGCCTGACAGCATTGCCACGACGTTGTACGCAAACTTTTCTAAATAACCCACGGCAAAAGTTTTGTCAACGCCAATCTGGCTAAAACTTTATAGGGTCTTTTCATAAGATAAAGATTATGTCATTTAACTTTAGTAATGTACAGCTTTTAAGCATTTTCTAGTTTTAACTTTAGCCTTGTCTGGCGATCTTTAAACCGCAATATAATAAAACGAATATATTGTATTGGATGACGTTATAAACTTATATACAATTTAATACGTATTATCGCGCCGTATACCTGTATATATTTTTTTAAATAATTAAGTCAAATAATCGCTGTCTTGTCCAACACAAATAAAATACGTAAATAATTAAATTATAAATATTGAACACATTCATTTTACATTTTAACGTGTATTTATAAATAATTTAATTTAAAAAGCTGACTACTATAACACAGACAATAGTCTAGCAAAGTAGTCAGGACAAAGCTGAATCCATCAGAGGTGATACCTACTGCGTCCCACTCAAAAAATAATACATGTCTAAATTTAATTGTAATTTATTTATTATATTATTGTATGTTCACCTCTGATATAAAAAAAAATGTATAAATATGTCAAAAATAAATAGTAGATTTCAGTTATTTCCAGCCAAAAATATACAATCGACTGAGGGCTGACTGATCAGTGGTAAATCTAAATTGAATAATCTTGTTTATTGTTATTCCAGATATCGACTTCATGTCTACCAAGGCATACGATTTAAAAAAAAAATCCAACCGTCACAGTCATACTGCTTAGGCACTGTACATGGTTCAATTGCTGGTCCTAATTTTCAAAAATACATGGGTATGTACATTCCTGTTATGTGGGTAATACTACAAACTTGCGGTGTGACAGAGGCAAATGGGACGTCCGCTATTACGGCGTAAGATCGCGTATTGTTATCGGATCGGATCAAATGTCAGAGGTTGGATAGCAGATGCGGTCGTGCTTTGTATGCTCCGCACCCCTTGTGTTCTAGAGTCAAAAAGCTTAAAACTTTTTGTTTCTAGCCGAAAACAGCACCAACTCAACTCAACTTTCGAACATCTATGAATCGTATAAATATACAGATACCAACAACAATGGATTCTATCATTCGTTCCGTATCCACAAAGTTTGAAAGTATTCGACATCCAACGCACAAAAAACGACTTTAATACTTATGTGTTATATTACAAAGCGAGCGGATTATTTTGAGAAATTTGTTTGTGTGACGCATTTTTGACAGTTTGGCTTGAATACTTAAACTATAATTATTTTAACATTAAATATACTTTAATCATTTATTTAATTAATCATTTAAATAAATACAGAAAATAACATGGACACTTCACCAACGTGTTCTAACGCTGTAAACGAAAATAGTGAATTGTGTAAACAGTTGAATAAATAAAAACAATAATTATTAAGGAGAACACATTCTTATTGTGAAGTTGTAATTATTCAGAACAGACGGTCTGTGATGTTTTAAATACTAATTAAATGAGTTAATTAGAAAGATATACATATAAAAAAAATTACATCGAAAAATATTATTGTTGCGCCACCGGGATTCGAACCTGGATATCTTTCCAAACCGGGGAAGATCCATTATCCAACTATGCTACAGCGACATTATTTTGACGATAAATTTTCCAACCTACATGTTACACTTTTTCAAATGAATACATCTATCGTTCCATTATTTGTAAAACTTTGTTCTTACGGAATCTCAAATATCTTATTAAATTTTTCAACACATTGATACAAGTAATATATTATTAGGAGAACACGTGGCTTTCAAATAATGTAACGATAGATTTTTTAATTTGAAAAAGGGTATAATAAAGGTTCAAAAATTTGTCGTCAAAAATAATGTCGCTGTAGCATAGTTGGATAACGCACCTTTCTCGGTTTGGAAAGAGATCCAGGTTCGAATCATGGTGGCGCAGCAATAATATTTATCGAGAAAATTGATTTTATATGTACATCTTGCAAATGAATACATTTAATTAGTATTTAAAAATAATAATGTCGACCGCATTATTAATCGTCTCTAACACAACTAATGACACACAAAAAACATTGACAGATGAAAAATAAAAATATATCGTGTTATTATTAATAAGGACCTCAGTGTTAGAAAAAACATTTTGCTAATAAATACAGAAATTGACAGGAGCTTAATTTTACATATCGCATTATGTTATAAGCAGTATAAAAATATAACCTTTAAATAGACAGTCTCAAGTTCATAGAAACGACATTACACGTCCATGTGGCTATATTAATTAATAGCAGGTCAAAAAAAAAACTTATAAACGGTTGACCTCCGTGACGTAGGCACAAACACACGAGGTTACATCACCTGTTGTACTCGGGGAATACGTATAACGGCTGTATTATTTTTCTTTGTATGATAAAGGAAAGTAGTTAAAGTGAGGCTGTTAAAATGGCCAAAGGATTGAATCTAAATCAAGGCTTCCGAGGATGCTACCTCCTGAGAAGTGATTCTTTTTATCTCCTTATTCACAAAACGTTTGACATGAAAAATCGGCTAAGGGTTGCACCACCTTGAAATTTACAAAATAAAAAAATTATTGCATTTTCCAAAAGTTTAATATGTTTACTTCAATGTAAGCATACTGACCAAGGATCAATGACGGCACGGCAGGTGTTCGGCTGCGCGCGACATGTAAGTCTCGTTTTTTTTAATTTATCGCGTTTTTCTCGAAACTATGTTTTTCAAATTGGCCTGCAACTTTACTGCAAGAATTTAATTCAAATAGACTTGCAATTAATATTTATAAATATTTTATATAATATTATCTACAATGTAGCATACGGATTTTTTAATTCAATAAACAATTTGTCCATAACAATTGTTTATTGATTAATTTTCTTTTCAAACTGCTCCAAACTTTATAAAATACTTTTTTTTTTCAAATCCGATATGTATATATTTTATTTTTAAATTAGCACATGTTTTTCTTTTTTGTTTTAAATAAATTTACAGGCCAGTCACGCGCCCAATGGCGGAGAAGCTCCACAGGAAAGAACGTGATGCGGCCATTTTTTTTTTTTAATTAATAGTTTAATATGTATATTAATTAATAAAGGCAATAAAAGTAAATTAAAGTGATTAATTACCTCCTTGTAAAAAATCATCCTATTTCTGCATAAATTTTAGGCTCCAAGGTGTTAAGGGTGTGTTAAAGTATTATGTTTACAAAATGCTGCGCAAAAAGAGATTTTCACATCATAGAAGAATTAAATAATACATCGATCATGTTTACTGTTTATGACTCAAAATAATGGACTAAATCAGTATCTGATGATACATAAGGATACCGCTTGCCGCACTCCACCCTTACCACTTTAAATACTACCCGGATTATCTATCGGCCGCGTCGTCACCAAATTACTTACCGTTTATGACTTTACGACCTAACATTCTATTATTAAGAAGAACACATTCTTATTGTGAAGTTGTAATTATTCAGAACTTAAATCTGTGATATTTTAAATACAAATTAAATGTATTATTGAGAAAGATATACACAATAATTTGTTTCAGGGGACAGCGACGCTCAACATTGAGCATACGATGAAGAAGAAGAAGAAGAAGAAAAAGAAAAAGTGAGAAAGTATATCGATAAATTCTCATTACGCAGTGTTAATGCGAGATAGCATGCAGATCACCTAAATAAATTATCCCGTCATATATGTACCTATTTAAAAAAAAAATTACATATCTATTACAAAATATGCAACAGCATATATTAATGTATACCTATTTATTTAAATTTTACCTGTATATATCTATATTAATATTCATTAGAATAAATTCCATCAAACCCATATTTAATAACATGTTTGGTGGTCTGTGGTTTTTACATACATTCACGTTATAAATTGCGAAACAAAAAAAAACTTGTTTTTTACTACATACTTGCTTAAAACAATTCTCTTGCTTTTGAACAATTTCTATATATTTTAATAATAATTTACAAAGATCGTAAGTACTCCGAGGAACGTCATATTTAAGTAAAAAAAAATTTTTAATTTTCCGACCAACTGTATTAATACATCAATCGTCGGGCGGATCCCTCGTGTCGCCTCGGTGTCATGTAAAAAAAAAAATTAAAAATACTTGTTTTTTTAAAAAGAATTTTACGTATATCTGTAATAAATCAAAATCAAATCGACGAATAAATTGTTGTTCTGTCTCATGTTTTTGATATTTAGACCTCGACCTCGATACACCGACAAATTCGGCACAAAAATTTAATAACTGCATCAGTTTGGTCACCAACGCGGCCATGGCCTCTTCCTAACATTTGTAATTTTGCATTTTAATTTTTTTTTTTCGTGTAAATACAATTTCAACACGAGTGCCAAGGCAGACACTCTGTAATATTTCATTATCATTATGAATGCGTTATTTTCTTTTTTTAATACACGGAGAATCTTATTATAAATAGTTATTGACAACCGATTAACAATTTTATTTCAAAACTAGCCTTTTACCCGTTCCGAGGGGCAACGGTCAAATAACGTCATGCAAGTTGTAAGCAAATCTAGAAGCAATGCGCAATAAAAACAGAGTTCCTCTATTCAACCACTGGGTGCAAAATGGCAAAATAAAAACATTGTTTTGTTATTAATAACTATGATTTAACGTTACACACTGTCACTTGAGAGAATCATATTTCCACCCTTGCATATCAAGTCGGGGCTTATGAAGCAATTTGTGAAGGCTTTAAATTGAGATGGACTATGTTTTGGCTACTTGACAAAAACTTGCTGGAATCGGCACAGAAACACTGAAAGCCAGAATATTTGACGGTCCTCAGACAAGGCAGCTTATTAAAGATCCACAATTTACCGCATCAATGAACGAGATTGAATCTGACGTTTGGTGTTCATTTGTTCAAGTAGTAAAAAAAATTCTTAGAAATTACATTTTACACTTTCCAAAGTTCACTACCTCCACAACCACTTAGATCTGTTTACAGAAGATCAAGGTATTTTAGTGAAGAACGGGGGGAAAAATGAAAAGGTAGATAGGATAGCCACGTGATGACCGACTGTCCCGGTAAACTCCGTGCTAGAAGGTCTTAGAAAATAAATGTTTAAGTGATAAAAGTACATTTATCTAATGTATGAAATAAATACCTTATTTTGTTTATAATTATATTATATTATTTAGTTGGACCGACCGAGTGGAAAATGCAACAGGCACTTCTCTGGTGACAGCACTAAGATCTGCAGGATGCTGAGAAATGTGGAGGAGCATAGTCAAGAGGGTGGGTGTTGATCCTCTGTCATAAAGTACCGACGCGGATAATGATATATTACTATATGATATAAACGGTATCATAATAATACGAAGGTAAAATAGTATTTCATATTTTTTCTAAATCTCTCCGTATTATTAATTCGACAGTCCATTTATCCAACACCACCGATAAATCGGCGTAAAACGGTTCTCATTAGCCCGCTTGTCGTGCTATGCGGGGTGCATCTTACGATCCGGCGGGTCTCATTTTTGTGTTTGCTTATTAGTTTTCTTCAAAAAATTATCAGCGTTCTACTTAAATTGATTAATGATTACAAAATATGTAAACAAAAGTGTACTCGATATTACTAATAATAACAAAAATTGTATTACTATTATATTAATAATATTTGTAATGTTATTACATAACATATATTATTATGCAACACCAATGTTTATTTACTAAGAAATATGAATATTATTATTCAATAATTCTGGTACGTTTTATGACCAATCAAAACATATCCTTATCATTATTAGTATAGGTATAAATATTAATATCGTATTATCTATTGGTATACATTATATTATATATCAGACATTGGACATTCTTTATCTTATCTCACGTTTGCACTTTTTTTTTCTGCGCACTTCTTTCAGTTCCCATTTTCATTCACCTTCAATTATACAAATGATTTTTTATGGACCTCTTACAACCCTAGTAGATTACACAAGTAATCTTTAATAATTAGTAAGGAGAACACATTCTTATTGTGAAGTTGTAATTATTTAGAACAGACGGTCTGTGATGTTTTAAATGCTAATTTAATGTATTAATTATAAATATATACATATAAAATCAATTTTGTCGGAAAATATTGATACGAACCTGGATCTCTATTTTCAATCCGGGGAAGAATTAAAAGAAGGAAAAAATGATTTTATATGTATATATTTATAATTAATACATTAAATTAATATTTAATAATTATTATGCTTTTAGAAATGAATAATATGTGTCTATTCTATTTCACTTCTACACCATTGACGAGATGGTGGATAACTTCCAGAAACGTCCAGAAAGGGAAGGACATGTTTAAGGAAGAACAATTTTACATAATTATTGATGAGCGATTTCTTCACTTTAGGGAAATCTTATCCATATATTTTATTTATTTGATAATGCTTCTATAACATCGTAATATGATAGCTAATGCATACATTTTTATATATCTAAAGCCAAGTGCCAAAATATTTTAATAAGAACTAATTAATGGTAACGGCAAATAATATTTCTTGAACATGTCAAGTTTTAAATTGAATTTTGAACCCAAACCACCTTGCGAAATATTTTCAACTATCATTTTATATTTTAATTTAAATATATACAGGAAATTTTCCTGATTTTAAAGGACAATACTGAACATTTACAGTAAGTAGACAAATAAATTATAAAACAATAATTAGTTATATTATATTTAATTATCAAAATCAAATCAAAAGTAAAAAACTAAAAATATATTTTTTTGTTAATGTTACGTACGTGCGTGATGAGTACTTCTCGAGTTGTATATCTCGTAGAAGATTGTCAGTGGTCCAACGAGAAACTCTTATGTGACAAATATAATCTTTATTACACGAATAATACAGTTTTATGATACAAAGTTACGGAGCTAAACAGTAACGAAGCGAGGCCGTGTCCCGCGCGCGTCATCCTTCGTTAGCCCGCCACACACACAACCACATATATCTCACACCGGCGGTGCTGGCACGCTGACACACAATAAATTTTTTAAATTTAATAAATGTTTTATTTTTGTGTGAATACTCGTACTTAATAGTATTACGTAGGTTACCAGAGAGGATATAAGGCCATAATATACTATCGTTCTTGCTGATACTCATATACTCACCGATCGATCGTTTAAACTTTTATGTGTCAATGTACCCGAAACAGTATTATTTTTGAAGTTAATGAGCTTTTGATCATTTCTGCAGAAAATTAATGGGGCATCAAGTAAGCTGCTATCAGAAATACGGGGCATTATATAAGTTCTTACTAAAAATGTGGGGCATTGCTTAAGTTCCTGCTAGAAAAATGTGTATAATGTCGCCGTTACAGCGAAGAAAGTGTCTTGCTGGAAAAAAACTGCAATGGACGGCGATCTGCGCTGCTGATCACTGATCACTGATCACTGATCACTGATCACTGATCACTGATCACCCCCGTAGTCGGGCGCCTGTCGAGCTGCATTCTAAGCCACGCGGCCTGACTTGCGACATGACGTCATTCACTCGTTAATTTACCGAGGCTTGTCACCTAACGGACGGGCGACGATGTATAAATTTTGTATAAATGATTAATTGCATTAAATTTACTGTTAGGCATAATTATTAATTTTTAAAAAAATAACAAACTGTTAATTCAATAACGCCACGATCATTTAATTCGACGCCGCTACTTCCACCTTTACCAGAATGAGTCAGGTTAATTTTTTTTTATACACATGCCTACATAGAATTCAAACGTCATATTATTACTGTTTTCTAACTGAGCTATGAAAATAGGACTAATTTGCTGGTCTCCTGGAATGAGGCTCGAACCTCCGACCACTGGATCGAGTATCAGTGGTGAGTATCTTAACCACTAGACCAACAAGCATGTCAAAATAATAAAACTTTAAGTTTAAAATGAGGTTTACTTAGAGAAGGTTAACCTAACTTACGTGAGTTAGAGTACGTCCGTCTACAGATTTATATTTTGTTTATAAATATGTATATATGTGTGAACTTTTTTTGCTTTTCTATTTATAACATCGATAATAATATTACGTTTCTCTATCTATTTCATATATTTCTATGACTTTATGGACGTCTTGGGTGTAGTGTCGTTTGCCAGTAAAACAAAATATTTGCCAAAGCAGTGAAAATCTCGATCGTGTTTTTAACCCTTCCAAAACAACGCAGTAACACAGATCTACCATCATTATTAAACCTGTAATATTTCGGTAAATATATGCAACATAAAATTCATATTTTAGATAATCCTAAAGAAAATATTATCGCTTAGGAATGATTAGTAAGAAAACAATTATGAAAAGGGAATAGTACAAAACAATTATTTTTTCCATTCAATCCGTTGTAAAATTAATACGTTGGTAAAAATACCATTTGTGATATGAAAGACAGAGATCACACACTATTTTCACAGTGAAAAGAACAACAAACATATAAATATAATTGTCTCTTTCTTACTAATTAAACGAAGAGAGAAAAGAAGGAAAGATACATTGTATAGGACTTAATAAATGCACTAAATTATGTTATTAATCATTTTTTCAAAATTGAATGCTCAATATTTAGAAAAAATTCGTGCCATTAAAGCCATTTGAGCTAATAAAAATATTTTTTCTAACTTATTTACAGTTACACGAGTTGACAGCATGGCTGCGTAAGGGTATTTTATATCATGGTATGGTAAAGGTTAATATCACTAGATTAAGATCGCTTAATGTTTTCTCTTTTATATATTAAATAGCATTTTTACAGTAAGTAAATATATATCAAATTGAAATGAAATGTTTTCATCAGTGTAGCGGGAAACCTACGAATTTATGGTAAATATTATTGTCTATTGACTTTATTATCTATGCTATACTATTTACCTTTCTTATTGAATTATGACGTAAGTAAATCAAACGAGTTTTTAATATCTCTAGATTTAAAAATACTTGAATGCTTTCTGTTAATATGTGTATTGTATAAATGTGAGGTCCAAAATCTTGTTTTCGAGTAAAATGCAAAAAACCAGTATACCACAACTGTTATATTTGAGAACATATTAAACATTTAAGTAACCACAGGTCACATGACCAAATACTGTCGTGTTATTAGCTGAAAAAATATTTATCTAGTTTGAATTAATCGTCTATTAGACATATCTACGATTGCAGTAATGAGACAATTTTAAATGCGTTTTAATACGAAATTCAGAAATATTTGTCTAATTTTGATATGCTAATCTTATAGACATACATACATAGATCTTGTTTTGTACATACTTAACTCAAAAAATTTAAAAACTGGACATGTCTGATTTTGATTCTATACCTCGCAAATGCGAATATACGTTGCAAATGTGGAATAATTTTAAATACATCGAGATTTTATCTACGTGCGATTTGATTTGAGTAAAGCTCTATTAAAAAAAAAACCTCTTTTAGTTACCAGTAGATTTAAAAGAAATAAATGTTACTTTGATGCATTTTGCATAATAAATATTATTAAATATACAAAAAAATAAATCATTTAAGTAATTTTAATTTTGAAAAATTATACAAGACACGCGATCTCGCAACTACGGTGTTTTTTTTACTGGCAATGTACACGATGTGCGTTAAGAAAACCGATCGGCAATCGCTGTTAGGCTTGCGGGCGGCTATTGTGGCGGTGGGTGCATTGCGATCCGGGTTTTCGTATGAACTATTTCAACGTAAAAAATGTGATTTAGTTATATAGTATTTTTTTAATATCGCTAATCAAAAGTATAAATATTAACCTATGCTCCGGACATTATTTCCATCTATATAATAATACTAACAGTTACATTACGTATATTACGAGATAAATATTTAATTTCGACATATTTCCCAGAAAATTTCCCCAGCTTATTTGAATATACGAGTTGCCTACTTCACCTGAGAAATGTCAATTCTAAAAATACACCCATCATTCAACAGGTAGGCACACTTTTGATTCACCGAGAAATCCCCCCGTTGAGATAATTCCGTGCGAATGCATAATGTAGTTTGCAAACATTCCGAGCACGTTCATACACGACACAAAAGTCACAAATAAAGATGTTTTCAGATCTCGTCTGCCGGGTGACGCGCTCAGTTTCGATGAATCGTATCCCCTGTTAATTGGAAAGGTACTCAGAATACAATGCGACAGTGACAAGCAGAAAATTTACCTGTCTCGGTAGACACATTGAGGAAAATAAATGGCAGTGGTGGTAAAAAAAAAACCTTCCGACGTGCCAAATAAATATTGAAATATCTTCGATACTATAATAGAGCTAAATTGGATACAGGGTTTACAGGAACAGATCATCATCAGAGGAATGTGTTAAGAAGTGGTAAAAATGATATGAACAATCAATTCAGTCTATATAAGATAATTTATATGAAAAATTACATTTTTAATACTAATTAAATATATTAATTAGAAAGATATACATACATTATCAATTTTATCGAAAAATATATTGTTGTTGCTACCGGGATTCGAAAATGGATCTCTTTCCATTCCGGGGGAGGTGCATTAACCAACTATGCTACCGCAGACAGTACTTTTGACGATAAATTTTCGAACCCAAATAATGGAACGATATATGTATTAATTTGAAAAGTGTAACATATAGGTTGTAAAGCGATCCAGGTTCGAATCCAGAAACAATAGTTTTTTGATAAAATTGATTTTGTATGTATATCTTTCTAACGAATATATTTAATATATCACAGACCTATGTTCTGAATAATTACAACTTCACAATATAATGTATTCTCTTTAATAAAAATGATATAATATAAAAATTCTAAAGTATATAAATACTCTAATTTTTGTACATCACAAATTAAAAATTAAATTGGAAATTCATATTTTTCATGTTTTTCATGTTTGGCAAATTTGTTTAAGTAACATTTTTTTCAAAGTAATTAACAAAAAAATCTACACTAGTGTCAATAATTTTAAAATAAAATTGCAATAGTGTTTTTTTAATTATTATTTAAGCACATTTTAATTGTGAAGTTGCAATTTCAAAATATTCATATGAGGCGTTAAACTACAATAATTTATTCAGCTTTAACTGCTTCTGGGTTGGTTCAAAATCACCCAATTGAAGAATGACATTTGACGTTGGACGTACGACGAGTGTGAAGTGCGGTGCAATACGCCGAATCTTCGAGACACGGTGTGACACTGGAACTACGAAGGCTGAGAGTTGTCTCCAATTAATCAAATGAATAAAGTACGTATCTTAGAGATTAATACATAAAAATGAATTGATAATTCTGGCGTCTGCTATCAGTTTACTCAAAGGTATTTGAGATTCTGTAAAAATAAGGTAGATGGCTCTGTCAAATAATTAAATGTATTAATATCAAAAAAGGTAACATATGGGTTCGAAAATTGTCGCTAAAAATATTGTCGCTGTAGCATAGTTGGATAATGCACCTTCCCCGGTTAGGAAAGAGATCCAGGTTCGAATCCCGATGGCGCAACAACAATATTTTTCGATAAAATTGATTTTATATGTATATCTTTCTAATTAATATATTTAATTCATCTTTAAAATTTCAATCTTGAACACGTGCCATGAAGTATCCACTGTTATAACGTATCGTGTCCAAATTAAATCATCAGAATCTACATTTAAACATTATCCAATGCGAGATGGATGTGTTTAAGGTTGTTTTGCTTGGAAGTTTGCTCTAAAATATCAATATAATTTGCATCACCATCCCCTAAATACGTCATCATTATTTTCATTTGTCACGAATGAGTTCAGATACCTTTCACGTGCCTAACACTTCTTCCATCTGACTTGTTAACACGGAGATTACTGAGAGTGTGTGCGGTTAGCATATTAACAGTAACATATTGCTTCAGCGACTCCCAAAGCCGGGACGTGTTAGGACGCTACTAATACATAATAGGTATCGGTCGATTGTTTACCCAGTAATTACCACGAAACAAATGCACAGTAAATAATATCACTAGACATGTCTAATCACAATACTTCAGTACATAACTTTATCTTGTCATTAAAACAAATCGGAAGAATCACTCGGAACGATGAACGGAATAAATCCATCTATCGAAAAAATACACTCAACGTCATATGTAAGAACTATCAAAAGTGACACAAAAATTGTATTTCGATAATTATGAGAAATGTTTTAAATATAACAATGTTAAAATTAACGTAATTGTTATGAAGTTTTAAAGGTATAATATTCTTAGGATAACACATTCTTATTGTGAAGTTGTAATTATTCAGAACAGACGGTCTGTGATATTTTAAATATTAATTAAATATATTAATTAGAAAGATATACATATAAAATCAATTTTATCGAAAAATATTGTCGTTGCGCCACCGGGATTCGAACCTGGATCTTTTTCCTAACCGGGGAAGGTGCATTATCCAACTATGCTACAGCGACAATATTTTTAGCGACAATTTTCGAACCTATATGTTACCTTTTTGATATTAATACATTTAATCGTTCCATTATTTGAAAGAGCCATCTACCTTATTTTTACAAAATCTCAAATACCTTTGAGTAAACTGATAGCAGACGCCAGAATTATCAATTCATTTTTATGCGATTTATTAATATCAAAAAGGTAACATATAGGTTCGAAAATTGTCGTTAAAAATATTGTCGCTGTAGCATAGTTGGATAATGCACCTTCCCCGGTTAGGAAAAAGATCCAGGTTCGAATCCCGGTGGCGCAACGACAATATTTTTTGATAAAATTGATTTTATACGTATATATTTCTAATTAATATATTTAATTCATATTTAAAATATCACAGACCGTCTGTTCTGAATAATTACAACTTCACAATAAGAATGTGTTCTCCTAAGAATATTATACCTTTAAAACTTCATAACAATAAACATAAACAAAAAAAGGAAATATGAGGACACCCGTGTAGATAAGGTTTGGGAAAACCTGAAATTTTTGGACTCGATGGGTCCGGGTCCAAAAAACTCTTGACTTGTCGGGTCAAATTCCGTTTCTATGTATTTTTCCCTATAGTATCTCATTAATGAAATAAGTGCATATTCAGTAAATTATTTATTTTTACACATATACAGGATATAACAGACCTAGTCTAAATTACAAGTCGAAAATGTTCATGGAATGTGTGCCTAATCTCAACCATGTCAGAGATATAAGCATTTCAATAAAAATCGTAATTATGCCATTATTTCTATTAATTGATATATTTCATTGATTTCATATATAGAATACAAAAAATTAAAAATGTGTACGTAGTTAGGTTAGCACAAATGACAAATAAGATTCATTTTGTTTTCTACCCACATCAAGCAACCACTTTGTTATTTTTTTTATTTTTGGTTTGAAGTTGTTAATCACTTTAGACCCTTTAAGGTCTAGTGGCAATTTGTTAACTATTCGCGGAGCACAAAATAAGAAAGTTCGTTGAGCGAATTTGGTATTAAATTTTGGCACTGAAAAGTATCCTAAACACATAGTATTCCTTTCAATCGTGAATTGTAATCGAGTAGTGTGATTTAATAAGAAGCGTATGAACTTTTAATGTATTTATTCCAATCGTTAATGAATTTTAATATTTTTTAAAAAGTATTAATTAACGTTTTTATTATTTTCAATGTCTTCGAAAGATAAATAGAAAAAATCCGCATATAAAATTAAAAAGGTCACCTCTTAAAATCACTCGCAACAATTAATATTGTTTGTTGAAAATTCTTCAATAACAACTAAATCAACTCCATTTTGAGACATAGCGGCGCGTTCTTACATACATACATATATACACGTATTTTATGGAATTATTTTTATATTAAAAGTTTAATATGTTTTGCGTATTAATTGCAGTATTTTTCGGACTATTATCATAATTCAATTATTGTCGTAGCCGACATTTCGAGGCTGATATCAGATGATAATGTGACGGAGGAAATCAGTTCTGTGATTATAACCCTTAAATTTGGGCCGAAACGTCGGCTACGATAAAAACCAATCCAAAGCCCAGAGAAGACTACAATATTAAACAGATCCGTGGGCGTGCCTGTTCTTACTGACATCCCTATAATGCCAGTTCTTCATAGAAGATAGAATATGTGACGAATTACTCTTACCTCATCCACATTTACACTTCTTCTCAGTCGGTACTTAATTTTTTAGCACTACACCACTGGTCAGAACCAACATGATACCAACACTACGTATGGGAAGAAATATGACTACTAAATTAACTGGGAGGATCATCTGCGATGATGCAGTGTAGCAAAAAAAATCGCACAATAATTCCATTATTTTACATTTGTTTCATTTTATTTTCAGCCGAAAAGCGATAAAGTTCGTTGACTTTTTACTGCACCAAGAATTATAATTTAGTTAAGCAAAAAAACTTGAATAATGCTTTACAGAATGCAAAAATACCCTGCGCGCTTACTAATTCTCTTTTCAGCAAAAAATAATGACAGGTGTATATCCTTTTTTGCATAAGCTATTATTATTTATTGTAAATTCATTAGTTACATTGTCATTCGTGAAAAAGTATCACGTCATCTTGAACAATTGTTGTTTTGATTCCTATTCCTCGATCTCGAATCTATCCCCTCGCGCCTGCATTACTCAGAGTTACTCTCAAACCTGTATCCACTCTCGAAGTTACTCTCAAGCTAGGATCCACTCTCTCTTCCAAATACCGTCTTCTTCTCATCATGCCTACTCTCAAATACAGTCAACTGTTTACGGGAGCGTAACAAAAATGTTTTGATTGCTGTTGTATAATGCTAAATGTATTTTTAAACTTTTAATTTTTCAAATTTAATAGTTCTGGATTATCTCTCCGCCATGAGGATAGAAATATTGACATTTAACAAATGATATCTTGTTTTAAGATGTTCAAATGAAACGTTACAATTTATTTATGAGTCCTTATTGTATATGTTACAATATTTAGAGTATGTCCAAATCTTTGTAGGAACTAATCACTGGATTTCATCTCCTGGGGGATTGTCATCAAGATTAAGATGTCTCACAGTTCTTACAAGTTAAGAAGTTAAAAATTTAAAAAATACTCCATTTTCAGACGTATTCTAGTATATGTTAATAATTCGAATGAATTTCCTATGCACATAAAGGATATTGTCTCCACTTCAAATTAATTCTCAGCTTCACCGACATCTATACTATTACACGAAAAAGAATAAAAAAATATATATCAATAGATGGCGATAACATAATTGGTAATAAATAAGTGAAATGTTCCATCTTGATTTAATAGATTTGATAGATACGGTAGCGTCTGTAAATAGGTGAACGTTACATTGTGTAAAGTGATCACTTAAGTCAGCCGATGACAGGTCGTAAGCCCTGTAATGCCCAAGACTTCCATACTTCTCATATAAAAATAATAGCTTCGTCTCTGTGAAACATCTTAATAATAATGTTACTTTCAAAAAAGGCTATCGTGTCTTATCTTTAAATTTACAATTCATATCATTAAGATATAATATAAGAGGTAATCAATTTTAAATTACCGCCATTTCTCTAGCGGTTCTTTTTGGAAGTTAATACTTGACAGCTGTCGTGTAGACAGCATGTGGTTACTAAATGGAGCGCTACAACGATTACTTATAGTGAAAGCATATTATGAAAGTAACAAATCATTTGTATTATGAAAGAAGATTGTTTAGTATGGCAGATATTACCATTGGCAAAATACAAAGCTCTACTAAAGTATTATATATTTTAAATACTAATTTAACGTATTAATTATAAATATATACATATAAAATCAATTTTGTCGACAAATTTTGTTTTTGTGTTACCGGAATTCGAAGCTCTATTTCCAATCCGGGGAAGTACACTACCAATTGTGTTATAGCGCCAGTATTTTTCATGACAAATTTTCGAACCTATATGTTGCACTTTTTCAAATTAATACATCTGTCGTTCAATTATTTGAAAGCCATCTACATTGTTTTTACTGAATCTCAAATACCTATTACATAGCTGACGTAGTGTAATTGGATAAACGCACTTCCCCGAATAGGAAGAGATCCTGGTTCGAATTCCGGTGGCAGCTAATATATTATTTCGATAAAATTGAGTTTATCTGAATGTATATCTTTCTAATTAATGCATTTAATTTATATTAAATATATAATATTATGGAGAGCACATTCTTATTGTGAAGTTGTAATTATTCAGAACAGACGGTCTGTGATGTTTTAAAAACTAATTTAATGTATTAATTATAAATATATACATATAAAATTAATTTTGTCGAAAAATATTGTTTTTGCGCTACCGGAAAAAATGAATTGATAATTCTGGCGTCTGCAGTCGGTTTACTCAAAGGTATTTGAGATTCCGTAAAAACAATGTAGATGGTTTTCAAATAATGGAATGACAGATGTATTAATTTGAAAAAGTGTAACATATAGGTTCGAAAATTTGTCATGAAAAATACTAGCGCTATAACAGAATTGGTAGTGTACTTCCCCGGATTGGAAATAGAGATCCAGCTTCGAATCCCGGTAGCGCAAAAACAATATTTTTCGACAAAATTGATTTTATATGTATATATTTATAATTAATACGTTAAATTAGTATTTAAAATATATAATACTAATTGATGCATTTAATTTATATTAAGAATCACAAAACTATGTTTTGAAAAAAATTACAACTTCACAAATAATAATGTGTTTTCTTTAAAATATTATATATTTGGCTATAGATTTTTTTAATATTTTTATACGGTATTATCATTTTTTTTCTACGTCTACGACAATGAATCAAAGAATTTTTACATTTTTGAGTAATGTCTAGTACGTATATAAAAAAATCTTAACATCTTCAGTACTATTTAGGTATTAAGGAAAAACATTAATTTTATGTCTGAGATACAACTTAATTAATACCTGTCGTTCATAAAATACATTTAATATGAAAAAATTGAACATTGATATACTACTTATTTTATTGTAGATACCTATTTCTTGAATACTTTAAATTAATGCGAAGTCTTGTATTTTCATTTTTTATATGTTATTTAATATTCTTCTACTTCAAATTCATTCAAAAGTCAATCATCCATTGAATCAACATTAATTAATTACCTGTAGAGTCACGTGCCATCTAATAACTTGGAATGTAATAATCTGGCTGATATAAAGAATTACAGAGTTATTCAAGATATATATTTTTTGATACTAATTAAATGAAACAATTAGAAAGATATACATATAGAAAAACTGCAAAAGCACAATAATAATGTGTCCACTTTAATACATTAGTTGTAACAAAGTTTATCTAAAATTTAATAAAAAGAAAATCATCCCAAAGGTATTTGAGATTTTCGCAATAAAAACGTGAATTAAATTAAATTTAGAATAATAGATGTGTCAATTTGAAAGAACAACAGCATATAAGTTCGAAAATTTGTCGTCAACTTACTGTGTTACTCCGGATAGGAAAGGATCCAGATTCAAATCCCGGTAGCAAGAAAAATATTTTTTCGATATATTAAATTTTTCTGTATATTATGTATTCTGTATGTTCTGAAAAACTGCAACTTACAATATTAATAATATTATTAAAAAGAACACATTCTCATTGTAAAGTTGTAATTATTCAGAACATAGGTCTGTGATGTTTTTAAATACTAATTTAATGTATTAATTCTAAGTAGTCGTAAATTCGATGTCTTTGATATTAGACAAATTACGCTAATTCTACTATTAAATACATATATAAATACAAACAGACACATTTTAAAACAACTCAAAATATAATTTCCACACGGACAAATACAAATAACCTACAAACCCCAAGAGCACGTACAACATATGGTCAAAGGAACTACAAATATTTTGGACCTAAACTATTTAATAGATATGCTAAATGGTTTAAATCAATTGAATTGTCCCAAGAACATGAAACTATATATTAAAACTTGGATTCGTAATATGGGTAGAGCCAGTATTGGTGCACTCACCCAAACATATTGACTCATACCTATATTAATTATTGCTACAAAGTGATCCAAAAATTAAGTCCACTTTAAAATTGTTCTTCATATACACCTTTTATATAGTGATAAATGTAATTCTATCTACTACTTGTAATTCTAATTAATTGAACAATTGCTTGTAAACTATGCCCGTCTCGACACAGAATTTCTCTAGTGAGACGGGCACAGTCCAAACTGATTTTTACATTGTATTATATAGTTACTAATAAAATAAATAAATAAACAAATACCGAACGCCTTGTCGAGACTTTTGAGTCCCCGACTATCCTAGAAGAAGAGAATTAAAATAATGATGATATCTAAGTAACATGAGTAAGATGAGTTGCTTCAAAGCGATGAATCGTGGGTTATTACATGTAAGAACGATGAATTATTGTAAGTAGTCCACGTTGCCTGCGCATTAAACCTGCGCAGTAAAGTGTCTACATAGCAAATAGTCCAGCTAGAAATATATTATTTATTTAATCCATGTGTTCCTCACTTGGCCGTCGGTCGCGGTAAAAATATAAGATTTGTACATAATGTATCCGTTTTAGGTATAAGTCGGTGTTTACTCGGAATATTTCATATTATGTATATCTTTATAATATATTTATGCACATTTGTAACAATGATCCTCGAGTTTAAAAGACTCACCAGCATGGCGATGTTGGGCAGTATGAGCAGGTCCTCCTCCATGAGCGGGTAGGATAGATGGGGTTGCCACTGCAGGGGGTGGATGGGAATACTGTTGAGTGTTCCATTGGAGTTGAAGGTCACGTTACCATGCTCAAACAGCTCCCTGAAGAACAATTATAATGTTAAAAAGAAAAGAGGAATTCTTTAAAAATTATGGTATACAGGGTAGCTATTTGATTCTGCGCATTTTTGCCAATGTTTTTGTTCAATGAAACATATAAAATAAAACTCAAACGGATTAGAATCCAATAATAATTATTAAATTAAATAATATACCTCAACCGGTTTCGCGTATCTCAAGCTTCATCAGGACGTATTTAAAACAAATCATAAATACGAAAAGAGTACACTTATGTATACGTAAAGAGGGAGATATATTTTACCCATTAGTCCCATATTAGGTATGTTTCTTTAAAATCAATTTAATATCCATCAACACTGTATTTACCCCTCCCTTAATGCTCCGTCTATCTGTATATGTATTCTGTCTCTTTCTTTCGCATATAATTTTACATTCTGTCTCCCTCTTTATGTATATATAAGCTTTTTATTCTACAAGTCTCATTCATAAGCTTGAAAAACATTGGCAAAAATGCGTTGAGTTAAATGGCTCTTATATTATTTTTAATTTCATTTGCAAAAATAACCATTACTCATACATCAAGTAGCCAAAAATGATGCGACCAGAATGGATAAAAAATAATAAAATAAAAGTGGCATCTTCAAGAAGAAAAAAAAGACAACATTAAAAACAGTTTATCTCGAACTTGTGACAGCAATCTAAATTAATAATGCATCTAAGCCGTTATAAAAACTAATATTCTGCATTGCTGCTCCGTGAACTTGAAACTTGTCAACGTGATATTAAAGTCACTGAGGACGGCAAGCTAAAAAGTGTGACCGACACTAAACCTCAATAAAAATATATTATTATAATTTTAATTGACCAATCTATTTGTTTTTTCATTTAATTATTTTAATAAGTAGCAACAAACATTTTTTCAAATACTAATTAAATGTATTAATTATAAAGATACACATATAAAATTAATTTTATCCAAAAATATTGCTGTTGCGCTATCGAGATTCGAAAAGGAATCTCTTTTCCAATCCGGCAAAGATGCATTAGTGACAGTATTTTTGACGGCAAATTTTCGAACCTATATGTTACACTTTTTCAAATGAATACATCTATCGTTCCATTATAATATAAAATAAAATGATTTTATATGTTTAAATAATTACAACTTCACAATAAGAATGTGTTTTCCTTAATAAATATTTTATCGATAATTAGAATTTTCCTATATAGCTATCTTAATTGATACATTTAATTTGTATTAAAATACCACAGAACTATGTTCTGAAAAACTACAACTTAACAATAATAATGTGTTATCTTTAATAATTAACTATTAACACTGTACACCATAAAACACTGGTGAATATTTTTAACACTGAATAAGTTAACACTCATTTGAATAACAAGGTTCCAACTGATCTTATCACCTTTCTAGATCTTCTATTTCTATCTCACAGCGATCATTGATAATACTGAAAATAAGTTAATACCTTAAAACTGATCAATATGTGCATACTCAAAACAAAATATACTTGAATATGTGTTGAAATACAATCATCCAAAACTTTGAAGCTCATTATTTTATTTATTATTATTTTATTTTTTTTATATCACGTCAAAACTTTATTATTTTCGTGAAATTTTAAATTTTTCGGTAAATTCGCGCCATTACAGCCATTTACTCTAATAAAAACATTTTTTCTAACAGTTATTTACGGTAACACGAGTTGACAGCATGGCTGCGTTCGGGTATTTATATCATGGTATGGTAAAGGTTAAGCTTGAGAATTTGGAATCTGATGAGCTCTCACTAAACTTGAAGTACAATGTAGAAGATCGAATGAGCCAAAGACAGTTTCAGTAATTACACGACGGTTGTAAAATTGAGATTTAAAAATCTTTCACTAGACCAATAGCCAGAGTTATTAAATTCTTTGCACAACGTTTGATATTCAACAGATGTGTGGAAGCTTCCGCCCAGTTGGAATCTGACGATGTAGAAGATCCATCAGATCTTATATTTAAAGAGTACAATGCCCTAGACATGAGACAAATCGATATGTTGAGATTCGTCCAATATTTCCATGCCAACAACTCACTCCAAGCAATAAATCATGGACACAACACAAGACAAACAACACGCCAGTTTCGAGAGCAACAACTACATTCTATCAAAGATTCTAGCTCATGTTCTTAGCTCCGAAACTGTACAACACACGCAGCACCAACTGAAAATCGTTCACTTCCAATAAGATTACACAAATATGGACCCAATATATGATCCAATTGGGTAGAGATCAATCAGAAGCATCGCTATCCAACATTCTAATATAATCATTATACAGTGCCTACACTGATAATTCACTAGTTCTACAACATTCTCACGACATATTTTCTTTTTTTTTCTCTCTCTATTTTTCTTTTTATTCCTGTCGAATCTTTATCTGTCTTGAATTAAATAACACCACAACAGCACGAAAAAAATTGTCTACTTTAACACAGACTGCAGCCTAGCATAGTAGCCAGGACAATACAGTATATATCAGAGGTGAAGTCTACTCCACCCCACACAATAAACTAAGAGTATTTAATTGCAATATAATTGTATCTTATGTTATAATATAATATATTTATCTCTGTCACAACAAAAACATGTATCAATAAAGTCTAATGATTTTGGAAGAACAAACTAATCTCTATGCGCAGTCCCAGTCATCAATGCAAAAGTTGGAGAACAAAATTCATTCGAATTTGACTCAACTCAACAAGCACCAAATTACAGCTTAATTTCAATAATTAAATCCGATTTAAAATTCTTTGAAGAGGGAGGTGTTTTGAGGAAAAATTTTAGAATCCGTATACTCTTTTTTATTTTGTATTTATTTTGATTCCACCATCAATTTCAAAATTTTAATTTTTGTACAATGATTATTTTCTATATTATTAAAATATTTTTTTATACATAATGAATTTATTATCTTAAATACGCTGTTTATTATTATTAGTATTTCGAATTCCGAATTTTTATATTTCGTCTAAATTTGCAATGTTACACACTCTAGGTGTACTTATGCATATAGCATACCATTTTATTAATATTTTATTTTTTCTTACTGAAAATAAAGACAAAGAATACTACATGATGCTTTGTGACTCCTTCTCCCTGACCGCCCTCAACACTCCCTCTGGCCAACCCTTAAACGCCTCAACGACATAAATGTGTTATAATATTATATTAAATGGCACCTGTTGCAAATTTTGCATAGTAACTCTTCAGAATTTCGCTCCCAGGTATAGGGGATTTATACCTGGATCCTGACGAAATAAAAAAATTGTTATTTATTTATTTGACACGTTTTGTATTTTTGCTTTGAATAGCGACACCTACCGGAGACCTTACTTTCTAGAACCTCAAATTCAATGACAGATGGTCAATATACTTGCCAGTCGGAAAAATTCATATGATTTCGCTACTTTGTGTTTTTTTTGAGACAATGTACACTTCATATAAAATATATATATTTGCGTACTGTTATTGAATATATAAAATAGAAAACATTAAAGTAATCTTAACCTAGAGATATCAAAAACATGTTCGACATACTCGGTACTTTGGTATTTCATACAGTAGCTCTCCCAACACATCATAATTATATTGGGCTTGCGTAAAATTATGGCACCCCCTCCCCTAAACCCCCATCTTAAATTACAAATAAATTAGAATCCCGAGCAACGCCAGGTACGGATTATTAGATTATCATTGGCGGGTACTCACTTGTAGACGTATGGGCCAACCTGCACCAACTTTATAGGCTCCGTGCCTGCCAGGAACTCTTCGGAGTTGGTGACGTTGAAGAGGTAGACGCGCAAGTACAGGTCCACGGCTGGCTTTCTCCACATCTCAAATATCTCCCCTCCGGCGGCAAACGTCACTTTCTGGAAGAGAAAAAAATATATTATGTCAGATTTATTATTTAATCCTGCTCGTTATTTATTGCACTCCACTGCACTGGTTGGGATAGGATTAATTTAAATTAAGAGTCTGTTGTAAAGTACTTACCTAAACATTTTTTTAATACTAGAAAAAGTAAAAAACGACTCTTTCGCTGACATATTATCCATAATTAAATAAGTACGTACTTTACAATTGTGAATCAGCAGAAAAAAATCGTTATATTGTATTAAAAGCATTTTCACCTTGAGTCACCTTGAACCACCTTGAGTCTTGTCACATTGATAGATTTTTGTAGATTATCATTGTATACTTTATTGTTAAAAACAATGTACACTTTTTATGATTATGTTATAACAGTACCTATGTACATGGCAGCAAGAAACTATCAACTGATTTGATAGAAAGTTACGCTACTTTGGTGATTTTTCTTACTGGCAGTAAATACAATGTACGCTACTTGAATAGGAGCCTACATAAAATGAGAACTGTACAACGTCATATATTGATATGATTTATTTTTTATTGAAGGAAACTATATACTGTACGTACGCGGTGTATCAACCTAACAGGTATATATATCCTGTACCCGTCTAGCAAGTTAATTTTTCAAATATATCGCGGAACGGGCGCTCGGTGCACGCGCTGCTAATGTGAATCTTACTAGTCGCTCAGGTGGCGAAATCACAATGGCGCGTGAGACTGAATTTTTTAGTTCTGATTTTTTATGATGATATTATATATGTCTCGGAGAACAGTACAAAGTTGAGCGCAAAACGAGCTATAATTCAATTAGAATAGAAGCACTTAACTATATAGCTATAGTTATCTCGCATACGAGAGATAAAAATCTCAACCGAATTCATGGACACACATCAAAGTGCTGTCTCATCAACAGATTAAAATTTAAATCTTTTATATTATAAATTAAATATTAACTTTTTTTTTAAGGAGAACACATTATTATTGTGAAGTTGTAGTTTTTTATAACATAGTTCTGTGATAATTTTAATTTAAAGTATACATATATAATGTAGATTGCTTTTAAATAATGGAATGATAGATGTATCAATTTGAAAGTGCAATATATAAGTTCAAAAAATTGTCGTTATCTTACTATGGTGTCGTGGCGTAATCGGTCAGCGCACTTCCCCGGATAGAAAGGGATCCCGGTTTGAGTCCGGGTGACAACAAAAATATTTTTTCGATAAATTGATTTTATCTGTGCATTCGTCAAATTAATAAATTTAATATGTATTAAATATTAACTTTATAACTCTTTTTGAAACTATGTAATTCGAAGGTGATATTAAGAAAAATACAAATATTTAGAAATACACATTTCATAAAAATACAGATACGTAAAAGAATGTTTTAATAGATCATTCGCGCGTGAAAAAACTTTCGTTTTAATACCCGCCTGACAGATTGCAGCCAACTTCAGTTGCGTAAGGTCGTCGCATAGTCTTATCCGTGGATCCAAACCGCCACTTCGTCATGAGCAAATAATTGACGCCTGCAGCCAATTGGATGAATCAGATCAAGCAAAGAAATAAGGGATGGCTAATTATTCAACTGGAGAACCCCCTCTACGGTGGGCCTTTTATCTCCAGTGTTGCTGCTTTTAATGTTCTTGCGCTGGCCGCAAGAATCGGGTCGATTTCATCCGTATGTACCTTTTTTTCCGTGGGAACAATATTAACTGAGTTTTTAAAAAGAATGAACAACCACTATTTTAAATCAGGCTGACAAATGAAATTGGTTGAAATATTTACAAGGTCAATTTAATAATCTACAAACTCTTTCAATAATTTACAAACGTTATGTAATATTTTTGTTAGTTAAATTATTTTATAATGTTTTGATTATTCAATGTTATTATTAATCATATGTCGTATCTTTATCTTTCATGAATTAAATAACACCACAACATCACGAATAAAATACTGGCTACTTTAACACAGACGGCAGTCTAGCAAAGTAGCCAGGACAATGCTGCATATATCAAAGGTGGACTCTACTCCATCCCACACAATAAACTACGAGTATTATACTGAATTGCTATATAATTGTATCTTATGTTTATCATGTTATATTATAATATATTCACCTCCGTTACGTCTGTATGTTAATAAAATCTAATAAATAATTGAAAATCATTAAATATTTTTGGTTATTCAATTTTGTGACTTATGTTAATTGTTCAATATATTGTCATACACACCGTTTGTCTTCTTTAGCGCAGATTTTGGTCCAGTTAAGGTGACAATGAACATCTCATACATTATGTATTTATATTATTGTATCAGAAAAGCTGAATTAAATTTTTTAAATATATTTAAAATATACTTTTTGACGTGTCAAAATCTGCTTTATTATAATACAGCGGCATACTCATTGTCTATGTGAAAAATCACGAATTATATATATTTACATAAATGATATATAATGTATGTATAAATTATAAAATAGTAATAGTTTATTTTTATATACCTGCGTCCAGATGTAGCGTTGAATAAAATATAGTCACGATTATATTATAATCACAGTTTTGAAATTATAATTCACCTGTTGTGATTATATTGTGTGATGATATGCTATTAATTACTTTTGCCATATAAAATAATGGTATTAATCATGTAGTTATGAATATAAAAATTTAAGCAAATGGTCTCTGCGATGCCGGATGTTCAAGATCCAAAATAGTCGACGCCTTGAAACGAAGGTGAGAATTCTTTACTCCATTCAAAGTCAAACAGATCACTGATACCTGCGAAACATTAACTGTAGCATTCAAACTTGCAGAGCGTCACAAATCGAGCAAATAAATTCATTAACGCTGGATGAGATAAAATAAATACAAACATGGTTAAACGATTCTTCGGTCTCCGTTTACGGTATCAAAGTCCTCCAAAGAGTCTCGCTTCTGTTCGTCAATATCCATAAAGATTTTTTACACAACACAAACTCTGAAGTAGGTATTATGCTACCCAAAGATTATTTGGAGGCAACTCTCGACTTGCGTAGTCCGCCGTGTAACACGACTCCGTTAGATATTCTCCGTCAGTCCTTTTACCATTGACGTTCCGTTCGTCATTTGTTCTTCTTTCCTCCTTCATATCGATATTGCCATCTAGTGGCCTCAATCATATGAAACACGTAATGCATCTCCTAATGTTCCGTTCATCAGTTGAATGAAGTAAAATTGAATAAATTGTTGCAATATTAAGGAGAATACAATATTATTGTGAAGTTGTAACTATTCAGAACATAGATCTGTGATATTTTAAAGGTATTTAAGATTCCGTAAAAACAATGTAGATGGCTTTTAAATAATGGAACGATATATGTATTACTTTGAAAAGTGTAACATGTAGGTTCGAAAATTTGTCGTCAAAAGTACTGTCGCTGTTGCATAGTTGGTAATGCACCTTCCCCAGATTGGAAAAGAGATCCAGGTTCGAATCAACAATATTTTTGAATAAAATTGATTTTATATGTATATCTTTCTAATTAATGTAATTAATTCATATACAAAATTTAGTTTTGTTTATGGAACGGATTAATGAAAAGAGAACAGTAAGGAAGATGTATGACGCGAGTGTTGATGGTACCAGAAATAGAGGACGTCTGATGAATTAAATTTATTTTATATAATTAACGAGTAATTTGCCGAGAAAATGAAAACTTCAGCATTTGACGATAAACTTGAACACAATAGGAGATACAGGGTGTTACAATAACTCGACCATGCGTATATAAATTAGTTAGTTTTTTTAAAACACTATTTATTGTAAAGTTGCTATTTTAGACCATAGTTCTATGATATACAAAACAAATTAGATGAATAAATTCGAAATATATACATAAAAAATGTATATTTTGAAAATTCTTTGATTATCCGGAGAATACTTACACCACGTTAATCATTTGAACTGTCAACAAATGTTGTACTTTTATTTGTAGTATTCTTTAAATGCGACATCTATTATTTTACATTTGTATTAAATCTCAAAAACCTTTCGGTAATATATGCTAAGAGATGCAAGGATTATTTAACATTTATCAAGAAATATTCGGTACAACATATATGGTATATATCTTATAAAAAACACTTTTTTAGTGTGATATTGCAATTTGTTTTAAATATCCAAGAAATATGTACATAAAACAAATTAGATTTATCAACAGAAAAAATCAGTATATCGAAAAAATATTTATTATATTATAAAAATTTATTCAGCTCACGTAGTTTATTTCCAGATCAACGGTACTAATATTTATCTCATTTTGTGGACACGCAGAAGAAGCAAAAGTGTGATATTTTTCAAAAAATAAACGTGTGGTGCTCTATCCTCTGACCTTCCAAGAAATGCAGCACGATACAAAACGTCTGAAGACGTAACGGAGAAAAATCGTCGTCTGCGGATATTCGTTTAGTCGAACATGTCAACCTTGGAGCAGGTTGCTGAGCGAGCAACGCGGAATCAAGTTCAGGGTCGAGCTGAGCTGCAGCCACTTGTGCCGGTTACGCGGCTCCACGCCAGACCTGGCGACCTCCGCTGCCGGTTGTGTAACTCTGGCCTGTGCTAATTTCTCTCCCGTCGGTGAAATACATTTCATCCGATGATGACTTTTCAATATGTAAATAAATAATCGTATCCCTCTCTCTGCTCAAAACTTGGAACCGTTATTTGTACATCAAATCAATTATTTGCGAAAAATCCTGAGGCATTGGAGTGGAAGTGACTGGATATGATGAAATGGATATTCGGGGGTTAGGACGGTGGCTAAATGAAATAGTGTTGTCGGCGTGTGTTGAGGTTTATTATGACAGTATGATAAAAACAATGAAGACATATAGAAATGAAGAAATAAAAGGTGCACGTGTATTATGGAATGAAATGAAGCGAGTTGGCGGTCTTGCTCGGCGCGCGCGGGACGAAACGATGAAACTGGAGAGACTCCTCGGCGGTGAATCGAGCCAGGCTTGCAGCAGCAGCCGGCAACGCTGTCGCTAGCGTCGATGCTGACTGAGATGGCGGTGGATTTGAATTTGATATCTCATTTAAGCGGTCAGCGCAATATTGAGGTTTTGGTCAGTCAAACAGAGTCAGTTGGGCCGCCGCTTGTGGTCGGCAAGTAGAGCAAGATTGGTCAGCGAATAATGTCATATTGGGCAGCTCTGAAACTATCCTAACCTAACCTAACCTAACCTTTTTGTTGGTGACTAATTTAATAATCTAATATATATAATATTTATTTTGAATTCGCATAAATATGAAGCTGACTAAAGGTGTGTTTACTTGCTGATAGAATTTAGTACGTTTTATTTCGACAATTTCCGGTCGCCATCTTTGATTATTAATTTTCCCATTGTTAATATTTGGTTTTTTCAAATTGTTTCCCAGAATGACAAAAATCACTGCAGAAGACCATACTTTGATCAAAAATTTGCGTATTGAAAAACGTTGGGGTTGTAGTTAAAAATGATCAAAGAGTTTCAAAACAAAGCCTGGAGTATAACTAGATATTACAGCAGGACGGAGCTCCATCTCACACAGCCAGAAATACAATCAACTTTATTCGTCGTGAGAATGTTAATTTCATCGATCCAGGCATGTGGCCACCGAACAGATCAGATTAGATTATGCAATACGGGGTGTTTTGATGATTTCTGATTAGCTAAATGTTTAGCAAAAAAAATTACATTATGAATTATAATTAATTATATTATGTTTTGAAATAACTCATGTGTTGTGAGATGTTCTCACTTTTTTTGGACCACCCTGTATATACTAGATGCGTCATTCTAATCCGGAAGCGAATCCACACGCTATAATGATTTATAAAATGCTGCACTCTGAATTCTGTACTGACTTTTACGCTCTTTCGAGATAAATCTCCGAGAAATATCTCATCCATGGACACACGCTACACGAGGGAACCTCTTTTCGCCCCCCTACCCCAGATGCCTCACACCATTTATGCCACATTCTGTACACATATAACGCCTCCATTGACGTCATTTAATACCTCCGCACCTGTTGTGATGATGGAGCCAAGATGTTTCAACGGTTTTATTGCTACCAGGTCCTCCGACAGCAATTGACTGTTTCGAGTGAACCTGCATCGTTTTGAATGTATTTATTTTTTTAGTTCATTCTCTAGTGTTTGGTCAACTTTTTTAATTCTTCTTGGTTTTGCTTAAATTTACGGAGCGTTGTATAATCTTAAATCGGTCTATAACAACATGTTTTTCTCAAGATGTTTCTGCAAATGAGACATTCTGTAATCACGGTAAACAGGAATGGACTTAGAACAGGTTCAACGGTTGCGGATATCGTGCTTCCTTTCCCGCATGCAGTGCAGAAGTACTTAATCTTTATTATTATTATATCAAATTAGAAGGTAAACAGTGTTACAAATAAACTATAATTTACTAACTAAATACTGTACTTCTAATCTATATTTTTTTTTAATGTAAAATTTGGTATTTGTATTAATTGTGTTGTATAAGCGAGTAGATTATTATAAAAGAGAACACATTCTTATTGTGAAGTTGTAATTATTGTTGTGATATTTTATTATATATTTATATATATATATAAAATCAATTTTATCGAAAAATATTTTTGTTGCGCTACCGGGATTCGAATCTGAATCTCTTTTCCAATCCGGGGAAGGTGCGTTACCAACTATGCTACAGCGACAGTATTTTTAACGACAAATTTTCGAACCTATATGTTACACTTTTTCAAATGAATACATCTATCGTTCCATTATTTGAAAGCTATCTACAATTGATACGACTTATATATTATTAAGGAGAACACATTCTTATTGTGAAGTTGTAATTATTCAGAACAGACGGTATGTGATATTTTAAACACTATTTAAATGTGTTAATTATAAATATATACATATAAAATCAAAAAAATATCGCTGTAGCATAGTTGGTAATGCACCATTCCCGGATTGGAAAAGAGATTAATTAATACATTTAATTTGTACTTAGAGTAGATTATTATTCAAACCAATATCGTGTCAGAACCATTTGAAATTTGCGTATCTTTCTGGTATTTGATATCTGATGCCGGTGCAAAGATCACTTTAACCTAAAATAAGATATTGAAGAACGCGTTCTTCATTACTTTTGTAGATGTCCATTGAACGGGTTGAATGTCGCGCAAACGTCATAGCTTAACACGGCGTGTTTATGCGCAACACCCGACGGCACTGGCCACCAGCTCGAAGGCTACCAGCTCCGAGGAGTTGCTTTATGGTGTAGAGCAAACACATCTTCATTGAATTTTAAGTTAAACAATTTTGTGGTCGTTTTACGCGAGGAGGTGCAGCACACGGAGAGTATGTTCGCATAGTCTCAGACAAGAGTGCGCAGACTGTACAGTCAAAAAGCTGTGCACAACTATTATTTATAACATATAAATCATATAAAATCACAATTGCTCCTCAGGAGCAGACATGCTATGTATTGGAGAAGATGACGACAAGCAACAACGAAAGACAGAAAAGCAAATAAATATAATGTGTACAGGGTGGCTCAAAAAAAGTGAGAACATCTCGTAACACATGTGTTATTTCAAAACATGATATATAATCAATTGTAATTCTTAATGTAATTATTTTTACACAATATTTCGCTAATCATTTAAATCAACAAAACACCCCATATTGCATAATTTACTGGATTTAAATCTGGGGTGTTCGGTGGCCATATGCCCGGCTCGGTGAAATCAACATTCTCACGACGAAGATTATATTTCTGGCTGTGTGAGATGGAGCTCCGTCCTGCTGTAATGTCCAGTTATGCTGTAGTATCTAGCTATACTCCATGCTTTGTTTTGAAACTCTTTGATCATTTTCAAATTCGCAAATTTTTAATCAGAATTCGGTCTTCTGCAGTGATTTTTATCATTCTGGACAACAATTTGAAAAAATCAAATATAAACAATGATGGCGACCGGAAATTATCGAAAAAAAACGTAATATAGGTAAGTAAGTAAATTAGTAAACTAGTTAAGCTATTGTTGATATAGTTAAACTAATTTTGATGTAATTATATCACATTTTACGAAATGTTATCTTTTTTTTGGGTCATCCTGTATATATAAATACGTAAACATAAAGAACACAAAACAACACACAAACGTAGTGAAAGTACACTGTAAGTCAGTCTCAAAGGAATTCAGACGATTTAGTCATGACACTAGCAAGCTACAACTGACAGAAATACACCCCGATGCAGCCCAGGGAAGATGGCAGACGGGTTACTCCTATACCTCACACTAGCAGGAATCTCCCTTCCCAGTAGCTCCTACCGCGACACCCATACTATAATGAACTCCCTGAAGAGTTCAAGGTTACGTCTGCTACGTATTAGGTCATCATTACGTGAGGAACGGTGACCCAGTCCTTCCATTGTAGTTTCTCTATAATTTTTAAATATACGTATTTACATATGAATCAATCAAGTAATAATAAATAATCTCTTCTCTTGCTGGCCACTAGAATCTCATAGATTTTTTCTGTAGTCTATGTGTTGAAGAAAATGATATTTCTCATTTTAAAAGAAACTTTATACACTTTGCTTTTTCTGTACTTTTTATTCTGATGTGATTATTTTAAAACTTTCGACTACCGCCATTTTGAAAGATGACGTATCAAGCTGGCTAACTGATATTTGACTCTCGGAGGATAGAGACATTCTTGCGCCTTGCAGTCCACGAGATACACTACAACATGCGCACAGGCACCCAACATTTTGGTTTCCTTCATGCTCAGTGTTTCCATTTATTACAATGCTACGGAGAATACCAAAGATACACCTGCAATAGAAGTTCAAAACTAAGAGAATCGAAGCAAAACAGAGATGGCTTGAAATCAGTGGCGTGCAATAGGTATAGATTTAGGTTATGCTGTTACCAATGATATTATACAATCATATTTGATATATGTACTACAATATATGTTGTACATAGGATTATATACGACTCTACGATGTATTTATTCGTAATTTTAGAGTACTATTAATAGTGTTTTTAAAGTTTAAGTTTTAACGTAAAATAATACCTTTTTACTCACATAAAAAATTTATGGACGTTTTTAAGAAGACTTTTTATGACTGAACATGATTATTTTATTGTTTGAAAATCCTTCATGTAATAAATAAACGAATTAATTATTTTTATTAAAGTTTGACGTAGGAAATAGTTCTGTCAATTGCTTTTCGTTTTTCACAAATCAAAAACAAATTCATGCACCTCGAACGCAAAGAACGGTCATGAAATCAACACGTTAAAAACAGTGAGATAGTAAAATTTGCGAATTAGTGAAAGAGGAAGGTGTCTACTTCAGCGATTTGCACGCAGTTGCAACCCTTTCTAATGTTATTCTGTTAAAAAACAGCATAGGTAACGACTCCATACAAAACGGATCAACCGAAAGAAATATTCAATTCATTAAATACCCAATTATATGAATTAAAGATAGAACAGAGTAATGTGAATAGCTCAATGCGGCGAACGCACAAGAGCGCCATGGGTATAGCGGTGAGTTGTCGTGGTAGTTTTTAGAACTAAGCGATTAAAGTCTCTACTGGTACACAGATGGCGCTAATTGTAAAATAATGTTTCCGTTTATCTTAATCAAATTATTTCATTCATGTTTGTTTCCCAGATTTTTCAGCCACTACGTTAGCCGCTGCCTTCACCGCCCCCGCTGTATATTGGATTATTTTTCCTGAAAACTTTTCTAACAATAATTTTTTCTGCCATTTTCCACCGTCTTTCACTGAGCTCTCGCGGTACCTTCGTATCGATATTATTATTTTCTCACACACAAGCGGAGACAAACGGCCGCTGCCGTTGTAAAAAATCTATACAATAATGATTTTATTAATTCACATTTATAGTTCTTATTTATTGCCAACACGCATGAGGAAGGTCTCTTCGGATCTTGCATCTCCATATCTCGGAGAAGGTCGTTTATCAACATCCGTGATCAGGGTCGCTTTAGGGTCGCCGTATGCCCTGGGCACTTTTGCATAATATTGCATTCGCAGGCTCCATCAATTTATAAAACAAACTTCGCGAACACTGCTTAATTTTTTTTAGGGTGGCAACACTGATTCAATGTGTTATTTTGGTTCTGCGATCTACACTGATGCTGCATCGGGATGTGTATTATTCAATAATCGTAGTTTAATTTTCAATTTATTCATGTAAAATATCAAAATGACTCGAGTTATACATGAGTTTGCCAATGCAAAGAGTCGCAAAATTAATGTCATCTAATTTATTTTCAACTGTTTTTTTTTTTTATAACAAAGATTATTAAATATGTTTTTTGCTGCGTCATCGTCAGTAATAAACTAAAAGATAGACTATTGACTACATGGAGGGGTGTAGAGGGGGGCGTTGATTTTATATTTTAAATTTTTAACTTTTGTTACAATATATTCAGATACAAGACTGTCGTAGGCCCTTTGTAGGTTCGTGCCTACTGTTCTTGATGAATAATATTACCCTGTATGTGATGTAACTTCCATTCTATTCTATCCTATCTTCCATTCTATTCTATCCTATCTTTCATTCTATTCTATCCTATCTTCCGTTCTATTCTATAGTATCCTATCAAAAGTTTCTCTCCGAAAGATCTTAGCTAATGGCGACCGGACAATAAGCCGCGGAGTTTTAGAACTGCGTATGTAATAAACACGGTAAATCTATTATTTATTCGTACGTGACAGCCATATTTTATTAAATTAAGTGTTTGGTTAATTAACTAAACAATTTCTGTACCTTGACAATCTTGTAAATTGGACACGAGTTCGTGAATTCACATTATAATACAATTCTAAAAAAATCTCTTGATAATAAATGGAGACAACAGATGTACTTTATACTACCTACACATTTCAGTTTATTCATATACCTCCTAAAATTTACCTCTAGAAAGGGGTTTGGAACATTAGTTGCGGGACGAGGAACATTCTACATACATTCTTGGTGGAAACATAAAACCGATAGTTTATGATACATGTAGAGTGTAAGAGAGACGCAAGTCATGTTCACCCACTCGTGTCAGGTGCGCGCGCCGATGTCGCTCGGAGCGCCACGAGTTGCATCAGCAGAGAGCGGCACCGCAGCGCGGGGACACGCGCGGCAGAACGAACGGAATCGGCTTCCGAGATAGAGCTAGGAGTTAGGTTGCCCGTTTTTGTGGCGTTGTATTTATAATAAAGTCTTGACGAACCTGAAGATGTGCTATTTCTATGAAGATCCCCGCACCGCCAAATAACACATTTACGCAACAATAAAAGTATTTACTCTTCGAAAATTAAATCTTTGTATAAATAAAACGTACTTTTTACATTAATGCTTCATTATTATACTATCGGCGTTTGAATTTTAGTTCCAATCAAGTCATATATTTAAAAAAAAACGCGGATCTATTTGATTGCGTAAGTGGTACCGAAGTGATTACGCGGGTGACACCAAAATGAATATATCGAAACAAGCAATTTCCGTTAGTTCGTGTCTATTTATTAGGTAGTCTATGGAGTCACATCAATATCTTGTGATGCTTAATGAAGCACTGCTAAGATGACTTGAGGAATCTGAGACGGAGGAGAATACTCAAGATTAGTTAAATGGATTGAATAACAAACAAATATGTTTAGAATCGGATTTAAAACAAACTGCAATATTTCGGACATACGATGCGCGTTTCTTAAGTAAGTAAACACTTCTTCCAACGCTACACACCTTAAACTACTTCTCAAAATGGTCGCTACCATTTTAAAGCACTTGTCATAACGGGGCATCAATTTTTGTATACTTTTGAAATAGAACCACACCGCATGGGATGAAAACCCCGTATGTCATCAAAACGCTTGCCACCGAGGAACCGCTACAGACGAAGTCAGTCAACAGATGAAGGAAACTATTGCGCATGCGCAACTTTCTTAAAAAACGCGGTTCGTATTTATCATGAGACATCTATAAAAGTTTCAAATCCCAATTCAAGGAAAAATTTGCCCTGAAAGACGCCAAACCCCGTGACTGAAGAAACTTCAAAAATAATTTGGACTGACAGCGGTGAATTATAGCCAACATGGTATCCAACGTCGGACACGATATGAAAATAAGAAGACATATTTTAATAAAATGTAATAATAGATGTGTGGATAAAAAAAAATACCACAGAACTATGCACTAAAATTGCAACTATACGTCAAAAATGTGCATTCACAATGAAGCATATGTTCAAGATATGCAGTTTTTTTTAAGGCCGATGGACAGTATTAATATACTCACTGAGAAACGGAAAATAATAGCACGGGCAACAGAGATGAAACATAGGTTTTACTGGCAGATACGATTGTGCTGATAAAAGCTCGGCGGCAAGAGCACGAACTTACTCAAATGCCAGATAATCTAATATAAAAAATGAATTAAATATATTAATTATATAAAATCAATTCTATCGAAAAATATTACTGTTGCGCCACCGGTATTCGAACCTGGATCTCTTTCCAAACCGGGGACAGTGCAATATCCAACTATGCTACAGCGACAATATTTTTAGCGACAAATTTTCGAACCTATATGTTACCTTTTTAATATTAATACATTTAATTGTGTCATTATTTGAAAGAGTACCTTTATACCTTTGAGTAATCTGATAGCAGACGCCAGAATTATCAATTTATTTTTATTAAATTTTGGACACATTGATACAATTTTATTATTAGGAGAACACATTCTTATTGTGAAGTTGTAATTATTCAGAACATAGCTCTGTGATATTTTAAATATGAATTAAATGTATTAATTAGAAGAATAAATAAATAAATATTTTGTATATGGCGCAACAACAATATTTTTCGATAAAATTGATTTTACATGTATATCTTTCTAATTAATATATTTAATTCATATTTAAAATATCACAGACCGTCTGTTCTGAATAATCACAACTTCACAATAAGAATGTGTTCTCCTAATAATCTAATATACTTATTTACATTTTTTATCAACTTTGAAACACTGGCCGTAGCCACCCTTACAGGTCTTATTGGCCGCGAATACAGCTGTAAACCGAATTACAACTGCATACAAGTATAACACATTCAGCTGATAACGCTGCAACATAACCTTGATTTTTTAAATTATTTTTTATAAATACCCAGGCTCCGCTATACAGTTAGCTCATTGAAATTCAACACAATTTCATAAGATAACATTAGTTCAGTTCAATGGTTTCCATACTTCAGAAAACCTTGGCAAGCGAAATGTAATCGGAGGTCTACTCGATCAGCAATAAACAAGACAGTTGAATTTACATATATTATGTTGGCGTATATTATATGTCTATTAATTAATCGAAGAGAATTGTAATTATGAAGTATTTGATTTAAATGTCGATTTCACACGGGAAAATATGACACAAGATGCACTGCCGATTTCTTAAACCATCTAGCATTTATAGTTAGAGGTAGGGCTTCTAAAAAATCATCCGAAAAAAAATAACCGGTTTTAACTGTCTTCGTAAAATTGAAATATTTCGTATGTTTGAAATATTTATTTTAAAAAATAAATTCAATTAAAATCTACAAAAATGCTATGTTATTTATTACAAGACTTTTTTTTATTTCTTCTTCGTGATTTGGAGTCGACTCTTGCAAGTGCATAAGAACACAGTTTGTTTATTGTTCAAAGTCCCATTTTGAACAATAAATTATCAGTGTCCTCGAACCTAGGGGTAACTGGGGTCATTGTCTTTGCGATCTCTGTCTGCCCTCGACATTTCCATGGACCACAAAATCATCGGAAGACGTCGAAGAGTGTCTTAACCGCTGGTCCTTAATGGCTGGGAGAAATAGAATAGAAGAAGAGAATGACAGTACGCAATGCGGAACATTTGTTTTAAATTTTGTCAGAAGAAAGAAGGCCACAATATTCGTGTGAAAATAATTCCGATTTCTAATTGTTTTTGCTGTCACGTGTTATAACACTGTTTATGATTAATGCCATCTATTATGATAATCAATTAGATTCTACACACATTATGAACTTATCAATATTCATATATAAAATTAATTATATCATATTCTTTTAAGACATCACATAATCGCTGGGACTTTATTTTTAGCACTTGTCCTTCGAGCTAGAGATGACCATTGCATAAATAATCCATATAAATTAAGACATAACCTCAAATAATGATGAATGAACGACAATTCTAACACGTATATAGTTTTTTTAATACAAATTAAATTAATCAATTAGAATTCAGTGATTCCCAAAGTGGTCTATATCGACCCCCAGGGGTCTATGATAACCTGCAAGGGGTCTACGTCAGCGAAAAAATAATTTGGGGGTCCATGAAATGAAAATGGGGGTCCACGATAGTGGATCTCAACATACACTGATAGTACCTATTTACTTACATTATAATCTTATAATATAAAGACATATACATTATTTATAAAAGTACCTATGAAGTAAAAATTTATTATATATGTTTATAAAATTGTGTAAGTTGTAGGATGTAGGCATTCGCTTTGTGGTTTATGTTTTTAACACTAAACTTTACTACAATTAGAAATTTACAAAAAATCAATATCAGGTAAGTACTGGGTCTACCAAAAACCGAAAAACATGGCAAGGGGTCTACGACACAAAAATGTTTGGGAACCTCTGAATTAGATATTTAAATTAAATATAATAAAATATTTAACTATACGAATATTTTTATCCGGGGAAACGCATTTTTGTCATATTAACCGATTACATTTTCATTATATATCTCATACAGACAGTGGAAAATATATAGAAGTATGGGTAATTACAGGGCTTACGACCTGTCTTCAGTACATAACAAAAATGTGTTATTATTTAAAACATATTATATAGTATATATTTCCAAATTAATTAAATTAAGTTCTTAATATATTTCTGCTGTATCCCAATAATTACAGTGGAAATCGCTTAGATGATGATGACATAAAACGATAGAGGATCCGTGCAAAGATGCTGTCACGGCATTTCTACCAATGCAGTAAGGAGCTAAAGAGGATCTTATTTAAATCATTCTTCTCCAGCATGATGCATACCTGCGACCTCTGGTCGAAATACAAGCAAGTGACGCGCAACCGTCTCCGAATTCGGTACAACAACTCATACAGAATACTGTTCGGATTGGCGCGTTATTGTAGCGCATCTACAATGTTTGCCGAAGGCCGTATACGTGGATTCGTTCCGTTTCATTGAGTATATAATATTTTGTAACTTAAATGTATTATATAATATGTATTATATTTATGGCGGATCGGATCTTCATAAAAAATAAAAATAAAACCGCTGGAATAAACACATTATTATTATTAACATGAAAATCTGAGAATGGTATTCTGGTCCTGGCAAAATATTATGTAATTTCATACATTTGTTTTTTTTTCACGTAAAATATAAATCACTAAACGCTAGTAGATTTCGCATCTAGGAAGAACAACCAAATATACTGGCGGTTGCCAGTCGCATAGTCAGGAACAGGAGTCGAGACAGACCTTCAAGAGGTGAGCAAGTGACGAGGGTTGGAGAGCGCTGTGTATTGCCTATGATCACGGGGACGCTAAAAAAAATTAATAATAATAATAATAAAATTAAAAGGGGTTGAAAAATTAAACTTACCCAGTCGAAGATCTGGTCATAGGGGTTGGTGAATACGATGGCCAATCCCGCAGCCAGCGTGACAGCACTGATGGTCAGCAATACCAGCAACCCTGAAACGGAGACACATTAAAGTCTGCAACATTTTGACATATATATGTTGCAATCGCAACACGGGTGCTAGAAAAGGAACAGAGAAAGTGACTCACCAAACTCCGCCTCTCTCGGGTCTACCAATCACCTCCGAACGCAGTGGACTGTATGGAATTATCACACTATTTCGCCAAAGATTCGAGTCTCCGAGATTGATAACAGTGTTTTATCTGTACTGATTCAGAGTGGCCGATCAACTGATGGGGGGAGGGGAAAGTAAAGGGGGAGGCACAGAACATTAGTTCGTTCAACGAATATAATAATAAGTATAAGTCTTCTACAATATTCTAAAATGATATCTATTGTAGAGATCTATCGCCTCCGATGACCCTGAACGCACCTTGCTTATACTGGTGGGTAAAACAGAGCTCTTAACAGCCGAAAAAACGCACGCAGTACCGACACCAGGTGCCGATACAAATGCGCCCGTAACCGTCTAAACGGCCGGCTCTTTTATCTGTAACTCTGATTTCATTGTACAGCTTAAACACTACTCCAAATCTGTAAACTATCCTAAATAATAAATCAAATGACAAACGTAACTAGTTTTCGTTTCTTAACTTACTCCAGCAACAAACACATACACTATACACTCGGCAATCATCATCAACGTGAGTGATGGGTATTTATTAGGGCACCCATCATTCACACAAAAGCAGATCCTTCATTGCGATACACATTTACTTTATAACGAGTTACATTTTATACATATCCATCATACTATCTAACGTGGGGCCCATTGGTTGCATTTGCACACATTACTCCACTGCATATCCTTAACATCTTAACATTATAGCGTTTTCCAATCAATGCAACACGGTTCGTATACGGTCACCGATGAAGCTGACTACAAATAGCGCCATTAAACTTTATGTGGCTGGCTACCTTACTTCGACTGCGATTGAGAAATAAAATGATATTATGAGAAATAATTAGACGCGATGAGAATGATCGGAGTATAATATAATTCGCAAGTCACCTAAGTGATGAGCGCTCAATTGACCCGCGGGGTTCACACTTGTAAGGGGTCACGTAATCGTACTCATATGACATTCAATATAACATGTACTTATTATATCACGTGTGCCAGTGAACACGTAATCAAACGGTTTCATATCAAATGGAAAGAAAATAAAAATATATTTATTATTAGGAGAACACATTCTTATTGTGAAGTTGTAATTATTCAGAACAGACGGTCTGTGATATTTTAAATACTAATTAAATATGTATCTAATCTAATGATATCTTATTTAACTCTTTATATATATATTTATGTACATTGATCAAAGCACTTTGTTTACTACTATACCGGAAGAACACTGTCTGCTATAATACAGTCAAATACAAGTGTGGCAGGCAGGGTACCCAAATATATTTCTTACTTTTCTGAAAACTTTATCTGATTATAATATAACACAATGTAACACACTGTACTAAGAATCAAATAAATAAATTATTAAATATGAAATAAATATATTAATTTGAAAGATATACATGTAAAATCAATTATATCGAAAAATATTGTTGTTGCACTACTGGAATTCGAACCTGGATCTCTTTCCAAACCGGGGAAGGTGCATTATTTTTGACAACATTTTTTCGAACCTATATGTTACACTTTTTCAAAAATAATGTCGCTATAGCACAGTTGGATAATGATAAATAACAGGGGCGTGCAGTGCATACAAGCAAAAAAGCTGAGCATAACTAAAAATTCTGGGAAACAAACATAAATTAATAAATTGGATTAACATTAACGAAAACATTATTTTGCAATTAGTGCCATCTGTGTACCAGTAGAGACTTTAATTGATTAGTTCTAAAAACTCACCGCAACTCACCGTTGTACTCATTAGAAAATATCTTAACACTTTTACTTTAAATTGTGTGTTATTTTCACCACTATTTCAAAAATATTTTGGAGGCGCTCGGTATCGAGCCCGGTATCTATGACATGCTAAGCACCTTGCTTTTCTCCCATTTGACTATCATAAATGATAAATGAAAAGCGAATGGTAAGAAAGATATATGACGCAAGTGTTGATAGCACCATAAGTAGAGGACGTCCGCGGAAGACTTGGCACGACCAGGTAAACCAGATACTGGAGAATGGTCCTGTTAGAAGCCTCAATAACCGTCGAGCTTCTATGAGAAGATGTATGAATGTGGATGAGACGAGAATTGTGTGTCAGTACAGAAGTGTATGGCGCTCTCTCCTCTCAGCCTACCCCTGCGGGAAAACGGCGTGATAGCAAGTAAGACTGTCATATATGTATACAATTCAGATTTTTTATACATTGTGATAATTTATTGTTTACGTCTACATGTCATATCGATAGGCCGCCCTAAAAAGAGATACTTGGGGAGGCCCTCATCCAGAAGCGGGTATAAAACAGCTTACAATTACTTTAACATATTTAATATCCAATTTTAATACTCAACTTTTAATTTGATTTAAAAAATAGTTGTCCCTGGTAAAATAATTAAAGTAATTGCAGCAACTTATTGCGGGCAACACAAAATTTTAATCGGCTATTTTCACATCTTTACTGCCGTAACAAATTGTCGTTTAAGAATATATTGTTGATTTTTTTTTTGTATTGAAATTTAATGCATTCATTTATATTTTTGAAATATTTTATTATTTTTATCAATTTTAATACTAATATTTAATCATATTAGTAATAAACATAGTAGCCACTATTAATAAATTATATTAGTGAATAGCTATATTTTTTTTTTAAAAAGATTTAACTTTAAATATTTTTTCAGACGTCAACAACGCATGTTGCAAATGCTAGGTCATTTAAATATCGATGGAAATTCCCCATGGTCTAGGTTGCGTCAGTGTTGTCTCGCTCTGGCAGATCTACCTTCATGTCAACAGAGAGAGGTCATTGTTTGAACGGGAGTAATGTATATTATTATTTTATATTATTGTTTATCTGTTTTACAGCTAATAAACAATCACACAGCTGATTATTCTCGTACATTGCTAACATTTCTATAAATTGTGTTTTTAAAACACCATTTTGTTTTAACCACGTGTCTGTGTGGCATCCTACAAAAGACTAAGAATTGTATACGAACATTTTAAAGTTGACCCTTTTTCCAAGCTTCATCCTTTATTTATTGGCGACATAATAATCAAAATTAAATATTTTAAATATGAATTAAATATATTAATTAGAAAGATATACATGTAAAATCAATTTTATCGAAAAATATTGTTGTTGCGCCATCGGGATTCGAACCTGGATCTCTTTCCTAACCGGGGAAGGTGCATTATCCAACTATGCTACAGCGACAATTTTCGAACCTATATGTTACCTCTTTGATATTAATACATTTAATCGTTCCATTATTTGAAAGAGCCATCTGCCTTATTTTTACAGAATCACAAATACCTTTGAGTAAACTGATAGCAGACGCCAGAATTATCAATTCATTTTTATTAAATTTTGAACACATTGATACAACTATATTATTAGGAGAACACATTCTTATTGTGAAGTTGTAATTATTCAGAACATAGGTCTGTGATATTTTTAATACGAATTAAATATATTAATTAATAATTACAACTTCGCAATAAGAATGTGTTCTTCTAATAAAATTAAATATATTTTAAAGAAATGGTGATTGATAGGAAAAGAGCACAAATTCAATTATAATTAAAATCAGACTATATTAATTCTCATTTCATATGTTGCTAACAACTTCTCACGTTTAATTACTTTTAAAAAAATCATTATTATAAAAAAATAATAAAGACAACAATAAAAACTACGAGTATATTATTACGATAAAAATTCTAATATGGATACCGATGATTGAAATACACAGTTATTTAAATACATAAATATGTTTCACAATAATTAATTACATAAATATCGACAAAATATAAATATTTACGCTATTTAGTCCCATCGCCGGGTTACTAGAAAAAAAAAACAAAAAAAGCGGTTTGTTTCTTTGTTAAACGTTCAGAAAGCACACCACCGCTACTGGCGTGCAGTGTAACATAATAATATTCGATAATGCAAAATAAATTTACAAATTATTGAGTTCAATTAAATTACTATACGTTTTAAAAAAATCGTGGATTCGAATCTACGCTTCCAGAGAGAGTCTGATTTTTAGTCAGACGACATGCACGCCTCGCATTACCAACCGCTATGCCAAGATTGGTTATGAAAGCCGTGTGAATATTATATCTATTACAGAGCAATAACTAGTAATGGTTTAATTGTTATTTTATCCATTATTGTGACTGTTATTATGTTCAATAGAAACGATGATGATAACTGATTGTTCGTAATTCGGCGACCAATCACTGGCACACTGGACAGTTAAATCTCAGTTATCAATCATCGTTTGAATTGAACAGAATAACGGTTTAAATAATGATTTAAATAACGCTATTAAACAACTCACAGAAGAGATAAAGCTATTTTTTATTAATCGGTAAATCTTCGGCTGGCTTAAGTGATCACTGTACATAATGTAAAGTTATATATATGTGGAAACACTTCGAATACCACTACACTATCCCCATCTATGGACTAAATTTGATATTCATTTCCCTAAAACAGCATATATGTCACAATGAGAATCTAATTATTTTTTGAAATTATTTAAAGCAATATTCTTTATCTATAAAATGTTTTAAACACATTATACTAGAATACGCTTGAAAAATCAATATTTTGTCGAAGACAGGTCATCAAAAAATAACTTAGTCTCTGTAAGATATCTATCATTTGTTTAATAACAGTGCCTTTGTAGGTGAAAATCCAGTTATCGTGTGTTTTTGGACTTATTCAAATATTGCATTAAATAACGATTTTCCATCACTAGTATTAAACATAAAAAATATAAAATAATAAATTCGTTTTATAAAATAAATAATTTTAAATATTAATTAGAAAGATATACATATAAAATCAATTATATCAAAAAATATTGTTGTTGCGCCACCGGGATTCGAACCTGGATCTCTTTCCTAACCGGGGAAGGTGCATTATCTAACTATGCTACAGCGACAATATTTTTAGCGACAAATTTTCGAACCTATATGTTACCTTTTTGATATTAATATATTTCATAATGGAACGATTAAACGTATCAAAAAAGTAACATATAGGTTCGAAAATTTGTCATGAAAAATACTGGCCCTGTAACACAATTGGTAGTGTACTTACCCGGATTGGAAATAGAGATCCAGGTTCGAATCCCGGTAGCGCAAAAACAATATTTTTCGACATAATTGATTTTATATGTATATATTTATATCTTTCTAATGAATATATTTAATTAATATTTAAAATATCACAGACCGTCTGTTCTGAATAATTACAACTTCACAATAAGAATGTGTTCTCCTAAAAATAAATCATTTTTCGAAGATGAAGGTCAGACCTTTATTTTTGATCCCAACAACACAATAATTGAGCCAGATCACCTTAAAACATTTTTCGAAAACAATCATTAAAAAGATACGTTGGTTTGAAATAGTTAATTACTCTGCGCTACTTAACTTACCCTTTGTGCATTACGTGATCCAATCAAAGTGCAATGAAACATGTAAAGAATCCGGCAGATTAAATGCAATGTCGTGTATTAATTTCTTTACGGACACAATGTAAGTTAAATTAATAACACAAACATTGTAAATATTCAAAATGCATCGCTATAACAATCGAACTTTGACCTGAATATTATTTTATTGCAAACATTTTTCACTTTATTTTTTATATTTGTATATTACCTAAATTAAATAAGATTTTTACATTTAGAAATGTACTTTCGGTTGATCTATTTTGTATGGAGTCGTTATAAAGGCTTACAGCTGCGTGCATGGAAGTGTCTACTTCCTCATTTACTAATTCGCGAATTTTACTATCTTACTGTTTTTAACCTGTTGATTTCAAGATTGTTCTTTAAATTTGGCGCATGGATTGGTTTTTGATTTGAGAAAAACAAAAAGCAATTGGCAGAACTATTTCCTACGTTAACCTTTAATAAAAAAATATTATTTCCTTTAGTTATTACGTGAAGGCTTTTCAAACAATAAAATAATCATGATCGGTCATAAAAAGTCTTCTTGAAAACGTCCGTATATTTTTATATGACTAAGACGGTATTATTTTACGTTAAAACTTAAATTGTAAAAACACTATTAACAGTACTCTAAAATTATAAATAAATACATGGTAAGGTCGTATAAACGACGGATTTATTTTGTCCAAAGACGTTGATTAAACGAAAGTAGATATATTGTATTATATATTATTGTATAATATCATTGGTAACATAACCTAAATACCTACTGCACGCCACTTGCTAGTTATTACCGACTAATAATTTTATAATCTACCACAGGAGGGAATGAAAATATAAAATCTAAAATAATCTCAAACGTATTATATTTTTTTTCAATTTAATTTATTTATACAATACATCATTAATGAGAACACATTCTTATTGTGAAGTTGCAATTTTACAGAATATAGGTATGTGATATTTTTAATACAAATTAAATGCATTAATTGGAAAGATATACATTGACTAAGATGATGGAAATATCTCATTTCCCGTACTCCAGCATCCTTCATCACATCTCGGATAGATGATGTTTTGTCGCAAGATTTAGAATGATGGGTATACATAATAAAATATTAGATCTTGGAAAATACGTTAGATGGATGACTCGCAGAAATTAAACGGACTTAATTGGTTGCACTACATAATGGTTTTAATTAATTTTATCTAATTATATACTAACGTTCACTTACCTAACCGCAATTTTATGTTTTGAGATCTAGTATGGTAATAATATTGATTGTACCTCTGATCAAATTATACAATTGCACTAGTATTTTTCTACGTCATGCAATGTTTGCGTTATTTGAAATCAATAATTTATTAATCATTTTTTTATAAATTACTACCTTGCATTTACCGGGTTGATTTCGATACCGCTGTATCTTCGTCGTAACAGACGTACATGAAACTGTATGAGGTCAAAATAATCAATGAGGTCAGTGCAATTTTTATTATGTAAAATAAGTTCACAAAAATAAATCAATTTTCAATGAAGGACCATTTATCTCAAACATATTATTCTTTCCAAACCTTTCCACTATCTCGAATACTTTTGATCTATTTCAATCTAGCAGTATGAAACAATTCTAGATGGACGAACTCAAACACCATCTCAGGAGCTGGTTATTGGATGTTGGCAAAAAGGAAACTGACCAAAGATTCGTGGATCACGTGAACAAGAACATCTTTCATTTATTTTTCTGTTTTGCATAGTATCTCAATCGTGAAATAGCGAGAGTATTTTACTTTTTTATTATGTTATTAGAATTTTTTAAAACCTTGTTTACTTCATTCCTAATATTTTTGGCTTTGATGAAAAAAAAATATTAATAATAATAATGGTTTTCATATTTGTATGATAGACAACGGATGAACCTGTCTCCTTTAGTATAGACTTCGGTCTAGTTAAGGAGACAATGAACATCTCTTACATTATGAAGCTTGTTCGCCTTTTTTGTATACTTATAAGAATGTTTACAATGTAAAATATGTACGTATATTACGAAGATGAATAGAATAAATAAATAAATATAATGACTCTGAATTTTTTCTGAAATTACTTAATGAAATCATTAATACCCTTCATGTGGTGCGCAGACTGGATAGACTTATATTGTTGATATATAGATATTTTGATATAAAGTGAGAAATTGGTTAGGATTAAATGTTATGTCTCAGAAGGTTATGTGTGTGAGCGCCTGGAGCCCTTTATTTGCTAGCACCTAGGTCTTGAATGAACCTAACTTTTTTTTTCAATCCTTATAATAATTGTACTGAACTAAATATTTTCTTACTGAACCTATGTCGGCATCTTGACGTCTGCGGATTTTCTCCATTTTACACACATGTTGTGCTCAAGTCTGCTGTCCTCGAAAAAGATTAATCCTTACTGAAAACTGCGTAGAATGACATTTCTACGTATTTGTTTTACTTGACAGACTTCTTAGTGTATTCCAACTTATAATTCATATATTGGTGTTTGCGTAGATAAAATTTATAGGTTATAACTTATTACTGTCAAACGAGCGAATTTGCATTTTTCAGAAAATTATTAAGTTAGAATTATTACCAATATTAAATTAAATGTCAAAATACAATTATTTCTGTTATAAGTTTCGGCTATGCTAATTTTTAAAGCTATTTATTTAAATAAATGTTTTTGAACAATGTTAATGAAACATTTTAAATCCGATGTCCGAAGGAAAAATCGTAGAAAATATTTTAAGCCAAACCGAAAGCAGAGTTCGGTACCGGGCAATAAAAGAACTTGCTTTTTTTAAAGTAGTAAAATACAATTGTATTCTAAATTTAAATTGATAGAAATTATCTCAAAATTGAAAATTTTTTTTTTTTTTTTGGATTGTATACTTAGAATCATCGGTAACAGTATAACCTAAGTTTGTACCTACTGCACGCCACTGCTTACAGTTGACAAAAGTTTATTTATGCTTGAGCACAGTTATGTGTAGAAAAAATATACAATTAGAAGTCTACACGAGCGTTTGACAGAGATCTTGTCGGGAAGGCGGCTGTGAGAGAAGTGGCACACTCAGGGGCCGGTTTTCCAGATAGCTGCAGGCGCATTGTATTGGCACATATTTGGAGTCGATACCGCACTTATTTTTGCGGCTAATGTGGAGACCCACAGCTAACTCAGAACCGTTTTATAAGCAAAAGCTCATATATCGCTCACTGCCAGGTTGACATTTTTTTATGCTAATCTGACGACCGTGCAACGCAACGCACGGCCGCCATTTAGTTTTTGCGGCTGATAAGAGCCTAGTTTAACACCCAGATTTCTGCAATTGTGAATTGTGAAAGCAATTGAACACCTCAGTCAAAAGAATAATTCAAAATCACTGACAACATTGCCTATGTCGAGCTTTAAACTGTTATATATGGAAAGCGCCTTGTGGTACCGCTTTCTGCTCGCTTGTGGGACTTCTGAAGGATAATTAAATCACTGCTACACTTTGATGATATGTTTCGATGTCCCGATAGATACAGGGTTACATTGATTTCATTTAACACCGCGAACGTTTCCGTACTAACAATGGCATAACGAGTCCTTGCAACACCTATTTTAGATACGCGTTATTGACGAATCCCATTATAGGATTAAGGATATAACTATCAAGAAAAAGATAGTTAATAGTTATTTAACAAATATCAGATATCTCATAGAAACAAAGCTATTTGTTTATTATATTTAATAGAAAACATATAGAAGTATGTGGTAATTACAGGTCTTACGACCTGTCTTCGGCTGGCTTAAGTGATCACTTTATATATATATATATATATAATGCTCATAGTGATGACATATATGCTGTTTAAAAAAAAAAGATAAATGAATTGTCAAATTTGGCGATGGTGTAGTGGTACTCGAAGCGACTTCACATACTAACATATATACAACTTTCAAAAATTTGATAATTGTGAAGATTGAGGGGTGAGAATTGGTGAACGTTATATGTATATAAAGCTAGACATTACAGCAGGACGGAGCTCCATCTCACATCCAGAAATATAATCAACTTTCTTCGTCGTGAGAATGTTAATTTGATCGAGCCAAGGGTGTGGCCACCGAACAGCCCAGATTTAAACCCAGTAGATTATATTAATTTTAATTTTATTTTTTGCCAAACTGCATGGCAGTTTTGGGATTGCCTTTTACATAGTTAAACATTGTTTTTTTTTATTTTATATAAATAGAATATTGTAAAGGGGAAAAAATTAGATAAGATGTTAGATGAATTACTTAGAAAGATATAAAGAATAAAAGATATATAAATGTATATAAAGAAAAAATCAATCTTTCGAAAAGATAAATAATTTTTACATGGTGCAACAGACCTAGTCCACAGTATTTTATGAGTGGATACCTGAATATAATATAATATAACAAGGAAATAAAAATATATATAAGAATATGTTCTTTTACTTTGTATTTTAATGTTTAATAGGTCTTTATTGATTTTGTTAATTATTCTTGGCACAACACGTTCTCTCCTTCTCTCACCGTACACACTGTTCAGGATCGGCACTCTCACGGTTCGACCCGACGGTCTGCTTGAATAGCTATGGCGAGGATCCATTATTTATCAACTCTTTGAATATTATAGCATATGTTACTTTTTAGTCAACTGGTAAAATTTTGCATATTGTAAATAATTAATTATAATGATCTTTATACAAACACTTCGTTCTGTTATCTACTACAAGTTGCTACCGGGATTCGAACCTGGACCTCTTTCTATCCAGATATATAGAAAAAATCCAAATTCGCTTAAGTGGTTTGGTCATGTGGACTAAACGAACGAAGAAAGGTTTATGACATTGATCGCGCCAAGAATAGAAAAGAAAGTATTGACATCTTGGCAATTGACCAGGTAAACCAGAACGGTTCCATCACAGTAATTGACAAACAAACGTGAGAATTACAAAATTGTATCGATGCAAATGAGGCGAGACTTGCGCATCGGGACAAAAAAAAACATAGCTAGTCGGTATATTAATCAACATAACGAGAAATGAGAATTTAAACAATTTCCTTATTGAACTGCAGTCGAGCAGTGAGACGGTCGCACCCGGATTATCAACAGCTGATTCAAAGTCAAATGCCAAAACGTCAAGTGTTTCAAAACAGACGGGTCCGCCGTTTGCTTGCACACCGAGGATTCTCGATTATTCAAACACACTTTAATTACCGTACAATCTTTGCCATTTCAGTCGCTCGCACTTCGCCGCCGGCCGACCGAGCGGGACACTTGTCCATCATGATTAACATAAAAATAATATATATTTCTTAAACGAACACGGCGTTGTCTGGTTTTGATGTCAACGTATTGTGTTTTTTGACCGATTTTGAAATATTTTTGTAGTCATGTAATTATTTCGAGGCTCTTGTTTCAATTCGAAAATATAAAAAAAAAAAAAAAAAAATAGTCAGGCAGTTTTAGTAATTTCGTCAGAATTCATATAAAATATTTGTATTTTTTAGGAGAACACATTATTATTGTGAAGTTGTAATTGTTCAGAACATACATCTGTGATATTTTAAATATGAATTAAATATATTAATTAGAAAGATATACATATAAAATCAATTTTATCTGTATATCTTACCTATGTTCTGAATAATTACAACTTCGCAATAAGAATGTGTTCTCCTAAATAATAAAGTTGTATCAATGTGTTTAATAAAAATGAATTGATAATTCTGGCCTCTGCTATCAGTTTACTCAAAGGTATTTGAGATTCTGTAAAAATAAGGTAGATGGCTCTGTCAAATAATGAAACGATAAAATGTATTTATATCAAAAGAGGTTCGAAAATTGTCGCTGTAGCATAGTTGGATAATACACCTTCCCCGGTTAGGAAAGAGATCCAAGTTCGAATCCCGGTGGCGCAATAACAATATTTTTCGATAAAATTGATTTTATATGTATATCTTTCTAATTAATATATTTAATTCATATTTAAAATATTTGTAAATAGTCAGTTCGTGTGCATTACATTTCTGCGAGTGACACCTTTAAAAAGTGTAATGGAACGTTTGCATATTTGTATTTAACGTACAAAAAAAAACACCAATAACCGTCAATTCGATAAATTAACACATAGTACTGAACCTGTGTAAACAGTGTAAAAAAATGTTAACTTATCCATCAAAATACTAATTATATGTGTTGCGTACAGGAAACGAGAATGTAGACAAGGGTGGGGGTGATTCGCCGATCTCAGCTTCTCTCAACCGGCGACGATGATGATGATGATGATGATTATGAGGTCCAAAATAATCCAGGTATAAACAATCCAAGAAAACAAATCCAATAAATAACCTTATAGTTATTATTAACCCTCAGCATTCCGTGATAAAAAATACCCGTACGCAGCCGTAATGTCAACTTGTGTTACCTTGAGGAATGTGTAATATATAAGCATTTTAACCTTTACCATACCATGATATAAAATACCCGAATGCAGCCATGCTGTCAACTCGTGTTACCGTAAATAACAGTTGGAAAAAATATTTTTATTAGCTTAAATGACTTTAATGGCAAGAATTTATTTACTCTAAATATTGAGCATTCAATTTTGAAAAAAATGATCAATAACATAATTAAGAGCATTCATTAAATTCCATACAATGTGTCCTTATCTTCTTATCTCTCTTCATTTAATTAGTGAGAAAGAGACAATTATATTTGTATGTATGTTGTTCTTTTTACTGTGAAAATAATGTGTGACCTCTGTCTTTCATTTCACAAATGGTATTTTTACCAACGTATTAATTTTACAATAGATTGAATGAAAAAAATAATTGCTTTTGTATGATTCTCTTTTTATAATTGGTTTTTCACTAGTCATTCTTAAGGGCTAATATTTTTTTAGATTATCCAAAATATGAATTTTGTGTTGCACGTATTTGCCGAAATATGACAGGTTTAATTATGATGGTAGACCTGTGTTACTGCACGGTTTGGGAAGGGTTAAATGCGTTTACTAGTTTTAATGGCTGTAAAATAGTTTTTATGATACTTTTACTCTAAATATTGAGTATTTAATGTGAAATATTGATAAATATAACGGAGCATTCGTTAAATAAATCAAATCACTCTTTAAGGGTGGATTGCCTATTTGAAAGAAGAAGAAGAATACTTTATATACTATTATATTTGGTATATAAATACACGTAAATGATTTTATAAATTTCCTGTGTGCACAAAAATTATTTATAAACCATTATTAATCGTAATCGAATTGAGGATCCTAAAAGTACAAGCTTGCTGATTAAATTGATTCTAGATGAGTGTGTGATAGAGGCATCACATAATGACTTCGACGACATGATAACATCCGTGTACAAAGCCATCAAAGAAGTTCATGTCACTTCAATAACACCTTTGTGATAATAATTTAATTCTGCCTGTATTAATCAGATGCTGGCGTTAACACATGCATCTGTCAGATCCGTTAGAATCCAGTTACTGATGAATAATAAATGAAAAAATCTATAATTAGACGGACAACTGCACAATAAATGAGATCACAATTAAAAAAGTCCACCTTCAAGAAAGAAGGTTAAATATTTGTATTTACGATCTTACAAATAATAGAATACTACCTAAGGTTTTAATTGGTTAACAGTAAACATTGTCGCCATTAAGGTTTCGTCCTTCTTCCGTTTCCGAGATTCAAGGCAGCATAACTCTGTGAGATAACTTACCATTAAAATCGGTGATATAATAGTAATTCCAAACGTGATAATAGTAATTACAAAACGAAACGAGGCTGTCAATAATTTGCTCAACTCATTCCTACGGGTAAGTGTATAAATAATCTACATATCGTTCAAATTTCGTTTCCAAAATTGAAAATGAAATCATTTTAATTTTTGAAAACTTTTAAAAAAATTTTAATTTGGGATTTAAGATGATTAGGGGATGGTAGGGAGGAGGGTGCTCTTGTTTTGTGCAGACCATAAAGGGTAGTTTTGCAAATTTTGTTTAGATACTTCAAACAGTATAGAATTATATAGAGAATATATAAACAATCATGTATTCATATAAGGTATATGTAAGGGGATTCCCCAAGAAAACCTTGGCTGACCATGCCATATTCTAGGAATTGTCTCAAAAGTTACAGTTTAACCGTACTTGTAAGTAGGAGAAATTAATCTCTCACAGTAGAGTTGTATTAAGCCCCGTGTCAATGGAAAGAAACACGATGAGACAATCTCGGATATACATCTCAATACCGTGTACACGTGTTGAGATTTTGATGTGGAAATAAACTCAGAGATCGGCTTGACATTGATAGAAAGAGACAAATACTTAAATCGGTCCGCTCTAACAGCGAGATTTGACAAGTGCACACAAACGTCAATAAATCCGTACAAATATTTTTCCTGAAAAGTTAGCGTTACAAGGCGTTCAATTACAAATATTTATACAGTTTTAAGGGTTACACAGTTCGCTGATGGGGAGATTCAAAATCAATCAACCGACGAACGGCAATGAAATTTGACATTAGACGAACGTGAAGTGAGGCACGAGACGGCGAGACTTGGAGGCATGATATGTACACAGAGACTAGGAAAACTGAGAGTTGTCTCCAAAGCATCTCATGAGAGCAAAATCCGCAGCTCAGAGATCGTCTCGTGTCGTAATCGGGCTATTACAGCATTGCTCTCATTATTTGAGATTTGTCGCAATATTCTCGGTTGGCGTGGTGTAACCGGTGACGCATTTCCACGGATAGGAAATGATCTAGGTCCGAATCCCGGTAGCGACTAAAATATTATTTGATAAATTATTTTTTTCTGTGCATCTTTCTAATTGATGCCATTTAATTTGTGTAACAATTAATATCCACATTATTAAGTTGCATTAAATCTAACCTTGATAGATGTTTATTATTCACAGCGGACTTATTAACAGACATTTTTAATGAACAGTATTCTGATAGTCCATGCAGAAATACTTTTAATTCAACGACATTAATAATTGTGATTATATGGTTGTGTGCGTGAGTGCCGCACCGCCGGCGTGCGTGCACGCTGCGTGCGAGGCTATAAAGAGCGGCGCGCGGCAGGGCGCGGCCTCTTTCTCTGCGTGTTCATCGGCATAATCGTCAGTCCTATACTAGTGATATATACCCTGTACTAAAAATTGTATCGTACTGTAATAAATGTATAATTGTTACAAAGTCTACTTCTTGGACCTTCCCATTACGAGGTGTACACTGAAGACAAGTACGTAACAATAATAATTAACTCGATTACTATATTTTTTACCGGAACAGCAGTTATAAAACCTCCATGAGACCTTCTAAGTAATCCATATAGAAAAATCGACATAATTGCTGTCAATGCCGATTGCGGAAATGAAACCATTTGCAGACTTCACAGAAAAATCGAACCTTCGGAGTGCTGTTTATTTTAATGTTATCACGAGAAAACGTACTCGCAGACAAGTTTTTATACAACAATTTCCGTCGACTCGCGACACGCGATGTAAATAATCAGATGCACAATGCGTATTCGCTTAGTTGCATTAGTCAGCTACCGTGTCATTTAGCGTGACAGGGCGAGGATAAATTTCAACTTTTCATCGAGTTAAACGCATGTGAGAGGTTAACTCATAACACTGTATATCGGTTTGTAAAAATGTCGATAGATAGACAGAGCGTCGGCCATCTTGGATGATATATTTGCGGGAAATCTCTCTTATAAATTATGTAAATACAAATTTAATGTATTAATTAGAAAGATATACATATAAAATCAATTGTATCGAAAAATATTATTGTTGCGCTACCAGAATTCACACCTAGATCGCTTTCCAAACCGGGGATGGTGCATTATTCAACTATGCTACAGCGACAGTACTTTTGACGACAAATTTTCGAACCTACATGTTACACTTTTTTTAAATTAATACATCTATCGTGTCCATTATTTGAAAGCTATCTTCTTTATTTTTACGGAATCTCAAATATTTTTGAGTAATCCGATAGGAGACGCCAGAATTAATAATTCATTTTAATTCAATTTAGGACACATTGATACAACTAATATATTCAGTACATACGTCTGTGATATTTAATATTATCCCGGTAGCAACAACAATATTTTCCGATAAAATTGATTTTACATGTATATATTTCTAATTAATACATTTAATTAGTATTTAAAATATTACAACTTCACAATAAGAATATGTTCACCTTAATAATATTATTTGTATTTATTTTATCAAGAAATATATTTAGTTTTTTATTTTTGTTATTTCAAAAATTATCGAAACGGTCGGCAAGTGTACAAGATTAACAATATAAAAATTAAATTCAACCATCTGCAGTGACAAGACTAAATATCTAGTCAACACTTTAAAATTAAACATGATTTATTTTATAAAACGAAAGTATTTTTTTGCATGCATATTTACTTTAAATTTGGAAACCTGTTAAACAAAAGCCAGAAATAATCTAAGTGTGCTATGAACCCTTGAATGTTCGGATAGTGGATATTTGGATCAAGTCATGGGTTTGTCAACATGGACGTTTCATTCGAATGCCAAGGTCAGCTGACTGCGGAGTAGGCCGATGCTGTCAATATTGAATCAAAAATGTATCCACAATTTTTTTAACATCCATTAACATCTTTCTCTTTTGGAGATTTCTCTGGGTTTGTCCGTCGCTTTTGCCAACGTTTTGTACCACGTTGCAGAATCTATCGTCGGATGCTGAAGACTTAATAGGTCAACTATGAGACCAAGTTATTCATAAGAATTATATAAGAATACATACTGTTGGGTTACTGGTTAAATTCTCGTCGTTTTATAACACAAGTCAGAAACACTATTTTAATTTTTTTAATTTCCGTGTTCACAGACAAGTAACGCACTCTCTCTCTCTCTCACACACGTGTTCACTGGACAAATAACTCTCTCCAATGTCTACACATAACGTTTTCAGCCTTCTTCACTCTCATGTTCGCTGACGACATCAATTCCCTACATTCGTGTTCATAGACAGAGAGAGCTCTTATGTTTAATACATTCTTAAAGTTAATACTTTTATTTTAATACTTTCTGATAGTTTATCTTATGTTAATACTAGTGGGGAAAAATATTAACGTTCTGGGGAAACCTTGGATAAAACATTTCCTATGTTAAAAGATTAACATATTTTAGGACAATTTGGCATAGTGGTCATGTGGGGGAGTAGCCAAGATGGTAGAGCGATCGCTTAGTGTGTGAAAGGTACACGGATCGATACCTGGTGCCTCAAAAATATTTTTTAAATAAAGGTGAAAATAAAACACAAACCAAGAGACAGTAATATTTTCTAACGCAGTTTTTCTGATAATAAATTTCTGGTCATCGTATTATGTAATTTTTAATTTTACGCTACTGTAACATTCAAAATTTATATTTTGCAAACTATTATAATATATAATAAGGAAAGATAAAATCTGGGAGTACTGATCGATGATCATCTTAACTGGAAAGAACACATATCGAACCTATAAAAAACTAATCTACTTTTTTAAAGGAATAAGACGTATAGTTGATTACAAACTCTTAAGATCGGTGTACTTTGCACTGTGCTACTCCTTAATTAATTATGCTATTTTAATTTGGGGAGGAGCAGCAAAAACAATATTGGAGTCGGCTAAAAAAGCACAAAAAATAATTCTCAAGGTAATAATTGGTCGTCCCTTTAGATATCCATCAGATCTTATATTTAAAGAGTACAATGTCCTAGATATAAGACAAATCTTTATGTTGAAACTCGTTCAACATTTCCATGCTAACAACAACTCACCCCAAGCAATAAATCATGGACACAACACAAGACAAACAACAAACATCTACACACCAGTTCCGAGAGCAACAACGACATTTTATCAAAGATTCTACGTGTTCTTAGCTCCGAAACTATTTAACACACTCAGTACCAACTGGAAATCGTTCACTTCCAATAAGATTACACTAATATGGACCCAATATATGATCGAATCAGGTAGAGATGAATCAGAAGCATGGCTATCCAACATTCTAATATAATTTATACAATACCTACACTAATAATTCACTAGTCCTACAACACTCCCACTACATATATTTTTATTTTTACTTTTTTATACATATTTTTAATTCTCTTTTTATTCCTGTCGATGATTTAAATAAGAGCACGAAAAAAAAACTGGCTACTTTAACACAGACTTCAGTCTAGCAATGTAGGCAGGACAACGCTTTATATATCAGAGGTGAATTGTACTCCATCCCACACAATAAACTACGAGTATACTTATGTCTTATGTTTATTATGTATAATATATTCACCTCTGTCAGAACAAAAATATGTATTGTCATCTAATAAATAAATTCTTGTCTTTGTAAATCTCAAAAATTGTAGCAGTGTGTGCTCTCATAGCACCGTGACGGTGACCGGTCAAATGCGCCCCGACAAAACCGCCCCGACAAAACCGCCCCGACAAATATGCCCCCCGACATATTGAACACGGTGAACGGTGTTTGTCATCATCCGACAGTGTACAAGATTATCCAGCATTTTATAAAAGAACAAAATCAAATAGAGGTACAATATGTTCGTTACCATGCACGGTATCGGCGACCAGAAGCATCCAAAAATAAATATTATTATTAATTATAATAAAAATAACATTAATAATTATTTGCGTGGATTGTCGTATAATTTAAAATTATAATACAGTTATATTTGTTGACCTTTGGTTGTAATTAAGTACTATTCCAGAGGTTCCCAAACTTTTTTGTGTCGTAGACCTTTTGCCATGTTTTTCGGTTTTTGGTAGACCCACTACTTACCTGATAATGATTTTTTGTAAATTTCTAATTGTAGTGAAGTTTAGTGTTAAAAACTTCAACCACAAAGCTAATACCTACATCCTACAACTTACACAATTTTATAAACAAATATAATAAAAATTTTACTTCATAGGTACTTTTATAAATAATGTATATGTCTTTATATTATAAGATTATAATGTAAGTAAATAGGTACTATCAGTGTATGTTGAGATCCACTATCGTGGACCCCATTTTCATTTCATGGACCCCCAAATTTTTGTTTTCGCTGACGTAGAGGGGTCAATATAGACCACTTTGGGAATCACTGTACTAGTCTGTTGAGAATTTGTCAATTGATAACAAATATTATATATAGTTATTGTTGTTATTACTTTATTACATCTTAAACGTTGATAAATTAAATTATTATAATTTTTCATTAATAAATTATTTCTTATATATGTTTTATTTTTTAGTTTGTATAACCTATGCCAAATTAAGTTATTATATTATTATCAATGAGAACACATTCTTATTGTGAAGTTGTAATTATTCAGAACAGACGGTCTGTGATGTTTTAAATACTAATTTAATGTATTAATTATAAATAAATATATACATATAAAATCAATTTGTCGAAAAATATTGTTTTTACGCTACCGGGATTCGAACCTGGACCACTATTTCCAATATCCGAGGAAGTACACTACCAATTGTGTTATAGCGCCAGTATTTTTCATGACAAATTTTCGAACCTACATGTTACACCTTTTTCAAATTAATACATCTGTCGTTCCATTATTTTTATTATTATATTATGTTGTTCGACAAATTGATTTTATATGTATATATTTATAATTAATACATTAAATTAGTATTTATTATATTATTAATTATACAGAGCATATGTATCAACAGATTCGTTTATCTCTTCTCATTTAATTTATTAATTTACATAATAAGATATCAATGGCGGCTTCGCGTCGTGTCAAAATCATTTTTTTAACATTTTTGTCCGGACACGTCATTTGTCCGGGATGCGTTTGTCGGGGGCGCATTTGTCCGGGACGCAATTGTCCTGATAACACGCCGCGACACACAAAGGTCAAAAGTTAAACGGTCGCGGTCGTTGACCGCCGAGTATCGATCATTTTATTAACTCAGGCATTCCTCTTCAATTTTTTTTTCTATGATTAGTACTCGGAGATATGTGACCCTGTGGTCCCGAAAATATTATTGATTTATGGGTGTTCAAACTGTACGATGAAAAATTCCCGCAAACATCTGGAGATATAAATTAATCACTACGTATGAAGGTAAACCTGACGGACATGTACATTAATATTATTCCTAATATATTACATTGTCCTATTCCCAATATTTTATTAATCAATATTCAGTAAACAACAACAAGGCCATTTGTTTAAATCGTTTTTTTTTTCTAAAATCGATATTCATCTTTCTACTAATCATACAATAACAACAAATCCATTAAACACCCATACTTTGACCGGAATGCCTCCTCGTTTCGTGCCATTCTCGCTAATATATCTCCGGCTCGAGATATTTTGTAAATTTCAATTACAGCTCCTGTTTAATATTTTGAATTCAAAATTTATGTTCTGTAATAGAATTAAATAACATAGGTCAGAGTTATTTTTAGTAGCCGTTGTAGACATAAACCAATTCTCCTAGTCATTTCATTTAATGATTATTCATTTAATGAATGATTACCCGGGATTCAGATAGAGTTTTAATTTTAGGGGCTTGGGGTAGCGAAGTTTGGACAGGTACTTATTAATAATGATGCAATATTTGGTACAGGCACCGAGAGGATGACATGTCCGGGGGTTGAAGGGGAGGATGGGTTGCTATTTTTAAATGAATGGCATTCAACATAATATACATTTATGTTGTGGTATAGGGATGATGGCTTATTTATTAAATATGCAAAATTTTGACTAAATCGACCAAAGAGCGTTGGATTGTATAGAGAACAAACTGAAATTCAGTTTCATATACAATACAAAAACATATTAATTTATCCAGTTGATTTACTTTGATATAATCATAAATATATAATAATATATAAACGCCAATCGGGTACTTAAACCGTGAACTCGTTGAACGTGTAAAAATAAAAAATAAAAAATAATAATTACAAGTTGAAGTCGTGCAAAAAAATTGTTATTATAGACACATGAGGCAATCATCTTTTATATCGAGTTCAAGGCCAAAGAATGTTTTCCTATGTGTGCGCCGCGCAAATGCGTCGGTGGGAAACGAAAAAATATATTCAGTTATTGTAATATATAAACTTGGTATTTATTAATATTAGCGATCCTTGACCGAGCGAGCGTTGACCGAGAGGGGGGTTAAGGGATGGGGGTGTGCCAATGTTTTTTAACAATCTTCGTGCAGCTCTACAGTAGACTGGCCAAACCATTGCGTCAGGTTCTTCAGCCATGATGCCCCCCCAGTAGTGATGGTAAAATCATTATTTAAACCGTTACTTTAATTGTTATTAAACCGTTGGTTTAACTGTTATTTAAATCGATATTGTAACTGTTATTTAAACCGTTATTTTAACTGTTATTTAAACCGTTATTTAAACCGTTATTTAACTGTTATTTAAACCATAATTTAAATTTTAGTTAAACCGTTATTTTAACTGTTATTTAATCCGTTGTTTAAATAGTTCTTTAAATCGTTATTTTAACTATTATTTAAACCGTTATTTAACTGTTATTTAAACCGTTAATATAACTGTTAATGAACCCGTTATTTAACTGTTATTTAAACCGTTAATATAACTGTTAATGAACCCGTTATTTAACTGTTATTTAAACCCTTATTTTAATTGTTATTTAAACTGTTATTTTAACTGTTATTGTGACTGTGATTTTGTTCGATTGTAACGATTATTGATAACCAATCATCGTTAAATAACAGTTAGCAATCATCGACACAATCACAGTCACGTAACGGTTTACCATCCCTAGCCCCCAGTTTCAGCAAAACTTCCCACAATTAATAGATATGTACATGTATTACATATGTAATTACGCGTCCGAAGTATTGAAGTTTTCAATTTTTATTGTTTTTATACTTATTTTCATTAATTAATCCGCACCACAACGTATATTCTAAGAGTAACGATGTATGCATAATTTGGTCCAGGTAGAGAATCACGTGGGTGACTATTTTCCTCAAGGTTCTAGTCCTAGAATGCAACTGAACAAGATTTGCAATGAATGACATTTAATACTATGCACATTTATATTGGAAGGAGGGGGTTGGGTAGCCAGGGATGTGGGAAATGGTGCCTGTGTTCTGTACTGGATTATAAAGAGTAACCATTCAAAATTGTATTTTATTTATTTTAATTTTGACAGCTGTCACTGTTAATTTAATTCAGTTTAGTCGGCCATCTTATCATGGAGCGTTTCACATTGGAATAACGTTTATGAGTTATAAAAATCTATTATCAAAATCGGTCTACTTAATGGTCGACAAAATCGTCAATGTGATTTGAGGATACCGGTAAGACAACGAAATTACGAATATTGCCGCCGTAAATTAAAGTATAAGAGATGACCAACAGTTATCGATTCCTCGACGTTCACAATATTTAGGCTCATCATATGGCAGGCACAACATGGCGTATTCTGCGTAAAGGTCAGGGCCTACACCCCTACAAGGTCCAGCTAGTGCAATACCAACAACAATTGAATAATTAAAAAACAATATAACTCGTGTTATTGGTCTTGTAGGGGTGTAGGCCCTGACTTTTACGCAAAATACGACATGTTCTGATTTTTTGGGGAACCCTATTCGGGGTTTTTTTTAATATCAGGTAATTTTAACTTTGTATATAATTGTATAAAGTAGTAGCAAAAATGGGTAAAGTTTTTTTATATAATAAATCTTTTTTCTGTTTGATTTTGTTGAATTTTCTACAATTTTTTATATTTATATTAGTGAAAGTTTTATAGAATCTTTTTATAAATTTTACTTAATAGGGTCAAGAGCATGGTAAAAAAGTGAAATGGGACGAAGATGATAGGGATCGGATGAGGGATCATACAGGCCGAGGGAGTTTATGGAAGGGTTTGGGATGGAGATTAATTTAGAATAAAATGTTGACGATAAATCGTGTATGTATCGTTCGTGTGAGACTATGTTTGAGTCTCTGTGAATGTTTGTCTTCCTGACAAACCAGGGCGAGTTTGTGATTCTCCTAAGGATGTAGTTTTGTTTTGATTCAAAAACGTTTGTGTTACTTGAACCCCAGATAGAGCTCGCGTATGTGAGTATAGGACGAATGATTGCTTTGAGAAAATTCTGAAAACGCACTATTAAAAACATAAACAACCAACTAAATTTAACTACGAGTCGCATTCAAAATTTTTTTCCTAAAAATTTGAGTTAGGTACTAAATTTATTTTTTTAAATAATAGTTTTTTTTTTTAAAAAAATAGATTCTGGTAAAGAAACAATAATATATGTTTTAGTTAGTTATGACATCCTGAAGAAGAAAATGGTATTTTTCAAAACCGGTAGATGTATTTAAATTCAATTAAATGGTTAATAAAAAAATGAATTTTAACCACAAAGTTAATATTGCTAATTTTAAAAGATAATATTTGTCATACTATTATACTCCTCTCGGCAGAAAACAATACGAGGCTTCTCCGAGTAAACAATATTATGCAACATTATTTTATTGTACATGTATTTCTGGTTGAGTTTTTAATTGTCCAAAGATTAGCGCCAGTGTTGATAGAGTCGAGTACCAATACGCTAGGTCCGTAACATATGACGCAAACTGAAGGCGCTGGAGACTTGTATCACTTCACATCCGAGGCATCGGCGGTCGCAGCAGAATAGTTATTATTTGCACCATTATGATGGTAAAAAACCCGTGACAAGAGTCACCGCTGTTCATCGGTTCCATGAATTTTCATTAACGGGAATCCCATAACGATTAAGTTAGTGATGACGGATAGACGAATGAAAGGATAATAAATACTAATTAAATGTATTAATTATAAAGATATACATATAAAATCAATTTTATGGAAAAATATTGTTGTTTCTACCTGGATTCGAACCTGCATCTCTTTCCAATCCCGGGAAGGTGCACTAACCAACTATACTACAGCAGACAGTACTTTTTGACGATAAATTCACGAACCCATTTGTTAAACTTTTAAAATGAATACATCTATCGTTCTATAATTTGAAAGCCATCTACTTTGTTTTTACGGAATCTCAAATACGTTTGAATAAACCGATAGCAGACGCCAAAATTAATAATTCATTTTTGAACACATTGATACAACTTAAATTAAATGTATTAATTAGAAAGATTATTTAATTAATATTTAAAATATCACAGACCGTCTGTTCTGAATAATTACAACTTCACAATAAGAATGTGTTCTCCTTAATAATGAAAGGATAATAATATATAATTTTATCTCTCAAGTTGCAATTTTGACAACTCGCCACATTTACACAGTAAGTGAGATAGGTAAGTCGGTCGGTGCTGCCGCGCGCAGCGACGCGACTCATAGCGTCACTTGAGTTCGTTCGTGCAGAGGTGCAGAATGCATTGCGCGGCCGCTGGCTGCAGTTAAGTCGTACACAATCAATGGAAGGGTAAGATTAATATCTTTGGGATGCTAGTGCACCTCTGTTTAATATAGTAGTAACCAATTGCATTGTACTCTCTTCCTATGCAGAAATACAATTCCTTTCCTGGCTCGAGGTAGATGCATCCGCTATTACGAAGATTGGCGCCACGAGAGATGTGCGGTGAATGTTAGGCTACATTCGGGATGGAGCGACGAGATATTCTCTGCCATCGAACATCGGGTACATCCAGCCAAGAATCTGCGTCGAGGCGGATCGGAAGGGTGCGTTAATTAGTGCGCACCGAAATCGGAGGTTATGTGACATTATTATCATTTGATCAGGATCAAGTGGAACGACCGATCTATCACCATGGAGGAGGATCTCACTTCGTATACAGAGTTTAACTGCCTAACCAATTTGTACTTGAAAGCATCGCCAGGATTAGCTTCATACAGTTAACTCCGTTGTTGTAAAGAATTTCTTGTTTGCAATGCTTGTCTTTGAGGCACACTATGCCTGGTTGGAGAGATTATTCTATAAGATTCTTTTATGTTAAATTGAACACACCTGTTGCAAAATCAAACTCTTTTATTAATTAGCATTAATTCCTAGTCCGAACAATACAATAATACAAATTTACCACAGGTGAAAGAAGGGTCGTCGGGCAAGGTAGAACTCTATTTCCAGCCGAACCCACATGTCTCATGCAACCACTGTCTTGCCGGTGGCGGTGCCCTGGCGTCCTATCCGCAGGAGCCAGACCGCTCATAAAATAAGTCCTGTTGACCGCTATGACGGTTGAATTGATACGAATTGATAAAACAGAAACTGCCTTGTCTTGTATCGCTGTATTGTACGATATTAACCAAAATATGCTTCAAGCAATAAGATACTGTTGGGCCAACTTCGCTGACCACGACACCTAAGCCGAAGCTGTTGTGATGCATTATGTTGAGTTATTTGTTTTTGTCGATGGGAGTGTCTGCTCTGCCCGAAACTAGTCGCTCATAAATAATAATACTCAATAATTGTGCGTGTAGTGCAAGTTTTAATTAAATAACATTTTTAAATTAAAATGTTACACCAGGAAGTAACTGCTAAATCATTTAATAATATTTATGAAATAAATTTAATTAAATCCATATCGTCCGCAATTTTAATAATTTTGCACAGCTACTCTTTAGGACCCTTCGCAAAATATTTTCATCCTCCCTTTGATCCCACACCCCCTCTCCATAAATACAAATATTGCTCAATCTGGAAACCTGAGAAAAATATTGATGCATTTTTCACTTCACTAATTAATTTAATATGTAATCATAATTGCTTATTTACTGTAGTCTTTATTAAATAAACCTGTTATCAAACCGTGAGTAGTTATTTTGCTCAAGCAACACCATTATCTGATTCCTATCCTCACTGTAAAGCCAAGCTGAATACCTAATCAACTGAAGACAATTAATTGTTTGAATTATGAAACCATTAATTACTCTACATTACAACCATCTTTTAGAAGTAATTCTACTCTGCGTACAAAAACAAAGTGAACAAAGAATGGCAGCTCGATCCGCACTTAACTCTATACAGTATTTTAATCCGTGTATCCATTTATACGTGTCACGTAATACAACAAATGTGCGTAGGTACTAGTTGCAAACTAGGCAACATTTTTATTTAAAGATAAACGTGAAAAACTGATAAAAGATTGAAAAAACAATGTGTGTATCAATCTCTATAATCTAGTGTAAAATACAAAATAAATATAATGCTTTCTTTCAAAGAGAGGCTAGATCCCATACTGGCGGCATTTCAATTAAATCAGAGCGGCGAAAACTGCTATTGGCCGAATGCTAACATAAATGGCGGCGAGCAGAAGCAACCGATTTTGAATAATCAATTTACATCAAAAAGAACACAATTTGATTATTAATAAATTAACACAATGTGTAAAAACTACATCAGATGACAATTGCATTAAATGTTAGAGAAAAATAATGATGCAAGTTGCTGATTTTACAACTAGCACCTACCCGTGTACGGGTTGGCCCAAAAAAACTGAAAATATTTCGAAATAAATTATCTACATATCGACCTCTCCTACGTATAGTATCGTAAGAAAAAAATGACATTTTTAGTCATTCTAGTATTTTTGATACATTTTTAAATGGCTGTAATTTTTTTTAATATTATGTTTATCAGTACCTACATCATAAAACACAATAAGTACAGGGTGGCCCAAAAAAAGTGAGAACATTTCGAAATAAATTATCTACATATCGACCCCTCCTGCGTATAGTATCGTAAGAAAAAAATGACATTTTTAGTCTTTCTAGTATTTTACACGTGTTTGATACCTTTTTAGATGGCTGTAATTTTTTTTAATATTATGTTTATCAGTACCTACATCATAAAATACAATAAGTACAGGGTGGCCCAAAAAAAGTAAGACCATTTCGTAAAATGTGATATAATTACATCAAAATTAGTTTAACTATATCAACAGTAGCGTAAATAGTTTACTAATTTACTTACTTACCTATTTATCTGTATTACGTTTTATTTCGACAATTTCCGGTCGCCATCTTTGATTATTAATTTTCCCATTGTTTTTATTTTGATTTTTTCAAACTGTTGCCCAGAATGACAAAAATCACTGCAGAAGACCGTATTCTGATCAAAAATTTGCGAATTGAAAAACGTCGGGGTGCTGCGAAAATGATCAAAGAGTTTCTAAACAAATCCTGGAGTATAACTAGACATTACAGCAGGACGGAGCTCCATCTCACACAGCCAGAAATACAATCAACTTTCTTCGTCGTGAGAATGTTAATTTCATCGAGCCAGGCCACCGAACAGCCCAGATTTAAACCCAGTAGATTATGCAATATGAGATATTTTGATGATTTCTGATTAGCCAAACATTGTGCAAAAAAAAATTAAGAATTATAATTAATTATATTATGTTTTGAAATAACTCGTGTGTTACGAGATGTTATCACTTTTTTTTGGGCCACCCTGTATATGTTTAATGAGCTGAGCATCTCAAAGTTGGCTCAGTTGATTTTGTACATTTTAATCAAGTATTTAATACAACGTATTCCTAATAGAAAAATTAAATGTGTGTAACTTAATATTCGTAATTCTATCTAACTAATTGACAAAATTCGCCTTCGGATATTCAGCTAATTACTCAATATCCGCAATGCCTATTAACAAGTAATCACAGGTGCGAGCTTCCTAATGGTAGTTTGAAGAGGAAATAGATACGGTCTATTATTATTACTGCACAGGTCATCGGATATTGTTGTGTCACGGTGACTCATGACACCACATCTACTGTTTTATACACGAGACAATATACACATATTTAAATTTATAATTTAATGTGGAAATACAAGGTAGAATAAAAAAAAAATTATGTGTGTGAGAAAGTATGTAATTATGTTTTTGAAAACTACAATTTTTAAATAAGACGTCGAATCAGGCCGATTAACGGACTTTTCTGACACATTTACCAGGTGTATTTTTCAGAAATGTTTGATCGAAATCTGATAAAAACTACGGAAGTAATCGTGTCAACAAAATCAGTTATATCCCATATATGAAGTTAAATAAATAAAGTTTTTAACGTGGATAGTTTACTAGACATGATAGAAGTGCATTGAGATTTTTCAGAAGTTGCGTCATAACACCCTCTACAATAGACAGTACTTCTATTAGAATCTAGGTAAGAAAGTACCAGGCATTGAATAGCTGACTGAGCCAATACTTCGCACAACACTTCTGGTTACGTACAATAAAATTAAATTAATCAACTAGAAAGATACACAGAAAAAACCTATCAATTGAAAATATATATATTTGCTACCGCGATTCGAACCTGGATCTCTTAAAAGCGCGTTCTCCGATATCGCTGTAGCAATCGAATACAACATATATACAACACATTCTTATTGTGAAGTAGTAATTATTCATAACATAGGTCTGTGATATTTTTTAAAATAATAATTAAATGTATTAATTAGAAAGATATACATATAAATCAATTTTAACGAAAAATATTGTTGTTACTACCGACATACGAACCTGGGTCTCTTAAATAATATAGATGGCTTTCAAATAATGGAATGATAGATGTAACAATTTGAAAAGTGTAACATATAAGTTTGAAAATTTGTCGTCCATGTATTGTGTCGGTGTGTATTTTACATTATTTTTAATTTGTGTTTATCTTTTTCTATTTCATTTCTTTACAACGTAGATTTTTGGTTATTCAACACAGGCATACCGCTCTAATTAAACCTGTATTATTTCGGTAAATACACGCAACATGCAATTCATATTGTAGTTAAATTAAAGGAAAATAATTAACATGAACATGACTTAAAACAAGAATCTGTAACCGATTCTCATAATTGCAATACAAAACAATACAGCGCAGCCTGAGTCTTGACTGCCTACAAAATTCCATCCCTTCGGAGCATGACAGCCAGCAATTGCGCCATCAAGCCGTCTCAGTCATCTTGGGCCCTTCTTGACGTCGAGAAATCACAATTGTCTACCCTATTTGTAACATTCGCGCGGAAGTTTCGGGGGATCAATTGTCCGGGAGAATAATTGGTCAAAGGATCAACTGTCGGGAGATCAATAGTCGGTGCAGCGTCCGATGATGACCTCGTCGGATATGCAATCGGAGTCGTGTATCTAAGGTGACATTACTATCATCGGAGATCGAGTAAATAGATATAGAGTACATATGTCCAGCAGTTCATTAAAAACCAGTTTCTCAATGGCATATCGAATATTTTGCATTGTCACTGTGGCAGGCCTTTATCGATTTATAAACTGTTTATTTGTTGACAGTATTCTCGTGAAGTAATTACCGACTGCGCTCCGTCCAGGGTTACCCACCGGCCGGTAATTGATATTCACTTCTGTTATTGCTTCACGGAGCACGTATTATCTTATTAAGAGCAACACATTACGTTTTGCGGTTAAATAATGACGGTGAAATTGCTGTAGAAGCACTTGCAAAAATTCCACCGAGATTAGAAGGAAGCAACATGTATAAACAGCTCTGGAGTAATCAAAGTGATGAATGGTCAAAGATAGCAGCCAAGGTCACTCCGAGTGTGATGAATACACTCAATTTATGAAAGTGTAGCCTGCTGTGGGGTCCACCGCAAGCCAAATGCAATATTAAATAATAAAAATAAATATGAATTAAATATATATATATATATATAAAATCAATTTTATCAAAAAATATTGTTGTTTCGCCACCGGGATTCGAACCCGGATCTCTTTCCAAACCGGGGAAGGTGCATTATCCAACTATGCTACAGTGACAATATTATTAGCGACAAATTTTCGAACCTATATGCCACCTTTTTGATATTAATACATTTAATCGTTCCATTATTTGAATGAGTCATCTATCTTATGTTCTGAATAATTACAACTTCACAATAAGAATGTGTTCTAAAAAATAATTATAATAGCTACGCGCTCTACTTCTTCTTCTGCGGGCAGCAATCAGCAAACAGGCAATCCACCCTTCAAGAGTGATTTGTGTCATTAACCAAGTTTAAACATTATTTCATAGACAGCAGTACAACAATATTATAGAATAGGGAATATTGCGTTACAAGTTAATACCATTGATATTCAAGAAATTTGCTACTATATAGCTTAAATGTAGCGAGTTGAGGGAAAGAAGATGACACAAGTTAACCGGGAGTTGAAAATTACCATTGACGAGATTACTGTAAAAAAAACCTGTGATCCGCAATGGACAGGCAAAAAAGATATGGTCAAGGGTTTCCTCCTCGGCACCACACTCACACATTGGGGAGTCTATTATTTACGCGCACTACTGACATTTAAAAAATTTAATAAGATTAAGCCGCAAAATATTAAATGGCTTCTCATTGGGAAGGGCTTCTTTACAGAGTCTAACGGCTTACTTACAGGTGCAACCAAACGACCATGTCATTAAAACTTAATTCATCATAAATACTGGTGTAATACGAGGAAGACCTCAGGCTATTGTAATTTGTTATTTGATTATACTTAAAGCTTAGAAACAATAATATATATATATAGCTAAGCAAATAAAAAAAAGTGCAATATAGAAAATAATTGAAAGTGATTATGTCGCCATCCATTTGTGCCTCCTTTATATTATTATTATATACAGTCAAACTCGGTTATAATATATTCAATAAAATTAAAAGCAAGTCAAATACATATGAAAAATTAAAAAAATATTCATTCAATCACATTATTTCTTAACATATAATATTTAATGTTTAAAACTTACTACGCACACAAAATAAACACCCATTGTTTTTTTCTAAGAGTTCACAAACCTGAAAGAAATCGTAAACAATAAGAAGGAGCCTCGTCGGCAGACGCTGCTTTCGATTTTACGACTTTTCAATAATTAGGGTTTTTAGACCGTGTAGTGTATTTTGTTCACTTGTTAACAATATTTTTGTAAAACGACAAAATGATAATAAGAATTTTCTCATCATCTCACTATAACCGAATTCGACTGTTTATGTATAGAAGCTTCAATACAAAAATAGCACCAAGTAATTGACTTCACCATTATATCATTTGTATTGGCTTTTAACACTGCATCATCTCCGTACATTAAGCAGGATACTATCAAAACTTTTTCACTGAACTAAAATTATTACTATTATACAATTAACAATAGAGGTATATTGAGTTCTTCTATCAAAAATTGTTTGGATGATATGGAATTCACATTCACTTACTTCTAAGTAGATATAACATTTCTGAGAAAAGACTGGGTTGTTTTGATTGGCTTAGTCAGGATTAAGTCAGAGTTTTGTTATCTAATTACAGGAAAACCTCATTAAAACGAATCCCGCTATATTAAAAAATGACGTATATCGAATTTTACTTCAAAATTGATTCCCTACAATCAACGAAATTTCGTTAATATGTATAACGAATATTATACGAGAAAATACCGATATATTTACGTAAATATACAGACCTAGTCAACAATATTTTATGGGTGGATACCTGACTAAATTAAGAGTCGAAAATGTTTAAGGAATATGTGCAAATTCTGCACCATTACGGAAAGTTTTTATAAAATCATGTTAAGCTATAAATCTACGTATGTACTTCAAAATAAATATTTGCGAAATTTACCCGTTATGTATCTATATCTTTGCTTCAGGCCATAAATCATCTAACATAAAATAGTCGATCCCTCGAAATTTGATGAATTTTTATTTCTTGTATTCAACATATAATTTAGAATCAATAAAATATCTCAACTATTCGAAAACATTGCGTATTTACGATTTTTTTTTAAATGCTCATATCTCTGACCTGTTTTGAGATTAGGAATATATTCCTTGAAATACCCATAAAATATTGTGGACTAGGTCTGTTACACCCTGTATACATAGCAAGAAAATAAAAAGATAAGAATAATAAAAATAAGAAAATAAGAAGAAAAGGAATCCTCACTGTCTTTAAAACATTTTTAAACCTTGTCTTTATGAACAGCGAGGCCCTGCTCGCAGATAAATAGACAGTCGGAAACTGAGCACAGATTTATACGTCCAGAGAAATTACATACACATATATATATAGACGGTAGATAAGGATTTTTACTAGATTTTTTTATGTAATAATATTATATTGTGATGTTTATAACAATGCAGTAGTTAATAAAAGTATTAAAGCGACTAATGTTGATTGATGTACAAGGCGACACACAACATGGCGCCTCTATATCTTCAAGAACTTTGTATCCCAGACAATTCAGGTCAGCCTCTACTTCAGCTGCAGGAAGGGTTGTAGAACCGATCAGCCGTCGCCAGAAGTCTAAATTTAGTGAACGGGCATTCGCAGTGGGCAGGCCCAAAAGCGTGGAACTCTTTGCCCTCCGTTATTAGAAACAGTGCATCAGAGACTTTATTTAAGAAGAAACTAAAAACGCACTTTTTCAAAAAATCATTTCCATAAGTGAAAATAACTATTTTTTTATTTTAAAGAACATAGATAATTGTAGAACTATAAACAGTTTATGTGTAAAGCGCCCTTGAGGTGAAAGTTTTTACGAAAATGGCGCTATACAAATTATCCATTATTATTATTATTATTAATAGTAGATTCGGTGGTCAAACCACATGTATCGTAGAATCGGAAAATCAAAACAGACAGTAGATACATACACTATGTAACCACATAGAGTAATCGGATACAAATAGCTACTCAAGTAACTCATTTTTCTCGTGAAAAACTTATTTTCTATTCAATTGAAATATTTTAAATAAATTACAAATGAACAATTGAAAAGGCAACGGAACAAATTATCAGACTTTTTTGCTGATATTTTTTACAGTGACATATTTACTTTGGTTCGTCAAAAAAGGAATCCATTAAGGAACGATATATTTTATAAAGAATCGTAAAATTAACAATAAAACGAGATTTTATTATTTAATTGCATTTCCAATTTTTAATATACGCGTCAAAATTTGGCTAATGACAATTGAGTCGTGACTGATCACTGAAAAATGTCACTCAATTTACCTACACACAAATCTGCAATATTATATTATTGTAGATATTTAAATTCATGTTAATCAAAATTTTTGTGTTCTACCATTCGTGATCAGATGTCAGGATCACATTTGTTTGCTTTGCTCTTTTATTTCGTGAGCAGATGAATCAAATAAAATTAAACACACAGCGGTTCAGCGGGGTTTATGCCAGTGTATATTTTTCCGTCTCAACAATAATTATGCAAATGTATATTTTGTAAAGATTAGGTAATGTCATGTTGCTTATATATATATACAGAATATATCAGACTTAGTATTATAATGGCCCATGTCCATGGATGAGATTTTTCTCAGAGATTCGACTCAAAATGAGATATTCAGTGCGAAGCGATTTATAAATCATCATACATATATTTTAAATATGAATTAAATGTATTAATTATAAAGATATACATACAAAATCAATATTATCGAAAAATAAAAACATTGTTGTTGCGCTACCGGGATTCGAACCTGGATCTCTTCCCTAACCGGGGGAGGTGCTTTATCCAACTAAGCTACAGCGGCACTATTTTTATCGACAATTTTTCGACCTTATATGTTACCTTTTTGATATCAATACATTTAATCGTTCCATCATTTGACAGAGCCATCTACCTTAAAGGTAACATATAAGGTCGAAAAATTGTCGATAAAAATAGTGCCGCTGTAGCTTAGTTGGATAAAGCACCTCCCCCGGTTAGGGAAGAGATCCAGGTTCGAATCCCGGTAGCGCAACAACAATGTTTTTATTATTCGATAATATTGATTTTGTATGTATATCTTTATAATTAATACATTTAATTCATATTTAAAATATCACAGAACTATGTTCTGAATAATTACAACTTCACAATAAGAATGTGTTCTCCTAAAAATACATATATTTATTTTATTTGCACAGGTTGACATATATCTGCCTAAATATTGAGTAAATCGTGTGAAAATTGCGATGCGTTATGTACATATTACGGAGATTATTTTATGTTATGGCTTGTCGGCCTGATGATATTCTACCAAATGCGTCCCTTGATTGGAGTTGGATGTGATGACAAAAATAATATGCCGTTTGTACAATGTGATAATTTACAATCATTATTCCCGACTTATTATATTACAATCTATCTTAGATCTATATTCGGAGAGTGACGCGGAGCGAAAGGAGGCCGACCTCGGTCGCCAGTCCTTCGTTATACATGCTCCCCTGATAGGCATCTTCATGCCCACTACACACACACACATACACACGTTTGACTCGAACGCGCATGCGCTTGTCACTCGATCATCAATCCACAGACATTACAGTTTATGATTTTTTTCGCAGAATTTTATACGAATGTGAATCTTATTTAACATCTCAACTAAAATATAACTGAATAGCCTGACAAATTGATCAAATCCTACAGCAGTCAGTCTAAAACGACACTCACTCCAAAACGCCACCAAATATAAACTGACAATACAAAAAAAAAATAGTATAAGGAATCATTATAATGTTTCAAAAAAATAATCGCACTTACTTGTCCGTCTCTTGTTGTAGGTCTTCGGTTTCTGTGTGGGGGTGCCCGGCGCGTGTTCTCCGCGCCCCACCGCACTGTACGTCCTCCCGGCCACCCTGCCCCACACCTGCAGGAGCTCCTTCATGGTGTGCCGACGGTACCGTATCACTTACAACGCCGAGGTTCACTTTCCCGCGCCAATATTGAAATAACCCAATATAGCTTTTCGCACTAAACTTTTTAGTATGTGTTTTTCCTCAACGGATTCGAATTACACTGTGGCCAAATATTTAATCAGTAGATGGTTTTTTTTTACAAGGTGATGTTAGATGTAAACACCAATTTCAATATCTCTGTTGACATTTATTCGCAGACTCTGAAAAAAAGAAAAATAATTCAAATTAAATTAAATAATATTCATGAAGTAGTGTTTGGACAAAAGTATGTTTAATATTATAGAAATTTAGTAAACTATTTTTAGCTACCTCTGTTATGTATTTACCGACTCTATAAATCAACATTTCTATGTTTTGGTTTATTAGTAAGTAAAAATGATTTTAGTCGAATGTGATGGTATTCGAGAAAGAGGAAAGCAAGACACCGCGCTAAATACTTATAGGCAATGAATGTTTGGAACAAGTAGATGAGTTTGTGTATTTAGGAAGTATGTTCGATAGAAACGGAAAGACAGAGAAAGATATCGAAAGGAGGGTGACTGCAGGGAAATAAAGTGAACGGCACTTTGAATGGAGTTATAGCTGATGGGAACTTGTCAACTGGAGCAAGACTAGCGGTTCACAATGGAGTCTTGGTATCGACACTGATGTATGGAAGATGAACGAAAATAGACTGAATACAGTGGAATTGAGATTACTTAGGCGTATATATGGCAGATCCATTTACGACAGAATAAAGAATGAAGAAATAGGAAATAATGTAAACCTATAGTATATAGTGAGTAAGATTAAGAAGGGATCACTTAGGTGGTTTGGTCATGTAGAACGGATGAATGAAGAGAGAATGGTAAGAAAGATATATGATACAAGTACCAAAAGTAGATGACGTCCGCGGAAGACTTGGCACGACCAGATAAACCAGATACTGGAGGATGGTCCTGTTAGAAGCCTCATTAATCGTCGAGCTTGCATGAGAAGATGTATGAATGTGGATGAGGCGAGAATTGTGACAGTACAGAATAGTGTGGCGCTCTATCCTCTATGCCTACCCCCGCGGGGAAACGGCGTGATGGTAAGTAAGTAAGTAATTAACTAATTAGTGTTCTTTGTAAACGAATATGCATTGAAACACCACATTGATATTATTCAATTAATTACTTTGTTGTCCCGGTACAAGACCCGGAATTGAGCTGATTTTCTGTATTATATAATGATTCCTGGAGAAGCGTCATCTCCAGAATTATTTTTATAAACTATAGCAAGACCCACTAAACCCACTCAATAACACAAATACATAAATAATTTTGAATCTAAATGTGTATATAGATTCAAAAAAATATTAATTTGAAATATGAATTAAATACATTAATTAGAAAGATATACATATAAAATCAATTTTATCGAAAAATATTATTGTTGCACCACCGGGATTCGAACCTGGATCTCTTTCCAAACCGGGGTCAAAAAATTTTCCTTAAAAAAAGTTTATAATTATTTTATATCAAGTCAGTTTCCACATCTTTCATCATTGTAACAAATTAATACTAGATTTATTTTTAAAAATTTTAAATAATTATTATTTTAATCAAAATAATACTTTTTTATTTAAACTTCTGAATAACGTGTCATATTTGTTTTTGGTTAGTTAATTTAACACGCCGAAGAAGGAAATGATGTTTTCCAAAACCGGTTGATATTTTAAATGACTCATTAAGTGCTTTTAATAAACAAAGTTAAATAATCTATAAAAAAAGAACATATATAATTTTTCAATCGTTCAAAATATATACTTTTTGATAACATTCAAATAAATGAAACATTTGACGTATCATTTTGAAATAACTGCAACATGTAAGTCTGAAAATTTTTCGGCTATTTACAATGCTGACGTAGTGTAATTGGATAACGCACTTCCCCGGATGGGAAGAGATCCTGGTTCAAATCCCGGTGGCAGCTAAAATATATTTTCGGTAAATTGAGTTTCTTTGTATCTTTCTAATCGATGCATTTAATTTGTATTTAATTCTCTTTTGAAAATAATTTACAAGTCAGGCAGTCTCCGTTTACGAATGAGTTACGGGCCGACTTTGTTTGTATAACGAATTTATTTGTAATTAAGTTTCGTACCGGCTGTACATAAAAATTATCACTTATTACAGTATAGTTACCAACTTTCCTATATGTTTCCACAATAATACAATATATAATTGACGCTTCTTCTTCAATGACCCTGTAGCTCATATCGAGCCAGCCGTGGCCTCCTGAATCTGTCAGGAATCTGTAGCGGCTCTACAATAGCTCACTCGTCTCCTACCAGCCGGGTATCCATTTAGGTTTCTTTTTGATCCCGCGCCTTCCGCATTCTCTGAAAGTGACCCTCTCATCTGAGTCGCTATAGTTTCATGATGATGAAGAATCTGTGGTCCTGATAAACATTATACAACTCGGAATTGTTCATAAACTCTCCCCAGCATTTTCCTCTCAGAACTGTCCAACATTTCTCTTAATTAGACGGTGATTGTCCACGCCACACACGCGTAAATCAATACAATGTACATGATTTTTTTATATAGCGAACATTACGCAATTATTAAGGAGAACACATTATCATTATGAAGTTGTAATTATTCAAAACAGACGGACTGTGATGTTTTAAATACTAATTTAATGTATTAATCATAAATATATACATATAAAATCAATTTTGTCGAAAAATATTGGTTTTGCGCTACCGGGATACGAACCTGGATCTCTATTTCCAATCCGGGGAAGTGCACTACCAATTGTGTTACAGCGCCAGTATTTTTCATGACAAATTTTCGAACCTATATGTTACACTTTTTCAAATTAATACATCTGTCGTTCCATTGTTTGAAAGCCATCTACATTGTTTTTACGGAATCACAAATACTTTTGAGTAAACCGACTGCAGACGCCAGAATTATCAATTAAATTTTGGACACATTGATACAACTTCTATTTTTAAGGAGAACACATTATTATTGTGAAGTTGTAATTATTCAGAACAGACGGTCTGTGATGTTTTAAATACTAATCTAATGTTTATATTTATAATTAATACATTAAATTTGTATTACGCAATTTATATTTTCTGTGGCAATCATTTTCTTTCTACGACTTCTTCATTGCCCTTGGTCAAATTGTACCCTAAACGCGTGAAGTTCCTGAACATATGACGATCTTCGGAGGCTTGGACCCGGCGCATTCATAATCATAACATAAAGTTGTGAAACTTTGAAGACCCTCGACCCGCGGAAGTTTCGCCACCGAGCTGCGGAGGTCTACTAATAGCACTAAAATTGTTATTGCATAAAATTAATAGATCTGGTGTTGCCTTGTTAACAAGTCTTGTTGTGTACATTATTACAACGCTACGGAGGTAACGAGGTAGGAACACGTCAGCGGACATTTAATCACTAGCAAAAATTGCTTCTAGAATCTTCAAATATTTCAAATTATTTTTGAATTCGTATAAATAATATTTTCTTGAGCGAAATGCTCCGAGCGTATACAAAATATATTTACAGCATTTTAAATGAATTATAGGTTTCTTTTAAAAGATCGACTAAAAAGTAGTGAGATATCCCAATTCTCATGTGAAGCATTCTATTAGTGGATATGCGGCGCGGGAGGTACATAGGATACATGCCGTCTACAGTTGTCACAGTTTCTAGCTCGTATAGTTAGATAATGCATTAATTACTTTAATCACGATTGTAACTTGTATTAATGAACTCAGCGCCGACCGTAAGTAGCATTTTATCTTGTTGGCATTGGAGGCAGCCGTACATAAGTAGTTATATCATCCACTGTAGAGGTTGATGTCATTTGAAGGGCCGTGCATAATACTGAGATATTATGATGGTGTATTTGACTCGATGATGATGAAAGGAGAGGGCCGACTGTGTGAAAGAGGACTGGAGCAGGATGAGAGGGTCGGAGAACTGTACAAGACTGACCAGGGATGGGAGTCGGTGGAGAGCACTTGTAGAGGAGTCAAAATCCCGCCTTGAGACGTTGAAAGGAGAAGTATAGATAACTAGTGTAAGTTTTATTAAAACGTTTTATTTAAGTTTTTGCAGAGGTATCTAATTGGTTTGTCTTTCAAAAATATTTTTTTTGAAGATTATATTTGATTTCATATTTTTTTTCACATGCTCCGTTCATAATAAATAATTATATTTATCATAAAACTGTATAATTATAAATATGTAAAAAAATGTACACGAATTATTTGTTATGTCAACATTGAGGTCACCTCCTTAATTTATCTTGGCTGAAGTGTGTAATGTGGGCAAATAATTATTTCTACTACGTTTTTAAATAATCACAAAAGTTACAGTCTGTCCACAAAATATTATCCGATGCATCATTACCATCATCAGCCTGCCATCTTCAATGTTGGTCTTAGGACCCCCGAGGATCGCCAATTCTCTTTGTCTTCTGTCCTTTTCATCCATCTCATGCCTGCCACTATTTTGGTATCGTCGCCCCACCAATGCAAGTCCTCCATTCCAGGACCTTCCTTCTTTACTATGTTACCTCGGTTCTCTCGCTCCATCATCTCTGTTACCTTAGTTCTCTCACTCCATCATCTCTGTTACCTTAATTCTCTCACTCCATCATATCTGTTACCTTAGTTCTCTCACTCCATCATCTCTGTTACCTTAATTCTCTCACCCCATCATCTCTCTTACCTAAGTTATTTTACTCCATCAACTCTGTTGTCTTGGTTCTCTCACTCCATCATCTCTGTTACCTTAGTTATCTAACGAATTTTTATATTAGACACTCTGTCTCTCGGAGATATTCCCAGAATAACCTATTCCATTGCTCTTTGGGTAACTTTTAATTTGCACATGATATTGACGGTGAGGGTCCACATCTCGTCTCCATATGTAAATGCTGGGAGGATGCAGTGTGGTGAATATATATATATATTATTCATTACCCATAAACGTCAAACTTAACAATTTAAAAATTATTAAAAATTCTTTTTTTGAAAATCTGCAACACTAGCATCTTCGAAAATTAAAATATATCCTTTCACGTCTCGGTAGACAGGTAAAAAAAATATATGTAAATTCGATACCTACCTACCTAAGAATTTTAATTTAAAAAAAATAATACACACCTGTATAAAATACTGTGATAATCAACTGTTAATTAAATTATTAAAAGTCTAAAATAAATTTAATAATATTGAATTCCTTCCCAATGAACTGTACGTACATAAAACACACGCATACACATACACGCGCGATGTTTACGTATAACATGAGAATGCTAATTGAGCTTACTCGGTTTTTTCTGTACACACATAGTCAATCAATCAACATAAATTAATTGTATAATATTTGTATTATTTTGCAATCGTCATTTATTACGTTCGACATATTTTTTACGAAAATGTATGTGTTTTTGTATAATTATTTTTTTTATATATTGTACGTCATATTATTTTAAAATATAATATACATTTTTTTAAAAAGAAAAAAAACCATTTTAAGATTTATGTAACTTATGAATGAATAAAATTATTTCTGAAAATTGTATTGTATAAATAATATTTTATTTGCCTATTTGTTTTCTAAAAGTAATAATATTTTTTTAAATATGACTGCAGTATGTACAATACTTGGTTTATGCTATAACCGACGATTTTAACTAATTACATATACGCTAGGTATCAAAAAAAAAAAAATTTTTGAGAACAATTCTATCAATTTCAAATTATAATATAAGTTATTTTATAGCTCGGTACTGTACTCTGATTTCGATTTCGCTTAAAATATTGTCTACAATTTCTTCTCCGTCAACGGATGTAAAATGTTTCTTTAACGGTGTTCAAAAATATTTATTTAAATAACTAGCTTTTCCAATTCAAATTAGCATAGCCGAAACTCATAACACAAATAATTATATTTTATCATTTAATTTAATATTGGTAATAATTTAACTTAATAATATTCTGAAAAATACGAATTCGCTAGTTTGACAGATGATAAATTATAACCTATAAATTTTATCTACTCAAACACCGAAATATAGAATCATAGATTGGAATACACTAAGAACACAAAACGTTTAGTCTATCAAGTAAAACAAATATGTAAAAATATTATTCTACGGAGTTTTTAGTAAGGATTAGTCCCTTTCGAAAAATGCTGAAAATCCGCAGACGTCAAGATCCTGATATAGATTCAATAAAAAAATATTTAGTTCAGTACAATTATTATAAGGATTGAAAAAACAAATTAGATTCATTCAAAACCTAAGTGCTAGCAATATGCCGACCAGAATGCACACGAAATTGTTACAAATGGTTTGCAAGTACCCCACGGCTAGATAAAAGTCGTGGGTTACGTCGTAGACAATGACGGCTAGAATTTGATAGGGTCTATTCATAATATAACAATTATTTAATATATTTTTATTTTCCAGAATTTTTAGCTTTTTTGCTTGTATGCAGTGCACACCCCTGACTGCAATGTAGGTACATCTAATAGATACCATCGAAAATCGAAGGGGACAATGAATAGGACACATTCTCGGATGTAATGCATACTTTAGAAATGTAATTGAGAGAAGAACCGACAAGAACACAGTTATTTGATATAAAAGAAGAAAAACATCCAAAAACACTTGTTCGCAGACCTTTCCATCTGTGTAATCGTTGTGTTTGCATATTTCGACAAAAGCGTGATCTGTCAAATGTCAATATTTCTTTCGTTGCGGTTGCAAGATTGGTTCCAACATTATTAAATCTAAATACGTAATAATCGAGGAAACGTATAATGTTACATAATAGCAATAAAAACGTGATTGTTACGATACCACAAATGGTTGGTGCTGTTTGAGAGTAGGCCCGACTATTTTAAGGCCAAATAGTGTATTATTTTTCACCATAAAATAAATGTCCATTGCGCATAAAGTGAAAGAAACTAGTTCGTAGGTACTGTTCAATAATCTCAACTTATAGCATTAAACTCCACTATCGCAGACAACCGGGAGTTGAAAACCACCATTGACAAGATTACTGTAAAAAAAAACCGTGATCCGCTATTGCACGGCAAAAAAGACACGGTCAAGGGTTTCCTCCTCGGCACCACACTCGCACATCGGGGAGTCTATCGAGTTCAATCTGAACAAATGTGAGGCCACCTGGCAATGCCCAATTCTCATTCTAGTGATACTTGATACCGTTCTTTCAGAGACTTTCCTGTTGGAGAACCAGGGGGTGCTGGGAATAGGTCTTTGGATCATTTTAAGTCGATTACCCTTGTGATTGTTTGGATCCATCCATTGTGCAGACCAGATAGAATTCATATTTTTATTTATTATCTTTGTTTTATTAACCACTAAAATGAGTTTAAATACATCTACCGGTTTCGAAAAATACCATTTTCTTCTTCAGGATGTCATAACTAACTACCTAATAAGTTAATTAATTGTCAGGTTATGACATCCTGAAGAAGAAAATGGTATTTTTCGAAACCGGTAGATGTATTTAAACTCATTTTAGTGGTTAATAAAACAAAGATAATAAATAAAAATATGAATCTTAACCACAAAGATAACATTGCTGATTTTAAAAGGGATAGAATTCGTACGTTTTTTTACCATATTATATAAGTCTGTTATACATAGGTAGGTTACTTATTTTTGTGGAAATTGTTACAGATTTATTTTTAAACTGAGAACCCTAAAAAAGTTAAACAGATCTGTAAAGTTGGGAAATATTGATGATTTTCGAAGGATGATTAATAAAATGCAAATTATGCTCTCTGTTCTATTATTTAATGATTATTCAGATGTATATAGTAACATCTCCTTTTTAGATACATTATATATCATTGTCAATGCACGATTCACACCCACTGTAGAATCTACAGGGTGTTTATCACATTATAGTAAACACACTATTTTTATTTTTATATTATTTAATTTTGTTATTTTAACCACTTAATTTAATACACCGACCGATTTCATAAAACACCATTTTCTTCTTCAGGATGTCAAATTAACTAATCAAAAACATATATATCGTGTAATTCTAAAGTTTTTTTTTTAAATAATTATTATTTTTGATAAATCCAATACCTACCGACAATTGTTACGATGATGACTAAATGATACAAAATTATTAGAATTTTTTTTTTATGTTATTTAGAATATTTTCGTACTTTTTACACGATTCAATTACATACATACATTAATTAAAGGAAAGCAAGACACCGTGCTACTGAATACTTGGAACAAGTAGATGAGTTTGTGTGTTTGGGAAGTATGTTCGATAGGAACGGAAAGGCTGAGAACGATATCGAAAGGAGGATGGGTGACTGCAGAAATTAAAGTGAACGGCGCTTTGAATGGAATTATATATCTAACGGGAATTTGTCAACCGATGCAAGACTAGCGGTGCACAATAGAGTCCTGGTACCGATTCTGACGTATGGAAGTGAAGCCTGGAGCCTGACAGAAGAGGAACGAAAGTAGACTGAATGCAGTGGAAATGACATCACTTAGGCGTATATGTGGCAAATCTATTTATCATAGAGTAAAAAATGAAGTAATAAGGAAATAATGTAAAGCTGATCGTAATGTAGTGAGTAAGATTACGAAAGGATCACTTAGGTGGTTTAGTTGAATGAGGAGAGAATGGTAAGAAGAAAGATATTTTATTTGTAACTATATAATACAATATAAAAATTTGTTTGGACTGTGCCCGTCTAACTAGAGAAATTCTGTGTCGAGACAGGCATAGTTTATAAGCAATTGTACAATTAATTAGAATTACAAGTAGTAGATAGAATTACATTTATTACTATATTATAGGTGTATATTAAGAACAATTCTAAAGTGGACTTAATTTTTGGATCACTTTGTAGCAATAATTAATATAGGTATGAGTCAATATGTTTGGGTGAGTGCACCGATACTGGCTCTACCCATATTACGAATCCAAGTTTTAATATATAGTTTCATGTTCTTTGACAATTCAATTGACTTAAATCTTTTAGCATTATATTAAATAGTTTAGGTCCAAAATATTTGTAGTTCCTTTGACCATATGTTGTATGTGCTCTAGAGGTTTGTAGGTTATTTGTATTTGTCCGTGTGGAAATTATATTTTGAGTTATTTTAAAATGTGTCTGTCTGTACTTATATATGTATTTAAGAGTAGTATTAGCGTATATTTGTCTAGTATCAAAGACATCAAATTTATTAAAAATTTCGTCAGCGCTCGTTGTGATTGAGGGGATTTGAGGATAACTTTTAATATGATTTTCTGAGCTGCTATTATTGGATTAGTTGCAGACATAGTCGCTCCACCCCCAAGCAATTATACCATGATGTATGATTGAAATTTCTAATATTTCTAAAAAAATATAATGTTTTTTTTAATTTTATTTGTAATGAGTTGTGTATGATGATGCCATTTGAGATAAGGATCAAATATAATTCCTAAGTATATTTAATTTGGTCAGTACGTTCTATATAATTGCGTTGACACGTATCGTCGTCTGAGTTGGAACAATTGTGAACTATTATTTTGTAAGCATACTAGGGTTGCCCATTTTATTTTATGCTCAAAGTTAGGTATTTAGTTTTATTAGTATTAAGTGTTAAGGTGTTCATGTCGAGTCATTTTTTAACAATACTCATACCTTTCTCGGCTTTTTTAAATACTGCTGACCATGTATCAGTTTGGAATTGAAGAACAGCGTTGATGACGCTAGTATTGATGGCACCAGAAATAGAGGACGTCCGCGGAAGACTTGGCACGACCAGGTAAACCAGACAATGGAGGATGGTTCTGTTGGAAGCCTCAACATTCGGCGAGCTTGTATGAGAAGATGTGTGAATGTGGATGAGGCAAAAATTACGTATGTCAGGACAGAGGAGTGTGGCACTCTATCCTCTCTGCCTACCCCCGCGGAGAAGCGGCGTGATGGTAAGTTAGTTAATTAGTTATTTATTTCTAATGATTCTAAATTACTCAATTTAAGGCCAACATTATTTACAAATGTGTAAAACAAACAATCCCAAATTTTTATCAAAAGAATAATCATTTTCTAATAAATGATTGGATAATTCTGAAAAATTATTACTATTTAAACATCTTAAATGCTCTTGTGTGAAAATTTCGACCGGTTTAACCATATTTTTAAATATAATATATCCCAATAATCTTTTCTGTCTTGTCATTGAACTGCCAATGCACTGTACATTATAAAATAATAAAAATATTATACATTATATAAAAAAATTTATGACTTTACAACTAGTGTCTTCAGTTATTTATTATTTTCGTTACGTACTGATCCGTTAAACAAATATTATATACTCGTAAACGAGAGAGGCTTAAGCCATCTTGACATAGATTTGTTCTACTGACGTAGAACATAAATTACATATAGTTATATCATTATTGAGGGCTACATGACAGGAGACACTCAGTGGTATTCCATAGACGTCGACGATGTCCGCAATGCGACTGGCAGAATTGATTGTGGATTCACTGACTCCCGCCTCAAGCGTGTCATCTGGACACGTTGCTTTCTCAACCAGACACTTGTCTTACCGCTTTCCTTCCAACACCTCTAACAGTTGCACAATTCGGCGATATTGTTCTTTCTCTTCAAATTCATATATTGCGAAACGCAAGACGGAGAGTGGAATACTATATTATGCAGTCTACTATGCAATGCCGTACCGCATGTTGCGCTTGCAAATTCGCTGCAGAATGTCGTAATTGAAAAATACAGTGTTACTGGCTCCTGTATATTGTGACGCATATACACTGATGACATTTTGTCTCAGAAGCCTGTCTCGAGAGCGCGTAAAGGATAGTATAGAGTCATACAAGAAGCGAGTCACGATGACACGTATATGAGAGATGCAATCCTGATTTATTTAGATCACTAGATTTAATTGTTTTAGAAGATGTCATCATAAACATGACGTACTTATTGGTCTAGTAGTTAAGACACTGCCTACTAATCTAGTGGTCGGATGTTTGAACCTCATTCCGCGAGACCAGCAAGTTAGTTCTATTTTCGTATGCACAAGCTTTTAACTTAATTAGAAAATGGAATGTGACATGAATTCCTTGTATACAACGGGTGAATATTATGTTCCAGTCTGATGTTGTTTTTAAATAAATAAGAAATTAAACACAATTTATCTAATTATTTTTTGTTAGTATATTATATAGTTTATTACAATTATGAATTAAATATGACATTGATCAAGTGGCCGCTTCTGATAGCACCACAAATGCGTGCTCTTTTAACCATATTTTTCGCACACTTCGTGTCTTATTTCATTTCGAATATAATCTTCTAGCATCGAAATTATTATTGACTTTTTAGGGTAGACCTTTCCTTTTGAGTACCTTCACAAAAAATAGTCGGGAGCCGTCAAATCAGCTGATCGAGGAGGTCAGTCGATATCACCACTTTTTGACATTATAATAATAACAATAATAATGGGCTTATTTTTATGAATAATACATATTATATAATTCATTAAAGTTAGGAAATATTATTAATATTATGAAAAAAGAAAATATAAATTAATAAAAAGTTCATACATATATATAAATATAAACAAAATATAAATACTTCAATCACGGCCATTATTGTATCTGTAGCTAATCTGTAGGCATTACCATTCTCTGGTCAAGGAACCAGCTTTCCACGAGAGCGCCGCTTGCACCAGAGAGTTGGTGCTGAGCTCCAGCCGCAGCTTTACGCCAGCAACTCGATGTCTCAGAAGCGCAATGAATCCATGTATACAGCCTTCGGTAAACATTGTAGATGCGCTACAATAACGCGCCAATTCGAATAGTATTCTGTATGAGTTGCTGTACTGAATTTGGAGACGGTTGTACGACACTCAATTGTATTTCAACCAGAGCTCGCAGGTATACATTGCAGGTGAAGAACGATTTAAAACATAACCATTATTATTTAGATAAAATATTTTAATAACTTCAACACATTATTGTGACGTTAAATGCTCCACAATATATTGTAATCAACTATTCTATACGATTATTAAATATAAACTAACAAATATGTGCTAAACCAAAATGGCGGCCAAAACAAAATCGGCCTGGAACATAATATTCACCCTGTATGTACATTATATATCTGTTTTTTTTAATTAAGAAAAATATACATATAGTGATTTTCGCGTGATAATATTTTCTTTGCATGATGTCTCAATATATTAATTAATTCAGCGCTTTAAGAAAATGTATTAACCCTTCCCGAACCATGCAGTAACACAGGTCTACCATCATAATTAAACCTGTAATATTTCGGTAAATAAATGCAACATAAAATTCATATTTTAGATAATCCTAAAGAAAATATTAGCGCTCAGTAACGACTAGTGAAAAACCAATTATAAAAAGGGAATCGTACAAAAACAATTATTTCTCCATTCAATCCGTTGGTAAAAATACAATTAGTGATATGAAAGACAGAGATCACACACTATTTTCACAGTGAAAAGAACAACAAACATACAAATATAATTATCTCTTTCTTACTAATTAAATGAAGAGTGATAAGAAGGAAGGACACATTGCACAGGACTTAATGAATGCTCTAAATTATGTTATTAATCTTTTTTTCAAAATTGAATGCTCAATATTTAGAGTGAATTCATGCCATTAAAGCCATTTAAGCTAATAAAAACATTTCGTCTAACTGTTATTTACGGTAACACGAGTTGACAGCATGGCTGCGTTCGGATATTTTACATCATGGTATGGTAAAGGTTAATATTGCCTCAGTGGCTGAATTAGCGCATTGCAAATGGTTCGACCCCCGCATGAAGCAACCATTATAATAACACACCACTCACCTAACTATGAGTTCTTTATAATAATATATCATTCACCTAACTATAAGTTAATTATAATAATATATCATTCACCTAACTATAAGTTCATTATAATTTCATAACAAGGAAACCTTACAAACTTGTTTAATGATTCAATGCCGTAAATACCATATATATATGAGACGCCATGAACATTTATAGAATGGGAATCGATTGTAAGAGGAGCCCTACAAGTGAACGCTATTTATCCACTTTTATTCCGGTTGTTAACAATAAATTCTGCCTACCGGTACAAAGTGAACCTACCAAGTAAGTCACATTTAAAAATGATTTTTTATTCTAACTATACTGAGGGCCTATTGTGTGATCAATACTTACTTTTTACTAACGCCCGTAGTAACAATTATTTACGAGTTGTTGATACATCAAATTTACTACTGTCAAAGCGTAGATGGAGATGTCTATGGGCGCGACAAATAATAATGAAATATTCTTTATTTTATGCCTAATCTATGGATTTTTTCGCCTAGGCGTTCGATATCTGTCACTTTTGTAGTGAAATTGTATCGAATTATATGTAATAATGTATATTAAATAACGAGATTATCACTAAAATAGCGGGATATTTAATGATTTTTTTTTTAATGGAGATGCGTACACGGAATACATGTCACATCAATATTCTTACTATTTTCAAACTAAGCTAATCGCTTATACTATGAAAATTGCTGCCATCACTAGGCCAACGTCTTGACCACTACACCAACAAGCTACTCTTCGTATCAATTGTTGTATACTGCAACTTTCAAAGTGTCACAATGTGTCAGATGACTTTTGGAACAGCTGTGAAAAGTCCGCCATGTTTAACTATCGATTCTTGTTTTTACTATCGGATATCGCAGAATAAAATGAGTTCGATCAAACAACCCGTTTTCGAAAAAAAAAATTACTTTAGTTAATTTTTTTTACTATAGTAAAAAGTTATTGCTGATCACACAACCGGGCTAAAATTAATTGTAGTTTTCGTAAAATTATTAAAAAAATAATCAATATATATGTCCACGATTTACTAGACACACGGAAAGTGTAGAACAGTGTACATTGTCTATGGCATTTTATTTGGAGAGAAGATTGACGTTCATCTCTTATCTTGACACCATGGATATGCATACTGATAGTAGCGATGTTACAGTGGATGTGTATTACCAGTGAGAATATATTTTCACTGACGTTTCAGTGAAATCATATCCGAATACGTTTCCACCAGTGGAAGTATATTTGTACTGGTGGAAATATAACTTATTTTTTTAATTTATTATCTTTGTTTTATTAACCACTAAATTGAGTTTAAATACATCTACCGGTTTCGAAAAATACCATTCAAATAACACCGTTTATATGCGAAATTGACAATCCCAATTTTTTGTTGGTCACAAATTAAATAATTAGGAATCGTTGGAGATAAATAAAGCGTGTAAAACTAATCAAAAAATTATAAACAACCAACTAAATTTAACTATGAGTCTCATTCTAAATTTTTTTCCTAATAATTATTCGAGTAAATTTAAATAATGATTTGAGTTAGGTACTAAAAAAAAAATATTTTTTTTTTAAATAGATTCTGGCAAAGAAACAATAATATATGTTTTAGTTAGTTATGACATCCTGAAGAAGAAAATGGTATTTTTCGAAACCTATAGATGTATTTAAACTCAATTAAGTGGTTAATAAAACAAAGATAATAAATAAAAATATGAATTTTAACCACAAAGTTAATATTGCTAATTTTAAAAGTAAAATATATTATCACTGGTAATACAGATTCGCGTGTGTTCACATCTCATTAAACACGCCGATAACGTAGGTTCAGTATACAGCTAGCGCTGAGTCATTTAATTATAAATTTTTAATACATTTTATTTGAAGATAATTGTAATATTTATCGTTAGTCTGACACCATGTACGTGCAATCTTGATAATGGCGGTATGCGCCAATATTTATATGTAACACAGTGCCAATTTTTTAGCTAAATTCATTAGAACTGAATCACTGAACTACATGATAGTTAAACTATATTAAAAAATTATCAAATATGTTAAATTTATACGGTGTTATTTTGAAATAAATGCAAATTTCGATTTCATTCCAATGACCGACCTAGGTCACCTCTCTGCGAGCCGATTAGGTCATTGCTGTATTACAAAACGGACGAAACTGGTCGACCATTGAAAACAAGACGCCCAGCACTTGATTGATCAGCTGGCGCTGACTGAACTTGGACAAATAATTCGTGGTCTAATTCAATGTTGAAATGCACACGCGTAAGAATATACATACAAGGAATACCTCACCAAAAGATCGTCACAGATGAAAGTATATCGTAGCATTCCAATGTGTAAATAAACCTTAAGAAAAAAATAAGAAATCGTATTATTAAACACAGGTTTCGGATTAAATTACTACACCTTTTAAAAACAAGTTGCATGTCTATATAATTTACATAGGTAAGTAAAAATCTAATGCCCCCTATAAATCTCAACATCGTACACGTGACGAGATTTTGACCCGGAGATAAAGATTAGTAGAAAGGGGCGAAAATTCAAACCCGTGTCACGAGGTGCGATTTGGCAAGTCAAGCGCGCAAACGTCACCTGGAACCATAGATACCTACAACTATCTCTTTACGGCGTTAAATTTCAAATGTTTATTGTGTTTTGTGACATTCGAATTCACCCAACCGATGAACGGAACATCAATGGTCTGGAATTTAACGTACAACAAGCGCGATGTGAGGTGCGAGACGGCGATCTCATAAACGTGTCATCCGTGTATACCGTGAGAAATTCATCTCTAATATGATTTCTTTCGATATTCATATGTAAAAGTTAATACAAGCTTGATCAATATTTAAAATTTCAACCAAATAGCGTCATCGATGATTTTTTATTTCTTCCTTTCTTTATAGTAATCCCCCCCCCCCTGACAATATCGACTTGTTTACCATTTAAAAGTTCAATAGAGAACTTTTAAATGGTAAACAAGTCGATATTGTCAGGGGGGGGGATCACTATGGGCCGATTGTTTAGATTTTTGTATTTATTTTGTTAGATGTAATTATAAAAATCACCTTAAACTAGTCGATAATAAAGAAAAGGACTCGTATTAAACGCTAATGGTTTATATTGCATCTTGCAACATAAGCAATTTATATTTCCAAAACTAATATTGTACGTGCGGCGAACAATACCCGTTACATTGCGTTGTATTATCGGCGACCATAGACTAGAAAAAAAGAAAATGATATTGACATTGTTACCGATCTAATTGCGAAACAAAATGCTTTGTTAAAAATAAAATATTTACCTTAGAAACTGATGAATTACTAATCAGTTTTTTTCCACAATATTAGTTATTTTTCAATCTAGTTACAAAGAAAATTGTACATTGTTTCGGGCCGGTCTTAGATCGCCATTCTGCCCCTATATAGTAATAAATTCTCAGAACAATTAATGAATTTGAATATTTAAAAATACAAACCACTGTCCTGATAAGAGATTGTGGCTCTGCGAAAAAATAGCGAAATGGCTAGTATAAGTTAGTTAAATTAATATGTTACTAAGAAGAACACATTCTAATTGTGATTATATATTATGTCAACGTTGGAAATTTCTCTCAATGCGTAATCTCCAGATCATGGGAATGAGTATCATAATAATAATAATAATAATATAATCATTAATTGACATTAACAATTGCGTTCCACCTTGCAGCAACACAGTATGTCAGTTTTAACTAATGTTAATAATAATTGATTTTAATAGTAGTTTTATTTGTTTTATTTGATTATTTAATATACCATTCGACGATCAAGATGAAATACAACGTTGTGACATTTATAACTAAGATCTGCCCAAAGGCGATGTACTGTGTTGTTGCAGGGGTGGTTTCAATTGTTGTTACATTAACATAATTGACATAACTCTGTGATGCAATACGATTTTTTTTATTTTAAATATGAATTAAATATATTAATTAGAAAGATATACGTATAAAATCAATTTTATCGAAAAATATTGTTGTTGCGCCACCGGGATTCGAACCCGGATCACTTTCCTAACCGGGGAAGGTGCATTATCCAACTATGCAACAGCGACAATTTTCGAACCTATATGTTACCTTTTTGATATTAATACATTTAATCGTTCCATTATTTGAAAGAGCCATCTATCTACCTTATTTTTACAGAATCTCAAATACCTTTGAGTAAACTGATAGCAGACGCCAGAATTATCAATTAATTTTTATTAAATATTGGACACATTGATACAACTTTATTATTAGGAGAACACATTCTTATTGTGAAGTTGTAATTATTCAGAACAGACGGTCTGTGATATTTTAAATATGAATTAAATATATATACATATAGTTGGATAATGCACCTTCCCCGGTTAGGAAAGAGATCCGCAACAACAATATTTTTCGATAAAATTGATTTTATATGTATATCTTTCTAATTAATATATTTAATCCATATTTTAAAAATTATGGAAATAAATATCAGTTATTTGATGACGCAATCACACACAAAGCATTGTCGTGTTTGCCGAGCTGTCTACATATATGAGAATAATTCATTAAAATTTCAATAATTAAATTAATAAATTATAATCTAATAAGTTCGGCGTGTAATGCTATCTGGCGTCTTGCGGAAATATTGTATAACAGAAGGCCACCCGAGTATTTGAAGACGTCACAAATACTCGGGTCAATAACTGACGGCACATTCGAACCGCCGCATAACATTGCGACATCTTCAAACGGCGCAAAACAGTGGGACAATGATATCTCGGAGGCTGTGTCGGATTGACACGTTGTGAGAGACGACTCCAGGACTTCGAGGGAAACCTGGCTGGAAGTCGATGTCTGTGCAGTCAGACAATCATGAGTGACTAGTGATGAGAAAAAATGCTATATCAGTGATTGATAACTGTGACTGTATTACTATGCGCATGCGCCGCAACGATATCATAATACGCGAAATAAATTTAAAAAAACATAATTTTTAAAGTATTCAATTTATACTTTATTCGCGTAAAAAACAGATATATATATTAATTATTAATGCTAGAATATAATTTAATATCATCACAAAGAGAATGAAAACCCTTAAAAAAATGTCATTTTATTTTTCTCAGAATAATATTGTTGATAATTCTGGCGTCTGCTATCAGATCACTCAAAGGTATTTGAGATTCCATAAAAATAAGGTAGATGACTCTTTCAAATAATGGAACGATTAAATGTATTAATATCAAAAAGGTAAACATGCATGTTCGAAAATTTGTCGCTAAAAATATCGTCGCTGTAGCATAGTTCCCCTGTTTGGAAAGAGATCCAGGTTCAAATCCCGGTGGCGCAACAACAATATCTTTCTAATTAATATATTTAATTTATTAATGTTTTAAATACCCTGCCCTGACAACATCGATCGCCCGTCATAGGAAGTATAAAAATTAAACAATTATTTAAATGCACTAGACATTGTGAATTGGAATTGAATCTGATCTGACCGCACGGTAATGATCTTCGCCTCATTTGCCAGCGAGGTTGTGAAGCCTACGAAGGCTCCTCCGGCTGCACTTGTCTACCGAGGCGAGGGGTTCAAACATTAAATCAGAGCAAAAAAAAATACGTGTCGCATTATCCGCTCGGATTCCAAGTCGAAAAATATTATACAACTCAAATAAATGTGATATACTATATTTGCAACGTTACACCGAGTCTTCATAGATGTACAGATAATTTATTATTAATTTATCATCAACTACTATAAAGGTTCTAGCGAATCATTAAACGAATATATTATTTAATGACTTTCTGCGTGGAAATCATGCATTTTTAAATGTCATTTATATTCAGCACATTGCAGGCTGTTTAGTAGGCACTTGTGTATAAAAATGTCAAGACACACGTTGACCAAAATTGATGTACTTTAAAAAATTTATTAATTATTTTTAATTTCACTTTCACGAATGGTGCGAAAAATACGACACAGGAGGCTAATTGCACATTAAATTAAATGTAATTAAAATATAACGTGTAATTTGTTAAATTAGTTGAATCGAACTGAAACGTTAATTAAGAAAATAATAATAACAATAGCTAATCAAGCATTCGCAATGACAATCTCTACTATATAGTGGCAAATATAACATATAAAATCAATTTTGTCGAAAAATGTTGTTTTTGCCCTACCGGGATTCGAAGCTGGATCTCTATTTCCAATCCGGTGAAGTGCACTACCAATTGTGTTATGACGCCAGTATTTTTCATGTCAAATTTTCAAACCTATATGTTACACCTTTTCAAATTAATACATCTGTTGTTCCATTATTTTTACGGAATCACAAATACCTTTGAGTAAACCGACTGCAGTTAAATGAGTATTTAAAACATCACAGACCGTCTGTTCTGAATAATTACAACTTTACAATAAGAATGTGTTCTCCTTAACAACATAATATACATTATTATAAAGAAAAATGTATATACATATATAGCTAGAACCTAACAAATGCGAAGAAAGGAGACTGGAAACTTTCGAAATGTGGTGTTACGGAAGAATGATGAAAATTATTTGCGAGATTAGAAAACTAAACGGCGACATTTGACATGACATGGAAGAAACAGACGATAGCGAACAGATAAGGAAAATATATATGTCATACTCTTCACCACAACACTTTTTTTTGTTATCCAACTTTATTACACACATGTCGCACACCCACATCAAAACCAAGACAACTCAAAAAAACTAGAATTTTGACTTATTATTGTATTCGGATACTGTGTCATATACGCCACTAACTTAGACCCAGTTCTCTAGTGGTGTCATTTTAGGATACATTTATGACCTAAAATGTTATTTATTTAATAACAAAAAAAAAATTTTTTTTGTTTATGACTTTTTGAGTCAAAAATTATCTACACACCTTCAAGGTTGTTATACTACGTTCTGCGCATGCGTGCTTAGAGTTGGTACGACTTGATCCTGATTGCATCATTTACCTTCCGGCTGTTACAGTGTAAGCATGTCCGTTCCTCTAGCAGTTTGCACCAAGGAACAACAACAAGCAGTAATCTGATTTCTCTGGTCGGGGGATATGAAAGAGGCTGAAATTCATCGTAGACTTTTATCACAATACGGGGGGACTTTATCACGTAAAAATATTTTTTTGTGAATCGAAAAGTTTAAAAGTGGCCGGACGAGTGTGAGGCACGAAGAAGGAGCAGGACGCCCGTCAACCTCTACCGCGAACGACAAGATTCAGCAAGCCCGAGAGATGGTTCTAGCAAATAAGCGAGTTATCATTAGTGAGGTAGCGTCTTCTTTGAACATAAGTCATGGTTCTGTCCGTCAAATCATGCACAATAATATAATACATGTGTAACAAAATTGTAAAACTAAAAATGTGGATAAGTTTTGACTTACCCTCGTATTATATTTTTAAATATTTGCCAATCTGCAAAACGGTTTTGCGGCAGTTTGTAGCCAATGTAATAGATGGAAAGATATGTGAAAGAAGAAGAAGAAACTGAGGACAAACAAACTGAGTGGTAAACATTTATGAGCCAGTTGCTGCAGTGGGGCACTTCTCGGCAGTAAACTAATGACATTTAAATAACCTTGCACACAATGGGGGACCGATGGAGATGGAGAGAACTGAAAACTTATCACAGATAAAACTCAAGATACGGAGATATCTCGAGGAATTAAATCACCAAGTTCCAGCCATAAAATTAAATAGAAATATAAAAATAAGCAAAACAAACTATAAAAATAAAGGTTCAAGACAGAAAAAAACAATAAAAATTTAGGTTTGACACAGAATGGCCGAGTATCAAAATCAGTTGTATCTTTGACTCAGAACAGCATCAAAAACATCACTCTTAATATCAAGACCAAAATCGTTCCCAAGCCTGTGATGTCTTTGTATGGGTGCATTCCTATAAAAAATAATATATGATGAATTTACATTTAACAACACCGACGACACGATACTCCGCGCAGTAACGTGGTATACAATCAATTCAGTTAAATTAGGGGCGTCCAGTATGCCATTTACTATTTTACATAAAAATAATAAATCACTTAAAGTTCTTCTACACGACAAGTTGGTTAAATTAAGAGTGCACATTACAAAATTATAATTCAATTGTTTAGCAGGTATACACAGTTTGATGTTAATAAACCTTAAAAATGGAGTGGAGACCAAATAATTGAGTTGAATTGTAAATTGCTACGAACCGCAGCCGTGTATAAAACTTTAAGCGATTTAAGTGAATTGATATCTTTCGCCGTTCTTAATACAAAAAACTAAGACATTTCATAGCTTTAATCGTGATTTCATTCATTTAATGTACTGAAAAAAAACGTTAATAAGTTTTAATTAAATAAAAAATATAGATACAAAGGTATGGATTTCGGAAGAGACGTCACGGTACCACGTGTTCATTTTTCATTCATTCGTTCATTGCAGTCATGTGTTTATATATACTTTCTGCTAGGCCCTGAGGGCGATTATTATAGGCAGATAGTGGCTGAACGCGGTCAGGGTTTCCGTAAAAATCTATGTTTCAGTGCGGAAATTCCTTATTATATTGCTTTAACAATGCACCATATAGTGTATTTTGTCTTTATTTAGAGTAAGAAAAAACAAAATATTAGTAAAATGATATTGGTGTGATTAGCGTCAGTCAAAGATATAGTGAACTTAAATAAATGAAATAATATGGACAGGTAAATAAAATTAACCATATATATAAGACTTATATTTCTCACTCAATAGATAAGAATAAGTAAATTCCTCATAATGTAGAAACACTAAAGCATCTAAAGTACGCTGTAATTTGTAGGACTTTGTTGTCACCCTGTAGGCGACACATCATTTAGGGCCGGCGGTAGATTAAAGGTTCCGCAAGGTCAGATTTTAAAAAAAACATGACGTCGTAAAAAGTATGATGACTTACGACAGGTTTTACGTCTGAGATAAATCTAATCTGACATCTGGAATTTTAAAAAATACAGTTTGTACAATTTGCTACACCGACTCAGAATATATTTAATATTTACATATAATATATTGTATATACATATATGCACAAACAATTTTGTTGACTGTGTACTTTCAATTTTTAGAAATATCAAAGGCTAATTGAAAGCTAAGTAAACACGCATTTGGAATCTCGCTGTCGTCAAGATACAAGGACCAATATCTTTATTGCTCTTAAAGGATGCTAGATGCACTTGGGGGCGACTAAGACTGACGCAAATCTGTTGCAAAACGATTTTCAAAGATTTAATTGAGAAGAAAAAATATTATATCGACGTTGGAAATTTCTCTCAATGCGTAATCTCCAAATCATGGAAATGAATATCATGATAATAATATTATTATTATATTAAGAGAACACATTCTTATTGTGAAGTTGTAATAATTCAGAACACAGGTCTGTGATATTTTAAATATGAATTAAATATATTAATTAGAAAAATATACATATAAAATCAATTTTATCTGGATCTCTTACCAAACCGGGGAAGGTGCATTGATTCTAATTAATATATTTAATTAGAATTTAAAATATCATAGACCGTCTGTTCTGAATAATTACAACTTCACAATAAGAATGTGTTCTAATAATAAAGTTGTATCAATGTGTCCAAAATTTTATAAAAATAAATCGATAATTCTGGCGTCTGCTATCAGATTACTCGAATGTATTTGAGATTCATTAAAAATATGTAGATTATTACTCTTTCAAATAAAAAGGTAACATATAAGTTCGAAAATTTGTCGCTAAAAATATCGCCGCTGTAGCATAGATTGATAATGCGCCTTCCCCGGTTTGGAAAGAGATCCAGGTTCAAATCCCAGTGGCGAAACAACAATATTTTTCGACAATAACAACAACAATATCTTTCTAATTAATATATTTAATAATATAATCATTAATTGACATTAAAAATTGTGTTCCTCCTTGCAACAACACAGTATATCAGTTTTAACTAATGTTAATAGATAGACAAGGGCGTCGACCATCTTGAATGATATACAAAATTGCTTTTAATAGTAGTATAATTTGTTTTATTTGATTATTTAATATACCATTCGACGACCAAGATGATATAAAGCGTTTGTGGGATATACAGTGTTGTTGCGGGGGTGGTTATAATAGTTATGACAAAAACACAATTGACATGAAATTAACTCTATGATGTAACACTATTATTTTATTTTTCACTAAACTAAATTGTGTAATACACACAAGTTGGGTTATAGTGTCACTACTGTAGTTTCGAGAGGTGAATAATTTGGATTATTTATAACAGGATGCCTTGACACCTCTCAATAGGTATATATTTTGTATGAAATAAATTATATGGAGGGGATGTAATAATTTAATTTTGAATAGTGACAAAAAGTTCGCATCAAGATTTCCGCTCTTTCTTTGGCACTTTCCATCTATTTGGTTAAGTTGGTTATCCTGCTGGTCCACCATATTGCCTGGGGAAGTTATCCTTCTCTTTCCACTATCGAAATACTTTTTTACAATGTGATCAACCCCTTTACGCGTTATGTAGCCGCACTGATTCTAGACTCTTTAACCTTTACCATACCATAATATAAAATACCCGAACGCAGCCATGCTGTCAACTCGTGTTACTGTAAATAACAGTTAGAAAAAATGTTTTTATTAGCTTAAATGGGTTTAATTGCACAAAATTCAATTTTGAAAAAATGATTAATAACATAATTTAGATGTTTGTTGTTCTTTTCACTGTGAAAATAGTGTGTGATCTCTGTCTTTCATATCACAAATTATATTTTTATCAACGTATTAATTTTACAACGGATTGAATGGAAAAAATAATTGTTTTTGTAAGATTCCCTTTTCATAATTGGTTTTTCACTAGTCATTCCTAAGCGCTAATATTTACTTAAGGATTATCTAAAATATAATTTTTATGTTGCGTGTATTTACCGAAATATTACAGGTTTAATTATGATTACCTGTGTTACTGCATGGTTCGGGTAGGGTTAAGATGGACGCTACCTTAAACGTTATTGTATCGCCCAGTCTTGTCAGATTTCCGGCACGCGTTGTAACATCTCGGTGTGGATGCTTTTTAAACAGAATCAGGTTATGTAAAACATATTTTTATTAATAGTAAATAAACTAATATTTCATTAATTTTAACTGCATAAAAAATACATATTTTAAAGGTTTATAGACGAAAACATTAATGATATATTATTATATTATAAATTTTCATTATCCTGTTGTTTGACCTCCGTTTTGTTGTTAGAAGCACATTATAGGGATTGCCTAGAGTGTATTTAATTATGTTATACTTTTGGTGAAAATGACTGCTAAATGTATGAGCAATTTAGGTATCGTTGATTCAAAATACGCATGGCTCACAAACACAATTAAGCAACTAGAGACATGGATCTACATTCGATTATTAAAGCGAGCCTATTAATATTAATTCATATTTTAGCTGTATTGTTACGAACATGCGGAGTTTAATTATTCATTTTTATCAGAAGTTATGCACTACAATAGACTTTATACTAAAACTATAACTTAGATAGGACCTTTACACTAATATAAGTGGTTTAATGGCTGCGATGCGATACGATGCATGACTATGCACACATGCATTCTCCTACATCTCTGCTGTACAAACCAATTTTTATATTTAAACATATTTCCATCAAATATGCTAAAAAAAATACTAAATGAAATGAATTAGTATTCAAATCACCGATATTTTGTTGATTATTACATCTCTCAGATGTTATACTCTCGCGTGGAATCATAGATCCGGTAGATTGTTTTAGGTCAAGTGTGCAAAAAAATAGTACATACTTGTACATAAAACAATGCCTTCTGCATACGAAATTTAATGAATTAATTAATGAAATTTTCACCAGGATCAGTATACAATAATTAAAATTCCGAGAAAACACTAATTAACATCTCCTAACACTTCGCCTTTACTGTCCACATTCCCGCTAACAATCGAAACCTCCCCCCTCTTCTCGAGTCCCGCCCCATTGCCTGAATAGACTACAATACTGTATTTAGTTTAGATATCACTTGATGGGAGAGACTACACCTTTGACACATTACAAATCACAAATTAAAATAAACAAATCCACAGCGCTTAAGGGACGCTGGAGGGTCTAAATTATACATTTTGCAAAATTGCTAATAACTACATTGAATTTCTATTCGTTTTTTTTGTTTTATATAGTTAGTTATATGTGGCAAATTATTTATTAACAGGGTAACATGTATTGTTAACAGCTTTTGAATAAACAGAACCAACACATCAGACATGACTTTAATTCACGATAAGAATGTACAGGATTTAACTCACCTAATAAAATCTGGACAATCAACAGAAATTCCACAACAAATCATATTAATTTTGAGAATTTAATTTGACACTATCTAATATATCACTTTTTATTTAAACTGATTTAATTTGTAGTTCAATAAGTGCACTATGATATAACGACAAATATGTATGTTGTCAACGTGGCTGTCAAACGTAGGAAATGTCGCCGGTCACTAAGCTATACTATTTATTTGTTTTAATTTAAATAGGATTTTTTTTTACGTGCTTTATTAAAATAACGTGACATTTCTTAACCTATATTGTCCATACGTACGATTATTTGTTTACGCGAACATATTGTGTTTTATAAAGCAAAATTACTTAATCAGTAATTTTGTCTTTCTCTACAAGTGTTATATTTTAGTACTGCACGTTATTTATAAACGCGACGGTAGTAATTTTGAACGCTGACTCCGCTGAACGTGATCGGGATCAGCGGACGACCTGACCTTGTGTAATGTATTATGAAATATAACTACATTAAAATGATATTCGAAAGGATGGTCGTTAAGGTCGTTATTACTTTGCGCACTTCGTGTGGGAGAAGAAGATATTTAATTATATGCTAATTTTATTGTATGTAATCTTAACGCGATTGAAATTGGCCGCGTTTGGTTACGCGGTTTGTGTATTATTTTTGTTGACGTCTGTGATATATACGTAATATTGATATAATCATCAGATATTGGCAGTAATTAGAACACTGCAATCTAGGTTGCAACAATAATTATTGCAACCTAGATTGCAGTAATCTTGAATTTCGGTTCTAGGCATTTTCGAATTTGTATTCGGATCCGGTTTCAATTATTACTAAACATGCGATTTGTGTCATTTAAAAAATGCATTTGGAAGATAGGAAGAAATAAAATTTTATTACATTTATTTTTGACTTTTAATTTGCTAAAAAACTGTTTTTTAGCATTGTATTTATTCAGCTCCGGTGCATCAGTACTGTGTTGTTTATGTACATGTGATCACGTAGAGTCTGTTAGTTGTGTGCCGCGGGTGAAGTGATTGATATCGCCGTCTTCATTCGGAAGCGAAGATTTGCCCATCCGCGTGCCGTTTGTGTGATCTCGGCGGCGACTGCGGGGTCGGAGACGGAGGCGTCAGACACAAGGTAAGGAGAGCAGTCCTTCCGAATCCTGGTTCCTCGAGATTCACTAGTCCTTCGACTGGAATCCCTACCCATCATCGACCCTTATCCGTTATATCCTAGTCCCTCCGATTTACGACTGGAATCGTTGTAATCCAATCAGGATTTACGTCTTTCTTTACATTTTTAGTTTAGACAGTTGATTTAATATTATGTTTTATTCAAGGAAAAGTGACAGGGGGTTGTGTAGGAAAAGTGTAGGGAACTGGAACAGGAAAGTGTAGAGACGTGGAAGAAACATGTGTTGAAGAATGACGAGAAACAAAATAGACATGCAGAGTAAGACGTCATAGATTAAACCCGTTAACAAATTTAATGACTTTTCACTTTCTTGAGATTTGATATAATTTAATATCAAATTTTTTGAATACAAATTAAATTAATCAACGAGAAAGAGATACTTATTTATAAAATCTATTATTCGAAAAAATATTTAGTTGCTACTGGGATTTGAACCTGGATCTCTTCCTATCAGGGGACAAATTTAGAACTGATATCTGTATATTTTTTAAATTGATACATTTTAAATTTGTGGTAATCATAATCGGCTGTTGTAGTGGAACGGTAACACGTTTCCCCGAATAGGAAGAGGTCCAGGTTCGAATCCCGGCAGCAACTAAATATTTGTTCTGTCTATTTAGTTGATTCATTTAATTTGTATTGAAAATATTTATTTTAATATTTTTCACGAACCAACGTAATTATTGTTACAAATTGAAAGTGTATTAAATAATATTTATATTCATATTAAATAATATTCAAATACACATGTTTCTCTCTGTATGACGCCGACACTTTCTCAACCATATTTATAATTACTATTTGTATAGAATTATGACATTACTTATTTTGTTGTGTTTTGTGATTCCTGTCTTCTGTGATAGTGTGCGAAATTCTCACGTCATCCACATTTTGTCAGACTGTTTGTCGATGATTTGTTCGTTGTGTACGTCTATTAGCTTACTGAGTTTAGCTTCTTTTTTTTTTTTATTAATATTAAAAATATAATACAATTTCAATAATCAGTGGATATATTTGTTTCTTCTCTATGAGAGTAAGACTCGTGTATAGTATAGTTAATTTATGTTTCAGTTAGTCTGTGTACATATTTTTTTAACTTCAGTTACAAATTTATGATAGTCCGTAATTTTTCTAATTGTGATGGGGAGATTGTTAAAAAATTTGATACCTTGATAAATATATTGATTTTGAGTTGCGGTATATTTTAGTTTTGGGATATCAATTTGATCTCTATATCTTGTAGATCGGAATTTGCTTCTAAAATTTAATTGATTTTTAATTTTGAAAATTTGAATTATTGAATTTTTTTTGTATATGTCTACTATTTTTGGTACTTTAAAATCTGTGAAAAGTTGTATACTTGGATAGTCTTTTTTTTTTTAGAATAATTTTTATTATCATTTTTTTAGTGATTTCTAATTGTGACATTGAAGTTTTATATGCACCTCCCCATCCAATAATACCGTATTGCAAATGTGACTGTACAAACGCGTAATATATTATTTTCAGATATGTAGGTGATAAGATGTTTCCGAGTCTAAAAAATATGTAGGCAGTTTTCCTTATTTTGTTTGTGAGATTAGTAATATGTTCTTTCCATTTGAGATTGTTATCTATTATGATTCCAAGGTACTTGATACAGTATTTTTCTTCAATTGATGAACATTGGTCACAGGTGTTTTCTCGAGTACTTTTAATATGAATTTCGGTATTTTGTTTCTGTTGAATAGCAAATCGTAGAAAGTATGTTTTATCGGTATTGATTAATAGTAAGTTATCATCCGTCCACTTTTCTATGGTATTAACATCCTCATTTGCCGATATATTAGCGTCACTCAAAGTTTTTTCGAGTTTCTTTATAGTAGATATGTTTTTCTAAATTGCATCCGTATCTGCACAACATTACAAATAAAGCATACATATGTAAAGTGTCTTTAGGGTGATGAATAAATTAACTATAATACTTTTTATCCACGTTACCGTTAATAATATAATTATATTATTATTATAAATATATGCTTATAGCGGCGGTCTGAGTGCAGCGGGTGGCATCAGGTCGCCGAGCAGTCTGACGTCTACGTGGTTGCAAAACTATTTAATCAGTGATGATGATGACCTATCATTATATACTTTTAATTATACACCACATTTAAATAATTTCTAGAATAACGTAGCAAAGCGTTGACATGACACTGCATAAAACAATCACAACAGTTGTAAAAAAAATCAGAAATTTATAAGATCCTGGATTATATTTTATATTCCGCCTGCCTACCTTCTTATACTTCTTACTTCATACTATTACAACTTACTTATTAAGAAGAACACATTCTTATTGTGAAGTTGTAATTATTCAGAACATAGGTCTGTGATGTTTTAAACACTAATTAAATGTATTAATTATAAAGATAATACATATAAAATTAGTTTTGTCAATATATTTATAATTAATACATTAAATTAGTATTTAAAACATCACAGACCGTCTGTTCTGAATAATTACAACTTCACAATAATAATGTGTTCTCCTTAATAATATAAGTTGTATCAATGTGTCCAAAATTTAATAAAAATGAATTGATATTTCTGGTATCTGCAGTCGGTTTACTCAAAGGTATTTGAAATTCCGTAAAAACAATGTAGATGGCTTTCAAATAATGCAATAACAGATGTATTAATTTGAAAAAGTGTAACATATAGGTTCGAAAATTTGTCGTGAAAAGTACTGGCGCTATAATACAATTGGTAGTGTACCTTCCCCGGATTGAAAATAGAGATCCAGGTTCGAATCCCGGTAGCGCAAAAACAATATTTTTCGACGAAATTGATTTTATATGTATATATTTATAATTAATACATTAAATTAGTATTTCAAACTACCTACTTACTTCACGGCTTATCAATGAAGATGGAATTTAAAATTAAACAATTTAAATTCATGCCTATATATTATTACTGTATTCGTTTCAGTTTTTACTTTGAGTAACATGTCAGGCCAACGAACTCGGTTACTCGGAAGCCCACTTGAGATTCCAAGGGTTTGTGTTTAGGTTAACCAACGGGTTCAATGAACCTATAAAAACTATTGGGACTGAAATCTTCCCTTAAAACAAAAAATGTTTATATTAACCGAGAACAAAGGATTATAGATAATAAAAGACCCAAAGCCATAGCTAGCAGATCACTTTGTTTTGGGTATCGGTCGTTGGAAGCTGTTTAAATAAATTCATAATTTTCTCTTGCGATGTATACAAAGGACGCATTTCTCCTTTAAATTCAACACTATGCTGGTGCGAAAAATATAATTTTTATATTTCAAAACATTATACAAAACGTCGTTAATGAGACAAACTTTTAATTAATTTAGACTATTTGAATTGTCAATAGACCGGCCAGAAAACAATTAAGAAATATTGGATAATGCATCTTCCCCGGTTTGGAAAGGGATCCAGATTCGAATCCCGGTGGCGCAACAGCAATATTTTTCGATAAAATTGATTTTATATGTATATCTTTCTGATTAATATATTTAATTCATATTTTAAGATATTTATTATTTCTTATTAAATTATTTATTTCTTCTGCGCAGACCCTCAGCAGTAGCTCGTTTTCAGACAAAATGGGAACCTCTAACCTGTTACGGTCCGTAATTAGAATTACCCGATGTTTGCATAATTGTTATTTGTGGAATTCGCTGCAGAATTAAAATGCGGATACAAAGAAACTAGCCACATCCTGTGGCAATTAATAATTACTATTAACAACATTTTAGAGTTAGCCTTAGATTACTAAATGCATCGTTTCCTCAAATGCTAACCGACTAAAAATTTTACGATAACGGATTCCAAACTAGTTTTTTTTATCGGAATTACGAGTGCGAATAACTTTGATACTATTATTACGAGTGCGTGCACAGTATTGCACCATCATAGAGACATTTCAAAATGTGAAAATATTTAATTTAATGGAAAATATATGGAAGTATGGGTAATTACAGGACTGACGACCTGTCTTCGGCTGGCTTAAGCGATCACTTTATATAAATATAATGTTCATCTCACACCAGGTACTAGAAAAATATATTTAAATTATACAGTGTATTTACAAAAATCACTCTACTATTTAAAACTTAAATCACTTTTTTAAATTAACCTTTTAGATTACATTATTTTACATATTTTGTTTGCCCATACATGATGAAGTTTGCATTTCTAAAGATGTAAATTGGAGTCACTTACTAGGCATTATTTTTTTAAATGTATAAATAAAAATAATCTCCAAGCTATGTTAATATCACGTAAAAGACAAAAAATAAAAGTGATAAACATACAAAAATTATTTTATTTTTAAATAGTAAAGTTACTTTTGTTAGGAGAACACATTCTTACTGTGAAGTTGTAATTATTCAGAACATAGGTGTGTGATATTTTAAATATGAATTAAATATATTAATTAGAAAGATATGTATTAATATCAAAAAGGTAACATATAGGTTCGAAAATTGTTGCTAAAAATATTGTCGCTGTAGCATAGTTGGATAATGCACCTTCCCCGGTTAGGAAAGAGATCCAGGTTCGAATCCCAGTGGCGCAACAACAATATATTTCGATAAAATTGATTTTATATGTATATCTTTCTAATTAATATATTTAAGTTACTTTTGAACTATCAGTAATAAAGATAGTCTCAATAAATATCAGTACTTTTGTCAATTTAAGGTTTACAAGTCTTATTAAAATGATTAAATTATATATTTGTACCGATATATAAAATATATTACATAAAAAAAACCTTTTCGGGAGTGACCGTGAGAATCAGGTAGTTTTCACCTAGGTTCAATATTAAGAGAGTTATAAATGTTTTAACATTATCACCCCTTATATACAAGACGTCGTAACGAACATAGCCGAGGTATTTACTAAGTTAATTTTATAGAAAAAAATCCATCGATAGAAATATGTATTATTCATTTTTAATAAAATTATACAATAATTTTTGTATTTTACCACGTAAGTTTTATATGAAAAAACAACCGATATTTTTCTCACCAGGATAATAAAAAACTAAATCTAAACATCTTTTTTTTTTTTTTTAATATATACATTTAATAAACAATTTTAGTGTGTACACTGACTGGTTAAAGTATAAATTTTGCACGATGATGAAATACCTGGGAAAATAGCCAGTGAAAATAATTATCAATATTTTGCTGCACAATAGCTTCCAATTAAATAAATACCTGCAGTACATAACACAATAAATACAAAATCAATTTAACAACGTAGATATGTTCAATCACAAGAACCTTGCTGCATTTATTATTTTATGATTATTTTTTAATCTATCTATGCAAGAAATATACAAATTGAACATTGTATCTACTATTGTCTGTTTCGTAAATAGACTAATTTGTGTCGAGACAAGCAAACTTACAGGCCACTCACATTCGCGCATATTCACAAATACACACACAAATATTAAACAAATACATACACACCTCACATACTTCTCAATTTAATTTTATTTTACTTAGTTTAGTCTAGCGGTAAGATATTTACCAAAAGATCGAGTGTTATACGTTAATGAGTAACATATTAGTGTTAAGGAGAACACATTCTTATTGTGAAGTTGTAATTATTCAGAACATTGGTCTGTGATATTTTGGGTGCATTAACCAATTACATAAATACTTGCAGTACATAGCACAATAAACACAACATTTTCGTATTTTCAATATGACAACAAATTTAACAACGATCAAATTTAATAAAAATGAATTGTTAATTCTGGCGTCTCCTATCGGACTACTCAAAGGTATTTGAGATTCCGTAAAAATAAAGTAGATGGCTTTCAAATAATGGAACAATAGATATATCAATAAAATTTGTCATTAAAAGTACTGTCTGCTGTAGCATAGTTGGTTAATGCACCTTCCCCGGTTTGGAAAAAGATACAGGTTCGAATCCCGGTAGCAACAACAATATTTTTCAATAAAATTGATTTTATATGCATATCTTTCTAATTAATACATTTAATTAGTATTTAAAATATTGAACTTATTTAAAATGTTAGATTAACAGACATTAGTTTTTAACATATTATTATATACAAGATATTATTTTTAAAACTCACTAATATAGGGTTAAACCTTTTTCCCGTAACTCATCGATACCATATTTATTTCCTGGAAAGAGATCCAGGTTCGAATCCTGATAGCAACAACATTTTTCTATAAAATTGATTTTATATGCATATCTTTCTAATTTAATTAGTCATATTTTCAAAGCACAAGTATAAAAATATTAAAAATATCAATGGACATTAGTTTTTGGATATTTTTCTTAAGCATCTCTATTTCTATTCATAAAAAAAATTACTACAAATCATTTTTAGATAAAATTTCACACTATATTTGAATATATAAATTAGTAAATGTCATTAATTAATTGTATATTTTTCGTAGCATAATGTAGGTACAAAAACATTTGCTTGTGTCTATGACGATGTAATATTGTATTACTATTACATTTCTTAAAATAATAAAAAAAACCTTTGTGATTGTTAACAATAATATTAAATGTATTTAAAAGTAAACCAAATATATTATCCATAGATGTGCACTAATAAATCATATCTAACGATCTGGTAGATTATTGTTACAAATTAATGTTCATGAAGTCTGCCTTCGTGTAGTCATTAGTCATCATATCTAAGATAGTATTCGGTTGCATAAATTATATGTCAAAATATTTTATAATCTTTGTACGCTATGAATTGATACTACTTTATAAACTTGTGAAGCACATATTTATCTCTATTATTAAATATTATTATTTTTGTGAAACGTATAATTTTTAAAAAATAATTTAAAACTCATATTTACTTAGTATTAATAAAATAATCAATTTATGTACTTACTTACTGGCTTAGTGATCAAGTGATCGGAGATCAGCAATTTATTTATATTTCAATAGTTCAAATATTTAACAATATTAATGTTTTTACCAGTCATAAAAAAAAATTATCATAAAATCAAAAATTATCAATAAAAATATATTATGTTACTTACTGAACACGGTTCCCACTAAACTCTAACAAAGTTGATTCCACTGTTTACAGAAATGTTTATTCTTTACACAATCACAATACAAAATGTCAAAAAAAAAACTTCAAAATTATAATTTGTCCGATTAACTTGGCAAGTGGACCGGCCGTGTCTAGCGCGCGTCTCGACTGTTCTCGAGAATAGTGTCCACTCCGAACGGCTGGCGGGGTTACACTGAAGAAAAGTCTGAAAGGAGAAAACTTCCGACCCTTAAATACACGTTGTTTACATGGCGCAGGCTGACCCGGTCGGTGACCTTCAGCGAAATGGTATAAAAATATCTATCGAAAAAAATACATTTCGTGTTTGTAATATTTTGATTATTATTTATGTTGTCCGGCTGTCTTTTGGAATTGGTGTGAAAACCAGCCTCACCACAAATTGACACCACAATCCTACATTTTTTTTTTTTAATAATTTAGCATCAAGTCAATTTTCCACATCTTTCATTGTAACAATTTAGTATACTAAATTTATTCTTTTAAATAAATATTATTTATTAACGTAACACATTCTTATTGTGAAGTTGTAATTATTCATAGGTCTGTGATGTTTTTTAAATACTAATTAAATGTATTAATTGGAAAGATATACATATAAAATCAATTTTATAGATAAATATTGTTGTTGCACTACCGGGGTTCGAACCTGGTTCTCTTTTTCCAATCCGGTAAAGGTGCATTACCAACTATGAATGTGTTTAAATACAAATTAGAAAGCTGCACTGTAACAAAATCATACAAAACCTTTCATCATATGTTTTGTCTGTTGCGTTATTTCTGTAAGTAAACAGTATTTTTTCGGTGTTGCCAATGACATTTTTTTCGGCATTATTGAATGTGTATAAAAAACTTCGATCTTTAACGTCAATGTGCCGCTAGGCAGGCATTTATAAAATAAGCCAGCGTAAGAAAATATACTGAGTCATTTAAACGATTAATACGGTAAAATGATGCGTAGAGGAACGATTGATACGATCTATTTTTGCGTGTTTTGTGTGAAATTAATTCTGGACTGGAATAAATAAACGACACATGCGGGAAAACGATTATTCGGGAAACGATCGATCGAGATTGCACTGTAATGAAATGTGGTGATGAAGGTGACGATGATGATGATGATGGTAATGAAAATTGTAATTACAATACTTACAACAATATACCGCGGTATTTGAAGAAATCTCACCCTTATCGAGATTTATGATTAGAAATGTTAAAAAAGCTAGTCTTAATTTTTTTTTATTAACCCTTCCCAAACCATGCAGTAACACAGGTCTAACATTTTAATTAAACCTGTAATATTTTAGTAAATACATGCAACATAAAATTAATATTTTAGATAATTCTAAAGAAAATATAAGCGCTTAGGAATGACTAGTGAAAAACCAATTATAAAAAGGGAATCGTACAAAAACAATTATTTTTTCCATTCAATCCGTTGTAAAATTAATACGTTGGTAAAAATACCTATTGTGATATGAAAGACAGAGATCACACACTATTTTCAAAGTGAAAAGAATAACAAACATACGAATATAATTATTTCTTTCTCACTAATTAAATGAAGAGAGATAAGAAGGAAGGACACATTGTATAGGATTTAATGAATGCTCTAAATTATATTATTAATCATTTTTTCAAAATTAAATGCTCAATATTTAGAGTAAATTCGTGCCATTAAAGCCATTTAAGCTAATAAAAAAAAAGTTCTAACTGTTATTTACGGTAACACGAGTTGACAGCATGGCTGCTTTCGGCTATTTTATATCGTGGTATGGTAAAGGTTAAAATATTATACGTAATATATTAATAGTAGTATATAAGTCGATTTATACGACACGACAAAATTTCAGATAACACACGTGACACTTCATTGCTGAGAATGCAAATCTGATACATATTAGAGACTGATATGATAACATATTTATTTAAAGTATCAGAATTCACTGTAATTTAATAAAATAAAAATATCAACATTCCACTTTGCGTCGTATGGCTTAGCCTGATTTTGTAATTTTCACTAACAAATTACGGCGTAGCGTGAGGAAAGAATTACTTAAACCTATTACATCCATTGAGTCGATGCTCACACCCCGAAATAGGCGCAAAATGTAAACAGCTTTTAGAATAGCTTCAGCGCCGCCATCGTAACCCCTAATCTAACTTAATTAAATTATTTGTAACATTTTTCTGAAATATCAATTCTTGAGTATACCCAAAAAATAATGCCGTGTCAAAATCGGTTGAGAGCCACTTGTCCTAATCAGTGGCGGTCCATGACTTTTTGTAGAAGGAATGCTGGATAATAAGTTTATACCTACTATATACATGTATACAGTATTCGAAGACCTTGACAGGCGGAACTGCATGCGCACGCGCGAAAGTCGAATACTTTCAATCTTTGTGGATACGGAACGAATGGCAGAATCCATTGTTGCTAGTATCTGTGTGTTTACGCAACTCATAGATGTTAGAAAGTTAAGAATGTATATGTCTATCGCTCCGTGCGCCCATCGTGTCGTAGTGACCGAATATATTTGCGGCTATGCAGTTTTCGTCTAGAAACAAAAAGTCCAAGGCTAGAACACAAGATATGTTAGTATGGTCTGAATCGCTAAAGTATCTGATTTTGAAATATTTGAATATTTTTTTATTAAATTACGTTATCCCGGTAGCGACTAAATATTTTTTCGATGGATAGTTTTTTCTAAATATTTTTCTAGTTGATTTATTTAATTTGTATTAAAATACACCAGAACCATGTTTTGAAAATGATAATTCACAACAAAAATGTGTTTACCTTAAAAATATATATATAATAAAACGGATTAATTAATTTAACTCCAGTGTCACCTATCGGATTTCACTCAAAGATATTTGAGATTCACCGTAATATGAATTATTGCATTTTAAAAATGGAATAATACATGTATCAATTACTGGATTTATACCTACAAAGGCACTGTTATTACAAATATCAGATATCTCATAGAATCAAAACTATTCTTTATTATATTTAATGGAAAATATATGGAAGTGCGGGGTAATTACAGGGCTTACGACCTGTCTTCGGCTGGCTTAAGTGATCACTTTATGCTCATAGTGATGACATATATGCTGTTTTAAAAATAAAATAAAAAAGCGATTTCACGTACTAACATATATACAGCTTTGAAAAATTTGATAAATGTGAAGGTTAAGGGGTGAAAATTGGTAATATATCAGTAATAATCACTTAAGCCGGCTGAAGACAGATCGTAAGCCCTGTAATTGCCCCATACTTCCATATATTTTCCATTAAAAATAGCTTGGACTCTATGAGATATCTGATATTTGTCGAATATGTATTCGATTACTGTGACGAAAATGGTGAACGCGCTTCCCCGAATAGGAAGAGGTCAACGTTCAAATCCCGGTAGCAACAAAAAAAAATTTTCGATAGATATATTTATTTCGAATTCATTTTATTTTTGGGCCCCTTTTAGCGTAACCCCGACCGTGTGTGAATCAATTCGAAAGACGGACATCAAACAAACAATCAATGTAATCTCTTGAGCACGTGGATACGTGTAAAGGAAGACAGACCCCATCAAAATGTCACGCCGGAGAAGGACATAACGTATATCTTTACCAGCCGAGGACAGCATACAGAAAGATTGTGTGATTTCAATCAATTCGCATGTCCATATCACACGCGTGACGGCACTAAGGAAAAAGTCTCGTTTCATTCTTGCCGGCTCATAGCCCCGTCTTACAAGTGCGTCGGCCGTTATTAAAATTCTTGTGAAAACCGGTTTTTCTCGATTCACGGAAAGCGGCTGCCGACTAGCGTTCTGGCGAGGTCATTCAACAATAATATTATTCACGCGGATGAATCAACGAACGTGTGTAGGAACTTCATTAGGTATTCGCGGCACGTTTCAAGTTGATAAATTGTGTGGAATAGAAATTAACATAGTTAGTTAGTTAGTAAACTGCTGCATGCTGCGGTCCAACGTCCTATATTTAACGCCGTTAAATTGTATTAAGAAGGCTATTTACGATTCAACTGCACATTGCACTGACGAACACAATGTCATTGACACAGCCTTGAATCACTTATTTTGTACTTTTCAACTTCGTTCAACAACATTGAAATTAATATACAAAGAATTATTCAAACTTCCATTTATTGTTTAATATATAAGTCCATTATAAATGGTTTGGTTGCGTGTAAATTTTTTAAACTGTCACCTTGATATTCGTGAAAAAAACAGTACAAGTTAGTACGGAGCATGCTGTCATTCGTTGCGTATCGTATTTTGCAGTCGAAACAGAATAACCGACTGAAGCATATATCCAAGTTCCGAAACCCTTAGAATGCTTCATTTTATGACTTGAAAAACCCACGTTTTCCAGAAAATGATAATACGTAATCTAGAATTTTTCAGCTTTATGAAAATCAATTAATTACGTCTTCCGATGTTGGAACCCATGTGCTTTTGTATCTATGCTTACCTTGTTCATTCTCTTCAGATATCAATTTGTAATTTATTTATTTTATTCAACATTATTTTTAATTTTTCAATCACAAGTCTACTCTGTTACATTTTATTCTTCTAAGTATTTTAATTTGTTTTTAAGTTGTATTTTAATATCATTGTAGAATTACATATCATGACCATGTTGATAATATGTGTAGTAAAAATAAATTATAATATTTTAGAAATATAATTAATGAAACTAGTATGTTTTTAATCGTTTTGCTTCGTGGACAAGTTGTTGAATTTAACTTTTCACTACTGGTTTTACAACCCACGTTGGGCCTGCATCTCCTCAATAATTTTCCTCCATTTTTCTATATTGCACGCCGTTTATCTTCAGCCTTGGATTTCTAAGACAATTATATATTTATTAGGAGAACACATTCTTATTGTGAAGTTGCAATTATTCAGAACAGACGGTCTGTGATATTTTAAATATGAATTAAATATATTCATTAGAAAGATATACATATAAAATCAATTTTATCGAAAAATATTGTTATTGCGCCATCGGGATTCGAACCTGGATCTCTTTCCTAACCGGGGAAGGTGCATTATCCAACTATGCTACGGCGACAATTTTCGAACCCATATGTTTACCTTTTTTGATATTAATACATTTAATCGTTCCATTATTTGAAAGAGCCATCTACCTTAATACCTTTGAGTAAACTGATAGCAGACGCCAGAATTATCAATTAATTTTTAATATTGTATCTGTTGTATCTTTCTAATGAATATATTTAATTCATATTTAAAATTATATACTTTTAAAATCAGCAATGTTATCTTTGTGGTTAAGATTCATATTTTTATTTATTATCTTTGTTTTATTAACCACTAAAATGAGTTTAAATACATCTACCGGTTTCAAAAAATACCATTTTCTTCTTCAGGATGTCATAAAAAACAATATATGTTTTAGTTAGTTATGACATCCTGAAGAAGAAAATGGTATTTTTCGAAACCGGTAGATGTATTTAAACTCATTTTAGTGGTTAATTAAACAAAGATAATAAATAAAAATATTAAAATTATATCTTTGAAGATATTGTCACTCCGCCTTAGCTGTGACCGTGTGGACCTAAAGCGACGACTACGGAGATCGCTGTACGGTCATTCTCTCCACGTGGCTCAACCACTAAAATCTTACTAAACTTTGAGTTGCTTTTCCCAATAATGAAAGTACACAGCTCACAGCTGTTGAATATTCTTGGCGACGTGACGAAATGTTGACGTGCCGCGCCACACCCATTCAGAACTCGCATTTGCTGAACTCGGGACACTCAGCTGATGAGTTATTACATTAATGTCATTATTTATATAAAAATATCACTGATGACCCGGGAAGCCTCCGATGCGCAACCTTTGTATAAATATCCCCTTACTCGTAAATACCCTTTCAGTAGTTTTCCACGAGCAGTGGCAGATTCCGTTGAGACATCCGTGATGACCAGCAGGTCCTTTCCTCGAAGAGCAGAACGAGCTGAGCTGATAGTCTTTCAATTCATGATAGCATTTTAAAAATATGTAACGTAATTCAGCGGTCCTCGTAGTTCAGTAGGCATGACACTGGCTTCTCCGGACCGCAGACCAATAAATGAATTGACATGTAATAAAGTGTACATATAGGAGAAGGGTTCGGAAGATTACTTACGGACATAAATCCGATAGTTCATGACGCATGTATGCAACAGTAATTGATAATTCTGGCGTCTGCTATCGGTATTTGAGATTCCGTAAAAACAAAGTAGATGGCTCTTTCAAATAATGGAACGATAAAAATATATATTTCTTTTCACATATATTTTTTCTCATGAGAGTAAGACGGAGTATATACGAGAGTGTATAATTTATGTGTCTGTGTACATATGTTTTTCTAATTGTTCTAATTAAATAGTTAATGTTATATTTTTTTTAAATCTCGGAGCTATTTGATTGCGTAAGTGGTGCCAAAATTATCACGTACTCGACACCAAAATTAAAATATTGAAACAAGGAATTTGCGTTAGTTCATGTCTATATATTTGGTAGTCTGTGACAGTACCTGTTGTAGTGTTAAAAGTTAAAAATAAAATTAATTAATTAATAATGTTCCAAATTGTCTACGTAAAGTTTTCTGCCTCCAGCTTTTGACCATTTCTCGGCGCAGCTAGTCTCGGGTTACGGTGAATTCCACAGCAAGCTACACGAATTACGGCTTGCCCCGGACCCATGGTGTACCTGCAGCCGGGTGAGGAGCACATCCTCTGATTCTGACGGATGCAAGGCAGGATATGCTAGAGAGCTTGGAGGAAGCAGATCGAGGTTCCATCAAGAACTCCGATCTGCTCAAGCGTGACAGGAATCTGGAGTTGTTTAGGGCCTTTGTTCGAGCGGGTTTCCAGATGGGAAATCCTCCAGAGGACTGTTGAGAAGCTTCATCATTATTATTTTTTTTATTTATTTAATTTAGCGAAAATACAATGGCAAAATAAATTCAATTTTTAAATATATGGTTACATGCATACATATGGTTACATACATACATGGTTTTTCTTTCGCTTACCTCTCCAACAAAGGGACCAGCTCTTGCGCTTGGAGAGGGAGTTACACTACAATAATTGTATATAATACCTTACATATTCTATTCATTGTCCATTTGTGTGCTTCTGAAATATTCTTTAATATTGTTTATTGTTCAGTTATGTGTTTTTGAAATGTTCATTTAGTTTATTTTTAAACTCTTTTATATCCTTTATTTCTTTAATTTGTGTAGGGAGGCTATTGAAATTTTTTATCCCTAAATATATAGAATTTTGCTGATAGTGTTTGGTGTTACATTTAGAGATTTTAAAGTTATTTTTAAACCTTAATGATGTGCTTGTTTCAAATTTTCTAGTGTTATTTTCTTTAATTAATTGATTAATTGAGATTTTTTTGTAAATGTTTTCTATTTTGGGAACTGGGAATTTTGCAAAAAGTGTTTGTGTTGTAAAAGTTGATCTTTTTTTAATATCACTTTAATAATTGTTCTCTGTATTATTTTTACTGAGTTCATTACATTGTTGTATGCTCCTCCCCACCCAATTATTCCATACTGGAGTAGTGAGTGAACAATAGCAAAATATACCTTTTTTAAATTATTAATTATTTATATAATTTTTTTAAATTGTTAATTAATAACTTTTTAAAATTATTTGTTATTCTTATTTTCTACCTTCTGTCCAAACATGATCTGCGATGTGCTGTTCTTGTGGGTTAAATCTGCCGGCAGTGGTGCGTGGATGGTGAGTCTCCTGTATGTTTTTATTTTGTGCTGTCTCGTTTCCCGGAAAAGAGTGCCTCTTCACTTCTGCCCTGCTCCCCGGCCTTGTTAATTATATTATTATATAATGGCACAAGACAGCCAATTAGGATCAAGTATTTAGACTCTCTCAAAAGGGAAAGAACGCGACACAATTATTGAATCCAGCCAATCACGGTGCGGGCCAATATATTAGCCATATTAGCCAATATACCGATACAAAATATTGGCAGATGTGATTTTCCTCGGTTGCTTTAGGTATTCATTACTCATTTGCTCGGTGTTTGTTGGCCAGGTCCAGGACTGCTACTACAGATAGTTTAATATAAAACATGGTATTAAAAACATAAAATGTAAAACATGATATTTATATTTTTATTTATTATCTTTGTCTTATTAATCACTTAATTGAGTTTAAATACATCTACCGGTTTCGAAAAATACCATCTCCTTCTTCAGGATGTCATAACTAACTAAAACATATATTATTGTTTCTTTACCAGAATCTATTTAAAAAAAAAAAACAATTATTTTAAAAAAAAAATTTAGTACCTAACTCGGAAAAAATTTTAGAATGGGACTCGTAGTTAAATTTAGTTGGTTGTTTATAATTTTTTAATTAGTTTTACACGCTTTATTTATCTCCAACGATTCCAAATTATTTAATTTGTGACCAACGCCGTTTATATGCAAAATTGACAATACCAATTTTTTATCAAAACCATGACCATTTTCTATCAAATGATTAGTAAATTCTGAAAACCCACTATTTTTCAAACATCTCAAATGCTCCCTTTACGCTTATATTAAAATTTCTACCCGTTTTACCAATATAAAATACGACACAATCCTTGCAACTAAGTTTATAGACACCAGAATTGTTAAATTTATCATTTTTGTCTTTAGAATTGATGAGTAAATTTCCTATACTATTATTTGTATAAAATGCCGGTCTAATGTTTCGTGGTAGGTGTTTAGATATTTGATTCGAAAAGTTATTTATATATATACGCCAATAATCATTATTATCATTATGTTATATAAAAATATGAATTTTAACCTTGACATGATATTTGATGCGAATGAACTACGAGCAGAAAAAAAAGTACTCTGTATGCGGCTAGCCCGCCTAATCTACTACTAGAAGTGCATCAGTGATGATGCACTTCTCTTTGACATTTTTACTAACTGCCTTATTGAAATAAACATCATGTGTGTTTTATAACATGTTTATCTGATGCTGTCCATAGTTCATCCGCCCGTGGCAATACCGTGTCGAAAGCAAGGTCGTTGCGCATGTGTTTCGTGGTAATATAGTTTCTATGACAATACAACGTTACGTCTAAATTCCACGTATCACTGTTTCACTCCGACTCGACTGATTTACAACAATTCGCATCAGTGATGATGCGCCCTACAATGGGACCCGAAACGTTGGCCATACAGCATAATAACCCAAAAATCTCTATATAGAAGACTTAGCGTGATTATTTAATTAAATATTACTTTTTTATACCAATTCTTTATCTTATTTTACAGCCTCCTTGTGGTCCAGACTGCTGGCCACTTTTCTGCCTATTGCAAGTTCATCTTGACGTTATTCGTCCGTCTACGACTCGGTCTTCCCTTTTGTCTTGATTCAATTGACCTATGTTTAATTTTGATATTTGAGCTTATGAGCTTTGATTGCATTTGAGCAATCATGGCACAGTCTCAAAGCCCATCTCGATCCTTTTGATATGATATGTTAATTACAATATATATATTTAATATTGTATGCAAAACGTTATAGTTAAATATTTTAATAAATTTATACAATTTGCTTTGAATGTAACCACATGAATTGTAAAAATCATATTTCTTTCATCAGGATAATAAAAACTAAAAATAAACATAAAATTATCTTTTGTTTCAAAAATTGTTCTAGTACAGGGTGAATATTATGTTCCAGACCGATGTTGTTTTTGAATAACTAAGAAATGAATTATAATTTTCTTATTTAATTTTTATTTATTGATTATTTGATTTATTACAATTATGTATGAAATACGACATCGGACAAGTAGCCGCCTCTGACAGCTGCATAAACGCGTGATTTTTTCACCATGTTTTTCATAACATTTTCGCACATTTCGCGTGTTATTTCAGTAATTTCATTTCGAATCTTGTCCTGTAGCATTGGGATTATTGTTAGCTTATTGGCGTGGACTTTTTCTTTCAAGCACGTTCACAGAAAATAGTCGGAATTCCTCAAATTAGGTGATCGAGGAGGCCAGTCGAAATCACCACTTTTTGACATTATGCGGCCGTGTAAAATTTCACGTATGTGAGGTGGCACCATTATGTTAAAACCACATGTATTGCAGGCCTATAATCGACCCAATTCGCCCACCATGTGACGATAGCGATCACCATTAATGGTTACAGCATTGCCATTATTATTTAGATAAAATGATTTAATGACATTGACCATTTAGGACAATTATTTATAATAAATACATACATACCTTTGCTTCTAAATCGTTTCCAAACTTCAAGAATATGATGCCACCCACAGACGCGGCGAGTTGCTGTCGTAAACGCTCAATGGCTCATGTATCGACCAGTGACAAATATTTTTTCACGCCCGATTGAGAGGCAACTTCAAGTTAGTGGTTTATTTAAAAGCCAAGGAATATTCTCAGAAACGACTAGAACTAAAAAAAGGCGACAACATTTGAATTATCCACCTAAGTGCTGGTGGTCGATACATCAACCGTTTTCGTATTATAAAGGGTTAAACACATCTGGTACACGTATTTCTAAGCACGAATTTTGTAGTCATGTATGATTTAAGGTGTTCACTTTATTGTTTTAAATTCCGCTGTATATTGCTAAGCTTAAACATTTAATGAATGCGAAATATTGAAATACGTCATAAAGACGAAACAGTTTTATTATATTTAATGAACATATATAGAAATATGGGGTAATTACAGGGCTTACGCGACCTGTCTTCGGCTGTCTTATGTGATCGCTTTATATATATATATATATAACGTTCACCAATTCTCACCCCTAAATCTCCATATTTATCAAATTTTTGAAAGTTGTATATATGCTAGTACGTGGACTCGCTTCGAGTACCACTACACCATCGCCATCTATGTCATCTCGATGAGAATCTGATTTTTTTGTTGTAAATTATTTAAAGCAATATTCTTTATCTGTAAAATGTTTTTAACACATTATACTAGAATACGCCTGAAAAATCAATATTTTTCAATTTTTAGTTCCAGTATACGTTATTATTTATTTTGTTCTTGGATATATTCAAATATTGCTAAAAATATTTTTTATCATTCACACTGTAAATCGTGTGCATGCGTCACCAGTCATGTAATACATGGTATATATGCATATACATGTAACATATAATACATGGTATATATGCATGTACATTGTACGATGTATGTACGAGTATGTACGTAGAAATCACTGTTAAGTCTTTGACAACCAAGAATATGAACGAAGTGTTCGTGCATATTGACAAATCTTTGAACATCATTGAGGAATGTGATCCCATGTATGAAGGGCAATTGAAAAATACACAGCGTGTTACAAAAGTCAAGAATCGAGAATTATTAAAACGAAAAGTACTGTTCAACTAACTCTCAATAAATTTATAAAGAATACATCAAATATTAATCAAATAAGTGTTATTTGCCTATACAAGATGCTACTTTTCCATGTTTTTCTACATTACTCTACTTACGAAAGTCGAGGACGGCCATAAAATCTATTTCCAATTATGAAAATATAATTTATTACTACATAAATAGAAGTGGTCTACAATACAACTTAATTTAACCAGTTAACGCAAGCAAAAAGACATATTTTTAAAATTATTAAATGTACCATTCCGGCGGTGACACGTGTCAGTCACATTTTACATCTAAAGGGCGACAGGTTACTGGCGTTTATAGCGTTATATGATTAAGGATGTGTTGAGATACGTGCGTGTCCAGACACGTGAGTTCTTGCACGTTTTTGGAAAAAACCATAAAACATTTCCATTGCAATGAAGATAGCAATGATGTATTAATTCATTAATATGACCGATGACGCATTGAATCAACAATCAGTTAATGACATTTGGCCTCTACTATTTCTCTAATGACAGGTTGGCCCTAAGGAACTTTATCATTTAAAAATTCTAAATATGAATTAAATATATTAATTAGAAAGATATACATATAAAATCAATTTTATCGAAAAATATTGCCGTTGCGCCACCGGGATTCGAACCTGGATCTCTTTACTAACCGGGGAAGGTGCATTATCCAACTATGCTACAGTGACAATAATTTTATCGACAATTTTCGAACCTATTTGTTACTTTTCTGATATTAATACATTTAATCGTTCCATTATTTGACAACTTTTTTCGATAAAATTGATTTTATATGTATATCTTTCTAATTAATATATTTAATTAATATTTAAAATATCACAGACCGTCTGTTCTGAATAATTACAACTTCACAATAAGAATGTGTTCTCCTAATTTAAAAATTCATTTATCAAAGAATAGTTCCTAATTAATGAATTAAAGTCAAATAATGTCTGCATCAATTTATTATATATAAGATCTCCGTGCTTCCAAAACCATGTGCTCTTCCCCGGGATGAATTGTATACTCCAGTATACTCAAGTTGGAAGATTGATATTGGGCTAGAGGGGGTAAATGAAAATCAGAATAGAAGTTAATTAGAGCATTAATTGAACTGATTTTGATTTACCTCCTTCCTCTTCTTTTTCCCTAACTCTCTCGCAATGTCAATCTATAAACTTTAGTATACAACTCATCCTGAGGAAGATAACATTATTCTGGAAACATATAGATCTTATATCTAATAAAGTGGTGAAAACAAAGTTAATAGCAATATTTTAATATGTCCAAGAACACACAATTACTGAATTTTCACCTATAAAGGTATTGTTATTAAACAAATAATAGATATCTCATTTTACCTTTTATATTGATTTTATATTTGTAATTACCCATACTTCCATATTTTTCCATTAATAAAAAATAGCTTCGTCTCTATGAGATATCTCTATTATTTGTTTAATAACAAAGTTATTTGACTTTAATTCATTATTTTTATTTATATTATTATCACATGTACATAAAAAACAGTATCTTGTAAAAGTGTTTCAATTTCAAAGAATAATATTCAAGAATTCTGCTTTTTCCCATTTATTGAAAAACCAGGCATTTTGCATGCAGGTATGTAGAGTACATTGAAAGGGAAAAGTGGAGATGAAATTGGAGGATAATTACAAGATACTGTTTTTCATGTATAGGTAAAAAATCGCCGTATTATGCAGAATATCGTGTAAAAGATAAATCAAAAGAATAATAAAAATACAAATTTTAATATGTCCAAGAACACACAATTTGATTTTTCAAGCGTATTCTAGTATAATGTGTTTTAAAAAAATACAGATAAAGAATATTACTCTAAATAATTAGATTCTCATTGTGACATATATGCTGTTTCAGGGAAACGAATATCAAATTTACTCCATAGATGGCGATAGTGTAGTTGTACATGAAGTATTTCCACATAGTAACATACACATATATATATAACTTCTAAAAATTTGATAGATATAGAGATTGATTAATGGGTGAGAATGGTGAACGGTATATTTATGTAAAGTGATCACTTAAGCCAGCCGAAGACGGGTCGTAGTAAGCCCTGTAATTACCCACACCCATATTTGTCTCTATAAGATGTATCTATTATTTGTCTAATACGTATAGTTATTTAATTTTTAAATGGTAAAGTAGCCTTAGGCCCAACCTGTACATGTTCTCTTACGTTAGTTGTAATTGTGCAATTAAGTTAATTAAATGAATAAATTCGTCACAAGACTGCGGCTACAGTAAAACAATAATTTTATTGGCAAAATAAAATAGTAAATATATTACTATTTTATCTTTTATCCTCTGAGATCGTTTCATTTTTAAATACTTTGAAAAAATTCGATTCTTATCCAAGTGCCAAATACGGTATGGGCAAGTCTGCTATGATGAAACGAAATAAAATGTTGAAATACCGCACCATCTGAAAAAACACAAATTAGACCGACTAATGATATACATCTCAGTTCTGTGTGAAATCTAAATATGGACACTGAGAAGGCTCTCAACAATGTCCAGGAAAAGAATTATCGCGTACTTTAGACGTATAGAGATAGCCTAGAGGAATTAGTAATTACTGGGAATATTCTAGAACACAGATGCTCTAACACACCTTTAAATTGTCAAGGATTTCAATTATCGACGGTATGGCGAAAAGTTATACACGAATGAAACTAATCAAATAGAAAGATTTACAGAAAAAAATCTATCTATCGAAAAAATATTTAAATTAGTGATGAGCTCAAAATCACGAACCGTGAGTCAATCACTGATATCTTTCAGTCACACTCACTATCGGTGATTCGTGATTCATTTTTTTATTTTATTTATTAATTTATGATTCGACACATGTGCAAATGAAATGAAAATATTCATGAAGGAATGACGTTATAATTCGTGATAAGCGCTATCTAGTAGATTTTGCCAAAACGTTTTACGCATTTGACCCGAAAAATAAACTCACATTTTTTAAGAATTTTCATTCTCTTTGTAACGATATTAAATAAGATATATATTAATTATACTTGCTAGAATATATTTTTTACGTAAATGAAGTTTGAATAATATAAATATATATGCTCCATTTTTTATTATGTTGATGAGGCAAGGTATCGTGTATTGTGATATCGTGCGGCGCGCGCGTATTAGTACTGAAACTGTGATCACAGTCACAGTTTCCAATCACTGATGTTATCGAACACCAATCACAATCACACCAGTGAGTCAAGAGTAGCATTTTTCTCATCACTAATTTAAATGCTACCGGAATTCGAGCCTGGACCCCTTTTTATATGGGGAAGCGTGTTCTCCATTTTTCCTATATGTATATTCAATCGAATACATTTCCGACAAATGTTGAACTTATATTTTGTAAATATTAATTAGAAAGATATACATATAAAATCAATTTTATCGAAAAATATTGTGGTTGCGCCACCGGAATTCGAACCTGGATCTCTTTTCTAACCGAGGAAGGTGCGTTATCCAACTATGCTACAGCGACAATATTTTTAGCGACAATTTTCGAACCTACATGTTACCTTTTTGATGTTAATACATTTAATCGTTCCATTATTTGAAAGAGCCATCTACCTTATTTTTTACAGAATCTCAAATACCTTTGAGTAAACTGATAGCAGACGCCAGAATTATCAATTCATTTTTATTAATTTTTGGACACATTGATACAACTTTATTCTAAATAAAAAAAAATATATATTTTGTAATATTTTCAATTTTTAAAAGCAATCACCTTTATATTTCCGGAAATCTCAAATACATTCAAGTGAAACACAACAGTAGACGCCAAAATTAAATTAATTAATCCAATTTATTAATTTTGGAAACATTAATACAACTTATGTATTAACTAGAACACATTTTTGTTGTGAAGTTGACATTTTTAGAGCATAGTTCTGTGGTATTTTAATACAAATTAAATGAATCAACTAGAAATGTATACAGAAAAAAATCTATGATCTATGATAAAATCCTGAACGGAGAAGCTATATTGTCCACACTTGACAAAAGATGCAGGGTTGTATAATGTCTTTATGGCTGTTCAACATGTATATGGATAATTGTGTGAAAGAACTGGAATGTATGAATGTAGGAGCAGAAATGGGCGATTTGATTGTATGCTGTTTATTGTACGCCGATGATGCAGTACTAATGGCGAATAATGAACAAGAACTACAGAGTCTAATGATTAAAATGTACGATGTATGCAAAGAAAGCGACCTTATTATGAATGTCAACAAGTTGAAAGTGGTGGTATTCAAGAAGGAGGAAAGCAAGACACCGCGCTAAATACTTGGAGGTAATGACTTTTTGGAACAAGTAGATGAGTTTGTGTATTTGGGAAGTATGTTTGATAGAAACGGAAAGGCTGAGACAGATATCGAAAGGAGGGTGACTGCAGAGAATAAAGTGAACGGCGTTTTGAATGGAATTGTATCTAACGGGAATTTGTCAACCGAGGCAAGACTAGCGGTGCACAATGGAGTCCTGGTCCGACACTGATGTATAGAAGTGAGACCTGGAGCTGGCAGAAAAGGAACGAAAGTAGACTGAATGCAGTGGAAATGAGATCACTCAAGCGTGTGTATGGCAGATCCATTTGTAACAGAGTAAAGAATGAAGAAATAAGAAGATAATGCAAATCTGATCATAGTGAATAAAATTAAAAAATAATCGCTTAGATGATTTGGTCACATGGAACGGATGAATGAGAAGAGAAAAGACGCAAGTGTTGATGGCACCAGAAATAGAAGACGTCCGCGGGAAACTTGCCACGACCAAGAAGTAAACCAGATACTAGAAGATGGATCTGTTAGAAGCCTCAACAATCGACGAACTTATTCGAGATGTATGAATGTGGATGAGGTGAGAATCGTGTGTCAGGACAGAAGAGTGTGGGGCTCTATCCTCTATAAGTTAGTCACTAGGAAAAGAATAACTCACAGTCCAAATTTGCAATATTCAAATTATAACTAAACTTGATATTCTATTATATTTGACAATCACCATCAAAATCCATGTAAGTTTTGAAACCGAAAGTTTTCGTATATTACTTAATATGTATACAACGCCTTGATTACTGCAATGGGGTGAACATTGACCTGCCATAGATCGACTGAAGAAAGGTTTGTCAAATAGAAGAGATGTAAGGCGTATGTGGACGGTACTAGGAAGTCGAGAGATCATCTAAAACCAACCAGAACCGACTAGAACAAATAATACCCAGAAGAATATGAATGCCTCGCATTCGATCGATATGATTTATTATATAAAGCAATATTTGAATGTCCAAGAACGCACAATTATTAGATTTTCACCTACAAAGGCAATGGTATTAAACAAATAATACATATCTCATAGAGACGAAGCTATTTTTTATTATATTTAATGGAAAATATATGAAAGTGTGAGTAATTACAGGACCTTCGACAGGTCTTCGGCTGGCTCAAGTGATCACTTCATATAAATATAACGTTCACCATTCTCACCCATCAATCTCCATATCTATAAAAAAAATTGAATGTTGTATATATGTTAATGCGTGGATTCATTCCGAGTACCGTTACACTATCGACACCACAGAAAAATAAACAGTATCCACCGATATCTTTGATTTTAAAAAACAATATACATACTCGTATAACGGCGGAACTAACCAATATAAAAGAGTTACAGTAAATACCGTAGAAATTCTAAAAAATCTTAATTCGGTGAAATTGTTAATATTTTTCCCAATATTCAATACAACATAAATCATAAATATGTCTCCCCTTATTTCAATATTCCCAATAACTATTATGACCCCCTTTCACGCCCTAACACCTTGCTTCAATAGCGCGTTTCCAGATTGTATTTAATATAACTGTTAAGGTTGAAAATGATATCAAAATAAGGGTGACTGCGTGAAATAAAATAAATAGCAAAATTAACGGTGTATTATGGTGCTCTGGTGCCGACACTCAAGTGTGGATGTGAAGCCTGGAATCGGCAAAATGGAACGAAAGTAATTTGAATGCAGTGGAACGCAGTGGTCACTTGTGCGAAAAATATGCGTACAATATAGTGAACAAATTAGAGCTATTTGTAGCATAGTCCATAGAATAAACAAATGATCACTGAGATGGTTTGGTCGTGTGAAACATGTGAGTAAGGAGAGGATTGTAAAATAAGAAGGCAATAGATACAGAGGGCACACCGAGCACTTGCCCTGTTGCGGTCCTGTGAGAGCGTGCGTGAAAAGATGTACAAAAGTGGTATGCAGTAATAGGATGGCGTTCTATCTTCTCCGCCTACCTCTGCGGAGAAACGGAGCGATGGCAAGTTGGTTAGTCAGTTTGCGTCTGTTGATGAGAGGGACCGCGCACCTCTCGAAATATATACATTTTAAATTTAACGATTAAGTTAAAATAATTTACACGATTAGTAAATATATTACATAAATCAGCTCCGGCGTCACGCACAGGCGGAGCTGGCGCTTGAGAGCAACCAAATCAAGGGAGCGGCCAACAAATAAATAAAAATTTAAAAATAAAATCCCAAGTTACAACAAAACGATAATAGTGTGTAATAAAAATAATCCAGGTATAAACAAATCTAATAAATAACATTATAATTATTTTCTAAAAAATCAGTAATTTATAGTCAACATTAGTGACAAGAACGTCTTTTGGTAAAAAGCAGCCCATGTGCAAGTTTCAAAATGCCGACCTAACAAAACACCGCCCTTAACATGCGTGACATGCGGGCAACTAATTTATGCGGTTGGTTTTACAATAATTGTAAACGTCAAAATTTTATATATTTAGAGATAAAAAATTTCAATAGCCTCCCCACACAAATTAAAGAAATAAAAGAGTTTAAAAATAAACTAAACGAACACTTCAAAAACACATAATTGGAGAATAAACAATATGACAGAACACTTCAGAAGCATACAAATGGACAATGAATAGAATATGTAAGGTATTATATACAATTATTGTAGTGTAACTCCTGAGCTGGTCTCTTTTTTGGAGAGGAAAGCGAAAGAAAAACCATGTAATTTTCAAAATGTAAAAATGTCAAATAAATAAATAAAAAAATTTAAATCTTTTTAATGTTGGATATACTCAGTGGCTCAACTGCGCCGGTGTAGCCAACGTGATGCATCAAAACCAACATCGGATAGAGGTACAAAGGTCCACGCCTAACAATACTTTTACGAGTATCGGTTTTTTTTTCTCAGCGCTAACATGGACTAATAAATAATTTAAAATCCACCGAAGCAATAAATTGAATTTCAAAATTACGTAAAAACATTATCGGTGTGTACCAGTATAGCAGTGCTTCGGCTTTGAGAACAGACATTATAAGACATAAGAAATCAATTGTATTGTATTAAAGCCGCGTAATATTATTGTCGTATATGCAATACTCACATATTGCTCCTGAGTTTTCTATTGGTATTGTTGAATACGTTCAATCGTGCAAATAAAAATACACCAACCTTTGTGAAACTGGGCTGTTAGATGCCGATGGTCGCTCTCCTTACAGTCTCGAATCTGCTTAAACTCTGTTGACCGAATCGAATAATAATACACAACATATTTGTATATCACCGCCGTAAAATATATCCGATTCCGTATCTCGCCAGAAGCAGTTTCGCTTTTGTTTGCTGTTTTAAATTTATTATACCAGGCCTACCCATCGAAGTATAAAACGCGTAAACATGTATAGTGCACCCCTTTTTTCCAAATTGCATTAGGCGTTATTTTCCATATTATTTATGCCACTGGATGTGCTATGTTAGTATCAGTACACATTATTCAAATGTCAATATATTTTCTCTTAAAAATAATACTTAATGAACTGGTGGAGCATGTCAGAAACGAGCTTTCGTAGTGTGTTTCAAAAATCCAGATTACATGTGCAATACTTTCGGAGATATTGGCGTCACATCTCTCGAACGTGCCGGCCAGTACTAACAATATTAGTACTAGAGTGTCGACTCGGAAGATGTGACGTCACACGATAAAACGATATAAACCGATCGTTATTAAAACACGCAACTTTGAACATCTGTTACTTTGCCAGATCGACCCCTCAGAATAATAAGGTTCCATCTAACATGACACTGTTTTGAAATGGTGAGCTCAAAAGTATTAATTGAATTTCAACATATATTCGTGTATATTTTGTTTTATGCGTGCAAATATGATCAGTTTTAAGGTCTTAACTTATTTTCAGTATTATCAATGACCACTGTGAGATGAGGGAAATTAAAAATAAAATAAAACATTGTAAATTAACAATAATGATCCATAAATTGAAATAAATGACTGATGCAGTTGAAACTTTCAGTTCTTGCTATTTTCTTTAATATCCGTTAAATAGAGTTGGTGTGTATGGCAGAAATAAAGAATAATGCATTTGGAACCCATTTCACGCAATAACTCAAATTAGCCCAACATGTTAGTTGAAACCTTATTATTTCAAGATATCAAAAAATTGTAAATGAGATTTTTACAATATTTTTCAAAAATAAAAATAAAATGACTCCACTTTCTCATTGTGTGTGTAAAAATGTTGCTAGGAATCCACCAATTTTACCTCCTTGCAACTGAAATATACAGGTCTTGCAAAAACACTGAGTTTGAATCGAATAAATATTAGACGTAATTTAACATCTGTAATAATATAGAATGGTTGCACTAACGATTGAATACATAGGTAATTGCAATATTATCGACACTAGAATATTCAGTAATGTATTTTGTAAATGTTAGATAAACTGTAAAAAAAAAAACGTATGCACAAGATTGTGTGTTAAATAATAATTATCCCAATATATAATATAAATAAGCATTTTAGAGCTTACATCTCCGAGTCTGACTTGTCAAAATTCTTGATTTTAATTCTTGAATCTGCGAGTTTAAATGATAAATTAACGTTTTTGGAAACTGCCGACTAGATCGGAATATTTTGCCAAATCCTCTTTCAAAATGGCGCGGTTTCGTTTCTCCGTATGTATTAAAATCATTTTAATATTGAAAATTATAAATGAAAAAGAAATATAAACTTTGTTTCGTTTTTCTTCAACAATTTTTTGATAGTTTTAACGTGATAATTTATTGTCAAAACGGGTTTCATTTGTGCTAGATTTACGAATCGAATATATAATTTTGATAAATACCTACGAACCGGCATTTGACGATTCGTCAAATCGTGTATTTTACGCATGGTTCAAATCATTATAAAAGGTTTACATATAACTCATTATTTTAGGATTAAAGCGTTCCGGAACGGGGCACAACATAACCCCAAAAATCTTATTTTTATAACTATGTATTAAATATTAATGATATTGAGCTAGTATTCGTTGTAATCCTCATAAATATGCCAAAGAATGCAACGCCCAAAAAAAATAAAACAACAATGTATAGTAAGACAGTAAAAAGTAGAGAAAATGTTGTTTTTCCATAGTTAATTCCTCTTATTAGGTAACGGCAGACATGACGTACGTATTTGGACGAGTCGCGTCTTAGATCTCTTCGCTGACTTAGGACATGCACGTGCGCGGTGTGTTCGCGAACGCGACACGTCCGGCTGCGTCATTCTGCTCGCGTAGCTCCCGACGGCCGGATGCTTGTGAGTGATGACACTTTAAAATAATACGGTTTCTTATAAAATGACGACAAATTTAGTAGTATCTTGTTCGCATTGTATAAAAAATATGATAGGACATGCTCAAACCATTATACTTCATTTAAACGCAAATTTGAATGGGGTCACTTTGACAAGACACAAAGACAACTAGATCTAGATAAATATTGAGTTGAATACCATTGAAATTGTGAACTCATTATTTGACAGCTCATCTGCCATCCATCTATTTGATTTACTAAATTATGATGTTAAACTGAGCCGAGTTGTAAAATATACTGCGGCATTCGCTACAATGGACACCATAATATTGACTCAGATTTTCTTATAGTCCCCAATAGATACCTCAGAGTTTATAGAAAACATAAACTCTATATATTATAGAGTAAAAGTTAAATCCATAATGTTTGTATGTACGTTACAATATTCATTCAAATTGTTAGTATGTAATTAATAGAATGAAAATGGAAGTAAAACCAGGATCAACAAAGAAAGAAAATTAAAACACTATTTTAGCTCTAAAAATACTGGCAGGTTTATGACTTACGGTCTTTGTCAGGTGGTCAGTCCAGGAGCTCTAGGCTACGCATCTGTTATTATTGATAGTTAGACCTAAAACTGTATTGTAAATCGTAATTCGGTTTATATTGTGATATAACCATTTTGAGGATCCTTCGTCTTTAGACAAAATGACCAGTGAGACGGGCCATCGCACCGTAAATCGTCCCTTAACTAGTATGTTAACTTTTTTCTAATTTTATTTTATATATCATGTATGATAAACCAAAATGCATATATTAATTATTATAATAAAACATTTTTATAGTCCATTCCATTCTTTTAAAATGGCTGCCAACGTAAACGTCACATATTGTACAAGCGTAAGCGTCACATATTGTATCAGAATGCGAGATATAAATAACAATGAAAACATACAAGGACATATACCTACAGACTAGCAGACACAAATTATATACATACTCTCTTATATACTCGTTCTCTATACACTAGTCTCCGACTATCATAGAGAAAAAAATATATATAATTATCTGATTACATTTATATAAAATGTATTATATCTGATTATATGTTCTAATAAAAAAACTCCTAGAATGGAACTCGTTTCTGAATTGAGAATTGCCTGAATACCATTTTCTTAAATTAAGTCAGTTTGCTTATAAATTAGACTTATTTCTATACATGACAATATTTAATTAAAAAATACATAACAATACCATAATCTGCAAAGCAGCTAACTCCACCCATAATCAAAAAACCGTTTTTGATGTCAAAAATTCCCATCAATTTTAAAACACGTGTTTTAAAATAATAAATAAGTACTAGGTGCTAAAAACCTTACATTCATTCTTGCAAAAACCTTCAATACCTTCCCCTGACACAAGGGTTGATGGCACCAGAAATAGAGGACGTCCGCGGAAATCATAATCACTACATTATCATGGAAAATCACCTAACTCCCAATAATATTTTACAATTTTGGTAAAGAAATTCAACTAACTCCAAATATAAGTACAAGATAAATCAAAATATCAATAAAATTTCTCACCTACCCTATTTCTACATAAACAATCTACTAGAGTGTGTTTCGTAATTTTTGTAATCTGTTTAATTACAAAATTAAACAGTTTTTTGTTGCTTCTGAACATTTTAGAAAAATTGAGTTAGCTGCTTTGCAGATTAAGGTATCGATAAGACTTTTTATAAAAAGATGATACGGGGACCAACTAATTTTAAAATCTTGTCATATACACATATGACTGAGTCATGAGTCACTCTGCCTTTGACTAGAGCAATGAAAGAGTCACATTGAGCAATTGGCAGAATCCACCTATGTATGGTATATTAGTTTGTCATCAAATAAAGGGTTTTCAATAAACATATATTTTTTTATCCGTCTTTTATGTTCTTGTGCTTGTTTGCTCTAACTACAAGACACTCACCTAGTAATCAGGAATTCGAGATTCATTCCAAGAAACCACTAAGTTAGTCCTATCAAAGCACAAACTCTTAGCTTACTTCGAAAATAGTAAGAATATTTAAGTGAGATATTTTCCCTACACATATATATCTCTCTATTGTTTTAACCTTATTTAAATAAATAATACTTCTCCGCAGACTAGGCCTGAATGTGGAAAGTTACGGCAATTTTCATCTACATTTTATAAAATGATTCTAGAATTTTTAGTGAGTGAGTGTGAGTCGTTCACTTCCAAACCCCTCTATAATCAAAAAATTTTAAAATCTACATTCGAATGCAGTTTTACTAGGAAAAAATGATACTTGTGATTGATTTAAAAACTTTACCATAAATAATAATAAAAGTAATAGAAAAAACAAAAACAAGTTTAATTAAGTTTCATGTCAAAACCCTTTATAATCGAATAATTAACATCCAAACTGACCAATAGTTTTTAGTGGTATGCCAATAACCTCTAAAATACGCGAGTTGAATTTCAAACACCTCTATAAATTGTATAGAGTGGCAAATCTCTATAAAAATTTGAAATTTCTCAAAATTGACAACATATTTGTAATTTTTTTTTTGCTTCTACTTATAGTATTGATACATACACCTTATCTTCAAAATATGTAATAAAGCGTTTAGATGAAAATTCTATTTAACATTTTTTGTGATTTCTGGGTTCTGTTAAAAACCTGTTGTAGAGGTTGGTAAATAAACAACTCATATACATACTCTTATTTTGAATCCACATTTTGTGTGAATTGTATGCTAATCTATAATATTCACACCAATTTACAAAAAGAAATCATTCTAATTTAAAATAACAATTCGGTACACTTACAAATATTTGATTTACATACTTACATTTTTAATGTAGCCCTTTCCGAAGCAATCGCAGTATGGATTTTCTGAAGCGAGTCACATTTCTTACACTACCACTCACTCTACGAACAAATGAATCGTCAACCAAAATATTGCACCATGGAGCCAAATGCAAAAATTTAACAACAGTCTGAATATCTAGTAATTTATGAAATAAATATATTATCTGGCAAAACATCTTAATTCAATCTGCAAGGTTACGAGACGACATGCAACTGCCAGCCGACACCGCACATCTTATTATTTTATGTAGACTCCCAGACTGTTGCCGAGTCATGCAAGTTAACGTTATCATTTAAGATAGTTATTAAAATATAAATTTTCAGCAACGCCCATGTACATTCATCATATACTTTTCATTTTGAATGCAATACTACCCATTGGTGTAAAATGCAGGTTTAATGTGTAAAATGCACATATAAAACCAGAATTTTACACAAATAACAATATAAGCAAAATTTTACTCGATTCATAAAAAAAAATTATATATTAGAAAAAAGCAGAATATGTGAGAATACAATAAAAAATATATTGGTCAAACCACAAGAAATCTAAATACGAGAAAAAAAGAACATCGTTGCTGCCAAAAAAATAACATCTTGGAATTTGTTAACTACATAATTGAAACAAACCGCTCTTTCAATAGTCATAAACTAAAATACCTTATAAAGGATTAATAAGGAACAGTTGAAATTTGGAAAAACACACTAATTAAACAAATTCCCTAACACTTCAACTTTATTGTCCATATTCTGGTTCATGACCGAAACCTCCCTCCCCTACCCGAATAGATTACAACACTCTATTTAGTTTAGTTATCACCTGATGATGAGGGGCTGCACCTCTCAAAACTACAGTAGTGACAATAATCCAATGTGTAGTACAAAGTTTGATTGTGAAAATTAAAATGATAAGTGTTTTAACATGTTTGCTTTCACTATGAGATTTCAACCTGTCATCGCAGTTTACACGGATCAATTGGCGTCCTTTGAGCTCTAACAATTCTGTGATAAAAACCACTTTAGATTTTTGATGATTTTAACATTGGTATTTAAATCAAGACATCATTCCTATAATATTGAGTCAAATATTCAACGATTTAATGTTGTTTATTTTGACTCATGAAACTCTTTGACCACTACCTTGCACGTTTATATCAAAAATGATTTACTAAACAATGAGTCTATACATATCTGATAAAATTACAGCTATAAGGCTTGATAAACAGCATATTGGCGCCAACATTTTTAAAATTAAAAATTCACAAGCTAGCTTTTTCGAATTTTATTTATACAAAAAGACCACGAACGTTGGAATAACTAAAAAAAAATGTGGGTACTATTTCGTCATAAGCGTCCATCGACCGTGATTTTGTACGGTTTTGAGATGAAAAAATAAATGTTGATAGTGTTATCAGGCCATAAGACTTAGAAGATTATTATTTATTTTATATTTGTTTTTTGAAAGGACGACATCAGATTTTATTAATATTGTGTTTATGCCGATGCTGCCTAACGGCGCACTAACTGTATTTATAGTAAAACGCTTGTATATTAATTTTAATTAATACCTAAAAAATTAAATCATATTCACTTGAATTACTTGGTAACAAAAACGAGAAATATTGCAAACGTACGTCAAAATCTAGCTGACAATTTACTCAAATTGGAACGTTCCAGATACTTTCTAACTTATTGCGTCCTTCTCATCATCGGACTCTGCAGTAGTAACAAGCATATGTGGAATGTCTAAAGAGTTGGCAGTCTCCATTAACGAAATAAGTCACCCTCTGCCATTTTGTAAAGTAAAAATAAAATTAAAAATGTTTTCGAAAATTTAATAACTGTAAAAATATGAGTACTTTGACATCAACATGAGTATGTTTGTTAAATTTTCAAATTTAATGAAATTGCGATTTGGCAATGCAAAAGTGAGCGTCAACTGTCAACTTTGTATGGAGGAAAAATGACATTTTTTACACTCGATTTCAGACGTAATTCGTTGTGTTCTTGAGTATAAACAGATTTCTATGATTAGAATAGATTTCAGATTACGATATCACTACTGGAAATAATCATTTGGTTAAAGATCCGATCTGCGGCGCCGGTGATGTCATGCATTATTTGATGGTTATTTTTCGTGAGAAATAGATGCCGCGGACTTCACGTGGGTGTCCGCTATACTTACGATAGCCAACTTAAATTCTGACAGTTCTCGTGCCATCTCTTTCTTTTTCGGAAACTTGCGACGTGGGCGGCCAAGGAGTTAAGATAAAATAGAACAAAATTTAAAAAAGATCAATATCACAAAACAGAAATATATACACGTATAGCAGACCATCCTCTCTCTGCTTACTATCTACTATCTTCTCTTCTCTCTGTGTGGGGGTACAAAGTTGTATGAATATAAATAAAAACAAGCAATAAAAAATAAAAGAAATTATATTTTAATAAACCCTAATATAAAACTAATTATGTATAATTAAGATATGATTTATATCACATATTACAATGCATCTTTAATAACTAATATAATCGCTTTACTAATTAGCAGGAAAAATACCTACTTATTACAAATTTAATTTACACGTAACGTACGACACTATCGCAAAGTGGTCAAGGTAGTTGGGAAATAACAAACAAACTGAAAACCACCCAATAATATCAATTTGTATGATTGAATTCTCGCATATCGACTCCCCCCCCCCTTGTATTCTAACTAACAAATAGGACAATTTCTAGTATTTATTTATACAAGTACGTGTGAAATGCTAGAACTAAAAATAACATTTTGTCGGTTACTATACACTAAGCAGGAGGAGGAGTCAATATGTCAATTAAATCACGAGGTGTACAACTGTACAAAAATAACAACACAAAAATAGACTCAAAACAGAAATCTAATACAAGCATTCAACTCACAGAATTGTGGCTCATGATTTAAAATTGACTATGTATAAAGTGAGAACCAATTAAGAAGTTATAAGCTGTTTGAAGAATAAACATGTTAAAATCAAATTGAACAGTAGAACATTCATTCTGACATTCTTCCAAAGAAAAAAATATTCGGTACATTTGATATTGGGTTCTTAAATAAATTATATTCTCAAAGTATACATATAACTATAAAATATGAACTATAAAAATGTATACAGATAATACGGACCATTTAGAAACAGACTTTATTAAGAATTTGTTATTACGCACATCAGATTGCGTGCTTAATCATCGATAAACATGCTCGCCTAATAAGATCCTTCAAATAATCACAGCGCTGGCAACACTTTAGAATGATCGGAATGTATCGAGACTATTATTGTCAAAGTACCTCGTAACAAAAAATTGATTATTAAAAACCATAGATAAATTTGATGCGACAAAATTGCAAATTTGGTACGAGCAAATAAAATTATAAGTCGACTCCTACATATAACTAACAAATAGATCATTTTTTAAATTGCAATAATTTTTTTTATCTACAGTATATTCCCTCTTAAAACTAGTAAACTCTCAAGCAACCGGCACCCGTTGATGAATGACCGTTTTACTATCGGCATTTATTATTTTTATATATCGCAACTTATTGTCAATTGTTTAAAAATATAAGCAGTAAAGATAACTTTATTTTTATTACATATTCAGTTTATACTTTATGTATTAGACTAATAGAACTTCTTTTTTTACTTCAATTAAACATAAATTTCTTCATTAGCAGCATGTATATAGTTTTAATAAGTTTCGTTTTGCGCTACGGTAATCAGAATGATGATCAGATATCTGGAAAATTCTATTTTCTGCCAACCCTCCGGTCCCGGCGGTGCCGGATATGAATGAGTTTACTGTATGTTGTGTTATATTAATGGAAAATATATATTTTATAAACTGGCACTTAAAAATGTATCAAATATATGCAAAATATTAGCAACTGATAATAATCTATGTGTTACTTTACATGGAATTGATAAATTTTAAAACGTCTCTTATTAATTTGTTGACAATCTACAAACAAGTAAGAAACTAAATTCAGCTTTGGACGTTGCAGTTTTCCATCTTGAATACATGATGCACAAGGATGGACACGGAACGTGGACTAGAAATAATAATTAAAGCTGAATATCAAGAAGGAAATGTGAGCAATCGAGAAGGAATGCGGGTGAATCAGTCAAAGAAAATACAATACCTAATACGTATATATTAAAAATAATTATAGCTAAATTTATTTGGATCACTATACAATCCACCAGAACTACACCAGGTTTGATCTCTTGTTCTCCTGTGTGTAATTACTAGCTGATATTTGAGGCTGCTGCTGAGTGGCTAGAAGCCTCCAATATGGCCCGAACCAGTCCCAAACTGAAACTCTCCATTGGCCTCTTGCGGAGCCACAGCTCCATCCCGCTCTTCTTCTTCCGAAAAGAACACATCCAGGATACGAAGCGTCTTGGAATATATCTAGAAAAACACAAACATTATTATGACAATGTATTTGTGATTTTTTTTTTCAAGCTTATAATTTTGCTACTACAATAGTACTCATTTAGAGATATAAACATGATTTTTTTTTTTCCAAGTTGAAAGAATGAATTAATCAAATTAGCCACATCATGTCCGGCAAAAACGATTTAATCTTACTCGCAATAAAATAAACTGATGATTTTTTCACAAATAAATTTTGTGATTCCTTTGTCTTTTAATTTCATTTTTATGGCCTATCATTTGGTGCCTTCTAGAAACGTTTTCTATTTACAATTCGCTGTGGTAATACCCGGCAATAAAACAACCCACTGAAAAGTATGTATTAACCACAACAAACCAGGTCAATTCAAAACCAATAAATAAGCGAGTTTTAACTCCTTTGCCACACACGTCGGAAATTTGCGACAGAGAAAGAGATAGCACGATAACTGTCAGAATTAACGTTGGCTATCGTGACAGTCCGCGGCGTCTATTTCTCACGGCAAATAACTATCAAATAACGCATGATATCACCAGCGCCGCAGTTCGGATCTTTAACCAAATTATTATTTCCAGTAGCGATATCGTATGGCGCCCCTTACAAATCTGTTTCAACTCAAGAACACAACAAATTACGACTGAAATCGAGTGTAAAAATCGTAATTTTTCCTCCATACAAAATTGACAGTCGGCGCTCACTTTTACATTGCCAGATCGCAATTTCATTATATTTGAAAATTTTATACATATACTCTTATGTCGATGTCGAAAGTGCTGATATTTTTACAGTTATCGAATCTTCGAAAACTTTTTTAATTTTATTTTTACTTTATGTAATGGCGGAGGGTGACTTATTTCGTTAATGGAGACTGCCGACTTTTTAGACATTCCCGATATGCTCATTATTACCGCAGAGTCCAATGATAAGAAGGAAGCAATAAGTTGAAAAGTATCTGGAACGTTCCAATATGAGTAAATTTTGACGTACCTTCGCGATATTTCTCATTTTTGTTACCAAGTAATTCAAGTGAAAAAGATATTATTTTTTAGTGATTAACTAAACTGTTAGGCAGCATTGCCCATTTCCGCAGCCAGCGGCATCATTTTATGTGTGTTGCAGCTAACAGGTTAAATAGTAAAAGATTTTGTATATAAAATTAAAAAGACAATATTGATAATGATTAACATAAAAATACCTCTTCATTCTGATGATGCTGCAGGCTCTCCAGTTTATCCAGACTGCCGTCTTCCTCTATAGTCATGCACAGTGTCTCCAGTTCCCCGAGCATCTCAGCCCTCTGAAAAGTCAACATCGCACATTACTTCCACAAATAATAAAAACATTCAGACATTAGAATATTTAAAGTCAAAAATAAAAGCAAGTATCTATAATTTTCTGATTGATTGAAAGCGATGAAGATCTATACAGGTTTCTTTAGTCCTAGGTAACAGTAAAAATGCAATTGAATACACAGCAGTACCAAAACTACTTTTAATTGATTTAAAATAAACTAAATGCAATTGATAGATTTAGCTATCAATTGTTTGGAACATATTTCTTCATCTTTTCAATTACTCCTTATATTTTGTCTTTCCATCATCTTGTACCTTGAGTAAGTTAGCCAGTCCATCCAACACGACGAGCGTGGTTCTTGAGTCTGGCCCGTCCAGCAGATTCAGGTAAGGTTTGAGGGCCCCGGCCCCCAGCAGGGCCCCCAGCTGAGGAGTGCTCGCCTCCAGAGTCATGTTGGTGATGGCCCAAGCCGCCTCACGCTGGCATCTAAAAGGCAAAAAAAAAGTCATATATGTTCACCAGTCTGGAAAATCTGATTGATTTATATTCAGCTAAAGGAATAAAAATCATAGTAAATTTAGTTTATTTGAACAACGAAATCATTAATTATATTAAATTAGATCATTATTTTGAAAAATGAAATTCACTCATAAAATCTTCCCCCAATATTGAAATTCAAACATTTAATTATGTTACTTTTTTCTATAATGTGAAAATATGCACATCCAATTCAAATCCTAATTCCTAATGAAACAATACTGCACTATATGTGTGAGCGAGTGCCTGCACATATGAGCAAGGTAGAGAGAAAGATTCTTGTACAAAAGTTCACGAGTGAAAGATTCACCTTGTTGCATAACAACTTCAAATATTATCACAATGACTTAGACCTTTTTATAGTTAAAACAATGAAAAAGTGTAAAGAGTCAATACAAAATATGACTAATTGAATTGAATTATTAAGGAGAACACATTCTTATTGTGAAGTTGTAATTATTCAGAACAAAGGTCTGTGATGTTTTAAATACTAATTTAATGTATTAATAATAATTTATTATTAATACATTAAATTAGTATTTAGAATTGAATTATGATTCACTATACATTTATTTTTACCTACTAAAAAGCCAAAAAAATGCTAACAAAATTTATCATAAAATTAACGATTTTTGTCTTATGATTTTTAACCTTCTAGCCGGCGCGCTGTCACAAAATTTATGACAAATGTGCCTTATCACCTCCCCCACTTTTACCACTTAGTCGCAAGCATCGAGCTCTGAGCTATTCGAGGGTTAGTGTCTCTCTAAACTACACCGGGTGTGCTTAGAAGTTTTTGTTATTCATTGATATTTTGACTCTAATGAATATTGGAGGCATAAATGCTCAAATTTTATACAAATTTGCCTGTCCAGGAAAAGCTCCAAAGCATTGAAGAATTTTCCTAAAAAATTTGGCATTGACCATGATGAAAGAACATCTTATCATCAGATCAAATGTCAAACATTTATCGCAAGATATAAGTGCTTTTCTCAAAGTGAATTACGGTCGGGAAGTTGAACCGATTTGTCGGTCATGTGCACTGGAGAAGAAAAGATCCTCAGCATCAATGAAGTGTTGCCGTTGCCAGTCCTTTACATGCAAGAACCATTCGGCAATTAAGATGGTTTGCAACCATTGTAATGATGAAAATATTGATTCTGACTAATAGGTCGATAAAATATTTTGTTTTGAAATAATTAGTGTTGTTTCGTTTTTTGTTTAAGAAAGTCAAATATATATTTTTTAAAGTACTGTCATTTATCATTTTTCATAACCTTACAGCAATTCCTTAACATTTATATAAAGAAAACACCATTTAGATGGAGAAAACGAGATGACATAAAATTGATTGGATTGATTATTGTGTGTAAACATATTCATTACGAGTTATGATTTTTGACTGTTGCATAGTGTTCTATGTACTATGTGCATATTTGAATATGATCGGTCGACAATTTTATATCCTGTAATATATATATACAGGAAATAAAATTGTCAACTGATCTAACTACCGTTTCTGGACTAATCTACCGTGTATATCTGACTTTTCTAGCTGACGTTTCGGATCCCATTGCAGGGTTTATCATCAGGGCTAATGACGGACCCTGCAATGGGATCTGAATCGTCAGCCAGAAAGATCAGATATACACGGCAGATTAGCCCAGAAAACTGTACACGGAAGATTCTGAATGGACGTGAAAACCTAAGAACATTTTTAATTTTATTTTCTTCTTTCAAAGCTTATGCAAAGTCAAGCTGAACAAAATTAAAGGTTTGTTTAGATCATTTGAAATTGATCTCAAACATTTGAAATGACGGTGGATGTGAGAAAAGAAAAAGTTTGAAATATAATTTCTTTGATTTCTCTTTACATAACAATTAGTTTTATTTTGTTACTGTTTGTGCTGATAAAATTGTCAAAATATATCTACCTGGGTTCGGAGTGACTCAAGACCTTGATAAGCGGGGGCAGCATGTTGGCATCTACGAAGATTTGGATCTGCGCAGCGGTTCCGGCAAGGATGTTACACGCCGCCCAGGCTGCCTCCTTCACAATGGCGCCACGCGGAGACTGCAAAAGCCGGCCCAGCATTACCAAGGCGCCCGCTTCCAACACTCGATCAGTCTGGATACCGTTATACCAATTAATAATTGTGCCATTCAATACGAGTACTACACTGAAAATATATTAGGTCTTCCAGGAATTAATATTGTTTTTATGGCAACCCCGTTCTGTGCACAATTGACTGAGCACTGTTGTGTAGTTAGAACGTCTTTTTGAGTTGTTTTCGTTACGGCAGTGTCTCCTTTTTGTTTTGAGGGGGAAAAAATTCATTTTTACAAGTTAAAAAATCAACATCCTTGGTTGTGAAGTCTTGTTGAACCTTCCTGATCAGATCTGGCTCCTTCAGTTGTTTAGATCAATGCAATATTTTTTTAAAGATAAAAAATTCAATAGAGGAAGTAAAGTGAGTCTTAATGAATTAATGAATATTTCAATTCCAAACTAGAGAAATTTTACAAAAAAGAGATTTATGACTTGATTGAAAAGTGAAGAAAGGTTATTGAAAATTACATAGTTTGATAAAATATTTCTAATTGAAGTTTCATTAAAAAAAATGACACTAATTCCAAGAAGACCTAATATTTATATATGCATTATTAAAAAAAAAATTAAAAATAAAAGACATGCAAAAAAAATAGAATTTTGTACTTCAAAGAAAAACTTACTTTCATCTTACCTGTTGGTAAAGGTTACACCAGTTACACCTATATACAAAAATCAAATTGTTTTGTGCTCAACTCTGTACTGCATTTAAGTGCTTTCGAGATGAGACTTCGACAACTCCCAATAGTGACTTACAAAGATGAGCCTTTTTATATTCATTATTATATTTATTTAAATTATGTATTTTACTACTTTAAGAAGTAGAAGAAATACAATTAATATATACATATTGGATACAATTTATTTGTTGAATTTCTCATCTTCTCATTTTACATAATATCAATATTTTAAAAAAGTAATTGTAAAAACTGGTACAAGAAAAAATATTCATCTTCAGCATTCTACCTTGGATAATGATTATAAATATATCCGTATTTAAGCCAGTGGTGAAAAATCATATATCTACTAGCATAAGTTTTAATGATGATTATCACGTTAAAACTTTTCAATATGCAAAAATATGACAAAGTATAACAATTTCAAAATGTAACTGATATAATAAGGGTGATATATTTAAACAAAGAGGAGACAAGAAAAGGCAAATTCATCAAGCCCGTCAAAAAAAAAAAGCATTTTCATATCTCGAATATTTTATTATAGTATTTAAAATTATTTTAAAAAAATCATGAATCAGCACAAGTAACTTTACAAAACACTTGTTTTAACTCCAGGCCCGCCAGAAGCAAAAAAATAGTGTGTATTTGTATTTAGAAGTAAGGTCTCCGGCAGGTGTCGCTACACAAAGCAAAGATAACATACAAGATGATCAGATAAATAAAATACTTTGGATTTTAAAAAGTTGACGGAAAGTTTTTTGCAAAGGATATATTCAGCACTCGGGCGTAGAGGAGTTAAATGACATTCATTATCATATGCATAGTCTTTACTATGACACTTTTTAAACTGTGGTGAAGAATATAAATCCTTGTTGGTCGCTAAACTATTGAGAAATTCTGATTATGCGTATAATAATTAAGAAGAGAGAATACATAAATCTCATTTCAATTTAGTAAGAAAAATTGAAAACAAACTTTAGCATTTTTTTTTCATTAGCTTTATAGTTGGAAAATATTTAATGTGAGCAGAGAAAACGACTCATTCTATGTGTGTTTTAAAGAGAGGATGCCACGCTTAATACAAATAATGTACCTGCTGATCACTCCCGGTAACCATGTTGCCCAGCGCTCTCAGAGCTGGGGTCTGCACAGCAGGGGCGGGATGCCCTAGCAATGGAACAAGCCCAGCCAATACTCCAGCCTGCTGCACTGCCTCGATGCGCTCGTTCGGACCATCAGTCAGATAGGAAAGAGCCCAACAAGCATCCGCTAAACATATAAAATATACATTTTTCATTATCAGGTTTTCAAAAATAATTTTTGACAATGGTGTACAACATAATAATATAGATTATAGATTTTGAACTAACCCAGCACATCCTTGTCTTGGGAAATGAGCAGATTGGTGAGTACAGGAAGCGCATCGCTAACTTTGGAGAACTCCACTTGCGGACTCTTGTTGCGGCACAGGTTAGAGAGTGCCCACACGGCTGTCCGTTGCAGGGAACCACCCGTGGGTGGTATAGCTAGCGCAGTCAAGAGTGGCCGCAACACCCCCGCATCCAGAACTCGATCCCTGGCCCAAGATCCTTCGCCGGCGATGTTGCCCAATGCCCACAGGGATTGCTCGCAGACGGAGGAGTTTGGGGACGACACCAGTCTCACAAGGGGTGGGATGGCGTTGGCCTGTATTAAAATAACATCCATATGTTATTATATTTCAATAACGGACAGTAGAACACCTGAAGGAAGCTCACAAGAAAAAACAAAAATATAAAGAGTAGAAAGGTGGCTGTGTTACTCGTTGCAGCATAAAAAACTACATTATATCATTCTAATAGAGGTATTATTCATAATAGAGAAGGTCTAGAATGTAGGTCTACAGAGCATTTATATATAGACCATATATTTCATTTATAAATGCTAATGAGAAAGTCTTGAGCAAAAACGTGAAATGAACAAAAGCCAATCCAGAAGAAATTCTATTACTAAACATTTATCAAGTAGGCAACTACTGTACATGCTGTAGTCAAAATATATGAGAAGATTAAAGAACTATTAAACATAAACATTGTGTATACTTATTGGGAATATCAGTCTCAGTGTAAGGTCTGTAGAGTTAAGTTTGTTCCGTTTTTAACGCGATTATTGCATGACCGAACTGAATATTTACATAAATTCATTTTCGTTTGACAATTGTTTTCGTGTGAACTCGTCAATAATACAAATAATTCTTTAAAATACTTTATGGACTATTTTTTGTGTTTCTATTAACTATTGTTTTCGTGTGTTTACTGCTATGCATACTAGTGTAGTGTAATTTATTATTTAAAGTACATTTCATAATATTTTGTGAAACCTTAAAATGGCTTCAGTACGTGATAATTCCCGCAAAACTTTAACCATGGCACAAAAAATAATGATATTGAAAGACATCGACAACAAAGTGGACAGTAAAGGCAAGATAGCCGTAAAATATGGTATTCCGGTTTCGTTTCTCTCCACAATTTTAAAAAATCGGAAGAAGATTGAAGATGCGTTTGATAGATGTAAGGCGAGCGGTTCCCAACAGCGTGTACGGCCTGCCAAATATGAAGAATTGGAAGAAAAACTGTTCGAGTATTTCTCCCAAATCCGATCAGCGAATATATCTACTTCTGGTTTAATGCTTATTGAGAAAGCAAAGTCGTTGGCTCATCAGATGGGAATTGATTTTAAGGCATCTAATGGGTGGTTAGATCGCTTTAAAAAGCGACACAACATTGTTTGCCTCGCGGTTTGTGGCGATTCCCAAAAAGTTGATGAAGAAGAAGTTTCGAGCTGGATAACAAACAATCGGCATATTTGGGAGAAATACGACGCAAAAAATGTTTATAACATAGATGAAACTGGTGTGTTTTATAACATGATGCCAGATCGGACACTAGCTCTTAAAGGAGAGAGATGTCATGGAGGAAAACGTAGTAAGGAACGCCTGACGGCCGCGTTATGTACAAATATGGACGGATCCGATAAAGTAAAGATCACAGTCATCGGAAAATATAAAAAACCACGATGCTTTAGAGGCCTTACTTTTAGCAGTTTTCCCGCTGTTACTTATTGCCATAATAAAAAAGCGTGGATGACGCGGGAAATATTTAAGAGCTTTGCTATTACGATGCAGAGAAAAATGGCAGCACAAGATCGTAAAATATTGATGATTTTGGATAATTGTTCAGCACATTACGCACCGGAAATTGTTGCGCCAAATATAGAATTTCTGTTCCTACCTCCTAATACTACGAGTGCTCTCCAACCGCTAGATCAGGGAATAATACAGAACTTCAAAAGCCATTACAGAAAAAGTTTATTGCATTCCTGTATTATACAGGTAAACAATGGCTGTTCTGTAGAAAACTTAAGAAAATGGACGGTATTGGATGCATGTCGAGCTATGAGTATAGCATGGCAATCGGTAACATCTACAACAATCGCGAATTGTTTTAAAAAGTGCGGGTTTTCTTCGCTGCCCGTAGATGAAATTGACGCCCCTCAAGCGAGTTTAACAACGGGTGAAAGAATTTTGTTGAGATCTACAAGTTACGATGATTTTATTTCTTACGACCATGAAGTGATAACGTCTGCTTTGTATGTTCCCGCGCCTCGCATTACGGTATCTGAGACGAGTGATGAGGACAAAAATGACACATTGAATGAGGAAAGCAATGAAATCTCATTTGCTTCGTTACCGTCAACTTCCGAAGTTTTTCATGCCTTAGATGTTCTCCAACGATACGTATCGGGAAGACCAGAATTACCGGTGGATGCATTTTCCCACTGCGATGCATTGGCTAAAATAATTATACGAGACAGTGAAAGAAATGTTAAAACTAAACAAGGGAAAATAAACGATTATTTTAAGTGAACAATGTTAAAGATCATTTTTAAGTGAACAATTTTATCGATTATATTTTGAAGTGGTTGCAGCCGTTACCGGTAAGTACCTTCGTAATTTATATACGACTCATTTTATAAAAATGCCACGATTCAACTGTAAAATTTTTATTTTTGAATTATTTTTTATGTTTCATGCCCAAAACTATGTTTGAAGCGGCTATATATATATGTGTGTGAAATTCATAAATTGATAGTTTGTAAGAAAAAAAGACTGAGGGAGGGAATGCTCAAGTGCGAGAATTAAGTGGGTATGGAATTTCCAGATGAATAGTTGAGTTAAAGGTCTGAAAAACTGGAGAATAAGAATTGAAAGATGTTTTTAACCAAGTGTGTAATATAAAATAGGTTCCGAGCAAAATACAATAGTGTCGTGTAAGAGAATGGCTCACCTCGACAACAACGCTAGTCTGTTCTGAGGTCCCCGAAGCTATGTTGGTAATGGCCCACGAAGCCTCAAACTGAAGATCCGTGCTATGGATAAAAATATATTAGAATCAAAAATATATTATCTTTTCAAGGAACTATATTAAAGCATAAGAATTTATAAATTCACTAGAAGAAATCTATAATCATAATCTAGAAAAATATTGCATTATTTGCACTTCAATGCAAGTACTACACTGAAAATGGGGTGTGAAAGATCATTGTATTATTTCTTCTCAATACATTTCTTTAGTTCCATTAAATTAAAACATTTAAAATGTAGACTGAAAATCACAAAATAAGCATAAGATCCTCACCAGTCATCGTACTGCAAGAGATTTATAAGCCGAGGAACGCAGCCAGCTTGTACGAGCATATCTATGGGCGGGTTCTGCTCTCGGGACAGGGTCTTCCTGGCCGCGCGGGCTCCCATCAATTGTTTAGGTCGCTCTGAGCTATTCAAAGCTGCAACATACAATATAGTCATAATGTAAAAAAGTTACACAAATCTGAATGACTTAAATCTTGCAGAAAAAAATTGAATGGACATAGGAAAATTTACAGAATATTGTTGTTTTAACTATGTCAAGGTAATATATTCCTAAATCTTGCACATTTCCATTCCAAGATAACCCTCTCATACGAAATCTCAGCTCTTATGAGCACGATATCAGTTTCATGCCTTTCAGGTACAAACATTGACTGCCCAGACACTTTTCTATGCAATGCGCTCGATCCATCGAACTGAGATGCACACAAGCAGTCAGCGTCGACTGAACATCCAAAATATGATTTGTAAAAATAATATTTCATTGTAATTTATTTCAGTTACCTTTAAGTGCTATGATAGAATAAGGCAGCACTATATGTATATAAAGTGTCAGCACGTAGTTCATTTCTCTTTTTTAAATGTTTAGAGGGCTTTTTTATCAGACTTTTTTTACTTTTCTAATTCATGTATCAATATATATACACTTGTGATGTTAAAGATAATGAGGTAGTTTATAAAAGTGTCAAAGCGAATAGCTTGTAATGGTATATTAGGTAGTCAAGCCGCATGTAGAGTATTCAGAGTATCGTAGATTTTAAGGAATTGAAAAAATATGGTAATAAATACCCAGTTAAGGTGTACAAATAAAGGATGTTTCTAAAAATGTTATTATTAAGTTTTGAAATATCAAAAAATATTATAGAAAACAATTTTAGAACCTTGGACTGAGTATTGTTTTCTTGTTACCTGCTACGATCTCCTCCAGAGGGGGCAGCCTCTCAGGGCTAGGCTGAATGGGCGAGGAGGGCTCGCCAGGACCTTCGGGGGACAGTGGCCCCTCACCGGAACCCAGCGCACGCCGTTTCTGCAGCTGTTCATCACGCACCGCCTTGCGCAGTGCCACGCTCTGCTCTGCACGCTTTCTGCGCAGATCCTACAATCATATTTTACATGACAATGTGTTTTTTACACATCAAAATTTCCTTATTTAAGAGGCTGTGTACCTTAACTATCGACCAAAATGGGAAAATATTTACAGAGTTGTTGCAACACATATATCCGACCTCCTTATTCCAACCTCTGAGTTCATAATCAGAAATGCTGTACATGAAAATATATATGTATAACGCAGTATCATGTTGAATGCAGCAAACAAATATGAATACATGTTTGTGACAAAGCTTACTAAAATACCACAAAATTATTTTAAAATTTACACAAGGATAAAAATATTAATTTACCATCCTCCTAGACTCAATGTGTTGCTTGAGAAGAATTCAATATATAATATTATACAATGCTTTCGGAAATTTGGTTCCTTCCTTAAAGAGGATTAAATCAAAAATTCATTTTGATGTACCCCTTTCACATAATGGAAACCGGAAATTTTCCAATTTATCGATTTCAAAGGTGTTATATTTATTCTTGAAAACTATCTTTTAAGTCTGACAAATCTTTGCAAAACCATTTACTTCAAATGACCTGCAGTCAGCATTGTTGTTCTAGGGGTCGCGAACAGTCGAACAATCTTAGTCGGGAATTTAACAGAACACATTGTTAATAACAAGCCCTCTTTGAAAATTTGAAAACCAAAAAATTACAGCATCTGTCAATAATTGGTCGATCTGAAGCGGAAGTGATCCAAGTAAAAATGTTACTTCGGCTTCAGACCAGCCAATAATAAAATCATTCAAAAGTGTGTATTTAGATAACTGAATTAAGAATAACGTAAGTACGGTGCAAGGAAAAATGTTCATCATTAAATTTAGAAAAAGTTACTTTATGTCATTTCAAGATTCAAATTTTCAACGACTGAAATATTACCACGTGTCGGAAAACATCACTCATAAAGGTTTTTAAAAGAACAATTAGCGAAAAGTGAGAGAAATATATATTTAGACATCTGATTTATTATTTTGTCAAAATTTGCTAATGAAAATTACGAAAAATAATCACCTGTGAGCCTTTGGCATTGGACTTAAACGCGATTAATCTGGACTTATGCTGACTTTCCGCCATTTCGAATACTTAAAAATTCAAGAAACGCGTACAATAAAGAATTTTACACTCAACAAAGAAGACACGGGACACAAAAGGACTGTATAAAATGTATAAAAAAGAATGATAAAACGTAAGGAACTCGGCGACCTTCAATTTTCAAATCGCAACGGTCAAACGAGCTTGCCCGTACTAAAATTAAAATGGATCACTGTGATATTTAATGACATTCAGCTGAGGGTAGTTCGTAAAATTTAGTGCCTACCCAAAAATACACATTTTAAGCATAGCTCCAAACTTTTATAATACATTAGATAAACGATGTTTTTATTAGTATCGATACTTTTCTCAGCACTGATAATTTTTAAATCCATCACCGCAAGAAATGGAATTATAAAAATTAAAAAATCGTTTCTCTTGTGTTTCACGAAAACATAATATGTTGAGTTTTCGAATGTTGAATTACGGATCAGATCAGACCATAAAACAAGGCAAAGATTTTACAGTCTCAAGCGCATATATTTAAATGTCAAAAACATATTTTCGTTTTGTTTTTTCATGAAGAGTGTCAGAAAATTTATTAATTTTGTTCTTACTATTTGACATATAAAATCGCTTTATATTTTATTAACAATATAGGTATAAAGGGGCATCCATTTTGTATCGGAGCCCGGTGCCTTTTTTCTATTTTGAAAAATAATAAAAACAGTTCAGATATAATCTCAATTTTAAATCTGAAATAATTTCTTAAAATCTCCAAAATTTTCATTGATTACCATTTTATTCGGGTGTGAACTGATTTATTTATTCGCAATCTATGCTAAAACGTCAAAGCTCCACTTTTATTTAATTGTTAGTGTATTTCGGATACAGCGTAGACCCACATATTACTTTACCAACAACTAAATTAATTACATAATTAATCTGAATAGTGAAGGAAGAAATAAATTATGCCCACTAAAATTCTCAAAAATAAATCATTTGAGCGCACGCAAATACGGTGCATTGAGGCACATGTTAGATAGGGGACCAAAAATTCATTCGCGTCCTACAATACATTTTGTATTCATGCGCTATCCCAGCGCTAATATGGACCAATAAATTTTGAAATTTACCACAGCGTGACATTGAATTATAAACTTTAAAATAATAATTTCTCACGTATATTAGGAAAACACCTGAAAATTTTATCGATGTATACAGTAGTACCGATATTCCTGGGTAATATATTGAGTTAGGAAGAAGACCATCGCCGTAAAATGAGAATCTCGGTAAAGCGAAGTAAGGATTTTGTGCAATTGGGAGTTTATATGAATGCCTAAAACACACATTTGTTTTTTTCTTTATAAGTGTGTCCAGTCAATTTTGTAGCCGGGCAATTAATACAGAGTGGTCAGGGGAAGTCAGGGGGAGATGGAAGCGCCTTGTTGAATCTTTGGGCCCTCGACCGTCCTAGGATAAAGAGACGAAGATAATAATGATGATGATGATAAAAATGTAAAAACTATAGGATACAAGAGTTCAATTTTATTCAACTCTTAGTATACATAATATTTTTATATCTAGTATATAATACATATACAGGAACTTTTTTTCCATTTTGCGTTGGGGCCCAATTTTTATAGTTACACCACTGCTGCTCACCATTTAGTATAGCAGTAAAGATAGATTATAGATAAGAGAGTATTATATTATATTAACTGCAATGTCAAATATGTGAACTCTGAGATTAAAAATTCCTAATACACACACACATATATATATATATGTATAATGAAGTTCTACAGAATAAAAACCGTTCATAGGAAATATTTTGTTTTGACAAATGTTTTTTCATTTCGGTTTGTGTACTATGCGATCATTGCGAAGATAGTATGAAATGTAAATAAATTACAAGGTGTTGAAGGAATAAAATAAAATTGAAAAATATAAATTTGTACGTAAGTCGCGTGCCTGACCACTCCAATCCATTGATAATTCTGCGGTCACCGTAATATTTGTCAAAGAGATTCATGTAGCATGGATCCCTACCATTTTTATCAACATAAATGAGAGTTACGAAAACCATCAATAGATGTCGATCAGAATATGGCAAACAACATTTACAATTATTAAATTTATAGGCGCAAATATATTTTTCCCGGGAATATTTAAATTAAATAAAACGAAAAACCACTTTTGGGAAAAATTTTGGAAGAAAATACAATGAATATAAAAGTGGCAATAACGCAATGTCAGCATTTCGCATTGGAACAGTGCACAAAATGAGCAAAACATTTAAAACTGCGACAGTTATTGAGTGCGGGGCAGGACTTTACTACATGCGCAGATCCAAAGATGCATCCAAAAACGGACAATTATGTAATTCACGGGTCACGAATGGCATGGTTTTACGCAGCAAACTGCTAATTAACTTCAAAGGCGCCGAGAAAAAAATTGATAAAAAAACACAGATGACGGACTGCCGCTAAATTGTTCGTAATTTGCCAAAACGTTTACGCCGAAGGGCGTGTCTAAATCATCACCGTACGAACCTATCTACGACAGGCGGCGTTAAAGAGATTTATTTTATTGCGGCTGTTATATATGAAGATGTATGCGGACGTAGGTCGTGGACGCATGTCGCGGACATGTTCTGGGAGTCGCCATTTCCAGATTTGACGAATATTGACAGACGTCGAAAAGTACTCCTCGGTCTAGACATAGCGGGTGAAAAATCACTTGTTATTTCTTGGTGTGATAGCGTGTGCGGGCCGCGGTGAGGGAAAATACAACAAACTACCGCCATTCATTTCCCGAAAACCGTCCAAAAGTGGTGACCGTGCCAGAATTAAGTGATTTATTTTTTAACCAATAACCTTGTTTTGCCTTTCGCGAGCTGTGACTTCCGCGAGTTATCTGCGAGGATCTCACTTAACTGAAGAGGAATGATGCTGACATGATCGGCTCACAGCGGAGAATCACCGTAAGTCGCTTTTGAGGCAGCCAAATACATTTACGTAATTATCTAAAGGTCACAATCGATCAGAAGCATCATCGTAACGACAAGAACTATCCAATTAACAAGTAAATTTCTTCAGTATTGAAGCATTTCTGCATACAAACCACGAGATCTGTTTGTTTACTAACTGTCACCTCGGTTATATGCCGGGGAGACAAATTGCCTCGCTACTAGGGCAATGCTATGCGAGCCATTATAGCCCGAAACTTCATGTGTGTTAAGGTTCACTTTTGCGTTTCGCCACAGGTCCGATGTTAGTAGCAGACGTTAAGGTAATTTGTCATTTTAACTGACAATTTGTAAACACATGTCACTTCTGGGGAATGTTGTTTGTGGAGGTTATTTTCCGGGCAAATACTGCCCAATCAACACACACTTCGTGAAGCTACACTCGAATATTACCCGTAAGATAGTTTCTGCAAAATAAATCTCCCTAATTTGGTATTTTTAATATTTAGATTATTGTATTGGTTCTACTATTGCTCTTTTTAAATAGATTGTATATAACTTATTATTTTCCAGATTTATTGACATATTTAAAGTCAATTCTATATTTTCATTTTACAAAACTCAAAATAATAATATAATATGGTGCACCATGACTGGGAATTATTGAGTAAACATTTTAGCAGATAGATCAGTGCCAAATATTTAGGGTTTATATTTGCCAGATATGGATGTGATTTCAATTAACATTTTAAATATGTTTTAAGTTATCAATTAATTTTTTATTGAATGTGTTTTGACATCTAATGTGGTCAATTTTTCAAATTGATTTATTTATTTATCAAAAACTAATGTAATGAATTAATATTTGTCTTATATGGCATTTAGATATATGGTTCACATCAATATTTTTACTATTTTTCAAGCTAAGCTAAACTCGTCCTATGAAAACTAACCCAATCTAACCTAACTTGGTGGTCTTCCGGGACGAAACTCAAACCCCTTATGCATCATGCAAGTTTTTTATCGCTAGATAAAATAAGCATATTAAATCACTTTTATAATCAGCGCTAACAGTTGTGAAAAATTAATTTGTATATAATAATGCTTTATTATTTTCATCCATCGAGTGACACTAATCAGAACACCAACAGACTTGGTGACTGATCTTCAATCTCTATTGCTGAACAAAACAGTCAAGAAGAGTAATGTATTTATATAAATGATATTTTAGTATGCAAAACAACTTTTGTATATTTTGACTGCTCAGCACAATTCTATATAAATGACAATCCTTGTACATAATTCTGCATATTTTATAGTTTTTGGTAAGCAGATTAATTTTTTCTTTTTCTTTTTACTTCCATTTCTTAGTCCTCCTTTCTCTTGCATCACTCGCGACTTCTAAGATTGTCTCACTGGCCAATATAAATTATTCTTATATGAGATTTACTATTTTATAGGTACAAATTACAAATAAAATCCTATAGAGTTGTAAGAATAGATAATTAAGTATTAATTTTTAAAACTAACTATCTTTATATAAACTATTTTGATTAATTGAATGTCGACCGGTTTCAATACTACTGTATCTTTGTCAGGTTGGACATATAACAGACGTTATATGGTATAAACATCAAAAAGATAATATACCTATATTTATTAGACAAAATCATATACATAAATACATGTGTATTTTTTCTCATCGGGTTTATTCTGTTTTCGCCGCATATTTCATCCTTAGTCTTAACAACATTCACAAGTCTTCCTTGATGTAAGATTAAGTGGGTTGAGGACTGTTTCTAAATAAATAAAATAATGCTGGTGTTCTAAAATGTGATAACCAAATCCATCCTTACCATAATTTACAAAGAATCGATTCATGTTAATATGCTTTGTTTGAAGCTGTACCTAACAGTTCTGACAAATAACTCTTGCATGTTCACATTATATACAGTCCTCTGTAGCTGTAAATAACAGACTTCACATATATATAAAAAAATTCTTAACTTATAAACGCCCAATTCAAATTTTTATGGTTGTTGTGTTATGTTGCAAGTTTTTTTAAAATATATTGTAGACACCCTCGTAATGTGAAGTTTCACAATAATAATATAGATAAATATGTACCCTAGTAAAGCTTTAGATTTGCAGCATACTTATCACCAATCGTTATGGGCTGTTAATTTTTCATACCAGATCTTCTTGACTCTTCAATCATCAGATATTCAATTTGACTCTCATTCTTCTAGTATTTGGCATTATACAGGGTGTACTTTGTATATAGGCTGATTCTCTTTCAGGTGACTTTATTTCTAGCTGAGTAAACGATTTCTTATTTTAAATACTAATTAAATGTATTAATTAGAAAGATATACATATAAAATCATTTTTATCAAAAAATATTGTTGTTGCGCTACCGCTATTCGAACCTGGATATCTTTCCAAACCGGGGAAGGTGCATTATCCAACTATGCTATGTTACAGTTTTCAAATGAATACATCTATCGTTGCATTATTTGAAAGCCATCTACTCTGTTTTTACAGAATCTCAAATATCTTTGAGTAAACCGATAGCAGACGCCAGAATTAACAATTCACTTTTATTACATTTTGAACATATTGATACAACTTATATATTATTAAGAAGAACACATTCTTATCGTGAAGTTGTAATTATTCAGAACATAGGTCTGGAAAGAGATCCAGGTTCGAGTCCCGGTAGTGCAATAACAATATTTTTCGATAAAATTAATTGTATGTATATCTATCTAATTAATACATTTAATTAGTATTTAAAATATCACATATCTAAGTTCTGAATAATTACAACTTCATAATAAGAATGTGTTCCCGTTAATAATTTCTTATTTATTAAAAATTACATTCAATTGTGACATACAAAGTTCTAGATTGTTCCATAGGTAATCTCTAGTAGAATATATCCTGGGGCATTCTTACTGTACTGTACAAAAAAATCTATTCATCAAAATATTGAGAAAATGTCAACTGGCAAAGTTCATCTTCTAACAGGCTATATTTAAAAATATAATTACCGGAAGAACAGTTAGATGAGTGAAAAATATTCATGATATAATATTTAGAATGTACAGATTTTACTGTGTTTTCTGAGAAAAATATATTTACTTTATAATTGTTACGTTAACTAAAGTATTTTATATTTATTTATCATTTAGTGTTAGCAAATCGACTATATAATAGTACAATAGTGACGTGTCCACAATTTGCCTAAATGTAATTATTAATGAAATTTTGTTAATTTATAAAATAAATAATTTTTAAAAGACATAATTTTTATCACGCCGTTTCTCCGCAGTGATAGGTAGAGCGGATAGAACGCCACACTCTTCTATCCTGGCACACCACTCTTGCATACATCTTCTCGTGCACAATTCTTCGGTTGTTAAGAGACTTTGACAGGGACGTTCTCCAATATCTGGTTTGTCTGATCATGCCAGGTCTTTTGCGGAAGTCCGCTGTTCCTGTTGCCTTCAACACTATATATCTCTTCTTTACCATTCTCTCCTCGCTCATACGTTCCACATGACTAAACCATCTCAGCGACCCTTAATCCTATCGACTACACTACAAACAGACCCACATTAGCTCCTTCAAGCAATTCGTTAATTCTTTCCTATATCATACATAGATTTTCATTTTCACCGCATTCACTTTACTTTCGTGCTTCACTTCCATACATTGCGTTCTAGAACAGGTTCACACATGTTTAATTTGATAATTAGTTTTTCTTAACAGCGCAGTTAATTCGTTGTATGCACAGACTAACACATTTTCCTTGTTTCAATATTTTCAATTTGGTGTCACCCACGTCATCATTTTGGTACCACTTTGAAACGAAAATTTAAACGCTGACAATATAATATGCATTAATGTAAAAAATACGTCTTGTTTACACAAAGATTTAATTTTCGAAGAGTAAATACTTTTACTGTTGCAGAAATGTGTCATAAACTATCAGATTTATGTTTCCACAAATAATGTGTGTAGAATGCCCCTCGTTCCGCAAGTAATGTTCCAAACCCCTCTCCTATATGTACACTTTATTTCATATCTATTCATTTTCTGGTCTGTGTTTCCACCGCATTCACTTTACTTTCGTGTTTTTTTTTTTATCAATTCCATGCTTCACTTCCATACATTGGGTTCTAGAGTGGGTTCAAGCCCATCCCACTTTAAATTCGCGCCATTTACATACGTTTAATTCGATAATCAATTTTTCTTAACTGCGCAGTTAATTTGTCGTAAGTATCAATTTGCCGCAATCAACCGAGACATATGCAATTGTTTGGGTCCGATAGTCGGCGATGGTGTCGCCGTGCCGCCCATCGGATCAGGGCACGAACGGGGCCACCAGCGAGGAAGCGAGGAAGTTATCCCTCCAAGGCCCGCGATTCATACAAATTTTATTATACTTTTTCTTTCCGGCCTCAGACCGTAGCCGCTCAGCGGCCAGGGGTGGTCATACCGAGAGGCGTGCGTCCGAATCTGAAAATATTTCAACTCTACGCCAAAATATTTTTTAGGCTAGCTTTCAGGAGGGTTTCCATTGAAATACTACATATAGCAGAAGATGTCATGACGCAAATTTCGGAAAATTTGAATGCACTTCGATCGTGGCCAGGGGATCACAGAACCGCCCTCTTAAAAATGTTATCTGTATATCGTCGCCATAAAATAATAATTGAATAAATGTCTCACAGAGACGAAGCTATTATTTTTACATGGGAAGTATGCAAGTCTCGGGCATTACAGGCCTTACGACCTGTCATCGGCTGGCTTAAGTGATCACTCTACACAGTGTAACGTTCACCTATTTACCCACGCTACCACATCTATCAAATTTTAGGAAGTTGTATATATGTTATCATGGCGACAGCACAGTTGGTAATAAACAATTAAAAATGTTCCAACATGATAACATATATACAACTTCCTAAAAGTTGATAGATGTGGTAGCATGGGTAAATAGGTGAACGTTACATTGTGTAAAGTGATCCCTGTGTCGTAAGCCCTGTAATGCCCATGACTTTCATACTTCCCATGTAAAAATAATAGCTCCGTCTCTGTGTGACATCTATATTTTGATGACAATCCCCCAGGGGATAAAATCCCAGTACTTAGTTCCTGCAAAGATTTGGACATACTCAAAATATTAATAGTTAAATAACTATAACAAATCAAAAAATGTGTTTTTTTTTTAACAACTTAGTTCCAAATGACCTTACGTCACTTTTGTGACTAAATGATTCCAGCTGATTGAAGTTAGACATTTTTTTTATAGGTTTTGAGTACAAAAATTTCAGTAAATAAGCAATTTTTTATTAGATCAAACGCCTTTTTATTACGATAAATACGAGATTTTTTTTAAACTAGGTTTAATCCATTATGATATTACGTTTCCCCATCTGCGTCTGTGACTTTCTGGATGCCGGCTTCAGTATTATCAGCGTCATTGTGGCCGTTTCGCGCTTGCTTCGACGGCCAGGTCTGCGTGTCTGTCATATCGCGTCGCACTCTGTGTTTTTTTTTTCCTTATCTATGTCGCTGTCAAATGTGACATTTCACCGTCAAGCAGTATAATGCTGGTTTAATATTTGTAATAATTCCAATATGGATGTTTAAAGAATGGAATAATCTTTTAATTAATCTCTTATATAGTATGTTAATTAATTTTGAATATTGACAATATATCGGTATATATTTTTTGGGTCCGATAATTACCGTAATTCTTATCAGGTATTTCTATTCTATAAATATTTAATTGTCAACGCCCCGGACGCGAGCACTGCTTCTCTAAACACCATTTAGTTTCATTTTAAACATTTGCGAGAGTGAAACACCCTTTACGCACAGCTCTCGGATGCGACACGGAGAGAACGCGATATAATTCACGAAAAAATAACCGCTCGCATACGTGCATCGGGTATTGATGATTCGCTCTCGCCTCAGACTTCTGAAGTATACGCATTCGTTATTTTTATAAAGTAGTTTTAATTTTACGACAGATACGCGCTCTAATAGAAGACTGCAAAGTGGAATCTTGACATGCAAAATAGTGTCAAACCCGGCTTGGATGGTGTGAAGATCTCTCTCAGGAGTGTTGTGAAACAAAAAAGTGTCCATACGAAACTGAGAGTAAAGTTTACAAGGCTGACGTGAGACCTGCTTTGCTCTTCAATACGAACAAAAGTTGCACGTTACAAAAAGTAATGTAGGCTAGGTGTATTTCCAACGAAGATAAAACAATAAATTAATACGTCTGAGACAACTACAAGATTGTCCCTATACCAGAAAAGGCAAGGGAAAATTGACGGGATGGGTATGCTCATGTTTGATAGAAGAGATATGACCTCAGATAAAAGCCTCACTAAATATTGAAGTTGGTCGAAGATCGCTAACGACATAGATGTTAACTATCCTAAAAGATCTGAAAACATTAAACACTACTTTTAAAAAGGCAATCCATCCTTCAAGAGTGATTTATGCCATTAATCAGGTTAAAACTTTATTTTATAGAAAAAAGTACAATAATATTATAGGATAGGAAATATTATATTACAAGTCAATACCATTGTCGGTCAAAATTTTTTCTATTATATAGATTAAATGTGGCGAGTTAAGGGAAAGAAAATAATAAATACAAATGAAATGTATTAATTAGAAATATATACATATAAATCAATATTATCGAAAAATATTGTTGCTGCTATCGGGATTCGAACCTGGATCTCTTCTAATCCGAGGAACGTGTATTAACCGATTATGCTACAGTACATTGACGACAAATTTTCGAACCTAATATGTTACACTTTTCAAATTGACACATCTATCGTTCCATTATTTGAAAGCGATCTACTTAAAAAAAAATATATATATTGGAAGAGATCCAGGTTCAAATTTCCGTAGCAACAACAATATTTTTCGTTAAAATTGATTTGTATGTATATCTTTCTAATTAATACATTTAATTAGTATTTTTAAAAATATCACACACCGTGTGTTTTGAATAATTACAACTTCACAATAAGAATGTGATCTCCTTAATAAATTGTAAAATGACAGTTCGTTCGTAAAATAATGCAAATCCGTTTAAATTTGTGTTTATTATTTTACTATCATCAAATGTGTGATCATTGAATTATATTTAAAAATCAAATCAAATCTTTAAGCCGTCCTAAAATTCTGAATCTGTACTACTGTTTCTACTGAATTAAATAGTTCACTTACCGCCAGCGTTAACAGTGGTCGATTTATTTTCACAAAGAAAACTCCTCCTTCTGTCTAGGTTGACCTCATCTGCGTCTGCGGGTAGGTACTTGGGCTAACTTTTATTAAATCGCATAAAATACAACTGTCATCCCCTCGGATGGAGCACCGGGGCAGCGCCGGGGCGGGGGGGGGAGCTTCTAGATAATATGGAAATAGGAATAGCAGACGGAATAGATACCGAGAAGATTTCGGAAGGAATTAAGAGTAGAATATTCTGGAATCGATTCGAGAATATTCGTTTTCATTTCCTCGGGACCGTATTTTAAAAGCGCATTATTAAATTTACCCATATTTGTGTTGTAGGCTCGAAGGATCGGACAGAGTAATAAGTTGCACCCACGTCCCGCTCGGTGACTCTTCAGTCTTGAGTCGTGTTATTATTATGACTAGTGGATTTGAAAAGGTGAAGGACACTAACATTAGATACGATGATTTGTAGAATCTTTATATCAGTACGGAAATTCCCTATTATATTGTTATATGCATAATCCACCGTGTAGTGTCCTTTGTCTTTATTTATTCCTAGTAAGAAAAATAAATAAATTAATAAAATGATACACGTGTACACCCTAGAGCTATCTTAAAGAGATGAAATAGTATATGGATAGGTAAAAAAAAATTATATACTAATTAAATGTCGATCAATTTTATCGAAAAATATTGTTGTTACTCTACCGGGATTCTAATCTGGATCTCTTTCCAAACCGGGGAAGGTGCATTATCCAACTATGCTATGTTACACTTTTCAAGTGAATACATCTATCGTTCCATTATTTGAAAGCCATCTACTCTGTTTTTACGGAATCTCAAATACCTTTGTGTAAACCGATAGCAGACGTCAGAATTAACAATTCATTTTTATTAAATTTTGGTCACAACTTGTATATTATTAAGAGTTGTAATTATTTAGAACATATGTAAAAACAAAGTAGATGGCTTTCAAATAATGGAACGATAGATGTATTCATTTGAAAAGTGTAACATATAGGTTCGAAAATTTGTCGTCAAAAGTACTGTCGCTGTAGCACAGTTGGACAATGCACTTTCCCCGGTTTGGAAAGAGATCCAGGTTCGTATTCCGGTAGCGCAACAACAATACATTTTGATAAAATTGATTTTATATGTACATCTTTATAATTAATACATTTAATTAATATTTAAAATATCACAGACCGTCGTCTGTTCTGAATAATTACAACTTCACAATAAGAATGTGTTCTCCTTAATTAAAAAAATAGTTAGGTACTTAAAATTTCAAGTGTGTACGGTATTTTGTGTGAAACCGTTTTGAACTGCAAATATTAGTTATCAGCGACAATCTATCGCATTGCACAACGCGAAAAGATTATAAATGAATATTAATATTCATTATTATTTTTTGCTAATCTGTACTGCTGTCTGTTTTTTTTAAATACGACACTAACAATAACAGATGCAATAGCTACCAAACGATATATATTTATATAGATTATTATTGTAGTTTTCTCCGTTGGCCAACCTCGCGACCTTCCTCGAGGCACCTCTGTCTCATGCTGCGGTTTCCCAGCAGGGAATTTGCAGCCTCACCGCATCCTTTCAAACATTCTGCGAACATCTCGTTCTAGGGCGTCCCTGGGGCCGGCTTCTCGCTGGCGCTCCTTCGTAGTGTGCTTTGAAGTCGTCAAAGCTGACAACTTCTCCTCGACTATGATATTGCCTAGATAATTGGTCGTTAAAGGGCATTGTTTTGTGCCCTTCGTTTGTGTGAATGCGCTACGGTTAGTTGCCCAAGATTCTCTGGAGATTTTTTATACGTTGGAAGCCTTTAATTGCTTATTAGTGATGGTGACAGATTTCGCCTCGTACTCTGTTGGCTCAATGGTTACGTTTTTTTTTTCTTTTTGATTTTTCTCGGCAGTTGCTTGAATCATGAAAATAGACATGAACTAACGCAAGTTCCCTGTCATAAAATTTTCATTTTGGTGGTGCCACTCTCACGCAATCAAAGAGCTCCGTGACTTATTTTTAAAATATGACTCGATTGGAACGAAAACGCTGACGATATAATATGCATTCATGTAAAAAATTCGTCTTTACTGTTGCACAAATGTCATAATCTGCAGTTTCAAAAAAAGACCGTTTGTTTACATATATTTAATACACATTTTAAAATCCATCGCCCAAGTAGGCTGTTTTAGGGCAAATTGGTAAACGAATTTACATTTCACAAAACGAAAACTCATTGAAGGCAAAACACAATCAAATAGAATACGTAAATGTGAAAATATTAAAAAAAAATTGTATTTGAAAGAAAGAGAAGAAAAAAAACCCAATATAAGATATATGAGGTAAAGAGAAATATGCAAGATCAAAACACACAAAATGTAGTAATAATAATTATTTCATTAAGTAAAACAGTTAACTCTCTGTATCTGCTCTTCTTAATTGCAACAACCAATTTGAAACGTCCCTTTTAAAAGCCTTAATGTCAGTTAAAGTTCTAATTTTATTTTCAATTTGATTGTATATTCTGGGAGCTTGAAAGGTGAATAATCTTTGACCGAAACTAGTTTTCATTCATGAAACTATTTCAAACTTATTTGCTCTGCGGGATTAATATCTTTCACTCCTCACAGACGGTAGCGCATATTCGGCACATATAATTGTCTTATATCCAAATCCTGAAATTCCCTAAAAATTGGCTAGGAAAAGTTACGGAGGTGTACTACTCTGTTTACCCCTCGCACCGCAAATAATGTTCCAAACTTTGAAAAAAAAAATTTAATAGCTAGCTAGTTTTTGACATCGTATAGTGGAAATTAATTTTTCAGCAATGTTCTGCGCATTTCCCGTTCCAGAACGACAGTTTGTTCCGCGTAGCGGGTCCGGCCGTACAGGAAGCACGGTCTCCGTGGTGTTGTGTGCGCCCGGCTTGGCTCCGCATGTCGATTCTTAGCATCTGTGTCTGCAGATCATGTAGGTACCCGCGCCGCCTTCAGTTGGGTTGTCACGTGTACCGGGCCAGATGTGTACAACCTAGGCGATAATTTTCAAAATATTAGGCATACCTACTCTGGATTATATATGTTAGAGGAGAGATAGAATTTATGTGCACCGATAATATGAACAAAGGATTTTATTCAATTGCTCTTAGCATTGTGATAATATGACTACGCCAACGGCTACGGCGCCGCACTCTGCATTATCGAGTTAGATAAATATAGAATCGAAATTTAGTATATGTCATATTTTTCTTATTGCCTGATTGCTTTACTGTCTGTCGTACTCCACACGAATATCTAGATACATACACGCGACACACCGAATGGGAACCCAAGATTAGAGGCGGTAAGCCTTCGCATCTATAGTTTCTGAATAGGCATCATCCTCAACACAGGACACAATACATTTCATAACCTCAAAACTGATCTGGAGTTAGACAATATTCAACATTGAATAAACTCTTTATTAGAGACCTACGCACTGTCTCACATGCATAACCTCTAAATTCGTCATCATCATCATCATCATCGTGATTATTTTATTTTAAAGTCCCGCTGAATATTTTGCCTTCACCAATGAAAAACAATACGCGTGTACATTTAAAACATATATATATATATACTTAACAGTAAACAAAATATCAAGTCTTTGAGGCTAACAATATCGACAGAAGTAGTGGGGAAATTTTATATCTTTTAAATATTTTTTTTTACAACAAATTAGATAAATCAATTAGAAAAAAGTCTATCTATCGAAAACATATTTGGTTGCCATTGGAATACGTTGCGGTGAATGGGTTACGATTATGCCACGTTAACCATTTAAGTTTTAAACCTACATAATATTTAGTAATTTTTAATAATTAAAACTGAAACCTTTTGGTTATACAATAACGGGTAAAACATATTGAAATGTAATATATTTACTAAGAAAAGAAGTCAAGGCAGATGATGTTGAAACGCGTGAAAACCTTTAGCAGCCATGATGACTTCAAAGAAAAAAAATCATACTTCAGTTTCATCATGAAGGTAGTTTCTTTGCCAACGGATTAATGGCTAGATTGCTTCATGCAAATGAATTTACAAATTGAATGTTTTGTAATTTACAAAGTGTTTCTACAATAATTGCTGACGTCCCACAGGGGTAGATATTAGTAGATCTCTAATTAATCGGTGGTGTTAAATAAATTTAACACGATAAATCTTTTACACGTTTTTGTTGATCACTTAATTAAAATTGTTCCAAGCAGTTTTGGTGAGAAACATTTTTAATTTACTTTTTTGTAGTTGTTTTGAATATGCATATAATACATACTGTAAAACATGTATTTATTTATAATGTTAAGATGTGAAGAATCTTTAAAGATTGTTTTTTTTTTGTATTTGTATGTTTGTCGTACGACGTCAGAGCTGAATACAATTTTAAAAAATAGATTCATAAGTCTCCTGCCTTTACGGACTTGGACTTTGGGAGCGAGTGAGAGAAAGCATCTTAACGCTTTTAAAATGTGGTGTTAGTTTGTAGGTCAAGGATTCATGATCCAGCAATTTTTATGGAGACATCGCCTGTAGAAGATGGTTATAACTGGAACGGTGGAAGGTTAGACGGGAAGAGATCAAAATCGTCAAGGACATCGAGAGGGTCGCGTTTGTCAGTGATGAGGAAACTTGACTTCAGATGGAATTATGTTCACCTGAGCGTCTTCAGAATAGCGCAAAAACGCAATTGATTTGCTCAACTGATCTGACCGCCAGTGTGACCCTTTTACAGTGTAGCCCTTCGCATCGCTCGTACAACACGCATTTTAATCGCAATTCCGGTTACGTCGGCGTAATATAACACAAAAAAGAATTTCGTGTGATTTTGAAAAATCCTCACCGCCGAAGAGTGTCGGTCGCGGTGACAGCACGCCCCGCCAGTATCTCTGGCTGACCCGTCACTGCCCGGACCCCTCCCGCCCCCCGGCCCGCCGACCCGCCCCCCGCGGCAATAATTGCGCGCGCCCCCCGCCCTCCCCGACAGCAACACTTGCGGGTAATGGCCGGGGAGGTTTTCCAGGGGCGGCGAGAAATATTATCGTATTTTTCTTTAAACTATCAACGTGATAACAACAAATAGCACATCCACATCGATTAACTGATTATGCGATGTGATCGCTGTCAGGGTACTTGTGATCGAGGAAAAGTTGACGCATATACAGGATGTAACAGAATATTTTTTGGATAAATACCTGACTATATTACGAGTCGAAAATGTTCAAGGAATGTGTGCAAATACTGTACTGTTATAGAAAATATTATTGTGTGAAATTTTTACAAAATCGTGTTATGTTTGAAGTCTTACGTACTTCCAAATAAATATTTGCAAAATTGTTTATTTATTAATTTATATCTTTGCATCTAACAAAAATGGTCTAACCGCTTGAAATTTGATAACCTTTAATTTATTGCATTCAATATATAATTTGGAATCAATAAAATATTTCAATTAATCGAAAAAATAAAATAAAATAATAACTTGTAATTTAGTCAGGTATCCACCCATAAAGTACTGTGAACTATGTCTGTTACACTGTATTTTTTGAAAAACTGAAAAAATCCACGTCTCATTTAAAAAAATAAAATGTGTATAGATCAAAATCAGACATCAGTCTATAGGTTATTATGGCGTAATTGGTAAAGCAGTCTACCGGAAATAGAATAGAGTGATTTATCGTCTAGTTTGTTTTAATTATTAAGAAACTATGTTTTGAGAAAACACCGCAAACAAAATGTGATTTAAAAAAATGTTTTCAGAATTTACTATTCTGCCGACGTTTCGGATCCCATTGCAGTGTTATCGGGGCTGATGTCGCTGATGCCTTGTGACAGAGTATGGGTGTTGGTGGGATGGTTGAAAATTGGGTTGCAATACCATACGTAAACCAGAGGTCGGAGACACGCCAAAGTAGCCCAGAAAACAGAAAAATGTGATTACATTTCAAAATTTTAATTTTTTTGTAACTGTATATCGGTTTTGGACTAATCTGAGTTGTGACTACCACAACGTATCGAACGGTATATAAAACAAATATATATATATTTTTAAATATTTATTTACACCCTATCTCGAATTGTTTTCAGTATTACATTTTTTTAAAATTACATTCAGTTATTAACATCTTAATACCATCATAGGTTGGCTCCGGTATCATCGTGCCAGAGCCACACCTGTACAATTTAACGTGAAACTCGTTAACAAATTATATTCAGAAGGCAGCCAGAGAGAAGCCATATAAATCATTCACCCCCAAAAGGGGAGGGTGGACGTCACATTTATGTGTTGCAGTCGCAGAACTCGGCCACAGTCCGGCAGAGATTCTCCCTATCCAAGTCGCAAAAGGTGTGAGAGAGAGCCAGTAGAATGCTCCTTTAGGTCTCTCTAGCCACTGCTCTTCCCGGCATCGTCCACCCCAGCAAACCCCAACGGGAGACCCACACCCTTAAAAATCCCGAAAACGTCCGAGATTCCTTTAATTTCTTAATTGGCTATCGACATGACATAACATAATAAATATAAAATACTATTAAACACAATTACTAAGTGAGCTTCCCTGTAACAACATTGTATTTCATCCAAAATGGCCAACGCTCCGTCTGTCTATCGACATTTGTAAAACCGATATACAGTGTTCTTATATTTGTTCATCAGCAAGAAAAGCTCTGCTATACTATAATAGTAAAAACATTTTTTCTTATAAAAAAAATATAATAATATATAGCAGATAATTGTTAAGAAATACCGTGTAGAAAAATCAAATTAATTTATTATTGTCATTATTGCATTTTCGCTGATTTAATTTTATTTTGTTGCGCCCCTGTGAATTTTCTTATCCACATTTTTCCTACGGTGTAAATCCGCTCCGCGCGTCGCCCGCTCTGTATACAGACCCGAATATTGCCGGCCGTGGGCGGCACCTCGGGGGCGGCCGGAGGTGGCGCGCAAAATAAAAGGAACATTTCATACACAGCACTGTATCAAACGGCCAGGGTTGGATTCACCTTAAACAATCCAGGGATGCCACGGATATCCGGCCCCGCTAGACGAATATTCGACGCATCCGGATACACGGGAATCCACGAAGACAACGGCCAAAGAAACGCCGGGAGACCCTCGAAGCGATCATCGGATGGCGTCTAGCGGATGACTGAGCTAAATTGAAGGATCGGACCCTGTAAAGGACTTAAAGACGTTTTTTTTAAATCTTTAAGTACACTTTAACACGTATACTCTGAAATGTGTAACAAATTTAAAAAATACTAATTAAGTGTATCAATTATAAAGATATACATAGAAAATCAATTTTATCGAAAAATATTGTTATTGCGTTACCGCGATTCGAACCTGGATCTCAATGTATTATAAAGATGCTTTCAAATAATGGAACGATAGTTGTATTAATTAAAAAAAGTGTAACATATAGGTTCGAAAATTTGACGTCAAAATTACTAGCGCTGTAGAATAGTTGGTAATGTACCTTCCCCGGATTGGAAAAAGAGCAATAACAATATTTTTCGATAAAATTGATTTTATATGTATATCTTTATAATTAGTATTTTTAAAATATCACATACCGTCTGTTCTGAATAATTACAACTTCACAATGAGAATGTGTTCACCTTAATAATTTTATAAAATATTTTTCGTTTTTATAATTAATCATTTACAAAATAACACACCTCGTGTAAAACATTTTCATTCATTTGAATATACTACTTTCGATACTACCGTATCTTCGTCAGCACGGGCGTACTCTAGCTATATTTTTATTTTATGCATCAGTTGGTGCGTACGTTCGTCCCGACGAAAATACAGTAGTATAGACATCGGTCGACGTATTTTTGTTTTTTTTTTTTTTTTAAATTAATAATTCTATAAAAGTTTGACATGGACGAGGTTAATAAATGGTTTTTGGTTGCTTGGTTAAATAATTTTTTTTGTAGACATAACTTTTTCGGTGGATTAGTATTCACCTTGCACGATATGCTCGATTTCCATTCGATACAATATTTCTGTTGCAAATTTTTATGTACATTTAAAATGTCGCGAGCGATGCAACTCGATGTTTTATTTTCATGCACGTTGTTTGTTGTGCGAAGCTAGGCGGAACGGTAGAAGTGACGCCAGATCAACATTGAGAGTGAGTAGTCGTTTCAATTTTTTTAAATTGTCGCCAGAGATGGTTTCACATCAAAAATGTATTTTTATTGTGGTGATTCTGCACGCGCCCCACATACATGGCCGAACTGACACCATACATCGTGACGGACACTGTCCTAGGAGCTAGCGACCACTTCTCCGCAGGCCGTCACTCCAGTATTCAACCATATACGCGCATTTATCAGTATTCTCGTCCCGCCTTTGTATAATTCATCCAGCAATAAACGCCAACCTTTTTAAGTGCTCTTTATTTTTAATACCTTGCTCTAGACTCGAACGCAAATAATCACACACGCACACCATATACACTGCGACATGCACTGTTACGCGTGAGACTAGAAGAGGTTAGGGGCTTCAGTATCACATTCACAAAACCGTCTGATAAATCAGTCGGTTTATCAATCCGGGTAATTAAATTATTTTTTAAATCAAATTTAATTGAATTGATACATTCAGATCGAACCGTTTCCACAGCCCTACCAAAACTCGCGTAGAAAACAAGTTTTCTTCAGAAGGAAAAAAAAAAAAAAACTCCGATCTAAATTACATACTTGTCTAACCCTCTCTCCCCTCCCCCCTCCACCCGGCCCGCCCCGCCCCGCCCTGGGTACCGCACACTTGTCGTCTCTGAGACAATCTGCTGGAACCTTTCCCTCGCGAATACGGACCCTCAATTGCGCCATGCTCGCGCTGGTGGCGGTCCACGATCGGACCCCGAGAAGAGCGCACGAGAATATGGCATCGTGTGAATCCATTCTCTGTTCACCTCGGAACGGGCCCAGCTCTAGTAGGACACGAGCAGTTAAAATATTTGATTATTTAAATTTATTATTAAATGTGATTTCAAAAAATAGTGTGTAATGTATTTTAATGAATTTGTTATTTCTTAAAGTAGTGCATGCATAGGGTGTAACAGACCTGGTCCACAATATTTTATGCGTGGGTGGGTGGGTACCTGACGAGTCGAATATGTTCAAGAGTTTAAAAGACAACAGACTAATGACAGTATTTCTTTGTTTTCAATTCTTTCTTTAGTTCTGGTTTTTTTAATCTTCTGGATACATTAACTAATTTATAATGATTTCTGTAGACATAGGTTGTATATTAAGGATGTACTCCGTCAATAAAAACTTGGTTGTTTCATGTCGAATTTATTCACGAAAACTGTTCTCAATTTTTTGTTACTAAAGTTATGAAACTAAATAAGATTTTAGGTCATAAATGTATCCTAAAATGACACTACTAGAGAACTGGGGCTAAGTTAGTTGCGTATATGACAGAGTATCCGAATACAATAACAACTAAAAATTATTGGTTTTTTGAGTTGTCGTTGTTTTGATCTAGGTGTGCGATATATCAAGTAGGCATTGCTCAGAAGACTATACTCGGAGCAATACACAGCCGTGACTTTTCGGATCCTTCAGAGCCACTTTTAGGGAATTTCAGGTTTTGGATATAATACAGTTGCACAACTAGCTTTCATAGGAAAATGAGCGCTCCATCTGTGAGGACTGAAAGATATTATCCCACAAGAGCAAATAAGATTAAAATAGTTCCATGAATGAAAACTGATTTTGGTCAAAGATTATTCACCTTTCAAGCTCCCAAAATATACAATCAAATTGGAAATAAAATTAGAACTTTATCTGACATTAAGGCTTTTGAAAAGAATGTTTCAAATTAGTTGTTGAAATTAGAAAGAGCAGATACTAAGAGTAAACTGTTTGATCCATTCCTATATATATTCGATATTCGATAACCTTTAATTTTTGTATATAATATAATAATATATAATTTTGTATCTATAAAATATATCAATTTATCGAAATAATCTCACAATTACGATACTTGGTATCCTCTGACAAAGTTGACCACACGGAGCTTGAACATTTTCGACACATATATTTTTAATATGCATGTACACCTAAAATATTATGCAACATTATTAAAATCTATCTATATCTTACACAGCACATAGTTTACTATTAAATTGATGCAATTTTTCTTCCCTCCTTATGTCTTCTGGCATTTCATTGAAAATCTTCATCGCACTGTACACCATCGATTTCAGAGATTTGGCCTTTTCACTGAACGGCGGCCTCGCTCTATCTCTTCCTCTTACACGGTACTTTTTTCTTATAAATTCTGTTCAAAAACAAATACCACAACATTGAAATATATTTTCTGTTTAAGTCATATCTGACGGCATTGTACTGATCCGAGTACACGCGATCCTTTTTTTTTTATGCGGCGGTTGCGTTCCGCAGGATATCGCATAAAAAAAGTATTGACTTACGTCGAAAAATTAATGACGCATTTTATATTTTTCCAAAACCGCATAATTCAAAAATGTGAATTAAAATATACCCAGAATCGCGTAAAAAACGTTTATAATATAATAAGACCTTAAAGAATCATTTTAAATCTGTATTCATTTAAGTTTATTTGTTTCCATCAACGCCCTCGTGGGCTTTTATGTAAAAATAAAAATTTATTCAATTAAAATATAACATAAAAAAAAAACTATATTTCTTCATTAGGAGAACACATTCTTATTGTGAAGTTGTAATTGATTATTCAGAACAGACGGTCTGTGATATTTTAATTATGAATTAAATATATTAATTAGAATGATATATATATATGAAATCAATTTTATCGAAAAATATTGTTGTTGCGCCGCCGGGATTCGAACCTGGATCTCTTTCCAAACCGGTGAAGGTGCATTATTATTATTATTGATTTTATATGTATAATCTTTCTAATTAATATATTTGAAATATCACATACCTATGTTCTGAATAATTACAATTTCACAATAATATAGTTGTATATAACGTGTCCAATATTTAATAAAAATGAATTGATAATTCTGGCGTCTGCTATCAGATTACTCAAAGGTATTTGAGATTCCGTAGAAATAAGGTAGACGGCTCTTTCAAATAATGGAACGATTAAATGTATTAATATCAAAAAAGTAACATATAGGTTCTAACATTTGTCGCTAAAAATATCGTCGCTGTAGCATAATGTTGAATAATGCGCCTTCCCCGGTTTGGAAAGGGATCCAGGTTCGAATCCCGGCGGCGCAACAACAATATTTTTCGATAAAATTGATTATGTATATCTTTCTAATTAATACATTTAATTAGTATTTAAAAAAAACATCACAGACCGTTTGTTCTGAATAATTACAACTTCACAATAAGAATGTGTTCTCCTTAATAAAGTTTGTTTTAGTTTTAAAATTAGGTTAAAATTCATATTTTTATTTATTATCTTTGTTTGTCAGGTTATGACATCCTGAAGAAGAAAATGGTATTTTTCGAAACCGGTAGATGTATTTAATCTCAATTTAGTGGTTAATAAAACAAAGATAATAAATAAAAATATAAAGTTTGTTTTGTTTGAATTGCATTAAATATAAACTGAATAACTTCAAAATCGCACAAAAAGTGAACCGATTGTATATCTATTTTTTTCAATACTATTCTCAAAGCTTCATTTTACACTGCTAATGAGCTGGTTTTGCTCATTATTTGTTAAAATAACGAGCATAATCGGCATCGCCAGTTGCTTTTTTTTTGCTAGTTTAAATCAATACAGTGTTTTCACACAAATCATTTTATGTCCGTCTGTCGCGTTCGTCTGAGAACGGGTTTTAAACATTAATTATTTGTAATATTATTATCCTAGAACATTGTTTTATAAATATGACTTAATTCATCATTATATAAAATAGCACAGTTTAAACTCCGCACATCCGTACTCGGTCTGTTTGGTGTCGTTACTTTATCGAGCTCGCCATTTTTGCTGTCTTTCTACATCTAAGAATTTTTGGCTTTTTTTTTTAATTGGATCGAATATCGACATTGATGTTTTTTTTAATTTTGTAAATTGATTGTAATTATAAATAATTATATTAATTACCTAGTTAGGTATTCATTGTATTGTTCAAATTTTTTCATAAATCTGACAGTGGATTGCTTTGTCTACTATTTTGATAAAAATGTACCATCCGAAAAAAAATTTCATCTCTTTAATGAAATGTTAAATTTTCATTTGTGACACCACACCATAGAGTATGTTTTTTTATTTATAATATAAATTATGTTTTTCAACATTTAAAAATCCCGTCATTGCTCTACTTGAGTTTATTAATTATTAAACTTTAATACTTCACCCGTCGATGAGGGTGACTGTTTCTCTCGTAACTCGAGTAGTGCTAATAGATTCGAGTAGAGTTATAACATTGTTTCATTTATATCCATCCACTATGATGAAAGTTAACGCCGATTCCTACCTCGCCACCGTTATGCAGCAACACTAAAGCTGCTCGCGAGGCCTAGTAACAATCGCCTTTTGCAAGGAATATTGTTATTAAAGTACGTTTCGTATTAATAACAAATAGTCGATAGCTACTCCTCGTTCTTCCAAACTTTACGCCGAAACCGGCGGTGGGGCGAGTTCAATTATTTCCTCTACTCCAATCAAAATTACCGGAGCACTTTTAAGTAAGAAAATAAACTCCTTAGATATTCCTATCGGGTTGAATTCATTCAAATGTAACTGCTTTACTGTCGGCCCGAATTCGCTCACAAACTGCGCTCCCGACGGAAGGCCCGAACTACACAACGAGGTCGATTCGCTGATAAGTTTATTGGAGATTCTCAACTCAAGTCTCACCAGGTCAAAAAATATACAACGACATTATAATGAAAATACATTTGCAAATGCAAGTTCATGGTCCCGGTAGCAGGTGTATTTTTTCAAAATTTACATTTATTTTTAGATATACATGGTATGACACCCGTTGACGTCATTGTATCACCTGTATGTATACGTGTTTGAACTGATACAGGTGTTAGTTTCACGTTGATGGTGCTAGTTGTTAGTTGGCTGTTGGGAAAGTTAGAAATTATTTAGAAATTAGATATCTGCGCGTGCACTTTAGCGTAAGAAATGATGCCTATTTATTTACCTAACCCCTTATGATTTCTGACTATATTGCGCTCAAGGGACTTTCTAATATAACTGATATTCAACAGTTCCAGGCATGCTTCCAGAAATGGGAACACTTTCTAAGGCAGTTGTCACGTGTAATACATAACAATGACTGTATTTCCGTGTTATTTTTTTTTTTTTTTCAATATTCATATGATTTTAATTGACTGATAATGAATCTAGAGAGATGCGTGAAGGTTATATATTAAGATTTCAGGAAGTTTTAAAAACTCTGTAGGTTGTTGCACGTTATATATAAATATTCACCGTGTCCTTATATAGGCAGAGCCACGACTCGCGTGTTATTTACTCTTGTGGCGGACGTGACATAAATAATTTGTTATACAGTACCTAAGAACGCGTGCTCTTTTAGCCGTGTAAGTCCGACCCATGATATATGTACAATTGTTTGTACATAGATGCACATAATTATTCACGGTCGTAATAGCAGTGTACTTTGTAGGTGAAGCCACTAGAATTCAGTTCCACGCGTATTATATTTTTTAAAGTTTCGAGAAATCAATTCGTCACACGTGGTGTGTTAAAATGATGTCGGTTTGTTAACATCAGACTGACGGGGGGGTGGCGTTGTATCCTTCCCTCAAACACCGACACCGAAACGGCTCGACGATTGTGTACAGAGGGTCGCGTGATTCTGCCCTGGGGGTAATACAGCCTAGCCCGCCCGCCCAGGACCCGGGAAATGTCCAATATTTCGCTGCGAAGGGAAAATTAATTAATTTGGTGTTTGTTCAAGCCGAGTAAAATAATGTATTCTTCTCCTCTATTCCTACTTCGGCCCTGCGCCGGCTAAAGGTTACAGGTGCCATTTTTAGTTAATTTATTTTGTAGAACATTTTAAGTTTTTGTTAATTAAATAAGGGAGGAATAATGAAAAAATAAATTAAACGTTCTGTCAAAATCAATGTTACAAATCTGAATTATTTTCGTGTAGATTACCTATTATGCACCATTACTTCTGTTATTATATCAATATCATATTATACACCCCTAGATTGAGAAAAAAAAGGTGTTTAAACATCATTTTTGGTTTCATTTCGTATGCATGATGAAAATGAATTTAGAATTTAGATTTTTTATTTAAATTGAAAATTAAATTTAGACAGCTTTACTTTTTGTCATATCACATCAATATTCTTACTATTTCCAAACTAAGCTAAACGCTTGTTCTTACTATAAAGTTAGGACTACCTCACTTGTCGGTGTCCTGGAACGAGGCATGAATCTCCGACCACACCATCACTGGGCCTGCTAGATAGAACAACTTGAATTATCTGCCTATTTATGTCGTCACTGGACAATAATGTAATCAGAGGCATACGACTACATGTCCACCAGCGGCGTGCACTAGGCATGGACTTAGGTTATGCTGCTAATATCTATTATTACTATTCTTGGGAAGTTTTTCAAGTCATTCAACTAAAGCAGTTGCCTCACGATGCCTGCGAGGTAGTTATGAGTTCAAAATCACGAACTGTGAGCCAATCACTGATAACTTTGAGTCACACTCACTATCAGTGATTGAATATCTGGGAATATCGTGATACGTGAATCATTTTTATATTTTATTTATTGATTTATAATTCGGCGCACGTGTAAATGAAATGAAAATATTCATGAATGAATGTCGTTATAATTCGTGATAAGCGCCATCTAGTAGATTCTGCCAAAACGTTTTACGCATTAGACCCGAAATGCTGAGAATTTGACCCGAAAAATAATTTACAATTTTTTAGGGTTTTCATTATCTTTGTGACGATATTACGATACTTTTTTACGTAAATGAAAAATACCCGGAGCTCTTTGATTAATGCACCTTCCCCGGATTGGAAAGAGATCAGGGTATTTTTCGATAAAATTGATTTTATATGTATATTTCTAATTAATATATTTAATCAGTATTTAAAATATCACAGACCTATGTTCTGAATAATTACAACTTAATAATAAGAATGTGTTCTCCTTAATAATATATAAGTTGTATCAATGTGTCCAAAATTAATTGTTAATTCTGGCGTCTGCTATCGATTTACTCAAACGTATTAGAGATTCCGTAAAAACAAAGTATATGGCTTTAAAATAATGGAACGATAGATGTATTCATTTGAAAAGTGTAACATATAATAGTTGATTATTTGCACCTTCCCCGGTTTGGAAAGAGATCCAGGTTCGAATCCCGGTAGCAACAACAATATTTTTCGATAAAATTGATTTTATACGTTTATCTTTTTAATTAATATTTTAATATAGTTGTTTCTTCTTATAGTTTGTACACATTGTATTAATTCATCATTACAGTCAAACATGGCTATTATTTAGTTTACTATGGAAACTAGCTCGTTTTTGGAATAACTATTTATTGATACATCGATATGTTTCAATACCTACGATATCTTATTCAAGAAACAATGTACATTATTAAAATTAAAAATAGATAAAATAAACAAAAGTATTAAGTTGTGGGTAACTAACTAATTTAAGATGTGACTGTTTGCAAAAAAGATTTGGTTATTTGTAATGTTTAATTTGATATTTTATATAATATGTTGTGTCACAGAGTAATTATGCAAATATTGAAGAAGTAAATTTATTATTTTCATTAGCATTTGGCGTAGTTTTTAGCGTTGCGTAATGCCAGTTGCACAATTTTGATGCCACGGTCTAGATGCGCGGTGACCCGCTAAACTGGAACGACAAGTACATACTGTATATATCTATCAATGTATTATACAACCAACAAATCAAATCAGCTCCCTGTACCGAGTACTCATTTATCCGTTTTCCATCGAAACAATTGCTTTGGAACAATCGTCGTTTCGATTGTAAAGGGTTTTTTTTTTTTTTTTTAAGAGCTTAGAACTTTAAAATGAAATTAAACACATACAAATCACGTGTATGCAAGGAAAGCGACCTTATTATGAATGCCAACAAGTCGAATGTTTGGAACAAGTAGATGAGTTTGTGCATTCGCGAAGTATTTCCGATAGGATAAAGATATCGAAAGGAGGGTGACTGCAGGGAATAAAGTGAACGGCGCTTTGAATGGTACCCTGTACCGACACTGATGTATGAAAGTGAGGCTTGGAGCTAGCAGAAGAAATAAGATCACCCAGGCGTATATGTGGCAGATGCATTTATAACAGAGTTAAGAATGAAGAAATAAGGAAAGAATGTAAAGCTAATAATAAATAATAGTGAGTGAGATTAAGAAAGCTATATGACGCAAGTGTCGATGGCACCTGAAGAAGCAGAGGATGTTCGCGGAAGACTTGGCACGACCGGGTAAACCAGATACGGGAGGATGGCCCTGTTAGAAGAAGCCTCAATAATCGTCGAGATTGCATGATTGTGGATGTGGCGAGAGTTGTGTGTCAGGACAGAAGAGTGTGGCGCTCTATCGTCTCTGCCTACCCCCGCGGGGAAACGACGTGATAGTAAGTCAGTAAAATCGTGATAATGGCCACGGTATTGACTTTATTGAAGAGATAATTTTATGCCACGAGTGTTTAAATATGATTTCGCGCGTATGGGCGTCGCGGCTGGCTCGAATAAAGCGCAATCTGGAAGTCCAATTTTTGACCACTTTTTGAGCAGGTGGAGATGTATATTGGCAATAGCGGGACGAATGTTGGCTTCCAAGTCGTCTATCGTCTCTGGTTTATCTGCGTAGGCTGCCACATCACATATCTCCACAATAATCCAAAGGTGTTAAATCACACGATCTTGGAGGTGAATTCACAGGTCATCGAATGTGCCCTTCAATAAATTGATTATGGCGCGCGCTGTGTGGCATGTTGCGCCATCTTGTTGGAACCGCAGCTCATCCGCATTAATGCCATTCAATTGAGGAACGAAAGAGTCAGTAATCATGGATCTATTGTTGTGTTCGATGGAGAATCGACTCATTCAGGTCCTCCTCAATACTACGCTCCACTGCAGCAACAGCTTCTTCGGTGCGCACTGTTCTACGTCTCGTCATCACAGCTCTTCCACATTAATGCCATTCAATTGGGGAACGAAAAAGTTAACAATCGTGGATCTATAGCGCTCTCCGTTGACTGTAACGTTCTGGCCGGCATCATTTTTGAAGACACAACAGCTTCTTCGGTGCGCGCTGTGCGACCTCTCTGCGGATGCGTATTATCGATCAGAGTATGCGTGGTGCGAAAACAATCCATGGTTATTCCAATTACTCGCTCGGATGGACGATTATGTCGAACGTAAAATGGACGTAGCTCACGGTTTGCTCACAATTTGCAAGCATTGTTCTGGCGTAAGTCTATTCATGATGAAATGGCACACCAAACTATCAGCTATCAGCTGTCAAATTTGTTGTCGCTGTAAAAAGTGTTGCCAATTCGAAAAATAAACCTCTAAAAAAACACTCTTTACTATCATTGTCCAATTAATTTAAACCGGTTGTTGTATATCCACGCGCGACAAACACGCCAGAGTTTAACTCAATATATTTATTTATATTAGCTAACGTGTCACCACGCAACGCCGCGGAGGTAGTCAAAGCGGATAGAGAGCCACATGTAACAGGCTTGCCTCGTTTGTAAATGGTTCTAATAGGGGCATTCTACGATATCTAATGTATAATGAATATGTGCCCTTTTTAAACACGAGAATTAATTTCATTAATTCACATTACGGTCGGTTACCTTGCGGCGTAACATGATTATTTTAATTTTCACAACTAAACTTTGTGCTACACATACGTTGGGTTATCACTACTATAGTTTCGATTGGTGCAGTCCCTCTCGTCATCAAGTGAAAGGGGACTGCACCTCTCGAAACTATAGTAGTGATAATTAAATGATAATTAATTATTGAGGAGAACACATTCTTATTGTGAAGTTGTAATTATTCAGAACATAGGTCTGTGATATTTTAAATATTAATTACAACTTCACCTAATAATAAAGTTGTATCAATGTGTCCAAAATTTAATAAAAATGAATTGATAATTCTGGCGTCTGCTATCAGTTTACTCAAAGGTATTTGAGATTCTGTAAAAATAAGATAGATGGCTCTTTCAAATAATGGAACGATTAAATGTATTAATATCAAAAAGGTAACACATAGGTTCGAAAATTGTCGCTAAAAATATTGTCGCTGTAGCATAGTTGGATAATGCACCTTCCCCGGTTAGGAAAGAGATCCAGGTTCGAATCCCGGTGGCGCAACAACAATATTTTTAGATAAAATTGATTTTACATGTATATCTTTATAATTAATATTTAAATTATTGAGGAGAACACATTCTTATTGTGAAGTTGTAATTATTCAGAACATGTTTTAAATACAAATTAAATGTATTAATTAAAAATCGATTTTATCGAAAAATATTGTTGTTGCTGTGTTGGGATGAATACGAACCTGGATCTCCATATTTGAGAGACCATATTTTAAAAATAAGTAAAGATGTTTGAAAAGTGTTTATAGATAAAAAAAAAAAATGTATTAACAGGTTGCTTGAAACAAAACGTTACAGGTAATAAATAAAGTGAGCAAGTTGTTCAATTCATTTTATTACACACGATCGTCCATTATTACCATTCAAAATGTGTTAAATTTGCTTACTCCGAGTAATTCGCGATCGTCCGGAACTAATGTTTGTCTCCCGCAGCCGGCGATCCCGGGAAAGAGCCACTTCTCTTTTTGCCCGGGCTGAAAAAGAAATCCGGCGAAATAAAACGTAATTCCGGAGAATAATCACGAGTTTAAATTTCGTTCAAGTGCTGTGACATTTTGTGGCGGTGACAGTTTCGTTTCGTATGAGGTGAATTAGTATTTGAGGCGTCTAGCGCCAATATTATTGCTGGGTTACAAAACTAAATGCTAATTTAAATAAATGTTATTTGCATTAAGTCCGATTGTTGGAATTGATCAACTTATTGCAGTCTTACAGTTTTAAATACAAAACGTTAATGTCGCGCAACTTAACGCCATGTTTGTACGCATATTGCTGCGTAACACATTCAGGCCGATGTTGCCATTTTATTTTCTCGTCTATAGAAAAGAGACAAGCAATAATAGACTGTTGTCTCTTTTTATACCGTTTTCCTTTAATTGACATCTGCTATACATTTACAATGTCGTCAATCTTTGCCACGTCACTCCCACTGCTCCCGATTATTATTGTACGTTCACCTCACGATACATTCCTTATCTTTTCGTTTCATACTTGATTATTCTGTATACCTTCAACGCCTTCATAGCTGGTCGTATTTTTTGGCGTACATAAACAATATAATTTTTAAAATATGTATGTTGATAACAATCCCCCAGGGGATAAAACCCAGTAATTAGTTTCTACAAAGATTTGTACATACTCAAAATATTGTAAATATATTAAATTATAAATGCTATCACGTGCTGCAAGTCTAATATTAGCTGATTATTTTGAGTCAACGTATCAATAAAATAAATAATATACATTATTAGCTATAGAACCCCTAAAATTTTGAAACGAAGTTCTAAACGTTATGGTCCAGGGTGAAGATACTCGTGCTAAAAAATTCTTGGAATTATTTTTGAATGGTCATTAATCTTTTGTCAGAATAATGCGCGGAGAATTGTGCGTTTCTAGTGCGCGTCAATACACAAAATAACAAGTACAGGGTGTAACAGACCTAGTTCACAATATTTTACGGCTGGATACGGTTTAAGGAGTATTTGGAGATTCTATACCATTACGAAAAATATTACTGTATGAGATTTTTACAAAATTGAATTTCGAATTAAATATTTGCGAAATTGACCTATTTTATTATTCTATGTCATTGCTTCATCTAACAATACATAGTCTGGTCGCTCGATGTCCGATGAGTTTTAATTTTTTGTATTCAATATTTAGTTTGGAGTTTATAAAATATTTCAATTAATCGAACTAATCGCATAACTACGACATTTTTTAATTGCTTATATATCCGACACGGTCGAGATTTCGCACATGTAGCTTGAACATTTTTAAGTGATATTATTATTAATAATAATATTTAAATTAAATTATAGTAAAAAAATTTAATCCTTCGTAGGTTAAAAATATTTCCTCATCGAAAGTACATTCAAGAGTAAAGTAATTTCACCCTCCAATATCGGATGGTAAAAACTGTAAATCTTTAGTTAAAAATGGGCGGACCCTTCACAGGTGTTTCAAAGTCATCTGTCACATTGGTACTTTGACGAGTTGCAGTATACGACAATGAATAATTTATTTTAGTTATGAGAGATGTTGATCTCGCTGTTTCATTTACCGATGGTTTTTCGCCGGCTAAAACATTAAATTAAATAAAGCCGTAGATGAAACATAATAATGTATGTATAATGCTGAATATTTAAAATAAATTAATTTTTGTAAAAATCGCAGGTATTTTGATGATTATTCACCTTGCCACACTATTAGGCGGGATTAACTTTTACAATAGTAAACTTGACGTTTTTATTATAGTTAAAAGGTTACTATAGTAAAAATTTACTACGGTGTAATTTTACTGCTGATCAAACAACCAGCCCTAAGTGTGTCAGTCAGTTTCTGTGTCCGTACTGAGGGTCCTTTACGGTGAACGTACTAATGGCTAATTTAAGCCAGAGAAATGAGTTCAACGTTGTAGCTGGACCAAAATATGGTGTTGGCTACTTGCTGTTGCTAGGGTGCGTGTGTCGGCGGCGCGGAGGTCCTGCAGCACTCGTCTTCTGGATATCTGGATGTAGTAGGGTTGATGCTTTATTCATACCCGCTACATGGGTTAGGTGCTCCCGGCGGCACGGTATTGCACTGAATTGCACCGCCAGACTCCCAAACTGCGGCACGGTATTCCTCACACGGCTAATAAGTTGTTTTCCAAAAAATATTATCACTTACTTAATATTATATTAATTAATATTGAACTACGGGGCGAAAAGTGATTTACGTGAAATAATTAATAGAATTTTGACACCCCTGAAGTTTGTTGTACCAAGTAGGCCTTTGTATTCTAGTATATCTAGGACAAATGATCAATTTAACCTACTAATACAGAGATAACTGGTGAGGAGTGAGTTTAGTTGGATTGACATTTTTCACTGCAATGTTTTTCAACTTCAATCCAATATGCCCATTGCACAAGGTCCCCGTGACACAACATCCATATATACCAATGTTCTTTTAAATCAACCTCCGTTGAAAATTGTATCCATTATTATGAAAGTTATCCAAGAAATTGAAAAAAATGTGTTTATCAATTATTTCGCGTCACATTTGTTTTAAATTAATATAATATGACGCAGGTTGTAACAATTGTGACATATTTGAAGCGTTATATTCAGTGCAGTGTTACGAATGTGTTCAGCTAGTGTTTATTTTAATAAAGGCGTAAGTCAATTTCAGCTACATGCAACATTTATTTATAAATTATTAAATATCTTTAAAACGAAAGAAACATGACTTCGTAATAATGGGCACATATGTACTCGTATACGCTGTTATGTAATGGATTTTGTTGACACACTTTTCTGAAAAATTTACCTCGTCTGAGTTTGTTGACCAGTCTGAGATCTGTCTCTTGTTTAAAAATGAAATCCTTTAAAAACTAAAAAAAATATTCGACTTCAGAAAAAAGTAAAAAACATGCTTGCACACACACATACGAAATCTATCTGATTCTCGCGACTAGTGCTGGGTGGAATTTTTTTAAAGTATATTTTTGGTTCAATTATTTTATTTACTTCTTTTTATTTTGCATCCTCAGCAACGATATTTTTACAGTATATTGGATGGTTTCTGTGAAAAACTGTGGTAATTAAATGAATTACCTGCCCTATATAGAGTATAGGAACGTTCCAGTTTTCAAATTTGTGAAATAGAAATTAGCTTGTTTTGTAAATCAAAAAATATACCTGCGGAACAAAAAGGTCACATATCCAACTAATTCGTGTATTTCTAAGGAATTTAACACTTCACTGCAATGTAATGTATCAGTTTCCTTTCCTGATGCGTGTCATCCTTCTATTTATAAACTAGAGTATCCTTTAAAATCTAATTGATTCGCAATTTCATTAAATACTTGTGTAGGGGTTGTCAGCCTGTTCTCGGGCGTCGGGATTAATAAAATATATGAAAGTAGATGAATCACATAAAAATATTAATTCCTACAGTTCACTATGCCTACAAAATAAATTACTCTTGTACAAAGCAATCATCCGTCCTATATTCGCATACGCGAGCTCCATCTGGGGTTCAAGTAACACTTAACATTTTATAATACAAACAAAACTACATCCTTAGGAGAATCACAAACTCACTCCGGTTTGTCAGAAACACAATCATTCACAGAGACTCAAACATACCCTCACTCAAACGACACATACACGATTTATCTTATAAATTAATTTCCATCTCAAACCCTTCCATACACTCCTTCGGCCTATATGATCCCTCATCCGATCCCCATCATCTTTGTCCCATTTCACTTCTTTACACTATTCTTGACCCCATTGAAAAAGATTCTATAAAACTTTTACTAAAAATATAAAAAATACAACAAAAAAAATTAACAAAATATAAAAAAATGTATTATATAAAAAAAAAAAACTTTACCCATTTTTGTTACTACTTTATACAATTACATACAAAGTTAAAATTACCTGATATTAAAAAAAAAAATTTCACCATATTCTCCGAATAAGGTCCCTCAAAATTTTTTACGCCATTGTTGTTACCTCATATGTCGGAGACAAGAGGGATCAGCCCTTATCCCCCCCCCTTTAACAATCGAATCAGAGCTAAAAATATTATACTATATCTGGTTTCATAACATTCCCTTGATTATTTTTGATTAATTTAGATTTACATTTCATCGTACTTCCAATATGAAATTGTAAAATTCTGAAACAGATTTTAATTTTTGTATTTTCTGACAGTAGAAATGAATTTTGTTTTTTATATATTTGAATAAAAAAAGTCACATATTCGCGTAATTTCAACGAACGTATTCAAATTTGCCCACAAAAGAGAGCGTTCGAAATAAAGCTTAGCTTTTATTTATACGCGATAATTCGGCAAACTTAAAATTTTTCAGAATTGCAAACTTTTTGTTTACCCCCGGGTGAAAATATTTGACAACCCCTCCCGCCCCTGTTACCGCCCGCCCCCCGCCGCACCGCCCGCCCGTTGCGATGCATTTAAACTGCCGAATTACCCGGGGCTCACCTGGCATCATCCCCCATTCCTTGAGGGATGAAATACACGCAGCCTTCCGCAAGACGCCATGTTTCACCACTAAAGAATCTTGTTGGCTTTCGAAATATTGTATTATAATACATTATATACTAATACCGTTGTCTCTGCGCCAGGGCCAGGGCCAGGGCCAGGGTATACGAAGGTCGTGGCGAGGCATTAACGGCGCTTATGTATTTCAGCAAACATCCACGGATGTGAATGTTTTCATTACCGACTTCCGAGGTGTCCAAATATCTCGTTTAAGGGCGCGCATATTCGGCTCTCTAAACAAGCGGAGATTAGCGATTAAGGTTAATCCTCGTCAATCTTCTTTCCACTATCGTGATCTACGCGAACTCCCTCCGTCTTGACTGCGCTCCTACTCGGTCGGTCCAACGCGTGGAGGATCTTCTTCTTCCTCACCGTCCTTCAACCAATTAAAGGTTTCATCCTAAGAATATGGTCGAGAGTCTGTCTTTGATGTTCAGCTCCTGCATGCAGAATGCAGACATTCAAGCGTCTCGGTGTGCGTATCTCATTAACAAATGTTCCAGCTGTTCACTTGATGGACTGTATCTCTTGTATGGACAAAGTTTATTTTATTTGAAAAATTTATTTCAAACACGGAGTTTAAAATTAATGACTACGTTTCGTGGACACGCACCGTATCTATTTTTCTACCCAAAAACTATTATTACAAGTTAGAAAACTGCTTTATCGTGTATTATCTATATATATTTTTTTGGTCTTACGTGTCTGTTCCATTTAAATTTCAATTATGGTACTGAATATTAATGGGTCAATTTCGTTAATATTTATTTCGTAGTACGTAGACTTAAAGCTTATCACGCTTTTTTTTCCGTAACGGTACAGAATTTGTATATACTCCTTGAACATTTTCGACTATATCCAACATAAAATATTATGGACTATGTCTGTTACATCCTGTATGTATTCTATAAGTGAATGAAATTTAAAATATTCTCACATAGACATTCATATTATATAAAGGAAAGCAATCAGTTTTTATTGACATCGAAAGATATTTATAATTTATGGATACACTCCCACACGAAGCCGTTCCATTGTGGGTCCGTGGTGAGGCCATTTTTTTTTTCAACGCAAGGAACCGTTTTCGGAGTGAAATGCCAATATATTATGTGCACGTTGGATAGGCAGTGAAGGGTTGATATTTTTTTCAAAAAAAAACATTACACGTTTAAACATCACATATGTCAGCTAAAAGCCGAGGCGCCATTGTGAAGTAAAAAACTTATAACAATTTCAGCTAAAAGCCGAGGCGCCATTGTGAAGTAAAAACTTATGACAATTTCAGCTAAAAGCCGAGGCGCCATTGTGAAGTAAAAACTTATGACAATTTCAGCTAAAAGCCGAGGCGCCATTGTGAAGTAAAAACTTATAACAATTTCAGCTAAAAGCCGAGGCGCCATTGTGAAGTAAAAACTTATGACAATTTCAGCTAAAAGCCGAGGCGCCATTGTGAAGTAAAAAACTTATAACAATTTCAGCTAAAAGCCGAGGCGCCATTGTGAAGTAAAATCTTATAACAATTTCAGCTAAAAGCCGAGGCGCCATTGTGAAGTAAAAACTTATAACAATTTCAGCTAAAAGCCGAGGCGCCATTGTGAAGTAAAAAACTTATAACAATTTCAGCTAAAAGCCGAGGCGCCATTGTGAAGTAAAAACTTATGACAATTTCAGCTAAAAGCCGAGGCGCCATTGTGAAGTAAAAACTTATGACAATTTCAGCTAAAAGCCGAGGCGCCATTGTGAAGTAAAAACTTATAACAATTTTTTATAATGCCTTCCATAACAAACAATATTATATAATAATCTTTTTCCATATTAATGAAACACCGCGTATTAAAACGTTGAGAAAAAGGTAGCAGGATATTTATAATAAAATAATGTGCACTTGTTGCATCTTATGTTAGTGTATTTTTTTTAAAATATCCGCAAAAATAATATTAATTTTCAATGTTTCCGTATTGTGTAATAGATGCCACTGATGTCTAATGTTTGTCAAAAAACTGCTGTGAATAATTTTTGGATATGATTACTCGATTGTTTTTAGTATTGTTGTTCAAAATGGTTTTACACAAAATATCGTATTCACTTGAGATACATTTTTTTTACGTGTTCTTTTAAGTTTACTACTATCTATTAATTTAAGATAGCTCCGGATCAATGGCGTGCAATATGTATAGATTTAGGTTATGCTGTTACCAATGATATTATACTACAATGAATGTTGTACACAGGATTAAGAACTTTCGTTTAAACAACGTCTTTAGACAAAATGAATTCGTCATTTATACGACCCTACCATGTATTTATTTGTATTTTTAGAGTGTTATTAATAGTGTTTTTAAAGTTTAAGTTTTAACGTAATATAATACCTTCTTACCCATATAAAAAATGTATGGAATTTAAGACCACTTTCTATGACTGAACATGATTCATTTATTGTTTGAAAATCCTTCACGTAATAACTAAAGGAAATAATTATTTTTATTAAAGGTTAACGTAGGAAATAGTTCTGCTAATTGCTTTTTGTTTTTCCCAAATCAAAAATAAATTCATACACCAAATAAATGCACCTCGAACTCAAAGAACGGCCATGATATCAACACGTTAAAACAGTAAGATAGTAAAAAAGAGGAAGTAGACACTTCAATGATTTGCGCTCAGTTGTAAGCCTTAGTTGTGCATTATCCAACTATGCTACAGCGACAATTTTCGAATGTTACCTTTTTGATATTAATACATTTAATCGTTCCATTATTTGAAAGAGCCATCTACCTTATTTTTACAGAATCTCAAATACCTTCGAGTAAACTGATAGCAGACGCCAGAATTATCAATTCATTTTTATTAAATTTTGGACACACTGTAAAAATATACCTTATTATATGTTGTGTTCCCCTATCTATTATCTAACACTTATTGGACGTCTCGGATGTAATGTCATTTGCTAGTAAAATAAAATATTGAACGTATTATTAATATCTATGGGGTTAAAATTATTTAAATGTTTTCTCTTTTATATATTCAATAACTCGTATATTATATAGTAAACATATTCATATATTCAATTTGAAATTAATTGCTCATTCTCTTTATTACGAGTTCGGAAAAAAAACATATTTTAGCGATTGGCAAGTAAAGGTGTTTTTTTTAGAAGCATAGAACGCATAGAATGGTAATGGCCACGGTATTGGCTTTATTGGAAACATAATTTTATGTCATTAGTGTTTAAATATGGTTTCGCGGATATGGGCGCTGCGGCTGGCTCGAATAAAGCGCATTCTGTTAGTCCAATTTTCGACCATTTTCTGGGGCAGCTGGGGGCCACACGGCCGGTGTTGGCTTCCGAGTCGTCTATCGTCTCTGGTTTATCCCCACAGAAGAGAATCCAATCGCACGATCATGGAGGCCAATTCACAGGTCCATTGCGCGAAATTATGCGCTCATCGAATGTTTCCTTCAAGACGTGCTCTGCGGCATCTGGTTGAAACCGCAGCTCTTCCACATTAATGCCGTTTAATTGGGGAACGGAAAAGTTAATAATCATGGATCTACAGAGCGCTCCCCATGTTGACTGGAACGTTCTGGCCGGCATCATTTTTGAAGACACAACAGCTTCTTCGGTGCGCGCTGTGCGACCTCTCTGCGGATGCGTATTATCGATCAGAGCATGCGTGGTGCGAAAACGATCCATGGTTATTCGAATTACTCGCTCGGATGGACGATTATGTCTACCGTAAAATGGACGGGGTAGCGCACGGCAAGTTTCGCGAACTGAACCACGATTTTCGAAATAAATTTGCACAATTTGTAATGGCAAACCAAACTGAGCACAAATCAGCTGTCAACTTGGCTGTTGCTGGAAAAAGTGTTGCCAATTCGAAAAATAAACCTCTATTAAAAATCAACCTTCATATTGACATCTGTCATCTTTTTTTTATCTATACTGTCTATATATATATAAGTAAGATATCTTACCATAGAAAGGAGCACTTTCTCGGTCAATGTCAAAACAACAATTTTTGGTTATGTTTGCGACCTATAATCTGCTGAGATACCATTCATCTGATTCCGTGTGCGTTCCGCGATTCTTATGTCATCATTTAGATGTAATTTTTATTATTTAGTTTACAGGTGGAATAATATTAATTGCATCAAGATTTTATTTACGTGTCGTTTATTTTAGGGAAAGCTCTATCATTGAAATATATGGATTCTATTGGGATTCTGATCGGGCAGCGGTCACCGAAGGCTTAGTAATTACCCAATTACAAAATATTCATATCAGAAATATTACTGTTACTATTCTAATTTTTAAATATATTTTTTTTTTGTTTAGATACCGTGTAACTTCAGAATAAAAGGTTGTATAAACCAAATTTATGCGTCTCTCCAATGAAATATATGAATTTTTCATGTATGACTAACATTCGAGAAATTCTACACGAATTACGCATGCTTTCGAGATGAGGCTAATATAATAATTAAATTCTTATAAGTATCAGAGAAATAATTAATGACGTTATTTGTTACGTAAATCATGCGAGAGAGGAACGAAAGGATAGAAAGAGACAACAATAAAATGTTGATTTTCTCGCATTCGATACAAGTGTCGAAAATAACTCGTGTCTAGAGGCGGCCTATCATAGTTTTTCATATTAATATTATGGAATGGGTGTTGTCATTCGAATTAATCCATCGAAAATTAAATAATTTATTGGATTACCTAATTAATACATATGAATATGTTTTGAAATCAGACACAGTATCTACATATATTTTAATGGTTGTTTAAATCAATCTTCTAAATTTAAAATTATTATGACAGCTTCAATTTATTATTTTGTGTAATATTATCGATTTAAAATGCCACGTTGTCGTTTTGGTGATATGTCTGTTGTCTGTGTCATAAATAGTATGAAACAGACAGCTGGTGTTTAAAAGACAACAGTGTTATATATAAACGAAATATTTAATTGCGACTTACATAAAAATAATGCACATGAAATATTTACTTTGTTCAAGAAAACGTTGTTTTCCCTTAAAATCAGTAAAAAAAAACATCTAAATTATGAAATTTGCTACTAATGCTGTGAATAAGTTCAATATTAATTAATATTGTGGATAAAATATCCGTGTAAACATATATTTTCGGCATTTTTTAACGAAAATTACGACCGCGCGGATTCGATGTCCACTCGCAATCGGCGGAATGACGTGAAAAAATTTGAGCAATTAATTGGATCGATATAAATATTACTTAGTAAGAAATTATTGCGTTTTTGATATCAAACTTGATTTTAAATAGTAGCTGAAGCCTCAAAGCATGTGAGTAAATACATATATATTATTTAAAAACGTATGTTTTCACTAAAACAAAATATTTCAAAAACGTCGAAAATTGGTCATATATCCTGTAAATTGAATGGTTTATAACACTGTTAATTTTTTACATTTTATTTTAATTCGTATCAATCGAGATTTGTCTCAGTAATCTTGGCTTCAAGATTATAATAAAGTATATTTCGTTTATGCAAGAATTTTCCATAATGAGATAAGTTTGTGGCACGCGGAAAATGCATCTAATGGTCGCGGTTTTTCTTTTAATGCATTAACATGCAACATTAAGTTTATTTGTTTTTTTAAATTAGTGTAATGGTCATATCTAAGTAATAGTTTTAAAAAAAGTAAATTCTAGTGTATAATTTCAGATATATAAATGAATAATAAAAACTCACATTTTATTTAAATTATTAATTTATAAACAATGTTGATATTACCACTACCCCGTGTAAAGCTTGGAATCACTTGGCGCAATAAACTAGTTAGCGGATCTTCGAAAATGAAGCCTGGCGCAAGATGTACGGCCCAGGCCCCACAATCCATGCAATAATAATCTTCAAAATATAATTAATTATTAGTAAAACACTGTATTATTGTGAAGTTACAGTTTTTCAGAACATAGTTCTGCGCACAGACCACCAAATATATAGACATGAACTAACGCAAATTTCTTGTCCCAATATTTTCATTTTCGTATCACCCACATGATCATTTTGGTTACATACGTAATCAAATAGCTCCGCGACTTTTTTAAAAATATGACTCGATTGGAACGAAACTTTAAACGCTGATAATAATAATAATAATAATGTACAAAGATTAAATTTTCGAAGAGCTGTCGCATAAATGTGTCATCAATCAGATTTATGTTTCCACCAAGAATGTGTGTAGAATGCCCTTCGTCCCGCAACTAATGTTCCAAACCCCTCTCCTATATGTACACTTTATTTCATGTCTATTTATTTACTGGTCTGTGGTTCCGTGATATTTTAATACAAATGTAATATATCAATAAGGAAGACATTCAGATAAAATTAGTTTATTGAAAAATATTTTTGTTGCCACCCGGACCCGAATCAGGAAGACTTCCTATCCCGGGAAGTGCGCTGATCTATTACACCACATTAACATCTTATGTTAACGACAAATTTTCTAACTTATATGTTGCACTTTCAAATTGATACATCTGTTACTCAATTATTTGAAAGCAATCTACTTTATATTTTTTATTTTATTTTATTTATCAATTAATTCTGCCGTCTCCTACCGGATTTTACTCAAAAGGTGTTTGAGATTCCGTAAATATAAAGAAACTGTGTTGGTGTAGCATAATCGGTTAATGCATATCCCCGAATAGGAAGAGATCCAGGTTCGAATCCCGGTAGCAACAACAATATTTTTTCGATAAATTTATTTTATATGTATATCTTTCTAATTAATATATTTAATTAATATTTAAAATATCACAGACCGTCTGTTCTGAATAATTACAACTTCACAATAAGAATGTGTTCTCCTGAAAAAACTATTTTATTTTGATGATTTAGGGCCTTAAGCATAATTATAATAATGGGTCAATTTCGCAAATTTTTCTTTCAAAATTCGTAGGTTAATATGATTTTGTACATATTAAGGAATTATGTGTACATGGGCGACTCGTACTTTAGTTAGATATTCACCAATAAAATAACGCGGACTACGTCTGTTACACATTTATATGTATCTAACAAATATATATATTTTTTAAATATATTTTGCATGTGTTTGATACGTCAAAACATTGTTAACCCTTCCCAAACCATGCAGTAACACGAGTCTACCATCATCATTAAACCTGTTATATTTCGGTAAATACATGCAACATAAAATTCATATTTTTAGATAATCCTAAAGAAAATATTAGCGCTTAGGAATGTTTAGTGAAAAACCAATTATGAAAAGGGAATCGTACAAAAACAATTATTTAAATTAATACGTTGGTAAAAATACCATTTGTGATCTGAAAGACAGAGATCACACACTATTTTCACAATGAAAAGAACAACAAACGTACAAATATAATTGTTTCTTTCTCACTAATTTAACGAAGAGAGATAAGAAGGAAGGACACATTGTATAGGACTTAATGAATGCTCTAAATTATGTTATTAATATTTTTTTCAAAATTGAATGCTCAATATTAAGAGTAAATTCGTGCCATTAAAGCTAATAAAAACATTTTTTCTAACTGTTATTTACGGTAACACGAGTTGACAGCATGGCTGCGTTTGGGTATTTTACATCATGGTATGGTAAAGGTTGATCAATTTGTTAGTTGCGTAGAAGGTTCGATATATTTTCGCTAGCGCCTTGTCGCGACAAATTGCGTGTTGATAAACGCCTGCAATTTTCAAGGGCTGTTTTATTAATAATATAGTAGCCTTATTCTGTCTGTCCTCTTTCCGCTCTTCGTCTCGGGCGTGTCGTGTCGCGGATTCTTAATCAGGTTTTCTTCGTCAATATCCCAATCTTATTCATTTTTAAATTCAGTACCACCTATCCGCTTGAGATCCGCGTATCAACACCACAATATGCAGAATACAGATTTACGAAATAATACAACACGTCGTTTGTGGGCACCGTGTCGTCACTGTTTACTAATGCCCGTGGTTAAAATCCTTTGCGGGTTGTTCGATCGTCAAATTTACTATTATCAAAGCATAGACGGAGACAGATGTCTCTATAGGCGCGACACATAATCATGAAAAATGTTTTTTTTTTTAAATGCATTATCTATGCCACTTTGGTGGTGACATTTTTTCGTATTATACGCTAATGTATATTAAACAACGAGATCATCACCGGACAAACTCTCATCACTAAAATAGCGTGATATTGAATGATTAATTGTCGTCCACTGCCACTTTCAGTGTATCAATGTGTCGGATGACTTTTGGAACAGCTGTGAAGTGTCCGCCATATTTAACTATCGATTTTCGTTTTTTTACTATCGGAGAGTTAAATTAGTTTACTGCGGGTGTACTTTCGAGAAGTAAATATTTTTTTACCAACAACAACACGTTTACTAAAGTAAAAAAATACTATTTTCGTAGAAAGCAATCACTTTGTATGAAACTACGAAAATTATTATACGTCGACCGGTTTCGCTTATTTCAAGCTTCGTCAAGACGTATTTAAAACTAACCATAAATACATAAAGAGGAAGATAATATAAAATTACATCTGTAAGAGAGAGAGACAGAATACATATACAGTTATATAGAATATCAAGGGAGACAGAATATAAAATTATATGCCAAAGAGAGAGACAGAATACGTATACAGATAGACGGAACATTAAGGGAGGGGAAAATACAGCGTTGGTGGATATTAAATTGATTTTAAAGGAAACACACCTAATATGAGGTTAATGAATAAATTAATTTGATTATTAAGAATTGGCGTACCACTATATTTACTGCCTTTTAAAGAATGGTCTTTTTCATTAATATGGTTGGCAAATTAATAATTAAAATACGTCAGGACGTTGACGCGTAATACTTTTCGTGGTTTCATACAGAGTGAATTTTATTTAATGTAAAAAGTGGCTATTGATGACACAACCGGCCCCGAGACTTGCACAGGAGCGGTACAGCGGTGTGTGTTGTTGTGTTCCCCGCTATATTGACTGGATCCCTCCTCGAGAATTTTATAATACAGCTATTCTTTTTCAAATCACGCTCCCGGTCTAAGCCCGGACCACACGCGGAGCGGAGTTATCGAACCCTCCCCGCGGCACGACTGGGTGCGCCCGCATTGCAGAACTGTACCCGAAACGTGGTGCCGTTCAGTAGAGCGTCGCTGTGTAACTCGAGCGGGCGCTCTTTTCCGAGTCAGCCAGGCGATGGATACAAAATACATGTAGTCAAATTTAAAGAAAGAAAAGGACAAAAAAAAAAACAAGACTCAAATATCTATTCCGATCCCGATACTCGGTCGGGGTGTGCATTTGCAATTATTATGGAGCAATGTGGAAAATAATAATTTTATTGTCCAGGCGGACGAATGAACCTGGAACTGACAATGTACTAAAGATGGTTGGAAAAATACACACACACTAGTTTAGTAGATATCTTAAGAATAATGATTAATTATGTTGGTGTTCATGATTGATGTACTATTAAAATGATGTAAAGCAACGTGATTTCTTCAGAAACTAAAACTCCGCGTCGTTCCTTAACACCCTTCACACGCACAATATTAAATTTAAGCGCCTAGCAAATATTTTTTTTTTGTAAATATGAATTAAATATATTAATTAGAAAGATATACATGTGCAATCAATTTTATCGAAATGTTGGATAATGCACCTTCCCCGGTTAGGAAAGAGATCCAAGTTCGAATCCGGGTGGCGCAACAACAATATTTTTCGATTAAATTGATTTTATATGTATATCTTTCTAATATATTTAAAATATCACATGTTCTGAATAAAATTACAACTTCAATTGTTTTATTTAACATATATTTTTTCATTTTGACCAGTACATTATATTAGCAATATTTGAATACATACTGTCCTTTACGCGACTCTCGTAACGAGTTTCTGAGATAAGTCTCGAGGGATTTGTCGGTAAATGCCGATAAGTTACGTCATTCTGCCCTTTGTGCAAAATACCTGAACAATGATAGGTCGTTTTGCACTCGAGTTCTTTGGACAAGACTTATGCACCGCGGTAAAATGAATACTAACTAGCAGATGACGTCAGCAACCCCTACAAAGAAACATGTTTTGTGCGGGTCTCAAATACACGCAATTTTAATCATTGTAGAAGGTTACGTATTTTCTAATTTTTTTTTTCTAACGTTCATTACTAAAAAGTAAAAAATTTATTCTAGTAGATTTTGTTTGTGTGCATTTTTTTTTTTTTACTTTTTTCTCATGTCCAATATTAACGGTGATATGATTTTTTAACAGTTTTTTTAAACAGCCGCCATTTTGAAACAAGATGGCGGATGATGTTGGTGAACGAACGTGGCCGAGCTATTTGCCAGGTTAATTTTACAGAAATGTTTAATAGATATCTAATAAGAAGTACGGGAGTTATCGTGTTTACATAATTGTATGTATGTATTTTTCGGTTTATTTTATAATCTGCAAACGAAGAAATATGTGTTTATTGATATTTTATGGTGCACGACGCGGATACAACCTCGAGATGCAATATGCATAGAGGCTTATGTCGCGTGCACTCCGAAGAATTCGCGATCTCGTTGCAGGCTCTGTGTGCACTTCTCCGAGTGTTGCCACCTCGAGCGAATTCCGCCCGCATCCGTATAATAAACATGAACATTCTGTTTCTTTTGAGGGTAGGTACTTCACCGGGACGCGGTTCCCAATCTCTTTTGGACAGGGGTATTTTTTTAAAAATGAATCCTAACAAACGTGTTTGTTGGTATGTATATTTATTTTTATTGGTGTCATTGGTACATATTTGCATGGTATTCTGCGACACTCAACTCAAACTGAGATATTTTACCTTAAAGATTTTGATAGCTTTATTATAAAATGGCGGTGTTGCAAAACTGAGAGAATTTTTAAAAATAATTAAAACAATGTGATATACCCATTCATCTTATTTGCAATAACACAAGCTTCTTATAAACTAATATTACATCATTTTATGTTATTTTAGATGATTGTTGGTATGATCTTATTGTGGTATTGAAAACATTTTGCAAATTTTATGTTTTTATTTTCATGTTAAAAAAGTGCGTAATATTTTAAAGTAGGTTCGCTAAGACAGTAATATTAACTCTGTATATAAGAATCATATAAGGGAGCGTAATATATGTGCCCATTATTATGAAAGTGGTCTAAGTCAAGAAATTGAAAAAATAAAAAATTTCGCAATTATTTCGCGTCACATTGTTTTAAATGAAATGTAACAATTGTGAAAAATATGAAGTGTATTGTTACGACGTTCAACAGTATTCCGCTAGTGTTTATTTTGACAATAGTTATTTCAACCTTAAATTGTTTTTTTTTTCTTATAAGCTACATCCAACATTGTGTTGTGTAATATACAAAATATTTTTTAATCAATTCAAATGCATACTTTTAAATATGTCGAAACGAAAAAAACATGACTTGGACCACTTTCATAATAATGTGCGCATATTTTCGTTTAAATATCCGACGGTAACGCATTAAGGGTATATATTGTTGGTAGGACATATTGTTGGGGGTGCATATTGTTGTTGAACACCATCCAGTTAATAATATAAGTCTGAATACTTCAAATATGGTTTTAGTAAATAAGGATTCGTATGAAGCAAATACCACCATCCCCGCAACCCCTGGTGGGCCGTGACTTCCTCAACAGTTTTCCTTAATTGATCTCTGTTTTTGCGTCAATTCTTTTCAATTTTTGATCTCTGAAGTAGAAATGTGTTGAGGATATTGTCGTTTCACCTTAGTTTAGGACTTCCCAAGCTCCTGCATCATGTTGGTCCAGAAGTGTCATCTTCCTTACGTGGTCTCGGACGGACTGATCGACGTACCATTTTTTGTACCATCTTGTATCATGTTATAAAGAGCGGAGTGATACTGATCGCGGCTCTTCTCGGCAAGAGTGTTGTGTCGTCGGTCAGATGGGAGCGGCGACGGTGGATTTGTATCGCCGCCCCCACAATTAAAATCTACAACCAAGCGAATGACCGTTCTATGAACAAAAGCTTCCATATCGGTCCTAACTCATTCACCGCCAGGTTGGCATTTAAAAAATGCTACGTGGCAGCCTTGCTACGTTGCAGTGCGGTCTTACCGCAATGCAACGCGGCATGGCAGCCAACCAAGATCCATTTTCTGTTTCTAATAAACTTTATTTAAAAAGGGAACATTATCATGATATACGCGACAGAAAATAAATTAATACAGAAATAAACGTATATACAAAAATATTTTTGTGAAATATATTTATTTATTTATTCTTATATATGCTATGATATAAACAAAATCAAAATCGTTTCTTTTTACTAGAACTTATCTTTCACATATCTGGTTAGTTTCACATTGAATCCATGCAGTTCCTCCTCTTTTCTTATGTCTTCTAGCATTTCATTAAAAATCTTCATCGCACTGTACATCATCGATTTCTGAGATTTAGCCTTCTTCCTGAATGGCAGTCTCGGTCTATCTCTTCCTCTTGTATGATGTTCGTGCTCATGTTGATTTGCATCCATTTTTCGCATAAATTCCTCCAATATTTTCGTAGCGAGGATTTTATAAATAAATACCATCACATTGAAATATATTTTCTGCTTAAAGGTCATCATATTCAGCTCTTCCAGCATTGCACTGATCCGAGTACATCTATTTTATCTGAGTATTATTCTCAAAGCTTTATTTTGCAGCACTGACAATTGTTGCATTTCTTCTTCATTAGCCAAAAACAAAATGCTGCTGCTGCAGTAGTTGACGGTGAGAAATAATAACAGAGTTGTATACTATTTTACAAGACTCGAGTTGTATACTAAATCCTTTGATGCTTCCCAGAAGTGAGATTTTCTTAGCAATTTTTAGTCACGCATGTTGTACTTTGCGATAAATTCAATTTTGAAATATAAAATGAATATACATTGAAATATATAAATACATTGTCACAAATAAAATAATAAAAATTCGTGCAGGGGGACCGGGTAACACAGTGAGGATTGGGCTTAACTCACCCCCCCTTTTCGGGGAAAGGGCTAGACAGAAATAAAAACGATGTATAAATCTGAGAAAGAAATATAATAAATTAAACATATTTAGAAAAAATTCTCGGGGTCCGCGACTCGCACTTTGAGAAACACTATCATTGAGTAAATGTGAGTTACTTTAGTTTGTCCGCATCGAAAAATATACCACAGTTGTACCCTCTATTTACGAGAAGAGTCTTAACTTCCTATCAAATGAGATGGCTTTGTCGGTAACTAAACAAAACATCATATTTTTTTCATTTGGTAATTTTTCCGGTAGCCCTGATACGATGGGTGGAGTCTAATGATGTTACTTGTTCGGTTCGAAGGAAACCAATCAAAGAATAATATTTTTTATACGTTTGTGTAATGTTGTATAGCCAGCAAGTATACTTAGTTTTGATTAAGAGGTATATTGATATGCAGAGGTATTGATATAATCTCTGTTTAGGGGGTGTCAACTGAAAAAAGTTGATAAAATAATTAATCTACAGTTTACAGTGACAATTTTTTTTGTCGCTAAAATAAAATGTCTTTTTATTCTAGAAAAAAGTGTTTAATTAACATTAATCTGAAAAAGTGTAACATATAGGTTCGAAAATTTGCCGTCAAAAATAAATGTCGCTGTAGCATAGTTGGATAATGCACCCTCCCCGATTTGGAAAGAGATCCAGGTTCGAATCCCGGTGGCGCAACAACAATATTTTTCGATAAAATTGATTTTATATATTATATAATCTTTCTAATTAATACATTTAATTAGTATTTAACATATTACATAGCTATGTTCTGAATAATTACAACTTTAATTTGTCCATAACATTGTTTGTAAAAGAGTCACGTGATTTGTGCCATAAAATAAAATTAATAAAACCCATCTAGGTTCGTCATGTCGCAAAAATTTTTCAACAGCTAGACCCAAAGTCCACTAAACATAATAATGTCCAGAAAATATTATTTCAAAAAAACATTTTAAAATTAAGGTAGTCATTTTTTAGATTGAATACAAATGAGTGACTGTGACTCACGTTTTTTTCTACCGTCTCGTTTAGTTTTTATTTTATTTATTACGCGTAGATTTACATATTTATAATTTTGGACCCAAGATTCGCTTCTAGGAACACCTGCCTCTCAAGTTATTCAATCTTTCAGCTTATCACTTGTACTTCTGCTATATTCTATTTTATGAAATGTAGATTATTGCATTTAATATAAAATAAAATTATGGATAGTTTGATAATCGACGGTATTTTTCATCAGTTATTTTCTGTAATTTAAGTTGACATTTGTGTCTATTATGTTTCGAGATTATTCGTGTTTCATAAGAGCAAATTTCGTTTGGATTCCTGCACATTAGGGAATTCATGGAAATGAATGTGCTGATAAACTGGCCAAGGACGCCACTCTTTCCGGAGTTTTACCTAATCAATTCCATATCCCGATGTATGACAGACTTAATATCGTAAAAAAAACGTACGAATTCTAATCTGGACTGCACAATGGATGGATCCAAATAATCATAAGGGTAATCATCTTAAAATAATTCAAAGATCTATTCCCCGCACCCCCTGGCTCTCCAAAAGGAAAGTCTCCAAAAAAATACTATCAAATATCTCTAGAATGAGAATTGAGCATTGGCAGGTAGCCTCACATTTATTCAGATTGAACTTAATAGATTCCCCAATGTGTGAGTGTGGTGCCGAGGAGGAAACTCTTGACCATATCTTTTATGCCTGTCCATTGCGGATCACAGGTTTTTTTTACAGTAATCTCGTCAATGGTAATTTTCAACTCCCGGTTAACTTGTGTCATCTTCTTTCCCTTAACTCGCCACATTTAATCTATATAATAGCAAATTTGACCGACAATGGTATAGACTTGTAATATAATATTTCCTATTCTATAATATTATTGTACTTTTTTCTATAAAATAATGTTTTAACTCGATTGATGGCACAAATCACCCTTGAAGGGTGGATTGCTTATTTAAAAGAAGAAGAAGAAGAATAGCAAACTTATAATTTAGATATTGATATTTGGTGCTTCACCCCAAGCAAGAATGCCGTAAATAATTATTGCAAATTGACAGTATGACGCAGAGCAACAACCACATAAATAATCTGATAAAAATGTATTTTACAGTTAGGTGTTGTTTAATAATATATAATTAAATTTAAATATTGTTTGTATTAATTTTTTAATTAAATTTACATTTTACTGTAAAGTTGCAATTTTAGAACATAGTTTGATAATTAACACAAATTAGATTAATCACTTAGAAGGATACCCAAAAAAATCCATTTATTGATTAATTGTTTTAATTGGAAATAATAGATATCTTACAAAAAAAGTTCATACTTACAGGTAAATTTTTTGGTCACTGCACTTCAAGAATGTGTTAAGTCATAATTATTATTAAGATGTGATTAATATTATTTCATAAAATAATCAAACATTAAACAAATCTCTTATATTGTAGTTAATAATAAAAATAACATTTTAAATATGAATTAAATATATTAATTATAAAGATACACATATAAAATCAATTTTATCGAAAAATATTGTTGTTGCGCTACCGGGATTCGAACCTGGATCTCTTCCCTAACCGGGGGAGGTGCTTTATCCAACTAAGCTACAGCGGCATTATTTTTAGCGACAAAAATAAAAAATAACATTTACTGTAAAAGATTAGTCGTTGGCTAACTGTACAGTGTCACGAGTCAACTTGTAACGTAATTACATAAAATTACCGTGGCGTATTCGGTAGCGCGTCCTACCGGCAATAGAAAGTTTCATTATTTTGATATATATATTTGTATATCTTTCTAAGTGATTTGTATATTATTTATTTACTAATAAAGTAAGTCAACCGGGGACAATTAGGGCAAATCTTCCTTTGGCTGCTATGCGGTATCGCCCTGTCAATATGCGGGGCGCTATCGAACAGCTGTCTAGTAGCATTAAAAAATGCCAACCAGGCGGTGAATGAGTAGGACCGAGATAGGAGCCTTGAGCTTATTGCATCGGTCCTGGGTTAGCGGTGGGTCCGCCCTCATTGTATAATTTGTTCTAAATATCAATATTTATTTAAGAAGTTGTGCTTCATTTCAAAAATAGGCGTACGAAAAAGAACAATTTTTAATTAATTAGGTATGTCGTCATGTAAAGCAGATAGAATAGTTAAAGTTTTAGTTTTACACTAATAATAATAAAAATACGATTTGTGGAATTTAAATATTTTTTTTGTTTCTTCCTTCTGTTTTTCTAACTTTCAGAATAAATAGTTGTAGGTATCTATGGTTCCAGGCGATGTTGCTTGTCTAGGTGACTCTGAGTTTATTTCCAAATCTCAACACGCGACGCCAATCTCAAATATTATATTTTTTTTAAATATATATATTTTTATTGTCGACCTAACTTTGGGCACACTCTGTACACCCTGTGGCTCCGATCACGCTCCGAAACCGTAAAGTTTCCAATAAATTAGTTAGGGATGTGGCAGAAAGTTCCGCGACATATTGTGTCGAAGGGATTGTCTCCTGCGCCCTGTAAAAAATATAAATACGTAAACACGGCCGCGGCGCGCGCGCGGGGGCGGGGGCGGGGGGGCGTACTAATATATGGCCGTGGAAATATGGAAAATATTTTCGAATTTGCGTTTTGCATAGACAAGCGTCTCGGGAATTGGGGGGGGGGAAGAAACTCAAACTCTACGTTATTTGTTTGCATCGATACTGTATTGTATCGGCGGCGCGACCGAGACGTCGCGTTTGTGACACTTTTTAAAATAACGGTAAGCGCATAAGGGTCGTAAAATCATCTCACTCTTACGGCCATAGTAGTATGTTTCAGTATCCTAAATCACTTTTACCTTGTCTGATTTAGAAATGTGTCATTCTGCGTATATTAATTATTTAAAAAAATATATATATGACTCTTGTCATCACCTAAAAAGAGGCTGATTAGCTAAGGGTATCGGACATGGAGAGAAAAAAAAAATGTGACAATTTACTTACATTTTCACATTGACACGAAAAAAGCATAATAATTTAAAGCCCGATTTTACATACCCGGAATTCACGTTTTCCCTCCATTAGCGTGTTATTTCTGCAGTAAATTTTAAACCCTATTTTACATTCGACTTTCCCGCAATTTACGTTTAAAATTTATTGAAATTTGTTCGCTCTTCGCCATAGAGCCAAGAGTGTGTCGGTCGTTTGCCTGTCGTATATACGCATTTTTCACTCTAATGTCTACGTATTTGTACGTTTCCTTGTTTTATTGTTTTTTTACAAGCTGGAATCAGCTAGAAAATTGCGTTGAAGATAGTATAGACAACATTGATGGCTGGGGAAGAATTGATGAATAACCCTTGCAGATTTATTTAGACCTTGACTCCAACGTAATAACATGGGAATTGGTGAAACAGTGGACAGTCGCATAAACGAAAACTTGACAGAAGAAGAACTTTCCTACAATGAAGTGTCTGCTCATCCCATACACCCTGTTCCTACAAAGGACGATGCCATGAGACATATTGAAGGCCTCAAAGCGTATTTTACTAGTACTAGCAATATACCACCAGAATCCCTTAATTTAATTCATAATATTGAAAGAACTATTTAAAAACAACAACAAAAAAAACATACAACAAATAACATTGTTAGATTTTTGAAATAAAAAATAAATAATCAGTTTTTTTAATACCCCCAATTACCTCTGTTTACTTTATTTTTTGTTGGTCCCCTCAAAAACTTAAAATCAGGGTTTCACTGTATATATAAGCAAAGTAAAATATATACAGTGGTACCTCGGTCAAACAGGACATATACCAAACGAATTTTTCCCATAAGAAATGAAGAGAAAATGATAAATCCGTTCCCATGAAAAAAAATCCTATTGTTATTGGCATATTATACATTGAAGGAGTTGTATAAAATATTATATATTAAACACTGCTTAATACTAAAATATATAAATACAAAAGCAATAAAATAAAATAAATTAAAATTTAACAGGTTGAAGATCATCAGATTTAAGTATTAAAAATATGTCGTAAGAAATTTGCTTCTGCCTTCTTCTCGGGATGTTTCAGAAACGTGGCATTGTCTGGTCATTCCATACAATAAAAAAAAAACACGCGAAATTCACATAGCTATAGCGCGCATCGTTCAATGTCTCTCAATGACGTAAGCGCGCACTATTTGATGCACGCGAGTCGTCGCCAAACAAAGGTCGTATGCCGAACAAAGGTTGTATACCAAACAAAAAATTTCGCGTCGCAACAGTACGTATACCAAATTGGACTCATACGAAAGCAGACGTATATCGAAGTACCACTGTATTTCGGTGGTCTGCCTGCTTCACTAGTATTTTATTTATCTGGTATTTTTTGGTTTTTCTGGTAAACAATGTGTAATGTTCAATATACAAAATATATATATAAACAAGATGCAATGAAATAGCAGATAAATAGTGCGATGTAAAAAAAATATTTACACAAAAAAAAAAATCAAATTAATTAGGTTTTTTAAATATTAAATATATCAATGCCGGTGAACAGATCGTTGTAAGCTCGGCACATTCTCACTATAGGAGAGCGCAATCCAGAATTGGTTCGACTTGTAGGAATGCTGAAGAGAGGTTGCGATGGTGACACAGGGGGTGGACAATTAAACTGGTTTCGACAGATTTTGTACTAGTTTAAGTGTCGCTATCTGAATGGTGTCTGCCGGCAGTGGTGTTCAGTAAAAAGTCAAGTTCTCCATAAAAAAGATTTGTCTTGGTTAAATAAAGTTGAAATTTCGAAGAAATATTGTTCCCACCGGATCTTGAACTCGGAACTTTATCAGTGCATGCTATCAACTGAGATTGATTAAAAATATTCGGAGGCAGCCCGTCTACTCATTGTGGTGTCACGTGTGGACCATTGTAACACTATTTATGCTGGCCTGCCAATTTTTCAGCTGGATAGACTACAATCCATTCTAAACGCGACTGCACGGAAGAGATATGGAATTTATAAATTATTTCATATAACGTGTCCTCTGCATGAGCTACATTGGCTCCGGTTTCCTGAAAGAGTTGAATTTAAATTATGCTCTGTATTTTCAAGAGCTTTGTGTACCAGACAATTTGAATAGTAGACGTCAATCGCCCAGGATCCTTGAACCGACCAGCCGTTGCCAGAAGTCTAACGGACATTTGCGGTGGCAGGCCCAAAAGCGTGAAAATCTTTGCCATCCGTCACAAGAAACAGTGCATCAGAGACTTTATTTAAGTAAAGACTTAAAGCGTAACTTTTCAAAAAATCATTTCCATAAGTTCAAATAACAATTTTTATATTGAGTTTCATCATAATGGATAGATATAAATGGAACAATGTTATGACTATTCGAATTTATTAGCACTACTAGAGTTAACTCTCATCAACAGGTGAAGTATTAAAGTAAAGTAAGTTTAATACTTCACCTGACGATGAGAGTGACTGTTTCTCTCAAAACTAGAGTAGTGCTAATAAACTCGAGTAGAGTTATAACATTGTTTCATTTATATCCATCCAAAAATTTTAAATACAAAGATAATGTCGGACTGTCAGCAGTTTATGTGTAAAGCACCCTTGAGGTGAATTTTTTTACGAATATGGCGCTATAAAAATTATCCAATATATATATAAAAAAAAATTAATATATAATAAGCAGAATGCTTTACTGATTAAACTATAGCGACATAATTGATTTCGTAAAATATGTTACTTTTTTAGTGAGACATCTATTTAAATGTTACAGATGCATTTGTTATTTATATCTTTCTAAGTGATATATCAAATTTGTCTTATTAAAATATAACAATTTTCGCTTCGATAACGCCTTAATAAAATCTACCCAGTTTACTTTTCAAAAAAAAAAAAAAACACAAATAAAAATGGATGTTGGCTTGGTCCGCGCGGCTGTGATCTTCTGGAATTCTTAATACGGGGGTTTAAAGTGTTCGCGGGAGCGGATTACGCCGAGCGGCGGGCGCGAGGTTTACTTTATATCCGGCCCGACCCCGCGCATCCGGTCGGCGGATAAACGGGACCGTGTTCAGCCAGATTATCAACCCCGGGAAATGTCAGTTTTTTTTTTTTTTTTTAATTTGTAAAATCACCCGTTGAAAGCGTTCTATGATGATGTAATAAACGATGAAAATTCTTTCATTTTTATGCACACGTCTCGACCCTTGCCACTTCCTTCAGAAAGATGAGTGTAAATCGCAGACCACTAAAATAAATAGACATGAACTGACGTAAATTTCTTGTTGCATAATTTTCATTTAGCTGTCGCGAAAATTTAAACGCTTACGGTACAATATGCATTAATGTAAAAAGTACGTTTTGTTTACACAGAGATTTAATTTCTGAAGAGTAAATACTCTTACTGTTGCACAAATGTGTCATAATCTATCGGATTTATGTTTCGAAGGATATACGTGTGTAAAATAATACTCCAAACCCCTCGCCTATATATTCACTTCATTTCGTGTCTATTCATTTACTGGTCTGTGGTGAAAATGTTATTATCAGGAGAACACATTCTTATTGTGAAGTTGTAATTATTCAGAACAGACGGTCTGTGATGTTTTAAATACTATTTAAATGTATTAATTTTAAATATATACCTATAAAATCAATTTTGTCGAAAAATATTGTTTTTGCGCTACCGGGATTCGAACCTGGATCTCTATTTCCAATCCGGATTGGACAAAATTGATTTTATAGGTATATATTTATAATTAATACATTAAATTAGTATTTAAAGAATGTGTTCTCCTAATAATAAAGTTGTATCAATGTGTCCAAAATTTAATAAAAATGAATTGATAATTCTGGCGTCTGCTATCAGATTACTCAAAGGTATTTGAGATTCTGTAAAAATAAGGTAGACGGCTCTTTCAAATAATGCAACGATTAAATGTATTAATACCAAAATATCGTCGCTGTAGCATAGTTAGATAATATATATATTTAATTCATAATAATATATTTAATTCATATTGAAAATGTTTTTTTTTTTTAAAACTATTTGAATTAGTTAGAAAGATATAGATTTTGACATATTCAGAGGTCACTGCTCGAGATTGGTAGGACCGATTCGATAGCGACACTCGACACGTGCGTACAAACGTCACCTAGAACCATAGATACCTACAACTCGTCAGACTGAGGATCGTCATCTTCGTGAACTCCCTCTGACTACGCTCCTCCACATTTTTTGGCATCTCGGCACAAGTTAGATGAACATAAGGTATTACATTAAAAATTTACACGATAAGTACCCGTGTTGGGGAAAAAAACGTATTTAAAAAAATATATATTTCTCGACAGCTTCAGAACGCAATCAAAAATTGTTAAATCATTTTTTCGTGCTTCTTATTTAGACCGGTTATATTTTTATATTCACAATAATACCCCGTGACTTCCATACTTCCCATATAAAGCCCGGCTTTGTCTCTATGAGACGTGTATAATATGTATTCTTGTACGTAATTATGTTCGTATGTATTATTTTATGCTTTTATATATTTTACATTTTAATCTGTTTAGATATAATATGCCGTAACATCTCATGCTCATGTACAATTGGACTTCGTTGTCAATGCACGATTCGCATCCACTGTAATGTCTACAGATGTAGTGAACTAATTTTAGCTATAATTCCATTATAGACTCGCGTTTTATACCAATAATAACTTAGGTAAATTCATTACAAATACCAAACACAAAGTAGATCCATTTAATCATTCCGATATACATATATAAACTCAATTGCAATGACTGTTTTAATATTACAATAAAATAACACTTAAGATGTCTCAATAATAGTAATTTATCAGAGTTCTCTAATCATCTTTTAGAAACAGTAATTTAAAAATGAAAACGGCATTGAAATTTTTAGATATTAACAATACAGGCCTAATGTTAAATAATTTAAAAAATTCCACTAAATCTAATACAATCAATTCAATTGAACGAATAACCCTTTTCAATGTCGCTCTGTCACACTTCCTCCCACCATCAGCTGCAGTCACACGATATTTAACTACGTTACATATTTTATTTTATGGATGAGTTACAGGTCAGATGTTTTTTACTCGTGGCACTGTACAGTCGGTCAATTTTTATTTTATTATTACAATATAAAATAGTACATAGTTTTGTATAATGTTTCATTATTTTATGGATAGGGAATGGAATACTATTAATCGGTATTATCGGTACACATGACGAACGTGTACGCGCGTCACGACGAAGGTACATTGGTATCGAAATTGGTCGATGTTAAATTACTCAATGTGGCTTAAGTATATAAAGTTTGCCAGTTAATAACAAATTAATAAACCATTATTTTTTTCCGTGTAGTGTAAAAGCCCGAAAGATGAAAAAAAAAAAGTTTGGATCACCCTTTATATTTCCAATGCTTCATTTATAAGTGAATTAGACTTAAAAATAAAATAACCGCCTAGTAAAAAAAAAACTCAGTCGTTGCGGATTTCTCCGGATTCCCGAGTCCGCACACACTTTTCTAATTCTCATTAATAATAATACGTGCGGTTTGTCTCGCGGACACTTTGTCGCACCCTCGACAATTGAGTTCATAAACTCCCCCCCTCCCCATTACCCCAGGTGTTCTCGAGAGGACAGTCATTTTGGTAGAGGTCCCGAACACCGTTTGGCCACTTCGGAAACAAAAATGACGACGCCCACTGAAATGACAGATGCCGCCGACCTAGTCGATAAAAAGTCGCAAAGTCATAAACAGTCGGTAGTAAATTGGTATCGTATGGTAACTGAGATCTAACTGTGGAAGGGGTATAGTTTCTAGTATGTATATCAGTTACCAATCAGTCGAACACAATCACAACGGTTTAAATAACGATTTGACCATCACTAATACCGACACAACCGTCATAAATAAGGTAATGGTGGTGAACGGCAAGCGGCATCCTTGTTTATTTATTATTAGGAGTAAACAATTTAGTGACGTGATGGCCGTTGTGTTATGTTTTTCTCTAACGTGCGAAATAATTTCGTGTCGTTTTCAAAACGTTTTCAATTGACAGAATGACCTACAAAAAGTCCGTTACGTTTTAAAAATAGTGTAAAAATTTAATCATTTTTATTACACGGAAAGGAACGTTAAAATAGCCAATCCGAGAATCTTAATTAACATAACGTTTTATTGTAAATCAATAAAAGACAACTTCACCAACAGATAGTCGACAACAGAATTTAAAAATTCCGACATTTTGCATCTTTTCAAAACTCCCCGCTCGGGAAATAATTCGGTGTCCAAAATAAATGAGGATACGTGGCATCCCTAGTAAACGATGTAACTTCTTCTTAATAGAATATTTAAAAAATGATAATGTTCCGACCGATACATGAAAAGTTACGAGAACCCAGCCATTCTTGTAAACAAATAATTTTGTAAAATCTTAATTTAATGTATTATGTATGTACAATTTTGTCGAAAAATATTGTTTTTGCGCTACCGCGATATGTTTATATGTATAATTAATAACATTAAATTAGTATTTAAAACATCACAGACCGTCCGTCTGTTCTGAATAATTACAACTTCACAATAAGAATGTGTTCTCCTTAATAAATAATTTTGTCCCTTCTGTTTGGTTGAAATCATCTCCGGCTTCGATTAAGTAATGCCGTATTGGTCCATTTCCCGGTGTGTTCGCCATTATGAACCATTCCTACGAGGGGACAGCCAGTTAGGGCTTGTTTGTAAAGTAATTGAGTGCATTTTAAACATGGCCAGCGCGAGGGCCGAGGCTGCGATTGCGCCCCCGGCGAGACGGAACTCCACATTAATTCCTCGGATCGGGAGGCTTCCCCTCGGTTTTAAAATGACTGCGCGAACGAAAAAAGTGCAATAATGCACTTCAAACAAAACTCCCCTAGCTTTATTTGGCAACATTAATGCCACGTTTTCCCGCCACCATTTTCTTTCATAGGGATGGGGCCCTCCGCCGGCGGTCGAACGCCGAAATGTCGATTCGTTCACTTTCACATTGTCTGGTGTGAAATAAAAATTTACGATATTAGACATTGATCGTTTCAAAATATCTAGAATGTTCTGGATTCGTCATTCATCACTACATTTCTGTACCGTTACTTGTTTATTTTGTAATGGAATATACAATATTTTTATATAAATAATTAGACAAAATACTTTGTTTAAACCACTATTTATTGATTATTCAACATGTTTTGATACCTATGGTATCATCTTCGGAAAACTATGTATACTGAAATTAAAAATACAAGCATAGATAAAAACAAAACTATAAAGTGGTGAATAAGTAAGAACTAATATGGAAACAAATTTAAAAGGTGACTATTTGCAAAGAGGATTTGGTTATTTATAATATTTAGCTTGCCATTAACACTTTTACTTATTTCTAAAATTTCAAATTTATCTATCTGTAAACCTCTAGTATTTGTATGTATAATTTCTAAACCCTTGTTAATATCAAAAGAATGGTTTGTTTCCAAAACGTGATTGGAAAATTCTTAATTGTTGTTGCTATTTAGGCATCTCAAGTGCTTCTTAATTCTAATATTAAAATTTCTGCACGTTTTATCTATATAAAAATAATTGCCAATCATTTCAAATTAATTTGTAGACCCCCAATTTTTTTTAAATATCGTCCTTACCCTTGTTATTTAATATATAATTCTTTAATTTTTTATTAGTGTAAAAAGTTGGTTATATATTTTTATAAATAAGATTAATTAATTTAGTTTAAAACTAATACAATACGCGGCAGAACAATATAATAGATATCTTGACTAGTTTGTTTAGTCTGGCAGTAAGATGCTTGCCTATTTTTTTATCATGAAATGTAGGGTTCGAAACTCGTTTTCATTCCGGGAAACCAGAAAGCGGTATTTTATGTGATACGGGCTCATAATAGTTTGAAAAATTATTTATTTATTTATCGGGTACGCAGGATTTAAACAGTTATAAAGTTACCTCTTGATTGCTTACAAACTAGGCGTACGTCTGTGTCTTCACAGCTCACAATTATTTTTTTAACCTTCACCGTACCGTGATATTAAATACCCGTAAGCACCCATGCTGTCAACTCGTGTTACCGTAAGAAAATTGAGTTTTTTTTATCATTCTAAATGAGAAAAAATGTTTTTATTAGCTTGAATGATTAGTCTAAATATTGACCATTAAATGTGTAAAAGAATTACATATATTAATATATGTAATTTGAAGCATTCATCAAGTTCTATAAAATGCGACCATTCTTCTTTTCTCTCTTCATTCAATTAGTGAGAAAGAGATATATTTATATTCGCATGTTTGCTTTTCACTGTGAAATTAATGTGTGATCTCTTTCTATCATACAATAAATGCTATTTTTGTCAACGTATTAATTTTACAACGCATTGAATTTATTGTATTATTTTTGTAGGATTCCCTTTTCATAATTGGTTTTTCACTAGTCATTGTGCAAATGATTTCCTTAGGGTTAAATAAAATATGAATTTTATGTAGCGTGTAAAATAATGAAATATTATAGGTTTAATTGGTATAGTAGACCTGTTTGGGAAGGGTTAACAACAATTTTGATGCGTCATATTTTCCACGCACCTTTGCATCTCATAAATCTCACAGCGTTGTCGTGTTGGGGTATTTTGTGAAATCATTTTGAAACATTCGGCCAGTCTGTTTTATAACTTTTGAGAAATGATATATCGAAGTGACAACATTTCATACAAATATTAAACACTTTTGCCTTTCTGCATTTCTTCGGCAACATTAGTTTTACAGTTGTACCCCTGCATACTTTATATTGATGAGCAGGGTGATTAATATCTACATAAACGACATCGTAAAAATGATGAAACATTGCAAAATAAGATTATTTGCAGACGATGCACTCATATATTATATATATCGCGGTAGACAATTATGCAACTATACAGAAGGAATTAAACTATGACTTGAACAATACAGCAATATGACTGAAGAAAAACAAACTAAAACTAAATTCATGAATATTGGAAATAAAAGAATACCAATCACACCAACAATTATCATAGATGGTGAAAGTTTGAAGGAAGTGACTGAAATAAAATATTTGGGAATCATAATAGATTCAAAATTGAATTTATCACAAAATACAAGATACGTGACTAAAAAGATTGCTAAGAAAATCTCACTTCTGGGAAGGATCAGAAGATTTACTAGTACTGAGTCTCTGTTATTATTCCTCACATCAACTACTGCAGCAGTATTTTGTTTTTGGCTAACGAAGAGGAAATCCAACAATTGTTAGTGTTGCAAAATAAAGCTTTGAGAATAATACTCAGAAAAAATAGATATACTCTGATCAGTACAATGCTGGAAGATCTGAATATGATGACCTTAATCAGAAGATATATTTTAATATGATGGTATTTATATATAAAATCCTCAATAAGAAAATATCAGCGGAATTTACACGAAAAATTGATGCAAATCAACATGAGCACGAGCATCGTACAAGAGGAAGACATAGACTAAGACTGCCATTCAGGAAGAAGACCAAATCTCAGAAATCGATGATGTATAGTGCGATGAAGATTTTTAATTTTAAATTTAAATTTAAATTAAATCTCAGAAAACATAAGAAAGGAGGAGAAATTGAATAGATTCAAAATGAAACTGATCAAATATGTAAAAGATAAATTTTAGTAAAATAAAATCTTGTTTATATTAGAGCATATATAGGAGTGCTCACGTTATGTTATGTTAAAAATAAATTAATTAAAATTAAATTATATAATTATCTCCTCAGTTTTTGAGTCTCGTGATCGCCGAATAGCTGCCGTTTGCCGAATCGTCGGCCGAACAGCCGGCCGCTCCGTCCCTATGGCCTATCAAAACGTCATTACAAAAGAAGCGCGGCCGGGTGGCGGCGGCGGCGGGCGGGACGCAACAGTCCTTGAAAAGTGCCGCTCTTTTTACTATTATATTTTAATAATTGTCTCGCAAGTTTTCCACGTCCGAGACGGAGATGAAAAACGCCACTGGTATGGCTTTATAACGGTTTGAATCACAATCCATCGCGAGTATCGCGCTCGAGTATTTTCAAAATCTTTCTTACATGGCTTTTCATTCTTTCGGTGTTTGATACCGTCAGGGGCGGACTTGCGGTGCAGGGGCCTGTCTCTCAAGACAATGATGATATTACGAGTCAACGTGGACTATGAACAGCATCACAGATATAGAGGCGTTGTTTTAGGTTAGATTTATATCCTAATGCGGTTGCAAACAATGGCGTCTTCTTGTGGCGCGGGAATTCAGATAGTCGAGAGATCCATATACAACAATTATAAATACAATATAAGAAATAATTATTATTATTTATTTATTTGATTCGTAGTACAGTGTTGTATTGTTATAATCGGATAACATTGCAGCAAAGTAAGACATATATTTGGGTACACTGCCTGCTACACTGGTATTTTACTGTATTATAGCTGACAGTGCTCTCCCGGTATAGTAGTAATGTTCAATGTATCAAAAATAAAAAAGAGTAAATAATATACAAATATGAAGTGAGAATGTGTAAAATAAGTAAGTTGTTAAATTGTAATGTTCAATATAAAACGATTGAAAAACAGTTCATTTAAATAATATACTAACAAAACTACAAAGAAAAGTAGAAAATACAATATTCAATATATTAGTACTATTGTAGCACTTTTAATTATTCTCAAGTTTGTACTTTTAAAAGTTCTTGGGCGTAATTTCTCCCCATTTTGTGGAGCCAGAACTGCACTTTTCTCGAAAAATATGTAAGACTATTGGTTGCAATCTTTCACTTTGCTAGAAACAAATGAAATCTTTGAGCAAAAGTTTTGTTTAATTTTGTCACGACATAGTGACAGTTGGCCCGTGTCCTTGTCAAGTGAGGGTGCGTTATTCGCTGATGATATTGTTTATGACGGTAAAAGTATTTTAGTGTAGCAAGTATGTACATCTGACGGATGTCTAGATGTGGTCTGATCAACGATTCCGGAGAGAGAGAGCGCGCGGCCAAACGCGACGTTCTTTTATTCCTGCCGCGCTACCATTCTTGCCAACTTGCGCGCGTAATACAATCGCTACATCATGATACATTACAGTTAGATTATCGATAATAATACCTGACAAAGCGACTGACCGGATCTGCCAAAAAAAATTTGAACTAAAACAGTGTTTTAAGGGCTTATTTTTTTTAATTCTTTCTTTTTTGCTTTCTCTATTCTTCATGGTCAAACTCTCCTTTTTTCGGTTATTTGGGACCCCTTACAATTGTAACTTGTTCGGCTCCATAAATCCGCCAACAGATATCATCATTTCGTTTACTGCCAAACCAATGCTACAGGTCCTTCCTGGGTCCTAATTTCTAGCAATCTCTCCCTGCATTATAAGATACAGGATCTAATACTTCTCCGGATGTCTCACCACATTCCCTAGACATTGAAGTTTTAGGATTCATATTTTTTTAAATTACTTAATATATTTTTAAAATTAGCAAAATCAACTTTGTGGTTAAAATCCATTATTTTAGACTGTTAACTTTGTTTCATTAACCACTTAATGAATTAAATACATCTACCGGTTACGAAAAATATCACTTTCTTCTTCAGGATGTCATTAACTAATCAAAAACATATGTTATATTGTTTCTTTAACAGAATTTATTTTAAAAAAATAATAATTATTTAAAAAATAAATTTAGCCATAAGTCCCATTCTAAATTTATTTTTTAAATAATTATTATAAATATATACATATAAAATCAATTCTATCGAAAAATATTATTGTTGCGCTACCGGGATTCGAATCTGGATTTCTTTTCCAATCCGGGGAAGGTGCATTACCAACTATACTACAGCGACAGTATTTTTGACGACAAATTTTCGAACCTATATGTTACACTTTTTCAAATGAATACATCTATCGTTCCATTATTTGAAAGCCATAAATTTCGTTTTTACGGAATCTCAAATACCTTTGAGTAAACCGATAGCAGACGCCAGAATTAACAATTCATTTGACACGTTGATACAACTTATATATTTAAAATATCACAGAGGTATATTCTGAATAATTACAACTTCACAATAAGAATGTGTTCTCCTTAATAATAAAAGTTTAATTAATATTATTTGAAATGGCGTGTTTTGCTCTCAAATTTGCAAGGCACAAGATAAGGAAGAGATGGTTGTGCCAAAAATGTAATTGACGTGACTAGGGCCGGCGTCAGGGCTTTCGAGCGCCTCTCGGGGAAATAATTACTCGCTCCCGCGGACTGCTTTATTGGGCCAATCAGGGGCGGGCCCGCCCCGTCGCGAGGAAAACGTGTTCGAGTGGCGAAGCCGCTCCTCCTTGCTTCATCACCGGCGGGGTCTTCCTACAATCTGATCGTCTGATTGTTATGTTCGAGTGTTTCACTTCATGAGTGTTGAAATTCTATTTTTTTTTAAGTCTTTTAAGTAACTATCCCATTATTAAAGCGTTGCGAGAACTTGCGAGAACTTTCGAGAACTTTCGAGAACGCGTCATCGGCCGGAAATCCCGGCCAATGGTGTTTTCGAAAATTATTATTTGGGCGCGGGTAGATTCAATGTTTACCTATGATACGAACTGGAGGTATTTTAAAAAAAAACAAGGATAAATCTGTTTTAATTTATTTGTGATTTTTTTTTTGCGAAAATAATCCGGGCCAATTTTTTTCCAGTCACGCCTGATAAAAGAGATTTTAATTTTTTAAACATGTAATATACATATAGGTCATTATAAATCGATGATGTATAGTGCAATGAAATTTTTTAATGAAATGTCAGAAAACATAAGAAAGGAAGAGAAATTGAATAGATTTAAAATGAAACTGACTAAATATATAAAAGATAAGTTTTGAGTAAAAGAAAATACTTTAATCTTGTATATATTAGAGCATATATAATGAGTGCTTATGTATGCATTATGTTAAGAATGAAATAAATAAATTAAATAAACACAAGACCAAGGTGAATTTAGACACTACTAAAAGCCGTAATGTCAATGGGCAGGTCAAATTTTAAGACAAAGAGGTAATTTTTGAACAGACATAAATTACCGGCGCAGTGGAAGTGATATGGCAAAGAGTGGCAGGGTCATGGGAAGGCTTTGGTCCAGCATAGGATGGAAAATGGCTACCGATGACAATGATCATCATCGGTAGTATCAGCTTGTATCTCTCTGCTGCTGGATATCGGCCTCCGTGCCGTGAAGGAAAGATACCTGTACGCAGCCATAATGTCAACTTGTGTTACCACAAGAAATGTGTAATTTAAATGAGTAGAAAATAATTACTCTAAATATTGATAGGTACGATAATATAACGGAGCATTCATCATACGCTATCTAACAACGCAGACATCAGATCATACGGTAGATCTGGGTTACTGCATGGTTAACGGAAAGGCTAAAGGGTCATTGTTGATGCGGTGTTTGTTTTATGTCATAGGTGTGGTGAGCGAGGCATGCAGGGCTGCCCGGGCGGGGAGCGGCCGCCCGCGGAGCCGCACCAGCAGCCGCCGCCCGCGCCACCCGCGCCGCCCGCCGTGTCCGCGCTGGACCAGGCGCAGTTCGAGGCGGACAAGAGGGCTGTCTACAAGTTAGTATCTTACATGACAACGTTTGCCCTGCACATTGGTTTCGCAACATTGATGACAAACCGTAGTCAATAAATACTCGTCTAGTGATCCACTTCAAACTCCTTGTATGAATGACCGAGTTAGAAATAATGTGAACATGTCAGTAAATGAATTGAATGAGAGTTCATTTTGATGGTCTAAGAAACTGTGTGAAAGACCTGATTCGACAAAAATTCCATATGATATGACATTCAAATAAAGAAAAGTGCATGCATATGAATGAGACCGGGATTCGAACCTGGATCTCTTTCCAAACCGGGTAAGGTGCATTATCCAACTATGCTACAGTGACAATACTTTTGATGAAAAATTTTCAAACCTATATGTCACACTTTTCAAATTAATACATCTATCGTTCCATTATTTGAAAGCCGTCTACTATGTTTTTACGGAATCTCAAATGCCTTTGAGTAAACCGATAGTAGACGCCAGAATTAACAATTCATTTTTACATTAAAATAAAATTAATACATTTAATTATTATTCTGAATAATTACAACTTCACAATAAGAATGTGTTCTCCTTAATAATAAAATATAATAACAATGGTGATGGATGATAGCTCGCTCAGTGCTCAATTTTGTACCGTTGTGTATGTAAGTTTAGAGACGAGTCTCATTCAAGCAAGAAGCAAAATGTATGTATTAGGAATTTATCTGTTGCTTTTCTCTTTCTATCTGTATGATATGACAGCATATATTTTATTACGTTTATGTAATAACCAACATCGGTAAGTGTAATATTAATTTAAAAAAATGTGCATTAACTAGAAATAATCTAGTTATACATAAGATTTTGCCATGATATTCTATCATTTCATTTTAGGAGAATAATTGGTATTCAACCTTATAAATACAGAATATCAAGGTTACACTACTAGTGATGAGCTCAAAATCACAGACCGTGAGTCAATCACTGATATCTTTAAGTCACACTCACTATCGGTGATTGAATATCTGGGAATATCGTGATTAATTTTTAATTTTATTTATTGATTTATGATTCGGCGCATGTGCAAATGAAATGAAAATATTCATGAAGGAATTACGTTATAATTTGTGATAAGCGCCATCTAGTAGATTCTGCTAAAACGTTTTATGCATTTGACTGACCTGAAAAATAAACTCGCATTCTTTAAGGTTTTCATTCTTTTTGTGACGATACCAAATAAGATTTATTTTGTGTCTTATGATATTGTGTGGCGCATGTATATTAGTAATGAAACTGTGATCACAATCACAGTTTCCAATCATTGATATTATCGAATATCAATCACAATCACACCAATGAATCAAGAGTCGCATTTTTTCTCATCACTATTACACACCAATTCTTTAACCTTTGCAGACATCCACTTTTCCCGCTGCTGGCCCTACTGCTGGAGCGCTGCGAGCAGGCCACGGGGGGCACAGAGACCTCGGGAGGTTGCGACGCTTTCGCCGCGGACCTGCGCGCCTTCGTCCAACACCAGCAGAGAGACCGGAAGCCCTTCCTCGTGGACGATCCGGAGATCGATGGCCTGGTGAGATTTTTTATATGTATCATTACTTTATTTACATACTTTTGGAGAGAAAAAGTTAATAATTTTTTTAATCAAATACAATCGCATTGCATTTTATTATACGCCAACAGGTTTCGTTTAGCTCAAGCTTCGTCAGGACGTATTTAAAACTAACAATAAATACAATGGAATATTCTATCTCCCTTTTTATGTATATATAAGTGAACTCTTTTTGTATTTATTGTTATTTTTAAATACGTCCTGACGAAGCTAGAGCTAAGCGAAACCGGTTGACGTGTAATAAAATTCGTGGTTAATACAAAGTGATTGTATTTTACTTAATCTAATATCACAAAGTGGTTTCTTTCTATGGAAATATAATATTTTTTTAATACTAATTAAATAATAATGACAACCAACATTGTTCCAAACTACAGGCGTTTGCAAGATAGTTATGTAAATATATCTGTTTATTTTTTAGTTTAAGGAGACAGGTCATTAATGACTTTAATACAAACTCCTATAGAAACATATTAAAGTTCAATATGATGAAAAGTTAAAACTAAAAAAATGTTATGTTACAAATTGACGTTTGAGGAAAATAACAAGAAATTAAAACGACTCTAAGGGTATAGCGCATGAGTTCCAAGTTCAATGATGACGGAACATGTGACTCCTCGACATTCAAAAGTAACAAGTAAGTAGTACAAACTCGGCTGTGTGGTAAACTCGTATTACATCCTCGATCGACTCTTAACCATGTACAATACAATTTTGATTTTAAACTGAGCCTGTGTTATTAAGAGCATATCCAAGTTACTGTTAATGGATAAGATCCTGTGCATTTTATATAGGCAGAATAGATAAATAGAAATAGCCTAGATTGGTAAAGTAAAACTTGGTGTGAAATAAGACTGAATTTTTCGGTGATCGGAGGGTTTAAGTCTATTTGTAAAAGTACTTAAGTATTATATTTCGTAGAATGTCATTTAGATCTGTTAGTTAAATCTGCCACCAATATAGATGTACACGGAACAGTTAAACTGATATATCGGTCATGTTCCAGATGATCAAGTCCATCCAGGTGCTGAGGATTCACCTGCTGGAACTGGAGAAAGTCCAGGAGCTGTGCAGGGACTTTTGCAGCCGCTACATTGCATGCCTCAAGTCCAAGATGCAGAGTGAGAACCTGCTGCGGACGGACTACGCTTCTGGTGAGACTCTGACACCAGTAGGGTGCAGTCAATACTTCGAAAGTCTGTACTTGACTGTAACTTCTGTGAAATAATTTGAAATAAAATATGTATATATCATAATAATCATAATCACAATTATAATATTATTTAGGTTTTTGTATATCGACGCCTTAGAATAACAAGGTTCCAACTAACATTTTGGGCTAATTTGAGTTATTGCGTGAAAAGGGTTCCAAATGCATTATTCTTTATTTCTGCCATACACACCAACTCTATTTAACGGATATTAAAGGAAATAGCAAGAGCTGAAAGTTCCAACTGCATCAGTTATTTATTTCAATTTATGTATTATTATTGTTAATTTACAATGTTTTTGTTTATTTTTAATTTCCCTCATCTCACAGTGGTCATTGATAATACTGAAAATAAGTTTAAACCTTAAAACTGATTATATTTGATACTCAAAACAAAATATACATGAATATATGTTGAAATTTAATCAACACTTTTGAGCTCATTATCTCAAAACAGTGTCATGTTAGATGGAACCTTATTATTCTGAGGGGTTGATATGGCAAAGTTACAGATGTTCAAAGTTGCGTGTTTTAATAATGATCGGTTAATATCGTGTCAGATGGAACCTTGTTATTCTGAGGGATCGATATGGTAATATTCTGTCAGCTAAATATTTAATTTCTCAAAATATATAATATATGTAGTTATGGACAGCTTATTTCAATGTACTGACTACACGCGTCTGTCTGACACTTTTGCCAATTCTGGCATTGACTGATTTTTTTTATTGATTTACATAATAAGTGTGTATTTATTATTTTAAAATCAATTTGTAATTAAGATAATTTATTTATCTGGGTGGCCATTTTGATCAGTTTCTTGTCTTACAACAGGTGATGCATATCCCGGGACTGGAGAGAGCAACAATAACCAGCCGATGGGAGGATCCATGTCTGAAGAACACTCCAGCACGTCCAATTCTCCGCAATACCAGGTACACATGCTGTCATACCTTTTCAATATAATTTTGTATCGGTAGCAAAAGCAGTGATGATAAACAGACATGATAAATGACAAAATAAAAGTAAATTGCATTGTTATTTTTTTAAATGAGAATTTTATATATTGTTGTAATTTTGAAAACTTTAAATCGCCCGGGATTTATTTATTTGGTTTACAAAATTACAAATGTACAAATCAGATTTACATTTAAAAATACAATAAATATATTGTACACTCCTGTACGGACGATCTCCTCAACATTATCTATTGTAACATCCTTGGCACCGGTGCCTCGTGCTGCTGGGATTTGACCGTTCGTGGTCGTGGTTTCGCCAAAAAGGCTCTTTTCAGGGCCGCATGCCAGCATAGCTCCCGCGAGCGTGATCCTATGTGGCACAACATCACTTTCATGTTTGAACCAAATAAAATGAACAGGAACTATTCCTTGCAGAGTGTCCAGCAATCCACCCCGATGGTGCAACACTACGCGCAGGAGCTCCTACCTCCTCAGACCACGCCGCCCTTCCTGGCCGAGCACCTTCCATACCAAGACCACAAACCTCCGCAACCTGCACACTTTCAGCCACAACCAGGTATGTCCACATGAGACGCTACTAATAAGAGATAATGATGGTGCACACCATTTTGCTTGCTACCATGATGATGACCAGACAAAGAGGATGGAGCCTTAACTATTTCTGTTTTTCTTTTAGCATTGTTTAGAAAATTGGGGCACAAATATAACATATTTGTTAGTTGGCACAGGTCATTGCTTGATAAGAGCTTTGTTAACCTTTCCATACATTGCTAAAATAATAACGCATGCTCCGGTGCTGTGAACTCAGTGTACATGGAGACTTTTGCGATTTTTAAGTCTGATAAATATGAATATTTTAAATACAAATTAAATGTATTAATTAGAAAGATATACATATAAAATCAATTTTACAATATAGTTGTTGCGCTACTGGGATTCGAACCTGGATCTCTTTCCAATCCGGGGAAGATGCATTATCCAACTATGCTACAGCGACAGTACTTTTGACGATAAATTTTCGAACTTACATGTAACACTTTTCAAAATAATACATCTATCGTTTCATTATTTTAAAGCCATCTACTTTATTTTTACGGAATATCAAATACCTTATTTAAAATATCACAGACCTATGTTCTGAATAATTACAACTTCACAATAAGAATGTGTTCTCCTTAATAATAAATATTTTACATTTATTACTTATATTAATCATTAAAATAATAGTTGGTATAAGGCACACCTAGATCATAACTAAGACAACTAAAAAAAAAAGAAGAATTTTGAGTTATTATTGTATTCGGATACTCTGTCATATACGCAACTAACTTAGCCCCAATTCTCGAATGTCATTTTAGCATATATTTATGACCTAAAATGTTATTTAGTTTCATAACTATAGTAACAAAAAATGGAGAAAATGTTATTTTTTTGTCTACTGAAAAATGACTTATTGATCTAGGTGTGCGATATATATATATCAATCATTTTTTATTGTTGTGTATGGTAAATACTTATATATTGTAATTATTTTATCCAATACATAAATATATTACAGAGGAATATCTAAAATTTGAACTCTGTATTTAGTATATTTACTGAGATATTCACATAATTAGAGGTAATGTCAACTCAGTTTACATCACCGGAGAGGAAAGGTTAAATCACGAGAATATCTAAGTTTGCTATCGCGGATTGCTTATTGCTAATCAATATTGAAAACATCATTTATTTTATCAAAAAAAGGAGATGGTCTATCACAGTACAACCAAACTTAACCAATCAACACAAACAAATCCCCAATTACGTATACTTAACAACAATAATATAATTTACAATAGGCAATTCTTTTAATATTGTTTAAATAACAACACAACACATATGTGTCATGTTTCATGGCCAAAAACTGACTGCAGATATCTCCTGGCTACAGAGATTATATGGACCGTCACGCGTATGTACATTTTGGAATATTATCATTATGATGGTCAAGAAACTCAGTTAATCTTATTAATAACTTTATATTTTGTTATTAACATGCAGTGGCATGCAGTAGGCACAAACTTAGGTTATGCTGTTACCGACAGTGTTAACTAAATTTGCAATAGGTAGGTATACTAGGTATTAATTTAAATTTAGAATACAATTGTATATTTACTATTTTAAAAAAGGCAAGTGCATTTATTGTTTGGTACCGTACTCAGCCTTCGATTTGGCTTAACATATTTTCTATGATTTTTTCTTCACACAACGGATTTAAAATGTTTCATTAACAGTGTTCAAAAATATTTATTTAAATAACAAGCTTTACAAAATCTCATTACAGAAATAATTGTATTTTGATATTTAATCTAATATTGGTAATAATCTAACTTTAATAATATCCTGAACAATGCAAATTTGCTTGCTTGACAGATAATAAATTATAATCTATAAATTTTATCTATGCAACACCGAAATATGGAATAATAGGTTGGAATACACTAAGAAAACAAAAAGTTTAGTGTGTCAAGTAAAACAAATACGTTGAAATGTCATTCTACGCAGATTTCAGTAAGGATTAATCCCTTTTGAAGACAGCAGACTTAAGCGCAAATTGTTTTCAAAAATGCAGAAAATCTGCAGACGTCAAGATGCTGACATAGATTCAGTAAGAAAATATTTACTACAATTATTATAAGGATTGAAAAAACAAGTTAGGTTCATTCAAGACCTAAGTGCTAGCAAATTGCGGACCAGAATGCACATGATGTTGTTACAAATGGTTCGCAAATAACCCACGACTAAACAAAAGTCGTGGGTAAGATCATAGACAAGGTTACGCTAATCCGGGTAATAGCGGCTAGAATTTTATAGGATCTTTTCATAATACAGTGGAACCTCTATATTTATTATTAATGTGTTCCTGGGGGTCTAACGAATATAGAAACAATTTTTCCCATAAGAAATAACTGAAATTTAATTAATCTGTTTCCAATTCCTAAAAATGGTACAAAAATGAAAAAATCTTGTTTAAACTTTAACTTTATTCTACTAAATAGATATACACTGTGGTAGAAGTGGAAGAGGAGGAAGGTTAATGTTAAGAACAAGAGTTGTTATCAATTAAAACAAAACAGCCAATAGTAATAGTAATTCCAATTCTGATTGTGGGTTCCGTTTTGCCGATGACTTAGTAGTACTCGATTTAACAAGGAACTTGTCCAATGTTGTCTGTTTTTGTCTGCTCTGTAAAACCTTCCTGAAGTAGTCAATCACATTATCGTTAAATGCATTTATATTTTGGTTGATACAATATAATTACGTGAGAAATTAGCGTAAAATATACACACACGACAATACACGCACGATGACCGCACAAAACAACCTAACTACAGCTACCTAATACGTTTAGCTGATTGGCGTGCGATTGCAGCGCCAGTGCCAGCGGTGGGAGTGACACGAATACGGAAAATACTAACGAATATAGGGGAAAAAATTTGTCATGAAAGTGTGACGATTATCGAATATTACGAATATGGGGGTTGACGAATATAGAGATTCCACTGTGTAAAGATTACTTAATTTATTTCCCAGAATTTTTATTAATGCACTGCTTTTTTGCTTGTGTGTGTAGTGCACACTCCTGCTAACATGTTCATCTCCATACCGATCAGATTGTACTAAATGGAAGATCTTCAAATTTCAGCCAATTGTAATAGCAGTGGACTCGTGGTGCTGGGGTCCACTCCCATCGGCCAGATCGGAGCGGGGCTCGCCAGCCTACCTTCCAGTGACAACAGCTATACGGGTAAGATTCACTTTCCTTCATATTCACTTCACCCCCTACTTCCCTAACAAACTGCTGTGCCGCTCATTGACGCCGACCAATTTAAACATTAAGAGCGCATGTATTTTTCGTCGCTTTTTAGACTCAAGATATTGATTATTAGAATCGGTATACTCGTAAATAGAAAGCAATAATATTTTTACTTAACCTATTCATTGTGTATGCAGTCAATAATTGTACTCATCTATTGCCGTATTCTTGCCTTTATAATTTTATATTTAGTTTAGATGCGTTCAGTCTGTTGTTTTTTTTTTTTTACAATTTAGCATATCTCAAAAATAAGCTGTTTAAATATATGCATCAGTGTTTAAATAACTCCAAATTTGTATTGTTGTGATAATCAAGTTCATAGACTGATCACTGACTAGTAAAATATTCTAAAATTAGACTATTTTAAATGATTACAAAATATGTGAATTTGCAATTTCAAAACATGGAACAAATTAAATTAATCAATTAGAAAGATGTACATGAAAAAATCTATCTATCGAAAAAATAATTTTTTCACTATGTTCTGAAATTGCAACTTCACAACAAAAATTTGTTTTCATTGAAAATTTATAAGTTGTATAAAAGTTTATCCAAATTTAATAAAAAGGATTGTTCTAATCCTGGAGTCAACTAGCGTACGTTACTCAAAAGGTATTTGAGATTCATTGCAATATAAAGTTGATCTCTTTTAAAAATAAAATAATAGATGTACATATCATTAACACAAAATATAAGTTCAAAATTTGATTGTAAAGTTCAAAAGTTGATATAGCAAAATGATAACTCGTTTCCTCAGATAGGGAAAGTACCGGATTCATATCCCTATAGCAACCAAATTATTTTTTGAATAGATTTTTTATGTATGTATATATTTTTAATTGATTAATTTAATTTGTGTTAAAAATATTATAGTTTACTTAAATATAGGTATTAAAAATATTCATACATATTACTTTTGTGTAGATAGTAATTTTACAATAATAGAATTATTGGACATTAGAATAAAATATTGTAATTTATTGTTAAACTGATGTAATTTGCAACATTAACCAGAGTATTAACAAAACTTGTGTGCTTGAATTGATTCAATATTCACAATGACATAATTCTTTATTTTGTTGTTCCAGGTAACGGCTCCTGCGGCTCAGTTTCGCCGGCTCTCACGGAGGATTTGGAGGGTGGCCTAGGCGAGGATGGCAGCGAGGGGGGCACGGAGGGCGAGGGCGGTGTGCGAGGGGGCAAGAGGGGAGTGCTCCCGCGCAGCGCCACGCAGGCCATGCGCGCCTGGCTTTTCCAGCATCTAGTGGTAATGTATCCTTTTTTATTTATTTATCTGCTATGCATTAGACTACGTGTCATATCAATATTTTTACTATTTTCAAACACAAGTTTGTGCTATGAAAATATGACTAAATTGCTGGTTTCCTGGAACGAGGCTCGAACCTGCGACTGCTGGATTGCTAGGCGAGTGTTTTAACCACAAGACCAATAAGCACATCTTGCACAAATGTAAAGACATTGGAAAAGTAATTGTATGTTGCTTGATATTTATTTGTAATACAGTAAAACCCCCATTAAAACGAACCCCGTTATATTAAAAAATGACTATCAATTTTTTTTTCAAAATTAATTCCCTACAATCAATTTTTCATACAAAAACAAATTTATATAACGAAATTTCTTTAATATGTATAACGAAATTATTTTTGTCCCGTATGAAAAAATAGCGATCATTTACGTAAATATATAACGAAAAAAAAAATTTTTACATCAAAAATATTTCAAAATATATTTCAGCCGTTTACGATCATGTTTATCAATTGTTTTATTGCTTTGGCGCAGTGGGCCGGTCGGCGCGAGCGGCCTATTGCGCTCTCGTATAACTTCTTGGGATCATAATAGGCCCTTATAAAGCCATTTGGCATAGTCTCCCTTTGTCCAAGGTTGGATTTATTGCCCATTGTCAAAATAGGTTAGAATGGCACCCTTTCCACGCTCTGAAGCGTACACATGTTCACGTCTCTAAAAATGGGTCTTATCTAGACCAGCTGGAAAAAATAAAAACCCCCAAAATCGAAACCGAAATCACACTTTAGGGCATGCGCGCGTCAGCTTTGTGTATAATATCGCCCGCAATGCTCGAGATGACTATAATTCTGCACATTATCTTTGATCTTTGTTTTTTATCTTCATTATCATCGTCAACTTATATCACTTTTTTACATTATAACTGAACATTTACATCGATTTCGATGAACGGTAATATTGCATATGACATTTTCGTTAATGTGTTTATTTGACAATTGTTTTCGTGCGTTTGTTTACTAATATTTATATTCACTAGTATTCCGTAATTTATTCTTTGAAGTACATTTTTTAATATTTTGTGGAACCCTAAAATGGATTCAGGTCTTGATAATTCCCGAAAAATATGAAGATCTATTGACCAATGCACAGTTAAAAGTTAATGTTGTTTTATATTTGTATGACATTTTGGAATTTCCAAAAATATCGCTGAACTTTAGGTTATCTTATATTGTTTCGAAAAATATTTTTAATTTAATTTCTTAATTATTATCAATTTGCTTATCTGTTGAAACAAAACTAAATATATTAGATTTCACTGCAACCACTTCAAAATATAATCGATAAAATTGTTCACTTAAAAATGATCTTTAACATTGTTCACTTAAAATAATCGTTTATTTTCCCTTGTTTAGTTTTAACATTTCTTTCACTGTCTCGTATAATTATTTTAGCCAATGCATCGCAGTGGGAAAATGCATCCACCGGTAATTCTGGTCTTCCCGATACGTATCGTTGGAGAACATCTAAGGCATGAAAAACTTCGGAAGTTGACGGTAACGAAGCAAATGAGATTTCATTGCTTTCCTCATTCAATGTGTCATTTTTGTCCTCATCACTCGTCTCAGATACCGTAATGCGAGGCGCGGGAACATACAAAGCAGACGTTATCACTTCATGGTCGTAAGAAATAAAATCATCGTAACTTGTAGATCTCAACAAAATTCTTTCACCCGTTGTTAAACTCGCTTGAGGGGCGTCAATTTCATCTACGGGCAGCGAAGAAAACCCGCACTTTTTAAAACAATTCGCGATTGTTGTAGATGTTACCGATTGCCATGCTATACTCATAGCTCGACATGCATCCAATACCGTCCATTTTCTTAAGTTTTCTACAGAACAGCCATTGTTTACCTGTATAATACAGGAATGCAATAAACTTTTTCTGTAATGGCTTTTGAAGTTCTGTATTATTCCCTGATCTAGCGGTTGGAGAGCACTCGTAGTATTAGGAGGTAGGAACAGAAATTCTATATTTGGCGCAACAATTTCCGGTGCGTAATGTGCTGAACAATTATCCAAAATCATCAATATTTTACGATCTTGTGCTGCCATTTTTCTCTGCATCGTAATAGCAAAGCTCTTAAATATTTCCCGCGTCATCCACGCTTTTTTATTATGGCAATAAGTAACAGCGGGAAAACTGCTAAAAGTAAGGCCTCTAAAGCATCGTGGTTTTTTATATTTTCCGATGACTGTGATCTTTACTTTATCGGATCCGTCCATATTTGTACATAACGCGGCCGTCAGGCGTTCCTTACTACGTTTTCCTCCATGACATCTCTCTCCTTTAAGAGCTAGTGTCCGATCTGGCATCATGTTATAAAACACACCAGTTTCATCTATGTTATAAACATTTTTTGCGTCGTATTTCTCCCAAATATGCCGATTGTTTGTTATCCAGCTCGAAACTTCTTCTTCATCAACTTTTTGGGAATCGCCACAAACCGCGAGGCAAACAATGTTGTGTCGCTTTTTAAAGCGATCTAACCACCCATTAGATGCCTTAAAATCAATTCCCATCTGATGAGCCAACGACTTTGCTTTCTCAATAAGCATTAAACCAGAAGTAGATATATTCGCTGATCGGATTTGGGAGAAATACTCGAACAGTTTTTCTTCCAATTCTTCATATTTGGCAGGCCGTACACGCTGTTGGGAACCGCTCGCCTTACATCTATCAAACGCATCTTCAATCTTCTTCCGATTTTTTAAAATTGTGGAGAGAAACGAAACCGGAATACCATATTTTACGGCTATCTTGCCTTTACTGTCCACTTTGTTGTCGATGTCTTTCAATATCATTATTTTTTGTGCCATGGTTAAAGTTTTGCGGGAATTATCACGTACTGAAGCCATTTTAAGGTTTCACAAAATATTATGAAATGTACTTTAAATAATAAATTACACTACACTAGTATGCATAGCAGTAAACACACGAAAACAATAGTTAATAGAAACACAAAAAATAGTCCATAAAGTATTTTAAAGAATTATTTGTATTATTGACGAGTTCACACGAAAACAATTGTCAAACGAAAATGAATTTATGTAAATATTCAGTTCGGTCATGCAATAATCGCGTTAAAAACGGAACAAACTTAACTCTACAGACCTTACACTGAGACTGATATTCCCAATAAGTACATACTGCAACATTCTGCGTATTCCTGTTAATTTTTGTATTTTCCAGCTGTCTGGGTCTGGGATTGCAATACATATTAGAGGCGTATGCGTACGTAAAACATGTCCAAGTGAACGCCGCAAGAATTATGTCAAATGGTTTTATGGGACTATGAACCTACTATGAACCCAAGAAAAAGTTTGAATTGCCAAAATTTGACGCCAAAAAGGCCATTAAACCGTTCGCATACGGCAGATGCAGCGGCGCGGCTTTGTAAGTGCGAAATAATATTTTCATCTTTTATCATTTTTTTATTTCGTTATAAATTTACGTAAATGTATTGGCATTTTTTCGTACGGGACAAAAATGATTTCGTTATAAATATTAACGGGATTTCGTTATATATATGCATTTTTGTATGAAAAATTGGTTTTAGGGACTAAATTTCGATTTTTTTTTCGATATACGTCATTTTTCGCTATATCGGGGTTCGTTATATCGCGGTTTTACTGTATATAGATTGTCTATGTGTTATTAATGACCCTGAGAGATGGGATTTCTCTCAGAGATTCAACTCAAGTTCTCATAAATAACAGTTCAGCGTGAAGCAGTTTATGAGTTTTTCTTCCAGATTTTTTGCGTGCTGATTAGAAAGATGCATCTAGGGATATTTAAATCTATTTGTCAAAGTTTTGCAGGGGTGTCTGGGAAGTTATTTTGTATTAATATAATTTGACTTAGGCTTCCCTTTCAAAAATATAATGCAAAATATTAATTATTTAACTAATCGGTAGAGTCCTCTTAAAATGTTGTATGTATGTAATATTATTTCAGCACCCGTACCCCACGGAGGAGGAGAAGAGAATCCTGGCTGCCCAGACAAGGCTAACTCTGTTGCAGGTCAACAATTGGTTCATCAATGCTAGGCGTCGGATCCTGCAACCCATGCTAGACGGAAAGGACACTGGTAACCTTTGCACTGCTTAAGCCGACTGTTCTTAACAACCTTTTATCACTTATTTGGTCTACAGGCGGTGTGATTTTTGATTTTGGTGTGATCAAAAAATTAACATATATGTGCATAATTATTAAATAAATAACAATGAAATAAATCAATTAGAAAGATATACAGAAAAAATGTAACTATCGAAAAAATAATTTGGTAGCTAATAATATTTATTAGCCTTCTGATCTTGGGTTTGAAGTTTATTTCAGGCTATCTGTAATCATTATTTTTTATATATTTCAAAGATACACTGAATACATATACATATTAGAGAGAGCTCTAGAATGTTATATTATTAAAATTACTGAATGCTCCAGCAGGTACGGCGACCAAGAGAAAGCAGAGCGGGGGACAGGCTAGCAAAAGATTCTGGCCAGACAGTCTGTCATCGTTGCAACCACAACTCTCCGCATCAGGTAAAGGACACCATTATATAAAAAGTACCATTAATATAAAATTTTTGCAAATTAATTAATATAAATTCTCATTTATTTTAATCTAATTTTTCATAAATAGTTAAATCTAAAATTAAAAATATAATACATGAAGTCAATCTTTCAGGCCTCCTCTCCTCCTCTGAAGACGAGGAAGAAGAGGACCCCGAAGAATCAGAGTCAGAGCACGAGTTGGTCATCGATCAGCCCGGTTCCAGTCTGGAGCAGGCGTCTCCGCTGCCCGCACCCGTACCCACGCTGGGACACTACATGACGCAGGAGCACAATTGAACAAGCTCAACTGGCAATGGTTAAAGGTTCCATCTCAGTCTATTATATTATCAGCGATAATCACTTTACCGACTCATCGGTTTCGTGCAGTTTATGGACTTAGAATTAACGTAAAGTTTGCAATTATTTTAGTCTCAAAAGGAATTTACATAATGTTTGAATAATATTACTAACACCGTGATGATTACATGCATTTAAAAAATGCAATACTTTTCTTTTGAATGACAACATTGTCGAAAAACAAATGTTCATCGAGATACTTTTAACCATATCGCCCAGACAGCTACAGTTCAGCGGATCTTATGCTTCCAACGACGAGTAATATTAAAATATCACTTTGTATTTGACAAATTCCCGTGAAATATGGCAGACATATTTGAGATGACGATATTATAATGTTAAGCTTCTTCTCAAGAACTGAAAGATTTGCCAAACGATGTTAAGTATACTATTTTCCATTTGACAATGAACATTGTCCTGTTTTGACTCTATGAGTTCTTGTCGATTGTTCAAAATGAGAATGGTGGAATATTTTTTTTAACCTCATTCACTGCCGGTGTAAAACATATTTAATAAAATTTTAACTGGTAGTCAATGTGTTAAATACACTGTGTTCAATAATTCTCGTGTCAAACTTTGGTAGATTATTGTGTGGATTATTATAAAGAAAAATTGTATTCTAAATTTGTTAAAGATTTAAGGATATCCTTTTATACATATTTATTTAATGAAATTGTCTTCTGTTTAACTTTATCAGAAAACTTTTTAAACTTGTGTAGTTCTGTACATATAAAGAATCAGATCAAAACTATCTGCTCGATAATGTACCAATGCTTGGCACGGGTGTTGTAATCAATATTACAAATTACTACAAAATTTCTTTTAAGTAATTTAATTTTAATTAATGAAAACATTGTATACTCAAAATTCAATTTGAAATCAATTATTACTATAAATAGTAAATTTGTGAATTATTAACCTCATGTATACCCATATTGTGTTATACGAGTCGAGTGATACGATTTTCCCCACTACAGAAAACAAACACGTTTATCTGTAACATTAAAAAAAACTTATACATCTTTATAATTATTAAATATGTTACTGCTTAACTAAAAAAATTACAGCACATTGGTTGTCCAACTTTGCCACGATCGTTAAATAAATCCAAAGCTTCTAAAACAGTCTAAGTGTGCACAAAGAAATCTCTTAATAAAAAAACATTTTGTTTTGTAGTTTGTAGCATAAATAATATAAATACTACACAGATATCCGTGATGAGAATGTTTATATATTATACCTGAGATCATTTCGATTCATGCGTGGATGTAATCGGTAGAATCAGAAGTGTCACAGAATATTTTCAATTGTGGCTACATTTAGAACACCAAAAAAATTATATTTAAAAAAGTATCTATTTTGTCTATTTTACTCCGTAAACCTCAAAGCTTCAAACATTCTTGCAAAATACGTCATCTGAATTCTTCTTTTTTAAATCAACAGATGATAGCATCGTCCAATAGATATTCTGAAATACTCAAAGTCATTTTCATGTGTGTATACTATAGTTCTGTAAGTAGATATAAAATATCAATTTATTCCGCTATTTTAAAATCAAATTTAGAACAGTGTCACCGCAGATCCAGTGGAGGAGAGTCATCTGCACTTTTTCCTATCTCTTTACAAATTCAAATATATATATATAAATATTTTATTCACGCATCTAATGTTTAATAAAAATGCAAGTAACACGTATACGTAAACAATACCTCAATACGATAAAATAAACTATCACAATAGATGTTATTACATTTGTATAAAAAACTATATAGACTAAATTATTTTACTGACTACAGTGCATAATAGATTAAACAGATTTATTTTTTTGATGATTTACAAGTTGCAGGTTGCTTTTATATCAGCGTTGACAGTTTTTATGTAAGGTTTTTTATGGCTCGCATCTAGGGATCCCTCGCTGAATCATTCCTGTAATTTAATTTCACTATTGTTTAGAACTATGTTATGTTATACATATGAATATTATCAAGTTCAGTACAACATATCAAAATAAGCCCGTTTGTATTCCGCTTTTTTCATTAAACTTTTGAATTAATTTATTGGAGTGAAGCACAATTGAAAATCAATCAATAATCCCTTTACACAAAGGACCTCGTCAATGTCCAAGATGTTGCATTGCGATGCGATATGCAAAAAAATAATTCAGAAATAATTATTATAGACTCGCTTCATTAGCAACTGAATGTGCGAGATGACTACAACAGTGTTCTCACTCATGTCTAGGAGATATGGCCAGTAAGCTTAGTATAGATCAGTTGATCATTCTGCTCAGCATATAAAATACAGCCGATAATAAATTACAGTTCTTTACATGACTTTCGAGCCATGTATACACCGTTAGGTTTTCCTAGGCCCTTTGGCTAAAATGCACATTCATAATAACTCCAAAAAAGAAAACATCTGTGCAGTTTGAAATAGCTGATGTGATGAAATCTTAATTGTCTAATTTTTATTGATTTACGATTAGTAAGGAATTCCCAGATGACCGCTATATAATTATTTTTCACACACAAGTATACGATAATAATCACAATATAATATCAATTTTTTATCTGAAACCGCAATTATAATTTTATTAACGTACACCTATGACACATTCTTTAAAATGTATGGATTTCACATTTTGACAAACGCCAAATTGAAGTTTTACCCTTTGCGGCAATTTCCGTATTTTCCAAAATACGTTCCAATGTATACGGTAGATTATATATACATATATATATATTTAAAAACAAACACGATTTGTATGTCTGTACAAGTGTTAAGCATGTTATATTTGTGATTTATAAAATGAAACTATGTATATTTTAACACTTGGCAAAATGTTAAATTGGAAAATGAAAAATTGTTTTTTTTTGCATAATAATTTTTAAATAACTTTCTAACAGACTTCAATATTTTGTGATTAATAAATCAATGAATAATTTATTTATCTATAATTGTATAAACAAAATATTGACTGTCTAAATTTTGCTTTGAATTATGATTTATTGAATGTGGTTGTATAATGAAATAATGCCAGTGTGAATATTATTACAAAATATTTATATTATATTAACATAAGAAACGAAAATACGTAAAGCATGAGACAAGATTATTAAATAGTAATTTTCTATGTATAATAAATTATCTGATCTTTTCAAAACTTAGTTTTTCGTAGTCCGTAGGCGTCTTGAATAACCGTGGATACGAAACTACTTCTGATGATACTCTTTTTAAAATAAATATTTAGTGTAACGGCATTTAAATTAGTGTTTTAAAATATACCGTAGTGTTCAAAGTTGTGCTACTGTTCAATGTTTGCCTCATTTGGAGCGATCCTCATTCATTAATTATATAATATATAATTTTGTTATAAGATAAATATCTATGGTTCATCTATTCATAAGTTTTTTGTCTGTTTCATAGAAAAAGGCGAGCAAAATTTGCAGTCAGTAAAGAGACATTATTCAATCTTGTCGTAACTCTTTCATAATTTTTTGCTTCCCAAAAAAATGGATGAATCACGGATATTGTTCTATTTCAGTTTTGCACGACTTTATGAATAAACTAAATGAATAAACAGATAAAATATACGTAAACATATTGCTTTGGATCACATGTGGAAAAAAATGTTACCTGGATTGATAAAGTACAATTTTAATTATTTGGAAAATATGACTCAATGTCGAGTCCAGTAGCAAAGCTTTGAATATAGTGTTAGTCTGCCATTGTGGAATTTTCAAGTGTGGCGTTGTCCACTTATGGGATCTCTGGTTTCGACGATTCGCTGTGAAAACACATATTTATTTCTGTATTTTATTATTTTAGCTTATTAATAATTGTTAATCCGGCAACGGTGCTTTGTGTGGGATATTCTCAGGGTTTTTTTTTTTGGAAAATCTTAAAAATATAACAAGCAATTGTAAACTCTCATTGTGTGTTTTCCTTATTTATTTTAGTACACTTTTCTCATAAATATAAAATAGTATTTTGATCATGATAATAATTGAATAAATATATTCTTTCATTCTAATATTTAGATTTGTATATTTAAAAGTTGGAGGCTGGATTTGTAAACCGGATTCATTGCCAATCAACTTAACTGAACCTGGTTGCTTAATCAACAACCAGGTTCCGTTCCAATAACAATCGGTAAACAAACTCTGAATATAGGCAACGTGCATTGTTTAGAGTTTCAGAGTACACACTGCACTAAAATGAAATGAATCAATTTGTAAAACAAATTGAGAAATGTTTTAACTATTTATGTTTTTAAATTTTCCAGATTTATGACATTTGAGAAATTCCTCCAATCGCAAGTCATTTTGCAGATGTCCGTGTCTGCTTTCAATGTGTCATATATATTTTAGTGGGTGATTTAGTGGCAAATGAACTATGTGTAATATTACTAGCGTAAGTCTAGTAAAGTAAGTCAAACGTCTTCTGATTGCGCGGGAATATCGCCGCAACGTCGTATACAATTATTTTTAAGTAGGACCTTTTGTATTGGAAGCTTTGTGGCTATTCTGTTTTAGCGCCAGCTGTTTGCTAAACTCGGGTGCAGGAAATTTTTTTTTTAAATTATGTCAGTTATGTATATTTTTATTCAGTAATTGGTCATGCTAATTTTTAACAGATTAATATCGAGATCATTATGAATAATAAATGCCATTTTAATGTTTTAAATCTGGTTCGCAGTTGATCACAAAATTTTGAAGTTTTCCTTATTTTCTATTTAATAACACGGACCTTGAAAATGTTGTAAGATTTTGAAAAAAATTGAAATAATGTCTCAAACGCATAAAATATTATATTTTTGATACGGGGCTGTTAAAAATATATGGATTAAATAATTTTATAGTTTATTCAAAATGACATCTTCGATGATCAATTCACTATCATTTGATTTTATATTATTTTTGTTTCAAATAAAATTGATCAAAATGTTGTAATTGTTTTCTACTGATTAATGAATAAACATAATTAATTTTCCGCAGTTTAAATTGCATCCGAGTTGCAGATGTTGTGTTTATTAGTTATTAATGTATAATTTTGGATGAAACTGTGATAGGCGGGAGTACCGTGTAGGACGTTAGTTATAACACTAGCTACTATGGACGGGATTATAGTTTTACCGTTAAGTCATAAACCTGCTTGTTGTAAATAAACCCTTCCATCGAAACTAATGTAACATACTGTTTTTTTATTTAATTATTAATTTTGTTGTGGTTAAATATTAACGCGATTACTATTCACTAGCATCGTATGACATTTTTATGAATGTAATTATTTGCTAAGGGATTTTAAAAATCAATAATTGCTTATTGCCGGATAAATGCGATCTTTCCTTTTTTATCCTAATTATAGCTCGACAGTTATGTATGTGGGTAGTCAATCCGACACACCTGAAGTAACATTGCTGTTGAGTATTTTATTTTTGTCCATAATGACATAATTTTGATTCTTCATATTTTTTAAATATTAAAAAATGAAGAACTATAATTAATTTTATTCTAACAGAAAATTGCATACTATGTATATATTTTTTGACATTTATTCGGATACAGATTTTCGTAATAAATAAAAATAATAATTATGTGACTTATATATTATTGTATATATCGAGACACTGATTTTTTAAAAATTATTTTTATTCTTGTACAATACTCATTATTTTTAAGACTAGTAACATATTTCAGTTGTGCGGGAGGAGCCGGACCGCAATCGCAAAACCTTTATTAAACACGCAACAATGACCTTTATACAATGCCTCGCATTTAAGATATTTTTGCCCAGCTCACATTGCATGCAACTGCGCTTTCGATTTTGTTTTTTTTTTATTTCAATAGGTGTGTGTCTTATGCAAAAATAGCCTATAACGCCATGACTTTGCCGATAGGATCGGTAGTTTTGCAATTAATATAGGTTTTTTCAATTTCGTTCTAACGGCTTTTGGTTGTATATTTAATTATCTAGCTTGGCGATGGAAGGGTTATTCTCAAAATGCTTAATTTTAAGGCCTATGTGAGTTAAGTCTTACGCAAACCCACGCAAACATTTTTATAAACCAAAACAATAAAAATATAGAGATTATTAAAAAGTGCCAATGATTCTGCTAAACTTATGCCTTATAATAATGCGAAAATAATATTTATATATGTGGTATCTGAGATCATTACATTAATACTATGCAGTACATCAAAACGGTCTCGCATACCATATGTATGAACATGATTATTGCAAAAGCAACTGAATTGACTTTAACTCTGTTAACCATTTGAAATGTTATGTATGTAAATTTATTTGAAATGCACAGTGCATTTATAAATTTTAATAATGTTTAAAATTCTGATCGATGCATTTATAAATTTTAATAATGTTTAAAATTCAAGTTGACGGAGAATTGTACTCTCTTCCCGGTTCTGAAATATGGACCCCGATAATTTTTGTGCGAGAACTTTCAACTTACCACAGAGGAAAAGTGCAGTTGGTTGTCAAATTGTATAGGAGACAAAAATGCTATCTTGATGAAATTTTTGACACATATTTTTGAAACTCTGTAATGGATTACTTTTATTTCTGAAGTTTCCGGAGAATTTGATAAAAGATAAAGTATTTATCATCAAAAAAAATCTGTATGTTTTAATCACTGTGTATTACTTTTGAAAGAGAAGTGTTTTGTTAAATAATTATATTATTCAAGTTTTATATATTTAAAGATGTCTCCTAATAATCTGTCAACAATCTATTATGAGGTACTTTATGCATTCAGTCATGAGAAAATAAAATGTGCGCGTGGGTTGAAACTAAGTGTTGTTGAGTTGTATTCGGCTTCTACGCATTTATACATTTAATTTTGATACGAAAATGTATTAATACGATAGGTGCTAAGTTATTTGATTAAATTCTCTAGAATTATTAAGGTCCATTGTATAATTTATTTCTGCATCTATGGAATGCGAATATGTCTTGAATTTGTTGGCACAATGAATAATTGCTTTAGTGTTGCCGCTTGAATGTATTTTATATTGAAATATGAGTGAAATACTTACTTTTGTTGTAATTTTTAATAATTTAAATAAAATGGCTTTGAATAGCTTAAAAAGAAGTTCACTAAATATTAACTTAAACAAGGTTCTATATAATAAATTATTAGTATGTATATTATATCTGAATGAGAATAAGGAGTATCTGTGGAACGATCAATATTTTATCAGGTTTATTGAGAATCGTCATTACAAATAAAGATATATTTTTAATTCAATGTTTTGCCATTATAAAATATGATTAGTTTCTCGCGGCAACATTAAATTATTAAAAAGTTCTGCCAACATGACCTCCATGTATACCAATTGTAAATATAACGATTATATATAAATGGATCGGCATCTGTGACTATGATATATATAGCCGACTCTTATACGAAGCAATAATATGATGTGAAATTTTAAGGGATTATTAGGCAGCCATACCTGTACCTCAGTCCTGCACATGTTCCCTTATGCCACCTTTACAGCATTGAACAGTTACAAAATGTTGCCAAATTAATGAAATCTCACTAGGAATTGAAAATGATTATTTTAAATTTTGCATAAACAGACTAAATGCAATCATTCACGAGTTACAGTGTTGATTTTTCAGAAATTAATTTTATCTCACGAATTGATGCAGTGATTTGATTGATAAACAATATTAGTCAAGACATTGCAATCAAACTTCTGGCCATGTTTACACCGACTGAAACTCTGCCAGAATAACTTTTGTGCGTGTAAATTTGTGTGTTTTAGATGTGTAAATTCGCAACACCTTTATGTCTTCTTTTTGCACTAATAAGAATTTTGCATTCTTTTAAATGATGTGCTTGTAAATTGCATAAAGTCTGTGTCATTATGTTATTTAATATTTATTTGGAACATTATGGTTATGATGCGGCCATCTATCTTTGCACAAATAACGAAGTGTCTCGTGTTTTATGAACAGAATAATTAAAAGCTTGACTAAATGAAAAGTCGATTTCGCATTAAAATATAATTGTCTTGTGGACAACCGCGGGAACATGTGAAGGGCGGATAACGTAAGTGTTAAACAGTTAGTGTTTAAGTGAAATATTTCAGTATACTACTAAAATTAATGCTGTCCAGCAAATATTTGCAAATTATTCGTGTATTTAACTTTACAATGTTTACGATACAGAACAATAAATATTTCCATCTTTGTCTGAAGGGGTCTTTCATTTACACCTAACCTTATAATATGCAAACATCACTGAATCAGATTAAATCTGTGTGAGAAAGTACTGGGTTCTATTTGTCATACCTACTGTGAGGTGTTCTGGAGTACATACACAAATGATAAGAACTAAACAGTCATTAAAGTGGGATGATTATGTCGGAAAGAATGTAGAAGAAATCTATGTGAGGTAACTCTACGGCAAATTAAATATATTGAAAATGTTATATTTCCGGGTTAACATTAACTTGTGTACACAAATGGATAATAGTAACACAACATGATAAAAATTGGAAGAAAATGACTTTCGGACAATGAGATAAATATCTTCCTTGAGCCACAAATGTACATTACTTTTCCAAACACACGAAAAACCATGAAGTCTCTATCAGAAAAAAATCTTCAAACATTTTTTATCATATAGGAAACAAGAAATGTAGGCAAGGGTGGTTCGCCGATTTTTACTTCTCTCAACTGTCAATGATGATTATGAGGTTGAAATAAATGAAACACAAAAGATGTTCAATCTAGGTACACTACGATGACAGAAATGAGAATGCGTTCTTGCCCACAGAATACCTTGTTTTATTTCAGTTACAAATAGTACATTCATTTATTCATATTTTTCCCACCGTATTAGCAAGGCGCATTTTATAAGAAAATGATAGTCTTTGTTTACCAAAATCTATCCCACACCGATGATTATACCTTTAAATTACTGACTCGTGTCTTATCATATCATTTAATTGGCATCACCGCGGAGACCTCGCAATTCTGTGCGATACAGATTTATTAAAGATCGTATGATGAATTGAGTTGGAGAATATGTCCTATATTCTATAAAATGAATTAAAATCGTAGCGAAGATTTTGAATTTTTAAAACAATTGTGATAGTTTTTAAAAATATCTATGTTGGGTACATCACGAAGAAGGATTCAATCAATTAGTCTATATTTAAATCAATTTAGTTATATTAAAATATTGGAGATTGATGGCCTACTACTCTAACATTTATTACTTTTTCTATATATATGTACATGCCTTTTCTTACATTTTTCTTCTGCTTACACTTTCTTTTGTTTTTTTATTACTTCAAAAAGTTTTTTTTAAATATAATTTGGAAGCTTGTGGAATATAGGCATCCTAGTCTAGCCCTTTACCAACCATAATACATTTTTAAAACAAATTAATTAGTAAATATTCCTCGCAAACTTACTTGAATTGATACAGGTTGCATTGTCATTCATTTCTATCGGTAACTTTAATATCTATGGCACGGCACAAGTTCATTTTACTGAAGTATATAATCAACCTGCCAATTCAGGAAGGAACTTAGAGTTCTTCTCCCTACTGTTTAGTGACTTTCTATAAGAAATAAGCGAATAAATTTATTTGTATGTAGTAAAAATATACTTGTTTTTGTTGTATTGTAGGTCTTAAATATATATGTACATGAAATAATATTTTTGGAACCAAATTGAATAAATACTAATGACCCATGCCCGCGAATGAGATTTTTAAGAAATTTTCGACTGCTCTACATGTGCACACCATGTCTCAGAGATTCGCATCTCACTTCATGTTATGTACATACATCATTCTCATCAGTTGAGTGATTTTGAAAACAGAGTAAATGTTTGTAATTTAACTTATATTAATGTTTGCTTATTGTCATTATTATTAACTTGTCTTTACTTTATATTAATGTTTAATGACTTATTTATATTTTACAGAATAAATAGTTATAGGTGTCTATGGTGGTTTTAGGTAACAAATGTGTGTGTGAATCGAATCTCCAACAATCAGAGAAATGCCACAGTTGACTATGAATTTTTCCATATCTCATGACTATCAGGTAGTTATGCTACACATGATGTTGGCACTGGATGACCCACATTTACAAATTTCCAATTTATGATTTTTCATAAAATATCACATTTACCACAGGTCAGATCTGACCCGGGTGTTTGAGAAATATGAATTACGCGATAAATATTTGTTTAATGCTATTTTCCTTCTACCTAATCTTTTATTCAATTTTTCCAAATAATTTGAGACATAAATAAATATTATCGTATGAAATTCAAATAAGTTATTGATAAAAATGTGAAAAAATGCCCAAAAACTGATCTAGGACAGTCATTTTTACGGGATCACCTCTCACCGCTTGAGTCAAATCATATATCGTCAACGAAAGGGGATACAAAAGATGCAACTCCACTCCAACCATCCTGCGTACTAGGAATCCAATCAAGTTATTTTACACATTTATATTATTATTTGTTTTTACTTCTTTTTGCTGTCGCTCCCAGAAAGGAACCCCAATAAAAGAAAAAGTTAGTTTTACAGCGCGCCGTGACTACCTGGCGATCATAGGGTCATTTAGTTTTGTCCTTGTAAAAATGACAAAGATACTACATTTTTGTGTGCAGTGTATCACAAGGCAGTTTGTAAGACTCGCAAGTATGAAATAATTTACTGCTTGGATTGTAAAGACAATCAATTTTGATCGGTTGTATCTATTTTTTGCATATGTTTTGTTTTTCAAATTCCTTTATTTTGTGTTAAAAAGGATGCATATATATTTTTTTTATTTTAACATACATATACATATTTAAAAAATATATTTTCATTATGATAATAACAAACAATTTACTGCCCGGATTGTCTTCATAGAAGAAAATAAATATTACAATCACAAATACAGGTTCTCTATTGTTTCACTTATTTTTTTAAATATATCAATTACATTTTTCCTTTTCTTATAATATTGTTGATTGCATTTCGTATAAAAAGGATGTAATTTTTTTTACATTTCATTTATAAATTTTTTATTTTAACTTCTGCATATATTTATGTGCAAAAATAAAATGAAAACTTTTAATTCAGAGAATGCAAAATGTTTATAATCACTGTCACAAAATGGCAGGTATTCGACAACGTACCAACAGTTCAGTGGATGTTTGTATTTGGTTCGTGTAGGACGTACGTTGATGCGCAAACATACATACCTAAATTATTTTTAATATTCTAGTAGAACGTTTTCGACACATCGTACCATTTCATTAAATCATATTTAAAATGAAATATCTATATGAAATCTCACAAAAAACTGTTATAAAACCAAAATCTTGTGGTGGGGCTAAAATGACCCACCACCGCCGGATGTGTTTTGCTTCGACCCATGGGTTAATAAAAAATATATATGAATCTAAAATTTGCATTTGAAGGATCCTGGAATCGTATTGGCCTGCCATCACAGTACTGTTGGTAAACAATGCATAAATAAATTATTAAAAGAAATTCAGGTATGGTTTTAAATCATAAAATATATTTTCAAAGCTTAATCATTCACACATTAAATTTTCTTCAATCACACAAATTGTTCACGGGAGCGGAGATTCTTCTTTATCCAGTTTCCATCTTTTGTTTCTCCAGTTGGGCTCTGTAATCAAAAACAACATTTCTAGCTGATAACATCATTTGAGCATTCAGATACAGAATGAGGGTGAAGAAAGATCAAGGACATTCGAAGACCCTCAACATGATCAGTAGGAAATAAGAATGTGAGTGGACAGTATAAGGGCCGGTTATTTGATGTGTAGTAAAATTTACCATAGTAATTTTTCACCATCGCCCGTGGTAAAAAACGTTTGCGGGTTGTTCGAACATCGAGTTTACTACTGTCAAAATTAATCCTAAATAATCATCAAAAATCTGAGAATTATGTCAAATTTGATTTATTTTAAATATTACACAATAAATACATACAATCTTACTCTTTTATTTTTGGTTTTTATTTATCTCTGCATTCAAAATCTATCACATCGCTGGTGAAAAATCTTCAGTCTACGTACTTATATAAATTCAACAGTGAGATCACCATCAGACGAACTCTCGTCATTAAAATAGCAGGATATTGAATGATTTGTTGTCATATACTGCAAAGTATCAATGTGACAGGTTATCATTTTTACCATCAATCGAACAGCCCATTTTTGCCATTTTACTATAGTAAAAATTTACCACTGATCACACAATTGGCCCTAAACAGTTTATTTCCACATTTATAAAACCTCGTGTCCACAATGATCTCAAAAAGGTACACGTGTACTAGATGTGCCATTCTAATTTACATGCAAAACATGGTTTGCAAAACAAAAAGGCTAATGATTCATAAATCACCTTGCGCTAACACTGTACTGTTCATTATACGCTTATTAGTCGAATCTCCGAGAAAAATATCATCTTTGGATACGGACCATAATAACTGTATTATAACTAGGTGTCAAAGTTAATGAGAGTACACTGACCTCAGCTGCTGGTTGAAATCATCCTGAATATTGTCATCCTCCCAGTTGTCTTCCCACACAGAGACATCTTCATCATCTCCATCTTCTGTTCCCCAGTCTGTAACATCATCACTAGTTAGCCAAATATGTGTACACACGTCTTAAATTTCACAAAATAGTGAGTATCAAAACACAAGTACTTTTGTATACACAAATAACCAAACTGAGATAATATCTAAAGATTTTGTAAATGAAGTAATAATCAAATTATTTCAAATAAAATTAAGAAAATACATAATGTTAAAATTTTAAGATAAGATTGTACATAATATAACTTTATATTAAAACATTAAAAAAATAAACATAACATAAACATTTGATTGAGCTTATTTTTCATAACAAAATTGACAATTTTTCAAAGCATTTTTTTTAAATTTCACGATGTGCACATCAAACGAATACATCAAGAGTCACTTCAATATTATTATTAACCCTGACCCACCCACATCTATTATGAAAAATTTAGCTAACTTGGTAGTCTCACTTGACAAGGTTCAAACTCCTGACCACTTGATCGCTGTGCAAGTGTCTTACCGCTAAACCAAACACGCATGACATTCAGTTCCGTTAACCCAAAAATCTCCCATTGTGAGTTAGCCCCTTATAGTTTAAAATAAGACTCGGCAAGATGCGAATTATGGAGAGAAATAATAAAGGTGTGTGACCGAAATGCCAAACATCAATGCATACATTTATAATGTAACAAGTTGTTCTGATATCGAAACATGATGATGCACATAATAAGTAAAACAATTCATACTGCTGCGTTCTATTCTAACAAAAAATATATTTATAACGGGAAAATTGTTGGCAGAATATCAATATGAAGAACTTCAACTGCGTACACGGCCATGAGAATGACGAAGGGATAAAAAGGTTTAAATCATTTTAAATATCTAGATTGTCTCAGGGCAGCCGTCAAAAGCAACAAGTTTCAGCGGATGGCAAATTTAATCGAAAGACAAGTAAAAGAAAACAAAAATGCGGCACAATAAAGACGAATGTAAAAATGATTTACTTTCTGCGGGAAATTCTTCAAATTCATCGTCTTCCTCCAGGAGACCAAGATCCACTTTGGGTTTTTCACTCATTTCTGGATTATTTTCTAGACTCACTTCCAAAAACACTGCAAGAACTAACGAATGACGATTACTTGACAGAAATTAGTTCTTTCTTTGATTAATACTTTCTTCTTTTTAAATATGTATAAACAGCCATTGAATTTATAACCGCAATGTTTTAAGTACGCACGTACGTATTTCAGTACCCAGTACCTACCAATAGTAATTTGAATGGAATTTGCACAAAATAAAAGTGACCGAACGTCATCTTTATTGATACAAATATTTCTTCTGCGTTATTCCTATCATGCGTTTATTTTGTCCAATAGCTGAAATTTCCACGTTTGATCTGGTGGCTAAGGTAAACTAATATATATTATCCTCATTGATAAAAAATGGCTAACGATTTTAACAATAATAATAAAATGAACAATCCGCATTGTTTCACTTTAAGCAGACTTAACATCGATGATTAAAAATACGTCCGGTCCTGTCTATATGGGCCTATTGTCGGCGATTTGTACGAACTGGCAAGATGAAATTTCCTATATTTCTTTTATTTTTGATTATTCGGCTAACTAACGTGATAGCTTCGCATCATTCTACGTCGAGGCATATCAATATTATTTTACATAATTTACGATCCAAAAATTCTTTAGAACACAAAGCTTACATCATCATTATTGGCTGTACAACCTCTGGTGAATTTTCCTACATTGATCTTTATTACTTAAGTGTGGATTGCCTATTTAAAAAGAAAAAAATATAAATCTATTACACACTGATTTTCTCAAGTCCAGGATTTCTAGACAGATATGTCTTTAAGGATATTGTCACTCCACTTCGATAAGCGTTTTGTACACTAAAATGTTGATATTTGATGATATTATTAAATATTAAAGGCAAAGATTACTATGCGAGATTACTGTGCATATGTATTTGTAGCATTTTAAAGTTTCCACATGTTCCATTCCACACAACCGGCATATATTTGGTCTTCTGCTGATTTACTGATCGTTCAAGGTTTACAAGGTCTTTACTATAATATTAATGTTAACCACATTGGCGAGAATTCTGGCAATAGTGGAAAGCCAAGAAGTAATCAACTGCATAAACCAACAGTTCAACGAATTTGTCAAATCAATATCGTTCCCATTATTCCAATGCCCGAGATCCGAATAAGTTTTTCTAAAGTAATATTGCAGAAAAGACATGCTAATCCGTTTTTTTCTCTTACTTCGTAGAGCGCTCACCGTTGATTAAAATAATTAATACTCAGTTATAGAAAGAAAATTACTTTAAAATGTTACGCCAGCATGAAATAATTTTTAGATTTTGTTAACATTTCAGAGTCATATAATTTTACTAATTTAGCGGGACTTATCTTTGATAATTAATAAAATAAGAGACTTTCTACATGAAATGTTGGACAATATTGTGATATTAAAGTTTATTTACAATTTGAGCGTTATTTTAATACAACATTAAACTTATCATTATGATTTTTTTTTATAATTTATCGGTGCAGTTTATGATATTTTTTTTGCATAACATTAAACTATATTTTGCTTTATTCAATGTAGTATTTAAAATAAATGCTTTTTTCTCTATTTTGTTGTTTTTTTTTATTACATTTCAGTTTGTATTTTGCATCATAAAATAGCATCGATTTATTTGGTTTAAGGATTAGATAAGACTCTTTTTATGTAGCATAAAGCATGAATACATTTCACTACATATGGTGAAAATATGATATATTATTATTTTTAACATGTTGATCTTTTTTATAAATATATTTTAGGTGTTTAAAAACAATAATTATCCAATGATTAATAAACTTACAATCTGAGTATCCGTAATAATATTGTGTTTCCCCATCTATTACCAATGACTTTCTGGATGTATTGTATTCGGATGTAGTCATTTGTGGCTGTAAAGTGCTTGGTTAAATGGCCAGGTCTGTGAGACACGAGCAGGGCAAAAATTATTATGTTTTTAGCCGCCCCCAGGGCCTAGCAGCAACCAATCGGCGACAACCGATGAGACGCAGACCACGCAGCGGTCACCAATGGCCGCGTAGCGTCCACTATTGGCCATAAACAATCGGCGATTAATAACTATATTATTTATCTATTAAGAATGACAGTATATAATCTTTCTTTATTCTATTATCCATGGATACAATTGATGTTTGAATTTGACCTTGATGTTGGGACGTGTCGGCTGCCGGCTGTATTCTGTCATTTGGCCTAATTTTTCGGTTGTCAAAACACAATATTATCGTCCGAATTTAGTTCCCAGTTGTTGTGTCCACATCAATATAAATTTTCCTAAAATGTCCAAAACGGCGTTGGTCCTGTTGGCCGAAGGCGCCGAGGAGATGGAGACAGTGATATCAGTTGACGTCCTGCGTCGTGCCGGCGTGAGTTTATTTATAGCAACCACATAACAGTGTTATTTTCCGCTGTTGTTATGTATCAGATTTATATAATATTCGCAGATTGATGACGCAGGAAATGAAACAATACAATTATCATAGGTATATTTTTATTTTAGTTCCCTCAGCAACCGTTTTGCTCTGAATTTAAACGATAAATGTTTTTAAAAAAATGATCTGCTTCTGCCACACGCTACCAAAAAGAGTTGCTTAAAAATAAATTTTTTGGTATGAATTCTGACAATAAAACTTCCAAGTTCACGCAGAACCCTGACTCCCTCATTTATTAAGACCTCAATACTGTTCGCATCTGAATGTCTTATTGACAGAACTTAAATCCGACATCCCATAGGGAATTATAAATTTAGATATAAAAGGTCACCTTTTTGCATGTACATAATTGGAATAAATTTTAAAATAATGTATATATAATTTAATTAGCTTAGTACAGACGTTGGTAGCAAATGAAGATCTTATAAATGATAATGCAAAAACAGTAGATCAAAACACTAATTTTATGAAATGATTATCGTGCAAAAATTATAACACTGTTTTAATGCTGAGCTTGACCTATATCAGTTTGAAATGTAAACTTGACCATTAATAAAGTATGTACATTATCTGTTGTACATGCAAATTTTAAATAAAATAAATATATAATCTTCTGGCACTTTTATCACTTCTTCTTTCAAATAGGCAATCCACCCTTTAATAGTGATTTGTGCCATTAAACAAGTTTAAACATTATTTCATAGACAGCAGTACAACAATATTATTGAATAGGGAATATTGCATTACAAGTTAATATCATTGACATTCAAGAAATTTGCTATTATATAGCTTAAATGTGGCGAGTTGAGGGAAAGAAGATGACACAAGTTAACCGGGAGTTGAAAATTACCATTGACAAGATTATTGTAAAAAAAACCTGTGATCCGCAATGGACAGGCAAAAAAGACACGGTCAAGGGTTTTCTCCTCGGCACCACATTCACACATTGGGGAGTCTATTATGTTCATTCTGAACAAATGAGAGGCCACCTGGCAATGCCTAATTCTCATTCTAGAGATATTTGCTACTGTTCTTTTTGAGACTTTCCTGTTGAAGTACCAAGGGGAGCGGGGAATATATCTTTGGATTATTTTAAGACGATTACCCTTGTAATTGTTTGGATCCATCCATTGTGCAGACCAGATAGAATACGTATGTTTTTTTACAATATTAAGTCTGTCATACATCGGGATATGGAATTGATGGGGAAGAACTCTGGAAAGAGTAGCCTTCTTGGCCAGTTTATCAGCACATTCATTTCCCTGAATTCCCTTATGTGCAGGGATCCAAACGAATGACACCCGTTTATTGTTGCTGTACAAATCAAATAGGCATCTTCTGATGGAACAGATTATCTCATTGTCTAGCCAAACTTTCATATTAGCAGAGAGGGATTCAAGAGCTGCTTGAGAGTCGGAGGATATAACAGCCTTATCGACGTTCCGGAGAACGCAGATGTCTAAGGCCTTTTATCACTTAAGTGGATATGAAAAAAAAGTTACCGTCGGAACATTCCATTTCTTTATATAAAATATATTAATCAATTAAGCTTTGCGTATCCAACCTAGGTAGGTACCTATTTCCTATGTGTTCAATAATTATTTAATTCAATACCAGAAGATAAGTTATATTAGGTTTGAAAATGTGGTTTCTTCCTGTCATTGACAGGCTTTTCATTTAATTTTGAAAAATTGATCCTGGGGTGGTTTTACAGAACGACTCTTTAAGAGATTCATCACTCTTGTCTACATAAAACTCACCCCAGCAACCTTACTCTGGATCTTGCACTAGCGACACCTATTAATGTGAGCAGGCCGAGTGCTCTATCCATTGTTGTATTTCGAACGCTACATTTGTGCATATTATCTGTGTGCATCGCTAGAATATGGAATAAGGTTGCAGGTTCTAACTTACAATAACAATAAATATTAATATAATTTGTTTCTGGGATAATACTGAGCCTTAAGTATATATTTTTAAAGAAAATTGGTAAATATTAAATAAAAATTCTCTCTTTCTCCGAATCCCTTGGTGGGTGCTAGCGATCTCGACTGTAGTCAATTTGTTGTTACTTTTTACAGTGTGTTTGATGCATGTTTATTTTAGAGAAATTACACCAAAAATTGAGAAATTAAATATATTTTATTTATTGTAATCTAAAAATTCTATGATGATAGTCAACAAACACTCCTACATGAGAAGGCAAACTCCCACAAGAAGCAGGCAACATATCCTCAATGGATTATAGTCACGTGATGATGAATCTTAAAAAATATATCAGTTGTTCGCCTGGCAGCAAGTACTTGGAGTGGTCACGTTTTATAAATGAATTCCCACTATTCACTGGGAGTCAGATGATCTCACATATTCTTCTTGGGAACATCTACAATCTGAAGAATTTAGAATCAATAGATTTAGTAGAATAAATAGGTGTAAGGTTAGAATGTCTAGAAAACTAGGCCAAAAATACAGGATTATCAGATTTCAGGCCACATCCTATGTGATGAATGTCTTCAAAATAAAACATTTAACATTTTTCTACATCACTTTTGACATATTCTGCTTCAGATGACTTGGAATCGTTTGGCGTGAAGTCTCATCACCACTTAGTTCATCTTTTGAAATGCATCGCTTTTTAGGTTAGGATGGTCCAGCTTCGTCACTTATTATGTATCAGTTTTACACTTCAGGATTCTCTATAATATAATATAATGTCTTAGTTTAAAACAGTTAGTTCATATCATTCAATAATAATGCCAACTAACATAGTTATAGACTAAATCAATATTTGTTTCCGGATAGAGGCAGTGGCACTCAGTGACACCAAATTAACCTCAGATCAGAGCCACATTAAAATAATTAATTATTGAATATGAATCCAGGTGGTCGTGACCCTGGCAGGTCTGGATGGTTCTGGCCCTGTAAAGTGCTCCAGGCAGGTGGTGCTTGTTCCTGACAAATCCCTGGAGGAAGCCCTCGGGATCACCAGGGTTTACGATGCTGTAAGATATTATTATTTGAGTGAATATTATTTTTTTGATATCTTTGTGCTCATAGAATAGGATTACTTTTGATACTTATATTCATATTTAAAAGCATGTACATACATGTTACTGAGAAATTTCAAAACCTGGCATTATGGAAAGTTTACATTCAATTGAGACATTTGTAAAATACTGAATTGACTAAATAGATATTGACAGTAGTACACCAATTTTTTTTTGATAAAACTTAAAATTTACTGTATCCCGAAAATGACTACTTTAAAAACTGCAATGAAGTTTTTAAAAAATGAATACAAATACAAAATGTTTTACAAAATCCTGTGTATTTAGGTGATTCTACCCGGAGGTCTGGGTGGTTCAGAGAAGCTGGCCTCCAGTTCGGTGGTGGGGGAGTTACTGAAGGAACAGGAGACCTCCGGCCGCATTGTTGCTGCCATATGTGCTGGTACATACATTCCAGATTAATTGCAAGAATGCTCCCTTTAAGAACTTCATATGAACAAAACAAGCTTCCGGATTTCCCAATATGGGGAAAACGGATGATAAAATTTATTACTTTTTTGAATTATGACAATTCAAACATTTAAAATGGTGGTTCAACAGTTATTAATAGCAAGTTTTTTTTGTATTTCATAATAATAGGTGATATAGTAAGCTATTTGCCGAAAAAATATTACCATATTCAAATTTATCAGCTAGTGTTGTGATTTCTGTAAGGGATATTTATTTAAAATAATTATACCTACTCACAGATTAATAAATAAATAGACATAATATGAAGTGAATGTATAGGAAAGGGTTTTGGGCATTCTACACATATTTATCCAACGAAACATAAATCCTATAGATTATGACACATTTATGCAATAGTAAAAGTATTCACTCTTCGAAAATTAAATTATATTGTCAGTATTAAAATTTTCATTCCAATTGAGTCATATTATTAAAAAAAGTCACAGAGCTCTTTGATTGCGCGAATGGCATCAAAGTGATCACGTGAATGCCACCAAAATAAAAAAATTACAGACCAGGAATTTGCGTTAGTTCATGTTTATTTATTTGGTAGTCTTTGCACTTACCATATTATTTGTTGTGTATATAAATCATATTTGAAAAATGATTGATTAATATTTAACTCCTACAGCTCCCACAGCCTTGAAGGCCCATGGCATAGGTCTGTCGAAGAAGGTGACCTCTTACCCCAGCACCAAGCCTACCATGGAGGCGGGCGATCAGTACACATACCTGGAGGGGCAGCAGGTTGTGGTAGATGGGAACATCGTCACCAGCAGGGTGAGCAGACTTGTGTCCTTTGCAAACAATTTAAATGCAAAATTTGTGTCTATACAAATAACATTTTAATAATTAATTAGAATCCCTGGTATTTTGAACTAATACTTATCCTTTCCAATTGTGAAGATTTTTAGTTTCGTTTATAAATTAAGTATGCGTTTAAAAGCCATTGCATTAATGTTAACAATATTTGAATTAAAATAATGCAATGATTACATTTTTCAAGTTAAATCACACTTGTTTGATTAATGGTTACCATTGTAAATTTTTACCTTCGCCCGTGGTAAAAACATTTGAGAGTTGTTCGAACAACAAATTTACAATTGTCAAAGTTAATCCCGTCTAATAGTGTGGCAAAGCAATCATCAAATATCTGAGAATGTTGTCAAATTTGATTTATTTTCAATATTCACCATTGACAATTCACCCCCTGCGTTTTGAAATCTGTCACTGTGTTGGCTAAAAATCTTCAGTCTATACGCTAATATAAATTCAACAGCGAGATCATCATCTCGGATGAACTCTCATCACTAAAATAGCGGGATATTTAATGTTTAATTGTTGTATACTGCAACTTTCAAAGTATCAATGTGATGACTGATGACTTTTGAAATAGTTGGGGAGCAATGACGTAGAATGAACAATGAAGTGAATGAAATAGCAATGACGGATGACTTTTGAAATAGTTGTGAAGAGTCCCGTCATTTTTAACGAACGATTTACGGTTATCACCATCCGATATTGAAGGGTAAAATTAGTTTACTATTGCATATACTTTTGATGAGTAAATAATTTTTACAAACCCGTTTACGCAAAAGTTGTTTCCTAAATTATCATTTACAAATAATATGCTTATAATCAAATAATACTTTGTATGGGGGGTTTGATTCCCACAATAATTATATTTTAATCAGAAATTTGTAATATTATTTGATCAAAAATAAAATTGAAACATAAAATTTTCATTATGGCTTTTCATTTCAGGGACCGGGTACCGCATTTGCATTCGGCCTAGCCTTAGCTGAGATTCTAGTTGGTAAAGAAAAGGCTGCTGAAGTCGAGAAGGGAATGATTCTGACTGGGTACTAGAATTACTATCAACTTTCACTATTACCGGGTAATAGAAATATTGTTGAATAGTAACTTTGGACACATTTTTTGAGACTGCCTTATGACGTGCTAGAATTTCAAATTAACAAGTGACTAGTGTGAAATTGATCATTAGAGTTGTGTGAAATATTTGAATAATTAAGAAATTAGAATGCATTTTTGGACATTGTTTTGTTTGTGTTCTTTTAATTTTTTATTGTTCTATATGCACTGAATTTCAAGAAGTCACAGTAATGTAGTATAATGACTATATTTTTTCACATCACAAAACTACTAGTGATCCTATAATATCGGAAATATTATTACCCTTGATTTACACATTCCTTTACTTGTCCCCGGAAGTGTAAAATCAGAATTCCACTGTATTATGATTTTATGCCAGAAAAATTTCATTAGTTGTATATGGCAAAACTTTTTGTGCTTCAATTAATAGCCTATCTACAATATATATGCTTTACCATCAAAGGAACAGGAATATCAAATATGTGTTATATTATTTCTATTAATTTTGTAAATAAAAATAATAAACATTTCATAATAAAATTGTTTTATTTCCATATTTTCTTACACAAATTTGCATGCAATATAAATGTATTAAAAAGACAATATGTACACGGTGACACCACCGCAAAGAGAATTTTGTCAACACATTGTTCCAATCGATTCACTGAGATAGACATTTCATAATTTTATAGTATTGTTTCAGTTTTTATGCCCAGATTTAATATTGAATCTCGAGCATAAAAGCATAACTGGTAGTCATGATATAAACACATCTTATTAATCTAGTGACGCATGCTTTTAATAAACAAACTTATGCATAATTTATCTTCACTCGGCACCTGCGTAAACATAAACATCAGTGTCTCATGCTATATTATAACACTAGCTTAATCTACTTGTTGAATCATTAAAAATTAAAACTGATAAATTTGGTAGACGATGAAGATGAGGGAGAAGATTAGTGCGACAACCGGGGGGGATTGTTATTTTCTGTAATGTAAAATAATAATAAAAGTGTTTTACAATCTAAAATATCAGTCTTAATAACAAGGATACACGAGATGATACCGGAGCAAATATTATTCTGAGAAATTCCAAAAGCATTTATCTGCCTTTTACATGAAAAATCAATTATATATGACATCAATTATAACCAATGGGGATGTTGCAGTACGTTTTGTTAACATTTAGTTTGGAATAATCTTGCACACCCATGGCTACACTTTTCGTAGCAATACAAACACTGCCGAGCAGACACTAAGCAAGAAAAACAGCAGTTACTCACATGAATTGTCGCAAATCGGTACACACCTGTAATAATGCTCACGCCAATTTTAAATAACTTGGATACAGTTAAAAAAATAATGAATAAATATCAGATATCTCAGTTATTTTTATTATATTTAATGGAAAATATAATAAATATTTTTGGCTGACTCAAGGGATCACTTTATATAAATATAACGTTCAAAATATAGCTTTGTTTCTACGAAATATCTGATATTTATTTAATAACAGTGCCTTTGTAATCCAGTAATTGTGCGTTCTTGAACATATTCAAATATTGCTAAAAAAATAATAATTTGACAATGCGTCAGCATCAAAGTTGTATACTGTAATTTTAATTTTAATGTCATTTTAAATAGTCAATTGAAAAAAAAAAGCGCGCTAATGAGCAGAGGTGTTGAAAGTAGTATTGCATAAGTATGCTTCTTTCAAACATTGTAATTTAGATATTTATTTAATCAATCGGTATACTTTACAAACGTAGACTTAAACAAAAATGTTTAAATTCAACAAATTTACACATGATACGAAAATAATATTTGCGTTATGCATACTTACAAAGTTAATTTGATTCATATATGCTGTAAAACTGATTTTTAATGATACACATTTTAATACTTTGCAAATAACTTGATATGTATATTAATATTTGCTCCAGATAGTCATCAACATTAAATACTGAAGTTTTTAGTAATGTCATACATCCTAGCGATTACGTACACAGTTACACTTTCACATGAAATAACCTAAACAGACGTGCAACATGCAGTTATATTCAATTATAATTTTAATATTAATGAGCATTTAAACATTAATCTTATTCAAAACATAAACAAACTCATAAATACATACAAACATGTCCAAGGCAAGATATTATTGCTTCAGAATTGCACATTATGATAATAAAAATACATACATAAAATATATATCGATTCAGTCTGTTCAGTTTTAAGCATGACAAGACAGACTACCGACTTTTAATGACTGATCTGTTAGATATGATTACTCCTCGTGGAGTACACTAAACATTTTTGGAGGTAGTATCAAAATCTGGGGCCAATCTCCTAAATATACATATCTGGCAATATGAAGAATAATATTTTTTTTTTAATGAAAACACATTATTAATGTGAAGATGCAATTTTTCAGAACATTGTTCTGCGCTGCGCTATTTTAATACAAATTAAATGATATAAAAATTGATTGAAAAAATATTTTTGTTGCCAGGTGGAAATATAAATATAACCTTAAAAATCACTATGTAAACAGATGATATTCACTACTGTTAAATTTCATATTTCAAACAAATTTGCAATCATTAAAAATATGTTTTTTTTTAATTTGAGACCAACTTACAAGCTACCATGTATAATAATAAAGTACAGAAAAAAACGTAAAAGTGGTGATTAGCAAACTGTTTTTTACTTCTGCAGATTTAGAGTTTGCCAGGAGACTATGATGTACGTAGCGCAAGTATGTAACAAATTTTTTTCAACATAGAATTTGACAAAAAAATATATAATACTGTAAAAACCGTATGTGAGCACACTATGTATAGGGAATATGCAAGGTTTTTAAGATCATTTGATATTAAAATGGTTTAGCGGTGAGCCATTTTGAAACCCTGAGAATAATTATCGATACAGTAAGTAAACAATTAATGTTATTTTCAATGATTCTACATAAAAATTGAAATGCTATTTCTATGATACATTTTATAGGTTATTCTAACATGCATAATGGACATTTCGGATCCCATTAATCAGTAAAATTGCACCTGTCTATGGTATAGCTAAACATTGAACTTTCAACACAAACATGTGTTTTGCTAATTTTTTAGGGAAACATATTTACCTGAATACAAGTTGTTTGAAGTGTTCCCGCACCGCAATGTTAAAGATATTAGTCCTAACGATGGATACTGCAATGGCTTTTAAAATACCGGTCAACAAGAGACTGCAGACTACGATCACAAGATTGAATTTTATATATCAAGCAGAAGAACGTATCACAGAGGGGGGGGGGGGGAGTGCATGTAGCACCTTAATATTTTTTATAACACAATCTCAAGATTATATAATGTACCATTTTCATAAATACAAAACAATATTTTTCTGCGTTACGTCAATGAATGTATTCACAATTCTTTAAATACCATTTTTAAATATTGAAATACAAATCACTACATACATTAGAAGATAATTTTGATAAATTGTAATAGTCAATAGACAATAATTCATAATTGACTATTTTTAATTACAGTTTACGTGTCTCCCAAGTTCTTCTACTAAATTGTGCTTCAACATTTTAATTATAATATGTTATCTAAAGTTATCAACTAGAGAAATTAGTTTAAATTCCCACATGCGAGCTGTCATGCAATCAGTAGTACAAATTGAAAAGGATGGATGCAGAATTTTCAGAATTGTTAAATAACTTTATATATGAGCAATTTTAAACATCAATTAATATGAATAATGATAAAATTAAAATAATGCAATTGTAATATAGTCTGACGAATGTAATTTGGCAAGCGGTGACTTTTCGAACTAACGTGCGGCTGTTCCCCTCACCCTTTCAGTTGAGGATTGTTGTGCGCAGTGAAACATTTTAAGTTTTGATATTTTAATTATGAAAATTTAGACAAGAATCATGTTAAAAACATTTAAAACAGTACATGGTGATGTTAGAACAATTGTCAATGAGGTATCGAAGTTTTGCAAAGCCGAAAAACCCAAAAAAGGACAGGACGCTACAGAGAGCGGCTTCTTTTACAGGTTTGTTTGCCTTAGTGCTGCCAGGGTGACTATTTGAATTATAATGATTGTTGTATCGAAATAGAATAAAAATTTTCAAAATATTTACAATATATATAAGAATGTTTTTATCGTATTAAAATGTGGATTTACTTTTGCTTCGTTTATTAGAGTTGTCTCAAAGATCTTTGTTAAGAATTTAAAAAATAAGGTAATGAAGCTTCTACATCATCGCATTTCAGTTTTTACTATTTACTTTGTTTTATTTAGTTATTACCTTTTACTTCTTACTTGTGTAAAAAAAAAGTTACTGTATTGAATAAATTACAATTTTTTTTTTACTTTATTTTTATGTACTTTCCAATAAAATATTTATATATACAGTGGAATCTCACTAATCCGGCACTTTATAAAATCTGATTACTGAAATGTATGGGAAACTGGAAAATGAAAAACATTTAAGTTTTATGGGTAGTACCAAAATGGCGTATGGTAGACATAAACATAGGTTATACTGTTACCGGCGATGTTAACTAGAATTATTTTAAATTATAAAATATTGTATTATAATTAACACCCTGGCAACTTCCGTCCATGGTACAGTGTTGCCCTCTGCCGTTCGCCAAGTTACGTTGATTGGACTACAGTCAAAAACAACAATAATTTCAGATTGAATTCGGTGTATATACTTTTCACTCAGTCATACATAAGTGCGTAAATCCAGTTCCTTGACCTAGGTTTTTAACAAGCATATCTAGCGCCTAATTCCAATACCCCCTAAAGCAACTTTATTTGTTTTTGAGTTATAGATGTATAATGTATATTTTGAAAGCAAAATATTTGTTTTTACATTAGTATTTTTTAAAGAGACAATTCTGTAATGCAAATTTTTTTCTGTATATATATATTGTTCTAGCAGCCATATTATATTTTAGATTATGTGATCATCAACAAACATTGTGATTGGCTGATTTATTTTAACACTGATTTTGAACATGCAATATCAATGGGTTTAAGTGGCAAAACTGCATATTCATCTTAAATTATCCGAAATCTGTATTAGGAGGTTTTGGAATTAGATGCTACATATCGACCCCTCCTATGTAAAGTATTGTAAGTAAAAAATGTCATTTTTAATCATTCTAGTATTTTGCATGTATTTGATGCATTTTTAAATGGCTGTAATTTTTATATTATTACGTTTATTAGTACCTACATCCTAGAATACAATATATATATTTTTTAAATTTGGCATGTAAATAAGTATGAAATACATGCAAAATACTAGAATGATTAAAAATTACATTTTTTACTTACGATACTTTACGTAGGAGAGGTCGATTTAATGATTTGGCTAAATTGTGTTTTAGAAAGAGATATTTTAATTTTTAATATTAAAATTTCATGGTTTTATGTAAAGACTATGTTGGAAATGCCTAAATATGTGAATTATGACATTAAGATTAGATTAGGTTAGTTCAATTTTATAAAATGATATTGTATATATGTAATTTTGATGTTTTGCATTTAGTGTACATCTTGTATAAAATATTTGACCAATAAAATGCAAGAAAGGTGGCGCTATTTAATATTTATTAATTTTAGAATATTGCAGGTACGATCTCCTGACAAATCATAATTTGGTACTGCTTGTTTAGATGTTTATTCATTGTGGCGTTGATTGTTTATGTATTGTTTGCGTGTTAGATATCACAAAAACCCTATTAATCGCTTACTTCTCCTTTATCAACCCTTCACATTAATATTGTCATAACTCCACTTCCTTTGGTTTCCGCAATTGAATATTTTATATTTAGGCATTTCCAACCAGTCTTTACTTAAGATAAATTTTAGATTTTTAAAACAAAACATTTCTAAAACAGTCCAGACGGAATCTTAATTTTACTAAATTTTATCATATTTAAAAACAATTAGGGTTAGTAAAACGATTAACATCCTCCATTTTTCTGTTTGTCCTACTGAATTATGTGAATCTATGAACCGTATGATATATCACTTGCATCAATTCTAAATTTACTCTTATTAATTCTTTCTTACTTATAATGTCTCATAAAATATGTTTTAGGATTTATGTATTGTATTTGAGTAGTATACCAGTTAACTTAGTCAATTGAGACTAACATACCTTATTTTGAAAATGAATCCTAATATAAAATACCATTACAAAAACAACACAGTTTAGAATAAGTTTTAATAAATTGATAAAAAATGGTCTCACGCTATTTTCTGAATGAAATTTGATATTTATAATCATAGAGAGGTTTTAAAATAAAGATGGACGTGATTTTTGAGCTGTGATTTCACCTTTTAGTGATTTCGCCATTACCAGTTGTCGAGGAAGTCCAAACCAGTTTTGGGTAGTGAGCAAGGGATTGAGTCTTCGGGAGTGTCACACAGGGACGACTCTGTGTCGCCTGAGATAGATGAACCCACGCCCAGTAGGGCATTCGCTTCTTCAAGGGCTGGAAGTAAATGTGCTTTTATATGATCTGTCCTAGAAATATTGAAATAAGAATGGAATATGCAATTATCTAGTGATCTACAACACATTGTGACAGTTATTGTGAAGGTATCTCTGAGTGAATGAGGTAGCCATATAGAAACATCTATAGAACATGAACAGCCAGAGAGTGATCCAAATTACTCCCACGATGATATACATATTATGCTGTCAAATTTAGGAGTTTTATGTGATACATATTATTATGTGATACTTTAATTGAAAATATCACTGAAAAGAGAAATGAACAGATAAATTAAGCAAAATCGAAAAAATCACTGAGCCCCAATGCAAAATGAAAGTGCCTCCTGTTTTGTACTTAAGATATAAGAATATTAAGTCCCGCATGGTTTTATTCATTAAATAGTAAGAACAAAATTAGTTTCATCTATATATATATATATATAAAGAAGAGTGTCTGTTGGATTGTTTGTCTTTTTATACAAAACTACAGTTTTATTCCGAGCTTGATGAAATTTTGCACCCTTGACCTTTAAAACAAGAGGAAGGTCACTGTCTACATGAGATATCGAAAAATCACCCCCATCTCCCGTTCCCACCCATTAAAGCAGAATTTTGATACTTCTCAATGAAATTTTGCACATTTGACGTTCAAAATAAGAGAAAAATTACTGTCTGCATCTGATTTTAAAAAAACTACCCCCATCCCCCTGAATGAAGCATCTTCACTCTGCATAATATTCACACTTTCATGAAAAAAAAAGTGTTCTGTAGTATGTATATGCACTCGCAACTGAAAAAAAATTGGTCTTTAACCCATATTAGCATATTAGAATGTTTTCATAATACATGTGAGAAATTATTTTGAAAATATATATATTTTTACTTTTTGTTGTGGTTAAAAATTATTATAACAAATTAGCACTGGGAAAAATATCAATGCCGAATGCATTGTAGAGTGCAGACCTTTTGGGCCTGTATCTAGCATGGGCCCTAATGCACTGCATCGGCATAGTTACACTTTTGATAACTGCTAACAAAATAAAATTAAGATATCAAGGTATAAAATCTTACAAAAGAGAATGTCTGATGAAAAGATTAATATGTAAAAGGTAAGTGTGGATGGTGAAAAAAAAATGTAGCTGAGAACCATTTCTTACATGGTGCAAACTTGAAAAATTAAATAATACCATAATAATGATTTCTGGAAGAAAATTAAATTCAGACATGCCTTTTGGCCATATCATTGGGCTCTGGTAAAGTTGTAAATCTATAATGTAACAAAATGTTAAATAAATTAACTAATACTAAAGATTTACATACTATTGGTATCATGTGTCAAAGATTAAACTAGATAATTTACAATTTTTGCATGGTCATGTTCATAAATCAATTAATTTATTTTCAAAACTTTACTAGAGCATCAATCATATTTGAACACCGTGTGCATGAAAAATAAAATAAAAATGATACCTGAGGAATTTCTATAGGCTGCCATCCCTTTCATAGATGTCACCTCTTTCACACTTTTCTGCGAGTCCAACATTGCTTCACTAACGCCTGCAGACCCACTGTGGAAGTTAGTCTTGAAATAGTTGTCAGACGAAGCTACAATGTGACACTGTCTACCGGGCGACACCAAGTGCTCTCGTTCCTCAGCACTGCCCTTATTCTGCCGCTTGTTCCCGATTAGCTTGGATATGAAACCGGAACTAAAATCGTCTGCAACTTTTGAAAGCCGCGGCGAGAATTCTTTGTTACACTCCTTTGTTTCGTTCGATTCGAATTTTTCGCTTGACTTTAGCGCGTTTTTTAACTCTGACAGCACTTTGGAATGCGACAACTCTAATTCACTTTTTAAAATTGGAGCGTCGGATTTAGCGCGCGGTTTCTGTTTGACGACACGTTTTTCAGCAAAAGAACAGAGATCTAACTGGCTACGCGTGTGAAAGCTAAACGGCGACGAATGTTCGTCTCTAAACTTCGCAGCATCATCATGAATCACTTTTTGTCCGCACTGTACGTCGAAATATGAAAGAATATCGTTTTTATTGAATCCCTGGGTCGATAGCTCAACGTTCAGAGGGTCTAAAAACGCGTACTTTATGGCTATCTCTGGTTTGATGATGCACTCGTCGACGATCTCCGACTTCTCGACTTCGTTGAGGGTTTCCCATAAGTTTTCGTAAGCGTTTTTCGTCTCAACGATGTCCGAGTGGATCCGGGAGGCGATAGGATTAAGAGAGCTGAAGTATTGCTCGGCCACGCCGGCCAGCCCCGCCATGGCAATGCTTGTTTTGCTTTAATTGTTTACTTTGAGCCAGAGGTGTGGCATTATGGGAAACGTCAAACTGACGTGCGGCGCTACCAGCCTGATAATTAATAATAGTTCTCTTATCTATGGTAATTGCATACAAATCATATCTAAGTCAGGTAGGCACTGGCGAATAGCTTACCTTATTACGGCCACGTCTCACGCATATTATTGTTTCGACCGTTAATTAAAAATATATCAAGCCAAATACTGCGCACAACCGGGCGTCGGGTAATCCCTTCCCACCCACACCACTAACGAACATTCTCGGCCAAGCAAAGGGTAGGTTATCCTTTCCCCGCGTATTGGCCGATATGAGCTGGTACGCAGACGCATGAAGCTTTCTTGCTTTCTGACTGTTCTGCGCGCCGTAGCCGGTTCCTCGATAGCTCTTGGCTGGCCGCCATTGCTCCCGTGAGGTACAAACCACCACCAAGTCCCGAAGTGCTTTCTAGAGAGCAACCGAAGAGCTCGCCTCGGACACGAGGCCACCGGCAAATATTCTTCGCCACGCATCTAGAGGATCGGATTCAACCAAAGTAGGATAACCGAACGCGGCCGCGGAAATCACGTAGCACGAGAAAAGCGGCAGAGCCTGCGTCTTAGACCAGGGGCGGGCTCCAATCCGCATGGCCCCGGCTAGCCGTACGTGGTCACATATGGCCATTTTTCATTTGAAGGACTAGTTAGTGAGTGAATAATGTTAGATCCATAAATAGACATAAAATCAGTGCTTCCGCAGATAAGATTAGATATTCATAAGAACTTTCTTTTGTTTTACCATGTTGATTATAATATAGTTCGCTTAATTAATTTATCTCCCCGCCATCTTCTCAATGATCATCATCACTGGTTACACAGATTACGCAAGGACCACCACGTTAGTGCATATCAATCTTATCGAAACGGAAATTCTTCGCGTAGAAATATTTTTTTGTAGAACAAGCGACGTTAATGTATCGGTCACGATATTAGAAATAGAACTCTTATTAGTAGTAAGTTGACTAAGCAATAATACAATTCGAAAAAAACTGACAAACTCACAAGCCTTCAAATAATACTATTAAGGGTACACTTTCATTTTTCCAGTTTGGTGTCACCTAAATATTGAAGGACGTTATTTGTTACGTAAATAGAGGAAAGTTATGACAGAAAGAGAATATTATTGTTATCAAAAGTACCTCGTATCTAGTCTTATCCACATTTTTTTATAATAATATTATGGAATTAAATAAAATGTGTGTTGTCATTTGAATTAATCCATCGAAAATTAAATAATTTATTGAAGTATCTAATTGATATATGTGAAAATATTTCGGAATCAGTCAAAAGTATTTACATATTGACACTTAACACTATGTTCTACATTCAAAATTATCATGTCAGATGCATTTGGTGGTTTCGTTAAATATTATCGATTTAAAATACCACGTTGCCGTTTTGCGAGCTGTTTGTTTCATAATTACGTAGTATTTTGCTAAGCTTAAAAGACCATGGTGTTACATATATATGGAATATTGAAATGCGACTTAAATACAAAATAGTATATTTTAGCTAAAATATATCTTATCGGTGTATTTATCCAAAAATTAATGAAGCGACGGATTCAATGTCCGTTATTGCCGGATCGAGCAGCGGAATGATGCAAATAAAAAATACACATTAATAAGATCAATACAAATATTATTTAGTAAGAAATTATTGTTTTTTATATAAAACTTAGTATAAATAGTATGTACCTGAAGTATCAAAGCATGTGAGTAAATACAATATATTATTTAAAATTGATATGACCTACACCTTTTTCTTAGTGCAGATTTGTCTCCGTAATCTTGGCTTCAAGATTATAAGAAAATATATTTCATATATGCAAGAATTTTCCATATTAACACACACTGAAAATGGATTTAATGGTCGCAGCCTTTCTCATAATGCTTGTATTGTCTTAATTATGGCAAATAATATTCTTTATTAGTTTTAAATTAGTGTAAAGGTGTATCTAAGTAATAATTTTAAAAAGTCTGATCTGGTGTATAACTTCTGATATAAATGAATAATAAAAACCCACATTTTCTGTATGAACTATTATTGAAAGAGGCACTTAATATTTTTCTTTTTTAATTTGTACATACAATACAAAATAATGGTTGCGAACCATTGTTTTTAAGGGAATTTCTGTAGACATTATTTCCAGATATATCAGTGATAGAGATGTGGCGATAAGGAGTATTGAGTGGTGTTTTTAGTGACGGGAGGGCAATTTTAAATATTTATATTTTACATGATACAGTTTTAAACAAAATAAACTAATGAATGAAAAAAGTTGAATTATTTTATTAAAATCACAAATAATATAAAATAAGTAATGTCCCAGAGTTTTAATGTGCACACTTAATGCGTTTTCTGCTGATTTATAATCCAGGGTAGCAACTAAATAAACTACAATAACACCTATCCATTTACTTTGATGAAAACTTTATACAATGAATTTATTTCTATACAGTATAATTTTTCAAAATTAACTGAATTTTGAAAAATATTGAAAAAAATTTTGAACTCAGCCATTTCCTTGGCGAGAAAAGAAAACATATTTATATCAATTAGCTAATAACTATCAGAATATGAGGGTCCAGGAACTGGATAAGAATGGGTAGGGATATGAGGAGGCCAAATCGCACATGAAAAAATAAGTTAATGACTTTTTCCATTAATTTGCTGGCTCTTTGGTCTTCAAGTGACTTTCATATATCGCACACCTAGATAAAAATTAAGACAACTAATAAAAACAAGAATTTTGAGTTATTAATGTATTTGGATACTCTGTCATATGCGCAACTAACATAGCCCCAGTTCTTGAATAGTGTCATTTTAGGATACATTTATGACCTAAAATGTTATTTAGTTTCATAACTTTAGTAAAAAAAAAAATGGAGAAAGATGTTTTAATTTTGTTGTCTACTGAAAAACGACATTTTGAGTTGTCTTAGTTTTGATCTAGGTGTGCGAAATGTATGTATATTTTGAAAATTCTTTGAAATATTAACAATAGACAAAAAAGGTAATGATTGCTATGTTATTTCACGGAATGATTTAATACTGCAATACATATTATGCTATAAAATTATTAATGCATTTATGTCACATAATTATATATCAGGTTCTAACGTTTTCCCTTCTCTGCTCCCATGTTCAATTTCGATGAATTTCAATATAGAAGTTGAAAATTTCAATTTGATGTAAGTGACAAACCATTTTTTACGAGACAATTTTTTTTGTACATCTCTATCTTAATTAACGTAAGATACATAATTTAAAATCATTATAGTTTATTTTTGTAAGTCAATTCACTCAATTTACAAGTTTGATTTTATAGAAAAATGAGATACACTTACATTACATTAGTACATATTACATGTTGGTTCCAAATATTTAATATATTCCCAGCAAATGATGAAGAAATCACCCACTTCTCTCATGGTAGAAAAAAAATTGAGTACATTCAGTCCGCAATTAACTACTAGATTACGTTCCACTAACCCAGTTAAGTAAAGCGAATTGGTCGGTAACCAAACTCCTCATTACATACTTAATATCAATGAAAGATATAGTTTTATAATTTGTGCGCGGCGTGCGATCAATCGACACAGTGAACACTGAATGTGAATATAGGGAACACGCACTATAAATTAAGGAACGGGGTGGGATTTCAATCATGTCAACATAGTTCACTCATGCGTAGACGGCCGTTCTCTTGGCGCTTGAGGTAGACGACGTGACACATCTTATATCATTAAATGTCTCTTAACGATGGAACACAGAGATTTGATAGCTCTCGTACAAAGGGTGTAGTGTTGGTAGGCATTATGATAATGGTGATTGAACAAGATAGTCGTTAAGTAAGGAAATAAAATCTATATCAAAAAATATTAAAAAGTCTACAATTTCTTAGCTATTGAAATTTGCAACATGTTCATAAATTACATTATCATTATTATTACACTTCTATGAATTAATATTTTTCAAAGATGATGTCATGATGAATTCTCCGGAAAATTTTACATATCAATAAAATAATATTTTAATTAGCTCACACTTGGAGAGCTCCCTCAGTATTGAAGTTTTGCGACTTCTATCGACTATAGATTTTGGCAATATTTTTAATATCAGTGCTTAATTCATTTTATATCTCTTCAGCTTCGTTAACTTTTCTACGTCCGGATCTTTTCACGCTAGTTTCACTCTCATTTTCGACAACTGTCTCAACATCGATACTTTTTTTTCTCAAATTTTTGCAATACACGCGTCCTTTGCTTAATCTTGTCTCCCTCATCTCGGGCGTCTCATTCTTGAGTCTCCGTGCCTGGTTATCCCTCAGAATCTGCAGCCTACGTTTCCTCTGTTCCGGTGTCTCATTGCGTATTCTCTCTCTCTGATATTCCGACAGCGCTTTAAGTCTTTTGAGCCTTTGTTCGAATGTTTCTTTGGCGACTCTTTGCCGAGCTTTTATCTTCCGTTGGAAAGCTTGTTCAGGTGTTAATTTGGCATTTTTTGATCGTTTACTTGATTTCGTTTCACTCGGTATTTTGTTGACTTTTTTTACGCCACTCGCAGGAATTTCCTGTGGGAAAGTAATGATTGAATTCATAAAGAAGTACTTCTTTATGAATTCAGATCGTAAAGAAACATTTTGATGCAAAATTAGATAATATTCAAAAGGAGACGTTTAAAATGTGGTAAAAAGGTGTTGATTACTCCCGATCAGTGGTATAGTCACCATTCGGGCAGCCCGGGCAATCGCCCAGGAGCCCGGAATCGTTGACCACAATCGAACTAAACAAAACTAAAAAGAAAAAATGTCCAACATTCATAATTTTATATTCCTGATCAAGAACTAAAAAATGATATTTAGACATCTTTGTAAAATGCAGGCGCCATGCTAATTATTACAGCTTGTTCAATATCTTAAATACATACTTAAAATTGCAACTTTCAACAGAGATACGGAATGAATTCATCTTTTTTTCGCTAACAATGTGAAACAAAAAATGCCACATATTTGAAAGTTTTATTTGTGCTAGAAAAAGTTGAAAAATCATCAGATATCAGTGCATACCACAGTCGATAATAATTAACATGGAAATTATTGTGCAATTGTGTTCCGATACTCTAGCTAGTGAAGGGTAGGGGTATGATATACATGCTTGCCCGGAGGCCTGGCACCACTGTTCCCGGTGTAATCATAAATCATATTTTGATTAACTTGGAATAGATAATGAATGATCTTTACCCTTGCTCTGATCCCAGATTGCCAGATCTAAATAGTATTCTGATTAATATATAGCATATTAAGAAAGGTAGATTGTAATGGAATATGTAGATAGCATTATTCTTCACTAAGGGCCGGTTGTGTGATCAGTAGTAAAATTTTACTAACGCCTGTGGTTAAAATCGTTTGCAGATTGTTCGGACGTCAAATTTACTATAGTCATAGCATAGATGGAGATGTCTACAGGCGAGACAAATAATCGTGAAATGTATAATTTGTGGCTTTTTTCACCTCTGGGTTCGAAATCTGTCACTGTGGTGGTAATTTTTTTTCGTATTATATGCTAATGTATATTAAGCAACGAGATTACCATCGGACAAACTCTCATCACTTAAATAGCGTGATATTGAACAATTAATTATTATATACTGCAACTTTTAAAGTATCAATGTGTCAGATGACTTGGAACAGCTGTCAAGAGTCTGCCATATTTAACTATTGATTCTCGTTTTTACTATTTGATATTGGAGAGTAAAACGAGTTGACTATGCGACATACTTATAGAAGTAAATATTTTTTTACCAATGATAAAACAACCCGTTTTCGCAATTTTTTTTTACTAAAGTAAAAAGTTACTACTGATCACACAACTGGTTCTAACTCTGATGTACTTTAAATAAAATATAGGAATTTGGAATAAAATCGTATGATTTTACAGTATTTAGCAATCATAAGTAAATACATACATACTTCAAATCGGTCACAAGTACTCTAATCAATTATCATTAAAAATATATACCAAAATTTTTTTTAAATACACACATCTGCATAAGATTCTTCTAAAAGTGGATCGGTGTCGCCCGAGACTATTAGGTCTTGGCATTCTTCACTCTCAATTGTCTTATGTGTCCACGTCGATGTGAAGTTGGGCATATCGCTGTCAGTATGGACATTCGATACATCTTTCTTTTGTTTCTGAGATCTTCGCAATTTAGAATTATTTGTTTGCTTAGGCATCTTCTATCTAAAATCAAATTGTAGATACGGCAATCTATCAGTTTACAATATAACAGTATATTAAATTTTTAAGTAAAATTTTAACACTAAAAATATGAAATACAAATTAAATGTATTAATTAAAAAGATATACATATAAAATCAATTTATCAAAAAAATATTGTTGTTGCTACCGGGGTTCGAACTTGGATCTCTTCCTATTCAGGGAAATGCATTAACCGATTATGTTACATCAAGTAAGTAAGTTGATGGCAAATTTTCAAAAAATAGACCTAGAATGGTAATGTTAAATGAAACATATGTAACTGAAGACATAGAAGACTGTGAAATCAGATTTCCTTCATACAAATCTGTAAGATGTGACACTCATAGGGAGGGGTAATCATTTTAATAAAAGTAAATATACAGTTTGATATAATAACTAATGAACAACATGAGAAGATTATTTGGAACCTGGCAATTAAATTTACAAATTAATTTATAAATGGAATATACTCTATTATATACCATTCACCAAATTCAAGTACAACCAAATTCTTATCATATTTTGAAAACTGGTGCTCACTAAATATCAGAGAGAACAGATCTAATATTATTATAAGAGATTTTAACACAAACATGAAAAACACTGATGATATATATACAAAAAGGTTAAAAAATATAGAATTCGACGGGATGAAACAAATGGTTACAAGAGTAATTCAAACATCAAGTATATTAATATATCTCGTGATAACAAATATATTTGAGTTACGTGTTAATCCGCTAGATTCCCCCAAAATTACAGATCATATAATAATCCATGTCTTATTGGGAAACAAAAAAATCTAATGATCCTTTAAAAACAATAAAACGTTATAGAAATTATGGAAAGTATGATGTAGATGAATTAAAAATGCAACTAAGAGGATGCAATTGGAATGACAAAATGGACTTAAAATTTAACTTAAAAGTAGATACTCCCATAGGTAATATAGAAAATGCTATAAATAGACCAAATAATAAGTGCTGCAACAATAATTTAAAAAGTATGCAATATGAAAGGGACAGACTGTATATAATTGCAAAAATTACTTAAAAAATCAGAAGATTGGGATAAATATAAAAGTTATAGAAATAAATACTCAAACAAATTGAAAAATAGAAAAAGTACTTATTTTAAAACAAAAATTGAGGGAGAGAAGGGAGATACAAAAAAAATGCGGGTCACTATTAAATCTTTAATACAAAATGATACAAGCAAAATTAGTCATGAAGATATACAATTTCCTCCTGAAATAGATATGGCTAATATTGCCGATAAATTTAATAGATATTTTATAAGAAACGTGAAAGAGATTAATGGAAGTATACCAACTGTAAATTTTAGCATTGATTAAAATATAGAAGAGATACACAATGAACTAGTATTCAAATAAGTAACACAAAATGAATTAAAAGCAATACTAAATAAAATGAAAGAAAAACTGAGTCCCGATGGAATTACAATAAAGTTAATCTTTACCGGTCATCGGAGAATACTTTTTAAACTTAATAAATTAATCCATCACATTAGGAGAATTTACGCAATCATGGAAAATATCCAGGGTAATTCCAATACCAACAATTTAAAATACAAATAAATGTAAAGAATTTAGGCCAGTACTACACTACCAAAATATGAACAAATTCTTGAATATATCATAAAAGAACAACTTGTAACCTTTTTAGAAAAATGGAAAATACTATATGAAGAACAATGTGGTTTTAGAAATAATCACTCATATGAAATAGCTCTCAATATTATCCTGGAAGATTGGAAAGACGATTCTGATAAGAGGAAATATATCATTGCAGTTTTCCTGGATTTTAAAAGAGCTTTTGAAACCATCAACAGAGATATAATAATAAAAAAAACTTTGGAAACTTGGAATAAGGGGAACACCTTTGAAATGGTTTGAGGAATACCTAAGTAATAGACATTAAATCATTAAAGTAGGTGACTTAATATCTGATCCCCTCCTTATATCGTTAGGAGTACTACAAAAGTCAGTTCTTGGACCTATCCTTTTCATTATCTATATAAATATCATAAAAATGCTAAAACATTGCAAAATAAGGTTATTTGCAGACGATGCACTCATATATATTGCGGGAGACAATTACGCAACTATACTGAATGAATTACTACGACTTAAATAATATAGCAATATGCCTGAAGAAAAATAAACTAAAACTAAATGTAAACAAGACTAAATTCGTGAATATTGGAAATAAAAGAATACTAATCACACCAACAATTATTATAGATGGTGAAAGATTGAAGGAAGTGACTGAAATAAAATATTTGGGAATCATAATAGATTCAAAATTGACAATATCACAAAATACAAGATACGTGACTAAAAAGATTGCTAAGAAAATCTCACTTCTGGGAAGGATCAGAAGATTTACTAGTACTGAGTCTTGTAAAATAGTATACAACTCTGTTATTATTCCTCACATCAACTACTGTAGCAGTATTTTGTTTTTGGTTAACGAAGAGGAAATCCAACAATTGTCAGTGTTACAAAATAAAGCTTTGAGAATAATACTCAGAAAAAATAAATATACTCTGATCAGTACAATGCTGGAAGATCTGCATATGATGACCTTAATCAGAAGATATATTTTAATATAATGGTATTTATATATAGAATCCTCAATAAGAAAGTATCAGCGGAATCTACACGAAAAATTGATGCAAATCAACATGAGCACGAGCATGGTACAAGAGGGGGGGATAGACTGAGACTGCCATTCAGTAAGAAGGCCAAATCTCAGAAATTGATGATGTATAGCGCGATGAAGTTTTTTAATAAAATGCCAGAAAACATAAGAAAGAAGGAGAAATTTAATAGATTTAAAATGAAACTGTTCAAATATGTAAAAGATAAGTTATAGAAAAAGAAAATACTTTAATCTTGTTTATATTAGACCATATATAGGAGTGCTTATGTATGCACTAAGTATTAAATAAATAAATATGTTGCACTTTCAAATTGATACATCTGTCGTTCCATTATTCAAAAGCCATCTTCTTTATATTTACAGAATCTCAAACACCTTTGAGTAAAATCCGATAGGAGACACCAGAATAAATTGAAAATTCATTTTTATTAAATTTTGGAAACATTAATACAACTTATATATTTTTAAGGGGAACACACATTCTTATTGTGAAGTTGCAATTTTTCAGAACATAGGTCTGTGATATTTTTAATACAAATTAAATGTATTAATAAGAAAGATGGACTAATAAAATCAATTTATAAAAAAAATATTGTTGTTGCTACCAGAATATTAAAAAAAAAAATATATTGATTTACAAGCTCTTATAAATTAAATATTTAAATATCTATAAAAGCAAAAAAATAATTGACTAATAGTACATATATAGAATAAATATCGATGAAGAGTCTTATAAAAGTTACTTTTGATGCAAATAACTTATTTTGTTGAAAAAAAAAAAATATTTTCAAGAACACATTTTTGTTGTGAAGCTGGAATTTTAGAACATAGTTCTGTGATATTTTAACCTGGACCTTTTCTTATTCGGGGAAATGCGTTAACTAATTCCGCTATATCAACATATCAACCAATGTTTAGCTTATATTCTGTAGCTAAATTATTATTCAATTTTTAAAAACAATTAACTTTATATGGATTTATTTCTTCCATAAATAGATTTTTTTCTGTATATATTTCTAGTTGATTAATTTAATTTGTATTTCATGATTTTTAATGTTTTTATTGATAAAATTTAAGTTAATTGAGCTTAGCATTAAGACGATATGACAAGAAGAATCCAGCAACCATACATCGGGGATGTGCTTTACATACAAGCACAAAAGCTGTGCATTTCTAGAAATTTTAAGAAACAATTATGCCATTAACAATGGAATATAATTTCATTCAAATGTGCACCACAAATACATTTGATTCAATGTATCCTTCGGATCCAATTTTCAGCCACTCTTTCACACAAATCTGGTGCGATTTCAGCAAAAACCCGAGTTATATTGTATCTTAATTGCTTATCAACATAAACAAGTACCTTTACTTATCTCAGCAGAAAATTGTCTAACGGAGAAATATCACATGATCTAGGTGGTAAATTGACAGGTTGACCATAAAATTCACACAATGCACGTTGAGTTTGCCGAATTGAAGATAAGTTTTGATAACTTGTGAACGTTGTTCCAATGTGAAACGCTCAATTATAAAATGGCAAACTATACTGAATAAAAATAACAATGACACTTGTCAAAATATTAATAAACCTGGCTACTATTCTTATTTGAAATTCTATCAGTCATTGGATAACCCTGTATAAATATTACTAAAAATTACAAATACCCTACATTTTTTGAAATCACTTAAGAAGAATTTATTTTTCAGTTACAGTAGTTTGCGATCTCCAATGAAATTAATTTCTTTCATAACATAAAGTTAATTTTTGAAAGGCAATTATCAGACCTTATTAACTGGTTTGAAAAATACTTCCAAGAAGATATGCAACGCGATTGAATCACAATCCCAGAGGGACAATTGGGGTGCCGTGGAAAAATCCTAATGCACTACAGTGAACTGAAAATGTTTGGGAACCACTGTCGTAAGTCATAAAATTATATTGTTGAGATATTAGGTATTATTTAATATTAATATAAAATAATGTTTATGACAACTTAAAAATAATCCTAAATCATTAATTAGAGCTTTTAAATAGTGTATGCCATAAGATAATTCAGAAGCAGCAATGATAGGTTTAACATTATATATGAAGGAATGTTGATTCAACGAGTTTGGCGCATACAAAATTAATTTAAAAGTGCAAATCTACTTATTTGCAAGTTTTACTAGGCAACGTAAAATCAAGAAATACAACATTAAAAAATTACAAATTACCACTAAGAGGATGAAGCCCAATATTTTAAAGGAAAATACAATGTGAAAGTGATAAAATAAACAATTCATGAGATTTATGTTGTAGTTTTACAACTCTATACAGATGCAAAATTATAAGTTTTAAAAAAATAGATTAAAAACTGCAACATTGGGTGCGAGATAATCATCCTAAGACGATTAGGGCGTAGAGAAGATAGGGTATCTGCCCCAAGTAAGTATACAATCAAAAATTCTAGAAACAGCGTAAAAAACAAGAATTTTTAAAACAAAATTTCCTCAATGACACTGACATTATCTTTTTTCTCCCTTATGGCCAAGATATTTTTAAATTTTAAATAATATGCGAGTGATCTAAATAAACGATATGAATAGGTTAAAGGACATACTTGGTTTGGACATTCATCTGAATCAAAATTAAGCAGTTTAATCTTGCGTAAATCTATATCTGCGAGATACCAAAGTAAACACGGTAATGCAGCAATATATATTTAGTTGAAAAGTATTATTTCACCCGGTTTTATCAAATGATCAATTAACAAATACCATAACAAACCCAAACAAATTAAACAAAACAAAGAAAATCTGACAACTATGCCATTGTGATTGCGTCTTATCTATGGGTCGCGTTCGTATTTCATTATTACTGCTAACTTTATGGAAAGTAGGTACGGGTGAATATTATGTTCAAGGCTGATGTTTCATTCATTAAAATTTTAAGCGAAGCTTGGGCTGTGTGTAAAATATTGAAACCACATATGTTGCAGACCAAATCGACCCAATTTTTATTTTGTTTATCTGCCATCTTAGCCTGCATCGATGATAGCGACAGCGCTGCCGGCTGCTGTTATAGGTTTGGCTCGATCCTTCACCGCCAAGCAGTCTCTTTGGTTTCATCGCTTCACAACGGCGGTTTTGGTGGCCCACGCGTGCCCAGCGAGACCGCTGATTCACTTCATAATACACGCACACCTTCCACATCTCTGCATTTCTTCATTGTATTCATTTTATCTGCCTTCCTTGTTCGATCTATCCATCTCAATAAACATCAACACGCAAATTTACATCTCTTTCATTTAACCACCGATCTAACCCCCAAATGTTTATTAACAAAAACCGCAAAGTTAAAATGAGCTTTGCCGTTCATGTATTTTTTTCCAAAAGTCGGGTTAGTGTTTATTTTAATGACTTACACATTGTTGAGATGTTAAATGCTCCATAATAAATTGTAATCAACTATTCTCTGCGACTATCACATGCAAATTGACAAATCATAATGGCGGCCAAACAAAATCGGCCTAGAACATAGTATTCACTCTATACCAAAGTAAATGTTTTGCCTCGATTTTCCATTGTGTTATGCCCCCAATATTGGTTGTGACGCAAGCGCACCAGATTATATGCGATTAATTACATAATAATATTGCGAACACGTGAGGTACATTTTGTCTTCACCACCCGCGGTAGTTCAAATGGCGGAGACCTTTAATTTTAACAAAAAGCACACTAGATTATAGTAAAACAGACATTACCTTAAATGTATTGTTACAAAGATTAATCTCGTTTACGGGTGAAATCGGTAATGAGAGAAGATCGCCAAATCGCCCACAACGTCGAAAAATCACGTCTCGAAGACCCATTAGCCCGGGTAGAGGCAATAACCATTAAATAAATAACAATGGCGCGACCTATTATGAAACGAGGTAGCTCGTTCGAGGGTGGAATGCGAACAAAAAGTTGTCCCTTTTGTTAAACTCGGGCGGAGGAACGTGCGACGACCACCACGAAGATAAAAATAAAAAATACCGTTCCGAGTATCGCCTTGTTAGACTAGCGAAGACTCCCGGCGGGAGTAAGCAGAAAGGATAGAGCGTCACACTTATCAATATTGTGTTGTATACATTTCTACCGCATTCAGTCTGCGTTCGTTTCTTTTCTGCCAGCTGCATGCTAAAACCAATACACCAATGTCGGCACCTCGTAAATGTAAATTAATTAAAATAGACAGAAAGAATCGCGATATGGATCAAGAATTAAAAATATATAGTAACGAATGGGCAGGTTATCGTCATAGCAGAGATGTTTTAGATTAAGTGCTTTTTACTGAGCTATAAATAAAATAATGTAATAAACGCAAGTAGAGAAAATTCAAGGATGCGAATTTTATTGTATATAAATTCAAGTGTCAATTAAATTAATAATGTAATAATAATATGAATATGTATGTAAAGTTAAGAAATAAATGATCAACTCGTATATAAAAAAACCCTATATGTGCAATTCTTCAATCAGATTCACGATATTATTAAAACTGACCATCCTTTTATGTGAATCAACTTTATGTCTAGACAAACATCATATGCACCTCCTCCTTTGTAATACGGCAAGAATTCGGATAACATTTTACGTTTCTTTATTTGTCAATTTCCCTTATTAAAAAGGCGCGAAAAAAACTGTGATGGCGTAATTATGTAAACATTTATAACAATAATATATGTGAGGTGCGTTCAGTTATAACACTCGACGAATTTTAGCTCCAAACATAATTAAGAATATTTACTAAATTAATTTTTTAGATCAAAACTAAAGCAACTCAAAAAAAAAAAAAATTTTTGAAGAAGATTATAAGAATAATTTGGTAAGGATGCTTGAAAAAGGAAATTATTAAATTAATTTTGTTGGGTGGAAATGTCGCTGGTTATAAATTGAAGGCATTTATGATATATCATTCCCAAAATCCAAGAGTCTTCAAGAGAATCAGTAAGATTACACTGCCACTGCATTATCGTTTCAATAAGAAGGCATAGATGACACAATGTCTTTTTGAAGACTGGTTTAACAACTGCTTTCTTACAGAAATAGAGAAATATTGTAATGAAAAACATGACTATAAATATATGTATATTTGGCTTATATCCAAAGTTTCGGAACGGAACCCCACCGTAAGTCGATAAGTGACTGTATGATTTATTATATATATATATATATATATATATATATGTATACATATATACAGCTTTTTTTAATAGTATGAAATAAACGCCGCCATGAACTTATTACTATACTTATTCTTTACTATTTTATTGGGGAATTGTTTTCATTGATACATCAATTTATTTTACAGAAAAAAATAGTCCATTTTATGACATTATATTTATCAAACAAATGAACAATACCTTATACAGGATAATAATTATATTAAATTTCATATATGTATTTAACAATTTTATTATGTTCCTACATACTACATAACATGTTAAAGAGAGAGAGAGAGCATTATTTGCTATCCGTACAGTGATGTTTCCTTCATTAAAATTATTTTGTTAGACACACTATGCGGCGTAACTCAATTAATATAAAAAAAAGGAACAAATACCATCTATAAGACCTAAAGACTGTCACATTCAGTGGTGTAACTAGGCCAAAGGAGCCAATGCAGTGCATTTGGGCCTACAATAAATGAAATATCAAACTTTGAAATCATTTCTCACGTGTATTATAAAAATATTATCAATGTATACTGAATTACCATGCCAGAATGTCAGGTTAGGTTAGGTTAGACCAGACCGTCACTACAAAGCGAAACAAGGATTTATTTTAGTTGCCAGTGCATCTAAATGCGTAAAAACATATTTTTCTTTAAATGTATGGATTTAATGGATACACAGCGTAGTAATAATATTCTTATCTTATCCAGCAGGTCCTTCTTTTTGCATAAGGGCCCAATATCTTTTTTATTCTGCATTGGAGTTTAATTTTTCAGATACACCACTATTTACATTGTAATTAAAAAAACAGACTTACCAATCACAGCAACATGTATTGCCGAAATACAATAATTAAAATTCACATTAACCCCTAACTCTTTAAAGTATTAATTAAAAAATTTGGCCTCGCAGAATTGTCTGCCGCATTCCAGCAAAATCATAAAATTTGGCATCACATAGAATTAATTTGCCAAATAAATAAATATTTAAATCAGTTCACTGGCCAATTTCAAAGACGCTAAGCTATATAAATGACCAAGTCTGGAACCTAATGAAGAAACAAAGAAAGATTGGAGCCGGAGAGGGTAATGAGAATTTGGAGTATGATAAAAAAGAAACAAAATGACAGCATATTCGAAAAAAAAAAAAAATTTCCCCAAAAATGATAGCAAACAGACGCGAAAAATGTTTGGGTCATTCGTAACCATAAGATAGTGATAGAAGGAAGGAGAAGAGGATAGCAGAGGAAAACATAAACCAGTTGCTGGAGTGGAGCAAATGCAGAAGCTACTGAGAAGTAAAAGATCTGGCGTAGAATGAGGATCGAGAAAAAGTTATACATAACAACAAGATAATGTCTCTAAAAAAGAAATCAGTTATATTATTGATATGTTTGATGGCCTTGCGGTAAGACAATCACTTGGAGACAAGAAAGCAAACTTATAATCATTATACAACCGCTTAGTTCAGGTTAAAAATATTCTCAGGTTTACATGGCTGTTCAGAAACTTCTATGTAGAGTTTTCTGAGCTATTCTGCTGTGTGTTTCTGACCTCTCTGGTCTGACCTGAGATGCAGTAGGAGGTAATACAAATAAAGATAGAAAACACTTCAATATTTGTACTATTTTTCAAACTAACCTAATTGTAATATGAAAAAAAAGACTAACTTGATGGTCTCCAGGAAAAAGAATCAAACTCATGAAAACGTGTTCGCTAGTCAAATGTCTTACTGGTAGACTGATCAAGTATGAACCTAAGACTTTACTTAATCATACTCAATTTGGAAAAAGCACTTTGAAAAATCAATTACTATAATTCAATAATATCTACATTTGCAATGTTATTCACAGAGTTAAATGTTTTCTTTGAGTACTGATATTAAATAACTGAGTCTGACACTTTAAAAAAAGGTGAACTGATATCCTCGAACTTCTTAGGAACATGTGCAGGAGCATACACAATCTATTGAATCTATTAAGGGGATGTATGAGGGAAGGAATGTGCTATTTCTCTTCAACTCTTACTTCCTCAATATGAAAAATCTATTTTAATTATGCTTCTATAGTGTTTTATTGTGTTAGGTTAGGTTGGGTTAGGATTGGGTTAAAGTTAGGTTCCTTTATTAATTAAAAGACAAAGGTTCTATTGGGGAAATGATGTGGAGAAGAATGCTAAAATGAATAATTGGAAAAGGACAGCAGAATATTTAATATTGTTTGAAGAGGCCGGGGTGAAATTTAAAATATAGCGCCGTTGAAGAAGAAGATTAGGTTCCGTTGGATTAATTAAGATTCTGAAAAATCAGGAAATAAAACACTAAGAGGAAAACAAGTACGGACGACTGTAAGTCATTAAATATCTTACAAAAAAAAATCTATTACTTGATGACATATGCAGAACTTTTTGAACAATTGATCTATAATTGATTCATAATTTTAATCATTGTTACTTTAAATAGACCTGGATTAACTCTAATTTAAGAAGAATGGTGCTCTCAACGCATATAATATAATTTACCTCTCTAAAAAACTGTAACTAACAAATAGGTCAATTTTAGTTGTTCTAGTAGTTTTCATGTATTCAAAATTTATTTAAGTACCATTGTTTATATTAGTATACATTGTATTCTATTATGTTCTATTGAACACAATACATAGAACAACTAAAAAATACCATTTTTTGTTACTTACAACACTGTACATAGGAGGGGTCGCTAAGACCAACATTATTTCTGCTATCAGTTGGATGTAGCTTTCAATTATTTTACTCATCATCCAGACTGACATCTGAGAGTTCTTCTGTTATTTTCCTCTTTGTAAACTGACTCACTCTTTCTTCATCCACATTAAACTGAGCCAATCTTTCGTAACTCGGTACATTTGCAGGTCGGGCATTTTCTTTATTTACTTTAACGTTTCCATTCCGTTTTGGCACAAACCGTGGTGGTTCTGGCTCCACTTTGCCTCCGTAGAGCTGCTTCAACTGAGTGACCACAACCTTAGGCATGTTTGATGGCACTGGCTGGTCTATGACCCCATCGGGCATACCCATGGTCGCGATGATTTGGTGAAGGTTCACCGTGCCGAGGGGATTAGAATCAGAGTCTGCTGATTCTCCAGGAATAGGCAGGGGTTGGAACGGTTTCTGGATCGTTTTCTGTTTGAGATTCTGGGACCAGTTGGTAAGATATTTGCTTCCATCGCTTGTTGGTGATAACTGAAAAAATAGAAATGAAAATAACATTGGAGCATAATTGAACATATGGTTAATTGATATTGGCTATGTGGAACATATATGTGAAGAAATAATGATAAAAAAATCTGTATGATGCAAATATTGGACATAACAAAAACAGACAACGTCCACAAAAGTTTCGATACTAGACGAACATGAATTAAAAGAAGCGTGAAAGTTGTCGAGGTAAAAGTGATATGCCATAACAAAAGTGTGTGTTATGTTCTATCTGCCTACTCCTTTGAAGAAATGGCTTGGTGATAACTGACTTAGTTTATTTCAGTTAAAAATTTATCATCGCCAGGATATATTGCAATGAGTGGCTCACTTCGTGGGTCGGTCGATGGCGTACCGTTTTTAATTCCTGTATTTCTGGATATCAAAATATTCATTGTACTATAGCAGATGCTGGTTTTTTGTTATGACAGTCTAATATTATGATAAAAAAAATTATTATTATGACTATTAAACCACAGGTGCAAAGATAAAATAAAAAAAATCATTAATTCAGATAAAATACATACATATATATAGTTAAATCTCTTTGTAACGAATACAAAAGTAATGAAATTCTCAATACAACGTATCTTCTATCATCTTCCATGCATTCAATATAATAAATTTTCATTATAACCAAAACATTTTATTTGGTCCTGTAAATTTCGTTTGTACAGAGATTTGACTGTAGTATGAAATGACTCGAAGATACCTTGACTCTGGATTCCGAAACCTTCTGCACCTTGTTGGAGACTTGTCGTTTGGTGTTTGCGGGATAGACCATACCTGATGAAAAATGTTACAGTATTTAGGACACAAATTATTTAACCAACTTATCTGTCAATGAACAAACAAACAAGCAATTGAATTATCTCGTCTTCAGTGTCAATATCACAATTGTTTACACAGCTAATTATATATTAATATATTAATGCAGCTAAATCAGTTCATAATTACACTAAATGTGCAGTCTAGTCTGACCATGTCAGAACGTCATATTTAAGTCCGGAACACAGAATAACTTTTTGAGGGATATGAGTATACGTTTATGGAAAGATTATGATTGTGTGGGTATGTATGTTGATGATTGTCAATCAAAAGTATCTGCTATTGTGTTAATAATTCTCTCAACATTTATTTATTTGATGTGATTTCGCTGAGATGTATTGTGTATGTGTGTGAGGCAACAGTATGTTATGAAACAAAAGGTTACCTACAGTTGGCACTAGTTTACTGAGCAGTGTACAGGAATATAACAGAATATACAAAAAAGATTAGTTAATGAAAACTATTCTAGGAGCTAGTGATCGGGAAGACGCCAGCGAGCAGAGCGAAGCTCACGAGTTGGCCTTTGTCGAATGCGGGCGCATGTTATTTGCACCAAACGTCGGTACCGGGCGTGTTTTTGCAGCTGTTAAGAGCCCTGGTTTTACGCATCGGTAAATGTGAGGTGCGTTCAGTGGTCGTAGACAGTAATGATGGCTGTGGAGGCGATAGAACACCACTACTACTTAAATGATAGATTACTAAAAGGTGTACAAATGTATCATGTACGTGAAAGCTTTTTCATTTTTACAAAACGTACAATCTCTCGATACACACAGTATCATGTCTTGCTCAAATATCAAAATTTTAAATTATGTTCAAATAATCAAAACAGTATATAGGTGTCCTAATAAAATGTGAACACGTAAGACAGGAATTTCAAAAATTCAAGCAAGCAAACTATCAACTTGATTGATAAATGGATTGGACTAAAATATAGCATTGAATCGTGACGCAAGACCGACAACAAATAAAGAATTAAAGTCAAGTAAATTTAAGGGTGAGCCGGGGACAATTTGACACTTATTTATGATGTTCGTAAGTCTCTCGTTAAATATCATGACATGTGACTCACCTATGGGGTTGGTGTCGACCTGTGGTCCTAGCTCGAACACCACTTGGAAGTCTGCGTGGTTTCCCAGGCTAAATCCAAAACCTACCCTGGAGTCAGTTCCTGAACAAAGAAATGATTATAAAGTGACAAAATTACAGAATTCTGTTACATCCAATACAGCATTATGATACCTGAAGTAGTTAATATAATTTTTATCCACGCATTCAATATTGTATGCAAGCATTGTGTATCACACAGAATTACTCGCCGAGGAGGCGCCATATAATTGATACGATAAGACGCGTATCAATAAATAAAAATGTAATCATCGGCGCGGCGCCAAAACCCGTGGGATAGATTTCAGGAAAACAATGACGTCTTAGACGTTACAGAGTATCGCCGTGTACATACTTGCAAATATGACTACATGTATTGTTATTAATTTGAATAAAAACAGAGTATTATGCATGTGGCAGCCATTCCTTGATTTTGCTGCCGTAGTGTGCCTATATTGAACATCTTTTGTGTTTCATTTCTTTCGACCTTATAATCATCATCATTATCGCCGATTGAGAGAAGCTGAGATCAGCGAACCACCCTTGTCTGCATTTTTGTTTCCTGTACGGAACACATTGTGTCAATACAGGTTCTTCCTTTAATCGTAGAGATAGATAAGTTGGTATTTTGTTTCATCCTTAAAACTATGAAATTAGTATTTTCGACTGTCTTCTGGCTGATTGGTATTTTTTCATAATCCCTCTTCTCTTCTGAATAATTATTAGAATGCAATATTTGAAGATGTCCAAGAACACACAATTACTGGATTTTCACCTACAAAGGCACTGTTATTAAACAAATAATAGATATCTTATAGAGATGAAGCTATTTTTTATTATATTTAATGATTATAATTTAATTTGTTTGATTATTAGAATGTTTACCTTTCTTGATCGGCGGGATATTGGAGTAAGCCACAGATAAAAGAGAAGGCAACTCCTCCGGTACAATGGCCGCTCCCACACCTGAAAAATGATATACTTTTGAATTTCCTATAACAGGCAATTCAACCCTAACCCAAATTGAAAAAAGAAGGACTCATTTATTAGCACCACTACTTTCTGTGCTGTGTGACAATTGTGACAAAATCTAAATAAATTTCCACTACGCTCAAAACTTTAATAAGACCACAGAAGAGTATTTTTATTTTGATTCATAAAGTTAAATAAATAAACGACCAATAGTATTTTATAAAAAAATGTGTATTTTAATTAATGTGTGTATCATGCACACCAACCAATAGGTCTAGATTGGCAAAGAATGTCCAAATTATTTGAAGTCTAAAATTTTAAAACAACATTAATAAAAATAAATAAAATCTTTTTATGTATTTAAATGAAATCGCATAAATCGGTTACAATCAACAACAGGATTAATTCTAATTATAATGTGTTGTAGTTCCATAAAAATACATTACATGTTATATTAACGGATAAAAAATATCAAAAAACAAATGATAAACTACATCTTTGCATAATATTGGAGCGATGATGTTTGAACAGAGTTTATCATTTTTGTTATGTAATTTTTGATAGTTGGCAATTGTTATATCAATATTTTGGCAAAAAATATTTTCTTGTATATCACATCCCTTATATTCATCTTCTTCACACACACAGTGTTTTTCTAATTGAATGAGACCATTCCTGCTTAACTGATTAATTAGCTGTTTAAAGCGGGAAATACTATCATTTCGCTTGAGCGTGCTAATTGATTTTATCGTAAATTGAATTCGCGTCACCTACCTACTGCGGATAAAAAAAATGTAATGTGTGTGTGAAATTCGGTAACAATATAAAACACTGTAAGAACGCAGCTTACAAAATATGAATATTTTTTTGTCAAATTTTAATCAAAAATTATCACCTCACACAGGTCACAGATTAGCATGCATCAAACCTTGGGTAACAAAAATGAAATGTACCTAATTATTTGGCTTACATAAGTATCAGCAGTATTGTACAAAAAATTCACTTTCTATATTGTTATCTACCGATTTATTACGTCGATAGTTTTTACTGATAAAATTTTTGCAACATAATATGAGGATAATTTTACTATTTTTTTCCCGCGTAAATCGTATAAGAAATTTTTATTTTTTTAATAATAGATGATTTACCATATTGCTTAGAATTTCGCATGTTTGAACCGTGTTATACAGGGTGGCCCTAAATAAGTGAGAACATTTCGTACAATGTGATATAATTACATCAAAATTAGTTTAACTATATCAACAATAACTTAAATAGTTTACTAAATTACTTACTTACCTATTTACCTATATTACGTTTTATTTTGAGAATTTCCGGTCGCCATCTTTGATTATTAATTTTCTCATTGTTTATATTTGGTTTTTTCAAATTGTTGCCCAGAATGACAAAAATCACTGCAGAAGACCGTATTCTGATCAAAAATTGTCGAATTAAAAAATGTTGGGATGCCGAGAAAATGATCAAAGAGTTTCAAAACAAAGCCTCGAGTATAGCTAGACATTACAGCAGGACGGAGCTCCATCTCACACAGCCAGAAATACAATCAACTTTCTTCGTCGTGAGAATGTTAATTTCATCGAGCCAGGCATGTGGCCACCGAACAGGCTGTTATGATGATTTATGATTAGCTAAATATTGTGCAAAAAAATACATTAAGAATTATAATTAATCATATTATCTATTTTGAAATATCTCACGTGTTATGAGATGTTCTCACTTTTTTGGGCCATCCTGTATACCCGGCACTCCCCTGCGCCACCACTGACAATATATTATCCACCGTGAAAATATACCCCTAGTAAGCACTTTACTGTGCCCTTAGAACCTTTCATCTCGCCAAGTAACACCGTGAATATTAATAAACATTCTAAAATATATTTAGAAACATGTGGACGATGTTCATGGGACAAAAAAACACTTCAAACACAATTTTCCAGGAAGTTATTATTTTTTTGTACATTTGGTGAAGACGGTATTTTAAGACGAGACTGACAATTGATTTAAAAATAATATCAACAAAATATTAAAGCGCGTCATTGTTTTTTTTGTTTTGATAAGATGGAGACGAGGTTAAAATGGTTCATTTATTCACATTTAAGACAATCTAATACTCGTATTATGTTGCCATTTGACATCAGGAATTTTCTACATCTTTGAAGGATGCGAATCGGTGGCGCAGTTATGCCAATGCATGCCGGTGCATTGGGGGTCCGTTTGATCTTAATTTTTGAGTATCGATACCTTTCCCATGCGGATTGAATTAATTGTTTAAAATTCACCACAGTAAAATATGGAATTCTAAAATTTAAAAAAAAAACGTTACCCACGTGTGTAAACATTATTAATGTATACAGGAGAAGTAGGTACCCGGCTAGTGTGTTGGGTTAGAGATCAGATCATCGCTGTAAAGCGAAGGAAGTATTTTAAAAATTATAAGTTAAAATTAACTTACATTTTTTCCGTGAAAGTGTGAATTTTATACGAGATAAATACTAATTTTGTTCTTACTATTTAATATGTAAACCATGCAATACTAATATTCATATATCTTATATACAATACTTATTTAGGGTGTCCTTTTTCCATTCTGCATTAGGGACCAATTTTGTAGTTACACCACTGATGTGAATTATTACAATTTAATAATATTTCGAGTCGCCTCATTTTTGATAAAAATAATTGAACACCAAATAATTAAAAATACTAATTAAATGATATACACATAAAATCAATTCTATCGAAAAATATTGTTGTCGCACTACCGGGATTCGAACCTGAATCTCTTTCCAAACCGGGGAAGGTGCATTATCCAACTATGCTACAGCGACAGTACTTTTGACGACAAATTTTCGAACCTATATGTTACACTTTTTCAAATTAATACATCTATAATGACAATATTTTTCAATAAAATTGATTTTATATGTATATTTTTCTAATTAATACATTTAATTAGTATTTAAAATATCACAGACCAATGTTCTGAATAATTAAAACTTAACAATAAGAATGTGTTCTCTTAATAACCAAATAAGTGTTTTAGTAGGTAAGTATCCATTTATATTAAATATTAAATCAAAATGGATTGATACATTATGTATCTCTATTTCGCGTGAAATTCCCAAAAATAAACAATTGAAATAAAATGCAAACATCTGAGAAAAACTCAATTCCGTGGCTAGAATTTGAATAATTTTAAACGCATTGTAAAGTATTCACTATCACTTTGGCAACTTGCAAAATAAAACAAAAATGAATCGCCACAATTGGTGAAATTTAATAAACTTACATGATATAAGCAGCACGACACAGGGCAAGAACATTTTTAAATGTTTACAAATTCACAGACAAAATCTGAGTCGTACGTATACGCAAATATGTTGATTTAAATAATAATAATCACACGCGAGTAGCCTGTCACATAATTTCCGATTTAAACTTCCAAAATTTAATTTCATAAAGCTAAATGTAATTTTCCAGCCGAACACCCACCGCCACAAAACATATTTCGATACTAACAGTTTAAAAATTGAACATCGATTCGGCGGCAAATCGCAAACAATGAACAATATCAAAAGATAATAAGTACGGTTTAAAAATTATGCGATTATCGCCTCTATGTAGCTGTCAATAAAAATGTTTATTCCGTTATGCACTTCAGTGTTACATATGTATAACTAGTTATTAGTGAATTCTTTCCGAAGACTTCACTTTTCATTTTAAATTGCGCAAGCGAAAACGACCTTTGGTGCATATAACGTGTGTACTCAAAGGTTCTGTGTTCCCTCACCTAAAGCGGGTTCGTATAACGCGAATTTTTGGTGGTGAACCTAACGCACACCTACAACATTGTTGTACGACAATTCTGTCGTACTGGAGATATTCAAATGCTATTTAAAATGAAATGAAGAGGAAGTTAAACCTCAAAAATATATATGAATGACATCAATGACATTGAAACACATTCACAATCAAAACGATGCGTATGATATATATGATTAATACGTGAACGAAAAAAAATCTATTAAAAGCGATGTCGGCCAAACTTCATTATAATCAAATGTCTTCGGTCTTTCCAACTCGACGTCTTTTCGAGGTGTATTATTAGGTACACCATTCGACAATAAGAATTAGGAATAAACTTAATTGTAGTCTCATGCCTGATTGAGCCTGATGAACACCTGTTCACCTCCACCAAAACACATACATCGAGTGTATATATTAGTAATACCCTGAGACATTTCAGCGGGCATATCAATCCAGGAGGCATTCTCGACAGTCCTCATCTTCCTAGGAGATTAGTCTGTCTGAGAGGTATTCGGACTTGACCAGGTTAATACTCAAGAAGTTGTGAGTCCCAGAGACTTAATGCCTCTGTCTATTGTTTATCTTTACTGTTTTATATGTTACAATTTGTTCATATCTGTGTATATGACATAATTTGCGATTAATTAAATATTATTTCCACGCCTTTTCACTTGCACGCAATACAGGACCTTTTGGAAAATGAGAGGAATCTCGAACTTTTCCGGAATTTATCAAGACGGGGTTATCCTGTTGGGGGATGCTAGGAAGGTAAAGGGGTAGAGGGAGATAGCAAAACATACTACTGATTTCCTCTCCCTGCACTGACCTATGGACAAGTTTAACTATAGATTTCGATTGTGCTGAGCTAAACTCAAAATCTATATATTCTTGTTTTGTCTCAATTTCACACTTAAGGAGCGTGTTTGATAATGTCATAATAAACTCTACGGCAGCCTTGACTGATATTTCCCTTGTAATTGTGAATGTATTACGTTGCTTATGTTAATACGTTAATATCCAATCCAAATGCGTAATCTTTATGTTTACTATATCCATGCTCACTGTGTTAATTGTATATATTTAACAATTTTATATGTTTTTACCTATTTGTCTATTATTAGTGTATTACTTTTAATTCATTATGTATATTTTACCTAATAAATAATCCTTTAAATATGTAAAAATAAATGTAACTTTATGTCTCATAACAGTAAATAATTCGCTGTCAAATCATGGTTATAAATAGACTCCTATAACAGTTTCGGGTTTCTTTCAATTACACGCAATACAATAAATTAAAAAACATTTCGTTTCATGAATTATGCAGAAATGAATTATTACCTGAACATACAAAGACAAGACAATCGGTTTCAGTCGCATCGGTCCCTGACAGGTCTCACTGATCGCGAGATATCCCCTTGACCTAATCCCGCGCTAGGCGAGACAGCTCGCGACAACCGCCAATACAGTCACTTTCTCTTTGCACACGCGGGAACTTTGCCCGCGCACGCCATAATAACATTCACGCAGTGCTGTCGTAAGGCGGCCAAGGTCGGCAGGGGCGTCGCTTGAGACGTTCTGGCTCCGCGCCGCGGTCGGTAAAGATGCTGACCCCTTTGCCGACGCGACAACTCTCTCCGGTAGCGAAATCTTGCATCTCGTTACGCATAGGAGAAATTTAAGCCGGAATTACAGCACTAAAGATCAAACATTACACTCTAGTCCGGGGTACGATGTCGTGGGAAATTCCCACGGCATTTCCGGGATGACGATTTGGAAGGGAAATATTATATTATTTTTTTATTATTTAATAAAGTAATGAAAGCCAAACTGTTAGTTGAGGGGACGAATTAATTTACAAAAATATCTGATAATGTCTTGTAAGGATGAACTAATTTAATATGGAACCTTTAAATTAAACATTATTAAAATCATTTTCTACGAACAGCGAACGTCTCAAAATGACGTTATTTCTAATGAAAACTCTGCTTTTGATAATTCGTTAAGTCTTATACATGGCAGATGACTTCTAAATAAAAAATATCTGAAGTATTTAAATTGCATATTCCGATAGAAAATATAAACTAAGATTATTTAATGAGTCTTCTTCATTTGAAAAAAATAGCACGGAAAAGGGATGTGAGCGATATAGTATATCTATATACAATGATCAACAGCATGTTGGACAGCCCTGAGTTGATACAAATGGTTTCGTATACAGTACCAACTCATATAAATAATTAAGCTGTATAGCACAAATAGAAATAATTATGCGCCAATATCGCGGATGCATCGGCTCGGTGACAAATTGAGTTTCGTTGACATATTTCATTGCTGGAGCATACCTGAGCTGAAGAAATATTTGTATATAAATTATACTTAGTTTTTATTTTTGCCAATTAAAAATGTACTGTTATATTTTAACCCTTCCCAAACCATGCGGTAACACAGGTCTACCATCATAAGTAAACCTGTAATATTTTGGTAAATACATGCAACATAAAATTCATATTTTAGATAATCCTAAAGAAAATATTAGCGCTTAGGTATGACTAGTGAAAAACCAATTATGAAAAGGGAATCGTACAAAAACAATGATTTTTTCCATTCAATCCGTTGTAAAATTAATACGTTGGTAAAATTACCATTTGTGATATGAAAGACAGAGATCACACACTATTTTCGTAGTGAAATGAACATCAAACATACAAATATAATTGTCTCTTTCTTACTAATTTAACGAAGAAAGATAAGAAGGAAGGATACATTGTATAAGAATTAACGAATGCTCTAAATTATGTTATAAATATTTTTTTCAAAATTGAATGCTCAATATTTAGAATAAATTCGTGCCATTAAAGCCATTTAAGCTAATAAAAACATTTTTTCTAATTGTTATTTACGGTAACACGAGTTGACAGCATGGCTGCGTTTGGGTATTTTTTATCATGGTATGGTAAAGGTTAAATTAAATAAAAATGTATTCTTATCTAATCTAAGAACTCAATTTATGATGGTTTTTCTCGATTGGATCGAGTCTATTGAGAAACGGTGTGATGGTATGTAGGTCAGTAATTTTATTCATAATATTAACCTTTCCCTTAGGGTGCTAAAATGAAAACGAGCGTTCCGGTGCTGTAAACTCAGTGTACATGTTGACTTTAGAGATTTTTAAGACGGATAAATATGAATATTTTACATTTATTACTTAAATTAATCATTAAAATAATATCAAATATTGTGTAAATGTGCTAAAAATTAGAAAACACATTGATCAGCATTAAGACGCATAAGATTCGTCTAACTCGGCCAACACGCGCTCTGCCGTGTATATCTATTACGCCATTAAAGTGACGATCGGCATCCGACACCCCGCACCCTGCGCACAACGCCTTCCGCACCGCTCGGTACATGCACATACACGTATTGACAAATTCACGTCAAGTTCTTCGAGAAAACATTTTTTATTGTTGCGTTGTTAAATACTTACATATTGTAATTGTTTTATGAAATTCATAAATATATTACGGAGGAATACCTAAAATATGAACTATGTATTTAGTATATTTACAGAGATATTCACATAATATATCATCGGAAAGGAAAAGTTAATGCTGTGCCCAAAAATCAACCGGCCATTGATTGACCTTGTTTCCGATTCTGATGTCTTCCTTCACAAGACAGGTTCTCCACGACCCCGATAGGACGTGTACCACGAATCTGCCCGAATTTTGTCTGTCCGTAATAATAATAATGATTTATTGACTTACGAAATCGATGCAGATGTGCTTGAACTTGAGAACTGGATACCGTTTTCAAGTAATAAAAATATAGGTTAAACAGACATGCAATCAATGCGATATGTTCGTCGCAGCAATATATCGTACATATAGGTAAGACATTTTTATTGCTGTAAGGGACAAAATCATCTTACAAAAGAGGTGATGGAGCTTATGTATATATCATTGCTGTGGCGTGCACTAGGTTATGCTGCTAATAATCAGTGGTGTAACTATGCCAAAAATAAAACTTATATAAGTTTATCCAAAGCAATTATATCACACGGAATACTGTCTTGGGGAGGACCACACAAAACATACACTGAGAAAATATTTAATATACAAAAAAGACTCCTAAAAATAACTGTTCCTGACGAAATAAGAGCCTAATGCAAAAAAGATGACTATATTTAAGTTCTTCCTGTCAAACAATTATACTACTGTCGGGATCAGATTTAAAATTCAACGCCATCTCAGCCGTCATCGATGCTCGCAACATAGCGCTGCCGGATACCGCTCCTTCACTGACAACCTCTCCACTTTCATCGCTCCGCAACGGCGATCTTGCCGGCCCACACGCGCCGTGCGAGACCGCTGACTCGCTTCGAATATTTCATAATTCACGCGCACCTTCTGCATCTATTATACTGTCACAATAAACATCAACGCGCCATCATCACTCTTTCATTTAACCACCGACCTAGCCCCCAAACAATTATAAAAAAATCCTGACGCATTACGAAGACGAAAAGACACTTGTAAAAGACAGCTACAGAACTCGTCAAATCACGAGTAGGCAACTCAATATGCCAATAGTTAACAACTTCTACAGACAGAACAACAGAAATCACAATTCCACGACTCTTTATTAACAATCTGTCAGAATATATCAAGACCACCACCCAACCGGCAAGGAGACTAGAGAATATAGGCACAGAACAGTTGAAATTAATTAATGATAAACAAAAAAATGCGGTCGATGCAGTGCCCACGTTACAAATACAATCCATTTGGCATTGATATTTTTACAAGTGTTGATGTTTTTCCCAGTGTTCATTGTAATCCACAGAAAGAAACGGTATTATAAAATTTAAAAAATTGTTTCTCTTGTATATTACGAAAACAGCAGCACTCTGCTAATATATCTGACAGGAACCATCTCCATAAAGTGAAAATGGCCTTAAAGCGATGCAAGTATTTATTCAATTGCAAGTACATATAAACACATAAGATCACATGTTTATTTTATAAAAATGTGAAATTTACCAGTCTTACTGGTGTCTAGCAACTCAGACTAGTGAAAAACCAATTATGAAAAGGGAATCGTACAAAAATAATTCCTTTTCAATTCAATCCGTTGTAAAATTAATACGTTAGTAAAAATACCATTTGTGATATGACAGAAAGAGACCGCAGATTATTTTCACAGTGAAAAGGACTAATTAAGAGAAATAAGAAGGAAGGACGCATTAATCATTTTTTTCAAAATTTAATGCTCAATATTTAGAATAAATTTGTGCCATCAAAACAATTTAAACTAATAAAAACATTATTGTTTACGGTAACACGAGTTGACAGCATGGCTGCGTACGGGTATTTTATATCACGGTATAGCAAAGGTTAATATATCAAAAAAATATAAGTACAGCAATACCCCGAAGTTACGCGATAGGTGGGACCGACGAAAATCGCTTAACTCGAATTCGCGTAAGTCGGGGTACAACTTTGCATATAAATACATACAATTTTGTTTAATTGGGACCAAGGACTAACAAAAACACTAGTTTAGAAGAAAAATATTTAATAAAATTGCAGTTCTTTATACATATTAATACAGAATATTAAAAAAATAAACGATTTACGTAAAAAAGTCATTTCGAAGGCTTCATAAAATCTAACAAATTCATCTGACGACACAATGCCTTCTTTTTTTCACTCAGAATTTCTTCGTAGCAAGGTAATATTTTTTTTATTCCTTGCTTTGTAGCTATAATGCGTTCTTCATTGGAGTCTATGTCTTCTAAACATTTTATGCCATTTTCAATTGAGCTGAGACCATTTGTCAAGCTTGCAATTGTCATGTGCTTTTCTGATGGAATTGGATCTGAAGTGTCTTCATTGTCGTTTTGCTTAAGCATCTCTATGAACTCACCGATCGTTAGCTCCTGACTGAGTGAATCCAACAGCTCCTTGACAGCATTGACTTCCAAATCTAATTGTCTGCCAAGATTAACAACTTCTTCTACCGCATGAGCGATATCAGTTTCTAGCAATCACAGTAAGAGAAACACTGAATATAGCGGGCGGCAATCTAGCGGCAGTGTCGCCAAACGAACCGCGCAATTCTGAGTTTGCGCAAGTCGGGGTATTAATGTAATTTAGATTTATTCCGCAGAAATTATAGTTATGCACATCTTTTTTATTGTATGGAGTGCACACCCCTGTATTATTGAATTATATATTAAATATTTGTGAATCCGAAAATGATCGAAAACCGGTATACAACATGGGACATAACCGGGAAATTCATATTCTATCAATTACGTTTCGATACGTGATGCAAGTGTAATATAATACAATATAATAAGAGGTTAATTATGTTGATGTCCATGAAGCTATTTCTAAAAGTTGCCAAAGTATGTGTGCATGTGTGTGTCGTGTAAACTGCAATGCTTTCCTATTCGTCTAGTACAGGGGTCGGCAGACTTTCTCGTGACAAGAGTCAAATATTAAGTAAACAGAATCTTAAAATTTTCATAGAGTCGCAATATACATTGTACAATATACAATATACAAATTGTAATAACCAAAAAAAGGGGGATAAAATCAAGATTTTTAATTAAAACTCAAATTCATAATACAGCCGAAGTCTACTTAGAATAGAATATAATAATATATTAGAGTTATAAGTTTGGGGATTAGGACGGTGGTTAAATGAAATAGATTAATATACGATATATCAGTAGAATCATTAGTTGCGTAGTTCAGGATGCTACCGCGCGACGCCACCGGAGCGCTGTAGTCCTCTACTGCGTTATTATTCATTTGTTGCTACTACAATTGCTAGCCACTTTTTTAATCTATCGTTCTATTCAAGGCGTACAATTGCTACGTGCTGAATTGAAAATTCCACTCGTCAGAGTCAGAAATGGATCAGCTGATCCATGTTGTACGGAGTCCTTACTTATTGTTTCCTAACAGAATGACTTGTTATTTTGTTATGAGGGTGCGTGTAGTACCTACGCGCAACGGCAGACCAGGCCATTGCTGCGTGACTTATCCAACAGGCTACAAACTCAAAATCCTTTCACGCGATTGTTTAGGTACCTAATAATAGTTATTACCTTGGGAGACAAACAATAACAATAATTCATAACCAGTTTGAATAGGTTCAGTGTGATTGAGATTCACACAGATTTTATCACACGTTTCGCTCAGCTGGAAAACATGGCCCGTCATAATTGAATTTGCTAAAAATGTTTTCATTCTAAAATTCAGTGACGTAACTACGCTAATTGCGTCAAATATGGGCCCAAAAAGTCCGCGTACGACATATTCGGCATCGATACTTTTCCCAGCACTGACATGGATTAATAATTTTTAAAATCTATCACAACAATAAACGGAATTATAAAATTAAAAAAATATATTTCTCTAGTGTATTACGAAAACATGTGTAAACATTATCGTATACAACAGTACCTTACTAATATAGGGTGAATATTATGTTCCAGACCGATTTTGTTCGGCCGCCATTTTGGTTTGGCAGACATTTGGTAGTCGTAGAGAATAGTTGATTACAATTTTTATGCAGCATCTAACGCCTCAACATTGTGTTGAAATTATTAAAACATTTTATCTAAATAATAATAGCATGTTGGAAAACTTTTTGGTGGTCGAATTGGGTCAATTGGGCCTGCAACGCATGCGGTTTCAACAGGACGGTGCCACCTCACACACAGCCCGAGCTACGCTTAAAATTTTACGAGAATTTTTTTCCGGCCGCATAATGTCACAACGTGGTGATATCGAATGACCTCATTTGATTTGACGGCTCTCGACTATTTTCTGTAAGGGCACTTACTTGAAAGAAAAAGTCTGCCCCAATAAGTCAACGACAATTCCGATGCTACAGTGAAATAACACGCCAAGTATGCGAGAATGTTATGAAAAATATGGTTAAAAGGCCGATGTCATATTTTATAAATAATTGTAATAAATAACATAATCAGTAAATAAAAACAAAATTTAAAAAATGTGTTTTATTTCGTAGTTATTTACAAACAACATCGGTCTGGAACATAATATTCACCTGTGTGTCGAGATGGGGACCAGGGCATTGCAGCAAAGTGAAAGTAGCCGTAATGCGAAGCATGGATTTTTTTCAGTGGATAGTTGACAAGAGAGCAATTTTGTTCATACTATTTAATGGGGAACACAGTAGGTAGCAAAAGTTAATTAGCGGGGCTCGAAATTGAATATTTAACGAACCAGAACAGTCGACAATATGCGATTATTCTTATTTTTTATACAAAATATATATAAATTGGGTCGCCTTTGCGGTATTTTTTAATGCTATCTCTTTGTTCCAAAATTTGACATGTTCGATAGGATTTTTTCTGCTCCTAAACTTTAGTGTCGCTGTTTTCCTGTATCATATAGTTTTTCTTAACCTTTACCATACCATGAAAAAAAATACCCGAACGCAGCCATGCTGTCAACTCGTGTTACCGTAAATAGCAGTTAGAAAAAATGTTTTTATTAGCTTAAATGACTTTAATGGCACGAATTCAGTTTAAATATTGAGCATTCAATTTTGGAAAAATGATTAATAACATAATTTAGAGCATTCATTAAGTCGTATACAATATTTCCTTCCTTCTTATCTCTTTTCATTTAATTAGTGAGAAAGAGACAATTATATTAGTATGTTTGTTGTCCTTTTCACTGTGAAAATAGTATGTGATCTCTATTTTTCATATCACAAATTGTATTTTCATCAACGTATTAACTTTACAACGGATTGAATGGAAAAATTAATTGTTTTTGTACGATTCCCTTTTCATAATTGGTTTTTCAATAGTTGTTCTTATTATTATATTAGATTATCTAAAATATGAATTTTATGTTGCGTGTATTTACCGAAATATTACAGGTTTAATTATGATGGTAGACCTGTGTTACAGCATGGTTTGGGAAGGATTAATGGAGTGTCAAGTTGAGGAAAACCACATACTTCTTTTCGCCTTTAATCAACGTTCAAATGGTCATCCAGGAGCTGCTCAACTAGGAAATTTTGCCGCATCCAGTCGCTCTCCAATCAAATGCGTGGCGTTACGTTCAATAACGACGATGACTTCAGAAATTGGCTCGATAACCATTTCGATACCAGACCAGCCGATATTTATAGAAAAGGCATCCACAAATTGGTTGAAAGATGGGATGAAGTCCTGAACAATAATAAAAAATACGTCATGGATTGAAATGTAATTTTTGTTTAAAAATTTGATTTTATATTAAATAATTTAACTAAATCGTAAATACTTTTTAGACAACACAATACATATACATTACTATCTATAGATGTTTTTTTTTTAGAGGTATAGAACTTTAAAATGACATAAAAATCGTGGTAATGGCCATGGTATTGGTATCATTGGAAAGATAATTTGATGTCATTAGTGTTTAAATAAATATAATTTTCGACCAGTTGTAGGCCGTGTATCGGCAATAACGCGACGAATATTGGCTTCCAAGTCGTCTATCGTCTCTGGTTTATCGGCGTAGACTAGCCACTTCACATACCTCCACAGAAAATAATCCAAAGCTATTTAGGAGTCCAATTCAATGTTCGATTCGAATGTTTCCTTCATTAAATTGATTGTGGCGCGCGTTGTGCGCCATGTTGCTCGTAAACCAAGCTCTTTCCGCAAAATCTCCCATAAAGTGGATGGACACAGCTCCAATTGCTCTGCACGATGGCGAATCGATTCATTCGGGTCCTCCTCAAAACTACGCTCCTCTGCAGCAACAGCTTCTTCGGTGCGTACTGTACGACATCTCTGTAGATGCCTATTATCAATTAAAGTATGTGTGGTGCGAAAACGATCCATGGTTATTCGTTGCAAGTCCATTTATGGTAAAACGGCAAACCAAACTGAATACAAATCAGCTGTCAGCTGTCAAATTGGCTGTCGCTAGAAAAAGTGTTGCCAATTCGAAAAACAAACCTTTATAAGTATTCGATTACATGCGTAATGTGCGTAATATTGAATTCTATACTAGGTACTAACTTGCTTCTGCAAGATTTTTAATTATGTGCATTATTTATTGCCCTTATGGGGTATGATTGTCCACAATCTAATGAAACATCGGGTCACCAGGCAGCACCATGTGGTATTGAGGTTATGATCGGGTCGCCGGTATGAAGACGTGTAGATCTTAAAAAAAATAGTCATGAAAATACATAATACATTTATAACAATAAAAAATGTATTTCTGCAGGAATTCATAAATTGTAGTCCGTCTTGTGTTTTTGTAGAATTGCAGTCAGAAATCAGTGCGGACGTTGGCCATTTGTTAACATTTTTAATTCACTGTCCCAATTAAACGGAACGGTGTCCCAGATAACCGAAGTAAATTACTATTAGTTATACTTTTAAAAATTAGCAATATTTACTTTGTGGTTAAAATAAATAAAATGTAAACAACCAACTAAATTTAACTACGAGTCCCATTCGAAAATTTTTTCCTAAAAATTATTCGAGTAAATTTGTATTGAGTAATGATTTGAGTACTAAAATTTTTTTTATTTTATTAAAAATAGATTCTGGCAAAGAAACAATAATATATGTTTTAGTTATGGCATCTTCAAGAAGAAAATTGTATTTTTCGAAACCGGTAGATGTATTTAAACTCAATTTAGTGGTTAATAAATAAAAATACTATTAGTTACTTTATTTGTTTTCTGTTCCATGGGATTTGGCCCAAATAACCGGCTGTCCCGATAAACCGGTGGTCCAAGTAAGCGGAATCGACTGTATTATCAACCATAGATTATATTTAGGTAATTCAATTGAGTAAATGATTTTTTGTATGCACCTACCTACATGCAATTGACGTCAAAACGTTATAAGTAAGGAAAAAAGTATTTATAGCAGACAGTAAAATGATAATTTATGTAAGATTATCAAACGCTTACAACAGTCGCTGTTTTGATAGAATAAAATGATTATTTTTTCTATATATAAACAATTATCGTAGATTAGTTTGGATAATTGGACGCGGTAAATAATATTCTGAGTCATATTTGGCACAGTTTTGCGATTTTGTACTACGTTTAAGTATGTACATTATTTTAATTATATTAATAAATGTATATTAAATATAATAATATGATTCAATTAACATAAACAATAAAAGGAAAACAATATGCTGCTTTTTAATTGAGGTGTCTAAAGCTTGCACCTCTCGATCAGGGGCGGATTTAGAAAGTCGTGCAAGTCGCAATTGCGAGGGGCTACGTTTTTCAGAGGGCATCGTAATCCAGAGCTATAAAGTCGGAGTTGGAGTCGTGGATTTATGGTTTTTTAACTGTAAAGTAAAGTCGTAGCTGGAGTCAATATATTTTTTAATGACTCCCCAGCCCTGCCCGAGTCATTGATCAAATGGAAAAAGAGAAAGGGAAAGAATTTAAAAAGTAAAGTCTAGAAACACTAAAAAAAATATTGGCATATCCGATTGGGATCGGCTGCCGACGGGAATTTATAACTCGGCAGCGTCGTCTCGAAAGTTCTAGGTTCCAGATTTGTTATTATTAACGGTTTAACCCAAAACATCGTCTCTATATTTGTGTAGCTGTCCGTAGTTCATGTTGTGTTGTGATATTATTATTTTAGGCCCCCAAAATATCCAGTAAGACAAGCCTCTGCACCATAAATCCGTATCTTCTCTCTACATTGATAACCATGGTCGTGATAAAATAATACTCAATTGTGTGTTACAAAGTGTGGTTTATTAAATACATTAAAATAAAATAATAAGTACCATATCACGCTTACAAGAGTAGTATAGTAAAATAAATATTGGTAAAGTTAATAGTTATTTGTAATTAATCCGTTATTTGCGCTGCCGCAGCGGTTGGCATCTATTTTGGAGTTTCAGCGCAAGATGTCAGTCATTTCAAATGAAACCGGACGCTCTTTCAGGAGTAAAATACTTTTATCACCTCTTTGCACACGCTGAAACAACTGGAGCATTTGCTCAGCGCGGTTGCACAATTCAAGCAGTCCACAACATGTCCACAGGGCAAAAGACAAGCGAAGCACCTGTCATTGAAGCAAACCTTGCAAGTCCCGAGATCCACATCTTCCTTGGGCGGCTTCTGAATGGATTTCACCGTGGGGAGACTCCCGCCGCAGGTACCGAAATTTTTGTCTCTTAACTGATACTTGAGAAACAGCCGATGAATCCTGGGATTTATTCGCATCTTTGTGTCTTTGAGATCGACGTGTATTCCCCGACATTTGGGCGTGTCTTCGGACGAGTGAGGAGGCGAAATAACAAAGTCCATGATAGAAATATATGGAAAAATATCCCGAACACGTTTAAATATTATTATTAAAGTCTATGTTCATTCCGTAGTCTACGTATGAATACCATTCAGCATTTTGGAAAAGTTTATCACACACTCGTGCATACTATACTAGACTGGTTCCCAACTAGTGTACTGAGCGGTACACCGGTTAAAAATTTTGCCGCAAGATTTGTTGCGTCCAGTAAAATTTAATCGTTTACTGAATAAACTATTCAACTCAATAAAATAAAATTATGTTTTTGTTTACTTTTAAAATATACTGATTGTTTACGCGCCTTGTTACTTCGATTGGCACCTCTGGGTTTCCTGGATTATAATATTGTACAGTTGTGTGTGTGGGTGAGTATTGCCACCTTTTTTCGGAAGCTAAGAAGACGGTAACCGACAGGCGTCCAGCTGTCCAAATAAACCACTAGTGCACGCTTCGGTCGGTCGAAATCTAAAGAAGACAACCCAGCTAAAAGAACAACAACATCGGACCAGAAAGTATAGTTCATATATCATATACAGCAAATTAAAGAGGTTAGCGCGGTTCATAAATAATGTGTGCTTATTTTTAATCGGAACCAGCTATCGAAGGCATTTACATAAACACTGATAATAACCATTATCACCATAACTCTACTATGGAACACGCTTGTCGAAATACAATTTTCAAGCATTTTTATGGTTTTTATTCATTCGGGTTGGCGCATTATTGTAGCGCATCTACAATGTATGCCAATGGCCGTGTACATGGATTCGTCTCATTTCTGAGACATCGAGTTGCTGGCGTAAAGCTGTGGCTGAAACTCAGCACCAACTCTGTAGTGTAAGCGGTGCTCTCATGGAAAGATGGCATCCTGACCAGAGAATGGCAACGACTACAGAATAGCTACAGATACAATAATAGCCGTGACTGATTCACGGCGTACTGCTACCGAGGGTTAAGTCTGCCGACTGTGGTGGGTGGGGTGAGTCCCTTTTCCTTACTTGTATTTCTTTTTGTGCCGTCTTTTTCCCCGGAAGGGGGGGTCTTTTAACGTCTCTCCCGCTCGCCGGCCTTGTGGTTTGTAGGTTACTATAATTTAAATAAAACAAAGTTCGGGTACAATGAGAGTGAATTTGGTATAGGAGGGTGCCAGGTATCAGCCAATCACTGTGTGGGGGGCGCTGTCGAATAGTCTCCTCTGTAGTATAAAAAAAAGGCCAAACAGGCGGTGTAAGAGTATATATATATATATATATTTAAGTGTGTGTGTGTGAACTTTTAAATCTTTTTTTGTTTGTTTTTCTTTTCATAACGTTAATGTATTCTATTATTTATATTATCTTTATGGCGAGTCGGGTTTTCAAAAAAAAATCGTTTCACGCTGGAATACACGCATTATTATTTTTATATATCGTGACATCATCTTACATATCGGTCAAAATTGCTTGTGTCAAAATACTGACGATATTTATTTACTTAAAACTGTCAAATTTCTTAGTAGTTTAGGAGATAACAAGATTACAAAGTTATATTTTTTACAAATAAAGGTATAATGTGTCCGAAATCAGAACTCAATTTACTTTATTAGTGGAAGTAATATTTATTAAAAAGAACACATTCTTATTGTGAAGTTGTAATTATTCAGAATATATAAGTTGTATCGATGTGTCCAAAATTTAATAAAAATGAATTGTTAATTTTGGCGTCTGCTATCAGTTTACTCAAAGGTATTTGAGATTCCGTAAAAACAAAGTAGATACGGCTTTCAAATAATGGAACGATAGATGTATTAATTTGAAAAAGTATAACATATTGGTTTGAAAATTGGTCTCAAAAGTATTGTCGCTGTAGCATGAATTTTCCCCGGATTGGAAGAGATCCAGCTTCGAATCCCGGTAGCGCAACAACAATGTTTATCGATAAAATTGATTTTACATGTATATCTTTCTAATTAATACATTTAATTAGTATTTGAAATAAAATTTAAAAATTAATTTTTAAAACTTTGAACTTAGTTTGATGTACTCCTCAACTTTTGAACCAATATGATATCTTATTGGTTCAAAAGCACGTTATGTTATTAGGAAATACTTTTAGTATAAAGAATTGCATTTAGTTATCAGATGAAATACGCAAGATTAATTAATGTTTTTTAAGTGTGTCGCGAAAATTTAATAATTTGTATAGTGTGCTGTGACGCCAAAAAAGTTGAGGAGTACTGCTGTACTTATCAATTATCTCTACATGTACACCACCTTCTTATCTACGGTGAAAATTGTTGTGAAAATAATAATGAAATATTAATCCGTATAAGTCCTACATCAGCTGCCAGCCTCGAAAAAGGTGCTATCACCATAGATAAAAGATATACTGCTATCACCGACCGTAGCTGATATCGCTGATCCGCCGAAACCCATAGAAAAGATAGGCTCCTGGTTAAAGATGAACATAAGATCAATGATTCAGGTATTTTGGAAACAGGGTCCTTGTTCGAATGTATTATGTTTAGAATAAGATATATATCATTGGTGACCTTAAATAATTTATATAAAGTTAAATGTTAGTGTACAAGCAGAAAACACAAACTATGCCCATAAGAATATTATGTATTTGAACATAACGCAAAATTTAGACTGTATAATAATAAAAAGTTTTATTGCAATAGTGCTAAACATTCACAAAGTTGTGTCTATTATAAATTAAACCATTTAAAGGTTTTTGAGCATAAACACCCAGTGAACCCCGGTATTCGTCCGCCTTTCTACTCGTACAACTCGGCATTCGTCCAACTTTTTCGACTTGACATTCGTACGTTTGTCCGGAATTCAGTCTCGCGTTGTCTCATTTTTGTACAAGCTCCGTAAAATCTGTGATATTTTATTGCTATTTTTGGTTATTTTCAAACGTTTTAATTAATAATAATAAAGAGGTTATTATTGCTTCGATAATACGTTAACAAACATTGATAAATAACGTATTTCTTTAATCAGACATATCTATTTCTTCATATTCTAGACATATTCAATTCTTCATAAAAATGAATTGATAATTTAATATGATACACACATTCTAGACTGTAATCTATCTATATAATTTGTAGATACTGCATGAATTGTCGTTCCTGATTTTGTAGTTGTTATTTATTAATTGTTAAGTTAAATATATGATCAATTTTTGTTTAGTAAAATATAAACAAACAAAGTGGTTAAAAGTCAAAGTATAACATAATTTCTGTTGTGGGCATTAAGAGATGAAATAATAATAAAAACTAATAATAATATCGTAAGAAACGAGACAATCGTATCAAAATTTCAATTCATAAGATTATCTTGAAGTGAGATTGAAATATTTCAATAAGACCTGATCACCCCTTAACAAAAGATTCTATAAATTGTATAGAAAAGTTTGAGGGCAAAATGTAACAAGAGCCTTCGAATATTCCAGTAAAATTGTTCGCTGTTCCTATAGAAATGATAGCTTATTTTGCTTTCATATTTTAAGGAGTAAATAAATGGATTTAAAATATTGCATTACGTTGCAACAGCGTGAATTTTTTAAACGAAAACACACTTCTGTATAACATTTTAAAATGTACTTTATTTTCGTTTCAAATTCTTGTGACCAGTGGCTTAACTACAAAAATTGTCTTATATAATATTCACTTTTATGAATTTTTTTTTTAAACGATACATTTAATAGACATGAGAAACGATTTTATATATTTTTTAAATTCCATTTTCTGCTGTGGATTACTATTACAGCTGGGAAATATCAAATACTTGTAAAAATATCAGTGCAAATGGATTGTAAGGCCCCCTATGAAACGTGGGGCCCAAGGCCCAACACCGCATTGGCATAATTACACTACTGTGTGTAACGATGGCTTTGAATATCAATTAAAATTACTACACGGTGGCTAAAAAAGTTTCACTTTAAAAATACTAATAACAAACATATGATACCGATACGTGATGAAGATTTTTATAAAAAGGTTCCCTTTACACGTGACATTTATTGGGTTATCAATATTCATGCTGGACCATACTGCGGTATCAGGTAAATATTTATTTTTTAACATTCTAAAATATCTTCTGTGTATAATTTTCTGGACTATTTTACCCCATGTGTCTCCGATCTCTGTGGCCGTCATTTCGCGATGTCAATGACACCAGCCCTGATTATAGACTCTGCAATGGGATCCGAAATGTCGACCACAGAGGTTGGAGTAACATGGCAGAATAGCCCAGAAAACTCTACATAGAAGAATCTTAATAGCCGCAAAAACCTAAGAACATTCTAAGATAACTAGTGTAACAAGACGAGATATTTGTCTAGTGTTAAATTAACACTAAACATGTTTAAAAAGTGATATTGATAGTTGATATTCATTATTAACTGGTGATCTTTGTGATGATATCCTTTTGACTCTCCCAAAGTCATGAACGTTGTTGGTTTTAAAATGTATACTTTTTTGCCATACAATTATAGACGAAATAATAATTTAATAATCCAAACAACAACCCGGTCCATGCATTGAAAAAATATATATTGCTGTATTTTTACTATAGAAAAGATAAATGACAGACTTCAACGCCCGCTTAGAAACATAGATAAGAGAGTGTTTAGAAAGCACCATAAACAAATTCTCGTAAACCTGTCAATCCTGTCATATTTTATTTGAAAACATGTTAAAAACATTCAATTTACTGATTTTTTAATACAATTGATCTGTTTGGTGGCTTTCGTCTCTCTTTTATGAATAGCAGTGTGTGTCCTGCGTTACTCGTCGTGAACTGATACATTTTTTTCTTTATTAACTATGAATCGGTAAGTTTTATATACTGTTAAAAAGACGTTGTATAAACAATAACAAATCGTCATGTTGCAGCTTCGCTCACAATGTCCTGGCTTTTAATACAGATAGATAATAATAGAATAATAGAGAGTATTAACAACATTTTTCAGGACATCCAAAGTTAACATAGAAAAGTATGATTTTTCAGATTACAAATACCACATTATTTTTTTTGCCTATTTATAATGATGCAGTGGTCTATATCTGGAGTTGAAACCTTTTACATCGATGATACAAATGACCAAAAAGTATAATTTTGTGTGAAGTATTTCAAAAGTAATATTTTTTATTCCTTTGATTGACATACCTATTAAATATTCAATAATGATGTATATTTAATTATTATGGTGTGTGATAAATGTATATACATTATTACTTGCTTTTGATCTTGAATTTATTCAGCTAATGTATTCAAAAACACACATCTTGTTTGAGTTCCAAAATTATTGTTTTTAATTGAAATGGAATGCTTGTAAAAAATTAATAAATGTATAAAATATTAATTTATATTGTATTAAAACAGTCAGTATATTTAAAAAAAATACATTTAAAAATTAAACTATAGATGCAAATTAACAAGAATCATGATAAAAATAAAATATAAGTAACCAACTTAAAAATAATGTAATAATCAATAGAAGTTATTAACCACCTTTCTGAGTGCACAATACTTTGTGTATTCTTTATAAAAGAACACCATTAAATAGTGCTTGATATTTCAATGACCTGGACTGATTATCGTCAGTTGTGTCTTTCCCTTATTGTATCCTTTCATTTTTTCTTTTTCACGCAGCAACCTAACAAATGGAACACATGACATTTTAACATAAGATTATGTTTCTTGTGTAGCTTAACATGTAAAAGTATTTTACTAAGCAAATGGTCCGAATAGTGGATAACTTGCAACCCTGATATACAAAGTGTGATGATAATTTGAAACACTATAAAATTTGAAACAAGCACATCATTAAGGTTTAAAAATAACAAACTAAAATTCTATATATTTAGGGATAAAAAATTTCAATAGCCTCCCTACACAAATTAAAGAAATAAAGGATATAAAAGAGTTTAAAAAGAAACTAAATGAACACTTCAAAAACACATAATTGGACAATAAACAATATTACAGAATACTTCAGAAGCACACAAATGGACAATGAATAGAATATGTAAGGTATTATATAAAATTAGTGTAACTCCCTCTCTAAGCACAAGAGCTGGTCTCTTTTTTGGAGAGGTAAGCGAAAGAAAAACCATGTAATTTAAAAAAAAATGTAAAATACTTTATTCACGCCATAAAAAAAATGTAAAAAATGTCTAATAAATAAAAAAATAATAATAATAATTGGTTGATGGAATTTCAGAGATACTGATGACAGAACGAGTTCTGGATTTGTATCTCCTGCATACAATACGGTAACTTCTTCCCCAAACCTTCACATCAATCACCATTTGGTAGGTAAATATTTTTGAGGAAACTTATAGATAGACCAAAATGAAATAGAAATATTTTACATAAATTGTATTTGTTCTTTCTGGATTATTTTTATATATGAGAAAATGAGCATTTTCTAATCAATTCTCAGGATTATCGAAATTGAATTCTGTAATCATGGTATTGCAATTTTGTGTCGGGATTGGATTCATTAATAATTAAGATCTAGTTAGGTACTTTGATGTAATGGGTTATCTGCATTTTTTGTTTTGATATTGTTGATAATTATTTTATTGTTCCAAAACAGGCAAGTTTATGTACATGTGGAGTCCACAAATCAATAAATAAACACTGTTTGTGACAGGACAGGACTCGAATTAATACATACAAATAATTCAAATTGATTTAAAACTATCTTTACTACTCTGTCTTTCATATTTCTTTCTTTGATATTATTACCAAATCAGCATATACGTGAATGCTTATTAAAAAACTTAATCCAATAATTCCAATTTTTTTTAAATATTCTAGGCAGCAGATGGAAATCCACAAGGTAACCTCATTCCACTCATCCCCTTACAGGAGTCAGATCTTCGGACTTCAACTGGGTTTCAGATACGAGAAAAGATTTCTATACGGTCAAGCGGTATGGGAAAATATTCTGTGAAAGAAGAATTCCTGGATACTTGTAATGACATCATTTATGGTGTTAATGATGATGAAGTGTCTTTGGACAATTATGAGGAACACAACAGCGATGATTGTGCCATCTTAAAATCACCAAGTTCGGATAGTTTTCAAATAAATGATTTGCACAAAGCAATTTCTGACAGTAACATTAGGAGACATTTATGTAAACTATGCGATTTTGAAGGCAAGGAATACAATGATCTTCGGAGACACATGTATTCGCATAAACGAAAAGAGCACAAATGCAATCAATGTGAATATTCCACCAGCATCGCTTACGACCTCCGCTGTCACGAGATGACGCACTTGGGGTTGAAACCATTCACTTGCGATCAGTGCGACTATGCGACCATTCGGATATCAAACTTGCGAAAGCACAAAATTTCCCACTCAAAAGAAAAACCCATAGCGTGTGACGAATGCTCATTCCGCTGTCGAATGATGGTAGACTTGCGAAAACACAAGTTAGTCCATACAGGAGAAAAACCATTCAGTTGCGACCGCTGTTCCTACACTTGTTCGCGTCTCGGTAATCTAAAACTCCATAAATATATTCACGATGGCATCAAACCCTTTACATGTGAGCAGTGCCCGTTCGCTGCGCGTCAGAAGAGTGCGCTTCGGCTCCACCAGATAGTACACACGCGTGAGCGACCTTTTTCCTGCGATCTTTGCAGTAATGTGTTTTCACGGGCTAGCACAATGAAAAAGCATCGTTTGTTACATTTCCGAGAGAAGCCGTACGTGTGTGAAGACTGCCAATTTGGAACACGGTCACTCCCCGAGTTCCGAGAGCACCAGAGTAAACACACTGTTTAATGTGTGGTTTGAAATAGCAGATTGATTTTGATTTGTTAAAATGCTTTTCTAAACAGAGTGAAAGAGTTCAAGTGCCAGTTCCGTCTGCAGGGGATGTGGAGCAGAAGTAAAGATAGGGAAGTATTAGGAGGAAATATTATATAATTGTAAACAGATCTCGATTTAAAAGCTGTTAAACCTTGAACGAAACATTGAATTATGTCAATTTTTACAAGATTTTTAAAGAAGAACGTTTGTTTCTTGGTTATTATGTTATTATATTTATTTTAATTACAGTCATTTTATATTTGAAAATATTCCTCTTCTAAAAATTTCAGAACAAGAAATATTACAATTTATTGCATTTAAAAAATGCCCACGTTGCCACATCACCCCTGCATAGAATGTGTTTTTCCAGTTTGCTCCGCTCCACCTCATATGTAGATCATTTTATTTTGGTCTCTTCCAACATTATCTAAATTATATTTTAAGTTCAAATGGGGTTCTTTTGTTTCGTGGAAAATAAAAATGATGTGCATTTATTTTAAGCAGTGCATATTGTTCTATAAAATGTTATTATGTTAATGCAGTTTCATAACACATTTTACACGGGAAGAACATATTCTGTGTTAAAAAATCTACTACATACTTGATTGATACTCTAATGATTGCAGATTGTCCATTTATAAATTTAATGGATTTTAAATTAAACTAATCACACTCTTTGTAGTGATTCAAGCAAAATCAGCCAGAACTGTTGGTATTGATGGCTTACTTGAATTGTCTGCTTCCAGATACCCTGAATATTGTTAGTACATAGCATGTACTATTATGTGCCATATCGCTTCTATCCAGAGATGTAAATTTTCTTAAGTATTTTGAGTTCAGTACCTCTATTGTGAATATCCCATTTTCTCTGCTGGTTTCCAGGTACTACACCCCTGGATGGAGTGAAATATTAAGCCACAGTTTTAAAAAGTGCCAAAAATAACCTCATTTTAAAAATCTCTATGTACTGAAAGGGGTTCTTCCCTGAAAAATACCTACCATGATCTCCATATGTTAAAATATTAAGACCAGAAAGAATATAATATAATATTTATTCTATGTATCTTGCAATTATTTTCAAATGTGTTTAATGTAAATCGTATTTGCAAGGTTAATGTAAAAATAATAATAATGTTAAAATTAATATTGTTGATAGTACTCTCATGTGTCATATGATCTCCGTATTTTTAAAATGATTTTTCTATAACTTATAAATTTTATATGTTTATTTTACTCTTTATATAAGACAACTAATTGTACTAAAATTGTTTAATATGTGACACTAATGTGCAAATGTATGTTTAGTCTAAAAATATTGTAGTCTAAGAAAAGTGGTAAACAAACATGGCAGCTTCTGGTTTAGTCCCAATGGAAAATCCAACATAAATCATTGATCTTGTGTTAGCTGTGATTTTATATGTGTAGTGTTTCTTTATATTTAAAGAACTGGTAACATTGGCCATTAAAAATCAGACAAAGCTCATCATAATGTGAAATTTCTAGGTAAATGTCAGATCAGATTCTTAGTCCAGATTTTATTGAAAATCAACACGGTCAGGCATATATCACGTGATAATGAGCAATGTAAATAATTGTGTAGCCATAAACATAATACTCAGTACATATACTTTAATTTTGATTTAAAGTAAGATAGGTATGATGTTTTAAAGTGTTTATTATTTTTTATTGTTCTATCGAACACAGATAATGTATAATATAATACCACATTTGTATAGTTATTTATGTATAAGAATATATTGTAAAATTCACACTGCATTTATTAGATGTGTCTAAACTAGTGATGGACATAGTTGAGCAGTCTAGTGATTCATTCAAATGTTGTTGTGTTGTAAGTAGCCCGATAGTAATAAATACTGTTTTGTTTTCAAAAGAATTGTCAATGTAAATTAAATGTCAAATTGTATGACATGTACAACTTTTCCTTAAAATTGAAGGAACGACAGCCAGATTTATTTCGTTTATTGATATTGAATATTTTGATTATTTTGAAAAATAATGTCACGGAGTGCAACCATCCACATTCCTAATTTTTTTCAACTTTTTGCATAATTTTTAAATAAAATCATTGAAATTTCGGAGTAATAATAATGATTAGAAATTTATTTTGTGTTGTCAATAAATAAAAACCATAAATATCTGCTACGTGCTGTCACCGATTGCTTATAACTATGTAGTGACCGTTGGTGTTTCCGTAAAACCTATTTTTCAATGTTGGAAAGAGAAGTGGTCTACCACAGTACAATTTAATATAACAAATTAACACTCAATCGGACATACACTTAATATGATTTAAATATGTAATGTACTGTCATGACGCAAAATATGTGTGCTACTTTTCATATCTAATAGCTAACTGCGACGCCGCCGGCTACAGATTACACTACGTATGACTATTTTCATTGTTTGCATGTTTTACCATATTCCAAATGATTGTCACATTCAAACCTAATCTATGTAGTTAAATCTGATGAACTATTTTAACCGTTATATATTTAGTTTTTTAAGGTAACTCGACTGATTAAAATATTGATTTTTAAAATTACGTTATGTCCATTACTTGTACAAACTGATTTACTGATTCGTGTTTGAATTCAGTATAACAATGAATTTAAGGCCGAGATGGGCTGAATAGTCAAGGCTATGGTTGGGTTAGGTATGTTGCCTGGTTATGTGCAACGAAAAAATGGATAAGGAATGAATGTATAGTACAAGAAGACCAATTTGAACATACATACTTAGGAAAGAAAATTATCATATCATAATATAAACATCAGAATTCCTGAAAATCAATGGATGTATGTCAAAAGTGTTGATAAAATTTTTACAAGAGCATAAATTATATCAGGAATGTGAGAGGCTTCAACCTCTCTGAACATAGTGTAATTAAGAAAGAATTATTTAGATGGCTTGGGCTTGTGAAACATGAGTGAGAGAAGTCAAAAGGCGACTTAAATCTATGACATTAAAAAGTTATCAATATATATCAAACACCAGATATCAAAGGATGGTCCCATCGGGACGCATGGGGAGATTGCAGGGAAGGCAAAGATGTGATGAGTAAGCAAGTACAATATATGCTTCAATTTACAACATACCATAGTTTAATTAGAGGATACCGTGAAATGCAGAAATGTTAGATATTTATTTTTAAAACTTGCCTGAATCATGATTACCTCCTCTATTTTTTACTGACTGAGTGTTTAATTTATCTACAGTGTCTTCGTGAGGGAATTTACTTTTTAATTGCCTCTTAATAATTCGTAAAATTAACTCTTTACATATTTAAACTACACTGTGTGTGGGAAAAGATGACAGTAAGATGGCAACACAATAGTCATCTATACTTAACACACAGTTTAATCTGTTTTATGTGGTCTGCGATGTTTGCTTGATTGAAGGACACCTATCAGAAGCTTCTCACAGAATATCCTAGATTGTTCCTTTGGAGGTTTGGCCGCTCTCTATGGTATGACCAGAATTCTCCAAATTGTCTTTGGGTAAATAGGCTCTTACTATGACAAGCTGGGAAATACCTAGAATGTGATTGGCTTCTTATCACTTTCTATGGAACATTTAAAATATTTTGTTTCCAATATGTTCAAGTAACTGTTTTTTATGTTTATCATAGTCAATTTGATTGAAATATAAAATTTGACTCTTTCATGAAGACCTGTATGTAATTGTATGTAGCTTTAAAGGTATAGTATTTTAATTATTGTAATATATATGAATGGTACATTGTGAATAAATGTTCTCATAAAATATAGTGTTATTAATATTAATCCATTCTTAAGGGTTCAATGATGACGTACAAACATTTTAGGAGATACATATTTAGAATCCTAAATGTGCTGTTGTGCACAAGTACGCTCTAACGATAACAAATGTGGTCACCCAGTTACGCCGCCACTAGGGAACACCCAGATGTCGCCGAACGCACTGAAAAGTACTTGGCTAGTCCGAGTGCTCCAAAATCGCCGGCGGTAATGCTCCGATTTGCTATATTTCGTATAGATGCGAGGCGTGCAGGGGGTGATGTGTGCAGGAGAGAAGTAAACCCCAGGGAGATGTTTACTCTGGAAGGCCGCAGACGAGAACTGAGTTTCTCAACCGCGGTACCACCCCTATTTATTGCATGTTTCATATACATGGCCAGCAGTGGTGGGGGAGGCTCACAACCCCCACCACTTGACCGCTGTGACGCAACCGCCGCCACGCGGTGGTCCATTGAACTACAATATCCGTGCCAAAGTCACGCTTCAGACACAAAGGTAAATAAAATATAAAACAGTTGTGGAATATTGCGAACAATAAACAAATACCAACAAGACCTAGCTCGCAATATCCACAACATAATCAAGGCATTTATTTAATTTCTAAAACAAAATACGAAACATGGAATAAACAGGGGGTGGGGGTGATCTCCCGTAATTTACACAATTATTTTCAGTGGCTGATCACCCCATACAAATACAATACAAGTGTGGATATCGCAAGCATTAAACATTAATTACCAAAACCAGCTCGCGATATTCACAACAAATAGTTACAAATGTGGGCGACGGTCCGAAATCTCAATACACAAAACAGTTATATTTGGTGGACGGTCGCCCCATACAAAATACTATTGGCGGCCCTACTGAGAGCCACCTGCGGCTCCACCAGGTGCCCATGGTGAGCAACAAACCGCTCGCTGGTAGCTCCGCCACCGCGAGCTGGTACGTAGTGGTTGACCCCTTACGGAACCCGCCGCCACTGGACTGAATAAGGAAAAGCCCTTTTCAGGGCCGCTGAACCAAAAAATACAATGGGAGTCCATTTCAAGGCTCCCGATCAGGGAATTCGTCCAGTGGAATTCCAAATATCGTCTCCAAGCGGGCCTTCCCGAGTCTGGTCACAAAAAGCTGCTTTCTGAGCCAGTCGTGAGGTGGAATCCTGTGTGCAACATGTGCTAATTGTGACTTTAAAAACATTTGTAATTTCATGAACTGGGTGTTCCGTACAGGAAACAAAAATGTAGATAAGGGTGGTTCGCCGTTCTCAGCTTCGTTTATTATGAGGTTGAAAGAAATGAAATAAAAGATGTTCAATATAGGTACACTACGGCGACACGACACAATCGAGAATAGCTGTCACATGAAGAATACTGTTTTTATTCAAATTCATAACAATACATGTAGTCATATTTGCAAGTATCTACATGGCGACAGGCCGTTGCTGTAACGTCTAAGACATCTTTGTTTTCCTGAAATCTATCCCACGGGTTTCGGCGCCACGCCGATAATTACATCTTTATATTATTGACACGTGTCTTATCGTATCAATTATATGGCATCTCCTCGGCGAGTAATTCTGTGCGATACGCTGGGGGTAAAGCAATTTGATTTGTCGGTGATTCTTAGGAGTGTGCTTTTGGAGTGGATGCAGAGTCATATATATATTTTTTAAATCAATTAAATTGTCTTTGGGAGCTCAAATAATTCAAATGAAAATATTTTTGCGCGAGTATGAAATCTACCTAAATCAATCTTTAAAAGAGTGATCTATGGATTTAACATTGGATAATTTATATAGCGCCATTCTTGTAAAAAAATTCATCTGAAATAAGAGATTTCAATAATAATTCATCTTTTCGCGTTTTTTTTACTAAAATGTGGGTTTTTATTATTAATTTATATCAGAAGTTATACTCTATATTATACTTTTTTACTTAGATAAAACCTTTACACTAATTTCAAACTAATAAACTGAATATTATTTGCCATAAGTAAGACAATACAAGCATTATAAGAATGATCCATTTTTCATGTGTTACAAAATTGCCTTAATATGGAAAATTCTTGCATATATGAAATATATTTTCTTATAATCATGAAGCCAAGATTACGGAGACAAATCTGAACTGAGAACAATTAACAGAGTTATAAATTAAATTAAATTTGCACAAAGTATTATCAATTTTTGAGGTTTTTAAAATACTTTGTTTTAGTGAAAACAAACAATTTAAAATAATACATTGTATTTACTCATATGCTTTGAGGCTTCAGCTACTATTTTAAACTATATATATCAAAAACATATTCATTTCTTACTAAATAATATTTGCTTCAATCCTATTGATGCATATTTTTATTGTTTTTATTTGCTACATTCCGGAGTTTGGTATAAATGAAAGGCGTGGTTGGTGTAGGGTCATTTATTGTGTCAGAGGATAAAACAGGAAGAATACAGGAGAAAGCTGAAGAGCAGAGGAGCGAGTCGGTGGTGTTTGGTCTCAGTCCCACCCGATGCTTGAACTAGGCGTGACCCATCGTGGCGAAGTGGAAGACGTGTCGTTGGCAAGTGATTTGATCAGACTGACTCGCATCATTCGTCAAGAGTCTTTTAAATGTGGAAATTGCTATGTTTGCTCACAGGTGACTTAGACACTTTTGCACTGAACTGCAACGCACGGTTGCCTATTTAGCATTGAAAAAATTCCAACCTGGCAGTGAATGAGTAGGACCAATATGGCAGCCTTCGCTCATAGAACGGCCCTTGGTAAATGATGGGTCTCCTCTTTTGCTTCCAGGTGGTGGATACTGCTGCCTTTTCTCTTTGCAGAATTGCCGTGTGGGCTACAATTCTCTTAGTTAAATATTAATTGAGTTAAAATATAACATTGTAAATGATTAAGGATGATATATATATATATATTTTTGTGTATTTAAATAAAACTTAAATAAGTATAATAATCAAAGAGTATGTTATAATATGAGTGGAGAAAAAATTAGAACTCATTCTCAAAATAAAGATTTAGATAGAATCATGAAAACGTTATATAAATTCCAGAATACCAAAAATGTTTTTATTAACGTATTATCTTCTTAGATTATAAAATTATATAGCTGTCCTTTTCCACTAATTACCCATGACATTAAAAATACCATTTGTGTTGAAACTAAGTGGTTACTTAGAATAATTAGAAACATTCCAAATGTATAGAAATCTTCAGAATTCCAATGAGTAACCTTATGAAAATAAAATTGTATAGCTAACCCCATTATAGTTATAAATACAAGTTGTTGAATTAAATTGTTAGATTGATAATGCCACTGCAAGACGAAATGCGTCTCAAGTAAATTAAATGAGTAGAATAAAAAAACAAGTTTTTTATTTTCACATATGTGAATATGGAGTTTTATAAACTTACCTCGGAAACAGTAAATATACAATATACATGTTTCATCGGCCATTTACTAGAGATAGGAAATACATAATATTATATTACAAAGTCAGGATGTATCGTTAACATTTAAAAAGAAAAATAACTTATACGAAAAAATAGTTATCTCTATTTTTTTTTGTGTAAATAATAGCTTGTCTATTTAATTGAACAATTTCGATTTCATTACACGTAGTAAAGTAACCTTTAATAAATGAAAATGATATTAAAAATAGTTGATATCATATGAAATAGGACGTTAAATGTTTTAATTATTGTTATTCGCGTACTGATAACCGACAGAGAGTAATAGCAATACGTCCGAGGAGTAACACATTCGTCAATTAATTGAGCCGTGCTTTCAAAAGATCCATAGTTCAAATTGCTCAATTAAACCGATGATTCAACCGCTAGTACCTGCGGTAGTATTAATATTTTATAATCAATATTAAATAAGAAATTTAAACGTATACAGCACCTATACAAGTTTTTCTTTCAAATCGATCCAAGACACTACTAAGTTTTACTAATTAGTTAGACCGAGCTAATGTCGGTACTTTCAAGTCTGAAATCTTCTTTGTGTTTAAAAATCTTTTACAAAAAATCTGAAAACCTAAGCTAATAGAAGAAACGAGTGCTTACCTAATTTAATTCTAGTAACCATAATGCGTGCAATATGATAAATTTGGGTAAACTGCATTCTAAACTAATATTCTTGCGAATTCAAGTATTTTACCATTTTTCATATAAATTATGTTGATTTTAAAAGATAAAAATATTTGCCTCGAAACTGGAAAAATGTTTATTATTAATAGAATCGGCGTTAACTTTGTAGAGTTTCATCATACGGATGGATATAAATAAAACAATGTTATTACTCTACTTGAGTTTATTAGCACTACTAGAGTTTTGAGAGAACAGTAACTTTCATCGACAGGTGAAGTATTAAATTTGAGAGGACAAAACCTGGAAAAAAGTTACTTTAATTGCTTTCAATCCGCATTTTCTCGTAACTACTATATGCATTCAAAAAGGACACTAATAATTAGTCTCATCGTTGATCACCTCATCACTAATCATTTTCTAGTTTAATTTCAGGTCTGCCTTGATGACTTGGCTAGTAAAAACATGTTCGATTAGCATTCATAAAGACAAAATTGTTTATGGATTTGATTTCTACCATTGGCTGCACTGTTTGTCATTTTGTGAAGCGTGTTTCCTTCCTATCATTTTTTTCACGCGGACAGCATGGTGAGTTATTTAAATCCAGCATTTTCGTGTCATTTTAATCGTAATTAGTGACTTTTGTGCTATTGTTAGTTGTTCTAGAGTATATTCGACGACACCAAATAGTTTTGTGATATTATTTTAGTGTTTTTCGTCAAGTTGATCCTTCAAATTTTCCCAATTAGTCGTTGAGGTTAGGGCGACGTGGGAATGAATGACACCGAAGCGTTGAGATTCGGATTTTCGTTAATTCAAAGTTTTTTTTGACATTCCCTTTATTTCGAATCAATCATTCCCATCCTTACACAAATTATAAACAAAGTATTACATTGTCCGAATCGCGAATTTAGGAAATTTCGGTCTATTATTAAATTTAGCACGGAACTTGTTAAACGACATGTTGGGTCCAAACTTTTATTCGGTTCCCGCTTCTAGATGTGGATAAAGTTGTTGTTTTAATCTGAGTACATTTTTAAAATACAAATAAATTAACGCCACAATAAACGTTTGAATATTTCTACATAAAATAAACTTAAAACCTGTCATTTTTTTCCATGCGAGGAAGTTAGGAGTGGAATGCATTACCTGCAATTATGATAAATGCAGCATAAGTCAATTCGTTTTAGAATATACTTTTTAAAAAAAGCAACTATCTTTTCAAGTTCATATTCGTTATCATGTTTAACTGATATTCTTAAGTTTTTGATAATTTCTTGCAGCCTTTCGAGCGTTTTGTGCAGTCAGGCCGAGTAGCTCTGGTGTCTGATGGCCCAGACAAGGGTAAGCTGGTGGCCATCGTGGATGTCATTGACCAGACACGAGTCCTGGTGGATGGACCCTGCAGCAACGTGCAGAGAAAAGTGAGTAAAAAACTTAACATTATTCATTTTTCTAATAAACCTCCAATAACGAACTGAAAAGTTCCATGTACGATGAATATCATTTCAAACATGGTGATTCGTGACAATGCTAAAGATTTTTTAAAAAACATGTTTTCATTCATTAAAATTTTGTATATTATAATCAAATTATGAGATATTTAAATGCTATTTCATTCGGTAACACGCTTTACCGTCTCATGTATAATACATTGAAAAAATTTCTACATTTTTTTTTTTTTTACCTATTACCACCTAGGTGAAACAGCATCATACCATCCATATTGGCGCCAAAATTTTAAAATTCACAGGCTAGCTTTTTCCGAATTTAATTTTTACGAAAAAACCACGAAAGCGTTGGTATAACTGAAAAAAAGTATGTACTATATCATCACAAACGTTCATCGTCCGTGATTTTGTACAGGTTTGAGATGAAAAAGAGGAATAAAATAAAAGTTTGCAGTGATGTCATGTCATAACATTTAGGACATTATTATTTATTTTATATTTATTTTGGGAGGATGACATTAGATTTTATTAATATTATTCTGTTCAATGTGATGCTTAAAATAAAGAAATATTAGCACTTCACACCATGACTACGTACACATTACACATATATAGCACCAACAACACGCATAAAATGATGCCACAGCAATGGCCAATGCTGGCGCGCTCATTGTATTTATAGTAAAATGCCCGTATTTTTATTAATAATTAAAAATAATATCTTATTCACTTGAATTACTTTACAAAATCAAGAAATATTGCGAACGTACGTCAAAATCTAACTGATAATTTACTCAAATTGGAATGTTCCAGATACTTTCCAACTTATTGCGTCATTCTCATCATTGGACTCTGCGGTAGTAACGAGCATATCGGTATTGTTTAAAAATATCAGCACTTTGACATTGAAATGAGAGTGTTTTTGTGTTAGATTTTCAAATGTAATTGAAATTTTGGTCATTTTTGTATAAATCACTATTTATGGTATAAAATAAATCTGGCAACACAAAAGTGTGCATCAACTGTCAATTTTGTATGACTGAAAAATTATGATTTTTACACTTGATTTCAGATGTAATTCATGGTGTTCTTGAGTTGAATAATATTTCTATGGGTCACCGCATAATATCACTACTGGAAAGAAAAATTTGGTTTAAAATCCGATACGCGGCGCCCATGATATCATTTGTTATTTACTGACGCTGTGCGCTGTCACGTGGGTGTCTGCCATAGAATAAGGATAGCCAACGTGACATTTTGACATTTATCGCTCTGTATCTTTCTCTGTCGCAAGTTTCTGACACGGGCTTTCTTGTAATTTAGTCAGGTGTCTACTCATAAAATATTGTGGACTAGGTCTGTTACACTCTGTATCATATTTTTCATTAAGCATCCTTAAAAAATAACTAAACTACCTTATTAATTCTTAGAAATTATTATTTTGATACTAAAATAGGCAGTTACATGTATCATACAATGGAATGTGTTCTGCATATCGTTCTTCATTGTCTTTTTAGGGTTTAAGGATCAACCAGCTGCAGCTGACGAAGCTGCGCCTGAAGTTCCCTTTCTCCGGCTCTACCAGAGTAGTGCGCAAGGCATGGCAAGATAACAACACCACCGACAAGTGGGCAGAGACCAAGTGGGCCAAGCGACTTGAATCTAAGGAAAAGCGCGCCAACATGAGTGACCTGGACAGGTTTAAACTGCAGGTGGCCCGTCGCCAGCGCAACAAGCTGAGGACACAGGCCTTCACCGCCCTCAAGGCTAGAGGTATGTTATTTATGGGTCTTTCGCCCTCTTAAGAAATGCCAGTTCAATATTAATAATGGAATACTTATCAAATGGCGAATCACTAATAAGCTCTACTGCTTGAAAATGAGCAATGTAAAATATACATATTTTTGATAACTTGGCTGTCTGAATTACATTTTGTCAGCTTAGAATTTGATTCCAATGGCTGGATAACTGATATTAGACTACTTTTCATTTAAATTAATAATATATGTATTTTTTAAATGGGTGGAACACATTTCACATTACAGACTTAACTAATTGTGGTGTAAAAAATAAGACTAATCTGACGACGCTCGGACCAGACCATTTGTTCATTAGGTGACTATTTTACTGCTAGACCAAACAAGCACAAAAGCCATAAATTTAATTTATGTTTAAAATATTTCCTAACTACACAAACAAATGGCTTTAAATTTAATAATAAATAGTCAGTTAAAATACCAAGTTAGTAATTGTGTTGTTCCATTCTGAGAGCTTGTTCGTAAGTCTGACAAAGTTAGTGTAGGAATCTAGCATTTACTGTAATAATCAACACTGTTCTTGCATTTAACATCCAACATAATGATGTGCCGAGGTTAAAATTTAATCGCACAGTAATGAATTAAATGTAGCCACACTAAAGAGCACATACCTGTTAAAGATTGTGTTTGATTACTGTAAACATTACCGAAAGCGTGGGTCCTGCACACCGCCAAATGAAGATATGAACTAATACTGCTAAATTTAAAATTCCAGTAGAATTTTCATTTAACACTTAAATAAATTTAGATATTTGGACACGGACATTCATATCTTTGAAAGTTCAGAGCCTGGGGTCTGATTTTCCACTGTGCACTTCATTCATTGCTAACTGGATTGGTACGTGCACTTTGCAGGAACCAAAACAGTAGATAGAGGGGTTACAATGACTGTTTTTATTTTAGATTGTTAGTTCAATATTGACATACATAATTGTACTTGCAGCTTCCAAGAACGGAGTGCTGTTCGGCAAGAAGAGCATCCCCAAGAAGCCACGCAAGGCGCCGCGCACCAAGAAGCCCGTGGACAAGAAAAAAGTCGCCGCCAAGAAGTGATAACTTAATTATTAAATAAACTTTAAAACTTTACAAACTATTTATTTTATTTCACTAATACTCATCTACCACTAATCGTCCTCCCAACGCAAGTCAGAGCCTAATCAGCGGTCACCACTTTGATCACATTATTAAGCATCAAGTTGATTCGTTAATGTACCGATTCTTATTAAAAATATCTCTGTGCTGAGGCTTTAAAAGGACCCAATATTATATTTGTATTACTAGCTGAAGTACCCAGGTTTTATACAGAGTGAAGAGTCTTCATTTAGGGGGATGGGGGTAATTTTTTTCTCTAAATCACATGTAAACTGTAATTTTCCTCTTATTTTGAACATTGAGTGCAAAATTTCATCAAGTACCAAAATTCTGCCTTAAGGGCGGGAAAGGGGGATGGGGTGGTTTTCAAAATCTCATGTAGACGGTGACCTTCCTCTTGTTTTTAAGGTCAAGTGCAAAATTTCATCAAGCTCGGAATAAAACTAGATTTGTATAATAAATAAGTAGTAACTTTTTACTTTACTACCAGCCCTTAGTTTATGAGGTGGCATTTTATTATAACTAACTAACCATCACGCCGTTTCTCTGCGGGGGTTGGCGAGAGGATAGGGCGCCACACTCCTCTGTCCTGACACAATTCTCGCCATAATGTTTTGTGAAAACGTGTTGTTTGATCGTTAGTAAAAAAATAATTACTTCTCGAAAGTACACCCATAGTAAAAATGAGAATTAATAGTTAAATATGGCTGACTTTTCACAGCTGTTCCAAGTTATCTGACACATTGGATACTTTGAAAGTTGCAGTATATGACAATTAATCATCCAATGTACCACTATTTTAATGATGAGAGTTCGTTTGATGATCTCGTTGTTTAATACACATAATACAAAAAAATTTCACCACCAAAATGACATCGAACGCCTAGGCGAAAAAATCCATAGATAATGCATATTTCATGATTATTTGTCACGCCTATAGACATCTCCATCTATGCTTTGTAAATTTAATGTATCAACAACCCGCAAATGATTTTTACTATGGGCATTAGTAAAAAGTTATTGCTGATCACATAACAGGCCCTAAGTTACAAGAAGGGTCACTTTTGGAAATGAAAAGCATTTTATAAAAAACAAATTTATTTTAACAATACAATATATCTTCCTTAGAGAGATGTGACCTCCATTGTTCAAGAAAGTTTTTGATCCCTTGTTTACTCTGTTAGGACCATTTTTATTTTGTTAACATTATGTATGTATTAAATCTTCTATCTAAATAAAAAGGTGATCCACAGTTTTCCATCCTAATCATTTAATTTTTCATGTATCGGGGCATTGTTGCAAAAAAATTGTGTTAAGATTTACTACAGCAGATCTTTTGTTTTCGATTATTCAGCTGTTCATAGTACTTCTCTGCTGTATTCTTTTGGCTGGTTTGAGTAGTTTTAAATTAATTATCCCACCACACAATAGGACCCTTTTAAAAATAAGGCTAGGTTTCAGGGTTTTCTCACTGGACGCACAGAATTACTTGCCGAGGAGGTGCCAATTAATTGATACAATAAGACATGTCAGTAATTTTAAGGTGTAATCATCGGCGTGGCGCCAAAAAACCCGTGGGATAGATTTCAGGAAAACAAAGACGTCTTGATAAAGTCACTAAGTAAGCCTGTCGCTAAGTAGGTACTTGCAAATATGATATAATGTATTTTTATATATCTGAATAAAAACAGAGTATTCTGCAGGCGGGAAGCTATTCTCAATTGTGTTGTGTCGCCATAGTGTACTGATAATGAACATCTTTTGTGTTTCATTTCTTTCAACCTCAATATCGCCGGTTGAGAGAAGCTGAGATCAGCAACCACCCTTATCTACATTCTTGTTTCCTATACAGAACACTCGCCATGTACTTTTTTGATAGCCTTTGTGTTTGTATTGTATCCAGATTTTTTTATTGCATTTTTGAATACTCGACCATGAGATCTACGCTCCATCAGAAAGATACGCAATCAGGCTAGTAAAGAAGTCACAGCTAACTAGTGATGAAAACTATTTTTGTGAATATGACGATGATTGGTAAATGACGTTTAGTTTCTAGTGTAATTAGTTAATAATCATTGTTATAATCAAACACAATTACAGTCGCAATAATGGTGTTACCATTACTATAACTGACTATGTAATAATAACTTTTTTGTATACCCCCTACTACAACTGCATAACTGAATACATTTATGAAGCGCCTCAAAACTAATTGTTAAACGGATTTTATTATTTATTTGGATTTCTGAGTGCATAAAAGTGAGGTAAATTGTAATAAAATTTATAACCATTGCGACCTGGGATACTCTTTGATTGATAACATATTTGTCTAATACAGCCTTTATGAATACATATAATATAATCAACTTGCAATAGATTATGTAGGTATGTAGCATGGAGTATATAAAATAAATGAACTCAAACTTCTCAGTTCAGCCAATCAAGTTGCACAGCTGGAAAGACATTCAAATGCTATCATTTGTACACATAAAGTTGAATCTAATAACACTTAGTAAAAGCTATAAATTAAAAAACTAGTTTTCAACATTATTTTAATTGCAGTGGTTTTTTTACTAAGATAAAATATTTTCAATGTCTATCTTTTATTTGTCCTTTGGTGTACATTGCTTTATAGGGTTTGCAAACACAATGAAATCACAAACTGCAGAGAGAAGAATATTGCTCGCTTTATCCAGAGTAAATCCATACTGCGCAGCAGTTATATCAATTCATATAATTTTTATCACATTTTTTGATCTCGCAAACCTTAAACAAAAATCGCCATCGGAATATCACAGATACTGTTAATGTCTAACCCTAACCTGAGCATGGACAGTCTGGTGCTTCTTTAGCAGGCTCAACACCATGAAGCAATAACCGCAGTCATCACACACAAAAGGCTTCTCCCCAGTATGAATACGAGAGTGTGTGGCCAGATGTTTCACATCCCGGCATGCATACCCGCACACTCCACACGTGGGTGGATCTGGTCCCGCATGTTCCATTTTATGCCGGTTCAGTTCGTCTAATCGCGAACAAACATATCCACATGCATCGCACGCATGCCGCTCTACTGGTCCGTGAGTCCGTTTGTGTTTTTTCAGATGGCTCATCTGACGTGAGCGATAAGAACATCGATCACATGCAAATGGTTTAGCCCCAGCATGCGTTAATTTATGTAGTTTTAGATTACCGGGGCGTGCGCACGCATAATCGCATAGGTCACATTTGTGAGGTCTGGCACCACTATGCACGAGAGAGTGTTCTTTTAGGCTTCCTGGTTGGATGCAAGTAAAAGGACAGAGATGGCAGGAATAAGGACGGACGCCGGTGTGTGTTAACTTGTGCTTGCGTAGGTTGCTAGGGCGCGTGCATGTGTAGACACATTGATCGCAGCGGTAGGCCATGACGCCAGCATGTGCCTGTTTGTGCTCGCGCAGCACGCTCTGTTTGATGCAGGAATAAGGGCATACGTCGCATTTAAATGGCTTTTCTTGCATATGTGTGAGGCGATGGCGTTTGAGGCTATTGAGAAAAGCGGATGAGTGGGTGCAGAGATCGCATTTAAAGGGGCGCTCCCCGCTGTGGATACGGCGGTGCTTGTTGAGGTTGCCGAGCAGGTCAGTCGTGTATGGACACTCATCGCACGATAATGCTCGGACACTGTCCGCTTCCGGCTTCTGTTCCATCTGCATGTCGCCATCCCACTACCAAAAAATGTTTATATTGTAATGACAATAATGACAGTTGAGTTCTAACTGGCCCTATGTTTAGTCCCTAGTGTTTAGTTCGTTAATAATAGTTATTACACTAATCAATTATTAATATGTAACATTGTTAGTAATTTTAAACCAGCGACACCTTGTTATTACGAGATTTATAAAGTAGGTGACATTATACACTTATAGTGTAATAAATTTTTAAACATTGGAAATGTGCCAACCATTAATTACTTCACATTACAAGTCTCTTTCTAATACCTTCACCACACTAGTCGCCCATGTTTTGGTACAGCCAGCTAAGATGAAACACAAAGAAGTCGAAAAATTAAAATTTATCAAATGAATTAATTATTCAGCAGAATGAATTCAGCTATTAAATTAAATCACAAAATTTAAAAGTAAACAATAATCAAGGTAAATGCAGTAATCAAGATGAAAGGTAATCAAATTGGTATCAATTTCTTATAAAAGGAGTACCACCAGTGATTGCTCACCGAAATATGAATAATCACATTTACCAATCAACATTACAAATAAACACTAATCACACAATCAAAATTGATTGCATCACTAGTCCACAGATGTTCTGTTCCAACCTTCCGTTACTCTGATTTTGAGGAAAAACTCAGGATTGAAAGAGAAAACTAATTGCTGTTCGTACCTCCATTTTTACACCATCTGGGATGCACGGCGTCCATTCATCTGCGACCTCTGAGAAAACTGCTCTCCCGTCATCCGGGTTACTGGCACTAGTTCTATAATTTATAAATATTCATTGATATTCTACACAGATCTTATCAGTTCCATGGTAGTAATTATGGGTTTGGTTATTTTTAAAACATTTAAAGATCCCATACTTAAGTTTATATTTTAAATACATAGATATAGTTTAAAATAATGATTTATATTTTGATATTAATATACTTTTTTAAATATGACCAGTTAAATTTATAAAAAATTTAAATGATCTTCATAAATTGAATATAAATGAATTTCAGAAAGTAGGAAGGATTTCGGACAGGACGTCATATTTTATCAATTTTCATTAATCTAAAAATCTTGCTGCAAAATATTTTATTAAACTATTAATTCATTATCTATTATTTAAGAATACTTATACTAAATCTCATACAATTCACTGGGCTTAGTTACGAGATGAAGTAAATAGATAAAAAGATAAATAAACAAATATGATATTTTAGTTTTGGAACAAAATTTATTAAAAACATTATTATTTGGTATTACACGAATAATTTTACCTATAAATAAAATTAATATTTGTTGGTTGATTAGAAAATAACCATATAAACAAATACATAGTGGTGATTTTAAACACTATTAGTATTTCATAGTCAATACTTAGTTAACATAAAAAAAAACGGCGTTTGATTATCATATTAATTTCTCACCCCTCCATGTATAATCGGATACACATTAAGTATTATTTATTTAATAAAAAGTTGAATAATATTCCAATTTTGTGCACACAGTTGACGTAAAAGGGATGGCGATAAAAAAATTGTAAAAAAAAACTTATTCACGAATATTCATTTTTAGTTAGGGGCTAGTTGGGACAAAAATTTTATCGGCTAATCGACAACTTACAAAATTATTTATAATTTAAAGCACCAATGTGCCTATGTTGTGTTTGACTGTTGGTCTATCTGTCAGTTGAAGCTATAATACCTTTGAAGAAATTGGATACATTCAATCATTTGATATGAAAAATATGAACCTGTTTAGGATAAAATATTACATTCTCCAAAACCTCCAGATCTGAGAGATATATTTTTAACGTTATAAATCTAAAAATTACTCGAGAAAATTTAAAACATGAATCAAAAATAGTAGTGTCAATTATTATATAAAAGGTATACCCTAGACTTATACAGACCTAGTCCACAATATTTTATGGATGGATACTTGAAAAAATTTCGAGTCGAAAATGTTTAAGGAGTATGTACAGTATCAGAACCGTTACGGAAAAACTGATTGTATGAGATTTTACAAAATTATGTTAAGCTATGTACTCCGAAATAAATATTTGCGAATTTGAATATTTGCTTCAGGTTCTAAATCATTTAACAAAAAATAGTCTTTTCCACAATGGCGTTCAAATTTCTATACTTTAACGCAATTATGACCGATTTGCTGGCATTGTATAAAATATTATGTTCACTGGCATATGTTTCACATATCTGTAAAAGCTTTCTTATCTTTTTTATAAATGCCGCTAGTATAACCATATCATCGGCATAACTAATGTGGTTCACATTTATCCCGCCCATGTTACAGCCAATTTTTGCATCGGATAGTCGATCGCTCAATTCGTCCATATACATATTGAAGAGAATTGGCGATATGCACTCGCTTTGCCTCGCCCCGGATAATATGGTTCGGAGTCGGCGTCTTCTCACCACACTGAGTTCTCTTGTTACCTATGCCACCTGTCAAGTATGTATGTCTACAACTGGTTGGGAAACGTTTCGCTCGCGCAGTTTCGTCCATAATTTGTTGTATCTGACACAGTCAAAGGCTTTGCTCAAATCTAAAAAGCACGCATATATCGTGATTCTTCGACTTTTAAAATAGTCCACAATTTGCTTTACGACAAAGATCGCATTGTCAGTAGACTAATTCTTTTTGAATCCCATTTGGTTGTCTCTAGTATTCATGTTTATAGAAATCTGGTCCATAATAATTCTTTCCAAAAGTCTTGCCATTATATTGGCTAGCTATATCGGCCTATAGTTTTTGGAAGACGGTATATCTAATTGTTTTGACTTTAATATCGGTACAATAATAGTTTTCGTCATATTCGCAGGTATGTATGCTTGATCATGTTACTAAACAGTGTCGCGAGGAGCGGAGATAGATACTCTCTTGCATTCTTACATGCTCAATGCTGAGAGAATCATGTCTAGGTGATTTGCCGGTTTTTGTAGCTTTAATTGCATGAGTGATTATTTCACTTGTGACTATGGGTGTGGCTTCTTCAGTTGATCGCTCAGAGGCATAGAGGGCCTGACCATTGTCCTCAGAAAATTCTGATCTGAATATTTTTGAAATTTCATGTATGTCCGATATGACTAGACACCCGATTGGTTATTTTTGACGTACTGTTACAGAACTTGTCTGCTTTGAAAGTATGAGGAAATTTTATCTATTCGTAGCTGGTCGGCATTTTGTCGATAGTGATTCAGTCTCTTTTTAAATATCGCTCTAAGTTTCTTTCTTTTTTCAGCGATAGGACCGTTACGGGGTTTACCACTCCGAATCCATTTCTTTAGTGCCTCTCTGGACGCTTCGTAACTATAAGCCATGTGATAATTCCATCCACAAATACTATGTGTACGGTTACTGATACGACTGTCTCTAAAGTTGATTTTTGCTGCCGTCTGCAGTGCTGCAGTGATTAATTGATACGAATTTTCTATACGTAATCTATGATCAAGGTTATCACAACTATTTTCATTGCTATGTTTTAATGTTTCGAGTTTAATATTCTTCAGTAGAACTTCCACTGTCACAGAATAGATTTCTACTTGAGATTGAGTTTTCGGGTTCCACCTAAATGCATTGAGCTGAGAAGCTAAATAGTATGGAATCTGCGCAATGCATGATGCATTACCTATCTTGATAGTCACCGACATTGATCTGTGGTCCGTCCAGTCAATATCACTGTCGATAAAGATGTTAGTGACCTTTGTATATACATTTTCGGTCGCAATGCAGGGATCCAGCCAAGTGGTGATACCGTGTGCGTCACTCAGATACGTATAGTTATTCATGGGAAGTGTTTCTATGTCAGCAAGCCTGTAGTTTTCTGAACTCGTTGCCAAATAAAGATCCAAGAGTCGCATTAAAATCACTAATGATAACGCAGTTTGCATTGTCTTTCTCTTCAACGATAGCGTGAATTTTTGTCTGTAAATTCTTCAAAATGTCCCGAATCGTACGTTGGCATGTAAACTGTTAGTATGGAGAGTGTTAGTATTAGTATTAGTTAGTGTATCACATCCATATCTAGAATGCGCTCTGTGTAGTGTGTATAGTGACAGCGCTGATGGAACGACGCCAGAGGATCCCCACTCCACCGTACGGTCGACCGATGAGCGGGCCGGCGCTCAAGTCCACGGTAGAGATGCCAGGTATTTTAGAGAATGAGCGTTAGTTATTGGGCAGGAAAAATAAGGTAGAACAGTAATAAATAAGCCTTTTTGACATTAGAGACTATTTGAGATTGATGTAAAGTTTCCGTCTCACAACTCACAGTTCATTTAGTTTTACAAAATAAAATAGTAAACACAGTGGCGTAACTATAAAAATTGGGCCTCAATGCAAAATGAAAAAAATGACTCCTCTATACGTATTGTATACAAGATATACAAATATTAAGTACTGCATAGTAATAATGCAGGAAAAAAATGAACTTTTGTTTCCTATAAACTTTTCACTTTTATGAAAATAGTATTAAGGCATTCATTGCTTCGCTTACCGAAATATTTACTTTGCAGCTTTTGATATATACATCGATAAAGTTTTCAGGTTTCTTAATATAATGCACGTGAGAAATTATTTTTTTATTTCATATCTTTCTACGGTAGATTTTAAAAATTATTAGTCAAATAATGGATACCAAATGGGCGCGGACCGATTTTTGTACCCCTATCTAACAAGGACTCTAATGCACAGCTTTGGCTGCATTGGCATTGTTACGCCTTTGAGAAAACAAGCCCTAGTTAATAAGCTAACTAAAAAATATTACGTACCTAACACTTCTGAACGGCAAAAAACATGAAATCAAATTTTGTAAAAGTAATTATTTGTTGAGACACACTTTGTTCCATAATTAAATGATGAAATCTAAAATACAATTTCTAGTATAGCTAAAGTTCTTGTAAAATAATCTATTTGTGCTAATAGAGCAATGTATAAAGATATAGAAAATATATTAAAACTTAAAATAAAAAGTATGTTCCTTTAGTTGACAAAAACACAATTTTTGATTGATAAGTTATACGTAAATAGGGCATCGAGAAACTTCACAACTTGTGGTTTCAGGTACACCAATATCAGCCAATTAATGACATCATCATCATCTTCAGAAAGAAACATAGCGACGGTTATCTGCAGTTTAAGTGTCTTGTTTTTAAATATTACTCGCTAATTAAGTCATATTAGCTCACAGACTCATGTTTATTAATGGTAAGAACTAATCTTAATTCATTCTCAGCTGTTTTAACAATGTTTGTGTTTGCTGTACCTCTTCAATGTATCCAAACATTAATTGTTTTAGGTTATAAACTCCTATTTGACAGTTTGACATTTTAGGAATGTTTATGACTTTTATTTGTTGAAACATCTATCACAGTTTTCGTAATACTTTCGCAAGCTGTTTATGCAGTTCACTAAGCATTTATTACGAAGTTTTCCGAGGTATACTTGTGTGTGCAATAGTTTGCGGTTTCTTTGTAACTACAAGCTGATTAAGGATCGGTGTCACATGCCCATATTGGCCATAATTATTATTGTTGAATAAAATCGCACAGAAAAATAATACTGCGGTGTATAATTTGAGAAAACTTGATTTTCCAGTTATCCAAGATTTATTATTGAAATATTTTTTTTTCATTCATAACATATTTGTGTGTTTTGGTAGGATCAGTATTAAGAGGATGGAGATAATACATGTATATAGTGCAGTGACTTTCTTTCTTAAGGATTGGCAGAGATGACAGACATTGTTTCTTGTTGTATATTTTACTTCTGGCATTTCTTTTCATTAAATTTGTTCATGACCGTTTTATACAAACATAACTCAGATTATTTTTCGTTCCATTAACCACTCGCCAGTCCTGTAAATCACTCACATTACTATCCATCAGATGATCGATCCACATTTCTGTGAAAAATCAAGTCTTTCTTTGTTTTATCCATATAGCTTGATATGGTTTCTAACATTCTTATTTCCTTGTCAGTCAAGCATGTCATCTTTCTCTATGTTTAAGCGATTACTTAAGAATTAAGTCTGCTTTCATCATCTTGCCATTAAGGCAGTATTTTTTCCTCACTTATTTAAAAAACCAATAAGTAATGAATTACAATTTATAAAGTGTTTTCAATTGTAAATTAATAAAGTCTTCATAAATATCTTTGTCAATTAATTGCGTTAATTCCTTGCCTCGATTCTTTGTGTTTTTGATGCAATGTCGCCGAGCCACCTCAATTAAGATCTTTCTATATGCAGAACTTGGGGCTCCCTTATCACGGGACTTCTCACTCAGTCCATTAATGTTACTGGTATTAAAAATAAAAATTTTGTAGATAAAATAGGTGAGTGGATGGCACAAAATAGACTTGCATTGAATCCATCCAAAACAGAACTATTATGGACAGCAATACCTAGAAGGCAAAACTTAATACAGGAATCAATGTCTGCGAATGCTAAATCTGCAGTTAAGTTGTTGGGCGTGCACATTGATTCAGATCTTTCAATGAATACACAAATCAGTAAAACTGTCAGTGTATGCTGGCTTATACTATCTTGTATACTTATCTTACAAAATATGTAGTAAAGTGTTATTGTTTGTAAGGGGGACTCTCCTTCCATGAAAACCATTGGGTACTTGAAGTTCATCAGGTCTCTATCACACGAAAAACCTATCCAACAATATTTATTTCTTCTTGCTTTTAACCTTTTCAATGTTAGCCTTATTTATTATGGGTGACGCCTGTAGGCCAGCCATTTTTTCATAACATAAATTTAATAAAAAACAATAAAAATAAACACAATATGGTAGAAAAGTGTAAAAACTTACCAAAGAATTAAGTTATTCAAATTTATGATGGAAGTTTTTTAAATGAAAATCTTTTAAAACGATATACAACACACAATTTCACTATTTTTAATATTTTTTTAAAACTTATTTTTTAATGTTAAGTCACCAAATGATATATGAGAAAACTTGTATAAAAAAAATACAAAGAATCAAAATCAGGCACAGAATGTCAGTCAAATATTGCTAACATAAAGATGAAAAGTGAATTTTATAGACACACTAGATAGATATATTCATCCACAATATACTAAAAATACGAGTTTATAAATACACTAGATAGATATATTCATTCACAATACACTAAAAATACAAATTTGCGATAAAACTGACGTATATTGAATATAATCAGAAACAAATTCAAGCAAAAAAATTACTCCAACAAAAAAAGCAAACTAAATTGTACAATACACGAAATTCCTTTTAAAAAAAATTCTTAAGTGCCAACCCTAGCGGTCTCTGGCAGCTTGTCAAACGAAGCGCATTGAGATATTACAGATTTTACGAGATTTAAAGGTTTCGGAAATATTGTGAGAGCTTAGGATCATTGTCCATAGATGACAGTACAATTTTGAATAAGTGACGTGTTGAAAATTGTGATTCTTCACTCGTATTTAAGATCAAACAGTGCGTGCGCGTTTGCGCGTCTATTGCCTGATGCGACATGAGAAGTTTTGCGCATTTGCACGTTCACGGTCTCGAACAGGTTAATAATATTGTGGAAATGAGACATGACGTTATTATTAAACAGATTTATAACACAATTTGATAAAGTTTTATCAAGATGATATTTTTCCACAAAACTTTGCACCTCACTCCATTTCGCGCGCATTTCGTGGATCGAGGACCTAGGAATATCTTCCATTCGTTCATCAGTCTCTGAAAATAATATTTCCTCTGTCATCGTCTTTTGCCGCTCAGTAAGAAACTGTTCTAGTTTTTCCGTAGTGAGTTCCGAGACTGCCTGCTTGTTTTGTAAACCGAAATTCTGTTCGCAAACTGAAGCGTCACGATTTTTGTTTGTAAATAGAGTTATTCATAAACTAAGGTTCCACTGTATTTGAAAATAAAAAATATTACTTAATTTTTTTTTCAATGACTTGTTTCTTTGAAACACTTGGAATCCTTAAATATCCCCAACAAATATATTTGGAAAGTATTTCTATTTTATTATTGCTTTAATCTCAAGGAATTCTAGATATACAGTGAAATCTTGATTGATCGTTCCTTGAATAATCATTTTCCCGCATGTATCGTTTATTTCTTCCAGTCCCGAACTAATTTCATACAAATTACCCAAAAATAGATCGCGTGGATCGCTCTTCATGCATCATTTTACCGCATTAATCGTTTAAATTACGCAGCACACTTCGTAGCTAAATGCTAAAGGTTTCGATTAAGGGCACTTGTAAACAATGAACGGAACATTCGAGAGAGAGAGAGAATGCTGTTACTGACTGCCCCTTGACATTATACAATACAATGTTTAATTAATTTTTATTTATTTCTGTGCAGCTTTCTAATTTTATTTTTATTTAAACACATTCATGTACATGTGAAATATGTATCTTTTTTAGAATACAGGGTGGCCCAAAAAAAGTGAAAACATGTCGTAAAATGTGATATAATTACATCAAAATTAGTTTACTAATTTACTTGCCTATGTACCTATATTACGTTTTATTTCGACAATTTCCGGTCGCCACCTTTGAATATTAATTTTCCCACTGTTTAAATTTTTGTTTTTTTTCGAATTGATGCCCAGAGTGACATAAATCACTACAGAATTCCGTATTCTGATCAAAAATTTGTGAATTGAAAAACGTCGGGGTGCTAGGAAAATGATGAAAGAGTTTCAAAACAAAGTCTGGAGTATAACTAAACATTACAGCATAACTAGACATTACAGCAGGATAGAGCTCCATCTCACACAGCCAGAAATACAATTGACTTTCTTCGTCGTGAGAATGTTTATTTCATCGAGCCAGGCATGTGGCCACCGAACAGCCCAGATTAAAACCCAGTAGATTATGCAATATGGGGTGTGTCTGATTAGCTAAAGATTACATTAAGAATTATAATTAATTATATTATGTTTTGAAATAACCTATCTGTTACGAGATGTTCTCACTTTTTTTGGGCCACTTGTATGTATTATATTAAACATTTAAAAATGTAACTTTTTTCATAGCTTATTTTAATAGGTCCCTTCAAAAACGATAGATAGAGGTTTCACTGTAAATGGTATGCGGATGGGTTAAAATAAAAAAAATTGTTTCGATGAGAAGCGTTGTGAACTGTATCTAATAATCTTGTTGTGCTTTTCAGGCTGAGTGGTCAAATGTGTAACAATGTCGTCTGCCAGGATGTCCCGACATGAAAAAGTTAAATCGGCACTTGTAAGTTTCACCACACCTATTATTCTAGTTGAATTTCATAGTTGTTCATCTTCAACTACATTCTTGAAATGCCAGTGCCATTCAGTTGTTGGTTGAAAGATATTCATGTAATTAATTTTTATTATTTTCATTCCATCACTAACTAAAATTTATTTCACTCCCAGTTGCTGAAAAGTAGTTAAAATACATTCAGTAAGACGTTAAGGGCCGGTTGTGTAATCAGTGGTAAATTTTTAGTATAGTAACTTTTTACCATCGCCTGTGGTAAAAAACGTTTGCGGATTGTTCATACGTCAAATTTACTACTGTCAAAGTCAATCTCGCCTAATAGTGTAGCAAGGTGAATGATCATCGAATACCAAAGTTGACTTATTTTGAATATTCACCATTGGCAATACATACAATTTTATGCTTTATCTATATGGCTTTATTCGCCCTTGCATTAGAAATCTGTCACTTTGCTGGTGAAAAATCTTCGGTAATATTAATATAAAATAAACAGCGAGATCATCATTAGACAAACCTTTATCACTAAAATAGCGGGATATTGAATGATTCATTGTCGTACACTACAATTTTCAAATGTTTCAGATTATTTGAAATATTTGCCTTATATATATATATATATATATATATATTCAGCCATTTTAACTAACAATTGACAGTTTTACCATCAGATATTGGAGAGTAAAATTAATTTACTACCGAGTGTATTTACAATGAGTAAATACTTTTTTCCAAGTATGCATATTAACAAGCTCATTATTTAAAATGTCATACATATGAAGGGTATAGAAAAAAAACAGCCAGAATCCAATTAACGAAATTGAAATAAACATAAGCGACTGATTTTGTAGTCAAGAGTGGAGATTTTAAAATTAATATGTTTGATAAAATACTTCTAAAACATGTTTTTAAGAGTAATTATCAATTGTAAAACTGCCACTGTTGCCAGATTATCATTTTCAAACACGTCACCTTTTATTTTCTCTATACTGGATAGTGCCAGTCTTGTTTCCATACATGTCCCCTCGTATGTAGATTAGCAAACTCATAACCAATGTCAAGTATTTCAATACTCGTCAAGGTGTTACAGGTAATGAATATTTGAAACAAGTAGATGAGTTTTGCATATTTGGGAAGTATGTTTGATAGAAACGTAAAGACTGAGAAAGATATTGAAAGGAGGGTGATGCTAATGTTAGTATAATGAGTAAAATTAAGAAAAGATCACTTAGGTGGTTTGGTCATGTGGAATGGTTGAATGCGGAGAGAATGGTAAGAATAATATATGACACAAGTGCTGATAGCACGAGAAGACGAGGATGTTTGCGGATGGTCCTGTTAAAAGCCTCAATAATCGGTGAGCTTGTATGATAAGACGTATGAATGTGGATGAGGTGAGAGTTGTGTGTCAGGACAGAAGAGAGTGGCGCTCTACTGACTACCTCCGCGGGGAAACGGCATGATGGTAAGTCAGTTTGTTAGTGTTACAGAAGCGTATTTTAATCCTTACTACATTGTGGTTGATACGGTCAATGATCGCATAGCCAACTTTTCAGATACTGATCAGATCCAATGTTACTTAATCAGTAATAGGTTGAGCTAGCGTCCGAATCGCAAATTCACCTCTTCTGTTCCATCTTTCTGATCTTCATTGTAAAATATTAAAAGTAAATTCATGCTACAGCCATACTGTATATAAAGTCTGCACCGAATAATCAACACAATTCATATAGCTATGCTGATTTTATTGACGCAATCGGCAACAATAATTGAAATCAGTGCCGATATACTTTTTTTAATACGCCTACCTTATAAATGTTAATAAAAGAATTTAGTCACAGTGAATTTCCTTCCTATTCATTGCATACAAATATATGCACTCAATACATCAGCCAGAAGGCGTGTAATTAAATTGTACATATTAGATATATAATTGCGTTTTATTATTTTACTAGTTTTTAAAATCCGTCCTAAGACGGGCGCGGAGCACTCACATGAGCTATAATTTAAATAATTACCTTCGTACTTACATGTGTAGAGCGTAATTACGTCATACCCACAAGACAGTATTATTACAGTGTCCTAGTTTTAAATGTTTGTTTTCTATTTGACTGATCCATTTTTATATATTAATAATATATTTTAAAGGAAATTGACACTTCACCTCTGTGTGATTACATTTATAAGTTTCCTTTTAAATTTCCCTTCATGTGATACACTGAAAAAATGGTGTTATTATTATATTAAATTTTTTTACAATATTTTGATACTATTTTTGTATGTTTTTAATGTATAAAGGAATATATATTTTTAATGTGAATTTGTTTTTGTTTTACATTATAATAAATGAGTTCATATGTTCATTACATATTTGAACAACCTCAAACGCAGGTTCAATACGTTTTTTCTGTTAGGTTGTACTGTGGTAGATCTTTATTATATTTGAAATTGAAAAATAGGTTTAATAATATTTTCCGTAACGGTACAGAATTGCTACATACTCCTTGAATATTTCGACTCATAATTTAATCAGGTGTATGTGTTTATAGATAAACTATTTAATGGAGGATGGTTCCTGTGTCTCCTGATTGTGATCGAAGTGCGTTGAAAATTTCTGAAAGTTACTTACCTAAATATGAATTAATTTTTAACTATTTTACGTAATTTTTACAATCTGGCCGAAAGAACCTGAAAATCTATGCCTCAAATAACATGTGACGCTTTATCTAAAATAAATATGTACATTGTTGTGTATTTCATCGTTCTTCATACGATTTTATCAGTTTCCTGGGATTTGTCGGGCCGGTCGCACTTCGGTTCATAGGGGCACCGCATCACTCGCGATATAACCAGTTCATCTACGATTAGCTCTAACCTCAGTGTTTTCAGTGTGGATTTACATATGAAGTATTTAAAAAAGAAAATTTGAAACATTCTAGAAATTCCGTGTGCAAAATTGAGAACTTGTTTGCTTTATAGCAGTGCATCTCAAACTTATTCATATTACGGCAGATTTTTTTTTTCTTTTTCTAGTGTATTTCTAATGATCAACGGTACTGTTATCATTATTATTATCAGTGCATTTTTATTAAAACTAATTTAACACTTTGTGTGCTTGCTTATATAATAATTAAATAATACAAAAATATTTTCGTACAAAGCAATCCACTTTGTGGTGTGACGTATTAGATTAAATAAAATCACTTTGTATGAAACCACGAAATTTATTATACCTCAACCGGTTTCGATTATCTCAAGCTTCATCGTCAGGACGTATTTAAAACTAATCATAAATACAAAAAAAGTGCACTTATATATATACACAAAGAGGGAGATAGAATATATAATTACATGTGAAAGAGAGAGACAGAATACATATACAGTTAGATAGAACGTAAAGGGAGACAGAATATGTCATTATATGCGAAAGAGAGAAACAGAATACATATACAGATAGGCAGAACATTAAGGGAGGAGAAAATACAGTGTTGATGGATATTAAATTGATTTTAAAGGAAACGTACCTAATATGGGGCTAATGGATAAATTAATTTGATTATTAACAATTGGCGTACCACTATTTACTGCCTTTTCTGTTTCGAGGGCTTCTAAATTGTCCAACCGGAATAATCAAATAAATTTATTCATTAGCCCCATATTAGGTATTTTTCCTTTAATAACACTGTACTTCCCCCCCCTCCCTTAATGTTCTGCCTATCTGTATATGTATTCTGTCTCTCTCTTTCACATGTAATTATATATTCTATCTCCCTCTTTATGTATATATATAAGTGCATTTTTTTTGTATTTATGATTTGTTTTAAATACGTCCTGATGATGAAGCTTGAGATAAGGCGTTTTTTTTTTAAAAAAAAAAACATCGTTAAGAACGTTTTTCACAAGTGAAATATTTTGCGGTCCCCTAGTTTGTGAATCGCTCGTTTATAATATGTGCGGTTTCTGTTAGCGATAGTAACATAATGATTTGTTGGAAATTTTCTCGTCACTTTTCTTACAATCCTTTTGAAACATTGAAATACACATACATACGAGTGTCTTTTATACGTAGAAATTTTTTTCAATACTCCTTGCGGTAGTAAATTTGTAAATATTGATTATTAAAATGTGCATATTTAACATACGAGCCATCCCCCGATCATCCCCGATCGATATGTTGTAGCGCACGTTTCATTGAATAGCAATAGTAATTTTTCTCACGATTGTTTTGGAAAACTGAAAATCATTCGTTGAAAATGTAACAAATATCTTTCTGTAAAAATAACTAAAAACAAGCGGTATTCGTTTTGTTATAAAAAAATGTTAAAAGTCAGCTACTTTTGAATGGTTTTTTGACGTTTCCTTTTATATAATTTGAATAGTGAAAGATTTTTGAACTCGTGCGCATGTGAGCGGAAACTACACGGATGTACACTGTACCTCAACTGTTTTTTTATTCTATTCATAGTAGTTTACGTACGGGGGAATCTTCTTGAAGATTGAGTGCGACACTGCTCTTTGGAAACGTTCTTTAAATCATAAAGATCTCTGTTAGTGTTCCATTTGTACTTTGGTGATGGCAAAAAAATAACGCTCAATTGCTAAAACCATTGACTTGTTTTCTTAATTAGGTGTAAAAGAGAGAGAGATTCGTCTTAATTAACAATCTATTCTTGACGTTGAAGATGCTGATTTCTGCAGTGACGATTTTGTGAGAATTTCGTCAGTTGAAGACGCGTATTTTTGGAGTTTTTCTAAACTATATAATGCGTCTTTCTTATTTCTGATGCTCAGAGCCAATCTTTTGTAATCCGATAAAAAGATACCTTTGCCACCTCTCGTCACGTTGAAGTCATCCGAAACAAATTAACCCGCGGATCATCAGTGTGCACAGTTTGTCCTGGAGTCGGCGCGACCGCTCTCTTATCGATGCCCGAAGTGTAGCGAAAAGTGAGCTTGTCGCTCGTTATCTGCCGACGTTTCGAAGAATTCGGGTATTGATTCTCTCTGACTAGGCACAGCCCGAAGCGAAGACAGCCAGAGTTGTGCTAAATTCTGGAATGAAACAATTCAAACTCAACATCACAATCAAAAGATTTTTCTACACTAAAATATATCGGCTCGTCTAATAAGTCTTTGCGGTTTGTTTTGAAACGCTATTTGTGATAAATCTTAGATTATCCACGAAATTCCCTCGGGGTTCTGTCCTCTAATTACTGCGAAACTCAGTCTTTCCGGGTAACAATATTATAAATTAGAACACATTCTTATTGTGAAGTTGTAATTATTCAGAAAAGACGGTCTGTGATACTTAAAATATATTAATTAGAAAGATATACATATAAAATCAATTTTATCGAAAAATATTGCTGTTGCGCCACCGGGATTCGAACCTGGATCTCTTTCCAAACCGGGGAAGGTGCACTATCCGACTATGCTACAGCGACGATATTTTTAGCAACAAATTTTCGAACCTGTATGTATTAATATTAAATGTATTAACATAACCTAACCTAACTCTTCACAGATTTCAAAGTACCAAAAATAATAGACATATACAAAAAAAATTCAATAATCACAAATTTTAAAATTAAAAATAAATTTAATATTAGATGCGAATTCCGATCTACAAGATTTAAAGACCTAATTGATATTACAAAACTAAAATATATCTTAACCCAAAATCACTATATTTATTAAGTATCAATTTTTTTAACAATCTCCCCATCACAATTAGAAAAATTACAGACTACTATAAATTTGTATCTGAAGTCAAAAAATATGTACACCTAAATTATACACTCTCGTAAATACTTCTCTATACACGATTTTTACACTCATAGAGAAGAAATAAATGTTAAAAGAAATATATATATACATATTATATATCCTACTGATTATTTAAAAAATGTATTATATCTTATAATATTAAAAGAAATAAAAAAAAGAAATGACAGAATGTTGCTTAAGTATGAACAAAAATAATAATGGCTGTTTATGGGGAAGGATGATATTGTAGACACGGCTGTAACAAGTCAACTTTCAAAGATACGAACGTACTGTTAGTTTGTCCCTCTGCCGCTTGGCGTCGCGCTGAACTCACGCTTTCAGTAATGTTTACAGTAGTCACGTGCGGTCTTCTTTAACAAATGCGTGTGTACTCTTTAGAGTGGCTATATTTTTTTCAATTGCTGTGCGATCAAATTGAAGGCCTAGCCGTTACACGGTATCAGATGTTAAGCGCGGTAACAATGCTGCCGCCTAGGCTAATTTTTTTCAATTTCTTTACGAGCTTTTGGAAGTCGTTCGTATGTTGAGGACTTACTGTACTGGTATTTAGGTCTGTCTGAATCGTCCAAATTCGGCTGTCACGTCGTCTTGTGGAGAAAGGCGATTTACTTACAGCGTTATAGAACGATCGGTCATATTTCGGCTATTGGCCATGTGTTCGTTTAATCAGTCTATTTGCATCTCTAATAATTTAAATATGCTATCCTGGTACCATGCATTGTGATGAGTCAGACAGGCGTGCAGAAAGGACGTTAATATCAGAAGATTTTTTAAAAGTGATCGCGTGAAATAAGATTTGTGGGTGTGGTGGACTCGTGCGGTGTCCATGTTTTTATATCCCATACCTCTGGTTTGAATTGATCATTCTTCAATCAGGTGTGTTTTCTGTCTCTTCATTTATTTATCCTCGATGTCACGGGCGCGCAGTGCATGCTGTGCATTACTAAAAATTGTGGGAAACAAATATAAATTAATACGGAACATAAACGTATATTTACGGATTTATTACAATTAGCGCCATCTGTGTACCAGTATAAACTTTAATGCATTAGTTCTAAACTATCACGACAACCCATGCAGCCGTAGCGCTAGTAGCTACAATCGACGGATTGTAGCTAATCACATTATTATCGTCTACTTTTAAGCTAGTGAATTACTCAAGTCATATAGTTGGCTATTTACTGAATTTAAAATTCCTTTCAGTTGATCCGTTTTGTATGGAGTCGTTACTAATGTTGTTTTTTTAACACAATAACATTATAAAGGCTTATAACTGCGCGCAAATCACTGAAGCTTCCTCTTTTACTAATTCGCGAATTTTACTATCTTACTGTTTTTAACGTGTTGATTTCATGGTCGTTCTTTGCGTTTGAGGTGAATTTTGTGCATGAATTTGTTTTTGATTTGGGAAAAACAAAAAGCAATTGGCTGAACTGTTTCCTACGTTAACCTTTAATAAAAATAATTATTTCGTTTAGTTATTACGCGAAAGATTTTCAAACAATAAAATATCAATTTTCGGTCATAAAAAGTGTTCTTAATAATGTTCACACATTTTTTATTTTGATTTTTATATGGGTAAGAAGCTATTATTTTACGTTAAAACTAAAACTTTAAAAACACTATTAATATTACTCTAAAATTACAAATAAATACATGGGTAGAGGGTATAAACGACGGATTCATTTTGTCTAGAGACTTTGGTTAAACGAAAGTTCATAATCCTATGTACAACATACATTGCAGTACATATGATCGTATAATATCATTGGTAACAAACATAACCTAAATCTATACCTTTTTTTCACATTCGAGAACACATTCTTATTGTGAAGTTGTAATTATTCAGAACAGACGGTCTGTGATATAGGGTCGAAAAATTGTCGCTAAAAATACTGTAGCTTAGTTGGATAAAGCACCTCCCCCGGTTAGGGAAGAGATCCAGGTTCGAATCCCGGTGCACAACAACAATATTTTTCGATAAAATTGATTTTATATGTATATCTTTATAATTAATATATTTAATTCATATTTAAATCTATACCTACTGCACGCCACTGCTTTTTGTACAAACATGGTTGGTTTCCTTACTGCGCACATTCTGCTCTCGCGTTTTTCGCCGATTCCACGCGAGAGTTGATTTCCCGTGAAATTAACGATAAGAAAAGAGTTTCGACTTGTACAAGGTTGTCGAAACGTAATTGTTTCATTGGTTCTGACAATTGTGTCGCAAATATTCGGGACGGATGAAAAATTACCAATCAATTGTTGGTATTAAATGAAAACAGTGTTTTATCATGTAGATTGTTGTTGTTTGTTTTATTAATTTCTATGTATGGAATATTAATCAATTGATTCGGACGTGGAAGAGATACCTGCCGCTCGTTCGGAGAGTTGATCTACGTCCGAATTACGAAGCGCCATTTTATCCCTCGCAGAAACTGCAAATGTTTGTTCAAATAATCTAAAAAAAATTTTTTTTTTTTAATATTTTGACAATTTTAAAAAAATGATAGAAAAGTTGGACCTATTATTTAAAACACTTTTCCAATCCAATCCACCGAGCGGGTATTTTCAACCGCAGCGACGATAAAAATAAAATTAAGAAATTTAAAATACAACACGTTCAATGCGTTGTTATTTTTAAAACTGTAATAAATAAATAGTTTATGTTAAATTAGCTCGTTTTCTTATACATTTTGATATATTTCTTTGGAAATATTCCAAATTAATTTCATATACTGTTTTATCATACTTTAAAAACTATCGGAATATTTTACGTTTTACTATTCGATATTCGAATAGTTGATGGTGTCGAATAGTTGGAATCTCTAGTCTCATGCCATTGGTTGAGAATCTATCGTTTATCGATCCGGTCGCCTTCTTTCCCTCGCTTTTTTAGAGCCCACGATTCAGACTAAACGAGGCTGAATTCAGACGGTCTTTCCATGTCTTGTCGCGACTGGACATAGAACTGTTTGATTACTCGTTCGCAGCTAGCGTCGTCAGTGATTGTAGCGTGGGCATTATCACGTGGCTACTGGTTACGATCCATTAGGGATATTTGTCTAGTTCCGGGGTACTAGTTGAGTTAACATAGTGAGGTAGGTTTACGGGGTGGGGTTGGCTTCACGCCCAACCCCTAACATGGATGATCAGAGGTTTTCTGTCGATCGTTTAGCTCTCGTTTTAAGATGCCGACGGTTCACTTTTTGCCTTCTCCTATTGACTGTGATTTTTTATTTTATTTATTTGACATTTTCACAATTTTTTATAACGTGAATTAAGTATTCAACATTTTTTTTTCGCTTACCTCTCCAAAAAAGAGTACTTACAAGTCATATTATTATTAATGAGAACACATTCTTATTGTGAAGTTGTAATTATTCAGAACAGACGGTCTGTGATATTTTAAATACTAATTAAATTTAAAAGAGATCCAGGTTCGAATCCAGGTAGCGCAACAACAATATTTTTCGATAAAATTGATTTTATATGTATATCTTTATAATTGATACATTTAAGAATGTGTTCACCATAATAATATATAAGTTGTATCAATGTGTCCAAAATTTAATAAAAATGAATTGTTAATTCTGCTATCGGTTTAATCAAATGTATTTTGAGATTCGGTAAAAATAAAGTAGATGGCTTTCAAATAATGCAACGATAGATGTATTAATTTGACATGTGTAGGTTCGAAAATGTGTCGTCAAAAGTACTGTCGCTGTAGCATAGTTTCCCCGGTTTGGAAATAGATCCGGATTCGAATACCGGTAGCGCAACAAACAATATTTTTCCGTAAAATTGATTTTATACGCGTGTCTTTATAATTGATGCATTTGACGAGTCATATTGCCCGGGGGGGTGTTAGCACTACTTAGTACTACTTGGTAGTCGGTTTGACAATCGCAAGCATTTTACGGAAATACACCCCCTCAGCAAAAGCACAGTCTCAATGTGAGATGATTAAATTCCACGATAATTTCGAGGGCCTTGCGCGCTGACATATTTCGCGGACATGTCATTCGCAAGCGCACTGTATGCGGGTACATAATGTTGTCATTTAACCTTTACCATACCATGATATAAAATACCCGGACGCAGTCATGCTGTCAACTCGTGTTACCGTAAATAACAGTTAGAAAAAATGTTTTTATTGGCTTCAATGGCTTTAATGGCACGAATTTACTCTAAATATTGCGCATTCAATTTTGAAAAAATGATTAATAACACAATTTAGAGCATTCATTACGTCCTATACAATGTGTCCTTCCTTCTTATGTCTCTTCGTTTAATTAGTGAGAAAGAGACAATTATATTTGTATGTTTGTTGTTCTTTTCACGGATTAAATGGAAAAAATAATTGTTTTTATACGATTCCCTTTTCACATTTGGTTTTTCACTAGTCATTCCTAAGCGCTAATATTTTCATTAGGATTATCTAAAATATGAATTTTATGTTGCGTGTATTTATTTAGAAATATTACAGGTTTAATTATGAATTGTAGACCTGTGTTAGTTACTGCACGGTTTGGGAAGGGTTAATAGTCGAGCGTATTTTAGTCGCGGCCATTGTGACTGGTTTTAATCTCGCGAGTGAAATTAATAATAATAATATTATTATGCTATTGTTACATCGCTAACCCTCTAGGAAGACGTGTCGTTAAAGAAGTTCTCCGAAAGTGCGCCGCGCGTTGCTCTGTAATAAGAGTGTTTTGTGTTTTAGTGGACGGCGATGCGGCGCGCGCGTGGCGTCTTAGTGATTTTCTACCACATCGGGGGCCATTTTGTTTTTGGTGGTCAATATTGTCCACTGGGATTATCGGTGATCGGTGACGAGTCATTGACTGTATCGACATAGCATGTTGATCCCTGGCTGCATCGGTGACATGGTATGTTGATTCCTGGTCTATTTCTTGGCTGTACTGGTGTCTTTCCACAATGCCGAAGCTAAAGAGGAAGGAGAGCTGGAGGGGAAAGACGGTGAGAATAAAATAAAAAAAAAAAACAATTAACGTTAGTTTAACGCACACTCGATACAGGGTGTAACAGACCTGGTCCACGATATTTTATGGGCGGATACCCGATGAAATTACGAGTCGGTAATGTTCGAGGGATGTGTGCTAAATCGCAACCGTGTCAGAGATATGAGCATTTAAAAAAAATCGTAATTATGCGATTTTTTCGATTAATTGAAATGTTTTATTAATTCCAAATTATATATTCAGCGGCTAGACTATTTTTTGTTAGGTGATTTAGAGTCTGAAGCAAAGATGTATATTAATAATAATGGAACAATTTTGCGATTGTTTATTTCGAAGTACGTGAATATATCAAGCTTAACACATTTTCGACTCGTAATTTAGTCAGGTATCCACCTATTAAGTATTTTGGACTACATCTGTTACACCCTGTATAACGTGATGTTATGTAAGTATATGTCATTGCGATGTTTTCAGATTAAACAATTATATCTGTGTTGTGTTGTGTGTGTGTGTATTTATTTCTATTTCTAGTGTGTGTGGGTGTATTTCTATACTGTTTTCTTGTATTTGGTCCATTGGGGAGCTGAGAGGAATCAATCATCTCGGAACTTTGATTCATAATATTTTGGGTCAAATGTTTGTACCGTTAATTATGCAAATTCGTATAAACTCTGTTATCGAGCTATCATACATGTTCATATGCAATATCGTTGTGGGAAATTTGAAATTAAACTAAAGTTTTTTTTTTAAATGCGCACCTACATCTAATTTTCTTACTACATATTTTAAAATCAACTTCAAATACTTGTGTTATGAAAATAGGACTAACTTGATGATCTCCCGATGTGAGGCTCGAACCCCCGACCGCTGGATCACTAGGCGAGTCTTGTCCAACGAGCACGTCGAATGCTAGGTATTATTGGAGTCTAGGCTCAGTTTTCTTTGATGTTTTATAATATATATATACCGGTGTTCGATTTGACTGTTATAACATAAGTGTCTACAGATTCCATAAGTAGTTGCTATTTAGTGATGAGAAAACATGCTACTCTTGACTCACTGGTGTGATTGCGATTGGTATTCGATAATATCACAGTGATTGAATCACAATACACGAAATAAATAAATAACATAATTTTGAGCGTGTTCACTTATATTTATTCAAACTTAATTTGCGTAAAAAACATATTCTAGCATATATAATTAATATATATCTAATTTAATATCATCACAAAGATAATGAAAACCCTTAAAAAAATGTGAGTTTATTTTTCGAGTCAAATTCTCAGCATTTCGGGTCGAATGCGTAAAGCGTTTTGGCAGAATCTACTAGATGGTGCTGATCACGAATTATAACGTCATTTTTTCATGAATCACGAATCGCGATAAACCCAGATATTCAATCACTGATAGTGAATGTGATTCAAAGATATCAGCGAATGACTCACGGTTCGTGATTTTGAGCTCATCACTAGTTGCTATGGTGATCTAGAAGTAATGCAGAAATTTATATCGTAGAAAATTCGAACGCGGATATAACAAGAACCACGGGACCAACAATATTTCCTCGTTATAACCGGTACCATAGTTATTTAGTTATTAGCACTGTTAGTTTACAGTTGTCAGACATGACTGACGTTATTCGTAACCAAAAATAAATAAATTTAAGGTTTGGCAAATAAAAAGCGATCAATTAAGCGGCCGGCAATGCAATTTTAGCGTGTTCGTCGCCGATAGAAAAGTATCGGGTAAACCTCGGTCAGGTCGTGTTGACTGGGCCGTAATCCGGATGCAATCGTAAACATTATACAAGTGGACTTTTCGTGTTTGTCTATGATGCGCTAAATGTCGGTAGGAGTAACCGTGAAGCACGGAAGCATGGAAATATGCGTTAAATTAAATCATTGGAGCTGTTCTGTATAACAATTAGCTCAATGCGCCAAGTTGTCGCCGATTCGAGAAATGAATGCGCAGAGGGTAGATTTAATTTTTCGTTTTTATGCATTTTTTAATATTATTATTCCGGGGGTGCAGAATATGGCTTCCGTCTGGTTCCTAGTAAAATTTAATTTTCTAATTTATAATACCTTACGGTGTCTAATAACACAATACTGAAAAGGGGGCTGGCGTATAGATCGAGTCTTTTTTTTTTTTTTAAAGGAATAGACGCATCTCGAATGACATGTGCAGTTTTTTTGTTGTTGTTGTTCTATTAGGTGTACCCAAAAAAAAGGCCGCATTTTACGTGAACAACTTTGACGGTCAGCTGTGACTTATTTGTCGTCTGGATGGTGTTCGATCAACATCTGGAGTAGTACTTCGCGATCCTAACAGTTAAAAAAACAAACCCCATTTTCAATGGAGGATTCCGTTCCGAGCAACCTGTTTTTAAGCTCTTGTGAGCAGCTGTATAAATTTCACCATGAAAATTCGGTAACTACAGCAACCAAAAATAATTGTGCCATCTATGGTGAAGCTTTACTAGTTGGTCAATGCTAAAAATGATTCAAAAGAATTAAATCATAAAAAAAAAATTGTTTCAAAGACAAGCCTAAAAGTGGAACACCAAAAATCCTCGATTAAGATCCTTTAGCTGCAGAAATTCAGGATAATTCAGAGATGTCGACTAAAGGACTAACAATGAAGACCAGGATTCACACGGCCCGGCGTTCAAAGAATTTTGAAAATAATCGGAAAGGTGTGGAAACAAGGGCCCAATGTGCGACCTAATAATACTGCAAGAATAACGCGAGAAAATAATAACTCTCTCCAATGCAAAACTGTTGATCACCCTCCGTATTCTCCTGATTTAGCGCCATAGGATTACCATTTGTGTAGGTCTTTACAACATAATTTAGATGTAAAAAAAAATAATTGTGTCAGTGAAGTGAAAACAGCCCTTCCTTGATAATTTAAATCAAAGCATGTCAGTTTTTTACAAACGAGAAATAAAAAACTTTCCTGAACGATGGAAGAAGGTTGCATCTATCGATGGATATTATTTACTTGAATAATATTGTGAAAATTATGTTGTTTTTAAATATGTACTTTTCATTTAAAAAAACGTCTTTTTTTTTTTTTTTGGGTATCCCTATTATTTGTTTGGAAAAGCTTGATAATGTTTTGTTTTGAGAACCTTTCGGTAATCCTAGAGTATCATATAACGTAGAGAAAAAAATTCAACAAATACATGTTCTGTGAATTTCACCGAACAGAGAATTTAGAAAATACACAAAATATATTTTTTCAGTCTTTCCTGTAAAAATTGTCACGAAAATCGCGTGTAAAATTTCGTAATATTCTTTGCTCTCACATTTGGGGGCGCCAGCTCTCGATCCCGGTACCTGAGCGCTGACACGCTGAGCGAGCGCTCTACAATCTTAGTTACGCACCTAGTAAGCTGCCGTGCGAAATTGTCACGTGTAAGAATATAATGGCGAGGTTTGATTACATTTTATATTCATTCCAATATAAAGTTGACTACCTTTAAAATTGGAATAACAGATGTACCATTTATAAAGATTACACAATGGAAGTTTCAAATTTGTAGGGCGTTTCCCCAGAGTGGGAAAAAAACATCCGTTGGTAACCGATCGTTTCTTGGTTGATTCGTTTAATTTGTTTTTATATTAAATGTTGTTAAAAATTAACAATAATAATAAAATAGGTAAATTTATCATTTGATCATTTTAGTCAATGTTGATGAATATATTTTACGTGGTTCACGGTTCCAATGTGTACAAAGATAGCGTCTTATGAATTTAATAAGATACGGGCCCGTATCTGAGATATCCGCGATAGCGTGTAAACTGTTTTGATGCTGCACTGATGAAATACGCGCCGCGCGGAAACTGGTTTCTGCATTTTAAACTGACATGATTGAATATGAATTAAATATATTAATTATAAAGATATACATATAAAATCAATTTTATCGAAAAATATTGTTGTTGCGCCACCGGTATTCGAACCTGGATCTCTTTCCTAACCGGGGAAGGTGCTTTATCCAACTAAGCTACAGCGACATTATTTTTAGCGACAATTTTCGACCCTATATGTTACCTTTTTGATATTAATACATTTAATCGTTCCATCATTTGACAGAGCCATCTACCTTATTTTTACAGAATCTCAAATACCTTTGAGTAAACTGATAGCAGACGCCAGAATTATCAATTCATTTTTATTAAATTTTGGACACATTGATACAACTTTATTATTTTAGGAGAACACATTCTTATTGTGAAGTTGTAATTATTCAGAACATGGGTCTGTGATATTTTAAATATGAATTAAATATCTTATTCAATACGCTCTCTCGGGATCACAAATTCTCTAACGCTATACCTGATATTTTGTGCGTTGATTCTCACAGGTTGAGCAATTATCAGCATTTCTTCCAAATTTAACAGACAATGGTAAACAAGTCAGGGTTGTTGGGTAAAGTAAAATATTTATAGATCTAAAAATATCAGATGTAATCAAAAGCCCGAATCCTGTTGGTTAACTCACCAACACACACCTGTCATGGTGAGTGACTGCTGAAAGGATAGTGAAGAAGAACTTGGAGGCATGACCGCATTGCTCTAATGGATTGTTCTCTGAGGATATTGCATCACCCTTCTAGAATATAATAGCGATACTTGGCCAGCATCCGACCCAGTTTGTACATCTGTAAATCCGATCTCGCACGTATCATCAATATTACGTATTATTATTTTTATAAACGATATACAAATTAAGAAGACGGATTGATGCCTTTGATATGTGGTGCTGGAGACAACATGTTGCGCATACCATAGACGGCGTGACGCACGAATATCTCCGTTCTGCGGGAGCTAAACAAGGACAGACTCTCAACCATTTTCCTGCGACGAATCTTTATTTTGGGCATCGTGAAGGTAGCAGCAGGCACTTCTCTGGTGACGGCGTCAAGAGGGCAGGAGTTTGGAGATCACGAGGAACAGACGTGGATGATGATGATGATACGAATTAAAACTTTCGATCCCTAGTAACATGTTGTTTTGAAAAATTACGCTGCTGCAGTAAATTAGAGCCACTCGGCTTCGCAAATCGCCAGTCGGTCTTTGGCCATGAAACGTTGTTGAATGAGTGCGGCCGCTATAGTCGCCCGCAAGGCCCAGCGATACTTTATCTAGTTTGTATAAAAAATATAAGGAAGGAAGGTTAATTAGAGTGACACATCTATGCAGGTACAAGTAGAATGACACGAATAGTAATTACAGCGAAATCTCGATCGATCGTTCCTCGAATAATCGTTTTCCCCCGTGTGTCGTTTATTTTTCCAGTCCCGAAATAATTTCATACAAAACACAAAAATAGATCGCATCCATCGTTTCTCTACGCATCATTTTACCGCATTAATCGTTTAAATTACGCAGCATATTTCGTTACGCCGACTTGTCCACACACTGACATATGTACAACTTTAGAAAATTTGATAAATATGGAGATTGAGCCCTGTGATTACTTCCATATATTTTCCATTAAATATAATAAAAAAAATAGCTGTGTCTCTGTGAGATATCTGATATTTATTAAATATTTTATTGTTTGTAGACAACTGTGCAGCTCGCCCGAGTGATTCTTGAATTGAAAGATAGAACAGAAGACGTTGAAGATGTCGATGAAGAGAATCCCTCACGCGTGCCTTTCTTTTATAGAAGCATTATTAATGTAACTTTTTTTTATATATTCCCGCATTCATAGTTTATAGACATAGTTAACGATAGATGGAGGTTTCACTGTTTTAAGAATGAATTATTCTCTCTCATTCGATTTAAACCTAATTTTCTGTCATTTTATGGTCATAATTAACGGTCATCGCTGATTGAGTACTATCGGGTTGGTTTTTTTTGTTCATTTTGACAAATATGTTAATGTCATAGGTATTGTTTTATTAAATTCGTCGTGTTGGCTGAAGAATATGAAGTGTCAAGTACAAAAATAAAATATATATTTTTATTTATTATCTTTGTTTTATTAACCACTAAAATGAGTTTAAATACATCTACCGGTTTCGAAAAATACCATTTTCTTCTTCAGGATGTCATAACTAAATAAATAAATAAATAAAAAAATCTATTTATCTTTAGTACCTAACTCAAATCATTACTTAATACAAATTTACTCGAATAATTTTTAGGAAAAAATTTTAGAATGGGACTCGTAGTTAAATTGAGTTGGTTGTTTATAATTTTTTGATTAGTTTTACACGCTTTATTTATCTCCAACGATTCCAAATTATTTCATTTGTGACCATCACCGTTTATATGCAAAATTTTAAATTTAAACTCATTTTAGTGGTTAATAAAACAAAGATAATAAATAAAAATATGAATCTTAACCACAAAGTTAACATTGCTGATTTTAAAAGTATAATAAAATATATCTTTTTTTTTTTTTTTGAGTTTAAAACCGAGGAGATACGGCATTTACAAAAGAACTCGATCGGGAGGTTATTCCGCGTTCGTCCCATTTTCCCGATCTTGCTCCATCAGATTTACATATTTTTCGCTCTTCTCGGCTCGGCACTTCTTCGCCTGACTTAAACTACTGAATTTCTTTACGCGTGCAATCGATAAAATGACAGACGTTGTGGGAGTTGATCGTGAACAAAGCAAAATAATATTTTATTAACAATATTTGATTATGTCCGAGAGCACACGATTACTGGATTTTTTTACCTCCAAAGGCATTGTTATTAAACAAATAATAGATATAGGCATTTAAATCACATTACATGGGAATATTTATTTATTTAATTCTTAACATAGTGCATACATAAGCACTCCTATATATGCTCTAATGTAAACAAGATTGAAGTATTTTGTTTTACTAAAAGTAATCTTTAGCATATTTGGTCAGTTTAATTTTAAATCTATTCAATTTCATCGCACTATACATCGATGTCTGAGATTTGGCCTTCTTCCTGAATGGCTGTCTCATTCTATACCTTCCTCTTGTACGATGCTCGTGCTCATGTCGATTTGCATAAATTTTTCATGTAAATTCCGCTGATATTATGGAATATATGGAAGTGTGGGTAATTACAAGGCTTACTTGTCTTAAGTGATCACTTTACACAATGTAACGTTCACAATTCTACCCATCTCCATATCTATCAAATTTTTGGGAGTTATATATATATATGTTACTATGTAGAAACACTTTTTTAAGTATTTTAAGTATCAGTGAGTATTTAACTACAACTTCGCTGTCGACATCTATGGTCTGAAATTTGATATTCATTTCCCTGAAACAGCATAGATGTCATTAATGAGAATCTAATTTCTTAGAAAATAAGGAAGCTATATTCTTTATTTGCATATATGACAAATGATTAACTAGAATATGCCTGAAAGGTCAATTTTCAATTTTATATAATGTGATATAAATGGTTTCGTCTCTGTGAAATTTAATATATCATTGATTAGTTTGTGTATTTTATTTATAAAAATGTATTTTTAATCACTGGCATATTAGAATGTAAAACCCTCCGGTAGTTGAATCTCAATTACCAATCGTCGTTGTAATCGTAGACAATAATTGTTTTGTACGGCACTACGACAATTCCCCGAGCCGTCAGGTGTCGCAATTAGAATCACCGAGCTTATTATTAATTAAATATCAACACTTGAATGTTTATTCAATTATTCTATTGTTTGCAGTTGTGCCCGTTGTGGTGCGTTCAAAATCAGATCTATCACTAAAAACTGAACGGTGAATCTGTAAATACATTACTTACTTACACACGCCACACTCTTCTGTACTGAGACACACAATCTCGCCTCGTCCACATTCGTACATGTTTTAATACAAGCTCGCCGATTATTGTGGTTTCTAACGGGACCATCCTCGTCGTGTCGAGTCTTCAGTGGACGTCCTCTATTTTTGGTGCCATCAACACTTGCTTCATACGAGTGTACCTCTTTCAAAGCTGATGATGCACACCTAAAATTGACTTAATCTTTAATATAAATAATAAGACAAAACACTTTGTTTAAATACCACTATTTATTGATAAATCAACATTATTATCTTCTTTAGGAAACAATGTATACTAAAATTAAAAATACAAGCATAGATAAAAACAAAACTATAAAGTATAAGTGGTGGGTAACTAAGTAGGAAAATACTATGAAAACAAATTTAAAAGAAGATTGATTTATCAATAAATAGTGGATAATGCACCTTCCCCGGTTAGGAAAGAGATCCAGGTTCGAATCCCGGTGGCGCAACAACAATATTCTTCGATAAAATTGATTTGATATGTATATCTTTCTAATTAATATATTTAATTAATATTTAAATATCACAGACCGTCTGTTCTGAATAATTAATTACAACTTCTCAATTTTGAATGTGTTCTCCAAATAATAAATAGTGGTTTAAACAAAGTGTTTTGTCTTATTATTTATGTAATATGTGGCCACAAAGTAATTATGCTAATATTTAAGAATTAATCGTGGATTCAACAAATATCTGCCTAAATCCTGAGTCGGAAATGTTCAAGCTATGTGAGAGAATTTCGTACGGTTATGGAAATAATAGCGATTCAATTTTCAATCTTAATATAGATTATATATGTTTTCGAGGTTCCGTCGTTGCGAGGATGACAGTGTGCCATGGTTTATGTGTTTTGGGTCCTGTTATGAGTCTGGGGCGTGTTGTATAGGTGTATCCGCTGGGCAGGGAGGGAGACCCCGAGGGATGAATCTTCCTTCTTTTCCTTTCTCGTTTTCTCTGTTATTGCGGCAGCCCTTAATCGGTTCAGATTCGTCTTCAGATAATCTTTTCCTCGGCTCATCTTGTTTCATTTTTATTTGAGCTGCACAAACACATGTTGGGACTGTATTGTTTTATTTAATGCGTTTTTTTTATATGGATATAAAATGTGTTTAAATTGTGTAACTGTGCATGGCACGGGTTAATCATCTGGTAGTAAGATCGATGAGGATGTGTAAGAATATTTGAATTTGTGGCCTTCCCCCGCGGGAATCCAGACAAGTGTGTGTGCGTGTGGAACGCTGGTGTGTGTAGTTGCGCGCCTCCGGTGCGGGTCCGGAGTCACTCCGGATGCGGTCAGTGCCCAGGGCCAGGGCCCAGTGCCCAAAGCTCAATGACCACTCACCACCTCAAATTGCGGATCTGACTGTTTTGTTCCGTCAACCGCGTATTAAACGTCCCAAAACCGTCTTCCTTTTAGAGGTTATCTCCTGCCCCAGCTAGCAGCCCCTGCATCATTGCAGTACTAATAATAATATACAATGATAATATAAATATGTACCTCATTTTTGGTAATGCGCCCATAAGGCATACATCATGATGGAAGAGCGAGGGGTCCAAATGGACCCGGCACTCTGAATTCCTTGACACATCAATATACTAACTATTTTTTAAACGTAGCTAAACACTCGTGCTATGAAAATTTGAAATTGTTTCTAATCGGAATCGAACGAGAAACATCTTGTGACAACATTAATCTCATTGGTTGCTGAATATTATTTTAGGTACATTTTGATAGGAATACTATATATTGCAGAAGGTCTCACGAGTACAACTTCTGGAAAATGTCAATGCACTTTCTTCGATCGTGACCAGGAGACACGGAAACCGATCTCCGTTAAAAAGTTTATCTATAATAAATTCGTATATTGGATGTAACTAATTTAGTGAACACGATAACTCACGCAGTTCTTATAAGATTAAGATTTAAAAAAATTTTAATATATATCTCGTCTAAAATTTCAGCCTGATCCGCCATCTTGTTTCGAGTATGTATTTATATATTTTTAAACTTAATTCTTACAGCGCTGTATCTGAAATACCGTTACAATATCGTTATCCGAAATGTCATTTTAGATTATCTGAATTACCTTAACAATACAAATGTGCGAAATATTTATTAATAACCCACGTTTCTGTTTATTATATATTTTTCTTCGTTTCTTTTACGGCCTCGTGGAGATCGAACCCTTACAGTTCAGCCTCTGCAGAGGTACCCGCCTGCCTCTACAAATAAGTTTATTATATATTTGATTTAACGTTATATCTGTTTTAGAAAAATCTTTGCAATATCAGCTCTGTCAGTCGTTGAGCACTGCTGGGAGAAGATGGCCTTCAACTGTCAAATTGGGTTTCGGTCACTGTACAATCAATTTGCATATTATTTTTAGGCAGAATTTTTGTATTCGCGACATGGCTAGTTTAGTCGAGATCACAGACGAAACTCGTCTCACACCTTTCGCGCGTGGAAGCAATTACAATTTAAAAAATGTATAATTTGCAATATCTAGTCAATTGATCGACACGGTGAACACAAAGTGTAGAAATCCATAACTAAAGCCGAATTTCATTACAAATTACTATAACGTTACATTAATATATACATACGTATGTACCGTGTGAGGCGAGAGAGTGTGGCGCTCTATCCTCTCCGCCTACCCCCGCATGAAACGACGTGATGGTAAGTTGGTTGTGTGTTTTTTCTGAGGATTTTCGTCACAACACACAACCGATCGCCACGCTTCTTAGCCAAAGGCCAACTGTCGTGACGATGCCGCCCGGCGACAAATCATACGGACCGTCCTGCGTCATACGCTTTAAATCATTTGAATGTGGGATCTCATGATATTATCGAAATCACTGATCTATTGAGAATGATAATTATCGCCACTAGGACGGCGAGATCCTCCGGAATTATGTATAATCTGTCGCCAGGTGGCACTTGTTTTGCGGGAATTATAAGTTGCGTAAATAAGTAAATTTTTTCGAATTTATGTTGGGTTGTACCGTGATTGGATTATCTTTTGTAACGAATAAAATTTTATAATCAACATTGAAACATAATTTTTCAACATTGACCGCGAAGTCACTACGCTATAACTGAAACACTGGCAGTGGCCACGAAGCGGCCACGAAGCCAATTGTTTTTTTTTTTGCTAGTACATGATTAATCACTCGCTAGATGGCCAATCCTTCATTGCATTAAATTCGTGTATTGTATTTGTTAAATAAAAATAAATAAATTGCTACGAAATAAAATAGTTTTCTGATGCATGCGGCTTATGGAGCGGATTTCACCTGTCGACTAATTGTTTTATTACAGGTGCGTCGTCTAATAAAATAATCTAATTTCCTTGATCACGACTGCAGTTCATAAATGCTAAAGACAGTAATTGACTACATATAAATGGAAGTCGTAGTAAATCTTTTTCTGATTGCATTTTTTGGGATGAAAATTGATATAACAGGAATGTTTAGAAATACAGTAACGAATTATTGTTAATTTTTATTTAAATTTAACAAAAAAAAATTAAATTGAGAATGCGTACACGGAACGCATGTCACATCAATGTTCTTACTACGAGTATTTTCAAACTAAGCTAAACGCTTGTACAATGAAAATAGAAAACTATCTGTCGCTGGTCTCCTGGAACGAGGCGTGAATCCCCCGACCGCTAGATAGATCACTAGGCCAGCGTCTTAATCACTAGACCGACACGTGTTGATGCCGCCAGAAGTAGATGACGTCCGCGGTTGACTTGGCACAACCAGGTAAATCATATACCGATTATGGAATTATACCGAGTTAGAAGCCTCAATAATCGGCGAGTTTATATGAGATGGTGTATGAGGCTAGAATTGTGTCATGACAGACGAGTGTGGCGCTATATCCTCTCTGCCTACCCCAGCGGGCAAACGTTGATTGTAATCTTACAGTCGTTTATCACCTTCTGTCGGAAGTGGGTGTTTGATTCGTCGATTAATTAGCAGAGTACATATTAATGTTTTTATGTATAAATAACTAAATAAATAAACGGCATGTTTTTATTGCCTTTTCTGGAAAGTTGTGCTGCCGGTTCGCAACTTTTCTAGAACGTCAGCGAAACACAAATAGCGAATGACGTTATCCCCATAAGCGGGGATATTTTTACGTTTCGCCTATCGAATCTGACGCAAATCTGAGAACAAATCATCGGGAACGTTCTCGTTTGTTCGACGCTTCATCGTCGATACTGGTCTGCCGCAACTTTTGACTCGCGTACGCTTTTGCGGAAACCCAACACTGGACACATTGTGTGATTTAGAACCGGAAATTAATGCAGTCGCAATAGGTCAGATTGCGAATTGAAGATTTGCTCATGCAAACCTGTAGTACTCTCCGTCATTAAAGTTGTTGGTTTTTTGTCTTTATGTTTGAGATGCTGCGCGACGCCAAGTGTTGGTATGTATAGATAATACATATTCTACAATTTTTGTGCATTGGTCGATTAAGTTACATCAATTAATACGATGCCACTGTTGAGATATCAGCATATTCAACAAAAAAAAATGTTCTTCGTGATAGAGCGCATTGCAATACGTCATTGGTTCAGTTCAATCTCACGGATGTTCTTCCACACGCGCTTGAATTCACGAAACCAATATCTGATGGCAGCCATCGATTTTTTTTTTTTTCCAATTCCTTAGAGTCTACGATACTCTGAGTACTCTACATGCGGCTAGACCGCCAAATCTACTATTACAAGTGCATCAGCGCTAATCGCTTTGACACTTTTACAAATTACCTTATTATTATAAACATCATAAGTGTTTTATATTAATACATGAATTGGAAGGGTAAAAAATTACTGATAAAAAGTTAAGTATTTCAAATTAATTAGGCGCGACACTTTATGTACAGTGCCGCCTTATTCTAGCATAATCCTTAATTATTTAAATTAAAATAAATACTACTAAACTTAAGAATATATTGTTTTATTATTTTACATATCATAAATTGGAGTGGCAGCCATCGAAGGTGTGTACGGTCCTTATAAACGGCATGCAATTTCATCAAACGTCTTGCCATCCAAAAAAAAAAAAAAATCAAATCACTGATCGATATTGCTGTTTTTTTTTTTTTTTTCTATGGTTGCAAACAAACAAACTTGCTCGCAGCTATCAAAACAAAACTACACAATAAATCTGTCTGAAATTTTGACAGGCGTCATTCGAAAGGTGGCGTTAAACAATGGTATACATATTTTGCGTCAGTGGCGTCATCAGTACTTATCGATCATCCCTCGTAAAGGCCGTCTTTGAAATTCTTTCTGCAGTCGTCAATATGCTGTTATAATATACGACTTTTGCTCAAATATAGGGTTGTCTAATATGTCTTTGCGGTTTTCTTTTTTTAATGCTATTTTCCCACTATTTTTACATATTTTTTACTATGGTAACTTTAACTATAGTATCTTTTTACGAACGCCCGTTGTTTAAATCCTTTGCGGGTTGTTGATACATCAAATTTACTACTGTCAAAGCATAGATGGAGATGTCTATATGAATCATGAAATATGCTTTATTTCTTCGCCTAGGCGTTTGAAATCTTGTCACTTTGGTGGTGAAATTTTATTCGTATTAAACATTAAAAAACGAGATTGTGTCAGATGACTTTTGGAACAGTATCGGAGAGTAAAATGAGTTTACTGCGGGTGTAGTTTCGAGATGTAAATTTTTTTTTTACAAACTATCAAACAATCAGTTATCACAATTTTTTTTTACTTTTACTATAGTAAAAAGTTACTACTGATCACACAACCGGCCTATACTATCCGACAGTATTTTTTCTGCTCTGAAATAACAGCGTCGCGGAGTGTCAAGTTGAGAAAAACAATGAAAATGTCCCCCTTCCTTCAATCACATTTTTCGGTCGCTCTCCAATCAAATGCGTCGCGTTAGGTTCAACAACGACGGTGACCTCAGAAATTGGAGCGATAACAATTTCGATACCAGACCAGGTGATTTTTTTATAGAAAAACTATCGTCAGATTGGTTGAAAGATGAGATGAGATGAAGTCTTGAACAATAATTGAGAATTACAAACATTAATTGAAATGTTGTAATTTTTGTTTAATAATTTGATTTTGTAATAAATAATTGAATAAAAATTAGACAATCCGATCAGAAAATAATGCCTGCGTAATATCTGAGGTTTCGAGTAGGACATTGTCGGATGACGTCAGTGACAGTTTGGTTCGGTATACCCCCTCTGAAGAAATAGACACGTGTCACGGTCCTCTCTGTTGCAACGGCGGCGCGCCTCCACTGCTGATGGTCGCAGGCCACTCCAGTGTCGGTACATCTTCCGGTCGGAATGTGCGGACGATAATTCTATCTCTCATTTGAAATTTTAATCAGGATTATTGTCATAAATAAAATGACTTATAATAAGACATATTGATTACGAAATGTGTTCGCAGTGCCCGTGTTTAGTGTAATCTTATTAATGTAAAAAAAATAACACCCGAAAATATTATCAGATTTAATTAATTGTTTATTTGCTAGTTAGCATTATTGGCAGTGCCCGAGGTGAAGTTGTTAAGGGGATGATGTTATGTAATTGTGGAAAAAAATTACGAATTTAACGTTTCAATCAATAATATTATTTTTTATTAATAACACATTCTTATTGTGAAGTTGTAATTATTCAGAACGTGGATTTGTGATATTTTAAAAACGAATTAAATATATTAATTAGAAAGATATATATATATATATATATAAAATCAAAATATTGAAAGAGATCCAGGTTCGAATCCCGGTGGCGCAACAACAATATTTTTCGATAAAATTGATTTTATATGTATATCTTTCTAATTAATACATTTAATTAGTATTTAAAATATCACAGACCTCTTGTTCTCCTTGATAATATATAAGTTGTATCAATGTGTTCAAAATTTAATAAAAATGTATTGTTAATTCTGGCGTCTGCTGTCGGTTTACTCAAAGGTATTTGAGATTCCGTAAAAACAAAGTAGATGGCTTTCAAATAATTGAACGATAGATGTATTGATTTGAAAAGTGTAACATATGGGTTCGAAAAAATGCCGTCAAAAGTACTGTCTGCTGTAGTATAGTTGGTTAATGCACCTTCCACGGATTGGAAAGAGATCCAGTTTCGAATCCCGGTAGTAACAACAATATTTTTTGATAAAGTTGATTTTATACGTATATCTTTGTAATTAATAAATTTAATTTGTATTTAAATATTATTTTTGAATACCCTCTACTTTAGTGTCCTGCTATATAAAATATTTTTTTGTAAATTTTTGCGTGAATTAATGTTTTTTATTTTTTTTTTGCAATATTATATCTTTTGTGTCAATATTTTTGGACGTCAGTCTTGTTGAACCCTGCAACTGTCATCGGGTCCAATATGTACTGTAGAATAGTACAGAAAAAAAATTTAAGAAGACAATAATTAAATTATTGTTATAGGTATACTGTGGTTGAATTTGGTTCCGTTTGGGGTCTCTGATTCATATATTTCAATCAAAAGAAAAACGTTAATTTAATCGGTTTTAATTTTTATTTAGTTATAATTATTTTAATATAATGCAAAATAAAAATCGAGTCAGCACAATTAGTATTATCGTGGTTATGTGTAAAATGGTATATGAGTATAGTTCACCGGGAATGGAGGAAGGAATTACATATTTATAATTAAATTTATTGGAAAAGGGGTAAGTAGGTAGGTACTAGGTATGTATTATTTTTAAATTAAAATTTTTAGGTTTGCGCCGTACTCAATTCACAAATAAATTCTTAATCTATTTCAATCTATCGGTACGTGAAAGACGTGTACTTTAATTTACGAACAGAGCGCAATTATTAACGTTTATAGGTGCACAATGAAATATGTAGTCACCATGGTGACGGGTGTGACGCGAATGTTTGTTCACTTTGACGTCACGTTTTACAAGATACGCATTAAAAATCGGTATTTTTTTTTACTTACTTTAAACACACGATACGGTAAAAATAATCAAATCAATTTGGATAATGAACGCATCGGAATTTATTGGCAGCGAGTTCGGAAATAAGTTGGAAACAAATATATAACGTCAGATGTGCTCCACATTTATTTTATCTCTCCGTTAGAACTGCGAGTTTCCGGTTATCTTACTGTACGTACGTACATTATTTCACGATGATGGAAACAAACGATACGCCTTATCGCGATGTCAACATTGCGTATTCAAAAATTGGTAAAAAAAAAAACCGCGTTACATGTCTCAGACGCATGTAGCGTACCACCGAAAAAATATTCATAAATTCGATTAAATAGATAAAATAAAATATTTCTGACAGACAGCCGGAGCCCGGCCTCCCCCGCCGAGAATACGAATGAAATTTGAAAATAGACTTTTTACAAATCTCTTTCTTAATATCATTAGCTCGTTATAAAGTTCACCAGGGGTGACTATTTTTATTCAAATAAAATTAAATATCAGTATTAAAAGTTGATATTCGTCGTGTAGATTGTTTAAATTTGTTTATTAAAACCACTTAACGACTCATTTAAAAACGTTTCGGAAAACATTATTTCCCTTTTTCAGGATGTCGGATTAACTATACAAAAAAACACATGTCTCAATCCTAGCACATTACTTAAATTGTTACGATGATGAAGGATGTGTAAATTTATTTGATGATAAAAATTTTTTTAGAATAAGACTTGTGGTCAAATTTTGTTGGTTATTTATAATATTTTGGTTAATTTTACACGCTTTATTTATTTCTAATGATTCTAAATTATTCAATTTAAATATGAATTAAATATATTAATTATAAAGATATACATATAATATCAATTCTATCGAAAAATATTGTTGTTGCGCCACCGGGATTCGAACCTGGATCTCTTTCCTAACCGGGGAAGGTGCTTTATCCAACTAAGCTACAGCGACAATATTTTTAGCGACAATTTTCGACCCCATATGTTACCTTTTTAATATTAATACATTTAATCGTTCCATCATTTGACAGAGCCATCTATAATTATTATGTTCTGAATAATTACAACTTCACAATAAGAATGTGTTCTCCTAATTTATTCAATTTAAGACTAAACAACATAACTAAAGATAAAAGTAAGATCATTTTCTAATAAATGATTGAAAAATTAAAAAAAAAAACATTACCATTTAAACATCTTAAATGTTATTCGACTCTTATGTTAAAGTTTCGACCTGTTTTACCAATATTGAAAGCAGTACAATTTTTACAGCGGAATATATATTTTTTTTTTTTTTAGTTAATTAATCCGACATTCTGAAAAAGGTATCTATCCCAAAAAATCAGCATGACAATTTGATTTGACACGGATTTGTTACGGAATTTGCTAATTTGAGAGGTGCTTAAATAGTTGGTACATATGAAAAATAAAGGTATATATATAAAGTATATAAAAAAGGTGAACATTCTTCATAATGTAAGTGATGTTCTCTGTCTCCTAAAGGAGGCAGGTTCATCTGTTGTCAGTCACACAAATATGAAATTATTTTTATTAGGAGAACACATTCTTATTGTGAAGTTGTAATTATTCAGAACAGACGGTCTGTGATATTTTAAATATTAATTAAATATATTCATTAGAAAGATATACATATAAAATCAATTTTATCGAAAAATATTGTTGTTGCTCCACCGGGATTCGAACCTGGATCTCTTTCCTAACCGGGGAAATAGCATAGTTGGATAATGCACCTTATATATATATGTATATCTTTCTAATTAATATATTTAATTCATATTTAAATTATTTTTATCTGAAACAAAAATACCCACGATTTGAAACACTATGCAAAAAGGATGTTACGATATTTTTTTTACCACGGTTCTAGTGACAAATTTTATTGTTATTCTATGTTCAAAAATTACAATATTATTTGTGAGGTATCGATTTGGTATCAACATTTCTAGATAGAAAAAAAAAATGCAATAGTTAATTTATAAAAAAATCACGAAATAGAATGTTGCATATGATGTAGTAGTTTTATGTGACTGCTGTTGTATTGCAAAATTGTTCGCGGATCGACATACCGGAGATAGATTGCTCTGCTCTATTGTGGTAGACGGTTATGTTCATATGACATTCAGGCCTATTCTCAAAATTGCAATATTGAAATGAAGGTGATTGTTACACCAACCCTCAAAAATAGACAGATAGTTTTGACAGATTATGGTACGTTTATCTCCCTCACTCCCTCACTCTCTCTCCCTCTCTCTCATTCAAATATAACACTATTTTTGAGGGTTGATGTAACAATCACCTTCATTTCAATATTGCAATTTTGAGAATAGGCCTGATTAACACGTCTAGTGCGTTTAAAACGAGCAGTAGAAGTTGTGTACTCTGAAGTATATTTGATAGTGACGGTAAAGTTGAGAAAAATATCGAAATTAAGCGAATGTTGCTTTGTCCGGTAGTGTAATACTGACACCCGACACCGAGGCATGAAAGGTGATACACTGATCTGGCGAAATTGGTGAAGGAATAAATGCAGTGGGATACATGTGGCAAATTGATTTATGATATGAGTAAATAATTAACAAATTACGAGTGAATGTAAAATCGATCCTAGCACAGTAAAAACACGATTAGGAAAGGGTCGCTTAAGATGGTCGCTTCGGTCACGTGCAATGAATGAATGAGAAGGGGATAGTAACAAATTTATAGAACACATTCTTATTGTCAAGTCGTATATAATACAAGTTGTATCAGTGTGTCCAAAAATTTATTAAAAATCAATTGATAATTCTGGCGTCTGCAGTCCGTAAAAACAATGTAGATGGCTTTCAAATAATGGAACGACAGATGTATTAATTTGAAAAAGTGTAACGTATAGGTTCGAAAATTTGTCATGAAAAATACTGGCGCTGTAACACAATTGGCAGTGTACTTCCCCGGATTGGAAATAGAGATCCATGTTCGAATCCCGGTAGCGCAAAAACAATATTTTTCGACAAAATTGATTTTGTATGTATATATTTATAATTAATACATTAAATTAGTATTTAATATATATACTTATTAAGGAGAACACATTCTTATTGTGAAATTGTAATTATTCAGAACAGACGGTCCGTGATATTTTAAATACTTAATGCATTAATTAGAAAGATGTACATACAAAATCAATTTTATCGAAAAATATTGTTGTTTGTCAGTACATTGAAATAAGCTGTATTAACCATATGTTTTGAGAAATAAAGCGAAATTAAATATTTATCTGAAATAATACTATGACGTACTTATCTAAATGATATGATGGGAGATATATATATTATTTTATTTTGAATTATTTCGAAAAAATTCCAGTCAAGTCCAAGTTTATTTAGAAGTTCTGATTGCACGAGGCTGATCGCAGAATTAGAGGACGTCCGCGGAGCACTCGGCACGACCTGGTAAACCGTATACCGGCGGATAGTCCTGGTAAAGGTCTCAGAAAACGACGAGAAAATGATGTGGCAAAGATTAGTAATAGTATTATTACGCGACGCCCTTCGTTGAACGAAACACCGCAACTATTTGACGTTTACCTGTCACCGCGGTCAGCTGTTTGTCGGCGCGCCATTTTTATTTATCTCGTCAATATTTGTCTTGTTTTGGAGCCACATTCCGGGCGACAGTTTTATCTGGTGCGTCACCGAGACGCTGGGATTGCTTCATCGACGTTGGTAAATGTTTCACCTTGTGCTATGTATGGATATTTGATCATCGGTGCGGGGCCGACTTACGAGAAGTTCTTGACCTCGATGCCCGGGGCACCTCTAAAACTGTCTGACCGTTGAAGTCGACACAGCACAATCGTAAACTATCCACGTCTAAAGGCGCACGCACACGGTTGAGACTCGTCCCGAAGGTTTCGTAATGTACGGTAGAGTTTAAAGCTCGTGCATCACATTGCTTAGCCAATCGGAGTAGAATGACGCAATTCATACAATTATGTTTTAAATACTAATTAAATGTATATTAATTATAAAGATATACACGTAAAATCAATTTTATCGAAAAATATTGTTGTCGCGCTACTGCCGGGATTCGAACCTGAATCTCTTCCAATCCGGGGAAGGTGCATTATCCAACTATGCTACAGCGACAGTGTTTTTGACGTCAAATTTTCGAACCCATATGTTACACTTTTTCAAATTAATACATCTATCGTTCCATTATTTGAAAGCCATCTACATTGGTTTTATCTGCATTCATCTACAGCCAGATTGGAAAAGAGATCCAGGTTCGAATTTCGATAAAATTGATTTTATATGTATATCTACTCTAATTAATACATTTAATTAGTATTTAAAATATCACAGACCTACGTTCTGAATAATTACAACTTCAATAATACGAAATAAGGGAGCCTCTACTTGTACATGTATAAAGATCTCGATTAAGGTGGCTTGGACGACCATTAGATATTTCTTGACTACTTTGGAGGGGAGATGGTCGCCCCAGACTGAGCTGGGATAAATAGACTGAGCAACAATGACTGTATGATGACAGATTGCTTCTTGTGCTTTGAATTTCGGATGATGAGAGATTTTGATGAGATGAACTGATTCATGACAATTGTCTCGAAGTGCAGATGACAATACGTAGGTTAGAGCTAAACTAACTTGTCATTCGTTGTCTATTGTCGATTTAGCCATATACATGAATGACAATAAATGGTACAATTTTTAAACCTTGATAAAGCCCTTGCTTTAGATGAACAGGGGTAATTTGATAGTCTCTGGTGGGATTCGATTCGCCGACCCCTTTATCGTTGTCAAAAGGGGGGGCATCCATCGTCCACGCTCGATTACAGACAACGCGTGTCAGCCGAGACGCGCATGTTCGCAAAAAACAAAAGAAAACGAAATTGTATGTCTCACTCTCGCGTAGTTTGTCTCCGTTCATTTTTGCCGCGCTGCTCCAAACATATTTCATTTTACATTTTTGGAACTGCGATTGACGTTACAAACTTTTTGTTTTACCGTTTTCTCTCATTTGTTCAGCGATTTCGTGGTGCGCTATGTACTGGATAAACAAAACGTGCGCGGGGGGTAAATAATTCATTGGATCAGCTTCGCATTGAATTTTGTGCTGTTCTTTACGCGCACTCGAGAGAAATCTCATTGATTGACTGATTAATTTATCATCGTGTCGTATCGTGTATGCTCGTCGCCTTTGAAGCTTGCAGCCTCGTCGTCCTCGGCCTGATCGTACCGAGTCTTTCGCAATAGTTCCCGTTGTTCCTTCAACACTCGTACATTTTCATTATTATTGTCCTCTCCTAACTCGTAGGTACCCTTTTCGTGCGTTTCAGTCTCAGCGACGTGAATAATTTGTTCTTATGTCTACTTTCGTTCTTTTTGTGGCAATTACAAGCTCCACTTCCACACATTAATGTTTGCACTAGAACTCTATTTTGTTTTGCATTGCTTTCAGAGCACCGTTCACTTTATTTATTGCATTTCTCTCCTCAAGCTCACCGTCTCTAGATAACCTATTTACCAAATACTCTTTAATTTTTTTAATTAATTTTAAATTAGTTTATAGAACTCCATAATCACATGTGTGAAAATAAAACACGTGTTTTTTTTATTCAACTCGTTTCATTTACTTGAGACGCGTTTCGCCTTGTAAGGGCATTATCGATCTAACAATTTAACTCGACAACTTATATTTATATCTATAGTGGGCGACAGTTATACAATTTTTTTGCATGAGATGAAAAGGGACAACATTATTCTTTGGAATTATGAGGATTTACATACTGTGATATTTTAAATATATAAATATGGTAGATGGCTCTTTCAAATAATGGAACGATTAAATGTATTAATATCAAAAAGGTAACATACAGGTTTGAAAATTTGCCGCTAAAAATATTGTCGCTGTAGCATAGTTGGATAATGCACTTTCCCCGGTTTGGAAAGAGATACAGGTTCGAATCCCGGCGGCGCAACAGCAATATTTTTCGATAAAATTGATTTTATATGTATATCTTTCGAATTAATATATTTAAAATTATATTTTAGTGTCATAGGTAATTTGTAGAAAAGGACAATTGTATAATTTTACAACCCAAGAAGACAATACGGCAAGAGAGATATTTTTTGTATTCTGGAATTTATATAATGTTTGCTTTTATTTATATAATTTAATCACTTCTTCATCTCTCTCACTATCTTTTCAATTCACTTGATTTTCGCTTAAATTGTTAAATAAACATGAATAAAATGTTTTCTGGCCTATTGTGACGTGGGTCGGTTTTGTGTCGTTCCCGACGTTCTGGGCCATATTACAGTGGTACGTATCATCTTGAATTCTGACGGTAGAATATTCTATAAATAATTATACAGCCAATTCCGCTTAATTGGGACACATCGGGACTAGGACATTTGGCCCAAATAAGCGGCTGCCCCGACAAACTAAATAGAGCGTAAAATTAAACGATTAATATTTTTCTTTAAATATACATTATTGAATATCTAATTTTTGATTTGATGGTTTCAACAATTGCATCCTCGGAGTCTTTGTCTTATGTAAATTGTCATCTGTTGTCGAAAACTTTTGATAAATTAACAATCGGAATTTCTAACATGTGCTCAGTTTCATTATCAAATAGCAAAGTAATTTTCACACAACTGTCTGCGATAAACTGTGTCGCTTGTAAAAAGGGTCACTTTTGTATTAATCATTGGTAAACAATGTAGTTATGTGTAATTTACTGTCCGTATTAAGCGGAACGTTGTCCCGATGTAAGTTATTTGGCCCAATTGAGCGGAATCGCCTGTATCATTTGACGGACGTGAAAATTTACTAGTATATTTTATGGTCAAAACTCATTTAGATTTTTTTGGCTTTCTCAGATTCAGCTTTGAATGGAATTTTACCATGACGTACGTGTGTGTAGTGCGTGCCCCGAGTATTAGATCAAATTGAAAACTTCTCGTAATTCAGACCTGTGTCGGTCCACGTACACACGTTTTTTTTTTATATGACAAATAATGATGATGAACGCAACGAGTATCCGATGAAATCACCGCGCACTCTTAATGTCGCGGGTTTGATTTTAACGATTTTTTTTTTGCTGTATCGCGAGGATCTCTTCATCGACCGATGCCCCCCTCCCCGTTAATACAGTCAAATTTAAGGGATCATAAAAATATATCGTTATATATGGAAAAAAAAAACACAGGTGTATTTTGTTTGGGACTGCGAAAATAATTTCGTTATTATAGTGGAAATTGACCAGTATATTTGTTTCGTGCGCGCTTCTAACACAGCCATCTTATAATATCTAGTTTATCTGATAATTAATTTAATATTAATTACGTAAAAAACGTAAAATTATTTTAAATAAGCAACTGGACGATACACCGAATACGTAATTTCCATCCAGCGATTTTTTAATTAATTTTGTTATCATCTGTGGAACGACTGCGTTCGCTATTATTCCGATTAAATTAAACAAAAAAGGAAAACAATCACATTTTTTTGCTTATCTAATTTTTACTATAAATGTATTTTTTTTGCCACCCGGTTTAATGCGATCTGCACAATCTAGAATGTGATGTATAAATTTTGTATTTAAAAAAAAAAAAAACATTTCGTACACGTCCGTGTTTGCGTGTGCACTAGTGATGAGAAAAAATGCTACTGGTGTGATTGTGATTGGTATACGATAATATCAGTTTCATCGCGCAAGCGCTGCACGATATCACAATACACGAAATAAATAAATAAATACATAAAAAAACATAATTTTTAGCGTATTTATTCATATTATTCAAACTTTATTTGCGTAAAAGAATATAGATGCGAATTTATTTTTCGGGTCAAATTCTCAGCGTTTCGGGACAAATGCGTAAAATGTTTTGGTAGAATCTACTAGGTGGCGTTGATCATTCCATGATGAATATTTTCGTCTGATATGCACATGCACTGAATTACGATTCACAACTATATATAAAAATTAATCACGAATCACATTATTTCCACATATGCAATCACTCATGGTGAGTGTGATTCAAAGATATCAGTGATTGACTCGCGGTTCGTGATTTAGAGCTCATCACTAGTTATTACATACTAATTAAATTTTGTTTTATACTTTTATCTGGACGCAAAATAAATATATATTCACACATTGTAATATCTCGCTCAACTTGTTTACCTATACATATATACAGCATGTTACAATATATTTGTTCAAACATTCAACAAAAGCGAACTTTGTTTAAAAAATTTTTTTTTATGAAATTGCCGCGCTTTTACAAGATTTCACTTTTTTTTTTTTATTAATAGTTTAAATTTTCTTTTTTTCTTTTACGTGCATTGCATGCATATTCACATAAAGCTAATGCAAATGTATGAAGTGGCACGGGCCAAACATATATTCCATTTTAACCGATTTTATTTTCTTGTTAAACAATTTCTAGTGTGCTTGAATTATTATTATATATTATTATATATTAAGCATAACCTTTAATTAAATCAGAACATTTTATGTCACTTTATTATTTAATCTTGACCACATTGTGATATTATATCGTTATAATTATTTAATTTAGGGCCGGTTGTGTGATCAGTAGTTACTTTTTACTAACGTCCGTAGTAAAAATCATTTGCGGGTTGTTGATACGTCAAATTTACTACTGTCAAAGTATAGATGGAGATGTCTATAGGCGTGATAAATAATCATGAATTATGCATTATCTATGGATTTTTTCGCCTAGGCGTTCAAAATATGCCGCCACTTTGGTGGTGAAATTTTTTCGTATTATGTGCTAATGTATATTATACAACGAGATCATCATCGGACGAACTCTCCATCACTAAAATAGCCGGATATTGAATGATTATTTGTCGTATGCTGCAACTTTCAAAGTATCAATGTGTTGGAACGGCTGTGAAAAGTCCGCCATGTTTAACTATCGATTCTCGTTTTTACTATTGGAAATTTGAGAGTAAAATGAGTTTACTACGAGATGCACTTTCGAGAATTTCATGAGTTTGCATTAGTGATGTGAAAAAATGCTACTCTTGACTCAATGGTGTGATTGTGATTGATATTCGATATCAGTGATTGGAAACTGCGCCGCACGAAATTACAATATAAATAAGAAAAACATAATTTTGAGCTTATTTACTTCTATTAATCAAACTTAATTTGTGTTAATAACATATTCTAGCATATGTAATTAATATATATCTATCTTAATATCATCAAAAAATGTGAGTTTATTTTTCGGGTCAAATTCTCAGCATTTTGGGTCAAATGCAATGTTTTGATAGAATCTACTAGATGGCGCTTATCACGAATTATAACGTCATTCCTTCATGAATATTTTCGTTTCATATACACATGCGCCGTATCACGCTTCACAAGCAAATATAAATAAAATAATCACGAATCACGTTATTATTAATTCAATCACCTATAGTGAGTGTGTCTCAAAGATATCAGTGATTGACTCACGGTTCGTGATTTTGAGCTCATCACTAGTTTGCGTACACTTGTATGTCAGATATTTTAAGGAAATAAAAATATAAAATATTTTTCCTTGTAAGAAATTGAGGTATATATTTTTCGACTTTGGTACCAAATCCCCACTTCGTATATTCTTATATTGTGGGATTTTTCCCTCATATTTTCCCACTTCAGAATGACATCAGTTTGCGACTGCAGTGGTGACACAATACATCACCAGCCACTTGGCATCATCCCATCCCGAACGTAGAACATCTGGTAGTCATGTTTATTTTGGAACATACCTCCGCACGTACAGGATGTTCAATTCGCGACTCTTTGGTAGCAATAAAATGTTCAGGGGATTTTAAATTTGTAATTTTTTTACCCTCTTAAATTACATTTATATTGAAATTTAATTCTTAAGATTTTTAAAATAGTTTTTGTACAAGTGCTACAGAGAGTAGTAGATTGAAGATTTATAAGTGTCACCATATCATGCCATGTCATGGTAGGCAGAGAGGATAGAGTGCCATACATTTCAGTAATCAAAATGTGGAAGAACAAGGGTCTTTACCAGGTATTATTATTTTTTTTTACTTGACACAATTTTAGTTTATTCTTCTAATATTACCTTTTTTTCAAAATTTAATTTAATTTTAATGGTTGCAATTTATCACAGTTACCTCACACTTTTTTCAATATAAACTCTACTTTTATATCTTACTGAACGTTCTTCAAAATCATAAGAGTCGAAGAGCCCTCACAGATAGTGATCCAACAGTAGATGGACATTTCACACAACACGTGGACAGACCCTGCTTTTGACACGGTATTCCAAGCCAGTATTAACAACAAGACTAAAAGTCATATATCTTATTAGCCCTTATGATGGACCCTGCAATGGGATCCGTAACGTAGGCACAAAAGGTCAGAAATAGTTTCTTATGCTATTTTAATTTACTTTATATGTTTTTTTTAATGTTATTAATTCATTAACAGTTCAGTGATTGCTTTTCTGCAGCGTTTGGTCCGCTTTAATTTTTTCATTGTTTTTAAAAATATTTGCTGAGATGCGTAATGTTAGATTCGGGTCACCGTTATTTATTTAAAAGTATTTTCAGAATGATTAGTATGCAATATTTTGTCATTTTACTTTAATTAAAAGCATGGGCCGTTCACGACCGACCCAGATCGAAAATAAGTATTTGGATTTATGACTAATAAAAATGTTATATTTATTTGCACTCTACCCAAATTGAATTATCAGTTATTATTAAATTGTATTATTTTCATGCGCGGTTATACCCGTGTTACAGTGTGTTAAAACACTAAAATAGGTTAATGCAGTCCACATAGATATGAGATTAGTAAATAATTATATATAATACAAATAATAGATATCTTATAGAGACGAAGCTATTTTTAATTTTTATTATATTTAATGGAAAAATTTGAAAGTATGGGTAATTACAGGGCTCACGACATGTCTTCGGCTGGTTTAAGTGATCACTTTATACAAATATAACGTTCACCATTTTCACCCATTAATCAATCTTCATATCTATCAAATTTTTAAAAGTTATATATGTATATATTATATAAACTGATCACTTAAGCCAACCGAAGAAAGGTCGTAAGCCCTGTAATTACCCATACTTGCATATTTTACCATTAATAAAAAATATCTTCGTCTCTATGAGATATCTATTTGTTTAATGAGTGTCTTTGTAGGTGAAAATCCAGTAATTGTGTGTTCTTGGACATATACAAATATTGCTAATTATATATAGCAGTACAATCGGCGCCTATCTCAATAAATATCATTCTTTAGGCTATCTAAAATAATTAAAATAACATAGTTACGATATCAGAAGTTGACGAATTTTTTTTTATCAAAGCATTCTGATAGATTCAACAATTTATATTTGATAGTAAATATAGGAAATAATATTAGTTTAAAAAATTTAAAAATAGGTTACGTAAAAGATTTTGCTGCAGTGTGCACATTCATTACCAACGAATAGATGTGTATTTTGGGTGTGATTCCTGTATGAAACATTGAAGTGATAAAACATGTGTTGTTCTGTGAAAAGTGATGACCTAATGTGTTTTATTGTGTTCTCCTTGAAAAGAAATTATTTCCTCATAAATAATAGCGACTAGTAATAATTTTACAACAGTAAAGTGCAACCAGTCACACGGTCAACATGTATGCGGTGTATAATGTTGTAAGTTTAACATTTATATATATGCTATCATTTCACATACTCTTTTATCATAAATATTTATAAATAAATTCTTAGTAATATGTTTATGTTGGTGAGCTAAAAATCTGATATTGTTTGCGACGTGAAATTTATCTTGTTACGGTTACCGCAGGAAGGCCGACTGTTGCATTATAATTGTTTCGCGTTGATTGTCGACCTCAAAACATTTTTTGATAGTGATATGATGAAAAAATATTTGGTCGCTACCAGAATTGAACCTGGACCTTTTCCTATCCCAGGAAACATGTTATCATTTCACCACATCGACCGATTACGTTTACGACAAATTTGTAACTTATAGTCTGTATATTTTTATAATTGATACATCCGTTTCATTTCATTTTTAAAAATATTTATTAAAAATATCACAGAACTACGTTCTGAAATTGCAATTTCAAAACAAAAATGTGTTTTCATTAATAGCTAATAGAACTGTTAAGAATTCAAGTTGTCAATATGTACACTGTCACATATTTCCATAGCTCTTAGTTACTTAGCTAAAGTTTAATAATATTTAAATACATTATTATGTAATTACATTTTTGTATTATTTTGGTAAGAGTTGTTTCCGCAAGTTTGACTCAAATAAATAATTTATATATATGTATTAAATAATTTTATACATTTTTCTCATTACATCTTCAGTAAATAAATATATTAAAATGTATTATTAGGAGAACACATTCTTATTGTGATGTTGTAATTATTCAGAACGGACGGTCTGTGATATTTAATAAGAAAGATATACATATAAAATCAGTTTTATCGAAAAATATTGTTGTTGCGCAAACGGGATTCGAACCTGGATTTATTTTCAAACCAGGAAAGGTGTTCGAACCTATATGTTACATTATTAATGGAACAATAGATGTATTCATTTGAAAAAGTGCAACATAAACAAAAATAATGTCGCTTTAGCATAGTTGGATAATGCACCTTCCCCGATTTGGAAAGAAATCCCGATGGCGCAACAATATTTTTTGATAAAATTGATTTTATGTGTATATCTTTCTAATTAATAGATTTATTTAGTATATTAAAATGTGTTGAAGAATATGTAAAAATGAAACAAATGTGTAGATTAGCTGGAGTTAACCACAAACCATGCGAGGCATTATCAAACATTAAAAATATTGTAACACGTTATATAATCTAGATATAAGAAAAAAAATACGAATGGAAGAGTTATGAATTTTTTAATAGATGTAATATATTTCTTTATTTAAAAAATTTAAATGTTAATAAATTGTATTAATTTACGAGTATGTGTTGACGCGTGCGCATTCATGTTCATTGTCAATCGTCAGTCTCGGGATTGTAGTTCATTATGGTGTGCCCGATGCATTATTTAAAATATCTTTTGTATCAGTTATATTTTCGCCGTGACAATGATTTACCTTACCTCATTGTCATTTTCACATCTTATAGACGGTAGACTGCATCTGAACTATAATTGTGACAAAAATATATCTCAGTGTGTGCGTTGTACGAAATTTAATTTATTTAAAAAATATTAAATATTTATGTTGCACCAAAAAAGTAATGTCAATTAATCATTCTAGTATTTCGCATGTATTTCATACTTATTTACATGGCAGATTTAAAATATATAAATATTTTATTCTATGTTGTAGGTACTAATAAACATAATATTAAGAAAGTTACGGCTATTTAAAAATGTATCAAATATGTGCAAAATATTAGAATGATTAAAAGTGTCATTTTTTACTTACAATATACTTTACATAGGAGGGGTCGAAATATCATAAAAAAAGTTGATTTTCAATGTTTTTTAAAAATATTATTAATGTGACTTGTATTGTTGGCACAATTGGATCGGATTATACTGAAAAGTTGGAAAATATCATATTTTGCAGCTTTCCTTGATAGATATTATTAGTTATCTTCATTAGTAATGTGGTCAACCCAGGCCCTATCAGTAGCCTTATACTGGTATGGTAATATTTTATTTTTTTTCCCCCCAGCGCACAAATAACAGCATTGGTATTTAAGATTTCGCAAAAGATTTTTCATACACACACCGTAATTCTAAATTAGAGGGAACATTGGTAATTGCTCCCTTCCATACACCATCTTGTAACATAAAATTATATGCGAAAGTGAGAGACAGAATACATATACAGATATACGGAACATTAAGGGATGGGAAAATACAGTGTTGATGGATATAATTTTATATTCTGTCTCCCTTGATGTTCTATTTAACTATATATGTATTCTGTCTCTCTCTCTCTTTCACATGTAATTTTATATTCTATCACATAAGTGCACTCTTTTTGTAATTATAATTAGTTTCAAATACGCCCTGATGAAGCTGGAGATAAGCGAAACCGGTTAACATATAATAGCTTTCATGGTTTCATACAAAGTGATTGTTATTTTATTTAATATAAAATGTCAAACCACAAAGTGATAGCTTTCTACAAAAAAAACAAAACTATTATTACATTTTACGCAGGAGGATTTCATGTTTTTATTACAATTATGATTTGGTATTCATTTTTCCTCATTTTTTTGTGAATTTTAACAATGAACTTTTCGCACACCCTCTGCACTCTTAATTCATGTGGAACTATTTATAACGCTTAAGTGGACACTTTGGGATTTTCACGTGTTTTTACAATTTATTTTAAAATTTTAGCAAATCACTGTTGTGCAGTGCCATCTGCGTCCTCTGCCGGGCGTGTTGTTTTGTTTTATCGACATTTTTTTTTTTGCAAACCGTTAGTAAATATAATACTGTGCCGATTGTTTATGTTTGTTTAAATTTTTACTTCAGTGGTCAAAAATAAGCATAAAATTATGGCGTACAATGTAAAACAAAAAATTGTTGCTTGGTTGTTGCTGGAGCTTTCTATCCTCTGTAATACAATGCGTACATACCAACGTGATATCTCCGTAAGGGTAGGCAAACAGTGGATTGCATCCTGTTCCTACACCATTTGCACCGTATTTTTAAATCTGCATTATTTAAAAAAAAAAAAAATTTTTTCATGACTTGTTCTGTAGCTCTAAAATATTAAGTATTGATGCAGGTTTTTCATCATTTCTATCTTTTAATATCATAGACAATTGGCTTCTGATTTATCTAATCAAATTAGCGTAGATTTTCTAGTCTATCTGTTAACGGATATTTACGATCATATTGGTTAGCCGAACGTTATAGCTGCCCGGAACAGATTCAGATGTCTAACTGAATCATTGTTCTACAAGGTTCTTCTGGCTGGATCTAATCTCATATGTTTCAGGCTGTCTCGAGACATGTCCAAAATACATCAGTTTCCGTATCTTTATGCTACAAGTGATTTCATTGTGTTCTTTCTCATTAGTATGTTGCTATTTTTTTACTCTGCTAGAACATATTATTTTAAGCACGCGTCTGTAGATTCACATTTTGAACACTTCAAGCTTCTTCAACACTGTTTCAGTGAGGATCCAACTTTCCATACTGAAGACTGAAACTGATACTGATACTGAGACCGCACCAATCAATCTTGAAGGATCAAATTAAAGTCATGACTACAAATATAGTTTTTTATTTTAATATAGACTCCTAGCTATTTCTATTGTACATTTGATCTCCTCGGAGTTCTCAGCTCTCATACGATGCGCAACCCAGATGTGTCATTTGGTTCACTCGTTCTATTTGTATCCTGTTTGTTTGAATTTGTTTATTATTATATATTTGTTTTGTATGGTTTACTAACCTTTTGTTCTGTGAATTATTATTTTGTATCTTAGTATATTTTTTAATTTTACTTTGTTTTTCTGAGTGAATTTAAATAAGAAGCCTGCCCAGTGGGCTTTCAAGAAAAAACAATATATGAGAATGCTGCAAGGCATCACGAAGACTTTGGTATTGTGATTAATCAATGTATTACAAAGGACGTAGAGATCTGTCACATGATACATAATATAAAACTTTTTGAAGTTCAGTTTTAATGTTTAGTATTTTAAAAAGTGAACTGACTTGAAATAATAAAATCAAATCTATTAATTAATTATAAATATTTATTATGGATGGATTACGCGCTGTTGAGAATTTCATAAGAGAAAAGTCACCATTCCAGGTAATGTGTTAGGGTATTTGAAATGTTAAAATATAACATGTACAATAATAAAAATATTAAACAAACCATTTCATCAATTAGGCGGGTGGGTGCTAGCATTTTACCCCTTCTAGATGAGATTGTCAGATTACATTTAGGCAAATTGTTGAACTTTTTCACTTTTTAATCTTCTTCTACTGATCTGTGTTCAGTGTTGAATTCAGACACACCTTTTATTTGCTTTCCACAACTTTCAGGATTATTTTTTATAATGTATCATGTTATAATTCAGAAGGATTACTATAAATTTCATGTTTTCCTATAAATCCTATATAAAGTTAGAATTGGTTGTTGATTGAATTAATGTTTATTTAATATTGAAATGGCTTGGATTTTAGCGACCCTGTCTAAAATGACCTAAAACCAATCTGTTTAACAGTAACTTTTTTGTTTCAGCTAGACACCTTGTTTGGGCGGCCCAAGAAGGGCGGAGGGGCGGACGAGCGCGACAGCTTGTCCGCCCCTCCGCCGCCTATGCCCTACGCCGCCGATGGGCCGGCGAGCGGCAGCGAGGGCTCCCCCGCGCTACCCGACATCTCACTGCAGCTGCGGCACCTCGACGACAGGAGGCTCAATGACAAATTTGATGAAATGCTGGTGAGTTTTTGAATGTAGATCATGCCAATATAGTCCATGTATAGTTTGTTTAGCGAAGCTAAGAGTAATGGAAGGAAGATGTACATAAATAAAATGGTATCCTCATGGAATAGTGAGTATCTTTAAAACAAATATTCTATTATATAATATAAATTACACTATATATACATGTTGCATGGAGACTAACCCCTCCCTGCTGCCCACTATAAGCCCCCCCGTCACCCTTTAACAAACCCTCGCATCGCTATCTCCTAACTGACGACTTATTTGACAGTTATCAGTTAATTTGCATAATAAACGTGAGAGGCCAAACAAGGGAATGTAGATTCTTTATTGCAACGCAGAACAAAATGAATGAATTATGTTATGTATTTTTTTTTTGTTATTAATAATGTTTGATTTATTAATAATATGTTTTTTTTTCAGATTTTAAAATGTTTTTTTTTATTAAAATCTCTCGTTGATTGCGAAATTTTGCTTATCGCGACCATGTCCAGAACGTATCCCCCGCTATTAACGGGGGTTTCCTGTATTATTAATGCATGCATTTAAAATATTTAAAAATCTGTGGATTCTGGAAAAAATTTGTTAAAGTTAACTGGATATATGGAATATTTTTTCTAGGGTACTTTTAATTTTTTTATTTATTTAAATATTTTAATTAATTCAATATTTGATGTGTTCCGTGGCCACCTTACAAAATCAGAGTCCGTATCGAGGTAGGCAGAATTTCCTCTCTATCATTTGCTTGTGTTCTCTGTCATTTTCAATAGTTTAGCTACAATAGCTCATGCAATATAGATACTAGTGAACATGTCATATAATTATTTTTTTATTAAGGAGAACACATTCTTTTGTGAAGTTGTATTTATTCAGAACAGACAGTCATATTTTTCGATAAAATTGTTTATATATGTATATCTTTCTAATTAATACATTTAATTAGTATTTAAAAAATATTATTTTTAATTGGATAGAGTAAATACAATAGATACATTAACCGGGTTGCTTATTTTAAAATAATTTTTCATATTTTTCTACACGCTACATTGTAAATATCCAACACCTGTACAGTAAAACCGAACCTGTCAATGAAAAAATTGCACAGTGCATACTTCTTAACTTTAAAAATCCGCAGCCTTCAAATATTATGTTGCAATTAAAATGTAGAACCTCTCCATTATATAATACATATGTATTTGCAGGAGTACGATCGCGAGTGATTTATCAAAAATTCTATTTTTATTATATATGTATATGCAATTATTTTTTTTGATTAACAAGATAAATCTTATCAATCTTATAATGTAATTTTTAGTTACACAAGTATCATTGGCGTGCAGTAAGCACAAACTTAGGTTATGCTAACTAAGTGTAGTACGTATCAAAAAAAAATTAGATTAGATTTTTTTTAAATTTTGAGAACAATTCTATCAATTTCAAAATAGACTATAATTGTAAATTTATTACTTTAAAATAGGCAAGTTATTTTATTGCTCGGTACCGTACTCTGCTTTCGATTTTGTTTAAAATAATTTCTACTATTTCTCCTTCCGACAACGGATTTAAAATGTTTCATTAATTTAATTAACTAGCTTTACAAATTAGCATAGCCGAAATTCATAACAGAAATAATTGTATTTTGACATTTAATTTAATATTGGTAATAATCTAATATACTGAAATATGCAAATTCACTCGCTTGACAGATGATAAATAACCTATAAATTTTATCTATGCAAACACCAAAATATGGAATCATAGGTTGGAATACACTAAGAACATAAAACATTTAGTCTGTCAAGTAAAACAAATACGTAGAAATGTTATTCTACGCAGTTTTCAGTAAAGATTAATTCCTTTTGAAAACAGCAACCTTAAGCACAAATTGTTTGAAAAATGTATAAAATCCGCAGACATCAAGATGGCTACATGGATTCAGTAAAAAATATTTAGTTCAGTACAATTATTATAAGGATTGAAAGAACAAGTTAGGTTCATTCCAGACCTAAGTGCTAGCAAATCGCGGAGCAGAATGCATATGAAGTTGTTACAAATGATTGGCAAATAACCCACGGCTAGACGTGGGTTACGTCATAGACAAGGTTACTCTATTCCGAGTAATAATGGCTAGAATTTTATAGGGTCTTTTCATAATATAAAGATTATTTAATTTATTTTTCAGAATTTTTAGTAATGCACAGTTTTTTTTCTTGTATGCAACGCACGCCCCTGACATGTATGTATTTACATAGAAATGTAATAAAATTATCACATTACAAATGTTAATTTGATTGTGTTTTTATTTTCTCCGTGTGTTCATTTCATTCAACTAATATTGGAGATAAAAAAATCAAAGTAGTAAAATTGTTAACAATTATAGAAAATACAGATTCATTATTTAGAATGTTGTTACCTTCAATGCCCCTCCTAAAGGAATGTACTCGGTCCAGTGGTTCTTTCCATTGCTGGAATTCTCTGTAAGGCTGTTTAGAGCATGCGTCGTAATCCATTCCACTTCTGCGCGTCATCTCCAATGATGGTGTCAATTTATGGAATGGAAAAATGTCAGATCTGGTGAATAGGGTGGATATTTATTTATACGGTGATTTAAATTTTAGCAAAAAATTTCTTCTCAACAATGGCTATGTGTACTGGAGAGACCGAACCCGCCTCACTTGAGCTTGCAATTGTTTCATTACCTCGAAACAGAATGCTGCATTTATTGTTTGTCTTTTGGAAACAAATTTCGGCGTTATTCTGCAGCCGGCTCGCTGCCAGCCTACCAGCCAGCCACATATAAACAAAATTGTCAGTTCTCGTAAATTAATTGAATTAAGAAAACATAGAATTATTTTTGACATTCTGGTTGTTTTGGTTGGTACGTATATGTGTACATGAATATTTTCCAGGCCGATATGAATCTGTCGGAGCAGAAAAAGATCCCCCTGACTGCGTGCTCCAGGGACCAAAAAGAGAAGATGCTGATTGCGTACAAGGGGGCCAGTCAGCAGGTAACCAAAGTAAACAATCTTTTTTTATTATTTGTTTTTACTCATTTTCTGCTATTCGCGAGTCAACTCGTCGCAACAGTGCGAGTATGTGAGTTTACACAGTTGCATTTTCGATGGTTCATAATTTGCACAAGAAAAATTTGATGCATTTTTTTTTAAAGTTTATTGTGCAATGTGTTGGAAAATAGGCTAAATCTTTTGATCTTCAAATAAGTTAAATTTAAGCAGTTAATTTTAAGAATCATAAGATGTACGCCAGATAAACACATGCCCTGTTTACTAGCAATAGCGTGTCCGACCACCAGCAAAATGATTTGTTACATTTGCATTTGAAGTCCAATTTTGGTACTCACGAGTAAGAACACTTCTTTACTAAATTTACCCTCTTTTGTAACTTCATATAATTCCTTAAGTCGTGGCCAACGTTCCCTCTAAGGGGCGGTTGTCTGATCAGTAGTAAATTTTTACTGTAGTAACTTTTTTACTAATGGCTGTAGTAAAAATACTTAGCGGGTTGTTGATACATCAAATTTACTACTATCAAAGCATAGATGGAGATGTCTATAAGTGCGACAAATAATCATGAAATATGCTTTATTTTATGCATTATCTATGGATTTATTCGCCTAGGCGTTCGAAATCTGTCACTTTGGTGGTGAATTTTTTTCGTATTATGTGCTAATGTATATTAAAAAAATGAGATCATCATCGGACGAACTCTCATCACTAAAATAGCGGGATATTGAATGATTAATTGCCGTATACTGCAACATTCAAAGAATCAATGTGTCAGATGACTTTTGAAACAGCTGCGAAAAGTCTGCCATATTTAATTATCGATTCTCATTTTTACTATCGGATATCGGGGTGTACTTTCGAGAACTAACTACTGATCACACAATCGACCCTAAGATGTGAGCACACAAATTTTAATTAGCAATTAATAAAAAAATATAATGTCTGTTTTTAATCAAAATTTCAACATAAATGTCAAAATGTCTTCATTATGTTACGTTAAAATACAACCACTGCAACCTTACGGGTTCTTTATATCTTTTTATCAGATGCGTTTTCTATTTTTTTTGTTTACCTGTATTCCTTCAGTAGATTCCTTGTAAGATCAATATGATCCTATCCAATCTTTTCGATACTTTGTATATTTACAATCTCAAATAAATAGCTTTATTCTGGTATACAGTTATTTGTTTGAGTCTCCCTCTGCGCACAAATTAATCGCATTGAAAAGATTCTTATGAGCACCTGGTGGTACAAAAATTAGATGGAAAATTGATCATAGCATGTTATATAATTATAATAAAGTTTTTCAATTTAGAGTTTTGAGAGTATTGGGTAATTATGATTTCTATAGTATATGTTTTGTATTATTCACTAATTTTATCCCAAAATTGATACACTCTTTGTAACATTGTGATAACATTAAATTTTATAATACAATGGAACCCCGATTTTACATGCCCGGATTTCACATTTTCGCTACATTTGCGTGTTATTTTTGCAGTCCCGTGTCATTTCAGTAGATTAAAAACCCTATTTTCGTTTGTCTTTCCTGCGATTTACGTCTAAATTTAATTGAAATTCGTTCAGCCATTTTGCCATTCGCTATAGAACCAGGAGTGTGTCGGTCGTTTGCTTGTCGTTTATATACACTTTTCATTCTCATACCTACGTAATTTTTACGTTTTTTTTATTAGTCTTTACAAGCTGGAATCAGCAAGAAAATAGCCTAGAAAATAGTATAGATAACAATGATGGCTGGGAAAGAATTTATGAATAACCCTTGCAGACTTACGTTAGACGTTGACTCCAACGTAATAACATCGGACATAGTGGAAATTTATAAAATAGTTGACAGTCGTATAAATGGAAACTTGACAGAAGAAGAACCTTCCCGTTCATCCCATAAATCTAGTTCCTACAAGAGACGATGCCTTGCTAATTGTGGCTTTGGATGGGAAATGAGGAGTCATAATCAAACTTATTGGTATTATTAGTAGACATGAAATTAACTGGAATCTCACTCTCAGGAGGGTCGATCCAAGTTTGAGAAGCCATTAGACTACATCACATACCTGCAGACTCCAGAGCTCAGCACCAGCAAGCTGCACATGTGTCTGGAGAGTCTCCGTGTGGCGCTCACCAACAACCCGCTCTCCTGGCTCGAGGAGTTTATGGAGGCGCGCGGGCTGGTGCAGCTGCTAACCACTCTAAACTTCTGCAACAAGAGGTGAGTAAAGACGGCGGTGAATAATGTAACTCTTGAGTGTAATTTGTAATATTGTACAATGTTGCAGTATACTAGGGCATTATTTATATATTAAATAATAGATTAATCTGATAGTTAAGGGCGTGCTTTCATTTTTCCAGTTTGAAATTCGAGAAATTTTACATGAATTAGATATGCTTTCAAGATGACGCTAATAGTTAAATTATTTCAAGTATCAGAAAAATAATTAATGGCGTTATTTATTACATAAATCATTCGATAGATGAAGGTTTGAATAGAAAGAGACGACAATAACATTGTTGATACAATTGTTCACGCATTGTTAAAAACATACAATTGTTAAAAATTATTCTATCTGGAGTGTTTTCCAGGTTTTTTCATATTGTTATATGGAATGAAATTGTGTTGTGGTTTGAATTAATCCATCGAAAATTAGATAATTTATTGGAGTAGACTGGACGTGACCATGATGTAATATATATGTATATTTAAATAAATTGACTACGAGCACTTATTTTCAAAGGTATTTCTTCTGTTTCCTAGCACTCTTAATAATACCCATCAAAGTAAAAAAATACGGAGCCACCATCTTCAATTATTAGGGAATTTTAACAAAAAATGTATTATGTTTTCCTCGCATAGTTAAGTAATCCGAAAATAACTGGAACTGACCCATTTTTATTATTCATATTTTTTGAAAATTTGAATTATTATTGAAAGTTGCGCCTTAAACACCAGCATGTTAAAAGAAATATTGTGATTAATTCAGAGTCAGCAGTTGAGTAAAATTGAAATACACGTGGGTCTTATTTAAGAAAGCCTGCCTTATAGCCAAGCTTGCTGATAGATTCTCTCTCAAAACATTGCCAAAAATTCCCATGGTGCTAATTTAAAGATCCTATGTTTATTAAAATATTTCGTAATTTTGTTATTATTTTATATGTAGTATATTAATACATATTTCATAAATAAAAGGCTACCATGATAAGAAAATGTACGATTTAAAAAAATAAGTTTTTCATAAAAAATTTGGTAATTTCAATATATGTATTTGGGCAAAATAAGATGGCAGCCAAAGGTTACATTACACTGTCGTTTGGTCTACTTTACATTACATATTACATGTTTGTTTATTTTTCCCACGCTGCGTCAAGTTTAAGATTCAGATTCTACAGGTACGTAGCCAGTTACTCTTGTTGGTTGTTTTACTTTTAGTTGTCTTGATGTATTTGATGTACTAATTAATGATCATCTTAACTGGAAAGAACATATATCGAATCTAACTAAACGCATAATAAAACTATTTTTTTTTTTAAAGGAATAAAATGTATAATTGACTAAAACTCTTAAGACCGGTGTACTTTGAACTCTGCTACTCCTTAATTAATTATGCGATTTTAGTTTGGGGGAGGTGCAGCAAAAACAATATTAGAGTCGGCTAAAAGAGCACAAATGACAATTACAAGTAATAAATGGTCATCACTTTAGATATCCATCAGAGTACAATATCCTATACATAAGACAAATCTATATGTTGAGACTCATCCAATATTTCCATGCTAACAACAACTCATCCCATGCAATAAATCATGGTCACAACACAAGGCAACAAACGAACATCTACACACCAGTTCCAAGAGCAACAACAATATTTTATCAATATTTCTACATGTTCTTTGCTTTAAAATTGTACAACACACTCGACGAATCCACTTCCAATAAGATTACGCAAATATAGACCCAATATATGATTCAATTGGGTAGAGATCAATCAGAAACATCACTGTCCAACATTCCAACTTAATCACAATACAATACCTACAATAATAATTCACTTTAGTTTTATGACACTCTACATTTTTTTTTTATTCCTGTCGAATCTTTATCTTTCTAATTTGAATTATATAACACCACAATGGCACGAAAAAAACTGTACTTTAACACAGATGGCAGTCTAGTAAAGTAGCTAAGACAATCCCACACAATAAACTATGAGTATTAAACTTAATTCCAATATAATTGTATCTTATGTTTTTCATGTTATATTATAATATATTCACCTCTGTTACAACAAAAACATGTATGTCAATAAAGTCTAATAAATAAATAAATTCCTTTGAGAATATTGGACTAAATAACTTTGCAGATATAGAAAAACTCGTTTGATTTTTAATACATTTTTTAATTTGATTTAGAGTAAATTATTATGAGATTAATGATTTTTTCTGTACACTTGCAGCGAGGAGAAGGGTATGCAAGAGAGGACCAAGTATGATCGGCCACAGTACGAGTGCATCCGCTGTCTGAGTGCCATCATGAACAACACGGTGGGCATAAGGGCGGTGTTTGCCTGTAAGGACGCGCTCATCGTGTTAGCCCGCAGCCTCGATTACGACAAGCCGCAGTGTATGCTGGAAGCCGCAAAGGTACGGAACACCATCAACAAGAACATTTTTATTTTTCTTTTATTCTTTCATATTTAAGAACCGCTTTCTTGGCGATATTACATTTTTAAGGTATGTGTTGTATCTGAGTATCTAAGAATGTGTCCTATCTATTGGCCCCATTGTTTTTGGTATAGCAGTCTGGAAGCGGGTAGAAATAGGTTGGAAGTAGTGATGAGAAAATATGCTACTCTTGACTCACTGATGTGATTGATATTCGATAATATCAGTGATTGAAAACTGTGACTGTGATCACAGTTTCATTACTAATACGCATGCGCCGCACGATTAATAAATAAATAAACATAATATTGAGTGTATTTACTTATAATATTCAAACTTTTTTTGCATAAAAAAATATATTCTAGCGTTATATAAATAATATATATCTAATTTAATATCATCACAAAGATAATAAGATCCCTTGAAAAATTGTGAGTTTATTTTTCGGGTCAAATTCTCAGCATTTCGGGTCAAATGCGTAAAACGTTTTGGCAGAATCTACTAGATGGCGCTTATCACGAATTATATTGTCATTCATTCATGAATATTTTCGTTTCATATGCACATGCATCGAATCACGGTTCACAACCAAATATAAATAAAATAAAAAAATGAATCACAAATCACGAAATTCCCAGATATTCAATCACTGATAGTGAGTGTGATATAAAGATATCAGTGATTGACTCACGGTTCGTGATTTTGAGCTCATCACTAGTTGGAACGATTAGATGTGTGGTGGTGGAGAAGGATAGAAAAAATAAGCTAGACTGAAAGAATTACAAATGAGGAGAATGTAATAATTGATGATTGGCGAACCGAGGTACAAAACAGACAGAAATGAAAGGATCTACGGATCTTGTGGCGGCCAAGGTCCATCCCGAGCTGTAGTTAGGTGAGTCAGTGGCTGTGCACAGTGTAGTGCGTCACTGTGTGATGGCATAAATAAATAATTATCATTTGTTTTACTTACAACTGTAATGAAATAACTGGAGCCATATAAAAAGAGACAGAATGATTTCTGTTTAAACCTAAGTGCATTCTTTGCGCAGAGAAAGTTGAATCTAAGAAGAGCCTAAGTAATATATATTTTAAAATTCACATTGGATTAAGATACTGACATAATATCATGTTTCAGTGTAGTTCTCACTGCACACTAGTATAATGTATTTATTTCCAAAAGTTCATTAAAAATGTGGAACTAAAAAAAAATTTACAATAACATTTTATAATTTCTGATTTTACATTTTTTATACACTTACTTTACATTATACTTACTTACCTTACTTTATAATGATTGTACCTTAACAAATACAACTTTCAAAAACTACAGGTAATTGCTTTAGAACAGACCACGTCTAGGAAAGTAATTACCTTTATTTTCATATGTACTATTAATGCTACAAAAATAAATATATAAATAATAAACAATAGGTGATGGCAGCCACCTGCCTAATCCCCGGCGGTCACGAGCGTGTGCTGGAAGCTGTCACCATGGCCGGAGAGTGCAAGAATCAGGACCGCTTCATTTCCATTGTGCGGGCGCTGGCGCGCGATAAATCCTCCGACAGTCTCAAGGTGAGATCATACGATTAATGTAGAATTACTTTTTATAAAATCAACTGTCACGGCATTGTATTGATTGGTGTGATGTTGCAGGTGGTCTGCATGCAACTGTTGAACGCCATCATCACGGAACCTGACGATTTGGACTTCCGAATGCACCTGAGGAACGAGGTCATGAGATCAGGATTCTACGATATCATGGGTAATCTTGGAAATTTATCTAATCACAATATTTTCAGGCTGCGCTGCGGTTTTGCTTGACAGAGTATGTCAATGAATGTTGACTATGTGAAGAAGCTGCTTGTTTGATGATCTTTGTACGGTATGAGCACAGAGTTGGAAGTGTAATATAACGGTATCATTGTTTGACTCTGATTGACTAAATTACCGTCATAGGCCAGATGCGTGACCAATGAAATTATAAATTTTTACCCGGTGGACATATGACCTTAATCAATTTCTTTCTTTCTTACTTTATCAATATTTTCTAGGCTAGTTATGCATTACAAATAAACTACACATGGGATAATGCGTGTCAACGCTATGGAGCAGGAAATAGGGATTTCATCAAAACGTAGACTATGAGATGGGGTATATTAGGCAGATGATGACAAAATCGTATCGGCGAGAACGTGGACACTTCACTTTTTATAAGTCAGATTCTTAAAACAAACAAATCGTGCGTAACTCCGTTGGCCTGTACCTGTACCGTGTGTGACGTGACTCATACATCATTGTGTTTCGTCCAAGTCCCTTCATGTATTTGTATGTAATGGCTATCTTGCACCAGCTGGTCTCTTTACTTCCGTACATAACACTTGATTATCTGTTTGTTTGTAATGTTGTTATATACTTGTATTTAAAAAAAAATAAAGATAGCACTTAAAAGGGCGCAGGAAGGTTTAAATTTAAATCTCTGTTTGTTTTCGCAATCTCTTACATTAGCTTTTGTTTTTTTATCTCCTTTCTTTTGTGTTTATTAATTGTACATTTTGCGTTTCTGTAGTAATAGTAAAATAAATTGATTCTACTACACTTTTACAATGGTTCCGGGAAGGGTGGGTCCCCCTCTTCTAGCACCTCTATATTATATGGAGCAGGAATGTTGGTTGTGTAATTATGGATGTATATGTGAATCAGAAGGATTTTGAAGGTTATGTTTTAAATGTTTTGATGTGATTAATTTTTTTTTTTACACCTTATACCAGAATCATTTTGAGAGTTCTTTACTCGTGTTTTGATTTGTCAGTATTACATTAAAAAAGAAATTTAAATTATATTATAGGTTGGCTCCGGTATCATCGTACCAGAGCCATACCTGTACAATTTGACGTGAGACTCGTTATCACATTAAAGTCAGAAGGCAGCCAGAAAGAAGCTATAGAAATCATGCATCCCCAAAAGGGGAAGGTAGGCGTCACATTTATGTGTTGTAGTTGCAGAACTCGGTCACAATCTGGCAGAAATTCACCATGTCTAGGTCATAAGAGGTGCGAGGGAGAGCCACTGTTCTTCCTGGCATCGTCCATCCCAGCAACCCCCAACGGGAGACCAACACCCTAATAAATAACCAGAAATGTCTTGAGATTCCTTTCATTTCTTAATAGGTCATCGTTCCTTCTAATCCCGCAATTATGATCTCACGTGCCTCATTCATAATCACACAGTCCTAGAGGATGTGCTCCGGTGATGTGATTAATATGAGAGTTATGAATGCCCAGATATTACATCCACTATTCTCATGCTCATTTGAAAGTCGCGGAATATATTATGTATATGTGAGCGGCAGGCTGCAGGTTATGAAAAAGATACCACTTACTGTTTATTGTAATCGCAGAGTTTACAAAAGCAGAAGGTAACCTGTCCAATGTAGTTACTGTGCTAATCGCTGTCGAAGGCGATACCTGGGACTATTGACTGGAAGGAGGAGATAGGATGAATGGCGCTCGTGAGACGCCTTTCCTGACTGCCGCTGGCCGCGGTGGTATTGTTGCATGGCGTCTGTACTGAGTGTGTTTATGGCTGATGGGAGCTTTGTTTTGCGCACCGGTACTGCCGGGTGTGTTCAGCTTCGCTGGGCTGGAAGTTTAAAATTTGTCAATTGAGGTATCGTATTAACTAAATATAATACTTCCAGAGGGGCTCAGAAAGACGGCGGAAGGTCCCATGCTGATCCAGATGAATGTGTTTGAACAGCACGGTGATGAGGACCATTATGAGTTCATGACAAAGTTCGATAATGTGAAGTGAGTAGCTTAATCAAAAATATTTATAAATTATTCCTTAATATGTACTAAAAACAAAATGATTATTATTTATAATTAGTAAAATCAATAAACTTTGCAACCATTATGAATGTGTACATCTATATTAATTAATATAGTTATTAATAAAATACATAAATATATTAATGAAAATTACAACCATAACACATGTTTGTTTCAGACTGGAGTTTGATGACATCAATGAGTGTTTTGAACTGGTGAAGAATGTCACCCTAGACACTGCTTCCGAGCCATACCTGCTCTCTATTCTGCAACACTTGCTTTTTATCAGAGACGACCATGACATTAGGTATGTGAACTTCAATTCTCTCCCTGATCTCCACTAATTTTTTTTTTCAGAAAGCAATTATTTTTGAGTTTTTATATGAAAGCGGTCAGACTGTTTTTGACAGAATACAGTAAAACCGCGATATAACGAAATCCAAGGGCCCAAAAAATAAAAATTCGTAATAACGAAATAAATAAAAAAATCCTACTATATGTTACGCGCCGTCGCAAAAAAATGTTGCGCGGCTTCAAAAAAGATCGCAAATTCTGCAAACAAAGGAGGAAGAAGGCCATAGGGAACTGAATACCAACATATTTTTAGTAGTTTTGTTATTAAAACAGATAAGCAAATGGATAATCAAAGGAATTAAATTAAGAACAGAACCTATTCAACACCAATTGGAAGATATTTTTGTAAATTCCAGAATATTGCAAACACAAAACAATATTTTAATTGTGTTTAAATGTAGAGCCGCTTCAAACATAGTTTTGGGCATGAAACATAAAAAATAATTCAAAAATAAAAATTTGACAGTTGAATCGCGGCATTTTTATAAAATGAGTCGTATATAAATTACGAAGGTACTTACCGGTAACGGCGGCAACCACTTCAAAATATGATACTATGAACCCAAGAAGTTTGAATTGTTTTACTACCTTGTCGGCAGACCGCCGCGCACCGCCGAAAAGGCCATTAAACCGTTCGCATACGGCAGATGCAGCGGCGCGGCTTTGTAAGTGCGAAATAATATTTTCATATTTTAACATTTTTTTATTTCGTTATAAATTTACGTAAATGTATTGGCATTTTTTCGTACGGGACAAAAATGATTTTGTTATAAATATTAACGGGATTTCGTTATATAAATGCATTTTTGTATGAAAAATTGGTTTTAGGGACTAAATTTCGATTTTTTTTTCGATATACGTCATTTTTCGCTATATCAGGTTTCGTTATATCGCGGTTTTACTGTATAAAGTTGACATTACTGCGCCCGATACAAATAATATCTCACTTTTTCTAAATTGTGGACTGCCTGCTTTCTGCATAACTATGTTAAATTATTCAATGAATTCTGTTGGCCACTCAATTGTAAATCTAATAATCTTAACAATATTCGTCCACGCCCATCAAAACATAATACATTACAATATACATTTTGGAAATCATTTTGTGCATTTATTTTAACTTTACCAATTCCAGAATGATTTATCCAAATCTGTAGAGCCTACTCGTGGAACTGTTTAACATCGAAAGATTGGTATGACATACCATGTTCTAATCTTTTCAGGCCTGCCTACTACAAGCTGATTGAGGAGTGTGTAACGCAGATAGTCCTCCACAAAAACGGCTATGATCCCGACTTCCGAGCTGCCAGAAGATTCAATATAGACGTACAGCCACTCATAGATGGGCTAGTCGGTGTGTACCCGCAATATGTTAAGATCTGTTTCATTTAATTGAATTTAATTATTGTACATTAAAATTCTGATGCAGTGGTTTAAATGATATCTTTACATCTTATCGATAGTCTTTACAAAGATGGAGTTATATCATTTTTGTGCGAATTAGATAGATAGTTCAATGTAGAGTCTCATTTATTTTTAGGTTGATGCATAATTATCCACCATTTTTTAAAAACTATATTGCAACATATCTAAAAACGAAAACAAACTCAAAACATATTATGTACAATTATCATAAAATAGTTCCAATGAATAAGACCAAGAATGATTGTTTACAGAAAAGTCTCGGCAGGAGGAGGAGAGACGCTCTGAGGAGCTGAACCAAAAGTTGGAGGCGGCCCTAGCTGCGCGGCAAGAGGCTGAAGCTAAACTGGCGCATATAGAGAGTCGGCTCAAGGAGGGACAGGCTGGTGGGCAAGCAGGCGCATCCTCCATAGCGGCCATCGCCAAGGTAACAAACTGTAACTTATCACAAGCAGTATCGAGGCCTAGAGGAGCATTTAGTTCTTTGTGTACTCCATATTACTAATTTTAAGAACATTGCTTAAAAATAAATATGTAAAAGAATTTCATAAATGCGATTATTTCAATAGGGCTTTTATGACAATAATTTGATTTTCTTTTCCTTCCAGTCATTATCAGGCCAACCTGGAGGAGGCCCGCCTCCACCACCTCCGATGCCTGGTAAGTCACGTAGTCTCATTTAACAAATCAAGTCACCAGTTAGTGACCAAGTTAGGTACACATTTAAAGTTAGATAGAAAAGTCAGATAATATGAGAAAGATGTTGTTTAGTATCTTAATGTACTCGCAAAATAAATGTTCTTACTTTTAGGGCTGGCTGTGTAATCAGTAGTAACTTTTTACTAACGTCTGTAGTTAAATTCCTTTGCGTGTTGTTGATACATCAAATTTACTACTGTCAAAGCATAGATGGAGATGTCTATATGCGTAACAAATAATCATGAAATATGCATTATCTATGAATTTTTTCACTCAGTCATTTGAAATCTGTCATTTTGATGGTGAAATTTTTTCATATTCTGTATTAAACAATGAGATCATCATCAGACAAACTCTTATCACTAAAATAGCGGGATATTGAATGATTAATTGTCGTATACTGCAACTTTCTAAGTATTAATGTGTCAGATGACTTTTGGAACAGCTGTGAAAAGTCAGCCATATTTAACTATTAATTCTCATTTTTACTATCGGATATCAGAGAGTAAAATGAGTTTAATATGGGATGTACTTTCGTGAAGTAAATCTTTTTTTATTAACGATCAAACAACCCGTTTATGCATTTTTTTTAACTTTAGTAATTTTTTTTTATTATAGTAAAAAGTTACTAATGATCACACAACTGGCCCTTAAAGATGACATTTATTTTTCAAATCTGGACAAGTATGGTATGTATCTGATTACAGTCATGTTGTCTTGAGTTTCCACATCTTAAAAGTTATTAATCAGTTTCTTGGAAATGGTTCTCGCGGGGTCGGTAAAATGTTTCTTGGCTTCTGATGATGATTGTTTTATTTTCAGGAATGGCACCCCCACCACCTCCGATGCCCGGAATGGGTGGACCTCCTCCTCCGCCAATGCCTGGTAAGTATTATTACAGTACAGATTCTATGAAAAACAAATGCATCATGATTTTGTACTGTAAAATAATGCGGTAGAATGTTTCTTAGACAAATGAATAATGTCCATTGTTTGTAGGTGGCGGGGGCCCCCCTCCACCTCCACCTCCTCCCCCGATGATGGGGGGAGGTCCTCCTCCTCCGCCGCCACCCCCCGGGATGGGCGGACCACCACCACCTCCACCGCCTGGAGGCATGATGCCCATGGCTCCGATGGTAACTTTTGCTTTTATTATTTTTCATTTTTTAATCTTGTGAAGTGAAATTTCACAAAGGAATTGTAACATTGCAGTTATTCATATATTTACTGTAGGCTCAAGACATGTTGTATATCTATACAATACAAACAAATATGCTCCTCTTCAATACTAGAGCTTGGGAGGCATATAGCAGGTTGCAATTACATTGCTTATTCACATTTAACATTCCTTCCAGATGCCCAAACCAGACATCCTGCCGCATGGGCTACAGCCCAAGAAGAAGTGGGAGGTGGACGGTCCGCTCAAGAGAGCCAATTGGAAAAGCATCGTGCCGCAGAAGATGTCGGAGAAGTCCTTCTGGGTGGGCGTGAAGGAGGATCGTTTGGCCTCTCCAGACATCCTCAATGGCTTGGCGCAGCGCTTCTGCTCGCGGCCTCAAGGCAAGGCCAAGACGCAGGAGGACGCCCCCGAGAGGTAGGTTTATTAAACTTAATTCGATTTTATTTATTGTATTACATCTGCATCCATCTTGAGCTATGGTATTGATAGTTGGGGGTGTGCATCAGGTGTACATATGTATCAAGTAAGCATTGCTCAGACGGATATACTACACTGCCGTAACTTTTCCCATCCTTCAGAGCCAATTTTTAGGGAATTTCAGGTTTTGGATATAAGACAATTATATGTGCTGAATATACTAATTAGTTTTCATAGAAAAATAAGCGCTCCATTTGTGAGGACTGAAAGATATTATCCCACAAGAGCAAATAAGCTTAAAATAGTTCCAAGAATGAAAACTACTTATTCACCTTTCAAGCTCCCAGAATATACAATCAAATTGGAAATAACATAAGAACTTTAAGTGATAAAAGGGATGTTTCAAATTGCTTGTTGAAATTAGGTAGATCAGATATGAGAGTATATAAACTGTTAAACTTATAACTGCATTTTGTGTGTCTTGATCATGCATATTTCCTTTCACCTTATATGTGCTTACATTCTTTTACATATTGCACATTGGTATTTTTTCTCTCTTTTTATATATTTTTACGTTTACTTGCCTTGTATGTTTCATATTCTATTTGATTATGTTTTGCCTTCAATGAGTTATTCGGTTTTGTGAAATGTAATTTGTTTGCCAACTTGCCCCAAAACAGGGTTGCCTTTTTTTGTAGCTGTACAATGCTTATATTTTATGTGTCTAAATAAATAAATAAAATAAATAAATTCATGTATTGACGTGTCCCACATTACCGGCCGTGGCTAAGGCAGCCGGTTGGTGGTCAGAACCTTTTTTATTTTGACTGGTGCATAATTGAGGGGTCTTGTGATGGAATTCCGTGCCTCCCGTTTCTTTAATAAGAGTCGACGATTGCATAACGGCCATACTTACGCAGTTGTGATTTTAATTATATTTATTAATTGTTGTAGGATCGGCACGATGAAGAAGGTGAAGAACTTGAAGGTGCTGGATGGCAAGGCAGCGCAGAATATTTCCATCCTGTTAGGTGGCGCGCTCAAGCACATGAGCTACTCCTCGGTGCGCCGATGCATCATGCGCTGCGATACGCAAGTGCTCACAGCCAATGTGCTCGACCTCCTTATACAGGTACAGCTTGAGTAGTCCATCATTTCATTAACACTTACCATCACGCGGTTTCTCCGCGGGGGTAGGCAGAGAGGATAGAGCGCCACACTCCTCTGTCTTGATACACAATTCTCGCCTCATTCACATTCATACATCTTCTTTTACAAGCTCGTCGATTGTTAATACTTCTAACAGAACCATCCTTCATTATTTGGTTTACCTGGTCGTGTCAAGTCTTCCGTGGACATTCTCTATTTCATATAAGCATCTTATATATTTCTTATCATTCTCTCCTCATTCATCCGTTCCATATGACCAAACCACCTAAGTGATCCTTTCTTAATCTTACTCACTATACTAACATCAGCTTTACATTCTTTCCTTATTTCTTAATTCTTTACTCTGTCATAAATAGATTTGCACATATACGCCCAAGTGATCTCATTTCCACTGCATTCAGTCTACTTTCGTTCTTCTTCTGCCAGCTCCAGGCCTCACTTCCACACATCAGTGTCGCGGTACCAGGACTATTAACACCATCATACAACACAATATACCTGTTTGAACTATTGTATGTGAGCTGATCTAATTTGAAATAATAATAATAATAATGTGTTTATTCCAGCGTGATCAGGTTTTTTTTTTAACCCAATTCACCATAAAGATAATACATATTATGTTATACATTAAAGGTTATGAAATCAATATAATGCTATGAAAAAGAAAACCAAGGAAAATATTAATAAATAAATAAATAAATTTAAAAAAGTTAATGAAATTTTAAAATATACTACTTAAGACATTTTTTACGAAAAATAATAATTAGATTTTTGTTATTGTAGTACCTCCCTGCTCCCGACCAATTGAAACGCCTGTCCGAATTGAAGGAGTCCTACGAGGAACTGACAGAGGCGGAGCAGTTTGGGGTGACCATAGCCGATGTGAAGAGGCTCCTCCCCCGCCTCAGAAGCCTGTCCTTCAAACAACACTACCAGGAGCTAATCAACGAGACCAAACCGGTGAGATTTCATTTAAGCATGTTGGAATTATAAGATTATTTTAATTTTGAATTGAAAATATTATTTTTGTATTATTCACAGCATTTCATATTGTATAGTATTGTAGTATTCAAAACATTTATCATGTTTCAGGACATAGTGTCTGGCACGGCTGCTTGCGAGGAGATAAAGTCCAGTGCCAAGTTTGCCAAGATTCTGGAGCTGGTGCTATTGCTGGGTAACTACATGAACACAGGCTCCAACAATGCTGGTGCTTTCGGCTTCGAAATCAGTTTCCTCACAAAGGTGACCAACATTATGGATAGTGGAATGAATGTTGATGTTCTTGTGTGTGCTACTTAATAAATCCTGATGTTGCACGATCTGTGGAGTATGATTTACAAGTGAGGTTTGATCCTGATATAGAATGTGAATTGAGAATTAATACAGCCAAATGTAAAAAGTACCATATAACATCAATTGTGAGATGCCATTTTGTTTTAATGCAGCTTCGTAGTGAATTGTTTTTGAGGACATAAGACTATTATGGAACAATTGGGGCATAATTTCATTAAAAAATTATTGCGTTTGACCATCACTGAGTGACAAATGTATCCCCAATTGCGCAGCAGCTCACTGGAGGTGGGTTCCAAGGATCGTCAACAGCAAGTTCATTTTTTACAGCGATTATAAGACACCATCGAATATAAGACACACCATGAATATAGAGACACCGAAATAGGATTAAAACACGTGTTTTATAATCACTGTAACGGTAAGTGTTGGAGAAGGATAGCGGCGACCAACTTAGCACTCGGGTATGTGCTTTCAAGACCTGTCGGCTGTGTCACTGGTCGTGGGGGCGATAGCACCCTACAGTAGTATAGATGTGTACTTGGGATAGAACGATAACTTTATTTTATTTCTCGATTCAAATCTTTACCTGAAGTATTGATAGTAGTTAATGTTGCATAAACTTCCAGCTTACTTCCACTAAGGATATGGAGAATAAGCACACGTTACTGCACTACCTGGTAGACACAATTGAGAGGAAGTTCCCCGAGGCCCTCAACTTCCACGAAGAGGTACCGCATGTCGACAGGTTTGTCTCATATTTACATGGTTTCGTTACTTGCCACTTCTACTTAACCTTTTGAACGCTACTCCCAGCCCTGATATTCCAATACTCGCTTCTGATACGGCCGAGTACAATAACCAATTTATACTGTATCAACTGTTGATACGGTAGCAATCAATAGGTTAAATATAGTCGTAATGTTTAAAATACTAAATTTATTTAAAAAAAAATTATGTTGCATATACAGGGAGTGTCAAAATATTAATATTATTTCTGTTTAGATTTTTCAAATTAAGTTAAATACTTATATTACAAAAAAGTGGACTCATTAGGATGAGAATTGAATTCCTTGGTCACGAGGTATGCATCTTACTGCTAGACCGAACAAGAACATTGTTTTAATCATTTGTGTTCAGTTGTTGACTTTATTGATAACAACATGTTTTTTATTCGATTGAATAAGATTTACATTTTTTTAATAAGATTTGTTTATTATTCATAAAAACCAACGCATCGGAACGGTGTTTCAGCACATTTTTTCAATGGAGTTTTAAAAGTAACTTTTAAAAATTTGGTGGTCCACGCGTACTTGAATCGCTCTGTAAAATTGGACAAAACTTTGGAATTTACTATGAATAATTAAATACAGTAAATTATATTTATGTTATGAACTGAATATATAATTTATTTTAACACTAACGGCGGGGGAAGGCTATTAATACCTGTTCACTGGACTAGCATCTAACTGCGGGAAGGGTATTAATACCATTTATGTAAAAGTTTTTTTTAATTGAAAACATGTAATTAAACTCAATCATTTCTTTTGGATATCATATTGCATTGTGTAGGTAAGATATCAAATTAATATATTAGAGCAATAATTGTTTGTGCAAAAAGTACCTGACGGATATGTGTTAATAAAAGTTTAACAAGGTATGAGTTCCGGCACCTTTTTTTTTCTCAAAAAAAGCACTGATAAAAACTGAGTGCTGTTGTACGCAGCTTCTAAATATTCTAAGTACGCATTATAAAAATATCATAATGTTTATGAATCTATGGTTTACACAAGTTTTGTATTATTTCCAAATTGAAACAATCCTATGTTATAAACAAACAATTTATTATTAACATTAATGTAGAATAGGTTAGGTAAAAATAGTAATTATGATAGTTTTGTTCTGACTATTACAATATGTTAAGTTTCTTAATTATATACAATGACTTTGTAATGCAGTACATAGTTAATGCGTGTAAATGAGCTTTATATTCATGATTACAGAGCATCCCGGGTGTCCATGGATAATCTCCAGAAGTCCTTGAAGAAGATGGACTCTGATATTAAAGGACTGGAGACGGATCTTCAAAATTCCAAATTGCCCCAGGATGCCGAAGACTGTTTCTACACTGTCATGGGTGTATCCTTTTAATGATGAGCATTCACTTAGCAGATTTCCTGTCAGTTGAAGTTTGTTAATGAAAATGGTAACTCGTTTCCCCAGGTAGGAAGAGGTTCAGGTTCTTTTCTGTATATTTCTAGTTGATTAATTTAATTTGTATTAAAAATGGTTTTTAATACAAATTAAATACATCAGTTAGAAAGATATGCATGCAGATAAACACAATTTATCGAAAAAAAAAATTAGCTGCCACCGGGATTTGAACCAGAATCTCTTGGAAGTGCGATAACCATTACACTACGTCAGCCTCGTAAATAGTCGACAAATTTATCACAGAACTATGTTCTGAAAAAATTACAACTTCACAATTAATAATGTGTTCTCTTTAAAAAATAAAGGTTTTGTTTATATACTCGGCAATCAAGTTTTCTTGGCATACGTAGTTCTGGCAGTGTTACAGTTTACCTATTATAAATACATATATGTAATACATTAATAATGGTCGATGTGACGGAATTTTCCTTGACCTACCGTAATTGATCAGCCTTTCGCTGAAGAAGCACGTGCCCAGTGCGATATACTTCGCTCCATGCTCAAAAAGATGGAAGAGCTTTACACAGACCTGGCAGAGTTCTACGCCTTTGACCAGGCAAAGTACACCCTTGAAGATTTCTTCGGGGACATTAAAACATTCAAGGATTCATTCCATGTGAGTTGATTACTTTTCTGTTGATATTAATTGAATTATCAGTTGTAAAAACACATAGTTTATAGACAATGTTTAGAATACCCTTTTATAGAATTCCTAGATTATTATTTTGTTTATTTTTGAATTTAGGCCGCCCTGACGGAGAACTTGCTGATTAGGGAAACAGAGGAGCGAGCGCGGAGAGCACGAGACGCGCGGGCCACGGCCGAGCGGGAACGGGGAGAGAGAGCGCACAGACACAAACAGCTTGTCAATATGGATACACAGCAAGAGGGTGTCATGGACAGGTAGCGTACCTCACACTTGTTACTGACATATCGATTTCTAATAGTCATTCAGCTACGTCGGCTGTCTGACTGCCATTATATCCCAAACGTTTGCAGGTAAAACTAGGTGGCCCGGTATCACCAGCATTCATCTATATGCTATAAAAATAAACATTGTTATCAAGCTATTGTATTTTTGGATCAATTGTGTCTTGTCAATTGTTTAAAAAATGTGTTTTTTAACTATAATGTTGAAATTTTCCTTGAAATATCATACAATAGTTTTGACAATTCTGATTTTTGTCAGCAATTTCCATAAAAATTGTCATTGGGATGTACAGAGAGAGAGGTCAATGTACAGAGAAGTCTGCTTAAAGAAACGTCAAACAATACTCGTGCATCATAAATCATTTTTATTCTTTCATTCAACAAAAACTTACAGCTTATAACTGTATTCATTTTAAATATTTTGTTAATTTGTCTCCGTAATCTTGGCTTCAAGATTATATGAAAATATGTTTCGTATATGCAAGAATTTTCCATATTAAGGCAATTTTGTGGCACGCGGAAAATGTATTTAATGGTCACGGACTTTCTTATAATGCTTGCTTGTATTGTCTTAATTATGGCAGATCACATTCAGTTTACTTTTAAATGAGTATAAAAGTCCTATCTAAGTAATAGTTTTAAAAAATGTCAAATCTAGTGTATAACTTCTGATATAAATGAATAATAAAAACACATTTTTGTAAAAAATGTGAAAAGATGGATCAGTTTTCAAAGGGGCACCGTAAGATTGCAAATTTATGACAATATATTCATAACTGGAAGATAAGCAATCGGCTATCGCCGATTACTAAGAAGCTAGTTTTAAGAAAGCTGGTCTATTTTTTTTAGAAAGTTAGAGAAGTACTCAATACACCCCCGAGAAGAATTGTATACTTTGCACTGTGCTACTCGCTACTTAATTACGCGATTGTCAGTTGGGGTGGTGCAGCTAGTAGTATTTTAGATTCCGTAAATAAAGTCCAAAAAATGGTTATTTATAAGAAGCCCTTCAAATGAACTCTTTAAAGAATGTCACGTCCTGGACATTCGTCAAATGTATATACTTGGTACACTAAAAAACTTTTACCGACATAAACAATATTACCAGAAAATAACGCACCATCACTTAACAAGGACACAGGCCAACTGTTACTATCTCATGCCAAAATTAAACAAAACTTTTGCACAAAGATTCCATTTGTGTCTGGCACCAAAAGTATACAACAGTTTATATGCAAATGTGAAAAATTGCAACCATAGTCTTGCATATTTTTCAAGAAAAGTGCACGAAAAGAGGAGAAATTATGCCCAAGAACTTTTAAAAATCCAAAGTTGAGATTAAAACTGCTACAATAATACCTGTATATAGAATATTGCATTTTTTACTTTTCTCTGTAGTTGTGTTAGTATGTTATTTAACTGAACTTTTTTCACACTTTTCTTCATGTTTGTACATATATTATTTACTTATTTATTCTTACTTTACTTACTCTTTTTTATAAATTGAACATTGTATTTACTTTTTACAAGTTTTACATTCTATTTATATCCATCTAATTGCATCTTGTTTTACTCTCTATATAATATATATACAATTTTTATATACGTTGAACATTGCATTTACTTCAAGTTTTACATTGTATTTATATGCTATCTTGTTTATTTACTCTTTATATATATATATATATTTATACATTGAACATTGCACTTACTTTACTTTAAGCTTTATGTTGTATTTATGTGTTATCTAATTGCATGTTGTTTTACTCTTTATATATATATTTTGTATATTGAACATTGCTACTATATCGGAAAAACACTGCCTTCTATAATACAGTAAAAATACTAGTGTAGCAGGCAGGGTACCCAAATATATGTCTTGCTTTGCTGTAATGTTTTATCCTATTATAACAATATAACACACTGTACTTATGACTCAAAAAATAAATAATAATTATTATTATTAATTGCAACTTGTTTTACTCTTTATATTTCTTTTTTTTTATACAATGAACATTACTTTACATACTCTTTTTATTTTTATAAATTGAACATTGCATTTACTTTAAATTTTACATTTATATATTTGTATACTATCTAATTGCGTCTTATTTTACTCTTTATATATTTTTTTATACATTGAAACATTACATTCTGTTTACTACTATACCGGAAAAGCACTGTCTTCTAAATATAGTAAAATACTAGTGTAGCAGGCAGGGCACTGAAATACACGTTTTACTGACTGACATATTGATTCTTTTTTATACTTTTATTTGTGAATTTCGTAAAAACTGACTATTTTGAGATTTTAGACTTTTTATAAGTTTTTATTTATTATCTTTGTTTTATTAACTACTTAATTGAGTTTAAATACATCTACCGGTTTCAAAAAATAACATTTTCTTCTTCAGGATGTCATAACTAACTAAAACATATATTATTGTTTTTTACCAAAATCTATTTTTAAACAAAAAAAAAAATTTAGTACCTAAACTCAAATCATTAATACAAATTTACTCAAATAATTTTTAGCAAAAAAAAAAAAGAATTTTAACCACAAAGTTCATATTTTATTTTGTGTTTAGTGTAATTTTAAATTTGAAATGTCGTCAGTTCGTAGTATGTATAAAACATTAATAATTTCTAAGAAAATGGATTTTAATTAAAGATGTATTCAGTAAAATTGTCAGTAAGTGAAATATTGCGAAAAAATACGGTACCGCTAACTCAATTGTTTTAATAATTTTAAAAACTCACGCTAAAATTTAAGAATCGTATTGTAAGTTGAAGGAAAGTAACACGCGTCAACGCGTTCACCCAGCAAAACATGGCGGAACCGGAAAGCAGGCTGTTAGAATTTTTTTCTCAAATGAGCAAGGCTGATATTACAATTTCTGGTCTAATTCTTATCGAGACGTTCATTAGCCAATGAATTGGTCATTAATGATTTTGGAGTCACCGATGGTTGGCTCCACAGATTTAATTCAAAGTTCAACGTAACATGCTTGTCAATATGTGGCGAAAGTCAAGAAATTGACAAATAAATGTGCGGTACTTTGACAAAAATAAAAGCAACAATGACCAAATGTATTTAAAAATGTTTTGAGAAAAAATCTATTAGTAATACACGTATAAATGTTTAGAAAACTTTATATAAAATTCTACTTTCAAAATCTTATTTTTTTTTTTTAAATCTTGGTCCTCTCCATTTCTAATTTACAAAAAATGTATTTTATATTAAATATGTACTAAACATTCACTTGATTATGCAGTCATAGACCCAAATATTTAATAATGTTTGTCTTGCAGCCTGATGGAGGCCCTGACGAGTGGATCAGCTTTCAGTCGAGAGCGTCAGAGGAAAAAGGGACCCAGAGTGGCGGGAGGTATGTCTGACACTTTTTTTTCCACAATATTTTTTAATATCTAGACAAGTAGTCAATATTTTTACATGCACGTTCCCCAGATTGGAAAGAGATCCAGGTTCGAATCCCCGGTAGCAACAACAATATTTTTCGATAAAATTGATTTTATATGTATATCTTTCTATTTAATACATTTAATTAGTATTTAAAATATCACAGACCTATGCTCTGAATAATTACAACATTACAATAAGAATGTGTTCTCCTTAATAATATATAAGTTGTATCAATGTGTCCAAAATTTAATAAAAATGAATTGTTAATTCTGGCGTTTCCTATCGGACTACTCAACGGTATTTGAGATTCCGTAAAAATAAAGTAGATGGCTTTCAAATAATGGAACGATAGATGTATAAAGTGAAAATTTGTCTTCTGAGTGCTGTAGCATAGTCGGTTAATGCACGTTCCCCGGATTGGAAAGAGATCTAGGTTTGAATCCCGGTAGCAACAACAATATTTTTCGAAACAATTGATTTTATATGTATATCTTTCTAATTAATACATTTAATTAGTATTTAATATTTTTACAATTTTTGAAGTAAGCTTTGTGTTACAAAAATACGATAGATATATGTTGGGATTGCCAGCTGGAGGATCGGATCTCGCTTGCTAATCCATTCACTCATATTACTTTGTGTATTTATTAGTGTGGTATGTATACCTGAGTAAGGAGGGATATTATATGTATACAGAGTCACTCTCTAGGAGTACATAGGTATGTATGTACTAGCAATAAACCCTTTCATAATAATTATTGGGTATTATTGTTATGAGGGTTATACAGTAAAACCGCGATATAACGAAATCCAAGGGCCCAAAAAATAAAAATTCGTAATAACGAATTCCCACATATAACGAAATAAATTTAAAAAATCCTACTATATATTACGCGCCGTCGCAAAAAAATGTTGCGCGGCTTCAAAAAAGATCGCAAATTCTGCAAACAAAGGAGGAAGAAGGCCGTAGGGAACTGAATACCTACATATTTTTAGTAGTTTTGTTATTATAACAGATAATCAAAGAAATTAAATTAAGAAAAGAACCTATTCAACACCAATTGGAAGATATTTTTGTAAATTCCAGAATATTGCAAACACAAAACAATATTTTAATTGTGTTTAAATGTAGAGCCGCTTCAAACATAGTTTTGGGCATGAAACATAAAGAATAATTCAAAAATAAAAATTTGACAGTTGAATCGCGGCATTTTTATAAAATGAGTCGTATATAAATTACGAAGGTACTTACCGGTAACGGCGGCAACCACTTCAAAATATGATACTATGAACCCATGAAGAAGTTTGAATTGTTTTACTACCTTGTCGGCAGACCGCCGCGCACCGCCGAAAAGGCCGTGCGCGGCGTTTCCGTTCGCATACGGCAGATGCAGCGGCGCGGCTTTGTAAGTGCGAAATAATATTTTCATCTTTTAACATTTTTTTATTTCGTTATAAATTTACGTAAATATATTGGCATTTTTTCGTACGGGACAAAAATGATTTTGTTATAAATATTAACGGGATTTCGTTATATAAATGCATTTTTGTATGAAAAATTGGTTTTAGGGACTAAATTTCGATTTTTTTTTCGATATACGTCATTTTTCGCTATATCGGGGTTCGTTATATCGCGGTTTTACTGTATTACTATTACCGAGTACCCTACAATTATAAAAGGAGATTATGTCACCAAAGATTTTGTGCATATATTGTATTAAATTACCGTTTTTGAATTCACATTTGTCTGTCTCCTCGATGGAAATTTCAATGAAATTTTTTTTTTTGACCGTAATCGCTATCTTTCCTGGCAATGTAATGTGACATTTGACCGATGTTGAAAATTTATATCAAGGATAAACCTTATGTGTAGATGAAGTGTATAATAGAACTTCTAATTTATTAGGAATAGATTGTAACATGTAGAATCAAAAATAGGTCTTGATTTTTTTAAATATTAAATTCTTTGAAATGATTATTATATGTAATTGGCATTCGGTCCAATGTTGCACAATATTTGGTTACCACCGTAAACAGCACATATAGTTATGTTTCTGTCCCTTTCGCACTCACCAGACGGAATGGAGGATGGCTCAGTATTGCACATAATACTGGAACTACCCTCACACGGTATGGTCTCATTCTATGTTACGCACTTCACTACTGCTTGTGCACTTTTTTAATTTTTTTTTTATCAGAAATGACACTGTCCTACTGTTTCCGCCATACCCAGGAATGTGCAAATTCTAGTCTCTTTCAAACCCTCGGTGCATGTTGAGGCAGATCGTTTTGCTCAATTGAATGTACCTAATATATTACGTATATATTTTATAAAATATTTACTGTTATGTTATTTTTTGGAAAACACATTTAAATTTTGCTACACTGAAGCTACAATTACATATTTGGCAAGAGCTTTCGACACCTAGCATGGAATAAACGAAATTGTTTCGATAATTTTGCCAACCTATTGTCTTCTCATTCCTTAGTGGATGAGGTATGATTCTTCTTTACTTCATGGCAGTTTACCCTCACTGATACTATGTACCATATACTGATAGATATCAGCAGATGAAGTGTCATTTTCTTTATGTAATTAACTAAATAATTGATTTGTAGCAATGTTAATATGCACAAATGGATTTTAAAACTTAGAAAAAACAACTTTATATAATTTATACAGCGGATATGAAATGATCCCTATATTCAATAAGAAAGTAAAATAAATTCTGAGGAATATGTGGGGTATAAACATTTTTAAATTTGAATTAACTATCCCTCTTCAATCAATTCTCTCTTTTTACGCAAATATAAAATTCAAAACGCCGATTAACATAAATCCCGCAATAGCTATATAAATATTTTCACATTGCACATTTTCATTTGTTGGATATATGTAGTTATTTGGTATTATATAGATGTCCTTATTTTAATGTGCTTGATTGTTTAGCCGAGCGGAGAGCCCAACTGAGTCGCAGCAGATCCAGATCCGGCCTGGTAGGAGGACTGTCTACAAGGGAGTTATCTAAGTGAGTGTTTTTTCTTTTGCCAAGTTTACACGGGATCAAATTTAACTTCAACTTTTAATGATAATATATTTTTTTGTTTGTTTTTTATTTTATTAGACCTGATCAAATTGGATCACAATCAGAATCGTGGAATCCTGTCTGATTAAACCCTTTCTACCCTGAATTATGAAATTTAAGTGTCTAGCAACTGCGTATTATTTGTAGTATTCTTCAAACATAAAATAATCTATAATATAAATATTATTGATTATAATTTGTGGTCTAAGTAGTCAGACCTTACATGAAATACACAAAAAATAAAAATATATAGCACGGTATAAAAAATTCTCAAATATTAAAAGAATAGTTTAGAAAATCTAAGAAAAAAAAAATGAGGATAAAATAACAAGGAATACAAGCGCGTCAAACCTAAAAAACCTTGTAAAAATGCATAACTAACCAATTTCATCTGCCGCAGTGTTGACATAAAAAAAAAAAAAACTAATGTTAGCTGTCTTAAATAAATCAAGTTGAGTATTATTTACGTAGATTTAATAATATCGTCAGAGAATTGACACCGCAGCAAGATATATGACCAGATACAGTTGATGGTACTCTAAAGTACAGTCAGGGTAGAAAGTAGAAAGGGTTAAATTAATAATTTGTTTGATTGTTTCAGTGAATTGCTCAGTTCTGCGTAGCCCTCCGACGGTGGCACCGCTGCGCATCACACAAGCGACAATGCTCACATTTAGTATTAAACCATTTAGTTATTTATTATTAGTTAATATTATATTATATATATATATATCTATATACAGCTTCACAGTGTGTGCAATTATTTGTACTTCTATACTTTGTACTATCTAATTGCGTAGTTAGTTTTGTAAATTTTTAGGTCATTTTGGGTATCCAACATAGATGCCCGCGCGCGCGTCTGGGATCCGGATAAACAGGTTTACAATGCATCTGTGATCTAGAACATGTTTTTTGTATCTAGAGCCTAATTTACAGATATACATATAGTATATCTGAGGTCTTGTCATGTCTACACATATGTATAGGGTCTTCAAAATGTGATGCACTACATTGAATTACCTAGATTAATTGGGATTAACTATTCTATAGAAAAAAGTATTTTGAATTCTTGATTCCCATCTTTTACAATAGTGCTTCAGTGAGTTAAAATATTTGAACATTGTCTTAATATTATTTTTATGTATTCACAAAAGTGATCGATGCTACTTTGTTAATTTGATTATTTATTAAACAAATAATAGATATCTCATAGAGACGAAGCTATTTTTTATTAATGAAAATTAATGGATTGTTTTTTTAGACGTATTCTAGTATAATGTGTTAAAAACATTTTATAGATATTACAAAAAAATAATTAGATTCTCATTGTGACATATATGCTGTTTCAGGGAAATGAATATCAAATTTAGTCCATAGTGGTATTCAAAGTGTTTCCACGTATACAATTTTCAAAAAATTTGATAGATATGGAGGTTGATTGGGTGGAATGGTGAACGTTACATTATGTAAAGTGATCACTTAAGCCAGCCAAAGACGGATCGTAAGTCCTGTAATGATCCATAATTCCATATTTTCCCATTAATAAATAGCTTCGTCTCTATGAGATATCTATTATTTGTTTTAATAACAGTGCCTTTGTAGGTGAATATCCAGTAATTGTGTGTTCTTGGACATATTCAAATATTGCAATTTCATTTTAGTTTCAATTATATTTTTGTGGTTAAGTGTGGCTACTTGTTTGCAACCAGCCGGTTGGATAATGTAATTCTCAAAGTGTCGCATATTTTACAATGCTAAAATCACTTAATGTGAATGCCACACAGCAAAAATATTGCATTTTAGTTTGTAGACCCTGAATATTGTCAACCGACAGAAGATGATTGTGACGCTGTCGATTAATCGGCTTGAACTATATTTTTATATTATTTATTAACATTTACATATTTAATTCTAAGTTTTTGTACTATAATTAATTAATGCTCAATTTTTTTTCAAACATCTTAATTTAAACGATATCAACATAGTTTACATCACAATTTATTTTTCATTTGTTATATGTATGTAACTACTATAATTAAAAGTTTATTATTGTTATAAATTTGATTCAATGTTTATAAAATGCAAAACATTAAAATTTCATTTCGTTCATAACCATATTATATAATTTATCAAATTTTCTCTTATAATTAAAAAAAAATGCAAATAATTTTTTTAAGTATTTTCAAACAACTCCTCGAGATAATGTAAATATGAAAATATTGTTTTATTCGATTTAATTTGATTTTTTGAAAAAATATAACAGTATTTAGATCAATTATATTAGTGTAGTATATAATTTATTTGTCGAGGTTTTTCTAGAGTCATCTATTAGTATATTATCTAATTAGATTTATAAATTGCCATGTTTTTACACACTTGTTGGATTGCAAAGTTCAAGGCGGCGCTTCGACAGTCTTTATTTGATCTAGAAGTCAGATTTGAATGTTTTATTTAATTTTTCAGAAACAGAAAATAAAAATGATGTTGCAATTGATATAATTTTGATATGCGAACAGACTATGTATTAGGATTGAGTAAAATGACCAAATGATTGATCATTGTGTAGATTTGGATTGAATAATTATTTTTCCAATTCTGAATCTTGTATTCTTTCAAATTTTTGTTTTAAAAATTCAATTTAAATATAGTCTAAATTTCAGTATGTTTCATCCCCTTTGATGTTTAGTTTGAAAAACAAGTAAAGAAAATAAAATTATTGAAAAGTAATCAAATTGTGAGAAAATAATATAAGTCAATAGAGATTCTAGACATAAATGCTTTAATAAAACACATAACAGAATTATGGCAAAAAAACCCTGATAATTGTGGTTATGATGGCAAAGGAATCTGTTGGGAAAAATCTTTTTTTTTGGTTCAAAACATTGTGTTTAATAATTTAAAATCAATACAACAACAAAAAAAGGTTTTTTTCTATGGATCTCTTTGCCATACTATCAACGGAGTATTAGTTAAATAGTTAAAAACCAACAAGTCACATAATACAGTAAAATACCATTTTTATTCGAAATTCGCCACAAGTCAAAGTTTTCAAGTAGAATGCGGTCCCTCTGGAAAGTTTTCATACTAAGTTGTATTTATAAATCGAATATCGTTATTCAAAGCTATTTTTGGACCCTATCAGATGAGTTTGTCGATCTATTTTTCATCAATCAGATTTTTTTTTGTGAAATGTCTGTAATTTGCAAAATGCACGTACGCTAAGCGATGTACCTCTCAAACGTCAAAGTTTCTGCCCCTTTACTGATTCACGATGCATAAAGTTAATTCGCATTGTTTGTTTTCTCACTCATTTTCAGTGTACTAAAACAAGAGGACAAACATATCTAGTGCATCCTTGATTTTTAAATCTTTCTCTTTCTTTCCGCAACACATTAATGTGCATCCTTTTTTTTCTCGCTCGTTTTCTTCACATTAGAAAAAGATAGTAAATATTATTTTTGCGCCCTTATAGGTAACGTAATTCTCCCAGTTTCTGAGAATGTCGGTGCTTGCCAATTCTCTGTTCCATATTAATACCATCATGGTGGCAGTATTGACAATTATGGCAATTATGTTGTTATTAAAAATGGCACGAAAAGAGTCCATTATAATCGGGATTTTGACAACTTGTTTGTTATTTTAAAATGTGTGTGCATAAGTATATATAATTACTTCGAGTTGTAATGAAAAAAATTTTTATTTTCATTATCATTCAAACATATTTTCTTGATTTTCCGTCCCCTCAACTTCGAATAGACGGAATTTTACTGTAGATTACAAAGTTGCAAACAAACTGGACACATTTATGTTGGCGGGATATCTCGTGTCAGAAATTAAATAAGAATCGGATCACGAGCAACAAATTTAATTGATTGAAGATCATTTTAGTTTTGGCGTTTGCGAGGGAAATAAGACGGATGATTATTGGGTTCAGTTTTTAATTTCAGATTTGTGGATTTTAATGACACAAAATTTTCTTATTTTTATTGTCTAAATTTAATTGTGGAACAATATAATTATGATGGAAAAGTGAAATTAGCTCTTAAAAAATAGATTTAAATTGATGGAAAATTGTCTGTTTACTGTGATTTGACACTAGAACTGTTGCAAGGATCGCCTTAGGTTCAGAGCTTGCGTTTCTTTTGAGAAATTATCTACAAATTTGTAATATTTTACATATTATAATACATAATATTTCTAATACATTAATTGGATGTAGATTTATAACAATTGTGTTAAATATTCAAAACACAAAACTACTACTTTAAAGTTCTACTTGAAGTTCACAGTAAAATGTTTTAAAATGAATGGTTGGAAAATTTTAAGTTTAACAAATGGTAATCAAGCCAGTGTCGAAATGAATGTAAATTTAGTTGTACTTCTTAATTATTTTCATAAGAATTCTAGGTTTGTGAATTTAAAAAATGTGGCCTTATATTAGTGTATAATTTTTTCTATGTTCTTGTAAACTCGACTGTCCATTTCGAAGACATTTCCACAAATGATGTATATTTTTTATATTAAATATTATTTTTAAGTTTAGATATTATTAGAGTAAGTTTTTGGTTCAAATGAGTTGTCGGCGATCAGTTCATACAACGGAACATATACCTGTTATACCTTTCTAAACTTTTTTTTCGAAATTAACTAAAAAGTTATGCGTTCCGGTGATGTATAATTATCTTAATGTTGATGTGTTTTTAATCAAAACACGTTAATTTGTTCCCGGTTATTTTTATTCTAATTATGTTTTGTTTTATCGAAAGTCCTTTAATATTGGGATAGATGTGTACACTGTTAAACTCGGGCGTAGGCCAACCACTTAGAGGATCAATCGTAAAGAATTCTTAAATTTGAAATATTTTTTCTTTTTAATGTCATATCAATATTCTTACTACATGCTTTTAATTTTGTGCTGCGAAAATATGATTAAATTGGTGGTCGTCTGGGCCGAGGATCAAATCTCCGAATATATATATATTAATTTATCATTACATTACATTACAACAGTTTATCATAAAAAATAAATTAAAAAACGTGCTTTGATTCCGGAACTTGGTTATACTACAGATCCAGATATTGATAGTGTGGCTCTTTCTGTTGAGGATATATTATGACTAGTTCTTAATTTCATCAATTATCCACCCATAAAATATTAACACCCTGTATAAAGCCGAATCACAATCCCATGACTCGCATATGAGACCAGTTATATACATATAATAATAATAATTACAAATTGTTTTACAATATATTCAGCCATGATAGGGTTATCACACATGTTAGTAATAGTTCTCGTTGTATGAACGCTTTTTTTAATGACTAAAATTCTGTCCATTTCTTTGCGTACCTTAATGTTGGTTTAATGTCGTAACTTGTAAATAATATATTTTTTGTAAATTTATTCATGAAAATGTTATTTTTTACTTTATTTACAACTTAATTTTAATACATCTTTAGGAATGTAATTTGAAGTGAGAATAAATAAAATATTGTACAATTTTTGTATGGTTTTCTTCGACCAAAACTCGTCTATATTAATTTTTTTACATTATTCCCGCGTGCATGTTTGCCGGCCTACATCGAGATTCAAACTGCGTGTAGAATACGGTGATTGAAGGATGTGGGAAAGTAGGACGATGCAAAATCATCATTAGGTAGGTGATCCAATTGTGTTAATGCTTTGTGCTAATGTGAATCAATTTTCATGTATATTCAGATGTTCTAAACGAAGCCTGTACAAGTTTTGAACAAAAAATATATAAAAATTTAATCTAAAAGGATAAGAAAAAATTATGTCGAATCATAAATATTATCAGTGGGGAAGGGGTGAAATGAAATTCAAAATTTTAAAGTAATTTTTATTTAATCAATCTTGGATACTTATTATTTCCTTTGTATGACAGTTGCCCATCATTCTGATAATTTTTTAATCTTTTTTTGTTAAATTCTTTGGTTTTTGAATATATAGATAAGAATCTACTTCATTCATATTTCCGAATCATACATTTATTAGGATTTAACTCGCTTTTTTAAATATATTATTTATATACTCTATCCACTTTACATCCTTTGTTATCAATGGAATTATCAAGACTAGTGGTTCACAAAGGAGTCCCAGTACCGACACTGATGTATGAAAATGGCTGGCAGAAGAGGAGTGAAAGTAGACTGAATGTAGTGGAAATGAGATCACTTAGGCATATATGTGGCGAATTCATTTATAACAGAGTAAAGAGAAGAAATAAGGAAAGAATGTAAAGCTGATCTTAGTATAGTGAGTAAGATTAAGAAAATATCACTTAGGTGATTCGGTGAATGAGGAGAGAATGATAAGAAAGATATATGACGCAAGTGTTGATGAAATAGAGGACGCCCGCGGAAGACTTGAAACGACCAGGTAAACCCGACACTGGAGGATGGTCCTGTTAGAAGTCTCAATAACTGGCGAGCTTGCATGAATGTGGATGAGGCGACTGTGATGGTAAGTAAGTAACTCTGACACGCGTGTGAAACGCAGGTAACCATATATGATTATCACATTCCGTGTCAATGTGACTTGACATCAGAGCCGGACTGGGATAAGTATTTGGCTCTGGCGCCTTCTTACCGACACCCACTTTCACTACCTACCGTGTGGTGTTGACATTCTTACGTCAGAGAACATTAATTCAAATAAAACAAACTGAGAAATACTCTTAATTTAAAATAGTTACACATTTTAATTAATTAGTATGTATTGTTCGATACTCGGATGTTTAATTGATCAGTAATTACTAACATAAATTGTTATTAAGGAGAACACATTTTTATTGTGAAGTTGTAATTATTCAGAACAGACGGTCTGTGATATTTTAAATATATTAATTAGAAAGATATACATATAAAATCAATTTTATCGAAAAATATTACATAATATGTTATTATAATAATTATTATTATAGGATAATGCATCTTCCCCGGTTAGGAAAGATATCCAGGTTCGAATCCCGGTGGCGCAACAACAATATTTTTCGATAAAATTGATTTTATATGTATATCTTTCTAATTAATATATTTAATGAATTGTTGCGTACAGGAAACAATAATGTGGACAAAGGTGGTTCCCCGATCTCCGCTTCTCTCAATTTCTGATGATGATGATGATTCTAGGGTCACTGTGACGAGAGAATGATTTCCTCATCGCAGTGAACCAACTTTTATTTCACTTTTGGACATTTTAATTCATTTAACAATTAAGCAATCATGAGTTCATAATCACGTAATGTGCTGATTAGGCGAGTCTCAATAATTTCTATCATTCCTTTTATTCCCACGAGGTACAAAACAGGCATCGTTGTAAACAGTGTCACTTACTGTTTGGAGCGGCCGCCGATTTTTCACTCTCGCGCATTCCGGCCCCCGTCCCATCATTTAAGATTTGATTTTATTACTTTTATGGTTGCTTTCTGGCGCCCCCCGTAATTTATCTCACCGTTATCGCGTTCCCAGAGATGATGACACACTGTTCGAGAATTTTAGATTACGTCATCGATATCAAAACACCACATCACAATTGTTCATTGATAAATTCGTTTACACTTCGACGTCTGGTTTACACTATGCTAAATTGTTACAAGCTCTACCGAGTACCATTCAGGTCACCACTTCAACCTGCATTATTCGAGGAAGAGATGTATCAACTGGCGCAGCCGATCATGGGCGGCTTGCATCTCTCAGCTTGAACATTTTCGACTATTTTTAATATCTCTAAAATATTGTGCACTTGTGTCACACCAATCTTTCTTTCCATTTTGTATTAAAGCCCATTTTTTTTAATCGCGTCGCTGTTTGTATCACAACTACTTGTTTCAACTAGTCTTTGGTAATGAATTAGCTATCTATCTTCGCATCAAGTTACGTTATTGTAGTTTATTTTCGACTTTATATATATTTGGGGGTTAGGACGGTGGTTAAATGAAATACAGGTGATTGGGCGCGTGTTGAGGTTTATTGTGACAAATGATAAAAACAATGAAGACAGATATAAATGAATACAGTGAATGAAGATGTAGGAAACGATGATATGAAATGAATTGGCAGTCTTGCTCGGCAAGCGCGAGCCGGCAAGACCGCCATTGTGAAACGCTGAAACTGGAGAGACCGTCTGGCGGTGAATTCTCAAGCCAGGCTTGCAGCAGCAGCCGGCAGCGCTGTCGCTAGCGTCGATGCCGACTGAGATGGCGGTGGATTCGAATTACGATCGCTACATATATATCGTCCAAATAATAAAATGGTGCGCGAGTACGCAAATTCAAGGATGTTCACTTTTACCGGCGCGATGTGGAAAGGCGACCAGTTCACTGTTGGCGTATGCGCCGGCTTCAATTAAAATACTCTAGTCAACTCCATACTTAGTTTATCACATTTTTCTTAGGCAACGAGTATTTGTAACGGTCACGTATGGACTGGATAACGTCGTGTATTTCCGTAGATTTCAATATTCCTGCAAACACGATGTTGTCGATTTATGCGCGAAGGGTGGGGATTTATCAGAATCGGCATTAAATAAATACAGTTTAAGATGAAATATATTTTTTCATGTTGAATGAAATGACAGACGCCGGCCTAGTCGATAGAATGTTACATCGTAAAGTCATAAACAGTAAGCGATTTGGTGACTAAACAGCTGGGTAATGTTTAAAATATTAGCGGTATTTTCATTTATTATTTTAATCAGAAACAGTAAAAAATTTGGTGACAGGTGTATTGTTTCTTTCGCACTGAGCATCTCAAATCTTAACGCACGATGTAGGCGGAGTCTCGTATGGCGGAAATAGTATTAAAAGTGTAGCGATCAGAATTCGTATCCGCCGCCATCTCAGCCGGGTCGAAATTTCACCGCCATGCAGTCTCCCGGCCCACGCGCGCCGAGCGAGACCGCCGACTTGCTTCACTTCGAAATCCACGCGCACCTTCTATATCTTTACTCATCCATTATATTCATTCTCACGTATCTTCATTGTTATATCCATCACAATAATCATCTCAACACGCAAACATTTCTTTCATTTAACCACCGTCCTAACCCCCAAAAAATATTACCTGTGGCGTAATTTAAAAAATTGAGTCACAATGCGGAATGGAAAAATGATATTGGGATCTAATGCAAAAAACTCCTGAATGTGTATTGTATTTAAGATACAAGAATATAATTGCTATACGGTTTACGCAACTGAAAAATTAATTCTTTCGTTTTACGGCATTTTTACGTGAGACATGATTTTCAAAAATTATGTAGGTCCATTTTTAGCTGTGATGGATTTAAAAAATAACTCATCCATATTAGCGTTTGGGAAAAGAATCGATAACAAATATATGCATTAAGGCCTTTTGTGGTCTTATTTAAAATTGTGGCGGCTCGCGCGCATCGTCCAGATGTTCCTCGTTCTGTCATTTCTTGGTATTGCACCATCCCACGCGTACGCGAAGGCCGGACTGCGCCGCCTGGCGGGCATGACACGCGTGCACCGCAGATGTGCACCAACACATGCAGCAGAGGAGGCGGTCGGCGAAACAATCGGCACCCGGTATCCGAACCGATCGGACCGCAGATGCACATCCCGACTCTCACCTTTCACTGACCGTGCATGGTTTTCTCATAACCTTTACGTATTCTGTGTTGTTTCTTGCTCTCGGTGGCTTCTCCCCGATGAGAACAAACAAGTTTGGATAAAAATGGTTTTCACCAGAACACAACCAACCTTCCCACAGAATCATTTCAAGTTTTTACGCCATTTAGAATTTTCTGTGTATAGTTTTCTGGACTATTCTGCCAAAATGACAGGGCTAATTGCGCTGATAGTCACTGATCACAAACAGTCACACACAGTAAATAATAAATGTAGACCTACGAGTATGAATATAATTTATTTCCCGCGAGTTTAACGCTTATTTGACTTAGGTGTATAATTTAGCTGAGTACTTTATTGAACTTCATTGTTGTTCGCCTGTAATATAATAATGTTATGGAGTACCTTCAGCCAATAGGATCAAAAGCTAATTGCCGTGAAACTGATTAACATTTATGGTCCATGTTCAAGGATGAGATTTTCATTTCAAAATAAGAATTACGCTTCTAACATGTTTTTAACTACGAAACTGTACAACACGCTTAACACTAACTGAATGTCGTAAAAATTAGGCAAATATGGCAATGCAATTGGGTAGAGATCATTCAGAAGCATCGCTGACCAACATTCCAACTTAATCACAATACAATAGACTTTAGATTTACATTCGCTACATTTTTTATTGTCTCTATTTTTTTTTATATCTCTGTCGAATCTTACTCTTTTTTATTTTTTTAAAATTAAATAACACCACAATAGCATGAAAAAAACTGGACACTTTAACACAGACGGTAGTATAGCAAAATAGCCAGGATAATGCTTTATATTTGTAGCGATCGGAATTCAAATCCACCGCCATCTCAGTCGGCATCGACGCTAGCGACAGCGCTGCCGGCTGCTGCTACAGGTCTGGCTCAAGCATTCACCGCCAGGCAGTCTCTCCAGTTTCATCCTTTCACAACGGCGGTCTTGCCAGCTCGCGCTCGCCGAGCAAGACCGCCAATTCGCTTCATTTCATCTCATGCACACATGCACCTTCTACATCTTCATTAATTTATTCATTTCTATCTATTTTCATTGTCATAATAAACACCCCTCCACACGCCAATCACATTTATTTCATTTAACCACCGTCCTAACCCCCAAATATTTATTTATTTATACGTTCGGCAATAAAAAAAAAACAATTGTAGAGTTTTGCACCCCCAAATAAGAAAGATCTTGAATTATGGGGGTGGCTATCAATATTTATATAAAACTAGATGTAAGAATTTGTTTACAACAATTAAAAAATGAAAATATATATACATACATCTATAATAATACAAAATATGAAAATTAACAGGTATTATTTTTTTCTAATCATTGTAATAACCTTTGTGTGTGTTCGTAGATCATCTCTATAAAATAATTTGCAGCATTACATTTGGTTAGTTTATAGCATGAATGAATTTTTCGGAATTTATTTTCAATTTGTACAGGGTTTATTATTTTTTTTTTTTTGTAGTTTTAACATCAGTTTTTATTGATACACCTGTGGTCGCTGCCTTGACCCGATTTTCTGCGACTAAATTCCACGCGCATCTTGCGGGATTTGACTAATTAGGCAATTACTCTGTTTTGATAAATTTAATTAAAATTTCAAAGAAAATCATCGGAAAAAAATGATTTTACTCGTGTTAATTTATTTTGCACAATTTAATTAAATGCTAGGGATTATTAAAATGCATACTTAATGCCAAAGATAACATTTTGTGCAATCTCGCGATGCTGCGATGCAAAATATCGCATTAACCCTTCCCAAACCGTGCTGTAACACAGGTCTACCATTCATAATTAAACCTGTAATATTTCAGTAAATACATGCAACATAAAATTCATATTTTAGATAATCCTAGAGAAAATATTAGCGCTCAGGAATGACTAGTGAAAAACCAATTATGAAAAGGGAATCGTACAAAAACTATTATTTTTTTCCATTCAATCCGTTGTAAAGTTAATAACGTTGGTAAAAATACAATTTGTGATATGAAAGACAGAGATCACACACTATTTTCACAGTGAAAAGAACAACAAACATACAAATATAATTGTCGTTTTCTCACTAATTGAATGAAATAAGAAAGACGGACAGATTGTATACGACTTAATGAATGCTCAAAATTATGTTATTAATCATTTTTTCAAAATTGAATGCTCAATATTTAAAGTAAATTCGCGCCATTTAAGCTAATAAAAACATTTTTTCTAACTGTTAATTACGGTAACACGAGTTGACAGCATGGCTGCGTTCGGGTATTTTATGTCACGGTATGGTAAAGGTTAATGACGTGCGTTTTATTTTTATTTTTAATAATATGATTATATTTTCTTGTGACCGTTGAAAACAAGGCGCTTTGTATTAACAGCGATGAAAGTAAGGGTGGACCGTCAAATGTATTCAATTTAGAAAATGCTCGATGCATATATCCAGTTTTTAAATTTTTTCTTATTTTAAAGGGCTATTGATATTTTTCGAAACTATAGAAGTTGTTCCAACGTGAAATTTCGCACGGTCAAGAGCTATCGGAACGCCGTGAAGGCGGTTGCGTGCAATAAGAAATCCCTCTAATTAATTACCCAGACCGACCCAAGGCCCCTGTCCCATAATTCCAGTGGTTCTTGTTTGATAAACTGTAAGCATAGAACTAAATAACGCACTTTGTTATCATCACTTGTGACCTTTTTAATACTGCAGTAGAAATTATACAATTATATACTAGTAGTTACGTACTTTGTATTTTAATTGAAATAAAAAAAAACACACACATTAATAGGATCGATATAAATATTATTTAGTAAGCCTCAAAGCATGTAAGTAATTTGTCGGAAATTGATCATATGTACTGAAAATTGAATGGTTTATAACACTATTAATTTTTAATATTTTTCTAATTTGGTTCAATACAGATTTGTCTCCGTAGCATTGGCTTCAAGATTATAAGAACACATATTTCGTATATGCGAGAATTTTCTATAATATGGCAATTTTGTGGCACGCGGAAAATAAATTTAATGGTTGCGATCTTTCTTACAATGCTCGTATTTTCCTAATTATGGCAAATAACATTCAGTTTATTAGTTTTATATTAGTGTTAAGGTCCTATCTAAGTAATGGTTTAAAAAAAAAGTTATATCTATTGTATAAATTCTGATATAAATGAATAATAAAAACCCATATTTTCGCGCGCCCTCAAAGTGTGGCAGTTTTTCTTGATTTTCTCGAAATCATGAAAAAGCGGGTATTGAAACTCAGCGACTCATTTCATCTCTTATATAACAAGGGTAATCCAGAAAGTAAAGACTTTTCAGCTTTAAAAAGTTATAAAAATATTTCGTTTTACATTTTTACACATTTTTAAATACCTTAATCTATTTCTTCACAAAATCATTTATCATATCTATTCACGAGCTTGAAAGTTTCGCTGTTGTAGTTGTCCACTCGTCATCACCGTTGAAACGTTTTCCAACCAGGAAAGCCTAAGCTAAGCCTCAGCCTAAGCCTAAGCTTTTCCCTAAGGAAAAGGTGAAAATCGCTCGGAGCAAGGTCCACACTGGATGATCGAAAATCTGACATCGCTGGGCAGTTTTGGGCACAATTGGTTGAATGGATTGGCGGTAAACGACCACACCAGCGGGACTTATGAACAAATATGATAAATGCTTAAATTATGTGAAGAAATAGATTAAGGTATTTTGTATTTAAAAATATGTACGAGCAAAAGCAAGAGTGCTTGCTGTTAGCGTCTGCGGGCGGCCATTGTGGCCGCTTCTAGAAGAATCTCAGAATCTATATTTCAATGTGAAAATCTCTTATTAACATTGCACCACGTAGTGTAAACACAATATTAGTGAAATGATACATGGTGGCCTAAAAAGTGAGAACATCTCGTAACGCACGAGTTATTTCAAAACATAATATAATTAATTATAATTCTTAATGTAATTTTTTTTGCACAATATTTAACTAATCAGAAATCATTAAAACACCCCATATTGCGTAATCTGCTGCGTTTAAATCTGGCCTGTTCGGTGGCCACATGCCTGGCTCGATGAAATTAACATTCTCACGACGAAGAATGTTGATTGTATTTCCAGTTGTGTGAGATGGAGCTCCGTCCTGCTGTAATGTCCAGTTATGCTGTAATGTCTAGCTATACTCCAGGATTTGAAACTCTTTAATCATTTTTCTAGCACCCCGACATTTTTAATTCACAAATTTTTGATCAGAATACGGTTTTCTGCAGTGATTTTTATCATCCTGGGCAACAATTTGAAAAACCAAATATAAACAATGGGAAAATTAATAATCAAAGATGGCGACCGGAAATTGTCGAAATAAAACGTAATATAGGTAAATTGGTAAGTAAATTAGTAAACTATTGAAGCTATTGTTGATATAGTTAAACTAATTTTGATGTAATTATCAGCCACCCTGTACATATGCAGTGTTTTTTTTTTGCCATAGAACGCACCGGAATGGAGTTCCAGCACCTTTTTTCGACGGATTTTCCAAATTTTGAAAGTAACTTTTGAAAATTTGGACTTGAATCGCCTCGTCGAATTCGGACAAAATTTTGAAAGTTACTATGAACATTTGCATTAAATATAATAAATTAAACTTATGCTAAAAACTGGATATTTCTTTAATAAAAGTTTAATTTAACAAGGTACCTTTTTTCCTTACATAAAAACACTGTACATATGTATACCTAGAGCTATATTAAGTTGATATGATTAACGTCAGAATGTTATTAAAGCATAAACATGAAGGATATAATAAAAATAATATGGACAGGTAAAAATAATTAACTTAAAATCATAAGTGAATGCGATATCTTAATCAGTGACATCTACAAGGTGAATATTAAGTTCCAGGCCGATTTTCTTTGACCGCCATTTTGGCTTGGCAGATTTTTATCAGTTAGCATTTGATAGTCATAGAGAGTAGTCGATTACAATTTATTATGGAGCATCTAACGTCTCAAAAACGTGTTAATATCGTTAAAATATTTTATCTAAATACTAATGGCAATGCTGTAACCATTAATGGCGATCGCTATCGTCACATGTTGGAAAACTTTGATTCGTCGATTGGGTCTGCAACACATGCGGTTTCAACAGAACGATGCCACCTCACGCACAGCCCAAGCTACACTTGAAATTTTGCCATAAGTTTTTCCCAGCAGCATAATGTCGAAAAGTGGCAAAAAGGAAAGGTCTATATGCTGCAGGACAATATTTGAAATGAAATTGATGAAATAACACGCGAAGTGTGCGAGAATGTTATGAAAAGTATGGTTAAAAGAGCACAGATTTATGCCGCTGCTAATTGTAATAAACCAAATAATCGATAAATAAAAACCAAATTAATTTTTTTTGTTTCATATCCTAGTTATTTAAAAACAACATCGGCTTGGATAATATTATAACATGTGTATCAATTTTTTAAAGATTACTTTTTGTATTTTTTCTTACTGGCAATGCCACTAACCGATCCAGATCCAATAGCGACTAAACGCAATATATATTTGTATAACTGAATATTTTCTCAATTTTTCAAAACGGTTATTAGGTACACCTCGCACTAGTGAAATTGTAAGTCACAATATCGTGCCTACTATTGGATTTGATTGCACACGTGACACACAACATGACGTCCGATTTCCACAGCAAGTCGGCCGTGAAACATATTCTATGTTAACCCTTCCCAAACCGTGCAGTAACACAGGTCTACCATCATAATTAAGCCTGTAATATTTCGGTAAATACGTGCAACATAAAATTAATATTTTAGATAATCCTAAAGAAAATATTAGCCCTTATTACGAAAAGGGAATCGTACAAAAACAATTATTTTTTCCATTCAATCTGTTGGTAAAAATACAATTTGTGATATGAAAGACAGAGATCACACGCTATATTCACAGTAAAAAGAACAAAAAACATACAAATATAATTGTCTCTTTCTCACTAATTAAATGAAGCGAGATAAGAAGGAAGGACACATTGTATAGGACTTAATGAATGCTTTAAATGATGTTATTAACATTTTTGCAAAATTGAATGCTCAATATTTAGAGTAAAATCGTGCTATTAAAGCCATTCAAGCTAATAAAAACATTTTATCTAACTGTTATTTACGGTAACACGAATTGACAGCATGGCTGCGTTCGGGTATTTTGTATCATGGTATGGTAAAGGTTAAAATGTTAATAATGTAATAATGAATCGTATACATTGTCGTGCAAATACTGTACATCGTGTACGGATTAATCCAACAGTTTATACGGACGGACAATAGCGGCGGTGGTGGGCTGGAGTGTACGTCAACGCTCATGTGCGACAGTGGTCGCTAACCGCGCCTCCGAGACACATTTCATTTTCATTCCTTTTCAGCCCGCATCAATATAAAAATCTTTAGTGCAAGTATTAATAATACATTTCATTTCCATGCACACCTGTTGGCCACTTCCCACCTCGCGCTACGTACGTGTAAGTTTGCGCACGAGATATACGAAGACATTCGTAAAACTTCGGAAAAGGGGCGCGCGTGCCGAATGCCCACAGTAGGTAAATCAAAAAGCGATCTTCTGAATTTAATTGACTTTTAAATGTGGGAATTATTGAAAGATACACATAATAACAAATCAGTTTCGTTTGATAATCAATTTATTTAATAAATATATGTAGCGATCGTAATTCGAATCCACCGCCATCTCAGTCGGCATCGACGCTAGCGACAGCGCTGCCGGCTGCTGCTACAAGCCTGGCTCGACAATTCACCACCAAGAAGTCTCCCCAGTTTCAGCGTTTCACAATGGCGGTCTTGCCGGCTCGCCTTCGCCGAGCAAGACCGCCAATTCATTTCCTACATCTTCATTCACTGTATTCATTTCTATCTGTCTTCATTGTTTTTATCATACCGACAACAAACACCTCAATCACATTTATTTCATTTAACCACCGTCCTAACCCCCAAATATATAAGAAAATAATAGTTCACAAATATTTTTAACTCTTACAAAATTTAACAGAGGTCGCAATTTAAAAAAAAATATTCATGTAAATATTTGATGTTAATAATTAATGAAAATTAATTTTGTTGTCATTTGTTTGCATTATTATATAGTTTTATTCAGTATGCCTTGAAATCTAAATCGTTGTACTGCTGATATTTGGCTCCTTCGATTGGTGGGTTTGTCGACCGCTGGTCACGACACTACGGGGTGAACGGGTCACTCGGGCCGAGCGACCAAACTCCCGGTGTGCGGAGCAGCGCGCGCCAGGAGTTTGGTCTGTCGGCCCGCGGACAATTCGAACACCATACTTATAATGTAACTGGAATGAATTGATTAGGGAATTCGCTCCCGGCTCAGTTTGTATTTATTCCGGGAGTAGAACGTATAATCCCGAAACCGGGATTGATGTATTGTATTTATTTCGGGGTACTAGATAAGAGAAGACTTTGGACTTTGGTTTACTGGCTTTTGGAGTACCGGGTCACTTCGGACCCCTTGCTCCTTCATCATCTTGTATGCCATATGGCCTGAAAAATGTTATTATTAGGTTCTGCAAACATGGGGCATGAAACTGCTAGCTGGCGCAGTGATTTATATCCTCTAAATGAGGACAGTTTCGGGAACGGTTATATCGTAATTAGATGTTACGTTTATAGTTGGGTTTCGGTGCTGGGGGAGGTCAGCATAGAAACACTTAGAGATTTGTTTTATGAACTCTTTTACGGGGAGAAGGCCGGAATCGTGATGTAATTGTGTGACTCTCAGCCATCCAGGGGCGCCCGGTGCTGATCGTATAATCTTATTCTGGAAAGTCAGCAGTTTATTCATGTGTGTAAACACAAGACAACACTGTGTGCCAGTGCGTATTGTGCCAGTGCGCAGTGTGCCAGTGCGCACTGTATTTCGAACTGCGTAGACTTAAAGCCTGGTATAAAACGTATTAAAACATACACAGAAACAATCTATCTGTCGAAAAAATATGTAGTTTGTACTGGGATTTGTATCAAAATACCACAGAACTATGTACTGAAAATGCAACTCCACAAAAAAAAGTGATCTTAATATATATACTAAATTATACTAAATTACCCGCCCGCAGCTCCCACACGGGAGCAAATGTACCTTGCAGAGACGTAGTATTCAGTTATCAATCTCCAGTTTAAAAAAAAAATTTAAAAAAAAGATAAAACCATAATAAGTGTTTTGATTGAAAATAAGAAGGAGTAGAAGAGGGAAATATATTAATCTATATGCGTAACACGTTTATCTATCATAGTGTGTCCACGGGATATCTCTTTAATTCAAATTAACGCCAGTGTTTTGTCTATTGCCAATCCACAGGCGTAATACATTTATATCCATTAAAATAAATAATAAACATAAAATCGACGTTTCTCAAAAAATAATACAAATACGATATGTTTAATAAGGAATGTCAAAATTATGCAATTTTATGGAATTTAAAAATTACTCAATTTCTAAATAAGGCAATTTTAAGGAATGTTAAAATTACACAATTTTATGGAATTTCAAAATAACGCAATTTTAAGGTATGTCAAAATTACGCAATATTAGGGCTTGTAAAAATTACGCAATTTTGTTAAATGTCAAATTTACGTTATTTTAAGGAATGACAAAATTACGCAATACGCAATTTTGAGTAAAGTCAAAATTACGCGATTTTGAGTAAAATCTAAATTATGGAAATTCAAAATTACGCAATTTAAAAGCAAGTCAAAATTACGCAATTTTAACGAATTTAAAGAGTACGCAATTCCAAAATTACGCAATTTTAAGTAATGTAGAAAATTACGCAATTTTAAGGAATGTAAAAATTACGCAATTTTTATGTAATGTCAAAATTACACAATTTTAAGTAATGTCACAATTACGGTTTAGTCCGTCACAATCAGACTTCTTCCCGGCGCGGGGCCGGTCTCTCGGTGGTCATATAATATTATATACACATGCCCTGGCCCACTAGTACAGAGGAGTTGGACGCCACTGCTGCCGTGAATGCGTGGTACGATGGTATATGGTTTACGATACATGAATCAGTTTGGTGTTATCTCCCGACGTCGGTGGACGCGTCTATTAATATACTGTGTCCATTCAAGTTGACAAAAATCCTAAATAAACACAATTATCTTCACAGTGTTTCGCTGCCATCAATATTGGTAAAGTATTAAATATTTTTAACAACCATTTAAAATATAGCAATGTACCGCATATTTTAACAAAAAAATACATAGAAATAACACAAATAAGTTATTAAAACAGTGTAGACTAAATATTTTAACATCGCATCTAATTATTTAATGTTTCCAACGAGGTTTATACAATCATTTGATACTGTAATCAAATAAATAGTTTTTTCAGAAATTTTTAAATGAATATTTTTAATGAATCCGACACAAATTGTAAATTAAATATTTAACATATAAGAATAATATTATTAAGGAGAACACATTCTTATTGTGAAGTTGTAATTATTCAGAACAGACGGTCTGCGATATTTTAAATACTAATTAAATGTATTAATTAGAAAGATACACATATAAAATCAATTTTATCAGAAAATATTGTTGGTGCGCTACCGGGATTCGAGCCTGGATCTCTTTTCTAATCTTTACCAACTATTCTACAGCGACAATATTTTTGTTGGCAAATTTTCGAACTTATATGTTACAATTTTTCAAATTAATACATCTATCGTCCCATTATTGTTTTTACGGAATCTCAAATACCTTTGAGTAAACCGATAGCATACGCCAGAATTAACATATCGTCAAAAATACTGTCGCTGTAGCATAGTTGGTAATGCACCTTTCCCGGATTGTTAAAGAGATCCAGGTTCGAATTCCGGTAGCACAACAACAATATAGTAGATGGCTCTTTCAAATAATGGAACGATTAAATGTATTAATATCAAAAAGGTAACATATAGGTTCGAAAATTGTCGCTAAAAATATTGTCGCTGTAGCATAGTTGGATAATGCACCTTCTCCGGTTAGGAAAGAGATCCAGGTTCGAATCCCGGTGGCGCAACAACAATATTTTTCGATAAAATTGATTTTATATGTAAATCTTTCTAATTAATATATTTAATTAATATTTAAAATATCACAGACAGTCTGTTCTGAATAATTACAACTTCACAATAAGAATGTGTTCTCCTGAAAATATATATGAATAATAAACATATCCGTACACGGAATACATGTCACATCGATATTCTTACTATTTTAAAACTAAACTAAATCGCTTGTATTGTGAAAATTGGACCAGCTTGCTGGTCCCCTGGAACGAGGCGCGAATCCCCGATCACTAGATCACTACGTCAGCCTCTTAACCATTGACGACACAACGCACAATATTAATTTATATCAGTAGTTGTTCGTTAGATTTATAAAAATTTATTTTACATTTTTTACAATTTTTTTATGTCGTGTATAAAGTATTTTACATATTTTTAAAATTACATGTTTTTTCTTTCGCTTACCTCTCCAACAAAGAGACCAGCTCTTGTGCTTGGAGAGGGAGTTACACTACAATAATTGTATATAATACCTTACATATTGCTGATAGTGTAGATAGATTACACTTTTTTTTGATGATTTCTGCTTAGCTAAATATTGTGCAAAAAAAAATTACATTAAGGATTAAAATTAATTGTATTATGTTTTGAAATAACCCATGTGTTACGAGATGTTCTCGCTTTTTTTGGGCCACTGTATATAAAAAGTAAAAAAAATGGCATACAAAGAGTAAAACAGGATGCAATTAATAGCATATAAATATAATGTAAAACTTTAAGTAAATGCAAGTTGAAATTATAATAAAATCTACCGCTACCAATGTGATCACAGTAACCGGCGCCTTTGATAATTTAAAAATTGTAATGCGTTCACATTACTTGGCCGATTGGCTGTTTAGTAGTATAGCAGCTACTTAGACAGTATATAATTGGCTGACAATAAATTAATATGGCGCGCTACAATTCAGAACATCTGTCGAGTACCCCCCCCCCCCATTCGCTTAACGTATATTTTATACAAATTTATACACACGTTTAAGAATAACTCATTTCATTAATATTACAGATTACGATAAATAGTAATTATTTATATAGATATCTCTCAACATTTTTGGTTGTTTTTTTTACCGCCAGCACCACACGTTTTGCGCGTCTGTATTTCTACGTTCGTGTTGTCTCGGTCTTCATGTCTCGAATCTATACAGACAAATGGAATGGTCCTAACAGTACATGCTCACGGATGCAACTTGTATACGTATAGGACAGCATTAAGTTGAGCACGAGGCGAGCTATCATTCGTTGCCCTTTGTATTTTGTTACATTGCACGCAGAGTAGAATGACCGTCTGATGAATTCAAATCTTTACAACCAAATGTTCGAGACGAGATCTCACCTGGTATAACAAATTTTCAGCTTGATAAAATTATTTTTTTTTCATATTTTTTACAGAATTTAAGTATAATAATAAAAATACAAAATTATGTATATTAAGATGAGATTTCTCTCGGAGATTTGTCTGTGAACCGTTACCGCATTCGTGGACACGTTCACACCGCAAATCTCATCTGTGGACACACACCATAAGATAATCTCATTCATGGACTTTCGTCAACCGCAATATCATCAAATTATACTTTAGGAGAACACATTCTCATTGTGAAGTTGTAATTATTCAAAACAGACGGTCTGTGATATTTTAAATATCAAAAATAAGGTAGATGGCTCTCTCAAATAATGGAACGATTAAATGTATTAACATCAAAAAGGCAACATATAGGTTCGAAAATTGTCGCTAAAAATATTGTCGCTGTAGAATAGTTGGATAATGCACCTTCCCCGGTTAGGAAAGAGATCCAGGTTCGAATCCCGATGGCGCAACAGCAATATTTTTCGATAAAATTAATTTTATATGTATATCTTTAATTCATATTTAAATTATACGTCATAGAAAGGTCAGAAATGAAAGGATATGCACTTAACTTATACAATATCCGTATATTGTATTAGAAAGATGCGTTGTACATGCATCTATACGTTCGGTAATTCCATATCGTTTCGCTTTTATGAATAAATTTTATCTATATATTTTGTTGTTTTTATTAATAACGTGCGTCGTGGTTTGTGATTACAGCATCAATTGATTGATTACAAAACTTACGCAAAAAAACCTGTTTGGCCGCACATGACCAGCGTTCTATGATTTATCTCAAAATGTAAAAACAAAACATGAGATTTTATCTTTTAAAAAGTTATTTTTTATTCGCAGTTGGATATGTTAGCATTGACCTTTTGATGCCACGCTTTTTAACTCATCAGTTTGTACACGAAGCCAGTGTTCAGGGTCCATGTCTCTGGCCTGTACATTATTTGGCTGATTGAAGATCTCGTTGACCTTGCTGTAGGTCCGAGTTGTCTGAAGACAGGTTGTTCTCTTGCGTCTGTTCCAACTGTTGAAGAGTGTCTGCGTAAATTTATTTAGATTTTATTGACGTACATATTTTTGTTGTTACAGAGGTGAATATATTATAATATAACATGATAACATAAGATACAATTAAGGAAGGAGTAGACTCCACCTCTGATATATACAGCATTGTCCTGGCTACTTTGCTAGACTGCCGTCTGTGTTAAAGTAGCCAGATTTTTTCGCGCTGTTGTGGTGTTATTTAATAAAGATTCGACAGAAATAAAAAAATAATTATTTTTATGTTAGAATGTTGGATAGCCATGCTTCTGATTGCTCTCAACCCGATTGGATCATATATTGGGCCCATATTTGCGTAATCTTATTGGATTTGAACGATTTCCAGTTGGTGTTGAGTATGTTGTACAGTTTCGGAGATAAGAACATGTAGAATCTTTGATAAAATGTCGTTGTTGCTGTCGGAACTGGCGGGTGGATAGTTCGTTGTTTGTCTTGTGTTGGGTCCATGATTATGATATGTATTGTTCAACTTCTGCATATCTTCAAGTAATACCTGGCTTCCGTATATTTTATAAATGAGAAAATTCGTTTCATCGCTATATACAAAAAAAAACCATCATAAAAAATCATAGATTTCATCTTAAATTACTCAACATATATATGTACACATTAGTAACATGCATAACATGTTTTATAAAGTGTTTATTTATAAATATGAATTAAATATGTTAATTAGAAAGATATACATATAAAATCAATTTTATCGAAAAATATTGTTGTTGCGCCACCGGGATTCGAACCTGGATCTCTTTCCTAACCGGGGAAGGTGCATTATCAAAATATTGGAACGATTAAATGTATTAATATCAAAAAGGTAACATATAGGTTCGAAAATTGTCGCTAAAAATATTGTCTCTGTAGCATAGTTGGATAACGCACCTTCCCCGGTTAGGAAAGAGATCCAGGTTCGAATCCCGGTGGCGCAACAACAATATTTTTCGATAAAATTGATTTTATATGTATATCTTTATAATTAATATATTTAATTAATATTTAAAATATCACAGACCGTCTGTTCTGAATAATTACAACTTCACAATAAGAATGTGTTCTCCTAATGTTTATTTATAATTTTCTCCAAACCACATCTCAACTCAATCGAGATGTAATAGTGTTACTTGAGTAGGTACCTCGTGCAACACGTCCGACTACTGAATTCATGTAAAAACCGCCTGAAACATGTGAGTCAAACCAAAGTTATGGTTTTAAAGACACCGAGAAACTGAAAACTAGCGCTTTATAAAATATGTGAATTAAATATAAAACGGAAGAATCTAATTAAATCAGTGACGGCGACATGTACGATAAAAGTATTAAATATACTATCGATTAATTCATTTTGTGTGTTTTCTTGTACTGAAACTGATAATAAACATTGTAATATGTTTGTATATGACAAAACAAAACTATACGAAATTTTGTCACAAGACCGGTATGCTTAGTTTTACTTTTCCCGTTAAGAATATATTTTTGGGGGTTAGGACGGTGGTTAAATGAAATAAATGTCAATTGCGTGTGTTGAGGTTTATTATGACAGTATGATAAAAACAATGACAGATAGAAATGAAGATGTAGAAGGCGAAGAAGGTAAGAAGATGAAATGAAGCGAGTTGGCGGTCGCTTTCTCTCATCTGTCACGATCGCGAGCTTCTCGACTTCTTATCTAAAACACTGTTAATGTCCGTACAAGACAGATGCCCCCTCCTTCACAAAATACCGTTAACATAACCTGTCGCTTTGAATGGATTAAATTGCATAATAACTTTATGTTGCAAAACGTATGTAATATTCAGAAATGCATTTAATATGCTGCAACGAAACCTCCCGTTGTGAGGTTCTGTTGCATCACCTTAAGTGCATTACGATACGTTTGCGGCAAACAACTTTCATCACAAGATCGGGTAATCGCACAAGTTTTAGTTAGCGATCAATTGATTTGATACTAACCGTGAGAACTGTCACTTTTGTATATGTGTGTGTCAGATTAGTGGCGGGGGTCGTGGGTTATAATATCGTTCCTTGGCAATAGTAATAATCAATATCTGAGTTATATAATTGTTAAGTACTGTAAATATATTATTGTAGTAAACTAATTTTTACCTAGTTTCACTCCACGGCAACTCGAGAGTACAAAGTGAGGGAATGAACCCGAGTGAATCTGTGGTACTTTCCAACGTTACCACATTAACGAATTGAAACAAAAATGGTTCTATTTACATTTTTTAATTTAAAAACGATATCAAAATTCACGCTTCATACAGACGCGCTTGACGAATTAGGCTTGTTTGGCTCTAGCTCTAGTAGTCATTTGTCGGCCAATGTTGGCCGCTGCGCCGCCACGCCGGACAGTGTTTCCGGAATTGATCAAATAGAGAAAATAACAGTTCTGACTTTATCCCTTGCACAACGTCCGATAAAAGAACCGTTGAAATGTTTGGTATTCCAAAGTTTTAATATTTCTCAATACAATGAGTGCGATATCGGTATTACAGACATATAAACGAAATATGTGATTTATTTTGATTACATAGAGGTTTTATAGTACATACAGTGTAATATAATTTTCTCCGTTTGTCATTTAGTCACATGTCACACCAACTAGTGACATTAAAAGTATTTGATTACAATCGATCTATTTAATATTGTTGAACATAGAATAAAAAGCAGGTGAAAATGTCATCAACTGATGAAGATATAGGTCAGTGATTGCGAGCCTGTGACACACGTTTCAAAAGTGCCACAGCGTTTTGGGCGACACGCCGGCGTTCACTAATATCAGAGTTATCAAAGACCACGTGTCCCGCCAGCAGGCGTTTACCCGACAATAACTTCTATGTGCAATACTTTTTTCCAGTTAAATTTAAATTAAAAATATATAAAGGAAAGTTAAGTTAGATTTTCTGAATTTTTGACACGCCGAGTCCAAAAGATTCGCCATCGCTGATATAGGTAATACAATATATGAAGATTATTTAGTTATTCTTCGTGTGTTGACTTCTATCGAAGGTTCGCGACCAAGCTGCAGTGTCACCCTCATGGACCCTGAAAGCGAGAGAGAGAAACCGGATTGGCGCCTTTGTGATACATGGGATACTTGCGATACCATGGCCGGCGAGATCGCCGACATATCCATTCTGCTTCAATTAAACATCAAGGACAGACTCTCGACCTGCAGCCTGAGACGAATTTGTCAAATTTTTTGGGCATCTTACGAGAGCACGAAGAGAAAGGGGAAGATGCCTCCCACCCGCTGGACCGATCGAGAGGAAAAGGCAACATACACTTCGGAGGAGCGTAGTTAAAAGGGCGGGAGATCGCGATCCTCAGTCACGAGGGACCGACGTGGATGTGGATGGATGTAGGTACCGAGCTACTTTTTGAGGTTACGCAACCAAGATAACCCTTTTCTTCTACTTTCTGTTGCCTTCTATCTCTCCCTACATGATGACTTGTAAGATATCAAATTTCTCATTAAAAAAGTATATAGAATATGCAGCTAGCTTTCCTTGCACGAACACACGTACACGAAATATATGTCACATCAATATTAAACACTTGTGCTATGAAAATAGAACTAACTTGATGGTCTCCCGGAACGAGGCTTGAAACCCCCGACCGCTAGAACACTAGGCGAGTATCGTAACACATCTTAATATATAGTAATGTGGTCAACCAAGGAACTATTTAACAGTCTCACCTCGAATACCTAAGACCATGATGAATTATTCCACATCAATTCCATATCCCGATGTATGACAGACTTAATATGGTAAAAAAACATAGGAATTCTATCTGGTCTGCACAATGGATGGATCCAAACAATCACAAGGGTGTCTTAAAATAATCCAAAGATATATTCCTCGCACTTCAACAGGAAAGTCTCTAAAAGAACAGTAGCAAATATCTCTAGAATGAGAATTGGGCATTGCCAGGTGGCCTCACATTTGTTCAGAATGAACATAATAGACTCCCCAATGTGTGAATGTGGTGCCGAGGAGGAAACCCTTGACCATGTCTTTTTTGCCTGTCCATTGCGGATCGCAGGTTTTTTTTACAATAATCTCGTCAATGGTAATTTTCAACTCCCGGTAAACTTGTGTCATCTTCTTTCCCTTAACTTGCCCCATTGAAGCTATATAATAGCAAATTTCTTGAACGTCAATGGTATTAACTTATAACGCAATATTCCCTATTCTATAATATTGTTGTACTGCTTTCTATGAAATAATGTTTAAACTTGTTCAATGGCACAAATCACTCTTGAAGGGTGGATTGCCTGTTTGAAAGAAGAAGAAGAAGATGACTTATTTTAACGTTTAGATCTTGACTCCATAGCTTATCAATACGCGCGCGTGTACAACGTGTGTGTGTAGGTATGGCAAATGGAAGCATTCCAAATGGTATATTTTACATTATTATCTTGTAACTTGTTTTTAGAATACATCATTAAAATACTGGTATAACATCATTCGAAAATACGGAAAAGGCTTTACTACAAAATCAAGGATCTATAATTTTGAATTCAATTAATTATTATGAGGAGAACACATTCTTATTGCGAAGTTGTAATTAATTATTCAGAACAGACGCTCTGTGATATTTTAAATATTAATTAAATATATTATTTAGAAAGATATACATATAAAATCAATTTTATCGAAAAATATTGTTGTTGCGCCACCGGGATTCGAACTTGGATCTCTTTCCAAACCGGGGAAGGTGCATTATGAATTATGAAGTTGAATTCCGATCGCTACATATATGTATATATATTAACATTTGTTTCTTCTCTATGAGAGTAAGACTCGTGTATAGAGAAGGAGTATATTCGAGTTAATTAATGTTTCAGTTAGTCTGTGTACATATTTTTTTAACTTCAGTTACAAATTTATGATAGTCCGTAATTGTTCTAATTGTGTTGGGGAGATTGTTAAAAAATTTGACGTCTCGATAAATATATTGATTTTGAGTTGCGGTATATTGCAATTGTTTTGGTAATATTACGGGGTGAAAACATTTTTTATTTTTTTACCATTTACTGGTGATTTTAATGTATGCACTGCACGCCACTGGAAAATCGCCACATGCATAATGTCACCGCTGCGTTTTGTGGAGTCGATTTTTAGATTATAAATTGTATTTTAATGTGCTACTTCAAAATTACATCCTTCACCTCAATTTATTATTTCTGATTTATGTATATATTATTTTAACTAAATGAGATATTAATGTAAATACTTATTTCATCACGTTGCCCGACAGACACCTTGACTATTCTTCAATGTCATCCTGGTAGTAAAACGATAATATTTTAAAGATTTTACATTAACCTATAAATTCCCCGACACAAGTTTTATCCTTCCATACGACATTCAAAACGGGTCGCACTTCCAATCGATTCTGAATTTTACGGTGGCCCAAAACATGTGATATAATTATATCAAAATTAGTTATTAATTAATATTATCAGCACAAATAGTTTACTGATTTACATTTTATTTCGAGACAATTTCCGGTCGCCATCTTTGATTATTAATTTTGGTTTTGTCAAATTGTTGCCCGGAATGGCAAAAATCGCTGATCAAACATTTGCGAATTGAAAAACGTCGGGGGTGCTGGGAAAACGATCAAAGAGTTACAAAACAATGCCTGGAGTGTGGCACAACTGGACATTACAGCAGGACGGAGCTCCATCTCACGCAGCCAAAAACACAATCAACTTTCTTCGTCGTGAGAATGTTGATTTCATCGAGCCAGGCGCGTGGCCACCGAACAGCCCAGATTTAAACCCACTAGATGATGCAATACGGGGGGTGTTTTGATGATTTCTGATTAGCGAAATATTGTACAAAAAAAAAATTACATTAAGAATTATAATTAATTGTATTATGTTTTGAAATAGCTCGTGTGTTACGAGATGTTCTCGCTTTTTTTGCGTCACTCTGTATATAAAAAGTAAAACAAGATTCAATTAATAACATATAAATATAATGTAAAACTTAAAGTAAATGCAAATTGAAATTATAATGACATTTACGAGGACCAATGCGATCAATAGACTTCCCCTATATATATGTAGCGATCAGAATTCAAATCCACCGCCATCTCAGTCGGCATCGACGCTAGCGACAGCGCTGCCGGCTGCTGCTACAAGCCTGGCTCGATACTTCACCGCCAGGCAGTCTCTCCAGTTTCATCGTTTCACAGCGGCGGTCTTGCCGGCTCGCGCTCGCCGAGCGAGACCGCCAGCCAGAGTTTAAAAGAGTGATTATGCAAAATTTGGCTTAGATCGGTCAAAATAGTGTTGGATTGTATAAAGAACAGACAGACAAACATTGCATTAATAATAATAATAAATTAATTAACAATCAACAACATTAAATTCGAAATAGAGAGCTTTATATTTACCAGTACATTAATTGATTATGTGTTCTTCTAGAAGCAGCTACGTAGCGCGGCACTGCCGAACGTAGACACAAGATGGCGTCCGTTCCAGGTGGTGGACAGCAGACCATACCTGAATTCTTCAGCGGAAAAATCATCTTCGTCACTGGAGGCACAGGTGAGATCCATTTATTCAGTGACGTCACTAGATAAAGTGCCGTCCTCAACCTTTTAAATGCCATGAGCGCGATAACACGCAAAACTTTGTATATCACGCCAAGCTATAAGCGTGTTTAAAGTCATAATTTAAAATCATGTTGCCACCTGTGGACGATATGTCCCAGCTTTTGATAGATAAGCCTAGTCTTACTAACCCTATGCGGTGTCTTCCATTTCAAATAGATTTGGCAGTTCCCTACTTTTTTCAATTTACCCCTAACTTATTCCTTTAAATGTGTGTTGCTTAAGTTCATTCTGCCCTCTGAACTTGTATTGTTTAATGACCGGATCCATTACCTTCCTAGGCAAAAATGCATTTTGACAAATTTTTACAGCTAATTTTTATGGGCTCTTCGATATTATCCCAACATAAGAAGGGTGGTGCGGAAGGTGCATTATCAAACTATGCTACAGCGGCAATATTTTTAGCGACAATTTTCGAACCTATATGTTACCTTTTTGATATTAATACATTTAATCGTCCCATTATTTGAAAGAGCCATCTGCCTTATTTTTACAGAATCTCAAATACCTTTGAGTAAACTGATAGCAGACTCGAATTATCATTAATTTTTATTAAATGTCTCTAAAATTTGTCGCGTAGATATATTAATACATTTAATCGTCCCATTATTTGAAAGAGCCATCTGCCTTATTTTTACAGAATCTCAAATACCTTTGAGTAAACTGATAGCAGACGTCAGAATTATCAATTAATTTTTATTAAATTGTCTCTAAAAATATTGTCGCTGTAGCATAGTTGGATAATGCACCTTCCCGTTAGGAAGAGATCAGTTCGACCCGTGCGCAACAACTATTTTCGTAAATTGATTTTATACGTATATCTTTCTAATTAATATATTTAAGATATTAAATGCGTTAAATTTCGTCTTGGAATTTAAATATTATTTCTGATTTATCGAATTACATAGAACAGACTTCTCCTTAAAATTCTGTATATATCGTTTTCTTCCCCAGGACAGGAGTTGAGTATATATATATATCTCATTTTCTTGCCGCCATTCCTTAAGTATTCTACACCCACACACAAATACATTTGTTATAAATGTATTGGTGCGGATCCCCCGTCGTATGCGAGTTATTACAAAGTATTCAGAAAGGTGACTTGCATTGTGGAAGGTTTAATGAATATTCAAATTCTTACAACAATACTGCTTTAAATTCAAATTCTCTGACCTCCTGTCGGCATAAACGCGAGCTATCACAAAGTTTGAGCTCATTTTGGGATTCTTTAATCCTTCAGCATCTATCTGGGGTAAACTCTGATAGCATTTATATGAAGATTAGCAGAAAAGCAATCGGCTATCGCTGCAGGCATAACGTAACTGGTGACAGTTGCACTTAAATAAATGTTATTTACTTTTTATCCATTGAGTTTTATTTTTGATAATTGATCTTCTTCTAAAAGAAAGAATAAAGTAATTTTAATTAATATATACGATGGTGCGATGATTTGCTCTGTTAGCGTATCGTTACGTGTTACGTGATCGTTTTCGACCTGCGATATATTGTTCCATTGGTTTTCATCAGACAATTAATAATATCAATCGCCAAGTCTCCACTTTGCTTCTGGCTACATCCACCCCTCTACAAACATCCTAAAATAATCATGTTGGACAAAGTGCGATGACACCTATATATATATGAAATCTATCTCAGAGAAAACTTTGAGCGGTTAATGAAACCACACTATTTTGAATCTGTGAACTTAAGGTGGATTTTTACAATTCGTTTTTTTATCCCTGTAATAATTTTATAAGTTATATTCTAATAAACAGATATGTTAAATTGGTTTATACAACCTTTTTATTCATATTTCAATACGGATGTTCCTTATTATCATGTAGTGTATTTTGTCTTTATTTCCAGTAAGAAAAAATTACATATGTATATAAGTAAAATGATATATGCCACATACTACAACATATGTACACCTAGAGCTATCTTAAATTGATTTGATTATCGTCAGAATATTATTAAAAGCATAAACATGGAGGGTATGGTGAACTTAAATAAATTAAATAATATGGTAACATGTACAAAATTGACTTAAAATCTCAAGCGAAGACGATATTTTGTGTAAAACCGTTTTGAACTGCGATACTAAAATGATTGAGTAATCATATCCAAGAATTACTCACAACAGTTTTTGACAAATATTAGACTGCAGACGGATATTTTCGTACTGAATATATGAGGGCTGTATGAAAAGTACTCGGGTTAGGTAAGAAAACGCATTTAATTTATTTATTTATTTCTCAACATAGTCTCCTTTCACCTCGATACCCTTAGTCCAGCCACATTCCAAATTTTTAAAGCAATTATAATTTATCAAAAAATAGGGAAGTAAAAAGTCTACGACATTACAACTAACGTAAACAAATACCCAATTAGTTATTTTCTTAAAATGATTTAAATACATAATTTTCTATTCCGGCGATACGACGCAATACACATACACATATTGTATATTATATTCGAGGTTCAGCTAAATAATGTGGTTTGAGTTGTAAAAAAATGTTGAGGATTGTGTACATCATTTCGGGTAACCTTAGCAAGTGCATTTTTTTTTCTGTTGTCTTGTAATAGGGAGCATTCTGGAAATTGATTTAGCTGCTATCTATAATTAACAGAAAAAAATCACCTTTCATGTGTCAAACTATTTTAAAATGAACATTGAAAAGACAGCAGCGTTTGTGAATTTGAAGGTTGTTTTCAATTCATCATCTAGTATATTTTTAGTGCCCCAAGATGGTAAATTTTGTTCAAAACTATAATTTTAAACTTTACACTTGGCTTACAAGCAAAAATATCATTCAATTATATTGTTCTTAAGGAAAAAAACTTATTTAATTGAGACTAGGTTTTAATAAGACAAGTTTACAAATATTTACTGCTGCTGGGGAGATTAAAATTTACTCAACTGTCGAACGGAACATCAATGGTCAATGGACCAACACTTGACGTACATCAAGCATAAAGGGAGGCGCGAGACGGCAAATCTCTAAAACTTGGAATGTACACAATGAACTCCAAAAAATCTCATAAGAGCATAATCCTGTTTCAAGTCAAAAATTTCATTCGTGGACACCGGCCTTTACAATCTAATTGATTTATAATTGTATTAAATTATATATGTGTAGGAGTTAGCCTGTCCTAGAACAATTTTGGTTAATAAAATATCTTTAAAAATGTGAATCAAATAAAAATATAATTTTTACCTGGTTTCATAACACTGCCCTGATAATTCCTGTTTAATTTAAATTTATATTTCAAACACCTCATTGAACATCACATTCCGTATAAATTGTCATACGTCTCCCATATTTTTTGTGAGTTCCCCATTATCCATACTTAGTGTACGTGGTCTTGTGCTTTTGATTTCATTATCACTTCATTTGTATTGTTTTTGAGTTTGATTTTCTAGTAGTTTAGAAAAGTATGTCCAGAAAGCAGCTTCGGGAAAGCGGTGGGAGGGTTTGGGGAGGCTTGGAAGCGTCTTATTTTTTGACATAAAACATCTGCGGTGATTGAAATTATTTACCGGAAGTCGGAAGTAAAATAAATTGACGAGCACATGTGTGTGTCTTGGTTGATAAGGTCAAAATATTAAATTTGGTAAAATAAACGCTAATCGTTGTAAATTCCACAAATTGAGGACATTTTTGTCACAATCGTTTTCCCATTCTCTCCTTATGCTTTATGTCAACAGCAGAATGTCATCCATACGAAAATCTATAACCATCATGAGTGGTGCGACGGATAAATCTCTTTGGGTGTAACTATGCCAATGCAGCCAATGCCGCGCCTTGGGGCCCAAAAGGTTGAAATTAATATTGTTGTCGCGATAAATAATTGCTTTGTGAACTTGACTTTTCAAGTACAAATGATCAAGAAACAGGTCCCAAACAATTTTTTTTTCCATTTTTTTTATGCAAATACTGACCTTCCCCAATATCTTGGGAAATAAAACCGAAGAATCTTATTTGATTCAGCTATGACGAGTCGTCAATAATTTACATGAAGTTTAATTATCAAATTAATTCAATGGCAAACAAAAATGTAAAAATTTCAAAGGAATGCAGTCTCCAAATATTAAAAAAAAACTTGATTACATTACGTTACAAAAATTATTCGTACCTACCAGTGGTGTGTATATTTTGTATTGCCAATATGTTGTCAGGCGATGTCGCATAGCAGTTGTCCTTTGGATATTTGGACATCCATGGTGAAATGGCATATTACGCATATAATTAATTTTAAGGTTGTGTCTGATTGGATGTTTGTTTAAGATGGTTGATTAAATTAAGTTGTTCTGAATAATAGGTTTTACAGAAACACTAGCCGTGATCACAAAACAGCTACTATAGCCACTCGCAGGACATAACAATTGGCGAAAGCTACAATCCATGTAATAAGTATATTTCTGTGAATTAACAGTAATAAGACAAAAAAGTATAATAAATACAGTTTCATTACATTTCATTAAAAATTATTACAATTACATTACAGAGTGCAATAAAAAAGGATTTGTTATAATCAATACGCACACTCACTTAACAAGGACACAGGCCAACTGTTACTATCTTGTGCCATAACTAAACAAAACTTTTGCACAAAGATTCCATTTATTTCTAGCACCAAAAATATACAATGGTCTAAATGCAAAAGTGAAAGATTGCAACCATAGTCTTGCATATTTTTCACGAAAAGTACAGTTCTGGCTCCCCGAAACGGGGAGAAATTACGTCCAAGAAATTTTAAAGGTCTAAACCTGAGAATAAAACTGCTACAACAGTATATTGAATTACCTAATTGCATCTCTTGATTAACTGTTTATATATATATATATATTTTGTACATTGATAATTGCACTTTGCTTACTGTTATACCGGAGGAACACTGTCTGCTATAATACAGTCAATTACTAGTGTAGCAGGGAGGGTACCCAAACACATGTCTTACTTTCTTACTGATATGTTGTATTTACTTTGCCAAATTTTACATGCATACCCTCGATACATTTGTCCGATATTTTAAATATTACTCAACACTCATAGTAATTAACGAGGTGAAAATGTATTAATAATGAATATTAATTTGGAAGAGTAATACATCAGACAACTAGATGTTATTTATCAATGTAAGTACATAATACATGTAAAAAAAGTGAACCCAATAAATGTATTATTATTATTATTAATCACTATCCTCTTCTTCCTCGTCCATCACATTCATTAACATTCCATAATTTGAAAACAGAAGTCAGCCTCGAATAATGGCCTGACCTTGAATACTAGCCATGGCAAAATAAGAAATTAATTAATAATATTCGAGGAAATAACTATAATACACTGTGCATACATGCATCGATTAAAAGTATACTTGTATTTTTATACTTACAACGCAAATGCATTCCTATTAATATTCGGCCAAGTTTCACGGTTCAAAGTCAACAATGCAGGTTGAATGTTTTATGTAAAGTAACAACTGATATATTATAAGATTTTTATAAATCCATATTATGTAATTATAGATACCAATCGAATTCAAATACACTAGAAAGCTCAAGATAGCAATGTTCCCACTAATTTTGGATCACAATGTGCACGAGAAAAATCTTTTGTGTAATTTAAGTACCAATTTGTGCACTGCGGATGAAAATAAGAAAAACATTACTAACCTTTTAAATACCACAAGTGCGTTAACACGCCAAATGCCACGCCAAGCTATCAGCGTGTTATCACACACTTTTGCACCTTGAAACTTGCAGGGATTAAAGTCATATTTTTAAATCATTTTGCCATCCGATTGATGGGTCGAGACCCTTAAAACCTAGTCTTACCCTATGTGGTGTCGTCCAATTCAAATTGGCTAATGAATTAAGACGCATAAGTAAGTCAAGAGAACTACAAGGAAAGCTGCATACTTCAGACACATTCTCCGTAATCAAAAATATGATATTTTACAATTCATTATACAGGGGAAGATAGAAGGCACCAGAGGCATATGTAGAAAGAGATTATCTGGGCCGCGTAACCTCAGAAAGTGGTTCAATATCCAAAATGTTGGTGATTTTATACAGGATATATGAACATACTGCAACATAATGGCCAACCTTCGATAGAAGGTGTCGTATGAAGAAGTTGTTTTGATAAAAATTGTGCTACAATGCCTAATTGTGTGTTCCATAGGGAAATCCACAGTTTAACTATTTCAAGCTGATGCAAATAAAATGATCGCCAACATTCAATAACTGGACAATCATTAGAAGAAGAAATGATGTACAATCGTTTCTCATTTAACAACCATCTTATTCGCTTACACTTACAATTGTTATCATATGCCTACCAACACCACTCCCTCTGTACGGGAACCCTTAAGTCTCTGCATCCCATCATTGTCAGAAAGGAAAAGATACTTATTATGTTGCTTCATCTACCTCTAGCGCCGAGTGATCAGCTGTCAAAGTATGTTGATAATGTTAGGGAGCACTCCACTTCCTTTGTTATTTTACAGTGTGTGTGGCCTACATTATGTCAGCAAGTGTTGATCAGTAAATGCACACTGTGCTCTAATTATAAAACTGTACATTTTTCAACAAAATGAAATAATAGTGAGAAGTTTGTTTACCTACCAATTCGCTTTAGGACTTGGATGGTGGAACGGAATAAGAACTGGCTGCGCTGCAGTGTATAATTTACACAACCTCAACAAAACCGAGATTGAGCTTATACAATAATTCAGAGTAATTTTCATTATGCAGTAAAACTCTGTTAATTCGTAACCCTACATTTCGTATTTTCACAGAATTCGGACTTTTTTAAAAAAAAATTGCCCCGAAAATAACATTTCATATTAATTTCTATCGATAATTGGTAAAATATAATTATTTAGAAAAATTAATTTTTCAGATAATTTATCTGTGATATTTTTAATACAAATTAAATGTATATCTTTCTAATTGATACATTTAATTTGTATCAATTATATTATATTTCATATTTTATTAACATAGAATAATATTGCTAGCAAATATATCCTAAAGATTTTTTTTTAATCAACTCAAACCAATAAACAGGTAACAGTTCAAATAATATGTAAAAAATTCTCACAAAAATTTTGTAAACTAAGTAAGTCTTGAAATAATTACATTATTTTAAAAATGATGAATATGATTTATGTCCTTTCAGGATTTATGGGCAAAGTGTTGATAGAGAAGCTGCTCTGGTCCTGCCCAGACTTGGAAAAGATCTACCTGTTGATGCGACCAAAGAAAGGAAAAGAAGGAGAACTCAGATTACAGGACTTGGAAAAATCACAGGTACATAAATATACAAATTTTACTGTACAATATCCAGTAGCATCATGTATATTCATTTAAAAGTTTGATGTATTCAAGATATTTGATTATTGTTATGAGCTGACCCTCGCATGTTTTTTGTTTAAAAAAATAAAACGATGTTCATTTTATCGATTAGTAATTCATTTCATTTTTCATACATGTCATATGATTACTGCTGTATGCTAGCTGCAGCACGCAATGTTCATGATATCATGCATAAAGTGGGCTTTAATTTGACAATTGTAGAATTGTGACATCTAATGTAATGACAAACTTAACATCAAATGTAATGCATGCGCATAATAGATTTACACAGGATGCCAGACATTTGACATATACTCTGTTTATTATAAATAATTTGTGTCTTGGCTAAATTGGCTACACTATACACCATTGTACAGTACCACATTGCGATGCAATATAATTAAAGGTTATTAATTTATGATTTAGTAGCTAAACAAGCAAGGAGTCAATTGAAAAATATACATACAGTGGTACCTTGGTATACGTCTGCTTTGGAACAAGTCCAACTTGATATATGTCCTGTTTGGACGTGAACAATTCTGTTTAGTATGAAACCATTGTTTGGAATACGACTTGTATCACCCAGATAAATGGATGTCAAAAACTTTGCAGAGAGTAGCACCCCAACAAAGTACAATCAAGCCGTAATAACATTGTCTGGAATGACTAGACGATGTCACATTTCTCAAGCATTCTGAGGAGAAAGCAGAAGCAGTGTTCTTTGGACAGACTTTTAGTACATAAACATCAAACCTGATGATCCTCAATCAGGTCCAATTAGGGAAAAGAAACAGGAAAGAGAAAATTAAATTTTGTTCAATTTTCTTTTGTATTTTATTATTTAAATTAGTTTATACAACCCAATATTATACCAATAACAATAAGATTTTTTTTCATGGAAACAGATTATTTATTTTCCCTTTATTTCTTATGGGAAAAATTTGTTTGGTGTATGTCCTGTTTGATATAAGTCCAAGGATCTAAAACAGATTAAGGATGTATACCGAGGTACCACTGTATATCTATAAAGCATAAAAATCTGTATGCATAACTATCGGCTGTATAAATATATAAAATATTAATAATAGCACTAGATAGTGATACAAAATTGATACATATTGGCTTTGCCTTTTCAGTTATTTGAGAGACTACGCACTCACAGGCCTGGAATATTCTTAAAGAAAGTGAGCTGTGTCAGCGGAGATGTTACACAAATTGGACTGGGTAAGATGTTATATATAAAATAGCACAGACTCATCATGTAGTATGATTTTTATTTGGCGTATATTATAATGATAAATAATAATATTGCTAAAATGCTTTATCAGATATAGTGGGTATTAGCTTTTAAACCAGCTAAGCTGGCCATAACAGGGAGGTGGCCTTGTGGTATTTTTTCACTTGTAATTCGGCCCTTTAAATAAATTTAACCAGTGGCTTATTATAATAATAACTTGAACAAAAATTTGTTAGAATGAATCTGACATCTGCTAACAATGTCATTTTGAATATAGCAATTCTGGTGTACCTGCCAATATCTATCGAATTTTGCGTAATGAGCCAGCGTCATTAACTAAAATATATTTAACCATGCATGTACATAGATGAGAATTGTTTCGGAGATTCGTATCGAAAGAGCGTAAATGACAGTACATCATTGATCGCAAAGTAAGCTATGATACATTGCCCCATGATTTTTGTTCATAGAGTAGAATAATGCAACTGGTACGTACCGACCTTTACCAACAAATCACCGAGACAAGAGATCAGTCTCATTCATGTATATTTATGATGGAAACGGTTTACTCTCTAATAGTTATGTAAGGAATATATAATGTTAATAAAAAATGATTATTTTCACTTATATAACTTAATTTATGATTCATTGTTGAATAATTTACATTGTCAATTTCATTAATCAAATAATCAAATTCAGCGCATTAATTTAATTATAGGTGACATGATTTATTTTTTTAAAAACAAAACAAATGACAGACTTGAAAAAGTCTGTCATTTGTTTTATTTCGTTCTATGCATACATTACAAAATTATGTTTAAGTTATAATTAATATAATAGAATCCAATATATTAATTAGAAAGATATACATATAAAATCAATTTTATTGAAAAATATTGTTGAAACCTTCCCCAGTTTGGAAAGAGATCCAGGTTCGAATCCCAGTGGCGCAACAACAATATTTTTTGATAAAATTGATTTTATATGTATATCTTTCTAATTAATATATTTAAAATATCACAGACTGTCTGTTCTGAATATTTACATCTTCACAATAAGAAGGTGTTCTCATAATAATAGAATCAATTAAACTACTTTATTAGGCTATTTTTATTTAACCTTGACCTGTTTGGTCCTCCACACAATGTTTAATGTTTTCATTTTATATATTGTATTTTAGGTTTATCACCAGAAGAAAGGAAACTTCTCATAGACTCTGTAAATATCATATTCCATTCCGCAGCCAGTGTAAGGTGAACATTTTAAGATTATCCATAACAAAAATCTCAAAATAATAAATACTGACCACATGTGAAACTACATATTTTGGAATGGAAGTAATTTCATTGTTATTATCACATCTTCTCTTAATCTTGTAAGATGATTTATTTATTAATTTATTAACACTAGTATGGGCTTTTACAATATAGGTTTGGTATAAAATATAATAAAAAAACACATGAGTAGCATGGAATATATATATAAATAGAAATTAAAAAATAAGCAAAACAAACTATAAAAAATAAAGGTTCAAGGCAGAAAAATAATAAAAATTTAGGTTTGACACAAAATGGCCGAGTATCAAAATCAGTTGTATCTTTGACTCAGAACAGCATTAAAAACATCACTCTTATATTTAAACATAGAATATCGGAATATATCTACAAGACCAAAATCGTTTCCAAGTTTGTGAATTTTTTGTGTGGGTGCATCCCTATAAAAATTAGTAAATTATGAATTTACATAGAAAAGCACCGACGACCTGGCACTCCGCACAGGAACGTGGTTTACAATCAGTTCGGTTAAATTAGGGGCGTCCAGTATGCCATTTACTATTTTAATTAAAAATAATAAATCACTTAAAGTTCTTCTACACGACAAGTTAGTTAAATTAAGACCACCATGTATTCGCTCTCCAGAAATATAAATGAATTGGAAGTATTTATGTTACATATGTTTATTTTGGAATACATTTCTAATCACATTTGAGTGCACTCCAGGTTCGAATCTCGGTAGCAACGATAATATTTTTCGATAAGATTAATTTTATATGTATATCTTTCTAATTAATACATTTAATTAGTATATATACAACTTTAATTTTTTCAGTGGTTCTAATTTTAAATATGAATTAAATATATTAATTAGAAAGATATACATATAAAATCAATTCTATCGAAAAATATTGTTGTTGCGCCACCGGGATTCGAACCTGGATCTCTTTCCTAACCGGGGAAGGTGCATTATCCAACTATGCTACAGGGACAATATTTTTAGTGACAATTTTCGAACCTATATGTTACCTTTTTGATATTAATACATTTAATCGTTCCATTATTTGACAGAGCCATCTACCTTATTTTTACAGAATCTCAAATACCTTTGAGTAAACTGATAGCAGACGCCAGAATTATCAATTCATTTTTATTAAATTTTGGACACATTGATACAACTTTATTATTTAGGAGAACACATTCTTATTGTGAAGTTGTAATTATTCAGAACATAGGTCTGTGAATATCTTTCTAATTAATATATTTAATTCATATTTAAAATATCACAGACCGTCTGTTCTGAATAATTACAACTTCACAATAAGAATGTGTTCTCCTAAGTTCTAATTTTAATATACAACTATATAAAAGTGTATTATGTAATGCGTTATTCCCAAAATTGTCTTAAAATGTTTTTTAATTCTACCTTGATGACATACTAGGACTGTCAACCTGTTGATAATCTAAAATTTAATAAATAATAATAATAATTATTTAATAAATAATAAATCTAAAATTATTAACAGGTTGACAGATTATAATTAATAATAAATTAATTATCAATTATAAAATGCTCACTAAGACGAGAAGGTGGTAAATGAATTCTCTTTCCAATAAATATTTTAAATATACATAAATACATTTTTGGGTGTTAGAAGTTGTAGCATCAAAATTTACAAACTTCTCATATTGAAATTGACAGAAAAAACATGTTTTTTTTTATAATTTAGTATTTACTTCGTTACTTTCTTTAAAATATTTTTCTTAAATTGAAAAACAATGTTTTTGATTCTTTAAAAATCTACAATTTGTTAATTTCTATCCTTTTTACTTTCACATGTATTTGGGCAGTATTCGAGTAAAGATTAGATTTAAGTATTAATTTTCCACTGTGCAATGAACCTTCATATATGTACATGTTTCAGATTTGATGACCCTCTAAAAGATGCTGTGCTGATGAACACCAGGGGATCTCGTGAAGTAATGTTTCTAGCCAGGGAGATTAAACATTTGGATGTAAGAAATATTACATCGGATTAAATTAATAAAAATATGTTCTAGGATCTCAAAAGTATAAAAACTACATGAATTGGAATATTTTAAGATAAAGATATTTAAACGCCGGTTTAACTTAATGATAGCTAGGGAATGATGGATAACTGTAGAGGAATTGAAAATATAAATGTGATCGTGACTACACTGACCAGGCTTACCGATTTTTTCAGTACAGTCAGTACTGATTTTGAAAGCAACAGACTGATTTACAATTTGTACTGCTTTCAAGATATTACTACCGTCAATATATATACAGTGAAACTTCTATCTTTCGTTTTTGAAGGGACCAATTGAAATTAACTGTGAATGCGGGAATATCGAAAAAAGTTTAATTTTTCATACGTAAATGTTTAATGTTTAATACGTATTCTAAAAAAGATATGTATTTCACATGTTAAAATTAGAAAGCTGCACAGAAACAATTCTTTTAAAAAATTAAACTTTGTATTGTATAATGTCAAATGGCAGTTAGCGGCAGCGCTCTTTCTCTCTCTCTCTATTGAATGTTCCGCTCATTGTTTACGAGTGCCGTTAATCAAAACCGAGCATTTATCTACGTAGTATGCTGCATAATTTAAACAATTAATGCAGTAAAATGATGCACAGAGGAACGATTCATGCAATCTATTTTTGTGTGTTTTGATATGAAATTAATTCGGGACTGGAAAAAATAAACGATACGTGTGGGAAAATGATTATTCGAGGAACGATTGATCGAGATTTCACTGTATATGTGCGTTGATAGAATTTGATGCATACTTCATGAATAGTGAAAGGCAAAACAAATGACACTTTGAAAACTGAGTTTTTAATAGCTTGTTGGCGTAGTGATTAAGACACTAGCCTAGTGATCTAGTGGTCGGGGCTTCACGCCTCGCAAGTTAATCCTAATTTCATTGTACAAGCGTTTAGCTTAGTTTGAAAATATGTAGTAAGAATATTGATGTGACACGTATTCTGTGTACGCACCTCTATTTTCTTTATTAAAAAAAATATTTGGACAATATTAAACATTGGGAATTGTTTTTTTTTTATTAAATATGGGTATGTATTGTAAATATAATAATAATCGAGTCTGCATTTCATGTGCAGGTATATAGAGTATTTTTTGTTAGTTTATTAAATGGCTTAGTTATTTTCATTGTATCTTATCTTATAAAATTACTATATATATATATATATATACTCTTTTTAACATATGTATGGAAGTACTGATTGTATATAGGTATTCTTTGAAAGAATTATTCCGCAAAGTCGTATGCCAAATTAAAATATATACAAATATTTTACTAATTTATATCACACCACGGCACTTATTTTGCCATGGCGATTCCGGATCCTAGTAATGACTAAAGGATTTGTAGAGATGAGGATATTTAGATGAATTGAACTTGTGGAGTGAATATATACTAAAGAATAGTCTGGAAGGTGAACAAGATGATTGTAGATTATAAAATAGCAAAGCCAAATTAATTGTTGTGGAATAAGGGAAGAATGTAGTATTCTAATTCAGCATTATGGTACAAAGGTGTTGTTACACGTGTCCACGACATACTGCAACACCGACAAGAATCCTGTGAAGGAAATGCTATACCCACCACATGCTGATTGGAGCCAGACTATAGACGTGGCAGAGAAGATGGATGATCATCTATTAAGGATACTCACAGCCAAGTAAGTTCATCTTCGTTTGACTACGTCTATTTGGGACTTACACTTATATATGATATAACTTGAACAAATTAATATTCAACGCTTCCCATCTTCCCTTCCTTCCCCCGCCGCTAGCGAGCAGTCAGTCGATCAGCAACCTTGAATCGGAATGGATTAATGCTGTTATCACCTTCGAAGACCTGGGAGAAGCGGAATTCAGTGAGTCCCCTTTTTCTGTTCCTGTGTTTCTAGCACCTAAGGTGCGATTCCACCAGCGTCCATTGCTGGACGTAGGCCTTCCCTTCTGTAGCTCTCCTCCAACATAAGTCCATTGTCCAGCATGCCTCAGGCTACCTCTACTTTGTGTCCAGTCATAGTCGCTACTGTAGGATGTGTCAGTCTGGCCATGTGTCTAGCATAATCCCTCTTCAGCTTGGTAAAAGTTCACACAATGTCAACTGCCTTGAATTTTCTTAAAACCCACTTGTCAGTTTTTCTGTCTCTCAAAGAGATGCCCAGCAACTGTTGTCAGTTTTAACGCAATTTGTTATGTAAATGTACATGTTTGTTTTCCATGTACGGGCAAAATACACCGGTCGTGTACACATTTTCTGATGTGCTGTTGTATATTCTTGTATATGAGTATACGGCTGAGTTTTTCAAATGCTGCCCAACCCAACCTTTTTCTCCGCTCCATTTCGCACATCCGATTTTCCTTACCCAGCTTTAAAAATTGGTACAAATATTCCTAAACATCTTCTATGAGAACTCCTTTGATAACTGCATGTGAGTTCTGTTTGCAGATTACCTTTGTTGTACTAGCTCCAATTAAGTTATGATTCTTATATTAAACTGAAGCCTTATGTACATCTTAATTATTCAAGTCATTTAAATCACCATTCTTTTATAAATATACATTAGCTTCTGCTGAGTCTGAAGACCGAAGGGATATATTGAAAATTAAGATTTATATTATATTGTACATAATACATAATACAGTGGAATCCGGATATTATAATCATTGAAAATATTATCAGTCGGTCTCAGAACCCTGCACATAAAATTTCTTAAAAATAATCCGCCTATTATAATCAAACTTTGGCTATTGATACAAAAGATGTAGGAAATTCCTACAAAATGATCCTTACTGGCGATGACAAAAGAGAGTGAATGTAACACGCATACAGAAGAAGAAATTTCAGAAGCTCCTCCAACTAATGTTCAGATGCAAGATGCGCTACAAATTTTTCGACTTGTGTTCAATACAGAGCAACAAACTTTGAAAAACACTACGAATATGAGGATTACATTCAAATGACGAATTAATGAATTTATCAAATAAATTTTATGATGTTTCTATAAATAATGCCAAAAGAAAATTGTGTTCAATAATTATATTTTTTATCTTCTGCTTAATGTTTTCGGCCGGCTATTGTTATCAACAGTTACAGGTTCCATAGTGATTACAATAAGCAGATTCCACTGTACTAAGAATTAACCGGAAGTCCTGTCATGAAAGTTCACGTTTTAAAATAAGTTTGGCAGACCATGACCTGCCATCACCCGTAGCAATCACAAATTATTTTATTGATAAAAAAATTCTGGAGCATTAATAAAGCAGAAAGATAATTATAATGTTTGTTCAGGTACATAGGAGGACTTCCCAATACATACACCTTCAGCAAGAGTTTAGCAGAGCATGTCGTGAATGATCTCAGAGGAGATTTATCAGCTGTCATATTTAGACCTTCTATCGGTAAGTTGGTTTATGTTTATGAATTTTTAATAATCTTCTATTACATTAGTTTGTCTTTACATGTCATAAACGGGTGCGTGCTCGCTTTTTTCTTGTATTTTTATTTTCAAATTGTTACTAATAAGCAAATCTAAATCAGCGCAGGCTTCCAGTACTTACAGACAGTACTGAAACTTGGACCCCACTGTCAATATCATACACAATTTAAAGGTTGGCCAAAGACCAATAGAAAAGTTAAAAATGGTTGGAATATTTCTGAGAGATCCAAACCAAACATACAAATTTGCTAGAGAACCAAAGTAACACAGATGTCCGAAAAATATGCTCAATTGGCAATGAGTCGGACATATCTGTCAAAGAGATGATGAAAGGTGGGCGAAATAAAATCCTGGAGTGGAGGTCTCACACTGATAGAAGTTACAAGAACATTGGAGGGCAGCAGGTGGATGAGGATGGTTGATGACAGAGAGAACTGCTGAAGCTCGGGGGAGGCCTATATTCAGTAGCGGATAAGCATAGATTCACAGTTCAAATCTAAAATGAAAAAATAGTTGATCTATTTGTAGAAAAATAACTTGAAAGAAAGTTAAACTTTATGTATACAAGTTCTTCTCACTTAACGACCGCTCGGAATTACGACCAACTCTCCATCTCTCGCTATCTCTTCATAAACTGACCATGTTTAAGAATAAAACAAATTCACTTAATAATTACGGTTGGTTTGGTAATCAGCTAAGTTCCAGCCGGTAATAACGAGGAATGCGCTTTCTCAGCTTGAGTTTCGGAATCCCCTTTCTTAGTCAGTCTCATTCCCACAGTCGGTCACTATTCTGAGCTCAGTCTTTAAGTGAAGAGTAGGCAAATTTTTTGTTTTTGCTTTGATTTTCTTCAATATTTCTCATATTAATTATCAGAATTCATTTCTTCTCTTCATACCATAAAATCAAATATCGATTCAAAGGAATGCCTTGTATAAAAAGATGGTCACGAAACGTACAAAGCAATATGCTGATTATACTCATTTATACAGTGTATTGTCTTTGTGAGAGTTTACTAGTTTAAATAATAATGTAATATTTTCTTCTATTCAGTTGTGTCATCTATGAGTGAACCAGTACCTGGTTGGATTGAGAACTTCAACGGCCCCGTTGGACTATTGGTCGCCAGTGGGAAAGGTAAAAACCCTTTAATAATTCATTTATCTTTAAAAACAGTAGTTTGATAGTAATACCTATGTAATTTAGTTTTCAAACCACAGACCACCAAATATGTAAACTAACTATGAACTAATGCAAATTTCTTGTCCCAATATTTTCATTTTGGTCTCATCCACATAATCACTTTGGTACAACTTACGCAGTTAAATAGCTCCTCAACTTTAAAAAAAATATGGCTTGATTGAAAGAAATTTTTTAACTATGAATTAAATATATTAATTAGAAAGATATATGTATAAAATCAATTTTATTGAAAAATATTGTTGTTGCGCCACCGGGATTCGAACCTGGATCTCTTTCCTGACCGGGAAAGGTGCATTATCCAACTATGCTATAGCGACAATATTTTTAGAGACAATTTTCAAACCAATATGTTACCTTTTTGATATTAATACATTTAACCATTCCATTATTTGAAAGAGCCATCTACCTTATTTTTACCGAATCTCAAATACCTTTGAGTAAACTGATAGCAGAAAACTGAAGAATACAAAGTAATATTAGTTATACATTTTTTAATGGTCTCCTGTAAAGTTTGTAGGCAATATTGTGGATTTCCGTTTTACAAGACGTATTAAAATGCTTAAAAATCTATCAGTATACACTTTTGTAATAATCTTTTAGACTTCAATTATGGTTTTGATATGTATAATTTTTTTACTCTAACCTTCTGATGTGAACATTTTTAGGAATAATGAGGTCTGTATATTCGGGCCCAGATATCAAGGCAGACTATATGCCAGTGGACATTGCCATCAAGGCCATGATCGTCGCAGCTTGGAGGCACGGAATACAAAAGTGAGAATCCTTCCTTCCTGGTGCAATTAAAATGTTTTAATAAAAACACATTTTTGTTGTGAAGTTGCAATTTCAGAATATAGTTCTGTGGTATTTTTAATATCAACTAGAAAGGTATGCATTTCCCTGGATAGAAAAAGATCCAGGTTTGTATCCTGGTAGCAACCAAATATTTATTTCATAAATAATTTTTTTTTGTATATCTTTCTAGTTGATTTATTTAATTTGTATGTTTACACTGGAGCTAGATAACTTAATTATATTAAATTGGTTGGCTAGATTAGGTGATCTTCAGCCAGCCAATATGTATATTTATATATATTTTCGTAGAAAGCAATCACTTTGTGGTTTGAAACACAATCACTTTGTATAAAACCACAAATTTTATTACACTCCAACCAGTCTCGCTTAGCTCAAGCTTCGTCAAGGCGTATTTAAAACTGGATTGTTTAATAAAAATTCTGGTTTTATACAAAGTGGTTGTGTTTTATTTAATCTATATTCGTATACCTTTATAATAAACATTCTTGCATCACATAAAAATACAAATGTCTCAGTTTTATTGAGAATGTGATAGGCTATTGTCTCTAATTCTATTAATGTTTTTAGATTTATTTTTAAATTGAATATAATATATAAAAATTATATTCCTCAGAAATTTAGAATGAAAAGTTTAAAAAGCTTAGCTGATTTTCAGAACTACCTCCGCTAATGCTATCCCAGTGTATAACTGCTGCTCCAGCACCCTAAAAGACGTTACTCTTCAGGAAATCATAGATATGGGCAAGACACTCACAAAGGAAATACCCCTCAATGACATCCTTTGGGCACCAGGCGGCGGTGTTACCCGTAGTCGGACAATACACTTCATCAAGGTAAATATGTATATAATTTTATAAAATGAGATATTCTTAAATTTGAATGTTATGAAACTCATTCATATAGAACAATTTAAAAGAAAGATGTTCCCAAATTCACTGCCATTTTTGATTTAGTAGTACATAAGATAGTTGAAAGTAAGTTTTGATGCATAATATTTTGACAGAATGCAACGGAATGGCATTCCGGCACCTTTAACAATGATTATTACAATGTTTTTAAGGTATTTTTTGAAGGTATACACATTTTATGCATTTTGTTATTCTTTATGTATTGCTAAAATAAGAATTGTGCTCTATACAAAACATTGAATATTGTTACCTTAGTAAATTAAAAAATAGACAAGTGAATGTTTACATTGTTTTAAAACAATTTGTCAGATGAGAACTAGAATAGATTTATATTTTTCTACGAAATTTTGTATCTTTCTCTTTCATCTGCCATTTAAATTAAGATTTAAAATGTAATTGTTTTTAAACAAGAGACTTAACACTATATGTATTAGAGTAGTGACAAAATAACTCAATGTCATGTGATATTACAGTTGTGTATGTTGAATGTGAATGACAAAGATGGAAGTATCTAACACTGCATTGCAATTGGTATTTAACTAATACATAATATATTAAATTGTAAATTTACCCCATATTATTAAATAAATTACATTGTATTCTTTAAAATTCAAAGCTTCGTATACATTATTCAAAAACTTTAATATTGATGCTTTTACTTAATACATAAATAGTTTACATATTAATTTTTAGGTCATCCTCTTCCATTTGCTTCCTGCTCTTGTTCTGGATTGCGTACTTAAATTCAGTGGACAAAAAATGATGCAAGTATTCACTTCTGTACTATTTAATACCAGATGACTGCAGTCAGTTCATTCAAAAATTTCTGCAGATATTTTTGCAAAAATAAATTTAAACAAATTTTTATCTTACTGATAGCAGACGCCAGAATTATCAATTCATTTTTATTACATTTTGGACACATTGATACAACTTTATTATTAGGAGAACATAGTTCTGAATAATTACAACTTCACAATAAGAATGTGTTCTCCTAATAATAAAGTTGTTTCAATGTGTCCAAAATTTAATAAAAATGAATTGATAATTCTGGTGTCTGCTATCAGTTTACTCAAAGGTATTTGAGATTCTGTAAAAATAAGGTAGATGGCTCTTTCAAATTATGAAATGATTTAATGTATTAATATCAAAAAGGTAACATATAGGTTCGAAAATTGTCGCTAAAAATATTATCGCTGTAGCATAGTTGGATAATGCACCTTCCCCGGTTAGGAAAGAGATCCAGGTTCAAATCTCGGTGGCGCAACAACAATATTTTTCGATAAAATTGATTTTATATGTATATCTTTCTAATTAATATATTTAATTAATATTTAAAATATCACAGACCGTCTGTTCTGAATAATTACATCACAATAAGAATGTGTTCTCCTAATAAATTTTTATCTGATGAAAAATTATGATTGATACTGGGTGTAACACACCTAGTGCACAATAGACTTACTCATCATCACAGCGTTTCGCACGGGGGTAGGCAGAGAGGATAGTGCGCCACTCTTCTGTCCTGACACACAATTCTCGCCTCATCCACATTCGTACATCTTCTTATACAAGTTTTCCGATTATCGTGGCTTCTAACAGGATCATCTTCCAGTATCTGGTTTAGCTGGTTGTGCCAAGTCTTCAGCGGGCGTCTTCTATTTTTGGTGCCATCAACACTTGCGTCATATATCTTTCTTCGAGTGTTAAAAATATGATTCGAAAATATTTGAGCTGCATGCGTCTAATTTCAACCATATCAGAGATATAAACACTTTAAATGTCATAGTTATTTCAATTAATTCCAAATTATATATTGAACACAAAAAAAAAATTTTTTTGTGCATTCTGATTATCAAAAGTCTGCGCTCGATAAAGGTATGACGTCACACGTTAAAGTCGATTTTTTTTTACAATTCCTTAGAGTCTACGATACTCTGAGTACTCTACATGCGGCTAGACTGCCAAATCTACTACTACAAGTGCATCAGTGCTAATCGCTTTGACACTTTTGCTAACTACCTTATTGTAATAAACATCATAAGTGGCGTTAAAGTCGACGCTCACCTTGAAAATTTGTATGGAATTTCATTTCAGAGTCACACCTATGTAAAATAAAAGGAAAGCGCACACCTTTTATCTGACAGTTAAAGAAAGGTGATCTCTGGCTACCTTAATACGCATATAGTTGAAATTTGACAGCATTCTTTAGGGTCATTACAGCTGAATTGGTAAAGCTGTGTGGGAGATATATGTATATTTTTTATGTACCTTTCAAAGTGATTTATCTAATTTGTTTAAAATCCATCCTTAATAAAACACTTTAGATTTACCCCAATTTCAAAATGTGTCATTACTTTAGAAAAACGACTACACCATGGTAAAGTGATGTTATGGAATAAATTTGAAGTAAAACTTAGTTTAAAAAGTATTTTTTCATGTTAAAAGTGTCCTTCAATCAATAACAGTGCCATAACCTTCTGTTTACTAAATAATTTACAGGTTGGTAAAGTTGCAACGTAGAATCTACATTGCCAACCTCGCGCTGCAATACTACATCACCAATCAGTGGGTGTTCTCCAACGAGCGGCTGGTGAACCTCAGGAACTCCATCGTAGCAGAGGACAAGGCAGCATTCAGCTACGACTTTGAACTAGAAGACGTTTACATATTCTTTAAGAATTCCCTCATTGGAGCCAGAAGATACCTTCTGCATGAATCGGATGATACGATTCCAAAGGCGAAAATACACTTTACCAGGTATTAGCCAACAGCCTGTGAATTTATTAATTAAAATGTGTATTTTTATAGGTTTTTCAATTCTTTTTTAACACACTTGACATGATCGTCTTCTGAAAACTAGCTTTATAATAGAAAATGTATTGTCTGCAATTGCATAATACTTAAGAGATAAATTTTCACTAAAATACTGCCACCATTATTGAATGTGGTAATAGAGTATGCTTTGATTGCTTTAAATTTGAGTCAACAGATGTATATTTTAAGGAACTAACTAATATGAAAAGTAAAACACGTCATGATCCTGATTCTCTCTTTTTGTTTACAGGATGACAATTCTGAACTTGGTGGTCACATTAACATTCTGGGCCCTCTTGTTTTGGTGGATTTTCAATTCTAAACTAGTTGAAAACATATTCGTAGGATTCCTTAGATACTTCTATACAGCGTAACCTCAAATCTGAGGCAATACTTATATGCATAATATATTTTTTTATAAGCGTTCCGTAAAATGAGAAATCATTAATAATGTCAAGGAAACTATGTGATGATTTGGTTTACATATTTTCAAGAGTAAAATACCTTGGTGTTATATGCAAATTAAATAAATCTTTGAAATAATGTTTTCTTAATAAGCCACGGTTGCCTACATCGGTACCTGAATAAAATTTACTGTGCTCATGACCCAGATTAATTAATGACCTTCATTTCATGTTCATTACAAATTATGGTTTCCAAAATAAACTGTTGCAGTACATTGAATCCGATTGTCATTGCACAAATTGGCAAGATAAGAATGGAGATGTTCTTATAATTTTAACGAAAGTGAATCAATATTACATATTCACCAGCGACATCAGCCCTGATTCGAAATGTCAGTCAGAGAGGTCGGAGACACGTGACAGAATGACCCTGAAAACTCTACTCATTACATATATTTGATTTATTTTAGAACTGCATGCATAACATCAAACTCAGGCACTCAAAATCTATCAACAGATACAGGATATAAGAATTGTTCAGTTCAATTCTGATTTAAGCGGAAATTGAGATTTTAATGCCATTATTGTTTTGTTCTGTAATATGACTAACAGCCGGTTGCGTCATCCTCGGTAACTATAACTGAGATTCAAACTCGTTTACTTTCAAACTCGTTTACTTTTAAACGAGATTCAAATAATTTGACAGAAATCGAGTTGCGTCAACAAAGTTTATAGTTATCCAGTGTAGCAATTACATAGGCCTCTTAAAATCTCATTTTCAAAAACAAATGCCGCGCGAGTAATTTTGCTTATGGCAACACGTGTAGAACGCTTCATTTGACATTTGACGTTTACGTTAAATTGGTGTGTTTGCCTTCCCGAAATGAGCAATTGACCGTTTTTGAACGATGAATGTCAATATAAAGTAAGTATTCTTGTATTTTAACTATATTTAAAAGTTTATGTTGTAAATTACGTATTAGTAAACATTATTTTTAATATTTATTCAGACAATCCAAGACGAAGCAAGAACAGCAGAATGGATACGAGGTATGATGCAGATGTGAATGGATAGCGGGTTTCGGTATTTGATGATGATACAGATTCTAACTGTAAGTACTCTGCAAGGCCTTGCAATGCAAATCTTATCACTTTAATTTAGAAAACTTTTTTATCACTCGTTTTGCATTTAATATGGTACCTTTTAAAAACAAATAAATAATGCACACCCCAGTTGTAAGCAGATCAATTATACAAATGTAATATGTTTGTATGTTCATAGGTGGAAGATGTTGAGCACAGGCCTCAAGTTTGAATATCTTAGCATTGCATTCAAATGCCAACTGATGGCATCACCTCAAAAAAATGAACAGAATGATAATTCACAATATAATTAATTAATTTTCTGGTGTATGCACACTTACATAATGTAAAAAAATATAAATATTAGATATTGATAATGCTTTAATTTAGTTTAATTATTTCATTTATAATATATACCCTTTCTTTGTTCGCAGATAAATCAAAACGCAAAATGAATTCAATCACCCCAAATGAACAAATAGACAATACACAAGAACTGCATGTTGTAATTTTAGTCAGACGTCAAGCTGAGAGATATTTGGCCCAACTAAATTTTAAATTAGTCAAAGAAAAAAATAATATGTAATTAATTTAATAATTTACTTCTTTAATTTTATAAACATTAACAATTTCTCTATTTTTAAATGTTTACTGCCTTGCTGTATTTAGCTAATGTGGTTTCACCCCCTTTCATTTTAAGGTATTAACATAAACCGTTTTTCTATTTACTAAAATAATAATGTGTAGTTATGTCGTATGGCTTTACAGTTTCTAATTATTGACTTTAATTTTACTTACTTGACTTTACTCAATTTATGATGGTAATTTCTGTATGTGATTTATGTTAAAAGGTATATATATAAATATAATAAAAGAGTTTTTACAGAGGAAGAATTGTTTTATTATAGATCCAATATTATTGTAAAATAAATGTGACAACAATTTAGGCTAAATCTCAGAAATGAATGATGTACAGAGCGATGAAGATCTTTAATGAAATGCCAGATGAAGATACTTCATAGATTTAAAATGAAACTAAGCCAATATGTGTAAGATAAGTTTGATCTTATTTATATTATAACATATATATTTACATTTGTACGCACAATATTAAGAATAAATAAATGAAATGCTATGGCTGGTTTAATAATTGGGAAAAATAGCCATTTATTAGATCTCGTCTTACATTATTTCTATCCTGTGCAGGTTCAGAGTCAATTTCATATAATATTGTCACAAAGTCTGGTGACTCGGTAACATTATGCAACACTGCTGTGGCTATAATGACTGCTTCCACTCTTTCAATACTCCGCCTGAGTTTCATACCTATTGCGGGGAAACGCCTTTTCCACACCCCAAATGTTCTTTCTACAACATTCCCAGTCCTGATTTGGCTCTCGTTATATAGTTTTTCTGCCACAGATATTGGATTTGTAAATGGAGTAAGTAAGTATGGTTTGAGTAGATAACCACGGTCACCAATGAGATGTTTCTCATTAAAAATATAATAAATAAAATCTAGTTGCCCTTTTAATCTAGAATGACTAGAATACTATCGTGTGTTGAGCCTGGCTACCTTGCAACATTTGTGTATTTCATTGTGGCATCTATTACTGCCAGCACATTAATGGAGAAGTAATCCTTCATATTTTGATAGTATTTCGCATTATTTCCTCCTGGAAATAGGATTTCCACATGAGTGCAATCTATTGCACCGATCGTGTTTGGAAATTTTTAAATGTTGAAGAATTGATTCAGATATTGCTGAATTTCTTTGGTAGGTACAGGTAAACATAAATTGTGATCTGAGAGCGGCTATTACTCTGCTCACTTTGTTTACAATCCGTGAAATAGTGCTCTTGTGTACACCAGATATATTACCCGTGCATCTTTGCATTGATCCTGTGGCATAGAAATGCAAAGTTATCGAGCCTGGTTTACAGGACAAACTGCCTGATTTCTGATCTTTAACAAAAATATTATTATATACCTATGAAGTAGATAACTTTAGATGACATTATATTGTCTGAAATAAGCAAGACCAGTTGCCAAACCATAATTTTGGACAGGCGGAATCTTGCAATAAAATCTATTTCTTCCCATATAAAATGATCAGTTTGTGGCCTAAAAGATTTTTCTCATCTTGTTAAGGATGTATTGAACAATTATTTGATCGTCAGAAGAATCGGTAGCAGTGCTATCTGACATAATAATGTTCATTTCAATAATACGACGTCGAAAAATTTAAAAGAATGCTTTTAATGACGGATGTCAAGTGGATGCGCATAATGCAAATGTGCCCTAGATGACAAATCCAGTGGATGCAATCCGTTATCGGAAAAAGATTTTTTAAAACCCATTTCTTCCTGCAAAAAATTATGTGCCGAGGTCCAAGTTTTACTTTTCCTGTTAAGAATATACTGTTTAATTAGTTTGTCATCAAAAAAGTCTGTGATATCACTGCTATCCGACATAATATTGTACATTTCGACACTACAGTGTCAAAAATTGAAAAATACTCGATTTCGGTGACATCTGTCAGTGGCTCGCGCGCAGTGCGCATGTGCATTAGTAAAGTTTACATTTAAGCGGAGATTTTCGGCGGTTTATAGTTAAAGTCAAAAGTAAGCGACAAAAATGAGATGATGCAACGCGTTTTCGGATAAACTAAGTTTAAAAGTAAAGTTTATGGTTACCGAGGATGACGCAACCGGACCTAAGAGGTTCAGAATCATTTTTATTTTATCCAAAGCTGCATTTGAAAATCCTCAGTTTTCTCAATATTTATAAATAGTTTCTAAATAAAAAAAATTTATTGAACAATTCATGTAGACATGTTTTTATAACTATGTATATATATATATTTATTTTTTATTTTATTTAACCGATCAAGTTTGTTAAAATATAAAATCTCCATAAATTAATAGTTCATTGGTTTTATTTATTTTTTATATAAAAATCTAATGTTTAGAGAGGAAGATCCCTTTATTATACATTATATATATATAATTTCATATAAAATAAAAATTTAATAATCACACATATTTAAATCAGAAAAAAAAGTAAGAATAAAAACTAAAATCTTAATTTAAATTTTAATGAAAAGCATAAAGTGCAAAAATCAATGTATACAAGAATAATAAATTAACATGCATGCGAAAACTTAAAAAATGTTTGCTTGTATGAATCGTTTAATGGGCAATTTCTAAAACATACCAGAGAATAAGCAGGCATGTGATAGGGGAACAATTGTACCGGCCCCCGAATCGAAAACCCATACCGTATTGTTAGAATGCGAAATTACCCAAAAAAATATTTTGTTCAAGGATACAAAAGCACTTAATCAAAGTAAGGGACGGAGGGTGATAAAAACTTGGTATTGTTAGACGCAGGTGTACCGATGCAGCGTGGGTACAGCAATAAAGAAATGCGGCGAACGTGACTAAAGTCACGTAGGCAAATGCACCTTAAAAGATGCATCACCATAGGCGAGCAGTCTTCTCATATTCTCCGCCGGGAGAAGTGGCTCCACCAAAGACGAGATTTTATTTTCAATTAGAAAATAAAATCTATATCGTCTCTAAAAGTATCAAGCAAGCGCTTCATAGATTGTAATTCCGGGGAAAATTAAAACTGTGCACCTCGAGTTTAAGCTTAGACTGTGATGTTCTCTGCGTTTAATCGTAAATGTGAAAGTATCAAAAACGGTCCCGCTGGATCTATAAAAAGTTGATCAATATAATCGGTGTAGCGAGAACAGACTGTCGCTATAGCATAAGAATGTCGCGTCCAGAGTCCCGGTTTGCCTGGACAATTGGGCATCGTCTTGTCATCAACTACAAGTCTGAACTCCGTCACCCTATGCTGGCGCCACAAGGAGCTGACCACACTTCACGTCCAGGATCCAGGACCATCCTAAGAGGTAATCCCTTACGTGAGGGACCTGAATAATCTACATCAGACAAGCGTCAACATAGACAATTTGGTAGAGAACTTTATGCTTTATGCATGATGAACACAAATATTTAATGTTAATTTAATTGTAATTATTGTTGCCAACCAAACAAAAAGTGGTCGCCTCAAGTCAGTTCGCTAGGGCACGAGCGGATTTACCCGACCGAAGTCGAGATCCTCACACTCGCTCCAAACCATCGGTGGACACGGATTCGAAAGCCGGTACCGGACCGAGGGGTCGGGGCAGAAGACTGCTGGACGGCGAGGTTCCGAGGGATGAGGCGGGATGCAAAATGAAACACTTGCTAAAGGTGTATTCAGTGCACCGCAGTATGTAGTTTGTTGTGTAGAGACGAGACGTTTGACGAGAAGTGACCTCCATACTGCGGTGCGCTTGTATTTATTCAAGACGAGTGGACGTGCGCCGTTATTGGCGCGCGCCACCCCAAAACCACCCACCGCACCAATCAGGGCGCGTTTACATGCCTAACCGCGCCCCAAGCGATACGGCGTTCGGCGCCGCCTGCCGGCCGGATAGCGCAACATTGTGCCATTTTTCGGTCGCGGGCCGGCGGGCGGCAGAACCCGTTTTCCGGAGACAAATAATTAAATATCTACTTAAAATTAACAATTGGGGATATCACGAGTAGGGAATTCTGTAGCAAATATCGCGACCCGTGATATCCCGTAACAAGAATTATCCGGCCAGTGTTTTCTTTTGAGTTATTCCGTGTTTAGTACTTTCGTTATCTCGAAATGTTCGTTAAGCGGGTTTCTTGCCAGTGGCGGGCTCTGCTAAGGGCCTTTTGATAAAAAATGTAAAACTGGCGGGATAATTTTGTATGGGTGCCGTGGACTACGACATTTGTTTATTTCTACTGTTGTCCACGGCGTTAAATACACTAAATTTAAACAACAGTGGCGGCGTACCGGCGGGTGGGCAAAGGTTTATTGTATTCCCAATCCCGCGGCACGCCGCGTAAAGTAAATAATAATTATTTATAATTCAATAATAATATTTCACAATTAAATAACAAATACGTAACATTTTATTTTATGGCAATAGTCTCTGTGTGCAACAATTATTTTTGAATAACCTTATCAATAAGTATTAAAGTAAAATGCTCATTTTCCATTTTTAACACATGCAAGTATAAAAATATTCTTTCATTTCATGAACATGAAGCCGAGGCAGAAAGAAGAAATTACCTAACAGTATCATGTAAGATGATAAGTTAGATATTTTTGCTCTTTTGGATTATGTAATAAAAATGATGATGAAATGAGGATTTGTAAATAAAAAATGTGCAGGTGTTTTGCTCAATCACTTTTGTTGCATTTTGGCAATGTTCCCGTCCACTACAAATCTGCAAATATACATTTTTTTAAAACAAAATAGTATTTTATTTTGTATTTTTCCGGGGCATTATTACTCACTATTTACAGAAGGTGGGCTGAGCTGGGCTGCAGGAAGATAGATTTTTTTCAATTTTCAGGTTAGATTTTTGGTTTTCAAGTTCATTTACTCTTTACCATTTACCCTATATAATGCTGTTTTGAACATATATAAGGGGGCCATATAAAACTATCAGAGTACTGGACCCCAATATTTCTATCGCCGAGGTTGAGGATAATGGGATCCCATGGTTTTTCTAGAGTAAATAGTGTATTTTATCTGTCACAAAAATATCAAGAAAAAGTTACTGCATTTCATTCCATTATTATGTTGTCTACATTACACATGTATTCTTCAATAAATGATAATAGTATTGATGAACTGTGTTTATATATTGCACTAAAACCTACATTCTTTTTTCCTGCAGCAATAGAAAGTTGCTGTGACAACAATAGTTTGGATTCATGCTCAATGTGATATTGCAAAAAAAGCAAAATTACGCCAAATCAATATTTGATAGATGGCCAAGCTCATACTGTGATATTCCTGTTAGGCGAGTGGAAGATAGTAAAAAAATATAACGCATTTTAATTATTCAAGGACCAAGATGGTCTAATTCCGTTGATTTATTATAGATAAAAATAAGATATACCCAAATATAATAATAGTTGAGTAAGTGTAGACTTATCTAAATTTGACCGTATTGAGTTACATATATATGTATGTACACTACATGAATAATATTAACAATATTATTTACAAACAAAACATGGTTTTCAACATAAGAAAGTTGATACTAAGCATCCACATTTGCTTATGATTTGTGACATTATTTAGAGTTTGTTTTAAATGGTTCTTTTTGTGAATATCAATTATTCAGTCCAATAGGTAATATTAATTTTTAATGAAATTCTATTTGTGATTTTTTCAGAACATAGTTTCTTGATAATTAAAATAGATTATATCCTCAAATCATTTAGAAAGATACACAAAAAAAATCTATTGAAAAATATACCAGCTCACTCGTCCACAATTACCACAGCAAAACTGGTTAAATTACATTTCAAATTACTACCTCGTCCACCCTAGAAACAGATGCCTATTTTGTTGAGTTTGACAAATCATATTTTTTTGGTTGGCTTAAAAAAGTTGGAATATTGCTGGACTAAGTGTATCGAGCTGAAAGGAGACTATGTTGAGAAATAAATAAATTAATTAAATGCGTCTCCTTCCCTAACACAGGTATTTATCATACAGCCCTCATACATATTTCAAAATTAGATTTTTAAATAGTGCAAGTTCTGATTCTACTAGTTATCAATAATTGAGAAATTATTATTAGGTTACCAAAGTATTATTTACTTATATGTATACATATTCTATACATTTCAACCTTATCAAAGAATATTGAAAATACAAATATCAAATTTGTGTATTTTTGACCAAAATAAACATTGGAACCATTAAAATCAAGTGACCCGAGATGATAATACAATGTTTACCACAGAGACAAAGAATTGTTGCTCATTTTAAAAACTAACAAACTTCATTTAAACAACAGTAATTGATTTTAACATTGATTGATTTCGATATCTTCAATCTTCATCGAGAGGGACGCACATGAAATGTGAAGCAAAGTTTATTACTTTTTAAAATGAATAATTATATTCAATCACAAAGTTAACGCTATAAAAATTACAAATATAAAAAATAGTTATCACTCTGATCAATGGGTAGAATTCAAAAGAATATAAATGTATTTATATATCTGTAAACCTATAGATGTATGTAATCTATATATCTAAGGTTCCAAATGTTTGCCTTATTTCTGTCATCATCATATCACAGCTGTCAAGTCGCATTCTTTGATCATTAATCTCAAACATTAAACCTTCATAGTGATATTTGGGCACACAGATTATTCCTTGAACCGGCTTTCTATTAGGATGCAATGATTGCGGTGGTTTAAAATTAAACAACTTGTTCAAAAGACCTTTATGTTCAGCTTTAATAACATGCAGTTCATTTTGAAGTTGAATTATTTTAGATTTTAGACTGTTTTCTCCGTTAGCACCATAACTCCCATCATTAATGGCTTCCTCAAATATGCTAATTAGCTGCTCAGAATGATCTTTGAGTTTTTTTTCAAACATTTTTTTCTTAAGCGTTATAAGAGAGCATGGGTCCATAGTACTCCGTTTCAAAACCAGTGTGACTCCCGTATCACTGGCTGTGAGGTATACTGTATCACGATCAACGCTGATTGAAGAATAACTTTCACCGAGATCTTCCATTTTTGAGATTATTATCTTGCTCTCTAGATTCATAGTCATGGGGTTTGTTTTAAGAACAAATATGCCTCCGGGTGACTCTGGAAATGATGCTAGAATAAATAATGTATCATGTTCGTCGTCCATTGCCAATTCTATTGCAGTATAATTCTCTTTTATTACAATTTCATATAATGTGCCATCAAAGTCCACAGTGAATGCAGTGCCATTTTCTATGATATAATGTTTGTTGTATTTATCAAAAACTCGCTTTGTTTTGAATAGGTCTGCGTCATGTGCCGAAGAAAAGCCACATGGAGATGGTTCATAGAAGTTTTTATTTGTTGGCTTACTGCCCAGCTCGCATGTGTAGAAGGAATCAAATATTGTGTACTTCGTATCTTCACAGTTGTCGCTGGTCTTGGTGTAGCATTCAGAAATGAAATTACTCCCTCGAACCAGAGAAATGCAAAGTAGAAAGAACACGCAATGAATCAACATTTCTGTAATAAAAATAAAAAAATTATTTGAATTGGTAAAATTAAAATAATACTATTATAATTAATATAACACTGCAAACGACTTCCTTAGAAATCACAAGATTAGAAAAAAGTCTTCAGGAATATAATTCAACTTGCATTCATGATCTAGAAAGTTCTTGCACGAAATGGAATATTAAATTAATATGATACATAGACGGGACATGTAGACGCGTAGTAACTGATGAAATGCTACAGAATAGTGAAACATAAGTTGAAAACTATTTAAAAACAAGAAAAAATCAATTCCATATGTAACTTTAAAAATAATCAATTATGAAATTTAACAATCAAACATAAAAGCTTATCCTTTAAATACCAAAGTTCGATTACATGAATTTTATAGAGAATTGCATCATTCGCACTAGAATAATTATAATATAATCGAAAATAATTTTTCATTTATACTTTATCGTACTCCAAATTGTAAAATGATTAAAACAGATTTTTTTTGATATATGCACAATGAGAACAGCTGCAAAAGCGAGCAATTGTATTAGAAATACATACATAAAATAGTTGTCACATCATTATTTTGAAACTACGCTTGTACTATGAAAATAGAACTAACATTCCCGGTTGAGGTCTGTCTCTTTTTTAAGATTTTTTCTTTCTTTTTTAGAGAATTTTAGGATAAAAGACAGTGATTGTCATTATGCTCCTGTTCATGTTGGCATTTCACTGTATATACAAGCTAACTGATATTATTGTGAATTGGCCCAAATACTGGCACCGTCTTAAATCAAAGGCTAACTGTATTTCCAATACCTGTGATGAAACATCACAATGTTCTGGAAGGACGTACCTCATCAATTCTAATAAACTTTTACTAACATAAACAATATCACCAGCAAATAATGCACACTCATTTAACAAAGACATAAGCAAACTGTCACTATCTCGTGGCAAAATTAAACAAAACTTTTGCACAAAGATTTAATTTATTTCTAGCACTAAAAATGTACAATGGTCTAAATGCAAACGTGAAAAATTGCAACCGTACCTTGCATATTTTTCAAGAAAAATGAAGTTCTGGCTCCACAGAAAGGGGAAAAATCGTGCCCGATAACTTTTAAATATCCAAACAAAAGATTAAAATTGTTACAACAGTGCCTATACATTGAACATTACATTTTTACTTTGTATTTGTAAGTTATTTAAAACTGAATCTTGTTTTACTCTGTATTTTTACATGAATTTAATTTCACCAACTACTATACCGGAAAGCACTGTGCATACAGTATAATACAGTAAAATACTAGTGTAGCAGGCATGGCACCAAATTAAGTGTTTTTACTTTGCTGCAACATTGCTCCTTATTTTTGTAATAATGCAACATACTCTGTAGTATGAAACTAAAAAAAATAAAATATTATTATACCTTAAAAGTTTTGTACTACGTTTGGAGAAAAAAAAAAATATTTTCCTTTTCAAATCACTTAAAAGATATATGTAGTACAATATTTTTAACACAACTTGTCATTTGGTACGAATGTTTATAAAATGAGTATGTTAATTAAAATAATCACTATTGAAATACATTATGATAATATTACTGTTACTATCAAAGTCGTAAAAAATAAGATGTGACTTCATTACTTTTTTTTTAAAATTTGAATATATTTGAGAAATATGAAATTATCCCAAATGCAACTATTCTTGCATTTGTATGGCTCCATATTGGAATGCAATGAAAAGTGGGATAAAATTATTTATTTATTTATTTAATTCTTAACACACATAAGCTGTTTACGCCTCTTGTTACTTCGACTAGCACCATTGGGTTTTCCGGTTGATAATAATGTACATGTGTGTATGTGAGTATTGCCTTTTTTTCGGAATCTAATCGAGGCGTCATTCTCTTTATATTCCGTGCTTCGACCAGTCCAGCAGCCCTAATAAACCACCAGTGCACGCTTCAGTCGGTCAAAATCTAAAGACAGCAAAGTTAAAAGGTTAGTGCAGTTCATGTATTACATGTGTGCTTACTGTTAATCGGAAACCTGGCAACCAGCTATCGAAGGCGTTTACATAAACATAAGTACTCCTATATATGCTCTAATATAAACAAGATCTTTTCTTTTATTAAAACTTATCTTTTACATATCTGGTCAGTTTCACTTTAAATCTACTCAATTTCTCCTCCTTTCTTATGTTTTCTGGCATTTCATTAAAAATCTTCATCTCACTATACATCATCGATTTCTGAGATTTGGCCTTCTCTCTGAATGGCATATTATTATGCCTATGGTTGGTCATTTAAACAAAAAAATTACTCAATACTTAGTAATCTGAATTTGTAAGTTTTAAGAAAAATATCTCAGTTTTTTAGACGCTTTGAACAATACCGTATTAGAACCACATATATTGTATTAAACTAATGAATGGTAATGTAAGCAAAGCAGCTATTTAGGCACATAAACAAAGAGTATAATTTATTTTACATTCATATATGTATATAACAAACATTAGTATGTTTATAAACATTCAGAATATTCTGTACCAAGATTCTAGGAATGTAACATGTAACGCCATGATCTCTTTTACCAAAATAACATTAATCTTTTATGAGTCGCTGGTGCATTAATGTGTGCTATTTATGACTTTTGGGGTTTCACTGATACATTTATTTATTTTATTAGTAACTATATAATACTATGTAAAAATCTGTTTGGACTGTGCCCGTCTCACTAGAGAAATTCTGTGTTGAGACGGGCATAGTTTACAAGCAATTGTTCAATTAATTAGAATTACAATTACAAGTAGATAGAATTACATTTGTTACTATATAAAAGGTGTATATGAAGAACAATTTTAAAATGGACTTAATCTTTGGATCACTTTGTAGCAATAATTAATAAAGGTATGAGTCAATATGTTTGGGTGGGTGCACCGATACTGGCTCTACCCATATTACGAATCCAAGTTTTAATATATAGCTTCATGTTCTTGGGACAATTCAATTGATTTAAGTCTTTGAGCATTCTATTAAATAGTTTAGGTCCAAAATATTTGTAGTTCCTTTGACCAAATGTAGTATGTGCTCTTGGGGTTTGTAGGCTATTTGTATTTGTCCGTGTGGAAATTATGTTTTGAGTTGTTTTAAAATGTGTCTGTTTGTATTTATATATGTATTTGAGAGTAGTATTAGCGTAAATTTAAATTCATCATTGCAACAGTTTTCTCACACAACAACAACATCATCACAAATCATAAATAAATATGTGATGATGTTAATTTCTATACTGCACCATGTTTGGTTATTATTGATATTAAAACACATTTTTCATTTTAAAACAGTCGAGGACTTATTTATTTATAGATAACATTTTTCTATTTCTGTAATGTGGAGATATTTTATTAGCATAACCTTTGTCGGTGGTGATAACCAGAGATCAGACTGTTTGTGACATTTTCATGTCCAGATTAAGAAATGATGTCTCATTGTGTCATATTTCATAGCTTTAAGCATTGACAAAGTGAAGGAAATCTATAAAATACTTAAATTTGAAAGAAAGTATAATTTACATTGCATGCATGTTTCATTGTTCAATTTACATAAAATGTAGTTTTGATACAACCGAAAAAAACTGGAGTATGTACATATATGTATAAGTATCTAAAAATAATATAAATAATTAACTTAGATAGTCAAACAAATGGTTTTCACGAATGTTGAGCGCTTTGAATGCTGTTTTGGTTTTTGATTTTATATCAACAAAATACAAATTAAAGTGGTGAAACAGTTCCTAGTCAGCCACATATTTATCTCTAGTTAAATCTTGATTAGCATTACTACTAATGCAACATAAGACAAACAACAAACATCTACACACCAGTTCCGAGAGCAACAACGACATTTTATCAAAGATTCTACATGTTCTTAGATCCGAAACTATACAACACACTCAGTACCAATTGGAAATTGTTTAATTCCAATAAGATTATACAAATATGGACCCAATATATAATCCAATCAGGTAGAGATGAATCAGAAGCATGGCTATCCAACATTCTAACATAATTTATACAATACCTACAATAATAATTCACTAATCCTACAGCACTCCCACTATATGTTTTTAATTTTTTTATACATATTATTTTTATTTCTTTTATTCCTGTCGATGATTTAAATAACACCACAATAGCACGAAAAAAAGAAACTGGCTACTTTAACACAGTCTAGCAAAGCAGCCAGGACAACGCTGTATATATCAGAGGTGGAGTCTAATCCATCCCACACAATAAACTATGAGTATTAATTGTGTCTTATGTTTATTATGTTATAATATATTCACCTCTGTTAGAACAAATAATCTGTTAGAATAAAAAATGAAAAAAAAAATGTAGTTTTGTCTGAATAACCTCATTTGGCAAAAGAATTAGCATGTTATGAAGAATTGTTTGACTGGGACGTGTGATACGGAGGATCTTTATCATAAACTCTGGGAAATTGAAAGACTGAAATCCGGATGGATGTTCTAACTAGTGTTGGAATTTTATGCAACGTGTGAGTAATTCGCCATCGACTTATGCAGCCTAGTTTTTTAAGAATTGAATAAACCCAAACAAAACATAAAATGGATAATAGAAAGTAAATATATATAGTATAAAGAATATTAATAATTGTAAATTTCAATGTTTGGCTCTAAATATTATTGAAAATTAAACTAATTTTAATGGTGCTTGGAAATAGGAAAAAAAAATGCAAAAGTTCTTTCCTGGTATGTAGTGATAACACATTGAACTTTGATATTGGTTTTTCCACTCAACAATGATAACGACACACAAATCAAAATTGAACCAATTTAAAAATGACAAAAAAATCAATTATTAAATAACACAAGGTATTAAAAATATGTTTTGCTGCGTATTTTTGATCAATCAATAGAATTATACATTTACTTCTAGAATCAGTGATTGCTTTATTTCTTTATATCCAGCCATAACCCATTGCCATTATTTTGTTGTATTTGTTCTGGAAGAGCAAACATTTTTAAGGAATCAAATTTTATTTTTTAATAAGATGATAAATGTAAACACACGGGTTAATGATAAAAGAAAAAAAAAACTGTACCTTAAGTCATTTTAAATGCATATAAATTTTGGGATAAGATTGATACAGGTGTAAATACCACTTTAAAACCGAATAATCGAGGAAGTAGTGCAGAGAAATAGTAAAAGTTAAATTACTCCGCCGCTTATACGTGGGCACCTCGATAATGGGAGTCGCTGCGACAGCGTCCAGAATCAACTCTACACTAAGCGGAAATCCTTACCGCTGCGGCGCCCAGCCGAAAAATAGAGACTCGAAGCAGTACTACCAACGGAGTAAGAAGACATACAAGGAATGGACTGATTGTGGACAGGAAATCCAGCGATGCTCTACCTGCTAGCAATGAAGCGCTGCCCAAGCCTGCTCAACTAGCCATCACTGTCAATGAAAGATCGCTAGAGGGGAACCTCTGCTATGTTGAATTAACAGTGAAAAACCACTGCCTTTCCCAAGGCTAATATTATTACGATAGCATTCGACGTCCATCTCTTTTATGGGTCCCTTGCAGTCCAGCCTGCTCCGCCTGACATGTAGCTTTCTTCTGACTTAGAGGCTGGTCTCAGAATCACCAATCTACTTCCCATTGCTGAACAGTTTGCTGTGCCTAACGTGCTGTCTACCTACATCCCGCTGCTTCACGCGCAAGCTACTTGCTGGCAAGCCTGCTGCCCTGACGTTCAGCCTACATCAGACCAAAGAACTAATATCAGTGCCACCTACCTCCCGCTGTTTTGGGTGCGGGTCTCACTTTGCTGTGCAACCTGCGTGCTGGACGCGCTGTCTTCTCGGACCGAGGAGCCAGTCCCATGGTCACATTCTTCCCGCTGTTTTAGGCACGGGCCACTTGCTACAAACGTTGCTGCGCCTGATGCCCCAGTCACACTGCCGTCCTCGGATAGAAGACCGAGCTGTTCAAGCTTGCTCGAAATCCTACTTATTTGCCTGTTAGAACTTTTCATTATCACAAGACAATCATAACTAATACCACTACTGCTGTCTTTTACTGAGCCCAATTGCTACCCTGTATCAAGATTATTTAGCTCATCTTGCAACATAATAAAATAGGCAAAGCAAAAAAAAAACATTTTACTATTTAATAATTCTTGTATTTTTGAAAAATATTTTATGTAAAACACAATAAACTCAATTTTAACTCCATTTAAAAAAAATAGTGAGGCTATCTTCTCTGCTGTAGGTGCTGAGCAAACTGATGAAATCAGTTTCAGTAAATGGGAAAAGTGTCGTCTACTTCTTTTGCCCAGGCGTGCAAGCCTCCTGCAATATCCATGATGGCAGGTCCCGGCTCCGAAGGATACAATTCTTTCAACTTCATCTTAAACTGTTTGGCAGCCACTTGAGAGTCGTTTCCGCGCCGGCATATGAAGAAAACTGAAAAATAATTATCAATGTTAATAAAATACCATTCAAAGCCCTTTACAATAGGATCGCTTTGGTGGTTTGGTCATACGGAATGGCTGAATGAGCAGAGAATGGTAAAAAAGATATATGACACAAGCGTTGATGGCTCCAGAAATAGAGGACGTCTGTGGAAGACTTGACACGACCAGATAAACAAGATGGTCCTGTTATAAGCTTCAATAATCATCGAGTTTGTGTGAGAAGAAGCATGAATGTGGATGAGGCGAGAATTGCGTATCAGGATAGAAGAGTGTGGCACTCTATCCTCTCTGCCCATGGGGAGACAGCGTGATGGTGTTAGATAGTCAGTTAAAGCCCAAAATGAAAAAGTATCTAATTTTCTGAAAAAACAGACATATTTGTGTACATTCTAAGAAAATGCATAATTATACAAAAATACCTCAAGTATAACTTTATATATCTTTGTTATTGAAATTTTTCAAATTATGTGTTGTAAAAGTGTATTGATTTGTATGGCGCGAGAGAGAATTATTTTGAATTGGGCTAATCAACTGTCATTATACTAAATTGATAATTTGGGTCTGGAAGTGTTTGAAAAATTCAAAATTATGTAAATTTTCAAATTAATAGGGTTTCACTTTACTCTCTCTTGTCCGAGCTTATTTCTGAAGTTCCATTTTACTTCATCACGGTTTTCACACAAAGGCATACTTCAGCTATCCTGTAGATTGTCTTAAATGTCAACAATAACAATTTAAATTCAATTCTCTTTAGACATAACACTTCAGCACTGTGATCAAATATTTACTGTGAAAATAATGGAAGCATAATATAACATTGATGGGTTTTTTTTACATAGGATTTTCTTCAGAGATGTATGATTAATTTGTATATATATGTTATTTTTTTTTAACCTTCACCATACCATGCTAAAAATACCCTACGCAGCCACGCTGTCAACTCGTGTCACTGCAAGAAATTAGAGTTTTTTTTAACACTTTAAATGGGAATAAAATGCTTTTACAAATTTAAATGACTTTATAATAATTAACGTCATAGTTACTATAAATATAATAAGAAATGATTAATATAATAATTTAATACATTCATTTTATTCTCAAACGTTATTCTTGTAATACATTCGTCAAAAGACCCGTCTAACATGATCTTCATCTTTATCTATCATCATTTAAATTAATATGTGACCTTTTTCATGTAGTACAAGTGGTATTTTTAATGCAGATAGCATGCAATGCATCAATTTTATATAACATAGAATTAAAAAAGGATTATTTTAATTATGATTCGCTTTACATAATTAGTTTTCCACTAGTCATTTCTAAGTGCAAACAATTTTTTTAGGACTAGGTAAAATGTAAGTTTTACATTGTGTATATTTATTGAAATACGATTTAATTTGCTCGGTAGACCTATGTTAGTCCATGGCTAAGGAAGGGTTAAATAAACTATCGGACCCATGCACATTAAATACACAAAATAAAAACACATCACCTTCATCAACACCTTTTTCCTTGACAAACTTGGCGAGTTCTTCACTTCTGCATTCTAATTTTTCAATTGGTAAATTTCTAGATCCTTTCACATGACACATTTGAAATTCTCCCACGGACCTGACGTCTAAGAACAAAATGTTGCCGCTGAAATTTTTAAAAAGTGAATTGCAAGAATTTAGATCACTCTCTGGTTTATTTGTTTCTGATATTTCAATATTCCCAGTGAATACATTAGAGTAAATGTTTTTATTAAAATCCTTTGCCTGAATCCTTTCTTCTGCAAGTAAGATTTTCAACTTTAAATCCTGAAAAATAAAAAATAAATGTATTTCTATGGTGTGTGACAATGATTAATATTGATTAATTAAATTAATTAAATTAAATAAAAATAAGACGATTACCATTATGTGACACATACCTTATCTGAGGCTTGTGCGTTGCAGAACTGTGGGTAGTCTATTAGTTGCGTAATGGTCGGATTGTCAGAACAAACAGCACACGAAGGGCTCTTTCCTCGTAACTTCACTGAGAACAGGAAAAAGAAAAATCAGCCTTTCTGACAATGGTACATATGGATATATCCAACCCATTTTTATGAAAAAAAAAATGTATCATAATTAATGATGGTAAAATCGTTATTTCAACCACCGTTATTTTGACTGTTATTGTGACTATGATTGTGTTCGATTATAACGATGATTGATAACCGATTAACGTAATTCTTCGAGCAATGACTGGTACATTAGAAAGTAATCCTCCGACAGTTAAATCTTAGTTACCAATCATAGTTAAGTCTCAGTTATTAATATTATAAGTATACTCAATTATAAGAAATTTAGTTACTACATAGTTTAAAATAGCAACAGAATTTTAATGTCAATACTACATAAATATATTGTACATATAAAATACAATGTGAGTTTTAAATACCTCTCCTGAAGCTGCAATCTGCTCCATCCATGAGTAGCATGTATCCAGCCAAAGGGGACTGCCCTACGAGCAGTTTGAGGACCTCCAGAGCCTGCAAGGCCCCCATAGTCCCCGGTACGGGTCCCAAGACTCCATTCTGGGAGCAAGAGCCCACAGCGTCCGGAGGCGGAGGGAGTGGAAACAGACAGCGCATGCACGGACCGGGTGATAGCTATAAAACAATTTCATTGATTTTTATCTAACAAAAGAACCCAATTTTATAACTATAATTAGAATCCCTTGGTATATCTATACAGTAATTGTGTTTTACTTAAATGCCATCTTCCGTTATCCTTTTATCAGTAAACTAGCTTCCTAAGTCTTGTCAACCATATTACTATTTCAAACATTCATTATTCACAAGCTTTTATCTCTCCTTTTTTCAAGAGCCACAATTTTAGCTTTACCACATTCATACTCAGTCCACAACACACCTGGACCTGTGATCCTCCTCATACTCGAACATACAAATGACTGCATCATCTGCTTACAATAAACAGTATTGATAAAAATGTTGTCAGTTTTTAACAGCTGTGCAGAATCTTCTGCGTATAAAAGGCAACATCCTAGTTATTTTAAAAGTGTATATAGGTTAAGTACGTATTTAAAAATATTAACCTTAGAATCATTCGGCCTGTAATTATAAACAGTTAATTGCCCCTCCATTTTCAGGGCACTGGCAGATACCAGCGGTTTACCTAGTATTACGCAAGAGTCATTCAGCAGGTACCTGGTGACCACATTATCTGTGGCATCCACAACCACATCAAACTCGCGAATAATATCCAGGGCGTTTGAAGAGTCCAACTGTACATTGTATGGTGTGATTTTTATTGTAGAGTTTATTCTGGAAGGAATAATTTAATGATGAACGAATTCTATTTGTTAAATTAGGAAAAATTATACCGTTAATCATTAAGGCCAGGTTGTTTGATCAGAGTCAAATTTTACCATAGTAACATTCACCATCGTCCGCGGGTTGTTCGAACGTTGAGTTTACTACTGTAAAAGTTAATCTTGCCTAATAGTGTGGCAAGGCGAATAATCATCAAATACCTGCGAATTTTATCAAAATTAATTTATTTTAAATATTCATCATTGGCAATATATATAATTTTATGCTTTATTCACTACTATGTTCAAAATCTGTTACTTTGCTGGTGAAAAATCTTTAGTCTATGCGCTAATATAAACTCAACAGTGAGGTCATCATTGGACAAACTCTCATCACTAAAATAGCAGGATATTCAATAATTCAGTGTCGTATACTGCAATTTTCAAAGTATCAATGTGACAGATGACTTTTGGAACAGCTGTGAAGAGTCCATCCGTTTTAACAGTTTTTATTATTCAATATTGGATGGTAAAATTAACTTTCTATTGAATGTACTTTTGATGGTAAATACTTTTTACCAACGATCGAACAAACCGTTTTTGCAAACATTTTTACTAAAGCAACTTTTTTTACTATTTTAAAATTTATCACTGATCACACAATCGACCCTAAGTGATTGTTAAATTTTTGATCTCATTGTGTTCTCAATTCAATAACACAATTCAGAACAGGCATGCAAATCAAAGAAATGTAATCACCACATATTTGTAACCTCCCTGTCAGCTGCATACAAGTCAAGGGAATCGTACCTAAGTTTAGTTCAGTTTCAGATTAGAAAGAATCTGCTTCTCCTTACAACTCTAGAAAGGTAAGTAATACTTTAATACTTGAGTAATTCTACAAAAATCATTTAAAACTAATTGTGTCTCTCTCCTGTAAAGTACACAATTTTTAGATATGTGGTGTTGCTGCTGACGGTGACGATATTGACCTATATCTCCAAATCTCCAAGATGAAAGATCAAAATCTCATTTGTGTACATGCACCATTAGATAGAGATATTAAAGGAATTTCTTTTGAACTATCTCCAACATACAGGAATATTAATATTTGTTTGTAAGTTTGTGTAATATTCAGGTGTAAGGTACACTAAATATAGACATTGAATATTCACTTCAAATATAGACAGTGGATTATTAATGTTTCTTGTGCCCTATCGATAGTGTCAAGTAATTTTAAGAAATAAACCTCCTCAATGCAATGGCGGCTGACTCCACTTTAGACATCCCAACTGTCAGCTCCGAGTGCAGCAGCTGTCTGTGAATATTGGTCACCTCCACATCGTCGTAGTCCACTAAACCAATATGACCTGAAATGTTGCAACATTCTCGGTTGAAAGAAAGCAAAACAAATCTAAATTTATAATTTATGTTAGGATGGCTGTGAAATTTGTTCTTATATGGGGAAGGAAACCACAACATTTGTAACCATATTGATAAGGTATACACAAGTTTTGGAATAAATGATTAATTCATTTAAAAAGTACAAATTCCAGGAAAGCTTGTCTCTCCAAGTAGGAAGCAACCATATGCAGCAAAGACTGAGATCATTTGGACATTACTAACTAACTAATTTACCATCACGCCATCCAATATTTCCATACTAACAAAAGCTTACTCCAAATAATAAATCATGGTCACAACACAAGCCAACGAACTAACATCTACACACCAGTTCCAAGAGCAACAATGACATTTTATCAACGTTTCTACATGTTCTTAGCTCCGAAACTGTACAACACATTCAACACCAATTGGAAATCGTCCACTTCCAATAAGATTACACAAATATGGACCCAATATATGATCCAATTGGGTAGAGATCAATCAGAAGCATCTCTGTCCAACATTCTAACATAATCATAATACAATAGCTACACTAATAATTCACCAGTTTTACAACACTTTCACTATATATATATATAGGGTGTCCAGTGGAAAAATTTCAAGATTAAATTGTAATTGCTCGTAAACCATCAGGGTGAGGTAGGTAGGAGAGGTATTGTTCAATGGACGTGATTTGCGGATTTGCTAGTCGCAATGAGTCACTGATCGGGAGCGCACTGCGCGTTCACGGTTGAGCAATATTTAAAGTGCTGTGATTCATTGGTTCGTGCGTGTCACGCTTTTTGTACTCACTTTAATATTCAACGAGTAAGTGGTGGGCGAGCACATAACTTATCCGGTGTTGGGTTCAAAAGTTTAGACAAGAAGGGACAATGGTTAACCAAACTCCTCCGGGTCCATCAACATCAGCAGCGATGCCAAAACATGTGGCTCAAGTTCAATGTGAAATAATGCGCAATCTGCGTAAATCGATAAGGAAGATTGCAGCCTGTACTGGAATAAAAAAATCAACGGTGAGCGTTATTTTGAAAAAGGAACTAGTTTCACCCATACAAACTACAAATCGTGCCGATTGCACGAGCGTCTTGAGAGAAATGAATAGCATTTAGACAATATTGTTCATAAAACATAAAATCTGCATCGTTAAACTCCATTTTGTATAAATAAAATATGAGAATAACATTGGAGTTTTTTTATTTTATTTAACATTAAACTTGAAAATTTTCCACCGGACACCCTATATAAGGCGATGTGCACTTCTGATTCCAACTCACCGACTCCTGCGCCAGCTAGATAGCCGGCTGATGGACAACCCAGCCCACCAGCCCCCACTATCAACACCCGACCCTCACCCAGGGCGTGCAGGGTATGCAGAGGCACTCCCAGTTCCGTGACCAAGCTCTGACGACTGTAACGCTCTACCGCCCATTTGGGCACACCAAGTGTCGAAGGCGTCTGGGGAGGACTCTGAAAAGTAAAATGCACGCTCTTGAAAGTTTAAATAATTAAAGCGTATTTGGATTTGTGACTAGTGGACCGCAGCAGTTATGACACCTATCTAAACATATATTGCGAAAGAATAGGAAGAAAAAAGTCAACTACAGCTTTGATGAAAGCAGTCAATCACGAGTCATGACAAAAAGGATGGATATAAATGAAACAATGTTATTACTCTACTTGAGTTTATTAGCGCTGCTCGAGTTTCGAGAGAAACAGTAAATCTCATCGACAGGTGAAGTATTAAACTAAATATGAACACACAAATATATATAGTTATAATAACATAGTTTTATTTATATCCATCCATTTTTAAGATGAAAAAGTTAACGCAGATTCTATCAATAATATACGAGTCATGACGTTTTAAAATTTTTGACACGCAGATATTAGTTGTATGGACAGTTTTCGGCATGTGACAATAGCGTGAATTTCAATACAATTCATTATTGCTTGGTCTAAATTGCTGGTTTTTTAAATATATGGTTAGACAAGCAAGCAAAGTGTGTGTGAGAGAGAGAGAAAGAGAATACCTTAGTTAGGTTAGTTAGTACAATTGTACAATCTGATGATGCCCAGATATAAAGATGGTGATGTAATAGATATAAGAGATATCTCTGATTCTGGATGAGTTTATATAACAGTGCTTGAATTTTTCTTTGACAAATAAATGTTTTTTCACAAAATATTAAAGTGTAATAATTTATTAATTATTTGCGACTCAAATGTCATTTTTGCCATTGGAAGGTATGCACTTAAAACTGACGGATTTTAAATTGTGGTGACAATTGTAACACAAATTGTGGAGGCGTACATAGAAGAGGGCAAAATAACGTTTACAGCTGACTCAAACAAGAATTTGGTCCCGGTTTAGAGCTTCCTGTCCCTGTTTAGAGCTTCATAATTATGGTAAGCCTACGTATTCGCTAAAATGACTTAAGTATCTAACTATTCCCACTAATCGTTTGTTATTAATATCGAAAATTATGTATAATAAATATTTAACCCCAATATACCTAATAACATATTTACTTGCCTAAGCGCCCCACTGACTTGTTTAAATCCAGATTCGGCGTAGAATAATACATTTTTAAGTTTGAATGATAGTGATAAAAAACACGAAATTTTAATCAAATTATTTTCATAAACTTTAAAATAAAAATCTTTTACTTTGTTTATTTTTTTCTCCTTGAGTTTGAAAAGCTCATCTTCTTTAGATTGTAATACTCTTCTCAGTCGGAGCACCTCCTCTTCTAAATCTGTGATGCTCATGTTTCACTCCTCTCGATTTTAAGTATTAACAATAAAAAAAACTACAATAAATTCACAAAATAACACTAAATTTTGACGTTTCTGAATGTCTACTATCATAGATAAGAGATATAAGATGATGTCTACTTTATCCAGATCATAGTCATAGATTCTGTGACATTTAAGAGGCAAAAATATTTTATCTATGGTTATGAGCCGTGTGTACTTAAAAATATTTATAATTTAGCCATATTTTAATCGCCATCATCAGGGCTAATATTCGGTTATTAAATTAGAAAAAATGCGCGATTTAATAATGTGCAGATGCTTTATTATTTCAGCATTCCAATATTTAAACCAATAATGTGGGTGTAACTATTTCTTATCTATGATGTAACTAACCTATTTTTTTAAACGATGAAGTACGTCCATTTGAAAATGTAAATTAGGAATCCCTCATATCAGAAATCAAAAAACCGTCTCCTTTTTACTACGGACAAACCATAAAACCAAATCAATAAAGCGTCATGTAACGTATATATTTTTTAGTTACTTAAGGGTTTCGTAAAATTCTCCAAAGGTCATATTATGATGATAACTACATTTTTAACATTGTACATTTCATAATAAGTATATATTATTATGCTATATTTTCTCAATAACTAATTAAAACATTTCACAGCTGTATATAAATACTCTTCTCAGAACGGTAGTACCGTATAGAATATAATTACCAACTCTTTTTGTAAACCGATTATTTAAGTATGTTTAGTATTTTTTTTAATTTTCATAAAAGATGGTATTAAATGACTATCAAACATGACGTATACGTATATTTTCTTAGCTAACAAAATATAAAGCTAAATATATCTAGATTAATGTTAGATTTCAACTGAATTATATTTATTAAATTGATATTAAAGTTATCAATTAAATAACGGAGTAAAATTTACTAATTATATACGCTCGTAGATTTTAAGACTGTCAGTCAGATGATATTGATAAGTTATTCTAGTGTGGGTTGGTTTTTCCTACAGCCGAATTCTGGCAAAATAACCCAAATTCCATTATTATTAGTATAAAATAAATTTTTCTTGAACGTTAAATATTATCCACATCTCAAACTAAATTGTCAATGCATAATTACAAAATTTCTACGTTCATCAACGCGACGACTCGTTGATAATGTAAATAAGGAGAATAATGAAGAATGTTACAATTAAATAGAAAAGCTCTGTTAGAAAGGACAATGCTTTGATTTTTTGACAGTTATCTTTTAATAACAGTCGATTATAAAGATTTGTAGTAGTCGTCGAACGTGCGATATTGAGTCACCACTAACCGCCATAGATAAGAAGTAGTCACCGCCGGTAGGTGCGGCGCAGTGCGGTGATAAACTAGTGACAGTGACAAACGGGCTTGTCAGGGCGGCTTTTAGAGCTGTCACATTGCGTTTGTTCAAATATAGTTAAAATAAACTGTTAAAAATGTCGGAGAGGCTACCGGCCTGCGTTATAGACGTCGGTACCGGATACACCAAACTCGGGTTTGCTGGCAATAAGGAGCCGCAGTTTATCATTCCGTCAGCCATCGCTATCAAGGAGTCCGCTAAAGTGGGCGATCAATCGTCGCGCCGCTTAGGAAAAGGCGTGGAAGACCTCGACTTCTTTATCGGCGATGAAGCCTTCGACGCCACAGGGTACTCTGTTAAGTATCCCGTCCGCCACGGACTCGTAGAGGACTGGGACCTGATGGAGCGATTTATGGAACAGTGCATTTTCAAGTACCTGAGAGCTGAGCCCGAAGATCATCATTTCCTACTTACCGAACCTCCTTTAAACACGCCGGAAAACAGAGAATATATTGCAGAGATCATGTTCGAATCTTTTAATGTTCCCGGTTTGTATATAGCCGTGCAAGCTGTGTTGGCGCTTGCCGCTTCGTGGACTTCGCGAACAACGAGTGATTGCATCTTTACCGGTATCGTTATAGATAGCGGGGACGGAGTCACACATATAATACCCGTTGCAGAAGGGTACGTCATTGGCTCGTGCATCAAACACATTCCAATTGCTGGTAGAAACATCACATCGTTCATACAGTCGCTTCTGCGTGAACGGGAGGTGGGAATTCCTCCAGAGCAGAGCTTAGAGACCGCAAAATCAATCAAAGAACGATATTCATACATTTCACCAGATATCGCAAAAGAATTTGCGAAATACGATGCAGATCCGGGAAAATGGATCAAAAAGTACACGGGAGTGAATGCAATTACCAAAAATCCATTTACAGTAGACGTTGGTTATGAAAGATTCCTGGGACCGGAAATATTCTTCCATCCGGAGTTTTCTAATCCAGATTTCACAACGCCGCTGAACGAAATGGTCGACGATGTGATTCAAAACTGCCCCATTGATGTCAGACGGGGTTTGTACAAAAATATTGTTTTATCTGGTGGTTCAACCATGTTCAGAGATTTTGGACGGCGACTCCAACGCGACATCAAACGTACCGTGGACATGAGACTAAGGACATCTGAAATACTGTCCGAGGGCCGTATAATCCCTAAACCGATTGATGTGCAAGTCGTGTCGCATCACATGCAGCGTTACGCCGTGTGGTTCGGGGGTAGCATGCTCGCCTCCACTCCTGAATTCTATCAGGTCTGCCACACAAAGAAAGACTACATGGAATATGGACCCAGTATCTGCCGACACAACCCCGTGTTCGGGACGATGACATAATCAACGAACAAACTTTATGAAGTATTAAAAATTTAAATGATTGCATTTCATTAAAATTCTTTGACTGTTTCGCTAAATGGCCAGTGTTCTGCGTCGCTTGGCCGGGTACTCGATGTATTGGTAAAGTTGTGGATCTGCAAATTGATTGATCAGCCAAATAAATTTTTGTCAAGATATAAATTCAGTTTTTATATTCATTCTTAATTTTACATTCATTAACTTTAAGTGGATGTGACTTACTGATGATGGGTACGGATAGCATTGTCTTAACATCGACACAAAACTTCAATATAGTAAAAAAAGATGACTATACATTGGTATATGTGAATGAACTATTTATGATGCAGGCCAAAGACTTTTCTGGGATATATGTCAAATATTTCATTTATTTAAGAAAATCACAACCATAAAATGTCTACATTTACATTACCAAAGTCAATGTCAGCTCAACATTAAATGTCTCCCGAGGATATCTGTATTACAAAGTACTTCTAATTGAGTACTGAATAGATACACCTACGAAACTGGTGTTGTATCAACTGAATATATCCAGTAAACAAAAAGTCACACATATTAATTCAACATGTAAGTTTTCTAGATTGACCGCAGAGAGGTCTTGTGGCAGAATATACGTCGTTGATGCTCAAACGTGTTAAAGAAATTTTAATTATATATACATTAAACTTTTTCTTGATTGATCTTTTAATCCACAAGTGCGAGGACATTGTAGTGGATATTATTGAAATGTATTACTTTTTTATGTAAAATTTTATTGAATAAATATTTAACAAAATATGAAAATCTTGTTTGTTGCAGGAATAAGACTAGCTTTTAGACTTTTAACCATCTCTCACTTATGTTTTGGTCAGTGACACTTATGGAAGTGTACACAGTAGTTTATTTTCATTGCATATGCATGTAGGGTCTCAAAAATGAGATACATAAAGAGTCTAGCAATGGTTATGAAATTGCTGTCATTTTTTTAGGAGCGCTTTTTGAAAGTTGATACTTGACAGCTGTCATGTAGACAGTATGCCATTACAAAATAGTGTGCTGCTTGGTTGTTCAGCAACAAATACTTATTGTGAAAACATAAGAAAGTAATGGATCATCAGTTGTGCTTACTGAAAGAAGAATTTTCAGTCGCCATTTGGCTCTTGCTAAATGGATATTTGGCATTTAATAGCAAAATTGTAAGAAACAGGTGATATATGAACACCCACACGTCACCGTGGACAATGCTCAGATGAAATTATTGAAAATGTGTGATGCAGAGAATTCTATCTCCATCAGACTCCGTGTGCAATAAATGAACCACACATTGAATTTTGTCAAAAGATCTTCATTTTCATGCATATATGGCACAATAATTAATGCTAACGGATCATGCATGCCACAATCGGCTACCTCTTGTTGAAACATCTGTTTTAAAGTCATCTCACAACACCTGTGGAAGATTTTATTTTCTTGTTGACATTTTGTGGTTCAATAACTCTTCAAGTGATTTCTGATGTCAATTCTTATGTGCATGTATTTAAAGATGCAATAACATGATACAGGGCCAGCCTGGAAGAATGCGGTTCTGGATGTAAAGTTTGAGAATAGGACCTTCTTAGTTATTTATTTACACCTACATCTATAATAGGTAAAGGTATACAACAGGCCAAGTGTTGCCTGAATATTTTTTTTGCAAAAAATACCCATTTAAAATGTGCTACATAATTTATTTAATCAAAATATTGTCGTGAATGGATGTTCATATTGTATATACAATAGATTGACCCTACTTATGTATGACAGTTATCAAAATTGCAGGTATTAGAGTTTAAAATTGAGACATAGGTTTATTATTTCTTAACTGCCCATCCCAGACTTACAAAATTAATGAAGAATGACTGAAAAGTATTTTTTGTACAAAATCTGTCTTTCAGTTTTATGTTGTTCCAGTACCTACTAATTTTACATATGTATGAGTGAATGAAATGTATTGATTGTGAATTAAGATAGAAACTCGGTAGGCACCTGTTCTTTGAAGATGGTAATAATTTTGAATGAGTGACATTCAAAGACCCAAAAACAATTTCAAAATACAGTGGTACCTCAGTATACGTTCTGTTTGGACGCAAAAGTAGTAAAATTGTCTTATGAGTGCTAAAAATATTTTAATCTTTCATTTATTCTCCATGCTCCACAGGCATAAGAATTAAGGCACCGGGATTATGAAATAAAAACATTAACGGTAAATAATAATATTTATTGTGGCAGTGCAATATACAAATTAATTTGGGTTACATAATGGCACAGGCGGAAATCTTAAATAGCTAAATCTGGAAAAAATACCCTACCAACACATATTATAAGCCTAGTACTAAGTTAACTAAAAATATATTTATTTAAAACATGCTTGTTTCTTAGCTGGCAACATTAAAATATTTCATTTGAATTTAAAAACGGAATAGGTTTTAATTGATCAGGCTTTTATTTTGTATAGAAATAGTATCAAAATATTATAAAATGTAAATCATATTAATAATAATTGAGCAATGTATTTTATATTGCTTTTTATTTGAGTGAATAGTCTGGATTTATATATTTTTTGAACTTAGCTTTACGATAAAGTAAATCAAGGAACCAATTTAGGATAAAAAGTTGATAAATAGAAATAATTCATTTTTCTCTTGTATATTTCACTTCTTTCACACGTGATGTGAGTTCATTTGTCCTAAGGACATATTCTTTTTTAAAATATAGGGCATTGATATAACATTCTATTTCAATTATGCTAGTACGATCGTATAGACATTAGTTTTCAGAATATTTTGATACTATATAACAATATGTAAACTAGAATGACATTTCCACATTTATTAAGCTGTCGTCTGTCATAAAACTATATTAATTTCTAAGAGTGAACACACAAAAAATGACTGCAAAAACTAGACAATATATATATTTTTCTATTGTTTGTTGTCCAAATAGTTTTTAAATTGCACATTAACTTAAAAAAATAAAGAAATACATATTTGTATAAGTAAAATATATTTTCATAGTATATATATATATATGTTAAAAAATTATTGTAAACTTAACAAAAAATATATATGTATAAGCAGTCTAGTAATATCAAGTTATGGCAATGTTGTAACTCGTAATGTACGAGTATGATTCAATCATTAGTAATTTTTATCCACACAGTTTTTGATGGATTTCAAAATATGGTAAAACATCACAGAGATGAATAATTTTAAAACATTTCAAGGTGTACATAGTTTTAGATAGACTCTTAGTCTTAAAAAGGGTCCCTTGAAAATAACACTTCAGTTTTTGGTTCACTGAAGATGAACTTCTTCCAAATAAGGAATTGTGAAAATTCAACATATAATACGTATTTGTTCTCCGGTTCCAATTTCCATTGAATATTTTTAAAATATGACGTCTACAACTAATTTATCCACAGTTGAGATCACAGTGAGTCTGTGAAACAGTTGCCATGTATATGTAAATTTCATGTAAAAATTATGTTACATCCATTCAGGAAAAGTAAAAAAAAAAAAAGAGTGCTTTGTTTTGATAAGTCCATTTTAGAAAGTACAAAATTTTATTTGCAATTGTGACGACGAAGCCTCTTCAACATGATTAATCATAGATTTAAGCAATAGAAAAAATCTATAAGAAATACATATAAATAATGTTTGGTTAATACTAGATAGTTTCACAAAGTTTTTTTAAATTTGTATAAAATATTGCAAATTATTGACATATTCTCTTAAAACGTGTAAATTAACAAGTGATGTCCGTGGACAGCATTTTTTGATCACCAAACATAGAGACTTCTTCAAACTCAACAAATTTTATAATGTACAAATCATTCATTCATTTGTAGAATTTCTCTAATGGGTAAGGAATTATACAAAGGAAGATGTTGTATGGAGAAGTGACAAATATAATTATGGCAAGATGTTAAGTATACAATATGTAGTTCATTATTCACTAGAACAAGGGTCGGCAGACTTTTTAGTGAGAAGAGCCAAAATGAAGTTAACAGAATCACAACATTTTCATAGACCCGCAACATCGATTTTCATTCCATTTTAATGACAAAATAAAATCAGTCACAATACAGGTGTTATAAACTTCAGCAGCTCAGTATATTACTTAGAAAACAAGAAAACTTAAATAATAAAACACTTTTTGGGCTTTGTAAAGTTTACTAGTCAGAACTTGCATCACTTTCAAAAGCTTTGCTATTGTCTTGCAAGTAATTCTTTGTTTTCAATTTTAGGCATGATTGTAAATTATCGTCTGTATCACGGAAGGGAATGTTATTCGCATAAATAGGTAGAGCCAAAGATTGTGAGAATGGCAAATGCTGGTTTTTTTATTGTCATATTTCAGGCAAAATATTCCATGTATCAAATATGATTGTAGATGAAAAGATGAGCTAAAGTTGAAGGGCCTCAAATGCCAATGAAAAGAGTTACATGCGGCGCGCGAGCCCCGGTCTGTCGACCCCTGCACTAGAACAATACATTATTCATAACTGCTAACGCTTCGGTAAATAAGTGTATTGGATCTGCAATATACGTGGATTGCATCCAATAAACTTAAGTTTCTATGGAAATTGCTGCAGTTCTAATTGGTGTGATCTTGTGTTAGTTAATATCGGGTTCAATAATCACAAAATGTTTTTATTTGCCTTTGTATATAAATATTGTATGAAAAAGAATAATGCTATCACATTAATCAAGAACAAGGATACTAAGAGAATTAATTTTAAATAATATTTTTTAATAAATTAATCAAAAATATAATATGTATTATAAAAGATTATTTTAAAGCTGCCGAAATAAAGGAGTATACTTTGTGTACAGTAAAGTTATGCGGATCGTCTTCCATTTCCCCCTACTAATTCTCTCTCAGTAAATCATTATTACTCACAGAGTAATTTGTACACCTCGAGTTCATAATATAACATATACTGTATTGCAACAGTGCATCACTCATTAAGCTAAATTGTATTCTAGGATAGGCTAGAAGAACACTTTTAATATTTGCTGAAGTTTAATACTTAAAGAACTGGTGCGATGAAATAATAGCTTTGTGAAGACCGTTAACAAGTTGGGAAACACAAAAATATTTTTAAAAAATGTTCTCTTGTTGTCACGGCTGTTTAGAATCTTTTGTTTTTCTGGGCTATTCTGAGATGTGGCTCCAATCTCTTTAGCTGATGTTATAAAGATGGAACTGAAACATCGGCCAGAGAGGTCGTAGACACACATCAGCCTAGAAAACACTGCATTGAAAAAAATGCTACTTTTATTGCATTTAGAATCAAATAGAAATAATGTTATCTATTTGTAAAATATAAGTTTATTGTTTACCGGATCGTTTGTTAATAAATATAAATAGTTATTATAATCTTCGACAAATACACAATATTTTGCTAAATTTTTAATCAATTTGGGTGCAGATGGAATAACACAAACATAATTTACTTCTTGTTTTATATGAAGTAAATATTCTCAATTTTGACTGCACAAAATTCTTCTAATCAGTGTTTAGTATCTACAGTATATTTAGGGAAATTTCACAACACAATCTAATTTAAGACTATTGTTAAAATATATTGCAAGAATTTCACACGCCGTACATTTTACAGTTTACAATTCTCGATTACGAATAAGTTAATGCAAAACGGTGATAACATCTTGCATTAGTTTATTTGCAATATTAATGTATTTTTCTACTAAATTACTTAATTTATTCCGAATCTCGCGCTTAATACAAGCTTTTGCTCAGAGAAAAGAAAAAACGTATATTGTTAGCTGTATTTTTTTATGAAACCGCTCCATATTTATAAAACTTTTTAATGATAATAATAATAATTTTTGTCAGAAGAATCAAATCACGTACATAATGTGAAAAAATATCATAACAATAGTCTTAATTTTGAACATACAATATCCCTCACCATTAACTACACTAGGAGAGAGTCTGCAGTGTATTCTAACAAATTTGAAGACAGCACAAGGATCCCTTAAAAGCCGGTGGCTGCCTTGAGCGTAGTTAATTAGATATTTTGAGCTCTTCGAGTTCCTTCTCTTCGTCCACCTCATCGTCATCTTCATCATCGGATCCGTGAACAGACGCGGCCGGTGTTGTCGCCCCTGAAAACGTAGCCACATCATGTTGTGTTATTTAATTTTGGTTAAAGCGATGGTAACTTTTAAAATACATTTGTCGAAGTTACAGGCATGTTGTCAAAATTACTATATTTTTGTATAATATTTTATAAAACAAGACTGAATGCAAATAATGCAATGTTGCACACATAAAATTGTTTTTTCCGTAACCAAAATTTGACAGGAAGGAAAAATGACAAACATTTCAAATGTTCCAGAGTACATCAAATAAATTTAGCAACATTAAATCTTGTGTAAGCGTAACAGTAAACATAAATAAATACAAATATAACAATGAAAACTCACAATCGATAAAATAAATACCATGTGAAATATGTAGTTTAACCAAAACAACTTTAACATCGTCTCAAAAGGGTGTTGCAAGCTCATTTGTCACTGAGTTGCCGCAAATATTTATGATTTTCATTAATATTTTCACATCCATTGACTTGAATATCACAAATTTTTCAACAGCTTTTTAATCCTTCGGATATGGAAATTAAAGGGGTGTTACCATCGTACACTCAATGTGCACCGCATGGCAGGGTTGGCAACATGGCAAGTTCACACATTTAATGAGAATCAAGTTATATTGGTTGAACTATGACTATACCGACTGCTAATTAACTACAACACACAATAAGTTATCAAATTTTAAAACAAATTAATCTCTCAATAATTTACAATTGGACAACCTTTGTTCCAAGCACTGAGAATATAGCCGAAGAGCCAAAAACTTTGCACCTCAAAATTCCACGCAATCTAAATTTTGATTGAGAAAACCTGAATCTGGCATGAGCAGGTTGAATAATACTGTTAACAGAGTACACTTTATTTCAAATAATTGAGAAACCTTAAAACCAGATTCTAATAAGATATATAAATTATGTACAGTAAAACCTCAATATAATGGACAAAATTTTTGGTAAAATGTGAAAATTGTTAAAAACATCTGTAAATGTTACAAGTGTCCCCTGACATTGAATATTAACGTCATTCCACAACGGATGTGTTTGAATATACATCTGAAGACAAATAAATAGGATTTTATTAGTGTTTTTATATTTTTTAAACTTTATACCTATGTAGGGATCAGATTCCAAATTCACCGCCATCTCAGCCGGCATTGACGCTAGCGACATATTGTTGCCGGCTGCCATTACAGATCTGGCCTGATTTCTAATCGTTGAGCTCTCTCCTGTGTCATCGCTTCGCAGTGGTGGTCTTGCTGGCCCACGCACGCCGAGCGAGACCGCCGCTTCACTTCAGAATTCACGCGCATCTTCACACACTCATTTCTTTCATATTTGACTCAATAAACACCAACACGCCAATACACTCACTCTTTCATTTAACCACCAACCTAACCCCCAAACTTACATATAATTAAAGTGTATTTTCAGAAAAAAGTGTTATTAAAAATGCTCTTAGGTTTTCATAGCCGTTCAGAATCTTTGACCTTTCTGGCCGACGTTTGGGATCCCATTGCCGGGTCCATCATCAGGGCTGATGGAATCAGACCTGCCACTGCACAGCCCTCCACATCAGCTCTAATCAAACGTCGGCCAGATATACACGTGTTTATAATTTATTTCTATTATAGCAGAAAACTATTTTGTGAAATTAAATTTTCATGTATCCCTCATCTCTTTATTAATTATTCACATAACATTTTAAATGCATTTATAGAAACTTCACATATATATATGTATTGTGTCGTTTATTTTCTCAATAAAAAAAAACACATTTGGAAAACCACCTTATCATATAACAGGCTTTCGGCTTTAACATAAATCCCTCGCCCGCATTAGTCCATTATATCAAGATTCTACTGTATATGTATTATTATTTTATTTTCAACCTAATTGCTGAATTTGAAATACAATGCTTTATGTTTTCAAAGTATTGGGATTTTAATTAAATATGTGATTTAATTTTGATTATAAGAAGAAATAAAAACTTTTAAATGTTTTGTAGGATTGAGACCTCCAAATTGAAAAATATTTTTTAATACATAAGCTGTCACTTTCCTTAATCTAGAACTATGACTATGTGTGAAATACAACAAATAATCTACAACTACGTGACAAGCAGACAAAAACGTCTATGATGAAATTTTAAGCAAATAAATAAGCATACATAAAGTAAATATTAATTTCTTTTGCTGAAAAGTTCCGGTGAATCTCACAAATTTGGTTGTTCTGCATTCAATTTAGATTTTACATTAATTTAAACAATTCCTCCCATAAAAGCCCTTGAAAATCTGAAATAATGAATCATACAAAAACACTGCAATATCTCTTTAACGTTATCAGTAAAATATTGTAATTTTGAAAATAAATTTAATTCTATAAACAATGGTGTGAAGTTGACTTGGTGAAAAAAATGTTATTAATTAGAATAGGGTCTCGATTTGCATCAGAATCACATCATCCCACAGAAATTTATGCGATGCAATCCTCAATCGTGAACACTTCATCAAATGCTAATAAAGTTTTAAATTATGCTAAAAAAAACCATCATAACAAAACAAAACTTTTCCAGGTATAGATGTTGGGAAGTATTCTACATAGTTGTGAAGTAATACAATATTCAATAAAAACAGTAAAAAATTGTTTAAGGTTTGTTGTCTTGCACTTATGCGTCACGACTTTATAACAATAAACATTTTTAGTGACAACATTCACGACACATTATTATTAGCTTTCATCATTATCATGGTTAGTAAAAACATAAAAAATTAACAAAGACGTTTCGACCAGGAATGTTGCTAAACACATAGCTCAGGAGCACCAATCGCAAGTGTAAGGCGAAGGCATACCCAATTTATTTAATTTATAAGACGTATATCGAATCATATTTTTCAGTATAAAATTTTTGACAAATAGAAAATTGAAATAGTGCAAATCGAGACCCTAGAGAACTTTATTTATAGTATATACAGGTGTAACAGACATAGTCCACAATATTTTATGGGTGACTCATTACCTAACTAAATTACAAGTCGAAAATGTTCAAGGAATGTATATTTTTGTTAGAAATTTTTACAAAATCGTGTTAAGCTTTAAGTCTGCGAACTTCAAAATAAATATTTTCAAAATTTTTCCATTATCAATCTATGTGTATCTTTGCTTTAGGCCCTAAATCATTTAACAAAAAATAGTTTGGTTGCTCGAAATTCGATGACCATTAATTTTTTACATTTAATATATAATTTGGGATAAATATTTCAATTAATTGAAATAATTACATAATTACTATTTTTTTGAAATGCTTATAATGACATGGTTGAGATTAGACACATATTCCTTGAACATTTTCAACTCGAGTCCACCCATAAATATATCCCTGTATATATCAAAAGTTTTATATAAGAATGATGTAATGATATGTAGTGACCAATTTTATGTTATGAAATTAATCAACATTAAACCCAATTCACTGAACTAGATTTTTGAACGATGTACAAATTTCAATGTTTTAATTCATAATTTGTTTTATCAGAGGCTCCCTTAGTAAAATTTGTCACCAAAACTGCATTAGAAAATATTGTAACATTTTTAATCTCATCATTACCTTATTTTTATTTAAAAAATATATTTTCTATCATCCAGACTCAGACCGGTCGCATCTGCTGAGTACGCCATAATGCCAGTTTTAATAGTCACCAGTTATCCACTATATAAACTTATTTTAACGTAAAACATGTTTTTTCAGAAACAAAATGTGTCACGAAACTGCGTTAGAAATAGTGAATAGGAAAATTTTGGGGTCTCACCAAGTAATAAAAGTTTGTGTCTTGGTTAAATATAGTGAAAATAAAGCTTAAAAGAAAGCTGGAAACCGGCGATTCAAATCAGAAATCAGACGTTTTCGCACACTCTGCCATGATCAGTAAAATCATATGTGGAAAAGAGAAAAATATATTCTATTCAGGGATGATGTAATACATGTATCTGAAGCATGTAATGCATGTTTTAATTTTCAACTGGGTTGCTAAATTCAGTGATGTAAGCAAAATCATGTTTTGTGCATAAATAATACCAGCTGATCAGTTGTACAATACAATAAAGATTAACATCTGTAAAACTGCAGAAAACACCAGAAGCATTTGCATTGAACACTGCTACTTCCAAATCCCTAGGTAATAGAGAATGTGGAATAGTCTACCATTGTAGTAGTTTTTTTAGATGGCCCCCCCTCCCTTCACGCTCCCAGCCTCACCTGCGCCTCCGACTGCGCCCCCCAGTCTTGCGATGAGACCGTCGATCTGTTCATAAATGGTCTCGCTTAGACTCTCCAACATTCCACCACCACCACGGACGCTCGTGTCTTCTTTTGTTTCTCCTAGTTCTATCTTTGAACTATCGCATTCCTCTGTTTTTTTTATTAAACTGTCAACCCCTTCGATACTAGCAACTGTTGCGCTTTCGAGATGCTCCGAATCACATTGCGTACCGCTCTGATCATCTGTACTGGCGAAGGTTTCGGTTTGTACGCTCTTATTCATAACCGTTTCTTCTACGGCATTTCTCTTTGAAAAATCAATTTCTATTCCCCCATCTTCGCCCGTATCAACAATATTCATTGTCTGATTAATATAAGCAGTTTTGATTTCATTTACAAAATAAACCTCGATATTATTTTGTTCACCAAAGTTACCATCATTTTCGTTGCTATTTTCATCTACATTTAGAGTGACATCTGTTGGTCCATCGCTGTCAATATTCTTTTCAATGCTCTCTGCATCGATGGCCACCTCTGTAGATTGCATCATTTCATTTTCATCGCTATGGTTACCGTTTGTAAGCAATGAAACTGCCCAGCAAAAGAAATTGAGATATAACATGAAATGCAATCAATTTAAATTTTAAAGAAAATGAATTACAGAAATCTTTTAAAAAATAGATCATGGCGTTTAAAATTTAGATGACAATGAAATTGATTGCATTTCATAGACAATTAAACCACAGACATGGATACTATCTTTGAGAGTACAGGAAAAGTTATAACTAAAAGAAAAGTATATTGGCTGGATCAGGAAGCTAAATAATTATAACAAGGTTCTTAATTTGTTAGCATTTATCCTAACACACTCATAACCTCAAATATTACATAAACTTGTCCATTTTTATGATTACCTATGAACAGTGTATATTAAAAAATTAAATATATAACAACTTACACTCAGACTAGTATTTGTCTTAACATATTTGTTTTTACTCAATGTTTTTTAACATCTTTTTTTTTTTAATATTATGTTTGCGTAATATTTGAGGCCTGAAGAATTATGTGTTCCTCCACACATTGTCTTTGGCATTACGATATTGCCGCTCACCACCCTCCTCTTATTACTATAGGTAGTTTGATCATACTATGATATAGCTAGTTTGCTGCGTGTCCCCGTAGTCTTTGCGCTCTTTGTGAATATTGTTTTAAACATTAATGAATTTTTAACCCTTATAATGAATCCAGGTATTAATTGTGTCAAATAATTCATCGAGTTTACAAATAAGGAAAGACACAGTTATTAATTAAAGTTAATTAAGGTCGTAAGAAAAGCGGAAAAATGAACAATTTGTAAGCTTCAAGAAAATTTGACATAACCCAAAGTGTAACAACATTTAAATAAAATAAGGGGCTTGGCTGCATTTCAAATAACATTGACGCAACTGAAGATGGGATGACAGCAATCAAACCGATTTTGACTCAAGAATATCTTTAAACAATGAAGATATGAGATGAGAATTTTATATACTATGTAATATACATGTATTTTAAAATGTTTTTTTTTAACATTGGGTTAAAATTTCAAGGGTTGAGTTATATTCAGGCCAATATTTTGCCGCCCGGTTAAACTGCAAGTTCAAATTGAGTGTCTAAGTACTTAATTCTATATGTAGACACGAGATCATTAATTTTTTTTTATATTGACTCATTGAGCTAAACAATGATGTGCACTTTTAAGCAAGTTTATTTAGCATTGCCACACTGACCATGCAGCAAGCAATACGGGAACTAAATTAAGAGTTTTGAATAAACAACACAAATTTGATTATTTAGGTACATCTTGTACAGAAATGTATAAACACAACAAAGGAAAAATAAGGGATATCTAAAGGGATACTCTAACACTTTTAATAATACAAACAAAATGGCTTACCGCGTCGACCATCTTTAGTTTTATACATTGCAGCATTAATATTGTTGACAAGGGTTAGTTAAGAATATTCACAAAAACATCTATAATATACTATATTCTCTCTAAAATGCAAGAACCCATCATATCGTTTTCCCTATTGCTAGTAAGAAAATACCAAAGTAGTGTTTCTTTCAAATCTAATGGAGTTGTAATTTATAATAATTATAATAATATAGACACTCTTAGTATTATCGCTCATAACCAACCGCCAGAATTAAGATGCCAGATTCAGAATCAGAATTGGATCTGGGCATGGTTTCAAACCCCTTTAAGCTCAGCATTTAATATTTTTTTAAATAATCGCACAAAGTAGGTTTTAAAAAAAAAAATTATTACAATAATATACTTTGTCGCTAAGTGGCACGTGTAGGAGTGAAAGTAAAATATGTCTGATTGGGTATTTGTCAATTGGTTAAGTGAAGTTATACAGTAGCCGACATTTTCCTTTTTTTGATAATATTAAATTATGATTATGATATTAATTATTGTGAAATGTGCGAAACATTGTCTGTGAAGCAGCTATTATGTAACTAGCAATTGCAATTGACACGGTAATCTGTCATCTTACTAATATCCTCTAAGCAATCTGATGTTTGTCATCTACCCTATGTTTCACGTCATTAAAGACATGGGAAGAAATAAGGAAACAAAATATTGAATTATTTCAAAAACAGTCAGGGTACTCGCGTGAGTTTGAAATTTCTCTTTAAATATTTCATTTATTGTAGGTGCATATAATGAAAGAGTTACAACCAATTATCTAGGGGATAATATAGCAATGCTTAAAAGGACAGGTGTTAGATATATGTATATGTCTTCCAAATATTGGGAAAATGATAGCAAATTAACCCTACCAAGTGCCAGGAACCTATAACTTTGAGACAACACACAACTTGTTGATATATTGGCAAGATTTACTCTCTATCAAGGTGATAATATCGGTACCGAGTGATGTTGGGTGAGAAAATACTGCTGATTCAAGAATATTGGGAAATTTTGAAAATATACTTTTCCCTGTCGTCGGGTCGGCCTAGCCACAACTGAGTTAAAGGAGCCGAGAGTAATTTTCACTAAATATTGCATATCTTGACTAACAGTTGGTTAATTTATGTAAAATAAATATGAATATTTAGTAATTAATTTTATTGGGATATGTTTGAAGATATTCAAATGACGCACTTTGAGAATGAATTGTTTGTAATTTAAACTGGTTTAGAAGACTATACGAGGTGTTCAACTAGATCTATCGACCCAAAACAAGCAAAATAGTTTGCACAAATTAAATTATAATTTAAATACATACTCAGCAACATGCAGGAGATGCCGGAATTCATGTGGGCAGGTAACCCATTTTAATTTGTAAATAATAGGTAGTTTGATAAATCAAGATGTATTTTAATATACTGGATTTCCTCGATTATAATACGCATGTTTTTTCCTATTTTTGTGTCTCTGAATTCGGGATGCGTTATATAATTGATGGCGTCTTACAATCACTGTAAAATTTTGCAGTTGTGATGAATCATCACTGAATCTACAGAAATTTCAGACTTTGATACAATAAATAATATGCCTATTTTTAAATCCTTTTATTTTAATTGTATAACTTTGTTTGTTATGTTTACATCATGTTTTTGTTTTTTATTATTGGTAAATAAAAATAAGGGTGTGTCTTATAACCGATGACGTCTAAATCGAGGAAATATGGTATGTGCATATTTTTTATTATTCCTGGGATTAGATAGACTCGATGAAAGTTGTAATGTATATAATATAATGCATAAAATGTAATAACTGTAGACTGATACATTGCGTCTTGATCGTTAAAGTGAAATTGCCTGTCGTAAATGATTCATCTGTTCACATTGCCAGTAACAGTTTGTTTCCTCAAACATAATCCTTTTTTCTGATGCAGTCCACTTTTAGAACTAGTATTGGCTTTTATTTAATCTAGCTATTGTATTTTATGATAGCATATTCAAAGATGCATTTTTTATCACCTGTTACAATGCGATTCAGAAATTTAATATTTTTGGATTGCATCGCTGCCCGAGTGGGTTTTGTCGCAATTGTTGCTTTTCGTTTCATTTGAACTACATAATATATGCAATGATGAATATGTTCTAAATATATTTAAAAACAATAATATTTAGTCTTTAGTTAATGAAAAGATACTAGAACACTAAGGTACCGAAATCAAAAGGAATAAGTGTGAAAAAGGACTGAAATGTCGCATTTTATTACACACAAAACATATAATGATTTATCAAACTACCCAATGTATTTGATTTATTTCATAACTGCACGCATAAAATCAGACTTACGCGCTCAGAATCTATCAACAAAACACTACAGAATATAAAAATTGTTCAGTTCCAAATTGATTTTAGCAGAAATTGAGATTTTTATATTGTTCTTGTTCATGCAATAAGACTACGAGGTTCAAAATCATTTTTATTTTATTGTAACTCGCATTTGAATATTATCAGTATTCTCAACAATCCAAATAGTTCTCACGATTCCTTCAAAACGAAGAAAATTCATTAGGGTGAGTTTTGGAACTGAAAAATTTCCTACATGTCCTAGTTGATCGCCTTGTAAACTATCTATCCTAATGATATTATTTATGAATTCAAATGAAATAACAATAGCGGCTGTTTAAGTAATGCCATACTATATTAGTACTTACGCGAGTGTGACGGGCTGGGGGGCTCGGACAGGGGGCGAGGATAGGAGAACCTTCCTCCTGTTTCTGACTCCACCTCATCCACATAGTCAGGGTACACGGCGCGGAGAGCGCGCACGCGCGCTTGCCTGTAGAACTGCACAGACCGTGTTAAAATTAATATACAAATAAACATGTCAACAAAACAAAAATGAAGCAGCTTCTAGATTTTAGAGATAATTTTAATTATGAATTAAAAGTATGTTATTCTTTATAAATTGTAAATAAAATATACAAATACAATATTCTTAAGGGCAAGCTTTCATTTTTCCAATTTGAAATTCAAGAAATTCTACATGAATTAGATATGCTTTTAAGATGAGGTTAATAGTTAAATTTGTATAAGTATCAGAAAAATAATTAATGACATTATTTGTTACGTAAATCATGAGAGAGAGGGAGGTTTAAATAGAAAGAGACCACAATAAAAATGTTGATTTTCTAGCATTCGAACAAGTGTCAAAAATAACTCGTATCTGGAGTCAGTTTTCATATTGAAATAAAAATGTGTGTTGTCATTTAAAATAATCCATCAAAAATTTTATAATTTATTAAGTACCTAATTCATATGAATATGTTTTGAAATCAGCCAAGTACCTACATATATTTAGATGGTCGCTAAAATCAATATTCTAAATTTAAAATTATTATGACAGCTTCAATTTATTATTTTGTTTAATATTGTCGATTTCAAACGCCACGTTGGCGTTTTGCTGATATGACTGTTTCATAATTACATACTATATATGAAACAGACAGCCTGTGTTTAAAATGCAACAGTGTTATGTATAAACAAAATGTTTAATTGCTACGTACATAAAATGTAAATTTTTATTGCATTAGTTTAACCATCATTCAACATGTCCCTGACCTTGAGCTTATTTTAATCTGACAATATCTTAACCACCTCCAGAGCTGCGCCGGTGGGTCGGCATCGGCCAAGAGAATACATACTGGGAATTGCCCATAGCTGTCAATTGATTGATTGAAATCTGAGATTCAAATTCGCAATTGTAGCGAAAGTTGCGCCATTTGGCCATATGTATTTGGAAAAGTTAATTAGATTTACAGTGAAAATAAAACTGTTATATTGCGTCGAAATTGAGAAGTTTCGACATTTTTTAGTGTGTTAAGTGAGATTTTCCAAGTCATTTCCATTTAAAAAAGTTCATTAAAGTTTTGTGTATTTAGAGTGAGAATGAAAACTCTTTCATGTTATTTTTAATTGTCTATGATTTTGATCACACAAATTATCAAAAATTTTCTGAAATAAAAGAAGGAAGCGTTAAAATTTTACGTAAACATGACGGGCAAACGTTGTAAAATGTAATTACAATATTTTATTGTATTTATTTACATAATTCGAAATGTTCTTTTTTAATTTTTGGTCCCGTGGAATTCAAATTAAAGAGCTTTACCTGTTTGACCTTTCCCTTTTTGATATTGAGTACTACAGATAGTTTATAATATTTGAATTAATTGTTAATTTGAATGTGTGATATACTTACAATGCCAAGATTTCTCCAATCCATCAGGTCAGACAAGCGTTCAGTCCTATTCCTTTGAATAATTCTCTGGCGGCGATTTAATCTGTAGAAAATGGTAAAAAGTTTGATAAAAGTGTCAAGTCTAGTTTGATAAGTGTGACTAGCGTAAGGTCACCACTATTGAAGTAAGAAAATATACTAAAAAAACAATGTTAAAGAAGAAATGGCGGCCATATCAATACACTAATGGCTGGTTGTTTGATCAGTGGTAAATTTATGCAAAAACGGGTTGTTTGATCATTGTTAAAAATATACTAATTGAAATCACATGTAATAGTAAACTAATTTTACCCTCCAATATCAGATGGTAAAAACCGTAAATCGTTAGTTAAAAATGGCGGACTCTTCAAAACTGTTTCAAAAGGCATCTGTCACATTGATACTTTGAAAGTTGCAGTATACGACAATTAATCATTTAATATCCCGCTATTTTAGTGATGAGAGTTCGCCCAATGCTGATTACGCTGTTGAATTTATATTTGCGAAGACCAAAGATTTTTCGCCAGGAAAGTGACAGACTTCAAATATAGGGGTGAATAAAAGCATAGATAAAGCATAAAATTGTATGTATTGCCAGTAGTGAGTATTTAAAATAAATCAAATTTGACGACATTCTCATTTTGATGATTGCCTTGCAACACTACATATCAGGCGGGTTTAACTTTGACAATTGTAACATGACGTTCAAAAACCTGCAAATGTTTTTTACCACGGGCGATGGTAAAAAATTACTATAGTAAAAATTTATCATGGTAAAACCGGCCCAAAATCAATTGTTGGTTTTATTAAATCGAATGTCGAGATGTTCACCTACAGTGATTCCATGTTATGTTGCGATTAGATATATTTTGAAATCTCACCTAGCAAAGTCGTACATGTACTGAGCCAATTGTTGTACCGAGTTTTCTAGTGAGATGTATCGTCGGTCCACAACGTAGATGCCGTAGGACATGGGGTCTGCTATGTGATCTTGCATGAAGCAGCCGAAACCTGAAATCAAGGCAAATACATACTGTAATCGGCTAGAAATATTTGCACACTCATATTCCAACATTTCATGTGAATGAAAACAGAATTTTGTCTTTAACACGTTTCAGACATTTTCAAAAACATGGCCCAGTTGCGTCTGGCATACTTTGTGGTCCTATTCATTTGCTTATGTTGCAGTACAGTGAGGCGCCGTGACAGCAGATCCTATTAAACCCCAGCACAGATATCGGTCAATAAGAATATGTCGTTTTAATTAAATACAGATTTTAATCATTGCCGATAGACAATCAAATCAAATTGTATCTCAATATTCTCAATAATCGAAGGTGAATTTGATCTAGTAATCGTATATGTTTATATTAGTAAATGAGTTTCATTTCATAAATAAAGGACTAGAAAAACCAAAGTATTTTTGAATACCTGATAGATTGGTGGTGATGCTGGGGATTCCCATGACAGTGCACTCAGCCGGTGTGTAGCCCCACGGTTCATAGTACGAAGGGAACACTCCAAGATGGCAACCGCGGACAAACTCTTCATACTCCAAACCCAGAAGAGGGTTGGTGGATGATAAGAACTCGGGATGGAAGATTACCTAGTGAAAAAGTAAAAATGCATACAAAATAAAGGAAAATGTAACAGTTTTGATCTATGGGGTGTCAAGGTATTTAATTTTTTAGAAAAGTACCGCCAGGTTGGACACTCACCTTAACTCTATCGTGTACGGAATTGAAAAGATGACATCTCCGGACTGAATTCAGAACAGGATCGTTCCAGTCATCCACCTGAAAAAAAGAAAAAAAAACAGATTTAATACTATCATAAATTGATTTTTCATTAATCTATTGGTGTTGAATTCATATATATTGTATAGTGAGAAAAGCGTAAAAAAAATGACAAGATTGAAATTTACATCGAGTATAATTGATGATTTAGAAGAGAAATGGTTGCTCAACAAAAATAGACCAGAACCTGCTACTCAGACGACATCTTCCCCTCGAAGTTTTGGATTAGAAAAATTACCTGGGCGTAATTTACGGCGCTGCGTAGTGTGCAGCAGCAAGGATTACAGCGCTGTGAAGAGGAGCAACTTGATTTGTGCGCACTGTAAGAAGGGACTTCATGGAGTCTGTGCGAGAAAGCACACATGTTAACTTTTTTACTTTTAGATTACAGTTTTTGTTGTAATTTTTCTTCACAATATATATTTCCATAATTTTATTTGTATTTTATTTCCCTTGTTTTTATAAAGGAAACACCGAAAACAGAATTCGAATTGGACAATTTTTGGAAGAGATACAGTTTTTTTTCAAAACAAGGGTAAATGACATAAAAAATATAGATTTCTTTGGCATTTTTAAGTATATACGAGTAAAAAACAATGGCACTAAAACGGTTAATGACTGTTTTTGTGTTCTTTTGAAAAATTATTTCTGTCAAAAATATGGCCTATGGTAGAATAATATAAGTACAATATGTATTTAGGTTACTCTTTGACACATACAATATTTAACACCATTTTTTGAGGTATTTCTATGATTTATACGTACTGTTATGTACAGAACAAATACTGTGTTTCCATGTTATCATGTAGAGAGACGTGTGAAGGTTATGTATTAAGATTTTAGGATATACTCCATCAATAAAAACTCGGTAGGTTGTTACATGTTAGATTTATTTCAAAGATCTGCTTCTAAAATATTCACCGTGTCCTTATATAGGCAAATCTACAACTTACATGCTATTTAATCTTGTGGCGGACGTGACATTAATATTCCCATATTAAACCGTACCTAAGAACATGTGTTCTTAGGTACGGTATAATGTGGGAATTTGGTCCCATAGTACTACAGCATGCACACATTATTTTAGCTGTTTAAATCTGTCACATGATATAATTTATACGTGGTGTACAATGTATTAGTTTGTTTGTAGGTAGATGCACCAGGTATATGAATTCTCAAATAATATTGTTATTCTCGTTCGTAATATGTCCTTACACAGATATTTTTCTTTATGGTTGAGATTCTTCAGTAGGAAAACACATTGATAATATAAAGATTTTTCATCAGTGGTAAGTTCAAATGCATTAGTTACTTGGAACATGTTTATAGGAAATATGTAAATTTGTTACCATCTGAATCAAGAAATCAGTAACATGTATTGGTGTTGTATTATTTTATGTACTATGAGGTTGTGGACCTTTCACATACGGTAATGTATCATTGTCACTTACAACATTATGTGTGGTGACGGGCGGCATGTCGTCCCTCTGTAGTGAGTAGATACACCTCTTCAGTCTCACAGTGTCGTCCTTGCGGAGAAGATCGGTCGGCTCCGGAAGATGGCCTCTGCAAGATCATCAGAAGAGATTACATTAATTCAACCTAAAAGTAAGTTCAAATTACAATCCATGACATGATACAATATGAACAGGAGTTTTTTGTGCAACAATTGCATAGAAACAATATACAGTATAACCCCGATAATTCGAACCTCGTTTATTAAAAATTTGACGTAATTAGAAATTTTTCTAACACACAATACTCAAAATGTCAATTTTATAGTTGATTAACCCGTTATTTCAAAAATCCCGGTAATTAGATAATTTCGGGACCCTTGCGCTATAAATCAATGTATTTAACTTATTAAAAAATTACAATGCACATGGTTTTTTGCCCTTGGCCAATTGTGTGGAGCCTCTTTTTCGTAATGCGATACTTGTCGACATACCACAAATCTGAGCCCGCTTATATGGGACATCCTTTATGTCTTGGTCTCTGCTGCTGCCACACGCTACTAATTGTTAAAGGAATCAATATAACCACTCGCCCCACGCTGATAATTTTCAAATAGATCGACACAAGTCGCTGCCACATGCCAGTAATTGTCAAATAGATCGATATGCGCGGCGATTGTTGTCAAATAGATTGATTTAATTTGCTGCCGCACGCTGCTAATTTTCAAATAGATCGATATTAGAAGCTCTCGCCGCAATGTGAATGACGAGAGTGTCGCACTTACCTCAGACAAGTGTCATACATGCGCTGCCCAACCTTCATCTGAATCTCATGTATGGTGTCACGCAGGGCCTTGGTCACTGCGTGCCCACGGAGAGATTCCACGTTAAAGTTATTGGTCTTGGTTGGGAATATGAGGAATGCCACCACCGTCACATCCGGGTGGGTGGACTGGAATACGACAATCATAATAGTATAATATACACGAATGGTAAAAACTCGGGCCATGTGTCAACTCGTGTTACTTTCCTTCAACATATGATACAATTCTTCAATTTTGGTGCGATTTTTCAAAATAGTTGAAACGGTTGAGTTGGCGATATCATATTTTTTCGTGATATTTCCCTTACTGTCATTTTTACTGTCCACATCTCTAATTAAATCTATTTTCTTAGAAATTGTGAACTGACACCATTTTAAATTTAAAATGAAACTACAGGCAAAATAAAAAATGAAAAAGACAAAAATTTAACACAAGGATGCAATAAAAATACGCATTATTTTTTAGACTCAAAAAAGTGTAAGTTTTCATGAAATTAACAAGTAAAAGTACAAAAAAAATTACTCAGATGACAGTATCTAACATTTTCACACTAAATGACACAATAATAACTTTAATAATTGTTTTAAATGTAGAAAAACACAAAGGTAGGCCATATTACAAAAATGAAAATGTAAAATTTGAAAACTCCGAAAATGGCGCGCAAGATGACAACTTCAACTAAACTCATCTTTTAGCGGGATTTCTATCTTAGCCGGCCGTTTGGGGATGTATGTACTGTTATACAGATGGTCAATCCAAGGATTAAGATTAGGAATTAGGGGCCGGCCGTGGTGGAGTCAGCGTACATTACAATGCAATTTTTTTTAAATTTTCACTTAAAATTATTTAATGTTATGAATTATCAAATTTTTCGAGTTATAGGTAGAATTTTGTATGAAAATTCCTTTGAGGGGGATAAAATATGATAAAATTTTCGAATTATAATGAATTAATTTCAATACAACAATATTGGAAAATCGTGTGATTGTGACGATGATTGGGAACTGAGATTTAACAATGATTGGTAACTTAAGATTTAACTATGGAAGGTTCACTTTCCAGTGTACCAGTCATTGCTCGAAGAATTAGAAATAATTATTAAGGAGACCACATTCTCAGTTGTAATTATTCAGAACAGACGGTCTGTGATATTTTAAATACTAATTAAATGTATTAATTAGAAAGATATACATATAAAATCAATTTTATCGAAAAATATTGTTGTTGCACATTCTCCGGATTGGAGGATTGGAAATTCGAATCCCGGTAGCGCAACAAAAATATTTTTCGATAAAATTGATTTTATATGTATATCTTTATAATTAATACATTTAATTAGTATTTAGAAATAATCAGTTACCAATCATCGTTATAATCAAACGCAATCACAGTCAAATAACGGTTTAAATAACGATTTAACCATCACTAGTATTATCAATAGAGAACTTGGTGAAATTATTTAATACACAAGAAAAAGCTCACCTTTAAATAGTGATTCAATCTAGCAAGAGCTTCTATGAAGATGTCGGCTCCCTTGTTGCCAAACTCGTAGCGGCCAGCTATGAAAAAGTAGAGGGTCTTGTCCAGGTCAAAGTCAAAGTGGCTGAAATATTGTGCACGGACCATATTTTAGAATCAACAAAATTGAACGACTACCGTTGGTTATGTATATATCAATTAATAAACTAAATGTATCGATAAATAAAACAAATTTAATGAATCACTTCGATACATGAAAAAAATATAGTTACAGTGATTCTATCAGGAATATAAAGTTCCGGGTTTGAGATAGATAAACTTTTTCTGTATCTAGTTATCATGCTTGGTGTAGCTAGAAAAATTAAGGTCCTTTTAAAAATAGAGAAAACAGATTATGAGATATGGATTAACATAAACGGAAACATTATTTTACAATTAGCACCATCTGTGTACCAGTAGACTTTAATTGCTTAGTTCTAAAAACTACCATGACAACTCACTGATGTACCCATGGCACTCTTATGAATTCGCCGCCTTGACCTATTCAGGTTACTCTGTTCTATCTTTAAGCTAGCAAATTACTTTAATTGATTATTTACTGAATTGAAAATTTCTTTCGGTTGATCCGTTTTGTATGGAGTCATAACCTATGCTGTTCTTTAACAGAATAACATTAGAAAGGCTTGCAACTGCATGCAAATCATTAAAGTGTCTACTTCCTCTTTTATTAATTTGCGAATTTTACTATCTTATTGTTTTTAAAGTGTTGATTTCATGGCCGTTCTTTGCGTTGGAGGTGCATTTGGTGCATGATTATTATTTCATGAAGGATTTTCAAACAATAAAAGAATCATGTTCAGTCATAAAAAGTGTTACCTACATTTTTATATGGATAAGAAGGTATTATTTTATGTTAAAACTTAAACTTTAAAATCACTATTAATAGTGCTCTAAAATTACAAATATATTACATGGTAGGGTTGTATAAACAATGGATTTATTTTGTCTAAAGGCATTGGTTAAACGAAAGTTCATAATCCTAGGTACAACATATATTATATATGATTGTATAATATCATTGGTAACATCATAACCTAAATCTATACCTAATGCATGCCACTGCGCGTCATTCTTTCTTTTTTTTAAAAATCAAAGTCAATGCATCACATTTCCACTTGAATAAGTTAAGACTTGTTTGCAATGTTCCCTCTAATTTTCAATCACAGTGTGCAAATTTTTTGTGCAACTTTAAGGACCCAATGCTAACTATTTGTACGCCGGGGAAAAAAATAAGAAAAACATTACCATACCAGTATAAGGCTACTATGGGTTGGTCACATTACTAATGAAGACGTATCAATACACATAAATAAGTTAACAGAACTAATAACTATCGAGAAAAGCTGCATTCTCTGGGCACATTCTCCGCAATGAAAAATGTGATCTTTTATAATTCATTGCTTAGGGGAAGATATAAGATAGCAGAGGCGTAGGTAGGAAGAGATTATCTCGGCTGTGTGACCTCAGAAAGTGGTTAGTTTTCAAAATATTGGTGATATTATAAGGAAACCGACCTTCAATAATTGAGACATTTTAAAATTTTAATATTAGAAAATATAATACATTTTCGAATTATCAGTAGGATATATATATATTTCATTTAACATTTATTTCTTCTCTATGAGAGTAGGACTCGTGTATAGAGAAGGAGTATATACGAGATAATTTATGTTTCAGTTAGTCTGTGTATATATTTTTTTACTTCAGATACAAATTGTAATTGTTCTAATTGTGATGGGAAGATTGTTAAAAATAGTGATTTTGGGTTGCGGTATATTTTAGTTTTGGTATATCAATTTGGTCTCTAAATCTTGTAGATCGGAATTAGCTTCTAAAGTTTAATTGATTTTTAATTTTGAAAATTTGGATTATTGATTTTTTTTGTATATGTCTATTATTTTTGGTACTTTGAAATCTGTGAAAAGTTGTGTACTTGGATAGTCTTTTTTAGAATAATTTTTATTATCATTTTTTGATCACATGAAGAAGAAGTCTTGATAAAAATTATGCGCACGCTGGGGAACATCGCTTGATTGGTATTTAGACTCACCCATAGAAGTGCCCCCTGATAAATTCGTGAATTTTCTCCTTGGATGTGGCGTGGAGATTTTGGAATTCGTGAATTGCGCTGAACTTTTTCACATTCAGCCCATTTGGCGTGATGATGTCGGGTTTTCTCTTCAACAGATGCTCGGCCTCGAATCCTGAAAGGTTTATGATACATATTAAAAGGGTGAGGTTAAAAATAAAAATTTTCAAAAATAACTAAGTATTTTTTTTAATTGACCAGCATATTTGGTCTAATGGCAAAATGCTTGACTAGGATTAGAACCTCGTTGCAAGGGACCAGCTAATTGAGTTACATTTCTTGAGTTATAAGAGAAATTAATAGCTAGATTGAAATTTGTTAGTGTAGTATAGTAGTGATATTATATATAAAAATAATATAATAAAAAATACTTTTAAAATTGTGATTAAGAAATAATAACGAAGAAGAAATAACTAGAATTTCTCAAAAATTAAATATGTATCTCTCAGGGGCATGCAGTGCATACAAGTAAAAAAGCTATACAACAGACTTATTGCAATTAGCGTCATCAGTAGAAATTTTAATGGCTTAGTTCTAAAAACTACCACGACAACCCACCGCGGTAGTCATAGTGCTGGTAGCTAGAATCGACACATTGTAGATATTAACATTACTATCTTCTATTTTTAAGCTAGTGTATTACTCAAGTCATATAATTGGTTACTTACTAAATTGAAAATTCCTTTCGGTTGATCCGTTTTGTATGGAGTCGTTACTTATGCTGTTTTTAACAGAATACCATTTGAAAGGCTTACAAGTGTCTACTTCCACTTTTACTAATTTGTGAATTTCACTATCTTACTACTTTATGTTGATTTCATGATTGTTCTTTGCATTTGGTGCATGATTTGTTTTTGATTTGGGAAAAACAAAAAGCAATTGGCAGAACTATTTCCTACGTTAACCTTTAATAAAAATAATTATTTCCTTTAGTTATTACGTGAAGGATTTTCAAAACAATAAAATAATCATCTTCAGTCATAGAAAGTGTTATAAACATCCATACATTTTTTATATGGGTAATAAAGTATTATTTTACATTAAAACTTTAAAAACACTATCAATAATACTCTAAAATTACAAATAAATACATGGTAGGTCATATAAACGACGGATTTATTTTGTCTGAAGACGTTGGTTAAACGAAAATTCACAAACCTATGTACAGCATATAATTGTATAAAGTCATTGGCAACAGCATAATCTAAATCTATTTCTACTGCACGCCACCGGTATCTATTAATATTAGAATATTTTAGTAGCGGAATTATTACACACATATTGTATTTATATTTTAATGTGTCATTTCTTTTAGGTAAATATTTCAATTATACATTTTTATTATATGTATTACTGCACTCTCGAATAGATATTGAAGTTGGACTGTTGAAAAATGGCTTCATAAGCAGCTGACATCAGTCATGTTCTATCTCTTATTATTGAGCAACAGGAAATGTGTTATTTAAACATGTAATAAGCGAAAACACTGAGATTGTTAGTGTTTTGTAATTAATGAAGTTTAGTGTTTATTTCATAAACAGTCAGTTGTTTATTGTTATGTCGTCAACAAAACACATATCTTCCAAGTGTTAGACGTGTTGATGGCTATGTGAAAAAATGTGGGGAAAAATCTTATCTTATTTATCACAAAATGGCATAAATATTGAATTATAGTAGTCAAAGCCACCAATTATTATGCATATTATTTTTACAATTTAACTTATAAATTAGACCACAAGGGAAGGGTTGTCCAGCGAAAAAATTTCAATATTAAATTGTAATTGCTCATAAACCATCAGGGTGAGGTAAGTGGGAGGGGTATTGTTCGACGTGCGTGATTTGCGGATTTGCCAGTCGCAATGTCCACCCACTTCATTTTCTTTTATTCTATATATATGTATTTTTTATCTCTATTTTTATTTCTGTCAAATCTTAAATAACAGCACGAAAAAAACTGGCTACTTTATAACAGATTTCAGTCTACCAAAGTAGCCAGGACAACGCTGTATATATCACAAAAATATGTATGTCAATAAATAAATAAATGAGTCACTGGTCGGGAGCGCACTGCGCATTCGCGGTTGAGCAACATTTAAAGTGCGGTGATTCATTAGTTCGTGCGCGTCACGCTTTTTGTACTCACTTTAATATTCGACGAGTAAGTGGTAGGCCGAGCACACAACTTATCTGGTGTTGGGTTCAAAAGTTCAGACAAGAAGGGACAATGGTTAACCAAACTCCTCCGGAACCATCAACGTCAGCAGTGACGCCAGAACATGTGGCTCAAGTTCGACGTGAAATTATGCGCAATCCGCGTAAATCAATAAGGAAGATTGCAGCCTGTACTGGAATAAAAAAATCAACAGTGCACGTTATTTTGAAAAATAAACTAGTTTCACCCATACAAACTGCAAATCGTGCAGTTTCTCAACGAAAATGACTATTCCTTACGTGAAACCTTAGCGAGAACGATGCTGGAACGTTTTGGAACAACACAAACGCTTGGAAACATATTGTTTACTGACGAAGCACATTTTTATATCGATGGCTATGTTAATAAACAAAACATGAGATACTGGTGCCTCGACAACCCAAGGGAACGCCATCAAAAACGTTTGCCTTGTCTAAAAATGACAGTGTGATATGCAATTTCTGCCCGAGGGATAATTGGCCCTTATTTTTTAAACCAGCGAGAGACAGTCACTGCTGACGTGTATTGCTGAATGTTCGACGAGTTTTTGGTACTGTAACTGCAGCTGTTTCCCGGGTTCAACAACAGAACACAATTTTAGCACACACACAGCTAGAGTTTCAATGGAGAAGCTGAGGGGAATTTTTTCCAATAAATTAATCAGCAAGTACGGAGACATACCCTGGGCACCTCGGTCACCGGACGTTACACTGTGTGACTTTTTTTTTTGTGGGGATACCTCAAGTCGAGAGTTTACAGCAACAATCCTCGAACAATTCAAGCCCTACAAGAAAATATCCCGCGTGAAGTTGCTGCCAACGATTTGCTCTCGCGTGTTTGGAAATTTAAGAGTCCGATTGCAAGTGTCTTGAGAGGAATGGACAGCATTTAGACGATATTGTTTATAAAATGTAAAATCCTCATTGTTAAATTCCATTTTGTATAAATAAAATATGAGAATAACATTGTAGTTTTTATTTAATTTAATATTAAACTTGAAAATTTTCCACTGGACATCCTTTACAACTAAAATGAGATCAAAATTGCAAACATAATTAAACCAAATGCAAAATAAAGAGTAGCTTGCTGGTCTAGTGGTTAAGACACTGGTCTAGTGGTCGGGGGTTCACACATCGTTCCAGGAGACCAGCAAGTTAGTCCTATTTTCATAGTACAAACGTTTAGCTTAGTTTGAAAATAGTTAAGAATATTGATGTGACATGTATTCCGTGCACACATCTCTATATTATTTTTTAAAAATGAAAAAAATATCTTTATAAAATATTTAAATTTAAATATCTTGAAAGTGTCATAAAATATTAGTGACTTTGACTCCAGGATGATATGTATTGTGAATCATTTTATAGATATAGCTTAGAAATGATCTATCTTATACGTAATTGAATGTCAAACTAATTTTAAAATCAATTAATAATAATTTGCAAAGAATAGATCGACATTGTGCAGTACTGACCTGTGATGTCAGAAACAGTGGTGAAAATGTGCGCCATGTGCGTGGCTGCCCGCTCCATGCAGTAGCGGTGGTATATCTGCCTCTTGCCGGCCTCTTCGTCCACTTTGAACTGGTGAGAGACACCCGCAACATGATAATATATCCCAAACAAAAAATTCAACATTACGACATTGAGCAAATTATATGTTCTCAGCACTACGTCATACAGTGCAACGTACTTGTACAGATATCAATCAAACAACATAATAACGCTACACATAAATCAAGCTTTTACAGATAGCTAACTACATAATTTTGATTTGACATACCATGTGCTATAAACATATCATTTAGTCTTTGGGACCAGTTTCACACTTTTTCCATATATATAAACCTTTTCAGGTGACCAAAAATTCTTCATCTCATTACTTGAGCTGGTCTTGCATTCTTTAACTATTACTTTGTCGAGTATTTTTTAATTGATTTATTTATAACACATTATACTTCCGCAGCATCAAGCCATACATGATTCGACAACTTTCAGCAGTCAAACTTGCTTTGTAAATATAATTTTATTGAATTACTCAAAAATGCAACATTTTATTTACTCTTAGTGCAATATGAGTAATTCTAATTAATGTTAAATATAACTCACTATTAAATATATTCATGTGATTCAATTCTTTGATACAGCTCTCCATAAACAGTGAATTCATAGAACATATTTTACTCAGTTCCTTTAACATGTCCCGTGCTGACAACACGCATTCTCCGAGCAAGTGACGCATAATGAGTCTGATGTGTATTACGGTCCTATTAATTTCTTTATAAAATTACAACAAATTGGGAGTGCCTTAAAAGCAAATCCTTTTAAACCTCAGCAATCAGCAAGATTTTCAGACTGTTTCTTGCATAAATTTGAATGGATTTTTGTCAGCAGTGAACATGTTAACATACACTCTCATCATGTAAGAAATAAGGTAACTCTTCGAATGAGAAATGTACAATTCTTTCAAATTACTCTAATTACTAATATGTTCAAAATAATAAAATTTCCAAATTAACTACAAAAATGCAGAATTTAACTTAAATAACTTTATACATAATCTTAAACATTACTTGACCAATATATAATACACGATAGCAGTTTTATGTAAAATAATAAATACAAACTTGATCAATTTTTTTTTATAAATCAAATCTGACGATTTGAACCTGAGATTTTTTCTATGGCTGATAGACTGCCCTATCAAATACATAAATTGTATATTAGATTATAGTGATAAAATGACAATTGGTTTAGTGATGCGCAATACCGTATACGTACCACAATTACACACATGCAAAAATGCATCTCTTCTACAATTAATAATACAACGGGAACGTATAATAATTATTCTACAAATAAACAAAGAAATCAAAGATAAATATTGTGGAAAGTGCAGCTAGGGAGAGTTGCAAGGAAGGTATATTCTACACATTCCACTTGATAAAGAATATGAGAGTACATGGCACTAATAATTATAATTGTATATTACATATATATGTAATGAAAATAGCAAATCGCATTCTGTCAATACAATTTAACAGTGTAACTTAATGTATATAAAAGAAAAAATATTATTTAAAGATAGGTTAGGTTAGCCTCACCATTTAATTAGAAATGTGGTGGACAACACGTGCACATGATTTTTCAACTCTGGTGGGGCAGTTCTAAAGTGATTATCGTATAATTAACAGGTACATATACATATATACCAAAAGTTTGAAATTTTGACGGTATTAAAGTAAATTAGTATTGTCACTGCGGCCATGTTTGTGTGTGGCCCAGCTCCGTATACTTAATATAAATGTGAATTAACTCAAATAAGAAAAAACTAACAACCATTTTGAGTAGAAATTCTAGTGTTCGGCCGGTACTCTCTTATTCTTTGAACTAAAAATAAACTAAACTAGGGAGAAATAAAAAATTGGTAAAATCCAATATGCCACACACATCTACCTTGCTCAGGTTATTATAGAAATCTGTGTTGCCTGCGCACAGATACCTGCCCAGCAGGGTGGCGTGCGTGGTGAACACTGTAGCCACGTCCACATGGCGGGTCCTAGAAATGAACAAAATAAATAAAATTGTTAATTTGAAATTTGATAATTATAAATTATTCAAAAAATTTGAGACCCAAATTTTCTACATACTTTATAGTTGATTAATCACACTAATTTAATAATTTTCAGAATCTTGTGCCATAAATCAGTTTTAATACATTTTTAGGTCACATAATTCTATCACTGCATTGTGCATTTTCTAAGAAAGTATGTATTTTTCATGAAATTATAGTGCATTTTGTCACGAGTTTTGCGATTATTTACGAATTTCAAATTATGGGGATTTATGTACATAAATAGAATTCATTATTTTGGTCCTATGAATGTCGAATTAATCTTACAGAACTAATATTGGAGTGAGTGAGATTGAAGATGATAGTGAAAAAGTTCACCTGAGAGCAATGAGTCCTACGCCGGCCTGCCACTCGTGGAAGTGAGCCACGATCCTCGGGGGGGAGTCACACCAGACTTCAGCAGCTTGCCTAAACTGTAAATATATAGGATTTATTCATCTGTTATACCATTTATATCGGAATCTTGGTTTGTTTCAATTCTTTCAATTCGGTTACAAACAATTGACACCATTACAAAAAAGGCATTAATAATGAAGGTATGTTACTGTGAAAACTGACACTTTTATATGTGTGTGTGTGTATGTGTGTATCAGATGAGCGGTAGGGGTCATAGGATAAAAGAGGCTGTCACTGGGGAAACGAGACTCTTTCCTATCGTTCCTTTGCATTAACAATAATCAATATCTGAGTTATATTATTGTACATTATTGTAAATATATTATTGTAATAAACTAGTGTTGTTACACGTATCATATTGAGTTTCACAACAAGCAACTTGAGTGTACAGAGATAAGGAAATAACTCAAAGGGAATCTGGTGGTATTTCCATTGGTGGTATTTACTCTTCTTGCAGTTTTTTTTATATAACACTAAAAAATTGGCTCATGTCTATCATATATATTAACTTATTCTGTGACCGAATAAGGAGACAGATAGTATTATAAAAGAATGTCACACCTTCATTCACCAAAGCCTTTAAATAATAATAGTTCTACTTTAAACATACCAAACCAATATGAAAATGGTGTGTTGAATTATGTTTGAATGAGTTACCTCCTGAATGAACTGAGCCACCATGTAGCCCAGGATGACGGCATCATTGGCCTCGATGTCCAAGTGAGGAATTCCGAGGTTGCAGGAGTTCCAGAGGTGCTGTTTGTACTCATCCAGCCTCCAGGCCCCGGAGCCAATGTCGAACAGGACGATCTGAGGGTTGCCATCCACCAGCCACGTTCCCGTATGCAACTGTAAGGATAAATTACCTAATGACACTTTTGTACTGAAACCCATTAAAGTTGAGACAAGTGGAAATCGTATATGGTGTGAGTTAGCTCGAGGGAAAGACAGCACAAATAGAACTACTACAGAAAAGAGAAAAAACTATTCATATTCAAAAGTTACTACTGTTAAAAAAGCCAATCAATTCCGAAACCAGAAGTGGTTATATATAATTATAAAATATCATAATTATATCAAGGAAAAAATAAATATTGGAAGGATACTGCTATTTATTCGTAAAAAAAATCCCTTCTGGCACTGGCCGCAAGAGCCAGTAAAAGGAAAAATATTTCCCGTTTTTCTCTAGGGCCAATTTTAATAGTTAATTTTTTTGAGCAACTGCCATTTTGAATGATGGCGGATCAGGCTGGCTAATGAAATTATGCTTAGATGTAGGTCAATTTTTCAGATAAGTTTGATCGAAATCTGATAACAATAATGGGAGAAAATCCTAAAGTCATAAGCAGTAAACAATTCGGTGACAACGTGGTCAATAAGTAATCCGGATAATATTTAGAATGGTTGGGGCAGTATGCTTTTTCATTATCAGATGTCAAGTTATAATGTTGTAAACCGTAAAAAATTTGGTAATAATGTGGCGGCTGTTGTATTATTTTGTTCTTCTGAGATGCTTTGAGAAAATCTTTTCACGTTTAAAAAAATATATATGAAATCACATAGCAATTTATAGGGGCCAGAATATTTTTTCATGTTAAAAATATTCCACTATACTTGTGCTGAACAGGATATGTGAAGCGAGCCAGGGCGCCGAAGTGATGGAAATGAATATACTATGAGGAATGAAGAATTGCGACCATCGTATGAACGATACATCATCAAAAGTGATTTAGACACAAGGCAGAGTTATTATAATAATCTAAGATTCTCGGATGAAGTATCATGGGTGGTAATGCAATGATACACCGATAGTGATATAGAGCTCACAGCAATATAAGGTAATTTACTGTGCCAGAGGGTGGCTGCTAATTAATATATAAGAATAAGGTATAAGATGTGTCATTGGAATGTTTTTAATGTTGGGAAAATAAGATATGGTTTGACATTTAATGCAATGAATGACTAAAGTAATATAAATTAATAATGATGTTATTGTCCATGACTAAATAAAAGGAGGTACACCGTGGCCGGGAACTCATTCTCTCGCCGCAGTGTGCCTACAGTGAACATCTTTCAGTATTTTTCATTTCTTCATCATCATTGAGAGAAGCGGAGATCGGTGAACCACCCCTGTTTCTTGGAATAAATCGTATGGCTATATGTTCCAGTACTTATTTACTTAGCTAATTAAAATAATACCTTTTAAGTTACTTAGTTTGAGATAATTTTCATATTAATTGATTATAAAACTATTTATGGCTCTTAACCACTGTACTATACATATTTGACTTTCTCAGAAGTTTTCCGATCCCCAGTCTAGCCTATTGAAAATGATAATATTTGATACCTTGTATCCTTGTGATCTCATCGCGTTAACCGCTACACTCAGGGGATTGTTCTCAGGAAAGTCTGCTTCCTCTACTTCAGTTCTGGCGCAAGCTTCCTTATATGGACCTGGAGGTAAATAACTCCTCGCAATTAATTCAATTGTTACATGAACAGTGAGGGGCCGGGATTAAAGAAACTTCTTTACAGGTTTTAGTAGCGTGACAATTTTTCATTTTTTAACCATCAACCTAATAGATGTATTTTGGTGTTGCGGTGCCGCGTTGACCTAGTCACTGTTAGTAAAGCAGATTACCTAACATCTCAAAAATACAAAACAGTTGGAAAGATAGCTTTGAATTGTACATTGATATTCTTCTTTATGAGATTTCTGGTGTCATTTGTCAGCAAGAACAGTCAGAGCAGTTGATGGAGAGTAAAAAACTAACATCACTTACCGAGAAGACAATACTGCTCCCCCATTTCTTCGGTGGAGATATAAGCCTTGGAACGGATGACGGTGTAGATTCCTCCAACTGAAAACAGGAGAAATGACAATTTAACACAATAACATTTGAATATGGGATTTTTTTGTGTGATTATGTTATTTTATTGCTCCCAGGGGCTTCTGTCATTCGTTTTTTAAATAAGGTAAGTATCACTCCTGCCCTTTTTTCACTGATCCTCATCCAGGCAGTAGCATATTTTGCAGAACTCCACTATGCAACTTAATTTGTATTTTAATTTGCAAATTTATTGTAACCTTTATTCAATAAACCTGTGATCAGACTGTAAGTACTTATTTTGCTAGCGCAATATACCATTGTCGGATTCCTTTACTCACTGTAAAGCCAAACTGAATAGCAAATGATCTTAACACATCAATAGTTTAACTTATGGAGGAATACTCTTTCTGATACCAACACTCTTTACATAACCGTCTACATTGAGAATATTTTTTTTACATAGGAATGTGGTAAATCAATGGCGCAAAGAAATATACATTTTCTTTCATGACCGCCCCATGTGAAGACTTTGTTTGGTTTATCTAGTGTATGACAAAGGGTTTATAAACCAGTATAATTTAATTGAGAATTAAAATACAAAAATGAAGTAATACTTTAATATTTTGAATGTGAGTTTCTTCTGTTAATATTCATATAAAATTGCAACATCCATAATAATATTACGTTTCCCCGTCTACATCTGTGACTTTCTGATGTCGACCTGTTTAGTACTTGCTTAAACGGCTGCTACGATCTGCGGGCGGCTATTGTGGCCATGAAGCTGCCAATAGTGGCTGCTACGCGGCCCATGGCTTCCATAGAATCCATATTTCATCTAAAGCAATATGCACAAGGATGCACAAGTCATCAATGGTCGCGTAGTGGCCACATAGCCGGTCACGGGGTCTAGCAGCAAGCAATAGCCGATGAGACTCTGATCACGCAGCAGTATGCAATCGTCTGAACCAATTGCTTATCTGCTAATTGTATAATGTTGTATCAAAGTGTAATGTATAAGAATGTTATGTTTGACATAGAGAGGTATGAGGACGGGATGAAATGTTTTCAGCCTACCAATAGATGGTGCAAATTGTTTATGGTTTGCGCAGTGTCACCCTTTATTTGCTAGTTATCTAAATTTTTGGAGCCCTAAAGCTTGAACTGTTGGCATTTTGATTTTGATTAAAATTCTCATCAATTGTCTCTGGTGTGAATACAAATTTCAAAGGCCTTACAGTTTTCGAGCTATGTGTGGATGAGAATTAGGGATACGTTTATAGATATATGATGCATATCATAGAATGATGAAATTTAATTTTGCTTTATTTCGCAAAATATATAGTCACACACGGCTTATTTCGTGTACTGACTGCACGCACCTGGTAATTATGAAGCCACCGTAAAATAAATAAGAACTCCGATAAAATTGAGAGATGGAAAGATTAAATTAAATAAATTGTTTGCGAATTAGATTGTTTCTACGAAACAATGCAAAATGCTTAAAGAAAGGAGTGGTCATCCCTTTGAATGGTGTTGATTTTTATACACGCATAAAGGTGAGTTCACACACCGTGACGTCCACAATGAAGAAAGACAATACTGGTAGAAGGCGCCTAGGAGATAATATTTTCTTTACACATGCATATTAAGTTACACGACACAATTAGAAATTTACACCGCTGAGAATTCTAGAAAAGGTTCCTTGATCTCTGAGAGAATCATTCCAGTTCTGAATGTCAAGAATATTGAAGTTTTTTTATGTGTCAATTGGAAACAATAGAAGAAACAATACGAGGTTAGATTTTTAGGTGTTTTTTTATATAAATAAAGATTTGACTATTCAAGATTAATTTGTCAATTTTAAAGACATCTTTTGAAATCAAGGTATGATATTCCAAAGTTTTGTGACATTCTTTATGTCTATTCTTTAATGGTGTTTAAAATAAATAAGCAGGACCGTTCAATGCATACAAGAAAAAATGATGTGCATTACTAAAGATTCTGGGAAATAAAAATAAAATAAATATCATCTTATGAAAAGACCCTATAAAGTTATCGCCGTTATTAGTCAGATTTGTGTAAATTTAGAAAAATTGTAAATCATTTGTGTATATGGCAATTCTGGCAGGCAATAAATATGCTAGCAAGCATTTTTTTTCAATCCTTATAACAATCACACTGAACTAAATATTTTCTAACTGAACGTCTGCAAATTTTCTGCTCTTTTCAAACAATTTGTGCTTAATTCTGTTATCTTCAAAAGGGATTAATCCTTACTGAAAACTGCGTGCAATGACACCTTCTACATGTTTGAATTGCTAACGGCGTTTTATTTTCATGGTATATTTAATGTCATTCCGTATTTTGTATGGTGTTTGTCATAGAAAAAATATGTTTTTGCATAGATATATTAGTTCATTATTTTTTTAATGAAATGTTGAAATTAATGTCTTTCTGTTGTGAATTTTGGCAATGGTAATATGTAAATTTGATATACGTTTTTGAGAACTATTGATGAAACATTTTTAATATTCATTGTTCGAAGGAGGAATCGTAGATAATCGAAGAAGCAGAGTACAATATGGAGCAACAAAAGAACTTGCCTTTTTCGAAGTAATAAATTCAAAATTTAAATTGATAAAATTGTTCTCAAAATTAGAATACTTTTTCTCACATTTTTTTTGGTACCTAGTATACCTATTAGCAGCAGTTAGCCCTAGTATTAGCCCTAGTTAGCATCGTCGGTAACAGCATAATTCAGATATTGTTACAGATACATACATAGATCTCCATATCTTTGAATGTGATACATAATTTAAAGGTCAAAACAATTTCCAATTCCTCAATAACAAATCCATTTTTGTCATTTTAAGTTTAGTGACAGTAGTAGAAATTTAATTGTGAGTTCAAAAAATCGTAGCCTGCATCACCCAAAATGTTTAAAAAATAATAACTATTAAATACATTCTTAATATGTACTATACATAATTTTCATTGTGAGAATATTGGGTTGGTGGGATAGTAATTTTGTTTTAAACAAGCTCATGTTGTAAGGTATGCAGGAATCGTGCGGTGTTGGTAATTTCTAGTTTATGACATATCTTCTAAGGAATGCCATATTAGCGTACAGTTGCCAGTGCAGAAGCGAATCAAATTACATCAATATCGCAGCCACAAAGGGAACAAAAACAGAGGGCATCCATAAAAGTCACGACACTATCAAACATATGAAATATTGGAAGATTGCTGCGGCAGAAGCTTCAATAGTCGACTCAAGCATGCTTGAGAAAATGTATAAAAGTGAATGATACAAGAGTGATATATCAGAACAGAAGAATGTGATGTCCTATCCACTCTGCCTACCCCTTCGGAAATGGCGTGATGGTAAGTGATAAATAACTGCGAAATATTCAATATATGTATGCCGGGCCAACATTTATCCCCAATAAATCAGTGCACAATACATTAAGAAAAATATCAGATAAAAAATAATAGTTGACAATTTTTTTATGAGCATTCAAATGTAAAAATAATTCACACCCACGTGTAATATAAAGCACAGAAAGATTTTGTCTAGAAAAAAATTGTAAGATTATATTTTAATTCCTCTCAATGAAATGGAATTCAAGATTTTTAGATTTTTAGATTACTCAGTCATTCATTTAATAAACATCTATTGCCGCTGTATTAGAAATAAGCTTTTTATTAAAAATGTCATGATGAATGTTACCTTTGTTGGCCGCCTCCCACGCCACCTCGAAGGTCCATCGATTCTCCTGGTTGGCTGCCTGCCCACGATCGAGGAAGGCCCGTAACTCATGGCTAGAGTCCACGCGGTAGAACCGCTTGTTGGCACGGTCCCTGGACATTCTTCAAACTGTGGAGAGAATAAAATGTGACATATTTAATATCATGGGTTCATATTCGAAGTACAGCGATTGACTTGGTAGTCAGTGAGTGTAAACTTGTCTACTGAACTAAATGTTGAAGATTTGATTCCCACAACTATGGTCTTAGAACCAAAAATTCTTCAAATAAAAGAATTAAGAAATAAAAATAATTGGGATAAGGAAAATGTATTTTTTAATTCTGAATTGTTTTTGTTACATAGTAACTGATAATTTATTATCGTCGGTAATTAATATTAATATAACAAAAGCCCAGGAATGTTTCTGTTATGTGACGCTGTACCTGGGTAAATCTTAAGGAATATTTTACGTTATATGTAATATTTGAATACAAATTAAATGTACCAATAAGAAAGATATACAGATAAAATTAATTTATCGAAAAAATATTTTTGTTACCACCCGGACTCGAACCAGGAACCCTTCCTATCAGAGTGGCGATAAAAATATTTTTTGATAAATTAATTTTATCTGTATATCTTTCTTATTGATACATTTAATTTGTATTAAAATATCACAGAATTATGTTCTGAAAAACTGCAACTTCACAATAATAATGTGTTCTCCTTAATATGTGGATTAATTAAAGACAATTTTACTGTAACCTGTTATGCTTTTCTATGTGAGATTAAGTGCTATTTCTGTATTTAAAAATTCTGGTATTAGACATGTAAATAGAAATCTGAACATGAAAACACGTCACAAAACTGAGCCAAGAGCTTGTGCTATGAAAATAGTCTGTTAGCTGGTTCCAATCCCTGACCATACTAGTGGAAGATAAGGTTATGTACACAAGTTATTAATGTTATTGGTTAGATATTTGCTTATCTATATATGTTTGTCACATCTTTGAATCTAGTATCTGTTAGCGATATAGACTGTCTTGGTTAAAGAAGATTGTATCTGGACAGATTATAATACTACACGCCTATCTTTATGGAACTCTCTCGACAATGAGAACAGATACATAACAATCGGTTGAGAGAGATCATGTGTGTTAGTTCATTCATAATTCTGTAACAGCAATATCTCTGAATGCTGAACTCAGCAGATAAGTACAGGCGTTATGTAATAGAGATATTTGCAAGTGCTGATAAAGTAAAATTATGGCGCTAAAATATATATTTTTTAATCTAATACACTGCTTGGCTTACTATTTAAACATTATTGTAACTCCTATTCCTTGACCTGTTCTTATCTAAGTTGACATAATCTCTCTCCGAGACAATTTATTATTATTTCATATAGCACTAATCATGATAAATAAGTGTAATTAAAATGTGTCCTGCAAGGTTATTATTATATAGTTCAGGGACAGAAAAAATATAATTGAACTCAACTATTACAAAATTAACCAACTGGGTATTTGTGTACCTACAGGATCCGTGACATTTAAGGTTATGTGTGAAGAACAGTGTATTCAAAAAAGTATAATAATAAATATCTCACATAAATAAGTACCTTTATACAAGGTAACACAAAATAAATATACATTGTGACAGCTGTCCGTATCACGTAGAAACATAATACAAATAAGTTTTGCTGTCAATTCTGTCACATGAACAGTTATCACATCAAATAAGGTGAATTATTTTAACTAGTTAACATACTATTTTCTCATATGTAGAGAGGATAGAGCGCCATACTCTTCTGTCCCGACACATAACTTTTGCATAACATTCACAGATTTTCTCATGCAAGCTTGTCAATTGTTGAGGCTTCTACAGGACTATCTTTCAGTATCTGGTAATGCCAAATGTTTCACAGGCGTCCTCTATTTCTGTTGCCGTCAATACTCGCGCCATATATCTTTTTTACTATTCTCTCCTCGTTCATTCGTCCTGAACCACCATGACCAAACCAACTAAGCAACCCTTTTTAAATCCTATTCTCTATGCTGATACCAACTTTACATTCTCTCCTAATTTGTTCAACCTTTACACCTTTATCATAACCTCCTCGGTCCTAGTATCAAGTATAAAATAGTATCAGAGAATTAAAAATATTCAGCTCGCATCTTCGATAAATCTTTTCGCAAATAATTCTAATTATTATAAAATATAACATTAGGCCAAACAATTTAAAAAATGAGGTAAAATTGACTTCTACTATACCATTATATACTTTAAAAGTAGCAAAAAAGTCAGCTTCTCTCAGTCATTTTTGAAGTCTATAATGGTATAGAAGAAGATTTTACCTTCTCTTCACAAATTAAAGCTCATAGCTCATTTCAAATAATTGACTTAATATTTAGTTGAGGTTTGCCTTTAAAAAATAAATAAAACCAATAATAATAGGAAAAAAAATTACAACAATCGTGACATGATGCATCAGTTATGACTACACCGTAAACGCAAGCCAAAGTCAGATATATAAAACGGCATAGTGCAAAATATCAAAGGTTCTGAACGGCCAATGAAACGATTGGTCCGGAATATGTTCAGAATCAAGACTGATCCAAAACCAATTTGATATTATCAGTACAATTATACAAGCAATAATATTTTATTTTTGTTGACCCTGTAATTTTATTGGCAAGTTCACGACGATGATTAAGTTAATAGACACACACTCAAGTAGTATATGTATAAGGCATGATTTATTGCATCGCAAGCCAGGGGCGTGCCGACTCTTATCACTCGTAATATTGGCATATATGACGAATACCCTAATTCAATTTTTTACTAAAAAAAAACATGTTTTCCGGTAGAATTGAGTGCCCTGATTTCTAAAAAGAAAATGTTATTGCACTTTAAAGTTTTGAGAAAAATTATTTATTCATCAAAGAAAAAATCCAAAAAATACTGTAATATAAACTCATCCAGAATCAGACACATCTTTCATTTCTATCACATAATCATCAATATGTTTGGGCACCATCAGATTGTATAAATTAACTAACCTAACCGAGAAATTAACACATTCGCCATTGCGACCCGAGGTTGAATTTTGCTCATCATAAAACCACTTTTTAAAAATGACAAAATGTTACAACTTTTTAAGTGTTTGTGACAAGACAATTTTCTCATTTTTGAAATCAGGATCACGTGGCAGAGTTGTACCTCTCAGCCCGAATGTCAGATGAAACATCACACACTGTTTACATTTTGGTAATTCTTCTGATAAGGAAATGCAGCCACGGGTATATTGTCGGCTGCAGCAACAATTCTACCGGAAAACATGCCATTTGCAAAAATCTAGCCAATTTAGCTTATTCTTAAGTCATGATGCATTACTTTCATCTGTTACGAGTAGTGTCAAAGTGCTGTACAAGAGTAATACACCATTTTTAGGAAAACAGAACAATTGTATAATCTGACTATTCAGGCATAGCCAGTATAGGGGGTGTTGTGCCAAAACAATACATAAATGTTTTGCTCTAAAACAGTCATACTTTATATGTCGGAGACTTAACAGGAAATATATTTAAATAATGTTTTTAGATGATAATACTTACCGTACATATTCGTCTATAAGTCGAGGACAGTTATTTGACCAACAGTTATGTAATATGCTATGACTCGTGGATATAGGTCGAGGGTAAAATTTGGGACTATGAAATTCTATAATTGTGTCAGATTTCACCTAGCAACAATCGCTGTACTGTATATTAAACTACGGTCGGTGTATGATTGATTTTTGAATTGGATTGGATTTTTGCAAATGTATGATATCTGATATAATTGTGTGTTCTCAGCAGTCAGCGATGACGCATGTGGTTTGGTATTAGATTTCAGTAAGTAACTCGACATTGTATAAAATTCTATCGAAATTAATACTGACCCTACGTCACTAAAATTAAATTTACAACTAAAATTTCTTGACATATATATACAGTAATGTGGAATATCATATTGTAGGTGTCGAAAATCACAGGATCGAACACACTGCCAAATTCAAATGCTAAAATATAGTTATTATCAATCCTGACTATGCAACCCAGAATAGGTCCTGGCTTCCTCGAGAATACGCCTCCAGTATCTATGCACTGGGCTGCTTCTTTTCTATTGCTAATGCCAGGAATTGACAGGTCTTTATTTACTTCATTTTGGATCTATCATATTTCAGGTTCATTATTGAACAGCCATTTTGGGGGTTGCGCATCACTCATACACTCTACATGAACTAGCCATCGAAGCTTCCACAAATGTCATAAATTTTGTGACTCATGCAGATCATAAAGTTCCTCATTACACTGCATACAATACGTTTTGTCTTCCTTTGTTACGGTTCAAGTTTTTAATGGGTAGATAAGTGGTTGTTTTATCAGAGTTTTATACAGCACTACCTATAGAAATTCAGTCAATTCTATTTTGATGTACAGTTGAGAAGTGGAAAGAAGGTTGTGTGCTTTTAACACATTCACTGCTGAAAAAACTGTTCTTGCATCCGCTACATAATATGAATTAACATATAAGATAATAACTCTAGGTTTAACATGCTGCGAAGCAAAATACTTACAAGCATTTTATGAAGTCATAAACATACATCGACAGAACATGCCTGGCATGTTGTGCACACAATGAGAATTTTGTACAGTCCATTCTCAGCACTGGACATGTTAAATTAAATCTTCTACATAATTTCTTTACATGGAATTGGACGACAAATACATTGTGATAAACTAGCACAAAGATGCAACAAACAAAATTTAAAACTCATGTATGTAATTGGATAAATGAACATGCCTCAAAAGTAGCCATTGTTGAAAAATAATTAATTAGAAGTGTAACCTTATCACAACTTTAGAGAAATATTTCAAGAACTTTATCAAATGAAAATATTTATTGAGCATTAGAAAAGCATTTTTAATATTTTTTCCTGGTAAAATAATATTCCCATTCAATTATTTATATCAGTGTTATTCAATATTTTTCGAATTGTGACTGCCCAATGAGCAAAAATAACAAAATTCATTTTCTAGCTCAAACTCTACTAGTCGAATATAAAATTTTTCAGTACAGTAGTCACTCCTCATGTAATGACTGCTCACACTTACAACCATTATCACACGCCTAACTGTATGAGAACTGTCAAATCTCTATGTTTCATCGTTGTCAGCAGGGAAGAGATATTCAATTTTATAAGATGTGTTGCGTCGTCTATATCTAGCGCCAAGTGAATGGCTATTAAACTGTATTGATGACATCAGAGAGCGCCCCACCACTTTTATTTATTTATTTACAGTGCACGTTACCTATATTTTGTTAGTAAGTCGGTGTTCGTTATGTTAATCGATCGCAGGCTGTGCACAGATTATACTTTACATCTTTCTTTCTTTTATTTAGGCAATCCACCCTTCAAGAGTGATTTGTAATTGTAATAATTTGTAAACTTTCATTAATACAAAATATAACTGAGGAGTTTATTTACCGACCAATTCGATTTACGACTAGGTCAGTGGAACAAAACATGGTTATTAAGCGAAGACGGGCTGTATTGTATAAATGCCTACATTAATTCTTTTTTATTTTAAACAAGAGCCTCCAAAGACAAGAGAAAAACATCTTAACAGCCAGAGATAAATCAATGTTTTCATAAAATAATATAATTTATGGTCCACATCTATAGAAAGAATGACGTTTGAATTATTTCCTTCCATTCAAAAGATTTGTTGAAGAAATTTCACCTTATCAAACATTGGATGTCATTACGTTTCTAAAGTGCTGGTGAATTTGAAAATTTGAATGAGCAACTTTTCAGTCACTTTTCAGAAGAATCTAAATAGATGATGGAAAAAGATGGATACTAAATCCTTTTCCGCATGTATTAGTTGAACTGGCCGATCTCAACACAAAGATATAATGAAAAACTCATGCTGATGGAATTTCATTTTCAGAGGTTACATGCCCTCTGGTTGAACAGAATGAGGGAATACTCGGAGCTTCCTAACAGAACACCCTACCTATGCGAGCTAACGGAGAAATATTTGATTATTTACATTTCAAATATAAAGCAACGATTTGATAAATCAGTCAACGAAAAGTAGACACACTGATCTCATTGGTTAAAAATTGTATGTCTGTATTAATTTAGATTTTAGAATAAATGGTAGAACTTTGGTTTATTTTGTTTACATCCCACGACCAAAGGAACTACTTGGACCCATATTTTGAAAACTGCTGATAGTAAAAAAACCTCTATCGTTTTTGAAGGGACCTATTGAAATAAACTATGAATGCGAGAATATAGAAAAGAGTTACATTTCTCATACTTAAATGTTTAATACATATTTCACATGTAAATGAATGAGTTAAAATAAAAATAAAATTAGAAAACTGCACAGAAACAAAAAAATTATAATTAAACTTTGTATCGTATAATGTCAAATGTCAAGTGGCAGTCGGTAGCAGCATTCTCTCTTTCTCTCGAATGCCATTAATCGAAACCAAACATTAGCAACGAAGTACGCTATGTAATTTAAACGAGTAATGCGGTAAAGTGATGTGTAGAAGAAGGATCCATGCGATCTATTTTTGGGTGTTTTATATGAAATTAATTCGGGACTGGAAGAAATAAACGATACATGCAGGAAAATGATTATTCGAGGAACGATCAATAAGAGATTTCACTGTATATAATTTTACATACATATACATGTTTTATGATCAAAATGAGTCTATCTGACTATTTTAAAACAAAAATACAATAGACTTTCAACAGTATCAACGAAGCTTACTTTTTTAGTTATTTATAGACATTTTAGAATTTTTAGTATTTGATAAATATTTTAAGTGGCAGTAAAAATATTTTTAAATATTGTATTGTATTAATAATTTTCAAGAAATACTGTTGATCATATCTCAAATTTATCACTTTTATATAGACCTTAGCCACAATACGCACGGAGAGGAGTGCGGGCAATTCGAGTGACACCACGGCAGAACTATCACATGGGAGTGAGCTGTTTTCTGTAGTGTGTTTTGTCTTGCCAACCTTACTTACATACTAACTTACCATCACGTCGTTTCTCCGCGGGGGTGGTAGGCAGAGAGGATAGAGCGCCACACTTCTCTGTCCTGACACACAATTCTCGCCTCATCCACATTCATACATCTTCTCATACAAGTTTGCCGATTGTTGAGGCTTCTAACAGAACCATCCCCCATTATCTGGTTTACCTGGTTGTGCCAAATCTTCCGTGGACGTCCTCTATTTCTGGCGCCATCAACACTTGTGTCATATATCTTTCTTACCCCTCTCTCCTCGTCTGCCAGCTCCAGGCCCAGTCTTGCCTCGGTTGACAAATTCCTGTTAGATATAATTCCATTCAAATCATTTTCAGTCTTTCAGTTTCTACCAAACATACTTCCCAAATACACAAGCTCGTCTACTTGTTACAAACATTCATTACCTACAAGTATTTTGGACGGTATCTTGATTTCCTTCTTCTCAAATACCGTCACTTTCGACTTGTTGACATTCATAATAAGGTCACTTTCCTTGCATACACCGTACATTCTACTCACTAGCCTCTGTAGTTCTTGTTCATTATTCACCATTAGTACTGCATCATCAACCATTGCCAACCTTTACTACCAAATCTCCGAAATTCGAAATTTAAGATTTATCCGTGTACGCACATCAATATATTATATACTTCAATGTATTATCTAGAACTAACTAAACCGTTTGACCACCTGAGGACTTTTATATACATTAAAAAATAAATGTTTCTTGGACATCTGTTTTTTTTTTCAACAGTACATAGAAACTGGTATAATACGTAATTATGGGCAACTGGCATAATTAATATATATTGTACAGAAAGACATGTTCTTCCTGTATTTACATGTTGTAAATACAGCAAGACATGTTTTTTTTAAAAATTTGAATCTGTTTAGTCCTCAAACAGCCATTGCAGAAATACAAATTAGTAAAAACTTGTTAAAATATTTATAAAATTAAGAATTTTTAATAGTTAGTAAATATGCATCAGGCGTATTCTCAAAAAAATCTTCCTTCCACACAAAACATCTGGCATGTTTTATAAAATATATATACTTAAATATACTGCAACCCAAAACTTATTTATTTTATCCTATATATTTATCTAGGCATCAAATTCTTTAATAATCCCCCCCTTACAATTAGGAAAATTATAGATTATTATAAATTTGTATCTGAAACCAGACTAGCAGACACATAAATCATAAAGAAAAAAAATGCAAAAAGAAATATACAGGTGTAACAAACCTAGTCCACAATACTTTATGGGTGGTGGATACCTGACTAAATTAGGAGTCGAAAATGTTCAAGGCACATGTGCCTAATCTCAACCATGTCAAAAATCGTAATTATGCGATTAATTCAAATATTTTATTGATTCCAAATTATATGTCGAGTACAAAAAATTAAAGGTCATCAAATTTCGAACGTCTAGACTATGTTTTGTTAGATAATTTAGAGCCTGAAGCAAAGATATAGATTAATAATTGAGCAATTTCACAAATATTTATTTCGAAGTATGTAGACTTCAGAAAGCTTAACACGATTTTGTAAAAATTTCAAACAATAATATTTTCAGTAACAGCGTAGTATTTGCACATATTCCTTGAACATTTTGGACATTTGGATAATTACTGATTACGTTTAAAAATATATTATATCTCATTATATCTTCTAATAAAAAAATATAAATTCATTTGCTTATATTACAATACAGTACCGGATCCATTTAAGCCTCGGCATGGGAATATCGGTCAGTAAGAATCGGTATGTCATTCGGATTGAATTTGAATGTATATTTTTTAACAGTGAATCTGTTAATAATAATCATTATTTTTTTGGAATAAATTGATTTCTTTTTGGTTTTAAATAGTTTATCATCTGCTAAGTTTAAAAGTGCTCTACTGGTTATTTAAGTCACACCTTTGGTAACTTTGCTGTTTTAAATATTTCCAAATCTAAAAATCAGAAATCATTGAGTACCGCAAGGAAAAAAATTATGCAATTATAGAACAGATGCTACACAATGAATGGAGAGTTTTAAAATTATATAATTAGAAGTGTATTTCAGAAATACCAAAAAAAATCTCAATGTTACAGGAAGGGCATAAATCAAACTAGAACTCATGGAAAATATCATTCATTTTAATCTGGGATTCTTCGCTTACTGGTAGTTTGCATCAATTCAATTAATACACACACAATTTCTAATCAGAAATTGATAAAATATAATTATAAAAAATAAATCCATATTGAGTGATTCCACGTACAGAAATATTAACCTGTAAGATAACCACAAAAAAATACATTTCTGATATTAAAATAGATAGCTAATTACTACCTGTGACAGACATTCCTAATTGTTTTAAAGGGTACGATTGCTTTTATTTTATAAATATTATTTTTCCATGTAACTGCTTTGATACTTTATTAATACAAATTCTGACAAAATAATGGGTGAAAAGCATCCTATCTTTTCTTACAATTTAATGTTCTATAATGACACCTTTGAAAGTTTGTTGTACTTGAAGTACTATACATATATTAGTTAACTCTTTACACATTTGCGATTTGATTGTATGCCGATGATGCAGAATTAATAGTGATTAATGACTAAGAATTACAGTCTAGTGAGTAGAATCTACGATGTATGCAAGAAAAGCGATCTTATTATGAATGTCAACAAGTCGAAAGTGACAGTATTCGAGAAGAAGGAAATCAAGACACCGTCCAAAATACTTGTAGGTAATGAATGTTTGGAACAAGTAGATGAGTTTGTGTATTTGGGAAGTACGTTTGGTAGAAAGACTGAGAAAGATATCAAAAGGAGGGTGACTCCAGGAAACAAAGTGAACGGCGTTTTGAACGGAATTATAGCTAATGGAAACTTGTCAACTGAGGCAAGATTAGTGGAAATGATTTCTCTTAGGTGTATGTGTGGCAGATCCATTTATAACAGTGTAAAGAATGTAAAGCTGATCTTAGTATAGTGAGTAAGATTAAGAAAGGATCACTAAGGTGGTTTGGTCATATGGAACGGATGAATAAGGAGAGAATGGCAAGGAAGATATATGACGCAAGTGTCGATGGCACCAGAAATAGAGGACGACCAGGTAAACCAGATGGTCCTGTTAGAAGCCTCAATAATCGGCGAGCTTGTACGAGAAGATGTATGAATGTGGATGAGGCGAGAACTGTGTGTCAGGACAGAAGAGTGTGGCGCTCTATCCTCTCTGCCTACCCCCGCGGAGAAACGGCGTGATGGTGAGTTAGTTACACATTTGAACTTGACGTAATTTAATATAAAACTTCTTGTACTCACCTATAGTTATATATTTTATAAATGTTTAAACTGCTCTACTGCTATAAGACGCAAAACTAATTAAAAAGGAATTCACTAACACTGTATTAAAACAATAATGAACCCATCGCGTGCATTGTGAATTAATTTGACTGGATATTAAAAATTGCGATGGTAACCGGCCGGGAAGACTTTTAACATAGAAAAGTATCGATCAAAAGTTTCAAAAGATATATGAAAAGTTTCGAAACGCGCGACCGTGATTCGAGAATTCAAAGTCAACCTTGGCGGAACGTGTTGTGCGATGAAAATAACGATATAAATAAACACAGTACGCGATTAACGTACGTATTACGTACTTGTTACGCAGGTCGGCTTCACTTTTTAATATAATATCCTTTTTAATAGGTCAAAATACAGGGAGACCGATCGCGCCGGCTCACGCTCGCAACAGGCGCCGACACTAGGATAAAATCGTATGATGAAAATATCTGACTTGAAGTTATTTGGAAGCAGCTCGCCACGTCTGTTCTCGGTCGACAAACGAGACACAAATAGGATTTAGCAGTACATTAGAAGGAGAGGACTGTCGTAAACAACCATGTGAGGTTACCAAAACGTCAAAATGGTCCATTCAGGAGTCCGTGAAGGTCACCTTGTAAAGGAGGGTCGGTAAAACAGATATTTTACAGCTGTAACAAATTTGGCGCATTTATTTAAATTCGAAATTATCCGATCTTTCAAATATTTTTTTTTCGATATTCTTTCAGACTCCCTGTATTGTAGTTTTAGCATAGACAAATAAAATATCCAGTGATAGTAATTATGTGACAAGACATGATGTATTTAATGCATGAAGTAATGTGTGAGATGTGAAAGTTTGAGGGAATCTAGGACAAGGGGAAAATGTCGATTTTCACAATTAATTAATTATTACGAAGTTAATAAATCTAGAGCTATTTCGAATCACAATGATCGACATTCAAGGTTTTAGAAAATGGTTTGGTGTTGTTTGTGTAATTTATTTGATTTTTGTCTACAGGTAGATAAGAGCCCCCTTTTAAAACTAATCCATCTTTTCGCATTTTTTGCGAAAATGTGTTTTAATTATTCATTTATATCAGAGTTATACACCAGAATATACTAACTAAGTTACACTAATGTAAATCTAATAAACTGAATATTATTTGCCATAATTAAGACAATACAGGAATTATAACAAAGACGTGACCATTAAATTAATTTTCAATGTGCCACAAAAATTGCCTTAATGTGGAAAATTCTTGGATATACGAAATATATTTTCTTATAATCTTAAAGCCAAGATTTCAGAGACAATTCGATATTTAACAAATTAAGAAAATGTTAAAAATGAATAGTAATAGAACTGTAAAATTTGCAAGACATTTTGTCAATCTGTCGTTTTAAAACGTTTTGAATTTATATAAATAGACAATTTTAACTTATGTATTGTATTTATTCATATGGTTTAGGGTATCAACTGCTATTTAAAACTAAGTTTGTATCAAAAATACAATTTCTTACAAAATAATATTTATATTGATTCTATGTGTATTTTTAATTGTTTATTTTTGCTTCGTTTCGCTGGTTCGAGCGGCTGTGACAGACGTTTAATTTGCGCTCTTGGGAATTTCATTAAAAAATGCCATAAACACATATTTTAGCCATAATATGAATTATTAATATTATATATATAATATTAGTATTGAACTTATTTACAACATAAGTTGTAAATTTCGTATATTAGATGGTTTTTCACTGATTTTAAGGGAAATCTTGAACAAAGCAAACATTTTATGTAAGTATATTATTTTGTATGTAAGTTGTAATTTAATGCATATTAAATACTATTATCTTTTAAACATAGCAAAATAGTAATTATGAAACAAACAGATCGCAAAACAGCAACGTGGTATATTTAAATCGATCACCATAAACTGAAGCTGTAATGATAATTTTTAATGCAGAATTGTTGATGGTATATGTAGGTAATTTGACTGATCTCAAAACATATTTACAAATATGAACCAGGTACCTACTTCAATCAATTATTTAACTTTTGATCGTTTAATTCAAATGGCAACACAATATAAACATAAAAAACATGGATAAAACTCAAGATATGAGTTCGTTTTGAGTTTGTCTCGAATGCGAGAAAATCAACCATTTTATTGTTGTCTCTTTCTATCAAAACCTTCCTCTCTGGCAAGATTTACATAACAAATAACATCCTTTAGTATTTAGGTGATATTATATGTACTAATTTAATGTATTAATTATAAATATATAATATAAAATCAATTTTGTCGAAAAATATTGTTTTTGCGCTACCGGGATACGAACCTGGATCTCTATTTCCAATCCGGGGAAGTACACTACCAATTGTGTTATAGCGCCAGTATTTTTCATGACAAATTTTCGAACCTATATGTTACACTTTTTCAAATTAATACATTTGTCGTTCCATTATTTTTGAAAGCCATCTACATTGTTTTTACGGAATCACAAATACCTTTGAGTAAACCGACTGCAGACGCCAGAATTATCAATTCATTTTTATTAAATTTTGGACACATATAATTACAACATCACAATAAGAATGTGTTCTCCTTAATAATGATATTATAAGTAGTTTAACTATTAGCCTCATCTTGAAGGAGTATGTAACTCACATAGAATTTCTCAAATTTCAAACTGGAAATATGAAATTACTCCCTTAACAATTACCTATCTAGAAATATATTTCCCTAGTTTCTCAGTAGCATTTGGCCACACATGACCACAGAACCTAAAATTGTTAATCAAATTTTATTTCAACCAAAATTAATATAATTTCATAAAATCATAATACTTGTACAAAATGGTGTCGTCCAGCCGGTTTGCATAAACTGGTTATTAAATTCAGCCATGATTATAGTTCATATTCATAGTAACTAGCTTAAATACTTTCTAAAATCTTAAATTTAAAATTAATGCGGCTATGTTAGGGTAAGTAACCGATTGGTAGAAATTAGAAGAATAAAACCCGTCAAATTGTTTGCTAAATGTTATATTTTTAGCAAAATTATTTTTAAAATATTTATTTACAACAATTTTTGTACGAATTAAAAAATACATCCGGTTAAAGATTTTTACTTCACGGTGACCCATGCTCGCAAAAATTAATTCCCATAAATATTGTGATTTAAATACATTTAATGGACTAAACTAATGGTATTTTTATAAACATTGGGACATTACCGATTCTAAATCAAATTTTTCACAATTACACAGACTAAAAATTTTGTGAATAGGCGACAGGTCATAGTGAAGTGAAGATCTTTATTACATGTCAATATATATTGTAATATTCAATCACGATTACATTTAAGACAAAATAGAATTGAAAGCGAGCCAAAACAAGATGAAACATTGAACAAGTTAACAATTGATACTGTGATGTTTTATTCCACATGGACACGGTAGTAAAAAAAACGCATATGCATTATTTCTATGGAAACAAAAGCTTTCATCATTACACTCCACATGCATATACATAGTACACACTTAATTAAGTTTTACCACTTTTGTTATGAAAACATTCTCGGAGTTATAAAATTCTTCAAAAAGGTAAAACCGTTTGATAAACGAAAATACAAGACTTTTTTTTACTACTAGTTTCTAATCTTGAACTATCTGATGCGCTAGGTACTACACCAATTCACATCTCTCACTTCAGTCATTAAATTGCTGCAGTAGAGTAGGGATGCGGGCACAACGTATTACACTTCTCATAATTTCAGTTCAAACATTCTGGTCAATTTAAAAAAAAAAAAATGTTTATAATTTTCTTTATTTGTCTACTGTCAGATACAAAAAAAAAAACAAATTATTGTATATGTTCAGAATATTTTCATCATCCGTCCTCGTCCGAGCCGAGGATGTTTACACATAAAATAAAAATTCTTAACAAGCGCACACGCACTGATTTTCTCATATATGTATTTATACAATTCTTAAAAAGATGAGTAAATAAATTTACAAAAATTGTACAACATATATATATTCACATAGCCCCCGCTCATTCCGATATAAATTATGATAAACAGTATTCAATAAACTATAATACCATTAATCTTTTCATTCTATAAATAATCTACATCCAAATAATTACAATATATATTTTTGTAATTTAACACTGGTATAAACAATAAAACAGAAAGAGATAGGAGAGGTGATTATAAAGTATATATATTTTTAAACAATCTCACGTTTTAACTGCAGAAAAACATGGGAAAACAAAAGCTAAGAAATCTAAATCATCCAGCGATCATACGCAAATGATTAAAGATTCATTAATTGACACGGCGGTTACTTGTGGTGCAACATGATTATTTTAATTTTCACAACTAAACTTTGTACTACACACACGTTGAGTTAGTTTTATCACCCGATGATGAGAGGGACTGCACCTCTCGAAACCAGTAGTAACAATAACCCAAAGTAGTACAAAGTTTAGTTATGATAATTAAAATAATGAATTCATTCACGTGGCAAATTTCAACTCTGTATAGATAGATGCTGGTATTGAGTTAATACAGAATATAGAATCTCAAAAATATGAAAATCAATGACCTGACAAAACAAATAACGAATAATGCAAAACTATGCTGATTCTAAATATGCAAAATTTGTGAAAAAAAATTAAATCATTAACAAATTGTGTATTTTTGAAGGTGGCACAATGATATTTAAAATATCTGCTAAAAATATGAGTTTTTAACTAAAATAAATCACTCTTCCTATAAGTACTTTTGCCGAGTACTTGACGACTGAACGAAAGAGAACCTGTGTGGATCTGCCCAAAGCTCATTTGCACTCCTGGATTTGAGTTTTTTGCTGTTAAATACTTAAGGGCTTTGTACATACTCCTACTCAATTTTTACGCTAGATTCAATATATGTACACGAACTGTCAATGTTAGAAATAGTACCAACCGCTCAGTTAGAAATATAATTGAATGCTTGTCAGGGAAACTTGACCATCATAAAGAGAATTTTAACAGAGAACGAGTAAAATTGAACATATTTATGCAAAAATGTAATATCATTGAAATAAATTACAAACATTGACATCACTCCTTTTTTTTATATTAAAGAGCTTTGTTATTGCTGGTGAAATTTTTGCTGTGCTTTTTTTTCTGGATCTACTCCTGTTTTTTCTCTCAATTACATTTCTGAGGTAGGCGTTGTGCCTACCCATTGGCCACTTTGATTTTCGAAAGCCTCTATTATGGAACACTTTTGTTTTCTACACAAGTTTTCTATTTTGTCCAATTTACTCATTTTAAATGCTGATGATCGAGCTTCAATGATACAATGTAATAGTTAATAAGCTTCGATTTCAACTTGTAATATTGTTTATCATGTACCACAAACCCTCTGTAACACAGTCGATTCCGCTTAATTAGGCAGCCACTTATTTGGGCCAAATCTCAAGGAACAGAAACCAAACCAAGGAACTAACAGTCATTTACATCGCTCAATTGGGACACTAAATTTAACATCACAATACATATTATAAAATATAAATTAAAAGCCAGCCATTTAATACAAATCAAGGTCGGCTGATATAACTAGTGTACCAAAATCTACTACATCGTGTCTCTTACATGTTAGACGTTCCTATTGTTGATTGTAATGTCCAAGTGTTTGTGTGTGTGTGTCTGTCAGCGGTAGTGCGATATGGGAGAGATAGGTGTGTGTGTGTGTGCGTGGAAAATGACTAATAAGGGAGCTGTGCCTGTCCACTATTAAATTATATATTTTTAATACAAATTAAATGTATTAATTAGAAAGATATACATATAAAATCAATTTTATTGAAAAATATTGTTGTTGCTACCGAGATTCGAACCTGGATCTCTTCCAATTCGGGGAACGTGCATTCACTGATTATGCTATAGCACAGTGCATTGACAACAAACTTTCGAACCTATATGTTACACATTTCAAATTAATACATCTAACATTCCATTATTGAATTGGAAGATATCCAGGTTCGAATCCCGGTAGCAACAACAATATTTTTTGAAAAAAATGATTTTATATGTATGTATATCTTTTTAATTAATACATTTAATTAGAATTAAAAACATTACAGACCTATGTTCTGAATAATTACAACTTCACAATAAGAATGTGTTCTCCTTAATAAATTATATGTAAATTTTTTTTTTCTTCAGAGTATATATTATTGTCTTATAATTTATATTTTTGTCCAAGAATTTATAAATGCATAATGTATATTTAAAGAAAAACATTAATCGTTTAATTTTACACTCGCTTGTATTAATTGGGGCAGCCCTTAATTGGACCAAATGTCCTGGTCCCGATGTGTCCCAATTAAGTGCAATCGACTGTATAATATATTGAGGTAAGAAGCAGAGAATCTCATATTTGTGTATCATAATCAATGATTTTTCTCAATTGATAATGTGATGTAATTATTTTACGGCTACAATAATTTAGTTAATTCTTTTTAATTATTCAGTTAAGGTACCTATTATAAAATTGAATATGGTACATATATGGTTCTGAACTTCTAATCTCAATGTATTCATTATTTTCATAAATCATATAGTATTTTATAAATAAATTTATATCATTAGGTTTTTTCCAATTCAACAATACTGAACCTTACAAAATCAGTTTTAAAAGAAGAGTATTTCTACACTAAATGTTTCTCATAAATACACTACTTAATTTAATTCTGGTTTCGAGTCAAAAGGGCTGAAGTCCAAAATGTAGTTTGCAGAAAACCGAGGCTAAAATATCATTGAGGACGGGATTCAAGGCTAGGATTTAATGTGTGACGCGTCCAGGCAAGACTGATAATAGCTTTTTGAATAAATAATGTACATACATATATACATATCTACCTGTTCAGTCTCCTTTAAGTCGTTATAAGTGAGTTAAGTGAGTCTTAAGTGACAGAGCACTACTTTCATTTTGAAACGCATCAAGTATTAGGTTGATACATAATTATCTGCCATTTTTTTCACAACATTTTGTTTTACATTAACATTTGTCATAATATAATTGTTTAATAGGGTTAGGAAATTAGAAAACAATACGCATATACGCCACATGATGTAACAGTTGGAGAAAGGAAGGAAAGTTGCTGAGTCATTTCGCGATCGCAACGATCTTTTCGGCAAAGGAGCGATGCCAAGAGTGGTTTGTTTTCTTTAAAGCTGATGATACCAGCTTAGACGAAAAGTCAGAATAAGGTCGATCTTCGTATTTTGATGACCAGGCCCTTCTGGCGGCTATGAAAGTGGACGAAAGATGCACCACTAGGACACTGGCTGAGAACTTCAACATCAAATCAGTCCACAAGTGTTCGTCATCTCAGAAATTGACTGGATGGGTCCTGCACAATTATGTTACAATACAATAATTTTTTAAACAGCGGATAATTATGCATCAACCTAATATCTTTGCCGAAAATGGACTATTCAATTGAAGGTTCAAGCAATAATCATTAAAAAAAAAAAACTAAAACTGGTATAATGCACCTGTAAATATATGAGGTTTGATAATTTAATGTCACTCGTGATAAAATTGTTTCAAAATTAAGTGAGTACTCGTCTTTGAATTAATATATGCATAAATTTCAAACTGATAGAGCCAGTTGTTAGTTAGCTATTGGGAAGATACGTGATATTTGTGTGTGCACTTTGGTGTAAAAATTGGTGATTGAATTTTAGAGTAGTCACAATGAGTTCAGTTTGAGAGACTTTCTGGACAAAAGATTACTCAATTAGATCATTCTGTATTTGTATGTGTACCCGACTTAGCTCCCTGTGATTTCTGGCTATTTCCAAAATTAAAACCTTTGCTGAGGGGACAAATATTTTCTAATAAAACTGTTGTCCAATAAAATGTGAGACGAGTACCTAATAAATTCTAGAAAATGAGTTCCATGCCTGCTTCCAGAAATCTAAGATAGTGTATAGATGCAGAAGGGAAGTACTTTGAATGCGACAGTAGCCACTAGCGTACAGTTTTACACATATATTTTTTAGAGGTGCATTCCAAAAATTAAATTGTCAAACTTCATACATATACAGTAAAATCTCGTTAATCCAAAATTCAAGAGACAAAAAAAATATATGTTGCGCAGAACCGATTGAGTCAATCAAATTAATGGATTCGGAACTCGCGAAAACATCATGGAATTAGTAAAAAAATCATGAACAAAGGCACCAATTTCGTTAAGAAATATATATATTTTCGCGTATTCTGAGGAAACATCTTGAAAATGTTATATTAGGAGTGATTATTGTAAACTTTCAAATTAAACTAATGGCTGCTAAAATCAATCTATTTGACGACTACTAATGACGTGATGCAAAAGTAAATTGATTTATAGCGCAAGGGTTTCATAATTCAAAATCTTGCACTATGAATTACCGGGGTTTTCAAACTAACAAGAGTCAATCAATTATAAAATTGACATTTTGGGTTTTGTGTGTTGTAAAAATTTCTAATTATGTCAAATTTTGAATAAATAAGAATTAAATTATTATGGTTTTATTATATATTTTGTTGTAAGGGATTGTTACCTTTGCCATTCACTACTCAAAACATGGCTTTGTGCCAATTAAGTATGGAGCATAAAGCACTACACAATTCTGACTGTCGCATACTTTTTGTTTCCTCCACATTCCCGCACTAAACTATTAAACTGCTCGTTAGTTTTTAATCTTCCATTCCGGCTCTACACACATTCGCTTCATATATTCAAATCATCCTACTAAGAATTATCTGCAAAGCGTTCTCATTAGTTCTTCATTGTTTCCTGGTTGTGTCATATATCATCTACCTTCACGCTTCCCTCAATAATGACATTCAGTCCATTCTCCCTCCTTTGCCAATTCCAAATTTTGCTGGCGTACATTGTCAGTACTAAGGCACCATTATGGACCTCTAGTCGCAATTCCCTCAATATTTAATGTTTTTCAATAACTAGTTACTTCTTACTCTTTAAAAAACAATAGCCTCTTCTTTAAACTCCAATACGTAAATTGATGCAAATTAATTAAGTTGCAGACCTCCCACAATTACCAGTCTGTACTAATATATTAATAAAGTATTAAAAGGATATAAATTTATTTATACCTAAATATATGTAATATTATTTATATTCTATCTCCCCCATCTTTATAACTAGGGCAAATAAAGTAACATTTGGCATAAACACATTTTAATTAACTGCTTATTTACAAATATTAAAACATGGTCGACACACGTTTTATGTCAAATATATTTTGCATTACAATTAATGTAATTGCGGCAAGATTCATTTAGCCTTTAATAATTAACCTTATAAAAAAAAAATACAATATTTAAGGGTATGTTAGTGTGATTCACTTTCCTTTTTGTAAATAAATAAAGTAATGATTCTGATCTACATATATGCATTGAGAGCACTGTTATTTTTAAGCTTGAGGTTATTCTAGTTCAGAAGTGGATTGTATATAACAATAGTAACCCCCCCCCCCCCTCCCCGAGAGCCACCACAAGCCCGCCCATCCTTGATTCTATCTAGCGCAACAATGATTAAAATTATGAATCAATTATATCAATTAGCATTTGATAGCAGATACATTTGAATTTAGTTAAAAGCAATTGACACAAGTATTATGAAATAATTTATTTTTAATACAAATAAATTTTTAAATAATTTATTATTATTTTTAAAGAGATGCGTACACGGAATACGTGTCACATCAATATTTTTTCTATTTTCAAACTAAGCTAAACGCATGTGCTATGAAAATAGGACTAACTTGATGGACTCCTGGAATGAGGCTCGAACCCCCGACCACCAGATCACTAGGCGAGTATCGTAACCACTAGACCACAAGCACATCTAATTAACCAATTAGAAAGATATTTGTACAGAAAAAATCTATCGATCTTTCTAATCCATCAATCTAATTTGTATTAAAAATACTGTAGAACCATGTTCTGCAACTTGCAAGAAGATGATAAACTCGTAATATAAATTTCACCTGACGATTGAAATGTAATGTCAATGGTTTTTATAAAACGAGAGAGGGCTGCAACATTTTGACAAAAAAAAAAAAAGTGAATTTCATCAAACATACACTGAATAAAAAATTAACTAAATGACCAATCTATTTAATATTAAAATTTAGTTTCCTCCAATGTTCTTTCAGTACATATTAATTGATTACATGCTTGGCGTAAAATTTAAAATGCACCCTTAAGTTTCCTAAAAAACTTTTCATTAAGTCATTTGAACAAAATTTCAGATGTCGTGGACATCTACATATGTATGTATATATTACTGTCAATTTCATCTCCCTTCACCATAATATTTTGCCTATAATTACTCATGATAGTAGTATTTGTACATATAATGCAATACTTATATTTATATTAAATAATATTATCAGTCAAACACATAAAGCAAGCTATCATTTGTCTATGCAAATCCTGCTGCACGCTTTGTTTAAAAAAAAGTTGAATGATAGCAACATTTTTCGCTGAATTTCGATTAGATAATTTCTCACTCGGTGTATGTTGGCGAAACGGGCCCTTAATAAATAACATAATATTTTTAGACTGTTGAGAAGAAGTTTTGTTATATTTAGCCATTTATAAATAAGTAAGTTTGCTCTTAACTGATGTCTCCAGAACAGAACAATCAAGTGAAGTAATCTGCACATGTAGCCGTGGCATTAAAGTGCTTTGACTAGTCGCAAAATATAGACCGTAATTTTACGACACGCCGATTGATAGGACAATTTACGCAGTGATGTAACATGGACATCTGTGAATCTTCCAGGTAAATACACAGTTTTAAATAAAGAAGGGCTCAGCTGTTGACGTACACGAATGAATGGGTAATGTCCTTCCTGAAGAGCAGGCGGGCCACTTGAAAACTGAAGATGCGGAGGAGTCGAGGAGTGAAGGAGAGGACGGGCCTCCATCGGGAAGGCTTGGACCACGATCAGGTGACGTGGTACATCCGGAGAAGACAACTTGAAGTCACCTTCATGAAGCGTTCAAATGCACTTTTTAAATCTTGTTCCCTAGAAATTAAGATAAAATTGTTATATGGATGTACTTCTAAAGACTATAAAGCTATTTATTGTAGAGGTTGTTTTATACTGTTTAATTGCCTAAACAATGGTTTATCATTGTTCAATGATAATGGTAAAAGTGAGAGTACATTTATAAAAATGTTACAAAATTATCTAACACAACTTTCGTGACAAGATATACATATTCTACAATAATAAATTATTCATAAATGATTATTCTTAATTTAGATAAATTATGTAGATTGTGAGTTTGAAAAATCTCAGAATTCTCAATACATATTTACTCAAAATGGACGACATCCACTAAGGGACATCGGACATACAAAATTATCTAACACAACTTTCGTGACAAGATATACATATTCTACAATAATAAATTATTCATAAATGATTATTCTTAATTTAGATAAATTATGTAGATTGTGAGTTTGAAAAATCTCGGAATTCTCAATACATATTTACTCAAAATGGACGACATCCGCTAAGGGACATCGGAATCGGACAATTCATATCATATTCTTAATTGTTAATCCCTTATCACACATATTCTTTGTTGTGTGTTTATAAAATAATGAAACATTAAAAAAAAACCTTATTGAAAAATATTATGGGAATGAAAAATAATTATGTGCACATGTGAGCTGCTTCCTGGTCCATTATTCTCTCTAAGAGATCATTTGTCTAATCAAAAAATTCACAAAGAGCTCAAAAAGAAGAAAAAGCATTAATCACTAGTTTTTTGCCTTGTTACTCTATCCGTGTATCTGCAGTGTAGCCTGCGTATTCTGGTAATAATCTTTCTTTAATATACTTAATATGTATTAAAAAATATCAAAGTTGATAGTTTCATGCTTAATTCATTTTATAACCTATAAAATTACCCAAAAATTGCCACTATTTGTAGGTAAATTGGTACACTTTGTACACATAATCTGTTTATTTTTGTATAGACACTAATTCTTATTGGGTGCGGTGTTCTTTTACACATTGGAGGAAGGTAGCCCCTGCAAATACTTATTATATGGTATTGTTAAACCGTTTTTCACCTGAGGACATCCATAGATAGAGCACACTGCTCGTACGCAGATAGGAACTGCTGCACCTCGATCCTCGACCAACCGCCACCCTTCAAAGGTTCTATACATCTGGAATGTATAGTAACATTAGAGTTTAATAATGAATAAAATACATATTTCCAAACCTCTGCACTTGCGATTACCCTACGAATTATGGCCCACACTAATGAACACGAATGAGACTTGTCTCGGAGACTCATTTTGAAAGTCACATAAAAGAAGGTACATAATGAGCGCAGAGTGGAATCTCAACTGTGTATAAACACCATTATTAACTTAACTCAATCTACGATTGAAATTCAATATGAAAAATTCTTAGTCTGCAATTCTGAACTGGGATATTTACTTTTCGACAATATCCACAAAGTAAGATCTCAGTTCTCTGGATCTGTGAAGGTTGCAGGCCAGCCCAGTCAGGCCTCTTGTATAGGACCTGCGAAGGAAATACACATTGATAAGTAGGTATTCGATGTAAGTGAATTAACAAAATTTTATAGACTGTTAGTTTATGCAAAATATACAGTAATGCGATCGTACCATAAAGATAAGCAGAAGGGACAAAACTACATGCATATTCCTATCTTGACCTACTTCCCCTATTTAAAAACACATTCATTCATTATTCAACCTCTCAATGGAAACAATTTCTTTTAATTTGACGTGCTTGTGGTCTGGTTGTTATGATACTCGCCTAGTGATCTAGTGGTCGAGGGTTCGAGCCTCGTCCAGGAGGCCATCAAGTTAGTTTTATTATCATAGCGCAAGCGTTTAATTTAGTTTGAAAATAGTAAGAATATTGATGTGACACGTATTCCGTGCACGCATCTCTATTTAAAAAATAAATCATGCCTAAATTATTCATAACTAGTGGTCACATCTTTTGTTCACACTTAATATAATGTAATTACCAACGGGCCGCTTCAGTCGATAAGTAGAGTTCCCACCTTGACATTTTTTAAAATTAGGTCTAAAACAGAAGAGCTTTTTTTCTTTTTGTTAGATTCAATTGTTTTTATTTATGTTTCTGGTCTTGTTTTTACTGTCCAACACTCATTATTGAAACTGTTTTCTCATCTTGTCTAAAGAAATTAATTGTCATTATAAATATTCTCATTTGACTGTCAAGGTATCTGTTGAGGAGATACACATCTCTACAGTTGAAACAAAGCATCGGAGAAGCGTCAGATTTACAAAATGATCCTAGTTAGCATAAGTGGCCGGCACTAAACCAACCAATATTTGCCATGTGCATGGTCTTTTGCATGGTCATCTCTAACCTGTTGTGATTACATTTTTTACTCATCTTTCAATACAACTGACATGTACATAGGATTTGGCACCGGGAGATTATAGTGGATTACAGTGTACCAACAACACAGTACACTTTCATATACTAAACAATGTGTTGTGTACAGCCACAAGAAAACAATGGTGGTTCGTCGATCTCCGCTTCTCTCAACTGGCGATGATGATGATGATGTCAGAAGAAATGAAACACAAAAATATGTTCTTTCTAGGGATACTTCAGCGACAGAATCGAGAATGCGTTCCCGCTCACGGTGTTCTTGGTTTTATTTTGTCACAAAACAATACGTTCAGTTCATTCATATTTTCTCACCATTTCAGCGAGCAGACAGCAACGGGCGCCAGCAAGACGTATTTTATCAAAAAATGACGGCCATTGTTTGCCAAAATCTATCTCATATTTTTCTGGCACCCCGCTGTAGATTATTTTTTTAAATTACTGTCTCGTGTCCTTAACACATCAATTTGTTGGCGTCAATCCTATGCGATATACAATGTATGCAAAATAAATTTTAAAATACATATGAAATTTCATGAATTTTCACCTGAAATTGAGTTCCAATTCTTGATATGTCTTCTCCAACAATTTGGGTTTAAGTTTCATACAGACGAGGCTAAAATAAAAATAAATAATAATAATAAAATAAAAATCATTTTATCATTGTATCTGAAAATCATATCGTTAATATAGACATCACCCCAATTCTCTAGGTGGACAATGAAACACAATTGAAATGTTGTATTGTATTATGTAACCCAAAAACCATTACTAAACCAACATATGTATTTATGTTGAAAAAGGCTGTGAAAACTACGAAATGTTTAGAAAAGCATAATATCATATACAATCTCTAGTTGAAAGAAAGCTTTACGTATTCGTAAGAAAGTTGTCATTTAAAACAAATGTTACTAAGGTTCGTGGCGTTGATAGTAATGATAAACATTGAAAATATATAAGATGAGATTACTTTGTTAACATTGCACATTGTAGCACTTGTTATTGTAGTATATTTTATAATTTCCCCATACACACAACAGACTCTATGCGCTTACTGTTTGTGCTCCTTTTCTTTATCCAGCAACACTCGGAGGTCTCTCAGGTCCAGAAGGAACTCCCTGTCCATCTCGGTGTCGTAAAACTCTGGACCAGTGTAGCAGTATGTCCAGTTGGCTTTTATCACCTGCCAAAATAAATTATCAATTTCTAGGGATGTAAAATAATTGCCCTATTGTTATTGAATAATTAGTTTATAAATATAAAATAATTTCCGATGTTCGTAAATTAGACCACAAATATGAAGTTGACTGAGTTCTGGATTCAAACAAGTAAATTAAAATAAGCCTCCAAGATATCTACATAAATAAAATTGGTCTTGAACGAATCTATGAATGCAGTTTGACTTTTGCTTATTAGAAATGAATGTTTGAATAAAAATGTTAATACTAATTAAATATATTAATTATAAAGATATATATATATATATAAAATAAATTTTATCGAAAAATATTGTTATTGCGCTACCGGGATTCGAACCTGGATCTCTTTCTTCAATCCGGGAAAGGTGCATTATCAACTATGCCTACAACGCTAGTAATTTTGATGACAAATTTTCAAACGTACATGTATACTTTTTCAAATGAATACATCTGTTGTTCCATTATTTGAAAGCCATCTACATTGTTTTTTTTTATATCTGTATAATTAATACGTTTAATTAGTATTTAAAACATCACAGACCTATGTTCTGAATAATTACAACTTCACAATAACAATGTGTTCTTCTTGATAAAATATTAATTACTAACACAAATTTCCAGGGGCTATTAATTATGCCAGTTTAGTTTATTGCCTATCATGTATAGATTGGCATCTTATGCGATATACTCCGAAACCAAGATAAAGTTGCAATAATATACAGTGGAACCCCGCCATTCATCTGCCTTTCAACTCATACAACTCTGCATTCGTCCAAGTATTTCAAATAAAATTTGACTTGACAATCGTACATTTGCCCGGAATTTGGACCATACCATGCGTCCGAGTCACACGGTCTTGCGGTTGTTTTGCAGACTTGCAGTCTGTCTTGGGTTGGCTCTCATTTGCTAAGTATCATTTGTACAAGGCAAGTGAAAGAATGGCATGTTGTTGTTATTTTTAAATATTTTCATTGAAAATAAATGCAATCATTGGTCCAAAAAAGATTAATGCAGTCAATTTTTTGGTTTTATAGTTTTTATAGTTCCGTCTCATGTCAGCCACATGTCACAAAATGCAGCTGAACACAGCCATCAATGCGGAACCCTATTACCAGCCAAATATACTCAATAAACTGGCTGCGTGCACTAGAGAAGACACATCAGTCAGTTCCATATACGAACCAAGCCATTCATTTTATCTATCAATTTCCAACGCAGTGGCAGCTCTCCGATGCTGCCTCTGACCTTCACATATAGTTCACGTGTTTATTATGTATTAAGTCTCAGCCTTTGTAACTTCTTTCAATAAATTCAGTGCAACATGTATTGGTTTTTATTGATAATTTTTTGTCATCTGTTTATACCTATAATTTCAATTACTCGACACGCTTTCCAATAATAAGCATGAGTGTAATGCCTTGTGGCAACCGCGCCCTCAGAATAAAATTTTCTGCTAGCGTCCATCGCACTCGCTACAACACATTGTCATACGCATAGAATTTCAAATTGGTACTGGTACTAACACTCCACAACAAATAGCATCATACATGGGCTGCTCCATAACAGGCGACTTACATACAGATATCACACAACTTCCATAATTGAAGATCCACTCACTCCATTAGAGCTAAACATTCATATAACCCCATAGTTTTTATGTATAATTTTATGGTTAAATAATATTCATTATAAAGGTTTAGATAAACAATCATTTAAGGACCTGGAAGGGATTAATCCAATTTGTATAATTTCTTTGTGGGAAAAATTGACTTAGCATTTATACAAAATGTACTCCTGGAACGAACTCTGTATGAATAGTAAGATTCCACTGTAATTATGTTTGTGTTATCAACCTTACAGTGGACCGGAATAGATAAAAGACTTGTTACAAACGTGTATAACCGGGAATCCATGTACCTACAAACTAAGACCCCATATACCACATTTCTTATATGCAATATTTAATGACAAAAAAGAACACCTGCTACCCGATCATCCGATCAATTCTCACATTATTCGTGTCCATATATATGTTGCGCCCACCATACCCTAGCAAATAGCATGTAGACAGAAATTTTGCCTATACAAGACGCCTGTAAATATTTTCTCAGTAGTAGATTCTCAATATTCATCATTAATCCATTCCCGAAGGACGGATGAATATCAAACGTTTATGCGCACACTTTAAATCATGCAAAAATCAAACAATTTTTTTTACGAAAAAACAGTATGAATATCAAAATAGACGAATATTGAAGGTCCACCCTATCCACACCACAATATCCAACGTGGAACAACTGACTGAGTTTTTATTGGTGGAGTGCATCCTGAAATCATAATATATAACCTTCAAGCATCTCTCTATATTAGTGTGTTAAAATATTATGAAGATTTAAAAACCAGTGCCTGAGAATGAATAAGAAGAAAAGAAAATACATTCTTTATTCTACACGTAATTGGTAACAATGCTCATAACAATAACTTATATTGGTAACATGTTAACACAGTTTAACACAGAATTTGCCCGTCCCGACACAGAATTTCTCTAGTGAGACGGGCACAGTCCAAACAGATTTTTACATTGTATTATATAGTTACAAATAAAATAAAATAAAATAAATGCAAAGGAGAAATAAGATTTTGAGATTGTATAAATATTAAAACATCCGATAGTAAAAAATAAAAATCAAAGACGTTTTCTTACCAGAGCACAGTGGAAAAAGTCTCCAAAGCTCAGATACTGCAGCTTCTTCTTAGATGTTTCAAACCTCATGCAGCCTATAAACACAACTGCCGCATACTTCCTGGAAAACGTCAAACATGAATTAGTTACTATAAACAGACATAAACACAGCCTGTTTTGTTCAAGTATGTAAAATTACAAACAATGTTAGTTTTTTTTAAATAAAATACTCACTGATATCAAATATCGCTTTTAAATTTTCATATTCATGTAATTATTTTGAGAAGGAAATTGTAGAGGAATAATACAATGAAGAGAAAGGACACGCACTTGGCAAGCTCGTTGGACAGCAGGAAGTGTTGCCTGATGTTACTCTCTAGGCAGCCGGGCAGGTCCTCCACAGCTTTGTACACACGCTTGAGATTGTGAGTCTGCCGACGTGCGGCGCGGGCCGGTACTCCAGAGCGCTCGGCGACCTCCTCCACCTCTCGGCGTTGGCGCCAGCTCAGCTTCTTGCCCAGGATCTCACGGGCCACCGAGTCCTCTAGGGAATAGTATCTGGAACAGTTCAGTTGACTTAGTTGTAATAATAATATGTATTAAAATTATGAAAATATTCCTTGAGTAATATGTAGTTGACTATTTATGTAAGACCCTCGAACTACGAGGGAACAGATCAACAAAACTTTTCCAGGCAACATACAAATGCTTTAAGAGACAAAATCATGTGTGTAATATTTATATGCATCAGACTATAAAAATTAAATGATTAAAATATAAAAAACTCAACAAAAAAGTGCAATGAATAAAATGTATACATTAAAAATATTTTGTGAAAAAAAAAACTCTTTATCTCTTCAGCCAACATTTCACCCAGATTATGTAAAATTTTCATTAAATATAAAACACGCAGATTATAAGTTGAAAACAGATCAAAATTAATGTCCTCATAAGAAAGAAAATTGGCTCATTAAATAAAAAAACAAGACAAGTGGATATAGATTACACCTTATAAAGCGATCATTAAGTAGTGAAAAATATTTGAAAAAAATACATTCAGGTAAAATAAATTCATTTCCTTACTATTAATAGATATGCAAAAAAAATCAATTCATTGAAAAAATATTTTTGTCGCTACCGGAATTTGAATTTGCATTAAATATAACAGACCTATGTTCTGAAAAATTGCAACTTCACAAAAATAATGTGTTCTCCTTAAAAATCATTTCCTTACTTTTCAATAAGTAGTTGCTTTGTTTGCGGATCCAGTTGGAATGAGAACTGTTCAGACAGTTTAGTCGGCACCATCAACAATCGTTCCAGAAGCGAAAATGTCCTAAAATTGAATGTAATGTTAGCGATGGAGGGGTGACAAAATATGAAACATTTGATACATAAATTTGGATAAGGGAGAGTTTATATAATACGTATATTCAGGTAAAAGATAGAAGATTATATTGATAAGATTGGCAGCCTATATTAAGATTCCGGTCAGGAACAAATGTTTTAATTTTACCAACCTTTTAGAAAATTTTGAAAAATCAAAGAAAAAACACAAATAAATATCAGGCAGCTTGTACATCTACATTTTTGGGCAGATAGCTGGTTAATTCTTAGTTAATTGAGAATCATGATCATTATGAACTACCTCCCTTTTGACTAAGCTCCTTCACTTTTCTCAGTGTCTCAGTTCTCATTGTGCTTGGAGAGGGAGTTACACTATAATAATTTGATATAATATTTTATTTATTGTCTATTTGTGTGCTTCTGAAGTGTTCTATAATACCGTTTATTTTCTAATTATGTGTTTCTGAAGTGTTCATTTAATTTGTTTCTAAACTCTTTTATATATCTTTTATTTCTTTAATTTGTGTAGGGAGGCTATTGAAATTTTTTATCCTAAGTATTATTTTTATTTTCATAGATTGAATGGACATATTCCAAAACTAGCTATATTGATACTAAACTATATTGGAAAATCCAAGACTAGCCATCGAAGCTAATTACGGCAACACATACATTATTAACAAAATGTGTTAGTACATTTTAGGTGATGGATACATTACTTATTTTTTTAAATGTACTTTTTAGAAGAAATATGAATAGAATGAGCAGAGTCCATGTTGCATTTTTTTTCCCTTGCAGTGATTGAAATTTTCAGTATCTATAATATATATTAGAGATGGTAAACCGTTATATGACTGTTAGTGAAGATGATTGGTAACAAAGACTTAACTGTTGGACGTTTACTTTCTAGTGTACCGGTCATTGCTCAAAGAATTACGAATGATAAATTACCAATCATCGTTACAATTAAAAACACAATCACAGTCACAATAACGGTTTAAATAACTATTTAACCATCACTGTATTTATACAGTTTATAATTCTATCAAGGGAATATCATCTAGTAATAGTTTTGTGCACCAGACGTGCTTGTGGTCTTGTGGTTACGATACTCGCCTACTTATCTAGTGGTCGGGGGTTCGACCCTCGTTCCAGGAGGCCATCAAGTTAGTCCTATTTTCACAGCACAAGCGCTTAGCTTAGTTTGAAAATAGTAAGAATATTGATGCTTGATGTGTACAAATGGTAAAAGAAATATTGAATCATTCATTATACAATAAATAGTGTGAACCTGTAGTGATCCAGTACATCGCTGGCGACCAGGTCCAGGGGAGCGCCGGTTTGTTTCACGACACCTCTCTTCTCCAAAGTGCCCACTGCTTCACTCGCTGCAACATATTAGTTAATATCTTCATGTTGTTTCTTTGCAGGGATTGGCAAAGATAATAAAACACGCAGGTTTTCCAACCTGCATCTTTTGCACTTTGCGCACGCATGATTGTTGGGATTCCTAACAGGCGCGTCATATTCCTGGGTGCTCTCGTTTCTAGTTGCGTACATAAGTTATAAATATCAATACCACTGCGATATCATTTACTAAAAACCTAATCCAAAATGATTCTAATGCGACCCAAATAAGACTAGGAAAAATACCAAGTTGTTTCCAACCAAGAAAGTTATAAAGATATGTACAAGAAAAAACGAGACTTACTTAATAAGACTTAGACTATAAATATTGTGAATAAAGAGTAGAATTTTGGTTCTGAAAAAAGTTTCTACTGAAAAAATAGTCAAACAAGGTGTACATCAAAGATGAAATTGAGAAAAAATAAATGGTAGTATCAGAAAATATTAAAACAATTAGAGGGTTGAATTAGTGTGTAAGAAATTAATGTTTTATATCACGACACGTCTGTTCTCTCTGCCTACCCTTTCAAGACGCGGCGTGACGGTACTCATGTGTACAATAATGTAAAAAATACCATATTTTATACGTAAATTGCCGAAAGTCGAATACGGATGCGAAAATAAAATATTAAAGACAGAAGGAAACATTTGGCAATATCATTTAAGCAATAATCTCTAAGTATTTGTGATAAATATTGACGAGTTTAAATTAGGACATAACCTGAGAATCTACGGCGTCAAATATGAAATCATGACTTACAAGAACGTCCTTCAATCCATAATTCATAAATTTCCGGATCCACCAAAGTGTAGTTGCTTATGAATACGTCCACATCGGCATACATGTTCTAAAAATATACGAAAAATTCAACTTTATCAAAACATCTACTGACGTTTCTGGCGGATGGAAAATCGATGCTGCCAGCGTAAATACTCGGCTCCCACATCTATTTCCTGTAATTATTTTTAATTCGTTGAGTAGGTACTTGCAATTGATGAAAATAATTTTAAATACAATAATAATGTATATAATTATTGTGATTATTAATAATTAATTGTTTATTTTTGCTTATTTAATAACAATTAGCCATAGATAAGAGAATATACTAGTACGAGCTAATCCGTGATCTCCAGATTATGTCCTTATTTGTTTTGGAAAATATCTTCATAATCTATAAAAAAATCCTGAACTAAATCAAAACAAAGTAAGACATCAACAATTTTTTAAAGCGAGAAAAATATCAATGAGACAAGATAAGATAATATTTGAATGAGAGCGAACTATAATAAGAATAGTGTGATCAAATAACATAATTCCTTTATCTTCGTTTCCATGGTTCTGTGATCTTAAATACAAAGACAGTACATATGTACGTTTGTAACATACATCTCTGTCTCTACTATGCAAGAACTCTGTATAATGTTGTACACAGTTTGTTTTTATAGTTAATACGAATTCCATGATAACTGCACTCAATACAGGTACTCATAGTCAGCTGCTGTGACTTGCATTAAATAACCTAACGTAACATATCATAAAATAGTGTAAGCATCTGAAATAGTGCAGTTATCTGGTCATCATAAATACGACAATACAGACCCACTTATATTAACATCCATAGCCGGGTGATCTAAGACACCGGATTCAGATATAGAAATTGGATTTGGAGAGCATAGTTTCAAACCCCAGGTCAACTCTTTAACCTTTCCTCTCCAGTTATGTAAACTGAGTTAACATTGCCTCTAATTATGAGAATATCTCGGTAAATATACTAAATACAGTGTTCATATTTTAGGTATTACTCCGTAATATATTTATGTACTGGATGAAATAATTTTAATAGTATTTACCATACGCAACAATAAAAAATGTTTTCTCGATGAACCCGACGTGTGTGTGTACGAGCGGAGTAGTGTAGACGGTGCAGTGTGCGCTGTATGCCGATCGTCACTTAGTGGCAGAGCATGCGCTGACCGAGTTAGACGTGTCTTATGCTGTCGTTCGTGATGATAAATGTTTTTTTTCTCATTTTTAGCACTTCTACACAAGAATTGATATAAATATTTTCTCGTGTATGTCAACTATTATTTTAATAATTAATATTAGTAATAAATGTAAAATATTCATATTTATCCTACATAAAAATCGTAAAAGTTTTCATGTACAGATTTTCCAGCACCGAAACGCGCGTTTTTATTTTAGCACCGTAAGGGAAAAGTTAAAAAAAAATTACCTAAGGGATAAAACTTTTTAAAATTATTATTATTATTAAAGAGATACATATTTACATTTGTGTCACACGGTAAAATAAGTCCGATTAGATATTTGTTTGTATTAATTGGATAAGTTAAGTTATACTGTGATAGAAGTTATACTCGGAAAGAAATAAAATACATGGCATATGGGTATGGTTAAATCTACAATATAAAATAAATTGGTCGAATTAGAAACAAAAAATCTGTTTTTACATGGGAAATTATTATTCAATATATGTGTAGGTAATCTGCGTGGTTAAAATTATTTGACAGTCGAAACAAATATGCAGTAGATAAATGATACCGGTACTCATTTCTAGAAAATAAATTTAACCCTCTGTACTCGCTTAACAATGCACGTGGTAAAATATAAAATAATGAAGATAGATAATTATTTATATTCTTACCGTGTCCTCAGAAATTAGTCGATATAAAAGTCGAGACATTTTTATTTTAAGAAAATTTATGTAACACAACAAGAAGTGCAGGCACGTCGTGCTGGTGCAAACGCGTTTGAAAAAATGAGTACAAACTCCAATCTAAGTATGATTAAAAATTGCGCGATATTAATAATTATCTTATGCTTATCGCGAGTGGGATAACATATTATCTTAAAACTTTCATGATTTAATTTAATTTGTGAATAATATAGAATCATAATTAGGCTAACCATAATTATGAAGCTCTACACCGGGACATTATTATTATTTAAACTGGAACAATTATCGCTTCGCATTTGGTTCTCGCAACACCAAATTTTTGACGTGCAGTCAGAAGTTTTGAAGCTCGTATCACGCATCGCCGTGTGAAAGATAAATGTGGCCAAGAGTAATGGCCGCAATAATTAAATCATCTCGAATGGAATTATCGTTTTTAAAAGTTGTTTTTTGTTATGTCTCTTTAATGTCCGGTCGCCCAACGTACGCAATTGAAAATTCTGAAAAACATTGCTGGCCCTCCACACTGCCGTTCTCGCCACAAAGTTTTTTTTATAAATGGGTAGTGTTTTTGCGGTTCATTCGTAAATTTTCAATTTTAAAAAGGTTGGGTTAAAAGCTGAACTAAATTAAGTAGAAAAATTACGCGCTGCTACCTCACTTTACTAAAACGTAATTAGTCATTACACTGCAAGTGATCAGCATAGACCAGAGGTTCCCAAACTTTTTTGTGTCGTAGACCCCTTGCCATGTTTTTCGGTTTTTGGTAGACCCACTACTTACCTGATATTGATTTTTTGTAAATTTCTAATTGTAGTGAAGTTTAGTGTTAAAAACTTAAACCACAAAGCGAATGCCTACATCCTACAACTTACACAATTTTATAAACATATATAATATTTTTTTTACTTCGTAGGTACTTTTATAAATAATGTATATGTCTTTATATTATAAGATTATAATGTAAGTAAATAGGTACTATCAGTGTATGTTGAGATCCACTATTTTCATTTCATGGACCCCCAAATTTTTTTTTCGCTGACGTAGACCCCTTGCAGGTTATCATAGACCCCTGGGAATCACTGGCATAGACTGTCGCCCGCAAAAACAGAGAGCCGCAGGGTGCGGAGAAGCTCGCGGACCGCACCCGCAACGGCCTGGACAAAATGCCACACAATGTGTGAAACCGGGACGTATGGTAAGCCTAATTATAATTATACTTTCTAATGCCTAACGGAGCATTCCACTGGCTCTCCCTCGCACCCTTTTGCGACCTGGACATGGTGAATTTCTGCGGTCGCATTAACGAGGCTTAAAGCCCTACAGGATACAAAAAAGTACCCACACTTACTTCGTCCACCGTCCGGAAAAAATATGAAGTCACCATCTTCAATTTTTACAGAATTTTAACAAAATGAAATATTAGGAGAACACATTCTTATTGTGAAGTTGTAATAATTCAGAACAGAGCTCTGTGATATTTTAAATATTAATTAAATATATTAATTAGAAAGATATACATACAAAATCAATTTTATCGAAAAATATTGTTGTTGCGCCACCGGGATTCGAACCTGTATCTCTTTCCAAACCGGGGAAGGTGCATTATCCAACTATGCTACAGCGACGATATTTTTAGCGACAAATTTTGGAACCTATATGTTACCTTTTTGATATTAATACATTTAATCGTTCTATCTTTATAATCTATATATCTGTATATCTTTCTAAGTAATGTGTTTAATTCATATTTAAAATTAAATATATTTCTGTTGTTTTCGCGTAGTTCATTAATCCGAACGAAATAGAAATGTGTATGTAATATATAACTTTAGACCTTTCAATTGCCTAGTACGGCGTGCGTGACTAGCGCTTTGCTCTGTGGAAGTAGAACAAAGGATCATAATGCTCGGTCAACCGAGAGAGAGATTAAATGTCATCCGTCCTAAATTTGCATTGTTACTTTTTACGATTCTGTGCAAACACAAATGTCTTTCTCCCTTCGCGTCATACGTACATTTATCTTATTTTTTTCCAGAAATATGGGCCACTGTAAAAGATCCACGGATATAAACAGATACTTTATTTTTAGTCAAACAATTTTTTGTCCTGGTTTTTTTTATTTTATTATTTAAAACTTGATAATCTTATAAATACCACGTAATACGGGCAAACGGAAATTAACTACCTGATATTTCCAACTGATAATAGAATAAACAGTTAGGTAAGTAGAGAAGAGAATATGTATATGTTTTCTGATAGCTCGATACCTTAATCTGCAAAGCAGGTAACTCCATTTTTCTAAAATGTTCTGGAGCAACAAAAAAACTGTTTAATTTTGTAATTAAACGGATTACGAAAATTCAAAAACACACTATAGGTAGATTGTTTATGCGGAGATAGGGTGGCTGAGAAATTTTATTAATATTTTGATTTATCTTGTACTTATAGGGAATGTTTGGAGTTTTTCTTGGGAGTTAGCTAATTTCCCATAATAACGTAGTGATTGTGATTTCCGCGGACGTCCTCTATTTATGGTGCCATCAACACTTGTGTAAGAAATAAATCTAAGGTTTTTCAGTACCTAGTACTTATTTATTATTTTAAAACACGTGGTTTCACGTGTTTTAAAATTGATGGGAATTTAATAAAAGAGGAAAATAATGGCATCAAAAACGGTTTTTTGACCATGCGTGGAGATAGCTGCTTTGCAGATTAAGGTATCGAGCTGTTAATGAACATTATTATGTCAGATAGCACTAATACCGATTCTTCTGACGATCAAATAATTGTTCAATACATCCTTAACAAGAAGAGCAAAATCTTTTAGGCTACAAAGTGATCATTTTATATGGGAAGATATAGATTTTATTGTAAGATTCCGCCTGTCCAAAATTATGGTTAGGTAACTGGTCTTGCTTATTTCAGACAATATAATGTCATCTAAAGTTATCTACTTCATAGGTATATAATAATATTTTTGATAAAGATCAGAAATCATGCAGTTCGTCCTGTAAACCAGGTCTCGATAACTTTGCATTTCTATGCCACAGGATCAATGCAAAGATGCACGGGTGATATATCTGGTGTACACAAGAGCACTATTTCACGGATTGCGAATAAAGTGAGCAGAGTAATAGCCGCTCTCAGATCACAATTTATGTATACCTGTATCTACCAAAGAAATTCAGCAATATCTGAATCAATTCTTCAACATTATAAAATTTCCAAACACGATCGGTGCAATAGATTGCACTCATGTGGAAATCCTATTTCCAGGAGGAAATAATGCGAAATACTATCAAAATATAAAGGATTACTTCTCCATTAATGTGCAGGCAGTAATAGATGCCACAATGAAATACACAAATGTTGTTGCAAGGTAGCCAGGCTCAACACACGATAGTATTCTAGTCATTCTAGATTAAAAGGGCAACTAGATGATGGTATTTTTAATGAGAAACATCTCATTGGTGACCGTGGTTATCTACTCAAACCATACTTACTTACTCCATTTACAAATCCAATATCTGTGGCAGAAAAACTATATAACGAGAGCCAAATCAGGACTGGGAATGTTGTAGAAAGAACATTTGGGGTGTGGAAAAGGCGTTTCCCCGCAATAGGTATGAAACTCAGGCGGAGTATTGAAAGAGTGGAAGCAGTCATTATAGCCACAGCAGTGCTGCATAATGTTACCGAGTCACCAGACTTTGTGACAATATTATATGAAATTGACTCTGAACCTGCACAGGATGGAAATAATGTAAGACGAGATCTAATAAATGGCTATTTTTCCCAATTATTAAACCAGCCATAGCATTTCATTTATTTATTCTTAATATTGTGCGTACAAATGTAAATATATATGTTCTAATATAAATAAGATCAAACTTATCTTACACATATTGGCTTAGTTTCATTTTGAATCTATGAAGTATCTTCATCTGGCATTTCATTAAAGATCTTCATCGCTCTGTACATCATTCATTTCTGAGATTTAGCCTAAATTGTTGTCACATTTATTTTACAATAATATTGGATCTATAATAAAACAATTCTTCCTCTGTAAAAACTCTTTTATTATATTTATATATATACCTTTTAACATAAATCACATACAGAAATTACCATCATAAATTGAGTAAAGTCAAGTAAGTAAAATTAAAGTCAATAATTAGAAACTGTAAAGCCATACGACATAACTACACATTATTATTTTAGTAAATAGAAAAACGGTTTATGTTAATACCTTAAAATGAAAGGGGGTGAAACCACATTAGCTAAATACAGCAAGGCAGTAAACATTTAAAAATAGAGAAATTGTTAATGTTTATAAAATTAAAGAAGTAAATTATTTAATTAATTACATATTATTTTTTTCTTTGACTAATTTAAAATTTAGTTGGGCCAAATATCTCTCAGCTTGACTACATGCAGTTCTTGTGTATTGTCTATTTGTTCATTTGGGGTGATTGAATTCATTTTGCGTTTTGATTTATCTGCGAACAAAGAAAGGGTATATATTATAAATGAAATAATTAAACTAAATAAAAGCATTATCGATATCTAATATTTATATTTTATTACATTATGTAAGTGTGCATACACCAGAAAATTAATTAATTATATTGTGAATTATCATTCTGTGCATTTTTTTGAGGTGATGCCATGAGTTGGTATTTGAATGCAATGCCAAGATATTTAGACTTGAGGCCTGTGCTCAACATCTTCCACCTATGAACATACAAACATATTACATTTGTATAATTGATCTGCTTACAATTGGGGTGTGCATTATTTATTTGTTTTTAAAAGGTAGCATATTAAATGCAAAATGAGTGATAAGATTTGCATTGCAAGGCCTTGCAGAGTACTTACAGTTAGAATCTGTATCATCATCAAATACCGAAACCCGCTATCCATTCACATCTGCATCATACCTCGTATCCATTCTGCTGTTTCTTGCTTCGTCTTGGATTCTCTGAATAAATATTAAAAATAATGTTTACTAATACGTAATTTACAACATAAACTTTTAAATATAGTTAAAATACAAGAATACTTACTTTATATTGACATTCATCGTTCAAAAACGGTCAATTGCTCATTTCGGGAAAGCAAACACACCAATTTAACGTAAACGTCAAATGTCAAATGAAGCGTTCTACACGTGTTGCCATAAGCAAAATTACTCGCGCGGCATTTGTTTTTGAAAATGAGATTTTAAGAGGCCTATGTAATTGCTACACTGGATAACTATAAACTTATAACTCGGCTAACTTGTTGAAGTTTGCCTCATTTACATTTGTAGCGATCATAATTCATATCCACCGCCACCTCAGTCGGCATCGACGCTAGCGACAGCGTTGCCGGCTGCTGCTACAAGTCTGGCTCAAGCATTTCACCGCCAAGCAGTCTCTTCAGTTTCATCGTGCCGGCTCACGCTCACCGAGCAAGACCGCCAACTCGCTTCATTTCATTTCATAAGACACGTGCACCTTCTACATCTTTATTCATTTTTATCTGTCTTCCTTGTTTTTATCATATTGTCATAATAAACACCCCTCCACACGCCCATCACATTTATTTTATTTAACCACCGTCCTAACCCCCAAACATTATATTGTATGCTGTTCACCCATCATGTGTGCAAGTCGGCAGCACCCTCGGTTTCTACGTGGATTGGAAATAGAGATCCAAATTCGAATGCCGGTAGCGAAAAAAAAATATTTTTCGACAAAATCGATTTTATATGTATATATTTATAATTAATACATTAAATTATCTACATTGATTTTAATAGTTATTTTAGAGCGGGAAAATAACAAATGTTTCATCTTGCCGAAGATAGGCAAGAATAGAGGAGATTTTCGACAAATCGCACATGTCGTCATTCTGTTCTAAGAAAAGAAAAACAATACATAACAGAAAATATAAAAATTACAGTTCGCTGTGTTAGCGGCCGATTTTAGCGGGAACAGATAAACTTTTAGCGGAAACGTCAGATAAAAATTTTTAATGGACGCCAAGGTTTAGCGGTTTGCTTACGGAATACGGATCTTTGTCCAACTCGTTTGAAGGTTTCCGGTATTTACATTTTGTTGTGACATTCGGGGCATTCACTCATCATGGATTTCTTCTATTCTATAATCCGGGTGCCGTACGATGTCGTCCGCGAATTATTACGATCGCCGGATTTCAACTCCAGCCTTGCAGCCCCCTCGGTCGGGCATGGTCGGCCGTTAGGGTCGGCCCCCGTGAAGTGTTCAGTGTGCCATAAAGACAAGTTCTTGGCAGCGTTCACGCCCTGCGGACACACGGCAGACTGCTACGAGTGCGCCAAAGCCCTAACTAGATGCATGGTGTGCCGTCAGCCCGTCGAAAAGGTGGTGAAGACGTATCATTCCTGATGACAGCGATTTCGTCAAAATGGGGCGTAGCACTGGTGACATCCTATGTAATGTGTAACTGCTAACTATATGTACTGTGTGCTAATAAATGCTCATTTCATCATTTTAATGGAACGTCTTTTTCTACAATAATTATAAAATCTACGGAATAAGTTTGGGATATATCTCCGAGATAAGGATTTTATTCCCATAAGATTCTTTGTATTGTATACAACTCAGCATTCGTATTCGTAATCCACACACAATGTACTTTACTTTTCGATGATTACTCAAATGTGATTTTGAATCTCCACAGCAGCGATTAAATCTTAATAAATGTTTGTAATTTCAAGTCCAAACTAGAGTACACGACATTTGATCCGACAGAGATTTGACATGCGCACAAATGTCATCAAAACGCAATAGATCCGTACAACTATCTTTTCTGAAAATTATCATGTCATTAAACATAAACATTAATAGAAGGCGTTAAATTACAAACATTTACTTAGTTCCAACTCTGCCGGGGTGATTTAAACTCTGAATAATTACCTACATTTGACGTTTTGACGTAAGTACGATTATTCATAGCACGCGTTTGTTCAATCGCCGTTGCGAGATGGCAGCACTTTCGTTTAGAACAACTATACGAATAGCTTCGAGCAATCTTTAAGTACGGCGACTAAACGTGTCAACGGCATACTTACCTGGCGTAGGGGATACCGTGATCAACAAGGCGGTTCCCCCAGGGCGAGGCTCTTCCATTGCACTCCGGTTGGGCTGACCCTTGCGATTATCCCTAATGCGGATAACTCGGGCGCGTAATTTTTGGTAGTCGGGACTGCGTACGCGCCGTCCCGTTCTTAAATGTCAGATTGCTTCGGAGGCGGGTTGGGGGCATGGGAACGTTCAGCAAGGTGAGAAGTAAGGTGGTGTGCATGCGCGCAGTAATCTCTAGCGTCTGCCCGGTGTCGATAGTAGCGATTAAAAAAATGCTACCCTGCTCGCTGGTGTGATTTGATAATAAGAAAGATTATACGCAACTGTGACTGCGATCACAGTGCGTACGCCGCACGATATCACAATACACGAAATAAATAGGAAGAAACATAATTTTTAGCGTACATATACATATTTAAATTATTCAAACTTCATTTGCGTAAATGTGAGTTTATTTTTCGGGACAAATTCTCAGCATTTCTGGTCAAATGCGTAAAATGTTTTGGCAGAATCTACTAGATGGCGCTGATTAAAAAATGAATCACAATATATCCTGATATTCAATCACTGAGTGTGTGACTCAAAATATCAGTTGTTGACTCACCGTTCGTGATTTTGAGCTCATCACTAGTCGATAGATAGAGCAGCCGCATTCTGGTTTCCGCGTTAGTGGAGCATATTGAATAGTTAGTACCTAGTTAAATTGGAACCTGAATTGATGGTGTATCTGTATCTTTTTAAGTATCAAAATATATTAAGAACACATTTTTTTTGTATAATTGCATTTTCAGAACATAGTTTTGTGGTATTTTAATACAAATTAATTGAATCAATCAAAATAAAACAATCTGATCTCGCGAAATGGTTTTTATTAAACAATTGAGAGTAAATAGTGTACGAATTCTTGAAAAAGTCAAAGCTTTCACGACGCAATTCACAACTAATACAATGGAAACAATACCACTCAAAAAATGTTTTGTGTAAGTATATGAAAAAATGGCGTAAGTAAATAAAGTCCCAGGACTTTTGTCTTGGATTAACCAGTCAGGTTAATGAAAGCATAAAATTATTTAGGTTAGTCCAAAAAAATCTTTCCCAGAGTATTTTCGTTAAACCTAGACGAAGGATGTCAGATAATAAGTTTTGGATATTGGTTGTAAGAAGTTCTCATTTAAATAAAACACTTGTTTTTTTATTCTTCTCGTTTAATTTACTTGAGACGTGTTTCACCTTGTAATGACATTATCAATCTAACAATTTAATTCAAAAACTTGTATTTATATCTATAGTGAGGGGATAGCTATACAATTTTATTTGCATGAGATGAAAAAGGATAACATTATTGATAAGAATTCAGACGATCTCCATACATTTTTTAATGCTTCTAATTATTCTAAGTAACCATTCTATTTTAATGTAATAGATATAATTAGTAAAAAATTAGAGTTATATAAATTTACAACCCAAGAAGGCAATACGGCAAAAGAAAAATTTTTGGTATTCTGGAATTTATATAATTCTAGGAAATAATTATGTTCAACATGATGTTTTTAAAAATAATGCAGCAATATCGAATCGGCGGTCTTGTTCCACATCCTTGGTAGATCTATAACAGAAAAAAGATTTCGGCAGAATCAAATCCTCAAATTGTCTATAATTTATAATAATAAAAAATTTAATTAAAATATTGATCAATGCATTAAAGTCTTACACAAAAAATCAGCATTATATACTAATATAACATTTTGACACAACAGTTTTATGTTAAAAATATTTTAATTGTCCTTTCATATGAGAGAGTGTATTTTTTTTCTGTTGTCTTGTAATAGGGAGCATTCTGGAAATTGACATAAATAACAAACCTATTTTAAATGCTTTTTATAGTTAATAGAAAACCTTTGACCTGTCAAACTATTATAAATGCACTTTTAAAATACAAGAGCAGCGTTTGTGTATTTGAAGTTTGTTTTCAATTCATCATCTAGTGTGTTTCTAGAGCCCCAAAAATATATGTTTTGTTCGAAAGTATAATTATAAATTTCACCCTTAGCTTAAAAGCAAAACAGTCATTCAATTATGGTTTTCTATAAATTAAAGGTGTAAGGTGTAAACATCTAAAATAAATATGGGAATGCACTGTATTGCATGTATTTATTGAAACAATAACTATTTCAAACAGTAAATATACATTAATATAATCTAATTAGTTTACGTTGTACATAATCTAAAAATAAATAAACATTTATTTGACTAGAATATATTTTTGTAAATTAATACAATGAAATTATTGGTTGTGGATGCGCGCGCTGATCACAAACATTGGTGACAGTGGGTAGGTAATTCTACCTAACTAAAGTTGCAATGAACCGACCTATGAAAATATGGAAAGAGTGACATCAAGCAAGCAGCTAAAATGATATCGGTTCACACTCTTGTCTTTCCAATCTTCATGCGTGCTGCGGAGACTTGAACAGCCCGCAATAGCGACAAGCGGAAAATAGACGCCTTCGAAATGCATTGCTGGAGAAGGATGTTACATACGCCGTGGACAACACAATTATAAAATATAAATAAATAAAAGGTTCACACATATATATATATAAATATAAACAAAATATTAATACTTCAGTCACGGCCATTATTGTATCTGTAGCTATTCTGTAGGTGTTGCCATTCTCTGGTCAGGGAATTAGCTTTGAGAATTAGCTTTCCATGAGAGCGCCGCTTGCACCAGAGAGTTGGTGCTGAGCTCCAGTCGCAGCTTTACGCCCGCAACTTAATGTCTCAGAAGCGGAACGACTCCATGTATACGGCCTTTGGTAATCATTGTAGATGCGCTGTAGTAACGCGCCAATCTGAACAGAATTCTGTATGAGTTGTTGTACTGAATTCAGAGACGGTTGTACGTCACTTGCTTGTATTTCGACCAGAGTTCGCAGGTATACATGCTGGTGAAGAACGATTTAAACAGGATCTTCTTCACCTCCTTACTGCATCGGTAGAAACACTGTGACAGTATATTTGCACGAACACTCAACTGTCTCCTCTGTTGTTCTAAATCATCATCGTCTTGTCCATTTTCATTGAATGTATGGCCAAGGTATTTGACCTTATTTTGAACGCTCAATTTCGTCCCGTCCAGCCACATGGGAGGGATATTATCTGACCCTTTTCCATAATTAAACGCCATTATGACCAAGTTGCTGGTGTGTAAGGAAGAAATAAAGAATAATGCATTTGCAATCATTTTCACGCAATAACTCAAATTTTCCCAAATTGTTATTCTAAGGGGTCGATATGTCAATACTGACCTAAATGAGGAAATAAGATATAATACATGAATAGATTTTTTGGATTTCATATGTTATGGGACCAAGTCCACGGAATGATACGATGAGATAAATATCAGTATCATATAGGTACACGTTTTGAGATTTTAATCTAAAGATTAACTTAGAGGTCAGCTTGAGAGTTAACATTTGACGTTTGATATACAACAAGCGAGAGTGAGGCACAATCTCTGAGATATGGTGTATATACAGGGAAATGGTGTTGTCGGGAATTCTCTCAAAATAATCTCATGGCATTTTTATCCCTTGTCTCGTTTGTCTTGAGTCTCATAAAAATCTCATCCGTGAACATGGTCCATAACAGCACCTCGATAGAGAAAATGTTTAAAGTGTTAAATGTAAGAAGCATCTGTTAACAGAAAAAAATATTTTTATTTTTTAATATTCGGAAACAATTGAAACCCCCTCCGCAACAACACTGTATATCGTTTTTACAAATATTGATACATAATTGGACGAAATATAGTGTTATATGTGTTGAGATTACTTATAAATTGTGTACAATAGTATTTTTATTTATTTAATTATTGTTTAATATACCATTCGATGCCAAAGCAGTGGTATGCATAATTCAGATCTGCCCAAAAACGATATACAGTGTTTTTGTAGGAGTGTTCTTAATCGTATACATAATTATTATATATTACATTTTTAAAGAGTAAATTTTAATCAAAATAAACTTTAAAATCATCCATCGAAACATGTTAGTTATTACTACTGACAGATGATATTCCTACATTCTTAATATTTGAAAGTCAACATAGCTCATTAATAGATAACCTACCTGCCAGGCTTCTGAGGGCGTGTCGACATCAAGTAGCCGAGCGTTAACACCGTCATGCGCTGACGACTCAGACAAACAATGAGATGGGTCAAATAATTCTTATAATTATATTTGTTTCAAATGAACTATTATCTGCTGACGCGCGTTGGAAGTATATCATAAGCCCAATCGAGCATTTAAAAACATTTTGCAACTACATTTGAAACCAGTAGTATTATTCTACATCTATTTAAGGTCAACCTATCGCCTTGAAACAAGAATATCAGTTATTCATATAAAGGAGACACTAGTATTAAATTAGTAATGAAATGCATGTTAGGCTGTGACGGGTTTAATTTAGCTGATGACCAGTGCCATGTACTTCATGGTTTCGGTTTTGATGGTCTCCGCGGGGAAGACGTACGTTTCCGAGAGAAACTTGTACGAGACTTCTCCGATCTCTTCGAACCCGCACTTGGAAGCCAGCACCTGCGACTCCACGGCGGTGAACACTGTCGCCGTGAGCTTCAACCCCATAGCCTTGCAGAGCGGTATCCTAAAAAATATGAAATCACGTGACATACGATGCGAGAGCTGTCGTACTATGTATATATGATAAAATAACATTATTTAAGGCAAGGGTATAGAGCAGTGATGACACGCGTTGATTGAATTAAACAATTTTTTTTTTTCAGTTAAATTTCATTTAAAATATATACATGAGTACCTATGTAAATTGTTTTTTTTTGTATATAATTAAATATGTTAAAATAATTTATTTTTTTGGGTGGTGGGGGGTTAAACACGCCAGCAAAGTTAAGTTAAATATTCTGAATTTTTGACACGCTAAGCCCAAAGGTATAGGGCGTGCACTGCATACAAGCAAAAAGCTTCTGGGAAATAAATGTGTCCATTATTATGAAAGTGGTCTATGTCACGTTTCTTTCGTTTTCGGATATTTAAAGGTTTACCTTTGAATTGATTAAAAAACATTTTCACTTTTCTACTAGATTTATAATTTATTTCGACATATAAATGTTGTATAAGGAAATAAAAATTTTAAGGTTGAAATGACTTGCTCTATAATCAAAATAAACACTAGCGGAATACTGTTGAACGCTTCAAATTTTTCACAATATTAATTTAAAACAATGTGATACAAAATTTTTTCTCAATTTCATGACTCGGACCGCTTTCATAATAATCGACACAATTATAAATGAAATATTTTTTATCGTAATATTAGCGTAACCCAGTTTTCAATTGTGTTTTTAATTTACCATTAATACTTTACGTTTTTCTACAAAATATTTAAAACTGACAAGTTTTAATAGAAGCTTGTCTTGTCATAATAAATACATTATTATTGTGACGTTGCAGTTTTTTCAGAATATAGTAATGTGGGTATTTTAAAACATTTTTTATTTTGTTTTATAATTTTTACAAATTTACACAGAATGGTAACCTGACAAAATTAAGAGTCGAAAATGTTTGAGGAATATGTGCAAATTCTGCACCGTTACGGAAAATATTATTGTTTGAAATTTTTACAAAATCGTGTTACTTTTAAATAAATATTTGCGAAATTTAACCGTTATTTATCTGCATCTTTTCTTTAGGCCCTAAATCATCTAATATAAAACAGTCTGATCGCTCAAAATTCGACGAAGTTTGATTTCTTGTATTCAAGAATCAATAAAATATTTCAACTATTCGAAATAATTGCATATTTATGTTATTTTTTTGAGATGCTTGTGTTTCTGACATGGTTGAGATTAGGCACATATCGCTTAAACATTTTCGTCTCGTAATTTAGTCATGTACATGCTTTGGATGCTCCGCATCCTTAGAGTCAAAAAGCTTTGGAATTTTTGTTGCTAGTCAAAAACAGCACTGCTGTAAGTAAATTCATATTGTCCTATAGAGACCAGTCGTGGCACACAACGACACGGCGCGCGCGCATGGAGCGAGTCGGAACATTCTCATTCGAACACACAGATACCAGCAACAGTGGATTCTGTCATTCGTACCGTATCCGCAAAGTTTGAAAGTATTCGACTTTCGCGCGTGCGCATTCAGTTCCGCCTGTCAAGGACAAATGCTGCATTCGTCAACAGCATCCAACGTACAAAAAACGACTTTAATTCTTATAATAATGCACAGAATAGCATATATATATATATATTACGAAACACGTCGTACGTCACATTTTTTTTTTGTCAGTAGTTACATCTTGCTCATGGGCTTATCTATAGATTTGTATACTCACTAGTAGGTATAAACTTTTAATCGGTATCGACGTATCCACCCATAAAATATTGTGGATGTAAAATATCCGCTACACTCTGTATAATATATGAATTACTTGAATCTGTTACAAAACTAGAGTTACACATTTTTGTGAATCGCTGTACCTCTCTGAACAAGAGACTGGCTCTTGTGCTCGGAGAGGGATACATGTATATCTGTATATATTTCTAATTGATACATTTCATTTGTATTTATGTATATCGGTTTGGAGTGTTTGGCACCAGCGCTGTACATATTGCCTGCATGCTATCTTTTAGGCGTTAGAAGAAGTTACATCAATTTATATCTAGACAAGTGGCCTTATTTCGGGTATTGGGGTACTCGAGCATCGCAGTCCGAGTACGATATCTACTGTTGCACTTAATGATAAGCGAGTCTATCGCGATACACGGAAAAAGAGTGATAGGATAATGGACGGTTTGACCTCCACTACCGTTGAACGAGGTGGGTAACAAAGTTTACATTCACCTGGCCTTCAGCATTTCGGCCCCGATGTTCTGCCCCCGGTACTCTCTGGAGACGGAGAGTCCTATGGCTCCCAGATACTCCGTTACACCGTACATGGAGAAGGCGTCCACTTCGTGGGTGATGTGCATGACAGACCTCATCACTCGCTCGAAGAGGCTACCTGGCTTCAACTGGAATAAAAAATACCTGATTAAATATCCGAAAACCTACAAAATGCGTCTATCTATTACCGTACAACTCGATAACGGCTAAATTGATTAAGATGGGGTTTTATTTATCATATTATTATTTTTTCTGGAAATATTTTAAGTTATAGATATACACATATATTATGCAGAGGCATGCAGTGTGCACAAGCAAAAAATTGTGCATTACTGAAAATTTTGGGAAACAAATATAAATTTAATAATCCACGTGTATGAGTAGAACTTTTAATTGCTTATTTTTAAAAACGACCACGGCTATTCCACCGTCGTTGTGGTCATCTCGTGCTTCGTTTATCCCAACTCAAATTGCCACTATCTGTTTTTAAGCTGTCGTTCTACTCAAGCCATACAATCGGCTATCTACTGAATTGAAAACTCGATTCGGCTGATTCGTTTTGTGCGGAGTCCTTATGTTGTTTAGTAATAGAATACAATTTGAAAAGTTTTCAGTTTGGCTTACAGCTGTGTGTAAATCATTGATGTTGTCTACTTCATCTTTTACTAATTCGCGAATTTTGCTATCTTACCATTGTTAACGTGTTGTCTCATGATTGTTGCAAATACGTTGGTTTAATAAAAGTTCATAAACCTGTGCACATCACATAGTACATATTATTATATATGATTGTGTAATACCATTATTAACAGCATAATCTAGATCTATATCTACTGCACGCCACTGATATTACGATATGTGAAGAAATACGAGTATATTGTGGATGTCAAAAAAAATCATAACAACACCTGATTTAAAATGTTTTTTTTTTCTCTTTATATTTTTGTTGTACATTTGCAGATATTGAATAAATATTTAGCACCTTCGATGCTTCTAAATCTAATTAACAATTAGATAGAAGGCGACGAAAGAAAATCTGAACCGTTTAAATTTAAAAAATTCTAACATCTAGATCTGATGTTATACAACCATGCAGAAGAAGGGAGGCGGAATGACAGAAGGAAAGGCAGTTCGAAATAAGAAAATGATCGGAAGTGAGATGTGTTGCTAGTTTCATTTAATTTAACAGTTTAAAATAAATCGGCTCACATCCATGTCAGTATGGTCCTTGCTGGAGATGGCCATGATATTAATGCCAACGATGACTGGTTTCTGACCGCCGTGTCCGGCCGAGGAAATGCTGCCATCCTCGTCCAGCAGGCACACCAGCGACACTCTGTCCTCGAGAGCCTTGGACCACATGGCTCGGATCGACTCCATGGTCTCTTTGTCATCGCACATACCTTCAAATCATAAAATAGTAGGTATTTATAAAAAACAAGTTGGCGTTTTTAGAGCTCACGGCGTTGCGTGGGTAGAACATTCTGACTCTTAGAATCCATGAGAACTGTCTAAAAAAATCAGCCAAGCAAGATAACCACTACATTACATATGAGGTTAACCATTTAATTAACTATTAAGTTAACCATTAGTTAACCATGAGGTTTACTATTAATGTTACGTACTTGCGTAAGACGTACGTCTCAAGTTGTTCACCTCATAATAGATTGTTGGTAAACTGTAATATTTATTACACAAATAATACAGTTAAGGTACAAGGTATATAACTAGTCTCGGAGCCAAACGGTAATGAAAAGAGACCGCGCCTCGCACGCGTCACCCTTTTATCTCCGCTCACACACACACACACACATATATACATCTCGCCCTGTCGGTGCGGGCGCTCTGACACACACACACACACACACACACATCACAATTAAGATAACCACTATGTTAACTATTAAGTTAACCACTACGTTAACTATTATGTTAACCAATAGGTTAACAATTAAGTCGACTATTAAGTTGAGTATTAAGTTAACCATTAAGTTGACTGTTAAGTTAACCACGAAGCTACGTTAGATCGGATAAGCCGGTCACAAAGCACCCTGTCACGACTCACTGACAGCTTTGCAGAGCGGTTCGTCCAGCACGAAGTATTCGCACATGAAGTCCACCGCCTCGGCGAAGAGGTGTTCCGGCACGTCCTGGATGGTGAAGGAGGGCAGCTCCCCGCCGGGCGCGGCCCTGCGCCCCTGGAACCGCCGCCACACCGCGGGCAGCTGCACGTGGCTCGGCCGCTTCCAGCCCATTGTGCTGACGATTATTTCAGCCAATGTGAAAAATGTTGCTAAATTATTACTTTAAGGGTGCATTTTCATTTTCCCAGTTTGAAATTCGATCAATTCTACGCGAATCACAATACAATACTCTTTCAAGCCGGGACTGATAGTTAATTATGATAAGTCCCACTTAAATAGTAAATAACGTTATTTGCTAGAGAGGAAAGTTATAATAGAAAGAGAGTGCAATAAAATGGTTGATTTTCTCGCATTCGAGACAAGTATCAAAAATATCTCTATCTTGAATCTTATCTTATATATTAAGTTTTTTCATATTAATATTATAGATTGAAATAAAATGTATGTTGTTATTTGAATTAATCCATCGAAAATTAAATAATTTATTAAATATGTTTTGAGATCAGTCAAAAGTACCTACATGTGTACCCTACTACATACCTCTCGATGTTTCGAATTCAAAATGATTATTACAGCTTCAATTTGAATAAAGAGATCTTTTAGATATATCACGTTGCTGTTTGTTTTATAATTACGTAGTATTTTGCCTTGTTTAAAATACAATAGTGTTAAATAAATATTTAATTACGATTTACATACAAAATAATACACATAAAAACAGTAAAAAAGACATCTAATTTATGAAATTTGCAAGTAATGTTGTCAATCTGTTCAATAATTCAAATTGTGGCTAAAATATGCGTGAAAACATATATTTTCGTCATTGTTTAACGAATATTGCGAGAGCGCTAATTTATTATTATGTTCAGTTTATTATTTTTAAATTAGCGTAAAGGTTATATCTATGTAATAGTTTAAAAAAAAGTCTAATCAAGTGTGTAATTTCTGATATAAATTAATAATAAAAGCCCACATTTGCGTATGCGAAAGTAGCGCCTTAATTTGGAAGCGTTCCGCAAACCTTTTCACAAATAAACTTTTAAAATATTCTGGTCCCAACAAAGTGCTGTGTGATTTGAAGGGTGGCGTTATTCTTAAATATAAAATCCCAATGTCATTCTGATTTCATTTCATTAAAGAAGTATAGATGTGACCTGTTTGTTCTGAAGGCGGGCAACACATTCATCGTTAGAAATATGAAAACTAGATGGAGGTAATTATAATTAATTATGCCTGTTGTATTTAATTATTAAGGAAAAAAGATTCAGCGCAGATAAAGCGGTGCTTAAAGAACGCCTTAGGACTGATTTGAAACATTTGTATATTATATTATATAAGAATATTTTAAATATGAATTAAATATATTAATTAGAAAGATATACATGTAAAATCAATTTTATCGAAAAATATTGTCGTTGCGCCGCCGGGATTCGAACCTGGAGCTCTTTCCTAACCGGGGAAGATTATTTTTAGTGACAATTATTCGAACCTATATGTATTTTTGATAGTAATACATTTAATCGTTCCATTATTTGAAAGAGCCATCTACCTTATTTTTACAGAATCTCAAATATCCTTGAGTAATCTGATAGCGGTGGCGCAACAACAATATCTTTCGATAAAATTGATTTTACATGTATATCTTTCTAATTAATATATTTAATTCATATTTAAAATGTCACAGAGCTATGTTCTGAATAATTACAACTTCACAATAAGAATGTGTTCTCCTAATTCTAAGAATATTTTTACGGGTATTTAGTATCTTTGTGGTCACTAACGAGGAAGACATTAAAATTAGACATAAAAATTCAGAAGATGTTTTCTAGAGATGATGTGTATTAAAGGTAGAGTAGGGTGAACCAGAAAAAAATACCCCAAATACACAAGTACCGCATTTTATAATTCAAAAAATGATTAAATTTTCTAACAAATTGTTAGGTACGTTTATAATGTCGTAGATTTTAGAAAAATAATGAAAAAACATACAATTATTTATTTTTAACAGAAATAGAGCATCACATCAATATTCAAACTAAGCTCAGACGCATGTGCTATGTACAAACTTGATAGTCTTCTAGAACGAGACTCGAACCCCCGACCACTGTTTACTAGGCGAGTGTCTCAGCCAACGGACCAACAAGCACGGCTAAAATTTATTTTTATTTTAAATGGACACATTTGCATGAATTAAAAAATGAATTAATGTTTTATGAAATATAGGATTAGACTAACACACTCTGGTCTCTGACCCTTTGATAGCTTATTTACCAAGTGAAATTTTAGTCGAAATCTTTTTTTTTTTGCATAAAAACTTCTGACAATAATGTTCTATTTAAAACCGTGTTACAAACATCCTAATAAAAGGGTGAGCCAATTTGACTGGCTGTTTTATTTTTAATAAAGAATTTATGAAAGTTTATAATGGCCACATACCCAGTGCAAGAGCGCGTTAAAATTATTGAATTTTATTATTCAGAGTTTGCTTGGCCTTCCCGTTCCCCAGATTTGACGGCGCCTGATTTATTTTTGTGGGACTGCTTAAAAGGCCGAGACAATTCAGGAGCTTAAACAAAATATTCGTGCAGAAATAACAAGTTTGGAGACAGAAACGTTGCGTGATGTGATGCAAAATACTTTAGAAAGAGCAATTATTTGTCAACAAGAAAATTGAGGTCATTAGAATGGTGTACACTTTCATGTAATAAGAATATGTTTTAATAAATATTAAAATTATATGCATTTTACATCAGTCAGTCCAAGTTGGCCCACTCTGTAGCTTAGGAGGTAGTCACGTATAATATTTTCTAAAACTGTTGATTTGAATACGAAATAAATAAATCAATTGTTTGAATATAGATGATTTTCAGTGTTTTGATTTTTTAACTATGTTTATTATAAACTTCTTATTCCATATGTAATTTATTGATTTTTCTTAATTAAATAAATATACGCCGGGTGAATATATGCCAGGCCATAAATGAAAATTTTCTCTAATATTGCGCTGGCACTTCTAGGACCATTCTTCACGTTTAACGAAATCGCCGAACGGATGACTAGTGTTGAATATTAAGTAGTACCGAATATGCCCAATATGCCTAAACCTAAACAGTGCAGGCGCGTGCCGATAATATATATTCAAATATCAATTGTAATAAAAAAAAATCTAATTAAACAAATATAGGTTATTTTTAAACAAATATCAATTTGAATTAAATATATTAATTATAAAGATATACATATAAAATCAATTTTATCGAAAAATATCGTTGTTACGCCGCCGGGATTCGAACCTGGATCTCTTTCCTAACCGGGGAAGGTGTTTTATCCAACTAAGCTACAGCGACATTAATTTTAGCGACAATTTTCGACCCTATATGTTACCTTTTTTGATATTAATACATTTAATCGTTCCATCATTTGACAGAGCCATCTACCTGTTCTGAATAATTACAACTTCACAATAAGAATGTGATCTCCTAAAATATCAATTATTTTTAAATATTACTTATTACCCACAAACGCTGGTTACATAAAATTAAGGCAGACTCATCTATTATATCCAATAATGAAATGAATCAAAATATTTTTACTAAAAGCGATATGAATGTTGCAATTAATTAATATTACTCACGTTTAAATTAGATGTATTATATATATGTGTATATATGTTATTAATTTTTATCACAAGCGTTTCATATATAAAAGTAAAATATTAAAGTTCAATCACTCGTTCACTCGCAAGTAGACAGATTTTTCACAATTAATTTTACGTATAGATACAATAAATAGGGAAAATATTTATGTTCAGGATTTCAGGATGCTGCCCGCAGCAAGGAGAGGACGCCGCGGAATGGAGAAATTGATCTGAGATATGAGACGAACCTTCCATAGTATTTATAACGACCTCTATAGGCGAACTCCTTTATGTCTGTAGTGTGACCATGTCTCACTGGTGATTTAAAATCTACACAATATTTAAATATATATTTTAAATATGAATTAAATATCACAGACCGTCCGTTCGGAATAATTACAACTTCACAATAAGAATGTGTTCTTCTTAATATTGATAAAATTTAAGTTTACCTTAACTTTAGTTGAACTGCTACGCAGTTTGGCAAAAAATAAAAATTGTCACGTTATGTATGTGAAAAAAAAAACAGAACAAAAATTCAGGGAGAGCACTGCTATAGTGGAGGCATGCGGGGGATGTTGAACAGCTTTCATTTAATTCTATTCAGGTCTGGTTAAATATGAATTAAATATATTAATTAGAAAAATCAATTTTATCGAAAAATAATAATAATAAAGTTGTATCAATGTGTACAAAATTTAATAAAAATGAATTGATAATTCTGGCGTCTGCTATCAGATTACTCAAAGGTATTTGAGATTCCGTAAAAATAAGGTAGATGGATCTTTCAAATAATGGAACGATTAAATGTATTAATATCAAAAAGGTAACATATAAGTTTGAAAATTATCGCTAAAAATATTGTCGCTACACCTTCCCCGGTTAAGAAAGAGATCCAGGTTCGAATCCCGGTGGCGCAACAACAATATTTTTCGATAAAATTGATTTTATATGTATATCTTTTTAATTAATATATTTAATTCATATTTAAAATATCGCAGGCCGTCTGTTCTGAATAATTACAACTTCACAATAAGAATGTGTTCTCCAAATAGTGAAGAAATTGAACGTACATAAGATAAATGTATTTCACTTACGCAAATCTTTACAAGCATCGGTAAACCGTAAACGTTACTTTTGCAGAAATGTTTAATTATAATTAATTGTAATTTTCTCGCCACTGTATAGGTGTCGAGAGGAGTGTGATGAATACATGTCCGCCCGTGCTGTGAGGCGACCCGCACTCGGCAAGTCGCTCGGTACTCTAATAGAAAAATATTTATTAATATTATTAATAATATTATTACGCTTCCGTTTGATTCAACATTTCGTTATATGTAATTGTGAATGGGTATTGTTCACGTGGACTCAAAACCGCAATCGCTACTACGGTAGAATACGTTCTATAAATATTATTAAATTCTATTCGTCATGTACTACGTGTTGCGCGAAAGGTCTCACGAAGCAACATTCGATATATTTCCATGCGCTGTCGTCTTCATGAGCGAAAGCAGCCTTCGTGTCTTCTTCTGCGACTTCTCCGAGAGTCGCTGAAGGCAGTCGTAAGCGGAGGCGTGCACTCTGCACAGTCAAAAGAGTGGTGCTTTACTATAACCTTTGCGAAATAAATGTAAATGAAATATCAATATTAGAATATGTCCAAGAACACACAATTACTGGATTTTTACCTGCAAAGGCACTGTTATTAAACAAATATCAGATATCTCATAGGGACTCTATTTTTTATTATATTTAATGGAAAATATAGTGTTAAAAAATCAGATTCTCATAGTGATGATATATATGCTATTTAATTTAATGTGATGTGTAAGAGAAAAATGAATTATCAAATTTGGTCAATAGATGGCGATGGTGTAGTGGTACTCGAAGCGAGTCCACATTCTAACACATATACAACTTTCAAACATTTGACAAATATGGAGATTGAGGGATGAGAATTGACATCACTTAAGCCAGCCGAAGACAGGTGGTAAATTCAATATTCATTTGACATATTATGTATTAAGTATGTGAATCTATACGAAAATAATACAGTTCTCATGTTACCGTATTAACTATTCTAAGAATTAAAAATTGACAAATAAAGCTGCGCATGTGTTTTTTCCTAAAATCTATCCCAAACGTGTACGAACTAAACGCAAGTCTCGCACCGGGCGGTGTTCTGAATGTCTTTGTTGTCTTTGGTCTTTGAATGGTCTTTGCTTTAACAGACGTGTTGCAAAACGCCGCAAGTGTGTCATTGAAGCGGACTTGACTGTATGCATTCCAATATACTTTAAACGCGATATTATTTTATATTATAACATATTTTAATTCCTTTAATTAATAACTTGAAAAGTATGAGAAGTATGGAAGTCTCGGGCATTACAGGGCTTACGACATGTCATCGGTTGGCTTAAGTGATCACTTTACATAATGTAACGTTCACCTATTTACCCACGCTACTACATCTATCAAATTTTTGGATGTTGTATATATTAAATCAAGATGGAATATTTCACTTATTTATTACCAATCATGCTGTCGCCATCTATTGACATTTTTGGAATTTTTTTATATTTTTTTATACGTGTCGTATATTAACAAAAAACAAATGTATGTTGTCCATGTCGCACAACAATATAAAACAAACAAACGGCTGTCAGTTATTTCACGTGAAAGTGTGTGTGGTTATTTGTGTCAAAAACGGTAAATTATTTTGCTATTGTATTGTCGACTTTTCAATTAAATTAAGATTATACAAATGATTCATTTTACTTTATTATTGACTGCTTATTTCTAGTGTCTATATAAATCAAACTCTCGTCACTTGTACGTCACACTTTAATAATGCCGTGAGCGTCTTATGTTTTGTTCTCTTCTTCTTCTTCTATTTTAACGGTCTCATGGGACTCGGAAGTCCATGATAGCAATCACAACGGAGCACCGTACATTCCTTGACATGCTTCCGTAATCCTGTCCGCCGGGCACCAGCCTGACTCTTGCAGTATTGTCTTGACGTTATCCTCTCATCCTGGTCATAGTCGTCTGCTCAGTCTCGATCCTGCTGGCTCGTGTATGAGGATTTTGTACGTGATCCAGTTGCATATCTTTCACTGTTCAAGACATTCGAGGTTCTTTTATCTCTTCCATTCTCGGGTTGGTAGGTTATTACGTATCAGGCCGTAAATCTTGCGCGAGACTTTATTTTCGAAGACCTAAAATAAGAGATCAAACTTCACACCCGTATATAACGATCGGCTATATTCAGTTTAATGTTTAAACATTGATTTTATATGTATATATTTATATTTAATACATTAAATTAGTATTTAATATATCACTATTTTCACTAAAAATCGAGACATATCACTGAATAGTCCAACATAATCTAACTCGACATATTAGCGAGGAACTTCCGTATAGATCGATAGTGTTTTAACAATGATTTCACATCGGTAAAGTTTTCGCAATGATTTAAAAAATGGTTTAAATCATTGCGAATGATTTAAAAAATCTAATTTTAAAAATGATTTAAAATTAATTCAATTCCTTGCTGTAATCGATTAAAAAACAATATATTAGTATTAAGTATTTTACTCCCTAAAGTATGCACAACAAACCTGTTGCAGTGGATGAAGTCAAAAATGATTAATTTCAAAATAAAAAAAGTTAACAGTTTTATATGATTTTAACATGAGGCTGATACGCAACAGGGTGGTACAATTTAAAAAATAATACTGTTGCTTATATCTTTGAGAATTTCAAGGTTTTAGTTCTAAGAAATGCAAAAAAATTTCAAGTTTTGGATATAAGACAATCATATGTGCTGAATATACTAACTAGCTCTCATAGGAAAATAAGATATTCAGGCCTATTCTCAAAATTGTAATATTGAAATGAAGGTGATTGTTACACCAACCCTCAAAAATAGTGTTATATTTGAATGAGAGAGAGAGGGAGAGAGAGTGAGGGAGATAAACGTACCATAATCTGTCAAAACATCTATTCTATGTCTATTTTTGAGGGTTGGTGTAACAATCACCTTCATTTCAATATTGCAATTTTGAGAATAGGCCTGACTCAGGCCACAAGAGAAAATAAGCTTAAAATAGTTCCAAGAATGAAAACTACTTATTCACCTTTCAAGCTCCCAGAATATACAATCAAATTGGAAATAATATTAGAACTTTAAGTGATAAAAGGGATGTTTCAAATTGCTTGTTGTAATTAGATAGAGCAGACACTGAGAGTAAACTGTTTTATATAATGAAATAATTCATATATCTGCATTTTGTGTTTTGATCTTGCCTATTTCCGTTCACCTTACATGTGCTTATTGTTATTTTTTTCTCTTTTTTATATCTTCACTTTATTCTATTTGATTGTGTTTCGCCTTCAATGAGTTATTCGGTTTTGTGACATGTAATTTGTTTACCAATTTGCCCTAATGCAGGCTCGCCAAGTCGAGAAATGAATTGTAAAATATATGTAACAATACAGGTTTATATGTTATATGTATCTAAAAAATAAAATGAAATGTTGAATAGTTAAATAGAACTAGGATCTAATGTTTGATAGTGTGAGTATTACTCGAGAGATTCCCCTCACAATAGTTGTCGATCGTGGTGTATCTGTGTAGGTGAAGGTTTACGTCACATGACCTATATTGTTCCACTGAAAGAATGCCAGGAATTTAATATCCTGGCAGTTAATGGAGAGGGGAAAAATTATCGAGAAATTAGTATTTTTTTCCAATCTATTATGTCTGCCTGCTCAATATATAATATAAAAAAAAATTTACGCTTTTATGAGTCTAGTATAAGGAAGATGTATTGTCCGTGTCCACAAAATTTTCGGCTGTAGACAATCTTTGAGATACGGATTTTGCTCTCATGAGATTCAGTCACCGTGTATACACTATATCTCAGATATTCGCCTTCTTGCGCCTCGTTTAACGCTTGTCGTACGTCAAATGTCAGTCTATTAATCATTAATATTATAAATATATTAATTAAAAAGATATACATAAAATATCAATTCTATCGAAAAATATTGTTGTTGCGCCACCGGGATTCGAACCTGGATCTCTTTCCTAACCGGGGAAGGTGCATTATCCAACTATGCTACAGCGACAATATTTTTAGCGACAATTTTCGAACCCATATGTTACCTTTTTGATATTAATACATTTAATCGTTCCATTATTTGACAGAGCCATCTACCTTATTTTTACAGAATCTCAAAATATTGTCGCTGTAGCATAGTTGGATAATACACCTTCCCCGGTTAGGAAAGAGATCCAGGTTCGAAACCCGGTGGCGCAACAACAATATTTTTCGATAGAATTGATTTTATATGTATACCTTTCTAATTAATATATCTAATTCATATTTAAAATATCACAGACCGTCTGTCCTGAATAATTACAACTTCACAATAAGAATGTGTTCTCCTAAACATTAATATTATGTTCAACAGTTGAGTAAATTTGAATCTATCAAGCAGCAGTTAAAACGGAATTAACGTTTTTAATTTAACGCGTTGCTAATGTTTAACTTTTTAGAATATATAGTTGTGTTAGACGTTTGTGTGAACGTCTAATCTCACTGTCAGATCGAGCGTCTGGTTTGAGCAGCGCCGGCGTTACGCACAGACGGAGAAGACGTCTGACCGTGGCGGCCAAATCAAGGGGGCGACCGAAAAATATATAAATAACATAGTTATTTCATAATAAAGCAGTAATTCGTAGTCAACACTAGGGGCCAGAACGTCTTTTGATAAACATCCACCTTTGGGCAAGTTTCAAAATTTCGGTCTAACAAAATATCGCCCCTAACGAGTGTGGCACGACTTAGGGGGCGGCCAATTTATGGGGATGGTTATACAAAAATTGAAAACATCATCTTCGTTTAAGTTACTAGGGCAGAAAAAAACAATCGTGCCTGCGGGGGCAAAAAGTCTAGCGCCGGCGCTGGGAGTATTTATCTATTTCTACCAATCTGAAACTAATCTCGAAATCTAAATCTCAATACGTGCGCATACTCTCATCTAAATATCTGGGATATATATAATCTCTGAGATATTTCATTGCATCTCATTCTGCGTATACAGACCATAATATTTAAAATATTTACGCACTAGTATGGCATAAATACAAGAAGAAAGAAGAAGAGAGCGAACTTGCAAAATTATTAGACTTATGTAAAAAAATCGTATATTTTTGATACACTTACGTAATCCGTTTATTTTTAAATTATTGAGATGTTCAATTTTTTCACCCTTATTACTGCAAAAAAATAAATTTATAATTGCGATCAAATCAGGGTGATCTTCAGACGGATACTTATTTTTGTTTAATATAAAAATGAAATATTTTTATGATTTTTTTCGAATTGATTAAAATCGGTGACGATAATGCATCACACGCTCCAATAGTTACCTCCTTTGATAATTCCCTGGCGCAGATCCGTTCCAGGGCACAGCGGTGGATGATTAAATTGAGAACCTTTATCTTAAGTGATATATTCTGGTATTATAAACTCAATAAATAAATAACTCTAGCGCATTTTCCGTGAATTAGTTTTGGTCATCGGCCTACAGTGAATTTCCATGCAATTTTTTTTAATGCATTTTTATATTATATATTGATTTAAATACATATATTTTGATGAGCTCAAATTAAATCATTTGTTCGTATGAAATATTTTTCTTGTCGAGAGGAATTTAGCGAGTTCAGATAAGGGCCGGAGAACGTCTTCGTATAGAGTGGAAATATTGGAATTTCTATCGGAATTCGTGGGAACCCACCTACGGGAAATTCGTACCAGGAGAGAATTCCAGCGAGCATTTATGCGAGCTGTGAAAATATAGTACTGAATAAAAGAAATGCTTCGGTATTATAAAATTCTGCAAAAAAAAAGAGTATATTTATATAATTAAACAAAATATACTCATTCAAAAGCGCTCTGGTTGTATTGGAGGAAAATAGAGGGCTGTAAGAAGGGAGTTTGTAGAAAAGTGTTGGGAAACCTTTCACATTTAAGGTTGCGCACGTGAAAGGCTCAGAGAAACTATATTCTCGTAATATAGAGTGTAACAGACCTAGTCCACCTGACAACATTACAAATCGAAAATGTTCAAAGAGTATATTGTACAATATATGTACGGTTAAAAAAAAAATTGTATGTGATTTTTTACAAAATCATTTCGGGTTTTAAATCTGCGTACCTCGAAATTGATCCTTTATCATTTTAAATATATCTTTGCTTCAGGCCAATCATTTCATTTCTTTCTATGTGATTACTATTAACGTTGGGAAAGGTATAGATTCTCGCAAAAATATCGATGCTAAATGGATGGCAAGGCGCTAACTTTTTAGGCCCCCGTCTAACGTGGACCCCAGCGCGCTGCATTGGCATAGTTACGCCACTGAATGTGGCCAGTAATAATCGAGCACAATCACAGTCTCAATAATGGTTTATCCAACACGATATGTTATCGTTTTTCCTCCAATAACATACAAGGCACAATTAAACAAAGCACTACTACCAGGAGCGTGCAGTGCATACAAGCAAAAAAGCTGTGCATTACTGAAAATTCTGGGAAATAAATATATATTAAATAATTGGATTAACACAAGCGGAAACGTTATTTTACAATTAGCGCCATCTGTGTACCAGCAGAGACTTTAATTGCTTAGTTCTAAAAACTACCTCGACAACTCACCGCTGTACTTTTGTGAATTCGCCGCATTGAGCTATTCACATAACTCTGTTCTATCTTTAAGCTAGCGAATTACTCAAGTCATATAATTGGTTATTTACTGAATTGAAAATTCCTTTCGGTTGATCCGTTTTGTGTGGAGTCGTTACCAATGCTGTTTTTAACAGAATAACAAAGGCTTACAACTGCGTGCAAATCATTGAAGTGTCAACTTCCTCTTTTACTAATTCGCGAATTTTACTATCTTACTGTTTTTAACGTGTTGATTTCATGGTCGTTCTTTGTGTTCGAAATGCATTTGGTGCATGAGATTGTTTTTGATTTAGCAAAAAAAAAAAAAAATATTTCGTTTAGTTATTGCGTGAAGTATTTTCAAACAATAAATGAATCATGTTCAGTCAAAAAACGTCCATACATTTTTTTATATTGATTTTTATACGTGCAAGAAGGTATTATTTTACGTTAAAACTCAAACATTAAAAACCCAATTAATAGTACTCTAAAATTACAAAGAAGCACATGGTTGGGTCGTGAAAACGACGGATTCATTTTGTCTAAAGACGTTGGTTAAACGAAAGTTCATAATCCTGTGTACAGCATATATTATATATGATTGTGTAATATCGTTGGTAACAGCATAACCTACATCTATACCTACTGCACGCCACTGACTGCTATACGTAGTAATATGATATATGCATAATATTTTCCGTCTAGTCATTGTTAATTAACGACAGTCTAGTTAATAATAAATATTTTGATAAATGTTTTCGTATTTTACGGAAGATGAAACTATCAGAGTTCACTTGACGACGCTTCCACGCCAAGCGTAATGTTTACATAATCATATATAGGTATCTAATTTTTTTTATTTACACCCAATCCCGAATCGTTTCTAGAGTTGTTTACCCTCGTTTCGGTTCGTCATAATTACATTTTTATTTATTTATTTTATTACATTCAGTCATATCATCATAACACCAGAACCATACCTGTGCAATATGAGAGATTTGTTGTCACGTTAATTTCAAAAGGCAGCCAGAAAGAAGCTATAGAAATCACACACCCCCAAAAGGGGAGGGTAGACGTCACGTTTATATGTTGAAATTCACCCTGTATAGGTTGCAAGAGTGCGAGGGAGAGAGACAATTGAATGCTCCGTCAGGTCTCTCCAGCCACTGCTCTTCCAGGCATCGCCCGTCCCAGCAACCCCCAGCGGGAGACCCACACCTTAATCAATACCCGGAAATGTCCGAGATTCCTTTCATTTCTTAATAGGTCATCGTGAAGTAAAGTGTAACATTATCGCAGGAAGGCAGATATAGTGAACCGTTTTTTATTTAAATTTGATTTTATTCGCAAAAAATACACATTTAAGGCCGGTTGTGTGATTGTGTGTAGCAATAGTAATGCGAAAACGGGTTGTTTGATCGTTGGTAAAAAAATATTTACTAATCGAAAGTACATCCCGCAGTAAACTCATTTTACTCTCCGATGTCCGATAGTAAAAACGAAAATTGGTAGTTAAATATGACTAAAAGACATCTGACACATTGATACTTGTAATATATGACAAATAATCATTCAATATTCAGCTATTTTAGTGATGAGAGTTCGTCCGATAATGATCTCGTTGTTTAATACATAATGCGAACATAAAAAAAATCTAAAGATTATCCGACAAAATTACTTTTCGAAGAATTCAAAGTGCCAACATTTTGTGATCTGCTTAAAAGAAATTCTATTATTTAAATACTAAAAGAAAAAGAAAAACATCATTTTATCACCGAAAATCGTACTAGGTTTAAATTTGTATTATCATGCTCAAAAATTAACAAACACGCAGATTTTTTTTTAATAGCTTACCCATCAAGAATGATGAGAAATAAATAATCAATGCTATCAAAAAAATACTTTAAAGATAAACATGTACCCCGAAATTTATAATATTTTTATATCGTTGTTATTAATTATTTTATTTTATTATAAGTTAGTTATTGTAAACAATAATTATTAATATGTAATCCTCTTCTCTGCACAAGTGCATGCTTTTTAGAAAAGTTGTAGAACTAAAAAAATAAACTTATTATTGTATTGTATCATTTCATATCACAAATGGTATTTTTACCAACGTATTAATTTTACAACGGATTGAATGGAAAAAATAATTGTTTTTGTACGGTTCGCTTTTCACAATTGATTTTTTACTAGTCATTCCTAAGCGCTAATATTTTCTTTAGGATTATCTAAAATATTAATTTTATATTGCGTGGTTTGGTTTAATTATGATAGTAGACCTGTGTCACTGCACGGTTTGGGAAGGGTTAAGTTTCATCTGGTACTTCGTTTCAAAACATTTTAGGGAGTATTTTTAATAATTAGGTTCAAAAAATATTCGGTGTCTTTTAGATGCGAAAAAAACCAAGTAAAAGAATTCGACTAAACGTTCCTGGCTATTTTATTGAATGTCTGAAACGAAGTTTTAAGATACCAATCTAATTAGATAATAAATATTTTTATGTATAGAAAATTTCAAGAAGCTCCGAACAACACGGGCAATTGAGGCGTTCTGTACTGTTATATCAAATGATATAACAATATATATATATATATATGATATAATAGATGGCCTCAATTTGTCGGCTTAACATAACGTACATAACGATACCATTTCATATTTATATTGAGAATTATTGTGCACGTTTCAATTATTTGTTAAATATTATACACGTTTCCTATTATTATACAAATATCAAGTATTTGATAATTATTATACTCGGACATTTGTATTATATTCATTTCAATCATTTAACAATTATAAATTCAAAATTCAAACATGTTACATATTACAATCTTTACAAACACTGCATTGTAAAGTTGATATGGAATTAAAAAAGCCGTTAAGAAACCGAAAAAAAAAAAATTCCTTCACTTTTTTAATGTTGGTGTATATATAATATTTTTAGGATAACACACTCTTATTGTGAAGTTGTAATTATTCAGAACATAGATCTGTGATATTTTAAATATTAATTAGAAAGATATACATATAAAATCAATTTTATCGAAAAATATTGCTGTTGCGCCACCGGGATTCGAACGTGAATCTCTTTCCAAACCGGGGAAGCTGCATTATCCAACTATGCTACAGCGACGATATTTTTAGCGACAAATTTTCGAACCTATATGTTACCTTTTAAAAGGAGATTTGTTGGGTTGAATAATGCACCATCTCCGGTTTGGAAAGAGATCCAGGTTCGAATCTCGGTGGGACAACAACAATATTTTTCGATAGAATTGATTTTATATGCATATCTTTCTAAATGAATATATTTTATTAGGTTGATGCGTAATTATCAGCCGTTTTTTAAAAATTATAACGAAAATAAACTCAAAACATATTACGTATAATTACCATTCGAGCCAGTGTCCTGGTGGTGCAGCTTTCGTCCTCTTCCACAGCCACCAGAGAGGCCTAGTCATGTTAATCTGAAAATTGACCCTTTCCTGACTTATCGTCCAAGCTGGTATCACCAGCTTTGAAGCGAACAAATCACTCTCGGCATGCCCTTTCGCCAATCGTTCCTTCGCCGAAAAGATCGTTGAGATAGCGAAATGACTCGGCATCTTACCACCCTTTCTCCGAGTGGTACGGCACCATGTGGCGCATATGTGTATGATTTTTTAATTTCCTAATTATGTAATAATTATGAATTCAAAAAACAAAACGTCACGAAAAAACGGCGGATAATTATGCATCAACCTAATACATACAGGTGGCCCAAAAACGGTGAGGACATCTCGTAATTACATATTACATATTATAATTATTAATGTAATTTTTTTTGCACAATATTTAGCTAATCAGAAATCATAACAACACCCCATATTGCATCATCTATTGGGCTTAAATCTGGCCTGTTTGGTGGCCACACGCCTGGCTCGATGAAATTAACATTCTCACGACGAAGAAAGTTGATTGTATGAGAGTTGGCTGTGTGAGATGGAACTCCGTCCTGCTGCAATGTCCAGTTACGCTGTAATGTCTAGCTATACTTCACGCCTTGTTTTGATCATTTTCCTAGCACCCCAACGTTTTTCAATTCGCAATTTTTTTTATCAGAATACGGTCTTCCGCGTTGATTTTTGTCATTTTGGGCAACAATTTGAAAAAAAAACAATGAGAAAATTAATAATCAAAGATGACTACCGGAAATTGTCGAATAAAACGTAATGTAAGTAAATAGGTAAGTAAATAAATTAGTAAATTATTTAATCTATTGTTGATATAGTTAAAATAATTTTGATACAATTATATCAACCACATTTCACGAAATGTTCTCACTTTTTTCGGGCCACCCTGTACATTTCATCCGCACACGTGCTTTTTTTTATTTGACCTTTTGAGTTCACTTCAAACTGTTCCTATTTTGGTAGTCAAATTCGATTATTAGGTCAAAATAATGATGTCCGCTTTTAGTAAGCTTTGCACATGATCGATAGGTGCGCATTGGAGACGTAGTTATCGATCGTTTATTCTGTTGTAGATATATTGGTGAATTAATATCTGTAATGGCCAGTATCACGTACACGTGTTGAGATAAACTCAGAGATCAGTCTGAGATTGGTCGAATGAGACTAAAACACAAACGCGTGTACGCAACGTGTTTGATTTGACAGCTAGAGTCGGCACGTGCGCACAGACGTCACATAGAAATCTACAACTATTTATTTTGCAAAGTTAGACAAACGATTAGACAGTTAAGGATTAACTATCAAATCGAAAGCCGTGTGCACGGGTCAGTCCTATCGATTTCAAGCGGTAATTTTAAATATCAACATTTGAACTGAGAAATTTAGTTCACGGAAAGCGACACCTTTCGTGAACTCGGACCATTACGATTTTCAAAATTGTTATATCATTATTTTATAGATACACATTCAAGTAATACAATTCAATTATTCAATTTATTGTATTACGATTGATGCAACAGAGTGATTTCTTAGAATATCTGTAATCGTTGCCATTGCGCTCACGACATAAACAAAATAATTACCTGTCTTTAACGTCAATAATAATGAGGTATTATCCTCATAACTAAATGCATTACAGTAAAACCGCGATATAACGAAATCCAAGGGTCCAAAAAATAAAAATTCGTAATAACGAATTCCCACATATAACGAAATAAATTTAAAAAATTCTACTATATGTTACGCGGCGTCGCAAAAAAATGTTGCGCGGCTTCAAAAAAGATCGCAAATTCTGCAAACAAAGGAGGAAGAAGGCCATAGGAAACTGAATACCTACATATTTTTAGTAGTTTTGTTATTAAAACAGATAAGCAAATGGATAATCAAAGGAATTAAATTAAGAACAGAATATATTCAACACCAATTGGAAAATATTTTTGTAAATTCCAGAATATTGCAAACACAAAACAATATTTTAATTGTGTTTAAATGTAGAGCCGCTTCAAACATAGTTTTGGGCATGAAACATAAAAAATAATTCAAAAATAAAAATTTGACAGTTGAATCGCGGCATTTTTATAAAATGAGTCGTATATAAATTACGAAGGTACTTACCGGTAACGGCGGCAACCACTTCAAAATATGATACTATGAACCCAAGAAGAAGTTTGAATTGTTTTACTACCTTGTCGGCAGACCGCCGCGCACCGCCGAAAAGGGCATTAAACCGTTCGCATACGGCAGATGCAGCGGCGCGGCTTTGTAAGTGCGAAATAATATTTTCATCTTTTAACATTTTTTTATTTCGTTATAAATTTACGTAAATGTATTGGCATTTTTTCGTACGGGACAAAAATGATTTTGTTATAAATATTAACGGGATTTCGTTATATAAATGCATTTTTGTATGAAAAATTGGTTTTAGGGACTAAATTTCGATTTTTTTTTTCGATATACGTCATTTTTCGCTATATCGGGGTTCGTTATATCGCGGTTTTACTGTATACAGTTCTATGTATTTGGGTACTTATAATAGATGCTAACATGCAAAGACACTATGTAAATCACGTGATGACTGACAAATCATGAATTATTGGCGTCTGATGGTGGATCGGCTCCACGAGGCTACGTTGATTGCGCTATCGGTGATTCTTCACAAACATTTTTCCTGTTCGCTTCTACATCGCGATATGCAATTGTCAGAATCCTTGAAAACTTATGCGCAAATCGAAATTCCTCAAATCCAACTGTAATTTCTTATATTATATTTTTAATTTAATCATTAAGGAGAACACATTCTTATTGTGAAGTTGTAATTATTCAGAACAGACGGTCTGTGATGTTTTAAATACTAATTTTAATGTATTAATTATAAATATATACAAATAAAATCAATTTTGTCGAAATGTATTGTTTTTGCGCTACCGGGATTCGAACCTGGATCTCTATTTCCAATGCGGGGAAGTACACTACTAATTGTGCTATAGCGCCAGTATTTTTCATGACAAATTTTCGAACCTACATGTTACACTTTTTCAAATTAATACATCTGTCGTTCCATTATTTAAGAGGCCATCTACATTGTTTTTACGGAATCTCAAATACCTAAACCGACTGCAGATGCCAGAATTATCAATTCATTTTTATTAAATTTTGGACACATTGACACAACTTATATTATTAAGGAGAACACATTCTTATTGTGAAGTTGTAATTATTCAGAACAGACGGTCTGCGATGTTTTAAATATGAATTAAATATTTTAATTAAAAAGATATACATATAAAATCAATTTTATCGAAAAATATTGCTGTTGCCCCACCGGGATTCGAACCTGGATCTCTTTAAAAATACATTTAAGTTGACATACGAACATCGTTATTTGAAAATATAATTACAATTTAAATTATAGTATAATACCACATCGATCTAATTACAGATTTATATATATGCAGCTGTGGATATACTGATTAAATGACATAAAAGTAGACTCATAATTAATAACAGTTAAAATATTACGAAATTTAAATAAATATACGATATGGCCTAGAATAATTTTTTTTGAATTTATTATGCGCTTACTATGCAATTTATTAAATGTTTTAAATTATATTTCCTATTACGACCGTAGAGACTTTTCAGTCATTGGAAAAACTTAGCGGTAACAACCGGCTACTCATGTTGTTTCCAGCTAGTTATTTATGATACTCGACACGAGTAATCAAAAGCGATTTGACTACTTACCACTACTGAATAGAAATGGGTCACGTGGCACCTAAATTAAATATTGTAAAACTTTATACATAGTAAATTTATTTAAAAAAATCCTATTATGTATAAATATTTAATGAAAAATGTATGGAAGCACGGGGTAATTACAGGGCTTACAACCTGTAAAGTTCACCAATTCTCACCCCTCAATCTCCATATTTATCAATTTTTTTAAAGTTGTATATATGTTAGTATGTGGACTCACTTCGAGTACCACTACACCATCGTCATCTATGGACCAAATTTTATAAAAAAAATATCTACGTCTCTATGAGATATCTGATATTTGTTTAATAACAATGCCTTTGTAGGTGAAAATCCAGTAATTGTGTGTTCTTGAACATTTTAAAATATTGCTAATATAATATACTGGTCAAAATAAGAAAATGTATAAAAAATTGATTTTTCAGGCGTATTCTAGTATAATATGTTGAAAAACATTTTACATATAAAGATAAATAATAAAAAATAAATAAAATAAAGCGACTCAAATCTGTGCTCTTTTAACCATATTTTTCATAACATTCTCGCACATTCCGCGTGTTATTTCATCAATTTCATTTCAAATATTGTCCTACAGCATCGGAATTGTTATTATTAACTTATTGGCGTTGATCTTTCCTTTCAGGTACCAGGTAGGAGGAGGCCAGTCGATATCACCACCTTTTGACATTATGCTGCTGGGAAAAAATTCTCGCAAAATTTCAAGCGTAGCGCGGGCCGTGTGTGAGGTGACACCGTCCTGTTGAAACCGCACGTATTGCAGGCCCAATTGATCTAATTCGACCACCGAGAAGTTTTCCAGCGTGTGACGATGGCGATCACCATTAATGGATACAGCATTTTATTATTTTTTTAAAAATAGAGATGCGTACACGGAATACATGTCACATCAATATTCTTACTATTTTCAAACTAAGCTAAACGCTTGCGCTGTGAAAATAGGACTAACTTGCTGGTGTCCTGGAACGAGACGCGAACCCCCGACCACTAGATCACTAGGCCAACGTCTTGAACATTACACCAAAAAGTTACTCATTACTATTATTATTTAAATAAAATCTTTTAATACTTCAACACGTTATTGAGACATTACATACTGCATAATAAATTGTAATCAACTACTTTACACGATTATCGAATGCGAACTGACAAACATTTGTTAAACCAAAATGGCGGCCAAACAAAATCGGCCCGAAACATAATATTCACCTGTATTACAAAAACATTTGAACAAATACAGGATGGCCCAAAAAAAGTGAGAACATTTCGTAAAATGTGATTTAAATTACATCAAAATTAGTATAAATATATCAAAGATAGCTTAAATAGTTTACTAATTTACTTACTTACCAATTTCCTATATTACGTTTTATTTCGACGATTTCCGGTGGCCATCTTTGATTATTATTCCCATTCCCATTATCCATTCAAAATCACTGCTGAAGACCGTATTCTGATTAAAAATTTGCGAATTGAAAAACGTTGGGCTGCTAGGAAAATCATCAAAGAGCTTCAAAATAAAGCCCGGAGTGTAGCTAGACATTACAGCATAACTGGACATTACAGCAGGACGGAGCTCCATCTCACACAGCCAGAAATACAATCAACTTTCTTCGCCGTGAGAATGTTAATTTCATGGCCACCGAACAGGCCAGATTTAAACCCAGTAGATGATGCAAAATGGGGTGTTTTGATGATGTCTGATTAGCTAAATATTGTGCAAACAAAATTACGTTAAGAATCATAATTAATTATATTATGTTTTTCAAATAACTCATGCGTTACGAGATGTTCTCACTTTTTTTTGGTCCACCCTGTGTACATAGCGGGTTAGAGACTAGCCTGTATGGCTTTGTTGAGATTTTCTCTAATATTTTCAACGTCTTTTTAAAATTTGAAAAAAAATGCTGCGGTTTGTTTAATCGTAGATCTCACATTTGGGTGATGACAGTTTGAGAATCGCGGACAGGGATTCATCCTATGCGAGTTCCCCTTTATCAGACCAGTCGATTACTGGTGGCGCTGGACTGAGGAGTGCAGAAGCACCCCAACTGTAAGCGCACTGCTTCCGAAGTCACGATAAATAATGTAAGTATTACGTACGAATTTATTTGAAATTAACGTGTAGTATATCATGTCCGTGTTGCGTAGCAACGTAAGATGAGCAACGTGCATTATTGTGTTTTAAAAAAATGTAAATATTAATAAAAATGTATCTACTTGCGTTCTTTTAAACTATCATAATTGTTTGATGGTATCGTCTTCAGGTAACAATGTATCGTACTGAAATTAAAAATACATTGATAAAAATAAAACTACAAAATGGTGAATAATAATAAGAACTAATATGAAAACAAATTTAAAAGGTGATTTGGTTATTTATAATACTAAGCTCGCTATTAACACTTTTTCTTATTTCTAAAATTTCAAATTTATCCAACTGTAAACCCCTAGTACTTGTATTATTATTATTATACTAATTTAAAAATAATAAACTGAATATTATTAAGACAATACAAGCATTATAACAAATTCGCGCTCTCGGAATTTTCGTTGAAAACTAACGAAAATACAGGGTGGCCCAAAAAAGTGAGAACATTTCGTATAATGTGATATAATTCTATCAAAATTAGTTTATAAATATATCAACAATAGCTTAAATAGTTTACTAATTTACTCACTCACCTACTTACCTATATTAAGTTTTATTTCGACAATTTTCGGTCACCATCTTTGATTATTAATTTTACCATTGTTTATATTTGTTTTTTTTCAAATTGTGGCCCAGGATGTTCTAAAATCACCGCAGAAGACCGTGTTCTGATTCTGGATTATAGCTAGACATTACAGCATAACTGGACATTACAGTAGAACGGAGCTCCATCTCACACAGCCAGAAATATAATCAACTTTCTTCATTGTGAGAATGTAAATTTCATCGAGCCAGGCGTGTGGCCACCGAACAGGCCAGATTCAAACCCAGCAGATGATGCAATATGGGGTATTTTGATGATTTCTGATTAGCTAAATATTGTGCAAAAAAAATTACATCAAGAATTATAATTAATTATGTTGATGTTCTCACTTTTTTTGGGCCATCTGTATGTCATTACCAATGTCATACAGGTCGTTGCAGAGCAGGGTTACGTGGCCCTACGCGTGTAACTGTAAAATGACCCCTACGTTATCTCATAACCATCTCTACGTCTCCTCAATCTAAATATTATTAATGTCTCATGCTAGGTATAACGCTATTTATAATATTTGCAATAGTGGATTGATTTACGCGCGCACACGGGTTGCTGAAACGGCCGCCGGGGGCGCTATACGGCACTTTGTTTCCGTCTCGAATAGTGTAAACGGATGCAATTTCTTTCAGATATTCGATCAGAGTGAACATAATGGACGATATAGAGTTCTTTAAGAGAACACATTCTTATTGTGAAGTTGTAATTATTCAGAACAGACGGTCTGCGATATTTTAAATATGAATTAAATATATTAATTAGAAAGATATACATATAAAATCAATTTTATCGAAAAATAATAAATAATAAAGTTGTATCAATGTGTCCAAAATTTAACAAAAATGAATTGACAATTTACTCAAAGGTATTTGAGATTCTGTAAAAATAAGGTAGATGGCTCTGTCGAATGATGGAACGATTAAATGTATTAATATCAAAAAGGTAACATACAGGGTCGAAAATTGTCGCTAAAAATAATGTCGCTGTAGCTTAGTTGGATAAAGCACCTTCCCCGGTTAGGAAAGGGATCCAGGTTCGAATCCCGGTGGCGCGACAACAATATTTTTCGATAAAATTGATTTTATATGTATATCTTTATAATTAATATATTTAATTCATATTTAAGATACAGAGATCGGTGCGAAGCGATTTATAAACAAGCAGGTCGTGTGTTTTGCGCGCGGATTTGGATGACGCATTCAGTTCACACATACGTCACGTTAATCACATAACGATTCAAAAAAGGTTTTTCTCATTACTAACAGGTAGTGTAAGACTAATAATGTCACCGGCGATAATTATTTCTTCAGTAATTGTGGTGACGGCATTACTAATTAAATTTGCAATTGAATCAGTGTGTGTGTGCGTGTGTGTCAGCTGGACTGGGATTGAAAATAATTGTCGACTGTTAAGTTAAAAACAAGGATTGAACCCAGTGGCGTGACTGTAAAAATTGGGCCTCAATGCAAAATGAAAAAAAATGGACGTTTCATTTAGGGGGATTTCAGGTGTATACAGTAATTTTCCTCTTATTTTAAACGTCAAGCGTGCAAAATTTCACCAAGAAGTATCAAAATTCTGGTATAAGGGTGATGGGGGTGGTTTTTCGAAATCTCATATAGACAGTGGCCTTCCTCTTATTTTGAAGGTTAAGTGTGCAAAATTTCATCAAACTCGGAATAACACTTTAGATATTAATAATTTATATTAAGTGTAATAAATGTAACTATCTATCTTTATTTCGTTTTACCGACATTTTCACTTTGCGGTACGCTCCCTAACCCGACATATTGTATTTGCTGTGGACTGCTGTACAAATGGATAAAGTTTTCACGTGTTTTCCTAATTCCACGTCTTGCCGTAGTGGATTTTAAAAACTATTGGTCCATATTAGCGATGGGAAATAATCGATACAAAATGTATTGTAGGAAGCAGGCGGACTTTTAGGCCCCCATCGAACGTGGCCCCCGATGCACACCGTTGGCGTAGTTACGTCACTTGTTAAACCATTCTGATTCTGTTGACTATTCCGATAATGATATAGTTTGACTGTGATGAGGAATTTACAATAATCGGATAACGAAACCGCACATAAAGACTAGGTGTCCATATGGAAACACGGGCAATCTAATGGCGGATTTATAACGTTGCCTATGGGATTCAATTTCAAAAGGGCACTCAAATCACTGAGAAAGGGGATGTTTAAACCTTGAGCGACCGACAAAGCAAAAAGCTCAATAAATACTAACAGTTTCTTAAAGAGAACACATTCTTATTGTGAAGTTGTGATATTTTAAATACTAATGAAATGTATCAATTAGAAAGATATATTTTCAATAAAATTGATTTTATATATATCTTTCTAATAGACACTTTTAATTTGCATTTAAATTAGCAGATTGGATTGCACTCGGCTGCAATCAGCTTCGTGCACGATCTGACCTTGTCGGGTCAGAGTTCGAGGCTCCAAGTTAATTATTATTGATAGTTTAACCTAAAACATAGCCTCTGTGTCTGAACTGCTGTCTGCAGTTCACGTTGTGTTGTGAATTTATCATTTTGGGGGTCCCACGAAGCGCAGAAAAAAATCTATTTATCAAAAAATTACCTCAATATAAACTTTGTAAAAATAGAATAATAGATTACAAAAGACTACACGACTGAATCTCTCTAATTTGTTGTAAATTTTAATAGCTAACGTAGCGTAATGGTTTCGCATTTTTTAGGCAAGGAAAAGTTTCCGGTTCCGTAACCAAAAATTCATTTGATAAAAAGTTTTTATCGAATAGATTTCTAATTGATTCGTTTAATACGTTTTAAAAAAATTCAAACTAAAATATGTAAAAAAATATATTGGAACATAATTATGTTGTAATATTCAAATGTCCCAGAATCATTATTTAACATATTTAATTATGTGCATTCGGATATTTAATTAAAAGATAACAAATTAACATGACATGCAAAAAATGTAACAAAAATAACATTTGATTATGTATTTAGTTTAGATAATTATTATTTATTAAACACCGGATCGTTGACCTCTAGCGATCAATTTGGCTTGAAAAATATCGCAATTGTTTTATTTTTAATGAATTACTGACGCACATGTTTACCGCATGCGTATTTGATAGAAGCTACAACGAACTTACACTAGAATAATTAATTCAATTCCTAAATCCATATTCATTGCTAAAGCCAACGCGCTCGCAAGGCTGTCGCCGACCTTGTCCACGCGGTTCTACCCGTAGAATGTGTAATGGGAAAATAACCCCTGAGTTATCTCGTGACACACATCGCGTCTGCTCAATCTAAATAATAGCACATTTGAGAATGTCATGTCACATCTCTTACACACCTACCATTATCCTATATAATATATAATTTGCGTCCCTCTGCGTCCGTGATTCTGCGCGCGTCGCATAGAAACAAAATCAACTGACGTAACTATGTCAAAGCACCCAATATATTTGGCATCATCTGCGAGTATCCCATTACCCCGTCCAAATTACCCGACTTGCCTTAAGTGACGTACAACCGTTTATGCATTCAGTATAACAACTCAAACGATACTGTTCGGGTTGGCGCGTTATTGTAGCGCGACTACAACGTTTGCCGATGGCCATGTGCATGGATTCGCTCCTCATCTGGTACATCGAGTTGCGGGCATTGTAAGCGTTTATTATGGATACGTAAAAATTCGCATATTTTCGACTGTTCTAATTCGTTAAATTTTTCATGAATTCCATCGGATAATTAACCTTTACCATACCATGATATAAAATACCCGAACGCAGCCATGCTGTTAACTAGTGTTACCGTAAATAACTGTTAGAAAAAATGTTTTTATTAGGTTAAATGGCTTTAATGGCACGAATTTACTGTAAATATTGAGCATTTAATTTTGAAAAAATGATTAAAATCATAATTTAGAGCATTCATTGAGTCGTATACAATGTATCCTTCCTTCGTATCTCTCTTCATTTAATTAGTGAGAAAGAGACAATTATATTTGTATGTTTGTTGTTCTTTTCACTGTGAAAATAGTGTGTGATCTCTGTCTTTCACATCACAAATTGTATTTTTACCAACGTATTAATTTTACAACGGATTGAATGGAAAAAATAATTGTCTTTGTACGATTCCCTTTTCATAATTGGTTTTTCACTAGTCATTCCTAAGCGCTAATATTTTCTTCAGGATTATCTAAAATATGAATTTTATGTTGCATATATTTACCGAAATATTACAGGTTTAATTATTATGGTAGACCTGTGTTACTGCATGGTTTGGGAAGGGTTAAAAAGCAACATGACCTCTTGACTGACTTGTGACTAGTAATGAGCTCAAAATCACGAACCGTAGGTCGATCACAGATACATTTGAGTCGCAATCACTATCAGTGATTGAATATCTGGGTAGATTCTGCCAAAACGTTTTACGCATATTTGCTGAGAAATGTATATTTTTGATCATTTTGATTCTCTTTGAATTAAATTAGATTAACATTAATTATTTGTGCTAGAATACGTTTTTTGCGTAAAATAATACAAATAAGTACGCTCAAAATTATGTTTTCGTGTATTGTGATATCGTGCATCAGCAATGAAACTGTGATCACAGTCGCAGTTTTCAATCACTGATATTATCGGATACCAATCACAATCACACCGGTGACCCGAGGGTAGCATTTTTTCTCATCACTACTTGTGACTATCGTGTCCTAGCATGGTTTGGACCCGTCCCCCGTCGGCCCCCTTCCCCGCCGTGTACAGCCGCTTCAGCGGACGCCGGCCCAAGGACGGCGGCGTCCCCCGACGCTACCGGGTGCAGGACGTCAGCGACGAGCTGGCGCCGCGGGTGGCGGAGTTCATGATCGACGACTTCGTCGTCAACGAGCCCATGTGCAAGGGACTCGGTGAGTGAAACTTGATTGCCTTTTGTTGGGTACTATTTAACAGGGAACTATTATAAGGGATGCATTCAAATAAATACTTTATTCCCAGTGATGGTAAACCGCTACGTGACTGTGATTGTGTAGATGATTGGTAACTGTGATTTAACTGTCGGGGGCTTACTTTCTAGTATACCAATCATGGCTCGAAGAATCAGCTATCAATCACAGTCACAATAACAGTCAAAATAACGATTTTACCATCACTACTTGTTCCATAAAACGAATTGTTTGTGCATTACAATAATAAAAAAGAAACGTTAAATAAATATATCTTTATATTTTTATTTATTATCTTTGTTTTATTAACCACTAAATTGAGTTTAAATATATATACATACATATACATACATATTTTTCGAAACCGGTAGATGTATTTAAGCTCAATTTAGTGGTTAATAAAACAAAGATAATAAATATAAATATGAATTTTAACCACAAAGTTTAATATTGCTAATTTTTAAAAGTATAAATATATTTTTAGTATAAATTAAACGCATCAATTAGAATGATTCCAGACAGGAACTTTTCCTATCCGGGAAAACGCGCTGACGACAAATTTTAGAACCTATTTTATTATTCCTGGTTCGAATAACTTTCTAATTGATACATTTAATTTTAATATGGTAATACCACAGAACTATGTTCTGAAAAAAAAGGTTTACTTTAAAAAATAAATATATCTTTAAATACTAATTAAATGTATTAATTAGAGAGATATACATGTAAAATTAATTTTATCGAAAAGTATTGTTGTTGCGCTACCGGGATTCGAACCTGGATCTCTTTCCAAACCGGGGAAGGTGCATTATACAACTATGCTACAGCGACAGTACTTTTAACGACAAATTTTCGAACCTATATTTTACACTTTTTAAATTAATACATTTATCGTTCCATTATTTGAAAGCCATCTACTTTGTTTTTACGGAATCTCAAATACCTTTGAGTAAACCGATTTCATTTTTATTAAATTTTGGACACATTGATACAACTTATATACTATTATGTAGAACACATTCTAATTGTGAAGTTGTAATTATTCAGAACAGACGGTCTGTGACAGCACACAGTACATTGAGCATAAACGGTTAATGCACGTTTCCCGGATTAGAAGAGATCCAGGTTCGAACCCCGGTAGCGCAACAACAATATTTTTAGATAAAATTGTTAATGTTGTAATTTAATTAACACATTTAATCAGTATTTAAAATATCACGGACCGTCTGTTCTGAATAATTACAACTTCACAATAAGAATGTGTTCTCCTTAATAATAAAGTATTTGTTTTAATATTTCTATTTGTGAAGTCATTTTATTAAGTTATCAAAATTTTTGTAATAATTATTAACATGACTGATTATTTTTTAAATATATTTTAATAGCTCGGTTTGAATCTGATAGTATAACCCGCCGTATCCACAGTATGACACAAGATGAGATAAATCTCAGAGGGGTACGAAAACAAATAGTTTCATGAGAGCATCTTCTCTATGGTCGAAAATCTCATTTGCCATTACATGTGGCAACTACTGTACTGCATTGAAGTGTTAACTGATGCACAGTAAATTGCCTCGGTAGCTTTTAATTTAATGAATAAAAAAATATACTCATCCGAAACGTCTGATATATTTTCTAGGCGTCAAGTCAGACCCGCAGGCCGTAAAGGACATAGTTACGATATGGGAAGAGGCCTTGAAGCACAGGCTAGCCCTGGTGTGTTTGCTGGAGAACGAGGACGGAACCCTCCGCACTGACGATGGCACACCGGAAGGGAAGCCGATCATCGTGGGCGCCAACGTCACCACCCTCGAGTACAAGAAACCAAAAAACGAAACTTGCGATGTTGGTGTATTTATTATATACATAACAATTATGAATTTGGAAGTAGCGAGTCCATTAAAACAAGTTTGCCTTACTCTAACCTAAAAAAAAAACGTCAATCATTTATATGATAATAACCGCACGATGGTACACCTGATTTAGAATTCATCAGTCATCCATAGAACCGGGGCGTCTTAACTTAAGGCATACTTACGTTCATTGGGTAGTGCCCAAGGGGTGAAATGAAAAATATCGGGCACATCTCGGTTAGATCATAAAGTCATAAACATTAAAGGCAGTTTAACTATAGTAACTTTTTACCATCACCCGTGGTAAAAGAACGTTTGCGGGTTGTTCGAACGTCAAGTTTATTATTGTCAAAGTTAATCCCGCCTAATAGTGTGGTAAGGCGAATAATCTTCAAACATCTAAGAATTTAAGATATAGATGTCACACAGAGACGACGCTATTATTTTTACATGAGAAGTATGAAAGTCTCGGGCATTACAGGGTTTACGACCCGTCATCGGCTGGCTTATGTGATCACTTTACACAATGTAACGTTCACCTATTTACCCATGTTATCTATCAAATTTTTGGAAGTTGTATACGTATATGTTACCACGTTGGAACATTTCAATTATTTATTACCAACTATGCTGTCGCAATCTATGGATTTTTTTGAAAATTTGGTATTCATTCTATATATTTTTTGTGCAGTTACTTTAAGTTTTATCCTTATATTTATATTTTGCCATCTAATCGCATCTTGTTTTACTCTTTATATGTATATTTTTGTACATTTAACATTACTACTACACCGGGAGAGCACTTTCTACTATAATACAGTAAAATACTAGTGCAGCAGGCAAGGTACCCAAATACATGTCTTACTTTGCTGCAATGTTATTCGATTATAACTATATATATATATATATATATGTTGCGACCATAATTCAAATCTACCGCCATCTCAGTCGGCATCGACACTAGCGACAGCGCTGCCGGCTGCTGCCACAAGTCTGGCTCGATTCACCGCCAGACAGTCTCTCCAGTTTCAGCGTTTCACAATGGCGGTCTTGCCGGCTCGCCTTAGCCGAGCAAGACCACCAATTCATTTCATTTCATAATTTCTTACATCTTCATTCACTGTATTCATTTCTATCTGTCTTCATCGCATTTATCATTTGTCACAATAAACCTCAACACGCGCCAAACACATCTATTTCATTTAACCACCGTCCTAACCCCCAAATATATATATATACACTGTACTATGAATCAAAAAAATTAAATTATTATTATTGGTAAATTTTTGCGGGCTTATTACACGATGTTACAGTTACGTGAAGTTGAAAGGAAACTGGCTAAATCCATGACAAAAAAATAGCTTTCAAAACGAAGGACAATCATTTAGACAGTCTCTAAATTGTACCATTAATGTACCATTAAAACGTACAGACGACAGTCTCTAAATTGTACCATTAAAACGTACAGACGACTGTCTCTAAATTGTACCATTAATGTACCATTAAAATGGAAACAATTTTCACATCAAAAAAAAATGTTAAACGCGTGTGTGTTTTTCAACACCGTTTACGATTTTGTAATGGTCGGACTCTTATTCACAATAATATCCTCTTTCAGGTCAGATTCGGCTTTCGAATCAGCACAGTTCTCGCTGGTCTCGCCTTGCTATCCGAAAAGTCGGAAATCTACGCCAAGTACGGAGTACAGGAGTACCTCACGGCGTATGGGCTGTCGGTTCTCACGGAGTACCGGGGCGAAAACATCGGGACGGAGATTCTCAAAGCCAGGTGGGTCTAAAGGGGGTGGTCGCCAGTCGGTATAGGGGTTGGCAGTAGAGAAATAAAGTGTGGAGATTGGATGATCAGAAGGATCGATGCGTGGAAGCCAGCTGTCTACTATGTTCGCATGCGGATATCATGGAGTGTGTGTATGTGGAACAGATAATAAGTAACTTGTTTATGTCGTTTATTGAAGACAGTTTGTATAATCAAGATAGTAGATAGTAGATAATAGATAGTTTATAATAATGTACATGTGTGTGTGAGTTTTGCCGCCCTTTTTGACGTCATTCTTATTACATCCAGTGCTTCGACCAGTCCAGCGGTCCAAATAAGTCAGTCGGTCGATATCTAAAGAAGACAACCCAGCTAAAAGAACAACAACATCGCACCAGAAAGATAGCAAAATTAAAAAAGTTTGCGCATATATCACATGTAAGCTTATTGTTAATCGGAAACCTGGGATCCAGCTATCGAAGGCATTTACATAAACAACAGGTAACTAGACACGGTAACGTCTACTAGTTGGCGGTCTTGTCAGGAAGCCGGTTGAAAGAGAAGTGACTGCTTATGGCTGACTGCCGGCGTGATGTGTTGTCGTCGGTTTGCGGGTAGATACTTGGTACACCTTTGTGGAGGTCCTGAATGCGCCGTGCAGTACGTCCGTCTAGTACTGACTGAAAATCTAGACGACAATATATCGCAACGCAACTGGTTCGAAAAGCCTTCTCAGAACCACCTCCAGTGAAAAGCTCTAGTCATCAACTTTACCGTCACATTTAACTTTCAACTTGTGTAAATTAATTTGGGCATCATCCTACGATAAACGCTAACCGATTGTACGTCCGGTTTCATTTCATCAACCTGCTCTAGCCGCAAACACCAACAGCTATATACTCCGCTACATTATATACTGCGACATTTACTTACACGCGTGAGCTCTGAAGTTTAGGGTCCTTAGACTCACTTTAAACAAATCTATTAGATGCGAGCCAGGTTTACCAACCAGGTAACCGTGGTCCATTCATTATAAATTATATTATTCTATGCTGAATAATATTTAAATACTGATGTCGCCTGGCCGGAGATGTGGGATTTCGCCAAATAAAAATGTTTATAAATATGAATTAAATATATTAATTAGAAAGATATACATATAAAATCAATTTTATCAAAAAATATTGTTGTTGCGCCACCGGGATTCGAACCTGGATCTATTTCCAAACCGGGGAAGGTGCATTATCCAACTATGCTACAGCGACAATATTTTTAGCGACAAATTTTCGAACATATATGTTACCTTTTTGACATTAATACATTTTAATAGTTTAATTATTTGAAAGAGCTATCTACCTTATTTTTACGGAATCTCAAATATCTTTGAGTAATCTGATAGCAGAAAATTTTGTACACATTGATACAATTTTATTATTAGGAGAACACATTATAAATATATACATATAAAATTAATTTTATCGAAAAGTATTGTTGTTACGCTACTGGGATTCGAACCTGGATCTCTTTCCAAACCAGGGAAGGTGTATTATACAACTATGCTACAGCGACAGTACTTTTAACGACAAATTTTCGAACCTAACTTTTTAAATTAATACATCTGTCGTTCCATTATTTGAAAGCCATCTACTTTGTTTTTACGGAATCTGAAATACCTTTAGTTTTAAAGACGCTAGAATTAACAATTTATTTTTATTACATTTTAGACACATTGATACAACTTATATATTATTGTGAAAATTTGTCGTCAAAAATACTTTCTGTAGCATAGTTGGTAATACACCTTCCCCGGATTGGAAAAGAGATCCAGGTTCGAAACCCGGTAGCGCAACAACAATATTTTTGTATGTCTTCCTAATTAATACATTTAATTAGTATTTAAAATGTCACAGACCGTCTGTTCTGAATAATTACAACTTCACAATAAGAATGTGTTCTCTCACAATACTCATATGTTTGTGTCTATTCAGTTAGTAATTTCAAATTTTTATTTTGCAGGATTCCCCTTTGCAAAGCGGTCGGGTTGAAGGTCACAGGAACCGTCTTCACCGCTGCGTCTTCCCAAATTTTGGCTGCAAGGTGCGGTTTTGAGTTGTTGTATGAAATCCCCTACAAGGAGTTGGCTGAGAAGCACAACCTTGACTATGGATACACCGGCTCTGAAGTCATGAAGTATATGGCCTTGAAAATAGAATAATTAACATAATGATGGAGTCAATTTTGTAACTCTATATTTCAAACCGCGAACGGGTGACAAATATACAGTAAATTACATAATTAAGTTTATAAAGGTTCAATGTTTGGCTACACGGCAAACATTTTATCGGTAGCTGAACTCTTTCCACATCCGATGAAGCATGTCTCGTGTTACTTAGTTCACCGCAGCTGTGATACGGTTCCGCAAGTCTGCCAGAGTTGTTGGTAGAGGTGATACATAAACAGCTTCTTTTACGACCCCCCGCAAGAAAAAGACACAGAGCGTGAGATCGGGAAATCTCGGGGGGCAGAACTGAAGAGCCAGGTCTTAATTCCTAATGCGACCTATCCACCGTTGAAGCAGTTGTCGGCGCGAGCACTCTAGCGGTTGTTTGCGCAACTATGAGCGATTTAGTAGTGAGATTCGAAACTTTCGGACCTCCTCTATCATTTGCTATGTAGAACATTCACATGCAATGTAGAATTCACATTTTGAATAACCCTGTTCAAAATGCAACCGCAGACTGAATTTTGGTGTCAAAGCAATTCACATTAGCCGAGGTATAAAAGAAGAATCGAGGAAAAATTATTACTAGGGGCTCAATTTGGCTACTGGCTATCCAAAGCTTCAGAGGAAAGGAGGGGAAGAATCGTCAAAGACATCAACAGGCCACAGCCCGAAGGTCACGATCCACAGTACCGAGGCAACCGGCTGCAGAAGAAGAATAATTATAAAACAAATTAACAATTTTAATTCTTCATTCAACCGATTATCGAAAACTAGCTACTGTTATTACTCTGGCTAGATTTGTGATGTCCCACTTCTACGATTAATTTACATAAAAACAATTCTTGTCTATATTACATCCAGAATCCAAAATCAACCAAAGGAACTGAACCACCTAAAACAAATAGACTAACCACATTCAGTAAGTATTTGTAAAAACTTATCGGCAATTTTTATTGTTAAAAATTAGCTAATTTTATAAATGTTAATTATAACGAGATATTATATATTAGACATTCCGTAAATAATGCGGTTTTTTATATTATTTTGTTTTTCAAAATTAAGTTACACAAAGTTCTTTTTTTTATCTAAAATATACTCTTCTTCATTTATGACAATGCTTTTCCATCTTTCTGGTAGACTTACAAGGCCCCTCTTACAAAATTCACTCGTCCGTGAAGAAAAATACTCCTCCAGTACTGTTCTGACCTCGTCTATAGAATTCATATTTTTTCCGTCCAAATGCTTCTGAAGACTGCGAAATAAATGATAATCAGATGGGGTAATGTCTGGCGAATATGGTGGATGGGGCATCGTTTCCAAAAAAGGTTCATTCCTGAGACGTGACCGCAAAGAAGAGCACACATTCACCTTCTGCACGCGATTAGACTCATTAAAACATTAACTCCATTGTCCCAATTTAGTGACAGGTGTCAATGAATGGTTGAATGACCAAATCCAAGCTCATCTGCTAGTTGCAATGGAATTTTGTTCCACCAGGGTTTGCAGGACGTCCTCGTCGGACTTTATAGATTTTCCAAGACTCGCATTTTAGTTCATCTAATTGAAAAAAAACAGCGTTATTTATGGGATGACGAAATTAAGATATAATGGTCTATGGTAAAAATCTTCTAGCATTTTCTATCCAACAAATACAAGATTACAAATATTGTTCCTCAAGATTCACAAAAGAGTCCTATAGTATATAATATCTATGATTTTATTTATAAATACATATTTATTTATTTATTTTATAGTCTTGACGATTGTCATGTTTTCAAATAAAATAAAAGTGAATTACATCAAGTCTTTAAAATATAAATGAACAGTTTTATCCTAAACCTAATCCATAAATATATACATATTTGGAAGTTGTTAAATATTTTACGTATGCAAATATTGGTTTTTTGCTAATATGCTAATAATCGAGGGAATGATCGGAAATCACATAGGTGCTGTCAAAATAAGTAGCTAAAAAAATATAGAGTTTTTCTTACAATCCTATATGTTTACGATACAATATTATTATACCGTTGTTAAATAGGTTCCAAATGATACAATGTGATAAATCATATTTTCTTAATTTTAGTTACCCCTGGTAGGTGTTTCCATTTATTATATTTAATTGAGATATTTGTCGCTATATGAGTTTGGGGGTTAGGACGGTGGTTAAATGAAACAAATGTTATTGATGTTTATTATGACAGTATGATAAAAACAAGGAAGACATAGAATGAATACAGTGGATGAATGAAGATGTAGAAAGTGCACGTGTCATGAAATGAAGCGAATTGGCGGTCTTGCTCGGCGAGCGCGGGCCGGCAAGACCGCCGTTGTGAAACGATGAAACTGGAGAGACTGCCTGGCGGTGAATGATCGAGCCAGGCTTGCAGCAGCAGCCGGCAGCGCTGTCGCTAGCGTCGATGCCGACTGAGATGGCGGTGGATTTGAATTCCGATCGCTACACGAGTATATTTTATAAAATTGAATTAATTAGTTATAATATGATCTAGTATCTGTCCGAATATTGGTATACTGGTATAGGTACGTAAGGCATGATCAAAAATACGCGGAATTTTCGTTTTTGTCGAAAAATTATCCTCAATACTGGCAAAACGTCGTCCTTTCATGGTTTTTTTCATCTTCGGGATTAGGAATAAGTCGCAGAGGGCCATACGGGGGCTAAGGCATCACAACGGCGTTGTTTTTGACCAGAAATTCACCAACAGGTGAATTGTTTCGCCACAAATCCAGGCGTTTTCTTTAGATTGCAAACGGCGTAGAGCTTCCAGGTAGTACTCCTTTTTGACCGTATGACCTGGTAGCGAGAATTCATGCTACATTATGCTAATAAAATCGAAGAAAACAGTGAGCAGAACTTTCACATTTGATCAAACTTGACGAGCTTTTTTCGATCTTGGCTCTTTAAAAAGCTAACAGTGGAACATTGGGCTTTAATTTCGACGACATATACGTACAGCCACGTTTCATCACCAGTTTGGTCAGTTCTGAATCGTCTTTGACTTCATTCAGCAACATTCGGCACTGACTGGTCGAAATTCGGAACATATTTTGCTGCCACACGTCTCATGTCAAAAACATTCGAAAAAAATGCTTGGCACGAGCAAAATGATATGCCAACATCATCAACACACTCTCTGATAGTGATTTGACGACTGTCTATTGTCTAAAATGAACGCTGAAGTATCGATCGTCGCCGAGTTGAAACGATCTGACTCCATGACCAATATCTCTTATCTATGCATGACCGTCCATAGATAAGAGCGTCTAACGTCCTGCTCTGCCTGTTGCGTAGCCCTCTGGGTGATCGCCTTTATAACTGTGCTCTGTCGGTACTTGGTGTACCCTACTCGAAGGTAGATGTCGTTTACTGTTCCTATCCACCACAGGTATTGGATAATAAGTTTGTTGCACAGCAGTTAAGAATGAAACCTTCAAACCAAAATTTAAAATAAATTGGCTGAGTAAGAAAGAAGTTTAGCAATTACTGCATTTCTGCTGTAAATTTTTTATATTGTCGATTTTTCATTAAAACACCCTTCATCTACACTCTCATACTTCTCATTTCGTACATTAACTTAGTTAGAAATGAATTTAGACATTTTTAGTAAACAAAACCAATCAAAAAATTTATTTATTTAATTTATGAATGTGAAAAAGTAAAATGATTTATATTTTTACACAAATAATATGTTTTATTATTTTCTTAAACATGTATTAAATTTTATTTCAACTGTTTTGTATAATAAAGCACAAAACAATATTGTTATGAACATGACATTTGCAGATTACACAAAAAGTAATATTAGTCATACTGCGATGTCTAACCTTAAAAATCCCAAACGGAGGACTTCTAGAAGAAATTAGGTACAATAGCACACGCTGGAGTGGATTTGGAAAATTAAATATGGGTATCAAATTCAACATACAACTGTATCCTTTAGGAAAAATACTTTGGCCAGTGTATTTGTCCAATCTTTACATATGGAGACCAGGAAACCTAGACTTTGCATACTAAAGTAATTCAGAAGTCTAAACGACACGGTGTTAGCGTTATATGGAAAGAAAAACGCCGGGAATCACTAAGAGAGATAGAAAAAGATACACGCATACCAAGGTGAAGAATATCAAAATATCGCAAGACGCGCGAATAATTGATAGGCAAAGAATATTCTCAAATGGTATTCATGAGACAAAAAAATGACCTTTCACGGGAATAGACGTAAGTCAAAATATATTATTTAGTATTATTATTTTACATTCTTCAATACGGATATTCATCCTTCGATTAAAAATGTTTAATTACATTTCTTAGTTGGAAATATTATAATGCGGTTTTTACTAATTTTAGGTTTAAGCACGAATGAATTTGCTATCATTAGGTTTTTGTTTTTAATGCAGATACTTAGATCAATTAAGTTATACACCATATACGGTTTAATTAAACAGCCAAAGTCAATATGGCAACACTGTAAAATAGCTGTCAAAGTCAAATAATCAAAACACTGAAACAGAGAAAACATTTCGAAAGTACGAGTGGCGATCCGTGTTTGTGGGTGGAAAACTTACAAAACTTTGGATTTGTCATGGATTTATTTTTGTTATCTACAAATAATTCACGCGTTGTGGCATTTTGAATTGAGATGACATCAAAAAATATTTGTATATGAAGCTGAACATCTACAATATTTCTGTCCCGAAAATGGTTTCTTAAACCTCAATTTGTTTGATAGTTTTACGTCTGTGTTATTGCTCGTAAGTCAGAATTATTTAAAACTTCCAAGCTCGTTATTTAAATCATAATTAAATACTTTGTAAAATTAACAAGACCTTCGAAATAAGTCACATTATTTTGAATTTATATTTTTCCTGAAATGTTTTCTTTATTCCGTCGTCATAATAAGAATAATTACAACAAAAATCATTTACTTTTTGATACAAATTTTAAGTAATTACATTTATTTTTTTAGAATGGCCTTCAAATTGCAGAAAACGCCAGCATTGTCATACAATTCATTAATGTTTTGTTAAAAATGCGAATTTAGTTCTTTTTTGCGTGCTTTAACATCTTACTGCCTCGATATTGAACAAACTGACATTTCAAAAGAAAAAATATATTGTTCTATTTTCCCGACACTGAAGTTATTTTTTCCATTTCAGGGTGCTAATGCGAATACTACAATACAAAGAAATAAAATGTCACAAACCTCTCCCAACAAGTCCAGCCGCAGTTCATTACACAAGTATGGAAAATACTGTGCTGTATTCTCACAAAGTAGTAATGAAAATATCCAAGAATCTCACAAAAATACTGAAAAGTATTTGGAAATTAGGCAGAAATCAGATCACATTGAGAAAAACCGGTTAAAATTTTTGAAACCTATTTCAAGCGCCTCTAGATCCCTCAATATAAATGCTGTGATTGACAAAATTGTAGATTCTGTAACAAAAATGGAATCAGCTAGCTCTGGAGTCGTATGTGAAAAACGACTGTCGACTGATAACTCGAAAAATAAAGAATTTGTTTCATTTAGCCAATGGAGCGACACCTGTGAAAATGATTTGAATATGGCTGAAAGTATTCCCGGATGCTCTAAAATCGAAGTTGATCATGCTGATTGCGGAAGTTCTGCTGGGAAATTTGATTCTCAGTGGGGCTGTGACACGCAGCTGGCGGCTTTGGCTGATAACGCGGATGCTATTTTGAATTTGATGTCATCTAATGAAATGACGCAAACGCATAAACTGCCAGATAATTTTCAGAACGCTTTTAAACGAGACGGTTCAAAAGCTAGTTGGAAGTTGGATTGTGTGGTTAATAATATTGAAGAAAATAGAGGTTGCAATGTTTCGCAACCACCTGATCAAGATAACGAAACTGTCAGCCAAGAATGTAAGATTAAAATCAATGAAACAATCGAATCTGAAAATGATTCACATTTTTTAAATAAAGATCTTTGTAATTCTAGCCTTACTTATGATGATTTTAATACTTCGTTTAGTTTAGACTCACAAATATTAAATTTGTGTAATGACGGACCACTACAACATTTAAATGAGGCGTTGAATAAAGATACAACAGCTATTAAAGCATTTAAAGATGATAATTCTGTTTTTAAAGTACCTAAATCAGTTTTGAAAGCTCCCAAATTCAAAAAAAACGAGCTTAATTATGATTTTAGAACAGAAATAGTTTCTGCTCATTTTCAAGCTAACGAAGTACAGGTATGTAATTTGGAAGCTATTGATTTTGATCTCAATAATTTAAAGACAGTTGATGTTACATTTAGAGGATTCCAAACAGCTGGTAATAAAATAATTACAGTGTCAGAAGAAGCGCTGAAAAGAGCACGGAACATCTTCGAAAATATTGACGATGTTTCGGAGAATAATTATCAAATAGTGAGAAAAGATTTTATCAAAAATGATGAAGATTTTTTCAATATTGATAATCAAAATAAAGAAAGTGAGTGTGCGATGGTTATTGAATCTCAAGATTTTGATGTGAAAGATTTGAACATGATTAATGATGAAGAAATAAAGGCAATAAGAAAAAGTCAGGCAAATTCTTCTAAAGTCGGAAATTTACCACAACAAATTTGTGGTTTTACAACGGCAAGTAATAAGCCGTTGAAAATTTCATGTGAAGCCCTATACAAAGCCAACAAGTTGTTTGAAAGCATCGATCATCAAGGTGACAATTCTTTTTTCCCAATAATTGATGAATTTAGTGAGAATAAAAAAATTGAAAATTTTTCAATTTTAAATGTTAAAGATTGGGAAAATGTAAATATAGATGATTCTGAAAATAAGTGTACAGATAAAATTAAAATTAAATCAAAAAATGTTAATCTTGATCAGGATTTAGATGTTAAAAATTATACAGATAGCAAAGAAAAAATTATGAGTTCAATGAATGAAACATATATAATCGAAGATGATAAAGATTTAGGTGAAAAAATATCTGGAAAACCCATTGAATTAGAAGAGTGGGAAGAGTTTTTTAACAAGTCTTTTGAAATTTTAAAAGACGACAATGAAATGTCAACTGAAAGCGATGCTGAAAAATGCACACAAGATGATAATATCGATGATGACAATTTGCCTTTAAGTCCTATTATTATTTCTCAAAGAAGTAGAGAAAATAGACCAGAGTTTTTAACGAATTCAAAGTTTTTTACAAACATAAAATTTGTTGGGTCCAACATAAATGATGGATTTGAAAGTACTCGAGAATTTAACAAAGAAAAAGTAGGCATCGGAACACTTCAAAACATGGAGGGTTTCAAGATCGAAAACAATAAATTACCTGAGGTTTCTAGTGAACCTTTGATTACTGCTAAACACCTTAAAAACATTGATAAACATCATTTGGAGGACATTGATGATGATTTTAATCATGGAGTCGATGATTTGAAGCTGTCGAATCCTCCTCTTTCAACATTGAAGCTTAAAGAAGTAATTGACAATCAAGCTTCATTAAAAGAATCTTCAAAGGAATTTGTTGATTCTGGAAGCGAGTGTAATGAAAATATTAAAATGCCTGGTAATGCTTTACATAAAGCAGTCTCTGTGTTTCACAATGCTGACAAAGAGGTCAATGATTTGTCAAAATATGACAATAATGATAGAAGATTATCCATAAGTGATGATCAAAATATTTTATTTGATGTAAAATGTGTTCACGAAGGAGTAAGCGTAGCAAGTTGTGCAACAATTTCTGTGTCTGATGTTTTGAGTCCAAAACTAACAAATATTTTCAATGGTCTAGGAGATGAGATATATGGTATAAAGAAGGATACTACAAATCAGTTGAAAGAAATCACAAATTTTCCTTATTATGCTGAGGAATCATCAGTACAGAAAGACAACTTTAAGTTTCCCAGTTTTGTTACAGCCAGTAATAAAATTATACCAATATCAGAAGAGGCGGTAGCTAAGGCCAAAAGTATCTTTGGCCAAGATGAAAAAACATTAGTGAGTGAGTCGAGAGAAATAATTGAAATCGGTACATTGATGAGTTCAGATTTTGAGAAGCTACCGAGTAATTCTGAAAATTGTATCAGTAAAATATCAAAAGAAAAATTCAAATGCACCGGATTTATGACGGCAAGTAATAAAAAGGTTCATGTTTCTGAGAAAGCTATCGCAAATGCCAAAAATGTATTCAATTCCGTCGATGAAGATGCTAGGCAGTTGGTTAACTCTGTGGGTACTGAAAATCTATTTGATGAATGCTTGACAAATTTCGAAAATTGCGAAAAAGATTTAAAGATTACCGTAGATAAATTAGATAGAGTCGTGGATGACACAAAATTTTCTGTCTGCAGTACAGCAAGTGATAAAGTCATTCATATTTCTGAAGAAACTTTATCAAAAGATAAATGTATATTTCAGAAAATTGACAATTGTGAACAAGAATCGATTGAAAAAAATAAAACCAAATACAATGTTGAGGTCTCTGATAATTATATAAATCTATATGATGAACAAATTTATGAAAAAGATTTATTTGATCACTCGGATTCAAAATTTGTTGGCTTTAGCACAGCAAGTAATAAGGTCATTCCAATCTCAAAAAAGGCCTTAAATAATGCGCGGAATCTATTCAAAAATATTGACCAGGATGCTCAAAAAATTGTTGATGATTTTGGAAATGAGGAAAATAATTATGATAAAAAGTCAAAAGGTTTTGGGACACCTGAACCGGGACACATATTTTCTGGTTTTAGCACCGCCAGTAATAAAATGATTGCTGTATCAGATAATGCACTTTCTAAAGCGAGAAGTTTATTCAAAGATTTAGACGAGGATACTGAAAAATTATCAGAAAAGACAGGAATGGATGAGGTTACTATTGGAATACCAAGTAATGATAAACAGACGTACCAGAATGTTGATGATTTCAATTCGGAGCCATCTACTTCAAGACAACAATTTCAAGGGTTCAGTACAGCGAGTAATAAAATTATACATGTTTCAAAAACATCACTTTCTAAGGTTAAAAATATGTTCAAAGATTTGGAAGGGGAAGTTAAAACAGATAAGATAGATGAATATGTGGCTTCAGATGAATTCGGTGTTTTCAAAACAACAGAAAAGGACAATGATAGAAATGAAAATATTAAGGAGTCTTTTTGTGGATTTATGACAGCTAATCAAAACAAAGTTAAAGTGTCAGAAGAAGCGTTGTCGAAAGCAAGAGCACTTTTTGAAGATTTTAATGAGGATGTTTCTGTAAAATTACCTAGTATGGAAAATTTTATTGAATTATCAGCGGCTAGTAATAAAATAGTAGATGTTCAGAACAAGGTTACAAGCTTTACAAAGGTTGATGATAAAATAACGGAAATGAATGTTATTCCAAGTCTTGGAAAGTTGGCTGTCGAAATGCTTAAAGAATCAAAAAAACAAGATGTAGAAATTAAGCAAATTAAATCCTGCAAACGAAAAAGAAGCCCTGATACATCAAATGAAAAATCGAAAGTTCTTCTTACAAGTTTTAAAGGGCACGGCCTCGTACATGAAAATTTAACTCAGGAAATTTCTGAAAGTGCCATGGCGCTCATAGCCGATGAACACTCTAAAGTGGACAACAAAATAGAAAATTGTTTAACAAATATTGATGTAGACGATGCTCCTCTAAGTCCGATACTCCCATCAAGATTAAAGAATAGAGTTAAAAAAGTCTTCAAGGTACCTTATAAGAATAAAACTATCAACTATGTTGAGGACCACGCTGGTCACGTGTTGAAAAATATTAAAATTTCTCAAGATGTATCCAAAGATATCTCTTTAAACAGTTTAAATGATTCAACATTCAGACTTGAACATAATGTTATAGAACTTGGTGATTTAATGAATGCAAAATTAGCCAGAAGAACTGAGAAAGTTACTCTCGCTGATTTAAGAAACATGAATGCCAGTTTACAAGCCTATGATATCCCGCAAAATATTTTGAATCTTTCTCCGGATAATTATGAACAGTTTATTTTTTCTGATGAAAGAATCGACATTAAAATTGATAAGGATTTTAAAGAACTAACTGTGAATCAATTGATACAACATTTTGGCAATCATGCGGACATAGATACGAAATTGGTACCGGATGGATGGGTGCTGAACCACGCTAAATGGATAATTTGGAAGCTGGCTTCGTACGAGCGGTTCTTTGGTTCCGTTTGTCGGAATGTTTTGCGCGCGTCGGTTGTTTTGAAACAGTTGAAGTACAGGTATGATAAAGAGCTGTATAATGCAGAGAGGCCAATTTTGCGGAAAATTCTGGAAATGGATGATGCTCCTGGAAGGAAGATGGTGCTGTGTGTTTCGAGGATTGTGAAGTTGCCAGAGGAAAAACTTGACAGGTAATTATCATCTAGGAATTTGCCATTAATCCAATACACAGACGATTACAGAAACTCTTCAGTTACTTTTTTGAAGATTGAAATCAAAGCAAAGGACCACAATATTCAAACATTAACACACCGATTAAGAGTGAGAGATGGGAAACTAATTTGTACAGTACTCTGTGCTGGTGCACATCATTACAAGAAAAGCCCTGGCTATATTAACTTAATGAATTGATTTTGATTTGAAAATACCTATAACATAATGCTAAAACAATTTATTCATTTTATATCATGGTATCTTTTGAAAAGATTGATCTTGATATCACACTTGCTTGATCTTAGTGTATGTTTGTGTAAACGACAAGGTATCAACTGACATTTTGGTATAAATTTCTTTTTTTGTTTCGAAACACTGACAATAATTTTCTCTTTAAACCTGTTACAAACTTGTCAAATTTCCTAGTAGTTTAGGAGATAACAAGAAAACAAAGTTATATTTTAGTAGCGCTCGTAATATTTATTAGAATAACAGCTGCTGATTTTAATACAAATAAAATATGTACGAGTGCCTGAAATCAGAAATAGATTAAATTATGCAGTGCCGTCTTTCTAAAACTTACACCTCATGAAGTGAAAGGTTTTACAAGTACAGTAAATGGGTATCTTTAAAGGTGGATAACGTAGGCCTAACCGTGGGGATAGAGGGTTACCACCCATGCAATGCTGGGTGTGTCAGCTAATTGCATTTTATTTTTGATATGTATATAACATTAATAATGATTTTAATATATCTAATGTTTCACTCATGTATTTAACTGTATTTTTTAAAAGTAGTCTTAAAATCCAATAAGAAGATTTTTAAGACAGTGTGTGTGATTCGTGTGTGAAATATTACTAAGTACAATTTTGCTTAGTGTCAATTTGATGTAACTCCAAAAACTTACAAATATTTGGGAATTGAAGAAAAATATGCAAACACAGGAGATTTTTCATTTTGGGAATTCAATATTACAGGTACACACAAAAAATCTATAAATTAAACCTGGCATAAATTCTTTGAACAAATTAACACAACAGAAATAGTTTTGAATTTTGTGTAAGCAGTCAACATGTTTCCAATCAGTATGTCTTACTTTAGAAAATTATTAATTTGATGGATTTTTTACAGCTCAGAGACCAAGACTTTTAGAGATTCCGCTTTTGAATTGGAGTTGACAGATGGCTGGTACGGCGTTCTGACCACCATTGACAGCCTTTTGTGTTCCGCCATCATGAATAAGAAGATACAAGTTGGAACCAAGCTGATTGTCTATGGTGCTGAGTTGCTCAACTGCGGCCAGGGGATATCGCCATTGGAGGTTTGTGGTTCCCTTCATTGTAACTGTTTTACATTTACTATATGTGTTAATAAATTAAACTGGTGAATTCGATAATAATAAAAGAATTGGATAATTTATATAGCATCAATTTTGTAAAAATTTCACCTCAACCGCGCTTTACACATAAACTGTTTAGTTGTACACTAGTATTAAAAATTTAAAATATTTGAACTTATGGATATGATATTGTGTACGGGAGTACTACTAAACAATACAAAATGATACAATACAATAAACCGATGATGATGATGATGATGAGATGAAAAAGATGTTCACTATAAGCAGGCCATAACGGGAATGAATCCCTGGTCACAGTGTACCTCCTTTTATTTGGTCATGGACAATAAGACACTATTACATATTTATCGGAACAATTATCATTCATTCTAATGTTGGGTCTAATCATGGTATTATTCCCAACAATCCAATGAGGTGCTTAGACAGACGTCAAGAGGGTGCCCCTTGTAGACAATGTCGATCGTTGTTCGCGAGCGGCTTCCACTGTCTCACATTCGGATGCCTATCTCATTTTTAATTACTTCAATTAGCAGTCACCCTCTGGTGCCTCAGTACCTATCTCACCGCGACCTGCCATTCCCGGCGATGATTCACCGTCTGAGAATCTTAGGTTACTATAAGGCGCTTCCATCCTATTTGGCACATATGATTTTGTAAATCGGCTCATTTTCGGTCTCTTTTTAAATAAAGTTGCTAATGCACTTTTCCCTATAGCAAAGGGCGAAGAATTCCATGCTTTTGAGCCTGCCACCACAAACGTCCATTCACTGAACTTAGACTTCTGGCAATGGCTAATTGGTTTAGCAACCCTTCCTGCGGCTGAAGTAGATGGTGAACTGAGTGTTTGACATCACTATTCAAGTTTTCTGGGATGCAGAGCTCTTGAAGATGCAGAGGCGTCATGTTAAGTGTCGCTTTGTACATGTAACAGAAAATAAAACTGGTAAAATTGCAAACATGTCATCAACCGAAAATCCTGTGTATTAATGAAAAACATGTTATATTTCAAGGTATTCTAACCAGCAGAACTATATTTCAGGACATATCATCAGTGAGGCTACGCGTCCACGGCAACAGCACTCGCCGCGCGCCCTTCGGCAGCAAGTTGGGGGCATGCAGCGGTCGGGGGCCACTCCGGGTGTCCGTGGACAGTCTGAAGGCTAGATCGGGGCCTGCGCCCGTTTTGCGTCTCTGCCCCATCCTCGTGTATCCTCCCCTGCACACTGAGAGGCTGCCTAACGGAGACACTGGTGAGAGAACTACAATATTAATTTATTTAATTATTGATTTATATACTATACATACATATAAAATCAATTTTATCAAAAAATATTGTTGTTGTTCTACCAGGAGTCGAACCTGGATCTCTTTCCAAACTGTGGAAGGTGCATTATCCAACTATGCTACAGTGACAGCACTTTTGATGACAATTTTTCAAATTCGTATGTTACACCTTTTCAAATTAATACATCTATCCAATCTATCAATCAAATTAATGCGCCTCTCAAAACTGTAATAATGACAATAACTTTCAAGTTTTCTATACCAATGTGTTATTTTCACAGTGACCAGATCAGACCGAATGGAGACTATAGAAGCATCCCGTCAACAAGCCGCCATGCAGACAAAAATGGAGCAATTGTACGCCAAGGCAGAAGAGGAAGTATACAAGTCCAGACTGCCGATCAAGCGTACCTCGCGACGTATAGTGAACGCGCAGAGTGGTTCAGACGAGGACCTAGCGGACTTGATGGATGCTGCAATGGATCCTGTTGAATTTTTGGTTGGTATCTCTTCATCTAAAGGTAGGAACGGCTTTTTTTTTTATTAAGAAGAGCAAACAGCAGAAATGTCTTTTCATGCCCAAAATGCTTTGGAACTTGTGGATTCAGGATTGAATTCTTCAGCCGAGAACCTACAATCCTGAAGGATAATTTTCTTAAGACATAAGAGATAGCCAATGATAATTACTATTCTAATGATCTTTCACATTCAAGTTGTCATTTCACTTATACGGATACAATGAATGTCTCATTTGTAATTTATTTTATTTTTCAGAACAATTTGTCAGAGAGCCAGCGAAAGACTCTTGAATCGGCAATGTCAGCGCGCAATGACAAAATCCGTTATCAGATAGAGTCTCGGGTCCGGGAACTGCTGGATGAGAACGAATGCGGCGGCTCTTCGAGAAAGGTCGTCACAGTTCTAAAAGTCAAAGCTCTGGTGCTGGAAGTTATCAGGGGTCGTCCTAATGTTAACCCGGTGATGCTGACATTGTGGAAGCCAGACGAGGGTACGGAGCAGATGCTAAAAATGAAAGATGTTCTTTTGGAAGTGTTTAAAGCGGTGCCAAGTGGTGTAAGGTATTTGTTTTTATATTTTTCTTCTTGTTATTCAAACTGTTCGGGTACCATGTACCGTGGTAAGCGATACTTTTCATACAACTCACTTTTTTTTTTTTTAAATGTTTTTGGTTGTCCTCTTTTTCTGTAGATTATTTTTATTGCGGTAGCACTAGTGTTAGTATTTTAACACACTCTATTGAATACATAATCTGCAATAGCTAACATACTGTTTCAAGTAAACAAACATTGAAAATGCAACGTCTCATAAGTTGAAGAAATATTTGTTTAGTATTTGGTTAATATGTATTACATATATGATATAAGATGATGGTAGAAACTCACTGACCACCAAATAAATAGACATGAACTAACGTAAATTTTAATTTTTGTGATCACTTTCGTGCCACTCACCCAATCGAAGAGCTCTGTGACTTTTTTTTAAATATGACTTGGTTAAAACGTAAATTTGAACGTTGACAACATAATATGCATTAATGTAAAAAATATATCTTGTTTACACAACAATTTAATTTTTGAACAGTAAATACTTTTACTGTTGCATAAATGTGTCATAATCTATCAGATTTATGTTTTGTTGGATAAGTGTGTGTAGAATGCCCCTCGTCCCGTAAATAGTGTTTCAAACTCCTCTCCTATACATATATACACTTCATATCATGTCTATTCATTTACTAGTCTGTATAGAAACCTCACAAAACCTGACACAAACAAGTAAAACCAATTTTGAAGTACGAAGACTTAATTTTTTTATTTTATTTCAGAATGGGAGAACTACACCTGTCTGCCAACAAGCAAACCATTTTCAGAGAAGTATCGAACCAAAATTTTCTCAATAAATTCAAAGACATTGAAAAATATATAAGGAAATGCATTTCTATCCGGGACATTAACCATCCCAATTTTTCACCAATTTTTAATGAAGTTGACACTGTAGGTTTAGTATTTCATATAGAACCACCCACCATGAAAGACGCGCAGAAAAACATAATTTTTGGAACAAATATGCAAACAGTTTACTTGACCGATGATCGCGTGAACTTTCTGGCCATCAATTTTTGGGGCGGTGTCGAAAAATTTGGTTACGAAAAACTGTTTGAAGTCGGCAATGTTTTGGCTTGCTGCAACCTCCAACATCGTCCGAAAACGTCGAGAAAACGTATACGAAATTTGTACGCCACCGAATTCACAACGTTTACGCAGTGCCCAAAGAAAAAATATTTGGAGGAATTTTTAAAAGATTTTCAAATTTGTTTGAAAGTGTTAAACCTAAATGAACATTTGAATGAATGTCGCCGAATTTTAAATGATATAAGTGTCACTTCAAAATTGAATAGAAGTAATTCATTTAAGTTTGACGGGTATAACATACTAAATAGCACTTCGAATATAATGTCAAATACAGATTTTGACGGATTGTTTGATGGGAGTAATTTGAATAATGCCCGTAGGATGAAAAATCAAGACAGACTGAAAGAAAATAACTTGTCCGGATTGGATTTTGAATCAACATTTGCAGAACCGATTCGTTGCGATTTGTCAACAATGTTTACATCTAAATCCGCAAGATGTACAACTTCTGACGATGTAAGTCATTTTTTATTTGTTGTTTAATTTACAAGTCTTACAACTTGCTCTAAATCACTTTTCATTCATCAGATTGGTACACAACTTTAAATCACTTTTCATTCATCAAATTGGTACACAATTTGCTTTGAATCACTTTTCATTCATCAGATTGGTACACAACTTGCTCTGAATCACTTTTCATTCATCAGATCGGTACACAACTTGGTCTGACTCACTTACCATTCTCCATATTGAAACTCAATCTGAATGTGGTATCATATCAAATGAATTATGTATTTTTATTATTTAAATTAAACATTGTTGCATTTTTGCAGGTTACTCAAAGTCCATCTAACGCTGAACGGAGAATAAAGAGACTTAAAATGTATGGAGAACCTCCGCCTCTGTCTCCGATAGTCATAAACGTTTCTAGAAACATCCAGAAAGAATTTGTCATCCCGAAATTGGACACAAGTTGTAGCAAGAATGCTGAAGAGAATGTTCAACCAAGAAATAATGTAGACGAGGTGAAGAATAAAAGTGTTAATGAAGATGAAAATAACATCAAAGAAACTGATGATCATTTTAGAGAAGAATTTGAATATAGTCCACCATTAAGCCTGGATTGATTCATTAATAAAGGAAACCTTAATGAAATATTTTCTTTATATTTTTGATTCTGATATCACCACAATCGGCGAGATTTTATTTCATTCACACGAATCGTCTTGTTATTTAAAAGCTATTGCTCATTCAACTATTCTCCACATCATTTGATATGATTACAGACAGGCTGCGGACTGCCCAAATTATAGGTACATTATGTTTCAGTCTGATGGTGGACCAATATTTAGTGACTAAATCTAAATCTTTCCTATATCTCCGCTTCCTCTTTCACACATCATGAAATAGGTCATGTCTTTATATAAAGGAACATTATCTGCATTTTTCAATAGCTTTTTCAGATTTCAAATATAGTTCCCAGAGCTGAAGTCATCACAATTGAATGACACTCAATATTTGGCTTCGACTAACTGCATCAGTTACACATATTCAGGTATATTTAACACTGCCGATCACGCCTATGAGGATTATTACATTGTTGTGATTGCCGCCCACACTGGTATGAAATATTGTTCCTTTCTATAGATTTATCTATAACAAAGTTTATGATTCTGTTGAAATATTTTTTGAACAGTGTCTAACAACGATAAATCGTTAAAAATGCATCACTCTCTATTATCTATCAAAATGTCAATTATGTACTAAAAATAAACTTATATTTAAATTCGTTCTCACCTTTCACCAAATCTGAGTAATTCTTAGTAATATTAAAATATTTGTGTATAGAATTGTTAAACTTGTGAATAATCTTGTTAATTAATTATATTATCCCCGTTAGCAAGATAAGTAAATTGTTAATTTATAATTATTGTTAATAAATACATATTATATTCAACTTGTTAATGTAATTTTTTATCTCCACGGGAATGTTTATTGATATTTTAAGCATATACACAAATGGTGAGTGGCCCTAAAAGTCTAAAATTGAATGTTCGCTATTGACATGGACTTGCTTCCAATAATGACATTGTTCCGTACAGGAAACAAGAATGTAGACAAGGGTGGTTCACTGATCTCAGCTTCTCTCGACCGGCGATGATAGTGATGATTATGAGGCTGAAAAAAATGAAATACAAAAGATGTTCAATAAAGGCACGCTACTTGGCAAAATCGAGAATGGCTTCCGTCAGCAGAATACTCTGTTTTTATTCAAATTCATAACAATACATATAGTCATATGTGCAAGTACCTACACGGCGACAGACCGCCGCTTGTGATGTTTTACTAAGACGTCTTTGTTTTCCTAAAATCTATCCCACGAGTTTTTTGGCGCCACACCGATGATTACACCTTTAAATAATTAACACGTGTCTTATCATATCAATTGTATGGCGCCTCCTCGGCGAGTAATTCTGTGCGATACAGATGTTGTAGAAGTACGATGCCCTCGGATGGAGTCTTTCAGGGTAATCTTCTCAAAATGTGAAATATTTTATTATAATAGTTATCAGTACAAAAATGCACCAATTGTGTAAACTGTATAATTTTTTGATTAAAAATAACAAATTAGCAAAATTTTAAACCAAGTTTAATTAATATCAAAAGTTAACTTTACGAGTTAGAAAAATCTTTAAACAAATAATAGATATCTCATAGAGACAAAGCTATTTTTTATTGTATTTTATGGAAAGATATGTAATTACCTATGTTTCCATATCTTTTCATTAAATATAATAAAAGATAACTTTGTCTCTATGAGATATCTATCATTTGTTTAATAACAGTGCCTTTGTAGATAAAAATCCAGTAATTGTGTGTTCTTGGACATATTTAAATATTGCTAGAAAAATCTTAAATTGGAACAGAAAAGTGTAAATTTTTGGCGATATCATTTTCAATGGATAGTGTTCCTGAATTGGGTATTATAGACAACACATACATTATAGATCTTAAATAAGTTTTGATTCATTTCAATTTGTTACAGTTACAAGTATTGTTAACAAAATTCATTTATCAATTCATACATTCAGATTTAAATCTTCCATATGTAAAGTTTAATATGATGTACGGAGTAATTTTATTAATATACTGAGTCATCACAAAGCAGAGTACCTTTAACTCTGATATGTATAGTAATTATAATTAGTGTAATTCATGCATATAAATTTGGGATAGATTTTGCAAAAAATTGTGTGAATCACATGTTCAACTATACCATTATTTCTTAATTCTTCCACCAGATACAGGTTCTAATTAAATTATTAGAATTGTTTGCCCATGGATTTAAGTACACATATTTAAGACATTATTCATATCGATACCTTAATCTGCAAAGTAGTTAACTCCACCCATGGTCAAAAAACTGTTTTTGATGCCATTATTTTCCTCTTTTATTGTTCTATGGTATATTAAAAGCTAAAATTATGTGTTTTAAAATAATAAATAAGTACTAGGTACTGAAAAACCTAACATTGATTCTTGAAAAAACCTTCAACACCTTCCCCTGACACGAGGGTTGATGGCGCCAGAAATAGAGGACGTCCGCTGAATTCATAATCACTACATTATCATGGAAAATTAGCTAACTCCCAATAATATTTTACAATTTTGGTTAAAAAATTGAGCTAACTCCAAATATTCCCTATAAGTACGAGATAAATCAAAATATCAATAAAATTTCGCAGCCACCCTATTTCTGCATAAACAATCTACCAAAGTGTGTTTTGGAATTATCGTAATCCGTTTAATTACAAAAATTAAACAGTTTTTTGTTGTTCCTGAACATTTTATTAGAATTGAGTTAGTTGCTTTTCAGATAAAGGAACCAATATATCAAAGAAAAAAGTAATTTAGATTCATTTCACAGAAATAATGCACAGCTTTTACGATTGTATGGATATTCAATTTATGATATACCATTTACAATGATAAAATTTTGCTCTTGAGTAATTTGTTGTCTATATATTGCATTTTGTACAGAGAGCTGACTGATCATACTGACCTTGATCACCATATCTCCAAGTACACGGGGAAAAATTTCATTTGTATACATGCATGGCACAATTCTTAAGTCTAATCCAAAATTGTATTCTGAGGTGAATGTATTGTATCTATATTTCAGTTCTGAACATTCAGAAAAATTTCAATATAAAATGTCATAATTTTGTCTACTGTAATATGTTGCTTCAGATTTGTAAAGAGTATCGAACACATCAAGTTTGGGTACAGGTCTAAAATATTAATTAGTATTAGTACATGATTTTTACGCCTCATTTAATTTAAAGGATTCCACTAGTAATGGAATTCAGAATTAAAATCCCAGGCCCGGGATAGCCTACTGCGGTAACATTAGCCCTAAATATGACAACTATCTTAACCTTTACCATACCGTGATATAAAATATCCATAAGCAACCGTGCTGTCAACTCGTGTTACTGTCAAGTATTTCGTTTTTTATTAAAATTTTGAATGAGAAAAATGCTTAAATCGCTTTAAAATAGCTAATGACATATATTTATTCTAAATATCGAGCAACAAATGTAAAAAAATATATATTATTCATAGTATTCACTCATTCAAGTTCTATACAAAATGACATTTCTTCTTATTATTCTTCATTTAATTATTGAGAAAGATAAATAATTATATTTGTTATTTTTTTCGCAGTGAAACTAATGTTTGATATTTTTCTGTCTTGGTGCAAATGTTATTTTTTCCGATGTAGCAATTTTACATGGAATTGAATTGAAAAATAATTACTTTTACATAATTGGTTATAAAGTGAATCCTATGAATTACTTAGTCATTTTTCAAGGTTAGTTAAAATGTTAGTTTTGTGCTGCGTGTATTTACGGAAATATAAAGGTTTAATTGAGGCGGTAGATCTGTGTTACGGCATGGCTACATTGTACGCTTAATAAAATATCCATTTAAATTTAATTTTATTACTCAAGATACTTTTTTTCTATTAACTTATATTTGTATCAATTCTTTTACATAACAAAAACCCATTATATCACAATATTGACTTTCAGTTCTTTAACTTCAAGAGTCATCTATGGAATTTTCTTATAATCAGGTGATTTAAAATCATTTCTATTCCTTCTGTGAGGTTCTTTTTCATAGATGTCACTGATATACATAATTAACGATGAAATGTGTATTGGAATCTGTGCGGATGACAAACCCTTTTGATCTGATGTAGCGATTCTAAAGTTCCCCTCTCTAATTAACATTTTTTAAATGATTTCATGATGCAAGACAGTGCTGTAATGTTTGGCTCAATGATTGAGTGTTGTATTTTACATTAAGTCCATTTTTACCAGTCGAACCTGTAGAAAGTGTCGCCAGAGTTTTTTTTTTTTTTTGTACGAATGTATTTAAATTAGTAAATATATGACTACGGATCATGTATAGACTGCGTGATATATTTAATAAAACTTGGACTGTATGTCGAGCACATTTCGTGATTAATGGATATCTATAGAATGAAAGATTAATGCTATTTTTATTGTTTTTAGAACGGCAGTTTATATAAAATGCCAGCAATCGCATAGATTTTGCCCAATTTCTATAAACAATGATCTGACGTACGGTGGTGTACATTTATATTGTAGTAATTTCTGCACACCTTCGAGAACGGTCGTGACAGAATAAAGAAACGTTTACACGTTATCTGATGCGAGTTTTATTTTCATTCTGTATTATTAAGCGAAAACACAGTTACAATGTTAGCAGTGTATGTACGCGTGTGTCACGTTGAGTTGTACAGTTGTAAACCACTTGATAAATAATAAATACTAATTAAATGTATTAATTGTAAAAATATACATATAAAATTAATTTTATCGAAAAATATTGTTGTTGCGCTGCCGGGATTCGAACCTGGATCTCTTTTCCAATAATTACAACTTCACAATAAGAATGTGGTGTCATATAATATTCACACTTTCACGAAAAAATATACGTGTTCTTAGACATTTATAAACAGTGGTGTAGGGGTTAAAAAAGATACCTATACCCTAAGGTACTAAATAAAAATAACGTTTGTTTTCTTTTCTCAGACATGGTTAGTGGTTTATAATTAACCTTTACCATACCATGACATAAAATACCCGAATGCAGCCATGCTGTCAACTCGTGTTACCGTAAATAACAGTTAGAAAAAATGTTTTTATTAGCTTAAATGGCTCCAATGGCACGAATTTACTCTAAATATAGAGTATTCAATTTTGAAAAAATGATTAATAACATAATTTAAAGCATTCATTAAGTCATATACAATGTGTCCTTTCTTCTTATCTCTCTTCATTTAATTAGTGAGAAAGAGACAATTATATTTGTATGTTTATTGATCTTTTTACTGTGAAAGTAGTGTGTGATCTCTGTATTTTATATCACAAATGGTATTTTTACCATCGTATTAATTTTACAACGGATTGAATGGAAAAAATAATTGTTTTTGTACGATTTGCTTTTCATAACTGGTTTTTCACTAAGCGCTAATATTTTCTTTAAGATTATCTAATATATGAATTTTATGTTGCATGAATTTACCGAAATATTACAGGTTTAATCATGATGGTAGACCTATGTTACTGCATGGTTTGGCAAGGTTTAATACACTAGTATCTCCCATAAACAATAACGAAAAAGCTCTTTCAAAATGATTTAACACAAACAAATAGTAGTAAAACACACAAGACTAAAAAAAACTAGGTGCGCGATAACTAATTAACTCCTCAAACTCAATTAAATACAAAAGTTTACAATTTTGGCGAATTCGCGGGTTTGACACAACAGAATATGAAAGTATATTTCGAAAAAATTATGTCGTATAAAGTGTACTCAGGTTAAGCTTTCTTAGAAAAATGTCGTAAAACGAACCAGTACGGTGACACCGCTATTCCTGGAATTAATGCAAATACACACATTTTTGTTTTGTTCTAACAATTCATACTGGAGCGCGTTCCGGTACGTTCCGGCCCCCAATACACCGTTGTTATAACTTGCAATTTAAAATATACTTTTTACTTTACGGCAATGGTCTGGTCGCCAAATCGACATATTAGCGTGGTACTGCTACGGTACAGGTACATCCATAATGTTTTCACTCGTTTCCGTAATACTTGTGAGACATGATGTTGCAGCTACTATTGCAGTTGGGAAAGCTATCGATACTCGAAAAAATTGCAGTGCAAACGGATTGCAGGGCGCGAACATGGTTCCCAGTGCACTGTATTAACTGCATTGGCACTGTTACGCCAATGCATGCGTGACCACAGTGCGTGAGACACGGCGAAAGTGGCAGTAATAATCAGCGGTTCCCAATCTGTGGTACGCGAAAAATAATCAGTAATGTTGGACATAAAAAGTAAAATAAAAATAACTCATAAAAATATCATTTAAACTATTGTATTTTTCCTATAATTTTTAATTTTAATTAATAATATACAGTACAGTTGCTAATATGTACAGCCGATGATCGAAAATCATCAGAAGAATTCTTACATTTACCGTGTTTAATTAATTTTATATACATATATTTTCTATTAATATCGGGAATTTTTCGAAAAAATTGTCTGCGGCGTATTTCATTTTGTTTTATACAAATAATTTAATTCTATGTATTTTTTTTTTAAATAAAAATTAGTTAAAAAAAATACTTCTTTAAATGTCCTGGTTTTGAATTTCGACAAGAAATGAGCTTCGGCACCTTTTATTTAAAAAAAAAAACATTGTGATATGTAAAGTTCAAATGTCTCATTTTTATCAGAAAAAATAAAACCTTTGGTATTTTTTTATAAACTTAAATAAATTGAGTTCTGGGAAATATAGTCACCCTATAAAATTTATAATGCAAATAGAATAACAAATTTCTCGAAATACAATCATTTTTACGAAGTGGTACAAATAAGCGTGATGTACTACCGAGTGGTACGCGAGCCAAAAAAGGTTGGGAAACGCTGGTTTAAATCATGAAAGTGGTATAGTTATTCAACGGAAAAACTAGCGAGAGACTGGAGCTTCGCTGAACGTGTTAAGAATTAAACCAGTGATAATGTAGTGTTCAGAGTGTTAACGAAATGTTTTTCAAAAGAACACTAGTAAATGTACATATTTTAAATTTAAAAAACTTGGTAGATATGAAAAGATTGTTAATTTATTTAGCCTACTATAAGATCCTTTATTACAAGTCACTAATTAAATTTAATAATATCAGCGGTGGACTGTCAAAGATCCAATTATTATGAGACTGTTAACCCTGCGCTTATCGGAGAGGGGGGGGGGGGTTGTAGATCAAAGCGCGGAATAATTTGGGAAATTGATTCTGATGATTGGGGCGGGAGGGGCGACCTCGCGGAGAGGTGCGGGTGCTCTGGGCGGGGTCGGGAGTGATCTGGTCTGCCCGAAACAGACTGAGAAAACGTCCTATTAACTTCGCTACACCCCGCTTTCGAGGGTTCGCGGCCAGAGAGCGTTCTGAGAGGGCACAATCATGTACAACGCGTTCAACGTTCAACAGAATAACTATTCCATTGAAGTAATGGGATAAACGTCTAAACCAAACTCATAATTATTCCTCGCATCAACTACTGCAGCAGCATTTTGTTTTTGGCTAATGAAGAAGAATTGCAACAATTGTCAGTGTTGCAAAATAAAGCTTTGAGAATAATACTCAGAAAAAATAGATACACTCGGATCAGTGCAATGCTGGAAGATCTGAATATGATGACCTTTAAGCAGAGAAAATATTTTAATATAACGGTATTTATTTATAAAATCCTCAATAAGAAAATGTCGGCGAAATTTATACAAAAAATTGATGCAAATCAACATGAGCGCGAGCATCGTACAAGAGGAAGGGATAGACTGAGACTGCCATTCAGGAAGAAGGCCAATTCTCAAAAATCTATGATGTATAGTGCGATGAAGATTTTTAATGAAATACCAGAAAACATAAGAAAGGTGGAGAAAATGAATAGATTTAAAGTGAAACTGACCAGATATGTAAAAGATAAGTTTTAGTAAAATAAAATACTTTAATCTTGTTTACATTAGAGCATATATAGGAGTGCTTATGTTAAGAATTAAATAAATAAATAATAATGATATTCGCTCTATATTTGGAAATAATCGTATATGCAAAATCAGTGGCGTAATTACACTAATGCACCTTGGAAAAGGGCCGCCTATGTATGCATCGTAATAAAGATATCAGAATATTATGAGAAATTTCGTATATTTTACATGTATAATATTTTGTATAAAATGTTCGGTGAGAACTTGCTTTCTATCAATTGAACTCTTCGGGAGTGAAAAAGGCAGCTTAAACACGTTCAAATGCAGATCGGTGTAGTAAATAATAGCACACCACATGCACGCCGGCTCCTCGCCTGGGGGACTCTTCGTCGGCCTTTGTGCATACGCTCCGATCGAGGATGAAAAGGAATCATAACAGGAGGTACATGGAAAACTTATCAGGATATTATCTGAATATATTTTCTGGATTATAATCCTACAAATATTATATAAACCTTATGTCCTTTCACGACTCCGAGCATCCGCGTCCGCGCGAATAGCGCTGAAATAAAATTATATAGATCGACAAATAAAAGCAGACACTTAGAAATAATAATTTTGAATTTGAAATATAATTTATTGACATCGGGAAAATTAACCCTAGCTTAGTATCGTTTAAAAAATATGATCCCGTTGCGATCGATACGTAAAATGTACATGCATATAAGAAACACATTTGAATTAGCAATATTTGAATATGTCCAAGAACACACAATTACTGGATTTTCACCTACCTATTTTTTATTATATTTTAATGGAAATATATAGAAACATGGGCTAACTACGACCTGTCTTCGGCTGGTTTAAGTGATCACTTTATATAAATATAACGTTCACCATTCTCACCCATTAATTAATCTCCATATCTATCAAATTTTTGAGAGTTGTTCATGTGTTAATATGTGGAAACACTTCGAGTACCACCACACTATCGCCATCTATGGACTAAATTTGATCATTTATTTCCCTGAAACAGCATATATGTCATAATGAGAATCTAATTATTTTCTTAAATGATTTAACGCTGTTTTCTTATTTATAAAATGTTTTAATTTTGACCAGTATATTATTAGCGATATTTGAATAGGTCCAAGAATGCACAATTACTGGATTTTCACCTATAAAATTAAATTAAATATGATAAGAAATAGCTTCGTCTCTACGTAATAATATCTATTATTTGTTTAATAACATTTGAATTAGTTTAGGAACATGTTTAATATTTAAAAAATGATAATAATAATGATAATACGTTTAAAAACAATTATTAATTAGTACGATCTGAGAAAAATTTCGTTTGCATTCCACAGATGGCTTTTCCACACTTGCAGTGAGTGGTCGTAATTTTTTTCTTTGCAGACGGAAAAAATCCGTAGTATTTTCGAATTTATTGCGATTGCGCCTCTGATCCCAGGGCCGGAGTATCTTGCTCACCAATGAGTTTTAAAATTGACCCACGAAGCTCTCTGCTCAATTTAGGGATATTTAGCCTTGACTTAAAGACAAAATTGATTTTATACGTATATATTTATAATTAATACATTAAATTGGTATTTAAAACATCACAGACCGTCTGCTCTGAATAATTACAACTTCACAATAAGAATGTGTTCTCCTTATTATTGATAAAATTTAAGTTTACCTTAATGTAATACGTTAATTACTTTAGTTGAACTGCTATGCAGTTTGGCAAAAAATAAAAATTGTCACGTTATATATGTGGAAAAAAAAACAGAACAAAATACCAGGGAGAGGCATTCGGGGGATATTGAACATCTTTCATTTAATTCTATTCAGGTCTGGTTAAATATGAATTAAATATATTAATTAGAAAAATCAATTTTATCGAAAAATAATAATAATAAAGTTGTATCAATGTGTCCAAAATTTAATAAAATTGAATTGATAATTCTGGCGTCTGCTATCAGATTACTCAAAGGTATTTGAGATTCCGTAAAAATAAGGTAGACGGCTCTTTCAAATAATGGAACGATTAAATGTATTAATATCAAAAAGGTAACATATAAGTTTGAAAATTATCGCTAAAAATATTGTCGCTGTAGCATAGTTGAATAATGCGCCTTCCCCGGTTTGGAAAGAGATCCAGGTTCGAATCCCGGTGGCGCAACAACAATATTTTTCGATAAAATTGATTTTATATGTACATCTTTATAAATAATATATTTAATTAATATTTAAAATATCACAGACCGTCTGTTCTAAATAATTACAACTTCACAATAAGAATGTGTTCTCCTAATATAATAGTTTAATTTAGGTAGGCGCCTGGTTGACAGACTTTTCGCATGACACTGCTGTTCCGCCTGTAGGAGCTTCGGATAGAAAATTTTATACGGTACATTAGCTTCCGATTCAACTTGGCGAGGCAAAACATTACCGTGAACGTTCAAACATCGCGTCTCTAAATAGCACTAATTAGCCCGCTTAGAATGATCCTACTAATTCTGTTAATTGCATAGCTGTCTAAAGGTCCACGGAACGAGACCCGATGAGATAAATAATCTCAGAGAACTGGTTGAAATAAATCTCTGTTCCACGTTCCCGCAATTTTGAACAGGAAACAAACACAGACATGAGATCGGTAGAAAGAGTCAAAACAGAACACGATGTTCAATTTGACAGCGCGTCTCGACACGTGCGCATAAATGCCATAGATACCTACGAACGAACAAAATGTCAACTGCCAATGGGCTGACATTTGACGTTTGATGTACAAAAAGTGTAGCATAATGCCTATATCAGAGATTGTCTCGAGACGAAGATCTTATATACGGATACAGGCCACAAGGGCGTTGATGATCCGTTCAAAATATAAACGTGCACCAGCTGAACGATATCCGTTCAGGATGATGGCTCGACAGCCGCTGCACAACGCGCCGCGTTGCGACTGGTGGCGTATTCGGGCCTGCCGATGATTGACTCCCGCCAAATTACTTCCCCGCCATCTTGTCCGGTCCGGTGAGTCGCGATTATTATTGCAAGCGAGCGGAAAATTCATTTTTAATAATACAAGGGCACCCGCGCTGCCACAGCCGGGTAATCGGGCAGTGAAAATAATTAATACGTAATTCAAAAAGTTAAAAAAAATCATATTATTTACACACTTCAATCTTCTATTAAAAAAAAATCTAATGTGTTATAATAATTATTAAAGAGAACACATTCTTATTATGAAGTTGTAATTATTCAGAACATATGTCTGTTAAATGTATTAATTAGAAAGATATACATATAAAATCAATTTTATCGAAAAATATTCTTGTTGCGCTATCGGGATTCGAACCTGGATCTCTTTTCCAATCCGAAGACGGTGCATTTCCAACTATGCTACAGCGATATTATTTTTGACGACATATTTTCGAACCTATATGTTACACTTTTTCAAATTCATACATCTAACAGATTGTTCTTTTAATTTTCACAACTAAACTTCGTGCTACACACACACGTTGGTTTATTATCACTACTATACAGGGTGGCCCAAAAAAAGTGAGAACATCTCGTAACACATGGGTTATTTCAAAACATAATACAATTAATTATAATTTTTAATGTAATTTTTTTTGCACAATATTTAGCTAATCAGAAATCATCAAAACACACCATGTTGCATCATCAACTGGGTTTAAATCTAGACTGTTCGGTGGCCACACGCCTGGCTCGATGAAATTAACATTCTCACGACGAAGAAAGTTGATTGTATTTCTGGCTGTGTGAGATGGAGCTCCGTCCTGCTTTAATGTCTAGCTATAAACCAGGCATTGTTTTGTAACTCTTTGATTATTTTTCTAGCGCCCCAACGTTTTTCAATTCGCAAATTTTTGATCAGAATACGGTCGTCTGCAGTGATTTTTGTCATTCTGGGCAACAATTTGAAAAAACCAAATATAAACAATGGGAAAATTAATAATCAAAGATGGCGACCGGAAATTGTCGAAATAAAACGTACTATAGGTAAGTAAGTAAATTAGTAAACTATTTAAGCTTTTATTGATATAGTTAAACTATTTTTGATGTAATTATATCACATTTTACAAAATGTTTTAACTTTTTATGGGCCTCCCTGTGGTTACGAGAGGTGTAGTCCCTCTCATCAACAGGTGATAACTAAACTAAATACAGTATTGTATTCTATTCGGGTAATGTGGCGTGGCTAGGAAAGAGGGGGGAGGTTTCAATCGTTAACAGGAATATGTACAGTAAATGTGAAGTATTAGGGAATGTTATGTTGTTAATTAGTGTTTTCTTTGAATTTAAATTCTTTTGTATTTCTACGGTTTCTGAATTGTTAATTATTAATTTTTTATAAAGTTTTAGTTTATGACTATCAAAATAGTGGTTTGTTACAATTATGTGATTAGAAAATTCCGAGAAGTTGTAATTTTTTAGTCAGCTGCGATGTTTCTTTATTCTCGTATTTAGATTTCTCGCAATTTGACATTTATATCTTTTATCGCAGATGCTGTTATTAATGTGATATTGTCAGACATAAACATAATTGATAAATACAAACTTAATTTAAAAATTGCGTTTCATTTTCTAGTTATTCGAAAACAACACAGATCTGGAATATAATATTAATTCTGTATATGTTGGTGCTAAATATTTGATAATAAAAAAATATATTTTCTTGTTTGTAACTACGTTCTTATGTATTATTTTATGCTTTCGTATATTTTGCATTGTAACATATCATTTTTATATACATTATATTTATTCTGGCTGTGTCGTATCATTGAACTGTTAATAATGTATAAAATTAAAATAAATAATAATTAATGAAGTTACAATAAATATCTGATTTAGCGCGTGCGATACACAGAGTTACCATACTTAAAATATTTTCCCCGAATTGAGATAATTTAACGATCAGTTAGGTACCTGCTCCCCCTCCAAGATGGCCGCCCTGTCAGTCTTCACTTCCGGCCGACAGTTTCGGCGTGAATTTTAATTTCCATTTGAGAACGGGCCATTTCCGGGCGAATTCAAACGTGTCTCGCCCAATTAATGTTTGAAATGTTCAAGCTTTTGATTGATTCTACGAAAAATATATATAAGAACAGCCATTACCGTACAAGGCTAATAAATCACTGAGTTTTCGTGGTTGGTCCGAATCTTCTGTGTGATATGCTGCTAAGTTGTTAGAGCAATATAATGTATTTATGGATGCAGTTTACTAGTGGCACAGCAATCGTCCAGGGGCCCGCGTGTCACTGAAAGTTGAAGTTCAATAATAGCATCAATTACATTTTAAGTTTAAATTCTAAGTTACATAGTTACTTTTAAACATCTAATTAGAATTGTAGAAACGGCAATTTGTACTTTACATTAAAATGAATAAACATGAAATAAAGTATACCATATAGGAGAGGGGTTCGGAACATTCGCTACGGGACGAGGAGCATTCTACACACATTATTTGTCGAAACATAAATCCGATAGTTATCCAACAATAAAAATATTTACTCTTCGAAAATCAAATATTTGTGCGTGCGAGATATAAGAATTGTTGACAAAAAAAAAACAAAATGGCATTCAAATTTGACATACAAAAGTGTCCAACGAAATTGGTTCTAGTGGTTTGCCTGAATAAAAAATACACAACCGATGGACTTGTACGATTACCCTTCTATCTCCAGCATCTCGCAAGGGCAAAACAAAAAGGTAAAACAATAATCTACTGTATGCAGATGACCTTGAAATATTTAATAAGACAAAAAAGACATGGGAACGCATTAAACTGATAAAAAGGACATAGACATGCTAACAGAGTTGACATTAACAATAACAATTTTGTAATTTTGAATGCTACGATATGTATAAGACTGTTAACGAATTGTGATTGTGACAGTTTACTTTTACAGCCTGGGGTGACTGATGTTTGTAGGTTATTAATATCAGAAGGATTTGATAAGGCTGAGGGCCCTAATCCTCCTCAGATCTCACGCGTGTATGTGAATGTCGCAGTAATGTGCGTTGTTGATTTGTAGATTGCTTTAGCACAGCTTTTAACAGCGCAGGAGTGAGTTAGTTACCCGTTACTTAACTAACCGCCGGTTAGTTACCCGATACTTAACTAACTTAATCTAACCTAACTAACCTAACCGACGGATAAGTTAGTTAGTTACCCGTTACTTAACTAACCGCCGGTTAGTTAGTTAGTTACCCGTTACTTAACTAACTACCCGTCGGTTAGTTATCCGTCGGTTAGTTATCCGTCGGTTAGTTACCCGTCGGTTAGTTATCCGTTGGTTAGTTATCCGTCGGTTAGTTATCCGTTGGTTAGTTATCCGTCGGTTAGTTACCCGTCGGTTAGTTATCCGTTGGTTAACTACCCGTCGGTTAGTTATCCGTCGGTTAGTTACCCGTCGGTTAGTTATCCGTTGGTTAGTTACCCGTCGGTTAGTTATCCGTTGGTTAGTTACCCGTCGGTTAGTTACCCGTTGATTAGTTACCCGTCGGTTAGTTATCCGTTGGTTAGTTATCCGTCGGTTAGTTATCCGTTGGTTAGTTATCCGTCGGTTAGTTATCCGTCGGTTAGTTATCCGTTGGTTAGTTATCCGTTGGTTAGTTACCCGTCGGTTAGTTATCCGTTGGTTAACTACCCGTCGGTTAGTTACCCGTCGGTTAGTTACCCGTCGGTTAGTTACCCGTCGGTTAGTTACCCGTCGGTTAGTTACCCGTCGGTTAGTTATCCGTTGGTTAGTTATCCGTCGGTTAGTTACCCGTCGGTTAACTACCCGTCGGTTAGTTACCCGTCGGGTAGTTAACCAACGGATAACTAACCGACGGGTAACTAACCAACGGATAACTAACCGACGGGTAACTAACCGACGGATAACTAACCGACGGGTAGTTAACCGACGAATAACTAACCGACGGATAACTAACCGACGGGTAACTAACCGACGGATAACTAACCGACGGGTAACTAACCGACGGGTAGTTAACCGACGGATAACTAACCGACGGATAACTAACCGACGGATAACTAACCGACGGGTAACTAACCGACGGATAACTAACCGACGGGTAACTAACCGACGGGTAACTAACCGACGGGTAACTAACCGACGGATAACTAACCGACGGATAACTAACCGACGGATAACTAACCAACGGATAACTAACCAACGGGTAACTAACCGACGGATAACTAACTAACGGATAACTAACCGACGGGTAACTAACCGACGGGTAACTAACCGACGGATAACTAACCGACGGGTAACTAACCGACGGGTAACTAACCGACGGATAACTAACCGACGGATAACTAACCGACGGGTAACTAACCGACGGGTAACGAACTAACGGGTAACTAACTGGCGGTTAACGGGTAACTAACTCCACTACCTGCGCTGTTAAAAGCTGTGCTATTTTGGTAACTAACCGACGGATAACTAACTGACGGATAACTAAGGCTAATCTACGGATAAACTAACCGACGGATATATAGTTACCCGTCGGTTAGTTTGTGAGGAAAAAGCATTATGGTAAATTAGTTAGTTACACGTGTGTGCAAATTATACAGCGCAGTGCCGAATTAAAAGAAGTGCATCCTCAGTACCTCTCAAGACCGATACCCAAAACAGTGATTTGCCAGCTATGGCTTCGGGCCTTTTATTACTTTCAATCCTTTGTTCTTGTTTTAATATAAACAATTTTTGTTTTAAGGGAAGATTTTCATCGAACCCGCTGGTTAACCTAAACACCGACCCTTATCTCGAGTGGGCTTCCCAGTAACCGAGTTCGTTGGCCTGACAAAGTAAAAATAGATACGATTACAATGATACTTATGTAGGGATGAATTTAACTATTGTATATTGCATCTACTTTGATAAACCGTAAAGTTAGTAGGTTGTCATGGTAATAGAAGTAATAGTATGAAGTAAGAGGTATAAGAAGGTAGGTTGGTCGAATATAACACGCACTCTAACTACATACTATATAGACATCGCGTATCACAGGTGTGCGCCAGCCTAAGTCAACAATATATTAAATTAAAAATAATTAAACATCATTAGCAAATACAATAAATCCTCCCTCGTTCTTGTTGAAGACGAGGACCAGCTCCGCGAGGGGCTGACCGCACCCTGTAAGCTCGTGTGTTAAGGCTCCAACTCGGTTTATAATTCATTCCGGTCTAAATCAGTCAAATTACACGCGGTTTAACCCGAGCGTCAACCCTTTGGAGTTTTTCCTCAGGAGCGCTGTCTGTGTATGGCCCCCCTTATTTATGGTGTTGTGATCCGACGACAACAACTGGCACCATTAATATTAAAGTTAAAGTGTCACAGAGCCAAGGCACCCGGCGAACATTCGCAGGGTACAGGGTTCCAAGGAAAAATAGCCACCGTTTAATTTCTGATATTTGACTTGTTAATGATTGACTGCGCGATGTGTATCAAATACATGGCGAATTTCCTTTGAAATTCTTCACATAAGTACAAATACCGTTTTAACATGATAACAATGAATCTTGTTATATCGTGACCTTGGAAGACGATATACAGATAAAATCAATTTATCGAAATAATATGGTTTTTGGATAAAATTTTGTAAGATATTAATTTTCTTTTATTAGGAGAACACATTCTTAATGTGAAGTTGTATTATTCAGAACAGACGGTCTGTGATATTTTCAATATGAATTAAAAATATGCATTAGAAAGATATTACATATAAAATCAATTTTATCGAAAAATATTGTTGCGCCACCGGGAATAAGGTAGATGGCCCTTTCAAATAATGGAACGATTAAATGTATTAATATCAAAAAGGTAACACATATAGGTACGAAATTTGTCGCTGTAGCATAGTTGGATAATGTGCACCTTCCCCGGTTACGAAAGAGATCCAGGTTCGAATCCCGGTGGCGCAACAGCAATATTTTTCGATAAAATTGATTTTATATATATATCTTTCTAATTAATATATTTAATTCATATTTATTAATTTTCTCTTTAAAATTGTGCAAACATGTCATATTTCCTAGTAATTTAGTAGACAACAAGAAACAAATTAATATTTTAGTAGCACTTTCTAATACTTTTTACAACAACTATTGATTTAAATACAAATAAAACGCATTAGTTATATTATACTAACATTATTACTGTAAATTATACATTTGTGAAAATTTCAACCAAACACTGCGGAAGAAATCGAAAAAATAATATTCAAAAACTTTGTATATTATTATTCTAACTAATTTAATTTATTTGTGACGCGTTTCGCCTTGCAAGAGCATTATCAATCTTAAGTAAATTAAACGAGTAGAATAAAAAAAACCAAGTGTTTTATTTACAGTATGGAGTTGTACAAACTTACCTCGGAAACAGTAAATAACTTAATATCTCATTTTGATATTAATTTCAGATGATACTTTGTTATTTCAAGAGCACCCATGGTTGTAAAGAAACTGACTAAATGTCTAATTTTATCCATTTCATTTCAACAATTCTCTATAATGATATTTATTCATATCCAAAATTGTTCTGTTCATTCATGTTTTTATGTGAATTTTTAATTTAAAAACCTAAATATTTGACACGTACATTGTGCATAGTAAAATAATGTTTTATATCTATTTCCAAAGACAACTATTAAAATAAAAATAAAATCTTAATTATTATGCTTCACCAGTTTCCGAACCACCCAACCGAGGAACACTTTGTTAAGTTATATGTAATGCGTTATTTTTTGTCCTTCCTTGTCCATACAAACCTTTTTCAAATACCTTGTGCTATTTGCATCGAACAAGGGGGGATCATCTAAAATTAAATAAATATACTACGCACACAATTCAAGTACAATATGTTAATTTTTTAAACTCTAAATTTGACTAATTGATTTTTTTTTACCTTAGTTGACGTAGGCCCAGTTAGGAGAGCAGTGTACCGTCAATAGGCAAATTAAAACATATTTTTCAACGTTGAAAACATAATTTATTATAAAAATGGATATATTAAATACTAATTGAATGTATTAATTAGAAAGATATTCATATAAAATCAATTTTATCGAAAAATATTGTTGTTGCGCTACTGGGATTCGAACCTGGATATCTTTCCAAACCTATTGCATAATGCACATTCCCCAGATTGAAAATAAATCCAGGTTCGAATCCCGGTAGTGCAACAACAATATTTTTCGATAAAATTGATTTTATGTGCATATTTTTCTAATTAATACATTTAATTAGTATTTAATTTCTTTATACTTACGTGTTGCATAAACTAACCTAACCTAACCTAATTAAACATCCTACATATATACGAGTATATGTAATTTAATGTATGTGTCTTAGTATGTTTGTCATACTTCTTTTTTAACCTTTTTCACATTAATGTTCGATTATCTTGTCTGATGTATAATGTTAATAATAGATAGCAAATCACATGTATCTATGTTTTTTTTCAAGATTAAGATGTCTCACAGAGACAAAGCTATTATTTTTATATGAGAAGTATGGAAGTCTCGGGCATTACAGGGCTTACGACCTGTCATCGGCTGGCTTAAGTGATCGCTTTACACAATCTAACGTTCACCTATTTACCCACGCTACCACATCTATCAAATTATACTATAGTATTTAAAATATATAATAATTACAACTTCACAATAAGAATGTGTTATAGACAAAAGATGACTACTGGTCCTACACACGCGACTCACGTGCATATTATGGATAAGAGCTAAATAAAACAGTTTGTATCTTGGCTAGATATATGAAATGAATATAAAATTTGCTGCCAATAAAATCAGAATCCACGCTCATATAATTTGATCTTATCCTTAGCTCATTGAATTATAATTGGTTCTCAAAGACTTGTCGATATTACCATGATATATATATTTTGGCAACGTATAGTATAATATTCAACGTTGCTGCTATTTTCTTAGATTTTGAATCCAATCATTATTCGAACAGTAAAATAGTTGTAGTACTAAAAATAATTTATTAAGTAAGTGAATTCTAGGCTTACCCGTGAACTGTGCTAACTTTTTAAAGGTCTTTTTAGTAATGATCCCCGCGGGCTGCTAGAGGAGGGGGCTAGCGTATTAAAACACCATAAATAACGAGGCGACAATGCGTTTCGGCGACGTGTTGAACCCCGATTTCAAGTTTAAAATGCATTATATTCATCTGTAGCTGATGTACTGGGCGCTTCAAGATACAGTGATCCTCAAACTGAATTTGAGAACATAACAAACGTGTTTCATGATCGTAATTTGAGCAACTCAAAATAGTTCATTATTTTTAATACAAATTAAATGTATTAATTCGAAAGACATACATATAAAATCAATTTTATCGAAAAATATTATTATTGCAAATGGTAATTTTGAGAGGAAAATTCCGCGATGTACATATGGACCCGTGAATGATGGAACAGTGTGGAGAACCCGACACAGTGACGAACTTTAGAGTATGCACAAGAATCCCAGACCCTCAATATATTAAAATGCTCCGGCTGAAATGAGTGGGACACTTCTAACCAGTGGTGTAGTTGAACCAGATACTTTTTAAGTATCTACATTTGAATATATTTTGATACAAAATATTCCGCATAGAATTTTGTACATCAAATACGGATGTTATGAGCAATGGGCGGATATTATGAGAATGCAAAAAAAAATCATTACAAAGAAATGTATAGGTTTTTTGGGCCCTTTATAGCATAAATAGGCATTCAGGAAGAAACATTGGTTGAGCACTTTCTGGATACGAGCCACCATTTTGCATTTGACCCGAAAATCCTAGGAAAGTCCAAGAATTATCACATCACGCACGTCTGGTTTAGGAGGTAATTGAAATTTAAAAACACCCTGTGAATATTAATAGGGATGACGGCCTAAAATTAAAATATCCGCACAGACAGTGTCCGACAGTAGGTGGAACTCACACACTACTCATCTCGACACGGTATTGCAAGTCGGTACCTAAAAACGACACACCCTGCTCTCGACACTACCTACTGCAAGCCGCAAGCTAACCACAACACCAACACTCACACACATCAGTTCTGATGATAGACCCCGCCAATGGGATCCGAAAGTAAACTGTACACAGAACATTCTGAACGGAATATTTTTATATGTTTTTTGTTAAGAATTGGATCATCTGGCCGCGCGGCGGTATCCCATTCTTTCAACCATTGACTGCATGATATATGTGAACTCAACATAAATAAACAGTCATCCCCTAAATGTACATGTTGCAGCTCGATAGTTATTTTAACATATGCACGGATTTAGCGTTTGCGAAAGCTAATTTATTGTTGACTGTAATCATTTGTTAATAACGAAAAAGAGGGGGGGTTAAAATTAGATATCGCCCTTATGTAATTCACGAATCTCGCTCTTGATATACCCATCTTATCGGAGATAGACCTCTCGCCCTTCATACTTTTCCTGCGTGTCGTGCAGGGCCTTTCTTTAGTACGGAGTTCCTGGTAAATAGAAATATTCGTTAGTCCGGCAGTCCATGGACTCCGCCAATACCACAAAGCCTCGATCAGATTGATTTTTTTCCTTCTCAGGAACCATGTTTCACTCATGTTACAGAGCTGAAGAAAAGTGCTGCTGCCGGCGAGTAAAGTATTGGAATTAGATAAAGCAGAAGATCTAGTATCGCGGAAGCAGAAGATTTAGATGGCCAAGGCTCGATATAGGCTCTAGTACTATTAAAAAACAATAAGATTTTCGGGAGAAAGTTTTTTTAAAATTATTTAACAAAATATGTGTTTAAAAACATGTGTACACAAGACCACTCAAATTTATTTATAAATTAAAATAATTCTTCATTTTCTTGTGTCCTACCCCATTGTTTACTGCGACCGGAAGAGCTTTACAGTAGACTGGCCAAACCATTGCCTCAGGTTCTACAGCTATGATGTTCTTCCGGCAATCTTTCCCTGCATATTGAGGTGCAGATGTCTCATAACATGTAGGAGATATTAAAGTTTTTGTATTTTTATTGTCTTCTAATTCTATCAATTTAATAAATTATTTACATATTGTATTAGAATATTCCTTAACGTCACGCAAATATTTTCAAAACCACCCCTAACGTCGAAATTACACTCTAACTTATTTATAATTATTATTCTCCTTAGATAGCAAGCCAAAATAAAATAAATAAATACACACTCAATTTAAAAATGTCGAGGACCGCCGGTATAAAATAATAACCGAATTCGTTCACTCTAGCGGATAAATTTATCATTGTTAGAAACATAAAAAAACGTATTATCGTTTCAAAATTACTTTGCTTACAAAGGCATTGCTTTGAAAATGATATCTACCATTAGTAAAATCTACACCTATGCCTGTCACTGAACAACGGAGTGATTAATACATTATTTGATATCGTATTTCTCTGATATTTTTCGTCTGAAAGAATATTTTATTAACAACATTAAGTTGGTACAGTAGTATATCTTCTTAGATCAAATAATACAACTAGGGAGGCATCTTCAAGACTAAGCTTCAGCATATCTTCAAAGTCGAAAAAACTAGTCACTTAAGACTAAAGCCTGCATCTAATGCATGCTTCTAGTACTTACCTACAGAACCGCGACGCGGAACCTTATCGTCAATGCTATTCAAGAATTAAAAGAGCCATGGAAAGGGCTATATTTGGAGTATCTCTGAGAGATGGATCTAACGTATAAATTCGCCAGAGAACCGGAAGATAATCAAAAAATCTGCCGAAGAGATGGTTGACGGCGGGGAAAAAAGGTCTTATGAAATAGACATGAAGCTGTATGAATTTAGATGAGGCAAAAGTTAACGTGTGTGGCATCCTATGTTAATATGTAAGCAAATGATAATATGTCCCCGACTGGCTTAAACTTAAATGAATATGGATGAAGCGAACGGTATTAGTTCACAGAGATAGTAATTTGTTAACATACGGTATGGTATGGTCATGTCATATCATGTGGTAAAAATCAATGTATGTATTTACATGGTAAAAAATTATATATGTATTGGATCATCCCATTAATAATGCGGTTTTTGTAAATTCTTAATAAGATATACAAAGTTATTTTTTTAATCTATAATATACTCTCCCTTTCTCCACTGCTGTTCTGACCTCGTCTACAGAATTCCTGTTTTTTCCGTCCAAATGATTTTGTTGACTGCGAAATAAATGATAATCAGATGGGACAATGTCCGGCGAATATGGTGGGTGGGGCATCGTTTCCAAAAAAGGTTCATTTTTGAGACATGACAACAAAAAATAGCCCATATTCAAGTTCGTGAGGAACCCATTGACCCAAATTGATGACTTTTTCGATGGCACGCAGGTGTCGGTGCATGGTTGAATGACCAAATTCAAGCTTCTCTGCTAGTTCCTCAACAGATACGACGGGATTTTGTTCCACCAGGGTTTGCAGGACGTTCGTCTTCTAGGCTGTAGTTTCCGGCTCGGAATTTCTGGAACCATCGTTGACACTGGCTTAAGCTTACTGTATGATCCCCATATACTACATTAACCTTTACCATGCCATGATATAAAATACCCAAACGCAGCCATGTTGTCAACTCGTGTTACCGTAAATAACAGTTAGAAAATATATTTTTATTAGCTTAAATGCCTTTAATGGCTCGAATTTACTCTAAATATTGAGCATTCAATTTCGAAAAAATGATTAATAACATAATTTAGAGCATTCATTGAATCCTATACGATGTGTCCTTCCTTCTTATCTCTCTTCATTTAATTAGTAAGAAAGAGATAATTATATTTGTATGTTTGTTGTTCTTTTCACTGTGAAAATAGTGTGTGATCTCTGTCTTTCATATCACAAATTGTATTTTTACCAACGTATTAATTTTACAACGGATTGAATGGAAAAAATAATTGTTTTTGTACGATTTGCTTTTCATAATTGGTTTTTCACTAGTCATTCCTGAGCGCTAATATTTTCTTTAGGATTATCTAAAATATGAATTTTATGTTGCATGCATTTACCGAAATATTACAGGTTTAATCATGATGGTTTGGGAAGGGTTAATATGCTCCTTTGTCACTTCCATTATGGCTTTGAAAAATAACTCTAAAAATCAAACTGCACTCTTCAGAACTTGCACTAAGAATAGTGTAATCAACCCATTGATAGCGTTCATAAATACGCTTGCCATCTTTCATACGCGGCACTCTTTGGCGACATTATAATTTACGACTTTACACTACGATAAAGCAACAAATTTATGATTAGTTTTTAAGAAATCGATAGCGAAGGTTCTCGAGTATCCTCACGCACATAATCAAATACAGAAATGAGAACCATAATTACAAAATAACGTAAACAAAATTATCCATGAGAGAACACAAGAGTGTCCTACACCATCGCTAGCGCCATTTGTGAAGATATTCATACGCACTAGAGTGAAGTGGTGATCTGCGCGGAGGCTGATTTCTGAGACTAGTGCACACTACTTACAAGTTTTTAAATACACTCTGACAACTGAGCGATGCTGGACGAAACGGGGACTTTTATTATTTCGTGTTTATTTATAAGATGGCTGATGATCCTTGACAAATATCGACAGACGTCGGTAGGACAGAGATCCCAAATAATTGTGGTACGATTTTCATCGCTCCTCGGCGCGTATGTACGCAAACACGGCAACTTGTATTTGAGTCACCCGCGCTGTGGGCATGTAAGGCGCGACTCGTATATGAGTCGCCCGCGAGGAACGGGTTAAACCTGAAGAAAGCAGTGTCCAATAACCGCATTATTTATGGGATGACTAATTTTTATGGTTACTCTTTTGGATCCTGTACAAATTATGGGTGCCTCTCTCCTTATCCATCCCCCAGATATAAATGTGTATTATATTGAAATTTGTTGCAAATTTTGCTCAGATACTAATTTGCACCCTGAGGAAAATATAGTTACCTCACCCCGCCACATCGCCCCCCATTCATTTACCATCCCTCACCTGAACTAAATTTTGCACACATCGCGACACTTTATCACCCGTGTCTACGATGATCTCTCAATGAGACTCTGATATCTGAGAGTCTGTAAAAGTACGCGTGTACTGGATGCGTCATACTAATCGGCGAGCGGGACAGCGGTGTATGAATCATCACTCCATATGTTTTTCGCGCGAATTAGAATGATAATCAGTACAGTAGTTCCTTTACAGACTATCATAGATCCAAGTGTCATTTATTTAGCCTTTTTGATACAATAATATAAGTTTTAAATGCTAATTAAATGTATTAATTATAAAGATATACATACAAAATCAATTTTACGGACAAATATTGTTGTTGCACCACCGGGATTAGAATCTGGATCTCTTTCCAAACCGGGGAACATCATTTTTGACGACAGATTTTCGAACCTATATGTTATATTTTTTCAAATTAATACATCTATCGTTCCATTATTTGAAAGCCATCTACGGTTTGGAAAGAGATCCAGGTTCGAATCCCGGTAGCACAACAACAATATCTTTCGATAAAATTGATTTTATATGTATATCTTTCTAATTAATATATTTAATCCATATTTAAAATATCACAGACCGTCTGTTCTGAATAATTACAACTTCACAATAAGAATGTGTTCTCCTAATAACAATATAAGTACATAATGTAAGAGATGTTCACTGTACCTTTAACTGGACATCTAAACAATATATTAAATAATTAATATCAATGCAAATATAAGTTACTAATTGAATAACCAGAAATATTGATAGATCATCATAGACATGGGCTATTATCCTCTGCGCAAGACAAAGGTACTTCTTTCTAAACCCCTATTTTAAGTTATAGGTGGGTAATTATTAAATTTACCCATTTTTAAAAATAATATTAAAATTTATTAAGGAGAACACATTCTTATTGTGAAGTTGTAATTATTCAGAACAGACGGTCTGTAATATTTTAAATATGAACTAAATATATTAATTAGAAAATATATTAATTACTCAAAGGTATTTGAGTTTCTGTAGAAATAAGGTAGATGGCTCTTTCCAAATAATGGAACGCTGTAGCATTGTTGAATAATGCACCTTCCCCGGTTAGGAAAGAGATCCTGGTTCGAATTCCGGTGGCGCAACAACATTATTTTTCGATAAAATTGATTTTATATGTTTATCTTTATAATTAATGTATTTATAACTTTCAATTTAGGTGTTTATCCTTAAGCAAAATAATGTCATCAGTAAGGGTATTAAATCAACTGTTAAAATGGGCCGATCTCACGAAGCATTGATTTTTCCAAATCACCCTGTCAAATAAATTTTAATGTTTCGCCGTTTCCATGAGCAGTTAGTTACCTTATGTAAGTATAACAATAGTTGCAAGTCAAATTTAGGGCAATTGACTTTGTATTACGCAGGGGGGTTGTTTTACTCCGCATATGCTAAACATCCCCATTGTCACGGGGGGATGTTTGCGATACCGCTGTCGTGCAACCGCCCCTCGGCCGATGTATTTCTAATAATATAAATACGCATAATAATATACAGTGCGCGGGATGTTTACAGATGACACAGTGATCTGGATAAGCATGTGTATAATTTACAAATAAGATGATGAAAATAATTCTCGAGGCTCGTGGCCACAGAAGGAAACAAAACAGAATTTCTCTAGTGAGACGGGCATAGTTTTTACATTGTATTATATAGTTACAAATAAAATCCGGGAAAGGTGCATTACCAACTATGCTACAGCGGCAATGCTAGGACAATACTGTATATATCAGAGGTGGAGTCTACTCCATTCTACACAATAAACTACGAGTATGAAATTGCAGTATAATTGTATCTAATGTTTATCATGTTATATTATAATATATTCACCTCTGTTACAACAAAAACATGTACGTCAATAAAAGTCTAATAAAGGTATTTTTGACGACAAATTTTCCAAATGTTCCATTATTTGAAAGCCATCTACAGGGTAGCACAAAAAAAATGAGAACATTTCGTAAACTGTGATATAATTACATCAAAATTAGTTTAACTATATCAACGATAACCTAAATAGTTTACTAATTTACTTAACCGTTTACCTATATTACGTTTTATTTCGACAATTTCCGGTCGGTTTCTTTGATTATTAACTTTCCCATTGTTTATATTTAGTTTATTCAAATTGTTGCCTAGAATGACAAAAATAATAATAAATAAATAATGCAGGGAACGATTGCAGGAAGTCGGGGCCCTGGAAGAAGGATAACATCATGGCTAAATAATCATAGACAACGGTTTGACCAGTCTACTGTAGAGCTTTGCTGAGAGGTTCAAAATCACCTAACTAACGAACATGGCGACATTGATATTTAACGTACAAGAGCGAGATGGCTAACCTGACCTTGACCTGATGTGTACACGGGAATTACGAAAACCGTGACTTGTTTCCAAAGAGTCTCAAGAGAGCAATATCATTAGTGATGAACTCAAAATCACAAACCGTGAGTCAATCACTTCTATCTTTGAGTCACACTCACTATCAGTGATTGAATATCTAGGAATATCGTGATTCATTTTTTTATTTTATTAATATTTGGCTGTGAACCATGGTTCGGCGCCTGCGCATTTGAGACGAAAATATTCATGAAGGAATGACGTTATAATTTGTGATCAGCGTCATTTAGTAGATTCTGCCAAAAAATTTTACGACATTGATCCGAAACACTGAGAATTTGACCCTAAAAATAAACTCACATTTTTTTAAGCGTTTTCATTTTTTTTATGGTGATATTAAATCAGGTATATATTAATTATTTATGCTAGAATAAGTTTTATTATTTATTTAGTGTATTGTGATATCGTGCGGCGCATGCGCATTAATAATGAAACTGTGATCACAGTCGCAGTTTTCAATCACTGATATTATCGTATACCAATCACAATCATACCAGTGAGTCAAGAGTAGCATTTTTTCTAATCACTAAATATTATCTCAGAGATTGTCTCGAGTCGAAAATCTTTCGAAAAAAATTGTGAGCCAGGAAGCATTTAAATTGAGGCATAATTTAAAATTGTTATATTCTTCCTATACACGGGCTGTTACTGTTCTTTTTAATAAAATAAAATTACAACAGCGAAGCTCTAGATAGGGTGGGTGGCTTCGCAGGGAAGAAATACAAGCGGTGTAGCCAATTTGAATTTAACCATTCCCAAAATCACCAATAAGTATGGATGAAGGACATACGAATTTGTTCCTATAGTGAAAAATAAACTACCTGAATTTTTACGAAATAGCAAGCTTTCTCCGAATCTGAAAGAAGTCATAAAAAGTGGCATATTAATTTAATTTAATTTTTGATCAGAATACGGTCTTCTGCAGTGATTTTTGTCATTCTGGGCAACAATTTGAAAAAAAACAAATATAAACAATGGAAAAATTAATAATCAAATTGTCGAAAAAAAAACGTAATATAGGTTGGTTAGTAAATTAGTAAACTATTTAAGCTATTGTTGATATAGTCAAACTAATTTTGATGTAATTATATCACATTTTTCGAAATGTTCTCACTTTTTTTGGGCCACCGTGTATATCGAACGAGCTAACCCTGGAAGAAATAAATTTAAACAGAGAATTTTAATTGTTTGAAAATATGTGAACTGTCAAAAAATGCATATAAAGATAGATGAAAAAAATTTTTTCGTAACACGTGGTTAAAATGTGTTGACCTTGGAAGCTATGCACTTCTGTACTTCTGCGTATAGTTTAAAAAATATTATTCATTATTATCAATTATCGATTTTCCACATAAGTTTAATTTGAATTTTTACGGTATTTTAAATGGACTAACTTACTGATAAAATTTTAAAAAATTAAAACTTATAGTATATAACAGAACGAAGTATCCGTATAAAGATGATTATTATAAAGTATTTACAATATGCAAAACCTCACCAGTTTGACAAAAAAGTAACATTTAACAAAAATATTATTTTTGCGCTACCGGGATACGAACCTGGATCTCTATTTCCAATCCGGGGAAGTGCACTACCGATTGTGTTACAGCGCCAGTATTTATCATGACAAATTTTCGAACCTATATGTTACACTTTTTCAAATTAATACATCTGTTGTTCAATTATTTTTGAAAGTCATCTATATTATTTTCACGGAATCACAAATACCATTGAGTAAACCGACTGCAGACGCAAAAAAACCCGGTAGCGCAAAAACAATATTTTTCGACAAAATTGATTTTATATGTGTATATTTATAATGAATACATTAAATTAGTATTTAAAACATCACAGACAGTCTGTTCTGAATAATTACAACTTCACAATAAGAATGTGTTCTCCTTAATAATTATTAATTGATTTTATTAAATATTCTTGGCACAACACATTTTCTTGTTTTCTCACCGTACACATCGGTCGCGATGGGTACTCTCGTGGTCCAGCCCGACGATCTGCTAGTATATAGTTACATTATATATCAACTCTTCTAATATTTTAAATACTAATTAAATATCTCTTTCCAATTCGGGGAAGGTGCATTAACCGACTATGGCTACAGCAGACAGTTCTTTTGATGACAAATTTTCAAACCCGAATTCAAATGAATGCATCTATCGTTACATTATTTGAAAGCCGTCTACTTTATTTTTACGGAATCTCTAATACATTTGAGTAATCCGATAGGAGACGCCAGAAGTAACAATTCATTTTTATTAAGTTTTAGACATAGTGTAGTTGGTTTATGCACCTTCCCCGGGTTCGAATCCCAGTAGCAACAACAGTATTTATTTATAATATATAATATATTTTGTCTGTATAACTTTCTAATTAATACATTTAATTAGTATTTATAATATTATTATTAGGAGAACACATTCTTATTGTGAAGTTGTAATTATTCAGAACATAGCTCTGTGATATTTTAAATATGAATTAAATATATTAATTAGAAAGATATACAATGTATTTGAGATTCCGTAAACATAAGGCAAATAATGGAACAATTAAATGTATTAATATCAAAAAGGTAACATATAGGTTCGAAAATTTGTCGGATAATGCACCTTCCCCGGTTTAGAAAGAGATCCAGATTCGAATCCCGGTGGCGCAACAACAATATTTTTCGATCAAATTGATTTTACATGTATATCTTTCTAATTAATATATTTATAATATGATTAATGTCACAATTCACTTTTGAAGGTCGGATTGCCTATTTAAAAGAAGAAGAAGCTCAAATTTAAGACAATCATCCACAACACTCACTTTTGCATCGTTTCTGTATTCGATCACAATTTATCATTATTATTTAATTTATATTACTCTCATTCGATGCTAATAAAACACTAATCCGTATAACCAGTCCACACGATGTTACAATAGCCCACGTACACACATCTAATGTATAACCCTATTAAAAAGCTGCAAACAGAGCGGGCACAATACCCGACAAATCGATAATCCGAAATCATTGCGAAATGAGATTTATCGAACGCAGAAAAAACATAAAATCTCCGCAGTATCGGAAAAGAATTGTCAATAACTCATGTGAAATAATGAACGATTCGGGAGATGATTTCCATAATAATAAAAATATAATAAAAAAACTGTGTTTTGCGCCATCTATGAGATAATTTGTACCCCAATAAAATAGGGGAGATTGGCATAAAAAATATTTACGTCAAATGTGTTCGGTCCCCCTTTTTTCTTTGTACCCTTTTATTGGGAATTTATTTATTTTCATATTCATTCTTATTGTTTGTTAACAGAGAAATGACTTTGAGTTTTTGCCTTCAAATTGTTGTAACTGCGTACCTACAGCCTTTCGTAGGGGGAGATCAAATATTAACGCGACTTTTGTACAGAATTAAATACAGATATAAAACATATTCATATATTTCATATTCTGTATTTTCCATTGATTACTATTTTGCACTTCAATATTCTAATGACAATCATTATCTTTTTAGGAGAACACATTCTATTGTGAAGTTGTAATTATTCAGAACAGACGGTCTGTGATATTTTAAATATGAATTAAATATATTCATTATAAAGATATACATATAAAATCAATTTATCGAAAAATATTGTTGTTGCGCCATCGGGATTCCTAACCGGGGAAGGTAATAAAGGTAAGGAATAATGCACCTTCTCCGGTTAGGAAAGAGATCCAGGTTCGAATCCCGGTGGCGCAACAACAATATTTTTCGATAAAATTGATTTTATATGTATATCTTTATAATTAATATATTTAATTCATATTTACAATCATTATTAATGGCGCAACAGGTGTGGGTCCTGGCCTCTTCAAGTACAGGGTGAATATTATGTTTCAGGCCGATTTTATTTACCCGCCATTCTGGTTTGGCAAATATTTGTTAGTTAATATTTACTAACCGTAGAGAATAGTTGATTACAATTTATTAAAGTGCATTTAATACCTCAAAAAAATACAACAGCACATGATTTGCAGCTCAATATTGATGACTCAGACTTTTGAAAAAAAATATCATGAGCGACGGAGCTCATTTGCTATTTATTGGGGCACTTTTATACATCAACGACCTTTCACCCACGCAGAGTTACTGTATGGTGCGCCATGTGGGCCGGCGGAATCATTGGGCTCTTTTTTTTCAGGATGCAAGAGGCAAGATCGCTATTGTCACATGCTGGAGAACTTTCTGGGGGCTGAATTTGATCAAAGCCTGCAGCACAAATGGTTTCAAGAGGACGGTGCTCGAGCAACGTTTACAATTTTGCAAGAAATTTTTAGAATTTTTAAAAAAAAAATTAGGGATGTTGACTGGACTCCTCGATCACGTGACTTGACGGCTTCCGACTATTTTTTTGTGAGAGTACTTAAAAGGAACGATCTACGCCAATAAGTCGACAACAATTCCGATGCGACAGGACATTATTTGAAATGAAATTGATGATAAAACATGCGAAGTGTGCGAGAATGTTATGAGAAATATTGTTGAAAGAGCACGCATTTGAGGACTACTTGAAAAATAATTGTAATAAACTAAGAAATTGATAAATAAAAATTAAATTTAAAAATTGTGTTTTATTTTCTAGTTATTTAAAAAAAACATCGGTCTGAAACATAATATTCACACTGAAACTTCCGCCACTCCTGTCTTGGTAACGCCATCCAACCACTGCAGCTGGCTCTCCAACTCTTCCAACTCTCCTAAGGCTAATAGATTTTGCATAAATAGCGGCTATGAAAATAGGACTAACTTGATGGCTTCCTGGAACGAGGCTCGAACCCCCAACCACTAGATCACTAGGCGAGTATCTTAACAGATTTAACACATCACAAGCAGACAGAGAAGAGAGTACAGAAAATAATTGATGAGTTCTAAATACTCACAGAAAATATTATCTATCAGAACCACCCTTAAAAATTAAACGTTTTCATTTTTCATAGATTTAATTTTAGAAAACTTATTGAAGCACGTGATTTGCAACCCTTTTCAACGAAACATCACCCCTCCGAAATGCCATCCCTTACAAAACAAACATTACAATTTTAAACATTTTCAAATAGGAATAACATAAAAATATACATGCGCTCGTCCAGTGTTACATTGTTTGTGTAACCTTTTGTTTAATTGCATATTTTATTCAAGTTGAATCCAACGGATCGACAAAAACACTGCGTCTTGGGCCGTAATACGTATGGTTAATTCATTACAATATGACATTTGAATTAGCTGTTTTCGACAAGCTAAGATTATTTATTGGAGATTATTTAAATCACAAATTTACAGCATTTTTACTAATATCGGACGATGATGTGATATATACTACAAAACATTGCTTTAACCTTTACCATACCATGATATAAAATACTCGTACGCAGCCATGCTGTCAACTCGTGTTACCTTAAGAAATTAGAGTTCAGTTAGTCATTGAAGTGAGTAAAAATGCTTTTGAAAAAATGTTTAATGCCATAAATACTATACTATAAATATTAATCATTAAATATAAAAAATATATTTAAAATTTATTAATGTCAATTATGACAGCGTCAAGTCCTGTGTAGGACGTTGCATTATATAATACAACCTTCATTTGTATCTGTCTTTCTTTAATAAGTGAGAAAGAAACACCATTATATTCGTATGTTTGTTATTATTTTTACTGTGAAATTAATATGCGATTTCTTTCTGTCTCGACACAAATGATATTTTGTCAACGTATTAATTTTACAATAGATTGAATTGAAATATATTTTTTTTTTAGGATTCGCCTTACATGCTTGATTTTTTACTAGTCATTTCTAAGCGTAAATATTTTCCATCAATTTATCTAAAATATGAAATGTATGCTGCGCGTATTTACCGAAATATTACAGGTTTAATTAGAGCGGTAGACCTGTTTTACTGCATGGTTTGGGAAGGGTTAATCACTGTTTTAAAATAATAATATACAATGGAGCTCCGATTTTACATGCCCGGAATTTACGTTTTCCCTCCATTTGCGTGTTATTTCTGAAATCCAGTATAATTTTAGTATATATAAAACCCTCTTTTACGTTTGTCTTTCCCGCAATTTACGTCTAATATTTATTCATATTTCGATAAAAATGATATAAATGGACAGTCATATATAAACGAAAACTTGACAGAAGAAGAACCTTCCGACGAAGATGTAATATGTCTGCTTATATCGTCAACCCGGTTCCTGCAAAGGACGATGTCACGAGGAATATTGAAGGCCTCAAAGCATATTTTATTAGTATTAGTAATGTACCACCAAAGACCATTAATTTAATTTACAATATTGAAATAATTATTCAAAAACAACATCGACAACAAAAAACATTGTATCATTTTTTAAATATAAATAAGTTTATTTTTCTTTTTTTTTAATACTCCCAATTTACATTTTTGCTCTGTTTACATTTTATTTTGTTAGTCCCTTCGAAAACTTTAAAATGCTAACCAAATAAATTAATCAAAAATATCTAATTGAATTTTAAATATGAATTAAATATTTTAATTAGAAAGATATACATATAAAATCAATTTTATCGAAAAATATTGTTGTTGCGCCACCGGGATTCGAACCTGGATCTCTTTCCTAACCGGGGAAGGTGCATTATCCAACTATGCTAGAGCGACAATATTTTTAGCGACAATTTTCGAACCTATATGTTACCTTTTTGATCGTTTAGTCGTTCCATTTTTCTCAATCTCAAATACCTTTGAGTAAACTGATATCAGACGCCAGAATTATCAATTCATTTTTATTAAATTTTGGACACATTGATACAACTTTTTTATTAGGAGAACACATTCTTATTGTGAAGTTGTAATTATTCAGAACATATGTCTGTGATATTTTAAATATGAATTAAATATATAATTTTGCGGTATTTAGCACATATCTAATAGACTAATGATTGGTAACTGAGATTCAATTGTTGGATCTGTTCAGTTTCAAGTTTATCGGCGATTGCTTGAAGAATTGCAAAGTTATCAATCTTTGTTACAATTGAACGAAATATAACACGGTTATAATCGTGGTTTAAACACCGGTTTAACCATTACTATCCGAAACGCAGAAACTGAACCGGTACGCCAGAATTTATTGAATAAAACGCTGTTTGAGAAGTGTTGCAGCGATAATTTTCTCATGAGTTTTCACAATAATTATGCGATGTGTATTCCATTACTAAAATTTTAATGTTGCGCAATAAAATTTGTCGAAAATCTCCGCAGAAATTAGAGGCATTATTATACATTTCTTATGCAGGGGAAGATAGAAAGCAGCAGACGCGCAGGTAGAAAGAGTGAAAGAAAACAGTGATTGGGGAAATAATGTTATATATATTCAACAATGCCATTTGAATAGATTATATTTCGTTATACCTTTAATATTAAATTGATAAATTACGGGGGATCGTCTCACTTTGTAACGTATGGGATATCGCGGGCAGTAATGATAGTAAACGAATAAAAAACCCGCGATATCCCTACCTGTAAGATTTTATTTGAAATTAAATTAAATGTAAGCGCTAATGGCATCTGCTGACCCGAGCGCAACGACACAGTTTCTCTCTTTCGCCACCAGGTGGCCGACGAGCCGGACAGCTCGGGGGTGTAAGCCCGCTCTTATTGGTCCGGCGTGAGACGGAAGGCGTGTCGCGGCCAGGCCCATTCATTTTACCTCGCTTTGACCTGCTTTATGCTGGACTTTTGGAAACGGATTCGACTCTTGACTGCTATGTTGGACTGCGATTTTGACCTTGAATTGTACCCTGCGTCATCGCTGCACAGACATCGTCAGCCCGAGTAATAACGATGAACTGGCAAACTACCCTAAAAACAGTTCTCGTTTCCCGAACGGAACCGTAGGTGATCTTATACAGGATAAATCACAGACCACCAAATATATAGACATGAACTAACGCAAATTCCTTGTTTTAATACTTACGGAATCAAATAGCTCTGCGACATTTTTTAAACGCTGACAATATAATACGAATTAATGTAATTTAGACAAAGATTTAATTTTCGAACTACTGTTGCATAAATGCGTCATAAACTGTCAGATTTATATTTCCGTAAATAATGTGTGCAGAATGCCCCTTGTCCCGCCACCAATGTTCCGAACGCATCTCCCATACGCATACTTTATTTCACGTTTTTTCATTTACTGGTCTGTGGGATAAATCAACATGGTGGCCAACCTTCAATGGAGGGCGGAATAAATATGAGGAAGAAGTCTTGCTAATTGTTTTCGCGCACACCTTAGAGAGAACATCGGATGTAATATGTCACGTGGCATCAGGTGATTCTTCTAGCATACCACAATTGCTACACGACTAACGATATTAATTGTTCTATTTTCGTACATCGAGCCGCCGCGATATTGAGCTCCGTTGTATTTGCGAGATATTTCCGAGTCGGCATAGACTGAATTGTGATTGTAAACAGTAATATTCTGATCAAATCGCGACCATTAAGTAAGTACAAAGGAACTGTGTTATCCCACGGCAGCCGCGCGCCTACCCGCTGTCGCATACAAACAATCCCTGCATACATAATCAATGCGGAATCTACAACATAACACAGGTGTCGGAGGAAAAAAAAACAATATCCTTTATTTATTTACATACTTAAATATTAATTAAAATGTATCAATTATAAAGATATACATATAAAATCAATCTAGATCTCTTTTTCAATTCGGGAAAGGTGCATTTACAGTACATTGTAGGGTATTTTTGACGACAAATTTTCGAACCTTTTTCAAAGTAATACATCTGTCGTTCCATTATTTGAAAGTCATCTACATTGCATTTACGGAATCTCAAATAGCTTTGAGTAAACCGATAGCAGACGCCAGAATTGATAATTCATTTTTATTAAATTTTGGACACACTGATACAACTTATATATTATTAAGGAGAACACATTTTTATTGTGAAGTTGTAAATATTCAGAACAGACGGTCTGCGATTAATTATAAATATATACAAATAAATTCTATATCTCTTTTCCGATCCGGGTAAGGTGCATTACCAACTATGCTACAGCGACAGTATTTTTGACGATAAATTTTCGAACCCATATATTACACTTTTTAAAATGAATACATCTATTGTACAAATTAATACATTTTAACCTATATTCTGAATATTTACAACTTCACAATAAAAATGTGTTCTCTTTAATAACTTATGTACTTGTAGCCTTAATTTCCTTCGATAGCTAGTCCTGGTTTTTTTAAAAATTGGTTTGTCGAATATAACCATTCAACATATACAAATGAAAAGACACCAACCTTCAATCTGCCGGTTCTTCTACCGACGGTCGTTCTCCCTGCTGTCTTGGATCTGCTGCACACTCGACTGGCCAGCTTCTAAAGCAGTGTCACGACCGATAATCCGAAAAATACCATACGAAATATTTTTACATATGACCGACTCCGAAAACGTATCTGAACAGAAGCAGTTTCGCTTTTGTTTACTGTTTTAAATTTACAAAAATGGAATACACATATTCAAACTGTATACTATCGAAGCATAAAACGCGTAAATTGTACTTATGTAGCAATGTCCATAATTAGCTTTTACATTAATTAAATATATCTATATTAAAAACTGGGCCTGAAAGATATACATAGGGCTTGATTTAAATAAATATCCACCCACGTACATAGGATATATTTTGAATAACCCTCAGTACGGCTGCATGACAATTTTTAAATTTCTAGCAATAGAAATGGACTTGTTTGTTTTCTATTTAATAAAACGTATATTCAGAATAAAAAGGTCATATTTGCACCAAATTTTTATACTACAAATAAAATTAAGACTGTATCAGTTTGCTTTGAAATATCTCTACGCGTGACGCACAAACGACTGATTGGGGTATTAAATATAAGATTTTTAAAAAATATGTAAACGTTAGAAATAGACAACATCTGAAACTGAAGAGTTCGCATCACACCCGGCGATCACGTGTTCTTTTGAATATGATCGCGGATCGTGATGGTAAAATCGTTATTTAAACCATTATTTTAACTGTTATTATGATTGATTTTGTTCGATTGTGACAATGGTTGATAACTGATTAACGCAATCTCTTCGACAGTTAAATATTAGTTAACAATCACCGTTAAATCGCAGTTACCAATCGTCGACACAATCACAGTCACGTAACGCTTTACCATCACTAATCGCGCGTGCGACCAGGGCAGGTTAAACAAGAAAAAACTACTTACAGTTGACTGAAGTTTATTGTGAGAATGAGCATAGTTACAGTTAGAAAAATGTGTAATAAAAAGTCTAGAACGAGGGGCGTTTACTAGAGATCTTATCAGGAAGACGGCCGCGAGAAAAGTGATGACTGAGGGCGCATTGTATTGCCACATGTTGGTGTCGGTACCGGCGTGTTTTTGCGGCTGATGAGATACTAGTTTTATACCCAGGTGTCTGCAAGGTGCGTTTAGGGGCCGTCGGCGGTGTTGCTGATTGTGGAGGCGATACACCTGAATCTGAGTAGATGTGACTGAGACCCTGAAAACTGGGAAACCGTGGTCCTGGACCGAGTACAATGGCGCCAAAAAGAACGCTGTGCAGGGGAAACTTGCAAAGAGAAGAGGGCTGACACAATTATCGAAAAAAGGAAAACGAGAATTGGACTTCTCGGCCACACTAGGACTCATAATCGTTAACCATGGCAGATGTCATCCTCGTAACGAGGGACCGCCGAAGAAGATAGGTACAGTAGTGATGAGCTCAAAATCACGAACCGTGAATCAATCACTGGTATCTTGAGTCACACTCACTATTAGTGATTGAATATCAGGAAATATCGTAATTTTAATTTTTTTTTGTTAAAAATTCAGCCATCTACTGAATTTTTCGTAATTTGATTAGCATCATCTATTGGAATCAGTTTTTGTTGGTAATGTTTATGCTAGCTTGTTGGTAACTTAATTTTATTATGTTGGTATTTTTATTTCACATTTTGTAGGTATGTGAAATAATTTTCTACTAATTATTTATGCTAGAATATGTTTTTTTTTTACGCAAACGAAGTTTTAATAATATGATTAAATACAATTTTTTTAATTAATTTCGTATACTGTAATATTAGAAACTGTGATCACAGTCACAGTTTTCAATCACTGGTATTATCGAATAACAATCGCAATCACATCAGTGAGTCAAGAGTAGCATTTTTTGTTATCACTACTCCACAGTACCATAACTGACTCTCAGAGATGAAAGTTTCATTAATAAATCACCGTGGACACGAGCCATAAATAGATTTTTTTAAACTATAATAAAACGACATGTCGCCAGAATGCAAGTGACGTGGGAATGTACATTGTTTGAAAGAAAATGATATTTTAATATTTGCATTTGAAACGGTTCACAGCCCTACCCGCGCGCAGGCAGGCCGCGTGTATTTGTAAACATTCCAGAACATTACCTGGCATAATACGTCATGTATTTACATTACGACATTCACAATATTGTGGCGCTCGATCCTTCATTAGTAAGTAGGTGTGGATACATAACACTAGCGAGAGTTTGATACCTCTCAATCCTCTTCTCTCTAACTTCTATTAACCGAAAAAATGTTCCTCATCTCGTGTCAGATAGACAGATTCCCGGTAAATATAGTTTTTTTCATTTACATCCATTTTTGTTGACTTCCTTGTGGATTTTTGGAGGCACTACGTACACACAAAGTCCTGGAGACAGTGCTGGCCCTAGCCTCTGTTATGTTAAACCATTCTCTCAGACTCTCAGATTCCGCACCTACAACGTCCCCCTGCGACCAGACCCACTTTTTCGATGATAAGGTGGAGAGTGTTGTATTACATATATCTCCCAAGTTTCGCTTCGCATGGGCAAAATATTCCAGTTTCCGAATTTTCATTGATTTTCTAGCTCGTTTCTAGTGATGAGCTCAAAATCACGAACCGCGAGTCAATCACTGATATCTTTGAGTCACACTCACTATCTAAATTAAATATCTGGGAATATCTTGATTCGTGATTAGTTATTTTATTTTATTTTTATTTAGTTGTGAACCGTGATTCGGCACAAATACATATAAAACGAAAATATTCATGAAGGAATGACGTTATAATTCGTGATAAGCGCCATTTAGTAGATTCTGGCAAAAAGTTTTACGCATTTGACCCGAAATGCTGAGAATTTGACCCGAAAAATAAACTCACATTTTTTAAGGGTTTTCATTCTCTTCGTGATGACATTAAATTAGATATAAATCTACATATATAATATAAGTAAATACAATCATAATTATTAATTAGGTTAGGTTAAACTGTGATCACAGTCACAGTTTTCAATCACTGATTGTGATTGATGTTAGATAATTACTATTCATTTCCCACTTATTATTAAGATTACAGCTGCGGTAAGTTTAAGGGTGAGTCTTTTTTAACGGCACCCCATAAGCTGTCATTGTGATACTGGAGAATTAGCTGCCGTTCTCCAGAACAACACCACGGCGGAGACGTTTGTGATGATATTTGAGGAAGCAGATGGATCTTCTGGATCTGTATGACGTTCGTCTTAATTTTCTTGTATTATGTATTTTGTAATGTAACTGTAGCTCTTTCTCCTTTCTTTGTTGTTTATTTCAGCTTGTCCGATGCTTCGGCTTGCTCGGTGTCTCCGGGCGGGGCCCGAGCTCGCCCTGTTTAGAGATTCACATTTTGCTCCTTGCTGTAAGCTTCTGTATGTATTAATGTTCGTAAGTTTGTATGGTGGCGTCTTAATTTCACAGCCTCTCAAACGATATAAACCTCGACAACGCCGAGTTCATCGCCGATTGCTCATCTCCCACTATCGTACATGGAGTACATTTGAGATTAATATTGTTACTGTCATTCTAAGCTAAGGACTAACTATGTAAACGGCATTAGCCTCCATCCACCAGCAAAATGTTTCACATCAATCTAACAAGGGTTTTTAAGAAACTGTCGAATTAAAGTAAAAGTATTATTTCTTTTAAATTCAGTTGATAGATAAGATTAATTATATAAATATATATGTAGATCAGAAGCTTGAGACATTTTATGCATGACTGAAAAATGGAAAACGGCACAGCCGTGGTTTCTTCATGAACTTAGACAGGAGGAGGGGGTAAGGCGCCATTCACACATTTATATTATAATATAATTTGATTTTGATTATGTAATTTGACAAGATGAAAAAATGGTTAGCGTATTATAAACATAATTTATTATTAAGGAGAACACATTCTTATTGTGAAGTTGTAATTATTCAGAACAGACGCTCTGTGATATTTTAAATATTAATTAAATATATTAATTAGAAAGATATAATAATAATAGTAATAATAATAATGTGTTTATTCCAGCGTGATCAGGTTTTTTTTAACCCGATTCGCCATACAGATAATACATATTATTTAATACATTAAGGTTATGAAATAAATGTAATGCTATGAAAAAGAAAACCAAGGAAAATATTAATAATTTTAAAAAAAGTAAAAAGTTCACACATATACACACACAAAATATAAATATTACATATATAACTACTTCAGTCACGGGCATTGTTGTATATGTAGCTATTCTGTAGGCGCTGCCATTCTCTGGTCAGGAAACCAGCTCTCCATGAGAGCGCCGCTTGCACCAGAGAGTTGTTGCTGAGTGCTGAGCTCCAGCCGCAGCTTTACGCCAGCAACTCGATGTCTCAGAAGCGGAATGAATCCATGTATACGGACTTCGGTAAACATTGTAGATGCGCGATATTGCGTATGAGTTGTTGTACTGAATTCGGAGACGGTTATACGTCACTCGCTTGCATTTCGACCAGAGCTCGCAGGTATACATGCTGGTGAAGAAGGATTTAAACAGGATCCTTTTCACCTGCATCGGTAGAAACGCCGTAACGCTCAAACATACATATAAAATCAATTTTAACGAAAAATATTGTTGTTGCGCCACTGATGAGGTAGATGGCTCTTTCAAATAATGGAACGATTAAATGTATTAATATGAAAAAAGTAGCATATAGGTTCAAAAATTTGTCGCTAAAAATATTGTCACTGTAGCATAGTTAGATAATGCACCACCCCCGGTTTGGAAAGAGATCCAGGCTCGAATTCCGGTGGCGGCGCAACAACAAATTCTAATTAATACATTTATTTAGGATTTTATACATAAATAACTTTTCGAATCAAATATCTAAACACCTACCACGAAACATTAGACCGGCATTTTATACAAATAATAGTATAGGAAATTTACTCATCAATTCTAAAGACAAAGATGATAAATTTAACAATTCTGGTGTCTATAAACTTAATTGCAAGGATTGTGCTGCATTTTATATTGGTAAAACGGGTAGAAATTTTAATATAAGAGTAAGGGAGCATTTGAGATGTTTGAACAATAGTGGGTTTTCAGAATTTGCTAATCATTTGATAGAAAATGGTCATGATTTTGATAAAAAAATGGGATTGTCAATTTTGCATAGAAACGGTGTTGGTCACAAATTAAATAATTTGGAATCGTTGGAGATAAATAAAATGTGTAAAACTAATCAAAAAATTATAAACAACCAACTAAATTTAACTACGAGTCCCATTCTAAAATTTTTTCCTAAAAATTATTCGAGTAAATTTGTATTAAGTAATGATTTGAGTTAGGTACTAAAAAAAAAAAAAATTTTTTTTTTTTTAAAAATAGATTTTTTTTAAATATATTCTGTCAAAGAAACAATATATGTTTTAGTTAGTTATGACATCCTGAAGAAGAAAATGGTATTTTTCGAAACCGGTAGATGTATTTAAACTCATTTTAGTGGTTAATAAAACAAAGATAAAAAATAAAAATATGAATCTTAACCACAAAGATAACATTGCTGATTTTAAAAGTATAATACATTTAATTCATATTTATAATGTATTCAATCAAATTTTACAATCCTATAAATCATGACAGATAGAAATTATAAAACATTAAAATAAAATTTGTATTATTAATTGTCATCTACGCAAAAAATATATATCTGTCGTACGTACTCTTAAGCTCAATTTCTTATATCAACTGTATTATTCTGATATTACACACTCTCGCAAATTGTGAATTAATCCATTTTAAATCAATTGCAGAGTAAAATTTATAATTCACGTCACTTCCCCTCCATTTTATCACCATATTAACCAAAATATTAATAACCATGAGAATCAAAATCTTATTATCTAACTGTTATTTTTCGGAACAGTCCTGCAGCAGCGGCGTCTTCGAAAAGCTTTCAAACGGCCATCTTTCTTTTCATTTTTGTACGGAGCGTGCACAGTGCGCGGTTCAGTCTTAATCCGACAGCAGAATTGCAAAGTATTAAACGTAATTTAAAAATACAAACTCATTGCTGTGATCAAACAATTCAAATGTATAAATCAATTGGAGTGCTTTCATAAAGTAGAGATTTTTTCTTTTTTTATTAATATTAAAAATATAATACAATTTCAATAATCAGCGGATAGATATATATATATTTTAACATTTGTTTCTTCTCTATGAGAGTAAGACTCGTGTATAGAGAAGGAGTATATTCGAGTTAATTTATGTTTCAGTTAGTCTGTGTACATATTTTTTTAACTTCAGTTACAAATTTATGATAGTCCGTAATTGTTCTAATTGTGATGGGGAGATTGTTAAAAAATTTGATACCTTGATAAATATATTGATTTTGAATTGCGGTATATTTTAGTTTTGGGATATGAATTTGATCTCTATATCTTGTAGATCGGAATTCGCTTCTAAAATTTAATTGATTTTTGAATACACTTGGATAGTCTTTTTTTTTTTTAGAATAATTTTTATTACCATTTTTTAAGTGATTTCTAATTGTGACATTGAAGTTTTATATGCACCTCCCCATCCGATAATACCGTATTGCAACGTGTGACTGTACAAACGCGTAATATATTATTTTCAGATATGTAGGTGATAAGATGTTTCCGAGTCTAAAAAATATGTAGGCAGTTTTCCTTATTTTGTTTGTGAGATTAGTAATATGTTCTTTCCATTTGAGATTGTTATCTATAATGATTCCAAGGTACTTGATGCAGTCTTTTTCATCAATTGATGAACATTGGTCACAGGTGTTTTCTCGAGTACAGGCCTTGGTGTGAATTTTAATATGAATTTCGGTGTTTTGTTTCTGTTGAATAGCAAATCGTAGAAAGTATGTTTTATCGGTATTAATTGATAGTAAGCTATCTGTATAGTCAATCAATGAGTGATCCACACGCGACTTTCTCATTGGCCGCGGTTCAAAAGGTCATCAAGGCACGTGTCAACGGAGCACGATTTCGTCAAATTTACGATCACAGTCGAACGAAATTTTTGTAATTTTTTTAATCATGAACCAACTGGAGTTATTTACCGGTCCGCTACTTTTAAATATGAATTAAATATATTAATCAGAAAGATACACATATAAAATCAATTGTATCGAAATATATTGTTATTGCGCCGTCGGGATTCTAACCTGCTAATCCAACTATGCTACGGCGACAATATTTTTAGCGACAAATTTTCGAACCTGTATGTTACCTTTTTGGTATTAATACATTTAATCGTTTCGCGTGCTTGCTCAGTGCCGCATTTAATTTCATTAGAAAGATCCCATTTTATCGTTTCAGTAATATACGTATAATAATACATTCTACTCACTAGACTCTTTAATTCTTGTTCATTATTCACCATTCATCAGCATCTTCAGCGTACAATAAACAGCATACAATCAAATCGCTCATTTTCGCTCCAGTTCCTTCACACAATTATCCATATATAATATATATCCATAATCTTCCGATTTGCCCTTAAGTACCTTCATTGGATATTTCTTCCGAATTTTTTTTTTTCTGCTTCTTCTGTTAGATATTACCTACATCGCTTACTAATGTTACTAGTTACTGAATTTTGGATAACATTTTCTGCTTTATTTATAAATTACCGAGGTACAGTAAACAAGTCTTGGAATTGCGGAGGTCATATAATTATATATTTATATAATGATTCTGCTTTAATTTGATACCGGATCTTTTAGTCGTAATGTGTGGGATCCGAAGTTCTCGGAAATTGTAAAAAATCTATGAATTTTATCCCCTACACGGCACGAATTGAGAAAGTGATAATATAAAACATTTTTCCTTCCGTGAGGCGAGCGCTGCGCTGTTACTGGCAGCTCGTTATCCCCTTTCTACGGATAGGCGGGTCCCGGGTAGTCGGCGGCCACCCTCCCCGCCGGGGGTGGTGCGGCGGCAGCTACCGAGGGTGGTTCACTTGCTAGAAAAACACTTTTCAGATCGATTACAGTTCCAAATTGCCATTTATGAGCGGAGGCATTTCATGTGCGGCTATTAAATACATTTTTATTTTACATGTAGATGTAATGGAAGGAGACGCGATGAGATAATCTCAGAGATTTAGTTGAGATAAATCTCAATACTATGTACGCGTGTTGGGATTTTTATCGAGAGACAAATTCAAAGATCTGCTTGGGATTAGTAGAAATTGACAAAAACTCAAACCTGTATGTATGTTACGGTGGATGCGCATTACCAGTGAGAATATATTTTCACTGACGTTTCAGTGAAATCATATCCGAATACCTTCACTAGCAGGCTTTAGCAAATGTATATTCTTCCTATAATTGAACCTATATGAGATTATAAACAGGGTAGTTTATGCAGTAAATAATTTTATTTAATATAAATTAAAATACTATAAGCGAATAAAAGTGACAGTTGGAAACGTCACCAAACTATTTGGTGCACATCGACACTTAACGCCAAATATTCCCGCGCGGAATACAAACTCACTAAATGTAACCGGTGAATTTGTATCTTCATTGTTAGATATACGTCCACTGACCGGCTTAGCGAAAATATACTTTCACCAGTGAAAATATATTCTCAGTGGTAATACCGACTCAACGTTCGATCTGACAGCGAGACTTGACACGTGCGCACAAACGTCACCTAAAATCACCAAATGTCCATTCAGAAATGTTAGCGTAAGTCATTAAACAATAATATTGATATAATACGTTAAATTACACATTTATCCAGTTTTAACTGTTGCCGATGATGACGTTTGACATATGCGATGAGCATGAAGTACGGCGTGAGGCAGTGAATCTCTGAGACATGGTGTATATACGGGGACTGCGAAAACTGAGAGTTTAAAGCGAGAAGATCTCATTCGTGAACACGGACCATTATATCCAAAAATAAATCAATCAAAACATAAACAATTTTCATCTTAATTAACAGACAAGTTAAAAAATGTAATAACAAAAATATTAAATTATTTAAATGACAACATGTACTTGTTTTAACATGTTTTAAATGAAAGAATGCACCACCCTGTTCCGTGATGAATTTATCTTTTACGTACTGGATGGCCCAAAAAAGTGGAAACGTTTTGTAAAATGTGATATAATTACATAAAAATTAGTTTAACTATATCAACAATAGCTTAAATAGTTTACTAATTTACTTACTTTATTTATTTATTTCGACAATTTCCGATCGCCATCTTTGATTGTTAATTTTGTTTTTTTTCAAATTGTTGCCCAGAATGACAAAAATCACTGCAGAAGACCGTATTCTGAACAAAAATTTACGAATTGAAAAACGTTGGGGTGTTAAAAAAATGATCAAAAAGTTTCAAAAGAAAGCCTGAAGCTAGACATTACAGCAGGACGGAGCTCCATCTCACACAGCCAGAAATACAATCAACTTTCTTCGTCGTGAGAATGTTAATTTCATCGAACCAGGCATGTGGCTATCGAACAGCCCAGATTTAAACCCAGTAAATTATGCAATATGAGGTATTTCTGATTAGCTAAATATTGTACAAAAAAAATTACATTAAGAATTATAATTAATTATGTTACGTTTTGAAATAACTATTGGGCCACCCTTTATATTCTTATCTACGATGTTCTGTATGGCAGAGAGAATATAAAGGTGATCTTAGCGAAGTGAATAAGTTTTTCAAAAAAAAAGGTCGCAGGTCTCAGTTAGTTTGGTTTGAAAAGGCGTTAGTTAGATAGTTCATATAATTCATAAATATTTAAACAATAATTTATTTTAAATAATTACTAAGCGATGCCCTAAAGCGTGTGAGTAAATACAATACATACACGAGGGCTATCTGAAAAGTTTCCGACCTAACAAAGAAACTTCAAGACCTTAATTCGAAGGTCGTCCAACACAATTTGGTGAACATGAGCGATGTTGTCGTCAGTGGTGTTGGTACGGCCATGTTTAAATCCAGCTGCCCAAACTTTCACTGCGGTAAATGATTGTCCCCGTACATAGCGTCCAACTCGTCTTCAATTTGTGTAGGCGTATTACCTTTCAAAAACAAATACTTAATGACAGGTCAACACTCGATTTTTTCAATTTTCACAAAAACACTCACATCGACTCACTCAAACGATTGTCAAACAACAACTGCGCGTCCAAAGTGGCTGAAATTTTGTTGAGTACTTATCAAAGCGTGTGCAAACAAACTTTTGTTGACGAGTGCTGCCATCTTCATGTTGAGGTCGGAAATTTTTCAGACAGCCAAATCACTTTTTTACATGAACACTAAGCATTTTAAAACCATCAAAAAATTTAAAATATATATCAAATTTAATAATTAATAACTCTATTAATTATAACATTTAAAAAATTTCATAAATCTTGAAACCTATATTGTCTTAATTAAGAGTATGGCGAATAATATTCATTAATGAGAACACACAGGAGAGTAACATATGGGTTCGAAAATTTGTCGTCATAAGTACTGTCTGCTGTAGCATAGTTGGTTAGTGCATCTTCCCCGGATTGGAAAGAGATCTAAGTTAGAATCCCGGTAGCAACAACAATATTTTTCAATAAACTAGATTTTATATGTATATCTTTCAAATTAATACATTTAATTAGTATTTAATAATATTCAGTTTATTAGTTTTACATTAGTGTATAAATCATATCTAATAGTTTTAAAAAAAGTTCAATCAAGTGTATAACTTCTGATGCGAATGAATAATAAAAATTCACGTTTTTGAAAAAAAAAAAATTTAAAAGATCAATTAGTTTTGAATGATCCCCTTAATGATTAGTGTATTTGCGTGTATTTATGAATTAAAGGTGTATGTTATATTGAAAAATAGAGCGACATGTCCGACGTCCGACACTGACCATGCAACAAGTATGACATAAGCGTTTTGAATGTAAACATGATATTGGCAATTTTAATTTTTTTTTTCTGTTAAACTGAATAATGTTTGGTAAAAGTAAAATGGAAACACTGAACCACATTTCACTGTAAATAATATATATGTTGTTTATTATATAAAGGTTTGAAAGTTTTCTAAATGCTTGTGATTAAATTTTGACACGCCAGGGGGACCAGGAGGCACTGAAATAGAGAAGCCAGGATCCACTCAGGGGCGGACTGGCCCAGCGGGAATTCCCGCAAAATAAAAACCACTCGGAGAATTTTGTTCGAATAAAATTTCGAAATTTCGAAGTTCGAAATGATAAATAAAGTATTATTAGTATATAATCTTACAAACATGTCCACGAGGCATGTTATTAGGTACGATTAGGAATGATACCTATTGGAGATGGTCTCATGACTCGCAACTTCCCAAAAATTTCAATGCATTTTTTCGATCACGACTAGGATACTTCGAAAGCATCCTCCGTTAAAAATTGTATGGTTTAACGGTGTTTGCGGGCATGATAATGAAGTCACTTCAATTCCGAATATATCCTATACATATAAAACTCAACTTTTGTCTGTTTTCTATTCATTCCTACGCCCTTTGACGCATCTAAATCAAATTTTGCACGGTTTCTTTTTAGGACTCTCTCCTTGACCATCCTACCCCCTCGCCCATGTAAATGTGTTTTAAATTCTCTTCCATAGACACGAACCATTACACTTTAGACCTTGAAAAAATATAGTCACACGACACACGTCACTGGCACAAAAAGACACCCTTCTCTCTACCCCTAAGTCCCTATTTTAAATTATAACTTATTGTTATTATTATTCCGGGCAACGCCGGGTACGAGCCGGTGGCCTATAATAAACCTCACTCTACCACCACCGACCGTTTGCGGTCTTCTCTGTTAAACATAGAATTTATATTATTTTAGGAATTAATTTTCCCACCACAATAATATACATATAATTGACAGATGGGGGCTTGTTGCGAAATACTCAAATATAAACAATTCGTGGACGTAAATGTCTATTTTTGAGTATTGGGATAACGATCGCATTCTTGACATTTACATGTTTAATTGTATTTAATGAAATATTTTAATTTTAATATTACTATTCAATTGATTGTAATTTAGTACAAACACTAAAAACCATGAAATATCATACCGTAAATGTGGCTGTCTCTATAGACCCTGGGAGACACGCCAAAAGGAGTAGTTTTCGCAATATATTTCCCAGTGCAATTTTCTCTTCATACAGAATACATTTTTAGGTACACATTATATGTATCTATATATTTTTAATAAAATCTTATTTTTATTTTGAGCTGCAATTTTATAGCATTGTTCTTCTTCTTTTTCTTTTAAATGGGCAATCCACCCTTCAAAAGTGATTTGTGCCATTAATCAAGATAAAACTTTATTTTATAGAAAAAAGTACAATAATATTGTAGAATAGGAAATATTATATTACAAGTCAATACCATTGTCGGTCAAAAAAATTTGCTATTGTATAGATTAAATGTGGCGAGTTAAGGGAAAGAAGATGACACAAGTTAACCGGGAGTTGAAAATTACCATTGACGAGATTACTGTAAAAAAAACCTGTGATCCGCAATGGACAGGCAAAAAAGATATGGTCAAGGGTTTCCTCCTCGGCACCACACTCACACATTGGGGAATCTGTTAGTTCAATCTGAATAAAATGTGAGGCTACCTGGCAATGTCCAATTCTCATTCTAGAGATATTTGATATTGTTCTTTTGGAGACTTTCCTTTTGGAGAACCAGGGGGTGCGGGGAATAGATTTTTAAATTACCCTTATGATTATTTAGATCCATCTATTGTGCAGTCCAGATAGAATTCGTACGTTTTTTAACCATATTAAGTCTGTCATACATCGGGATATGGAATTGATGAGGGAAAACTCCGGAAAGAGTGGCCTCCTTGGCCAGTTTATCAGCACATTCATTTCCATGAATTCCCTTGTGTGCAGGAATCCAAACGAATGACACCTGTTTATTATAGCTGTTCAAATTAAATAAACATCTTCTGATGGAACGGATTATCTCATTGTCTAGTCAAACTTTTATATTAGCAGAGGGGGATTCAAGAGCTGCTCGCGAGTCGGAGAATATAACAGCCTTATCGACGTTCCGGAGTACGCAGATGTCCAAGGCCTCTTTAATTGCCCAACATTCTAACCATTGTTCTTTGATAATTAAAAATAAAAATAGATAAATCCCTTTAAAAGGTGCACTGAAAAAATATATTAAACAAATTATATGACATAAATCACATAAAAATAAATAAATGATCAATGGAACCTGATTTCCTAGCTGAGAGATCAGTTACCAGTTTAACCTTTACCAAACCATGATATAAAATATCCGAACGCAGCCATGCTGTCAACTAGTGTTACCGTAAATAACTGTTAGAAAAAATGTTTTTATTACCTTAAATGGCTTTAATAGCACGAATTTACTCTAAATATTAAGCAAACAATTTTAAAAGATGTATAATAACATAATTTAGAACATTCATTAAGTCATATACAATGTGTCCTTCCTCCTTATCTCTCTTCATTTAATTAGTGAGAAAGAGACAATTATGTTTGTATATTTGTTGTTCTTTTCACTGTGAAAATAGTGTGTGATCTCTTGTCTTTCATATCACAAATTGTATTTTTACCAACGTATTAATTTTACAACAGATTGAATAGAAAAATAATTGTTTTTGTACAATTCCCTTTTCATAATTGGTTTTTCACTATTCATTCCTAAGCGCTAATATTTTCTTTAGGATTATCTAAAGTACCAATTTTATGTTACATGTATTTCGATATCACAGGTCTTTTTATGATGGTAGACCTGTGTTACTGCATGATTTGGGAAGGGTTAACTATGGTACTTTCACGTAGAAGTTTCAACTTTATATATTTCTTCTATTTTAGTGGTAGCTATATATTTTTTCAAGTTATTCATCAGATTTATTTTACATACAAGCATGACAAAGGGATTATACATATATTTTATTTATTATTTACAAACAAAAGTTACAAAATAAATCTATAACCATTTTTTCTAATTAATTGATCGTCCACTAGGGTGCATCTAAATAATTTCAACTCGAGACAACGGACTAAGTTTAAAAAAAATATATTTTTATATGAATTAAATATATTAATTAGAAATATATACATATAAAATCAATTTTATCGAAAAATATTGTTGTTGCGCCACCGGGAATCGAACCTGGATCTCTTTCCTAACCGAGGAAAGTGCATTATATTACAGACTCTATGTTCTGAATAATTACAACTTCACAATAAGAATGTATTCTTCTAATAAGGACTAAATTATTTTTTAAATTTCAATTTGGCATACATTCTAAGATTGAGCAGGATGTTTAGAAAATAATTTTGATTAAAACTGTAGGCCACAGACTAGTAGATGAATAGACATGATATAAAGTGTATATCGGTAGGTATAGGAGAGAGGTTTGGAACATCATTTGCGGGACAAAGGGCATTCTAGACAGTAAAAGTATTTACTCTTCGAAAATTAAATTAACATTAAATTAAATTAAATTAAATAATATATTTAATGGCTGGCATCCTGTAAATTTTAAATTTAACATTTTGTCACTTCATACTTTACGCATTGATATGTTTGAGTAATGAAATTTAACGGCTATTTTGTCCATTGGTGACCCCTGCGCGGTCAGGGTCTCAATAGAATCTATACTTCAATGATAGAGCCTTCCCTAAAACATCAAAATTATTCCACCTTTGTAAGTAGCACTGTTAGCTGCCAATACGAATAAAAATGACATCTAGATGATGTATGAGAATCGCGGATTGACAATAATAAACGCGAAAATGATATTTTGACAGTATAATGTGCATTTAAGTGAAGACGGAATCAGATGAACGGTTTTCTCAGCAGATTTTGACAAATGTTAGGTCGCAAACATAACCAAAAAAAGTCGTTTTAACATTTCGACTAAAAAAGTGTTTCATTCTATGGTAAGCCCTTACCATACCAGCATAGATAAGAAAAAGTGACATATGTCAATATATTATACATGCCAATCGTCTCGTAAGATTTCTGAATACTAAAATATGTTAATAAGGAGAACACATTCTTATTGTGAAGTTGTAATTATTCAGAACAGACGGTCTGTGATGTTTTAAATACTAATTTAATAATGGAAAACAGCTTTCAAAAATAATGGAACGACAGATGTATTAATTTGAAAAAGTGTAACATATAGGTTCGAAAATTTGTCATGAAAAATACTGGCGTTATAACAATTATATTCTCAACTTGTTCCGATCGAGTCATATTTTAAAAAAGACTCGCGGAGCTGTTTGATTGCACGAGTGGCACCAAAACTTACACGTGGGTGCCACAAAAATGAACATTTTGAGACAAGGAATTAGCGTTAGTTCGTGTCTATTTATTTGGTGATATTCCCGCACTACTTTGGATAGGTACAGGGTAGATAAAAATAACGTTTGATTTAATAAAAATACAATAAAATGAGTTTAACAAGGTCCCTTCAAAGAAACGTGTCGCGCCCGACGCAATATATTTAGGGCATATTTCAATTAAGGGATTATTCTCCCCTGCATATGAATGAAACGAATTGTCAAATTAGGTAACATATTGCCGGGGACTGTTGGCTTCCTGGGCCCTGTTAACGGCCCTCGGGTCCAAACTAATATGATACGCATATTTATGAATCATCTCATATATCTGTAATGTTTTGTTTCTCTTCTTAACAATATATTGTTCTAAATAGAGAACGCGTTAGAGGAAAACATCTCAATATTCTGACTATTTTCAAACTTGACCAACGTGGTGGTCTCTCCTGACGAGGCTCGCACCCCCGATCACTCGATCACCAGGCGAGTATCTTACCGCTAGACCAATGAGAACGTTAATAAAATAAACATTAAAGTATCTAATACAAATTAAATGAATCAACTAGAAAGATGTATAGAAAAAAATCTACTTATCGAAAAATATTTAGCTGCTACCGGGATGTCTTTCTATCCACTTGTTATCCACCGTGAAAATATATCCCAAGTAAGCCCTTCACTGTGCCCTTAGAACCTTTAATATCTCATAGTATAATATACATGTATTGCATGTTGGACAACAATCCGTTATCCGTGCACAATAATTCCGTACACAATATAATGTATCACTAGGTTAGGTTATGTTAGGTTAGGTTTGGTTAGGTTTTACTGCATGGTGTAGCGGGCGGACTGTGAGTTTGTTTAAATAGTATTCAGCTTCAACGCGGGAATTACAAATGTGTCCAGAATGACACAATATATTTATTTTCAAATGCGTCTTTGAATTTACAAATAACTTCATTCTCTACAAGAAATTGGTTGTCTCCCATCACATTTGTTTTTGTAGCTTTTCTCAGTCATTAAAAGATCAATATTTAAATTAAAAAGTTATGGTGATAGATAAACGTGTAATGCGTATAGATTTTTATCTTTCACTCTTCTTCTTCTTACTTTCCAATCAAAATACTTTTTATGGTTTTATCAAAGTGTTTTAGCAATTTTTTTATTTTAATCTGGAGATTGACAACAGAGTATTGCGTTTTTGCAGGATACGTTTACTACCGTGCGGTAGTTGCGGGCAGGCTAGTGTATTTTTTTTTTTGTAACACATTTCTGTTGTAAAGTTGCATTTTCAGAACATAATTTTATGATATTATAATACAAATTAAATTAATCAACTAATAAAATTATTCCAGTAGAAGCTAAATATTTTTTCGATAAATAGATTTTTTCTGTACCTATATCGTTCTAGTTAGTTAATTTAATTTGTATTAAAAACGTAACAGAACTATGTTCTGAAAATGTAACTTTACAACGAAAAGGTGTTTTTGAAAGAAGAAAAAAAATCTCCCCAAATTTCTCCAAAAGATTAATGACACGAGAGGTTTTACATTCCTTGACCCTTGACCATAAAAATTAATACTTTAATTAATATTTTAAGGGTTCGGTATCTAGTATGGTGCATTATTTGTTTATTCGTAGGTAAGTTGAAAAACACCCCTAAAATATTCATTTCATTTTGATGGTACTTGAAGCGCGCAAAAAAACGGATAAAACTGTTTAACTTAATATATATTAAAATATTTTATAGACAGTGTATTTCTAAAAACTAAAAAAGGTGATTTATTTATGTATATTTTGCTAATTTTACTTTTTGTATGGGATGCAGTATAATATAATATTAAATATATTAAATGATATAATTAATATATTAAATATTTATTATAAAATATACATTTACACTCATGAAAACTAGATTGTTTTCAAATGGAATTAAATATCATACGCTACCGTGTCGAAATGTTAATCCCCCGCGACTGGGTCTGGACAAAAGGGTTCCCCGTGACCGATGACAGTGGCGCATCGCGGCCGTGACCGATGGATGTTTTGACGCCTTTGATAATAATAATTATTGTTTCGAAAAATGAATGAGAAATAAAAAATATGATTTGCGGCCAGCGGGCGCTCAGGACGAAGTTGTGAAAATACACGGTGATTGCAAAACGTACACCATCAGAATTTTTTATGTTGTTTTGAATGTTTTGATGGCACCAGATATAAAAGACTTGGCACGACCGGGTAAATCAGATGGTACCTGTTAGAAGACTCAATAATCGACGAGTTTGTATGAAAAGACGTACGAATGTGGATGAGGTCTGAATTATGTGTCACGGCCTGATTGTAAGTTAGTTACATTCATATAAATATGTTGTATTAAATAGCGTAAACTCAAAACAATTTGGTTTTTTATAAATATTAACAAATTCGTCAGAACCGTTATCTGAGTAAAGAAATGAAACAAAAAACATTGTAAACTAAATATTATTACTCTAAAATATTGTTTTGTTATTAATTTTCACATTGCATTATTATAGAACTTGATCTTGTTTTATATAAATGTGGATGGCCACCCCCATAATTCTAGATCTTTCTTATTTGGAGGTGTACAACTCTATTGTTGTATTACGTTGCTGAATATATATACAGGATGGCCCAAAAAAAGTGAGAACATCTCGTAACACACGAATCATTTCAAAACGTAATATAATTAATTATAATTCTTAATGTAATTTTTTTTGCACAATATTTAGCTAATCAGAAATCATCAAAACACCCCATATTGCATCATCTACTGAGTTTAAATCTGGCCTGTTCGGTGGCCACACGCCTGGCTCGATGAAATTAACATTCTCACGACGAAGAAAGTCGATTGTATTTCTGGCTGTGTGAGATGGAGCTCTGTCCTGCTGTGATGTCTAGCTTCAGGCTTTGTTTTGAAACTCTTTGATCATTTTCCTAGCACCCCGACGTTTTTCAATTCGTAAATTTTTAATCAGAATACGGTCTTCTGCAGTGATTTTTATCATTCTGGGCAACAATTTGAAAAAACCAAATATAAACAATGAGAAAATTAAAAATCAAAGATAAATAAAACGTAATATTGGTGAATAGGTATGTAAGTATGTAGGTAGTGAACTATTTAAGCTATTGTTGATATAGTTAAACTAATTTTGATGTAATTATATCACATTTTACGAAATGTTTACACTTTTTTTGGGCCATCCTGTATATACATATCTAAATATAGTGGTATAGAAAGAGTAAAATATTGTATTTCTGGCTGTGTGAGATGGAGCTCCGTCCTGCTGCGATGTCTAGCTATACTCCAGGCTTTGTTTTGGAACTCTTTCACAACAAAATTAATGAAAGGTTCTTTTCGACATAGAGAAGCCAGGACCGGCAGATGACATAAGGTTTTCTTTAAGCAAGAATGAGAAAAGCGGATGATCTTGAACATCTAACCGTCTCAAAATCTCCCAGCGAGACACCCACACACCTACAAACACCCAGAAAATTTCGAAATTCCTTTCGTTCCTCATCAGGTTATACAGGCTCATAACCCTTCATACAGTATATCTTTTGCACGCCATCAGCATTTATCTAAAATATTTTCATGTTCATTCCTTAATAAATGAAATAATAAATATACAAATGTGGAACGTACTTGCTCACCACCCAGTGTGACACAACACAGTCGGCTAATGGGTTATTCCAGATTCATAAAGTTTTATCAATTTTTACGGCTTTATAATCCGGCCCCATTTTAAACAATTGTCGACGGATTTATATTTATGCTACGTATATTTTATTGCAGTCCAAATTCTAAATTCGGTGCGCCTCATTTACTTTCAATAAATGCGTAACCATAAATACAGCGAGAAGAATTAATTCAAAGGATATTTCTATCTGCTTAAATATGATAAAAGAATATAATTATTCATAACGCATGGTATATATTACACTATACATGTATACTAGCCGATTTTAACATTCAAAATTCTCGAGAACCACTAAAAGAATTTCTAAAAAACCTCTAGAAACTCCCTCCCACACCAACCCCCACTACCTCCCTGATAAACGTGTGTTATCCACCGTAAAAAGATATTCCAAGTAAGCCTTTCACTGTGCCCTTAGAACCTTGTAATAATATATTGCACGGTGGACAACAATCCGTTATCCGCGTATTATCCTATTATATGATCGCGCTTCGGCGCTATCGCTATTGGATTCGCTGTTGGATGTGTATTTAGATATGCAAGTTTCATTGCCAGTATGTCTCTAGGTTGAGATTACTTAACCTTTACCATACCATGATATAAAATACCCGAACGCAGCCATGCTGTCAACTCGTGTTACCGTAAATACTAGTTTAAAAAAAGCTTAAATGGCTTTAATGGTACGAATTTACTCTAAATATTGAGCATTCAATATTGAAAAAATGATTAATAACATAATTTAGAGCATTCATTAAGTTCTATACAATGTGTCCTTCCTTCTTATCTCTCTTAATTTAATTAGTGAGAAAGAGACAATTATTTGTTCTTTTCACTGTGAAAATAGTGTACGATTTCTGTCTTTCATATCGCAAATAATATTTTTACTATATTTGAATCGAAAAAATAATTGTTTTTATACGATTCCGTTTTCAGAATTGTTTTTTCACTAATCATTCCTAAGCGCTAATATTTTCATTAGGATTATCTAAAATATGCATTTTATGTTGCATGTATTTACCGAAATATGACAGGTTTAATTATGATGGTAGACCTGTGTTACTGCATGGTTTTGCAAGGTTTTTTCTTTTTTTAGTCTGAACTCTTCCATATTTCTAGAAGTAGAACATTTTGCGAACAAAACTCATTTACTCACCGTTCATGCAAATAAATAAAAAAAGATTTTTTTAACATTAGCCTTATTTCTTTTTATGAACCGCTGCAATTTCAATTTGAACCAATCGTTCCACCCACAAACACATCTTGCTCTCCCTTTACTACAACAATAGTTTCAACCTCCCCGTCTCGTCGATATATTCCATACATTCTATATATATATAACAATACGGAAACCGGATGCGGATACCATCGTAACTTTGTACTATCAATTTGCTAGAACAATTAAAATCTTTTAATTCATTTAAAACAATTTCTTATAATGCCCCAGCATTCCGATCTGCACTGAAATCAATAAAACCTATAAACCCATCGTTCATTTGAATCCCATTAAAATATCTTAAAATTAAACACAGTTTCGTCTATTATTACAGTAACAAAGTCGGCTTTATGTATTTCTAATCTAATTGTTTTCAAAATCAATTAACTAATGTCAGAAATAAGATCATTTTTATTATATTAGAAAATTCATTAAATATTGAAAATGATTTTCTAACACCCCGTCATATTTAGATAATAAATTCACGTATCCAATGAAATTACCACAATTCGCAGATCCATTATGCCCTCGAAAGGGTAATTTCTAAATTGCAAGAAAACAAGTTATATTAATTAGACGTTAAAAAATATTACGGTTTCTATCTACTTTTTCTTTAAGACAAATAATTATATTTCTACTTTCACTAAAACTTACATTTAACTAACAAAAACTAATACATAAAAACAGAAACAGATTGAATTTATACTATTAATTAAAATATATATCTGAACGTACTAAAAGTAATTATCAATTTGAATACGTATTACACTCTCTCACAATCCATAGATGGTTGACAGAAAACAAAACTTGTCCGTTGAAATACACTGTGGAAAAGTATTTAGTTAGCGAAGCAAATATGCAAAAGTGTTTTCACACGCAGTTTTCAGTATGGGTAAATGGTATAAAAAATAAATTTTGGCAGGCTTAAGATGCCCGATAGGTTAAGTAAGAAAATATATAGTTTAGTACGTATCTCACACGGATTGAACAAACAAGTTAGACGCAACCGACGGGTGTATTCTAGCAAAATGCGGAGACGAATGGCAATGAAGTTGTATACAAACAATTCGTAATTTTCATACTGTTGACGGCTAGACAAAAATATAGTCATGGGCTACGCTAATCCGGGTAATAACGGCTAGAATTTTATAGGGTTTTTCATAAGATAATAATTTATTTTTATTGTCCAGAATCTTTAGTAATGCACCAGAGACATTAGTTTAACAAGTTTATTGTAGAGCTCTTCCGGGACGCAGTAAACTTAGTGATAATAGAAGAAGAAGAAGAAGATGCATAGACTTCACAGACTTTATTGACAATTTTCATTTTACTTTTCCTATTAACAAAATATTACATTTAATACAACTGTATTGTACTTATTTTTGTGTTCATTGTTGTGTATGCAAATAATAATAGAATAAAAGCAAAAAAAAAAAAATTATTAAAAATTAGATACAAAACTTCTATAGAATTATTTTCCCACCCCAGAATATGTTATCCTACCTGAACAGTTCTCCACCGCGCACATATGCAAGACGAATAATAAATTTAAAATATCCTTATGCTCCTGTGAAGGATAAAAAAGTGATGGGGAGGAGGATCGTCTAGAGCAGGACGGCAGGCGGCGGCGGGTGGGGGCGGGGGTGGTCCCGCTGGAGGCTGGGAGGGGGAGGCCTGTGGCTGACAAGCGGAATAATAGACGATATCTTAATGCATACGGCCAGAATGCCTTCGCTCTCCGATCCAGGGGTGGAGAATCGAATGAAAACAATCCCTAAACACTTTATAACATTTTGATTTCATCCAATTAATTTTTTCCATCAAAAAAGTATTAAAGTTAAGGAATCTATTTTGCTTTCACGATAAATGCAGTGATGTATGGTTTCACACTATGTGTGCGGATTCTTCGATAGTGAGCCGACAGTAGATGGAACTTACACAAAACGTAACACTACTCATTCCACTCAATACCTGTTTTCAACACGGTATTGTAAGCCAGTACATAGAAACGAGACACCCTGGTTTCGTTACGGTACTGCAAGCCAGCTCGATCAGAACGGTCAGATACACGGAAGATTAGCCCAGAAAACTGCACACATAACATTTTAATCAGACTTGAAAACCTGATATTTAAAAATACATAATAATATTACGTTTCCCCATCAATTTTCATATATTTCTATATGACTTTCTGGACGTATGGCAAGTCTTAAATTTAGCGTCATTTGCCAGTAAAAAATATATATTATTAATTAGAACACACTATTATTGTGAAGTTGTAATTATTCAGAAATATATACATATAAAATCAATTTTATCGAAAAATATTGTTGCTACCGGGATATTTGTCAATTTGAAAAGTGTAACAGTAGTAGAACGTGTTTTAAATATCTCTAGTTGATCTCGCAACTGTGGTATTTTTTCTTACTGGCAATGTACACGATGCACGTTAAGAAAACCAATCGGCTACCGCTGTTGGGCCTGCGGGCGCCTATTGTGGTGGTGCAGTGCTTACATATAAATTATTTTTAGTAGATGCGCTGCAATAACGCGCCAATCCGAACAGTATTCTGTATGAGTTGCACTGAATTCGGAGACGGTCGTACATCACTCGCTTGTGTTTCGACCAGAGCTCGCAGGTATACATGCTGGTGAAGAACGATTTTAACAGGATCCTCTTCACCTCCTCACTGCATCGGTAGAAACGCCTTGAGAGCATATTTGCATCATCGTCCTGTCCATCTTCCTTGAATATGTGGTCAAGGTATTTGACTTTATTTTGAACGCTCAATTTCGCTCCGTGCAGCCACACGGGAGGGATTATTAATAAGGTATCGAAAAAGACGGAACAATTATTTAATATTAACCCAATGTGCACGAGGCGCCCTCCGCCCTAACATCGGGAATCATCGGCGGGATTATAAGAGAAAGGCTCTGGTGGGGGGTGGTGGTGGGGGGTGGTGGGAGGGGGAGCAGATATTACTCAACCAAACAAGCCAGTGCCATGGAAAAGAATGTCCCAATTAAAATCATTATTAAACAAATAATAGATATCTCATAAATACGAAGCTATTTTTTATTATATTTAATGGAAATACATGGAAGTATGGGTAATTACAGGGCTTACGACCTGTCTTAGGCTGGCTTAAGTTATATAACGACGCTTTATATAAATATATCGTCACCATATCTCTATTCTCTATCAATTTTTGGATGTTGTACATATGAAACACTTCGAGCACCACTACACTATCGCCATCTATGGACTAAATTTGATAATTCATTTCCTTGAAACAGCCTATATGTCACAACGAGAATCTAATTATTTAAAGCAATATTCTTTATCTGTAAAATGTTTTTCAATTTTTTTACATTTTCTTATTTTGACAAGTATATTAATTATTAGTAATATTTGAATATGTCCAAGAACACACAATTACTAGATTTTCATCTACAAAAGCACAGGTCATAAGCCTTGTATTTACCGATACTTATTTAAATACTAATTTAATGTATTAATTATAAATATATATGTACATATAAAATCAATTTTGTCGAAAAAAATATTGTTTTTCCGCTACCGGAATTCGAATCTGGATCTCTATTTCCAATCCGGGAAAGTACACTACCAATTGTGTTATAGCGCCCGTATTTTTCATGACAAATGTTCGAACCTATATGTTACACTTTTTCAAATTAATACATCTGTCGTTCCATTATTTGAAAGTCATCTACTGAAATACTGGCGCTATAACACGATTGGTAGTGTACTTCCCGGATTGGAAATAGAGATTCAGGTTCGAATCCCGGTAGCGCATAAACAATATTTTTTTCGACAAAATTAATTTTATATGTATATATTTATAATGAATACATTAAATTAGTATTTAAAATATCACAGACCGTCTGTTCTGAATAATTACAACTTCACAATAAGAATGTGTTCTCCTTAATTTATTTATTTGTTTATAAATATATTAATTGTTAAACAAAATCCGGATTGGTGGTGAGTGCATATATATCCTGTCCTGAGGTCCTTCCAGCATCTATTTCTTCTTAATATTATTCTTTATTTTGTTACACTAATACTTGTTGTATTTCATTAGCCAATAAATACGTGTCTTAATTATTTAAGCGTATCAATTGATGATTTCAATGCGGGGGACATCATTCTAATGAAACAGCACCAAATTTAGTTTACATTTTTAAAATATGAATTAAAAAATATTCATTATAAAGATATACTTATAAAATCAATTTTATCGAAAAATATTGTTGTTGCGCCACCGAGATTCGAATCTGGATCACTTTCCTAACCGGGGAAGGTGCATTATCCAACTATGCTACAGTGACAATATTTTTAGCGACAATTTTTGAACCTATTTGTTACCTTTTTTGATATTAATGCATTTATTGAAAGAGCCATCTACCTTATTTTTACAGAATCTCAAATACCTTTGAGTAAACTGATAGCAGACGCCAGAATTATCAATTCATTTTTATTAAATTTTGTACACATTGATACAACTTTATTCTTATTATACAATAAGAATGTGTTCTCCTAATGCATTTTTTAAGTTTATTCAAATAATAATTTATTTAGGGCACGCATCTTTCGGTGGCTCCTCGCACAGCCGCCCCAAAACATCCCTTTCGGATATAATATGATAAAATGTGTGCTAGAGAGGGAAAGAATGAGAAATACTCAATATTAATATGATAATAGATACCTTAAGGCTCTGGGCGTGTACGTGAACGTATTATATTACATTGTTATTTATTTCGATTATACTTTATTTAATTTAGAAATGTTTGAAGGTAGTCGTTTGCTGGTTTAATTGTTGTCCTCTTATGTGATTCTTTACGGATCGCCATAGCAACAATACGTGTCAGTGCTCTAGAAATTAGTCACAATTTTTTACTGTTTTATTGACATTAATTACAATTTTACAGAAGCAGAATAGCTCCCGTTTTTTTTTGTGTTTTTTGATATTCAGTTTGGACGAAGTATAAATATCAGATATCTCATAAAGCTATTTTTACTATATTTTATGGAAGATATATAGAAATATGGGGATAATTACAGGGCTTACGACCTGTCTTCGGCTGGCTTAAATGATCACTTTATATATATATATAACGTTCACCAATTCTCACCCCTCAATCTTCATATTTATAAATTTTTTGAAAGTTGTATATGTCGTATTACATGGACTCGCTTCGAGTACCACTACACCATCGCCATCTATGGACTAAATTTGATAATTCATAACCTGATTTTTATTTATAATTGATTTGGTCACTTAAGCCAGCCGAAGAGTAATTACCCCCCATATTTCTTTATATCTTCCATTACATATAGTAAAAATAGCTTGTAATTTTGTGTTCTTGGATATATTAAAATATTGCTGACTTCTTATTGATTGAGTTCTATACTTTCAGATCTACTCACAACACTGTAATGTTACCAATGACGATTCGTTCTATTATTTTCTTCATCGTAAGCTCAATGCTGAACGTCATGATTCGCTGAAGCATGTATCTGGAAGTTGGTGAACAATACGTCTCCATTACTCCCGGTCCTGAAGCATGTTGATGGCAGTGTTTAAACCCTATTAACTCGTTTAACTGTTAACTACTTCTATAGGTAGTCACTTTATAATTTTACATACTTTACGGTCATTTTGCTGAATAATTTACAATCATAAAAAATAAGTTCACTTTACCTATAATATGTTAATTTTTATTGCTGGTAGCAACATCGGACTCTTTCTAATTATTATTTTTTCTTGGAAAAAATAGAGATGCCAACACTGAATACGTGTCACATTAATATTTTTACAATTTTCAAACTAAACTGTGCGCGTGTGCTATGAAAATAGAACTAACTCAGTGGTTTCCTGGAATGAAGCTCGAACCCCCGACCGCTGGATTTATAGGCGAGTGCCTTAACCGCAAGACCAACAAGCGCGCCATACATATTTGTGTAAACTTTCGTAGCATTACTTTATTAATTGAGACATTTGTTGTGTTTCATTGTCTGATGTGATGTCGTGTTTGTATTTCTTCTGATCAATAGAACGCCTGAAAAATCGCATAAAAATTACCGACGTTTTGGAAAAGTACTAGATAAAGCAGTCTAAAAAGATACATTATTAACACATCCTCTGCGGTGGTGGGTCAGATTTGACCCGGGTGTTTGTAAAAATATGAATTACGCTACAAATATTCGTTTAATGCTGTTTTCCTTCTAGCTAATCTTTTATTAAATATTTTCAAATAATTTGAGATACAAATAAATGTTATCGGACCAGATTCAAATGAGTTATTGAAAATGTAAAAAAACGGATTGAAACTCAGCGCTTACACCGAAATATGTATTATCAACATTTTGAGCGGGTAGACAAAGGATACCAAGTATTTGTTTTGACTTATTTTCGTCTGGCGGCCCCTAGACAATACCAGTAATATAACTACATGAGGGGCGTTGCGCCTACCTGTAAGTTTTATGACACTACCTGTTCGGGTTCCGACGAGAAGATCACATGCTCAGTGGATGTTTGTATTTTGGCTGTGTAGGGCGTCTGTTGATGCGTGAGAATATGTACATTATTCGTAATATTTTTTTTTTAATTTTTTAGCAGAAACATTACGGCACATCATGCCATTTCATTAAATCATATTTAAAATGAAATATCTATTAAAAAATCTCCCACATAACGGTTGAAAAACTGAAAACTTGAGGTGGGTGTAAAATGACCCACCACCGCCGAACATGTTTTGTTTTGACCCATCGCGATTTTATTGTAAATTATTTTTTTGACATATGCCAGGAATCGTCATAATGAGTGGTTGCACGTGCGTACTATCTTTCTCGCTTTCTGACATCATATACATGTTTATATACGTAAATTTACTATCGTGAGCGAGGAAAAAGAACGCCGGTACGCCGGTGGCTGGTACGGTCGAGTATCCTTCAGTGAAGTGTCAAAGGCACACTAATTAATTTGACTACTTACATATTTTTTATGTATTCTTATAATGAACAAGAAAATGACGTGTCAGAACCTGTTCCCGCGCGAAAGTCAAGTGTCAAAATCATTGAAAATGCCATTTCTCTTCACAATCAATGTCTGGAGTTATTAGAAGAAAACAACGAAGATTTAGAGAGAATGAGTGGTATAGAGCTTGGTTGTAACAAATTATTTAACAGTTATCTGAAGTTATCGAATCTAGATTCCTTTTTGCAATTACTATTAATAATGATACAAAATACTTTGTTTAAACCACTATTTATTAATTATTCTACATGTTTCGATACCTACGGTATCATCTTCAGGAAACAGTGTATAATCCTCTTTGCAAATAGACACCTTTTATTAAGGAGAACACGCAGAAGATAAGTTGTATCAATATGTCCAAAGTTTAATAAAAATGAATTGATAATTCTGGCGTCTGCAGTCGGTTTACGCAAAGAGATTTCGTAAAAAAAAAAACAATGTAGATGGCTTTCAAATAATGGAACGACAGATGTATTCATTTGAAAAAGTGTAACATATAGATTCGAAAATTTTGTCATGAAAAATACTGGCGCTATAACACAATTGATAGTGTACTTCCCCAGATTGGAGATAGAGATTCAGGTTCGAATCCCGGTAGCGCAAAAATAATATTTTTTGACAAAATTCATTTTATATGTATATATTTATAATTAATACATTAAATTAGTATTTAGTCACCTTTTAAATTTGTATTCATATTAGTTCTTACTCATTCGCTATTTTATAGTTTTGTTTTTATCTATGCTTGTATTTTTAATTTCAGTATACATCGTATACATGAATAATTAATAAATAGTGGTTAACACAAAGTATTTTGTATAATTATTAATTGAAAATGTGGCCACAAAGCAACTATTGAAGAACTGAGTAAATTACGTTACGTAAGACATTTTTTTTATTATTATTAATAATGTTCATTTTATTAATAAGTGTTTTTTCGAATTTTTTAATGATCTTTTTTTTTTAAATCTCCCGTCGATCGCGACCATGTCCAAAACGTATCACCCGCATTCAACGGGGGGTTACCCAAATGCCTACTCTAAGATCTCGTATTAATTTGGTAACCTTATCCAAAATATTAGTACTGAACTTGACATTTCTTAAACAAGTATTAATATATATTATAAAGTATGAATTAAATCAGAATCTGCAATAATTTTTTTTATTAAGGATAACACATTATTATTGTAAAGTTACTGATTTCAGAATATAGTTCTGTGATAGTTTAATACAAATATATCAATAAGAAAGAAGTACAAATAAAATCAATTTATCGAAAAAATATTTTTAATGCCACCCGGACTCGAACCAGGAACCTTTCCTATCCGGACAAGTGCGCTGACCTATTACACCACGTCGACATTGTAAAGTTGACGACATATTTTTCATGTGTCAATTTGAAAGTGCAATATATAAGTTCGAAAATTAGTCGTTCCTGGTTCGATTCCGGGTGGCAAAAAAAATTTTTTTTTTCGATAAAATAATTTTATGTGTATACTTATCTATTTGATTTATTCAACAATTTTAATTTCCATGAAATTATTGGTCGGTGTAACTTCATACTCAAAAATAGAAAAAAAATGTCCAATAATTCTTATTATGTCAAACCTTGTTAAGAAAAATAAATATTGTACAAATAAACTTTTTTATATATGGACATTTTCCAAGTTATCGAGGGTCAGTTCTAGAGAGAACTTCCGGTGCAGATAATTTATCTCAATACTGGATGTCTGTAGATTTTCCGTTCTTGATAACTACAAACAAATCTGTAATTTTATATATCCGGGAGCTCTCATCTCAAAGAATGGAGAGTGCGAAGCAAAAGTCCGAAGGCGAATTGGCTGTATGGTCTGATCAAAATTTCGAAGAACGGCTCCATCTTAAGATGTATAGAAGTCTGACTAGTTAAAGATCTGGAATCTGTAAGGAGCTGAAACATGGGATCTGAAAAGGAAAACAAAATAAACTCGAAAGAAACTTTTGTTTAATACTGTTTCCATTCTTGTACTTGAACTACTCTAACTGAAATATTAATGATCGAGGAGTTGATGGCTGTTCTCCAGCAAGATGGACAATTCAAGTCCGAGAAATGACCAGGGCCTCGCTACACACTAGTAGAGGCATAGTTTAGACTACCACATCACCAATCAGCTCTCGTTTCAATTAGTCACCGCTTGTTTTGCGAGCGAGTCTCTCTGTTCTGTAGTTTCCGATCGCTTTTTAGTGCAGGTACACTCAACCTAATCGATGGAATTTTGAATATTTACATAATGTCTTCATCTTCTTTGGGACGCGGACGAGCACTACGAAGGGCTATACTATACTATACTATACAGGTTCGTGTCTAATAAAGTTGCCAAAAAGAAACAGTTGCAGAACTAGACAAAAAATCACAATTCTCAGATATAATTACATAATAGATATTCCAATTGTGTAATACTTTTAAAATTAGCAAAATTAACTTTGTGGTTAAAATTAATATTTTTATTTACTAATCATTTAATAGAAAATGGTCATGGCTTTGATAAAAAATTTGGATTGTCAATTTTTCATATAAACGGTGATGGTCACAAATGAAATAATTTGGAATCGTTGGAGATAAATAAAGCGTGTAAAACTAATCAAAAAATTATAAACAACCAACTAAATTTAACTACGAGTCCCATTCTAAAAATTTAATTTAGTAAATTTGTTTTAAATAACAAATTTGAGTTAGGTGCTAAATTTATTTTTTAAATAATTGTTTTTTAAAAATAGATTCTGGTAAAGAAACAATAATATATATTTTTAGTTAGTATTGACATCCTGAAGAAGAAAATGGTATTTTTCGAAACCGGTAGATGTATTTAATTCATTAAGTGGTTAATAAAACAAACTTAACAATTTAAAATAATTAAATAATTTTATTTAAGAATTTGTCTCATCTTATTAAATTAGTTTTTTTCCATCAAGATATCTAAAATGCGTATTTTTTTTTTGACTGAGTATTGCAAAAGTTCATAAGCTTAGTATTAAGAGAACAAGTCCAACTGAAATAAAGTTAGATATTATCTACACTTACTTTTTGACACTAATCTAATAGTTTGTAAATGTATTTCTTTGTCTAACATGATCTATAAACAGTACTGACTTTAATAATCTAAATAATATGTACTTATTGCAGTCTCTGAAATATTCTAGATATACAAAAAATTAAATCATTAACTCTCCAAAACGAGTTATTACGCATTGAATATTAATTATTGTCGATGGGTATAAGTTGTTAATAAAACAAAGTTAACAAATAAAAATATTCCAATTATGGATTATACCCGCTCGCCTCTATTAACAAACAGACCCGTACAGTTCATACAATCAAATAAACTGTAAATAATTAGCATAGTTTTATTAAGCCCGTCCATAACGCATGGCAACATTAAACAAACGAAATCGATTACATCACGTGAAAGTATAATATAGCTGTTGTTTTTTTCCCCATAATTTTTGACTGGTTGTTTGTAGTACATTATATTCTGTCAAATAAATAAAAAATTATCATTTTGAATCCAACTCTGAATGTTAATTGTTTACAGCTTATATACTTGAATGTGAGTTGTGCATACCTAGCTCTGAGTCCTGAACACAACTGTAATACAAAACATATAAAAATGTATACAATAATACAAAAAAATTATATATATATAAATAGATAAAAATAAATGGCGACAGCGAAGTTTTGTTTCTACATGATAACATATATATAACTTCTAAAAAATTGATAGATATGGAGGTTGATTGTGGGTAGAATTGGTGAACGTTGCATTGTGTAAAGTGATCTCTTAAGCCAGCCCAATACAGGTCGTAAGCCCTGTAATACCCATTATTTTATTTGAATTTTTTTCAATTTTTTTATAATATGGGTTATTAATTAAGTATTATACATTATTAAAATTATATATTTTTTATTCGCTTACCTCTTGCGCTTGGAGACAAAGTTACACTCTAATCATTTTATATATAGAGTTATACATTTGTAGTCTATAATTATTTATTGTCTATTTGCGTGCTTCTGAAGTGTTCTATGATATTATTTATTTTCTAATTATGTGCTTCTGAAGTGTTCATTTAATTTTTTTTTTAAGCTCATTTATATATTGTATCTCTTTAATTTGTGTAGGGAGGCTATTGAAGTTTTTTATCCCTAAGTATATGAAATTTTGCTAATAGTGTTTGGTGTTACATTTAGGGATTTTAAAGTAATTTTTAAATCTTAATGACGCGCCATACTTTCACACTTTCCATATAATATAATATAAATAGCTTCGTCTCTACGAGATATCTATAATTTGTTTTCGTAAATATAATCCTAAAGTAAGAAAAATTTAATGGGAAATTCTTCAATTTTATTTGATGATTATTAATCAACTATGTACAATATTTACGCCAGTACGGGCAAGGCCCAGTGCGGCAATATTAAAATACTTAAATGTGCCGATAATATTTCAAACAAATATTGAATGATTTCTTATTTAGGAGAACACATTCTTATTGTGACGTTGTAATTATTCAGAACAGACGGTCTGTGATATTTTAAATATGAATTAAATATATTAATTATAAAGATATACATATAAAATCAATTTTATCGAAAAATATTGTTTTTGCGCTACCAGGATTCGAACCTGGATCTCTTTCCTAACCGGGGAAGGTGCTTTATCCAACTAAGCTATAGCGACAATATTTTTAGCGAAAATTTTCGACCCTATATGTTACCTTTTTTGATATTAATACTAATAATCGTTCCATCATTTGACAGAGCCATCTACCTTATTTTTACAGAATCTCAAATACCTTTGAGTAACATATAGGGTCGAAAATTGTCGCTAAAAATATTGTCGCTGTAGCTTAGTTGGATAAAGCACCTTCCCCGGTTAGGAAAGAGATCCAGGTTCGAATCCCGGTGGCGCAACAACAATATTTTTCGATAAAATTGATTTTATATGTATATCTTTATAATTAATATATTTAATTCATATTTAGAATAATTTCTCTTTATTTATATTTATATCATAAAACATTTCTGAACTTTGATTAGGATTTGTGCACAATTTCTCCCCTGGTACATCAAATCTGAAAATAAAATGAATTTAATTGAATTATTTCGAGACTTAAGACCCTCGGGCCGTTTAGCTAAGACGCGCGTTATAGCCACCTACTAAACATACAAAAATATGAGGTAGGGACCCACCCGACCGTCCATATAAGTCTTAATCCAATCCATAAACTGCCTCCGTCTCTTTCCCGCCAGTGCCATTCTTCTCTTTCACTCTCGCCCCCCACCCCTTCTGCTACTTTACAATTTTCCCGCTCTTTCCATTTGCTTCCCTCCAGGGCTGATGCGGCCTCCGGCAGGACCGGATCGCGTGAACGATTTGATATTTTGTGTCCCACTCCGTTACTTACTAGCGTTTTACCTGTTCTAAGATCTGCGACGATCGCATAACGTCAAACAAGCTGTTGAGCAAAATCGGAAGCAATGAAATAAAAGACAGTCGGCTGGAGAAAGCAAAAAAGGCATATTTTCAATACTGGACGCAGATTCGCAGAAGAAGAAAAAGAAAAAATAGTTTAGAGTAATAATCGATAGGTATACATACCAGTGGCGGTCGGTGACTTATCGAGGAAGGGATGCTGGATAATAAGTTTGTTTACTAATGATCAATTACACAATACACTATTTTCGTCTGCAGCGTTAGAACACGTTGGTAAAGTATCCACGTTATTTTCTGTATTAATTTTTTTTTAATGAATTAAATAGATAATCGAAGTATATTCAATATTTCAATAATTCGGCTTCGATTATTCAAGCCAAACTGTCAAAAATAAGTCATGCTATTCTGTGCATTGCATTGTAAGGCGTTTTTTGTACGTTGAATGCAGTTAACGAATGCGTATATAGTGTTCGAAGACCTTGATAGGCGGAACTGAATGCGATGAGTTGAATACTTTCCAACGTTGTGGATACGGAACGAACGATAGAATCCACTGTTGTTGATATCTGTGTGTTTACGCGATTCATAGATCGAAAGCGTCTTAGTGTGTGTTATGACTGGTCTCTAAAAGACAGGACGAATTTATTTGCAGCTGTGCTATTTTCGGCTAGAAACAAAAAGTCCAAAGCTTTTTGACTCTAGAAGACAAGGAATGAGGGGTATCCAAAGCATGTACGAAGCGACCGCGCCTGATACATACCTATATAAAATTTAATGTCTGTCTATATGTACATTTCTACACCCTTTGACCCAGCGCTGGGCTGTCAATACTTTAACAAGGGGCTCGCTATTCGCGGTGTTCCAGGGAAGGGGCGCATTTTTTTATTTTACAATTATACGTAATAATTATTAAAGCAATTGAATGTTATTTAATATATTTATATTATGTATCTATCAATACGTAATATACCGTAAAATAATTCATATCAATAGCTGAATAATAATGCAAAGTAATACATATATGTATATATACTTTAGGACCCTGCGTAAATCACAGGTATCCTCGCCTGTTCACTCCACCCCCTTCCCCCTATAGATCTCTTATGATTGAGGATCGCGATCTCCATAAACTCCATATAGTCGGTCCAACGTGTGGGGAACTGGACCAGCTATCGAAGGAAATTACGGTAACATTATTATCAACAAAAAAAATCAACCCTATTTTGACAGACCTCATTGCCATAATACCTATATATTTTTATATGGCGTGGAATCATAGACCCTGAAGGCAAGGGAGAGAAGACGGATTGATCCCATTGATATGTGCTGCTGGAGACACATGTTGCGCATACCATGGACCAACACCAATGTCTCCATCACAGAATTTTGTGGGCATCTTGCGAGAAGGGAAGATAGCTTGGAGAAACATGCGACTGAGTGGCAACGGGCACTTCTCTAGCGACAGCCCTGAGATCAGCAGGATGCCGAGGAAAAGTTGAGGAGCATTCTCAAGAGGGTGGCAGTTCACGGAGATAATTTATTTATTTACTGACATACATATTTTTGTTATAACAGAGATGAATATATTATAATATGTTTATTGTGCGGGATGGAGTAGACTCCACCTCTGATATATACAGCGTTGTTCTGGCTACTTTGCTAGACTGAAATCTGTGTTAAAGTAGCCAGATTTTTTCGTACTGTTATTTAAGATACGACAGGAATAAAAATAGACATAAAATTTTTAATATATATAGAATAAAAGAATATTTAGTGGGAGTGTTGTAGAAATAGTGAATTATTAGTGTAGGCGCTGTATAATGATTCTGTTAAAATGTTGGATAGCCATGCTTCTGATTGATCTCTACCCGATTGGATCATATGTCGGGTCCATATTTGTGTAATCTTATTGGAAGTGAACGATTTCCAGTTGGTGTTGAGTGTGTTGTACAGTTTCGGAGCTAAGAACATGTAGAATCTTTGATAAAATGTCGCTGTTGCTCTCGGAACTGGCGTGCAGATGTTTGTTGTTTGTCTTGTGTTGGGTCCATGATTTATTGCTTGGGGTGAGTTGTTTAGCATGGATAGATATTTTCGTAAAAAAATTTAATGCTTTGCACATAAACTCTTTAATCTTATATACAATTATTTTCATTATTATATCATCGTTATTAATTCACTGGTGGATGAAGGCCTCCCCATGACTGCCACTTGTTTCACTCATCCCCCAATCTTTGCCATGTCACCACAACTACTTTGATGATAATTTCGTATGTTCGTCAAGATTTTGGGCATCATATAGGTAATTTTTTATCTCGTGTCTATATCATTTAAAAATATTACTAGCTAATTAATTATCTGTGCGTCCTGAAATGTGGCCCGCCCATTGCCATTTGCAATTTTTAGCAGTGACGTCATTTGCATTGGTCTGCGATCTAACCCACAACCCGTGTGATTATTTTTTTTGTCTTTTTTAATGATTCCCAGTATACCTACTGCTTGACATACTACACTGTGTCGTCTGAGATCTCGTCCAGGCTTCTCCAGACTCTTTTTCATATTTGATCTTCAATACGTACTCCATGTTATTTTTGTTCATTACTCCATTTAATTACCACCGATTAAAAGTATTTACTGAGTGCGCGCACATAGTCTATTAGTGCTCCATTTATTGCCAATTTTTAGACCCCATCCGCCTCTGCTTTCGCCTCCCCCACCCCCCCTCCCCCCGCGAGACAATTCACGGCTCCGTTTATTATCCAAACAGAAAATATTAAACGATTGCTTCATATAAAATCTATTGTTCCTTATAAACCACCCATTTTCATCCTTAAGTACACTTAAAATAAGGAATAAAATAGAACGACCGGCGAAAACACATCACTTACACTAAAAACCCAACAAAAAACTCTAATCCATACAAACAATAAAATAATTCATACGACAATCTTCTCTACTGACCCTTACTACAATACCAATATTCAACTGCGGTACTTTACGACTTACAACAATTTGATTCTGAGCTGCAGATTGTCCGCTGTTCTTAATCTTATTTCTTTGGTTAATCAAAAATATATCTTAAAATGTTTTGCACAAAGACTGCTTTCGTTTAAAAAATGCACGTCGCTTACGGTCTTGTGACGTTATGAATTATTTCGAATCCATTTCTTTTTCCTTAAATCGTGAAATCAAAATAAAGTGTTATTTTCATGGGAATAGCGAACATTTTTTCTTGACTACGCGGAGGCGCTTGCGACGTTTTGTCTTCAGATTTCTCCATACAATTCATAGAATCTTTTGTTTGGATGTAAAAAGGGGACAAACATATGGGTGGTCTCCATGTGTTGAAAGTGTTTCCGTCTCATTTCAACACACTGAAATTTTCATAAGTCTGTCTCGGTTTTTACGATATTTTTGTTAGTTTTTATTAGTCTTTCATCTCTTTTTAAAAGGCTGTCTGCAGGAATCACTTTTATGATAAAATGATTATACAAACGTGAAAATATTAATACGTTGTACATTTGAAAAAAACATAGCGGAAATTTCAAAAAATATACACCATTATTTTATGTTGTTGTTGTTGGGCGTGCACATTGATTCAGATCTTTCAATGAATACACCAATCAGAGCATGCCGCCATCAACTGAGACAGATTAAAAGTATTCGGAGACATCTTCCTCTTGAGGCAGCCCGTCTACTCATTGTGGTGTCACGTGTGGACTATTGTAACAGCGTCTATGCTGGCCTACCAACGTTTCAGCTGGATAGACTACAATCTATTCTAAATGCGGCTGCACGGATAATAAATACATGGAGTTTCCAAATTCTCTCATATAACATCCCTTTTACATCGGCTACATTGGCTCCGATTCCCTGAAAAAACCTGGATCTCTTTCCAAACCGGGGAAGGTGCATTATCCAACTGTGCTACAGCGACAGTACTTTTGAACACAAATTTTCAAACCTATATGTTAATTCTAATGTCTGCTATCGGATTACTCGAAGGTATTTGAGATTCCGTAAAAAAAAAAAGTAGATGGCCTTCAAATAATGTAACGACATATCAAATTTATCTAATTGAAGTCACAATACATCTGCAGCATTGTATCTCCTTGGGCATGGATTGGTTTATAAGGTAACCATATAAAATAAATAAAAATACTATTACACACATTTTCTAAGTGATCTTACTGGAATTAAACTGTATATCATACAAAATGACCAAAGTTTCCAAATTCTCTCATATAACATCCCTTTTACATCGGCTACATTGGCTCCGATTCCCTGAAAGAGTTGAATTTAAATTGTGCCGGTTGATGTACAAGGCGACACACAACGTGGCACCTCTGTATCTTCGAGAACTTTGTATCCCGGACAATTTGAATGGTAGACGTCAAACTCTCGGGTCAGCCTCTACTTCAGCTGCAGGAAGGGTTGTAGAACCGATCAGCCGTTGCCAGAAGTCTAAATTTAGTGAACGGGCATTCGCAGTGGCAGGCCCAAAAGCGTGGAACTCTTTGCCCTCCGTTATTAGAAACAGTGCATCAGAGACTTTATTTAAGAAGAAAGTAAAAATGCACTTTTTCAAAAAATCATTTCCATAAGTGAAAATAACGATTTTTTAATTTTAAAAAACATACGAGTATTATGTGTAAAGCGCCCTTGAGGTGAAAGTTTTTACGAAAATGGCGCTATACAAATTATCCATTATTATTATTATTATTATTATGATACAATTCTATAGATATAATATTTAATATCACTCTGTGCATAGTGTCGTTTCAATTATTAATAAATCACATAATTGAGTAAAAAATAAAAGCTCAGCTTTGTGGCGAACATATTCTTTGTAGGCAAATTTAACAGTGCATTATGATATGTACCTAACCTTTTGGTTAAGATATCATTCAAAATAATCTAAATAAGAAAATCTAAATACCTTAGCCGTATGAATTTATTAAAATTACCAGTGAGATGTATGATGACCGACCTTATAGTTATCTCTGTACGGGATCATCAACTGTCCCCGGATTGTTGGTCCGCTTGACTTTCGCGCATCATTGACGTCATCGAGACACAATTCATTGTTCTATTACAGTAGTAATGTCGGAGCTCGTTCATTAGCTAACTTCGCAGTACCCAGATTGCTCTCTTTGGGGAATAAATATGCGGAGGTGGTCGATGCAACTCTCTATAGGACTGCATTATTACACATTAAATTGCATTATTTCACATTTTTAATTTTTTTCTTTGTCGTATTGCACTTCTGCGAAAATACGTAGGTGCTCAAAAAAAAATTCAAATTCAAAAATAAATTTAACGTTACAGCTGAGGGATGGCAAATTGCAAAAATACCCGGTGACATCAAATTATTGAAGGATAAAGTAAAATTGATTTTGATAAAAGTGATTTTTGACTCACCCAGGGGAGCTGGGCACATGATTTTGGATCCCATAGAATCAGAGGCGTACGCTATACTTAGGTACCTACTTTTTGTGATTTTTTAAATAAAAAATATTTTTGTCATCGGTATGTGTAAGTTCAATTACTATATTACTTACAGGGCAAAAAGGCCACAGACACAATACATAATAAAAAATAAAAAATGTTGTAACAAGACAAAAATAATAAAAAATTAAATAAATTATAGATGCCGAATTAGATAATTAGGTATGGTTATTATCTAATCGTTGGTGTTCTGTATAGTAAGTTTTCAATTTATATTTGATTTTTGCGCAATTCATCAAATAAATCTAAATTACATATATATTTGATACTTATATTATGTAACGTGGGCCCCAATGCACCGCATGTGTTGCACTGGCGTAGCCAGTTATAAACCAGTTGCTAAACTAATTTTGGTACCGCTCATAGCACTCCTCACAATATCACTTTTTGTTAGTAATCCCGACAATTGTAAGTATTATAAATAACTTACACTGTTTTGAGGATTTGAATGATTTGGTGCTTGAACGTACCAAAATAAACAAATTATTATTAGTACTATTTGAATATGTCCAAGAACACACAATTACTGGATTTTTCACCTACAAAGGTACACATATTTTCCATTAAATATAATTTTAAAAATTGCTTTGTCTCTATGAGATATCTATTATTTGTTTAATAACATTGCCTTTGTAGATGAAAATTCAGTAGTTGTGTGTTCTTGGACATATTCAAATACTGCTAATAATATACTGGTCAAAATATATAAAATTGAAAAATATTGATTTTTCAGGCGTATTCTAGTATAATGTGTTAAAAAAAAACATTTTACTGATAAAAAATAATGCTTTAATAATTTCAAAAAAATAATTAGATTCTCAATGTGACATATATGCTGTTTCAGGGAAATAAATTTTCACATTTAGTCCACAGATGGCGATAGTGTAGTGGTACTCGAAGTGAGTCCACATATTAACATATATACAACTTTAAAAAATTCGATATATATGGAGATTGATTAATGGGTGAGAATGGTGAACGTTATGTTTATATAAAGTGATCACTTAAGCCAACCGAAGATAGGTTGTAAGCCCTGTAATTACTCATACTTACATATATTTCCATTAAATGTAATTAAAAAAATAGATAGAGATGTGAGATATCAATTATTTGTTTATATTTTTATTATCTCAATACTTGATTTTATAACAAACTAGCAGTCCGTGCCCGGCGTTGTTCGGGATTTAAATGTAGTTATATGTTCTAATTGAAAATAGGTTAGAAGGTAGAGGTAGCACGTGACTTTGTTTTGCGCAAGCTCTAAATAATTACAATGCATGCAAAACGTCGATACCATTTGATACCCAGATGTTGGGACTGTTGTATTTTTTTCAGAGTCAGGAACGGCCTTCAATATATCTGCCTAACACCTACACAGTTATATCGCAGGAAGGGTGTGGGATGGCCATGTTTTTCTCAGGGTACTAAAGAGAATGTATGCATAATTTGTAATGAATGGCATTCATTTTAATACACATCTTGATGAGGCGGTGATGGGAAGGCCAGCGGGAAGGAAAATGGTGCCTGTATTTTTCACCGATGCGTCTAACTAAAACTTGTTTTAGATCGGATTATACTTATACAGATAGACAGACATTCAATTGTATACACGTAGATTATTCAGCAACGAACGGTTTAACGAGAAATTTATAATTTGAACAACCCTGTGAGTGAATCTGCGCGACCCCTAAGGCAAGGGTCGGTAGACTTTTTAGTGAACCTCAACATTTTCATAGAGCCGCAATAGACATTTTCATTGTAGCTAAAAAGATAAAATAAGATTTCTATTTAATACTCAAATTCACAATTCATAGGCTTCAACGACTTACGTTTCGTTCTACTTATTAAAGTTTACTAGTTAGAACGGTCACCTCGCAACGCATTTGAAATCTTTGCAATGTCTTGCATGTAATTATCAAGTGCGGTATCTTCATACACGCTTTGGATGCGCTACGCATCCCTTATGTTCTAGAGTCAAAAAGGTTTGGAACTTTTGTTTCTAGCCGAAAACAGCGCTGCTGCAAATAAATTCGTCCTGTCCTTTAGATAACAGTCGTAGCACACACTGCGACACGGAGCGAATCGAAATGCGTATACATACCAGCAAAAGTGGATTCTTCATTCGTTCCGTATCTACAAAATTTGAAAGTGTTCGAATTTCACGCACGAGCATTCAGTTCTGCCTGTCAAGGTCTTAGAACAGCATCTAACTTACAAAAAACGACTTTAGTGCTTATGGGTATAATGCACAGAATAGCATACATATTACGAAGCGAGCGGATTATCTTGAGAAATACTCGAATACTTGAAGCCGAATTATTGAATTGTGTGAGTGTAGGTATAATTGAATAATTAATGCGTAAAAGTTTTGTGTCTCAATCATTCGCGGAAAAAAAACACATTCTGGATACTGGAAAGCTAACAATCAGGCCTATTCTCAAAATTGCAATATTGAAATGAAGGTGATTGTTACACCAACCCTCAAAAATAGACAGTATGTAAATTAACGTCCGTGTTATATATGAATGAGAGGGAGTGAGGGAGATAAACGTACCATAATCTGTCAAAACATAAAAATGGAAACAGGATTGGCCGTGATTCTTTACTACGACGCTGCGGATGAGGAAATCAATAGGTAATTTATGAATAAACCTTTTTCTGTGAACCTTTTTAACCAAAAACTTATATTTTTAGTCAAAACTCGAGAATGGAAAAACGCCGTTTGCGTGATTTGTGCGATATAGTTGTACCTTATCAAGGCGGTATAGTTGTAAAAATTGCCCATTTGGAATTTCCATCGGGTTGCACAAATCACGCAAACGACGTCTTTCCATTCTCGAGTTTCGACTAAAAATATAAGTTTTTGGTTAAAATAAGTACTAATACAGTATTCAAAGTTCACAGAAAAAGGTTTGTTCATAAATTACCTATTGATTTCCTCATCCGCAGCGTCGTAGTGAAGAATCACGGCCAATCCTGTTGCCATTTTTATGTTTTGACAGATTATGGTACGTTTATCTCCCTCACTCTCTCTCATTCAAATATAACACGGACGTTAATTTACATACTGTCTATTTTTGAGGGTTGGTGTAACAATCACCTTCATTTCAATATTGCAATTTTGAGAATAGGCCTGATCATCGCTTCTACAAAAAGTCACCGACCGCCACTGGTAATTACGTGTTTTCAATTTCAGGCATAGTTGTACATTTATCGTCGGTTCATTTGCTTTGGGACTCTATGTTCGCATTAAATGAGTGGAGCCAGAGATTGTTGGAATTGCAAATTCAAGTGCCACGTGTCAAATAAGATTGTACTTATATTTAGCTGGAGTTGAAGGGTCGCAAATACCAATGGAAAGAGCCTCACACGGCCTTGATCCAATATTAGAAAAGTGACATTGGACATCGCCGGGCGTGGTTACGCCGCTGCGCCCGGCGCACGCCACTGCCAGGAACAAAATACATAAAACGATGATCAACTGTGTATATGATTAATCAGAGCCCGCCGGGAGAACCGTAATCATTGTAAAAATAAAAGAAATCGCTCAACCTCAGATAAATCGTACGCCCTTCCATTCCTCGAGTCGGGGAGCTCTCCGCCGGAGTCTGTGCATGGAAAAAAGGAGATTTAAAAGAGAACAAAAAAGTATTGTAATGTTGCCATTGGCTAAAAATCCTTGGCCGCACCCCCGGGGGTGGGGGCGGGCGCCGCGGAGGGGGGAGCCGGCCCCCGGAGGGGTCGGGCCACCCCGTTTATTTAGTTCTGTTCGAGTCACTGTACGGTGCGTGTCTGCGCGTCACGCGGGTGTGGGTTGTGCTAATGACGGAACACAATGTGACAATACCACCCGCCTACTTTCGATCATTTAATCTAGTTCAATAATTACGTACTATCGAGTGATGTAATACATGTTAGTGTGTGGTTACTTTTATCATGCTGAATTTTCGTTACTGTGTGCGGCGAGGATAGAGCGCCGCACGAACATTTTTGGCCAAATGTTTTTTATTTTGTAGTAAATCGAACGTGTTTTAAATGTCACCGCTCACATCCACGCCGCAGGCCGGTAAATGAATAGATATGAAATAAAGTGTACATATAGGAGAGCAGTATGGAACATTAGTTGCGGGACGAGGGGCATTCTGTACACATTATTTGTGGAAACATAAATCAGATAGTTTATGACACATTTATGCAACAGTAAAAGAATTTTTTATCTTCGAAAATTGAATCTTTGTTGTAAACAAGATGAATTTTTTACATTAATGCATATTATATTTATTGTAAGCGTTTAAATTTTCGTTACAATCGTGTCATATTTTTTAAAAAAGTCGCGGAACTATTTGATTGCGTGTGTGGTACCAAAATGATGACGTGGGTGACACCAAATTAAAAAGATGGAAACAAGTAATATGCGTTAGTTCATGTCTATATATTTGGTAGTCTGTGATCCGCGCTATGTACGCTATCCAGACATGATTTGAAATAATTGAATAATTGTTAATTTTTTTGATTTTTGATAAACTCCTACCGTGGTTCGTAGAGCACACTCTCCGTGGTCACCGTGTAGTGAAACATGTATTGAATAATAGCGACACTTTGAATGGAAGTGGTTGCTTACCCAATAATACACGCGCGTGCAGCCAATACTTACGTTAAAAAATGCAACACATACCTAAATACCTATCTGATGTAGAATATTATCCTCTTCTTCCACCGAACTGCCTTGGCCGCTTCCGCAACTGGTCTCCATCAACTCCTAACCCTGCCAAATTCTTATCCAGTTCCTGGACCTTTCCATCGTAGACAAGTTCTACCAGTGAATAATGCGACAATAATTAAGCTATCAAAATTGTGATATACCTAAATACTACATTTTGATTTGTTTTCAAATAATTTGACTTGGTTGCAGCGATTTTTAACGCACATGCACGCCGCTGGGTTGTAGGTACTTTTATATTCACATCGGGGTAAAAATCACGTCGTTCTATCCTCGTCGCTTAATCAGATGTTGATTGGCATGAAGTGAGGGGTGATCATTTTATAAAACAGCGTACCTATAATGAAAAAATAATCATTTTTGGTTTTTATGATTGATTAATTAAATAATATTATTATATTATATAATAATCATATTATTATGATAATTTAAAGATATTTTAAATCATAGTTAAATAATACAACATTCTCTACTATAAAATCGTTTATTAGTTCATATAATATTGTATCCCAATAGATTATCTCTATATTTTTGTGTATTTGTAGGAATTGTAATATATAGTTTGTAATCTTTTGAATAAACTGCCTGCCGCTCTATACTAGACGAATTAATAATTTAACGCACGGTAAAGAACAATTAGTAAATGAAAATCTTGAATCCAATATGATGTACAACATTTTCATTAATCTACCATCAGATAGATATCTGAGGAAATTAAAGATATTCCATTTTTTTTATTAATTTTTAGAGATTTATAATCAAATCACGCCTCTCCGCGTAATTCATTCAAAATTATCTATACCTACTTACAGGTGCTGCATAATTGTTTCATTTTAAAAGTGTTTCGCAATGAACAATTACAGTTTGTAATTTTTAACAGGATCGCACAGTTTGGATAAGAACTAATCACACATTTAAATGAAGTTATAAAACAAACAAAAAATTAAACAGTGAAGTGTTGTCAAAGAGTTATCAGAAATACCAAACCAATGGGAGAATCCGATAGACATCCTTTCGGTTAAGTTGGATAATGTATCCTAACCCTTCAGTACCGGGACAATTCTCAAATCCAAACATCAGCAACGCTCTGCCGACGGTTCCAATCCGCTACCCACCAGCCATGATCAAGACGATCAACAACAACCACCCCATAACCACGATGGCTTCTCCGTTCTTCGTCGATAACCTGCTGCAACACCAAAAGGCGGCTGTCAACTTCCAGTCGCAGTTTGTCAATTCGCAACTCCATTCGTACATTCAAGAGCAGCACCACCAGTTCATGATGCACCAAAACCAGCTGCGGCACCAGCAGGCGCTGAAGTACGCGGCTTCGAACCTCCAAGAGACGTACTTAAACAACGAAGAACTCAATAGAAAAAATGCTCTAGAAAGACTGTCCAATTTTTCACCTCAGCAAAACTCTAGAGCCGATTCGCCGAACTCGAATGAGAATTCTCCGAGAGTAGACTACGAAGATGAGGAAGACCGCGATAATGACAATGTTACGAATAAAATAACTCATAAAGAATCTAGTGATGGTGCAGGTGACGATTCCAAAACTGTAGATATTGAAAATGGTGTTCACAACGCTAAGAAACCAATCTGTGACGGCGATTTGAAAACCACTTCGAGAAATTACGAAGAAAACGAAAACCGGGAAGATAATTCACACTCGGATGAAGACAGATTCACGGAAGATTCACCCCTAGGATCGCCATTAAACAATAGGAACCCCGTAAAAAATGAGTACCAGCTGTCTCCGTCTTCCTTCGCGCATCAGGGATATTTTGGAAACACGTTTCAACAAGAGCGCCGCGACAAATTTGGCGAGGATAAAAAGGATGAACGAAACAGCGGTGAAAGAAGAAAAGACGATTACAACGATGACATTGACGTGAATGCCAACAACGACTCGGACCCGGAGGTGAACAGGCTGGAGAGATTGAAAAGCCCCTGTACGTACTGCGGTTCGTACGACTGCAACCCCTTCTTCCCCAGCTGCAGGGGGTACACGGCCAATAGTTTAGGACTGCGAAGGTTCGAGGGAAGAATAGCAAACGAAGAGTCGTACGGATCGCCGATCAGAAACGACGCCATCATCGGCGACGACAGAATCCTCAAGTTTGGCGACAAGGAGGGACACTTGGAACTGATGAAGAGGACGAGCCTGGACAGCAGTCACGGCGCAGTTCCGCAGAAGCCCGTGCTGAAGTTCAGTGTGAGCGCCATCCTGGGCAACGACCAGAGCAGCGACGGGGACAGGAGTGCGGGGGCGAACATCATGAAAGTTGGACACCACGGTATGTATGATATATTTGATTTATTTTTATCTGAATAAACCACATTTATTAAAAAAAAAAAAAAAGTATTATTTTAATATAAATGGATATACAGAGTGGCCCAAAAAAAGTGAGAACATTTCGTAAAATGTGATATAATTACATCATAAATAGTTTAACTATATCAACAATAGGTGAAATAGTTTGCTAATTTACTTACTTACCTATATTACGTTTTATTTCGACAATTTCTGGTCGCCATCTTTGATTATTAATTTTCTCATTGTTTATATTTGTTTTTTTTTTCAATTGTTGCCCAGAATGACAAAAATCACTGCAGAAGACCGTATTCTGATCAAAAATTTGCGAATTGAAAAATGTTGTGGGTGCTAGAAAAATGATCAAAGAGTTTCAAAACAATTCCTGGAGTATAGCTAGACATTACAGCAGGACGGAGCTCCATCTCACACGGCCAGAAATACAATCAACTTTCTTCGTCGTGAGAATGTTAATTTCATCGAGCCAGGCGTGTGGCCACCGAACAGGCCCGATTTAAAACCAGTTGATTATGCAATATGGGGTGTGTTATACAAGAAAAAGTCTACCTTCGGCAATACTTGACCACAGTTGATCGGCTCAAGTTGGCAGTAATTAAGGAAATTGAAAAATCTGGGGCAGCGCTTTATTGACAGAAGCATAAACAAGTGGCGTAGGCACTTAGAAAAAATCGCTGAGAAACAATGGGGATACATTGAACATGATTTTAGATTAGCTAAATATTGTACACAAAAATTATATTAAGCATTATTAGGAGAACACATGTTCTCCTAATAATAAAGTTGTATCAATGTGTCCAAAATTTTATAAAAATGAATTGATAATTCTGGCGTCTGCTATCAGATTACTCAAAGGTATATGAAATTCTGTAAAAATAAGGCAGATGGCTCTTTCAAATAATGGAACGATTAAATGTATTAATATCAAAAAGGTAACACATACAGGTTCGAAAATTTGTCGCTAAAAATATTGTCGCCGTAGCATAGTTGAATAATGCACCTTCCCCGGTTAGGAAAGAGATCCACGTTTGAATCCCGGTGGCGCAACAGCAATATTTTTCGATAGAATTGATTTTATATGTATATCTTTCTAATTAATATATTTAAGAATTATAATTAATTTTTATTTATTAACCACTCAATTGAGTTTAAATACATCTAACGGTTTCGAAAAATACCATTTTCTTCTACAGAAAAAATAAATAAATTTAAAAATAGATTCTGGCAAAGAAACAATAACATATGTTTTTGTTAGTTATGACATCCTTAAGAAGAAAATTGTAGTAGATGTATTTAAACTCAATTTAGTGGTTAATAAAACAAAGATAATAAATAAAAATATGAATTTTAACCACAAAGATAATATTGCTAATTTTAAAAGTATATAATTAATTATATTGTGTTTTGAAATAACTCACGTGTTACGAGATGTTCTCATTTTTTTTTGGGTCACCTGTAGGTAAAGAGTAATGTAATGGAGCCAGGGTGGTGCCCTGGTACTTCTTTTCGAGCCAGGGCCCTGACACTTTTTTGTGGCACGGAACAAACTTTTCAAGGTACAAATAATACAAAATATTCCGCATAGAATGATGTACATCAAATATCGTACAGCTGATGGATATTATGAGAATGCAAAAAAAAAAATTAAGCCGCATTTTCAAAACGTGAAAATTTTTTATTAATAATTGGATCATCTATGCGTTCTGTCAAGCATGTGTGTACTCGAAGACGATAAATAAACTGTTTGTTTATTCAGTCCAGATTGTTTTTTGACATAATTTTAACGTCAAACATATTTATTTTAAATTTTTCTTGGGAATACATGGAAGAAATAAACGGGGGAGAGGGTGAGTGGGGTTAAACTCATATACATCCCTGGTACATTTTTATTTAGCACTACACTACTGAAAGTAAGCATTGTTGAAAACATCCCCGAGAAGCTTCTTAATCTAAACATCACAATAAGTTTAATTTTAATGTGATATCTCAGTATAGACAATAAGCGCCAAAACAAATCTAAAAAAACGTCCCATTTTATATTAAAAATAATTTTACGAAAAACACTCAGATACGTGTGTCATACCATCCATGCATAGAATATGTCTAAACATCGACGGAATATTATTCAAAAAATGTCAGGCACTTTGTAAAATTTTCCTTTTGTTAACACCAATTTATAGTTTCGAAATAAATTTTAAAAGACCTTTGAAAAAATAAAAAAAGAACACCTAATTTTATTTACATTTGTTAAAATAATATGACATCTGTTGTTTTTAGAAATTTAAATTATTATCAAAGATGCGCTATTGGGGCGACAGCTGTTATTAGATTTTCAAAAATTTTTTTTTTTTTTTACCATTTCGGACAAAGTTCAAAGCGTTTCATACAGATGTGGGTGTTTATGATATAAATTTTAATTTATTTTTTGAGAAATAGGTTAGAAACATACAGTTTTAGTTGATTTGGTAAATATCAATAGTGGAAGGTTGGCTATCTTTCCACCGTCAGACATTCTTGCCCCATTTATAAAGGTCGATGCATACGGCCGGTTCGATCTTCGGTGCATATAATATACTGTAGACAATATTCATTTTATTATCTCAGCATAGATTGTGTCCCATTGGTACCATTCAAATTATTACTTTAAAATGTACCCGGGAAGCATCCGAAGAAACAAAGACATGACATAACACTGCAATCTATTCTAAATGCGGCTGCATCTGCATCTGCATCTCTCATATAACATCTCTTTTACATCAGCTACATTGGCTCCGATTCCCTGAAAGAGTTGAAATTCAATTGTGCTGGTTGATGTACAAGACGACACACAACACGGCGCCTCTGTACCTTCAAGAACTTTGTATCCCGGATAATTTGAATGGTAGACGTCAAACTCTCGGGTCAGCCTCTACTTCAGCTGCAGAAAGGGTTGTAGAACCGACCAACCGTTGCCAGAAGTCTAAATTTAGTGAACGGACATTTGCGGTGGCAGGCAACTATTTGCCCTCCGTTATAAGGAACAGTGAAAGTTTTTACAAAAATGGCGCTATACAAATTATCCATTATTATTATTATTTATTTCAAAATAAATTGTGGTTTAAACAAAGTGTTTTGTCTTATTATTTATATAATATGCGGCCACAAAGTAATTTTGCTAACAATTTAGAATCAATTTAATATCCGTCCATTATTATCAGTATGTACTTACTAGGTAGGTTACACATAAATTAGAAATATTAATCAATTGATAAAAGTATAAACCATAGATCGACTTGTTTGATCAGTTCAAAAAGACCCCACCGATAAAAGGCCGATACAAATCGCTTTTCACTGCCACTGGCTTTTTTGTATTCCAGCCGTTCGAACATTCGATAACATATTTTAAACTGTCAGATTGCAAAGTATTTTCGTATGTTGTCGATATTTTTTGTGTTGTATCAACAACATTTTATAACAATTAGTTGCATTTGTCCATCATTGTTTTCCTCGTGATAGATTCAATTACGTCCCTAGCGTTCAATCACTTAAAACTTTTACATTATTGTGAAACATGAAACATAATTCGTGAGTACGAAATTTTTTTATTTATATATGTACTTGTAGACGTAGATGCGATATTTTATATTTGGAATTAGCTCTCTGTATTCCACTCTAACTTTAGAGAATGTTTTTTTTTAAACTGTACTTGTTAGTATGACACGAAATAAGAATAGAATTGTCAGTGGTGGGTTTAGGCTGTTGGACTCCCCGGGCGCCAAATAATTCAGCACTTATATTTTTTATTAGTATCTATAACGAAAATATAATAAAAATCTTTAACAATTACGTCGGTTATCTTCAATAGGTACTTTTCTAGAGTTTCGAAGGGCAAATTAATCTATCTATTTCTTGCTATATGATCTCAGCTGCCACCTCAAGTGTTGTCGCCACTGGATCTTATCGTAGTGTAATAATTTTTATTTCTTTTAGGAGAACACATTCTTATTGTGAAGTTGTAATTATTCAGAACAGACGGTCTGTGATGTTTTAAATGTGAATTAAATATATTAATTAGAAAGATATACATGTAAAATCAATTTAATCGAAAAATATTGTTGTTGCGCCACCGGGATTCGAACCTGGATCTCTTTCCTAACCGGAGAAGGTGCATTATCCAACTATGCGGATATATGCACAGTTGGATAATGCACCTTCCCCGGTTAGGAAAGATTATATGTATATCTTTCTAATTAATATATTCAATTCATATTTATTTATTTTATTTTGAAAAAAATATGGAAAAGTTGAAACATACAGTCCGTTCCGTACAAGAAACAAGAATGTAGACCTCTGCTTGACTATCGGCAAAATCGAGAATGTCTTTCCGCATGCAGAATACTCTGTTTTTACTCAAATTCATAACAATACATATAGTCATATTTTTAAGTACCTGCACGGCGACAGGCCGCCGCTGTGCGTTTTACTAAATCGCCTTTGTTTTCCTGATACATATCGCACGGGTTTTTTTGGCACCACGCCAATAATTACACCTTTAAATTATTGACACGTGTCTTATCATATCGATCATATGGCGCCTCCTCGGCGAGTAATTATGTGCGATACACAATCTACTTCGTTAATTATGTGTAAAGTAAGAAAACACAATTATTTTTAACGGGTTTTCCTGCAACTGTAGAATTCAAGAAGAAATCGATAACAATGTTTTATCGCAATAGAAACGTGACAAATGCGATAAAATCAATTTTCAATAATGTGGTTGATCAAAAAAATGATCTGCGGCCTGGTGGGTCTCTCGGTGGGGCATTATTGAACATCGAACATTCGGCTCACGTGCCTCGGCCACTTCGCGGCCATTAGGGCTCAATTAGCCCCTATTTGGGATTTCGCATGCGCCCCCTGACTGGGGACGAGTGCGGCATCCCCGAAGCGTTTGCGGTGAGCGGTCTGCGCTGCTGGCTTGCGAGGGGGTGTGATACCAATGCTTTCGCAGTTGAAATTGTACTAATTCTAGTACACCTACCCGGGTAGTGTTTCCGAACCTTTTCTACTCATATGGACCGTAGTATCTTTGGCCGACCCGCGTTATAGAGATCATATTTATATGTATCCTTTCATAATTCTTCTTAAAGACCTTAACCCTCACAAGAGATCCGTTCCATAGAAAAAGATTAAAATAAACTGTTAGAAAAAGACAAGAACATTATAAATATTTTTTAAATTTTGAATGTTTGTAATTATTATTAGACATTAGCGGGATAATAATTAATCTTATAAATATAATGGAGCATGTAACTCGACGATTTTTTTTTCTCTTAGCATACACTTACAACTGTTGTCAATAAGCACCTTAAACAAATACATTTTCCGCAATGAATATTGATATTTTAAATACAAATTAAATGTATTAATTAGAAAAATATACACATATATAAAATCAATCGCAAAATATTGTTGTTGCTACCGGAATTCCACATTACATACATTTTAATTAGTATTTAAAATATCAGAGACATAATTACAACTTCACAATAAGAATGTGTTCTCCTTAAATAATATATAAGTCGTATCAATGTGTCCAATATTTAATTAAAATGAATTGTTAATTCTGGCGTCTCCTATCAGTTTACTCAAAGGTATTTGAGATTCCGTAAAAACAAAGTAGATGGCTTTCAAATAATGGAACGATAGATGTATTAGTTTGAAAAGTATAACATATAGGTTCGAAAATTTGTCGTCTATCCACTGTGTTTGTATAGCATAATCGGATAATACACGTTCTCCGGATTGGAAGAGATCCAGGTTCGAATCCCGGTAGCGATAACAATATTTTTCGATTTTGATTTTATATGTATATCTTTCTAATTAATACATTTAATTAGTATTCAAAATATCACAGACCGTCTGTTCTGAATAATTACAACTTCACAATGAGAATGTGTTCTCCTTAACAACGTTGATATACTATGATGATGCTTTACATTGTTTGTGACGTACGTGACGTTTGTACTGCGCACGTTAACGGTATAGATTCGTTAAATTTCCTTACCCTGACTGAATGAACCAATGACGCAAGTTTATTTGAACACTTGGCATGGCCTATTGTCGAGAATCGCTTATCTGCGTTCAGTTGTTGGCAATCACCAGTGAATTAACAGGAACAACCTGTGACCTGTGATTTACGAGATGAATACATTATTAACGCCAGGCCGTTAACGGATAGCGGCAGGCCTTCACCACAAAACTAAAAACGATGAGTTAGTTAATATCTTTAGCAGTTAATAATTATATAATGTAATATTAATAATTCAATTGAACGCGTTCAAGAGCCAACAGTCTGCCATTGGATTCGCTAGATAAATATTCTTTGATCCAATATTTTACTCTTTCTATACCACTATATTTAGATATGTATATACAGATGGCCCAAAAAAAGTGAAAATATTTCATAAAATGTGATATAATTACATCAACAATAGCTTAAATAGTTCACTATCTACATACTTATATACATATTTACCAATATTACGTTTTATTTATCTTTGATTATTAATTTTCTCATTGTTTATATTTGGTTTTTTCAAATTGTTGCCCAGAATGACAAAAATCACTGCAGAAGACCGTATTCTGATCAAAAATTTGCGAATTGAAAAACGTCGGGGTGCTAGGAAAATGATCAAAGAGTTTCAAAACAAAGCCTGAAGCTAGACATTACAGCAAGACGGAGCTCCATCTCACACAGCCAGAAATACAATCAACTATCTTCGTCGTGAGAATGTTAATTTCATCGAGCCAGGTGTGTGGCCACCGAACCGCTTTAGATGATGCAATATGGGGGGTGTTTTGATGATTTCTGATTAGTTAAAAATTGTGCAAAAAAAATTACACGTGTCACTCATGTGCTACGAGATGTTCTCACATTTTTTGGGCCACCATGTAAATATCGTCCTCTACTAAGCTCTGGAGCTTGCCCACCTTCAAGGCGACACCAGCTTGTTAATTAGGCATTATTCATAACTAATAACGACTTTGTTCCTAGAACCTTCCATTCAAATATTAAAGCATAATGGGAAAACGGTAAAAGAATTATATGAACAGTTTGCTAAATATATTTTCTGTGACTTTAGTAAGTAATAAATTTTCAAATCTCCGCGGAAACTGTATTTTCTTCTTCTTTTCGTTGATATTAATCATCTCATTATCATCTCGCGCGCCAACGTGATGCTCCTGTCTATGGCGGAATTAAAGTAATAAAGAATGTGAAATCTATTCATTATGACCATACATTTGGTAAATAAATCATATTATATATTTATTCAGTAGGAATCATTATGTTGTATCTACATCTATATAAATATGCTTCTCACTGTTTGTACGTCATACTTTTAAAAACGTTAGCTATATATAAAAATTATTACTGTCTAGATATTTCATTCCGTGTGTCAATAATAATTCCTATCCGGGGAAACGCGTTATCCACTTTCGCCACATCGACTGAATTGTTTGACGACAAATTTTTGAACTTATATGCTGTAGCCCTTTCAAATTCATAGATCTATTGTTCCATTTTTAAAAGCAATCAATTTTATATTGCGACAAATCTCAAACACAACTTTGAGTCAGAATTAAATCAATTAATTAAATTTGGATAAACTTTGATAACACTAATATATTTTTAGATATATAAAAAAATAAATAGAATAGGAAAAGACATAGGTTCGGATCCCGGGTAGCAACTATAATATTTTTTCTGTATATCTTCCTAGTTATTAAAAACTATGTTCTTAAAAACTGCAACTTTACAATGATAATTTATCTTTAAAATAAATGAATGTATAATTAATTTTCTATCCCAAAATATGATTTGTTTCTTGTCAATATTGAGGGGCATATATTATTCAAAATCCAATAGTTAGTTAAATAATCATTTCTAAATTTGCCGGTCCACAAATTTGACAATTTCATTGATAGATTCAATCTCTCATAAACTTTGCAATAAAACCGATCGAATGTTCGTCTTTCATTTAAATACTTGCTACTGAAACACTTGAAGATTGAAATAAATTCCTTTTCAAAATCATAAAAATGGCAACGCTCTCTGCGTCGCCGACTTCCCAGAAATCATCGCGACATGAACATCATCATAAAACTGAATCTCCATCAATAATTTGGTATTCCCCTATAAAAATATTCGCTTTCCACCGTTTGGGTTCGAATTCCACGGAATAAAAGCGGGGATTCCCTGCAACACTTCCAATAAAGGCAGTTCCCGACACCCGCGCGCCACTAAACTGCGGAAACGGCGAGGAAAACAGTGGAAAACTGGAAAATAAACTAATTTGAACGGTAATCTGTGGAATTCCTACCCGGAGAGAATATTTTGTCCATTTTTGTTGTTGATGGCGCAGTAAAAATATGGAGAGGGGGTTAATAGGTTATCTGCGACATGTTTTTACATTTGTAAGTGATAATATATTAAGGTAAATTGCTGGAATAAGGGCGCACCAGCGCGTTCATCTTGCAACCTTTGTAGCGATTAACCGAAATGTAGAAGAGGCATGGAAGTGGCAAACAATGGATGAAACCATCGTCATGGAAAAGCTTGAACGTAGAAAGAGTTACGATGGAAGTTTTTATCCCATTGGCATACCCCTCCCCTGTCTGATAGGGTCCATAACATTAAATTTTTAAGTAGAACACATTTTTTTTGAGAACACATTCTTATTGTGGAGTTGTAATTGTTCAGAACGTTGGTCTGTGATATTTTAAATATGAATTATATATATTAATTATAAAGATATACATATAAAATCAATTTTATCATCAATCAAAATTGATTATCGAACCTATATGTTACTTTTTTGATATTAATACATTTGATCGTTCCACAATGATAATGATTGTCGCTGTAGCATAGTTGGATAATGCACCTTCCCCGGTTAGGAAAGAGATCCAGGTTCGAATCCCGGTGGCGCAACAACAATATTTTTCGATAAAATTGATTTTATATGTATATCTTTCTAATTAATATATTTAATTCATATTTAGAACACATTTTGTTATGGAGTTTTAAAAATGGCATAACAGATTTTTAAAGGGCTACAGAATATAAGTTCAAAATTTGTCGTAAACATACTTCGTTGATATAGCGACATTGATAACGTATTTCCCCGGATAGGAAAAGGTCCTGGTTTGAATGCCGATAGCAACCAAAATATTTTTTCGATAAATTGATTTTTTCTGTATTTTGTTGTTGATAAAAAAATTTATAGACATTTTTTTGGGCTGATACCTTAAAAATGTTTTCTAAAATTATCTTTAAAAAAACAAATGAACGGTAGTTAGGGTCTGACCGAAGGTCAGTCTTTGGCCGAAGCCGAAGCCGATTGTTCTTAGAAATCTTAGAACACCGACTAGATAGTATACATAACTGTTACTTAGTTTTATGCTTTATGGTGTTGATAATAATTGTATATATATCCATTAAATATATAAATTACAGTTTTCCAGAAATGATAAACTGAATTTTATTTCATTCGTAATAAGTTCATGCGTTTTCGGCGCCTAAATACAAAGCTACAGCTTCGGCCAAACCTTCGGCAGATTTTAGCCGAAGCTGAATGTGCAGCCGAAGGTGGCCGAAGCCGAAGCCGAAGCTTCGGTCGGACTTTAATGGTAGTACCAGGTTTTTATGATCACATTTTTAAAGTGTAAAAGAATCTCAATGAAATAGTATTTTTCTGATCTGCATAAAAAATCACCTCAACTACTTCTAAATGGTGGTTCGAATGGAAATATATACCTACCTAGCAGGGGCGTGCAGTGCATACAAGCAAAAATAAAAATAAATTAAATAATTGGATTAACATAAACGAAAACTTATTTTACAATTTGCGCCATCTGTCTACCAGTAGAGACTTTAATTGCTAAGTTCTAAAAATTACCACGACAACTCACCGCTGTACCCATGGCGCTCTTTTATATTCGCCGCATCGAACTATTCACATTACTCTCTTCGGTCTTTAAGCTAGTGAATTACTCAAGTCATATAAATGACTATTTACTGAATTGAAAATTTATTTCGGTTGATCCGTTTTGTATGGAGTCATGCTGTGTTTTTAACAGAATAACTTATAACTGCGTGCAAATCAATGAATTGTCTACTTCCATTTTTATTAATTTGCGAATTTTACTTACTTACTGTTTTTAACCTGTTGATTTCACGATTGTTCTTTAAATTTGTTACATGGATTGGTTTATGATTTGGGTAAAACAAAAAACAAATGAGAGAACTATTTCCTACGTTAACCTTTAATAAAAATAATTATTTTCTATAGTTATTACGTGAAGAATTTTCAAACAATAAATTAATCATGTTCAGTCATAGAAAGTGTTCTTAAAAACGTTCATATATTTTTTATATAAGTAAGAAGGTATTATTTTACGTTAAAATTTAAACTTTAAAAACAGTATTAATAATTCTCTAGAATTATAAATAAATACATGATAGGGTCGTATAAATGACGGATTTATTTTGTCTAAAGACGTTGGATTAAACGAAACAACATGTATTGTATTACATATATCATTGTTAACAGTATTACCTAAATCTATACCGACTGCACGCCATTGCTACCTCGGTACCTTCTTCTTTTTTCCATCTGACATCTAGTGGCCTCAATCAGATGACACTCGGCTCGTAATGCACCTCCACAGGTCCAGCTCCTGGGTCGCCCGCTCAGCTGACTCCAGGGTCACTCTAGCTAGACGTGACGAATCTTTTCACCGTCGTGGCGCACTTTTAGATTTCCTTCGTCCAAAAGTTGGGCAAAATAATTGGAAAAATATTTTTATACTGCCAACTATGTGAATATCTATTTTGATTAATTTAATTTAGACTAGGTTGCATTTTATTACTCAATTGCGAGAAAATGAACTATAACAATTTTATTACAGACAATATTTGGGGAGAGTGGGGACAATTTCAAAAATATTAAAATATTTAAAGTTTAAATACTAATTAAATGTATTAATGAGAAAGATATACTTATAAAATCAATTTTATCGAAAAATATTGTCGTTGCGCCACCAGGATTCTAACCTGGATAGGTGCATTATCCGACTATGCTACAGCGACAGTACTTTTGACGACAAATTTTCGAACCTACATGTTGCACTTTTTTAAATTAATACATCTTCAACTTAACAATAAAATATTTTTTCCATAAGAATTAAAATAAAATATCGTTCGTAATATAATCATTTAAGAATGTTTAAATATTGAAGAATTATAACAACATTATCAATAGGGGTAAGATATTGCAGCCCCTACGTTGTATTGGCTTTATTGAAACCCTAGACAGACGCTGTCGCTTCACAACGCATCCCTTGTGTACTAGAGTCAAAATGCTTTGGTCATTTTGTTTCTGGTCGAAAACAGCACTGCTACAGATAAATTCGTGCGTAAACACACAGACACCAGCAACAGTGAATTCTATCATTCGTTCCGTATCCGCAATGTTTGAAAGTATTCGACACTCAGTTCTGCCTGTCAGAGGTCTTCGAATACTGCATGCACGCATTCGTCAACAGCTAACAACGTACAAAAAAACGACTTTAATACGTACGGGTATAATGCACTAAATAGCATATATATTATTACAAAGTGAGCGCATTGTTTTGAGAATTTTTTTTGTGTGACGCATTTTTGACAGTCTGCAGGTATACACTTGTTATCCAGCATCCCTTCAACGAAAAGTCACCGACCGCCACTGACAGACATCCATCACCGGGGGGTCATATATATCATCACATATCTGGGACTGTTTCAAAAGAAATTGTAATAAGCGACTCTAGCCCGGCATTATTAACATTATGACTCCATAAAAAATAGTTATACCCACTTTAAACACGAAAAAGTAAAATTTTATTTCCGCCCGTAAAAACACTCAAATATTACTGCTGCGTAACCAGTGAGGTGGAGTACCAGACTAAGTGTCTATTCCCGAGAATATTCACAAATACGATTCCATTTTCTCCACACCGTAGAACCGACCCCGTTCGTTGACAGCCGAACCATTAGGGATATCAAAAAAGTCGTTTTTACTAGTTTAAAAATATTTAAAAAAAAAAAAAAAACATTTTTTTTAAACGTATATTATAGAACTTATTCTTCTTATTTTCTCCTTCTTGTCATTATTGACATTCGACATGTAGGTCCTTCCTTGCAACAACACTGTATAACGCTTTTCACAAATGTTGATAGATATGCGTTAAATTCGAACTGTAAATCCGGATCGCGATAGGATCTAAATGAACGAATTCCCGTAATCTGAATCACCACAAGGCATGGGAGGGAAGTGGGAAAGGGTTCTAGTCGAAGGACCAGTGATCCCGGGAACCGGTGTTCGGAAGGACTGCTCGCCTTACCTTGTATATGACATCTCCGTAATGTCCGCAGTCACCGCCGAGATCACACAAATAAATGGCACGCGGATGAGCCGATCTCCGATACCATTTGAATACGGCGATGTCACAAGTTCACCCACGGCACAGACAATACGCGATCAAAACACAATATCGCAATATACAGTGGCGGTGCACTGGAGCTGAAAGTCTACACCGCGAATACTATCGCGATGTCGGTCAAGGTCACAATTCACACTGAAAAGACGAGCATTAGGAAATATATGGATGGGAATTTGATTGCGGAAATGTGTCAGTAATATGGGTAGCGACCAAATTCGAAAAGACGCGCCAAAAGTGTGTTTACGAATTCGGAATAGACGGAGTGTTGGTCATTTTGTATGATATACAGTTTAATTACAGGTAAGATCACTTAGAAAATATGTGTAATAGTATTTTTATTTATTTTATATGGTTACTTTATAAACCAATCGATGCCCGAGGAGATACAATGTTGTGGCATTCATAGCTCGGATATGCCCAAAACCGTTATATAGTATTGTTGCAAATATATAGTGACTTCAATCAGATAAATTTGATATGTCGTTACATTATTTGAAGGCCATCTACATTGTTTTTACGGAATCTCAAATACCTTCGAGTAATCCGATAGCAGACATTAGAATTAACAAATTCATATAGGTTTGAAAATTTGTGGTCAAAAGTACCGTCGCTGTAGCATAGTTGGATATTGCACCTTCCCCGGTTTGGAAATAGATCCAGGTTCGAATCGCAGTAGCTCAACAACAATATTTTTTCGATAAAATTGATTTTATATGTTTATCATTCTAATTAATACATATAATTAGTATTTAAAATATAAATCTATATAATTAATAAGATAAGATAAGGCCCAAGAATATCCTTTTTTAGACACTTTAGTGCATAATTATTGTTACTAAAGAATTGGAAGAATCTTTTGTTAATTGTTATTTACAAGGCTTGTTGCGGTTGGATTTGTTAGCAGGATTGTCCATGGAAATATTTATAAAACATTAGAAAAAGCGTTGTAACATTTTGGAGGTTGGCGTTACGTTTTATTGGTTGGTGGAATAAGATCCCGTGGACTGTATTGAGTTTAATATTAATCAGTAGACGCAATCCGAATTGGAAGTCTGAAGAAACATAAAGGCAGACAGATCTAGCCTACCTTGCTTTAAAGTCCAGGGTTGAGTGTCGTCTTCACCTCCGGTTGACGAGCACGTTTGTTGTGCCGAACCGAGAGATGACTGCACTTCTGTAACTATTGAATACACTTCCTCTTCACGGTCCCAGCGTTACGCGCGGTGCGGATATAGGACGGCAGAAAAAAAAGGCACAAGATCTTGATAGTTCGCGGTCTGAGCGCAATCTGTCCCCCCGTCGGCGAAATCGCGCAAGTAATGAGTTGACTAGAGCGGGATAGGTATATGGATGGACAAAAGGGACAGGGAATAAATATTTGACTCACGTCAATACGGGTATTTAAGAAATGTGTGGAAAAAAAAGATTTAGCGGTGATTGATAATAAGATTTAATTTATTGAAGATTTAGTCAGCTGCAGTTGGATATTCATGACTTCATCTATCTATGCCTACTCGGTCGGGTCGGGTCGGGGGCCCCAAGCTCCAGATCTGTTAATATTGATAGCATAACCTTAAATATCGTCTCTATCTGTGTTGCTGTTTACAGTTCATATTGTGATATTATACCTAGCCTTGACAAAAGGAAAAGGGTCTTCAATAATCCCCCGCACCATAAATGGTATGAAACATGTATCCTTGAGATATAATATATTTATTTAAAATAAATACTTAGATATAAAAAAAAATCATTCAAACAATCGACGTGACATATTAGATGGCCATTTTCGTACGATTCAAATGAATATATTTTTAAGTTTTCATGGTTAAAAGTGAAATAAACATATTCGCTGATGACCCTGCTTGACTGAACGGCAGCTAGGTGGCGTTTAGCACCTTCGAAAAGGTTCTGTCATTCCGGGCGGGCCGGATGGGCGCCCCGAGTCGCCATTTTATTTTACGGCGGCCATTTGCAGGCGCACGTTTTTACCGCCAAATCGACGGAAGGGCTTTCGAATTGTACAAAGAGTGCCTGCCGTTTCACTCGTAATATTTGGGTACGTATTGCATTATCCTCACAAGAGTGGGGGGGCCCTCAAATATGACGATTTTGAAGAGTGACGAATGTATGCAGGAGTGGGAAAATAGGATTTAGGAAGATGAACAAGTGTTGTCAGCAGCTATCTCGTAGTTTTGTTATGTCCAGTGATGATTCTCCAGCAATATTACCAACCGGTCCGGTTGTATAATTTGAACAATCGTTTATTTAAATGTGGATTTCGCATATTAATAGTTCAATTAGAATTAAATATATTAATTAGAAAGATATACATATAAAAACAACTCTATAGAAAAATATTGTTGTTGCGCCACCGGAATTCGAACTTGGATCGCTTTCCAAACTGGTGAAGGTCCATTATCCAACTATGCTACAGCGGCGATATTTTTAGCGACAAATCTTCGAACCTATATGTTAAGAAATATATCCTAATTAATCGTTCCATTATTTGAAAGAGCCATCTACCTTATTTTTACAGAATCTCAAATACCTTTTAAATAATTCGAATCCCGGTGGCGCAACAACGATATTTATCGATAAAATTAATTTTATATATATATCATTCTAATATATTTAATTCATATTTAAAAAAATATCACAGACCTTCTGTTCTGAATAATTACAACTTCACAATAAGAATGAGTTCTCCCTAATAATATAGTTGTATCGATGTGTCCAAAATTTAATAAAAATGAATTGATAATTCTGGAGTCTGCTATCAGATTACTCAAAGGTATTTGAGATTCTGTAAAAATAAGGTAGATGGCTCTTTCAAATAATGGAACGATTAATTAGGATATATTTCTTAATACAGGTATTACACACCTATATGATTTTTTAATGAAACACATTTTTTTTATTGTGAAGTTATAATTTAAATACATAACTTACGTATCATCACGCCGCTTCGCCACACTCCTCTGTCCCGACACACAATTCTCGCCTCATTCACATTTATACATCTTCTCATACGAGCTCGCCGATTGTTGAGGCTTCTGACATAACCATCCTCCATTATCTGGTTTACCCGGTCATGTCAAGTCTCCCGTGGACGTCCTCTATTTTTGGTGCGATCAACACTTGCGTCATATATCTTTCTTACCATTCTCTCCTCATTCATCCATTCATCATATGACCAAACCACCTATGTGATCATTTCTTAATCTTACTCATTATACTAACATCAGCTTTACATTATTTACTCTGTCATAAATAGATTTGCCATGTATACGCTCATTTTTACTGCATTCGGTCTACTTTAGTTCCTATTACTAGTAAATTTTCAAAGTAAGCTAAACGCTTGTATTATAAAAATAGGACTAACTTGATAGACTCCTGGAACGAGACTCAAACCCCCCTACTAACTAGATCACTAGGCGAATATTGTAGCCACTATGCTATTTTATTCAATTATTTGAAAGCAATCTACTTTATATTTACGGAAAATCTCAAACGCCTTTGAGTAAAATCCTGACAGGGGACGCCAGAATCAAATTAATTCATTAATTTTTATTAAATTTTTGAGGAAACATTAATACAACTTATATATTAATAGTAATAAAAGTAAACTGAATGTAGTGAGTACACAGTGAAGCTGTGAAATTAAAAATTTATCTGACATAATATTATGATATATTAAAATCTGAATAATATGATAATAATTGTGATAGAAATATTTCGAGATCCCATATATTTTATTTCGACATATTTCGCTGAAATTCTAATTAAGTACTTTTTTTTTTTCAAACATGTACTGACTGCACGCCGTTGGACGCAGGTGTGTGTGTGAAAATCTATGGACGGTAGAGCGTAGAATGGACGAATTATGAGCGAATATTTAGCTGTTTGTAGCGTAGTCGACAGAATAAAAAAGGATCTCTGAGGCGGTTTGGTCATGTGAAACGTACGGCCTTGGAGAGGACTGCCCTTTTAAAAGTTTGCCCCGGTCAGCCGAGCAAGCCGGGGCAACCGTGTTACCCTGGAGAGTGGCAACTAATTCTCCAGTATCATAATAATTATAGCTTATGGGGTGCCGAAAAACTCATTAGCTAAGAAATCAATGAAGATTCGGATACCGGAATATTTCGCCTATGTGAGAGAGGAGGCGGGGGGGGTCCACCTTTCTCGGAACCGTTGTAGTAGTTTCAACTTCTTTTATCGGTTCCACTCACAGTGCTACAGAAACGCGAAATGTACAATTAATAAACACAAAAGAAGGGAGATAAGAAAACAAAATCTAATATAAGAGATTTCGAAAACGAATTGAGATTTAAGATTTCCTGCGCCCTTTTAAGTGCTATCTTTAAAATACAGGTATATAACAACATTAGAAACAAACAGATAATCAAGTGTTATGTACGGAAGGGCAGAAACCAGTGGGTACAAGACAGCCATTAAAGGGCTAACTATCAAGTACACTCTCCCATGAAGGGACTTGGACGAAACACAATGAATACATTAAATCACGAAAAAGAGGGACTGGTCGCAGTAGGACGTTGCAGCTGCGGAATCTGAGAGTCCGAGTGCACGGTTCAACAGGGATGATCAACAAATCAGGGATGGGGGCGCCCAGAAAAAATTCACTCGAAGGCGTCACAGAGGCTAGGGCCGGCGCTGCACGTGGCAAGCGTGTCGGGATCTCTGCCCGCCATTGCGGAGAAAAGACGTGACGGTGGGTCAGTCGGTCGGTCAGTTTAGCCAATCACCATGTCAAACTATCTCCCCGCGTGACATCGATTGTCGTAAAGCAGACGAAGCGTCCGCGCGGTCGGGTCACTCGCCGCCAGGAGTGCAGAGAGCACAGGGTGGGTCACGGGTAGTGGGCGATGGGCGCCCGAGGAAGCTGTTGCGACCGGCTCATACATATTGATAAGGAGGCAGTCTCCGCGGCGAGGCCCCGCCCCGCTGCGCGCGCACGGGGCGCGGGCCGAACACATTTTGGTACCGACCACTCGTCTAGTGCTATACGATGATTGTTTGTCTACAATTAAGATGATACACACCGGAGTGCTGTCACATCTGATTGCAACGCAGTCGACTGCACTTATTGCATGTCCTGCATAGGTGGAATCAAATCTGCTTCGTGTTCTGTAATTTGAATTGACTAAATATTTTAATGATATTCAGTTTACTAATATTAAATATTGTTCGGGATTCGAACCTGGATCTCTTTCCTAACCGGGGAAGGTGCATTATCCAACTATGCTACAGTGACAATATTTTTAGCGACAATTTTCGAAGCTATATGTTACCTTTTTTTTTGTTGATATTAATACATTTATTGAAAGAGCCGTCTGGCTTATTTTTACAGAATCTCAAATACCTTTGAATAAACTGATAGCAGACGCTCAATTAATTTTTATTAAATTTTGGACACATTGATACAACTTTATTATTAGGAGAACACATTCTTGTTGTTAAGTTAAAATTACAACTTCACAATAAGAATGTGCTCTCCTAATACTAATAAAATAAATAAAACATTATTTGGTACCGCACATCTCAAATATTTTGGATGAAGACCTCTCAGAGCATCAGCTCAGGTAATGCTGCTAACAATTTATGTATATAGCTACATAATATAAGAGATGTTCGCTGTCTTCTTATCTAAACGGAGGTCTATGCTAAAGGAGACAGGCTCATCTCACATAGCTATCAGTGAAATCTAAACAGTGTATCGTTTATTTTTATTTATTTACTGTGCTGAATAAAATACAAGCGAGTCAAAAATGTAATGAAATGTTGCGAGTAATTTTCAGCTTTTCACTAAAATAATCAATAGATCTTACATGAAATATCATGAAATGAAAGCAGTATCGATTATTGTGGTCTTTAGTCAAAGTAAAGTGTAAGAATCGAGCGCGGCAACACCGGCGTTAGACCAAACGATCGCAAAATTGAGTTAGCGTGTGTTAATGCCGTGGGCTGCCTATAGTATCAATGGCATCACATAAACTGTAAGAGGCTAGCTTTGTTCATTTGCAATCTATTTTTCAGTGCCGTAGAGAAATACGGAGAATGAAACATGATATACTAAAAAGAAATTATAAATCTGTCACATTCGCATAACCGCTTCTCGAGTAGACACGTATGAGAGCCATTTAACATTTTGATCTCGTCATTGTATACCTAGTCCGCCGTGATAGCGGGTTGTTTGATCGATAGTATAAAAAATATTTACGTCTCGAATGTAGAAGTGAAGAATGAAGATGTTCGTATATTTAACAAGTTGGTCACAATGATAATATGAATGCAATCTGAATTGTTGCAAATGCCTGACTGGTTATCTCCTCTCACCGGTACACATATTTTTCGGTTTATTTTCCGAAGCTTCAGTGAGGACCGGTTGTGTGACCAGTAGTAACTGTTAACTATAGTAAAAAAAGATTTGCCAAAACGGGTTGTTTGATGGTTAGTAAATAAATATTCACTTCTCGAAAGTGCATCCCGCAGTAAAATCATTTTACTCTGCGATATCCGATACTAAAACGCGAGAACACACAGCTGTTCCAAAAGTCATCTGACACATTGATACTATGAAAGTTGCAGTATGCGATAATTAATCATTCAATATCCCACTATTTTAGTGATGAGAGTTCATGCGATGATAATCTTATTATTTAATATACAAATACAATATGAAGAAAGGTCATTTGGAAGAAAGGAATTAAATTGTAGGAAATTTATTATTGACAATTTTACTTTTGAATATGACTACTAAACTGCATTGTGTAGGCGCCTAGATACTAGGTTTATGCACATATTACTTTTATAATGTATAGATATTTATAAATAAGTAGTAGTAGTAGTAGAAGTATCTCACCGAAATTACAAAAGTAAGAATAATTTCTAAATCGTTATATTTGCGATAGCTCAATTTGAGCTCGACGGGTTGCCAGTGATGTTCGCTAACTGGGCATTTGTTCTGGCATTGGGGCCTTTTTTTTCAGTTACGCCACTGTGTTATTTATTTTACTATTAGTGTCCGCTTTAAAAGAGAATGCTACAAATTTTAAACTGAAAAAGTAAAAAAAATATAATATTTATTTACAAGTTGACAACACAATACTAATTCGATTCGTTTGTTCATTTAACCCTTTGCATTTTGTCTTTAAGGCTTTTGTGATTCTGACATTATATGTTAATTAGCGCTGGAACCAAAGCTTTGGCGCATCCCTGAGCAAGTCGTTAATTATAAAGTTTCCACAGCGACGCAGCCCGCAGATAAACATTTAATTCACAATTGATTGGATGCATTTAACCCCCACCTTTATCTAACCAATTCCGTTTTTCAACTTCACTGCGAAAAGAAAATACACCAAATGAGATGCAAAAAAAAATCAAACACAAAAATCTTTAACTTCTTTCAAACTCGTGTCATGTTCTTCTTATTATGATATATTATTCAAATATCTTTATTTGTGCTAAGCTTAGGAAAAAAAAAATGTGACGTGTAAATTACCTTAAGGCCAGTGTCCCCACGATGAGATAATCTCAAAGATTTAGTTGAGACACATCTCAATACCATACGGTCGTTGATACTGCAATACAACTTACATATGTCAAAAAAAATAAAATATTTTGTTTATTGATGTTGTATCAAAATTTTTGAGCTTTACACCATTACTTAGAATCGTATAACACTTTGTTAAAACCACTGTCTATTGATAAATTAACATGTTTCAAGTGCAATGATTTCTTCTTCTGAATATAACGTATACTAAATTTTAAAATACAAGCGAAAAAGAAAAAAAAACTATAAATATAAATGATGGGTAACCAATTGCGAACTTCTGTGAAAACAAATTTAAAAGGTAACTATAGTAAAAATAATTTTGTTATTTATTTTACTATTAACAGTTTTTCTTCATTTTTAAATTTCTAATATATCTAACTGTAAACCCGTGAAATTTGTATATAATATTTCTAAACCCTTATTTTTTTCAAAACATGATTGGAAAATTCAGAATAATTATTGCTATTTAGACATATAAAATGCTCCTTAATTCTATTATTAAAATTTCTGCAAGTTTTACCTGTATAAAAATAATTATAATCATTGCTAATTAATTTGTAGAAAAAGTTGGCCCCAAGAGTCCATGTCTCATATGCTTGCATTACTGTGTTTGACTTAATGAACATAAGTTTCGATTTGATCAATTTCTCATGTTGATAATTTATCAATATCAATAATATTAATAAATTATAAAACAGATCAAAAAAGTTCGGTTGAAATCAACTATTTAATTATTAATTACACGCGGTGGAACGGAGTGAGCGACAAAAGCTGCTATCGTAACGGGAACCGGAAAGAAAATGATTCACTTCGGCCCGCGTTGCTCGGAACGTTTCACAATAAAATCAATCGTGTGTGGAGTGATAATTCTTTTGGAATGGTTCAAGATGTTCCCTAACCATGTAAAACAAATTCATTGTGATTTATACTCGAGATTGACAATACCTTGTCATACCAAATATCAATTGTGTGCGACATTTAATTATGCGATATATAGTGATGATTATATCGTTATTTGAACTGTCGCTTGAACCGTTAATGTGCGACATTTAATTATGCGATATATAGTGATGATTATATCGTTATTTGAACTGTCGCTTGAACCGTTAATGTGTTACATTGTAATTATGATCGGTAACCGATGAACTAAGGCGCCGCGCATAATTAAATCCGACTCTAATTATATTAATTTTATGGAATATATTTTAATGTGTAATTTGTATCAAGTCGTGAAAATGAGATATTTAAATCATATTTCCAATTCGGTTGGTCAGATCTTAGCGCGCCCGTCGAGCATTTAAAGTGAGTAACTAATCTTGAATGGAGTTCTTTTCCCGTTTCGTTAATCTCTCGGAGATTTTTCGATCTCAATAAGTAATCACTGAACCATAATTAAGATCTCCGCCCCCATTGCGAAGTTATTCCATTACTTCCACTACCCTCACAAGCAGGCGGGCGGGCACCCCGGCAGCGGCTAGACCGACGCCTTTGCAACCCTAATCTAAAGGAGGATAAGGTCACCAACATTTTAGGACGTCGAATATAATATATATATACACGATGAATTTAATATACAATCTAAACGACTTAATATATTTTTTAATACGCATCCATATCGGTCCGTCCGTGAACTCCCGCTCCTTTGACTATGCTCCGCCACTGTTGCTTTTCCATTTGGTCGGTTCAATGAATGGGGGATCTTTCTCTTCCTCTTCTTCCTTCATCGTGGCCCACCACAACAAGCTTCTCCAAGCTATCTTCCCTTCTCGCAAGATGCTCAAAAAATTGAAGGATTCATCTCATACAAATGGTGGAGAGTCTGATCTTGATGTTTAATTCCTGCACAATGGAGACAGTCGTGCATCCCTTGTGTTCTGGAGTCAAAAGGCTTTAGACTTTTTTTGTTTCTAGCCGAAAACAGCGCTGCTGCAAATAAATTCGTCCTGTCCTTTAGAGACCAGTCGTAGCAGACACACATACATATACACACCGGAAAAAGTGGATTCTATCATTCGTTCCGTATCCACAAACTTTAAAAGTATTCGACTTTTATACATACAGATATTATACATACTAACCAATTCGGTTTGTTTTGACAGAATATACAATATTCATGACGTTGTTCATCAAGTTTCTTGGATTTAGGTAGAGTGACAAACTAACCCGTGGACGCCCCCCGTATCCATAAAGTTAATCCTTTTTGAAGATATCTTCGTAAATACTAACAATTCATCAAAACAAAGTACCTACGCGGATATCTGAACTGAAGTAGAATAAAAAAGAACGATAAAATCCTTTATATTCGTTTCCATTCGATTCCGTGATCTTAAATGTAAATTCAGTCTGTATGTAGGTAATATATAATACTTGACGTGTTATGCAAATGCCATGCGCTTATATTTCTTAATATTTGCAATCTGCACAACACTTGCATTAGTGATTTGTCTCCCACGGGCGCAAAAAGTGTAAACCTTCCCTAGCCAATTAGTAAATACATGTCTATTGAGTCTATATAAGTGTTATATTCAATTCAATCCGATGTAAAATATAATTTGTGGTAACACAGAAAGCGGTCACACATAACCTCACATTAAAAAGTATAACAAACATCTCTGTCACAAAAGGAATAAAGAGAGATCAATTGAAAAGAAGGATCTTACGAAATATATAATTAACTTTCGATAATAATTCAAATTTTCGCGTTTTTGTGTGTTTTTATTATTAATTTATATCATAAGTTATACACTAGATTTGACTTATATGGGACCTTTAGACTCATTGAAAACTAATACACTGCACATTATTTGCCACAATTATGACAATACAAGTATTATAAGAAAGACCGTGACTCTTAAATTACTTTTCCGCGTGCCACAAAATTGCCTCGATATGGAAAATTCTTGCATATACGAAATGTATAATCTCGAAGTCAAGACAACAGAGACCAATCTGAGTTAATTGTAAAAAAATAATAGAGTTATAAACCATTCAATTTGCAGAACCTTTTTATATAATATATTGTATTTACTTACATGCTTCGAGGCTTCAGGTACTATTTAAAACTAAGTTTTATATCAAAAACAAAATAAATCGTTACTAAATACAAATCAATGTGAATTATTACTGAAAGATTAGTCTTAATACTCAATTTAAATTTACTAAAACCATTTAAGCTTTTATTACCGCTAATAAAAGCATTTCTTTCTCATTTAATATGCTAAATTAATTAATAGTATGGTTATGATTAAATAGATGATTATTCATTTACATTACACACAAAAGTGTTTATTGTGCGCGGTGCCAGCGCTGCAGTGAAGAATGGGCGCCCCACGACTCGGCCCGCGGCGGCGGCGGTACCTACCCTCGAAGAAATTAACGGCACAGCGCGCTCCATCAACTTCGCACCTCCCTCCGCGGCGGCAACACTCGAGGGAAGTTCCTCTTCATATGGAGCCAACACCGATCCACTCCGAAACACTCACTTTATATTATTAATTGCGAATGTCTTAGGTACATCATAATCATAAAAAAATATATTATTTTATTATTAAACTGAACACTCCCTTTAAATACTCTTCGCAAATAGACTTGAATATCCTGATCTTCAACCCTATTTCACATGTTATCGATTAACACTGACATGAATACATTCTTCATGATGCAGGCTCAATTCAAAAACGAAATTATATTATATTATTCATGGGTGATACCCGTTCGAACGTGTAATACGCGCCTACCATAAACGAGCACTTTTAACGCCAAGGACTATCGACATAGGCACATTGCAGCTATTGATTTCGATAACCTTGAAACCCACGTACTTATATGCGGTAGTTTTAAATATATTGCACATTCTCCTTAACCCTTCCCGAACCATGCAGTAACACAGGTCTACCGCTCTGATTAAATTTTGTAATATTTCGGTAAATATACGCAACATATTTAATTTAATTTGAATGAATATATTTACGCTTAAAAATGACTAGTGAAAAATCAATTATCTAAGGCGAATCCTACAAAAATAATTATTTTTTATTCAGTTCATTATAAAATTACAACGTTGACAAAAATACCATTTGTAGTAAGACAGAAAGAAATCAACATACGAATATAATTAATTGTCATTAATTAAATGAAGATGGATAAAAAGGTAGGTTGTATTATAAAACGCAACCTCATATACAAAACTTGATGAATGCTCCGAATTTATAATATTACATATTTTTTTAATATTTAATGCTCAATATAAATAAGATGATTTATGTTTAAAGGCAAATAGAACTCTAATTTCTTGCGGTAACACGAGTTGACAGCATGGCTGCGTGCGAGTATTTTATATCGCGGTATGGTAAAGGTTAACTATCTGTTTTCTTCTATATAACATTAATTAATGCGCCTAATATCACACCTAAGATCATCTAGGGCAGTTAGGGCAGCAGGGCAGGGACTTTCCAGTGAGAAGAGCCAAATATTACAGATTCTCAACATTTTCATAGAACCGTAATACAAATTTACTGTAAAAAAAAAAAAAAACTCTAATTCACGATGCAGTCGTGGGCTACTTAGAAAAATATAATATATAAGAGTTATAAAGCTTCAGTAGCCCAGTGCTATACTTATAAAACAAGAAAAACTAAATAATTAAACACTCTTTGGACGTGGTAAAGTTTACTATAGTCCGACCAACGTAAATTGGTGAGCGGTGACTTTTCGAAATAACATTCCCTCCGTCCGCGCGCGGCTGTTCCCCTCTTCATAAGATTCGGTACAGTGGCGCCCTCCGCCGTTCGCCAATTTTCGTTGGTCGGACTATAGTTAGAACGGTGATCTTGCGTCGCCTTTGAAAGCTTCGCTATGTCGGACAAGTAATTACTTGTAGATAAAAATATGAGATGGAGTTGAAGAGTTGCTGACGCCTGATCTCGAGTATACAAAAAACATGACTAAATTAATTATGTCTAATTAATAGCGGCCTCAATCAGATGAGCTACGGCACGCAATGCAACTCCACAAGTCTCAACCCTGGGTAGCTCTGTCACGGCTGACTCCGGGTTCTTTCTCTTCAATCAGGTGCGATGCATCCGTCCACCGATATGGTACTTCTTCATCCTAATGTCGAAATCTAATTATCCTGAGATAATTAAATTTTTTGTCATATCGACGCCTTGATAAATTGGAAGATTGTATTATTTTCTAGCGCAATTAGAGCAATTGCTTTCTAAGTATTAAAGAAAAAAATATTAATTATATTATGTTATTTTGGCATTGCTTGTTGAACGATATATATTAAATAACTTATGCAATTTACTTCCAAAAGCATTCTATAATAAAATATATGTATATTTGAATGCAGTTTTAATAATATAAAAATGATACTTGCAAATGGTTCAAATACTTTACCACAAATAATAATACAAGTAATAGATAAAACAAAATTAATTTTTCTACCGAGCACCCCTCTATTTCAATTCACACCTCAATGAACTAGATATTTTCAATACTTCAGTTACCTCAATTAAATCTAAATTCAACATATAAACTTCCAAGGTCTTTATTTTTTTTTTTTTATCACTCAGATTTTATTCCCTATCCCATTTTCCTTTTTCTTTCCCCTCGAATATTTTCTTACATTTTTCTCTATGATGAAATTTTTATTCTCACATTTTTCTGCTTCATAGTCCTTCATAAATTTTAAATTGTACTCACCTGTATAAAGTATATCGTATCTTCTGAGAAAACATGTAACTGGTTTAATTATTGTTTAGCTTTTACTGATTTTCATATTTGCCGATAAACTGTATGTTTTCTGAATAAAGTAAAATAAAAATTAAGATTATGTTTCGTATCAAAACCCTCTGTAATTGAGTAAATGGCTCAATAGTTTTTGGTGGTATGTCACTGGCTTGTACCAAGTAATGCGAGTGACAAACACATCTAAAATATGCGTGTTGAGTTTCAAACACCTCTATAAATGGTATTGAGTGGCAAATCACTCTAAAAAAATTATAAATTTCGTAATTTCTCAAAATCGACAACATTTTTGTGTTTTTTTTTTTGCATTCAAAATATCTAATGAGGCATTTAATTCAAAATTCAATTTTAAATATACTTAAAACAAAATGCTGAATTTTAAATTTGTAGCTTTGAATCTATACTTTTCTGAGAACAGAGATCAATGGAGGAAAACTCTTGAGGATACCATGATCCATGTCGTGGCCAAGAGATTTATAGCCATTAGAAATGATGATGATAGTATTGTCACTTTCTTTCTTACATGTGAAGAATGGCGAGCCCAAAACCAAGTGTGCTTCCTGGCTCCGATATGTCTCTCCTGTCCACTATGGCTCGTCTCCTCCCCAGTACAGCATGCCATATGGTACTATTAAAAAAACAGATTAATTTGAAATATAGGAAATCTCTCGCTAACTATCGGCCAATTGAAACAGTGCAGAAATTTTGCAAATTAAACACACCAGTGCGTGCGCGCGATAAATTGCATTGTTCGCTGCACCGAGCACTGATTTGCTCGGGAAATTCACTACAATAAAACACTTGTCAACACGGTGTCACACCCCCGCACTATTTCCGGTTCCGTTTAAATACGCTTCCGGTTAGGGTTGCCAGAAATGGTTACAAATTCTCGCCGACTTCAGTTCAATATTGCTTAAACGGCGAATCCGGAACGATGTTGCACTAGGCGGAATGAATATATTAAAACAATACATAGAAGCTTTAAAAATTAATATATTATTAATAATTAATGCACTCCTTATTATGTGAGTGATAATCCCTATAACATGACAGTAATAAATGCAACACCATCTTCCAAAAAACAAGCAAGTTCCCGCGTAATAGCGGCCATTTAAATTTCACAGTAGCGAAGATTGGTATTGGTCGAATGCTAATATAAATGGTGACGGGTGAAAGCAACTGATTTTGTAACTAACACCGATTATGAATGGCCAATTTACATCAAAAAGAGTACAATTAATGAAGTAGCTAAGAAGACAAATGCATTAGAAGTTTAAAAAAAGGGAAAACAAATGGAATGACTTTTAAACAGCCAATAAATAAATGAAAAAATGATATCTAAATATGTAAATACTCTATTATAAATAGTATATTGTTCAAAAAATATTATGTAATATTCAAAAATAACATTATTACAGTTAGCGGCTAGTGAATTATTTAAAAACAAACTTTCTTCCGATTTTGGTAGCCCTGAATGTTAGCTGAATTTCTCTGTCGAAATGCATCCAACAGTGCGCCGGCTCTTGAACTGTATCAGATATGATTAAAGTCATTAAACTAATGTTTATTTATATCAACAACAAAAAAATCTAAATATCCACATGAATAGACATGAAATAAAGTGTACATTTTTGAGAAGGAGTTTGTAACATTAGATGCGAGACGAGAGGCACTCTGTAAATAAATAAATCCGATAGTTTATGACACATTTATGCAACAGTAAAAAGTATTTACATTACATTTTTTTACATTAATTCATATTATATTTTCAGCGTTTAAATTTTTGTTCCAATCGAGTCATATTTTTAAAAAAAGTCGCGGAGCTATTGGGACAAGAAATTTGCGTTAGTTCACGTCTATAAATTTAGTGGTCAGCGAAAATGTCCCTAATCCCTTACATATATGATAGTGAAACATGGACTCTGAAAATTGTGAAGTTGATAAATTGTTTTTTTTTTATGTAGGGGTATATCTTTCTAGTTGATTCGTTTAAATTTGTATTAAAATACCGCAAAACTGTGTTTCTGAAAAATTCACAATAATATAATATGTTCCCCGGCCACCTCACTAGTTCAGAGTCTGTATCGAGATGATGGACAGTGCTATCTCTATATCATTTACATTTGGTATTTTTATCATTTGCGATAGGTAGAAAAATTAATTAAATACAACAGTTTCAATAATTTGACCATCGAGGCTGTAAATACAAGTGGCGTGCAGTAGGTATAGATTTAGGTTATGCTGTTACCAATGATATTACACAATCATATTTAATATATGTAATACAATATATATATACTTTCGTTTAACCAACGTCTTTGAACAAAATAAATCCGTCTTTCGCGAATTAGTAAAAGAGAAAGTAGACACTTCAATGATTTGCATGCAGTTGTAAGCCTTTCTAATGTTATTCTGTTAGTAAACAGCATAAGTACTATATAAACTCCATACAAAACGGATCAACCGAAAGGAATTTTCAATGCAGTAAATACCCATTTATATGACTTGAGTGATTCACTAGTTTAAAGACAGAACTGAGTAATGTAAATAGCACGATGCGGCGAATAAAAAAAGAGCGCCATGAGTACAGCGGTGAGTTTTTAGAACTGAGCAATTAAAGTCTCTACTGGTACACAGATGGCAGTAATTGCAAAATAATGTTTTCGTTAATGTTAATCCAATTTTTTCATTTATTTTTATTTCCCAGAATTTTTAGTTATGCACAGCTTTTTTGCTTGTGTGCACTGCACGCTCCTGGTAAATACATAGTATTTAACATGATATATATATATATAAAACCGTGGATACATTATGTGTGATCTCCGAGTCATACTTCTCGTGGAATGGGATACGGTAATTTCGGTTATAAGTCGAAATTATCGCAAGGTGGAAGAGGAATAAGGAAAAAGAGACTGATATAGGATGAGGTTGATGAGGGGAAACGGATTTTTGAAGGACCAGCGATCTCGGGGACCGAAATTTAGAAGGACTGCTCGCCTTACCAAAAAGTACTACGCCTCTGAAATCACACACTGCGTACATGAGGATGGTGACGATTTCCGCTTCCGACTGAAGACGATGGTGTCACTGTTCACCAACGGTAGACACAAACAATAAACACTATGATCACACAAAACAGTGCTCCGCTGCATTGGAGGTAATTGTCCACACCGCGAACGGTATCGCGATGTCGAGATCAAACAAACGATATTGATCAAGTGACACCCGATGGCGTCAAGGAATCTGGACGTGGGCATGTGACAATAACGTTTTTAACAAGTAAAAACTCCAACAAAAATAATAGAGATACTTGGTGTAAATGGCTTATCCACCAGCCACCTCGTAATATGGGTCAACAGTAGCTCCGAATGCTCTATACCCATCACTATCAGCAGCAGCTTTCTTTCGTTTAATATATGTGACTTACTACACTTTTAGTTGTGTGTGGTCAACCTGAGATATATTTACCATATCGTGCTTTTGGTACAACAATTATATTTTAAAATTATTCAATATTTATTTTTCAATTTTGACTTTGGTTCGTGGTGAAATTTTCGAAAAAATTGCAGCTAATATAATTTAACGTATTATTATTTATTAAATTTTATTTGTATTCAAATCGACACTAGTAAATAATCTACAAACATATTACAAATACCATGTTTTCACGTTAACACTAAAAAAATTGTCACGTCGTTCCAAGCCGTCTCTGAAATATATTTTAATGATATATTATAATAGACTCTAGCGCCGACATTATCAACACCTCAGCTTGTATTATAAATTTAATTAAATAAAATAACATTTGAAAACCATCTAACGGGGCGATGTAATGATTTAGGGTGCGATATTTCAGGCTGGACCGTTTGTGAACTTTTTCACTCTGAATGTCGACACTCATTTTAAACAATAATGCATCTGAATGCACTCTGTTGGTACACGTGTTATACATATATACTGTGTGTACCTGAGTATATATATACGTGCAGGGGTGGATAGGTCACCGCAAGCGATTCCGATGAGCCGACGGCTTTAATTTTTGTGTGTTATTTAAATTCATTCTAAAATAATATGCCTTAAAAAAAAGGTTTCTGAATTAGCACCATCAATTTTTTGTATCTTGTTGTGAACTATTTATTTTATAAAATATTGCATACGCAGAAAGGACAAAGGAAACAAATAATTAAATGAGAATGTGTTCTTTCACTTTATATTTGGTCTTATTATTTTTCTTTTTATTTAGGAGAACACATTCTTATTGTGAAGTTGTAATTATTCAGAACGTAGGTCTGTGATGTATATGTCCAAAATTTAATAAAAATGAATTGATAATTCTGGCGTCTGCTATCAGTTTACTCAAAGGTATTTGAGATTCTGTAAAAATAAGGTAGATGGTTCTGTCAAATGATGGAACGATTAAATGTATTAATATCAAAAAGGTAACATATAGGGTCGAAAATTGTCGCTAAAAATATTGTCGCTGTAGCTTAGTTGGATAAAGCACCATCCCCGGTTAGGAAAGAGATTCAGGTTCGAATCCCGGTGGCGCAACAATAATATTTTTCGATAAAATTGATTTTATATGTATATCTTTCTAATTAATATATTTAATTCATATTTATTATTTTTCATATTGTTTAATAAGTCTTTAAAATATTTATGGCGCACTGGAACACATTCTCTCGTTCTCTCATCGTGCACATTGTTCAGGATCGGTACTCTCGCGGTTCGTCCCGACGATCTGGTAGAATAGCTATGGTGAGGGTCGCCTTATTTATCAACTCTTGTAAAATTATATGTTCTATAATATGATTTTGCATATTGTAAATGATTTATAATAATTATCCCTACATAAACACTTCTTTCTGTTTATCTACTACGAGTTAAAATCTACTACTTGATAGTTTTGCATTTGATTATTTACGACTAATAGCTACTGAATATTTGTCGGTAATGAATGTTTGGAACAAGTAGATGAGTTTGTGTGAATGATATCGAAAGGAGGGTGACTGCAGAGAATAATGTGAACGGCGCTTTGAATGGAATTATAACTAACGGGAACATGTTAATTGAGGCAAAACTAGCGGGCAGAAGGGGAACGAAAGTAGACTGAATGCAGTGAATGTGTGTGGCAGATCCGTTTGTGACGAGAGTAAAAAATGAAGAAATAAAAAAAGAATGTAAAGCTAATCTCAGTATAGTGAGTAAGAATGGTAAGGAAGATATATATGACGCAAGTGTTGGTGGCACCAGAAAAAGAGGACGTCCGCGGAAGACTTGGCACGACCAGGCGGATGGTTCTGTTAGAAGTGTCAATAATCGGCGAGCTTGTATGACGCTCTATCCTCTCTGCCTAACCCCACGGAAAAACGGCGTGTCTTTTTTGTAAATTAATGTAAATTTTGTACTGTTGAATTAAATTATTAATTTTAATATCTAGTGAGTAGTTAATCTCCTGCGTTATGAGAAAGTATCATTTGAATCAAATGCCGAGTGATTTATCAACAGGTTGGGTGGTTTGCCGACGATCGAATTAATTGGTGTTAATGATGTTTTCCAGAAGGTTTCGCGGTTCACGGGGGCGGCGTGTTCGCCCTGCCCGGCTTCCCCATCGCCAAGCCGATAGCCAGCCGGCCCCCGAGCTTCCCTCCCCACCTGCACAGCCTGCTGGCCCACTGCAGACAGCACCCCTATCTCACAGGTCAGTAGAGCCTCCCACACTATCATCAAACTAACTAAATTATCTACTATGCTGCAGATAAACAATGTAGGTAATATATTTTTGTGGTTCATTTTATCGCGACCTTAAGTGACAATTTAAGTGTGAACAGTGGCGTAACATCGCCGTTGCGGTGCATTGGGGCCCGCGTCAGCCCAAAAGGTCCGATACTTTTCCCAACACTAATATATAAATAGAATTAGAAAATTATAATAATTATTTCTCGTTGTTTTGTGATTTATTTTCGATATAATATTTACCCAATAAAATGTCGATCAAACATAATTCTGAATCTATAAATAAAATATATAAATTAAACGAACCTGAATCTCTTTTAATCCGGAGAACGTGCATTAATCGATTATGCTCAATGTACTGTGTGCTGTAGCAATATCGGTTAATGCACCATCCCCGGATTGGAAAGAAATCCAGGTACGAATCCCGGCAGCAACAATAATAATATTTATCGATAAAATTAATTTTATATGTATATCTTTCGAATTGATACATTTAATTAGTATTTGAAATATCACAGACCGTCTGTTCTGAATAATTACAACTTCACAATGAGAATGTGTTTTATATAGTTTATTTTATTCTTCTACTAATATTTATGGCTGAATAACACAGTAATGAAGACTTTCAAACGACCTTCAGATTCACAAAACGCAACATCTCTGCGTGCCTTTACACGTAGGCGATATGTCAGTCGGTACACGCTGCACGCACGCACTTAAAAAACCTTCCCAGAAAGGGTCCTTGAAAACATTATAAAATGCCTCTCATTCAATCGCTGCAGTATATTCGCCATTCAGTCGTAATCGGGCAATATTTTCTTTAAGAATTATTCGCTCCATTTATTTATATTGCCTTATTAAAAAGTCCACCGAACAACGGCCCCCGCCGGGGAGGCAGAGCGATAACAAAATGGACGCGACATTGTTGTTCCACCTTTGCCGCTCGACAATAGAAAAGAACGAAGAAATGCGACGTATTCCCTTCTTAGCCACTTAAATAATAAAAAACCGCTTAATAAAAACACTCACGCGCTCTGGCTGTCTGCTGGCCTTTTTGTTGGCGATTTAATCCCGAATGAAAATATTGCACACATAACAATGGATGATTATGTTTGGGGCCATTGTCTGGTGGCGGTTCGGCGTATCGAGCGGGGGAAATAATGTTTTTTTAAATATTTTTATAGCTGTTACACTGCCCGACCTTCTGGCTATGAGCCGCAATGATTAAGTACCTACATATCTACCCTTGTTAGAAGGCATCATTTTTAAAAAAAAAATTTACCTTGGGGATCAAATTTATCTAATGCCTTGTGATGAAAATTAATACATGAATCTGAAAAGTTGCCCGCTAACTTTATAATAAACCTAAACAATATCTCGTTATTTACTATTTCCGAGGTATGTTTGTAGAAATACAATTGTTACATACGTTGTTTTTTTTATTTTACTCGAGATGCGTTTCGCCTTAAAGGGCATTATCAATCTAAATAATAGTTAAATAATTTTATTTACATGAGAATAAAAATACAATATTTTTCTATTATATTGAAAATTGATTTTAAACATATTTTATATCATTTTTCCAATTATAAATACAATACCGCCCTGACGTCACCTCATATTGGAAATATCAAAACTATAACTAAATCGGAATGTAGATTAATAAAAAAAATTATATTATGTTTATTATATACAGCGCGCGCCTTTGTTTACTGCGACCCGGTGCAGCTCTACGATAGACTGGCCAAACCATTACCTCGGGTTCTTCAGCCATGATGTTCACCTTCTTCCAGGGTCCCGACATCCAGCAATCTTTACCTGCATGCAAGTTCTCGTACTTCTCCGGGTGTCTCATTACATATCCGAGATGATGAAGTTTTCTTAATTTTATTGTTTTAAATACGAATTATTTTTTATTCATCCGAACCATAAAATTTTCTTTCGTAACTCTATCCATCCAAATTATTTTGAGCATTCTTCTGTAGATCCACATCTCAAATACTTCATGTCGCCTTATCCCTTGTGTTCTAGAGTCAAAGTGCTTTGGACTTTTTGTTTCTTGCCAAACACAGCACAGCTGTAAATAAATTCGTCCTGTCTTTAAAGACCAGTCATAACACTAATACTACGACACGGCGCGCGCACGGAGCGAGTCGAAATACATGTATAATACATTCTCAACTTTCGAACGTCTACGAATCGCGTAAACGCACAGATACCAGCAACAGTGGATTCTATCATTCGTTCCGTATCCACAAAATTTGAAATTCAGTTCCGCCTGTCAAGGTCTTCGAATACGGTATACGCATTCATTAACAGTATCCAGCGAACATAAAAATACACAGAATAGCATACATGTTACGAAGCGAGCAGATTGTTTTGAGAAATTTGTTTGTGTGACGCATTTTTGACAGTTTGTCTTGAGAATACTTGAAGCCGAATTATTGAAACATTTAATATCTTTCGATCGTATGTTATATTTAATAGTAGGTATAAACTTGTTATCCAGCATCCCTTCTGCAAAAAAGTCACATCGACCGCCACTGCATCTGACCATTCGCATTTGTAATCTAAGATTGAGATCGTAACTGTACTGAACGTCTTTTTTTGCGGATAAAGATGCACTACTTGGGCGACATGTGTTTCTAGATATTGCAATATTTGCACGCAGTAGAGTAGTGTTACGCTCGCTCCAAATTGTGTCTGCTGCCCAAATAGGAATAGACTATTAATAAAAAAGTAAACACAAAGGCGCTTGGCCCGGTCGGGGTGGCAGGGAGGCGGATAATCCTCCGGCCCATTGTCGGGCGCAGTTAGTCCTCGGATTTCACACTTCATTATGCGTATAACAAATTACATTTCGGCCCAAAAATACATAAGTCTTTTTATCGCCCCTGTCACGGCCAGACAAACGTGTTTCGATCGCATTTTAGTAATGTTAATGTATTTTTTGTGATGTGAAAATATTTGTTCGGATATTTTCATCTCGTAAATAATTTCAACAAATATTTTCACAACATTGTTATGGCGCCTGTCAGCGAATGAGAATTTTAACAAATATTTTCACAACATTGTTATGGCGCCTGTCAGCGAATGAGAATTTTAACAAATATTTTCACAACATTGTTATGGCCCCCTGTCCGCGAATGAGAATTTTAACAAATTTTCGACTCGAGACCATCTCTGAGATGCGGATTTTTCTCCCGTAAGACAACCGTTACGACGAGTGAATGCGGGTAGTTTGATCTTATTATATACAAAAGTTGTCAGTGTTATACATAATAGATATATTTGTAGGACTAACATACAATTGACTGTCGACGAATTGACAACGATTTAAATAAATGATGTAATGTAAGGCAGATTCAAAATTTCACTAAATAAAGTGGTTCATGCCTTAGCTTTATTTTTAAATGGCCATCGAGGACTTGAATCCGCGCTCCCGGCGTCTCAGTCAGTCGCGACCATGATAATAACAATATTACATAATTTGTAATTCATTTTCGTAAAAACTTTCACCTCATGGGCGCTTTAAACTATTACATAAACTATTTATTTACTTTACATAAACTATTTATTTACTTTACATGAACTATTTAATTACTTTACATAAACTATTTATAGTCCTACATTAAATTTGTTTTTAAAATTAATAATTATTATTTTAACCTATGGAAATGATTTGTTGAAAAGGTGCGTTTTTAGTCTCTGATGCACTGCTTCTCGTGACGGAGGTCAAAGAGTTCCACGCTTTTGGGCCTGCCCACCGCAAATGCCCGTTCACTAAATTTAGACTTCTGGCAACGGTCGGCCGGTCCTACAACCCTTCCTGCGGCTGAAGTAGAGGTTGGCCTGAGAGCTTGACGCCTACCATTCACGCAAGATGATCTCTATATTATAATATTTATAATAATAAATGTACAATATTGTTCGCTAGCAAGATGCTTACATTAGTGTGTAGCGCAATATAAAGTCAAATGTTTTCACAAATGTCGCGTCAAATTCCATACAATCATTTGTGAACACTTCTTGCAAATAATACAGTTTTTGTCATTATTCGAGGGTTATAAGAGGGTGTCGATTGCATAAGAATATAGAATTTAGTAATAAATTGTGTCCATGTTTTGAGATTGAACATATCAAAGGGTTGGACTCGCACGATGCAATCTCCCACGACCGCTCGCGAAACCCTTAAGATTATCCCGTAATGAACTCTTTTTGAATCGCTTTTTTTTTTCTACCACACAGAAATGGAATGGTAAAGAACCTGTTAAATCCCTTCTCAAAGGAATAACTCTATTTCACTGAAGGGACCACCCTCGGTAGGATTTTAGATTAATAACATTTCTTCACTTCTTTAATGCCCTTTTTTCATTTAAAAAAAAAACCTTTGTGGTATTTGACAGTGCGTAGGGTACAGTGCCGTGTGTTTTAGCATCAAGAAATGAACCAACATTATGACTGGGAATTCTACAGGTAGGTAGTATTCTGATTAGGATTATGGTTAATTGAGGTAAGAATGTGCAGGTGGGTTGTATAGATGTGTATCGGGACGAATTTAAGCAAATAGCTGACTGTATAGTTAACCAGTTGTTTCTTTTATTTTTACATTTATAATTTATAAAGGAACGCATTATTATTGTGAACACAGGTCTGTGATATTTTAAATACTAATTAAATGTATTAATTAGAAAGATATACGTAAAAAATCAATTTTATCGAAAAATATTGTTTTTGCGCTACCGGTATACGAATCTGGAGATCTCATTTTTCCAATCCGGGGAAGGTGCATTACCAAATATTGCTACGGCGCCAGTATCTTGGACGACAAATTTTCGAACCTACATTCGTTCCATTATTTGAAAGCCATCTACATTGTTTTTATGGAATCTCAAATACGTTTGAGTAAACCGATAGCGGACGCCAGAATTATAAATTCATTTTTATTAAATTTTGAACACATTGATACGACTTACATATTTATCTTTATAAATAATACATTTAATTAGTATTTATTAATTTATTATTTTATTACCAGACTGTTTTAAGCGTCGAAGTTTATGAATTCGATCTTCTTCCATATTAATTAACATAACACAAAAAAACGCATGTAATAATAATTAAATTCTTGAAATTTTAAGAAAAATCGTTTAATTTTTTAACTTTAAAAACCTAAATTAAATCATTTTTAACGAAATTAGCACAGTAAACGGGAATAAAAAGGGTCGCTAAGGTAGTTTGGTCAAGATGATGGTAAGAAGGATAGATATATGAATTTTTAAGGCGCGAGAAAGAGAAAGATGTTCGCGTAAGATTGGCAAGACTGAAAAGACTACTGGACGATGGTAGTGCCAAGTGACGGGCATGCATGAGAAGATGTATGAATGTAAATGAAGCAAGTGTTGTATAAAATAGAATAGAGTAGCAGAAAAATATGACGGGCTTGGTGAGTTAGTTATTTATTATAGATATCACTATCCAACAAATCTGTTCTAGACTAATTTTTCGGTGCTGATTCCAAAAATCAAAACCGTTTTTCTCTAACACGTACCGTTTTGTATAAAGCACCAACTCAAACGAGACAACACGAAGTGTTCTCTGTGGGTACACATTGAAATAATTATGCTGTTAACTCGCCAATATCGCGGACGCATCGGTTTACTAATAACAAGTTGAATTTCGTTGATAATTTTTGTTGCAGGAGCATACCTGAACTGAAGAAATATTTGTACGTAAATTATACTCAGTTTTTTTTATATGTTATATTAAAATGTTAATGTTATGGTTTGTCAACTTCCTTGATTAAGATATGTGTTCTATATTTAAATTAATTAAAATAAAAATTTATCTAATCCATTTTTTTCTAGCACATGCAGTTTTTGAGATACAAATATATTCATTGTTTTATTTTCAATATAATACAACGTTACACGTTCGTGTAACAGTCTACCTTATAAGGATGTTAAAACTGCTCGTCACGTGACTTTCTTTAATAGCTTGCACCCTGATTATCCTCAATGTCCAGTAATAGTCGTCCAGCGTGCTTGGACTCCATTTTTTTTTTCCATTACGTTGACGTCCTGATTCTCCATCTAACATCACCGAGATTCGGAGGGAAAAAAATCTAAATGCGAATGCAGAAAATTTATTTTGAGAGACATGTTATATACCCTCATTGACTTGTAAGCCTGCAGAAGCTTCTCAACATGCTCAGTATAGTCAGGAGATCACTCATTTTCTTGAAACTTCTTATATATGCCCTGGAACGCATTCCAAGCACGTTTCTCCTCAAATTCTTCATCATTCAAGATTTCACGATAAAAATTGTTACGTACTTGTCTTCTAAGTACGTCTTCAGTGTACACCACGTAATGTGAAGGTCGAAGAAATACTATTTGTAACAATTACACGTTTATTACAATACGATACAATTTAGTACAAGGTTTATCACTAGTATAGGTCAAACGATTAAACCGATGAACACGCGGAGAAAGAGGCCGCGCCCTGCCGCGCGCCGCCCTTTATAGCCTCTCGCGCACTCACCCACACTCGCACACATAACCATACAATCCCAAGGACATCACAATAATTAATATTTATGAAATAAAAATATTAAAAAATCAAAGAGATTATCCAACTCGACTGGTTTCAATAATTTTACAATTAACAATAATCAAACCAAATTCGAAAATTTCTAGTAGATGTATGACATCTGTAATATATCTAACACTGGAATAGTACATATATTTGGGAATTAAATAATTAAATAAAAAATTAAACGGATTTCACAAAAAAAAAATAATTAAATGGCTTAAGGGCTGACGATAAATATTCTACTTTTATTTTGTCAACCCTTGTGTAATTTTTGTTCAAGTACATTTCAATTACAAACTTCTATGTTTAATATAAACAAAGTATAAAGTTTATTCAAACTTGACTAACAGAGATTACTTCAGAAATGTATCATATTTTATACTAGGTATAATACTTGTAACTAAAGTTTTCTTCTACTCATATCAAAGCCGCCCCTATAAATCAAAATGTTTCTTAATTACGTGGCATTAAATAAAATAATATACTCAAGTACAACTTACAGTATAAATGTATCTTAAATACTAATTAAATGAATTAATTAGAAAGATATACATATCCAAATATGCTACAGCGATATTATTTTTGACGACAAATTTTCGAACCTACATGGTACATTTTTTCAAATTAATACATCTATCGTTCCATTATTAGTAGGATAATGCACCTTCCCCGGTTTGGAAGAGAGATCCCGGTGGCGCAACAACAATATTTTTCGATAAAATTGATTTTACATGTGTATCTTTCTAATTAAAACATTTAATTAGTATTTAAAATATCACACACCGTCCTGTTCTGAATAATTACAACTTCACAATAAGAATGTGTTCTCCTTAATAATATATAAGTTGTATTAATGTGTCCAAAATTAATTAATTGTACCGCTGAATAATTGTATTTAGTAGAATAAACATAATGATAATTATAAACAATAAGTAAAACAAAAACTAACTATTTTTTATTTATTAAATATAAGATGAAATTTATTGCATTATATGCATTCATCATCATACCAGACAGAATTTGTATGTGTACTATTGACCTTTTACATAAGAAAATTTCATGCTTATTTAAAAAAATTAAACATTTAAAAAGCTCTCTTAACATACAATGATTAAGAATATTACACACATGTGTGTGTGTATGTGAGTATATAGATGTGTGTATCAGTGAGGGAAAGTACATAGAAAAAATCTGTTTCCGAAAAACTTTACACGTTCACAATTTAGTGGGTTCACCCATCTTTGTAATATACCTATGCCGTAGTGTAATATTACATGTTGTCAATATATTGAATTGAAATGAAAATCACCAGTGTCATGTGATGATCATGTGTCGCTCATGTGTTGTACGCGTGTTGCAGTGGGCAGCGCGGCCGGCGGGCCCGTGTTCATGCCGGGGGGCGCGGGCCCCGGCCCCTTCCCGTGGGCGGGCGGCGCGCGCGGCAAGCCCCGGCGCGGCATGATGAGGCGCGCCGTGTTCAGCGACACGCAGCGCCGCGGCTTGGAGCGCCGCTTCCAGCTGCAGAAGTACATCAGCAAACCGGACCGGAAGAAGCTGGCCGAGAAGCTCGGCCTCAAAGACTCGCAGGTACATGGCATAACTTTATTTTTATCTAGTATTATTTAAAGCAAATTGCTTTATTTGGAACCTGCGGAATTTTACAATCTCGCTTGTGTTCATTAAAAACATAATCATATTTTTTATCTATGATGTTAATGCAGTCCAAAATCTCGTACACACGCGGCTGTATCTCGTTTTGTTGTCCACCCCTGTATTAGAGTGTAGTGTATTAAAAAGGTCACCCGAAACGTAATCAATGTCCTCTCCTATTTAATAGAGGGCGTTAGGTGAGCGGTACCTGGCCCGCTCGGGGCGGGAGGGCGAGAGGGCGGATGGTGGCGCGGGGGCGCGCACCCCGCGGGGGCGCGCACCCCGCGGGGGCGGGCCCGGGACCCGCGGGGGAAGTGTTTCCGACACGACCGCCAAGGGTGATTTTCATTTAAATGGATTTTCGCGACCGCAGCGCGCGGATAGTTCAAATTCTAACTGCGGAATAATAATAGAAATCGATATTTCAAAAAGACACCCCTCTACAGTATATATTGTATTCCGAGAATTCTGTAGCGCCGAGAGTCGTAAAATTCGGTGTGTTTTGCCTTCCTCTGGCGCCATCGTCATCAACTTGTGCCTCTCCGCTGCTGATCCTTACCAATTGTTACAATCGAAGTCGAATATCACAATCACAGTTCATTTCATCATCTGACTCCGGACTATCAGATCGAGGTCACCAATTTAGTGGAATGGCTTTGATTTCTACCGGTGGCGAAGGTATGTCACCACCAAGGTAGGAAATGACTCACAAAATTTCGACTACCGTGATAAGAGAGATACAGAAATTGTAGACACTGGTCATACTACATCCAGCTCCTGTGAATCGCGGCTAGATGCCGCTACCAGTCCGCCTCAGTAGTATCATCACTAGGATGTCTAGGCGATGATTTAATGCCTGAGAGGTGATAAATGAATATCGGATTAACGTACGTTGATTAGTCATCAGTCATCAGTGACTGTTCATTGGTGACATTTGATTCATTCCACTGCTGGCTTTACAGTAGGTCCTCTCCCAAGGCTCTCCAATTTTCTGCCTTCAGCCTTCCTATCCATGCCACTCTCCTGATCGTTATCCTACCAGTGTGAGGCTTCTATTCCGGGACAATCCTCTTCCACAGTCCATCATCTCTTCAACAAGTACATTTTAGAGCAACAGCTGTTATCTCGGTTCTCCGCCGAATTTAGATGTTAGGTACTCGATCTCTCAGAGATATTTCAAGCGCATCCCCTTTTTATGTACCCTAAAGAATTTTTGGGCCCGACTAAACAAGCTCTTGAAACGACAATCTGACATTTACATAATTTTGTTCTGCGATTTTGAGCTACAAAATTTTGAATTACAATATATTCATTCTTCCTCGGCGGTGATTGGTTCATCGCCAAAACGTGGGAACTACAAACTTACAAACATGACGCTATATAATTTAGAATAATTAAATAAACCGATTCTCGATTACAGACGTATTTTAAATATGAATTAAATATATTAATTATAAAGATACACATATAAAATCAATTTTATCGAAAAATATTGTTGTTGCGCTACCGGGATTCGAACCTGGATCTCTTCCCTAACCGGGGGAGGTGCTTTATCCAACTAAGCTACAGCGGCATTATTTTTAGCGACAATTTTTCGACCCTATATGTTACCTTTTTTGAAATCAATACATTTAATCGTTCCATCATTTGACAGAGCCATCTACCTTATTTTTACAGAATCTCAAAATACCTTTAAGTAAATCTGATAGTAGACGCCAGAATTATCAATTCATTTTTATTAAATTTTGTTTTTGACCTATGTTCTGAATAATTACAACTTCACAATAAGAATGTGTTCTCCTAAAAAATTATTAAATATAAATTTTTCTCTCTCAAGTCGGTGTGCTCATGACTGAGCATTGTGGTTCTCTAGTCTGCTTCAAAAGCGCAAACTGCTTACCGCCACTGTGGATTCTCCATTTTTTTTTTTTAGCAACATGAAGGTATTATTTTCCTCCATGTTGTGGAGAGCCTTTCTTAAGTAAAGAGTTCCTTAAGAATGAACACATTCGTTCGTCTCGCAGTTCATAGTACACATAGCATAACCAACACCACATCTCAAAAGGGGTCGAGCATGTTTCTTCCTTGTACATTACAAATCAAATCAATAGTTATTGTTCTAAAAGTTAATATAAGTGCTATACCTTATAACTATAAAATTGTACATGTTTGTAACGCAGTTCTAAAAAGAAAATTATGATACCATTGCATAAGTAAAAGAAATAATATATGTAGAAATAGATGAAAAACTTGAAACATTTTATCAATCAATTACTTGAAAATCGAAAAACAGCGCAGTCGTGGTTTCTTTGTGAACTAAATAGAGTGTAGGGGATAAGGCGCCATTTTCATATTTATATTTTAAAATGCTGAAAACGAGAATTTGGTTTACAGTAAATGAATGGTCAGCTTCTTAAAAAAACTAATTTTTTATTAAAACATGTAAAAAAAAAAACTGATTAAATAATAATAATAATGTGTTTATTCCCGCGTGATCAGGTTATTTTTTTAACCCGATTCACCATAGAGATATAATGTTATGAAAAAGAAAACCAAGAAATGTATTAATAAATAAATAAAAAGTAAAAATGTTCACACAAAATATAAATATTACATATACAACTACTTCAGTCACGGCCATTGTTGTATATGTAGCTATTCTGTAGGCGCTGCCATTCTCTGGTCACGGAACCAGCTTTCCACGAGAGCGCCGCTTGCACCAGAGAGTTGGTGCGCTGAGTGCTGAGCTCCAGCCGCAGCTTTACTTAACAACAGAATACTTAAAAAACATTATAAAAATCGCTCTAGATATCTGTCCATTATTAATTTCACGCCACGTCCACTTTAACATCATAGAATCCAAAATATTACGCCTCATGGAAACCAAAATTAATTCTGTTCTGTAACAGCGCAGTTTTCTGCCACAAAGCCCTCCGACTGCGATACCGCGTCACGCATATAGGCTGGTATTCAATCTGAGTACAGTACAATAGGATTACTCTTAAATTGTCTCAGATCATGTCCGAAAATTTGCGATCTTCATTTAAAACAGGTCGGACGGGTCGGCGGCGTGTTTTGCTATAATATTATTTGAAATCAAATAAATGTACAGCGTCAGATCTGACTTGATCATCCCCTGGAGGAAGTGGGCGGGTAGTGGTGGGTGCCGGGGTGCGTTGTGGATTTGGACGGAATTCGCGGCTGCTCGTTTTAAATTAAATTAAACCTGACACGAAAACATTTCACCGGAATAATAATCCACCACCATTTTCCAGTTTCGCTCGCAATCACCGATCAGTCAATCTTTCGGGAGGGCGATAATTAATGAATTATTCCAATGGTGTGTATTTTTTTAACGCGTAATAATGTACGAGGCTTGTATTTAATTTATAAACAAACATGCTGCATATGTGTTTTAACAAAATGTAGCCGATTCGTTTTCATGACATTGTTGGGTCAACTGTATCATTTGTTGCGCACGGTGTCTGATGGAGATAGTGCTGTCTGCAGCCACGCTTCACGTTCACGATGACGCATATTACACACAGAGTCTGCTTCATCTGATGTTGTTAATTAAATGCTGGATTGTACTCTTTGCAGGTGTCAAATCTTCTTTCAATCTAATGTGTTGTCATAATAAATAATCGTTGCTGAATGGCGGTGGAGCACTTTATTTTGTAATTGCGTACTGTCAACAAGACGGCTGTCAAGTGTCAACTTCTAAAAAGCGTCGCTAGATAAATGGAGGCAATTTTAAATTGGCTGCCTATATATTATATTGCAAACATTGGACGAAGGCCGCAAGTTATTTGACAAAATAAACTGTGATGTACCCCTAAAAAATTACCAACTGGTTTTGTAAACTAATTTTGCTAATCGTTCATATATCACTACCCTTTTCCTTCTACATTTCGTCTTGCACATCCTAAATGTATTCTTTGTTATTATTTTCGAACATGTTATTATTATAAATATTCAGCAGTTTGCAATATTAGCAACCGGTGCGATCCCATGAGGGACGTAAACGACATGGATGTAAATGACAGTTTTTAGTAACCTACCTACAAGCAAATACTTTACACATGTAAGATGAAACTATGTGGTTTTATGACTTTACCCGGTGTACGGTTTTCGTTGTGCCTATGTGTATGGGGGAACATTGAACAATCTGTCAAAAGAATAATGCTACCTGCATTTACTGCTCCCAATTTACATTGCTCCCGCGCTTTCCGAAAGGCCTGACAAATATTAGCATTTTGTTTCAATGATAGCTAACGATAGCTCACTTTAGTTTGACCAATATTTGACATTTGTACATTACGTATTAGCAAATGTGGACTAACCTAGCCTATTGACCAGGACTGAAAGCTCCTGATATTCGTAGTGAGTGCAAATATCCGGTGGGAGATGGGTCAAGCGTGCCTAACATTATATCATTAGAAGTACCACAAGGGTCAGTATTTGGACCTATCCTTTTCATACTCTATATAAACGACATTGTAAAAATGCTAAAACATATCAAAATAAGATTATTTGAGGACGATGCACTCGTATATTATATATCGTGAGAGATAATTATGCAATATAGTAATATAACTAAAATTAAATGTAAATAAAACTAAATTCATAAACATTGGAAATAAATTAGTCCAATCACACCGGTAATTATCATAGACGAAGAAAGTCTGAAGAAAGTGACTGAAATAAAATATTTGGGAGTCATGATAGATTCAAAATTCGCAAAATACATGACACGTGACTAAAAGGATTGATAAAAAAAATCTCACTTCTGGGAAGGATCACAAGATTCATTAGTATCGAGTCTTGTAAAATAGTATTCAACTCTGATGTTATTCCTCATCATCGTCAACTACTGCAGCAGCAGCATCTTGTTTTTGGCTAATGAAGAAGAAATGCGACTATTGTCAGTGCTGCAAAATAAAGCTTTGAGAATAATACTCTGAAAAAATAGATACACTCGGATCAGTGCAATGCTGGAAGATCTGAATATGATGACCTTTAAGCAGAAAATATATTTCAATAATGGTATTTAAAATAAACCTCCTCAATTTAAAAATATTATTATGAAAAAATGTGCGCGAGCATCGTACAAGAGGAAGGAATAGACTGAGACTGAGACTGCCATTCATGAAGATAGCCAAATTTCAGAAATCTTTAATGTATAGTGCGATGAAAATGTTCAATTAAATGCCAGAAAACATGAGAATGGAGGAGAAACTGAATAGATTTAAAGTGAAGCTGACCAGATATGTTTCAGTAAAAGAAAAGACTTTAATCATGTTTATATTAGAGCATATATAGGAGTGCTTATGTATGCACTATGTTAAGAATTTAATAAATTATCATCACAGGTATTTCACATTCCTGATACCTACCACATTCAAATCCAAAGCTTCTAGAAATTTAATCATTTATGTACTGTTAAGAATCCGCCGAACGTAACAGTGGTTTCTTACCTGTACACGTAGTCATAGGCGGTAATTAATACTGGGTTTTGTGTTGTTGACGTTGCAATTGACAGGAATCAAATCTGAGCCAGATCAAAATTCAACAATGATTCAAAATTATGAAAATCACAGGAAGAATTGTTTTCATTTGTTATTTTTAAATCGTGTGGCATGTGTCAGATGCATATGTATATATATATATATATATACACATATACTTCCTAAGAATATTTTTCCTACATATTACTGGCTAGTGTCTACACAGATACTAAATACGCGTAATAAGGTTCTTATATATCGCAGTCCATCCGCAAATTTCCTATAAAATGTTCTAAAATTTCCTACTCGATTTCTGTGGTGGCCTCCAATAAAACATTTTTTAAATTATTTTTATTTATTTTACATTTTTACAATTTTTTATAACACGAATTAAGTATTTTACATTTTTAAAATTACACGGCTTTTCTTTCGCTTACCTCTTCAAAAAAGAGACCAGCTCAGGAGTTACACTACAATAATTCTATATAATACCTTACATATTCTATTCATTGTCCATTTGTGTGCTTCTGAAGTGTTCCGCCATATTGTTTATCTTCCAATTGTGTGTTTTTGAAGTGTTCATTTGGTTTATTTTTAAACTCTTTTATATCCTTTAATTTGTGTAGGGAGACATTGAAATTTTTCATCTCTAAATATATAAAATTTTGCTGATAATGTTTTGTGTCACATTTAGGGATTTTAAAGTTATTTTTAAACCTTTATGTGTAACATATTCAATGTTACAAGAGAAACTGATTACTACTATTGTGATTTTTTAAATTACCGACTTATTCTATGTGTAAAAATCAACATTATTATAGGTTACTAATAATTAATTCATTAAATAATTCATAGTTATAATTGTATGTGTAAATTTGCCGCTGAAGCCTTCAAAACTGAGATGCATAGCAAAGTTGTTAAGTGCTCCCTTCGAGGGGGTACCGGGATTCTCGGCACCTTCTAATCAAAATCTAAAAGGTCTCGAAGGGTCACCGATGTCGATTCTGGCGTCGGTAACCGATGCAAATAAAGCACAAGATAAAAAGTAAGAGTACATTCAAATGTTATGAAATTTTAAATAAACAAATATCCCGACAAATAAATATATTCTTTAAAAAAAATTATTGTCACTTTACCTGCACGTAATCTTGCATATTACATATGTAAATAAATGTTTATATCTATACCTAAACGTTGAGATGTTTATGTACCTAACGAGAATTTGTCAACGAAGATTTTTATGATGTTCTATAATTCTAACAGTGCCAACGATACAGAGGTATAAGCGCGTACGTACTTGGCGAAGATTAAAAATGTCACCTTGTAAAAGAAAATAGTTTCACTTCTGTGTGTATTGTGGGCAGTAAACAATCGAGAAAAATGTCGGCAGCTGTGGGCGTGCCTGAAATACGGACCTGTCAGAATTAACCAATAGCAGAACTGGGCGTAAAGAAAAACCCCCACAGAAATGGGTTAGTCGATATTGTGAGGTACCCCACCGCATCCACCGAGATCTGAAACCCGCGCGAGTTTCGCTATCTCAGGTCCGATTCGGAAAGTAGATTGAGACACGACGACATTATTGCTGTAATTTGAATTCATATATATATATATATTATATTACATGTTTTGCGGACGGCAAAAAACTTTTCAGACATGATGTTCGGTCGTGCGGTCGCCACACTTCATTGTTCACTCGACGGAGGTTGAAAGAATCCAGAGAAGAGCTTCTGAGATTTATTAATTTTAAATTAAATATACGCTTTGACGATATCAATTATGATTATCTGAAATTGTTAAAATTATCAGTGAGACGTACTGCCCCCAGATTGTTGGTCTGCTTGACTTTCACGCGCCATTGAGGTCATCGAGACACAATTCATTGTTCTATTACGGTGGTAATGTCAGAACTTCATGCATTAGCTATCTCTGCAGTCTACAGAATGCATTATTTGGGGAAATAATATGCGGAAGAAGTCAACATTTTTGCTGTATAAATTGCTTTACGTCACATTTTATATATGATTTTAATTTTGATTATGAAAATACATGCTGATATTGTGTAATTTTTTTCTTTGTGTATTGCGCTTCTGTTAAAATTTTCTGTTATTTTACAAATTATGTAAATGCCTGAATATAGCGCGCGTATAATAATAATAATAATAATTAGTCAGTACATAACTACGCAAATAATAGGTAGGTATTCAAGGCTATCAATGGATTCTCACAAATATAGCTCAGATACGTGGAATTGCAACAACAACAAAAAAAACCGTTAGATGAATGTAAAAAATATATAACTTTGAAATAGTTCATGTAAAGTGCAAACGGCTGTTATTATTGCCGCTATCATACAACTGATTTATCTGTTAATACGTTCCAAGGTTAATTTTCATCGATGTTAAAAAGATATTATTTTTAATTTAAGATACACCTACCTACTAATTCATTCGTGACTAAAAAAATTTAAACCCATACCTACTGAAATTATTATTGAACTACCTATGGATACACAAACTGTGTATATATATATATTATTTTTGTAAATGCCTTCGATAGCTGGTTTCCAGGTTTCCGATTAACAATAAGCATACATATGATATATGAACTGCACTAACCTCTTTAGTTTTGCTGCCTTTCTGGTCCGATGTTGTTGTACTTTTAGCTGGGTTGTCTTCTTTACATTTCGACCGACCGAAGCGCACACTGGTGGTTTATTTGTACCGCTGAACTGGTCGAAGCACGTGATGTAAAAATAATGACGCCTATAGGTTAACGTCTTCTTAGCTTTCCGATAAAAAGGGGGCAATACTCACACACGCACGCACACATGTACATAAACCAAGAAACCCAGTGGTGCCAATCGAAGTAGCAAGGCGCGTAAACATATATAACTGAATATCTGTTTGTCTGTCTGTTCTGTATACAATCCTGCATCCTTTGACCGATCTAAACGTAATTTTGTATTAGCACTCTTTAGAATCCTGCGCAAAATATAGGCATGATTGCCTCTGACCATCTCACCCCCTCCTACCAGTTTAAATATGAGCACCTTATATTAAACGTTATGCAAATTAATTCAGTTGCACTTTAGGATCCTGAAGAAAATATACACACCTCACCCCACTACCCTGAATGTCTCACCCTCCCCCTGCACGGACCGAATTTTTTATTCATCGTTATTTAGGGGCTACGCAAACAATGTTATCCATCTTCATCTAAACTCAAAATTTTAAATTATAATTAAATTTGAATCTCGGATAACTCCAGGTCGAGACCGTTGGTGCTATATAAAGAACACACCTAGATCATTGGTGTTATTCAGTATTAAAGTGATATTTAGTTGATATTAGAAATTGAATAAGAATATACAACAAAATACTGTTTAGCAGACCAGGGGTAATACAGCACTCCAATTGTTGTAACGTATGCAAGGAAAGCGACCTCATGATGAATGTTAACAAGTGGAAAGTGATGGTATTCGAGAAGGAGGAAAGCTAAATACTTGGAGGTAATGAATGTTTGGAACAAGTAGATGAGCTTGTGTATTTGATAAGTATGTTTGATAGAAACGGAAAGGCTGAGAATGATATCGAAATGAGGGTGACTGAAGGAAATAAAGTGAACGGCGCTTTGAATGGTATCTAACGGGAATTTGTCAACCGAGGCAAGACTAGCGATGAAGTAAGTGAGGCCTGGAGCTGACAGAAAAGGAACGAAAGTAGACTGAATGCAGTGGAAATGAAATCACTTAGGCGTATATGTGGCAAATCTATTTATGACTATTATCTATTATTAAAGCTGATGTTAGTATAGTGAGCAAGATTAAGAAAGGATTACTTAGGTGAATGAGGAGAGAATGGTAAGAAAGATATATGACGCAAGTGTTGATGGCACCAGAAATAGAGGACGCCCACGGACGACTTGACACGATCAGGTAAACCAGTTAATGGAGGATGGTTCTGCTAGAAGCCTCAACAATCGGCGAGCTTGTATGAGAAGATGTATGAATGTGGATGAGGTGAGAATCGTGTGTCAGGACAGAAGAGTGTGGCGCTCTATCCTCTCTGCCTACCCCTGCGGGGAAACGGCATGAGGCATATTTCCCGACGTGAAACTGAATAATACGAGGGTAATCCGGAAAGTAAGATGTTATTTTTACAAACACACAAACATTAATGTATTTCTTCACATAATAAACTACATTTATCAGTCAATTTATGAGCTTTAAAGTCTCGCTGTTGTAGTTGTCCATCAATGTAGTTGTAGAGTATTTTACAAATTATTAACTGCAAACTGCAATTCGTCTTCAGTTCTGCAACGTTTCCCACCCATAAACTCTTTAAGCTTAGAAAAAATATGAAAATCCCTCAGCACAAGGTCGGAACAATGCGGCGGATAATCGAAAATCTCCCATCCAAACCTGTTTAAAACGCTTTGTTGGCCAGTTTTTGGTACATTCGGTTAAATGGACGGGCGGTGGACGGCTACAACGGCGGGGACTTTAAAACTCGCGAACAGATGAAGTAAACGCTTTAATGTGGAAGGTAAATGTAAAGAAATATATTGAGATGCTACGTACTTAAAAAAAAAAATTAATTATTAAGGGGACATATTTTTGACGTGAAGTTGTATTTTTGAACCATGGTTCTGTGGTATCTTTTATACACAAATTCAATGAATCAGCTAAAACGATATTCATAAAAAATACACGATGGCCCCCAAAAAAAGTGAGAACATTTCATTTGAAATGTGTATATATATATCAACAATAACTTAAGTAGTTTACTAATGTACTTACTTACCTATTTACCTATATTACGTTTTATCTCGACCATTTCCGGTCGCCATCTATAATTATTAATTTTCCCATTGTTTATATTTGTCGATATGACAAAAATCACTGCAGAAGACCGTATTTTGATGAAAAATTTACAAATTGAAAAACGTCGGGGTGCTAGGAAAATTATCAAATAGTTTTAAAACAATGCCTGTAGTATAGCTAGACATTACAGCAGGACGGATCTCCATCTCACACAGCCAGAAATACAATCAAATTTCTTCGTCGAGAGAATGTTAATTTCATCGAGCCACCGAACAGCCCAGATTTAAACCCAGTAAATTATGAGTGTTTTGATGATTTTTGATTAGCTAAATATTGTGCAAAAAAAAATTACATTAAGTATTATATTGTGTTTTGAAATAACTCATGTGTTACGAGATGTTCTCATTTTTTTTGGGCCACCCTGTATATTATTTATTTACTACCGGAATAATAGATGTGTCAGTTGGAAAAATTACTGAATATAAGTCGATTACCCGGATAGGAAGAGATCCAGGTTCGTATCCCAGTAGCACCTAAACATTTTTTCTATAAATAGACTTTTTCTGTATATCTTTATAGTTGAATAAATTTAGTTTGTATTAAATATAGAATTATTTAATAAAATGTTTTCTTAATTTTTTAAAGCTATGAAGACTTTATTTTCGCTCGTATTTTTTTTATTTATTTGACATTTTTACAATTTTAAAAAAAATATTAATTAAGTATTTTACATTATTAAAATTACATGTTTTTTATTCGCTCACCTCTCCAAAAAAGCTACTAGCTACTATGCTCGCTCTATGTAGAGAGTTATACATTTGTAGTTTATAATTATTTATTGTCTATTTGTGTGCTTCTGATGTATTCATTTAATTTCTTTCTAAGCTCTGTAATTTGTGTAGGGATGCTATTGAAATTTTGTATCCCTAAGTATATAAAATTTTACTGATAACCTAATAAGTAATACAAAATCGAATTCAGTTCACTTTTGTGTAGATAATCCAAAAAATAATGCGTAATCTGACATCAAGGTTAATTACACAGAAATAATAGATACTGTAATGCCATAATTAATTTATAATACAATCTTACAATACAGTTGAATACATTCCTCATACACGTGTATACACACTACAGAAAAGGCCCTTTAATCGTTTGCGTTTAATTCATCCGTTACTCTGTATATATTTAAGTGTTTTCTTTATATTGAGAGATTTGTGTAATACACATTCCGCGAGTCTCGCTCTCTCCCGGTCTCCCCTCGACAGATGTCAGATGCAGCCGCGGTGATTTTTAACGGGCAACACCGCCTTCCCAGCGGCTAGGTGCCTGCCTGCCCCCCCACCCCCCGCGCCGCGAGCGAGCGGCTAGAGTAGCATACCTGCCCCCGGCGCGGGTAGCTACAGCCAAGGGGCTGATTTTGTGGGTGAGATTTTGACGAGTTCAAAGGCGACCTAAATTAATGGATTAAATTTAATTATTTTAATAAGCGATTCAGCGCCTTTCTATACATTATGTTTAATTGAAGAAATTAGGAAATTTTGGAACCAAATATAGATAAACATTAAAAAATAGTTCACTTTTTAGTAAAAAAATACACACTTATTTTTATAGTTTTTAAAATGGCTTGTTACTATTTATTGAGAATTTTCAAATTTCAGATGAATATAAATTTGACAATAAATTTGTCTCTAAAACTGTATTACATAATATATGTCAAATTTTCTAGTAAATAACAAGAAAACAATGTTATATTTTAGCGAAATTAGAAAGATATACATATAAAATCAATTTTATCGAAAAATATTGTTGTTGCGCTACCGAAATTCGAACCTGGATATCTTTCTAAACTGGGAAAGGTACATTACACATTACTATGCTACAGCGACATTATTTTTGAAGACAAATTTTCGAACCTACATGTTACACTTTTTCAAATTAATACATAAATCGTTCCATTATTTGAATGGCATCTATAATACTTTGTTTTTACGGAATCTCAAATACCTTTGAGTAAAATCGATAGCAGAACGTCAGAATTAACAATTCATTTTTATTAAATTTTGGATACATTGATACAACTGATATGTTGTTAGGAGAACATTAGTTTACTTTACTGCTTTACATGACACATTTTTGTAAAAATTTCAAAAATCATTGAAGCGTCTAATACCAGATGATCCCGTGTCGTTCCACGGGCACCATTTAGTTTATTGGATTCAATTCACGATTAGTCATCCAATGTTCCATTGAATAATTATCTCTCAACTTTGGTCTAATATTTATCGCCCCTCTGACTACAATCTTCTTGGATTGGGACAACGCAGAACTTCAAATGTCCCCAGGATTTTTTATTTGTTTGCTATCCATTTTCTTAATTCTCGTGTCAGACATTATCTGTATACGTTTCCACAAAAAATGTAATTAATTTTTAATTCAAGTAATTACAAAAAATATGCGACAATTACCTATCAATGTAAAACTTACGTTTTGACAAATTTGAAAGACGTCACGACACTCGCACATTCCGGTAGGCGGGTAAAAAACTTATTTGCGAATTCAATGCATATTCGATACCTACTTTAAAATCCGGAAAAAAAAAATTAAATTTTAAAATGTCAAAAATAAATGCATATCTATAAAATTACTAATTCTACTCCTTGGATTTATTTTTAATATTTATTTATCTCTAATAATCTAATCTTTAATAAATCCCTTTTGTAATATCTGAAAGAACAGCCAGCCCTGCCACGTATTACCTGAGCCACCCTCCATCTGTTATAATTTTTATATAACACCCTGCCAACCCCACGAGCCGGGCTGCTCCAAGGGCGAAATGGAAAATGGCTGCAGGTAAGGCTTAACGTTTTGGTGTAATTAAGAAGACGCCTTAAAAGCAGTGGGGATCAAACAATATACCGTATCGTTTTAATCTTTATTCATTGTTTGGAGTATTGATTGTGAGAGATCGGCTGATGGTAGCAACTTTCTTAACTGGAAAACGTGTTTTAATAAACAATAAATGTTTTAATAAACAAATAATAGATATATCATACAGACGAACCTATTTTTTAAAACATTTTAATTGAAACATATAGAAGTATGGGTAATCGCAGGGCTCACGACCTGTCTTCGGCTGGCTTAAGTGATCACTTTATATAAACATAACGTTCACCATTCTCACCCCTATATATCTATAAAATTTTTGAAAATATTGATCTTTCAAGCGTGTTCTAGTATAATGTGTTAAAAACATTTTACAGATAAAGAATATTGTTTTAAATAATTTGTGTCTCATTGTGACATGTATGCTGTTTCAGGGAAATGAATTATCAAATTTAGTCTATAGATGGCGATAGTGTAGTGGTACTCGAAGTGTTTCCACATATTTACATATATACAACTTTCAAATATATTTATATTAAAATATAATAAAAAATAGCTTCGTATCTATGAGATATCTATTATTTGTTTAATAACAGTGCCTTTGTAGATGAATATCCAGTAATTGTGTGTTCTTGGATATATTCAAATATTGCTAATATTTTAATAATTAATATTAAGTACACTACTCTACTCTACCACTACTAACACTACTCCATACCTACTCAAATATACGATATGTAAGCTAAGAGTCGGTTACATGATCTGTGCAAATTTTTACACCTATTTCAAAAGTCATCTGTCACATTGATATTTAGAAAGTTGCAGTATACGACAATGCATCATTAAATATCCCGCTATTTTAGTGATTCGTTTACTTCTTCATCAGTGACTGTTGGTAATATTTGTCCTATTACGATGTAAAGAAAGTGCACTTTTTAAATGGTCAAGTTATTCATAATGTTGACTTGTGCTGTTAAACATTAACTCACTAACACTAACTCAACTCTCACTCTCGTCGACCTCCACAGCCGGCTTCAATGTTTCGCTGTTTATAAAAGCTGAATTTACTTCATGCTTATTTAACCTCTTTGATAGTTGTGATGTCCTTGAGATTGTGTGAATCTATGTGTGTGTCAGTGCGCCAGCACCGCCGGTTGTAGATGTAAGTGAGTATACATTATAACAACTGCACCATAAACAGTATTAATATTGTAATAAAGATTATAATTGGCACACAACGAGTACTTATTGGACCACCGGCAATCTTCGGAACTTGTAAAGAAGTAAATTTAAGGCAAATGATCTGTTTATTTGTTGTAAAATTGTAGTAACGAACAAACCGTAGGATTTATTATAACGCAATCGTACGTTGTGATGGTCCAACAATATTTTTGCGGTAGCGAAATTTCTCTAGAATTTTCCCATTTTCATTGACTGCCCCTATACTGAACGCCGCGCCCAGAATATCCCACCCCTCCCTTATCCTTCCCTCCCGCCCAACCCGCCGCATTATTCCTTCTTTTACTTTTTAATATCATAAATTTGATTGTCTGGGAGGGGCTTTGATATAACTCCCCCCTATATTTTGAGAAAAATCCGGCGTAAACTCTGATAAAATGGACCAGCTAAATACATACATTTTATTTATTTTCTTTTTTTGACATAGTATTTTTTTTATATATTAATATATTACAAAAAATTGCGTTCTTTCAATATACATTGACGGTGCACGTAATGGGAAACTGCACGTGAACTGCATTGGTTTTAATTCACGTTTTGAGATTTATTCTTAACCTAGGCATCGGGGTAGATTTGTAACAGTTATGAAATAAATTATTATTAAGAACAACACATTAATATTGTGAAGTTGTAATTATTCAAAACAGACGGTGTGTGTGATATTTTAAATACTAATTAAATGTATTAATTAGAAAGATATACATGTAAAATCAAAATATTGTTGATTCGAACCTGGATCTCTCTCCAAACCACCGGGGAAGGTGTGCATTATCCAACTATGCTACAGCGACATTATTTTTGATGACAAATTTCCGAACCTATATGTTACACTTTTTCAAATTAATACATCTATCGTTCCATTAACAACAACAACATGTACACAGGGTGGCTCAAAAGAAGTGAGAACATTTCGTAAAATGTGATATAATTAAATCAAAATTAGTTTAACTATGTCAAAAATAGCATAAATAGTTTACTAATTTACTTATTTACCTATATTACGTTTTATTTCGACAATTTCCGGTCGCTAGCTATGATTATTAATTTTCCCATTGTTTATATTTGGTCTTTTCAAATTGTTGCCCAGAATGACAAAAATCACCGCAGAAGACCGTATTCTGATCAAAAATTTGCTAATTGAAAAACGTTGGGGTGCTTGCGAAATGATCAGAGTTTTATAACAAAGCCTGGACTATAGCTAGACATTAAAGCAGGACGGAGCTCCATCTCACACAGTCAGAAATACAATCAACTTTCTTCGTCGTGAGAATGTTAATTTCATCGACCTAGGCGTGTGGCCACCGAACAGTCTAGATTTAAACCCAGTTGATGATGCAACATGGTGTGTTTTGATGATTTCCGATTAGCTAAATATTGTGCAAAAAAAAAATATATTAAGAATTATATTATGTTTTGAAATAACTCATGTGTTACGAGATGTACTTACTTTATTTGGGCCATCCTGTATATCTTTATAATTAATACATTTAATTAGTACACTAAACCCCTCACCTTTATATCACAATTACTGATCATCGTTTCAACCAATCACAGTCACAATTTATATCACCACTATTATGCTAAAGTGCTATTTAGTGAATTTATAAAAAATAGAGATGCGTATACGAAATACGTGTTTTTCACTATTTGTGTATTCTCACTAAGCTAAATGCTTGTGCTATGAAAACAGTACTAACTTGATGGCCTCTTGGAACGAGGATCGAACCTTCGAATACCAGATCACTAGGCGGGTATCGTCACCACTAAACCACAAGCATCGCTTCAAAAGCTATATAATTAAATCACCAGTGTTCCGACAATTTAATGGAAAAAAATATAATCTAATAAGGGTTGTGCCCTTGTTCGAGGGCGCCCGCACAGTCCGTGGAGATTTTTATCCGGCGAGTCGTGTATTTTCCACTAATCTCTTCATTAATTCCACTCTCTTTTGTGGAAATTCCGCCCACTGAATCAGGTTATTGGAAATGCGACGCGAAGTTCATTGGCAAAGTTTTTCGGATCAAAGACCGACGAATATTATTGCGCGAAGTGTGGTTTCATTAATTTTTTTTTTTTGAGTTAGTTCTTTGTAACTTTGTAAATAAAAATGCGGTAATTACTTCATTAATGTACACACGCATTAAAAGATGAGTCGTTTGAAAGTCTTCTTCGTGTGATATCGTCACATTGTTTACTGCGGCACGGGGAAAAGTTCTACGGTAGACTGGCCAAACTATTGTCACGGCTCTTTTGGCTGTGATGATCTCTCACGTGTTCCCGGGTGGGGGGGTGGATTTTTTTTTTAACACCCTTGTGCAATAATTCTATTAAAACAACCGAATGTTATCTATATTATGATCGTTAAAGAGAACACATTCTCATTGTGAAGTTGTAATTATTCAGAACAGACGGTCTGTGATGTGTGAATTCGAACCTGGATCTCTTTCCAATCCCAATGTTACAATTAGTCCAATTACGGGAGCCGGACTCGGCAACTTCCTGGCACCCGCCGTATCCACCGGACCTTGCGCCGACCGACTGCCACTTGTTTCAGACATTAGACTTGCAAGGAAAAATATTCTGTATATGAATTAAATATATTAATTAGAAAGATATACGTATAAAATCAATTTTATCGAAAAATATTGTTGTTGCGCCACCGGGATTCGAACCTGGATCTCTTTCCTAACCGGGGAAGGTGCATTATCCAACTATGCTACAGCGATAATAACCGAAGCGAACCTATATGTTACCTTTTTGATATTAATACATTTAATCGTTCCATTATTTGAAAGAGCCATCTACCTTATTTTTACAGAATCGAATCCCGGTGGCGCAACAACAATATTTTACGATAAAATTGATTTTATATGTATATCTTTCTAATTAATATATTTAATTCATATTTATAATATCACCGACCTATGTTCTGAATAATTACAACTTCACAATAAGAATGTGTTCTCCTAATAAAGGTGTATTTTATAATGCACCCGAAATAAATGTATTTTAGGAGAAATTACAAAAGGCAACAAAGTCTTATGTTTCATGATACATTAAAACCATCTGCAAAAATAGGATTTGATCTAAGATAATTGTTTCTTTCTTAATTTAACAAGGAACTCGTGCGAGTCCCTCCGATCCCCCTCCAATCCATCCCTGTTCCAGGGCTCCGACTCACATGTCCGAGATATTGAAGTTTTCTGATTTTTACTGTTTTAAATACTTATCTTTATTCATCCGAACCACAACATCTTCAATCGTAACTCTATCCATCCAGATTATTTGGACCATTCTTCTGTCGATCCACATCTCAAATGTTTCAAGTCGCTTTATCATTTATTTTTTTATGTATGAAAATATACTTTATTACTTTGTGTAATTTTTTCAAACATTATCCCATAATAAAAGCTCAAAAATGTGTCTCGTAACGCTTGGCTCAAACTAAATTGTTCCCAGATATTAAGAATTTACGAATTACTATAATTTTACAAAAATAGTGTTAAAAATGTTTTTTTTTATTATACCTATTTGATAATTAGTTTCTGTAATAAATAAAATAATATTATTGATATAATGTAATTTTGAATTTTGAAATATTTATATCCTTAGCAATATTTGAATATGTCCAAGAACAAAGGCACTGTTATTAAACAAATAATAGATATATCATAGAAACGAACCTATTTTTTATCGGTGGAAAAATATGGAAGTTCGACCTGTCTGCGGCTGGCTTAAGTGATCACTTTACACAATGTAACGTTCACCATTCCACCCAATCAACCTCCATATCTATTAAATTTTTGAAAGTTGTATATATGTTAATATGTGGAATCACTTCAAATATTACTACACTGTCGCCATCTATGGAATGAATTTGATATTATATTTTTATTTTTTATCTTTGTTTAATTAACCACTAAAATGAGTTTAAATACATCTACCGGTTTCGAAAAATACCATTTTCTTCTTCAGGATGTCATAACTAACTAAAACATACATTGTTTCTTTGACAGAATCTATCCTGAAGAAGAAAATGGTATTTTTCGAAACCGGTAGATGTATTTAAACTCATTTTAGTGGTTAATTAAACAAAGATAAAAAATAAAAATATGAATCTTAACCACAAAGATAACATTGCTTATTTTAAAAGTAGAATTTGATATTATTTTTCCTGAAACAGCATATATGTCACAATGAGAATATATATACTTTTTTTTTAGCTTTTATTATTTGTTTAATTTACATCTTTCTTTAACGGTTATTTTAACATATTTTTTTTTATAATATTATTTTATTATATTAATTTATTATTGATGTGTGATTATGTGCGATATAATTTTATAATTGTTTAATTCTATAAAATAATGAAGACCCCATTACTAGGTAACGTATTGTCTCTTTAAACCATCCTTTTTCACCATGGAAACATATAAAAAACCAAATAAAACGCCATCTATCTTATAAAATTGTATTCAGTATATTGGAGGACATTTTACTTTGTTAAAAATTTAGTTGAATCAGATATTGGCAGTTGTCGATAGTATCACCATATCAAATCACTATGATTGTATGCAAATATGCAATTTCTATAACTCAATAAGGTCCACCTCATGCAAGTACGAAATTTACGATAATCATAATATATATATATATCGAGCTATTTGCGTCACGTATGATACTACAATTCAGTACTTAATTAATTTACGTTCATTTTCACGTATTTATCTATCAAAAAACCATCGAAAATGGTTAAGGAAGATATAATGCATTAAGATACTACTAATGTAGTATCTTATTTTCTTCTTTCTTACCTTCTTACGTGTGTTGCCAGTGCTAAAAATTACAAATTTGCCTGTACACGAGTGGAGAGATTTGAAGCAATTAGTTATCCTACATTCGGCTGCAGAGAGCGACTCATCTTAGGGTCCTGTAGTCTCCCGGAGGGTTGCCGCCGCGGGGGCGGGGGGAGGGAGACCGGGAGAAGCGGGACACTGGTCGATACGTCACAGATGTCTCACTTGAGAAGGATTGCACCCCTCCTCCGAGGGAAGGGCGGGCGAAACAGTAGTCATTGTTGCGGATACTTTCGGCGGCTGGGGCGAATTATGCTCTATAAAATCAAAACGTAAATTGTAAATTCTCACTGACTTGACGGATTCTTTCTAAAAATACATAATGATTATTATTTTCTTCTTCTCCCGATATCTCGTCACATGTCCGAGATATTTTAAGTTTACGGATTTTTATTGTTTTAAATAGGTATACATTTTTCTTATTCATCCGGACATTAACATCTTTATTCCTAATTCTTTCTCTCCAGCTTATTTTGAGCATTCTTCTGTAGGTCCACATCACAAATGCTTCAATCATCATTATCAAATGCTTCAATCATCATTATCAAATGCTTCAATCATCATTATCAAATGCTTCAATCATCATTATCAAATGCTTCAAACGCCTTATCATTTCTTCGATAAGTGTCCATGTTTCAATTCCATAAAATAAAATCGAGAGCACATAAACCATTCTCATTCGTAATCTAAGGTTGAGACCGTGACTAATAATTATTACTTAGGAGAACACATTCTTAATGTGAAGTTGTAATTATTCAGAACAGACGGTCTGTGATATTTTAAATACTAATTAAATGTATTAATTATAAAGATATATATATAAAATCAATTTTATCGAAAAATATTACTGTTGCGCTACTGGGATTCGAACCTGGATCTCTTTTCCAATCCGGGGAAGGTGCATTACCAACTATGCTACAGCGACAGTATTTTTGATGACAAATTTTCGAATCTATATGTTACACTTTTTCAAATTAATACATCTATCGTTCAAAAATACTGTTACTGGAGCATAGTTGGTCAAGGCAGGCACACAGGGATCCATTAATCAAAAACACTCCCAGAAGACGGACAGCGGATGAGACACAAAATGGATTGAGTCACACTTAGTTGCAAAACACGAGGTATAGAAAGTGAGAGGTAAACGCGTTGGTGGAATCCCACTCACGCATACCGGCCTAACTACCCACTTAAGGGGATCCAACGAGTCACCCATACCTGAATAAATCCTTATATAAGGTCGTGAGCTCTGTAATACCCACAATCCATACTTCTATGAGATATTTATACATTTGTCTCTATGAGATATCTATAATTTGTTAATAACAATGCCTTTGGTGGTAAAAATCCAGTAATTGTGTGTTCTTGGACATACTCAAATATTTTTTATTTCTGATCTGATTATAAACGGTAGATACAGCAGTTTATTATACATATACATTGCTTGATAATACCAATACTTGAAGTTACAGTATATATTCTAAATGAGATTATGTTTTTGTATTAAAATCCCAAGATTATCAATGAATTATATCATAAATATTAGACTAGAGGCGTTGTGACTCCACACACGGGACGGCGAGATGCCACCATCTACCCATACCTACATGCTATATTTTCCCACTTTTTCCCTCAAGCGAGGAATCTCCCCATTACTGGCAACACTGGCCGGACCCCTCATAGATGGCGCCATGTGTTGGCCATCGATTATATTCCGTATTAAGACAACTTGACGAGGAATTTATTTCACGATTCCGGAGCGCCCGCGATGGGGGATAATACCCCCGGACGTTTAGTTAAATATTTGGGGTATCTGAGGGCTACTTGGGGGTGACAAAGTGAATATTATTTTACGGGGGCTAATTGTTTCACCTTAATTGATATCGTTGGGTCGTTTCTGTGTTCAAATGTTTGTTTTTAAATGTATTTTATAAGTAATATCGAAGAGTTTTTTGTGTATTGCAGCACGATCCTGCGTTTGAGAAATATATTTTATCTCACAGACCAGTAAATTAATAGACATGAAATAAAGTGTACATATAAGAGAAGGGTTCGGAACATTAGTTACGGGACGAAGGGTATTCAACACACATTCTTGGTAGAAACATAAATCTGATGACACATTTATGCAACAGTAAAAATATTTACTCTTCGAAAATTAAATACTTGTGTAAACAAGACGTATTTTTTACATTAGTACATTATATAGTAGTTTAAATTTTCATTCCAATAGAGTCATATTTTAAAAAAAGTCTCGGATCTATTTAAACAAATATCAGATATCTCATAGAGACAAAGCTATTTTTCATTATATTTAATGGAAATATGAGGCAATTACAGGGCTTACGACCTGTTTTCTGTTGGCTTAAGTGATCACTTTATATGTATATATAACGTTCATCAATTCTCACCCCACCAATCAATTTATCAAAATGTTTAAAGTTGTATATCTGTTAGTATGTGGACCACTACACCATCGCCATATATGGACCAAATTTGATAATTAATTTTTCTCTTTTTTTTTTAAATACCACATATGTCTCTATGAGATATCTGATATTTGTTTAATAACAGTGCCTCTGTAGGTGAAAATCCAGTAATTGTGTGCTCTTGGACATATTCAAATATTGCTATAGCGTAAGTGACACCAAAATGAAAATATTGGGATAAGAAATTTGCGTTAGTTCATGTCTATATATTTGATGGTCTGTGATTTTATCAAATGCATATTACGTTTTAGAAATACCACATACTTAGCCGTGTCAATTGAGGCTTGTCTAAATGATAATTATGTTCATTAAACATACAATAAATCCCGATGAAATTTGACAATAGAATATGACTAATGTCGGTATTATTTATTTAACACAATATTATTGTAATTAACAACTTTTAACATAGAATATGTTTATTTAGCTGGTCCCCAGAAAAATATGTCACACGTGTGAAACAGCGCGTTGGAAAATATCGTAACATGAGTTTTATTTTCACCTTTACTGGTACTTTCGACCTCGGTACCTTTAACATTTAGCGTTCTATCAATTCACCTACTCCCCCATTAGACTGTCGTATCAAATTATCGCGTAATGCAGATTTTTTTGGGTTAGAATTAAATGTATTGATTTGCAATATTTATATATCTACTTTATTATCTATTTATACATTGTTAATATGATGATGTCATTAGGATTGTATGGTTGTGTGAGTGCTGCACCGCCGGCGTGCGTGCGTTCGAGGCTCTCTCTTCGGCCTCTTTCTCTGCATGTTCATCGGCTCTATCGTTTGACCTATATCATAATAAATGTATAATCTATTTTCTTGTACCTTCACATGGTGAACTTTGTAACATGCTAGCGTTAATAAATAGCTTATTTGTGTGTTATTTGGATTGTTCAGTGACATTTAATTTTTGTATTCAATACATCGTTTGAAATCAATAAAACATGTTAAACTAATCAAAACCCTCTAGTAACTATGATTAATTAAGTTAAGGTCTGTTACACCTAGTTCACAATATTATATGGGTGGATACTGGACTAAATTACGAGTCGAAAATGTTAAAGGAATATGTGCAAATTTTGCACCGTTACGGAAAATTTTGTTCCGAATTCGTAAAACACACATTCGGCACGTCGTTAGATTCAGCCGCGACCATTGTTATTGACACCTTTCCGCGTCCAACTTCCCATCCATATATTACTCCTGAACATTCCATTTTTAATATCTATGCAGCTACATACTGTGAGTCCAATTAAAAAATTGAACTTGTTACCAGAAATATTCTGCGTAAATTTGAAAATGTGTTTAAAATCATTGAAGGCCTTTCAACTAGTTTTTGAAATTATATGTTGAATATTGAACTCAATTTTGGGTGATGTAACATTAAATTTATCAAATTTTTATTTTTGCAATCGCTTAAATCTGGATAGACATGTTTATTATTTTCTGGTACATTTTACCGCGTTGCAACTGTGTAAAGAATAGACGTAAATATAATATTAAAAGTCATCCCCCGTCCGCTAAGGGTCAACCCCGAATCCGTGCCGCTGACAGTTAACACTTTGAGCGCGGGTGAGGGGAGGGGGGGTGGCACAAACGGACTTAGTTATTTATCGTGTCTACTCCGCGCTCTTCCCGCAAGATGTCGCGCACGCGCCGGCCACGTGCGCGGATCACGCGGATTTACTGCTTTGTGCACGTGATGCGTGCTTTTTATTGTTTTTCAACATCTGGGTTTGAGTCCCCGCTAGATAATTGATTTTTATTTATTTATTGTAAGTAATCGTATTCGACGCTCGCTCGAGTCGCCCCGAGCAATATTATTATTCCGGGGTTAAAAAATTTACGGAGGGGGCAATTTATCGTATTAAATAAAAATAACAATCACTTTGTGTGAAACCACTAAATTTATTATACGTCAACCGGTTTCGCTTATCTCAAACGTCATCAGGACGTATTTAAAACTGATTATAAAAATATAAAGAGACAATTTAGAAGCCCTCGAAATAAAAAAGGCAATAAATAGTCATACGCCAATTCTTAATAATCAAATTAATTTATCCATTAGCCCCATATTAGGTGTGTTTCCTTTAAAATCTATTTAATATCCATCAACACTGTATTTTCCCATCCCTTAATGTTCCGTTTATCTGTATATGTATTCTGTCTCTCTCTCTTTCGCATATAATTTAATATTCTCTCTCCCTTGATGTTCCATTTAACTATATATGTACTCTGTCTCTCTTTCTCTTTCACATGTAATTTCATATTCTACATCATTCTTAATATTATACTTTATTCTTTATATTTATATGTTATTTTATTTAATATAATATGACAAACCACAAAGTGATTGCATCCTACGAAAAATGCAATTTATTGTATTTGCTGGAAACTTGGGTATTGCTCTTATTTCTTTAGGAAAAATATATATTTTCGATTATTAAGAAAGATATTCATTAGTAACTAACTTACCATCGTGCCGTTTCCCAGAGAGGATAGAGCGCCACACTCTACTGTCATGACACACAATTCTCGCCTCATTCGCATTCGTACATTATTGAGGCCACTAACAGGACGCGGACGTCCTCTATTTCTGATGTCATCAACACATGTGTCATATATCTTTCCTACCATTCATCCGTTACATATGACCAAACCACCTAAGTGATTTTTTCATAATCAAAGTCTAAGATCAGCTTTGAATTCTCTTCTAATTGCTTCATTCTTTACTTTGTCATAAATGGATCTGCCGCATATAGGTACGCCACTGTATTCAGTCTACTTTTGTTCTTCTTCTGATTCATCTATAGTGTTTTGAATGAGATTTCAAGAATTAGAGGGTATGATATTGAGGTTCGTAGAAGAATTGGTATAGTCAAATTTGCTATGTTGAACCTCGCAACAATTTAAATCAACTCATTCCATCTCAAGGAAAGTAAATATTCAATATTTGAATATGTCCAAGAACACACAATTTAATGGAAACTATATGGAAGTATGGGTAATTACAGGGCTCACGACGTATCTTCATCTGGCTCAAGATTATCTTACTTTATGTAAATATAAATTTAGTCCACAGATGGCAGTAGTGTAGTGGTCCGCATATTAACATATATACAACTTTCCAAAACTTGATAGATATGGAGATTGATGGGTGAGAATAGTGAACGTTATATTTCCCTGTAATTACCCGTACTTCCATATATTTTCCATTAAATATAATTTAAAAAAATAGCTTCGTCTGTATGAGAATATTTATTATTTGTTTACATAAATATTCGACTGGTTAATGGCCGAGTATTCTCCTTAGCTTTGTATGGAGTTGAAACGTGAATCTTTAAAAGAAAAAAAAAACATTTTTTTTGACACCTTTGAGAATTGGCGAGATAATTAATGAATGAATTCTGTTTTACTGGGGCTTCGCTATGAAGAAAAGTTCGCCACAAAAAACACTACATGTCCAGAATTCTTGAGTACTTTCAGACAGTCTGTAGACAGTCGGTGGTCATTGGGAATGTTCTAGAACGAACAGTCATAAGTGACCATGACCAAGAATTGACTGAAGGCTCCACTAAATAAGTAGAAGCTGACCGCGGGACCACGATGTTTCATCACGAGGACATCGCTAAGAGAGAAAAAATCTAATATTGTTGAAGGATTATTCCAGAATAAGTATGTTTTTGGTTAATTATATGTAGGTAGTAGATAATATGATGTTAAAGATTATACAATTATGTTATTACGAATTATGATTGTGTGGGTGAGAAGGATCTGCTATCGTGTGAGAGGCGGGTGTCCTGTATACGTCTCACCCATCGATCACGTGTTTAATCGCGGAGATGTATTGTGTGTGTGTGTGTGTTTGCGGTGTGTGAGTGTGGTCAGAGCGGGCTGGAGAATAGAAAGATGTGAAATGACTAATACAGCTTATAAATATACAATCTTGTGTGAAGCTCACTCTAGGCATTCCTCAGTTGCGAGCACACGTTATTGGTGTACGATTGATTTATTGTGGCGTCGGTACCGGACGTGTTTTTGCGGAGCCTTGATTTACGCACCGGTAAATGTGAGGTGCGTTCGGGGGTTCGTCGGAGGTAATGATGACCGCGGAGGCGATAGACCTCCACAATGTTATATTTTTTATATTTTCGTTGAGAGCAATCACTTTGTGGTTTGTATGAAACCTCGAATTTTATTACACGCCAATTGGTTTCGCTTTGCTCAAGCTTCGTCAGGGCGTATTTAAAACTAAGTTAGTTGGTGAGCTAAGCGAAACCGGTTGGCGTGTAATAAAATTTGCGGTTTCATACGAAGTGATTGTGTTTTATTTGGTCTGATATTTTTTAGGTGATTCCGAAAATATTGGCTAATTCAGGACAAATATTCATTTTTAAATGTGAATTAAATATATTAATTAGAAAGATATGCATATAAAATCAATTTTATGCGCCACCGAGATTCGAATCTGGATCTCTTTCGAAACCGGGGAAGGTGCATTATCCAACTATGCTACGGCGACGATATTTTTAGAGACAAATTTTCGAACAAATATGTTACTTTTTTGATATTAATACATTTAATCGTTCCATTATTTAAAAGACCTATGATCTGAATAATTACAACTTCACAGTAAGAATGTGTTCTCCTAAAAAATATGTATTTTTTTATTTTTTGCCAGCCCTAGCAAAATACTTTACAATACAATATTAATTTAGTTATACAGGGTTTATAGAACGAGCCATGTGAATATATAACTATTTAAGGTATGTTTAAAAAAAATAAAGTTTATCAGGAAAAATATGGTCCATCTAGCAGACGTCATCCGTAGAAGTCATTCATATTGTATGATGAGAAGTTGCGAGCACCCCGCCACTGCTCGCCGGCCCGTGGGCGTGTCTAGGAAGGGAGCCCTCGTCAGAAACAGATGCTGGCCATGGTGCAAGTTGACGGGGGGCGACACTCTTATCGCACGGTGGTCCGAGAGAATCTACAACCTTTTTCACTCGGTTACTTTTCAGGGTCCACCGTGCGTGCTTACGGTCGCTATGCATTCTGATGGTGGGCCCTGCGCACGGCTGGATTTATGATTGACCCAAAAAAAGAATTTTCATTTACTTGTAGTATTTTTTTATAATGTGATTAGAAAAAAATCTATCTACTGAAATAGTGTATAGTTGCCATCGGGACTTTTTTCGTTAGATAGATTTTTTTTATATTTAGGTATGTATATTTCTTAATGATTTATCCAATTTGTTTTAATTATCAAAATTACTACAGTGAAACCCAGATTGTACATGCCCGGAATTTCTGCAGTCCCGTGTCATTTTAGTATATTACAAAACCCTATTTAACGTTTGTCTTTCCCGCGATTTACGTCTAAAATTGATTGAAATTTGTTCGCTCTACGCCGTAGAGCCAAGAGTGTGTTGGTCGTTTGTTTGTCGTATATACGCATTTTTCGTTCTAATACCTACGTAATTTGTACTTTTCATTGTTTTTTTACAAGCTGGAATCAGCAAGAAAATTGCGTAGAAGATAGTACAGACAACATTGGTGGCTGGGGAAGAATTGATGAATAACCCTTGCAGACATATTTAGACGTTGACTCCAACGTAATAACATGGGAATTGGTGAAACAGTGGACAGTCGCATAAACGAAAACTTGACAGAAGAAGAACCTTCCTACAATGAAGAAGTGTCTGCTCATCCCACATACCCAGTTCCTACAAAGGACGATGCCACATTGAGGCATATTGAAGACCTCAAAGCATATTTGATCAGTATTAGCAATGTACCACCAGAATCCTCTAATTTAATTAATAATATTAAAAGAACTATTTTTTTTTAAATTGTTTCATTATTTTTAATCAGTATTTTTAATAGCCCCAATTAAAAATATCCCTCTGTATACATTTTTTTTATGTTAGTCTCTTAAAAAACTTAAAATCGGAAAGTTTTGAAGTCTTGGGCATTACAAAGCTTAAGACCTGTCATCGGCTGGCTTAAGTGATCACTTTACACAATGTAACGTTCACCTATTTACCCACGCTACCACATCGATCAAATTTTTGGAAGTTGTATATATGATATCATGTTGAAATATTTACCAACTATGATGTCGCCATCTATTTTTTTTTTTTTGAAAATTTGATATTCATTTTCATGTAACAGTATAGATGCTCTTGTAATGCCCAAGACTTCCATACTTCCCATGTAAAAATAATAGCTTCGTATCTGTGTGACATCTATATCTTGATGACAATCCCTCACGGGATAAATGCCAGTAATTGGTTCCTACAAAGATTTGGACATACTCAAAAATATTGTTAAAATCGGGGTTTCACTGTATGTCCACTTGATCGATAGTTGTTCGATCTCGACATCGCGATAGCATTCACGGTGTGGACCTTTCAGCTCCGGTGCACCAGCGCTGTATTTTGTGATATTGTGTCTTGATCACGTATTGTTTGTTGTTTGTGTGCTGCGGGTGAACTTGTGACATCGCCGTTTTCAAAGACGCTGTGTGACTGCAGTTACGGACTTTCGAAGCCCATAAGGGGTCGTTAAATAAGAAAAAAAAGAATACCACACAATCAAAAATGTCTTCTTCTTGTACCCTATCCGTTCAATGGACGTTGGCTATCATCACCTGAAAAAGCTGGTTTAGGTTCTACTTCTTCCAAGGCCTCGTCTTCCAGCAATCTTTCCCTGCATTATGAGGTGCAAGATCACATACGTCTCCGAATGTCTCATTACATGTCCGAGATATTGAAGATTTCGAATATTTATTTGTTTTAACATCTTTATTCATAGCTCTATCCATCCAGCTTATTTTGAGCATTCTTTTGTAGATCCACATTTCAAATAGTCCATGCTTCCATTCCGTAAAATAATATAGAAAACACATAGCATCTGACCATTCGCATTCAAAATCTAATCTTGAGATCGTGATTGTAGAATATATTTTTCAAGCGGATAAAGGTTTCACCAGCTATCTCAATGTGGCATTTGACTTCAACAGAAGGATCTAATCATTAATTAATATTACAACCCAGGTATATAATACTTTGTATTTTCGCCAATTTCTTTCTAGCAACATAAAGAATTTCATTTTCAGCTGCGTTATGTGTGCTAACGGGTGAATATTTTGTTTTAGTTGTATTAAGTTAAACTTAATAAGTTCTCAATATATTAATTAGAAAGATATACATATAAAATCAATTTTATCAAAAATATTGTTGTTGCGCCACCGGGATTCGAACCTGGATCTCTTTCCTAACCGGGGAAGGTGCATTATCCAACTATAATACGGCGACAATATTTTTAGCGACAAATTTTCGAACCTATATGACATTAATACATTGAATCGTTCCATTATTTGAAAGAGCCATCTACCTTATTTTTACGGAATCTCAAATAACTTTGAGTAATCTGATAGAAAATGCCAGAATTATCAATTCATTTTTATTAAATATTGGACACATTGATACAACTTTATTATTAGGAGAACACATTCTTATTGTGAAGTTGCAATTATTCAGAACATAGGAATGTGTTATTTTAAATATGAATTAAAATTAAATTAACATACCAACATGTTTCGATACAAATGGTACGTTTTTCAGGAAACAATGTATATTGAAATTAAAAATACATAAATAGTGATTTAAATAAAGTTAATTATTTATATAAAATGAGGCCACAATGTAATTTTGCTAATATTAAATATAATATTATGACTAAAATGTATAATAAAATTTTCCGCCTCGACAAACTAAAGAGGTGAACATCGACACGTGTAACCGACACACTAAGGCGCGCCACAGGTGTGACGTACACACTATAAATCTGTGTAATAATATTAATATTCATAAAATAATATACAATTGAGCCTTTAAACGAAAATCCATTTACACAGCAAACAAAATACGCGTGCACGTCGATTCTTCTTTTTTGACCTGACATCAGTTAATAGTTTCATCCCTCACCGCCACCACCCCCCCCCCCCGGCACGCGGCGCTCGGGATAAGGGATGCTGGCAGTAATAAACCCCGTCGGGGGAGCACTCCGTCTAATCGCCCCATCGAGTGTATCCCATTGCGTGGCATATTTATTCTACAACGATGTTTGTTTCGTGGATCGGTTCATTTCATTAATTGAATCAGTCAGATTCAGAGGATCGGACCACCAGCTCGCTGGAAAAAAAAAAAAAACAATTTAATCAACGGACGAATTAGCCACCCAACCCTTTGACCGACGTAAACCGAATTTTTCTTAGTTATTCTTTAGGACTCTGCGCGACATAGGTACCATCGCGGTCGTACCATGGCCACTGCGTCACCTTCCCACTGGGATTTTTTATTATTATAAAGGTATATTATTTAATAAATTTGATTAACATAAACGAAAACATTATTTTACAATTAGCGCCATCTGTGTACCAGCAGTAGAGACTTTAATTGCTTAGTTCTAAAAACTACCACGACAACTCACCGCTGTACCCATGACGCTCTTTTGTATTCGCCGCATCGAGCTATTTACGTTACTCTGTTCTGTCTTTATGCTAGTGAATTACTCAAGTCATATAAATGGCTATTACTTTCGGTTGATCCGTTTTGTATGGAGTCATTGCCTGTGCTGTTACAACTGCGTGCAAATCGTTGAAGTGTCTACTTCCTTTTTTACTAATTCGCGAATTTTACTATCTTACTGTTTTTGACGTGTTGATTTCATGATTGTTCTTTAAATTTGGTGCACGGATTGGTTTTTGATTTGGGAAAAACAAAAAGCAATTGGCAGAACTATTTCCTACGTTAAGCTTTAATAAAAATAAATATTTCCTTTAGTTATTAAGTGAAATATTTTCAAACAATAAGTGAATCATGTTCAGTAATAAGAAGTGTTTTTAAAAACGTTCATACATTTTTTGTATGGGTAAGAAGGTATCATTTTACGTTAAAACTTAAACTTTAAAAACACTATTAATGTAATTAAATGCATGGTAGGGTCGTATAAATGACAGATTCATTTTGTCTAAAGACGTTGGTGAAACGAAAGTACATATATTGTATTACATATGATTGTATAATATCATATGTAACAGCATAACCTAAATCCATACCTACCGCACGCCACTGGTTATGACCGACGTTCACTCTAAGGTGTGCCAGGTGTGCGATTTGTACAATATAGACTTCTATCATTCTAAGGTTGGCGACCATGTTGCAGTATGTTGATGTATATTGTACAAGATCACCCACATTTTGGACATGGAACTACTTTCTGAGGTTATACAGCCAAGATAATCTCTTTTTACCTACGTCTATGATGTCTTCTATCTTCCTCTGCATAATGGGTTGTAAAATATCATCTTTTTTATAGCGGAGAACGTATCTGAAGTATACAGATTGTTGTTATTAACTCTCTTGACTTATTTATGCATGTCTTCATATATCTTCATCAGTAATGTGGTGGTCAATTCAGACCTTTCATTTATTTTCTCCCACAGCGCAAAAATAATAGCAATGTAATAATGCAATAATAATTATATACGTATATCTTTCTAAATAATACATTTAATTAGTATTTAAAATATCACAAAGATATGTTCTGAACAATTACAACTTCACAATAAGAATTGTGTTCTCCTTAATTAATATATAAGTTGTATCAATGTGTCCAAAATTTTATTGTTAATAATGGAAGGAAAGATGTATTAAAATTTGAAAAGTGTAACATGTAGGTTCGAAAATTTGTCGTCAAAAGTACTGTCTGCTGTGGCATAGTTGGATAATGCGCCTTCCCCGGTTTGGAAAGAGATCCAGGTTCGAATGTCGGTGGCGTGACAACAATATTTTTTGATAAAATTGATTTTATATGTATATCTCTGTTAAATACTAATTTAATGTATTAATTATAAATATATATATATAAAATCAATTTTGTCTAAAATAATTGTTTTTGCGCTACCGGGATTCGAACCTGGATCTCTATTTCCAATCCGGTGACGTACACTACCAATTGTCTTATAGCGCCAGTATTTTTCATGACAAATTTTCGAACCTATATGTTACACTTTTTCAAATCAATACATCTGTCGTTCCATTATAATTATTATTATTCCAGACCTTTGTTCTGAATAATTACAACTTCACAATAAGAATGTGTTCCCTTAATAATATAAGTTGTATCGATGTGTCCAAAATTTAATAAAAATTAATTGATAATTCTGGCGTCTGCAGTCGGTTTACTCAAAGGTATTTGTGATTCCGTAAAAATAATGTAGATGGCTTTCAAAAATAATGGAACAATAGATGTATTAATTTGAAAAAGTGTAACATATAGGTTCGAAAATGTGTTATGAAAAATACTGGCGCTGTAACACAATTGGCAGTGTACTTCCCCGGATTGGAAATAGAGATCCAGGTTCGAATCCCGGTAGCGCAAAAACAATTATTTTAGACAAAATTGATTTTATATGTATATATTTATAATTAATACATTAAATTAGTATTTAAAACATCGCAGACCGTATGTTCTTCACAATAAGAATGTGTTCTCCCAAGTACATCATTATAATTAATACATTTAATTAGTATTTGAAAAATATTAAATTCTCATCTAGCTGTTGGAAAATACCTTTCGAGACTAGCTCACCGGGCTTCTCGTACGTTAAATACATTTAATTAGTATTTGAAAAATATTAAATTCTCATCTAGCTGTTGGAAAATACCTTTCGAGACTAGCTCACCGGGCTTCTTCGGTACGGTTAAAATAGCAAAACTGTGCCGATAGTGTAATAGCTAAATAATTAAAATAGATTTTAGCGAGCGCGCGTAGTGTTACCATTACCAACTCGACTGCGGAGCACGCCAATTACATAACGTACGAGAACATGATTGTGTTAAGTTTTAACCATTGTCGTGTAACTGACAGATCTTTATGTCATTCGCACGCGCGCGATTATCCGCGCCGCTCCCTATTATCTGGAACATCTGTAACTGACTTCAAAGGCATTTAAAACTCCCTCATATTTCGCGCGGCGCCGGCCTTCCGGTGAACTCAAACGCCATAATTTATTTTTTAAAAATACATAGTTTTTATTTTCATTTTGTTTTATTTTAATTTTATCACGACTGGTTTCGAAAAGAGCAATCCTTCCCATCTACAGGTGTAAATTGAATACAATTGAATGTTGGAAGAGTGAGACACTTAAAGGTAATTGTGTGGCTTCATTTTTTTCTAGAAAACATTAATAATAGCATAATTTATGTATTTTTGAAGGACTAATAATAATTACATTCAGTATCTCAGTACATAACTATAAAAAATAACGCAAATAGAAAGATGTACAGAAAATATCTATTCGATATTCGAACCTGGACCTTTTCCTATCCGGCGAAATGCGTTATCTAATTTCGCCACATCAACTAAATAAGTTTACGACAAATAGTTAAACATATATTCTGTAGCTCTTTAAACATGATACATATGTTATTCCAATTTTTAAAAACATTCAACATTATATCGCGATGAATCTTAAAGACATTTGAGTAATACACGCTAGAGATGCCAGAATTAAAACATTTATGGAAAATATATGGAAGTATGGGGTAATTACAGGGCTTACGGCCTGTCATCGGCTGGCTTAAGTGATCACTTTATATATATACAACGCTTACCAATTCTCACCCCTTAATCTCCACATTTATCAAATTTTTGAAACGCTTCGAGTACCGCTACACCATCGCCATCTATTAACCAAATTTGATCATTCATTTTTCCCTTTTTTTTAACAGCACATATATCTTTTCTTTTTATAAAATTATTTTAAAGCAAAATTCTTTATCTGTAAAATATTTTTAACATTTTATACTAGAACACGCCTGAAAAATCAATATTTTTAAATTTTTTATATATTTTCCATTAAATAGTTTTGTCTCTATGAGCTATCTGATATTTGTTTAATAACAGTGTCTTTTTACGTAAAAATCCAGTAATTGTATATTTTTTAAGATTGTGGTTATGTCACCAGTTTGGGAGTGAAAGGGAGATAAAATGACATGATGTGTGATGTGTGATGTGTGCTAGCAGAAAGCTAAGATGGAGAATGACAACCCGCCATAGATTTCGAGTTGGTGTTGTGGTGTTCGTGTTGGTATGCCGCTGGGGCTGTACTGGTAATTGTAACATTTTTGTTGTGCGTAATCTTTATTAATACAAATTAAATGTATTAATTAGAAAGATATACTAATTTAATGTATTAATTATAAATATATACATACAAAATCAATTTTGTCGAAAAATATTGTTTTTTGCGCTACCGTGATATGACCTGTGTTCTGAATAATTGCAACTTCACAATAAGAATGTGTTCTCTTTAATAAGAAAGATATACATATAAAACCAATTTATCGATAAAATATTGTCAGCCAAGGATTCTAACCTGGATCTCTAGACTTTGGAGTGGTCTCCGCATTGGCTAAGAGTGCTTGACCACCTATGAAAATACTAGATAGCACGCAAGTCTATTAATAGTAATAATGGATGTTAAATATGTTGAATTTGAAACGTAAATTCACGTTAAACGACAATTCCGGTCGTAAATCGGAATCACCGCAAGGATGTGAAGGAAGTAGGGAAACCTTGGTGCTCGGGAACCGGGATTCGAAAGGACTGCTCGCCTTACCTTGTCGCTGTAAAAAGTGTTGCCAATTCGAAAAAACAAACCTCAATCTCCAAAATATTATATTATGTACGTTGAGGTAAATCATTGCCATGAAAGTATGTCATTAATGTAGCTGTGGGCTAATTACTTGTGCTATAAAAATATGACTAGCTCGATAGTTTCCTGGAACGAGGATCGAGGATCGAATCCTCCACCGCTGTGTCACTAGGCGAGTATTTTAACCACTAGACTGCGCATCGATTAAGTCGGGCTATAGGTATATTGATAAAACATTATTTGAGATAAGCTTCAAGCAAAGCAATATTTGAGACGAATCATCTTCTCTCACTCGGCTCCATTGAAAATGCAACAGATCGTGCCTCGAATAAGGCAGTGTCTCCTGTTGGGGAGTGTTATAAAGCCCCCGGCGCTCGACTCTGCCCGGCTGCTTCCCACCCACCCTGCTGGCTCACCGCCCGGCGCCGAGTGAAAAGATGAAGATATGTTTTGCCGCTCGCTCGGTGGCGCAGTGATTTAAGGGGATTAGGGTCCGGAACGCAAACAGAATGCGCCCTCTGCGGAACCTTTCGCTGGGGCGATAAAAACTGCATATTACGGGGGTTATCTGGATTGTTTGTCTTTTTTATTAACTCGGCAGCGACCTCACCAATCTGCAATGCGTGCCCGCGCGGCTTTGTTGCCGCAACAAGATTGTTCAATTCGGTTGCCTTTTACAGACAATCAGAGTGTGTTACACCAGTAGTATATGCCGTTATATTTTCACTAGAACAAATATAATTTCACTAACTCTTTCTATCTTCAATGAAACTGTATCGTATTTGATCTGGTATACGCCGCGCATGCGTTATGTGTGTGTGTCATTGATGCCACCTGATGTCGGAACATTTTAACCCTATCCGGTGACGTGTCGCTTCACAATTGTGTTTTGAAAATTAGTTTAATTATGTATTTTAATATTATTTTATGTGTTAGTTTTAGAACTTTTATTTAAAAACATATCAGCTAAATTATTATTAAATATATTAATTAGAAAGATATATATAAAAATCAAGTTTATCGAAAATCATTGTTGGTGCATTATCCAACTATGCTACAGCGACGATATTTTTAACGACGAACCTTTTTGATATTAATATATTTAATCGTTTCATTATCTGAAAGAGCCATCTACCTTATTTTTACGGAATCTCAAATACCTTTGATTAAACAAGTAGATGGCTTTCAAATAATGGAACGATAGATGTATTAATTTGAAAAGTGAAACACATAGGTTCGAAAATGTGTCGTCAAAAGTATTGTCACTGTATAGCATACATAGTTGGATAATGCAACTTCCTCGGTTTGGAAAGAGATTCAGATTCGAAACCCGGTAGTGCAATAACAATATTTTTCGATAAAATTGATTTTATATGTACAGGGTGGCCCAAAAAAAGTGAGAACATTTTGTAAAATGTAATATAATTACATCAAAACTATGTCAACAATAGCTTAAATAGTTTACTAATTTACTTACTAACCTATGTACCAATATTACGTTTTATTTCGACAATTTCCGGTCGCCATCTTTGATTATTAATTTTCCCATTGTTTATATTTGATTTTTCAAATTTTTGCCCAGAATGACAAAAATCACTGCAGAAGACCGTAAATTTGTGAATTGAAAAACGTTTGGGTGCTAGGAAAATGATCAAAGAGTTTCAAAACAAAGCCTGGAGTATAGCTAGACATTACAGCAGGACGGAGCTCCATCTCACACAGACAGAAATACAATCAACTGATTAGTGAAATATTGTACAAAAAAAAATATATTAAGAATTATATTATGTTTTGAAATAACTCATACATTACGAGATGTTCTCACTCTTTTTAAGCCATCCTGTATATCTTTCTAATTAATACATTTAATTAATTGATAATAACAATTAATCTCAATTAAAATACAAGTTACAAATGAAATAACTAAAAATATGAAATGATTTAAATTTACCGAATCTTTCATGTTACATGCCCGCTACTATTTGCTTGTAAAATGACCAAATTAGCAGAAAATGTCGGCCAGTTTGTAGCAGGATAGGGTTCACGAAATGCTTCGAACGTGTGAGTGAAGAGAGGATGGGTAAGAAGGTATATTGCAACTGCACATAGCAAAATGGTCGAGTGTCTTCTTTTTTTCCAATTCCTTAGAGTCTACGATACTCTGAGTACTCTACATGCGGCTAGACCGCCAAATCTACTTCCACAAGTGCATCAGCGCTAATCGCTTTGACACTTTTACTAACTAACTTATTGTAATAAACATCATATGTGTTTTATATTAATACATGAATTGGAAGGGTAAAAAATTCTGATAAAAAAACCCTCTCGAGTGTCTTCTTGTGATTCGCGCGTCATTTGTTACGTTTCGTCTTACTGGCACCCCCTACACCTCGCTATCTGGCCCCGGGGAGCGTGTGTCGGTTCAGCGCTCAGTAGTCGGGTGCCGCTGTGTGTAAGCCGGGGTGTCCCCGACTGCAGAAGATGGCCGTAATTGATGCCAACACTAAATGGACTGTGCGAGACTCGCGGGGGCGCACTAGGAAAACGGGAAAACAATTTATTTTAAGCTGAAAAATCCTCCATGAATAGTGGATAATTTTCAGAATCTTTTTCAGAATCAGAACTATCAGATAATTTAATCACTTTTCATTTTTTTTATACTCTTTACTTTTATTTTTTTTATTATGTTTTATTTCGCGTTACGACAAAATATACTGCACTAGTTTACACGAAGATATAATACGTCTAGACTTATAATTGTTCCCTTTGTCTATTAAATCTTTCCCTTGCGGTGCTAAAATAAAAACGCGCGTTCCAAAAAAAAACGAGAACATCTCGTAACACACGAGTGATTTCAAAACGTAATATAATTAATTATTTTTTGCAGAATATTTAGCTAATCATAAATCATCAAAACACTCCATATTGCATAATCTACTCGGTTTAAATCTGGGCTGTTCGGTGGACACACGCCTGGCTCGATGAAATTAACATTCTCACGACGAAGAAAGTTGATTGTATTTCTGGCTGTGTGAGATGGAGCTCCGTCCTGCTGTAATGTTTAGCTATACTCCAGGCTTTGTTTTGAAACTCTTTGATCATTTTCCTAGCACCTTGACGTTTTTCAATTCGCAAATTTTTGATCAGAATACGGTCTTCTGCAGTGATTTTTTTGGGCCACCTGTATGTACAATCTGAGATCTTGCCTTTTAAAAAGATGGTTGTCTTTTATTCTGTCGGCAATATAAAGGTACCGGATCATGTTTTATTTGCTTTTGAATACCCCGATTATTGTGGTTAATTAAAGCGGTAACTTCCAGAAAAAAGCCACAATAATCTGGAACCTAAATGTACGCCATTGTTGTGAAGATCTTTTATAATTTTTGTACGCTTGAAAAATGTACATAGTAAATGAAATGCAATTTTTAATTTTCAAAAAAATCTTTTATTAGATTTGTTTGCTTAACATTTTTATTTTATTTTATTCGGAAAACATACAGTTTATCAGTAAATATAAAAATCATAATAAAATTTAAACAATAATTTTACCAGTCACGTGTTTTCTTATAAATCTCAGATACAATGTACTTTATACAGTGGGTACAATTTAAAATTTATGATTTCCTATGCAGAAAAAAGTGAGAGAATAAAAATATTAACAGTTTTAAAAAAGAAAATAGGATAGGGAATAAAATCTGTGTGATAAAGATAAAATGAAAGGCATTAAAGTTTATGTATTGAATTTAGATTTAATTGTAGAGTATTGAAAATATCCAGTTCGTTTAGGTTTAATTGAAATAGAGGGGTGCTCGGTAAAAAAATGAGTTTTGTTTGGCATCAGTGTTGCAATGTGGCAGATTCAATGTAAGATCAGTTCTGGTTGACCTGGCTGGCACTCGATTGAATATGCATCTGAGTCAATCAGGACAGTCTACTTTAGAGTTGGCTATTTTGTGTAGGAAAATGACATCGGCCGTGTCTATTCGAGTTTGTGGTGATGGAACATGGAAAATGATCGATGATTTTCTTCATGTCCTCTTGGTGCATCACTCGACAACAGAGAATGATTTTTTTTTTCTGCACACTTTCATTATATGCTTAACATTAAATGAAAAATGATTTATTCTGTTTCAATGCTTCATAAATAGAAAAAAAATATTTTATTGTGAATTCTTTCGTTGCTGTAAAATTATTTTTTTCGTCTTATTTTCGATTATGGAATACACACCATGTTCTGGTTTAATGAGATCTTCATAACTTAATTTTAACGTTGCATTCATAGCTGTTAAATACGGTAATAACTCTAAAGCTTACCATAAATATCTAAAACTAGTAACTAACTGTATACCTTAATAAATCGAAACTGCAATAATTGGGTAACGCGGTTACTTAGAATATATGATCTGAAAAATAACATTTATTATTTTATTTTATTTAAAATCCCAATCATAACGAGTACTGACGAAATGCAGTACTATGGATATAAGACAAATTTATGCTAATACTAATCTAAACTACATACCTATATAAACACAAACGGACACATTATAAAGCTAATTAGAAATATATACATATAAAATCAATTTAACGAAAAATATTGTTGTTGCGCTGCCAATATTCGAACCTGGATCTCTTTCCAAACCGGTGAGGGTGCATTATCCAACTATGCTACAGCGACTGTACTTTTGACGACAAATTTTCGAACCTATATGTTAAACCTTCTCAAATTAATACATCTCAGCGCTCAATTATTTGAAAGCCATCTCTACTTTGTTTTTACGGAATCTCAATAATGAATACATTAAATTAGTATTTAAAATATCACAGACCTATGTTCTGAATAATTACAATGATTTATTAGGAGAACACATTCTTATTGTAGTTATAATTATTCAGAACAGAGGGTCTGTGATATTTTCAATATGAATTAAATATATTATTATTATTACAACTTCACAATAAGAATGTGTTCTCCTAATAATAAAGTTGTATCAATGTGTCCAAAATTTAATAAAAATGAATTGATAATTCTGGCGTCTGCTATCAGATTACTCAAAGGTATTTGAGATTCCGTAAAAATAAAGTAGATGGCTCTTTCAAATAATGGAACGATTAAATGTATTAATAACAAAAAGGTAACATATGGGTTCGAAAATTTGTCGCTAAAAATATTGTCGCTGTAGCACAGTTGGATAATGCACCTTCCTCGGTTAGGAAAGAGATACAGGTTCGAATCCCGGTGGCGCAACAACAATTTTTTTCTATAGAATTGATTTTATATGTATATCTTTCTAAGTAATATATTTAATTAATATTTAAAATATCACAGACCGTCTGTTCTGAATAATTACAACACCACAATAAGAATGTGTTCTCCTAATAATCACAAATTTCTTCATTATAATATATACCTTGCAATTGCTTTTTATATATACTCATGTGTAAGTGGTAGCTGGTAATTCGGTCTGATACTCCTTGTTAACTAACTTCTTTGTACAATTCCTTGTAAACTATCCAACCACATTTATATATATATGATGTTACATTAGTATCTAATCCCTCATGTTGCAATTTTGACAACTGGCCACATTCACACGTGAAGTGAGATCGGTAGGTCGGTCGGTGCTGCCGTGGCAGCTGTGCGGCATCGCGACTGGAATTCGTGCAGAGGAACGGAGATCGGCTACATTCGGGATGGAGCGACGAGCTGTCCACTGCCATCGGACACCGGGTACATCCAGCCTGACGGCCAATAACCTGTGTCAAGGTTGTTGGGAAGATTGGTGCGCACCGAAATCGGAGGTTATGTGACATTATTATCATTTGATCAGGTCCGAGTGGAACGACCGATCTACCACCATGGAGGAGGATCTCACTTCGTATACAGAGTTTAACTGCCTGGCCAATTTGTACTTCAGGGCATCGCCAGGATTAGCTTCATACAGTTAACTTCGTTATTGTAATCTACCGTGTTGTAATGTATTTCTTGTTTGCGACGCTTGTCTTTGGGGCACATTATGCCTGCATGGAGAGATTATTTTATAAAATCATTTTATGTCAAATTAAATACACCTGTTGTAAAATCAAACTCTTTTATTAATTAGTATTAATTCGTAGTCCGAACTACACAACACTACAAATTTACCACAGGTGAAAGAAAAGTCGTCGACCGAAAGTAAGTGTCTAGGTCTTTGTTTCCAGCCGAACCCACATGCCTAGCAGGTGGCGGTGCCGTGGCGTCCTATCCGCAGGGGCCAGACCGCATTCGTAACAATATATATATATATATATAGATAAGTAAATAAATAAAATTATAACATGTGTCCCTTCCAATTCTGCTCTGCACAACAGCTAAACGTTTCGTGTTTGCCTAATTGTCTGACGTGAACTATACTCCCTTTGATTCGCGGCTCGTGTTACAAAGTGCTCCGATACACGAAGCTGAGTACATCCAAACATATTGGGTGTCTCTGTTTGTTGTGCTGTTAAAGTTAACCCCGTGTTTGCGATGTTTTATGTTGTGTACGTGCGTGGTTTGTTCAGCGAAAAATAACGAAGAGATCAAAAGATTATTATTTGTCAGAGTGTCAACGTGATTGATTCTTTGATATACATCTACGTTACACAAACACATTATGTATTTAATGTTTCTATCAAGAATTCTTCCATTAATAACACAAATATTTTGTGTGTTTTCTATCTATACATAATATACGCAGGCACTAGATAAGTCTCTGTCATTTCTTATACCCCACTTTGTCATAGCTGATTTCGCAAAAATAGTACCCTGCATCAAAGGTTTTGTCCTGTTTCGAAATACACACATTTAAGATATTGCTAGATAGCGGTCGTACAATTATATTTCTAATTTACCATATTTATATAATTTTTCAATAAAATACTAGTGTTTTTAATCAATTATTACACAACACCATTTTTTAAACAAAAATAAATTATATTTTTATTTATTATCTTTGTTTTATTAACCACTTAATTGAGTTTAAATACACCTACCGGTTTCGAAAAATACCATTTTCTTCTTCAGGATGTCATAACTAACTAAAACATATATTATTGTTTCTTTACCAGAATATGTTTATAAAAAATAAAAATATGAATTTTAAACACAAAGTTAATATTGCTAATTTTAAAAGTAAAACTAAATTACATTATTGAGGGGTGTATAGGGTGTCCAGCGGAAAAATTGCTCGTAAACCATCGGGGGTATTGTTCGACGCGCGTGATTAGCGGATTTGACAGTCGCAATGAGTCACTGGTCGGGAGCGCACCGCGCGTTCGCGGTTGAGCAACATTTAAAGTGCGGTGATTCGTCGCGCTTTTTGTACTCACTTTGATATTCGACGAGTGAGTAATGGGCCGAGCGCGCAACTTATCTGGTGTCGGGTTCAAAAGTTCAGACAAGAAGGGACAATGGTTAACCAAACTCCTCCCGGGACCATCAATTTATGATATGATAAATAGATTTTTATAAATAGTTTTCTCTTCAAAGCATCGTCTCTTGTACTGAATTAAAAATTATTCCACTAAAATTTTAAACGCCATCTGTTTGTAGGCATTTCAATAAATTATTTATTTTAAATACAAATGAAATATATTAATTTGAAAGATATACATATAAAATTAATTTTATCGAAAAATATTGCTGTTGCGCTGCCGGCATTCGAACATGGATCTCTTTCCAAACCGGGGAAGGTGCATTATCCAACTATGCTACAGCGTCAGTACTTTTGACAACAAATTTAAAATTAATACATCTATCGTTCCATTATTTGAAAGGTATATGACGCAAGTGTTGATAGCACCAGGAGTAGAGGACGTCCGCGGACGACTCGGCACGACCAGGCAAACCGGACACTGGAGGATGGTCCTGTTTGAAGTCGCAATAATCGTCGAGCTTACATAACATACGTGTTCGAAAATTTGTCGTCAAAAATTACTGTCCGCGATTTCATGCAAATTTGACGGATTAAAAAAATATATTTTTGACTGAAATTATTACGCAAAACTAAACTAGGCTGTTAACAGATAAATTCTATGAAAAAGTCACTCATTTAACTAGAGTAGTTTTAGAGAAAAATGAATTTGAAAATATGTTAATGGAAGGTAATGAAATGCGAGCAGATGGTAATGAAATTACTCTGACTTATAGTACAAAATGGGTTGGTGCAAAGAATTTCAGATTGTGGATATTATAGAATATAATAAATTATTATAATTTTTTTTTTTTATTCATGTACTTGCAGTATGAAAATTTTGTACTAAGATCGTTGACAATGATTTGAAAATAATAGCGTATTACTTAATAGTAATATTGAACTGAGCAGTAAATAACATGTTTGCGTAATACAGCCCTATAAAGTATCCATAATGTGTAGAAAAATGTAATTAATTTCACTCTGAAGACGATGAAAAAGAACTGCGGACAAACGTTAAATTATTTATATATTGTAAATAGTTTAATTTTTAATAATTATTGTCGTAGATTTAGATATAAAGAATATTCAAGCTCCGAGGTACTGAAGGTGAAATTTATTTAACTCAACTTAACTTAGGCAGAGCGGATAGAGCGCCACACTCTTCTGTCCTGACACGCAGTTCTCGCCTCATCCACATTCATTCAGAGGCTTCTAGCAGGAGCATCCTCCAGTATATGGTATACCTGGTCGCGCCAAGTCTTCCGCGGACGTCCTCTATTTCTGGTGCCATCAACACTTACATCATATATCTTCCTTACTATTTTCTCCTCATTTATCCGTTCCATATGACCAGCTTTACATCCTTTCTTTATTTCTTCATTCTATACTCTGACATAAATGGATCTGCCACACATACGCCTAAGCGATCTCACTCCACTGCATTCTGTTTACTTTCGTTCCTCTTCTGCCAGCTCCAGGCGTCACTTACATACATACCAACGTCGGTACCAGGACTCCATTGTGTGCCGCTAGTTTAACTTCGGTTGACAAGTTCCCATCAGCTATGTCTCCTAATTTGAAAATAATTCATCGACAAAATCATAATTCATTTCCAGATACTGGAAGGTAATGAAAGTATGTGATATTTCTTTGGGATGGGTGGATTATTAACAATTATTGTGAAATACTCATTTTAGAAAAATCTATAATAGATATTTTTGCGCAAAAAGAACGACAAAAATAAAGAATTTTCTCCATCAAAATGTGTTTTGCACGAAACGACAGAATCACCCCTAAACACGTTTGTAACAATTGAATATGCGCGGAATTGAATTTTTAAACGCGAAAAGTAAAAGAGTGCCCCGTTTGTTCGATAATAAAGTGTGGTCACTTGAATGTTTTATAATGTGTAGCCGTTAGCCATTTTCACACCACACCCGTATTACAACCTTGTATCCCATATTTTCGCTTCCATCTTGACACCCCCCATTCTGCTCTGACACCTTTGCCCTCTCCGCGTTCTCCTCATGAACCCTACCAACAGTACACAATATATTTCCAAGAGTCACATTTTCTTATTGCTGTACAATATATAGAGATTTTATTAATCAATTTTTAAAAATTATTTTGACATACGAGTATACATTTAGATTCGAACATGGACCTCTTTCTATCCGTGTTCGCCATTCACCATTTCGCTATAGCAATTGATTAAATTTTAGTCAAATTTTGAAATTATATTCTGTTATCTTTCCATCATCTATTATTGTATACTAATATGTTTAGTGATACATATATATACATACATAAAATTTAATTAAGAAAACGTGCACATCTGCATGTGCTAGAGCGAGAAACTTATTCACACAAATGTATTAGGTATTTTAAATACTAATTAAATGTATTAATTAGAAAGATATACATATAGAATAAATTTTATCGTAAAATATTGTTGTTGCGCTACCAGGATTCGAACCTGGATCTCTTTCCAAACCGGAGTGGATTATACAACTACGCTACAGCGACATTATTTTTGACGACAATTTTTCGAACCTATATGTTACACTTTTTCAAATTAATACATCTATCGTTCCATTATTTGAAAGCCATCTGCATTGTTTTTACGGAATCTCAAATACGTATTATTAGGAGAACACATGACACATATTAGGTATTGATGAATACCGACTCCGACTCCGCCTCTGCCTAAAATACCATCACTCCACGACTCCGACTCCATTGCTCTGATTATAATCTATGTTACTTTTTCTTTTCTATCTTTTTTTTGTGTGCGGGTCGGGGTGGCAGCGCTCATCTACAGTTTCCTGACAACCTTCGCCACTCTGCACCTCTGCTTGTGTTGATAGAAAATATATGTGCGGTCGGTGCGCACAGCACAGCCGCACGTTTTAAATATGCATGCAATTATTTCTGTTATTTTTCCACCGCACGAAGGGCGGGCGCGTTGTTTTAACAACCCTATATTTTTATGCCGAGCCGTTACCAATCGAAAAGCTGCAAACATTGACCGCAGAGGGCTGAAATATTTCACATTTACATTCGTAGGAGAGATTAACAGCATTCTAAATGGACACGTATTTGAATTTTATAAAGTAACATTCTAGTGTGTAACTTGTTATTTTAAATACTAATTAAATGTATCAATTAGAAAGGCATACACATGTGAAATCAATTTTATCGAACCTGGATCTCTTTCCAAACCGGAGAAGGTGCATTATCCAACTATGCTACAGCGACAGCACTCTTGACGACAAATTTTCGAACCTATATGTTACATTTTTTCAAATTAATACATCTATCGTTCCATATAAGGAGACTTTAAATCACTGCGACACCTTCTTTCTTCCTTGCGCTTAAGGATAGGTGAGGGAAGAAAGGGAAGGAGATACGCAGGTTAAAATTTAGTAAACCGCGTGTATGCTTGAGGCAAAAAACGCTGTCACCTACACCTTAACTCTTCCCAAACCATGCAGTAACACAGGTCTACCATCATAATTAAACCTGTAATATTTCGGTAAATAATGCAACATAAAATTCATATTTTATATAATCTTAAAGAAAATATTAGCACTTAGGAATGACTAGTGAAAAACCAATCATGAAAAGGGAATCGTACAAAAACAATGATTTTTTTCCATTCAAACTGTTGTAAAATTAATAGGTTGGTAAAAATACAATTTGTGATATGAAAGACAGAGATCACACACTATTTTCACAGTGAAAAAAATAACAAAAATATAAATATAATTGTCCCTTTCAGACTAATTAAATGAAGTGAGATAAGAAGGAAGGACACTTTGTATATGACTTAATGAATGCTTTAAATTATGTTATTAATCATTTTTTCAAAATTGAATGCTCAATATTTAGAGTAAAATAATGCCATTGAAGCCGTTTAAGCTAATAAAAACATTTTTTTCTAACTGTTATTTACGGTAACACGAGTTGACAGCATGGCTGCGTTCGGGTATTTTGTATCATGGTATGGTAAAGGTTAAACAATCCCACGCACAGGCCTCTGTCGCGACCGATCCAAAACCCGTGGCAAACGAGGGACCGACGAAGAAGAAGAAGTCTAAGAATGTATCCGATCCATTGGTTCCAATTTTCGATGGTGTTTATTATGACCTCGTTTTTTACACTCTTCTCATTTATCATTTATAATTCTCTCGGTTCATTTTATTCTCTACATTCTTCTCCAACCCTACGTCACGTATAGACTTGAATTAAATTTTTATTGTGTGTAGATAAAAAAAAAAGTCCGTTTGAATGTTTGTAATATCGATACTACATAATCCCATCCTCAGTCGTATTTTGCAAAGAAATTTTTTAAAGGAATCTACTAAAATAATAATACTATAATATTGGATAGTTTATATAGCGCCTTTTCGTAAAAACTTTCACCTAAAGGGCGCTTTAAATTGTTATTTGAACTTATGGAAATGGATATTGAAAAGATGCGTTTTTTGTCTCTTCTTAAATAAAGTCTGATGCATTCATCGTTCATTATGATGGAGAGCAAAGGGATCCACGTTTTTGGGCGGCAGATTAGCAATTTCACTAAATAGAGTGGTTTATGTCTTGGCTTTATTTTTAAATGGCCATCGAGGACTTGAATCCCTGGCGTTTTAAAAATACGCCATTTTCCTAAAAACTTTCAACTCAAGGGCAGATAAACTGTTTATAGTCCTACTTTGTTTTTAGAATTATATATTGTTATTTTAACCTGCGGAAATATTTTTTTGAAAAAGTGCATTTTTAGTCTCTTCTTAAATAAAGTCTCACTGTTTCTTACGACGGATGGGCAAAGAGATGCACGCTTTTGGGCCTGCCACCGCAAAATAGCCCGTTCGCTAAATTCGACGATTGGTCGGTTCTACAACCCTCTACCATTCAAATTGTCTGGGATACAAAGGGTTCTTGAACATACGTAGGCGCCAGCATCATTTGAATTCAACCGTTTCAGGGAATCGGACCCAATATAGCTCATGTAAAAGGAATGTTTTATGGTATATGGTATGTTCCCATTTTTGTGTGCTTCAAAATTAAATCCTCTTCTTCTATTGATTATGATCAAATGGTGTTTGCCGTGACCTTTGAAAAGACGATTGACATGGTTGTGTGTACTTTTAGGACGCTCCCTATTTCAAAATTGGAATCATCATTCCGCGCGGACTATTGTTTTATTGTCGGGACCACAATAAAATTACACCACAGAGTCGAATTGAAACCCCTTTCGAAAAACAATTAGCAAAAGCGAACGCGTTCTAAATTCAAATTTTCCGTTTTCATTTCCGGCCGCGCCCGGACACGGCAGCCATGACGGTTTATTCAAATTTATTTAATTTTCATACAGTGCTTACTTACGCATCTCTGCGGATGTACAGTCCGGTGGTATTAACACTTTTATGGCCACTAGTCAATATGTGAAAGTGCCTACATAGTAATTAAACACATTGCGTTGATTTGTTTTTGAATCGCGAGCAAGCTGACATGACCTAAATTAAATTTAGAAAAAAAAAACAATTTTCTCAGATCAAATAACTGCAATTTCTGAATAGATGGTTTAAATTATTATGAAACATAAGACTTTGTTGGCTTTTCAAATTGCAATTAACCCTTCCCAAAGCATGCAGTAACACGGGTCTACAATCATAATTAAACCTGTAATATTTCGGTAAATACATGCAACATAAAATTCATATTTTAGATAATCCTAAAGAAAATATAAGCGTTTAAGAATGACTAGTGAAAAACCAATTATGAAAAGGAAATCGTACAAAAACAATTATTTTTTCCATTCAATCCATTGTAAAATTAATACGTTGGTAAAAATACCATTTGTGATATGAAAGACAGAGATCACACACTATTTTCACAGTGAAAAGAATAACAAACTTACGAATATCATTATTTCTTTCTCACTAATTAAATGAAAAGAGATAAGAAGGAAGGACACATTGTATAGGATTTAATGAATGCTCTAAATTATGTTATTAATCATTTTTTCAAAATTGAATGCTCAATATTGAGAGTAAATTCGTGCCATTAAAGGCATTTAAGCTAATGAAACTAATGGAAATAAAAATGGCTGAGATTATAAACACGGTAGTTTATGCAGTAAATATTTTTATTTAATATAAATTAAAATACTAGAAGCGAATTAAAGTGACAGTTGTAAACGCCACCCACGCCACTAAACTATATGTTGCCGTAGGGCGATACATCGACACTTAGGGCCAAATATTTCCGCGCGGCTTATTCTCGCTTGTCAACGAATACAAACTCACTAAATGTAACCAGTGAATTTGTATCTTCATTGTTAGATATACATCCACTGACTGCCTTAGCGAAAATAATCTTTCACCAGTGAAAATATATTCTCACCGGTAATACAGATTCACTGAACATATATACCAATACCAATGTGTAATACAATATGTAATGAAAGCACATATAAAATAAATGGAAATATGTAAAATCATAACATACAAAAAGAGTTATCAGAATTATTTCATTATACAAAATAGTTTACTTTCTGATCTTTCTAATTTCAACAACCAATTTAAAACATCCCTTTTAAAAGCCTTAATGTCAATTAAAGTTCTAATTTTATTTCCAAATTAATTGTATATTCTGGAAGCTCGAAAGATGAATAGTCTTTGACCAAAAGTAGTTTTCATTCTTGGAACTATTTTAAGTTTATTTGCTCTTGTGCGATAATATCTTTCAGTCCTCACAGATGGAGCGCTTATTTTCCTATGAAAGCTAGTTTGTATATTCAGCACATATGATTGTCTTATATGCAAAACTTGAAATTTCCTGAAAAGTGGCTCTCTGAAGGATACAATGAATGGATGAATGTGTGTATTTGTATTCGAATATCTTCCATCTTTAACCATGCAGTAACACAGGTCTACCGCCTCAATGAAACATGTAATTTTTCGGTTAATATACGCAAAATAAAATTAATATTTTAGTTAATTCTAAGAAAAACGTTCACGCTTAGAACTAACTAATGAAAAATCAAGCGAATCCTATAAAAATAATTATTGTTAAATTTAGTCTGTTGTTAAATTAATATACTGGCAAAAATAGCATTTGTGGTAAGACACCTAGATATGATGCATTGATTACAAGTAGACGAATAGACTCTCTTTCTCACTAAGTAAATGGAGAGAGATAAGAAAAAAGGTAGTATTGTATAGGACTTGATGAATGCTCCGAATTATATTAGGATATTGATCCTATCTTTGCATTTAATGCTTTATATTTACAGTAAGTTTATATGATTGTTAATATTAAAGACATTTAAGCTAATAAAAGCTTTTTTCTCATTAAAAATGTTAAAAATTTCTTACGGCAACACGAGTTGACAGCATGGCTGCAACTGGGTATTTTGTATCACGGTATGGTAAAGGTTAATTTCAATCAATCTTATAATTAATTTATTAATTCCACTCTAGATCATGCGACACGTGTTGCAGAATCACAATATTCACTTCAACCTTAGCCAGCTCTCAGCTAGTAGTGTTATGCTGTGCGCATGGTTCTGTCTACGCTATATTGTGAGGAGCAAACGGGTCCATCCATCAACGCGCCGCTGGGCGGGTAGGAGGGTAGGAGGTGATTTGTCAAAAATAACAATAAATTCGCCAACAGGCCATTCTTTTTTTACACAAATGCGGAAAAAAAATGCGTGAAAAGGGCCCCCCGCGCCCATTGTCAATGATTGTACGAAATTCGATAATAAATGCCGGAATATCGATGACTCGTCAAAAATGCGCAAATTGTGGAAAAATGCATCATTAAAAGTTTAATACTGCAACACGATGCAGTGCGACTATTTAAGAAAAAAAAAATTCCTATAAAGTTATTTCACATTGTTGATACGTGTACATTTGTTGAAATTTTGATCTGGAGATCAACTTAATATCGGTAGATTGAAACAAAAACTCAAACCGGTGTAGATACACGACTTTCTACTTGACAGCGAGATCTGACATGTGCATACAAACGTCACCTAAAACACCATATATCTATGTAACTATATATACTGAAAGTTAGACATAAGTCATTTAACAATAAAGCGTTAAATTACAAACATTTATTCCGTTTTAACTGCTGCTGGGGAGATTCAAAATCACCCAACTAACGAACATGACGATTATGACATTTGACGTATGAGCTACGGGGAATACGAAAGCCGAGAGGTGTCGCCAAAGAATCTCATGGGATTAAAATTCATATCTCAGAGATGGTCTCGAGTCGAAAATCTTTTAAAAATCTATTCCATGGACGCGGGCCATTACATTACTTAGGGAGATTTTAAAATTAATATATTATGTACCCATAGAGAATAAAAATGAATAATTTAAGTAATTTTAAGTCAGATATTAATCATGAATTAATTCATAAAATCTAAAAGACTGGCCGCTGTTTTACCTTTCACATTCTTTCCTGAGAAAAATATAATATGAAAAAGAATCAATAAGCTACTCACTGCAAGGCATGTGTAGGTACCTACCTACGTATCTACTTAAGATCCACGGAGGTCGCCATCTTTGATCCCTTTTCTGTAGACTTTTAAATGTTTAACAATTAAATCATTAATTAAAATTAAAAAACAATTTTTTTCCAAGGCCGGGCCCGCCTTTAATTATAGATACCAACAAATATTACGAAGTACCTTCCGCCGAGTCTCAAGCAGAGCACGAACAGATCAGTAGTAAGTCTGCAGCAGCAGTAACGGCGTATATAAGTTATATGAAATAAATACAATTTGTTCGATATCAATAAAACACAATATAAACTATAATAAAAAATGGTCTTCCATCTGCCAAACGTTATTATTTCAGCGTGACAGATCGCGACCATCATTGCCGACTACCGCTATCTATTAATCAAATTCCGAATCACCGATTGACACATGACAGATTCGACAATTCGTTTTTTTCAAACCAATGATTTTTAGCCGTTTTTTAATTGATTCAATGCCGTGTCGGTATTTCAATACAAAATATAGATCTACATTTTCTTTTGCTAATTTTTCACGCTTCCGATGCCGGTCGGATGCTTTTAACATTTCTATTTAACGTTATTAATGATTCTAGAAGTATTATATTGACATGTTAAAAATTCTCTCACGAGCCGGTATTATTATTAAAGGTAGCATTAGATTATTGACTGTATTTTTAAAATAGCTGTTTTGTTACTACACAATCAATGAAATACTAAATTAAACTCATTAGATTTTCCAACTGACCGATGAATTTGATTCAGGTACATTATTAGTAATCCACCATTATGTTTTAAAATTCAATTTATTATAAAATGTCATTGTAAAAAAATAGTTATAGACTTGCAGTGTTTTCTCTAAGATGTGCGGTTACTTTACTTATTATTACTTTCTTACTTTCTGAAGTTACGCAACCGAGATAATCTCTTTTTATTTAACTTCTATCTTCCTCTTCTAAATGAGTTGTAAGAGATTATATTTTTATACAGCTTTCTTTCTTTTGTTAGTTATTTTGACTTATTCGTTCGGTTTTGTACCTCTTCATAAGTAATGTGGTCAATCCAGGAGATCTTCAGCATGCGTAGATATAATTACAAGACATTAACCCACCAGTAAGCCATATACTGGTAAGATAATTTCTTACTTCTTCCCCCGGCGCACAAATAATCGCTTTGTTCTTAGAAATTGCACAAAAGTAATCCGCAATCCAAGAATTAAAGAGAACGATGATATCTACCAATTAGGGTCATTAACGGTCTGTTGATAATTAAAACGAAATAAATTACTTTTTACATTCTAATAATTTGATAATCTAAAATTGTTGCTATTCCCGTGTGGCCTTTTCAAAATAATGTAGCATTTTGTTATTTTTTTTCAGGTAAAGATATGGTTCCAGAATCGTCGCATGAAATGGAGGAACTCGAAGGAAAGAGAACTGCTGGCCAGCGGCGGTTCCAGGGAACAGACTCTGCCCAACAAGAACAACCCTCACCCGGACCTCTCCGACGCCGAGACGGACCGCCCGAAGCTGTCGTCTCCGATGTCGCCGCCGTCCCCCGGACACGACATGCCCCTGGACGCTGAAACAAACGCCAAAACGCAAAAAAACAATAAATTCATTCCTAATTCGAATCAATTTGACAGTTCGAGCTCGCAGTTTGACAGCCCGAAAATGGACGAAGGGACCTACAGGCATTATGGTAATACAGAGCAGAGCGCGGCGAATAACAATTCTAACTTTGTTAACGGCGGGAGAAGTTACTCGCTGATGGCCGCTGATGACGCCATGGCCGAGGATTATGATAGTGAGAACGGTAGCGGTAGTGATGAAGAGATCAACGTCACATGACTTGCTGCTTCAAATTAAAAAAAATGTGATTATTTACGATACGGTCGTTGTATATTTGTGTAAAATAGTTATTTGGATAAAATTTTAGTAAACCTACTTATTACGATGTGTTGAATATATTTTAGGGGTTAATATCCCGTGTAAATATGGTTTATAAGTATATAGGATATTAAAAACAACAAACTTTAGAATTAGTTCTGGTTTAAACTCATATAAAAAACGATAAAACAAATCACCAAAATTTACATAATGATGTTATGAAAACTGGCATTTTTACTGAAAAAATAATTAGTAAAACTCATTTTATAAAACTTTTATAAAATCTATAAAAGTTGTACACCATAGCAAACAAAGTAGAAAATTCCGTATTGTAAAATTATACAGGATGTGTTGGACGCGATCTCAAAATTTCAATGAGAAAATCAAAAACGTGCACTGTAACAAATGAGTACCCCCCCCCCACCTAAGCACTTTTATTTAATAGTGTGAAAGAAACCAGTTCCAACAGTGAAATAATATTAAGACATGTATCAAATAATTTATAAAGATAATATTTTTATTTCACATTTTTTTAATAGCATACTCAACAGAAAACTTTTATATCATTTCGATCACAAAGGTATTTATATCAATCGTCATATATTGTACACCGACTTGTGTGGGTAGGTACGAAAATAGATTTAATTTTTGCTTATCATTCAGTTTTTCACTGGAAATCCAAAAGTCAATAACTAAACGATAAATTTGATTCGTAAAGTTTATGATTATTAGGATCAAATTATGTATAATACTTTTTTTTACTGAAGAAGATAACAATAGTTCTACTACAGCTGAATCAAAAAATATTATCGTATTCCGTACCAAATCAAGTTTCTTTAAAAATATTTAATTTAAGATACGTACTTGAATTTTTTTATTTTTAATAATTAGTTTTTCAATAACTTCGGCAATCAGCGCGGAAAATATTAAATATTAATATCCACAAATAGATTTAAAAGAAGCAATACATTCCATAATTTATTATCTGTAAAACTGTGAATTATTTATAGAATTTGTATTGTATATTGAAATCTTTCCATATTTCAATTAGACGCCAATGTATATAAATGACTCAACGATGTGTAAATATTAAAAAATAATTTATTAGATACAAGAATTTCTTAATGTTTGTGTATTTTTAAATATTATAAATGTAGCTGTCGCTATATTAAGTTCATATTAATTAATTTAAAGCTTTCGTGATAACAGCATTATATCGTATTACATTATCATGTTTTGTGAAATATTTTACGTCAGACATTTGGAAATGTTGCCAGCCACCCGTATCATTGTCAATCTGTAATTGAATTTTGGCCCAGTGTAAGGATTTTTTTTTAAAATTAATATTAAATATATATATTTTAACATTTGTTTCTTCTCTATGGGAGTAAGACTCGCGTATGGAGAAAGAGTATACACGAGTTAATTTATGTTTCAGTTAGTCTGTGAACATATTTTTTTAACTTCAGTTACAAATTTATGATAGTCTGTAATTTTTCTAATTGTGATGGGGAGATCGTTAAAAAATTTGATACCTCGATTTGGGATATTAATTTGATCGCCTATATCTTGTTGATCGGAATTCGCTTCTGAAATTTAATTGATTTTTAATTTTGAAAATTTGAATTGATTTTAACTAATTTTGGTACTTTGAAATCTGTGAAAAGTTGTATACTTGGATAGTCCATCATTTTTTGAGTGATTTCTAATTGTGACATTGAAGTTTCGCATGCACCTCCCCATCCAGTAATGCCGTATTGCAAATGTGACTGTACAAACGCGTAATACATTATTTTCAGATACGCGAGTGAGAAGATGTTTCCGAGTCTAAAAAATATGTAGGCAGTTTTCTTTATTTTTTTATATGATATTATTGATAAAACAGATCCAACGTGGCAACATTTGTTTTATCGTGCACGGTTTTTTTTTTTACCAAAATATAACGCTTCTAACGATGTTAACGGGAAGGAAACATTAGCTCGATTTCGCACTACATATTGCCTTCAAGAGCAAAGTCGCTGTAAATGTTAAAACACGTTATGCTGGAGACGAGATCATAAGCTCCTTTTTTTTACTTTAATTACATATTTATTAATTTATGTGAAACTTTAAAATAATTCACAATTCACTGCTCTTAACATTAACTTTATTTTTTTGGTGACAAGTTTGAAAGGAATCTAATATATTACACCGATTTAAAATACGAACTAGATGGATATGTGACCATTTTGTTCTGAAGGTTTAAATTATTTCAGAATTTTACAACATAAAATAATAATGGTTATTAATATACTTTAATATATATTTTTACCGACTACTATTTTAATATTATACTAAACTGCCCGCACCAGCTACCGCATGGTAGTAAACGTGTCCTGCAAAGACGCAGTACTCTGCTAATCTTCTCCAGATTAAAAAAAAATCGCTAAAACACTTTGATAAAACCATAAAAGGTGTTTTGATAGGAAAGTAAGAAGAAGAAGAGATCAAAATCTATACGCGTTACACGTTTATCTATCACCAGAGCTTTTAAATTTAAATATTGAACATTTAAATGACTGAGAAAAGCTACAAAAACAAATGTGATGGCAGACAAACCATTTTCCTGTAAAGAATGAAGTTATTTATAAATTCAAAGACGCATTTAAAAATTAATATATTATATAAGACGTTCACGTTTAACATAGAAAGGTCGTTAAGAGAACAAAACATTTTTTTATAACAACCTTCGAGCCTACCTATCCGAATTTTTCTAACTTTATGAAAATCATTTCATCAAACTGTATCTTTTTGCCCGCCTTCAAACGGGAGTACTGTGTTAATCCTGTCTAGCTATAAAAATCCTTATTGCGCATTTGAAACCATTCTAAAGTAGCGACCTTTTCACCTTATAATCTTACACCGAGCTGCGACAACCTGCCTGATCTGATCGTCGCGTCTTAGGATGGGTAAATGGCTAATTTTTTTATAATAAAATAAAAACAATGCTTAAATCTTATTCTCAACATTGCGATGTTTGATTTTAATGCCCTTTCGCTCTTGAGATGTTTTTTGAGAATAATAATAAAGAGCTACATTCCCGATTGGGCTATTTGACCGCCATGTAACGTGACGCAAAATTGTCTAATCACATTGATAATGAAACCATTAAACAATTAGATATTATGCTAATCAGTGAGCGACTTCAAAAGTTATATGTATTAGTTACATTAAATAATTTTACAGATATGTATAAAGGTACCGTTTTAATGAATGTGAACGCGAATTTAAATTCTTTCAACTGTCAGAAAAGTTTTTGTTTTAATTAACAATATTTATGCTACCCATATCCAAATGTCAAACACAACTGTTTTTTTTTTTTTCTCCTTATTAAATATAATAATTCCTTGTTCCTGTTACTAAATGAAAATACCTATCTATTTATTTTTTTTTCATTCCAAAAATATGGGATTGTATGTAAATAAAACAAACAGTGCAGTGTTTCTCAATGTTTTTTCCGGAAGTACCTAAAAAATATATATTATGACATAACTTATAAATGGCTACCACTTCTTACTATTTGTCTTATTATTTATTGTGATAACAAAAAAAAATCTGGTGTTTAGTATTATTACTAAAGCATCGAAATACAATTTCATTTGAAAATACGAATCCAGCATTTGCTCTATTGTATAATTCGAATGACTTTTAAGCAAATTACATAGGGTTCCATGAAAAAAACTTGAATTCAAAGGAATTGTCAAGTAAAATTGAGAAACGCTGTCATAAAGGCATTGAATCGATTATAAATATTACAAAATATGATTATAAATATAATAAATGTGTCTATGTCGGTTTAAATAAATAAAACAATACAAAATGTAAACCTGATTTCTCTATCCCAAAGTTTTTATTTATTTAAAACCCATCGAATTATTTTATATCAGTACCAGGGGACAGTGATGGGTCCACACTATACGAAGTAATTCAATAAACTACTTTGTTATACTCGCACGTTTTAAATCGCGTTCAATGGTTCACACAGAAAGCGCCGCGAGTGCGGCTCTCGCTGATTGACACACTAGCAAATAACTCAGCTACAGTGTGTGTGGAGAACGAAGACAACAAACAAAAAAGTACATAAGTATGCAGGTAACTTCATGGTATTCTTTAAAGTATATGCATCGCGAAGTATCACGCTATATACTTCATTGAAGTATAGTTCAATAACGATTTAACCACACTTCATTGAACTATGTGAAGTGTGAAGCGATTTTGACCTGTATCAGGAGTGAGCCAACCAGTAGTACCAACATATTTCGAATGAAGCGTTCACTTTGAACGCTTCAAGTTGGCGAGCATGCATTTCGTAAAGCATTCATACGAAATTAAGTACCCCCTATGTCTTTAATATTAAAGTGACCAGAGCGCCAAAGAACAAATCTAGAGTTGTCCTTCAATAGCGCCTCGATGGACTACCGATCCAGATATGTCGATGAAGAAGATTACAACGCAGAGAAAAATCTTCCTGCGTTTTTATTTTAATATTTCTAACCACTCCAGTCGCTCCGAATGTTGCAATAATTTGATAAATATTTACAATATTATTTAGATTGCAATTTGGAACAACGAAAATCAACTACGATACGAAATCACATAAACGTAGAAACTGACAGAAAATTTAGAGACTGCCATCTATGTTATTTAAGATAAAACTAAATAAAGTAATGTGGGTTGGATTCTGTGCTTATGAGCGATTCATGACTCCAACATTAGTAAGGACAAAAATTGAATGTCTGAAAAGCTTTACCTATTTACTTTTTATTAAATCATAAATAATATTTCTACATATATATATATATATATATATCATTGTGATGAAACAATCTAATGTAATGTAATTTTAAAATTTTCAAGAATGTGTGCATGCTTCGACACAGTCGAACAAATTTGAAGTTTGAGAATATGTAATCATAAATAAATATAAGAGATAACTAACCAGCTCACAAGCTCACCGTCACGCCATTTCTCCACAATAGCAGAAAATCTTTTATATATGTCAATAGCCTTTCTTTCGATATCATTCGTCCCTAATAAACGGTGTACTTCTCAAATACAACTCATTCATTTATTCTAAGCATTTATTAATTACCACTGCATCAAACTTTAGTCATACTTTCATCTCTCAAACATTTGTCAAAAGTTCCCAGTCGATTTCGGTTTGATTTGATAACTTACTTACTTACCATCACGCCATTTCTCCGCGGGGGTAAGCAGAGAGAATCGAGCGCCACACTCTTCTGTCCTGACACACGATTCTCGCCTCATCCGCATTCATACATCTTCTCATACAAGCTTCTAACAGAACCATCCTCCGTTATCTGATTTACCTGGTCGTGTCAAGTCTTCCGCGGACGTTCTCTATTTCTGGTGCCATTAACACTTATATACGAATATCTTTCTTACCATTCTCTTCTCATTCATCCGTTCCATATGACCAAACCACCTAAGTGATCCTTTCTTAATCTTACTCACTATACTAATATCACCTTTACATTCTTTCCTTATTTCTTCATTATTTACTCTGTCATAAATAGATTTGCCACATATACGCCTAAGTGATCTCATTTCTACTGCATTCAGTCTACTTTCGTTCCTTTTCTGCCAGCTCCAGGCCTCACTTCCATACATCAGTGTCTCATTTCGATATCATTCTCAGCCTTTCCGTTTCTATCAAACATACTTCCCAAATACACAAACTCATCTACTTTTTCCAAACATTCATTACCTACAAGTATTTAGCACGGTATCTTGCTTTTCTCCTTCTAGAATACCATTCATTACTTTTGACTTGTTAACAATTATCATGAGGTCGCTTTCCTTGCATACATCGTACATTCTACTCACTAGACTGTAATTTTTGTTCATTATTCGCCATTAGTACTGCATCATCGGCGTACAATAAACAGCATACAATCAAATCGCCCATTTTTACTCCTACATTCATACATTCCAGTTCTTTCACACATTTATCCATATATAAGTTGAACAGCCATGAAGACATTGCACAACCCTGTTTGACACCCTTTGTAATGTTAAATCACGGTGTGAGTGTTCCATTGATTCTTACACAAACAGAACGTCCTTCGTATAAGGATGCGATTGCGTGTATAAGTTTACTATTCACCCCGTAATCAAAGAGTACATTCCATAACCTTTCTCTTATAAATTTATCATATGCCTTCTGTAGATCTACGAAGGCACAAAAAAGTTTTTAGTTTTTCGCCAAAAACTTTTCCGTCATCACTCGTAGAGAAAAGATTTGCTCCATGCACCCTCTTCCACCCACAAAGGCCCCTTGCACGTCCCATACTATTTCTTTCGTCACCATTCTTGCTCTTTCTATTAAAATTCTTATTTACAATTTACCAACAGAGCTCAGTAGACTAATAGCTCTATAGTTACCACATTCCATTTTCGACCCTTTGCCTTTGTAAAGAGGCATAATAACAGCCCTCCTCCAATCTAACAGAGTGTGGCTCTCTTCCAAACATTGATTGAAGAGCGTTTGAAGGCACAAGATAACTAATGGGTCACCAGTTTTGATATATTTTGCAGCAACCCACAACCTTACCATTCTTCATATGTTTTAATGCACACTTTATTTCTTCCATACTTATTTCATTTATATCGTTTTCTTCATTCATACTTACCCCAGAGAGCCTCTCAGGTGCTTCTTCATTTGCATTCTCTACACTCTCATACGTTTCCTGAAAATATTTCATCCATCTATCTTTTATTTCATCCTCATTCGTTAACATCTCTCCATTTACTGACTTAATAGCTTTCATACTACTGCTTTCAGCACCACATCGGGATTTTTTGACCGCCTTTCAGAAGATTTCAATATTATCCTGAAAATTCTCAATCCTTTTCACCCTTTCTTCTCTTTTCAGCCGCTCTTTCCTTTCTTTCACACCAGATTTAACTTTTTTCTTACAGGTCTTTTGCTCTCGTATATTTATCTCCATTTACTGTCAACATATTACAACCATTGTCCTACCATGTATTGCCTTTCTTCTTTTCTTGGGTAGCTATGCCGTCGGTTTCTTTCGCTGATTTGATTTGATAACATTCATCAAAAGTTCACTATCCATGCATATATATATTAAACATCCCAGTCAACGGGCAATACACTGATTTTCTAATCAGCTGATATGAGCTATAGGATTTATTTATTTATTTTAAATATGGTAAATCGGAAAAACATTTAATTGCTAAGCGCACAATTGGCTTTGATACAATGTGAATTAATTTAGCAAAACGTCAATTTTCATCCAATTTTTAGATCTGTAGTATATACTTAAGATATAGCGTGATATTCAACCTTTGAATATGTTGGAATATGCAATGCTAGAAATATTTTTAAACCCAAAATTATAATAAAATGTCATGAGAGAAACATAGACAATCAAATAAAAAATCTATGATACCAGATATTTTCTCCACCAATCGTGTTAGAGCTACAATTATAAAATTATTGGTGTTTTACGCAGCCTATCACGGACAAGCCCGCGAAAAATATACATTTTGAATTTTACAATGATTTAAAATAACATAATAATATGCGTGTCACACTAAAAAAATAACAAATTTCAAGATGAGCTTACGAAATAGCACAGAACATATTGTTTCAAAAGAATTATTAAAAGTATCTTACTATTATTAAATCTTTCTAAATTATAAATAGATATGTTATTTTATTTTAATTTGTCTATGAAAAATGTCAACTTTTATAATACTATATACAATTTTTCTAGTGTCGGTATGTAGGTATAAAGAAATGTTTGATGAACGTGTGTTTGGAATTTATTTTGGGGAGTTGGAAAGATTAAAAAAATATGTTGTGTACCGATTTTAACAAATAAATTTGTTACACTTAAATAAGCGGTGATTTACATCCTTAGATATAATAACAATTAATAAAGTCAATATTAAATATCTAAAAATTTTCAAGGATTTGGCCTGCGAAGATATCATCCAGCGAATTAAATATTGATTGACTTCGTAGTCTGAGCGTGCGCAAAAAAAAACCGGCCTACTAGCATAGAATCTGACGCGGCACCTACTGAAAAGATATGCGTTTGATCTTAAAGAATGCAAACGAAAATGGGTGAACGCCCTTGCTCTTTTCATCTGATGGTTATAATTTCTAGCCAATCATTCGCCTCGGATCGTTTGAACATCGAACGAGGAGCGCCTGTCAAACCGAAAGAGAAAACAAATGGTCAAAATGGCGTCCGTGCTCCGCGCTCGCATTTTCGGTGGCTATTGAATCAAAATTATTGACATTTGCTTTTGAAATCAGTGTTTTATACGCGTTAGATTGAAACAGTATGGAGTTTTGTTCGAAATGAGGTGCAGACGTGCGTCATTTTCGGTCGCGATCACGCGCTGCGCTCTGACAGATTTCGAGAAAAACAAAAACACGGATGGTGTTCTCACGGCCGCTTCTGTGAGAATTTCTGCGTAACTTCTCGTTTAAATGCCGCTGCGGGGGGGCGTATTTAGAATAAAATGTTCCCGAACAAGATCGAACACGTGGATTACGATTTCTTGAAGCCTGACAACTATGAACGATGGAAAGGGACGTTTGCCAACTCTCTGGGAAAGGTACAGTACTCCCGGAGCATTGTGCCGTGGACCCATTGCTAGACTGTCAAAACAGAAACAGTTTTGAAATACCTTTAATTATTGATATGTCTCTTACGCTTGCTCAATATAAACATTAGAATTTGATATTTAGAGGTGAGTGTCTGATGAAAACGAGGGTAACGGTACTTTACTCCGTTATCGGAAATCAGAACCTATAAAGGGAACCTGGATGATCCATAATGGTAACTAGGTGCTGACACTTTTGAAGCCAGTGAAATTCGAAGAAATTACGACAATAGTCTGAAATTATGAATGTTGGATATGGTATTCAAAAGAGAAAAAACAAGGTTATAAGATAATGGAGCAAAGTCATGATTTAAATTCTTGGAATGTGTCAGTTGTTTAGAGTGAATGTCTAATGAAAAGAAAATTAGACAAATCTTTTGATTTAATATAATATAAATAGCAAGATATGGGGGCGACCACAATATTTAACTGGTGAATAGGTTTTACTTTGGGGGCTTTATCCAGTGTCTATAAAATCGACGATCTTGTGCCAGAAAAGTTTAACAGATGATACATTTTTCATAATTGGAGTCGCTGCTTTTCAATTGTGCTATTTGGAACATTAATTCTTCAGATATTTTTTAATTAATCAACATGCACCCGATATTGGTATATATTGACATTTATTGCATGAAATAGAACTGTTTATCTGAATCACTCACAGTCTGCTGATATTTGTATTTCAACCATTTTATAATTTAGATATTTTTAAGACAGATTAACCCTTTCCTTGCAGAAGTCTCTTTTCTATCCTCACACAACACTTGTTCCATTGATGATATAGACCCCATCTAAACACGAGGCAAATGTTTTGTGTTAATTAACGTAAAAAAATAATAAGAATAACCATTCAGAATTAAGAAAGTAATGCAGGAATCACATCTTGCAGCCCATAGTATTAGTGATGATATTTAAAATATGCCAACTTGCAGATGTCAAAATAAGTGTGAAAATAATCTGTAGTATGCAGGAGCACCTTCCTGCGTTAATGTGTTAGTATGCTTGTGCGCTGAATCATCAATGCTACTTATATATATATATATATATATATATATATATAATAAAATTATTATTCTTAATTTCAAAACATGGGAAATAAATCAATATCATACACCTATAAGCACGCGTCCGCTTGTGAACAACTCTCGAGCGTTTTCAGATATTCCCCAATATTTACAATAAGTGGTTTTTTTTATGGAAAAATGAGCGAGATCACTAAACTTGCAACAGACTAATCTGTAAATTCCTGTAGAAATCAAAGAATTTAAGAAATCGGATTAAGCCCACACTAATCCATCCTGAGTGAAGATAATACGCAGTTGGCTCTGCCAGTATGAGTATAATAATCACATTCCATGGAATATTTTCTCCATTTTACAGTACAACATAACCATAAGACATACCGTTTTACTTAGAAAAATCGTCTTTAAATTGGGTTGCGTCTTATGGTCCAAAGGTAGGTTAGGTGTAAGGTGATAGGTCCCTGTAAAAATAATTTATACTACCAAAAGAAATATACACATGCTTCTATTTATACGTATGCGTGTACAGTGGAACCTCAGTTTACAAACTTAATTCGTTCTATAAAACTGTTTGAAAACCGAGTCGTTTGTAAACCGAAACAATTATTCTCATAGGAATCAATGTTAAATGTATCAATCTGTTTAAGACCCCAAGAAAATAGCCCTTTATCAACTCAAAGCAGTAAAAATTCATGGTTTTAACTTAAAAGGAATTTGAAGTAATAAAATGTATGTAGTAAAGTGTTATTGTTAGGAAGGGGACTCTCCTTCCATGTAAACATCGGGCGCTTAAAGTTCATCAAGTTTCTGTCCCACAAAAAACTTATCCAATGATGTGTTTCTTTTTGCTTTTTATAATGTTGCGGAACTGAGACATGACATTATCATTAAATGGATTTATTACACGATTTGATAAAGTTTTATCAGGGTGATATTTTCCCACAAAACTTTGCACCTCACTCCACTTCGTGTACATTTCGTGGATCGAGGACCTAGTAACATCTTCCATTCATTCATCAGTCTCTAAGAATAATATTTGTCTGTCACCGTCTTTTGCTGCTCATTAAGAAGCTGTTTCAATTCTAAGACTGCCTGCATGTTTAAACTGAAGCATTTATTCATCAGGATTTTTGTTCGTAAACAGAGGTTCTACTGTATTTAATTTTAATACATACATAATATATTTTTTATTCACTCCTGTTGCTTCATTTTAGTTATTTTCTATACCTATTGAATCTTGTCTCTATATTAATTTGACAGTTCATGTAGTGCCCAAAATAAATGTAGACAATCTTCTTCTTCTTTTAAACAGGCAATCCACCCTTCAAGAGAAATGTAGACATCTAACAAAATCATTGACTTGTGTTTTTTTTCTCTTGTTTTTGTATAATAATTTTTTTTCGTATATTTGGGGTATGATACGAGATGTGTCTTATCAACAGAAAAATATAATAATTTAGTAGTATCATGTTTAGTAATATCAAAATTTAGCACTATGCTGAATACTGTAGTATGACAATCGATGCTATCATATTATGTCATATCCCGCTATTCGACTTTGACGATTTAATCAACCAATGCCGGAGCCGATATTCTACACATACACACTAATTTCGAGGTTACGCTCTAAGTCTGCGTTATACAACGTGTCTACTTGACATATACTTTCTCCCCGAATATGGCACCCAACGCTAAAGCTCCAAAGAGGTCTAAAATTGTGCCTAAAACATTATTTTTACATTTGAATATAGGTTAAATTTCGCTAGAACAAATAACGAAATAACAAATTACTTCGTTATAATGGGATTTTATTGTATGTGTGTAAGGTGCATTGCTGTTAAGCCATTAATCCCTACACAATCCATTATAAATAAATACATTTAATACAACAAATAATTTTCAAATTTTGAAAAAATGATGTACATATATCGGTTTGTTAATCGATGACATTGGTGGAACCAATTAGCGTCCATTAATAAGATATGACTGTACTTTATTAGGAATGGCCACAAACTACCAGAGAGTTATGAACTAATGGAAATTCCTTGTTTCAATATATTCATTTTGGTATCACTCGTGTGATCACTTTTATAGCACTTACGCAATCAAATAGCTCCACAACTTTTTTTAAATATATGATTCGATTGGAACGAAAATTTAAACGCTGACAATATAATATGCATTAATGTTAAAAAATACGTTTTGTTTACACAGAGATTTAATTTTCGAAGAGTAAATATTTTTACTGTTGCGTAAATGTGTCATAAACTATCAGATTTATGTTTCCCCAAATAATATGTGTAGAATGCCCCTCGTCCCGCGACTAATGTTCAAACCCCTCTCTTAAATGTACGCTTTATTTCATGTCTGAGAATGGCCCATTTTAAATGGGAGATGTATGGTTTAATACAAATAATGACTATCTAATGAAGGAATTGATTATGCATGTGTAAAAAAAATGTTTGCTTGACACAAAAAGCTGAAAGTTTTTGAAAAACTTAAAAAAGCAACAGATGCGTGTCAGACAGAAATGGCATCTTATAATCTGACATTGCAATGTAACTTACTGCACATTGCTCACTTTTTTTATACGTACATAATATTATTATTGCTTATTTATACAATCTCTATTCTTGATAAGGAAAATCATTGTGTTCTTATCAGAAAAATAAGTAATTAAAAATGAAAATACATTTTCTGAGAATTGTCAAGTTGCCTATCCATATGGATAAGCTGGCACTTATCTTAACCAATTTTATTTTATTTTCAATAATGATAAACAATTTGCTATAGATCCCGTTGACATAAATTTTATCTAATATATTAATATTGACTAATTTGTGCGTTCATTTAGGTTTAGTGCGTTCTTCGTAATACCCGGTTTCATACCCTGCATACACATTTAATGATCATCAATATTTATTTATTTAAAACTCACAAATATAAATATTTAATGTATTCCCTGTGTTTTCTCTATATCATTTACATTTGGTCTTTTTTATCCATTTGCAATAGGTTGGTTATAGTGGCTCGAGCAATTTGGATGTAGATATACGTATATACGAGGGGCAAGTAAAAAATAAGGTTCCTACATTTTTTTCAGGTATAAGGTATTTTTTATTGCAATAAATAAGTAAACCATCTGAAAGCTTGTACTTTATTCTATTTTTCTACATAGTCTCCTGATTTTTCTATGCATTTTTCCTGACGAGTTATCCACTTCTGAAAACCCGCTTCGAAGAATTCCGCCGCTAGGCCGCCGATGAACTTGGTGACCGCTTCTTTCACCTCTTCATCTGTATTGAAGCGTTGTCCACCCAAGTGTTGCTTCAATTTCGGAAACAAGTGGAAGTCGCTGGGAGCAAGATCAGGGCTGTAGGGGGCATGGTCAAGCAATTTCCAGCCGAATTTGTCCAGTAGGGCGGTGGTCTGTCGAGAGACATGCGGGCGAGCGTTGTCGTGGTGCAGCCTAACGCCCTTGGTCAGCCTTCCTCTCCGGCGATTTTGGATGGCTCTTTTGAGTTTTGTCAATGTCTCGCAGTACCTGTCCGAATTGATGGTGGTCCCTTTAGGCATAAACTCGGTCAGCAAGACGCCTTTTCGGTCCCAAAACACCGTAGCCATCACTTTCCCTGCGGAAAGCGTCTGCTTAAACTTTTTCGGCCTAGGCGATTCAGGATGGCGCCATTGTTTGGACTGTTCTTTTGTTTCTGGAGTGACGTAGTGACACCACGTTTCATCTCCCGTAATAATGGAGTCCAAGAATTCTTCGGTATTCTCGGCGCATTCTCGAAGAAACCCCTCGGCACACTTGACACGATTGTCTTTGTGGGTTTCTGAAAGCATGTGTGGGACCCACCGCGCGCACACCTTGCGATAACCAAGTTTATCGGTCAAAATGTTGTCGATGGTTTTTTCACAAACCTCAGGAACCTGGACAGCAAGCTCCCGAAGCGTTACTCTCCGATCTTCGAGGAGAATGCGCTCAATCTTCGCCACGACTTCGTCCGACACCGATGGCCTCCCACTCCTTTGCTCGTCGTGGACGTCTGTGCGTCCTTCGGAGAACTCCCTGCACCATTTGCGGACGTGTTGGACGCTGATGCAAGCTGTGCCATAAACTTCTTCCAACTGTCGATGAATTTCAACAGGTTTAAGCTTCTTCGCGTTTAAAAATCGAATCACCGAACGGATTTCACACCTGGCGGTAACGGCGATGGCGGGTTCCATAGCGGATGGCTGTCAGGCCTTTACTGAGCGTCGCAGCGTTTGCTCCCGGTAGTGGGGATGTAGTTAAGGGACCAACAATCAAGGCGGTGTTGCCGGATTTCGCCTAGCATCTCGCGTGGCGAGTGTACAGCGTAAGGAACCTTATTTTTTACTTGGCCCTCGTACTATTGAATGTAGTAAATAAAAATAATAAAAAATTAGAAAAGTAGATTATTAAGGAGAACATATTCTTATTGTGAAGTTGTAATTAGTCAGAACATTGGTCTGTGATATTTTTTTAAAATACTAATTAAATGTATTAATTAGAAAGATATATATATAAAAATTAATTTTTCAGTTGGCATTCACCCTCTTTCGTCCGTTGTTCATTATCAATACTCTTAGTATTAAGCTAAACTCTTGTGTTTTGTAAAATGGGCCAAGTTTGTTGGTCTCTTGTGGTGAGGTTTGAACCTCCAAACATCTCTGATGATAAGTCTGGTACTCGCCTAGTAATCAAGTCACTAGGCGAGTGCCCAACAACTCGAGCAGATTACAAAAAAATCACTAATTTGTAGTTGTCAATTTTAATTGTTCATAAAATAACTGAAAATCCACTTGGCAAATTTTTGACAAGTCATAAAAATAAAGTAATAGGTATAAAAACAAAATTCGGTATAAATTATTATCACTTTTAAAAAAAAATAGAGATGCGTGCACGGAATACATCTCACATCAATATTCTTACTATTTTCAAACTAAGCTAAACGCTTGCACTATGAAAATAAGACCAACTTTGTGGTGTCCTGGAACGAGACGTGAACCCTTAACTACTAGGCCATTGTCTTAACCACTATACCAACGAGCTATTCAAAAAATACCTATTTTAACATTAAATAGTACATATTTTCTTTTTGCTACTGTTTCTTGGATCTCTTATAGATGTAATACACTAAAACATTTTGGCAGGCATCATTTTCAAGATTATTTTTAAAAAAATATCTGTAACCTTATTAAATTGATTGTGTTAAATGTCGATTGGCTAATTACCAAATAAGAGACCATTTGTCTCTTAATTAAATTATGATCAGTATTAAGGGCTGCCTTTCAAAACTAATTCATCCATTCACATTTCTCGTGAAAAGTGTGTATTTTTATTATTCATTTATATCAGAAGTTATACACTAGATTACACTTTTTTTAAAACCATAACATAGATAAGACCTTACAATGTGGAAGATCATTGACGGTGTATGTGGCTACTTTGACTGGTCTCGGAACATATTTATGAATATTAAAAAATAAATGTTTATATGGAGAAACTAAAATGATTGAAATCAAATTTAAAATGAGAACACAACATTGATTTTTAAATCGAATTGACCGAAGAAGTTGCGTAAGTATTTTTTATATATAGTTTTCTCTTCAGAAAATAGTCTTGTATTATTTCATTCCACAGTATTAAATACAATACAATTAGAAATGAGTTATTTTTGTCAAGTGCGAGAATATCAGCAATTTTATTATTGTTCATTTATATCAAAATCTTTTTGTCTGACATGATTTACATAAAAATGTAACATTCTTTCATATTTAGATATTATTGAAAGTATATTAACTATTAGTTTCATCTTGAAGGAGTATGAAATACTCGCACATCAATTTTCTAACTAGAAAAATGAAGGGGGCCCCCTTGATGAAAATTTTAATGGATTTTAAGGTTTTATCTGTCTGTATTTTTCATATGAGAGAAATACTCCGATAAATCTTTATTTCATCTCTCTTGACAATAGTAAAACTCCGTGCACATATTATAGGTAAATTAATGTTTTTAAATAAATGGTGCTTATTATAAACTTACAGATATGTCAAAGAACTATTGGGTCATCCCATAAATCATTAAGGAGAACACCTTCTTATTGTGAAGTTGTAATTATTCAGAACATAGATCTGTTATATTTTTAATACAAATTAAATCTATTATATATATTTGTATTAAAAACATCCCATAAATAATGTTGTTTTTTATACTTCTTTTATTTTTCAAAATTAAGATAAACAAAGTTCTTTTTTAATCTAAAATGTACTCTTTCATTTTCTATAATGCTCTTCCATCTTTCAGGTAGACTTGCAAGGCCCCTCTTCCAAAATTGTCCGTGACGAAAAATACTCCTCCAGTATTGTTATGACCTTGTCTACAGAATTCATATTTTTTCCGTACAATTGATTTTGGAGACTGCGGAATAAATAATAATCAGATGGGGCAATATCCGACGGATATGGTGGATGGGGCATCGTTTCCAAAAAAGATTCATTCCTGAGATGTGACAGCAAAGAGCTTCACTCTCTCCACACAATTAGACTGAAAGTTTGTGAGGAACCCATTGACCCAAAATTGCTGACTCTTCCGATGGCATGCAGGTGTCGATGAACGTTTGAATGACCAAATCCAAGTTTCTCTGCTAGTTCCTCAACAGTTACGATGGGATTTTGTTCTGCCGGGATTTGCAAAACGTCCTCGTCGAACTCTATAGATCTTTCGGGACGAGGCTCATCTTCTAGGCTGTAGTTTCCGATTTGGCTTGGATCCATTGACACTGGCTTACGTTTATTGTCCGATCCCCATATACTGCAATAATATTCCTCGCACTTTCCGTTGCGTTATTGCCTTTATTAAACTCATAAAGCAAAATAACTTAAAATCGAACTGCACTCTTCAAAATTTGCACTAAGAATAAGATAGTAATTAAGCCTAATGCAGGTAGTTTATCCTGTCCCCCTCCGACATTTAATTCATTTAATTTAAAAAAACACATTTATGATGCTTTTACATATCTATTTCAAATTTACTCACGCATGCTCTTCGACTGTTAAAGCTTTTAACGGAGTCGTTTTCAAGTTTATCTCATCATGTCAGGGTTTTCACGGGTGCCCTTTATTCCTGTTGCCTTCAACATCATTTCCTTAGTCTTACCTTCGACACGACCATCTCGACGATCCTGTCTTAATTCTATCGACTATCCTGCTAACAAACCTACATTCGCTCTTAGTTTGTTCATTTTCCACACATGTGCCTGAGCGACTGCATTCAGTCTAGTTGTATTCTTTGTCTGCCAATTCCAGGCTTCACTTCCATACATTAGTGTTGGTACCAAAACCCCAATATGCACCGCTAGTCCTACTTTGTATGAGAAATTCCTACTGGTGATAATTATATTCAGAAGATCTGAAGAAACTGAAGAAAATGCATTTATTAATAAATAATTCACTGATAATAAATACTAATTAAATGTATTAATTAAGTACAACAAATTTTCGAACCCATATGTTACACTTTTTCAAATTAGTACATCTATGTTCCATTACTTGAAAGCCATCTACTTTATTTTTACGGAATCTCAAATACCTTTGAGTAAACCGACACCAGACGCTAGAATTAACAATTCATTTTATTAAATTTTGGTCATATTGATACAACTTATATATATATTATTAAGGAGAACACATCCTTATTGTGAAGTTATAATTATTTAGAATGCAGGTCTGTGATATTTTTATTATTATTATTAATTTGAAAAGTATACGTTTAATTCATATTTAAAATATCACAGACCGTCTGTTCTGAATAATTACAACTTCACAATAAGAATATGTTCTCCTTTAGTGATAATAAATACAATAACTAATTATGACATTTGTAATAGTCTGGTGAAAGTTCCAAATAATACTAAATAGATTGATTTAAAAAAATTTCAGACTCAATACTTATGTTACAAGCGTGCACTTGAAGATCCGCATTTTTCCGACCCCTGCGCTAGACCGACAATCACGTCTTTTCTGTTTCAAATTGACAATGTTTCCAAATATCGCCAATTTATTAAAATAGTTAGTTGTCATGCAGCAACATTGTTGACATTGGTATAAACCGTTTAACATCAGGTTTTAAGTGAGAATCCAAAAATAAAATATACTTCTCAATGAGAATGAACAAAGGATGTGATAAATGATTGATGTGAATTGTAACTCTCTGATATGTGAACGCTCGCTTATATCTTATTTTTCTTTCCATCACTACAAGAAATACTGCGTAGGGTTGCGTTTAATTTGACATAGAACCTTGTAATTTTTTCATACTCATTTTATTTATATAATAAATAATATCCACTAAAATAACAATATTTCTCCCTCCCCATATTGTACCAACAACAACTTGAGTGCATTACTTCTCAATTCAAAGTCAAAAATAGATAACTTGGAAAAAAGCGGGGTTTACGAAATTTCATGCTGAGATTGCAATAGTAAATATATTGGACAAACCTCAACATTAGATTAAAAGAGCACCGTCATTATCTAACTAGTAACTTTTCCGAATTCTCGAACCACATCATGGATAATAATCATTTGTGTACCATTAAACTTTTCCATCCCGTCAAGCGTAAAGGTAATAAAATGATTCATTATGAAAGTTTAGAAATGAAAAGAAATTTGAACTCTGTTATTAATTTGTTAAACAATATTACATCATCCAACTCATCTCTCAATATTCCCGTTACAACCACCCTTCCACCAGTAACTCCGCCCCCTCCCTCTGCTTGTCAGTACCTAATAACATGTGTGTCTACCACCTGAGCCTTGTCTCCTATATTTGTGTGCATTTAGTTTAATTCTGTTACTGTTTCTCTCGAAACTCAAATAAATTCAAGTAGAGTTATAATATTTATATTTATATCCATCCATTTTGATGATGAAACTTTACAAAGTTAATGCCGATTCTATCAATAATATAAATATCACTTGTTGATGATATAATTACCCTTATCGCGACTTATGAAGTGCTGTGTTCCCAGATCAGGTATCATTTCACATACATTAGATCATTCATTCTTTAGATTTGAAATTACAAAATTCTATCAATTTATTTATCTTTCCTTTTAGTATATTGAACTGATCATTGTGTTGTTGGTTTCAGGTCTTGGTGCAGGTGCACCCCTCACTGAACGCCACTGAGGAAGCCCTCCTGTATGTGGAGGAGTTGATCCTCACGCTGATGGGAAAGCTGTGCGGGAAACCATCTCCGCACACAGTTCAGGTATGGGACCGTTCGTAGTCGTATTGCGATTGATGACTTTATGTGCTTTTATTAAGATTTTGGTATTAATATATATGTATCACATTATATTTTTTGTTTGGTTATGTCTCCCTGTTACGTGCTAATATAAAATAATATTTTTTTATGGATAATGGCGGCGCCCGTAGTCCAGTGGGCTTGACATTTACTTCTGTGGGGGGCTCTGGGTTCGATTCCTGGTGAAGATAAATTACATATATGTCATTTTTTCAAGTTTGGGTGTTTTTGTGACGCGTTTCACTAGTCATTGGGTAAATTTCATGAGTAAATTCCTCTGGGACTGTGTGATTATGGTACTGGCGCTATAAAATAATATTATTTATGTCATATAATTAGATTTTTTTTAGATAAAAAAAATTTCAATGTGCATGAGTTTTTGCCCGCATCCGCCTGTGTGCGCTATGGTACTTGCCGACACACCGTGTGCCTGAGCCGGTTTGTGTGAGACCTCCTTTATATGTCTCGGTCCCCGCTGCCACTGCATGCTGATAATTTTCAAATAGATTGATACTAATCGCCGCTGCACACGGTAATTGTCAAATAGATCCATTTTAGAAGCCGCCGCATGCCTTTAATTTTTTCATAGTATTTTTAACATATGCACTAATTACTCCTGCTAATATAGCATTTTAAAGATGTTTCTTCAAAGTATGCGGAAAAAACAAAAATATATATATTTCACAAAATTGGCAGCCTTTATTCATAAATTTTTACTAATTTCGCGATGTTTTTGTGAATTTCTAACGAGGTTTTACTATATAGTTCAAATGTTACATACATACAATATCATTTAAAACATACCATAAAATATTGTAACTAACAAATGGGTCATTTTTAGTTCTATTATTTTGCTCATATTTGATACATTTTTAAGCACCAGTAATTTTTTTTTTATATCTTGTGTTTAATAATAATACCAGAACAACTTAACATGACCTATTTGTTAGTTCAATACTTTATATAGAACTGGATCGATATGTCATTTTAATTATATGAATATCAACATTTATTAAAAAAATAATTAATACAGATTAAAAAATAATAATTATAATCTGGAGATACTGAACATATCATTATGCGTTTGATCTATGTATAATGTTTTGTGTACATTGAAATATTTCTGTTTGTTTTCAAAATTAGTTTACCTTCATTAATTATAATGTGTTTTAAGCACTATTAATTATTCATTAATTACTATGTGTGAATTATTGTATAAAATTAATTGTTCAGTCCCAAAACCTTAGAAATTCTTTTTTTTTTTTTAATTTTTGTGCTCTGTGTGTATTAAAACTGTTTAAAATGAACAAAATTTAATTTATTGTTAAAAAAAATAATACATTATAAAAGGGTTTTTTAATATATACATTATGTGGGTCTGTAATATTTAGCTAAATAAAATATAATCTGTATACATTTAAAAGGCATTAAATATGTGAAGAATTAAGTGTACACAATAGAGACATTTTTTATTTATTTAGAATTATAATGTTAAAAAATACATATATTATAAGATAATAATATAAATTCATATACAATGGGCAAATAATTATCATTTTCTAATTGAGATTATCTCAAGCAAAAAAATAAGTATCATCTTATTCCAATGCTTTCAAACCTCCCTCCCCATGTCTTGTAATCCATATATTTTGCTAAGAATGGCAACACTTGAAATGTTTCACAATATATATTAGGGGGACTGAAAAGTAATCAAAATATCTTGACGAGCTCTTTCACGGTTAGTTCGTGTCGAGACACGGTCCAGTAAATATGTAAGTTTTGTTATTATGTTAAAGCTACAGTTGTAAATTTATTGTTTCTGTGTTAAAACAAATTTTTTCCACCGAGTGAAAGATGTCGAGACCAACAATAGAAGAAGCGCACTTGCGTCATTGTATGCTGTTTTTGTTCGACTAAGGAATGAAGGCAAACGAAGCAGTGAAAAAAATCACCGATACTTACGGGATATTCTAAAACCAAACAAGTGTCATCGGTGGTTTAAACAGTTTAAAAATGGAAATAGGGACCTCAAGGACGTCACATGAAAAGAACGACCCCAAAAATTAGACGATGATATCCTAAAGTCGATGGTGGAATCAGATCCTCGTCAAACAATCGAAGAATTATCGTTGAAGATTGGTTGTCCATGGTCTACAGTTCAAGATCATCTTCGTCGCATAGGAAAATTGGATAGACAAGGAATTTGAGTTCCCCATGAATTAACACAGACGGCGCTCGTTCAACGGCGTATAATCTGTGCATCTCTTCTGTCTCGGTATGAAGCGGATCCTTTTTTACAGCGAATTGTAACTGGAGACGAAAAGTGGGTGCTGTCCAATAATCCTGTACGAAAAAAACAATGGCTTTCTTCCGAACAAGTACCTGTTCCGACCTCTCAACCATCACTAACAATAAAGAAGGTCCTTCTTTGTGTGTGGTGGGATATTTCTGGAATTATTCATTATGAGTTGCTTGAACCCGGTCAGACCATTACAACGATAGTGTATTGTGAGCAACTCGAGCGAATGAAACAAGAGCTTCTAAAAAAACAATCTGATTTGGTAAATAACCAAAAAAGGATTCTGCAACATGATGCTGCAAAAATAACATGGGAAAAAATAAGGGACCTTGGATTAGAACTTTTAAATCATCCACCCTATTCATCAGATCTCGCACCGTCGGATTACCACCATTTTAAATCGTTAGAGCATATTATGAGATGTAAAAAATTTAATAATATTGGAGAAGTGAAAATGCACTTAGAAAAGTTTTTTGCTGAAAAATCATAGGACTTTTTCAAAAAGGGCATTGAACAATTGCCTTTACTTTGGCAAAAAGTGATAGAAAATGATGGAAATTATTTTGTTGATTAGTATTTAAAGTTTTTTTGATAAATAAATATTTTTCACCAGCAAAAAACATTTTGATTACTTTTCGGTTCCCCTAATATTTACAATTGGCACAGTTTTGCAAATCTATCTTTGAATTGTACTGTCATTAGTGCCTTTGACGTGATATGTATTTTGATCTACTCACAAAAACTTTAATAAAACCCCATCCCTTATCATGCAATTTTAAAAATTTCCCATCTCTTATCACTTGTTAAAAGTTCATTAAATTTTTCACAATAAAATCACATATCATAAGGTGTAGGTTTACTGGATTAGTATCACAAAAGGTTTATAATCATAAACATGCTTATCTAACGGCTGTGGCTTATATAACTTTATTATATCGCATATTATTTTTTTATGACAACTGCTTAAAAAATTTAGCCTTTTATTAAACTTGTTTTTAAAAATTAATTCTTTACATTCTAGAAAGTTCATGTTTGTCCAAATATTTTGTGATTAATATGAAGATTTTTATTCCCATTTTTTTTACTTTGTTTAATATTCTTCAGATGACTATATATATATATTTATGTGTGTATCTATTGTGTCTTTAGGATGTGGAGGAGCGCGTTGGCAAGACGTTCCCGGGCCCCCTCGTACGTTGGGCTCTGGGTGATGCGCGGGAGGCCACAGACAAGACCAAGAAGAAAAAGCCCGTGTTGCCTGTGGACAAAATACATCATATGCTGCAAAAGGTGGGCTCACAAATTATGTACTTTTTAAATACTAATTAAATGTATTAATTATGAAGATATATATATAAAATCAGTTTTTTCGAAAAATATTGTTGTTGCACTACCGGGATTCGAACCTAGATCTCTTTTCCAATCCAGGGAAGGTGCATTACCAACTATGCTACAGCGACAGTATTTTTGACAACAAATTTTCGAACTCCACATGTTACACTTTTTCAAATTAATACATCTATCATTCCATTATTTGAAAGCCATCTACATTGTTTTTATGGAACCTCAAATACCTTTGAGTAAACCGCTAGCAGATGCCAAAATTTTTCGATAAAATTAATTTTATATGTATATCTTTATAATTAATACATTTAATTAGTATTAATAATATCACAGACCTATGTTCTGAATAATTACAATTACTTGACAATAAGATTGTGTTCTCCTTAATAGTATATACTTTTTATATTCCAAGCACTTACAACTCTGGTAGGTGTTGACTTATTTATTGCGCATATAAATTTATACAAATGCGTGTAATTTGCAGGAGGTATTCATGTATAAGATCGACACACTTGTGACTTCTTTTATCGTTGCCATCCTGGAGTACATAGCGGCCGATATTCTGTGGCTGGCCGGCAACTATGTCAAGAAGATTTCCAACGACGGGGGCTTTCTGGACATCTCCAGCACTGACATCAAAACGTCCATGAATGCCGACAAGGTATATCAAAATTGATCTCCTTTTTTATAATAAAACAATTCACTTGGTATCTGTGCTATATTCTTCTCAGGAATTATTAATGTGTAACTATATGATTTGATACAAATGCCAACACAAAAGTGATGTGTTGTGTAGTTTAATTTCACAATAAATTAATAACAAGCTTACTTATGTGGTGAAAATTCAACTATTCCATCATTAGGTTATTAATATTAATAATTAACATGAGTCGTTTACTTCCAAACACCTCTATAATCAAAAATGTATATTTTAATACAGTTTTACTAGGAATAAAATATATTTGCGATTGGTTCAAACACTGTACCAAAAATAATAATTTAAGTAATAGAACAAACAGAGACAAGTTTAAGTTTTGTGTCAAAACCCAATCTATATAACTGAGTACTTAACCTCCAAACGGCTAAATAATGAAATTGATCATTAGTTTTTAGTGATATTTCACTAGCTTATATAAAAAAAAATCAAATAATGTGAGCGACAAATGCCTAAAATGTGTGTGTTGAGTTTCAGACACCTCTATAAATGGTATAAAGTGGCAATAAATTTTGTAATTTCTCAAAATCTATAGCATATCGATACCTTAATCTGCAAAGCAGCTAACTCAATTTTTCTGAAATATTCAGGAGTAACAAAAAACTGTTTAATTTAGTAATTAAATAGATTACGAAAATTCCAAAATACTCTTTGGTTGATTGTTTATGCAGAAATGGAGTGGCTGAGAAAGTTTATTGATATTTTGATTTATCTCGTACTCATAAGGAATGTTTTGAGTTAGCTGAATTTCTTTACCAAAATTGTAAAATATTATTGGGAGTTAGGTGATTTTCCATGATAATGTAGTGATTATGATTTCTGCGGACGTCTTATATTTCTGGTGTCATCAACCCTTGTGTCAGGTAAACATTTAAGGTTTTTCCAAGAATGAATGTAAGGTTTTTCAGCACCTAGTACTTATTTATTATTTTAAAACACGTGATTTCACATGTTTTAAAATTGATGGGAATTTTTGTCTCGAAAATAATTGCATCAAACATGGTTTTTTGACCATGGGTGGAGTTAGCTGCTTTGCAGATTAAGGTATCGATATTCGTAAATTTTTTTTTCTTTTTCTGTCATATTGATGTATACACTGTATCTTCAAAATATCTATTGAAGTATTATGTTTCTCGTGATTTCTGGGTTTTGTTAAAAATTCATTTGGAATTAAACGACTCATATTATTAATATAATTTATTCCAAATTCAAATTGTCACTAACTACAAAGAAGACTCGGTACGCAAATTACATATCAAAGTCATGATTTTGCCACTTTTCCACAGTTCAGTGTTGCTTTTGGCTATTTGATTTAATTAAATGCTTCCAGCTGAAGCTGATGATACAATGGTCAGTGCTTTTGTGATTTCACTGTTTGTACATAAGATCTACAAAAGCTCCGGTTTTAAAACACAAAACGTTCAGTCTGCAGAAATTTTTGTTTGTTTGTCAGATTGTTTCGCGACTGCTTTGATAATAAGAATATAAAAAATTAAGACCTCAAACGATACGGTGCAAAATGAAAATGGTCAAATTTGTATGATTATTACAGCCATTGAAAATATAAGAGTTATTTGTTACCGACACCAAAATATTTGGTGGAAAATACAATGCTTCAGTAAAGAAATTGCATTAAATGAATATATAAAATAAACTTTTCCCAGAAAACATAATTTTTGCAAAATTTTAATGTATTTTCACTTCAAAACTGCTATTGCTTGTTGACAGTAGATGTCACTTAATAATAATTAATAAAACAAAATTAAAAATATTTGAATATGTCCAACAGCACACAATTACTGGATTTTTACCTCCAAAGGCACTGTTATTAAGACAAATTATAGATATCTCATAGAGATAAAGCTATTTATATTATATGGGAAGTATGGGTATTACAGGGCTTACGACAATGGAGTTGTAGTGTTTCTACTTGGTAGCATATATATACAATTTCCAAAAATTTTATAGATATGGAGGTTGATTGGGTGGAATGGTGAACATTACATTGTGTAAAGTAATCGCTTAAGCCAGCCGAAGACAGGTCGTAAGCCCTCTAATACTAATATTTCCCATATAGCTTCGTCTCTATGAGATATCTATAATTTATCTTAATAAAACAATATGTTTAATGACAATCTGTGGGGTTTTTTTACAGCACGTATAAACAGTGAGGAGTTAAAACATTCTTGGGCATGTAATTAAAAAAGCACTGATGCGTCCTGGGTTCTCTTAACTCATTGGCTGCCGGCTTTCGACTATGGAACATTAACAAATGCTAATTATATATTTTGCTCAAGTACACATCTGCCACGAAACAAGAGGTTGCGGGAATGCCGACGTCACACTAGTACGAATAAACATGTGTGAAAATGGTCCGCCATTGGGCGTTGGTGGCACCTAACGAGACAACGTAACAATGCCAATGTGGTTGACGGCAACAGATTTATTTTATTTTATTTAGAAAACAAACAGTTGATACACATAAAGTATAACAAAAATTTAACCAATTAAATGTTTTCTCTGAAATAAAAATATATTTGAAACAGAGAAGACAAATATTTGTAAAGGACTTATTAAATAGATAAATAGCTTATTAAGATTTTATAGGAAACGAACTTACTCCTTTATTGCAGAAGTACAAAAAAATAACAGTAAAATTAAGAGAAGTGATAGAAAAAGTAGAAAATGAAAATATAAACAGAGTAGAGATAAAAGTTATAAATAAGACAATTTACTAGGGGAAAAGTAAAGGAAAATGAGAGGGAATAAAATCTGTGTGATAAAAATAAAATGAAGGCCATTATGGTTTATGTGTTGAATTTAGATTTAATTGAGGTATGGAGTATTAAAAATGTCTAGTTCATTTAAGTGTGAGTTGAAATAAAGGGGGGCTCGGTAGAAAAATAAGTTCTGTTTGGCATTGGTGTTGCAATGTGGGGGGTTAAATGTAAGATTAGTTCTTGTTGACCCGGCTGGCACTCGAATGGATATGCGCCTGAGTAAATCAAAAAATTCTACTTTAGAGTTGGCTATTTTGTGTAGTAAAATAACATTGACTGTGTCTCTTTGAATTTCTTTAAAAAATATATCTGAATCTCAGTAATTATAAAGCAATCTTGATTATTTTTCAGTGTGTACATAGGTGAACATATTTTGTAAATAAATAACACATAATGTTGTGAATCATTAATTATTATATAATCAGTTTTAAGCTACTTGCTTATTTTCCAATGAGCAACTCGTGAATATTGCTGCAATCATCGAGACATCGTTGATCGTACTGTACATTTTGTACTTACCAATTTTCAATGAAATGTAAATATAGCCTGCGTGTACTATTTCTATAATGCATTAAATACAGCTTATTATGCTCACATTCTTTACACAATGTATGTACATTGCTTTACTTTTTTCTTCCTCTCTATATCTATATTGTATATTGTTCTTTTTCACGCAAACTTACAAATGCGTCATGAAACCAGCACAAGGTATGTATACTAACTAGCTTTTGGCGCACCGCACAACATATCACTGACAGTTTTGTACAGAACATAATATTGTGAGACTAAATAATTTGTATTAATAATTTAATGACACGCAGCATTTAATAATTAAATGTAAATATCTATGGTGATTTCCAAATATACATGCTGTGCAATAAACAAAATGAAATGTATTAAGTAGGGCGGGCGTACGTAATCATTACATAATATAGTGAACCTTCCAATAGCTGCAAGGAATCAGTTGGATCAACTTGTGATTTATATTGTCGTAACACATATTGCTGCTAACATTTTATATCATACAAATGTCTCTGAAAATCGTTATTTGAATTGGGAAATTAATTAAAATTTCTATATACAGAGTGTAACAGATCAATCCACAATATTTTATGGATGTGTATACCTGACCAAATTACTAGTCGAAAATGTTCAAGGAATATGTGCAAATTCTGCATCGTTTGGGAAAATAATATTGTTTGAAATTTTTTCAAAATCATATTAAGCTTCAAGTCTACGTACTTTGAAATAAATGATTGCGAAATTTATCCATTATTAACTTTTGCTTCAGGCCCTAAATCATCTAACAAAAAATAGTCTGGCCGCTCGAAATTCGATGGCCTTTAATTTTTTGTATTCAATATATAATTTGAAATGCTTATATCTCTGACGTTGTTGAGATTTGGCACATATTCGACTCGTAATTTAGTCACGTATCCACCCATAAAATATTGTGGACTAGGTTTATTACATATGTATAGCATATTAGTTTATATTTAAGATGTTATTGCGTAATTTATTTATGAAATCTTTTGCAAAATATGATATTTTCTGATGAATTTTGAAAAAAAAAATGTAATTTTCATTGAACACAGAAATAAGTATTGTGTTTTGGTGTAAGATTACACTCCACCTCAAATTCGAAAAGTATGTTAATGTATAAATATAATTTAAAACAATTCACTTTGTTTAAACACCATTTTATTTTTACTAACACCAACTGGTTTCGGTATCACCGTTCTTTCTTCAGGGTGTACAAGATACCTTGTTGGTTGGTGTTAATAAAAGTTAAGTGGTTAAATGGTTAATTATATTTATAATGAATTACCACGAGGTTATGGCGGAATACAGCAGTATATTATGTATGTTTTGTCAACAAATTAAACTTATTAAATAATGTCTTAATTGCTCGCTTGAATGTTTTTCAGTCTCTTATGGAGATGTTCTACCAGGAGCAAGTTGTACGCAGGGAGAAGACGGCCCGGGAGGCTGCGCTGGCCCGCCCCCTAGAGCCTTCGCGGACCCCCCGCGCCAGCCTTACCTACGAGGACCTGGTGAAGGATCTCATGAGTGACGAGAAGCACTATCTGCGTGACCTGCACATGATTATACGAGTGTTCAGGGAGGAACTGCAGAATATCCTGCCGCCACACTCTGGCGTGAGTCGCCATCATATTCAATTTTACATATTTTAAACACATACTGCTAAATCATTGAAATGATGGATATTTACCTGATACTTCGTGCATTCATGCCTGTATATCTAAAAATCTTTAGATGTAGAAAATAGTAAGAATTAATATTTTTATTAAATAAGTTTTTCTGATGATGATCTCGCTGTTGAATTTATATTAACACATAGACCAAAAAAAATTTCACCGGCAAAGTGACACAGGGGCGAATAAAGCCATAGATAAAGCATAAAATTGTATGTATTGCCAATGGTGACGACATTCTCAGATATTTTATAATTATTCACCTTGCCACACTGTTAGGCGAGATTAACTTTAAGCATAGTACACCTGACATTCGATAAACCTGCAAACGTTTTTTTTCCATTTCACTCCTCAGATGACACTAACCTAATAACAAAATTCGGAATTTTTAATTAAAAAACTAGAAAAAATTATAAATTAGTCATACAAAGTAAATAATGCTTTTAATTAGAAGAATACTAATAATAAATATTATTACTCAAAAAAATTTTTTTTTTTTTTTTGTAATCTTGAATAATTCTTGTTTTCCAGGATGTAGAGTTGATATTTGGCAACATTGTGGAGATCTACGAGTTGACGGTAACATTGCTGGGCTCCTTGGAAGACACGGATGAGAGTGCTTCCGAGACTCAGATGCCCCACATTGGTATATGCTTTGAAGGTGAGCGCTGCACTTGAATCTACCGCAGTGGTCGGTTGTAATGATCATCAAAAGCTTTATATTATACACGATCCCATTATTATTATTATCAGTATTTTACTTACTATTTAATAGGTCCCGTTGCATCAGAATTATTGATTTACATTACTTTTATTTCTTAAACACACTTTTCTCTTAGCATTTCTCATTGACTTACACAAATGCCAATATCAAAAATGTAATGTGATGTTTTTATTTTTCCAGAATTGGCCGAGGCGGAAGAGTTTGATGTGTATGTGAGGTATGCGCACACTGTGACCACGCAAGAGTCACGAGAGGCACTCCAAGCCATCGTTGACAATCCCGAGGTGAGAAATACTACTGTAAATACATTATTGTGATCTTTTCATCGATCAAAATCCTGGAACTACTTCATATTTTCTAAATTTCAAAAATAACCATGGTCTTTCTTATCTCCTCATCAATTGTCAAATTTTTCAGTGCCCATATTAGAAATCTTCTGATTCAAGCTATTGAAATAAAAAGTTAATAAATTTATAACTACGCTGTTGAAAAATGATAATTACATTGTACATTTTTCGCAAGGTAAATGTTAGTGACGGAAACCTGATGTGGTGTGATTATCGAATGTTTCTAAGCTCTCAAAAATGTCATTTTTTGAGTTTATAAAATTTATTAAAAATATTACAAAATGAACACCTCGAAAACAATAAAATAAATCTATGGATAACTAGATTCATATATAAGATCTGATTGAACTGATTCACTAAATGTTTTTGAGGAAAAGAATACACATACGGTGTGATTTAACTTTTTGTTGAGATTATCCTGTCTACAATGAATGCACATTGCGATTAATACCACGTTGTGCTACTTATTCTTCATTCAATTCAAAAAAGAAGGAGGAGCCCACGTTATCAACGAAAGAAGCGCAATCTAAAAATTGTACTACCACTCATTTGTTTATTTCAACATATTACAATTTGTTTCTAAGATTACATTTGCTTGATTGATTTAGCAACTTCAGCTTATTTAAAACTTCATTCAGCATTTCGATCCTTACTAGATTTTTTTTTTTGATAAATTTGATTTAAATATTTATCGACTTTGGTGAGCAAGGTGTTAATTCCAATATCAACACACTATCGGCATACAAAGTTTAATAAATCGGTTTGTAGCAATTTCTAAGTGAATTTTCAATTATTAACTTTTATATTCCATGAATTGTCTTACAGTTTTTCCTTGTGTTCTAATTTATTTCCTGTCATATATTTTTTTGAACATTTATGTTTCACAAATGTGATTCATATGAAATAAATTGATGGCGATTTGAACAACATTTGTATATGAACTAAATTGAATTGTCATATGAAATAAATTGAAGGTGATTTGAACTTGACTTGTTTTCTGCTGCATCCATTATTGGAAGTGCACTTGGATATTGCTTGAATATTGAATGTCCACAAAATCTCTATACAGGAACTACAAATATTTTTTTGTAATTTTTTCAGCTTTCGGAGAAGCTGGACACGGCCGGCCATGGTTTCCGTCTTGCCGTGAAATACTACCTGCCAAAGTTGCTGGCCTCGCCTATCACTCACGCTTTTCTCTATTTTGACTATGTGGCCATGCTTCTGAAGTTGGCCCCCTGCACTGAGGACATGGAGAGCTTCCAACAGGTACCCTCTACATTTTGGAATCTGCCATTTCCTTCAGACACAGCCACAATGATGGCAATTAAAACTCATAATTGAAGTGCCGTATGCTAAAACTCGGATTGAGACATTTTTGAGTAAAATCGTTTGTCTTCTTTCAATTCACACCTGATTTATAGACAATAAAAATCATTTCTTTCTTTGACATATTTAAATCCAGTAAGTTGTTTTTGTGTAGAATATCTAAGAATTTTTTTAAATCTGACAATGATATTGAAACAAATATTTCGTTGGGAAAAATGGATATAATATAATAGAATTAAATATATAATGGGAAAAAATATACCAAATCTAATTGTGCCGGAAAAATGTTTTTGTATGGTAAAAATAAATGTTTTCAGTCTATTCTATAGAAGTTATAATATTAGCTTGATTAATCAACATTACTTTTTCAGTTTGCCTTGTGCTACGCCACAAAAAAGCCACGAACAAAGACGTGCACGTACACACTAACAGTAGTATGAAATCAACAGTTGTCATTCGTGTGTATTTTTCAACGTATGCATTTTTTCCAAAATATAGCATTCCTCGTAGTGTTTTTCAAATTAGTTTAGTCAATTATCACTCATAACTACAGAAAGATATAGACAGAATCCATTCTTATCCCCCCTCTGAGAGGGTTCCCCTCAGAAATGTGAAATACAACATTTGAAAAGATCATGAGAACACGAAGGGCCAGTAAAAAAAGTACTTAGAAAAAAAAAATTGCTGAAACAGGTTGTTTGATCATTGGTAAAAAATATTTACATAATTATTCATTTAAATATTACGTTGGTAAAAAGCACATTAAATTGTAAACTAATTTTACTCTTCGATATCGGATGGTAAAAATCGTAAATCGTTTGTTAACTTCAAGAAGGCCCAGGATGACTTTCGCCGTCCGAAAGAGGGATAGCGCAATAAACGTTAAAATATTTCACGCAATTCCATAGACAAGAAACGTTGCACCACGTGACAGTGCGCGCAGATGCCGGTAATTTTGTGTTTCCAGATTTCTTCTTTATTCAAATGATAGGATTTTAGTATAATATTTGAACACACGCCACTCATATCGATGACAAACACATTGCACATGCTAATTACGCACTTCTAAAATACCAGAGCTTTCCAAATGGAAAATACTTGAAGTCGTCCTTCTAAATAACAAATACAAAATAAATAATAATTTCCTTTCCTGAACGTTAAGGCCTGGCAACACTTTAAACTTTTATTTATTCATTTTTTTCATCTCAAAACTGTACGAAATCGCAGTCGATGGATGCTTATAATAAAACAGAAACTCCATGTTTGTTGTTTTTTTTAGTTATACCAACATTTTCATGTTTTTTTCGGAAAAAGCTAGTCTATGAATTTTACAAATTTTGGCGCCAATTGGTGGTATGATGCTGTTTCACCTAGGGCTTTTTCTGGGCAGCTAACAGGTTAAAAATGGCGGACTCTTCACAGTTGTTTCAAAAGTCATCTGTCACATTGATACTTTGAAAGATGCACTATATGACAATGATATCCCTCTATTTTAGTGATGAGAGTCTGTCTAATGATGATCTAGCAAAGCCAGCAAAGTTTACCTAATACATTTACCCATAGTACATATTATATTTTTAATGGTATTTTAGTTTCTTAACATTGACATGCTCTTCATTTATTTCAGGTTGAAGGTTTGATGAGACCAATTCAAAAATCACTTCTCCTTGCCCTCGGAAATAGCCCAAAAATGTATGTCTTCTAATATTGCTGTATTAGTACAGGGTGAATATTGTGTTCCAGGCTGATTTTGTTTGGCGGACATTTGTCAGTTTGGATTTGGTAGTTGTAGAGAGTAGTTGATCACAATTTATTATAGAGCATCTAACGCCTCAACAACGTGTTGAAGTCATTAAAACATTAATAATGGCAATGCTGTAACCATTAATGGTGATCACTATCGTCACATGTTGGAAAACTTCTCGGTGACCGAATTGAGTTGATTGGGCCTGCAACACGTGTGGTTTCAACAGGACGGTGCCACCTCACACACAGCCTGAGCTACGCTTGAAATTTTTCCCAGCTGCATAATGTTAAAAAGTTGGTGATATCGACTGGGCTCCTAGATCACCTGATTTGATAGCTCCCAACTATTTTATGCGGGAGTATTTGAAAGGAATGGTCTACGCCAATAAGTCAACAATTCCAATGCTGCAGAACAATTTTCAAAATGAAACTGCTGAAATAACACGCAATGTGTGCGAGAATGTTATGAAAAATATGATTAAAAGAGTACGCATTTGTGCTGCTGCCAGAGGAGGGCCACTTGGCCGATGTCATATTCCATAGATAATTGTAATAAATCAAAAAATCGATAAATAAAAACCAAATTAAAGTGTTTCGTTTCCTAGACAACATCAACCTGGAACATAATATTCATCCTGTATTTGTAGAATTTTAATATTTAGTATGACTAGTGTTAAACTTATATACTCATCAGTTATGAGGAGATAGGGTTAAAATAAATAAAAATGTGGTATTGAGAGAAAGTTGACAAAAATATTATTAATCATTAGAGGAATCAGTTTAAATGCTTATTTTCCCCATTAAAGTTATTTTCCACCGAGCATTAACACCACCATTATTAATTAAAACATGTATAGCTTCATATACTTTTTTAAGTTTTTTCTGGAATTATACAGATATGTTATACATTTATTCTGGCAATTATTAGCATTGGTTCTCTTCACGTGTTCAACTGTTGACGACTACAATAAATGTAGTTTATAAATCAACATAAAAAACGCAATACTATGATTTTATTTATTAAATTACAGTGATTTATGATTTATTTAATAAAGTAATTGTATCGCACAGAATTGCTCGCCGAGGAGGCGCCATATAATTGATATGATAAGACAAGTATCAATAATTTAAAGGTGTAATCATCGGCGTGGCGCCCAAAAACCCGTGGGATAGATTTCAGGAAAACAAAGACGTCTTAGTAAAACGTTACACCGGCGACCTGTCGCCGTGTAGCTACTTGCAAATATGACTATATGTATTGTTATGAATCTGAATAAAAACAGAGTATTCTGCAGGCTAGAAGCAATTCTCGATTTTGCCGCCGTAGTGTGCCTATATTGAACATCCTTTTTGTTTCATTTCTTTCAACCTCATAATCATCATCGCCGGTTGAAAGAGGCTGAGATCGGCGAACCACCCTTGTCTACATTCTTGTTTTCTGTACGTTTTAAAGACTACATTTTTTTTAATGTGGTATTTAATATCGACCCCCCCTACGTAAAGTATCATAAGTAATAAATGTAATTTTTAATCATTCTAGTATTTCGCACGTATTTGTTACATTTTTAAATCTGCCACGTAAATAAGTATCAAATACACGCGAAATACTAAAATGATTAAAAATGTTATTGTTATGATGTCATCGATACTTTAGATACTTTACGTTGGAGGGGTCGATATGTGAAGAATAAAATAAGGGGAAACAAGCAAAAATATTATATTAATTCATATTAAAAAATACCCAATTTTTCTTTTCTATTTGCTAATTGATCACACTCAATTTAATGTTGTAGATTGTATTTATTTTTTAAATTGTAAATATGTAAAATAAAATCCATGATTCTTATTTAATTTTGTTTCCTCAGCGAGGCGACTAACCGAATGGCGTCCAAAGCGCGAAGGCAGGTGGCGCTGGAGAAGACCAATGAGTTGACCAAGCTGATTGACAACTGGGACAAGGATAATGCGGTGGGGCAGTGCTGCAATGAGTTCATCAGGGGTAACTGTTCATCATTTTTTCTAATGTGAAATATAGCTTCATTCGTATTTACAGTGGCCACATAATACGTATACTTTTTTCAAGAGTTTAAGAATTTTGCATATTTTGTCAAATTATTTTACTGCCTTAAAACTTCTCCTTGGGATCATTATAGGCCCTTATGTCCACGTTGTCCAAGATTGGTTTTATTACCGATTGTCAAAATAGGTTAAAATGACACTCTTCCCACAGTCTGAAGCGTACACGTGTTCACGCCTCTAAAAACGGATCGTATCTAAACGTCTAGGCCAGTTGGTGAAGATAAAATAAGAAAACTTAAACCCCCAAAGATCCCGATTGGCATGTCGCACTTAGACATGTTCGACATTGGTTCGCAATAATGAGATTTTACTGTAGCTGGTTTTATTATATGTTATCACTTGACATGTTTTTAAATTTGTATTTTGAATTGAATAATTAAAATAGTATTTGTGTGTCAATTTTTATAATCTTGTCTAATTGGTCTAGAAAAGGTTTAAAAATAATTTGCTTTGCTTTTAACAGAAAGTTTTGTAGTCCTAAAAGATGTTGATTTATGTTTTACAAATTCACAATGTATTGATTTTAAAGATTTATAAAAACATGATTTTTGAAAAATATTTAAAATAGGAGTTGAATAACATTATTTGGGCCCATGTTTTGTACCCTCACTGAGGGCTAATAATATAATGATATTTCCAGAGGACACTCTGGGTAAGGTTGGACCGGGACGAAGGGTCAGCGAACGGAAAGCTTTTCTGTTTGACGGCCTGCTACTGCTCTGTAAGCCTTGTCCTGCCAAGCAAGATCTCAAGCTAAAGGAGAGGCTATTCATGCGCAAACTGGACATCATAGACAGGCCAGATACGGAAGGTAAGGTCGAATCCTATACCTTTATTGAGTCGCAAATTCACAGTTCCTATATTATGGTACATAAATACATCAGAACTTAAGATGGCATTGTACAAGATTATTATTCTTTTTATAAATTAATAATTACTGATTTGTTTTGAACTTTCTAGAGTTACGCAACTGCCTCGAGCTGTCTCCTCGTAACGGCACACCCGTGGTGCTGTGCTGCAACAGCGCCATTGACAAGAACCGCTGGATGGCTGACCTGGTCATGCTCAATACCAAGAGTATGCTGGACCGGACGCTTGACAGTATCCTCGAAGATCTGGGACGGAAGCACCCGCTGAAACTGCCACCTCCGTCCCTATACCCGTTTGCCATTCCCGATTCTCCGGACAATATTGTCTTGGAGGAGAAGCACAACTCTGAAGTGCCGCTGATCAAGGTTTGCATCTTGCTAATAATAATAATTACTATGCCTACAGGGGATACACAAAAGTTTTTGATGCCTTTGTTCACACTTTAACTTTTTAACTGCTGTGTAAGTGTACCTCGAGCAATAACCCTGCTCGACCCTATTTTCTAAAATGCAAATTCATGTTTTTAAAACATGCACATGTACAAATTGTTATTTTGTGTTGCATTAGTTTAGTTAGTTAGTTAGGGGGAATTCAAATAAATTATGGTCTTTGCTTCTACTGATTGCTGATTTTATGTATTAATTTAACAAAAAAAATTGAATTTTCATAAGAGTTCAAATGATTTTGGCCGTGGATTAACATAGAAAGTGCATTATATTTTTATTGCAAATTTACTTTATTTCTCATTTGCAGGGGGCCACTCTCTTGAAGTTGGTGGAGAGGCTTACGTACCACGTTTATGCGGACCCCATGTTCGTCCGTACATTCCTCACCACGTATCGCAGCTTCTGTCAGCCGCCCGAGCTGCTGGATCTGCTCATCAAGAGGTTCAACATCCCAGATCCCAGTCAAGTCTACGATGCTCCTGGTGATTACTTGTCTATTTGTGCTTTACCACGCCTATTCTTAAAATTCTTCACAAATGTTATTTATTTATTTATTTATTTAGAATAACTGTTGATTTGAATACAAATAAAATGTGTGAGTTATATATGTATAATATACCTGCAATAATAGAATTATGGCTAACCCAAATAAGATCTAGAATTATAGAGGTGGATATTGACATTTGTATAAAAACATGATCAAGATCTATAATAATATTTTATATGTTATATGTCCAATACATAACTACAGTGAAACTCCGTTAATTCAACACGGGACCGAAATTTAAAAAAAAATCTGAATTATGAATAATGAGAAGAGATTTTTTTTAAAGGTAACATTAGAAAGAAATTTTTATAAAAACGCGTTAGTTTACTGCGTACGCGCCATCGCTGTTGACATCGCGATTTTCATACTGAAACATGATGACTCCATTATTTCAGCTTCTTATGTGACGAAATGTATATCAATTTTTTGTTGGTTTTCAAAATAAGCTCCGTTTATCCAAATGGTCAAGGATTTATACAAATTACAAGATATTGGTGCCATTTTAGAGAATGAACGTGAAAAAAATAAATATATATATGTCAACGTATTTAAATATGAAAGATTTATGTAGTTTCTTTAGTACCTACATATGCAAATCGCAACGTTTCATAAAAGTAGAAACTAGATCAAGTGATTCAATGAAAACATTATTTTAACAACAACAAATCTTATAAAATGCACTATCATATTACGTACATGATTTTTGCCATGCCAATTCAGTTCAGAAACTCAATTCGGCACCTGTCATGCCAGCGCGCGGCGTCGTGATTGGCTGGTAGGCGGGGCTAGTTGCAGATGTTTATGAAGGGATGAAGGTCAAATACATTTGTGTGAGTTTAGGTATTTTTTAAACATTAACAAATATGTGAATTACGTGAACAAATATTTATTTCAGGGGTCAAAAATGCATACGAACTGCGAATAATCAGATTTTACGAATTATCGGTAGAAATTAATATGAAATATTATTTTCAGGCCAAATTTTACTGCGGAGTTTTACTGTATTTATTTATTTTGAAGACCTTTAAGCCATTTTAGGACCCCTTTATTATATACATAAATGTATATAATATAATAAAGGGGTCCTAAATTAATTGATTTTGGCAGTTGGTTATACAGTATAGGAGCAATGTACGATGCATGTCTCTGTCCCATTTCTAATTTGGACATTTTTATAATAAAATGCTCATTAGTTTTGGTCTGAATCTGATAGTTTTTCATTTTGTCCTCTTTAAAAAATGAAATAAAAACAGTTTTTTTTTTATAATTGCGCACACAATTGCAATAAATGAATAATTATAATACGTAAGGCAAATAATAGACTTCTGGCAAAAATTTAAAAAATCCAAATTCGTTCAATGTGTTGAGATTGTGATTAAAATAATTGATGGTAATTTATTACATATTAGACTTTTTTTTTTCTTTTTGCACAAGTGACACACTTCATGTGCAGTCGATAATAGCTACTTATTTATTTGCTTTCCACTTGACACGCTGCCAGCTCTGAGGAAAAAGAAGTGCTCCGAATCTAAACAAGGATCTCCAGACTTAGGTATCACGCTCGTGTTTAAACAATGTATTTTATTGAAATTTGTCACCTGGCACACTGCCAATGCCGAGACTATGTGTATGTATCAATATGCCTTCATGATTTTCAAGTTATCGCCAACCAAAAGTGGATCAAATCCATCATTCAATTATTTTCATATGCCGATGCTTTATTTATTTTAAGTGTATAATTGAATGTACCGATTATTAAATTTGGCATATGTTCATTTTAATTACATGTTATTTTTTAAATATTTTTTCTGCATATCTTTCTAATTTGTATTAACTAAGAATTGTTTTCAATGTAGAATTATTAATACTTTTATTCAATGGTCATCCTCCTATTTGCGTATGGAAAATAAGTTGATTAATAATATTATTTTTTTATGGGTGTTTCCAGAGAAAGCCGAAGCTGTGGTGGCAGATACGGAAAAATTAACCAAAAACTCATTCAGAGAAGACTTCAAGAGATACAGAAAGGAATTTCTGCAACCTGTTCAATTCAGGTAATGATAAAATAAAGATGACATTCAATTGTTACATATGTGAAAATAAAACACAATGCGTTTCGCCTTGCAAAGGCATTATCAATCTAACAATTTTAACTCGACAATTTGTATTTATAACTTTAATGGGGGACATCTATACAATTTATTTACATGAGATGAAAAGGGACAACATTATTCATTGGAATTCTGAGGATTTACATACACTTAAAATGATTTAATTATTTTAAGTAACCATTCAGTTTCAACACTAATGGTAATTTATAGAAAAGGACAGTTATTTTTTGCTATTCTGGAATTTATATAATGTTTGTTCAACACAAATGATATTTTAAAAAGTTTATGTCGAATCGGTGATCTTGTTCCACATCCTTGATAGATCTATAACTTACCTCGGAAACAGTAAATATAATACATTCAATTGTAATAGTTGACAATGTTAGGTCACGGAGTTTACCAGTAAAATGGAGATTCTTCCACTTACCACGTTATATACCGCTGTTGACATTGTTACATCTTTAAGTGTCTCCCGTAACTGAAATATACCCAACTTTTTTGGGCTCCTATTGGGTTTTTTTTTGAGAAGATTGAAATAACATTCATTTTTGGATGCATAGTCTGGCTTCGATCAGTCCAGATTCACTAGTCAGGTTTGAAAATTTCAAAACAAACTAAATTTTAATTGAGCAAAATAAAAATAAATTCTAAAAAATTAGTACACAAAATTATTTTTTAACCCCATGGCTCAGTCTTATACAAGACTTTTTTGAGTGGTTTATTTTTATGCATTTTTAAAGTTATGCGATGCGACACTTAAGAAGAAAAAGGTGCGGACATCGATATTACAATTTTTATTTTGAACCAATTATCATTTTTGTATGTAAAGTAAAACTCAGTTAATTCATAACTCACGGAACCGAAATTAAAAAAAATCCGAATTACGAATGAGAACAACTTTTTTGAAGGCAACATTAGAAAGAAATTTAAAAAAACGCAACATCAGTTTACGCATCTGCATTTTACGTGCGCCGCCGCTGTCAACATCGTGATTTTCATACTGAAAAACATGGCGACTGTCTATTATTTCAGCTTTTTATGTGTCAAAATGTTTATCAAATAATTCATTTCTTATTCCTAATATTAAAAACAGGCTTCTTCAAACGATTCACCAGTGCTTGACGCAACAAAATTATGGACATTTTAATTTGATTAGCGGTCAAACTCACCTTTTCCATCAAAATTGGGCAAAAAATTTAAATATTAAAATCTTTTAAATTTTCAAACTTGTTAAAGCCTATTATTTTTCCGCAATTTTTCAAGTTTGAACTTCCATCGCAAATCGCAACGTTTCATAAACATAAAAACTAGAACAAGTGATTCAATGAAAACATTATTTTAACAACAAATATTATAAAATGCACTATGGAATTTGATATACATATCATATTACGCACATGAGTTTTGCCATATGTCTCAGTTCGGCGCCTGTCATGCCAGCGCACTGCGTCGTGATTGGCCAGTAGGCGAGGCTAGTTGCAGATGTTTACGAAGGGATGGATTTTGGAATGGATGGAAGAATTTAAAAACATTGCAAATATGTGAATTATTTGAACAAATTATTTATTTTGGGTGTCAAAAACGTATACGAACTACAAATAATCAGATTTTACGAATTATCGGTAGAAATTAGTATGAAATGCTATTTTCGAGGAAATTTTATTATTAATATTATTAGAATAATACAAATAATTGTCTTTACACATAAAACAATGGCAGTACAGTACTAAATTGTGACTTACATAAAATGAACTGCCATTTAAATTCATTATGATAACTTCAAAGTTTTCCGGATAATAAGGTATTGTCGACTGTTGCAGGGTACTGAATGTGCTGCGCCATTGGGTGGACCAGCACTATTATGACTTTGAGCGTGACCCCTCTCTGCTGGAGAAGTTGAAAACTTTCCTGGACGGAATCACGGGCAAGCCTATGAAGAAGTGGGTCGAAAGTGTCATCAAAATCATCCAAAGAAAGGTTATTTCCAGCATTTAGATATTGGCTTACAGAGGTACACCTAGACAGTATTGAAGATTTTAGTTCATCTATTATTTACTTTTACTGTTTTGTTAATAAGTGTGATTAATATTATTGATATTATATTATATGAACATTTTTTTTTTTTGCATCTATCAAGAAAGTGGATATAATCAGTCACAATATCACAGTCAATTATTTATTACTCACAACTGTTGTACCCCGTTCTGTCAATAATCACCAAAATTATTGATTCCAGAGTGGTTCTATAGAACACTCCAAGCTGGGCTCGCCTCCCTCAGCACCCGAGGGCAGCGCGGCCCCCTCAGCACTGGCCCTCCCCACCCCGGTGTTTGACCGCGTGCCTCCACCCTTGGAGTGGCTCACACGGCGGCCCGAGCGCCGCGGCTGGCACATCTTGGCCTTGCACCCCATCGAGGTCGCTCGGCAACTCACTCTACTGGAGTTTGACATGTACCGGACTGTAAGTATACTTATTATTACAGTAAAACCGCGATATAACGAAATCCAAGGGCCCAAAAAATAAAAATTCGTAATAACGAATTCCCACATATAACGAAATAAATAAAAAAAATCCTACTATATATTACGCGCCGTCGCAAAAAAATGTTGCGCGGCTTCAAAAAAGATCGCAAATTCTGCAAACAAAGGAGGAAGAAGGCCATAGGGAACTGAATACCTACATATTTTTAGTAGTTTTGTTATTAAAACAGATAAGGAAATGGATAATCAAAGGAATTAAATTAAGAACAGAACCTATTCAACACCAATTGGAAGATATTTTTGTAAATTCCAGAATATTGCAAACACAAAACAATATTTTAATTGTGTTTAAATGTAGAACCGCTTCAAACATAGTTTTGGGCATGAAACATAAAAAATAATTCAAAAATAAAAATTTGACAATTGAATCGCGGCATTTTTATAAAATGAGTCGTATATAAATTACGAAGGTACTTACCGGTAACGGCGGCAACCACTTCAAAATATGATACTATGAACCCAAGAAGAAGTTTGAATTGTTTTACTACCTTGTCGGCAGACCGCCGCGCAGCGCCGAAAAGGCCGTGCGCGGCGTTTCCGTTCGCATACGGCAGATGCAGCGGCGCGGCTTTGTAAGTGCGAAATAATATTTTCATATTTTCATTTTTTTTTATTTCGTTATAAATTTACGTAAATGTATTGGAATTTTTTGTACGGGACAAAAATGATTTTGTTATAAATATTAACGGGATTTCGTTATATAAATGCATTTTTGTATGAAAAATTGGTTTTAGGGACTAAATTTCGATTTTTTTTTCGATATACGTCATTTTTCGCTATATCGGGTTTCGTTATATCGCGGTTTTACTGTATTAGGCAATTTGGACAATGCTGGTGGTCTAGTGGTTTAAACGCTGGCCTAGTGATCTAGTAGTCGGGGGTTCGTGCCTCATTCCAGGAGACCAGCAAGTTAGTCTTATCATTTTCATACTATTTTCAAACTAAACTAAATGCTTAACGTATTCTGAGTACGCATCTCTATTTAAAAAAAAAATTATTAATCGAAAATTCAATGATTTATTGAAGTACCTACATACAGGATTTTTAATCAGGTACAAAATAAGATTTTCCACAGAGAAAACTGTTTACACAGCTTCTTCAGTCAATTAGTTATAAAAACCAATGTTGTGTTGTTATTTTAATTTTATTTAAAAATTCATTTCAGTTTCTAAATATAAATAATAATTTTTTCATATCTATTAATATGTTCCGAGATCAGTTAAAGTACCTACATGCCCAGAGTGACCTCATAAACGATGTTCAACTTTCAAAATTAACTTAACTAATTAACCTTTTTCTAGGAAATGTTGCTTTCCCTTAAAATCAGTGAAAATCCATCAAAGTAATTTACGCAATTTGCAACTTCTGTTGTGAATAAGTTCAATACTAATTTATATTGTAGCTAAAATGTGCGTAAAAATATATCTTTGTGCTCTCGGGTTTTTTAATATATATGTGTTATTAATCTAGGCACTTCAATAAATTATTTAATTTTTGATCTATCAGTTCAAATGTCAATCACCTTATTTCATTCCACAATATTAATATGATAAATATGGATAAAATCTAAAAAGTCTGCTAATTAATACTAAAATCATTTTAAAAAAATATTTACTGTTAAACTGAAGATTATTTTTTATTTACCTACAGGTCAAGTCCTCGGAACTGGTGGGTGCTGTGTGGACAAAGAAAGACAAGGAGACCTCCAGTCCAAATCTCCTTAGAATAATCAAACACACCAATAATGTGAGTTCTTGAGATCATACAGTAGTTTTCCCCAACCCCAGAGGTTCACTGTTTGAGAATTAATTAACCCGGGTTGCATGTACAAGGTTTGATCAAAAAATATGCGGAATTTTTGAATTTCGCGGGCTGTATAAGTCCAATTGTCGTAAAAAAAAAATTGTGTTGGCCCGCTTGTCCCCGATGCATCTTGACATTGGTAGCATTATTGGATGCTTACTTTATTGTGGACTGTCCAAAAGGTTGCACGTGTTTTGGTGTGCTCGGTGGAATTTTATTTATGGAAAAAATGAAACAAAGAATTTGCATTCAATTTTGCATTAAGAATCGAATAAAGTGCTGTACCGTATTGGAAATGTTGAATGTTGCTTTTGATGAGTCTTCTATGAATAAAACAAATGTTTACGTTAAATGAAGACGTTGAAGATGACGAGCGCCCTGGATACCTCGGTACATCAACAACCAATGACGAAAAAGTTAAGTGAATGATTATGAACAATCATCAAATCACTATCAGAGGGGTTGCTAATGATCTTGGCATATTGTTTGGCTCATGCCAAGCAATTTTTTCAAATGTTTTGGACATGCTACGTATGGCAGCAAAATTTTGACCAAAAACAATGTCAAATGTATATTGCTCAGGAGTTGCTGAATGAAATCAGTGATGATCCAGAACTGCTCAAACGGGTCATAATTGGTGATGAAACATTGGTGTATGGATATGACGTCAGAACTATGGAAGCTTTCTAAAGAGCCACAACTGAAAAAAGCTTGTGAAGGGTGTTCATGACGGCAGTGTATCATGAGTTCTTACCACTAGGTTGTACGGTTAATAAGGAATACTACCTGGAAGTTCTTCGCCATTTGCGTGAAGCAATCTGAAGAAAACACCCAAATTTGTGGTGAAACAACTCTTGGCAATTGCACCACGATAATGTACCTGCTCACACTTCACTGCTTGTTCTGGCCAAATACAATACTGTTATGATGAATTCGCCAGACATGGGCCCCTGCGGCTTCTTCCTATTCCCAAAGATGAAAAACCATTATAAGACAACATTGAGGAGATAAAGACAGAATCACCGAAGAAGCTAAACTGGAAAAGCACCGGCACAAGTGTATTATATCTAATGGTGTTCCTGTAATTTCCTTTGACAGCTGGTTCCCAGGTTTTTATTGTACATGCTGATTTTCTGGTCCGATTTTCTTTTGGCTGGATAGATTTCGACCGACTGAAGTGCGCACTCCTGATTATCGATTTATTTCGCCTGTCGTTTACCGTTTTCTTTCATTCTCCAAAAAATGGGGGCAATACCCACATACACAATATTATCAACCAGGAAACCCAGTGGTGCCAATCGGAGTAACAGGATGCATAAACAGATGGGGACTACTTTGAAGGGGACAAAATTATTACATTATTATTGTGAAGTTGCAGTTTTTCAGAACATAGTTCTGTGATATTTTTAATACAAATTAAATGTTCTCGGTGGCAACAAATAATTTTTTTGATATATTGATTTTATCTATATTCTTTCTAATTGATACATTTATTTTGTATTAATATTGATGAATGATATTTTTTGATCAACCCTCGTATGTATAACAGGCGAAAACCATTAGAATGCGATAAAAGCTTTAGAAAAATAGCTCTACCATATACAATATGATGATGAAATGCACAAGTGTCAATTGTATGGAGTAAAACCTCGTTTATTCAAAATTTGTCATTATTCAACATTTTTCAAATACTCAATATCCAAAATGTTAATTTTATAGTTGATTAACCCCGTTATTTCGAAAACCCCGGTAATTCGTAGTGTGAGATAATTTTGGGACCCTTGCATTTTAAATCAATATCTTTTTACATCATATAATTAGAATATTTTTTAACTTATATAAAAATTACAATGCAGGCGGCTTTTTGACCACGGCCGCTTGTGTGGAGCAGTTTTCAAGACAAATTAAATTGACGAAGAAATAAGATAAATTGGTGTTTTCCGTTAAAGGATCAGACAGGGGCAATGCTTGTGAATCAAACGACATATCACTGGTTGAATATTTATTTACATTCTGAATGACTAAGATTTAATGTTAACTATTTTAAATATGCTTGTTTTTAAATATATATTAAATTACCAAATTTTTCTTTCACTTTATTATTATGTACTTTCCAACCAAATTTTTATATTTGTATTTCTAGTAGAATCTTACTAATCCGGCACTATATAAAACCTGATGGTGCCGGATTACTGAAATATTTGGAAAATTGAAAAATAATCAGGCCTATTCTCAAAATTGCAATATTGAAATGAAGGTGATTGTTACACCAACCCTCAAAAATATTGTTATATTTGAATGAGAGAGTGAGGGAGATAAACGTACCATAATCTGTCAAAACTATCTGTCTATTTTTGAGGGTTGGTGTAACAATCACCTTCATTTCAATATTGCAATTTTGAGAATAGGCCTGAATAACATTAAATTGTGTAAATATTTATACTCTGAGATAATATGGATTTAAAAATTAGCTAACTTTGGGAGTACCAAAACATAGTGGCATGCAATAGGCATAAACGTAGGTTATGCTGTTACCGATGTTACTAGCTAGAATTAGGAATACATGATAAATTGTTGTAATATAAATTAACACCCTGGCAACTTCTGTTAGAAGCTACAGAGTTAGTGTTCACCGTTTGCTAATTTACATTGGGCGGGCTATGCCTGTATGTATGTGCTATATGGGTAGAACCCGCACAAGATGTGTTAATCAATAATATGTGTTTGCAGTTCACCCACTGGTTAGAGAAATTTATCATGGAGGCTGAGAATATAGAGGAACGAGTGGCCGTGATGTCCCGGGCGTTGGAGGTGATGATAGTCCTACGAGAGCTGAACAATTTCAATGGGATACTGGCTGTGGTCTCTGCCATGGTCAGCGCCTCCGTCTTCCGACTTGGTTTCACCACTCAGGTACACTCAGAGTACCTTGTGTAGAACACTGGATACGATACATACGCCATCTTTCACACATACATCAGAACTTCAGAAATTCTAATTTAAATATGACTTATTTTGATTATTTTAATATATTTTATTTATCAAGTCACTGCGCTTCGTTTTGAAACAACTACGTACATATTTAATTCAAATTCACACTTGAAAAACATTGTAAAAAATTACTATGAAATTCCCCAATTCCTTACTAGCATCATCTGCGTGAGGTCATATACAGTGGAACCTCTATATTCATCTGATTCATTTTGAAAACAAACAATTGTTTTTACATTTGTCACTTCCACCACAATACTGCTGTCTAACTGGACCAAAATGCAGAATATGGTCGAAAAGTGGCACCCGAATGTTGCCATAGTCAACCAATACATTAATGTATTTAGTAATGTGATTGACCACTTCAGAAAGGTTTTAAAAAAATGGACAGAAACAGGCAACATTGGACAAGTTCTTTGTGAATCATCGGTAAAACGAAAACTATTACCAGAATTAGAGATAACTGATGTTTCTCCTTTTAAACAATAGTAATTTTCCTCCTCTTCCGCTTCTACCATCATGTCTCCTCAGTACAATAAAGGTAAAGTTTTGTCATCATTTGTACCATTTTTGTGGACTTGGGAATAGATTAATTGAATTTTAGTTATTTCTTACGGGAAAAACTATTTCTATATTCGTCAGGCTCCATATTCCAGTAACGGATTAATAACAAATATAGAACTTCCACCGTATTTATATATGGTGATCAATTATAAAATTGTATCAGTTAACTATACGAATGCTACTGAATTATCGGTAAAACGGATTCAGAATTATTTAAAATGATGAATTAGAATGAATTTTTTTCTTTCTTCAAATTTGCATTGTTACTATGGTATTAAATTGATTCTCTCAGTTGTGAAGTATGTGAATTTGATGAATTAAAAATTAAAACTGTTTGAATTAACTAAACTATATATTTGTTCAAAATAAATATGAATCAATGAATTCAAAAATATTGATAAAACTAAGAGAAAAAAATTTAATGATTCTGGATCAAATAAATTGAACCGACAAACCATGCTTTCTGATAGGTTCCAATCACACTAGGACTAATGGTGTTTATATTAATAGTGATTTTTGAATTATCTTATTGAAGTAATGTTGAATGTGATATATCTATAGAATGGATTATAAGGTACAACTTTCTCTTCAATATATTTTACATTATGTTTAAAAGAGGACTGAGTACCAGAATTCTCAATATATTTTTAATAGCTTGTGTAGATTTACAACTGAAACAAGTTATAAAATAAAAACAAATGATTATGAATTGTGAATATCTAAAAATGTTTGTATAAATTAGGAGTTATGTAATGAACTGCTGTTATTTTATTAACTGAGACCATCTGCAGGAGTTGCCAGCGCGGCTATCGCGAGCGCTGGACGAATGCCGGAAGTTTATCTCGGACAACTTTCGTTATTACCAGGAAAAGCTGCGCAGTATCAACCCGCCATGTGTACCTTTCTGTGGGATGTACCTTACCAACATTCTGCACATCGAGGACGGGAACAGAGGTATGCATTATTTTACGTAAACATGGGTTGGGTTAGACTCTCAGCCTTGCCCTCGCTATGCTGGCCTATAGGTAAAATAAAACTAATATGAATATCAATACAGTTTTCATATATTATACGAGGGCTGTATGATAAGTACCCATGTTTAACAACTGAAGGCACCACTGAAGCCAAAACTGTATACCACTGTTAAACGCCATCTTTCGAACGACGCCTGTCAAAATTTCAGACAGATCTATCGAGTAGTATTGTTTTGATAGCTGTTGAAAGTGGGCAAGTTTATGTCTGTCAGTGATTCCATTCCTTTTTTTGGATAAGAAGACGTGTGAGGAAATCAAAGTGCCGTTTATAAGGGGACAGCGATTCAAATACACCTACGTTCCCAGCAAGCATCGATACTGGTGACATTTGCATTCGAGACCCAAGTGGCAGCAGAGTGTGGCTACCCCAGACTCTGGCCTGATTGCTCGCCGATGACACATCTTCCGCTCCACCACGACGGGCTCTCGAGCGCCGGGCGGGGCCAAGACAACATTGCCGACTCGCTCCTCTGCTCTTCATATTTCTCGTTCTGTTTTAATAATCAGTTTTACATTGTCGGGTCACTGTGAATGCAATTAAACAATTCCTCGGCCGTTCTCGTGATGGAACTGCTTGCGAAATAACATTTTCTTCCTAACAAATTATTTATCATTGTGTACTTACGTAAATGTATTGGTTCCTACGAAACAAAAATAATTTAGCTATCTGAAAAATTGATGTAGGAATCAATTTAGTCTTGTCGCTAGGTTGCTAGTTTCATTTTTATTTTTTTGTTTCAGATTTCTTGCCCAATTCAGAATTGATCAACTTCTCCAAGCGGAGAAAAGTGGCTGAGATTATGGGAGAAATCCAACAGTACCAGAACCAGCCCTACTGCCTCACCGTGGAACCCAGGCTTAGGGTATGTAAATATTTTAGCTAAACTACATTGTATCAATTTATGTAATCTTTTGATAATACGGGTAACCCCCCGTTGATCGCGGGGCATACGTTCTGGACATGATCGCGATAAGCAAAGTTTCGCGATCATTTTAAAATTATAAAAAACACTTTGTTGATTAAATGAACATTATTGATAACAAAAAAACATAAGATAATTCATTCATTTTGTTCTGCGTTGCAAAAAAGAATTTAGATTACCTTGTTTGGCTTCTCTACGTTTATTATGCAAAATTTACCGATAACTGTCAAAAAATCCGTTACATCTAAGCTTTACAGTACTCGCTCTTAATCATCGTTGTTTTCTTCTAATAGCTGGAGCAATTTATTATGAAGAGAAAGGGCATTTTCAATGATTTTGACAATTTCGTGGGGTAACGGGTTCAGAGAAGTCATTTTCTTAAGACATACTATGGAAGTCCATTTCCTGAAGCCGACCGATATTTCATTTTTTAAAAATTACGAAGGAATATAAAATATGTAAGTAGTCAATTTAATTAGTGGGGCGTTTGACACTTCAGCTAAGATTACACTGAATGATAGACCCAAATGATGTAACGAATCTGCACTCGCCGGGGTAGGGGTTACCCGTATTATGATCTTTGATGACTGACTAAATAATATTCTTATTCCAGGCATTCTTAGAAAACTTGGATCCGTTTCCCGGAATGAACGACACGGAAATCAGAGATTACCTGTACAATAAGAGTATGGAGATAGAACCCAGGCACGCCAGACAGGCACCCAGATTTGTAAGAACCACATTTGATAATTTAACAGATGTTTAAACTTAACAATTTTGAAACTTTTTCAAAATATTTATCCGAAACTTCCACTTATTAATAATAACTACTAAACAGAGGATTATTCACTTCCAGCCGAGAAAGTGGCCAGAATTATCGCTCAAGTCTCCGGGAATAAAACCTGCGCGGACTCGGCACGGACACCAGACCTCATCCTCAGCGTCTATAGTAAGCAGTGGTGATTCGGCATCTGACGAAACCAGTGAGTATTAAATCTAAAATGCATTTAAAATATATGTACTATTTATTTTAATATTTGATAGAAAAATCCCTTCGCTGTTTGATAATTCTGGTGATTTCCATAATATTTAAATCGTACCATTACTAGAATATGGATTTCTTATGATGAAAGACTATCTACATTTCAGTCTGCGCATTTTAACCTCTCCGGGAGTATGCGTATTTTAACCTCTCAGCTGGCTAAAATTTGTTACAAAGGGAGTGTTGCCATGGTTGTCATTATGGCCTCTAGGTATATTCCAAAAATAAACATTCTATTGCCATCTATGGATGATTTATAATAATTTTTCAAGCAGTTTTAATTTTTACCCATATTATAAAATTAAAATAGACGTGGCGATGTCAACGGTCAGTCGTCAACATTTTTTTTGTGAGCAGTGGTTTGTTTACGAAATTTAATTGTTTCTTGCGCTGTGCTCAAAAATCTGTATTTGTAACAAATGAACTAAAACAATTTTCTACGTCTATTTGTTTGCCTTTAAGCCGGTTATGTGATCATTAGGCATGACCATGGTACGTTTTTACTATAATAACTTTTTACCATCGTCCATGGTAAAAAAAGTTTGCAGATTGTTGGTACGTTAAATTTACCACTGTCAAAACATAGATAAGAAATCTCGCCTCCAGTGTGGCAGGACAAATAATTATGAAATATGCTTTGTCCATGGCTTTATTCGCCTCTGCGTTTGAAATCTGTCTAATGTATATTAAACAAAAAACCATCATCGTACAAACTCTCATCATTAAAATAGTGGGAAATGATTAATTGTCATATACTGCAACTATCAATGTGACAGATGACTTTTGAAACAGCTGTGAAAAGTTCACAGCGGTTCAAAATGTTTTACTTTATTAACATTTTTACCATAGTAAAAAGTTACCACTGATCACACAACCGGCCCTTGATAATTTATTTATTTACTTTTGAACAATTTTGAATGTTTTACGTGTCCACGTGAAATCTAAAACAATGTGATGTTATTTTTGTGTTTTGTGTGTAATTAATTATTTATGTTTTCCTTGTGAACAACATTTAATATTGCATTACTTGTCTTTGTTTCATCTTCAAAGTGTTTATATTTTTATTGTCTGTGTGTATAAGTACAGACAAACAAAACAAACGTGTCGAGCTCATTGAATGAGAGTGTTTGATGATTGATTTGGGGATTGGATTATTGGAGGAAAATTGAACAAATCGACCGGAATCCTGGGCAACGTTGTGTTTGCAATATAGCCATTTTTATTTTCTCTTATTATTATCAATTTTTCCAGATAAATTTTTTGATAATATTTAAATAATGAATTAAACTAAATTTGAAGTATTTTTACTCCCGCGGTTAATCCACAACCAAATCGAGAATCTACTCGGACATACTTGATGAGTCTACTTAAAAATTGAAAATGGTTTACATAATATTATAATTTACGGACTGTTTTAATAATTTTCATATTGTAACTTTTTCAGACACTTCTCAACTGTCGCCGACAACCTCTCTGTGGGATGGCCAATCTGTGGCTTCCTTTGGATCGATGGCCAGTCTACAGCAGGACGAAGAACTGTCCCCGAGACCGAGAAGTAGGCCTCAGAATAGGTAACTGATCCAGTCTATATTATCATATTTTCATTTTATTTACAATTGTTTGAAATTCTGTGTAGTGTAGTTTTCCAGCGTGTGATATATTTCAAAATATGGTTCAAGATATAAGTCCTACATGACATTTTTACAAATGTAACTCGATTCCTGCCTTATTTATTTTTTTGCTGAACACATTACACATATTTTCTCATCGCACTTGGCCTTTGTATTGGTGGACACTTCTTCATAAATTGTTTTTCTGTAAGTGTAGAAGGCAGCGTTGATTTTCTTTTCCTTGACGATCCTGCTTTTGGGTTCATAATTTATTTACAAATGTAGCCAATGGCACGCGCTTACGACACTTCGGCATATGCTTTCAATTTTTTCGGACAGTTCTGTGTGTGTTCGTTCCATTTTCAAATAATATAGGGCTGGTGTACCAATTATCCACAAACAAAGTATGACCACGATAGCGTGAATAACAAAAAAGTTGGTTTCAAATGGATTCACTTTTTTAGAATTAAAATCTCGTTTATGCAGATATTCGTGGGTACATTTATTCTTAGAATTTATCTATTAACACATCTAATTTATCTATTATTGATTTGACTTTGATGATTCTGTCTCCTGGCTGCTGTTACTTCACTTCGCTATTACAAAAATGGAGCATTAGTAACATATTTTGGAACCTGTTCCTTGGCGTAATATCGGAGTAAATTAATGTAATAAGATATCTGTGGATTCCTGTATAGTATTTCTCCAATTGTGTGTTGTATCGATTCATTGCTGTAATCTAGTGGTTATCGAAGAGCTTCTATTTTTGAGACAATAGATCATTGGTCTATTATAATGTGACTGCAATGTTTTCTACTTCGCCAAGCTCATAATATTCTAGCAGTGTTCAACGATTTCATCATCATCACATGTAAAATCAACTATTGTAAATTACATAAAGTTAACAATTTTAAGTCACCAAAAGAAATATGAAAAAAACTTGTATAGAAATGAAGAAAAAGTCTGTCAAATCTCACTAATATAAAGAAAAAAAGTGAATTTTATAGACAATGAATTTTGCGAAAAAAACTGACGTATATCGTAAAATAAAACGTATGTCGTAAAATCAAAGTATAAAGAAATCAAAGCTAAAAACAGACCAACTCAAAATAAAACAAACTGAAGTGGCCGGTTCCTGAATTCCCCTTTAAAAAAAATTTGTAAGTGCTAACCCTAGTGACCACCGGCAGCTGTCAAATGAATCACTTTGACAAATCATAGTCAATATGGTAACAGCTTAGGATCGTTCATAGATGGCGGTACGATTTCGAATTGGTGACGTGTTGAAAATCGTGATATTTAAGATCAAACAGTGTGTGCGCGTTTGCGCGTCCATGCCCTGATGCAACTTGAAAAAGGTTTGTGCGTGCATGGCCCCGAACAGGTTAATAATTTTTTCAATTCATATATAAATAATAAAATTCTTAAAGATGTCTTCCTTGTTTCAATACTTTTAATATTTGAATAATCATAGCAAAATGGTAAATTATGTTTTCTTTCAGGCATTCCAGTATGAGCTCATGCACTTTCGGTCCAGAATCCATTAGCCCTCGTCTGCCTTCCACATCCATCACAGAGTTATCCTCGCGGATGCTCGACAATTTCTCCAATGCGCCACCTCCAGTTAGTCCCAGACCGCTCTCCACGCTGTCTAACGCCTCCAACCATCAAAAGGCATCCCTCGTCAGCTCGAGGCTGCAAAATCCGGCATCCAATGCTCCCAACAAAGGATCTAATGAGAGCGGCGCCATGAGTCTGGCGAGAGAACAAACCCCCCCACCACCACCGAGAAGTTTTCCCTCTCCCGATCATCAAATGGTCGAATTTAGAAACCCTAATGGACCTAAATGGCCAAACTGGGTTGGCGAATCAACTTTCCTCAACGACTCTTTACCACCGAGATTACAAATGTCGTGCGAGGAAAAACACCACAAAATTGTCAGCGATATCATTGCAAATGCAAGTGGTAACTTTGGAGAGCCTGCACAGAGAATTCACAAGCCACCGGCACTGAGTCCGCGAAATCCTATTGTAGACGCAAATGTATTCTACGGAACGAATAACGCTGGTCTACACGTATTAGAGAATGCTTTCAAAAAACAAATGAAGATTAATGGAGATTGTTTAAGTAATGTTCCGGAATTATCAGAATTACGATCCAGTAAACCGCCTGCCATTAGTCCACGGAACTGCATTAATCGGATGAGTAATGATGAAACGGCTGCAAGAAATAATTTCAACATGGAAGTGGATAGAACAACAAAACCCACTCTGTTGCCCAACAGTAGAACAAATGGCGAATTGAGTAGCGTCAGCGAGGGAAGTAGCGAAGATCCTCCATTAATTTTGCCGAGATCCCGGGGAGTGTCGTGTAGTGCATCTTCGGATGTGAGTTCCAAGGAACCTATTTATGCAAGTAATAGCAGTACAGAAATTTTGGGATCTAGTAACACCGGAACGTTGTTGAATTCTTCAGCAAGCGAGCAGGAGGATCAGCCGCCTACACCTCCCGAAAGACCGCCTGCATTGAGCCCGCGAGGGAACATCTACGGGAATAATGGAATAGTGAAACAAGCAAGCCTCGATGGAGACGATTCAGTACTCGGGAAAACAAACCACAATCAGAGCCCCAAGGTCTGCGCAGGTGATGTTTTTGGGAACTTTAGAAGGTGAGATGTTAAAAATATGTTCTCCGTTTTTAGATCAATCTTTATTGCACATTAAAGGTATTATGTACAGAATAAAGACTGTATTTCCTCGTTATTGTATTCTTTCTCAGGTGTTGGTTTTTTTTCAATCTTCTGGATATTTTAACTGACTGATAATGATTTGTAAAGACATGCGTGAAAGTTATGTATTATGATTTCGGGATGTACTCCGTCAATAAAAACTCAAGTTGTTTTACGTTTGATTTATTCAAGAGAACTGATTACAAAATATTTACCGGCGTTTTATATAGGCAAATTTCCTACTATCTACTTGTATATTTTATGTGGCGGACATGACATAAATAGGCTGATATATTATATATATAAGGTCATGTATTTTTACATACAAATAATGTAGGTATTGTCACGAGTGAATCTTGCAGGTGTTTTTTTTTTTGCCATTAAATGCAACACACAGAAAATGTTGTACATGTATTTGTTTGTTTGTAAGTAGATGTACCATGTACCTGAATTCTCGGATGATATTGTTATTTACATTCGTAACAAAATAATAATTTGCAAACGTTGACAATTATTGTGGGTACTGAAGAGGCTACAGAATTGTTCTCCCTGACACAGGGAGAACAATTCTGAAATAATTTGTATTAAAACCAAATTCATTACATTTGTACTGTATTGTACTGTGTCTTCTTCATCATAGATTTGAACCTCAAAATAATCATCCTCGACGTCGTTCTCATTGTCGGACTCTGCGGTTAATAACAAGCATATCGGAAATTTCTAATATCTCCATTAACGAAAAAGTCACCCTCCGCCATTTTGTAAAAAGATGTTAATAAATGTAAAAAAAAATTTGATAACTAAACGAAAAAATATACATATTAATAATTAAACAAAATACTTTGTTTAAACCATTATTTATTGATTATTCTACATGTTTCGATACCTATGGTATCTTCTTCAGGAAACTGAAATTAAAATATACAAACGTAGATAATTACAAAAACACAAAACTGTAAAGTGGTGAATGAATAAGAACTAATATGAAAACAAATTTGTAAGGTGACTATTTGCAAAATGGATTTGGTTATTTATAATATGTAGAATAATCAATAAATAGTGGTTTAAAGAAAGTATTTTGTCTAATTATTAATATAATATGAAGCCACAACGTAATTTTGAAAATATTGAAGAAAAAATATATTATTTATGAGAACAAGTTGTAATTATTCAGTAAATAGGTCTGTGATATTTTAAATACTAATTAAATGTATTAATTAAAAGATATACATATATAATTGCATCCCGGTGGCATATTTTTTGATAAAATTGAATATATATGTATATCTTTCTAATTAATACATTTAATTTGTATTTGAAAAAATATATATTAGCATGTCATATCACACATCGAACCTAGATATAGCACTAACACGCATGAAATGCCTTTCAGACAATGGTCAATATGGTCTATAACAAAGCACTCACTATATTTTCATAGTAAAACACGCTTAATAACTAAAAAATAACATCTTATTCACTTTAATTTATTTATTTATTTATTTGTAACTATATAAAACAATGTAAAAATATGTTTGGACTGTGCCCGTCTCACTAGAGAAATTCTGTGTTGAGACGGTAATTACTCACTTACAAACAAATAAGTATCGCGAAATAAGGGTATAATTGTAAATATGTGTATTGCAGGATAAATCCTGATAACACCCCACACTGGCTGGAATCAAATAGTAACTGACAAGTACTTTCCTTTTGAAAAGTTCTGATATTTTAGAAGTGTGTAATTAGCATGTGCAATGCGTTTGTTATTGATATATAATTATATATATTACTGAAAATCCTGTCATTTGGATAAAGAAGAAATCTGGCAACACAAAATTACCGGCATCTGCTCGCGCTGTAACGTGGTGCAGGGACTTCCTTATCTATGGTATAGCGCTTAAATTCTGACGTTTATCGCTGTCCCTTTCTCGGATGGCGATAGTCAACGCAAGCCTTCTTGGGGTTAAGACAATACTAGCATTATAAGAAAGACCATAACAATTAAATTCATTTTTCATGTGCCACAAAATTGCCTTAGTTCATATAAAAAATATGTTGAATACAAATTACAAAACAAATTTAAACAAATAACTTATATTTAAAAACCTGATTATAATGGACTATCTTTTTGCGCCATTTTTAATAATGACATAATCATCGAACTTGTCAACATCACCATTTCTCCACTATATTGAAGATAACAACAAAAGTTTCCAGCGTTTTTAAAACTTTGCTTTATTGTGGTCGCGGCGGCATTTCGTACTCGACTGTGACGTCTGGTTCTTTATCTTCACCCTCCACTTCCTTACTCCTTTTCCCTCCGTGACATTTCTCACCTTACAATGATAAAGTTTTATCTGTCATCGTGTTTAATATTATCGACAACATCATTAATGGGGTCGCATATTCTTCTGTTAATTTTGTTTTGGATAATATTTTTTGTCAATCTCTTGGATTAATTTGGTTTTTCAGCCACTGTTTGCGTTTTGTATGAGTTTTGCATTGGTGCTATTTTCGATAACATAAAATTATCAGTCAAAATCATAAAAATGTTTTAATTAAAATTTAATGAATTATGAAAAAGACAGGAACGCAAACCACGCATTCGCGAATTTCAAATTGTCATAACACGTAAATATTAGAGAAATACAAATAATTGTCTTTACATATAAAACAATGTCATTAAAATAATTAGCAAGATACGAGGAAATCAGAGAAACGCCAACCATGGATTCTTCAAAATGCCTTGACTCTAAATAGAAAGAGAAATGTCTATATTAAAATTAATACAAATTAAATTATTTATAAAACACGGAAAAATCTGAGGAACTCAACCGCGTACTAGCATTTGTATAATAAAAGATGCAAACGCTGCATTAATAAAAATAATGCCTTGATGAGAATTCCTCGGGGATAAATCCCAGTAATTGGTTCCTACAAAGATTTGGACATTCTCAAAAATACTGTGAAATATTTTGGTCTAAATATGAAGTTCAAAAATTGAAGACGTATTCTACTATATATGTTAATAATTCTAATGAATTTCATATATACACATAAAGGATATAGCCCCATATTTCAGTCAAAAGAATCTCAGCTTCAACCACATCTATACTGTTACATGAGAATGAATATCAAATTTTCATAAAAAAAACCATAGATGGCGACAGCATAGTTGGTAATAAATAATTGAAATGTTCCAACATGATAACATATATGCAACTTTCAAAAATTTGATAGATGTGGTAGCATGGGTAAATAAGTGAATGTTTCATTGTGTAAAGTGATCACTTAAGCCAGCCGAGATGATAGGTCATAAGCCCTGTAATGCCCAAGACTTCCATACTTTCCGTGTAAATAAAAATAATAGCTTTGTCTCTATGAGACATCTATAAACATAAAGATGGTAATAATATGGAACAGAAGAATGGCAACACTGATATTCGCAGACCGGCAACTAACTGGGAAAATTGCGTTACCTATAAGGGCGCAAAGATAATAATAATAATTTCACAATACAAACATGGTCTTAAAATTAAATTATTAAACCAATTAAACTTTTTGTTTAAGCACCGATGCTTTACGGTTTATCCTTGGTTTACCAATGGTTGCCTCAAAGCGACCTCTTTATCATGGTATGTAGTATAAAATCAATAATCTGCACCTAACACACCAGCAAATGACTAATGGCTTTCTATGAATCGTAAAGCATTAAGTTAACTTGTGAGACCATAAAATATTTATTTAATAAAATTATAAGATTAATTTTGAATTTAATCAGTTTTATGTGAAAAACCAACCGGTTTTGGACAAATCCTTTTCATCTATCAGGGTAATCAGGTTGTCAAAGCTAAACATCAAATTAGTGTATTTTGTATAAATTGAATCATTTAGAATTGTTAGAAATAAGTAAAGAGTAAAAATAATCTATTATATAACATTGCTCTAACGTATGCATCTACCGTATACATTGGATCCATTTGGTAAGGAAATCTGCTAGATGACAGTACAGATTAACAAAAAATAATAATGAATATCAATATTCGTTTACAATCTTTTCGCATTGTGCAATAAATGTCACTGATTAAGGTCATCCAGTTTATATCGTTGTTCAAATTAATGCGTCACTGGCCGTGGTTGAAAGTTTTATGTGACAGATATATTCAACGCTGGGTTGTAGAGAGGTTGTTTTATTTTGTACATATTCGATGGATTTACATTATGAAAATATCTATCCGCAATCTAATATTTGTCAAAAACTAGTGTGAATAATTCTTGGATATGAATACTCGATATGTGTAAACTTTTTATTTATTTATTTATATTTTCCTTGGTTTTCTTTTTCATAACATAAATATTTCGCCAATTTAAATGTATTATATAATATGTATTATCTTTATGGCGAATCGGGTTTTTATAAAAAAAACCTAATCACGCTGGAATAAATGCATTAATGTGAAAATATCGTATTCACTTGAGATTTTAAGTTAATGGGTTTTTTTTACCTGTCTATTATTTCATTTCATTAAGTTATTATATTATCCTTCATGTTTGTACTTTTAGTATATGTATTGTATATAGAATTCTATTAATATTTTGTTTTTCTTACTGGAAATAAAGACATAGTATACTGCATGACGCATTGTTAAAGCAATATTATAAGAGATATCCGCATTGAAATGTAGATTTAGATTTTAGATTTATAATAGTCGCCGATAGCCGATTACTTTTCTGCTAGTCGACATATAAATAACCAACCAAAATTGAAAATGTTTCCAATAATTTTGGATCATTAAGGTCAGTTTCTTTCATCATACTAATTTAGTTTTTATGCAGTTAGATGCAAAAATAATTTTTTAAATGATTTTGCATCTAACTGCATAAAATGATTTTGATTTTTTGAAACAAATGACAGTAATTTGATATTTAAGTTTAGTTTTCTACCATCCTGGTGAAGGGAAAGGATTTTTCTGAAACTGATTGATTTTTCATATAAAACTGACCTGGTTACAAATAAAGTTAGTTATATACTTTTTTATTAAATGCTTATTTACGTATATAGTATTTTTAGTTTATTACCTGCCAAGTAAATCAGTTGCGTAATCATTGCGTATGAATTTTTGTTGCTCTATACATGTCTTAATGTCCCCAAACTTATGTTTCATGGCTCTGTGCAGGTTCATGGAAACGTCGCCCAACCTGCTGCCATCGCAGGTGAACAACGAGCTGTATCACCAGCCACCGCTCAGTCCACACGTCAATGTTCCCAACTCGGTGCAAAACTATGAGAGGTACTTTTTTCCTTCCTCTAAATCTATCTAATTTAAATCTCATTTCAAACTTATTTGAAATTGTCACAATTCAAAAAATTTATTTGATATTTCATGATTTGAAATGTACCGAATCTTATGAAGTGTACATCTACAATATCCTATACTGTTGAAAATAATAAATGTGTTTATATTTTTTTGTCATTTCATCTTTTCAACTACATGTCTGTCATTAATTTTTAATAATGAGCTGTAATGCACTTTACGTTTTCAGACACCACGGTGTATCGGTGAGCAGTGCAGCCTTCAGTTTCCCAAGCAGGCCAGCCGTAAGTCCCAGTTGGGCCCAGGGCGGCATGATCACTCCCCGGCCATCTCCCACTATGACGCAGTCCCGTAAGTAATGTAGCTATGTCACTTGGTAAAAATGGGGTTAACCTCTCCTAAAACAACTCATAAATCTTATTAGACAAATCTATATGTTAAGACTCGTCCAATATTTCCATACTAACAACAACTCACCCCAAGCAATGAATCATGGACACAACACAAGACAAACAACAAACTTCTACACGCCAGTTCCGGGAGCAACAATGACATTTTATCAAAGATTCTACATGTTCTTAGCTCCGAAACTGTACAACACACTCAGCACCAACTGTAAATTGTTCACTTCCAATAAAATTACACAAATATGGACCCAATATATGATCCAATTGGATAGAGATCAATCAGAAGCATCGCTATTCAACATTCTAACATAATCATTATACAGTGCCTACACTAATAATTCACTAGTTCTACAACACTCCCACTACATATTTTATTTTATTTTTATTCTCGTTGAATCTTTATGTTTCTTGAATCAAATAACACCACAACAGCACGAAAAAAAACTGGCTACTTTAAAACAGGCTGCAGTCTAGCAAAGTAGCCAAGACAATGCTGTATATATCAGAGGAGTCTACTCCATCCTACACAATGAACTACGAGTTTTTAATTGTATCTAATGTTTATCATGTTATATTATAATATATTCACCTCTGTTACAACAAAAACATGTATGTCAATAAAATCTAATAAATACAATTTTGTGCAATCAACTTGTGCTCAAGGATATTATGGTATGTTTGGTTTTTGTACTCAAAAGATCTGTCTCATTTTTTATTTTTTGATTTTCTGAAATTTATACTTTGAAAATCCTTTTAAAGTCTTCCAATGTTGTCAAATCAATGTTTTTCCCTAACTGGCAGGTCTAGCTTAGATTTAGTATCAGGCAAACATTGAATGTAAGGATTTAAAAAGTTCACAAATTACTCTCAAGGTAATAAAAAATTGATGAAACAGGGATAAATAAACTTTTATTGTGTTTCAGTCGGCCCCGTGCCGCATACTCCCCCGCCCCTGCCTCCTAGAAGGCGGCGTGACTCCACGCCGCATGCCCCGCAACCATCGCCGACTACAGCACAGGTCGGTCACTCTCTGTTCTCCACTAATATACTAAATACCTACTCACATATATATATTTAAGTTCTTCTATTCTTCTTTGTCTCTCTCTTGCCAGATATTCCCAAAATTATTTGAATATTAAAATAACCTACTTGAACTCATTATTTTATAGGATTGGTGCTTTGGCTTTTAGAAGTAATTAAGTTGTATGGCTTCACATAAATTGCGCATAATATCTTTATAAATTAAAATAATGTGGATGTGTCCCAGGGTGTACCGAGCGTGCCGCCCCGTGGTGGTGGCTCTCCCCCTCCCCTCCCACCAAGGCCGGCCCAGCCCCCGTCGACCCTGCTGAGGCCCCACCACTCATCTATACTGCAGCGCAGGCACCACACAGCCGTCAACAACAACAAGTGAGTTATTAGTCATATATGTAGGGTGCAATCAAGGATGAGTTGTATCCTGTAAATCAACCCCTGACTCATCCGCCTTCTTTTGTCCTTCAGGACAAAATAAAAACATCTTTCCTTTGAAGAATATATGTTTTCAAAAGATTCCTGTAATGAGATTCAAAAAAATCATGCTGAATTTTAGCTTAATTCATTTACTATGAAAAGATTTTTATTTTATTTTTTATGTGATATTCTGTATTAAATCATATTTTTTCACTTTTTATTCCTTTTTTTTTTAGTTTTGAAGGCGGACAGACCCCACGCTTGCCTCCCAAGCCCCCCCCTACCACCGTGTTCCTGTCGCCGAGCGTCACGCACGCTATTCACGAGAATCAATAGCGGTGTGCTTTGTCGCACTGCTCAATATTCACGCACGTTCAATCATCCGACCCGATTTGGAGTGCGACGTGGACTGTTAGTCGCGTACGTGGACTACTCTGGCTGTATTATATTGTATGGAGTGCGGCACGTGTACTACGTATAGTCGACACTTTGGTTAAGTTGCCAATTTATTATACGCCAGCTTTTTAAGAGGGACAAAAATTATATCACTTTGTAAAATCAATTTTGCACATGCTCCGCTTAACTGTTATAACTCGCTAATGGGCGTTGATCGCTAATGATGTATTGTAATTGTCCCGAACTCATTGTGGATTGAGACACGGCATCGCAAAATTGTTAAGACTATTTTCCCAAAGTGTCGACAATATGTAAAAATACAACTTTGCAACAATTTAATATTTTTTTACATTAATTTGTGAAAAGAAAACGTATCGAGTTGTAGTATAGGTTGTAATGTGTATTTCACTTGCGGAATAAATTTCTGTAAATTCATCACATGCTCTGAAATACACCTTTGTGTATTCTTGACATTTTTTCAATGTTTTGATTATTATTAATAACTGCATCATTTTAAAAATAAAGAATTGATGCCAGTATTTGTATTCATACAATACAAACTCATTTCTTGCAATAATTACCCAAAATAAGTACGGTAGAATCTCGTTTGTTGGACCAAAAAATGTTAACTCAATTTTAACAGACGAAGCAACGTGCAGCTGTGCTACTTTCAACACTTAATATTCTCGCATCCCACATTGTTAAATATAATCTCATAACTCTTGAAATTCACACTCGCAGATGACAATTAATAAAGATTCCTACCTTGTGGTCTGTCTATGATTTTCAGACAAACCGACCATAAAAAAATCTAACAATTTCACTCGTATTTGTTTTAAAATGTACACATTGACCCAAGTGGAATATTTTAATTTAAAAATTGAATGATAGATGTATCACTTAGAGCTAGCACACACTTATGACATTCTGCTGTACGACAGGTCTATCATGGCAAGGGTTGTGGAAATATACGACACTGATAACTAGCTATCTTGATAGTACTAGCCATTACGACAGAAAGTTGTAGGTATGCGCTAGCTCTTACGTAAGACTGCATTTATAATTCCCAAATTTTTCAGATTTTTATGTGGTGAATGTAGCGAAATTATCACAGTTCTCCAGCAAGAAAAAGTTCCCAGTTCATATCCCAGTGATAACCAAATTTTTATTTCGATAGATAATTTTTTTCTGTGTATATTTCTAATTGATTCATCTAATTTGTTTTATTTTTTTATTGTTCACAATTTCATTGTCGCCTTCACTATGTGCGATATTTGTAAATTTTTATTGAGATGACAGAATTTGAATCATAATTATGCAATGGAGATAATTTATGTTTGTACAATTTGGTTATTATTGTTTGAAATGAGTTGGATGCCAATGCGCTTGTTACGTTTGCGAGGCTCAATTCCGTTTGTCAGTTGAGTGGAAGTCAAGAATACAGTATTCATTTTCCTTTCTATCTTCTCCTTCTTGACAGCCTGATCAGAAAAGATATCTTCTGAATAGTGGAGGCACGTCGCGTATGCAATGGGCACTGCAAAACACAATGGGTTGTATTCACTGGGAGTTTTGGAAATTGCGCTGACTGATTATTTTATTTTTTTTAGTCAATTTTCACTAGAGCTCACTAAAATATCAATCTAGAGATGATTTGACGTTAAAATAATATTTTTAAATGACTCCAAATTTACTCTCCTTTCTTAGTCTACGTCAAATCGTGTCAACATTTATATAGACTACTTGCTGGTATTAGAACAAACCCAATAGCGGCAAAGAATTTTCAAATCCTCTTTAGAAAATATTTTACCGTGTATGTAATTCTGTTACCTAATCAAATTTAGAGTGCAATTAGAAAATAAAATACAGGCCTCCATTTTTGTGTTTAGCTTTGGATAAAAAAAGTAGAACTGAGACAAAAATTGTGAAACACAAAAAATGTGTATTTTAAAAAACATATGCTTTTGACTTAACTTTGCACTATATGAGTTCAATTAAAGAATTTATTGTTTTTTATTATTATCCTGACAATACAATGTTTTATAAGATTTTATACAGACTTTCACCTAAACGTAAAGTATATATTTATTATGTTTGTTAATAATGTTTACCTTAATTTAATTTGCCATTTTTACAAGGGTCGTTATATAATTAAAATTGTTGACTTATATTTATCAATAAATCATTGACGTTTATATAAATCGACTACATTTTTTTTTTCACTATGTATCCAATTAATTTTGTAATATTAATACACAAATCTATGATTATATAATATGTAATAGTTTGAAACAATTAATTATTATACAATTGTTTTTTTTTTTTATCGATATGCAGATATGTACATTGTATTAGTCAGTAGTAATGCTGAGAGTAAATATCACAATAACTTTTGCACACCGTTCTTAATTCAAGATGGCTATCAAATTTTAAAATCATCTCAAAATATAACCGAGTGACATTTTTACATTTCATAGATTTTAAAAACCTGGGCTGTTTAAACTAGATTGACTAAAGTACAACGACCTCTACGTGAATAATGTAATAATTAAATATCAATATCCATCAATAATTAGTATAAAAATATTAGTCACTAAATCTTGATTATGTATTTAACTTCTGATTTAAATATAGAGTTGAATATTATCTTTCAATCGACTCTAACTACTTAATTAAATATTTGTGTGTTAGACTTTTACTTTGACAACATTTACTTTTGTATTGTCTATGTATTATATTTCTCAAATTGTCTCCATTCTGACGTGTAATATTTTGATGAGTTGTCGAAAGTTTATGCACGATTAATGATGTTTTTTTTCATATCCGCCATCTTAATTTTTGAGTTGTGTGCGAATAGCAGAATGAAAAAGATACAGATTTATTCCGTTTTTAAATTCAGCTGCCTAATTTTTGATGTTGCCATTGTAAAAAATATAATAGAGGGCAATTAAAACAATATAATATTATCATGTATAAACATATGCTTTTATATATAAAACAAATATAAATGTACAAATAAATATCTTTACATGATATTGTTGACTCATAAGCGTAAGTGAAAATTTTTTCTTTTGTAAATTTTGATTATATTTGATAAAATGTGTAAATACGTTGGAGATTTAACCTAAATATTTGATGCAGGAAAACGTGGCAAATTTTATAGCCATATTGTTTAAATATTTTATTTAAAAATGTAAAATATGTATTTATGCTTATATAACAGTATGAATATTATGTATATTTAGCAAAGTTTTGATTGGCAAAAAATACATTTAAAATATAACTTTAGCGTGTACAAAATTTGAAAATCAAATTTGACACCATGCAGACACGGGGCGGTGTGAGACTTAGTATATAACAACTGTGATTTCTTTGATCGTGAAAAAAGTTCATGTGGAACTGACTGTGGAAATTGATTTTGCAATTTTTCAATTTGCCAGAAAGTCCATAGCGCCTTATAATAATTCAAAGTATGCTTACTGGACAATTTGTCTTCAATTTTACTGTCAGTGCCAGTTTTAAGTGGGTTGTGTAATTTCAGAGAAATAAGACATAAGTGCTTCAGTATTATTCGTTTCTGATAATATTTGAGATTAATTATTATATTGTCTCCAATCTCTGAAACGTACTTATTTGATAGAGAAAATTGTATCGTTGATACTGGGTATGGTTACTCGTGAAACTAAATCATTTTGTCGATTATAAGGTGGTGATTGCGTTATCAAGTGTAAAAACATATCAATGGATTTGTGAGCATTAGTTTATATTTCATCAGCAAAACTTGGAAACGTTAATGAAAAAATATTGACAGACAACACTAAATGACGAAAATGTAATAAAAAAAAAGCATGTGATACCAATGCGAGCTTACTAAGTATGTATACTGGAAAGTATATTTCAAATATATAAATTACATCGTGAATTTCTTAAATGGTTCAATAGTACGTAATAAATAATAGACAGAAATATAGATATAAAGTGAGTGTGGATGTCGCAGTATGTTGAAGGCTGCAATTAAAATGCTCTTGAAAGTTCTTTTGTTTTACTACTTGCGGACAAAATTAGAATCATCCATGTGACTATTAGAATGCATCCGGAGTGCCGTGGACTTTTTTCAGTCATGGCAATCACAGTGCTTAGGTTTTCCACCGCTTTCTGAAGTGTCTGCAGAAACAGATAGAAATATTTTTTAATTTTATTTGATGGCAACAAAACATTAATGTGTTTTTTTTTTTTTTTATAAATGTATATGAGATGTATAGATTTGTATGTGACATAATGTAACTGAATGAATCATGGCAATATTTAAAGTTGTATATTTAATAATTAATATTATTGTAAAGGATGATGTTTAAGGACCATTATAGTGATATATATACTCTGCCTAAACGTCTCTTTGAAAATTTTCTGTCTTCGAAATGTATATAGGTAATTACAAATTGACAATATATTTTTGTAAACGGTAGCTTACATCATTTGGATTTGTGTTATGCGTCACTCGACTAAGCGACTATTAATGTGTGACGTGAGCTGTGTCCTGAATATTTACTAGGTACGTGCACCATAAGTCTGTCTCATTTTTGGAAATTAGACTGAATATAAGTTATTAATTTACCATGTCAATAAAATTTTTGTTTATTGTCATTCCCACTCCCCCAAATGTGTTGTTTCTACGCTGGTATATCACATATACTGGTTGGTATAAAGTCTTGCTTAAATTTAATTAATCTTGTTGTAATTTCCCTTACGAATGCATTCATGTAAACATCTTTAATATGTGGCTTATCTAGTGACGTGTAAGATTTTTATATTACATATTCAAGAATGGTCTCATTTCTCCAATCATCTTATCAGATGATAATAATTCTTCAGAAACTAAAGTTAAAAATTCAGATGATCTACTTTTGCTTGCAAAGAAGCTTCAGCTGTATGTTTAGGAATTGAATATTTTTAGTAGATTGTCATTCACAATATCTGACCTGAAGTCTTCATTCATTTTTATGTTCTATTTATTTTATAAAATGAAACAGCGGAGACGTTGGGCCAAAACCTCTTACGTAAGCTAGGCAGTTAGGTAGCCAAAAAAAATATATTTTAGAAATTTGGATGTACATTAATATTGTTCAAGCGAAATTTCAGATCATAAAATTTAATACTGACATTAGGAATAAGTAAGATTTTTCTTATGTTTAGGTTATGTTTTTCTGAATTTGTCATGGATTTTAAATATGACAAACTCTGTTAGTTGTGGTGTTTAGTGAGCATTTTTTACACAAATATTAACTCGCGGAAAATACTGTGGGTTAAGTTATTTTCACTAATTTTTGCTCTGGCTTTTTAAATTATGCGCCTTGTGCATATTCCCCATTAAAATGAGTTGTATTAGATCATGTATGTTGTATTAAATGGTTGCATCTCCATGTCTATATTATTTCCACTAAAACATTTATAGTGCGATTTAAAGGTCCCTTTTTTCATTTAATATTTTGTGGTCATCTTGACCGTGCGTCCAATCATTATACCCTTAATTTTAGACAGTCATAAATTATCTTTCCACACAGTGATCTTCATAGCATTCTGAAATATTTTTTTAGCACAAAACGATTTGCACAATTTTAAGTAATAATAAGTTGTTTTTCAGGAGATAAACAATTTTCGAATATGAGCGGTTAAGTACTGTGCCCGGATGACTGATAAAATGTACGATTACTCTGACGACACTCACTCCCCAATGAGATCGGAATGTATACTCCTTGCAAAAATTTTGAAAAAAAATTGAATTAAGTTGATACAAAAATTTTAAATTTGATTTAATACATTGTTTTCATGTTACTTTCACACAAGAGACTGATTTAGGCAGGCCTAATTCATCTGCCAGACAGATGTTATGTAGATAGGTTGTGAAAGAAAGTTATTTTAACATTGTGTAATGAAGATTATTTAGTCCTATCGAGCTCCTCTATTCAAAGTGTTTGTTATGCATAAACTTGACTTCCTCGATAGCTGTGTCCATGAAAACCTTTAAGAAAATGTCACCCACTACTGTTATTTTATGTAATAATCAATTTCTCTTGTCTTGTATAATACGATATTTCTATTATTCAGTGTTTTATTATTTTCCTTCAAATATGTTTAATGTTAGGACGATCTATAGGTGATAACAGCACAAATATTGCAAAAGAAATTTTCAAAGAGACGATGATGCAAAGTTGAAATTTTAGATTTTTGAATTTATATATATATATATATAGTATATACATACATACATATATATATATATATATAAAAACTACTGTATATTTTAGAAATTAACCGAAACTGTTTATATATATATATATATATATGTTAGATAATTTGTTATGTGTATGGTGCATATGGCATCAGTACGCAATGACATAATGTTTCTTTTAGATGTTTATATATATAAATAAAATATATTTTAAAATAAATGGATTAAATTAAGACGATACGTTATAAAAAAATTGTTTTATTTTTATTGAGACCCTTGAAGATATTTTTACAAAATGCATGTATATAATATGAATAACCCACGGTAGTTGAAGACTCGGGTTTGAAAAGATGTTAACGTCAATTCCTTGCAATTCTACAGAATTTTAACCAATATTAAAGTGAAAATTCAAGAAATGCGTTATTCACAAAATAAAATATATTTTTTTATATTTAAATACATAGGGGTACCCTTAAGGTTTATAAAGTACTGCTGGTTGGTGACTAGCATGAAGCCAAGTGGCTCTGATAAACTAACAGAAATATTTTTTACTGCAATCGCCAATGCAAATCACAAGTCTTAAATGTTTTTATCGATACATTGTGAATTTCCCATCAAAATAATGATATGTGTGCATGTTTTCAAATAATTACAGATTTTTCAGTAAAAATATTGCACACTATTACAGTGAAATCTGGATCAATCATTCCTCGAATAATCGTTTCCCTGCATATGTCATTTATTTCCTCCAGTCCTGATTTAATTTCATTCAAAACAAGCAACAATAGATTGCATCAATCATTCCTCTATGCATCATTTTACCGCGTTAATCGTTTAAATTACGCAGCATATTTCGTTACACTGGCTTGTTTTATAATTGCCTGCCTAACGGCACATTGACGTTAAAGAGTGAGTTCTCGGTATAGGGTCAAAAGAGAGGATCTCTGTTTTGTGTCAACAATGATGGAACTGACATATGCGAGCTAATCGCTGAATCCCAGGTGTTTTAAGAGTACGAAAACTTTACTCGTAAATTACGTAAACAAAAAGACATGGATGACTACAAATATTTATAATTTGATTTTATGGGATCTTGTCACTAGAAACACTGAGAATTTGACCCGAAAAATAAACTCATATTTTTTAAGCGTTTTCATTCTCTTTGTGATGATATTAAATTAGATTTATTTAAATGTGCTCTAAATTAGGTTTTTATTATTTATTTCGTGCATTGTGTTACTAATGAAACTGTGATCAGTCATAGTTTTCAATCACTGATATTATTGAATACCAATCACAATCACACTAGTTAGTCAAGGGTAGCATTTTTTCTCATCACTAGTCCGTGATATACGCTGAATGTACAAAGGTTAGGTCGATAATATTCTCTCCGTCTCCGTACTATTTCACGAATAGTGAATACCCAATCAGTCAGTAATTTAGTTCTTACCTGTAAAAGATGGATTTTCTGGTGACTAAAAAACTTTTAATTGAAAGCCTAATAAAAAGTGGCAACACGGTAAACAAAGATGGCGTAACGTATTGTTTTATGAAGAAGAAGAAGAAGTAGAGAAGAATTGTTTTATCCGTCAAAACATGTAGCAGAGCGCAAATAATGCTCCAATTACATTTCATTTCGTTTTCGTTTGTTATTTATTTTGCTTTCTCAGGTAAATAATTTGTCTACTTCATGAATGTTGCATGATTTCCATTCCATTTCTAAATTCTGTTGTACACTTATTACCAGCGTAATTTTGTGGATCAATCAAGTATATACATGTTTTATTCAAAAGCATTAGCCCTTGCTTCAACCTTCGTGGTTAGTTATTGAAAGTAAATAAATACACATGATTATACCGTAGAAGAATAAAGTAGAGAGTGGAGTTCATTTTGATGTGTATACTTTACGTCTTCCACAGCCGTAAATCTACTTACTGTTCTTTTTTAACGTAGTCTATAAAATTGTTTCTTTGACTATGAAAGGTTTTATGATACCATTGAAATATTGTAATAGCCAAGTTAGAGTGGAAGCTGTGGAGATGCAGGCTCCAAAATGTAGATTGATTGAGAAATTAACTGAAGCATTCAAGTATTATTCCTATGAGCATAATGAAGATAATATTTTCATTAAATTATATTAGATGCAACGTTTTTTTTATTTCTGTGAGAGTATAGTTTTTCACAAATTAACATGCACACGTAGGCTAGTTGTGAGTTGTATTTTTTATTTTAGCTGCTGTGGAATTGGGATTTACCGGGCCGCAGTCATCATTAGAAATTACTTCTGTAGACCAGAACAGTTCCAATGGATTGATGGTCAAGTGGCTCAATGACAATCTCACGCTATCATGTTCCTACATCAAAGATTACGAGCAGGTCTCGGTGGACAATATGAAGTTGACATGGTCTCTGCCACGCAAAGATTTCAACAGGTACTTGGATCTTATCTTGAGAGCGTTTATTTGTTTGAATAATAGGGACATTACACTAACAATGTATTTATGATTTTGTTCAACACAAGATGATGTCACCATTCTCTGAAAATGTGTGTTTATATGAATTAAGTATGCTTATGTGACATTCATGTTTGAGGCCCCTTTTCACCAATAGCAGCTTGAATATTCTGGAGCATTAGCGTAAACCTTATCTTTCACATAACCCCAAAGAAAAAATTCTAGGGGCGTGTTAAATCTGGGCTGCCTCCGAAATGTGAAATTATACATCCAGAAAATTTCTAATGTAATTTCTTGATTTTTCCCCGGCTCGTGCGGCACATAGCCCCTTCCTATTACATTCAAAAGTAAATTTTGTTTCTGTGAAATTTTCACCATCTTTGCAGTGAATTTTCACAATTTCAATGCGCTGCTCAATTGTTGTCTCGACTTATTTTTATTAACGGTATAGTTTTTATTTTATCGATGTCACATATAATGTTTGTAACCCCAAAAGATAAAAAATAGAGCGGTATTTAAAATAACGGTTGAGTATGTATTACCCTATATCTGTTTGTATTTTTAATGGCCCATAACATTTTGGTGAATGAGGACGATGATAAGTGATCCTACATTCATTATTTTGTTTATTCTTCAATCTTAATATCCGTTAGGAAGTTGGCTAATTAATTCTCGTAACGATAATCATCTTTCCGATTTTCCAGTTGGGTAGGAGGGGGCTCCTTATGGCTGACCATCCCTTACTTGACAGCCGGGGATGCTGGCCAGTACATATGCATGGACCTGGACAACACAGCGCTTCCAGCACATATCTACATAGCTGTCAGGTCCCAGGGTAAGTGTTGAATTTTCATCAATTTTATTTTTATATTCTTAAAATCATGCAAAAAATATGGGTTTGGTAGCAAATCAGCAGAAGATAATATATGGTGTTTGGCTGCATCCAAGAAATACTTGAACCTTGACAAAATGGTGAGTGAAAAATATAGAGTTTACATTTTTGGAGATGCCAGCAGAATCCGGATTGTGGTGAATGCCAAATTCCTTCCGTGTCCTGAGATTCTTCTGACATCTATGCTTGTACACAACACTTGGATTCCTAATAACAAATAACAAAAATATTACACAAAACTAACAATAAATACAAAAATAGTGCACTTATATATACATAAAGAGGGAGACAAAATATAAAATTACATGCGAAAGAGAAAGACAGAATACATATACAGTTTGACAGAACATCAAGGGACGGGAAAGTACAATGTTGATGGATATTAAATTGATTTAAAAGGAAACATACCTAATATGGGACTAATGGATACATTAATTTGGTTATTAAGAATTGTACTACCATTATTCACTGTCCTTTTTATCTTTACTAAAGTAAAAGGTTACCACTGATCACACAACCGGCCCTAAAAGTCTCAACCGGAGTCATGAATTTAAAAATAAATAAATAAATGTATTATAAATAATATCCTCTTTGTAGCATCCTACCCCTACTGCAGTTCCACGACCATGTTCCCATGCGAGCCCGGCAACTCTTCATCCACAGAGCCCATCTCGGGCCCCAAGTGTGTCCCGTACACCTTTCTGTGTGACGGCAGGCCAGACTGTCCCAATGGCCGGGACGAAAGTGCCGACACTTGCCACACTGCGGACCCTTGTCACGGTCAGTCTGTTCACATCTTATTTTTTTCACTCTTCGCTGATTTTTAAAGCAATTTGCCTAAAATGCTCCCGATTCGTTCTCCACTTACCGGTGTTTTTGATTATTGTGATTTCTGCAGACAAGCTCCCGTGCGATGACGGCCGCTGTATTCCCAAGGAATGGTGCTGTAATATTAAGAAAGGACATCTGTGTCTCCCGCACTCGTGCTGTTCTGAACACGTCACCATTGTTGGTAAGCTGGATTGGTATCAACATACTTTTAAGGTTTCCTTTTACTTATCTTTTATTATTAAATAATGTACTACATACAGTAAAAAAAAAACCTGTTAATTCGAAATTCTACATATTTTGAAATTTTTAAAACATGCAATACCTAAAATATCATTCTTATAGTTTATTAACCCCATTAGTTCAAAAATCCCGGTAATTCGTACGTTAATATACGTTTTAACCGCGTCCGCCTATGTAGAGCCTCCTTTGTGTGTCGCGGCACCTGCCGACGTACTGGACACCTAAGAGCATGTTCGTGTGAAACTGCCTTTATACATCTCGGTCCACACCACGGTATCGCCGATAATTAAAAAATATATTGTTAGTATAAGTTCTCACCTCGACTCGTGCAAATAGTTTGTGCTATTACTCGCACTCAAAAGTCATATTTTTTGACAGCTTGTCTCGAGTGTGAGAAAATCAATCATGTTATGTTTGTCTTTCTATCAAAATCTTCCTCTCTAGCAAGATTTACCTAAATCCTCGAAATTCAAACTGGAAAATAAAAGTTCCCCATTACATATTTTGATTCACTAGTATTTAGGATTCCTTTGATATATGCGCATACTTAAAAAACTATCTTGATTTACAAACAGAATTGCAGGAGCAAATCCTGTTTGATAATGAGGGATTACCGTAATTTTATTTAAAAAATTTACTTCTGATTCATTGCATTTTTTGTTTTAATTGTTTTTATAGAAAGGACTGGCGGTGGACTGAGAAGAAGACCAGGAGTTCCGTTACTGCAGACTACTCTGTACACCATTTCTGGTAAGAGCAATCACCGATTGGAAATTATATTGTGTTAATTAATTTCTGTTTTCTCACCCAAAATAAACATTTTTATTTGTCCATTTAAAAGAAAAATAACATAATTCAAAAATAATCTTTGTCAGGAAACTTTTTTTGGATGGGTGTTTACGTTCTTCGGTGCTCAACTGCGGTGTGGTACGCTAGACACGGACTTAGGTTATGCTGTTAATAAGGATGGTATAGTAATACAATGGACTGTAGTGTCAATAGTATGTCTGTCAGAACTGGAGGCGCTTTGTCCGGGAAGAAAACAATCTTTATTAAAATATTAATAAAATCATTATTGTCATTGTAATGAAATTCTAAAGTTTGTTAAACAAAGGTTTATAAATATCACAATATAAAATAATACTACATTTATAATATAATGCTATGTACTGTGTACATAGTTAAATGTCAGTTCAAGCAAAGACATTTATTTGAAATACCACAAAGCGTGAGGGAGGTGAGTACTGCACTTAGTTTGTAAATGTTTGGGTTGGATTTTGTGAACAATTATGCGAACACAACATTATTTCTGGTTGGTAATCGGTAATTGGTTCTAGCTAATGCTAACATACAAATTTTGAATTATTTTCATGTGTACTTAATCGTATATAAGTACTGCATGCATAATAAATATATGTATAATGTATATGTATTTTTTTTTAGCAATATTTGAATATGTCCAAGAACACACAATTACTGGATTTTTACCTACAAAGGCACTGTTATTAAACAAATATCAGATATCTCATAGAGATAAAGCTATTTTTTATTATATTTAATGGAAAATATATGGAAGTATGTGGTAATTACAGGGCTTACGACCTGTTACCACTACACCATCAATAGAACTCGAAGCGAGTTCACATATATACAACTTTCAAAAATTTGATAAATATGGAGATTGAGAATTGGTGAACGTTATATATCACTTTGATGTAAGCCCTGTAATTACCCCATACTTCCATATATTTTCCATTAAATATAATAAAAAATAGCTTTGTTTCTATGAGATATTTGTTATATATTTTTTTATTTATATTTGAGTCTCAGCGGTAGAGTGGCCTATCTGCAAAGTGATCAAATAGATATACAAGGGATTGAAATCGTATTTTTATTTATTAAAAAAAATGTATTAACATCAATATAATTATATAATGCTTCTATATATCCCGGCACATGAAATGAAGCCAATACAAAACAATTAATTTTGTGCGTATTAGTGTATGTAACTGAAAATATGAAATTTTCCACTTGGGCCACTCTCCACCTGTGCTACTCATTTGTTATACTGAAATTATAGTTATGCATCGGTGTTTTTTATTGTACAGAGTGTATCCCTCTGCTCAACTGGTTAAAGGGAATGTGTTGGAAATTAATATAAAAATATTGCTCACATGCAAGCAATTAATACTTGCAATGTTAAAGGATTCTGGAGTGAGGACATGAATGGAATATGGTGAAGAATGACAATATTGTACAACAAATGGAGTTTAAAAATTGAATTTACATTATTTAATGTTCTGTTATGAAAAACAAAACTGCTACTGTTGTTTTTTTTTTCACAGCATGCCTGTTAATATTCCTGATTGCTGTGACGCTACTGATCTCGGCAATTTGCAAAGCTCGCCTGAAAAGAGCCGCTTTCAACGGCAGCATTCAGGGTTCTGAACAACCCGCCGAATGCGGTACCACACCGCAAAGTCTCACCAATCAATGGGGATACACCCTGGTGCCAAACAATGACACGACAAGCCCCCCTTATAACCAGAGAAATTTGGAATCGCAAAGAATCATGTGCCCGGTGTATAGTGAGAGTAATCCGAGACCAAACAGAGATGCGGGTTTGCCATCTTACTTTGAAGTCCAGTCAGAAATCACGCAGAATAATCCGCAAGTCCGACGTCCTACCGATTTTGGCATGAGCACGCTGGCCAATGCAATTTTTAATGCGAGATATCGGCCCGTCCCGCAGGAAGTCACGTCATTCTGTGAAGTGAGTGATTCTGATAGCTCAAGCAGGTCACCGGGAAGCCACACATTTAATATATACACATCACCGAGTAGACGGTCTACTACGAGGATCGATTCACCACTGAATAGATTCGGGGAGACTCCGGAGGCTTACTTGGCTAGGAGATCTGCAGAACAACGTAGATTAAGAAGAGCGAACGCTTTAGATCGCATATTAGACAGGTTTGGATTAAACGCACCATATGCTGTGGAAAGAGAAACTACTCAAAATTCGAGAAGTCCAAACGATAACTTTCCTTTGTCCCCTTCCGGGGAAAGCGTTAATGCTAATGTGAACGGTAGACGTCAATTTGTTTCTTCTATTCTCGGACGTTTGCGAAACAGTTTCAGTAGAAGCGGGAGAACTCCGGACGCAAGTCTTGCGCAAGATGGTCTTAATAATAACAACATTTGCATGCCATTGGAGCGTCGGAGACCAGACACGCCCAACGTTCTAGAGTTGAGTTTAGATGAAATGGATTTGTGCAGAACCGGTAGTGCAGACACTTACACACTCAATGGAAGAACGATTCATCTCCTGGGGGCGAGCTTTGAAGAGAGGCCAGATTTATACAGCCTCGGCTTACAGGGGTTATATATTGTCGACGGAATTGTAGAAAATTTGAATAGATTTGTCAGTCGGCCTGTGTTACCTCCCCCGTATTCGGAAGTGGCTGATGCAGCGCCATCTAAAGTGTTAGGGCCTCCCCCGCCTTATATGAGCAGGGAAAATCTTTTAACTGGCCAAGTTGAACCTTCCATTCCCGGCGATATGGCAGCTGGACCTAGCTGTAGTAATAATACTCCAGCGGGTGATTCAAACTATCAAAATTGCGACTCTTTTGATGAAGTTGTTGACAGCACCGCTCCCTCTTCTTCTAATTCAGCTTTACAATGTATCGATGATCCCTGTAATGTTGTCGTCGGTTCCAGTTGTCAAAATGCTCTTGTAAATTCAAATTCTGAAGAGGATCCGAATTCAAATTTAAGCGATCGAGATGCAGCAATGGATTTTGTCAGCTGCAGTCACGATTCAACGCCATCTATTGATGTTGATGCGGAAGTGAGTCTGTTGATCGATATTTTGAACGGCAATCGAGAAATTGACACAGGATCTGACGCACGTCTACCTGTTGAAAATGCAGTGCCATCTAGTTTTAATAATGAGAACTTGTCAAATTTTGGCCCGTCGCAAAGTAATAATTTAGATCTCACAGTAAGGGACAGGTTGAAATCTGGTGATTTTTCAGAAAACCGATTGATAAATGATGTATCAAATAATAATGCAGTCAGCGATTCGTGCAGCTTAGATGCGAGGTTGACCGACCAAAACGAAAATCCGTCCTCGATTAGCGACTCTTCCGTGCGGAACTTAGATAGCGCGAGCAACGCTCGCGGGCCGACGTTAAAACGCAGCATTTTCCCACCGATTAGTCTCGAGTTTATAGATTCGGACTGTGTCACGGACTGAACGTTGGCGGTACCTGCGTAACTTTAAGTTGAATGTTTTTTTGAGATTATTTGGACGAGTTTGGGGCGATCTTTTTAGATTATAAATGAATACACAAGTTTTGGGTCCGGGTTAACGTTGAGCATTGATGCGGGACATCTTTTATTAATTTGTTTTATTATTACGCGTGAAACTCTTACTAGCTATTGAACGTGCTTGCTTTTATGTAAAATTGATGCAAAATTTTATTTCTCTTTGTTAGATTATTGTCAGATAACAAAGTTTTGCGTGTTTTAAATTAATATTATTTATTGTATAATACAGGTACACTAAATTATGAAGAAAAATAAATTTCTTCTCAAACTTTTTTTTGAAGCACGTAGTGCTGATCGTCATTAGCGCTTTTGTTTCTGAAAATGTTAATAATGTATAGACCTGTTATAAGCAATTTCACATAAATGCGACATAAGTTACAATTACAAATTTATCCAGCGCTGGCAGCTGTCGCATGAATCGTGAAAGATTCATGCATGGTTGTGAAGACCTATCTTCACAGCGAGAGCGGCTAGAGCTTAGTTTGAAAATGTGGATGCTGTCAGTTGCGCAGTAGCGTTAAAGGAACAAGTAGAATTTTAAGAATGTCTAAATGTTAAAAAATTAAGAAATTTTGTCCGGCATCTTCTGTAATGTAAAATTGTTGGCAAATACGAGAATGGCGTCGATTTACGTATGGACGACTCTGCCTAAATGTAAACACATAAAATGTCACCATCGTTTACATTATAGAGTAGGTCTGATCATGCACAAAGCAACCTCACTGTGGCCTTCTTTTCTACATATATCTGATTGGATTAACTTAATATTACCGTTCATCTAGAGATAGATTATTAATATACGTACTCGGGTTACCCCGTATGTACAAATACAGTAGACAAGTGTTCGGCCAGACCGTGTTCGTCTGGGTTTAGATTTTTGAAATGACATAAGATATTAAGGCTGTTTGTCACACCCGTCTTGTTATAAATACCTACTCATTTAACCTGAGAGATATTTGGACGGAGTTATGACGCCTCGCTTGACATTGATGCATTGTTCGACATTGTTGCATTTCAGACATTGTAAAAATAATCATACTTAGTAGTAAGTGCAATGGCACTAATCTCATCATCTATGAGGAGGAAATTCATTGACAAATCCTATTTATTTAGATACATAATTTGTGTCACTAATTTTTAAAAGGAACAATATACAGTCGAACTCGGTTATAACGAATTTGAAGGGACCGGCTAAATTTGCTCATTATAACCGTTATTCGTTATTACAAAAAATATTTAATATCCAATAAAATTAAAAGCAAATCAAATACATACATTTTAAAAATCTATAATTGTATGAACAAAAACATTTTAAAGTAAATTACTACATTCAATCACATTATTTCTTAACAAAATTCAAAATACTGCTCTGTTTTAAAGTTTAAAACTTACTACTACTTACTATGCACATAAAATAAACACCCATTGTTTTTTTCTAAGAATTCACAAACCTGAAAGGAATCGTAAACAATAAGGAACCTCGTCGGCAGACGCTACTTTCAATTTTATGACTTCTCAAGAATTAGGGTAGATTGTGTAGTGTGTTTTGTTCACTTGTTAACAATATTTTTGTACGTTATATCAGTGAAGCGAGCTCACAATAACAGTGAAGAATCGTATGAAAACAGGCCTGAATCAAAATAATAAGTATTTCCTCATTATAACCGTGATCTCACTATAACCGAGTTCGACTGTATTTGAATGTTATTGGTGCTTTGATGTAGTCGCCATTTCTTTCCCATATCACGACAAAAAGCCAACAGCAGCGCACATTAAAATTGTATATTTTTTAATGCTTCATTTGGCGTTTCTGCTAAATTGCGCGAGCACAGTAAGATGTGAAATGTGCCTTAATTTATCAGCTGACCAAACCTGATTATTATCATTAAATTGCCCGCCTTTTGACGGCTTAATATTTCATTAATTATCGAAAATTAAAATTTATTTTGTAACTTTTTGATTATACAGAGATGAGAAATTAATCGATTAAAATATTTCATTCCGTATACTAATTGAATAAATTATCTTACACAAGTTTTCTGTTCTGTACGTTTATAATATTTCATTGATTAGTTTAGTAAGGATTAAGCATGACTAGTGCAATACGGATAAATTGTGTCACGGTCTCTGAAGAGTCTTGTATTAAAGCACCAACATCGTCGAAAGTGAGCATAATCAAAATTAACATTATCCAAAAATTGTGTTAATTCTTAAGTCTAGATCACTGTAGTAGTCAATTTTTCTCCTTGAGACAATCCACATATGAAATAAGGCTAATGTACTATGAATTATATGAATTTAGACACCATTATAGATGCATACTTGATGTTGATCTTGTTATATTAAAAAGTGAAGTTACAACAGTACATAATATATTCACATATAGGTAACAACATGGTGTACATAACTCGATTTATGGATAATGTTTTCTGGGTTAATCTGCCGTGTATATCTGACTTTTCTGGCTGACGTTTTGGATCCCATTGCAGGGTGTAGCGGTGCATCCCATACCGTGTCGAAAGCAGGGTCTGTCGTTTATTAGGTACTGGTTTGCACTACCATGTCGAAAACAGGTGTGTGAAGTGAATAATGTTATGTTAAGTTCCATTTAGTGTCGGATCACTATCTGTGAGGGCTCCTGTGCTACTCCTAGCCAGTACTTAACCACAACACTAACAGTCATACACAGTCAGGCCTGATGATGGATGATCAGAAAGGGCAGATTAGCCCAGAAAACTATACACAGAAGATTCTGAACTGCCGTGAAAACCTAAGAACATTTTTGGATAATGTTAGTTTGAATTTTACGTTATTAATTATTTCAGAATCAAAAATTAGCACTTGGTTAGGTGATGCGTACACTCTCCATTTTAACTAATACAATTAGCAATGTAAAAAAGCTTCTTTAAAACCTTCAATTACAAACTATTGAATAATCAAATTCTCTCAGGTCAGCCGTTCGAACTATACAATTTTTGCATTACAGACAAATATATATTGTTTTTGCTCTACATTACATGCTACTCTGACTACTCCGTCCTAGTCAGCGGCGACCCAGTCAAATTTTTCTTGTCCCGGAGTCACGAGCGCAGTATGACAATTGCAATCGAGTTTTCTTCGCACACCTGGTGTTATACTGGACTGTCTAAAATTTTTTTTACAATTCTCAATTATTACTTGCATAGCATGATGAAAAGCAAATTGAATTACGAGACATGCTTAATGCATATTTAAAATTGTTATCTTGTGTTATTATTCGTGCTGACGCTACTGGTCACATTAAATGCATTTCTCATCATATCCGTAAATACGTTACATATATAGATTAGTAATACTATACAACAATGTTGGCATCGTATGACAGCGTATACATATAAATAATCGCTATAGTTATGTAATCAAACCCGAAACACCCATATTTGTTGCGTTGAAGTGTGCGACATTACCAACTGATAATACTTACCCAAAATGTTATATGACAATTCTTAAATCATATTTAAATCAAATGGAAATTTAAATAACCTAACTCATCCTAAGATGTCACTTTTTCTTAAACTTTGAATTAAATCCTATCTAACCTATACATATTCTACGGCCTAATTTAGTTTGGTCGGGTTTAGTCAATGTTTATTATTAATATAAACTTGTAAGGTATAAACGCTGTTACCTTCTATCCTAAAAATTGCAATGATGAGATTGCAAACAATTAAGATTTTTCATATTGGTTGGATAGCCGAGAGTATCACCGTGCTGCATATTTTTATACACCAGTGTATTTGCAACAGAAATTGATGGAATTCAGGCCTTTATCTTCCTCTACAGAATGCATTAATGCATTATTTTCACAAATCATCAACCTTGTATTTCATCACCAGGGGTTATTCCGGAACACTGCAGGCGAGAGATATGAGTTGAATAAACACTGACCTTATTGATTTATACATACTTACTTATACATACATAATAAAGTGCTGTGAAATTTATTATTAAGATGCTTTAATAAATTTGAAAATTTATCGCGAATCATTCTCATCCCTGGTAAGGCTCCAGAACTCACGCTTGTTTGAGGGATGAGATGATAATCCAATCTGATTTTGGAACATAATGTATACTGAAGTTGTGAATTACACGTGAGTTACGATAATAACCACCAACCATCGGAAGGAATACAATAAGTAATTCTTTCTCTCTCGCGGCAGTGGTCCAGAGTAGGTACCCAGCCTTCAGTGTCGGCACTAAGATGCACAATGCTAAACGTAGACTAAATTACCGATAAGTATAATATAATATTGTAAACACACATATCTCAAGACAATACTTTGTGTAAACGATTTTAAAAAAAAAAAAACTTGAAATATTAGACATAGATTTAAGAATGCGCTGCACAATGATTGAGATATCTTTAATGTACATGTAAAAGTAATTAAAAATGATTTTGGTGTCGTGAAATAGTAGAATGTTATACTATAGTTGAGTCCACGGCTCGGTGGGATATAAACAAAATCATTTAACACTGCCTGGCAGGATTGTTAATTTAATGTCACACGGCAGATGACATTTTCACGATTGTACAGAATAGATTACACATCTCAATCAATATGTAGACATTAGTTTTATAGAATTGTTCCGAGCTTATCAGAGTTGAAAGTTACGTAAATGTTGTTTCATGTAATCTTTAATATTCATTTTTAAAAGTAATCATAAATTGTACATTCTTGATTAAAATTTTATTTATCTTAAAATTAAAGTATAATTTTTTTTGGAAAATGTCCCGATAACCAGAATAATAAAGTAAACATCTCGGGGTCTGACACAATCACTCCGTACTAGGAGATATGTATGGACTTTAAAATGTACTTTTAATCTGCACCGTGCAACATATATTTGTGTTTTTATAGTTTAGCAAAAATTACATATTATGTTGTTATATTTTTGACCACCATATAGATATCATTATAAATTTAAAGATTGTATGTTGTCCGTCTGTAATTTTTCATCGTATTTGTGACACGTCTTATATATTATTGAAATACAGATATTTTTTGGAAAAATTGTTATATAATGTTAAAATAAGCTATTTGTGAAATATTTTTCTTCTAAATTATTAACGCGCTGTTTATCTATGCTATTTTTGGAAATCATTTCTTCTCTAGGAATATTCTCATTACTGAATAGTGGTGATGGAGGGTCGCCAGAAATTATATGATTTTAATTGTTTTATTCAGCTAACTCTTTTATATTTAACATGTTATATAAACTATGAATTATGATCAGCACGCTGGAATAATTATCAAAGTGACTTTACAGATACAGTGGAACCTCAGTTTACGAACTTAATTCGTTCCGTAAAACTGTTTGAAAACCGAGTTGTTGTAAACTGAAACATTTATTCCCATAAGAAATGTATTAATCTGTTTAAATAAAATGGCCCTTTATTTTCTACATATTGCTTGAAATCCTATAAAAGAAATAAAAATTCATGGTTTTAATTTATCTCACAAAATATGTAGTAAAGTATTATTGTTTGGAAGGGGACTCTTCTTCCATGAAAACATTGGCTGCTTGAAGTTCATCAGGTTTCTGTCTCACGAAAAACCTATCTGACGATATTTGTTTTTTGCTTTTTATAATGTTGCAGAAACGAGACATGACATTATCATTAAACAGATGATAATAATAATAATACAATAAGTTTTATCAGGGTGATATTTTTCTACAAAACTTTGCACCTCATTTTACTTTGCGCATATTTCGTGGATCGAGGACCTTGGAATATCTTCCATTCGTTCATCAATCTCTGAAAATAATATTTTCTCTGTCACCATCTTTTGCTGCTCATTAAGAAGCATTTTTCATCAAGATTTTTGTTCGTAAACTGAATTTTTTGTAAACAAGAGTCGTTCGTAAACCAAGGTTCCACTGTATTTGATAATATTTCATACTCATAAAATGTAAAATATTACTTATATCTATTTTAAAATAGAATCAAGGGTGGGTGTTGGTATTTTCATAAAATAGTTTTTTAATGGAGTCGTATACAAAAGATCCACATCAGTTCCATCAGTGATGGATGTATAATTAAAAGTAAAGTTGGAAATATTGAATGCCCATCTAAATAGTTGTTCCAATATTGATATGTTGCTCTAATCAATTTCATGTTTGTTAAATGTCTGTTCTGGTGCCAGAACTTCATTCTAGTCTTGTGGTGATAGTTTTGTTTATTAGTAATTTGCTTTCAAGGCATAATGTTAATTTTTTGTTTAACACCAAGATTTTGTTTATTTTTTTGACAAATCGCAAAGTACATCAGTAAGGATGTCGAAATTATCTTTTATAGTTATTCTCGTGTGCTCTTCTCGTGTGATTCGTCTCCCTTGCCAGTGGAGGGAGAAAAGAAAATTTAATTTTTCTCCCGCGGGACCGGTGACTTTGGAGAGAAAGGGAGCGGAATTTTTTGTAAGAAGATGACCAGATTATTCAATGTTGCTATTCTGTCAATAATTTTTTATTTGTAAAATTGTTTTTTTCTTAGGTGTGTAGTTTTACACTAACAATAATTTTGGAAATGCATTAGAACTTCTACTAGTCGACTGAACGTCGGCTTGGAGCCGACATGACGCCATTAATTTGATGCATTATTTGAATGTCTTTTTTTGTATCTCGTTGCCTAATGCACATCTCCATATTTATTTTCAAAATTGTTTATCCGTTGCAATCAGAATATAATGTGGCAAGTCATTATGGAAATGTAATAATTAAAAATAGCTCGGCATGAAATTGAATCAGCTTGGATAAAAATAAAATTAATAGTTATCTAATTTATTTTTCACCGCTTCAACATTACCAATATAGAAAATGTCATCTTGAACATCGGTGATCATAGCCGATATTTCAGATTTCATTGTTTCTCAGCTCCCCTTAGCTTCCTTTGTCTTCCAGCGATTACTATGGTGGTGACATAACTTCCAACACCAAGCTTCGGGTTAAGCAACCGCATGCCAGATGATTTTGCCTTCATTATTTGACATGCAAATTACGTATTTAACATTATGACGGATATAGCCATCGGTCAAACAAAGTTTGATAGTGAAAAAATGGTTATACCCATTGTGAAATGCTTGCAAATGTTTAACAAGTTGAGATTTCGTCCCTACAAATTTATGACTTCATATAAACTGTCATATATATGTTTCTAAACGTGTAAATTATTTAAAAATTAATGAAAGTTGTCACAAGTATCCTATTGGAAAGCTTCTATAATTTTGAATGTCTGCGAATGTGTTTACGGTTTATGTAAGTAGTAAAAAAAGAAAAAAGTGATTTTTTTACACCTCCAATATTAATGATTTTGAGCTCCTCTTTAAGTCAAACCTAAAAGGAGATGCGCATTATGCAGCAGAGCTAACCATATCCCGTTTTTTGGTAACTTCAGAAAAGCAGCTTATTTTTTTAATCACAAGTTTATTTAATTCTTCTTAACCCGTTATTGGATTAGTTATTTAGTGTATCTGTAAGTCGATCAGTCGAGATACTTTTGTATATTGATCTCTGTCGGACGTAAGTTAATACCTCACCTACAAGCACCGACATTTTACACTTACAATAAATTATTGAAATTGAAAGTTGTCGTTCACATGTTGTTCTTACTTAAGGCTAGCTTGTAGTACTCTTATCAAAACTTTTACTGTTAAGATTAAAACAATAAAAATATTTTTGGTTGAATTTTATTTTATTTCTAACCGTCAGAAAAGCCTGGGCGGAGAAAACCCTTCACGGCAGATTCCTAGTCCTTTCCTTACGGCTGTATATTGGATTTTTATTTTGGAAGTAGAATAAAACTACACGTTTACTATTCAAAATGAGACTGACTTTTTTTTTTTAAAATCTGTTCAGTATGGAAATCAATCACTTCTAGGTTTATGAAACATTTAGATTTGCATATGTATAAGAAACTAAATCTTTTGTATTTAAATACGTTGATATTTTTTTTTTTTACGTTTCTTTCTCGAAAATGGCACCAACATCTTGTAATTCGTGTAAATCTATTTGGACTATTTGGAAAAATTGAACTTATTTTGAAAACTGACAAAAAATTTATAGGTCTCAAAGATAAAATTGGCAAAAAAAAATCGAATCCCGAATATCCTCTCTGGGTTTGAACTTGAAAAATCGCAGGAAAATAATAAACTTCAATCATCAATCCCAGCGAGAGATGAGGATTTAAAAGTTTTTAATTATTTTTCACGCACATTTTAAATATTCAAATTCTGATGAAAAAGGCTAGTTCGATCGCCAATCAAATTAATGTGCGTGATTTTGTTGCGTCAAGTGGTAAATCGGCGCATCACCCTACACCTTTCTTATTCAGGAGAAATACGTTATTTGATAAACATTCAACACATAAGATGTTAAAATAATGGAGAATCATCATTTTTCAGTATGCAAATCGCGATGTCAACAGCGGCGGCGCGCACAAAATTTATTTCTAATGTTGCCTTTAGAAAACTTTGTTTTCATTATTTGTAATTCAGATTTCTTTTTAAATTTCGGTCCCGTGAGTTACGAATTAACAGAGTTTTAGTGTAAAGTCAATTTATCAAAAAATATTGTTGCGCTACCGGGATTCGAACCTGAATCTCTTTTCCAATCCGATGTTAAAGGTATTTGAGATTCCGTAAAAACAATGTAGATGCTTTTCAAATAAAGGAGCGACAGATGTATTAATTTTAAAAAGTGTAACATATAGGTTCGAAAATTTTTCGTCAATAATACTGTTACTGTAGCATAGTTGGTAGTGCACCTTCCCCGAATTGGAAAAGAGATCCAGGTTCGAATCCCGGTAGCGCAACAACAATATTTTTCAATAAAATTGATTTTATATGTACAATATCTTTGGAATTAATACATTTAATTAGTATTTAAAATATCACATACCTGTTCTGAATAATTACAACTTCACAATAAGAATGTGTTCTCCTTAATAATTGATAATATTCTAATGCAATAATTATGTATATCTGCAAGACGTTAACAAATGACTGACAGATTGGTGTCTATTAGATAAATGGTTTTTGATAGTGACTGCAGCTACAGACTTGTCATAGGCAAAATTCAAGAATTTTCTTCACAACTTAAATGCATATTTTAATCCAAAACAAAGCATGATTTAATAGTACAAGCCAGTATTGAACTTAATATATAATGTATTACATACACCATTTATACAGCAAATCTCTGGAACGCTTTATATGAAACGCATAAAAAATAATTTTGTTAGAAGGATGTCAACATTTGTTGAATGATTGAAGGATTTTTTGTGACAGTGGTTTTACTGAAAAATCACTTTTTTTTTTTCTTTAATAAAATAGCATGTATTCATCGAAAAATAATCCTTTTATCGTTCAGCAGTCCTCCGTGTGTAGAATAAGCTCTCAAAATTTGAAGTTGATCGGTGAAATAGTTTTTGAGATATTGTGTACACCGTATTGACCATTTTTGAAAGATGTGTTTTCAAGAAAAACGCATTTAATGTTTCAAGTTCAAATCTATACATGTAGAAATTTTTGTTTCAACTCTCATGGAATCGTCGATTCCAGGCTCATGTAGGAGACCTTCTGCTAATACGAGTGGGGGGAGCATGTAGCTACCGTTTGCTACCTACCTTGCACTTACTACCTGTATACTCACGTAACTTTGTGAAAAATGCTCGGTTCGTTCTGAAATTTTGTGAAGATATTCTCCAAGTGTAATACTTTGAAAATATGTATTGAAAAAAAACACAATTTTTTCGACCCAAACCTAGAAGAACCTCTTCAGTCCCTTAATGTCACGGGAAAGAAAATAAAAAACACAAAAATACTTCAAAGATTTATTTAAATATAATATTTACAGTTTGTGTCCGGTCAGTCCGGTTTTTGGTCCTTTAGAGAACTTTGAACATGAAATTGATATTAATGTAAACACATCATGATTAGTAAATGAACCAGCACCAGTGTTCAGCTGTTTCTAGGCTTAAGGCCTATCCAGAATCCTCTTTTTGCCTGAATAAATATGGAGCTATTGTCCAATTCGAGGGGAATCTGAGTTTTAGGTGTCATCACAAAATCAAACTTATGTAAAAGGAAAAATATGATCGTCTTTGCCTCCATCAGGGCGAATCGAGAACCTGAAAGAAAATACATTCTGGAACATGGTATGTACATATACATATAACTCAAGTATGTATGGTAAGAGGTCTAAATTCAACAATGGATGCAGATCAGCAAAAGATTAAAAAGTGAAAATATACTTTGGTAGCTTAAAAATCAGGATTAATGCAGTGCATAAAGTTAATATTACATTTTCAGGAAGGTAAGTGTCCGGAGATTATTATCAAAAATATTTTTGTTACTGTTAACAATAGAAATTGACACATCATAAATAAATATTTTGCAAATTGAACATGTCAAGTTAGGTGCTAAATGATTAAAAGAACTAGTCGATCAAGTGGAATCTGCTTTATATATATATTGATTTACTCACCAATACAATTTCTTGGTCCAATTCCAAATGGCATATAAGCAAATGAATTTATTTCACCCTTGTTTTCATCTGAAAACCTTTCCGGATCAAATTTGTATGGGTTTTTAAAATACTGCGGATCGTGGTGGATGCCATAGACAGGAATCCATAGTAAATCATTTGGCTTCATCTGAAAAACAATATTAATAACATATAAAATTGAATATATATATATATGTATTAAAGGCAAAAAAATTGTAGTTATTCTTTTCAATAAAAGTATAGGTCATTTTCCACATCATAAAAAATATATTTTGTTTAGTTAGATACTAGAATTATTTTTCAATTAATTAATATCCTATTATGTATTTAAAGAAAAAGAACTGCAGTATTTAAGGCGTTGATGTGATCTACTAAAATGCTAAATAGAGAAAAATCTTTACATCTATTATAATGTAGGTTGAACAAGGTTTCACTACCTGATAATGATGTTTGCTCGATTCGCATGGCGGGGCCAGATTGTACGGGCTGACACATTGTCTGTCGAGGACCACTACTGGGGGCCACCTCCTCAATGTTTCTGAAATAAGTACGATTCTTTCAAAATTATGAAACTCATGATGGGACGAAATGTGTCATTCGTTATTCACGGAAGAGGTGAAAGATGGGATTGTGAATCTCTGTGTAAAAACAATGCAGATTAATGGTTTTATGTTATCAATATCGTGTTGGAAGAGTGTGAGTATAATAACTGCAAAAGATTTCAATCAACGCCATTCTTACCACACACAACCATATCCAAATACTTTAGCCCGAGTACCTCAGAATAGGTTACTTTTTCATGTGCCTCTGAAACCACGTGATCTATTTCTCGCTGCAGTTTCTTTTGAACATCGGGATTCAGCATCAGCTCGTGCGCCATAAAGCACAAGAGTGTGGACGTTGTGTCGAAACCAGCTACGAAGAAGGCTAACGCTTGAGATGCCAACTCATTGTCTGACCATTCTGTAAGAAATTTTGATAAATTTATCATTTTTAGAAAATTTGTTGTCCAAAACTATTTTAGAAAAATATGCTAAAGAAATACTAACTTCTCTTTTCAATTTTCTTTCCAATGGAAGATTCTTCTACTGTGGCAAATCCCGAGTCTTTGTTTTCTTCCGCTTCTCCCTCCTTGTGTTCCAGCGCCCCCTTCTTGGCCGCCATTAGGAGCTGAATTAAGTCTGGTCTCACAATGTTATTTTCCTCACGCATCTTCATTGTATCACTCACTATACCACTGAAGAAGTCCGTGACTCGTTTGGTCAGTACTGGAATTCCCAATAACTGAAACACGAGAATGTAAATTCATATTGTGCAGAATATGAATTAAATAGATTCTCAACAAGTTTTTTAAATATTTTTATTTATTATCTTTGTTTTATTAACCACTAAAATGAGTTTAAATACACCTACCGGTTTCGAAAAATACCATTTTCTTCTTCAGGATGTCATAACTAAATAAAACATATATTGTTTCTTTGACAGAATCTATTTTTAAAAAAAAAAAAAAACAATTTATCTTTAGTACCTAACTCAAATCATTACTTAATACAAATTTACTCGAATAATTTTTAGGAAAAAATTTTAGAATGGGACTCGTAGTTAAATTTAGTTGGTTGTTTATAATTTTTTGATATAAAAATATGAATCTTGATAACATTGCTGATTTTAAAAGTATAAGTTTTTTTTACACTCGTACAGATAATACTAAAATATTACACATAAATATTTATTTAACAAGAGTGGTTTTCTTTCTATTATGACTTATTAAAGTTAAAATCTAGAGATGGTTGATAAACAAAAAAATATTATGAAGTTGCAATAATTTAGCGATAATAGAATGACTATTTTAAAGAAACATCAATACAACTGTTACAAATGACATATAACAGGCGAAAACATGCCATTCTACCTGCATCTCGTTTAATTGCATTTCACACGCCCACCGTATTTATTATTTCATTTATATTTACATATATATTTTTGTATTATCAAACAGTGAATGGCGACCCTCCGCTTACCCAGAACCGTTTTATGAGCAAAAGCTCCCATATCGGTCCTACTCATTCACCGCCAGGTTGGCATTTTTTTTCTACACTAATCTCTAACTTTATTGAACAATTTAATAACAATTACAGTCGAACTCGGTTATATCGAGTAAGGTTATAATGAGGAAATATTTATTATTATTTTGATTCAGGCCTGTTTTCATACAACTCCTCACTGTTATAGTGAGCTTGCTATTGTTAACAAGTGAACATAATACACTACACAATCTACCCTAATTCTTGAGAAGTCATAAAATTGAAAGTAGCGTCTGCCGACGAGGTTCCTTATTGTTTACGATTCCTTTCAGGTTTGTGAATTCTTAGAAAAAAACAATGGGTGTTTATTTTGTGTGCATAGTAAGTAGTAGTAAGTTTTAAACTTTAAAACAGAGCAGTATATTGAATTTTGTTAAGAAATAATGTGATTGAATGTAGTAATTTACTTTAAAATGTTTTTGTTCATACAATTATAGATTTTTAATATGTATGTATTTGATTTGCTTTTAATTTTATTGGATATTAAATATTTTTTGTAATAACAAGTAACGGTTATAATGAGCAAATTTAGCTGGTCCCTTCGTACTCGTTATAACCGTGTTCGATTGTATTATAATATAAATAAAATAATAAAACCTATTTGTACACAAGGCAACAAAAAAGCAAATAAACAGAATATATATAAATACGTAAACATAAAGGAAACAAACTAAAAGGGAAATGTGCACAAAAATGGTGAGAATGCACCATAAGATAGTGATAGGGTGGAAGATAAAACAGGTTTCTCCTCAAGAGAATTGATTTAGACACCGGTAAGCAACAACTTACAGGAATCATCCCTACCCACCAACGCAAGGGGAACATGCTATTGAGCCACCTTCAAACGACCACTAATTCTCAAATTCTCACCTTAGCAGTCGCACACACTGTGATTACATGAAGTGAAGTGAATACTAGAGTTCACAAAATTAATTATTTATATTTACTGTATTTTAAATTTTTCAGTTTACGGCCCATGCCTGGAACTAAGGCACTCCTGTACTTAACTTGCATCTAATTATTTAATTAAACTTTTTAGTTTTATTTTTATTTTCTTAATATTAGGGGGACCAAAAAGTAATCAAAATTTTTTTTTGCTGGTAAAAAAATATTTATTTAAAAAAAATCTTAAATACTAATCAACAAAATAATTTCCATAATTTTCTATCACTTTTTGCCAACGTAAAGGCAATTGTTCAATGCCCTTTTTGAAAAAGTCCTATGATTTTTCAGCAAAAAACTTTTCTAAGTGCATTTTCACTTCTCCAACATTATTAAATTTTGTGGTAATCCGACGGCGTGAGATCCGGTGAATAGGGTGGATGAGTGAAAAGTTCTAATCCAAGCTCCCTTATTTTTTGCAGCATGAGGCCTCGCGTTATCGTGTTGCAGAATCCTTTTTTGGTTATTTACCAAAACAGATCGTTTTTTTACAAGCTCTTGTTTCATTCACTCGAGTTGCTCACAATACACTATCGCTGTAACGCTATAAATTGTCTGACCGGGTTCAAACAATTCATAATGAATAATTCTAGAAATATCCCACCACACACAAAAAAGGACCTTCTTTATTGTTAGTGATGGTCGAGGGGTCGGAACAGTTATCGTTAACATTGTTCACTTAAAATCATCGTTAACATTATTTGTGCGATGGTTAAAGTTTTGCGGGAATTATCACGTACTGAAGCCATTTTAAGGTTTCACAAAATATTAGGAAATGTACTTTAAATAATAAATTACGCTACACTAGTATGTATACGCAGATTTCAGTAAACACACGAAAACAATAGTTAATAGAAACATAAAATGCCGTACAAAAATAGTCCATAAAATATTTTAACGAATTATTTATATTATTGACGAGTTCACACGAAAACAATTGTCAAACGAAAATGAATTTATGTAAATATTCAGTTCGGTCATGCAATAATCGCGTTAAAAGCGGAACAAACTTAACTCTACAGACGTTACACTGAGACTGACATTCCCAATAAGTACATACTGCAACTTTCGGGGGGTTCCTGTTAATTTTTGTATTTTCCAGCTGTTTGGGTCTGGGATTGCAATACATATTAGAGGCGTATGCGTACGTAAAACGTGTCCAAGTGAACGCCGCAAGAATTATGTCAAATGGTTTTATGGGCCTACTATGAACCCAAGAAGAAGTTTGAATTGTTTTACTACCTTGTCGGCAGACCGCCGCGCACCGCCGAAAAGGCCATAAAACCGTTCGCATACGGCAGATGCAGCGGCGCGGCTTTGTAAGTGCGAAATAATATTTTCATCTTTTAACATTTTTTTATTTCGTTATAAATTTACGTAAATGTATTGGCATTTTTTCGTACGGGACAAAAATGATTTTGTTATAAATATTAACGGGATTTCGTTATATAAATGCATTTTTGTATGAAAAATTGGTTTTAGGGACTAAATTTCGATTTTTTTTTCGATATACGTCATTTTTCGTTATATCGGGTTTCGTTATATCGCGGTTTTACTGTACTTGTCCGGAAGAAAGCCATTGTTTTTTTTGTACAGGATTATTGTATAGCACCCACTTCTCGTCTCCAGTTACAATTCGCTGCAAAAAAGGACCGGCTTCATACCGAAACAGAAGTGATGCACAGATGGTACGCCGTTGATCGAGTATCGTCTGCGTTAATTCATGAGGAACCCAAATTCCTTATCTGTGCAATTTTCCTGTTTACGAGGATCTGATTCCACCATCGACTTTAGGATATCATTGTCTAATTTTTGGAGTCGTCCTTTTCGTGTGACATCCTTGAGGTCCCTATTTCCATTTTTAAATTGTTTAAACCACCGATGACACTTAGTATAGTTTTAGAATATCCCCGTAAGTATTGGTGATTTTTTTCACTGCTTCGTTTGCCTTCATTCCTTGATCGAACAAAAACAGCATACAATGACGCAAGTGCGCTTCTTCTATTGTTGGTCTCGACATCCTTCACTCGGTAGAAAAAAATTGTTTTAACACAGAAACAATAAATTTACAACCGTAGCTTTAACATAATAACAAAACTTAGGTACTTACTGGACTGTGTCTCGACACAAACTAACTTGTCGTTGAGAAATTTTGATTACTTTTCGGTCTCCCTAATATACAACTGTAATCTAATCCCTAACACAAACAGATTACATATATGTATACTAAAACCACGGTTATTGAAATGTTTACTTCTAAAATAGATTAAACAAACTGGTACTACAGTAAAACTAGCACTAGTGATTGAAACTCAGTAAAAACACTAGTGATTGTAAAATTGTTATTTAAACCGATATTTTAACGATGACTGGTACACTAGAAAGTACGTCTCCGACAGTTAAATCTTAGTTACCAATCATCGACACAATCACAGTCACGTAACGGAATACAATCACTATTAAACACTAATCTCTACTAACTCACTGCAACGACTGGTGTTTGAAATGAATCGTGTTGTGAATAATTAATGCTTTGGGTAGAATTTGAAAAGAGAATGGACACTGAATGTAAAATGATTAATGAAACTTTATTCCGTTCCCAGGATTTCTCAAAATTCAGCCATCAAAATGCCAATAGATACTTCTCAAAAATATCACACCCGGTGGTTGATAGCGGGATTGTTATACGACACTAAGATAAGAAGTAATGAAATAGTCCGAATATAAGAATATGAAATAATTATAATTAAGGTATAGGAAGACTATGAGTATTAAAACAAAGCTGTGATGATGGTTCAGGCTGAATGGAGTGGATGATTAATTAAAGGATTGTCAAATAGATGTAAAAGGTAGATGGATGACTCTTGAAGAAGAACTCTTAAAGGAGTACAGTATCGGGTATAAGGTACCTTAAAAATTTTGCTACTTTACCCTCAAGATTGGAGCTGTGGCGCTCATGAAGTGGAAAATTCTGATTCCGGAAAAATCTGTTGCTTCTCTTCCCATAGAATGAAATAAATTATCTCGGTCAGTCAGCGAGTTGACTTTAATACCAAAAGCACAGGTGGCTATTACGTCGTTACTAATTCGGGAGAAGGCATCCTTCATCTCAGTTTCCACAAAACCCCTCTCTATAATATGGACCAAACATGTTTTAAAAACTATATTCGATGGCATCGTTTTATATTAATACTATCACACTTCAAAAAAAGTCCCCCCAAGAAAAGCTTGTTTGGTCCAGCTGTAAAACACTTTCCTAAATTGACCAGGGGCTCAAGCCTCGTCTCGGGAGACTCTTCAGTAACTTAGGTGAAGTAACATTATCAATGACACAATGCCAATTTTACATCCAGAATATAATGTGATTGAACAGTTGATAAAAGTGACCATTTGTGCTTTTTTTTTAAAAAAATAAATTACGTTTTTCATAAACACCGTTAATTCGTAACCCTGTATTTCGTATTTTCACGGAATTCACACTTTTTTCAAAAAAAATTGCCCCTAAAATAACATTTCATACTAATTTCTATTATTCACATATCGTATGCGTTTTTGACACCCAAAATAAATAATTTGTTCACGTAATTTGTATATTTTCCGTTGTTTTTAAATCGCTAATCTCGCACGTCTAGGCATTTGACCTTCATCCCTTCGTAAACATCTGCAACTAGCCCCGCCTACCAGCCAATCACGAAGCCGCGCGCAGGAATGACAGGTGCCAAACTGAGTTTTGCCATATGATATATGGCAAAACTCATGTACGTAATATGATATGTATATCAAATTCCATAGTGCATTTTATTAAGATTTATTGTTGTTAAAATAATGTTTTCATTGAATCACTTGATCTAGTGTGATTTGCGTATATAAATACTAAAGAAACTATATAAATCTTTCATATTTATAAAAATACATTGACATTTTCTTTTTTCACGTTTTGTTCTCTAAAATGGCACCACCATCTTGTAATTCGTATAAATTCTTGACCATTTGAATAAATGGGGCTTATTTTGAAAACTGACAAAAAATTATTATCGAAGATAAAATTGGCAGAAAAATTTGAATCCCGAATACCTCTCTGGGTTTGAACTTGAAAAATCGCAGGAAAATAATAAGCTTCAACATGACATGAAGATTTAAAAGTTTTTAATTATTTTTCACGTGCATTTTAAATATTCCAATTCGGATGTAAAAGGTGAGTTTGACCGCCAATCAAATTAATGTGCGTGATTTTGTTGCCTCGAGAGACTGCCGCATCACCACTCACCACACAACTTTCTTATTCAAGAGAAATACGTTATTTGATAAACATTTCGACACATAAGAAGCTGAAATAATGAAGTCATCATGTTTCAGTATGAAAATAGCGATGTAAACAGCGGACTTAATCGCGGACGCATTAAACTAACGCATTTTTATAAAAATTTCTTTCTAATATTGCCATTAAAAAAACTTTCTTCTCATTATTCGCAATTCAGATTTATTTTTTTAAATTTCGGTCCTGTGAGTTACGAATTAACCGAGTTTTACTGTATATGTACATACCTGTAAGTGTCATGAAACTGTATTAAAAAAATTATTTTAAAAAGTGCATAATATTTATAGGAAGTTTCGCAGGTTCACATTGTTACGGATGAGGAAGAAATATTTCTACACAACAAAAGAACACCGCTTGATCTTATATAAAATTTAGACAATGTTTTAAGAGATCAAAATAAAATATAATGATCTGAATACGATAGATAAAGTGGGGCGGGGCGAACCAGAAAAACATTTTGTTTGCCGATATGGTATGACACATGTAAACACGTTTCTTTAAATTATTACAAATGTAAATTTATCATTGATCAAAATTTAAAGATACAGTTTATAATGTCCATGTCAAACCTCACATGCTTTGATAATTATAATGACATGTAGTGCTTTTTTTCTGATGGTATATTCATCATTTATAATGGACAACATCATGAATTTTATCTGACTTCTGCATGAAAGCAAGGTCGGTTTCAACTGTGATGTGGTGACATCAAACCAGCTTAAGTACTGGGATTCCGCAACCAGGGTGAAGTTAATAAAAGGTGGGTGTTAATGAACAGACTCAGCAGGCATTTTAACATTACTCGGTTTCTGATCTATTATACTGATCTCTGGTTTATTTCTAGTAATCAATTTGATAATCACCTTGGACTAGTATTCTTTTATTTGATTATTAGGAGAACACATTCTTATTGTGAAATTGTAATTATTCAGAACAGACGGTCTGTGATATTTTAAATATGAATTAAATATATTAATTAGAAAGATACATATATAAAATCAATTTTATCGAAAAATATTATTGTTGCGCCACCGGGATTCGAACCTGGATCTCTTTCCTAACCGGGGAAGGTGCATTATCCAACTATGCTACAGCGACAATATTTTTAGCGACCTTTTTTCAAACCTATATGTTACCTTTTTGATATTAATACATTTAATCGTTCCATTATTTGAAAGAGCCATCTACCTTATTTTTACAGAATCTCAAATACCTTTGAGTAAACTGATAGCAGACGCCAGAATTATCAATTCATTTTTATTAAATTTTGGACACATTGATACAACTTATATATCTTTCTAATTAATATATTTAATTCATATTTATTTTATTTGATTGTTTAGGTGCAAAGTGTTAATAATATTTTAACAGTTCTTTATTGAAAATTTCCATCATTTTGATACAGTAGTATTTATGTATGTATATACATGAAAATACGCCGTGCTTAAAATGTGAAAACTATTCTGAAAAAAAACTATCCGATTTTTGGCAGGACTCATTTCATTTAGCATTTGCTCAAAGCAAAAGTCGGTGTATTCAACGATCAAGTTAAACGAATCATAAATGATTTTTTAAATAATTTTTTTTCTTCTTCTAAGTAACTTACCTATATTTTCTGGTTTCTTCATTTCTTCACGATAATAATCGGCCATTTGATACCCACATTCCATAATGAACTCGTACATTCCTTTCATCTTGGAGCTGGTGAAGGCAGGACTCATAGTTGCTCTCATTTCACGCCATTTCTGACCTAAACAAAGAAAAGTTGAAATATCAAAAATCAGATTGCCAGGACTAGACCAGGTTATCTCTGACGATTTCCCATGGTATTGATTCTGTGCCAGGAAGTACCAGAATACATATTAACTGTTATTTTAATTATTTTTTTTAAATAAATATAGAGATGCGTGCAAGGAATACAAGTCACATCAATATTTTTACTATTTTCAAACTAAGCTAAACTCTTGTGCTACGAAAATAGAACTAACTCGGTGGGACAAGTCTCGAATCTCCTACCATTTGATCATTAGGCAAATGTCTTACCGCTAAACAAAATGAAGGGACATGTATTGCATTCTCTATTTAATAAAAATTTTAAAAGGTAAACTATTATTTTTTTGGAATAATTTGGCACTATTTTGGTAAGTTATGTAATTGCCAGCGGTATAGTCAGTACTTTGTAATAAGCTGTACTGTAATATATATCTTGTAATATATTCAGATTTTAATACATATATCATAATATTGTCAGATAAATATTTAATTTCACTTTATTTCCCAAAATATACAGCTTATGTACTAACATCAAATGTGTCGTAAAATTATTTTTAAATGTAAATTACGATACCTACCGCAGAATTTGCCAAATTGCAAAACAGTTTTATGGCATGTACTACAAAGTCTATTAAGCAAGTACCGTTAATTAAGTACTATTAAGTCACTACACGCCTTTCGTGATATTCGGCTGTAACATTTACATTGTCGAGAATATTTTTTACTTTATACCTTTAAGGCTAAATAAATTGTTAGCAATGAGTGCATCGGAACGTTCATCAAAAATATCTTCATGGTCCTCAAAGTGGTCGAAGTTCTTTATTGTCACTTGCTTTATCATTTCTAAATCCCTTACGAGTATCACATAGCTGCTGAACTCACGAACTCCTATGTACCTGAGACAGATGTAATACATACATGGTTAGATGAATGTGATGTCTATGGTTTGTCATACGACAGCACACGCACGAACGAAAGGGTCTTTATGTCAGTGTGCGTGCGTGATGCTTATAAGTATGTGTGCGAGCTGAATATAGAGCTCTCGGCATCATATACAATACTTCACCCAGAAAAAATTTATCTCGATTACATCACCAGCACAAGGTGAACAGAAATTATCGGCAAACTTCCACAAATCTTGCACCCATCCTCTCCAAGATAATCCTGTCATCTGAAATCTTGGCTCTTAAAGCATTATATCAGTCCTATGCCTTTCAGATACAAACAAAGACTGTCCAGACATTACTTCCTGAAGCAAAACAATGCGCTCGATCCTCCGGACTGAGATGCACACAGAAGCGGACAGCGTCGACTGAACTCTCCAATAAATGACTTTGTAATAATAAAAATAATATTTTAAGTGTAGTCATAATTTATTTTACTTACCTTATAAGAATTATATTAGAATAAGATGGTACTGTACATAAAGTGTCGCCCCTAATTAATTTAAAGCATTTAACTTCCAGTAAAAAAATTTTACCCTTCAAATTCATGTATTAATATAAAACACATGATGTGTATTACAATAAGGTAGTTAGTAAAAGTGTCAAAGTGATCAGTACTGATGCACTTGTAATAGTAGAATAGGAGGTCCAGCCGCATGAAAAGTACTCAGAGTATCGCAGACTCTTAGAATTACTCAGACTCTCAGGAATTAGAAAAAAAAGATTGAGCTCTCCGCTTTGAGTCGTCAACCTAAATAGATCATTTGTATTATATTTATTCACGTCACCGATCCACCAACATTTTTAAGGAGAAGAATTCAACGTCTGGTGTAGCGGTAACCAGCTGGCACCATAAAACACTACAATCGACGCAGACGGATAATAGCCGCAGTTGTGATATACTATAAAGAATAATAATTTTGTGGCGTGTAATACAAATAACAAAGTTTTAGTAAAAATAAATGGCATAAGGATTTTTTGAGTTGACTGAATTTTATTTTGAAGTCACAATTGTTTCGTCTTCTTCTTTCACTTTAAATTTAGTAGAACAAAAACAATCTTGTGTGATTTATTCTACAACTGTAACCATGCTAAAAAGCATAAATAGCAGCATAAAATCGTTACTTTGTTTTACTGAATTGCTGCCAGAGAGATTGTTGTCATATGCGTTAGAATAAATTTGGATGTATTTAAAATATGGTGTAGCTGAAGAATTGATAAGATTTCATAGTACTCGATATAGTAACCAATATCTAAGTGCCGAGAAGTGGAAATAATCAACGGCATTAAAAAACGGAAAAGATAATATTCCGATTAGTATTCACATTATAAGAGTGCCTCATAGCGCACAGTGGATAAGTGAGACTAGAGATCAGCGCAGCTAAAACTAAGAGGACAAGCTTTTGAATTAGTTGACAGTACAAATATATTTTTTATTTTTACGGAGAACACAGTTTTGTTCTGATTTCAGTACATGGTTCTGTGGTATTTTTAATAAAAATTAAATTAAATAATATTTTAATTTTAAAGCACTTTATTATGCCCATATACTAAAGTCAACTAGTTTCAGTTGGACCCGACCTTCTTCAGGACAATATAGTATATAGACTAACCAAAGTATAGATATTTAAATAGGAGGTTAAGAAGACAGAGCAACAGTATATCGGAGTGGGACAGAATATCAGGTAGGGGGTGGGAAAGGGTAGGGATTATATGGGAACTTTAATATTGGACTATTTGATATATTTATTTGGTTGTTTAGTATCTGGCTATTATTAATTTTTAATGCTTCTAAATTGTTAAGAAGTAAACCTATTCCACAGGGTGGGGATTAGGTGGGAACAACTTTAATATTGGACTATTGAATAGATTTATTTGATTATCTAGTATCTGCCTATTATTATTGAGTATGATATACTCTAATATACTGTTGCTCTCTCTTCTTTACCTCATATTTAAATATCTGTACTTGGTTAGTCTATATACTACATTGTCCTGAAGAACGTTGGGTCCAACTGAAACTAGTTGACTTTAGTATATGTGCATAATAAAGTGGTTTAAAACCAGAACATTATTTAACTTAATTACAAAGTTAAGCCACAACCAATGTCAAGCCTAAAAAAATATACAGCAGATATTTTGCCGGTAGCAAGTAAAATATTTTTTTAATAAATAGATCGTTTCTGTACATCTTTCTAGTTGATTAATTTCATTTGTATTAGTTTAAGTATGAGGCAATATACTGACTGGAACTAAAATTTGTCTTAGTACAGGTTTTAAGCTATATGACATACTCAGTTTACCTCTACACTATTCAAACTCACTTTTGGTCTGGGAAAGCATTATAATGCTTCAGGGACATATCCATCACATGCTCCTTCCTCAAAGAGACGTCTAGCATATGTCCAACAAAGGGTACTCGTGCAGGGAGACTCTTCACGTGTCTCCTCCTAAAGTATCCATCTTCCCACCAGCCGTAAACATACAGGAAACTGACTATCCCTATAATAATGAGTAATAAATCCCAAGAATCAAACGCCATCTGCAAAAAAATAAAAGTTTGCCTTAATTATATTACATGCTAAAAATTATTCCTGACAAAAGCGATTATCGTCTTCAGTGTCCTGACTTATCGTTATTTTCACTCTTGTAAAAAGATTATTGGTCTGAGATATTTTTCAATCATGTTAGTCTAGATTGTGAAAGATGACTCGCTTTAATAATGTGAGTTCCTTAAGTTAGTTCTTTTATTTTTTCAACTGGAAGACGCGTCTAGAGTTAATTGTGTATTAATGTGAATATTAAAAGTACACTTCATCGATGTACAAAACATTTTATATGTTTTTATCAACAACAAAAAAAGCTATTTTAAAAGCATAACATTACTACTCTACAAAAAAAATATAAAATAACGAGTTTTAACAAAAATTACGAATTAGTCAATGTGACAGAATTTCTTACTCGATAAATTGGAAAAGTCTGAATTACAGAAAGTAATATTTTAAACTCAAAAAATACAAACTTTTTACTCAAACGCAAATGTGGATAATAGGCATAGGTAAGGTATTTCTCTTAGCACGTATTAGGTTTTTACGTTAAAAATTAAAAAAAGTGCAAAAGGGTGGCTGTCAAAATCCTTTGTATTGCCAATTGTCAGTTCGTAAACGCTTGAACGGAAGTTTCATTTAAAGTCGCCGAATGACATTATTACGATTGGGTATACTGCGTTCACATTGACTAAAAAATGCTCCGACGAATTGTTATCCGATCATAACCTTTCACTGTAATGCTGTAATCTATAAAGACTAAAGATGTCATTCGAAATTCGAAGACACTAATGAAGCGCAAATTGCCCGCGTAGTGATGATGCAGTACCAGTTCGTCCTTTCCATTGGAATCGAATTATAACGTCACATAGATGAGTTGGTAGTTATTTCACGCAAAAAAAAACGTGCAACATAAAAAAAAACAAAGGCCGCACTTATTTTACGTATATGTAATATTTTATGGTAAAATAAAAGGCATACCGAGTTTTTTGGGGTTACTAAATTTTATTTAAAATGGCAATCTTTTCGCTTTCTTCTTTCACTCTATAAAATTCAGTAGAACCGTGAGAAGGTTGGTTGGTGTTCTGGTGAAAACCATTTTTATCCGAACATGTTTATTGTTATCGGGGAGAAGCCACCGAGAGCAAGAAACAACACAGAATACGTAAAGGTTATGGAAAAACGATGCACGGCGAGTGAAAGGTGAGAGTCGGGATGTGCATCTGCGGTCCGATCGGTTCGGGTACTGGGGGTCATAGATAAGAGATATACTTAGATTGGCAACTCTAACGAAAAAAACGGTACCACAGCAAGGTACAGTGGCGCAATCTAATGCAAACGTGGGTACTAATTCACAGATTTTGCCGCTCTTTTTTTGAATGTTTAATTTTCCAAAAAATTAAAAAATCGTTTTTTTTTATTTTCGATAGAAAAATAGTTTTTCTATCGAAAATAATGTTTTTCAATCAATAGAAATAATTTTAAAATTTTTGTAACAAAAATATATAAAATTACATCTATTGTTGAAAATGGGAATTTGGTAAACAATAAAAATGTCAAGCTTGTTTTAAAATATTTATTATGCGAAATATGCAAATTCTAGAATAACAGAAAAATAGGGAAAGAAAATTGACAATGGAATATAAATTATAAGACAAGATAAAAATGTGGTAATGCAAAGATAAAAAAGTTGCAACAAAGTTTGACCAATTCATACAATCTGCAGGTGGTGAATTATTATTTAACAAAATTACGATACGGGCGATAAAATGACTAAGAAATATTTGTGTGGTGGCCTACAAGACGATGGTCTTTTCGAATTATTCGATATTGCAGCTCTAAATGCTAATATTCTTTAGGTCCAAAAATATCCAGAGTGGAGAACAAACAAGCGTAGTCACCGTAAAACTTTTATTAAGCAATTGGCTTAGAATTGTCTAAACCCAATGCTTTTATCAGAAAAAATAGTGGTAAAATTAAAAATAATGTGATATTAAACGCAATGGATACATTTATATAATTTTGTTATACATATTAAGGAGACTTAATTATATTAATTCATTTTTGTATGAAAAATTGATTGTAGTGAATTTAGAATTTTTATTCAATATACGTCATTTTTCAATATAGCTGGGTTCGTTCCTATTTCTTTCATCAACAACATATCTGGTGGTGCATTATTTAAGGTGGATGTTTCTGAAATTTGGAAACTTGAAGAAGAGCAACAAATACATATTGTTAGTTTTCTTCAATAACCAATATTATTAGCTAACAATGTTCTTAAAGAGCTAATTAATATATTTATCTCATCATCCTGACAATTAATTTGTACTGCACACATTGTTAAATTAAATTGATAATGAAAAATATTGATTTACTTAGTGATTATACAAAATAATACATTATATGAGACCATCCCTGCAACACTATATAGGTTTTGTATGATAGTTAATGCTTTTCGTATGATAGTTAATTGTCTTTGCATAATAATCATATTAAATTATTAATATAATACAAAATGGTTATCGCTTTGTGGATAGATTTGAAATTCAGTGTTATTCATAATATATTTTAGTCACCGACCATACTGAAAACATTACATTCACTTATATTATAAATTATTGTCATCGAACCTATTGAAAACATAACAATTACTTAAATGTGAAGTATATTATTGATGACTTTACATAAATGTATAAAAAATGGCCAAATTCCATAGCAAGTATATCTGCACAATAAGTGAGATTTTGTTAAGTGGTACCAAAGTGATTGGATAATTTAATTGCACTATAAAAATAATATATTCTACATTAGAATACATTAAATTTATTATAAATTATTACTCTGAAAGAATGAACTTGCTCGATTTTTATTTTTATTATTTTTAAGAACTAATTTACGTGCCATTTTTTGACTGGGTATGAAAAAGGATTTAAGCCTAACCGACATTTAAAATATGATTAACGTCTTTGCATCATGTATAAATGTTCATTTTTTATGTTAAATTTAAAATCAAATTATTTACTGAATATCTATTGTAAATTATTTACTGAATCTCTATTGTATTTAAAACTAATAATTAAGATGAGCAGCAATATTAAATTTATAACATATATTAGGCATGTGGCGATCTGATAAAACTGTAATTTTGTACTCCCGGAAATTTAAAAAAAGTTATTTGAGGTACAAAAACAAAAGAAATGTTTGAAATTTTTTTACATATTTTATACATTCCTCAAAATTTCCTATTTCTTTCATCAACAACAGATGGTGGTGCATTCTTTAAGGTGGATGTTTCACAACTTTAGAAACTTGAAGAAGAGCAATAAATACATATTGTCGGTCTCCTTCAATAACAATGCTCAATTCATTAATTCATCGCTCTCATCATCCTCACAATTCATCGCAATGGAGTGGGCGGATAATAGATATTAAATTATGAGTGATTTACAAGAAATTATAAAAAATGTACATGTCTAAGTTACATTGCATACTTTAGTTGTATAAACAGTTGTTTCTTTAGTAATACATTGGCTCATAGTCTCCTTTGCATCATTTAACATGATCGGTTTAACATCTGGGCGACAAGACTACCTGACTTTCATCTTCTTGATTTAATCTGCAAAATATGAATATCTGTTTTAGATAATAGGTATTAGAGAAAAATAATTGGATGTTGGATATAACAATATGCTTATATGTAAATCGCATGGATTCCCCATTGCTTCTGACTCAAGACATGTTCCTTACACTGGTTAATTCTTTTCTGCCTCCGGGAAAGTTGTAGCTAAATACATAAACTGCAATTAAATACATCGAGTTTACCATACGAATAGCGCAATGGTAGAGGATTTTGTTAGCAGTGGCGGGGACGGCTTTTTTGGAACAGAGGCTCTGGATCTGTACTTATTCATGAAGAACAATAGTGAAAACAAATATAATTACGTACTTAGTGTTCGTAATATATTTTCAATGACATATAAAATACTTGTCTTATGGATAGCAACAAATATTTATTTGAATTACAGTAACAAACATATATGACTGAAAAATAATCATGACAAAATGGGCTTACCATTCTTAACTAGAAGAATGCAGGGTCCTGGCGAGGAGGTGCTGCTTGGCAGCCAGGCTCCCAGCTCCTGACAGGTGGAGTGCACACAATAACAGGACCAAGCGCTCGCTGCCTCCCTCACTGCCCACTAATTCTGGTTCCACCTCTAAAAAACAACGCAAAGCACACACGATTTCTAAGTGTTGTTAAACATAGTAAAAAAAAAAAAAGGAAGCAAAAATATAATGCTATAAAATTTAATTACATCAGTCTTGTGTGACTTGTCATTATAATTAATCTTGTGATATAATGAACAGGTCGACCGAGGGTGTCTATGAGGCAAGGGAACTAGTACTCACCACACTCACTCAGTGTCAATACAAAATTCAGCTTGGCTAATGTCTCCTTGTGCTATCTCTGAAAAATAAATTATATTTGTAAGTTGGGAAATGAGGATTCAAAATGTCAAGTACATATATCTTTTTATTCTAATATTAGGCTAAGCTTATTAAGTGAAGACTTTTAATGCAAACTATTCTGATAAAAAAATTCTGCTATAAGCTACCAATGTACCACATTTCATATAATTTAAAGTTTGATAAATTAATCGGATAAATAAATTTTTGTGATGTAAAGACGGCTATAGCTACCGTGAAATACCTGAGAACTTATTTATAGCATTATGCATCTCTACAAAAATACGAGATAAAAATTTATGAAAGTTATAAGTGGTAGGCTTCAAAGTGTCTGCGAAGGTAATGCGACTTCAGAAGGACTTCCTGATCCTGGAATGAATATAGATGAAAACTTACGTTTGTTGATGTACGCCGCGTGCAATTTTGAGAATTTGAATAGCATCTCTAGGTTGGATATTTTACAAATTCACTCTTTAAGTATATTCATATCTGAGAAACCAGTGTCACATATTGATTTTATACTCAAATAACAAGGTACACAGCACTTTTGTCTTCGAAACATGATAAAATTTGAAAGTAAGAAGTAACGTCAAAAGTCGTTATACGTATGGATTATTTACGGTTATGGTCATAGATAATAGAAACAAACTTAAATATCGTCATAATATATATTCTATAATCTTATCTATGATCACCACTTTTGGGCAGGCCAACCAATATAACAAACAAAAAAGTAGTGCTACGTTTGTTAGTATGAATGTTCGCACCCCCCAGGGGGTGCGAACATTCATACTAACAAACGTAGCACTACTTTTTTGTTTGTTATATTGGTTGGCCTGCCCAAAAGTGGTGATCATAGATAAGATTATAGAATATATATTATGACGATATTTAAGTTTGTTTCTATTATCTATGACCATAACCGTAAATAATCCATACGTATAACGACTTTTGACGTTACTTCTTACTTTCAAATTTTATCATGTTTCGAAGACAAAAGTGCTGTGTACCTTGTTATTTGAGTATAAAATCAATATGTGACACTGGTTTCTCAGATATGAATATACTTAAAGAGTGAATTTGTAAAATATCCAACCTAGAGATGCTATTCAAATTCTCAAAATTGCACGCGGCGTACATCAACAAACGTAAGTTTTCATCTATATTCATTCCAGGATCAGGAAGTCCTTCTGAAGTCGCATTACCTTCGCAGACACTTTGAAGCCTACCACTTATAACTTTCATAAATTTTTATCTCGTATTTTTGTAGAGATGCATAATGCTATAAATAAGTTCTCAGGTATTTCACGGTAGCTATAGCCGTCTTTACATCACAAAAATTTATTTATCCGATTAATTTATCAAACTTTAAATTATATGAAATGTGGTACATTGGTAGCTTATAGCAGAATTTTTTTATCAGAATAGTTTGCATTAAAAGTCTTCACTTAATAAGCTTAGCCTAATATTAGAATAAAAAGATATATGTACTTGACATTTTGAATCCTCATTTCCCAACTTACAAATATAATTTATTTTTCAGAGATAGCACAAGGAGACATTAGCCAAGCTGAATTTTGTATTGACACTGAGTGAGTGTGGTGAGTACTAGTTCCCTTACCCCAGTGCACTCATAGACACCCTCGGTCGACCTGTTCATTATATCACAAGATTAATTATAATGACAAGTCACACAAGACTGATGTAATTAAATTTTATAGCATTATATTTTTGCTTCCTTTTTTTTTTTTTACTATGTTTAACAACACTTAGAAATCGTGTGTGCTTTGCGTTGTTTTTTAGAGGTGGAACCAGAATTAGTGGGCAGTGAGGGAGGCAGCGAGCGCTTGGTCCTGTTATTGTGTGCACTCCACCTGTTAGGAGCTGGGAGCCTGGCTGCCAAGCAGCACCTCCTCGCCAGGACCCTGCATTCTTCTAGTTAAGAATGGTAAGCCCATTTTGTCATGATTATTTTTCAGTCATATATGTTTGTTACTGTAATTCAAATAAATATTTGTTGCTATCCATAAGACAAGTATTTTATATGTCATTGAAAATATATTACGAACACTAAGTACGTAATTATATTTGTTTTCACTATTGTTCTTCATGAATAAGTACAGATCCAGAGCCTCTGTTCCAAAAAAGCCGTCCCCGCCACTGCTAACAAAATCCTCTACCATTGCGCTATTCGTATGGTAAACTCGATGTATTTAATTGCAGTTTATATTTAGCTACAACTTTCCCGGAGGCAGAAAAGAATTAACCAGTGTAAGGAACATGTCTTGAGTCAGAAGCAATGGGGAATCCAAGCGATTTACATATAAGCATATTGTTATATCCAACATCCAATTATTTTTCTCTAATACCTATTATCTAAAACAGATATTCATATTTTGCAGATTAAATCAAGAAGATGAAAGTCAGGTAGTCTTGTCGCCCAGATGTTAAATGATGCAAAGGAGACTATGAGCCAATGTATTACTAAAGAAACAACTGTTTATACAACTAAAGTATGCAATGTAACTTAGACATGTACATTTTTTATAATTTCTTGTAAATCACTCATAATTTAATATCTATTATCCGCCCACTCCATTGCGATGAATTATGAGGATGATGAGAGCGATGAATTAATGAATTGAGCATTGTTATTGAAGGAGACCGACAATATATATTTATTGCTCTTCTTCAAGTTTCTAAAGTTGTGAAACATCCACCTTAAAGAATGCACCACCATCTGTTGTTGATGAAAGAAATAGGAAATTTTGAGGAATGTATAAAATATGTAAAAAAATTTCAAACATTTTTTTTGTTTTTGTACCTCAAATAACTTTTTTTAAATTTCCGGGAGTACAAAATTACAGTTTTATCAGATCGCCACATGCCTAATATATGTTATAAATTTAATATTGCTGCTCATCTTAATTATTAGTTTTAAATACAATAGAGATTCAGTAAATAATTTACAATAGATATTCAGTAAATAATTTGATTTTAAATTTAACATAAAAAATGAACATTTATACATGATGCAAAGACGTTAATCATATTTTAAATGTCGGTTAGGCTTAAATCCTTTTTCATACCCAGTCAAAAAATGGCACGTAAATTAGTTCTTAAAAATAATAAAAATAAAAATCGAGCAAGTTCATTCTTTCAGAGTAATAATTTATAATAAATTTAATGTATTCTAATGTAGAATATATTATTTTTATAGTGCAATTAAATTATCCAATCACTTTGGTACCACTTAACAAAATCTCACTTATTGTGCAGATATACTTGCTATGGAATTTGGCCATTTTTTATACATTTATGTAAAGTCATTAATAATATACTTCACATTTAAGTAATTGTTATGTTTTCAATAGGTTCGATGACAATAATTTATAATATAAGTGAATGTAATGTTTTCAGTATGGTCGGTGACTAAAATATATTATGAATAACACTGAATTTCAAATCTATCCACAAAGCGATAACCATTTTGTATTATATTAATAATTTAATATGATTATTATGCAAAGACAATTAACTATCATACGAAAAGCATTAACTATCATACAAAACCTATATAGTGTTGCAGGGATGGTCTCATATAATGTATTATTTTGTATAATCACTAAGTAAATCAATATTTTTCATTATCAATTTAATTTAACAATGTGTGCAGTACAAATTAATTGTCAGGATGATGAGATAAATATATTAATTAGCTCTTTAAGAACATTGTTAGCTAATAATATTGGTTATTGAAGAAAACTAACAATATGTATTTGTTGCTCTTCTTCAAGTTTCCAAATTTCAGAAACATCCACCTTAAATAATGCACCACCAGATATGTTGTTGATGAAAGAAATAGGAACGAACCCAGCTATATTGAAAAATGACGTATATTGAATAAAAATTCTAAATTCACTACAATCAATTTTTCATACAAAAATGAATTAATATAATTAAGTCTCCTTAATATGTATAACAAAATTATATAAATGTATCCATTGCGTTTAATATCACATTATTTTTAATTTTACCACTATTTTTTCTGATAAAAGCATTGGGTTTAGACAATTCTAAGCCAATTGCTTAATAAAAGTTTTACGGTGACTACGCTTGTTTGTTCTCCACTCTGGATATTTTTGGACCTAAAGAATATTAGCATTTAGAGCTGCAATATCGAATAATTCGAAAAGACCATCGTCTTGTAGCCACCACACAAATATTTCTTAGTCATTTTATCGCCCGTATCGTAATTTTGTTAAATAATAATTCACCACCTGCAGATTGTATGAATTGGTCAAACTTTGTTGCAACTTTTTTATCTTTGCATTACCACATTTTTATCTTGTCTTATAATTTATATTCCATTGTCAATTTTCTTTCCCTATTTTTCTGTTATTCTAGAATTTGCATATTTCGCATAATAAATATTTTAAAACAAGCTTGACATTTTTATTGTTTACCAAATTCCCATTTTCAACAATAGATGTAATTTTATATATTTTTGTTACAAAAATTTTAAAATTATTTCTATTGATTGAAAAACATTCTTTTCGATAGAAAAACTATTTTTCTATCGAAAATAAAAAAAAACGATTTTAATTTTTTGGAAAATAAAACATTCAAAAAAAGAGCGGCAAAATCTGTGAATTAGTACCCACATTTGCATTAGATTGCGCCACTGTACCTTGCTGTGGTACCGTTTTTTTCGTTAGAGTTGCCAATCTAAGTATATCTCTTATCTATGACCGCCTCCTCTGCTGCATGTGTCGGTGCACCTGTGTCATGCTCGCCGGGCGGCGCAGTCCGGCCTTCCTCGAAAATGTCCTCTTTGTACGCGTGGGATGGCGCAATACCAAGAAATAACAGAACGAGGAACATCTGGACGATACGCGCGAGTCTCCACAGAACAATAAATCCTGTATGATTTATTTTCAAGTATCAATACATGTTTGGGGGTTAGGACGGTGGTTAAATGAAATACATGTGTTTGGCGCGTGTGTTGAGGTTTATTGTGACAAATGATAAATGCGATTAAAACAGAATACAATGAATGAAGATGTAAGAAATTATGAAATGAAATGAATTGGCAGTCTTGCTCGGCTAAGACGAGCCGGCAAGACCGCTCTTGTGAAACGCTGGAACTGGAGCATAGATAAGAGATATACTTAGATTGGCAACTCTAACGAAAAAAACGGTACCACAGCAAGGTACAGTGGCGCAATCTAATGCAAATGTGGGTACTAATTCACAGATTTTGCCGCTCTTTTTTTGAATGTTTAATTTTCCAAAAAATTAAAATCGTTTTTTTTTATTTTCGATAGAAAAATAGTTTTTCTATCGAAAATAATGTTTTTCAATCAATAGAAATAATTTTAAAATTTTTGTAACAAAAATATATAAAATTACATCTATTGTTGAAAATGGGAATTTGGTAAACAATAAAAATGTCAAGCTTGTTTTAAAATATTTATTATGCGAAATATGCAAATTCTAGAATAACAGAAAAATAGGGAAAGAAAATTGACAATGGAATATAAATTATAAGACAAGATAAAAATGTGGTAATGCAAAGATAAAAAAGTTGCAACAAAGTTTGACCAATTCATACAATCTGCAGGTGGTGAATTATTATTTAACAAAATTACGATACGGGCGATAAAATGACTAAGAAATATTTGTGTGGTGGCCTACAAGACGATGGTCTTTTCGAATTATTCGATATTGCAGCTCTAAATGCTAATATTCTTTAGGTCCAAAAATATCCAGAGTGGAGAACAAACAAGCGTAGTCACCGTAAAACTTTTATTAAGCAATTGGCTTAGAATTGTCTAAACCCAATGCTTTTATCAGAAAAAATAGTGGTAAAATTAAAAATAATGTGATATTAAACGCAATGGATACATTTATATAATTTTGTTATACATATTAAGGAGACTTAATTATATTAATTCATTTTTGTATGAAAAATTGATTGTAGTGAATTTAGAATTTTTATTCAATATACGTCATTTTTCAATATAGCTGGGTTCGTTCCTATTTCTTTCATCAACAACATATCTGGTGGTGCATTATTTAACCCGCCCGACGCGGTTGTATCACATTTGTCGCGCCATGCTATAGGCCCACACTGCGGTTGTATCATATTTGGTATATGACGTTTGAATGTCGGTAAAATCGGGAGTATTCGTTATAGAACTGTCAAATTTTTACAGTAAAATTCCTTATTTCGTCACCTTAGCGACATCTCCAAGATACACTCGAGATTATTTTGTTAGGTTACCAAAAATGACATTTTTCGGGACCTCGTCCATCGATCTCAAGTCCTTATCAGTTTGAAAAATTGCCGCCATATTAAGATTGAGCAGTGCGCACGCGCAGTTTCGAAAGCAAACTCGTCAGAAGCGGACTCTGCTCCGAAGTACTATTTTCAGTATACATTGGTTTAACGGAACATTCATTTATCACAAACTATTTAAACATTTTTTTGCAAGTGTTAGGTGTGCTCTTTTTTTATTTGTATCGTGTTTCTGAGTTGTTATAGTGAGTTGAATTATAATTCGGAACCAATACTTTTATGTGAGTTTACATTTTGTGCGGTCATTTTTGTCAAATTTTAATTTTATTTTATATTGTTTTCCACTGTAAAAAAAATAACCTTTAAAATGGCGCGGCAAAATTTGCATGAAGAACAAATTGGTGACCTTATTCAAGAATTAGACTCTGATTATGAAATTAGTGAAGAAGAATTAGAGCCATGTGACATAGTTAGTGACGATTTATATACCGAAGCACAACCTGTCGAGGAAGACGTTGGAGAATATTTGCAATCTTGGACTTCTGGACCTCACATTCCCGTCATTTATGAATTTGATGACTTTCAATCTGGCATAACAACCAACATTTTTTCTGAAAATTCATCAGAATCAATTTTTTTCGAACATTTCCTCAACTTTTCGATCATGTCTAAAATTGTGGAGGAAACTAATAAATTTTATTATTTTAATTTTAATAAGAAGGAACACGGGCCAAAATCACGTTCGCATAAATGGAAAGATACCACCGTACAAGAAATGTATGTATTTTTTGCAACAGCAATGCTTATGACAAGAAATAAGCATTTGTCTATTGAAGAACACTGGAGTACTGATCCCTTACTCGTGAGTCCAATTTTCGGTAAAACAATGCCGAGAGATCAGTACCAATTATTACTACAGATGCTACATTTCTCTGACCCATATGAACTAGCTTCGCAAGATAAACTCGTTAAACTTCGATTATTATTAGAACATACCCGTAAAATATTTAAAGAAACAATGGTCCCACATGAAAATTTATGTATCGATGAAAGTATTATTGTTTTTAAAGGCCGGCTTAAATTCAAACAATATCTTCCAAAAAAACGACATCGTTTTGGCATCAAAATGTTTGTTTTATGTGACGTGATGACAGGCTACATCGTCGATTTCATAATTTACTGTGGACAGGGGACGGAAATAGTGGATTATCAAAATATTGGAGTTTCTGGAGCTGTTGTCACTACTCTCTTAAATGATTATATCGGTAAAGGCCATAATTTGTGGTGTGATAATTGGTACACAAGTCCAACGTTATTTAAATACCTTCATACTAACCGAACGAATGCGTGTGGGACGGTGAGAAAAAATCGGAAAGGCATGCCAGATTTTAAAAAACTAAAAAAGGGAGAAATAGAGGCTAAGAAGAACAGTCCATTATTGGCCCTCAAATGGTGTGACAGAAGAGATGTGCATATTCTTACCACCTTACATGACGAATCTTTTGAATGCAGTGGGAAAAACCATTATCAAACGGGTGAGCCTATATTGAAGCCAAAGTGCATAAACGAGTACAATAAATGTATGGGTGCGGTGGACAAAACTGACATGATGCTTAGTAGCTTATCATGTATGAGGAAATCTGTAAAATGGTACAAAAAAGTAGCATTTCACATGATTGATTTATATTTATTGAATAGCTATAATATGTATAAATTTGTCACCGGTAACAAAAAAACATTAGCTGAATTTCAGCTGAGCGTAATTAGGCAGCTCTTAGAAAAATACTCTGTACCAATTATCAATACACCACATCCAACACCTTCAACAAGCCATACTCCACACAGAATTTTACCCAAAACACTAGCCGACCATATGCCAGAACCCATTCCACCAACACTTAAAAATAACAAACCCCGAAGGCGATGTCATGTTTGCGGCAATACGAAAATTCAGAAAAAAAAAATGTCACTTACAAAATTTATGTGTGGTGCTTGTAAAGTGTCCTTATGTGTATATCCTTGTTTTAAAATATATCACACCTCAAAACATTTTTAAAACTTTACAGACAGAGTTCGGATTATTAATAATAATGAAGTGTCTCTGCCCCTAAACTGTTCTTCAAGATAAAATTATTTTAGTGATAAACATTTGCGTGTGATTTATTGGTGTTCCACTTGAAAAGGAGTCTGTAATATAAGGCGCGCGGCGCAGTGTTCCGACCTTGTACAACGGACCAACATGGCGACGTCGCTCGAGTGGTGAGCCATCAATATGAGATATTTTTGTTTATATATTCTGTTAATTCAAAGCATGTCTCTCTTTCTTTTAGTAAACAGAAAATATCTTTATCTATTATTGATCTTCTCAAGTGATACCAATTATTTTTTACTCTCGTATTTATGATTTAAATCAAAGTATAAATATTATTGAAACGGTGCCGCGTACTGAAAATGTTGCTGTTGAAAGATGACGCGTAGTAAGGGTTAAGGTGGATGTTTCTGAAATTTGGAAACTTGAAGAAGAGCAACAAATACATATTGTTAGTTTTCTTCAATAACCAATATTATTAGCTAACAATGTTCTTAAAGAGCTAATTAATATATTTATCTCATCATCCTGACAATTAATTTGTACTGCACACATTGTTAAATTAAATTGATAATGAAAAATATTGATTTACTTAGTGATTATACAAAATAATACATTATATGAGACCATCCCTGCAACACTATATAGGTTTTGTATGATAGTTAATGCTTTTCGTATGATAGTTAATTGTCTTTGCATAATAATCATATTAAATTATTAATATAATACAAAATGGTTATCGCTTTGTGGATAGATTTGAAATTCAGTGTTATTCATAATATATTTTAGTCACCGACCATACTGAAAACATTACATTCACTTATATTATAAATTATTGTCATCGAACCTATTGAAAACATAACAATTACTTAAATGTGAAGTATATTATTGATGACTTTACATAAATGTATAAAAAATGGCCAAATTCCATAGCAAGTATATCTGCACAATAAGTGAGATTTTGTTAAGTGGTACCAAAGTGATTGGATAATTTAATTGCACTATAAAAATAATATATTCTACATTAGAATACATTAAATTTATTATAAATTATTACTCTGAAAGAATGAACTTGCTCGATTTTTATTTTTATTATTTTTAAGAACTAATTTACGTGCCATTTTTTGACTGGGTATGAAAAAGGATTTAAGCCTAACCGACATTTAAAATATGATTAACGTCTTTGCATCATGTATAAATGTTCATTTTTTATGTTAAATTTAAAATCAAATTATTTACTGAATATCTATTGTAAATTATTTACTGAATCTCTATTGTATTTAAAACTAATAATTAAGATGAGCAGCAATATTAAATTTATAACATATATTAGGCATGTGGCGATCTGATAAAACTGTAATTTTGTACTCCCGGAAATTTAAAAAAAGTTATTTGAGGTACAAAAACAAAAGAAATGTTTGAAATTTTTTTACATATTTTATACATTCCTCAAAATTTCCTATTTCTTTCATCAACAACAGATGGTGGTGCATTCTTTAAGGTGGATGTTTCACAACTTTAGAAACTTGAAGAAGAGCAATAAATACATATTGTCGGTCTCCTTCAATAACAATGCTCAATTCATTAATTCATCGCTCTCATCATCCTCACAATTCATCGCAATGGAGTGGGCGGATAATAGATATTAAATTATGAGTGATTTACAAGAAATTATAAAAAAATGTACATGTCTAAGTTACATTGCATACTTTAGTTGTATAAACAGTTGTTTCTTTAGTAATACATTGGCTCATAGTCTCCTTTGCATCATTTAACATGATCGGTTTAACATCTGGGCGACAAGACTACCTGACTTTCATCTTCTTGATTTAATCTGCAAAATATGAATATCTGTTTTAGATAATAGGTATTAGAGAAAAATAATTGGATGTTGGATATAACAATATGCTTATATGTAAATCGCATGGATTCCCCATTGCTTCTGACTCAAGACATGTTCCTTACACTGGTTAATTCTTTTCTGCCTCCGGGAAAGTTGTAGCTAAATACATAAACTGCAATTAAATACATCGAGTTTACCATACGAATAGCGCAATGGTAGAGGATTTTGTTAGCAGTGGCGGGGACGGCTTTTTTGGAACAGAGGCTCTGGATCTGTACTTATTCATGAAGAACAATAGTGAAAACAAATATAATTACGTACTTAGTGTTCGTAATATATTTTCAATGACATATAAAATACTTGTCTTATGGATAGCAACAAATATTTATTTGAATTACAGTAACAAACATATATGACTGAAAAATAATCATGACAAAATGGGCTTACCATTCTTAACTAGAAGAATGCAGGGTCCTGGCGAGGAGGTGCTGCTTGGCAGCCAGGCTCCCAGCTCCTAACAGGTGGAGTGCACACAATAACAGGACCAAGCGCTCGCTGCCTCCCTCACTGCCCACTAATTCTGGTTCCACCTCTAAAAAACAACGCAAAGCACACACGATTTCTAAGTGTTGTTAAACATAGTAAAAAAAAAAAAAGGAAGCAAAAATATAATGCTATAAAATTTAATTACATCAGTCTTGTGTGACTTGTCATTATAATTAATCTTGTGATATAATGAACAGGTCGACCGAGGGTGTCTATGAGGCAAGGGAACTAGTACTCACCACACTCACTCAGTGTCAATACAAAATTCAGCTTGGCTAATGTCTCCTTGTGCTATCTCTGAAAAATAAATTATATTTGTAAGTTGGGAAATGAGGATTCAAAATGTCAAGTACATATATCTTTTTATTCTAATATTAGGCTAAGCTTATTAAGTGAAGACTTTTAATGCAAACTATTCTGATAAAAAAATTCTGCTATAAGCTACCAATGTACCACATTTCATATAATTTAAAGTTTGATAAATTAATCGGATAAATAAATTTTTGTGATGTAAATACGGCTATAGCTACCGTGAAATACCTGAGAACTTATTTATAGCATTATGCATCTCTACAAAAATACGAGATAAAAATTTATGAAAGTTATAAGTGGTAGGCTTCAAAGTGTCTGCGAAGGTAATGCGACTTCAGAAGGACTTCCTGATCCTGGAATGAATATAGATGAAAACTTACGTTTGTTGATGTACGCCGCGTGCAATTTTGAGAATTTGAATAGCATCTCTAGGTTGGATATTTTACAAATTCACTCTTTAAGTATATTCATATCTGAGAAACCAGTGTCACATATTGATTTTATACTCAAATAACAAGGTACACAGCACTTTTGTCTTCGAAACATGATAAAATTTGAAAGTAAGAAGTAACGTCAAAAGTCGTTATACGTATGGATTATTTAAGGTTATGGTCATAGATAATAGAAACAAACTTAAATATCGTCATAATATATATTCTATAATCTTATCTATGATCACCACTTTTGGGCAGGCCAACCAATATAACAAACAAAAAAGTAGTGCTACGTTTGTTAGTATGAATG